>CM061192.1:10457650-15732650 GCA_030763345.1 Mythimna separata
GGTGGTCGACTGCTTCACCGCATTGACATCGATGTGGAGCTCCACAAGGAGCATCCTAAAGTAGCTGTTTAAATTACTAACAAATTAATTCCTAGTCCTATTGTTATCAGCATGCGGCAGACATGACCAATTTATTTATTTATTTAAACTTCGAATACGGGGTAGTGGAACAGCGGATTTAATGCAACAAGGCTATCCCTACCAGTCAACCTTCAACAGTCCATAACCAATTATTTTGGATCGGTAATAAAAATAAATGAAAACTCCGGAAAATCTAACATCTGTAAAATACATCACAAAATAAGTATGGCAAGTCTGTACAGAACCCTCAGAGCGCAAATCCGACTCGTACTTGACCGGTACTTTTTTTTCTTAATTATCCTTTTTTATTTATTAGGATTAAATCATGGATTAATAACATTTTCTTACCCCTAAATATCTTAAAACAACCCCCATAATCCCTTTCAATCTTTTACAGCATTACGGGATATTATATCGCCAGTATAAAGGGCTTACTGCCACGTATGTCAGTTGTCAGTGACGTAATACAAGGGTGACGTCATAGAGGGGGCATGGCCACCGGAAGCGGCTTGCGACACCTGAACGCGTTCTGTTCCGGTTTCCATTTCTGAAAATGGTGAAATAAGGTTTGGATTGAGTTTTGCGTTTAATTTCTGGTGTAAATATGATGGTTCTTTTTTGGTTTGGTAGTATTTAAGATGAATCGGATGAATAATATTGGTACGCACCGGTTTAGGTAACGAAAACAAAATTTCTAATTGAAAAGGCTTTTGTTTTATTTTAAGGGTGCAAATGCATCTCCTTGCACCCAGATTCCGACATCTATCTACAATAAAACAGTATTTTTTGCAAAAATTAAAAATAACATTTATACCAATTCAATTTGAATCTGAATCCCGATGCGATTATCATTATTAGGGAATAGTCATTATTCGTATTATAAGGGTAAAGTTTGTGAGTGTGAGTTTAAAGCCTGGGATACACTAGGGAACATTTTGTCCCGAAACACGACGCGCAACACTACATTTACGTGACGCTGCAACGTTGCATATTGTCCTGCAACATGCCCCGCAACATAGTACGTGACGCGGGGCATGTTGCTTGCTCCCGCCTCGAGAGCGAGCGCACGAGTCCCGCGTCAGTATGCATGTTCCACGTAGTTGTTGAGCAACATGTTCCGCAACATGTTGCTCCATTTGCCCCCTAGTGTATCCTTCGCTTTAGTTCTACACAAGCGCTCGAACGGCTGTTCAGATTTGTATGAAATGAACACAGGTAGATTGTCTACCTGGAATAGGATCATTTTTATCCCGAGAGTACCTATGTTCTCTTGAAATAATTTTCTAAAGTAACGCGAGCGAAACCGCTAGCAACAGCTGGTGATAGATAAATATTTTCCAGTATTGTTACATTTATGTATTAAAATAAAAATAGCTGATTCCAATTCATATTCTAATAAGACTGTAACAGTCTTTGGCAACAAAATTTACATAAAGAAAATACAGGTAGCTACCGATCTAAAAATAAAATTTTCTCTATACAATGATGGCATGTTTTTATACTATTTTTAACACTATCTACCAGACACATAATAACAATCTTTAAATACATAACATCTGACCAAAACGACAGACATCACGACATACCTATTATAAGAAAAGACGGAAAATAATCATTACGTCATCACCCTCGATGATCATCACCATTTTATGACGATGACGCTGACGCAAATTCTGACATCATTTTTGGCACACTATCTGCAAAGTATGACGATAAAAATGTATTATTACTTTTAGAACATAAAGTATATTTTCAATTTTCGCAATAAAAAATATAATGTTGACTGACAGTTTTTAAAAGTGGGCCAAATAGTCTAGAACTTTTTTTTAAAAACGGACTTTACGATAAATAAAGCTTTGTGCGAGTTTCAATGCCAAAGTTAAGTCAAAGGCGGTTCTGGAACCTTGGGATGAAGGCAAAGAAGGAACAGGAGTGGGTTCTAGTCAGTAAAAGCCTGACACGCTCTCTCGCTCCGTCCAGAGCGGGAGAAAGCATATTGATGATTTTTCACCTTAAGGTGAAAGTGTCAGGGTAGACTGCGAAACTCAAATTTTCTTTCTCACACATAAGTCTATAACACCCTCGCTTCCAGTTCGGGTGAATTTTACATCGATTGCAATGTCAAGGTTTCTCCACTTTTATGAAAAATATGCTATTCATGAATTCCACGTAAAAAAAAGGAAAAATTGGACATTTAAATCAGCTTTCCATTCATCCTTTCAACATCTAAGCCTATCTTACTTACTTTTTTATTAAACCACACATTAAAAAGGCCATCGGTCTCCACCATCTTCCATTTAATCGTTCGTTTAGTCTCATTATAAAGGATTCAGGACTCTGGAGCCTTTTCTCCGTTAACTTTACATAATTGAGAAGCCAAGGGATTCGCGTCCAAATGTATTATATCCCAAGTGATGGCAACCGCCTGACATTTGATGGGCTCTCTGAAAAATTAATCGTTGATTTTTGGTAGTAATTACGTTAGCTGGAAGCTCATTTATGATTCTTGGGTGGCTTAGTTGGTTTAAGGGTTGGAATTAATTATTTAATGTGATGGAGATGGTTAAAATTTGAGGTTCTAAGTAAATTGTAATGTTTTGTTTTCGCGTCGCGTTTAACCGTTATCTCACCTGATGGTAAGTGATGATGTGGTCGACAATGGAACACGCTTGCCTAGCTAGAAGTAACCTATTCACTTTTGACCCTATGCCTTTTTTGTTTTAAAATTTGATTTATTTGTCTTCTAATTTGGCCATCCCATTATTTGGGATCGGGTCTCCTCACAATTCTGCGCCAGGATAGTCTGTCCTGGATTGACGATTTTGCAAATTGGTGGATATCGCAATAGGTCGTCGAAGCCTTGACTTAAAGACATACCGGTTTTGTACAATCTTTGCCTTCACCGTCTAAACATTAAATACGTTTATTTGCAGCTTGGAACTAAGGTTACAAAAGGAAGATATAGCAAGGTCAAGAAGATTTTATACTGGATTTATGAAGTTGGTTATCTTTTGTAGATCCGGAAATAAAATAAAGAACCGTATCTGGACTGAGCCTTCAAGAGAAGTCAGTAAAACCGTAGTAAACCTAGGAGACACGAAGCGTACTGCAACCATGGGTTAACTTCCGAAAGGGTAACCATGGTCTAAGATCCAAAGAAGAATTTTATACCTGATCTGTTATTTAATTATAATTCAGATTATATGCTAGATAATGTATTTATTGATGCATTGCGAATAGGTTGCCGAGCTAAATTTGGTGCAAAAGATGTTAAAAAATATTTATTGTTCGCCATTTAATTACGTAATTAAAATTTGAAAATGAAACTTTTAATTTGATAACTTATTAACTAAATCTTTGAGTAATTAGTTAGGATCTAGCCAGAAAACGATATTATAGTAATAATAATTCTAGTTAGAATCTTATTGGAAAAGATATGGCAAGCTTTGTGTTCATAAGTATGGTCGAGTTAACATTTTTACTCAATGATGTTTCAGAAACTTTTTTATATGTAAATTAATGTTAAATGTTATTATTTTATATGAAAGTATATATTAAAAGGAGTATTTTTATGTATATATTTCCCTGGTTACATAAAGATTTGAATAAATAAATGCGTCAGAAGAGAATCGACAGAAGTATAAGTAAACGTAAAAAGGGTCTTAAACAAAATACATGGTCCCCAATAATAAGGGAACTTAGCCGACTATTAAATTGTTCAAATGCTCTAAGATTAAAGAGGAACCAATTTCGGTACGATCGTAAAAAAGTTAAATCAATAAAAAAAGTTACTAAAATGTGGTAACATCCTAATTATGACCAGTGTATAGAACTAAAAGTTAGAATCAGCACGATACGGACCTATCAAATGTTTGTTGGATCTATTATTTCTTTTTCTATACCTAAATAAAAATCAATTTTTATATGTTTGTCGTCTATGCGTTCCTAAATCATTGTTCAGATTGTGGACGCCCGAGAGTATTCCTGGTCCAAAAAATGAACAAAAATAAAAATGGTTCCCGGGGTAGGGCATCTCCGAAAGGTCGGAAATGCGTAAGTAAGGCTTATTTTAATTTTTCTGTGGAAATGGAATTTCAAACTACGGAATACGTCTTCAACATAGTTAAACGAAAATATCGGGACTTTCCTTGGGATAAGTTTGTTATAATGAGTAATATAAGCTACTTTTTAGGGTTCCATAGCCAAATGGCGAAAACTAAACCCTTATGGATTAGTCATGTCTGTCTGTCTGTCCGTCCGTATGACATAGCCACTTGTTTTCCGAAACTATAAGAACTATACTGCTGAAACTTGGTAAGCAGTTGTATTCTGTGAACAACACTAAGATTTTCACACAAAAATAAAAAAGAACAATAATTTTTGGGGATTTTCCTTACATAGAACTGAAACCCAAAAAGTATGTTTTAATCAAACCCATACGTGTGCAGTATCAATGGATAGATCTTTAAAAATTATATTGAGGTTTCTAATATCATTTTTTTCTAAACTGAACAGTTTGCGCGAGAGACACTTCTAAAGTGTTATTTTATAGTTATTTTACCATCTTCAATTTAGGCAACTATGGATACGCACCATTTTTGGTAAGGCAACTTATTACAGTTGAATTAGGAATAAAATAACCTTTCATTTGGTATATAATTCGATTAAATAACAGATGAGGTATATTTATGTCGAAAATGTAATTGCAAATTTAATTGTTTAACATCTTTTGCACCAAATTTAGCTCGGCAACCTATTCGCAATGCATCAATAAATACATTATCTAGCATATAATCTTAATCATAATCAAATAACAGATGAGGTATATTTTCTCATACATTTCGTCTATCGTATCTCGTACTACCAGTGATATTGTAACGCAAAGACGACATAAGTGGAACATAAGTGTAAGAGTCTACCTGCCGCTCCGCCCCAGACCAGGAGAAAACATTAGATGATTTTCCACCTTAATTCATGAATCCCCGACCGGTCCTATGAGACCGCGCTGTTATTGTTTTACTATTGTGTCTCGTTTTGCGGGTATGTGATAGGTTAAAAGAAAAAGAACTACACACATTCCTTCAACTGAAACCTCAGTAACACAACACGAGTTCTAGTTTAAAAATAAAATAGTTTACAGTGCGGAATCACTGACTGTCCTGAAGGTAATAAAACATTTCGAGATTGTCCAGACGACTTTTGTTACTGAAATAAACCTGTCTAGTTCGCATTGTGCTTCCAACGGTGTTATTTATTTATTTTTGAGGTCATTTTAGCCACAAGGCACGTGAATTTGAAAGAATATTTGTGGTATGTGTAATACTCGCACATAGGCTTCGGGAAAGTTCGAAAGAGTTACCTCTGAAGAAACAGTGGTGGGTTTTAGTCAATCTTCTTTTTCATCTCCTGTCGATCTGGCTCAAATTTTGTCTGAGCGATTATAAGAAATTTATCATCATCATCATCATCTGCCTAGCCTTTTCCCAACTATATTGGGATCGGCTTCCAGTCAAGCCTGATTTAGCTGAATACCAGTATTTTACGAGGAGCGGCTGCCTACCAGACCTCCACAACCCATTATAAGAGATATAAAAAAATGAGGTTGACATTAAAATCTCTCTCTTCTAAGAAGACAAAAAGAAATACAATTATTTGTTTAGTGCCGGAATGGAATACTCAGCGCAACAGCCAATTAATTGCTCATAGGCTTAACCACTATAGTAGGGGAGGCCACGATGCTAAATGGGGATTTGCTCGAGCGTCGTAGAGACCTATTGGGTTGCAAAGCTTAGATGATAAGAAGAAAAAAATGTTCTATGATTATACCTTTTCATCCGTGGGGGAAGCGGCTATAGATTTTTAAATATGTAAAAAAAAACTGTTGCATGGACATCCTCGAGCGCGTCAGATATTGATAGCATCAATACCCTACGTATTTTTAATAATGTACGTATGTTAATCTGATCGTTTGCATGATGGGGGTGGTTGTATGGAAGGGTTGAAAATGGAAAAAATAACAATTTAATCGAGCGCGTCAGATTTTCTACGGGAGTGTTAAGTGCACCAAAAAAAAAGATCTCATTCACTAATCTGACCATTTCGATGGGACGCAAACTCGTGGCCACTTTCATAAAGTGCAAAAAAAATTCGCCATTTTGAAATACTCAAGCGCGTCAGATTAAGATATATATGGTTCATCTTTATGTTCTAAACGTACTGTTTAATAATCTGACGATTATCTAGAGGGATTCGCCTGATCTGACAAAAAAACCCCTGCAACTTCCAGCTAATTCCATTCCTGGGCGCTTAAAATTGTACTTATATCATTTTTGAGCTCAAAATATATTTTATGTGATATTTTGAGCTCGCTGAGTTCAAAGAGATAATATTTGAGCTCTCCCAGCTCGAAAGTCTGATAAAAGTTTCATAGAATACTATTTTTGGAATCTTCAAACCGCAATAACTTTTGAACGGATCAAGTAATTTTCACGCGGTTTGCGGCATTCAACGCAGTTTTATCATCCTCATAAGTTATTTTCTAGTTTTAATTTATCGAACCAAAAATTTCGGAGTAATCCCGAAAAATCACTTTTTCGGGTTTCTTTCGTTCACGATATCTCTCGAACGAATCAACCGATTTTGACCAGCTTGGTAGCGGTCGACGTGGATTTTCAAGCTCAAAGGCGGATTAGTTTTTGAAGTTGATCGATAAAGCCGTTTAAAAGTTATTTAAAAAAAACCACTTTCAAAATATAAAAGTTATTTTTTTGAGTTTTTCAAAATTTCTCAAAATCTAACGGTCCAAATCAGTTCAAATTCCCACGAAATCTAATTTTGAGGGAACTCTTTAGAAAACCGGAGAAGGAAATGTAGCCATCACACAACTGCACGCATTTAACTTTATCGACGATTTTTTGTTATTTCGGCTTGCGGAAATCGTCAGATTATATATTTTTCATTATTCTTGAATTATTTCCTACAAAATAAAAAAAAAATTAGCTACGCTCGAGAATGTCGAGATGACGTTTTTTTTTTACAACTTTGCTGCTCTCCCCTTTCTTTACGTCTCTCTCAAATTGTCAGATTAGTGGAATATACACTTTTTAAGATGTAATTAACTCACCCTACCTTAATCTGACGCGCTCGAGAATGTCTGAGGGTCATTATTTTTTTACTAATCTGATCCTGTATCCTTCACGGGCGGCTTTATATATGGGCCTCATATTTGGTGGAGGTACTTAACTGGGTGCAAGGTATCCCCCTGTATATTAATCTGCCGCGCTTTAGTAAATCCCGAAATCCCTTCTGGGGCTCCCCTACTACTACGCCAACTATGATATACGAGTTTTTTCTTTAACTACACTTGGAATTACTCCTGTATCGTGGGCTTGTTCACAAATATGTTAACTCACATACACAAGACACCCAGACCCGGAACACCCATCTGTAGGCCATAAAAATATTTTGTGTCATAACGGAAACGAACCCGTGAAACACAGCGCGACAGCCCATCGCTCAACCACTGCACTAACCGTGCCATCAAAGATTGATAGTGACCTATTCATTTTCCATAGCTGTCTTTACCAAAACGTACATCAAAGACATATTTGTGTGGTCAAGTCGAAGTGTTACGATTTGAAGAATTCAGTTAATGAGTAAATCATTTATCGCGAGTCGCGATACATCAATCTCGTGACACACAGATCGACGGACTAGCATACATCTGTCATCGAGTGTGTCATCCTTGCTGTGCATGTGTATCTTGTGTAGGAACAGTTTTAGGATTCATCATCATCATTTCAGTCGAAAGACGCCCACAGCTGGACATAGGGTTCCCTCAAGCAAACAATGACTGGTCCTGTGCGTTTCGCACCCATCGGAAGATATTACTATAGTAGTTGATAATAAAAATCTGAGGACTCAGGCCTCCTCTCTAGGAGAGGGAATGGGCCATAATCCACCGCGCGGGCCCAGTGCGGATTGGCGGATGTCACAAAATTCAAAGACAATTTTTGGTTCTAGGATATGCCGGTTTCCTCACGTTGTTTTCCTTCACCGTTTTGAGCGCAGTGGTGATGAAATAAATTATACAAAGTAATGCGCCTGGCTGGGTTTGGACCTGCGTTACCACTGGGCTTCCACTCGGATTGTGTAACCATGTAACCTTACCACCAACATGTAACCTTAGAACAAGATAACCGGTATAGCCTGAAGAATCGCCAAACTAAAGTGGCAGTGGGCAGGACACATTGCTCGAAGAACAGATGGTCGATGGAGACGGAAGGTTTTAGAGTGACGAACACGTACCAGAAGACGCAGCATTAGAATGCCTCCCACAAGGTGGACCGATGACCTGGTGAGGGTCGTAAGAATCTGATGGATGTGAGACGCACAGGGCCGGTAGATATAGCGACTCTTGGGGGAGGCCTATGTCCAACAGTGAACAAATTTCAGCTGTGATGATGATGATGTTGATTATGTTGGTAGGGTTAGTAGGTTTCCGTTTGACCACTATCTCACCTGATGGAAAACAAACGATGAAACACAGTTGCCCAGAAGTAACCTGTGTACCTACTCTGGGATTTAATTCATGAATCCCCGACCGGTCCTATGAGACCGCGCTGTTATTGTTTTACTATTGTGTCTCGCTTTGTGGGTATGTGATAGGTTAATAATAAATGGGTTTACTTATTACTTATGAAGTTATGTAATTTATGTGTAGAATCTTGCATTGATTTGATATTTGTGACAATACGCCGATGATCTTCAATTATATGCATCTGCTCGGGTAGAAGATTTGTCAGACGCTATAGAAGATGTAAATCGGGATTTGGACGCTATGAGGGATTGGTCTGATAGATTTGGGGTGTCCGTAAACCCCACAAAATGTCAGGCCATTATCATCGGAAGCTCGCGCATGATGGGCAGAGTGGTGGTCAACTCTCTTCCTCCAATTGTCTTTAATGGTGACATCATCCCCATTAGTCCTAGCGTCAAAGATCTCGGTTTGCATCTTGACTCGACGCTTGGCTGGCAAAGTCAGGTTTCTAGTGTCTGCCAAAGGGTCAACGGGACTCTGCGGTGTCTGTATCGTCTGAGGAACTTTCTGCCCGTGAAAACGAAGATTATGCTTGTGCAAACTTTAATTTTCCCTGTTATCGACTATGGTGATGTGTGCTGCTTTGATCTGAACGCGGTCTTACTGGATAAACTCGACAGGCTTCTCAACAACTGTATTCGGTTGATATTTAATTTAAGGAAATATGACCATATTTCGAGTTACAGAACTGAACTCAAATGGATGCCCATTCGCCAGAGGAGAAGTTTGCGTGCGCTGACTACTCTTTTCTCACTGCTCAACTCTCCTAACCCCCCTTCTTATCTTATATCACATTTTCAATATTTATGTTCTTCCCATGCTAAAAGTCTTCGTTCTTCTAACAATCTTCTACTGCTTTGTCCTTCTCATACTTCTGATTTTGTTCATTCTTCCTTTCACATACAGTCCATACTTCTGTGGAATGCGCTTCCTCTCGACATCAGGACGGCCACCAGTCACTATGCATTTAAGCGGAAGTTGAGGAATTATTTTCTACACAAGTAGCGGAGTCGTTTCAATATCCTCTTTCCTTCATTTTATATAGATATATATATGTAGGTATATACTATATTGGATATATATGTAAGTATATTTTATTTGTATACAACGTGTAACGTTAAATGCGCAAAACCTGAAATTAGTTTGTTCAGAATAACGAGCAGAAGCAATAAAACCACTTTTTAATATAGGTCACATTTTTCAAAAAAAAATAATTAAAAATTTTGCTTTGTCTATTTATTAATAAATCAAGTCATCACGTGCATAAACCTGCGTAAATAGGTAAACAAACACAAATGGTTGTCGTCCAATTTAGATTTTCTCATTAACGGGATAATAATCATACTCATTTCGATGTAAATACGAATCTTAAACAAACTAAAACAGCACATAAAACCTTCAATTTTTTTATAATATTTTTTTTTCTCTCAGAATTAGGTCAATTGGATTAAAAATCGTTTGGGGTGTCTGAGGTTTTGCGCATTTAAAGTTACACGTTGTATAATTATGTACCCTCGATTTCTAATTATTCATTTCTTTTTTTTTATGCACCTGCCACCTTCTCTCTTCACCACCCTAGGTTGACTGGTAGAGAATGCCTACGGCATTAAGTCCGCCTGTGTAAGGTACAAAAAATTGTTGCATGAAGATCAAAAAAAAAAATGTTTTGAACATTAGTTCCTTTTTTTCGCGTTGGTCGTTTAAGTCACTAAGTTGAATCGCAATGTTAAGATTTTCTGCGATTGCATGACCTCCTCGTGCTTTTTTTTTAAACAAATGGCTTCGTCCAGTATAAGTTAGCTTTTATTCATGTTTGAAAAATTCAGTCTTGGTTTAAAGACCCCTACATTATAGTAAACTTCCCGAGTGCAAAGCTCATCTATTTTTAAGCCCGTGTGTTTATTCTTTACAAATTGTTTGCCCACTCATTTCTTCCCGTCCCATAGCTATCAATAATAGCAATGAAGTGTATTAATAACTTTCTATTTCATGAAATGATCAGATCACTTGACCGAATTAAATAATACCAAATTCATTGGCACACAACTTGCAGGGTGGGGTTGCCTCTCTATATAAATCTTATCGTCATCTGCCTAGCCTTTTCTCAACTATATTGGGGTCGGCTTCCAATCAAGCCGGATTTAGCTGAATACCAGTATTTTACGAGGAGCGGCTGCCTACCAGACCTCCACAACCCATTAACTGGGGTAACACGGTACTTCATACAAGACTACTTAAATCTTATATAGTCTTGTAAATTGATTATTTCCTAGGTTCTGTCAGGCCGGTTTACCTGCGTAAAAATGGGAAATTAGACCAAGGAATCATAGCATATTCCTGTGATAAAAAGTATTCTATATGCTATTTCAGGTCAAGGTCTACCCGTATGACAAGTTTTCTTCAAACCCGTCCAGCCGTTTGGGCGTGAAGGAGTAACAAACATACACAAGCACACATACATGCTTTCGCCTTTATAATATTAAAGTGTGATATGTAGTTTCACGTCTACTATTTCTATATTATACTAAACTAGCTGCTGCCAGGGGGTTTACCTGCGTAAAAGTCCGTTTCTCCATACAAGCTTTGGAGAGCGTTTTAACCCGTTAAGGGATGAATTTTGGCAAAATGCTCACTGGTTCTGAAACCGTTTTGGCTGTGTGTTCATATGTCAATCAGTTTCTCCTTTTATATATTACTAGCTGTCCCCTGCGGTTTCACCCGCATTACTGCTCCGCTCCCGTGGGTCGTAGCGTGATGGTATATAGCCTATAGCATTCCTCAATAAATGGGCTACCTAACACTGAAAGAATTTTTCAAATCGGACCAGTAGTTCCAGAGATAACCCCCTACATACAAACTTACAAATTTACCTCTTTATAATATTAGTATAGATATTATCATCATTTCATATCGTGTCATTATATTATGTTACATATATGACACGATATGAAATGATGATAATATGTTACAACATCTACCGACCCCCTCCAAGATATATTTGGCAAATATGCCCGGACATTAGAGTAGCACTTCATAATTACACCAGTATCAGAATAATGATGATAAAACGAGTTGGCGCACCTCTACGTGACGATATTTACATCACTAGTCGGAGAAAAATCGTGTGAAACTATCGTCACCGGTTTCTGTCACGTGGAGAAATTGGCAGTTTCGAATATTCGGGTTTTTAATGCTTTGGGCTTAACAACATCACACGTGAAGCCCTACCACAAGCTCTTCACGTGATCAAGTTGACGACCTAAACTAAACTGTTAAACTAATGAAGCTATACAGCTCCATCCCTCTTTCTCGCTTGCACACATCTGACATTTTAACACGTCATGGTAAGGTTTCAGGTATAGCCCAAATGCTTACGCTTTTGGTCATCAATTTATGGTTGGAAATCATCAAATAAATTTTCCCGTTCCGGGTAGAGTGAGAAAAGACATTTACTGATTAAAACAGTCCTGTGTTTTTTCAGTTGCCCTCTACCTTCCAAGACAGGGATGACTCCTTCGAATAATCCCGCAGTGTTGGCAGGCAACGGCCCTGAGGGGTTTTTAGCAACATAATGTGACTATAATTGCATTAAAAAATCATGCATGGTGCCCGAAGTGAACTGAACTAGGTTTAAAAGTCATTCAGATACCAGGACAGAACCGAATGAATCGTCATCAGCGAAGAGTATTATAAATCCAGGTCACAGATGATGATAGGTTTCAGAACAATCAGACGAGTACAACATTTAGTTTGATCCCTGAAATTATATTTATATTATTACTAGCTTCTGCCTGCGGCTTCACCCAGCTGAAAGAAGGTTTCTTCATAAAAACTTTGACCCCCGTTTTACCCCCTTAGAGGGCACATTTTGGAAAATCCTCTCTTAGTGTTTGCCTATGTCATTAAAGGAAACCTTGTGCAAAACTTTCACATTCTTTGGCTCTGTAGTTTCGCCTGTACATTGATATGTCAGTCAGTCAGTTTCATCTTTTATATTATATACCTATATATAATCGACATATTTCTTTCCCTCACAATGGGCCAGTTCGATGACCGATTACGTTACATTACATTACGTACATTGTAGAAGTCAATAAACGTGACATAATGCCTTGCAACAAGACTTATAAAATTATCATAACGTTTTTGTGCCGCCATGATGAAAGCTTCAGCCCCAAGCGTGACCATACCCACGCTAGATGGCGCTGTAATCAATTTTTTTTTAGTTCGTTTTGTTTTTAGTGTATGAAAAGAAATGGTATTTAAATGTGACATTATAAATAATATTTATTTTGCAATAGGTTTTTAAATAACAGTTTTACACGTTAATATTTTAGTCAGTTTAAACTTCATGAGGCTGGTGTTTCTTAGTTGACTACCTTGAGAAGACACCGAAACAAACTCAGGGGTCACAGTCTCTTTTTAACTCCATACAGTAAACATATAATGGTCAAATCATATGAGAACCATGCAGATTGGTATCTGAGAACATCTTTTGAGGAGAGAATCACACAGATTTGAATGAACCTATCCAGTCAGTGCAAGCATTTTTCAGTAAGTATTTGTGTAGCTCAACTCAGGACTACTAAGGATTTTAGGGTAGGCCGCCTAAAGAAGAAATAAATTATGTTACCATTACACAAAAGGAAACTTAATCCACATAGGTCTAAAAATCTATCTAATTTGGACTGTTCATATCTCTATAGTGCTTAAGTTTTCTTAGTTAGTTTTCACTTTAATCCTTTGTATTTTCCTGTGGTTGGTATAGGATACAAAGTGTGTTAACCTATCACATACCCGCGAAACGAGACACATGCATGAGACCGGTAGGGGAATCATGAAGGAAGATTTTGAAAGTGTATTAGCTGAATAGGTTAGTTGGTTGAGAAGGCGCGCATCGCGTCTGCCGCGGCGCTGGTCTGTACCGCGCGTTCTGGCGGGCATCCAGCGCACGCGCCCGCAAATAGACCAAGCGACACTCGCCATGTGGTTTAATTGCCTATACAAGCGAATTTTATCAACTATTTTTATAAATAATTGTAATTTCAACACAGTAGCCCGGATATTTGTATGTTTTTGACATGTTCAACGCCTTAAAGGCATTCGCTACAGCTGTTGGATAGACTGTAATTTATTTCTGAATTTATTTGATAGGCTAGTTGACATGATTTTCAATTTATTGCCAGTCGTCAAGCGTTGTTTTTGCACAGCAATATGGATGGGACATTACTGCCTTTCCACTATGTAGATCATGGGAAGATGTACGACTAAAATAAAAGATAATTTGGTGGAATTGTTTAAGCTAATGTAGGTTAGTTAGCAGTCTCGTCACGCAATGGGAATCTCGTTACGATTATGAATAGATCGTACAACAATCAGTTCGTTCAGGGACTAGAATATGTAGTCGACTTTAATAATCAGGTCAGCTAAATATTTAGATGTTTGAAGACAGTTTGTGTGATCTGCTCGGGCAGAGACAGCTATTCGCGGAAGCGTACAGGTAGCGTAAATGAGTCGCTTTCAAAGAAAACTCTGACTAATATTTGCATCTGTGAAACACATGCTATGGAAGATGTTTTCAACAATACCAAAAATTGTGAATAACAAAATAATATTAGTTTCTGCTAGCAATTTCTCCAGAAAAACTTTGGAAACCCGTTTTATCTTCTTAGGTGAAGAATTTTGGAAAATTCTATCTTAGTTAAAAATTTTATCGTAGCCTACACCATGAAAAGAATTTGAGCAGAATTTGACGCTTAAGTAATATCTGACAGACCTGTTTCTATAAATTATTTATATCAAAATTAATTTTCGCGGTTTTCACCAATGGAAAGAGTGATACAGCAAAAGGGTGTATTAGAAGAAAAAACCCTAGAATTTCAAAGATTTGTAACATCCGTACGAAATAGGGGCGGATCGCTAGATACCTCACAAAACTAATAGGTTTCAAAAAATCAATTTAAAAGTAAAGACCTATTTTATTTGTCAGACACATGTAATACCGCAGTGATTACTTATTCCCAATTTCTGACAAGCATTTGAAGTTAAGCATTTCACAAAGTTTATCCAGAAAACCTGTCAAAATTTGACATTTAAGTAAGTAGGGTTCGACACGTTTTCAACTCAAAATACTCAATTGAAATCCTGTCCTTAATTATGAAATTTGAACAGAAGATTATATTATTTGAATTGCTTTTAATCGTCAATGGGGTTGAAACACTAAGGCCATGGAGTCGTCCACCGGGGCTGTGTTGAACGAAAGAGAACAACGGGACCCTGAAATTAAGGCAAAGAAGGAAAAGGAATGGGTTTTAGTCAGTAGAAGTTTGACACGCCCTCCCACTCCGCCCAGATAGTCGTTTTCAGCTAACTTTCATCAAAACAATATCACTGTAATTAAAGCTATTTGAAAATCTAAATGGAATATTTGTCAAAACAACGGAAAACAAATAGGTTTTGAAAGGTATGCGGAACTTGTAAAACCTCCGTTGAAGAAGCAAGGTATGAACCTCCGATCAGACGAGTGTTATGTTTAGTTTGGGCAACTGCCCGATAAATGATTTCGGGCTGTTGTATATGCTCAAAACACGTGGAAAACTCTTATTGCACGATATAGGATTTCGTAGTTTAGCTCCTATGTTACACCGTACATTTTTTCTACAAGATTACGCTGGGTTGTGGAAGTCTAGTAGGCAGCCGCTCCTCGTAAAATACTGGTATTCAGCTAAATCCTGCTTGACTGGAACCGACCCCAATATAACTTTGGGAAAAGGCTAGGTAGATGATGATGAAGTTTACGCTGATGTAGAGCATTTTAAAACATTTTTAATACCAGGATACGATGTTGATTTGTTGATGGCCGACAGCATTGACACTACTCAATGCCATTGCAATAAAAAACATCATAATATTTTCAGCACTAAATTAATTTTTCTGTGTACTGTCTGTCTGGAGTATTTTTAACTCTTCGCAGTTTGCTTTAATCTTTTTCTGATTAAAAAAAAAACATTGAGAGTGCAGATTGTGGTAAGGTTGGCGCAGTGGGTGAGAGATTTGCTGCTGTGCTGCGTGTTGTGGGATCTATTCCCACATAGAACAAATATTTGTGTGACCTAAAGATTGTTCGGGGTCTAAGTGTCAGGTGAATATGGTAAAACTTTTGTTTTTTTGTAATGTATGTTATTTATTTATTGTGCAGACCTACCACAGCGTTGTCTTTTTAACCCTAAGGTTGACTAGTAGAGAATGCCTTGATGCATTAAGTCCGCCTATGTACCACCATTGTACATGAAGTTTAAATAAATAAATATGAGTTTACATGTTTGTGAAACCATCCACGATACTGGAGTAATTCCTGTAACGCTTATAAAAAAAGGAATTGTCCTTAATAAAGTTGATCATACTACCTTTTTAATTAGTAACCACAGCCTGTGTATTTCTGAAATGTGTGAGACAAGCAGCGTAAAACACTAGATTTTAGAATTGAGAATTTCAAGAATAAGATGGCGTAAACAGAAGAAAATCATGCTTTACCTGCATTTACATCAAGGTGAAGTTGCCACGAAACTTACCTGTAAAATAAAATACAAACATTAGATAATTGGAATAACCAAATAGCAGTAACAGCAACACGGGAACCACGGGTTTGCGAAAAATGGAAGGAGTGGAGAGAAGCCTTAGCTCTGGAGTGGGAGAGACCAGGCTACTAACTGAAAATATAGATACTTTTCATTCTTATTCTTTTCATTATTATTCTTCCATCTTACGCTTTGATATCTTAGCATAATCAGCCTTAATGTTCCCACTGCGGGGACTCAGGCCTCCTCTCTAGGAGATGAATGTATGGGCCACGCGGGCCCAGTAAGGTTGGTGGATGTCACATGTCTTCAAATTTTTTGTTCTAAGACATGCCGGTTTCCTCACGATGTTTTCCTTCACCGTTTTGAGAGCAGTGGTGATGAAATTGAACGTACGACCTACCACTCGTAATTCGAGGCTGTAACCACTGGGCCACCACTGTTCTCGATACCTTCTTTACAGCACAACGCAAAGTAAAATATCTGCCTGGGTTCGAACCTAGTGCTTATCGCTGCTCTATTATCATCATAGCATTTTTCTGAACTGAGAATTCGAAGTTGAAAACTTGTTTTGTCAAGTTTGTTTTTTTTTCAAGTATAATTTGTTATACTTACTAGAATGCTAAAGTTTAAATTGGTCATAATTATGCTATATAGAATGTAGCATTATCAAATTCAAATTCTCAGTTCAAACATATACGTAAACATTCTTTTTGCCGCTCGTACTTAGCGACCGCGACTGGGTCGCACGACCCACTGCTTAAGATTTGCATTGAGTAATTAACAAACCAGGCGAACGCGTCGCGCGACCGGTGACATACAAATTCATACTAAGCAGAGGGTCGCGGTCGCAACCTTAAAAATAGCTTATTTATAACCTGTATTATAAATTATCAAGTACTTGACGACATTTTTATTTTTGTCTACTTATGTAGAAATAATTACAGTTTCTGTCGTGTAACCAATCTTATTTAATCATAACCAATTACAACCTTGAAATAACGATATCGTGCCATGGAAAATGGAAAAATTGACGCCCCTAATTATTATTTATATATAACTTTTAATACATCTAATAAGTATATACGTAAATGTAGATAGTTGCTTTGCAATACACTATCATATAATTATTTTTATTTAATGTTTTAAAGCTGAAGATAATACGCGTATGTTTGAACGCGCTAATCTCAGGAACTGCTGGTTATAATTTAAAAATTATTTTAGTTTTGGATAGCCCATTTATCGAGGCCAATAGGAGCATAATAGTACCTAACTAAAGATGCGGTTGAAATTGCAGTGGGTAAAACTTTGGAATTTACACCCCCAGTAAGAATCGATCAGATAGTGAAAGAGTTATTCATTTTCAGAATCGATTTTCCCGAAGGACTAGGAATAGTTGACCCCAGGGTCAATTGGGATTGGTCCTGGTGTTCAGACGCGCACGCAATCCGCGGTGAGATGTGTCTTCGAATTTTTTATTCAAAATCATGCTGGTACCGATGTTATCCATCACCATTTAAGTTATGATCTACCTCTATTGATTTTAAATTAAGCTATTTATAACCCGTAATCTACAAAACTAAATGACCTTGGTATTCTGACAACAATAAGTTATTCAAGTAAGTTTTACAAACAATTATACTAATGATTAATTTGAAATTGACGAGTGTCACGCATAACGGCCATTTTGTAAATGAAATAACTGGGCCCAAAGGCAGTGACATTTTAATAGAAGGGCGTGAACCGAACCTTAGTAATTATTACTTTATAGTTAGTAACGCTTATATAGAATAGTGGAAAAACATATTTTTTATGGCCACTAGCTTAAGTAAAACAAAAATCCCAAGGGAAAATATTTTTGGAGAAAAAGTCATCATCTGCCTAGTTTTTTCCCAACTATATTGGGGTCGGCTTCCAGTCAAGCCGGATTCAGCTGAATACCAGTAGGTATTTTACGAGGAGCGGCTGCCTACCAGACCTCCACAACCCATTGACAAGGGTAACACGGTACTTCATGGCAAGACTGGAGTCAGATTTACTGGCTCCTGACTATCCGTAACGACTGCCAAAGATCTCCAAATGACAGCCGGGACCAACGGCTTAACGTGCTTTCCGAGGCACGGAGGAAACTCGTTATGTTAAGATGGTCACCCATCCACAGTCCAACCTAGGCAAGCGTTGCTTAACCTTTAAGATCGACCTGTGCGGCTGTTATTATCTAGCCACGAGCTCCTCTTTGGAGAAAAAAGTATCCTATGTAAATTATATATAATACACAAACATATTATTATAGTCGCTCCTCGTAAAATACTGATATTCAGCTAAATCCGGCTTCACTAACCAATATAGTTGAGAAAAGGCTAGGCAGATGACACAAACATATGTTTAGCCGTTTGGGCGGGAAAAAGTAACAAACATACATACGTACACATATGATCTTTTGTCGTTATAATATTAGTGTGATTATCAGTGATAGGAATAGGTAGTGCCTATTTGCCTATACTTCGAAGAACAGGGACAAGAACCGGAGACTTCTGTAGGACTAAATTTTTTCCGAGACTCCCGAAATTTCGAGACAACACTTAAATGTTTGTAAATGTTTTTGAAAACTTGGGGATACTTATTGTGACGGACGGGAAACTACGGAACCCTACACTGAGCGTGGCCCGACACGCTCTTGGCCGGTTTTTTTAATGATAAATTCTTTCTACTATAGAGAATAAGTCGCAAACTTTAGGTAAATATAGACGAATTACTTATTACAAATAACAATTTTTTTAAATGTATTTAAGTGTTGTCTCCAAATTTCGGGACAGATGTCTCGGAAAAAATTTAGTTCTAAGGAAGTCTCCGTTTCTTGTCTCTGTTGTTCGAAGTTTAGGCAAATAGGCACTACCTATTCCTATCACTGGTGATTATGTTAAAGGCAAATATAGGGTGACGGCTGACCCCAAGTAATATGGGACAAGGACAGTAAGAAGATATCATAATGGGTAATTTATATTAGATTGACCTGTTGGTCTAGTGGTTAGTGACCGTGATTGTTATATCGAAGGTTGTGGGTTCGATTTCCACCTTAGACCAATGTTTGTGTGATGAGCACGATCATTTGTTTTTTGGTTCTCCTCCTCACTACAACCACTACAATGGCTTACCATCAGGTGGGATTGCAGTCAAGCACTGGTTTATCTACACTAATATAATAAAGAGGTAAAGTTTGTTTTTTTGTTTGTATGAGGTAATCTGTGGAAATACTGGTCCGATTGCTATAATTTTTTCACCAATAGAAAGCTGCTGTTTCTTGAGTGACATAGGCTATATTTTATGTACGCGGGCGAAACTGCGGGCTAAAGCTAGTGATAATTAAAATGGATCCCAGATTTTTTCAACTCAGAGCCGTTAGTTAGCCACTGGCAGAAAAACCAACAATTTCACAGAATTCTAACACCCTTTCGAAGCCGGAACGGGTGGCAAGTAAGCAATAAAACGCGGTAAACATTTTTCCAGTTTAAATAAACAGCTGTTTACCAAAATAAGCCGCTTATGGCACAGAAAGGCGGCATTAAGCTTCCCACTAACTTCAGATCAATATCTGAAACTGGTGTAAAGTGTGCGCGTAAATCTGCGCACTGGCGCCTTTTCAATGTTAGCTTGTGGTAGTAATGGGCGATTCTCGAGATGTTTTGATAATCGAGAGAATCGAAGTCGTTAAAATAAACCATCGAGTCAACTATCGAGTCGCCGTTCTATAATCGAAATGTTTTTAGATTGATTCGAGTCGACGGGATCGACCGCTGGTTTTTAATAGTTCGTAATTCGTATAAGGACCAATTTTTCAATAGACGGATAACTTTTATCAGAAGAATAAATGGCTGTTTGGCATATTTTCTATGCAAAAGCTTTCAATTAGCCATTTTTATTTCTCTATTAAAAGATATTCGACCATTGAAAATCGGCCCTTAGTCACTCTCACTCACCGATAACAGACCGAGTCGGACTCGAGTCAAAGTCGAAACAATCGAGAACCATCGAGATGTTCGAATAATCGAAAGAATCGAATAAGACCTCTCGCCATCGCACATCGCTAGCTAGTGGTGACCAGCTTGTTCATTAGTTAGGTTACAAGGACTGTGTCCGATTGGGTTCCTCATTACGAGAATAATTCGGATATTCGCCTCGATTGAAACAAGTGTCTTTTAGCTGACGACTGCGTTGAGATCGAGATCTAAAAACTGACTGAGTTTTTGTATACTTATATGTGTTATCTATAATTTTTATGTAATCGTTAATTTACTTGGTATTTTATGAAAGTTATGACTAAAAATAATATTAGCATTATTTTGCATTATCGGCCTTGTAATTTCCCCACTGTTGTGACTCAGGCCTCCTCTCTAAAAGAGGGAATGGGCCGTAATTCACCACGCGGGCCTAGCGTGAACTGGTGGATGACACATGTCTTCGGATTTTTGGTTCTAGGACATGCCAGATTGCTCTCGATATTTTCCTTTACCGTTTTGAGTGCACCGGTGATGAAATAAATTACTCAAATTAATGCGCCTGCGTCGGGTTTAAACCCGCGATCTACAACTTGTAAGTTGGGGCTGCTCTATAATAAAATATACCCAAATGTAACTATATCGAAGTATGGAGTGCCAAATTTTATTCAAACCCGCTCAGCCGTTTAGCCGTGAATTTACAAACGTTTGCACGTTAGTTTTTCACGCCCGAACGGCGTATATTTGAGAGTGCGTGGGTTTGTGGGCGTGAGAGGCTTTTGTGACTAAAACCCACCCCACGTGTGGTTGCGCTTTGCATTAAATCCCACAACAGACACATGATTCTGTATGGTTTGTTTTTGGTAAAAAGAAAATAGGACATTAATCTCTCCCGGGTTAAAAAGTATAGGTATACTTATGACCTATTCTACGATGAGGCCTACCCCTGTGCCAAATTTAATTTGTCATTGTACCACTCGGCGCCAAAATACCCTCGCCTGCGGCTCGGGCGAATTCAGCCTCGGTCGTTATGATGAAGTTGGTCGACTTGTATCAAAATGTACTTCTTATTTTCGAAATTTTTGCATTTCTTTGCGTCGGTTTGGATTTCAGCGTTTAAACATAACTCCTTTGGGGTATCTTTAACAGATCGGCAATTCGGCAGATATAATGGTTACGTGTTTTAAAAAGCTTAAAGTCCAGAAACAGTAAAAGCTCAAAGTAAGAACAGCCAATTTAAAAAAATCAAGAGATGAAAAGCCCATAATTTTAACACAAATTATAATAACACACTAACCCAAACGCACCCTACCAACCTGCTTACCCCACAACCATAGGAAACAGATACTGTACGATAAAACCATTCTGACAACCATTGTGTTCCCACCCACCAACATAACCTAACCTCCACTCGCTACACAACAATGTTCAAACAGCCTACATTAGTGGGGTTCTACATAAGTTGGTGTGGAGTGGTATTATGTGCCTGGACGTTTCTCGGCGTGATAGGCGTGAGGTAGCTGTAGGTACCACCAAGCTATGGAAAAGGTCGCCACCTGACATTTGAGTTGATAAGGACATTGATAGCTACTGGGTTACCTGATTATTTTTTGCGTAAATTGCGAAAAAGGTGTAAACAATCGAGTTTATTTGTGTTTAAGATGAATGCTTTAGCAGGAGCTCGTCGCTAGATAATAACAGCCGCACAGGTCGATCTTCAAGGTTAAGCAACGCTTATCAAGGTTGGTCTGTGGATGGGTGACCATCTTAACTGGAGTAACACGGTACTTCATGGCAAGACTGGAGTTAATGGATTCTGACTATCCGTAACTACTGCCAAAGATCTACAAATGACAGCCGGGACCTACGGCTTAACGTGCTTTCCGGGGCACAGAGGAAACTCGTTATGTTAATGTGTTGTGGAGGTCTGGTAGGCAGCCGCACCTCGTAAATTACTGGTATTCAGCTAAATCCAGCTTGACTGGAAGTCAACCCCAATATAGTTGGGAAAAGGCTAGGCAGGCAGATGAAGATGAATGCTTTAAGATAGACAAAGAAGACGGATCAAAATCCATACAAAATTACCCCACGCGCCTAATCTATTTTCTTAGCATTTTTTTTATATAAAGGAGTAAAAAAATGAACATAGGAAGGATGCTTAGGGGGCAATTTTGATCCATCTTCTAAAATTGCCCCACGTCCTAATAACAAAGTGAGATATCTCAAAAAAAAAGGTAAAATGTATAAAAAAATATGATATCCTTCTTAAGTTAAGTATTTTGCCGTCAGTATCACCCTATTAAATGGTCACTTCATGAAAATGTCACTCCATAGGCCGGGACTTACTGGAAGGGTTGTATCAATTGATGATTTTAATGATTATGATTCCGTAAATAAATACACGTGTTCATCATCTGCCTAGCCTTTTCCCAACTATATGGGGGTCGGCTTCCAGTCAAACCGGATTTAGCTGAATACAGAAGCGGCTCCAGACCCCCACAACCCATTAACTGGGGAAACACGGTACTTCATGACAAGACTGGAGTCAGATTTACTGGCTTCTGACTATCCGTAACGACTGCCAAAGCTCTACAAATAAATACACGTGTTACGACCGCCAATCACATTTTAATCAACATAGTCACTTCTTGACACTGACTTACAAAATGACAAAAAAAAAGAATTTCGCGGCGGAGAACTAGAAGGACAAATTCATCCAAATTCGTTTAGTCCTTTTTGGTGTGAATTTAATATCGACATCTGATTAGAGATACTACTTTGGTACTTAATAGGTTTTTTTATGAAAATGTGTATGAGTGTTATGAAAAAAGGGAGTTAGTGATAGCGTGTCGTTTGACAGTACAGAATAGAAGAAAAAACGTGTTGACAAGTAATATGGGACAAGGGCAGGAAGATGATAAATCTTATGAAAATTAGCATAAGCATCACGCAAACTTCGAAGAAATAGAGACATATAGTCAGTAATAATCACTAATATATACAGAATAGATTATTATTGTGTCTTAAGGCACCTTGGCAACAACTATCGGGCAGTTACCCGGACCAGACATAACACCCGCCTGATCGGAGGATCCTTCATTTTCCTTCTCTCAGCCATCGTGGGTGTGGGACTTTACCAACTGTTCCACATACGTCTAAACTCATGACCCTCGACAACGAACGTCATAGGAAACTCCTATAACAATAAATACCACTCAGGTATTTCGTTATTGTCCAGCGAAATTAAACCACAATTCAAGTATCGACAGAGTAATAATCACACGTAACAGTGGAGCAGGTATATCAGTACATATCAGTACAACGTCAGTAGCTAACGAGGTTATCTGGAGGGCCTGGCAACTCCCGTGGCCTTATCGTGCGGTTGTGTGTAGATTGTTATGTAGAACTCGTGGAACAATCGCCCAGGATACTGGGGCATTGAAATAGATGGAGATGAGACTGAATTTAACTGCTCTCAAATGGTCCAGTTGGGGGCCATGAGTTAAGTTCTGAAAGGAAAACCTGGGACCCTGGAACGAAGGCAAAGAAGGAACGGAGTGGGTCAGTAAAAGTCTGAAACCGCATCCGATTAAGATTGGGAGAAGTTATTCTGATGATTTCCCACATCAAAAAAAAGGGATGGTTCAGTGGTAACTGCCCTGACTTGCAAGTCAGCTCACAGGTTTAAACCTAACCAGGTGCATTATTTTGTGTAATTTATGCGCAGGGATTTCCTCAACATGTGATTTTAGAGCGGAAAAGGCAACGAAGGACACAGGTATAGTTTTAGATAGTAAAACTCTGACACGCCCTCCCGCTCCACTCAGAGCGAGAAGAACTTATTGGATGATTCCCACTTAAAATAAAATAGAATCAATAAAACAAAAAAAAAACATAAAAGAAATATTTACTTTTACTCATTCTTATGGAAGTGCCGTGTTACCCCAGTTAATGGGTTGTGGAGGTCTGGTAGGCAGCCGCTCCTCGTAAAATACTGGTATTCAGCTAAAGCCGGCTTGACTGGAAGCCGACCCCAATATAGTTGGGAAAAGGCTAGGCAGATGATGATGACTCATTCTTATGGAAAATAATTATCACTACGATATTCATAAAGCTTTATTTTGAAATTAAAGAATGATTTATGCTAAACCGAATCGTCAAGCACGTTCGAGCCCCGACGAGCTACGAATTTGAAACGGAATCATCCTAGTTTTATTCCTTTTAGTTTTTTTAATTTTGTAATTTGTTTTAACTTGTAGTAGGCACTTAGACCTAGCTATCCTTGATTAATTAAAATGAAGAATTTTAAGCTATAATTTTAATTAACAGTGCGGACTGTAGGATTAGCTTTTTAGTGTTTTACCTTAAAAAACAGTCTAGAATTTTTATTTAAGGTATCTGAATAGGCTTTCTTATTCTTATCAGACTAATATTATAAAGGCGAAAGTTTGTGATTTTGTGTGTGTTTCTTACTTCTTCACGCTCGAACGGCCATTTATGACAGTTTTTGTATTTCTGACAACAGTTACAGTTGTGTACCTAACTGTCCAACATTTTTAATTTTTTAGGGTTCCGTATCCAAAGAGTAAAAATTGGAAAGTTTAGTGTCTGCTGTCCATCGGTTTGTCTCGTGAACCGTGGTAACTAAACAGCTGAAATTCGTACAGATGATATATTTTGTAAGTTGCCTTTATAACCCCAAATAAAAACAATAAAATGAATATAATTCAAGTCTAGCGCCCGTATAAGAAACATGATTTTTTTGCCATGTTTTGCTACGGACGGACGATTGCAAAACATGAACCTTGGCTGTAGGTATTCCCTTCGTGCGCGAGTCCGTCTCGCACTTAGCCGGTTTAATGTAAGCTTTCCTACTTTTTCAGGTGTAAGAGGCATTTTCGACTGTCTACGTGCATACAAGACACAGTAGATACCCTCTCGAGGTCGACATTCTTCTCGAGAGGACCGCACGTGCAGAACCGGGTACCGAAGAAAGGGTAGTTTAGAGGGTAAAAATCTTTAATATCCCTTGGGAAGGAAAGCCTTTTGCTCGGATTTCCCAGCAAATAAAAAAAAGGTAAGATAGAATGGACATGGAATTTTAAAGAGTAATGACAAACTCCCGAATGAAATTTTTGCTGGCATATTTTTTAGTGTCTAGTGGTGAATTTGTATATTACAAATCAATAAAAAAGAATTTCTTAGATATTACTATTAAAAGACGAAGAATAATAAAAATAATGGAAATTTTGTTTCAAAACAATCTTATGAACCAATGGTCCACAATAAACAATTTGAATTTTAAATTTTTATCCGGAACTTTTATATAGGTTTCGGATATTTTTTTTATTTCAAATATTGGATAGTTTCGGTTACGGTTTAGCTCTATAATATCTTTGCTTTATACCTACCACATACAGGCTACTGAAGTGCCGATTAATCCTTCCGACCGAATTTAGATTTTTCTATTTTCTTTGAAGAAAATCGTTGAGCTCCTCAGTATGAAACTTTAAAACAAACTCGGATCTATTGACGTCTTCATTTTAACTTTCAAAGTTATGTGCAGTACTTCTTTTAGATTTAAAACAACTGGGATGGAAGACAGATTACAGCTCATCTTAATAAAAGTTGTATGGCATGAAGTCGAAGCAGCTTGGAATAAACTTCTATATGAAATGTAAAGCGATTTGTTGATCTATGGCAGTTGTTACGGATAGTCAGAAGCTAGTAGATCTGACTCCAGTCTTGCCATGAAGTACCGTGTTACCCCAGTTAATGGGTTGTGGAGGTCTGGTAGGCAGCCACTCCTCGTAAAATACTGGTATTTAGCTAAATACGGCTTGACTGGAAGCCAACCCCAATATAGTTGGGAAAAGGCTAGGCAGATGATGATGCGAGCACTAAGAGAGGATTTTCCTAAATTTCCCCACTAAGGGAATGAAATGGGGCTGCAAAATTTGTACGGAGAATATTTCTTTCATAAAAGCGAAGCCGCTGTCACAAGCTAGTTTTTAATATTGAATTTTATGCTTTAATATTTTATCTTTGTGTAGTCTAGGGAGCTGACGTTGTAGTAAGAATTAGCTAGGCAGTACGTAAACAATCTGGCAATTAATTATACCACTATAATATACCTACTGCTACAATACCTAAACAAATTTTAATATATCTGCTCCTTCTTGTATTTTACCCGACAGTTTGACGTAATTACCACAATTTTATTTTCTACAAATTTCACACCGAATATTAATGTAGTTTCAAATGCTAAACAACAAATACCCCATAATTTTAATTACCAAACAAGTGTTAGATATAAAACCATTAATTCGCTTAGTAAAAATAAATAGCCGCCATGATGTGCCAAACAGCGACATCTGTTATCCAGTAGCGGAATTTATTTGAACATTTACGGTTACTTCTGTTTTATTTTAGTTGAGTATTGATTGATTTTCCGATTATTTGTTTTTATCGATTTGCGGGGCCATTTTTTGTTGCAGATATTTATTTTGTTTTTCAGATTTATTTTTATTAATGTTGTTCTGTAGAATTGCGATAAGTTTATGACTTAGACAAAACACATTCCTGTGAGCCTGCAGCGAGTTGATAAGATAAAATATTATGAAAAACTGTTTACTTTCGTTTTTGAGAATTTTTTTTTAAATAGGAGTCCTAGAAAAGTGTTTTGACGATAGGCATGACGATGTTAACTTTTTTAAATTGTAAAATTTTCCTAACCTACTTAAATTACCCATGCAGTCTTTGGTTTAATTTAGTAAGAGCTCAAAAGAATATCTTTGCAGGCAAGTATTCCGTCTAAATTACTCTGGTATAGTGGTACCTCTTCACCTATCTGCTATTTTATTATTATTAGAAGGTTTATTAAAAAATAGCTTCTTTGTACTTAAGTATATGTAGATTGTAGGTTGGTAGGTAATATAGCCTGCAAAGTCAATAACTGATAAAGTCGGAATCTACAAGTGAAAGAATTTTCAAAATCATATTGATTCATGAAAAAGGTTTAGGTTTATAAGTGCATGCATATTTGTATAGACGCAACAAAAAAAAACAAATTAAGGCTTAAGATGAATATTTTTCCTGATCCAAGGTAATCCAAATATTTTCGTGCCAGAATTAATTAAAATTTCCTACAGCATGAAAAGTCCCGAAAAAAGAAATATAGCAAGCATTATTTTATAAACAGTGATCACACAGCTAAATGTAAATAAGTGTAACATACAAAAGGTTTTGTATAATGTAAAGATTTTTGCGATATCGACAATTTACCTTGGTACAGTCAAGAGCATAACACATGTGACATTTACGCAAAATAATAAGGGATTCTGATATCCTCAAGTGTTGAAAGTACCTACATTTTATGAAATTGTGAAAACTTTGTTATTGCAATCGAGACGAAATTGAACAACCTGACAGTAGTATGTTCAGAATCGATTTGAACTATTTTTAGCAAAGGTATTTTTTTATCTTAACATAATCCAAATGTTTAATACACCCAAGATATATTTGTACTTCAAAAATAAAACTTTGCGTCTCTAGAGTGCCTGTGTGTCACGTACTTACATAAATATCAATATCGATTCGCTACCAATATAGAGCGTCGATTCCCATTTTTCTTTTTGCCTAGCATTAGAATACCTAATTTCTTAAAAAAAAGTCTACCTAAGTGCATTTAAGTAGAATTTCAGTGCTTGAATTGTGACTGTAACTTAATTTTCTATTTAGGGTGTATTATAAGGTTGTATGTGTAATCTCTAGTATAATATTCTTAGGTACATACTAGAGATTACAGTATAAGGGTATACTTATATTATTGCAATTACATGTTGAAGAAGAACACTTATAAAGGCAAAACAATTATTCAGTTTTATATAGCTACGTAAATGTGATAAAACTTTGTGAGAAATAGCTCGCAGTTTTTTTTGTAGTGTTTTAGTGGGAGCTGATAACTGAACAGTTGTTAAATAAATCGAATATTTGGGGGCTAACCGACGCACTTTCCCACATGAGTACGGAAATAGAAAAAGAAACAAACTGCACGTGCGAAAGATTGCTCTAAGCGCTTGTTTTTTCAGTACGATAGGAGCTAGTCTTCGAATAATTTTTACTAAAAATTTGATTTTTAAATTTTACGTAAGTGTAAGGTGTTTCTGCGGGTGACTGTACTTACCGGCAGCAAACCCGCTGCGGTGTGCGGGTCCTAAGTACACAGAATCAGGGCGGGCCATAAAAATTATAATTAATTCGCATAAATAACCGTTAATTATTCCATGTTAGAGGAGGGTTCACCGAATTCGGACTAAAGTTATTTCGATTAAGGATAACCGCGTTCTATGTATATCAGATGGGCATTATTTCACTCAGAAAAAGACATCGCTTTATGTCCATGCGCTCCTGCCATTTTTTATGAGGTGAGATGTATGATGATATAGCGAGAGCGAGAGGGAGCGTACTAGATGTAGTACGCTCCGTTTCGCTCTAGCCAGAGCGAGTGTCAGATTTTTAGGGCCTAAAACCTATCTGTGTTTCTTCGGTAGCCCTTTGCGTTCTAGGGTTACTGTAACTATTTCAAACATTCCGACAGCCCTAACA
Source organism: Mythimna separata (assembly GCA_030763345.1). NCBI lineage: Eukaryota > Metazoa > Arthropoda > Insecta > Lepidoptera > Noctuidae > Mythimna > Mythimna separata. Next base: position 10,486,510 of record CM061192.1, read on the forward strand.
GATATTGGCCCTAGTGGGGCCCCGTTCATTTTGCTGACATTTCTTTCAGGAACGTGTGGAATACCTACAACGTATGAAGTGTTGAGTTCGATTCGTGGTTGGGGGAAATGGGTTATTAGGCCTTTTACTTTGGTATTTTAAATCGGGTAATAAAGGCGTTGTCTGGGAGCAGTGGTGGCCTCCTGGTAACGACCCCGACTTACAAGTTGTAAGGTGTGGGTCTAAACCCAGCCAGGCGCATCATTTTTTTTAAATTTATTTCCTCACCATTGCTCTCAAAATGATAAAGGAAAACATGTACTGGCATGAACTAGAAATAAAACAAAAAATTCAAATACATGTGACATCCGTCATACAATACACATTGAGCCTGTGGGGTGGATTGCGAACCATTCCCTCTCTTAGAGAGGATGCCTGAGTTCCAGCAGTGGGAACATCATAAGGCTGATTCTTAAACAGGCCAATCTAATATATTTTTTTACTTGATACTATGAAGCGAAATACCGTGGGAAAATCACAATTTTTTCAGTGAAACTGTATCGAGGATTATGTTGTGTTTTCTCAGAAAACGGCTAGGGGAGTGGAAGTAGGAGTGGTTTTTCTTTTTTACCGAGAATAGATCGGTAGGTACTAACAAAAAAAAAGTGTGATGAAGGAGATTTTCGTCCACTCTGTCACGCAAATTAAAAAAAAAAAGAAAACTATTATTATAACTCAACTTAACCTATCACACACCCACAAAACGAGACACAATAGTAAAACAATAACAGCGCGGTCTCATAGGACCGGTCATTCATGAATTAAATTTAAATTCCATGAATATGTTGTATTATTTTGGTGGTATTATTTTCTGGTGATTTATTTTAGTAGTACCTAGTTAGAACTATTTTATTGCCTAGTACTTAATATTTTATTAAAAAAACTTAAAATAGATTTGAGAATGCCTTGATGTATTAACAGGTAGGCAAATCCCATGTACCAAGTTTTATAGAAATCCGCTCAGCCGTTCAAGCGTGAAGAAGTAACAAACATACACGCACTCACAAACTTTCGTCTTTATAATAGTGTGATTTAAAAGAGTATTCGTGGTGTTTCCTTCATATTCCTCTATATGAAGATCTACTCTTGGGAACGCGCAAATAGCTTCTTCTAATTACATATTTTGAATGGCCAACCTTGACAATGCAAAAAAATGCCGGTAAATGGTTTAACTGTAATAATTTTGTGTTTCTGTACGAGTATATGTGTAAATTATACTTAGTTCAGCACATATTTAAGTTTCTTTATAGGTTCGATTTGCAATTTTAATATGATAATTTAAACTATATCTAATACTCATCATCATCATCTGCCTAGCCTTTTCCCAACTATTTTGGGGTCGGCTTCCAGTCAAGCCGGATTTAGCTGAATACCAGTATTTTACGAGGAGCGGCTGCCTACCAGACCTCCACAACCCATTAATTGGGGTAACACGGTACTTCATGGCAAGATTGGAGTCAGATTTACTGGCTTCTGACTATCCGTAACGACTGCCAAAGATCTCCAAATGACAGCCGGGACCAACGGCTTAACGTGCTTTCCGAGGCACGGGGGAAACTCGTTATGTTAAGATGGTCACCCATCCACAGACCAACCTAGGCAAGCGTTGCTTAACCTTGAAGATCGACCTGTGCGGAAACTATATCTAATACTATAAAGAGGAAATGTTTGATTTTTTGTTTGTATGTTACGATTTAGCTCAAAAACTACTAGACCGATTTTTAAAAATATTTCCCCATTAGAAAGCCACATCTTCACAGAGTAACATGGGCTATATAATATAGTTTTTAAAAAGTTTGAGATCTCTCCTAAATTGGAATAATGTAACTCAGGGTATCAAAATGTTACATTTCTTTAATATAATTATATTTTTTTTTTATATAATTAATGTATATGCCAGAACCACATTTTACGAGTCACATAGTAGAATGTATTGAAACGAACACTTCATGTTTTTTAAGAATAAAAAAAAACCCATTAAAGAGTTCAAGAAAACTTCAACATCCCAACTTAATCCCGTTTAAAGCGAAGTTTAACTTTAAACTTACCGTCCTAATGAGGCTAATCCGAGAGTTAACTAAGTAAATATTAAATAAACTTAGCTAACATAGGGATATATGTTATGTAAAAGTTATCCTCTTCCCGGCCCAAGGTTCGGAGCCGTGGCCTGGTTAGTTAAATGTCAGGGGTCGTGGGTATTACACCCCGTGTTGTTGCTGGAGCTAACCGCAGTTTTAATCTTTATTTATCGAAGTTAATGCGATTAGTGGCGCGGATTGCAACGTGGGATTATAATAGTTTGTTTTTTGAATGAAAGTAAGCCTTGTGGAATAGTGTGTGTGGCTATTATTACCTATACATTTACTGACGACTTGATCAGCTTAAATACACGTTTTCAGCAGAGAACTTGGATAAATTTTAACGTACTAGTCTATGTCATAAAAGTATCAGAGCGTCATGTCAAGTCATTTTGATGATCTCCCATCATAAAAAACTAGTCCATGTGCTAATCCAGGATAGAAGCAATCGTAATATCTTTTATCCAATTCCGTTCAGCCGTTTGAGCATGAAGGAGTAATAAACATACACACACATACGAGTCTGTTTCTTACTTTCTCTTAATATTTTTACTAGTTTTTATCCGCAACTTTGTTTTGTGTGAATGTAGCTCGTGTGGAATTATACTAGTTTATTTTCTTTTTTAAATATAACTAATCCTTGTGGGCCAGTGTATGTGGCCGGTTTTTTAGTTGCTCTGACTGCGTTTTATTAAAAGATTTAACTTACTAACTGCAGCCCGCGTCAGATAAATTTCTTACTACATACATTAAGTATACTAAGGGCCTGTTTCACAATGTCCGAGTAGGCACTACTCACTGAATAAATTCAAAAATGTGACAGAATTCGTATGAAATTATCTGTCAAGTAAGATACTCGAAACTTAATCATAGGTGGTGAAACAGGCCCTAAGCCTATTTACATATACCTACAGGTAGTGTAAGTAAAAAAGCGCTAATCCCACCGACAAACTGCTGCGCAGTTTGGTGGGTTTATTTGTTCCGTACCTGTCTAATCCAAACAAAGGATTTTATTATTTAAAAAAAATATATATATGTATGTTAATTCAAGATATTAGTTTTCTGGAACAAAATTTAATCTAATAATTGCAGTGCGGAATTATGAATCCTTGTAAACTAGTGTGTGAGGCAACTTTTTTACTTTTTCTGACCGAGTTTTATTAAAAGACTAACTGTTGCCTGCGTAAAATTAGTATTTCTTGCTTATGTATACGAGCATTAATTCAGGATATGAGGTGTAAGATACTGCTGCTAGCGGCTTCGCCCACGTGATTTTAGAAAATGATTTCAAGTGTCACACTCACAGGATAAAGTGTATCCTATATGCTATTCCAGGACATAGTCTACATGTATACCAAGTTTCATCGAAATCCATTCAGTAGTTTTTGCGTGAAAGAGTAACAAACATCCGCACATGCTAACTTTCGTTCTAACATTATAGTTAGTAGGACTGCGATACCTACGCTACCAATACGAGTTTTTTTTATTTGTATTATTAGAATTTGTGTTATTTAATGATTACAGTGTAAAATTATAATAGAAGAAAATAGTAGAAAATAAAAATTATTATAAACCTACCAGAATAACTAATATTTTGAATTCTTTGAGTACTTTATCGGTTTAAATGCTCATTTTCGCAATATACCTAATTCACAAATATTGTTACCTAAATTCTGGCTGCCTTGTAAATATAGCCAGCAGCTACAGCTTACATTAATCCAGGGTAAAAGCTATCCTGCATCTAAATTTCATTAAATTTCGTTCAGTCGTTTGAGGGTTTGCTGTATAATATAATATAATGCTTTCGCCTGTATAATTTTGTGTCTTTCGTCTTAATAATATTCTGTGATTAAGGTTATCTTATTCGTCTATGTAAATTTCGGTTATTGCGGACACGAGGTCGAAGCTAGATAAAAGTAGCCTGTCTCCTTTCTTCGGGTTAATAAGCTAGGGCGCCTCACCATCAACGATTGCATCACTGCTTACCATCAAGTGGGATCGCAGTCAAGCACTAGTTTACAACAATTAAAAAAAAACTTACTCTATATCTCACCAAATGTTATCAAAGTCAGTTCAGCAGTTTAACCGTGAAAGCATAACAGACAGACAGGGTTGCCTTCACATTTTAAAACCGTCAATACAACACTCTCAGTTCAGCTAACCCTATTGAATGACTTTTTCATGAAAAAAACATTTTAAAAGGGTACATATCTATGGGTTAGACGAAGTGAGAGGATTGTATTGATGGTTGGTGGATTTTAATTTAGTAAAGCCATATTTTTTACAAAAAGTAACTCTGTCTGTCTGGTTAGATTTTCACAGATAAACTACTGAACCGATCGGGATAAAATTTGGTATGGAGTGAGCTTAGACATAGGCTACTTTAAATCTGGCTTCGACTTCGCGTCCGCAATAACCTAATTATATTCTCACGAAAAAAATCGTGGGCCAGAACTAGTAAAATTATACCTAAAGACGGAAGTATGAGTGTATACAGACTCCTTCACGCTGAACGGAATTATATGAACTTTGGTAGATAAGTACCAGGATTGCTTCTACTCTGGATTAACACATGGATTAGTAGGTTATAATTTTTCCACATTATCTGGTGAAAATATGCATTTAAACCAATCAAGTAGTCAGAAAACCTAAAAAAGGCCACACGTATAGGTACTTATACAAGGATAATTTGCACTAAATAAAAAAAAAAAAATTCTAGACTACAATCCGCGCCACTAATCGCATTAACTTAAATAATTAATAAAGATTAAAACTGCGGTTAGCTTCAGCAACTACACAAGAGTATAATAGGGAAATTTGACCCCGTACATTAGTTAAGTTCGGCATGAACTAGAACCAAAAATTCAAAGAGATGTGACATCCAACAATCCGCAATGGGCCCGTGCGGTGAATTATGGCCCATTCCCTCTCCAAGAGAGGAGGCCTGACTCCTAGCAGTGGGAACATTATAAAGCCGATAATGCTTATGCTAAGAAATATCTAAATGAAAAAATGTTATATGGTATTTAATTTTGCAAATGGGTTTTTTAAAAACATTTTTGCACGTAATTTTTTTCGCCAGTTTAAACCAGATGAGGCCGGTAGGTTGTGGTGATCAATATCCAGCTAAGAAAAGAGGCTGTTGACCTAAAGGCTATTTAGCCTTTTCATTTTAGAGATTTCTTAAGGTTTTAAGTATTTGTCTAAAATGTAAAAGTCGTGGTGATCAATAGGTATTATTAGGTTACATTTAATATAAGTCATTTTACATAAGAAAAGAGGCTTTAGACCTAAAATGGAACAATTCCGGGCCAGTATTATCCAGTTCTCGATCAATGGAGGATGAAAAGGGGTCAGTACACCATGAGTCATGTGTTCAGGATCCATTACGTCATCCCACGTCTGTAGCCGACTTCCAGTCTTCCAAGATATCAGTATTTAAGAGGAAACGACTGGCTGGGATCTTCAGAACACGGTGGAGATGGTAAGGGAGCTAGACTCTGTATAGTTTGAGGATATATTCTTTTCTTTACGTGGGACGGGACATCATAAAATAATTTGTTTCTTGCTTTTGGTGTTGGCGATTAGTCTTTTGATTTTAGGGAGCGTCAGAATTTTACTGTGTTTCCTAGTCTGTGGATATAATTTATTCTTTTTTTCACTAAGGAAATCATCTACTTAATGATTTCTTTTTGTTGGAGTGGGAGATAAGTCATTTGATTTTGGGGAGTCAGAATTTTATGGGTTTAAGATTTATTCTTTTTTTCCGACGACCACGGTAACTCTTTTGAATTAACCCGAAATGTAAATGTATTCTAGGAAGGTAATTCATTTTGAGGAAGTTAAAAATGTCGGGGATTCGAGGCTTGCATTTTCGTTTTGGTTTTATTTTTACGAACATATTGTAGAAAAGGGAGAAGGACACCTTTGCTCAGCAGTTGCTGACATTCAATTTTCTTTTTATCACGTGTTCCCATTTTCTTTTACGAAATGTATGAGTAATTTTATGAAAACATTTTCCTTGGTATTGAACAGGAAGTTATTAGTAATTTTGGGACGAAAAACGTTGGAAAAGAACAGGCAATGACATTATACATGAATTTTTTTGCTGATTACCAAACTAGTAAAGAATTAATTAAATAATTAGGGACTACTATGACAATAAATCAGAGAAAGAAATGAGGAACGAAGACCTGTGATAAGTTTAAACGTGAGTTAAAATAAGAATGAATTAAAACTGATTCACCACCTAGTTAATCAAAATATGCGCTAACATTAGAAGAAAATAAATTAAGAATGTAATTACTTCTTAGTAACTACACTCATTAGATATGTTGGCAACGTATGGTCACGTTAATAGTATTAATTAATAAACATTCTTTAAAATAATACTTAATGTCTCTCTTGATTAAAACAGGAATATTTATTTGCATTCCCTCGGAAAAGTCGATAGTGGCGTGCAGCGACATCTATTGCTCGCGTGCGGAAATAGCGTGAGTATTTTTCTAGGTTAACACTGCTGCTGAAAAACTTATGTATCACTGAATAATTACAGTTATTTACAGATATATAGAGCTTTACAGTGTATTTATTAAACAGATTGTTAATATAAAGGAAAACTGAAATGAATTATCAGGAAAACTGAAACTTCAGGAAGAAAATGTGGTTGATAATCAATACTTTCAGCGTATGAAAGTATGGTTATATTTATACCTAAAGCCAATTGTTTAATGCCAGCCACAGCAGCGCAAGATACTAAGAAAAGCTAATAAGTGGAAATTAGGTTAACTCCAGGGTTTTATGGCGATCATAAATCAGCTTAATTTAGGGCCTTGTAAAGGTTATTGTGCCATAACGGCATGTGTCGTGTCCTTCGTCGGTTTATGTAATGGAAAGCTCCGGGAAAGCGTTGGCACCAGCGAGTGGCGTCCGCTGAGACCCATGTAACATGCTCTCGGAGAAACACAATGTTTGAGCAGTCTTCGCCGCTCAGCACAGCGCGCCGCTCGGTTTATATTTAAATCTTTCACGTAGGAACACTCACTCTACACGCGTGTACTTACGGACCATCCAGAGACACTCCCAAAATGTTATATTGACAAAAAGCAAGCTCAACTAACAACACGACACTCGCGGGTATACCATACGTAACTGTATTGATTTAACATCGACAGCCAACTCTGTCAGACCTCAACCTACACTTACACATAGGAAATTCATTTTTTTTTCAAACAACAACGTACGATTCTTACATAATTCCCGTCCGCCATTACGGCGTGTGACGCACACGATAATCGCCCTTAAAGACAACGTGCGTTGGGTACATATTTTCCATTTTCCATGCACGATAGCTCTATTTCGGAGCTGCGCCGGCGGTTACAACCTTGAATTCGGAACGCACCTTTAATTTTAGCCGGTTAACCTAGATACGGGACCATTCCGAGTGAGGCGGATCGATATTCGCATGCGCGATGTCTCGAACGGTTTTAAAATAGTACGGGTGTGGTGGGTACCTTTAGGCGGCGGATTTTTGGGCAAGGTATGTCGGGGCCCGATGCTCGCGGCCGACTGACGGGCTCGGCTCGCGCCGCGCACGCGCGCTGCCCAAGCCGCCCATAACGATCGCAATAGCCGTCGAGCGCGCGCCGCGGCACCGCGCGATCCAGAACAGGTGTACCGCGTCCATTTTCTAATACTATCGCATATTTCTCTTACCACAACCATGCCATTTTCAAGCTACACACAAATTCCAAACGTTAGATCCCCAACGTAATTGGTAGACTCGAAACGAACGCTGAAAATCGATGGAAGGACGATGACATTGAAAGCTCTGACATAATTTTAACCTATAAACTTCCGTTTGTCCCATTCGCATGATTTATTGGAAGTATTAAATGTGTTTCGTCTAATAAATATGTTTTCGTATTCCGGACGTGGGGCTATTTATCATGTTTCGTTGTATTTTCGAGCTATTGTGGCGCCCCTGGCGGTGGAAATGGGTACTGTATGTAAAAGCTCTCAGCCGCGTTGATCTTTTGTATGCCTTACAGTTTGCAATGACGTTTGACATTATGAATAGTAGTTGTATGTCTGTCTCGCTCACTCTACGAAAATAAAACGAGATACATGTAGTCTCCGTAACTAGGTACTCCGGAATAATAAGATACATGAGTGTTTATAGTGAAGAAAAAACTCCCGTAGTCAAACGGTGTTCTTTATGTTTTAAAAACAGATGTACCGTAATGTAGAGTTATGAAGATATTGGTAGTTTCTTAACCAAATATAATACCTACATCAATCAAATAAAAATTCTAGGTTAAGTTTTTTATTTCAGAATATAAAGCACACATGCACATCTACACATTATGAATGCACTGGCGAGTTCCAAAAGCTACTTTATAGGTAACATGTTTATCAGTGATTTCAGTCACATTTCAATGACCTAAACCTATTCTGCTGTTAACAGAGGTAATGCAGCGCCATCTACACGCAGTTTAGTTCATTGAAGCTTTCAGGATGACGGCCTAGGTGTGAAAAACGAGTCACAATTTTCCTCTACGAGTTAATGAAGTACAACTCCTGCCATCTATTGGAATTTTCCGGAACTAATAGTTTATTCTACGATAGATAGATGTCGCTGTTTAAATGATTTCGGAATAATTTGTGTGGGAAGTTTGAATAGGTATGATACAAGATTCGATAAAAGAAATAATTATTTATTATCTTATCTATTATTTAAAAGTGATGTAGATTATATTATTGCATATTATCTAGCAACCTATTTTATCTGACAATTCCAAAGTTTCACGAAGGAATGTAGGTAACGTATATTTTTTCAGTCACTTGGGACACATTCTTTCAGCTGAAGCTCGACTCTTACAAATAATAAATCAAGGAAGATGATTAAAAACTCTATAATTATAAATTTTATTGTTTAAAAACATCACCGGTATGTGGTTTAATATCAATTTAAACTACACTTTAATAGATAAGGGAAAATTATAGTGTAGACAATATAAGAATACCAGAATCAATATTGTACCTACGTAAGATTGTGCATATGTTTGTATTTACGTAGGTAGGTATGTGTAGCGACTAAACTACTGACCCGAGTGGGAAATGATCTTATGGCTTCTCCCGCTCTAAGGTGGAGCCAGAGACCGTGTCAGAGTTTCACTGACTAAAACTACATCTATGTTCCTTGCCTTTTGCGTTCCAGCACCATGAATATTCAAAATCAATCCCACGGCCTTAAAACCTTTCAAGGCTGTAGTAAAATAAATCGATCTTTTGAAATAATATTCGTCGTGGATTTACTGGCATGTAAGATGTAACAAGGGCGGAATTTTGTTATTTTTTTTTCTAGAAGTCTGCTCCAGCAGCAGCCCCACTTCCGCCAGAAACTCGAGGTAGTGGTCAAGGAACACAGAGCCACACAGAGTGGCATTCCTTCACACTATACTAAATTTGTTATAGGATGGTTTCGGTGACAGCTGTCAGATTCATACAATGTAGCTATCTATCCTTTTCTCTCATCTTAAAGATGTATATTTTCGTCCTGCTGTCACCCAACTCATGCTATGTTAAAAAGACTATAGTTGTAGTGTAATTCCACCATCCTTATTACGAATTTAAGAGACTCAGATACATAAAGCGAGAAGAACGGATAGGAACCGCAATACTTAAAACAAAAACCGTGTTTTATTTTGTATTCGTTCCAGCATTAGACTGTATTTGGTTTCGGGGGGGAAAAATACTTCTACTACACTAGTTACTGCTACTACTACTAGGTACTATACTACTTTTTCATTTACTGAAAGTAAAGTTTACTTACCTGTGTAATTTCCATGTTGGCAGCAATTCGCCTTCTTCTACCATTCACCACTTCTCACACACAACAACATAGTGAAGCAAAGAGGAGCTCAATTGAAGAACTTGATTCTGATTTTTTTTTTATTATTATTAGGGTCAGTTCACACCGAGACGCGACGCGACGCGACGATGCAGGAAGAAGCCAGCTTCACACGGTTTGTGCATTTAGCCAGTGTCAAGTTGAGAAAATTAAGTTTTCAGTTAAGTTCCATTAGAACATGGATGTAACATATTCTAATGTGTTTGCAGTAGGTAGGTATGTAGTAGTAAATGTATCGAACTATCGAGTCAGCCTTCTCGGCAAGCTTCGCTGTAGTAGTCAATACCTACTGTGAATACTACGATAATAATTTTCAGCTCCATTTTACCGAGATCGCGCGTGTCTTAATGATTCCACATATTTTCCACAAGCACAGACACTTGAAATAAAAAACTACATCAATTTTACATCACTATATCCACTAGGAATCCATTTAATTAAAACATCCACTGAACTTCACTCGAAGAAATCCCGCCTAAAAACTCTGTCTATTAGATAAAATTTAATTGAAAAAAATATCAGTTTACCCTACCCAACTGATTCGAATTGACAGTTATGACGTCACAACATGGCGCTAAGTCAATCCTATTCCTAATTGAAACGAAAAGTACCTATAGAAACTAGAATTCACAGTCCCAACTGGGTAATTTGCTATGGAAATTAGTTCTTACCTTCTCCTCCTCAGCCTTTTCATAAATGGTTTTAACTTCTGTTTTTTTTTTAAGTTCTTGTTTTCCAGTTTAACCTCATCATCATCATCATCTCAGCCGAAAGACGTCCACTGCTGGACATGGGCCTCCCATAAGCGTCGCAACAGCGACCGGACCTGTACATGCATCGGATACCCGCGACCCTCGCACAGGTCGTCGGTCCACAGTTTAAACTAATGTGGCTGAATACCCGTCATTTACATAGAGCGAATTTCTATCAGACCTACAAAACCCGTTACTGGGCAACATGATACTCGTTCGAACTTTCTAAAGACTGGCTATCTGTCATGACTGTCAAAGATCTATGAATTACATCCGGAACAACTCCGGAACCAATGGTTTTATAATGTGCTTACCGAGGTACGACGTGACAATAATGCCTAATCAGTCAGCCAGCAGTGGTCTTGATGGGCAGGCAATGGAGGAGCTTAATATCCCTTGTAAGAGGTCGAATTTAGACTAGAACTGGTGAATATCAGAGTCACCGCGGCCCTAGAACACAACTAAAGGAACACAGGTGGGTTTAGTCAGTAAGATCTGGTAAGATCCCATTCACTCATTCCAGAGCGGGAAAAGTTACCTATTTGATAAAAAAAAGGATATCCCTTTAGCCAGATAATTTCTACAGCTTGTATCTAGAATCGCCATCATCGTCATAATTTCAGCCGAAAGACATAATATATAAAGGCCAGCGCCTACTGCCGGCATGGCATGGCATGGCACAGCAGATTGTGCTGCGGTATCCCGCGGCGTTCCGTGGCATGGCATGATACAGCATCCCGCGGCACGTCGCATTATCGTGGTATCGAAATAAAGTAACATGAACTTTAAACTCATTGAAATAAGATTCAAAATATCTTGATTGGTAGGTAATAAAATCCTTTGCTATGACATGCCATGCTATGACGGACATAGGCCTCCTCCAAGTATCGCTACAACGAACGATCCTGTGCGTCTCGCATCCGTAGGTTTCCCGCAACCCTCACCAGATCTTCGGCCCACCTCAACAACTGCTCAAGCTCGCCATCGGTTAAGATATATTTTCAGATTTGCCAATAAAACAAAAATATTAAGTTAATCCATTTTATTTTGAAATAAAAATTATATTACACTATGTTTGGACATCACATTAGGAATACATTGATGGTATACGACTTAGAATTAAAACAATACATTTTATAAATCACATGATTGTCTTTAAAAAGCTGTGTATAATGGAATGTACATAATATCAACATATATTTTTGTATATAACACTATTTACATTTTTACATGTGAAAAAATTGGATTCAAAAATTTTCATCAACAACTTTCATCATGTATAGTCAGCGTCAAAAATAAATGAATATTTAAACGAATTCGTAAAAAAATATATTTAATAATATAATATATAATATGTACCTAATTTTTATGGATAAATTTAGAGGCATAAAATAAGGTGGAAATAGCTTCACCATTTTGGATATTTCAAGATAGAATCTGCTTTACTGCCCTTCTGAAAAAAAAACCTACTCGAATACTGTGCCTATGTATACTACATACCTACTTTTACAAAATTATTTACAGAATAGACATAAAACCAAGTTCGGTGGGTAGAATAGTAGGCACCATTATTTTCTTCTTTCCAATATTTTCACATATAAAAACTCAAAATCAATATGCTTAAATTAGTATCAAATTCTTAGTGTTGCTAGATGTCATGCATTGTGTATTAAAAACGGTCAATTCATATGTATTTGATTACTTATTTATCTAAAAATGATTTTATTAATAAAAGTTGTCTTATTTTAATATATTATTAAAAAAAATCGATGTTTGATAATAATTGATACTAATAACAGCATTAAATCATTTGTGTATTAAAAAATAATCATTAAAGCCCTCACAAAATAACTTTGTTTTTTCTTTTGAAGACAAAAATAATCGTTGTACGGACCAAGGTGGTAATTTTATACAAAAGTAAATAGTGTTACGAAAAATAAAATATTACCTATAGTTTGAAACTTAATGGCACTTTCGGACCAAAGAGTTTATTTAATATAACTGTGCGCTGAGTGCGAGTTATTTTTTTCTTTAACGCGATCGAAACGTTTACAGCGTTTGGCTCTCTGATTGGTTAAGAGCTTGGAGCGGGCCAATCGGAGCACCGAACGTCATAAACGTGTCGACAGCGTTGACGTTAAACAAACTCGCACTAGGCATGTGATGGTTGCACTTTATTTTCTCATGAATTACGAGTATAATCATAAGCAAGTTTATTATTAGTAGCCACCAATATTAAATGTTAATATACTTATAATATTAATAATTACGGAGTAATTCATCAGTTTTTAGATAAGCTGATGAATCCGTTTCTTATTATTCAGTCATTTTCACTTAACACAGAAAAGAAATGTGATGTTAATGTTATGTTTGGTTATATAAAATATTAATGACAACTAAGGAAAAGTTAGGTTCAATTCAATTTTTCTACCTTTTTAAAGTATTTAATTCATAAAATACATTATAAACAGTAGAATGTATGTAGTAAAGAAATAGGACGAAATATTCTGGATAACAAGGCAACCCTGAGGTTAGTTGCTAATTTTTTTGGACTTGTTTTTAGTATGTTTTTTTTTACTTTAAGAACGGACGTTTTTTTAGTACTAAAATAAAAAATATGGGTTGTATGTAAATGAAAGTCATTTTATTAGAGGGGAGATAAAGAGGGCATTCCATTAAAAAAATCTTTTCAGATAAGAAAATTGTGCAACCAATCATCTGTATTTACCATTATTTTTCCTAATAATTGATGTCTAGTGCAGCCTTTTATGAAAGGTAAGCGTTTCTAACAAACTATCAACAGCTTTTTCAGTGATTTACGTACTACATAACAATTCTCTATATACAAGTTAAAATCTCATTTATATCACATCATTCATTCAAAAATATATCTTAAAATTACTGAAGTATGGTCACATTTCGTTTTCTTTGCATACAGTATCACGAATAATTTGCCTAAAGTTAGATTTTTTTTATTATCTTATTTTATTCTTTTGAAATAAGATTTTAAAAAACAAAATAAGACTTTAAAAATTGGATGTCGTGATACTGTACGCTAAAAATATTATTTGATTACATATTTGGTTAAACGACACTATTCTATTATGAAGCATTGCATCAAAGGAAGTACAATCAGCTACGTAGTTATACATCACAATTGGGTACGAACCGAGTTCACACTACCAACTTCACGTGGTTGACTGTACCCTTGAATAATTTAGCTATTTTTTTACAATTTTTTTTTATTAAAAGTTACTAACAAAAATAAGTTGTAATTTCTGTATCACACATACAATTTTTATACACAATTTTTTTTGTGTATCCGCCAGTAGAGGTAGAAATAAACAGGTCCAAATATTTTCATTTTTTTTTATTATTTTCTGAGATCTCTCACAAACGTTATTATTAATTATTTCTACGTTAGTTCTCTATTTCCAGTTCATCAAATGCTTGTCTAATACTATCAAATTGGTTATCACTTTACATTCGACATCTCGTGACCAATTTGCTCTAATAATGACATTAGTTCAATAAATTATTTTAGGCCTCTTAACTTAAATACTACGTAATTGCTTTATTGTACTCAATTTCCTAAACTATAAACTAGATTACAAACTAACTTGGTTTTTGAACAAACTCGACCATAATTATCATTAAAATAAATTTTTACTAGTCAAAAAAATTTAGAAAAAAAAATAAAAAAAATGATCTCAAACTTGACATATCAAATAATTCCGAATTTTTTAGTCAAGGTAGCAAGGGGTCAAAATAAGGAAAATTTAAAAAGGTTAAATGGCGTGCAATGTTTTGAAATTGGCAATCAATTGCACGAGGAATCTCAATAGATGACCTTACTGGGCCAATAATGTGTACCTGACATGAAATTTTTATCGAATATTATGATGTCGGCGCCGAATTTTATGTTTTTCTCATTGTCTGATCAATAAGGATAGTTTGCATTCATAACAAAAACATACTAAACGACTCTTTCGGAGATCGAATAGATAATGAGTTTTGGAGATATGTGGAATAGAGAGTAAAGTCCTACCTCCGTTGAAAAGGGCTCCGACCAGACGAGTGTTATGTCTGGTGGGCTACTGCCCGATAGATGATTTCGGGTTGTTCTAATCGCGCGGAGAACTTTACTTTGCGCGTTGCAGGATTCATAGATGTCGCTACATCTTCTAAAGGGGTGTTCTACGGTATCAAAGGCTTGTTCAAAATCCAAATGTACAAAATAGTGCTATATCACATAAGTACTAACAGACGACGTTACAGCATCACTATGTAGTAACATACAAGTTAATATTTACAAATGTATCTACAATTTATCTAGAACTATCGCCAATTATATTTGGATATGACACCTAATCAATAAGATATTAGATCGCAATAGTTTTTTTTTTTAAATTTAATTAGGAACATCCTGTATCCTGGCTTTAGGTTAAAAGCCTCACCCAATAATTTAGTTAATATTTTAAAAATATGGTAAAAGCCAAAATTTCAAATGATAACCATGTCAAAAAAAATTTGAAGCTTACATGAAGTTTAAAATAGTCGGTGTTAAAAATAAAACATTAAAATTAAGAGAGTCATTATGGTAACACAAGTTTCATTATTTAGCTGTTCAATTTCATCAATTTTTACTCCGCCATAAAATTTATTGTCCATCTCGTTAAAAATTGATGTCGAAATATTAAAATAATTGCTTTCATCACATTTTTACACTTCTCATATCACAGTTTGACTCTCAGGATGCCTCTTAGTAAAGAGAGCGATACCTCAACAAGAATCTCTCAAAATAGTAATAAATAATGTTCAAAAAACGATAAATCTTTGAAAATTTTAAATACTGTAGCGTTAAAAATTCATGATGTCGTCAACATACTCAACAATATATTGGCACACCAATTGACATTTACGATTTTAAATAACAATACTGTTCGGACTTTTAGTGTCCATTTCATCTTATATTGACCAAAACATATTTAAATTAAATAAATCGTCTTTCATAAGCAAATTGATGGTCTATCACAAGCAAATTTTTGAAATATTTACTTGATGATAACCGATGATTCCTTTGTCCTTTGGTAATGTCGTTTCTAGCAATGCTAAATCGTGCACAGCATTAAGGAACATTTAAACAACACTACAATTCAGTATTGATCTTCAAAGGAACGAGCTTGTAAAAAGTCAGAGTCTTGCAACAATTTTGATTTAGAATCCAGAAGACTATTCAAAAATACAAGACTAGACTCTATTAAAAATTCAAAACTATTAGTTAAAATCCTCGAAACAGACTGTAACGTCTTCTTTAGATCGTTTATTCTTCTTTTCCATATTCCTTGTCAGGTTTTCCTTACCTGGAAATAAATAAAAAAATCAAATAAAATAATTTATTTGGCTGCAATATTTTGTACAAGCAAACACAAACAACACAAAACAAAGACATTTGGAATATAAAAAATAATATTTTAGTATTGTTTGTAATGAATTCTGGTACCCAAGGAAAGATTTAACTTAGTTTTATGGTACCAGGTTTCTCACATTAGTTTTACATCAGAAACAACAAAGTATTCGGTCAAATGCCAAAAAGCTAAAAAGGACACAGCCAGATTGGGACTGGATGGAGTTGTGTGAAAAGTTGCGGAATATGTGTGTGTGTGTATATGTGTGGTTGTGTGTGTGTATGTGTGTGTGTGTCTGTGTGTTTATGTGTATGTTGTGGTATATTATAATTAACGCACCTGTTCACTGGACATTGTTGCCGTACTCCATGCCGAACTGCGAGAGGATGACGAAGGTGAGTCCTAGGAAGACGGAGCCGAGCAGGTCGCCCAGTGCGGTGAGGTAGGGGATGGCCGCGTTGTCGGGGTCCTTCTTCTTCTGCCACATCAGGTGGATGAGCATGTACGCTAGGTATAGCAGCACCATGACCTGGAAAGGGGGAGAGTAACGTTTAGGGTATTTTTAACATATGGCGGGACGAAGCAATGCAAAGGCGGAGAATCAGGTATTCTGGTTTAACTTAGGAGAAACTGTAGGTATACATACATAATATTTGAATCATGGTCACCCCTAGCTATATATGTATACTTCTTCCATTTACCTGCCCTAATCGTATTTTTTTATTGTTGATAGATTTATGCTTGATGGGGTAAGCGATTATGTAGTTAGTGTTGTATTTAAAAATCAGGAGCCCTATTTTTCAGGAGATTCCTCAATCAGGACCCAGCAGCTTGGGTCCTGTTCCGACTTCAGGAACAGGGTCCAAGCTACTGGGCTCCCGGCTGGACTGCAGGAGTACTGCTTTCTAAATCAAGCCCTTGATCCAACTGTCCAATGCGAGCCTCTTCAGATGTTACTCGAGACTCTTGGCTATTATTATTATCCTGGTACAGAGTAATACCTTACCTTCCCATGTTCCCATTTTTTCTCAATCTTTCACTCCATCTGGTCAGTCCCTCTCCTCCTTTACTAATCACGGCATCTCAAAAAAATAAAAGAAGTAGTACTCACTTGCAACAAAGAGCTCGTCAAGTAAGTGATGCCAAAGGCTAGCTGTAAGGTGACCTTGCCCTGGTACATGAAGTCGGCGACGACCATGAAGATGATCTGCCCGAACAACGCCAGGATCAGCAGCATACGAGCCACTTTAGCTGCGGCAGCTGGAAAAAAAATAAGTTACGGTTAGTAATTGTACAAAAGTCTAATTCCTTTATTCTCTACATTTACAAAAATAAAAATAGGACAGGTGTTGTACACAGACGAGCTTAACCCACAATTGGGTTTTCTTACAGCAAACAAAAATTAAGTAGTAAAAAGAAATTTGTAAATGAGGATACCAAAATAACAACACTTAAGTTAACATACCTAAAATTAAAAATAAACTACATAAATATGTGCACAGCACAAAATACATTAATAAAACATACTAAATACAATATATAAAACCTATATATGGTATGGGTCATGCAGCACTAAGTGAATATAATAGTGTACTGTTAATTGTTACTAAGATAATCCCAATTGTTAAAAAACTAACAATAAGTTGTATTGTGTCAAAACAATCAAGCAATAAAGTCAAATCAAGCAAGGCAATCAGGCATTTTAACCGATAGCAATTATTATTGATTGCTATTAGGTATATTGCTAATAAAATCATTACAAACTCTGAATAGAAATTATGAAAGTAAAAACCAGATAGCACTTGGCTTGATCCAGGGTGTAAACTCAGAACCTTTTTGCCAGTATTTGTGACCACAAGGCTAAAGAGGTATTCACACAGCCTTTACCTAACTCATCATCATCTGCCTAGCCTATTCCCAATTATATTGGGGTCGGCTTGACTGCAAGCCTTCCAGTCAAGCCGGATTTAGCTGAATACCAGTATTTTACGAGGAGCAGCTGCCTACCAGACCTCCACAACCCATTAGCTGGGGTAACACGGTACTTCATGGCAAGACTGGAGTGAGATTTACTGGCTTCTGACACTATCCGTAACGACTGCCAAAGATCTTCAAATGAGTGCTTTCCGAGGCACGGAGGAAACTCGTTATGTTAAGATGGTCACCCATCCACAGACCAACCTCGGCAAGCATTACTTAACCTTGAAGATCGACCTGTGCGGCTGTTATTATCTAGCCACGAGCTCCTCACAGCCTTTACCTAACTGTGCTGGTGAATACCGTAGTATATCGAGTGTGTCTGACATCGACGCACAAATGAATACCATGGATCCAGTACATGATTCCGGACCCCCCAGTGGTGGAATTTTTCATCATTTTTTTCTTAATTAAAAAAAATATGACCGCTTTTTTTATTTAAACTGTGTAAAATCGTTATTCTAACATTTTAGTGAGATATCCAGGCTAAACAAGTAAGATACCTTCAATATACGAGCATATTCAGAAAATAAAACCCAACTTACTTCCATAGAACAGCGTCTTCCAAGGCCACTCGATAAGCCTGGTACCCTCAGGAAGCTCTCCAGGAATGGCGGTCTGATGCAGGTGGGTGGCGAGCCTGGAAGACTGGACGCAGACCAGGTTGCCGCCGATGCCGTTGACGATCGGCTGGAAGACCTCGTAGCCGCGGTAGTGGTCCACTGCTTTGTCGAGGACGATGCCTCCGACACTGAGGAAGAAAATCATGGTGATGTTAAAGGTTTTAAAGTAAAATTTAGGGTGTTTGGGAGATATGCTGCTTTATAACTTTAGGTATTAGCGACTTTGCTACTTCTGCCTACAGGCTACGGACGCGTGGCTTCATAAATGCGTATCGTCATAGAAGCGAATTCGTCATTTATACGCTTGGTGTAACTGCAAAGACATGACGGTACGATCTTGCCGCTTCGTCAACAAATTTTGCATAGTTTTGTATGCAAGCTTTACGCAGGCGTACATTAGGCGTATAATGATGAATACAAGTCTATGAAGCTACATGTCCGTGGATAGTAAGGCCTTAGTCGTTCGTTATTTAAATGGAGAATTTTTTAGTTAAGAACGTATTAGAATACCTTAATGCTAAAATTTAACAGATGTTTTGGTTAAAGTTGAGTTTGACTATTAAGGCGGGCGCGACGTTAGAATTATCCATACAAACGTAATACCAAAATCATTTGCAATTTAAGCATATTTACACCATAATATGATGTTATTCGGATTCAGACAATAATTATCTAGGTTCCTACATCGTCTTTTTGTTGAAAAACTTACCCCAAACGAAATTTAAGCGAATTTAAATTTGCACATTTTCACAGCGAAAATGTCATGTTTTTATTTGGTTTTTTCTATATCATAAACAACAATATTTCAAAATATCTTTTCGTAGGAACACAGATATTATTATCAAGTTATAAATACTCGAAACAATAATGGAAATACACTAATAAGTATTACGGAACCTCTCCCAAATTTCCAATAGTTTGTATTGCTATCACAGCAAGCAACTGTCAGTGTGCGGATGATGACTTTACTCCAGTCGGTGTGTCCAAGAATTGTTTAAACTATCTGGATTGCTTCCATCAACCTCAAAAACGTGTTTTATTTCGTCTCAACTCGAGATAGCGCGCGGTCTCCGCAGGCCTCTTAAATTCAAAAACTTTGACAAGAAGTCTTCAATAAAATAAGTGAAATTACACAAGCTAGAAGATGATATATAGATCATATATCTTAGATATTATTAGATGATAAAGATTATGCAATTAAATTTATGACAGGTACAAAAAACACACCTGCAATAGATAAACAATAAAAATGTACCTGCCATCAGAATCAAAACAAATGATAATATTTTTAGGGTCTGATTAATTTTGAATCAAATAATTGAATCTAGAAGTGTGCCTGGTAATTTATGATAAGGTGATATTGTTATTAATTTAAAAGATTCAATCCATATTTAATCATATTTATTTTAAAACAATCAAACGTGCAGATCTTAATGAAGGAAAATTTTCGAAGATAATTTTCAATCGTCTGTCAATTAGGTAGATTGTCTTCGTTTTTATTAGCCGCCCTGATGTTTTGTATAGAAATATTGTAGTTCAGATAGCTAAGTGCGATGGCCACAGATTTTATTCGATGGTTTCGATTATTCGTACATCTCGATGGTTCTCGATTATTTTAACTTTAACTCGAGTCCGACTCGGTATGTTAATACGACTGGCACATCACTTTATACGCGAGTTGTTCCTCGATAGTTTAAAATTTCGAGTGGAAGTGACTGATTCGTACAATCTAAAACTAGCGGTCAATTTCGTTGACTCGAATCAGACAATCGAAGAACAACTCGATTATTTTTTAGAACGGCGAGTCGATGGTTGACTCGTTATTTTAATGATTCTTTCGATTGGTAAAACATCTCGCAATGGTCCATCACTAAATTTAGAAGCTGAAAAACAGGATATACTACATTTGATCCCGAAAAAAATTCAACATTTCTGCGGGCTAGACAATGGGCAGCCATGGCAAGCGTGGGAGCTAAATATTTGATGAATATTAAAGATATAAAATAATTAAAGTTTATACAAGCTGAAAAGCAGGATGACGCCAAAAAAATATTACAATTTTTGCAGGAAAGAGAATGACTGCTATGGCAAAAGTAGGAGTTACATTTTATATGAATAATAAAGTTACGGAAGATGTCAAATACATACCCACTGATGAATAGAGCAGAGATGACAGGAGTCCAGCCACTGGTGAGAACCTTCTTGGTGTACTTGTTGCGCCAGACGATGAACACCCAGAGAGGAAGGAGGCTGTAGTAGACGCACATTAGTGCTATGGGCTGCCATAGCGATATTTCTGTAGGAATAATGATATTGTTACAGAGACTATACAGACGAAAATTAAAAATAATAAGGGCCTATTTCAATTTCATACAAATTCTGTTCCATTTTTGAATTTATCCGGGAAGTAGTGGCTACTCGGACACTGTGAAACAGGCCCTAAGAATAATATGATATAAAATAAAATGTATGAATAATGATAAATTAATTAATAAGTAATAGGGCCTGTTTCACAATGTCCGAGTAAGCACTACTCACTGAATAAATTCAAAAATTTGACAGAATTTGTATGAAATTATCTGCCAAGTAAGATACTCGAAACTTAATCATAGGTGGTGAAACAGGCCCCTAGTCAGATAATGCAATGCATTTATATTGCAATGTCTTAAGAGGTAACTTAGTTTAACCTATCACCTATTGTTAACATATCCAAACGCTACACTTAGTTCGCAATAAAGAATTTGAAAAAAGTTGAGTAGCAGAGGAGGCTTGAGTTCATATTTTGCACGGTACTAATGTAGAACTTAAGGAACTCAATATTTCATGTTGAAGCTACTTCTAATGATATGGTCAATAAATTGCGAATGGCCCATTTGTACGAGTATCTTAAAATTACGACGAATCATGACGACTAAACTAACTAGAACATCGTCAACAAAACCTAAATGACTTGTGACTGGTGCATTGTATAATTCTTGCAATCAAATAAAAAACAACATGGCAAAAACATTCGATTTTTGTTATTCTATAAGACTACAAAAGTAAAGAAATTATCATCTATCAAAAATCGCTAATGATTTCAAAGCTAAAGATGTAGACAATGTTTTGAAAGATCATGAAGCAAAATATAGTGAAGGAAATTTTAGTGTTACAGTTCATAACATTATTGTCGAAGAAACTAATAATATAATAGATTTGCATGGTCTGTCAAAGCCTGAAGACGAGACATATCATTAGAGATTTAGTATAATTATTAGAAATTTCTTTGAATAAGCTATTGTTCTATTTCCACCAATTATTTGATTATGATTGACGTCAATAAGTACGAAGACCATTTAAATCAATTGGTTTAAGATAAAGGTTTCATGAAAAACATTTTAGTATTTTGTGCCTAATTATGCTTGTAAAATTCTCTATAATATACCGGTTAATTCATGAAATTATATGTAGATCAATGTCAATGTCATGTGTTGCATGTTATTTTAAATATGGTGTTTTGAAAAATATTGTGTTTATTATATTAATTTGTCAGTTTATGCAAAAATAATCATGCAATGGTTCAAGTGAATTTGTATGTTCATTTTTCATATCGTCAAATGAAGTGTGAAAAAAAACATGCCTAATAAATCGTCTAGTCTAATTTTGATTTCGCTAAACTCACCGTTCTCACTTCTTCCTTTATCGGTACCTTTTAAATTTAAAATTTAATGACTTACGTTATTATTTTCACAATTTTATATCCATAGGTCATTAGGATTTAAAATTATTAGTTATAATCATAATTCAAGAACTGAAGTTGTAACTTACACCTTACTGAACTTGCACTAGACGTGTTTTTTGAAAAGACTAATCATTATTTCTTTTCCTTTTTAAAACCTTTTTTTTTAAATAATTTATCCTAATTGTAGGAAAATAATATGAAAGTCGACGCACAAAGTTGGTAGTGCATTATTGCACATACATACATATGCACAAATACGCCAGTGATGCAATCAAGATTTATTAAAACGGATAGTTTTTAACCTAAAATAAATTTACGATATAAAATTACCTATCTCAAAAATAAAATAAAATCTTGTCTGTAGACGATTCTCAACATACATTTATTACGTTACATATTGTATAATATTGAATATAATTTATTTCCTCATACCAGCTGACCCAACAAAGTCTACTCAAACAATACTCACGAATTTGTTCAAACATATACTGCGCGGTGACGGCAAGCACTGTGTTGCTCACGATATCACCGATGGAGGCTGCCAGCGGCGTCGCTACGTTGTCAGGGTTCACCTTGAACTTGTGAGACGCGTAGATCACCATCACCATCACGAAGTCTGGAAGGGAAATGGTAAAATTAATATATGCTATAAAATATATGTTATTTTAGATGTAGGAAGCACAGGACCGGGCAAAATCATGGGCGTAGGCTTGCGGACGGCGAACAATAGGTAGCTAGCCGTCCGGCTGCCCGTTAACCGTCTAGACCGAAGCCAAGCCGTTGACGGTGAATAGTCTACGCGAGCCTCAAAAAGATGTCAGCAAAACCGTAGGAGCCCAGCAGAGTCGAAGATTACTAGGGCCATGGGTTTGCTTCTGAAAGGAAATCCCGGGGTTCTGGAACTTCAAGGCAAAGAAACATACGAGTAGGGGTGGATTTTAGTTAATAAAATTGTAACACGTATCGCTCCGCCCTAGAGTGAGAGAAGTTATTTGATGATTTCCCATCTAAGAAAAAAAAGGCTGGATGATGTGGAGACGGTTGGGGAGGCGTATGCTATGTCCATGTCCAATAATTGAATGGAAATGTTTCGGCTAAAATAATGACGATGATGATGATGATACAAAGCATTTTTCTGACTGTACAACATTATATAGACCGTATACCTATATAATTTATTTACTTATTTTAACGTAAGACGGTCAAAGGTCAATTACATCAGTTAAAGACATGTTTTTGAAAAGAAAATTATGAACAAAATAATAAAGAGATCCGCGAACACGTCATAATAAGGTTTAGTATTCAAGAGAGCGTTGAGCGCGGAGATTGCACGAGGAATAGGAAACTGGACTCGGGCGATGCCGATGGTCTGATTTTCTTCTTCATTTTGTGTCGATGAACTTCAACTAAATTTTCTAAGACCAGTGTTTGGTAAATTTTACCGCTCTATTATTGGCCTTATACGAGGCCAACACTTATCAATTAAAATAATGTCCTGAAAAGTACAGGTGGTTGTGCAGGATGGGCAGCACAGCAAGTGACGTATGTTCTGTGCAGCAGCTCCACACTGGCACTGTATTAAGCATGGTCGAGGAGGCCCCATGTGGCCAAATTGTTTTTGCAGCGACCAAAATGGGCCCGCAGTCGGTGTAGAGATCATTTTCAGAAACGGCAAATAGATGGTGCCTCCGATTACGGCTATAGTTGATCGGAACAAAAAGTTGGTAAAGCTCGTCATGCAGTTCAGGAGCATCTATTTTCCCGTGGAATATTTTACACACGTTAACGATTTTATGTTTTCATCATGATTATTTATCTTTGTTTTGCATAAACGAGATTTCATCATCATTTCGGTCGAAAGATGTCCACTGCTGGAAATAGGCCTTCCACAAGTTTCGCCACAGCGACTGGTCTTGTGCATTTCGCATCCTTCGGATTCCCGCGACCCTCACCAGGTCATCAGTCTACCTTGTGGGAAGCCTGTCAACGCTGCGTCTTCCGGTAAGTAGCTGCCACTCCAGCGAAATTTTGATTGGTATATATTTCAAATTTTTATTTATTACAATTTTAGATTTCAAGAAGAGGAGCTCGTGGCTAGGTAATAACAGCCGCACAGGTCGATCTTCAAGGTTAAGCAACGCTTGCCGAGGTTGGTCTGTGGATGGGTGACCATCTTAACATAACGAGTTTCCTCCGCGTTTCGGAAAGCACGTTAAACCGTAGGTCCCGGCTGTCATTTGTAGATCTTTGGCAGTCGTTACGGATAGTCAGAAGCCAGTAAATCTGACTCCAGTCTTGCCATGAAGTACCGTGTTACCCCAGTTAATTACTCAGATACCCGCGAAACGAGACACAATAGTAAAACAATAACAGCGCGGTCTCATAGGACCGGTTGGGGATTCAAACGTTAATGGGTTGTGGAGGTCTGGTAGGCAGCCGCTCCTCGTAAAATACTGGTATTCAGCTAAATCCGGCTTGACTGGAAGCCGACCCCAATATAGTTGGGAAAAGGCTAGGCAGATGATGAAGAACCAGAGATACCTATTCGGAAAGATCAAATAAAACTACATGCGCCATTCATTTTTAATGGTCCATGAAACGAATTACATTTCTCAAGAAGCTATGGTGATTTATGATAATTATCTTTGTCTTAATTTCCTTACGTGCCTAGAAATAATTACTGACAGTTGACCATTGACCGTATGTTACGTTATTATACTATCTATGAACTGTCACGTATCCACATATATGTTTCTTATGTTAGTGTTAGAGCTATAAAATTGATATGGCATGCGGAATATTGTTTTATTTTTAATAACCATTGTGTTTTTAATTATTCTTTTATTACAAAAGCTATATAATAATAATCTATTAGATGAGTTTAACGAGGTATAAGTAATAAGCAAGAATTATAATATTGTACAAATTATTAAAAATAAAAGAGAATGAATGTGCACTAAAGGGAGAATAAGGCTCGGAATATTGTTTTAAATAACAATTGTCTTCCTAAATATTTATTTTTATAACAGTCTATTAGACTAGTGTATCGCAGTATACGCAAGAATATCAACCTCAAACAAATTATTGAAAATAAAGTGGAAGAATGAAATTAAGAATGGCACTAAAAGGAGGCTAAGGGTGACCATCTTAACATAACGAGTTTCCTCCGTGCCTCGGAAAGCACGTTAAGCCGTTGGTCCCGGCTGTCATTTGGAGATCTTTGGCAGTCGTTACGGATAGTCAGAAGCCAGCAAATCTGACCCCAGTCTTACCATGAAGTACCGTGTTACCCCAGTTAATGGGTTGTGGAGGTCTGGTAGGCAGCCGCTCCTAGTAAAATACTGGTATTCAGCTAAATCCGGCTTGACTGGAAGCCGACCCCAATATAGTTGGGAAAAGGCTAGGCAGACTAAAAGGAGGCTAAAGGCTAAGGCGAAAATAGCAAACGAAAAAGTTTCTTTTTACAATAGCATTATCATCATTATCATTTTAGACGACAAACGTCCACTGTTAGACATAGGTGAGAAGAATTAGGCGATTATCACACGGCACCGCGCGCCGCCGCGGAGGGCGGTGGCGGTAAAGCGGATTTCGTAGCGGTACCCCGCGCGGTAAGACGGTTTACGCGCCTGTCCGCGCGGTTGGATTTAACGTATCACATACCCACAAAACGAGACACAATATAGTAAAACAATAACAGCGCGGTCTCATGAATTAATGCGGATTTGACCAGTTTGATCACAGACACTGGCAAGAATGGACGCTGAAGTGAAGTGGTGGCAATAATCTGGCTTTTATGGCGTAAAAAGAAATTAATTACTCAGATACCCGCGAAACGAGACACAATAGTAAAACAATAACAGCGCGGTCTCATAGGACCGGTTGGGGATTCAAACGTTAAAAAGAAGATATTGGGTTCATCCATTTTTACGAAGCAGAGCACTAAATAGGACATTCATGTTATTCTATAAAAGTTTGAGAAAACACGAAGATAAATTTTTCAATTATACGCGAATGTCTACTTCTTCATTTCGGTGGCGGTGAGGGTACCGCTCGAACGCGTGGTCAGGCGGTGTACGTGTGTTAGGCATCGACGGATTTAATAGAGATCAATGCGACATGAGATCCGCTTCACCGCCAACCGCGGCGGTGCGCGGTGCCGTGTGTTAATCGCCTTATGTCTAAAAAGCATAAAATAGCGCACATAAGGTTTTTCCCAGAAGTATATTGCCTTAGGACTCTTGCACACGGCACGTACGTAAACGCGGTTTATTCACCGCACAGTTGTCAGTGTTGTATGGATCACTAGGGGAGCTTGTTGACTAACGCCTGTTTTCAATAACCTACCGCAGTTCATAGATAGATAGCTATCCCCGATAAACAGTAAGATTTTATCTATCCATCCACAACTTTGGTAGGAAATGCTATCCGTCGGTAGGTGACAGGAAAGCAAGTAAGGGCAAAAGGATAGATTTGTTTATCTTTAGTAGCTGCAACTGTAGATAGATAGCTTATTGAAAACGGGCGATAAACGGCGAAAATGCGGCACGTCACCGCTGCCGTATCGCAGTCTATTGCCTCTTTTACACGGTACGTTTTATTATCCCTGTCTACACACGGCAAAAACCGCTGCCGCGATGTCGCTGGCAGAAGCTTCAATTCAATTCTCAATTCTTTATTGCATTCCATATGTAGTATAGATGGTACAAAAACATAATTAAGAACAATATGGACCCTGTCGGGCACAGCAAAACTAGGAGAGAGGATGAAGGCTAATAAAATAAAGATATATCAGTTTATTTTTGTCGTCATTATTAATAAATTATGTATACCTATTTAAATTATACACAATTCAATTTATTGCACGCTATTATATTATTATGTCTAAGTATTGGTAAGTATTGGTAGTTTAAAAAGATAATAAAGCTAGTGACTTACCCAAGACGAAGCACGTGGTGGTAGCAGTAAAGACCGCTGAGGCGACGAGCAGTAACACATACGAGCCGTTGACGCCCCGGTCCGTTATAGTGTTGACCACTATCGCGAACATTGAGACCACTGTCGCCGCTACTATTGCTTGCACCTGGAGAAAGAAGATAGAGATTACTGTTAAAACTTTACACGGGTGGTTATGAGATATCTAATAAACGCACAGTCAAGTGGATGGTCTATCCGGATAATGAAAGCCGAAATAACCGTGAATATAGATATAGCCCCATCCTAACAAATCTAAGAATATCAACAAAAAACATAGCCCGCAAGACCTACAAACTTTAGAGGCACTTTGCTTGTAGAACGGATGGTCGCTGGGGTCAAAAGTGACAACCGCGTACTGAAAGACGCAGCGTTGGAAGGTATCGCACAAGGTGATCTGATGAAGTATTGTGGGAAAGCACCAGAAAGAAACGACCAGTCGTTGAGGCGACGACGCCTGGGGAAGGCCTATTTCCAGTCGTGGACGTCTTTCGGCTTGAAAAGGTTGATGAATGAAATATAAAATTATTACTCTACTACTATTATATTATTTTCAAAAGAGTATTTAAAATATTTACTTCGAAATTTGAAAAAATTATTCACAATAATTGATTAAATTATATTAAGTCAAAATAAAATTGGGAGGGCGCTGACTCCTGACATACAGGCCTGCCTAGTTCGGGAGTCAGAGGCTTCATAAACTGTGTCAACCTATGATTATACCAATAAAGAATTTATTATTATTATTATTATTATTATTACTGCGACGCGTATAGTTGGTTTTCTTCAAGTACACAGCTTGGGACCAAAGGCCTACCAGAGCTATGTATCGACAATACAAACAAACGCTGCAAAAACATCTTGAAGAAACCTATGGTCTGTTTTTTAAACCCGGAGACTAAATTGACACAAGTAAAGTCAAATTTACTATAGGAATGACGCCAGTCCTTTTGTGTTTAGTCTCCGGGTTTAAAAACAGACCTTAGCGTTAAACCTTTACCGCCCTATGCGTACAACTATCTATCTAGTTACCTATTATAAGTCTGACAATGTCAATCCACCTTAAACAAGCCTAGTAATTACTATGACCACCTTAAGTCTATGTTCAATAGGAGGCCTTTGTCCTGTATATTATTATACACTCTGAATCTATGATACTCTTGTATACACAGTCAGTCAAGTTGACGGAGTAAACACCCACAAATTGAGCTGTCCATATTACCGTGTGTAATGACCGTGCGGTGCTCTCAAACAATTATAACGATTTACACGTCGTTTCGTACGTGTAATGTGTTATTTTTAAAGCATTTTTTTCTAAGGAAGTGTGTAAAATTTTGTTATGGTTATACGCTCATCGCTATTTGGCGAATTGATGGAAATAATAGAGACGTGTATGAAATAGACAGCCTGACCAAGGACACAGTATAAATATATTATACTGTGCCAAGGAACTATACCGACCAGCTGAGGAAGTATTCTAAACTGTTTTGTATCAGTTCCATTTCAGATAGAGATAATAGACAAAACAGGAATACGCATAAATATATATTCTCATTACAGATGGATGGGCAGCAAGAAGATATCCACAGGAAACCGCCGAAATAGCCTGAAGAATCGCCAAAGTGGCAGTGGGCAGGGCAAATTACTCATAGAACAGATGATCGATGGTGCCGAAAGGTTCTCGAGTGACGACCGCACTCCGAAAAACGCAGCGTTAGAAGGTCTCCTACAAGGTGGACCAATGACCTGGTGAGAGTCGCGGGATTTCGATAGATGCGAGACGCACAGGATCGTTCGTTGTGGTGACCATTTCGGAGAGCCCTAAGTCCAGCAATGGACATCCTACGGCTGAAATAATGATGATGATTAGCAGAAAAGGGTCGCAGCTAAGAGTTTAAAGGAGCCAGAATTTGTACAGACTAGGAAAGCATGGCACAAAAAGGAAGACAGTTGTAGTCAGCAGTGGGCGAACCAAGGCTGCTATCCCACTGGCGTTTTACGAGCGTTGACGTCAACGTCGCGTCTGCACTGCCAATGATGATGACGATTTGCCAGAAGAAGATTCGTCTTCCATTCGTCCTTAAACACATTACAGTCAGGGTGCATGCCCAAAAGGGTGTTGATGATGATGATAACTAAATAACCAGCATATTTACCTGTACTAATGATATGTTTCCGACGACCATAGATATGACTTCCCTCGTAGATGTCATGTTGCCTAAGTTAGCTTGCGTGGACAGTCTGGATGCCAGGCACATGTCCAGGTTACCTGAGGACAACATCAAAGAAAAATGATTTACGAATACTTGCTTATTAATCTGATAAAATAAAGGGTGTAAAAAGACCCTTAACGAAAACGAAAACCCCATATTCTACTCATCACTAGGATACTTTTTTTCTTCTAGACCATACCTAGGAATTCACTGGTTTTGGAGATATTGAAGGTCAAAGTCAACATTTTTTTTTCGTTTTTTTTTCAAAATCGTATTCCAAGTATCATTAGTAAACTTTCCTCCGAACAAACGTTATCGAAATTATCAATTTTTCATAGTCAATTACGCATTTGAAGATACTAAAATGCATTGAAAACTAAACACAACGAGCGCCTCACACACACAAGCGTGCGGTCGGTTCAACGACCAAGCGCGAGCGGCCGAACGCGCAGGTGATCGGAATTATTATAAATTAATTATTTTTTAAAGATGAAAAAAAAAAGTTTTTTCCCAGCAATATTTTTTGGTCTAAGTTACTCAATTACACGTACAGAATGTGTAGTTAACGGCTTTGTGATCGGTCTTTTTACACCCTGTATAATAAATATTAGGATCGTATGTACTGAAGATGATAATTAATCAAATAAAATAGAATAACTAATAGAGTAGTCCGCGTTCAAGTTAAGTAGATGACATCATTGTCATAGTGGGGAGAACTTGAATGAAGGTCGCATAGGAATTCAATTTAGGAAGAGAAGAGGTTTATGCTCAGTTGTGAAGAAAGTGGAACTGTTGATGCGAGGTATTCCTCAAAGCGCACCAATTTTGAGGCGCACCCAATAAGGCGCACCTTTTTTATTTCTCGGAGCGCACCTTTTAGTAGCACTCCCGATAGCAATTAAAAATATTAAAATTTCATTCCTTGAAAAATCCATCCAATTCCATCTGAAAAATCTGACACCAGTGACAGTCTTGTCATGGAGTACCTATCGTGTTATCTAAACAGTGGGTTGAGGACGTCAGTTGAACAGTAGCTCTATGTACCCACATACAATACTGGTATCCAAATGCATTAAATTTGACTGGAAACCACCTACCTCAACATAGTAGGGAAAAGGCTAGGTAAATATCATTGGCTAGGTAGAATTTCCAAAGTTATAATTTCTTATTAATTCGCGATTAATGTATCTAATAAATAATCAATCATCCGTATTTTATCTGAAATACAATTTAATCCTCTTATTTTTAATGCGATGTACAAATTAAGATGACATTCTACTTATAAGATAAGGTCCATAAGGATATTTGTAGCGATGCAACACTGTATCTATATAAATTAATATGGAGATTGTTTTTAATTACCTACCTATGTGAGTACACGTGAGTAAATAGGTAAGTAATTTCATTTTTATGGACTTGTCTTTGATAGTATGATTACCTACTTCATTGGTCTACACTGTCCTCGCATAATGTGTAATTGTAATATGGAAATGTAGTAAACCCAATTTATTTTTTTTGAAAAGAGTAACCATGGAGTTTGTTGCCGGTTCTTCTCCATAGAAAACGACCAATTGGAACCGTACACTAGCTTCTGACGTTTTATAAGTGCTCATGTCTCTTTGGACACTCTTTCTCCTTCTCCAATGAGATCTTCTCTTTGCCTTACATATAATAAATCTATACTAATATTATAAAGAGGTAAAATTTGTAAGTTTGTATGTAGGGGGTAATCTCTGGAACTACTGGTCGATTTGAAAAAATTCTTTCAGTGTTAGATAGCCCATTTATCGAGGAATAGCATATAGCTATTCCTCGATAAACCATCACGCTACGACCCACGGGAGTGGAGCAGTAACGAAAAATGCGGGTGAAACCGCAGGGGACAGCTAGTTTTTTATATTATGTAGGTTCACTAAGGACCCGCATCAGCTTCGCGCAGGTGCTGGATATCCTTGAAGTTCTCGGCTTTTCTCTAATATGAAAGCAAAGGCATTTATTATATCCTTGAACCTTCCTCATGCATCACTCTGTCTATTAGTAATAACTGCATTAATATCCGTTTAATAGTTTTAGAGTTTATCGTGTTCATACAGATAGACAAACAAACGCTGTGGAGAATTTCATTTTATAAACATATTATTTTACAAAAAATCTCAATGTTATGTGTAGTTTTTTTTTTAAACTGTTCCAAACAGGGATGTTGAATATTTATAAATTAAGATTTACACAACGTTTTTTTCAGCCGAACATTCATGATTCTTATCCAATGTTTACATAAAAGGTCGTATTTAAATTCCCAGACTAGTCTCTAGTCTAGTCGTGTTTACAGTAGTTTAGCAGTAATACAAGCCTGAAGCTATTTTATTTTATAAATAGTGACGAACGCGCTTTGTAATGACGCCGAGTGCGGTGTCAACACACGACTAGTTAATTGTAAACACGACTTTAGCTGTGTCGGGTTAAGATACGGGTTTTAAAACAAAGAACCTGACCTATGTTTTTTTATGTTATGGCGGTCTTGAGTCTATAGAGTTAAAGAAGGTAAGTAGATATTATTCGTGGCACGTAAGTTGAACAATGACCTTCTATGTGGAGTAACCGATTTTCAGGTCTCAATCGAAGTGTGGTACCGCGGGAATTGCAAAAATCGCCATTTTTTTTTTTTTTTTTTCTTATGGGCTGCGTGCAATACAGGAGACTTATCATGACGTGTTAAATTGTCAGGCGTGCGAACGACAAAGCGCGATGGAGGTAGACACCCTATATCGCTCAGTTTAGGTCGTAAATTGGATCGCATGGTAAGTCTATGAAAAATAAGATTGGGTTTAAAAGACATTTACGATACCAGGACTTAGACTTAGGGCCGAAACTGCGTAAAACGGACGACCGCGACGGGCAGCTGTCGCGTAACAAAGCGCGTGTGGTCATACCGACGGTCCTTGTCGCAGAAACCAAATTATTATCCTCGCAATGAAGCTTGTTCAACTTGAACGGTGTGCATGTAGTCTTGTCGATGGATAACTTAATGTATTATTACGTAGCAAAACAAATGTGGGGCCTGACTCTCCGCGACGCATGCCCGCGCGGGTCACCGCAACGGAGCACTTTTGTATGGGACCGCGCAGGCATCCGCTTTACACAGTTTCAGCCCTTGTAGGTAACGCCATGCGACGTGGTTTTACGTGCCACTCAGGCGTCGCCAATGTATCGGTCTAATTTAGTTCCCGCTTAAGGGCTGTGCTCACCGTTTTCCAGATAAACTAAATGAACCAAGAATTCAAAAAGAAAACTACAAACTACATGTAAGTACCTATCTATTACACCAGTCTTTCAACAATAATTTCTCATGACAAAACACATATTAACTTGAATAACAGCTGGTCTGTATTTCCCCGCACAGCTACTTAACAAACAAAAGAAATGTCTTCATGCCAAACAGAGTGTGTATTGTCCGAGTAATTTATAATTATTGACTTTGTAACGCAGTCGTATTTTTAAATGCATGTGTTTCACAAACCGTGTGGGAGTTCCCATCCCACTGGTATAAATTACGAACTGTCACATAAACTTTCTTGCCCATGATTAGAGGAACTTTAACCTACCACATACCCGCGAAATGAGACACAATAGTAAGTCAATAACAGCGCGGTCACATGCGACCGGTCGGGGATTAATTTCTCAGATACCCGCGAAACGAGACACAATAGTAAAACAATAACAGCGCGGTCTCATAGGACCGGTTGGGGATTCAAACGTTAATTAATAAACTACTTTGTTTTTAACCGACTTCTAAAGGAGGAGGAGGTTTACAATTCAGATGTTTGTATTTTTTTTATGTTTGTTCAAGCATAACTTCGACACTTGCCAACCGATTTGAAAAAATATGTTTTTTGTTGCAAAGCAAAATCTTCCCAAACGATCCCGGGTGGTTAGGTTTATTATTTTTAACTTTTTAGTGCTTTTAGGATTCTTTGAAGTCGGTATTTTGAGTTGGAATTCATCTAATCACTTCTGTCGCTCTAAGGTAAACCGGGATTGTCCAGTTTATTATTGAATTAATGAATGACTGTATTTGCTAGAATACAGACCGCATTTTAGTGGTACCAATTTCAGAAGGTTTCACTGTATTCGACTTTTAGGTTGTGCAAATACTTATATTTATATTGGTATGATAAGGAAGGTAAGCTTGAGCATAGGCATCAAGTAATATTGTCTACAATTACACCTTCTTCTTCTTCTTCCTGCCCTTATCCCACATTATTTGGGGTCGGCGCAACATGTTTTTTTCTTCCATTCTGTCCTATCACCCGTCATGCTATCATCAACTCCCTTTTCTTTCATATCAGTCCTCACACAATCCATCCATCTTTTCTTTGGTCTCCCTCTTCCTCTCCATCCGTCCACATGTAAATTCATAACCACTTTCGTAACATGTGTTTCATCCCTCCTCTTTACATGACCATACCAAGACAAACGATTTCCTTTCAGCTTTTCAGTCACTGGTGCCACTTTCAAACTTCCTCTAATATACTCATTTCTCACTTTATCCATTCTCGTCACACTACACATCCATCTCAACATTCTCATCTCCGCTACATGCAATCTTTTTTCATCCGTCTTTTTCACAGCCCAACATTCTGATCCATACAGTACGACAGGTCTTATTACGGACTTGTAAATTTTACCCTTCAGCTTGAGGGGCATCCGTGGGTCGCAGGTTGTTCCCGTGACCTGTCGCCATTTCATCCATCCTGCGTTGATCCGATGTGTTACGTCCCGGTCTACCTCACCATCCCCTTGGACAAGCGACCCAAGGTACCGAAAGTCGGAACAGATTGGTATGGGCGTTCCAGCGAGAGCTAAGGGCACAGAATTGGAGAGACCGCCGAAATCGCAGAACAAGTACTCCGTCTTGGTGCTACTCAATTTCAGGCCCACACTCTCCAATCTATGCCACCACACCTCCAATCTGCTCTGGACCTCCAGGCCACTCTTAGCAACCAGCACAATGTCGTCGGCAAACAGCATACACCAAGGGGCCTCTTCCTGGATGTCTAACGTCAAAGCGTCGATTATCAGCAGGAAGAGGTACGGGCTGAGAGCCGACCCTTGATGTAAGCCGACCGCCACATTGAAGCTGCCACTGGTGCCCACTGTAGACCGGACTTGAGTACTGCAGCGACTGTACATAGCCCGGATCAACTGCACATACTTCCCAGGCACACCTTTCTCCTTAAGGGCCCACCACAGAACCTCACGAGGTACCCGGTCGTATGCCTTTTCGAGGTCAACGAATACCATGTGCAAGTTTTTATGTGCACCTCTGTATTTCTCGCACAACTGGCGTATAGCAAAAATGGCATCCGTTGTACCCCGACCAGGCATAAAACCGAACTGGTTCTGTGAAATTTCACTCTCTTCTCTCAACCGCCTCTCAATAACTTTCTCCCAAGCTTTCATAGTGTGTGACATTAGCTTTATTCCTCTATAATTGTTGCACTCCAGCACATCACCTTTGTTTTTATAGATGGGCACCAAGGAACTGTTGCACCAATCGTCAGGTATGGCTTCTTCCCGCAACAACTTATTGAAAAATAAAGCTAACCACATCCATCCATCCATCCGCAATAACTTCCACACTTCAACAGGTATTCCATCAGGACCAATGGCTTTACCATTCTTCATTCCACTCACTGCTATTCTGACTTCGTCTATACTAATCATTCTCACTAACCCCATATTCACTGGTTTGCTTTCTAAAATGCCACTCCAATCATTCTCCTCATTCATCAATCTTTCAAAATAGTCCTTCCACCTCTTTTTGATATTTTCATCATCCGATAGAACCACTCCAGCTTCATTCTTTACACATTTTACCTGACAAACATCCCTCGCCTTTCTCTCTCTTGTTCTGGCAAGCCGGTACAGCTGTTTTTGGCCTGCTGGACTGTCCAAAGTATCGTACAGTTTGTCCTGGGCTTTCGCTTTTGCTAGTGCCACAGCTTTCTTAGCTTTTTTCTTCAAAAAATCATACTCACTCTTTTTTTCTGCTTTCACACTGCCGTTTCCTGGATCTACACGCTGCCATTCCTTAAATTTTCTTTTCTTTTCTTTCAACACGTTCTGAATTTCTGCCGTCCACCACCATGTATCCCTATCTATTGTGCCTTTCCCTCTCGTCTCTCCCAAAATCTCTTTCGCTGCATGCCTAATACACTCTGCCAGCTCATTCCAGCTTTCATTTATACTTCGATCATTCATATCTCCCATCTCTATCATTTTGTCCACCACTCGCTCTCTGAACTTCTTCGCACAATCATTCTTCTCTAACATATGCCATTTTATCCTAGGAGGAGGACGCTCTTTGTTTTTACTGCATTGTACTTTGACTACTGACACCATGACCAGAAGTCGGTGCTGGGGAACTAGATCTTCGCCTGGCAGTACTTTGCAATTTTTAACGTGCTGTATGTTATTGCGCCTAACTAAAAAATAGTCAATTTGGGTTTTGTGGTGACCGCTTTTGTAAGTGATTAGGTGTTCCTCACTTTTCTGGAACCAAGTATTAGCTACTGCCAGGTCGAAAGCGGTAGCAGATTGCAGCAGCGTCTCTCCTTCACTATTCGCACTTCCAAAACCCCATCCTCCATGTACTCTTTCATAAATACCTTTCATTCTTCCTACATGCCCATTAAAATCGCCTCCAACTATTAATTCCTCATGCACAGGGATGGCCATTAAAGTAGTATCAAAATCCTCCCAAAACTTCTCTTTCACTATTTCATCACATCCTACTTGTGGAGCATACACACTGACGACATTCAACATCACATTCTCTAACATAACTTTCACAACTATAATTCTATCATTAATCCTTTATACTTCCATCACGCTTTCTTTCAATTTACTGTCTAGCACTATTCCAACACCATTTCTTTTCCCATCACTTCCACAATAATAGAACTTATATCCCTCACCAATCTCCCTCGCTTTTGTTCCTCTCCATTTAGTTTCCTGCAAGCATGCTATATTTATCCGTCTTCTTTTCATTACATCCGCTAACTCTCTGGCCCTTCCAGTCATCGTCCCAACATTCCAGCTTGCATACCTCAATCTAATTTCCCGAGCTAGCTTCTTACGTTGCACCCGCCCGGGGTGGTGCAACAACCCTGGTCCATTTCCCACAGGAGCCGGGTGCTGCCCCTGCGCGTCGCCTGTGGGGTACGCCCTAGCCCTATCGCGCATTCCAGTTATTCCAATCATGTTACAAAAGATTTGGCAATTGTTTTACGGTCGGCCGCCTGCCTGACACCAACCCTCCTTGGGAATGCTGTTGTTGGTGGTTTACCCGCCACCACGCGGTGACCTAAGGTGCTTAGCAGTACGCACGGTCTCCAAAAGTCCCTTAGTCGCCTCTTACGACACCCACGGGAAGAGATGGGATGGTGACATTCTTTACGGCCGGAACCATACGGCACTTTTTTCTACAATTGTCTACAATTACACCTGTGTCCTACAATTGCCCTTTCGTTCTAGATATCGATTTTCTGAAAAAGGAAATACCAGCGTAAATTTATTTTTAATAAATCCATACTAATACTAGTATTATGAAGATAAAAGATTTGCATTTTTGTAGGTTTTGTTTACACGTAACATTACTTAAAATTTTCTTTGTCAGCGGATTCACTTACGTTATGGTATAAATTTTCCAAGGGACTATCTCATCTAATGGTAAGCAATAATCTTGCCTAGAAGTAACCCATTCACTCTTGACTTAAAGACCCCCTAGGTTGTAGCTATCAGGATTCGGATGCAAGGGTAGACCATTATCATCATCTTCCTGACCTTGTCCCGTTTTATTTGGGGTCGGCGCAACAATTTTTTCTTTCATTCTGTCCTGTCACTCGTCACGCTGTCACTAACTCCCAAGGGTAGACTATGCTCTGCAGTGGCGTAGCTAGTTCCTAAGGGGCCCCGTATAATAAAAAAATGGGGGCCCCTCTTTTTTATCTGACTGCAGTTAAGCCCTGTGCTAGTAGGGTTTAGGTATTTCGTAATAAAAACCATATCCCTTTTATATTGTTTTTATTACGAAATAAACTCAAATAGCACTGGACAATTCGACAATTCAACAAGCCAACCTGAGAGCCTCTCATTAATAAGAATTTGAGTTTTTGAGTAGTAATTTTAATTTATGCTTCCAACCGGGGCCCTTGAAGACTGGGGGCCCCGTATATTTGATACGGCTGATACAGCGGTAGCTACGCCCCTGATGCTCTGGAATAGGTCTTGGGTTAGATTTTTGACTCGGGAGTACGTTCCCTTGGGATAATTTTCTACTGCCATGCGGGTGAAGCCGTTAGCAGCAGCTTGTGTTAAAATGCTTGTGTTTATCTTCAGCTTCAAGCAAATAAGATTATCACATCGTAGCTTTTAATACTTCGATTCCAATTCACAATGCTCTGATAACTGATTCACATCATTGTGATACACGTTCCTTCTTCGACACAATAGTAAAGTAACTACGGCGAACAATTTGCTATGTTATTGGTCGATTTGCTGTTATTTCTGCTATAACGATTACTAGCACGCGAGCCTACTGGTTTTTCTTTGAACCGTGTGTATGTGTTTTTCATCTGTATCTATTAAACCTCCATTGTGATGATGTGATTGATTCAATCGCAAATGGATTGGTAAGAGTAACTCAGTAGTGATTGCTTCGCATTAAGTTAAGATCCGTTATCATTATTATTTCAGATGAAGGAAGTCTAGGTTTGAACATAGATCTCCCCAAAGATGATGAGAATCTACGTCTTTCCAATTCATCTAAAATAGTGAGAAACATGAAAATCAGATAAATTCGACGACTTTATTGAATCTTTTCAGGGCTGGGTGGAACGAGATGGACTTTGGCCCTGGCAAAAGGTAGGTAACTGAAAGAACACTGTGGATTTTATTCAGAAAGTCTGACACTCCCTCTCGATCCATCCAGAGCGAGAGTAGTTAATTGATGAGTTCCTACGTATATAACAAAATGTAGGTAATAATATTAAATCGATCCCCGTGGATGCAGATGGTTTGTGTACAAGAATTAAATCAAATTGAAAAACAAATTAGGGGCCCATATCCTAAAAAGATCTACAAAGTAAAAAAAATACAATTCAAGTACCATATTAAGCCTGAAAAACTATCGCGTTTTGCTAATAGCTTTACTAGTAGAAAAACCTTCAATAATACTACCTGTATAAGTAACCATAATTTCATAAACAGCACATAAACTGTCTTTAACACAAAAAAACCGCAATTTCAGCCAAGATTCTAATGTGACATCCACTTACAATTTTGGCGACGTATACGGACCATTATTAAAGTCCTAGGACACGGCATTGTGATGGCCACATCTAGTGTTGCCAGATCTTCAGAGCCGAAAAGCCGGACAAACCAAACAGTTTAGCCGGACATTTTAGTAAGAAGGCCGACATCATTTCTTTTTATCCCATGCACGGTAGTTTTACTTTTTACATTCTAATGAAATAACAAGTCATTGCTGGTCTGTAAACGCTTGCAATTGCAAGAACATATGAAAAATAAAAAAATGGTCTAATTTAAAAAGAGTTAGGGCCTGTTTCACAATGTCCGAGTAGCCACTACTTCCCGAATAAATTAAAAAATGGAACAGAATTTGTATAACACTATCTGCCAAGTAAGTTATTGGCAACTTAATCATAGGTGGTGAAATAGGCCCTTAGTCTTTTTAAATCAGACAATTTTTTTTATTTTTCATGTCAATCAAATCAATTTCAAAAGCTGGACAGGCAGTACTCCACCTAATTTAGCCGGACAAACAACTAAAACGCTTGACTGTCCGGCTTTACCCGGAGGCCTGGTAACACTAGCCACATCAATGGCTTTTGTCCAAGAAGAGCAATTACGTCCGTAATTATACTACAATCATCTATGTATGGTACATGCAAGTAAATGACAGATTCTTATCTGTAAACTATGTTATTGTGAATCGCGGAAATGATAAAAGAAACTGTTAGGGTGCGGACAGGGTTACTGGTTTTTTGTTAAATGATGAGTTGGGTTTTTTTAATCATTGTCAGTTTCGTGTTTGACGCGATGGTAAGTGATGATGTGGACAACGATGTGGTACGTTTTCCTGATACAATCTATTCACTCTTCTTGACTTATTCTGTTGTTATCTTTATTTTATGAATATAATAGTATTCATTTTTATTTTGCAAATATGGTTCTACTCAGATACCACACTAATTCTTAAGATACATCGTATATCTCAGCTATATTTCATTAATATATACAGGCAGTTCATATATCTACAAAGAAGAGCTTAACTTCTTCTTTTTCTTTTGAGCATTTTTCTCTGTTAAAAAGTAAGTTTTATTTATTAAGCATTATGCGTACTTGCGTACCTAATCTACTCTGAAAAAATCTACCAGAAAACGATTTTTTTTATTGTTTATCTAGAGGTAAATCTAGGAAACTATCTGCACATTGGTGCCATTATAAAATGTGGGTGCAAGCAGTTCCT
Organism: Mythimna separata; assembly: GCA_030763345.1. Lineage (NCBI taxonomy): Eukaryota > Metazoa > Arthropoda > Insecta > Lepidoptera > Noctuidae > Mythimna > Mythimna separata. The sequence continues at coordinate 10,526,759 of CM061192.1, forward strand.
ACTAGGATTACCAAAAATAGATCTGTATCTGAAGTAGACCAGTTCAAATATTATCAATAACGAAAATCTTCAAACTTTTCATTGACGTCACATCGCGATGAGAGAAGGAAAATCCCATTGAAAAACATAGGCACATCATGATCGATTGTATCATTGAAAATCAGGTTAGTAATTCAAAATATCTTTAAGGAATACTTGTGATATCGCAAGATTAGATCTAGTGCGATAAGTAAACGTTTCAATGCAATCATAGAGAGAATGAGATGATATCATGATTAATCGTCAATCATTTCTATGATTTATTGTTTTTTTTTATCATTCATCTTCTCACAAAATGCTTTGCTAAGCAGTGGAACTTCTGCCGGAATCTGTGTTTCCTGATAGTAACAACCAGTCTTTAAAGTCTATTACACTACTCGATACGTCGACTCGATACGTCTACTCGATACGTCGACTCGATACGTCGACTCGTTACGTCAACTCGATACGTCGAGCCCCGTCGAAGACCGTCTTACCTTTATTACACTACGCGACGTAGACTAAGACCGTTCGTAAAAACGAGTTGTGTAATAGGCATTTTAATCAATAGTGAATACCTAGATTACTTTTAGGTAAGTGTGCTACAACGTCTGGCACATCATCGTTGGTGGGATAGAAATTTAAAAAATAGCAGTTTTGTTATAGGTATCATAATTATGCATTTAGTAAAAAATATTTTGATATTAAAAAAAAACAGTTAAATTTTATTTATAGGCTATGTATACGGAAGTACAAATGAACTTAGCTGTTGCGGAAGCAATATCATATACATCATGTGAATGGGTCTCCCTTGTTTTACCAAAAAGAAATTGCCAAATTATCACTTCCCAAACAATTTTTCGCATAATTTCATTTGCCAAATTATTACTTAGCAAATAAACTCTTCACAAATAAATGTTACGCAAACCTAATGTTTGCAAGTTAACGTTTCAGCAATAATTTGCTTACCAACTAGTTCTTTTACCAATTTTTGTGTAGTCAAACATTTCAGTTGGTATAACAAATTTTACCCAAAATAAAATTAGCCAAATTTTGGTATCTTCAGTTTACTGTTTCTGGTTTTACATATAAAAATATGCTTCTGGCACTCGCCGGCCGCTGCCGCGGCACCGCTCGCTCGGCTCGTGCGTGGTTTGGTCACTACTCTAACCTAACCTATAGTTCTGGTAGCAGTTTGTTTTTCATTCGTCGTTTGTAACCGTCTTTATTTTTTTTCATAGCAATTAATTTGATAAACTGTTCATTTTCTAAAGATTTTTTGCCGTAATAAATCATTTGATTTAAGACCAAATGCCTTAATGAAATTATTCTAGGTAATATTCTGCCGAAGTAAAAATTTGACCAAATGAAAATTTTCGAACTAAAGTTTTTCCAAATATTGCATTGGTAAAATAAAAGGTTTCGAAAATTGCTTTGGGTAATGAATATTTGGCAAATTCTTTTCGGCAAAACGGCAGACTCTCCATGTGAATGTTATCTCTCTGGTTCATAGCAATAAGATGATATTAGAAGTTTTTTCTCGATCTGAAGTTTGATCAACATCAAGGTAAATTCGAATTGACAAGCCAAGGCAGAGGCATCGTACATTAGTTCATGAATCCCCGACCGGTCCTATGAGACCGCGCTGTTATTGTTTTACTATTGTGTCTCGTTTCGCGGGTATGTGATAGATTAATGGCTCGTTTTCATCTATTCGGTTGCAGCACGTATTCGGTCACCAACTGGATAAACAGTAAGGTCGGGTTGTTTACGTCAACAACCCAATTCGACGAAAGTATTCGGTTAAACCGAATGCGATCCCCACAATTGGTGGCCGATTTAGTGTAAACTCGCCATTATTCACCGCTGAATGCGAGTAAATTCAAACTCGAAGCATTACAGGTACATTTAAGCTATCAAGAAGTCGGTCATTCAGAAAAAAATAAGCTAATTGTACATTCCAAAGCGTTTGACATCAACCTAAAAATCTCAATGGAAAATATAACACTCTATCACGTACCGTCTATGAAGTATCTGGTACACTCTAGTGCACTAGCAGCAACTACTACGGTTTGAGTCATAAAGTTAGAATTAAGTCGATATTGGAGCAATAACTTTCCAATAAAGTGGAATGTCCAATTTTCGCAAATACCATTTCTGATGAATAAAGCTCCCAATACACAAAAAAATTAAATAAACTAAAAATCGGACGACCCGCGCGATCGGACCCGTAACTTTGTCCTTACGGTAGCGCTCGCAATCACTAGCTGTACCTACATTGTAATAGTATTTAAACCCGTTACAACCATAATATACATATGAGGAGCTCGTGGCTAGATAATAACAGCCGCACGAGTCGATCTTCAAGGTTAAGCAACGCTTGCCTAGGTTGGTCTGTGGATGGGTGACCGTCTTAACATAACGAGTTTCCTCCGTGCCTCGGAAAGCACGTTAAGCCGTTGGTCCCGGCTGTCATTTGTAGATCTTTAGCAGTCGTTATGGATAGTCAGAAGCCAGTAAATCTGACTCCAGTCTTGCCATGAAGTACCGTGTTACCCCAGTTAATGGGGTGTGGAGGTCTGGTAGGCAGCCGCTCCTCGTAAAATACTGGTATTCAGCTAAATCCGGCTTGACTGGAAGCCGACCCCAATATAGTTGGGAAAAAAAGGCTAGGCAGATGATGACAACAATATAATATACAGGAGATAGTTTGATCGACAGAGTTTCATAGTTTTGTAGATATGTAAGGTTCACGCAGGCTTACACCAAGCGTATAATTATTAGATTTTGATCCAGATGTGAACTTACTTCTAAATAAAAATCGAAAATAGTGGATAATATTCCACTATCACAAGGGAGAAACCATAAATCTAGGTAGCAAAATGGACTTACCTTTAAGACCAGAGAGCGATGGCACTAGAACGAAGATGGCTGATACTTCCATAAATACGGGCCAGTCCTGTAACAACACATTATAATCAATTAATTTAATAAAATATGTTATAGAGCAGTGGTGGCCCAGTGGTAACAGCCGCGACTTACGAGTTGTAGGTCGCAGGTTCAAACCCAGTCAGGCGCATTCCTTTGTGCAATTTATTTCATCACCACTGCTCTCAAAACGGTGAAGGAAAACATCGTGAGGAAACCGGCATGTCCTAGAACCAAAAAATCGAAGACATGTGACATCCGCCAATCTGCACTGAGCCCGCGCGGTGAATTATGGCCCATTTTCCTCTCCTAGAGAGGAGGCCTGAGTCCCAGCTATGGGAACATTATAAGGCCGAGAATGCTAATTTAATAAAATAACCATAAAATTCTCTTCAGCAAATAACGACAGTATTTACTGTCTTCTCAAATTGTACACACTTATGATGGGTAGCGATAGATAGTACTTTTGTTTAGATAGGAATTTAATGAATAATTTATTTCGCTTCGAGTTCCTTCAGATACCTTTTTCGTTTTCGAAGCAACATAATTTTGGGATAAACAGTATTTATATGCTATTCCAGGGTCTGGGTCAGCCTATCCTTGTGCCACGAAAAATACCAGGGTTTTTATGAAATATGGGCCCATCTTTCGTCATTATTATTGACTTGTAAAGTTGGTTTTCCTACGAATAAATAATTTTAGTGTAAAGTGTGATTTCCAATACTCATGCTGGTTAATTTCAAAGTCTTTACAAGGTGGTATCTTATTTAAAAATTACCGTATTTACAAAACAAGACCTCTTCAGCAAATCATTACGACATTCACATTCCCGATGAGTTTTAATTTTTTAACCTTCCTTTCATTCTACAGTAGTCGGGTAAAAGGTAAATTCACACCGTCAACAATGTCTCCTTTGGTAAGTTCTTAAACAAACTGACCTTAGTACGGGTTGCAAAACGAATGACCCTGGTACTGACCACCAGAAACGGCAGAAATGTTTAGTGTTGGGTAATGAAGACAAAAAAGTATGGCAAAAAGCAGTGTAATCGTTGCCGGCATTGTATTTTGCGTAAGAATTGCTATGTGATATTTTTTAGGCTTATTAATTTATAAAAATTGTAGCTTGTAGTAGTCAAATAACTCGGGCCAAGTTTTTGGTAGGTATAAGAAAGAAAGAAAGAAAGAAAGAAAGAAAACACGTTTATTTAGCAAACCAGTACAAATAATTAAAAAAGTAAAAAGTAAAGTATAAGCTATACTTATTATCTGATCGTCGGTACTATGTTTTTTTTTTCAGGTGGGGAATCATCAAAATGTCTTCTCCCGTTCTGGGCGGAGCAGGAGGGCGTGTCAGACTTCTACTGACTTAAAACCCACTCCTGTTCCTTCTTTGCCTTAAATCCAGGGTCCCGGGGTTCTCTTTCGTCAACCCAAGCCGCAGTAGGCTTCGACCCTGTCGGGCCCCTACAGTTTGCTGACATCTCTTTGAGGCGAGCGTGAAACAATACGCGCTGTCGACGACATGTCGGTGTTAGGTTCGTGTAGTTATTCTTTCCTTTTGTTATCTTATTAAAGTAGTCATCATCATCATCTCAGCCGAAAGACATCCACTGCTGGACATAGGCCTCCCCAAAGCGTCGCCATAGCGACCGTTAAAGTAGTAATAAATAATAATTATCACAAAGGTGTTTTTTTTTTCTTTATCTACCCTACGTACGATTGTTACTTTTCCACGCTCAAATGGCGAGGGCCCTTCCCGATTCGTGATCGCCAACGAGAGCATGGTTTTTAAAAGTTTCTTGTCGTTTCATTCAACACAATGTTTGATAAAGAAACGCCAAGAAAAAGAGATGACGCCTTAACGTGCCTTAACGCTCTGTTGACACTCGGTAATTCCGGTTCTCACTCCAACATTTCACAAAACTTGTTGCAGGAAATCAGCGTTTTTTTTAAGTAATTGTAAAAGTATTTGATAAAAAAAATTGTCATTCAGAATTGCGATTAAATGTACAGTTTGTGTAGTTTAGTTATTTTCTTCACTTTTTAATGATTAGGTACATTATGAAGGGCCAAAGTTCAAGCAAATAGTAGATTTTCAGAAGCCTCTACTGGATTACTTAATTTTGATTCTAATATAAACCTACCTAGATAATATCCACAAGATATTTGTGTTTCCAAAATATTTAAAAAAAGATGTGAAATAACGTCATAATCACGTAAGAGTGGTTTTATGAAAGTGTATCTCGGGTTGAGCCATTGAACACTCATAACCGGATACGGTGATATTTTGTACATGGTTATACCACGTCCTAGAATAGAACACAGCATTTTTATTCCGGGAGAATTGTACTCTTATGATGATTTTTGTCTTTTGTAATACTGGTATTCAGCTAAATCCGGCTTGACTGGAAGTCGACCCCAATATAGTTGGGAAAAGGCTAGGCAGATGATGATTTTTGTCTTTCAAGTGGGTGTAGCCAATCGCAGAAGCTAGACCACCCACGTTGTGATTTAATTTTTACCCTTTTTTTATCAGCATGACAATTAGAATAAAATTATTAAATCATGCATGATCATAATCACCTAAATCTAATTATGTATATTAATTTTCACCAGTGATTCGACAAAAAACCAACCAGATTTCCGTAAATCTGTTAAAAACGTACAAGAACAAATAAAAATAAATAATGATAACATTATCTGAAGATTGCAAAACAATAGATTTAAATAATAATAGTAGCTACTAACACGTGAATGTGGAACGTGCCAGTCTTCGTGATTATAGTAACCGTAGTCAGATTTACTTAGATAACTACTTGAGAAGTCAAAAATATATCTATTTGATTTAAAGAAACTATTATCTAATCGCGACGGTTTAACTCTTTATCTAAGTGTCTATTGTTGTTACGAAAATTCGACTATTATTATAATAAAAACGAAAGTTTGTATGTACCGATGTATGGATGTTTGTTACTCTTTCACGCAAAAACTTTTATTTGACATATGCATAATTAGCCTTACAATGTTCTCTCTCAGGCCTCCTCGCTTGGAGAGAAAATAGGCCGTAATCCACCACGCAAGCTCAGTGCGGGTTGGGAGATGTCGCATGTCTCCAAATTAGTTATAGGACCTGCCGTTTCTTCACGACGATTTTCTTCACCATTTTTAGAGCCGTGTTGTTGTAGAGTGGTGTTGAATAAATTGCATATAGAAAAAGTGTCTACCTGGGCTTTAGTACGCCCACGATCGATTTTTTGCAATAGTAGAATAGCTCATACAATCAGTAATAAAGGTTTTGATAAGTGGAACTTACCCTGACGTTCCCCAGAACGATACCGGCTCCAATGGTACCACATCCAGCTATGAAGAACGGCACAGCCACCTGCATCAACGTGGTCCACCATCGTTCCTCTTTCTTCTGAAACCAGGGTGCAATAGTTAGGCATACAGATTCACTATAATACAACAGAAGTTCAAGATACAGTTGGATATATATCAGGACCTCAGAAGTCTGAGGAACTAATAATAAGGAAATATGCATGTAAGTATCGAGCAAGCATGAGTGCAGATACCCTAAAGATATTACTACACTTGGAAATGTACCTACTAGGACCCCTGCTGTCTGAGTAGCTAACCATATCGAGAAAAAAATTATGTAAACCAGCGTTGGTAATACTTTAAAGTCCACTTCTGGAGTTATGAGGGAGGTAGAAAACGAAGAAGAAGTATTAATAGTAGTAGTAGTGTTAGTAGTATTAACTAACACTAGTTATAAGGTAATTTACTAACACTATGGATTTCTGTTATCCGATTTATTGAAATAAATTAAATTGTATGATAAAGTTAATAAAAGCGTACAGGCCAATTAAATATTGGCCTGCAATAATTTGCTAATATGTTTAGTAGGTAACGTTACTGTTGATGCAAAGCATGATTATAATATTAATGATGTTTATGGTTACATAATAAATTTATTTATAAGGGAATGATTTAGTAAACGTTATAAACTAAGTCAGAATTCGGAAGCTGTGGATAGTGGGCTACATAATGAAGATTTGCTATCTAAATACACTGAAGCTACAAATAAGATACAGGGCCTATTTCACCACCTATGATTAAGTTTCGAGTATCTTACTTGGCAGATAATTTCATACAAATTCTGTCAAAATTTTGAATTTATTCAATGAGTAGTGCTTACTCGGACATTGTGAAACAGGCCCACAATGTTTTAAAACGAACTGATTCTAGCTACAAGATCGCATTGTGTTCACGACTTTACACCACGAGGACAATCAAAGTATTGCATGCACATTTGTTCATAATGTATAGGCTATATTGACGGATACATCGCTAGGAATCAGCAGAGAATAAAGTCAATTTGAACAGAAGCCTGTTACTGTCCCAATGCTGGTCAAAGACATTTCATAACAGAGAAGGCACAAACATCGGCCATCACGATTACTAAACTCGATGATTTCAAACTGATATCAGTTTTAAAAGTTTCCGTACAATATTGTTCTTTTTCGGGAAGCTAACGGAGCCATTCTTGTGTGCTTACAATAAACGGCAAACAGTAATTGATATATCAATATTATAACCCTATTCCTACCTAATGGGACAAGTACGGAAGGAGAAAACCTTCGGAGGTCTGCAGTCCGATTTGAGTTACATTACTAGATGTAGTAAAACTATGTAGTTAAATTTAGTACACTACTCTACTGGTTGGTCCTGCTGGTGATGGGGGCCTCTGAAGGGGAACTATCCCCTCAGGGCCCCGTGTGTGTGGGCGCCGACACCCTTGTAGGTAACGCTGTGCTAGTAAAATTTCTAAAATTTACAACATTGCAGAAATAAAAACTACATCTTCAAAATAAAATTCATATCAAAATGATAGCTGTCTTTTGTGACAAATGACAAGACAGTTAGGAATTTCGTTAACTCTATGAATGGGCTAAGTAAAAAGTTTTTATGGTCTAAAACACAACAAAAACAAAAATAACACAATAGGTACAAACTTATCTATAGTAAAAAGAATTTTGATTCCCTTGAGGGTGCGAAATATACGTATTTTGCGATATTAACGGCCGTATCTTTTTTTTCGTTAAGTAACTTAGAAGTTTTATTTTACGGGACCGCAGACCTGATTATATGAAAGAAATCACGCAAAGTAAGGCACCTCGATTTGAACACACGACTTAAAACTCGTAAGAATAGGCTGTTACCATTGGGCTAGGAACCACCACAAATAATATTTATTTTGCAAATAGATTTCTAACAACATTTCAACTTGAACTAAAAGAGGCTGGTGTTTCCTAGCTATTAGAGACTACCCTAAAAAGAAACATCGAAACAATCACAGCTGGCCAATAAGCCATTTAGAAGGTTGTTGTCTACAGGAAAGTGACCTAAATGGCAATCAAAGTCGTATCCGCTGAAAGCTGTTCAATGCAGTTCAAGATAGACGGTGCAAATTGGAGATATAAATCTAGGTCAATACTGATAACTACGTGGCTTTATTGAAAGGATTATGCTAAAGAAGCCAAAATATATAAAAAGATAATCTATCTATATAATTATCTATCTAATATAAAAGGAGAAACTGACTATTTTTATTTATTACATTTAAATAGTTCCTGTCAAGATCAAGAAGATGCCAATAATTGTAAGGGATTAGTTGTTAAACTTTAGTATACTTAATAGTAAATATTGACCACTGGGTCTCCGCTAGCCGTTACTGTCACGACTTACAAGTTGTAGGTCGTGAGTTCTAACCCAGCCAATTGTATTACTTGTGTAATTTATTACATAACCACTGCTCGCAAAACCATGAAGGAAAACATCTTGAGAAAACGGCATGTCTCAGAACCAAACATTCGAAGACATGTGAAATCCACCAACCCGCACTGGGTCCGCGTGGTGGATTAGGGCCTATTCCCTCACCTAGCGAGGTGGGCTGAGTCCCAACAGTGGGAATGCTCCCACTGTTGGGACTCAGCCCACCTACCTACCTACAAGGCCAATTATACTTTATTGTAATAGCAATGGCAATAGCTTTTAAAGAACAACGTCTATCAGCTTAGACAGTTTATAATATTATAAAACTGGTATACAAATAAGGAGGACGGGTTGAGGCTAAGTCAAGCCAGCAAAACCAGGTCGCTTCGGGTTGTCGTCACATCGAACTATGAGAGTAAAGAAACACTAGAGTGCACCTGTGTTTGTGCACATCTCCATTGAGATTAGCCACGAAATTCGATGATACTGGATTGTTTTTATTGAAAATTTAGTTAGTACCTACTGTTCATAAAACATTTGTACCTTTATTCTCGTTTATTACTCCGCAACCGTTATTAATAATGGCAGTAAGTACCTCATTATCTATAACTTTCACAGCATTGAGGACATTATTTGTAAACAGTACTTTAACACAGTCGATTACAATATCAATTGTGTTCGATATTAGTTTCTTTTCAGTCCACGGTCGCTTTGTATGTTTACTTTTATTGATCTAGTTATGTTTACTGGTTTTGTTGCTAGTAAGTACTTGGCCCTGTGTGTTGAAAAGTTCTCGACTTAGAGTACATTTCGAAGTAAAAGAATCTTATAGATTAGGACAATTATCTTTGACCTACCAACCTCATTCTCACGGGGAATTTTTAAAACGACTGCACTTGATCCTAGAACATATCCCTATATGGACTTACTTAAGGACTTAGCTGTGTTAAGACTGACACGATAGAGCAGGTGAATTCTTTTGACTGCGTATCGCTCCATTCTAGACCATGGCGGGCCATGGTCCGGTCGATCGTCTTTACGAGAACAAGGTGGGCTGTGCTCCACTCAAGAGACATACCTCCACCGTGTCCTCCGGGTGGTCAGCACAAAGATACCATCCCGGGTTTCCCATCTGAATCTTTAGGAACTTCCTGAACGCACCCTGTCCGGTGAGGACCTGCGTTATACGTAAGTTGAGGATGCCACGACGCCCCTCCAGCTTCTAATAAAAGAGGGGACTTACCGCCATGATAGAGGCAAGCCAATGATAATTATTGACATATAAATTATAAATCGAATCTTTGATTGTGTAATCTTGTAAAATCTGAACAAATCGTCAATAAGAATTTTCTTTCTTCTATCTTATTGATAGGATTGACGTCTATTGCAGACGTCAATGTCCTATCTAGATTAGATTATACGGCTGATATGAAATTACATATAATTAATTATATCCGCTTTTCGATCAGACTTCTAATTAAAGTGTTTGTTCTACTTTTGTCCCTGTAGACTTTACATTTCTTCACTTGATAATAAGCTTGTGATCATCGATTTCCATACATTGTCGGAATTCCGATCCGAAGAGTAACCAACGGAACCCTATAAATAAGGTTCTGCTGGTCGTCTGTTTGTTCGTAAGGGGAATATATCTCATGAACGGGTAGACAGTTCAAATTTTGAAAATTCAACCTAGTTCAATTGTATTCAAACTATGCAGGTACCCACTGGAACACACGCAATTATCCAAAAAGGTCAAGCCATTTAGGAGCAGTTGACAAAAACATATCTTCTGTATGCAGTACATACAGAAGAATTATATACCAATATAAAGATATGAGAAGAACTAAGAACGTCAATCTACATGATACCATTTCATAATTTTGAGTCATTTTGGGTTATGGATAATAAAACCGATTTTTCCTCAACACTTGTCTTCGATATTGATTTCTATAGGAATGAGTTATAAGAATCTTTATCTAAATCTTGAGTGGTTTCCACGAGTATTTACTAATGACTATCAAACCCTCATCTAAATGATAAAATAAATTAAAGTAAATAGTTTGATAAGTACGGGACTTAAGAGCTGCGTTTTTGATGTCTTGATAGGCTAGCGTTTGGTTGCTATTCTACCTGCAGACTTGCGCCTTAATTCAAATACAATCGGTCGACATTGGGAATGTGTCATTTCTTTCTCTTGGGTTTGATGCTAGCGCCAAATTAGTTTAAAATTGCATGACTAACAGCCGAAACCAATAACCTATCTATCACATATCGGAGATAGAAAAACGAATGAAACAACAGAAAACATGTATAATTTTTGTATTGTATCATTAGTTTTACTATCTCCAATATGCCAAAACAGAAGATAGATAGGTTATTAGGTTCGGCCGCTAGTGAAATTCGGATAGGACTTGGCGTGCGCTAAACATTGGCATCGGGCATAATGTGCGCTAAACCGTTTAGTACTGTCACAATGCAATATCAATGGCGACTAATCGGAATTAAACTCAAGCGTAAGCCTGCTAACGCCAATGATAAGCGACTATCATCAGTTTCGACTGAAAAACGATTCCAACACCAGTGAGAAAAAGCTGGGTTCTATAAACCAGCGCTATGGGGTCTCGTCACTTTATGCATGAGGCATGGCTTTATGCTAAGCGTTCGGCCCTTATATTATATGACATATTTTTCCTATAATGATTATGGTTGTTGATCAGACTTAAGATAAACTGTTTTTCTTTTTTTCTTCTTTGAAAGTTCGATTAGTAAATCGATTTATTTTCCGGCATCTATAAAACCTTTTTTATCTCTAACGTCATTAAACCAATTAAGAATGTGGGACATTAGATAATATCTAGTGCAAAGTGAGGCTGTAATAAATGTTTTTGATGATTATTTTTATCATTTACTGCTTTTGATTTCGATATGGCGTATTGTCACGAGACTGCATTATACTTGACTAGTAGGTCAGTCAGATACTGCATACAAAAATGTAGGTACTTATCATAAATTTTATGAACTCGATTACAATATCTACAATGTCTTAAATTTTTGAATTGATTTTATTTTATATCAGACAGCATTATGCACTTTATTTTTTTGTAAATTACTGGGTCATTAGGACATAGTCCACTATGTCCTAATGACCCAGCTGTCCTGTATATACTATAATATATTGATAGGTTACTAAGATATTCAATTTTATGACTAAATTGTCACTTCATGTTCTGTTTCTATCAATACGAGTATTTGCCAACCTGTCGGTAATCGGTATATACGACATTTTGAATAACATTATTATTTTCTTAAGCATGTCATTGATGTTCTAAAAAAATCAGACTACTTTACTATCTACTAGACAGAGATGATTTCATCAGTTATCAAACTTATCATAGAATAAAGGCCTATCTATACTAATATTATAAAGAGGAAAGATTTGTACCTATTTTTGTATGTTTGTAATGAATAGGCTCAAAAAGTACTGGGCCGATTTAAAAAATTCTTTCACCAATAGAAAGCTACATTCTTCCAATTTGACATAGGCTACATTTCATTTTGAAAAAAATTAGTGATCCTTGGTAAAATTTGAACAATGTAATCGAAGGTGTAGAAAAATGAGTCTTAAGTCACTAAAAAATGTGTTTTGTATCCAAATTTCCAAAAATAAATAATTGTCTACCCCGCGCGAAGTCGGGACGGGCTGCTAGTTAAGAATATATTGAGTGCAATAGATATTTAATGCGACATAATGCTACCACTTGATTCAATTGTTTATAGGCATGTGTAAAAAGCCTCGTCTTGATCTAGACTAGAGATACGAACTGAGGAGGAACAGACAACCCACTACTCCAAAGTTTATCTATCTGTCAGAATGTCTGATATTTGGATAGGAACTGCAGTGGTCAACATGAAAGTTGCTGATTGAATTGAATCAGAATTGTCGATCATTGGTTTCATAATTGACTTGCTTCATATTTGGCTTGATTTTGACAGTTACCAAGCTGTCAAAATCAACAATTATGAAGCCTATGAGTATTGAGGCCCAGGTTGACCACTATAAACATAATTTGGCCAAATGGGGTATCTTTGAACCATCCCAAACAGTGGCAGGGAAGAGCCTGCTCATAGAATATACGCAACTACTAGCAACATCCGAAGCTAACGGAGAGTTATCCAGATGGCTACATGTTTGTCAGATAAAATTTGAGTCCAATCGATATGGAAGATAAAAATTATGAAATAAAATAAGTGATGACATGAATGAAAGATATATGAAGATAAAAAAACTCACAGCATCGATTCCAAATAAACTGGTACAAGACTAGATTTAGATTTAGAAGAAATAATTTATAAAAACAGTTTTATAATTTTAAGGGCTCAAAATGACTTCTTAACAATTAATTGAAAGACCTAAGTATGAAAAACGTGATACTTATCAGAAGCGATTAGGAAGTTATCATAAATAAGTGTAATTACATCCTCTACAATCAAATTGATTTATGATCGATCGCCGCTTGTTCATATTAGTTTTTGGTATATTAAGTTAATTGGGCTTAAGATTGGTTGTAAATTTTTCAATTATCAGACACATTTCTAGCGCCACATTTATCGACATGCGTTAGATATCATTGTGTTTATAGGAAATATCTAAATCAACAATTATCTTTTTCGTTGATATGCATATTATGATAAAACTATGAATAGAATATATTGTGCATGCGTCACCTCCTTTTCTGCTCGGCAAACACATTTACTTGCACGTTCTAAGGCTTAACCGAAGCTAATGAGAGCTTTCCAGGTAGCTACATAGATAGATATTTCATCATGGACAGTTTTTGGTGTCGCATTAAATTAGCTATTTTGACTTAACTAAATTTTTCCTGCGGCTTCCGTTTGCTCCCCTTAGGAGGGAAATTTCGGAAAATCTTTGGAGGACAAAGATTCCCTTTTCGAGTATGATGTAGACGACTACATCATACTCGTAAAAGGAATCTTTGTGCAATATTTCTTCCTCCTAGTCCCAGACGTTTTTGCTTTGCGTTGATTTGTCAATTGGTTTTTACTTCTTTTATATATGTACTCGTATATTTGACAATTTCAGTATCAAGGACTGGCTGACCATACGAGGTCGTACATTAACTATTGACGAAGCTGCAACGACACGACGCGGACGGCGTGACGTTGCCGCTCCGTCGACAGAAAATCAGTTTGTATATAAACTGTCAGCAGGTGTATACCAAGCGTATAATGACGAATTTGGGTCTATGAAGCTACGCATTCGTACACAGTAGGTCTAAGTGTGCAAAATTTTTGTACTCTCTAAGTCGAGCCCTGAGTATGAGACAAGTCAACAATACGTATAACAACGACTCAGAAAGCAGGTTGTAGACACACGAACGAATTATCGCACGTTCTTGGCATTGTGCATGCTAAGATATAGTTTCCAATGACAGGAGAGAAGACTAAGATAAATAAGCAGAAATGGTGAGAATAAACAAATTAATTATAATTCGTGATAACAGTTTCAGACCTAATAAAGCTTCTGTGGGTAATAAATATCGTGCTGCTTCTTTGCTGAAGCTGATTCTTCATAATCAGCTTCATCTACAGGATAATATCAGATTGTGTCAACTATCAGACAAAGCTATTAAAGTATTAAGCAGATAATGATAATGAATAACACAGTAAGCAATGACTTATGTGAAGATAATAAAGAGTAATACCTACAATCACAGCATTCTTCCAAGGGAGTAAGCAGAGAAAGACAAATAAATTAATGTTAAAATTGGATGAATAATTTCCTAGGAAATAAAGTAAAATGTCACAAGGGGTACATACATAACAAGGGGAGATTTTTAACATACTACGACCATTCCGCATTCATGTGGTGGTTGTATTAAAAAAATATACATAGAGACACATTGAATTATGCAAACTGTAAAACAATTACATATCTAATTTTTATCTGAAGGTAGTCCATGAAAATTCCATTGGTAATATTCTATGAAGCTCGCAATGGACTTAATAGAATACCATATTACATTTTAGGTAGATTATTTCTAACTATACAATTAACGTTTAGGCCTTTTGTAAATTTTTAAGTTTCATCAACCATATTTCAGGTTTCTTTTAAGTTTCTTATTGGAACGTTTGTAGTACTAATGGTTACAAACAACTTAAAATTTCATTATTAGATACTTACTCCTGAAAGCGGTTGTTTCTCAGCGTCGGCTTCTGCTACTGCTAGTTTCTTGTCTGGGGGATCCCCCGGACTTTTCTCATTAGAATTTATCGACGCCATGTTATAATCGTTGTCTTGTGCTCCAATTTCATCTGGAACAATGGCAAATTATGGTCAGGTTTGTCGATAAAACACATTTTTGAACAACACTTTTCTGAGGGTGATATTAGAAATATAGACATTTATAATGATCTGGAAAACTACCTATAAAACCCATTTAACACTGTCACACTGGGTAACCACACAAACATAGGTCACAGTCCCCAATTTTTTTTTTACTTTTTTAATTTCACTTGCACCACTTGACACGTCTAGTCTTTCGCAGACTAGCAGCTTTAATAACCCCAGCAATGCCTTTTGATATTCAATAACCTTATCACAGTTTAAGTCACTGCCCATGTCATTATTTTTTTTAGTATGACCGATTACAAGATTCCTTTATCAAATGATTTGTTCATCGCTAATAGATAGGCGTAATTATTATAACAATTATAACTACGCAATTAGAAGGTAAGTGTGATAACCAATTTGAGTTTTAAATAGGCATGCGTTGTCTATGATAACAAATATCATCATAGACACCGCATGCTTATGCCATGCGTTTGATATACATAATAAAATTTGTAATATATGTACATCAAACAATCAAAATCAACTTATAATGGATATCAGCACCTCCGGTGAAAATAGTATTCAGATACCAATCTTAGTAGAGAAGACGGCAAAGTCACGGCAGTACTATTTTCAGAATAATTCGGTTTGTGGCAAATGAGAAGAACATAATAAAATTATCCAAATGGGATTGATCATGTTTTAACTTAAATTAACAAGCTGCCAGATAGACTTTTGGGAATGTTACCAGTTAACAGCGATGCATAGAAATTTTAAACGTCATTTTATATCATTACAATTATTAGGAACTCGTGGCTAGATAATAACAGCCGCACAGGTCGATCTTCAAGGTTAAGCAACGCTTGCCTAGGTTGGTCTGTGGATGGGTGACCATCTTAACATAACGAGTTTCCTCCGTGCCTCGGAAAGCACGTTAAGCCGTTGGTCCCGGCTGTCATTTGGAGAACTTTGGCAGTCGTTACGGACAGTCAGAAGCCAATAAATCTGACTCCAGTCTTGCCATGAAGTACCGTGTTACCCCAGTTAATGGGTTGTGGAGGTCTGGTAGGCAGCCGCTCCTCGTAAAATACTGGTATTCAGCTAAATCCGGCTTGACTGGAAGCCGACCCCAATATAGTTGGGAAAAGGCTAGGCAGATGATGATGACAATTAAATTGTGATTAGCAGATTTGGCATTATCATTACTGACGCCAAAGGCATACAAAGAATAGATCTTAGAAACCTAGAGATATAATTAAACTATTCTCAGAATCGAGATATTTCTATACCAGAGACACGATTTCCTAAGATCTACATCAAACAGCTTATAAACATTTCTATTGCATGTTATTTCCTCATAAAACCGTCGCTTTCGCTTTAAAATATGATAACAATAGCTAGTATACTCGTACTATTTATAAAGGTCAGTAAAGCAATACTTAAACAATGACTTATTTAATTTATTATTTATTTATTTATTGCATTCTTTATTATTATTAATATTTAAATTAAGTAACAATATAATCTGAACAATAGTTTACGTTGATAACATTAATGGGCGGTAAAAGATTTATTGTTTAGAAACTTTAAGCAAATTAATTATCTTTGTTTGAAAAATAATGGCCTCTGTGCCTTGGGGAACCCCTTTCAATTTCTGGGAGGCGTTTGACAATGTAACACACATTCGTAGTAAGGTCACAGTGCTGATACAATAGCGACTATAAATGAACTCGTGTTATAAAGAGAGCGAGAAGCTAAGATAAAAATATTAAATAATGTGAAGGTAGTAGGTATTTGCTCTTAAAATAAGGCGAATCTCTGAAATTAGAAGTCATCCCTAGGCAAAACTAGTGTGATTTCCTGGTCTCTTTGTATTCATAACGATTGTCAAATATCTATGAAGACAGCCCGGATTAACGACTTGCATAACGGTCTCTTGTTTATAACTTATTGTTAGTCCAGACCCTTTCAAAAAATTACTTCCTATGATTATATCATTAACGTTTTATTAGGAAAGGCAATGACAGATGGCATTGAGGCTCTTTTTGATAGCCCGTCATTTGTAGTATGGACCGTTCAACGATCATAAAAGGTCACCCTAGAGACCATTATGATATCATAGGGAAAAAAGTAGATTAACAAACTACTGACATAATCTTAATGATTACACTTTTTTCTTTGTAGTCGAAGACAAAGGGATAAATCCTAATTAGCTAAACGTGTCAGGAGTTAATTAGCATGAAATCATAGAAAATAAATCTGAAGCGCTTGCGCACGTTTTTGTATATAAACAAACGAACAAACAAATTAATGTAATTGTTCATAATGTAATCACTGAAATTACGTATGGATTTATGCTAAATGACCATTGTGTGGTAAGAACATTAACAATTGAGTTCACTACGGTTACATATTGTGATGTATGACAAATTACACATGCATGCATTCTTTATTAATGTTTTATGACATTTTCTACACATACTGCATTAACATCTAATAATTACAAAAAAAAATACCCTTTCTGATCTAAATTCGTTTTAGTAACGTCTGTATTCTCATGAATTTACTTATCTTACCCACGAGTAATTTCTATCTCGACATCCTGATAGAATCATTGTTAGGTATAGGTAAGTCATCAAATAACACAGTATCAGTAAATCGATTATTGCTTATTTATTAAATTAACAGGATTATTTATTAGGCATGATAAATAAAATAGGTGCTGAAGATTGTGCGAGAATGAGGAGTGGTTTGAAAGAAAAGGTATTCAATGATATCGTGATGAGATTGGTGATAGGACCGGATGGATGAAAAAAAAACATATAACCAACCTCAAATAACAAGGGATAACTGCAGGAAAATGATGGAGGGCGAGATGAGTCTAAACCCTAAATCCTCTCTACATCATACGATTCATATTTGTTGTTGCTATCTCGTATAAACCCTTTATTTAATAACAACATTGGCATAGATTTAATATTCTCATATAGGAATGCTATCAAAATAGATCGTAAATACATTGTATAATACTATCAAGGTCAAGGAGATGGATTGGTGATAAAATCTACCCCATGGAGTGGTTTACCCGTAACTCCAATGAATATTTCGTATACTTGGTAAATATATGTATATTTCTGCACATACGTTTCTTTGTTTATGTCTTTCGGTAAATCCATGACATAATATGTATGGCGTAAGGTATAAATAGAGATTTTTAACCTACATTGTCCCCTGACAGAGGATTGCCGATAGAAATGAAGAACGACCTATAATTTGAAATCTATTAATAGCAGCTCGAGGAAAAGCCTCATCAATTTCCACGTTCCAGCGCTTACACGTGCCGCGGATTCTTCAATTTATTCTCGTCTTTAATAAGCTTTCCTGACCTATAAACCTCGAAATTTTCCGTCAATTGAAGGTCAGAAGAAATCTAATCAAGAAATACTTGCAGACTTTAATGTCAACATTATTATTTTGGTTAATGCACAATTTGTTCGAGTTATTGCATGCCCGACGAGAAAGCTAGCTGCTGAAGGTCAAATTCAAGCAGATATAGGGTTCCTTCTGCGAAATAAGAAGACCATTATTTGTACAAGCTTGTTTTATAAAAATAAAACTTCTAATTTGAATTATTAATGTCCACAGGGGTGTAGGTTAACAAGAAAGTAAACTATAAGTCAATAAAAGAGTTATGAAGGTTTAAAGAAACAACAGATGGACGCAAAGTAAACGGACGTAAGTAAGAAATGGGAGCCCCAGTGACAGTAGACAATAAGGGAAGGCAGGAAGAAAATAAGTGTTTTGTTTTCCTCAAACAATATAGGACAATGTCCGGAACATGAAGATGATGAAACAACTAAGAAAGTTATACCAATTTACGAAAAAATACTATCTATTTTCAAACAAGATGTTAGTCTATTTTTCAATTCCTGAGACTAAATTGACACAGCGAAATGTCAAACTTACAATAATAATGATGCCAGTTCTTTTGTGTTGTTACAAGTTTGACAACCCACGTAATGTCATTTTAGTCTCAGGATTAAAAAACCGACTATAGCTTGCACGCTTGGAAGCAAAGAGGCAAGTTTCTATCTGTCGGTAGCGTGGGTATTGTATATGTACGTGTGCCTCTACGAACAAACCCGATATAATTTAGAATTGAGGAGCCATTAAATTAACACCCCGAACAAATTTTTAAATTGGACGGGTTCGAGCGCTACGCAAATTAGACGTTTATGAGAAAATTAATTAATGTTAATTAATTATGGTAAACAGTGCAATTCTTAGTTGTTTTTGATGACTTATTGTTGTGATCTACAAGGCTAAGTTTAGTACATGATGTAACACGCAAATTAATAATTGTAATGATCATTTGAATAGCAGGTAACTAATTAAAAAGAAAATAAAAACGAGGAAAAGATTTTTTTTGTGGAAATTAGTTACAATGGGAATATTTATGAAGAGACTTGATACTTTATGTTACAAAAAAGATGAAAAGAAATAATTTACGCAGAACACGAAAATTGTAGCAACAATATAGGGTGAAGAAACCCTTCTTTTGTTATAATACAAAGCAAATGAAATTGTTTCACTTGTTTATATTGTATTATTGCATATAAAAAAGATATAAAAACAAAGTGTGTATGAAAAAATATTTAATTTAAGCAGAACGAAGGTGGACAAAAAGTCACTTTCAGTTATACAATGATACCTAGGCTATTATTCTCTATTATATACGATTGTGAAGTGTAAGTTTTTTTTTTGTTGGCTAATTATCCAATAACTTAGGGACGCAGACTGTGTCAGACTTTTACGATATTTTCCTTCAACGTTTTTGGAGCAGTGGTGACGAAATAAAGTATACGAAGTAAAGCTCCTGCCAAGATTTTGAACTGACTGACTTCCGAACGGGAACCCTACGGTCCTGAAACGCGAAATAAAGAAGAAACATAGGTTTGGTTTTGGCCAGTAAAAGTCTGGCACGCTCTCCCGCTCTAGGGCGGAGCGAGAGTCATTCAAATCATCTAAAAAGGGTTTTGAACCGACGATCTACAATGAGGGCCGTTACCACTGAGCCTCTATTAAGAATACATGTGTTATAAGGAAGTTACACGTTTTCTGTCCTGGTTAAGATTCTACCCAATACAATATTTGACCTTCAATATCTCATTTCTTAGAATCGTGAACTGGTAAAGAAAACGGAATTTTTATTCTCTCCGTTCACGTGAAACAACTTCTTAGGTTTCTTGAAACACTTTTTTGAGGTGAGGCATCATTAAATATCTTCATTCTCAAGGAAAATATAATAAAATTGGAAGAAAAGCTTTATTAATGTGAATACTATTTCTGAGAATAAATTGAAAGCAATTTCTTTGAAATTGGGTTTGGAGATAAGTAGAAGATTGCTAATGCTGTATAAAAGCGTTTGAAAATAGAAATATTAAGATATTTTAGGTAATATTGTGTAGATATTGAGGAGCTCGTGGTTAGATAATAACAGCCGCATGGGTCGATCTACAAGGTTAAGCAACGCTTGCCAAGGTTGGTCTGTGGATGGGTGAACATCTTAACATACCGAGCATAGTAATAAATATAAAACGCGATGGTTTGAAAGAATGAGTGTGTACATTGCGGCCCTGGAACTCAAATGTCAAATAAAGGAAACCGAGATGTTTTAATAAGTAAAAGTCTCACACTCGCCTAACCTAGAGCGGGAAAAATTACTTCATGACGTATTTTGATACGCCCAAAAAAAATTACCTGCACCGAAGAAGCCCCTGAGAAAATCGTTTTTGGGAAGATACCGCCTTCAATCTACAAGGTCTATCTATAACACATACTCGTATCTCAAGTTCTTTACAACACCCACAGCCACATCAAGAAGGGAAATCATATCAGCCGATCAGAAATTACAGTGAAACCTCCATAAGTATGGGAAAAGGCTGCCATTTTGTATGTAGCCTATGTTCGCGTGTTACGAGGCAATCATTTTTCATCGTCATACGATTTTTAACGAATACTGGCATGCATAAGTATAGGTAATGCTGATGTATGATTTTTAGATTACTCAACCAAGAAGCAGCTTAAACGATGTATGTATAGTACAGTTGATAAAATAGATAAGTATGCCGATACTTCTTTTACGTAGGATATCATGAAAGGACTTCTTCCGCCAAGCGAAGGGGAGTATCAGACTTTACTGACTAAAACCCTTGGACCCCACAATGTTCTTTTAGTTACCTTTTGCGAAGGTTACGGTAAGTTTTTTAAATAATCTCGCAGGTCTGTGACACTACAACTAATCAGTTCGTTGAACTGTCTAGGAACGTATCTATAGGCATTCTTATCTGCGGGTCATACACTCTGGACCCCACAACTATCTATATCTGTCGGTCTCCAAGTGTAAAATAATAAACAAACATAGTACAGACCTATAGCAAAGGCAAGGCAAGGCAAGGTACCGGACAAAAAAAAATATTTGGTCGATTTGGAGGAAGCACTGCTGTGGCACCAGATATAGCTTACGGTCCTTACGGATATACACACAGCTTACTCATTTTCTGTCTATTAAGAATGTTTCATTCTTGCTAACTTATGTAGGTACCAATCACTTTAATCATGTGTACAGACCCTGTAATTTAGTATTCTGATGCTACCAAATTGTATGTGGACGAATTCTGATTATAGGTACTCTGGTAAATTCCGGAGATGACAAAGATATTTTCAGTGCGTTTACCTCAAGATGGTGAATGGCTCTTTCATTGTTTATCCAAGAATTATACATAAGCAGTAAGTACTTATATAAATATTCTGCTAAACAGTAGTAGTTAGTCGATAAAGAAATTATGAGATAAGTATATATGATACTACTGTCATATAGATATGTATACTAAAAATACCTAAATCAATAAAGATAGGCTGCGAAATTCTTCAAAAGAGTCAGAAACTGATTTTTTTAATAGGAAATAACCGACGAGAAATTATGGTCCAGAATTATATACTGAATCCACGGTATTCGGTTGTGCGTCGCCATCTGACAAACGACAAATAGGTACATGTTTGTGTTCAATAAAGAATTAAAAAACAATACTACGGAACCCACACAAAATGTCTAGCTACATAGCTCAGTATACACGTACCTAATAGAAACTCTAGTCAATGACATAGCGCAGTTGCAATGCACAATGTCACGGATCGACTGACCATGGCCGGTGCAGGGCATTGCACTAGTTTATGACATAACTAGCCGTCCCCTGAAGTTTCACCCGAGTCTTTTGTTACTGTCCCGCTTCGGTGGGCTGTAGCGTAATGATAGCCTGCAGGCCGTGGTTATCCCGTACAGCAATGGTGGCCCAATGGTTTTTTTTTCTGGTAGGGGAATCATCAGAATGACTTCTCCCACTCTTGGGTGGAGCGGGAGGGCGTGTCAGACTCTTACTGACTAAACCCTTACCCCGTTCCTTCGTTGCCTTCGATATGGGGGACACGGCGACAACCTTTCGGATTTTCCGTGTTCCCCAGAGGCTTTGGCCCTGCCGGGCCCCTGCAGTTTGCTGACATCTCCTTGAGGCGCGCGTGGAACAGAACGCGCCGTTGACGACTAGGCTCGGTCCAGATTATTAGCCTCTAGGCCCTGGCTAACCCGTACAGAAAGAGTTTTGTTACAAATCTGATTATGGTCTAGCGGTTTAGGTAGTTAAATAAAGGTAAACAATCTTGGTTGGTCTTTTTATATTAAAGAGGTCGTATATAATATACACAAAGATTATTTAAATTTAGTTTATTAGCTAACATCGATTTAGGTAAATACCTAGTTTCAAAGATTTTTAAATATCATTTCTAGATAACTTTTAGATAAAAAGACATGCCAAGATTGTTTACATTTAGTTGACTACCTAAGCCGACGGAGTATAGTAGTTTAGAGATATGAGCGTTTAAATAGCAGTGATGGAACAGTGGTAACGCTAAAATAAAATAAAAATTAGTCACTCATTTATTTTATTTACTTTAGACATATTAATAAATTACCAACCCACATGGGAAAGCAGTGCTGGCTTATGAGTTGTAGGTCGCGGGGTTAAACCCAGCCTGGCGTACTACTTTGTATAATTTATTTCATTACCACTTCTCTCGAAATCAAAAATTCGTAGACATTTGACATCCACCAGCAATCCGCACTGGGCTTGCGTGGTGGATTATGGCCCATTCATTTACATTATAAAGTTCGTTATGCTGAGCTATTAGGTGTTTTGTTTTGCTTCATCATCATCATCTCAGTCGAAAGACGTCCTCTGCTGGACATAGGACTCCCCCAAGCTTCGCCACAGCGACCGGTCCTGTGCGTCTCGTATCCATCGGATTCCCGCGACCCTCGCCAGGTCGTCAGACTGTTTTGCTTAATATAAATATAGATAAGACAATTTTTATGTTTAAGACCTTTCAAATTACTTAATAGTGTCATAATTATGTAAGTAGTATGGACGATAATGCACGTTATGAACCAACAGCACAACGATAAGTTCACAGATATTTAAAGGTTACGAAACGATTTTATCAGTAACCTTTGTGAAATCATATCAAAAACCAAATTGAAAAGTAAAAGCATTTACGAAAACAATTACTGTATTCAAAGGCTTCTGTAAATAGGGAAGGGATTCTCGGAACCTGGTAAATTCCTGGGTGAATTAATTCTAAAATTGAAACGTTATAATGTAGCAACTTAATAATGGCCGACAGTTTAAAAGTTGTCCACTTTGGTGCCCTCATCAACCCAAAAAGTAATTACAAATAGGTACGTTTAAATATTTGAAAGAAAAAAGTATTTATTTGACGACAGTCACCAGAAAGAAAGAAAGAAAACGCCAAAAAGGTTCATTTCAGCTATGTTGCCAGATAGCAAAATAATGGTAAGGTTCAAGGTGGTTTTAGTCACTAAAAGTCTGACGCCCTTGCTTCATTCATTGTGGTAGGTTGTTGTTGGTAGTTTTTCTTTTTGAGGAAATCATCAAATGACGTCATTTGATGATTTCCTCAAAAAGAAAAACTTTTTAGTAGCCAATAGTATTGTCTACTGAATGACAATCCTCGCCCATCTATACGGGTGCATTAGTGTGACGTGGCCAGCCCAACCCCACTCCAGCCAGGCTGTTTAATGGACGCCTGAGGGAGGTCGACGCCGTCGAAGTCAACCGTGTTAAAAGTGATGTGACGATCTGATCATGTTCGTGGAGGAACTTGGCCAGAGACAGAGAGGTTTAGAAGGAAAAAAGGGGAAGCCTTTGCCCTCTTTAAGTCTTGTCTAGTAGTCTTGTGTATTCAACGAATTAGATGATAATAGCACTCCCACTGATGATGAGATGAACTACTTTAACTAGTCTCATCATTCCAAGGTTCATAGTTCGTTAGTTCGTGACCGAATGAGCAAGGGAAGTGAGATTAGCTAAGACTTAGGAGTGTATTTATTTAATGCACCAATAAGCCTAGGTTTCTAGAAGAAGATATTAGAATAAGAGATTTTTTCTGTTTGCAGAGTAAAAATTATAGGTAAAAGAACAAAAATCCATTATCTTGTCGTGTATTTGCGTGTATCCGCTCAGAAGCAGTACGTCTATCAAAACGAGCGATCGATCTGCCGTCTTCTGATACGAGCTAGGAACTGATGATGATGTTTCTGCACCACCCTAAGGTCGATTGGTAAAAATGCCTAAGGCATTAAATCAGCTTCACTTTGTACAGTGTTCTTTTACTGACGCATAAAGTTTTAATAAATAAATAGCGAAATCATTTGTTTAGGAGCGGCGACCTAAACTGAACAATATCAAGATTATTAAAATATAACAATATAATAATAATCGCGAACGACTATGTGCAAATGTAGCGGTGGGATACAATATAAGCAATTAGAAAAAATAGTATTATACTACTAATAATGATCTAACGAAGAGCAATACCGACGTTCGTGAATTACCTTTCACCGTATTGAGTCACATCAGGTAAGATTTAGAATGTATTATGTTGTCCGCAATGGTCAGACGCAAGGCCATTCCAATTCTTATTCTGATCGCTAAATAATTTACTTATGATTACTTAGTTTTGCAAGACGTTATCATTGTTTTTTTTTTTGTTGTAAATGCCTTGAGAAAATGTATGGTAATATATTTTTTCTACGTAAAGTAAAGAAGACAACAAAAATATTCTAGATCTGGGATTAAATCCTATTCTTTCCTGTATTCTATTTTATTTCTTCGGACTTCTGAAAGGCATTCTTTGGAGGCTAGGACCCAGAGAACCTCTCCTAAAAGATCAGCGGCAATGTCTGCCAAAAACTCCAAATGCAATATTTCTTCTGAAGTGACTAATCTTGATGGAAATTAGCCTGGAGGTAAAGGTATTCAGGATATAATGCTCAAGCGTGTGCGCAAACTCAGGTGCACTCTTTGTTACTTTACCCTGATAATCCGATGAGATTGCAATCTGACTCGACCGAGGAGAGATCAGTCCCATAACCAAAGGCCTTACGTGACTTTCGATGCACGGAAGCTAGCAGCTACAGAGTAATTCCTAATGGAAAACCCCAATAGTAGTTTTTGCTCTACCAGGGAATGGAGCCAAGCACATTCACCTTTTTAATTCAAAACAAATCGTGTTCACCAATAGAATGTAAATAACCTTGTATAGAATTCTAGATAGTTCTTTAATCCTATCTATACAAATATTGTAAAGCTGAAGCTTGTTTGTTTGAACGCGCTGATCTCAGTTTCCTACAACTGTTTGACAGCCCATTTATTGAGGATGGCCAATCCGCAGTAGGCCTGGTAGAATACAGTCCATTCCTTCTCCTAGAGAGGAGGCCTGAGCCCCCAGTGGGAATATTACGAGGTCGATTATGCTATACACGGGCCCGGAGCAGTAAAGAGACCCCGAAAAGGTTCAATAACTGCGATAGCGATTGATTTACGTGATTGATGCAAAAAATGACTGTTTATTTAAAACGATTGACGCAATTTTCAATCCATTGTCATTCACGTAAATATTGTCAATCGCAATTGACCGTTTCGGCGATTGACAAAAGACGCTAGTGAAACCGCGGGGGACAACTAGTTAATCATTATAAATAAAAATAAATGGTTCAATGTATTGCTAAGAGCAAAAAAGTGAAACACTGTACTAGAGGTCTGTATCAATCTGGAAGATTTTTTTGCTATATGTATGTGTTCTCAGAACGGTTCTTATCATATACTACTTTTATTTATTCGTATATATGTATTTGACTATCAAGGGCGTCGCCAAGGGGGGGCAGGGGGGGGCAGCTGCCCCCCCCTAGAGATCAAATGTAGTTAGCCGCAAAACGACCAAAGTGCGAGCAATTGACTTCCTTTACTATTAATAAATGCAGAAATTATACATATAAGTACTGCTATATTATAAACTGCAAGACATTACATCAATGCCGCGTATTACGGGGGAAACAACGTCATAGAAACAATCATTCAGCAGAAAGTCCTTCAGAATACTGGAATAGATCTTTAGTAATACCATACTTAGATTCAATTATCAGTTATCACCTCCCTTGAAGTCCCTGGAGTAGCATTGAGGCGGCACTTCGGCACCATGAGGTGCCCGCCTACCTAAGTCGCGTTATCGACGCCTACCTATCGGATAGGCTCATCATCTACCCCGGTCACCAGGGAGAGTGGAGACGGCGAGAGATGTCATGCGGTGTTCCGCAGGGATCGGTACTAGGACCGCCCCTGTGGAACATTGGATACGACTACATGCTGCGCGGCAACTTCCCTGACGGGGTCAGCGTGGTCTGCTACGCAGACGTCACGCTGGTCTTGGCGCGGGGAGAGTCGTACCAGGCGGCGGCAAACAGCGACACGCGGGGTTTCGAAGGTGGCATTGCACAAGTCCGAGGCCATGTGTTTTCATGGCCCTCGGACTGCGCCACCACCTGATTCCCAAATATCGGTCGGGGGGGTCTACATCGGCGTCGGGTCGACGTTGAAGTACCTAGGACTCGTCCTGGACAGCCGCTGGAGTTTCGAGGAGCATTTTCGACGGCTGGCTCCTAAACTGGACAGGACTGGGGCTACTCTGAAGCAGCTTCTGCCTAACCTAGGGGGTCCAGACGCCCCTGCCGGAGGTTCTACGCGGGGATCGTTCGGTCTATGGCCCTTTACAGAGCGCCGGTTTGGACCCCGTCGCTGAACACGGAAATTCCAAAAGGTGAGCCCGTGTTCTCCGAGATCGAAGGCAACGAAGGAACGGGGTGGGGTTTAATTAGTAAGGTGTCTGATACGCTCTCCCGCTCCACCCAAGAGCGCGAGAAGTCATTCCTCACTTGAAAAAAAAATCGTCATCGAGACAAAAACTTCATGCTCTCGGCGTTCATATTTTTTTTTCATTCATAATATTGCCCCGTTGCCCCCCCCCCTTTGTCATAAGCTGGCGACGCCCTTGTTGACTATAATATGACCTCAGCCAAATAGATATAATTATGTTAGTCATAGATATCCTAACTACTTACTGAGTCATTCTCAGTGCTGTTACATTTTGTAACTACCTAGTTAGATAATATACAATAGGTATATATTATATAATATAGATCTAATAGTACTGACCGGCTATCGCAAATGGTCAGTGTCCCTGTACCCTTCCCTTTCCGTAGGAAAACTACTGGACCAGTCATAATATTATTGTTTTTAAGTAAAATAGGCTATCAGGCATGCAATATGGTGCATCCAAACGGTAGTCTCACGTAGATTATACTGTTGTAGTTGCACAGACAAAATTCTAAAAAGAATTACGTAAGTAAGTAAGTATCTAAATGGCTTTGGTCAACTGGATCCACTCGAAATAGACCCGCAGGATCGCTCGACCCAACAACATTTTGAATAGACCGACTTCCTAAATTTAAATTATACAGACACGAAGGTACAGATACGAAGTACTTATAGAACCTTTTAAATGGTTTCCCAGTTTGAACCCCTTGGTGGAACTATTGATGTTTTTATTTAAGTTTAGGACTTGTTGGTCCACAGCCAATTCAGTTATCATGTGATTTTTTGACAGCATTTTATTTAATTTAGCCAACAAAAATGAACGATTCCTAACCAGAAATATCTTACAGTGAATCAAGTAATAGTCCACATTCATTTATAGTACGATTCATTCTTATCTAGTTTCGTTCCTAAACCAATATAATTAAAATAGATACCTAAACAGTAATCAGTAATAGTAAAGAATGGTATCGTTAAACTAACACAAAAGTCAACAATTAAAACGTTCGATAGCATAGATAGTCTTTCAGTAATGACGTCACGGATAAGGAAACGAGTACAAAAGTATAAAGAACTTACCAATAATGGTGTATCCATCCAATCTTCGAAATACTTTGCTAAACATGATTTCTAGTCTAGCACCCATGTTGATAACCGACATTTTGACGACAAAATTAACCAAAAATCTACGTTATTCGCAAATCAGTTAAACAAAAGTAAAAGGTTTATTTAATTCAGACTGTGAGAAATGTAACACCTCGTTTGGTAGCCACACAAAGACTAAGTAACAGCCGAGTTTTCTACTAAATCACGGAACGAACCATTTCCTTATCAAAAAAATATTCTCATTACAAGGAATTCACGAAAAAAGCCCTATACAAACGTAATTTGTGTGTTTACTCAACTATCACGAACCGATCTTAAGTGATTTATTAATTAAACTGATAATTTTCACTCCACATTTAATTTGCCGCGCAATATTTAAAAACACAAACGTCACAAATTAAAAAGTCACATTTTTGTTGGCATAAACAAAATCCTATTCTTTTTATGAAAAAGAGAACATCAATTACGTGAACACAATTCAAATTTCGAAGAAAACAAAACTCAATCCGCCATGACAGATTATTATTTATGTTCCATTTTTTAAAATCTGGGAACGTAAACAAAAACAAAGGTGTATTAGTTTTCACTTCGCGTTTGTTAAAACAGTCAAAACTGCTTATTCCTTTCACATTTTCGAGGGTACTGTTCAACATAAGGCACAAACGGTTAATGCAGTTATCATTACTATTATAAATGATATTTGCTTCATAATGAGGGTAAAGTTGTAGACTTTGTTTACCGCCCGGTTAGTGATAATGTTTTATTTACGACATTAACCGTATTTACTAAGTGATGGTGATAAATTACTTGCGTTTAATGCTACTTCAAATATAGTTAGATACAAAATGGCTTGGCTATGAAGGCCATTGGGCATTTCGTTTTGTGTAGGCGTCTTGTGTGCAAGGTTAGCAGATTTCTAAATGTGAACTGACAAATATATAATCAAAAGTGTGGAACTGATTCAGGCTAACATGGACCTTATGTAACTTGAATAAAGGTATCATAAAATAACTAATTGATGTAATACAGGTTGGTAATAGTTAATAAAAGTCTAACACTCCCGCCTCCCAAATTGGAAGAAGTTTTTTTGATGGTATCCCAAACAAAAATCAAAAAGTGTAAAAAAGTGCAAATATCCATTTTTTTTTAAATCTCCGTACGGTTGGCACAATGGACATTTAATGAGGTTTTTGCTAGGCAAATAATCTGTGTTTTAGATTTAAATATGAGGGCCAAAAAACTTCAAAACATTCAATTTATCTATGAAGGATAAACTACAAACAAAAGGTCATTTTAAAAATAGAACAATATTGTAAATTCCCACGCCTTCTATGTTACGTAAACTGTTATAAGAGAACTTTGCCCAGCTGTGGGACAGCATAGGTATTTTTAGTTATAGTTCCAACTCATCAAGGTAGAAGATAAAATCTTCTCAAGTCCCATGATATTTTTTTCACTTCATGGAACCAGCCTTCGTAGAATACAATGTCCGCGTTTATAAAAAAAAAAATTTTTTTTTTCATGAATCCCCGACCGGTCGCATGAGACCGCGCTGTTATTGTTTTACTATTGTGTCTCGTTTCGCGGGTATACATTGAATTGTCATAGTATGCGGTAATGAGATCGATGACATATATCGATGGTCCCTACGTAAAGTATCGAATAAAAAAAATAGCAATTTTTTATTATTACTGTTTTGAGCTCTTTTTAAAGGATATTTTTTAATACAACTTCGTTTCCCGATAGTTAGAGACCTAATTTTTATAAAGATTTAATCACCTGTGACAAAATTATGCAAAAAATTAACTTTAAATCGCTCTCTTGCAAAGTAGCGATTTTCACTTTCGATACTTTACCTAGGGACCATCGATATATAGTTTCCAGAACGTGCCGCTAGATGGCACTAGTGGTATCTGACCTACTCAATGAACTAAGTAGGTTTAAAAGATTGGTTCTATTCTTTTTTTGTGATGAGAAATCATCAAATAGCTTCTCATGGTCTGGGTAAAATGAAAATCAGTGTCAGACTTTTACTGACTAATACCCATCAATGTTTCTTCAATTACGCTTTGCGTTACAGGGCCTCGGTAATTCTATCGATTATTCCCACTGCCTGACACAACAATTTACAATTTATTAGAGTAATAATAAACGAACGTAATTTATTAGAAATAAATGCTCCAAATAACATAAATAATTTTAATGTTTCCGACCAAAAGACATCAACGCCCAAAATATACTAACCTAAGCTTCTCGTACTCGCCAAGAATTGTTACATACTCGTACACAAATAATATTAACTATAAAATTGTCGAGACAGTACCTTAAGAGTCAACCAATTGACTATCAGTCATTTACGCCCGTTTACTATAACCTACCGCAGTTCATAGATCGATAGCTATCCCCGATAAACAGTAAGATTCTATCTATCAATCCACCATTTTTGGTAAGAAATGCTATCCGTCGGTAGGTTATAGGAAAGCAAGTTAGGGCAAAAGTATAGATTTGTTTATCTTTAGTAGCTGTAACTGTAGATAGATAGCTTACTGTAAACGGGCGTTAGTTAGTGTAGTTGCTAAGGTAGAAGCAACTTCTGAATGGATTTAGGTTATATTTGGCACACGGGCAGACACTGTCGACAAAGAGAATAAAGTTCCTTATTATCCTAAGAGAGGCCGTAGGTCCCGGCTGTCATTTGTAGATCTTTGGCAGTCGTTACAGATAGTCAGAAGCCAGTAAATCTGACTCCAGTCTTGCCATGAAGTACCGTGTTACCCCAGTTAATGGGTGGTGGAGGTCTGGTAGGCAGCCGCTCCTCGTAATATATTGGTATTCAGTTAAATCGT
Organism: Mythimna separata; assembly: GCA_030763345.1. NCBI lineage: Eukaryota > Metazoa > Arthropoda > Insecta > Lepidoptera > Noctuidae > Mythimna > Mythimna separata. Next base: position 10,558,066 of record CM061192.1, read on the forward strand.
CTTGACTGGAAGCCGACCCCAATATGGTTGGGAAAAGGCTAGGTAGGTGGTTCTGTTCTATTCTGTTCTATTTTTCTATCTATAAATAATGAAGAATTATTTTAAGAACCAAACCAGGCGCATTATTTTGTGTAATTTATTTCATTACCGCTGCTCTCAAAACACGAAGGAAAACATCTTGAGTTTCCTCAAGACGGCATGTCCTAGAGCCAAAAAGTCGAAGACATGTGACATCTACCAACCCGCACTAGGTCTGCGTGATGCGTAGCGGATTACAGGTCATTCCTTCTTTTAGAGAGGAGGCCTGAGTCCCAACAGTGGGAACCAATACAAGACCGACAACGACAAATCCCTTAGTTTACTTGTAAGAGAATCTCACCTACCACAAAAGGCAATAACTTGTTAATCAACCTTGTATTAACCAAGATCATTGACTTTAAGTAATTAATAAATCTACATCATGATACTTAAGGAAAACCATCGTTTTTCCGCACACTTGATCTTCACCTTCCTTACTTCCTGGCTTTTCATTTGTATGTCAACCGTGTGAGTAAAAAAAACGTGGGATTTTATTTACAATAGACATTGAATGACTTTCTTTTAATCGTCTTTTCAATTGATTGTTAATTATCTGTGGTATAGAACTGTTAGATGTACGAGTTTTGTGAGGAGTGAAAGAAAAGGGAGTTTGAGATAGTATGGCGGGTGATAGGACAGAATAGAAGAAGAAAACGTGTTGCGCAAGTAATATGGGACAAGGCCGGAAGACGAAGAACATATCTATAGGAACTATTGGAACGAATCGGAAAGAGTTTTGTATCCCGAAAATAGTATTGGTTTAAAATAATTAAACCTATTTTCCAGCAAAAAACTGAAATTCAGAGGGCATAGAGAGAATTTTTATTCCTTATTCCAGTCAATTTCGGACAACAGTTTAGGGGGTAAAAATTGGCTGAATATGGCAAATTGTTCTGTACGAGAATCGAGCTAAATTAAGGTGGGCGCGACGTTAGAATTATCCATACAAACGTAATACCAAAATCATTTGCAATTTAAGCATATTTACACCATAATATGATGTTATTCGGATTCAGATAATAATTATCTAGGTTCCTACATCGTCTTTTTGTTGAAAAACTTACGCAAAACGAAATTTAAGCGAATTTAATTTTGCACATTTTCACAGCGAAAATGTCATGTTTTTATTTTGTTTTTTCTATATTATAAACAACAATATTTCAAAATATCTTTTCGTAGGAACACAGATATTATTATCAAGTTATAAATACTCGAAACAATATTGGAAATACATTAATTTTTCATTCATCATTTTTGGTATTACGGAACCTCTCCCAAATTTCCTATAGTTTGTATTGCTATCACAGCAAGCAACTGTCAGTGTGCGGATGATGACTTTACTCCAGTCGGTGTGTCCAAGAATTGTTTATACTATCTGGATTGCTTCCATCAACCTCAAAAACGTATTTTATTTCGTCTCAACTCGAGATAGCGCGCGGTCTCCGCAGGCCTCTTAATCACTCCGGAAGCTTGAGCGGAAACTTATGTTTTGATAAAAAATTTCAATCATCATTTTCAAAGAAAAAATATGATTTATAACAAAATTTTAAAGTGTCATAAAGAATTTGGCTTTATTATCAAGATGAGTCGCTATACAATTGCACAGCGCATTAAAATAATTCAAGTGTATTATCAAAACGCCGGACAGTTAGTCATCCATTGGAGACGCAGAAGCCTAAGTCATTTATTTCAATTTCACGTGTTTGGTGTATCGTGTGCCAAATTGAAATAGTTTAAAGAAGGAGTAATTTTCTATCCTTTCAGACCCCTAAATCCAGTGGATATTTTTCATCGACTTATGAAAAATAGACCCAAACTTATTACATTCAAATATAAATATATTAAAAATGTAGATATATAAGACGTAGGCCCTACTTTGGCCCCGAAACTGTGGACCAAAATAGCACAGGGTTGGTGCCCTGAAACAGAACGACGGGGTCGCTGCAGACCACGAAGGAGATGGCGCGCGCGACGTATTGGACAGATTCCGCCAGAACTGGCAAGAGGAAGCGCGGGCTCGTGAAAAGTGGAAAGAGTGGAGGGAAGCCTTTGCCCAGGAGTGGGACAGAACAGGCTGATAAAAAAAAATAAGGCGTAGGCTATGAATTTTAATTTTATTTAGAACAGACAGACAGAGTTACTTTCACATATATAATATTAGTGTGGATTTGGAAGTATGGACAAATCACAAACAAATTAAGTATCAATTCAGTATTTAAACAGATGGACGATTGTTTTTTAAAGATATCATATAATTGAAATGACGTCATTTAAGATAAATACTTACTTAAACTAATTATTTCATATGCTTCTGTAATTATAAGTGTTTAATGATTCATTATTGGGAAATTATCTTCAGTGACGAATTTGTGAGTAAGTCTGATAGGAATTTGTTCAATACCCGTGTCCTGTTTCATTCATCACCTTCTGATTAGTTCTTAGCTTATCTGAAATTCTTATTAAACCTCAAGAACAGGTATGATTAATTTTTGAGGTTGAAAACCATCAAATTATTCCTCTCACTCCGCTGTGTCAGACTTTTACTGACTAAAACCTATCCATAACCGTTCTTCTTCTTAGCGTGTCGATGGCAAAACTATTCAAATACCGTTCATTTGCCATTATACCTTGAACTCCAATTGCCTAACACTCTTTTTATCACTATAAGAAGGATTTTGAAGTAAATTCCTAACTCATTGAAAATGTTATCATCGGTCATCAAAGATAAACAGTGCTTTTAATGTTTTGGAGAGTCGAAATGATAGTTGTGTCAACTGATAATAATCAGAAAATTAAGTACTTTGAAAATTAATTTCTTCGTTGCATATATTATATCATGAGATCGAAAACGTCATCAATAGTGAATACCTCTAACCAAGTTCCTATCAAAAATACAACCGAAATAATAGTGTGATCTATATTATCAGCATCTTTTTAACCATTTCGGTTTTAAAGACAACTGGATGCAGTTCTAGATACAATATAAAATAAATATACAATTTTCCAGCGAATTATCACAGCTTCGCACGAGACATAATTATCTTGTAAATTCACGGCATTCCGTTTATCCGTTTTTGAGTAGTTCTTCAGTTTATTATCACGAAAAGACAGATAGATGGAGACGAGTAGGAATTGGTTTTATAACAATTATGTAACAATCTCCAGTGACTTCTACGACCTTTTTCTCAAGCCTACTACATCCCGGAGGTTCGATTTGGGTAGAGTGACACATCCATGCCATGGAATGGAAAGCACGTAAAACCAGTACAGTCATATTACTGTTTCATCGAACTACAAAAAAGCAAAGGAGCAGAGAGTGCACCTGTGTTTGCACACGCACTTGTGCAGTATGTGTACTTGGCTAATCTTCGTTGATTGGCTACCGTGACCGCAATTCAGTAGTGAGGATCTTAATAAGTACTTGCACTGCTTTCTTGTAGCTTTTTCTAATGCTTGCCATACACGATCCGTCAAGTTTGCAACGTGATTGAAGCCGGTAAACTATACGATTTGTGATTTACTCAAGTGGTGATAATGGTGATGCTGTGTTAGGATTTCGGTCACAGCAATGCATTTGTTTGCTCCTTATGGCAGTTGTGCGCTCAAATATGCTGTTCTATGCAACTTTGGCCGAAAAACTCCGAGCAGAGAGTAGACATGACCACCATGAAAACCATTACTGGTTTTCATGGTGGTCATGTCTACTCTCTGCTCGGAGTTTTAAACCGCTAAAATTGATCATAACGTTACCGTTATGATCAATTTTAGCGGTTACTTCTTCATTTTCTTTATGCCCTTGTCCCATATTACTTGAGGGCAGCGCAACATTTTTTATTCTTACATTCTGTTCTATAATCCGTCACGCTATCAACCCCTTTGACTTCCTTAGTATCACTAACAAATTATAGCAATCAAATGACCGCTACAATTAAAGAGATTATAGCAGTCAAGCTACCGCTATAATTGCTGCTATAATTTGTGTCCAACGTTAGACAGCAGCTGAAAACTTGACAGCAAACTTTATCGTGAGTGGCTGGCTTTACCAATACTCTACTTAAAGTGAACCTCAAACCCCTGTTTTTAATCACTAAGTACGAGTGTGTTTCCAAGTATATTATACATCATTATATTGATTGTTTACTATCGATTCTGTTGTTTTATCAACACTTGTGAACGCGTACAAGGCGAAGTTACAGACAAAGTGTTTGCACGCGCTATTGGTAGACAATTGATAAGTAAATCAAAACAATTTATCGAAGAATCGTTTACTAATGCTCTTGTCTACTTTAATATGTACAAATGGGTATATACGGTGTGTCAGACATCGACGCACTTTCTAGTGTAATATTAGATATTACTTGTGGAACCCCCTCCTTGCGTTGTATTCCTCAATGCTGAGGGTCGTGACCTCCCTGATTCATCACCTTAGCCCTTATGATGTTCCTCCATCTGTTCCTGTCTTTGGCATTGTGAAGGGCATCGCACATCGTGGAATTAAGAGCGGCGCGGATCTGGTCGGATATTGTGATCTAGATATTGTGGAACACTGGTGCCTAAAGCCCTAAACTAGACTCGTGGCCTGTACCTTTCAAAACACCAGGTTTCCAAGTTGGATGAATATAGGTAATCACAATATACGAAAATATATACTTGTATGTATATATGTACCGGGAGACGCAGCTTTGGATAGCCTCCCACAAGACGGGAATCCGATGGATGCGAGACGAACAGGACCGGTCGTTGTGGCGACGCTGGGGGGAGGCCTCTGTCCAGTAGAGGACGTATTTTGGCTGAGATGATGGTGATGAATCATAATTATATGTAGTACTAAATAAAAGGGATGGGCATACATGTTATTGACATAAATGTTGCGTAATTACGATCCCTCGATAATTGTGAAGAGATAATTTCAAATGCTTTTAATTACATTTCCATTCGATAATATTGAAGTGGCAGTTATGCCACCATATAGGGATTAAAAAACCAATCCTTAATAATGGTATTACAGTTCTTCGTGTGATTAGAATATTCCGAAGACAATAAATTGAAAATTCTATCTGGCAGTTACCCAGACCAGACACAAAACCCGTCGGGTCGGAAGGTTTTCCAATTTAAAAAAAATTAAAAGATTTACATAGTCCCCACTGAATAGAGGTAAATCCGGATCTTATTGAGAAGAATGAGTTTATAAACTCACGCGTTGCATTATAAACTGAAGGTATTTCCGGTGACATTTTATTCGACCTTGAATACCGGGTGCAAGGTGTTATAATATTTGATTAAATTATCTGCTAAAATCTTTTCACAAAATAAAAATAATCTAAAGTCTTTAACTTATAAAGTGACTAAGTGAGTCGTAAAGTTAATCTTTTATGTTTATTAAAGTAGGTGTTATGTTAAGCTTTATTATTATTTATGTCGTATATTAATAAACTGCCTAGTTTTATGTTTTGCTCCCAGACCTTATGTCTCGTTCCAGAGTATTCAAATAATTGTCTGTTTCATCATCATCATCTACCTAGCCTTTTCTCATCTATATTGGGGTCGGCTTATCTTTGGCAGTCGTTACGAAGAGTCAGAAGCCAGTAAATCTGACTCCAGTCTTGCCATGAAGTACCGTGTTACCCCAGTTAATGGGTTGTGGAGGTCTGGTAGGCAGCCGCTCCTCGTAAAATACTGGTATTCATCTAAATTCGGCTTGACTGGAAGCCGACCCCAATAAAGTTGGGAAAATGCTAGGCAGATGATGATTGGGGTCGGCTTCCAGTTAAGCCGGATTTAGCTGATTACCAGTATAAGTGCCTGTTTATCAGAGCTAATTTAAGTACATTAGTACTGATAAACCGTAAAAAGTAATTCAAGTACGTACTTGAAATACTTTTCACGAATTTATTGCGTGTCATATTTATGGGCTTAGCGACTTAGGGTGCCATTAATTCACGGCACTTAGATAGGGTAGCATACGTAAAATAGAGTACAATTTTACGTAGGTGAAGTCCTATTCAATTTTGACTCTCAACTTTATTTTTTTTATTATTGATAGGCTCGCGCTTGACCACATTTTACCTGATGGTAAATTAAACTGAAACAAAATATTTTAAGGATTTTTTTTGTTTTCGGTCATAATTGCAAGGTGGCGGTATTTTGTTTTATAAACTTGTTGGTAATCCTATTTTCGGCTCAATCAACTTTTTATCTCTGTCTCACTCGATCTCGATCATCATCATCATCATCATCATCTCAGCCGAAAGAAACCCACTGCTGGACATAGGCCTCCCCCAAGCGTCGCCACAGCGACTGATCCTGCGCGTCTCGCATCCATCGGATTCCCGCGACCCTCGCCAGGTCGTCGGTCCACCTTGTGGGAGGCCTTCCTCGACCTCGATGTAGTTAGGTAAAGTCGTGCCGCCTAAATGGTGAGAGCACTAGTTTATTAAGAGCAAATTCACTCTAGCCTTGAGGATACCTTAATTATAATCGGACAGGAAGAAAGCAGCAGGCAAATTGTTCCAGTTATTGTAAATCAGCCCTTAGAGATATTAATTCAAGACTCACCGAAAGACAACACTAGCAATAGCGGAAGGTTAGAAGGAACCTTTGACCAGATGATAAGATCGATTAAAAAAAAAATACAATTTGATAACATGTAAAAAAAAAGACAAGGAATTCTTCACAATGTATTTTTAGTCGTATCTAGAGCCTAGAGCCGTTTATCAATAATCATTCAGGTACCTTATCGATTATATAGTTGATCTTTGTTATATACTGATAATTGTGTACTTGACTCAATTTTTTTTATTGTTGGTATGGAAAAGTTACTTTATCCAAAAACTCAAATCATCATCATCATCTGCCTAGCCTTTTCCCAACTGTATTGGGGTCGGCTTCCAGTCAAGCCGGATTTAGCTAAATACCAAAGCCAGTATTACCACCATTTTACCAGTATTTTACGAGGAGCGGCTGCCTACCAGACCTCCACAACCCATTAACTGGGATGACACGGTACTTCATGGCAAGACTGGAGTCAGATTTACTGGCTTCTGACTATCCGTAACGACTGTCAAAGATCTACAAAAACTCAAATGGAAAGAAATTTTCAAATTCTTTAAATATTAATAAAGTGAGAAAGATACGTCTGGTGGAAGGGGAAACTGTCAAATAACAGTATAAGAACGCACATACTGAAATGTGACGTCATCGCTTAGGTTCCGTTTGCTCAAAAGAGATAGCAAACTATTCTCATTCTTACATCTCCATTCTTTATTCAAACTAATATTTGGAATGCTAATTGCTGCTTCGTTTTCAGAAAAAGGTTTCCATTTAGTTTTATTTAGTTTTTTGTATTTTTTTTTAGTTTTACCATCTAGGATTGCATCACTGCTTACCATCAGGTGGGATCGCAGTCAAGCACTAGCTTATACAATTAAAAAAAAAAAATTTAATATAAAGTACCTACTAGCTTTTACCCGCGGCTTCGCTCCCGTCAAATGACTACCCTACATATCCTACGCTACCCTACCCTACCTTCCCTACACTACCCTACCTACCCTACACTACACTACCCTACACTACCCTACACTACCCTACACTACCCTACACTACTCTACACTACCCTACACTACCCTACACTACCCTACACTACCCTACACTACCCTACACTACCCTACACTACCCTACACTACCCTACACTACCCTACATTACCCTACACTACCCTACACTACCCTACACTACCCTACACTACCCTACACTACCCTACACTACCCTACACTACCCTACACTACCCTACACTACCCTACTTTACCTATTATTTTTTAGAATTTTTCTCTCCGTATAAACCATCATTGAAACATTTTAAAAAAAATCAGCCAAATCGGTCAAGCCGTTTTCATGTTATGTCGTGACAAAGGAAAACAGGTTTAATTTTTATATATATAGATAGATTGTACAAAAATACGAACAGACAAATACCCAATTGTTAATAACTAGGTGTATTATTTAACGAGTCCGTAGATAATCACACTATATTTAAATAAGCATGATTAGATTAGATATATGTATACTCGCGGTACTAAAGAACATCCGCACTGGTAGATCTTCAAGGTTAAGCACCGATAGCTGAGGTCAGTCTGTGGATGGGTCACCATCTATTACAAAACGAGGTTCGATACTACGTGCGTCGGAAAGCACGTTAAGCTGTTGGTCCCAGCAGTCATTTGTAGATCTTTGATAGTCGTTACGGATAGTCAGAAGACCAAATCTGACAGCAGGCTTGACAAGAAGTATTGTGTCAGTCAGTTGGGTTGTGGAAGTCAGATAGGTAGTCAGTCGAAAAATTGGTATCCACCTGGATTCTCTTCATATTTTCGTACTACTTAAATATAAGTAGTTTCTCTTTTTCGTTGGAAATAATAATTCCGATGAACTGGTTTTGTTCTGAAAACAAATACAGATGGTACGTTTTGCGTCATTGTTGTTTTTTTTTAATTTTCAAGTGTAAATATCTACTATTCTTCATCGTCAAGTGCCGCAAACAATGAGGTTCAAAGAGTGATAACTGACACGGTATGGCATGACGAAATTTACTGAGGACGATGCCTGCCTGGGGTGTGAGATTGATTGAAAGGGTCTGGCTCTGGAAAGCAAGATCAACTTAACTGTTTCATCAGTAAAAGTCTGATATACCCTCTCGCTTCAAAAAGAGCAGCAGAACCATAAAGAATGCAGTACTCCGGAGTATATAATTAAAAACAACCGTTGTCTTGTTCTTAAGTCCTCACGAAAGAAAACTTAATCAAGCAAAAGATCATAATCGTTCGGGTAAGATCGGACAACGTACACAGCGTTGGGAGTACCTTTATTGAGGTATTCCACATTGAGCACCCGTTTTAATAGCACCCAAACTAATAGCACCCAAGGTATTCCACATTGTGCACCTAGTGATATTTTTTGCGGGTGCTATAAGTGGAATACTTTTTTATTTAATATTTTATTCCACATTGAGCACCTGCAAATTTAAAGGCACTAGTGTTGGGACGTTTACGAGTTTAAGGACGTCGAAATAATCGATTAAAATCAGTAAAAGGTTTAATAACATATTTAAAATATTTTTTATTATGAAATTAATAATTTTACTATCACAATCCCATTATAAATATTTACATGCACCACGATGGAAGGAATAGAGGGAGGCCTTTGCCTAGCAGTGGGACAATATAGGCTAGATATAATTATAATAATAATAACATGCACGTACAGATTTAGAGGCACTCGTGTTGGGAGATTACTGTATCATAGGACGGGAAAATTAAATCTTGAATTACAATCACTAGAGAGTTTAATAGCTTGATAATAAAAAAATAGTATGACTCGCTAAGCGCCACCTACCTAATTCATTTGAACTATTTCCGCTCCACCATCAGGTGGGATTGCAGTCAAGCACTAGTTTATGGTATATAAAAAATAAAAACCCTTGTCAGATAAGTATCCAAAGTCCACACAAAGATTGGGCACGCCGTCATTGCGGCGGTAAGTCCACTCTTTGAGGAGTGGCTGGAACGGCAACACGGCGTTCTCACCTTCCGCATAACGCAGGTCCTCACCGGTCATGGGAAGTTTGGGAGATTCCTGCATCGGATCGAATCGTGCTGAAGAAACGCCCGGGTGTCACCATTGTGATGACCGCCCGGAGGACACGGTGGAGCATACGGTGGAGGTATGCCCCGCTTGGGCCGAGCATCGCTGTGTCCTCGAGGTGGCGATTGGTGGCAATGACCTGTCACGCCGGGGCCTGGTACAGGCCATGGTCCAGAGCGAGGAGGAGTGGCAGGCGGTCGCATCCTTCTGCAAAGCAGTAATGCTAGCAAAGGAGGCGGCCGCACGCAAGAGGGCATGGCCCTCACGCCCCCGCCGCCGGGATTCTGATCCCGATTTCCAGCCACCGTAGGCGCATGCTTGCGGACGGCGAGCAATGGGTAGCTCGCCGTCCGGACGTCTGGTAACAGTCCGGACCAAGCCCATGTCGTCGACGGCGCGTATTGTTTCACGCGCGCCTCAAAGAGATATCAGCAAACTGTAGGGGCCCGGTAGGGCTGAAGCCTTCTGGGGCCTGGGTTGACTAAAGAGAGCCCCGGGACCCCGGAATTAAGGTAAAGAAGGAATAGAAGTGGGTTTTAGTCAGTAAAAGTCCGACACGCCCTCCCGCTCCGCCCAGAGCGGGAGAAGTCATTTTGATGATACACCACCTAAAAAAAAAGTCCACACAATGTTGTTGCCTCCTATAGACACGTGAAGTGCAAAAGCGCAGTAGGCGGCAGGAGTGCTCCTGCACTTTAATCAGTGTTGCCAATAATTATAATTATGTATAATGTGATTAAGGATACTGTCATATTAAATTTATTAGTTTACTGATTTTAATCGATTATTTCGACGCCCTTAAACTCGTAAACGTCCCAACACTAGTGCTTTTAAATTTGCAGGTGCTCAATGTAGAATAAAATATTAAATCAAAAAGTATTCCACTTATAGCACCCGCAAAAAATATCACTAGGTGCTCAATGTGTAATACCTTGGGTGCTATTAAAACGGGTGCTCAATGTGGAATACCTCCCTTTATTATGCGTACAGCTAAAGAGTGGAATTCCCTGCCAGACCCTGGCATATTGTGCCAGACCCTGGCTGGTTGTAGCTATCAGGAAACACAGACCCTGTGTTTCCTGATAGCTACAACCTAGGGGTCTTTAAGTCAAGAGTGAATAGGTTGCTTCTAGGCAAGCGTGCTCCATCGTCGACCACATGATCGCTTACCATCAGGTTAAATGTGGTCAAACGCGAGCCTATCAATAATTAAAAAAAACGATTCAAGCCGACTTTACCCGAACTAGCGTTACTCAGCCGAGTGTGACAGTCTGTCACATTTAATACCAAAATAAAGTACTAAATCCCACCTAACACAGATTTTAATGGTTACAATAAAAGTATTTGACATAAATAAATACTTGTTTTATTTTATTATATAAAATAAAAAAGGTATTCCTCTTGGATTACTAATGTCCGATCTAGACAGTACTTTATAATGATAGCCTGAAGATCATGCTATCAGGGCGTGATAAGGCTACTAATTACGCAGGTATTTTGCAGGATTTGTTTGTCCCTGGGTAGTGCATTTATTTTTATTTATTATTGACACATCAATGGCAGTATATACTTTATTTATGGGAAATATCACAATCTGAATACATAATGTTGTACCCTTATTGCCAAAACCAACTCGTCATCTACCTAGCCTTTTCCCAAATATATTGGGGGCGGCTTCCAGTCAAGCCGGATTTATCTGAACACCAGTATTTTACGAGGAGCGGCTACCTACCAGACCTCCACAACCCATTAACTGGGGTAACACGGTACTTCATGGCAAGACTGAAGTCAGATTTACTGGCCACTGACTATCCGTAACGACTGCCAAAGATCTACAAATGACAGCCAGGACCGGCTTAACGTACTTTCCGAGGCACGGAGAAAACTCGGTATGTTAAGATAGTCACCGATCCATAGAACAACCTTAGCAAGCGTTGCTTAACCTAGAAGATCGACCCGTACGGCTGATATTATTTATTTATTTATTTCAAATGCTAGCTACACTTACAATATATACCAAAGCGTATAGCTAGCCAACAACTTACAAACTAAAGAATTTTGTGCACATAGTGATCATTTCTTTTATTATATAGCCACGAGCTCCTCTTGCCAAAACCAACTACCTACCTGGATTTTTTTACCCAAATCAAGGTAATATCGACTCGTCTCATCAACGATTGCATCATTGCTTACCATCAGGTGGGATAGCGCACTAGTTTATCCTAATTAAAAACGCTACTACACTGGGTTACAAAGCGGGCAAGAAGCAAATAAACAAGAGATTTCCAACAGATTTGACCGAAATTCGACATGTTTTTATATAACAGTAAAGATATGATCAATATCTGTATAAAATTCTGTAGTTTGTAAGTTTTTGGCTAGCTATACGCTTTGGTGTATTCTGTAAGTATAGGTAGCTAGTAATTGAAATAAAATAAATAAATAAATAAATTTGATTGATTTGAACACTATTTTCAGGGAAACAAACTGGATGTCTGTTTAATTTTGATTTTCAAACTTAAACACTATCATGATTCCGTGCCACCATCATTCGATTTCTGTTAATTTTTCATTTTGTATATAAAAATACCTATTCAGCTATTCTACTTATTAGTATGACAGTAGATGTTTATATTTCCACAATAAATTAATATGTGTGTTAAATCACAGTTGATATTTCAATAACTTTAAATAGGTACTACTTGTATAAAAACAAAAGTCAACCGCTACACATTTCTCCAACAAAAACTAGAATGCCAAAAACTCCACTCCTAAATTGCAAACCACGACGGAAACGAAACCGCGCTCAAAAGCTAGTATTAGATCTGGAGCATCCCACTCACTATTGCGATGCTGCCACTCTCAAACAGTCTGCTGAAAGTCTGGTGCAAGCGCCGAGCAAATGTTTGCTGAATAGCACCCTCTGTTTGCACTGACGAGATTAAATTGCTACACGGATTGGCAATAGGCAGTCGGAATACAGAAGATTCAGTTAAACTATCCTACTAATTTTATAAACACAAAAAAGAAAGAAAGAATTTATTTGCGGTGGCTAATACAGTGTAATTTATGGCTAACACAGTGGCTAGTTTACAATTAGACACCATTAAAAAAAACAGCATGAAATATACTTCCGCGGAAAACGGCCGAACGGTCAGCATAATGCTGTAGGCACACACATAGTGCGACTAGTCCACAGCGCTGGTTTTCAGCGTGGGCCGGTAACGGTGTCGACTCAAAGACATCGGAACGGAAAGTTTCCGATTATAGAAATAAGCAGTACCTTTGTACTCCCCTGTCAGTGTTTATTATTTTTATAAAGTGACTGTTTGTGCTGTGCATAAATAAATAAATTATGATTTAGGTGTCTTCAATGGCTATTAATAAACTACTGCGATTCACCATCATCGATTGTATCGCTGCTAACCATCAGGTGCAATCGCAGAGAGGGACTAGTTTATATCTTAGAAAAAAAAATCGTTAGTAAATATAATAAAATTAAATACAATATACTACCGCTTCATAAAATTAACCTATCACATACCCGCAAAACGAGACACAATAGTACCTAAAACAAAAACAGCGGGGTCTCATAGGACCGGTCGGGGATTCATGAATTAAACCGATAAATTATTCAATTCTTTACGGTTTCATAAAAAAACATTTTGATCTGCATACTGGTTGACCTTTAAATTCTGGATCCAAAAATCAGAACATCTTTCATTTCGACACCAATCCTTATTTTGAGGTAGAAAATCATAAAATTACTTCTCCCGCTCTAAAGTGAAACGTGAAGACGTGACATACTTTTACTGACAAAAACCCTAGGACCACTCTTACAAACATACCCGCTTCTCGATACTAACCCTGAAATAACGAAAAGAAAAATAGAAAGGCTTAGTTTAATGTGAAACAAACTTACAAAATGTTTTACTATAACTATAAACTATTTCAACTGTTGACATTTAACGTAAAGAATTACTTTTCGTAATCAAGAAATTTATATTGATACTGTAACATGTTTATTTCCTCGCTTTTGAAATGACATTTCACCATTAATTCAGACTATTATATTTGATTACATTATTGCGCTTGCGTTGAATTCAGTTTGCAATCCGAAATGTGTACGTGAGTTCAATAAAATGTAATATTATGTAAGGAGCTGTAACTATTCCGATGATTTCAAATAACTAATAAAAAAGCACTTACGTCCAATAGTACGAGTATTTCATGATTTTAAAGATACTATGACTTTTTACGATACGAGTATCTATCGTGACATTCGTATCGTTTCTTTTGTGACAGAATGGATGAAAAAAACGTGTTGCGCCGACCACAAGTAATATGGGACAAGAGCAGGAAAAAGGAGAAGGAGAGTCTAACGTCATCATCATTTCAGCCGAAAGACGTCCACTGCTGGTCATAGGCCTCCTCCAAGCGTAGCCACAACGACCGGTCCTGTGCATCCCGCAACCATCGGATTCCCGCGACCCTCGCGAGGCTTCGTTCTACCTTGACTTTGATAAATTACAAAACATACAAAAATACCTCGGTTACCGTCGGTACGGTACCAATAAAATGAAACTTTTTTTGTAAGTGGCCTGTTTGATTTTTTTTTAAACTTGTTTGATGCATATACATTTTAATTTACTTAATAGTAGGTTATGTGACTAGGGAGTAAAGCAGTGTCTTTAAGGCGAGGGCGGCATGTTGAATTCCGAACAAAACGAAGGTTGCTAAGTTTTAATCCCGAACGTTAGTGAGGGATTTATATAATTAACGCCCGAGCATTGCGAGGGAGTTAATAGATAAACCTGAGTGAAGTGAGGAATTAAAGCCGCCCAAGACAAAGACAGCTTTATTCCCGAGTTGGATACTCTACTTTTTACACCATGTGTGAGATAATTACAAGTCTACTACGATTAATTAACTAGGTACTATAAAACAAATTATAAATAAATTAAAAAATATGCAACATTATTTACACGTTAATCTCAACTCAAAATTAGAAGCAAACAAAATTCAATACTTCAATATTACTCTATAACTTTACTCTTTTTTAGAACCTCCTTAACCTTTTCCTCAGTATGTAACCACATTTATTATTCTTTTTTTTTTTGTTAGTGGCCAGTTTCATTTTTGAATAAATTTGTTTGATGCACATAGGTACATTCTAAATGACTGAAGGCGTATTTGATGTTCTAAATTAAAAAAAAAACCATTATGCCCTAGGGATCGGCCATACTGTATTATCTCCCTAGGTGATAACGAGTTGCTTTAAGTGCAGGTTACATGACACATAATAGGGTCATTATCGAGCAGGTGGTGTAAAAAATAATTTTTGACGTTCCAAATTCTAATTTCGTTATTCCCTAGGGATCGCCTATACTTACTACATTATCTTTCTAGGGACAGAATGGTTTACTTTAAGTGATGGTTGTATGACTCATAACAGGGAATTATCGAGGAGGTAGTGTAAAAAGAATATTTTCATTTAAATTTCAAATTGACCTTCTGCCACCGAACTGCACAATGCAGATAAAAACATTATTCTACACATTTCATTGACATTACTGCCAATGTTATGTACACGTTATAACTAAATTAGTTTATTGTTTTAACGCGGGATTTTCCGTCAACTTACTACAACATTAAATATATTATCGCGTTTAGTAGTTATTCTAAATAATGTTTTTAGTATTTTATGACTTCTTTCTTCAGTTAGTTTTTTATTACAGACTTGTTTACAGACAGTAAATCTTAATTGTTAGTTGACTTTAGTTTCCTGAAAGTGATTGCTGTCTTAGGCTATTGACAAATATGATGAAAGATTTTTGTTGTATGTTTTTTGGTGTTACCGTATTACTGGTCAACGGATCATTTAACAAGTTGATGGCAGATTAACTGACACGAGGATTTACTAAGATGTTTGTAACTTAGAGCAATTACTGCTGGAGAGTCTTTCTCTCTTTTGGTCCACTGAATACTATTTTTTTGAGCTGTGATGGTCGTTAAGTGATTTCGTGTTTCTAGCGGGCATCGGCCCTGCCGTGCCCCTACGGGTTGCTTACATCTCTTTGAATAGCGCATGGAACACTAAAGACTTTGACGATTTGGGCTCGGCCGGCCGGCGAGCTACCTATTGCTCGTCATCTTTAAGCCCGCGCCTGACGTGACGTGGCTGGTAGTCACGCCTGGGTCTGGGTCGGGGTCGCGGTGGCTAGGGCGTGAGAATATCCATTCCATCAACCGTCACCTTCGCTAGCCATAGGTACTGCTATGCAGAAGGCATTCCCATCCCAATCCCTCTCATTCTGGGCCAAGACCTGAACGAGGGCATGGCAAAAACGTTCGCCGCCACCGATCGTCTTCACAAAGAAACGGCGGTACTCCGCCCCGCGTGCCTCCAACGCGTCCTCCGGGTGGTTCTCACTCTCACAATGGTGACACCGGGCACGATGTGGATTTTTATACTAATACTCATTTTCCAGTAGCTCGTAGCTAAAACAATAACAGTCCTCTTACAGACTTGATACTATCAAAGTACATAATCCATTGTTGACACACATTCAGTATGTTTCATATTCCTATTAATTGTTGATCTAGTCTTATCAGTCAGTGCTCAGCCATTACAACTATCGGGAAAGTACAATGTCTAAAACAGTATGTGAGTAAACATGTTAGTAATTGGTTTTTACTCATCATCAAGTCCGTTCTTCCATTCTCTCTTGTCACCCGTCATGCAATCACTAACTAACCCTTTTCTTTCCATCATTTCTTTCGTATTTATCCATCATTTATTTGGCCTCCTTCTCCATTTCCATCCATCCATATGTAAAATAATAATTTTATTAACATATGTTTCATGCTTCCTCTTCACATGACCATACTAAGATAAACGATTCCCGTTCAACTTTTCAGTTACTCGCGCTACTTTGAAACTTCTTCTAATATATTCATTTCTCACTTGGTCCATTCTCGCCACCTCACACATCCATCTAAAAATCCTCATCTCCGCTTCATACAATATTTTTTCATCCGTCTTTTCACAGCCCAACATTCTGATCCCTACAGAGTGACAGGTTTTATCACGGACCTGTAGATTTTCTCCTTCATCTTGAGGATCAACCGTTACAAGTTGTTCCAGTAACCTGTCGCCTTTACGTCCATGCTGAGTTGATCCGATTCATTAGGTCTCGGTCTAGCTTGCCATCTTGGACAAGCGATCGAGGTACCGAAAATTAATGATTTTCACTTGTTTTTTTTTATTGTATATCCCACCCATAGGTTGTGGAGGTCTGGTAGGTAGCCGCTCCTCGTAAAATACTGGTATTCAGCTAAATCCGGCCTGACTGGAAGCCGACCCCAATATAGTAGGGAAAAAGCTAGGTAGATGATGATGATCCCACCCATAAGCGCACAAACCTTACTTTTACCCAATCTAATCTCTACAGGATAAATAGACTTTCAGAAAACAACTTTATCGAATAAAAAGTTAAAAGTGGCACTTACAAATCGTCAAGGTTTGAGGTTAACGATCGCAACAGTAGGTTAAAATTGATTGCAATCAATCGGCATTTATCGAGTGATAATCGCGACCGATAGACATCGGAAAGTTTCTGCAGCCATTGTCCTTTGCAATGACTTTTATATTTTATTTTTATTATTGATAAAATCGCGTTTGACTGCTATCTCACGTGTTAGTAGATGTGGTCGATAATGGAGCACGCTTACTTAAAAGTAATCTATATGCTCTTGACTGCAAGACTCCTAGGTTGAAGCTTATGAGAACCACAAACTTCGAAAAGAAATTCCACTGCTTAATCGTTTTGGTTTACTGTCACTACTATCAACCGAGAAACTGAGATAATTGTCTTCGGACTCTCGTTAAATCTAAACATCTCAATAATCCTCCCGACCGAATTTCGATCACGGTGACCAATCTCAATCTCAGGAGATATTATAGAGCTCAAGCAAGTGCGCAAACACAAGTGCACTCTCACGATTAGGAAGAGATCAGGATCATATTATCTTCTCAAACTCTTTTTGTATTGTTTTTGTTTATTTTTGTGGTATGCGCCATGTTTGGCACAAATAAAGTCTTTTTCTTTATTTGTTGTTCTTTCTGGGTGGACCAATGGCTTCTACGGGAGAGTCATACAACCAGTCCCAAACTCCGGGCTGAGACTGAGTAATTCTAAATACCTAAAAAATATAGTTATAACTTACTAAAGATCGTAATATTTCCAATAATCTCGTTTTGTTCTTAATAACCTTGTCTTGTTCTAATATTTTCAGTACTTTTTATTTCTATTTACACGTGGGTGAAGTCACCGGCAGCAGTTATACACTTAACAAAAGGAAATAGAATGCGAGAGGAATTATATGATAATTACGTTAAGATAATACAATAACTAAATAATGTCATGATAAGGTAAAGATTATAAATAACATTATTATCCTTACTAACATAAATAAACTAAGGCACATCAATTCATCTCTATTTCTGATTTGATCACGCAAGGAGAGTTCTCTGCATTGTCCTTTAGACGAGTTTAAATCCATTGATAAGGCCTATTCATAGGCCATATCTATCTATTAGAAATTTCACTCGCTGTATTTTTATCATATGTAAAAGTATAAGTAAGTAGTATGTAGTATAATTATGCAAATGTAATATTAAATAAGCATAACATTTTGTTTAATTAATTTTATTATCTTGCTAGCAGACCACCCCTTTTTTTATTTAAATCAAATTCTTATAGTCCATCCTAAAGCTGTCTGGTAGATATCGCTGTCAGCAATTATAATATAGATTTAATTTTATGTAAAAATATACTATTTTGGTCTACAATCACGTTTACTATATTCTAACAATTATTAATCCACTCTGTATATAAGACACTTGAAAAACAACCGTAACTTTTTCTTTCATAAAACATTTCATGAATGAATGTCTAGATTATGTTAATGTGGAATCTGGCAAAGAAATAAAAATAAAAGTAAAATATTATACTTCAACAGTAATACCGTCTAGACGCTATAAGAGCTGGGTTCCGTACGTGACGACACATAGCCTCACATAAACCACTGTTATAAGTTTTGGTATACTGAAATTAAATGTACCATTATTTTATACTGTGACTTTCAGCCAAACTGATTTTCAGCTTAACTGAAAGTCACAGATAATTATGTTTTCTGTGAGTTTATCCTTTTTTTTTATGATGTAAACTATTGCTTGACGGCATCTCGTCTCATGTTGTTGTTGATGGTAAGCAGTGATGCAATCGTTGATGGAGAGGCGCATTTGTTTATTAATAGCCACATAATGACACAATAATTTATGTAATTAATGTTATTTCCCTTACAACTATTATTACGTAAAATAAAATAATGTGGGGATCAGACTCACAGCAACTGGCGTTCAATATCAACATAATGCAATATTGCTCACCTCCCGCAGTAAATAGCGTGATAATTTATAGCCTATAAGTAGACCAGACCTATAAGGATTATGCATGGAAAATTTAATCAGAATCGGTTCAGTAGTTTTTGTGCCAACTTTAAACATCGCTCCATATCTTTGCTAGTTTATTGTGTTAGATAATATTATTGTTATAAAAATGTTACGACTATTGATAAAACTACTGATATATATTAGAGTAGGAATTATTGACATATTATCACGAATACTTTTTAATCTTTTCTTTTTGTTTAAGCTTTTATTTTTTCTTAAACACAATATAGCGCATGCTTTCCTAAACTAAAAACAGGGAGGAAGACGCTGTCGACTGTAACACAGTTCATACTAGTACAGTCGTCAACGGTCTCTTAATATTATTGAATGTTATAATTTTTTGTTAATAATGGACAATCTAGATCAAGAGAAATTTGTTAAATTGAATTATTGAATAAAATATTAATTAGGAAAGAAAAGTACTCTTCCTGTAAAAGCTGCAAATCGTAGCTTACAATGCCCTTCCTGAAAAGCCTCGATATGGATATGTAATAGCAGTTTGCTTTCGTTAATTCCAGATGTATAATGTATTTGATTATATCGGATTATAGTAATAGATAATATCTTTCTAAAAATATGAAGATTATTAATAAAACTATTTATGTATATTAGAATAGGCATTATTGTCATATTATCTCAAATACTTTTTAAATAAACAAGAAAAATACTCTTCCTGAAAAGTCTCGACACGGATATGTACCTACCAGCAGTTTTCATTAATGCTACATAGATGTGATTATATCGGATTATATTATAATCCTCTTAGTGCCAGTACATTGAGTACCAAGCATGATAAATGTACCAATGCCAATGCCAGCGATAAAGAATATATGAAACAAACAAATTTACATAATGACGACAAGTAGATTTGAGTCTTTATTTAGGTGAGAAACCATCAGATTGCCTTCGCCTGCTCTTGGCGGGGCAGGAGGATGTGTCAGACTTTTACTGATTAAAACCCATTCCTTTTTTCCTTCTTTGCCTTAATTCCTAGGTCCCAGGGGAATCTTTTGTTCAACCCAGGCCCCCAGTAGGCTTCGACCCTGTCGGGCCCC
The DNA here is from genome assembly GCA_030763345.1 of Mythimna separata. Lineage (NCBI taxonomy): Eukaryota > Metazoa > Arthropoda > Insecta > Lepidoptera > Noctuidae > Mythimna > Mythimna separata. The sequence goes on from CM061192.1 coordinate 10,578,350, forward strand.
TATGGTTTGCTGACATCTCTTTGAGGCGCGCGTGGAACAATACGCGCCGTCGACGACATGGGCTAGGTCCGGACTGTTACCGGGCGTCCGAACAGCGGACTACTCATTGCTTGCCACCAGCAAGCTCGAACCTACGGTGGTTAAAAATCGAGATCGGGATCCGTACGGCGGAAGTGTGAGGGCTATGCCGTCTTGCCTGCGGCTGCCTCCTTCGCTAGCATTACTGCTTCGCAGAATGGTGACAAGTAAAATTGAGTCTGTTATCTGATTTTTTACTGTTTTCCCATTTGAAAGTGAAAATAAAGAGGTTGAAAGTAGATAAAAAACGCGACGACCTCAAAACTAGACCACCTACAGCTATAATTTATCATATCGTTAATGGTGTTCTGACATGTCCGCTCTGTGCTCGGAGCTTTTCGGCCAAAGTTGGATATGCAAGTCACATGAGGGCGCATAACAGAGCAGCACATCTGAGCTCACAACCACTATGAGGAGCCAAGGAATGCGGTCCTTGTGGCCGAAATCAGCTAGATGGCATGATTATCATCATCATTCGAATAAAGTAAAAATGGAAGTAAAGTTTTAAGATTAGATTTTTTAAGGATATTTTTTGGTATTCTTTATCTTTTCTTACGTGTATTTACAATAATTACTAGATAAAAACACAACATTAACCTTTACAGGACGCCCACCTGATGTGAAACATCATGAAAAAAATATGCATATATTTTTTTTAGCACATAAAAGGAAGTCGCGCGCGGTGGTATAGGTGTCACGGTATGATAGTGTTACGCCGTGTTCCGTCACAGCACTCACGGATCCTAGGGAACAAAATCTTATGGAAAAATAAGACGCTATGTATTTAATTATTTATTCACAGTACTTTAAACGTTATGAATCTATAAAAAAAATTCATAAACTATTTTGTTCTTGGGTTGTTCCCGTCTAGAATTCTACAAGCTTCATACAATTTCATACCAATAGATAATTAAAAGAGGTTGAATTCAACACTTACCGCTGATTGTGTAGACTGGGCTGCCGTTGAGGTAGGGAGACTGATCTTCGACCTTATCTGATGGTTTGACAACATCCGGAGCTCCGACCATGCCTGGAAACAAAACAGAAGGATAGGTTAGCTTCATTTTTTGAACTTTTATACTTAACTAACCAAGAGTCAAGAGGTTACTTCTAGGCAAGCGTGCTTCATCGCGAAGGTGTAAACTCACTGCTATTAGGTTTATCTTATGCTGGGGGGAAAAACAAAGAACTGCTTTCAGAGTAGTGAAAGCGGTTCTTAGTTCTTCCGAGTACTAATGAGTCGCGAATCTTTCAGATTCCTGTTACTCTCAGCAGGTCATTGGTCTATCTTGTCTATTGCCTCCAGATCCTTTCAATCCTATCTACCGTCTACTGTTCTACAAGCAATGTGCCATTTAGATTCGGAGATTTATCGAAACCACGTCAGTAAACATGGCTCTCCTACAGATATCTACTACTTGAAGTCCTGTCAAACTTAGTTTGGTCGTCGTCATAATTGTTCTATCTAATTTAAGTTCTCTTATTATATTGATTTAGTATATATTACACTATTTATTAGTTTATTTTATTAGCATATATACGTATTTTATAATAAATTATAATCAAATTTTATCGTCAAAACCTCTATTTTAATAATCACTTATTTATTTATTGTGCAGACCTACCACAGTGTTTTCTTTTTAACCCTAAGGTTGACTGGTAGAGAATGCCCTGATGCATTAAGTCCGCCTATGTACCTACCACCACTGTACATAAAGTTTAAATAAATAAATAAATATCTTCATTACAATTACAAATTGATTGTTTTTATTATATTTGTTTTGTGTATGTATATGTCCCTGAATTGTACTTGATACTAACAACAAACAACTTATTATAAACTATTATAATAAGTTGTTTTTGTTATACTAACACTCTATAGGCCTACGATGCACTAGTTTTCGACGTTTTATAAGTGCCCATGTAGGCCTATGTGAAATAAAAATATTTTGACTTTGACTTTGATGCCTGAGAATGCCTGAGATTTTTTTAATTCTTTTTTTTTTCTATTTATTACTGATTACATTGTTTTACTTACATCCTCTCAATTCTCTACACTTTGTCCAGTGATTAAGAAAGAGATTGCTAAAAATTAAAAGCACGATTGTAATATTTGTATAGGTAAGTACGAATGATAGAATATGTTTGTATAGTGAACACAAAATAAGCTAATAAGTATAGCCTTGACCGGAACTTGACTTGAAATCATAACTGGAATAAAACCGGTTTAAAATGCAATGAGGAAAGACATTTCCTTTCAAAATAAACAAATGACGAATACGCGAATATTTTGTTTTGATTACGTAATTAGTTTACTTGGAAATTTTGTCTTACGTCTAGCGTTTCTTTTTTAACCGACTTCAAAAAGAAGGAGGTTCTATGTTCACCTGTAAGTATGTTTTTACTTGTAACGGTCAAGATTTTTCGCTTCTTCTTTTAAATTTTTAAAGGGACCCATCTAGGTCATTTCGCCATCTCCTTCATGGTCTGCCACGACCTCGTTTCACTGATTTCCAGCACCAAACTTGTTATTTAATAGCTCACAGCTTGTAAGTCGTTTTAGCAGAAATATCCTGCCCAGTCCCATTTAAGTTGGGCATGGGCAGTCTTTGAAGCCACAAAACTATGTATTTGCATTCCAAAGCTTAGTATAATGTTTCTGATGTTAGTTTTATATCGTCTACACTAATATTAAAATAGGGGTAAAGATATGTTTGTAAATTTTTTGTAGGAAGTAATTCTCTGGAAATACTACCGCAATTTCGAAACATCCTTCCCCAGTAAAAAACTACTTTATTCTTAAATAACCTAGTACGAGTGAAAACAAATAAAACAAGCAATTTTCCCTTTACATAAAAGTTTTCTAACTCCAATATTTCGAGTACTTTCCCCAAAGGTGGCGTAACGAAATTCCACCCTATTGAGTTTGAAACCGTTTTAATGTCGGTCACGTTTCACCAAAACGTGTGGCTTTCATTAAACCGGGGGTGGGGGTGAAGCCTTATAAGTAGTATACATTGGTGCATAAAATCGTCGGTTTGACCCAAATACTAGTTTGTGTGTAACTAGCTTTATGTAACCGTACTTACTATGTTGTAGAATAATTGAATGTTTTGGGAAGTATGCGTTTTGTGTTCGAACGTTTAAATTGAATGTTCTTTCATTTTTACCGAGAATAGATTAGAATAAAAAAAGTGTGATGCAGGCGTATTTCATCCACTCTGTTATGCAAATAAAAAGTTATTTCTTTTGGTCTTCTAATCTAAAGCCTATGTACAATAGAGTGTAGGAATGTATTTTAATAGAATCGAAAAATATTTTGTCAAGTTAAAGGTATTTCGACAAGTGAGTGTGACGGAAGTGTAGTATTCCATTCACTCTGTCACGCTAAATAAAGAAAATGTAAAATATTATTACCTAACTTAAAGCATTTGTATAAATACTATAAACTGTAAATAAATAGTATTTTACTTTACTAAAATTCTTAAATAAAAAAAATCATTTCAAACGTAAATATCGATACATTCTTTTTTTAAAGGGTCGCAACTCGCAAGCAATAGTCGATAAAATAGAAAAAAACTTTCCATTTGACTAAGTCAAGCATCCTACATTCAGCCTGAACCTAATTTGCTCTGACCATAAATGGACGTGTCATTCTTTTGACAAAACTGTAGTAATGAATAGTACGGTTAGTTCTATTCTATACTTGTGGAAGCACAGTTATCTATACACTAGTTAACAATGAGTTCAATTACGTTCACTCTCTTTAACCGTTCGGCGGCCATTTGCAATCATTGGCGAAATGCCAATGAGTTGAGACCTTTTAGGTCCAAGGTATCTTGAAACTCATGGATTATCTTGCCGTTTCTTCTCCATAGGAAACGACCAATTAGAACCGTGCACTAGCTTCTGACGTTTTATAAATTCCCATGTAGATCTATGTGAAATAAAAATACTTTGATTTATTTATTTTTTAACTTTGCTCTCAAAGCCACGAGATCTTAATGCGATCTGTTTGACGACCTAAACCAAAGTGTTAAAAATAAGGAAGTCTATTTATATTGCCCTTATATCGGACATTGCTTTAACAGACATATTGCTAGCTAGGTATGTCCGATAGTGTAGTTTAATGTATTTTCTAATATGTGTGTTTTGTAATTGTTGTATGGGTGCTATTGGTTGCCTGAAATAAATGCTTTTTATTTATATAGCTCTGTAGCCACTAGATCTTTCTTATTACCTGCCTGCAGTCTTCGGTCTATTTTTACCTTTCCAAGTTCTATAATGACCAATGATGATTAGTGTCGTGAGTACCCACAATGATTAGCTACTTGATGATACGAATTTACGATCTAATCAATACCTCCCATCAGGATTTACAGTGGAATTATTAGGTACCATATTATTGACCATTGTTTGGAAAAAAAACAGTAATTACGCTTGTAGAGTTTTTTTAAGATTACCTTACTTAGATCGTATCTCGTGATGTTCTTCCCCATAGAGACCTATGCTTTGGAACGTTCAATTTAGCTTCACTTTGTTTATTTAGACTAAATTATATTATTTATTTTGTAAGTTGGATTTACAAAACACTGTTAACAAGTAGGTAAAAATTTTTATTCTTCTGTTTATATGATGTATACCCTGAGAAGAAACACCGCTGAAACAAACTCAGGGGTCACAGTCTCTTTTAAAAAATTCATACAAAATGTATTGGTGAAACTGTCTGACATTTTGACAATCCAAAAGTGCCTGTAAATGGTCTATCTGAAATAAATAGTTTTTCAAATCTACTATTAAATTCAGTTTCATCCGTATAAAGTCTCCCACGGTGTCTGTTTGTCGAACTTTAAACTCAAAAACTAGATACTGAACGTATTTTAGATGTTCCCCAAAAGACGAGAGATTCTTTTCTGTAACTTCGAGCTAGACAGAACTATTCGGTGCTGAACTGCTGACAAATGTAGTTCAATCCTATAGAAACCTAATTTTAACATAACATAAACAGAGGAGAATTAGTCAGCAGTGGCTCAAGACCGAAAAGAATGGAAAAATGGAAGGGAGGCCTTTGCCCTGCAGTGGGACACAACGGGCTTATAATAATAATAAAACTCTAAACTCTGCACAACCGCGAGGTGTGCAGCCTCAGAGAGTATTTTCTCAAAACCGACGTGGGTATGCACCGAGATGTGGTAGCAATGGACGTGGGACTAACCCCGTTGTCCATGGCTAAAGAGAACTGGCACAAACCTGTAGTACTAACTACTGATGACCGCAAGGAAGTATGGAAAAGCAAGGAGCTCCACGGGCGCTTTTATCGGGCTCTCAACCCTAACTACCGGTAGCTTGGACCCTGTTCCCACTATCGGTGGCATTCTATTTTTTTGTATTTTTAAATGTTTTTTTTTTGTATTTGTAAGAAATATTTAAAAATATAATTTATATGTATATAAATGAATAAAGAGATACCTAATAATAATAATAACATAAACAGGAAAATAAATAACATTACATTCTCGACTAAAATTTGTTTAAATTCCTTTTTGTCAACCCCCTGAAAATTTTCTAATCAACTAATTGCCACCCTGCGCAGTAAGTACTAACTTTGCACCAAAAGTGTATTGTCAATGCACTTCAGCTATGCAATAGTTATCTGAACAGTAATATTGAAGATAAGATCTTTAGGAGGTACCTCAGATAAGGTAATTCCCATTTATCATTCAGAACACTGGACAATTAGTGAACTTTACAGAAGTATTGTAGTCAGAAGCCAGTAAATCTGACTCCAGTCTTGCCATGAAGTGCCGTGTTACCCCAGTAAATGGGTTGTGGAGGTCTGGTAGGCAGCTCCTCCTCGTAAAATATTGGTATTCAGCTAAATCCGGCTTGACTGGAAGCCGACCCCAATATAGTTGGAAAAAGGCTAGGCAGATGATGATGGTGGATGAATAAAATTCACAAAAGTATTGAAGTTATCGTATGCATAATGGTCAAACGCGAGCCTATTAACATTTAGTATTAGCATTATGGTCTTGTAATGTTACTGTTGGGATTGGGACTCAGGCTTCCTCTCGACGCGAGGAAAGACGCGAGTCTATACTTCATAAAAAAAATAAACACTAGCTAAGTGCAAGTTGGACTCTTACACCAAGGGTACTATAATATTAAAATCGAGTAAAAAACAATGTCGACAAAATCTCTTGTATCTGTACCAACTTAAATATTAATTGTTGTTGTAACAGCAATATAGTTAAGTAAATACATATTGGTGGCAATTTCAACTCTCTAACGGTTACGGTTTATAAGATACAGCCCTTTAACAGACGGACGAACAGCGGTGGCTTGCCAACAGGGTACTCTTTGGGTAAGAATTCCTAAATAAATATTTAAAAAACAAGTCAAGCTCAAGGAATGCAAAATAAAACAAATGAATAACGTTATTTGAGATGTTCACTTTACCACAGGACACAGTTCCTTCAGTATCAAGTTGCTTTGTTAATGGCCTTAACACGATTATGAGTCTTAGAGGTCGTATGTCACAGTTTTGGATAAAAATACCTTGTGCCGAGTTGTGTCTCGCGATCGCGTTAGTTAAAAAATGGGATGAGCTGGCGTTCCATTTTCAAACCACATTCTAAAGGTTCCAGAAAAACAGTTCCTTTTTTAAACGGCATTCTAAAGGTTCTAGAAAAAGAAGTTCCATTTTTAAACAACATTCTAAAGGTTCTAGAAAAAACAGTTCCTTTTTTAAACTACATTCTAAAAGTTCTAGAAAAAAGTTCCTTTTTTAAATAACATTCTAAAAATTCTAGAAAAAAATGAGACGGATTTTTAATTCTATATGCAACGTCAAACATTTGATGATACATGTTTTTTATTGTATCGTGTCTTGAATATGATTTTCTTTTTATTATCCTTATGTGACGCAGATGACGATAAACGAATTTCAATTAGTGGCCTTACAAATTCTTTTAACATCGATCGGTAGGTATTTATCAAACGTTCATTCATAAATTAATGGATTGAGCCACATATAAAAACTTCTGTAATCTCTCTTTTTTTCACAATGATGAATAAGTCAGTACGATTCGTGCGCAAATAATATGCCTTAAACTCTGTAATAGAAAAAAGGGCAACCAAGTTTTATGTTTAATAATTTCTAAAATTACAAAATTTTTAGTATAGTTTGTAGGTATATGTATATGAAAGGCAAAGTCATTAATTACTCACTCACTGACCAAATCTCAGTCCAAACCCTTGAACCAACTTGGACCTAGAACGCTGTAATTTTCACAGAGGTTCATTATTTTTTATGATTTACCTGTATGGCCACCTGAATACCATAAGATTATTATAATCTATCTCGCGAAATTTTAATCTAACGGTATTTACAATATTACGGAGACATTTAAAATATACAAATAATAAGAAAAGGTTTTCCAAAATCACCCCCTAAGAGGATGAAACCTGATAACAGGTTAAAAGTTTGTATGGTAACCTACTTTCACGTGAGCGAACTCGCTAGCAGAAGCTAGTATACATTAAATGAAACATAGTTGATTAATCGATACCCTCTAATTCTTCCATGAAATCGTTTCAATGTCATTTGCTAAGTCAATAAACTGTGTGACAGTACTTTTGAATGATGAAAAACAATTACAATATAAAGATAACCTCATTATAAAAACAATAATAATTTAATCACTTTACATCCGGAAAAAGGAAAATTGAAAACATCTTCAAGGTAGACCGATGACCTAGTGAGGGTCGCGGGAGTACGATGGATGTGAGACGTAGAAGACCGGTTGTGTGACGATATAACCGGCGGCACGTATCTTGGCAATGCGCAGAAATCGTTTTTTAGATCTATTTGGTGGTCAAGCGGGATGCGGGGTATGAGGTAGCGCCGATCCTACGCGTGATTGGTGCAGTATTATAATAGCAGTTTATGATTGGTGCGTTAGACGACTTTTGCCTTCGCACTGCGTTACGTCCCGTTCGCTCATTCGCTGTTTTGTGCACCATGCGCGAAACTTGCCAACTTATTTGCCGGGTATTATACTTGGGGGAGGCTTTTGTCCAGAAGTGGACGAGAAATGATGATGATGATGATTCGGTAAAATTGAATCTAATACCTATATAAGCCAGGGTACAACAGAATTACATTGTTATAAAACTACTTTTTTTCCCCGTGACTTTGTTTTCCAGGCCAATCTCACCGAAAACGTGCATATTAAAATTTTAGGAATTCAAAAAAGTTAAATATAGCTTTAAATCTACACAGAATTTTAATAGTCAGATCAGAGCTTCCAGGAACTGCGGGTTTGTGGACGATGAGCAAAGAGTAGCTCCCCGCCTTGCCGTCAGGATATAAGGACCAAACCCAAGTCAATAGCGCGTTGAGTTCCACACACTTCTCAAAGAAATGTCAGTAAATCTGAAGGGCTCCAATACTATGCCTGCTAGATCTTCGAGTCTAAAATAAGAAAAAGAAAACTACATTTTTTCCCAATTTCTACCATTCAATTTTGTGCCAAGGTCAACTCAGTCGCAACCCTCCATAAAAATATTTCAATTTAAAAACCACTGTTCCACTGTCTTACAAAGTGACGCATACCCCAGTAACATTGCACAATTTATCAGAAAGGTCAATCTGGTTGCTAGGCAACGATGCCATTATAAATAAACAACAATATCAGCTGTGTTTTGGCGTGGGCGATTCTCTCCATACGTGTTGGAGTGCAATTCTGTATGCATGACAAAATGCTCGAGATTGCCTCTAAACGCTATATCCTTTAGACGGTAGACAAGGAAGCTTATGTTTCAAAATTATTAGATCATGTCGTCTTGTTTAACGTTTGAATCCCCAACCGGTCCTATGAGACCGCGCTGTTATTGTTTTACTATTGTGTCTCGTTTCGCGGGTATCTGAGTAACTACAAAGATAAATGGAATTTTGTGAACTATTTTCGTACAGTAAATTCGTATTATCTTCATCATTTCAGCCGAAAGACGTCCACGTTGGACATAGGTCTCGCCATAACGACCGGTCCTATACGTCTCGCATTCATCAGATTCCCGCGACCCTCACCAGGTCATCGATCCACCTTGTGGGAGGACTTTAAACTCTGCGTCTTGTCACCTAACTCCTCCTTAACGGCTTGACCGATTCGGAAGTAATTTTGAGTCTATATTTGACTGGATTGTTTGGATGGTTTCAAAACTCAATTGGACCCGGTGGGTGCCATTGCAATCAGGTCAATCGAAGATGCTTTTCCAAGAAATGGCCAGCTTTCGGACAGGATACCATCTGCCGAGACCACTAGTCTATCTATATATTATGTATATCTACATACTTTATCTTGGCATAACCGATTAAGAAATTAAAAACATAATCTTTAATTAATAAATTATTAACAGCCGATAACCTTGATAATTTTACATTAATTTTCGCACCCGTGAAATGCATTAATCTTAAATTGAAAATTATCTGAAACGTGCATGCGACATACGCCATTTTCAGAGGCGACACCAATTGATTTGCCCCCCCTTTAATTGATTTAAATCATTCAGTTTTATCGTTTAATACCGTACTTTTAATCAATTTTATGAGATTTTTTTATAGGTTTAAAGTTCTTAGTGTTTATGAACCAGTTATGAATTATATATTTTTTTAATTAATATTGATAGGCTCGCGTTTGACCACTATCTCACCTGATGGTAAGCGATGATGTGGTCGACGATGGAGCACGCTTGCCTAGAAGAAACTTCTTCCCTCTTCACTTGAAGACCCCTAGGTTGTAGCTATCAGAAATCACAGACTCCGGCAGGGAATAATAATAATCTTGTGTCTTACGGGCCCACAGTTCGTCAGACATGCGGCAGACCTGCCCCATCTAGTCCCATTTAAGTTGGATAGCCTTTTGAGCACATCAGTGATTTACGTTTTGGACTTGAAGCACAGTGTAGTATTTCGAATGTCGTCTGTTAATTTTTAACATAATATACTCAATGCTGTGCTCCATAGCAAAGACCGAGGCCTTTGCATTGAGGCCCAGTTGTTGTCCCACAGCTGGGCTAGCAATAATAATAATTTTATTCATACTATACTCTACATTTGTTATGAATTATGATGAATAAATTGTAATGTTAACATAATACTATTAAAGATAGTATGTATCCTCATCTACCTAGCCTTTTCCCAACTATATTGGGGTCGGCTTTCAGTCAAACCGGATTTAGCTGAATACCAGTATTTTACGAGGAGCCGCTGCCTACCAGACCTCCACAACCCATTAACTGGGGTAACACGGTACTTCATGGCAAGACTGGAATTAAAGATAGTATGTATATGTATTGTAATGTCGCGTAACGACATTGCGGTTACGCATAGCACAGTTATGTTTTATAAAGCGCAATGTTTACCGTTTCGAACGATTTCGCACTTTGCTATGGTTGACGGGAGTAGATTTCGTAATGTTGTTCTTTTAATACTCGATTTACTAAGAGTCTTTAAATGGTGAAGAAAGACGTCGAAATATGGACCTACCAGAAAATTATTTTTTTAACAATATAAACTATTCTTGACTGCGATCCTACCTGATGGTAAGCAGTGATGCAATCGTTGATGGAGAATAGCACTAGTTTACTATTCAGGCTAGTGCCTTGAAGACACCACTTCAGGCTAGGGAGGGACACGTTTAATTTGTTCTGCACCGCAACGGTAGATTATGGCTACTATGACTCTAAAGTCTTGAGCATCGACGCCAAGTTGCTTAGTCTGTTGGCTGTATTTCAAGGAATGTATGTCGGAATTGTATAACTTAATTCCACCAAGCCCTTTCCATCATTGTACCACAGATGGTAAAAAGATGTGCCACCAATATGATAATATTGACAATGATACCCAAACCATAAATAAAAAAGGTTTTGGGATTACATTCATTATGCGATCAGTTAAGGAGTGGAATTCGCTGCCTGGGTCTGTGTATCCTGATAGATACAACCTTGGGGTCTTAAAGTAAAGAGTGAATAGGTTACTTCTAGGCAAACGTGCTCCATTGTCGACCATCAGCTGAGAGTAGTCAAGCACGCCTCAGTTCCAAGCAATAGTGGAAACATCAACATGTTTTTATACCCAGTTTATATGTACCAAAATAACTTTTAAAACGATTGCTTAGAGAATAAAGAGAGACCGATAGTTGGTACACTATTCGAACTAAATTTCGCAATATATTTCAAAACGAATCAAACAAATTGAATTTTTACTCTGAAAACTTTAGAATCTTTGCAATCACATCCGAAAGGTCAATCAAACAGTAAAGAGTTTCGAATTAAAAGCGGCAACCGATAGTAAATTGAGCAACCAGTTGCATATTACTTGAACGTAACTAATCAATGTTTTGCTTCTTTCTTTGATATGTATGTAGTACTTCATATATAGGTACAAAGTAGGTAGATACAGAAGGCCAACTCATGTACGTACTTCACTTTTCATACGGTCTACAATCCGGTCACATTAACTTGACGCATCTCTGAAATGTGACCATCCCCCCGTTTCCCCCCGTATTCCCTTAGCTCGCCCGGCAAGTATCAAGTATGGTCAGCATCTTGGTTATCGATACGCGCGTCGATAATTTGGCTAGTTCTCTGTTGTTGTTATATTATTTCATCGACGCCAAGCGTCAAGGTAATTTGACCGAATTGTAAGCTCGGCGATCGCGCGTAGTACACGGCACGTACGTAGGCACGGTTAATTCGCCGTGCGTAGACACGGTTGTCAGTGTTGTATGGATCACTAGGGGAGCTTGTTGACGGCGGTACGGCAAGGCATCGGCACCGCCGCCGTGTTTCATCAGTCTTGTACTTACTACAGTCTGTGGCTTCATTTTCACGGTACGTTTTATTAACCGCGGTGTAACAAGAGGCTGTAGAGAAGGCGCCGGCCGCTCAGTCCGAGCACAGCCCAAGCGCGTATGGTCCGAGACATCGTGTCTGAGAGCGGTGTCTATGTGTGCGTTGCTCGAGCGCGCTTTGTATGTAGATTGCCTTCTGTACCTATCTCTTCTGTGAGTAGGCGCCGGCCGCTCAGTCCGAGCACAGCCCAAGCGCGCATGGTCCGAGACATCGTGTCTGTGAGCGATGTCTACGTGAGCGTTGCTCGAGCGCACTTTGTATGTAGATAGCCTTCTGTACCTATCTCTTCTGTGAGTAGGCGCCGGCCGCTCAGTCCGAGCACAGCCCAAGCGCGCATGGTCCGAGACATCGTGCCTGTGAGCGGTGTATACGTGTGCGTTGCTCGAGCGCGCTTTGTATGTAGACTGCCTTCTGTACCTATCTCTTCTGTGAGTAGGCGCCGGCCGCTCAGTCCGAGCACAGCCCAAGCGCGCATGGTCCGAGACATCGTATCTGTGAGCGGTGTCTATATGTGCGTTGCTCGAGCGCGCTTTGTATGTAGATTGCCTTCTGTACCTATCTCTTCTGTGAGTAGGCGCCGGCCGCTCAGTCCGAGCACAGCCCAAGCGCGCATGGTCCGAGACATCGTATCTGTGAGCGGTGTCTATATGTGCGTTGCTCGAGCGCGCTTTGTATGTAGATTGCCTTCTGTACCTATCTCTTCTGTGAGTAGGCGCCGGCCGCTCAGTCCGAGCACAGCCCAAGCGCGCATGGTCCGAGACATCGTGTCTGTGAGCGGTGTATACGTGTGCGTTGCTCGAGCGCGCTTTGTATGTAGATTGCCTTCTGTACATATCTTTTTTGTGACATAGGCCCTTAAATTGAGAGGCTGGCATTATTTTTATTGTGAAAGTCTTCTGTCGCAACGTGCAACGAACCGTGGACTTGCAACACTTTTAAACTACGACAGTTTTTCGCTGTTTTATTTCTTAAGTTTATTTTGTGAATTAGGCTCGGTTTACTTGATTATTTTACTTAGATGATTGGTGTGACACGATTTCTTTTAACGAAAAACTTTGATTGTCTGTTTTGGTAGTTTTTGTGGTGTTTGAACTTTGATCTTAGGTAATATTATTTTGGTTTAATAAATCTAGAAATTATAATTTGTTCTTAAACTGCTACTGTTATATCATTTTTAGTTTCTTAATGACGATCAAAGAGGTATAAACTAGTGCTAGACTACGATCCAGTCTGATGGTAAGCAGTGATGCAATCGTTGATGGTGAAGCGCACTAGTTTACTAAGAGTCTATTCTCTCCAGTCATAAAGACATCTAAATTATAATCGGACGCAAAGATCGATTAGGTATAATTTAAGTTCTAAAATCTGAATATACACAATGTATTTAAACATAAAACTTTGAGTAAGTATTTTTTTCAAACTATTTTTTAAGCTAATTTCAATACTATTTATGTAATTTTTCAACTTGATCACTTCTTGATAAGCCGATTTACCCCTTTTTTAAGCATCATTAATTTATGATTTCTTTTCGTGTTCTATGTAATGCGAGAGAGGTAATGACATATTTTACTGACTAAAAACCCACCCGTGGCTCTTCAGAGCAAACTCGTAATCCTGGCAGGCTGACATGACACGGGGCTCTGTTTTTTATCGGACGGTGAGTTACATCTTGCTCACCGTCACTCTCTATATTTTGATTAGCATTGATTTGTCACACGTTCTAATCAATTATCATTCCGTATCATAATTGCCATCCAACTGTCCCACAATACGTACTGTCTGACACGAGGAGAAGTGTTCTTTCCCTATTTTTGACTTTCTGACTTTAGTTCCTATGGCGCCTAGATAGGGCAGAGGGCTTCCACAGTGCGCCGCCATCCCGTTCGGTCTTGAGTTTCGCTATCCTCGATGTTCTTCACCTCTGCGATGACCGTTCGTCCCCAGGTCCGCTTAGGTCCACCACTTTTACGCTTTCCTTGAGAATTCCAGTCTAGGGCTTCCCGTGGTATATGTCCAGGGTCCCTTCGGAGCGCGTGACCGATTGAGTTCCATTTACGGCGAGTGTTCAATCCCGCATGATACGATACAGGACCCAATCCATACCGAATTACATGAGCAATGGGTAGCTCGCCGTCCGCAACTCAAGACACTATATAGTTTGATTTATCTTATCACACGTCCTAATCAATTGTCATTCCACATCATAATTGCCATTGAACTGACACACAATAGCTACTGTCAGACATGAGCGGAACTGCTCTTTCCTTTTTATGGAGCTTCCTTATGTTTCACAATGCGGAACCACCTGTATGTTAAGTAGCTCTTCTGCCTATCGGTATTGGAGTTCCGTTCAGTTTTATTATTAACTAGCGACCCGCCCTGGCTTCACACGGGTGCAAATTTATCAGTGTTACTCTACTATATTAAGCATTTATTATACATATAAACCTTCCTCTTGAATCACTCAATCTATTAAAAAAAACCGCATCAAAATCCGTTTCGTAGTTTTAAAGATTTAAGCATACATTATGATATAGGGACAGAGAAAGCGACTTTGTTTTATACTATGTAGTGATTTATTAGTTCTGGTATTGGAAAAGTGTATCTGTTAGGTTGTTTTTATGGTCTAATTTACCGTAATTTAGAATTAAGTGAAGGCTCTTAATAAACTAGTGCGGTTCTCCATCAACGATTGCATCACTGCTTACTATCAGATGAGATCGCAGTCAGGCTCGGGTTTATAGCATTTAAAAAAATGAAAGGAAGCGTACTCATCTATACATATACATATATTAAAGAAGAAACTGACTGACTGACATATCTACGCACATCGCTACTGGGACTAGGAACGTGAAATTTTCCACAATAATTACTTTTATGATGTAGACGAGTTATTGAAAATTTTGCTTTTAAGGGGGTCGAAAAAGGGATTTTCGTTTATACCCAATTGTTATTTATACCCAAGAAATGCTGTACATAGAAGCTGTTGGTTTTACCTTAATAAATAAATAAATACCCAAAAAATTTTCTTTGGACAAATAGAAACCTACTCGTAGGATGAAAATTAACATAAATAGTATCCTACTCGTAGGTAAATAAAAATGGTTTTCATAATTCTCTACTCAAACCTACTGTAAAACAATTTAGAGGGTGTCAAAGGTTATGAGAATATTCGGTATTCCTTGGATTAATAAACTTCACACAAAGTCTAACCGAAATGTATAATAAAGACTGTCGTGATTAGTTTTTCAAAACTACCCACAAAATAGTGTATAAAGAGTGTATAAGTTTATATAAAAACATTTACACGAACGGAGTCATGGACAAAGTGCTAGTTATTTCACCTAGTTCTAAAACTAAATAGCAAAAACAGTTATTCAATGCTAAATTAGCTCACAAAAAAAAAATACCAACTCAATTACTTCTAAAAATAAAACGAACAAATTTATACGGAACCGATATTTATAAATCTCTTATAGAACCTTCGAAGCAAAACAATTACAGCAACCGGTTGTTTCGGTCAATGCCCGATTCAATACCGGTACCGAGTACAACCTAAAATGGTTAGAGTAATAAAAACAATACAAATAAACTTGTAAACGGTGCATTTGTAATGCGACTAGAATAAAAAAATAACTATATAATTATATAAGAGAACAAACTGACTGACTGACATAATTATCAACGCACAGCCGAAATTCTGCTCAATGCTTCTTTTTATGACGTAAGCGAGCACACTTAAAAGGGGTGAAAAGGGGGTGCAAAGTCTGTATGGAGAAACCTAATTTTACACGCGGATAAAAGGAGAAACTGACTGATATCAACGCACGTCGCACAGCCAAAACTACTGGGTTTAGGAACGTGAAATTTTGCACAAAGCTTCCTTTTATTATGCAGGTACTGGTAAGTTATTATGCATTTAGAAGGGGATTTTTCTGTGGAAGGGAAAATTCGTTTGTATGAAAATTTTTATTCCTTGGGGCCATTTTCCTGAAACTTTGCATAATAGTTATCCAAGTAAATGAAGAAGGTTCTCATTAATAAACTTGAAAATTGTCACAAATTTTAATCAAAATAAAACTACCCTCAAAATACGGTGCAAGGGGTGTTAAGGTTTTATGAAATCTTTCTCGCGAATTATTTCTTATAAAAGTCTTCTAAACAATCTTAATATAGAACTTTTCACTTATTCGTTAAAGATGAACTTAAAAAAAACTAACTAAGAAGGGATTCTTAGTGCTCGCCTACATAATAAAAGGAAACCTTGTGCAAAATTTCATGCTCCTAGTCCCAGTAGTTTCAGCTGTGCGTTGATATGTCAGTCAGTTAGTTTCTCCTTTTATCAGGGTTCCGTAATAAACGATAACACAAGGGACCACTGTTACTAAGACTCCGCTATCCGTCCGTCTGTGACGAGGCTGTATCTCTCGAACCGTGATAGTTAGTTGATTTTCACAGACTGATGATGTATAATTAACTTTTAACTACTAAAAAACAGAATAGAATAAACATTTAAGGACTTGGCCGGTTTATATATATATTATTATTATAAAGGTGAAGAGTTTGTTTGAACGCGCTAATCTCAGGAGCCACTGGTCCGATTTGAAACATTATTTCAGTGTTAGATAGCCCATTTATCGAGGAAGGCTATAGGCTATTATATCGTCACGCTAAGACTAAAAGGAGCGGAGCACACAGTAACAATTACACAAAAATCGGACGAACTCGCGGGCGGCAGCTAGTACCTACTATATAAGAAGATAGATGAATGGATTATGGTCATTAACAGTTGACATAGTCCAACGAGACTCACACAGAAATACTTTACCCATCTTCAAAACACGTCTACAAACATGTTAGAAACATTAGTTCGCCCTGAACGTGATGTTTCCTTCATCACTCACTGCCAATGCCAATAGAGAACATCACGCATAAATACATAATTATCCGCTAATTACTAACGTAAGTACATAATACTTGTAGGATTTTACTACGAAACAATCACCGTTTGTGATTGTTTTGATGAAATTATTGGTAATGTTCGTGCCATTTCTATTTTATTACAATATTTTTTTATTATGAACAGTATAATAAAAACTAACTCTAAACTAATTAAAACAAACTAAAATATGGCGTCAAAAAACTCCTCCACATCGCTGTCGACTGGTAATGTGCCCAAAAGACTGGCAGCATTGCCACGCTGAATGGCAATGCTTATAATAATTAATTTTGAACTTTTGGAATATACGAGTATGTATACTAATATATCGATCAATTTGTCCTTTTATTTAGATAGCCTATCGATAAATAGGCTATCCTAATAGTTAGTTATTCTAATTAATGAGATTAGGGAAAGCCCTAATTTTGGTTTGATAACTATGATAGGTTCTAAATAAACTAGTGCGCTTCACCATCAACGACTGCATCACTGCTTACCATCAGATGGGATCGCAATCCAGCAATAGTTTATAAAAAAATATAAGGATAATGATAGTGTGTGCTAGAAGCACATAAAAATGTCTTCAAAGTTCAAGAGAAGAAACAAACAAATTAATAATATTTTGAAAAATGTTTTTGAGGGTTCCGTACTAATTCTCCACTGTCCATTCATCTGTCTGTCTGCCCTTCTATTACAGGCTGTATCTCATAAATCGTGATAGACAGTTGAAATTTTCACAGATGATGTATTTCTGTTACTGCTATTACAACAAATACTAAAAACAGAATAAAATAAATATATAAGTATAACAATTACGTTTATTTTATGGGAATAACGTAACATAAATGTAGCTAAAACTGCACAAAAAACGTGTTTATTCCTTCGTGCGCGAGTCCAACTTGCACTTGGCCAGCTTGTTTACGAATAAATTTTTCTTCGCGACTAAAGAAATGTGATACATACATTATTTTTCACAAAAAAACAGTTGGGAACCCTACTAGAAACTGACCCGTCATAATCATTGCGAAATCTAGCGTCCCTCCAAAAACCTGTTTGATTGCAGTCAGATATAAAAATAAAGCCAATCTTCATTTCTAAAATTGAAGTTCATTGCCAAATTCCGATTCTGAGAAATAGAATTCCGTTAAAACCGGATTATTAATAGAATTTGTTTTCGGTCAATTTAATTTACAATATCAATAAAACTACCTATCTCATAAAAAATACCAGTTGTTTCTAGAATTAAATCTGTCTATGTTCAAGGCAAATCTTGCACAAGTATTTTGAAACAGTTACTCTTAACCGATTGATCTCAATACCTATTACAAGTAACTTGGATGACAATACTGCATTGTGTGTGGAGTGGAGAGGAGCCTTAAAAGTCCTTTTTTATTTTTTTGTATTAATTTCTTTATTTTAAGTTATTTATAGTTTAGTTTATTTATTATTTAGTTTAGTTTATTTTATTTATATTGTTTTTGTTCTGTCATCATCATCATAATTTTGATGTGTTCCACATGGGACACCTATTGATATTTTTCGCAGGTGCCATAAATGGAATACTTTATGATTTTAAATTTTATTCCACATGTAGCACCTACGAATTAGAAGGTACTAGTGATGATTCTTTTTTTTATTTGTATGCTAATGTAAAATTGCATTCCCGTAAATAAATTATTTTTCTTTTTTTCTGGATAATAAAGGATCAAAAAATGTTATCAAGCATCTATTTTTCCTGTATTTCTTCACTTCAAACGCTATTATTTTCACGTTTTACAATCATAATATCTAGTTTACGACACTGCACCAACAGTTACACATTATTTTATCAGTTTAGATTATAACTAACAATGTTATTGCGAAATTATTAGATAAAACCAGTATCGAGGTATAAAATAGATAAAGTTTTATAAATGCCTATACCTAAAGATTTAATATCAATATTTACAAAAATATAAAGTAGATTGGGTTACAATGGATCATGGGGTACAGTAGACTAATCAATGTAACTTAGTATTTGTGTTACGTACAGAAATAAACAAGTGGTCTGGTAGCTGTTTATTCGTATCCCTCTCGCCTTACCAGTTATAGCTGCGGTTTAGTTTGTTATATTAAATGTTATTTAGCTTCTATTATTATTTTATTTATTTGCTTTAAACGCTATCATTTTCACTTTACTTTACGACGTTATACCAATAATCACAAATTATTTTATCAGTTTATATTGGGTTACAGAGGATCATGGGATACAGTAAACTAATCAATGTAACTTAGTAACTATGTGTTGCGCTTACGCACACAAACGAACGAGTAGTCTGATAGCTGCTCATCCGTCTACCTCTCCCCCTTACTACAACTGTTGTCGCCGCGGTATCAATGTGTATCTCACATTGATACCGCGGCGACAACAGTTGTCACACTCCGGATTTTAAAACTTGTTTTATATCTTTCTTTTTTATTTATATGCTTGTTATTTCTTAATTCCGTTGTATATTTCCTTGTTTTTTTTATAGGATAGATAGATTTGTTTAATCATTAATTTTGGGACATAGTGGACTGTAATGGAAATAGTTTTATATCATGAGTCGACTCATTTTATGCATTGATTCAAATTGACCCACTCTCGGGATACTGTAGCCCTTTTCCCAATTATTTTAAAAGTGGCTATTACTTATAATTTTAAGTAATACTTACTAAAGAATGATTTAAATCCAGAGATGTTTTAATCACAAACTTTGAAACTCCCAGACTTAGAAAAAAAGTGATTCATTCTTACCCGTTTCTCCCTAGCTAAAAAAGTGCGATTTCCTTGAATTAATTAAAATAATTCACGGGCAAAGATTTTTCTTTGATATGCTGAATATCTAAATACCTACCATTATCATTGATACCAGATACACCAATCTAGGAAACTTTCCGATAGATAAGTTAAGTTTATCTTATTTTATCTAATTTTTATCTTGTACTAATCAAATTAATCGGATGAATTACATATGGCTTCAATAATTGAATTTAACACAGATTGACACTAGTATTAATATGACTATAAAATATTGATTTAGATAGTGTACAGTGAAAGCTGGATAACTGATTTTTTACTATCCATACTAATATTATAACGCCAATTGTGAGTGTGTGTGTATGAGTTACTACTTAATTCTCAAACGGCTGAATGGATTCGGTTGAAATTTGGCACACGAGTAAATCGTGTCCTTGACAAAAAATTTTCTTTCTTTATTTAAATTTATCAAATGCAAAAAAAAATTCAGTCACAGGTGAGTTCTCACCCTATTTCTAGTCATTTACGTACAACCGGCTTATAATATTTACATTAAGAAGAACGTATCGTAAACAAACGCGAGTATTTAGAAATACGTGTCTTTGATGAATGCAAAACAATGGAGAAATAACAATAGATATGTGTGGCCGATCAGTGCGTAATGTAAATATAGAAATTACTATCTTATTCCGTCACTAATTGGATACTTCGCTCATTCAAAAAAACACTTTATCCAAATAAATCGCAAACAAAAAGAATTTTTCAAATCTGATAGAAATTAACTAAGTGACCATGGGGACCATCTTAACTTACCGAGTTTCCTTCGTGGTTTGGAAAGCGCGTTAAGAGGGCTGTCGCAATTTTTGATGAATTTCAGCGTTTTATCCGATTTTTGACGTGTGACGATGCTTTAGATATAGCCATAAAAAAAAAACAAAAATATGGATAAGAAAGTTTGATAACTTATCTTGGGAGTGCTTTAAATAAATATTTGAATTTGTTTACCTACATCAGTAAAATCCTTGTCTCCGCAAAGGATGTTTTATAAAATGTTGCTTTTGGGTATCTTTTGACGCCTTGGTACACCGAAGATATTAAAGTTTAATCATTTATAAAAATGTCTATGATACAACTGTATCTTCCACATTGGAGTGCTGAAACCACTTTATTATTATTCATACAGTAATACACCAAAAATAATTCTGTAAAACCAAGATCTACTGACAGTTTTCCGTACGAAACTACAATTTTTATCTACGAAATTATAATCCAAACTCAAATAAAAAAAATTAACCAACTAAGGTGGTATTTCTATATATCTTGAAAAAATTAATTTGGGCTATTTAAAAGTTAAATAATATTTTTAAATAATTTTTGTATGCAATGCAAAAATCGAGCGCGACTGCTGCCGCCCGTCGTTTAACTTACCTATCGTCTGTTTTTTATACCCTGAGACTATATTGACACAGGAAATGTCAAAATTACTATAAGATGATGCCAGTTCTTTTGTGTTGTAATGGCATTTCTGTCAAAACGCTCAAATTTAAGAAAAATTGTAATAGCGCCCTTAAGCCGTAGGTCCCGGCTGTCATTTGTAGATCTTTGGTAGTCGTTACGGATAGTCAGAAGCCAGTAAATCTGACTCCAGTCTTGCCATGAAGTGCCATGTTACCCCAGTTAATGGGTTGTGGAGGTCTGGTAAGCAGCCGCTCCTCGTAAAATACTGGTATTCAGCTAAATCCGGCTTGACTGGAAGCCGGCCCCAATATAGTTGGGAAAAGGCTAGGCAGATGCTGAGTTGTCAGTTAAACACAACACAACACACTCCACCCAAGAGCGGGAGAAGTCAATGATTCCTCAACTAAAAAATACTTAATAAAATAATAAATGACTTGGTAATTTATTAAATAATACATAACAAGCGCGAAGAAAAGTCATAAAAAAACAATTTACGCACAAATACCTACTAACACCTTAGCGCACAGTTAATGTTTCCGTTCGTCACGACAATACTAGTAGTCACACGTCACGTCGCCGCGCCGTCGATATGTGACTGTCACGCCTTCCGCGGAATCATTGTATCCCCGATTTATGGATCCTATGACGTCATACGCTTTTCTTTTTTAACTTTGATTTACGGTAATTGTTTTCTGTAAAAACAATTATACTAAATTTGTTATAGGATGGTTTCGGTGACAGCTGTCAGATTCATACAATGTAGCCATCTATTCTTTTCTCTCATCTTAAAGACGCATGTTTTCGTCCTGCTGTCACCCAACTCATGTTTTGTAAAAAAGACTATAACGGAAACTATGTACAAACACTGTACGGTGGCACCGTTCGTCAGTCACGACACAGAATCGTACGTCACTTGATATTATGCCTCCTGCGGAATCATTGTATCCCCGATTGATGGACGCTCTTACATTATATTATCTTCTTCTTTAAATTTGATTTATATAAGTAATTTTGGCTATTGTTTTCTTTAAAACAACGCACAAACACTAACACTGTACGGTGGCATCGTTCGTCAGTCACGACACATACTTACTCTTAGCCGTACGTCATTTGATGTGCGACAATCACGCCTTCTGCGGAATCATTGTATCCCCGATTTATGGACGCTGTGACGTCATACGCTTTTCTTTTTTTGAATTTAATTTATGTGTAATTTTGTAATTGTTTTTTTTTTTTGCGAGTGATGAGATCGTTAATCAAGATCAAAGAATAATATTTATTCTGACCACGATTTTCGAAAGAGTTAATATGATTTCCGAAACACTTCGTGACTTCTAAGTATTATATTATTGTAAATTGAATTGTGTTATTTATTTGTCATTTTTATTTTATTTTAGACATTGTATTATGATTCATTTTTAATGTTAACGTCTTTAAATTGTTACATAATTTAGACAATTTAAACTTAATATTATTTGACTACTTATCGCTGTTTTAATTAAATATATTTGTAAAATTACAAAATGTGAGAAGAACGAAGGGGTGTAAGAAAATTCATGAAATTCCTGAGACAAAGGTTTACGGTTGGCCCCTAAGCTAGCCATGTATTTTTAGATTGACATTTGGCACCCTCACGGAAAATTCTAAGATACCGTACAAAGTTCTGC
Source organism: Mythimna separata (assembly GCA_030763345.1). Taxonomy (NCBI): domain Eukaryota; kingdom Metazoa; phylum Arthropoda; class Insecta; order Lepidoptera; family Noctuidae; genus Mythimna; species Mythimna separata. The sequence goes on from CM061192.1 coordinate 10,601,187, forward strand.
TAACTTTTGAGGACAAAAAGTACAATTAAACGCCAACCTTCAACCTTGGCCATTTCTTAACTGCCAGTGGCTTATTCCAAATTATATTTTTTTAATTACTTTTTTTTTCATTATTTATTTACATTGTGCTCACATGACAGAAGAGACAAGAAATTAGTTACCAAGATTTTTCTAAATAAATCATAAGTAGGTACACTCTTTTTAATGATGTTATAATAACATGATATAAAAGAGTGTCCGTAGTCCGTTTTCTTGCACGTTATTCTCAATAAGTAGTGATCTACATTTTGGAACGTGCAATTTAGCTTTTTTGACTGTTCGACATTTTTATAATTTAGAGTGCCTATAACTGTAACTGGTCCAGGCAACTGCCCGACAGTCAATTTCGAACTGTTGTATTGTTTTAATCACGCGATTTGGCGACATAAATGCCGCTACATCCTGGAGATTTGATGTGTGTTCCTCTACATCTGTAATTTTTTTCAGGAAAATTGGCTCGTCTTATTGAACTTAGTAAAACGTGAACTCTTATTACCTTCGTATACTCTTTCAGAGAATTCAAACATAATTTTATACATAATCAATAAACTTCAATACAAAAAAAGTTAACCCGTTATTATATTCAGTAGAAGTTGTAAAGTTTCTTAGTAATTTATAACAAGGGAACTAGGAAAGTTCGAAAAGTTAGTGCCGCAATATCCGCCGCACGAGGTTAGCGAGAAACACGATACTAGATACAAATTATGTAAGAAATTATTTACCTAGGTTATAAGAAAAAGTTAGCTTTATATTATACTGGATTAGAAGTCAGTAATAACTCGGCGGAGCTCGTAGCTAGATAAGAACAGCCGCACAGGTCGATCTTCAAGGTTAAGCAACGCTTGCCAAGGTTGGTGTGTGGATGGGTGACCATCTTAACATAACGAGTTTCTTCCTTGCCTCGGAAAGCACGTTAAGCCGTAGATCCCGGCTGTCATTTGTAGATCTTTGGCAGTCGTTACGGGTAGTCAGAAGCCAGTAAATCTGACTCCAGTCTTGCCATGAAGTAGCGTGTTACCCCAGTTAATGGGTTGTGGAGGTCTGGTAGGCAGCCGTTCTTCGTAAAATACTGGTATTCAGCTAAATCCGGCTTAACTGGAAGCCGAACCCCAATATAGTTGGGAAAAGGCTAGGCAGATGATCAATATACGTATTAGATTGGACGTAAAAATCTGCACAAGTACGTAACAGTAACATACTCCACAAGCTGCATTATCGCTCGTTTAGCGGTGGATGTTTTCAAAGCAAACCGCCACGCAATCGCAACACACGCCGATCCGATAACCGTTATTTATCAATTACTCAATCTGACCAGCCTACTACTAAATGTTATTTTAAGGTGGGAAATGAGAAATTATCCAATGACTTCTCTCGCTCCAGGGTGGAGCAGGCGTTTCAGAATAAAACGCACATGTGTCTTTCAGTTGCCTTTTAAGAGACCACCGGCATTTCTGAAGTCAAGCCATGGCACAAGAATTCTTCGACCCTGCTGAACCCCTGCAGTTTTACTGACATTTTTACCGGATAGCCGGACGGCTAGCTACTCATTTTCATCGCAAACTTAAGGCAGGCGACTGCGAGAGTAATAAAGTTCATTCCCATATGTGTGAGGCCACCTCTTTCGCTAGCATTACTCTGCTTCGCAGAAGGAGGCGGCTGCCTGCCGTTCCTCCTTGCTCCGGACTATGGCCTGTGCCAGGGCCCGGCGCGAGAGGACGTTGCCACCGATCAACCCTACGAGGACACGGCAGTGCTCCACCCAAGCGGGGCACACCTCCATCGTATGCTCCACCGTGTCCGCCTTAAGATCCAGGTTATAGCTTTTAGGAAACACAAACTCAGGCAGGGAATTAAACTACTAACATGTAAGCAAAATGAAAGTATCCAAAAACCGTTTTGTATGCGTGGGATGTTGACGTTCATAAATATATTGGTTGTGCATCGCCATAAGTCTTGTAGTCCGAAGATAAAACGGGCATGAATTTTGAATATAAAAGACTTTTTCACCTCGAAAGGAAAGGCAGGCAGTTAATTTACACCCTCCGAATTGAGTCACCTCCGCTCAGTCGTTGATGGCGCATAATGTTCCACGCGCGCATTTAAGAGATGTCAGTAAAACCATAGGGGCCCAGTATTGCCGAGGTCTCGGGGGCCATTTGTTGACTTCTAAAAATGTTCTAAAAGACAGAACGCAAAGGGCAACTAAACGAACACAGGTGGGTCTTAGCCAGTAACGGTCTGTCCATCTCATTCCCGCGCAAGAAGTCATTTGATGATTTCCCACCAAGAGCAGGGATGATGAATGAAAAGTTGACGTACCTTTTCTGGGAAAGGATGGCATATGAAACTCATTTTCATTCTAGGAAACATAAGTATGGTTAATGTTACAAGTCGATAACAAAAAATATACGTTTCAGATCGATGTAACTCCATGTGAAATTAAATATTTAGAATGGAGTCGAATTGAAAAACTGCGATCGCGTGTGATAAACTAACGTGACATGTGATGACTACAAAATGACGAAAAATAATACAATAATATCGTCATCAGGTGTCATTTGAGAGTTATCTCGGAATGTTGTCACAATAGGAATTCTCACATTTACTTGTTGTAATTTAGGACTAAACGCTGCTATTAAAAACTCGTTAAAACACGTCGACTCACTAAACTGTTGATTGTCACCAAAATACTGTGATTTTAGTACGAGTCACACGTTTAGCTATCGGTTAATAGTTTGTTTTTTTTGCTAGATTTTTAGTCAATAATGAAATAAAAATAATAATAAAATCCTTCTGCTGCGCCGAGCAGGCTTACACTCTCATCATCTGCCTAGCCTTTTTCCCAACTTTATTGGGGTCGGCTTCCAGTCAAGCCGGATTTAGCTGAATACCAGTATTTTACGAGGAGCGGCTGCCTACCAGACCTCCACAACCCATTAACTGGGGTAACACGGTACTTCATGGCAAGACTGGAGTCAGATTTACTGGCTTCTGACTATCCGTAACGACTGCCAAAGATCTCCAAATGACCGCCGGGACCAACGGCTTAACGTGCTTTCCGAGGCACGGAGGAAACTCGTTATGTTAAGATGGTCACCCATCCACAGACCAACCTAGGCAAGCGTTGCTTAACCTTGAAGATCGATCTGTGCGGCTGTTATTATCTAGCCACGAGGTCCTCCTCACGAGCAGGCTTACACTCTATAAAACATAAAAGTAGTGTATCTGAAGTGGATGGTATGTAATTTTATAACAAAACTATGCAGCTGATGCCCGCGACGTTGTCTGTATCAGACTCTTAAGATCTTAAGCAGCAGAATGCCTTTTGGTCACAATTTTTGTTACAAGTTTTGTTTTTTAGCCTAGCCTAGCATAGCATCAGCCCTCCTCTCTAGGAGCGGGAATGGGCGGTAATCCAACACGCGTGCCCAGTGCGAGTTGGTGGATGTCAGATTTCTTCGAATTTTTTGTTCTAGGTTCCGGTGGATTTTTTCCTTCAACGTTTTATGTCTGGTTATTATTTATTATTATTTTAGTACACTGACCGCCCCAAGTCTACCTATCTCCTTTCGTTCAGTCCATCCTAGGATTGTCTGTAAGAGATTGCCCTGTGCGATATGACCGCCAATTGTACACTTAATTTGTACAAATATTTTACCTTTCCACATTATGAGGTGTACAATAAATTTATATAAACTAACTAGCAGCCCGTCCCGGCTTCGCTCGGGGTAGACAATTATTTATTTTTGGAATTTTTCCCGTCAAATGACTACCCTACATATCCTACGCTACCCTACCCTACCTTCCCTACACTACCCTACTTACCCTACACTACCCTACAGTACCCTACACTACACTACACTACACTACACTACCCTTCACTACCCTACGTTACCCTACACTACCCTACACTACCCTAGCCTACACTACCCTACACTACACTACCCTACACTACCCTACTTTATCCACCTTTTTCTTTTTTTTTTAGATTTAAACTATCCTATCTCTCAAGTTGGATCGAACTGCACATGGTGTGCGAATTTTATTATAATCGGTTAAGTGGTTTAGGAGTCCATTGAGGACAAACATTGGGACACGAGATTTATATATATTAAGATGACAGAAGGGTGAAGAGTGGTCAAAAGCTAACTATTTCAAGTGGTACAATGTTTGGTTCCCAGTAACTTTAATAGGTTCTAAGACCGTTTTCACATATTCCGATCCGATATCGGTATCGGACCCCGATACGATATCAGGGTAAGGTAAATGTATGAAATATGTACCTGTCTTTCATATTGTCCGGCCCGATATCGGATATCGGAGCACGGCTTTTCATACATTTTACTTACTCCGATATCGTATCGGCGTCCGACACCGATATCGGATCGGATAATGTGAAAACGGTCTTAGGGTGAAAAGTGGTCCACAGCCAAAGTCGAGTTTACATTTAACAAAGATAGGCAACGACTTCAATAGTTGTTTTACTAATAATAACAAAAGAGTGAAGAGTGGTCAACAGTCAACTGTTTTGGGTGTATAGAATAAACTTTATTGTACCTACACCAAAAAAAAAAGTAACAATTTATGCAAAAACTTAAATGGGTTCAATACAATACAACAATGTGATGTGTGTGTGGTGTATTTATATTTTTGGCTACACTTCAACAGTAAAATTATATGAACTTAAAATAAAAAGAAGGGTGAAAAGTGGTCAACAGACGACTTTGTCGAGTGTACATATAAGGTACTTTACTAGTAAGGTAATAAGGTTTATTATTGTTCAACAGCCAATACTATCAACAGTACCTCCAATGACGTTTGGTTAAAGCATTGTTCTAAGTGTCCCATTACAATGTGACGGTATAACAATTAAAAATGTACGACATTTTATATTATTTGCATTCTTGGCGTTTTGTTTTGGTGACCAATGACCAACAGCTGGACTTTTGTTTACCAACATTGTGGTAGCTAGAGGTGATTGGAAGTTGGTCGTATTTGTGTTAGATGTTGGCGTATTGGTGTATGTTTAAATGCCATATTGTATACTAAAACTAGCTGTCCCTTCAGTTTCAACCGTCTACATGATGTTATATAGAAAAAAAAAGAGAAAAAAGAAGAAAAAAGCAAATTTGGCACACATGATTCATGTCATAAGATAACACAAGTAATTGCAAACATAAGCCCGTTTTCAATAACCTACCGCAGTTCATAGATAGATAGCTATCCCCGATAAACTGTAAGATTCTATCTATCAATCCACAACTTTTGGTAGGAAATGCTAACCGTCGATGGGCTATAGGAAAGTAAATAAAGGCTAAAGGATAGATTTGTTTATCTTCAGTAGCTGCAACTTTAGATAGATAGCTTATTGAAAACGGGCGTAACTCGATAAATGGGCTATACAAAACTAAAATTTTACAAGTCGAGCCAGTAGTTCCCGAGATTAGCGCGTTCAAACAAAGAAAGTTTTCAGCTTTATGAATCTTCTTGAAAAGTGTATGACACAGTTTAGTAAAAATATGTATTTTACAAATGCATATTGTTTTATATTATATTAATATACTAAGACGAAATTTTTCCAGTTGTGGAAAAGAAAAAAAAAATAGATCGCTTTTTTTTAGTGTCTCAGTTCCTATAACAAATTAATATTATTTTTTTTATTTGTTTGTTAAGTTGGTGTTAAATAATAATTTTCTTTATTTATATACAACAATAATCCTCTTTTTTATCCTTAAATCATATGATTCAGTTACAAGGAAGAATCTCTAATTAATTATTAGTTTTAATATTGTTTTCCTGAGTCTACTTTATAATACACAATATAATAATAATTGTGACTTGTACCTAGAACTAGAACATAATTTACTAACTTTAATAACTTACTATTTATATAACAATAGGCATGTTAGCTCTTATAGAATAGAATATTTTTATTTCAGACCGGAGTCCATAGGGTTAGTAGCAATTTTAAATCTGGCAAAGATCTGTATATGTTTAAAAAAAAGTTTTTTTTTGCTCGTAAATTAATGTTTGAATAACACATCAATTTCAGATTAATATGTTATTCACACTTATTTATTAATAACCTATTATTTATGTAAAAATGTTGGTCAGACCAAAAAATTGAAGCTAAATTGCACCTTCCAATGCATAAATCTCTATGGAGAAGAACGTGATTTATACATATATATTAGTATTTGTAAGTTTATCTTATCTATAAGAATTTTTCCCTCTTTTTTGCATCTACCATATTATCTCTTCACCACCCTAGATTGACCGGTAGAAAATGCCTATGGCAGTAAGTCCACCTTTGTAATTTGTGTTGCTTAAAGAATAAATAAATAAACTTATAAGAATTTCCATGAACACTTGTAATCTATCACATACCCGCGAAACGAGACACAATAGTAAAACAATAACAGCGCGGTCTCATAGGACCGGTCGGGGATTCAAACATTAAATCTTGTTTTGAGTTACTAAACACACACACACACACTTATATACTTACTTTTATTTCTTTGCGCTTTACACTTGCTTTACATTAATCAGCTATTTACATTAATCAGCTGGTCGAAATAACACATGTTTGATTATTCAAACCAATCAAAGCATTTAATCTAAATAAACCGTTTAGTTACAGGCACTTTTGAATTGTCAAGCAAAATGATGCTAATTGCACATTCCACAGCGTAATTATCTATGGAGAAGAATTTGAAAGAAACTCCATGGGTACTCTTTTAAATCATATTACGAATTTACATATGGATGGATGGAGAGGGAGAGCGAGGCCAAAGAAAAGATGGATGGATTGTGTAAGGACTGATATGAAAGAAAAGGGAGTTAGTCATAGTGTGACGGACGACAGGACAGAATGGAAGAAGAAAACGTGTTGCGCCGACCCCAAGTAATATGGGATAAGGGCAGGAAGAAGAAGATCTTGGTTAAGTACCTACATATGTCTTTAGAATATTTTGCCAAAATATTATTAGGAAAAAATACCTATTTGGGATTTATATTAACTTTTTATTTTTTTTGCCATACAGCGTGGCAATGCTGCCAGTCTTTTGGGCACATTACTAGTCGACAGCGATGTGGAGGAGTTTTTTGACGCCATACTTTAGTTCGTTTTTACTTAGTGGTAATTAGTTTAGAGTTCTTATTATACTGTAATTACCTAGTTAATAATTGTAAAAATGTTATGAGTAAATATAACACGTTTTAGACTTTTTAATGTTATTTTTATATTGTTACTAAGGAATTTCTTTATCATTTCTCGGCTGGAAATACATAGGTAATATTGTGCCTAACTTATTATTTACTTGTATAGGAAAATAATAATATACGAGTAATAAAACTTTAGTTATTTCATAATAGAGCGATAGGATGAATGCGGAATTAAATCGATCAATGTTTGTTTCTTATGAATGTGTTTAGAACAAATGTGATGACTGAACCATATTTTATTTATTTATTTATTTTTGAACTATATAAATTAGTAAAAATAAATACAAATTTCTAAACTTTTGTTTAAAAAAATGGTATGTCTGTGACTATTTTACCTTGACACTAGTAAATGTATATTTTACCATGAATTATCTTAGTATTATCGGCCTTATAATGTTCCCACTGCTGGGACTCAGGCCTCCTCTCTTGGAGAGGGAATGGGCCATAATCCACCGCGCGGGCTCATTGAGGATTGGTGGATGTCACATGTCTTCGAATTTGGTTCTAGGACATCACAACAATTATCTTAATGCGTACAGATTAATATGTTCTTAGCTTCTTTTTATACACGTGTCCTTAATAACCTAATTTATTTGACGCATAACATACATAGTTCAATTTGATATAATTTACCATTTAATACATTCTAGGTAGGTGCTTATTTTGTATTCTGCTTTTTCTAACTGAATGCTAGGTTCTTCATTTATTATTATTAGCAATAAACATGGTAAAAACTATTAAAGTTTCTTCAAGTATGTAAATTGATATTCATTTTTTCACACGATTGTAAATATTATTATTTTATATAGCTATTTATAAAATAAAATAAACGACTGACTTGTATTAGTTATCAAATAAAAATGTAGTATCCACTTATGCAAATATTTCAATTGGTAGGTAGGTATTACTTACAAAAAAAAATTTGAAAATATCAGTAATTTTTTTTTTATAGAACTCAGAAAAAAATGAAAACGATTTTTTTATCAGTCATGCATAACACAGATAAAATAAGTAAAAATACTTACTGTCTGCTTTTCTTCTACAGGACACCTTAATACTAATATCACAGGATTTTATAAAATACAAAAAATATTTCTTTACTAAAATATTTTTTTATATTTACACACACTTATTTATAACTGTTAAAATATTTACATGTATCAATATTTACACTGTAGTGTTTATTTATAATTTACATTAGATTTGCTTAGTCCGATTACATTTGGCATTTAGTTTTATTACATTTTTGTTCGCGTGTTGCGGTATCGCGGTCGTGGTTCGCATGCGCGGCGGGCGGTGCGATCGTAAGCGCGTCCGACGGCCAACTGCTCATTCAGGTGAGAAATCTACAGCTTTAATATCAAGTGGGCAACTCAATCAGTGATAATGATAACATTACAAAGGCTAGTCTCGTCGGCAACAGACTACAGACAGCGTCGTACCCTGCTGTCCGCGACCGGTTCTATTCGGTCAATGCTCGGTTCAATGTGAAAAAATTATTGGGGCAAAAATACGAATGCATATTTTTTTTGGCGTGACGAGAATTTCGTCCCTCTGGTCCGTTTGAGCAAAACTTGTTTTAGGAAGTTGTCAAACTGTTGCTGGATTTTAAGAAATAATATCTGACTTGTAGTACGCATGTCTGACTCAACTAAGATTATTTCAATAAATTGAATAAATAATATTTTAATAAAATGTATAAAATGAGGCAGGCAATTTATTCTGTTAGTTTATGTCATTTGAATCAATTATCTTTAGTAGTTATTAATATTAGCAATTAATGCGTATCGTTCAAGCGCTAGGCATTCAAATTTTTATATTTAAATCCTTTAGAATATATATTTTAAGTTAAGATAAGCCGGTTTTCCAAATCTTTTAAGGTCACTGGACCTCTCAAGTTCCAAAAATGCGAGAAACGCGATTTAATGCTGATAGCGCGCGAGCTGCGAGCTGGTATGACCCAACCACATAATAAATGTATTTTTAGTATTGTATAACAAGTCCAAGAAGGTAGGATATTTGAAAGGCTGTTCACTTCTTGCAAAAATACTTCCGATATACCTAAAGCCGTGTACGCACATTTGAACAAATTTGTTGCGTTGACCATCTTAACATACCGAGTTTCAGTTTACCGTGCCTCGGAAAGCACGTTAAGCCGTTGGTCCCGTCTGTTATTTATAGATTTTTGGCAGTCGTTACGGATAGTTAGAAGCCAGTAAATCTGACTCCAGTCTTGCCATGAAGTACCGTGTTACCCCAGTTAATGGGTTGTGGAGGTCTGGCTGGTAGGCAGCCGCTCCTCGTAAAATCTTATTCAGCTAAACCCGGCTTGACTGGAAGCCGACCCCAATATAGTTGGGAAAAGGCTAGGTAGATGATAATGATGACATCACCTGAAGGTAAGCGATGATTGTGGTTGACGATGGAGCACGTGCACCTTCGTACGTACAATAAATGTATTCCCAAAACGTTTTGTACGTATGGGTGGGATGTCACTCCAAACTTTGGACACTTGGCCATATGAATCATAATTGTTTCTAATACGTATTGGGTATTTATTCGAGTACCTATCGCTCAAACTTTACATCGCCTAACTTTAGAGAGGCCAACATATTTTGACCTTTGACGTAAGGTACGTTTTATTCTTATTTATCCTTATTTACAGACGAATTAAATGGCCCTTACATAGTTACATGCTAATTGAAGAAGTGTGTCGTTTTACTGCACTATGGCATTCTCTGATTTTACATTTAAATTATTCCCTCTACTAGAGAGGAGGCTTGAGTCCCAACAGTGGGAACATTACAAGGCTATGCAATGCTAAAATTAAACATTTAAATTATAGAGTTAGATGTTTAGCGCCAACGGCCTCGAATCTTCCGCACATATTAAAAATACTACTAAAATTATGTACTTCAAATAAGTCATTCCCCGCAGACCATGTCGTACCCGAAAACTTTCTATCATGTTCCTTTTTGATAAAAGGAAAATTGAGAACCTGATTGCAGCGCCTTTTGCTGGGTTTAATTATATTTATAACTACACCCAGTAAAATTTAAATTTTTAATTAATGTTTGAATCCCCAACCGGTCCTATGAGACCGCGCTGTTATTGTTTTACTATTGTGTCTTGTTTCGCGGGTATGTGATAGATTAATAATCCAGGGAATTCAAATGTACACACAAAGTTTCATCCGAATAGGCCAAGCCGTTTAGGAGGAATGAACAACGAAGATGGCAACGAAGGAACGGGGTAGGGGTTTAGTTAGTAAGAGTCTGACACGCCCTCAGAAGTCATTGTGATGATTCCCCGACCGAAAAAAAAAAAAAAAAAACGTAGTGAATTACTGCCCATTTATTCCTCTCCGATCTTGAAAATGCAAATGAGATCGAGGTCAAGATCTGGTTCAAGCTGAACACAAATACTTACATATAAAAAAAGATACTTACATGGTAACTCAAAACGACCTTCTCAAAAAAGAGGGTCAAAAATTTTTTTCAAAGTATAAATGTTTGTTTTGACATAGAGAAAACTAATCACTCATGTATTTTATTTATTCTAGCTAGACCAGATCCGCACCGCTCTTCACTCTACGGTCCACAAAGCCCTTCACACCGCTAGAGACAGAAACAGATAGAGGAATATCGTACAAATTAAAGTGATGAAGCAAGGAGGACCTCAGTATTGATAAGTACGACGCAAGGTGGAAAAACTAGACATAATATATTAACAACAATCCATCAGGCCGTACTGGGTCCACGTGGTGGCCCATTGGTAACGCCTCCGGCTTAAGAATTTGTAGGTCGCGAGTTCAAAATAATAACTGATAACCCAACCAGGCGCATTACTTTGTGTAATATTTATTTTATCACCGCTGCTCTCAAAACAGTGAAGGAAAACACCAGCATATCCTGGAACTAAATATTCGAAATTACTTCCACCAACCCGCATTTGGCCCGTGTGGTGGATTGTGGCTCAATTCGTCTTCTAAAGAGTAAGACCGAGTCCCAGCAGTGGGAACATTATAAGACTGATAATTGCCTCCAACTCCCCCCCCCCCTCAATCCGACCTTGAATCAGGGTAGGATAAAACGCAATAGAGCAAATTGAACCGTCCATCTACTAAGCCTTTTCCCAACTATATTGGGGTCGGCTTCCAGTCAAACCGGATTTAGCTGAATACCAGTATTTTACGAGGAGCTCGGCGAGGGGCTGCCTACCAGACTTCCACAACCCATTAACTGGGATAACACAGTACTTCATGGCAAGACTGGAGTTGGCTTCTGACTATCCGTAACGACTGCCAAAGATCTACAAATTACAGCCGGGACCTACGGCTTAACGTCCTTTCCAAGGCACGGAGGAAACTCGGTATGTTAAGATGGTCACCCATCCACAGACTAAATTGAACACAAAATAAAAAAAAAACACAAAAAATCACATTGACCTTCCTTCCAAAAAAAGGGGCCACTAATCTTCACATAGTCAAAATACAGTTCTCAGTATAGACGTTTTTTCGAAGAATAAATGAATCACTCGCGAATTTTATTTATACATAGACGTAAATATTAACACTCGGTCCGATTTAGAACATTCTGGTCAGTCATTTGCATTTTTAACTAATTATATAATAATTTAATTTGAAATTTTGAATAATTATGGTTCTTATAATGGGTATTATTTACATAATTGTTAGAATACGGTTTGTTTGCTTTACCAAGCAGAGAGAAAGTTTGTTTTTGACCGGAAGGTCAGAAGTTCGATGGCTTGTTGAAATGTTGGTGCGGAGTTGAAAAATATATTGACCAGGTGTGTTTTTGCTTTTTTGTTTTAATGTCGAGGCTTTTGAGAAAGAATGTTATAAGCGAGAATTTGATTTTTTGTGCAGAAATGGGATTTTTATCTTCTTTTATTAAGACCCGTCTATCGTCAACCTGAGCATGATTTGAAGACTTGTTGGTGCATCCAACGCAATTTTGATAAAGAGGTACCGGGAAAAAAGGGAACACCTAAATGCTTTGGTAATTCTGTCATTCACTAGACTATTTTACAAAACAATTCCAGTAAATACATATTTTGTTTAAACTTTAAAATTTTGGAGAAAAAAAATAGGTTTCGATAAATAGTTTTACAGTAAAACAAGCTTGGTGCCCTGAAATCGCACGACGGGGTCGCAGCAGACCAAGAAGGAGATGGCGGGACGACTTGGATGCCTTCCTTAAGAATTGGCAAGAAGTGGCTCAAGGCCGGGAACGATGGAAGGAATGGGGGGAGGCCTTTGCTCAGCAGTGGGGCAATATAAGCTAGGTATATTAATATAGTAAAATATAAATAACGACTTTTTTATTACACTTTCATTCGTCTTTACTGGATTAGTTTTACACAAATTGATTTTTTGATTTTAATAGAAACCTACATAATATCCACAATGATATCTGTGTTTCCAAAATATTTAGAGAAAGATTTCTAGATCAGATACTAACTACATAATCATGTAAGAATGGGTTAGGTTGTTCTACAAGAACTACCCAACCCAAAGTATTTTTGAAAATATTTTTGTTTTTTTTTTAATTGTTATAAACTAGTGCTTGACTGCGATCCCACCTGATGGTAAGCAGCGATGCAATCGTTGGTGGTGAGGCGCACTAGCTTATTAAAAGCCTATTCACTCTAGCCTAGAAGACACCTAAATAGCAACTATTCTATTTGATTAGTGAATACTTAATTATATTTTTTAGAATTATATAATCATAAATACCACATTCCTTCCACATTCCTGCTAAAACAACAATTGTCACATTTGTCACTTACAACGTTCTTCTAAAAGGGATTTACATATATTAGGTATTTACTTACTTAACTCGTATTTAGTTTAGTAAAAATAGTGAGTTTATATTTTAGTTTCTTATGTTTATTCTTATTTTTATTAACTGCAATGACTTTACTTTGTTTCGAGAAGGTGACGCTTTTTCATTGTTATCATATTTTTTGCGATATTAGATAGATTTATAAACCAGTGCTTGACTGCGATCCCACCTGATGGTACCTAAGCAGTGACGCAATCGTCGATAGTGAGGCGCACTAGTTTATTAAGAGCCTATTCACTCTAGCCTTGAAGACACCCAAATTATAATCGGACGGAAAAACCGCAGCAGACAAATTGTTCCAGTCCTTCGATAATTAAAAAAGAAATTGTTTCGAAATGTTCTTTGGCATCCTCTCTTTACAAGCAACGACACGACGGCACTACATTGTCATTTCGTCGACAGAATTTCACAGATTGGTATGTAAACGCAAGAATATATTAAACCTATAATGAAAGGTTTGTTACGTCTGTTGACAGTAGGCTTTAAAGGCTTTGTTAGAATTATGTTCAGACGGCGAATTTTTAGACTTTTTCGATCGCGGTATCGTAAACTTTTGCTACATAGCTCTTACCCTTTAACAGTTCAGTTTAGGTCGTAAAAAGGATCCCGGTAAAAGCTCGTGGTAGGGTACATATTCCTCTGTAGTACATAATGATAATCGGAGCTGTATTCCTTACCAGGTTAAGTAATATTGGAATTTGCCTTCAGATTACCAAGCAAAAGTAAATTCCAAAATAAAACGAAATAATCAATTAGGTATCGAAAGCCTTCATGCCATTACCCTGCAAATATATTATCTGTTACGATTACACAGCATCCAAAAAACTAAAATGGGTTTCTTAAGCTTTTGAGGTCAAGGAAAGTGGGCATAATTCTTAAATTAGGTGCACAATTTATTAAGACTATGTGTTTAACCTTGAAACAGAGTAAAACGAGCCGCCATCTTATAAAAATTCGGGCAAGTGCGAGTCGGACTGAGGGTTGCGTACTGTCTGTAGCAAAAAACGGTAAAAAATCACATTTGTTGAATCAGAGCCCCTTAAATGTTTATTATATTCTATTTTTAGTATTTTTTGCTATAGCGGTAGCAGTAATACATTTGTGAACAACTGCATAGTTGTCACGGTTCATGAGATAAAGCCTGATGACTGACATTCAGAGAGACAGACGGACTGACAGCGGAGTCTTTGTAATAGGGTCTCGTTATACGCTTTGGATACGGAACCCTAAAAAATGGCACTACCCAAAATAACTCTCACAAATACGAGTATGTCGTTTTTTTTTCAAACTTTTTAAGTAATCAAGTTTATTTTGAATAACTTGAAGATGTAATTCGGTATAACAGTTTTACGTGGATGCGATACGCAAGAATTCGCTTTCATCGTACGGATGCGCTTCAACGATTTTCAGGAGGTCAACTCAGAGACTTCATTAATTTCACTAGCGTGATTGAGTGTGTTTAAGAAAGTAAAAGTTTCCTTCCTCAAAAAATAAAAAGAAATTTTTTGTTAATCTAAGTTTTTTTAAGTTGTGAGATCATCAAAATGACTTCTCCCACTCTGGGCGGAACGGGGAGGCGTGTCAGATATCTACTGACTAAAACCCAATACTGTTCCTTCTTTGCCCTAATTCCAGGGTCTTTTTAGTCAACTCAGGCCCCAGTGGGCTTCTACCCTGTAGGGTACACTACGGTTTGGTGACATCTCTTTGAGGTGCACGTGGAACACACATGGCATGGGCTTGGTCCAGACTTTGTTTATCTAAGTACTTCATTTTCTGATCATTATCTAGTGCATGACTGTCGACAGGGAATTGCATTGCACACAATCATTGACTAAGCCTTTGATTTCGACAGTCCATCAACATTAATAGCGCCATTTTTGTTTGACGAGCGGATACATGAGATTATCCAAAATCCCTCGTATTGTGATAAAAGAGAGTGTTGAGAGCTTGAGAGAGAGAGTTATACATAAATATTTACTTTGTTAAGTAATACATTTTTTAAATTTATTATATACTAGCTGTCCCCTGCGGTTTCACTCGCATGTTTCGTTACTGCTCCGCTCCCGTGGGTCGTAGCGTGATGGTATATAGCCTATAGCATTCCTCGATAAATGGGCTATCTAACACTGAAAGAATTTTTCAAATCGGACCAGTAGTGCCAGAGATTACCCCCTACATACAAACTTACAAACATACAAACTTACAAATTTTACCTCTTTATAATATTAGTATAGATAAAGCCCTCCTGCTCCGCCATAAAAATTCGGTTGTATAAAAAACCCTACCAAATAAGATGTATTACTCGCCAATATCAGTTATTATGCAGTTAAATTCTTTCTTATTTTGGAATCATTATAATTGCACAATTAATGAATTTTTCTTTCTCGCTTGCACCTGTGCAATGTTCATTGACTTCCTCCTCATAACTCGGTCCGGATCGAGTTATATTGAGTTCAATTTTCTACGTGCGAAAACGAAACGGAAAGAGTTGGAGCAATAGGCGTTAGTTTATAGGAAAGAAAGAGATAGATGCGTATTATGGGTTTTAGTTGTTTGAAAAGGTAATCCGGTATTTTTCGGCTTATGATTTTGGCATTGACGACAAATGTTGTATACATTTAAAAAAATCGAAGTAATTGAACAATAGAAGGGTTGTTGACCTATAGATTTCTGTTTCAAAAGGTATCTCGACAGGAATGGAGTTATATGAAGGCTTCGCGACTGTAAGCCATAAGATGAACTACATCGTACACACGTGGTCCATACATTTTATATGGCAACTAGACTTGTAGAGCTACATCGGTAATATTCGGTTTTTAGCGATCACGACTGCGACCGAGTCACGCGATCCACTGCTTAGTATGAGCTAAACAAACCAGGCGACCGGTGCCATAATATGCAGTGGGTAGTGTGCTAGTAGGCAGCCGCTCCTTGTAAAATACTGGTATTCTGCTAAATCCGGCTTGACTGGAAGCCAACCCCAACATAGTTGTGAAAAGGCTAGGTAGGTAGGATGTTGATGCGTGTGCTCATCATCTCATCTGCCTAGCCTTTTCCCAACTATATTGGGGTCGGCTTCCAGTCAAGCCGGATTTAGCTGAATACCAGTGTTTTACGAGGAGCGGCTGCCTACCAGACCTCCACAACCCATTAGGAAACTCGTTATGTTAAGATGGTCACCCATCCACAGGCCAACCTAGGCAAGCGTTGCTTAACCTTGAAGATCGACCTGTGCGGCTGTTATTATTTAGCCACGAGCTCCTCTGTTGATGCGTGTGCTAAGAACCAAAATAATGCTAGCTTTAGACCCACGCCACGCGACATGGTTTTAACCCCTGGGCCATAACGACAGATTACCAGTAAAATAAGTCACTATTTCTATAAATAACGATAGAAACCTCACCATCGTTGTCCATGACCATGGCAATCGGTCATGGACAGCCATAATGAATCGTTAAATCCTTGGCGCACTGCCGAATGACCTTCACGGATAGCACAGGGCAATGGAAAAGATTATGCTATTAAGTAACCTGTCAGTAGCCCAATTCACGTAATCAAAACCGTCACGATATTATAACGACGATACGAAAACGATTTCGCTTAGACCATAGTTTCCCGACCTTTTATGAACTACTGCCCCTTTTGATATCACTGCTTGCTCTGTTGATCGCCTATGTGAGGTAGCATGTGCAGAGGTGGAGGGCCAAACTTTCTTATGTGTCTACAGACCACCTGCTTCAAACTTGACATCCTTTTTAATCATTATGGAAGAAATACTAAATAAACTTATTAGAGATAACAAGTTAGTTTTCGTTTGTGGAGATTTAAATATTGATCTTTTGGTAAATTCTCCTGATACGCGTAAACTTCTCTCGTTATTTAGTTCTTTTAATCTAAAATGTATATTTAATGAAGCTACAAGAATAACAGCTACTTCAGCTTCATGCATAGATAACATCTTTACTAATTGTAATATAAAAGACGCATCCTTAATTAGTGGCGTGAGGTCTGACCATACTGGTCAGCTCGTTTCTTTTGAGTTAGTCAAGAAGTTCCAATTGGATTCAACTGCAGAGTTTAGATCGCTTACTAAAAATAAATTAAACAGTTTTAATAACAATGTTCTTGGTAGTCTCTCAACAGCCAATTTTGATTCGCAAGACCCCAATGTAAATTATGCTACATTATTTTCTACAGTATGCCATGAATTCAATAAGGCGTGTCCACTTAAAAAAATTTAAATAAACAATAAATCCAAATTTAATGAATGGGCAACTGCTGGTATTAGAAAAAGCAGAGATACTTTATATCAGTTATATTATGAAAAATCGTTATCATCTGATCTTAACTTGCATAACCACGTTAGACTTTATTCAAAGATCTTCAAAAGAGTCTGCGCCCAAGCTAAATCTAAGTCAATAAGTAAGAAAATTGGAAATTCTAATAATAAAATCAAAACTGTCTGGAGGGTAATAAACAGGGAAACTGGAAAGACAAATCAACGTGATCGGAATGATTTGTCGCTAAGAATTGATAACAAGATCATATCAGATAAGTCAGAAGTGGCAGCGACATTAGAAAACTTTTTCACTAACATCCCTATAGAAGTTACGAAATCTCTCCCTTCTTCATCTTTGCTTGCTGAATCTTTTTTAAAAGAAAATTTCACTAAGGATATACCAACCTTTGAATTCAAGCGTATATCTATCGATACAATTAAAAAAACATTCCAAAGTCTTAGCGTAAAAAACACGGAGGACTTATGGGGTATATCTGTTAAGGTTCTTGGCGATATTATTGATACAATTGCTCCTATCCTAACAGGAATATTTAACCAATGTTTAGACAGTGGTACATTCCCTGATTTAATGAAACATAGTAAAGTAGTACCAATTTTCAAATCAGGAAGTAAGAGTGATCCCTCTAATTATAGACCTATATCTGTGCTTCCAGCATTGAGTAAAATATATGAAGAAATCATGCTGGACCAGATGTTGTGTCACTTTAACTCAAATAGGATCTTGCATAGTCATCAGTTTGGCTTCACGAAAGGAAGGTCAACGACAGATGCAGGAGTGAAACTCATCAGTCACATTTTGGAATCCTGGGAGAAGTCCCAGGATGCTATTGGCATATTCTGTGACCTCTCAAAAGCATTTGACTGCGTTGACCATAATACTCTGATCTGTAAATTACATCATTACGGAATTCGTGGACGAGCTGCTGATCTTGTTTTTTCCTATTTATCTTACAGGCAGCAAAAAGTAACCATTAATGGGGCGACGTCCTCGGGGTCTTTGGTAAAGATGGGCGTGCCCCAGGGTTCAATTCTTGGCCCTTTCCTTTTCCTGGTTTATATTAATGACCTTCCTTACATGATGGCTAGTTTATCCGATATAATTCTATTTGCTGATGACACCTCTCTTATTTTTAAAGTAGACTAAAAAAGTCTGGCTGTTCTTTCGAAATGGTTCGCAGCTAATAACCTCTTACTAAATGCGAACAAAACTAAATGTATAAAGTTTTCATTACCAAATGTCCCTCAAGTAGGCCTTAATTTAATGCTTGACGGTAAAAAACTTGATGCTATTACGGAAACTGTGTTCCTAGGTGTAACAATAGACTCTAAACTGCAGTGGGGTGCTCATATTGGAACTCTCTCTGGTAGATTAAGCTCAGCAGCATATGCAGTAAGAAAAATTAGGCAATTGACAGATGTAGCCACAGCCAGATTAGTGTACTATGCTTATTTCCACAGTATTATGTCCTATGGCATCTTACTGTGGGGGTCTGCGGCTGATGCGGAATCAATCTTTATATTGCAAAAGAGAGCAATTCGGGCTATCTATAAAATGGGTCCTCGCGAGTCCCTTAGAAATATATTTGGAGAAATTGATATAATAACTCTGCCCTCTCTTTATATTTTAGAAAGTATATTGTATGTACGTAAAAACTTAGGACTTTTTAAAATTAGAAGTGATTTACATGACATAAATACGCGTAGGAAACACGAAATCGTGTTACCTAAATGGAGACTAGCGAAGACCAGCAAGTCATTCCTTGTCAATAGTATACGCTTTTATAATAAGTTGCCCAAGTCCGTTATAGAACTTAGCGAGGGAAAGTTCAAAACGCATATTAAGCGTGTCCTAACCAAAAAAGCATATTACAAGGTTAGAGACTACGTCGAAGACACGCTTGTTTGGCATTAACTGCTTCTGCACATGTGGCCCCCTGGTAACTCATTAACTGCATTATTGTGTAAACATGTCTATTAACTGCTCCATGTTTGTCTTATTTTATTTATTTACTCAAGCCATGGCTTTTGCAATATTTTTATATTATTCGGATCCCAATCACCTTAAATTCATTAAGTCGTGATTTTTTTTTTTGTGTTAACATCTCATTCGTTGATAAGTTTTATAATTGTTTTTTTGTTCTTATATTTATATAGCTTCTTTCGTATAATATGAATGAGTGGGCACTGTAGACTACAGATTTTAATTACTACCTTTTTGAACCCAGTTTTTGACTAATTTTATCTTTATTGTGGTTTTGGGTGCAATATTGACTGGTCTACACTGTCCTCGCATAAGTGTCTGTGTTGTAATATGGAAATGTTGTAAACTCAATAGTTTTTTGAAAAGAGTAACCATGGAGTTTCTTGCCGGTTCTTCTCCATAGGAAACGACCAATTTGGAACCGTGCACTAGTTTTCGACGTTTTATAAGTGCCCATGTAGGCCTATGTGAAATAAAAATATTTGACTTTGACTTTAGAAGAAATCACAATACCTACGCCCCCCTTTATAAGAAAACATAATTCCAACGTCCCCTTTATTTAATATTTGATTACACCAATTTATTTTATAAAATATCTAAAGAACAGCAAACCTAAACTGATGACAGTGCCAATAACTTTCATTTTAACTTTTATTACTAATTTTTATTACTAGTGCTTGACTGCGATACCAACTGATTGTAAGCAGTGATGCAATCTTTGATAGTGAAGTGCACTAATTTATTAAGGGCCTATTCACTCTAACCTTGACGATAAATTATAATCAGACGGGAAGACCGCTGCTGGCAAAATATTTTTTTTTTTTTTTGAGGCCGAACAGAGTTTATTAACTAAATTCCACCCGAGTTTCTCCTTTCGTTCGCCCTTAGCTTTCCAAAGCCTGGATGGATCTTTTGACGAACCCTCAGCCCTAACAAGTATCAGCAAGTACCAATTCCTAAACTGCACTGTAAACATAAGTACTGATCGATTTCAGGATCCGTTTATAATCGATATTAAAACGAATCGAATTGATCGATATTATATCGATATTCTACGATCGATCATAATTTGCTTTGATCAGCTACCTATTTGTTAAAGACCTACAAGCATAAATTACTGGGCGGGGCTTAAACGGTAAGTGACCAATCAGCGCCCGTGCAGACATGCGCAAGCGCAATACATATTTATAAAGCTAATTTAACATTTAATAAAAAAAGCAGTGGGAGGACTTTACAGCGAGAATTTGAACAATATTGACCCCTTTCAGGTAGAAAGGCGTAAGCGACAGTTGGCCATTTTAGCAGAAATGGGTTTTCACATTCATGAATCCCCGACCGGTCCTATGAGACCGCGCTGTTATTATTTTACTAGTGTGTCTCGTTTTGCGGGTATTTGATAGGTTAAAAAAGTCTTCTTCTTCTTCTAGGCGTTAGTCCCGGCTTTTGCCAGGGTCCGCCTTCCAGCTTAGCTTGCTCCACTTTGCCCGATCTTCTACATCCTTGACAGTAAGGCCATTGGCTCTCATGTCGGACTTGACGACGTCCAGCCAGCGCTTGCGAGGGCGACCACGCAACCTACCGCCAAGGACAGCCATATTCATGCATCTCCGGCCAACGTACTCCATAGGGCGGCGCATGATGTGGCCATACCATCGCAGACGACACTCTTGCAGTTTTTCCCCCACGTCACGGACACCAAGACTACCTCGGATGAATGAGTTGCGTATGCGATCGGATCGCGTTACGCCGCTCATCCACCTCAGCATCTTCATCTCCGTGACGCGAAGCTCCTGGGTGTGTCTGCCCAGTGCTGGCCAACACTCGCCGCCGTACAGGAGGACAGGACGTATGATGCATTTATATATCTGTCCCTTAAGCTTCGGAGGCATTTTGCGGTCGCATACAACGCCCGTTACCTCTCGCCATTTCGACCAAGCCGCGCCTATACGTGCTTGGACATCGTCGTCCACATTGCCAGACTCGTGCAGCACGGATCCAAGGTACCTGAACGTATCGGAGAGGGTTAAAAAAGTATTTACTATAAATCATTCAAGAAACCAAGCCAAGTGCAAGTCAAAATCGCGCACGAGCACATTGTATGGGGAGCCCCACTTGAATATCTATTTTATTCTGTTACTTTCTGCTACTTCTTTAATTTGCGTTCAAACAAACTCTTCAGGTTTATAACATTATATTAGTAAGTAGGTATAGATTGATAGACTGGTGCTTGATACTATCTCGCCTGATGGTAAGCGACGATGGAGCACGCTTACCTAGAAGTAACCTATTCATTCTTGACTAAAAACCCTCAGGATATTTCAATTAAGAAACACAGACTCCGACTGCGAATTCCACTACATCACAATTAATGTGCTCCCTAAATGGTATAGTATGTAATTATGTATAGGTAGGCTATCCTTATCCTATCAATCGTACCGGTAGCGCATGCAGTAACGATAGCACGCATAACCTTCGTCATCATCATTTTACTCGAAAGACGACTACTGCTGGACATAGACATAGGCAATCGCCACAACGACCGATCTGGTACGTCTCGTGCTCACCAAGTCATTGGTCCACCATGTGGAAGGCCTTCCAACGCTGAGTCACGTAGCCGCCACTCCAGAACCTTTCGTCCTGATAGACCATCTATTCTACGAGCAATGTGCCCTGCCCACTTGGCATTCTTTCGGCTATGCCGGTAACCTGGAGTATTACCGTTTCGGCACCCAAGCTATTTCTGATTCGGCACCAATAGGTATTTTGAATGGTAGTAGGTAAACTATACAAAATCCCAATCCAAAATACCTCATCATTATAATTATACTGCTGGACATAGGCCTCCCCCAAAATACCTATTGGTGTCGAAACGGGAATAGCTTGGGTGCCGAAATTGTTAACCGGTGCCAAAAATCTGGGTTCCAAAACGGGAATATTCCGGCAACCTTGGTTCTCTTGCGGAATATCTTCATTTCTGATGTTTTAACGCAGGGAAACTCCGAGCAATGACCATAAGTGTAATCTCACCAAAACCACGAGTTAGTCATCTTATTAAACGCAGTATTAACCAGTTTCAGTATTAATTAATAACTAAACTGTATTAACAAAACATTAAACTAATTTGATTTAAAACGTCTTCTCGTTATATTTAGAGAACCTCGTTTAATTACAAATTTAAAATCAATCAAGTTTATCTGTTGACCCATTCCTGGGAAACCGACATTAATACTTAGATTAGTTTCAATATTATTACTGTTTACCTTATTATTTTATTTATGATTTTTTCATTGACATAGTAACCGTAAGGACAGGATTGATAAAGCGTATTTCTGGTCCAATAAATTGGTTTAAATTGATCATTTTCGGGAACGGGCAGCTATGTTCGGGAATCATCATTTAAGTACCTTAGAATAGACAAAACCAAACTGAGCTATGTCTACCACTAAGTTCTATGATATTATTCGATATATCCACTTCTGTTGCATCCCTAGTCATCATCGTCATCATCTGCCTAGCCTTTTCCCAACTATATTGGGGTCGGCTTCCAGTCAAGCCGGATTTAGCTGAATACCAGTATTTTACGAGGAGCGGCTGCCTACCAGACCTCCACAACCCATTAACTGGGGTAACACGGTACTTCATAGCAAGACTGGAGTCAGATTTACTGGCTTCTGACTATCCGTAACGACTGCCAAAAATCTACAAATGACAGCCGGGACCCACGGCTTAACGTGCTTTCCGAGGCACGGAGGAAACTCGTTATGTTAAGATGGTCCACAGATCAACCTAGGCAAGCATTGCTTAACCTTGAAGATCGCCCCGTGCGGCTGTTATTATCTAGCCACGAGCTCCTCAAGTGTTCCTCTGTTGCATCCCTAGTACCTACAATATAATTTGATTGACCCACACGGCCACACTATTCTGACCAAACGAAATCCCGACGGACGCTATCTCGACAGATCACTATTAGGCCTGCAGTAGACCGACAGAACTTTAAGTCGATGGAGTTTATCTCGCCTGAACGCTATCCCGACGATCATCTGGTCAACAGGACACTAGATCGATTAACTCTTAGTCGACTGAATGTCATGCCGTAGACCGATAGAACACTATACCGAAATGCTCTCAAACAAAGGAAAGTTAGTCAGTAAAAGTCTGACACGCCCCTCGCTCCACTCAAGAGCGGGAGAAGGTCATTCTTATGATTTCCCACCTAATAGTAAAACAGGGATCATAAATGAATGCGAAAAATTATGATTTGCGTAGTTACAGGTTATGTTCATAGCTACCAAATTTATATGAAAGATTATCTAAATCTTTAATGTGCTTGAATTAGCTACGTGACCATTTATCAATGAAAACAATTATATCAGGTTACAAGAAACAAATAAAAACAATAAAATGATTATGTCATTGTACTACCTACACAAATCAATAAAGTTAATATTGTTGTAATCTATATTGACAAAAGACATATTTGTCTTTGTGAAAAGTTAATATTAACTTTCCAATAATAATTGGGAAGTTGCGTAGGCCACTACGGTCCGGACTTGGTGTTTCGCCTCATCATTTATACCGCGTACATCGAGGGACCTTGTGAAGAGGAGAAATTAAACGCATGAATCGTGAGTACATGTAGATAGACGAAGGGGGAGAAGAAGTCCAAAGAAAATATGAATGGATTATAAGCGGAGTGATTCGAAAGAAAAGGGAGTTAGTGACAAACGGGTGACAGGACAGAATGGAAAAAAAAATCGTCAAACGCCGATCCCAAGTCAGATGGGACTGGGCACGCCGTCATTGAGGCGGTAAGTCCCCTCTTTGAGGAGTGGTTTGAAAGAGGTCACGGCGTCCTCTCGTTCCGTATGACGCAGGTCCTCACCGGACACGGTAAGTTCGGGAGGTTCCTGCATCGGATCAAGCAGGAGAGGACGCCCGGGTGTCGCCACTGTGTAGACCGCCCGGAGGACACGGTGGAGCACACGGTAGAGGTGTGCCCCGCTTGGGCGGAGCACCGCCGTGTCCTTGTGGAGGCTATCGGAGGCGGCGACCTCTCGCGCCGGGCCCTGGTTCAGGCCATGGTCCGGAGCGAGGATGGGTGGCATGCGGTCGCCTCCTTCTGCGAAGCAGTAATGCTCGTGAAGGAGGCTGCTGACCGCGAGCGCGTGAGGGAACGGTTAACTGTAGGGGCCCGGCAGGACCGAAGCCTCTGGGGAACACGTGGTATTCCGAAAGTTTGACACCGAGTCCCCCCCAGATCATAGGCAACGAAGGAACGGGGTAGGGGTTTAGTCAGTAAGAGTCTGACACGCCCTCCCGCTCCGCCCAAGATGATTTGCAAACTATTGTTAATATTTTTTAATTTGCCTAACACTGGTCAGAGAAAATTAATTATACTTGAAGTACATCGACACGAAAAAAATAAAGGTAGAGAACGTGCATTAAGTCCGCCTATGTACCACCACTGTACATGAAGTTTTAATAAATAAATAAAAAAAGAAGTGACACGTGCCCAAGAGTCAAGGACAAATAGCCTAAGCCAATAGGACCTAATCAAAATCAAAATTTTCAATCGAAATTTAATCAGAAATTGGTTATCGAAGAAAATAATTGTTAATTAATTGTGATAAATTATTATATTATTAGTAATAGTATTATCAAGAAGCTTTCTCGCGATAATATCGTCTGAAATAGATTATCAGTTTGACTAGTTGTCCCATGCAGTTTCACCCGCATGTTTGGTTACTATTTCGCTCCTATTGAGCGTAGCTTAATGTTATATAGCCTATTATAGCATTCTTCGATAAAGGGGCTATCTAATACTGACAGATATTTTAATTTAATCAAGTTATTTCTGAGATGTTATTTATGGCGAGGGTCGCGGGATTCTGATGGATGCGAGACGCACAGGACCGGTCGCTGTGGCGACGCTTGGGGGAGACCTATATCCAGCAGTGGACGTCTTTCGGCTGAGATGATGATGATGATTTCTGAGATTAACGCGTACAAATAAACAAAAAAACTCATTAGCTTTATAATATTAGTATAACGTTATCCTTCTTTTTTTCGTCATTTCGATAGTAATTTTATCGGGAAAATCGCCATCGTACGACTCTACGTCACTAATAAGCCAAAACATATGAATCATAAATAATTATAGGTTTGCATACGGACGAAGGCGCTGGCAGCCAGTTGTCCAGCAAAAAGAGAAGTCGATCTGCCTAGCCTTTTCCCAACTATATTGGGGTCGACTTCCAGTCAAGCCGGATTTAGCTGAATACCAGTATTTTACGAGGAGCGGCTGCCTACCAGACCTCCACAACCCATTAACTGGGATAATACGGTACTTCATGGCAGACTGGAGTCAGATTTACTGGCTTCTGAATATCCGTAACGACTGCCAAAGATCTACAAATGACAGCCGGGACCTACAGCTTAACGTGCTTTCCGAGGCACGGAGGAAACTCGTTATGTTAAGATGGTCACCCATCCACAAACCAACCTTGGCAAGCGTTGCTTAACCTTGAAGATCGATCTGTGCGGCTGTTGTTATATAGCCACGAGCTCCTCAAAAAGAGAAGTCGATATACAGAAAAAATCTAAAATTCTGCTCGTGTTAACTAAAGAACTGTTTAAGTGTAGTTTCACGACATCTTGCATAAACTATCACCCCACTATTCAGATTGAAGGTTGAGTTACTTTTGTACACAGTATCCTGGAATTAGTGTCCTTTTATATCGTTGTCTCTTATGTGTATATAATTATAGTAAATGGTAAATAAACAAAAGACGTAGCGTTTAAGGGCCTCCTACAAGGTGGACCGATGGCCTGGCGAGGTTCGAGAATTCGATGGATCCATCGTCATTTCATCATCTTCGTGGGATACACAGGATCTAGTCCCAGACACAGAGTCTAGGTAGGGAGGCGGGAGGCCTAATTACAGCAGTGGACGTCCTCTACTGTAATGATGATGATGATTATATTAATGAGACAAAGAATAAATAACAAGAGATATAAGAATTGCAAACTATAAAACTACTGACCACATTGTCAAGCCTATCTGACAGTATACCATAAAACTTCCTTACGTGTAACTTATAATAATTACTTGTTTTCCTAAGATCAAGAAAACTCAAGGTTCGTGTCTTCAAGAGGTAAAATCCCTTTAACTTAAGAGTGCAGTTTTCCTCAACACATCGATTCCTGACCAGAATCGTAATTAGAAAGGAAATAATCGAATTTAAGACAATGGAAAACCGTCTGCGGTTTCTGGGTCAGTCCCGGGATGACGTGTGAAAATATTTTTATGGTTCCGTGTACTAACCATCTATACTTGTAATGGTTTAAAAGTCGTGCGTCAATTGAACGCCATGGTGGCGTAGTCAGGTAATGACGTTAAAAAATATGGTAACAGTGGCGTAGCTATTTGAGCAACGGCCCTGGAGCAGAACAAAACTGGGGTCACTTTTACTACATGGGAAATCATCAAATAATCCTACTCTGAGCGGAGTAGGAAGAGTGCCAGACTAAAACGAGTTGCCATGATTAAAATCGTGTTGAAACCTATCTTATTTAGAACGACGGAGTGACGGAGTACCTAAACCGTAAACCGTTTTGATAGGATTTTAGAGTCGTTGAATTTTGGGACATGTTGTATATAAGAGTAATAATTATAATTATACTATTCCTAAAATCTAAACAAAATTATATATGGTAAGTTGTCCCACATTGAACCAGGTAAATTTCAAAGTCTCATAGTGGGCTGGATGTTCAATCAATGCCTTTCATTTTTTGTGTATAGTTAGCATATTTATTTAGCTTCAATTTTGTAAAACATTAATTTCTCATATTCCTTTTAGTTTCGGTGTAAAACAGGTTTTTATGAAAAATGATTTTTGGTTCAATGTGTACCACCGGTGGTACACATTTAACCAGGGTATCGTCCACATTGAGAAACCTTATTAACGATGTCTTCTAGTTGAATTTATAAGGCAAATACTTTGTAATAATAATAATAATAAACAGTAATAATAAAAATCAGCCTTATATTTATAAAAATCACTTTAAATCATATGCAATTAAACCGAGAGTCTTAGTTTTATACATCACAAAACCTTTTCAATCAAATTCTTATCATATTTTAATAATAAAAACAAAAGTAACAGTTTTTAATTATAAAAACAAAAGTACCTTCCATAATATAACAAATTAAAATTAAATTAAAATAATTGTAAAAAATACTCCTTTAACGACTGGGGTGTACACAGTAAACCGTGGTTAAATGTGTACCACCCTCAGGTGGTTAAATGTGAGACACACCACGTTTTATCACTAAATTCAATATTCTACCGGCAAATCAATCTCTTAAAATCACGAATTATAGCGCTTTTAATTGCTAAATAACCGTAGAAAACAGTGTATATATAAATAAATTGATATTATTTAAAAGAAAAAAGCTAAAAAAGAATGAAATTGGCAAAAAATTTTTACTTTTTGAGTCAGTTTTCTTTTGAATGCTCCTCACACAACCACTTTGCACGCGATCGCCACGCAAACTAGTGGGCAGGAAAGGAACGTAAATACCTCTCTTTCACTCATATTAGTGCGGTTTGGCAATGTCGCATTTTCGAGATTCGGCGGTGGTTCAATGTAGCTGCCTGGTTCAATGTGAGACACCCGACCCTACTCGTAGGTCATGAAGACGGAAATCAAGCATCAAAGAAGAATCAAAGTATTTTATTACTTCAAATAAACCATTACAGGCGGAAAGGTCAAGAACTCAGTCAGTCAGTCAGAAAAAAAGTTGCTAATTGCACATTGCAGATCTCTATAGAAAAGAATGTGCAAAAATCTCCATTGTTTTGATAATACGGAACCTTCAGAGCGTGAGTCTGATCCAAACTTACGATTTCTATCACACACTAGAAATCCCTGGAACGTGACTGCAACTCAAAATCAGCTGCTCACACAAGTAATATTACTCACAGACGATTTACGAACAAACAGTATCGATATCATTGTTATTATCGGTTCTTACCCGTTTTTGTATGGATGTATGACCCTAAGTACTGAAATCATATGGTTTTAACCGTAATTAATAAAAAGAAAGAAAGGAAAAGTGGTCACTAAGATCATGCAACAAAATAAATAATACGTAAATAGTAAATAAATAAAAAAATAATAACATGCCTCGCGGCGGCACCAAAAAGGTTCATTTCAGCAATGTTAGCAACATTGCTAGCAATGTTGCTAGACAGAAAAATACTGTCTGACTTTGATCATCCAATGAACCTTTAGTGACGCGAGTGCTTTTAGTCCATTAAACAATAAAAGCAGGTTTTATCACAGGATTTCAAAGCAAAAACAATAATTATTGTTATTGCCAAAAACTAAAAAAAAAATTGTAATAAACAAAGTTTTGATGATACGGAACTCCTAAAGCGCGAGTCAGATTCAAACTTACGATTTCTATCACACACTAGAAATCCCTGAAACGTGACTGCAACTCAAAATCAGCTGCTCACACAAGTAATATTACTCACAGACGATTTACAAACAAACAATATCGGTAGCATTGTTATTATCGGTTCTTACCCGGTTTTGTATGGATGTATGACCCTGTATGTAGTGAGTAGTACTGAAAGCATCATTTGGTACGGAAGATGCATCATACCAAACAGTTACTTTGATGGGTATGACCACTTTAATTATTAGTTTTTTACTGTATGTGTAGGTACCTAGTTCCTAGTTTTATATTCGCACACAATGAAAATTGTTTTTGAATAAATTAATTGAATTGAATGCGCGATGGCGACAGATTTTATTCAATTGTTTCGATTATTCGAAAATCTCGATTGTTTTGACTTTGACTCGAGTCCAACTCGGTCAGTTATTACGATTGGCACACTGGCATAGTGAGAGTGATTGATTCGTGCAATCAAAAACTAGCGATCGATTCCATCATCATCATCTGCCTAGCCTTTTCCCAACTACCTATATTGGGGTCGGCTTCCAGTCAAGCCGGATTTAGCTGAATATAGTGTTTTACGAGGAGTCTTCCTACCCTCCACAACCCAACCCAAGCTCCATAGACTCGAAACAATCGAAAAACTTCTCGATTATTTTGTAGAGCGGCGACTCAACGAATCCAATTCTTTGATTGTTAAAACGTCTCGGAATAACCCATCGCTTTCGCTAAGTTACATTATGGGTTTAACCATAAAATAATGTAAAGACTTCGGTAAAAAGTCGTGTCTTAAAAGATTGGTTATGAATAGCAGTAGACAGCTATGCGTTTTTGGATACTAGAAAAACCCGAACTAGGATACTAAACTTGGGAATGAGTACTTCTCGAAGCCCGGCTTTATTCGTGAACTAGTTTCTACTACAGAATAAGTAAAGTAGTAGTACAAGTACTTCTGCTAGCGTCTTCGAACATGTGAAAGTAGGTTTCTCCAAAATAATAAGTACAAAATTTCGACCTCCGTTTCCTGATTTTGGAAAATCCATCCCCCCCCTCCCCTCCAGCCTCTTTTTATGGTGAGGAATCATCCAATGACTTCTTCTACTCTAGGGTGGAAGGGGATGATGGACATCACATCCATAAGCAAACAAAAATTGGGAACACATTCATTGCAATCAGTAGAATGAAATTCCCTACCGGAGTCTGGTTCCCGATAACTACAACCTTAAATTTTTAAGTTAAGAGTGAATAGGTCACTTCTAGGCAAGCGCACTCCTTCATGAGGTAATGTTCAAGTGCAAGCCTATGAACAGTTAAAAATAAATAAGTACTTATCTGCTTATTTTTCTTTAGTCTTATATGAATCAATAGTAGGTAATTATAAGAGATATAAACTATACCAATAACTCACTTTTTCTAACTTCCTTATTATACATTGCGAAATAAACTGCAAGTCTTATCCCTGAAAAGACTATATATTTCAAACACTCATCCTTAACCACGGGATTGTGACGTCAAAATAATGAGGAAATATTGAGGAGCTCGTGCCTAGATAATAACAGCCGCACGGGTCGATCTGCAAGGTTAATCAACGCTTGCCAAGATCTGTGGACGGGTAACCATCTTAACATACCGAGTTTCCTCCGTGCCTCGGAAAGCACGTTAAGCCGTAGGTCCCGGTTGTCATTTGTAGATCTTTGGCAGTCGTTACGGATAGGCAGAAGCCAGTAAATCTGACTCCAGTCTTGCCATGAAGTACTGTGTTACCCCAGTTAATGGGTTGTGGAGATCTGGTAGGCAGCCGCTCCTCGTAAAATACTGGTATTTAGCTAAATCCGGCTTGACTGTAAGCCGACCCCAATATAGTTGGGAAAAGGCTAGGTAGATGATGATGATGATGATGACTTAAGACTCAGCCATAACCACGGAATTGTAACGTCAGAATAATGCGTATAAGTCTAGGTATAAACGTTTTCCTATTTTCCTTCCTTTCTTCAACAGTTAATTTTACTTTCCTGTGGGAAAAACTTACCATACTGGATAATTTTGCCCACGTAGATACGTAATAGTGAGTAATAAGTGTTAGGGGAAATTTCTAGGAACTACCGTTACTCGCCTGTCACTTCGAAAATTAAAGCAAATATTTCCTTTCCGGTCCATGTATCGTCAACGTTATAGGTATAGTATATTTTCAGAGAAAAATCCATAAAAAATAAAAACACTTAACTAATACTATGGGTATAGTCGAAAATTTCACACAATGCAATGTTTGATAAAGAGACAACGGGAAAAGAAAGATAACTGTATTTCGCGTATTTCCTGGAACAAGTTTGTTCCAGGAAATACGCGTCATTCAAAATATTATTTTCGTGACAGGGTCGACAAAATATAACTTCGTTATTTCCGACTGATGAATTTACGACAGAAAAGAAGAACGTCCCATTAACGGCTTCTTTGTCTTCTGAATCTTCTTTGTCGTCTCTTCTTAACCTAGATCTAAAAATTTTGAACCAGTATTTCCAAATTACATCTACAGTATTCTAAGTGCCAATTAGTGCTATTTATTCTAAAAAATTAAACATGCTGTGACTTATAATATAACACCTATAATTAACAAGTGGCATCCAATCAAATAGAAATATCGACGGTGACCGTGACAATCACTAAAAAATAACATTGTGTATCTCACAATTGCGCCAAAAACTGACTTATTTCAGCAATATTGTCAGATAGACATTTTATGCCGCTTAGTTTTTTTTGCCGCTAGTCTCCCAGCGAATCTTGAATTATCTACCATTATCTACGAAAATTTAAGATTTTTTACCCATACTAAAGTCAATACTGTATTGTCGCATTTAGCTACATATTTATTAGCTTGCCCGCAATGACATTGCAGCAACCTATGCGTCTACCTCATAGGTTGCTGCAATGTCTGTTGTGTGTCTCATTCCCGAATTGTCGCATATACGATTCCTATATTACATCGTATCATCCTCGCATTGTCACGTTACTGATTCCCGCATTGTCACGTGGTAGATCACAAATGTATGTATGGTCTAAAGATAGTTTTCCATGTCTGGAACTTTTGCGTATGTTAGTTTACCTACATGTTTCTGAACGCATCCACGAATTACGATACAAGAGTAATTTCTAAATTGGGGAACGATTTTTTATAAAATAAGCCTTAATTGTTTTGTCATGTGTGTAATTACATTCCTTATACAGCGATTTTTCACATCTAAAACAGTAGTTTTCCAGTAGAAATAGACACTAGAATCAAAATTCAAAATCTTAAACCTAAAAACCTAGATAAACAAAAACCTAGCTCTAGAAACTCATTAAAGAAAACAGATAAGTAATTGATGAGGCCACCACTCTATTTCTACTCCGAAACCTAAGGCCCTTATCTTATAAACGAGAACAGTAAAAGCATTTGTTCCCTGCTGGCTTATTGATCCGGCTGAATTCGGCCTGGGCCTGCGTAAGGCACCTGGGCTCTAAAACTTTATGTTAATGGGTATCTAGGTGGCCATAAACCTGAGAGTTTTCAAGTCGCGAGGAAGATTAGGCGGTTCTTAGTAAGAGCGATTGGTACTAGAATCGTGGTAAGTATCAGGGTTTTTCTGCGCAATTAGCACTAATATAACCGCTCAAAACCAATTTACCGGGCAATTGTCTGGACCATACTTTGCGCAATTAGAACATACAACCTCTAAAAATCAATTTTTCGGGCAGTTGCCCGGACCATACTCATCTGTCTGTCTGGTCGGAGGATCCTCCCTTTTCAACGCAGGTTTTCGGAGCGAGGGATGATATGAAAGAAAAGGGGAGTTAGTGATAGCGCGAGCGTGACGGTTGACAGGACAGAACGAAAGAAAAAAATGTGTTGCGCCGACCCCAATATGAGAAAAGAGCAGGAAGACGATGACGTCATCATCATTATAAGACCCGTGAGCTCTAAAACATTATATTAATGGCTATCTAGGTGGCCATAAACCTGAGAGTTTTCAAGTCTTGAGGAAGATTAGGTAGTCTTTGGTAAGTGTGATTGGTAATAGAATATCCTGCATCGCGGTTTAAGAGTTTTCTGCGCAATTAGCACATAGGTATAAACGCTTGAAATCGCGTCTTCAAGCGTCTGGACTTTTCTGAAAAAGGCCATGAAGTGGGGAGTTTAACCTTGCTAAAATGATTACCATCAGTCCCCCGAATTCCGTGATCTCTTAAAACACTAACTTTCGAGTTAGTGTTTTAAAAGACTCCTATGAACAACGTCCCATCCACATCTCTGGGCAGACTGTAAAGCGAGGTCAATGGAGACGATGTAGCGTCCCCTGAGCATCAGGCGTCTTCAAGCCTAGCGTGCACATGCAGTAAGAGCCTATGCTCTTAATAAACTAGTGCGATTCACCATCATTTGCGTCACTGCTTACTATCAGCTGTGACCTCATCCAAGCACTAGGCTTAAAACGGTTTAAATTCTAAACCGTCATGAATCACTCTGTCTACTGGTGAAAACCGTATCAAAATCCGTTAAATAGTTTTTGAGTGTATTGCGAACATACAAACAGACACTGTGGGGGAGAAAGGATATATAATAAATATTACTTGTATAGTAATGATTTTCTTACTTCGAGCACATCATCGCTTACCTGGTCTATCATCAGGTGAGATAGTGGTCAAGTGCGAACCTTTCACCTTTCACACTAATATTTGAAAGGCGAAAGTTTATGAGTGTGTATGTTTTCTTCTTTTTCTTATTCGAATCGCTGAACGGATTTGGATGAAATTTGGTGCACAAGTAGACCATGTCCTAGAGTAGCGTTTGGAAGTATATTCCTTTGGTACGACAAACACGAGCAAAGCCGCTGGCGACAGTTGGTTATCAATAAAAAACCTTAGAAAAGAAACTATTTTAAGAACTTACGACTTGAACCGTACCTAAACATCAGTATTCATGAAAAAAATAAAAAACCACTTTGCGAGTACACCTTTAATATACAAGTTACTTAAACAAGAACCTAATAACTTCGCAAAAGAAAAACTTTTCTATCTTTCTTAACAAGAAAAAGAAAACCTTTTTACCCTGAAGGACGTTGTACCAATAACTGTTAACTTTTTAAAAGATAGCGTTTCAAGTTCAAGTTTTCAGCTCTTATTAAAAGACTAGTATATGTCCGCGGTTTCGCTCGGTTTTCAAAATCGGATAAATGTGAATTTTGAGGTATTCATTTAAAACTGCCCTTGTCCCGTTTTATTTGGGGTCGGCGCAACACGTCTTTTTCTTCCATTCTGTCCTGTCACTCGTCACGCTATCTCTCACTCACTCCCTTTTCTTCCATATCACTTCTCACACAATCCATCCATCTTTTCTTTGGCCTCCCTCTCCCTCTCCATCCATCCACATGTAAACTCATAACTCTTTGAGTAACATGCGTTTCATCCCTCCTCTTTACATGACCATACCAAGACAAACGATTCCCTTTCAACTTTTCAGTCACTGGCGCCACTTTCAAACTTCCCCTAATATAATCATTTCTCACTTTGTCCATTCTTGTCACACCACACATCCATCTTAACATTCTCATCTCCGCCACGTGCAATCTTTTTTCATCCGTCTTTTTCACAGCCCAACATTCTGATCCATACAACATGACAGGTCTTATCACGGACTTGTAGGGCCTTCAACTTGAGGGGCATCCGTGGGTCACAAGTTGTTCCAGTGACCTGTCGCCATTTCGTCCATCCTGAGTTGATCCGATGCGATACGTCTCGCTCTACCTCACCGTTGCCTTGGACAAGAGACCCGAGGTACCGAAACTCGGAACAGATTGGTATGGGCGTTCCGGTGAGAGCTAAAGGCACAGGACTGGAGAGACCGCCGAAATCGCAGAACAGGTATTCCGTTTTGGTTCTGCTTAATTTCAGGCCAACACTCTCCAGTCTATGCAACCACGCCTCCAATCTGCTCTGGACCTCTAGGCCACTCTCGGCAACCAGCACAATGTCGTCAGCAAACAACATACACCAGGGAGCCCCTTCCTGGATATCAGACGTCAGAGCGTCCATTATCAGCAGGAAGAGGTAAGGGCTAAGAGCCGACCCCTGATGTAAGCCGACCGCCACATTGAAGCTGCCAGTAGTGCCTACTGCAGACCGGACTTGGGTACTGCAGTGACTGGTACTGCACCTGATGGTAAGAACTATAGTATTATATATACTTTTAAACAAGATATTTATCTACCAATAGACCCTTCTGTCTGTAACGAATCTTCCTTTTTATTTTTTATCTATATTATAGATCGTCTTGAACTACGCACAAAAATCTCGAGAAATTAGTTTACTCGGTAGAATACAACGCGCTGCCTAAAATGGTAATTTTAAATGGAAAATGGTGAAAGAGAACTAATAATGATTTACACTGATTTACAAATACCTATTCAACGACATAGAACAAATAAAAAAAAAACACTACTTGACATAGTTCGTCGACGTATTTTTTTCACAATATGACATCTAGTTGTCGTCATATTGAACTGCAAACAAATAAGTATGGATTGGCGCAAGATTCAATAAAAACGCCCAGTGCGTTTGGAAACGGTTTCTAAACTAATAATAATCTGAAACTTTCAAGGCTTTACCAGGTTTTACCATCATCAACATTGTGAGGAAACTGGCATGTCCTAGAAAAAAAAAGTCATCCATCAATCTAGACTGGGCCTACATGGTTTATTATGGGTCATTCCGTCCCCTATATAATATTTTTTTTAATGGTTATAAACTAGTGCTTGACTGCGATCCCACCTGATGGTAAGCAATGATGCAATCGTCGATGGTGAGGCGCACTAGTTTATTAAGAGCCTATAATATTCCACAACTTTCACACAGCGCAGTCTAGTCCCAAGCTAAGCAGAGCTTGTGTTATGGGTACTAGACAACTGATAAACATACTTATATATTTCTAAATACATACATAAATTATAGATACATTACACCCAGACACAGAACAAATGGTCGTGCTCATCACACAAACATTTGTCCTGGGTGGGAATCGAACCCACGACCTCTGGCATAGCAGTCAGGGCCACTAACCACTAGACCAACAGGCCAGTCAATAAGGATAATATAGGAAGCCTGAGTCCTTGCAGTAGTAACATTAACCTATCAATACCCGCGAAACGAGACACAATAGTAAAACAATAACAGCGCGGTCCAATGAGACCGGTCGGGGATTCATGAATTAAAAGACTGATTATGCATATTATGCTTATAATCATCATCTTTTTGCCCTTGAGGTCGGTGATTGGGTGAACCCTTTTTTTTTTGTTCAATTCTGTCCTGTCACCCGTCACGCTATCACTAACTCCCTAATCTTTATATCACTCCTCCACTCCATCCATATTTTCTTTGGCCTCCCCATCCATACATCCACATAAGACATAATATAAAATAAAATAGCCTCTTTCTTCCATTCTGTCCTGTCACGCCTCACGCTAACTCTAACTCCCTATTCTTTCATATTAATTACTCCTAACACAATCCATCCATCTTTCTTGGGTCTCCCCATCCATCCATCCGTCGAAACAAGATATAAATTACAATATATATAAAAATAAAATAAAAGCGAAACAAAAGGAGATAAAAATGAATTAGCAATAAAAGTTAATGAAATGACAAAGGTTATTCAAATATTAAAATAGCTTCATCTTACAAGTCATAACATTAGTTGTAGATAGCAAGTACCATTTACTTTACTATGTATTACTTATTTATTTATTACTAGCTGTCCCCTGCGGCATTTTTCGTTACTGCTCCGCTCCCGTGGGTTGTAGCGTGATAGTATATAGCCTATAGCATTCCTCGATAAATGGGCTATCTAACACTGAAAGAATTTTTCAAATTGGACCAGTAGTTCCAGAGATTACCCCCTACATACAAACTTACAAACCTACAAACTTACAAATTTTACCTCTTTATAATATTAGTATAGATTGATTGAATTCGAACTATCATAGTCAATTGCAACTGTGAGTTGACAATGACAGTTCTTCATACATTTGCGTTCGCTGTTTAAAGGCTGTCTCGACCTTGCGTCGAGCTCGTCGCCATGAAAATGACTTTTAGAGAATAGTATAGCATATGCATCATGTTCGCATGGCAAACTTGGCCAGAGATGGCTCAAGACAGAGAGATTTAGAAGGAGAAATAGGAAGCCTTTTCCCAGCAGTGGGACACAAACTAGGCTATAAACAATACATACTATTGGTAAGATAAAGCTGATATAACACCTGGTACTTCACACGTTTTACCTAAAATGAGATAGCAATCGACACATGCAATCTTTACCAGCACATGTACTCTAATCTAGATCTTGTCTAACAACATGACATCTGTTTTTGTATTTATCTCAGATTTTTACAGATTTGCTATCGGATTACGCATTTGGAAAGTAAACAGATGTCTTCGTTGTAAATGGCGTCATGATCAGCGTTTTATCTAATTCTGAGCCTTAAAAACAGATGTAGGATGAAGATTTTCCTCGAATGAAAAGGTCAAAGACGATACTAAAGGGTTCATTTAAAGTTAATACCCATAATAATGTTACCAGGCCAATTGAGAAAGTGTATTGAACTCGGAGGAAATTATGTTGGGAAAAATACTACAACGAATGATCCTCATTTCAGCCGAAATAGGTCCACTGTTGGATATAGTCCTGTCCATCTCGCATCCATCGTATTCCCGCGACCCTCACCAGGTCATCGGTCCACCTTATGAGAGACACTACATAGAATAAGAAAAGATTCAGTAACCGTTCTCCTAAGACTGATTCGCCATTGGACTGTTCTTCGACAGGATGATTCATTTATTTTCGTTTCCCTAGCAGGGTATTTCACCTATGGACGTTTCGTCGACCATCATCTACCTAGCCTTTTCCCAACTATATTGGGGTCGGCTTCCAGTCAAGCCAGATTTAGCTGAATACCAGTATTTTACGAGGAGCGGCTGCCTACCAGACCTCCACTACCCATTAACTGGGATACTTCATGGCAAGACCGGAGTCAGGCTTCGTCGACCAAACCTTTCATAAATGCATCACTTTCAACGGCAGCCCTTTCCAGCTACAAAATGTTTCACCGACATGACGATAAACTTAAACAAAAAAGGAACCTTATGTTTAACATTGTTCACCTACGAGAGGACATCCCCGAGTCATGTTAGCATTCTAACATTGCTAACACACTTGGCATCTGACCAAAACGGTCCCTTTCAACAGCCATCTAGCCACATATTAACTGTATGTATTCAGCACAATATAGAGATTAGAATGAAAAGGCCTATTACACCACCCGTTTTTACGACCGGTCTACATAGACTGTCGTTGAGTCTACCGAGTAGTAAGCCCGTCTTACTATGGTCTTACCCTTATTACACTACGCGACGTAGACTAAGACCGTTCGTAAAAACGACTGGTGTAAATAGGCCTTTTAAATAACAACATAGTCAACAGAAGGAAAATGCACATTTGAAGTGTGTTGGTGCAATTATTTTAATAACTTATATACTTTTCCTTGTACTATCTTATGTGCTCATCTGCTTTGGCATTGAGAAGAGATGCAAGTTGTTGAATGTTTGAAAAAGTTACTTCGGCCCTGGAACGCTCAGGGAAAGGAATACAGGTGAGTTACGTAAAAGTCAATAAAAGTCTGAAACTCGGGAGCTCACTCCACTTATTATTATTTGGTAAGACATACTAGAAGCTGAGGAGCTCATGGCTAGATAATAACAGCCGAACGGGTCGATCTTCACGGTTAAGCAACGCATGCCAAGGTCGGTCTGTGGATGGGTGACCATCTGAACATACCAAGTTTCCTCCGTGCCCCGGAAAGCACGTTAAGCCGTTGGTCCCGGCTGTCATTTGTAGATCTTTGGCAGTCGTTACGGATAGTGAGAACTGTGAGAAGCCAGTAAATCTGACTCCAGTCTTGCCATGAAGTACCGTGTTACCCCAGTTAATGGGTTGTGGAGGTCGGGTAGGCAGCCGCTCCTCGTAAAATACTGGTATTCAGCTAAATCCGGCTTGACTGGAAGCCGAGCCCAATATAGTTGGGAAAAGGCTAGGCAGATGAGATGATGAAGACATACTAGAAGCTATTAGCAGCTGGGTATGTTTCATATAGTTTGGAGTCGTTTAGTCAGTCCAACCGATTTTTAAACCAGTTCAGTGTGGAAGCTTTCACAACATTTTCCGGGAGCCTGTTCCATGCTGTTACAACTCGGTCAGGTAGAAATTGCTTCAAGGGCTTCTTTCTTGATGCATTTCTCCATAAATGGGTATCTTCAAGACCAAAGTAAATAGGCTCTTAATAAACTAGTGCGCCTCACCATCAACGATTGCATCACTGCTTACCATCAGGTGGGATTGCAGTCAAGCACTAGTTTATGGTAGGTATATCCTTCTAAATGTGTGTTGGCATTCTGTGAGTATTTTATAAGTTACAATAAGCCTGACCCTTTGTCTGTTATTCCAGTGTGATAAGGTCAA
The DNA here is from genome assembly GCA_030763345.1 of Mythimna separata. Lineage (NCBI taxonomy): Eukaryota > Metazoa > Arthropoda > Insecta > Lepidoptera > Noctuidae > Mythimna > Mythimna separata. The sequence goes on from CM061192.1 coordinate 10,640,607, forward strand.
GTTCTTTTAAGGTACTACTATTTAGAGCGGGCATATCATAGGAAGTTGTAAAGTTCTACTAAAGCAGTTAACGCCCGTTTTCAATAAGCTATCTATCTAAAGTTGAAACTACTAAAAATAAACAAATCTATCCTTTTGCCCGTAAAAGCGGCTTGACTGGAAGCCGACCTCAATATAGTTGGGAAAAGGCTAGGCAGATGATGATGATCCTTTTGCCCGTACTAATTGCTGGTGCTTTCCTATAACCTACCGACGGTTAGCATTTCCTACCAAATGTTGTGGATTTATAGATAGAATCTTACTGTTTATCGGGGATAGCTATCTATCTATGAACTGCGGTAGGTTATTGAAAACGGGCGTAAGTCGATATTAATACTCTGTGCCTTCTGACTGACATTGAAGATGGAAAGTACCTAGCATCTAGAAGCTTCACTGTACCAATTGGACTACATACAGTAGGTTGTTACGTCATAAATAAGAGATCAAAGGCATTGAAATCCCGCGGAAGAGAACTGAGGAAGCTGTCTTATTGAGGAAGTTACATTTGTTTCCGAAAATGATAATTAAGAGATCGAAGTGTAAAAAGAAATAATGGAATGTAATTTGCAATAGTGAAGGATAACGATTCTGATAGTACTTACATACTTACCTACCGTAGCTATGTAATTTTGATTTGCATTTTTGATATTACATAACTATGATTTCTATTTTATGTTTTAGCCCAAAAACTCCCAAAAAGGCTGACGAGTTTACCATGAATTTGAAAAGAAGAAGACAAGTCTTATTTTATTCGGATGAATTTATCGACAAAATTTCATGGATTACTTAGGTAGTAAACGTCAGGCTTTTGTAAAACAGTTTATAACTAGTCCAAAAACCAGAGAATTTCGTTAAAAGCTGGGAGCGGGGCAATCGAAGCGAACGTCATAAACGTGTCGATCGCATTAACGTCAAAACAACTCGCACTCGACACTCTGATCTATCGTCTATGTAATACTGATAACACCTGCTTGAACTTGGTACGACGGACCAAACTTACGCTAAGTCCCGCTCGACCTTGGTACGGAAAGACCAAATCAGTCGTACCAAGTTCCAGCGTATGCAGCTAGCGTAACAGGAAAACGTTTCTCTTACTAATTACCTATAATCAGTAGGTATTGTTTTACCAATAATCATCAATAATGATTTTCTGTCTTGATACGGTAATGCGTCATGTCAATTTGACATAACGAGATCTCCGCTAGATAAATACTGATACATTTTTGTTTTTTTTAAAATGCTTGACATATTTTTCGTAAAAGTTATTCTGGTAAATAAATTATGAAACATTTTTTCAAATGCTCTTAAGGTGAAAGCGTCAGGGTAGCCCGCAAAATTCAAATTTCCTTACGTTTTTTACAATTTGCAGGCCAGTGGTAGGTTGTATGAAGTTAAAAATATCTTATGCGACTGTAGAACGTAACTAGTTACATAATTATAACCATAAAAATCATCAATACATCCCTCTTAGTTCATATAAGTCGAAGAAACGATTTTTTCCAGGTCAAAAACATACCAGACTTAAGTGAGCTTGGAGGCGTTTCCCCCTTAAGAAAAAGAAAACCGACATGGATGATGGACGTTATGCACGTCAAAGTTCATCAAGTTCGTATCGTATGAGCGCTTTACAAAAAGTGGCTAAGCACGAGTCGAACTCGCGAACGCAGGGTGCCGTACCGTCAGAAGCAAAAAAACGGCGAAATAATCACGTTTGTTGTATTTGTAGCCCCACTTAAATATTATTTATTTTATTCTGATTTTAGGGGCTTTTTTTTATGGTAGGGGAATCATCAGAATGACTTCCCCCGCTCTTGGGCGGAGCGGGTGGGCGTGTCAGACTCTTACTGACTAAACCCCTACCCCGTTCCTTCGTTGCCTTCGTTCTGGGGGGGACTCGGTATCAACCGTTAGGAATACCACATGTTCCCCCCAGAGGCTTCGGCCCTACCGGGCCCCTACAGTTTGCTGACATCTCCTTGAGGCGCGCGTGGAACAGAACGCGCCGTTGACGACTGGGCTCGGTCCAGATTATTTCCAGACTGCCGGACAGCGAGCTACCCAGTGCTCGCCGTCCGCGAACCCGCGCCTACGGTGGTCGGAAATCGGGATCGGGATCTCGGCGGCGGCGGCGTGAGGACCGTTCCCTCACGCGCTCGCGGTCAGCAGCCTCCTTCACGAGCATTACTGCTTCGCAGAAGGAGGCGACCGCATGCCAACCCTCCTCGCTCCGGACCATGGCCTGAACCAGGGCCCGGCGCGAGAGGTCGCCGCTCCCGATAGTCTCCACGAGGACACGGCGGTGCTCCGCCCAAGCGGGGCACACTTCTACCGTGTGCTCCACCGTGTCCTCCGGGCGGTCCACACAGTGGCGACACCCGGGCGTCCTCTCCTGCTTGATTCGATGCAGGAACCTCCCGAACTTACCGTGTCCGGTGAGGACCTGCGTCATACGGAAAGAGAGGACGCCGTGACCTCTTTCCAACCACTCCTCAAAGAGGGGCCTAACCGCCTCAATGACGGCGTGCCCAGCACTGGGTTGCGACAGTCGCTGTCGCCATGCCACCCTGAGATCCCGCCGGAACTCTGTCCGCCATGCCGCGACTTGTCGCGGCAGCGGAGTTTCGCCCCGGCGTTGCATCTCCACGCGCAAATCGTGCATGCGTGCAAGGACTGTTGCCTCCAGATCCCACGGTGGCAGGCCAGCGAGGAGGCTCGCCGCTTCGCGGGAGATCGTGCGGTATCCCCGCACCATCCGGATGGCCATGACCCTCTGGCATGATTTTAGGGGCTAACATCAGAACAAAATAAATAAACTTAAATATTTGTTGTTACAGTAGTAAAAATAAATAATCTGTGAAAATTTCAACTGGCTAGCTATCACAGTTCATGAGTTACGATCCTGGTGACAGGGGACCGTACCCGGTTAAAATGACGTTTTTGCGAGAGAGACAGTTATTTATTTGTTTTGAAATTATTACATTTTATTACAGAGTATTTTCATCGGTTCAGTAGTTTTTGACTTTAGTATTTTCAAACAAAAATTAATTTCTCAGTAGTACTTAATATTAGTAAGTATCTATGCTTAAACCAATATAAATAAATAAAAGAAAAATCCTCTTTACCCAATTATCTACTTAGATGCGAAATATTTTACAGTTTCGTACCCAAATTATATTCTCACGAATTCTTGAGACTCGTCCCATATGTAGGTATAATCAACAAATTAAAATATGAAAGCTATTAATTCAAATGTCAAATCTATAAATTAAAATGTCAAAATTCAAAATATCCATGAAATTTAAAACAACAAAATAAATTAAGATTAAATTAATTTGAATTATAGACGCTATTTATGAATCCCCGACCGGTCCTATGAGACCGCGCTGTTTTACTATTATAATAATTGTGTCTCGTTTTGCGGGTATGTGATAGGTTAAAATTATATTTCGCACATTATTAGCTCGTGGAGACCAATGACGGTTTGGATTTATTTGCTGATTAATAGAAAACATTATTATTATAAGTTTGCTGTTCCAAGGGAAGACAGAGGATTAACTTTTTTTTTCTCATTTATACAGTATAGTGTAGGACTAGTTTATTTTTTATAATCCGTCTAATGAAAGCGCGACGTGAGAAAAAGAGGTTAAATCAAAAAATGTTGTATGTGGTATTACTAACCAGTAGGAGAATCATGTCATGACATTTCAACTTTTTTTTCCTGCAATTGCGGCTGAATAATGTTGCAAATTAAATTTTAAAAAAAACTCCAGGCCGCGCTTTCATTAGACGCACTCTAGTGACTATTTTGCTGTACCAAAAATAAATGATAAATTAAAAATAATTATACAAGGTATAGGCACAGATAATATAATATACTAGCTTATAGGATATCTAACCATCTCTGGTCCAGACAGTAGTTGCATAACTAGTGTACCTCACTTCTCTCGACCTTTCCTGTCATGAGCATTCTACCTGTGTCTGACAACTACAGGGGAAAATGAACATTATCATTTATTGCTTTGAGAGTGAAATAGTGCTTCCTAGAAAGGGCTGTTTAATAGGTACTACGAGTATCTTAGTAGATAAACCGCGTAATTGGTTTATTACTGATTATCAATTTATCACTATTTAAAACGCAACAGAGTCACTGCTGGGGTTTTTATATTGTTTTATGCATATACGGAGTGTGTCGGACATCGTCGCACAAACGAATACCATTGATCCAGTACATGATGTTGATTAGTTAGAGAACATTACTTGTCGCTGTGAGTGTCGAAAGTCATAATTTATATTTCTGTTTGTAGTTTTGATTATGTATGTATAAAGGGTGTAAAAAGACCCTAAACGAAAACGAAAACCCCATATTCTACTCATCACTGGGATAGTTTTTTTCTTCTAGACCATACCTGGGAATTCACTGGTTCTGGAGATATTGAAGGTCAAAGTCAACATTTTTTTTTCGTTTTTTTTTCCGAAATCGTGTTCCAAGTATCATTAGTAAACTTTCTTCCGAACAAACATTATCAAAATTATAAATTTTTCATAAGAAATTACGCATTTAAACTTAGAAAAATACAATGAAAACAAAACAAAACGAGTGCTTCACACACGCAAGCGTGCGGTTGGATCAACGACCTAGCGCGAGCGGCCGAACGCGCAGCTGATCGGAATTATTATTAATTAATTATTTTTTAAAGATGAAAAAAAAATAGTTTTTTCCCAGCAATATTTTTTGGTCTAAGTTGCTTAATTACATGTACAGAATGTGTAGTTATCGGCTTTGTGATCGGTCTTTTTACACCCTGTATATGTATTTATTATATAGGATATGTATATATCTATGTATCTATTATAGTATGTATAATATGTGAACATAATGTGTGAGTTATTGTCATACCAACGACAGCCCCATTTCTTGTCCAGACAATCTCTGTCCATTCCAGGTTGCCTGGAAGAGATCGCGGAATGCGATAAGGCCGCCCATTGTATGTGTTTTAGTTTTAAGTTTCCTATTGTTAAATTGAATTGGTGTACAATAAAGCGTATATTATTATTATTATTTCTTTATTTATTTTTAAAATACATATTAAATATATTTTTAAATATTTCTTACAAAAATAATTAAAAAAAACATTTAAAAATATAAAAAATAGAATGCCACCGTTAGCGGGAGCAGGGTCCAAGCTACCGGTGGTTAGGGCTCCAGAGACAGGAACCTCCTCACGATACGAGCCGTATCCAGGAGTACTGCCTTCTGTATCAGGCCCTTGATCCAACCGCGCAACGACAGCTTCTTATTATTATTATTATTATGATTCTGGACCCCCCAGTGGTGGAATTTCTTGTCTGTAAAAATTGCAACTATCTAGCTGTTCACGAGATACAGCCTGGTGACTAATAGACTGACAGCGGAGTCTTAGCAATAAGCGTTTTCACCATTCGGTGCGGAACCCTAAAAAGAGCAGCATGAGACTTATCATGTGTACTTAATCTTAGTAGGTAGGTACTTGTTATATCTCACCATACTCATTGAAATTCGATTAAAATGTTTATACATTTAGTGTCACTATAAATACTGATAATAGAAAACGATACAGATTTTGATAGACCTATCGCTATAGGTACCTAAATTCCTTTAATTCATCGATATATGTATGTACTTATTTAATTATTTATAACCTAATTCATATACATACTTCATTACTATAATAATCTTCTTCTTCCTGCCCTCATCCTATAATACCCACTTGGGGTCGGCACAACACGTTATTTCTTCCATTCTGTCCTGTCACCCGTCATACTATCACCAACTCCCTTTTCTTTCATATCGCTCTTCACTCAATAAGTACATCCATCATTACTATAATCATATCAAAATAATTATGTATAGTACGATAGAAGTCCCTTTCAAAGTGTTTAAATGTCGAGGATATAAAGACGTTACCTACCTATTTGTTTATTTAATACATAAATATTAACATCCAATGACCCGAAAGCCCAATAGTGTTTACAAATAAATAAAAAAGTAGACAAATAGTAATAGGTGTAAACATTTTATTATATAGCAACACCACACGCACGCGACATAGACAAAAATAGAACAATTTATTTTTGTACCTAATTATAGAATCAAGGTCATAGCGTATGAACAAGTCGTACAATTCGTGTTTAGAGAGTGATCGGTAATTTCAACAACTCACACAAGTGGTAGCGTGGCCGAGCGGTCTAAGGCGCTGGTTTAAGGCACCAGTCTCTTCGGAGGCGTGGGTTCGAATCCCACCGCTGCCAAATACTTTTTGTATTTTATTATTACTTCTTTTTTACTTTTAAGTAACTACAATTCATTTTAAATATTAATAATTAAATAATATTGTAGAAAATATTGTTTTATAGGCAAAAGAGCGTAATACTATTTCGCAGCTAATTAAATAAAATGTTTTTTCTCAGTTAAGTACTACAAAGCAATTAACAAATCGTTACATACGTAATAAAAATGAAATAACAACGTCACATACACCTATTTAAATAATATACGTATATTAATGTATTATTATTACGAGTATTGCAAAAATGTTTTGAGAACCGAAAACAATTGAATTTTATTATCCTAATTTAAACATTGCTCACATTCAATTTTTTGTCATGTTATGAAACGAATTTAATTTATACTTGTCTTTTTTTACTAAGAATAGGCTCGCGTTTGACCACTATCTCACCTCATGGTAAGCGATGATGTGGCCGACGATGGAGCACGCTTGCCTAGAAATAACCTATTCACTCTTGACTAAAAATACCCCAACCTAGGTTGTAGCTATCAAGAAACACAGATTATGGCCGGTAATTCCAGTACTTAGCGATAGTATAGCTTAGCTGTATGAAAAATAATAAAAATATGGTTTCCTAAAACGCTTTGTACGTATGGGTGGGATGTCTATCATGTACCTACTAGTGGGGCAACGCGGTACGTGGTGGTCGTGTGTCTCATCTAGGGAAACATTACTGTCGAACTTCACCGATTTCAAGGTTACGTCATGTTTATAAAAAATTAAGAGTTTGTTTTCTTTAACGCGTTTATCTCAGAAACTACTCGATCAATTTGAAAAAAATATTTTAGTTATGGATAGCCTATTTAGCGAGGAAGGCTATAGACTAATAACATCACTCTACGACCAACAGGAGCTGTACAGTAAGTAAATATGCGAGTGAAGTCGCGGATTTCTGTGGACACAGTGACACACCTAAATGTAAAGCCTAAATACCTAAATGTGCAAAATATAATGTTAAGCGTCTATAATTCTAATTTTAAAAAATCTTGAATTATTTTATTGTATAAAATTTTATTGACATTTTGAATTTTGACATTTTAATTTATAGATTTGACATTTGAATTATTAGATTTCAGGTTATTTTAATTTTTTGATTACTGGAATACACATTTCCACCTACCTACATATTTTTGAATATGGAAATAAGAGATACTAATAAAAATTGTGGACGTAAAGTTGTCCTATATTTCATATTTTTTTTATTATTTATTATTAATTTTACATCCTTATCCCAAACGCTAAAAAATATTTGGAACCTACTACTTCCGAACTGAACCTACGGTACTTGGCTCAATGAGATATGAGCATTTTCTCCTATACTAGCTATCAGCCAAAATGTTGTTCTATCAACCATATAAATAATAAGTAATGTATTATCAAAGAAAAAAATGGGAGTCAAGAGTAATAGCGGAAAAGGAAACTTGTGGTCCTAGAACGCAAAGGGCAACTAAAGGACATAGGTGTAGATCAGATTAGAGTAGTAGGTTTAGTCTGTAAAAGTCTGAATCACCCTCCCGCTCCACCCTAAAGCGGGTGAAGTCATTTTCTGTCGTTTGTGAGTCAATGAATCGAGAGGCGTGTACTGTACTGACTGTCTGTCATATTACCGTTTCTTATGACGCGAATCTCGTGAACGCCGAGAAAGATAAACAAATCAATCATCTTGACTTGGCTCACGAAGTTGTGGACTCGCCAATGACTGTAGAGATAGTTGTGACAGCCAATTTCTTAATTACCTTGGTCCATGAACCTAGATTAATATCTTATCTTAGGATGCTTTCGTTATACTGGATTAAAGATTTAATTCCGAAAGCTGTATTTCCAGATACGGCCTGTTATTTATTCTGTGACGCGACTTACTAGTTGCTCTAGCAAAAGGAGGTTAGGAGGTTCCCTTTGCTACAGCCCTAACGAACCTACGTATGGTTGCTTGGAGCCCTGTTCCCGATATCGTTGAGGTGATATACAATTTTTCATATTTTTCAATATATAATGAGCTATTTAGGATAGCCCGTGAAATTCAATTTTTTTTTATAGTCTTGCATTTTGCAGGTCAATGTCAAGTTGTATGTTGATTAAAATATAATAAGCGGCCGTAACAAGTACCTATTTATTTACGGAATTATTCATTTTCATCATTAACATCGTTAATAAAATCCTCACAGTTTGTCAATTGTATTGAACGAAAATTCCCCAATTGTCAGCAACATTTAACATTATAGTGTCTATCTGTTGAAACTTTTTAGGTCCTGAGTAGGTAGTCCTCTAAACTCAAGTGTCTCAGTAAAAGTAAATGAGTAATAATAATTATAAGTAGTAATTATAATCGGTAAGTAAAACTGTAATTTACACTTATATGATATTAACACAGAATATTATGATATGATTTGTTTATACAAGTGATGGTTTCTCAACCTATTGTTGAAACTACCAACTGTTACTACAATATCATTCTTCATTAAAATTCCAGTACGAAAATTCTTAATAGCCGACTTGGTAATTAAATAATTACAATGAGAGCAGTGGTGACCCAGTAGTAAGAGCCCGGCTTACGAGTTGTAGGTCGTGGGTTAAAACCCAGAGAGAGACAATCATTTGTTCATGTTGACTGGCCTGTTGATCTAGTGGTTAGTGACCCTGACTGCTATGCCGGAGGTCGTGGATTCGATTCCCACCCGGGACAAATGTTTCTGTCTGTGTCGTGGTGTTATTTATCTATAATATGTATGTACATATTTAGAGATATATAAGTATGTTTATCAGATGTCTAGTACCCATAACACAAGCTCTGCTTAGCTTAGGACTAGATGGCGTTGTGTGAAAGTTGTGGGATATTATATTATTATTTGTGTAATAAACTAGTGCGCCTCACCACCAACGACATCAACCATTGCATCACTGTTTACAATCGCGGTGGGATCGCAGTCAAGTAATAGTTGTAGGGTGAAGAAAAACCTCCTGTGGAAACCGACATATCCTAGAACTAAAAATTTGAAGACGTGTGACATCTACCAACACGTACTGGGCGCACGTGGTTGATTACGGCCTGTTTCCTCACCTAGTTAGGAGCCCTGAGTCAATGAGTCCCAGCATTCGGAATATTAAGAGCCGGTTGCAGTAACAGAGTAAGTAGATATGTTGTGTTTCTTCACGGCCCCATAGGTAACTAAGTACTATTTTATTTTTCTTTTTAAAACATAGTAAGTATAGTAGTTTTGTTTTACTAATCAATATTTTTGATTTTGCCAGACCCTTTTAAAAGTACTTGTAGATATAGTAGATTTCTAGAGGTCCAAAAAAGTTCAAAATAGGTGCAACCTTGCCTTAATACGCTGATAACGATAAGCATAATCAGCCCTTTAAGGCAGGCGATAATGTAAGTAACACAATATTCACAATTAAATAATCCAACATATTATATAATTTTTAAATTGTTGTCTTGGTCATGGTCCAATTAAGAAATCGTTTTTAACAATAACACGTATCTTAAACGTTATCGAAACAAGAATGGAATTAGTGACTTGCCTTGACATGAACGAATTAGGTGTGTAAGTACCTACGTGCTGTAGGATTGTTCGAAAGAGTTACCGTGGCAAGGACCGCAAAGAGCAACAGAATTAACAGTGGGTTTTAGTCAGTCCTATAACAGCCGCATAGGTCGATCTTAAAGGTTAAGCAACGCTTTCCTAGGTTGATCTGAGGATGGGTGATCATCTTAAAATAACGAGTTTCCTCCGTGCCTCGGAGGTAACTCGTTAAGCCGTAGGTCCCGGCTGCCATTTGCAGATTTTGGCAGTCGTTACGGATAGTAGAAGCAAGTAAATCTGGCTTCAGTCTTGCCATGAAGTACCACGTTGTGTGGAGGTCTGCTAGGCAGCCGGTCCTCGTAAAATACTGGTATTCAGCTAAATCCGGCTTGACTGGAAGCCGACCCCAATATAGTTAGGAAAAAGCTAGGCAGATGATGATGAAGTCTGACATTCCCACTTTTTACACCAAGACGATTTTTCTGGGGCACCGGTCCAATAAATTTGCCATGGGTTTCAGATGATTCGAAGACTACGATGGCCAGTGGTGTACCACTGGCCATCGTAGTCTACAACCCCTGTTTTTGTGGCGAAATGGATATCCTCATCACATAGGGATGTCTTCCACCTTGGGGCTGGCGGAGGGGTCTATCACTTTTACTGACTAAAACCACCCCAGTGCGGTGGTCCCGAGAGTATGCTTCCTTGGGATAATTCATTTTCTACTATCACGCGGGCGATGTCACTGGCCGCAACTTGTATTAAATAATTCACGGATTCTGGTTGGACAGCCTCACGGCCCGTGAAAAAAAAAACTAGTAAGGCATTCCTAAAATTAGATATTCAACCTACTACCTACCTACCACTATAATACTAAAGAACTAATTAGGTACGCGACACATATACCTAGTTCTCTACAGAAATAATGTGAGTTGCCAGACATTAAAACAATTATTTATTACAATATAAATTGCAATGTTTAATGCTGCATACTAATTTATAGGTTATCTGCATTTGTAGCCTTGACATTGACATTTACATACGTTATGTCAAATATCAGCTGGCAAAGGAAAATAGTGTAAAGTAATGATGTTCTTTTTATAGGACGCTAGTGTCCCGCCCCGGTTTTGCACATAATCATCATCACCATCATTTCAGCCAAAATAGTGCGCCTCACCATCAACGATTGCATCACTGCTTACCATCAGGTGGGATCGCAGTCAAGCACTAGCTTATAACAAATTTTAAAAAAAATACGTCAACTGCTAGACATTGGCCTCCCCCAAGCTTGGCCATAATGACCGATCCTGTGCGTCTCGCATCCATCGGATTCCCGCGACACTCGCCAGGTCATCGTTCCACCGTGTGGGAGGCCTTCCAACGGTTTTGCACGGGTTCAAATTATACACGTAAAAAGGGATGTTCTGATGCCCTCAATGTATCGATACCAACTCATAACAGTAGTAAGGACTAAAATGTTTTAATCGGATTCGATTCGATTCAAGATGGACTTTTATTTGGATACCGGGTACGGTAAGCAGGTACTTACCAATCCTAAGATTAATTCGATATTTTTAATACGGTGCTTAATATCGGAATATCCCTAAATACACATAAAATCGCTCTTTTTATTTGCGAAAATCGCGTCAAAATCCGTTGCGTATCTTAGAAGAATTTTGCGGGTAAACAGACATACGAAAAGCGACTTTGAATTCACTATGTGAAGATTAAAATGTTCTAGTGTTACTTACGTGTTATTGTGTAATATTATGTAAATCAGGCGTAATTGTATGTAAAAAAACAGCAGCTACGCTACGATTAAAAAAAAATCGTACTTAGGTACTTTTTACATTTATTCATAATATCGCTTTGAGTATCTTAAGTAGATTTTATGTTTGCCGTTTACTGGGTATTTTAATGTTACTGTATGATTATTATTTTTGTGTTACTGTACAATATTCTGTTAAGTAAATAATTTAAGTAATCAGTTTCAGTTATAATAATGTTCTCAAGAAGTAGCTTCGATTTCCACAACGTGAAAATCTTAGACACAGCACTTATTTTAGTCACGAAATTTTACAAAACGTCAAATCAATACCGTCAAACTAAATTGAGTTGTCCACTTAATATTATAAGGTACTATTTCATGCAACACCACTAGGAAAATGTGAGACACCACGTGGCTGAACAGTCGTGCTATCGATTTTGTATTTATACGACAACCAGATGAAAACATTCCAAATAACTATCTAGTTAAAACAGAAAATCTACACACAACATTCACTAACACTGTATTTTCTAGGAAAAAGCACGTTTTTACGCATTCCGGTCAAAATGTTAAAATAATACACTATAAGCTACTTAAGTCACTATTTCGTAAATCCACCGGCTTCCACTCACCATTACATGGTCGGTACAAATATCCACCCGCACACTACGAAAACTGACGTCAAACTGGCGAAATATCGCGATTTTTTAGGTCTGTAGCATTCGATTTTTGAAAACAGCTGATTCCAGACCAATTTGACCTCCGCGCACAAGCGATCGTTACTCCGACGCGTCTCAGATTAAAGTGGCCCGTATCTGTGTCAGAGGTCACTGTCGCGACGAAATTCCCTTTTAAAAAGTTGCAGCAATGCGCCTCATGGTCTGTCCTTAGGAAAGAGCATTGTGCAAACTGTAATTATAAGTAAAAACTGTGTCCCGGCGCAATTTTGCCAAGTTTAGTTGTTATTAATAGAAAATAGACGCCATTTTGCGTCGGCGGGGCAGACGGCGCATGCGCGACGTTAAGGGCAAGGGTAGAATAGACATTATTTATTCCGAATTACGCTTTTAACTTGGTAGACGTCACGGTTTTATTACTTTATAATTGTAATATACCTATGTAGATACAGCTGTTTTTCGTGTGTGGGGAGAACAAAAGTTATGTTGTTACCCGTAGTAAGTGACAATAAATATAAAATAAACAAATGCCGGGCGTATGTGGGTATTAGCTGTTTTGTTTTATTGTTTTTTTCTTTAATTGTTCCCACTGTATACTGCACAAGTTTGTGCAAACAGAAAACTTGTAGGTAAGTGACTTGTAGGGTAAGTGGCTTGTAAGTAAGTATCTAGGTAGGCTATGTACATAACTCCTAGTAACTTAGGTATCTACTTACAAATAAACCCCGTTTTAACTAGGAAGCAATTTGTTAGTTATAGGGATTTTTGTGTAACTTCATCTTCAAGATTGTTGAGTCTTTTCTGAAGGCAGCTCCAATAAGTTTTAAATCACTATACGTAAATTAAATAAAAAAAAGGATTTAAGCTAAACAACTGTTTTCAATAAGTATAATTATTATACTTAGTGTTTAGTGAAGAAACGAATGAATATATGTATAATAATATGAATTATGACTAATTTGACTTGAGATTAATTTGTACTTATGTACCTCACCACAAGGTGCGCCTCACCATCTAAGATTGCATCACTGCTTACCATCAGGTGGGATCGCAGTCAAGCACTAGCTTATACAATTTAAAAAAAAAATGTATTTATAATTTGGAATAATTTTGACATTTAATTTTACATTTTGACATTTAATTTTACATTTTGTCATTTAATTTTACATTTTGACATTTAATTTTACATTGTGTCATTTAATTTTACATTTTGACATTTAATTTTACATTTTGACAATTAATTATTTTAGATTGAATTTTACATTTTGACATTTAATTTTACATTTTGACAATTAATTTTAGATTGAATTTTACATTTTGACATTTAATTTTAGATTGAATTTTATATTTTGACATTTAATTTTAATTCTGACATTTAATTTTACATTTACATCATTAATATTCTTTAAATATGCGCTGTAAATTTGTCAATTCAATTCAATAACTGCGGACATTTGTTATTTCTATTATTTTAATTATCTTATTAGTTGCTACACATAATTTATTTCTTTATTGTTATTTATAAATTTGTAATTAAATTCCTGTTTTAAGTTTTAAATTAATTAATATTGCATGTATTATCACATTGTACGCCCTAGAGGCAAAACATAGCGCCCTCAATATATTATTTAGACCTTATTATGTACCTATGTTTGACAATGAATAAATGAATCTTGAAACATTTTCAGTTGAAATATTTTCTTTTTATGTGGCATTTAAGGGTTGTGGGCACTTGTGGGAATCCGATGGATGCGAGACGCACAGGACAGGTCGTTGTAGCGATACTTAGGGGAGGCCTGTGTCCAGCAGTGGACGTCTTTCGGCTGAAATGATGATGATGATGAAATGCACTGTGCGACGGATTACCTATACACTTCGATCAACAATTGATCGAAGCCTATACAAGATACCTACGTACCTACCAACCAAATCACTGACTTTAGATTAAACAAAATTGAGATTAAGTTTGGGTTTTCAGATACCTACCTATTAGGGGATAATCTTTAATAATCTTGAAAAGTAAGCTGATAACAAAATAGCGTTGTTTTTTGTCTTCAACCGGTTTTTTCTCACGTAATCAATCTTGCGGTTTATCCTGCAGAAACCGATATTAACCTATCACATACCCGCGAAACGAGACACAATAGTAAAACAATAACAGCGCGGTCTCATAGGACCGGTCGGGGATTCATGAATTAATGGATATTGGGTTAAAAATAGTCTGACACATAGTAGTAAAGCTTACCTAAAGAAAATACTCATATTCAGATAAGGAGATCCAGATATTCACTTGGACACTATTAGCTAGGGTTGCCAGATCTACAAACCAAAAAGCCGGACAAACCAACCAGTTTAGCTGGACATTTGATTAAAAAGGCTGACAATTTTTTTTAAAGCTATTCAGAAGTTTTACTTTTTACATTGTAATGAAATTGCAAGTCATTGCTAGTCTGCAAACGCTTGCAATTGCAAGAACACATGAAAATCTATAAAAATTATTAAATTTAAAAATCCTAACAAAAGCCGGACCGGCCTAACTCCGCCTAATTTGGCCGGACATAGGTAGATACAACCAAAGGATGCTTGTGCACTACACGGAATTTAACTATCCGGCACTCAGATTACATCAACTTTCATTGAGAATTCATTGAAATTCACTGACAATTGTAAGAAATCGGACTGCCGGACGGTAAAATGTCGTGTAGTGCACAAGCGCCCAAAAGCTTGACCCTGTTCAGCTTTATCCGGACGCTTGGCAACGCTACTACTAGCAATAGGTAGCTCGTCGTCTAAGTAAGGACCAGACCCCGGTTGATGGCGCGTCGTGTTCTATGGATACCTCAAAGAGATGTCAGCAATCAGTATGATTGATAATGGAGCTCGCTAAGACATGCGGTATTTTTCGAAATTGTTACCGAGGCCTAGATAATAACAGCACAGGTCGATCTTCAAGGTTAATCAGCGCTTGCCAAGGTTGGTTTGTGGATGGGTGACCATCTTAACACAACGAGCTTCCTCCGTGCCTCAGAAAGCACGTTAAGCCGCCGTACAAATGACAGCCGGGACCTATCCCGGCTGTCATTTGTAGATCTTTGGCAGTCGTTACGGATAGTCAGAAGCCAGTAAATCTGACTCCAGTCTTGCCATGAAGTACCGTGGTACCCCAGTTAATGGGTTGCGGAGGTCTGGTAGGCAGCCGCTCCTCGTAAAATACTGGTATTCAGCTAAATCCGGCTTGACTGGAAGCCGACCCCAATGTAGTTGGGAAAAGGCTAGGCAGATGATGATGATGTTACCGAGGCCTAGAAAAGAAAAGGGCAACTGAAGAGACACAGACCGTGTGTTAGCCAGCAAAAGTCCCCCTTTCGCTTCACGTGGACTTTAAGGAGTTATGTGATGTTTTCCCATAATCACAATCAGGCTTATAATGTTTCTGCTACTAGGATTCAGGCTCTCTAGAAGAGTTATGATTTCTGCCTAGCCTTTTTCCCAATTATATTGGGGTCGGCTTCCAGTCAAGCCGGATTTAGCTGAATACCAGTATTTTACGAGGAGCGGCTGCCTACCAGACCTCCACAACCCATTAACTGGGGTAACACGGTACTTCATGGATTTACCACCTCAAAAAAACAACCTCCCAACAAATAATTTTCTTTGGATATCAAAATAAAGTGATAAAATTGACATATGCATAAATTATTTTGGCACGTGCACATAAAATACACGTGTTATGCTCGTGTGCACGTGCTTTTATACTTTATAATAGTGGCCAAATTCTAGCTCAAAATAATGCACTTAATTAAGTGAATTTATTATGCCACACATTTAGCATAATTATCTTATTAATATGTTTAAAAGTTATCAAGAATCTTGGGATTACCTAATTCAAATTATTGATACACCTATCGTGATTCGTGAGCTACTTCATGGGTACTTTACTTAACTTTTTTTAAATGGTGTCCCCACACTAGGAATTACTCTTGTAAAGTTAAAGTCACATAACTACACAAGACAACCAGACCTGGAAAAAGTACTTATCTGAAAATCAAACAAATATTTGTCCCGGGCGGTAATCGAACCCGCGACCCTCAATGCAGCCGTGACGTCTTTTCGAAAACTCCCCAATTTACCGCCATAATTATGACGTGCCTAACTCCTTCCGGCAGGTTATACAGAAGACTGAGGAGTATAACCTGCCTCTCTGCTTAGCGTTTGTGGATTACGAGAAAGCCTTCGATTCGATCGAGACTTGGGCTGTACTGCAGTCTCTCCAACGGTGCCAGATTGACTATCGGTACATCGAAGTGCTGAAATGTTTGTACAAAAACGCCACCATGTCAGTCCGACTCCAGGATCAGACCTCGAAACCTATCCTTTTACAGCGGGGTGTGAGACAGGGAGACGTTATCTCTCCGAAACTGTTCACGGCCGCATTGGAGGATGTCTTCAAGGTTCTGGAATGGAGAGGGCGAGGCATCAATATCAACGGCGAGTACATCACTCACCTTCGGTTTGCCGACGACATAGTAGTCATGGCTGAGACTACGGAGGAGCTCAGTACAATGCTCGGTGATCTCAGTAGGGCTTCCGAAAGAGTGGGACTCAAAATGAACATGGACAAAACCAAAGTCATGGTAAACATCCATGTAGCTCCCACTCCTATCAAGATCGGAGACTCTACACTCGAAGTTGTGGACGACTACGTCTACCTGGGACAGACGGTCCAGTTGGGTAGATCTAACTTCGAGAAAGAGATCAATCGTCGAATCCGACTCGGCTGGGCAGCGTTCAGGAAGCTGCACGGTATCTTCTCGTCCAACCTACCGCAGTGTCTCAAGACAAAAGTCTATGACCAGTGTGTGTTGCCAGTGATGACATATGGCTCGGAAACGTGGTCGCTCACAATGGGCCTCATCAGAAGGCTTAAAGTCACCCAAAGAGCAATGGAAAGGGCTATGCTCGGAGTTTCCTTGCGCGATCACATCAGGAATGAAGAGATCCGCAAGAGAACTAAGGTTACCGACATAGCCCGAAGAATCGCCAAACTTAAGTGGCAGTGGGCAGGGCATATTGCTCGTAGAACAGATGGTCGATGGGGACGGAAGGTTCTAGAGTGGCGGCCACGTACCGGAAGACGCAGCGTCGGAAGGCCTCCCACAAGGTGGACCGACGACCTGGCGAGGGTCGCGGGAATCCGATGGATGCGAGACGCGCAGGACCGGTCGCTGTGGCGACGCTTGGGGGAGGCCTATGTCCAGCAGTGGACGTCTTTCGGCTGAGATGATGATGATGATGATGATAACTCCTTTAGTAACTACTTAACATGCTTTTCAATACACTTACTCGAAAACCAGCGCTAGCTTTTAGGCACGCAATTTACTATTTTGCACACTAGTGCAGATTAATACGCGAGTTTGCCCCTCCACAATTTATTGTATTTATCGTATCAGGCTGGTCGCTAAGTGACCTCCGCGACTCGCCCCTTAACACCTTTTTATTAATTTTTACGTAAATCTATTGAAAAACGTCGTTTGATATATGTGGAAACTCACTACAGCCCTCGACTATATCAGGCCTCCGTCACTCCATGTACTTGCGCGCTATAAGTGCCTACCGCCCAGCCGAGCGGTCTCGGTCCGCTTGCGGTCCAAATTCAGTGCGGTTTTCGCAAGCGAAGCGCGCGCACGCCGTTCAATTTTAATAGTGCTGTTCGTTCGTACGCGTACCTATGATGCCTTGCTTGCTTTAGATGAGTGCAAATCAATTATAAGAAGGGATAAACACCTAACATTTTTCCATTTACCTGACAATGACGAAAGTACGTAAATTTATAAAAGAAATATTTTATAAACGATACAATTTTAAACTGTATTTAATTATAACTAAATTGTAACTACAAGTCAGAACATTCACAGTTCTCAATAACATAAACCCAAAAAGTCATGTTAATTTAATTTTATTGAAGAGGCAGCCCTGCGATTGCTGCGGGATCGCGCGGTGCGAAGCAATCACAACTGTACGCTTGAGTGTTAAGGCACATTTTAGCATGCAGTGGTTGCCGACGCGATGCAGTAGGCTATTATAGTAGTAGGTATTGTAATTTTTCTACTGAGTGAAGTATCTGTTACGTAGTAACTATTTAGTAATCTGTGACTATATAACACCCTTAGCCTGCAGCTCGGATGAATTCCACCTAGGTCCCCATGGTAAACTTTCTCCACTTATATCACAATGTAATATTTCATCACTATTTAAGAAAATAAAATAGACCTGGTACAAGATGACCTCATTAAAGTTCATAGCACGTTTGGTCTATTTTCTTAAAACTGCACTAATTGCACGTTTGCAACACAACTTGACAACGCTTCTGTCGACTGTTGTTCATAATTACTTGCCTACCTCGCGCGGTCCACATGAAAACAAAAGAGAATAGACCAGCTGGTCTAAAAAGGCCACTTCAGTAGAATTGTATTAGGATGATAAAGACAATACACAGAAATCTTAATCTTATGGGATAATAAGATGAAACATACGTCAGCCCCGACTTACAAGTTGTAGGTCGCGGGTTCAAATCCAGCCAGGTACATTACTGTGTGTAATTTATTTCATCAACGCTGCTCTCAAAAGGGTGAAGGAAAACATCGTAAGGAAACCGGCCCATCTTCTAGAGAGGAGTCCCAACAGTGGAAACATTACAAGGCCGATAAAGGTAATCATTATTTTTTCATGCGGCAGTATTTACACAGAATATGATTCTGATATACTTATATAGAAGAATTGCCTATGATCTGCTAGAAATTCGGGATATGATTTGCTTTTAGATGAATTGCTCAATGTGACCTTTTTAGTCCCGCTGGTGCCATAAATGTGAAAGTTTTGGAATAGTTTACTCGTGCGTAAACTTACATATCGTACACACACAACACAACAGCAAAAAATAATTTCATTATTTTTTTTTGTGGTTGTATAGTGTTTTATAGCCTGGCGTTTGACCACTAAGTATCTCACCTGGATGATGGTTGGGTACGGTATAATCACGGGGGTATATCCGCTCTTTGAGGAGTGACTGGAGCGGTAACACGTCGTCCTCACCTTCCGCATGACGCAGTTCTTCACCGGACTCGGCAAGTTCCGTTCTTGCATCGGATTCAGGAGGAAGAAACGCTCGGATGTCACCACTATGTGATCCGTCGACCGCCCGGAAGGAAGATACAACGCTGGCGGAGGCCCAAGCGTGGGACACCTGCACCGAATGCTCCACCGTGTCCTCCGGGCGCTTAATATCGGGTTTCGCATCAATTAGATTCCCACTGGCGATCGTAACAAAGAAATAAACAACACCGCAGTAACCACACACAAAATCACACTTTGAAATTAGGATCACACTTGGCAGCTATTTTCACAGATATATTGCTCCATAGAGAGTTGGACCGACCGCCTCGTCAATTCCAACAAGCTCCCACTATCTTTCTCACTTTAGTCAATGACAGTTTTAAGTGACAGAAAAGGATAGAAGCATAGAAAAGAACAATTTGGATTTTGGTGCGACTACATAAAGGTCAACCGTTAATAGTTTATCATGAAGTTTTCATTGTTTGTGGAACTGGGTGTAAAGATGTAAGGCTCGACCAGATGGGTGTTGTGTGTCGGCGGTGACCTCTCAAGCCCTGGTTCAGGCCATAGAGCGGAGCGTGAGAGAACGGGATGCGTTCACTTCCGCCTCCCTCAAGGCAGCAATTATACTAACGAAGGAGGTGGCTGCACTTGTAAGGTGAAGGTACTTACATCCTCTTGCCGCAATCGCTACAATAGGAGACAGCCCGGGCATCGTCGGGAGCCGCAGGGTGTTCCTCGGCTAGGCGCGAGCTTACGGACAACGAGCAATGGGATCTACCCGTTGTCCAGTCATCCGGTAACCCTTTGGATCGATCCTGAGTTGTCGACGACACGTAGTTACCTATACCTTACCTATAGTTTGCTGACATCTGTTTGAGATATCAGCAAAACTATCAGCCGGGACGAAGCTTACTAGGGCCACGGGGGATTACTGAAATACGAAACACGTGGTTCCATAACGCAGAGTGCAATTGAAGGACACAGGGATTGGTTTTAGTCAGTAAAGTAAGAAAGTAAGTTTAGTCAGTACCTACTTACCTAAAGTAAGAAAGTTAGTTTAGTCAGTAAAGTAAGAAAGTAAGTTTAGTCAGTAAAGTAAGAAAGTAAGTTTAGTCAGTACCTACTTACCTAAAGTAAGAAAGTTAGTTTAGTCAGTAAAGTAAGAAAGTTAGTTTAGTCAGTAAAGTAAGAAAGTAAGTTTAGTCAGTACCTACTTACCTAAAGTAAGAAAGTTAGTTTAGTCAGTACCTACTTACCTAAAGTAAGAAAGTTAGTTTAGTCAGTAAAGTAAGAAAGTAAGTTTAGTCAGTAAAGTAAGAAATTGAATGATTTCCCACAAAAACAGGCTTTAGGCTAAAATTCTTTAAATTCTATCTCAGACTCAGCTGCACTTAGCTGAGACTGACGTACTATCTTTAGTATTTGATTAAGTACTAATGTGGCCTTCTAATCTTTCCTATTCAGATTTATTTATATTTACCTGAAAACTAAAACATTATCAAAGATGACCTAACACTTACAAATTACAAATCTAACGGAAACAGACCATAAAGCTTTGTTCTTAATGACCCGATAAAAATCTAAAGTGTTTCTGTAATTCTAATGTGGAGAACATTATGATAATGGTTAAAGTGAATCTGCCCAAATCTGTTTCATAATAAAAGCATAGTAGGTACAACGCTACTTGACCCAGTTACCGGTGGAACTGCCGCTCTGTTTGCGTAAATACAAATGAAAGGCATACTGCATAGCAAATTATGCTGTGAAGGTTTAGAAAACACATAACAACAAATAAAAGCTGAGCAAGAGGCCTTTTTTCTGTTTGAACAATATTATTGCACATGAGCAGTTGTCTATGTTAGGTAGGTACCTATTTACAGAAAAGAATGATCTATATGAAACGGTTATCTTGGTGACAGTTCCTCCAGTTTAGTTATTTCGTTCAATTTTCTGAGAGAGTACAGGGAAGTAACATACAAAGTAATTTTGGCATCAAAATCAGAAGTAAATAAAATTAATTGTATACAGCGCCATCTATTAGCATGAAATGAAACGAAACGCGTTCTTACTTATAGCGCCATCTAGTAACGAAGAGAAAAGGGAATTCATATTGTTTCTGTAATGCCTAACTTTACTCACCGCAAGATGGTGCTGTATTTTGCCTTAAATTAAGTAATATTTAGTATTAGTTTTTTATAAAAACTGTTATTGTGTTAAATAGTGCAAAAGAAACAGGAAAAAATAGAAGAAGAATATAATAATATAGAATTTTTATACCTAAACTGAAATATAATAAATAAACACCCGCAAAACTACCGGTACTGGGTAACACCAACATTACTGTCTGTCAATTCACAATTGTCACAATCTGTCACACTCAACGGCTGATATTTTTTAAATATTTTCATTTCTCATGGATAATTTCCTTAATTTCGTATGAATTAATCAACTTTTGATTAAAAATGGACACTAAGACCACACAAAATAGACAGAGGAACCGTAAGTATAAATAATGACTTCACATTTTATAGGAAATTCTACAGTTTTTACGTAAAAAGTTTAAAAAATCTTATACACGTGTATTTACAGGATTTTTGAAGCTATCCTTGAAGAAATCCAGGCCAAAAGCAACTCAAGACATAAATAAACACAACAGAAGTTCAGATGTTATAATACTTGACGAGTCTTTTGATAGATTACGGAACGATTTTCTTAAAACTGTAAGTACCTTCCTACTATATCCGTATATGAAAGAATATTGCAATAAAATCTGAAATGCTATAGAAAACTTAATTAAAGTCATGAGGCGGCTATCTAATGTTGCAAACAGCGAATCAAATAATTTTGCAGAAACAAAACAGAATATTATTTATTTATCATTTATCATTCAAATCTACAAGGGTTTCTTCTGTAGTACTGATCTAATTTCGAAACTTCTTTCAGTAACAGTAAAGCTATAGGTATTATTGCTGAAAGTTAGCCGGTTACTTATCATTATCACAGATGAATCCAGGGGAAAATGCCAGTGTCAGAAAATTAAATAAGACAACAAAACATTGCAGATAATTGCTAAAACAATTTTTCTCTTTTTTTATATATTTTATTTTCATCAGTTTTGATAAGTGCTGTGAAACAACTTATTCCTTTCACTTGTACTTACATCAAGTTAATACGTCAGTAATAAAATTTAACATCAATAATATTGAAACTGTTTTCTTCTGTCCTAATCTAGTTTTTTTTTTCCATTCCAGGCACAATCTAGTCAGAAAATATATTCTCCAATAACAATCAATGACTCGTGTGAACTGTCATTTAATGATGACCTGCCGAAAATCACTCTTAATGAAAAGGAACCGAGTAAAAACGGAAATGTGAGTACCTGTTGTGCATAATTATCGTCAAAATAAATGCAAATAGAAACCTTTGGGGTCAAACCAGTATTGACCACTACTAGAGAAAAGTATGTCCTAAATTATTAGGTCATCATAAAAATTTTCAAAATCCATGGCAAGCAGTGTTGTCCGGAACGTTTTGAGTTTTCTATCGCTTTACATCTAAGTTACCTATATTGACTTTTTGAATTGAGTGCTTAGTATGAGTTTCATGTAAATGCGATTTATTTAAACAGATGGTTTAAATAATAAAAAAATCTTAAAAAATCGTGATTCATTGAACAATCGTAATTTTTTTCAACCCAGATAAAAGCTGTGAAACAATGTCACATTTTAGGGCTTATAACTTTATAAGACTTTCCACACAATAAAATTTCAGGTCTCCTTCAATCTATCACACGAAGACCCATCACCAGCAAAAGAATCACGACCCAGCATCGGAGGCTGGTCCCCAGCCCAAAACATCATCTGTGCCACACCAAGGCACGAACCCGCACCATCCTCTCCACGAGACATAGCCAACGAATCACAAGAACAATGCTCAATAAAGAAAATACACTTATCACAGAAGAAACTACTAAACGATCTCTACGGAGACCAATGGAAATCAATACCAAAGTTATTTAAAGCTATCAAAGCAAACTATGAAAATGACACCGTCTCAAAGAAACTACGGTTTGATGACGATGAGAGTGACAAAGAAAATATTAGACATCACTTGAAAGAGAATAAAAAGTTGTATTTGACCGATTCCGAGGCCAAACGTAGAGTTGACATTGCCAACGAGACAGATAAGAAATCAAAGAAAAAGTTGTACACAGAGATAGTGCCGAGTACTCCAGAAGTACCAAAAGTTAAAGTGAGGAACGTGAACAGTACTACGAAGAAGACAAAAGTTAAGAAGGCTATGAGTGTGACGGAAATGGTTGAGGTTATGAAGGATGATGTGGACGTGTTGACGAAGAAAGTTGGCAATGTTTGCGTTACTCCAGTTGTTGAGAGTGTGCAGAGGGTTAGTTTTATCGGTTCTTTGGCAGGTAAGAATTACTTGATTTAGTTTGAAGTAACTTTTTTTGAAGAGAGCAGTGATGACTCAGTGGTAACTGCCCCAACTTAAAAGTTGTAGGTCGCGAGTACAAACTCAGCCAGGCGCATTACTGTGTAATTTATTTCATGACTGCTGCTCTCTAAAACGGTGAAGGAAAAATCTTGAGAAAACTTTCATGTTCTGGAACTAAAAGTTCAATTAAATGTAACATATCCCAATCCGCATTAGGCCCGCATGGTGCATTACGATTCCTCTCTTAGAGAAGAGGCCTGAGTCCCAACAGTGGAAACATTACAAGGCCAATAATACTAATGCGAACTTTTGTTGTTATGGTTTCGTACACAAAGGACTCCAAAAGGACTAAAACATTCTTGAGAACATAATTATTGTCAAAATTCTAGTAGGCTATATATTTTTGCGCAATAAATCATTACGTGTTTACTTCTCATCTTCAGAAAACGTGCCCTCCTGGCGATGCAATGTAGAAGCCATACAATACAGAGACAGCTACAAGACCCTGAAGGAACAGTTAGCACGGAGACTGTTTGTGGAGTTCAATAAGGGCGTGTTTGACAACGCTATGGACGACGACCTGCCTATACTGTGGGATACCAAGCTTAGGACTACCGCTGGGTACGTGATTTTTCATTACTACTACAGCTCTCCTGCGGTTTCTGTAGCGTATTTTATTTTTATTTTTATTAAAAAAGGAGCAACAAACAGTTACATTATAATATCTTACAACTAATTAAACATCAGACATACATTTTGTCAATAATGCAACCCACAACGTTGCCCACAGATAGACATAATGTGTAATATATAATCGCTAAAGGGGTTAGTACATGCAGTTAGAAATTTATTGTAGGGTTAGTAAAAGTAGTATTAAGGACAAAGTTAATTTTACATGGTAAACATATTAATTAAGCAGAGAGCTGCGGATAAGTCTTTTAAATGTACTCATTTTGCAATTGAAAATATCAATATTACAAAAGTTTTTGTTGTAACTATCAACCATACGACGGACATGCGACCGCTTGCCAGAATTAGTGCGGCATGCG
Source organism: Mythimna separata (assembly GCA_030763345.1). Taxonomy (NCBI): domain Eukaryota; kingdom Metazoa; phylum Arthropoda; class Insecta; order Lepidoptera; family Noctuidae; genus Mythimna; species Mythimna separata. Next base: position 10,665,561 of record CM061192.1, read on the forward strand.
TGTGTTGCGAAGAGTGTGCCTGCATGCACTTGTCGCCGGTGGAAGGTTCTGGGCACCGTGTAACAGATCATGCTGTTTAGATCTGTACAGTTAAATTTATTACTGACTATTTTGTATAGGGTAACAGCTTCAAGGTACTTTCTACGGGAGCTGAGGGTTAAAAGTTTGTACTTGCTGAGTAGCTGGGCGTATGGTAGGTAGGATCTGTGGCGTCTATAATGCATGGCACGTAAAAATTTATACTGCACCTTTTCGACCATTTCGATATATTTTATATAGAAAGGGTTCCATACCGGCACTGCATACTCTAATTGGAAATTAGGTTACACTCCTATTGGTTGTTGGGCAAACAATAATAATGGTGATAAGTCCTCTCTTTGAGGAGTGGTTGGAAAGACGTCACGGCGTCCTCACCTTCCGTATTACACTGTTACGCAGCGGACGTGGTAAGTTCGGAAGGTTCCTGCATCGGATTCAGGCGAAATAAACACCCGGGTGGACTGCGTGGATCGCCCAGATGTCACGGTTGAGCATACAGTAGAGGTGTGCCCCACTTGGGTGGTGCGTAATGTTCCCACTGCTGGAACTCAGGCCTCCTCTCTAGGAGAGAGAATGGTAAGTGGTCGTAATTTATTCACCACGCAAGCTCATTGCAGATTGGTGGATGTCATATGTCTTCGAATTTTTGATTCTAAGACATGTCCGGTTTTCCTCACGCTGTTTTCCTTCATCCTTTCTAATATTAATTACCTATTATATTTTCCAGAACAACAACAAATCGTCTGATAAAGAACTCAAAAGGCGACCGAATCCGGACTTCCAGCATAAAGCTATCAACCAAAGTGCTGGATGGACCTCAGAGGCTGCGAGACACTCTCATACATGAGCTGTGTCACGCTGCCACTTGGCTGATCGACTCCGAGCTGAAAGCTGGACATGGCCCTCTGTGGAACAAGTGGTAAGATGCTCATCATCATCATCATAAGTGCTGGATGGAGCTCAGCGGCTGTGAGACACTCTCATACATGAGCTGTGTCACGCTGCCACTTGGCTGATCGACGCCGAGCTGAAAGCTGGACATGGCCCTCTGTGGAACAAGTGGTAAGATGCTCATCATCATCATCATAAGTGCTGGATGGCCCTCAGCGGCTGCGAGACACTCTCATACATGAGCTGTGTCACGCTGCCACTTGGCTGATCGACTCCGAGCTGAAGGCGGGACATGGCCCTCTGTGGAACAAGTGGTAAGATGCTCATCATCATCATCATAAATGCTGGATGGACCTCAGCGGCTGCGAGACACTCTCATACATGAGCTGTGTCACGCTGCCACTTGGCTGATCGACTCCGAGCTGAAAGCTGGACATGGCCCTCTGTGGAACAAGTGGTAAGATGCTCATCATCATCATCATAAGTGCTGGATGGCCCTCAGAGGCTGCGAGACACTCTCATACATGAGCTGTGTCACGCTGCCACTTGGCTGATCGACTCCGAGCTGAAGACGGGACATGGTCCTCTGTGGAACAAGTGGTAAGATGCTCATCATCATCATCATAAGTGCTGGATGGACCCCAGAGGCTGCGAGACACTCTCATACATGAGCTGTGTCACGCTGCCACTTGGCTGATCGTAAAATACTGGTATTCCACTAAATCCGGCTTGACTGGAAGCCGACTCCAATATAGTTGGTAAAAGGCTAGGTAGATGATGATGATGATATATTAAAGTGATTATAGTGAAATTCCGATTTTGCCGTGTGAGGTACATAATACTAAATGGGTAGGTACTAAATATCCATAGTAGAATCATCCAAATAAAAGACTTGGTCCCGCTATTTTATTTTATCGGTCAACTTTCGCGTCTTATGTATGATAAACTAGTTGACCCCTTAGTTTCATTCACGTCTTTGTATATTGCTCCGTTCCTTTTGGTCGAAGCATCATGTTAATCTGAAGCCTTCCTCGATAAATGGACTATACAACATTAAAATAATGTATCGATTTAAACCATTACTGCCTGAGATTTACGGGTGTTACAAATAAACAAACTAGGAGTTTATAGTATTAATGTAGTAATTAGGAGTGTATTTTGTTAGACAATGGAATCTTGATTTCTGATCAAATAAAACTTTCTGTGTAAATAATATTTATTTACTAGTAAAACATACTTAAAAACAATCTTAAAATTATAAACATTTGGACTTAGCACACATATACAAAGCTGGGTTTCACGACGTTAATCTCTACCAGTAAAGATATTCATTCATTAAAATTCATTTTGGCGAATGGCTACAAATAATACAATATCACAACATAAAAAAGTGTTAAAAAAATTGGCCATAGCTAACAACGGCAAGGCCCATTTTTTGACCGAAAAAAAACCCTATAAAAAGGTGGCAAGATGATCTAGATGCGTACCATGAGAACTTTTAAGAAAAATGTTTGGAAGGACTTGAGACCTTTGCCCAGCTGTGCGATAGTAAGGTCTAAAAAAAAAAAATCTGCGTAACAAAATTACTTCTTATAACGATCCCAAAAGAGTTCAAAAACAAAAACAATGCTAGATATAACGCATCCTATCACAAAAACCCGCCACGGCACAACAAATCTTACTACGAATCCCTTTTTATGAAAATGATTCTTAATCTTTCTCGCGTAATAATGATCTTTCAAATTCTTCGCCACGAGACCAGTTTCTCTTAAACGGACCACATTTTTTCGCATCCTATCCGGTATAGGAAACCCTTTGCGGAAAAAATATGCAAGAATCAATTTAGCATGTGGTGTTTTAAAGGCATACACAGGGGAATTACCAAATTCGTCACTGTAGATTTTTTTGTAGTACTTGTAAACAGATTTTTGTATAAGAGTAAACATATCTCCTGATTGAGCTATCATCTTAATATTTTCGAAGTTATCAATGCATTCAGAGTTACGTGTAGCAGAAACATTCATTTCAGAATAAATGTAGACTAAGTAACTATTACTTAGACAAGGTTTTAGTTTATGAGTAGCCAAATCATGTTCATTTGAAATCTGATAGTCCATAATTGGGTTCGAAGTCAGACTGACTAGGCTGGATTGGTAAATACTGTTCATAAGATACGCGAACCATACCCAAATTATGAAGAAAATCTTTGCAGTTGTACGCTCAGGAATTTTGAAACCGTGTAGCAGTAAAGAGATCAGCAGTTTGAGTATTATTTCTGATTTATCTTCAGCCCTAAGTAATAGGACCATGATTGTTGAGTATAACAAAAAAACTATGAGCAATAAACACCAAACTAACGGCTGGAATTCTAAATATGTAGATTTCCAAATAGCTGTCAAGGACGCTCTTTTGACCAAGAAATTTAGCTCGTCATCATAATCCAAATGTCCATGCAAATAGGTGAAAGCATCTGCTCGACTTGATACTAACAGTTTCGCTCCGAACATAACATCAGTTTCATTATTCTGCAACACTTCCATAGGTCCTGTAACTTTCATATTTTCATCTATAGTTGTAAACAGTCCTTTAGCAGGAACGAAACTGTAATTTACATTAAATTCTTCTATTTCCGCTAGTATTTTAAATATATAATGTTCTGTTCCTGGGTGTTTTGTAGATTTTGGTGGATGGAAAGTGTATGGGGCGTGATCTCCTACTGTAGCATTAAAAGAACAGTTCCTCAGTCCTGTCACTAGTTTATATGGGAAAAGATTTCCTTGTTTTTTCGTGCATACACCATAGCTTATGACTCTGTCATAATATTTTCCACAGCCGTAGTTTTCGTATGGATTGTAAGTGTATATTTCAGCGTCTCTAGTCCCATTTATCACTATAACATTGATCACTAAATGTTTTAAAAGTTCGTCAAATATGATTCTTAGTTCATCTTCTTTTAGCGATTCTATGACGATTATGAATCGAGCGAACGGATTCCACATCGGTTCTTGTATTAAATATTTGAAGTTTTCAGTAAATTTCGTTGCATTTTTTGCAATTATAAAATATCCTTGATGTCTAAAATGTTGTTTTTTACTCGCTTTTCTATAAAGTAGTGCTATGATTTTCATGGAATGTATTTCTTTGAGAATTTGTTCACTATCATTTCCCATATCGACGTAAGTGAGCGATTTTTCTTCAGAAAAGTATTTTTCTAGTATTTCGGTTATACAAAGTATTAATCCTTGTTCTTGTAACTTTTCTTCGTAAGAAAATATATCTTCACTTTCACAGTTAATATAAAATAAAGACAACAAAAAGTATACCACCAACATTATTGGATTTAGATGTATATTAATTTTGTGTAACATTGTGGACTTTTCCATAAGGAAATAATGTTAGTTGGGTACATTCTTTCTTTATGAAAAAGTATTTAAATGTAAGTAATAACTTAAGTAACACTTTTCTTCACACTAAAATCGAAATTTTGTGTGTATGTTTGTATGATTCTGCAAGCTCGAACGGCTGAACCGATTACAATTAAATTTGGTACACGGGTGGACCGCGGCCTGGAATAGCACATATTATTATGATACTTTTTATTCTAGGAGTATGTTCCCTATTTGGCGCAACCGTAAAACGCTCATTGTGTCAGGGTTTTTTTATCTTATTTTTCTAAATGTTGCTTTTAGAATGTGCCTATGTGTGCCAAACAAAATATTTTTCTTTCTTTCTTTTCTTTCCTTGTGATTATTTTCTACTGTAGCGCAGGCGAAGCCGCTGGTAAAACATAAAGTTTAGTTTGAGCTAGTAAAACATAAAGCTATCAAAGTGTCAACCCAAATGCATCAATTTATTATACTGTACAGTCAACCACAAGGTTATGGCAACAATCTGACATTCACAGCACCCTTATTTCCTAGCAATAAGGGTAGTTTTCGAAGTTCACATTGCATGGAGTTGACTGTGTATAATTACTTGGATTCTAATCTGTTTACAAAATGGTTTCTAATGATCGGTTATCAACGTCACTTTGCTGCGGAAGTAATAATATATTATCACGACTATGTTCAACGAACGGGGTGAACAGAGTAACATATCCATTACTTACAACTTAATTTGTTTTATTTATTTACTTGCGAATACGTGGCGTATGTTACTTTGCTAGAAAATTAAATATAAAAGAACAGTTAGAATTTAGAGGAGAGGTTGAGAGAAGAAAAGAACAAAAAATCCTTGTGCGGTAAATTCGGTATATTCATAAAAGGCAAAGTTCTGACTGCTCCAGAATGAAAGTAGGTTTCTCCATACAAACTAGGTCCTCGATTCATCCCTTAAAGTTAGATTCACTTCTGACTTTCGAAAAAATTGCCTACGTCATAAAAGGAAATCTTGTGCAAAACTTTATGCTCTAGTCTCAGTAATTTCGGCTGTGCGTTGATATGTTAGTCAGTTTCTCCTCTTGTATACGCACGGGACCGGGGAGGCTTATGTCCGGCAGTGGACGTCTTTCGGCTGAATAAGAATAAGAATAAGAAATTTTATTTGCTGAAACATGTGTATGCATACAGAATTAAAATAATACATGCATGCAAGATTTTAAACAAAAGTGGCTCACGACATGTCTGCCATTTATCATGGCGTGCAAATATCTAAGGTACATCTATTAAATTATTATTTCTATAAATGAATTAATTTTAAAATTAACACTCATACATTAAATGTCAGCAGTATCATTACAATATTATTAATTAATTTGATTATATTCAATTATTTACTATATATACTGTAATTATTTACAATAACATTTTTTTTATTAGGATACATAATTATTATTATTCAAATTATTTATTTTAATTAATATTTAAAAACATTCAATTATAATTTCTTTCGGTTCTCCATTCCTACACAATCTTAAATGAGCAATAGTTGTTTTTGTCGTTATTTATGTAGATATTACAATCATTGAGTCATTTATAAATTCTGTAATACTGTAATAGGCTTTCTGTGCCAGAAACATTTTCATTGTTTGTTTAAGTTTAGATGTAGGTAATTCTTTCCAACTTTTGGGCAATTTATTATAGATAACTGGTGCCATACAAATTACACTCTTGCGCATAAGTGCAGTTTTTGATGTATGTAAACATAGTTGGCTATCGTCACGTCTATTTCTTGGAAATCTGTCTGCCATACGAGGAAACAAATGTGGATTTGTCTTAACGAACATTGTTATTTCTAATATATACAGTGAAGGTAATGTTAATATACGATATTTAGTGAAGTAATTTTTACAGCTGTCGGTAGTTTTGAGATTAAATATAGATCTCAAGCAGTATTTTTGTCTTTTAAAAATGATATCCCTATCAGTTGAATTACCCCAGAAGATAACACCGTATCTAATGACAGATTCAACCAAACCATAATAGGCCGTTAATAGCGCTTCTATATTTAGAGTACGAGATAATTTATATAACGCGCTGAGATTATGATCCAATCATAAATACAGATTATTTAACAAGTTTGGTCTCAAATTGAAGGTTCCATTAATAGTCAAAAGTAATATAATATACATATAGTAGTTGTTTATAAAATCTTGTAACGAAATATGTTTTGTGTGTCCAGGGCTAAGCGAGCGCTGATGGTGTACCCCGAGCTGGGAGAGATCTCCAGGTGCCACGACATGGCGATACATTTCAAGTACTCCTACAAATGTACCAAGTGTGGATATAGGTGAGACTCCGTTGTATTCCCATTTCCCAAACAGGCTTTTTTTTTTGAGACGTGACATCATGTAATTACTTCTCCCACTCTAGAGCAAAGCGAGAGGGTGTATCAGACTTACTGACTAAAACCCATTCCTATGTTCCTTTTTAGCCTTCGATTCAGGGCCTCAGAGTTCTGTTTCGCACTATGGTTTTGCTAACATCTCTTCGAGGCGCGCGTGGAGTAATACGCGCCGTCGATGATTCGGACTCAATCTAGACAGTTACCGGATGGAGAGCTATCCATTGGTCGCCGTTCATGGCAAAAGACGGGCTGGATCGAACATTTCACAAATTTCAGTGACTTTAAACCTCATCTTCTTAGAAAAACGGATTCAATCATTTTACACCAGCAATTCACAAAATAATAACACAATTATTTTCTTTTCACAGTGTCCAACGCCATTCAAAATCTATAGACGTAACGAAAAAATGCTGTGGCTACTGCCGGGGCACTTTCGAACTTATACTAAATAAGAAGAACAAAGATGGAGTGGTAGTATCTACACCAGCTAGAAAAGGAACTACCAACGAATTTGCTTTATATGTTAAAGAACATTATGCTAGTCTGAAAGACGGAACGCGAACTCACGCGCAGGTTATGAAAATATTAGGAGAACGGTTTGCCAAGAGTAAGGAGACTTGACGAATGTTTGAAATTACAATTTTGTAAAATAAAGTGGCGCAACGAGGCGACAAAAGGTCTAAAATAAAATGGGGCCCTTTTGTACATGGATAATCGTCAATTTTTTTTAAATTCTTTCCACTCCAGAGAAGTGTCAGAGTTTACTGACTAAAACAAGTTGCTATGAGTGTGGCAACCTATTTTATTTGGATTTCAAAGGTTTTATAATTTCTCGGTAGTTCAATACGAGATTTGCTAAGGTTTTTGGGGGCCCCAGGGCACTGCACTTTTGTCGTTTTTTCAATACTGGTCCTTTTTGAATGACGAATAATCGTGGTTAGTAGAAAATTGTTTAGTAAATATCTATGTGAATAGTTTTTTGACTGTACTTAGTTTATTAACTGTATTTAGTTTATCGAACTAGTTTTAAAAAAACTAGTTTAAAAAAGTCCTGTAAAGGTCATTTTTTCGTGTAAATCTTGAGATTATACAAACAACCCATACAGGATTTTTTCTATTAGATGTATGTGACAAATGAGCATTTGAAATAAAAGTAAATTTTATATAATTTACACATGTTTGTGAGGTAAGTATATTGTCTTATTATTTAGAGTTAATTATTATAATTAATATATTATTATATTTGTAGACTAATTGTACTGGTTACAATGAATTTTTTGACTGAATTCTTTTGTCGTAATTGCCTTAAAGTGTAAATGTAAATATAGACGAATTATTACGAATATTTTATTGTTTTACTGGGGAATTTGATGAAATAATGTAATAAATACTGGTATGTCTTTTAATTTTTGATACATACACACATAATTTGTCAGTTATAAAATCTTTTAAATAATACTTCGTATGAAGAGTAATAGGATGTTTTTACATTTTATAATAATATATGTGCGAAAGAAAAATGGGATCCCAAATAATTATACGGGATTTTTATCGATAAAGGGCCAATTATGTAATTGCTTGTTGAAAAAAAAAAATTTTTTTTTGAAAAATTATGCATAATACGCAAGTTGATATATAATGACTGTACAATAGTTTGTATACCTCAAATATTAATATATTTTTGTAAATATTAATGTAACATCCGTAATTTTAATAAAATAGCGTTTTGAACTTGATTGCTTTTATTTCTGTAACATTTTTATTGGTATGTGTTTTACCTTGGTAAGTAAATATTTGCCTGCTGCGGTCTTTCCGTCCGATTATAATTTAGGTATCTTCAAGACTATAGTGAATAGGCTCTTTATAAACTAGTGCGCCTCACCATCAACGATTGCGTCACTGCTTACCATCAGGTGGGATTGCAGTCAAGCACTAGTTTATAGTAAATAAAAAAAAAACCTGGTGTCAGAGTTTTCAAGCCGCCCGAAGGTCTCTGACTTGGTTTAACGACTGCTGTCAGTAGACAACAACCGGGACCAACTTTTTGTGCCCTCCGAAGCACGGAGACACTCAGATGAAATACCACTAAACGGTCACCCATCTATAGACTGACCGCGCCAAGGGTTGCTTAACTTGCTAATCTAACGATTAGTGAGCGCAACTGGCTATGAGCGCCTCAAAAAGAACATGAAATATAAATGTTTACTTCATGAATCCCCGACCGGTCCTATGAGACCGCGCTGTTATTGTTTTACTATTGTGTCTCGTTTTGTGGGTATGTGATAGGTTAAAAGTAAAATAAACGAAAAATAGTCAGTTGATCGCGGGCGAGTCTATTCCGATCGGTTGATTTCCTATCTAAAGTGAGGACGGGAAGGAATGAGTTTCACACCCGTGATTTGGTCAGATTCGTGACGTGGCGTAGTGTATATCTCCACATACTAAAACTAAAATAGTTTATTTATGTGCATTATAAACTCACATAACACGATAACAACAACATTATACAGGGTGTAAAAAGACCGATCCTATAGCCGATAACTACACATTCTGTACATATAATTAAGTAGTTCTTAGACCAAAAAGTATTGCTGGGAAAAAACTTTTTTTTTCATCTGTAAAAAATAATTAATAATAATTCCGATCAGCTGCGCGTACGGCCGCTCGCGCTTGGTTGTTGAAACGACCGTACGCTTTTGTGTGTGAGGCGCTCGTTTTGTTTAGTTTATATTGCATTTTTGTAACTTCAAATGCGTAATTTGTTATGAAAAATTGATAATTTTGATAATGTTTGTTGCAAAGAAAGTTTACTAATGATAATTAGAATACGATTTTGAAAAAAAAAATTGACTTTGACCTTCAATATCTCCAGAACCAGTGAATTCCCAGGTAGGTATGTTCTAGAAGAAAAAAGCTATCCCAGTAATGAGTAGAATATGGGGTTTTCGTTAAGGATCTTTTTACAGGCGATATAAATTCATTTTAATAAGACACACCATAATCCGGAACGCATCGGCAGTGTCAAATGACTTTGTATGTGTATACTGTGCAATAGTCGCACACACACACATCTTTACCTTTGACAACTATCAGTCCGCTTCCAACTGTCATCGCGGTTTTGTATAGGATACCCACTGACGTATAAATAATATGGACTTGAAATGTTTGACTATAGAAAAAACAGTTATACAAATATATGGCTTATCGACGCCAAAATCATAAAAATACTGCCATCTCTTTTTAACTCTCTTAATTTTGCATAAGCGAAAAGGGATAATAGTGTTTTTGAGAGTTACTATGATGGCAACTCTTAGTTCCTAACGTCATTGAAATACCTATTTGCGGCCGGTCGCCATTACGATTTCTCGCTTTTTAGTACCAAAGTTGGGTACGTCAACTGTCAAATGCTCTTGAGCTCTGGATAAAAATTGTGAATTTTGAAGGAATTTGCTGTGTTATTGTGTTTGAACTCGGTCCTATAGTGGAAATCGTCTATAGCAAGATGCCCAATTGCAATATAATCGGATGTGGCATCAAAAGAAGCAGAAATCGCCCGAACATAACTTTGCATCAGTACGTACCTAATTTTATTTGAAATATCTTAAGATTTAGTTAACAAACAAAAGATTCTGCATTCGTTGAAGAGTTTCAACAGTAAAACATTCATAATTTCCCTTTTGCTTGTATTTTTAACATGTATTTCATGAAATTATTTTCTTGTTATTGAAGGGATAGAGTAGTACATTAGACATTTTTATATTTTTCGATAATGCCATATTATGGTTTTTTATTTGTTTTATTTTACTTTAAGGCTGCCGACTAATAAAGAAAAAAAGAAAATTTGGCTGGAAGCAATTGGTGTTGAAAATTTAAAGATGTCAACAAAAACCATTAATATTTAATTTTGTTCTCTTCACTTTGAAGAATCATGTTTCAACCGAACACTGAATAAAGTAACATTGCGTGACGATGCTTTACCTACACGAACTTTATTGGTAAGTAACATTCTGCCGTCCAGCCCCTAAAGCGCAGTAAAAAAGTGTAAAAAATCCATGTTTTACCGCGCTTTAGGGCCTGGACGGCAGCATTGTATGTTATAAATTTATCCAACATGATTGCGTAGTGGTTGTTATACATATTATGATGATGTCCTCATTATTGCAACACTTCTCTAATAGACACAAAGAGTGATGTAAAGAATGTGTTCGAGTGTGATCTTTAGATTTATTAATTCATGAATCCCCGACCGGTCCAGTGAGACCATGCTGTTATTGTTTTACTGACACAATAGTAAAACAATAATCTTTTTGCGGGTATGTGATAGGTTAAAAATCTTTTTAATAAAACCGAGAAACATTAAAAATACTAATCATTTTATTTCTTGTTTACAGCCTGCCGTTCAATCCAACATGTTTGGCATTTTACTTGAAAATGATACAAATGTAACAAACTCACAATCATTATCTGGATGTGGTGCTCCTAATAAGGTATTTTTTTTTTGTAATAAAAACATTAAGATCATCTACTGTTTTTGAAGTCATAAAATTTTTGAGTATTTGTTTTTCTATTTTTATTAATATTTATGTTACTAATAAAGAACGGTTTTCAGGTTGAAGCTGTTGGTGTGCCTACCATTCGAAATCAACCTGGAGAGATTTTAAAGAGGAGTGGCATAGATTTAGCATCTAGCACAACCCCTATGCTAGATTTAGTCACCAGCACCTCCGCTGCGCCATATCTGGCCGTTAGAGCCTCTGATGTGCCAGATTCAGGTGCTAGCACCTCCGCTGCGCCAGATTTAGCCGCTAGCACCTCCTTTGCGCCAGGTTTTGCCGCTAATACCTCCACTACCACCTCCGCTACGGCAGATTTATCGGTATGATTAGCTTAGTTTTTCTTGTTATCATTATTTGCGAATTTTATCTCAGTGATAAAAGTCATCTCATCAACTGAATTGAGACTGCGTGGGAGATAACTCTCGCTTGTCTTCAATATCTATCAAAGCTTACTTTTATTTTATTTTATTTCAGATACACACATCTAAAGTGATAAAGAAATTAAAGGACAATTGTCAAAAACAGTCTAAGAAGATAAAGAGACTTAATGAGAAAGTTAGAAGACAGACGAAAAAAATCGCTCATTTTAGTAACATAATCAAAGATTTAAAGGAAAGAAATTTATTAAATTCAGAATCCCAAGCTTTGCTTGCCGAATGTGCAGGACCCCAAGACTTCTTAAAACGACAAGTTGCTAAATCAAAAGGTTTACCACTACAGAGGCTTATGAACATGATACGAATCATAAATACTTGTTAATTAAAAGTGTAATTGAGGTGTACATGAATTTGAGGTACAGATATTATGGGAAGAAATCTACTGAGAGAATTTCACATAGAAATTACTTGAACAAAATTGTATTGTTCAGAAATGAATGAAATCTCACTTTGTTTATTTGATTGTCAGTGGCGTAGCTAGTCCCTATGGGGCCCCGTATAATAAAAAAAATTGTGGCCCCCATTTTATTTGATTGGGTTTGTGTATTTCGTAATAAACACAAACTCAAATATCAACTGACAATTCGGTCATTCGACAGGCCAATAACTTGAGATTCTTTAATTAGTAACCATTTGAGTTTTTGAACAGTAATTTTATGCTACTAACCGGGGCCCCTGAAGCCTGGGGGCCCCGTATAATTGATACGGCATATACGGCGGTAGCTACGCCCCTGTTGATTGTGTCAATTTGATTTGTTTTTATATATATACTTTTTTTTAATATATATATTATTATTTACTATTGTTGACTTTTAATTAAAGCCCATTATCATCTACATGTTAGAAAAAGTAAGTGTTGGAAACTTAACATCAAAAATATGAATCATGTTGGTACCCATCAAATACATATAGCCCGAGAAATTCAAGTTTTCATAGGTTTTTTTTTGCAAATTCCAGCTCTGTCTTTTGTTGATCATAATGTGATACGCGACAACAATTTAATTAACAGGTAAGACAAGAAGCTTTTTAGGGTTCCGTTGCCAAATGGCAAAAAACGGAACCCTTGATAGATTCGTCATGTCTGTCTGTCTGTCTGTGCTTCCGTATGTCACAGTCACTTTTTTCTGAAACTAAAAGCTATAGTATTGAAACTTGGTAAGTAGATGTATTCTGTGAACCACATTTTTATACAAAATTAGAAAAAAAGCAATAAATTTTGGGTGTCATCAAATCCGTACGTGTGGGGTATCTATGGATAGGTCTTCAAAAATGATATTGAAGTTTCTAAACCATTTTTTTTAAACTAAATAGTTTGCGCGAGGGACTTCCAAAGTAGTAAAATGTGTCGTCCCCCCCCCCCCCCCCGTAACTTCTAAAATTAGAGAACGATACAAGTGAAAAAATGTATGATGTACATTGCTATGCAAACTTCCACCGAAAATTGGTTTGAACCTGATCTAGTAAGTAGTTTTTTTTAATACGTCATAAATCGTAAACCGCAATTAAGTTGGTACGGAACCCTTAGTGCGCGAGTCCGACTTGCACTTACCCGGTTTTATTCATTTAGTTAACACCAACCAGTGTCAAATCGATTTTTCTTCCAATTTCATGCTTGCCAAAAAAATTCAGAGATTTTCGACTACCATATCAATAAAAAAAATTATAAGTAAAAAATATTATATTTTAATTACCATCAGCGACCAATTGACGGAAACACCTTTACGGTCCCTTTTTTTCCTGTGCACACTCTGCTTTTACAGTGAAAGATCAATTTTGAACCGCTGCTGTACCCTTGGCCGTGAAACACTATCAAATTAAATAAACAGGGTGTCAATAAGCAAAATCTTATAATTTTTAAAATGTAAGTCCTGTAAGACCTACTTATTTTAAGTATATACAAAATAAATACTGTACGTAACATCAAGGTTACAGTACAACCAAGGGTAAACAAGAAAAACCGGCCAAGAGCGTGTCGGGCCACGCTCAGTGTAGGGTTCCGTAGTTTCTCGTCCCAATAAGTGTCCCCAACTTTTCAAAAACTGGTCGTGCCATCAAGTTCAAAATAATTTTCCTAGAAAGTCTTTGTAAAGCTGTTCTTTCTAGATTTTTTTCATATTTCCTAAACTTATGGTTCAAAAGTTAGAGGGGGGGACACATTGTGTTTTACTTTTGGAGCGATTATTTCCGAAATTATTGATATTATCAAAAAAATATTTTTGCAAACCCCTATTCGTTTTTTAATACCTATCCAACAATATATCACACGTTAGGGTTAAAATAAAAAAAAAACACTTTTCACTTTACATGTAGGTGCTAAAATAAAAATAGGTATATAAATATATATTTTTATTTTACTACTTTGTAGGCGTGATTGATATACCTATTGGTACCAAATTTCAGCTTTCTAGTGCTAAACTGCTAACGGTCAAAGAGATTAAGCGAGAACGGACGGACGGTCGGACAGACATGGCGAAACTATAAGGGTTCCGTTTTTGCCGTTTGGCTACGGAACCCTAAAAAGGGTCCACGGTTTAGCCGTGAAAGCAAGACGAACCAACAAACAATTTATTTATGAAAGAGTGAAGTTACAAAACAAAAAGTTTATTTTATAGAAATATCGATAGTTAGGGGCTACTCTATTAGCCGCCATTTTATCCTCTCAGTAAAGTGTAGGTATACACGTTTTTCTTGTAGGTATGCCAAGTCCATATTATTTATATGTCAGTGAGGATACCTCGTTTTGCTAAAACTATTATTATATTTTTTATTTTGACTTTAACTTTTGACTTTTGGGTATTGTGACTGTATAGTACACTCATTCTGTGTATATGGTGATTATTTTTGTGGTTGTGAATGTTATATATACGCAGTAAACCGTGAGTACTTAGTAATAAGACTTGATTACCGACTACCCGTACTTATACGCAGTGCCGTAACTAGCCTTTTATGCACCCGGTGCGAGCTTTCAAAACTGCGCCCCTAAAAAATTAATGCTCTAATTAGGCTCTGAAAATAAAATAGACAAATGTGAATACAAATATATCGATCTATTTATTGTTTACCAAAGTATATAAGTACCTACTTAGTATATTTCTAAGCAGGAGGGTGTGTGTGTCAGACTCTTACTGACTAAACCCCTACCCCGTTCCTTCGTTGCCTTCGATCTGGGGGGGACTCGGTGTTAACCTTTCGGAATACCCATGTTCCCCAGAGGCTTCGGCCCTGCCGCCCGGCAGGGCCTACAGTTTGCTGACATCTCCTTGAGACGCGCGAGGAACAGAACGCGCCGTTGACGACTGGGCTCGGTCCAGATTATTTCCAGACTGCCGGACGGCAAGCTACCCAGTACTCCGCGAACCCGCGTCTACGGTGGTCGGAAATCAGGATCAGGTTCTCGGCGTCGGCGGCATGAGGACCGCTCCCTCATGCGCTCGCGGTCAGCAGCCTCCTTCACTAGCATTACTGCCTCGCAGAAGGAGGCGACCACCCGCCACCCTTCCTCGCTCCGGACCATGGCCTGAACCAGGGCCCGGCGCGAGAGGTCACCGCCGCCGATAGCCCCCACAAGGACATGGCGGTGCTCCGCCCAAGCGGGGAACACCTCTACCGTGTGCTCCACCGTGTCCTCTGGGCGGTCCACACAATGGCGACACCCGGGCGTCCTTTCTTGCTTGATCCGATGCAGGAACCTCCCGAACTTACCTTGAGCTTTGGGTTGCGTTTGGCGTTCCTGGGACCGAATGATCCCCGCGTAGAGCGTCCGGCAGGGGGCGTCTGGACCCCCTAGGTTGGGCAGGAGCCACTTCAGAGCGGCCCCAGACCTGTCCAGTTTGGGGGCCAAACGTCGGAAATGCTCCTCGAAAGTCCACCGGCTGTCGAGGACTAGTCCCAGGCACTTCATCGTCGACCCGACGCCGATGTGGCCCCCCCTACCGTTATTTGGGAACCCGGTGGTGGCGCGGTCCGCGGGCCATGAAAGCACATAGCCTTGCACTTGTGCAATGCCACCTTGAGTCCCAGTTGCTGGATCCTGTCCACGACTGTCGCAACCCCGCGTGTGGCTGTTTCGGCCGCCGCCTGGTACGACTCTCCCCGCGACAGGACCAGCGTGTCGTGTAGTGACCACGCTGACCCCGTCGGGGAGGTCGCCGCGCAGCACGTAGTCGTATCGATGTTCCACAGGGGCGGTCCTAGTACCGATCCCTGCGGAACACCGCACATCTCTCGCCCTCTCCACTTTCCCTGGTGACCGGGATAGATGATGAACCTATCCGACAAGTAAGCCTCGATCACACGACGGAAGTAGGCGGGCATCACATGGTACCGAAGTGTCGCCCCGATGCAACTCCAGGGAAGGGAGTTGAAGGCATTGGCGATGTCCAAAGACACCGCCAAGACGACCCTGCCCTGAATCACTGCATCCCCCGTCGTGAGGGTCCTCACGCGCATGATGGCGTCCACCGTGGAACGCCCCCTGCGAAAGCCGAACTGGCCGTCCGCAAGATCCAGCCCCACCCGCGCCAGATGCCCGACGAGGCGGTCTGCAATTACTCTTTTAAAGAGTTTGCCCACCTCGTCGAGCAGCACGATGGGCCGGTACGCGGACGGAGAGTCCGCGGGGCGCCCCGGCTTCGCGATGAGGACCAGTTTCCCGGTCTTTCAGCGAAGGGAGAACTGGCCTCTCTCCATGCTTGCGCTAAAGAGCCCTCGCAATCGAGACCTGAGAGCCTCCATGGCCAGGACCCATACCCTTCCGGGCACGCCGTCGGGTCCTGGGGCGGTGTTCTTGACACTGAGTCTTCGTACCACCGCCCTCATCTCTACCTCGGTCACCTCTGGAGCGTCGTCCTCGTCGTCGCTGGTGTGGTCCGCTACGGGTACCGCAGGTGGCGGAGCCATGAGCGGGGAAGAGTGTTCCCCTCGCTCAGGGAACAGATTGGCCACTACACCCTCCACAACCTGGGGCCGGAGACTTTGAGTCAGTGGGGGAGCCCATGGGCGGAGCTTGTCCCGCACCACCGGACGTCCCCATGGGTCCCTGTTCAGGGTCTCCAGCCACACATTGCGGGCCTCCAACTTGGCCCGCTTTATCTCCGTTCGGAGGGTGCGCCTTGCCGCTCTGTACCGGACTGTACCCCTCGTACAGCTCCGCCTCTCTGGCCTCCGCATCCGGCGGGCGGGTGCGGCGCCTGCGGAACCTGGTGTACCGGCGCCGCGCGGTGGTGCACGCCTCGCGCAGAGCCGCAATCTCCGGCGAACACCAGTACACCTGGCGCCGAGCACGTCCTGGATACCTTACATGTGTTGTTGTTTTAAGATTGCTTGAAAAATGCGATATAGATATAACTATAGATAGTACAGTAGAGCGCGTCTACACCATGTTCGCAATAAAACAAAATGTACCTACTAGCTACCATGCATGAGATAAAACTAGATACTAGTCTGGTCATTTCTGCGCCCCTCTAGGGTCTGCGCCCTGTGCCTGGGCACCGCTCGCACCGCCCTAGTTACGGCACTGCTTATACGAAAACAAAGTTTTCAACGTACTAAAGTGGCACCATCTATTGACAACTTGACAAAACATGAAATATACATATTTACTTGTTAGTTCATTCGACGTCAGCTAGATGTCGTTATTTACCTCTTGTACAGGGCACGGCAAAGCTACCGTAAAATGGGGTGAATAGGGACAAAATCGAACTTGTCACTGAAATTAATCGATGTTGTAGGACGAATGCAATATTGATAACTCTTTCCAAGGGTTTCCGGCAGTTAATACTTTTCGTTAATGTTAAAAATATCCCCAGAATTAGTCAAAATTTAGATATTTTAACAAAAATATAGGCTGTCCCTATTCATACTTGAAGTGGGGTGACCTGGGACGAGACATGGGTAACTTGGGATAAACTAGTAGGGTTGTCTCACGATAATTACGGAGTAATAGCGCCACATACAAACCAAACAAAAAACTTTTTTAAATCATACAAGTTCGTACCTATGTATCTCTTATTAGTTCGCCTTGTGCGCATGCTTGTATATAAGTTTAAAATAAATAAAATGAAAAGCCTTATTTTAATAAAAAGTGAAATCCTGCAAAACAATGCGATAAAATGTTCTAGCAAAATGTTGTAGCAGCCCTGACCCTATTCAAACTTTACCGTTCCTAATCAACTTTCATTCGTTCCTATTTACCAAGTATAGGCGACTCTATTTGTACTTTAGCCGTCCCTTGTCACCCCGTTACCGTACTTATTTATTCACCTCGAAAAAAATAAACAATCCCAGAGGTTCTAAAGAAAACGATTTAAACAAAAACTATGTAAAATCTAGACTTACCTCTTTTTGTGTAGCTTCGTAGAGATATTATATCGTCGTTGGCTAACTCCACACGTTGTCAAAAAAACTAGAATTTCCAAAAACTGTCAACTTAATGGACAATACCGCAACCTCACATCTACAGTCTTATTTGAAAGAAGATTTTTGACACCTTTTACTAACTTCACAACGCTTCGGTGCTGTCAGTTAGAAGATAATATATTCTACTTTTAGAAGAAAAAAAAGGTAGCAATTGGAAGTTCTTGCTTTTTTATTTTGTGGCTTCGAAACTAGATTCCTCGATTTGACCCTTTTCACCCCTGAGTCCTTATTCAGCCCGTTTTACGGTACCGGTCGAGACAACGGCCAGGTGCGGCTCTGCTACGCCTTTTCTGTCCAAGCAGCCGACCTTGAATCTTTATAAGTGATAGAATAATATTATGTCAAGGATATTATCCTTGTGTACTATGTAGAATTAGAAAACTAGGGTTTCGAATACCTACATACAATTCTATATAAAAATGGGAGGAATTTGGGGCATTTTATACGCTTATCGAGAATAAATTTAGGGAAGACGAAGACAAGTTTCATAAAGAAAGAAAAATATGTATTTAGCACACATAGACACACGCAATGTAAAATTAACAAATAGCTTAAAATTAAAAAATA
Organism: Mythimna separata; assembly: GCA_030763345.1. Lineage (NCBI taxonomy): Eukaryota > Metazoa > Arthropoda > Insecta > Lepidoptera > Noctuidae > Mythimna > Mythimna separata. The sequence continues at coordinate 10,684,252 of CM061192.1, forward strand.
ATGATTGATTTATGTCATTCTCGTAAAACAAAATCAACGTACGTAAACGGTCACGAAAACGTGCCAACGTCCGGCGCCGTCTACACACTCGCATTGACTGCAATACAACACTGATGAGATTCTCGCCGTCCGTAGACACGGCGCGCCGAGGGGGCGGCAGCCTTCTTGTACACGACACGGTTTCTGCACGGCGCGCTCGCCGTACGGCGCAAAAAATGTACCTACTTACCGTGTACAAACGGCCATAGACTGCGATACAACACTGACGGCACACGGCGGCGGCACCGTGCCGTAGCGCCGCCGTTTGTGTCAACAAGCTCTCTTAGTGATCCATGCAACACTGCACGCCGGGCCTACGGACGCCGAGTTAACCGTGGCTACGTACGGCTGTAGTAGCGCAGTAGTCGCCACTACTTATTACATAATATATTGATTATTCGTATAGGTACAACATTATTATAAGTAGATGCGAAACCTCAAATACGTGTCTAGTATGTTTATGTTAAAAATCTATGTACAAAATTTTAAAACCGTGTCATGAAAAATCATAAAGACAAAAACTTACCTGGTTGTCCGTAGAAATACATGGTCACCACGCAGCGCGCCCGCGCCGTCGCACCGTCTACTTACGACCACTTGCAGGCTTTGTTGGACGGTCATGTCTGTGGTCAAGTGTAGGTAGATATTATTATGTACTTTATTTGTAAAAGCAGCCGTAAAAGATAAAATGGAGTCAATTTATACGATTTGTTGCACCGTATGCCAAAGTTTAAAGTGGATGAAAGTTTTTTTTCACCCATAGCAGGGTTAAAGTACAAATAATAACTTTCTACACTTACAACAACAGAGAGGAGCTCGTGGCTAGATAATAACAGCCGCACAGGTCGATCTTCAAGGTTAAGCAACGCTTGCCTAGGTTGGTCTGTGGATGGGTGACCATCTTAACATAACGAGTTTCCTCCGTGCCTCGGAAAGCACGTTAAGCCGTTGGTCCCGGCTGTCATTTGGAAATCTTTGGCAGTCGTTACGGATAGTCAGAAGCCAGTAAACCTGACTCCAGTCTTGCCATGAAGTACCGTGTTACCCCAGTTAATGGGTTGTGGAGGTCTGGTAGGCAGCCGCTCCTCGTAAAATACTGGTATTCAGCTAAATCCGGCTTGACTGGAAGCCGACCCCAATATAGTTGGGAAAAGGCTAGGCAGATGATGATGATGATGACTTACAACAACAACAATGTCTTATACCAATCACTCACTACTCATCTCACACTCACAGTTATTACCCAGTTTCGGTTCACTCACTAACACTCAAGTCTACGGCGCGGTGGGCCGCTCGCTCGCGAGGAACGCATGGGCATTGCGCACGCACGTGTGAATCGTCTGGCGGCATTTTGTCGACTGAGGGTAGAAGGGAAGCTCAGGTGCGGGTAGGTATAAAACTCGCTCGCTGTCCAACTTGTCAATATATTTTTTTAATCATCATCATCATCTTCCTGCCCTTGTCCCATTTTATTTGGGGTCGGCGCAACACGTCTTTTTCTTCCATTCTGTCCTGTCACTCGTCACGCTATCACTCACTCCCTTTTCTTCCATATATCACTTCTCACACAATCCATCCATCTTAAAATTTAACAAAGTGTAAAAAATATTGGAATCGATTCAGTTAACGATTCTGAACAAACTATATTCAGGTTTCGCATACCTATACTAAAAATAATGTGTAAGTTTAGAAGAGTCGCAGCATTACGGCAAAGGACTTTGACACAAATCCTAGAAAATAAACTATCTATGGTATATAAATACGGTTTGGTGGATGTCACATGTCTTCAAAGTTTTGGTTTTCTCACGATGTTTTCCTTCACCGTTTTGAGAGCAGTGGTGAAGAAATAAATTACGCAAAGTAATGCGCCTGGCTGGATTTGAACCCGCGAACAGTTAAGTCGGGACCATTACCACTGGGCTACAACTGCTGCTTACCTACGCCTGTAGAAAGTTATTTCGGTTTGTAAAAATGGGAAACTTTGATTTGATGGTTTTAATCACTTGATTTTATAAACTGCTTGCTTTAAAAATAAACCTTACTAATACTATAAAAATGAAAGTAACATTGTTTCGTTTTCACGGCTGTTCAGATTTTGACGAAATTTAATACGAAGTAAGCTTTAACCCCAAATGAAAGAAGGCTAGGCTAATTTTTATCTCGCTTCAACTGCGACTTCACTTCCACATTAACCGATATTGCCGCGGACGAAGCCGCTGAAAGTAACGCCGTGGTGTCTCGCGGCACGCCGTGGCATCCTGCGGCATTCCCTCTAACCGCTGCGAAAGTTTCAACCATATTTCAACTAACTTAACAATCATAATTCCTCGACACAAAATGACCCATTCCGTCTCGTGGAATGCAACGGCGCGCTGCGGCATCCCATGGAATGAAACGGCATGCCACATCATGCCGCGGCATCGTGATATAGAAATAAAATAATATGAATTCTAAACTCAATTGAATAAGATTCAAAATAACTTGATTAGTAAGTAAGTAACCGTACTCTAATATTTTGTATTGTACTCTATTTTTTGGAGGAGTACCTACTTTATAATCTACGAACGCAATAGATCGGATTTTGAAATATACTGAATGAAATTTTACCATTTTAGTATTTTACTGCTTTTACTTTAAAACAATGATTAAAACAAACAAAGTGTTTGTTTCGTAAATAGTTAAACCAGGGTGGTGGGTAGGTATTCTTTCCTTATAACAATGTAAGAGACTTTAATCCTTTTAAGGTTAGATACTCCTTTACTTTTTTCCGATGGATGCGAGACGCACAGTACCGGACCTGTGGCGACACTTGGGGAGGCCTATGTCCAGCAGTGGACGTCTCTCGGCTGAGATGATGATGACTCCTTTGCAGTAGGTGAGTAGGTGTATGGTGCTCCGTGAGTTTCCAATGTTGGCAAGTTATACTTTCAAGCTTTAGACTACAATTTATTACTATTATAATGGCAGAGACGTTTGCGTATATTTGTTACTTCTTCATGCTCGAACGGCTAAACGGATTTGGATGAAATTTGGTACACGGGTAGTCCATGTTCTGGACAACTGTGTAATGTGTGTCTGTGTGTGTAATGTGTGCGAGTGTGTGCAATGTGTGTTTCTATATTAGGTTCCAAACTCATTTTCCATACGGGATTATATTCCCTCGAGATGATTATTTCCGCTTCTTTTTATAAGGTTTAAAATAAAACAACGAATTCAATACCGTTTTTCGAATTTATTTTTACATATTAGATGATTAATACGTACAGTCTTGGGAATATAAAAAAAACGCTATAATTTACAACAAATTCAATGTTATTTTGATTGGAGTCACTCAGTACGTCCATCATATATACACTTAATACTGCCGTCCAACCCCTAAAGCGCAGTAAAACATTTTTTACGTATTTTTACCGCGCTTTAGGGCCTGGACGGCAGAATAGTAAAAAAATAAAATTAAAAAGTGGCATGTATGGTGGCAGCTATTTTACCATACTTATGTACTTAAACATTACATTTATTTACATAGGAATTAATTAAATGAGCATTTTTTCTAATGCAACATTATTATTTTATTTTTTCTTTATCTCAAAATAACGTTACAATATTCGAGTGAGATGGTATTTTTTTATCAATAAATATTCTTTAGTTTTTTTGCCTAATTTATACATTTATTTTTAACTATCTATTGTAGTGGCAACATTCATTATTTTTAACTATGACGGTCTAAGAGATAGTGATATTAAATAATAAGTAATTTCGAGATCATAAGAAACAGCTGCCATAATATTTGAACTTACTAAAGATCAAAAAATTTAACTTAAAATCCAGATCTCAAGTATTTTTTCAATATTACTATCCTTAGTCCCCATATTTTCAACATATATTTTATGTCGTACATTTTAACGTATCTACATAGACATTTTCTTTCTGATATTATGATAACAAATAGATGTCATTTATATAATAAAAGAATGGCTGGTGCCTGTACAAAGGACAAGATGAAAAACAGATTAAATATTTCTTTACTTGAATATGATAAATAAAGAAAATCTAACATACACGGCGGTTCTTAGTAAAAATATGTTAAACAAACTGCAAAGTTTGGCGAAAACTCTGCAAAGTGGTATATAACTGCAGAGTTATATATGATTTATTTGTTGTCAAGGATTATTTTGAGATATTTAACTGTTTTATTCTTGTCCCGTGGTTTTGTGTTGACTAGGCAAAATTCTCGAATATCTTTTTTAGCATAACACCATATTATTTAAGATTTTTTTATAATATGGTAACACTTAAGACAGTCAGATGTTCATAAATGTTATTTAAACATATGATAAGAATAATGAATCAATCAGTATTAACAGTTTGATATAAATATATGACCAAATAATTATTATTTTATGGATATGACAAAGGGCACATAGAACACAGATTATCAACTGATATAAATATTTTTATTAAATTGTAATGGTCATAGAAATATTTAGGTATAGTTAACTGAATAATAAACACAGGATCATTTTAAACATATTTTTATTAAAATCACACTTAAAAAAGACTCAAACTCGCACTCTAGTTTTTTTTAATGTGATTTGATTTATATTTTTATTTGCGATTTTATCAAAATTACCTTTAAAATAATTAAAGTACTTCCTCCAACATTCTTTTAAATGTTGAACAGTGCACTTAATACTTAGAATTATTTTGATAATATCTTAACATTAAATATGGACAGATTGTTTCAAATAAAATGTTTATTGATATCACATACATTTAAATCTTCATTTAACACTAAAAACGGATAAGGATACTGTAATTTTAAGTGTCTTAAGTCTAAGTGGGAAATGATTATTAGAATTTTGAACTGCATCAACCGAAATGAAAAATGCAGACTTTGGCTAAAACTCTGCAAAGTAAGATAAACTGTGTTTTCCTACAAACAATATTACCGAGGCTTGTCGAAACGAAATCTCATAAGATATATTTTACATAGACCGTATTTAAAACTAAAAAATAAGCTATTTACAAAAGGCCGTTATGTTTTTATACCCTTAAATTACGTTTTGTTATACCTAACATTTACAATTTTACATGATTTCTATTCGACAAAGTCAAATGAGCCATGGCTATAAAAATGATTCTCTTATTGATACGTATATTTTACGTAATTAATACTCTTTGCTTAGAGGCCGTAATTAAGTCAAGAAATTAAAATGAAATCAGTATGAACTGTACAGTGTAAGTATAATTAAGTTACTTAAATAACGTAGCTTTAAAATGCTTATTTTTGCCTTATTTAAGGCATTTCTCCCCTCTCACTGACATGATTGTCAATCATTTAATGAGCATTTTTTTTTATCAATCAATGCTTCATATCTAAGAATATACTGGCTCAAGTGCTTATTCATATCAATATAAACTTGATAATCAGCATCGCCAGACAGTAAATATTTTATCAAAAACTGAGTTCTGTCGCACACGACGACAGATTTATGGTAAATCAGGTATGCGAAGGCTGAGGGTTCGGAGACGGGTCCTTCATGGAACGGATCCTCAGGAACCCGTCTTGAGCTACCAGCATACTGTTCCCCTCAGCCTCTGTGGGGATTTCATCCTGTGGTTGGGAGTACGACGCCTCATAACTGCAGTTCCTAGGAGCTGGTTGAGGGGTCCCTCCTAACGCGCAAGGATACCCTCTCTCATTGGGGTCTTCTGAGAACCCGTACAAGTCTGTAGACTTAGGTCTGTCAGGGAATCCATTGCCTTTACCACGCTTCTGGCTCCCGCTGGAGTTGACCATAGAAGTAGAGGGCGAATTTCTGCGCTGTGAACTTCTTATTTGCTGACACGGGTCGTTGTTGTAACTCCTGTTGGGGTTCAAGGTCTGGATGCCAGAAGCGTGGTAGGAGGCGTTTTCCGTATTGTAGTTGCCATATTCATCAGGCGTATGAGGCTGATGGTAGTGGTGGCCGATGGAGGCGTCGTAACCCATCGTCATGCAGTTCTGCACGTTCTTGTTCTTCGCTCGGTGCTTTTTCCGAGGATTGCTGTTGGTTCGTGACGACACTCTGTCATAGGACATGTGTTTGAAATTGTGTGAACTGCGGTTCGACCCTGCATTGTAGTTTTGATTCTTAATATCCCTGATGAAATCGCTGTTGCTGCCGTACTGAATAACGTTGTATTCATGGTCTAAGGGATCGTCACCTTGAAGGGACTGGATGGCTGGATCACAGTTGGAATAATGGTCATCCGAAGCAGACTCAATGCCATTATAACCAGCCACGTTTGGATGGTGTTTGATCAGGTGGTTCGTAACGCCCTGACTGGAAGTCGCGTTACTGGATTCTGTAGAGCTACTGTGACCTGCGTTAGCTATAGAACTGTGCCCAGAATAGTTTTCGGTCCCTGAGTTCGTATCGCAATTTCCAGTCAGAGTGTTAAGTTGGAATCTCTGATGGTCTAGCACTGGCCCGCAGCAGGCATCTGGCATGACTGGGTGGTGACCTGCGGTTTCATAAATAGGCTTCCCAGTCCTCATCGTGTAAGTATGAAGGTTGGTGTTAGTGTTGCAAATAGCTGGATAGTCTGATTCGAACTGTTCGTTGCTGGAACCAGCCCCACAGGCGAAAAGACCAAGGCCTGATATTTTGTGACCATCAGCCTTTTCATGCTGCAATGCGATTCCAACTTTCAGACTTATTACCCAGGAGATAAGGGCAACTATACTGACTTCTAGAAGTCTTAAAGAGAACTGGTAACCCCATTGAAGCCAGTCAAACTTGGTCATGTTGTGTTGATTTATACCAAAGATCCCGAAAATTTGCAACGCAGCCATCAGAATAAAAAGCAATGCTGTCGCCAATTTTATCTGAATCGCATGCTGCAAATTCTGGAACCCATTAATATACGTGTGACTCTTTTTCTGAAGAACAGTTTTGAGCATTTTATATACATATAGGTAGCAGAGACCTAAAGTTAGGCATGCTATTATAAATATTATTTGACAAGTAAGACCTAATACCCTCTTTTCGACGCCCTGCGTATTTCTATTTATTGTATTACTACTTTCAAAGATATGCAACATTAAACAGGACAGTATGTGAAGACTGCCGCCTATAATAATAATTCTAGGACGAAGAAGGAATGAACAGCAGGTATTCTTAAAATTAATACTATTAGTAAGGAGGAATAGTATGATACAAGCAAATGCTATGCTTAGGAAGATTTCTGGGACATGTAATAGAATCTCACTTATGAATTTAGGGAGAGAATTGTTGATGTTATAGGGATCGTAGCACATGTAAAAGATTCTGAGAAGACACACAAGGACCAAAATTAAATGGAGTATGATAAAATAGTACTGCGTAAATAAGTGTGTGTACTTGTTGTAGCAGAAGATTTTGTAGATGGAGTAAACTGCTAATATAGTGAACATAACTGTTGCTAGGTAAATGTGGAGGTTCCACGCGAAAGGCCAGGCCGCACCAGGCCTTTGGACCGGTCCTGAGTTCTTAGAATCCTGTTTCAGAATCTTCTTGTCAGAATTCACATTGGCTAGATTGTGATACCTTTCTGTGGACATTTCGGGGTCTTTTAACTCAAAGCCTATAGTTGTAGCAGGGGTATACTCATCCTTTCTGCTGTCATTCCTATCTGTCTGTTTATTAGTAGCATACTGTAGATTTCTTCTCGTATTCGTTTCTCCATTTTGGTCTACAATTAAAGGCCTATCTAGATTGTTCATTTCTGGGTCTAGCACTGCTAAAACGGATCCTTCGGTTGAAGAATCTCGACTGGAGTCACTTAATGTCACTCCTACTTCCTTAGTGACAAAGATGTCACTCTTGGAGGTCTTCTCCTGGTTGTGTTGAGGTTTAGCAGTGACTGTTCTTAGGAGGACGTCTGGGATGTCCTCTTTCCTCCCATTGGAGCCCGACAGTATCCTGGATATGGTCGGGATGTTGAGGGAATTGGGCACGAAGTCGGTGAAGTTGGCCTGGTCTGTTCCAGGCTGTTTGATGTCACTGTCTAGTTCGTCCGGCTGGAAAGGAGAAAAAAAGCTATTAGCAAAATGTTTGTTTCTTTAAACGCCATCGAAATACTCAGACGGTTAAGCAAAAAATGATTTTGATACTATTAGCATTATCGGCTTTGTAACGTTCCTACTGCTGGGACTCAGACCTCCTCTCTAGGAGAGAGAATGGGCCGTAGTCCACCACGCGGGCCCAGTGCGGGTTGGTCCAAGTCTTCAAATTTTTGGTACTCTAGGTCGTGCTTGATGTTTTCCTTCACCGTTTTAAAAGCAGCGATTATGAAATTAATTACACAAAGTAATGCGCCAGGCTGGGTTTGAACACGCGACCTACAACTTGCAAATCGGGACAGTTACCACTAGGCCACCACTGCTCTCTCGGATACTGTTTTATTTTTATTACTTGAGTCGGTTCCTACCTTATGGCTTGGCGTGTTAAGGGCCTTCTTCTTCTGGGGTTCGATTCCCGGCGGCGGCATCGGCGGTGCTGGTGGGGGAGCTGGCACCTGGGGCGATGAAGTCTCCTGGAAATATACAAAAAAAATAATTATAAATTATACAAGGCTTTTTGCGGGGTAAATACTTAAATTTGACAATTATAGACCGATTGTCAGCCAATTCACACCTATTGCTATATAATAATACTAGCTGTCCCCTGCGGTTTCACCCGCATTTTTCGTTACTGCTCCGCTTCCGTGGGTCGCAGCGTGATGATATATAGCCTTTAGAATTTTATATTTAATAATTAGCCTAGAAAGAATTTTTCAAATCGGACCAGTAGTTCCAGAGATTACCCCCTACATACAAACTTACAAATTTTACCTCTTTATAATATTAGTATAATAATATACGCCAATTTAAAGAATATAAAAATAAGTTATAGGTACGCAATTTAAAGAAAATAAAGTGACTTCTCCAGATTTCCTTTAAAATCTTAAGTCTTGTCCTAAAAAGCCCGTCAAGGGTGCTGAACGGTTATATTGGACATAATAACTGCTATTTAAATCCTGACTGATTTCAAAAGCTATCAAATGAGAAATATTTTCAGATTCCTGATTCTTGACTAGACTTTTTCTTGAATATTACCTTTTTAGTTTAGTAAGTGGTCAAGTTTATTACCGCATCGGATGCTTTGTTAAGAATGCTTTGGACCTTTTCAAGTTCTCTAACAATAATAAAGGAATTGACAGCTCGTTAAAGGTTGATTTAACTCCCTCATACCTTAATTAAACATAACACCAATTTAAACAAACGTGTTTCAAACACAAAATCAAATCACACAAGCTATATAGGAGCATCGTTAACCGTAACCACGAAACGTTTCCCTCATTATCCCGTGCCAAAAATAACCGCGATGTGGCACAATTTCGATAATTATTCCCACAGAAACAGGTCGGTTTTCAACAATAGACTAAAAAGTGAACATAGTGAACATACACGAACGCGTTACAGAGATACAGAATTATTTTTAGACTTCATTTGAAATTAGGAAATTGAATTCGTATTTTTTGGACGTAAGTCTTGGTAGAATTTGTACTTTTTCGTGTTTATGTCATCATTATCATACGTAAGCATCTATTCCTATTTTTAGCATTATATGTAGGTGCTTATCTAACGTCTTTTTTGTTACAATGTTCCCACAGCTGGGGCTAAGGCATCCCCTTCTAGGTGAGCGAACATACCGTAATCTACCACGTGGTGGGCCCACGTGCGGGGTAGTACCTATATGTGTTGTTTTTTTTTTGTCATAAGGCATGCTAGCTTCCTCAAGATGTTTTCCATCACTGTTTTGAGAGAAGTAAATTATGCGTCACGACCTACAACTCATAACGAAGGGGCATAGCTGGGCCGATGCACCCTAGGGCTACTGGAGAATTTCCTTTTTTGGTCCTAAATTGCTGTCGCAATGTGGGTTACAGTCACTAAAAATTTACCTACAACTCGGTAAATAGGGGTTGTTGCCACTGGGCCACTACCTGTTCCAATAAAAATCTGGCAAATATAACTAAAACTTGTCCATACCTGTCCAGGTGGCCTGATGGGTATCCTGTCGTGTCCAGGCCCAAGGGAGGGCGGGGGGATGGGCCGCCTGTTGAGATAATTGTTCCCATCCGTGTTAGTGCCTGTGGAGAGGACAAGATGGTCAGTTATTTTATGATGACGAGATCAAAGGAAAGGTACCTACTGGTAGGTAATGCACCTGCCATATTTTCTCTTCACCAACCCTAAGTTGACTGGTAGAGAATGCCTAATGCCTATAGCATTAAGTCCGCCTGTAAACCTGATATGTTGCATGAAGTTTTAATAAATAAATGTGGGCCACGTACGCCAATCTGGGCGCGTCGGTCTCCATACATTTTATATGGCAACTAGACTTGTAGAGCTACATTAGATCCTCGCCACTCCATGTCGTTCTTCGTAACATCAGGCGTAGCCCACGTGTGCGTCGGTCTAATGTAGTTCCCGCTTAAGCCTTGCAAACTTTTAGACTATCATTTTAGAGTTTTTGAAGGAGGTTTTTGACCAACAGTTCCAATAAAAAAGAGGCTAACTTGTCGGTACTGGTATTTTACAATTGATGTGGGCCATATTGTGTACTTCTTCTGATCGGTAGGAATAAGTGGTTGGCTGAGTTGATTGGCTTGGTTGGTTAGCTGGGTTGATTGATCTGGTCGGTTGGTTGCGTACGTTGGTTGGCTGGTTAAGTTGGCTTGCTGGGTTTATTGACAAAGTTGGTCGGCTGGGTTGGTAGGATCAGTATTAATGTACAGCATCCACTCACCTCTAAGTGTAGGCTTGTCAGCGAAAGGGTTCCTGTACTCGGGCGGCAGGGGGGGAGTGAAGAAGGCTCTGCCAGGGGGGGCGTACGAGGGGACGGCTGCCCCTCCCCCCACCCCGGCCAGCAGAGCGGCACCGTGGTGTTGTGGTGGCCTGCAAAAAATTGTAATGGTTTTCTTGAGATGTAATTTTAAAGGGTACGAAGACTTTCTGCTAGTCACTTCGCTTATGTGAGCTTCGGAAATGATCTCAAACATGCCTACACCTACTCTCAAGATAGAAAGTATCCTATTTCATTATCTAAGGTCCAATCTATCTCTATATACATATAAGTATTAAAATTCATAAAAAGCTTCGATGTTTTAGACGTAAAAACGGGGTTGACATGAGTTATACTTTCGCCTTTATAAAATCAACCTATAGGCGTTTTGTGCTCTAGTTACAGGATCGAATTATCATTAAACCGATGCAATTTCAGTTTTATTACCTAAACTTATAAGTATATGACTAAAACTTAGATGAGTACTTCTCCAAAATTCAAATCAATGTCTAGAAATAATCTAAACATGGCGTCGAAAAACTCCTTCGTATTGCTGTCCACTGATATAGTGTCTAAAAAACTGACGGCTTTGCCACGTTTGGCATGCTGTATGGCAAAACTTATCCACTGTCCAGTAAAAACCAGATAGATAGTTTAAAGACGGAAATAACTAAGTTTTATTCATTTTAATAATGAAAAGCAACCTTTTAATTTTAATGGAAAAACAACCTTGCAGCAAAAATACTAATTAATTTTTTATTATCATCCAGTTTGTTTTACTTTAATTATGGCAAAGTAAACACATCTTTTATGGCAAAGTAAACAGTACTTTCTTTTAGCTTTTTATTACAATATTTGCCTTAGCTTAAAGAATATTTGAGTAAGTCAGACAACAGCTTAAACAGGAATCGCTTAAAAAAACAAAACGGTTTTGCATTCGTATTTTCTTGGCGTGCAAATCGAAATTCTTAAGTAAAAATTGGACATGGCTGCATTTCTTGCCAAATGTCCTACGCTTATGTTGAAATAAAAAAATCAACTACCATGCGTACTTATCAATGGTTCCTGGTAATACGATTTCTATCTTTATTGAAAATGCGGGGTTTATCGGAAGCTTTTACTAAGAGTGTCCATGGAGTTTCTTGCACGTTCTTCTAAATTTCATGAATCCCCGACCGGTCCTATGAGACCGCGGTGTTATTGTTTTACTATTGTGTCTCGTTTTTTGGGTATGTGATAGGATATAATATAGAGATCTAAGCTCTATAACGTGCACGGAACTTTTTAAGAACAAGCTTTTTTACTAAATAACTAAAAAAATACACTTTTCCTTTAGTATAAGTTGCACAATTTAACGTTTGAATCCCCAACCGGTCCTATGAGACCGCGCTGTTATTGTTTTACTATTGTGTCTCGTTTCGCGGGTATCTGAGTAATTAATAGATATAAAAACTTGTTTACCCACGATTTATATTTTGTCTGAAGCCCTTGGTTAATTTATTATATATTGAATGGCTCTTTTATGAAAACTCATTCTGATTGGTGATTTTAATTCCAGAAATAAATACGTGCGACTGCAAAGTTTTGCATACCTAATACTTATTACTTATGTATATAATTTTTAATTGGTCCGTTTCCGTTCGTCGTCGTATTCAGTACGTAGATAATCAAGGCGTTATCAATTCTTCTTACGGGGAAGGAAATCATCGTGAAGTAACCTGATCATAATGAAACAGAAGTAGCTTCTTCCTGTTGACAGTGACCACCCACTGACTTATGACAATCGCCGACGTCTGTCAAGCAAGGTGACACTGACACTGTCAATATCCGTTCATTGTAACAGTCATTGGAAGACTCAAGTTTAGCATTAAAAAAAGTAGAGTGGATATTAGCGTTTTTATATTTTTCAATGCATACCAAATATGATTGTTTATTTAAAAAGGTTGTAACACGTAGTGTACCTTCGTGTTACAACCTTGTCTAATAGGTTTTATGGTTTTTAAGGACAACAATCTCAAATATTTTTGAAATTTTTGACATTAAAATGAATAAAGTACACATTTAAAACGTTGTTAAAATAAATCTAACGTTTATCTTGTGTTCACCTTAAATACATGCTAAGAAATTTAAAAAAACATTAGAATTAAACTAAATTAGTACCTACATACATCTTAACTATTTAAGTTCTCCTTAGTGAATCAAGATCAAAACTCTGTTTTACGGTTTTCCGTGCAATTTATCTCATTTTCCAATCACTCAAATTCAAAGTCATTCTTGAATTTTATGCTTAGCAACACATTTGCCCATAAATTTTTACTTATAAAGTTCTGTTGGTAGGCAAAGTAGTACCTATAATTCTACTTTTCCAGGTAACGTTGGCAAAGTATCAAGCAGACCTACCTATACCTAATACGTATCGTAAGTTTGTATAAAGTAATACTTAGTAACATTCTATTGTCTTTATTAGTGCCTTACAATGGAAATTCTACGCCCAGTGTCCATTTTGATTTCATAGAAATATGTTAGTGTTTATTTATTTAATTTCTTAGTAAGAACTGTCTGGGTTACGTAAAGATTATACAAATGAGTATGTCTTTTGAGAATTGCATTATAAAATATCTATTGTTTATATTAATATAGGATTTTTGTCAGTTTAAACGAGTTAATCTGTAGAACTACCATTCGGATTCATGACAAATAATATTATGGGCTATATAACATCAAGCTAAGACCCACAGAAGCGGGGCAGTTATCAAAGACGTCGATATCGTGGGGGACAGTTAATACGTACACAAAAAATAATAATCAGAAAATAAAATTAGTTCGCTGGAGTCGAGAGAAGGGTCCAAACTACCCGTGGTTAGGGTTCCAGAGGCAGAAACTTCACCTAAAGTTCATTATTCTTGCCATATCTAGCAAGCAATATCATATAACAGGACATACAGTTAACTACACTACATTTATACACAAAAGTTAACTACACTAAAAAAAATGTTTACAAACACTACCTATTTGTTGTTTTTTAAAAGGCAATTTAATACACCGAAATTGGAGCGTAAATTTTATTATGGCAATACCGTATAAGCGAATATTTTTCTGAATGTCATTGAACTTAGTATTTGTGGTATGACCAGTATAAAAAGACCTCTGTTTTAGAAGTGTGAGTACCGGTACAGAGATCAGTATTCGAATTCCAGTCTTCCATGGAAATGACAAAAACTGGCAATGTGCCATAGCTACGCCATTCAGTTCGCTTTATTTTCGGTACGCAAACCGCATTTTAATGAGGGACGTGTAAAATAATGTCTAGGTTTTTAGTTTAAAAATAGGTGTTACCTGTTGGTCAGAGAGGTAGCTAAACTACCAATGTAACCTCAAAAAATATATTTGGGGGCAAAACTATAAAATAATGCGGCTTATTTGCTAAGTTCTAGGTTGAATCATTTTAATTCCTAAAATAAAATAATTGTTACTATAACAATACATAATTTATATTTCAACTCAATGATACACAGATTAAATAGAATTACAAAAATAAACAAAACTTTTTATTCGCAATCTCCTTTTGTTACTTTGTGCCATTAGCTAATAGATGGCGTTACTAGAACAATGCAGATTGTTATCGGATTAAAACTCAACCACAGTTAAATGTCTATTGTTTTAACTAAGTATCTCTAATAAAAGAGTTTCCAGTATAATAAAAATAGTTAAAGCAAAACACAATTAGATTGTAAAAAGATAGTAGTTAGGCTGCTTTTGAATAAAATAACTAAATTAGTTTCGCTATTCGCCGCTAGATGGCGGTACAAGTCAATGAAACTTGTAATCGCCAAGAAGTCCTGTTCGCTTACTTTAAGATTAAAAAAACAAATGAGATGCTATTGTGACATTTAAATGCGAAACCGTAGGCGTTTACATCTTCGACAAGATGGTTATTTAGATAAATATTCTAATTCTAGAGCTGGTCTATGAATAGATTTTATATTGAAAATTTATGTTCGTTTTTTTTTGCATCTACAGAGTGGTTTAAATACTTATCCATATCATATTACGTGATAAAAATGTAGATTTTACCATTATTGATTTTGAGCATTAGTGTAAGAAAAAAAAGACAAGCAAAAAATGTTATAAAAATACATAAGCTTACCATTAGGTGGGATCGCAATCAAGCACTAGTTTATACCAATAAAATAATATAGATAAAGAAAACTAAGTTACTTATTCCTTTTTACACAAGATTGCCCAAAAAAGGAACTGTTATTTCAGCATAAAACAAACCAATTTACACAAACCACATCTCACATAAAAGTAGCTACATAAATAAGATTGTTTTGGCAATAAAACATAAAACTGTGGAGCACAATGCAAATGTGAACAATACTCTTATATTAATGATCGTAGTCTCGGCCTGAGCTGAGAAAATGGACGCGAGTGATTTGTTTTTTTTTCTTTATGTTGGTAGTTTGCAATTGTAATCTTGTTTCTACGTTTCTGGTACCTACTAACACCTTCTTTTTTGTTTTGGTACTTAATGATATTTGGTGGAAGAAAACATTTTGGGAGGAAATCGGCATAGCCTTGAAACAAGAATTCGAAAATATATCTAAATAGCTTCTGACAGCGAATCACCCGCGTGAAAATAAGATTCTCCATACAAACTTTGGAACCCCGTTTTATACCTTTAGGGGGAGAATTTTGAAAAATCCTCTATTAAAGCTCGCCTACGTCACAAAAGGTACAGGTAGGATACGATATGTGATATGTCAATCAGTTTCTCCTTTTGTATGTAGATGACATCCACTAACCTGCCCTGGGCCCTCGTGGTTGAATATTCTATTCCGTCTCCTAGACAGGAGGTCAGAAATGTACCAGTGGGAAAATAATAAGACTGCTTATAAAAGCTTAATGAAAACTAGAAACCTACTGTTACCAAAAACGCAACTTATGAAAACGATAATAACAACTCGTATAATTACGAAATTCATTCCTCAAGAAAATAATCTACAGCCCTATTTCTCGCACAGCTGAACATAGGCCTTAGCCAACTTTTTTTGTGTAAATTGACACGCTTCTGGTTCTGTTAATCCAGGCATTAGGCAACTCTTTTTTTATGTCAATTGTCACGCTTCTGCTAATCCACTTTCTACTAATAGTTAAATAATTTCAGTTATCCCGGGACTTACATTAAAAATTTTGAAGACAATCAAAGAGTCATATTTTTAAACGCTACCAACAACAATTCTCTCAACATTCGTCACGATTAAGAACCGTTGAAGTATTTCTGTTTCGGCACCAAGTTTTTTGGTACCAAAGGATTCATTGTATTGGTTACTGCCATCCAAAATACTTATTTACTGGTGCCGAAATGGGAATAGTTTTGGGTGCCAAAAAACTTGGTGTTGAAACAGGAATACTTCTTTCAATCTCTCAACATACATCACGATTAGAACCATTAATGTTTAGTAGATAACCCTCTTGATACAAAAGCGTAAAACCATAGAGCATAATTTATGTTTATCAGAACTCCATGGAGCATAGACTAGCGTGGTATGGTGTCACCCGCCGCGTCGGCATGGGTTCAATGACCATAATTGACCATAATGATATACTAGACGCTTGAGGGCATCATAAGTTTTCCGTATTTCCTATTATTTATATCGACTTGTCTAGTTTTATAAGTATCTATGTATTTTGAAGTGGGTAAAGTTTAATTTATTGATTTCAAAAAAAGAGGAAGGTGCCTCGATTTGGTTGTTTTATTTTTCGTTTTTTTTTGTACCTGAGAACTCCGCCATTTAAAAAAAAAATATTTGATAATAATATTATATCTGATCGACTAACTTCTGCCAGTAGCTTCATCCGCTTGAATGTAGGTTTCTCTATACAAACGTTGGACCCCTAAGTCACCCTCTTAGGGGACGAATTTTGGAAAAACCTTTATACATCTTGAAAGGAAACTCTGTGCAAAATTTTAGTGTTCTAGATCCAAAGGTTTGAGCTGAGCGTTAATAAGTCAGTGACTAAGTCCTGATTCTTCAGAAGTTGGTAGGTACGCATAAACTAAATCCAAACACGATAAGTCTACTAAATCCTGACTACAATAACTAAACAAATATTTACAAAAAACAAATCCTTCAGCGATAGAGCCTCTATCTAGTTTGCGATTAATCGCAAGTCGCAACTTGAAATCGCTAAACTGATTATGAACACGATTAGTCGTGAGTCGTGTCGTTTGTAACTCTCGAAGATTTGCATAATTACACTAACGAGACTTTACCAACGACTTATAAGTCGTAATTTCGGACTCTAAAAACAGCGGGGGCCGGAGAGAGAGCGAATTTTTGTAGTCAAGTCGGGTTACTTTGACCATGGATTATAACTTTGCTTTTTTATTTGAGATGAGGAATAATCAAATTACCACTTTCTTTCACTGACTAAAACCTTCCCATGTTCCTTCAGCGGCCCTTTAACGTTTGAATCCCCAACCGGTCCTATGAGACCGCGCTGTTATTGTTTTACTATTGTGTCTCGTTTCGCGGGTATCTGAGTAACTACGGCGCGCACGGAACATAACCCGTTGTGAATCCGGGCTTAGTGCTTATCGGACGGTGAACTCAAATTGCTCGCTGTTTCTTACTGCCTTAATATCAACATATTTATGTTGATATTACTACAGTAAGAAAAGACGTGCAATGGGTAAGTTCATGTTTGCAATTTTATCTCTTCACATCTCAAGAGTTGACTGGTTTGTGGACGAAGATGGATAAAGATTTTTTAACGCAATAGTATGTTCCTGTGAGATAATTTCGGACATTCACGCGGACGAAAACGGTGTCAGAAACTAGTCTAATACAACAAATAAACTACAAAACAAGTTTTGGGAACCCTCGGGTAACAAGTATAAAACGCTTGTTAAACTATAGAATACATTAAAGTTTTAGCAACTCCTAAAACTCCCTGTTCTACGAGTATCTCATGAAGACGGGTTGTCTTTGAATGTGTGTGAATGCGTGTGTGTGTGTGTGTATGTTTGTGTGTGTATGCGTGTGTGTGTATGTGTTTGTGTGTGTCCAGACGGGTGTTTAGTCTCGTTTGGGCAACTGCCCGATAGATGATCTCGGGTTTTTGTATATGTTTAAATCGGGAAAGAACTCTAATTGCGCGATGCACGATTTCGTACAGAAAAACAAAAACCAAAAGCAACCGGAATGGTGAGGTAAGACGACATTAAGTAACTTCTCTCGCTCTGAGTGGAGCGGGATGGCCAGATTATCACGACACGGCTCTTGACTGACTGACTGACAGCAAATAAACGGTACCGAACCGTGTTGAGTAGATGTGCGTACGGTGTTTTGTCACTTGCCCTTTGCGTTCCAGGACTCTGAAGAATCTTTCAAACAATCCCGCAAACCATACCAACCCCTACATGAATAAAATATCTGGGAATTGGTCGATTAACCCCTCCTGACTATAGCTATAAAGTTGTTTGACTACCAAAAGATATAGGTTGATCGAGTGCCAAATATCTAGTTTAGGTATGGTGAGCGGGAAATATGACGGGTTTTCCTTATGTTTTAAAAAGAATAACATTTGATTTTATGAAGCTGACTAAGAAATTTTTAGAAGATATCATCTGCGCTTTAATAATTTTTTTTGATTCACAAAACTATTATAGGTAATCTAATGATTATACTAACATAGGTTACGGAATAGTAACGGTTTTATGGGTAAACTGCCTAATCCAAAGATAAATAAATAAAAACAAAAACAAACGACTTCTCTCGTTTGGTTTTTTTTCAGGGAAGACAGGTTCTTCCGCTCTGCCGTAGAGCAGGAGTCAACTCACGTAAAAACCATGGCCTCAGTCATCATCATCTGCCTAGCCTTTTCCCAACTATATAGGGGTCGGCTTCCAGTCAAGCCGGATTTAGCTGAACACCAGTATTTTACCACAACCCATTAACAGGGGTAACACGGTACTTCATGGCATGACTGGAGTCAGATTTACTGGCGTCTGACTATCCGTAACGAGTGCCAAAGATAACAGCCGGAACCTACGGCTTAACGTGCTTTCAGAGGCACGGATAAAGATAAACAAATAAAAAAAAATATCAAACGACTTCTCTCGTTTGTTTTTTTTTAAGGTGTGAAGTCAATGACTTCTTCCGCTCTGCCGTAGAGCAGGAGTCGACTCACGTAAAAAGACCCCGAGTTTTGCTTTCAGAAGCGAATCCATGGCCTCAGTATTTCAATTAATTCATGAATCCCCGACCGGTCCTATGAGACCGCGTTGTTATTGTTTTACTATTGTGTCTCGTTTTGCGGGTATGTGATAGGTTAAATTACTATCATAACTCTTCTTCTTCTACCTAGCGTTAGTCCCGGCCATTGCCAAGGTCTGCCTTCCTACTAAATTTTCTTCACTTTGCCCGATCTTTAACATCCTTCCCAGTAAGGCCATTGGCTCTCATGTCGGACTTGACGGCGTCCAGCCAGCGCATGCGAGGGCGACCACGGGACCTAGCCCCAAGAACAGCCATTTCCATGCATCTCCGGCCGACGTACTCCCTAGGGCGGCGCATGATGTGGCCATACCATCGCAGACGACACTAAATTACTATGATAACTAACATGAAAAAAAATTGTAATCGCTAATCTCGAGGCCCAACCGTAATTCTTGTAAAACATTTATTGTCACGTATTTTATTAAAACTTGAAGAATACACAAACGACAAACAGCCATTACTGAGGTCATAGTTTACATAACATTCTACTAATTTACCACTTTAATTACTTTAGCATTAATTAGTTTACTTAAATCCGGTTTTTTTATTAACCGTTCGTCGCGTTTGGTCGGTTACATCACTGGTTACATTCTGAACATCCCACCTACACTTTTTTTAATGATATAAACTAGTGCTTGGCTGTGATCCCACCTGATGGTAAGCACCATCATCTGCCTAGCCTTTTCCCAACTATATTGGGGTCGGCTTCCAGTCAAGCCGGATTTAGCTGAATACCAGCATTTTACGAGGAGCGGCTGGGCAGCCGCTCACCACGTGGGTCCAATGTACGAGTAGATCATATTTTTCTAGTGACTGGTAGACTGTGTTATCGTGTTACCCCAGGTAATGGGTTATGGAGGTCTGGTAAGCAAATCCGGCTTGACTGGAAGCCGACCCCAATATAGTTGGGAAAAGGCTAGGTAGATGGTGATGACTGTACCAATATTGTACGTGAAGTTTAAATAAATATTTTTTGCGAAAATAAAAGAAATCTGCGCAGTTGCTAACAAACAGATTAATCAAAAAGTTACAAATCAATACGAAGCAAAACCTTTTAAGTAAGCAGAACACTGAACAGCGAAAGTTTCTTGAAAACTTTGTTTTTATTCAAATGAATCTTCACTTCACAATAATGAAGTTCAATCATGTTTTTAGTATTAGTACTGTTGTTCTCAATCTTTTTTTCTGGTTGTGTTTATTTTGCTTTAAATAAATGTGCGGTCACTCTCGGACTGCATACAAAAGATAGACATATGCAAAGACGTAATACTTGCAATTATGAAGCATTTTAGTGATTCATTAAAATTCTACAGATTTGATTATGAAATTAAAACACTACAGTGCTAAAACGTTGCTTGTAGAACAATCTGATGAATAATCAGAATAATTACATGTAATAAGTCCGATTTTCAATCGATAAAAGTAATGTTTAAAGATCTACGCGTCTTTTTTCTTTCGTACTAAAATTAGCTGTATTATGTTTTGAAGTGTGTTCAAAATCCTGATGAATAACATAAATGTTTTCCGATTCTACACTACATTCTACTGCAGTGGATCATACAGATACGTTTACACAATATAAACCTCGAGATTATTAACTCTTACAGTCCTCTTAACTATCGCTCCGAGAAGATACATCTAACCAGCTTCCTCCGACCCACATCCTTCACACAAAATGAGGCACTAAACAACAACCGACTTCAAAACTTCACTTCACAAAAGCAACTCCTTTTAACATTAAACTTTCCACCAGGGAAAACTATAATCGATGCATCACCCGTACAATCTAGACATGATTTCTACAAGGGGGTCGGGGTTGGGAAAACTTTGAGAATCGCTGTTCAAACTTTGCTGAGGGAACTCTCGATCGATGGCCGAGTTGATTGATCTGTGTGCAATGAAAGAAAATTCTGTGGGGTATACTTTTCTGTTGGCACTCGTGGTTTCATGTTATTTTATGGCGGGGCTGTTTTTTTTTCTGCTATGTTTTTTGTAGGTATTGAAATTGGATTATGTTTCGTAGAAAGACGCGATGTTACGGCCATCCGACTATATAGAAAATGTTTACGGATTAGAACGATTTATATGTATTGTGTGTTTTTTATAGTTATGTATTGTAATCAGCCTTATTATGTTCCCACTGCTGGGACTCACGCCTCCTCTCTAGGAGAGGGAATAGGCCTTAATCGATCACGCAGGCCCAGTGCGGATTGGTAGATGGCACATGTCTTTGAATTTTTTGTTCTAGCACATGCCGGGATGTTTTCCTTCATCAAGTAATGCGCCTGGCTGGGTTTAAATCCGCGACCACTCGTAAGTTGGGGCCGTTACCACTATGCCAAAACTGTTCATTCACTCTGCTCAAGCTCGCTTCACGATCAACTAACTTTAAACGGTAGCATTGCCTTAGGCATCCCAAACTCAGATTATTTATATCTCTTTATTCTCGACACTAGGGGCCTGTTTCACAATGTCCGAGTAGGCACTACTCACTGAATAAATTCAAAAATGTGACAGAATTTGTATGAAATTATCTGCCAAGTAAGATACTCGAAACTTAATCATAGGTGGTGAAATAGGCCCTAAGTCTATGCCCCTTAGTAATATATTTACAGGGTCAGACTAATTTTAATTATTTACCTGAAACTAATCTCAGTCCTTTTGTGAACTTCTTTCAATTAAGGATTCCCTAAGGGCGGCAATTTGTCTGTATGCCTGTGTACTAATTACTTTTGGAGGACACGCGTAGGGATTCCTGCAATGTCGTGAGTAATTCGGATGAGTTAATTATTTTTTGTAGAGGATATGAAGGGTAGATAAGAGATTTCTATCAATGGACATTATGTTTAGAATAGGAGTGATCTTTGGTCTTGAAACAGACCAAGAAGGAGATAGCGGGACAACTTGGATGTTTTCTTTAGGAATTGGCGAAAAGAAGCTGAGCTAGAAATGGTGGAAAGAATTGAGGCAAGCCTTTGCTCAGCTGTGGGACAGTAGAGGCTAGATATAACATAATTTAGTAATAAGAAATCTCAATCTCGATTTGGATTAGTCTGTAGGGACATTGATTGGAATGAAAAATAATACAGTGTATGTAGGTGGCACAACATTTGGAAGCCAACTCTTCGGATCAAAGAACAGCATTTTAGAAACTAGAAATCAATCTTCCAATTAGGTATATTACTAAACCTAAAGAAATAAAATTCTCCCAAAATCAAATGGACCAATCTCTTTAGTATTTTCGAGATTAAAAAATCTTTGAATCCAGGTTAATTTTCCAAGTTGCGCCGTAAAAAAGGTACTTTAAGAAGCATAATGTCTCCAAAGTTAAATTATTTCTTCCTTGAAATTATTCTTTGGTTAGCCAAATGGTTTTCTGAAAGATAGTTTAGGGGACGAATCTTTTTTATTGCTGTTAAAATATTCTACGGCGCTCATTTTAAAGATATGATCTGGTTTGTTGGTTAGCTGTGTCCTGCGGTTTTACCTGCATTTTTGATAGGTGACTGCTCCGTTTCCGTGGGACGAAGCGTAATATTATATCTATAGTCTATGCTATTTGTCATAAATCTGGCATTTGTTACAGAAAGATTTTTCCAATCCGACTAGTAGTTCCAAAGATTTGCGCATTAAAACAATTCGCCTTCTCTTTATAATATTAGCAAATATAGATTTGTCAGCACTTTTTGCCTATCATCTAGGGATGCTAAATAAGAGGAAAAGTATGTTTTACGTCGGTAAGAGCTAAAGGCTCCAACAGACAAGCCGCAACGCGACAACGATGCGACAATGTGTTTTCATTTATATTTTCTAACTAAAATTGCTTTTAAGATTCGCATTTTTGCGTCATGTCGGTTTGTCTTTATCATTATCATCATCATTTTAGCCGACAGACGTCCACTGTTGGACAAAGGCTTACTTCCCCTATGCGTCGCCACAACGACTGGTAGGTATTTTGATTTTTGCGTCTCTCATTTTTATCTGATTCCCACGACCCACACCAGGTCATCAGTCTATGTTTGGTTTATTACATTTATATTGATGACAATATTATTGCAATTATAACTCAAAATTAAAAACATGTGACGGTGAGATGAGACGAATGATCGCCATTATTGAGATAAATTAATATGTATAAAAGTCAGCTACCTCAATAGTGACCAATTTCTGTCCAAAATCACCCGTTAACCCAATGTTTTCTTTTATTATCAGATAAAATGAAGAATATCGAAAATAAAGCTATAAAATACGATTATAAAACTCGGATTTAATGTTGTCAAATCAATAAAACCAGGGGAAATGAGTATTTGAGATCGCAATAAAATTTAGAACTGGTTTTTTAGAGAAAATCACCAATTAATATATTTTTGAGAGATAATGCTGATCTAATTAGGGCTGTGTGAAGTTTTAATTTGCAAGATTAATTAAGAAACATATAGCGACACTACTGTTCTATATCTATTATCTATCTAGATTATCATCAATATCATTTATGAAATCAATCCATTGAATTTTTTGTGAACTGATGTGGGGAGTTTTTGAAAGGATTTCTGTGGCCCTTGTTGCAAAGGGCAATTGAAAGAACATGGGTGAGTTTAAGTCAGTAAAAGTTTAACACGCTTTCTCGCTCCACCCTTAAGCGGGAGAAGTCATTGCATCATTTTCCACCTCAAAAAAGCCTGGTTGGTAGTCAACGATGGTATAATTAAATTACCAGAAAAAATTATGCTTTTTTAATCTTTTTCATTCTGTCAGAGATAAAGAGAATTCGTAAAAACAACAGAAAAAATGTATAAGTAAGCTTGCTTTATTATTTTTATATCTGCGTTTAAACAGAAACACGAAGTTAAACCAATATTATTTTAGCTTTGTTTAATTCATTTATTTAGCGCCCTTCCTTTTGGCATATTTAATCTATGGTACTGTATATTTTTCCTTTGAGCCAAATATCCTTGGCATTTTCGACTTCTCTCCAAGTTACGTTCTTTTTAATGTTTTTTTTTTCATCGTTCCTTTTTAATTTCGTTGGCAACCCTAAATAAAACTAATCGTTCGAAAATTATACTGCTAGGTTATGCCAATTTTATGATTTGAACAAACTAAACGGTCCGTGAGAAATCTACCTTTTTACGTACCGTGTAAATAATCGTTAGTTTTACGCATCGCGATTAGCCATCTCGTTTTGAATTTAACGATAATGTTTTTTTTTTATGACTGTGTACTTGTTGCGTATATTATCAAGTATTTGAATCGCTGTAATTAGGAGCGTATATCCGAGATTTTACGATTACAGGCCCAGTTCTAATAAAAGTGAAATGTAATAAAAAAAAAGTTAAAAATAAATTTTATCTATGGTCTGTTTCTCACTGGCAACTCGTTAGCGCTTTTGTGATTAAGGCTGCCGCAGACAAGCGTGACGCGACAATGAGACAACAATGCGATGATATTAAAAAAAAATAGTAGAACAATGTCTATATTAACGGTAGTAACATCGTTGTCACATGCATTACCGCGTCGCGCCTGTCTGCGGAAACCTTTGGATTTCACGATTTAAAGAGCCCTAAAATCTTCTGCGGTCAATACCTTCAAATAGTAAAATAGAAAATAAACTTGCATGAACTACAAACAAATAACTGCAGTCAAAGTCTTTGTCCATGTGACATTAGAGCACATATACGCTACAGTCAAAATTCCCGAGCCTTAAAAATTAAAAAAAAAACCACACCAAAGCTTACCTCGGCTTATGATACGTCGGGTTGCTGTTAGTCTTGAGTATGTCAGCGTTGGGGACGGACGTGGGTAGTGCGTGCTCCCGCTCCAACTCGCTCTCATAGCTTTCTAGCGGTACGTGCTTGCCTGGCAACGGATCAGCTGCAAATAAAAGAAAAGATATGGTTAAGTATTGTAGGAGCAAATAAATCTTAGAAGCTAGTGGGATTTTGTATGAGATTTTTCAAGGAATTGAGGGTAAAGTTACTTTGCCTGGTAGGGTATTCGATTATAAAGCACGGTTTTTAGTGAGTATAGTTAGTACCTAGTATTCAGTCATAATTGGTTCACAATTTTTGTGGCTTAATAAAAATAATGGCAGTCTGCGTCGGGTTGAACTGACAGCGAACTACCCATTACTCGCCGTCCGCAACCCCCCGAACCATTTACGTTTCGTATCTTTAAACTACGAGATAAAGTTCTTTCTGTGTAACCCATAAGTAAAACCAACATTTACAAAGTCTTAATGTAAGATGCCTACAACCATTTGGCTCCTACAGTGTCAATTTTGTTTTTAAGGTTAAGAATTCTCTAGCCTGTCTATCCCACTTACATCAGTAGTATTTTAGGTCCCCAAACAGTCAGAAGGTTTTGCTAAAATTGGTGGCTAAAGGCAAAGGCATTGTCACCCCTTGTCAGCATTGTACCTACGTCGGTTTAAGGGGTGGGGGTGAGGTAAACGCGTAGGGTTGCTAACCATACTTTATAATAGCGTAATTTACTTTATTTTTTGGAAAATATATTTTTTTATAATTTTGTATTAAAAATAAGCATTACCCTTGTACCTATTTTCTGTCTCCTTTTTCTTTTCTAATTCTTTTGTGTGTGTACATAAACTGTTAAATAAATAAATACCTAAATAAGTGTGTGAAAATGCTCTATTTTATAATCTTTACTGTAATGCGTGAAATGAAACACGAATACGTTTTGAAAATAAGGATACCTCGTGAAAAACTGTTAGTGTGTTGATTAGATACCTACATATAAAAATTATAATCATCCGGAGAAGAAAAAATAAATAATTTTTATTATGTTTAAAATACTTTACATTAAAATTATCTTTAAAATACCTACTTTTTCTTTTTGGAAACAAATTGTTTTTTTTTATTCAAAAACAGTTGGCAACTCTATTGTCGAGTCGGAGGGTTGACTTCGGATAAGTGAAGGGTTAAATTGTATCCTGGCTGGCTACTACAGCCGTTATATAATTAGGCGTTGTAGGTGTAGGTTTATTATTGTTTTTATGCTTCCGTATCCAAAGAGTAAAAACGGGACCCTATTGCCAGGACTCTGCTAGGCAACCAGCAGAGTTTTAGCTATAGGGAGAAAGCATTAAAATTCCTCTATCTCTACAGCAATATACATACATAGATTTTTTTTAAATGAAAACTTCTTGTCGCACTGTCGCTTCGTACCTATCTGTGGGGGCCTTAAGTCCTTATAATATATACCTAGGTATACGAAGAAATTAAAAATAAGTTCTTAACAATGATGAAAAAAGCTGCAATTATGATAAGTATATTTCGAGCAAACCAATTACTGGGATGTGAATTACTATGAATTTCCTTATAAACGAAATTTATTATGGAGCTGTCGTTATTAAGTTAATTTTCTTCACTTCAATTAAATACAATGTGCCTTACTTAATAATAAATATAATCTACAAGGTAAATATCAATTTATAAAGAACGGGAATATATTTTTTATGAACATTTCAATATAAAAAAGTAACGGTAGGAACGAAAAAAACGAACAAAACAGACGACAGTTAATATAAATTAATTATAATAGCAATATTAACTTAATTAATTGAAACATTATTCAAAAAAACATTCGCATTGAAAGGAATATTAGTAATAAATGGCGGGTAATTATTCCAATATGGCGGAAATTATCAATCTCGAAACGTCACATTTGAATTAAGAATAATTTGGTAACGGCTTCTGCCCGTGGCTTGACTGGAATGTTATGTTGATTAGGAGAATCAATGTCCTTTTATGCATTCTATCGTCTGTTTTTTTTTACCCTGAGACTTACTACTTATAGGAATGATGCCAGTTCTTTTGTGTTGTAATGTCATTTTAGTCTCAGGACATAAAAAACAGACGATAGGGTGAATTCTCTTAGCGTTTTTTCTGATGTTTAATCTTTTTTTCTAGGTACGTAAGTGTCTGAACAAAAAGTTTAATGGTTTAAGTATAATATTCCTCAAAAATTGGTCAGTCAAATTGTTTTCAAATTCATGAGGAGTTTTTAAAAATCAGACTGGTTACAGTTACCGAGATTAGCGCACAATAAACTAACTGATCGAGTTAAAATGTAGTTAAAAAGTGGAATTCTTTGCTGTTTTCTGATAACTACAACCAAAGCCGAACCAACCAAAGAACCCTCGTATTTAGGTTAAGAGTGAAAAATAATAAGTACCTATAGATTTTATCTTTGCGTACTTTTAGTTCACTTTCAAGTGACTATTAGTAAATACTAGTGGTAATGTTTTATTAAATAAAAGCCCTTAAAAGTACGTAAAGCAAATTAATGCAATGAAATTTCAGCTTTGTCATGTAAAACATAGAGTTGATTCTTACAAAATGTGATAGCAACATCGAATTCTAAATCCAAATATACGCAATACATTCTATTTACGTAATAAATATACTCAGTACTGAGAAATTGTGGCGATATGTTCTGACATCATTCCTACTTTATCGCGATAATTTATTTTCTTCCAGACCAGTAGTCCGATTCACGTGATCAAAACCGTTACGATATCGTAGCAACTTAGTCGTATACACCAGGGTTGGCCAACTTGATTCGACCCACGATCTACCGTTTACTGATAAGCAGTGATAGGAATAGGTAGTGCCTATTTGCCTAAACTTCGAAGAACAGAGACAAGAAACGGAGACCTCCTTAGGACTAAATTTTTTCCGAGACTCCCGAAATTTCGAGATAACACTTAAAAAACATTAAAAAAATGTTATTTGGAATAAGTAATTTGTCAATATTTACCAAAAGTTTGCGACTATCATAATAAATAACATACACAGTCGTTACAACCATAAAATTATCAAAAAAAAATTTTTGAGAACATTTTGTAAATGACTTGTTGATCGTAATAGGTATTACTTATTCCAAATAACATTTTTTTTTTAAAGTATTTAAGTGTAGTCTCGAAATTTCGGGACAGATGTCTCGGATAAAAATTTAGTCCTAAGGAAGTCTCCGTTTCTTGTCTCTGTTCTTCGAAGTTTAGGCAAATAGGCACTACCTATTCCTATCACTGCTGATAAGACTTTGCAAGATCTACGAACTACATAATAAAATCAATTTGACAAACTGGTTGGCCACCCCAGTCGATCGCGATCGACCGGTGAATACGATAATGATATACACCATTATCGTATTCACATCCATCAATCGAACTTGAACGACACCGATTTTAAAATCGTTCGATCGAAGTGTCGTTGACGCGTGTTCAGTTATGTCAATCATTATCCTGGTAGAATCTATACTAAAATAATAAAGAGGTAAAGTTTGTTTTTTTGTTTGTATGGAATAATCTTTGAAGATCCAGGTTCGATTACATAAAGTATGTAGATATTGATAGAAAGCTGCTGTCTTCCTGAGTGCTATAGGCTATATTGTATCTAAAAAAAATATGTTAACGTCATAAAATTACCAAATTTGTAACGGGCGGGCGGGCGAAGCCGCGAGCAAAAGCTAGTACATAATAATGTAACTGGCAACCAGCCTTTATTAGGAATTGTCGTTCTATTGAATCCTGTTCAAGGAACACGTGAATACCGATTTTGGGTAGGACTTCGATCGAACGACGATAAAAAAACTTCAACGATATTTGACTTGTTTCATTTTACGTGAATCAGCCTACAGTAAATGTAATTGATGATATATTTTAGAACTGAGGTACAAGTATATGTTGCGTCTGCGATAAAATTAATTAGTTTATATACAAATGTAGATTGAGACATTTAAAAACATGTTTCGATTAATAAACTAAAGATAAGCCACGTTTTTGCATAACAAAATATTGTGAAGAGTTACATCCAGTTATTTGGGGTCAGCTTTTAATATAACCGGATGTAATATATTAGTCTTATATAAGTACATAGAGTGATCGTCATCTGACCTCCACAACACGATACTTCTTGACAGGACTAGTGTCAGATTTTATCGTAACAACTGTCAAAAATCTACCAATGACAACCAAGGACCAACAGCTTTGCGTCCTTTTCTTTGGCATAATATGGTCACCCATCTACGAAGCGACCTCGGCGAGCTTTGCTTAACCATGATAAGCGTGTAGCGCGCCTGTTATTATTTTATAAACAACCATGACATTTAAAAAAACCGTTACTCAATCAAACTTCAAACTTCGAACACTTCATTTTTAAATCGCGATAGCCAGAGACAAAAGAATTTCAAAATAAAAATACAAACTGCCAGTATCGTATAACATATCAAATTAGAAATATTTGCTGTTCTCACAGGTTATCGAGTTTGTATGTCTGAGTTCAGTGGAATGGGAGCATTCCCGTTTCGGCACCCAGATTTTCGGCACCTAAGCTATTCCCGATTCGGAACCAACAGGTATTTTCAAGCCCAAGCACCTTTTGTGTGAATGCGGGCCCCTTATCCACAAACGCAGTGTGTCCATCTGGGCCGACACATTATTCGCCCGGAGGAGATTAATCTAGCAAGGTGGCGAGTCACAATAGATCATTTTGGTAGACTACGATACGTGATGCATAGGCGCTTATCTTGAACATAATAAATAACAATAACAGTAATTTTGGATTGGTATTTTGTATGGTTACTACCCAGCCAAAATACCTATTGGTGCCGAATAGGGAATAGTTTAGATGCCGAAAACTTTGGTGCCGAAAATTTGGGCGCCGAAATAGAAATACTCCGTAGAATGATGATAAAACCCATTGTTTAACCGTCGGGTCAATAAATAGTGTTCTATTACGATGTTTACAGTTTGTGAAGTGAACTCTTTGTGCTTTGACCTAGTTTATTAATTTAACTTCTTGTAGACCCACTTTTTAATAACGAGAGTGTCTGTTCAGTCATTCTTTCATAGTTTACGCGGAGTTTTAAAGTAGTTTTTAAGTGACAGACGTTTTTAGGGTTGCCAGGAACTATTTTTTTGATTTACAGATTTTTTTGTATTGTCCTCTAAATCGACAGTCTTTTTATTTATTAAATACTAGCTTTAGCCCGCAGCTTCGCCCGCGTACATAAAATATAGCCTATGAAATATAGCCTACAGCAGCTTTCTATTGGTGAAAAATTTTTAGCAATCGGACCAGTACTTCCACAGATTACCTCATATATTTAAAATGCTATAAGTACTAAGTTGTTTTTTTTAACTTTGGCAACACTGACCGTATCTGTCATCTATCTGTATGACAAACAAGCAAGGAAGGCGACGAAAAGTTGACAGCTCAAAGTAAATATTATCATAATGATTTCAGTGGAACAGATTATGAAGGAGGCCAGTGATCGGTTAGGGACTAAAGTCTGATAATATGAGGATGATGTCATGATGACATGTGTCATGAATAGGTTCGTTGACATGTTAGTCAAATGCCTATCCTTTATTGATTTGTTGATGGAGCATGAGTAAATAAATATATTTACATAAATACTACCTAAGTACTTGACAGTCGTTTGATATTTATTTTATTACAATTTCTAGGTAACTTCTTTGTCTGTGTAACGTGCCTACAAAATGATTAAAAATCGCTTCATTTATTTACATTAATCAATCACATTCATGTCTATATGTTGAAATAATATTATAATATGTCAATCATATTCTATAGAACCCATTGTTACTCCATACACGATTTGACAAGCAGTTGACACAGCATGTTTTTCTACCATTCCAAATTTAAAATCTAAAATATTTTACCGTTACACCATGTTTATGAAGTACGAACTCTTTATCCGTGGCCTCAATAATGCTTTTAACGTTAAGCGCAACTTTTTAAATAGAATGGAGAAAGTAGTTCTTTCTTCAAAAGTTCAAACGTAGAACATTCCATTTTTAACTTTGAAAAATACATTGTTTGATGTTTTGTTTAAAGTCAGTCATGAAGTTACGTTAAACTGCCACTGTTTGACAATGGCGCTAGTGTGCTTTTAAAACTACATTAATTTAACGGTTTCTTACTTTTTTGTTTAGTAATGATTGAGTATTTTATGGGAGTGAAGAAACTTGCTAAGTTGTGAGTCATTACTTCTTATATTCGTGGCCTAGTAGCCGAACTGTAATTATTCACAATGTGATCTCTGACCCGACAATCACTGTAGATATGTAATCGGATAGTCGATGTAAGAACTATTTGTGTTCGAGAAGACACAATGACCTGAAATACTTTCGATAAACTTTTGCTGGCTAGCAAGAAATACGATAAAGAAATAGTCCTACGTACGGCGACAATGCGAAAACTATTTCAGATAAATTATTCGATCTGTAGGCAGAACGTTTTTAGAACATTTTTAATGACTATAGGCTCCTTTCTAGGGCCTTAAGGCGTCATATTGTCGCGTCACACCTTCGTGCTTAATCGTTAACATGTGTAAATAGCCTAAACAGTCTCATAAAAAACTAATTTAGCTAAAATCAGGCAATCAATTCTATATCGTCCACATAGCGCTAAGTACAGAGTTTTTAAACACCACTCACGCGATGGCCACACAAAAATTACAGAAGGCAACACCAAACAGGAAATGACCATTCAAAAAGCCCAAATTAACGTTTTTTTTTGACAAATAAAAAATAATAAAAAAAGCCAATGCCGTTTTATTCACGACCACCTATTATTATTTGATAAGCCTTTATTATAAAATGTGTGAATACAGATAAAAAATTGCGGTCAAGCGCGAATCGTTTCATAATGGGACCTTTTTTGTTATTCGTTCTTTTTTTTGCTGTGAGTCAAAGTTTTTGATGATTCCGGCGAATGCGTTTGGTCGTGCAGAAATGTAATGTAGACATTTTTGCCCGGCCAAACGCATTTATATTGGAGATTAGTTCAGCTCAGGTTTCATTGTCCACGAAAAGTAAGAGAACACGTTTTAGTTGGATTTCACTGAGACATAATTTAAGTTATTTTTCAACGATGTTCTCTCCTTTTTATTGCAATCTATTACGAGGTTAAAATGTCAAATTGAATTTAAATGATTTTCTTTAGCGTCGAGCTCGAAAAACTTAATTCTTTTACTGTTCGAATAAAATCAAAATAAATAGTAAAAGAGCCTTTTATTTCTTGCACTACAAATGTTTTAAAAGTTGGATAAATTATACCTAGCTTATGTTGTCCCACAGCTGGTCAAAGGCTCCATTCCTGCCATCGTTCAAGTAGGATAAAGTATAGTCAAGTATGTATAAGTATAGTTATTATTGTTTACAAAATTGCTGAACAAAAAAAAAACTCCGAATATGCCAAATTAAATTAAAACTACTTTATTTTCAACAGAGAGAACCCAAAAAAATCGATTATTAAGGAACCCAAGAGCATCCAAATTACCGATACGAACGAAATCAGTTAGGATGGCAATAAAAATGTTCGTAATTATAGATGATTCACGTCGACTGCGGTTTTCAACACTGACTCACGTGAAAAGGTGGTAACCGTGATGATTCAATTATACCGATGCACTTTTTTCCTTATATTGAAGTACTTTTCTGAAGAATCCATGAAGTATATTTGAGCTTTTAATGATTGAGTGTCAGTCTTTCACAGTTTGTTGTTTCTATGAATGAAATGGTTCATAGCTGTTTTTTGGAGGAGTGGGTTAATTCATGAATCCCCGACCGGTCTCATTGGACCGCGCTGTTATTGTCTTACTATTGTGTCTCGTTTCGCGGGTATTGATAGGTTAAATGGTTGAAACGAGTTCATAGAAACAATCAATAATAATAATATTCCACAACTTACACACTATGCCATCTAATCCTAAACTAAGCAGAGCGTTTGCTATGAGAACTAGACACCTGATAAATATACTTACACATTTCTACATAGATAAATCTCACCCAGATACACATTTGTGTTGGGTAGGAATCGAACCCACGACCTCCGGTAAAGTAGTCAGGGCCATTAACCACGACAGTGTAATCGTTCTACATATTTTTATGAGAAAAAAGCATTCACGCATCGCGATTTTCTAGGGGACCTTCATGTAATAAGGAGTCTGACTATGTCTAATTGGAGGCCTTTTCCAAACCTACAGTAAAAAAAAAAACATCAACGTTCTTAACCCAATTAAAACTCGTTAAAAAAAAAGAGAACAAATTCCTATCTCTACCTAAAAACTTTCATTAAAACAAAAAACCTTACACAACGATAAAATTAAACAGCACACCCAAAAAACATTACAAACCTAATTTTTATAGTCGAAATAACGTTACAGAAATAACGTTACAAAAAAAAAATAACGGTTTCGAAACACGTACACATAATTCCTTTAAGCATAATAGCCTAAACAGTGGCCCTCTGAAAATTAAAAGTTTAACACAATCCCGAATTGGAATTACGAAATAGAATTAATAAATTCAAGTGGATTTCCATTGCCAAGTTTCTCTGTATTGGAGGAGGGATGCCAAGGGATGCCAAGCCTGGGGGGTAAACTAATGTACTTGGATTTTAATTGGATAAAAGACTAAAAGTACTAGGAGTTCAGACTTGGCCAAGACGTTTTTGAACACAGCTGTTTTTGTTTGTGACTTATTACGGGACTTGGTCGACTGAGCTTGATTGGATTTGAGTTGAGTCTATAGTTTAGTGCGTCTAATAAAATATTTAATGAACTTGCTTTTTTTTTCAAATCCTCAGAATTATTTCTCCCGCTCTTGGACGGAGTGGGAGGGTGTGTCAGACTCTAAGTTGAACTTGCTGGTTAATCCTTAGGTTAAATGCACATCAGGAACATGAGAAAAAATATTGGAGTACTGTGACACAGATAGGGTAAGTTCGAAGGGGACGACGGGGCATAGAGATTCCTGCTAGGATTCTGGGAATGGTCTTTGGAAGCAAAGGGCTACTGAAAGAACACAGGTGGGTTTTAGTCATTAAAAAGACACTCCTTAATTTATTTGGAGAAAAGAAAATACACACGTGATGCAAAATTTCGCTTTAATAATATTAGTGTGATTAAAAATAAAAATCTTAGGTAGAGATCATAATAAATTCTCAAAATCAAAGAAAACGAAAGGATTACACAGGTACTAGCAAAACTCCAAGTACATATTAATTAATAATCAAATCTTGAACCGGCCCAGGAAAAACAATGAAAATTTAAACAAAAGTTAATATTATTATAGGCACCTATTGTACTCTTCCGCTTATGATTTTATTATTATAGCTCTTTTGTTTTGCGCTTTAAATAGAATTGAGAGAGTTGAGCAATTTCTTCCATCGGCTTTCTTGAGAAATAAAAAGGTTTTTGAGTAGGTACTTAGAGATTATTAAGAGGAGTGTCCTTAGTAAGTTCTGTTTTTAAGGCTTTAAAGAAGCCTCAACAAGACGTTAAAATGTCAGTTGAGCGAGAAATAGGGATGCAGCTTTACACCCTAGATAGTTCATTTTAAATTCCAAGTTATATTTCTTTAACAGTTCAGTTTATGTCGTCAAATGAATCGCGTAACGAGCTTATGGTAGGGCCTTCCGAACTTTCATTTTCAATTAAGAAAACTGGTGATAACAAAATCAGGAGATAGGTACAGTTTGGTGTTGATATGTATCATCATTATCAAAAAATTACTCTATTGGATAGGTCAAAGAATTCGATATGCTAAGTGAGGTTTGTGACATATCACGCGTGGTCAAGGGGGAAGCGCCGCCATTTTGAGGTAATTTTGCTACATTTTTAAGATAACGCTACCTCACACTAGGAATTACTCCTGCGTCGTAGGTGCGTTCACAAATACGTAAACTCACATATGTATACATACAGCCGTGACTTCAGGGCAGCAGTCAATTGCTCAATCACTGTGTGCACCCGACAAATCAAATTAAAAAAAAACTTCTTTTGTTCTAATTAAATAAAAGACGGCTTTCACGAAGAAATTAACAAGTTGATTAAGATTTTCTTGATTTTATTAACAATAAGATTACGAGTTCAAAGAAAGGGCTGTTCAATAGAATTTATTTGAGTTGTTTTACTTTCGAAATTTACTTGCCCCAGTGACTTACTATAAGGTCCTATAAGTTAGAAAAAAAAACGCACCGTTCCTGCGGAATTCCGCAAGTGCCATGCGTTTTCTGTAATAAAGGCAGAAAGAGAAATGGGTCTGTCCGACTATCAGTATTTTACATGGAGCGACTGCCTACCTCCAAGCCAGGACTGACAGTTTATTCTTTGCTTTCCAAGGCACGTAAGAATATCAGTAGGCTGAGATGGTCACCCATCAACAGACTGACTTCGGCAAGCGTATCTTAACCTTTGAAATTGAACCGTGAGGCTGTTATTGATTTAGACACGAATTCCTGAGAATAGGGAAAACGATGAAGAATAAAAATTAAACCCAATAGAACGTACCTACCGCTGGAATTAACAAAAAATCTGTGTCTTAATTCAAGGCATTCAGGCGTTGAAACTTGATTGACTAACGAACATCTTATAAAAAAATACATTCTAAGCAGGACAAAGACTTAAAAGATCTCCATCTCAAATTCGCATCCACATTCATCATCAGAACAACTCAATCGAACTCTCGACTCAAACAAAACAAAAACAAAACCAATTCAAGCAACCATTTATCAATTCTACCAAGCACACAGCGGTTACACGAAAAATAAACGGAAAAAAAACCGCAACACAACACTAGTGCGGTCACAAAAACCGGAACACTCCAATTAATACCGGCCCGTCTCACAATTGTTCCAACATTAATCGAAAACAAATGGATACGATTCACTGGCTCATGAAACAGATACAGTTGTCCTCAGCAATGAATCATGCGTAGGGGTGGGAAAACCGTCTATTTGCTACATATATGTGACACGATAAGTTATGGTACAACCATAGTTAACGGTGAGATATGGCTGTCGGCGTAATGCTATTATTTTCATGTACGGTATTAGCGGAATTCTTAGGACAAAATAATTAGTTACATTTATTTTGTATGAGACTAGTTTTTTGTGGGTGACTTTGCTTGTGTGTTAGGCGAATTTATACCACGGGAATGTGTGTAAGGATAAACAGTTTTCTATTCTCTGATCTAAATCAAAGAAAAGAACTGGGCAGTTAGATTTTTTTGTCCTGGAACGAAGGCAAAGAAGGAACATAGGGAGTGGGTTTTAGTCAGTAAAAGCGGGCAATGACTTTTTTATTGGATGGTTTCCCACCTAAAAAAAAAATAAGTTTCCTTCTGATGCTTTCCTTCAACGTCTTCAGAACAGTGGTGATGAAATAAATTACAAAAAGTATAGCCTGCTTGTGGGATTGTACTCACGACGTACAATTCATAAGTTGGGACAGTTACCACTGGGCCATCGCTCTACAATACCTTTTTGAACAAAATGTTTCAGATATTTTTCAGATTCAACTATTCTATAATTCAGTCCCTCTTGTATCAATAAGTAAATACTTAGAAGTGGAACCTAAAAATGTCTGCTAAGCATGTCGAAGGCCAAATGTTACAATAAACAGCAATAAAAATTCCGAAACAGTTGGTGAGAAAAGGGAAAGTGGGTAATTTGATTTGCTTCAAATTGCTTAGAATTTTCTGCTTAGATATTTTTATTTGACTTTTTAAGTGATGAACGATAGATTATTAGAGATTTTAAAGGCCTGAAATTTTTTAAGAGTTCAGATATTTTATTCAAAAAGATATTTTAGACCGATGGCCCAGTGGTATTAACAGTATTAAATAAATCATACGTAACGAAAAAATCATAAGAGTAATAAGACAATCCCCAAGATAAGTCGATCTCAGAATTGTAACAAAACATACAATTTATAATGACGAAACAAACTTTGGACCAATTCTTCCTCTCATCCTTTTTTCAAAAAAAGGTACACAAATAAATGTCTGCCTGACGGGTATCCAGACTGATTTATTAGCGTCTGCATTTCAGCCTAGTTTTTTGCTTCAAGAAACTTTGGACGAGAATTAAAGTTAATATTATGGGCTAAGCTTAGCTGTTTGCGATTAATTTCAGCCTGGATAAAGGGCTAGATTTAATATTGAGGGTTTAATTACTAATCCAGTAATCTGGCTCATTATTGTTTGGTTAAGCAGAATTTTCATCAAAAAACCAACCAGGTGGACTGACGACCTCTAGACGGGGGTTTCGGTCGCTTGCTTTGCTCGTTCATTCTACCCCCCTTTTTTAGTAGAAAATTATCAAATAACTTCTCTCGCTTGGGGTTGAGCGAGAGGTAGTATCAGAGTTAGTAATAACTCTTATGGTAAGGGTAACTCTTTTGAATAATCTTGTTGCCCTAGCAGGATACTCTAGCCCCTGTCATCCCCTTCGAACTATCGGTTGACTATTTTGTAGACCGATAGTTGAACAGCACTGTTTAGCTATATGGCTAGTCAGTTAATTTCATGGAGAATAAAGGTAGTAGGGTTGCATTAAGTCTGCCTATGTACCACCACTGTACCTACATGAAGTTCAAATAAATATGTTACCTGATACGAGTAACTACAACCTAGGAGTCTTTAAGTTAAGAGTAAATAGGTTACTTCTAGCTTCTAGGCAAGCATGCTCCATCATCGACTACATCATCGCTTACCATCACGCGACATAATGGTCAAGCGCGAGCCTTTCAGTAAAAAAAACAGTTTGTAATTAACCCTCAACAAGCAATTGTATTACACGAAAACACTGAAACATTTACTGAGTCAAAATGGCCACTGAACATTATCAACAAAGCAATTATTACTTCGCATGTCAATTGCACGAAACAATCGCTCCAATTTGCACCGAAATATTGTGAAAATATATATTTTAACAAATTGTTAATTAAAGAAAGCTTTCAGCCGTGACGTCATCACCGATCAGTATTTTGACAGGCTTTTTGTGTACTCTGTGGACACTTTTCATTGGCTGAATTTTAAAGAAGGAAAGAAGGAAAACTGTTTATTCGTACATCACAAGTACGTAATTACGTAATTTAAGATATAATCCAATTTTAATCATAAAAGTATAGTTTTCTTTTTTTTCTTTGTTTTTTTTTTTACACGCTGTCCTATACTAGGAACTACCATTTATTTCTGTATTGAGGTTTATTTCGAGCGGGAATCGAATCCGGGATACGTAGTGGAGCTAATCATGCAAACACTGCGCTTATCGTACCGTTATAGTTGCTTTGTTTTTAGGTGAGAAATAATACAATTACTACTCCAGCTCTAGGGCCAAGCAGAAGAGCGTTTCAGAATTTGACTGATTAAAACCACACTTATGTTCCTTCTTCGGTTTAGTATCTTTTCGTAGGAGACTAAATAATAGACAATGTATCGTTATACTTTAGTAAGAAATGTTCACAATCACGAAATCACAATAAATTTCGATACTTCAGAATCACTTTTACGGCTCTTCAAAATATAAATTTCATTCAAATATTAAAGGGTCCCCA
Source organism: Mythimna separata (assembly GCA_030763345.1). Taxonomy (NCBI): domain Eukaryota; kingdom Metazoa; phylum Arthropoda; class Insecta; order Lepidoptera; family Noctuidae; genus Mythimna; species Mythimna separata. Next base: position 10,722,818 of record CM061192.1, read on the forward strand.
GTTAATGGGTTGTGGAGGTCTGGTAGGCAGCCGCTCCTCGTAAAATACTGGTATTCAGCTAAATCCGGCTTGACTGGAAGCCGACCCCAATATAGTTGGGAAAAGGCTAGGCAGATGATGATGATGATGATTAAAGGGTCAATGACCATGTCATTCAAATATTGCTTAAACCCAAAGCAGCACAGAGTGACTATTAAATTGTCAGTTCACATCATAATTTTACCCTGAAGAGTTATTTAACATCTGTTCATATATTCTCCACTAAAAATAATATTAAACTTGCACAATACAACCCCATACTGAGACTGTTACTCATAAAATAACCCCTTGAATTCACCCCTAACAGTAACACGGATACTCGGAGTAAGTTCACCCCCAGTAAAACGGATACTCGGATACTCGGAACTGATAACTCGAAAATACGAGTTCTGAGACTTACGAGTGTAAAATTTCCGAGTCTTCTTGTGTCTTAAAATGTTGTGTTCGGACCCCAAAGTTAAGTAATTAACATTTGAGCGAAATAATGACTGGATTTTGTATTGTTTGGGTTTTAATGTCGAGTGGCTTCATGTTTTGTTTTAGATAAAACTTTGTTACGTTAATGTTAAAATTTAAGTCAAATAGGTATGTTAAAATCCGAATTTTGAATTCGGACTAATGTCTTTTGTGTCTAAATTTTAAACAAATGAATATTGAAATTAAAATTGAGACGTTCTAAATAGGTAGGTTTTCATTCAATTATATAGGTATCTACAAACAAAGGTCCCAAAAGATTTTAAATTACGTACACCTACGCTAATTATACGAGTATCTTTACCTTTTGCAAAGGTAAAGTTCTAATAAACGTTACAAAACATTTTCATATTCATACAAAACATGTGTCGACAATAAAGACCTACATATTTATATTCTATAAACGAAACCAAACAACGAATCCTTTACACCTACATACAGTCATAACAAAAAAGCTTCGCATTACCTCCGCTACTCGATAACAGATGGCGCTACGGTCGTATTCAAGAACCCACGCGTACAATAGCACAACAAAAATAACAGCAATTTCATCAAAAAAGAAACTGGAACAACACGCCATACAAACATTATAAGTATTTATAAGATCGCCAATATGTGATAAACCAATTCTTTGCTTTATTTCCTTATTTATACTCGAGTTTTATTTATGATAGGCGATATTTTTGCCAAATAATAGGTAATAACGAGGGCTTATCAATCAAGTGAAGTATTATCTACATTGACATCGCATTATATCTTATTCAGGAGTTAATAACAATTTGTTGGCTCGTCGTGACGGAAGGGTGGATAAGGATAGACGTGTTTTTGACGTCCTGTGGGGATTGTATTTAATTTTTCGTAAGAAGAGGTTTGTATACGTAATAGTTTGTCTAACTTCTGTCAAAGGAAAAAGAAAAATAGACGGCTTTCGTGCAAAAGAAATATTTTATGAGAAAAATAGTTTTTAGCGAGATTTTTTCGAGTAAAGTTCAGTGGTTGTTTTAAGTTGTAAAAATTTATGCAGTTTTGTTTCTCAAGTGACGCAACTGTACAATACGTGAAAGAATAGTTAAAACAGGCGTGATCTCGGTAAAAAAGAGCTGAGAATCTTAACGCAACCTCGGTAAAACGAACCGGAGAATTTTATTGGAGTACCTCAGCAAAGCTTACTGAGAAGGCTGACTCTATAAATTTGCTGCCAAAATACAGCAAAAACCTTCGAATGTATTATGTATCCGCATTCTAATGGTAAACAAAATAACTGTATTTACAAGAAGACATGGCTCAAAGGACTTATATTAAATTTGTTTTAGGATGGTTTCGGTGACAGCTGTCAGATTCATACAATGTACCTACTCGTAGCTATCCTTTTCTCTCATCTTAAAGATGCATATTTTCGTCCTACTAAAAAAATAAAAAAAGGCTATAGTATCCAAGGCAAAGAGCTTTTTTATATAAAAAGTACCTTCCAGATGCAGAAAAATATCAGTAGAATATATTCAAATACAAGTTGGTTTTGTGTGCAAGAGCGAGTAATGTCATAAAAGAAAATTGTTATTACAAACGCAATTTTTTAAACTTGAAAATTACTTTAGAAAATGGTAAGTGCTTCGGTCATTGTTTATAGTTAAAGCTTGATATTTTTCTTAGAGAAATAGTTTTTTGAAAATTACGAATATCTGTCTGTGCGAAGGGTGAAAATATAGAAATTGTTACTTACATAAAATTCATTAAAATTATTATCATTAGACTGTTGAAACTTTAGCTATGTTTTATTAGGTATTATAAATACATTTAATTTATTTTGATTGGCAAGGAGATTGTTACAGGTTCTGTAATTTAATCACATTTATGTTTCTATACACTACTGGCTTCTGCCTGCGGATTCGGCTGCCAAACCGCAAAATGTAGGTATAGCCCACTCAGAGATATAGCAGCTACATAATAGTAAAAGAATTTTCAGAATCAGTTCAGGAGTTTAAGAGATTTTCGCCTACATCATCATCATCATCATCATTTGAGCCGAAAGACGTCCACTGCTGGACATAGATCTCCCCCAAGCATTGCCACAACGAGCGGTCATATGCGTCTCGCATCCTACTAAGGTAACAATTTCACCTTTTTATAATATTAGTAAAGATATGTTTGTCATAAATTACACAGTCTTTTACGAATCATAAATTGATAAAACATCGTTTTAATAAAAACAAAAAAAGAGTCAAAGTTTTTAATGAAAACTAATATCTATTCGTTAAAAGTTGACGAAAACTTTCGTTGAACAAAATAATAACATTTTGAAGTTGTTGTTAAGAAGAGATCAACAGCGAATTCGCTGTTTTTTTATTAAATATAACTGTCTCAGAAAGTAATTGTTAGTTTGTTTATAAGTTTTCACAAAGTTTTTGTTAGTAGAGCTTTAAGATATGATATTCTTTCGTGTATTATCTTATTTCTGCTTCTTTTTGAGATTAGATTTTTATATTTAGTTATGGAGTTTTCAGAACTCGAAGATATTTTTTTTTATTAACACAATCTTTTGATTGGTGGTGGTTTTTTAGATGATCGATGAGGTCAACAGGTTTTGGGACGCAGCGAAAGGCCTCTCATAAGGTGAACCGATGACCTGGTGAAAGTCGCAGGAATGCGATGGATGCGAGACGCACTGGACTGTTCGTTGTGGCGACACTTGGGAGAGACCTATGTCCAACAGTAGACGTCCTTCCGCTGAAATGATGATGATGATAGTGACAATCTTTTGGTTATGTAAAAACCTTAAGGGCCTGTTTCACAATGCCCGAGTAGCCACTACTTCCTGAATAAATTCAAAAATGGAACAGAATTTTTATAAAATTATCTGCCAAATAACTTATCGGAAACTTAATCATAGGTGGTGAAATAGGACCTGAGTGTTTATTTTCTCTAAACCATTGCAAATCAATCATCAAATGCTGGAAGCGTATAAAAAAGTTTACTATGGAGAAGAACGGGCAAGAAACTCAATAGCTACTATTATAAAAAATGGCTGATTGTACAGTATTTCTATACTACAATATTAATATACAACCTACAACTCATAATTCCGGGCCGGTTATAACAAAGCGCATAAACACAAATCCTACTATTTTTACTCTACGAAACAGATTAATCTACGTCCATTAACTTTTTTAATAACGAAACGTTTCATCACTAATAAGCTGGCCTGATTAATCCACTCTATCATCCAGGACTTAATTCTTGTTTTTAAATTTTATACAAACTCTGGTTCTCGGAGTATTTCCGTTTCGGCACCTAGATTTTCGGCACCTAAGCTATTCCCGATTTGGCACCAATAGGTATTTTAAAGTGGGATTTTGTATTGGTTACTCATCATCATCTACCTACCCTTTTCCCAACTATATTTGGGTCAGCTTCCAGTCAAGCCGGATTTATCTGATTACCAGTATTTTACGAGGAGCGGCTGGCCTCCACAACACATTAACTGGGGTAATACGGTACTTCTTGACAAGACTGGAGTCAGATTTACTGGCTTCTGACTATCCGTAACAGATCTAAAAATGACAGCCGGGACCTACAGCTTAACGTACTTTCCGAGGCACGGAAACTTGTTACGTTAAGATGGTCACTCATCCACAGACCAACCTTGGCAAGCGTTGCTTAACCTTGAAGATCGACGCGTGCGGCTGTTATCTAGCCACGAGCTCTTCACTACTATTACTACCATCCAAAATACCTATTGGTGCCGAATGGGGAATTGCTTGGGTGCCGAAAATTTTGGTGGCGAAAATCTGGGTACCGAAACGGGTATACTCCCGTTTCTCGAGACCGTGTTTTGTTTTTAAACATCTGTGGCAGAAGTTTGTACTACAAGTTCTTTACAACGGGATCAACTTTTACTTTTACTAAAGGGATCAACTCTTTCTTTGCTGGGTTCAACTATTTTTAGTAAAGGCGACTTCCTTTTGGGGACTTTTTTGTGATGTGATAAAGTTATTTTGAAGTGGTGTTTTTATTTATTGGTTCAGATAAAATTATGAAGTGGTTAATTTATTTGTGCAGGAAGAATGTAGATTTTTTTTGGTAACAAAAAAATAAATAAATTGTTGGTTGTTTCAAGTGTTACCTATTGGAGATTTTGTACGTAGTATTTACTTTACTTTCCAATAATTAATAATTGTGAAGATAAAAATGAAGTGGTTAAATTATTTACGAGTAAGCAGGAAGAATGTAATTTTTTTGAGTTAAGCAATAAATATATAATGAATGGTTCGTTATTTCAAGTGTTATTGAAAACTTTGAAGTTGGTTGTTTTTGTTACATTCACTTTTCTTTCCAATAATAATTGTGAGAGAGTTCAAGGGTTATTCCAAATTATAACCTCAAAGTTACGGAACATAATATCAAGAAGCGAAAGCAACAAATTTTATTGCTTCGCTTTGAAAGCCATGAAGACTCGAACGACTTGCCATTTCGATTAAAACTACCAACAAAACTGTAATTTTAACCGTGTTGTTTATTTTGCAACTTTTGGCTATCTAATATTAATAGATTTTGACATTGTAAAAGTTTATTTAGAAAATTTTGCCTTGTGAGAAATGGAGTCAGAACTAGGTTTAAGACCTGTATGACCTGTATCAGGCTTACACCCTTATAAACATAATCGCATTTTTTGGCAAATAAACCTAAATCTAAAAAAAAAAACAAAAATAATTTGCATGCAATTCCCATGAAAACACATTTAAATAAATCATCCTAAACTGTGTTTTCTATACTAATATTATAAAGAGGTAAAATTTGTAAGTTTGTAAGTTTGTATGTAGGGGCTAATCTCTGGAACTACTGGTCCGATTTGAAAAATTCTTTCAGTGTTAGATAGCCTATTTATCGAGGAATGCTATAGGCTATATAACATCACGCTATGACCCACGGGAGCGGAGCAGTAACGAAAAATGCGGGTGAAACCGCAGGGGACAGCTAGTTTCTTCATAAAAAAACTATTTCAACTCGGAAAAGTTTCGATATTAAACAGAAAAAAAGTCGTAAAAAAAGTAGACACAGGAAAAAATCAGAATCACGCAGTAAACTCGGTTTTACGACTGCAAAGAATAACTAATACGGTTAACTATCTCGTTGAAACTAAGCCGACAGTTAAATTTAACCGCACAAACTATAAATTAGGTTTAAACCAGAAATTAATATAAACATGACAGATTTATAGAGAATTTAATTTTGATATGCTTTTGAATAGAGATTTGGTAGACAATCTATAAAGTACGTTTTTTATGATGAAATTATGAAGTTTTCAAATGAATAAAGGTTTTAAAGTAAACTATTTTTATGTATTAAACGTTAAAGTTAACACAAAGAGTTTGTCCTTTATGATAGGTGTGTTCAACATTAACATTATTTCATCCAAAAGATGGCCACTGCTGGACATAGGCCTTCCCCTAAGGGTTGCCATAACGACCAGTCCTGTGCACCTCCATCCATCGGATTCCCGCGAAATGTCGTATGTTAAAGTTAATAAAGAAATAAAAATTGTAAGTGTCTCATAAGTGTGTAACAATATAGTTCAAATAAAGCACAAAAGCGTAAATATTTTTTTAAATATATAAAACTCAGCCATAATAATTAAGTAGACATGTTAAAGAGGCTCTAATTAAAGCTACTTTATGTGTTAAAACAAGATAGCGAATTTATTTCATCGTTGAAGAAACGTTATTCGTAATGAATTCTGTCATTCCCCGTTTTCGTGTGCCACATATGGTACTCGACGATATAACCTTTTATGTCTACTTTCCGGACTGTGAAAGTGAAAGCTGGTTATACTTACAACAAAATATAACCAGCTACTAATAAAAATAGTTCAAACGTAATAATGGACAATGGATCTTCAAAAAATCATATGTATATGTAGGAACCTTGCATATTTAATCTAAAGTCTGAATGACGAAAATATTTTTCAATTACTTTTGAGGGTTTTAAAAAATACACACACTTCCTGGAACCAGTCCTATGAAATATTCGAGTATATGATGGACTTACCGAATGCCAACAGAGCTTTCAGGAGTTATCTCTTTTTCTGTGTAGCCTCTTTATCAAATATTGTATTGGATGAAACAACAAGTTTTTAAACCAAGCCCAGGTTGACGATAGCTGGGGACAGCTTAGGGCCTTATAGGGCTCCTCTCAAAGGAACCCTATAAGGCTCTAAAGGTTTTTATTACGTACTTATACGCTTGCTTTTGACCTTTATCTAGCTTGACGGTAAGCAATGATGTGGCCGACTATGGCGACGATGGACCACGCTTGCCTAGAAGTAACCTATTCACTCTTGACTTACAAGACCAAGACCCCTTGATTTGATCTTAAATGTGTATGTGTATGTTCACTTATGTACTCGTACACTTTTTAGCATCAGCCATATAATGTTCCCACTGCTGGGACTTAGGCCTCCTCGCTAGAAGAGGGAATGGGCCATAATCCACCTCGTGGGCCCTGTGCGGGTGAGTGGATGTCACATGTACTCGAATCACACTTCGTACACTTTTCACAAGCTGTTATTTTTATCTTAAAAAAGTTGTCGAATTTTCGGTAAACTCATATCCATTCTTAACAAAAATACTGACAAAACGTAACTCAAAAAGTTACGTTTACAAGTAGCAAGCAACTTAGAAACAACAGTTTCGTAACACACACGTGGTTCCGTAGTTCTCAAACAAAAACTGTTTGTTTAAACTTGTTTATGTTACAGCAACATACGCAATGTTACCACGTTACCACATGGCGTATGTTACGGCCAGTTGTAACACTGATTTTTATTGTTTCTCCTAAACGTATTACTTTTTGTGTGCGTAACTCGGAATTACTGAGATTTATTGATGCTTGAATGGAGGTTAGAATAAGTAGGAAATCGTTCTATTTTGATAGGTGTCTGTTTTTTCTTTTTCAACTAGCTACCAGCGATTTCTAGAAAGTTATTCCAAAGGAACAAACGCACGGGATAAAAACTATTCTATGTGGGCCCACTACAAGACATGGTCTACCTGAGCATCAAGTTTCATTGAAATCTGTTCAGCCGTTTGAGCGTGAACAACAAATATACCTACACACATACAGACTCACAAACATTCTTCGCCGTGAGACCCCACCAAATTAACCGTATTCAGTACTGTCATTTCTTAAAATCTATCTAGTTCTCCGCTGTTGCTATGGGAATACTAAAGATGAGTTTAAGTCAGTAAAAGTCTGACACGCACTCTCGCTCCACACGGAGAAGTCATTTAATGATTTTTAACAAAAAGGAAAGAGTAAGGCTACATCATGAGTTAGCATTAACCTATCACATACCCGCAAAACGAGACACAATAGTAAAACAATAACAGCGCTGTCTCATAGGACCGGTCGGGGATTCATGTTAATAGAAAAAAAAACATCTAAAAAAAATTCTAACGCAAAAGATAAATATAGAGCTTTCTAGCGAAAAGTCAATCTATACTAATATTATAAAGAGGTAAAATTTGTAAGTTTGTATGTTTGTAAGTTTGTATGTAGGGGGTAATCTCTGGAACTACTGGTCTGATTTGAAAAATTCTTTCAGTGTTAGATAGCCCATTTATCGAGGAATGCTATAGGCTATATAACATCACGCTACGACCCATGGGAGCGGAGCAGTAACGAAAAAAGCGGGTGAAACCGCGGGGTTCAGCTAGTCATTTATATTAACGTCACTAACTGAAAAAAGGTTCATGACCTTTTCATGAAAAGTCTAAGTATAGACTAAAGAACAATCTATAAAACTTCTGAGAATCCATTACCGGCTGTATGAACCTGTAAAATCTCATTAAAAACAAGAAAAGAAACAAATTTCATTTTATTTTTTTGCTTTCAAGTAAAAGAACACTATCTATTCTCTCAACCGTAGTAATAATATAGGTTTATATACTATGTATCTATTTATAGTATTAGGTTTTATAAGTAATTCTTTTGTATGTGTGTTTGTCACATAACTAATCTTAAATGGCTTGACTGATTTGGATGAAACTTTGTATGTGTATATTTGAGTAGGTTTCTGGACGGTTTCAAGATACAATTGGACCCAGTAAGATGATGCTACAATCGGATTCTCAATTTTGTTTCTAACAAAAATATATCTTTCGAGCAGGACAAAGTCTGTCACGACCGCTAGTAGTTAGTTTATAAGTATTTATTAATATTTAAATATATCGTTTTTCGTCGCTGTTCATATTTCTCGTTTTAAACACTATTGTCTACTTTTCTATTAATTTCTCATCTCCCAGTCTGCTGGAAGAAATTTCTTTAGAAATAAGTACTTCTGAGTACTAAAACTCATATACATATTTAATTATCTTTGATGGTTTCTATGTTTTTACATATTATAAATAATTAAACAAAAGTAGTTTTCCAACGACTAATATTATTTATTCACTAAAGAGCGACACTACACAAGGCTAAAGACTAACTAAACTAAGAATAAATCCTAGAACCACAGTAACCCACAGGAAAGTCCCTTAAAATCCACTGCAGACTAAATTAAAGACTAGACCGAATTCCGAGGTATTTAGGCTAGCAGACGTTGACACCAAAACATAGTCTGCGTTATATAGAACACGATAATATTTTGCCAGATGTGCTGGCGGAAAGCATGGTGTATAATATGGTAACGGTAACCTAATGTTTGGAGGTTATTAATATACTGCCAATAACGATAAACATATTTGTATTGAAAACTGGTTTGTTGGTTAGTGTCTCTAACTGATATGCCGAAGGTCGTGGCTTCGATTCCTATTGAAGACAAATGTTTGTGCGATGAGGACAATCATTTGTTCTGTGTCTGAGTGTAATCTAAAGGAGATACTGACTGACATATCAACGTAAAGCCGAAACTACTAAGATTAGAAGCATGAAATTTTGCACAAGGTTTCCTTTTATGACGTAGGCGAGCCATAAGAGAGGATTTTCCTAAATTCACCTGCTAAAGGTATGAAACGGTGGTACAAAGTTTGTATAGCGAAACCTACTTTCACACAGGCGAAGTTTGCTGAATCTAGCATCATCATCTGCCTAGCCTTTTCCCAACTATATTGGGGTCGGCTTCCAGTCAAGCCGGATTTAGCTAAATACCAGTATTTTACGAGGAGCGGCTGCCTACCAGACCTCCACAACCCATTAACTGGGGTAACACGGTACTTAATGGCAAGACTGGAGTCAGATTTACTGGCTTCTGACTATCCGTAACGACTGCCAAAGATCTACAAATGACAGCCGGGACCAACAGCTTAACGTGCTTTCCGAGGCACGGAGGAAACTCGTTATGTTAAGATGGTCACCCATCTACAGACCAACCTTGGCAAGCGTTGCTTAACCTTTAAGATCAACCCGTGCGGCTGTTATTATCTAGCCACGAGCTCCTCTTGCTGAATCTAGCATAATAGAAAGATAAAGATTAACCAATAGACTATAAGCTCTATGATTAGTTTTTTTTCTTTTCCATCGACACAAACAAAAGGCAGCGGACGATGTATAACTCTATTCTCTCTGACACGTCTTTGATGTATGGGGCTGCGAAGAGAAATTGTTTCATGTGGGTAAATATTGTTTATTTTTCCATTTTTCTCCGTTACATTTTGTCACTAATGTTTGATATATGGCGCCGTTTTTATTTGAATAGTATTTCTGTTTATGAAGAATATTATTTTCGAAATGTTTGGTTATGTTCATAAAAAAGGATAGATGTATTTTGTTCCAATATGTCAAAAAATGTGTTGCGGTTGGCCCCAAATAATATGGGACGAGGGTAGGACGATGATTATGATCATAATATCAATTTGTTACATTAAGTTTGTGATTTGTCTGTGTAAAAAGTACTGTTGGTTACTGTTAAAATGTTTTATCTAGAGTTTCAGTTTTAATGTAGACATTTTTTTATTCAGAATTCGTCATATATATAATACCTAGGTATGTTAATCATAAAATTCTCACTAAATGACGAACAATAAAAAGGACAAATTACTTATAAAGATTTTATAGGAAAAGAAAAGTAAAACGTACATTAAAGAATAGCAGTTAATTAAGTAATTACATATTACTAAATGAAGATTACTAGTATTCTATCACTAGACGTTTTATGAGATTTTTTTATGTTTTTTTTTTTATGAGAGCGACATAAGACTGAAGATGATAAATACTAAAAAAAAAAAAAAAATCCGTAATAATAATATATAATATGAGGCCTTGAGCCAATTACAGGTTCTCACGGGTAAAAACAGAAAAAATAGTAGAACACCTATTTCAAAACGCAAAGTTTCTCCCAGAATAACAGAAAATCTTGAAATACCAAAGAACAAGCATCTTTAGGAACAATTCCTCCAAGCTAAGAGGATCATGAAATTACGTTTAAAGACACTGAAATGAAGAAAATAGAAGCACTTTCTCAAATATTATTGTTCCATTTGCATAGCGAAGGCCGTTACTGTACTTTACCAATGTTATTCATGTTATTACACTTAATGAATACTATAACATTTCCTCGAACACAAAGCGCTACAAAGTCACTCATAATTTATGTTCCTATTGTATATCTAGCGCAAAATAAACAATGAAGAAAAGACTATTAAACCAACTTGCTATTTGCGCTAAGCAAAATTTAGTTCCGCTACTCGACGATAGATGGCGCTGTGCGTCCACGAGCGGCAAGCAACGCGAAATATTACAAGATGGGAATACAATATCGGAGTTGTATTTATTCAAATTAAGTTTAATAACCGGTGTCAAATTAGATTTTACGAACAATAACTTTCTGTTTAACCAATTATCTCAAGCAAAAACGCTTGGCAATATTGGAGGTATTCATGTCTACGAAAATCTAATTTCAAAAATACAATAGAGGATTAATTTTCGCTTGACTGGCTTTTTCTTAATATTAGTACTAAAACGAATTTAAATTACAGCGTGATATTGTGTCTCTTTTTTCGATTAGTGCTATAATCACGACTTCAAAGATGACTATTTAGATGACTGCTTCGTTTGAATTGCATTTTATAAACACAAGCATTTTAATTTGACACCTCTTACTCAAGACTTTAGTTTCTGAGAAGAACTAAACCGTTAGCAGCTTCAAAGAAACCGTAGGTACAATATAAATGAAGTAGATTTAGCAAGAATAAGGTTATACCTAAGATAAAAAGATTAAACATCAGGAATACTCAGTTGAACTAAAAACAGCTCTTATATAACTTAAAAAAGATACATTGAGAAATAAAAAATAAAAGCCTAAAGGAACTGAAATCGTGCTTCGAAGTCACGTCTTCTTAATTCAGTTTGCTACGGTTTGTCGAAGCCACTTTCTAAAAAAATATCGTTTTAAATTTTTATCCTTGATTCCATTGAAAATATCGTAAAAGATCGAATGGACGTTTTGAATCTTTAATGTTATTTATTTGTTGGACGTCAGCATAAATTTTTATGGAGGAGCGGACGAAATTCATGATTGAAAATTAGCAAGAGCGAAGAAGTAAATTATGGCGGATAATAAAGCTGGAGACAGTAAATTTGAGTTATATGGATAGGATTTTATTGATGTCGAAATCAATGGTAATGAAGTTCTCGTCGGAAACCAATGAGATCTTTATACGAGAGTCTTAAATAACTTCGATGAGAGGTCAGATACAAATACTGTTCCAACAGCAATATTGGTTTCATATACGACAATTTATGATACTAATTTAGTCCATAACAGGATAAGAAATACAGAATATGTTTTGTTTTGCCACAAAAAACTAGCTAAACATACCGTTTTCGGAGAACAGAAACAAAATTGAGAGGCTACTCCTATTTTTATGATAAATGGTTATAATAACATCAACGAAATTGCGGAGGCGTGGTTTCAATTTTGGAGCAAGCTTTGATATTAAACTCTTTATGAAATATCACATTTTTAACATCTTTGTGATTCGTTCAATAGGAATCCGTATAATATTTATTATTAGAAATTTCGGGTATAATTCTTCGTAAATTGGTTCGAAGTCATTGAAGTTAACCGAAAAATCTTTTATAATATCATTGCCTTCAAGAAACCTTAGTAGCTTATAAGTTTGATTATTATAAATATAAGCTGAGCTAAGCTCTCGATAAAGAAAAATCTTGAACTTAAATATGTAATTTGTTACAGTATAAAGAGAGATCATATCTATCTGATCTTTATTATACCTTGGAGAATATTGCAATAGCTCGATGTATTTCGACTAAAAGAACTCAGAATTCTATCCAAACAATTTCATCCTAACATCAATTAGTTGGGATTTGCACTCGATTAGGTCATCCCTTGGGCTCAGACCATTCCCCTTTCCAAATTCTATTAGATTATCTGTTTTCATCGATAGTAATTGGAAATGAAATATTAATGTATCGAAAATGTTGTTTGCCTTTCGAGAAAGGTTTTCATATATTTATGTTAACACAACTTGGCAAGTCTCATAACGAAGTCTATTATTTTCAAGATGCTTATCTTCAGTATGCTCAGGTTTCTAAATAAAACCGCTTCAGATACGGTCTGTGATCCTTTGTTTTTTTTTCTACTTTCTTCACAAACAACTTTTTCATTAAGAAGAGATTTTAGAGATTTGAAATATCGGATTTTGTTGCGTCCCCAAGTTCTTACCTTAAATTTATTTTCAAGGGCTTTATAAATCTCTGTTTTATTTTTTCCTTGTGTGGTCTTTGTAATAGGTTGGTTTTAATGAACTACGTACTAATTGACGCGGACGAGCGAGCACGGGCAATAATGTCAAGTTAACTGAATTTGTGGACGCCTACGTCCATTCCCGTTACGATTGGGAATTTATAACTATTTAATTTATCACTACTAAGTGTTAGTAACATGCGGGCGTTTTCGTTCCGTTTTGTAACGAAGTAGATTTTAAATTTAGACTCGAGTGATTTTTTTGGTCATGACGATTTCTCAACTTTTTTTTTGTTTAAAAATGGAACTGACATTGATTAATGTCAACGTCTTCTGTGTCAAGTTCAGTCGCCTAATGAAAATATTATTGCAGCGGCATTTCACAGTTTACCGTTACGTCTACAAATGCTCAGTATAAGTTAGATTTATTTATTACGCCACCATTTATCATAGGACTGTCATAATTACTCAGAATGCAAATTAATGGTAGTAATACTAATAAATATTCAAGATAACGAACACAATAAACCAACTGTTGAGGTAACTGTACTTACCTAAAACTACCAATATGAAACACAAACTAATGTACAAGATCATCAGGAATCTTTGGTAACTAATAAACTAATAATATCACACTCAAGAACGGCAATCATCTACGCGACTGCCGAAATTTTATATCACAGTTATACACATCACTAACTACACTGTATTGGCCACACTGCGATCCCATCAGGCCATCACATTACAAGCACACATTTTTTGTATACGGGAGTGCATTCGGCACCACAACTTTTTTCCGTTCTCCCCAACTTAAAGTTTCGGTCATCGTACGTTGTCGATGTCCACGCTTTGTTTTGCACTTCCCATCACTAAAACAGTACGTTATACAAAATTCGAATCGATTTGGAACACTTGTGAATTGTTTAAATGTTTATTGTACGATAGTTTTGGGGGCGCGAGCGACAAGGGTCCGTCCTCGTCGGCGGTCTGGACGCAACTGCGTGAAGTTGGCCCCCATTGGTAAAGAATGCGCCGCGCATGGTTGCCACACCGGCCACGCTTCACTTGAACGCCGGCAGAAATGGAGAGGCGCACTCCAACACCCAATTTACAATAATCCCGTGTATTTTGAAAGCGGTCGCTTAATATAACCAGACACAGAATCGTGCATTGTCAGTGGCGTCGGCCCCGATCTTGGCCGCTTGTTGCCACGGATTCTTCATACGCTTTTGGAATATGTATGCCGTCTCTCTCGCTCGAGCTTTCGAATGAAAAACAGGTAAACGCTTGGGGCCAACAACGGTGTGCAATGGAGATTACGAAACATCCAATTTTATATATCGTGGTGTTACAAAATTTAACGCACTTTAATATGCATGCAAATTGAACGACAGCTGTATTTTTTTCTGTATCAAATTCTTATTTTTTTTCTGCTCATGGAATGACAGTAATCGATTTCGAATATGGCAGTATCAATCGAATTAATTGATTGATATAATTGACCTGTTAACGTTTTGCGAACCGATTTTTTGTTGACAGTATTGCTTGTTCGGGTTTTCTGCGAAACGATCAATGTTCGGGCAAAGCTTTAAAGTAACTTTTTTAAAGTAATTGTAATGTAATAAAGTTGGTGACAGGGATACGAGGAAAAACATTGGAGTCTTTGACTTAGCCTTGTAAAGGACGGAAAGTTATTAAAAATATAATTTTATGTAAACATCAGCGAGGTTTTATCGTATCTATCGCATATTTGTTTATATTTACATTTGGATCAATTTATGTTTATGTGTCGAATTTGATCTTGGTATCTTTCTGCCTCTTGAGTGGGTCCAATATACATATAGCCATAACCATATCAACCAGTTTAATCCTATCAAACTCTTAAATGAAATTGCCATCAGCTTCGTTATAAAGCCAGTTTTGCTCGATTAAAGCTACCATCCCAAGTTTTGTTAACTCTGTCATAAAATTACGTATTGTTATAACATGCTTCAAAAGCTCTTTTGATATGCGAACAATTTTGATATCAAAATTCTCCATTGCACAAAGAGTCATTATACCGGTTATAACCAGTACCATTTCTTTCGTATTCTTGATACTTTTGTATCATTCTCCGCAATGTCTACTAACATATATGTGTGTACCTGTGTCTAAAGTTAGGGAGAGGTCAAAAACTTACCGAGGTAACAACCCTTTCCCATGATCTTTTGTGTTTACCCCATTCTGTGCGAGACCCAGTGACGCACGATCTTTTACGTGTAACTTTTAGCTACATGCTCCATGGGATTAAAAAGGGTAAGCAGCGTTGGAAGTTGTGTTAATGTTTTGTACTACAGCTAGGTATATTTTAGAAACTTGAAATTCTTTTTGTTATGTGGCAGTACCACATTAGAGTAACGAGTTGATGACTCACGGGTAAGTATTTTGATGATATTTTAGGTGACATTATTAGATTACCTACCATTCCAAATCGGTTTACAATGCATTCTGTAATTCTCAGACGTAAGATGTAAGTTTCACCAAATCATTAGTCTATAGATTGGAATCTATGGCCTGTTGCGGCCATCAACATCTACAGCCCTATCCATAAAAGTTCCCAACGCTGTTGTCGCGAATAGTCTAAACAAATGAGACAGCAGTACAATAGCTGTCCTTCTCTGTCATTCCGTCCCTTTGCTTGCAAAGGTCCGTTTTGCTTTACAAATTAGTCGTGCAGTCGTCATTAGCGTCCAGTTCATTCATCCCTAATGTGGCGAGTTTTGTATCTCTTCCCAAACCAGTTAGTATTAAAACGAAAATATCTTTAAGCAATTGAGTTAACTTGACTTTGTATATAATAATAATCTTACATGAGAAACATGTTGAGATTGACTTTAAATCTTATGAGTTTGATTTTGAATATACTCTCAAAATTTACAATGATATTTCAAACAAGACTAGAGAAAAGATAACATTATTACTCCCTCGAAAACTGAAAAGGATTCCTCAATACCCTACCTTACTAAGTAAACTCGTATCTCACCAAGTAGCGACATGAGAAAGAATGTGAAAACAAGTAAACTAGAGCGGGACGGAGATATTTCTTAAAGTATGATAGCGTAACATGACAATCGGTAAAGTTCACATCGTCAAAGATATCTCCGGAATAATTGTTTTGTACTAAATCACGGCGGAAAGATTAGAGTTTCCCAACTCCATAGCTGGAACTTCGACGGCTTGGATAGGGTTGGCAAATGGACAAATTCTTGCTACATAATCTGAATTTAGTTGAGGGCGACAGCTGATTTTGGGCTCCTCAATTTTGTGAATGATCTTTGTTTGAAGTTTTCTGCATTTGAAAAGATTGTTGATAAGCAATGAAGCTACAATGATGAACTTAGTTTGAAATATGAAGACAACTTTATTGGGACATAACTTGAGAATAATAAATCTTTTACCGTAGGAGTTAAAGGTTTCAGTTGACACACTAACAGTAAATAGAGAGTTCAATCAACCAATACCGAGTAATGAACTAAGATTGGTTAAATTGATTGAGTGTTCGACACTCTGACCTATTTCGAGATAAATGATCTAGAAACAGGTATCAGCCCTACAGCTGGCCCGATTGTCGGTCGGACACAAACTATTTACCGGACTAACTCCTTTGAACTATTCAATTTGATGGTAGACAGTTGAAACTTCCACGTTTTTTGAGTTTGTACGCTTTTCTCTCATGCACGGAATCCGTTGCAATGCTGTGGAAATCTCAAATTTTATTTTGCTCGTTTTATCCATTGAATAGTTGCGATATACCGAATGTATCACTGTTTTCATTCAGTGTTTTATTTCTTTCATTATTTGTTTTTAGTAGTTATAGCTTTAATTGGTAACAAACATACACAATTATACCCAAACATATATTATTGTATTTACTTACTTCAATAAACTTACGTCTAATTGCCAAATGTATTTATTAATATAAGACTCTCGACTTATTTTGTTGACTGTCTTCTCGAAAACAGTTTTAATTACTACGACGATCATCAATGTCATTATAATTTCAATAAATCTTTCTCTTTTACCGTAAACTAAATCAGTTAGTAAATCACAGTACAAGAGAAGTTAGTTACGGTTTAATTACAATGGTTAACTACTAACAAAATCCGTTGCCGTCTTTGTGAAGAGAACCTTTTGTTAAAGGATTTGTTAGAAAAAGCCGTAGTTAAATCTCCCATGGGATAGATTTAAACTGGAGAGTGCCACGTGCTCGGTATAAAAACTGAATATAATAGTTTAAAGCTAACTAGCTTTTCAGATAGATATAGGTAAAGATATGGTAAGAAAACTAGAAAGAAGAAAGAACTTGAAGAGTATCACTGAATTATTGATGATAAAGATAGTAGTACAGTCTGTTCTTTTATAACCAAGCACTTTGCATCATCGTTTCTCCGTAACATATCATGGCATACTAACATAGTTACACTATAAATGATTCTCGTGAACCTTTTAAAATTCTTCAGTCTTCTTGATTCGCATGAATTCTGCTGCCAGTTAATATGTAAATTGAACTTGTTGTCAGTTCTTACTACTGCATAAATTTATACTTGCTACAGTTCTTAGATATTCAGCACTATATTTGAGCATCCTTTCATACTCACAACTGAGAAGAACTACCGCATTCTTTCATTTCCTCTCATTCACAGCATGATCGTTTTACAAAAGCGTCTCGTAAATATCAGAAACTACAAAACTAACCGCTACGATGTCAACATGCAGGGTATAGATAATTTCGTTCCAACAGAAGTTTCGAAAACTATTATCTGTAACATCTCTAAAAACTACCCCCAAGAGCGAAAAAAGGACAATAATGAACCCACAGAAACCTTCGTTAACCATTATCATTTCGACCAATTTTTGGAAACAAAAAATTCGAAACCCCATTAACCGCTCATTCTCTAATTATACAGTCTTATTCCAAAGGCTCAAAGCTCAATTTCGTTTGGCAGAATACTGCTGAATGTAATGGGATACGTTAGTGTGAAACTTAAATATCGTCGTTGACTGTAACCGATAGTTTTGACAAACATTTTGGAAGATATCGAAGGTTTAATGTAATATATCTATCTGATTTGGGAATGGAAGACACGGGGCTTATCGTTTTAAAGCAAGATATCTTCGACTGTCAGAATATAATTATTGTGTCGATATTTGAAATCGACTGAACTTAAAACGAAGCTAACGATTTCTTATACTTTCTTATTACCGTGCCGATACCGTGAAATAGATATTGCAGAAACAGTAAACTAATCTATAGATATAAAAAGAGAATCTCACTGACTGAAATATCAAAGTACAGCCGAATTTACTTGCAATTAGAAGTGTGTAATTGTGTACAAGTTTTCCTTTTATGACTGAAGTGAGTATGTAATGGGCATCCAAAGTTTGTATGAAGAAACCTACTTTAACGCGGGCGAAGCCGATGGCAGAAGTTAGTTCAATATAACCGCAGATTTTTTTGCTACAAAACACTGCATATCCATTGATATTCACATATCCATTACCAATACAACTCCATGTTTTATCAAATTATTTTCACCAACCGCTTCCCCGCCTATAACATGCGTAACCAACTCATCTGTTACCACCACGCCTGCCTACCCCACCAACATAACCGTAACATATTAAAGTAATAAATCAGGATTGGGGCACCATCGTACCCCAAATTAATGTTTTGACCTTACATTCAATCGGAGTATCAAATCTGAGAAAACCTTTAAAAGAAAGATTTACTTCACCGTGTACGACGGTATCAAACGCATATCTTAAAACGAAAGATGAATTCACAATTGATGTACTGCCACGTCTTGTTACATTCGGGAGACATTTTGCAGTGGAATAAACTGAGATTTTGGATTTTAAATACGCGATATATTTTGCTGTGTCGTTTGACAGTGATAAATACATCAGCTTGGGTTACATCGAGATTATGAGTCAGGCTTAAAACGGCACACCACTGCAGATTTCGTATCGGCTGAGATGGCTAATAAAATTGATATAGAACATGAATTTGAAATGTGCAGGCATTTGTTTCTATTTTCAAACTCGTCTATGCGTAGTTTGAAACATCTGTCTATCATAGTATTCGTCATCTATATACGAGTATATATATAAAGGGAGAAACTGACAGCCTGACATCAACGCACAGTCGAAACTATTCAGACTAGTAGCGTGATTTTCTGCAAAATGTTTCCTTTTAGGTCGTAAGCGAATACTACGAGAGCAATTCTCTAAATTCACCCATTAAAAGGATGAAACGGGACCCCCAAGTTTGTATAGAAAAACCTACTCTTACGCGGGTGAAGCTGCTTGCAGAAGCTAGTTTCAACCGTATACTGGTTCACAAATCGTATACAGGGACTTATCGAGGAAGGCCCATTGATTGTATTATTGCTTACCATCAGGATAGCAGTCAAGTTCTAGTTTATATCAAATAAGAGTAAAAACGCTATATACATAATATAACATCACGCTACGACAAATGGGAGCGGAATAGTAACATTAGACGCGGGAGCGCGGTTTGGTAACTTATTCTATCTTGTCTTATATTAAATATTCCCAGGTTGTAGCCATCAGGAAACAAACTCCAGCAGGGAATAAATAATAAAATTACGGCATCCAGCGAAGACTTATTCTAAAATGAAGACAATGAAAATTCATTCATAAGTAAGATTCTCAGTAAAGCAACTAGAAAACAGAACTCTTCAGGCAGCGTTCGGTAACTTTAGACAACAAACCAGTAAGTGTAATAACAAGCTATATAGCCTTGTCTCTACAATAAACGATTCTATTTTAAAGACCTTTAATAACTGTAGGTACGTAAATAAACCCGTGGTATTTTTTTTTTTTAATTGTTATAAACTAGTGCTTGACTGCGATCCCACCTGATGGTAAGCAGCGATGCAATCGTTGATGGTGAAGCGCACTAGCTTATTAAGAGCCTATTCACTCTAGCCTTGAAGACACCTAAATTATAATCAGACGGGAAAACCGCAGCAGGCAGATTGTTCCAGTCCCTTGATGTACGCGGTATAAAACGACGAAGCGAAACGCTTAGTCCGGGCCGTAGAGGTTTTGTCAAGGTAAGGATGAATACCCGCCGTACGACGGATTAATTGTGTAATAGCAATATTGTTAGGGTAAAAATGGGACCCTATTTGGTATGTCTCTGCTGTCTGTCAACAGTCTGAGAGTCTTCAAATGAACCGTAATAGCTAGATAGTTTAAATTTTCAGAGATAATGTATTTCTGTTGCCGCTTTAACAACAAATACTGCAAACAGAATAAATATTTAAATGAACCTCCCATACGACAAACGTGATTTTTTTGTGCCGTTTTTTGCTACGGATGGACGGTACGGTTCTTCGTACGCGAGTTCGACTTGCACTAGGCTGATTTTTACGTTAAATATTCTCTTTTTAGAGCACTCTTCTTTTAAACAGTTTTGCTATAGCATTGCCATAGTGCTTCAATGGTCAACCGACCAAAAAAAAATTGTAAAAATTGTCTTTTATTTCAAATTATATTGCAATTAATCCATCCAAGTAGCATCATGTAAGTATTTATTATTTTAATAAACAGATATCATTTTATTTTTATAAATTCCTTATGCATCCATAAGTTTCTTAATAAGTAGAATTCTGGTCACTATTCGATTGCCCACTCAAACACCAAGGCAGCGACTGAACACATGAGCCAACTATACCCAAACTGCAAGCACAATACCAAAATATCAACACTTACCAACAAGAAGAAATTCTTCATAAAATTTCACGGACCTTTCGTCCGACTCCGAACGAATGGAACATACAAAGCAAGGCTTCAATTTTTTTACTTCTTTTTTACTGCGCGAAGGTTCGTCGAACGTTAGAGCAGGACAAAAAATAACAATGGCAGGTAACAGGAGACTTGGGCCATCACGGACTAATTGAATATTAGGACTGGAATAGTTTTGGTGCATAAAATTGTGATTGGTCGCGCTAGATATTGCGAAGGCAATCCGTTTTGATTCGTCATTGACTCAATATTTTGGGTTTACGCTCTAGTTTGCGCTCTTTTTTTTAAACGGCATTGCAAGGTGTTTATTGGTGTTTTTTAGGGTTCCATACCTTAATCTATCAATACCCGCGAAACGAGACACAATAGTAAAACAATAACAGCGCGGTCCAATGAGACCGGTCGGGGATTCATGAATTAAAAGGTAAAAACGGAGCCCTTATAGGAACACATTGTTGTCCGTCTGTCTGTCTATTAAAACCCTTTGTCTCGAAAACGGAGGTTTGTAGTTGAAATTAAACATCTAAAGTTAAATTTTTTTCATAGCTTAGTGCACAGTACAGCACAGTTACTGAAAAAAAAAGATCACGCAAAGAAAGTATATTTCGACACTTACAAGGAAATCAATCATTCATTATCTTTGACCTAGAATCCTAAATTTAGCATAAAGCAAGATCTCATGGCACAAGTGTAGAATAAAATCTTAAAACAGAAAATATGTGGTTACGTCTCAAAAAAACTATTTTGCGATTCGTAAAAATCTTCGAGACTTGATTCGGGAGTTGAACTGTTTTTATAGGTAAGTTGATACGTACGGAACCTTCAGTCCGACTTGAATTTGCTCGGTTATTTTTATGTAGCCGCTATGAAAGATTTAAATTAATCTTTTGATATCTGATTTAGTAGAGGTGAGAATTGTTTGACCTCATTGTACTTTTTTGGAAGCAACCTACTGCAGATTAAAAGCACATTCTTTTTTGGCTATACGCGAATTGAATAAGTGAAAGGATGATACAGATTTTTTTAGGATCTGACAAACGTTATCGCTGTTTTGATTATTATTAGATGTTCTATATGCGCCTCAAATAAATGTTAGCAAAACTGAAGAAGCACAGTTGCGAGAAAATTTTAAATAGACACCGTTTTTCAGTAAAAGATAGAAAGATACGAGTATGTCCTCTCGCTTGACCCTTGACCCTAAGAAGAGGGAGAAGTCATTTGATGATTTCCCACTTCAAAAGAAACTAGGTACTGTTTCGCCAGAAGCTTATGAAGAATTTTGTTAATAGAAGTCTACAACGTGTAAATCATCAAGTTAAGAGTGAATAAGTTACTTCTAGGTAAGCGCGCTTCGTCGTCGACTGCATCGTTGCTTTCCATCTAGAGTGCTCTAAGAAAACGCCTTAACAGCCTTAAACAGCAGCGACGAAATCCAAATCGGTATTCGCTAAACTGTGAAAAGCTATTCTCTAAGAATTATTTCTTATTTTTCTTTTTACTTAGCAGTAAAGAAATGATCACTATGTGTACAAAATTCTTTAGATCGTAAGCTGTTGGCTAGCTATACGCTTTGGTGCCTACTGTAGCTAGAAATTGAAATAAATAAATAAAACAGCCTGGTTTTTATGAGAATAGTACTCCTGGGCTGGTAGCGGTCAAGCGCAAACCAATAACAGATAAAAAAGCCATTTATGATTTCTCACCTCTAAAAAAATGTACAGTTTCGATAGGATCTAATTTAGAATCGGTCAGTTTAAATTTTGTATTTGTTTACACTTTTATATACTCCTAAAACAATAGCATCCTTCAGTAGATGAATATGTTGATGTTATCGAATCAATATTTAGTGTTTTGTTTTGTCGACAATGGCATACCAACAGTCGTTGCTACAATACTGCCTTGGGGTGTACATTGCCAGACTTTGGTTTACAGGCACAGTTTGTACCAACGATGTTAGGGAACTCCGAAACTATCGGAATTCCGAAATAAAAAAATATCCGTAACCGTATTCGAATCCGGTATTTAAGTTTCGGATAAAGGTGGAGACTTGGTTTATTTGTTTTTTTGCCCGTTTAACAATAATCTAGAATAGAAATAGAAGTCAAATCTTACTATTTGTATTTCACTTTTACACGCAGCACAAACAGCTTTATAATGTTCCCACTGCTGGGTATCAGGCTTTCTCTCTAGGAGAATGAATAGGCCACCATGAGGGCTTAGTACGGATTGATGGATGTTACATATCTTCAAAATTTTAGTTCTAGAACATGCTAGCTTCCTCACAATGTTTTCCTTCATCGTTTTGAGAGCAGTGGTGATGAAATAAATTACAAAAAGTACCCAATATGCCTGATTGGGTTTGAACTCGTAACTGAAGATCGTTATCAATGTTAATATAATTTTTAAATTCAATTATCCGTAACCGAAACTAGCGGATAATCCGAAACAGTTTCATATCCGCAACCGTATCCGAAACCGGTACAATAATATATTCCTATATCCATATCCGGATTCGAAATCATATACCTATCCGTTAGATCCTTGGTTAGTACCCTGAATGCAGCCATCTGTGTTTGCCTTTAGGACTAGATGTAAATGGTTTATTGAATGGTACTAATGATGACATGGCATGGTTCATGTTTTTGGTGGAGGCTCTGATTTTGTAGCCGGTGTCATCATCATCTGCCTAGCCTTTTCCCAACTATATTGGGGTCGGCTTCCAGTCAAGCCGGATTTAGCTGAATACCAGTATTTTACGAGGAGCGGCTGCCTACCAGACCTCCACAACCCATTAACTGGGGTAATACGGTACTTCATGGCAAGACTGGAGTCAGTTTTACTGGCTTCTGACTATCCGTAACGACTGCCAAAGATCTACAAATGACAGCCGGGACCAACGGCTTAACGTGCTTTCCGAGGCACGGAGGAAACTCGCTATGTTAAGATGGTCACCCATCCACAGACCAACCTTGGCAAGCGTTGCTTAACCTAGAAGATCGATCCATGCGGCTGTTATTATCTAGCCACGAGCTCCTCATTTTGTAGCCGGTGTATAGATACATAAATATTGTAGTATTTGACTGGCCAGTTGGTTTAGCGGTTAGTGGCCCTGACTGCTATTGCTTCTTCACGCTCGAATGTCTGAACAGACTCGAATGAAAATAAGCACTCACGTAGACTAGGCCTGGAATAGTACGTAGTATACTTTTTATCCCAGGATTAAGTTCCTTTGGTACATTGTCTACGCTCACACGGGCGAAGACAGCAGTTAGAACGTTGTATGTATACTGTAAATGAGAAATGATGTTAATTCTACAAATAGGTTTATAAAAATACTGCTGACTATCCTGAGAAGTAACACCGAAGAGGGTAGACAGTGAATAGTAATGGTCAAATCATATGAGAACCATGCGGATTGGAGTCTGAGATTGTCTTATTTGAGCAGACTTGTCCTGTCAGTGCAAGCAATTGTCAGTGTTTGTATAGCTCAACTTAGGACTACTAAGAAGCAGAACGACTTGACAAACAATACCAAACAGTTATTTGTACTGTAGTTATTTTACCAGATACTTAGTCAGAAACCTTACAAAATTTACTTAGATTACATCGTCGATTTATCTCGCCCTACAACGTAATAATTCCATTTCATCCATATTCCAGATAACATAAAAAAATAACGTGAATAATTTACTTTTTTCGCAGGAACCGTAAATCATAATAAACACCGGTTTATTTAAGTAACCTTATGATTAATGAAACATCAGTTACTAACGTTGTTTTAAACTAATAGCTTGTGTACCTGTCAAAGGTGGTTTACGGAAACATAGCCATTGAAATAGGGGCGGAAATGGGGTTAAAAATGTTGAGGGGGCAGTTTAATTTTAGTTTGGTTAAAAATAATTGTCGTTTGGTTAAAAAAGTTGTGGTGGTCCAGTGGTTACGGGGCGAACGGTAGGCCGTGGGTTCGAATCCCAGGAAGTTATCGCCTATTCGAAACGAGGCCATACATTTGAAGAATCGAACCAAAAAAAGCAGTTACAATATCAACATTCCATAATTTATTTTATTAGCTGTTGTCAGTGTTTAGACGTAACCGTACCGTAATACTAGAAAATTATACCAAGGAAACATAATCACAGAATAAAAACCTATCAAAGACTGAATTTTGCAATATTAGTAGCATGATTTTAGTATAAGACAATAGGTACAAGGTAATTACAGTATAATAAACCGGGCAAGTGCGAGTCGGACTCGCGCACTGAGGGTTCCGTAGTAACTTACCTATAAAAACAGTTCAATCGAACAATTCGACAGTCTCGAAATGTACGTTTTTTGCAGTATAAACGGACGAATCTTTTTTTCCCGTCACTTTACCAATTGAATTGAAAATTGATTTTTGCACAGCTTCAAGGGACCACGGACCCAATTATATGGTGTTAATTTCAACTCAATACCTCTAACTTACCTATGAATAAAGTTCTATTCTCGCATCGAGCGTTGAAGATTTTTCAAAAAAATAATTCTTGTGACGTAACAACAAATTTTCAGTTTTCAGACTTTTCCCTATATGAGTGCTATAAAACGTTGCTTCATGCCAAATTTCAAGATTCTAGGTCGACTGGAAGTACCCTTTAGGTTTTGATTCCCTTGCGAGTACTTGCGAGTTTCAAAATATGCAGCTTAAATTGCTGTTTCTTTTGATTGCGTTGACATAGAAGTTTGATTTTGTTACAGCTTAAAGGTATTATAGACCTGAGTATTTGGTATGAATTTCAATTTAATACCTCTACGCGTTTATGAGAAAATGGGTAGTAAGTTTAAAATTATTAAAAAAATATATTATGTGATGTAACGAAAAATTTATGGTTTTCGTAATTTTTCCTTTATCTATGCTATAAGACGTTGCTTCGTACCAAATTTCAAGATTCTGAGTTCACGGGAAGTACCCTGTAGGTTTTGATTCCCTTGCAAGTGTCGAAAATTTGCGGCATAAACGGCTGTATCTTTTGATTGCGTTGGCTTAGAAGTTTGATTTTTTCACAGCTTCAAGGGACAGTAAACCTGAGTAATTGATATAATTTTCAGCTTCATACCTCCACGCGTTCCTGAGAAAAAGGGTCTTGACAGACGGACGGACAGACGGACAACAAAGTGATCCTATAAGGGTTCCGTTTTTTCCTTTTGAGGTACGGAACCCTAAAAAACTAACTCTAAACTAATAAAAACTAACTTAAACTAAAATATGGCGTCAAAAAACTCCTCCACATCGCTGTCGACTGGTAATGTGCCCAAAAGACTGGCAGCATTGCCACGCTGAATGGTAATGTAGAATAGTACATACTTAAAATTTTTGTAACTCCAAAGAAAAACTTGTAAGCTTCCTGCGGGACAGGCTTCGCCTAGTGCAGGAAGACTTCGATAAATATGTTCTGCTACTTCACTAACGAATAACTATATGTTATAGCATTACCAAAAACCTGTAATTCTGTTTTCTTTAATAAATTATTATTATTACTTTCTCTTTATTTTCACTAAATACAGTCATATAAATTATATTTTTAAATATTTGAATTTGAATACAAAAAATTAATAAAAACCATTTAAAAATATAAAAAATATTATTATTATTATTAACTGCCCCGGCTATGGGTGGGGCAGAGGGAGTGTCTGGTTACTAGAATCGGGTTTCGTAGCTAAACATAGGACAGCTAAGTCCAGAACTAGACTAGACTATAATGGATAGAATTGATTGATTGATAGCAACACGTAAAGCGTCTTAACTAAAATACAGTTGCGGGATTGTCCGATAGACGTCAGCACGGTTTTAGAACGTAAAGGGCATCTGAAGGTACACGGGTGGGTTTTAGTCGATAGGCTGACACTCATAGTCGGGAGAAGTTACTTTATGATTTTATACCAAAAACCATATGTTTTTTTTACCGTTTAAAGAGCGGTGGTTATCACACTAATTTTATAAAGGCAAAGTTCGCGAGTGTGTATATATTTTTGGTACCTACTTCTTCACGCACGGAGGTTTGAACGAATTTTGATAAAACTTGGTATACGGGTAGACCATGTCTTGAAATAGCACATAGGAAATCATTCAGATTTCTTTATGAATAGAACAGATATGCTTTTATTTGGGACCAACACAGCACTATAAAAGTAACAGTAAGTGCATCATCTATCTAGCCTTTTCATAACTATATTGGGGTCGGCTTCCAGTCAAGCCAGATTTAGCTGAAAACCAGTATTTTACGACGAGCGGTTACCTACCAGACCTCCACAACCCATTAACTGTGGTAACACAGTACATCATGGCAAGACTGGAGTCAGATTTACTGGCTTCTGACTATCTGTAACGACTGCCAAAGATCTACAAATGACAGCCGGGACCTATATAAAAGTAACTAACAATAATGATAATTTTCTACTATAACACAGACAAAGCCACTCGCAGCATTTACAAAATCCTCTACTTATCAACAACAAAATATTAAAAAAACCTCGCCATTTTTAACTCGATATCAGCTCGACCAATCAGCATCAAGCACCGATTACGCAAATTTACGCTTTTACGTACACCACTGCTGACTCTTGTCTATGCTAATTTTTATTATTTGATTTGAATATTTTTTTCATATTAATGAATTTAGACTGTATCTACGTGTGTGTGGATTTGTTTCGTGTGTGTTTGTCGGCTTTATAAACAAATTTAAATTTGGGTAAATTATGAAGCTTAGATCTCTGACTCCAGTCTTGCCATGAAGTACCGTGTTACCTCAGTTAATGGGTTGTCGAGGTCTGGTAGGCAGCCGCTTCCCGTAAAATACTGGTATTCAGCTAAATCCGGCTTGACTGGAAGCCGACCCCAATATAGTTGGGAAAAGGCTAGGCAGATGATGAAATTATGAAGCTTAGATAGTTTAATTCTATTTTAGCTTTAGTTAATGGTTTTGCCTGTGTGAAAGTCGAAAAATTGCTGAAGGACACACATACTCCCTGGATTAAAATTGTCCTAAGCGGCTATTTCAGAACATGGTCTGCCCTTGTAGCAAATTTTATTTAATCTGTTCAGCCTCTTGAGCGGGTCCGTACAATATTAGCTCACTAGCTTAGAAGGATTTGTAAGATTTGATTAATACAAATAAACATACATAAAACTATTACAAGATAAAAATAACATTTTATAAAAAGTATGCTAGTACCTACATGTGAACATACAACATACATACACACACACACATCTAAATCCAGATCGCTTCCTGAGATAAAACAAACTGTATCTACTTTCCGTTACACTTACGCCAGTTGTCCTAATTTTTTACAATTTAGTTTTAATTTTTATTTTTTATCCTTACTTGTCGCCGATATAGAGATAAGGCGTCCCCTTATCGTTTTTATACCTATGGTCTTATAATATTCCGGTTTAAAAAAATAAGGACGTAAAACGCTATTGCATTTTTATTACTAACTAGCTGTCCCCTGCGGTTTCACCCGCATTTTTCGTTACTGCTCCGCTCCCGTGGGTCGTAGCGTGATGATATATAGCCTATAGCATTCCTCGATAAATGGGCTATCTAACACTGAAAGAATTTTTCAAATCGGATCAGTAGTCCTAGAGATTACCCCCTACATACAAACTTACAAATTTTACCTCTTTATAATATTAGTATAGAAGTATAGACTTAAAAATACGTAAGGCACGTTACATATTATACTGTGGACCAAGAAGAGAAGAATTAAAAGCAGGAACTACTTTTGACCGACACACATGTGGGCCACGCTTGATTTGTACGTAGAACCGTGTCGCATGGCGTGGTTCTAATGTAGCTCTACAAGTCAAGTTGCCATATAAAATACTAGCTGTCCCCTGCGGTTTCACCCGCATTTTTGTTACTGCTCCGCTCCCATGGGTCGTAGCGTGATGGTATATAAATATATATAAAAATAAAATAATAATAATAATAACAATAACAGGCATAACCAAGTAGCCAGGATTATTCATCAGCAACTTGCTCTGAAATACAAACTTGTGGAATCAGAGGTACCGTATTACAAGTATGTGCCCGACCCAGTTCTCGAAAATGACCATGTCACGCTGTACTGGGATCGGTCTATCATCACTGACCGGACTATTGTAGCCAATAAGCCAGATATAGTGGTGATAGACCGATTAGCGCGCCGCACAATGATAGTCGATGTCACCATCCCGCATGACGAGAACCTCGTGAAAGCCGAGAAAGAGAAACAGATTAAATATCTCGACTTGGCACACGAGGTTGTCGACATGTGGAATGTGGACTCGGCTGTCATTGTGCCGATTGTTGTGACCGCCAATGGCCTGATGGCCAAAAGCTTCGACGACCACCTGTCGAAGCTGTCGTTGCGCGGTTGGATCAAGGGCCTGATACAGAAGGCAGTACTCCTGGATACGGCTCGTATCGTGAGGAGGTTCCTGTCTCTGGAGCCACCGGTAGCTTGGACCCTGCTCCCGCTAACGGTGGCATTCTATTTTTTATATTTTTAAATGTTTTTTTTATTATTTTTGTAAGAAATATTTAAAAATATATTTAATATGTTTTAAAAAAGTAAATAAAGAAATAACAATAATAATTTTATATTTTTAAATGTTTCTATTTTGTATGTTTTTGTAAAAATATTTAAAAATGTAAAGAATGTGGATACTAGATGAATAAAGGAATAACAATAATAATAAAATAATAATAATAATAATAATATAATACCTATATATTTATATGTGTGTGTTATGTTATTTTTTTTCTTTTTAACACTAGTTATAAGGTATTTTACTAACACTGTGGATTTCTGTTACCCGACTTATTAAATAAAAAAAAAAAAAAATCCTACTAACTAATATTATAAATGCGAAAGTTTGTGAGGATGGATGTATGTTTGTTACTCTTTCACGAAAAAACGGCTGGACCGATCTGGTTGAAATTTGGTATTTAGATAGTTTATACCTTGGATTAACATATAGGCTACTTTTACTCCTACTTTTTTTTTTTTTTTCGATTTTGTTATTTTTTCTATAGGCTGCTTTTTATCAACACACCACGCGGGCGAAGCCGCGGGCGGAAACTAGTATTAGTATACTTAGATATGGAGACCGACGCGCCCAGATCGATCTTATCATAATTATTATCATCTATATTATTCGACATTCTTTTCTTTTTTTAAGTTGGTAAATTATCATATAAGTTCTCCAGCTTTGGGTGGAACAAGAGGTAATGTCAGACTTTTACTGACTAAAAAAACCTACTCGTGTTCCTCAAAATGCCCTTTGCAATTCCGCAGGACCGCAGTAACTCTCCAGCACCGCAGTAACCCAAATCAAAATCTAGCGACAATGTAAATAAATAAAGATTAAACACTTTTCACCCTCTAAAAAGATCTAGCTTGCTTGAAAATCAAATTTATTTGAAGGTTAGTCTTTTTCGAACTGAGCGTCTATAGCGTCAGTGCCGCCGCGACAGTGACGCCGCGACAGAGCGACAGATAGATGTTCTATGCAAATGTATGAAATTCTAGGGAACGACTTTCGAACCCAGCGTCAGTGACGCCGCGTCAGTGACGTCACTGACGCCGCGCAGGTCCAGGCAAAATTCAATATAATGTGACTATTACTAAACTTCAATTTTATATATACGTTCATTACTGTCGCGGCGTCACTGACGCTATAGACGCTCGGTTCGAAAGGCTACCTTAAGTAAAACTAATTTTAGTTATTATTAATTAACTGGCTACTGAGAAGAAATTAGGTAATTTGCTAAGCTTACAGTTCTATGTAACAACTAAACAACTTTACTTAATAAATATTAAATTCGCAAAACTTTAATTACGAGTCTTAATAAAAGCAATTACTTCGGTTACACAAAGTCTGAAAATCTAACAATTTAAATCAATATGATTCGTATCAAAAAAAAAAAAAAAAAATCAGTTGTCAAACAAAAAAGAAACTTAGTCAACCCTAAAATGCTGAAACAAAAAACCGTTTTTACGTCCAACGCAAATGGTATTAAACTATTAAAGTTATAAAATAATTATTTTACATCGAACCAATAAAAAATTGCTACAATGTCACCGGTACGAATAAAAACTGTTGTATTTTGTTGATCAAACGGAGTAGTCCCGTTTTGGCATCTAGATTTTCGGCACCAATAGGTATTTTGGATTGGGATTTTGTATAGGTTACTATAGTCCGTCTAATGAAAGCGCGACCTGAGAAACAGAGGTTAAATCCAAAAATGTTGTATGTGGTATTACTAACTAGTAGGAGAATCATGTCTTGACACTTCACAATTTTTTTTATTTCCTACAATTGCGACTAAATAATGTTGCCAATTAAATTTAAAAAAATACTCTAGGTCGCGCTTTCATTAGACACACTCTACCATCCAAAATTCCCATTGGTGCCGAAATGGGAAAAAATGGGTGCCAAAAATTTTGATGCCGACAATCTGGGTGCCGAAACGGAAATAATCCGATCAAACTGGGTCAGATAATGTAGGTTTATGAATAGTAAAAAATCTCTTAATCGTATTAAACATTGATTCGGTTTATAGTTTTGTAAATGTAGTACTAATGTTGGGGACAAAATGGCGGTTTTTAAACGTTTACTGCTAATGGTTGCAGGTTTTATGTTCTTTTAGTTAGTAAAATCGATCTTCTTTGATAAATTTTACTAAAATTGTGGGTCTTTTGTTATCTGTAAAGTAAAATAAATAAATAAAGACTTTTTCTTTTTTTTAAAACTTCAAGGTGAGGATGTCCTATCGTTGACCATATCGCTTACCATCAAGTGAAATAGTGGTCTAGAGTGAGCCTAGAAAAAAAACCTGGCGTATGATGGTTCATTTCCGCTTACCTTTTTTATGTCAGAAATCATGTACGACTTTTAATGAGCGACTTATTGTGAATAATGACTTTTAAGGGGCGAGAGGTAGCGTCAGATTTTTATTGACTAAAACCCACAGAGTTACTTTTGCAAAGACCACGATAAAACTCTATCGAACTTCTCTGAGATAATATAAGACTTTCTACTGTTCCGATTATTTAAAATCTTGTACTGTTATGAAGCTATATTAACACCACATATAAAATTTTATACATAAAAATTCACGGTTTCTATAGAATGCAAAATATTGTTACTAAAATAATAATAATAAATAACAAAAAAAAACTTAAAAAAAACGCTAGTGCTGTAACCAAAATTCAATGTACCATGTAATTGTGTGCAAATAAGCTTAAGAATTTACGTCCAACATATGTCACTCGATCGGGATCGTAAAACTATTTGCTTGGCAGAGGGAACCTACTTTTAGCTATTCCATCTTGGCCTACGATATATTTTATACAAGTAAATCGAATAATTTTAAGTTAAAAAAATATATTGTGTGAAATCCAGCCAGTTGGAAGATGGAACTCGGTGTTTTTTAGGATTCCGTGAGGAAAAACGGAACCATAATAGGTTCACTTTGTTGTCAGTCTGCCTGTCAAGACCCTTTATTTGGAAACGCGTATACGTATCGAGTTAAAATACATATAAAAATATAGACTTAGGTCTGCGGTATCTTAAACCTGTGCAAAAATCAAACTTGTAAGTTAACGAAAAATAAGGATACGGCCGATTATGTCGCATGAAACGTATATTTCGTTACTCCCAAAGGAATCAAAATTCATAGGGTACTTCCCGTTGACTTAGAATCTTGTGGCATAAAGCAAGGTCTCACGGCACAAAAATAGAACTGAAAAATTGTAGCTACGAACAAGAAATATTTGCGATTTGGAACAATCTTCAAAAATCGATTCGGGCATTAAACTACTTTCATAGATAAGTTGGTACGGAACCCTCAGTACGCAAATCCAACTCGCTCTTACCCAGTTTTTTTTATACAATGAGCAAATGATAACCTTGAGTAGATTTCTTTTGCTGTGACAGCAGTAATATAATTATTTGAACGTCGAACGTAGTGTCTTAAAAGAAATAAAATATAATATAAAATAAAATACTGCGTAAATTGGATGGACATTCACAGGGTTGGAATGAACGAATGAACGAGTGAACTTACGCATTACGAGTTTGATTCGAGCAAAAACGGGTTTAATCATAATTTAATTCTGATTGAATGAGTGTATCCAATGATGATACTTATGTTCGTACTTCGGCTTATTATAATATTTATTTTAAATTTGTTTTCATCATAGAGTTATTTTTTTTCAACCCTAATTTTTCAAAATTACACTCCGATGTAGCAACAAGTTTTTTTAAAATTGATATAAACTAGTGCTTGACTGCAATCTCACCTGATGGTAAGCATTGATGCAATCGTTGATGGTGAGGCGCATTGATTTATTAAGAGCCTGTTCAGTCTAGCCTTGAAGCCTAAATTATAATCGGACGGAAAGACCGCAGCAGGCAAATTGTTCCAGTCCTTTGTTGAGACTTGATAATTCACTTCTGTTGTTTACAAAAAACCTAAAAATCACCAAAAAAAAAAACCGGGCAAGTGCGAGTCGGACTCGCGCACTGAGGGTTCCGTAGTAACTTACCTATAAAAACAGTTCAATCGAACAATTCGACAGTCTCGAAATGTACGTTTTTTGCAGTATAAACGGACGAATCTTTTTTTCCCGTCACTTTACCAATTGAATTGAAAATTGATTTTTGCACAGCTTCAAGGGACCACGGACCCAATTATATGGTGTTAATTTCAACTCAATACCTCTAACTTACCTATGAATAAAGTTCTATTCTCGAATCGAGCGTTGAAGATTTTTCAAAAAAATAATTCTTGTGACGTAACAACAAATTTTCAGTTTTCAGACTTTTCCCTATATGAGTGCTATAAAACGTTGCTTCATGCCAAATTTCAAGATTCTAGGTCGACTGGAAGTACCCTTTAGGTTTTGATTCCCTTGCGAGTACTTGCGAGTTTCAAAATATGCAGCTTAAATTGCTGTTTCTTTTGATTGCGTTGACATAGAAGTTTGATTTTGTTACAGCTTAAAGGTATTATAGACCTGAGTATTTGGTATGAATTTCAATTTAATACCTCTACGCGTTTATGAGGAAATGGGTAGTAAGTTTAAAATTATTAAAAAAAAATATATTATGTGATGTAACTAAAAATTTATGGTTTTCGTAATTTTCCCTTTATCTATGCTATAAGACGTTGCTTCGTACCAAATTTCAAGATTCTGAGTTCACGGGAAGTACCCTGTAGGTTTTGATTCCCTTGCAAGTGTCGAAAATTTGCGGCATAAACGGCTGTATCTTTTGATTGCGTTGGCTTAGAAGTTTGATTTTTTCACAGCTTCAAGGGACAGTAGACCTGAGTGATTGATATAATTTTCAGCTTCATACCTCCACGCGTTCCTGAGAAAAAGGGTCTTGACAGACGGACGGACAGACGGACAACAAAGTGATCCTATAAGGGTTCCGTTTTTTCCTTTTGAGGTACGGAACCCTAAAAATCGCCGCAAAATTGCTTAGCCATAGAATGTGGTATAAAAACTATGTTAACCCTAAAATCGCAAGCGCAATTTGCGCACAAGATGGCGTGTTCGATTATACACGCGACGCGGCATCTGGCGGGTTAAGTTGCGCGTTGCACCTGCGCCTATGCCGTCGTTGAGATTAAAAAAACATTAGCTGAGCGGCTGAGAGTAGCGATGGGAACCCCGAGATGGGTTTAACAATCGAAAGAATTGGAGTTAAAATAAACCGACTCGATGTTCTACAAAATAATCGAGATGTTTTTCGATTATTTCAAGACTAACGGCCGCACTCAGGGACATTCATTAACGTTAATCATTACTTAACTTCTAAACGATTTATTAAGAAATTGTCACTTTGACAGTTTTACAAAGTTTTTCAGTGAAGGTTTGACAATACTTAACTTTAATGGACATTAGAGACGCTAATGAACCATTAGCTGGACTATGCGTTCGGCCATTATGTAATCGACTACCAGTTTTCGATTGTTCGAATCAGTCACTCTTACTCACAGAGTCTTGCTCGGTCACCGGGGTGAGACTCGCAATAACAGACCGAGTGGGACTCGAGTCAAAGTCGATACAATCGAGTACCATCGAGATGTTCGAACAATCGAATAGAACCTCTCGCGCATCGGTACCTGGGAACGTTGCCGTCAGGTTTTGAGACAGTATTTTGCTGAATTTTACATTACTAGTATAAATACGGATGGCATTACCTCTTTATATTTTTATTACATTACCTTTTTAGTATAGATAGAGGTGAAAGTTTGGCACACGGCTGGACCATATTCTTTAATAAAATCGGATAGTTTTTATCCTAGGAGTGCGTTCTCTTAGGATATCTAAAATTCTACTTTCACAAGGACAAAACCCTTTAAAATTAAAAAAAAGTCACACCAAAATGAACACATATTTTTATAGCTCTCAAACTTAACCCTACACACGATAATTATGTCCTTACGCCGATTCTCATAAACTAAAAAATATGAAAAGACTTAGCGTAACATAACAAAATGCGTGCGTAAAATCTATAATTACGCACGAGGGCTGAAAAAGGTGCGACTCCATAACCGTAAGACAATTTGCGACGCGATTTATTTACTAAACTAGTTTGTGCCTCTGCCTGCGGTTGCTGATATAGCTCGAAGAATTGTCAAACTAAAGTGGTAGTGGACAGAACACATTACTCGCAGAACAGATGGTTGATGAACGAAAGGTTCTGGTGATACAACCGCGTACTGGAAGACGCAGCGTTGAAAGCCTTCCCACAAGATGGACCGATGACCTGGTCAGGGTCGCGGGAATCCGATAGATGCGAGACGCACACGATCGCTAGTTATGGCGACATTTGGGAGAGGCATGTGTCCAACAGTAGACGTCTTTCGGCTGAAATGATGATGATGATGGCTGCAAATTCGTCCGGGTCAGACTTTCTCATTGCCATTGGTTACAAATTCAAGTTTTTTTTTTGCATGGTACCCAAATTATTTTTCTAAAATAAAACTAGCCTATGTTACTCTGCATACCATTAGCTTTTTTCCCGTGCAAGTCCCATTAAAATCAGCCCAGATGTTTCGAAAATTACACTGAACTACAGGTGGATAAATATTTTTCTTGATTTCTTTAGATAGCCAGACAAACAAATAGACAGACTAACAGACAGACGACAAAAAGATAAAAATTACTTTTTTGTCACAGGTAAAAACACTTTTATATTACAAACGGACACCTCAATTTTATTTATATATATCTAATAGAAGAGACTTGCAAAGCGGAAAAGTGAGTTTGACAGCGCAATGCGGAAACGATGCTCAGATAAGTCAGATGCGACGGTTTTCAACAATTTTCTCTTAAACAATTTTTCTTTTGCGGAAAATTACGTTTTGCGTGTCATAGAACTTTTTTTCTGTTATGGTGATCTTTTGTGTTATGATAATGGGGATGGAGTATGACGTATTTGATTATGTGAACTCTACCTTTGATCTAGGGGAAGAATCTTTGTATTCACATATTGTATTCGTATAGAATGGGGATCACTTTTTTATGAACTGCTTGCGTTCATAAACATTTGAACTTTCATATAAAAGACACTCATCATCATCATTTCAGCCTTGGATTGGAGGAGGCATGTGGAGATGTGAAAGTCTTTCACTTCCACAGCTGGACATGCCTCGTCCAAGTGTTGCCACAATGAACAGTCCTGTATGTCTCGCATCCTTCGGATTCCCGCAACCATTACCAGGTTATCTGTCCACCTTGTAGGACGCCTTCCAACGCTGCCTCTTCCGGTATTGGGTCGCCACTCCGGAACCATTCAACCCCAACGGCCATCTGTTCTCAGTAATATGCCTTGCTCATTACCACCTAAGTTTGGCGATTCTTCGTACTATATTGGTTCTCGTGCAGATATCTTTATTCCAAGACACCCAAACCCGGCTCAACAACCTATAGATCATAAATGTTTAAAAAAAATATGGAACCATAAAAAACTTAACCCTAAATTGCGCGGTTACTTTTCAAAGTGCATTAAAAACACGCACGGTACGATGTTTCCCACAAAATTAGCTCTCATTACCGTCAAAATAAAATAAAATAAAACCGGGCAAGTGCGAGTCGGACACGCCCACTGAGGGTTCCATACCAACTTAATTGTGATTTCCGATATATGACGTATTAAAAAAAACTTCTTACTAGATTTCGTTCAAAACAATTTTCAGTGGAAGTTTGCATGGTACATTATATATTTTTTTAACTCTAGCGTTTTTTTATTTTAGAAGTTACAGGGACATACTTACTTTTTATTATTTTGGAAGTGTCTCTCGCGCAAACTATTCAGTTTAAAAAAATGATATTAGAAACCTTAACATTATTTTTAAGACCTATCCGTAGATAATACACGTAAGGGTTCCGTTTTTTGCCATTTGGCTACGGAACCCTAAAAACATCACCATTACACTGTCTTCATGACAGGGCTAGGGCTTCATATGTCAGGTTTTATTTATTGTTTTCTGTTTAATAACAATGAAAAAATACATGTACAATACATTGTATGTGTGTGTAATATGTCGTTTTACGGTTTGTTCTTCGTTCGTCCCGAATTTTTGTCCCACATTCCAAAAAATTCCTCGTTTGTCCCACATCACTTTTGAAGTGGTGTTTCGTCCCACATTCCAAGTTCTTTAAAAGTACAGTCAACAAAAACACGTAAGTACTTATTTGTAATTCTTCATCATCTCTCTTCATTTGTAATTCTCATTTCCCAACTATATTAGGGTCGGCTTCCAGTCAAGCCGGATTTAGCTGGATACCAGTATTTTACGAGGAGCGGCTGCCTACCAGGCCTCCACATCCCATTAACTGGGGTAACACAGTACTTCATGGCAAGACTGTACTGACTGATTTACTGGCTTCTGACTATCCGTAACGACTGCCAAAAATCTACAAATGACAGCCAGGATCTACGGCTTACCAAACTAAGATGGTCACCCATCTACAGACAAACCTTGGCAAGCGTTGCTTAACCTCTTAGATCGGCCCGTGCGGCTGTTATTATCTAGCCTCGAGCTCCTCACAAGTATAAGCCGATTTAAACGAAAAATCAAGTAAATTTACTTATCCTAAAAACTGCGGGTATTAAGTATCAAACATTGAAATTCTGTGGTACATGATTTTTAATTCGTAGGTAGTAGCATTTATAAACTCGCATAGTACAAACAAAATTTTTAGATGATAAATTTGTTTAAGTATCTTAAATTGTTTGCATCTTTTTTTGCTTTAGTAAGTAATATAATAACGATTACGTAAAACTAAACTTTCATTCAAGTCAAATTCAAAATCTTTTTTATTTCACATGGGCACTTATAAAACGTTAGAAGTTTTGCAGCATTGTATTAGTTATAACTCTTCAGATAACAGTATTATCATATTTAAGAAAACCTGGATCAATTCTTATTAAAATTGAGAGTATTATTATATTGCATAATGTGGAACCACTTTTCAGTTGAGGCTGAATAATAATACTATTGACCAAATTAGTCATTACAAGCAAAAAAACAAAGTACGCAATAAAAAAGGGATTGACCATTAGGGAAGATAATCTCTTCTACACAGATTCCAGTGATGACAGTCGTACTACTTGACTCAAATTCGCCATCTTAATAAACATGCTTCTAAAACTGAAATTTTAACCTTCTAAATTCATTGAATTATGACAATACGGAACTATTATTTGAATCCACTGCGTAAAAAATCACCAGAATCCATTCGACGAAACATACACTCCTTTACACCTATATACGTACGCATATATACAAACATACATACACATCCATTCATACATTTCCATACATACACTTCGGTATCATTGCGACCAACATTTATTCAATTTTTTTTGTTATCTTCTACTATAAAATTACAGATGAAATGTTTAATGTATACCGAGAGAGGAGCGATAATTTAAATAGTTAATTGACGTTAAATCTTTATTTCTATACTAACATTATTAAGAGAAAATATTTAAATTTTGTTAAAAAAAAAACAAATTGAGGAATAAACGTGTCAGAGCAGTGTTTTGATAGCTATGGTCAGACAGTTCCAAACTCAAGAATGACTATGCTGATGGATACATTTATAGAGTTTGTAACACAATTTTGAATAACAATAATGAATTCGGTTTTCATCAGAGTGATTTAATAGCATTATTGCGAAGTTAGCCCGTGTTGAAAAATAGCGCAGAAATAAGACAAAAAAAAAGATTGCAAAGTTGTAATTAAACATAAATCTACAAGACCGGTTTTAAAAATTCTTCCACTACTAGATAGCTAGGTAAATATTTGTTATTATCACACGGGCGAAGCTGCTGGTAAAAGCTATAGTAATAATAAAATGTTTAGATATCCGTTTTGTTGACTGTACAAAAACGTAAATTAAGCCTATACAAAAAAATATGGGACAGATAAGGAATATGAACTGGGTCGAACCGAGAATAAAATAATTAAAATAATAGTTTGGGACAAACGAAGCATATGGGTTGGGACAAACCAGGAATTTTTTATGTGGGACAGAACGCAGTGAGACGAACGAAGAACAAACCCGTTTTACGTGTGGTTATGTTTAAATTATATTAATAGCGCCTCTGAAATATTTCTTTGAATAAAAAGAGTGTGTTTTCGAAGTGTTCCCGTTTCGGTACCCATATTTTCGCCACCATAATTTTCGGTACCTAAGCTATTCCAGTTTCGGCACCAATAGGTATTTCGGATTGGGATTTTGTATAGGTTACTACCATCCAAAATACCTATTGGTGCCAAAACGGGAATAGCTTGGATGCCGAAAATGTTGGTGCCGAAACGGGAATACTTCGTTTTTTCGCTGTTGTTGTCGAATTATTTCTTGTGGTTTTTCGCAATGTTATCTGTTAACTCGTTTTTTTTCTTTTCCTGGACAGTAAGGCTGAGTCTTAGCAGTGGGAATATTATAAGTCTGATTATGCTTATGCTTGTTTTTTTAGCTGTGTTTTCTCTTCCGGGGCCTAATCCATAGGGACCGTGCTTTTAGCTCACGGGTTCGATTACCGTTCGCAACAATTATATGTACAGCCTACAGATAGATCTTCCGGTTCTAGGTATCTTGAGCGTATGACTAGCTGTTTGTCTACATGTCTCCACTCACGATAAAGGAATAATTCCTAGTACGAATGACCGAATGATTGAATGATTGACCGAATGGTGTAATGATTGGGAACAATTTATTTGACAGTTGCTGTTATTTTTTTCGAAGTATTTTGATCAAATGATAGAACGATTGACCGAATGATTGAATGATTGACCGAATGGTGTAATGATTGGGAGCGATTTATTTGACAGTTGCTGTCATTTTATTCGAAGTATTTTGATCAAATGATAGAACGAATGACCGAATCATTGAATGATTGAATGACTGATCAAACGATAGAATGATTGGAACCAATGTACTTGACCGTAGCTGAGGACAACGTTTCGGGTTTAAAAAACTAATAAAATATAATTTAGTCCCACTTTATTTTTAAAACATACCAACTTTTATGAGAAGTCGGTTAAAAATCGCGTTCAGAACAGGTGCAGTTGTAAATCCAGACTATTACGCTGGTCTAGAAAACTAGCCATGATTAATAGTTAGGTCCAAACTGGCGGAAACCTAGGATAAGTGGCCGGTAACACTTTGAATAATCTTCTATAAATCTTGGAGAATTGTGATAACTTTAATTTTATTACGACTGAAAAGTTTTATGAGTATTTCCTAATAGCTTCAACCTGGGGATCTTTAAGTCAAGAGTGAATAGGTTACTTCTAGGCAAGCTTGCTTCATTGTCGACTATATCGTCACTTTCAACAACAATAAAAAAAGTTCAATGAAGTAAATTTTTAACTACTAGTTGTTAAAAAGTAAAATAAAGTTTAGTTAGAAAAGTAAAGTAAAGTAAAACCCTATTGCCAGATTAAATTAAGGAAGGCTGTCAGATCGAAGATCGCAAGTGATTTATTATACTCGTAATAATGTAAAAAGAGTAATTTCATAGGAATAAATCCTACATCCAAACGCTTGTAAGCCCCTTTTTATTGTCTCCGATCCTTACAGTATCTACTTAGACAAAAAATTATACCATTCAATACTTTGGAAGAGGACAGTATGTGTAAAAGGGGGAAGGAAAAACAATTTGGTACAAACTCAAAGAAAACTCAAAAACTGCTGAAAAGATTTTCATGCGGTTTTCACCAATAAACAGTGTGATTAATGAGGAAGATTTAAATGTATAAAACATGCATATTATAATACAGAAAAGCCGAGAATTTTAAAGATTTACGACACTCGCTCGAATAAATGTGCAAGGTTTTTATAAATGTATTATTGTCTTTACTTGTCAATATATGGCTACATTGTGGAGGGCTAAATTCCACGCAAAACTGATATTATTTTATCTCTATTAGTCTGTAAACCTTCTTTAAAATAAAATAAATATTATTATTTAGATATCTGTGTTTCTAAAATATCTAGAAAAAGATATGTAATGACGAAAACGACGGTTATATGAATTGCACCACAGGTTGGGCACTCTTAAAACTGACAAATAATCGTAAGTTTATGAAGAAGGAGGCCTTTACCCAGTAGTGGGAAACAGGCTAATTACACAGCTAGATACATAGTTACACCTGACCTAAACAAACACGATCACACTCCCCTACCAGAAACCGTTCACGAACATACCACTTAAAATTCACCTCAGCTCTCCCATAACTAAAAGGTCAAAGTACCTTTATTCATATACTCCCTCCCTTTCCCTCCACTCCTCATTAACTGGGAGGATCGGTTATCGTGTTTACACAGGCAAGTAGATTTGAGGTTCAACCACAAAACCTCTTTGTCATGACACAAAAAATAGCAAAAATGGCACCCCCTCTTTACAATATTCAATGGTGATGTATTGTCCGTCGACGCTATAAATTCTGAAGAAAGATGCATAAAATTGCTTATTTTATTGAGGTCTGTAAATTTTATGATATTGGCCGATTTGTCAAAGGAAAATGGTGGTTTTTTGTGTTATTTTGCTGCGTCGTTTTCGTGTTTAAAGTTGGCTTTTCTTTGTGTGGACATGTAAATTTAGCTGAATGTTGAGAATTCAGTGTCGCATTTTCTATTTTTATCGCGATCGTCGATTCATTGATGTTCATTGATGCTTTTGTTTTTAATTATTTATTAAAACTGCCTGCATCGAAAGTAAGGCGGAATTAAAATTAAATATAAATATATTTACAGAAAGTTTTAGAAAGAGTTTCTAAAGACGACTATATAGTAGATACGTGAGTAAGGTCTTTAGGTCTTCTCAGGGATGTGCCCTTACAGGCGTTGTACAGAGGGGGTTCCGGGGTGGTCTGTTAAGAGGTCACGGGGCCCTCTCCTGTGTGCAGATGGTGATCACCAAGGTGGTTTAGTGAGGTAAGAATCCCACACTCCCTGGTCTTTTTCCCCAAAAGTCCAGGCGCCTTTTGAAGGTTTCCCACCAACAAAAAAAAAAGATACGTGAGTAAAATAATTTAATAATAATTATGTATGATTTACTTAACATTGATTAAAGTAGAGCTTTTCTTTCCATTTATTTATTAAAAACTTAATGCAACACAAAGATACAAAGGAGGACTTAATGCCTTCTGCTTTATATGCCAACATGAGAGGTGTTTTTAAAAAGCCTTTTTATAATAAGCATGACCACCCTTATGTTGTCCCCACTGCTGGGACTCGGGCCTCCTCTCAACTAGAGGGTATGGGCCACAATCCACCTTACAGGCCCAGTGTGGGTTGGTGGATGTCACATGTCTTCCAATTTTTATTTATGGACATACTGGTCACCTCAAAATGTTTTGCTTCATGGTTTTGAGAGCACTGGTGAGTTAACAAGGTACTATTAAATTATTACTAATATCACATCAAGACGACATC
The DNA here is from genome assembly GCA_030763345.1 of Mythimna separata. Lineage (NCBI taxonomy): Eukaryota > Metazoa > Arthropoda > Insecta > Lepidoptera > Noctuidae > Mythimna > Mythimna separata. Next base: position 10,765,833 of record CM061192.1, read on the forward strand.
TTGGCAGACCAAGGCGAAGGTGGAGAGATGAGTTGGACAACTATCGGAGGGACTGGCCTGCAATGGCTGAAGATAGGCGTGTGTGGAAACGGGAGAGGGAGGCCTTCGCCCAGCAGTGGGACACAACAGGCTAACTAACTAACTAATATCACATTCTTAATATAAAGTCATAGTGACCCTTGAACGTAAAGAGCAACTAAAGGAATAAAGGCGGGTTTTAAGTCAGTCCGTAGAAGTCTGACACTCAATTTCGCTCCACCAGGAGCGTAAGAAGTTATTTGATCGTTTCCTACCTTTAAAAAAAAGCCTCTAGCATTTTTTTTATGAACATAATCTAGTGCTTGACTGCGATCCCACCTGATGGTAAGCAGTGATACAATCATTGATGGTGAGACGCACTAGTTAATAAGAGCCTATTCACTCTAGCCTTAAAGACACACAATTAAATCTTAAACGATTTAGCCTAAGATTAACTTTGACACAGAAACACACTTCCCCAAGATTTAAATTGTTCAAAAACGTATCAGTATAAATATAAAAAGTTTTCCCTTTGCACAGAGTTCTGCTAGATCTTTGTTAAAAAGTTAAAAACAAGTACTGATAGCTTCAACTTAGCATGTTTAGATTACTTTACAACTTTCCTTATAACTGATAGATGTAATATGTCTAAGTAAGAATTAAGTAAGGCTAAGTCTGAATATGTTTTTGTCATTTTGACGACAAGTCTTTTGGGAAGTTAAGCTGAAGTTGGGACATGAATTGGTAATTAATTTATGTTCTGATTTATGTTGTAACTTAGAGTTAATGTTTTTAAGGATTATTCAATTTTATTACACAAAGGTTTACATAATGTTTTTTTTGTTTAGATGGGAAATTATCTAATGACTTCGGAGCGGTAGTCAGACTTTTACTGACTAAAACCCACTCCTATTCGTTCTTTGCCTTCGGTCCAGGAGTTTACTTTCTATCATAACCCATGGGTTTTTACATATTAAGATTTAGGTGTTTCACCTATGTGAAAGGTGTGGTTTTTGTTAGTGAAATTTTTGACACGCCCTCCCGCTCAATCCTAGAGCGGGATAAGTCTTAAGATAATTAACCAATTAAAAAAAAATGTTGTCACTGTGGAAAAGTTAAATTATTTAAAAAATGATATTTTCTTCCCGAAAAAAACTTGCCTTACATTTACATAAAATAAAATAGATATTTTATAGTAAGGCAGGAAACAAAAAAATCCTTTCTAATAGATATTATTTACCTAACAATTCAGATAAACATCAACAAGTATTCATGAGTTTACATCTATTTCAATCACAAAAGATCGAGTCATCGAGAATCCCACTTGACATGCCAATCACATTAGAACTCGTATTTCCTAGTAATTCCTAGTAATCTGACTGCCATACATAAATACTAGCGCCTAGCAACCAACACATACTGAGTTCGTTTCCAAACATATAAACAATTTCGCGATTTTGGAAAAAGAACTTTAACATTTACATATGAGGTTCACTTTGCGTTACAACTTCAACATTGACTTAAAACCTTTTTCAATGTGTCATTCTGAAAGTACGTAATTTTGGAAACAGAACTTTAACCTTCCCACATAAGGTTCAATTTACATTACATCAACATTTAGTTAAAACTTTTTTGGTAGCAAGTGTCATTCTGAAACTAACTTTATGACAAATTCAATAAAGTTGATTTTTGGTTAAGTTGGTTTAAAGGCAAATGGAATTAAGGTTTTCAATAGATCCTAGGTAGGACATTTGATTGTCAATCGTGGGATTGGTCAGAGTATGATGTCATTATTACTCAGTTTCCTTTATTAGCATATTACCTACATAAAAGCTATGTGGAATGGTCATTGTTGTGGGTTAAGCAACCGCTGAGGTCGGAATAAGGATGGGAGAACTTTCTTAGGTCGCACCATCGGAAGGTATGGTAGTGATTACTTATGATATGGTGAAGTTAAAATGGCAGAAATACCATGCATAATTTTCTCCCGGCCACCGTAGGTGCAGGTTTGCGGACGGCGAGCAATGTGTAGCTTGCCATACGGTAAGGATCAAAGCCGAGTCGACAGCGCGTTGTATTGTAAGCGCGCCTCAAAGAGATGTCAACAAAATAGAAAAGGCGCAGTAGGGCCGATGCCTGCTAGATTCATAGTATTCTCCTCTTCACTCCACTCAACTCCTCAGAAGTTAAACAAAAGCCTTTGTATTGAAATGTCCTAAATATATCCACAGATTACCAAATATACGGCGGTTCAAAAACAAAGACGGTACTGTCTAAAAAATCTTAACCAATTCGTCATTGCTCAAAACTGGGGCAAGCCATAAAAACAGGAAGTTAAAATTCCTGGCAATTAATCCACCAGAATTGGTAATGGGTTAACCACCGGGTGAGACATGTACTGGACAGTTGCGCAACAAACAAACAAAATACTGAAGAGTTTCAGTATGCCTGCCTGCCTGCCTAGCCTTTTCCCAACTATATTGGGGTCGGCTTCAAGTCAAGCCGGATTTAGCTGAATACCAGTATTTTACGAGGAGCGGCTGCCTACCAGACCTCCACAACCCATTAACTGGGGTAACACGGTACTTCATGGCAAGACTGGAGTTGAGAGTTTCAGTATGTTCAGCCTATAATCGACACCTGAAAGGAATAACATTGTAATCACCTCCAGCTTTTCAGGTTACGGGAAGAGAATCCTGTGACCCCGGAACGAAGATAAAGAAGGAACAGGAGTAGGTTTTACTCAGTAAAAGTCTGACACGCGCTTCGATCCGCCAAGAGAGGGGGAATTAAAGCCATAGAACACTAATGGCAACTGAAGACGCGCCTCATGCAGAGCGGGAGGAGTCATTTCATAATTTCCCACCTCATAACTTTAAAAAAATCGACAAAACATTATACAATTCGCGGTCACCGCTTGCCCGAGCTAACCAAACTGATCACTACATTCCTTGCAAACACAAACCTATGACCTCTCCTACACCACTTTAATTCCTTATCCCTTCCCCAATCTCTGCAATAAAAACTATCAACTCCACCCATACGGGCGACACGTTTAACTGGACCAAAAATTGGGGCGAAACAATAAAAGTAAGATTTAAAACGAACAATAATTGTTGTTGAATGGAATAGTGCTGGCGAACGCGAACGAGACCTCGGATAGTTTTCATTCGGATACCTACACAAAGCGATGGATCCACCTTAATATCCGATTGAAAGCAAACAATCCTTGCATTTCATTTCATTCATGCCGATCCGATGGAGGTAGGGTTGGCACGAGAGATTTTGTGGCATTTTTACTGAAGGATGATGGTGTATCAAATGTTTTCACACATTTTGTACATCAAGAGAAATACGTAAAAAGTCTGCAAAGCCGGATTTTGTACAAAAAAATTCGGTGTGAAATTATCAGAATGACTTCCACTCTTAGGAGGAGCGGGAGGGAGTGTCAGACTTTTATTGACCAAAACCCGCTCCTTTGTTCATTCTTTGCCTTCGTTCTAGGGCAGGTTTTTCTTTCAAAAGTGAACCCATGGCCTCAGAGGCTTCTACCCTGTTCATCCCCTAGGGTTTAATCAAGAATACCTGGATAGAAAATATAATTAAGCACCAAATGAACCATATTTTTTCTACAAGAAACGTTCACATTACGCATGACAAGAAGAGTAAAAACGAAGGAATCTTGGTTCATTTCGCTTAAATTCCATTTACATTTTTTCGCTGATTTCGACTTGTATTCGTATAATTTTGTCAAGACGGCTGAGTATTCCAATTACATTTGTGTTATTAAATTCACGTTTAGTGCCTAAATAAATGAATTTATGCCAGAGTGTGCCCTATTTACCGAGTAAACGTTAATTTTGTATGGAAATTACTAATCCAGCGTGCAGGCCTGTTGATGGTTGATTTTGAATGTAAAATAAATACGACGCCAATGTATTTCATTAGTAGTGGTGTTATTCGTTGTCACATTATTAACATAATCTGTATCCGCAGGAGATACAAGGTTACCGACGTAACCCGAAGAATAGCTAAACTTAATGGCATTGCTCGTAGAGCAGATGGTTTATAGGGCTGAAAGATTTTAGAGTGAAGACCACGTACTAGAAAACACAGCATTGGAAGGCTTTCCCCAGAAAGCCAATTTAGACCGGTGATCAGGTTGACGCATAGGACCGGTCGCTGTGGCGACGTAAAGGAGGCATATGTCTTTCTGCTGAAATTATGTTGGTGAACCTAGTCTGTCACTTAATTAAGTGCCAAGGTTAACGGTTATTTGACTGAGATGGGCATATTTTGGTGCAACACAAGTTAGGAATGAATAAGAATTTTTAAGTTCTGTATGTTTTAATTCAGGTGGTGTCTAGATTCTATTTAAAAAGGTATTAACTCTCAACTTTTTTAACAAAAGCAAGAAAAACATATATATTTTTTTAATAGTTTTAAAACACGTGGCAACCCTAAGCTCGATACATAGCAACGAATGAACGAAACGAACGAATGACCGGCTTTATGCCAAGTATTTTTAAATTCCCGCGCATTCGGAAACTTTGTCGATTCCCAGTATATTCTGCAACGATTTCGACGGATCAATTTAACATTATACTGAATAATTATTGGTTTAAAAGTAACTTTTTCTGGGAATAATTAATTCATCATTGGAGTGACTGTTCATTCAACTTCATTCATCGTTCTTGTTCAATAAAATACATATATTAACAATTTCTGTTTAAATTTTTAATTCAAGAGGCCTTTTTGGGCTTTGTTTAAACAAGTATAATAATGGATTTTAAATGCAGTTTTTTTGTGATTTTTACGAGTCTGTTATTTGTAAGTATTCAAAACTTTCATATCAAGAGGTTTTCTTATTTTCTTAGTTTACTTAACGTATACTTTATCCCGATTCGAAAATCATAAAGCAATAACTTTTTTTGCGCAACTACCATATTGTCTCTTCACCACGCTAGGTTGAATCATCAAAGGCTAGGTAGATGATGATCATCTACCTAGCCTTTTCCCAACTATATTGGGGTCGGCTTCCAGTCAAGCCGGATTTAGCTGAATACCAGTATTTTACGAGGAGCGGCTGCCTACCAGACCTCCACAACCCATTAACTGGGGTAACACGGTACTTCATGGCAAGACTGGAGTCAGATTTACTGGCTTCTGACTATCCGTAACGACTGCCAAAGATCTACAAATGACAGCCGGGACCAACGGCTTAACGTGCTTTCCGAGGCATGGAGGAAACTCGTTATGTTAAGATGGTCACCCATCCACAGACCAACCTAGGCAAGCGTTGCTTAACCTTGGAGATCGACCTGTGCGGCTGTTATTATTTAGCCACGAGCTCCACCTTTATAAGTAGTGTTGCATGAAAATTAAATATATAAATAATTAAAGAGATTTTATTGACAAAATCTAACTAAAAAGGATCTCGTTGTTCAAAAAAATTCATTACTAAATTAAAAGACTAAAATATAATTAACAAAAATTCAATTAACAATCGCGTGACAGCACAGAATTAAAACTTACATAATCTCGAGCAATAAATTCACATCGCGTTTCGGAAACCAGATTAAAACCATTGTTTAAACATTTAAAATACCGACATATGGCCAAAGCAAACATTGCGGGGTGAATCCAAATGTTATTCCAACTTTCAACCCCTAGCTATCGAGGGGTTGAAAACCATTAATGATTCGCTGATTTTATTGTTTTCGCGAATCTAGTCATCGTCCGTCAATCAATCAAATGGTTAATGATGAAAGCCACAACTCTACAAGTCGATTTCGATATACAGTGTGAATCTTTATCATCATCATCTACCTAGCCTTTTCCCAACTATGTTGGGGTCGGCTTCCAGTCAAGCCGGATTTAGCTGAATACCAGTATTTTACGAGGAGCGGCTGCCTACCAGACCTCCAGAACCCATTAACTAAATCCATTAAGTGAGACTCTTTATAATGTGTACATATCGAAATGAGGGGGAATCTTTGCTTAATTTTATCGACGACAAAAATATTTAAAGAAATCTAAATATAGATTTATATATTTTATGGAATTTAAAAAAAAATTGTTTGCTTTATCGACCCCAGTGTATCCAAAACTGTGTAACTTTTAAACTAAATGATCTATCACAATGAAACAAACGCCATAATGATTGGAAGTAATTAGGCGTCATCACAAAATGAGAATTATGGAAAAAAAGCCGCAACTAAAAATTAACATTTTATTGGCAAAAATCCGATTTTTTGTCATTAATTTTTCCAAAAAGTTTAAAATTTCTCAAATTATTTAGATTTTTTTTAAATATTTTTGCCGTCGATAAAATTAAGCATAGATTCCCTCATTTCGATATGTGCACATTATTAAGACTCACACTGTATAGTACCAGTAATAGAGATGTGGATTTCGGGGGTTTTTGAATCGGGGTTGTTTCTACCCCTTGTAAAACGTTGAGAGGTTGAGTGGGCCGTTGATTGTAAACGTGGGTGTGTGTACAATGGTACCGTATTGTTGTTTGGTAGGTACTTGAATGTCAATCGGTATTTTTTTTGTACATGTTAAGAGGACTATTGGTAAAAAAAAAATCGAGAGTTTTATATCGCGCAAAAGTATTTTACACACTGCGGTAAGCAGGATCAGAAAAATATATGTTATTCTTCAGGATAAATGCTAGATAGATACTTTGTGTGTTCAAAACATAATACAGTTACATTTAGTGTTAGAGAAAAAAATCACGAAGATAACTCTAAAACTGACTTTTTTTGACTAAAAACTGGATTAAAATACATACAATCTTTGTGATTGTTTATCAGATTATTCTGCAAACAATCTTTTACCGTTACAATTTTTAATTTTAAAATCAAATCTGTAGATTTTTAGTAAATTGCTTAATATTTTCTAGTGTGTCCCTTAGTCGCCATATGAAAATATAGGATGGTGCTATTCTTTACCTACTTACAAACACCATACGGAACTAAGTCGTATAGTCCTCTTAAATATAAAACCGAATATATTTCAGCCCACACGGCGTTCGATATTTCGCAGAAGACGGGTAAGCCACCGGTCAAAGGACATGATATCACGGACCGCTGCTCCAATTATTATCGAAGGTTTGTTTGCTAATGTCTCCAAGTGTCCATATTTAGACAGGAAGGAGTTTTATCGTCCAGAATCTTTTTAAGTCAAGTTTATAAAACCTCCGTCAAGGAGGATGTTTAGTAGCTCGCCGTCCGGCCGTCCTGTAATCGTCTGGATTGAGCCCGAGTCGAAGAAGAAACAAAGGAGAGAGTTTTGGTCCTGAGACGCCCGAGCCCCGCACATGGGTATCCTGGAAACTTTTTATCATGAGATTGTATTCAAGTTTACAATTTTCTTAGTGGATGAAACTGGAAGCAGCTAGCTAGTAAACATAACATTTTTTAAACAAAATTTCGTTCTTACAGTTATAATGAAATGAAAACACCCTAAGTCAGTACCCAAGTAATTTGTTAAAGTCAACTGACAAACACGGATGTCGTGTATGTGGAACTAACTTTGTTTGTACAGACTTCTCCATCTTGCCGCTTCTAGATAGGTTTCAGTGTGCCGAAGAAACTAGTTGTATAAGTAGAGCACGTTTATTAACGCGTAGACTATCCAAACTCTTTAACCCTGGAATTAGGGCAAAGAAGGAACAGGAGTGGGTTTTAGTCTGTAGAAGTCAGACACGCCCGGAAGCTCTACCCACAGCTGAGGAAGAAGTTATTTTGATGATTCCTCACCTTAAAGATAAGACTCCCAAACTCTTTATGGTTTAACCTGGTTCGAACTTTCAGGGGTGAAGTTACACATCCTCAATCCTAGACGGAGCCGACGGAGTTAATATAGCTTGAATCTTGCTTCCTGCTCCCTCAATTGATAAGAGACGAACAAATAGACTGGTGGCAATGTCCAACGGTTTCGGTCCTTGCAATGTATTGATCAAAGCTGGGCGTCGTGACCGGGATCCTCCATCACCTTAACCCTTATGATGTTCCTCCATCTGTTCCTGTCTCTGGCGGTGTGTAGGGTATTGCAAATCGTACAATCAAGAGCGGCGCGGATCTGGTCGGACCAACGTATTGGGCTGCGCCCGCGAGGCCTTGTACCATCTACTTGGTTGGTTGGCTTGGTTGGTTGACTGGTAAGTCACAATGAGTCTTTCGAGGTAGCCACCGTCTTTAATGTAGTAGTTAAATTAACCGCTAAGGGGTGGAAACAGGGGTTCAAAGTTTGCATGGAGAAAGCTACTTTCATGTGGGCGAAGCCATTGGCAGAAGTTTATAATAGATACACGGAAAACTGATTTAGACTTAGATAATATATCTATCATCTTTCAATCTGCTTTCATTTCGGGACGGTAATAGCATAGCATTCGCCTTATAATGTCCCTACTGCTAAGACTCAGGCCTCCTTTCTGAGAAAGGGAATAGGCCGTAATCCACCACGCAGGCCCAGTGCAAGTTGGTGGAAGTCACATGTCTTCGAATTTTTAGATCTAGGACATGCCGGTTTCCTCACGATTTTTTTTTCACAGTTTTGAGAAAAACGCGAAGGTAAATAATAATAATAATAATTTACTCTTTATTGTACACCAAAGAAATACATTTTTTAACAAAGAGCTAAATAATAAAAAAAAATATAAATTGTCACTTACGGGATATCTTCCGTGGTTTTTATTTATTTTGAGTTCCCGATATTTCGACGCTGTTGCAAGCCGAAACAAACCGTGATAGCCTAAAACAGTGTTTAAAAAAAAATATATTCCTTCAGTTCCGTTTTTAAATGAGTCTCAGAAATCTCAACCCACACAAGGGCCTAACTACAGATTTCTTAACCCGTGTACATTCCAGTAAAAACAGTTCTAGTGGGGGCGAAAGTCAAGAAGCACAGATTTTTCCTTTGATGAAGGGTTCAGTAAATATTAGGATAGGGTTAAGTGGTTCACTGTAATACGTTTTTGAGATGTTATCTAGGATTTCTTAACTAAAGGTGGGTTTCTTAGCAAAAGAGGGGTTCAAGATGTACCCTTCAGGCCTGAGGGCTTTGTCAGACTTGGTACTTTATATTTAATTAGGGCCAAAAATGTGTTTTATCTTCTAATTTCGGTTTTATCGTAAAAATATAATTAAGTATTTATCTAATCATTATAGTAAAGGGTTATTTTTATACCAATCTTAAAATAATAACTTTATTAAACTAGCTTGCTGCCAGTGGTTTCGCCTGTATAATAGTAGAAAATTATGCCAAGGAAACGTTTCCAAGATAAAAAAAAAATATTTGTTCTATGTTAACGTGTGCAATAAAGTAAGGATCGTATTTACTATTCCACGACATGGTCTACTCGTGTCTCAAGTTTTATTTAAATACGTAAAGCCGTTCAAGCGTGGAGAACTAAAAAACATACACACTTCAGTGGCCCTTTGCGTTCCAGGGACACCGAAACTCTTTCGAACTTCCTCGCAGCTCTAGCGGACATCGGCACTGCACCCCTTCAGGGGCTTAACCATGACGTGTTAAAATGTCAGGCGTGCAAGCGAGAAAGAGGAATAGAGCTATACACCCTATCTAGCTCCATCCCTTTTACAGTTCAGTTTTGGTCGTCAAATAAATCGCTCTAAGAGCTCTTGGTAGGGCCTCTGCTTTGCTGACTTGAAATTATTATACTTAAATGAAAATGTATATAACTTTAATTATTCATTATATTTTATTAAGTACTATTTATTATAAAAATATTCATAATTACGATCCATTAAAGTAAAATATAAAGGTCGAGTAAGGCCATTACTAATACCTATATTAAATTAAAATATTTAATCCCTAATGAGATCTTTTAATACGTATTCGTACATATTATAATTTTAAGTTCTTGAAAATGTATACAGACCTATTAAGTTATTTATTATTTGAATTGTTTGTAAGCTTATTTGTATACTTAATTTATATTGTATATTAAAAAAAATTAAACAAAAAATTTAACTGGCAATGAACGACCACGAAACGACCGCAAAGGATAGTTAGAGGTGGTTAAAACAAAGAACCTACTTGAAAAGATTTGGGAAGGGCTTTTGCCCAGCAGTGGGAAAATAGACTAAAAATTATTATATTATTATAACTAGCCTATGCTGTCCTACTGCTGGGCAAAGGCCTCCCTCCATTCTTTCCATCTTTCTCGACTAAAAAATATAAAAATAAAATGATTTCATTATGATTTTAGAGGTATGTGGAATCTACCGACCAGATGGGAGTTGTATCTGATCCGGGCAACTGCCCTGGTTATCAACTTATTACTTACTTAGTTGTTTTACTATATTATTCCTCCTTCAGCGAAGCGTACTATTTAGGTACTAATGATATGCGAGTTTTAACAGATATACAGAACAATTATGGACTTACCTTTTATTCCTTTTGGAAGACATGAAAATAGAAATGAAACATACGTTAAAAACAGTATTTCAACTAAAAATAATTATTCAACGTAAATTTCTCATTAAAAATTAAATTTTAGATCAAATTAATTCGCATTCAAATTATAAAAACAGTCAAAGTGAAAGTCCAAACATTAAAATATTTTTTTTCGGTTTTATATTCTAAAAAATGCTTTTTAGAATATAAAACCGAGGCTATTTCTGTAGAGTTACTCGTAAAACCACAAAAAGCAAAAACAAAATAAAGTCCAAATAATCCTTCACCAGAAAGCCATTTCCAAAATGCCGCCATAATTACTAATCTAAAGTTAAATTCAGTCAAAGTAATTATAAGTCGTTGCCTTAAATGAAATAAGTGCGCATATTTCTTAAGACATCCGCGGTGACGAAATGGCCGCGAGTTCCCTTTAAGGCGTAGAGTCCCACCCAACGATGGGGGCGGAGTTAAATGCATGCAAGAGCCGCGCTGAACGTTAAAACTATTTTTTTTTGTTGCAAATTATTGACGTATTTACAAATATTATGTACCCATTATTTTGAAAAACATTTAACTAGCTATGTTTCTGTGTAAACATATTTCTAAAGATTGCAGGCATTTGGAAGGAGTAAGGAAAACAAGAGAAAAATATCATGTTATTAAATATTTTTCGAAAATTATACGAAAAAAATCGTTATATTGACAATGTTGTAAATGAATCTATAATAAATATCTATTTTTGTCAGATCTATTAAACCAGCCGTTACCGAGGTTACTGAGAGGGCTTCAGAAAGTGATTGTTTTATGACACTAAATGGGATCAAGGGCTTTAACAATTTTCATCAGGGCACCCCTCGAAACCTCCCTAAGAGGAAATAACCAAAGATAGTCCTCGGCTATTACCAGCAAAGTTCAAATTTTCCTCAAACTACCCTCTATCACGGGACACTTGGTTGTTTAACCTGGATGCTTCGTTCACACTCAGGACAGTATAGTTACTTGCTCGCTTACCTTTTTTGCTACTTTGTTTTTTGTTGCATGTCTTTTCCCGATATGTACCACACGTGGTTTTTTTTAACGTGGATGCTTCGTTCACAGTGAAGACGCAATAGTTACTCGCTTTTTTCACGTATTTTGTCAAATATGTACCTACACCGTACTTTGTCAACTACTAACACTGATCTCTCAAAACTTTTACCTATCCAAAACTGAACTTAAAAAAACGCAAAAAAGACTTTTAGGAAAAAGAGTAACTATGGAGTTTTTTGACGGTTCTTTTACATTAGTAACAATTAATTTAAATGGTGGATTAGCTTTTTTGGTAGCAGTTTCTGAAGCTCGATATTTATAATATATGACCATTTATTATTTATTTATTTCAATTCCACCATAAATCTACCTATACATAATGTGTCAAATATTTAATCTAAACCCATTTCGTTCCGTAAAAAGTAACAAACAGCAGCATGAGAGCATGTATGTAATGCTCATGCACTAATTACCAGTCACCCTATACAAGTGAATATACACACATCAAAAGTGTCTAGGGATCAAGCATTTTTATGCGGATTTCTTGAGATTGAGATGTGGCTTTGTAATAAATTTATGATTTTATAAATTTATATGGATCCTTTTTGGTGCATTTCATAATTTGAATCAGGAACTGTGAATCAAATTCGAGTAAAAGATGAAAATCAGCTGTCAATATTTTCCCTATAAAAACATACAACGCATTGAAGACATTATTAGTGCTACTGTTTCCCTACTACTGATTAAAACCAACGTTATTATGGAGCGGCGACGTCATTTAAGCAGGGAAGAAATGCTCAGAGCCGTGGGAATGATAGAAGCTGGTTCCCGGCAACGTACTGTGGCTTTAGCTCTGAATACAAGTCAGAGTGTTATCAGTCGACTTTGGACACGTTACCGAAGCACTGGTACCGTGGCTGAGCGCCATGGAGGACGGTATCGCTGCACCACAGGGAGACAAGACCGATACATTCAAATCTTAACTCGAAGAGCTCCAACAATAACCGCCATGATGTTAGCCGTGAGGCTTCATCACTCTTCAGGGAACTTAATTAGCGACCAAACAGTCAGAAACCGCTTGCATGAAGTGAACCTTCATTCCCGAAGACCGCTACGGGTACCATCTATAGCAATGCACAATCGTAGGATTCGATATCAATGGGCTCTTGAACACAGAAATTGGGCAGAAGAACAATGGCGTCTCGTGTGCTTTTCTGATGAGTCTCGTTTTGGTATGAGACCGGATACAAGACGTAATACGACACTGGAGAACCCCTGGACGCCAACAGCGATTAAAATACTGCCAGGAAGTCCATCCTTATAGTGGTGGAACCATCATGGTATGGGCGGGTATTTGGATCGGCGGAAGAACTGAGTTGATTTGGATCAGAGGCAACCTCAACGCTCAAATTTATGCTGAGACGATTGTATCAGACGTCATCGTTCCTCTACAAGTGCAAATCGGTCCCTTATTTCAGTTAATGCATGATAATGCACGACCGCACACCGCAAGAGTTGTAAGACAGACTCTCGCCGCAGCTAACATCAATGTCCTGCCCTGGCCTGCTCAGTCGCCAGACTTGAACCCGATTGAGCATGCATGGGATATGCTACAGAGAAGAGCTCTGCCGAATATGGAGGGTATCCAGTCGCAAGAAGACCTTTTTTTGTTGTTGCAACGAACATGGGCGGCCATTCCACAGCGTGATTTGGATGAACTCATTTTGAGTATGCCAAACCGATGTTCTTGTGTTGTTAGTGTTCGCGGTAGAAATACGGATTATTAATTGTTTAAGTTACCCAATAAAAATTTAAAGAAAACTGTTATTTCAGTCTTTTTTTCGAACTTTAATGTTAGTGGTTCAAATGTCAAAAATCCCTTTATTAGGAAAATGGCTAATTTCTTTATTAATGCAAAGGTGACTTGGTTTATCGTTACTGTGACAAACGAAAACACTTTATTTGATGAATCCTTAAAGAAAATTTTAATTAATATCAATCAGGAGAAAAGTTATTGCAAAAATATATGTTGATCCCTAGACACTTTTGATGTGTGTATATGAATTTGAATATTAATCTTAGTCTGATGTTACTTGAACAATTTTTTTTGTCTGCCAGATGTTCTTAGTACAGGTCAGGTGCAACTGTCGCGCGTGTATGACCAGATGTATGTATGAGCGTGTAAACGAAGCATGTGGCCTTATGAAGTTGCTGTATGCTTTTTTTCCATGGGAAAAAAAGTGTGCGAGATTTATAGTGAAATCTGTCAACAGATTGGCAATGGCTTTTTTATGAGGTGGGACGTCATGAAATACGTCCTCTCAGTTTAGGTGGAGCGAGTGGGAGTGTCAGAGTTTTACTCTGGGGGACTCGGTGAAGCATACGATGCAGGTGTGCCCCGCTTGGGCGGAGCACCGCCGTATCTCTTTCTCCGAGTGTGTTTTAGTCAGTAGTAGTCTTACGCGTCGTCCCGCTCCACCCTAGAGCGGGAGAAGTCATTGGTTGATTTCCCAGCTAAAAAATTAAGTCTCCGGCAGTAAATTCCACTTTATAGATCTAAACTCTTTTCTACGTATATTATTACGTATTATTCAACTTAGTTCCCTCAACCTAGTCTTAGCATAAAACAGGTAATGATTATCTTCAACTACCTAAGACCTATAGGTCACCTCATCAACACCTTACCCGTTGACCTTCATACAAAGATACACACAAGACCTAGTTCTTCAATTTAAATGTTAACAACATTAGAACATTAAGTAATTATAATTTCGACACTAGTGCGAAATGTGGTGAAAGTGTGCGATTCAACTGTTTGGTAAGAAATGCTAATTGGATTAGCGGTTGATATTTTAAAATTGTGTGATGGTACAACAAAATATTGTGGTTTTTATAGTGTGGTTTTATTAGCTAATACTTATTAGTTGTTTTGACCCGATTGCAAACCTGTTCTTAAATTATCACAGAGAGATAAAATACATTGTGTGTTAAATATCGACGCACAAACGAAAACTATGGATCCAGTACATGATTCTGGATGATTCCAGTGGTGGAAATTATATCGACTTTTTCCTACTTTAATAATAAAAAAAAATTAAATAGTAGGTACAGCACTTTTTAAAAAACTGTGTTTAATCGTTATCAATCCACACTGATGACATTTTTAAAGATTTTTTTTTTATTCTCACAACGGAACGCCTTCCAGCAATTACACCACTGGAGCACAAATTGGTTTAGAATCTGCTACATAATAAGCCTTTGGTTTAGTTTGGTTAAACCACGCTCATCCAACAAAGAATGCTTAACCTCTATTATGTCTATAACCTTCGGTTAGTCTAACTAGGTGTGGTCTCTGATCGAGTCATGGCTATGTAATGTACTTACTCGTAGATGCATCATTAAGTTCTTGCTTTGTAATATAGAGAATACGGATTGGATTTATTTTATATCGACTAGTATTTTAACATGATTCTTTGACTATCCTCTGCAAAACTTCACCTCTATGAGACAAAAAATGGCTTTCACAAGCCCGCACCTTTTTTTGGTTGTAAATTATCCGATGACTTCTGTTCTTGGGCGGAGCGGCAGGGTGTGTCAGACGTTTACTAACTAAACCTCACTCCTGTTCCTTCTTTGCTTTCCTTCCAGGGTCTCTTGGTTCACAAGCCCGCGCCTACGGTGGCTAGGAGTAAGTTGTCCTATTCCTCTGAACGCTCGCGTCGTCTTCTATGGTAGGTTGTATGGTGGTGGATTCTAGAAGGACCTAATACTTTTTGAGATTGTGTCCTTTTTGTTTTATTGTTGGACTATTATAAAACCTACTTTTTTATAAGAAAGGCATCAGACTCAAAAACACAAAATAAGTAATCAACCAACCTCTTAACCCAGTCTTCCCTTCCCAAATTATCAGCACACCTACACAATGCCATATATAAACAGACAGACATACATACATATATAATTAACGCTCTAATTAGCGGATGGGCAGTAACTGAAGCTTAAATCAAAGTGTAAGCCGGATTTACGTTTCTCAGGACGAAGCTAGCAGAATTCCCGAAACGCCTCGTTTTGTTAAGCCGATATTCCAATTCAAGCGAATAGATTTCGAAAGATATTTGCTGCGATGTGCTGGTTTCTTGGTAGTGCTATTTCTTTATTTTTAGGTAGGAGATCATCCAATGACATCTCCCGAACTATCCTAGAGCGAGCGTGGCAGAGTTTTACTGACTTAACAAAATCCGCTGTTATATTGTGACTTCTTTACATTGCGTCCCAGTATCCCGGGGTTTCCTTTCGATAACCAGTGATGTTTCTTTTGTGAAGTCTTGTGTGTTCTTAATGAAATAACATGACATAATCATTCTAATAATGTTCCCAATGCTGGGATTCAGGAGCTCTCTAAGACTTCTCTAGGAGAGGGAATGAAAAATACATCATGCGGGCCGAGTGCGAGTTGATGGATATCATACATCTTCGATTTATTTTGTTCTGATGATTTCCTTCACCGTTTTGGGAGCAGTAGTGCACATTTCTCTAGTTATGTTTAATTTCTATGTAAAAGAGTATGCGAGGAGAGGAATGAGTATAAGATAATAACTTTAGTACGACATAGTACGATCCCTTATGGATTGTATGAGATGTGATATGAAAGAAACGGTACATGGGACGAGGACAAGAAGATGATAATGATGATATGACTCCTGTATATTCTTGACTTAACTTAAAATACTGTCCTTTAGTTTTTTTTTTCAACACATCATAAGTTCGACACAGCGTTACTAAAAGTATAAAATATTATCGCTCCCACTGGACAAATAGATTTAATTTTAAATATAGGAGATAAAGTAATTATATTATTCACGAAAACGCTTAAAATAGTTACCGTACGTTATACCACTAATTGTTTAAATAATTTTGTACTGTTTTAACAGTATTCAAAGTGATTCTAAAATTATGTACACCTACGTACTTACCTAGACTAATTAAAACTCTCAAACAATAATTAAAGCTTACGTATTTGCTACTATAAATAAATTATTTTATTAGAATTTCATGTAACGAGGTAATGGCTTTAAAATCAGTTTTTAAGGCTTTCTACACTACATTTTTATATAGCATCAGCTTTATTATGTTCCCACTGTTGGGACTTAGGCCTCCGCTCTAGAAGAGAGAATGGGCGCGATGTTATATAAACATCACGCGACAATCAACAGGTACGTACCAGTAACCATAGAGATGGAAGACAGCTAGTTTGCTATAAGATCATTTAAAAATATATTTTTTTTAATGTTCAGACTACCATGACCTCTTTAATTACTTGTCTCTAAAATGAGACAACTAACAACTAACCAGTAGTACCTACTTATTATCAAACTGATCAACAATATTTATCCACCCACACAGTAACACAGTAATGCAATCATCAATCGTCTTGCGAAAGTTTTCATTGTCTGTAGCTGCCATTAAAAGCCATTGTAGGTTTTATAACAAGCTTATAATGATTAGGCCACTTATGCCAGATGCTTGCCTTCGTATTACATACTACTTAAAATCAAAATCATTTTATTACACATTATAGGTCTATATGGGCACTTATAAAACGTCAGAGCTAGTGGTTCCAACTGGGCGATTCGCTATACCCTCTCCACGGCTCGGGTCTAATTACCGCCTCGGCGGTAATCACCAACATTACACATTTTTATTTTGTATTTAATTATTATATAATAAATGTAACATTGATTATATTATTAGCTGATTAATGAGAAATATATTATTTATTAAATTGAATAGTAATTAAATACTTTATTTGTAATTAATTGTAAAAACTCTGTACTTGTGCATGGCTTTGTTATTGGCAAAATAGAGCTGTTTTCTTTATTTATTATTTCGTATCACTACGATGTTTTTATTTTGGAATTATGACCCATAATTGCAAAATAAAAAAAAATCTTATCATAACTTTGAGATGACAGTGTATATCACCTTGCTTGTCATAATTCACAATACTCGCCTAAGCAAGTAGCCGGTCCTACTAAACGGGGCATAAGAACATAAACTTTAAGGGGACATCATGACTTTGTTCAAATATTTGACTTGAAACGCTTAAAACGGACCGCAGTGACTAAAGAATGAGGATTCGGAGTTCGCCTGTTATTCAATTTAAATTATTTCGACGCGAAAATTTCAAGCCTTCATGGTTTAATGACCGAAATAATGCGAAGAATTCCGCGATATTTTGGAAAATTTTCGACGTTACATTTTTTGGGGGTTTTGGTTTTAGGTGGGGAATCATTAGAAAAACTTCTCCCGCTTTAGTGCAGAGCGGGAGGGCGTTTTTTTCCGGTAGAAGAATCATCAGAATGACTTCTCCCACTCTTGAGCGGAGCGGGAGGGCGTGTTACACTCTTACTGACTAAACCCCTACCCTGTTCCTTAGTTGCCTTCGATCTGGGGGACATGGGACATTTCACACACATTCGAATTTTCCGTGTTGCCCAGAGGCTTCGGTCCTGCCGGGCCTCTACTCCCGCTCTTGGGTATGTCAGATTTTTACTGATTAAACCTCACCCCATTCCATCTTTACCTTCGTTCCAGGGTCCCAGGTTGTCCTTTCGGAAGCCCACCCATGGCCCCAAAAGCTTCAACCCTGCTGGGCCCCTACAGTTAATATTTTTAGGTTGTATTTTGCGAATTGTTCATCATCTGCCGAGCCTTTTCCCAACTATATTGGGGTCGGCTTCCAGTCAAGCCGGATTTAGCTGAATACCAGTATTTTACGAGGAGCGGCTGCTTACCAGACCTCCACAACCCATTAACTGGGGTAAATCAGTACTTCACGGCAAGACTGGAATTTTGCGAATTATTAATTTGGACTATTCATAGTTACCTAAAGGTTGTGGTCGATTTCAAAGAGATATTCTGAAAATTGTTTTGTGTGTTTTTGTTCAAGGTTCAGAGAAAAATCAACGGTAGAATGGACTTGTTTTTTTTTATTATTGGGTATCGAATGCATTTCGTTTGTAGAGGTACACAGGTTTCGTTATTTTAAAAGCAAAAACATAGTGTTTTCATCTCACCTATTAAACCATTTTTCCAGCTAAAAATATGGAAACCAATAATGGATATCTGAAAAAAGGCAAAAAAAAACCGTTTTCACTGGAAATATTTTTCAGGGTATTTTTTATATGGAGCTGATTCTATCTATATAATCTTTTATATAGTCTGAGGGCCTGTTTCACCACCTATGATTAAGTTTCGAGTATCTTACTTGACAGATAATTTCATACGAATTCTGTCACATTTTTGAATTTATTCAGTGAGTAGTGCCTACTCAGACATTGTGAAACAGGCCCTTAACGCTATAACACTAATATTAAAACGGCATTTTTTATGTGTGTGTATGTTTGTCACTCCTTCACGTTCAAACGGCTTAACGGATTTTTAAACCATGTCCAGGAATAGCACAAACATTTTAAATCCTGGGTATATGGCTATGTTCTTGGCATGTTTAGATGATCACCTATCAACAAACCAACATCTAACCAAACATTGCTTAACTTTTTTATTATTGATAGGCTCGCGTTTGTCCACTATCTCACCTGATGGTAAGCGATGATGTGGCCGACGATGGAGCACGCTTGCCTGGAAGTAACCTATTCACTTTCTTAGGAGATTACTTTGTGCGGCTGATTTTATTTTAGCAACAAGTTTTTTTTTTATCGGTACAGTCATGTAAAAATACCTATCGAACTGTACATATCCTGATAGGTATTTCATTTAGTAAAGTAACCTGTGCTATTGCTGACCGTACTTTACTCAAACAGAATAAAATAGTGTACGGATTTGTATCAGATATCTGATCTAATATTTAGGTCTTTTATTCAATGTTATCCACTCTTATTTTCGAAATTCGCAAACTTGGTTAAGTCTAAATAACATTTTTTCTATGCACATATGATATCGTCTCTCTATCACCCTAGGTTGACTGGTAGAGAATATTTAAGGCACTAAGCACACTTTTACACTTTTGTGTTGAAAGAAGATTATATAAATACTAGCAGCCCGTCCCGGCTTCGCACGGGGTAGACAATTATTTATTTTTGGAAATTTTTCTATACCTTCGGTTACATTGATTTTTTTTTAAAATGGAATGTACCCTATGTCAAATTGGAAGAATGTAGCATTCTATTGGTGAAAGAATTTTTTAAATCGGCCCAGTACTTTTTGAGCCTATTCATTACAAACATACAAAAATAGGTACAAATCTTTCCTCTTTATAATATTAGTATAGAAATAAAAAAGGTGTTTTTATTGATATAAACTAGTGCTTGACTGCGATACCACCTGACGGTAAGCGGTGATGCAATCGTTGATAGTGAGGCGCACTAGAATATTAATAAATTTTCTTTCAAAAAGGATCTATTTCCTTTCCTAGAATACAACAACAAAATGTTCTCTAGAGAAAAGTAATTATGACAATAAACAGTTTACTTGTAATCTATTAATTAAGACGAACACACTAAACTGTCTTCTTTCGATGAAGCAAAATACTATGTCGATACAAAGTAATTGTAAGATTTATTTTACGATTCTTTCGTACTGTGAGAAATTGTTATCCAATGACAGCCAGTGGTAAATAAACTAGTAGATTTATGGGCTTTTTTTAGAGGGAGGAAATCATCTAATGGTTTTATGACGAAGCAGTGGGAAGGCGTGTCAGATTTTTACTTACAAAAGCTGCACCTATATATATTTTTTTAATTTATATAAACTAGTGCTTGAACTAAATAAAATGGGACAAGGGCAGGAAGACGATGATGATGATGAGTGCTTGACTGCGATCCCACCTGATGGTAAGCAGTGTTGCAATCGTAGATGGTGAGGCGCACTAGTTTATTAATGAGGCGCATTAGTTTATTATGTTTTTTCAATTGCCTTGCGTTCTAGGACTACGAGTTTCCCTTTCAGAAGTTAACCAATGATTCGGCCCTACTGGACTGCTACAGTTTTGCTGACAGATCTTTGAGGTGCGCGTGGAACACTACGCACTGTCGACGACTTGCACGCACTACCTTCATGACGCGTATTCGGCGTTATACGTTTGGGGCACGCCTGCGTGAAGCTTACAAACAAAACTATGAAGCTATGTCAAGGAAGCGACGGCAAGACGTATAGGCGACGATTACGCGTCTATCAAGCAACACGTCCGTGGACAACCGATTTTATTTTTGACCAATCACAAGCTTGTTCAAAAATAAAATCGACTAGCCATCCCACCTTACCTTTGAGCCTGTTTACGAGAAACGACACAGGTAGAAAAGTTTCAAATATCGAGAAATAATAATACTGTGTAATAAGCTTGAATGTCATCGGATACTTTAGTTTAAGAGAATATATCCTCTATCATAATGTATTGGAAGTTTATTGATATTATATCGGCTCGTTGAGATCTGGTTATCTTGTTGACTTCGGGTTATTGTGTATTGTTGAAACTTAAGTATATAGCCAATAAAGGAGATAAGTAACCAGGATCGTTAGATAAAGTTGAAGTTTACATGGAAACCGCGATGGATTGATATTGAAGAAAAACATTTAAGCGTGCCTCTAAAGTAAAAAAATGATAACTAATCTATAAATAACGTACAAAAAAAAACAGTATTATAATAAGAAAAACAAATAATAAAAAACCGGCTAAATAAGAGTCGGAATCGCACACGATGGGATCCGTACAGTCCATGGCAAAAACGGGAAAAAACCACAACACCAAGTCGCAGAGCGTCTGTACAAAAAAGATAGAACTACATTGCCCACATGTGGATCACGCACGCTGATCTAGGCGTGTCAGTCTTCATACATTTTATATGGCAACTAGACTTGTAGAGCTACATTAGATCCACGCCACGCGACGACGTTCTACGTAAAAATCAGGCGTGGCCCACGTGTACGTCGGTCTAATGTAGTTCCACCCACACGTATAATACTCGGCAAATACGTTGGCAAGTTTCGCGCATGGTGCACAAAACCGCCAATGAGCAAACAGGACGTAACGCAGCGCAGTGCAAAGGCAAAAGTCGTCTAACGCACCAATCATAAACTACTATTATAATGCTGCACCAATCGCGTGCCGGATCGGCGCTACCTCGTACCCCGCGTCCCGCTTGACCACCAAATAGACCTAAAAAACGATTTCTGCGCATTGCCAAGTTATCTGCCGCCGGTTATACAAACCGTTTTGGGAGTACATTTATTATGCGTACAGCTAAAGAGTGGAATTCCCTGCCGGGGTCTGTGTTTCCTGATAGCTACAACCTAAGGGTTTTTTAGTCAAAAAATAATAAGTTGCGTCTAGGGAAGCGTGCTCCATCGTCGACCACATGATCGCTTACCATCAAGTGAGATATGGTCAAGCGCGAGCCTATCTATACTAATATTATAAAGAGGTAAAATTTGTAAGTTTGTATGTTTGTAAGTTTGTATATAGGGGGTAATCTCTGGAACTACTGGTCCGATTTGAAATAATCTTTCAGTGTTAGATAGCCCATTTATCGAGGAATGCTATAGGCTATATAACATCACGCTACGACCCACGGGAGCGGAGCAGTAACGAAAAATGCGGGTGAAACCGCAAGGGACAGCTAGTCAATTATAAAAATAAAAGTTCCCACTTAATGCTGATGAAATAAATTATACTAAGTAAAACACCTGTGTTTGACTGGCTACCACATTACTGTCTATTCTATTTCTACATAACCTTAATACACTTAAATATTCCGGGAACAATTATTATTTATATTCGCCACCCGACCGATTTGAGTACAAATGCATTACGTTGTCCCCTTTCAAACCTTAGAGAGTATCCACCATAACTTGACCCACGGCAACATTCGGAACTAAAACCAAAATATACTGATTTTGATGTAATCGTTTGACTGTTCCCTTGACTTACAGCGCCATCATGAAATGTCAAGATTTCTTGGTTAGGGGTGGACTTTCCTTATATAAAAACCTTTTAAGCTTTTAGCCGTTTTTCGTATTGTATGTTAATCTATACGTATAAATATTATTCAAGTGTCTGGCTGGTGGTCTCCAATGTTTTTGTATTAAACGCATATTAAGAAAATATCGTTTATCAAAAAAATAAAAACTTATTTAAATTGGAAACAATGGAAATGTCCTGTTTTATAATTGACCATTATCCTTTATTTATTTTTTTGAAATATTTTTTATCAAACAACAAATAACATTAAAATGAAATCATTTTCTGAAAAGGATCCAAATTGGGCATTAAATGAAAATGAAAAGAGTTTTTCTCTTTAAAAGTAGGAGTGAGATGGAAACATCTCGCCATCTCTTTTGTACACACGTAACCTAATAGCGGTGACGTCACATTTCACTATGCACATCCTTTATCTGTTACTTGACAGTTCCTCCTTCTACTAGATTTAAAAGGTTTCTAACTAATTTCATTTAAAACCAATTTGAAAAATTCTATCTTTTTGCGATTTTTGAGAAAGTTTCTTTTACAAAAAAAAGTACTTACCTACCCAATTCTCATAAGGGCAAAGTCGTGGGCACCGACTAGTGTATATATGTTGGCTTTGTCTACCTAAGAGTTCAATACTTATGTGTATGAATTTTGAGGGTAAAGCATTTAATAGAGGTTTAGGGTTTTGCCTTTCTACCTTTTTTATTAGAACTAATGGATCTTAGGATTGACCTATCTGCGATGTAAAGTGGTAATCTTTGGTGCCTAATAACTTGTAAGTATGTTCTATAAAGTCAGTTAATAACAGCCCTTCATCAGTGAGTCTCATCTTTAGCATAATTAAGTATATATATTAATAAGATTATGAAATGTTAAAAGGTACGATGGGGTTGGCATATCTGATTAGATAAAAACCCCAAAAAAAAATAAAGAGAAAAAAAAAAAAATGTTCTATAAAGGTAGTGCTTTGCAAGTTTGTCATATACCTTGAGTTCCTTATAATGCGATTCAAATAAACGTCTATCTATATAGTCTATTCGCCGAGCCATGAGCCAAAAGGTAAACAAACCATAAAAAAGGGTTCTTTATATGTCACGATTGATGTAGTGAACATATTTTATAAAAATAACTACGGTACTAATATACTGACAACAATTTAGAAATTATTTTTTAGAATGATGTCTGTGGAACTTATGATATCTTTTCAGATTTATTTGAAATCAAACATTATAAATGCCTTTAAATATTTTCTTAATTTTTATTAATTATGCATTAACGTTTGAATCCCCAACCGGTCCTATGAGACCGCGCTGTTATTGTTTTACTATTGTGTCTCGTTTCGCGGGTATCTGAGTAATTAAATAGTTTACATGTAAAAGAACCTAAAAAGACATTTTAATACTACTAAATTTATTTACTTATTTTAAGACCACAGATACTGCGAACATTTTACATTAAAATGTGGCGTTTTGTCATCGCTCGGGTTATACCCGCCATTTTGAAAAAATGATTTCTTTGTTTACCTTTTGGCTCATGCTCCGGCGAATAGACTATAGTAACCGCCAACTACCATCAGGTGAGATGTGGTCAAGCGCGAGCCTATCAATAATAATAAAAAAAAACTATAAAATTTTGTTTGTTTGTTACTTAAAAAGTAACAAATGATGATGATGATGTTACTTGAAAAGTACGGTATGTAAAGATAACTTACTAGCGTATCAAAAATGGTATGGTTATGAGCTTGGCTGGCGGAGTTATTCGAAAGAGTTAACTTGGCTATATAAAGTTTTAGTTAGTGACCGTTTGACACTCCCTCTCGTTCCATTCAGAGTGAGAGAAGCAATTTTATGATTTCCCACCCTTAAAAAGCCTTATTCCGTGAATGTTGCTACAAATTAACAACTACCAAACCACCGCTCTTCAAACATACGAAAATACCCAAAAACTTATTCCCGTTCTGTTTTCGTCAAAAACCATATCACATTCAGCAAAGTTCAAAGCAAACCGCATCAGAACCGCTCACATCAAGAGATCCGTTAATAACCAACATCACTGCTTACCCCACTAATTATAAAGCGTAAATTAACACTACGAACACAGTATCAAATGTACAGTCCTATGATTAAAATTTCTGCGTTTAAAAGAGAATTTTCAAGTGAACAGTATATGAAACCCTGGGGCCCCAAATGGCCCCAAATATTCGTGGGGCCCCGCCCTCCCGGCCCCGGAATCTGTGGAATCCCGACATTTCTCGGAGATTCATTCGGATTAATATGGCGTCTAAATATTATAAGGGACATTTTTGGAATACGATTCGTCTGAATAGAGTGGAATGGGCCTTTTGACGGGGATAGGAAGTGAATGATAGGCTAGACATTCCATATTTGATTTAGTTAGATTTTTGTTTTAGGTGGGAAATTATCCAATGACTTCTCCCGCTCTGCGCGGTGTGGCGGCGCGGTGGTCAGTCTTTTTGGAAACCCACTTATATATTCTATTAAATGAACCCATGGCCTTGTTGGCAAGGATATTAGTATAGAACTATGTAGGTACCTATAATATCGAAGTAATTTTAAAATTACCACCAGTGCTAATTAATACCAATAGTAACGGCCCCGGCTTACGAGTTGTAGGTTGCGGGTTCAAACCCAGCCAGGCGCATTAGGTACTTTGTGTAATTTATTTCATCACCACTGCTCTCAAAACGGTGAAGGAAAACATAGTGAGGAAACCTACATGTCCTAGAACCAAAAATTCGAAGACATGTGACATCCACCAATCCGCATTAGGCCCGCGTGGTGGATTACCGCCCATTCCCTCTCCTAGAGAGGAGGCTTGAGTCCCAACAGTGGGAACATTACAAGGCCGATAATGCTAATGCTAATTTTGAAATTTAGACATAATTTGATATGGAATGACAGATCTACAGTTTAATTAGTCCCTGACCGATGACGTATGACCGGTGACCGGTGACCTATGACCTCGTGCCTAGGGGTTAGACGAGAGTGCCTTAATTAATGTCATCAGCGAACGAGGCTTTAGATCTGGAGAATGGACTGAGTAGTCATAGCACAGAATCCGCTGCTTTGTCGAAGGACAGTAACAAAATATGAGCGGCTGCGTACTGTCTTTTTTCGTATTCTCTATCGTCTGTTTTTTATACTCCGAGACTAAATTGACACCAGTAATGTCAAACTTACAATAGGAATGATGCCAGGTCTTTTGTGTTGTAATGTCATTTTAGTCTCAGGGTATAAAAAACAGACGATACGTATTTAAGCTGCATTCACTGCACAGCCAAAAATTTTACACAAGGTTTTTTATGACGTAGGCGAGTGATGTAGAGAACTTAAAGAGTATTCTTCAAAATTCTCTGCGGAGATGAAACAGAGCGTTCCAAAAATTGTACGGAGAACACTTATTTCACGCGTTAAAGCTAGTTCTTTATACAATTATTTTACAAAACCACACAACAAAAATCACACACACACACACAAACATACAACCAAACCCATAAATCCAAGAGCCAAACTCAAAACAATTGAAGACAACACAATACTGAGTCGTTAAAGCCATCGGTCTGCAATTAAGGGCCGGGCCACATCAGCGGCAGCCTCGCGAAATTACCTGAAACAAAATAAATATCAGTCAGTAAATCATACTTCTATTCTATTTGCTGTTAATGTTGTGCACTACGCTTTATTGGGCACGATTGATATGGCGAGAGGGTTGGTGGGGGCGAAAATTTGAGACTTATTTTGGTGCTACGCCCTCGTGAAGTAGAAAGTATAATTATGCTTATTATATCACGCAGTGATAAAGCAGCATTCAAATTGTAAGATATATTAAAAAATAAAACTAATTTATAATTAAAATAACAGAAAAAATATGGTCATTTATTCAGGATACAGATATTTACATAATATTTAAATAATAAACTAAATAGTTTTTGACCACGAAAAAATCGTTCCTGCACTTAGGTGAGCTTGGAGGCTTGTATTGATGATTTTTATGGTTATAATAATGTAACTAGTTACGTTTTACAATCGCTAAAGTATTTTTAACTTCATACAACCTACAACTGGCTTGCAAATTGCAAAAAACGTAAGAAAATTTGAATTTCGCGGGCTAACCTGAAGCTTTCCCCTTAATATTATAAGATTGCATTTTAGAATTTATAAAATGAATTTTTGAGTTTATTCATTACAAACAAAAATACACAAACGTTTTCGTAAAAAGTTGCCAGTACGAGTAGTATCATTAGTGTTATTGCCAATTAAACATGTCCAGTAGGGCCCATGACCCACGGTACTGAAAAATCTGACACGTCCTCTCGCTCCACCCTAGATACTGAGTGATATCATTACATAATTTCACACCTTAAAAAAAGCTATAAGCCACATTATATAGTAGTGGGTCTATAGACTGTCGGTAATCGGCTAGTGATTGCGCGAATCAAAATAGATGATCGTCATTTATTAGTTTCACTACCAAAGCCAATATTTATGGAAACTTT
This sequence comes from Mythimna separata, assembly GCA_030763345.1. Lineage (NCBI taxonomy): Eukaryota > Metazoa > Arthropoda > Insecta > Lepidoptera > Noctuidae > Mythimna > Mythimna separata. The sequence continues at coordinate 10,792,811 of CM061192.1, forward strand.
AGTTTTTATTGAAAAAACTTTCACTTATACAATTTCTATTATACGACTATACGTGTAGAACTTTTTATATGAAAATTCAGTCTCCATACTGGTATTCAGCTAAATCCGGCTTGACTGGAAGCCGACCCAAATATAGTTGGGAAAAGGCTAGGTAGATGATCGAGAACGAGGTACAGTAATTAAATTTTAGATCGTTACATACTTTGAATAACTAGGTTTGCATGGAATTTTAATGATATTATTATTCATTAATGAATTTCAACAAAATTAACTGCCAATTTGAAGATTTTAATTATTAATTCATGAATCCCCGACCGGTCTCATGCGACCGCGCTGTTATTGTTTTAATATTGTGTCTCGTTTCGCGGGTATGTGATAGTTTATCTGCATATTTAGAAAAAGTTCCCCGGAGCGTCTATTGGTCTCCCAGACCGTCCACCATAGGTCTCTCAGACCGCTGCCGCTGATTAAAGTAATTTACTTACTTTAGATTTCGGTAAGCAGTTACAGGTGGAAAGAAGATATACACATGAACGGGCAAAATGTAAACACATACTTCACCAAAATCATTTTGTCGGGGTCTGTAAGACCGATGGAAGTTAGGGTTAAAAAAATCATCTTTTTTGACTGGAAATAAAAAATCGAAGAAAAGTTGATTTAAAATTATTCATTGTTTAAACACATTTTAAAAGCAGTCTTCTATTATATTCATTCCGATGTGTGTGTCATCTTTTACAACACATCTTGTAAACACGTTTATGCCACAGACTAAATTATTTCTATCATAAAACAAAGTACGCCCATAAAAATGTAAGATATTTTTACGACTTTACTTTTAATAAGTGAAAACAATCTGTGTGTTAGTGACCGCTTAACTTTTAAGTCCATGTTTAAGTCGCAGCTCAATACTTGACTCGGACAATATTAACATAAGACCTTAGGGTGCGGTCACATTGATTTTTTGAGGTGAGTTATCCTTACTCATTATAAAATAAAGATACCCAAAGCAACTTTTGTCTTTCTGCCTGTTCGCATGCACTGAAAATGTGAAGTATTCTAGTTCTGGACGGACTAGAAGCATCCTATGTCTTTCAGTCACACATTGCGTTCTTCTTCGTGGTCACTGACAAAGCTTTATTTTTTTAGTACCAATCATTATTTTAAATTTTATCTCTTAGGGCCTGTTTCACAATGTCCGAGTAGTCACTACTTCCCCAATAAATTAAAAAATGGAACAGAATTAGTACGAAATTATCTGCCAAGTAAGATATTGGCAACTTAATCATAGGTGGTGAAATAGGCCCTTACTCTACAAAAAAAACGCATGACGACATGCAAACGCATCTGCCATGCCTGATAGCTATCTAGGATTTTTAAGTCAAGAGTGAATAGGTTACTTCTAGGCAAGCGTGCTCCATCGTCGGCCACATCATCGCTTACTATCAGGTGAGACATTGGTCAAACGTGAGCCAATCCATAGCAAAAAAAAGTTAAGTCCTAAACTTGGTTTACTAGTGAGTCTACCAGTGCAACTGCAGCCTTATGTCTCCCTGCAAGTTCCTGCAACTTAATCGATTTAACTAGTTAGGAATCACTATATTATTTTACTGATAAAACAGCTTCGGAGCTCCGACTTCCGATCGTTCACTGTTTGTTAGTTAAGAAACCGGGGCTCGAATTATTTCACTAGGATGTAGTGGAAATTTTGAAGACTATAGACAAAGATAGAGTATAAAAAGTTAGTCTGTAAGTCAGCATTAGCATTATCGGCCTTAAAATGTTCCCACTGCTGGGATTCAGGCCTCCTCTCTTGGAGAGGGAATGGGCCATAATGCACCGTGCGGGCCCATTGCGGATTGGTGGATGTCACATGTCTTCGAATTTTTGGTTCTAGGACATGCCGGTTTACTTTGTGTAATTTATTTCATCACCACTGCTCTCATAACGGTGAAGGCAAACATCGTGAGGAAACCGGTTGTAAGTCAATAACTTAAGGTATTCCCTTTTCAGCACCCAGGTTTTCGGCACTCAAGCTATTTTCGATTCGGCACCAATAGGTATTTTGGATGGTAGTAGTAGCCAATACAAAATCACAATCCAAAATATCTATTGGTGCCGAATCAGGACACACTCGAGTGCCAAAAATCTGGGTGATAAAACGGAAATACCTCAGTAACTTTCATGGCAAATATGGTAGGCTGATGGCTGTTGAAAAGACCCGGTAGGGCTTAAACTTTTCAGCTTTGTTGACACCTCTTTGAGGCGCGCATGGAACACAATACGCACAAATCGACTTAGTCTACCATCAGGTGGATTGCACCGTAGCAACCGCACAACGTCGCTATATTCAACGACATGCAGTTATCTGCAGTCCAATCTGACTTAGCGCAGTTGACGCCACGCATCTAGCTCTGACCAACAACGTTACGAGGTGTAACGTAACATTCGCATCGAGTCGAGTGTGATATGCTTTGAGCATGTTACGCTGTGTTCTAAAATCGGTGTAACATACTCAAAACTCTGTTCTGATACGCGTAACGGTTAAGGATGCCAAAAAACCGACAGCCAGGTGGAGCACTCAAAGCAAGCAACGAGCGGCTCGTTGTTCGTTGGTTTCCCCGTAACACGACATACTGACTGCACGAATGCTCGCTGTGTAACATGTTACATTACGCCCCATTAGCCTCAAAATAAAGATGACATTGATTGCATAATGTTAATGTGCGTTCGACTTCTTGGTTAACTGCAAACTAACTGTATGCGGTTAGCAATGGATAGCGTGAGTCGACATTACACGACTGTGGCCGACTGCGCAAAGTTGAAGTCACGACTATACAGTTGTGAGTCAATATTGACTACATACACTACGCATGTAGTCAATATTGACTTCACACAGTCGACCGCGTAAAGTTGATAACATGACGGAACGAAATCTAACGTACAATTGCATGGAGTTAATATTATATCGACTACGCGCGGTTGATGCGATGCAGTGCGTCTGATGGCAGCCTTAGGGTTGGTCCCGGACGGCCGGACGACAAGCTGCCCATTGGTCACCGTCCGCAAGCTCGCATCTACGGTGATCGAGAATTGCCCTGTGACTTTCGACGCTTTCAGACACAGATTCAGCTGGTGCATGAGGATGTCCTATTCCTTACAGTTTCAGCCAGCTTTTTAACTTGTTGCGACAGTATCACCACTTCTCATTCACTCTCACTCCACAACATGGGCTGAACTAACACCAAATGCGATTCTGGGGCCTGGGTTGACGAAAGAGATCCCCAGGACCCCGGAATAAGGGCAAAGAAGGAACAGGAGTGGTTTTTAGTCAGTAAAAGTTTGTCACGCCCTCCCGCTCCGCTCAGAGCAGGAGAAGTCATTTTGATGATAAGGCTACAATCGTCAAATAAGGTTCAAAAGAATTTTTAAGTAATAATATAATATTTTTAAGTAATCATTTTTAGGTAATAACGATATTCATCTTTAACCTAGTTTTGTAATAAATCTAAAATTGTTCGGTAAAACAGGTATCGGTGCCGCCCTTGTCACGAACCAAAGAACCACCTACGCAGCATTACAGAGAGAAACCTATATTCTAGAGAGAAATGGACAAGTTATGTACAGAAGACTCATTTGGTATTGTTGAATTTTGATAAGCTAAAGGTTATAAAGTAGAAAAAGATAATAGCCGCAAGAGGATGACGAATTATAAATGACTAACTACTGCAGGCGGCTTTTCTCTTGTAAAAGTAGAAAATTGTCCCATTGGAACATATTCTCGGGATAAAAAGTATCCAGTGAGTGCTATTCCAAGACAATCGTATAACAAATATACACCGCCAAATATTTAAATGTAGGTGATGTGTTTCCACCCCATAGAACCTCTGAAAAGTAAACCTTAAGAACGCAAAACGCAACCCTTAGAACCTTAGAACGCAAGGGCCACTGAAGCACAGAGGTCTAGTTTTAAAGTCTGACACGCTGTCTCGTTCCACCCAGAGCTGAAGAAGTCGTTGATTGATTTCAAACCAACTCAGAGCTCAATTTCTTTTTTAAGTTCAAAGTTTCAGTACAGCTTCTATCTGTAACCAGAAAGAAGTTTTTCAACCAACATTTCTCTGTAAAACTATGAGTAAGCCTTCTGTGCATTTAGTTACTCTGTGTCCACATCACACTTTCAAAGCAGCTCCATACTCCGGGCCTCGACAAAGCCAATGAAATGGCTTATAATAGATTTTAATATTAGTTCTAACAACAATGAATATGTGTGCACAGAGAAATATTGTTCGGAACGAATTCAGAAATAGACCTGAAAGGTATGGAAATTGTAACTGACTTAAAACTAGAATACGTTTCTAATGCGTTATTGGTGGAACTAAAGTTATGACAATAGATTACATAGTTTTGAAGAAAGTGAAATTTGAAAGGTGGATGATATGTGCCTATGTGTTGAGTTGAGTGGTGGTTATGTATGCGTCATTTCTTTGAACGGACTCTGTTTGTTTCGACTGGACATCTTAGCTGCCAGTGACTTCGTTTAATTTCTATGTTTTAATTTTTACTTTATATTTTACTAGCTGTCCCCTGCGGTTTCACTCGCATTTTTCGTTACTGCTCCGCTCCCGTGGGTCGTAGCGTGATGGTGTAGCCTATAGCATTTCTCGATAAATGGGCTATCTGACACTGAAAGAATTTTTCAAATCGGACCAGTAGTTCCAGAGATTACCCCCTACATACAAACTTACAAACTTACAAATTTTACCTCTTTATAATATTAGTATAGATTATATTGATAGGCTTGAGCTTGACCACTGTCTCTCTTGATGGTAAGTAAAGATGTTGTCGACGAAAGAGGAACACGCTTCCTTAGATGTAACCTATTCACTTTTGTCTCAAAGATCCCCACGTTGAAGCTATCAGGAGTAGTTTATATACATATTATATACTCGTAAAAGAAGAAACTAACTGACATATAAACGCACAGCCAAAATTACAGGACCTAGAAGCGTGAAACCCTGGACCTCACTTCTTTGATTCCCTCTTGCAACAACGGGACCAAAGAGGCAGTCAAAAGATGTTTCTAAATGCACACACGATACAGAAGACATTCGTAGTAGAAAAAAGAAATCCCTATGACCGTTCTTAACCGTTCATTCACCATCCTCGAGGGTCAAAAGACAAATGAACTCCGAAAACTAAAAGACGATAATCTCCTTCGAACAACCCCTAAAAATTATGAAGAAAGCGATCCACCAGCGACTAATAAAGTGTATTTAGCTGGAGTTAATAAATAGGGGTGGTTCCAGCGTCGTTTCTCTCTGCAACCCTTATTACTAAGTGAGAATGAAGTGAACTAATTGAATCAATTTTGTATTTGACTTGGGTAGAGGTTGGATGGCGATGCAGCGAGATTCAGGAGTTGTATAGGTTAAATTAGATTTAAGGGGGCCGTTTTTTTGTTTTCGGTGTTTGTAAGGTTTTGTTTATAGGCCAATGGGAGGAATAATTAACAGTTTTGGGAAATAATGGGCACATAGCAATGATGCAACGATAGAAAGGCCTGACTTTTACTGAAATGCACCTGTGTTCCAGGGTCACGATTTATTTTGATGGGAAATCATCTAATGACTTCTCCCGCACTAGGGCGGAGTGGCATGTATATTTACTTTTTATATGTATCTTAGAGAAAAAACACCCAAGCTGAAGTGGGAGTGGGCAGGCATACACCCGGACAGATGGGCGAAGATTGTCACTCACTGGATGTTTGAGGGAGTTCAGCGCCGTCAAGATCGACCAGTCGGCGAAGGGAGTGTGCCGATCTGATCATGTTCGCGGGGCAAACTTGGCCCAGATTTCGCCTAAGACAGAAACGTTTGGAAGGAGAAAAGAGAGGCCTTTGCCCAGCAGTGACATACTATAAAGCCTATGAATATGAAAATAAAATATGCACCTGCCATATTGTCCTTCCAGCACCTTTGGTTGACCGATAGATAATGCCTAAGCTATTAAGGCCGTCTATCTAATAATATATAATTTTATGTTTCATAAAGTTTTATTAATTATAAACACCAAACATAGCCATTATCACACACATTAGCCTAGACTAAGCATAATTTCCATAAACATAGCCGCAGTGACAGGCTAAAATCGTCACATCATCCCGCATTGAATACCTCCATATTTAACCCAGATAGTTTAATAAACCAGAATACTGTCCTCGAAAACTAAAGAGCGCTAACTCAAAATTTTCGAAAATGGTGTATTAATTATTTAATTACTCAGATACCCGCGAAACGAGACACAATTGTAAAACAATAACAGCGCGGTCTCATAGGACCGGTTGGGGATTCAAACGTTAATTAAATAATAATAATTTTTTTTTAGAATCAGGAAGCTTGAAAATAAATTGTCCAAGGGGCTCGGTCCCGCGGCTGCCCTTGCAGGCGCTGGCTGGACGTCGTTAAGTCCGATATGAGAGCCAATGGCCTTACTAGAAAGGATGTTGAAGATCGGGCAAAGTGGAGTTCAGTCGGAAGGCGGACCCTGGCAAAAGCCGGGATCACAGCCAAGTAGAAGAAGAAAGCTTGAAAATAGGCATAGACAGGCTCATCAAAAATCAATTGCATCGCTGCTTACCATCAGGTAGGACCGCAGTTAAGCACTAGTTTCTATCAATAAAAACCGTAACTTTATTAGAACAATAAAAAAAACAATAGTAGTTTTTTGTATAATTACTTAATTTAGAAAAGCGTAAACAAATTTGTTAATTTGTTTCAAAACCGATCTAAATTAAATTTAACATGGCAAGAAACAGCCTTGAATTTGGAGAAAGATATTGTTTCCAACATTTAACGTGGGTGAAGCCGCGGGCAGAAGCTATTTTTAAATATAATTTCATTATGAAGCTGTAAATAATTTTGCTATAAAATCCCTTTCCCACTCTAGAGTGGAGTGAGTGGGCGGTGGTGTCCTTCGGTTGCCCTTTACGTTTTTGGCTACGGTCACTCTTTTAAACATTCCTGTAACGCTAGCAGGCTTCGACCCTGCTGGACGCCTTCAGTTTTGCTGACATCTCTTTAGAGGCACGAATACTAGACGCGTCGACCACGGTCTGCTATGCTATTCTCTAAAAATCATTTTCATGGCTGTAAGCTGCGATGAGCTCGACGTCGAGATAGCCTTCAAACAGCGACGCAGAATGTATGAAGAACTGTCATTTTCAACTCACAGTCTAACGCCTTGAGCGCTAGTGTAGGTTCCCACAGTTTAGAGAATACCAATTTGAATTTCACCGTTCTGCCGCAGCGCTGTGCCCTTGCTGTTTTCTTAGAGAATAACACTGCTGATCCTTTACAGAGACGAGCTACCCAACACTCGTCCGCAAGCTCGCGCAAATGGTAGCTGGTTCTACAAAATTCCTTTTTTCGAGTTACCACTCTTTGGTTTTGGACGCAGAACACCTCTACGAATCCCAAATAAACATATTGAATGTACTCACTAGTTACAAATCAAATACAAATTATGGAAGCGCGGCCTAAATTAATATTATGAAGGTTTTAAATAGAAATACAGATATTAGTTTCAGTTTTGGTTGGTTATGTTATATTTAAGCATTAATTTTTGATGTCATGAATTAACTGCGTAGAAGATGATTATGGCTAGAAAGAGATCAACTAGTGATATTGTAAAGATCTCAAACAAAGGAGATCACTACGGGTTAAGAGGAAGAGTGATAGTAAAAATAATAAATTCTCTTAAACAATCCTTATCTTTTTTACGTGGGAATTTACATTCATCAAATGGCTTTTCCCGCATTGGGTGGTGAGAGCAAATGACAGACTTCTAATGACTAAAACCAGCCTTCCTTCAATAATCTTTTGCGAGACGGTTAATAACCTTGGAAGCCCTAGCAGGACGATTTTGCCGATATCTTTTTAAGGCACACGAGGACACAACACGCCGCCAATCCGGGCTTGATTCTTTCTTATCGGCGGGCCGGACGGGGGGCAGGATTCTTCTCTAGGAGATATAATGGGCCAATATCCACCAAACGGACCCAGTCCGGGTTGATGTATGTGAAGTCTTTGAAGTTTTTGTTCTAGGATATGTCATTTGAGAGCAGTTACTTACAACTTGTAAGTCGAGGCCTTTACCATTGGCCTACTACTACTATTGATAGAGCTCAACAGCATTTAGTTGGACGGATCCTTATCTAGGAGTGAAAAGAGGCCAATGATGATAGCGACAAGAAGGTATCTAGAAGACCAAATTTTTCCTGGTCTCCACGGTCTCAATAACATTATCGCACTTTATTATAGACATTAAACAACGAAATCGAACAGTAAACAGTACACAGTGAGAACCAAGCTATCTGCTGACCTCGTTTCGAAGTGAGTCATGCAAATACAAGCTTATCGGCATCGTACCCAGGTTTACAAGTATGAATCATGGAGTCTACTTATTAACACATTACCTGACTAAAAGGTGGGTTTTTGTTCGAAGAAATCTATTGTATGTTCAATGGTTGGTAAATTGATGTCATTATATATTATTACGATAGAATTTTGAAGAGTACGTTGTCTAATTCATGGACTTTAAGTACTTCCTTGAACTGTGATGATCTGCACGATTGTTTGGGGTTCATTTAAGACTTACGTAAGCACATCTATAGGGGGCAGGGGGTCTTAAGCGCTGGCCACACAGAAAAGACGTAAGATGCAGACGGGGCGCGGGCAGGCGCAAAAGTACCAGCGTTGCGCCCGCGCCCTGTCTGTTCTGTATGTTTTGGGTCGCGACGCTTCTACAAAATTTTGTATGAAAGAGACGCGCGGTAGAGACAAATGCCCGCGCCCCGTCTGCGTCTTACGTCTTTTCTGTTTGGCCAGCGCCTTAGCTTTGCTTATTTTTGATGCCTTGTGGGATGGGGGGTCTGGATGGTAATTACGTCAGCCTTCATTGTATATTATTCTAGATTTTTAAAAGAACGATGCAGTTGTTCCCCGTCACACTAAAATGAGTCGGCACATACTATTACTGAGCAGCAAACATCCAATGTCATAAGTAAAGTAAGTCATGAATTCGTGCGTCATGAACTGAGGCCTACTTGTAATTTGAATGAATATGCCAAGATTTTGCATGAAGTAATCACACTCATGTTCTTTGTTTGCCTTACGTTCCAGGACCCCGGGTTACTCTTTCGGAAGTCAATCTTACAGCCTCAGTAGGCTTCGACCATGCTTCGACCCTGTTGCGTTTCTACGGTTTTGGTGACATCTCTTTGAGTCGCGTGTGGAACAGTACGCGCCGTTGACAACTCATACTCTCTCCGGACCGTCCACGCACCCTTACCTCATGAGTCAGACTGTACCGTATTACATCGAAGTTCCTAGATATGTCATGATGACGAATATGTTAGTACAAAAGGTTTCTACCACTTAAAATGCTGACAGCGAATAAGTAATTGCGGTTTTGTAATGACACTAATATACCACCGTCCACAATAGATTTCTTATTCGCAGGACCCATGATTCATTTGGTTGCCGAAATCATTCACACCTTGCTTCACAAAAACCGCTTTGTTAGGGTACGGTATCCAAAGGGTAAAATAAGACTATTACTAAGACCAATAGCGCACTAGCGGCCAGCGGCCAGCGGCCAGGTCGCGGCGGCCATCGAGATACATGTGGCCGCTGGCCGCGTGCGGACAGGCGCGCGCGCTCTATGGAGGTTTCATACTAATGTATGTATCTCGGTGGCCGCCGCGACGTGGCCGCCTGGCCTAAGACTCCGCTGTCCGTCCGTCTGTCAGGCCATCTGTCTTATGAACCGTGATAGCTAGGCAGTTGATTGAAATTTTGCGGAATATTGCGGAGGGTACGGAATAGCGGAACCCGTCGTGCAAGAGTCCGACTCGCACTTGGTCGGTTTTTTTTTTCTACACGGAATCCTTTTGTAGTGGTTTTGAGCAAATATCGAGCTATTGAAGCAATTTGGCGTGAGTAATGGGTACGATTGTGTGGTCTTCGATTTTCAATTAGTTATAATTGAAGATAATTTAGAGATTTTGGACACGTTGATTCATTTTTTTCAGGTTGTGATTTCCGTTGTTGAGAATTCTTGATACATGAGAGGTAGAGTATCAAAATTGACTAGTGTAGTATATAAAAATGTAATGTTTGTCTTTGTTTGTAGGAGGTAATCTTTGAAAGTGCTGGTCCAATTGCATGTTTTTTTACCAAGCTTTAGAAAGCAGCTTTTTTTAGAAAGCTGTTTTTTTTTTCATATATATATAAACTAGTATTTGACTGAGACCCTACCATCAGGTAACTAGGGATAGAAGAGTTCATTGTGAGGTGCACTTGTGTATAAAGTTACTTTATTTCTAAGTGACATAGGCTATATTTAATGTACGCGGGGGAAGCTGCGATCAAAAGCTAGTGTTTTATAATTTACTTCATCTTACAAGTGTACCATTAAACAGAGACAGAAATGAACCAAAGATACCAAAATATCCCTCACGAAAAAGCTGTACCTCAAAATAAGAGCCATGTTCACCACTGCACAGTTAACGACCAATACTTAAACGAACTAACGGTTACACAATCAAACTTAACCTAAGTTCAATAATCGTTTCTTGTATCGTTAAACCGCGGTTAGCAATTACTGTTTAACTTCTAAAGTGGGGATCTACTTAGCCAGATTATAATTAAGCGGATAACCTTAAAGGTGGCTGTTAATGCGAGGAAGCCATTGCTGTGAGCTTAAATCAATATAATATATCGTTTCACATTAGAAGCTCTGAAGCTTTTAAGGGATTAGTTTTATTGATGCTTTTTAATCAAGTCCTATGTTTAAGGAACTGGTTGTGTAAAACTATGATTAACATTAGCATCACAGGCCTTATAATGTTCCCACTGCTGGGACTCGAGCCTCGTCTCTTGGAGAGGGAATGGGCCATAATACACAGCGCGCCCCCATTGCGGATTGGTGGATGTCACATATCTTCGAATTTTTGGTTCTAGGACATGCCAGTTTCCTCATGATGTTTTCCTTCACCGTTTTGAGAGCAGTGGTGATGAAATAAATTACACAAAGTAATGCGCCTGACCGGGTTTGAACTCGCGACCTACAACTTGCAAGTCGGGGCAGATACCACTGGGCCACCACTGCTCATAGAAACTATGATATATTGTTATGTATTGCCAGGTCGGGTGAAGGTAATCCGATGGATGCGAGACGCACAGGTTCGATCGTTGTGGCGACGCTTCAGCAATGAACTTCTTTCGGCTGAGATGATGATGATATGTTATGTGTTGTTAGTCTTTCAAACTTTCCCGCAGCCCTAGCAGGACCCCTGTAGTTCTGCTGACATCTTCTTGAGGGGTGCGTGGAACACTATGCACTGTAGACCGGGACTTGTTTCTTATCAGAGTATCAGACGCAGAGCTACTCATTGCTTGTCGTACTTAAGCTCGCCTACTGTGGCTAGAAATCAACCTGTGAATTGGAATGTGTGGATGACACATAATGTCCGTTCCCTCACAGTTGTGGTTATCTTTTTCGTTCGCTTTACTGCTACGCAGAAGAAGGTAAGAGCAGTGGTGGCCCAGTGGTAACGGCCCCGACTAACGAGTTGTAGTTCAGGTTCAAATCCCGCCTGCCCGGGCAAACATTTTCTGTTCATCATTTTTTACTTACATGTTAGTAGACTACCAAACTTGTCAAAATCAACAATAATTGTGAAACCAACAGTCAACAATTCTGATAGAGGTCCAGGATTTATATAGGTTATTTATTTCATCACCATTAGAAAAAGAAAAAAAGTGAAAATCGGCATGCCACATGGTAGCGCCCCTACAGAGGACGTTGATTCCCAGCAGTACAAACAATATAAAGCATTTAGTAGCCACATCCGATAGCACACATAGACAATTTAATCAACAAATTAAACTTCATCGAACAATTTAATCTCCAGTCAATAATACCTGTTGTGCAATTCGCCTAATTGCAAACATAATCCACAATATCCGACAAGCTAGGACATGTCGATAAAATAAATAATTCAAAAGCATTGCCGCGAAACTGCCGGATTAAATCGAACAAATCCGACAATGATATTAATGCTAACATATTCTGGCGCGAGCGGGTATTGTCGCCATGAGGCATTATGGGGATAAGAGAATAGCAATATTTATTATTCTCTTAGACTATGATAGGTGGTGGTTGAATAGTAACAACTGTATGGGACGATCTTTGAGTGAGGCGGAATAGGAACCAAGCGTCAGGAAACTACCACGTAGGTACAACTACCACTGGAACATGTGTGCCAAATAAAACATTATTCTTTCTTTATTGCGAAGCAGTATTGCTAGCAAAGTAAATGACTGCAACCGTGAAGGAACGGACATCGTCACGCTCCAGCTGTCCTGGGTGTCGGGAGTCGCAGGGCGATCCCCATCCACCGTACGGGATGGGGACGCATCCCGTACCACGCGCGCCTTAAAGATATGTCAGTAAATCTGAAAGGGTTCAGTAGGGCGGGTGCCTACTAGAACTGCAGAATCGTTTGAAAGAGAAACTGTGGCCTAAACGCCAATGGCAACTGAAAGACACAGGTGGGTTGTAGTCAGTAAAAGACTGAGACATCCTCTTGTTACACCTTAGCAGCTAAATAGGAACGAATCCGAGTCTTCAATGGCGCATAGTGTAAAATATGTCAGTAAAATTGAAAGGACCTAGTAAGGCCGATGCCTACTAGGATTGCAGGTACGTTTGAAAGAGTGACCAAAGGCTTTGTATTCTAAAGGACACAGGCAGGTCTTAGTCAGTAAAAGTCTAACACATCCTCTCGTTCTTCAGCAGCTAAATAGTTACCTAAATAATCCCCATTAAGGACAAAACTCAAAACCAATCAGGACAATTCCCATCATGGTCACACTAAAGCCATGTCCAATCCAATCGCATTACCATGTGAGCTTACGATACAAAAATACAGAATTTATACAGGTATTCATACCGCTATTATACCTTATTATTATACCGCAATACCTGGATTTATAGTCATGGAAATACATTAGCTGTTTTCAAAACAGAATCTAGTTTTGTTAGAAGGTTTGGTGAGGATGGTAAATAGATTGAGAATGATTTTGATGGGAGGTTGTTATTCTGTTTTTCGTTGAAGTGTGTATGTAGGAGTTTATAAGAATAGAAGAGGTATTTACATGATCTAGAAGGATGGGAATCATTCTTTTAACATGACTAGTAGGTGCCTAGTCTGCTTCTTCTTTCAGAGTCGATGGTTTTCTCTTCCCTCAGTCTTCAGGTCCAGTACGTTGCCACGTTTATAGCGGCGTCAGTGGCATTTATTAGGTCCTGTGAAGTGCAGCTATAGGTGGCTAATAAGTGGGTAATAATATATAAAGACGAAACAGTAAAATCACAGCAGCTAAAGAATGGAATTCCTTGCTGGACTCAAAGATTCCTGGTAGCTACAACCTAGAGGTCTTTAAGCCAAGAGTGAATAGGTTACTTCTAGGCAAGCGTGCTCCATCGTCGGCCACATCATCGTTTACTATTAGGTAGGTAAGATATTTTACCTAGCGCGAGCCCATCAATAATAAAAAAACTAGGATATATTTCTGTGTCGATGGATGATGTAGATGCGTTCACAAACATGTAAACATCTGAAACCCAAAAGTAGGCCATACAAATATTTGTTCCATGCTTGGCATCGAACCTGTGACAGGCAGCGCAGCAGCCAATCGGTCAACGACAAAGTTATTAAATGAAATTCTCAAAAAAATGGCACACACTTTACTCTCAAAAACTCATTCAATTTATTCCTAAAATCGAGATTATACTATATCAAAATTTTACTACAAAATACCTCCTACTAATACATACCTTATTTGCAATAATAGCGCCCTATAAAAAAAAAACAATCCAGAATTTTACGGTCTCTGGCCAACAGACCATAGAGATAAAAACTCCAAGATAGACGTCGAATTATTTATGCCCGTCGTATCTATCGAGCACTTTGTTAAATGACATATTCAGATGAAACTATGTATTTTATAGTGTACAAAAGTTTGTTGAACCGTGGAATACAAAATGTCGGGTTATCTGAAACTCTTTAGCATTTTATGGGGTTAATGTGAAGGAAATAAGGAGCCATTATTGAATAACGCTATAGAGAATGGTAGTTAAGGGCTGTGCTGTTATGTTGCTTGGCCGATGAGATGGTGATGGTGATTGCAGTTCTTGGAAGCCACTTAATCAGAAGGGCTTGCCAGCTTAAGCACAGAGCAGTTGTTTCAGGGGTTAGTTTTACGTAATTTGTGACGAACAAAAAGTGCTACTCTATTAGTTTTTGTATTTGAAATACGTTTTGTGTATGGAAGTGCGACGCTGGGGCAAGCTTTCGCGTCTGACCCTGGTTCAAGCCATGTTCGGAAGCAATAATGCAAGCAAGGGAAATGGGGTAAGAAGGGGACCCATGAAGGAGAGAACAACCTCACATTGCAGGGCGACTATCGGTTTGCGGGTGACGAGCGCTGCATAGTTCGCTGGACGTCCGTCCGATAAGGACCAAGCCCGAGTAGACAGTTGCGTTGTGTTCCACGCCCGCATCAGAGAGATTAATGGGGCTAGTTGGCTACATCATCGCTTACCATCAGGTGAGATAGTGGTCAAACGCGAGCCTATCAATAACAAAAAAATAGAGGCGATGCCTGGCAAGGCCGCGCATTGTCCAAAAGAGTAACCATAGCCCTCGCAAAGAAAATGAAAAGAACACTGTGGGTTTTAGTCATCAAAAGCCTAAAATTCCTTCTTGAGTCGGTATATCGGACAACATTTCACAAAATGAAAGTAAGAAATGTATCCTATCAAAGTATCGGAAACCATCATACAAGAAAAATCCCAAACGAAAACTCTAAGGGCCTATTTCACCACCTATGATTAAGTTTCCAGTTTCTTACTTGGCAGATAATTTCATACAAATTCTGTTCTATTTTTGAATTTATTCAGCAAGTAGTGGCTATTCAGACACTGTGAAACAGGCCCTGGCTCTTATTTGTCATCAAATCGCACTAACTTCATCATCATCTGCCTAGCCTTTTTCCCATCTATATTGGGATCGGCTTCCAGTCAAGCCGGATTTAGCTGAATACCAGTGTTTTACGAGGAGCGGCTGCCTACCAGACCTCCACAACCCATTAACTGGGGTAACATGGTACTTCATGGCAAGACTGGAATCAGATTTACTGCCTTCTGACTATCCGTAACGACTGCCAAAGATCTTCAAATGACAGCCGGGACCTACGGCTTAACGTGCTTTCCACGTGTCCGTGCTTTGCAGTACAGGCCCTAAGTAATTTAAATCACAACTACACACTCTAAACACCAACACGTCCATTCCCAATACTTTTCCCTGAACGACACAAACACAAAAAAAAATCCTACAATAAACAAATTCTTCCTAGAACCTAGATATCCTCTCTTCATTTAAATCCCATGCCAGCGGTTCCTATCAGACTAGCCTCCGGATCATCATCATCTGTCTAGCCTTTTCCCAACTATATTGGGGTCGGCTTCCAGTCAAGCCGGATTCAGCTGAATACCAGTATTTTTATGAGGAGCGCCTGCTTACCAGACCTCCACAACCCATTAACTGGGGTAACACGGTACTTCATGGCAAGACTGGAGTCAGATTTACTGGCTTCTGACTATCCGTAACGACTGCCAAAGATCTACAAATGACAGCCGGGACCTACGGCTCTTAACGTGCTTTCCGAGGCACGGAGGAAACTCGTAATGTTAAGATGGTCACCCATCCACAGTCCAACCTAGGCAAGCGTTGCTTAACCTTGAAGATCGACCTGTGCGGCTGTTATTATCTAGCCACGAGGTAACTATTGGAAACCATCATACAAAAAAAATCTCAAACAGAAATCTCTCATTTAACTCACAACTACACACTCTAAACACCAACACGTCCATTCCCAATACTTTTCCCCGAACGACACAAATAAAAAACAAAAAGAAACCCACAATAAACAAATTCTTCCTAGAACCTAGATATCCTCTCTTCATTTAAATCCCATGCCACCGGTTCCTATCAGACTAGCCTCCGGATACCATTAAGTAATTGCTGGCTCATCTGTCTATTTACTTAGCTGTCAGGATAAGGCTATCCACTGGATGGGATGGGACGGAATGGGATAAGGATTCTAGAAAAGTAGGTTATGTATGTGCATTTTGTTATAGTGAAGTGCGCCGTTTTATTGTTTAAGTAGCTTTCCTTTTTTTTGGTTGGGGTGTCATTCAATGATGTCTCCCGCTTTGGGTGGAGCGGGAAGGCGTGTTAGACTTTTGCTAAGTAAAACCCACTTTGCCTTCGGTCCAGGAGCCCCGGTTTTTTTTAACACACTCGTAACCCATGGCAACTAGCTTCTCCCTGCGACTTCACCCGTTTCCCTATTTTACTCGGTGATAAAGAAGTATTCTATTGGTTGGAGAATTTTTGATTGAGTCTAGTAGTTTACGAATTTAAAAGAAATATATACTTAAAGTCACAAATATTTTCTCTTTATAATATTAGTTAAGACTAGCAGGTTCACCGACGTGGAAATACAAGATTATCCTAACGGAATATCATCTACCTACCTTTTCCCAACTATATTGGGGTCGGCTTCTAGTCAAGCCGGATTTAGCTGGATACCAGTATTTTACGAGGAGCGGCTGCCTACCAGACCTCCACAACCCATTAACTGGGGTAACACGGTACTTCATGGCAAGACTGGAGTCAGATTTACTAGCTTCTGACTATCCGTAACGACTGCCAAAGATCTACAAATGACAGCCGGGACCAACGGCTTAACGTGCTTTCCGAGGCACGGCATTATCCTAACGGAACATCATACTCTCAGGATACATCCATCCATGGCCTACCCACGTGCCAAGTTTTATCAAATTCTGTCCAGCTATTTGAGCGCGAAAACGCGCAACAAACTTTTAGTGTGATAATAGTTTATAAATATTTTTTATTTAGTGTGATAAAATAAAATAAAACAAATTAAAATATCTACGAGTACATTCTGATAAATACCTACCTTTGAAACATATCCGCCATTTTAATCTGAATACGCTCAATAAGCCATTGATTCCGCATCATCATTGGACAAATAATTGAGGGTACCAATTTGTAACTAGCGCCGTCTCCCGGCGTCGCCTGCGGTTTCACTCAGACGGTAATGTCTGGTTGTAGCTATCATAACTAGTGATGGGAATGGGTGTGTTTTCATTCCGGGATTTGATTTTCCCGGGGTTTACTTAGCTAAGGTTTTTAACTACGAAATGATCTTGAAAATTAACATTATTGTCAAGTTATTTGTGCTTCATCAGTTGTGCAGATAATTTCAGTTAAATCACATGTGTTTGAAATTATAGCACAACTGTTAGACCAGTAGTGCAAGAAAGGGTAATCCAGAACACGTACTGAGTATGATTTTCTAATCACAGTCCTTTTTTAAGAGGGTTACTCAAAAGTAGCCGGAAAAATACAAATTTTCTTTTTTTATATTTTGCTGGTGACACTGACGAGTTGTTTGTTGATTACATAGGTACGTATACAAATTTGTTTACGGAACTATAATGTTAAAATCACTAATACAATCCTCTCAGTTCATCTTACAAAATTTTTTCATCAAGAAAAAGTCAAATCTTAAAATCTTTATTGCTTCATTAAACACTGTAAGACGAACTGAAACGGTTAACCCTAATTGCACTGCAAGATAAACATTTCATCTCATTACCAGCACAGAAGAATTTAAAACACACAAAAAGCAAAGAAACCCATCATTCTTTCACGGAACCTCACAAAAAACGCCAACGAGATTTATCCCGCGTACTTTTTACTATTCACCAACTATTTTCCAAGTCCGTAATCCCGGGATTTCCCGGGAACTATCGCGTAACGTCACTATTTGTGACCCACCGCAAATGATCTAACGGCGCGCTGTCTGCAGGCATATTGAATGTGGGTTCTGTTTCGGAAGACGTGAATATATCTGTGTGAGTTAGTATTGGGATTGTTGCGATCGGAAATTATGGTTAGTGGCGTTTTTTGGACGATTTTAGGGTTTGACCGCATGGTTGGTAGTATCTTTTTTTAGGCTTAATAGGTTGCGTAAGCATAAAAATCAGCCTTATTATGTTCCACACGGTATCTCGCAGGTATAACCTTAGTAGACGCCGTCCATTTTGCTGACATCTCTTTGAAGCGCGCGCGGAAAACAACGCACCTGTGACTTCCCCAGATCGAAGGCAATGAAGGAACGGGGTGGGGTTTAGTTAGTAAGAGTCTAACACACTCTCCCGCTCCGCCCAAGAGCGGGAGAAGTCATTCAGATGATACACCTTGCAAAAAAAAAACCCGTGACCTGAGCTAAGACTTTGCAAAACGGCGAGCTACCCGTAGCTCGCTATAATTAAGACCGCGCCTATGGTGCCCGGGGCTCTGGTGGTGACTGAGGGTTGACCTCACGCTTTCCACCACCTTCTTCGCTCGGATTACTGCTTCGCAGATCAAAATGCCTGCTTACCATTCCTTCTAACCCCGTTAACGTCAGAGTTAATGCGTATTACTGAACCACGCAAATAATCCTTTAGTTGCTTATCACCCATAATTGACTTCATACAATCTATTAGTTCATTAAAGCTATGTTTACTTAAACTGTTTATCTCTTGCGTTAGATCAAAGATGATTAAAGTAAGAACAGTCGGACCTGTCTATCTCGGACGCATTTGGTCAGACAAGTATAAGCATACATCGATCACTAATTAGTTTGATCAATGTAAGCATAACATAATTAGTAAATTAACCTTACAATGTTCCGACTGCTGGGACTCAGGACTCCTCTTAAAGAGAGAGGGAATGGGCCGTAATTAACCAGGAGTGGTAGACGTCACATGTCTTCGGATTTCTGGTTCTAGATCATGCCGGTTCCTTTACGATGTTTTTCTTCACCGTTTTGAGAGCAGTGGTGATGGAATAAAAAAAAAAAATGTGCCTGGCTGGGTTGGAACCCGTGACTTACATATAACTTGTTAGACGGGGCCTTTACCACTGAACCACTACTGCTCTGTCATCATCAACCATTGCATCAACCATTGCATCACTGCTTACCATCAGGTGTGATCGGAGTCAAGCACTAGTTTACACTACATTCTCCGAATGTGACCCAGTACACATCAGTTTCCATTACTCCCATACCATTCCAGCTATCCAAAAGCAATACTTTCCAATATAAAAGGTTGTAAAGAAACCGTCACTTTCCACGTCCACTAGAAATCTTTCAACATCCACGAATATGTTACATTTTAGTTCACATATCCGTTCCCGATGACTTTCAGCAGGAATTCAATTTTGACGTAATATCCTCGCATAAAATATGGCATCTCAATATCGAATATGACTCCCAATAACTACATTTGTAATTCCCGGAGCGATCTAGTGCTGGGATCCCGGGAATACGGAGCATTTCGCGGGATTGTGCCGATATTACACATATATTATCGGATTTAATCATATTCGAATGTGAATCGTGTGGGAAGGCTCGTTTAGTTACATTTGGGGACATTATTGTTGCTAAAAGTGTCTAAATTATATTATGCCACGTTCATTACGCTTTGGTATTAGTAAATAATTTACTGGAAAAAAAATTAATTTAAAAGGTATTCTTAAGACATATTCATTGAGCGTACAGCTAGGAGCGGAATGACCTCTCAAAGTCTGCGTTTCCTGATAGCTACAACCTAACGGTCTTTAAATCAAGAGTGAATAAATTATTGCTAGGCAAGCGTGCTTCATCGTCGACCATATCGTCGCTTACGATCAGGCGAGGTAGTGGTCAAACGGCAGCCTATCAAAATAATAAAAAATAAATCTGGATGAGATTTCATTTGTACGTATTGATATTAATAAAATCATTCGTGCGTAAATATTTCATAAAACTTTCATCAACATCACATTCAATTTATTTATTCGTTAAAAGTACATATTTTATTAAGCATTCGTAAAACACAAATTCATTTCTTGTTAACTCATGCCCAATACTTTATTTATCACAGGAAAAACAGCCGAAAGCAATACACCGGCTGTAATTAATCTCAAGTATAAACAAAGTCAGAGTTCAAAAGAATATTTTTATAATTCATCATCTCCAAGAAACTCTACATTGAAGGTATTTTAAAATTTATTAACCCCTGGATCCACTTCAAAAGCGACATGATTGGCTGCGTTGAAAGTGGTGGGGGAAACACAAAAGGCGCTGTAATGCATGTTTCATTATCACTATTGTGTCGACCGAGACGCCGAGCAGACGTCTGGGCGGCGTTTTATTGAGAACGGGGGCGATTTAAAATGAGAATATGCAGTGTACGCGACACTGTTCGATTGTGAAATTTTAGAACAGAATCGGAACCTCTACGAATACCAATAATTGAGTATCGATTGCTGAAGCCTGAAACTGATTATGAAAGGACGAAAATTTCTAGTTCCCAATCATTGTTTCCGAAACAATGGTTTTGAAATTAGTATGCGTAACCGATTAATTAAACACAAATTAATATGACTATAAATACTTCAGTGTTGTCATTTCATCATTGAATTTGCATATCGATTAACTGGAAATATCTCGGTCGGTGTAATCGAATGATAAACTAGCCAATCTGAAATCGATTAAACCGAGTCTGGGAACGTTGGGATCCCCTCCAATCGATTAATGGAAGCCGCTTCTATTTGAATAATTTGCTTGAAGACAGAGGCAGGGTAATCATTTATGTAGACCAGAGTCTCGAGCCGAATATCAGAATTGTCTATGGCAATACTAATGCAGTCTATTTCGGTAACTGTGAATACATTTCAATTGACATTGTCCTTTGAGAGCTAAATAAGCGGATCTTGAGTCTTAATATATCGTCAGACATTGTGTATGAATAGTTTGTAGCTTTGTTTATTATGCGAGCGAAGCCCTGTTTGAGATCTAGTGCTTATAATTCAAGACATATACTCCAACTGAATAGTTACTCCAGGTGGTAACAACTCCTTAGGAATTCGTAAGGAGTACATCGTAGGGTCATCCAGGCAGGCGCTTGTGTAATTTATTTCAACACCACTGTTCTTAATACGGCACAGAGAAGCATTGTTAGAAAGCTGGCATGTCCTGGAATAAAAAAAAATCTAATACATGTGACATCTGTCAAGCCGCACTGGGCCGGCGTGGTGGATTACGGCCCTTTCCTAGAGAGGAAACAAGAGTCAGCAGTGAAAACATTATAGGGTTGATTAAGCTTATACTCGTAATTTGACTTATCTATGCCTTGGTGATTTAAGAAAAATCCCCTTTGATTTACGTTTGGGCCTTCAATCCTATATTTTTGATTTAACATTAATTAAGAATATCGTAAACTCATCATGTTTTAGGGGCCGACTTTGCTAGTGATGAGACGTATGGGAACAGTCTATATCGGAGACTCTTGGGGGAGGCTTTTGTCCAGTAGTAGATGTCATTTAGCCGAAATGATGATGATCATACTCCTAACAAATGGCTTTAAGAAATCTATTAGCCTTTTTTTGGGTTTAGAAATGATCAAATAACCTTTCTCGCTTTAGGTAGAGTGGGAGGGAATGTCAGACTTATATGAACTACAACCCGTGGTTTTTCAGTTGCCTTTTGAACATTTTACAGATAAAAATTCAACTATTTTATCTATACTAATATTATAAAGAGGTAAAATTTGTAAGTTTGTATGTAGGGGGTAATCTCTGGAACTACTGGTCCGATTTGAAAAATTCTTTCAGTGTTAGATAGCCCATTTATCGAGGAATGCTATAGGCTATATATCATCAGCAGTAACGAAAAATGCGGGTGAAACCGCAGGGGACAGCTAGTTACAAATAATTTGCTTGAATATTAAATTCGACCTTTGTCCAAAAGCCCGTTCATTTCAAATACCATTGGATTAATGTAAATAAATCTAAATCTCATCATCTGTCATGTCAAAAACAGTCGAGATTTAGAACAAATTTAATATTTTAAAATGTCTGCTTGTTACTTGAAATTTAAATAAAAATATTGTGTTGATCTTGTTTTTAATATTTTGTTCTAAAAATGTGGTTTGTGGATTGTTCACAGATGCTGGATAATCATCTTTCCATATGAAAAAGAAGATAAATAATTTTCAAAATCTGATATTGCACTATAAGACGTCAAACTAATGAGAAAATGACAAAAACAAATTAAAAACTAATGTTCAATGGGTAGTCTTATCGCACAGGGCGATCTCTTAATAAAAACTTTTGAATCCTTAAAAATTATAAAACAAGGTCTCCCATAGCGTCTGTCTGTCTGTCTGCAGAAAACTTCATATTATATTTGTACTACATTTATGGTATATTATTTACGGTAAGCCGTAGGTCCTAGCTGTCATTTGTAGATCTTTGGCAGTCGTTACGGATAGTCAGAAGCCAGTAAATCTGACTCCAGTCTTACCATGAAGTACCGTGTTACCCCAGTTAATGGGTTGTAGAGGTCGAGCTACACCTCGTAAAATACTGGTATTCAGCTAAATCTGGCTTGACTGGAAGCCGACCCCAATATAGTTGGGAAAAGGCTACGTAGATTATTATGATGATTAGAGTATATTATGAGTATGTATATTCTTGGCTCGACTGGAAGCCGACCCCAATATACCTAGTTGGGAAATGGCTAGGTAGATGATGATGATTAGTATGCATATTCTTTTATTCCCTTTTTGTCTCTCTTATTGCACCTACCAATAGGCATCACCCTAAGGTTGACCAGTAGAAAATGCCTAAGGCATGTCCGGTGTTCGCCTCTAAATAAATCAATAAACTCAATAACTACCGAATAGTTATGGTATATGCAGTTTTCTCCTACAGACAGAGTGATTCATGAGAAAGGTTTAGGTGTACAATACATACATATTGTACTAGACAAAATGGAGGATTTCCAAGATAGGTAATAGCCGTGAGAAGCCCGCCTGGTCTCTGGTAGACTTTACAAAAGGTATTATAATTCTACAAGTCCCAGAACCAAAGCCTTCCTTCAACAATACACCGTACACACTATGAATTTTGAACGCAAAGACGTGGATCCTTCATTTATATATATGTTACGGCTAATACCCGAAGTGCGGCTACACCTAGTTTTAGCCGGTTAGAACTAGGTGTAGCCACTTACTCTTGGTTAAACCTAGTACGAGCCGATTGTTTTCGGGTAAAACTAGGTCTAGCCTTCATCATGCCGGCTACAACTAGGTCCAGCCATTTCGTGTTGGATAAAACTAGGTCTATCCGATATCATTCCGGCTAGAACTAGGTCCAGACAATCCCTGTTGGATAAAACTTAGATGCGTGTCCCGCCAAGCCTTCCGCCCCGCGTCACACTCATGACTCACAGCATCTGCAGCAGCGGCGCGGGGTGGAGGGCAAAGCGAGGCACGCGCCTCTGCAGGTTGTGAGCGCCAGGTGCTGCTGGTCTACTGCAGGTCTACTAGCGAGCGTGACTCACAGCGTCTGCAGCAGCAGCGCGTGTCTTAGTTTTATCTAATAGGGATTGGCTGTACATAGTTGTAGCCGGCATGCTATCGGCAGAGCTTTTTTAGATATTAAAAAAACATCGAATGAAAAGAAACGTGAGTTTTTTATTCTTATAAATCACATTGTAATAATTAACACGAATTATTAGGAGTACAATTATTATTTTTAATATAATAGGAACAATCAGGAACATTTTTTTAACAACAGACAATAAGTAGTTGCATATTATAATTTAAAAAATGTTATTATATTATAAATCACACTTTTATAAAGTAACATAAACTATTTATTAGAACAACATAAACTTAAGTGACATTTTGACTTTGGATGTTTTTTTTTAATATCTAAAAAAGCTCTGCCGATAGCATGCCGGCTACAACTATGTACAGCCAATCCCTATTAGATAAAACTAAGACACGCGCCGCTGCTGCAGACGCTGTGAGTCACACTCGCTAGTAGACCTGCAGTAGATCAGCAGCACCTGGCGCTCACAACCTGCAGAGGCGTGTGCCTCGCTATGCCCTCCACCCCGCGCCGCTGCTGCAGATGCTGTGAGTCATGAGTGTGACGCGGGGCGGAAGGCTTGGCGGGACACGCATCTAAGTTTTATCCAACAAGGATTGTCTGGACCTAGTTCTAGCCGGAATGATATCGGATAGACCTAGTTTTATCCAACAGGGAATGGCTGGACCTAGTTGTAGCCGGCATGATGAAGGCTAGACCTAGTTTTACCCGAAAACAATCGGCTCGTACTAGGTTTAACCAAGAGTAAGTGGCTACACCTAGTTCTAACCGGCTAAAACTAGGTGTAGCCGCACTTCGGGTATTAGCCGTAACATATATACATATATATGGATGGACGGTCTGAAGACTGATATGAAAGAAAAGGGAGTCAGTGATGTTATGACGGCTGACAGGACAGAATTGAAGAAAAAAACGTTTTGCGCCGACCCCAAGTAATATGGGATAAGGGCAGGAAGAAGAAGAAGAAAATATGTTAAAAGGAGAAACTGACTGACTAACATATCAACGCACAGCCGAAACTACTGGGACGGGGAGCAGGAAATTTTGCACAAGGATTAATTTTATGACATAGGCGAGCATTAAGAGAGAATTTTCCAAAATTCACTCCCTAAAGCAATGAAACGACGTTCCAAGTTTGTATGAAGAAACCGCCTATCAAGCAGGCGAAGCCGCTGGCAACAACTAGTTACCACTAAAACAAACTTAGCACCCAAGTCTATTAATATTAAAACAACTTACTCACAATATCGTATAAACGAACAGTTTTACCAAAACTTAGCTTCCTTCCCTTTCAAGATCGCACCGCCATTTTTTATTCACGTCACACACCAATATTTGATCACGTTGACGATTAGGACGAAAAAACAAACGCGTTCTGATACCCGGGGAAAAAAAAAGATAGAATTATAAGTAATATATTATTCATATTGTCTGTGTCGGCCAAACGATTAAAGTTTAAAATTCGTTCTTCATTTTTTACGGGGCCATTAAAATTTCCTACTTATGCCAAATAAAGCAAAGGGTGGGCTTCAGACAAAGGGCCAGGGATCTTGATGGGAATTCTCCGAGGATTTCATTTGAGAGGAAAAAAACTGTGTTAGATATAATATTTTGTGGGGTTGTTGTCCAGTGGTTGCGATGTTGAAGCTATTGATGGTTATGTCACCATAATTACAATCTACCGAAAAATACTTAATGCGATAAAAAAGGTAAGGTCATAATCTTTCTAGTTTACCATCTGGCGAGATAGATTTTAATCTAAAAACGGTTTCTTTTTAACTTGCGTTGCTAAATTTTAGTGACTTAAACCCACCCGTGTTCCTTTAGTTGCTTTTTGCGTTCTATGACCAAGGTTATTTATTGAAACAATTCAGTTAGCCACTAGATCAACTTTGGGTAAGTATACATATAATACGTTTTATGCCAGTGATTCATTCCCATGACATAACTTTAGGCTATCACACAGACAAAGTCACTAACAGAAGCTAGTTATATCATAGAAAAAGGCTAGAACTAAACTATTAAATAAGCAATACATCATTAATCTAATACAATTGAAATATAAAGCTTTATAAACAAAACTTAGTACTAGAGAGCTCATCAATCATTTTAACATGAAAAAAAAAAAACTACAATATCGTTATTTAACTTTGAATGGGCTACAAAAGTCACCGACAGATTAATTAAGTAAAAAGTTCTAGTTAATTTTCGTTTTGCAATTTATAATTCAGATGAGAAAAGAAAGTTCTAATTAGGACTGAATATTTAGCATGTTTGATGCTGCATGCAAACCAAGTTTCTTAACTTTTCCAAGTTTATTTTGCTGTTAGAGAAGTAAATTAAAAATGTAATTATGAATATTTTTATATATTTCATCGTCATCATCATCATCATTTTCATCATCATTCATAATTTTGTCCAATGCTGGACATAGGACTCCCGAAGTGTCACCACAACTATCGGTCTTGCCCGTCTCGCTTCCATCGGATTCCCGCGACCCTCACCAGGTCATCGGTCCACCTTGTCGGAGGCCTTCCAACGCAGCGTCTTCTGGTACGCGATCGCCACTTCAAGACCTTTCGTTCCCATCAACTATCTGTTCTGCTAGCAGTAACCCTTTCCTCTGCCACTAAATTGAGCGAATCTTCGAGCTATAATATTGGTAACTTTAATTTTCCTGTATGTTTCATATTCATTCTTGATTCGATCACTATTTTTTTTTTGCATAAATTGTAATTTTAAATGGACTTACCATTGAGTGCTTGGGAAATTTTGTTAGTGAAATAAATGTACCTACGTGAAAATAGCTTAGCGGATTATAGCATAGCTTGGAGTGGAAGGCCGAAATTAGACGAGAGATGTCCTTTTACCGTAGCAGTCAAGGGGAAAGTCGGGGTATAATGTATACCTCATAAAATATGGAAGAATTAATTAATGAATACAGGAGACGTCGACATTTTTGATCCTGATAACATTTCTTAATATTGTTCTTATGATTTTTTGGAATGCGGCATTGTTGAATGTGACATAAAAATTATATTAGATCTATTATCTAATTAGTTGGAATGTTTATGAAAGGACGTGACTGTCCCCTGTGGAATAATCACAATGTGTGATCGATGGCGCAGTGGAGATTAGATATCATTTTTGAGGTAGGAAAAATCATCAAAAAAGCTTTCTTCCCCGAGTGAAGCGAGAGTACGTGTCTGACTTTTGCTGATTGATCTTTTGTTGATGGAACGACTGTCTATTTTACCTTCATAGCCTAGTTACTGCGCAAAATGATACTTATTGGATAGACTGATGGTCAGAATTTCTGACTTCTAATGACCTGTAATGACTATCAATAATCCACGAATGATCTAAGGACCAAAGGTTTTACGTGCTTTGAGACACGGGTTGTTGGTAATGACCTAATTAAACTTAGAAAAGAACTTACAAATTGGTAAATAACACAACAAATACGTCCAATTACGAACCCGTCACCTCATGCATAGAAGGCGGATACTGCGCCATCCTAACTTCATACACAGCTAACTTATTTATTGTTTCAAGAAGATTGTAAAACAAATTATTATTTTAAATGAGCACCTTCGGAGTTTCGTACTCGTTCCTCCAACTTTTTGGAACGATACAACTAAAGAGTAAATTCATGAAAATTTAAAACTTGAAGTATCAAGGAGCTTTATGATACACCAACTTTAAGGCTGTCGGCACACTGAGAGAGACACCAGAGTTTTTGTGGCTTAAACTAGAGATAGGTCGACTGGTGACTTGGTCGACTAGTTGACTAGACGACTAGTTTGCGAAACAAATGTCAAATAATTTGATTCGAATTGTTAACCTTCCCTAATCAGTCAGGACTAATTAGTTCATATCAATTGATTATGTTTGCATTTTGCTTAAAAACTGTTTAAATTTCTTTGACAAAATTACAAATTAATGGTTTACTATTCCGCATTATTCTTCTAAAAGACTTAAGTTTATTTCTTAAGCATAATTATAAACGGTTACTGAGTAATTAATTAATTACTTTTTCTCGTTTTTTCCCTGGTTCTGAAGTCGTCTGATTTTTATGTTTATCTTGTTCTTATCATTTTTGTTTTTCTACAACTCATTAAGTGCTTTGGCACTAATAATAGTGTTCGCATTAGTCAGCTTTCCCGGCTAGTCGACAACTAGTTATTTCTAGTTTAACTACAAAATTAAACACAGCCAACGTTAATTAATATGTACCTACATTACGTATTCACTCAGGGCTTCTAATTTCAGTCTCCCTTTATTGTCTATGTCATGGCTGTGGAATCAAAATCCTGCTCGCACATAATTAGGCGACGGGCTGTGGGTACGTTTGTAGAGAGCCTAATATTGTGCAAAATTTTAAACTGTGCTGTTGCACACTGGGGAAGGTGACCTATAATAAAATACACAATAAAATACATCAGTACTTTAAAGTTGATCTAATATTCTCACAGATATAGGTATGCACGAATATAGTGAAAAAAGGAAATTATATTAGAGAAAAATAATATTATAATACATGTAAAAATATTATAAAAGTCAACAAATACGTTCCCTCTATTACTATTTTTTAGGGTTCCGTAGCCAAAATGGCAAAAACGGAACCCTTATAGTTTCGTCATGTCCGTCTGTCCGTCTGTCCGTCTGTCCGTCTGTCACAGCCGATTTACTCGGAAACTATAAGTACTACAGTGATGAAATTTGATGGGAATATGTGTTGTATGAACCGCTACAAAATTATGACACTAAATAGTAAAAAAAAGAATTGGGGGTGGGGCCCCCCATACATGTAACTGAGGGATGAAAATTTTTTTTTCGATGTACATACCCGTGTGGGGTATCAATGGAAAGGTCTTTTAAAATGATATAAAGTTTTCTAAAAAACATTTTTCTTAAAGTGAACGGTTTTTGAGATATCAGCTCTCAAAGTCGTAAAAAGTATGTCCCCCCCCCTCTATTTTTATAACTACGGGGTATAAAATTCTAAAAAAAATAGAGGTGATGCATGCTAATTAACTCTTTCAACGATTTTTGGTTTGATCAAAGTATCTCTTATAGTTTTTGAGATAGGTTGATTTAACTGTAATTTTGGTTAAGTTATTGTGCTTACACTGAAAACGATGGCTGAACCTTATAAGTTTTATTTGCTGCTACGGAACCCTTTGTGCGCGAGCCCGACTCGCACTTGGCCGGTTTTTTTAAAGTATTATTTTGTACTTAAACCGTGGTTCGTACATGGCTTTAGAGCGTAGTTAGTTAGTTTTAGACCTCATAATAGTCCTGGCTGCAGGCTTTGATTTTATTAAGGACGACCACCTGAAGTTGAAAATTTACAAGAAAAAACTGATGAATTTTGTCCCTCAAAATTTGGAGTACCTATAAAGTCGCACCGTGCACACTACTTACCGTTCCACAGGCACAGACACCGAAGGGGAAGGTAAATTGGCCACGGAGGGAGACGGAGTCAGAGGCAATGACTATAGCAGCCAAATTGACCCCCCGTTCGTTTAAAAACCGGGCAAGTGCGAGTCGGGCTCGAGCAAGAAGGGTTCCGTACTGTCCGTAGGAGAAAACGGCAAGAAAATCATGTTTGTTGTATGGGAGCCTCCATTCTGTTTTTAGTTTTGTTGTTATAGCGGCAATAGATATACATCACCTGTGAAAATTTCAACTGTTTAGCGATCACGGTTCATGAGATGAAATAATGGATTAATGGGTGATGGATGGATGGATGAAAATGGGATAGTTCGGTTGGCGACAGACGGACAAAACAGATAGACGGACGGACAGAACCTTAGTAACAGGATCCCATTTTATCCTTCTCTTTGGATCGTATTCCTCAATGCTGAGGGTCGTGACCTCTGTGCTTCATTCATCACTATTAACTTTTATGATATTCCTCCATCTGTTAAGATATTGTCCGTAAAGTATTATGACGTGTAAATGCAATTTTTACCAATAAATATCTCTGGCAGTGTAAAGGGCATTGTACCTACATCATACTTTTGAGTACGAAACCCTAAAAAATAAGACCCTTTACAAAAGATAATTTGCCAATTATACAATGTGACGTTTTTGAAGAGTTTCTGTTAGTAATGAGTACCTTGTTTTTGTAGAAATAGCTACTTTGATATTTGTGAGGGAGGAGATATTAGTTTGTTAATGCGACCCCTATTTTGTTTTTTTGTTGGAATTGGTTTTATTTGAAACCCCTTTTCGTTTTGACTAATTATAATTTTGTTTATAAATAATAATAATAATAATAATAATAACATGAACTGTCAAATTACTGTGTACTAGGAATTATTAATTCTATATAGTTAAACAATAAAAAAGTGAAGAATTAAAGATAACAAACAAGCTACTAAAATGTATTTGAAAGTTCTATGACTTTATTTTGTATTTATAATTCTTCAGTACCTATGTTAATACCTAATTCCTAAACGGTTTAGCCGTTTGAAAGTAATTTTGTGTATATATTTGAGCAGGTTTTTTTTATTCTAAAATCAAACAGGAAGATCGGATATTTTTTTCTGTTTTTCATTTATATAATCAGACGATAAATTTTGTCAATGTCTGATCTATCTATTGTGGTCTGGTTTCCGCATTTTGTCCTTAATAGACTATTGTGTATGTGGTCCTTTGAGCCGGATACTTTCATCTTCAAATCCATACTTCAAAATCTGAGTATAGATTTTTTGTAAAACATACTTGAGTTCCAAAATAACATAGATATGAGCATCTATATTCTAATTGGCCATAATTTATGCACGACACCACCCCGCTTTTTGAATAAATAATGAAATACAATGTCACATGCGTTCTTGTGTATGTGTGGCGGTGCGTTTGATGATAGGGGTGGAAGGATAGGGTGGATGTAATGGAGGATTGTGTCAAAAATAACTAGATTGTTAAGCCTTCGTATTTTGATTAAACAAGAACTGAATAGGTAGAATTCCCCGCCGGAGTCTGTGTTTCCTGATAGCAAACTACATCTTAGGGGTCCTGAAGTCAAGAGTGAATAGGTTACTTCTAGGCAAGTGTGTTCCATCGTCGACAACATCATCGCTTACTATCAAATGAGATATTGATCAAATGCGAGCCGCTGCATAGTAAAAAAAAAACACAATCTTTTGCCTTTGTAATATTAATGTAATAGTTGATACATCAATTGTAACGATTAGAAACCAAATTTTAAGCCGTAGAGGTAGGAAAACTAACGTAGATAATTTGCTTTGACAATTATATGATGCGGACAATGCTTGGATTTACCTACAGGAATAGCCTTGTGAGGGCAATATCCAGGTTTAGAATTGACCTGTCCCGACAAAATGACGTTAACACTTGTCATTGTGCTGCTGAGCTCTATTTTAGAGAACTCAACAACCCGTCACAGGACACTGGCAGATTTGTATAGCACTAGTATTTATGTTACCGACAAACAGCCACTGTATCCATAATAAACAGACAGACAGACATGACGAATCTATAAGGGTTCCGTTTTTTGCCACTTGGTTACGGAACCCTGAAAAGACTTGAAATTGGCAAACAAAAAATAAAAAAAACATATTCTAACATTCCATTCCTTAAGAATTGGCAAGAAGTGGTTCAAAGCCACGAACGATGGAAGAAATGGGAGGGAGGCCTTTGCCCAGCAGTGGGACAATATATAGGCTAGGTAATAATAATAATAACATTCCAAACTTGAAATTCAAAATATTAAATTTAGCCACTATTCCTAACTACAAATGTTAATCAGTCAATCAGCGTCTGTGACACGCCATAATTCGGTTACAAGCGGAATAAAGACTTAAAACAGCAATAAATTAAAAAAAGTACATTTCAAAATTGAAATATTACATTCAGCCACTGACTTAAAACTGCAAGATAAAAAAAACAGTTGCTGTTCTAACGTTCCAAAATTGAAACTATTAAATTCAGCCACTATTCCATAATTTAAAAAAAACTGCAGGACAAAAAAAGCAGTTAGTTACTCTTCTAACATTCCAAAATTGAAATTCAAAATATTAAATTCAGCCACTATTCCTAGCTACGAATGGTAATCAGCCAATCAGCGTCTGTGACACGCCATAATCCGGTTACAAGCAGAATATTTGATGTCTGATCAGTGCCTATGTGCAGCGGGTATTATGCACCCCTACGGAATTATGGCGTTTCGGTCGGATGGGGACAGTTTGTCAGGTACGATCGTCAGTGTTTCGGGGTGTATTGTTATTGAATTTGATTGTGTTTTAGGTGTTTTTTGGTTTGTGGAAGTTTTTGTATTTAAATAAGATTTATTCACGGTTTTTGTTACAGCCACAATAGAAACAAAACCGGCAAGTGCGAGTCGGATTTGCGAAAGTTTCCTTAAAAACTGTAAAACAGATGCGACAGAGGAGTCTTAGCAATAGGGTCGCGTTTGTACCCTTTGGGTACAGAACCCTTGACTTTTGAGATTTGTAAAGCTACCTTAGACCCACGCCACGCGACGCGATGCGACGCGGTTCTACGTACAACTCAGGCGTCGCCCACGTGTGCGTCGATCTAATGTAATTCCCGCTTAACACTTCTTCTGTCATACAAACAAAAATTAAGAGAAATTATTCTAGAAGTGATAAAATATTGGCAGGTTTACCTGACTGGCTTGGAATTAATAGAATTAATTAAGTCATCAATTCATCGCAGATTTTATCGAAGTAACGTCCAAAAGACTCCCCTCGACGCGTAGGTACAGTTAATCACAAAACAACAATAGCTAAGTCCCAATTAATAAGATCTAAATTCTGGAGGGACAGTGGGTCCGGCTTTAATAAACGTATTTGCATACGCACAAAGGAACCCCAAGCCGAATCACTTCTCAACACGATTGTACCAAATTCAGAGAGAATATTCACGATTTTAAGTAACGTCAAATTGTATATTCCCACTTTAAAATTAACTTTTGAATAAAGTGAAAAAGGGAGAAATGGAAAATTCCCTTTTTTTCTCTCATAACGGTGCTATATTTTTCTGATTAACAATCTTGTGACGGCCAATGGAAAGTGCAAATAGCTCTCCACTTCAGAAAAATTGCGCCAGAGGAAAACTGAGCGGTTACAGTAAAGTGCTTAATTTTAAATGGAACTCGATAAAGGAAAAGTGGACTGCAAATATTTTTACTGAAATACGAAAAGTCAACGAGTAGCAAATGGACAAATATAAAGCAATTACGGAAAACTGTGACAAAAATACTACGTTAATTACGGTACTAAAAACCTGCCAATGTGAATTTGACTCTACTAGTACAAATTTTAGGTTCATTTTTAATTGACTTTCAAAATTCATTCATGAGAACTTGCAAAGTTATTATCAAAACAGTAAGACCACAAGAACAAAACACTATTGTCGTTCACTAAACATTATTTTCTTAGAAGGTACAGTCGAGTACAAAAGAGAATCTTTTGTCTAATAATTATTAGCTTTTAAAACATGCGCTGTCCTGTCGTCACTGACAAAAAAACGTAGATTTATTACTTTATTTTGAAAATCGAACGTCTATGGATGTGTTCCCTGATTTATGCTTTTTTTTCTTTACTTTTTAATCGACGGAACGCAATTATTGTCTTTGATGCTTGTTAAGATATTTTGTTTCGTTTATGTGTTGTCGTTTATTTAAGACTATGGAGTATTTTTGTTAAAATGTGTCAAAGGAAACATAATTATGTCATCGCCGAGAATAGTGGAATATTTATGTTGTTAATTTTATGTTAACGCGTAACATGATATTGGATGATAAGATGAAATTAATTATAATAAATTGTGATTTGAATTGATGATTTCTTCTATATATAAAAATTCAAAAGATGTATGTGATGATGTGAAGACCTAAGTTCATGTTTAGCCGTTATAGACTTTGAAACCGAATTCTTATTATTATTAAGAGCCTATTCACTCTAGCCTTGAAGACACCTAAAATATAATCGGATGATTTTAGACTATTAAAAAAATAGATGTAAAATACTTTTTTGCAACATATAAACCATTTTTTTTAATGCAGCACAAACCGGTTATCCGGTTTTATATCATAGTAAAACCGGATATCCGCTAGTAAATTTACAAGTAACATTTGAAATAATCTTGCAGTAAGTCGAATAACAGAAATATTTCGCACGGCAAATGGCATTTGAATCTTCCATTTGGCACCCAAGTGGAAGGAAGCAAAAAGCATATTATATCCGTATGTGACTGGTCGTGTGAATATTTCTGCGTACGATGGAATATGGTTGCACTTAACGTATCTTTTAATATTTCACAACATATTTTAAGATTTATTTACTGTAATGTTTAAAGATTTTGTTTTGATAATATTAACAGTATCTCTTTCTTGAATGTATGTATATTGAAAATTCGAGTGAATCAGAACGTTTGTATTATGTTTTATTTTATTTTTTATTTACTAGTCTGTGTTTGTTTGTCATCGGGCTCTTCAGTTTATAAAACCTTTTGTTTTATAATCCGAGTCGGGCTCTATCTCACTTTCACAAATGATATAGTACATATTTCTGTGGCTCTTACATAAAAACAGAATAAAATAGTTTAGATGAATCTAAGAATAAGGTGTGGAAGGAAGCAAAAAGCATATTATATCCGTATGTGACTGGTCGTGTGAATATTTCTGCGTACGATGGAATATGGTTGCACTTAACGTATATTTTAATATTTCACAACACATTTTAAGATTTATTGTTGCTGTAGTATTTAAAGATTTTGTTTTGAGAAAGTTATCTGTATATCTTTCTTGAGTGTACCTATATATTGAAAATACGAGTGAATCAGAGTGTTTGTTTTAAGTTTTTATTTTATACTAGCTGTCTCCTGCGGTTTCACCCGCATTTTCGTTACTGTTCCGCTCCCGTGGGTTGTAGCGTGATGGTATATAGCCTATAGCATTCCTCCATAAATGGGCCATCTAACACTGAACGAATTTTTGAAATCGGACCAGTAGTTCCAGAGATTACCCCCTACATACAAACTTACAAATTTTACCTCTTTATAATATTAGTATAGATTTTAGGGATTCATGCCAAAAGGGTAAATGGAACCCAATTACTAAGACTCCACTGTCTCCAAGCTGCATCTTATAAACCGTACTTGGCTAGACAGCAAAAACGTGATTTTTCAACAAACAGACTCCGAGATAAGTGAGACTAAAAAATAAAGGTTATAATATGGTGTCTAATGTTGTATAAGTAAATTATTACAAATTATTTATTTTATTAATATATTGTGCGGAACCATTCGTGCGTGATTCTTACTCGCACTTGGCCGCATTTTTTTTCAACCGTCTTCCTTTCGTTTCAAGTAAACATATTATTTTAGTTTAATTTTGTAGTTCTCATAGCATCAGTAAAGAACTTATAAATACATAGTAACAGTAGTAGTTTTTGTATAAATCGTTACTATTTTTGGTGTAGGGGAGAGGTGGCATGAAGGGGACATTTTTGTTCTAGTGGCTCTAGTGAACACTCTATATAATATTTTAAATAGGTTGAACCTGAATGAGAAACCTACATTCATCTTCTAATGAAATAAAAGTAAATAATGAATATATCCTTATTCTTAGGTACTCATATTAACGATTTAAAAAAATGTGGATTTTGTCCCATTCATAAATGTGCTGTATTGAAAGGGACGAATTCATTTATGAAAGGGACAATACATAATATCCATATAAAATCATTTTACAATATATTAATACTAGTTTGGTAATGTTTAAAAATCTAGTTTTTTAAGTTACAAACAAACAACAATCTTAAAGTTTGGTTATCTGGCTATCCTAACATAAACCCACTTTGTGCTAATCGTAAAATTATGACTAGTAATGCAACTAGTAAAAAAATAATAACCAATAATTTTCACTAAAAACGATTTAGAGAAAACACTGAAACTGAAATTAAACAGTAATCAACCGTTTTATAACTGTTTATTTTTAAACAACTTAAGTGTTTATATTTTTTTATATGAGTTTTACTCAATTGTCTTAACTTATTTGGTTTCTTGGTTACATTTAATCATCAACTAAGATATATAAGAGAGACTAAGACAATAATAATGCTTATATACAGTTTCATTGACAACTTCTTCTATTTTGTGTACTTCTACAAGTGTTCTGGGTATATTTATACTGCAAAAATAATAATAACAAAAATTACTATAAAATCAACAAAATAGATAGACAAATAAATAGAATACTTTTTATTTCAAAACATGATGATAAGAAAAGCTTAAAACTAGTCATTCGTTAGCCAGATTCTAGGTGTTACAGAGATTGTGTACTAATTAGCTAATTAAAGTACTGTTTATGAATGTTACAGTTATGAAAGGGACGTCCCATTCATAACCATTTTTCATGTCCCTTTCATAAATATGACTCAAAAATAATAAAAATGAATTTAAAACCTACTAACAATTAATAAATATTTCTGACCTTTTGTTCTCGTATTTGTCGATAACTAAGTCGATCGAAAACACTGGTAAAACAATACTTATCTAATTACAACATTTCACAAAACACTTCTAAAGAATAACGAAAAATTTACTTTTGTGTACGATTACGAACACTTGCTCGCCGTCGCCATGTTTGAAATGATAGAAGCGGGACGTTAGGTACGAATGGTTGGGCTTCGGGATTGCCACAGAACAAAAATATTCTCGTTTCTAGAAGTTTCTTATTTTACAAGATATTCGTCTTGTCCCTTTCAATACGCGTCCTTTTCATGCCACCTCTCCCCTACAATAAATTTTATTCTGTTCTAATAGAGTAAAAATATCTAGCGTTCATTCATCATAGTTCATGAGCTGTAAAGTCTGATAAACGTATTTAAATTTTGAAACCAAGCTTAGAACATTTTTCATAATGTCTCGGCTATTTCACAATATTGTTCAAGTACACAAAATTAATTGTGAAAATCAATTTAAAACGTTCCTATTGCAAACATAGTCACGATACTAAATCATATTTAAACTATAAAATGAAAAATTGAGAACAGAAAGGACACAATGGGTATTTTTGTAGGTATACATACTCCATGCTCTAGCCCCTTATCTCCAAACTGGTTTTCGTCACGGGTACCTATAACCATCATCACATCATCTACCTAGCCTTTTCCCAACTATGTTGGGGTCGGCTTCCAGTCCAGCCGGATTTAGCTGAAAACCAGTATTTTATGACGAGCGGCTGCCCACCAGACCTCCAGAACCCAATGTTGTAATGAAGTTTCGCGCAGTCGTATGACACCGCACGGGATTTTAGTGGCTAGAACGCGTATTCTTTTGTATAGGAGAAACTGACTGACTGACTTTTATGACGCAAGCGAGCACTAAGGGAGGATTCTTTTAAGTTACATGAACTAGTGCTTGACTGCGATCCCACCTGATGATAAGCAGTGATGCAATCGTTGAATGATTTGTTGAAATTCTCCTCCTAAGGGGATGAGACGGGGTTCCAAAATTTGTGTGAAGAAACCTACTTTCACGCGAGTAAAGCCGCTGGCGAAAGCTAGTGACTACAAAAACTTAGCTAGATGTCAACAAGTAATTTAATAACAGCTACTTAATATTAAAATATTTTTCCCTAATGGATTATTTTAACACATTTTGCTTCTTGACTACTAAAATATCAGAAAAAAAAATCCCTCATACATAATTTAAAAGACATTTCTTTAACGATAAGCAAAAACATTAAAAGAATGTTTATCAATAATTAATTAACAAAAAAAAAAACTCACAAATGGATTTAGTAATTTGATATTTTAATTTAGTAACATAAACTATTTTTTTTGGAGTATTCCCGTATCGGTACCCAGATTTTCGGCACCAACATTTTCGGCACCAAAACGTATTTTGAATAATAGTAACCTATACAAAATCCCAATCCAAAATACCTATTGGTGCCGAAACGGGAATATAGGTGCCGAAAATTTTGGTGCCGTAAACCTAGATGCCGAAACGGAAATATTCCTTTTTTTATTCACTTAAAAGACTTTTCTTTGCGATTATACTATGAGTGGAAACATGGGCGAGTCTAATGAGAAGCATTTATGTTTTTTTAATAAACATTATGCAAATAAGATGTTTGTGTGTCGGTACGGTTGGCAGAAATCGGATATTACCTATTAGATATTTTTATGAGAAGATATTACCAGAGATTAGATTTTATTAGTTTACTAGCTGCTGCCACCGGCTTCGCCCGACCAGGTAAGCCAAACTCTCAACGTTAATTTCGCAATTTAAATACAAAGACATACCTACAGATATTTAAAACATATATTATAAGACGATCTTGAAACCTTGATGTAGATAATTCAGGCAAAACGAAATTCTTTTATCATTCTAGGTAGGGTCTTTTAGGAACAGTCACGA
Organism: Mythimna separata; assembly: GCA_030763345.1. Lineage (NCBI taxonomy): Eukaryota > Metazoa > Arthropoda > Insecta > Lepidoptera > Noctuidae > Mythimna > Mythimna separata. The sequence continues at coordinate 10,830,882 of CM061192.1, forward strand.
TATATGTATTAGCTTGCATTTGATAAGCGACGAAGTAGTCGACGACGGAGCACGCTTGCCTAGAAGTAACCTATTTAATCTTGCTTCGATCTTCTTACTCTTACTTAGCTAGCTTCTACTCCTTAGCTATACCTACGCACAGTGAATTTGCTCCCATAACGCTAAAACAATATCATCATCATCATCTCAGCCGTAAGACATCCACAGCTGGACAAACCTTGTCGCCACAAGGACCGGTCCATTGCGTCTCGCAACCATCAGATTCCCGCGAACCTCACCAGGTCGTCAGCACCCCTTGTGAGAGAACACAATATCAAGTACAAAAAAAGATTCCAAGCTTTTTAACCGTTCCTAAGCAAGCCTCTTTAAAAAATAATGTTTATATTATATTATTTTCTATAGTCTATTTACTATAAGAAAAGAAAACAAAAGGAACTAATGTTACTGTCCGTTTAACCGATTTTGACTTCCATTCCGTAGACATAAGTATGACAATATGACATAAGCAAAAAAAGTGGTTACAATACCAACTTTTTCTGCAGCCGTCATTTGACATGTCACCAATAAAAGTCAAAATCGGTTGAACGGACGGTAAAACAAGTTTCTTTAAATTTCTTTTCTTATAGTAAATAGAGTACAGTACCTGTTTTGCTAACCCTACCCATCTGCTTAGCTGTCTTCAGAGCATAATGCACTTGCATAGTCTTGCATCTGATCCAGGCGATGATAATATCGCTTTGTGCTCAAAAATTAAAAGGAGAGAATCTCCTTTCTTCCCGTATTAAAAGATAAAATTGTTGCCTTGATTAAAAATTTCTTTTTAATTATTTAAATACTGATAAGAGCAGCATTATTATAGTGTGAAGTTTTTTCATATCCAGTAATTATAATAGCATAATCAGGCTTTTAATTTTTAACTCAATCCTCCTCGCTAGGAGAGGGTAGTCCGAATAAGTGGGTTATAGTCCATTCCCTCTCCTACGCCAGATTAGTGTAGGTTGAAGAATACCTATCACATATCTCTGAATTTATGGTTCTAGGATATTCGGTCATCCTTGTTCTCTTGAGTGGAACGACAAGGTGTGTCAGACTTGTACTGATTAAAACCCAGTTGTGTGCTTCAGTTACCCTTAGCGTTCCAGTGCTACGGTTACTCTTTCAAACACCTGTAGACCTCGTGTGATATGTTCACGGGATATTTTTTTTCACGCAGGCGAAATCGTTGGAGATAATATAGAGACGAAGAATGATATAAGGGGCCTTACTATGACGTGTCAAAATGTCAAGCGGGCGAGCAAGAAAGGGCCATAGAGATATAACCTATATATAGCTGTATCCCTTTAATAATTCAGTTTAAGTCATCAAATGGATCGCGTTCAGAGCTCAACGTTGCAACAACAAAAAAAGGTCTTATTGCGACTGGATACCCTCCATATTCGGCAGAGCTCTTCTCTGTAGCATATCCCATGCATGCTCAATCGGGTTCAAGTCTGGCGACTGAGCAGGCCAGGGACATAGGACATTGATGTTAGCTGCGGCGAGAGTCTGTCTTACAACTCTTGCGGTGTGCGGTCGTGCATTATCATGCATGAACTGAAATAAGGGACCGATTTGCACTTGTAGAGGAACGATGACGTCTGATACAATCGTCTCAGCATAAATTTGAGCGTTGAGGTTGCCTCTGATCCAAATCAACTTAGTTCTTCCGCCGATCCAAATACCCGCCCATACCATGATGGTTCCACCACTATAAGGATGGACTTCCTGGCTGGATTTTAATCGCTGTTGGCGTCCAGGGGTTCTCCAGTGTCGTATACGTCTTGTATCCGGTCTCATACCAAAACGAGACTCATCAGAAAAGCACACGAAACGCCATTGTTCTTCTGCCCAATTTCTGTGTTCAAGAGCCCATTGATATCGAATCCTACGATTGTGCATTGCTATAGATGGTACCCGTAGCGGTCTTCGGGAATGAAGGTTCACTTCATGCAAGCGGTTTCTGACTGTTTGGTCGCTAATTAAGTTCCCTGAAGAGTGATGAAGCCTCACGGCTAACATCATGGCGGTTATTGTTGGAGCTCTTCGAGTTAAGATTTGAATGTATCGGTCTTGTCTCCGTGTGGTGCAGCGATACCGTCCTCCATGGCGCTCAGCCACGGAACCAGTGCTTCGGTAACGTGTCCAAAGTCGACTGATAACACTCTGACTTGTATTCAGAGCTAAAGCCACAGTACGTTGCCGGGAACCAGCTTCTATCATTCCCACGGCTCTGAGCATTATTCTTCCCTGCTTAAATGACGTCGCCGCTCCATAATAACGTTGGTTTTAATCAGTAGTAGAGAAACAGTAGCACTAATAATGTCTTCAATGCGTTGTATGTTTTTATAGGGAAAATATTGACCGCTGATTTTCATCTTTTACTCGAATTTGATTCACAGTTCCTGATTCAAATTATGAAATGCACCAAAAAGGATCCATATAAATTTATAAAATCATAAATTTATTACAAAGCCACATCTCAATCTCAAGAAATCCGCATAAAAATGCTTGATCCCTAGACACTTTTGATGTGTGTATTTTGAAATTAAAAGAAGCTATTTCATTCAAAATGAAGCAAAGACGGTATAAAAACATGTTTCCCTAACTAGTTACGCGAACGCTGTCACAAAACTAACACAACATACTCGTATCTCCACTATAGCCCTCAAATGCAGGGCCACCCAACTAATTTTGTAGGTGGACCGAAATGTGGACTACTTTTGAGGTGACAGGCCAACCTGTGGACATAATTTTTCTTCATGTCACACTAATATTATAAAGGCGAAAATTTGAATGTGAACAAAATAAAACTGTGAAAATATGCAAATTTAAATTCGCTTAAATTTCGTTTGGGGTAAGTAAAAAAAAAAGACGACGTAGGAACCTAGATAATTATTGTCTGAATTCGAATAACATCATATTATGGTGTAAATATGCTTAAACTGCAAATGATTTTGGTATTACGTTTGTATGGATAATTCTAACATATAATACATAAGCGGTTGGTCGGCTGACAATTTTAGATCTTGGACAGTCGTTACGGATACTCCAGAAAATCTAACATAGTCTTGCTAAGGGTCACCGAGCTACCCGGTTGCTGATTTTTTTTTCGACAGATATGCAGATGCTTCATATGAAAAAGGTTGACTACAAAGTAATACTAACTAGAAATTTACCTAGGAAAAGACGATTGATTGTTGGCGGGCAAATACAAAAACTTTGCCCGGGCCATTCGCAGCGGGCCTTGGTTTGGGCAGCCTTGCTGAAATGCAAACTACCACTCATACACACACAGAGACATCTATCATACGCCGAGTCACTGACCCAATTTTCACAAAAAAGGGTCGCGTTCCACTAAATCTAATTAGAGCGAGATTTTTTCGCGTCAACTGTAAAGCCGTTTCGCTTCCGTTGTGGACGACACTCCTATTTACTGGCAACACTTTTATTAAACTCTAGAAACTTTGTACGCGTTTCAAAGAAAATGAATATGTCGGAGTGAGGGTGCGGTGCGATTGTTGGCGACAATAAAGCAATTACAGACTAACCTAACCAGCAGATCCTTAATGAAGAAATAACCTTATTTTCATAAGTATAGTAGTACCTAGTTCCTGCCAGCAGCTTCGTCCACGGGAAAGTAGGGACATTGTCTGCAATCAACCCGGGGAGGATATTAGGGGGCCATCGACTACTTTCGTCAGGCATCGGGCTGCTAAAGAAATATTTCGAAAGAGATTCAGCAAGCGAATTTGAGTACACAGATCTCTCTGGCGCTCACGTACAAGGAGACCGAACCCCAGCTAAACTGGAAAGAGGCTTGGTAGTAAGTAACTGAACTGGTCAACCGATTGGTCGCTGAATACAGGGTAAAATCCTCATGGTAAATAATAAATCCTCAATGGTCAGCAACCCTAAGGAGCTGCTAACCTTTCTCGAAAAGAATCGAATGACAATCTTGTCCCACCATTACACAAAGTTGCGGACACTAGTCCGATGTATAATACAATACAATACAACCAGCATTACCTACCGCAAAGTAAACGACCCGATCAGCGTAATATTGATTTTAATCAACTGATCTAATCCACTCAGAAACGTGACATCTTTCATATAACTACACACGATAGATACCCAATTACCCATATATCCGTAGATATATCCCACCTCCGTAAAAAGAAAACCAGCAACACCAAGACGCTGCTGACCTTCCTTGAGGATCTGGGGTGAATCGAATGACACACTTGTTCCACCCTAACAGAATATACGTGCTTGGTTTGGACGTGGAGTCGCGGACACCAGTCCGACATACAATACAATGTGATACAATACAATACAACCAGCATTACCTACCGCAAAGTAAATGACACGATCACCGTAGTATAGATTTTAATCAACTGATCTAATCCACTCAGAAACGTGACATCTTCCATACAACTATATGTATGCAGTAGATACCCATATATCAGTAGAGATACCCAACCTTCCTATAATGGCCTGCCACACCATGCCACTGGTATCCTTCCATGTGGAGCTAGAATGAATGAAATGACACACTGGATGCACCGATACACAAAATACACGCTTGGCTTAGACGTAGAGTTGCTGACACCAGCCCGACATACAATACAATACGATACGATACATAGTCAAATTGTCTTGTAAAATGCTGGTTAGGTCCAACCATACCTACCGCAATGCATACACGGCAGGATCACAGTAATATTGATTTTAATCAACCGATCTAATCCACTCAGAAACGTGACATCTTTCATATAACTATATGTATAAAGTAGATACCCATATATCCGTAGAGATACCCAACCTTTTACGACACCAACAGGAAACAACGGGGTGGCCATATTCATAATCGGAAACCACAATGTTTATGGGAATAGGGACATAAAATTCTGATGATAATGTTGCCATTAAAATGATTAGGGAAACAAACTACAGCCGTGCACGACGCCGGTTTATAAAGGTAAGATGGAATATTTAATGCTTTGTATTATATTTTTTTATGTGTCATTTTTGGTGGATATGATTTCCGTGTCTTTTGAGCGTTAGGTGGGTAGGTATGGTGATTGCAAAATGGCGACCTGTGACCCAAAAGCGGAATAAGGGTAGCTGTTGTATTCAAACATCTACATATATTTATGAATTTCATGATCGCTACAACCTAGTGATCTTAAGTCAAGAGTGAATAGGATACTTCTAGGCAAGCGGGCTCTATCGTCGACCACGTCGTCACTTTCCACCAGGTGAGATAGTGGTGGACCACTATCTGCCATTTAGAAGAACTAGTGGTTGACTGCAATCCCGCCTGTTCGTAAGCAGTGATAGTAAGGTAAACTAGTTTATTAAGAGACTATTCACTCTAGCTTTGAAGACACCTAAATTATAATCGAACGGAAAGACCGCAGCAAGCAAATTTTTTCAAATTATAAAGCTCAAGAATTTATTTATTTGAACACGTTAATCTAAGGAACTACTACTTGATCTGTGTTTAAGAATCACGAAGACTTCCGAACATTCCCGAAGCTCCAAACCGCTGCCATCTTACACTGCGACCACACCCCACAACGTTAGACCGTTTTCACATTATCCGATCCGATATCGGTATCGGACGCCGATACGATATCGGGGTAAGTAAAATGTATGAAATGCTGTGCTCCGATATCCGATATCGGGTCGGACAATATGAAAGACAGGTACATATCTCATACATTTACCTTACCCCGATATCGTATCAGCGTCCGATACCGATATCGGATCGGAAGATGTGAAAACGGTCTTACGTGCACATGTCGCGTACGACTTAGCTGTCATCCTTATTATTTTACTGTTTGCCAGCAACTACTAGATCCTACATCATACAGCCTTATAATGTTCCCACTGCTCCTCACCTCTAGGAGAGGGAATGAGGGACCGTAATCTACCTTGGTCCTCATATGATTTGACCATTACATGTTTGTTCTCTTGACTTTAAAAGAGACTTAGCCCTCGTGAGTTTGTTCCGGTGTTTCTTCTCAGGGTTGTCAGCTAGGAAACTCCGACCTCATCTAGTTTAAACATGCTAATCTAAGGAACTACTGCCCCAGACACACGAAGATTTCCGAACAATCCCGAAGCTCCAAACCGCTGTCACCCACTCGATCGCCTTTTTTGGATATATTTGTTTGAACGCGTTAATTTAAGTAACTTGCCTTTTGCGTGCTAGACCGTTGTAGTCTCCAAACCGCTACCATCTTACACTGCGACCACACCCCACAACGTTACGTGCACATGTCGCGTACAACTTAGCTGTCATCCTTATTATTTTACTGTTTGCTACCAACTACTAGATCCTACTAGATTCAGCCTCATATGTCCCCACTACCGAGATATAAAGCCTCATATCTCTACGAGAGGGAGTGAGGAACTGTAATCCACCATGGTCCTTATGTGATTTAACCATTACAGTTTTGTTGTCTTGGCTTTAAAAGAGACTTAGCCCTCGTGAGTTTGTTCCGGGGTTTTTTCTCAAGGCAGTCAGCTAGGAAAGACCAGCCTCATCTAGATTAAACATGCTAATCTAAGGAACTACTGCCCTAGACTCACGACGACTTCCGAACATTCCCGAAGCTCTAAACCGCTACCATCTCGCACTGCGACCACACCCCACAACCAGCATCTGTACCAACTCGATGGCCATTTTTGGTACGGGTAACTTATTACGAAGATTTATTTATTTGACCACGCTAATTTACGGAACTACTGGTTGCCATTTGCGTTCTAGACCTTTCTAGTGCCTAAACCACTACCATCCCGCACTGCGACCACACCCCACAACGTTACGTGCACATGTCGCGTAGAACTTAGCTGTCATCCTTATTATTTTACTGTTTGCTACCAACAACTAGATCCTACATCATTCAGCCTTATTATGTTCCCAATGCTGGGATATAAAGCCTCATATCTCTTCGAGAAGGAGTGAGGGACCGTAATCCACCGTGGTCCTCATATGATTTGACCATTACATGTTTGTTATATGGACTATAAAAGAGATTTTGTCTTTGTGAGTTTGTTCCAGTGTTTCTTCTCAGGGTAGGCAGCTAGAAAACTCCGACTTCGTCTAGTTTTCGAGAAAAATATGTGTTTAAACGCGCTAATCTAATGACTACTAGTCAACCCTTGCGTCACTGACCCACGACGGTTTCCGAACCATCCCGAAGCTCCAAACCGCTACCATCTCGCACTGTGACCACACCCCACAACAGGCATCTGTCACTGCAACGGGCACTGTCTGTGTGTGACTCCATAGCCATTTTTGGTATGGATAACGAACATTTCAGGAAGGAACATTTTCTAAGGAACTACTGATTGCCCTTTGTGTTCTAGACCGTTTTATTCTCGAAACCGCTGCCATCTTACACTGCGACTACACCCCACTACGTTACGTGCACATGTCGCGTACAACTTAGCTGTCATCCTTATTATTTTACTGTTTGCTACCAACAACTAGATCCTACTTCATTCGTGTGCAGTCGCGGCCGGAAATGTATTAGACTAATATTCTGCGAAGCACTAACTTGTATAGGTGTGGTCAGTTAGCAGCCTTACTTTCATTAATTTTAAAAAGCCATGAACATAATTCGTACTTCTTAGGGTCAGCTAGGAAACACCGGCTTAATCTAATTTAAATTATCGAAAAAATTTACGTGTGTCTTTGTAAAACCTAAATTATATTTATTTTTCAATGCGTACTAGTGCGGGTTGGTGGATGTCGCATGTCTTAGATTTTTTTGGTTCTAGGACATGCCGATTTCTATACCGTTTTGAGAGTAGTAATGAAATAAATTACACAAAGTGAACAACCTACCTGGGTTTGAACTTACGACGTTACCACTCGTAAATCAGGGTTACATAGAAAGTTCATTCTACTTTCAATGAACAAGGGATACATGATCTCGCCCAAAAAGTATCCTTTATTGTTGGTGGTGGGAAATCATGTAATGACTGAGAACGTGTTAGATTTTACTAACTTAAACCAAACCTTTGTTCCTACAGTTGCCTTTTGCGTTCTAAGACCACGATTAGGTATCCCTTTCATACTTTTCCCCATAACTTTAGCAGGTATCGGTCTTGCTGGGCCTTTACACTTTGCTGACATCTCTTTGAGGTGCGCGTGGAACAGTACGCGCCAGACTAGGCATCGTTCCTTGTAGGCCCAAAAAATGTCCTACAATAATAATAATGTCATAAAAGACTTCATTATCACTTAAATCTCCAAAAACTAACTAATTAACTTCTGATCCAAGCCCCCCATCATACAAGCTAATTTACACCTTATTGACAAAAAAAGGCAAGTAATATTAAAAACATCGGCTTGTACGTGTCACGAACACATTTTTGGTGACAGGACTCGAATTTATGAGGCCGACGACAGACTTTTTGCCGTCAAAAAAAAAAAGGTTTGTTTTCAAAAGTGGATTTCCGATTTTTTGCCGAAAGTTGGCAAGGGATGTTGAAGTTTTAAAAATATTTGTCTATTCATAAACTTAATAAGTCCTTAGGGTTTAGGGGGAGGGAAGTTATTTAAATATTATGATGAATTGGAGTTGTTTTTTCTTTTTTTTTTATAAGGTAGAAAACCATTCAAAGTCTTCTCCCTACTGTGGGTAGAGCGAGAGGGCCGCGACAGAGTTTTACAGACTAAAACCACATCTGTATCCTATTTGCCCTATGCGGGATTGTTTGAAAGAGTTACTGCTGCTCCGAAACGATTTTTTATACTTTTTATTTTTTATTATTAATAGTCTTGCGCTTGACCACATTTCACCTGATGGTAAGCGATCATGTGGTGACCTATTCACTCTTGACTTAAAGACCCCTAGGTTGTAGCTATCAGGAAACACAGACCCCGGCAGGGAATTCCACTCTTTAGCTGTGCGCATAATAAATGCACTCCCAAAACGCTTTGTACGCTTTATACTTTACTATAATTATACATTAAACCAAAAAATATAATAAAAAAACCCTAAACTAATAAAAAACTTGGATAAGTACTAAAAACAACAAAAACATATAATTTCATAGACATGTGCAAACAAAAAAGACACGTGTAAAGTGCTGAAAGAACAATATTAATTAAACAAATACACGTGTATTATAATTCATTTAGTTTTCAGACATACTCAGGCCTTGAACAAAATTGGAAAAAAACTTACAAAATGATTTAGTTTTCATTCACAATGGAGACTTTTGTAGACGCATAAAATTTCCATCAACTATAATTTCGGCATTGTTTTTTAAACTAGAACACCAGTTAATGTGGGTAAGGTGCATTGTTCCGTGGGTTTGCGGACGGCGAGCAATGGGCAACTCACCGTCCAGCCGTCTGGTCTGAGCCCGAATCATCGACGGCAGTATTCCACGCGCGCCCCAAGGAGATGGCAGCAACTAAGGTTGGGCCCAGCGAGATCAAAACCTACTGGCGCCATGGCTTGTGTTAACAGAACGAAGACTTATAAGGAACATTAGGTGTGCGTTTTAGTCAGTAAAAGTCTGATACGACTTTCCGCTCCGTCCGAGATCGACAGGAAACATATATAACTAATAAAACAGCTTTCTACCAGTGAAAAAATGTTAGCAATCGGACTAGTACTTTCAGAGATTACCTCTTACAAAGAAAGGAGGAGCTCGTGGCTAGATAATAACAGTAACGCACGGGTCGACTTTCAAGGTTAAGCAACGCTTGCCAAGGTTGGTCTGTGGATGGGTGACCATCTTAACATACCGAGTTTCCTCCTTGCCTCGGCAAGCATGTTAAGCCGTTGGTCCCGGCTGTCATTTGTAGATCTTTGGCAGTCGTTACTCGTTACGGATAGTCAGAAGCCAGTAAATCTGACTTCAGTCTTGCCATGAAGTACCGTGTTACCCCAGTTAATGGGTTGTGGAGGTCTGGTAGGCAGCCGCTCCTCGTAAAATACTGGTATCAGCTAAATCTGGCTTGACGGGAAGCTGACCCCAATATAGTTGGGAAAAGGCTAGGCAGATGATGACCTCTTACAAAGAAAACAAAAAACCTTACCTCTTTATAATACTAATTGAAATCACTACAACAACACAAACTATTACACAAAACGTGTTGAATTCATCCATTTATACCTAGGTGTCAGGGTTCGATGCTCAGTTCGAGTTTAAACTAATTAAACTAACCCAGACTTTGGCCGTAATAACATAATTCTAGCCAACGTCAGTTTAGGTCTCCGGGGGTCGAAATAACCCGCTTAGCATCTAGAGGGTTATGCCATAGTCTTGCTTGTGTCGCGCTTAATTTTGTTATTGTAGTGTTAAGTAAAGGGAAGCTGAGGCACGTGTAAATAGATGTGCTCTGAATTTTCATGTATGGATGTGACATTGTTGAGGAGCTCGTAGCTAGGTAATAACAGCCAGGTCGATCTTCAAGGTTAAGCAACGCTTGCCAAGGTTGGTCTGTGGATTTGTTACGATGGTCACTCGACCATCTAAACATACCGAGTTTCCTCTGTGCCTCGGATAGCACGTTAAGCCGTAGGTCCCAGCTGTCATTTGTAGATCTTTGGTAGTCGTTACGGATGGTCAGAAGCCAGTAAATCTGACTCCAGTCTTGCTATGAAGTACCGTGTTACCCCAGTTAATGGGTTGTGGAGGTCTGGTAGGCAGCCGCTCCTCGTAAAATACTGGTATTCAGCTAAATCGGCTTAACAGGAAATCGACCCCAATATAGTTGGGAAAAAGGTTAGGTGGATGGATGGATGTGACATTGTTGTATGTACGTCTAATTAGGGTACTGTAGGGGCCCGACAGGGTCGAAGCCTACTGGAGCTTGGGTTGACGAAAGAGAACTACGGGACCCTGGAATTAGGGCAAAGAAGGAACAAGGGTGGGTTTTAGTCAGTAGAAGTCTGACACGCCCATGGCGGGAGAAGTCATTTTGATGATTCCCCACATTAATAAAAAAAAGTCATCAATCTTGATTTAAGTTTTTAACCAAAAGCCAGTCATTAATTTAGATTTATAATATTGTTAATTTCATATTAATCTTAGCTCAGTCAGCTTTGAATCAAGACTCATGATCACACATCTATCATAGTTGAATGCGGGCCTAAGATTTATTAATATAAACTAGTTTAGTTAGTTTTAGTGCGTAAATGCAATGTCCTCCATACAAGGGTCAGAGTTTTACTGACTAAAACCCACTCCTGTTCCTTCTTTGCCCTAATTCCTTCATCAAGTTTGATGACTGGATTTTGGTACAGGTGCCCTTTTTTGAGGTGGGCTAGCCTCAAATGTCTTCTGAGCTCGAGATGAATTCGCTCTATTTTATTCTTTAGTCACACACGCAGGTTATCCGCTAGTTCTCATAAAAAATCCTGTCTAAATCACAAAACAAGAAAACCTACAAGACGGGAAAACTACCATACAAAACCCAGCCTCCACTTAAGGAATCGTATCCTCTTCATGAACTACCATAAGCCGGGCTTACACCGATACTTTTTGTAACGCGACACGGCCTTACCCGCACTCGTGTTGGTTTAGGTTACCAAACCGTGAAATAAGCAAGTTTTTGTGATACACTTTGATTTTCGGATTAAATGTAGTAATGGAAGGCTTTTTTCTGTTAGTTGTCACATCTTTTCACGTATTGGAAGTATTGGAAGTGATTTGATGGGGTAAGGAATAAAAGGTTGTATTATTGGGCGAGGCTTTCGTGTTTATAAATGAATCGTGCTTTCTTTTTTTCGTTTTTTTTTTAAATAGATAGGTGTTCCAATCTTCCTATTGATTAAAAATAAAGATTTTGTTTTTTTTTAAATTATGTAACATGTAGCAAAATAAACAACTATTGCATCACTAAAAAAAAGTGTATCCTGAAAATAGGAGGTATGTTCAGAATCGACTACATAGGGCCTGTTTCACCATGTCCGAGTAGGCACTACTTAATTAATAAATTCAAAAATGGAACAGAATTTGTATGAAATTATCTGCCAAGTAAGATACTCGAAACTTAATTACTTATAGGTGGTGAAATAAGCCCTAAGTCGAATTCAGCTATTTTTAAAATGTTAAAATAATCAAAATATAGTTTAGGAGAAATAAAAATAAGATTTTAATAAGATACAACAGATTGTTTGTGCGTGCATGCGTAACGAATTAACGATATTTGCCTAGAACAACTAATTTCTCGATCTCAGTCTCGGTTTTACAATTAAATGTAGTAATGGAAGGTTTTTTTCTGTTAGTTATCACATCTTTTCACGTATTGGAAGTGATTTGATGGGGTAAGGAATAAAAGGTTGTATTATTGGGCGAGGCTTTCGTGTTTATATGTAGCGTGGCGTAGTTTATAAATGAATCGTGCTTTCTTTTTTTATTTATTAAATTGATGGATCTTCCTATTGACTTTTTTAAAGGTTTATTTAAATTTTATCTATCCGTTACTTACTGAATTTATCTATTTTTTTATTGTTTTTATCATTCTCAAATCCTCATTTCACCCGAAAGACGTTCTGTTGGACATACGGCCTTCCGATTCTGAAATGAATCAAAATAAAGTCAAAAAAATTAAATTCGAAGAAACCTATTCTTCCCATTTCAGCATAATACCAGACAAGTTCGTAGCAGTTGCCTGACGCTGGATTTTCAGCTGAACCTTTGAACGTAGGTGTTCGTTATATGTGAATTAAATAAATAAATGTGTAATATTAAAGTGTACAAAGTGATAAATGTGTTTGCGATCACTTTGACAAAAAACTTGTGGAATAGTGGCCTAACGTACCTACAAGTTAAAGTCAATATAAAGTAAAATAATGATTGTTTTAGATCTCGCCAACGTTTTATCAATCAAACTCGCCAATATTTACTCGCAGTCCTAAACGAAAAAGTTACTTACAAAGTAAATTGTTATTTCTATCGCCAATGTGTGTTCGGAGTTGTTTTTCATTGGAAAAATGTTTTTGAAACGTAATGTCTGTAAATTCTAGGTATGTCAGATAGTAAATGATTCAAGAAATCGATTAATAAGTAGGTTATAGCTTAGTCAGTCTTCTAAAATTATTAATATCATCATCAGCATCTCAGCCGAAAGACATCCATTGCTGGACATAGGCCTCTCTCAAGCGTTAAGCATTAGTATACAGTCTTCACTTATCTATAGGTACTAATATTATAAAGCGGAGGAGTTTCTTTGTTTGTTTGAACGCGCTAATCTCAGGGTCTACTGGTCCGATCTGAAAAACTCTTTCATTGTTAAATAGCCCATTTATTCAGGAAGGTTTGTAGGCTATATAACATTACGCGAGGACTAATAGGAGCGGAGCAGTAACCAAAAATGCGAGTGAAACCGCGGTGTTCAGCTAGTTTAAAAATAAATTAAAAATCCTTTTGTTAGAAAAATGTTTATACCTACTCTGTAGGTACTACATAGTTTTCATGTCAAATGATATAAAATGGATAGATGGACAAATGTTTGTTACAGTTCTTTTACGCAATTTATGAAAATCCATTCAGTAGAATGGACTTTCATGAAACTAATCGAAATACTCAAGTACTCGTATAATATTACTATTGGGCACGCTTTTAATTGTGTTGACTTTTAACATAAACAATGCTTTGACTTTGGCTTTTTAGATTTGGCTAATTCTTTGACATTACTTTTGACACACACATCAATAGTTTTACATTATTTTTATTTCAAATCTAAAAATGATTTCTGCATGTAAAATTCTGCAATTCAGTTTTAATGTTATATGACACGTAATGTTCAACATAATGTTTATTGTTATGAACAAATGAATTATTCCCACTATTTTAGAGCCATAATCAGCTTGTTTTAGCAACAGCAGAATAAATAAAAACACAAAAATAAATCATACCAACACCACGAAAATTAATAAAACACCTCCCAATCCGCACAAACTTAACCCTACCGTGTGCAAACCGACATGTCCCCGTCGCTAAAGGGTTAACGGACCTGTCAAGCGTGAGTTAGGAACGCACCTGTCTCCTACGGCTTCGGGGTAGGGTTACAGGATCGCACTTGACAGTCTTCCGAGATGTCTGTGGCGGCAGACGGACGGTTGGGTATTTTGTACCCCTGTGTGTGTATGTGTGGTGTTTGTAGGGTTAAGTGATTACGAATGGAGGTATGTGTGTGTAGGTGTATGGTAATCACTTAGGCGTCATTATTTTAGTTAAATGAGCTACAATATGTAACTGGAATAATGAACACTCTATGTATAATCAAGGAAATAAAGGAATTTATTTAAAGGAATTTAGGCAAAGAAATTTTACTTAAATGCACTTGTTGACTTGCAAGTTGTAGGTCGCGAGTTCAAACTAACCAGGCGCATTACTTTGTGTAATTTATTTCATCACCTCTCTCAAGAAGGTGAAGGAAAACCTCGTAAGGGACCGGTCCCATGTCCTAGAACCAAAAATTTAATCACCAATCCACACTAGGTTCACGTGGTGTATTACGACCCTCGCCCCCTCTTCTAGAGAAGAGGCCTGAGTTTTCAACAGTGGGAACATTACAAGGCCGATAATGCTAATGTTCTTAGGTATTGTTATTAAAAGAAATTAGTTAACCTAAATGTAGGAAAATATCATAAAAATCGAGTAACAAGGAATTCAATGATTTCCAAAATACGATTGGATGTCAAATACGGACTTCCTTTGCTAATTGGAATTCACCTAATTGAACAACTAGTTTCTACCAGCGGTTTTGCCCCTTTGAAAATAGAAAATATCAGTGACAAAGACGCATTCTTCTGGTGGAAGAATTTTTAAAATCTGTCCTGTAGTTTTCGAGGTTATTTAATACTAGCCTGCTTGAATATAGTTTTCTCCTACTAGCACTAGGAGTAGGAACATTAATCAAACTAATTATTAAATTATGTTCCTTGTACTTCTACTATCACGTTAAAGATCTAAACCGTATGTGACTGAAGATCCTGGCAAAATCTATTTAAGTATCCATATCGAATATGTAGATAAATTATAATACCCGGAAAATAAGTTGGCAAGTTTCGCGCATGTTGCACAAAAAAGCGAATGAGCGAACGGAACGTAATGTAGTGCGGAGGCAAAAGTCGTCTAACGCACCAATCATAAACTCCTATTATAATACTGCACTAATCACGCGCCGGATCGGCGCTACCTCATACCCCGCGTCCCGCTTTACCACCAAATAGATCTAAAAAAACGTTTTCTGCGCATTGCCAAGTTACGTACCGCCGGTTATACTCATTATAAAATTAGTAGTATCCCATGGAAAGTCCCGTCAAAATTTGTTCAACCGTGCCTATATTCCTTGTTACATCCGCTATTCTATCAATTAATTTATCTATCTAACCCGTAGGTATACCAAGAGTTCAAATTAGAATGCAGATATAAGCAACCTAGAAGTGACATAATCCTTCCACGGGCGTTGCACCTCTGCGAAACCGCTCCTGACAATACCTAGACCACGCTCAACTAAGATAATAATCCACTTCGCTAATCACGCATGTTATCTTAAGATGACGTCATGTGACGTATCTAGGCAAGTCCACGCGTGCAGCGAACGCATGTGTCACAACACATCAGACCTACTTGTGCACTAGAGTGTACCTACTTATGCGGTGCGCTCGCGATGACAACACCGCGCTCATTTTTGTAGAAAATTGGCTCATTTAGTTGCAGTTTTCTTTTTGGAGTTCCGTGTTTTTGTCAAGCGGAACTGGAATTGTTTTGGTGAGCGTTTGTCGGTTACGGGTGGTTTTCTCTTGAACTATTATTTTCACATTTGTGTAACACAGTTGTGTTAAATGCGGTTGAAAGAGTTACCTTGGCCCAAGAACGCCAAGGCCTTGGGTGGGTCTTAGTTAATAAAAGTTTAACACGTCCTCTCGCTCCAACCTAGAGCGGAAGCAGTCATTTCAAGTGGTAACTTAAATAAAAAACATGAATATCATTGTACAAAGCTACCTTCCTATATCATTTTAATTCATGAATCCCCGACCGGTCCTATGAGACCGCGCTGTTATTGTTTTACTATTGTGTCTCGTTTTGCGGCTAAGTGATAGGTTAAAACAGCCTTTAACTATCAATAAGTCGACCAGTTCAAAAGAAAATTGAAAGTTTTTGCACACTTTATAAGAAATTTAAGGAAAGAACTGAAAATAATCCGGCGATTTGTTACAAAAACCATGAACCTTAAAAAGAAGTTTCAGAAACGTTATTGTGCAATAAGAGTCACTAATAGCGATTTAAAGTTAACCAATAAGACCAAAAATTTGTAAGCAAAACGCAGGAAACCAATTCAAAAAACGAAAAACCATTTCAGCATTTCGTTTATTGACAAAAAATCCTTCCAAAAGTTTCCTACAAAGTTACCAATGTAAATAGTTCAATTCTCGAATCGATTCTCGAAATGTCTCGACGATTTTTTTCCCGTATCGCAAAAAATAAATTATTTTGTGACGTACCTAACTAAGATTTTCCAGTTTCTAGGCTTTTTCCTTTACCTACTTATGCTATGAGACCTTGCTTTTTGGCAAATATTTCAGGTCAATTTCTAGGTCAACGGAAAATACCCTATAGGTTTTGGATTTCTTTCCGAGTATCTAAATATCTAAATATGAGCGGAGCATATACAGCCATATCTTTAGATTACAATAAATAGAATAATAGAATAGAATAAACTTTATTGTACACCAAAAAGTAACGGTACAGTTTATACAATAACTTAAATCTACTCTCCTTAACTCTACATCTAATAACTTATAAGTTAGAATTTTTCAGTGTACTAAGATACAGCGGATTTGATATAAGTTTTAGCTTGATACCTCTATGCGTTCCTGGCTAAAAAGGTCTTGTCAGACAACAAAGTGATCAAATAAAGGTTCCTTTTCGACAATTGAGGTTACAAAACACTAAAAAACGAAAAAAAAATTGCAGCAATAACAAATAAAAACAGAATCATACCAAATATAATTGAAAAGATAGCTTTTCATAACCAAAAACGAACGATCCAGTCGAAAAATACCGTTCATTGCAACAACCGATTTCGCTCTTCACCGCTCTTCCATAGCATTTGTAAGTGAATGCAATTCGTTTCGTCATTCATTCATTCGTTCACCGATCACTTGATTACTAACTTTGTTAATTGGGACAGTTGGTGAGAAAATTTACAGAGATTTGTGGCCCAGTGGCAAGTTGTATTTCGATGGTTTAAACCCAGTGAGATGTTTTACTTTGTGTAATTTATTTTATCACGTGAAGGAAAAGGGAAAACCCCTGGAAGCTAAGAAGGTACAGAGGAGTAGCTTTTAGTCACTTAAAGTCTGACACGCCCTCCAATTCGGTTCAAGAGTGGGAGATGTCATTCTAATGATTTCCTACCTAAAAAAAACCCACTCGCACTGGCCCAGAATCACCAGCCCATTTCCCTAGAGAGGAAGCCTGAGTCCTAGCAGTGAGAACATTATCAGGTTGATTATGCTATTATTATGTGAGAAAATGATACTTACTTGAAATAATTCAAGGCGGTTGATGGAAAGCTAGACTAAGTCGTGAGTTTAGAAACTGTTAAAGGTTACGTTTTTCAACCGCAACCCTCCTTTGTTTGCATTTTTCGTTTCATCATCTTTCATTCGATCTTTGTTTAATGTTATTATATAACTAATCTGTAGCGACAACTATGGCGTCATAGAAGAAATACAAAATCCTACATAGCGTAATTAAAGTTCTCCACGCGATTTCAATTCGGGCAGTTGCCCAAACCAGACATAACTGCCGTCTGGTCGGAAGTTCATCCCTTTTCAACACAGGTTCGCAGGATTTTACACTCAGTTCCGCATACCTTCAAAAATTTCTTAAATGAAACTGTAATAAAGTTACAAGTTAATACTAAGACCAGGTGAGATTAAGGTCAAATGAATCAAAAATGTGCGTAAAAAGGACGCCATATGTAAAACCAGCTTGGGTATACAAAAAATGTGTGTCGATTTCAAGGGCACTTTCAATACAGGAAGACTTTTTTAATGGTAGATTGTCTTGCGTTTGATCACTATCTCACCTGATGGTAAGCGATGATGTGGCCGAGGATGAAGCACGCTTGCTAGAAGTAAAACTATTATCTCTTAAAAAAGCTTGGGTTGTAGCTATCTGGGTCTATCTATTCCTTATATGTAATGTAATAATAAATGTACTGTTCTGATTAGCAAAGGCAAATTTTAAATAACATATTTTTTAAGGCAATTATCCCATAAAAATATCTTATTCATCACCATCAATACCTTTTCCTGGTTAGCGACGAGCAATGGGCAGCTCAGTCCGGTAAGAACTGAACCCGAAAAAAAGACTACATTTTCGTTACTGTCACTTTAAAAATAACATATATCTGTCGAAGCAGTGAGTAGTCGAAGTACTGTTTTTCGAAATTGAGACTGTGTATAAATAATTAATTGTCGAAGTTTAGAATGACACTATTAAAAACTTCTAAAATGTAATCGTTAGACCCCTAAACATCACCATCGCAAAACTAAACCTAATCTTTCTCCTTTCTCCTTGAAAACAAGATCAAATATCTCGAGACCTAAAACTTTTCTCTGCGCAAACAATCCTTGGGTCCAGGTGATCGGTCTAGCGGCCTCGTCCCTCATTGTCAGCCACTCAGCAATGCCCGGCTTCTCTCAACGGATGCCACGCACTTACAAGATTAACTCACACTCGGTTGAAGATTGATATGTTGTGACAATTGGTGTGCTTTGTGGAAATATGTGGGGGTTGTTGCTAGGTGGGTGGAAGTAGTGCGGGGAGTGATATGGTAATTATGTATTGTTTATACCGCGTACTTACATCGAAGAACTGAAACAATTTGCCTGGTGCAGACTTTCCATCCGATTATAACTTACGTGTCTTTAAGGCAAGAATAGGTTCTTAATAAGAGTTTAGGACTCTTATTAAACAAGTGCGCTTCATCATCAACGATTGCGTCACTGCTTACCATCAGGTGGGCCTTAGTTTACGCTATTTAAAAAAAAGATTGTTTTAGTTAGTAGAGGGCTACACAACCTAAAGCGCGGTCACACTCAGATCGCATACAAAAGGAAGATATGCGTAAAAACATAATGCTTTCATATATGAAGCATTTTAACGGTTTACTAAAAATCTACAGATTTAATTTTAAAGGAGAATGCCACGTGGCAGGTCCCTTTTGTGCTGTCGTGTACTTGTTTGGAATAATAACCTAAAAATATTATTTATTTTTTTGTGTGCAAATTATTTTTTATATAATTTTTCATAAACTAATGGAATTAAAGTAATAGAGACATAATTCTATGCTCATGGTGATGTTTAGTCTGTCAATATGTAATTATTACCTACATTTTTAAAACAGAAAAATAATGATATCTTCTGAACCTGGGTGGCACAATGAAAAAAGGTTTCCGATTATGAAAATGCTATGTTTTTACTATTAGGTAAAATAAAAATCTTCAGGGCACAAGCATTTTCCACTGGGACCCAACTTCCCTTACAAAACGGGCAATCTCCTATAAAACACTAGAGCAGTAAAATGTTGCAAGCAGAATAAAAATAATCTGCCAAACAATCAGAATGATTGCGTGTACCTATATAATTAGTCTAATTTTCATTCGATAAAAGTAATTAAGGATAAGTACTTACGTACGTACAAATGTCAATACAATTAACCTATCACATACCCACAAAACGAGACACAATAGTAAAACAATAACAGCGCGGTCTCATAGGACCGGTCGGGGATTCATGAACTAATTAAGCAAAACTGACTTCAACCCTCCCATACTTAGACAAACATCCCATACAAGGTAGAATTCACAAATAGCCGACTACAGACCAGTGAGTACTAAGGAAGTCCACGTAACCTAGGACATGCTACGTGCCATGCCGTTCCATTTCAGCTGTCACCTTAGTGTATAGTGTATTAAATTCAGGGGAACTACACCGGACTGGAGAAATACACCGGTGTAACTTGACGGTATAAATAGTAGCAAGGATTAAGTGTTTAGCAAGAAGCTGAGTCCCTTGTGGTGATGTTTGGGGGAGGTCTATGTCCAGCAGTGGACGTGTTTCAGGTGAAGTGATAGTGATGATGATGAAGCCACTGTTTGTGTTTGGATAGTTCTTTTTTTATGTGGGATTTCATCAGATGACCAGCTCTGAGTGTTAGACGATGGCAAGAGGGCACTATAACTTTTAAATTTTGTTCTATTTCACTGCAAGGCCAGAATGCCAAAAGAATAACCTTCCACCATTGAAAACTATAAACGTTGACATTTATCGTCTTGTTTTGCCAAAAGCCTTGAAAACAAACATTGTTAAATACGTGAACCTTAATTTTTATGTTGATAGCGCCATAAAGAAAGCTGAGAAACAGATGAGCTTTGTTAATATTGACAGTGTTGTCAATGTTCTATAAAAGTTTACCGTAGATAAGCGCAATGCGACAATGTGACATTGATGAGACAATGTGACATTGATGCGACAATGTGACATTGATGCGACAATGTGACATTGATGCGACAGTGAGACGATGATGCGACAATGTAACAATGATGCGACAACATGATATTGATGCGACAACGTGACATAAATACTTTCTCGCAGAAACTGTTCTACGGTTTGGTGTATATTATCAGCGTTCATTGTCGCATTTCTGTCGCAGTATCGCATCGTGTTTTTGAGAATCTTGGAGAAAATCAATTTAGGGCAATAAAATGCCTGTTTTTTGGTCACGCACGTCTTGAGAAATATTTTATCAAAATCTACTGAATGAGTCATACCAATAACAAAAGAAAGGTGACCTGTCCACTGCGACTTTAGGCGATTCATTGGACTATCTCTATCTCGGCAATCTTGGTTCACCTGTGGATGTCTTCATTACCGTTCCACAACATATTAAACCCTAGATTTTTCAGAGATACTGGTGGGATTGTGTTACTGTGAAGCCCAAAAATGCAATACTAGGAGCATAGGAGCAGTACAACCTAGTTTGTTCATATACGAAAATATTTCAATATCAAATTCCATTTCAAAATACAGCTCCCGTTTTAGCGACCTCAATACAGGTTTCACAACAAAACTGGCACGAAACAAACTAAAACAAATAACACAAAAGAATATCAAAATTTCAGAATATCAAACGAAGTATGTGATCTAAATAGTTCAGGGGGAGTTTAACAAAGCCATGCTGATTAGGAGCACGATTCACGTAATCAAAATCGTAACGATATCGTTGCGACTTACGCCCGTTTTCAATAACCTACTGCAGTTCATAGATAGATAGCTATCCCCGATAAACAGTAAGATTCTATATATCCATCCAAAACTTTGGTAGGAAATGCTAACCGTCGGTGGGTTATAGGAAAGCAAGTAAGGGCAAAAGGATAGATTTGTTTATCTTTAGTAGCTGCAACTGATGATAGCTTATTGAAAACGAGCGTTAGTCGTTTAGACCATCTTTAACACAGTGCCAGTGTGGAACCGCTACCCAGGACATGCGGCATTTGCTAGGCTGTCCATCCTGCACAACCACCAGCACTTTACAGGATTTAAACGAGGCCAGAGCCACACAGGTTGCTAAATACTCAGCAGAAAAAGTTTTACGAAAAGAAGAAGTCGTTTATACCATTATCGTATTCACATCCATCAATCGAGCGTGATCAACACCGATTTTAAAGTCGTTCGATCGAAGTGTCATTCACGCGTATTCAGTTATTTCAATCGTTATCCTGGTAGAATACATAAAAATGTAACTGGCAATAAGCCGTTGATAGATCGTCTAGTCTCAAGCTAATTGAATTGTCGTTCCATCGAATTCAAGGAACACGTGAATACCGATTTTGGGTAGGACTTCGATTGAACGACTCTAAAACGTCAACGATATTTGACTTGAAGCCGTTGATAAATCGTCTAGTTTCAAGCTAAATGAAATCTCATTCATTGAAAACGGGCGTATCGAATCCCGATCAAGGAACACGTGAATACCGATTTTAGGTAGGGCTAAAACGTCAACGATATTTGACTTGCTTGATTTGACGTGAATCAGACTACAGAAGTTAGTGGAAACCGCTAGAATGCTGCGTATCGTCGCAGTACAGCGCGCGGCGTGCCGGCATAGACCGAAAGCGGCGAAGCGTGAACTATTGAACTCGTCGGAACGACAGACATGCGACGAATTGGTGAACAAATGAAGGTTGGGTGAGAAGTACCAGTTTGGGAGATTATTCGAACGAATGATGCATTTTGTGGTATTTTCACACAAGTTGTCTTTGATTTTTGATAGGCTCTTTACTTCTATCTCATCTGATGGAAAGTGATGATGTGGTTTAACATGGAGCACACTTGCCTAGAAGCCAACTATTTGGCAATAATGAAATCCAATTGTGAAAAATCTTATTAATTTTAAGCCTCTTGTACACGGTACGTTTTATTAGTCGTACGGCGCGTTAGTCGAACGGTTAATAAAACGTATCGAGTACAAGAGGATATAGACTGTAATACAACATTGATGAAACACGGTACGGCTCCCGCAGTGAATCATACAACACTGATAACCGTGCCTACACACGGCGGTTGATTGTTATTTTCATACTGTTATTTTATATAAATTAATAGTGTTCAACAAAAATTATATCAATCAATCAATCACTGGCTTAAAAAACATCCAGGTTATAACTATCAGGAAACATAGACATCAGTAGGGAATTCCACTGTGAGCACACACAGTAATACTCAGATTCGAGCTAAACTTCTGCAAATCCTCTGTCTATTGTCCAACACCTTGATTAGCTAACTAAATACCGCTTTTTCATACACATAACACAAATTTTCCGTAAAATTGCTAAGTTTTTATTTAATTTGAAGATTTAAATGCGTCTAGCGTGGATCAATTTGTAATTTTATCTAACAAAGAAGGTGCGAACAGAGATATTTAATTTGCATATAATTTAACTTTAGTTAGACATTTAGGTAGATTAAAATGAGCTAAAAAAATAATTTATGATGATTTGTTTGGTATCTTAATGGAATCTGTCTTATTATGTAATTATTTCCATGTACAATCACCATTATATAAAAATATATTTTTTTCGCCAAACATAAGTGGCAGTGGGTAGGGCACATTGCTCAGATCAGATAGCCGTTGGGACCGCAAGATTCTAGAGAAATGACCGCGTAGCGTTGGAAGATCATCATCATCATTTCAGCCGAAGGAAGTCCAATGTTGGACATAGGCCTCCCTAAGTGTTGCCACAACGAACGGTCTTGTGTATCTCGCATCCATTCCATTCCCGTGAGTCTCACCAGGTCATCGATCCAACTTGTGGGAGGCCTTCCAACGCTGCGTCTTCCGGTACGCGGTTACCACTCTAGAACCTTTCGGCGTTCTACGAGCAAAGTGTCCCGCGTACTATGTATAAGCATTTATTTATATAGATACTAAAACCGAAGGTCTATAAAAGCATAAAAAACCGTAATATTTATTAATAGATTCTACTTACTTATTTTTAAGAAAATAAAATTAATATCAACCAATACAAGACATTTTATTGTCATTTCGCATGTCGTTCTTACTCGTAAGTACCTCAGATTTGAAGTATCTACCTATTAATGTTTATTTTCCAATGAAAAGATGCTTTAAAATCCTCACCAGCAATAAAACCCAGTAATTATAAGTTTTATCTCGCTCATTAAACTTACATTAATTGCTCCTTGAGTGGCGTATGATTCCATAAACATGAATGGCTTACCTGTAAGCAAAGAAAAATAAAGTTTTAGTATGTTTTATTTAATTGGCTATACTGGACAAATGAGTACAGAATTTATAATTGATGATAAATAACTTTTTATATGTATAGGTACAAACTTAATGTTTATTTGTGAACACATTATCAAACATGTTATATATTATCCAACTTCGTTCAATAATTACAGAAGTATCTAAGACCCACATTAAAAACCAAAACCAACAAAATATCTCATTTCAATATCTGGAAATAAATGCGTATTCATTTTGCGATCATTTTCGATCCAGTAATTATACTAAGTTAAAAAAATAGTTATATAGCTAGCTTTAATATATCCAAATGAAAAATCCGAGCTCTTTATCAAACTTAATAAGATTTTAACGAAAAACATTGCTTCATACTAAGCAGTTATCGCATTGTATTAAGACCTACGATAGTCTATGGCCACTATCTAACCACCATCACATTAGATCCACGGTACCATATTATTGCACTGTCATCCAAATTACATAATTGTACCAAATTTCAGCTCAATCAGTTGGGAATAACTAGTTCAAAATTCATTTGCAAGATTTGCCCCACACAAACTTACACAAAAACATTGAAAGTTAAATAAACAAAGCGTGTAAAAACACACACCTTTTATTTCTCTTTATACCTACACCAAATACGAGGGAATAACAGAAAACCCTACCTCAATTTCGGTTAAACGTTAGCATTATGGAAACTAACTTTAACTAACCCTCAAGCGCCGTGTCCGGTCGTTAAGACCAGCCATGCATGTTTTCTGTCCAACCCGTCCTTGCGTGCAAA
Organism: Mythimna separata; assembly: GCA_030763345.1. NCBI lineage: Eukaryota > Metazoa > Arthropoda > Insecta > Lepidoptera > Noctuidae > Mythimna > Mythimna separata. The sequence goes on from CM061192.1 coordinate 10,855,529, forward strand.
ATTCCATCTTCCCGACTTTGGGTAGGCTAGGCCCCGTATTTCGAAATCGGTTTCTCACTTACTGGAAATTCCACATTCGGTTCTATGGTACTTGAAATTTGTATATTGAATACGGAATTTTCTTCCAAGACCTTTAGGAAAAACAAATCTGTATTTCGGTTAAAAAGCAGAATTTCGTTTATACATATCTAAAAATCCAACTTAAAAATGGCTGTAGTACCTAATTTATGTTACCACCGTTTTGGTAAGACAAAAAAATCTATACCCATTCGCTTAATATCAATTCCAAAAAAACCTGCTGACGCATCCGACATTTTTTTCGACCGATCAGCATAGATTTGACATTTATAAGGTTCCCAAACAAATCTACAATGCATTTAAAATTTTAATCAATATGGCGTCCCGTTATTAACTACCTGTTTAGGCAATACGTAAGCATTAAGGAATTATTCATAAACAAATACTTTATCATTCTGAGGTACCTTGAGAGTTGATGGGTACTATTAACCCGTAGCGATCTATGGGGGGCCTGTTCGGCCCACTATCTATACCATTACCATCCGTTACCATTTTATTACCCTCTTTTACCATTCGTCGGGTCACAAAAGTTTTAAACCGAATTCTATTTTTTTTTTCTTCGAAATTTACCGAATTCATTTGTTTGTTTTTGAAATCGGAACCATTTTTTTTTCGGTTCGTCATCGGAGTGTTATAGTCTGACTGTTGATGTTATTATAGAATTTCATCTTTATGGTCCGTTTTTAGATAAATGGCCGTCTGTATTCTGTTTATAGAGCTTTATCAACATCATAAATGTTTATTTCTTATGTTCTATCGGAATTCGATGTGTTTAACATAGTCGTGATTCGGGTTTCAAGAATATGGTAATGTCGAAAACGAAATTAGGCGTCGTAGTACTAATCGTTTGATTCGATGTTTTAAGAGTATCAGTAAAAGGTTTTTACTTTTTATTGACAATTTGCTTCTAGTTTAATTATTGGGTTGATAAAACATTAATTGATTTTTGAAAGAATTCTATAAAGTTCAGTCGTTTGGATTAGTTTGGTTAACGCCTTCACGTATTCTCAGTTAATCGGATTTAACCCTTTTTTATATTATACTATGATCCTATTAGTTTTTAACTTGTTAATACTTTCTGTGTCAAACGCATAACATTACAGTACAGTACTGTGTCTAAAGTAGTGCCTATAATTTTGCTTAGGTATACATATTATAAATACGAAAGTTTGTATGTACTCTATGGATGTTTGTTTTATGTTTGTTACTTTTTCACGCAAAAATTCATCATCATCATCATCTCAGCCCAAAGACGTAAACTGCTGGACATAGGCCTTCCCCAAATTACCCAAAAATGACAGTTACAATGGTACTTGGTAAAATGTCCTTACTTTCTATCCTGGGAGTATGTTCCCCTAGGGATAATTTTAAACTATAACGCGGGCGAAGTCACTGGCATCAACTAGTTATGTAATAAAGTGTGTGAATTGGATTAACTTAATTGTACACTAAAATACTAACAATTTAACTTAAATCTATGGGTACAATGGCGTGTTTATTTATTTTTTAAACAAACATTAAGTCCAAACAATAATCCTAGGTATTTACTTTATCCCCTTTTTCATTGTAATAAATATTATATCAAATAATATTACAAAAATAATAGTTCATAGCTCAAAGTTCATAGACACTTCGAACAATGATAATGGAAGACAAAAGAATACACCTGAGTCTGTATCAAAAAGAAAAAAAAAATACTCTAAAAACATTTGTCTGTGAACACAATATCTCAGATGAAATATATATTGTTGTTTACTTTTGTTTCGATATCATTTAAACCATTGAATTCTAACTACGCATTATTACGTAGCTGGTAATAATGGCAGATGCCTACAACGTATTATTAGTATCACGAAGTCTAGACTACAGAGTATACGATGAATTGTGTTATTTAACATCTGTAATGACAACTACGACATTCCTCCTATTATATATATATTCTACCCTATATATAAGAGTGGGAGCAGAAGCTGTGTCAACAACTACAGACCGATTTCAGTTTTATCCACGCTGTCTAAAATCCTCGAAAAAATCCTAAACAAATGTCTGCGTAGCTTCCTTGACAAACACCAGATTATTGCGAATAACCAATATGGCTTCCGGACGAAACTATCTACAGAGGATGCGGTCTTGGATCTCACCCAACAAGTGGCTTTGAATCTAGACCAAAAGCGTAAATGTCTAGGCATCTTCCTAGATCTCTCAAAAGCATTTGACACAGTTTCTGTTCCCTCTCTCATTGCAAAACTGGAACGAATCGGAGTCCGAGGAACACCTCTGAAAATTTTCAAGGACTACTTACACAACCGTAAACAATGTGTTAAGATTGATACAAGTCTTAGTGACGAGTTTTCCGTGTCCTACGGCGTTCCCCAGGGTGGCATACTCTCCCCTACGCTGTTCCAAATATACGTCAACGATCTCTGCAGGTTGAGCCTCCCACACTGTAAGATTTTTGCATACGCAGACGACACCGCGATTCTCATAGATGGGCCTACCTGGGAAACTGTTAAGATGAATGCAGAGACGGCAATGTCTGGGGTAATGTCATGGCTAAATACAAATCTCCTTACCCTTAACCTTGGGAAAACCACATACATTCCGTTCGCTATCCGACGTAACAATAAGCCACCCCCTTCCTTTACCATCACGGCTCACTCGTGCGCAAATACATCCAGTTGCATCACCTGTCCTCCACTCACAAGTTCTGACACCGTGAGGTATCTGGGGGTGCTGATAGATGATGGTCTGAGGTGGGACAAACAAATTGATGCCATCACCACCCGAACATTGCGACTCATTCATACCTTCAAGTCGCTGAGAGAATCGGCCAATCCTGACACCCTGAAAATGGTTTACTTCGCACTGTGCCAATCAGTGATTGGGTACTGCATTTTTGCGTGGGGAGGCGCTACAAAAACTAACCTTCTGCGGGTGGAGAGAGCACAAAGAGCAATACTCAAAGTAATGACAAAAAAGCCATACGAATCCCCAACTACAGAACTATATTCTTCCTGTAAAGTTCTCACTGTTCGACAACTCTTTGTGCTCCAATCCACCCTCCGAAGGCACAGTAGCCTTCCACCCGCAAATCCAAATAAGCGTATATTCCTTCCACCAAGCACTCAACACAAGACCACCTTTGCAAAACACCAATATTATACATTAAGTTCTCATATATACAGGAAAATCAACAAACATATAAAAATTCTAAACCTAAACACTTTTGAACTAAAATCTAAATTAACAGACTGGCTCCTACTGAAGGACTATTCATACACAGAATCCCTACTAGCATATATTGCCTGATACCAACATGCACACCCACCCACACACATCAAATGTGTTATACACATCATAAGTGCCAATACACAAACAGTCACACACTCATACATACAACACACATACCCTCTCACACAAACACGACCTACACGCACACTTCTACACGCACACTTCCACACACACACAGCACACTTACATTCTCACGCCCCTGTATCCACAATTCTCTGCACACTTTCTCAAGCACAAACTCAACCAGTCACGGATACATAACACTTGTTTTTCTATTCAATTTGATTATGTTCTTTTTCCTTTATGTTTTTAGTTATTTACACGTTTGTAAGCCAAACGGCGAGCCCGCTTAGTCCATCTGTCAGACTCAGTTTTGCTGTCCTTTAATTATTGTCACCTTAGCCGAACACTACTTCTTAAGATACAGGAAATTCCTAGTTTAAGAGGTAGAGGAACCTTTCTTGGACGGATTGCTTTTGCATTGAACTCTGAATGTAATAATATAAACCTATGTATCAATCTGCATTTTTGGCTAAATAAACGTTATTATTATTATTATTATTATTATTATTATTCCTCCGTGCCTCGGAAAGCACATTAAGCCGTAGGTCCCGGCTGTCGACCGAAGTCAGTAAAATCTGACTCCAGTCTTGCCATGAAGTACCGTGTTACCCCAGTTAATGGGTTGCGGAAGTCTGATAGGCAGCCGCTCCTCGTAAAATACTGGTATTCAGCTAAATCCGGCTTGACTGGAAACTGACCCCAATATATTTAGGAAAAGGCTAGGCAGATGGAATGACAACTACGACATATTACATATCAAGCCATTTCATATCGTGGCTATACAATAACAATGCTTCTAGAAAATAAACGAACAAAATCAGACATCGTCGTCGTATACGAAAAGTCTTGATCAATTCAAATATAATTCAAAATGTCATCGCTCGAAGCCCACCAAAGTTAATGGACTCAACTCATTCATGAAGTTATAGGTGTTCCAACTGATCCTTTTGCGATCATTTGTAAACGAATATATTTACATACTATCGTAATAAATTCTAAACAAATAGAAGCCCGGCTTTGAACCTTCACAATTGCAAAATTCAAATCTTTATAAGTTTTATGACACTTCTAGACTGCTTAATGGTCCATAACTTTTTTTATTTAAAAAGTATCAAGTTGCATTTGTGTGGGAACATTTGACGTTTCATATTCGTTTTTTAAAAATACGATGACATAAAAAGTCACAATACTGTGAGGGAACATCTTCAAAAGAAGATTATAAACATAATAATTTTGTCCTCAACGCAGTCTTTCTAACCCTTTGATGAAGAATGAAGATGAAAACATGCATCTAAAACATAACAAGACGTTGATCAAAGACGTGTATAAATAACACAACATTTTGGGCCGTGTATCACAAATTATGTTGTTAAGTAAACTGATGAGTTATATAACAAAGGAGGCGTTTAGATGAAAAAGATGTTATAATCACTTACTTCCTTTTGACTTTAAAATTAAAGAGGTAACTAATAGGCAGTTTAGTTGGTGCAGTGGTTGGGCGATGGGGTCACCGCGGGTTCGTTTCCGCATGGGAATATTTTATATAATATAATATAATCAGGTTTGAGGACTATGTGGATTGCTTTTTTTTTTTTATTTTTTTTTTTAGTCATTTTAACTTATGTCCGGCAATTCGAGTGTTTTCTGTGGCCTAACCATTATGTCCTCTCTTTGGTATTGTTCGTCAAGTCGTAGAGCTCCTTAGTAGTCCTGAGTTGAGCTTTGCGAATAATGACAAATGCTTGCACTGACTGGACAGGTCCACTCAAATTTGCATGGTTCTTTCTTCAAAAGGCCATCTCGGACACTAATCTGCATGGTTCACATATGACTTACTTACATGTTGTATGGACTTTAAAAGAGACTGTGACCCCTGAGTTTCTTTCGGTGTTTCTTCTCAGGGTAGTCAGTTAGGAAACACCGGCCTCATCTAGTAACAAAAAAAAAAAAGTCCAAAAAAAAAAATTGACGTGTAAAAGAGTTTGAAAAAACCTATTTGCAGAATAAATATCATTTATCATTTATCATTTATCATGTATTTAATGTATTAGACAATCAGTAGTAGGTACATCTCGTTCCTATAGTAAACCCATGTTTATCTAATTATGTTGTAATCTCTTGTTTTAATGAGCATGGGAAATCATCGTAAAGAATTCATGAAATAATCAAGCAACGCATATTTGCACAGAGGTTTGATTGCTGATACCTGAACCGATGTCACATGGTGCAAGAATAAGAAGCATGTGTAGGTAAGAAGATAACTGATGTTGTATCCATGTTGGTCAAAATAAATTGTTATTATTGAGTTAGAACTAAGAGAATTGTATTGATGATTTTTATCCCGTAAATAAAAACGTGTCGCGGTCGCCAATTATATTTTAATCAACATAGAACTAGACAGTAACCAACAAAATGCAAAAAAAAACCGAAATAAATTTTAGATGTCGTGGGCTTCATAGCGCCAGCTTTCATCTCAATATATCAAAATCAGCTGACTCTTAAGCTAAAAAAAAAAGAAATCAAACCGTGTGTCACATATTTGCAACAGGGCCTTGGGTGGGTCAAAGGATTTTTTTCTGTTGAACCTCTTTGCTTGACCAGTAGGTACTTTGGCCTTAATGTGTCGCATTCGTCTGTACATTATGGTCCAATGTGACAGCTGTTTACACGTCTCGTTGAGCAATTTGATTTTTTTTAGTTAAGTTTTTGTAGTCAAAAAGAAAGTGTGTTACTCCTGCATCCGTTAAGTAATATTTTTATTCTGAAATATACAATAATAATATGTGAACATGTGTAAGAATTTCTTAAATCTATTTTAATAATATAAATGTGAAAGTAACTAAAAAAAAATATCCAATAATAGACAGTAAGAATGTTAAAAAAATACAAATCCAATTAATGAATTTGATTAAATATAAACATTACAATACAAAAGAACTGTAAACAATAAGAAAGTTAACAGAAAGTAGCGCTGATACGAGTAACTACACTACATTACTTTAAATGATAGATACACAAAAAAATCACAACAAGAACCACTAACAATTTCCATCCAGTATTTTTATTAAAAACGCTTTACAAAGCACTAATTGTCAGGCCAACCCTTTACTTAACTTGAGCTCGCGTCGCGAAACAAATATGTATGAAAAGTCACATTTTTACCGTCATTTTTAACTCGAGTACAATGTAGGCCGTATTTTTTATTCTGTAAATAGTTTAATGGTAGAAAATTGTTGGGCGTTACGTTAACACGGTCCGTTTGTTACCTCGGCTTCTTCTAAGGGCTGGCAGAAATGTGTTTTGTGTTTGGAGATTCCTTACGTGATTCGCATCTGGAGAATCACGGTTGCTGACTTAGTTTGAAGAATCGCCAAGGTTAGGTGACAGTGGGCAGGGCGCATTGCTCGTAGAACAGATGTTCGATGGGTTCGAAAGGTTCTGGAGTGGCGACCAGAAGACGCAGCGTTAGAAGGCCTCTTACTAGGTGGATCGACGACCTGGTGGGGGTCGTGGGAATCCGATGGATGCGAGAAGCAGAGGACTGTTCGTTGTAACGATACCATGTCCAACTGTGGACGTCTTACGTTACTTATCGAACTTTATGTTGATTAGCTACTTGTTACTTTAAAATCATGCCATTTAAATTTCGTCTTAAATTGCTGAAGATTGAAAAAATTACAAAAGTTTTATTCGTCAATAGAAACATGTGCTGATTGTTCCTTTACAATCAGCAAACATGGTTACAGGAATTATAATTATGACTATTCGAGGTCGTACCAAAATAGTTATATTAACTCTTAAGAAAAAAAAAAGACGGCAGGAAAGTATTCACGAAACAGTCGAAACCCTAATCCTTCTTTAAGTCAACCTTCACTTTCACGAGAGCAATAATATATCATACTTGTACTACTAGCAAAAGGTTGAAGCATAATTCGCGAATTCGTCAACTCAAAATAATATTTCTTCGCACAAACACCGGGTCGTATACAGCCCTACGTTTAGGCACGTTTACCTAACAATTTTCACAAAATCGCTAATTATACGCTACACCTAATTCCTACAAAGGGTGATGACTTATTCTTCAACTCAACACAAACAAAATCCAACTCTAATACTAAGAAAATAAACCATGAAATCGAACAACAAACAAACGTCGATTTACTGCGCAAAAAATCAAAGTGAATGTGTTCTAAGGGATGTTCAGATGCAACTCAGTGTGTCATGGCAAATAGTATTAAGTGCCACTGTTCAGTGCGCAATTATGGACCTAATCTCCGTATTAATAGAGTAGTTTATCTGTTATTTTCGGTCATGGATTTAAGGAAGATGTTTGATAAAATTCCGGGCCTTTGGGACACAATTCTATTGAGTCCCTGTTTCGTATATCCGCCCTTTTTTCAACGCCAGATGTCTAAAAGCACCGTGCATTGTGCGCAAAACTCGACTCGCTGCCCAATTATATTGTTAATTTTGAAAATATTAAGCATTGAAATATAAAACTGGCTGTACTATAATAAGCCATTATGGCGTATGAAAAGTTTCGCGAACTCTCTTCGGGTGTCGAGTTTCTCTTAATGTGAGGTGTTAAATTAGCACAAAAGATATGCGATTTTGCTCTTTGAATGTTCACGGTTTTAATAAAAAGGGGTCCTTTAATAGCTGGTTAATGAGCGGACATGTTTGTGTGATTCTGTTTTTAATATTTTTGAGTATTGAAATTTTCGATGTGAGATCCAAAATGTACTAAGTAACAATAATATAGGGTCTTTTGAGATGGCATTATATTGACACTTGGTGGGAACGCTAAAGTGTGGCCAATTTATTCACTAATAGCTTCTACCAGAGGCTTAGCCCGTATAAAAGTAGAAAATAAAAATAGCCTATGTTATTTAGTGAAAATGTACCTAAATTTTCAAGTAAGGTCAATTTCGTAAATGCCTTATTACAAAAGTAAATCTAGCTATATATAACATATATGACAAATATCTTCTTCCCCTTTTTGCAAAGAAACAAAGATGAACATTACTTTTATAGTATGACTTCGGGACAAAGTTCATGATTGCATTATTAAGACATTAATTTTTAAATCAATGAAATAAGAAGAAAGGAAATCAATGAAAACCTCTTGAGCACATTATACGAGTTGTAATTTAATAGGTTTTAGATTAAAGGGCCCTCTGAGGAGACCTTTCGGTCCGCCTCTGCGGTAACTAAGTTTATATCATCCGATACGAGGAGTTTCGGCAACGCTATTGTACAATTTGCAACTGCTATGCTATTGATAGGTACAGAAATTGCAAATCGAAATAGAGACATACGTACGTCAATTATTGATACCTAACGAATTGATTTGATTGACAAATCAGTTGAAACAGACGTTACAATTTCCGTTTCTATTTGTAGTATGCTACATTATAAATAGCTGAAGATATTTTTTGTTTAATATAATATATTCTAAGTTCTAACTGTCCAATTTGCAAAATAAAGGTCTGAATATCATTTTCGAGTTAAAACCTAGTTAGAATTTGTAAATAAAGTGTGAACAAAAACGAGGTAAAGACTATTCTCGTACTGATCCAGTTTAAGGGTCCACCTTTGTACTAAAAATCATCAAAATCCAATAGACCGTAAAAACGTGATAGGTTGAAAATCATTCAACAGACTTACGTTTGAGGAATTTGCAAAACATAAAAAGTACCTATAAATTATAAGTTTCAAGCCATTATGTTGAGTGTAGCGACATCTATGGCGCCACATATGAACTATACTAACAAACCCTATATCGCGTGTGTATGACAGTTCTCGGGTGATTTGAAAATATGCAACAGCCTAAAATCATCTTTCAGGCAGTTCAAATCAGACAAAACTTCCGTCTGGTTGGAGGATTCTTTACACTCCGTTGTAAAGGATCCTTCAACCGACGGAACATGTGGAACTTTACACCCTGCTCCAAATACCTCTAAATGTGTGTTCACGGCTTATCAGAGCAACACTCTTAAAGGTAGCATTCGGTTTTTAGTGATCACAATGTGCGACCGCGACCCGGTCACGTGACTCACTGTTTAGTATGGTTTCAAGAAGTACTAAACCAACTAGGCCACTGCGTCGCGCGACCGGTGCCATACAAATCCATACTAAGCAGTAGCGTTCGCTAAGACGCGAATGCGATGTTTACAAGCACTCATTTTGACAACTACATTACAACCAGTGGCGGTTACGCCATAAGCCTGTCACGGCAATCAATCCAACCGTCTCCTTACATAGTCCGTATTTATCCGTGCTTCATTCAATCACACTTGATCTACATTTGCTCGGAAGGCAATTGGGTCGATAGATACTCCAATGAGGTATCAGTTAAAACAAGTAAATTAATTGAAATTAATGGAATATTAAGTTACCTGTGGTTCACGGTTTATTGGGTATCGAATTTGTGTAGTGGTTTTAAATGTGGGTGCTGTATAAAGTGATTTTTGATCTGCATTGCATTTATTAAGGTTATTTTTAGTCTGTATTGGGTTTAAGTTATTTTTGTTTTAAATGTAATAAAGGCATGTGCAGATTGCTGTGTGTAACATGAAAGGTAACATGAGCTTTCAACTATAATGAGTGTATGGTTGAGCTCTCGGGCTATAGGGGAATTCTGTTACGTTGCAGTAGACTATACCCAGCTTAAACTAGTGCTTGACTACGATCCTGCTTGATGGTAAGCAGTGATGCAATCATCAATCTAGTTTATTAAGAGCTTATCCACTCTAGCCTTGAAGACACCTAAATAATAAGCGGACGGGAAGACCGCAGCAGGCAAATTGTTCCAGTCCTTCTCTTTTCTCGATATTGCCTTTTGCTCATATATAAATTTATTTGAGCATATTCTTCCATAATGCTTTATTTTTAGTCTCCTTATCTTCTATCTTTAAATTTTTTGGTAATATAATTATCCAGCTTAAAGATACCCAGTTAAAAATTTGTAAAATTTATTCATTATGCTAACATAATGTTAAACAAAGATCAGCGATCCCAACCGAACCCAACCAAAAATATATTATAAATTTAGAACCATTAAAAAAAAAAGAACAAAATGGTCGTCTAAAACTGGCGCCAAAAGCCAGAGACTAAAAAAATGGCACAGATAAAACATAAAACAATAAAACGCCAATGTACCGAGATATTTTGCGCGCGTAATATTCACGCCTACACTCGTAAGGGGCTGACAGTGAAACGGGTAGGTTCAGAATGAATTGCACGGTTTTCTTTCTTTTCCCGCGCTTCGAAAACGCCTTCTGGACATTTTAGCGGGAAAAGGGAAAATTCTGATATGAATTGGCAATATTGGAAGGTATTGCGATTCGATTTTTTTTTCTTCTAAATTGTTAAGGTGGTAGAAGGTTATTTTTTCTTACCTACTGTTTTTCTTTGCCCTTAACATAATATATGGTAAGTTGTCCCACATTGAACCAGGTAAATTTCAAAGTCTCATAGTGGGCTGGATGTTCAATCAATGCCTTTAATTTTTTGTGTATAGTTAGCATATTTATTTAGCTTCAATTTTGTAAAACATTAATTTCTCATATTCCTTTTAGTTTCGGTGTAAAACAGGTTTTTATGAAAAATGATTTTTGGTTCAATGAGTACCACCGGTGGTACACATTTAACCAGGGTATCGTCCACATTGAGACACCTTATTAACGATGTCTTCTAGTTCAATTTATAAGGCAAATACTTTGTAATAATAATAATAATAAACAGTAATAATAAAAATCAGCCTCATATTTATAAAAATCACTTTAAATCATATGCAATTAAACCGAGAGTCTTAGTTTTATACATCACAAAACTTTTTCAGTCAAATTCTTATCATATTTTAATAATAAAAACAAAAGTAACAGTTTTTAATTATAAAAACAAAAGTACCTTCCATAATATAACAAATTAAAATTAAATTAAAATAATTGTAAAAAACACTCCTTTAACGACTGGGGTGTACACAGTAAACCGTGGTTCAATGTGTAACACCCTCAGGTGGTTCAATGTGAGACACACCACGTTTTATCACTAAACTCAAAATTTTACCGGCAAATCAATCTCTTAAAATCACGAATTATAGCGCTTTTAATTGCTAAATAACCGTAGAAAACAGTGTGTATATAAATAAAAAAATATTATTTAAACGAAAAAAGCTAAAAAAGAATGAAATTGGCAAAAATATTTACTTTTTGAGTCAGTTTGCTTTCGAATACTCCTCACACATCCACTTTGCACCCGATCGCCACGCAAACTACTGGGCAGGAACGGAACGTAAATACCTCTCTTTCACTCATATTAGTGCGGTTTGGCAATGTCGCATTTTCGAGATTCGGCGGTGGTTCAATGTAGCTGCCTGGTTCAATGTGAGACACCCGACCCTACTCAAAGTTCTTCAGAGTATAAACACTTCTTTACATAAATGCAAGCATTTTTGCATCGATGCAACGTACTAAAAGACGCAGCGCTGGAAGGCCTCCCACAAGGTGGACCGACAACCTGGCGAGGGTCGCGGGAATTCGATGGATGTGAGACACATAGGACTGATCGTTGTGGCGATGTTTGGGGGAGGCCTATGTCCAGCAGTGGACGTCTTTCGACTGAGATGATGACGATGAAGCATTTTTACAGATCAAACGCTTAGATATAAAAAAAAAATATACTTGTAGAGACATGCTACAAATTTATCTAGAAATCATGTGTGGCAAATGTGATCGATATGATACTTAAGAAAAGTTTTATTTTTAAAGAGCGTCTACTACTGTGTAATGTAGCATTCAATAACAAAGTGGTTCAAATATTTTGACGTATTCGTTTTGACATTAGACAACTGTTTTGTGGTTAGTCTATGATAGCGATATGACTTCCCTGTCAACTGTCATTTAATTTTTTTTTAGACCTACTGTTCACAAACGCGTAGCCAACTGTTCACGTCCAGCTTTATAGACACGTAAACGTCATGACTTATACACTTGGTGTACGCTAGCGTGAGATTAGTTTAAGCATACAAAACTATAAAACTGTGTAGACGAAGCAGCAATAAAACGACGGCACTATGATGAGTTTTATATGCAAGCTTCACGCACGCGTATACCAAGCGTATAATGATGAATAAGCTTCTATGAAGCTACGCGTCCGTGGACAGTATGCCTAAGAGATAGTGGTGCTTACTTTGTTTAGTATTTTGAGGAGCTGAGTGGCTAGATACTAATAGCCGCACGGGTCGATTTTTAAGGTTAAGCAACGCTTGCCAAGGTTGGTCTGTAGATGGGTGACCATCTTAACATACCGAGTTTCCTCCGTGCCTCGGAAAGCACGTTAGGCCGGCTTGACTGGAAGCCGACCCCAATATAGTTGGAAAAGGCTAGGTAAATGATTTTGTTTAGTATTTAAGACGTGGGATTAGACCAAAGTCTATGAATTAAGCATAAAATAATAAGGGCACTAGGTAAATAAATTACAAAAAAAAAAAACTTTTCAAAACTACGCTGTTTTTCAACAAAAATACTACCATAAAGAAAGAAAGAAAGAAAGAATAAAAACTGGACTTAACAATAAAATTCTATCAAACATTAATTCTGAGAATAACACTTTATCTAGCAAAGTGCTTTATTCGATGATACCGCACTTTTTAAACTAAAATTACTGAACTTTCTTTATTTACTACGGGACATATATTTTATGGGTTGCACTTATACTTGCTCCTTTTTTAGGGTTCCGTAGCCAGAGGGTAAAACGGGACCCTATTACTAAAACTCCGCCGTCCATCCTTCTGTTTGTCCGTGTGTGTGTGTTTGTTTAAGTACAATAAAGTACCTAGTGCTTGACTGTGATCCAACCTGATGGTAAGCAGTGATGCAATCGATGATGGTGAGGCGCACTCATAAACTATTATGAGACTATTATATATACTAATATAATAAAGAGGTAAAGTTTGTTTTTTGTTTGTATGAGGTAATCTGTGGAAGTTCTGGTCCGATTGCTAAAATGTTTACACCAATAGAAAGCTGCTATATTCCTGAGTGACATATTTTATGTACGCGGGCGAAGCTGCGGGCTAAAGCTAGTTATTTATATATATTAACTCTAGCCTTGAAGACACCCAAATTAACGTATGTCAGTTAACCAGGCTGTATCACACGAACAGTGACAGCTAGACAGTAGAAATTATCACAGATGATGTTTTCTGTTGCCGCTATAACAACAAGTACTAAAAACAGACAAAATAAATATTTCATCTCATACAACAGACGTGATTTTTTTGCTATTTTGCTAAGGACGCACAGTGTGCTATTCTATACTCCGTTTGTTTAGGTAGTTAACTAAAGGTAAACAGTCTTGGTATGTCTTTTTATATTAAAGAGGTCGTATATAATATACACAAAGATTATTTAAATTTAGTTTATTAGCTAACATCGATTTAGGTAAACACCTATTTGCAAAGACTTTTACATACAATTTATAGACAACTTTTAGATAAAAAGACATGCCAAGATTGTTTACCTTTAGTTAACTACCTAAACCGACGGAGTATAGTATTCAAAACAGTGTATAGTATACATTAGAAGAATAAAAAAGCGATGTCCGATTTTGGAGGCATTTATCATACTGTGGGACGGTATGGAACCCTTAGTGCGCAAGTCCGAGTCGCACTTGGCCAGTTTTTTTGTCAGCGTGATAATATGAGCTTGGTTGCAAGTTTTGTGAGGAAAATAAAGCAGTAAGAATAATAATAATTTAAGAAGCAGTTTCTCTTTGTATTGCTGCGTGATAACAGCTGTATTTTCCTTGTAGTTACCGCCATTTTGTTTTTTTATACGCCATCTATAAAGTTTTTATGACAGTCGACTGCTTCGGTTTCCTGGTTGTAGGTGTGTGTGATTATTGAGCGTGAGGTCTTCGGTTCGTATTCAGGAATTCGTCCAAAAGAAGCTATTAGGTTTTTCTATTACGGCCCGGAGTTTGAAAGTTGGTGTGATCCTTAGTAATACCTATCTAGAGGCTTTTTTATTCTTAATATTCCGTTTTTTCATTGGACCATCAGATGAACGGTTTTACCTCCTACTCATACGCATAACACAGTTTTGGAAATAGTAGGTATTACATTTTTGAACAATTAAGGAGTTCCCTACCCGGAGTCTGTGTTTCCTGACAGCTACAACCTAAGTGTCTTTAAATCAAGAGTGAAAAGATTAGTTCTATGCAAGCGTGCTCCATCATCGACCACATCATCGCTTACCATCAGGTGAGATAGTGGTCTAACGCGAGCCTATCAATAGTATCAATAATAAAAAAAAATTCAGCCACCAATTCAACCACCAAAAATGGTGATTTCTTTACCTACCCTACAACAACTATTTTTGCAAACAATGAGACTGAAAAAAGCAATTACTGTCAATTATATTCTTAAACAATCGATTGTGTCGATATAAGTCGTCGGGACCGGATGCCCTAGATGGATACTCAGACCATATTATATGTCCTTGCTGAAGGACGGCTCCGTATTTAACAAGTCTATTTTTAGGTTGGTAGAATATTATTGTATTAAATTATGGTCTAGTGACGGAATAAAAGCTTAAAGCGTAAGTGCCATTAATTCATGAATCCCCGACCGGTCCTATGAGACCGCGCTGTTATTGTTTTACTATTGTGTCTCGTTTCGCGGGTATGTGATAGATTAAGATGTTTTTAAGGTAGCCGGCTATACGCCATAATCATGGCATCAAGTCTCCCTTTTGAGGAGTGGTTAGAGAGACGTCATGGCGTCTTGACCTCGCATGACGGTGGGCCTCACTAGACATTGTAAGTTCGGATGGGTCCTTGTTTTTCTGGAAGGGAAATCGTCAGAATGACTTCTCCGCTGTTGGACGGAGCGGGAGGGCGTGTCAGACTCTTACTGACTAAACCCCACCCCGTTCCTTCGTTGCCTTCGATTTGGGGGACATGAATCATGATCTGCATGAATCAGGTCCTGTACCTGATTCATGCGGAATAAACACCCGAGTGACACCATGTGCAAAGCGCCCGGAGGATACGGTTGAAGCTACGGTGAAGGTGTTCCTCGCTTGGGAAGACTATCCCCGTATCCTCGTGGGGGCGATCGGTGGCAGCGGTGCCGGGTCATGGTCCGGAGCAAGGGGGAGTGGGCAGCGGTCATCTTCTACTGCAAAGCACTGTGCTAGCGAAGGAGGCGGTCGCACGCATTGGGGAACGGACCGAACCCGAGTCGTCGAGGCGCATATAGTTTCGCACATGCCTGAAAGAAATGTTAGCAAAACCGTAGGGGCCCAGCACAGCAAGGCCTATTGGGCTCATGGGTTCGCTTGTGAAAGGAAAACTCCGGGGTCCTGGAACGCAAGGGCAAAGAAGAAACATAGGAGTTGGTTTTAGGCCGAAACCCCATCACCCCATAGGCCATCACTGCTTACCATCAGGTGGGATTGCAGTCAAGCACTAGTTTATGTAACTTAAAAAAAAGTGTAACACGCCCTAACTCCACCCTAGCGCGGGAGGAGTCATTGGATGATTTCCCACCAAAAAAGCTTAATATCGGTAATAGCCTCTACTCATAATTATTAATTTCAACACAAGCCTTCCCAATCATCACACTGGCCTATCAAAAGAACACATAATAACTCCACAACCAATCAAAATCCTTCGCCAATTCAGCAAAATTAATATCGGAATAAGTGTAAAATTCTCCATAGCTATTGAAATAACTCCAATTTCGGTTACAGTAACCATACGCTACGCTTGCTGCTGTAAAAGTGCAAATTATTCGGCTCATTACATATATTTCGCATCGATTACTCCCTACGTTGAAACCGCATCGCCGATGACTGTGGCTTATGGTTGGCAGTTTACTGAAAATGTTTCTTATTTTTTGGGAATTGGCTGTAAAAATATAATTCGTTTATTCACTAGCTATCTCGCACTCCCTAACGCCCGTTTTCAATAAGCTATCTATCTACAGTTTCAGCAACTAAAGATAAACAAATCTATCTACAGTTGCAGCTACTAAAGATAAACAAATCTATCCTTTTGCCCTTACTGGCTTTCCTATAACCCACCGACGGATAGCATTTCTTACCAAAGCTGTGGATGAATAGATAGAATCTTACTGTTTATCGGGGATAGCTATCTATCTATGAAGTGCGGTAGGTTATTGAAAACGGGCGTAAGTGGTATTTTGGTTTTTGTTGGATCTCCTTAAGAATCAGAAATCCAAAAAGACAGGGCAAGGTCGATGGAAACGACAAGTTCTGGAGTTGCGTCGTACCAGAAGACGCAGCGTTGGAAGGCCTCCCATAAGGTAGACTGACGATCTGGTGAAGGTCACGGGAATCTGAAGGATACGTGAAGCACAGGACCGATCATTAAGACGATGCTTGGGGAAGGTCAATGCTGAACAGTGGATGTATTTCGGCTGAACTACGTCGGAACTGCATCGCCGATGACTGTGGGTTATATTTGTCAGTTTACAACGGAATAATGTTTCATTTTTTGAATTAGTTGTCTGTAAAATTAAATTCATTTATTCATTTACGCGAAAAAGAAAATTATCCTTCTTGAGCGTCAGGATAAAATTATATCTTCATCTTCCTGCCATTGATTGTACCGTGTTATTTAAAGCTGGCACACCTTAATTTTATTCTTCTATTCCGTCCTGTCATCCGTCATGCCATCACAGACTCCCTCTTCTTTTTAATCACTCCTTATACAATCCATCCATCTTTTCTTTGGTCTTGGTCCCTAACCAAAGCAACCAACAAAAAAACAAATATTAATCAACATTTTTACTATTAAAGGATTCGGAACGCTTAAACTTTTTGAACAAAAATGTCGTCAGCTGTCGATATAATTATTTCGGAAAAAAATCTATTTTTTAATCATATAAACTAGTGCTTGACTGTGAGCTGATGGTAAGCAGTGATGCAATCGTTGATGTTGGGGTGCTCTAATTTATGAAAAGCCTATTTACTCTAAAAGAACACGATTGCCAGACCTACCCTGGAGCATCCAAAAACCGCAATGAAGGCATAATCGTGACGAATTACCGCCAATGCTTGGTAATAACCCCAAGTTTTGTTAAACGCACGCTATTTGTGCGTTTTATCTCCAGACCCATACACGAGGACTTGATCTGAGATGCTGTATTGTAATCGGAACCGGTATTGGACGCCAGTATTGTAAGTCGGAATATTGTAAGATGATGATCTACGAGTTTTAATATTTTGATGAGAGCATATTTTTCGTAGTCGCGGGAATCCGACCAGTCATTATGGCGACGCTTAAGGGAGGCCTATGTCCAGCAGTGGACGTCTTTCGGCTGAGATGGTGATGATATTTTTTGGAACTCGCTCAATATCTACAGTCTTTAAGGCAAAAAGTGAATAGGTTAGTTTTCTTAACCAATTTTAGATTAGAATAATTAATCTATGTGTAACATCAGAATTTATTTTGTTGATCTGGTAATCTAGAATCATCGAACGGTATTTTGCTGGTCAGAAAAATTTACAAAATAATTTAATATTCTATAAAGTTTAGAAAAGACAATTTATTATTGTACTAGCTTTTGCCCGCGACTTCGTTCGCGTGGAATAGTGACTTCCGGCAGATTTTTACGGCTTTAACGATTAACGGCTTTAATGACATTCCGTCCTAAATAGGTTACTTGTAACCGTGTGCCGTTACATAGCCTTGGTGGATCTAGGTTTCTCATAAGCATCACAGGAACTCCAACTTTCAGCCTCAACTTGTGAGAAGGCACTCCTGATAACTCTAAGGAGTTAAGAAACTCTGTTGGGTAAGATGTCACTTGCTCGGCATCCACGACGTTTTCTACTGATAGATACTCGATGACATCTCCCTCTACGTCAGACATAATTTGGTCATTTATCCGGCCTACTATTTCATTTGTTGGCGCCAATATCACCCTTTCGCATAACCATTCCCGATTTTCGATATTAGCGCGTAAATCCGGATAGACACTATTTTTTAAATGAGTTATCGTAATGTAATGTGCTATCCAAAATTTGGCATAATTCGCTGCGATCCTCGCCGATCTTCAGAAGAGCAGCAGCATACTGCCCGGCTTGACAATCATTATGGAGTAATACTCGTATATTCGTCGACTGTGAAACCTTTTTCACATGTGTCCATAGCACAGATGCTTTTAAACAGGCATTGATTTCATCTGCCGGTGTGCCCCTTGCTATAACCGGCAGGGTCTGCCGGAAGTCACCGGCCAATAGAACCACCATTCTTCCCATAATACCTTGATTGTTTTTAATGTCTTTCATCGTGCGATGAAGTGCTTCGATTGTTATTTTTTTACGGGACATCGTACGTTCATCCCAAACTAAAAGTTGTATTATATTATATTTTCATACCTTTTTACTATTTATTTACATTTTTCCGATGAATTTTCAGTACTGAATTGATGCCGACTCTTGACCAATAGATGGCGCTGTATGTCCGGAATAAATTTTATTTTTTATCTTACTTTTTATTTTATTTTTAGTAATAAAAACTATCCTATGTCCATTCTCAAGTTCCAAACTATGTCTGTACCAAATTTCACACAAATCGGTTCAGTAGTTTAGGCGTGAAGCAAAGACAGACAGACAGACAGAGTTACTTTCGCATTTATAATATTAGTTTGGATTTGGATTTGGATAAAGTTTAGAAAAGACATCTTACTAGACACAACTATTTGGCAACTTATAAACGTAACAAAAGCTTATGCCATTAGAATTTAGCAACAAAATTATCAAATCCTACACGAAAATTAATCCACAAAGAGGCCTCCCATCCGACTTATCTCCTGCACATGCACTACACAATATCTCAAAGCACGTGGACTTATCGGATACGGACACAAAGCCCGCCTACAATACAAAGGTAGGAATATCTCATTATTGTCCAAACAATGCTCAATCGGACAGCCGACGTACAAAATTACAATGAAACAGTCCGACTCCCAAATCTGATCGACTCCTGACGTGAGGAGGACTTAGATTGGGATAGTTACTGGCGATAGTAGCTAGAACTAGCACTAGTAGCTAATTAGTAGCTATTGTATAGTATTATCGACAGTGTAAATGATTACTTTATGTCAAAATGGAATCTGTAGCCTTACCATGAGTTTGTAAAAACGTTCTCGCTATCGAAAACTATCGCTTTGTCCCTGTCATTGTGGTGCACGTGAAAGAGACAAAGCTATAGTTTTCGATAGCGAGAACGTTTTTTCAAACTCATGGTAAGGCCACTGGTTAGTCCATTATTGTCTAGTTACCATCAGTTGAGATAGTAACGTCACGGCATTTTTTTTAACAGGCTCATGTTTGACCACTATCTCACTTGGTAAGCAATGATTCGTTTGACCATGCAGCCTGCCTAGGTTGCAGGTAATAGGAAACACAACTCTCTGTAAAAAGTGAATTGCCCTTTACTATTATTTATATAGGGGACATGTACATAAAGATACTTCACATGTAGAAAATGCCTTGTTGCTCATTATACAGTATTTTTGTTTCGGAACAAAACACAAATATGAACAAAAACAACACTAAAACTGCTTTAAAAGTTTCAAGCAACGTTTTAAATTTTTGTGTTCAACTATCGCCATTTGTGAACTGCTCACCTAATGTTACTTATCAATTTCTTCCTATAAGTATGAAATCCTTGTGCAGTCTATACTCTTAATAAAATAGAATTAAAAGTCATACCTTATTCATAGAATAAACTCAACATTTTCTTTCACCCGGAACTTAAAACACAAACAGCATACATTAACAATAATTGTCACACAAACTCGCCAGTCAAGTTACTCTCCCTACTAAACGGTCACACATCAACGCAGGCAGTCATTGCCTTCCAGCCGACATTACGCCGCAAGCACTAGTGTCTACGCAGCATCCACGCAGCGTGCACGCAGCGTTGACGCTGCGGTAACACAGCTACAAATAATTTCCAGCAAATTGAAGCTAGTGCGTTCCCCTTTGTAATATAATATTCCATGCCGTGTTCGCTACTTGTTGGGCTGCGGTGACAATTCGGTTGGATTCTAATTTGATCGATCAGGTTGTTTGATTTGTGGGTCTAGTATTTACTGTCGGCTAGTAATGATTTTGTAGTGTAAATGGGGCATCAAAAATTCGAATTCGAATGGGAGATGTCGTGATTTTGTTGTTTGGTTAGTAACTAGTTTTTATGGATTAAACTAGCTTTTGCCAGCGCTTTGCCTGCATGAAAACAGGTTTCTTTAAACAAACTTTGGACTTCCATTTCATCATCTTAGGAAGTGAATTTTGGAGAATGTTCTCTTATTGCTCGCTTACATTATAAAGACAAACCTAGGGCACAATTTCGCACTCCTAGTCCCAGTAGTTTCGACAGTGCCTTGATCTGTCAAACAATCAAACAAACAAAAATGTATTAGTTATCTTTGGGTCGATTAGTCAAATTCTCTATTCATCTTCATGATGTTGACAGCTTTTTTTTTAATTTGCTTCATGAATGAAGATGGTTTTCATCATTTGGTGTTTTCTGTCAATTTTTTTTTATTGTTATTTATAACTAGTGCTTGACTGCGATCCCACCTGGTATGATGGTAAGTATTCTTAATACATTAGAATTTAAATTCAAAAATTGCAAATAATCAAATATCTAAAATACATTCTAGCCTAGAAATGGCGCTTAGTAAGTTTACGCTCCGCAGCGTCGACAGGACGTTTAGACACGAACATCGTCTGTTGAGTACCAAAGCTCTTACTCAAAGCTTTGAATCGGTTTTGACACAGAAATTCATAAAAGCCATGGCTGCTCTATACTAACTAAAATTTCGGCTACAATCTTGTTAAACTAGAAACTGACCCGAATATCGGAAAATGGTAAACGATGGTGAATATTGTGACAGTGTATTTAAGTTCTATGGTAATCTGTTTTTAGGTAATGGTAAATTCACAGTGTGATTAAAAGTCTTCTATAATAGAAGACTTTTAATCACACTAATATTATAAAAATGCAAGTTTTCTTCCATTCTGTAAATCCGATCCTCTCACTTGTCACGCTATCACTAGCTCCGTTTTCTTTAATATCACTCTTCACATTGTGTGAAAAGTCCATTCATCATTTCTTTCGCCTCCCTCTCACTCTCTACATTCATCTACGTGTATACTCATAACTCTTTCAATATAACATTATACTAACACTGGCGTAGTGTCCGAAAGGCTACGCGGAGCAGTACCCCGAGACCCGCAAGTGGGGCCCCCAAAACCTCATTAGCAAATCACTTATTAAACTACCGAGAAACTCTCTCACCTTCGAAATCTAAATAGAGTAGGTTGCACCACTACTTTAATCCTATTACTTCATCTTAGTCAGTAAAGGTCTGACACTCTTTCCCACTCCAACCACAGCAGGAGAGGTTATTTGACGACTTCCCAAGTAAAAAAGGGGCCCCAATATTTTTTAGTCCCAGGGCCTTTGGACAAGTATCTACGCCACTGATTACTACGATCTCTTTCACCATTTCCACAGGTATTCATTAAAAAACCTCAATAAACTTTTACACAAATTTCCCAACCTTGGAACCTGGTCCTTTTGCATGGCCGTTACAAACTCTAATTCCATTATACAACCAAATAAAGTCCGTTTAAGTGGATTAATTAAAAAGTCCAATAAAATTCGGGTCCTCCAGATTTAGGGGGACTTAATACAGGTATCTGCGGACAGTTTAGCCTTCAGACCCGTTTGGGGCTAAAATACATTGAGTTGGAAACCTGTTTCATTAATACTCTGAAAAACACCTGATGTTTCGTTTAATTGGAAGATTTGTTAGTTATTTTTTTAAATGTTACGCCGTAAGATATAGGAATAATTCGCCGTGTTTCGTGGGTGCGTTCAAAACATGTAAACTCACATACACAAGCCACTTAAACCCGGAACAACTATCTGTAGCTTGTGGCATTATCAGCCTTTTAGTGGTCCCACTGCTGAGACTCAAGCCTCCTCCCTTGGAGAGTGAATGGGTCATAATCCAGCACGCGAATTTGAGAAAATCCTTTCTTGCAAACAAAGAAACTTCTGTGGAAAATTTCAGCGTTCTAGATCAAAAAGGTTTGGGCTGGGCGTTGTTGCTGAGTCAGTGAGTGTGTCTTTTATAAACACAGATGTGCGAGATATGAACTGCGTGCGAGACACGCAGTGTAGCAGCCAATAACTCAACCACTATGCCTACCTTGCCTAGGTATTAAATACAGCATACAACTACAATATAACACATACTACTGGCACGAACACAACCTCTAAACTACGTAAACAACCACACCAAAACTCCAGGAAGAGAATACCACAGTGTTTCCACGAAGGCAGGATAAATACTTGCCTTAAGTCTCCAAGTCAGATCGAAACTTAGGCGAAACCTTATAGTCGACCACTTATTGAATATTTGGAAGGCATCGAGCGTTCATGCCAGCTCAACTTTGGTAAGCACTAATTTGGAAACTTCTAACTTTACAATATTTGCCCTATATTATGATACTACACTTTGCAAGTGACTCCGTTCGCGAGAATGTTTTCTTATTTTCCTTGTATTGATATTGTTAGCTAGATTTAAAATTGCGTTGTTTTCGCGCCAATAAACTGTTTTTCTTACTTCATAAAAACTTTAACACTCTTTAAACCTGCTATACGATAAGGATTTTTCGAAATTCACTCCATAAAGGGATAAAACGGGGGTCCAAGGTTTGTAAGGAACAAACTACTTTCAAGTGAAGCCGCAGGCTGAAGTTAGTAAAGGCATAAAGCTTTCTTAAATCGACATATTCTTTACATTATCTACTAATGAAAAGCAGGTTATTATTTATTTTTCGTGTACCTACTTAAATATATTAGGGAAAGTTTAATATCTTTTATCCCACCAAGTCGAGCAAAAAAGTGGCACGGCCGTCTTATCCTTTTCTCGAAACAGTTCGAGCCATACATTTATCTGGTGCCAAGAAAGGAGGCCTGAGTCCCAACAGAGGGAATATTACAAGGCTGATAATGCTAATACCACACCTTGTTAGAATTATGATATTCTAGACCATAAATACAATCAGAAAATTAATAGGATTACGTTTGAATAAATATCCGGACTATTTACACTCTGATCCAAAAAATCCAATAAGAAAATTGACTCTCCGGTCCAAAAGTCCTATCAGCAAAATTACCAACCCCACAAAAAAAATCAAGCCCAAAATACCGTGATGCAATAATATCAAATGCATTTAAATCCCCCTGAACGCAACGTCAACAGAGAGAACCCTCTTCTAATCTAAGGGGTAGCAGCCATTTTCTATTATATTCTATTATATGTTTGCTCTGAACCTAAATCAACTAAGACTATGTTTACTTTTCATTACGACATGTATGTATGTTGCATTAAATTTGTATTATTCGGCCATTTTGAATTCGAATTTTGAAATTTGTGGGTAGTTGGAAAGACTGGGTATCAGATGTACGCACATTTTGTGGGTGTATCCCACCCCTAAAGCATTGTTGTTTTTGTTAAATTGATTGAAAGAAAAAAGCCGGGCTTCGGATTTAATTTTGTTTTGAGTTATTGGTGTGGTGCCCAGATAAATGTGTGGTTCCGACGCCCTTACAAAGTTAGTGCACCTGATGCCTTGCTCTTAAACAGAACTGGCAATGTTTGGTTCGCGATATTTTATGTTGGTGAGTAAATATGTTGACATCCTTATTGGACATTATTCGAGATTTCTAATTGGATGACGTGCTGTAAAAGTTTACTGTTTGTTAGTCCAATTGGTATTTTGGGAATGCTGTATTTTGTAGGTTTTGAAGATCTAAAGTAAGATCTAAAAAGTAATTTGTTTTAATGAGAAGTACATAAAGTTTCACAGTTACTTTTACATACTACCACAACGACTTCCGAAATTAAAGTTATTGCGATCGTTTTATTGTGTTTTTTGTTGTTAAAATCTTTAATTAGACCAAGTATATCAAGACATAAGAATCGTGTGTAGTTTTATTTAATTTTAGCACCTATTAATGTGCGCTGTATCTAAGTGTGACGAAGTAACAAACATATATAAAACTAATGTAAATATAATTACAATTAAGTAAAATAAATTGAGTAACAGTTCTAAAAGAGATTAGGAGAGACAACCTATTATCTCAAACACACCTTTAATACACCACCCAATTCCCTTCAACCACATAACAGAATTCCACCTCACATATTTTCCTCGAAAAACATGTCGAAAACACTTAACGTATTAGTACATTATACGAACAAACATACAGGCCAGTTTCCTACATACTGGCTGACAGGGGCAGGCCCCATTGATATGTATGATTTATTATATTTCAGGCCAACCTTTTATCGGCCTCCGAAGTCCAAACTAAGTTATCCTATCAGATCTTTTTTGATTGACGTTTTTCAATAATGTTGAGGAAATTAATTTGATATGTTTGAGTTGTTTAAAGAAAGAAAAAATATTAATTGAGACTCGCACTGAATAAACAACAGAATAAAATGGAAAGATTACTTAATTTCTAAAAAATAATATAAATAATGACTGTAGCGACACCCATATAGGAGCTTGAATTTAAAATCCTTTATCGCATACCTTTAAATAATAATCTTAACGCGAAAGCCATTCGTTGTCGAAACCTCTACGGTCCGTTACGGACGTTTTTTACGTTTTGCTTCGTCGTTTATACCGCGTACATCAAGGGACTGGAACAATTTGCCTGCTGCGGTTTTCCCGTCCGACTACAATTTAGGTGTCTTCAAGACTAGAGTCAATAGGCTAAAATTTGGCGCTCCTAGTCTTAGTAGTTTCGCTGTGCATTGATATGTCAGTCCGGCAGTTTCATTTTTTAAATACATAGATAAAGTCTACATTTCCAGGCAGTTAGCTCTTGAGAAACAGAAACAGATTAACTGATTAAGTAAGTTACAAATACCCTGCAGTAAATACTGCTAGGTTTAGACGCTAATCTCATTAGAGTCGCCAACGGAAATCAATCTATCTGCCAATTTATTGTAGGGGGAGATGCCGACGCCAGGAGTTAAAGTCAGAAAGTCCAACTTAAAAGAAAAAAATATTACTGGAGACTCGCACAGGATACCTAAATAATGATGAAATAAAAATGTTAATGAATTTGTAACGAATAGCCTAAACTAAACCATTAAATAATTATTGTGGTGACATCTCATTTTTTTTTAATTTTCGACGTGGGAAGTCTTACAATGATTTCTTCCACTCTAGGAGGGAGCGAGAGGGCAATTCAGACTTTTACTGACTTAAAATCCAGCTGTGTTCGTCAGTAGCTTTTGCGTTCTACGGGTTTCCTTTTCAGAAAATCCCCGCGGCCCTAGCGGGCATCAGCCCTGCTAGGCCCCTACGGCTTGCTGGCATCTCTTTGAGGAGCGTGTGGATCACTGCTCTGCGTATTGCCGACAACGACGGCTCAATCCGAACGATTACCGGATGACCGACGGCAAGCTACCCATTGCTAGACGTCCGCAATTTAAGAAGCCTATGTGACATTTTAATAAAACACTGACGTTTTTCCTTATAAAACATGTTGGTAGACCATGATCTAGAATAGCACATAGGATACTATTTATTACAAGACTGTTCCCTTAGGACAATTTCTCTTTTTACGCAAGCAAAATCACTGGCCCAAGCTAGTTAACAATACATAAAACTTTATCCTCTCTCATTTCCCCAAACACAGATAAAATATACCTACGTAACTACTAACTACCCGACTAGTGGCTCCATCTATCTGTCAAACGCAATCAAAATGGCGCCGACAGTTATTAAATTACAAGTTTTGCCGCGATTATTCGGGCATACTGTAATCATATTTGTCAAAATTGATATCTATTTTGGTAATAAAATATTGTGGACGGGAAAACAAGGGGAAGTATGGAGTTATTATCTTTATATTGATATGAGGGTAGGCTTATTGTGGTTAATCTGGGGTTAGTGGAGTGAGCGACGTTATTGGGCGATCAGAACATGAGTGTGCGGTAAAAAAAACATGGCGGATTTTTTTTTTGGAGTGGTGTTTAGTGTTTTAATTTTCGTAAATATATTTCTAGCTAATGTTGTGATGTGAAAGTGATCTAGTTTTGTATCTTAAAAAAGTATTAACAGGAGTATATTATGAGAGAGAGAGACTGTCGAAATATACGGTTTTTTATGACATAAACAGCCGTATCTTTTTTTCCTTTAACTTAGAAATATGTTTTTTATAGTTTCAAGAGACTGCTATTTGTGCAATAGGTATATGGTTTGTTTTTATGGTTAATTTCAATTCGATTCCTCTATGAATTCCCGAGATAAAGGGTCTTGACAGACAGACAGACGGACAACAAAGTGATCCTATAAGGGTTCCGATGTTTTCCTTTTGAGGTATGGAACTCTAAATACAAAAACATTCCCACCCCAAATTAATTCATGAATCCCCGACCGGTCCGATGAGACCGCGCTGTTATTGTTTTACTATTGTGTCTCGTTTCGCGGGTATGTGAAAGATTAAACGCTGATGCTACACCCCCAGATTGGTATAAACCATTCTTTTCGCCACATACAGAGAAAAGAGTCAACAGAGCCAAAACGGGCCTGTTATACTTATACGATATGTCGTGTTATAAGAGAAAAAGTCGCAACGGTGCCTCTAATAGTTGTAGCAACATAACTTAATAGAATCGCCGTAAAATACCCCTGATATATAAGTCATTTACGCTGTTTTCAGTGCATAACTTAAAAAAATGATTTTGTCAGATAACGGCATTATAGCTTTAGCACGGCAGTAGAACAATTCTATTCGCCACATACAGAGAAAAGAGTCAACAGAGCCAAAACGAGCCTGTTATACTTATACGATATGTCGTGTTATAAGAGAAAAAGTCGCAAAAAATTGTCGCGATGCTGGAGGCAATAAATGGTCGGACGGGACCCACGTGTACCAGTTACTTGGAGCAGGCTGAACTGGATAAAGAAAAGTAATGGGGACGGGTTCACACTGATTGAGATTTCTTTGAGAGTTATTAGTTGTATGTTAGATTGAGGAAGATTCTAGTTAGAGTTAATGGAAGATTTTTCTTTCGTTGTTATTTAAAACTGATAATAACATTCTGAAAGTAGCCATGTTCAGAAAAAAAAATATATTTTATATACAATAAATGGTCGAACGGGATCGGCGTGTACCGGTTACTTAGAGTAGGTTGAACTGGATAAGGATTAAGTAATGTGGACAGGTT
Source organism: Mythimna separata (assembly GCA_030763345.1). Classification (NCBI taxonomy): domain Eukaryota; kingdom Metazoa; phylum Arthropoda; class Insecta; order Lepidoptera; family Noctuidae; genus Mythimna; species Mythimna separata. The sequence goes on from CM061192.1 coordinate 10,883,271, forward strand.
TACACTGATTGAATGGTTGAGATTTGGTTTGGGAGTGATTAGTTGGTGTTAGTTTGTTAGATACGGTGGGCTGTGAAAAGAGATTATTCTTTCGAAATAACTCAAGGTTTAAAGTTACTTACTACTTAGGTCTTAAGCCTATCTATCCTTACACTAGCTTTCACCCCGGCTACGCCTGGGTGCAATTTCTTTTCGATATCTTGGAGTTTTCTTCCCAAAAATCACTTCCTTAATAATTACAAACACAACAAAAATAATATAGCCAAACAGAAGCAGCCGTTCTGTAGTGGTGCGTTTACTTACACATACATTCTGCAATAATTTTTTATTTACCTATATGGAAAGAAATCATACGCAGCGAACAGCGGCAACGATATATCCGCGTAGGTATAATCTATATCGCTGTCGCTGTTAAAAACGTTTGCTGACTTCACTCTGCTCATCCAGACATTACTGTGTGTTAAGAGAACACACTATAACCCGTCATAACCGTAATGAAAAGCATTTTATTTTAGTTATCAACATTACTAATAGTAATCTTATTTGAGACTCATCTGTCACTAAGATGTCAGCAAGCCGCAAGGGCCCAGCAGGTCCAATGCCCGCTAGCTCTAGCTACGTCCTAACGTAGGAATTTCTGAAAAGGAAACTCGTAGTCCTAGACAGCAAAGAGCAAACACAGGAGTGGTTTTAGTCAGTAAAAATCTAACACGCTCTACCACTGTGCCCAGAGTGGGAGTAGACACTAGATGATCCCTAACGTTAAAAAAGAAAAATAACGAACAAAGTTTATAGGCATTTTAATAAAAAATCAACTTCAATTCCTGCTCCTATCCTTCCCGGTCCCCGAGGATCGAGTAAAGTTTTGATAGCAGATGCTCCAGCACCAATATTTGACGACGGCCGACTACAGTTTTATATAGTTTTCATTTTCCGCGCGAACACACAGGCTGTCGGGCAGGGCGTTGGCAGAAGGTGTACTTTGGAACATAATGAGTGGAGTTATGGATGGGTGGAAGTTGGGAAACGGTTAAGTACACAGTTTCGGTAGGTTGTGTTTTAGCAATGGTTGGAGGAACTACTTCTTTTTAAACTTTATCGCACCCTAGCAACTACCTACTCCTGTTTTGTGGCTGCATTGATTGTAATTATAATTGACATAAATACATGTAACTATTAAACGACTTCTTCCGCTCAAGGCTGAAGCAAGAAGGTGTATCAGACTTTTACTGACCTACCTGTGTTCTTCTATAGCCCTTTGGGTTCCAGGATTCCTTTCTGAATTTTCTAGTGGCCTTAGCAGGTATCGGCCCTACTTGGCTCCTACGATTTTGCTGACATCTCTTTAAAGTGCGCATGGAACACTACGTGCCGTAGATGACTTGGCTTTGGTCCTTACCGGACCAAAAGGTTACGCAGTTGGTTTTATTCTGTTATTAGGTGGTGTAACTATTTCTTTTATTTTAAACGTCACCCAGAATTACTCCCATATTATGGAGTGCTTTCACAAACATCTCAACACGTTAAAGACCCTTACTGACATTACTGTTTCCCATCTGCATAGTGGTATCGCTTGTAGAGCGATAACGTTTTTTTTTCTCAATATAAAATGTTATTTTTATAGCGGCTTGTCGCCATATTGAATATAACCTTGTAGCGCCTGCTTTTATTTCTGAGATCTCAAGTGGCATAAAAATAGTTAGGATACATCTTTAAGTACGGCAATCTACGGCAATAGATGATAATAGGATTACTAGAAGGACGGCGATGCGTCACCGGTAGATAGTGGATATCCAACCCGTACGTACAAAAAGTTTTAAAAATACATCCATTGTGAGTATAGCTAAGGAGTAGAATTCCCTGCCGGAGTTTGTGTTTTTGATAGCTACAGCCTAAGGGTCTTTAAATTAATTACTCAGATACCCGCGAAACGAGACACAATAGTAAAACAATAACAGCGCGGTCTCATAGGACCGGTTGGGGATTCAAACGTTAAGAGTGAATAGATTATTTCTAGGCAAGCGTGCTAAGAAATAATCGACCACATCGTCGCTTAGCATCAGGGTGAGATAGAGGTCAAACGCGAGCCTATCGATAAAAATCACATTTTTTTTTGAGTTTGTTCAAATATTTAATGACTTTTTATGTAGACTTTTTATGTAAACTGCATCGCAATTTGTTAATCAAAAAATAAATTCCAATGTATTTCTGATTCTGATAAAGGATTTATTTTAAACTGTGTCGACATTTCCTTAGCACGCCTTTATCATTATAAATTGATTTTTCTTTAGTTTTATTCAAAAGATATAATGATTTCTCTTATATTCAATCTTTTAAGAAATAGTGGTTATATTCATGGCACAGTTCACCGCGGATAAGTGTGAAGCAACAATCCTAGTTTACTTAATAGAAATTCTTATGAAAACTCGTTGTCACATTGGGGCCGGGACCACTACTGCTCCTCACACTATCGCTCTGATAAAAAACATACTAACACAATAGGTACATACCGGTTGCCACCATTTCCGATACCACAAAATAACATGCAACAATTTAATCGCCGGTTAAACTAACATGTGTTTAAATTTGACATTATTTGTTAAGGTCAACAACAGCTGCCGTTGCCATCGTCACGGTGGGTGACCCAACTGGTAGGCAGAACACAGAATAGATAAGTATAGAAGCTCAAGTCTGTGCAACTCGCAAAAGTGCAAGCATACATAGACGCTATACATGTACAGTTGATTGAGATCGCCGTGATTACGTGTCTCGTGGCCACAGTGCTTGAGACGGCTGTGGATAAACTTTTCATACAAATAAAGCTTGTCATTAAGTGACAAGTTTGACTAGAACTATGATAGTTGAAACTCAGGCTCAGCAGACATAGCACCACTTTGTAGACGGCGAGCAATGGCTGTTAGATAAGCACAAGTCAAAAGCGAGTACCGCCTCAAAGAGATCAGTATAAACGGACACAGTTACAGCCGATACATGCGCTGGATGCCGAAGTTGTTGTAAGAACACGGATGGGGTTTATCAGTAATAGCCTGATGCTCCTTACTGCTTCCAGAGTGGGAAAAGTCATTTGATGATTTCCCACTCAAAACGAATCAGACATTGTACAGTGCACGCACCTCATCATCTTCCTACCCTTGTCCCATTTTTTTTCACTGCACGCACCAGACCGAGATTAGTTTGCCCTCCACGAATGTATACGTCTACGTGTGCCTGCGTTTGAACTCGCTCAATGAATAAGCCTTCTGTATCTATCTACTCCGTGGTAAAGGAGTAGAACTAACGTTAGTTAAAAAACTCAATTTGCGGTTAGAACGTTGTTTGAAGGTCGCTCGAGATCGTTTCGTTCGGAAAAAGGACTCTTTACTTGTTTTTTTTTTGTTGTTTAATGCGTGTTTGAAACAAAATGGCGACCGTGGGAGAATTAGGTTGGTGTGGTTCTACTTGTATTGAAGATATGATGTGAGATGTTGATATCTGTTTAATGTAATAATAGGTGTGTGATAAACAATTATGGTGACTAATTTTGATTAGTTTATTTATTTGGCATGTGCTACCATTTTGCTCATTCATTATTGTGTTGAATTGTTGTGAAATAAGATTTCTCTATACAAACTTTTAACCCCCGTTTCATCCCCTTAAGAGAAGAATTTTGGAAATCCCTATTTTTGTGCTCGCATGTCATAAAAGCCTTGGGCAAAATTTCACACTTCTAGTCCCAAAAATTTCAGCTGTGCGTTGATATAACATTCAGATAGTTTTTCCTTTTATATATATATATAGAAATATCCTCTCGAGAGCATGAGAGAGCGATGTTGAGTGGACGACACATTCGCATGACATGGGATGACATTTTCGAGACGTTTGTGAAACAACATGGCACCTTTAATTTAGTAAGCTCGTCTACTTACATTTTGATTGATATACTGAAACCTGAGGCCTCCCTTTTAGGACCATTAGGTTTATGGATGAACTGCGTGATAGATGATATGGCTAGGCTGGCTGACTAATGAGAAGACGACGAATAGAAAGAAAAGAAATTACTCCTGTATCGTAGGTGTGTTCACAGACATGTAAATACATAAACAAGACACCCAGAATTGGAACTGTTATCTTCTAGGTCATACAGATATTTGTTCTGTGCAGGAATCGAAGTTGCGATATGTAGTGCAGTAGCCAATAGCTCAACTACTGCGCTAATCGTGCCACCAGTACGGGAGTGGAAGAGATAATTCGTCAATGTCTACATACAACATTATGAAGTTAAAGGTCATTCGCTTGAATCTGCAAATTTCAGCAACTACTGGTTCGAATTGAACAATTCATTTAGTGTTCGATAGCCCATTTATCGAGGAAGGTTACAAGCTATATAACATCTCGCTACGACCAACAAGAGCGGAGCAGTAACCAAAAACGTGGGAGAAACCGCGGAGGACAACTAAACGGTTATTACCGAAACGATAATGATGAAGACTCAAAAACCGAACAGTACCTTCACCACAGATAAAAAGAACCTATCTGCTTTAATCATCGACCCGAAAAACAGCTTAGAGTAACAGAAAAACCGTAAAATCGGACAAAAAAAGGCCCGTTTCATTCCAAATTGAGAACAACACACTTTGGACAGGCTAAACAGTTGATCCGATTTGTACAAATGGATCTCCCATTTATAGGAATAGATTGGATCCGTCTTACTACAAAGGGTCACAGTGTAGCTTTGAATGTTAAGACTATTGGGAATCACTAGTGTTTGACTAATGATTAAAGGTGCCCTACAGACAAATGTGATGCGACAACGCGACTACGCAATTTTTTTTTTTGGCGATAATTTTCTATGTAGGTAATCACATCATCATCTGCCTAGCCTTTACCCAACTATATTGGGGTCGGCTTCCAGTCAAGCCGGATTTAGCTGAATACCAGTATTTTACGAGGAGCGGCAGATTTACTGGCTTATCCGTAACAACTGTAATGTATGTAACTTTCTATGTAATCACATTCTCTTATTACACATTTTTTATGGTACCATACCTAAGTTGGCAAGAACGGATCCCTTTAAGGAACACTTTATAATCCGTCTTTCTAAACCCTTTTTCTCAGGATTGCGCGGAGCTAAGGCATGCTATCTCTTGTACTCGTAGCAGTGAAACAATTAAACTTCTAGGTGAAGATAGTGGAATTCCCCGTCGGAGTCTCTGTTTCCTGATAGCTACAACTTAGGGGTCTTTAAGTTAAGAAGAAAGAATAGGTTACTTCTAGGCAAACGTGCTCTATCGTCGGGTAAATCATCGCTTACCATCAGTTGAGATCGACCTTATCCATATTAAAAAAAGATTTCTATTTTTAAATGATATTTATTTAATATAATAGTAATTGACAGCGATTCCACCTTATGGTAAGGCCCCAAACATAAGGCAGAAAAGGAATATATCAGTGGATTTTAATCAGTAAAAGTCTGACACGCCCTCCCACTCCACACCTGAGCGAGACAAGTCATTAGAAGATTTCCCACCTAAAAATATAACCCAGGATACCTAACACATTCTGACAAATAAACGATAATAATTATTTAGTACTATAAGAAAAATCTTCCGTGACCTTTCCCCATCAGGTAGACCATCTAATAGTTGGCCATAAAACACAAGATATCTAGTCCAATATTTGATCAAATAAATATGAACTAACTACCAATTTGGCCTATTTCCAAAAGACCTTCGGGAATTGATTGAATGAGTGAATGAACGAATGAAAAAGATTTTATCGCTAGGGTTTTGAAAGTGAAACTGTGTTTTAAGAATTTAAAGTGACTAGCACTTAGATTGGTGAAAGGTCAGAGTTGAAGATTTTGATCCATTTGATTGGACTATTTAATTTATTGCTCTGATTCTGACTTTGTTTTAGAGTGCTTGCCTATAAATAGCTTCGCTAAACGTAATTAAAGTTTCGAAAACAATGCGAACAGGAGCCTTACTATGACGTGTTAAAATGACAGGCGTGAGAGCGAGAAAGAGGGATGGAGCTATACACGCTATATACTCGTAGCTTCATGTCTTTAACAGTTAAGTGTAGGTTGTCAAATGGATCGTGTTATGATCTCATGCAAAAGTCTTGTTTGTGGTTTATTTTCTTTTTTTAATAGTAAAATGATCATATAGTCATTTGTCGATTTCCTAACCGACTCGATTTTTTATTATTATTGATATGCTCGCGATTGACTTAAAGATCCCCAGGTTGTACCTATCAGGAAACACAGACTCCGGCAGCGAATTCCACTCCTTAGCTATTGATACGTCGATTACTACAGTCAAAAGAAGTATAAAAGATCATATTAAAACATTTGATTACTTCATAAACCAAAAACAAAAAATTCAGTAGTAAAAACAAAATAATTGTAGACACAGTCAGTACTCCAAAATAACTACCTGTTCCGAGTAAATACCTAGTAGCCGTACTAGGGTAACAATTAAATACCCGTTACATAGCCATACATTTATATTGATATGTAAGACGTAAACTGTACCTACCATCTGTAACTATTCACACGTAATAATGAGTGTCCAGTACTGGGGGTGGGGTTCAAAAGTGGGCCTGGGTTGGGCGGAACTGGAAATACCAGGTTTTTTAGCCCTGGAATGTCACTAGGGTAGTTATTATTATAAATGCCGTGTAAGTGTTGAATATGAGTTTTATGTACGGTCAACAGAAAATAAACCAGGGTTGTCAGATATTGTTAAAGTAATGTGTAAAATTTTAATTTTATTATTTAATTGTTTTGTTACTTAACATATCAATACCCGCGAAACGAGACACAATAGTAAAACAATAACAGCGCGGTCCAATGAGACCGGTCGGGGATTCATGAATTAATAGGATTTTTATTATGTTTCATGAAAACTTGACCTATATCCGACAAGACTAGTTACTATGTCCTTTGCTAGCAGTACCTAGAGTGTAGACCTTTCAAAGTCAGGACAGAATATAATCTAGATTTTTTGTTTTTGGGTTTTTTATTTAGGTGAGAAATCATCCCATGGCTGTTGAGCGAAGCAGAAGAGCGTTTCAAATGTTTACTGTCTAAAACCTACTCCTATGTTACTTCTTTGCTTTGCGATCAAGGGCCCCGGGTTTTCCTTTCGACCTTGCTGGACCCCTACGATTTAGCTGACACCTCATTGATGTGCGCGTGAAACACTACGCGCCGTTGATCAGACTTCCCTAGTCACTTACCTCCTTTGCTAACTGTACCGAGCGCGTAGGCCGTTGAAATATTAGTTAGAATGGAATATTATTCTGCCCTAGCTGCGGATTTCTTCCGACCGACTCTTTGTCGGTACTTCTTTGAAACGAAACGGGTTCTTTGTAAATAAAACCTCGAAAATAGTGAATTTGTTGTTAGATCACAACAGTTTTCTAACGGCAAAATTAAGAAAAGAAATGTCTCCCTTAGAACAACTTATTACATAATTCGTTAGAAGAATGTTTGGTACTTTTGTAGTAATACTAATTTGTTAGGTTTCTAGATCTATGGTAAATACCTACGTTCTATCTTCTGTCTTTCGTTTGCGTGTCAGACACGCACTTGGCCAGTTTTCTTATTTTATTTTTTATTATGCATGGGCTTGCGTTTCACTACTATCTCATCTGATGGTAAGCGATGATGAGACCGACGATGCAGCACGCTTACGCTCACTTAAAGAACCCTAACTTTTTATTTGGGACTTTTTTCTTGTAATATTCCATAACGTAATACATGTAAACGCAGACTAAATTACATATTTTAGTATGATAATTACTGAATTCTAAGTATGTAATATATGCCATTTTAGCGTTGAAATGAACCACGTTACATGTTAATTTTCAGAATAATTCATTTACGTACATTCGTTATAAATAAGTACGTCTGACATTTCTAAAATTGCTCTCTGCTAACCAATCATATTATTTAGGTAATGAATATCAGACCGGCCTATTTCAAAATCTATTTAATTTAGACGAAAATTCGGCCTAGTGCGAGTCAGACGCGCGTACGAAGGGTTCCGTTCCGCAAAACAGCAAAAAGAAATCAAGTTTGTCGTACGGGAGCTCTACATAACCGTACAGTTTGCCTGCTGCAGTCTTCCCGTACGATTATTAATTTAGGTGTCTTCAAGGCTAGAGTGAATAGGCTCTTAATAAACTAGTGCGCCTCACAATCAACGATTGCATCACTGGTTACCATCAGGTCGCGGTCAAGCACACTAGTTTATATCAATTAAAAATAAAACATTATTTATTTTATAAATTCTTTTTCTTTCTTTCTTAGACGGACAATGTAGTCTTAGTAATAGGGTCCCGATTTACTCTTTCGATACGGAATCCTAAAAATGAGGTAAAACCTCCAGACAGTTGGAATGGGTTATTAGGACGGCGCGGTTTTATGTTGAGTTAAAATCTATCGTAAAGCAATTTCTATGAAAATGGGTCGTCTCGTCGCGTCGTTGTCAAATTGTCGCGACGCACCTTTCTGTGGGAGCCTTTGCGGTATTTTTAAGCCTTTTATAGGCTGATGTTTACAAATTATTATGAATTTATTGGTTACATACTCTAATAGGTATTAGTATCGTACTGACTGCTACTGGGTTTACTCAAGTTAATCAATATTAAAGCATAATTTTCCCAGGAATATTTACAACCAAATTAGCTTTTACAAAGATACTTTACAAGAATCTCAAATATTTTAAAAGTTATTTTCATATCTTGCAGCACAACAGAGAAACTCACCTCCAGTTAAATAATAAGTTAATATTATATTATACCTAGCCAACAGATAAAATAACCTAGAAAAAAAAATCAGAAACAAAAACTATACATAAACTACGAAGCCCTATAAATAGCACATAACACACCGTTCAATCCGTCTGTCCGTTCGCACGCGTTCAATAATACATGCCTCCGCCGGCGGCTTCGCCCAGCCGCATGCATTAGTCATGAGCGTTTAACTAAATAGATACGTCACCGTTATCACTTGTTAAATGGCGCTTGTGATTTGCAATTTGTAGAGCAATCGGATTGAAACAGTTTTTGTGATTTTTCAGTTAATTTTTGATGGTTTTATTTATTACCTATAAGATACTGATAGGTTCGCGTTTGACCACAATCTCACCTGATGGTAAGCGATGATGTAGTCGATGATGGAGATCACAAGCTTAATCTTCATCAGCCTAATGACTTCAATTGTTGGACGTAGACCTCCCCCAAGTGTCGCCACAATGAACGGTTCTGTGCGAATTCGCGCAACCCTGTGTCCTTCAGTCACCTTTTGCGTTCTAGGACTACGGGTTTTCTTTTCAGAAATTCCCCGCGATCTTAGCTTACGGGCATCGGCCCTGATGGGGCCCTACGGCCACGCACGGGTGGCGCAAGTCAATTACATAATTCTCATTAATATAGAATTCTTTTTTTTAATGATTTAAACTAGTGTTTCACTGCGATCCCGCCTGTTGGTAAGCATTGACGCAATATTGACGATGGAGCGCACAAGTTTATTAAATAATAATAAATTAAGTTACTATATTAGTCTAATTCTATAATTATACGTTCCCAGAACAAAACTTTCAAGGCCGAAGGCTCAATATTGATCGAATCCGATGAAACTCAAACACCCATTTACACGATTCCGAGTGACGATGACATCAAAACAGTCGTCAAACAAAACAAGATCAATAGACGCCCACTCGGCTCCATAGGAACTAATTAATTGTATTGTAGACAATTAACAACTTAGGGCCCACGCCCACGGCGACTTTTACTACTAACGCGCTACAGTCGCCTTTGAAACGCGCTACAGTCGCACTATGGCGCGTTCTGTTCCACGCGCGCCTCAAGGAGATGTCAGCAAACTTTAGGGAACTGGTAGGGCCGAAGTCTCTGAGGATCACGGAAAATCCGAAAGGCTGTCACCGTGTCCCCCAGATCGAAGGCAACGAAGGAACGGGGTGGGGTTTAATCAGTAAGATTCTGACACCCTCCCGCTCCGCCCAAGAGCGGGGAAAGTCGTTTTGATGATAAAAAAACTACAGTCGCACTTGAAACGCACTACAATTGCGATGCTAACGAGCTACCAACGCGCTACTGCGTCGCGACTGTAGCGCTACAAACATCATCATCATCATCATCTGCCTAGCCTTTTCCCAACTATATTGGGGTCGGCTTCCAGTCAAGCCGGATTTAGCTGAATACCAGTATTTTACGAGGAGCGGCTGCCTACCAGACCTCCACAACCTATTAACTGGGGTAACACGGTACTTCAGGGCAAGACTGGAGTCAGATTTACTGGCTTCTGACTATCCGTAACGACTGCCAAAGATCTCCAAATGACAGCCGGGACCAACGGCTTAACGTGCTTTCCGAGGCACGGAGGAAACTCGTTATGTTAAGATGGTCACCCATCCACAGACCAACCTAGGCAAGCGTTGCTTAACCTTGAAGATCGACCCGTGCGGCTGTTATTATCTAGCCACGAGCTCCTCGACTGTAGCGCTACAAACACTACATACAAAATCTTAATTTTTGTGCTACTGTATCGCGTTTGCATAGCGACTACAGAGCGTTTTAAAGGTGACTGTGGCGCGTTTGCACCGCGACTAACAATCGTGGCGTGGGTGGGGGGCAAGCCGCTAGCGACTGCATCGCTTCTAAAAGTCGCCGTGGCCGAGGCCCCTTAGATCACTTTATAGACGAACGAATTTCACCGGTTTTCATTTGGGAAGTTAATTTTATCATTGTGATAAACAAGGATACATCAGCAAAACCGTACGTGCCTATCAGGGTTACAAGAGCGGGAGAAGTCATTCTGATGATTCAACACTTGAAAAATAAAGGTACCTATCAGGATTGAAGCCTACTGGGCCTATGGGTTCGCTTCTGAAAGGAAAACTTGGGGCCTTGGAACGGAAGGCAAAGAAGGAACGGGTTGGAGTTCGTCAGTACAAGTCTATTACGCCTCCTTAAAAAAAAGGACTACTAAAGAGCTTAACGAGAAAAACATACTTACTTGAAACTTTTGGTGGCTTGACTTTGAATACACGATTTTTTTTAAATACTGCTTTTTCAAGTGAAATTTTTGTCTTTACAATCAATGTCTTTTTGGAGTTTCGTAGCCAAATGGCAAAAAACGGAACCCTTATATATTCGTCATGTCTGTCTGTCTGTCCGTCTGATTGTCCATCTGTCTGTCTGTCCGTCCGTATGTCACAGCCACTTTTTACCGGAACTATAAGAGCTATACTGTTGTTTTTTAATCAAATAAACTAACGTATCTCAACTGAAGGTAAGCAGTGAGGCAATCGTTTATGTTGAGGCGTACTGGTTTATTATGAGCCTATTCACTCTAGCTTGAAACACGCAAATCATAATCCGACTACTTCTAGTCTGATTATAATTTGGTTGTCTTCAAAACCGCAGCAAACCATGATCTTGAAACTATTAAATAAGTAGGTTAGGAAGACTGTTTCATGAAAATAACTTTGATCTCAAATCAAAAGGAACTAACAAGCATATTTATTACCCAATACATTACGTCAAACATCGTTAACATATTTATTGACCTAATAAAATTATGTAACAACATGCCCAAGCGTACTTATAATACTAATAAAGATATTAGTAGTCCTTCGATATGCTACGAAACAAATTATCCGAAAATATGCCAAATTCATAGCAAAAGGAATCACATTAACAGAGCCCATGTATCGTCTGCAAAACAAACCGTCTGAACGCTACCAAAATAAACTAATGTAACGTCAACAAAAAAATAACCGATAAAATAAAAGAAAATCATTTTGACGTCCAATTTTGTATCTGACACTGAAATGTCAGTCAAAATTCAATTATTTTTGTAAAAGCGATTTTCGTTTGAAATCAAAAACTGTTTGTGAGGAATGTGATTAAACGGTACATGTTGGAATAAATTCGCAATTATCTACCAGCAATTACTTCACTGATTTAGGCGTCGCGTCGTATATCATCACCAATACGGATAAAAATAACAGAGTTGATATTTAAAAAAAAACACCCTTCAATTTTGTCGTCACCTGTCAAACTCCAACAAAAAAATAAAACCATAAATTACAACTTCTAGATCAGCATCCACAAATCTGTTTGCTTTGATCTTGGCCTACTTACACCCCCTCCTTCATTCCCCTTATCGAATATTTGACAATTTCATAGACAGGTCGATTAATTCTTACGAGTACGAGTCGTCCACGCGAGTTATTGGATTCAACAGGAAAACACGGCGACTACGTTGAGGACAAAAAAAAATTAAATTATAAAACCGGTAGACAGTTCGAAATTGCTGCGAAATTGACGAAAGATTTGTTTGAGGGGACCCTCTTCTTTTGCATAATATCCAAGTTTTGTCTGAGATTTTTTCCGTTGGAATTTGACTGAAAATACTGCGTAAACCTTTGTGTTTAAGGAGCATTTCTCTTGAACTCCCACGCCAGGACCACTTATGTAGGTGTCAGAGCAATCACGAGGAATTTGCTATCATCGTTTTACAGCCTTTAAACTTTCACAGAGAAAACTCCACTAATTTACTCTGAGACCTTTAACAATCCGATGACTCTAAATTACTTTCTTGAACGGTTTTATATATAGAACACGGAATCTCTAAGGCATTTAAGAAAATAATTAAACCGTCAGGAAGAACACATTAGGTATTACTATTGTATCGTGGATCTATTCACCAACATGTAAACTCAGATTCCCAACTATCTTTTGGCCATACAAATATTTCATAATTCAAGTCAAAAATACCTGAATACTGTCAAATACACATAAGAAACTAATTTTAGCATTTGATATTATCAGTATCATCGTTAAATATGAATGTTATAGGTATAAGCAAAGCATAATCAACCTTTATAATGTTCCTACTGCTGGAACTCAGGCCTCCTCACTAAAAGACAAATATTTGTTCCTTGCGGGGATCGAACCAGCAACACGCAGTGTAGCAGACAATCCCTCAACCAACTGCACATTCCAAGAACCAAGCTAATTTAGCTGCATAATCAGCCACATCACCCCTTTAGGCTTTATCCTACCCCGTAACCGACCTTTAATCCACAGTTCGTACCTCGAAACTTAATAACTTATCTCGAGCCCCGTTTAAGCGCCATTCTGCTTATCTGCTGACGCTACAATGAAACCATTAGCTTGGTAATTGTGCAGCGTTGGCGTACAGCCTAATACAGTGGCATGCTTATGTACTACGGGCGGCATGGATACCTGATAAGTATAGGTACCGTATCCATCCCTGCTAGAACCCAAATTTTTTGGAGCAATAGTAGCCTGATTTACGCAAAATTCCCTGTTTCCTGATAGCTACAGCATAGGGATCTTTAAGTCAAGAGTGAATTGGTTACGTCTAAGCAAGCATGCTTTATCGTCGATTACATCATCGCTTGCCATCAGGTGAGATAGTAGTCAAACGCAAGCGAAGGCATAATAAAAAAAACAGACAAAGTCAAATATCGTTGAAGTTTTATAGTCGTTCGATCGAAATTCTTCCCAAAATCGGTGTTTACGGATTCCTTGAATGGGATTCGATAGAACGACAATTAAATTAGCTTGAAACTAAATGGCTCATTGTCAACGGCTAATTGTCAGTTACATTATTATGTTTTCTACTAGGAAAATTATTGACATAGCTGAATACGCGTCAACGACATTTCGATTGAACGACTTTAAAATCGGTGTCGTTAAAGCTTGATTGCGGGATACGAATACGATTATGGTCTAAATGACTAAGTCATTACGATATTGTTACGGTTTTGATTACATGAACAGGCTACTGCATACAATGAGGCAATAAGAGGCGCTTTTTTGAAGACAGCTATACAATATATACTTTCTTGCATATTGTAAAGCAAAATCAACTAAAAACAAATGCAAAGCTATCTTCAAATCGCAAGACGCATCGTGAAAGCGTGAGACGTGTTCCAATAAGCAAGGAACTGCACGATCTGAGCTATTTGGTTGAAGAATCGTTGCTGCATCACGCTGAGCATCGACGAGCTTCAACTCTATGGGGCGTAATCGAATTATTTCATTGAATTGTGTATTTTTTGTATGTAGTAAACTAGCTTCAGTCTGCGGCTTCGGCCGCAAGACAGTAGGTTTCTTTATACAAGCTTTGGACTCCCGTTTTATCCCTTTAGGGAGTGATTTTTGGAAAATACTGTCTTAGTGCTTGTTATAAAAAGAAACCTTGTGCAAAAGTTTATGCTTCTATTCCCTCTAGTTTCTGCTGTGTGTTTATATGTCAGTCAGTTTCTTCTTTTATATTTATGAACTAGCAGCCCGTCCCGGCTTCGCACGGGGTAGACAATTATTTATTTTTGGAAATTTGGATATAAAACACTTTTTTTGTGACTTAAGACTCATTTTTCTACACCTTCGATTACATTGTTCAAATTTTACCAAGGATCCCTAATTTTTTTCAAAATGAAATGTAGCCTATGTCAAATTGGAAGAATGTAGCATTCTATTGGTGAAAAAATTTTTTAAATCGGCCCAGTACTTTTTGAGCCTATTCATTACAAACATACAAAAATAGGTACAAATCTTTCCTCTTTATAATATTAGTATAGATAAGTGAATTGCTTCAACTTTTCACGGAGGTTACAAATCTTTATAAACTGCTTACAAAGAACCGGTCTTGCAATGCTTGACTGTCGCATCGCGCGTCTAGATGTGTTTTTTTTTTAAATTGGAAATCATAAAATAACTTCTCCCGCTCTTCGTGTCAGAGTTTTACTGACTAAAACCTACTCCTAACCTTCTTTGCCGTCAATCTAGGCCCCAAGGTTCTCTTTTGTACAACCTAGGGTCCCAGTAGACTTCGACCCTGCTGGGCCCCGGACGCTGACATCCCTTTGAAGCACGCATAACACGCGCCGATTTGCCCTGGCCCTTTAGGTTTTAACGCTAGCAATTCATCAAGACCTATTTTCCTTAAAAAAAGGGACCATGTAAACACTAGCTCTTGGCGAAATAACTTGATAAATAAGGATACCAGTGAATTACTGGGCTGGGTAGCTTGGAGCCAGCTCAAGGTTGATAAAGGAGAAAATTGGGTGAAGCAAACAAATTGTCAGTGCTTAAGTGGGTGTTTAGAGACCTTGGTGAACTGTAATTATAGCTGTGTAATGTGTAACTTTAAATTAAGTGTCGCTAGAATATAAATATAGGTTGTGTTCGGTGTCTAGCCTAGTTTTTATCATCATACTCGTAGTTTGGGTGACGACTAGTTTATATAACTAAGATTCTTGATGACTTCTGTTAGTGGCTTCACCCGCGTGAAAGTAGAAAATGATTCCAAGGGAACATACTGTCGAAATAAAAAGTCTTTTATGCCCTCTTCCAGGAGATATTCAAGCCATGTGTCAAATTTCATCCAAATCCGTTCAGCCGTGAAAGAGTAACAAACATACAAACGCGTACATATAATTACAATGTATATACAAACTTTTACCTTCATAACATTAATGTGCTAGCCAGCAGTATCAGTATCATAATTATGCCTTCCTCAAATCAAATTAGTTCCTGTCTTTTCTAGTTTGTTTCCAATGCTGAATCTACTTTTTTATAACCATCATCAACTTTATTATCAGTTAAAACAGTCGAAGACGTTCTTTTTAAGTTGGGAAATCATCAAATACCTCCTCCAGCTTTTGATAAAGCGAGAAGGCGTGTTAGACTGACAGACTGTTATATACTATATAGACTAAAAACCCACCTGTAGTCCTCCAGTTCCCTTTCACGCTCCAAGGCCACAGTAACTATTCCAAACAATCACACAACCGGGGAGCCGAAGTTAGGTCGAATCTATTGTTCGAAACTGTCGAGACACGCACTGTGTTGGAAATAGGCGTCCTAAGTGTCCCAATATCAAACAGACCTTTAGAACTTTCCACTTAGCTATAATTAATTATTAGATCCTCCCGACCCAGTGACCCAAATATCTTGAGATAATATTACCTAATGTAAGTCGTGGACTTAATGAAAAGCTGGTTAAGTACATTTATTTGTATTTTCATTGTTCGTAAGCTTGCGATTTTCAATATGAACCGATTTACTTAAGAAGTTCACTTTAGTGCGAATGTTTCACAAACATAGCCTGGCCATATTGTCTCCTGGAAAGTTATTTTAAGCCGATTATCTACGTATTTGATGTTCAATTGGCTACTACCTACCTATTCTAAATATAATAAAAATCCATTTTCCGCAAAATTATTTTTCGTTCCCGGTACTTACTGTAATATTTTCACCAAAACCAATATTAATTTTTTTTTCTCGAAACACAACAATCATTTTAATTTCGGCAAAACAACTAAACCTTTATTCTACTGAAGTGTTTTTCGATCCCTAATCTAGGTTTATTTTTCAATATTTTCATTTTTCGACTAAAACCACGTTTGTTACCACTATCTACTCACCTGAAGGTAGGTGATGATGTGGTCGACGATGGAGCACGTTTGCCTAGAAGTAACCTATTCACTCGAAATCTATCACATACCCGCGAAACCAGACACAATAGTAAAACAATAACAGCGCGGACTCATAGGACCGGTTGGGGCTTCAAACACCTCTAGGTTACGGTTAGGTAGGTAGCAATCACAGAACACTAAAAAAAATTAGAACTAAAATCTGAAAACTGAGAGAAGCAACTTTATGTAAGACTTCCGATTCCCCTTCCGTACATAGTAGTCAGTAATTAATTAAATAACATCGATGAAACAGTATCAGGCATAATCATTAATCTCAATACCCAGCTGTATCTTCCAGATATACCCACATCTATACAAGATACGCTGATTAAAATTTAATCCCAATTACTTCAATAACCTTGGCTGTTCAGAATTGATTGGTTTCCATTATGTGCACTCCAATTCAGACCGGATTTTTACCTTTAATGAAGTACGGTAGCTTATGATTTGTAGGATCGAAGCGAAATACTTTGGGTCAAAAGGGGGATTTTAGAAGGGTTGAATTAATAATTAAATTCCCAGAATACCCATCGTTCATCAATTTGATTGGTTTTTGCATCATTTTAGGACCGACGTTGTCAAAATACTTCAAAGTCTTTCCAAACAGTCTATATGCAAACGGGATTCGAAGCAAATCGATCGTTTATTCTTCTGTAGCTTTGTGACCAACATCGTTGTCTAACAACAAAGGATTTCCCGACCGAAAATCGGTCAGACTCTCCAACAAATCAAAACCGCCTCACATGCCAAAATCCGACACAAAGGACCGAATTCAGACATCAAAAACCACCTCTTGGCTCTGGCGCAGTTTCCGAACAATGGAAAGAAACACCGAATACCCGTACACCACTTTTAATTCACCCCTTTAGATCGCCGTGAACTCCAACGCACTACTTTTTCCATTCCAAGGCAGTATTTGCCGTCGGCCAGTACAATAGGGCAAACATCCAAAAGGAAAGAATCCAGACCCACACGAATGGATGAAAAGATTGGACACGGCTCTGTAGAAGCGCCTTTTAAAGTGGCTTTTGTGGAAGAATGTTTTTAAAGATTCCTGAGGACCGCTTCGTATTGAGGCGAACATGCTGATTCAGTTTTCTGTCTCTGTGATTGAAGATTTGGAGCGTTTGAACTTAAGCTTTAAGCAAACGATATTGAGTGGAATGTCTATAGCTATTTTTAGACCTATAATGTAACCTTAATCAAACCTTGGTGAACTGGATTGACAATATGGCGGTCAAGGTCGTGACCTCATTGGAGACGAGCTAATGGAACGTGCCAAGCTTACAGATGAGGTGAATCAGTGAAAGGATTGATTAATAAGGGCATTGTTTTAGCTTTTATTCTTCATCTGTAACGTACTTTCATTAGGGCCCTTTTAGAAATATCAGCCCGAATGAATTGTACTATCCAATTATTTTTCCTAATAAGTATATAAACTAGTGCTTGACTGCGATTCCACGTGATAGTAATTAGTGATGCAATCGTTGATGGTGAGGCACACTACTTAGATTATTAAGAGAAGACATCCAATTATAATCGGACAGGAAGACCGCAGCAAGCAAATTGTTCCAGTCCTTCAATGTAAGCGAAAAACGACAAGGTGAAACGCTTAGACCGTAGGTACCGTAGAAGTCTATAACGTATTTTCATTAGAACCCTTTTAAAAATATCAGCCAGAATGTCTAGTACTGTCCAATTAACTCAAACAACAGCAGTATACTCCTGAATCGAGTCTTTACCGACAATGCTAGACCAAAATGGAACTAGTTTACCATGGACAAAGACTGAAAACTGAATGTCAATATCTTCCCACATCCTTACCACAAAGCGTAGTGGCGGAGCAATCAAGACACATATGGGTCGGCACAGGCTGTGCCGAACGAATATCGGCCCAAAGCATAATAGCACAGGATAGATAGGTACAGAAGATCAGCTCTACATATCGAACCACATGGGAAAACGCACTCACACTTAACACTTTTTACGTAGGGTAAGTACAAGCGCAGTGCATGTGCCTTAGAAAGCCCGATTGCCAAAATCGACAACCCAAGACAGACTGTCCGAAGTGAGAAGATCCGACCCCAGATAATGGGAACAGGGGCCAGGAAACAATCACAAAATAAAATTTAAAACCAGGAAAAATCAAACCAGCCAAAACCGAGGACACCAAATAATAACGATACGTATATAAGAATTATATTATAATGATTTGGGATACGGTTACGTATAATAGAATTTTCAAAATTGTAAACGTAAAATACAAATAGCAAGATTATACGAGTATCTATACTCCGTCGGTTTAGGTAGTTAACTAAAGGTAAACAATCTTGGTATGTCTTTTTATATTAAAGAGGTCGTATATAATATACACAAAGATTATTTAAATTTAGTTTATTAGTTAACATCGATTTAGGTAAATACCTATTTGCAAAGATTTTTACATACAATTTATAAACAACTTTTAGATAAAAAGACATGCTAAGATTGTTAACATTTAGTTAACTACCTAAACTGACGGAGTATAGTGACTTTTAAAATTAAAATACAAATAGCAAGATTTGACATTTATATCTAGTCTAGATTACAATGCTTCTTTTCTTATTATTTTGTGTAAGTAGTTGTCGTTATAAATGATATTCTATTTGTTTTTATAAGCATTCATTTATAATTAAATATTATTATAGCCACCTTAAGTCTCCTATTCGAAAGTATCCGTTTCACTTTTATATCAGTTTCAATAGCAGATATTTTTTCATTTCGGATACGGTTACGGAGATCCCTACCCACCCAGACCTTCTGTGCTTTATTCTATACTAATAGTTTATTATATCCACTTGTACATATATTTACGAGGATATATAACATATATATACTGCAGTTACGTCTCAGGTACGGTTTAATCGTAATTGAAATCTCAATTTAGTGTCTCGAATTTGAATGGGTTATAAATAAGATTATTCAGATTATTCATAATTGTCTTGCCTGGGATCTTTGGGATGTGAGTTAGGGAAGTATTTGAATTCCTTCAGAATAATTTCTGATGATTGTATTACGTCACACACCATGTGTGGATTGGGCGGCCATTTTGTTCGAATTTATTTGAACATTTTGTAGGATGTTCGTAATTTAAAATAGTTCCTGAATCAAAATTTGACAAAATTATTCTAAATTATTTTATTTTGACATTACTTTTATTATTATTTGCCTTTAGTATTGTTTTTTTTTTGTCTCTATGTCATAGATCAATTTGAGCTTTTTCTGGGTTATTCGAAATTTAAAATAGTTCCAGAATCAAAATATTGACATACTTAAGTATTCGGTTTAATTACAATTTTGACTTTACTTTTATTATTATTTGCCTTGAGTATTGTTTTTTTTTGCCTGTATGTCATACGTATTGCATGCCAATTACTTTTATTTTATTTGATATTATTTTTACATAGTTATTTAGAGCTGTGTACGCTCGGTTACGCGTAAGCATACATTCGATTATAGTCAAACACATTGCCTATAAATGAGTGAGCATTATAGGATAAGGTTAGGTGTACCAAAAAACAACAGATAGCTACAGCTTAGGGGTTTGTAAATCAAGAGTGAATAGGTTACTTCTAGGCAACCGTGCTCCATCGTCGACCACATAATCGCTTACTATCAGGTGAGATAGCAGCCTAACGCGAGCCTAAGTATCAATTATAAAAAAAAATCGTTAGTGTTACTAAAATCCTAACTAATATTATTAAATTAAATTATTATAAATGTGAAAGTGTGGATGTTTGTTACTTAATCACGCAAAAACGGCTGAACGGATTTGGATGAAACTTGGCATGCATATGGCCTTTAACATGGAAAAGAACATAGGCTACCTTTTATCTCGATTCTTGAACACGCAGTCGAATTCGCGGGCGGAAGCTGGTAAATAAATAAATCTAGAACACTATTACATAAACTATCGACTTGAAACTCAAATTTAGTTTATAATGAGTATACATCCAAATGTTTGCTATGTCTTCCACATATCTACAGTTTCCTACTCTAACACATCCTTGAATGGAAACCAACACAAACAATTCAAATTACTCATCTAAACTAACAGTTCTGTAATTATTCAATTTGATTTGATATATTCACTAAACGTATTCAATGTTATCGACCAACTAATAATATTCACAACTAATTGAATACCAAATCAAACTCTGGACCACAACGATATCAGCATCAATTTCCCTATACAATGAAGATTTATAATTCGTTTGTAATAACGCCTGAAATATTGCTAATAGATTTCAGTCTAGACAAAACGGTGGGAAAATTGACTAGAAATATAATTTTCGACCTGAATTTTAAGATAAAAGCCCGATATTTATTGGGAACAAGCACAGAATAGTACTTGCGTATTTATTTAAATTTATTTGGAGTGTAGAATATTAATTTTGCTGTTCGGACAAAACAATAAAAGATCATTTCTGTTGCTCGGATATAATATTAATTTCTTGATTAAAAATATTCCTTTGATGTCTTTCAAGTTAAATATTAAACTTACAGAGAGGGCCTGAAATTGTTGGCAGGTTCAAAAACTGGCGTTGGTGCCAAATGTATTCCATACCATTTGTTTTGTTGTAAATCTTATTTTACATAAGACAACAAAGCGAAAAAAAATTACAACTCTAGATCGTACACAAGATACTGATTTTTACATTACATAGGATAGCAAAAAGAGAACGTGAGAATCGAAGCAGGTGGGCAGTAGGAATGTTCTAAAGAAGTACCGTTACCGATGAGCAATTGGTAGCTCGCTGTCCGGTCGTCCAGTTAGCACAAAGCCCAAACCTGCGGTATGTAGTGCCCCATCGCGCGTCAAAGAGATGTCAGTTAAAGAAGAAGGGTGGCTACTAGGGTCGCGGAAACGTTTCCAAGAGTGACCGTAATCCTAGAACGTAAACGGTAACTGAAGAAACACCGGTAGATTTGATTAACTTCCGCCTACCTCCATGGTAAAGCTACCCAGTATCTATTCAACCAACCCTCACATAACTCTACATACACAAAAGAACAAAGTCATAACCACACAGACAAAACATCGATATTCAAAAGAAAAAAAGTACAAAACGCACCAATCAAAAAACTCGGCAACACACATAGTAGAAAACTGCACATACAAACAATAATGGTGGCGTATAATAAATTGTGAACCCCTCTTAAATCAGTGCTGTGGAACACAGAGTAAGATACAGACTGTCACGGAGTAGAATCGTACAGAGGTTTAACTCTTTGCAAATAATATAACAGCAGTAACTGCAAGATAACTGAAAGAAAAATTTTAATCGCATAAGAAATTAAGAAAAGCAAAATGATAATCAAAACCCTAAAGCTAAAAGATGATATCCGAAAAGCTGCTATTCTAAAGTGGGATTGGATCACATATTTTTGCCGCATGTCAGATGAGCTGTGGGCTAAAAGAGCCACTCATTAAATGCAAGGCAGCGCGACAACTACTAGGTAACCTGCAACGGCTGAGGACAGACGTGTCTGAAAAAGAGAGAGGCAGGCCTTCGCCCAGGAGTGGGACATAATAGGCTAACCAACTAACCATCGTCGAATGACGTCCACCACAGGACATAAGTAGTTTACTAAATAAGTAATTAAATCGATTGGTTTAGAGGCCCTACCAAAACCAATGTTGGTCTGTAGAAAGCACTCTACGTAAACCATGTGTATGTGTGCGTGTATTTTCACCCATCGTACTATCGAACTAGCCTTCTGTACTCACACTAATCTGTGGCACCCTCGTATAGTACTGATTAAAGTTTGTACTGCGGCGTCTGATTGTGGAGCACGCCGATTTCTTTATTTCAAAAGGAAGGATTGGAGGAACGAAGAATGCAAGCGTGGAGAGGCATGGTGTGGACAGGTTAGGTGGTAAAAGGCGTGAAGTATGAGGCGGTTTTTGTGTGCTTAAATTGTTTTGTTTCAGGAAAAGGACATAGGAAAGTTTGATATACGTTCTGACAAGAAATTGCACGGTGTCAATAGGTAAGAAATCAAATAACTGTGAAGAATGAGAATGCTTAGACTTCATGGAAAAAAAAAACCAACTTCGGCAGAAAAGAGATTTATCTCAAATTATCTAAATTAATAAGTAATGAAATAATAACTGATTATGACCGTTATCCTTACTAAAGAAAGAAAGAAAAACGGTTTATTACTGGCAAAATAATAAAATTTTTTTAGAAAAGCTATCTCAGATATGACTTCAAAATATTTTACAGCTTTGCAATAAATTGGATTTATTCATAAAACTACGTCAAGTATCTTTGTCTGTTTTATGATCTTAAAACAAAACTATACCCTTCTAATCCTGCTTTCTAAATTCTAGGCATGCTACTTATGAATCGCATGGGGTTGTTCCCGTTCGTCCACACCCCGTCGTCCACACTGCGGACGACTGGGAATGATGCGTTCCGTTCGTCCACAGTGTAGACGAACAGAACGCAACATTCTCACATTCCCAGTCGTCCGCACCTCGTTTCATGTTTAGTTTAAGAGTTAGTGTAAAGAAATTTTAAATTAAATAAATGATTTAACGGTTTAATTAATTTAAAAACAACATAACCTATAATATT
Organism: Mythimna separata; assembly: GCA_030763345.1. Lineage (NCBI taxonomy): Eukaryota > Metazoa > Arthropoda > Insecta > Lepidoptera > Noctuidae > Mythimna > Mythimna separata. The sequence goes on from CM061192.1 coordinate 10,906,441, forward strand.
TAAAAAAATTCTTTACACTGACTCTTAAACTGAACATGAAACGAGGTGCGGACGACTGGGAATGTGAGAATGTTGCGTTCTGTTCGTCTACACTGTGGACGAACGGAACGCATCATTCCCAGTCGTCCGCAGTGTGGACGACGGGGTGTGGACGAACGGGAACAACCCATCGCATGGACGCTTACCGCTATACTTATGTACCGTCGCCACGTCCTATTTATTTTCAGATTTCTGTATCATAGAAGAAAACTGTGACTCTTTCACTGATTTTAAGGAACACTATTTATGTTAAAACTAGCGCATATGTTCCGGTGTGTAATATTAGCATAAGCAGCCTTATAATGTTCCCACTGCTGGGACTCAGGCCACAGCTCCAGGAGAGGGAATGAGCTGTAAATCCACCACTAAGTTTCTCACCTCACCTAAACTTTTTTTTAAATTATTATTATGCATAGGCTCGCGTTTGACCACTACCTCATCTGATGGTAAGTGATGATGTGGCCGACGATGGAGCACGCTTGCCTAGAAGGAACCCGAGTTGTCATGACATGATTTCCCAATCCAGATAAAATAAAGGAGTAAGTAATTGTTTGCGTGGGCTAACCTTTTTTTATAATAAATAATAAAGTGGATGTTAGGATTGAACCCTAAAGCTAACAAGGTAATCATTATAATATATTTCTTATGTCGAAATAATAGCATATGAATAAAACCACGGTTACTATATATAGACGAAGACGTATATTCAATATTCGGTTGAGACCTGAGAGATATGAATTCTCGGTAACGAAACCACAGCGAGATCTAGAAAACGCCTCTCACTTAACAACGCCATCTAGTGATTAAATTAACCACTAATTTTCTGGCTTCGTAAATAAATATATACAGGTACAAGTAATATAATATAGGTTCAATATTATATAACAGACACTACATAAATAAAATAAGTAATAGGGATAGGTTAGGGAGAAACCGTGGGGACAGCTAGTATTACATGCAGTTTATTCCTATCTTAGTTCAAGACTATTGTTTAATTTATTTTTTTACAATATCGGTAAAGTCGAGTTTCTTTGACTTTGAGGTATAACTTTGGCCCAAGCTTATGACCCAAAGGGAAAACAAGGTGGGTAAGTGTGCTATTAAAATGTATCAGAATTGTCGATCATTGGCTGCAAGTCTGACAAGTCTGGTAGTAGCAAACTGTCAAAGTCAACAATTGTGAAGCCAATGATCGACAATTCTGATACAATTTAATGGCAGACTTACCCCTCAGTAACAGATACTATAGATAGTATATTGTGTTTATCTATATTTCTATTGGTTAACGAGCTTGGGCCAAAGTTACACCTTAGGGCCAACGTAACCCGACATTGGCCCGTACAAACAAAAATAAAAGATTGTAACTGAAGTCGTTATATCATTTCTGCCCAACCCCTTTGAAAAAATATAAAAGTTTATTTACATACATATGTATGTTTTAACTCTTCCATTAAAATATTAAAGTGAAAGAAAAATCTCATTTATTTTTTCTTCCACAAAGAGTTCTTGAAATCAAAAACCCCTAAGGATCTTATTAAAAACGAATGTTGGATACAGAATGGCTGCAAGGCTATTATTTCTTTTAAAAATTGTCTTTATGAAACTTAAAACAATCCTTTTTATTTATCGTAGTCTGTTTGAAGATAATTTCTTGTTATTTTTGTATGAAACACATTATTTTCAGTATAACAATGTCTTTTTTTGAAATTCTATATTTTGATGTGTAATGATTGGAGGCTTATTAAATTTAAAAAAATCAATATCTTTTTAATTGACGGCTATCTCAATGATGGTAAGCAACAATTTGGTGCCATAAGGAACACGCTTTCCAAAAGCAACCTATTCACTCTTGACTTACAGAAGTTACAGACCCATAGCTTGTAGCTATCTAGAAACACTAACTCCGGCAGGGAATTCCACCCTTTAGCTGTACGTACAATAAAAGTGTTCCCAAAATGTTAGGTGGGATATCTACGTTGTTCCGATAGTATAACGTCTAGTGGTTAGATAATGGAACAGGCTTGGCGGAATTAAACCGTGTAATTACGATACTTTCCCAAAAATATAAAATAAATGTATTAAGTATATTAGTTACATGGAATAAGTCGTTTGTTTACTATACCAAATTATAAAATAGTTATCTACTAACTATAACTTTTTTATATTTTCAAAATCTTAATACTCGTATAACCTACTATTTTCTAAACAACCTCCTAGGCCATAAAACCCAAAGACAATACAAAAAAAAATGACTCGCTCCATCCACAATCCACCATTACTAAACGCGTACAAAATAATCGCGTCAAATAGCAGGACTGGCGCACTTTTATTGCAATTAAGAATGAATATCGATTAGCTATGGTCAGATTACAATTACGGCTGCAAAGCCGGCTGTTATGCTCTGCCATTCACTTGTAGTTAATCATTGATAACGGTCGTGCGCACGCGTTTATACAAAATGGGGGAAAGGATTTGAACGAACAGATATGAGATTTAAAGTATAATAAACTAGTAAAGTTAAATTCCCACGGCTGTGACTCAATCCTGCTTTTTTCGAGCAAAAGTGAACCATAATACTACTCAAGCACACTTCTTTTTCCGAATAAGAGAAGGCAATAATACACTATGCAAGCCCAGTGCGGATTGAAGAACAAAAAACAATTTTAAAATTCGAATTAGTCCTTCAAAACAGACATTTAAACAGTGAGAAAAATCAAGACTATAAATACGGGCAAAAACCAATTTTAAAATTTGAATTTGGTCCTTCGAGACAGACGTTAACTGTGAGAAAAATCAAGACTAAATATAGGACAGTGTTAAAACTTAGACACGGTGGCCACACACGCACACAGTGAAATAGTGAGTAATATGTTTATTTAAAACAAGCAGAGAGGACGATATAACTGATAAACATGTTCCAAATACCAGTGACAGTGATATTTCTGTGTTCAATACTCCTCCGAGGGTCAGGAGTTAAAGAAAAAGCCTTCAGAGCCTGCAAAGCCTACGGGCAGTACATGTTAGAGTGCCACAACATACTATTTCCTAAGTTAAGAGTAAGAGTACCAGTAGACCTCCTCCTATACCCTCACATGGTCTTAATAGGGTTCCGTAGAACAGCACTAGACCCACCAACTTGGAAGTGTGGTGGAAGTCTAATCAGCGAAAAATGGGTGCTAACTGCAGCACATTGCACTGAGGACAGAGATGCTGGGCCTGCAAGTATCTTGAGGGTTGGAACTGCTACCTTCGAATTCGATGAGGTAGATGAACTGGTCCAAGAGAGGAAGGTAGCTGAAATTGTGTCCCATCCGGAGTATAAACCTCCTTCGAAGTACCATGACATAGCATTGATGAGAGCAGGACCTGCTTTTATACTGAACAGGGATATTAGGATAGCTTGCTTGCACTTAGGAGAAGACATCAGTAGTTTCAACTTAACAGTCATAGGCTTCGGAAAGACGGCTTCCAGTGCTACCTACGGAAGCCAGACATTAATGAAAGTCGACATAGATCCTATAACCAGTGAAGTCTGCAACCGTTCCATGAAGTTTCTGATCAAGAAGAAGGTTTTGGCTGAAGGGATTACGGGGAATCAGATCTGTGCTGGAGATTATGACAAAGGGGGAAGAGATACCTGTCAGGGCGACTCTGGGGGTCCAATGCAGATCATGGAAGAGAACGTAGATTGCATCCACAACTTTCCTTTACACAAAATTGTTGGTGTTACTTCTTTTGGTAGGGACTGTGGGAGGAAGATGAGTCCAGGAGTTTATACGAGGGTTTCTGCGTACGTGGACTGGATTGAAAGGATTGTATGGCCTGGCCTGTGACCATTGTAGATGCGGTAGTGATATAGACGTAAATAAATAAAAGCACACCGTTTTGCCATGGGGAACATCCTCGTTCACGCAGGTATATAAAAGCAGGCGGTAAAGATTTGAAAATCAAAAGGAAATTCAGAGGTCCTACCACGCGCTCTAAAGGCGATTCATTTGACGACCTAAATTGAATTGATAACGGGATAAAGCTGTATGTGGTGTATTTTTTGCTCGCACGCTTGATTTTAACTCGTTATGGTTTGGCCTCTGGTCTTGATACGTATTTTATGCTGTTTGATACGGTTTAACAACGTATTTACAGTGGAAAATAATAATAAGTATTTAAATATAGAACGAGTATTATTGTTTCTTTTTATTGAATTGATTTTTATAACCAATCTGGTCCCTTCTCGCTGAGCAGTTGAGCACTTCTCCTCCTTGAGGAGTGGCTACTGAGGCGCTATAGCGTTCTATTTCTACCTGACGCATGTCCTAATGCATGGGTGTTTTGAGAGGTTCCTACGGCCGGTTCGTCATGCAAGTTTTAGTCAGAAAAAGTCTGACACTGGTATTTAATGTTTTAACTCTTTAAAGAAAAGTTTTTATTACCAGAGTATATTTTTAAAATCTCTAAGTATATAAAAGTCCAAACACACTCATTGAGTCATGAACGCCCAGCTCAAACCATTGGACCTAAAACGCCGATATTTTGCACAGAGCTTCGCTTTATGATATTATGTATATTATAAAACAGAAAAAAGGATAATCAAAAATTCATAACAAAAATGATGAATCGGAAGTCCAAAGTTTGTACGGTAAAATTTACTTTCGGGCAGGCAAAGCCGCTGGTAAAAGCAAGTATTCTATAAACAGTAACAAAAAGAAATACAAAACTTAGAACACACGACCCGATGACCACTCAAACCTTCACCTCATACAAAAAAGGAGGCACAACAGGAAATATAAAAAAAAGATGAACAAAAAAAACAAACCATCTCCGGAGATCATTGCGTCTCTGCTCACGACAGCTTCCTTACCGCTATTATTTACAAAACTCGTCTTACCTGAAACAAAACGGACAGTTTTCATGAAAAAACTCGCACGTCAATGTTAGGACTCTCGCCCATGGCCCTACAGTCGCATTTGAAACGCGCGTTAGTAGCGCTACTAACGCGCCACTGCATCGCGACTGTAGCGCTGGTAACGCGCGACCATGTTAGACGACAGTGGGGAGTGGACGGAGAGAGTGGCGCGTGAATAAAAATCAAAAACAATCTACATACAAAATCTTAATTTTTGTGCTACTGTATCGCGTTAGTAGCGCTGCTGACGCCCGTTGGCATCGCGACTGAGAATCGTGGCGAGGGCGGGGGTAGGGTTGCCAGATCTTCAAACCGAAAAGCCGGACAAACCAGCCAGTTTAGCCGGACATTTGAGTAAAAAGGCCGACAATTTTTTTTATACCCCGCACGGTTTTACTTTTTACATTCTAAAATTACAAGTCATTGCTGGTTTGCAAACGCTTGCAATTGCAAGAATACATGTAAAACTAAATAAAAATGGTTAAATTTAAAAAGCCTAACAAAAGTCGGACAGGCCGGACTCCACCTAATTTGGCCGGACTCACAACCAAACAGCCTGACTGGAAGCCTGGTAACGCTAGGCGAGGGTAAGCCACTAGCGACTACATCGCGACTGTATCGATGCGAACGCGCGTCAGCCGCGCGACTGCATCGCTTCAAAAAGGCCCCGTGGGCGAGGCCCCTTACAGTCGGTCAGGGGCAGGGGCGCACTTGGCCCACAAACGTAAGGGGCCCGGCTTGAGTGGGGCCCGAGATGTGATGTGGGCCGCGGAAATGTGTTGCTTATTTTTTTTTCTTGCAGAACGTGTGATGTTGTCTAAATAAAATGATGAAGAGGTGAAAGTATTAGGTCCTTGTTTATGTAACTGGCGTTTCTTTTAAACTAGTTACTTCAGACTGTGATAAAGTTTTATTAACATTTACATTATTCTTTAAAAAAACGTAGATACGAAAACGTTTATAATAGCTATTTACATTATCATGTAAGGCAAAAAGTTAGTTCATGCTTAAAAGACTGAACGTACTTGAATGAAAGGGGATTCTATTTATTCCGAAAGCATGTTACGCTAGTTTTTAAGTTCGCAGAAGCTAATTTCAAATAAATCAGTTTAAAAACCCAAAAACAAAACAAAAACATGTTTGTCCTTTATAAAATGACCTTGTTTGAAAAATGGCCAAACTGCGTCCCACTTATTTGTTGATACATCACTGAATTTCGGTAGGAAAATATGTTAATGTCACGTGGCCGCGTTTTCGAGGGCTCCCAAACTTTAAGGGTAGACCGTGGCTAGCGTTTCCATGCGTCAGGATAAAGCCGGACACGATCAGGCTTTTTGGTTGTGTGTCCGGCCAAATTAGGCGGAATACGGCTTGTCCGGCTTTTGTTAGGCTTTCTAAATTTTACCCATTTTTATAGATTTTTTGAAGTGTTCGTGTAATTGCAAGCGTTTGCAGACCAGCAATTGCTTGTTATTTCATTAGAATGTAAAAACTATTCCTCTTTAATGCGCCTACCATAATATTTCTTCACCACCTTAGGTTGACTGGTAGAGAATGTCTAAGGCATTAAGTCCGCCTATATATTTTGTGCATGAAGAATAAATAAATAAATAAACAGAAAATTTTCCGGAATGGCATCAAAAACAAATGTCGGTCTTATTAATCAAATGTCCGGCTAAACGGTTTGGTTTGTCCGGCTTTTCGGCTTGAAGATCATGGCAACCCTAACCATGGCGTAAAGGGAATGTAAAAAGCATTGTTTAGAAAAATACCAGCTGTTTGACAAAGTTTGGGGTTCTGCTTACCACTTAGCCGCCTAAGATGTTTGAAGGTTAAAATGGGAAAGTTTCAGGACATGTTTCAATATTTTAACCCTTGTCTACAATATTCGTATAATATTCCTCGACTCTCAAAACGTGACGGTCTATTTTTTTTTTCGTTTAGGCAGAATATTTTCTGCGCAAATTATACGAAAAAGTTTTCAATAAAAGATTGACATCGTCACATTAGTGTAAATAAAATTAATGAAAAAATCCGACAAGAAATTCCTCCAGTAGAGAATCCAGAATCGTGCTTCAGAGCCTTTTTTTTTTGAGGTGTGATATGAATTAAATTAGTCAGTAATTAAAACCACACCTGTCTCCTTCAGTTAGGTGCCCTTTGCGTTGTAAGGTCCTAAAAGGATTTTTATCACACGTTTATAGCAATAAATGGATTTGAACCAGTATTCCCAAACTAAAAACTTAAAATGGAAAAGTTTCAGGACATGTTTCAATATTTTAACCTCTGTCTACAATATTCGTATAATATTCCTCGACTCTCAAAACGTGACGGTCTATTTTTTTTCGTTTAGGCTTTATATTTACTGCGTAAAATGTACAAAAGAGTTTTCAATAAAAATGTAATTAATTATGGAATTGACATCGTCACATTAGTGTTCTGAAAATCCGTCGGAAAATTCCACCTTTATAAGATCCAGTATCATGTGCTGGATGTTTTTTTTGACGTCAATACAATTACTGACTAAAACCACAATAGAAAAGTCAATTGACAAACAGAGGTGTAGTTTTAGTCAGTAAAATTCTGACCTGCCCTCCTAGTCATTAGAAGATTTCCAACATCCAAAAAAAAATTCTACAGTAATCCTTTGCGTTCCAGACTTGAGTCATACTTTTACGTAGTAGATAATAAAAAGATTTGAACCATTATTCCCAGTAGCTAAACATTATTTTCTCAGTCTTCCGCATCCAGAAAAGCTAACTAAACACAAATTATAAATAGACACGTCAGCCATAAATTACCGCAGTCAGATTTGAACTCGCGACCTATCGATCGGTATCCTTCCTTGAGTTATAGTTACCGTTCGGTATTCATTATTGTTAGAGATGGACTAACTACTGACTAGTCGACAGCTAGTCGGCGAGTTAGCAGTTACTAATTCTGGTCTGAGAAAATTTGAATAAATCGACATGAAAAGAAGAAAAAGAATTAGTCGGGATGTCGAAACCCTAAAAGATTTTTATTTAGAGTTGATAAATTATTAAATAACTTGTCCCGAGTGGAGCGAGAGGGTTCAGACTTTTACTGACTAAAACTAGCGCGTCTTCCTTTCCCAGAGTTTGCGACTGTATAATAGAAATGCCTGTTGTGTGACAATAAAAAATTATAATAAATTCAAATTTAATTTTGCTTGGCTTTTAGATACCTACGCACTTTTATCTCGTTCATTTTGACATTTGGCATAGCAAATATTTTATAATTTGATTTCGATTTCAAATAATACCAATATATTAGGTATATATCTTTCATAAAGGACAACGTCTGCCAGATTAGATTAAGTAGTAATTATTGAAGATGGACCGACTAGTCGGGAAATGACTAACCGATTTTTAGTCAGCACAGTCGACCATGTGTATAGTCAGGACTGTCGACTAATCAGTCATAACTATAGTCGGCGAATAGTCAGCTAATCGACCACGTCGATAATTGTCAGCCCATCTCTAGTTATTACTACAAAGCGGTTATTAAATTGATAATATAGATTGCGAACCGTCGGTACAAGCTACTACTGATTGTTTGTTAAGTTACTGAAATTATAGCAGAAGCTAGTTATTCTGCTGGCGGCTTCAAGGCTTCAATTCATGAATCCCCGACCGGTCTCATGCGACCGCGCTGTTATTGTTTTACTATTGTATCTCTTTTCGCGGGTATTGATAGGTTAAGTAGGTTTCTCCATACAAACTTTGGAACTCCGATGCATCCCTTTAAGAGGGAGTGTCCTCGTGGGGGCGATCGGTGGTAACGACCTCTCATGAGGAGCAAGGAGGAGTGGTAAGCGGTCGCCTCTTTCTGCGAAGCAGTAATGCTAGCGAAGGAGGCGGTCGCACGAACGCAGAGATTTTTATTGGTATACGATTGAAAGAACCGTATTACCCCAGTTAATGGGTTGTGGAGGTCTGATAGGCAAGGCAGCCGCTCCTCGTAAAATACTGGTATTCAGCTAAATCCGGCTTGACTGGAAGCCGACCCCAATATAGTTGGGAAAAGGCTAGGCAGATGATGATACGATTGAAAGAAAATAGATACCTAAATAATTCACTTCATCGAGACCAAAAGGTTATCAACAATAGACCGTCATCATTTCAGCCGAAGGACGTCCACTGCTGGACATAGGCCTCTCCCAAGCGCCGCCACAACGACCGGTCCTGTGCGTCTCGCATCCATCACATTCCCGCGACTCTTACCATGACAATAAATAAAAGAAAAATGTTGAATTACTAAAGGTATATAAATCACCATGGAATTACATAAATTCACCATGTCAAATCGTCGTTTGAGAGTAATAAAATGACTAACCTATTGTTATGGAAACATTGTAGACAGGAGCGTAGCTAGTCACTAAGGGGCCCCGTATAATTATAAAAATGGGGCCCTTCTATTGCGGTAAAGCCCAGTGCTGGTTAGGTTTAGGCATTTTGGTAAATTCAAAATGTTTTATATATTTTTTTATAAAACAGAGACTAGAGCTTGACTGTGATCCCGCCTAATGGTAAGCAGTGATGCAATTGCTGATGGTGAGGCTAGTAGGCAGTAATAAACTAGTGCTATTAATTCATATATGTATCTTTTTTTAGTTTATTTATTATCGTTTTTATAATGAAATAAACTGAAATAGTGCCTGAAAATTCGGCAATTCAGTAAGAATATCTGTTTTTGAAAAGTAATTTTATGTTTCCACCTGGGGCCCCTGGATCCTGGGGGCCCCGTATAATTGATACGGTTGATACGGCGGTAGCTACGCCCCTGATTGTAGACCTACTAGGTACTTAGTGATGAAATCGTAACGTTATGCAATTTGAAATAGATTTCAATTTTCACTCTCGTTAAATATTTCACAAAAGACTAGCTGGTACCCACGACTTCGTCTTCATTATACTCGTAATAGATACAGCACAATACCATTTCGTAATGTCAAGAATTTTCTAAAAAAATAAAATCTTATTCGAAAAAATAGTACTCTAGCCTCTTTATAACATCAGCACCATCACAAGGGAAAGTTCCGTCAAAATCAGTCCAGCCATTTCGGAGATTATCCAGGACAAACAGTTAAAAGTTGAAAAATGCAGTTTTGTTATACCTAAGTATAAAAAAAATGATATTACAAATAAGACTCGTCAATTTTATTTATACATATGTTCAGAGACATCTACGGCGCCACACATGAACTAAACTACAAAATCCTACATCCCACAATCAGAGTTCTCCATGTGAACTGATAAACATGATAAGTTACTCACGCAAACAATACTATCAGTCAGTCAAAAGTAGTACTGACAGAATGCTGTCCAAAGTTTTAACCGTCTCGAGATAACTTACGATCAAGAACCTTACAAGTAACAAGTACCACAATCACATAGAAATAAACCGGTATTAGTCATACCAATGGTAAAAGAGTAGATAGTACGACAGAGGCTACACTGAGCCTAGAACACATTACGTCATACACGGGTAATCAATAGGCTACGTGTATAGTCAATCACAACTCACTGATAACTCAGTTTCGGTCTTTCGGCTAAAAGATTCTTAACTTTTGGTATGAAAAGCATGAAATAACTTCTGCATTGAGCAGTGCGAGACTGCATGTGAAAAGAAATGAAGCTATATAGCGTATAAAGCTCCGTCTTTCTTTCTGGCTCGCAAGACTATTTTATAGGTTTTAATACGTCGTATTTTATGATGTTTGATAAGGTTTGTTTACAGTGAAAATCATCGTATCATTTTATTGGACTTATTTGGTCCCTTTGATCATTATTGGATGGTGAGTGAGTGTCTGGGAATCGCTATACCACTCTCTACAACCAGCGCTTTACACTCCTGCGATGGTTGGGGCGTGAGGATAGCAGGTGAAGATTTCCACTAGGAAGCACCAGTGCCTCATGCTGTTTACCTACTAAAACCTTTCAAAGTTTACACTTTACTTAGGTAGGTATAGGTATAGGTATTCCACAAACTTTCACACAACGCCATCTAGTCCCAAGCTAAGCAGAGCTTGTGTTATGGGTACTAGACAACTGATAAACATACTTATATACTTCTAAATACATATGTACATTTTATAGATAAATTACACCCAGACACAAACATTTGTCCTGGGTGGGAATCGAACCCACGACCTCCGGCATAGCAGTCAGGGTCACTAACCACTAGACCAACAGGCCAATCTAGTACTTGCATATGTTTATTTAGTAAGTTACTTTACTATACTTTTATTTTAAAATTAAATTAGTTCAGTGTTCTAAACGGCAGTTTCGTCTCATTCTAGAGATCGTAACTATGACGACGAAGTCTGTACACGATTGCATAAACCTCGGCCTCTGATCACTAGCTACTCTCTTCTCATGTCCCAATGGGTTACAAAATAACTCCTCCACGGTTCAATTGCCATATGACGGTAACCCATCCGTAACATCTTTGTAAAAAACCGACCATCACAATGCCAGAACCAATCAACGTTAAATACTATGAAATTAAATTTGGCAGCGGTCTGTAGTTATTTTTTAACTGTTACATAAATAAGGAACAGTTATTTTTTGGAACGTTAAAGGATAATAATACTTATATAATTGTTTGTTTTGTTCTCATAGTGATTGAAGAGTGATTTGAGAGAGTGTTTTCTGTGATTTTGCAATTTTGACGTTTCATGGTAAATTTTCTTTTTGTTGTATTGATTGGAGACTAGATTTTGCCCTAGACCAAACATTTTGAATTTTTAAATATAAATGACTACAACTTTAAATACAGGTTGTACATATTTTTGAGGCAATAAATTATTCTTATTAAAAAAATGTTTCATTATTTTTTCAGAATTATTTGTCACAAACTTGATTCGTCACGCTTCTTTATTTTAAGGATTTTTGAAACATCTTTTTATTTGTTTTAGACTCGCGCTTAGCGTCGTATTTCTCGTGATGGTAAGCGATGATTTTGTTTTTTTAAGATGGAAATCATTTAATGACTTTGCCAGCTCTGGTGTGGAGCGGGAGAGCGTGTCTGATTTTTTAAGCTGAAATCACACCTACACGCCCTGTAGTTGCCCATGACTTTCTTGGACCACGAGTTTCCTTTTCAGAAAACCTATTCACTCTCGACTTAAATACTCCAGGTTATAGCTATCAAGAAACACAAACTTGGGCTATCATAGACTAGACATCATCATCAACTACCTAGCCTTTTTCCCAACTATATTAGGGTCGGCTTCCAGTCAAGCTGGATTTACTAACACAACCCTTTAACTGGGGTAACACGGTACTTCATGGCAAGACTGAAGTTAGATTTACTGGCTTCTGACTATCCGTAACGACTGCCAAAGATCTACAAATGACAGCCGGGACCTACGGCTTAACGTGCTTTCCGAGGCACGGAGGAAACTCGTTATGTTAAGATGGTCACCCATCCACAGAACAACCTTGGCAAGCGTTGCTTAATCTTGAAGATCGACCCGTGCGGCTGTTATTATTTAGCCAAGAGCTCCTCATATATCACAGACCAGACAGTAGATACGAAAAACGTCAAAACCACGCGTCAAAGAACCTATCTTAAGTAACCGCGGCGGCATCCCAGCGTAACATTTAAAGAATAAGCCCCATTTAAGTTGGAATTAAGTTTAAAAGTCATCGTATTACAGGAATACAATCTACAACTTACATGAAAATTTCTAATATTCATTTAAACTTTTACATCGGCCCGCTTGGGAGACGGATTTTCTTTGGGTACTGTGTTCGTACAGATTTTGGTACTGTCTCCGTTTAAGATGTTATGTTTTTGTAGAATATTGAGTTTTCTGTAGAAGTCGAAATGTATAGGTGTTACTGTCACAAATGATATTTTAATCAATATACGATAATACGACTCGTCATTAAAAATCTTAAAAAAAAAAACAAAACCCTAAAGAAATTTGATTTTCTCGGGCTGTCTGGAGCTTTCATTTTAATGGCCAATATTGGTGTTGGAGATCCAGTTTTTTTGGGCATTGTCCATTAGCATCTTAATTCTTTTTTTTTATGGACGGAAGCATCTACTTCCACTGTATTATTTTTGTGGAGGTAGGAAATCATTAAATAACTTTTTCCGTTCTAAGTGGAGGGAGAGGAAGCGTCATAACAACCAACTAGTGTTCATTCAGTTACTTATTGCGTGCTAGGGCTACATTCAGTTACCTATTGCGTTCTAGGGCTACTGTAACTCTTTCTAAAAAATCCTGCAGCGAAGCATACCCTATACACCAAAACTTGTACCATAATTACAAGGCTCAATACATGTACTACATACATACGATTAGGTAAGAAGCAATGGTTCAAGTAATTGCCAAACCATTAGTTAAACCGAACAAACATTCTCTCATTTAACTCATGACCAGTTTAGACAAGCAAGGTTATGGTTAAAACTTAACAGGTATATGGTTTAGTTTAGCCGTGTTTCTTAATCTGTGGTTTTCATTTCATTGTTGCTTATCTGTAATTGCTACTTTTGTTAATTAAGTACCGATTTTTCAATAGTCGCATAACTTTTATCGCATGTTACTAAAAAAAATATGAATTTACATGCAGACGGATGGAGAGGAAGAGGGAGACCAAAGAAAAGATGGATGGTGTGAGGAATGATATGAAAGAAAAGGGAGTTAGTGATAGTATGACGGGTGACAGGACAGAATGGAAGAAAAAGCCGTGTTGCGCCGACCCCTAGTAATATGGGGTAAGGGCAGGAAGAAGAAGAAGGATCACTTTTATTAGAAGAATAAATACAGCCATATTTGCTATACAAAAACTGTCAAATCGCCATTTTTATTCTTTAATTAATAGTTATTCGACCATTGAAAAATCGTCCATAAGTGTTCGTGTGTACACAAATAGATGATTAATTAGGAAAAAATCGCATTTGTACTGCCATTTTAAAAGGACACGACCCATTAAAAAATACAGCGTAATAAGACGTAACTACATAATTTAAATCTACCAACAAAATAACAAAACGCTTACGTTTAATCTAACATACTCCCAAGTTGAGGTTACCAACGGAACATATTGTTAATTTCATGCTTGTTTCACACGAAAGTTTACTTAACGTGAACGTGCAGTCCCTAGGGAGTCACGGGCCTGTCCCCTTTTTATCGGGCACAATTTTGGGCCATTTTTTATAATTGCCAATCTTGCCCGAACGATATCTTTTCAAATTCGAAGGCCTGAAACGGAACGATTAAGAATTTAGAGAATTCAATTATTTTTGTGTTAAGCTTTCTTGGGTTTGGCATACGGACGATTGAGAATGATGCTGGAAAAAGATGTTACTTTGTGGCTGTATTTTTTTAATGTTACTTGACAGTTTTTGAATAAGTACCGTGTTACCCCAGTTAATGGGTTGTGGAGGTCTGGTAGGCAGCCGCTCCTCAATACTAATAATAAAATACGGGTGATCCTTTCGTTTAATACCGGAAACCTAAGCATCCAATAAGTAAAACATCAATACATAATTGAGAGAAGTTAGGATAGGAAAAGAATAGAGGTATAAGTAAATGTCAAACCAATTACATATACAATGATATTGATTCCGCAAAAATACAAAACTATTATGTACAAATCTCGTATATATACTATAATTATAGAATACTAGCTGTCCCCTGCGGTTTCACCCGCATTTTTCGTTACTGCTCCGCTCCCGTGGGTCGTAGCGTGATGATATATAGCATATAGCATTCCTCGATGAAATGGGCTATCTAACACTAAGAATTTTTCAAATCGGACCAGTAGTTCCAGAGGGTAATCTCTGGAACTACTGGTCCGATTTGAAAAATTCTTAGTGTACATACCCTACATACAAACTTACAAATTTTACCTCTTCATAATATTAGTAGGTATAGAAAACCTGAATACATACGGAACACATACTTTATTCCGTATATATATACAGTATGTGCTCCTATCGATAACAAGGTCAAAATCGTTAGATTATCAAACTAATATAAGGCATTGTTACCTCCAGGCCTACAAGCAAATATCGCATCATTTTTTAGAACATCATTATTTTATGAATAAAAATACAATCCAACTACTTTCCTGTACTAATATTATAAACCAGTTAGTTGGTGCCAGCGGCTTTGCTTTTTGTTTCAATTGGGAAATCATCAGAATGATTTCTCCCGCTCTTGGGCGGAACGGGGAGGTCGTGTCAGACTTTTACTGACAAAACTGCACCCAATTTCTTTGTTGCCTTCGTTCTGGGGTCACGAGTTTCCCTTTTGGAATCCAATCCATGAAAGTTGTCCCGAGGCAACACATTCCCGGGATAAAAAAATGTACTAAGTTACTATTCCAGAACATGAAAAAAAAGCAAAGAAAAATACTTTATACACGGTATCGTAGTAACTATTTAGTACCCATTTATAAAATTTCATCCAAAACCGTTCGACTACCCTAGAACATCCCACACTTTAAATGAATTTTATATCCATTTGAATAAAGAAATCTAAATTCTACTTCCTCCAGGAAGTTGTCTATTCAAAGCAAAACAGAACATTTTAAAAGGCAACCACTAACACAAAAAACCCTTCCTGAAACATCTAACCAAAAAACAACTTAACATTCACTTCAAAAGGAATCATAATTCTGCCATCTCCAGGACTCCAACTCAAAGTTTCATCTTTCCCAGTAAACAAATTCTTTTTAACTGTTTCCCCAGTAACCAGTAAGATCCCAGTCTCAATTAAGATCCATCTTAAGTACTCCGCGGCATCTGATAAGAACGAGCTTATAAAAATAATGTATTAGGAGTAGCTGACTACCCCTTTAAGCTTCTCCGAGATAAAATGGCGGTGAAAAGAAAATCGTTATGAGGTACGGAATGGGTCTTAATTATGGTGGTTAGTTTTTATTTTAAGTACAGATTAAGCTAAGCGTTGGATGGCTTTCCATAAGCTGGACTGATGAGCTGGTGAGGATTGCGGGATGCTGAATGGACGCTTAGGATCTGTCGCTGTGGTGACTCTTAGAGGAGGCCTATGGGTCATGGAAAAGGCTTTGCTTGAAGTTTCCTTGCGTGATCGCATCAGGAATGAAGATATCTGCAGGAGAACCAAGGTTTCCGACATAGCTCAAACCATCACCAAACTTGAGCGTCTTAAATGGGCAGGGCACATAGCTGAGTCACTCTTTAGAAGTACTATACTTCAGCTACGAGTATCTACGACTGAGTCACGTCAAAATTAGCTCAGTTGTTTGAGAGATTAGTCGGAATAAACTGACAGCCAGACAGACGAAAAATTTCAAAAACTGCTATTTTGTCATAAAAACGTGTTATTTTAATATGACAAACGGCCACTGCAATTTTATTTATAGACACATACACTTAAGACCGTTTTACAAGCACATTTGTCAACAGTACCACCCTGGAGTATTTTATAGCTCATAAAAACGAGACCAAAATTACTGCCATAAGGCTATATAATACCTTAACAACGTCCAAGCTTCAAAACTATTAGGGTACCCTAGGACCCTATTCTGTGTCGACACGTAAATTTACATGGACCCTAAATCTACACCCACTGAAGCACCTTATTAAACTACATATTAAAATAACAATACCTTAACTTAATTTAGGAGACTAAATTAAATCCTTTACGAAACAAAAACGGTTCGGTGAATAGCTACGGGACCCTAAATATCGCGAGGACACCACGGGTAGTGTGACCAGGCGTTCCGATTTTCGTGGGACATCACGATTTTGGGGGTTTAGGGACAAGTCCCAATTTGTGCCTGAATGGGACGATAAATGTCATGATAAATCAATAAATTTGTGAAATAAAAACATTCTTTTTCATCTGCCTGCCTTTGTCCCATATTACTTGGGGTCGGCCTTATTTAACTCTTTTTTTTCTTCGATTTTTTACTGTCACCTTTTTTTTAGGAAAAGTAATAATCAGAATGACTTCTCCCGCTCTTGGGCGGAGCGGGAGGGCGTGTCAGACTCTTACTGACTAAACCCCACCCCGTTCCTTCGTTGCCTTCGATCTGGGGCCACGGGCTTTTTGGCCCTACGTGGCCCCTACAGTTTGCTGACATCTCCTTGAGGCGCTTCCTCTTATCCAACCATTTTTTCTTTGGCCTCCTTCTCCCTCTCCACTAATTCACATATAATTAGTAAAAATTAACATGTATTATATCAGGACTGATCCCATCACAATGGCGAGTGTAACCAAAACATCTAATACGCCTCTTAAAACATCTTTGAGAGGGAGAAGTCATTGGATTATCCACCTCCAAAAAAGGCTCTATTAAAAAATAAAAATATTTTTTTATTTGTCCCAATCCCAAATCCTAAATCACGATTTTTTGTACCTTCTGTCCCGATTTTTATCCAATGAAACCTGGCAACACTAACCAAGGCCCTAATAGAATTCCGTAGATCAAGTGCTAATGAAATAACTCCCTTTTAATCGCTTGGCTATTGTCCGCAGAACCCGCGATTTGGACCCAGCCACCATCGAAGAATCTTTACTTTTTAAATTGAGGAAATTCTCGACATTTTTTCTTTTCTTAGTTAGTTCTGTGGCAATCTTAAATTGTGTCTATTTTATGTAACATAAACTAGTGCTTGACTGCGATCGCACCTGATGGTAAGCAGTGATGCAATTGTTGATAGCACTAGTTTATTAAGGGCCTACTCACTCTAGCCTTGAAGAGAACCCAAATTATAATCAGTCGGGAGTCAGCAGGCAAATTATTGCAGTCCTTCGATGTAAACGAGGAGGCAAAACGCTTAGTCTGACCAATATTTTATGCTCTGTAGTTCTGTACAGTAGTGGACATCTTTCGGTGAAAATGATGATGATGTACAATTTTATCAATGTTTAACCTATCACATACCCACAAAACGAGACACAATAGTAAAACAATAACAGCGCGGTCTCATAGGACCGGTCGGGGATTCATGAATTAAGGCTTTTGCTGATGCAACAAACATGGCAAGTTCCTTTCATGTGAGACTGGGCATCGCTTGAAAACTTTTACTGTCTATCACTCTCCTATGTCCTTCAATTTTTCTTTGTGTTTTAAAGCCACTATAAGTCGTTCCAAAACTCCTATAGTCCATGCCGCAAGTCCTTACATATATTAAATTTATTTTTATATCCTTATGCGTACACATACATTTCCATGACATATCTTTCTGTCTGTTCGCGATAAACTCAAAAAATACTAAACGGATTTTAATACGGTTTTCACCAATAGATAGAGTAATTCATGAGGAAGGGTTAGATGTAAAATACGTGCATATTATAATAAAAAACGCCAAGAATTTCAAAGATTAATGAATAGAGAGAAAGACATTTTCCGAGTCAGCTAGTATTTTTTTTATAAGTGTAGCCTTTTACAAGAAACTGAAAGTAAATGTAGCGAGATTTTAAGTAACAATAACAAACTAACCATAGCGTTTGCGGCATTGTTCCACGAAGGTCAGAAGCCAAGGACGGCCATATTTGGAAGCCCAAGCTGTTGCCCAAAACATTCACACAGCAATACGAGGCCCTTGGTACCGACAACATTAATTGAAAATAATATCCAAGAAATATTTCGTATGTACGTAAAAATCTTCTCATAATATTCGTAGTAAAATCGGCGAATATCGCGAATTTAGAAGCTTTTTTTTATCATGTATAGTCTCACGTTTTACCACCATCTCACCTGATGGTAAGCAATGATGTGGTCGACGATGGAGCACGCTTACCTAGAAGTAACATATTTACTCTCGACTTATTAAACCTCTAGGAGTAAGGACCAAGCCCGAGTCATCGACGGCGCGTGGAGTTTCAGGCGCGCCTCAAAGAGATGTCAACCAAATGAAAACACAGGGCTGATGCCCGCTTGGGCTACAAGCATTTCTGAAAAGGATACCCTGGAACACAAAAGGCAACTGAAGGACACAGGTGGAAATGAACGAAAATCCTAAGATAGAAACACGCTTATACCCTAAAAATATGTACCTATCGTAAAATATAAAATAACGTTAATAAAATTTATCCTCCGAAGAAACTTTCTGTGAACCAAGATACCTTACTGTTTCCAGATGGAGAAAGTGGTTTCTATGAACCAAGTTTACAGCAAGAAATGCTATCTTTGAACAGAGATCTCTGTCAACGGTGCTTTCTATGGACTGAGATATCTACAAACCAAGTTTTCTATTAAAAACGTTTTCAGTGAAACGTGCTATCTATGAATAGAGATTTCTATTAACTTTGCGATGCGATACGATATGCCTTCATACAGAAATATATGAAGGCATATCGTACAAGCGTGTATTTATCTTAGATTCCACGTCCAATGGATTTTTGTCAGTAAAAATCTGACACGCTCTTTCACTCCACTCTAGAGTTGGACAAGAGTCATTGGATGATTTCCCACCTCCGGTTATAGCTGCTAGCTATAACCTATTTTCTATGTTTCCTGATAACTAGCTAGTTAAACGCAGCACCAGTAGAAACTCCTTAGTTAAACGCTTAAGAGTGTCTTTTCTTGATGTAAGTTTAGTACTATCACGCTGGCCAAGCCACTAACAACACCTAGTTTAAAACAAAATCTTTGACTGACAACTGAAAAGCCTTAACATAACAACAAAACACATTACCAAGCCGATTAAAAGGACCAAAAGATAAACGTATCTTTTGTTACCTTTAAAAAGAAAATTGGTCCTCTCACCTCCGACTTTGGAGTGCCGCAAGTAGCCACGGTTCTATACAACATTCGTCGACGGAATATCGTCAAGTGTCGAATTAAACTTTTTCAATCATCTCCGTGGTTTCCCAGACACTTTCGTGGCGCAGAAATTCATTATTTTATGGACTTCGAATACTTTTATAACGCTTTTTTTATACTTTTGTAGGGAATAAAAGCTTTTCTCTTTGTTGGTGGACTAGCAGACACCTTTGAATGGTTTTTTTTTGTGTGGGAGGACTTGGTAACAGTGTTGTAAAAATATAACTTTATTTTGGTTAAAGATGAGCTGAATATTTACTTTGAGTGGGCGTAAAGGGTTTAGCTGAAGTAGTTTCTAAAAGAATGGAGAATTAATCTGTTTACCTTATCTACGTAGTATGAAAATTAATCGCTTTCCGTGTCGGTTTGTTAAAAATAAATTCTTTATTTTAAGAAGCATGACTCTTATGAAGAAACATGAATCATGCATGACGTATAATTAAATACATTAATTTAATAATTATAATTAATTAATTACATTAGAGATTATGCATGAAATTTAAAAAAAAACAAAAACATCAATGAAATAAAAATGTTAACTAAACTTTAAATAACTTGAATAAAAAATACATTAAAAGAAATACGTGGCTTCTACCTCAGGATAAATTATGGGATATTTAAACAAGAAAGAAAATTAAATAATTTTCAGCCATCATTGTATTTAGCTTTTTAGATTTGCCGGTTCCGTCACGATGTTTTCCTTCACCGTTTTGAGAGCAATGTTGTTCTGTGACATTAAAATGCAAAGGCTAATTAGTCTACCAGGCATAGTATCTATATATCTTACATATATTTCACAAAATTAATTTAGTTCCTATAATAATTTTGGTCGCCTCGAAATCCACTTAGTCTACGAAGTGATTTACTGAGCAAGAACCGAAAGACCAACAAAACTCGACTATCACCCCGGTGGCTTAACTGTCAAAAGGTCAACAACCCTAAGACAACAGTGGCTCTCGGGTAAAATATGCTAATTTAACTAAATACTGAAACAGCGTTAGTGATTTGAACATAGATCAAGTTTCTTCGTTAGTACGGTAGAGACGTGACTAATATTATAAAGAGGTAAAATTTGTAAGTTTGTAAGTTTGTATGTAGGGGGTAATCTCTGGAACTTCTGGTCCGATTTGAAAAATTCTTTTAGTGTTAGATAGCCCATTTATCGAGGAATGCTATAGGCTATATATCATCACGCTACAACCCACGGGAGCGGAGCAGTAACGAAAAATGCGGGTGAAACCGCAGGGGACAGCTAGTATTTATTAAAAAGACAAATTGGTGGAAAATCATCATGACTTCTTCTCTCCTCGGGAGCGAGACGGAGTTTCAGATTTATACTGCCTTAAAAACTTGTGTTTCTTACTTTGTGTTCTAGCACAGCGGTAACGGCGTGCTAATTTTTTTCAGTAAATTTCGAACATTCTGATCGAAAAGTACTGGTAGAGAATGTCTTGTTGTATAAGTCCGTCTATTCACCACTACTGTACGTAAAGTATAAATAAATAAATAAATAAAACTGGTGTAGTTTTGTATTTTTTGTACGTCTACACAACTGAACAATTTGTGAAATTATTGAAATAGATTCGATCTCGGTAAAATCAAACTGACATTCTTACTATAATATTGACCAACTCAGCGAAACTTACCGATGTGTTACAAAATACCGGAAAAAACATTAAAAATTGTTACATCAAGATGAATATAACAAATTTGAATGTTTTTTAACAAATCCTAAAAGAAATCAAATTGACTGTATTGTGTACTAAAAACGAAATACTATCTAGAGACTGCTTTAGTACACGAAAGCAAAAGAAAAATGTTTAAAATGAAAAGTAAAACGTAAATAAAATTATATTTTTTTATCTGTGACGAAAAGTTTATCTTTTATTCCAATTTCTGCAGTCATATTATCACCCGAAGTCATCCATCTTCCTTTAAGATATTATATTTATTCAATCTTGATATTCGCTCAAGTATCAAGCATGATTGGTCCTGACATTTTGCTCCATTACGTCACCTCTCTCTGTTATCTTGATGAGGGGTATAGTGTTAACCCAGTTACTGGGTTGTGGAGGTCAGATAAAGTGGCTCCATGTGGAATACTGGTAATCAGATGCATCTGGTTAGACTGGAAGCCCACCTTTATATAGGTCGCCCAATGATAGAGCCGTACAGGTTGCAAAATACTGGTCGGAAAAAATAGTTAAAGACATCGACTCGATAAGAAGAAGAAGAACACCATCTAGTCACAAACTAAGCTGAGCTAGTGACATAAGTACTAGAAAACTGATATATGTACATACTTAAATAAATATAATATAGTTCGTTAGCAAGTTTTCTTAAAAACTTCAAATATCTCTTATAAAAACCTTACATTGAGGGTAGTTTTGTAAAATAATAATGACAGTGTTATATTTTAATTAGAATTCATGCCATACCTATTTCAAGTTCATCAGAAATAGAAAATGCCTTTGTATATGCATTGTCAAATATTATAGTATTTTATAATAAGTGTTGTGTACAATAAAGAATTAAGAAAGAAAATGCCAGGTACAACATGGGAGTTCTTGTCGCATCTACATCCATCCTACTCTTTGCCCCCCAAGATAATACGGCCAAAATTATGTAGGCCCTAATATTAGGTTACGATAATATGTTACTAACATAATGGCCCCCTGTGAAATGGTCCAGGGCCATCATTTGACTCAATTATGTTAATTTATTGAGTGAATTAAACATTAGCTTTCATTAACTGAAAGCAATTGAATTGTGTTTTGGAAGTGTGACAGGTGGAAAGAGGTTAAGTGTCTGTTGGTAGGGTTTCGACTTGGATGGGAGGGCGTTGGATTGTCGATTTGAGTATTATAATGTTGCAAAAATATCTTTTTATATTTTTTCTGCATATACAGCAAACGGATAGCACACTTGCGTTCCGTTTTTTAATGCTACCCAGGATTAAAAAAAAACTGAATCTATACTAATATTATAAAGCGGAAGAGTTTGTTCGTTTGAACGCGCTAATCTCAGGATCTACTGGTTTGATCTAAAAAATTCTTTCACTGTTAGATATCCCATTTATTCAGGAAGGTTATAGGCTATATAACATCACGCGAGGACTAACAGGAGCGGAGCAGTAACCAAAAATGCGGGTGAAACCGCGGGGTTCAGCTAGTTAATAATAAGTTTCTATTATTATCTAGGTACTAGCTTCTGCTAGCGGTTTCGCCCGTGTGAAAGTAAGTAGAAAATTATCTCAAGGGTACCACTATATCCTTCAGGGATAAAAAGTAGGTTTGCATCACTGCTTACCATCAGGTGGGATCGCAGTCAAGCACTAGTTTATAACAATAAAAAAGAGTAGTTATGTATATCCCATGTCCTACTCAAGGACACAATCCACCTGTGTTAAGCATAAAATAAGTAAATTATAATATTATTTAAGAGTATTAAATTATGATTTAACAATTACCAGCATCATTAAAAGTCAACATGATGATGATGATTAAAAGTCAACATGTCATATCAATACTAAAACAATTCAGCAAAAAACGAAAAAAATGGTCACCCATCCAAAACCCAACCTCACCAACACTCACTTAACCTAACCCATCAATCGATCGACTAATTAGAAATAAACCAATCGACCTACATACACTAAAATTACCAACATTAAATGCACCAACAATGCTTCCAACATCAGAATTTATGGTTTGAATAATTACGTATAAGCGCGTTTAACACAAATAGCGCATATTCGCATGGATAGCATATTCGCATTGTTTAGCATATGCGCGCATGGATATGGGAGAATAGTTAATGTCTATCAAACGGGCCGCTCGTCCGCTGCATTCAAATGCAGGAGAACGGTAAGCCTGTTACTGTAGGGTTGTCACGTAAAGTTTACGATACTCGTACAAAAAAAAAAAACCGTTAGTGCTTCTTTATTGATTCAAAAAAAGTGGATTTTTGTAAGTAAAGATACACCTTCGCGCTCCGTCAAAGAGCGGGCAAAGTCATTCGATGAATTCCCAATTTAAAAAAAGTGAGAGGTAATTCAAAAGACTAGCTTTTGACCGCGGCTTTCACGGTTTATTTCATACTTTAAAATGTCACTTACGGGACATCTTCCGTGATTGTTAATTGTTTTGAGCTCCCGATATTTCGACGCTGTTGCAAGCGCCATGATCGCGGGATGTCATCATTAACAATCACGGAAGATATCCCGTAAGTGACATTTTAAAGTATAAATCTTATTGTAAATTGTTTTTAAGGAATACAACTTTCCCGGTTGATAAGTCATTTGTTTCCTTTAAATAATAACCGGGTAAAAGCTGGTTTCTAATTATATGATACTTACAATCCGGTTCCCCCCGTTTTCCCCCGCATTCCTTTAACTTACCCGGCAAGTGTCAGGTATGGTCAGCATCTTTGTTATAGATACGCTCGTCGATAATTTGGCTAGTTCTCTGCTGTTGTTATATTGTTTTTAGTCATTTTTTCATCGACGCTAAGCGTAAAGTTAATGTGACCGAGTTGTATATTTACGTTCAACCCTAGCGTCACGCAAAACGCACATCTATAACGGTCGAGCCGAACCGATCGCTCGGATAACAATCGCCTCGTTTCACCCCCGGCGTCGCCCGCGCATACATCATATTTTTATTTCAGCACGTTCATTGAAATATATCTGAAACCGGTTGCTCTTTTAAACCCTAGGATTTTATGTAAATTGCCTGTAACTGTTTGATAGAGACTAGTGGGTTCTGACTGCGAATTTAATTTCAGGCTGTATCTATTTACTTATTGTTTACCATTGCCAGCGGCTTGGCCAGTGTGATGGTAAAAAATACCCCACGCGGAATAGTTTTTTTTTTCCAAAGGAACATACTTCTGGGATAAAAAGTATTATATGTACTACTCCTGGTCATAGTCTACCCGTGTACCACGTCATTGAAAACCGTTCGAGCGTGAAGAAGTAACAAACATTATCCTTCAGTTGTCTTTTGCGTTCTAAGACCACACATTTTTCAGAAATCATCCGCGGCACTAGCGAGCAGCAGCCCTGCTGAGCCCCTGCGGTTTGCTGACATCTCTTTAAGGAGCACGTCAAACACTACGCACTGTCTAGAAATTGAGCTCGATCCGGACGATATAGGGCGGCCGGACGGCGAGCTTCGCTTTGCTCGTCGTCCGCAAGCCCTAGCCTATTGAGGCTGTTACGTGGGACGTGAGGATGTCCGTTCCCTCACGAGTGCAGCTGTCTTCTTAGTCTATGTAGGTGTGAGTCGACTTCAATCAATCAGCATTATTCCTATTTTAAATTACCGTAAAGAAATAACTAAGTTTCAATCCCTTCAAGTCCTTTTAAAAGGCTTTCTCAAAAACCAGTCTGTTCAGTTTGGCGTATCAAAAGAATCGTTAGCAAATAGATTGAAAAGAGACTTAAAGAATACAACCCTAAACATTTTAAATTAAACCTTTAGTTCTCTAGTTATAAATATAACTACAATACATTATCCAGACCTTTAGAAATTCTAAAGGAGAAGAGTTTCTGGACAAAGTAATAACAGCCTTGGTTAAGCCAAGGTTAAGAAACTCTTTCCGAGGTCAATCAGTAGATGGGACATTATCTTAACAAAGGTATCGAGATTTTTCCATGCCTCGAATAGTCGTTGATCCAGTTTCTTTTGTAGATTTTTGACAGTCGTTTGTCGGCCATATACGGCAAAATATAGTTACTGGGTTGTAGATATCAGATAGGCAGTCGCTCCATGTGAAATACTGGTATCCAGCTGGAACTGACTGACATATCAACGCATAGCCGAAACTACCAGGACTAGTAACGCACAAGGCTGTCTAAGACGTAGGCCAAAATTCACTTCTTAAGGGGATGAAACGGGTTGTCAAAGTTTGTATAATCATTCATCAATACGTCAGACTATCACTTCATGGCCTGTTTGTTTCTGGAAATGTTAAAGAAAGAAAGAAAAATCTTTTATTTTGCACACATAGAAGCAAATTAATTCTGAGCAATAACTTACCTACTTCAGTAACACACTCCATCTATCCACATGCCCATACAACAACACTATAAACTATCACGCTAAAAACAAAATAAAACCAGAATCTCGAAACCAAATATCTGTTATCAAACAAAAAGAGAATCAAATAAAAAGCAAATTGACCACTTTTAAAAGGATTTGATCACACAAGCGACAACGCGGGGCCGAACTAAATGTCATTTAATCCACCAATCAATAACGGGGTAGAATTAACCCCATACGGTTTCAATAAAAATAGCTGTTTCAATTCCATTTAAAATAATTGCGAACATATCACCTAAAGGCTTTAGTAAATAAGTAATGGATCTTTTCGTCCGAAGAATCCTTGAGTTTATAAAATATTGGGTATTAAGGTTTTTTATTATTGATATTGGTAGACTCGCGTTTGACCACTATCTCACCTGTTTGACCTGACCTATTCATCATTTGTTTGTAGCTATCAGAAAACACTTATGGGTTGGCCCGGGTGCACCTGAAACGACGACAAAGAACTATCGAACGAAGAAAAGAACATCAGAGTGGGTTTAAGACACGCCCTCCCGTTCCGCCCTAGAGCGGGATAAGTCATTCTGACAATTGCCTACCTAAAAAAAGCTACCAGAGAACACAGGATTTGGCAAAGAATTCCACTCCTTAGCAATACGCAAAATGTTCCCAATTTTTTTATGGGGATATCCAATAAGTGCCGGTGATGGAACGCCGTGCCGTACGTCCAGTGGTCCGATCATGGAACGGGCATGTGCAATTCTAATGCATACTTCCTAAAATATAAGCGATAGAAAACCGTCAGGCAGCAGGCTAGCAACTAGGCGTCGATACTCAAGACTGGAGTTATTATGACTGATTATTTTGACATTGCCTATGATTTTCTTACCCGCTTCTTAATCGACTCCAGCGCCTTAAACTAGTATTTGGCAAATCCATCTCAAAGATGAGAGTTAGTACTCCATACACAATCGAACTTGTGCTTGATAGAGGTTAAGCAGAAATTTGAGCGTGAAGGTCACCTCAGTTAAGGTCCATTGAGCTTTAGCTTTGATGGACTAGGGTAGTAAAAAAACCATTTTGTATTCTAAGTTTTCTTCTAATCTTAGTGAGAAAATATTAATAATTTATCCCTTAAAAATCTAGACGCTTTATTATTTTTAATCAGCCCGTACATTATCTTAGCAAAAAGGGAGCATTTATTTCAGCCGTTCGTCTTCATCAACGATTTAACAGACCATTGTAACATTATTTCTGTCTAAAAAGTAGGCATTTTTCGCCTCAAAGGACCATTTTTCTCCCTCGTTGATGGCGAGTTTTTATTTCGGTACAGAATCTAGGTATTTAGCTTGTCACAAAATATTAAAATTATTCATCCGATTCGGGACTAGAAACAAAAATATCGCGTTGGAAACCGGCGCTATTAGTCGCTCGCATCCATACAAATAAATATTGTTGGAGTTAGTCAAAAACTGTTTGTTGGTAAGGCAAAGTACGCACATGAGGTTTTATATTGGGAAAAACTATCATCATCTGCCTAGCCTTTTCCCAACTATATTGGGGTCGGCTTCCAGTCAAGCCGGATTTAGCTGAATACCAGTATTTTACGAGGAGCGGCTGCCTACCAGACCTCCACAACCCATTAACTGGGGTAACACGGTACTTCATGGCAAGACTGGACTCAGATTTACTGGCTTCTGACTATCCGTAACGACTGCCAAAGATCTACAAATGACAGCCGGGACCAACGGCTTAACGTGCTTTCCGAGGCACGGAGGAAACTTGTTATGTTAAGATGGTCACCCATCCACAGACCAACCTAGGCAAGCGTGGCTTAACCTTGAAGTTCGACCTGTGCGGCTGTTATTATTTAGCCACGAGCTCCTCCTATATTGGGAAAAACTATACAACCATTAAACTATACGATCTTTAGGTTTCTCAAGACCCTGATTCGATTGTGATCTGTCTTTTTTTTTACGTCATCATTATGTTGCGTTGACACCAATTTCTTGGGGTTGGCTTGCAATGTCTTATTCTTCCATACGTCTTTCAATAGTCATCCTTTTTTGCCAGATCACCGTTCACATAGTCCAAGGCATTCAGAATCGCACCCAAAATACCCAACCAAAGCAAATTTAAAAAACAAGTGGAGTGAAAGGTCGCGGCAATACGCGGTAGCGACGTCGCTGCCTCGATTAAGCTCGTATAAAGTGGCACATAGTCACTTAGCGTTTCCACGCCTAGTGCGTCTGCAGCCTTCTAGTCCCCGACGACCGATTTATTCATGTTAAGGCCATAAATCTTTTAATAATCATCCTTTTTAACCAAATTATAATTCACATAGTCCAAGACATTCACACTTACACACAAAATACCCTACCAAAGGATATTCAAAAAACAAAATTGGTCTGAAAGGTCACAGTAATGTCGATTAAGCTCGTATATAGCGGCACATAGTCACTTAGCGTTCCACGCCTAGTGAGTCTACAGCCTCATAGTCTGCAACAGCCGATTTATTACAAAATACTTACCCTACAAAAGTAAAATCGAAAAGGCAAAATTGGTGCGAAAGGTCGCGGCAATTCGCAGTAGCGTCGTCGGTTAAGCTCGTATATAGTAGCACATTGTAACTTAGCGTTCCACGCCTAGTGCGTCTGCAGCCTTAGAGTCCCCGACGGCCGATTTATTCATGTTAAGAATACAAGAGAAGCCACTCAAACGATTACGATCG
The DNA here is from genome assembly GCA_030763345.1 of Mythimna separata. Lineage (NCBI taxonomy): Eukaryota > Metazoa > Arthropoda > Insecta > Lepidoptera > Noctuidae > Mythimna > Mythimna separata. Next base: position 10,934,959 of record CM061192.1, read on the forward strand.
CGTCAAGCGGAGGACAGCCACGATTTTTTTGTCTTATATTTACGGGATCACTATTCACTTGGGCTAAATGTGAAGTATCGTCTTATGGTGTGACATGGCGAATTGTTTTATGGGCGAAAATTGTTTTTTTTGGCGAAAATCGTGGCGGAAGGGGAGGTTATTTTAACCTCCTAATTCTTAGGAACACACTCCATCCATCTTCAAGAAGTAGTTCATTTCATTTTAACCCACTTTTTGACTTTTTCATTGATACAACTAATGCTTGACTGCGATTCCACTTCATGGTAAGCAGCGATGCAATCGTTGATTTCAATTCGCTAAGAATTTTCCGTTAGAATTCCGCAAGACTGGTATTTTAATACGACCACTGACAATAATGGTCCTTAAGCCATAATGTCGGTTTTCAGCTAGACTGAAAAGGATTTTAAAGTCAACATAAAAAGTTATAGACCAATATTTAGAAAAACCAACCATTTTAGCTTTTAGCCTTATTCTGCAAATCGAATTGGAATTGAACGGACACGAAATTATATTATAAAAGTACAATCTCGGGATGCATTTTGAGGTTATAAAAATAAAAATCCCGACAAATCCGAGATCCCGGGATTCGGTTGGAGGTAATGCTTCATATTAGTTTCCTCTCAAAACTGAATCCGACGAAAATTGAACGATTCTGAACGGATTGAGTAAAAAGCAGTTGGTATCTTTTTTGTTAGACGTTATTTTTTTGCTGAAAAATTATCTCGGGACAAAAGGGATGGCGTTTGAATTTCTCTTTGCTAGTAGTTTTTATATTAAACGTTGAATTTTGATGCTAGGATATTGTGTGTAAAGTTAGTGCAGTATTCGTGAAAGGGTAATTAAGTTGTCATCGTTTTATACTCGAGTGTTTTACCATGATAGTATTTTACGTGTCATGATGGCTTAGTGGTTTAGGCCCGGCGAGAAACTGGGGAAGTATTCAATTCATACATAATCATCATCATCAAAATCGTTTCAGCCGAAAGAAGACTGCGACTGTCGCAACCCAGTGCTGGGCATGCCGTCATTGCGGCGGTAAGTCCCCTCTTTGAGGAGTGGTTGGAAAGAGGTCACGGCGTCCTCTCGTTCCGTATGACGCAGGTCCTCACCGGACACGGTAAGTTCGGGAGGTTCCTGCATCGGATCAAGGAGGAAAGGACGCCCGGGTGTCGCCACTGTGTGGACCGCCCGGAGGACACGGTGGAGCACACGGTAGAGGTGTGCCCCGCTTGGGCGGAGCACCGCCGTGTCCTTGTGGAGGCTATCGGCGGCGGTGACCTCTCGCGCAGGGCCCTGGTAGAGGCCATGGTCCGGAGCGAGGAGGGGTGGCAGGCAGTCGCCTCCTTCTGCGAAGCAGTAATGTTAGCGAAGGAGGCTGCCGACCGCGTGAGGCAACGGAACTCACGCCGCCGCCGCCGAGATCCCGATCCCGATTTCCGACCACCGTAGGCGCGGGCTCGCGGATAGCGAGCGCTGGGTAGCTCGCCGTCCGGCAGTCTGGTAATAATCTGGACCGAGCCTAGTCGTCGACGGCGCGTTCTGTTCCACGCGCGTCTCAAGGAGATGTCAGCAAACTGTAGGGGCCCGGTAGGGCCGAAGCCTCTAGGGAACACGGTATCCGAAAGGTTGTCACCGTGTCCCCCAGATCGATGGTAACGAAGGAACGGGGTAGGGGTTTAGTCAGTAAGAGTCTGACACGCCCTCCCGCTCCGCCCAAGAGTGGGAGAAGTCATTCTGATGATTCCCCTAACGGAAAAAAAAAAAAAAAAAAAAAAAACCTTGTGAGAGACTGTTCAATTTATACGTACTTTTCAAAGTTTATCTAGAACATTACTAACATCCAGCGCCTCGAAAAGCACGTAAAGTTGTAGGTAGCTTTTATCATTCGTAGATCGTTACTTACAGATAGTCAGCTGCCAGTAACTATCAGTCCATCCAAGGAATACTTATCGTGTTTCCCAGTAACTGGATTGTGGAGGTCTGATAGGCAGTCACGGGTATTCAACAGCATCCCGTTAGACTTAAAGCCAAGCCCAAGCTACTTGGGAAAAGGTTTGAAGCTGATAACAGGATAGATACACAAGTGAATTCTGGGAGGGACTGCAAAACAGGATGAAAAGTCCCGCAAAACGCCATTGACAAGGAAGGGTCCTCCAACCAGACAAGTATTGTGTCTCAATAACTGTTCGATAGTTATTTTCGGACTGTTGTATATATATATATTGTTTATGAACATAAAACTATACGAGCGGTCTTAATGCGTTAGGCATTTTCTGCCAGCGAAACTTTAGATGATACAGAGAAAAAAAGAAAATGTTCTAATCGCGAGAAGAACTTTGAAATCACAAAGTAGGATTTATAAATAAACAAAGAAACCACAGTCAAAACAAGACACAACAGACAAAAACCCCCCTTTTTTAACCAAACATGTTGCTCCAGTAACCTTCCAACCAGGCTTACATTATCAGGGCCATAATACAGCCTCCGGAACATCGATCAGAGCCAAGCCCGGTCATCAGTGGCACGTGCTCGTGATTTATAGAAGGCATGAGGATACACATGCCGATTTGAATCCCGAGGAAAATGCGGGTAGATGGAAATTTTCGGGGTACAAGCTTCGCGTTTGTCCTTGGGAGTTGAAGAGGAAAATTGAAGTAGGAAGTGTTGTTGAAGACAATAAAACAATTATTTACTTTCAATTTCTTGTGGTTGTGTAAATTAAGAAAAAAATACAATCGAATGAAGAATGTATTTTTGTTAGGCTGTTAATTAAAAACTTAATTTAGAGGTGTCTTGTCACCTCTGAATTAAGTGTAATTGACATGGACCTACGTTCAAGGCAACTATAAAACGATATTATTTTTTAAAATCATAACTTTTTTAGGCAGCTTTGTGGCTATGGCCTTAACAATGTAACATGTATTACCCTATGTATGCTTAGATTTTTAAAATTACGCAACAGATTTCAATGCATCAAGAGGAAGGTTTACATGAATAATATAATACAGAAACACTATGATTTTGCACCCTTGCGAAGTCTGGGCGGGTCGCTAATACTAACATCATAAAAAAACCTCTGTGAAAAATGCTCTAGAACCAAGGATTTGGGCTGGGCGTTGACAAGTCAGCGAAATCTTCTTGTGTAGGTCTCTAAACTAGAAATACACAAGCACTACAAACTTCAATGAAGACAGCTTCCCACCTAAATGATATTACTAGGAAATCCCACAGAGACCCAGAAAGGCGTCACTCCCGAATTGAATCCTGAGTGCGCAATTGAAGTCTAGACATTTGGCGAAATATCCCATTAAATTTATCTCCGATGCCATTAAATTTTGCTCCGAATACGGCTCTTGTCAGTCGTGTATATCTGTCTTTTATGGATCTGATCTTACAGTAGATATTATGGCCGTAGTATAGATAGATACGCTCAGTGTCATTAAAATGTTGACCCATCTATCCTAATATATCGTCATCTGCCTAGCCTTTTCCCAACTATATTGGGGTCGGCTTCCAGTCAAGCCGGATTTAGCTGAATACCAGTGTTTTACGAGAAGCGGCTGCCTACCAGACCTCCACAACCCCTTAACTGGGGTAACACGGTACTTCATAGCAAGACTGGAGTTCAGATTTACTGGCTTCTGACTATCCGTACCGACTGCCAAAGATCTACAAATGACAGCCGGGACCTACGGCTTAACGTGCTTTCCGAGTCACGGAAGAAACTCGTTATGTTAAGATGGTCACCCATCCACAGACCAACCTTGGCAAGCGTTGCTTAACCTTGAAAATCGTCCCGTGCGGCTGTTATTATCTAGCCACGAGCTCCTCAAAGGGGGCTTCATTATCAACATCACTTTAGTCGAAAAACATCCACTGCTGGACATAGGCCTCCCCCAGGTGTGACTATGACCATTCTTTGCAATTCACATTCATCGGATTCCCGCGACCCTCACCAGGTCGTCGGTTAACCTTGTGGGAGGACTTACGCAACATTTTCTTCACGTGGTCGCGATTAAAGGAGAAATATGACATCAACTCCACATTATCGCCCACACATATTATTCATTGTATCTTTTTAGGATTCCGTACCTTAAAAGGAAAAACGGAACCCTTATAGGATCACTTTGTTGTCCGTCTGACTGTCTGTCCGTCAAGACCCTTTATCTCGTGATCGCGTGGAGGTATCGAGTTGCAAAAATCAAACTTGTAAGTTAACGAAAAAAAAGATACGGCCGTTTATGTCTCCAAAAACTCACTCTCAAGGGAATCAAAATTTATAGAGCGTCAACCTAGAATCCTGAAATTTGGCATAGGTAAAGCGAGATCGCATGGCATAAATATAGGAAAAAGTCTAAAAACTAAAAAATTGTAATTACGATTTAAAGAAGACGAAAAAATCTTCAAGACGAGCTTCGAGATTTGAACAGCTGTTTTCATACGTAAGTTAGTACGGAACTCTAAATGCTTGAGTCCGACTCGCACTTGCCCAGTTTTTTTCATAAGATTATTCGATCAAGTACGTTACACGTGTCGACACATCTATTATTAACGACCACTGAAAACGTTTTCTTTATCTATCTAAGGAAAACATGGCACCTGAAATGGATTCAGCTAAAATTGGCCAAAAGAAAGTTACAGCAATAAGGTAAAATATGGAAAAACTAATAAGGAAACATTAAAGATAATAAAAGATTATAGTGAAAAAACACTCTTTTGTTTGGAAATACTCTTCATTCCTTGAGTAGCTAAAACCATTCTTCATTTTAACCATTCAGGAAAACTTCGAGTTTGAAGCCACGTGTATACAAGTCAGGGATGTTTTTAATTCTATCTACAATCGCCTGTCTGTTGGAAAAATAATGTAAGCATGTTGTAACAAGAGAGGGTCAAGAGTGAATAGGTTACTTCTAGGCATGGGATGTTTCATCGTCGATGATGATTCCACACCATTAATTAAAATTTGGTGAGATAGTGGTCAAACGCGAGCCTATCCGTAATAAATAAAAAACAATTAGATTTAAATTTTAAGTGGTTACTTTTTTTGCTAGGCGACATTGTGGCAGACCCTACGCGAAGGTGGAGAGATGAGCTGGACGACTACCAAAGGGACTGGCCCGTAATGGCTTAGAACAGGCGTGTGTGGAAAAGTGAGAGGAGGGCCTTCGCCCAGCAGTGAGACGTAATAGTCTAACTAACCATTTTCTTTTATATGCACCCAGAATTAGGAGCCCCCCATTTAGCTAAAAGAAGACAAAAGCGTTTCACTCACTGTCTTCGCGATTTAATGTAGCATCTCCGTTAGTATACAGATAAACTATTTAAAGTGAAGACATCAGTTAGTTTTATACAAATTTTACACTTTAACCGAGTAATTTATTTATTTATTTATTAAATGCTTTATGCACATAGAAGCACAGAGGCGGACTTTTCTTCTTTCTACCAGTCAACTTTAGGGTGATGCAGAGAAAAATAGTGGTAGGTGCAATAAGAGAGAGAAAAAGCGAATACAAGAATAGGTATACTAATAATATAAACCTAAAATATAATAACAATATCTAGCCAATTTACATATTTACGCATTCCGTACTGTAAAAGTAACATATATTGATATCGCTGCAATCCAAAGTTCGCTCAAAGGAAAAAAAAAATGGGAATAAATGCAATCGTTCCACTTTGTATTGATTCCACCCCTATCTTGCACAAAAAATTAACAAAGGTAAATAGTAAAACACTACAGAAATAAAACTCAAAAGATTCGTAAAAAACCATGTGGAAGAAGAGTTTATTACTTTTATAAAAGAGGATTTTGACAGAGGCCGACCTTGTTATCGTATATTAGGTAGAAGTAGTGTAAATCTTGGTAATGTTCTTTGAATAATTAGTGTGTATACTTTTGATAGTTATAAATTTTCTTGCGATGATTACGGTAGCTTTAGGGCTATTATGATCTATCCGTCAATTTCTTACAAATATACTGTTTATTTGTGCAGAACACATGATTTAATTTCAAAGAGTTATGAACATGGAAGAAGTAAATTAAGTATAAATAGAATAATATTTAGGTGACGCTCGGGATGAAGTAAGAGAGAATTTTAAGACTTTTATTGACTATAACCAACCGTGTTCTTTCAATTGCTCTTTGTCGGTACCTCATTCGAAAAATCCCGCAGATATATAGCATACTTTCTACATATATCTTGTCACAATCTCCGTTGCTACGCCAACCAACTCTGACAAAGTTATGCAAGCAAGAAAGCCTTTGTTGGAATTTACAGAAAATATCAGAAACAATTTCTTGGCCGAACACTTGGCCCCAATATACGTACATGCTACCGACAGAGCATCGAAAGCTTTTGCCAATTTTCATTGAATCTGTGCAGTGTTTGAACGAAGTAGATTCGAACCATTGCCAAAATATAATTTGGCCGTTTTAGCTCCGTTGATTTTTATCGTCTCCATCGCTTTTGTGTTCAGAAACAAACGTGGCATCACTTCGTTACGTTTTTGTTTATGAAGCAAATGGCGATATAAAGTTAAGGATAACTGGTTCAGTGTGTAAGAGGAAAAATTTCAAAAATATATTTCGTGAAAGAAAAATATTGAATTCTTTCGTTGCAATTCTTGAATTGAGTTGCGGAGGTATTGTTTGCGTTGGGGGAGATATGACATACTGTGGCTTGATATTGTAGAGTGCAATTCGACACTTTGTAACACTGTGGTAGTGTGAAATGATGTTATAGATGCCCGTAAACCTTTACTACTAGGTTGATATCCTGGCTTATCGTACTGAGCATCTCTTCTTCATATTTACGAGTATTATGCGCACATAAGGAGGTGGTTCCTGGCTTCGGGCTGCAGGTAGCATACTTAGAATCTTAACCAGCAACCTTCTATGACTGGACTTCTGTGGCGAGGACCATCACCAGACACGGCCCATGCACAATGGTCCACTGTGGACTAGTGCGGAAACCAGACCACAAAGATGGGAAGAAGATGGGCATATTTTAAGTGTGTATAATCCATCAGCTTTCAAAACAATAAATAAAGAACCTTCTGGAATCCGAGAAGGTTCTTCATTGCTTGTTCCATTCTTCATTGCTTGTTCCAGACTTCATTGATATCATTCATTTATCAGTTCGCGGTTTGCAGGATCAAAATCCCGAATAAAATATATTCTGGTTTGATGAGGGCTATATATTAACTGGCTGTTGATTAAAGCTACCTCTACCAATTTTAAACGCAGAAAAAGTTAACAAACACATTCCCGGAAAACAACTGAACTGCTTGTTATCAGAACTAGACATGGACATATTTCAAAAAAGCTCTGCAGTGTATCGTCAGGAACATTATGAAACAATTCTGAAACTCTACATTTGTGTAGTGAGATCATTTGTACAGTTTTTATGTGCTTTAGCAGAAGCGTTGGATCGCCGGGAGCAACTTACTCGTATCTACGTTTTTCATATTAAAAACTAGGGTCGCGAGGATATGTGTGTCGGATTTGGCGTGAAGTGACATATAGACGAGATGGACTATGAATATTGTGATGGACGGGTATCGATGTAGATATTTCGGTTCGGTTTTGGTTTAGTGTGAATGTGAAGTGGTGGTGTTTTGTGAGGTGCATGTGTTTTATAAAGGATTTTGTTTATATCTTCTGTTGTATTGTTATTTCTAATAATATTGTTATTGAAATAAGAAAGATGTACTGGCTCCTTACATTCTTACATTTCGGCGTCCATCACAAGATTTCGAATCGATAGCCCAACATCCTGCGGTGGGAGCTAGACCATGTTGGGTATCTGTATCGAGCATTGCTTATCAACATACTGGATAAAGAAGCAAGCAGATGATGAAATGCTTGAAAGCAGGTGTAATCATTTGTGATATGACCCCTTGTTTTTTTTTTAGATGGAAAATCATCCAATGATTTCTCCCGGTCTTAGGCGGAGTGGAAAATCGTGTCAGACTTTTACTGTCTAAAACCACACCTTATTTATTAATTGATTACCTACAATCCGTGTAGCCCATGCTTTAGCCTATTACCTACAAGGTCCCTTAAGAACCGAACAATGATGGTAAAACCTTCAACAGCCAAAGATAGTTACGTAAACTTGAAATTCAACAAAAGAGAGTTCCCCAACTAGTTTGTAGCAGCCCTATTCAGACATTTCTTACGAGTTAGCACTTTTTCCAGCACAACCCGGCTTCGTCCTAGGCTAGCTTAGATTTGTTGTTTTTACTTACTATTCCTACATTTATTGTGCAATGCGGCTGTCACAGTGTTGTTTTAAATTCTGTATGTCTACGTAAATTTTCTTACATTTTATTGTGGAGTGGAGAAATGTGGGTCTTTGGGATTTTTGTAGCGCTTTAGTTGTTGAAATTTGGAGTAATAAATAATGCAGAAACAGATGTCTGTGAGGAGAAGGTTATCACTCCCTCTCACTCCAGTCAAGTGTGTGAGAAGATGTTTAACTTACTCACGAGTGTGACTGCTACGCTGCGTGTCGCATGTTCGATTGCCGCACGGAACAAATATTTATACATATTGTCTAGATAGGTGCTTCAGGTCTGGGTGTGTTGTGTCACATATTTGTAAACACATCTACGATCTTCTTCTTCTTCCTGCCCTTAACCCATATTACTGAGGGTCGGCGCAACACGGTTTTTTTCTTCCATTCTGTCCTGTCAAACGTCATACTATCACTAATTCTCTTTTCTATCATATCATTTTCTACACAAAAAAGACTGATAATAATTCAAATTTTTAGTGTGGGGCAACGTGTTTTTCTTTTCAAATGAAGTAGTATTAGGAACTAAACCAGTACTCAATTTAAGCCCTAACTAAATAGCCTATGAACCTAAACAATGCCAATTGTCCACGCGTTCATGCAAATCACAATTCGTATAATGATACCAATTCTAATTCACGCAAAATAATCCGGTGAACTCAATAAATACATATGTATGTATGTATATGTAGATATTTCACATAGAATTTAGGTATGGGCTAACAAATTGCCACGCCATGGATTAACCGAAATCGAAATTAGGCAAATGGGACTAATACCGCAGCAATGAATTAGGCTGTATGTTACACCGTTGTGTAACATGGGGAATAAAAAAAGATTTATTTTGGACGCCGCTTACGTCTTTGGTAGTTGACTTAATGTTATTTTAGTCTTACGTGCTCACACACACTACAGATTTCTTTAGTTTAGTTTAGTCTAGCGTAGTCAGTAAAATTTTGACACGGCCTCCCTCTCCACTCTAGACAGGGAGAAGTAAAAGGATGATTTCCCACCAAAAAAGAACTGGGACGCAAAGGGCAACTGAAGGAACAAAAATGGATTTTATTCAGTTAAAGACACTATCTCGCTGTTGTGAGATATATTTTTCTGTGAACTGCTTATCATTTTGCTTAAAAAATAGCCTGTGACTTGTTCTCTTAACTCTGTTACTAAATATAGGTACTCGTACACAAAAAAATCATGAAAATCAGTCAAGCCGTTTCAAAGGAGTGCCAAAACAAATAAGTATACACGCGATTTTTATATTTGGAAGATTGTAACATTTTAATAATAGTAGGTATGAATGTGTAGTACTCTTTTTTAATCTCTTTTTGCATAATTGAAAAAATTGACTAACAAAACTTCTAATTTGCTACGTTTCGGTGTAACAGGCATTCAGTTCGGCACACTCGTCACTCGCGAGATTTATTGAGTGAGTTGCATTTCTGAATGGAACTCATACAAACATCGGTAACAAGCTGACACGTGGATTGGTTTGGCTAATTAGTAAACTATTGTTAGTAAGTTTTTAGGTTATTTCTAATTATTTTTTTCGGGTCTTTTCACTCATGGCGAATGTCTTGGTCAGTGAAAGATAAGGTAGGATAGACTAATCTAAAACTAATTTGGATCATCATTAAAATCAAGAGCATTTATTTAGAGCAAAAAAGAGAAGTTTAATGACTCTCTCTCGGTCATCAAAAAAAAGTGAAGCTAAATGACACCCGAAGCATGCAATGACTTCTCCAGACTAAAATTCACTCCTATTTTCTTCTACGCCTTCATTCTAGAACTCCGGAGTTCTCTTTTGCACAACCCATGGCCCCAGTAGGTTCGACATTGCCCATACGATTTTGTTGGTATCTCCTTAAAGCACGTGAAACTACATGCCGTGGACGACTCGGGACGATTACCTACCAGTTGCTCGCCGTCCGCAAGCCTACGTCTACGGGTCTGAGATAAGATGGGAAAGGTTAATCTAAAAATATCTTAGATGTCTTGGATAAAGTAGCACTCAGCTTTAGTATACTTTTCTTGAAAGATTAGTACTTATAGAATTTCTACCTAAAGTAAGGAAGTCTACAATTTGATCTTGTTTCGTGTCTTTTATTTTATTTTACTTATTTTGGTTTTTTGTTGTTGTTGTTGTAGTTGTATAAAACTACTCGAATAAGCATCTTATCCTGAGGATAATTTCATTTTTAATTCTAGTTTATTTCCTCTTAGGGTAATTCTCTACATTCACACGAAGCGAAGCCGCTATTTCTAGCAGTTTTAAGTTTTTACCTAACCGTAACAATCGACTATTTTCTAAAACTACCTACCAACGGCCCAGCCGCTTCACATAGATATTGAAAGGTCACAATAGTACCCGTTACCGTAAAAGAGAATTACATACATTCTTGTCAAAAAGATCCTATCCCAAGCCAAATGTCAGTAATACATTGCGTACGACAGAAAAAAGTCCAGATAATGGAAAAATATTTGATCCCCGAACCCACTATTGGAGCGATAAGACCAAGCAATAAATATCAGGTAGGCAATCCTTATCTAGCAGCCAAAACTTATCAGAAACGGTCCAAAATATATTTTTTTTGGACCTTCGTTACTAAAAAACCGCACAAAAAAAAAACTTTTGATCCCGTAAAATATCTAGCGAAACTTATCGTGATTAAGCCAAAGAAAAAAGTTAAAAGAAAACTGTCCTGGAATTCAAAGAAAAACTTTTCTATTGTTGATCAGAATTTGCGATTCATTATTCAAAGTCTTTGAACAATTATAACACCTGCGGAGTTTGATAAGACAAAGACTAAATTTTGACTAAATAATATTCGTTGTTTGCGAAAACCTTAATCTTTTCATAGGCTCTTTGTTGAGGGATTACAAAAAAGCGAGCTCGAAATCTGGGCGGCTTATGAACTTAAAGGTAGCGTTCGGTTTTTAGCGACCGCGACCCGCGACTGCTATTTGGAGATCTTTGGCAGTCGTTACGGATAGTCAGAAGCCAGTAAATCCGACTCCAGTCTTGCCATGAAGTACCGTGTTACCCCAGTTAATGGGTTGTGGAGGTCTGGTAGGCAGCCGCTCCTCGTAAAATACTGGTATTCAGCTAAATCCGGCTTCACTGGAAGCCGACCCCAATATAGTTAGGAAAAGGCTAGGCAAATGATGACCCGCGACTGCTATTGGGTCGCGTGACGCACTGCTTAGTATAGATGTGTATGGCATCGGTCGCGCGACGCGGTCGCCTGGTTTGTTTAGTATTTCATATAAATTCATCCTAAGTAGTAGGTCGCGCGACCCGGTCGCGGTTGCGGGTCGCGGTCGCGTGTCGCGGTCGCGTGTCGCGGTCGCTAATAACGCAATGCTACTTTTAGGTCGATGTACACTGTTGACTATAGATTATTATATTAATTACTCAGATACCCGCGAAACGAGACACAATAGTAAAACAATAACAGCGCGGTCTCATAGGACCGGTTGGGGATTCAAACGTTAAGAACTGTTATTTATTTAGTTAATTAAAGTTCTTGCACAAAGAAGGATTGAATGCCTTAGACATTCTTGCACGTTCTTCTTCTACAGATTTACAGACCTATGTACGCTTTAGAATGAGCAACTAACTTAATTCAGTCATATGACTTAAATACCATATTTATCTTATTTACATTAAACAGAGGACATTGACATTCCTATTCTTATTTGAATGGAACTGTAAAGGAAAACCTTTAGATGGCCTCATCTTTACCATTTAAATCTAAGGACAGAATTGTCAAAACCGTCACGCCATTATAAAAACTACAGCTCATATTTTCTCACTCAAACAAAGCACACTTTCGTGTGAATATTCGAATTTCGAATCGCGTTTCGTTTTTTTTTTGGCGCGAAGGCAGAGGCACAGATAACACAATAAAGTGTTCAACGGAAAGGTTCTTTTTAGTGCACCATTGCGAGCTCAAACATTCGGTACTTTCGGTACATTCGTTACGACAAGTTGGTGGCGAAAATCTAATTTCCTCTGATGCAGTGCGGACAGAGAGTGTTTTGTTCTATTTCTTTGTGTTATAGGAGTTTTGTTGGCGATTGTATGTTATCGTGAATGATATGTTTTGTTTGTGTTTGCTTGTTTAAAGAACTGTTCTTTAGATAATTTAAGTTTTAATAGAAGTTATCGTCAGTCGACTGAAATGAAATCTACACTAATCTAATAAAGAGGTAAAGTTTGTTTTTTTGTTTGTATGAGGAAATCTGTGGAAGTACTGGTCCGATTGATAAAATTTTTTCACCAATAGAAAGCTGCTGTATTCCTGAGTGACATAGGCTATATTTTATGTACACGGGCGAAGCTGCGGGCTAAAGCTAGTGTTAGATATGCGTCTAGGCGGGATGACAATGATCGATTAGCTTAGTTAGATTAGAAGTTATAATACTTATCCAAAATTCAATATGGCAGGCTGTCAAGCATGATGGACTTTGTTTTTTAAGATATGGATATCAAATAAAAGATTTTTTTATATGGAATATGAGTAGAAGCGTGATTGACCAACATTTTTTTTTCAAAATTGTAATTACTTAATTATTCTGCCTTTCAAAGTAGCCTTAAAAGTTCAGGTTGCTTTCATTTATCATATTTAGGTATATTTTTTATTTACGCTTGTTTGTCCAAACATCTTCATTTTTCTATTGAATCTGCTTACAGTTAAGATTGCAGAATATTTTTCCTGTTACTCAGAGTTCAATACTAACTTTTTCTTAACAATGAACATGTAAATAAGTAGCTACTTAAATTCACTTAAGGAATGAAAACTTGTTTTTTGGAAAACATAAACAGACATAATGTTCGAACAAATATGAAGGAACTTAGGATCGAAACTTACTTATTACTTTTCAAATAACATTTTTTTTTAAGCGACTTCAAAACAGGAAATATTTAATTCGTCGTAATCTTTTTATGTTTTTTTTTTATTTTTCCCTGCTTCTCGAAGTTGCCTGGACCGAGTTGGAAAATTCTTTTAAAAGTGTTTTTGTTTAAAATAAACACTAATAAGTGCAAAATTATTTTCGGAAGTCAGTACTAAATAACGAAAAAACCAAACCAGAAACACCATTTTTTTAGCAAAAACTCATTCAATTCCAATATTTCAACGCAACAAACGCTTCATAAGAGCTAAGTAATGTATTTGTTTACTTCAAACGCTTCAAGTTTCAAGTTTTAACCGTAGCAGAACCGCTCGAGAGCTGTCCAAGAGTTGAAAACTGTTATAAATATATTCCAAGTTATTGCTGTTGAACATTGACCTGAAGTCCAATTCATATAACCAAAACCGTAACGATATCGTAGCGACTTAGTCGTTTAGACCATTATCGTATTCACATCCGTCAATTGAACTTGAACGACACCGATTTTAAAATCGTTCGATTTTAAAATTGCTGACACATATTCAGCTATGTCAATCATTATCTTGATAGATTACATAATAATGTAACTGGCAATAAGCCATTGATAGATCGTTTAGTGTCAAGCCAATTGAATTGTCGTTCTATCGAATCCCGTTCAAGGAACACGTGAACACCGATTTTGGATAGAACTTATCGTACGACACTAACGCCCATTTTCAATAAGCTATCTATCTAAAGTTGCAGCTACTAAAGATAAACAAATCTATCCTTTTGCCCTTACTTGCTTTCCTATAACCTACCGACGGATAGCATTTCCTACCAAAGGTTGTGGATAGATAGACAGAATCTTACTGTTTATCGGGAATAGCTATCTATCTATGAACTGCGGTAGGTTATTGAAAACAGGCGTAAAATTTCAACGATATTTGGCTTGTTTGATTTTACATGAATCAGGCTTCTGGATACAATAGTTTTTGAAGTGTAACACTTTTGTAGACGACTGTATTTGTGCCATAGAATTGTATTGATTTGTATTGGGTCAGGGACTTTTGATTGAGTACTTTATTTAGGACTAGTCGAGTCATTTTAGGAAGTAATTGACGGTTAGAATTTTTTTTATTGGAAAGGGTTTTTCTTTACATATTAAAAGGTATTTACCCGAAAACCTCAAGGACCACCTATGGTGGTCCTTAAGGTTTAACTAAGGATTAAATTAAATGTCCATTTGTGCTAAAACACAGTATAAGCGCCGTCTAGTGTTAATATAATAGAAAACCATAGCCATAAGAAAACTATTCCGTAAACGCGATCGAATACGTTTATAAACACGCACAAGACGTTCAGAACACGGGTAAGTTACATGCTTATGTGGTTTTATGCTAACCAAACAAATATCCTACACCCCTGTCAAGCCCGAACCGCGCCAACCGTGAAGGTACGCCAACAAACACGTCATTACTCTTCGCCAGCCGTCAGGGCGACGTTCGGAAACTTACAAGGATGCATGCCCAGCGGAATTCTTATGTTTACTCCTTGCAAGTTTCTTAGAACAGGTGTGCTTCGGTTTCTGAACGAATATTCCTAATTCAAGAGGAGGAATATGTTGGAAATTTTATTTAGTTTAGTGGACTCGGGATTTTATAAGAACTATTTGGCAGTACTGCGGTCTTCTCATCCAATTGCAATAGTAAATAGCCTCTTAACGTTTGAATCCCCAACCGGTTCTATGAGACCGCGCTGTTATTGTTTTACTATTGTGTCTCGTTTCGCGGGTATCTGAGTAACTACCTAATGCGCCTCACCATTAACGATTGCATCTTTGCTTACCACGTGTGATCGCTGTTAAGCATTAGAATATTCCTATTAAAAAATCCCTAAAATATACCTATAGACAGTCACCAACCCAACTAGACCCGCGTGTTGGACTATGGCTCAATCCCTCTCCAAGAAATATATAAAATATATTACAGACTATTTGATATGAAACTCGAAAGGAGCTCGTGGCTAAATAATAACAGCCGCACAGGTCGATCTCCAAGGTTAAGCAACGCTTGCCTAGGTTGGTCTGTGGATGGGTGACCATCTTAACATAACGAGTTTCCTCCATGCCTCGGAAAGCACGTTAAGCCGTTGGTCCCGGCTGTCATTTGTAGATCTTTGGCAGTCGTTACGGATAGTCAGAAGCCAGTAAATCTGACTCCAGTCTTGCCATGAAGTACCGTGTTACCCCAGTTAATGGGTTGTGGAGGTCTGGTAGGCAGCCGCTCCTTGTAAAATACCTACTGGTATTCAGCTAAATCCGGCTTGACTGGAAGCCGACTCCAATATAGTTGGGAAAAGGCTAGGCAGATGATGATGATGATTTGATATGAAACTATTGCCTTCAACGACACAAAATATAGGAAGTTTAGGTTCCTATTTGAAGGTAGAATCAAAGTCAAAATAAGTGTCCACTTAACAGGAATCGGGTCACTTAAAATCGATATTGAATTCTCAAATAATAATTAACCAAACGAGGCAACAACTACTTATTAAAAGTATGATTAAATGTAGATCATAGTACGGTGATTATGGTTCGAAAAAAGTTTTCGAAAGCATTTTATGTTTTCCTTCTATTTAGGTCAGTTTACTTTTTACTAAAATCACTTGAAGTTACTGTACAAAGAAAAAGTTTAACGTTTGAATCCCCAACCGGTCCTATGAGACCGCGCTGTTATTGTTTTACTATTGTGTCTCGTTTCGCGGGTATCTGAGTAATTAATTGCATTTTCATTAGCAGCCTACAGTTTTTTTAGAAGTACAAAGGACTTCTAGAAGACCAGTTACTATGGGAAAACTCTTTATCTATGCCCAAAAATAAAAACAAAAATTGTAAACTAGTATTCCGTTTTTTGTGTTAAAAAAGCAATCTCATATATTTACAAAACTTAAGGTGGGCGCGACGTTAGAATTATCCATACAAACGTAATACCAAAATCATTTGAAATTTAAGCATGTTTACACCATAATATGATGTTATTCGGATTCAGACAATAATTATCTAGGTTCCTACATCGTCTTTTTGTTGAAAAACTTACCCCAAACGAAATTTAAGCGAATTTAAATTTGCACATTTTCACAGCGAAAATGTCATGTTTTTATTTTGTTTTTTCTATATTATAAACAACAATATTTCAAAATATCTTTCCGTAGGAACATAGATATTATTATCAAGTTATAAATACTCAAAACAATATTGGAAATACATTAATTTTTCATTCATCATTTTTGGTATTACGGAACCTCTCCCAAATTTCCAATAGTTTGTATTGCTATCACAGCAAGCAACTGTCAGTGTGCGGATGATGACTGTACTCCAGTCGGTGTGTCCAAGAATTGTTTATACTATCTGGATTGCTTCCATCAACCTCAAAAACGTATTTTTTTGCGTCTCAACTCGAGATAGCGCGCGGTCTCCGCAGGCCTCTTAAACCTCAGAGTAAATCTTTTTATAATCTATGTATAAGTAAAGAATATTTATTTTAATACCGTTGTAAATTATCATTTTACATTCTATAATAACCTTATCTAAGATCCAACTTACGCGCCAAAAGAATTACGCGCCACGGGAGATTTGAATTTCGAACAAGCGTTCTCCAAGGACCAAAAAAACATGGCCGTTCCCACGCAATTTCAAATTTCGAACCAAGCTGTTTTCGTTCGGAAATTTGTAACAAAATTGATAGTGTGTGGATTTTAAAAGCTTCCAGTGAAAATACCTACATATTGTATTAATAACTGCGGAATATAGGAGGAAAAAAGTACAAAGGCATAATATTTTTTCAGGCAGCCAGTTTGGAACTGAAGTTCGGATGGGGGTGAAAGCTAAAAAAGTAGTGACGGGCAATCAACGAAGCGATATGTTTTGCAATTTTCCGTTCACCCCCCAAGGGGTTGTTGCACAGAATTTGACCTTCGTTAAAACTTGATCGTTTTCATTCCGCTTCCACCGTCTGTTTTTTATACCCTGAGAATAAATTGACACAAGTAATGTCAAATTTACTACAGGAATGACGCCAGTTCTTTTGTGTTGAAATGTCATTTTAGTCTCAGGGTTTTAAAAACAGACGATATTTACTTATACTTTCGTATATAAAAAATACCGATAACATATGTACCGTACTATAAGTTCACACCCGGGTGTCGCCATTGTGTGGACCGCCCGGAGGACACGGTGGAGCACACGGTAGAGGTGTGCCCCGCTTGGGCGGAGCACCGCCGTGTCCTTGTGGAGGTTATCGGCGGCGGTGACCTCTCGCACCGGGCCCTGGTACAGGCCATGGTCCGGAGCGAGGAGGGGTGGCAGGCAATCGCCTCCTTCTGCGAAGCAGTAATGTTAGCGAAGGAGGCTGCCGACCGCGTGAGGCAACGGAACTCACGCCGCCGCCGCCGAGATCCCGATCCCGATTTCCGACCACCGTAGGCGCGGGCTCGCGGACAGCGAGCGCTGGGTAGCTCGCCGTCCGGCAGTCTGGTAATAATCTGGACCGAGCCTAGTCGTCGACGGCGCGTTCTGTTCCACGCGCGCCTCAAGGAGATGTCAGCAAACTGTAGGGGCCCGGTAGGGCCGAAGCCTCTAGGGAACACGGTATCCGAAAGGTTGTCACCGTGTCCCCCAGATCGATGGTAACGAAGGAACGGGGTAGGGGTTTAGTCAGTAAGAGTCTGACACGCCCTCCCGCTCCGCCCAAGAGTGGGAGAAGTCATTCTGATGATTCCCCTACCGGAAAAAAAAAAAAAAAAAACCTATAAGAGGAATTTGAAAATTTTGAGAGTGAATAGGTTACTTCTAGGCAAGTGTGCTCCATTGGCGACCAAATCGTAGCTTTCAATCAGGTGAGATAGCAGTCAAGCGATTCTAATTGCAGTCGTTGTGTTGTTAAAATAGAAAAAAATCGTTGTCAGTAGTTTTTAGTTGTACTGTATTTTGTAGGGGTTTTGGGGGGCGGGGGTAGAATCATTTCAAAAAGTTACGACGGGCGCAAAGGGCAAGTGAAGGAAAGGAACTTTGTTTGAGTCAGTACCCGGACTAGGAGAATTTGTTCAATGATTTCCGAACGAAGAAAATTGTAGAAATTACTTAGATTACACGAGTCAAACGTTATGAGATAACTTGTCACAATTTCTTTGGCGGATAAACCAATTCCAAGATACCAGGAACCTACCAAAAATAGCTACATAATATAATAATATCAGAAATAACGTTATCTGAATAACGAACGAATAACTTGTGATATCAATATCAGATAATATCATTGTCTGTGGGTGAACTAAGACACAAAATAGACAGGGACAGAAGGCAACCTCATGTATGTACTTCACTTTTCATACCTACGATCGCTGGCCGCTCAGTCCGAGCACAGCCCAAGCGCGCATGGTCTGACACATCGTGTCTGTGAGCGGTGTCTATGTGTGCGTGGCTCGAGCGCGCATTGTTTGTACATTGCCTTCTGTACCTATCTCTTCTGTGAGTAGACGCCGACCGTTCAGTCCGAGCACAGCCCAAGCGCTTATAGTCCGAGACATCGTGTCTGTGAGCGGTGTCTATGTGTGCGTGGCTCGAACGCGCATTGTTTGTACATTGCCTTCTGTACCTATCTCTTCTGTGAGTAGACGCCGACCGCTCAGTCCGAGCACAGCCCAAGCGCTTATAGTCCGAGACATCGTGTCTGTGAGCGGTGTCTATGTGTGCGTTGCTCGAGCGCGCTTTGTATGTAGATTGCCTTCTGTACCTATCTCTTCTGTGAGTAGGCGCCAGCCGCTCAGTCCGAGCACAGCCCAAGCGCGCATGGCCCGAGACATCGTGTCTGTGAGCGGTGTCTACGTGTGAGTTGCTCGAGCGCGCCTTGTATGTATATTGCCTTCTCTACCTATCTCTTCTGTGAGTAGGCGCCGGCCGCTCAGTCCGAGCACAGCCCAAGCGCTTATAGTCCAAGATATCGTATCTGTGAGCGGTGTCTATGTGTGCGTTGCTCGAGCGCGCTTTGTATGTAGATTACCTTCTGTACCTATCTCTTTTGTGACTAAGAGAACTACTTACTTATATATATCTACTCTTGAGTTCCGTTCATGTCACATGAATTTCTTTATTTGTCCGTGTTCCTTGTTTACCGATTGCTTGATTTAGGACTTTCGGTAATATTGTTTTAGTTTTGGTTTTCGATATGAATGCTACTTATAGTATTATTATATTATTTAATATAGCCATTACTGTCCTACTGCTGGGCAAAGGCTTGTCTCCATTCCTTCCACTTCTTGCCAATCCTAAGGAATAGGTACATTCAAGTCATCCTGCCAATTCCTTCTTGGTCTGCCGCGACCTCGTCGTGCGATTTCAGGGCACCAACTTTGTGTTTTACTGGCCCACTGCTTAATCAGCAAGCAGCAGGCTTGTTTAGTCTAGTCCCATTTAAGCTGGTCAGCCTTCTGAGCCACACCAACGAATTGTACTAAAGAAAACACAGGTTTTACTTAGTACAATAGACTTTTGACCTTAAAGTACCTACTAATTTTTCATAGAATTTTTATATCCCAAAAGCGAGATACAAAACAATATTTTCTAATTATTATCTTGAAAAGACAACAAACAACATTTTTCTACTGAACCAAAATTTCTAAACCGACCACGGATCCCCGTTATGACCTTTCCGTAAATATCATTTAGGGTGACAATGCCCTGTCACCAAAACAAGCCGTGCCAATAAATCTCCGTGTTCCACAGTAACATTTGCAAGCAATAAGGGCCCTAACAATATTACCGGAATTCCCTTATATTAGCTTCCTAAACTATCGTTTCCCTATACACATCCATTCGACTTTATATCCCGCACCAATACCGTTAACAATTCATGAAAAATCTAAAATTCTGACACCCATTACTGCTCCCGTATTGAGGCAAAGCGAACAATGCACTACATAAGCAGCAATGTATAACGAACAATAAGGAGATGTCGTTTGAATAGCGCGCCTTCGAAGGATTTCGAGATACGATTGATTCATGATCACAATTACCTTCGAATGTTGTTGGGAATCTAGTTGGACCAGCCCTATTGACGACCAACCAAGATTGACCTGTGATCTCTTTACTTTTGTTAGTAGAACCGGATCAAGTTGTATCGGATAGTGCAACGAGGCACGTGTAACGTCCAGAATAAGATGATCTTTTGACCCATACAAATTCAATGGTTTTAAAGGTTTTTCTGGGTTGGACGTGTAAAACTAGACATGCGTCCAGGCTTTGCCGTATCGGGGATTTCTTGGGATCGTTCCTCGTTGGTATCAATTGGCCTTTGTTTGGACTATAAATACATCAAGAGTTTGCGTTTAAAGGTTGATGTATGGACGTTGTTTTCTTCTGTCAGTGATGGACGGGGACCAGGCTTGGCTGGTAATACGAGTCGCCATTTTTGACGATAATTTATTCGCGTTTTGGTTTGATGTTTTCGCTAATTAGGTAGTTGAAAAGGGGGTAGGTTTTGAAGAAGTTAGGTTAAAGCATGATTTAAGGCGTAACATTTTTTTTTAATGTTATGAAGTATGTATATTTTATTGTTTTTTTATTATTATTACCTAAGTAGTAAAAAAAAAATTAAAATACCTTGTGTTGTGTATTAAATTCTGTATTAAATACATTTTTTCATTTTAATTTTTTAAATTCCATTTCAATTACAAAAACAACATTTTCATAAGCAGTAAGTTACCTAGTTTACAACATAAACTACACGTAAGTAAACCTCACTAAAAAATAATAATAATCCAGTCCCAAAACCCCGAACCCAAACAAAAAAAAACACAACTACCCACCAACCCAACAAAAAAAACCCCACTACCAACTCGAATACAATCCAGCCAAGACAAATAGACACTAAAAACGTACATACGAAACGCAATACATCCCTATACGATTCAATACTGCGACAAACTACAAATAAAATGCCAGAAGAACGAAGCTCGGAGAAAATTAAGTCCTATTGACTGTGCTGTGCAAATACAATCAACGAAGGAAGGATGCCCCCTACCACGAGTTGCACCCAGCTAAAACTTACGACTCAACTGCTAAACACACCATCCATTGCGCTGGGAAAACCAAAACTATTTAAGTTTCTTTGGACTAAAACAGCAATGTATACCATAGCTAAGGTTGCAGAAATAGTTTTATAAGAAGAATGGTTTTGATAAGTGAAGGTACGGCCAATGTGTGAGAATTCTAAGTGTAGGTGCAATGTCGTTCGCAGTTTTAAAGCGAACTACGAAGTGGGATAACACGATAAATGGCACGTGATTGGCTTTCTTGAATTCCTAAACTTTGGATGAAAATGTTAGGTGGTAAGGTTTTTGAGGCTGTGTTTGGGTTAGTTATTGTCTGGGAAGTTTATTGATGGGGGGAGAAGATTTTTAGTGGTACAAGTAAGGATGCATTTTGATTTCTATAAGGATCAAAGGAAAAGTTGTAAGCTAACAATTTTTTTTTTTTGCTAGAGGTAGGGTCACGTTTGACTTATCTCACCTGATGGTAAACAATGTGGTCGACGATGGAACACACTTGCCTAAAAGTAACTTATTAACTCTGTTTTAGCTATCAAAGAACACACGTTCGATAGAAAATTCCACTCTTTAGTTGCATGTATTTTGGCATGGTTTTGGCCTATCCTTGTGGCAAATTTTATTCAAATCCGTTAAGCCGTTGGAGCCGAAAGAGTGAAGAAGTAACAAACATACACACACTTTCGCCTTTATACATATAGCATTTGTATTATCGGCCTTGTAATATTCCCACTGTTGGGACTCAGGCCTCCTCTCTAGGAGAGGGGTATTTATACATATACTTGTATGTAATGTGGGAGGTGTATGTTTTTTTCCGTTTATACCTATTAAGGAAGTAGGAAGTTTCAGTTACAGAAAGTTTTGTATTAATTAATCAATCAATCAGTGCTACTGCCAATTGTTGCCTCTTGGAAACTTTCAGGTAAACAACCACACCTGTGTCCTATAGTTGGTCTTTGCGATTTAGGATCACTTCACAAACCTGTCTTGGTATATATCATAGGTTATTTCTAGGCAAGCGTGCTGAGGAGCTCGTGGCTAGATAATAACAGCCGCACAGGTCGATCTTCAAGTTTAAACAACGCTTGCCTAGGTTGGTCTGTGGATGGGTGACCATCTTAATATAACGAGTTTCCTCCGTGCCTCGGAAAGCACGCTAAGCCGTAGGTCCCGGCTGTCATTTGTAGATCTTTGGCAGTCGTTACGGATAGTCAGAAGCCAGTAAATCTGACTCCAGTCTTGCCATGAATTACCGTATTATCCCAGTTAATGGGTTGTGGAGGTCTGGTAGGCAGCCGCTCCTCGTAAAATACTGGTATTCAGTTAAATCCGGCTTGACTGGTAGCCAACCCCAATATAGTTGGGAAAAGGCTAGGCAGATGATGATGATTTCTAGGCAAGCGTGCTCCATGGTCGATCATATCTTCACTTGCCATTAGATGAGATAGTCGTCCTAGGTGTCAATTCAAAAATATAAAATCAATTATAAAATACAACCAAGTCCTGGAATAGTATGTAGGATACTTTTTAACTCTAGAGCATATTCCCTTGGCACAATTTTCAAAACAAAACAACTCAGACAAAACCACTGGCAGATGCTAGTAAAACAATATCTATCTAATATATATAAATCTCGTGTCCCAATGTTTGTCCTCAATGGACTCCTTAACCACTTAACCGATTATAATAAAATTCGCACACCATGTGCAGTTCGATCCAACTTGAGAGATAGGATAGTTTAAATCTAAAAAAAAAAAAAAGTTAGGTAAAGTAGGGTAGTGTAGGGTAGTGTAGGGTAGTGTAGGGTAGTGTAGGGTAGTGTAGGGTAGTGTAGGGTAGTGTAGGGTAGGTGTAGGGTAGTGTAGGGTAGTGTAGGGTAGTGTAAGGTAGTGTAGGGTAGTGTAGGGTAGTGTAGGGTAGTGTAGAATATGTAGGGTAGTAATTTGACGGGAAAAATTCCAAAAATAAATAACTGTCTACCCCGTGCGAAGCCGGGACGGGCTGCTAGTTGTGTATAAAAACCTCACAAAGTATGAGTTTCCTCACAGAAATGATGGCTTATTCCTATAACATGTATCGTATATAATAAAACTGTTATGTTTATGTGATATTATTGTTCTTATGACGAAACTTGAATACATAATCGTGGTCCTTATGGGTATTTCATTGGGTAAGCTTGCCAAACGATTTTAAACCTCAAAACATTGAGTTAAGGTATAGGTTTAGTTGGGTTGGTTTGACAAAGATATGGTTTAGTACGTGTTAAAAATATGGGATCATTTAAGACTCGTATGATATGAGTTAGATAAAAAAATCTATGTAGGTATATGTATTATATTGTTTTGGATGTTATGAGAAAAAAATAGTCTGTGCTATTTAAAACAATTCCTAAACAATATCCTTTGCAAAATTAGATAAAAATACTTACAAGAGGGTACTTCTTCATTTTCGTTCAACAATAATAACTGGAAACAGAACTTACCTGTAACAAATACAAAATAATTGTTAAGTAAAAAAAAATTAAAGAAGTCAATCTTCTATACTTTCATTAGAAAGGGAAGTAATGCGATGATGGTATTAGACCATTAAGTAATGCGTTAAAATAATCCTTTTTTGTCAACAAATAAACAAAATAAATTTCAATTTTAGCATAGTAACAGACACCAAGGTAAAAAGGTTTCCGACTTCAGGAAAGTTTTCCGAAGGAAAAATTAGTCTCCATGTAAATTAATATTGACAATAAATAGAAAATAATAAAATTACAACTACCTTCTAACAAAGAAAAAAAAAAGAACCATCAAAAACTTATTTTTAGTGTCCAAAAAAATATACAAGACAACACAATCCTTGATCGTCATACCGTCAAAAAATTCAAAATTTTCTTAGACTTTTTATCTTTTCTCCCTTGAAGTTTTGTTGAAGAACTCTTTTTTATATTCTTAGGTAAATAACGAAGTTTCCCTTTGATATTCAAACAGGAAAATAGGTTGAGAATATAAATGTTGATTCTTATAGAAAGTTATAGGCTGACCTGTATTCCTATAGACTAACATGATCTTATTTATACAAAGGGGAATTCTTTATATTTGGGAAAGTATTTTTGGTCGTAAAATTCAGTAGTACGTAAGAATGAATTGGGCTACTGGGTTATTTGAAAGGTCACTGAGGTTCAGGAACGAATAGTTTTAGTCAGCAAAAGTCTGTAACTTCCTCTCGCTTCACACAGAGCGCGAGCAGTTTTTTGATGAAATCACATAAAAAGTACTCCTTTGCATCTATTTATTGTTGATAGGTTTGCGCTTGGCCACTATAGATAGAGGTTTAATACTTTGTCTACAAAACTACATAATATAATTTACTTAATATTAAAATAAAAAATATTAATTATTTTTTTCAATGCCAATTTGATTCACTATGACTGAACGACTGAAGGCTCATGTTCCGATATTCCTTAAAAAATTAAAATCAACCCTAAGTATCTATCTACATCATCTCTCAAGCCTTTTCCCAGCTTGCTTGGGATTGCCTTCCAGTAAATCTGGATGTAGCTGAATACTTGTATTTTACATGGAGCAACTGCTTATCTCACCTTTACAGCCGTTACTGGACAACATGACACCATTGTAAGAAAAAATTATTAAAAAAAGCTTTTAAGCTATAGGTCAAACAAAAGTTGAATACAAAACATGCAACAGTTTGGTCAGTAGTTAAAAATGTACAGGTTTGTATAACGCATGATCGGCTCGACTGTACCGCCGTTTTATCTGTAAATAATTTTCAGCTTGTTGCGGAATTCCACAAATATTTCAGGATAGTCAAATCCTGATGTTTGTAAAATAGGAATGCACAAATACATTCTATGATTTTTGTTTTGTTATGCCATTTGGTGGCTTGTGTTGCTTCTTTTTACTGGTTATCTATACTTCTATACTAATATTATAAAGAGGTAAAATTTGTAAGTTTGTATGTTTGTATGTAGGGGGTAATCTCTGGAACCCCTGGTCCGATTTGAAAAATTATTTCAGTGTTAGATAGCCCATTTATCGAGGAATGCTATAGGCTATATACCATCAAGCTACGACCCACGGGAGCGGAGCAGTAACGAAAAATGCGGGTGAAACCGCAGGGGACAGCTACTCGTGAATAACTATCTTCACTTTCTAGAATTTGAATGAGACCAATAAACAGAGCTGTAAGTATAAGTTGCTAATTTTTTTCTTTTTTAAGAACAAATTCTCATAATACGAACAACACAATTTTACCATTCCTTATTACTATCTATGTTTTTCTTCTATTTTACTCCTGTATCGTGGATAAATGATAATAAAAATTCAATTTATATGACAATTTAAATTGTCACTTACGGGATATATTCCGTGATTTTTAATTATTTCGAGTTCCCGATATTTCGACGCTGTGAGTGACAATTTAAATTGTGAAACAAACCGTGATAGCCTAAAACAGTGTTCAATTTATATGGTTTTAATATCTTCCCAATACGTTCACGCGTTTTCGAGATAAAGGGTCATAATAGACAACAACGTTGTCCGTCAGTCTTTGATTCTTATATCATTGATATAGGAGGATCATTGACAAAGGTTCTGTTTTTTCCTTTAGTGGTACGGAACCCTAAAAAATTAAGCTTCTTCACGGTTTCAAACCTGCCTTAAAACTAGCATATAATTTCTAACAGATTTATCTAAAACACAACCCATAACTTTTCAGACTATATTTTCGTAGAACCCTCGCGACCAGTTCAGACACATCTTACTTGTAAATGTACGGCATGGTTGGCTGACTCTAATGAAACTGTCACCGTTGGGAGCGAAAAAATTATGCTCGGCTGGCTCTCACAAGTACATGACTGTGATTGGACACTGAAACGGATACGTATCTGAAATTTTGATTTTCGGGGACATGGGCTGTGTGTTGAAGTAAGTATTGATTGATTTTTGGTGGCAGTTGGTTACGCCTCTATTTCTTTTCTCCACATCTCGTCATTTTATGATGCTCTACCCTAAGAATTAAACCTATATCGTGGGTGAACGCACAAACATGTAAACTCACACAGGTAAGACATCCAGTCCAGACCCCAAAAAACTAACTGCGGGACTTTTTTTTTTGTTGGGAAATCATTTAATGAGTTTTCCATCTCCGTCTCCGGCGTGTCAGACTTTAACTGACTAAAACCCACTCCTATGTTCCTTTTTTGCCTTACATTCCAAGACCACGGGTATTCCTTTCTGAAGCGAACCCATGGCCACCGTAGGCTTCTGCTCTGCTAGTCTTCTACAGTTTTGGTGACATCTCCTTGAGGCGCGCGTGGAACACTGCTGCGTGGCGTCAAAAAAGCACCGTTACCAAACTTAAAGTAACTTAGGCATGAAATGATATGTTAGAACATTGATTTCTTACTGGAAAAACCTCGACATTCGAACCCTAAATCTCAACACAAAAAAAATAGTCAGAAGCTCCGACTATTTCAATCAAACCCTCAGTATCAATCTGCCTTTCAAACTTTCAACTATCCCACTATCCCCCCACGTCAAACATAGTCTAAAACATGCCTTATCTGCGAGATAAATCAAAATTGAACACCCTGGTTCGACGGTAGCCTGAACAAGAGATCCATCAACACCCAAACGCGAAGCCTCGCGTGCCTTATACAGGGTGATTCATTGCTCGTCCCAGGCCGAAGTGCCGACAATAAATACTGCCCACACGCATGGCCAGGTTATTTATTTTCTGGATCAGGCTGTATCTTAAAGTAGAATTATGTCTTGTCTGCTGGTAATATCGTGGAGATTTTGGTTTTGACACGGAGGTGAATAGGTTTTGGATTCGTTGGGAAGGGAAATGATTTAAAAAAATTACATCGTAGTTCATAAATACTGGTTATGGAAGAATAGCTCACACCGTGAGAAAGAGATTACCTAATCGGTAGTAAGTATTCATACGACACATAAAATCCAATTTCATATTTAAGGATCGCCACTTGTGGTTACTTTTTTACTAACGTGGGTTTCACAGACCCCAGTCGAATAATTAAATCTATGCACATTTATTCGATTACGTACTGCCTTTTTCACTTTATGTTGCCTCTTTACACCTCCATACAGCTGTTTGTGCATTTTTTCTCAGCGGTCTGACAGACGTCTGTAACGTAGTTATGTAACTATTTATAACTGACTTGTTGCTTTGAAGAGTAGGCTTGTAAAAATCCATAAGACATCTAGGGGAAAACCAGCCAAGTTAAAGTGGAAGTGAATTATCCACGTCACACGACTGCACCTAGAGATCTTTGGCAGTCGTTACGAATAGTCAGAAGCCAGTAAATGTGACTCCAGTCTTGCCATGAAGCACCGTGTTACCCCAGTTAATGGGTTGTGGACGTCTGGTAGGTAGCCGCTCCTCGTAAGTATTCAGCTAAATCTGGCTTGACTGGAAGCCGACCCCAACATAGTTGGGAAAAAGGCTAAGCGGATGATGACACGACTGCACCCAGAACTTAGAGCAAAAATTGTTACTCATAGTACGCTGGAGACAGGACACGCCATCAAGGTCACCAGCGGCAGAGATGGTGTGACGATCTGATCATGGTCACGAGTCAAACTTGGCTAGAAATTGGACAAGACCGAGACGTTTTTTACAGGAGGAAGAGGAGGCTTTTGCCGAGCAGCGGGAGGCTAATTTGAATAGGACAAAAAAAACTACCTTGCCAGGTAGCAATTGTAGCATGTCCTTAAATTGCTCCCAGCTACCGCAAGATTCCACACAACCCTACAAAACGCAAAAAAACCTACAATAATACTTTAAAATCGCAACACATAGCGACAAACCCGCCGATACTTTACGGGCGGGTCCTGGTGCATAAATAAGTCGTTTTGTCGACGCGATCAATTGCGCGTCGTGTTTATGTCGCACACTTGTGAAATGTTTCGGCTTTTGTCGCTGGTGTCGTAGGCTTCGTTCACATGAGCGACTTTTTTTCGTCTCGAAAGTTTGGAAAAGCTGACTGTTTAAAGATAGTCTTGTTGTTCCGGAAAATGTCTAACAGTGAATTACCGTACAGCATACAGCTATTTGTTGAATGGATTCGACCTTTTGTTTTGATATCAAAAAATATTACAACAATAAACAAAAGTCAAAGGCTTAAAAAACTGTCAGCACGGGGCCGGCTAGGGCCAATATCTGGCCAGATTGGGATATGTGATGTTAGAAAAAGTTACCACGCTTTCGAATACAAAAGTCAACTGCAAAAACATGGTGGACAAAACAATAGTAAAAGTAATGAAGATGTTCTGTTAAAAATTATATCTTAAGCGGGTCTGACAAATAAAGATTTTTATAAATAATAATAATAATATTATTATATAATAATATGGTCTAACGATCTGACCAGTTTTACTTACCCATATCATGAACTGATCAATTCTAAGATCTAGCTACAACATATACCTAGAGCAGTACAGGTGGTGGTAGCACATTGACTAGGTAGGTAAACCTCATCACAAAGTCACAGCACCCCCACCGCAGTCGGTAGCCCACTGTGTCAACATGATCTTGATACTTTACAATTACTTGACGTTTTAAGTGTCCATGTAGGCCTATGTGAAATAAACACTTGGAATTTGATCATTTAAACGATCTGTCTTACTTAGCCATATCATGAACTAATCAATTCTAAGATCTAGCCACGACATATACATACACAGATTCAGCACAGTACTGACGAAGGTGGTGGTAGCACGGTGACTAGCTAGGTAAACCTCATCACAAAGTCACAGCGTCCCCACGAAAACACACGAACTGACCTAAAGCAATACGCCGACATTGCATACCGCAGTCGGCAGACCACTAAGTAAATATGATCTTGATACTTTACATTTACTTGACATTTTAAATACTGACGTTTTAAAAGTGCACATGTAGGCCTATGTGATATAAACACTTGGAATTTCAACACTTAATCAGTCTGGCCAGATTTACTTAGTCATATCATGAACTAATCAATTCTAAGACACATACCAAACAATTACCTATACAAATCTAGAGCAATACAGTCTAAGTTGGTGGTAGCACGGTGACTAGCTAGGTAAACCTCATCACAAAGTCACAGCGTCCCCACGAAAACACATGAACTGTCCTAAAGCAATACGCGTACATTGTATACCGCAGTTGGCAGACCGCTGAGTCAACATGATCTTGATACTTGGCACCTTATAATATTAACTGTGTTTTATTATCATTACACTATTATTATAAAGGTGAAAGCTAGGCACGCACGGGTAGTCCATGTCTTGGAATAGCGATAATAATTGATAAAATTTAATTACAATGTAAGGGAACTTAAAATGTTATTTTTTTTTCATATTTAACCAGTTAATGAATTTAAGTTTAGTAATAAACTGAATTGATGTTGGTATATATATTTTTTTATTATTTAAAGTCTTAACCACTGTCTAAAAGCAATGATGTGTCCAATGATAGAACACGATTATAGATTCCTAGATTGTAGCTATCAGACAAACAGACTTCATCAGAAAATACCACTCCTTAGCTTTTTTTTTCAGTTATATAAACTATACTCCGTTTGTTTAGGTAGTTAACTAAAGGTAAACAGTCTTGGTATGTCTTTTTATATTAAAGAGGTCGTATATAATATACACAAAGATTATTTAAATTTAGTTTATTAGCTAACATCGATTTAGGTAAATGCCTATTTGCAAAGATTTTTACATACAATTTATAGACAACTTTTAGATAAAAAGACATGCCAAGATTGTTTACCTTTAGTTAACTACCTAAACCGACGGAGTATAGTGCTTGACTGCGATCCCACCTGATGGTAAGCAGTGATGCAATCGCAGATGGTGAGGCGCACTAGTTTATTAAGAGCCTATTCACTCTAGCCTTGAAAACACTCAAATTATACGCACAATGAATATATAAACTCCATAAAAAAACAAATCTTCTCCCGAAAAAGTCGTGAGTATGCGCAAGCCCTAAGTGTCAATACACGCTTAATATTTCGCACTATATTCGACCATTGGGCCAGTCGCGAGCGGACATTTGCATAGTATTGTCTTGTGGCTTTATTTATCTTTTTTCCTTTTTTACGCCTTTCTCGGCTTACGTTTTTTAAGTTAAACTGTTTTTATTATTTTTCGGTTTTTCTTGCTAGCTCCTTTTTGGGGCTCGATTTACGACGGTAAGGGAATTTAATACTGTCCGAGTTTGGGAGGGTAATTCGCTTTATACTATAACTAACCATCTTAACTGTAACCTACTTATGTACCCTTGTTTTCTTTTACCATCAGTCGAAACTCCAAAGTCTTAGACATCGGTGCCGAGTTGCTAGTCTGTCGGTTTTCTATCGTTTACACTTCAGGGAGTGTGCACAGGAATTAAACAATTAAAGTCCGTCAAGTCCTTTCCACCATCAGACCACTAGACGTACGGCGATGCGCCACCGGTATATGGTGAACATTCCACTCCCTACGCACAAAGCGTTTTGGGAACACATTTGTTATGTGTTGTGTGTTTCCTGATAGCTACAACTTAGGAGTCTTTAAGTCAAGAGTGAATAGGTTACTTCTAGGCAAGCGTGTTCCAACGTCGGCCACATCATTGCTTACCATCAGGTGAGATAGTGGTCAAACGCGGATCTATGTATAAAATAAAATAAATCATTATTTCATTCGACAAAAGCCGTCCACTGTTGGACATAAGCCTTCTCCAAGTGTCGGTCGTCACAATACACGGTCCTGTGCATTTCGCATCTATCGGATTCAAGCGACCCTCACCAGATCACGTCCCGGTCACCAGTTTGGAGGTATGTGGAACAGAGAGTAAAGTCCTACATGCCTCCGTTGAAAAAGGAGGATCCTCCGACCGGACGGGTGTTTTATCCGGTGGGCTACTGCTCGATAGATGATTTCGGGCTGTTGTATCTATTCAAATCGCGCGGAGAACTTTGCTTGCGCGATGCATTGCATTCTGTGACGTCATATGTGATGTCGCTACAAGTCTATCATGTGTCCTGCCCAGTTACCGCTCACCACCCGTGGTATACTAGTAGAGAATGCCTAACGCATTAAGTCCGCCTATGTATTTTGTGTGTAACATCATCATCATCTGCCTAGCCTTTTCCCAGCTATATTGGGGTCGGCTTCCAGTCAAGCCGGATTTAGCTGAATACCAGTATTTTACAAGGAGGGGCTGCCTACCAGACCTCCACAAAATGGGGTAATACGGTACTTCATGGCAAGACTGGAGTAAGATTTACTGGCTTCTGACTATCCATAACGACCGCCAAAGATCTACAAATGACAGCCGGGACCTACTTTATGTATAACATGAAGTTTGAATAAATATATACTAATATTATAAAGGCGAAGCTATGTGTATGCGTACCTTTGCGTGAATGTCGGAGTCGAAGCCAGATAGAAAGTAGCATATTATGTCCTTCTTTGGGATTCAAGTTATATTCCGTTCAAAATCGGTTTAGTACTTTAACCGTTAAGACGTAACAGACAAATAGAGTTAATTTTGTGTTCGTAATCTTAATAGGGATGGAAAAATGCTCTGATTTGATTCCTAGAACCAAATATTCGAAGCCCCACCAGCTATATAATAAACCCGACGAAACATGCGTCGATTACGGCTCACTCCGCAACGTAAAAACCAAGGTAACCCAAATCCCAGCAGTGGGAATATTATCGAAACTTACCCATCAATAAAAAACGACATTCCTTTGATCCTTACACAAGCGATTAATGATCCAGAAACATCAAAAACTTCCTCGAATCCCGTAATCCTGACAACTGTAGTCACGAAATCCGGAACAATTTTCGAAAGCATTCGATTACATGAATATACCGGCAATACATAATCCAATAGGGATGATAAATTCTGTATGAAATCCCTAAGAAAAGGGCTCTTAAGCGTGATGACCCTACGGAACCCTATCACGATATCTTTCTGGCTATTTGAGAATGGACATCATTTAATTTTCCACGACATTGGTCAATCTCTTTATATTATATTTGTGTTATCAGACAGGGAAAATGTTGGAAAAATTATATGGCAAGCTATAGAGATGTTTTTGGTTGTAACGTATTTAATATTTAGTAGGTATTATTTTGGTGTTCGGCGAGAAATTGGACGTAATGTACCGTAGATGAGTACGTAACTTCGTTTTGACGGATATAGACTTTTTGCTAGAATACTGGTACATGTCATGATAGTGTCCTTTTTAAATTACCTATCTATAAACTAATACTAGTTTTTGCCAGTCCGCGTGAATGTTTGTTTTAGCGGACGCGAAGTCGAATTCAGATGTTGCCTTATGCCTTGGCGTTCAAGCTAGCGCCGTACCAAATATTATCAAAATCGGTTCAGTTTAACCGTGAAAGCGTAACAGACAAACAGAAGTTTCTTTTACATTCATAATATTGGTATGGATTAATGGTGAAAGATTTGTAATTTATTTGTAATGACTAACTTAAAAACTACTAGACCGATTTTGAAAATTCTTTCATCAGTAGAATGCTGCTTCATTACTAATACAAAAGTACACATAGGCCATAAATAATCCTCAGATATATTAAGGGACAAAATGTCCCGAAACTTGCCTTACAATATTTTCGACGCATTCATGAGAAGCACGACATGTTTTTGGACAATGTTAAAGGCAAGACACGTAGGACCGGTCGATGTGGCGACGCTTGGGGGAGGCCCATATCCAGCAGTGGATGTCTTTCGGCTAAAATGATGATGATGATGAAAACGTTACGCGTCATGTTGGGGGACATTTCGTCCCCTAGTGAATCTGAAATATAAACAATCTTTTAATTCTCCAAGACCACACTTTCAAGACACTATATAAAAACGTCGTCCGCAAAGTGATTCCAACCACTAAGAGAACTGAAGCAGAAACTTCCTAATATTTTACAAAAGAAGAAGAAAACTACAATAAAGACCGCACTGTCAGCAGCATTTATTCAAGCCGAGTCAAGCTAAAACCTGCAGAATGTGGAAACTTACAGCTAATTAAAAACTTCGCGACCAAACCGCTCCGTGTACATTTTTAGCTGCATTCCTTCAAGACCGTTTTTAAGCGAGAAACTTGGCGAGTGTTTACTTTACGGGTTAAAAGTTTGTGTATTAAATCTTAAAGAGAAGTTGGACAATATGATTTTTAATTAGTGTAGTCGATTTTGTTGTGGGATTTTTATTTCGTTTTTAATTAGGTATAGACCAAGTCGGTCATGTGAGGAACGTCCATAGTTGGAACTCATGCTGAGGTCCTGACATTTTAGCACTTCAAAACATGAGCCACACGTCGGAGTGCCCCAAGTGCCCGTATACCTGCACTTTGGAGGATTTAATGAGTGCCATCGATGCTGCAGTTAACGTAGCAACTTTCTGGGCATAAACAATTTAAGGAGTTTACCATCAATTCGAAGAAGGAGAAGCACTGAACTACTTCTGTAAGTGAGACAAAGCAAACGTCAAGATATCTGAGATTTTAACTATCGCGATTTTATCGTCATAGTTACCTCTATAATTGAGACACCGAGTGTATTTTATCAAAAGTTAATTTCATCACCACTGCTCTCAAAACGGTGAAGAAAAACATTGCGAGGAAATCGACAAGGAGATGTCAGCAAACTGTAGGGGCCCGGCAGGGCCGAAGCCTCTGGGGAACACGGTATCCGAAAGGTTGTCACCGTGTCCCCCAGATCGATGGCAACGAAGGAATGGGGTAGGGGTTTAGTCAGTAAGAGTCTGACACGCCCTCCCGCTCCGCCCAAGAGTGGGAGAAGTCATTCTGATGATTCCCCTACCGGAAAAAAAAAAAAAAAAAAAAAAAAGCATTAGGAATATTATAAAGCTAATAATGGAGGCCTGAGTCCCAGCAGTGGCAATTTTATAAAGCTGATAATGCTATGTTATACGCTATATAGTTATCAATGCAGTACCAAGACCCAAGAAATATTTTTTCTAAATACCGTACAGCAAGAAAAATTACAATTACATTTTTTACTGTCATAACTTCATTCCAAGTTTATAAAGTTTATTTTTGTGAAGAGAAGCGAAGAATTCTTTCCTACATTTCAGTTTAAAATATAAGCTGACTTTTGTCTTCCAAACTAAATACCGTGTAACTTGTATAATTTAGATCTCAAGGGACATTTGTTATAGTCGCCGCATCGCTTCCCAAACACATCTGCATTGAATATTCGGACGGCGAGTATAATTAGGTAGCTCGCCGTTCGCACTGAGCCCTAGTCGTCAACGGTAGGGTCGCAACCCAGCACCCAAACCCAGCAAGGTCGAAGCCTACAAATCATGGGTTGGCTTTTGAAAAGAAAATTCAGAGTCCTGGAACGCTAGGAAAAAAGGGACATAGGAGTGGATTTTAGTCAGTAAAAGTCTGACATGTCCTCTCGCTCCACCTTAGAGTGGGAGAAGACATAGGATGATTTCCCTAATATATTTTTTTATATAACATAAACTAATGCTTGATTGCAATCGACTATGCTAAACCCTAAAACGCCTGATGGTAAGCAGTGATGCAATCATTGATGGCGAGGTACTTTAGTTTGTTAAGAGCCTATTCACTGTAGCCTCGAAGATACCTCACTTAAAATAAGTTTTATTTGTCTTAGTACCTTAAGGAGGAAGCTTCAGTGTAGCCCGCGAAATTCAAATTTTCTTACGTTTTTTGCAATTTGCAAGCCAGTGGTAGGTTGTATGAAGTTAAAAATACTTAAGCGACTGTACATCGTAACTAGTTACATAATTATAACCATAAAAATCATCAATCCAAGCCTCCAAGCTCACTTAAGTGTAAGAACTTTTTTGAACTTGATAATTTGCAGGCTTGCAAATTGCAAACCCTGAAGCTTTCACCTTAATACTATAATGTCGAAACCTTACTCCAATTCAAAAGTCGAGGTCTCTCATATAACCAACACCCTCTTAACCCCGTAACATTGCATTACAACAGGAAGAAAACGCAACGTTTGTAACACTATAATACTACAAGCAACAATATCTGGTAACAAATAAATCTAATACCAATTAGTTTCCCCCACAAGCTTGTGAAAGGAATTAGTTGATACATTGATATTTTCTCGTGTTTCTACCACAAAGGATATTGTGGGAATTGACTACAAGTGGTGTGTGTTTGTGTGTGTATCAGAGGAGACAGGAATATGGGAATATGGGTGACCTAATTATTGGAGGGTAGTTATGAATTATTTGGAGGTCGATGTTGATGATTACGGTTTCGGTAAGTGTAAGGAGGTAAGTGGGTAACTTCTAACGGTGTTTGAAGTGATGAAATGTCTTCGGGTTCTAGTTTTTTGGAGATAAAGAAAATTTAAATTGGCGTGTTTTCTGATACTTTTCAATAATTCTGCACCAAGAATGGTTATGGATAGGAAGTAATCGTATCAAGATCCTAAGTTTTGAGAAGTGATAAAGTAGATATTAGACATATATTGTAAAAGGTAAAGCTTATATGTCTGAATATGTATAAATGTACGTTAACTTATGGTAGGCTTCTTTTTATGACGCATGAGAACACTAAGAAAAGATTTTTTTCCAAATTCATCCCTTAAGGTTATAAAAAAGGGTCTTAATTTTGCATAGAGAAACCTACTCCCGCGAGCGAAACCACTGGCAAAAGCTAGTAGGCTTTAATTTATTTCATGAATCCCCGACCGGTCCTATGAGACCGCGCTGTTATTGTTTTACTATTGTGTCTCGTTTTGTGGGTACCTATGTGATAGGTTAAAATGAGGAGAAGGTCCAAATACACGCAGGCGAGTCCGCTTGCAGAAACTAGTATCTAAAACATAATGCTTTGTAAATGTGATCGGGTATTCAAAACTAAATTCAGTGTAGCGAACCACATAGACTAGAATAGACATAAGATACATAAGAGTACGCATAAGGAAACAAGTTCAAAGGGTCGTCGTTATCGACATCGGTAAAGGAGGCCTGTACGGAGACAAATAAAGACGTAATTGCTTTATAGTAATTAATAAAGTTACGTAAAGCTTGGGTATGAGTCACAGTTAACTTATTTCGCCATTCATTTAACAGTCTAGCTTGGGAACTAAACTGTGCTGTTTAACAGACAGCCTATTGCCTAAATGATGTTTGTCATCATCATCATCATTTCAGCCAAATGACGTCCAATACGGCTACATCAAGTTCGAACGAGATGACGGGGGTAGAGTGAATGAGCAAAGTTAGAGCCTGAATGGCCTTTGCATCTGCATTAGAGGCATCGACCATTTTTTAGACTAACTAGTTAATGCATAAAAAAAAACATTTTTACAACAGAGTGCAGACATTGACGAAATAACCTTAAACCACTGGTAGTGTCTTTTTTTATTGGGTTCGAAGGGAAAGATGGGGACTAGAGTGAGTAAGTATAGCTGAGGCCTGAATAATTTACAGTTGAAGCAACTGACACATAATGTTCTGACTGCTGCTTTGACCATTAATAAAATTTAATGAAACTATGATCAAAAAATCTTAAAATACCAATACGGCCAAATTGGGTTCGAAAGAATTGACGGGGTCACGTGTGAGCCAGCAAGCTAGTAGGTTAAGTGTGTCCTCACCAAAACAAAAAACAAAATCCTTTCCACAGTACCTATAAAATCGAAGAGCAATACATTAATCTAAAAATTGGTGCACCAGATAAATCTGTTGAACATTAAAATTAGAGGAACGGCAGCGAAGTCCGTATTCAGTGGTATCCGCTGAAATTTATGCTGAAAGTCTTGCATAAATTGCAAGTCCCTGTTAAATGTATCCATTACACGTTGACACTGCTTAAGGGCTGGTTCTGTAAGTGCGTTTATTTTGTGAAATAGTGTCGTTTGGTGCTGTTTATTCAGTTTTTGGTATATGTTCGTGATACCCCAGTTAATGGGTTGTGGAGGTCTGGTAGGCAGCCGACTGGAAGCCAACCCCAATATAGTTGGGAAAAGGCTAGGTAGATGATTAAGTTTTTGGTATACGTCTGTTTAATAACAACAATTTGTGTATTGCTTTATACGAAAATTACGATGTTATATTAAATTAATGGAAGAAAATGAGCTTCAGGCTCTTACTACAGCAAAAATTAACTGACTTCCTTTTTATCTTCTGCAAAACCCCTTATCTTCAAACATTACATCTACCGATACAGCCATCTCATCATTCAAATATTACTTAACAAAATAAAACAAAAATCTTCCCCTCCACATAAAATCCTAAAGTTACATCAAACGCTCAAATAAACTTATCAAAATCATATTCCCACACGCCATACATTCTCATTTCAAATCCCCGACTTCAAACCGAACTTATCGCCTCAAGACGTTTTAAAAATCGCATTTAAAGAAAATCGTTCAATCGCATTGGTGGAAGCGCACTTTAAAATCGTAGCACTCTCCGTGCCCTGGCTTCGCTCCAAGCCGCGAGTAGCCGCAGATGACGAAGCGTCTCCGTCTCGTTATCGCACTCCTGACGAGCAGACCAACGATTTTTAGTGGTTGCGATAATTAATAAAATAGAGGTTGTGAGGTCTGCTGAGATAGATCGATGGATGGCCGATTTATTAGTGTATAGATTCTTCTGTCATCCACCAATCCGCACTGGGCCGGCGTGGTGGATTACAGCCCATCTCCTCTCCTAGAGAGAAGGCCTGAGTCCCAACAGTGGGAACTTTACAAGGCCGATAATGCCTCAATGATTCTTCTGTGTCTTGAAAAGCACTTCTTGTTTAACTTATGAAAACCTTACGCTTGACTACGCTTGCTTAATAGTAACCTATTCAAGTTAGTTTAAAGATCTCCAGATTGAAGCTAATGCAGCCCCTGGCGGGGAGACCAGGCAAGAGTTGCTTTATGTTGTGCTATTCAGTTGTATCAGGTAAGACTGGAAGCCGACTCTAAAATAGTGGTCCGAAGACTAACCAAGTGACACATTGCTTTCAGACTAGATGTTAATGGGGTTGACAGGTTCTCCAGTGGTAACTGAAAGACGCAGCCTTGAAATTACTGCCAAAAGGAATACCGATGATCTAGAGAGAGTCGTGGGAATTCGATGAATAGGATCAGTCGTTGTAGAGAATCTCGGGACACCTGGGGTTAGGCCTGTGTTCAAAAGTAGACGTTCAGCTGAAAAGCTGATGATAACAGACAGTTATTGAGCCTCTTTTTATGAAAGAAACGGTGACAATTGGATTAAATGCCAATTAAATAAAACTGAAGAATGTGCCGCATATTTAACGTGAAAAAGATAAGTTTTAATGCTAGTAATAAAATACTAAAGCAATGGTTTACAAATATACAAATAAAGTTAAGACGTCCAAACAGTTTTATCAGATAATAACGTTAACAGAAATCCGATCACAAGAATCTTGAATGCAAAATCTCCTCAGTTTCATACGAAAAGATAGCATCTCAATCCCATCTGCATTCTAATACGCACAGAAAAATCTCCAATTCATACAAAAAAAAAAAAACAATTCACACACAATCCACATTAAATCAATGCCCACAACGAACTTAATAAAACGCAAAAATGTATATGGAAATCAAAATACCTACCAAAAAAAAGTCGCAAAACCGACTGGATATGCGACACCGCGCACCTGACGTGAAAAATAATTAACATTCCGTGTACATCGCGCGACTGTCGTTATTTTTAGAATTGCGCATAATCGTAAAGTCGCGAAACGCGATAAAGTCGCCGGTTTACGGGCCCGGGGACGACGGGTCGACTATGCGACGACGATGCGACGCGTAGCCCTAAATTGTACTGATAATTGCCCTAGCCGAGAACACGGTTTCCTGTGCCCTCGTGTGATAATTTGAACTTATGTAAATAAGGAATAGAAATCTAAGTTAATTGTTATTGGGATTGCTCGGGGAAGATGGGATTTGATAGTTCTTGTGATCATTTCTTAGGTGTAATTCGCCTTCGCCTATAAAATCTACGTGTATGATTAGATTACCATCGTTTTTATTACACTGTCAGTTTACAACAGAAATTGCAAACTGCAATTTCACATACATGCCTCTAGGCAAGCTGGCTCCATCGTCGACCACATCATCGCTTACCATCAAGAGAGATAGTGGTCAAACACGAGTTATGAACAGAACCAAAAAAAATCATAACTTATTTTACAACTATATTTTTTTTAAAGACTCTCTTAACATTAGTATGATTTCCAAATATACCAATAAATATATTATATCAAAAAAATATTAGATTTGAATATAATTTGATTTAAACAATACTAATATTATACAGGTGAAAGTTTGTGTGTGGTTGTTACTCCTTTACACTAAAACTGCTGAAACAATTTGGTTGAAATTTAGCACACAGGTAGACAATGTCCTGGAATAAATAGCACATAATTTATGTTACTATTTATCCCGAGAGTATGTTCCTTTGGCAGAAGCTAGCTTTATTGAAATCCAAACAATACTTGTAAGATTCTTCATCGTGACGATTATTTCAATGCCAAACGGTTCTTAGCATTGAAAATATTCTCGCTTTATATAACAAAAATCTAGGCATAAAGTTTCAAACAGCCTGTCTTTCTCAGTAACAGATATACATATTTACTTAGGACACTTACAGAATAACTTTCGGGAAAGCGCTCAATGTTTTTGAGTTCCTGACTTCTAGTAACTTTAGAGATATATTTGAGAAGCGTGACGCCAATAGCGAAAAGCTTTCAATTTCGTTTTCAGTTTATAAACGATTATTTCTAAAGATTTTAGCGTTTATTACTGAAAATAAATTTCTTCGTGCTCCAAACGTACAAGACAACAAATGAAGGATCGCTAGAATAATCCAAAGCATTCGACTTTGTGTCACAATCGCGGTGGTAAGTCTCCTGTTAATGAGGTCTTTATTTTCCACCTTATGCAAGTCCTCAAGGGACATTGCCAGTTAGAGAGGTTCAGGGTATTTTGGGTTCAGGCAGAAGAAACTGCCCGGGTGTCACCATTGTGTGGACCGCCAAATAATAAAATATGGGTGACACAAAAGTAGACCATATTCTTGAATACAACATCGGATAATCTTTATTCTGGAAACATGCTTCTTGTAAAATTATATTTATGATGTGCAATAAAGTATAAATATCAATCAATCATGTTCTCTTAACATCATTTTCTACTTTAACTCAGGCAGAACTGCTAGTAGAAGCAATAAACAAAAACAAATATGGATCTGCAACCATATTCTCAAAACAACTTGCAAAATAGTTGACAATAACTGAAACGTTACAGCAGAAATTACCCCAGATTCCTCACAAACGGATAATAGTTTGAAGGTGTACTGAAGGAGGTGACAATGGAAAAAGTTGAATCGAAAAGTTAGCGGTGCGTTCAGTTGTATCCACTCAAGTTACTATGGGACTGTTATAGTGTGTAGCTACTTAGTGGTAGTTTGTCGCCGTATGGTGTGCGAAGATACGATCGAAGGT
The DNA here is from genome assembly GCA_030763345.1 of Mythimna separata. Taxonomy (NCBI): domain Eukaryota; kingdom Metazoa; phylum Arthropoda; class Insecta; order Lepidoptera; family Noctuidae; genus Mythimna; species Mythimna separata. The sequence continues at coordinate 10,975,774 of CM061192.1, forward strand.
ATTGTTGTACTAGCAGCTGCTGGCAGTGGCTTTGCCTGTGTTATAGTAGAAAATTATTCCAAAGGAACATATTCCTAGGATAAAAAGTGTTCTATGTGCTATTTCAGTTCATGGTCTAGCAGTGGCCCAAGCTTCATCGAAAGCCGTTTGAGTTCCCACCAGAAAAAGGTCATCATCATCTAGAAGTAACCTATTAATTCTGGATTTAAAGCCTCCATGGTATCAGAAAACCGACTTTAGCGGGGAATTCCTGTATTCACATTGAATGTGAATTCATCAAGACTGATCAACCTTATCAATGTTTTAACCTCATCCGGTAAATTTAACTTCTTCTCACCTAATCCGAGGAAAAATAACTAAACAACAGACAAACCAGTTTCTTAGATTAAGAAAGAAAAAGACAGCCACTAACAATAAAAAAAACAAACACGCTAAAACAACTCCAGAATCCAGTAGCACATAAACAATAGAAGATTTTCATTAACTCCCAGAAGACAAGTAATTAAAACCATCTAAACGATGCAGCGATGGTGTAATTCACGCTATAAGAGCTAAAGTGACACTGCGAACAAAAGGACCCACAGAGCATTTATAAATAACAGTAGAAGGACCAACTTGAGCAAATGGAACCACGAAGTTAAGATAGTATCGTAGGACAATAACAGCCTTACATAATTTATTATATCGCTGGCAAAAACTGGGAGAGGTTAGAAGTTCAACTTATATGGGGACATACGGTTGGAGGGATCACCAACTTATTTTGGTAAAGCAAAACTATCATAGTTGGTATACAAACTTCGCCTACGTCGGATATATCCGGCAAATACTCTCGCGTTTATTCTGTCAGGATCACACATCCATGGCCAAATACTCTATCTTGTCAGATAGCCCAGCTGGGGATCGAAAAGCTAAACGAGATACACTATCTCGTTAATACACTAACTCACAACATACCTACGACGTTTAAAAAACATAATATAGTTGGCATATAATTGACGATTCAAAAGACCATTCTGCAGTTCCCAATGTATTTTGAAACTGTTTTTGATTATCGCAACGCCACATTAGTCAGTCTTACATTATTCTCATCCAGCTTAGTTCAATAATTCTTATCAAGTCATTAGACCACCTTGTAGAGAGACCTACTCAAACTGTGTCTTCTATTAAGTAGAGTAACCTCGTAATTTAGAACCTTTCACATCGATCAACCATCTGTTCTGCGAGCAAAATGCTATATCCATTCTTACTTAAGACAAGACTTTACTAACATGTCTTATCTTCGAATTCCTATCTTCCTAAAACAAAAGCAAGTACATGCATTGCTACAAAATTCTTAAGATCCACAAAAAAAGTCTACTTCCAAATTCAATGACGACGGCGACGTCCAAATCCTATTAATTTACATGCAAATTACGGATGAAAATGTTCAAGAAGACATCCCGAAAGTTGGACAGAACATTGGCCAAACTTCCTGAGGCTGTGTCTCCAGCTAAACTAAGTAACATTTGCCCCTCGTCACGTGTCAAGAGAGAACCGCAGGGCTCAGGATGCTCCCCAAAAATTGGTTTTCGGTTCGCCAGCGCGTAAGATTAATTTACTTATATGAGCCAACACTAAGTTAGTTAGTTGAATTGTTCTAGTGTTGGCCCCTTTGATTTTATTAGTTGGATCATAAACTCATTAGTTTCGGTAGGTTTGGCTTGTAGTTGTTGCTCATTATCTGGGGTAATGAAATCTAATTCTTCATCATTTCAGCCAAAAGACGTAAGTCTATTGTTGGAGACAGGGCTCTTCCAAGTTTCGAAATAACTACCGGTGCTAAGCGTCTCGTTTTGTCTTGGCCTTTAAATGGTGCGTCTTCCGGTACATGGTCGCTTTTCTCAGAACCTTTCGTCCCCATCGACCATCTGTTCTGCGAGCAACTAAATCTATTTCCTAAAATTCTATTCCTACTGAAAACACATTCTACTAGAAGACACTACAATCACTTGACAGCGTGTTAGTCATGCATATTTTCATGCATGTACTCCGGATGCGAGGAACCGGGAAATTAAATTTTCAGTACAATAAATCACTAGTGCAAACAGCAGCAAGATTTTTAATAAAACTGCAAGGAGCTTTACTACCCTAGTATCTATGTAACAGGAGGTAGCAACACAGACGTGGTAGGAACTTAAAAACAGTAACTACAAAGGCGACAGGTGACACAAACGCCAAAAACTAGGCCACGGGAAATCCGAGCCTCAAAGTTCATAGCCGACGTCACAACCTACACGGCCCTCCCTTACGCCACACCCCTACAAAAACTAACAACACTGACAGCCCTAGAAAAGATATAAATTGCTCCCATAGCCCTCGGAGCAAAAACTAAGTAAAGCAACAACACAAAACCTAGATAAGCTCTATGATAAATGTTGCCCGACGCAAAATATCTTAATTTTCATTCAAAATTTCACACTGGAACTGTGAAACTGGATTGTACAAGAAGTGTGTATGAGACCCTGTTGTGGGATAGCTAAAAACTACGGAGTGAAGGGATGTAAAATTTGGATTACTGGAAGCGACAGTGAGAACTCGAGATAAAAAGAAACATTACCTCTGTTTACTTTAGTTGTGACTTGTACATTCGATTTCAATATAGAGAAAAAAATATGAATCGGTTATAAAATTTGTAAAAAAGATTTCTCTTTTTATAGTTCATATCCCTATGAACTACTGTTTCCTAATAGCTACAACCTAAGGGTCTTTAAGTCAGGAGTGAATAGGTTACTTCTAGGCAAGCGTGCTTCATCGTCGGCCACATCATCACTTACCATCAAGTGAGATAGAGAACCCATAGAAATAAAAAAATCAAGGAACTTAATACTACAAATAAATGATCCTATAGCTAGAAAACCTTCGTCAAATAAATTAACCGGTTCACCTGACTCCGGGTCACTTCTTCCACGAAATTGGAATTTCCAATCGAAGGATTTACCTTCAATCGACCCAACACAGAATATACTTCATTGCAGACAGTTAAAATAAACCGCAGTTAAAAAGTAATTATCTATTTTACAAAACAGTAGAAGCTTAAATGGGATATGGAAATGCGACACGAAACGGCGACCATTCGGCATTGTGCCAGTACAGCAATAATATTTGCCGATAAAACAGTTTACATAAATGAATACAATAATTCTGTGATCGCCAATTTGTCGATATTTAGAATACCAGATTATCATCTTCATCATTTCAGCCGAAAGAGGCCCACCGCTGGACATAGGCATATGCCTATACTCTCTCAAGCGTCGCGAAACGACCAGCCTTATGTGTCTCACATCCATCGGATTCCCGTGACCTTCACCAGATCATCGATCCACTTTATGGGAGGCCTTCCAACGCTGCGTTTTTTTGTACGTGGACGTCACTCCGGAACCTTTCGTACCCATAACATCTGTTCTACGAGCAATTTGCCCTGCCCACTGCCACCATTTACTTTACAAAACCATAATTCTAAATTAGATTTCTGAGGAAACCAACTAGGTATGAAGCTAGATATACTAAAACCTCAACTACATCAAAAGATTACGTATGTCGGAAAGAAATCTGATGAATTATGTATCCTTACTTCAAATCGAATGGCGACAAGAAGCCTTAGAACGCCTGACAAATTCCTTTCTGTATTTTTTTTCTTATTGAAACACCTGATCCTTCATGTATGTTTTGTATATACGCATCTAACTTTAAATAAACAAAGCGTATAGCATACTCCTAGTCAGTCTTATAAATGTATCCTCTGCTGGGATTCAGGTTATTTCTCTACGGGCTGTAATCGAGTACGCGGGGCCAGTGCGTGTTGGTGGACGCAACTTTTAGGGCATGCCGGTTTCCTGATGATGTTTTCCTTCATCGTCTTGAGAGCAATGAAGAAGAAGTAAAACGCCTGGCTGGGTTTGAGCCCATAACCTACAGCTTGTAAGCCAGGACCATTTACGACATTACCACAGGTTCACCTTCTTCTTCTTCCTGCCCTCGTCTCGTATTTCTTGGGGCCAGCGCAACTCGTTTTTTTTTCTTCCATTCTGTCCTGTCACACGTCTTGCTATCACTAACTCCCTTTTCTTTCATATCACTATACCACTATTGCTCCCTAAAAGCAGACGATCAAATCATAATCTCCAAGAAAGATTTCTCAGCATCTAATACAGATCAAATTTCCAAAGGTTGTCCAAAAACTTTTATAAAAGAATTCGTTCCATTAAGAATTACTTAAAACGAATTTAACACTGTGACTCAGATTTCGTATTTTCCCCCTAGAAATTTAAATAGCTTTTCGCGGCTGAATACTTCTTCGAGCTTGTTAAAAATAACAATGGAATAATAATTGAAAGATTTGCAGATCTTAGCCTAGCTTGTTGTCTGTTTACACTCGGCTGGTTTCGCTTTATCCAGGTTTTGTCATCTTTGGGTAGACATTATTTTCGTATAGATCTTTTGTAGAAGGCTGAACTGCCAAAATTTAGATTTGTTTATTTTTTTTTCGATAGATAAATAACTTTTCTTGGTCTAGGTGGAGTGGGGCGGAGTGTCAGACTATTACTGATAAAAGCCCACAGTGTTTCTTTAGTTGACTTTGCTGCGAGGGCTACGGTAACTCCTTCGAAAAATTCTAAGCCCTGGCAGGCATAAGCTCTAACTGGCCTCGACAATTTTGCTCAGATCTCTTTGAGGCACACGTAGAACACCACGCGCCGTCGACCCAAGCCCGATTCTTACGAGTGCGCGCCTATGGACCCCCGAAATGATCCTGCAACTCTTGACGCTTCCATCATCTATTACATCCTTGTTTCGAACCTTATCATCCAGTATAGTTCCATAGCAACAAATGATATCGTAGAAACACAATACAATTATAAGACTATACAGCGACTTGAAACCCACTATGGTTCTGTAATTGGATTTTAGGACACCGCACAATAAAAGATGGAAGAAAATAACGCTGAAATGGTCTTTGGGTATGAAGATTCTGGATTCGGTTTTGTGTTTCACATCACACTTAACCTATCACATACCCACAAAACGAGACACAATAGTAAAACAATAACAGCGCGGGCTAATAGGACCGGTCGGGGATTCATGAATTAAATATATTACATTCATGTTATGAAGGCGAAAGTTTGTTTCTATGTATGTGTGTATAACGGGCTCAAACGCGGGTAGACCATATCTTGGAAAAGCATGTAGGATACTTTTTATTCTGGGAATATGTTCCCTTAGAATAATTTTCAACTGGCACGCAGCCGAAGATACTGGCAAAAGCTATTTTTAATATTGGGAATGAATCACATCGAAACTCATATTTAAAAATGGTAAGAATTTTTGTTTGTAGCACACTTTTGCTTGACACTGTACCAGCAATAAGTTGTCTCTGTCTGACTGAAGACACAACTTATTGGTAACTGGAACTTATGGTTTGAAAACCATAAGTTCCAGTTCCCAGTTCTGGGACTCACGGCTTCTCTCCAGGCGTGCCCTCTGCAAGGGCCTCAATTCACCACGCGAGCCCTACGGGATGATGAATACCACGTCTTCGATGTTTTGACTCTTAGATATGCCAGTTTCCTCAGGATGTTTGCCTTAACCCTTTCTAGAGCAGTGGCAAAAATTAAAGCGCCTGCCTAGTATTGAACCTATGTCAAACAATTTATAAGTCGGGGCTATCAACACTGATCTACCACTGCCCGAAAATTATTTCACTAATAGAAAGCATCAATGAATTACTTAGAATTATGGTCTCAACTAAATACGCTATACGAGGGCAAAGCCGCGAGTAATCATTAGTTTCACATTTATAACGCAAAACATAGAAGAATGGTAATATTGTTCAAAGCTTCGACACTTAGGACCAAAATTCATAAATCTAATAACGAAATTTTGGTCCTGGAATACAAAGCTGGAATTCAATAAATATCTCGAAGGCAATAAATGTTCCGTTCAGAAAACAATCTAGGGTATAATATCTCATGAATGAAATTAAACCGAACACTATAGGAGTGAGGAAAAACGTCGTTTTGTTTTAGTACGAAAATAATTCGTCCTTTTAAATGCGACAGCTAAAAGGAAATCAAACCTACTTATTGATAAACTTCCACGATAACTGACCAGAGGACCTAGCACGAGCTCTTAACGCAATCCATTTTACGACCTAAACTAAACTGTTAAAGGGATGGAGCTGTATAGGATATATACCCTCATTCCTCTGTCTTGTTCGTAACACGTTATGATAAAGTGGGTTACGACATGGGTAATGACAATGGGTACATAAGGCCGACGTACACGTGGGCTACGTCTGAATTGTACGCAGGGCCGCCGCGTGCGGGCGTGCAGCGCGTGCGGCGCACGCGGGCGCCGTATTCAAGGGGCGCCAGAAACAGATATTTGAATATCTAATTAATATACTTACATATTTTTAATATTCGCTGTCTTGATTTCTGAAGAATCTATGAGGCGCTGTTTTGGACATTGTAGTCTTTGTTATGTCATCTCAAATATCAAAAGATGTTTACAGGTCGAATAATTAGGTATGTGTGTATATTTGGCAAGAACGAAACCCGAAACTACTTGAACTCTCTGTGTCTCGGTTATATCGTGAAAATAAACAGAAACGTTTGTTTGAAGCTTCGCATTACTTTAAGGGCCTGTTTCACAATGTCCGAGTAGGCACTACTCACTGAATAAATTCAAAAACTGTGACAGAATTCGTATGAAATTATCTGTCAAGTAAGATACTCGAAACTTAATCATAGGTGGTGAAAATGTATGTAAACATTATTAATTACTTTTACATTCGGGGAATCCCTGTCAGACTTGTTTTTACGTAACATAAGCGCATTAGTATTTGTTCTAGATTTGAAAGTGAGTGTTTAGTATTAGGGGTAAGTATGAAATTGCTGGTTTGTACTGAAAAATGAAAATTAGTTATATTTTTAATTAATGAAATTCCTTGTCTAAGGGCCTGTTTCACCACCTATGATTAAGTTTCCAATATCTTACTTGGCAGATAATTTCATACAAATTCTGTTCCATTTTTGAATTTATTCGGGAAGTAGTGTATATCGGAAAACAGGGCCTTAGCTGAATTAAAAAAAAACCGGGCAAGTGTGAGTCGGACTCGCGCCCTGAGGGTTCTGTACCAAATTACATAATTATGAAAACACTCAGATTACAAAACAAAAGGTTTTGTAATCTGAGTGAATACAGCTCGAATCAAGACTCGTAGATTTTAAAAAATAATAATTCTGGTGAACTACAAATTTTCAGTTTTTAGACTTTTCCCTATATTTGTGCTATAAGACCTTGCTTTATACCAAATTTCAGGACTCTAGATCAACGAGAAGTACCCCTGCTTATGAATTTTGATTCTTTAAGAGTGTCGAAATGTAGGTACGTTTTTTGCAATATAAACGGCTGTATCTTTTTCTCGTTAACTTACAAGATTGATTTTTGCATAACTTCCAGGCCTGCAGGCCTGAATATATGGTTTTAATTTCAACTTGACACCTCAACGCGTTCCTGAGATAAAGGGTCTTGACTGATAGACGGACAACAAAGTGATCCTGACTGATCCTACCTCGAAACTAATTCTTCATATAAGGGTTCCATTTTTTCCTTTTGAGGTACTGAACCCTAAAAACAACTGAAATTCGATAAACCAATGTTGCATATATTTTAAAAGAAGATCTCAACGTGTGAAAAAAGTTTCCGTCAAAAATCATAAAAGTTCTATATCATCAATTTGATAATTTTTTTTTTTTTTTTTTTTAATATACCATAAACTAATGCTTGACTGCAATCCCACCTGATGGTAAGCAGTGATGCAATCGTTGATGGTGAAGCGCACTAGTTTATTAAGAGCCTATTCACTCTAGTCTTGAAGATACCCAAATTATAATCGGACGGAAAGACCGCAGCAGGCAAATTGTTCCAATCCTTCGATGTACGCGGTATGAACGATGAAGCAAACCGCTTTGTCCGGACCGTGCAGGTTTCGACAACGTAAGGATGGATACTCGCCGTACGACGGTTTGTCCGATGGTAAAAGCGAGATGGCGGAATTAACTCATGTAATTCCTGCGCACACTCTCCGAAATGCATCCTGTAGAACACCGATAGGCTGGCTACCCTACGCCTGTGCTCTAGGCTTTGCAGATTGGATTTAACCAAATCAGGGTCTCCAATTAGCCTCTTCGCACGCCTTTCCACCGAGTCCAAAGCTGCTAGATGGCATTTTGCAGCGCCAGCCCATATGTGGCTGCAGTACTCCACACACGATCGGACCTGTGCTTTGTATAGCATAAGAAGCTGTCCCGATGTGAAGTACCGCCGGACCTTTGCCAGAACGCCGAGTTTTTTTGCAGCCACTTTGGCTTTGGACTCAATGAACCGCCCAAAGTTAAGGTCTGAAGAAACTTCAACACCCAAAAGCTGAAGACGGTCGGTGCACTCCAGTGACACATTCCGGAAAGTAGGAATCAAGGTGAACGGACTCCTTTTTGCAGTGACTAGACACGCTTGTGTTTTGGCAGCGTTGAATTCTACCAGATTGGCTTCACCCCATTTGGAGACTGCCTCGAGGGAGACATTCACACGCTCTACCATAGCCTCTCTTTCGGACTGGATTAGCTCCTTACTAGCCCGAGCACCCGGCAGGTATCTCTCTACAACTGTGCTGTCATCTGCATACCCATAGATACCGGGCATTAGCAGATCGTTGATATGCAGCAGAAAGAGAGTTGCAGAGAGAACAGACCCCTGAGGAACCCCGGCATTCGTTGTCATGGGTTCCGATGAACATCCATCGATAACAACTCGGAGAGACCGTTCACTCAGGAAGTCTTTTACCCAGGTAATCAGACCAGGAGAAATGCCATACGCTGGAAGCTTACTCAAAAGGCTTGCGTGCCATACCCTGTCGAAGGCCTTCGAGACGTCTAAGGAAACGGCAAGACCTTCCCCATTCTTCTCGAGGGCCTCGCCCCACAAGTGAGTGGCATACACTAGTAGGTCCCCAGTAGACCGATTGTGGCGAAACCCATATTGTCGGTCACTGAGGAGATCGTTACCTTCCAGGTATGCCATGAGGCGCGAGTTCAATACACGCTCCATAATCTTGCAGAGTATGGAGGTTATTGAAATCGGCCGATAGTTGGCAGGATCGGCACGACTGCCCTTTTTTGGCACGGGTTGCACGTTGGCAAGCTTCCAGGACTTGGGCACTATTCCAGTCCTATATGAGAGGCGACACAAGCGTGTCAGAACAGGAGACAACTCGGGCGCACAAGCCTTGAGAACTATCGCTGGTACACCATCTGGGCCACTAGCTTTATTCACGTCTAGACGACACAGCGCTCTCAGAACCTCTTTATTCCTTATGCGAACTTCGGACATTGAAGAGTCGCAATGAGGCAAACTCGGTGGAGTAGCACTGCTAGTGTCAAGACGCGAATTATGGGCGAAGAGAGATGCAAAGAGACCTGCCTTCTCTCTCGCCGTATGAGCCAGTGTTCCGTCAGGCTTAACCAGCGGAGGCAGTGTGGGTCGACAGAAGTTCGCTTCGACCGATTTGGCAAGGGACCAGAATGCTCTGCTACCAGATGGCTGTGCAGAGAGTTTTTTGCCAATATGAGTAATACGATCGAAGCGAGCCCTCCTTAGTGCCTTTTTGTAGGACTTGGCAGCATGGTTAAAGGCTCTCTTCTTTGAGCTCAGATCCGGAGCTTTACGATCACGAGCGTCCGCCCAGGCAAGAAACGCCGAATGCTTACGCTTTTCAGCTTCAGCACAATCGGCGTTGAACCATGGGTGAGCTGAACCACCGACGGGTACGTCACTATAAGGAATGTAATACTCCATAGCTTGACGCACCACGTCGGATATAGCATCCGCACAGCTCGACGGATCTTCTGAAGAGAAGCAGACCTGCTGCCAAGGATAAGACGCAAAGAAATGTCGCATCTCATCCCAATCTGCTGATTTGTATCGCCACATTCGCCGCTCACCGCGAGAGTCGCAGTCAGGTGGGGAGAAGGTCGACACAGACTTCACCAGACAGTGATCTGAAGTTCCTATAGGCGAGGAGACTGTTACAATACATCTGTCCGGGTCGGTAGTCAGCAGAAGGTCCAGACAATTGGCGGTGTGACCAACTACATCGGGCACCCTGGTCGCTTGCTTAACCAGCTGGGAAAGGCCCATCGCTACTGTAAAGTTTCGCGCTTCCCTCCCAGCGTGGTCGGTCCTCTGGTATGGGAAAAGCCAGTCTTGATGGCAGGCGTTAAAGTCCCCCAGAGCGACGAATTGCGCGTCAGGGTGCCGATGTAGAGCCATATCGGCAGCCTCACTGAGGTGGTCAAAAAGCCGAGTTGTCTCCTGATCCCCGCTGTGCGATCGGTAGACACAGGCATAGACAATTTTGTCCATACCGGTGTCCACCAATAGCCATAAGGTGGATAGTGAAGGGTCTTCAAGATGACGGAGACGCCGACAGCAGATGTCATTACGGACGTACACACAGACCCCGGCACGCTGCAGGAAGTGATGCTCCAGTGAGTATCCCGGGTAGTTGAGGTACGCCGCATCTGGTGGACATCTGATCTGGGTCTCCGTCAAGAAAAGCAAGTGAGGCACGTCGGTCTCAAGATGGTGGTGAACCGCATTGAGATTTGAGTGCAGCCCTCGAATATTCGAGAGCTGTACTTGAAAAGAGAGGACGTGCCTCCGCTGTACAGACTTACCTTTCTTTTTTGGACCTTTCATAGATTTTTTTTTTCCAATTCGGAGTGAATAGGATCGATGGAAGATGGCAGTTGAGTGAGGTGTTGCGATATTAGGCCCAACAACACGGTCAGCGTTGCTGCGCCAATGGAGGGTTGATATGGAGACTGCGGGGACGCCCGAACCCCCCCAGGGATCGCCATCGGGTCCTCTCGTCCGGTCGCCAACCGGCACGATGGGGCCACCCTAGGATTTTTCACAGATGGCGGGGCAGCCTTTCGTGTGTGGCTGGCACACTACTTGGGCCCCCAACTGTCTGCGGTCGGCCAGCGGAGTAACCGTGCTTCGGATCCCGCTACCCTCCGTGATCAACCATCCGACACAACAACAAATAGCGCATCATACCCGGCGTACATCGCAACACAACTACTCAGACCCATCTTCCACCATACGGCTTCACCAGACAACAAGCCGGAACACGACGTATCGCTTGGCGGCAAGACTTTGCCTGGTGGGTGGTAACTTTAAGCCGGCAGCCGATGCTAAGGCCTACCACCGAATTTACTGCTCGTTTAGCACTACCCAGGGGACACGTGTAGGGTGGTCAGAACTTAAGTAGAACCTACGGACGCGATATATAATAAAATGGCAATTTCATACTTTTACCCCTATTATTTACTTTGATTAATGCGAAATCTATTTAAATATGGTAAATTGATAATAGTTTTTTTTTAATTGGCTTTTCCAGAAACTCTAAATAGAGTGCGTCCAATGAAAGCGCGAAATGTGTCACTGGAGTGCACCGACCGTCTTCAGCTTTTGGGTGTTGAAGTTTCTTCAGACCTTAACTTTGGGCGGTTCATTGAGTCCAAAGCCAAAGTGGCTGCAAAAAAACTCGGCGTTCTGGCAAAGGTCCGGCGGTACTTCACACCGGGACAGCTTCTTATGCTATACAAAGCACAGGTCCGATCGTGTGTGGAGTACTGCAGCCACATATGGGCTGGCGCTGCAAAATGCCATCTAGCAGCTTTGGACTCGGTGGAAAGGCGTGCGAAGAGGCTAATTGGAGACCCTGATTTGGTTAAATCCAATCTGCAAAGCCTAGAGCACAGGCCTAGGGTAGCCAGCCTATCGGTGTTCTACAGGATGCATTTCGGAGAGTGTGCGCAGGAATTACATGAGTTAATTCCGCCATCTCGCTTTTACCATCGGACAAACCGTCGTACGGCGAGTATCCATCCTTACGTTGTCGAAACCTGCACGGTCCGGACAAAGCGGTTTGCTTCGTCGTTCATACCGCGTACATCGAAGGATTGGAACAATTTGCCTGCTGCGGTCTTTCCGTCCGATTATAATTTGGGTGTCTTCAAGACTAGAGTGAATAGGCTCTTAATAAACTAGTGCGCCTCACCATCAACGATTGCATCACTGCTTACCATCAGGTGGGATTGCAGTCAAGCACTAGTTTATGGTACATAAAAAAAAATGGAGTTTTTTTTTAAATTTAATTGGCAACATTATTCAGCCGCGATTGTAGGAAATAAAAAAAGTCGTGAAGTGTCAAGACATGATTCTCCTACTAATTAGTAGGTAATACCATAAAATATTTTTTTTGGATTTAACCTCTTTTTCTCAGGTCGCGCTTTCGCGCTTTCATTAGACGGACTATAGTGAGAAAAGTCTTCAATTCGATTTTATAGTCGGAATCGCAAAACAAAGGTCAACATTTTAGTAATTGACTGATAGATACCGATGGCATGGGGCGCCGTAATCGGTATTGCACGCGGGCGCCTAAACAGGTAGCGGCGGGCCTGATTGTACGTAGAACCACATGGCGTGGCGTCGCGTGACGTGGATCTAATGTAGCTCTACAAGTCTAGTTGCCATATAAAATGTATGGAGAGTGACGCGCCCAGATCCAGTACATGGCCCTCGTGTGGCTAATCTATTTCTACCTTAATTAGGCCCCAGGGGTCAAAAACATTTACGTAATATACAAACCTACTTTCGCAAACTTATTTAGACTGTTAATCAAACCTATTAATAAAACATTTAGTCCATAAATCTTCCATATCTTTTACTACAGCGACAAACTCCACAAACTTAGTCTCAGCAAATTTTTTCACATCTAAAATCAAGACTAAAACTATCATTTTTCATCCAGGTTTAGACTAGAACATGATTTATTACGAACATTCGCCGGTAAATATTTAACATGTCAGAACCTAGCCACATTCATCAATCAATCAAAAGTAAGCTCAGTTTTCAAGCTAACTCAGTGAAATTTGGTGATATTTCAGTTAGTGAGTACCTCAGCTGTCTTTTAGAGTCAAATATGTGCGTATTTTAAGTTTGTTCAAGTTGAAATTATCGATCAATCATTTTTGTATTTGTAGATCAGTTGCACAGGAGACCCAAGGTTACCGATATAGTCCGAAGAATCGCCAAACTTAAGTGGCGGTGGGCAGGGCACATTGCTCATAAAGTTGTAAGTTGGAAAGCGTTCCCGAAAGTGGGCCGATGTGATGCGATGTTGGCCAGTGCGGGTTGGTGGATGTCACAGTCACGTCTTCAAATTTTTGGCTCCAGGAATTGTTTGTTTCATCACGATGTTTCCCTTTACTGCTTTGAGAGCAGCGGTGATGAAACAAATTACACAAAGTAATGCGCCTGTTTCGTCTTAAATCCACGACCAATCACTCGTAAGTCAGTGCAGTTATCACCAAGCTCTTACAGTATAACTAAAAAACCTACACCCAACATCCGATTAAATAATCGCAGCGACAAATCGCCGATTTTAAAACCAGCCTTAACCCAGCAACTTCGAACTTTACAGTCGCATCAGGGGCTCTCACTTAGTTTTTCTGTTTTAAGCTCCATTCAGCTTCAATTTTAATGAGATATTTTTCTCTTTCCAATTTAATAAATGACTGTAATGAAAAACTATCGAGTGCCTCGCGAACAGATCCGGTTTTAAAAAGTATTGAAACATAAACGAAAATGTTTGCGATCTGCGAATGAAAAGGATATTATGAAATGGAGGAAAATATTTTATTTTATGTGAAAGAAGTATTGATAAGATTAATTATTCATTTGTCGAGTATTTAAACCTATAATCCGAAGTTGTACTGTCCCAATGTTTATTATAAAGTTGTTCTTTGTTCACGATCGACGCGTTGGACCGTGTAGGTGTATAGATCGCGCTTGGTCACTATCTCACCTGATGATAAGTGATGATGTGGTTGACGATGGCGCACGCTTTCCTAACAGTAACCTTATTGTCTTTTTAGGTAAAGATTACCAGGTTATCATATCCTTCAGCAAATTCTTATTTTGGGTATTGCAATGGTTGCGATACGCATATGATCGTCTATTGTGGCGACTCTGGGGAAGGTCTATGTCTAGCAGTGAACGTCCTTCGACTGGAATGATGATGATGATAGATGTATAGATAATGGTACATAATATAGGTCAATACCTTATTCAGAGTGATAACCAAGACCTTATAATCACATTATAAAAAGTAATACCTATGCCTTCTATTTTCAGAATCAGCTTATCATGAACCACCCAATCTCTCAAATAAAAGGGTACTATAATATTAATCCGGGTCTCAAATCCCGATACAAAAATATAAACCGCATGAAAATCTAACGCTAAAATAATCCAAAAGCGACCAATAACCGACGGATTGTCAGTAAATTAAAAATCAATTCCCTAATACGGGTCCGGTAGGCAATAATAGCCCCGTTAAAACGGGCAGGCAACGCCGGGGCAATTACGAGCTATTTAATAGACACCAAATAAAACACTAGGTGGAACGATTCTAATAGGATGTCTGTTACACCGTCGTGTAATGTGTTAGAAGGATTTTGATTAGGTCGTCTAGGCGACTAGTCTGTGGTTAAATGGACTAGTTGATGGACTAGTTACTATATTTATTTGTTTCGGAATTAAACGGTTTTATTTTACGGTTTTCCCGACTATTCAACTATACTAACTATATTTTTTGGCGACTTCTCCATACATTTTTATTTCTATTGCATACGAACGTGTGAAGTACAAATAGACGTTTTCTTTCTTTCTTTCTTAACTTATCTTGTTTATAACTGAAAATAGAGACCGCCCCCTTTGAGGTTAAAAGAAACAGATTAACTGGTTCTTTTGAAGCAATTAATAACAAAACCAAGCAGTTCTTCCGTTCTGAGTAGAATTGTTAAACTTATCTATAAAACTAAAACCCACCGTTTTTTTTTCAGTTGTCTTCACTGTTACCAAGTTACAGACATTATTCTAAAATTCTTTCCAGTCTAGTATATTCGAACTCTTTCAAAATTTATAGTAAACTGTTCACTGTTACGTTACGGTGTAACCGCAGTCCACATTAAAACGTTTTCCCATTAACCTGTGAAGGAATTAAATCGTCCTTGTGTGTTCGTCCTTTATATAGCATCGCTTTGTTTTATGTGTCCCATGGCACATAGGGACATGCCATGGATTTGTTAATTTGAGGCAGTTTAACGTTTAAAGTTAGACAGCTAAATTCCTCGCCTTTTTTTCTGAGGTCCAACCGTTTCGCTCGAAAAACTGGCTTTTAAATGAGTTTTTATCTGAAGGTAGTTATTAGATTATGGTTTTCTCTAGTTTCTTTGAGTACTTTAAAATATTTTTTTAAATAAAAATCTGTAATGTTGGTGATTACCACCGAGGCTGTATTTTAGACACATACATATACATTAGACTGTATGATTAGACTCGAACTAAAAGCGAAGGTCTTAAGAGAGTAAACACGAAATAGTCGTCTAAATCTGTGAGTGATATGATGATCTTCTTAAAGTTCATAGTAAAAAAATCTATATACAGATTGTTGATGTGCCTTATCAACAAAATAAAAATTTTAAAAACTCCGATTGGCAAATCAAGCCTATCTAATCAAAACCAAATCTTTATATACAGGAAAATCACTCAAAACCAGCCTCCAAGGACCACCATGATGAATAAACCATGAAAATATTATCAATTCCCATCCTACGGGGCTCGACATCGCATGGTAATTTTCTCTCAGGCAATTTGGTCAAATCTCCTCAAAATTACGAGCAGGTCGGGCTAAAGGTGACAATTTGTAACCATGTCACACTGAAACCCCTTAATTCAGTTTATGTACTATTACTGAATAAGTATATTTGGTTTATGATGTGTAGTTACAGGGTTTTATGGGTGTCTGTCTGTGTGAACGTAACTATGAAAAATTAATGCGGTACGAGTATAATCTATACTAACATATGCACGTAGATTAAAACCGAATCCATTAAAAATATCGTGAGGACACCGGCATGTCCTAGAACCTAAAAATTCAAAGACTGTGAAATCCACCAATTCATTTTTTTTTTAGTTGTACTAGTGCTTGACTGCGATCTGACCTGACGGCAAGCAATTTTTTTTAAATTTTATATTCGGAATGGGACCGCGTGGAGGATTAGGACCCTTTTCCTCTCATAGAGAGGAGGTCTGAGTCCCAGCACTGGGAAGATTACAAGGCCGATAATGCTAATACGATACTGATATTGTGTAGAGGAAAGATTTTTTGTGTTTGTAATAAATAAATTCAAAAACTACTTGACCGCATTTCAAAGTTTCAACAGTAGAATGGAAGGTACATTATCAACGTCTGAACACCTTTTTAACCTATCACAAAACGAGACACAATAGTAAAATAATAACAGCGCGGTCTCATAGGACCGGTCGGGGATTCATGGACTAACTAGACCAACATACCGCCAAACTCATGAACCTAGATTCTAGGTCACTCCATAGAGCCTAAAGTAATGTTAGTGATAGTGAACACATAGTATATGGGCCGGTATGCAAGGAATTAAGCATATGTAAGCATATGTCTAAGATATGGAGCAGTGGATGGCGTGATTGCATCCCAGCTGCATTTCGATGCATTCTGTTCTACATTGCGTGTTAGACTTCGCTCCTTTATACTATACTAGTTTCCGCCCGCGGCTTCGCCCGCGTGGTGCGTTGATAAAAAGCAGCCTATAGCAAAAATAACAAAATCGAAAAAATAAATAAAAAAAGTATGAGTAAAAGTAGCCTATACTTATGTTAATCCAAGGTATAAACTATCTAAATACCAAATTTCAACCAGATCGGTCCAGCCGTTTTTTCGTGAAAGAGTAACAAACATACATCCATCCTCACAAACTTTCGCATTTATAATATTATATTATATATATATATATATAATATATATGTCGCAGGTTTTTCATAAAATTAGGTTTTTGATGAAAAACCGGATGATGACACATATTAAACTCAATTTCATCATAAACCTGCATCAATCCAGATTTTTGATCAAAAACCTGAACTAGTTTGGGTTTATGATAAAGTTGCTCTTCCGTAATAAGTTTCTCTAATAAGTCTGTTGGAATGTGTGTTTTCAGTCCTATTTTAGACTCTGTGCCAAACAAAGCCTTATATGGTGTTCTTTGAATGGTCCTATGAAAGGAATTTTTTTTTTTAATTGGACAAAGTAACATTCCATGGACCATTTTTGATAAATAAATAATTGTTTTCTTTCTACTAAGTTGCAAATTATGATGGATTGTTTTATTTATTTCATTTAACGTTTGAATCCCCAACCGGTCCTATGAGACCGCGCTGTTATTGTTTTACTATTGTGTCTCGTTTCGCGGGTATCTGAGTAATTAAATTGATTTATTTGTCATAAAACAAAGCTAAACCGTGGTTTTGACAACAACTTTATCATAAACCCAAACTAGTTCAGGTTTTTGATCAAAAATCTGGATTGATACAGGTTTATGATGAAATTGAGTTTAATATGTGTCATCTTCCGGTTTTTCATCAAAAACCTAGGTTTTTGATCAAAAACCTAATTTTATCAAAAACCTGCGACATATATAAGTAGGACTATACTCCGTCGGTTTAGGTAGTTAACTAAATGTAAACAATCTTGGCATGTCTTTTTAGCTAAAAGTTGTCTATAAATTGTATGTAAAAATCTTTGCAAATAGGTAATTACCTAAATCGATGTTAGCTAATAAACTAAATTTAATCTATCACATACCCGAGAAACGAGACACAATAGTAAAACAATAACAGCGCGGTCTCATAGGACTGGTTGGGGATTCAAACATTAAATAATTTTTGTGTATAATATTATACGACCTCTTCAATTTATAAAAAGACATACCAAGATTGTTTACCTTTAGTTCGTTCATTCCCACTAGTTCGATTCATTAGTTCGATCGTCGAACTAGTGAGACTTTTTTTTCTCATTTGTTCGACCGTCGAACTAATGAGAATTTTTTTTCTCATTTGTTCGACTGTCGAAAAAGAGGTAAAGTTTGTTTTTTGTTTGTATGAGGTAATCTGTGGAAGTACTGGTCAGATTGCTAAAATTTTTTCACCAATAGAACGTTGTTGTATTCCTGAGTGACATAGGCTATATTTTTTTAAGTCTAATTAATTTGATAGTCGAACAAATGAGAAAAAAAATTCTCACTAGTTCGACGGTCGAACAAATGAGAAAAAAAAATCTCACTAGTTCGACGATCGAACTAATGAATCGAACTAGTGGGAATGAACGCTTTAGTTAACTAGCTAAACCGATAGACCATAGCTTTTGACAGTGGCTTCGTACGCGTGAATAGAATAGAATAGAATATTCACCGAAAGGAGGAGGAGCTCGTGGCTAGATAATAACAGCCGCACAGGTCGATCTTCAAGGTTAAGCAACGCTTGCCTAGGTTGGTCTGTGGATGGGTGACCATCTTAACATAACGAGTTTCCTCCGTGCCTCGGAAAGCACGTTAAGCCGTTGGTCCCGGCTGTCATTTGGAGATCTTTGGCAGTCGTTACGGATAGTCAGAAGCCAGTAAATCTGACTCCAGTCTTGCCATGAAGTACCGTGTTACCCCAGTTAATGGGTTGTGGAGGTCTGGTAGGCAGCCGCTCCTCGTAAAATACTGGTATTCAGCTAAATCCGGCTTGACTGGAAGCCGACCCCAATATAGTTGGGAAAAGGCTAGGTAGATGATGAGAATATTCACCGAAAACTAACAATACAGTTTATACAAAAACTGAAATCTATGGAAATGTTGGTTATAGCGGACGCCTCGAACTTATCCACTCTTGACTTCGAGACTTTTCACTCTTGACTTCAGCATTCTTCTCCTTAGCTGTACGCACAATAAATGTGTTCCTAAAAACGTTTTGTGTGGTAAGGGTGGGATGTCCACCATATAAGTTACCTACCCGTAATGCATTACCGTAAGTCTGGTGTTTCGATGATGGAACTGGCTAAATTAACAGTAAACTCGTTAATACCCAGTTGATGAATTCTGATTGCTTACCTGAAACAAAGAAAAAATTTAATTAGTATTTTTGTTCTTAGTAGATACAAGTAAATACGTTATGCATCTTAGTTAGTCTTAAGACTCTGAAATATACCTCTATCTCTCTGTATCTTATTATTTTTTACATCTCTATTGATGAAAATTGCATGAAAATCCGTTGAGCATTTTATAGCATACACAAGGACATGCAAACGTGGCAGAGTTTTATTTTTTATGCATATTTATGACACTTATAGATTAAATAAAAATTTCCTGTTTTCAGTAGTTTATTTACCCCATAAACCGAACTTTTCAACAACAAGTACAATACCTACCAGCAACAAGAGATTTATTAAAACTCATATTCCAATTACTTCCAAAAACAACCTTATAATATAATAATACCTTTCTTAGAAAATACAGGGCGTCCTAAGAACCTTTAGTTTCAAAGGGGCCCCAAATCTTAATTTCCCTGAACGCTCAAGGGTCTATTTCGCTATGGTTTGTGGGCCAAAGGTATTTGTGACAGAACACCTCGGGGCGACAAAGCTATATAGTTTTATAGGCGCCCTGTAAACTATACGGTGGCTTTAATTAAATAAGGTAAGCGCGAGGTAAGAAGAAAGGGGGATATGGTGAGTTTTGTTAAGGTAAGGTTTTCTGGTTGAGGGTTCATGGAGTAGAATTAAAATAATATGTTTCACTATCGCTTATATTTCGCAGTAGATATACCTAATTCAGAAATTACAAACTGTTATCCGCGAGAACCAGTGATCTCGTCAGAAACCTCAGAACTACTTGACCGATTTCCCATGACGGTCATCATCATCTGACTAGCCTTTTCCCAAATATATTGGGGTCGGCTTCCAGTCAAGCCGGATTTAGCTGAATACCAGTGTTTTACGAGGAGCGGCTGCCTACCAGACCTCCACAACCCATTAACTGGGGTAACACGGTACTTCATGGCAAGACTGGAGTCAGATTTACTGGCTTCTGACTATCCGTAACGACTGCCAAAGATCTCCAAATGACAGCTGGGACCAACGGCTTAACGTGCTTTCCGAGGCACGGAGGAAACTCGTTATGTTAAGATGGTCACCCATCCACAGACCAACCTAGGCAAGCGTTGCTTAACCTTGAAGATCGACCTGTGCGGCTGTTAGGGTTTTCCCATGACGGTAATCCGTAAAAATCACCCCTCCAAACGATTCCACTCACGTGACGTCTACAAGGTCGCCTTGAGTATCTTATCTATTTTTCTATGTTGTACATCAAAAATTATATTATAAGGTAGAATTATTTACTTTTAATTACTAATTACCTACCTAAGTCAATTTAATACAAAGATATGTTTTTATCACACTAATATTATAAAGGCGACCATTTGTATGTGTGTGCATTTGTTACTTCTTCACTGTCGAACGGCTGTACGAAATTTTATCAAACTTAGGACACAGGTAGACCATATCCTGAAAAAGCGTACAAGATATTTTTTATATCAGGAGTACCTTTTCTTAGGATAATTTTCTCTTTAACGGGAACAAAGCCACTGGCACAGGCGATTTTGTTTTGTATATTTTGAGCATACAAAACCGACAAATAACACTTACCCACCCACACAAACAGTAGGTAGTACCATAGAGCAGCAACTCTAGTTATTTACCGCTCCCCAAATTGTGTAATCATTTGACTGTTTTTGACTTAGTTTAGATGTTTATGTAGCTAAGTGCTCGCAATTATGTTTGTGCGGAAATAGTTACCTGAATACCGGCGGGATTGATGCCTGTTTTCATGTTGATTAAGTTAAAATTAACGAGAATTTACTAGGAAGCGATAGTTTGAGGAAATACGGAAATATGAATATACGAGTACCTACTAGCGCTTTTCCTGTTACAGTAATAGCAGTTTTAATAGTTTTAAATAATAAAAAATAACGAACTATACAACGAGTAACGTTAAATGCGCAAAACCACACACCAATTTTGAAAGAAAAAAGCACATTAAAATAATATTGGTTTTATGTGCTTTTTTGTTTGTTTAAGATTCTTATCTGCATTGAAATAAGAACTATTATTATCTCGCGTATGAGGAAATTTAAATTGGACAAGAATTACTATTTGTGTTTGTTTTAAAAATGCCATCTACATATATTAAAATTTGGTTCAATTGATTATGTTCGTTATTCTGATTAATCTATTTTCGGATTTTGCGCATTTAACACGTTGTATAACTCACAATACCAACTAGTGTAACAAAAACAATATCTAGTTTGACAGAACATAGAATATCGTTTTTTTTACAGAATAACGATTTTTAGGTAGTGTATGAAAAGTTTTGTACATGTGTAAAAACAATATAACTTTACCTAATAAACTATTGACATATATAAGACGTTAATATTCAAAGCTTCGAAACTCATTTACCAAGTATAATCAAGAAAACCTACACTAACTTACGAAGTCAAGTCAAGAATAAAAAAAAAACCGGCCAAGTGCGAGTCGGGCTCGCGCACAAAGGGTTCCGTAGCAGCAAAAATATAATACAGTTAAATCAACCTATCTCAAAAACTATAAGAGATACTTTGATCAAACCAAAAATCGTTGAAAGAGTTAATTAGCATGCATCACCTCTATTTTTTTTAGAATTTTATACCCCGTAGTTATAAAAATAGAGGGGGGGGGACATACTTTTTACGACTTTGAGAGCTGATATCTCAAAAACCGTTCACTTTAAGAAAAATGTTTTTTAGAAAACTTTATATCATTTTAAAAGACCTTTCCATTGATACCCCACACGGGTATGTACATCGAAAAAAAAATTTTCATCCCTCAGTTACATGTATGGGGGGCCCCACCCCCAATTCTTTTTTTTACTATTTAGTGTCATAATTTTGTAGCGGTTCATACAACACATATTCCCATCAAATTTCATCACTGTAGTACTTATAGTTTCCGAGTAAATCGGCTGTGACAGACGGACAGACGGACAGACGGACATGACGAAACTATAAGGGTTCCGTTTTTGCCATTTTGGCTACGGAACCCTAAAAAAGCACTAATCGATTCAGTTTACTCCGAACAGCAATTTGTGTTGCCATTACAATAAACAAGAGTCATCGAAGTTTATCAGATAATAGCGATCAAGTTGCCAATAAAACGGAGCCTTATTTCGAGAGAAAAAAATATTATGTCATCTTAGGAGACTGATCAGAAAATGGTGTATTCCCGATTCGGCACCCAGATTTTCGGCATAAAAGTTTTCGGCAAATTCAAATTCATTTATTCACATTTAAATAGAGTCATTACATTTGATGGTTTCCAATGTTATATTATTCAGTCTTAAATTCTATTTAGCCGGTTTATGGCATGTGAAGATCTTTTTACAGAACGAATGGGTATTTACTAAAATAAAATAACAATTAAATATAATTTGTCTGAAATTAGTGCCTAAGGCCAATTATATAATACCTGGTGAAATACATTCAATAAAATAATATAGTCTAATACGAATAGTAAGTCAGATATTTCATCACGTTAAACAATGTCAATTATAATATACCGTCTGATTAAATACAGTCAAATAAAAATAAAAAGTCAGAATTTTATTATATTAAACAATGTCACTCTTTACATACAATCCATAAAATTAATACTTATCACTTATAAATTTATTATTCCTGAAACCATTCATTAATAGAGTAAACCATTTACAGGCACCCAAGCTATTCCCGTTTCGGCACCATTAGGTATTCTGAATGGCAGTAACCTACAGGGTGTAAAAAGACCGATCACAAAGCCGACAACTACACATTCTGTACATGTAATTAAGTAACTTAGACCAAAAAATATTGCTGGGAAAAAACTTTTTTTTTTCATCATTAAAAAATAATTAATTAATAATAACTACGATCAGCTGCGCGTTCGGCCACTCGCGCTTGGTCGTTGAACTGATCGCTCGCTTGTGTGTGTGAGGCGCTCGTTGTGTTTAGTTTTCATTGCATTTTTGTGACTTCAAATGCGTAATTTGTCATGAAAAATTGATAATTTTGATAATGTTTGTTCGGCAGAAAGTTTACTAATGATACTTGGAATACGATTTTGAAAAAAAAAAACGAAAAAAAATTGTTGACTTTGACCTTCAATATCTCCAGAGCTAGTGAATTCCCAGGTATGGTCTAGAAGAAAAAAACTATCCCAGTGATGAGGACTATTTGGGGTTTTCGTTTTCGTTAAGGGTCTTTTTACACCCTTTATACAAAATCCCGATCCAAAATACATGGTGCCGAAACGGGAAAAGCTTGGGTGCCGAAAACTTTGGTGCCGAAAATCTGGGTGCCGAAACGGGAATGCTCCATTTTCTGATCTGTCTCCAAAGAAAATTACATGAAAGCAAAGTAGCGAACATGTGACAGCGATAGGATTTCGTATAACTTGATATAACTGTGTTATCGTATAAATTTTGGACGGTAAATTAAGATATTCTGGTGATAAGGTATTTCTCATAGATCAGAGTTACTTGTATATTTGTGTACAGTCGCCTTTTAGAGTGGAAATTGTGACTGAAATGGCTACAAAAAGCTTTTGACTAAGTGCGAGTTAGACTCGCACGCGAAGGGCACAATATAATAATCGAGCCTACAATATGAAATAGGGGCAATAAAAATACACTATGAAAATATTAGATTTCGAAATTTGACCTGTCTGTATAAGATTAGTAAGCAAATTTTGAATGGTTTTTATCTATTTACGCTTTCTTTTGATAGCAAAACAGTCCAAAAACAGCGAATTGTTGTTATTTTTCCGTCATATTTTCACTTACAAAACATTTTGCTTACTATACAAAACTGTGTATTTTTATTTAGGTATTTTTAAATTTCAAATCTAGTTCAGTTTTACATATCCGCAGAAATCCTGCATCTGGCTCAATTTCTAGCATTCCCGCAATTCTGAAACACTGAATACATTGGAATCAAATGCCGAATTTCGATATTAAAAACCGTTATATACAGAATGTAAACCAATCCATTGAATAGACCAGCAGTTAATAAATGTTTTTTTCTGAACAAACTCGAAAAATACAGGCATTTTGATTTAGGCACTGTGATAGTTTAAAATGTAGTTATTTTCATGGATTACTCGTTTATTCGTAAAAACTAAAATAACAGAACGAATATCGAAATGAAATTTGTAACACAAAAAAAACTGTTCTAAATTCTATCTGCTCAATAATCAAACTAATAAAGGGGAAAGTTTGTAAGTATTTGTGTGTGTATGTTTGTTACTTCATCACGCTTGGTCGGCTAAACGGATTTAAATGAAATTTGGTAAACGGGTTAACCATGGTCTGGTAATAGCTCATAGAATCTTATCTCGGGAGTGTATATTCCCTTGGGACAATTTTCTGCGAATCGTAGGGGCTCGACAGGGTCGAAGCAGGGGCGTGATGGATTGACGAAAAAGAACCTGGAATTAGGGCAAAGAAGGAACAGGAGTGGGTTCTTCGTCAGTAGAAGTCGGACACGCCCTTCCGCTTCGTCCAAAGCGGGGGAAGTCATTTTAAAAAAAAACCCGGTAGTAGGTATGTTCCCTTGGGACAATTTTCTACTTTAACACGGACGAAGTTGCTGACAGTAGCTAGTGTAGAATGTAGAACGCTAAAAACACAAAATCTTCTTTTTACTTATTGATTTTGTTAATAAAATTTTCCTCTACGAACCACGAACGACCATAAAAGATAACAATTATAATTTCAGTTAAAAAAATAAGAATAAAAACTAACACATTGCTAGAGGCAAAAACTGCTATACCCAGTCGTAAACGAGTTTTCATTAAAATTATTACTTTCTCTGGTAGACTAGATTAAAAAGTCTTAAAAAAATTCTTTATTATTTCACTAACTATACCAATTTGGGAAATAAGAATAAAAACGTTTCATTTGTCTTGGTCGCCAAACTTATATGGCAGTGGGCAGGGCACATTGCTCGTATAAGAGATGGTCGATGGGGACGAAAATCAAAATCAAAAATGTTTTTATTTTACATAGGCCTACCTAGGTCGAAGCTAGTGCATGGTTCCAAATTGGTCGTTTCCTATGGAGAAGAACCGGCAAGAAACTCCATGGTTACTCTTTTCAAAAAAAATGATTGGGTTTACAATATTTTCACATTACAATACTGACACATATGTGAGGACAGTGTAGACCAATCAATATTGTACCCCAAAGCACAATAAAAATAGAATCAATCAAAAACTGAAAGGTTCTGGAGTGGAGACGCAGCGTTGCATGTACCGGTGGCCTGGTGATGTTAGCAGAAATCGAGATGGATGCGAAATGCACAGGACCGGTCGTTATGGCGACACTTGGGAGAGGCCTGTGACTGAAATGATGATTAGTCTTGACATTGAGTACTGCAGTACCTATTGGCCCATTGGTAACGGCTCCGATTTACGAGTTGTACAGCGTGGGTTCAAACCATGGGTAGTCATGGTCCTAGTACGCAAAGGGTAACTGAAAGAAAGTATGTTTACAGCCAGTAAAAGTCTGACATGTCCTCCCACGGAGAAGAGCATATGTCTGCCGAAAGCACGAAAAACTAGTGATGTTTTTTTTATAAGGTGGGAAATTATGCTGCTCCCGCTCTAGGGCGGAGCAGGAGGGTGTGTCAGCTCAAGACATAAAAATCTACTACATACAAGAGACCTATAAGCAAAAACAAACATCCAACTGAACTACACCCCGACAAGCAATTTCCTTCAATGGCACGTATGAAAATAATCAATTCCATTCTCTAGGGCTCTCTCAGTCACATTCCGAGAATCTTTGAAGATGTTTATTTTATGTTACAGGTTCGCAAAAACACCAAATACGTACCTACGTACCTGTCTATCGTAAATTGCTTGCCGCGAAAAAAACACGTGTAAAAAGAAGGATTCGTAGAAAGTTGGCAGAACCTGTATTTCTTGGGATGGAACAGAATAGAAGAAAATTTATTGTACACCAAAATAGTAACGTAATTTTCACAGAAACTTAAAGGTTACGGTTAAAATGGCGGTTTTATCGCTGGCAGTAATATCTACCAGACAACCTTTGGATGAACACTGTTTTAGGCTATCACGGTTTGTTTCATAATTTAAATTGTCACTTACGGGATATCTTCCGTGATTTATATTTGGCGTCAAGTTGCTAGCTTGTCAATTTTCTATATTTAACGTGTGTATCGGAGTTGCAATTTGATTCGGCCCGACCCGTTCCATAATCGGACCACTAAAGTTACGGTGTTATGCCATCGGTACATGGTGGACATCCCACCCATATATACAAACCGTTTTGGGAAAACAGTAATTGTCCGTTGTCAGCTAAGGAGTGGAACTCTCTGATGGAGTGTGTGTTTCCTGATAGAAACAACCTTGGGGTACTTAAAAAAGAGTGAATAAATTAGTTTTAGGCAAGGGTACTCCATCACCCACCAAATAATCAGCGTAAAGCTAAGGAGTAGAATTACCTGCAGGAGTCTGTGTTCCCTAATTGCTATGAGTACAAACACAAGAGTGAATAGGTTACTTCTAGGCAAGCGTGCTCCATCGTTCACCACATCAAGGGAGCGCAACGCAAGCCTATCATCTACGATTGTGCGCGTAAATATATGCCATACAACAATACAAATACACAGAAATCTTCCGTAAACGCTTCCAAAGAAAGAAAAAAAACCATATCCTTAATCCAGCTTAACACAAACACCTGCACTGGTACTCGACATAAGCATGCGAACTGCTCGGGGTGTACAGTTCGCCACATAATTGGATACGTGGATAAAATGAGCCAACTGGGCCGCACTCTGATTGTTCTGGGCTTTTTTAATAACAACCTCACTCGTAGTGGTTTGGAGTTATAGGGGCTGGATGTGGCTTCGAAAGAAATTTTGTTTGTTTGGTGGTCGAATGGGAAATCGCTTGTGGTCCTAGAACGCGAAGGATAAGTGTAGGTCACAGGAGTGGTCAATAAAATTCTTCCCTTACTAGGATTAAAAAGTGATCAGAATTATCGCAAAGCCAGCGTTATTTCAACTTTACAAACTCTTTCTTCTTTCTTCATAATCTTTTGACTTTTAGTTTTCAGGTTTAAGCAAAAGTAACGTCCCCTACGTTTATTGCTACAACGAAAAACACTTCTTATATTTGTATAACCTACACACCGTCTCACCGATCTCATGTGATCACTACAAATATTTGGCAACGAGTATTCCTGAATTAACAACAAGAATAGAAATAGTCAAAGGCTGAGCACGTTAGACTCATGATCACAAAACTATCAGTAACACTTACAATGACCTTTATTCCTTTTAAAGGCGCGGTTCCAGCGGCAAGCAAATTGCATGCAAGTAACATTCCATTGCGGACTACCGTGTTATGTTGTAGTCAAGCGGTCGTTCGTACTACGCAATGTGATTCGACATGCATGCAATTTGCTTGAAAATGGAAACGCGGCCTTACCTACAAAAAGAAGTCCTTTCTTGTAGCAGTGGAAAATTATCAAATAAATCCTTCCGATCGTGGATAGAGAAAGGAGGGAGTGTCAGACTTTTACTGACTAAAACACACCTGAGTTTCTCCTGTTTTCTTTTGTGTTCCAGGGCCACCGTAATTATGTTGAACAATTCTGTAGCAAAAAGAACTTCTCTCAATCCTTTTCCATTCTTATTAACTACGCACCAGACTCTTCCAGTTCAAATCTACTTCTTCGTTCTCAACACGGCCCACCGTAGCCCTTTATTGGCCACGAGCGCCTATAGTCCGCCTTTCTTGTTTACCACTTTGTATCTGTTATTATATTTTAGTTCATCCAGTACTTATGTTTCATCTCCGTTTATTGTCTAGAGTATTGTTTACCTAACTTAGTGTTCGTGAAAAGGAAATGTTGTTGCGTATTTATTCTTGTGTGGGTTCCATTTCTTTGTGGGATTATTTTTGGACCGTTCTCGTTGTTCGTGGGGTCTGTATTAATTATATCGCTTGTTACAGATTCTTTGAGCACGTGGTAAAGTAATACTACTACAAGGTTAATAGTAATAGTCCTAAGTAATGCCCCAACTTTCAACCTCTAAGTTGTCTCCTCCTTGCGTCGTATTCCTCAATGCTGAGGGTCGTGACCTCCCAGCTTCATCACCTTAGCCCTTATGATGTTCCTCCATCTGTTCTTATTTTTGGCGTTGTGAAGGGCATCGTAAATCGTGGAATTAAGAGCGGCGCGGATCTGGTCGGACCAACGTATTGGGCTGCGCCCGCGAGGCCTTTTCCCATCTACTTTATCGGTCACAATGAGCCTTTTGAAGTTGTAGCTATCAAGAAACATAGACTCCAGCAAATAATTCCACTACTTAGCAGCACACACAACAAATTTGTTCTCAAATAATAAATAATCTTCATTTCTGCACATGACGTCTACTCAGGGACGTAGGCATAGCCCAAGTGTCACTACAACGAAAATCCTGTGCATCTCGCATCCAGCGATCCTCAACAAGACATCAGTCCACTTTTTGGGAAACCTTTGACATGCCTGTAAACCTGATAAGAGTCTTGCTAATCATATCGATTTATCCATCTACTAGGTTATGGAAGTCAGATAGGCAGTCATCATCTACTTAGCCTTTTCCCAACTATATTGGGGTCGGCTTCCAGTCAAGCTGGATTTAGCTAAATACCAGTATTTTACGAGGAGCGGCTGCCTACCAGACCTCCACAACCCATTGTCTGGGGTAACACGGTACTTCATGGCAAGACTAGAGTAAGATACTGGTATTCAGCTAAATCCGGCTTGACTGGAAGCCGACCCGAATCTAGTTGGGAAAAGGCTAGGTAGATGAACTAGGCACTCAGAATGTACAAAGGAGTTTGTCATCTGTTTTGGGAATAGTGTCCCCATTTTGATAATGGAGTGCACAGAAAATTAGGGAAAATGGCAATTTCTTGTGATTTACTACGCAACATTATTTTACTATATTGCTTCCGTATAAGCAGTTTTATTGCTGCAGTTATTTATTAAAAATAATTTGTTTTAATAATGCAATTCGTTACCAATGTTTTACGAGAAGCGGCTGCCTACCAGACCTCCACAACCCATTAACTGGGTTAACACGGTACTTACTTCATGGCAAGACTGGAGTCAGATTTACTGGCTTAACCTTAAAGATCGACCCTTAAAAAATATATACACGTGAACTGTCAAGAAGAACAACGAATAAAACAACAAACAACACTTTCAAGAACCAATCCGATACCAATACAATTCAATCAAAATTTTTCCAACAAACTTGCGGACGGTACAAAAATCAAAACAGGCTGAATACCGGTAGCTTTCGCCAAACAATACTGACACGGTTTAGCGATTTTTAAAAGTGTAGCTACCAGTGGCAGCGGTAACTTTTTGGAACCTATATCGTTGACGGTACAAAATGTAAACAAGTGACTCTGACGGGCGGATTTTTTTGTTGACGGTACTTTTTTAAGTCTAAAAATACTAGCGAGTTGGTGGTGTGGTTTTAGGTTTAAAAGGAAGGAAAAACTGAGGTTGTTTGCCTTTTTTTTTGGTTGCGAATCATCATATTACACCTCTCTGGGTGGGTGAAGCGAGAGGGAATGCTGACTTATCCTCTCGCTCTAACATTTACTGACTAAATCTTCCTGTGTTACTTCAGCTGCTCTTTGCGTTCTAAGGCTGAAAGACTTCCACTCTTGGACATAGGCCTCCCCCAAGTGTCGCCATATCGACCGGTTCTACGCATATCGCATCCATTGGATTTCCACAACCTTCTGCAGGTCATCGGTGTACCTTATGGGAGGTCTTCCAACACTGCCTGTTCCGGTAAGTCCTCATCAGAACCTTCCGTCCCCATTAACCATCTGTTCAGCAAACAACGTGCCTGCCCACTGCCACTTAAGTTTAGTAATTCTTCTGGCTACATCACTGCTTTTTGCAATCCCTATATTCCCAGTATTTCACACAAATGCACATATCCTTTTGCTTTTTCTTGACACTATATTGATCCTAGGATAAACGGGGATATGCAGAAAACTGATCGATTTTTTAAACTGGGATAAACTTGATGCAAATAGACACTGTTGGGTGTACTCCTAACCTTATTGAGATAACCTTTGGTTTTCCGTTTTGAGGAAGCTTTGTATTTTTTTTAAATGGAATAAAAAAAACTGTTTTTAAATAAGGAAGCCTATGGTGTTATATTTTCGTTGCTTTTTGACACTTCGAAGCTGTTTCACACATTTGACATCTAGGATTTTAGAAATTAATTTTCTTCTTCCATACCTCTTTTAGGTATTTTGGGTTCAAATTCATGTCTAATTTATTTATGTATTGGCCTGTCTATTATTTTCACACTTTATAAATTAATGATAGAAAGCTAGAAAGATGTGACTATAAAAAGTGGTATAGCTGTGATACTTAACTTCGATAAAATTACAACGCAACGCAAACAAATGTACAAAAAGCCAGCAAATTGAACGTACACGACATAAAACAGTAGGAAATGATAAGAAACCATGAGGGTGCAATATCACAACACTCTAATGTGGAGATAACGCTGCAGTACCATCCCCAGTACTGTTTATATCACATTCTTACATGTACAGGGTGATGCCCTGACGAGATTGCTCCTGAAAGTTTTCTTGACAAAGGGAGATTAAAAGATTGCCTAACTGCCTGCCTGATTGTCAGCATTTTTTTTTATTTATTGATATTAATCATCATTATTTCAGATAAGACTATGAGTATGAACTTCTCTCGGGTTTTATCCCTAGAGTTTATTCATACAAATACAAATAGCCATTTATTTCTGATAAATATTTTTTTTATTGTTTGGTAGAGTACATACTTGTTCATTATCTTACATGATTATTCATTTTAAATCTAACTATCTAATCTATTTTCAAAATGTGTATTTTGTATTTGACTTATGTAGCTGTGCTCTTTCAGTTGCCCTTAGCGTTCCAGGTCAAGTCGAAAGCATTTATTTCAAATAGATCATTGACAGGCACTTTTTATACCCAAAATGTAAGCCAGTAAAAAAAAATAAGCTAAATTGCACGTTCCAAAGCGGTTGCATGATCCTGGAAGATCGTAGTAACTCATCATCATCATCATAGACTGGCCTGTTGGTCTAGTGGTTAGTAATCCTGACTGCTATGCCGGAGGTCGTGGATTCGATTCCCACCCAGGACAAATGTTTGTGTGATGGGCACGATCATTTGTTCTGTGTCTGGGTGTAATTTATCTATAATATGTATATTTAGAAATGTATAAGTATGTTTATCAGTTGTCTAGTACCTACCCATAACACAAGCTCTGCTTAGCTTGAGACTAGATGGCGTTGTGTGAAAGTGGTGGGATATTATTTCAAACAATCTTACACATCAAATTCATGCATGATTGATAACCATTTCAACTACACGTATCTCTATGTACCATTTTGTATACCATATTCAGAACTATTTGGCATCAAGCTACATTTCATGTGGATTCCTAGAAGTGACTGTTCAGTTTTGAAACTATCGAAACCCGATACACGCAAGCTATTCCAACGTTTGGCATTCATAAAATATTTATATGTATGAAATCCCACACTATCAATAAAAACATTTCTACTGTGAAAAATACTGTTTTTTTTTCTACTCGTAGTTAGCTTTATAAAAATATCCGGAACGTAGCAGACCTACTTATCAATTTGCAGTTTAGTTTTTTAAGGTGGGAAGTCGTCCAATGGCTTCTCCCGCTCTGGGTGGAGCGCAAGGGCCTATAAAATTTTTACTGACTAACGCCCGTTTTCAATAAACTACCTATCTACAGTTGTAGCTACTAAAGATGAAAAAATCTATCCTTTTGCCCTTACTTGCTTTCCTTAGCCTACCGACGGATATCATTTCCTACCAAAGCCGTGGATGGATAGATAGAATCTTACTGTTTATCGGGGATAACTATCTATCTATGAACTGGGGAACTGCGGTAGGTTATTGAAAACAGGCGTAAACTCATATGCCCTTTGCATTTTAAGATTACAGGCTTCCTTTTCAGAAAATCCCTGCGGCCTTAACGGGTTTTGGCCCTGCTGGGCCCCTACGGTTTGGTGACATCTCTTTGAGCAGCGCGTGGATCACTACGCGCTGTCGACGACTTGGGCTCGGTCCGGTTGCTTACCGGACGGCCGGACGACGAGCTACCCATTGCTCGTTGTCCGCAAACCAATTTGCGATTAAGTTTGAAAGAGTTACCGTGGCCTTAGAACGTAAAGGGTATATAGAGGAACAAGGGTCGGTTTTAAACAGTAAAAGTGTCTAAACTAACAGTAAAAATCTCTCCACCCTTTATCGGGAGAATATATTTTTTTAATTTAATGCCTAGGCTCTCGTTTGACCACTATCTCACCTGACAGTAAGCGATGACGTGGCCGACGATGGAGCACGCTTGCCTAGTAGTAACCTATTCACTCCTAACTTAAAGAAAGTATTCTGATTACAGTACGGCCGTTATAAGTTGGCGAGTCTGAAGTTAGGCTCTGCGAATTTTGACGCTTGAAATCTCGTACAAAAACAAAGTTTTAAAAAAAATAAATGCAATTTGCAGTTGTATTGCTGTTAAAAATTGCTAATTGCATTTTTTTTTATCTTTATTTTTGTACGAGTTTTCAAGCGTCAAAATTCGCAGAGCCTAACTTCAGACTCGCCAACTTATAACGGCCGTACTGTACTACCTTAAAATTCCGAAATAATCAGCGAGAGAGCACCCTGTACATACGTTACAGTCCTTGGGCATGTTCGCTTACATTAGTAGGACATTAAGGGCGCCTTCTCGGTATTCAGGTAATATCTTTCAGGCAGAATCCTCCACCAGCTTCCTTAGACCTCTCTGAGGAGAGACCTCCGTGGAAACGGGTAGGCGAAGAGTGATGCGAGAGGCCTTGGTATGGTGGACGCGTGGATAGATTGAGGTTCTTGAAAATATACGGTGATGAGTTTGGTTTGGAAACGTGTTTTAAAGTTATTGGGTACTAGGTTTTCGTCCGTGGCTTTACCTGTGTAGACGTCAGCTATTGTTTTTTTAATATCGATAGGCTCGCGTTTGATGGTTATCTCAATTAGATAATAAGCGGTAATGTGAGACAATGAAGCCTACTCACTCATCTAGAAGAGACATATTTAATAAGTCATCATGATCAACTTGTCAGCCGACCACAGCTGGACATAGGCGTCCCCCAATTGTCGCCACGATAACCGGTCCAGTGCGTCTCACATCCATTGGTTCCTGCAACCCTCGTTAGGTATCGGCCAGTCATTATGCCATAAACATATTAAAACTTCCTGATAGTTACAACCTAGGGGACTTTGAGTGAAGACTTCAAGAGTGAATAGGCAAGCGTGCTCTATCGTGTTGACGATAACGTTACACATCATCGCTTACCATCAGGAGAGATAGTGGTCAAGTACGACCTATCTATTTAAAAAAGTTGTGATAAAAGGTACCGTTACCCTAGAACGCAAAAGACAATTAAAGTCTCACTCCACTAAAACGGGACGAATCATTCAATAATTTCCAAACCCAAAAAAAACTGATCACGAAACCAATCCCCTTAACACCACAGACCGAACCAAAGTCAATGACGATGATAATGTTTCGAAATCAACAATTAATTTAAGTTTCAACACTGAAACACGATCGACATAATTTACTAACGATCGTGTCGATGGATCCGTCGAATGGCGGTTCGTGAACACGAAGTAGATGTAACGAAATTATTTCTGGACCATTCGGTGTGTTAGTGATATCTTTGTTTTTGTTAGGGTGGTCTTAGTTAGATCTGTGAACGTCTAGAGGTCAAGTGATTGATTGCTTTCATGTATTGTTTTTATATTCAGGTGAATTTGATATTTGGATTTGTTTTTGTGTTTCGCGTTCAAGTATACCTACTCATACTAGCTTCTCCCAGGGGTGCCTTCTGGGTTACCGGAATTATACTACGAGATAATTCTAATATTATATCCTAATTACTACATAGTATAAAACAAACTCGCTTTCTCTGTTCTTATATCCCTGTGTATGCTTAAATCTTTAAAACTACGCAACGGATTTTGATGCGGTTTTTTTTTCATAGATAGAGTAATTCAAGAGGAAGCTTTATGGTATAGTATAATACATGTATAATATAGTAGGGAAAAACAATTAAATTTTGCACCCGTGCGAAACCGGGGCGGGTCGCTAGTAATATTATAAACGCGAAAGTTTATAGCACAGGACCGTTCGTTGTAACAACACTTGGGGGAGGCCATATGTCGTGACGTCCTTCGGCTGAAATGATGGCGATGACGATGGTGATGATGAAAGTTTGAATGTATAGAAATAGATGTAACGAAATTATTTCTGGACCATTCGATGTGCTTTTGATATCTTTGTTTTTGTTAGGGTGGTCTTAGTTAGATCTGTGGACGTCTAGAGGTCAAGTGATTGATTGCTTTCATGTATTGTTTTTATATTCAGGTGAATTTGATATTTGGATTTGTTTTTGTGATTTGATCTATCTAACCTTTGACAGTAGCTTACCGAAACGTATGACTGTAGGATAAAAATAATACTAACCCCTACCCTACCAACATTATAAACGAAAAGTATAGATTTATGAGTGTTTGTTACTCTTTCACGCAAAACTACATAATAGATTTCGATAAGACTTAGTAAACAGGTAGACCATATCCTAGAATAGAATATAGGATACTTTTTATCCAAGGATTATATATCATATTCCCTATAACATCACGCTACAAACCACGGGAACAGTGACCAAAGATGTATGTTTTTTTTTTTCCGGTAGGGGAATCATCAGAATGACTTCTCCCACTCTTGGGCGGAGCGGGAGGGCGTGTCAGACTCTTACTGACTAAACCCCTACCCCGTTCCTTCGTTGCCATCAATCTGGGGGACACGGTGATAACCTTTCGGATACCGTGTTCCCCAGAGGCTTCGGCCCTGCCGGGCCCCTACAGTTTGCTGACATCTCCTTGAGGCGCGCGTGGAACAGAACGCGCCGTCGACGACTAGGCTCGGTCCAGATTATTACGAGACTGCCGGACGGCGAGCTACCCAGTGCTCGCTGTCCGCGAGCCCGCGCCTACGGTGGTCGGAAATCGGGATCGGGATCTCGGCGGCGACGGCGTGAGTTCCGTTGCCTCACGCACCAAAGATGTATGTAAAAACCCGCTTGGGAATTAGTTAGTCAATCACAATTTTTTCCTTCGTTCTTTCTATTTGATTGTTTGAGCCAAATTTTTCCTTTTCACATTTTACCATTACATACTGATCTTCAGATCCTATTTTTTTAGTATCGTAGTTACTCAGATACCCGCGAAACGAGACACAATAGTAAAACAATAACAGCGCGGTCTCATAGGACCGGTTGGGGATTCAAACGTTAATTTATAAAACATTCCCCACTGACCGTAGGAAACGCATATTGGGTATCTGTAACGGCTCTGTATATCCTGGTGTCAGTTTTCACAACATCCTACCAACTTGTCCCAACGTTTATGAGGCTTCCCACTGGATCTGGTTCCAATACTGTTCGTACTGTATCTACTTTTTATAGACCTGTATCTACTTTTTATAGAACTTAAAAGTATTATATACTTTTAAGTTTTATTGGACGTATAGGTATTACTATCATACTTATCTTTTTTCGGTGTGCAATGTTCTTTTTAATAAATATAGACAGATACGAGTCATCAAAAAATTAAAACACAAGCAGTTTGACACTGTAAAATAAACCTCCGATTTGAAATACAGAATAGAATACACTTTATTGTATACCAAAATAGTACCTTACATAACTTTTACACGAACTTAAATCTCTGGATACTACGGCGGTCTTATCGTAGCTAAACTTGTACCATCGGAATCGATGGTTCTTCCAATTACGTAAGATAGTTAATAAAATAATTTAATATAGTCATCTCACATATGAACTTAACTACTAAATCCTGCATCGCACTATTAGAGTTCTTCACGCGATTTGAACATATAGCACAGCCAGAATTCATCTCTCGGACATTTGCTCACATCAAACAAAAGCATCCGTCTGATTGGAGGATACACCCTTTTCAACTTTGGACTTTAAACTCTGTTCCGCATACCTCCAAAATACCATTTCCCCAATATACTAACGGTAACAATCCAATCACACCTACGTATGTTTCCATTGCCACCTCATTTTGCAACCTGTCCATCCAACCTTGACATCTAGCATTTTGATATCTCACTTTAATGAGTCTCAGCTAAGTTATTTAAAGGACACAAGATAATAACTTGGCAAGACACTCTAATGTCTATTAGACTCATAATCTTGTCAGTTTTGTGATTATTTATCTTCTAGACGTATTTCTGCAAATATCTTATTGGCTACGCTATAATTATAATGTTTCAAATATTTTTATTTCATTAACAGTAATAGCATACGTATATTTTTTTATAGACTGCGTCAGTTGGTTTGGTATGTCTATTATTATCATTCTTATGACTTTGCAAAAAAAGCTGGTCAATTGTTTCGGTATTTATAATACCTGTTCGTGTAGTATCGAAATTATTTCTGTTAAAATAGGCTCGAATTATATATTTAACAAATGACTGAACAGTAAATAAATTCGACGAATGCAAAATTAATACATGCGATCATTTTATCATTTATGCAATAAGCATTGGACACTCTAACAATAGAACATACAGTTACACAGCTTTTAAAATCATCCCTTTAGAATTTGGCCACTGAACTGTTCCATACACGTCCAAACCCTCACTCCATTAAAAGACCCCTCATACCTCACACGACATTTCAAAAGACATGTTTACGCTATAAAAATCAAGGACCCCATAGCTTCAGGGCATCATAGTATAGAGCCTTGGGGTACCCCGTTTCCAGTTGATTTAACAGTAGCGTTTAGCACCGTCACTCACTAATGGACATCTGACGGAGGGACGCGAGTAGACGTGACCGTTTTAAAAGGGATCTGAAGGTTAAAAAAAAGTGCCAAATCAGATCTGATAGGCTCGGATTTTGTTGGAAACTAGGACAGATTTTTAGGAAAGATGTCTAGCGTTGTAGATTAGTTTGGAAATTAAAGGTTTTTTCTGAGTCTATATACGGAGGCTATCGGCATTTTTTTAAAGGCTGGATATCATCAAATAACTATTCCAGCTCAGGGTAGAGCAAGAGACATGTCAGACTTTTACTGGCACATCCCACCTGTGTTAAGTTGCCCTTGGCGTTCCAGGGTCACAGTAGCTAATTCGAGATGGGCAGTCGACTTATATTTAGAAGAAATGTAATATAGCCATGTTTACGAACAAAAATAATTAGTCTGTAATATTCCCAAGAGAGTCGGCTTCGGTCAGCTTACAGTGTAATAAGATGAGTCTAAATATAGAAAATAATAAGTGCTTCTGTTTGTTTCGTATCTAAAGCGAAGAGATGAAGTACATTCGTATTTATTTTTATGTATAGCCAAAAATAATTATAACAAGTGAAGATTTCACACTAACGTAAAAGCGCAAGGCTAGTTCGCGAAATTTAAATTTAAGTTGTTTCAGGTTTTACAAATCAAGTCTGCTAACCCCATTGAATGACCCTTTCATGAAATAGACATACCTAAAATACGGTTGACGCTCTAACAGACATACGTACCTGACAATTACTTGCAAAAAGCCAAAATCTTTTTTCTCAGCCATTACTGTCCACATTTGGGCGAAGGCCTTTCTAAACTCCTTCCAGACAGTCCAGGTAGGCGAATATGGTTTCTACATTTAAGACGTTTGTCTTGACAGTTATTACCTACTCCGGTATCATAGGTACGTTTACAAATATGTAAACTCAGACACATAAGACAAACCCACCCCGAACAACTAGGGCGTACAACTACAAATATTGACTACATTCGGGAATCGAATTGATGACACGCAGCGGCGCAGCAGCCAATCGCTAACCTACTGCGCCAACCACACTTAAATGAGTTGAGTTCCAAGTTAACTTTACAGAAAGATGGTAGATTATACTCATAGATTTCAGTTAGTGTACAAAATTTTATTACTACATATTTTGGTGTAAAATAAAGTTTATTCCATTCTATAGGTTAAAACCTAGTTACCCACTATTTAAACAAAGACTCTTTATAAACCTCCAGTAATTAAGGCTAAAAAACAAATAAGGTAACTTAAAACCAGTCGTCTATAACTAAGAACCCATCTTCTTAGTTAGTATACTTGTTTGTTAAACAAAGCGGGTAGTAGGGAAGAAAAGTTCAAGAAAACTTTTCAACCCGCTCGAAGGTCGGGATGAAATTACAAAGGTGTTGCCGACGGTAAAAAAAGTGGAAGAAAATCAGTGTAAAAGACGGTTATACGGTTTTTACTTGTTTGGGATTAGTTTAACTTGATTCTGGTAGCGTTTTGTGTAAGTTGTAACGTTATAAACGCATGTCGTGAAAATAGTATGTTCAGAATCGGTTAGCGAATTGATTTTAGCAATTTTTGCAGTTGGTATTTTTTTATTCTGTCATAATTGTAGAATATTTTAGGGTAAAGAACTTACCTACATATTTTGTTATTATCAATTCTTGATACAACCCACCCGTGTTCCTTAAATTATCCATTCGAGCAATATTTTGGGAACACATTATTATTGTGAGTACATCTAAGGAGTGGAATTTCCTGCCGGAAACTGTGTTTCCTGATAACTGTTTACTACAACCTAGGGATCTTTAAATCAAGACTGAATAGGATATTTCTAGACAACTCGCTCCATCGTCGCTTTCTATCAGGTGAGATACTAGTTAAGTGTGTTAGTGTAAAAAATATGCCGACATCTCTTTGAGGCTTGAGGTGCGCGTGGAACACAACGCGCCGCGCCGTCGACCAGGACTTGGTCATTTTCGGACGCTCGGACGGTGAGTTACAGGGAAATTATTGAAAATAGTATTTATTATTGTTTCAACAAAATATTCTTCCTACCGTGACGTCATTGAATATTTATTACAATAATTATTACCAACACAGTCCGAATTACATTTAATACTAACCATATTTACAGTGTGTCATAAAAACTTTGTTGCTACAACCCTAACACGAGTAAACTCAACCTTAATCTTTTAAACATAAGGTTCAAAATTGTATAACACGTTACACAAAATATATCAGCCGTCAACAAAGTTATGTTTCACTTTACGCGACACTTATTTTAAATGACATAAGGTTGAATTTTGATTGTGTTATTATGTTGCAGTGTTGTTTGGATTAATAGGATAAGTTGTGAAGTCAAATCACGTAGTAATAATGATCGTGGGATTGTCTAACACTATTGCGCTGGAATGCTTATTATTTGTTGTGGTAACACTGGTAAAAAACACGACTAAATTAGTTATAATCGTAAAAAAATGCAATCTTTTAAACTCATTACCCTTCTTTTTTGTACCGCAATAGGGTAAAATTTCATTTTCATTGACGATATTCCAACACCCAATCACAAACGACCTAAGACAGAAACTAAAAAAAACGCGCAGAAAAAAACAAAAAGCTAGAAAACGCGATCCGAAGCGAGAAAGCAATAAAAACATATAATAAAACCTGTATACATAATGAATGCCGAGGTGAATCAGACCCAAATGTATTCTTTTGATATTTAAATGTCGGACTAATGAAATGATCCCCCGGGATTGGTCGGATCTCTCGAACGCGGAACATTCGATTTTCGAACTTTTGAAAAGTAAGTTTCTGTGGTTGTGGCAGTTTTGTTCTGCGGACGTGATTAATGCGGTAAGGGTTTTTAGGGTTCCGTGAATTCGTTGTGAGTTCTACTTAATTTTTTGTCACAAAGATATTTTAAACAAAAATATTCTCGTTTAGAAGAACTTTCCTGTTACTTTTAGCTATTTTTCTATTTATCTTGCGACAGTATAATTTACTAGCCTGCGGTTTCACGAAATGGGCACTGAGTACTAAGAATTGGTGTAAGGATTTTTAAAATCAGTCTAGCAATTTTTAAGTTAATTTATTACAAAAAAAATCATTTAAATATTTCCTCTTTTTAATATCATTAGTATATTATGTATACTCTTAAAAGTACAAGTTGGTAAGTAACAACACACAAACCCACGAATGACTCGTAAAAAAAACTTTGTGGTCTTTGTGACGTTTAACCTTTAACAGTCACCTCAATTTTATTAAGACTTCCTGAATTTCGTAACAAACAAAAACAAAATATACAGCTTTCCAAATTATTCTTATAGGAAAAAACCTTCGTCCTTGAACAAAACGTGTACCTAACTTTTTTCTCCTCATACACCTGTAATAAATAACTAATTCATATTAGACAATATGGGTAAATAACAATGTACCCAAGTCCTTCCCTAGGGAATCATTATAATATTTTGTGGTACTTGTTATATTTAACGAGGATGCGCACGCAAGCTTTTTGCGATATTTATGTACTATTATATTTATAATTTTGCACCCATTTTCCGTGTTAGATTTTATTTTTTATTTTTTTGGTGGGAAATCATCATTACTTCCTCCACTCTTGGGCGGAAGAGCATATCAGACTTTTACTGACTAAAGCCCACTCATTTGTTCTATCTTTGCCTTCGTTCCAGGGCTCCCAGGCTTTCGTTTCAGAGGCCAACTAATGGCTCCAGTGGCTTCGACCCTGCTGAGTCCCTACGGTTTGCATACATCTCCTTGAGGCACACGTATCGTACACACGTAAGCTTTTTGCGAAATATATAGGTACTATTTTTTTATTTTGGACCCAATTTCAGTGTTCGATTTAATTACATTTTTTGAATGGGAAATCATCAGAATGACTTCTTCCGCTCTTTGGCGAACGGGAGAGCGTGTCAGACTTTTACTGACTAAAACCCAGTCCATTGTTCCTTCTTTGCCTTCGTTCTAGTGCCCCTAGGTTTTCCTTTCAGAAGCCAACTCCTGGCCCCAGAAGCTTCGACCCTGCTGCGCACATACGGTTTGCCTACATCTCCTTGTGGCCCGTGTATCGTACATACGCTACCTTTTTGGGAAATAAGTACTATTATTTATAATTTTGGACCCACTTTCCGTTTTCGACAGATTTTCCGTTCCTTGAAATTGACAGGTAATATTAATTAGGTTCTAAAAGTTTTCGTGTTAATTACCTTCTTACGTTCTAAAACCGACTTCAACGAATATCAATAGTATTAGAAAAGGGAAATGATCGCGTATCCGTAATGTTAAGATATCGCATCTTTTATGTGCCCACTGGTTTGTCTTGCGGTTTCACCTCGTGGTCTGTTTCGCAACAGCTACGTTTTTTCCAGGTTAGAAAGTGGCTTGTGGCACACAGTGATACTCGTAGAATAATTTTCTGACAGTGAAAAACATATATAAGACAGCTAAATTGTCATAATTTTGATTTGAAAAAGGGAAGGAAGGAAGGGAATTAAGAAAAAGGGATAGTGTTGTTTGTCAAGTACTGCACTGCACTAACACTGTCTCTCTCGATTACTCTGAAACTATGATGTAAGAAAACATATCCGTTCTTCCCGAGATAACCTTTTACATAGAAACAATTTTAAATTTTCGTTTTATAAATCATGTAAAGTAGTAAAAGAACGTGATTATGAAACTATATCCATTTCCAGTAAGGACACAGCCAATTAAAAAAAACAATGATGCAGTGTAATTTTTGCGAATCATGTAAAATCGCGAACAATTAAATGAAAATACGCTGTACTTTTTGTATTCTCTTTGTCTTTCGGTACACAGAAATATTTCATTGTCACTATTTTAACTCGAATGAAAGTCACTTAAAAACTGTGTTTTTGTAACACTTCTCCCACCTGTACTAAAAGAAAAAAAAATTGTTTGGTTTTCTTTTCCTAAGTAACCTCGAACCAGCCTATCGTCGCTTCCCCACCTCTTCTTTGGCCAACATTTTAAATATTTTTTAATAAAAATAGTCTTAGGGTAAGTATCATCGTCATCAAGGATAAATATAATTGATGACGATGACGATAATTCGATACCATAGATACCAAGTCTACAATCAAGGATACCAGTTTTTTAAGGTTAGTCCAGTTGTTTTTTTGGCTGCTTTTGACAATGAAAGCTGTCAAATTATGGTCAAAGTTTCTACCAACCTTTTTATTTTATTCATTCAAATGTTTTTTTTTAATTAACTTTTTTAATTCTTTTTGTTTGATGCAGTTTCTTGTTTACACAAATAGTGTCAGTAAACAGTAGTAAGAGGTATCTTCATTTTTCTGAATGCTCATAGAAACACGTTTTCCAATTAAAAAAGATTTCGAGTCAACTTTGTCTGTTTGTTTCGTGCAGGCTCCAGTTATGAAATTAATGTTATTATTTGTTCTGTTCTCACTTCTTGACATTTAAAAAGATTTTTACATTGCTGGAAATAATTGATATTGCTTATTGTTTGAGTGGGAAATGATGAAAGCACTCGGGCGAATGTTTGAACGTTTTTCTTGAAATGAAACGAGTTTCCATTTTTAGTTCATGAATTCCCGACCGATCGTATGCGACCGCGCTGTTATTGTTTTACTATTGTGTCTCGTTTCGCGGGTATGTGATAGATTAAGTCAATATTTACAACTGTTTATTATCTTCATACATATAGTACTTACTTATCATCATCATCGTCATTTCAGTCGAAAGGTGTTTACTGTTGAAAATAGGCCTCCCCCAAATGTCACCATAACGACCGAAGGGCTACGTGAGTAGGTACGCGTTGGTGCTTGCGCTGCATCCACATTTGTAAATGCTCCCTTCATGTTACATTGCATGTTACATTACAGAAGTCTGTGTTCTTGTGTGTTACGTTACAGCAGCCTGTACCGAGGTTTAGTCTGTGCCCCTCTTTAGATAGAACACTGGAGCGCAATCGCGGGTACAAGCTAGTATTTAGTACTTACGTCAAGTTTACTCAGTATGTAGGTACTCGTACTACTTCACACACGTTTTCATTAAAAGCCTTACCTGTAACAAACAAAAGAGCATGTTAACCTTAATTAAATACAAACAAATAAACCGCTTGTTATTTTATAATTAAAAAGAGAACTTTTCGTTTTATTTTTGTAATTTTTTAACAACGTAGTTGAAAAAGCTTGAAACTGTAAATACATGATACCTGCAATGCTATATATAGGTATTATTAATAATAACCCTCCTTATCGATTACGGTGGTCAATCTTAGCAGAGATTAGCCAATTACGCAGGAGACATTATAGTGCACAAGTGTGTGCGCAAACACAGATGTAGGTACTCACAGTTACTTTACTCTTATAGTCCGATGTGTCGGCAATTCGACTTGACCGGAAAGAGATTAGGCGCAGGACCAGACCACCCAAGTTTATTTAAGCCATATTTTAAATAATACAATGTAATACAAACTAGTGTTCGACTATGATCCCACCTGGTGATAAGCAGTGATGCAATCGTTGATGATTAGGCGCACTAGTTTATTAAGAGCCTATTTAATCTAGCCTAGCAGACACCTAAATTATAATCGAACGGGAACACCGCAGCAGACAAATTGGCTATTTATAAAATAAATATAATTTATCATTTAATGACTAGAAACAAGAAGGTTTTGTTTCTAGTCATTAAATGATAATCGCCTTTTATTTATCAGCACTAGTCTAGAAAAAATCGCCATTTCACACTAGCCAGCACAATTTCATACACAAAGCATTACCCATAATGCTCCAGTAAATCTTTTCATAACGGAGATAAAATTGAATACGACATCACGTTGGGAACTGAAAATTTATGAAAAA
This sequence comes from Mythimna separata, assembly GCA_030763345.1. NCBI lineage: Eukaryota > Metazoa > Arthropoda > Insecta > Lepidoptera > Noctuidae > Mythimna > Mythimna separata. The sequence continues at coordinate 11,019,752 of CM061192.1, forward strand.
ATATGTAACCGGGCTAGGACAAAGTTGTCACATGCAAATGTGAGATGTTATAGCATATTAACAGCTGGGGTCGGGATAAATAGGTGTTATGTAAAACAACATTATGTATTATACATGGTGTTTGATGTTGTTTTGTGCAAGTTTGATGTTGGAGTTTCTTGCCGGTTCTTCTACATAGGAAACGACCAATTGGAACCGTGTATTAGCTTCTGACGTTTTATAAGTGCCCATGATGTAGGCCCATGTTAAATTTTTTTGATTTTGTTAGAAAGATGCGTGGTGGCCGAAGAATGCAAAGGGCAACTGAACACCTACCACTGACCATAATCTACCCCAGGTTTCAGTTAAGTCACCCAAAGCGGCAGGGGATCCCCGGTCACTATAGGCGCAGCCGCGCAGGCAACGAGCAATGTTTAGTTCGCCATCCGGTCGTCCGGTAAGGACCGAGCCCGAGTCAGCCTTGTAATCATCATCTGCCTATGCCTAGCCTTTTCCCAACTATATTGGGGCCGGCTTCCAGTCAAGCCGGGTTTAGCTGAATACCAGTATTTTACGAGGAGCGGCTGCCTACCAGACCTCCACAACCCATTAACTGGGGTAACACGATACTTCATGGCAAGACTGGAGTCAGATTTACTGGCTTCTGACTATCCGTAACGACTGCCAAAGATCTCCAAATGACAGCCGGGACCAACGGCTTAACGTGCTTTCGGAGGCACGGAGGAAACTCGTTATGTTAAGATGGTCACCCATCCACAGACCAACCTTGGCAAGCGATGCTTAACCTTGAAGATCGACCTATGCGGCTGTTATTATCTAGCCACGAGCTCCGCAGGCAACGAGCAATGTTTAGTTCGCCATCCAGTCGTCCGGTAAGGACCGAGCCCGAGTCAGCCTTGTAATGGTTCTCACTAATTTGCCTCAAATTTTAGAAGAGAGAATGGGCCGTAATCCAACACACAGACCCAATGCGATTTGGTGTTATATGTCTTCGAATTTTTGGTTCTAGGACATGCTAGTTTCCTCACGATATTTTTCTTCACGATTTTGAGTATGATAATGAAATAAATTATACAAACTAAAGCGCCTACCTACTTCAAACAAACACAGAATCAGAACAATTTAATTCAATGAAAATATTACAATCGCCAAAGAAACAGAATACTTACTACTATTAGGTATGAAAAATTCCAGAAAATTTAAAATTCCTTAATCATAAAAATAACTATGGTACTTTCCATGAACATTACAATTTCCTTCAAAATGAACCAGATGGGCACCATATATAAAAGATACCTACCAATAAGTGTCTCACCAAATTGCAAACTGCATCTCACAATAGTTGGACCGAAGATAACTCCAACCATTACGCCAATATCGGTCGTTTGGACCGGGTAGACACCTGGGTGGTAATGGACTGTTGAAACTTTTGTTAGAAAGAGATGAGGCTACACATGGCGTATATTGCCGTCTCGCTCTTACAATAAAACAATAATTGGTTCATCGTTATCGGTGTTATGTATGTGGATACTAGATATTATCGTTTTCTGTCTTGCATTAAAACTTTCTTGTTTAGTATCGTAGTATTGTCTAGATGGAGTAGTGGTGCCTCAGTCCCGAATTACGAGAGGTCGCGGGTTCAAACTCAGCCAGGCTCATTACTTTGTATAATTTATTTCATCACCACTGCTCTCAAAACGGTGAAGGAAGACATCGGCATGTCCTAGAACCAAAAAATTCGGAGACACGTGATATCTACCAATGAGCACTGGACCCGCCTGGTGGATTACGCCCCATTCCTTCTCCTAGAGAGGAGGCCTGAGTCCCAGCAGTGGGATCATTCTAAGGCTCGTCGGTCTAGTGGTTGTAAGAGCGACTGCTGAACGGTGGGATCCTGGGTTCGATTCCCGAGTCGGTTAAAAAGTGCTATTGGATTTTTCCATTACTGTACGGTCTTTAGATGTCCGCAGTTTGGAAGTTGCTGGTGTGAAACCCCCGTGGCTCAAATAATAGAAATAATGTGTACGTTCGACGTACACACATCCAATATAAACCAGGAATATAACAAAACAAAAGAAATAAAACAAAAAGATGCAAAGAAAAAAGTTTTTATTAAAAGTATTATGGATAGTGATCGTAAACTATAAAAAAATGACACGAGCCTTAATCCGTTAGGAGATCGAAGAGTAAAGATCCTGACCGTGGTTGAGATGGACCTGGTTTCGCAGACTCTGATAGTCCTGGCTTCGTAGTCTCTAATGGATCTGGCTTCGCAGACACTGATGGACCTAGCTTCGTAGTCTCTAATGGATCTGGCTTCGCAGACTCTGATGGACCTAGCTTCGCAGACTCTAATGGATCTGGCTTTACAGACTGTGATGGACCTGGCTTCGCAGACCCTGATGGACCTGGCTTCACAGACTGTGATAGACCTGGCTTCACAGACCCTGATGGCCCTGGCTTAACGGACCCTGATGGACCTGGCTTCGCAGACTCTGATGGCCCTGACTTAACATAAATAAATCTCCCTGGCTTAACAGACCCTGATGGCCCTCGCTTACCGGAGCCTGACGGCCCAGGCTTAACAGACCCTGATGGCCCAGCTTTAGATGGTTTAGGATCAACGGTCTCTGGATTGACCCACAAATCAGGAATTGAAGTTTTTGACTTTTTAACTGGAGCTGCATCAAACACGACCCTATTTAAAAATGCGTTATCAAGCTCATCAACCTCACAGTCTATTAAATCAGCCGTAGTCAAACGCCCATTATTTGTGTTATCCATTAAACGATCCAGAATTAATTCAAGTTTTTGATCTTCATCGTAAATCACCTGTTCATGTTCTGCCAGTATCTGGTCTTGTCTCAACCAGTACCCAGGATTCACATCATTCATTTTTTTCATAACAAAATGCTTAAATGCTACTAAAGTCATGCTACTTTTGCTGAAAATGGGCCTCATTACTCGTTTGAAGTATTTAATATACGTCAGTTCTGGAGGACGGAAAATAACATCGTGGCCAGCAGCTTTTAAAATTTCTCCAAATCTGTAAGAAGGTTGACAGTAGACTTTATGCTTCTCAATCAGAGCAAACATTTCTCCTCTATGTGCACTTGGGTCATAAGGAATATCATAGGCGTTCAACCATTCAATCATTTCTTTTTTCTGGCTATGCATCGTTGGTAATTTACAAATCGGGTGTAAGTCGTTTGCATATGGATTTGACTGTTCTATTACGAACACCGAATTCGGGGGTAGTGTGTGCATTTTATTTTTTAACCAGAATTCAAGGGTTTGCAGTTTAGGTGGGAAGTAAACATCGATTAATCCGAGTTGGGGTGAGGCGACGGCTATGATCTCTGTGCTATGGACTCGATGATCACTTATATAGTAAGAGCAAGGGATTGTCCGCTCTATGTGGATCAGAACTCTGTTGTTCTTTCTATATTCCTTCATTTGATGCAAATACTTCATCCTTCTAGAAAACTGCTCTGTGTTTTCAACAACGATATATTTATCAGTCTTAGGAAGACGTTTCCATATGAAACCTAGATTATGCAAATCTTGTTTGAGCATAGCACGCGTGTACTCTTTAAGAGATAGCACATTATCTTTGATTGCTTGTATCATTGAAATTTTTGTGGGTATTTCAAGCTGGTTCACGTATTGATCAATTATTACTCTTCGCATGTGTTCATATTCAATTTTTCTAATTTGTTCTATGAATGAGGGTTCATTGCTGCTATTTTTATAGCGTAACCATTCAATGAATGTTTTTTTTTCTTTCTTTCTCATCAATGCTTTCTTTATATATTCCTGGTTCACTCCAGTATAGTAACTCATTGTTTTCAACAAATCCTTTTCAGCGGCAGGTGTCCAATAGCAAGGGCTTTTGGATAAAACGTTTACGGCAATTTGAATCTTGTCCGATATTTCGTTGTAAAGTATCAGGTCCGATTTGGAAGTCATCTTGCATAGTTTTTTCTGTAAAAAAGAAGTTATATTGCATTGTTTTCTTAGTGAGAGAAAAGTCCTACCTACTATGGGGTATCGGTTTAGATGGTTAACTAAAGGTAAACAGTCTTGGTATATTTTTTTATGTTAAAGAGGTCATATATAATATACACAAAGATTATTTAAATTTAGTTTATTAGCTAACATCGATTTAGGTAAATACCTAGTTGCAAAGATTTTTACATACCAATTTTAGTCATCTTTTAGATAAAAAGACATGCCAAGATTGTTTACATTTAGTTAATTACCTAAACTGATAGACCACAATATTAAAAACGGTTAAAAGTTTGTATGTATGGATGCATGGATATTTGTTACTCTCACGAAAAAAGTACTGAATAGATTTTGATTTAACTTGGTATACAAGTAGACCATATCAATACTATTTACCCGCGTGGGTTGCTATAAAGATTTGAGATTTGATAAGAAAATTATCCCAAAGGAACATATTCCTTGAGACAATTTTTTACTATCACGCGGGCGAAGCGGCTGGCAGTAGCTAGTATTAAATAATTGACCTATAGCACTAACTAGACTAGTTAGGTAATGAATTAAACTGCATACACATTCTATGAATTCTAATTTCTAGTGCCTTTAAAATAAAAAAAAATATGTTTTAATATTAGGACATTCGATTGATTGGAACTGTCAAAAAATGAGAGAAGAATAATAAAAATCACAGTGTAAGTACATTTCTTAACAATAAAAAGAAATCTTCTAACCTAACCTTTCTTTTCGCAGATATGCCAGGAGAAATTTATTTTGACTTACAACAGCTCCAATTTTTATAATCTTTTTCTATTTTTTCTATCAATATATTTTTTTTAATTTGTATGTTAGGTACGTTGTACCGATCTTGATAGAATTTGTTACGGAGTAAGCTTGAACCCCAAAGCTACTGTTTATCTAGCTTCGACTTCGATTTAGCGACCGTAATAACCGACATTTACGTAAACAAAGTCGAGGGTAAAAGCTAGTCAATAATCTACAAATATCTATAGGTACTTAATATTATAAAGAGGTAAAATTTGTAAGTTTGTACGGGAGCGGAGCAGTAACGAAAAATGCGGGTGAAACCGCAGGGGACAGCTAGTATATAATAAAATCGTAGGAAAGTCAAAACTGAACATTGACTATTTTTAAAAAGAATGCTAGAGGCGTGATCTACAATCGATATCGAAGCAAAAAATAAAGTTTTTATAATTTTTGTCTGTTTGTCTTTATGTATGTCGGGGCTAAACTCAAAAAGTACTGCATGGATTTACTTCAAACTTTGCATGAATATTACTAAGAGGTCGGGTCAACCTATAGGCTACATAATAATATTATCACGCTATCACCTACGGGGGAGGAGCTGTGCGCTGTACAACCTTCACGCAGACGACGTCGCGGGCAGCAGCTAGTAAAATAAATAAAATTTCAATCTGAGAAGTTTACACCCAATGCAATTTATAAAGTTTATTTCCATCAGATTGAGATTTAACTTTGGTTTCTGATTTACTATTGAAAGATTATGTCCGCGACTTATAATTTCTGAGTTTAGAAACCGAAGATAAGTAGGTTATTCAAATAGGTAGGTAACGAATTATAAATTTTATGAAAAAAATACGAGTTTTCAACGCAGTCTGGTAAAATCGTAGCAAAAAACTTTTGACAGTTTTTTTTAATAATATTTTTTTAGATAAAATAATTTTACTTAAATCATTTTATAGACCTTAAACATTGTTTTTTTTTTTAATCTATCTAATCTATCCCGGGTATAAAGTACGTAAGAATCTAAACAGCTCGGCTAATAAAATAATTTACACAATTATTTTCAAGATGATAAACACGAAATCATAAACTGCAAGATAAAGAATAGGTAGGTAAGTACGTTACTGATGACGTCATAAGTCTAAGGAGGTCCGAAGAAAGCCGCGCGGGGAAGGCGGGGGGGGGGGGGACATTCTTCCCAAGTCTATCCCAGTGGCACACCACTTTATACAGACAGAAAACTCCATTCATTCAAGATAATCCGACAACAATGCCCTATTGCAAACCAGCTAGATCCGGTTTCAAAGCGAATAAAACTGACCATAAAATGTTGTTTATAAAGCGAAACTAAGCATCTAGCAATATTGTTTTTTAAAAAATAGGATGTAAAAATCATTTGAAATAAATATTTGACAAAATAATAAACAATTTTAAAGAATATTTACCTGACGAATTTTTGAAAAAACTGACGTGCGCTTCGCTCCACGTTATAATGATTACTGAGTGAGCGACTGAGCGAGCGACGTACCCCGCCCCGCGACCCTGCTAGTTCGGGACGCAAGGCGCGCGGTGTAAGTACCAAAACACTAGGCGATAGTTTGTATTTGTGCGTGTGTGTTACTCCCGCCACGCTAAAACGGCTGAACCGTTTTGGATGAAATTTAGTAAACGGATAGACTGACTAAAATATAGGATACTTTTTATCTTAGCAGTTGTGTATCTGCGTGTGTATTTGTTACTCCAGTCACGCTGAAATGGTTGGACGGATTTGGATGAAATTTGACACACGGGTAGACTATATCCAGTATTAGATCATAAATTCATAATATACTTTTATCCCCATTTTTTTTTAGATTATGTTCCCTTAGAATTATTTTCTGCTTTTAATCGGGAGAAGCAGCTGGCACAGACCAGTCGGTTAGTTGTATTAATATGAGAATTCTAACGCTTGCTACTATATATATTACTATATTAAAATCATCAATAACATCGCTCTATCACCGACATTTGCAACTGTTCACATAATATTATAAGTATTATAATATACTGCGTTCAATGACTGGCCTGTTGGTCTAGTGGTTAGTGACCCTGACTGCTATGCCGGAGGTCGTGGGTTCGATTCCCACCCAGGACAAATGTTTGTGTGATGAGCACGATCATTTGTTCTGTGTCTGGGTGTAATTCATCTATAATATGTATGTATTTAGAAGTATATAAGTATGTTTATCAGTGGTCTAGTACCCATAACACAAGCTCTGCTTAGCTTGGGACTAGATGGCGTTGTGTGAAAGTTGTGGAATATTATTATTATTTATTATTAATGAGTAAAATACTTAGAACACGGTCCTGAATGTGTATTAAAGATCAAAAGGCAAAGGATACCTACTTGAATTTAATAAAGTTTCTAGTATAATTGTTCTGAGAAACCAGCACTGCGTTATTTTAATTTTTTGTTTAAATATAACTTTGATTTCGGAGGTCGCGGTCGGTGTTAAATAACGAAGAGACAGAACTATTATAGAAACACCGACTTCCGAAATTAAAGCAAGTATTTTTTTTACTTTTTAGTGTTTTTTTTAACTTATTAGTTGGTTGTATTTTTTTGTAAGTTTTTTAAATTCAAATTCATTCATATAATTCGATTATTACATACTAAAAATTTAAGAAATCACGAAAGATATCGATTAACGTTTGAATCCCCAACCGGTCCTATGAGACCGCGCTGTTATTGTTTTACTATTGTGTCTCGTTTCGCGGGTATCTGAGTAATTAAAGACAACTTAATGTTTTTATTTCCGTGTATGAACTTAAGAATTATTAAGAATATTAAGTCAATAAATGTAAGAGGGTCAATGACCGTATTTCGGGAAGAACACTTTTTTTAAGGTGGTAAATCATAAAATAACTAATCCTACTATAGAGTGAAGTGAGAGGGCGTGTCAAACTGACTAAAACCCACCTGTGTTCCTCCAGTTGCACTTTGGGTTCTAGACCCGTGATGATTCATCGTCACTTATTATTTATAATAATAATATTCCACGACTATCACACAACGCCATCTAGTCCCAAGCTAAGCAGAGCTTGTGTTATGGGTACTAGACAACTGATAAACATACTTATATATTTCTAAATACATACATATTATAGATAAATTGCACCCAGACACAGAACAAATGATCGTGCTCATCACACAAACATTTGTCCTGAGTGGGAATCGAACCCACGACCTCCAGCGTAGCAGTCAGGGCCACTAGCCACTAAACCAACGGGCCAGTCAATATATATTATTTACTTTTCAATGGCGGCCCGCGCTTATTACCGTGAGGTGATAAGTACCTATATCTTCTTTGAAAATACTAAACTACCAAATTCAAAATACTTACTCAAAACGTCTAGTCTTCCTTATCCTTACACCTTATTATAAAACGATTTCCCTCTTCCTTACATTTTATAAAATAATATCCCCCACCGCATCTGTCTGTTTATATTAACGCGTTAAACTCAAAAACCCTGACCCTGATTTGGTTAAATCCAATCTGCAAAGCCTAGAGCATAGGCGTAGGGTAGCCAGCCTATCGGTGTTCTACAGGATGCATTTCGGAGAGTGTGCGCAGGAATTACATGAGTTAATTCCGCCATCTCGCTTTTACCATCGGACAAACCGTCGTACGGCGAGTATCCATCCTTACGTTGTCGAAACCTGCACGGTCCGGACAAAGCGGTTTGCTTCGTCCTTCATACCGCGTACATCGAAGGATTGGAACAATTTGCCTGCTGCGGTCTTTCCGTCCGATTATAATTTGGGTATCTTCAAGACTAGAGTGAATAGGCTCTTAATAAACTAGTGCGCCTCACCATCAACGATTGCATCACTGCTTACCATCAGGTGGGATTGCAGTCAAGCACTAGTTTATGGTATATTAAAAAAAAAAAAAAAAAAAAACTACTGACCAGATTTTCATGCAGTTTTAACCAACAGACAGAGTGATTTATTAGGACGGTTTAAGTGAATAATACTTGCATATTTTAGTAAGAAAAACTAGATAATAACCCCTAATCTAAAAACCATTACCTCCATACTGCCTAATATTAAAGATCAGCCGCATTGTCCATTTATTTTTCCCTTTAATCAAAGGTACGGTCAAGGGTAGTCCGGTCCTTGAGGACTAAACGAACTACCCTCATCAAATATGAAACACACGGGAAATTTCTACTGGACCACGGAATAGATAAGGTGCAGAAGGTCGACGCCAGTCCGTGCACGCATGCACGATTTGCACGTGAATATGCAACGCCGGGGTGAAACTGGGCTGCTACCGCTACTACAAGTCGCGGCATGGTGGACAGAGTTCCAGCGGGATTTTATAGTGGAAAGGCGACTGCAATCAATCTCAACAGAGATTAGACAAGTACCAGGAGATGTTATAGGACACAGGTGTGCATCTGTATTTGCGCACACACAAACACAGGTGGTGCGGAACCTAGATGAAGTTAAAGCAAAGAAGGAACACGAGTGGGTTTTAGTAAGTAAAAGTCTGACACGCTCTTCCGCTCCATCCAAGAGCGGGAGAAGTCATTCTGATGATTTCCTTGCCACCTAAAAAAAAAGATGGTGTGGTGCTCTGTTCTGTGTCTGTGTGTGTTTCTTTACTCTCATAGTCCGATAAGACGGCAATCTGACACGACCAGGGAGAGATCAGGCGCAGGAATTTCCGAGGCACGGGGTATCATACAACCAACTTCCAAACACCGGGCAGCTACACAGTAATTCCTAATAGAAACGTCATATCACACGCAAATCGAGCCAAAATGCGCGAAACCTAGTGGCGGTGACGTCACATGTTAGTTTGTATGCCCTTTTTCTGAGACTTCACAGTTTCATCTTCCACTAGATTTTAAAGGTTTCCAACTTACTACTAAATGAATGAATGTTTTTCTATTCTCGAGTTCGACTAAAATTATACTAATGAAAAAAATTGCGTGCGCCTGGTTTCGCTCGTTGCATATAGTGTACCTTCTGACCCCTATTTATCTACTCTGTGACCGAACCAAGTTCCTAGCTAATTGAAACCTTTGGTCAGCACGTGAAGTTCAGAAGGGACTACTAATTATTAACTTCTGAAAGTAATTAAATGGTTTCGAAAAGTGCTTTTTTCTTCGTTCCCAATTCAATGAATTTTTTATAGTTGTTACCTCTGAACTCTGTCATTTAAAGACTGGTTTTTTTAACCTGGAAAATTCATCATCTGCCTAGCCTTTTCCCAACTATATTGGGGTCGGTTTCCAGTCAAGCCGGTTAGGTATTTTACGAGGAGCGGCTGCCTACCAGACCTCAACAACCCATTAACTGGGGTAACGCGGTACTTCATGGCAAGACTGGAGTCAGATTTACTGGCTTCTAACTGTCTAACTTCTTCTGGAAGATTGATAGGTTATATTTCCAGGTAGATCCTATTTTTATGAAAAGCAAATGCAATTAATAATTGGAATCGTAACCCAATGCAAAATTATGTGAACACCTCAAATGTTATAGATTTATATTCATTTAATATAGTGGTTTGGGTGTTCTCATCAAAAAGTGTCTCGTATTTTTTTAACTGTGAAGTGTAATAAAAAATAAACTAAGTATGTTATTTATAAACTATAAATAATTGGATAGGTAATACTTTATTCTAGGGGCAGAATAATTAACTGATGGATGAGGTTAGACCCTTTAAATATATTTTGTACATTTTCTTCATTAATTTGTCAGTGTAGGGGCTGACGTGATTAGCTTGAGTAACACAAGGGGCGGGTTCTTTCGGACGGCGAGCAATGGGTAGCTCGCCGTCCGGACCAAATCAAAGTCGTCGAAGGCGCGTAGTCTTCCATGCGCTCCTCAAGGAGATGTCAGCAAAACCATTTATTTTAAAGTCTGACACGCCCTCTCGCTCCGCCCTAGAGCGAGAAATAACATTGGATTATTTCCCACCTAAAAAAGAAGATCGCAGGTTTTTTGCCCAGTCCACGACATTTTTTTAGTAAGATATCTGTATAGTATGTTTGTGAATGAGTTATGTCTACGTATTACAAATGTATGATGGATTATTACTTTTTATTAAAAAAATAAAAACCATTATTATTGAAAAATATTTTAAAATTTATTATTATCAAATTAAACATTTTGAGGAACAGACTGGCTAAACAATTAAAAAAGAAAACACTTTAAAACATGAATCTTAGGTAAGTACTAAGTACTAATCACTTTAAAATTATCTTGATAATCTAGAATTCTAATCAGAATCGGAGTCACTTGAGGGTAGTTCAGAATCCTGCCCATTATTCTCCGCAGACGCATTTTTCGTGACATCTTCTAGTTCATCCAACAAATCGTCAGCTAGGCTATCTTTTAGCTGAATGGCTTTTTCCTCAGCCTCGATTACTGTACAATACAGACTGACATTTTCGTCAATAGTACTCATAATTTTGTTTATACATGTCGAAACTGGATGAGGACCTATATGGTCTTTTAAAACTAAAGGCAGATTCACTCTTAACATATCAAAGTAGTAAGTAGTAGGTGTCAGTTTCATAATACAGTCTGGCAACCTCAAAACCTCGTGTCCATTTTGCTTCAAAATATTATCAACTAGATACAACTTCTTAGATATATCAGAGTATTTCTGTATCAGTTCGAATAGTAACGCTTTTGGCATCTCAGGGTCGTGGGGAACATCGAAAAATTCCAGCCAATCACACATCTCCTTCTTCAAGCTGTCTTCATTAGGTAAAGGTAAAAGTTCTTGACAATGATGTTTGTAGTTATTTAAAACGATAACGCTCGGTTCTGGTAAATACTTCAAAAGCGAATCCTTGATGAATCTTAAAAATGACTCAGTACTGAATTCAATCACAAATTGCTTTACTTTAACTCCTTGATTCGTTACGGCGTAGATTACTCTAATTTGTGCCTCACTGTTCGAAAGACTTTGTTTCATAGTCAAAATCTCACCGTTAATATCGAAGGCGACTTCATCGATGAAATAAATAGTCTTCCCCTGTTTCCTGTATTCTTGAAGTGCCTTCAAATACAACTGCCTTTCAAACGTAACTTTAGGATTCTCTATAACAACGCAGGTTCCTCTCAAAATCTGTTTCCACATGAAGCCGTTTTTGTAAAGGTAATTCCTGAATTCTCCCAAATCCATATGAGCTGGGATTTTGCCGTAAAGTTTGACGAAAAGATGGAAGGTTGTAGGCATAATCTTGTCATAAATATACAAGTCCATTAACTGATGGTAAATGACAGATCTTTCCACTTCTCTTACTTTTATTTCAACATATTCTGTATTTTCTTGGGTTAGCTTTGAAATAAGGTCCGGTTGCAAGCCCGTGTAGTCTATAGCTTTAGGTCTTCTGCCGGCCGTTTTTTTATGTTCCTCTTTTATTTTTGCAGCTATTCGGCATAATATACGTACGTTTTCTGGGCGGCTTTTAGGTACATAACTGCCAGTTTCTTTGTAAATTTTGCTTGGACCGGGCGTGGGCTGCGCCATTTTGTTTTAACTTCACACGAGCACTAGGAAAAAAAAATACAAATACGTCCGTTTATGACAAGGCGCGCGGCGTAACTGAGGTACGAGGGGAGGGCGGCGGGGACAATGGCCGCGACTACGACGCGCGCGAGAGAGTGTGTGAAAGAGATGGCTATATCTCACGTCTCACTATACGTGACGTAAGAGCCCAAGGCCATTATTAGAGTGCGCTGTTATTGTATGACTTTATTTTATAATTATATTATAATTACTTATTTAAATTGAATTTTGGGACACTTGAACAACGGTGCCTTGACTACTATAAAATAATAATTATAAATTAAAATATTATGTTTACAGAATTAATCAAGATTAAGTAATAAATACAAATAAATCAGGTAACTAATTAGTTTAAACCCGAGTAAATTTTCAACAAACTCGAATAAAATTCCAACCTAATTACAAAAACAATAAATAATTAATCCTAAGAGCCGTTTTGCAGTAAATCGCCATTATTTTAACTAAGACTACACAAAATTATCATTTCCCGTTTGTTTGTTTAGTAGAAATATTGTTATACCCTCGAGCCACGAGCAAATGGCTCACATTTGTTAAATGTAATAAGAGCTTAGAGATAATAGATTATAGATTACTTCAATTAATAATTGCCGTGCCTTCGGGCGTCTGAGATTCAGCAGCGGCGTAAAAATATTGAGATAACAATAACAATTATTCATAATTATTGTTGTTTACCAAACACGTTCTTGACAACTGACAAATTACCTAGACAACATCTAATAACCTAAAAAAAAACTAAAAAACGATTCATTTCATATTTATAATATCAATAAAAATATTATCTAAACTGTTTTTGGTTGCTACGCTTAATTAAGCAAGCGTAAATCGTATTTTTTTGACAAACTGACACATCTATCATCATTTGTTTGACACTTCATACGAGTCCGCAATTTATTTAGTCTTCAACAGTCAATAAAATATACGTTTTTAGAATATTAAGAATCACCTTTTAGACTTAATCCTTCGTCATAAAAGAAGAAAAAAAACTAATAAATATTAGAATTTATTATTCGTCCGATAATAATTTAGGTGTCTTCAAGGCTAGAGTGAATACGCTCTCAAAATGCTAGTGCGCCTCACCATCAACGATTGCATCACTGCTTACCATCAGGTGGGATCGCAGTCAAGCACTAGTTTATAACAAACTAGCTGTAGCCCGCAGCTTCGCCCGCGTACATAAAATATAGCCTATGTCACTCAGGAATACAGTAGCTTTCTATTGGTGAAAAAATTTTAGCAATCGGACCAGTACTTCCACAGATTACTTTATACAAACAAAAAATCAAACTTTACCTCTTTATTATTTCATGAATCCCCGACTGGTCCTATGAGACCGCGCTGTTATTGTTTTACTATTGTGTCTCGTTTTGTGGGTATGTGATAGGTTAAATTCATCATCATCATCATCATCTCAGCCGAAAGACGTCCACAGCTGGACATAGGCCTCCCCCAAGCGTCGCCACAGCGACCGGCCCTGCGCGTCTCGCATCCATCGGATTGCCACGACCCTCGCCAGGTCGTCGGTCCACCTTGTGGGAGGCCTTCCGACGCTAGCTTAAATTAGTATAGATAAAAATAAAAGAATTATATTTTTCTGTCAATGCCTTATCAAAGAGTGCACATTAAATTCGCGAGTTATTCATGTTCCTGACCTGCGGGGGTCGGGAGGCGGGGACGGGACTCGTGTAACTTCGGCTGGCTTCGTGCGCTCGGTCCCGACGCGACCGGTGAACATGCGTTCGGGCATGTTCGGGTAACATCGGGGCGACCGATTGCGGGCGTTGCGCTTGCTCATTGAGTTTTGTTATCTATTTAGGTAGGTACCCAGGTAGGTATGTACGTAGATTGATCAATTTGATACGATTTTTTAACAAAATGTGTAGGTAGGTGACAATTAATTTTAAATCAATACGTAGATTAATTCATGAATCCCCGACCGGTCTCATGCGACCGCGCTGTTTTTGTCTTAGTTCTATTGTGTCTCGTTTCGCGGGTATTGATAGGTTAAATAGGTACCTACTTAGGTACTTAAAAATAAACGTATGCTCAAATTGATAAATAATAGACAGATATTATCTATATAATTATATGAGTTATAGCAGCCCAAATGAAAAATAAACAGGCAAGTTTATTTATTAGGTACTTTACAAAGTGACTTTTTGTTAGGCATTTATTTTTTACTTATCAATATCAATTTTCCAGGAACTATGTGCTTATCAAGTATCAACATGTTGGGATAGAATTAGGTACCTACTTGATAATTTACATTTTATTAATTCATATACTTACTTAACTCGATAAAATGTCGGAAACGGCTGATTTTTTATAGCTAAATAAATTATTATTAAGTATTATATTCAAGAATCCCCGACCGGTCCTATGAGACCGCGCTATTATTGTTATACTTTTGTGTCTCGTTTTGCAAGTATGTGATAGGTTAAAAAAACATAATATTTGTCTACTAGAGCTAATAAAATTGTTTATATACCAAATAAAGAATCTTGCTGTCGACAAAATAATAATGTAGGCACCTACCTAAAAAACTGGCCTACCTAAAAAAACGCCCTGGGGAGACGCGAAGTGATATAATGTAAGTTGTTTTTTATTTAGTGAAAATATATTAATAGCAACAATAAAGAAATTACATTATATTTCCTGTAGAAAAAAATCCTTAGTTCATGAATCCCCGACCGGTCCTATGAGACCGCGCTGTTATTGTTTTACTATTGTGTCTCGTTTTGTGGGTATGTGATAGGTTAATATACCTGAAATAATAATAACAATAGCAAACTAACTAACACTTAACACAAAACAATTTTATTGTAAGCCTAACCTCACTACACACATTACCAGAAGACCACATATGACATCACCTACAATCCAATCTAAACTCTCCTACCAACAAAATAAGGTCCAATTTCCTTCGCCCACAAAAAAAGATGGTTCAATTCCGATTGCGTTTTAGAAGCTCGCATTTCTTGGTTTTTAATTAACCAGGAGGCAGAAGATTGTATATCAGTTCGATTCCCGGGTAATGTAAAGCACAATCGATCGACTGTGAACTACGTAACGTGGCGTTGTTTTAATTAGTACTTGAATAATGGAATAATGTTTAAAGGATGAGATTTCGCGATTTCGATTCGAGACTATTGGCCTTTGTATGGAGCGGCCATGTTGGCAGCTGGGAAGTGGGGTTTGCGAATAAACCTGTTACCTAACTAAATAAATATTCAACGATTGCATCACTGCTTACCATCAGGTGGGATTGCAGTCAAGCACTAGTTTATGTTATAAAAAAAATCATTTAGCTTAATATTATATCGTGCACATCAAAAGATTGGAACAATATGCCTGTTGCGATCTTACCGACCGATTATAATTTAAGTGTCTTCAAGGCTAAAGTAATCTCACTTACATAACTACCTAGGCCACACAAAAACTTTGCCTTGCAGGAATCGAACCCGCGACACAGCGCAGAAGCCAATCGCTGAACCACTGCGCCAACCATGCCATCACAAAATACAAGATACAAAAAAAAATACTACAAAACCAATAATGTGTTTGAATGTTATTTTCTTTACTGGTAACCCCCACATAATTTCCGTTTACCATCTTTAAAAGAAGCTTTTAATATAAAACATTTCTCTTCCAAGATTACTATGTAAATCGGTAAAAAACCGAGATTTTCATCTACGTGTCAATATTGCATTATATATGCCACATAGGCGATATTAGACTAAATAAATCTTGGTTAGTCCCGGACTTATTAAATGTGGGGGTCGGGTTATGAGTGCTGTGACCACTTTTTTGAGGGTTTTTTGGGACATTCTTAGATTTCAAAGAATTTTTTTTTTCTTGCTCGCGATTACTTATTATCTGGGCCTCAAGTCTGCTATTAGAATAGGATAAGAATTGTCGATCATTGGCTTCATAATTGCTGATTTTTTTTGGTTGATTCACTTGTCAAAATCAACACTTATGAAGCCAATAATCGACAATTCGGACGCTATTCTAATACTAATTGTCTACGCTTGCTTATAAGTAACCTATTCACTCTTAACGTCTTAACTAAAGGGACGCTGCGCTGGCCTGATGGCTGGAGGACGTGACCCATCACCACTCAGCTCCTTTAAAGACTACCACTCTCACGACACCGTGCATATGCTGTTAGGAGGCTGTTAGAAACTAACATATTATTCAGTTGTGACTTTCGCTCTATTGGTGTAATTGCTGCAAGGCGTTCCAATACGAGGGTAAACCAATAAATAAATAAATAACTTAAAGACTCCTAGGCTGTAGCTAAAAGGAAACAAAGCCTCCGGCAGGGAACTTGACGCCTTGGCAGTTGGCTGTACGTAAAATAAATGCCTTAACTACAAGTAGGTATGCCATTGCTAAAATAAAACATTGGAAAAGATTGTGATGCTTTAATCAAAAAAAAAATGTTATCTGGCTAGCCAGTTTATCAATAAATTCTTTCATATTTATTATATAATGAAATCACAATTATTTTATTATTTCACACATATACGGGTCGTGGGGCTAGTTTGACCAGGACGGTGGTCCCAAAGTTTATATTGTCTGAAATCGCTATATTTTAATCATGTTAGTTTTTTTATTGCATAAAAAGAGGCCATTTTACTAGAGTTGTAGGCTGGATTTAAAACTAACGTATTGGGATCGAAAGATAGCTCATAAACTAAAAAACTAGCTTTTGCTGATGGCCTCGCCCGCGTACATAAAATGTAGCCTATGTAATTAAGGAACAAAGCAGCTATCTAATAGTGGAAAAAAATAGCAATCGGACTTATCCATTCAGAGACTACCTCTTACAAACAAAAAAAACTTTACCTGTTCAGAATATTAGCGTAGATGTTAGATTAACCATGTCCCGAATTTCCCCCCGGTATCCTGGCCACTCTAGTCATAAGGATATTTTTCCAAGGGGAGGCTTGGCCCATTTGCTTCAGGAATGTGGATTTAACTTCTTATTTCCATGATAATGCTATTTGATGCGACGTTTAGATGGCATTTTAAATATTATGTTATTCATATATGATTAAATAAAATGGCGGCAATAACTTCTGTATGGAGATTGAGTTAATAGTCATAACAGTTACTGTTGTGGTTGGGGAAAACTATTCGTGTTTTATGGGGGTAATTTTGAGACGATACCATCATCATCATCTGCCTAGCCTTTTCCCAACTATTTTGGGGTCGGCTTCCAGTCAAGCCGGATTTAGCTGAAGACCAGTATTTTACGAGGAACGGCTGCCTACTAGACCTCCACAACCCATTAACTGGGATAATACGGTACTTCATGGCAAGACTGAAGTCAGATTTACTGGCTTCTGACTATCCGTAACGACTGCCAAATATCTCCAAATGACAGCCGGGACCAACGGCTTAACGTGCTTTCCGAGGCACGGAGGAAACTCGTTATGTTAAGTTGGTCACCCATCCTAGGCAAGCGTTGCTTAACCTTGAAGATCGACCTGTGCGGCTGTTATTATCTAGCCACGAGTTCCTCAATTTTGAGACGATACCATTAAATGAAAATTATTCTGCTTTAAGAACTTTAATTTTCTTCCTGAATTCCAAATCGGTGCGGCCGTTAGAACGTAAAGAAGTAACAGACTCATTAACTTTTCCATTTTTATTAGATTTTTATGAAAACGGGTTTTGAAACGAACTGTCGCCTCGAATCTATCTGCAGGAGCCTTAAAACTGTTTTATTTTAACACCTAGTTTAGACAGCTAAGTTTCCGATTTCTGGGCATCCAGTATATAATGAAAGCGACCTCCGTTTTTCTCCGTTTGTTTTATCGTTTTTTTCAACGTTCATATTTTGATATTGTTTGTTTTACTAAGGAAACAACTCAGCAGGACAATAATCGTTAACATCTTCATCATTTCAAGCGAAGGACGGCCACTGTTGGGCATAGGCCTCCACGACCGATCCTACGCGTCTCGCATCCATCGGATTCCCGCGACCCTCACCAATTCATCGATCCACCTTGTGGAAGGCCATCATACGCTTCGTCTTTTGTTACACGGTTGCCACTCCATAACCTTTCAGCTCCATCGACCATCTGTTCTGCCTACTGCCACTTTGGATATTCTTCAGGCTATTGCGGATATCTGCATTCCTGATACAATCACGCAAGGATACTCCAAACATAGCCGGTTCCATTACCCTATGATTGACCTTGAGATGAGCCCAAAGGAGAATTTTACTAAAAAATAACTGATCTAAGCAAAAAAACCCTTATCTTTACAAGCATGCCAACGCACCACATAATCCCCTGAAGCCCCCATTACTTCTCCATCAACAAAGCCCAGGGTCTAACTTTTCTGACTCCCATAACACGTTTAGTTAACTTGCTGAAACTTATCGAAACTCGTCTAACCCATCGCGTGACGTCACCCACCACAATTGAATGTGTCACTTGCATAGACTACGGAAAATATAGAGAAGGGAAACCTTGCGTTTACGTTTAAATCAATTCAAATAACAAAAAAAAAAATACATATTAGATAGTGACGACACGGTTGATGCAGAGGTTGAGGGATTGGCTGCTGCGCTACGTATTGCCGGTTCGATTACCACATGGAATAAATATTTATATAGCCTAGTATGGATCCTACGGAGAAATTTTGAATGTTTGCTACTATATTTTATCCTACTCCTGGGCAAAGGTCTCTCTCCATTCTTTGCATCGTTCTTGTACCTACGGTTCGTCCTTCTGATTCTGGCAAAATCAGTCCAGCTTTTTTTCGCTACTGAATTCAGACCCACTTGCCGCGGGATGAAGACCTGGAGTCCTGAAATACAGGGCTGCCCTAGTTTAGGCTCCAGTCCACTCCATTTATTTTATTAATGTAATCTGTACTATATTGTGTGTGGAAAATAAATAAATTTTTACTTTACTTTTTTTACTTTTAACTCTTACTTACCCACTACCGAATAAAAGCCTTCCTGCACTTCTTCCACTGAATCCAGCTCTGGGGTACTTGTTGCCAATAACGCCGTAAACTTTAACAGGCATCAACGTAGTCCTGACTACGTTGAATACTTCAAGAACCAACAACTGTTCAGCAACAGTGCCCCCTCTAAGCGTTCTCACTCTATGGTCACCGTCTGAACTCAGATTATCTTGGTCAGATGACATCGTTAGGAATAATGGGAGTTTACGTGGCTGCGTAATGTCATTATAAAGTATGAATGAGGCTTTTATGTCAGGAGTTTTTAATTTTACGGCCAGAATTACTGGGACTTAAGTACCTGCTGTAATTCAGCAGGTAGGTATTTATTTACCTTTACAGACTATTATTGCATAGGTCACAATCTGCATAAATAGTACTGCGTTTTACGTGGAGCGAGAGAGCGAGACTTTTACTCGCTTAATTACTCAGATACCCGCGAAACGAGACACAATAGTAAAACAATAACAGCGCGGTCTCATAGGACCGGTTGGGGATTCAAACGTTAAACCCACATGTATTCTTCAGTTGCTTAAATCTTAAATCAAAATCAATTCGGTAGTTTAACCGTGAAATCATAACAGACAGACCGAGTTACTTTCACATTTTTATTATCAGCCTTCAACCCGACTTACTTTTGGACGTCTGTAGTAAAAAATGATAGGAATGATGAAAAATAAGTAACAATGATAGCTTAAGAAGCCGAAGAAACAATTTTTCTTTCTTAGACCTTCCTGAGGCATTTGGAAAAGAAAGAAAAAATTCGGACAGACATACATGAGATGAATGAACGATATGACTGACAGACTGACCTTTTTCACCAACCTAAGCTCCTTAAAAATAAGTCTGGATTTAATCTTGAAAAGGACAAATGATGAAATAATGTTATTTTCAAAAGGGCACGTAATTATTTTTCGTAAATTTTAACTAGTTTAGATGAGGCCGGGGTTTCCTAGCTGACAACCCTGAGAAGAAACTAAAGACTCAAGTCAATGACCGTACGGTTTAGGCCTCAGACCTCTTCTCTAGGAGAGGGAATGGGCGATAATCCAGCACGCGAGCCTAGGGCGGATTGGTGGATGTCACATATCTTCGAAATATTTAGTTCTAGGATATGCCTCGTAGCCTCACGATGTTTTCCTCAACTGTTTTGAGAGCCGTGGTGATAAAATAAATTACACAATGCAATGCACCTAACGCACAGAACCGGTCATTGTAGCGGCGCTTGAGGAAGGTCTATGTCTAGCAGAGGACGTCTTTCGGCTAAAATGATGATGATGGCGATAAATGCGCCTGACTAGGTTCAAACCTACGACCTGAATCGCAAGAAAAGGTGTAAATTACACGTTTTAACACTCAAATACCGTGCCAACACTTATGCCTTCCCACCAGGGACCTAAGCTGGTATTAGGGCCTCCAATTTGTAACTTAATCACGGCAGACATGTCCAGCTGGGACTGCGCGTTAACTAATGAGACGTGTCTTCAAGTTGGAGGCCGTAACTTATTTATTTTAGGGCTAATTATGAGACTAAATACGGTTTGGGATTTGAAAAAAAAATTGGGAGTGGGCTAGATTATGGCTTAATTGTAGGTATTGCACGAGGCTTGCTTGATGAGTCTTATATTGGATAGATAGTGTCTAGGCAGAGCTTGAATTTTGTTGTAATTTTCGACGAATTGTGTGCGATTTTCGTAATTGGAGACATAAGTAATTCACCTAACACCACAGGAAATTTCTGGAAAGGAAACTCGTGATTCTAGAACGCGAAGGGCAACTGAAAGACACAAGTATTGTGTTAGTCAGTAACAGTCTGACACGCCCTCTTGCTTCATCTTAGGGCGGGAGAAGTCATTAGATAATTTCTGACCATAAAAAATGGATAAGTAACAAAAATGGTTTGTCGCTCGCGTTCGCCTCCGTGGCGTGCCTATAGGAACTTGAATTTTCCCGGATAATGCGTGCAAATCAACATTCATTCATTCTATTCTCTAGGAGAAAGAAATAATGTCACATGTCTTCGAATTTTTGATTCTAGGACATGCAAGTTTTGTCACAATGTTTCCCTTCACCGTAGTTCATATCGACGTAGGAAAACGTATTTGCTGTAAGCCCTCCATCGAAATTATTAATATTTCATGACTTTAGCCTACTGAAACATAATGTAACTCCAGTACCCACAGACCACAAATCTAGCTACAATCCTATGATGTATGCATCCATATGAACTGAATGCTGCAGTGTCTACAGACCAAGCGAAGAAATGAACGAATGAGAATTCCCGATGGCTGGTGAACGCTCGCTAAATAAAATATCACTGTTGTGCTTTTCTATCTTGTCGTTTCCAATTGCTTGTGTGCTTATCTGAACTAATATTGTAAAAAAAAGAATTTATTTCAAGCAACCAACACCAATAGCATTTATGTAGAAATCTTAGGAACTACTGGATCTAATTGAAAAAATTGTTAGTATTGGACAACCCATTTATTTAGGAAGGCAGTAGCCTATTTAATATCAGGCTTCGACCCACGGGAGTGGAGTCGATACCAAAGACACGAGTGGAGCCGCGGGGGATAGCTCGTTGGTTAGAAGTACTTAGTTGATCTGCAGTCTTTTGCTGGTTTTCTAGCTTTGGGTGAAGCGAAAAGGAGCTAGTCAAACTTTTACTGACTAAAAATAACTTGTGTTCCTTCACTTGCCTCTTACGTTTCAGGTTTGAAGTAACACTTTCGAACAATCCTGCAGCCTTAGCAGGCTTCGACCCAGTTGATCTCATCCGTTTATTGACTTTGCAGGTATACTCGAAATAAACATCACCTTTCTACTTATTCATTCTTCTTCTTCCTTTTTATTATCTGTTACTTGTACCGAATTATTAAACAAACAAAAGCCACACAGATTGCCTGCATTCGTTCGCTTAGCCAGCACCCTTAATAACATAGCCACCTATACGAATGCCTAGTGGGCTGCACGGAGCCCAGTTATATCCGTTTAGCGGACTCTGGTAGACGCTAGACTAACATGGACCTGGTCGAGATACAATTTAAGCGTCTGCACTCCACCTGGACTTGATTGAGTTAGGTGTCGATGTGATTTGGATTCGAACTGTGGGGAGGAAGGTCTATATTAGTCTTGTTGTTGTGTTGTGAAAGGTTTGTGTCAATGTTTGTTAGGTAAATGAGTGGAAAGATGGATTGTTAGAGGCAGTTGATGTTTTAGCTAGTAAGTACATACATGATTTGTGTTTGTAGGGAGTAATTATGGATACTGTTGCAAATCTCAACATCTTTGTGATGTATTTAGTTATAGTTTGTTTTAATTTTCGTGTCATCATCATCTTTTGTAAGCTCTTTGAGAACCCCAGACATTGATTTAATTTTTATCTGTATGATATCGTATTTTTTTAGGATTTTGCCAGGATACCGAATGAAATGATAAATGATATCTTTTGGAAATAGAATAAAAATCAGTCTTTAACATAGTTTTTTTTAAAGTTTAAACTGGATGAAGCCGGTTATAAACTCTTTACAGGCTACACAGTACTCTATTAATTTCATACTGCTTTCTTATTTTCTAGCTGTAACGATGACATCTATTACTTCACTATTTTTTGTGCCACGATGTTACCATTTTGGTATACAATAAAGTTAACTCCATTACATAATTCCGGTTTCAAAAGACGATCACGACTGTAATTCTACTATCACAAAACAAACAACCACCATCTTCAAAAGAAAACATCCAACTTATCGGGATAAGCTCCACAGTAATCAAACGCGCGCTAATTCTGCAAGATATACGCTAAGACATTGACGTCCCTAATACGTTTAATCCTATTGATTGACCAATTGCCACTCTATCTGATAGATATCTGAAAGATATAGGAGACAGGAGCTACTAGTAAGTATATCTACTAGATTTATTTTTTATTATAATCAACCCTAATATTTTAAGTGAGAAGACTAAAATAATGAACGTTCTAGACTGCTGTCTGTCTAACAAAACGAAAGTGAATTAAACAAAAATGGTATTGATTGATTTAGATAGCAAATTATAAGTGAAACTGATTAATTGATGATGATGAAAGTATGCTCCAAAAACATAATAGACTTTTACGCGTGATAAAGTAATAAACATAAAAACTTTCTATTTTCAGTTCTCCTTATTTATTAGCTTTTTTTTAGTTCGAGGCCTATTTTTAAAGATCTTTGCCATTGTTATTTAGTAAGTTTCTTAGTCTATTAACATTAGTTTTCCTCTAGGCTGTTAATATATTCAGATACCACGCAAAACACATGCAACTTACATATTAAACGCAAAAGTTAAAGTCAATACGAATTATTATCGCCAAATGATATTTGGGTTTTAAAGTACATACCAGAGTAACACGGAAAATACAGATAAGATAAACTTCCCCCTTATCACAGAGGACATTACACCACATACACTCCCGGCCAAAAATATGCACCCCACAAAACTAGGGCAAATTTTACACCATTACACTACGTACATTACATTACCTTGCAAAAAAATACGCCCACATTTTCACCAAGAGATTTCTCTCAAGTGATAAACATACTGAAACATATACATTATTATATATATAATACAACGACGGTATATGCCGTTATAACTGTAAACGGTAGGTAAAAAAAAACAGGCTGATGTCAAGCGCATACCCTTTGTCTTGCAACCCCACTTACAGTTGCGGACATAAAAAACAGTACCTATGTTAAAAAATGTTGTTATTTTGTTTTTTTTTTTGTTCATGCCAGTGATGAGAATGTTCTGTTTTGTTTATGATGCGGGTATTAGAGGTTTTAAGCTGGCTGTTTGTGAAATGGCTCGGCTAATGAGAACTGGATATTATTTTCAGGAATTTTGTGTTTAGAATTTTTGGTTAAAATTTTAATGTGAGTGTGTTGAGCCACTGACGCCACTTTCATTCGTCCTCTACGTTTGACAGTGGCGCCAGTGACTGAAAAGTTGAAAATAAATCCTTTGTCTTAGCATAGTTATGTAAAGAGGAAGGATGAAATGCATTTTATAAAAAGAGTTATGACTATACGAGTATATGTAGATGGAGGGAGAGGAAGGCCAAAGAAAATATGGATGAATTATGTGAAGATTAATATGAAAAAACCGGGAGTTAATGATAGCATGACGGGTGACAGGGCAGAATGGAAAAAAAAAACGCGTGCACCGACCCCAAATAACATGTAAAAAGAGCAGGAAGATGATGACAGTTCCCATTTTAATACGCATCAAAAAGCTAATTTATTTTTATCTTTTCCACATCTACTATTAGGTAGATATGTATCTGATAGTGTTAATAATACTAGAAATTAAATTTTATATGAAGAACAAGATACCACCGATTACCAATCTGCAATCTCGGACCAAACGCAATATTCAATATGGTTTAAAGATCTGCTCATGTTTCGAAGAAAACAGCTCAAATATACGCTCATAAAAAGCGTATTTTATTACATCGACGCCTCTACAGAACCGTATCCCTTGTAACTTTATGAATAGCATAGCATCAGTCTTATAATGTTCCCACTGGTGGGACTCAGGCCTCTTCTCTAGAAGAAGGAATGGGCAGTAATCCACCACGCGGGCCCAGTATGGATTGGTGGTTGTCACATCTCTTTGAATTTTTGGTTCTAGGACAAGCCGGTTTCGACAAAATTTTTCTCTTCACTGTATAGACAGCAGTGGTGATTAAATAAATTACACCAAGTAATGCACCTGGCGACGCTTGGGGGAGGCCTATGTCCAACAGAGGACGTCTTTCGGCTGAAATTATAATGATGCACCTGGCTGGGTTTGAACACGCGATCTACAACTCGTAAGTCAGAGCAGTTACCACTGGGCTTTTCCTTATGTTACGAAGAAAACAGCGCAAAGATACGCGCATAGAAAGCGTATTTTTATTACATCGAAGCCTCTACGGAACCCTTGTAACTATCAGAATATTCTGATGATTCATTAATGAAAATTTATTCATTTATCTGGGTTACATGAGAATAAATTTGTTCTTGTTTTTGCGGGAAAAATGGTGAAATCTTTTTTTATGAAGTGGGTGTTACGAGAATCCAATTTTGTTTATAAATGTTCGAGATAAGAATCTATTACGTGTAAATTTGTTTTAGATAGCATTATGCTAAGCAGATTAACTTTGGTGTATCTTGAGATTTTTGTCTTAAAATCTCAAGCAATAATGTGTGTTTTAAACATACACGTTATAAACAAAAAACCTATTACCTATTTTTAGGGTACCGTTCCTACCTCATTCAACATAAACGGAATTGTTATAGGATTACTTTGTTGTCCTATAACAGTAATAATAATATGTCTGACAAAACTGTTTTTCTCGGAAACGAGTGGAGTTATGAAGATGAAATTGATATCAAATACACAAGTTAGGTCTGCTAGGACCAGTGAAAAATCAAACTTAGAAAACAACGCAATCTTAAGAACAATTTTTCGTTGCCCTATTATGATAGAATTTGGTACGAAGCATTATCATGTAGTAAGAATAAACGAAAAAATTCTAAAACCGTAATTTTGTAGTTACATCACAAAACTAATTACTTTTAAAATTAAATTGGTATGAAACCCTCAATGAGTCTAAAAGACATCTAGCAAAAAACAAAAAAAAATAATCGTTCCCTTTACACGTTCACCTGCAAATACTGTACACATTTCTCGGCCCCAAGTGTACGTAGGTATTCTCTTTAGTTGTACATTACACTTGTCATCAACAAAAATTAACCAAAAGACGTCTAGCAAAACACAAAAAAATAAATTCGTCGTACCATTTCACACGTTCACCTGCAAATACTGTACACATTTCTCGGCCCCCAGTGTACGTAGGTACACATCTGCACACCAAAATTTACAATCACAGATATCGTAGTGGGATTTTATTTGAATAATTTAAGAGGCATCGTCTCCGGCGAGCCGGGTTGATCTTATCTTTTAAATTGCGCACACACCCCCTTCTTGTGGGGGGAGTGTTAAAGACGTGGATGTGGTATGTTACCTGGGGTATTAAATTGAGAGGCGGTTTTTATGTGTGTCATTTGGGCTTATTGACAATGTCTGTTAGATAATTTTGAGTTAAATCTTTTGAGAGCCGCTAAGATTTAAGGTTTTGTTACTTTAGCGGCCTAAACAAAAAGCCTAGGTTTATCTACATGTATAAAAGGAAAAACTAACTGACTGACATATCAAAGCACAACCACAACTGGGACTAAGAGCATGAAATTTTGCACAAGGTTTCCTATTATGATGATTTTATAAAAAGAAGATTTTACAAAACTCACCCTCTAAATGGATGAAACAGGGTTCTAAAAATTCTATGGAGAAACCTACTTCCACGCGGGTGAAATCGCTGGCAGTGGCTAGTAGCTTATAGATATTTGTAACTAGCAAAATAAATGATCAAAGTGGAGACTATATCTGCCGAAAATATGTGATGGTGAAAGCTTCTCCATTTTAGATAGATACATTTATAGCGATCACACAGAGTCAAGTATCGATTCGGTTTACACACCGTTGGGCCAGCAATTTAGTTTCAGGTAGTCCATTGTCAAATATTCTCGGAAGCACGATTACTGAAACCATGCCTTCTCATTGTGTCCATTTAGTGGCAAGTTAAATACTCAAATGTGCAGATGGGATACTCGTATGGGGCTTATTCCTAACGATTACAAGCGAAACCTCTCGAAATTCCAAATAAAATTGAAGATATCTACAAAAAAACCAAGGTCACCGACATACCTCAAAGAATCGTCATCTACCTAGCCTTTTCCCAACTGTATTAGGGTTGGCTTCCAGTCAAGCCGGATTTAGCTGAATACCAGTATTTTACGAGGAGCGGCTGCCTACCAGACCTCCAAAACCCATTAACTGGGGTAACACGATACTTCATGGCAAGACTGGAGTCAGATTTACTGGATTCTGACTATCCGTAACGACTGCCTGTAATGGTACCCACTAATTTCAGCGCGTTCCTAGTTTTGTTCAGAATCTGCCTACCAGACCTATACGACCCATTAACTAAGGTCACCGACATACCTCAAAGGATCGTAAAACTTATGGTAGAGGGCAGGTCAAACTGTTCACAGAAAAGATAGTCGATGGGGACGAAAGGACAGTGACCTTCCACATGGAGAACCGATGGTGAAGGTCGACAGAATCCGATGGATACGAGACGCATAGGACCGGTCCTTGTGGCGACGCTTGGGAGAAGCCTATGTCCAGCATTTGTTATAGGTCTTTCGGCTGAAGTGAGTCATGTGGCAGTGGGCAGGGCACATAGCCCGTAGATGGTCGATGGGGACGGAAGGTTCTGGAGTGGCGGCCACGTATCGGAAGACGCAGCGTTGGACCGACGTCCTGGCGAGAGTCGCGGGAATCCGATGGATGCGAGACGCATAGGACCGGTCGTTGTGGCGATGCTTGGGGGAGGTCTATGTCCAACAGTGGACGTCTTTCAGCTCAAATGATGATGATGAGCCATGTATAATAATATTTTGTACTAGCTTTAGCCCGCAGCTTCGCGTAAGTACATAAAATATAGCCTATATCACTCAGGAATACAGCAGCTTTCTATTGGTGAAAAAATTTTAGCAATCGGACCAGTATTTCCACAGATTACCTCATACAAACAAAAACACAAACTTTACCTCTTTATTATACTAGTGTAGATTAAAAAACAAAGTGTCTTAAACATACCACCTCCAAAAATTCCAACTTCAAAGAGAAAATGTTACCAATAAAAATTCAAGCGAAGGTGTTGAGTCAAATGACAGTGTTTAACAAGAATACAGCGGGCGAAGCCGCGGGGCGATGTGTGGCGTAGATCTTAGATAAGTGTATCCCTCTTGTGTGTGTACTTATGAAAAAATGTTTTGTAATTTCCATAAGTTGTTTTTTTTTTGTATATATTTAATGTTAGGATTGATTTCTTTTTTCTTTCGGGTCATTTGTTATACTGTGTGGTGGTGTTAGCGTAAAATAGAATATAATAAATCTTTGTTTTAGGCTTTTTACATAGTCCGTATTTTTATGTTTTAAGCTTGTGATTTACGTTTATATTTAATTATATTATTTACGAGTATAGGTACTTTATACATTTTACAATTCATCTTTTAATTTTTTCTTCTTTGATAGGTTCGGGTTTGACCACTAATTCACCATGGAAAACAAGGATATGGTCGACGATAGAGTACGCTTGCCTAGAAGTAACCTATTTACTCTTGACTTATAGATCCCCAGGTCATAGTTATCAGGAAACACAGATTCCGGCAGGGAATTCCTTACCTATACGCAAAATGAATGTGTTCCCAGAAACTTTTGGTGGGATATCCAACATGTACCTACCGATGGTACATCGAAGTAAAAAGCCTATTACATTACACGATACGTCGACTCGATTCGTCGAGCCCCGTCGAAGACCGTCTTACCCTTATTACACTGCACGACGTAGACTAAGACCGTTCGTAAAAATGACTGGTGTAATAGGCCTTTAAGCCCAGTCGTGAAATTATGGAACGGTCTGAATTAGCGGTTGTCGTTAATACTCAGTTGATGAATTCTGATTACTTACCTGAAACAAAGAAAAATAATTAATTAGTATTTTTGTTCTTAATACCTACTTTATGCATCTGAGTTAGTCTTATGGCCCTAAAATTATATTAGGTATAACACATTGTCAATACAAAGTACACTTTGACAGTACAGTTGGCGCAGTGTTTGAGCGATTGACTGGCTGCGTTGCAAGGCACGGGTTCGATTGCCTTGCGGAGAACTGTTTGTATAAGATAATAAAAAAAAACGAAAGCCACCCAAATTAATTAAACAAAAACACCTTTCTCAAACATCTTTACTTCCATCCACCATTTTTATCCCCCAAATTGATTCCCCCGCAAAAAAACACGCCCCCCAACAGCTGATAAACGCCACACTTTATCCTCCCCGAAAAAAATATAGTTAATATCCTGAAAAAGGTCGATTTTTCACTCTCATCTCCGTAACCTGGCTATATTAGTATCCGTCACGCAACACTTAGAGCGATTAATTAACATCATTATAAGCTATTAGGGGTGTTTAAAAATAACTAGGGGGTGGGGGTCAATGATGCCGAGTCTAATAGGGGGTCATTTGTCATAGGTAGGTTTTTTTTAGTCTTGAAAATGTAATAGATACTTGGGTTGATTAATTTGGTTGGGCAGTGTACTTTGGTTGTCAACAGTTTATATTGTAAATGACGTCGAATTTTATTGTACAACTAGCTTCTTTTTTATCTATACTAATATAATAAAGAGGTAAAGTTAGTTGCTGTATTCCTGAGTGACATAGGCTATATTATATGTACGCGGGCGAAGATGCGGGCTAAAGCTAGTGTAACATAAACTAGTGTTTGACTGCGATCCCACTTGAGGGTAAGCTGTTATGCAATCGTTGATAGTAAGAGGCACTAGTTTATTAAGAGCCTATTCACTCTAGCCTTGAAGACACTTAAATTATAATCGGACGCGAAGACCGCAGCAGGCAAATTGTTCCAGTCCTTAGAGGTACACGGTATTTGGATGATATTTGGCACTCATATGGACCACGTCCTGGAATAGCAAATTGGATACTTTTTATCCCTGGAATATGTTCCTTCCAGATAATTTTCTACTTTCACCTTGCCAAAGCCACTGACAGCAGCTAAATTTTTTTCCTAAAAAGGACCCAATAATTCCTTCACACATTTTACACGGCGACCATAAGTCTCAAAGGTCTAGTTTAACATGAAACCCTCAAGCTCTCGTTGTAAGTCGACACCGGACGCTCAATAAATCATTTTATATGAGCATAAGCGTTTAATGCACCCCCAATTAGGAGGGGGGGGCTTAAGTACCATATTGAGAGCTTAGCATCTAATGACAGCGGACCCTAAAAGGGGGAAAGAGACAGAGATATAAACTCCTGAAAGTGTGAGTGAGAGAGAAGACAAGGGCCAGTGATTCCCCGGTACTTAATAAACCTTCTCTGGATCGTTCGTGTCTTCTTGTAATTTTAGGGTTCCGTCTCCTATTGCTTGCACCTGTATACAGTAAGTTCCCTTGTCAAATGAAGTGGATTATGACCCCGGATGCGTATTTCGTCCCCTAATTTAGGGTAGGAGTGTTTTCGTGTCGGTGTGTCTGTGAGGTTTGAAATATATCGCTTTGGAAATGGGGGTGTGTGTAGGGAGGAAATGTGAAAGAGAAATTTTAACATAAAATTTGTTTTACCCAGCAATGCAGCAAGAAAAAAGTGTTTTGTGTTTTTTATTTTGTAACAGACTGCAGTGTTAATTTATTGGAAAGTCATTGGAGGTTAGTAAAATCGTTACTTTAATCAACTCCGATAATATTTTACTTTAAAAATTAGTTATTATAATTTTTTCACAACAAATTTTTATACAATTTAAATGAAAAACTTGCAGATTTTATTTATGAATTTGAAAGAAACCGACGAAAATTTCCACCACTAGGGAGTCCAGAATCAAGTACTGGATCTATGGTTTTCATTTGAGCGTCGATGTCTAACACACGGTGTATATAAAGGCATAGGTAAAACTACACACACAAAAAACGTAACCCTTCTTCTAGCGCAGTCGAGTAAAACCCCTGACATTGTAATCCAAAAAAAATGAATTCCGTAGGTACAAAAAATATACAGTTTCCACGTTTTCAGCAACGCAACTTTACCTTAACACATCCAGAGACAGAAATAAGTAAAAAAAAAAAGAAAGAAATCCTCGAAAACAAACCCTTACAGGCCAGACAGCCATTAATTGAAGAATTTCGTTCGCCACTAAACTGTGGTGGAATCGTAAATTGAAAAGAAAAACGTTTCGGGCATTAACGAGCGCGTCGGGTCTCGTAAGGTACGTGTGATGTATGTTACAGCCTTTATGTGTGAACTATGAGGAGTGGA
Source organism: Mythimna separata (assembly GCA_030763345.1). Taxonomy (NCBI): domain Eukaryota; kingdom Metazoa; phylum Arthropoda; class Insecta; order Lepidoptera; family Noctuidae; genus Mythimna; species Mythimna separata. Next base: position 11,051,074 of record CM061192.1, read on the forward strand.
CGAGGGAAGAAAAGTGTTATTATTGTTTAAATCAAATATTGGGCGGATTTTGAACGATTCAGAGCCTATTTGTCAAAATAGCAGGAGTAATTACAAAGATATGAGGTAATCTTGGAACGACTGTATGGAAACTCGATTGCAAAGCCTTAGTTTTGGCTTTGCCGTAGGCTGGTAAAAATATTACATCTGCAGTACCTATCTGTTTGAACGATCTTATAAATTAACTAGCATCTACCAGCGGCTTCGCCCGATTACAAAAAATCACATTCCTAGGCTCAGTAGTTTTGGCTGTGCGTTGATACGTCAGTCAGTTTCTTCTCAGATCTAAACTAATCTATAGACAGTCGTTCATAAGTTTTATTAAGCTATAGACATTAACGAGCGCGTCGGGTCTCGTAAGGTACGTGTGATGTATGTTACAGGCTTTATGTGGGAACTATGAGGAGTGGACGAGGGAGAAGCATTGTTTAAATTAAGGATTTGACGAGTTCTTATCGATTTAGTTAGAGCATATCTATACTAATATTATAAAGAGGTAAAATTCGTAAGTTTGTAAGTTTGTATGTAGGGGGTAATCTCTGGAACTACTGGTCCGATTTGAAAAATTCTTTCAGTGTTAGATAGCCCATTTATCGAGGAATGCTATGGGCTATATACTATCACGCTACGACCCACGGGAGCGGAGCAGTAGCAAAAAATGCGGGTGAAACCGCAGGGGACAGCTAGTTTGTTAATAATATTACATCTGCAGTACTTATGTGTACTGTGTAGGTATATTTATTGTACAGACAAAGGATCAGATCCAAAAATAATAAAAGTTTACTAAAAACAACTGTTTACATGGCTTTATAAACTGAGTAGCTTCTGCCAGTCGCTTCGCTTTCGGCTACTGTGTGTTGACATAATATCAGGTCAGTTAGTTTCTTCTTAGTCCGGACTAGACAATCGTGTATAAGTTTTTTAATTGTACAATATACCTTGTAAAACCATTGTTTTATTAAGCTTGGGGCATTAACGAGCGCGTCGGGTCTCGTAAGGTATGTGTGATGTATGTTACAGGCTTTATGTGTGAGGTATGAGGAGTGGACGAGAGAAAAAGGTGGTGTTATTGTTTAAATTAAAGATTTGAGGAAAGATTAGACGTATTCTGATCGATTCAAGACAAATAGGCTATAATGTTTCTACCTAATAGGCGAGGATTGTCATTCACTGTCGCCACTGAACGCCTGCGTGAAGTCGATGGCGGTGTGACGATTTTGGGGGCAAATTTTGCCAGAGATCGCCATAGATAGATTAAGAAAGAGAAAGGGAAGACCTTTTTGCTCCAACAGTGGGATAAAAAATAGACTATTAAAAAACCTAATATATCAGAATATCACCTAAACCTAGAACGGCTAATGTACCCATAAAAATCCGATTAAAATTCCTTTGTTTTGGTTTTGCCTTTAGGTATTAACGACCGCGTCGGGTCTCGTAAGGTTCGTGTGATGTATGTTACAGGCTTTATGTGCGAACTATGAGGAGTGGACGAGAGGGAAAAAAAGTGTTATTATTGTCTAAATCTAGGATTTGACGAGTTCTGTCTATTCTGTTCGATTTAGGTGAGTATTGTCATCCACTGTACGCCTGAGGGAAGTCAACACTGCTGTAAAGGTCCACCGCGGCGAAGGTGGTGTGGCGATCTGATTATATTCGCGGGGCAAGCTTGGCCAGAGATCGCACACACACACGCTCGCACACGCTCGTTCGTGAATACGAACGAGAACAGAGGTTTGGAAGGATAAAGGGGAGGCTTTTGCTCTAGTAGTCGGGCACAATATAGGCTATTAAAAATAATAACCTCGTAATATGTCAGAATACCACGATATGAAGGAACCCTGGAACGACTAAGCATATGTACACAAACCCACAAACAATCAAATTCTTTGGCTTTCGCATAGTTAAGTTAAAATATTACATCTGCAGTATATTATTATTTGGCGAACAGATACAGCATTCTATCCAAAATCAATTTCAAGTTTACTCAAGAAAACAGTTTTGATGGTCTCATACAGTCATAGTCGTCCTTTGGTTTAATTTAGTCGCCTATTCCAGTTTTTAAACAAAATTCATGAACCTAACTTAGGCGAAGATTTGTCTAGCTTCTGTATCTCTCCCAGATAAAGTGAACATTTTATAGGCAATTTTGATAACAATAATATTAATGGATGTTTTGTACACGTTATCGTATAACAAGAATTGTTATCTAGCCTTTTACAAATCGGCCAAACAATAGAAGATTTTCTAGAATCTTTGCTTTAGAACTACTTTATCAATAGCGAAAAAAGATGGGTCAAAATAGACTTCATAAAACCATTGTATCGGTCGAAAAACAAAGATAAATAAAGATTTATCTTTGTTTTTCTTTTTCACTTGTTCTTCATTATAGCAATTTCAGACGAAAGACATCCGCTGTTGGACATAGGTATCCCTCAAATGTCACCACATTAAACAGTCAGGTCCAGGGACTCAAACTGTAACCGTATTGTTTTTAAAACCGTTTTAACGGAAAAACACTTTTAAATGTAAGAGATACAACAATGTTACCGAATCAAACTGTAACCTTTTATACGTGTTAATAAGTGTTAATATGGGTAAAGGAGCTTGTGGCTAAATAATAACAGCCGCACAGGTCGATCATCAAGGTTAAGCAACGCTTGCCAAGGTTGGTCTGTGGATGGGTGACCATCTTAACATAACGAGTTTCCTCCGTGCCTCGGAAAGCACGTTTAGCCGTGGGTCCCGGCTGCCATTTGTAGACCTGTGGCAGTCGTTACGGATAGTCAGAAGCCAGTAAATCTGACTCCACTCTTGCCATGAAGTACTATGTTACCCCAATTAATGGTCCTCGTAAAATATTGGTATTCAGCTAAATCCGGCTTGACTGGAAGCCGACCGCAATATAGTTGGGAAAAGGCTAGGTAGTAGATGATGAGTTGCCATTAATAATAACAATTATTATTTTATTGCCAGTGAATAGTGTCACAGGTCCTGTGCAGACAAGGGCCTTATTTCTCATTAGCCCAGGCTTACTCCAACAAAACAATAGGAGACGAGGAAATTCGTGCCACCATTAAACATGCATATTTATTTGGCTCACAAACAGCATCAGAATCAAAAAGATTACATTAACAGACGAAATTAGTAACAGGGGAAACGCTTTGATGTGAAAATTAGGGACAAATGAAAAATACTTTCGTTACAGCTCTCATCACTCTTTTTTTCGTTACAGCTATTGGTGTTGGATGTGTGCATTCACGTGAACAGTGCGTCTATGTGCGTGAGAGTTGTTTTTTATGTGGCCAAAAGCACCGAGTTTACGCACACAATAACAATATGTATGTAGTTGTAGGTGACTATGCGCACTCATCATCATCTACAACAGTGTCACCACAATGACCAGTCCTGTGGGTCTCGCATCTATCATATTCCCGCTACCCTCACCAGCTCGTTCATCCTTGCAGGCTCCATCAATTCTGCTGAAATCTTTGTCTCAGCAATAAGGCGGACTTGTTAGTGTGTACAGGTTATATTGCTCGCTGGACAGAAAGTCGATAAGGCCAAAATGTTCTGGAGTAGCGGCCGCTTACCGGAAGATACAACGTTGGAAAGCTTACAACAAGATGGACCCATAACCTGGTGGGGGTCGCGGTACCTAATCCGATGTATGCGAGACGAACAGGACCGGTCGCTGCGGCTACACTTGAGGGAGGCCTATGCCCAGCAGTAAACTTCTTTGTTTTTTTTTTTTAAATTGTTATAAACTAGTGCTTGACTGCGATCCCACCTGATGGTAAGCAGTGATGCAACCGTTGATGGTGAGGCGCACTAGCTTAGTAAGAGCCTATTCACTCTAGCTTTGAAGACACCTAAGTTATAATCGGACGGGAAAACCGCAGCAGGCAATTACAAATTGTTCCAGTTTCTCGATGTATGCGGTATAAACGAAGAAGCGAAACGCTTTGTCTTCTGTCCGTTAAAAGATGATGATAATTCAATAGATCAGCTTATTGGATATTAAGATGGACTGGAACATCTATTCTGTCTAAGATACTGGTGAGACACAAAAGTAGGTACCAAACTTTTTGAGTGAAAAGGAATGTTTGCATAGTGTAGTGCAGTTAAGCAAGCTGTTTTTTTGGACGAGCGCACCGGTTTATTACTAGCGACTGACTAGGGCGCTTTGGAGTCACATAGGATTTAGGAAGGTGGCGGATGTGTCATTTTATGATATTAAAAACAAACCAACAAACTGAAACCAGCGTCACACCACGTAGTTGTCTGTCATATTTGTTAAACTAGACCTATTTGGCGCAACCGCGAGACATACAGTGTCAGTTTTCTTTTTTGTTGTCTAAGTGTCGTCTATATGTTGTTTCTACACAGTGTGTCCATATTATGTGTGCTAAACAAAATAATTTTCTTTCCTTTCTTTGTATTTTAGATTTAAGTCCGACTGAAAAGTTCGGAATCTTACAGCAGTCTTGTCAAGGATTATCATGTTATCTAATTTCTGGGTTGTGAAGAGGTCAGATAGTCAGTCGTTCCATGTACAATACGGGCATCCAGCTGCATAAATGGTGAAGATTTATTGAAAGGTCAGATGGCAACAACGATTTACACCACCAGTCAGTTACTCTCAACGAGATCAGCTGTTTTATTCCCTGGCTGTGTTTTCCGCAATTCCCAAGACTTTCAGGTCTTAGCTGCAATTAAATAATTTAGCTACTTCCTGACACTATACCGCATCGTCCCTCCAACTGTTTCCAACCTCCCAAACATTAGCACCCTTTTTAATATCCCTCCGCGAGCGGGGGAGAAACCGAGGCAGGCCCTATTAGGTCGGCTCGGCATTTCGGCGCATTCCCCCCACATACCGGAGTCTACCCTGGCTTTATAATCTACTAGCTTACGGGTAACGGATGTACGTACCTGTGCCGCCATGATTGTGTTTTCAAAATGTCCTATGTGTGTATGTGTAAAGTGTGTTCAGGGCTAGAGGGAATAGGCTCTTAATAAACTAGTGCGTCTCAACATCAACGATTGCATCACTGCTTACCATCAGGTGGAGTCGCAGTCAAGCTCTAGTCTATATTATTTATAAAAATATTGAGGGGATATTTATAAAGCAGTGGCTTTTAATCTTTTTTATTAATATCCAGAAAAAACCCTTATTATATCAAGCCTATACTGTCCCAATGCTGACCAAAGGCCTACCTTCATTCCTCATCGTCCCGGCTTTGAGCCACTTCTTACCAATTCTTAAGGAAAAACCCTTAACTATCTTAATTGTAACAGTATAATTAGCGTTATAATGTTCCTACTGCCGTTAAAGCCCGTTATACGGACGAATTGGTAGATGTCACTCGTCTTTAAATTTTTGGTTCTAAAACATGCTGATTTCCTTACGTTTTCTTACACCTATTGAGTGCAGTGGTGATTAAATAAACTTCATAAGTAAGTAGGCGAAGAAAGAAAATATGCGGGAAAAAGCTAGTATCTACATTTTTATGTGACATTGTTGCAATACCCCGGAGGTAAGAATACCTAATACTTATGCGACTAGAATCTAGCGTGTGCCAATGTAATTTTCTGCTCATTTATAATTATATCCTGAAGACAAAATAAGATTTAAATAAACCAGAGTAAATAAGTATGAAAGAATACGTTTATTTAGCGCACAGACACAGAAAATGTAGAAAAAGTAGACTGTAAAGTGTTCTGATGGGTATAGAAACTCAAATTAAAAAAAGAAAACCAAAAATCAACAACATTGTGTGTTGAAAGGTCCATGTCTCACGGCTAAATAGATCCAACTTAGTATAACGCCAGACAACTACATATCAATCGCCTGACGCTGGTTTTCAACATGAAAAATTTCTCAGGCAAAGTGCTAATGTTTGTATTGGTTTCACTTCCTTTATTTACATTTCCCCAATATCTTGCATCACGGAACACCTTTGAGCATCGTATCACCAATTCAAACTGAGATTCAAAGTGTACAAACAGAAGTATGAAAAAAAAAACCTTAAAACAGTGACAGGCATTCGGTTCGATTTCTTCCCTTTGCCGATTATTGGCCCAATGGTTCGAGAGAATATCAAAGTGATACAGAAACTGAGCTCCTTGAGACCAAATGTAGACACAGAATAGATACGACGAGCAGAAGACCCAGTCTTTATAAGGAATGAAAGCATTTTTTATCTATTTTAAACATTGTCTTATACTAGGAATTACTCCGGTGTCAGATACATTCACTATCGACATCTAAACCCAGAGCTAGTATCTGTAAGCATAAATAAATATAATAATTTGTTCCGCTCAGGAATCGTAACTCGCAACACGCAACCCAACAGCCAATCGCTCAACCACTACTCGAACCACGCCGTGACAACACGCTGCTGCTGCATGCTGAATGAAAACTTTAGTTTGTCTACTACTACTACTAGCTATAGTTGAACCGGTAACCTCTTGAGATTGGTGCTACACTATACTCATCCCTCCTCCAAATATGCCTATGACATTGGTGAGGAGTCCTAGTGCTCTGCAGTTTTAAAATAACTTCGATTTGAGTGGAGGGGGAGGAAGAGTTAAGAGTTTCATGACCGCCTTCATTTGCCCTTTGTGTTCCAAGGCTGCGAAAATTCTTTCAAACATGTGACGCAAAAGATTTCAAAAAAATGCCAACCGAGAGTATTCTTGCACTTGTTGTAGGACCATGAAGCGTGACACTACTACCATTTTCACTCAAGCTAGCCTTCTGAACCCACCTACTCCATGCCGACCCATCTAGTTGAGTCCGTAGATCTAACGCAATTAATTCTCGTCTGACCTGTCTTGGCGAATGTGAGCAATAGCCCGGACGGCCCGGACGGCCGGTGGCTGGCCAGTCTCCGATGTGACCATCAATGGACTGCGTGATTTGATTTATTAGGTTAGCCCACTTATGTTTCGGAGGACCAATGGCCGTGAATATAGAGTTCTATGGCAAGTAATGCGGATGAACCTTTGGTGATCAGCAGTGGAGTAGAAAGAGGATCGTGGACCGGATTTGTTGTTGATATTTTAGGATTGATCGATCAGGTGGATATGGAGTCTATTCGAGTATAAATGGCGCATGTGTTTTTTGGGGCTGGTAAAAAATGAGATAGGAAACTATTTCTTATTTCACAATTATCTAAATTCTTTAAGGCTGATTTTTAATATCTTCAATCCGGAGATGAGAATCCAGATAGGTAGTCTTTATATTTTGAATAAAAGTGTAACATAATTATGTTTTATTAAAAAAATTGTACTTTGGGTTTTTTTTAGCTTGGAAATCATTCAAAAACTTTCTTCTATCTAGAGTGGAGCGGGAGTCGCACTGTACATCTCTTTGAAAATTTCCCCGTGGCACCAGGGAACATCAGCCCTATAACCTATGGTTTTGCTGACATCTTTTTGAGGCGCTTGAAACATTACCTGCCAACGACGCGACGACTATGGATAAAATCAGCATTATCAGGAAGTTTATTTACCTACGTTTAGTTAGCTATAAAGATTCACGAAAGTCTACTGTAAATATAAAAATATTCTGAAGGTCAACGCGACCAGGTCACCAAAATACGAAACCCTAAATCTATTCACAACCAGTCCATATCGGAAATACCGTTGAAACTACTTGGAATACGTTCCCAGTTGTTTTGTCGGCCGAAACCTTGGGACAAAGGTAGTCGGTAAGTCTTTATTATCATTTCTTTCGGCCCTTCATAGCTCCTTGAGCCAGTAATGAATTATTCAGACTGTGATCCGACGTTTTTCTGAGCGACTTCCATTTTTGTGTGCATCGTTATGGCGGGGCTGGTTTTTGGTTAGTATTTTTTGGTTTGTAAATAAATGTACTAACATTGACAAAGCTGCATGGCAGACCTATGGTCGACTTTTGACTGTCAGGTTTTGCAAAACCTTTCATGACTTTCATGAGACGGCTAGATGGCGCTGTTCAAACATTTAAAAAACACAGCATAGCTTAAAAATCTTATTACGCAGTGGCACTTAATATGGTTTTTAATACCTAAAATAATTACTAAGTAATAATAATATAATAAAAAACAAACATAAATGATTTTATTTTCTTATTTCCGAGTACTTAATACAGCGCCATCTATACTAAACCAAAAAAGCCAATTGGTATATTAGTTAATTCGACAACAGATGGCGTAGATCATAAATAATAAAATCCCTACATTCACAAAGTAGCTCTCATTTTCGCATACTCTAATAATTAGATCGGTAGCTCAGGTGGATAAGCATGGCAGAATATCTAAGCTAGTTCCACAGGGCACTGGTTCGAATCCCAGTTCTAAGTCCGCTTTTTTGAAATTTAATTATTGTATAATATAATTTATATTCTTTTTTTTAAATTTTTAAACGTTTTTTATTTTATTTTTTGTTATAAATAATATAAAAATATGAGGTATAAGATGTAATAAAGGCATAATACACAAGTATACATACACTACTATATATTAACATTATATAAATATATATATAAATAACTTTCACAAATAGTGGTAAGTATTAGCATTATAAGTAATAGTTTTCTTACAGATTAAGATTTACTAAGTTACGAGAATTAGTAAAGGATAAGAAATGAAACAATATTAGTGATATTATAGTTTAAGACATTTAATTCTCAAAGAAGAATACAATTTTTATTTCTTTCTTATTTATACAGTGTATAATCTAACTTAACAGTTTTACACCCAATTGACAATTATTTAATTCACGTGTTATGAGAAATACAAGCAAAATTTATAACTGAATAACTCTATTACAAAATGGAAGACATTAAAAAAAATAAAACTATACTCCAACGGTTTAGGTAGTTAACTAAAGTACCCGTCACGAGAAGCTATAAATTATGTAAACAAACATCTTTTACTATGTAAACATTTTATACTGCGAGATAAAAATAAATTGACCATATTCAATCGACATGAAATATAGACGGGTTATATGAAAGTAACAACCTATTTAATTTAGTTGGATCATATTTTAACGACGTAATGCGCTATCGTTTGTGTTTCTTGGTACCGGAACCGTCTCAGGGATTGTAAACTATCGGGACGCTATTTTGAAATAAACGCGTCATTCGAGTTTCCAATGCGTACGAGTTTGTTTCATTGCTTTATTATTGGAATATTGGAAGCGTTGTGTGGAGCATGTTATCAAGGAAGAAGATAATTTTTATTCCAAAATCGATGAGATGATTGAGTCACTGATTCTGACATAGAAATGGAAACATCTGAATCTGACGAATAATTATTCTTAAATAATATATGTTAATTAATATTTGTTACTTAATAATTTATTAAATCTTAAACACTTTTTTTGTTGGTCCAAATGTTGTGAACTCCTGAACACTTGTTTACAAAATTTATAGCTTCTCATGACGGTTACTTTAAATGTAAACAATCTTGGCATGTCTTTTTATCTAAAAGTTGTCTAAAAATTGTGTGTAAAAATCTTTGCGAATAGGTATTTACCTAAATCGATGTTAGCTAATAAACTACATTTAAATAATCTTTGTGTAAATTATATATGACCTCTTTAATATAAAAAGACATACCAAGATTGTTTACCTTTAGTTAACCACCTAAACCGATAATAATAGTAGATATTATAAGTATTCTAAATCAAAACTGTATTGTGCCATTCTCCTATTATTTAGTTTGATTCATAATGTTACAATACCCTTCCCTATAATATGCAACCTTATCGTCTGTTGTTTATACCCTGAGACTAAATGGACATATTAGTGTCAAACTTACTATAGGAATGATGCCAGTTCTTTTGTGTTGTAATGTCATTAGACGGTAGTTCTGTAAATATTTTACCCAGTCATAAATTATAAAAATATTACGTTTTGCATAATTATGGTTAGTGGTATTGACTATGATGATTGATTTGTGCATTATGTTATGACTAAGGTTCACAGCTTAAGTATTCGTTCCAGAACGAGGAAGAAATTGAAGCTTAACCTCACATCAATAACAATAATTATTGTAAGACCGGGTTATAGCTGTAATTTTGGGATCGAGTAGTTTATAATAATATCATTATTTCACCCACAAAAACAAGACTTACATGATTAAAATTAACTAACATAACAAAACAAATTCAGTTACTAGACTACTACTAGACTAAAACCTGTATTACAGATCACCAGGTCCTCACCCCACGGAATCAGACAGGTATAACATAACGAGGAATATATATAACACGTATTTAAAAACAAAAAAATAGCTGTAGCAAGATATTAATTTAGTATCTAAACGCTAATTTGCCTCTTTGCGCGAAGGTTTGTGCATTAAAAGTATGGTAAGCGTGGTGTATGCGTGCGTGTGTATTTAACTAGTTTTCTACTTACGGTTAAGGTATTTATTTCTCAAAAATAAGAAGGTAGGTTTTACACAAGGAACCGCAAAACAATTTCGACTTATGAGGGTAGGATGCAAATTAATGATTACTGCGTGCCTATAAGGCTTACGCCACAGTGCAGAATGTAAGCGATTTAAAACAATTGTTTTGGTTTATTATTTGTGATATAATTTTGATTTTGTTTTGTTTAATAATTTGTTTTATTTAATATTACTTTATAGTAGTTTGAGTAGACTTTCTTTATTTTTAATTTAACTTGTTTTTTTATTTGTTTGTATTTTTTATTTATATTTATTTATATTTTTTATTTATATTTATTTGTATTTGTTTATATTTGTTTGTATTTATTCTTTATTTTTAATTTAACTTGTTTTTTTTTTTATTTGTATTTTTAATAAATAATTATTTTTTTATATTGGAAAGAAATACAATATGCATTTGGGATAAAATATCCATTATGGACCGTCGATTTGGGAGTTCATTTTTTTATGGTAGATAGTACTCATAAATAGAAAGCATTTTTACAAAATATTAAGGTGCGGAGACTCACAGTTTTTCAAGATATACATTTTTAAAGTTTCATGTAAATCGAAAAAAACACGACATTTAGGTTAGATAAATTGTCACTGTAGATGTCAAAGTTGACGTTTGACGTTTCTATGTTAAAAGTCATTATGATTTAGGCCCCAAACCGCCCCACAAATCGATGGAAATTAGTGTTCTAACCTAACATAACCTCAAACTTTAAACATGAATATCTCCATAACCATGGGGCTCCGCGGTGTGGGAGTGGTACCGGGGGGCAGCCCTTCACTCCCCCCCTCCCCCTCCCCCACGCTGACCCTTAAATCGACGGTCCATAATGGATATTTTTACCTGCATTTGCATTGATTTTATTTTAAATGATATTTTTTCTGCAAATAGGTTTTCACAAACACTTACACGTCAATTTCTTCTCTTTTTTTTTAATTTCTCATGTTATATAAAAAATCAATTTAATACATTTTGTTGTTATAAAATAGTGTAAAGTTATTACATACTTTATCCCTACATTAGGTTTGATCACTGTAGTTTATCAAATAAATTATAGCTACCCCGGTCTTTGTTATTACTCAATCCAATAGTCAACACTTTACATTCTTTTTAGGGTTCCGTAGCCAAATGGCAAAAACGGAACCCTTATAGATTCGTCTGTCTGTCCGTTCGTATGTCACAGCCATTTTTTCCGAAACTATAAGAGCTATACTGTTCAAACTTGGTAAGTAGATGTATTCTGTGAACCACATTAAGATTTACATATAAAAGTAGAAAAAAAAACAATAAACTTTAGGGTTCCCCATACTTAATTTTTTTTCATTATACTTGTGGGGTATTTATGAATAGGTCTTCAAAAATGATATTGAGGCTTCTACTATATTTATTTTCTAAACTGAATAGTTTGCGCGAGATACACTTTCAAAGAGGTAAAATGTGTGTAACTTCTAAAATAAGAGAATGAAATGTCTAAAAAAAATATGTAATGTAGACTATTATGCAAACTTCCACAGAAAATTGGTTAAAACGAGATCTAGTAAGTAGTTTTTTTTCAATAATTCATAATTCGTAAACCGTAATTAAGTTGGCACGGAACCCTCGGTGCACGAGTCCGACTCGCACTTGCCCGGTTTTTTTAATATTTCGTGTATCCGCCATTTTGATCGATCACAGCTTGCAACCGCGAACTCATGGAGTTAATTAATTTTTCACACAAGTTTTGACCCCGTATAGAATCCCATACCTGCATGCAATGAGTACTCAGTGCTTCTTTAGTCCTTTCATTCCTATTGTCCCACCTTTGAACCATAATGCCCCATAAATTTTCAATGGGGTTTAAATCTGGCGATCTTGCAGGCCACGGAATGATCCGTATGTCCGATTGCTGGCTAAACCACTCTTGCACAATTATGGAACGGTGTATAGGACAATTATCTTGCACGAACGATATCTCTGGCATATCTTCTACAGGAAAAACATTCCGCACAGTGGGCAACATAACGTCATTCAGCACATCTATATAATTTACACTGTTTGCACGACTGGGAATTACAGTAAGTTCTCCTGGTCCTGAAGAACTCATCCAACCCCACATATTAACTGTTATACGCCCGGATTCAGCGTTAGGCACAACGTGATCACTGTCATAACGCGTATTATTCCTACGCCACAACATAACTCGCCCGTGCTGGCTAGACTTGAAAGTCTTTTCATCACTGAAGATGACGTTGCTCCAGTCGAAATTTATGTATTTCAACGCGAACTCCAATCGTGCTCTTTTATTAGCTTCGGTTAACAATGGCTTAATAGCATGTCGCCGATAATGTAGACCTTCACTATGAAGAGCACGATATACAGTCCGCAAAGATGTATCAAATAATTGTGCGAAATGTCTTGTTGGTATAAAGCCATTTTCCTCATAACCTTGCACCATAAGTTGACGCTGGTCTGGGTCAATATGGCGTCTTCTGCCAGATCTGCGACGGTGTTCCAACGAACCCTCTTCTTGAAACCGCTTTATCCATAAAGTGACAGTCTTTACCTATAAGGGAAACATATTATTTATTATTTTTGTGTATCGATAACCATGGATAATAAAATAAATAACGGACAGTGGTTTTAAAACATTACTTACGTTTAAGCCAGTTTCTCTCGAAATTTCAGAATAATTTAAGCCTTGATTATGCAATGCTATTATTTGGGCCCTCGTAGCCATATCAATATTTGCACGCGAACTCATGATAAAAATAAATATTATAAACTTGTAAACGCAATTGTAACCGAACTCACTCAAAGATAGTTAAGAACGTTATGCTTGAACAAAAAGATTTAATTTTTATACAGTTAATATTAAACTACCCTCAATTCTTTTGAGATTTATGATACGGGCTAAAGTCGCTAAACAACTTCAATATAATAAAGAGTACGATAATTTCAACTCGTTGCGTAATGACTCAATGGTCTAGTGGCTAATGGAATCGGTCAATTTTATGCCACCGAGTTCGAATCCCAGTTATTACGTGCTTTGCTTTATAAGGTTTGTAATGTTGTAGGAGAATTTGTGTTAAGATTAAATAATTTTGTAAATAGCAAAAAACAAAGTAATGTTCTTTAAAGAGATATGTATATTTTCCAATCCTACTACTATACTAGCGCCATCTATGTCATAGCAGACATATTATTAAGGCCACAGAACAGTTGACATTACTGTGTCTCGTTTAGCGGGTATGTGATAGGTTAAGACGATGAAACCCTGTGCAAACGATTTTGGTTTAGAATCTTCCATGCAATTCCGTCACAAATAGTACCTATTGGGTTTGATTTTTTGAGGTAGGTTTGGTTGTGGTGTGATTTTTAAATGTATTAAATAATGTATTTACGCAATTTGCAATACTACCGCCGTTTCCGTCGTACCAGGTCGGTTATTATTGAGTTTTTTTAGAAAAAACGTCACAAGTGAAAATTTGCCCTTCTTACGCAAAGGAGTTTTTCAGAAATAGGTACCTAATCTAACTAAGACACAATAGTGAGGGCACTGACTTTTGTCATATGGGTTCGCTCTTGTCGCTCTGGAATATAATTGACATTGCCATAAACGTGCATATAATGTTTTATTGCGCAACCAGAATTCGCTAACAAAAACTGATTTTCCTGCAATTTAAGGCTTCTTATGTCATGAACAATCTTACGCGATTTTTTATTTAAAATAAATAAATAGAAGAGTATCTAATGGCCGCGCCAAGCTAACGCACACATTATCGAAGTCTGTTTTTCCGTGGTCCTAGACTAACATTTGGGATCGAAGAAAATACCGACGATTGGATACTCAAGGACACACAAAACTTACCAATCAATGTGTACTTCAGAATTTAGACCTTCTCTTTAAAAAGCTGTGAAGGTAGTTAGTTTTAATTCATGAATCCCCGACCGGTCTCATAGGACCGCGCTGCTATTGTCTTACTATTGTGTCTCGTTTCGCGGGTATTGATAGGTTAAATCAGGTCAAATCATATATTCTTGTGCATTTATTCTAATTTCTGTCCTGGTTCTATATTACTTGAGGTCGGCATATCACGTTTTTTTTCTTCCATTCTGTTACGTTATCCAATACACTATCACAAACTCCCTAACTGAATAATAAATATTTAAACAAATCTAAACATTCGTTTTGATTATTTCGCAGACTACTTTCATCTCTTCAAGAACGACAATCAAAATAAAAAGCACCCTGAATTTTTTAGGTATACTTAAATCAAAGCAAAAAAAGACTACTTCATCACAACAAGAAAAACAACAAATAAACCACCACTACACTAAGAACTTACTAAAATAATACATAGCAACCAAACCATGACAAATACGACTAGGGTGATAATCTAATAATAATTTATATTAATTACTATTGTCCCGTTGTACGCAAAAATCTTTATAATTGAGAAAAAAAATAAGATTCATTGTTAAATCCGATTATGAGATGTCTCATTAACTTGATAGCCAAAGAAGAAAGACGGACGAAATTTTGGCGATTCGAAAAAAATCATGGTCTTGAAATTCATCGTTAGGGATAAATAATTTTATGGACTTTTAGTTGTGAAATGAGCAAGATAATTGCTTTAGTAAAAAGCTTACTTATTGGATTTTTCCATTAGGATCACTAACCAAGGTCACCGAAATAGCCCGAAGAAACGCCAAACTTAAAAGGCAGTGGGCAGGGCATATTGCTCGTAGAACAGATGGTCGTCTCCAGTTCTGGAGTGGCGATCACGTGCCGGAAGATACAGCGATGGAAGGCCTGTATACAAGGTGGACCGATGACCTGGTTAAAGGTCGCGAGAACCCGATGGATGCGAGATGCAAAGAGATGGTTGTTGTGGCGACGCTTGGGGGAAGCCTATGTCCAGCAGTGGACTTCTTTCGGCTGAAATGATGTTAGAATCACTACACACTGTCGTCTTAGGCTCGGACCGGTCGATTACCGGACGACTGGATCTAAGATTTAGATACCTGGATCAGGACATACTTTTTTATCCAAGTAATACGTTCTTCCTACTACGCTACGGTGCAACCACACTGATATAATATTCCATAGCATTTTTATGTTAACTGCTCTATGAATATAAATAAAAACTTTTCTCCATTACCCATTAAAAACAATAAACACTAACTTTTAAAATTCAGCTGAAAACGAGAGTCAACTGGGAAATAACAGACTTTCAGTGCAGAAACACTGAAATTTTGATACCACAGTCGCTGTAAGAGATTGCTTGAAAATACACTGAAACAGCGTAAAGCGGAGTTCAGAACGAGACACTTTTTTATTATTGATAGACTTGACCATTATCTCACCTGATGGTAAGTGGTGATGTGATCGAAGAAGGAGCATGCTAACCTAGAAGTAACCTATTATATTAGTAGGACAGTCTTGACTTATAGACCTCTAGGTTGTAGGTAGCAGGCAGGAAACATAGACTCAGGCAGGACTTTCACTCCTTAGCTGTCCGCACAATGAATGTGTTTCTAAAACGATAGGCTTGCGTTTTTAAGGCTACGAGAACGTTTGTAAAAAACGCTAAGGGCAATTAGAGGATATACCGGTTTTGAATAGTAAAAGTCTGACTTGCTGGGCTACAACTGAAAAAGTCATTTGATGGCCTTGCTACCCTAGAAAAAATGGCTACAGAAAAGTCATCGAAATTAAGACATAGTCCATTTAATGTTGATATCTGTCACGGATTCTAAACATGGATACTCGGTTTCAACTACATGAAACCACAGGTTGCGACAGTCTGTATGTGGTGTCTATATACGCTTGTTTTGTCAGTACATACCAACCATGTGGTAAATGCTACCACAAACAGCTACCGAGAATTTGCTATTTTGTGTTTCTAGTCACACACGAACGCTCGCTTATCTCGTGCGTAAGTATCTATTTTTAGACGAAATAATAGTACCTATATAGTTAAGACTATATATTATATTCTATGAAGGAATTTTCCTGCTCTAGGGCGGATCGGGCGCGTCAGAATTTTACTGCCTTTAAAGCAATATTTATGTATATATTTTTTTTGTTTTGAACATTTTTCATAGAATGGCACCCAAGGGTTGCAGCTGAAAACCAGCGCCAAGTGGTGGCCTTGTGTTACCATTTGGCATTATGCTGAGCTGAGGTCCTTTTGGCATTACTAAATGTTATTTTTGTTTAATTTTTAAGGAGTTTTCTGTAATGCTAATAAATGCCATTTTCTTTCTTTCTTTCAATAAAATTCAACCAACCTAATCCTATTATCTGCCTAGCCTTTTCCCAACTATATTGGGGTCGGCTTCCAGTCAAGCCGGATTTAGCTGAATACCAGTATTTTACGAGGAGCGGCTGCCTACCAGACCTCCACAACCCATTAACTGGGGTAACACGGTACTTCATGGCAAGACTGCAACCAACCTTATCCTATGTTCCTTCTTTACCTTGCGTTCTAGGACCCCGGGTTGAAGCCAATCGGAAGACTTAAGCCCTGCTGAGCTCCTATGGTTTTGCTGACATCTCTTTGAGGTGCACGTAGTACACTACGAACCGAGGACGACTTGGGCTCGATCCGGACCATTACCGAACGCCCGGACGGCGAGCTACCATAGCTCGTTGTTCCCAAGCCCATACCTACGGAGGCTGGGGCGTGAACAATTCCGCCTATATTTATACGAAATCGTAGTACCTAGATAATTGTTTTGCTCATGATTTGTAAATTGTAGTTTTATGTTTTGATTTAATAGCTATGACGTCACAACAAGGCGCTAACTCAATCCTATTCTCATTTAAAACGCATACTAAACCGTGGACACAAGTACCGCAAAAAAGTTGCCCGTCCGAACAAACCCTTACCCCAAGCTAATATTATATGAATGCAGTAAACTTTCCAAGTTATAGCCTTATCCCTGATTACATAAAGAATCTCGGAGTAATGAATATCACATCATTATTATCAGGGTCTTAACTATTCTACAAAGAACAGTATAGTACGGAGATTGGTTGGCCTGCAGTTTAATTTTAAAAGAACATCTTGGAAGCTAGTTTTCCGTTGTGTAGGCTATCCAATTATTTTTATGGCTTGCAGTGCACTATAAAGAATGAGTATATAGTGTAGCGTGTAGTGCAATCTTGAACACCTCTGAATATAGTGATAATGATTGTAAATTATTATGAGGTAGGCAAAATACGCGCTTTAGTCTTGGAGTCGCGGATTCCACCTTAAAATACAATATAATACAAATACTGAAAGAGAAAGCTCATAACATTGTTCTCAAGTATAAAAGTAAATAGATAGAAATATTTAGAATTGTGTCCTTGGAGTTTTTTGCATATTTTTCTCCATAGAGATCGCTTTGGAATGTCCAATCAGCATTTTCTGACTGTCTCACTTTCCTATTTTGTATTATTTATACGTTCGCGCTTGATCACTATCTAACCTGATGGTAAGCGATGATGTTGTCGACGATGGAGTACGCTTGTGGATATGGAAAAAATAAAAATGACCAACGACCCTCTTATAGACCGGGTTTATCCCAGAAATTGGGAACATGCACCCGCGTTCTGCCCATGGTATGAACAGACGATGGGGGGCATGGAATAAGATATAACAAGAAGTCATAACGTAAATCAATTGCAGATGAAAAACACATACAACATACCGGCCGGTCTCTGAGACATATTGTTTGCATAACCGTTCTTTAGTTCATGAATCCCCGACCGGTCCTATGAGACCGCGCTGTTATTGTTTTACTATTGTGTCTCGTTTTGTGGGTATGTGATAGGTTAAACTTCTATATTGTTGGTGAACCAACAAAGTTTTCCACGATGACAACTCACATCACTTTCTTAGAACAAATGCTAGCACCAAGGTATAAAAATGTTCACTTTTATAGTACCGTTGGTCGCGTTTGTCGTTTTATGGGATTATTCCCGGTTCGGCACCCAGATTTTCGGCACCAAAAATTTTCGGCATCCAAGCTATTCACGATTATTCAAATACAAAATTATTTTGTTTTACATAAGCCTATGTATATGCCATGGGCACTTATAAAACGTCAAAAGCTAGAGCACGGTTCCAAATTAGTCGTTTCCTATGGAGAAGAACCGGCAAGAAACTTAACATGGTTAAGTACTCTTTTCAAAAAACTATTGGGTTCACAATACTTCGATATTACAACAGACACATATACTTGGACAGTGTAGACCAGTCAATAAAGAACCCAAAAGCACAATAAAAATAAAATTAGTCAAAAACTGGGTTGACAAAAGTAATAATTAAAATCCTTAGTCTACAGTGCCCTTTCATTTGGCACCAATAGGTATTTTGGACTGGGATTTTGTATGGGTTACTACCATCCAAAATACCTATTCTACACTGTGTGAACATATGTTCGTGTGCTAAATAAATAATTTTCTTTCTTTTTTTTTTCTTTTTATTGGTACCGAATCTGGAATAGCTTGGGTGCCGAAACTTTTGGTACCAAAAATCTGGGTGTCGAAACGGGAATATTCCGGTTTATGTTCTACCCAACCCCCAGAAGTTATGCCGTGATGTTGCCATTTGTATTCGAGTCCTGACTTTTTATGCATTAAGATATTGTGGCTACGTGGCACGGAGATGATTGCAACTATGAAGCTTTTATTTAAGGTGAAGCGAGAGATTTGATGGAGGGAGATCAAAAATACGGTTTTTTGTAATTAGTTAAGTAGGTTATTTTTTAAGAAATGGGCGGCTTAAAGAAAGAGAAAGGAAAGAGACTAGTGCACAAAACATTCTTCAAAGCACAATCTCTCATCTACACTAATATAATAAAGAGGTAAAGTTTGTTTTTTTGTTTGTATGAGGAAAATCTGTGGAAGTACTGGTCCAATTGCTAAATTTTTTTCACCAATAGAAAGCTTCTGTATTCCTGAGTGACATAGGCTTTATTTTATCTACACGGGTGAAGCTGCGGGCTAAAGCTAGGTTGTAAATAAAAACATTAGAGAAAGGGAACAAATGTTATTTCTCGTGTTGGCAAATTATCCAATAACTTCTCCCCAATCTGATATATAAGACTTTTACTGATTAAAACCACTCCTATTATTAGGTCTTAGGATGACGAGTAACCCTTTCAGAAATTATCTCAGCCTAACACATCCTCTCTCTCTCCAGCCAAGAGCGGGAGAAGTCATGAAACATGTCCCACCTCAGAAAAAAAGAGTTCAGCATGGTCTACAAAATAAAATCTATATGGTAGATATTTTCATCCAAAACTTTCCCGTAACTTCTAAAACTCCCACTAATTCAACCCCACTAATGCCGATGGGGTGCATTATACCCGTACGATGTATAACCCGTGACTTACGAGTACGGAGCCGGGTCCGAATGACCGACGCGGGTGCACTAACTGAAGAACTAGACTATTACGGCTATAACGCCGGATGGAACACCGGACCGGTAATAATGTAGCCGTGAACGATAGAACTGTTGGTAGAGAAATCTAATTTAAAAAATTAAGATTCTAGTTTAACGGTTTTTAGGAATTACGAAATGGTAAGGAGACGCACAGGACCGGTCGCTGTGGCGACACTTGGGGTAGGCCTATGTCCAGCAGTGGACGTCTTTCGGCTGAGATGATGATGATGATGATGAAAGAGAGGAAGCAGTCTAAGCGGTCGTAGCCCAGCTAAGGCCAAAAGGCCTTAGTGTTGAGGTCGTTACCACTGGGACGAGTTTGCAGGTCATGGGTTCAAACCCAGCCGGTCCGCCTGGTTTTTTTTTTGCTTTAGCATGGCTTACTTTGTGTAATTTATTTGATCAAGACACCAATAATGGTACCGAATATAAAAGTTTTAGTTTCTCTAGGACAACCAATAATTTAATTGAAATAGAATTGAAACCATTCTAATATTAGATGGATAGACGAGATTGTATAAAGGTACTTATTATATAACAATGTGTGTACAAGTATGTATGTGACCCGTTCCATGAACAGACCGGTACATGGTGGATATCCCACCTCTACGCATAAATCGTTTTGGGAATACATTGATTGTGTATATAGCTAAGGTGTGGAGTTCCCTGTTGGAATCTGCGTTTCCTCAACCTGTGGATCTTTACGTCAAGAGTGATTATGTTACTTCTAGGCAAGCGCGCTCCATCAGGTGAGATAGCGTTCAAATGCAAGCCTATCAACAGTAAAAAAAACTACTCGTTCGTATTGCAATGGCTGAACAGATTTGGACAAAATTCGGTATCAAGGCAGCTTATATCTTTCCCTAAGAGGTCTAGGCTATAAATTATTATCAAGAAGTATTAATTTTCCACGGGTGAAGCCGGTGGCAGGATCTAGTCATTGATATAGCCATGTAATTGTCAAAAGTCATTATTACTGATATATTTGCTTTTAAATTCTAATTAAGTAAAACGGGATTACTATTTACTTTTCTAGAAATTTTATAAAGTTAAAAAAGTCTTTTAATAAAAGTCATTGGTTTTGTGTCTAATCTTTTTTATTTTTTCTAAATGGCTTCTGATTTATTTATAGGCTTTATTTTATTTTGTTCAAAGTGAAACGAAGTAAAATATTTGCTTAATGACATTTGAGTCATACAGCATTATATTTATTGTGCTTGTTCATAAGCCAAGCTCTATCTTCTACTGCTTTTAAGTGTGCAATGTAGGTAGTGTATTTCGCACTAGTGCGGATACTTATGCGCACTTTTAACTTTCATTGCAATTTATTATATTTATTGTAGTCTTGTTAAGCACGCTTACCTAGAAGTAACCGACTGAAGTTCACTCTCGACTGAAAGACAATTGTAGCTATCAGGGAATTTAGACCGACAGGCAATTCCATTTTAATAACGAAAAGAATTCTCATATATTTGCTCATACATGTGTAAGTAAATATTCCGTACATAAATAATTCGGCTACATAATTTAATTTTACATCCAAATTATCTGCTTACCTTTATAATACAAGAAAAAAATGTCACAAACAAAATAAAATACGAAACACAAAGAAAATTATTCTTTGGCCAAGTAAATTACAAAAGTGTCTTTTACAGATAAAAAGGCCTTATATCCCAGCCGTACGGAATAAAAAGTTTAATTCATGTTCTAGACCCTTTTTGACTACAATTTTATTTAAACGGTTTTTTTTAGGTTCTCGTGGAGCTCGTGGCTAGATAATAACAGCCACACAGGTCGATCTTCAAGGTTAAGCAACGCTTGCCTAGGTTGGTCTGTGGATGGGTGACCATCTTAACATAACGAGTTTCCTCCGTGCCTCGGAAAGCACGTTAAGCCGTTGGTCCCGGCTGTCATTTGGAGAACTTTGGCAGTCGTTACGGATAGTCAGAAGCCAGTAAATCTGACTCCAGTCTTGCCATGAAGTACCGTGTTACCCCAGTTAATGGGTTGTGGAGGTCTGGTAGGCAGCCGCTCCTCGTAAAATACTAGTATTCAGCTAAATCCGGCTTGACTGGAAGCCGACCCCAATATAGTTGGGAAAAGGCTAGGCAGATGATGATGGTTTTTTTAGGTTGGAATACCTACATCAGAATGACTTCTCCCGCTCTTGGACGGAGCCGGGCGAATCAGACTTTTACTGACTAAAACCCACTCCTATGTTCCTTCTTTGCCTTCGTTCCAGGGTCCCGGGTTTTCCTTTCAGAGCCAACCCATGGCTTTCTGTAGGGGCCCAGTAGGGCCGAAGCCTCTAGGGAACATGGGAAATCCGAAAGGTGCTCACCGTGTCCCCCAGATTGAAGGTAATGAAGGAACAGGGTGAGGTTTAGTCAGTAAGAGTCTGACACGCCCTCCCGCTCCGCCCAAGAGCGGGAAAAGGCATTCTGATGATTCCCCTTAGAAAAAAAACCCATGGCTCAAGAGGCTTTGATCCTGCTGGGCCCCTACGGTTTTGCTGACCTCTCTTTAAGGCACGCGTGGAACACTACGTGTAAGATCAAAGTATAGTATACTAGCTTCTACCCGCGAATTCGTCTGCGAGTTAATATAAGTTTAACAAAAAATAATCGGGATAAAAGGTCCCCATGTTCTTTTCTATGTCAAAGGCCATATGCATGCCAAATTTCATCCAAATCCGTTTAGCCGTTTTTGCGTGATTAAGTAACAAACATCCACACTTTCTCATCACACATTTATAATATTATAGTTAGGATATTCTTGAAAAAAAAAATGTAGGTATCTTTTATCAGCCTCTAAAAATGGAGCCTGACTAAGTCTAACCCGCATTCAACGACAAATATAGATTGATTGAAGTCTTTATACTCAGCAAAATCCTTCACTTAAAAACAGTTTAGTACGCAAAAAAAAGAAAAAAAAAGCCCAGAACACACTAGCCTTGAAAGTTGAAACCTCTAGGGCAGTCTAAGGCCTATTACTCACATTCTCTAGCAAAATAGCCGTACTAATTACACCAAATTACGTCGAGTTAAACAGCTATTATAGACAGCCCTAATTTGTATGCCCAAAGCATGCATGACAGAGTATTATTTAAAAAATAAAAATCGCAGGTAGAGGTATGACGAAGTATTATTTAAAAAAAAACAAGTGCGAGTCGGACTCACGCATTGAGGGTTCCGTGTCAGTTAATTGCGGTTTACGATTTATGACGTATTAAAAAAAACTGCTTACTAGATCTCGTTCAAACTAATATTAGGTGGAAGTTTGCATGGTAATGTACATCATATATTTTTTTTAGTTTTATTATTCTCTTACTTTAGAAGTCACAGTAGGGGGGGGGGGGGACACATTTTACCACTTTCAAACTGTTTCTCACGGAAACTATTCAGTATAGAAAAAAAAAATTAGAAACCTCAACATCATTTTTGAAGACCTATCCACAGATGCCTCACACGTATAGAATTGGTGAAAAAAAAATTGAATTTCAGATCCAAGTATGGGGAACCACAAAATATAGTGTTTGTTTCCCCATTTTTGTGTAAAAATCGTAATGCGGTTTACAAAATACGTCTACTGACCAAGTCTCAACCGTATAGTTCTTATAGTTTCAGAAAAAAGTGGCTGTGACATACGGACGGACAGACAGACACAAGACGAATCTATAACAGTTCCATTTTTTGCCATTCTGCTACGGAACCCTAAAAATCACAGGTAAAAGCATGTCGTAGAATTATTTAAAAAATAAAAATCACAGACAGGTAAAGGCTGTTACACACCGGCTTCGCAACCCACAAGGGTGAGTCGAGCATAACAGAGTAATTTAAGTAGACAGCGGAGCGTGCACTCCCGCTGGACTGACGTACTCGCGCCAGTAACTCGCCTGGCAGTAGTTTAGAGCTAATGTATGGGGAAGCGATGAATGGGCATTGTTGGCATTAAATAGGAGTGTGATGCGTTGATTTGTCTTTGTTTTGGGTAGCTCTGATTGCTGTTACTTCCTTTTAAATTAGATGCGAGTACTTTTTATATAACACTAGCTGACTCGGCAAACGTTGTTCTGCCATATAAATTATATGTAACATGATTTTTTACACCTTGTGTCCGAAAAACCCAAATATCTTACAGAACCCTATTTTTTTTCCAAAATAAAATTTAGCCTATGTTACTCGTGGATAATGTAGCTTTCGAATAGTGATTTTTTTTTTAAAAACGGTCCTGTAGTTTTTAAGCCTATTCATTACAACCAAACAAAGTTTCCTCTTCATAATATTAGTATAGATAAAGTAGTGCTTGACTGCAATACCGCCTGATAAGCAGTGATGCAGTCGTTGATGGAGAGGCGTATTAGTTTATTGCTTACTTAATGCCATCAAAACAAACACAGTAGACTTCAAAATGCTGAGATCTTCTTCTTTTCGAGTCGAAAGTAAACTCGTAAAATTGTTTTAGCCCAGTACGGTAGTGGCTTCGTTAACTGCAGCATCGGTGGCACATCATCAGGTCCTCCAAAGTGCAGGTGTATGGTCGCTTGGGACACTCCAACGTGTGGCTCATGTTTTGAACAGGAGCACCGCATTCACATTAAATATCTGAGGGGTCTATAAAACTCCATTTGGCCAAGTTGTGTTTGCAGCGGTTTACCTGGGTGGGCAACCGATTTAGTGCTTTCCATACAGACCACTGCAATTTACGTCCATGCTGAGATAAAATCGTTTATTTACTAAGTAACTATATTGTGAAAAACAGACAGTCATAGAATTCGGTATGTTAATTAGATAGAATATTTGAAAACTAAGCTCGCCGTTACAACTGCTGCATACCATTTACCACTATTACAATACACAAGGAAATCAATCACCATAAATAACATGGAAACCATAAACAAAACTTTAATAATAGTAAACATTTTCTTCATTATATCTTCGTAATTTAAGTTGGGAACAAAACATAAGTCCCGCTGCGCTGGACGTATGTACTCGCGCCAGCTACTCGCCCGGTCGAAGTATTCCTGTTTCGATACCAAGTTTTTCGGCACTCACGCTATTTTCTATTGGTTACTATCAATCAAGATACATTGGTGCCAAAACGGGAATAGCTTGGGTGCCGAAACCTTTGGTGCCGAAAAACTGGAGTATTCCCGATTCAGTACCAACATTTTTGTCATCCAAACTATTTCCGATTCAGCAATCCGAAACGAGAATACTCCGAAAAGCTTGGTGTCGAAACACCAATAGGTATTTTGGATTGGGATTTTGTATAGATTACTACCATCCAAAATACCTATTGGTGTCGAAACGGGAATAGCTTGGGTGCTGATACTTATGGTGCCGAAAATCTGGGTGCCGAAACGGGTATACTTCATTTTGTATAGGTTACTACACTTACTAAAATTCAAAATACCTATTGGTGGCGAAACGGGAATAGCTTGGGTGCCGAAACCTTTGGTGCCGAAAAACTTGATTCCGAAACAGGAATATTTCGTCCCGCAGCGCTGGACGTACGTACTCGCGCCAGTACTCGCGCCAGCCACTCGCCCGGGCGCTACTTTAGGCGTAATATATAGCGGGAGAGTAATGAATGGTGATTGTAGTTGGCGCTAAATAGGAGAGCAACGTGCCAATTCGTCTCCGATAACGTAAAGTCTGGTTGTTTGTTGATTTATAGATATGAAAGGAACTAATTTCCTTTCTATGCTTAGCTAGTAACATATCTATACTCCGTCGGTTTAGGTAGTTAACTAAATGTAAACAATCTTGGCATGTTTTTTTTATCTAAAAGTTGTCTAAAAATTGTATATAAAAATCTTTGCGACTAGGTATTTACCTAAATCGATGTTAGCTTATAAACTAAATTTAAATAATCTTTGTGTATATTATATACGACCTCTTTAATATAAAAAGACATACCAAGATTGTTTACCTTTAGTTAACCACCTAAACCGATAGACCATAGTAACATATCTAGTGAACGTACGTACAGGAATGTAGGATTAAGGTTAGCCTAGCAATGCTAGGTAATGCTTTTAGTCTATTTTACGTTTTCTAATGTACTTATTTGTGCAGGCTGTGTCTGCATCTCTCATCTACCTCACCTGCTGGAGCACTGCCAAGTTTTAAAAATAAGCACTTTAGTGTTTTTCTCTTGTTCATCATCTGCATTTGTTTTTTTTTCGCTTTGAAAAATTATACCTACTTATGTTCACTCATATAAGCATAATCAGCCTTAAAATTCGCTGCTGGAGCTCAAGCTTTTTCTTTACGAGAGGATTAAACTTGATATAGCTTACCAGATCTAATATTAAAACGGCATGCTAGAATTAGGTTTTCGTTTGTATCGGCACCTTTATTTAGAAAAATATCAACAACATTGAACAGTACCTAAGTAGAAATTCGCGGTAACTTTTGAAGAGTTAGGGCCTGTTTCACAATGTCCGAGTAGGCACTACTCACTGAATAAATTCAAAAATGTGACAGAATTTGTATGAAATTATCTACCAAGTAAGATACTCGAAACTTAATCATAGGTGGTGAAATAGGCCCTTATTGTAGCGTTATAACGCAAAGGGCAATTGAAGGAGCATGGTTTTAGTAAGTAACAATCTGTCTCGCTCCATCCTAGAGCAACAAAAGTGATTTGATAATTTTCTACCTCAAAAAAAAGCCTCTACGTACTATCTACCTCCCTACCGATTAGTCCTAACTTACTAAAATAGTGCTACAAAAACAATTTTCTAATAACCCATGCAAACGTAATCAACTAATCACTACACACCACTTAATCTATAAATCAGCATTACGCTCGTAAAACTAGCACTCGCTCAACATTTACTGGCGCCAGTAACTATCCCAATCAAACACAGCAATAAGGCTCGGTCCCCAAAGAAAGCAATTTGCTATAGCGAAGATAAGTGCGGACTTAATTGCCGCAACGATTGTCTCACTAGTGTTGTCCGTTGCGGTTTTGCGGTTAAATTTTGCTTCGTTTTGCGGAGTTGCGGACCCGTTGCGTTGCGGCCATATGCGTAATTATTGTAATATGGTTTAATTTTATGCGGAGAATGTGTAATTTAGTTTTAGTGTAAGTAGTTTTTCGCGTTGAGGAGTAAAAGGATTGTTTTTCTGAATGTGCCTTTAGTTGTGCCTGATGGTAGATAGGATATTTCTTTTTTTATTAATTGAACTACGTTTGTAATTTAACCGTATATTCAAGCACTTTTATTTACTTAGTTTACATATCTAACTATCCTGAACGTATCTTCTTTCAAATAATAAAAAAATATTGAAATCGGTTCACGAAATCTAACGGGGAAACTACGGAACCGTACACTGAGCGTGGCCCAACACGCTCTTGGCCAATTTTTCATTAAATTGTTTAAACAATATTATAAGCTGGCTTGATTATAATAATGCGTAAAATCGACTTAATTTACAAATTAAACCGTAGCAGCAAAGTGTTTAATAACACAAAATTAAATAATTTTCCATAAATACCATCCGCATTGGAAAATTTCACCGATGGAGTCAAAATTAACACGCAGCAATTATAATACAAAACCAACAGACGAAACTGCCTGATATTTAAAAGAAATTATTTTTATTTAGTTATTTATTTCGACACATAATTAATAAGCACCATAATCAGCTTCATCTTTCATATCCCCACTGCTGAGAACTCAGGTCTCCTTTCTAGGATAAAGAATAGGCCGTAATCCACCACGAAGACCCGGGGTGGGTTGGAGAATGTCACATGTCTTCAAATGTTTATTCCAAATTCGAAGATATATGACTCCCATCAACCCGTACCGGGCCCGCGTGTTGGATTACGGTCCTTTCCCTCTCCTTAAGAAGAGGCCAGATTCCCAGCAGTGGGAACATCAAAAAGGCTGATTAAGTTAAGTCTATAAACGACAACTAAGTACAAACGATTCTATTCTTAACCCTTCAATAACTGCTATCAATAACACAGATTCATTCGTTCCTCATCTCAGGTAAAATCAACCCTGCAATGAAGCTATCGATAACAATCCACGAAGAAACAAGTAATCAGAGAGACAGAGAACAACAGACAACGCCTGGAGCCTGCAGCTGTATTAATAAGCCGACACAGATTGTCCGGCGAGACAAATAGACCGATTTATATTATACGCTATTAAAAACTGTGTGAGTTATGAGATGAAAGCGATTTGAAACATTAATACTGAGGAAATGGCAATAAAAACACCAGAAGTTAAGAACTGTGTTACGAGTACTAATGTTGTGTACGATTGAGTTCATTCTATCTATCTATCTATGACACTTTCACGAGATTGTCATTTTGAAGAGTGATGATATTATTTTTCAAAAGTAAAAGTGTAATTTTGACTGGTGTCAGATTTTTCTAATGTCAGTATGTACGATGAGAACTTTGACAAGGTGCCGATGTATTTTGTGTTAATATCAGTTGAGAGGTATACGGTATACCTCTATATCCATAAAATATACTTTCTGTCATTTATTTTATGTTTACGACATCAATTCAATAGCTACTACCGATTTACTTTTTTAGTAGTTAACCCCTACGGTTTGACTTACATCTTCGATTATGACTTCGCTCTCGTCAGTCGTAGTGTGATGTTTGTAGCATATAGCCTTCCTCGATAAATAGGCTATCTAAAACTAAAATTAATTTTCTATTCAAACCAGTAGTTCCTAAGATTATGTTATTCAAACAAACAGCCAAACTCTTCAGTTTCATAAAAATTTAAGTAATATTTTTATTTCCTCGCTAAACACTCATACCTTTCGTCCCCAACATTACACGGACTATTAAAAATATAACACGCGTCCGTTGTACCCCGAGTTGAAACAAAATTGATTGTTTATTACTCTTTTTATTTGCGAAAACAAAATACAGCGAAGAATTTTTCGAAAAATTCTTTTTATATTTCTGGTTGCGAAAAATTACACCGACATTTAAGGGTTAATATATTTATTAGCATATTTGTCGCTTTATATGTATAAGTAGGGACATGAAATTTTTTATTTGAGTCAGTTTGCTTGCATAATTAATAAATGGCGTCATCAACCTTTTGCGCTTGGTTTTGTCAACTAAATGAGCTATTAAATATTATATTGTTGGTTTAAAATTTATGAAAAAATAACTTGAAATTGAGTAATGTAGCTGAATTTGGTGCTAGCTGGAATTTTGTGGATAAGTTTGAATATATTCATGTTTTTAAATGTGTATTCCGAGAAGATGAAACAGTAATTTACATTCGGTAATATTTTAAAAGCCAGTAAATTTTCACAAAAATAAGCCTTTCGGCCCTTTAGTAGAAATGCCAATTCTAATAATTTGCATATGTATGCAAAATATTCTAACGTCTGTGCCCACTATTAATTCAGAGATTTTTTTTTTTAATTATTTCAATACACACCCTTTACATGCATATTTATTAGAGGGTAGATTAGAGAATAAATTAAATTTCAAATATTCAACGTACATGTTCTGTGGACAGTTGAAAATCAAACTTTATTTACATTATGCGTAACTTTACCATCCATCTTTTGATTAAAATAATAGCCAAATCTATTCACACTGTGTACTTTTGTTTTTTTTAGCTAGTCTTAGCTAGATAAAGCTAAATTCATCCAACTACTAAACTTAAGTTAACTAAACTAACTAAAATTAATTATTATGGGGACTAAAACACATAAAAGTAATATTTGCTGATTTAGATGTTCTAGACAAAAACTCATGGAACATACTTATGATGCTTAAAAAAGTATTTTGCGATAGGAATAAAAACACCATCTCCACACAATATTACCTAATAAACATTCCCCCAAACCAAAAAACGAACACAGAAAAATTCAATCCCGGATTCGCGCCAATACAAAAAAAATACCGCATCAAAAAACCGCGTTATAACGCCGAAATCGTCCAATTACATTGAACAAAAACCACGCAACGCGATCGAACGCGAAACATTCTCTTTGAGCGCTAAGTCGGCTGAAAAAATTAAAAATGGCCTCCCAATAGCAACAACCCTATGACAAAATGTAGGTTACTGGTTCCCGCTTGGCTCATGTGGTTGTCAAAAACACCCGGTCGCAGCGGACGGGTTAAAAAAAGAACCGTAAAGCTGGTTCTACATGGACGACTTTTTTCTTTCTTTCTTTTTTTTTTCTTTTAAAGGTAAAACACGGTAATAAATTGGTTATTTGTTTTCGATTACGATGGGCAAACCTATTTTTTAGATAAAAAGATTCGCAGAAGTATCTTTTTGCGAATCTAATTAAAAAAGAATTAACTTTTTTCGTATTACTACATTTAAAATTGTATCTTTTGGTTAGCTTTGGAGTATAAAGAAATAGGCTCTGCTTTTGTTTTCTTTCCATGAAAAAGGCTTTCAAGGCGTGTGTGTATTACATTTTTAATCTGTCTGGGTCTTTATTCGGTTTTTGGCTTGTTACAAGAAAATAACAATTTAAGTGTTATAGATAAACCGATTTCAAAAATAGGGTATCAAAGAAGCTTACGTATGTACGTCTCATAAAAGGGTTTCATTTTCTCAAAGAATTGGTATGTATATACTTAAAATACCTATACCTATTTATGATATTTTAATCGAATCGTGTGAACAAAGCCTTATAAATAAAGAGTAGCTTTCACTAGTTTTCAAAATTACAGACGATCACTTTTCGTCGCACTTATGTATACAACGCCTACCTTCGTCGTGAAAATATTAATGTGTATTGTACTAGTATTCTAATTCAAACTAATATTGTGTTAAATAAAAAGCTTTAACATTAAAGCTTTTTATTAATATGGCGCCATCGTTAACACCAAAAATCTACGTGTCCGTGTATTTTTACGTTAAAATGTCTAATGATATTTGAATGAAGTTTGGCATAATCTTCCTTTCCGTTCCCTTGGGATATTTTTTTACTTCGCGCGGGTGAAGCAGCTGGCAGAAGCTGTAGTACGGATGGGCTAGGGAGATGATGAATCATCATCATCTCCCTAGCCCGTTCTCAACTAGCTTGGGCTCGATTTTCAGTCTAACCGGATCCGGCTGAAAACTCATGTTCTACATGGAGCGTCTGGGATCCTTGTAGGTACAGACCGATGTTATAAAAATTTTTATTTTTTTTGTTAGTCTCTTGGGAATAAAAGCTATAAAAGACAAGTCCGCATCCAACGGGTTAAAATTTAAAATTATCCAAATAAATCATTTCAACCTTATGTTTTAAAGTAGAGGCCAATAAATTCAAGTTTATTCAATAAATCCAGCCATATTTCAAGTTTGTTTCGTCTCTTAATACATAAAACATTGTTTTTGGGTTATATAATATACACAATACATACATATTTGTTTTCGGTTTGTTCGGAAACTTGGCGGTGTATTCGTTGATTTGGAAGTGTGAGAAAACATTCAATTTCTGAATTGGAAATGTTTTGAATGTTACTTGATACGAATATCTTTGGAAGGAAAATGCTCAATTTTAGTTAAGTTTTAGAGATATATGTTACATATTGGTACGGTTGCGGAATTGTTTGAAAGATAAATAACAAACTAGTGCGCCTCACCATCAACGATTGCTTTACTGTTTACCATCAGGTGGGATTGGAGTCAAGCACTAGTTTGTAATATAAAAAAAAAAGATTCTCTACGGCCTTGGAGGGTAAAGGGTAACTGGACGCACATGGGTCGCTCGTCGTCAAGCCGTCCTGTATGAAAACCTGAAAGAGATATCACTAAGGCCAACTCGCCCCGTTCAATAGGCCTTCCGGATATTTTTATAATAAATACGCGCCAGTAAATCTGACTCCAGTCTTGCTATGAAGTACCGTGTTACCTTAGTTAATGGGTTGTGGAGGTCTGGTAGTATTTTACGAGGAGTGGCTCTCCTCGTAAAATACTGGTATTCAGCTAAATCCGGCTTAACTGGAAGCCAACCCTAATATAGTAGGGAAAAGGCTAGGTAGATGATGATGATGACGCGACTATGAAGCTACGCGTCCATATACATAGCTTCATAGACGCGTACACGTCATTAGACGCTCGGTGTACGCCTGCGTGAAGCTTCCATACAAAACTATGAAACCCTGTAAACGAAGCGGCCATTTCGTGGACAGAGGTTCATAATAGTAGGCCTAAATCTGATGAGGACCATTAGAGTTCGACCTTATTGGTCTCCTTCAAATTATCCTAGCAAGCATTGGCCTGCAAAGTTCTAGTGCTTTTTAGTAAATCAAACACATAAGTACCTACTTAAACATACTCACTGACGGATTCAACTCAAAAACTGGTAAAAACTATGCCAGAAACTAGATCCAGTAACTCCATAACCCACAAATCATTACAAAGATCCCTCTCGTATGAAACAACCAGTTTCCACTGAACTCCAAAACTGCCAAGCGTGAAGATAAATCCAGGCTTGTTGAAGAAAGAAAAAAAAGTAACCGGCGGGGCGACAATGCCGCAAAATTTTGTATGTGTGGTCGTATCTCAGAAAGTTTGGCGAGGTGCCAAACACTAGTGTAGAGACCCTGCTCCGGTTGTATGCAACGCCTTTTTGGATAAGTATTACGTTGTTTTGGACCATGTTTTGAACGGTCAGGTCGTGAATCTATCAGGTTTCTCTTGGAAAGTAGGGCGAAGTGGAATGGTTACAAAATATATGGGTGGATATTGAACCTGCAATATTCAGCGCAGTGTATGGAGGTAAGTTCCGGCTTGACTGGAAGCTGACCCCAATATAGTTGGGAAAAGGCTAAGCAGATGATGATGTATGGAGGTAAGTTCCCTCTTTGAGGAGTGATTGGAAAGACGACACGGCGTCCTCACCTACCGCATGACGCAGGTCCTCTCCAGTGAGGATGGCAAGTTCGAGAGGTTTCTGCACCTGATACGTATAGAAGAAACGTCCACCATTGTGTGGAGGACACGGTGGAGCATACGCTGGAGGTGCGGCGATCGGTAGCAGCGACCTCTTGCACTGGACCTTGGTACAGGTGAATAGCAGGCAGACGCCTTCTTCTCCGAAGCAGCAATGCTAGCAAAAGGAGGCGGCCGCACGCATAAAGGGACGGATTTACTCACCACCGGCCACCGTAGCCGTGGGCTTGCGAACCGCGAGCAATGGGTAGCTCGCCGTCCAAACCAAGCCCGAGTTGTCGACGACGAGTAGGGATTTTTTTTTTTGCATTGTCGGCCTTGTAATGTTCGCACTGCTGGGACTCAGGCCTCCTCAGGAGAGGGAATGGGAAATAATCCACCGCGGGGTCCAGTGCGGATTGACGGATGTCACATGTCTTTGAATTTTTGTTTCAAGGACATGCCGGTTTCCTCACGATGTTTTGTGTAGTGAATATTACTGTTATTTTAACTCTAACTAAATAAACCCTACCCACATTCAAAAACATTTATCATTCAAATCTAACCACTACACAACCAAAAGGTCACTCAAAAAAATCAGTACGGTCAACAAAAAAAAAACAAACCTAACCCTATTTTATAAAAAAAAGTAACACAATAACTTATCCGGAGAGGCGTGCCCGATAGTGTCACGAGTACAGTCGGCAAAATAGGCCGCGCTCGCTAACTAGGTTACGAGCCTGACTGTACCTGTGTGGGCGACGTGATATCACGCTTTTGGCGTTCCGTGGTGAAATCATAATAGGTGAATACTGGTAATCAGAAAGGGACTGGATTGGATTGTTTGGTTCAATAGGTGACAATATGATTATTGGGTTTTGGTAGGTTGTGGCCTGAAAAATTCAGTTCTAATCTATATAATATATAAATGTAGAGACTGACTGACTGACATAACAACGCACAGCTGAAATGAAAGTTCCAAAATTCACCCCCTAAAGGGATGAAACGGGGGTCGAAAATTTGTTGGAGGTATCTACTTTCATGTGGGCGAAACTGCTGGCAGAAACTAGTCTGGACGTATGAAAAGCAAAGTCCTGACGCACTCACTGCCTCATCAACACTCAGTCCAAATCCTTGGACCCAGAACGCTGAAATTTTGAACAAAAGTGCCTTTTATGATGGATATAAAGAATAAGAAAAGATTTTTAAAAAGTTCGCTGCCCTAAGGGGTTGAATCAGAGGTCCAAAGTTTATATCGTGAAATCCCAATTTAAGTGAGCGAAGCCGCGGGTAGAAGCCTTATAGTTCCCCTTCTATAGTATTAAGATAGCAATGAAGATCATTCAGCAAGCAGTTTGAAAGAAATATACGATTTTTTGACGAATTCTGGGAAAAGGAAACTTGATCCCAAAATGTTGAATCTGGAAAACCCACACTCTTTTACACCGTCCACATTCATAATAGTCATTTATTTATTTATTAAATGCTTTATGCACATGGAAGTACAGAGGCGGACTTAATACCTCCCCTATGAACTTGACCTGTTTCCCCCATAAAAATAATACCATAAACTTACCCCTGTGTCCCAAAATCCTCCATTTCTCATCACAAAAGCTTACTGACGGATATCCCCCATTTCCTGAGAGGCGTCTGCCGCTACCCAGCATCAATGGACGACTGACGCGAACGAGCCCCAATTTAGCGTCAATTTGACATATTATTATGACGTTTTGACATGTCTATGATTGGACTCGATAAAGGTAAGGCTGAGGAAATTGTATAGTAAATCGTTTGGTTGTTTGTTTTTTTAAATTGGGATTGTAATGAAAAAGGTGGTTTTGAATGGAAGTCTATTTTTGAATCCTACTTAATATATTATAAATGCGAAAGTTTGTGAGGATGGATGTATGTTTGTTACTCTTTCACGAAAAAACGGCTGGATCGATCTGGTTGAAATTTGGTATTTAGATAGTTTATACCTTGGATTAACATATAGGCTACTTTTAGTCATACTTTTTTTAATTTTTTTTTTCGATTTTGTTATTTTTGCTATAGGCTGCTTTTTATCAACACACCACGCGGGCGAAGCCGCGGGCGGAAACTAGTCGGTTATAAATATTTATTTTCGCCTTTACGTAATCAGCCTTATAATTGTTCCTACGACTGAGAGTCAGGCGCGTAGAGTTCTACGCATGCCTCAAAAGATGAAGAATTCGCCTTTCGTCACCCAGATTTTCAACATCAAAAGTTTCGGAACACAAGCTATTCCCGGTTGCGCACCAATAGGTATTTTGGTTTGGTTTTTTTATGGTAGTAACCAATATAAAACACGAATTCGTTGCCGAAAATCTGGGTCCCAAAACGGGAATACTTCCAAAAGATATGTCAATAATTTATCTATGACATATTTTCGAAGCACGTGTATACAAATAGGTATGTTTTTAGTTAGTAGAAGTCTGACACGTTTTCCTCATCCAGTTTTCCTCTGAAGTAGAAAAAGTCATTTGATGATTACTCACCTCAAAAAACAACGTTTTGGGAACACATTAATTGTTCGTAGAGGGTGGAGTAGGTCTGACGGATGGTTACAACTTCAGGGTATTGAAACCCAAAGTGAATAGGTTACTTCTAGGCAAGCGCGCCCCACCATCGACCACATCATCCCTCACCATCAGGCCTCGGAAATTCCTGCGCCTGATCTTTCCCTGGTCGTGTCAGATTGCCGTGTTATCGGACTATGAGAGTAAAGAAACAGACACAGAACAGAGCACCACACCATCTTTTTTTTTAGGTGGGAAGGAAATCATCAGAATGACTTCTCCCGCTCTTGGGCGGAGCGGGAGGGCGTGTCAGACTCTTACTGACTAAACCCCTACCCCGTTCCTTTGTTGCCTTCGATCTGGGGGGGACTCGGTGTCAACCTTTAGGAATACCACGTGTTCCCCCCAGAGGCTTCGACCCTGCCGGGCCCCTACAGTTTGCTGACATCTCCTTATCCCTCACCATCAGGTGAGATAACAGCCAAACACAAGCCTATCAATAATAAAAAAAACCCCACCTTATATCCCACCTGACAGTAGGTTACCTAAATAAAAAGGCCACGTTCACACGATCGACGAAATTCATTTATTTCCCGCTGCGATACCGTATCGCAAGCCTCGAGGGAAATCCACCTCTTATTGTATCGCCAATCTATCTTGCCAACAATATTTGTTCGTTGCTTGTGCTCTAGGCTTTATATTTTAGGTATGTTTTTAAAGGTCGTCGATTTAAAAAATATCTGTGACAACAACGCTGCCCGACTTTTTGTAGGACCGATAATCGTCACATATTATAATCCTATAGCATATTCTGACCGACTTTTTGTAGGCCGTGTGCGTTGCACTATTGCTATCAGTGTGTTCTATTTTTCACCTACAAAAAATCGTTCACCTGATTATCGGTCGTGGGCGGGCAGCGGTTAGGTATCGTGTCATCCAGTTACTGGGTAGTGGAGGTCTGATAGTTAGTCGCTGCGTGTAAAATACTGGTTACTAGGCAACCCGTTCCTCCTACTGCTTTTAGGTACGCAATAAACTGGTTTCCGCACTAGTGCGGCAAAGCGCGAGAGCTCGATCCTCGCTACAATTAATCGTATAAGCTGGGCGTTAAGGTACCTCGAGTCCCGATCAGTATATTCTTCGTAAGTGTATTGAAAAACGCTGTTTGATAGTCGTGGAAAGTCACTGCAGCACTGAGCTAACACCCTCACCAGCAGCTCGGGCGAATTTTGCCTCGGTAGCAATGACAAACTTTCTCCACTTTAAAAACTGCACAAAACAGCATTTTTTGCTCCGTTGTTTCTACTTATTTGTTCTCTTTGTTTTGAAGTGTGTATTATATGAGCCGTAATTTTGGCCACAGAATGAAGTCAGCCTAAAGTTTATAGACTAACACGGAAATACAAGTCCTTCAACTTCTCCAATTTTCACAGTCACCAATATTGGTAAGTTGATCGCAGCCTCCACGGGCCATAACCAACGGTTTAACACTTCCCAAATCTGTCCAAGTTTCCGATACGAAATTGTCTCAAAACTAGATTTATTGAAGCCTAATAAATGCAGCCACAAACCTCAAAACAAGCCAAAACAACTCTTATTGCAATAACAATAAGACTTTAAAAACTTTGTGTAAAATATTTGTGTACGAAAATGGGGCATGTGAAACCACCCAGCGTAAAGCGCTTTTCCGCTAATTCAGCAAAAAGCAATAACAATTTAGCGTTGCTGCTAACGCTGTTTTTCATCGTAAGTTCGTTCGCATAAATCAAATACATACGTCGCTTCACAGTTGCGCTTTAAAGCGCTGGCTCTCAAATATTTTTGGCTTTTATTTTCGGCTTGTTAGAGATAAGGGTAGGCATATAAATTACTGATCATTAGTTAGTCTAGTTTTAATAAATTTTATTATAATTTTTATTTAGAGAACTTTATATGAAAATAAGCTTATCATCGTGTTATAAATAGAAGGCTTTTCTAAAATTTACAGTGACCAACAGATAAAAATATTCATTTATTTTAACTAAAGATTAGCGCCCACCCTGACTTTGTTTCAAATTATCGAATTTTCTGTACTAGAATGCGCAAGTATTACGTCTAAACCTTCATCATGAGTCACTCTATCTATTAGTTAAAACCGTTCGAAAATCGAGTCAGTAGGTTTTAAGATTATCGCGAACAGAAAAACAGACAAAGGCGGTTTGTTTTATGACAGATGGCATCTATGACATGGCCTACCCGGGTGCTGATTTACATCCAATCCGTTCAGCCGTTCGAATGTGGAGAAGTTACAAATATACACACACAATCACAAACTTTCGTCTTTATAATATTAGGTATATTTTTTATGATGACAAGTCTTCAATGAATCGAGCGTAAAAAACGCATTTTCGTTTCGGCGTTTCAAACGCGCGTTTATACCCGCAAGTGTGATATTGTTAATTCTTTTTAGATAATAAACGGAACATCGCATTCGCATCGATAACTGACGACAAAACAATATCGGCAAAACATGTTTTTGTTATGTATTTTAGATAGAAACATAACGTTTATATAAGCGGGGATAGACAAAACAATAAACGTTTAGTCAGAGAGAAGCTACGATTATTTTTAGGTTTTCAATAGACATATTGAACAATCTCTTAACTAATATAAACATACCTACTCTTAGTTACTACTTAATTCCTCATCATTTCACGCGAAAGATGTCCACTGCTGGACCTATGTCCTATGCCTTCCCTAATCGTTGTCACAACGGATAGTCCTGGGCGTCTCGCATCCATAGCGTTCCTGGCCATCGGTCCACCTTGCAGAAAGCCTTCCGCTATTTTTACGTGTGTAGTATTGTAATGGGTGATTCATTCGGAGTTACTTTTTCTAAAACTAAAAAAAATATGAATAAAACAAATTTATCGGGTAATCTTTATTATAATACAAAAGAACCATTCCTTACATTTACTTTTTAAAGATTATTTCTTTCAAATGTTGTCCGTAACTGCGATTAAGGTGGTCCCTTCTGGAGTTCCAGTTTTCGATGACCCGACCGAGCATTTCCACTGGTATTTGGCGAATAACACGAGTAATGTTGGCTTCCAGTTGATCAATCGTACGCGGCTTATCCATATAAACTTTGGACTTTACATAACCCCATAGAAAAAAATCTAAGGGTGTGATATCACAGGACCTAGGCGGCCAACTGACTGGTCCGAAACGCGAAATTAACTGTTCACCAAATTTTTCTCGCAACAAAGCCATGGTTTCAAGTTTTGAAGATCTTCAAAACTTTTGGTACCAACAAGACGGTGCCACTTGCCACACAGCACGTGAAACCATGGCTTTGTTGCGAGAAAAATTTGGTGAACAGTTAATTTCGCGTTTCGGACCAGTCAGTTGGCCGCCTAGGTCCTGTGATATCACACCCTTAGGTAGACTTTTTTCTATGGGGTTATGTAAAGTCCAAAGTTTATATGGATAAGCCGCGTACGATTGATCAACTGGAAGCCAACATTACTCGCGTTATTCGCCAAATACCAGTGGAAATGCTCGGTCGGGTCATCGAAAACTGGAACTCCAGAAGGGACCACCTTATTCGCAGTTACGGACAACATTTGAAAGAAATAATCTTTAAAAAGTAAATGTAAGGAATGGTTCTTTTGTATTATAATAAAGATTACCCGATAAATTTGTTTTATTCATATTTTTTTTAGTTTTAGAAAAAGTAACTCCGAATGAATCACCCATTATATAATTTTCGTAATCACCATCTGTTTTCAATTTTTTTTACGGAGTGTTCGAGAGCTAGAGTGCGTCTTATGTAAGCGCGACCAGTTTTTTTTTTAAATTTAATTGGCAACATTTTTCAGCCGCAATTGTAGGAAATAAAAAAATAATTGTGAAGTGTCAAGACATGATTCTCCTACTAGTTAGTAACATACGACATTTTTGGATTCAACCTCTTTTTCTCAGGTCGAGCTTTAATTAGACGGACTATATACTCTAAAGTGGCAAAACTATATAATTATCTATTATCTAGAAAAAAACAAACGTCTCCTTTAAGTTAAGACACGAGGATCAAACCTCTGAAACCAAACTTATATTTTTTCATCCCATCTATTCGAAAAGGACGACTTTGTTCGCCTTTAAGTGCGACCAAAGGTAGTGTTTTCTGTATCAAACTTTTAACGGGAAATAAAGGTATTTTTATTTCCCGTTAAATGTTTTATTCCCCGTTAAGTATTTTTATTCCCCGTTATCTGAAATAAGTGCGCAGCAATGAATTTGAAACATCTTAGTGTTTAGCGCCAAAGAAATTGAACGCATATATTGTTTGAATGATAAATACAAAAAAATGACAAAAATGACTAAATTTTATAAAAATGTCTCAAAACAGACTAAAATAGATTAAAATGACTAAAAATGACTAAATATTACAAAAATGACTAAAAATAGACTAAAATAGATTAAAATGCCTAAAAATGAAGATGAATTACAAAAATAGATTAAAATAACCATAAATGTCTAAAAATGACTAAAATGACTAAATTTTATAAAAATGTCTCAAAACAGTCTAAAATAGATTAAAACGACTAACAATGACAAAAAATGACTAAGAAGTACAAAAATGACTAAAAATAGACAAAAATGACGAAGAATTACAAAAATGACTAAAAATAGATTAAAATGACCATAAATGTCTAAAAATGACAAAAAAAGGCTAAAATGACTAAAAATGACTAAATAACTAAAATAGGTTAATATTACCAAAACTGTCTAAAAATTACAAAAAAAAAACTAAGAATTACAAAAATGACTAAAAATAGATTAAAATTACAAAAAATAACTAAAAAGTACTAAAAATGACAAATATTGACAAAGGATAAAATGATGAGGCGCCTTTTATTTCCTCATAGAGGGTGATGAAAAGTAGAGTGTATGACTCGGGCGCAAATATATTTTTGGCTCGGGCGACGTACTTTGAATCCCTCGCTACGTTCAGGATTCTACTAAAGAACCCCTCGCTACGCTCGGGATTCTACACAAGAATCCTTCACTTCGCTCTCGATTCAAAAAACGCCCTCGCCTTAAAATTATTACTTTGCTCCCTTATGATACAATCTACTATTCCTTTTTCGTCTGTTGTCAATTTTCACACCAAAATAATGAATCACCGTCTACGGCTTTCAAGATTTTTTGCTATCATCGAAAATTGTTTACGTCTTTCACAAATTTTTCAATAACTTTTTAGGTTAAACTGAAGTGCATCAATTCATCAAATTTTATGGACTTTTTATAGTCCAGTCAAAATAGACTAAATTATGATTCAAGTTTGCATTAATTCCCAACAAGCTGGATTTTTGTGCAGGCCTTGGATGCGTCATTACAAATGACATGTCAAAAGTCCCCATCGATCCCGCTTGTGCGTTGTTTTTTATTCGAGGTCAAAGGTCACAAATAAGCGTTTTTTGCGTATATCTCTGAAACAACGAGAGGTATCGAAAAATGGTTCAGGCATGGTTTGTAGATCGTAAAATTGTCTACAAAAAAGATCTAAAACTTTTTCTTCTACGGTGCACTGTTTTCGAGTTATGGTTATTTTAAACATAGAAAATACGAATATGCACTCATACTTAGGGATGATGGGTTCGAAGAATATTTGAAGAACAAACCATCTGTAACGATACATAAGCAGTGTCGTAAAGCATACACACGGATTTGCAGCATCGCTGCAGCTAAAAGACAGCGTGAGGCGGAGATAGCTTCCACATCTGGGATTAGTCCTCCTCGTACTAGAGCACGAGGTAATGAATCGTCTTTTTGACGAAATACTGTTTGTTCTGTGGCAATGAAGCAGATAAAACGGCTGAAATGAAAAAAGCGCAGCATCTTCGACCAAGAGTGTCCTCAAGTTTCAACCCTTGACTTCAAGAAAACCATCTTTAAGGAAGTTCAAACTCGTTCTCATGAGCTAGCAAGTAGTGTCATTGCCCCCATTCAGTATGAATATGACTTAGTTGCTGCTGAGGCTAAGTACTACAGTGATTGTTACACTTAAAATACGACTTTCCTGCGGTCTAAAGTCACGATATCTCGAAAGCGATGCTTTATAGAAGAAAAGTGTCGAGATCTTTTTTGTAGACAATTTTACGATCTACAAACTTTGCCTAAAATATTTTTCGAAAGCTCTCGTTGTTTCAGAGATATACGCAAAAAACGCTAATTTGTGACCTTTGACCTCGAATAAAAAACAACGCACAAGCGGGATCGATGGGGACTTTTGACATATCATTTGTAATGACGTATTCAAGGCCTGCACAAAAATCCAGCTTGTTGGGAATTAATGCAAAGTGGAATGTCTATTTTGACTGGACTATTATCAAGTTTCTGATGTTCGCGAAAATCGATTATAAAATGATTTGCTGTGGTCACGACACTTCAATTTTGAATTATGTTCGTATTACACATAATAGAGATAAATTGAATTATAGATCACATAAATTGATTGTTAGGAAAATGGATTAGGTATCTTTTAGA
Organism: Mythimna separata; assembly: GCA_030763345.1. Classification (NCBI taxonomy): domain Eukaryota; kingdom Metazoa; phylum Arthropoda; class Insecta; order Lepidoptera; family Noctuidae; genus Mythimna; species Mythimna separata. The sequence goes on from CM061192.1 coordinate 11,092,932, forward strand.
CCAAAAATAGGTAAAATCTTTTCATTTTATTTTTTTGTGGTTTCAATCATTCCAAATTAAAGACTTTGCAGACAGGAATGAAGAGATAATGCGTCACAGATACGACAAACATATTCTATAGAAACTTCTGTGTTATTTAATTTCTAGCATCTAACACCGGTCATCCCCCCGGTATGAAAGTAAAAAATACACCAATCGAACATCAAGCATCCTATGTGCTAAAACAGGCCAAGATCTACACGTACGCCAAATTTCATCCAAGTTTGTGCAGCCGTTTGAGAGTAAAGGAGTAACACACCAACACACATACAAAACAAACTTTCACCTTCATAATACTTGTGTAATATTTGCGAACAACATCTATGAAAATTGGTCATTGCACCTATGTCACACAGTTGCTTTACACCTATCTGTGGTAGCTTTAAAACCGTAAAAATTCACCACAAAACTAAACCAAACCAAGAAAACGTGCTAATGACCATACGACTATTCAGCAGTTCAAGACTACCCTCAAAAAAAAAACCCACAAAAGAAATAAGAAACTGCCACACCAAAGCGATGAGCGAAAAAGAAATATACTTCCACCTAGGAATTCCTAGGAAATTCTTCCTCTTTACTAGCGAGAGAAATGGCTAGGTGTTCGAACATAGAATCTTTTTGTTCGACACGCTAAAAACTACACAGTCCGCGTTTTTCCTGTACTTAGCTGAAATTTATATAGGAGTGATAAATTTTGTAGTATTCCCGATTGAGTTATCTTAAAGATTCTTTAGTTCGATTCTGGGAAGAAGATTTTATTTTGTTTTTGTTTTTTTTTTATATGATAAATGGTTTGAGTTGTGGAGTTGAATATCGAACCAATGGTTTGGACTTTTGTGTGAGACAAAGAAGTTTAACAAAGGACATTTTCGACCACGAGCGCAAGGGGGGAGGGGTTTAGGCCCTACTTCTTATGCCTGAGGTTGTGGGTTCAAAACCGGTCCTGGAAGGTGATGAATGCATAAGGAGGGTTATAAGTTTGACCACTATGTGTCTGTTAGTTTGTGGCACCGAAGTTCTAAGCGGATGAACTAAATTTGAATCCAGGTTTTTTTTTATAATTTGTCGTAAAGCATATTTTTTAGCGACAATTCTTACAGTCTGTTCAATAATTCCGGAGACTAAAATGACATTTCAACACCAAAGAACTGGCGTCATTTCTATAGAAATTTTGACATTACTTATGTCAATTTAGTCTCCGGGTTTATTGAACAGACCATAGACATTTTTACACGATACTTACCAAGTGTAGTATGAGCCGTGTTTTAAATTTTAATTTTAGCTGTATTGCCAATTAAGTTATCAAACTTTAAAAAGTTTTCTAATCTATAAATAAAAAAGACGTATAAAAACCGCTTTAACGTTTGAATCCCCAACCGGTCCAATGAGACCGCGCTGTTATTGTTTTACTATTGTGTCTCGTTTCGCGGGTATCTGAGTAATTAATACGAATCTCATACTTTAAAAAACCACTTTTTAAAAAACCGCAATTTAGGTCAACTAGGTCAAACGAAGTTTATAAATTCAACCTCAATCCTTCTTTAGTATCTCAAAAAATATTTTAAACTTTAAAACCACTTATAGTGAAATACAGGTATCATTAAACCCAGCTAGCTCTGGCGGCTAATATATCTACCTACCTATACGTATACATATATAACGTATATATATAAAACGAGTATAGATAAAACTGACTGACGTATTAATATTAACACACAGCCGACACTACTGGGATTAGGAAAGTGAAATCTAAACTAATATTATAAAGATCCATTTTTTGTTTGTTTGTTATGATTTGACTCAAAAACTACTTCACCAATTTTAAAATTCCTTTCATCAATAGAAAGCTACATCTTCACTGAGTGACTATTTATTATGTTTATAAAGAAATTAGAGACCTCTACCTAAATTGGAACGATGCACAAATTGTATCGTAGTTACTCAGATACCCGCGAAACGAGACATAATAGTAAAACAATACCAGCGCGGTCTCATAAGACCGGTTGGGGATTCAAACGTTAAGTAAATAATAATGCTTATCATTATTATATTTTTCATAATTACCTTCAAAATTCGGTTTGAGAAGCTTTGAAAGTTTTTATGAAAACACTCCCAAATGAAGTCACGGGACAAAATGCTACAATAACATCATAAAAAGTCCGAAAAAATATATAAATTAACGTTCAGTTAATCTCTTCGTTTATAACCCTTTACACGGAGGGTAACAGGGCGCAACTGAAATCTGAATTTCACGGAACGACGACCAGCAAATGGGGGTGCTTTGTACCCCAAAATTAAAGACTAAAAATGTGTCGGATTAGTAATTACGCCGGACTGAAAACGGAGAGATATAGCTGTGATAACTGACACCTTGTTTATCAGTGCATATTCACGATATTCTCTGTAACAGGGGTGAGCAGGATTGCAAGTGAAAATAATTTCTTTTGGGCATATTGAGCTGTTTTTTTAATTATTGATGGAGTCGCGTTTGACCATTATTTCACCTGATGGTAAGCGATGATCTGGTCGACGGTTTTTTTTAGGTGCGAAATCATCCAATTACTTCTCTCGCTCTAGGGCGGAGCGGGAGGTCATGCCAGACTTTTACTGACTAAAACCCACTCCTATATTCCTTCTTTGATTTGGGTCCCAGGAATTTTCTTGCAGTAGCGAACCGATGGCCCAAGTAGGCGGTTTGGTCATCGATGGAGCAAGCTTGCCTTAAAGTAACTTTGGATACGTAACTTTTAGTCTTGACATAAACACCCATTATTGAGACCCCTTTTTCATAAAAATAAAGATAAGTACCTTTTAAAGACAAAAATGCAAACAAATAGTCTCTCTGAGTATACGAATGAATGAAAAGATCAAGAAAATGCATATCATTAGAGTGACATACTTATATTAAAATAATGTGTCGGCGAGGTACTGAAGCTACTTTGACAACAAAATGAAGCGTTTTGTTGACATAATAGGCCAACGTCAGACTAGACTCTGTCAAACAGAGTCTAGTCTGACGTTCTAATGAGTCCATTAAAATAAATAAGTGGCCAAGACCCAGTGCCTAAGAATTGCCTAACTGCTTGTTGTGAATTGATTGCCTAGTTCACTAGAAGAGATTCCCACACGGTTCGGCATCCTGAATATCGGATATGCCCATGGAATTTAGTCCGCCTGTGTACATTTTATGTTGCATGAAGTTTTAATAAATAAATATATCATTATCATCTTCCTGCACTTGTCCTGTTTTATTTGGGGTCGGCGCAACATATTTTTTTCTTTAATTCTGTTCTGTCACTCGTCGCGCTATCAGTAACTCTCTTTTTTCATATCACTTCTCACACAATCCATCCATCTTTTCTTTGGACTCCATCTCCTTCTCCATCCATCCGCATGAATATCTACATACTTAATTATACTTAGAAAAAAAAACATTTCACACAACATTTATCATAACTGATCGCTTCCAAACAAAGCGAGCTATTATAATTAGTTTCAGAAACAATAGGTGCTTAAAACTTACAATTTCATTGTTACAGACAAAGTTCGATGCAGTCATTAAGTATACTCAATTATCGATACACCGATACACAAAATGAAACTAATGGTCTATGGGGACGGTAGGTTCTGGAGTGGCGGCCACGTACCGAGAAATGCAGCGTTGGAAGGCCTCCCACAAGGTGGACTGATGACCAGGCGAGAGTCGCGGGAATCCGATGGATGCGAGACGCACAGGACTGGTAGTTGTGGTGACACTTTGGGGAGGCCTATGTCCAGCAGTGGACGTCTTTCGGCTGAGATGATGATGATGATGATGATGATACCAAAATACTAGCCACTGTACGCAGTTCCATTTGTGTGAAATTAGTAGGTAAGTACCTCCCCCATTTACACAAGATTTTGTTTTAAGATGGGTAATCATCAAATGACTTCTATCACTCTAGTGTGGAACGGGAGTGACTGTCCGACTTTGACTAAAACCCATCTTTGTTTCAGTTTCCTGGGCTGATGGAAGAGAGAACTGAAACCCTGGAATTAGGGAAAAGAAGGAACAGAAGTTGGCCAGTAGAAATCCGACACGCCCTCCCGCTCCGCCCAGAGTGAGAGAAGACATTTTGACGATCTCCCACCTTAAAAAAAAACCTGTGTTTCAGTTGCCCGATACATTTGAAAGCCACGGTAGCTCTTTTACGTTCTCTATAGGCAAGGCCATGGCCTATCTGTGTTCTAAATTTCATCCAAATTCATTGAGACATTGGCACATGATTGATTCACACAGTGATAATATTAGAAGACAAACTTCTTTGTACAAATGAAATAAGATGATGTTTTCTATTTTTAAGACGAAAACATTCGGGGTATCTTCAAAGATAAAATATAGAGCGAGCGCTTGAAAAATAAATCAATAGACTCCTAGATATTCGTTTGTAGAAAAACAAAGTTTTTCTCCTTTTGTCATGGCCACTTCTGTTCGATCTACCGGGCTGACAGTTACACCGTTGTGGGAATTTTAATAAGAAACTTATTTAATATTATTTGCTTTTTGTCGATTTTCTTAAGTAAGTATGTAGGACCAAGGAAGATGGTGGCATAGTGATCACAAGCTGCCGTACACAGTGAGGTTCAGGGGAGACCGTTGTAGAATCTCCTCAAATGACAAGAACCACGAATAACAGGAATTACAGAGGGGTTCCGGAAAGGCCTTTTGAGAGGTAGCCTTTTTGTACGTTGATGGCGATCACCGGGTGGTTTTAGTGAGGTAAAAATCCCACACTCCCCGGACTTATGACCAAAGTCTGGGCGCTTTTTGAAGGATTTCCCTCGAAAGAAAAAAAGAATCGAGAGAAACCTCAAGTTAGCCCAATTGCCACCCAAGATAAAATATGTATCTTGGCACCGATTAATGAATGTCTCAGAACAACAAATTTGAAGACATGTGATATCCACCAATCTGCACTGTGCTTTTCAATCAAAACATCCTGTGTCTTAATTGAAAGCCAAACAGGTAACAACAATGCACCGTCGAAAACGGAGGTTCATCTCCTCTCCGATCATCCTCTCGCCTCACTACAAATCCGTTCGCGTCGGTGTGACATCCTCCGTCCTCCCTACCCTATTTCCTCTGACAGCAAATAAACAGTCCAGTGAAAACTCTTATCATTGTCAGTGATAATATCTGTCTTAGACACTGGTGTTATAGAAATGGGGTCGCTTTTTTGTTGAACAAAAAATTTGGTGTTGTATGGAATTATGGTTTATGTGCTTATAATATGGATTTAGGGATGAAAATATCTATATTTGTGTTCTTTGATCATTTTGTGTTTGTGTAAGAGCTTAGTTTATAAATATAATATTTGTCAAATACGTCAAGCGAACGCGTCCTCGACATGGGAACATGCGAAAAATTCTACGTTTAAATTACAATTAAATATTAATCTTGCATGCTACTATAGAAAATATCAATTTATGCACGCATACACAAATATACGAATTACGTAAATAACGAATTTGAGGAAATACTTCATAATGTTTATCAATTTTTGTTTTGTTCTCGATTAAAGAAAAGAAACTGAAAGTTAATAATTTATTTGGCTCACCTGCATATACGAGTATAACACACAGTACTAGATACTTATTTAGGTAGCTAAAATCGATTCATAAGGCGATTCTAAACATAGACATTAGATTCAGCATGAATGTTACGTATTTTCACAGACCTTTTACATTAGTACCTAACAGTTATTTTTGGGGCAGTTTTTATCTTTTCGTGCCATACTCTCGGTGGAATGAGTGGGAGTATCAGATTTTTACGGACTTAATCCCACCTGTGTTCCCCTTCAGTTGTTCTATGCGTTCGGCCACAGTGTCTCTTCCATACAATCCAACAAACTTGTTTACTAATCCGCGGCCGAAGAATTCCACGATACAATCCCAACTATTTATGAACTCCAAAACATCTCGGCAATAACCTCAAGATCCACTAACAAGTGTAATCCAACTATTGACTCAGGATAATCTGGACCATTGATTATAACCAACAATACCTCTAATTAACCCTAACGCCGCTGAGCCGAAACATTTGGGGTACACCACACCCCGTCTGGGGTACACGACACCCCGCCTGGGTACTTGATACCCAGATGGTAAGGGTTTATTAAGACATCAAAACCAGATGTTATTGTCAAAAGGAAAATGGTAACCTGACATCAACAGGAAAAGTTAACAATACATTTTGTTAACGCGGTAATTACGCATTTTCATGAGAGGAATAGGGATATTAGATGTTTAAGGAAAAACATTTTAATATTGGTGCTTATTACGAATTAGGATGCTGTTTTTATTAAATAATATTTAATAAGAGATGATTTTGGGTTTGTAATTATGGCCTGTTTTGCCTATATGAATTTCAAAATAGATATAATTAATTATGTTTTTGTTTATTCCGAGAGGGTACTTTTTTGCCTATACTGTCCCACGGCTCGGCTAAGGTCTTGTCCAAGTCCTTCCAGACTTTTTTGTCTCCCGAACCTGTCCTCGTGAAAAGAACACTAGAAGATAGCGACATTAAGGAGTAGGTTCGACACCAAAGTAAGTATGTTTTTGCCTAAATTATATTACACCTAGCCTATGCTGTCCCAATGCCGGGAAAAGGCCTCCTTCCATTCCGTCCATCGTTCGCAATTCTCAAAGAAGACATCCAAGTCGTCCCGTTTTTGCATATCTATACATTTATGTAGGTACATAACTAGGTTTCATATACTCGTAGTTACTTTAATAATTAGGAATATTATTCTATCACTTTTATGTGTTTTGTTCTTAACTCAAATACTTACATAGGTACCCATTTTGTTTTATCTAAAAATGTGTTTTATTTTTATAATACAGTTTCATTTTCTTATCTTTTCTTAGTTTTTTTACATTACCCTTGCCGAGCTTAGACGAATAAAGATGAAATATTTTACCTGAAACAAAGAACAAACAGTTATTAGTGAGAAGCAATTAATAGCAATAGTACGTAGCTAATATACATCATTATTGCCGCTAATTAGCCTTTGTACATATTATAATAATTATCGTAGTGTCAACTATTAAGTGTTAATCAGGAGCGTTATATGCATCGATTCAAATAGTTATGTGTACAACTTTACATGTAATTATAAAAATCGGTTCGAGCGATCGCCGGCTACTATAGGCGCGGGGTTGTGGACGGCGAGTAACGAGTAGCTCCCCGTCTATTCGTAAGATAAGGACCAAGTCGTAGAGGGCGCTTAGTGTCCGATACGCTACGCTACGATAAAAGATGTCAAAATACCGTAGGGGCCCAGCAGGGCTGCTAAGACCATTGGAAGGCTTCTGAATAGGTTACTCTTGGTTCTCGGACACTGATCAAACGCAGATGTAGTTTTCGTCAGTAAGTCCTAAAGTGGGAAAAGTCATTTAATCATTTCCCACCGCAAAAAAGGATGTCAGCATTAGGTAATTACGAGTAGGTAGATTATTGGGAATCAAAACCATATTTACAAATCCAAAGAATTATTAGTAACATTTATCTACCCACTAGCTTCCGCCCGCGGCGTCGCCCGCGTGGTGTGTTGATAAAAAGCAGCCTATAGTAAAAATAACAAAATCCAATAATAAATAAGATTACGTTTCTTTTTTTCCTGTTGACCGGGATAAAAAGTAGCCTATATGTTAATCCAGGGTATAACCTATCTACCTACATACCAAATTTCAACCAAATCGGCCCAGCCGTTTTTGCGTGAAAGAGTAACAAACATACATCCATCCTCACAAACTTTCGCATTTATAATATTAGTAGGATATTTACGAAAACACCACCTTTATAAAAAGTAGAGACAACATATACACGAAATATTAAACAGAGTAACAAAAAAATCCTTTCAAAAAAGTTACTTAACCCTATCAAAACCACGCTCGAAAAAACAGGAAAAAAATATTCGAATTATTCCAAATCACTCGGAGGGCATCACTCCATTCAGTCAATTTTTTACCCCCGAAAGGAGAGGTCGTGATGATAAATAGGTTTAAAGCCATTCCGAAGGCGGAGGAGAGGGGCGTCGCATAAAAATATTTTTTTTCTTTCTGTATCAAAGACTCTGGAGTTCAAGTCGGGTTTTCAACGGATTTCCGCGTTCTATGCTTCGTGGAGGGTTAGCAGAAAAATCGTATCATCTTAAATCGTGTGAAGTGGTAATAACGTTCACAGTTTCATTTGTTATTGTAAATCATCAATACATCCCTCTTAGTTCATATAAGTCGAGGAACGATTTTTTCAAGGTCAAAAACGTTCCTAGACTTAAGTGAACTTGGTGGCTTGTACTGATGATTTTTAAGGTTATATTTATGTAACTAGATACGTTTTACAGTCGCAAAAGATATTTTAACTTCATACGACCTACCACTGGCCAGCAAATTGCAAAAAACGTAAGAAAATTTGAATTTAGTGGGCTACCCTGAAGCTTCCCCCTTAAGGCATTACATTTACAATTAAAAATCGAATATATTTGTTAATTTACAAACTATACAATTTTTTTAATTACAATTTTTATTTTTTCAACACTTGGGAACTTTTTCTGCGGACGGTCCCTCCCTCCACCGTCCCGCGGTAAGCCGCCCCGCCGCCGTTCATCTTCCATAAATTCCATAATCATTTGTTACGAGATAGCGCGGACTGCAGACTGCAGACACACAGACATACTCACTGATTTTAACGTGCAATATTACTGAAATATGTTCACACCTTTTCTGGTTGTCAGTGGAAACTGGAGGTAGATTTTAGGAGGAATTGATTGATTTATTTTAAAACATTTTTTCAGAATGACTTCTCCCACTCTTTGGCGGAGCGGGAGGGCGTGTCAGACTTTTACTGACTAAAACTCACTCCTTTGTTCCTTCTCAGCCTTCGTTCCGGGGACTTGGATTTTCCTTTTAGGAGCCAGTCGCCGTTCATTCTGACTAATATTATAAATGTGAAAGTGTGAATGTTTGTTACTTAATCACGCAAAAACCGCAGAACGGATTTGGATGAAAATTTAGCATGCATATGGCCTTTGACATGGAAAAGAACATAGGCTACTTTTTATCCCGATTCTTGAGCACGCGAACGAAGTCGCGGGCGGAAGCCAGTGTTCCATAAATTCCATAATCATTTGTTACGAGATAGCGCGGACTGCAGACTGCAGACACACAGTCATACTCACTGATTTTAACGCGCAATATTACTGCTTTATGTTCACACCTTTTCTGGCTGTCGGTAGATTTCTGGAGGAAATGATTTATTTTAAAATATTTTTTTAAATGTGAAAACATCAGAATGACTTCTCCCGCTCTTTGGCCGAGCGGGAGGGCGTGTCAGACTTTTACTTAAACCCTCTCCTTCTCTACCTTTGTTCCGGAGACTAGGATTTTCCTTTCAGGAGCCAGCCGCCGTTCATTCTAACTAATATTATAAATGTGAAAGTGTGGATGTATATTAGGATAAAAGGTAGCCTTTTATCCCGATTCTTTTTTTTCTGAAGTCCTCACAGACGAAGTCGCGGGCGGGAGCTTAGTCTTCCATAAATTCCATAATCATTTGTTACGAGATTGCGCGGACTGCACACTGCAGACACACAGACATACTCACTGATTTTAACGCGCAATATTACTGCTTTATGTTCACACCTTTTCTGGTTGTCTGTGAAGAATGCTGGAGGTAGATTTTGGAGGAATTGATTGATTTATTTAAAAAAATAGAATTAAAGTTTATCAGTAAATCTGACTCCAGTCTTGCCATGAAGTACCGTGTCACCCCAGTTAATGGATTGTGGAGGTCTGGTAGGCAGCCGCTCCTCGTAAAATACTAGTATTCAGCTAAATCCCAATATAGTTGGGAAAAGGCTGCACTACCCATTAACTGGGGTAACACGGTACTTCATGGCAAGACTGGAGTCAGATTTACTGGCTGCTGCCTATCCGTAACGACTGCCAAAGATCTATAAATGACAGCTGAGACCTACGGCTTAACGTACTTTCCGAGGCACGGAGGAAACTCGTTATGTTAAGATGGTCACCTAATAACAGATACCCTGAGCAAACCTAAGAAGCTAGTTTGCTTTTGGAATGAGGTGGGCTGGTTGGAGTAAAGGCCGGATGGCCCACGCACAATGGTCCAGCGGGACTAAGTGCGGAAACCAGAACATAAAGATAAGATAAGATGGTCACCCATCCACAGACCAACCTTGGCAAGCTAAAAAACTACCCCATATACTCGTACTTAAATTTATATTTGCCACATAAACAAAATGTTCTCAATATTATGTCAAATCTAATCACTCCACAAGGAATGTTATCGGTTGCCATAGCAACCGGTCCTCAGTGCGGGTAGCTTTGTCCAGTAATTAGTCATGTGGCCACTGTTTTGACTACATAATGAAGTTTCTAGCAGTTATATACTATGGGGATTAAGTGGATTAATCCAACATTAATGATCAAATGATTACTGATTGGTAAATGCACCTGTGATCAATCTTGCTTATATTATAAGCGCGAGTTTGTGTGTATGGATGTTTGTTAGGTTTTCACACAAAAACTACTAAGTAGATTTCGATGAAACTTGGACACGGGTAGATCATATCCTGAAATAGCACATATATAGGAGGTAGGTGGGTTCTGTACAATTTATAACTTCTTTTGGTGTACAGTAAAGTTTATTCTATTCTATAGGATACTTTTTATCTCGGGAGAACATTATCTTGGCATATTTTACAGTGCGACCGAGCAGTAGCGAGTCCCATAATCGTGAGTTAACGAATAAGCCATTTTTTTACTATCACGCGGGCGAAGCCGCTGGTAGCAGCTAGGGCCGACTTAGGGATTCAGGAGTAATTTCCTGAATCGTGGGCTTCTTTTAGGTGGAAAATCATCAGAATGACTTCTCTCGCTCTTGAGCGGAACGAGAGGGCCTGTCAAATTTTTACTGACTAAAACCCACTCCTTTGTTCTTACTTTGCCTTCAAACGAACTAATTTAGTGCTGTTTTCAAAAAACAGATTTCGTTTTAGTGTTATTTATTGTTTAAATACAAAATATTGCAAAAAAATAAGCACAAGAAAATACTCCATTGCTGCAATCCCAAGCCAGTTTATTATTTAAAACCTTTCCCATAATATAACATCACGCCAGTACACCCTGAAGGGGTATCGCAGATGTGCAAAGTTCATCCTGGTTTACCCTTATTTATTTTTAAAATCCATGTTATAGGGGTTATCGATTCGGGCATAACTTTTTTGGTTATGGACCAATATCGATGATTATTTTTGTGTCGGGTTATATTATAATTCTGGTCGTTCTATAATTTGCTAATCCTAAAAAAAGGCGTAGATTTATGTTTTTTATTAAAGTTTGATTATTTTAATCTTGTAGACTTTTACAATAGTAGGTCCCGTTTTTGAGATGAGAAATTATCCAATGATTTCTCCCGCTTTAGTATGGAGCGACAGACTTACTGACTAAAACCCAATTGTGTCCTTCTCCTTTTGGGTTCTAGAACCACGGTTTCCCTTTAAGAAATGCCCACATTGCCTGCCCCATTTACTGACATTTCTTTTAACCACGCTCTGCTACCATAAAGGAATATACTGCGTGGTATTGTGGTAAATAATTAAAGGTATTTTAATTATATTCAGAGTTTTAATAAACACGAGAAAAAATGCAATACAGAACAAGAGAACGGTGACAAGACACGTCACTCATAAAAAAACTATTTGGTTGCGTTCCATTTCCTCCTAACAGGGTCCATGTCGAATAGCCAGATCAAGCGAGCTACCTATTGCTCACCATCCACAAATCCTAAATCAGGTTCCTTAAGACTCCCCAACAAACACAACTCACAAACATCCCCACTTATTTTCACACTAGTTAACTTTAGAAACATCTTTCAAATAGTAAGTTACAAACTCATTCAGTACAATATTATTGAAATAGCTGCAGCCCTACCCGGCTCCTGTGTGCCGAAGCGTTATGATATAACGAGACGTCCCGTCGCATTCAATGCGACTCGTTTATTAGCTCCTACATTGAAATGCAAAACATCGTTTAAAGTTTATTTTTATATATTGAAATTGGTATTTTTTGATGTAGTGGTGACGAGAGGCAAGTATAGTATTAAAACAATTTTGATGAACTGGTACTTGAAAAAGATACAGCTATGTGACTGTGCGCGGTATCTTCTTTCTTCGGTTAGATATGATATGAACCATTTGAGCAAGGACCCCTAATACTCCATAAGCTGCAAGTTTGTAGATTAGTATGGCATGTGACATTTTGTCAAATGCCTTACTGAAGTCCGTATATATTACGTCAAATTGTTTATTTTTATCTATTGCCCGAATAAGTGACTCTGTGAAGGTTGCTAAGATCGATCTCGCATATACATAGATATGCACAGGACCGGTCATTATGGCGATTACTGCTAGGAGTTATTAACTTCTTCTTTTTTATCGCGAATTTTATTAGCATCGCTATATTTAATGAGGGTTAATTAAAAATGAAGTTCATCAAGTGCCAGCACTGAGTCCTCAGGTCTACACACCTGTCAAAACGCTTATATATCATATGCTATATGAAATTAGGTAGACATCAACCTACCTCAGACCCTCCTCAGACTACCCCCTGCATTATTTTTCTTACGATCCATCCTAAGGTTGTCTGGTAGATATCGCTGTCAGCGATAAGACCGCCATTGTACCCAGAGATTTAAGTTTCTGTACAATTTATAACTTCTTTTGGTGTACAATAAAGTTTGCTGTATTCTATTCTATCAACGTCAATATCAAACGTTAGACGTCAACATCATGTATACGTTTTTAAAAGTATAAGACCTATCGGCTAAGTGACACCAACTGCTAGTGTAAATTTCCCTGAAAACCCTCATTGAACCACCGTAAAATTTTCAATCCCAAAGAAAATTTCTTTTCAAAAACTCTCCAAAATCTCTCGCTTTTCGCCCTGAAATAAAGCAACAGCGCCCGATAATATATTCACGTATCGCCGCGCCATTCCATCATGGCCGACGGTATCTGACACGCCGATCTGACACTCAGACATCAGTGTCAGACCGTGTCAGGTGTCGGCACGTCGTTCGTAAGATCATCATTCATAGATGCAATACTTGGCCGCTTGGGTAACGTTTGGGTGAGTGGACAAGGATTTTTATTTTACTTGTATGTTGCAATCGTTGTATATGGGTAGGAATGTTTTTGTGCATTTACATATATATATGTTAGGTAACATTAAGTATGATATGAGAACAGTCATAGGTCAAAAATGCAGTTTGACCTTTTGAGACCACCGCCAAAATGTCCAGTAATTTGTCTTTTTTTTTAAATTGATTTAAAGTATTGCTTGACCGCGATCTCACCTGATGGTAAGCAGTGATGCAATCGGTGATGGTGAAGGGTAGTCATTTATGAACGCGCATAGTTTTGGTTTAAGTTGTTTTATTTTGCTCACTTGTAGAATAGGGGTAATCAATAGTTCATGATTTTGTAGAACAGAATCTAAAATTCATTCTCTCAGAGAGATGGTCCGAGTACTAGCAATGGGAACAATACAAGGTTGATTATGGTTTATGCTAATCAAAGAACTTTTTTAATAAACTAGCTGGAGACCATTGATTATAAATATGCAACACTAGCCTATATCATTAGAAAAGTATAGAACGATTTATTTGGCACATACAATGTAGAAATAGAAAACATATTAAAAAAAAAAGAAAACTAGCACATCAAAACGAAATACTTTCTAGATGCACAAAAAATAGGAATAAAAAAAAACTTTAAAAAAGCAGTTGCTACAAGAAGTAACTGGCCTGACCTCAAAAAACCTACTGACTAACTACCAATAGTTAACTAGGTATAGTCAACAAAGAAGGTAAGTAACAAGGATAGTCAGGTGAAGTTGAAATATAAATGAAAATCGATAGATGATTAAGAGTTAATCATCTATCTAATTTAAAATATTATATATTGAAAATGGTTTCTCAGTAAGTGAATTAGCATATAATTCTTTATGAGAAATAAAGTTATTCTTAAACCTAATCTAATAAAATTTATAGTAAACTAGCATCTGCCAGTGGCTTCGTCCGCGTGAATGTTGGTTATTGTGGACGCAAAGTCGAAGCCGAAGACAGATAAAAAGAAATCTATGTCCATTATTGGGATTCAAGCTTGCTTTGTAGCAAATTTCATCATAATCTGTTCAATATTTTAACTGTGCAAGTGTAACAGGCAGACACAGTTATTTATTAGTATTGAAGTATGGATAAACAACACATAAGTAAAATTTCCTTTAAAATCTTCAACTAAAGTCTGTTTTTTAATCTCTAAGACTAAACTGACATTATGTAGGTTGTCACCCTTGACACGACACAAAAGAACCGTCATCATTATTATTGTAAGTTTGACATTTTCATGTGTCAATTTAGTCTAAGGGAATAAATAACAGACTTTATATCTGTTATGCTGACTGTACCCACATTCCATTTAGATGAGCCGTCAAACAGTGAGCACGATTGTAATTCTAACGCGAATTATTTGCCAAGCATTTGATTGTTGTAACTAACTTCGGAAAACGTTAACAAGCAACATGGACTATTTTGAGAATTATTATCATCACGCCGAATAGGCAGAAAAGTAAGTTAATAATGTTTATTGTAAATAAGAAAGTGGAAATAAACTATGTTTATAATACCACGGTTCATGGGTGAACGGATTTGGATTGCAATACGAGTACCAAGTTAGATCAAAATCTAAATAATATATAAAAATTAAAAACATAAAAGAAGATTTGTTGTCCGCACAGAACCAATAAAAAATAAAATATTTTATTCACTGAATTTGAGAGCACCAAATGAAATAACAGCAATAATAAAATAAACGTCAAGGGATTCTTTCTTAGATTCCGTGGTGCTAGAACGCAAAGAACCAAAGCCTGGCGACAGACCGTCAGATGTTCAGTGGAGTCTTAGTAATAGGGTCCCATTCTGGGAATCAGGGAATACTCTCCACGTACGGAATTGTAAAACCATACATTCCCAGTTAATAAAGATACTTACTACCGACTCAAGTAAGAAAAAAAAAATGTCAACACTAAATTTTTCCTCCTAACAAGAAAGCACGACATAACAAGTGTGCCAACAGCAAGATATTGCAAGTTTCAGAACTACCAACCTAACGACATTCATCACACGAGGCGAAGGATTCCCGTTTCGGCTACAAAAGTTTCGGCACAGAAGCTATTCCCGATTCGGCACCAATAGGTATTTAGGATTGTAGTAACTAATAAAAAATCCCAATCCAAAATACTTGTTGGGGCCGAATCGGGAATAGCTTAGGTGCCTTAAATTTGGAGTATTCCCTACTCGACACCCAGATTTTTGGCACCAAAATTTTCGGCACCCAAGCTATTCTCGTTTCGGCACCAATAGGTATTTTGGATGATAGTAAGGTAGCCATCATCATCATCATCATCTCGGCCGAAAGACGTCCACTGCTGGACATAGGCCTCCCCCAAGCGTCGCCACAGCGACCGGTCCTGTGTGTCTCGCATCCATCGGATTCCCACGACCCTCGCCAGGTTGTTGGTCTACCTTGCTCTTAGAACAGATGGTTGATGGGGACGGAAGGTTCTAGACTGGCGGCCACGTACCGGAAGACGCAGCGTTGGAAGGTCTCCCACAGTAAGGTAGTACCTATACAAAATCCCAATGTGGGTGCCGAAACGGGTATACTCCGAAAATTTTGGTCTCGAAAACCTAGGTACCGAAAGGGGAAAACTTCACAAGGCGGGGTAACATTTTTCATTACATACAAGTTTGCCGTCCGGATTCATTCGCGTTTCGTTATTGCAAAAGTAGTGGGTGTTACGTGATAACTGCAGGGGAGGGTTTATAAGAAGGTGCTAAAAGGGGATGATTTTGTAAGGGAGGGTGTAAATGTTAGATGTGTTATGTTATGGGTTGTAAGATTTGACGATAGTGATGAAAGAGTCTAAATATAATATAATAGTTCTTGCCAGCGGCTTTGTTTGCCTGATTGTAGAAAATACATAATAATATAGTTTATGTCACTCGGTGATATCATTATACTGGTGAAAGATTTTTTAAAGCCAGTCCAGTAGTTTTTGAGTTTATTTATTACAAACAAAAAATTTTTTAAACATTAATTATAAATAATAATATGTAGTAATATTATGAAGAGTTCATTTGTTTGTTTGATCCCGCTAATTTCACGAAAGACTGCGACTAGTTCGAAATGAAAAATTATGTAGTTATTGGTTAACCCATTTATTGACGAAGGTTATAAGCTATATACCATCACGCTACGACTCACAGGAGCAGATAAGTAACTAAGGACGCGAGTAAAACCTCGGGGAACAGCTAGTAATTTAAAATCACATTTTTTTAAATCGTTTCATACTGAATCCTAATTCTTATAAAGCGTTTCGCCTCGTCGTTCATACTGCGTACATCGAGGGACTGGAACAATTTGCCTGCTGCAGTTTTTCCGTCCAATTATAATTTGGGTGTCTTCAAGGCTAGAATGAATAGGCTCTTAATAAACTATTGCGCCTCACCATCGACGTTTGCATCACTCCTTACCATCAGGTGGGATCGCAGTCAAGCACACTAGTTTATAACCATTAAAAAAAAACTTCAATAAGGAGAACTACAAAAAAATATTTTAAATCTAAAAAATATTATACAGAATCTGATTTTCTAAACCACAACGAACGAACCAAACCACTTACACAATTTTCGTAAAAAAAATCCTCTTTTCGGTACAAAATCGCTTCAGAAACCGACATTGCACCCAGTAATACTGCTCCCTTACTGCAATCTTACTGCCCCACGCTTGCAGGCAATACTTTACTGTTACACTTTTTAAAATCCCTCCTCCAAACCAATATTTATGAAGAAAATAGGAAAAAAAGGAGAGGAAAAATTTTCCGCCTCATTTTTCGCGTTTATCACACTGCGCAGTCTAGGCATAACCGGATTTGGTGCTGAAAAATCTTCTGTGCTAATTATTTTCTGTTTTTGTTGATTTTTCCTAAAGGAAAGGAAGGCAGCTTTGTTGTATGGTTAAGGCTTTAAACAGACGGTTAAAGATTTACTTTATAATTTACACAGAACACACACAGAAGACACATTTAAAAAAAAAGTTTGTACAAAGGTCCTCTTTTTGAAGTGTGTAATCATTAAAATGACTTCTCCCGCTCTTGGAAGGAGCGGGAGCATTGTACAAAGATACTGCTTATTTCACAAACACTTTTGTACAGGACACCCACAAGCTTCTCAAGCCATTGCATTTAAGTCTCCTCTAAACTTTTATTCGAATGACTATTATGGAGGCAAAATTCCAACCTGTTCTTGCATTCCGTTCGAAATAAAGTCAGATTTTTTTTCTGTAGAAGACGGTCAATGATTCTTGACTGACTTGATTAATTTGCATAAAATCTGTGATTTTATCAGATCATAATTGTATTGCATAAACTAGTTTTGGACTATTAAACTTACAAAGAAATTTTAGACACTTTTGCATTCGTAACTGCACTTTTGACCCCTGATCGACGTTTAATGGGCGTGTTGGTAGCTAGGACACGGTAGGAGGTCATGAGGCAACTCCCTGTCTAACGTCCATAACTCAATAATAAAAGTAACTTTTCTACTCTTTTCAATCTGAAAATGATTCCAATCCGACACTGTCTGGTGCATGAAGCAAATAACCGGTGGAGTGCGCGTACGATGCTATTGCGCTCACCAAACATATGCTAAAACTAGTAGAAGCGGCAACCGCAAATGTAGTACGCAGGTCACGTGCTCCCGAATTTTAAGCGAATCAAATTAAAGGTACACGACTTGACCTTGAACGGACCAATACCAGCCGCGCATTTTTCTTCGTCCCCCGGCCCGCCGTGGTGAGTTGTTTACTTAGAAGAAATCGGGCTATGCGCTCTCTTGTGGTTATATTCTCTATGGTCTGGTGTCAGATTTTCTATACTCCATTCGCACTATGATTAGACATTAAAACCAACCTTTTTACTGCCCGTTCAACCGATTCACGAAGATACATTCCGAAGCACGGAAGAGAATCCTACTACGCTAAGATGGTCACCTATCCACAAACTGACCTCAACCAGCTTTACTTAACCATTGGCATCGAACTAAGACACCATTATTATTTTATCCACGACCTCCAGTAATAGTACATCAATACTCTACCATGTATTTATAGCCTATTCCTCCATATTGTGTCATATATCTTCGAACACATGTTCAGGGCGGGGGTTGTTGAGTTATGAGGGCCACGCCTCCCGTCAAACGTGAGGGCAGGGAGGCCCAAGATTATCAACTATTATTTGTTTTATAAGTTTTTTTGGATAGTTCAGGAATAGGACGTGTTTTGTGGAGGGAATGGGGGTTGGACATGATAGATTTGATGGAGAGATATGACTAGTGTGGATGTGGAAGGTAAATATAGTGTGTAGAAATATTTGATTCAATTTTTTTTTTGGTTTTGCTGTTGTAGTTTGTGTACCTTTTCCCAGTTAAAATATCAAAAGCTAATTTTATGTTCCGATAGTCAGATATTTTTAATTTAAAAAAATATGTTTATTTGAAATGTTTTCTATACAAAACCTGTCCATTCGTGTAAAAGATAAATCGGCTAATGGAAAATAGGCTCACAATTTTCGTCCATTCTGTTCTTCAAGATGCAGTTGGGGGTAGACTGCAAAGCAAAGAAACAAAACCATTGATGTTTGCCTCTGCAAACATGCCTAATGCACTGCAGCAACGGGGCGGCATTTAAAAGTTCTGTTATTTTTTAAATAACATAATATATTAATGGCTTACGATGTTTTTAAAATAAGGTAATAAATTTTCGATGAAACTTGGTATACACGTAGACAATGTCTTGGAATAGCAAGAGATACTTACCTAAGTCCGAATTTTGTATGGAGAAAACTACTTTTAAGCAGACGAAGCTTGCGAGCTACATGCATATTATAGTACCTATGCAATAACAAACATGTACACCTAAGCGTCGAAAGCACAGAGTAACCAGAGGCAAAACTCCAAACAACGACGCCCCAATAGATACGGTACAGTACACTACAAGCTTATATCGTCTGTTTTTTAAACCCTGAGACTAAAATGACATTTCAACAGAAAAGGATTCATTCGTTTCGTCATTCCTATAGTAAATTTGACATTACTTATGTCAATTTAGTCTCAGGTTATATAAAACAGACGATAGCACGTGTTTGCTCGCCAACTGGCCGCTCGTCGCATACTGGAAGAAACCGGTTTATACTGCTTCATACCAGCTCAGCCAGTTGTTTTGCTCACGGTTTTGAGGTAGGATATCATCCTTCCTACTTCTTTCGCTCTAGGGTGGTGTGAGAGAGCGTGTCAGACTTTTTCTGAGTAAATACATACAGAGTATGCGGGTTTCCTTTTAAGATTTTTTTTTGCAGCCCAGAGCATACTCGGCACGTCGAGTTTTCTTGTTGTTGAATACAGTGTTTTATTATTAAAGTGTAGTTAGTTCTGGGAAAGCCTGTAATATACATAGTTCTTAAATTTAAATATCAATTTTAGTTGGATATAAGTTTCTCAGGTAAGATAATGGTCAAACACAAGTCTATGCATAACTTAGAATAAAAAAGATTTGAGCTCTTAATTTGTAAATGGCATATCTTGAAAACCACTATTAATATATTAACAACTTAAAATCATTTATGAATATAAAAGTATCCATTTCAATCCACTAGGCACTTAAAGAAAAAAACAATTCAGTATTCAAAAAGCTTTGAGAATGAGAAAAAAAAATCTTAAATAAATAAGTAGGAATATTGAAATAAGGCCTCTCAAAAAATCTGTAGATTTAACGAAACCTACAATATTATTATCAAAGCGTTTTCCTTCACTAACCTAACTTGCCTGAAGCCGTTTGTTCATTAAAAATGTATCTTAATTGAATTGATTGCCTTCTTTGAAGATTTTTGCTACAAAAGAGAATTACTAACTTATACATTTTTGGTTTAAAATATACTTAAAAATGTATCTCTTGGAAAAGAAATGTGTGATTGCGTTATTGCTAAAGCAAGCAAGGTGCAAATCTAGACCACTTTTAGTCACTATTTTTCCATTTTCATACTCTATAACTTATTTATTTACGCCAAAAAATGCCTAAATTAGTGACTAAGGAATGCGTAAAGTTATGAGCTCATAACTTCTTTTACTCTTTAGCTTTCATAAAGAGCTTTTATTTTACTTTTCCCAGTAAAAAGAGATTATCAAATAACTTCTCACGCTCTGGTTGGAGCGGGAGAGATTGTCAGACTTTTCCTGACTACAACCCACAGTGTTCCTTGAGGTGCTTTTTATTGCGAGGACTATGTAGGAGTCAGCTTTAACATCTTTTCTGGAAGCTGATTAAATATTATAAATGAGAGAGGTCAAAGAAAAGATGGATGGATTGTTGAGAAGTGATATGGAAGAAAAGGCAGTGAGGACGAGTGACAAGACAGAATGGAAGAACGTGTTGCGCCGCCCCAAATAAAACGGGACAAGGGCAGCAAGATGATGATGATGAATGCTAATTGTGACAATAAAGTATTTTGTATTTGTATTAACTAGAGCACCCTGAAAGCCTGTTCAAGGAATACGTGAGATAAATTGTACGGCTCCTTCCCACTCTTACACACTAATATAACACCCCATCCATCTCCTGATCTGTCCTCCAAAATCCCCATATCCACGTGCAGAAACTGTAAATGACTAAAATTAAGTTCAGTGTAAAACTGGAGCATCTTTGAGCGTGTCGGTTTATGTAAGGTAAACAAGCGGGAAACTTGGAGATGTTGTGCTGTGATCAGCATTGCATAAGCGGAGCGGGTAACACGGTGAAGGAAAACATCGTGAGGAAACCCGCATGTCCTAGAACCAAAAATTCGAACACATGTGACATCCACCAATTCACAATGGGCCAGCGCGGTGGATTATGGCCCATCCCCTTTCCTAGAGAGGAGGTCTGAGTCCCAACGGTAGGAACATTTTAAGGCCGATAATGCTAATATGCTAAAACGCAATCTTAAGGCGCAAGCTTATATAAACATTCTATCCATAAAAAAAACATGCGCTGCGTCCACGCAAAACAGTCTAGGTATATCAAATAGAACACTAAAACAATCGCTGTTTTATTCCTGCAAAAATGTGTCTACAATCTACAGAATAGGTCTCATTCGCGAGAACCGAGTTTAAAATCTAGAATAGCAATAGTAATTGTAGACAGGGCAAGTTGGGAGACACATTTAGGGTAATTTCATTTGGTTTCAAAGGGTGGAACCAGGATACCGCGGTCCAACTTCGCAGACGTCTGTGTCTGGTTGACTGGTAACGGCTAAGGTGGGGTCACATAGACGCTCATCATTGGTGAGTATAGAATTAAGGTGTTAAGGTGCTTTCTGTAGCCTTTTAACCTATCAATACCCGCGAAACGAGACAATAGTAAGACAATAACAGCGCGGTCCCATGAGACCGGTCGGGGATTCATGAATTAAGAGAAATGCTCATCAAAATTGTTAATATTTTACCGGCTTGTTATTTGAGAACCTACCTTAGTAGCGCGGTTTACTCTCATAGTTAATTCTATAGGAACTATGGATTATTGGGGAATAAAACTGTCTACTACAGACAGTCATTTAAATCTAATAAATCAACTGGATTTGCACTTTCTACCAGAGTTAGAATTTCTCTCTCTGCCTATATCTCTCTGTATGCTTAAATCTTTAAAACTCCGCAACGGATTTTGATGCGGTTTTTAATAGATAGAGTGATTCAAGAGGAAGGTTTATTTGTATAATATAGTATGGAAACACTTTTAACTTTGCAGCCGTGCGAAGCCGGGGCGGGTCGCTAGTTACTACCTATAAAAACCGCTCTTTCCCGCTCCGCTCATCACCAAAACCGCTGTCCATCTGCACCATTGTAAAGCACGTAGGTAAATCGTGATTTCTTCCGAGCTAAGCTAGGTGCACTCTGCAACTTACAGCCAGGACTCAGGTATTTAACTATAAAACACGGAGGATAACGGTTCGCGATATATATTCTAGATTTGTACACCTTGTATTTAGTATTTTCTGGGTTTCTTGGCAACGAGAGGTAGTGGGTATTTAGGGGAGTGAGGAGTAATTATATTGAGTTGGTCTTTGCATTTATAAGGAGGTTTCCCGATGACCTGGTAAGATTGCGAGATGCCCAGGACCGTTCATTGTGGCGATGCTTGGGGGAGGCCTATGTCTAGCAGTGGACGTCTTTCGGCTGAAATGATGATGACATTTTAGGGCAGAACTCATTTGCGGGAATGGAAGGTAATTATATTGAGCTCTACTTTGCATTTATAAGGAGAATCCGAAGTACGCAAGACTTAAAATCGTTAATTGTGGGGAGACTGGGGGAGGCTTATGTTCAACTGTGGACATCATTCGCCTTAAATGATGATGAAATGTTAAGGCTGTATGTGTGCGTAGTGGACGGTTTATTAAATCAACCAAATTTGCTCGCGTGGAAGTAGGTTTCTTAATACAACCTTCGGACTCCCATTTCATCCTCTTACGGGTGAATTTCGGATTTATTTTTTTATGTAATACCTACTGGTATTCAGCTAAATCCGGCTTGACTGGAAGCCCACCTCAATATAGTTGGGAAAAAGGCTAGACAAATGATGATTTTTTTATGTATCATAAAATGAACCTCTGTGTAAAAATTTAGCGTTTTAGGTTCAAGGGTTTGAGCTGGACATTGATAAGTCAGTGAGAGAGCAACAGATGATGGATAAGAAGTTACCAAAACTTTTACTGCGGATGAATGGGATGGGATTCCCATCAGGTACCGTTAGCACCATCCTCGTACCTCTAGAGGCTTTTTTCTTTTTTTTATAAGGTGGGAGATTATCAAAGTAACTTCCCCCACTCTGGGCGGAACAGGAGGGCGCGTCAGAGTTCTACTGACTACTTCTTTCAACAACCCAGGCTCCAATCGAACAGGTTATACGGAATTAATTTATGCAATCCAAAAAACGTTCTTTGCAACTATTTTGCCCGAAACACTGCAAATTAGAAAAAAATTGCTTAATAATCTAAATTTCTACGCAAATGAAAACCTAATGAACCTAGGCCTAACCTCCAGACTTTCCTTATCACGAGCAGAGAGTAGCTGCACAAATCATGTACATTTCGAGCGCAGTAGGTGAAATAGATCAGCGGTGGTATGTCCAATCAGAGGTCCCGTTATTTGCTACCATTATTAGATGGGCCGCACGCTCACGACTTGTCTTGACCGCGTTATTGTTGTCTAGGTATGTCTTATTTTTGTGTTTTGCTTTTTAGGCGACCTGTTTAAACTTAAAGTTTTTCAAGCAAAATTATCAAATCAATTAAAAAAAAACCTATAAAACATTTTATAAAGGTTAAAGGAACCCTAGGTCAGTCTCGGTAATAAATTCACTATCTAATGTATTTATCGTCGTTTAAACGACAAGATTGTAAAAGATTGTTAAATTACAGATTTGATGTGAGACCTTACCACGAGCTAAACTGAACTGTTAAAAGGGATGAAGCATTTAGTAGGTGGAGTTGTATAGCTAATTACATCGCTCTTTTTCGCTCGCTCGCTGTACTGACCTACATGACGCAAACATATGTAGTATCTTTCCTACCTGCATCGCATACCCGTGTGCGTTAGATGCTAACTAGTTAAATTAATGGACTAGATAAATAAAAAAAAAGTTTAATAAATAATAGCTGATTTTTTATATACTCGTACATTGCCTTACACATTCTTAATACGTTCCTAATATTTCTTCTAAAAAAAAAAAATTGTTATGTACGGAAATGGACCCCGCGACAACAACGCAGCAGCCATACCAACCAGACATTAACCTATTGAATACCCACAAAACCAGACACAATAGTAAAACAATAACAGCGCGGTCTCATAGGACCGGTCGGGGATTCATGAATTAAAACGTAAAAACGCAACCATGCGCCCAACCTTACACCACGAACACTAACGACGCGCTTCGCTACTACCAGTCCATTCGTCCAATCGAGAGTGCGTTCTGACTCGAACTCCGAGTACAGTTAGGTGAACAATACCTGTTTATAGTTATGATTGAAAATAACATCGCGGTAATGAAGCGGGGCCGTGATCGCGCCGCGCGTGACTGTACGAAACGGTGACCATGAAATGGGAAGGATTTTTTTGGTGGTATTTATGTGGTTTAATTTTTTGAATGGATTTAAAAATGAAGGGTTTTGGGTTGGGTAGTATGTGAAAATAAGTATTTCTTTGTTGTACGTTAGGTTTTTATTAATTTCCGCTTTTAGGGATTTGCATCGCATTAAATCGAAATCGTATCGTCGCGACCATTTGTTTACAATGATAATTCAAGCGGTGATAATTCAAGTGTCTCCAAGGCTAGGCTCACAATAAACTAATGCGCTTTAACGTCAAAGATTATATTACTGCTTACCATAAGGTGGCATCGCAGTCCAGCTCAAGTTTAAATCATATTTAAAAAAGTACTACAGATAGTGGCGAGGGAAAAGTTAAATTGAAATTTTCTAATCTGGTCTAACAAACTGCAGGAAAGACATTCATGCTCAGATCAAGAAGATCCACTACCTCTTCATGAAGGGTTTCTGTTATGAAATATGTTATGAAGGCCAATAATCTAGTGAGGGTCGCGGGAATCCAATGGATGTGACGAGATACACAGGACCACTCGTTATAGCCACACTTGGAGGACACCTATGTCCAAAGGTAGACTTTTTCGGCTGAAATGATGATGATGATGTTGATTCTGATAAAATAAACATCATCCCCGATCCAGACTTAAAAAAAAACCCACTAAAAATCAGCAAAAAACTGCTAAAAATTATATATCTATCCTAAAACTCTGTCCTATCTCATGGTCACTCCACACAGGCAATTGGCCGGTCCAATCTCACTGCGCCCGGTACATAATAACTATCAGAAAATGGAGTATATTGTGACGAACCATTGGGATTATGCTCTATCATACAAAATATATAATCAGAATACAATATCGTGGTCGAAGTTTATTTGCGTAGCGGGTGATATTGGATGAAAATATAGGTTTAGTGTTTGCTGATACATTGGAGTAGTTGGGTAGCGACATCTATGGCACCAAATATGAACTTTTTTTTATATCTATACTAATATTATAAAGAGGAAAGATTTGTACCTATTTTTGTATGTTTGTAATGAATAGGCTCAAAAAGTACTTAGCCGATTTAAAAAATTCTTTCACCAATAGAATGCTACATTCTTCCAATTTGACATAGGCTACATTTCATTTTGAAAAAAATTAGGGATCCTTGGTAAAATTTGAACAATGTAACCGAGATGTAGAAAAATGAGTCTTAAGTCACTAAAAAAAGTGTTTTATATCCAAATTTCCAAAAATAAATAATTGTCTACCCCGTGCGAAGCCGGGACGGGCTGCTAGTATTTCATAAACTAGTGCTTGACTGCAATCCTACCTGATGGTAAGCAGTGATGCAGTCGTTGATGGTGAGGCGCACTAGCTTATTAAAAGCCTATTCACTCTAGCCTTGAAGACACCTAAATTATAATAGGACGGGAAAACCGCAGCAGGCAGATTGTTCCAGTCCCTCGATGTATCTATTGCACCACAAATAAACTAAACTAAGAATTTTGCTCTGTGTTCAATTTCGGCGTTCTAATTCCTAGAGTTTAGGCTAGGCGTTTATAAGTCAGTCAGTGCGTTTGGACTTTGCCATTATATAGAAATGGTAGTTGAGAAATTCCCAAAACTGTTTTGAGCGTATGAATGGGATACCCGCCATATAAGGGTGGCGCAGCACCATACTCTTTACTACGAAAGCCAACTACTAAATCCTGCATCGCGTAATTAGAGTTCTCCGCGCGATTTGAACAAATACTACAGCCTGCAATCATCTCTCGGGCAGTTGCCCAAAGCAGGCATAACACCCGCTGGTTAGAGGATTCTTCCTTTACCATAGAGGTTTGCGAGGCTTTTTTGCAGGTTCAATAACCGCGCGGAACGAATATTTGTACGGGCTATAGATAGGTATTCCGGGTCTGGGTGTCTTGTGTCACTTCTCTCAAAACGAGAGAAGAAAACATCATGAGTAAACATGTCCTAAAACAAAAAAATCTAAGACATATGACGTCCTCCAACCCGCATTGGGCCCGCCTGATGGATTACCTTCACAAAACCGATTTAATCTGGACAGTTTAGTTACACATTCATTCTTTAAAAACCACCCGAGTTGATACCATTAGAAGAACCAAACCCTTTTTTGTCTAACCTAACACCATGTCACAAAAAAAACAATCCACCTAATAATAAATTCGTATAATTTTTCAACACAAAACTAATTATTGCTGAGAACAATGCGATTTGTATCATAGATTCAATCAGCGCTTATCACGATCTTGCTCAATGGGGCTAAGCACATCAAAAGGTGCACCTTAATGGGTATTGAAGTCAAGAGGGAAGACTGGTTTGGTGGATGCGGTATTTAGTGTGCACTGAATTTCGTTGACGGCGTGCGCCTCAGGTAGATGTCAGCAAACCGCAGGGGCCGAGTAGGTATTTCTCAGGCTATATGCTTATTTTGAAATAAATCTTATTAAAACACTAGAATAACTGACACTTTTATCCTTCACCGTAGCGACCTCTATGTCGCCACATAAAAACTATCTCAGCATCAGAGTTCTCTACGCCATTAGAACCTAACTATGTAACAACAGTCCCGAACCAGGTATAATACACGTCTGATCGAAGGATTCTCCCTTTTCAACAGCGGTTTGTGTCACTTCGCACTCCATTCCGCATGACTAAAGTCTAAAGCGGGAACTACACAAACACTGTTTTAGGCTATCACGGTTTGTTTCATAATTTAAAATGTCACTTACGGGATATCTTCCGTGATTGTTCCTTGTTTTGAGTTAAATTAACTACACAAACGTTGGCGGCGCCTGAGTTGTCAGTAGAACCGCGTTGCGTGGCGTGTTTCTAATGTCTAGTTGCCACATAAAATCTATGGAGACTGACACGCCTAGATCGACGTACGTGGTCCACGTGTGCCCCATGTAGTTCTACCTCAATACCGAAACACTAGCAATGTTAGAGTGATTAAAATGCCGCCTCCATTCGTCCAACATCTCAATCCGCGAAGTGAATTCGATACGGGCAGTAATGGAGGTTGCAACACTACACAGGTCCACTGTGAGCTCCTCATTAGATCTAGAAGATAACAGGCTTAATGCTGGTGTTATTATCAACGCCAATTCTTAATATGGATTGTATTGTTAAGGCTAGTTCGCTGGTTTTACGAGAATTGTCAATGGTTGAGTGTATGTTTTAGGTTCTTGAGTAAATCTTGTGCAGAATATACATATAGAGGAAATAGGTTGTTTTAATTTGGTTTTTGGTTAAGGTTTAATTAAGCACCCTGAATTTACTAACGATATCTGTAGAAGAATCAAGGATACGGGCAGAATCGCCAAACTTAAGTGGCAGTATCCACAGAACAGATGGTCAATGTGGCCGAAAGGTTCTCAAAAACATGTCAGCAAAACTGTAGGGATCTAACGGGGCACAAGCGTACTGAGATCATGGATTGACTTTCGAACAGAAAACTCAAGGTTCTGGAAAGCAAGGCAAAGAAGGAACAAGGACCTTGGATCGAAAGAAGTCATGCGATGATTCCACACTAAAAAAAACCCTCAACCCTTAACTGCAGTCTCAACATGAATTGTTATTCACATACCGTCGTCCGGCCGTCAGACCACGGGCGCGCTTGGCTGTAAATACTGACAATTGGACTTGGCACCGACACACTGTACTTTTCCTAAATCTTTTTATTGTTGTTTCATTTTTGAATATTTTCTATTATAAAGTTTGTTGGAACTTCGAAATCGGGTTATGGTTTTGTGAAGATGTTTCGATTTGGAGAAAATGGCTGAAGAAGGATTGGATTTTTATGGTTAAAAGGAGACGAGAAAAACTATTATATTAATTATGCATGGGCTCGCGTTTGACCACTATCTCACCTGATGATGGAAAGAGACGATACAGTCGAAGATGGAGTACGCTTGCTATTAAATCCAAACCTACCTGATTGGATTTAGTAGATTAAAATGAGACTGTATTAACTTTTTTGTTGTTTACCGAGGGAGGTCTTTGCCCAGCAGTGAGACAGAATAGGCTAGGCATAATATAGGTAAGATAATAATGTATAGGCTTGCTTGATCGGGTAAAGTGGAGGAAGCTCAGTCGGAAGGCGGACTCTGGCAATAGCCGGGATTAAAGCCAGGTCGAAGAAGAATAATGTATAGACTCGCGTTTAAAACCTCTATTTCACCTGATGGTAAGCGATGATGTGCCCGGAGAAGAAGCACGCTAGTCTAGAAGTAACCTATTCACTCTTGAATTTTGATAACATTTATTTATTTAAATGAAGTACAGCCGCAGACAACAAAAGGACTATTAAGGATTACCTAGCGCTCCCAGGCTCAAGCCGACAAGCGGACTTAGGTTTCATTTAAATATTAAACCTAATAATTAGATGCTTCAAAGGTCACCACAATAGTGACCTCTGCTGTTTTGTTTCTGCGACCTTTGATGGTTGCAGGAATCCGATGGATGTAAGATGCACAGGACCGGTGCATATGTCGACTCTTGGGAGAAGCCTGTGTCCAACATTGAACATCTTTAGGCTGAAGTGATGTGATGATGATGACAAGTGTTAAATTTTTGTTTAATCAGGCTTAATGTCACCCAAAGTGCAATAGAAAGTGCTAAATGGAATGGAAGCTCGAGCTAAACTATGCTCCCTTGCGTACACATATAATAAATGAAGCCCCTAAATTAAAAGTGGAATTAAAAAAAAAGAATCACCTAAGTTAACTAGCAGTGTGTAGGGCACATTGCTCTCAGAACGGATGGTCAATGTAGACGAAGTGTACTGACGCCTCCCACAAGGTGAACCGATGACCCAGTGAGGGCCTATGTCCGTATGATAATAAGTATCCGCTCCTCAGGCTATCTCATACTACTCGTAGAACCAAACTATTTAGTAGTTAGATTTTTTTAAGGTGGGGAATCATCAGAATAATTTCTCCCGTTCTCGGGCGTGTCAGACTTTTACTGACTAAGCCCCACCCCGTTCCATCTTTACCTTCGATTCAGGGTCCCGAGTTTTCTTTTCAGACACCATGTCGATTGATGTTTGAATAGTTGTGTTAAAGAGAAGGTAAAACCACCATGACTTCACACATGAACAACATCATTCCACACAAGCACTGGAGCCCTCAAAACATCTCATTTAGCGGACGATTTCAATTCAAGCCTCCATAATTTATGTAAGTACACGTTTCCAGTCAAACACTCGTGTCACAGAATAGATGGCAACAGAAGATTCATACATCGAGCGAAAACCAGGCTTTCGCATACATACATGCGTGTGTGCAATGTTCACACACAAATGACCGTAGCGAGTGCACTTGCACTCATTGTATGTAAAGTGAGCATTTTTATTAACAAGCTGATGCCAGTGCTTCGCCCGCGTGAATTAGATAGTTTTCGTAAGGGATTACAATCCTGGGATAAAAGTATCATACATGTTATTCCAGGACATGAGGCCTGAGTCCCAGCAGTGGGAACATTAAAATGCTGATTATGCTGTACTCGTACTATTGGTATAATCTATGTTGGTATAATATAGTATAATCAGCGAAAGGCTTCAAAATATTCTGAAGTGGCGACACGTCCCAGAAGGTGTAGATTTTGAAGGCCCCCTACAAGATGGACCGATGACCTGGAGAGGGGAAATTGGACAAATAAAAGACACATTGGTTATTGTGGCGTTATGACCATCAGCGGACGCCTTTCTGCTGATATGATGATGACGTACACTAAAATCTATCTTTGTAAGCGTACGATTTCACTCATCGAACGGAGCCGGCCTTCTGCCACTATTTACTCCATACCCTTGGGCTGAAAACTAGGAAATTCCACGTCTTTGTCCCCACGTCAAATATTCATGGTATTTCAGTCACTTCTGTTTCACTGTTACTGCATTTCACGTGACCCCTCTCGCACTTTACTTAGGTATTAATCATTGGTCTGAATATTTCAGCATTTTCAGTTTACTCGCCTCACTGGTCTCCTGAAAATAGCTTTTTATGGTACAGTGAGCAAAATAGAAGTTGCTGCACTCGTATAATAAACAAAAAGATTATGAAAAGCTAACAGAAACTTTGGGCGATGGTCTCATTATACAATATGTAAGTGAAATAATTTTTAGCATTAGCATTGTCGGCCTTGTAATGTTATGACTGTAAGGACTCAAACCTCTTCTCTAGGAGAGGGAATAGGTTGTAATCCACCACGCGGGCCCAGTGTGGATTGGTGGATGTCATATGTCTTCGCAATTTTTGATTTTAGGACATGCCGATTTCTTCACGATGTTTTTCACCGTTTTCGGAGCAGTGGAGATGTAATCAATTAAAAAAGTAATGCGCAAGGGTTTGAACCCGCGACTTACAACTTTATAAAACTTAATAAAAAGCTAGTTTGCATTCGGATAGAACAACGTCTGTCGGGACCGCTAGTAGAACTATATCTTTTGACATTCAAAAACTCTAACAGCCATCATGAAAGACTTATAAAAATGTCAACAACCGATTTATACCGAAAACCGTAACCGTAAAGTACAAAGCGACTCATTGTCTGTCTTTAAACCGAAGCATGTCGCTACGTTCAAAACTTACACGTCTCCACTAGACACACTAGTAAAGTATTCACAGAGACATGTTTTAGCTTGTCTTTGTAACTTTGTAGGCAAGAACAGAAAAATTACTCAGATCAAAACATATAAAATACCTACTAACTGGCCCGGCGAACGATATTCTGCCATATTAATTACCAAAGAAAAAACATGGAACAATTATTTTCAGAGCTGAATGAAAAATTTCATTAAAAAAAAATACGTTCGTTCGTAACTTAAATACTACGAGTACTGTGA
Organism: Mythimna separata; assembly: GCA_030763345.1. Taxonomy (NCBI): domain Eukaryota; kingdom Metazoa; phylum Arthropoda; class Insecta; order Lepidoptera; family Noctuidae; genus Mythimna; species Mythimna separata. The sequence goes on from CM061192.1 coordinate 11,124,141, forward strand.
TACGAGGTCTGGTATGCAGCCGCTCCTCGTAAAATACTGGTATTCAGCTAAATCCGGCTTGACTGGAAGCCGACCCCAATATAGTTGGGAAAAGGCTACGTAGATGATGATGATGACTGTGACACGAGATTTTTATACATTAGAAAATCATAAATGGTAGGAGACATAAATAAATTTGCCTTATCATTAAATACGAATAAAGACAAATACAGTCATCTTGAATTGACATCTATCTTGACCTTTTCTAGTAATGAAAAAACAATTCATTACATTATTTTCGAGTACCTACGCAGAGATATTAGGGAGAGGTCAATGTACTTTATTGCAAATTTATTTGGATCCCTCTATAGTAATTTCATGGAAATATACGACGAATTATTGACGATATTCTATTTAAAACAATTGTAAATAAAAACGTAGCAATGCAGCCGCATGAATTTCAACGCCAAAAACCACATTGGACTTCTCTTTCTTATGAACAGTTTTGAAGCTTTTATTGAAGCTCAAAAAAACCGTCCCTTTTTTTTAATATTGTTAGTTAGACTTAAGACTGTTCCATCGTTTTCGCGCCAGTAAACTGTTTTTCTTTCTTATGCATTTATCTCAAAGGTAACTGACATGGTCCTTCTGTTCCCATTTTTTCCGATATTTTACCCCTGCTCTCGAATGCACAGACATTTTTCACAAACCTGCACTCGTGTGAAGTATGGCTTGTGTTAAATTAAGTATAAAATTCGACAATTGCTTGCAGTTTTCGTTGGAAGTCTCTCCAGTGAGTTTCTAAAATGTAAGCAGATATAGGTGTGTTTCTAGGGCTGTCGATGTTGAGGCATTGACATATTTATTACTATGTTACGTGAAGAAAGAAAGTAGAATAGAAAATATGTTTTATTTGGCGCACATAGATAAACACACATTTTAGAAACAACGTGTATTATCAACTCATTTGTAGATCTTTGGCCGTCATTACGGATAGTAGCCAGTAAATCTGACTCCAGTCTTGCCATGAAGTACCGTATTACCCCAGTTAACGGGTTGTGGAGGTCTGGTAGGCAGCCTCTCCTCGTAAAATACTGGTATTCAGCTAAACCCAGCTTGACTGGAAGCCGACCCCAATATAGCTGGGAAAAGGCTAGGTAAATGATGATGTATTATTAACATAGTATAAATCTGTTTTAGGTGGGAAATAATTAGAATGACTTCTCCTGCTCTTTGGAGGAGCGGGAGGGCGTGTCAGACGTTTACTGACCAAAACCCACTCCTTTATTCCTTCTTTGCCTTCGTTTGGTGTTTTATTTTTAAGATATATACTAGCTGCAGCAAGCGGCTTCACCCGCGTGATAGTAGAAAATTATCCCAAGGGAAAAAAACTCCCGTGATAAAAAGTATCCGATGTGCTATTCCAGGATATGGCACGACAAATTTCATCGAAATCTATTCAGTAGTTTTTCCGTAAAAGAGTAACAAACATCGTTTGATACAAACTTTCGCGTTTATTATTAGTAGGTAAATCATTAATGGTGAAGCGCACTAGTTTATTAGGAGACTATTATAATACTATTACTGGTAGAGAATGCCTAAGGCATTAAGTCCGCCTTTGCACTTTGTGTTGCATAAAGAATAAATAAATATTCACGAACGGTGAAAAAACCTTATACCTAGATAAGCCAAAGAAATGTCATTATAAGTTTATATAATCCGATGGACGCGAGACGCGCAGGACCGGTCGCTGTGGCGACGCTTGGGGGAGGCCTATGTCCAGCAGTGGACGTCTTTCGGCTGAGATGATGATGATAATCCACCGTCGTCACTAGCAAAATTTTCATCAAATATTTCAGCCAACCCTACACAACAATGTATCAAGTATATAATACATCATCCCTCTCCTCCAACATAAATATATTCAGCATTTAAACAATATGTATCGTTGAAAACCAGGTACATTCCCCTACTAATGAAAAGACGAAACATTTGCAAATAAAAGGTGAAAATACAAAGTTAAACCTATCTGTCACATATCGGAGATAGAAAAGCAAATGAAACAACAGAAAACATGATAATTTTTGTATTGTATCATTTGTTTTACAATCTCCAGTATGCCAAAACTGGAGATCGATAAGTTATTGGTTTCGGCCGTAAGAGACTATTATCCAAGAACGGCGAAAAAACCCTATAGATACTCCATAGAAATGGCATCATAAGTTAATTTAATCTGCCATCATCAAAAAAAAAAATGCAAAATTTTCATCAAACATTCTACCAACCCTACACAACAATGTATCAAGTATATAATACATCATCCCTCTCCTCCAACACAAATATATTCAGCATTTAAACAATATGTATCGTTGAAAACCAGGTACATTCCCTTACTAATGAAAAGACGAAACATTTGCAAAGGTGAAAATACAAAGTTAAATGTTAAAAACAAACCGTTGTTATCTTGCATATTTCATGGTTGGGTACACATTTTATAATAGACGCTAACTAGAAACTACCCTCGGGGGCTACTGAGATACGAATAAATATGGATATTCGAAGCCAGTTGGTTTGGGCAGCGGTTTCGCCTGTGTTGGTCATGTTTTATTGGCCTGAGGACTCGTCATCATCATTACATTATAATAATAATATATTCCCTTTATTAGCATTAACATTATCGGCCTTCCCACTGCTGGGACTCAAGCCTCCTCTCTAGGAGAGGGAATGGGTCATACTCCACCGCGCGGGCCCGGTGCGGATCGCGAATTTTTGGTTCTAGGACACGCCGGTTTCCTCACGATGTTTTCCTTCACCGTTTTGAGAGCAGTGGTGACAAAATAAATTACACAAAGTAATGCGCCTGGCTGGGTTTGAACCCGCGACCTACAACTTGCAAGTCGGGGCAGCTACCACTAGGCCACCACTGCTCTCATCATTACCTACCCCTGATATGTAAAGATTCGTAGAAGTAAGTAGTAATACATCAAGTTTATTGTATTATATTGTCAATACAACACCAATTATTGTATTGTACGGTATGTCGGACTATTTTTATAAGGTCCCGCTCTAGGGTATTCACCTTAGAGCAGTCGGGACAGCTCTAGGGCGTGTCGGATTTTCACTGATTAAAATCACACCTGTGTACCTACTTGTCTATTGCGTTCAAGGACAACTGGTACCTATTCTTTTTATACTTCCCCGCTGGGCCCAGCTGCAATCGGCCCTACTCGGCCCCTACAGTTTGCCGACACCTCTTTGAGACGCGCGTGGAAGCGCGTAGAGCGATCTCCGGCCACTGTAGGCACGGGTTTGCGAAAGACGAGCAATAGGTAGATCGCCATTCGCCTGTAAAGACCGAGCACGAGTCATCAATGGCATGTAGTGCTCAGGAGCACATGCAAAGAGACGTAAGTAAATAAGACCCGCCGCGCACCTTAGAGCGGCAGAAATCATTTGATAATTTCCCTCCTAAAAAAATCTAACTATCATTATCGTAAATGACATTAAAACACAAAAGAACTGGCATCATTCCTATAGTAAATTTGACATTACTTGTGTCAATTTAGTCTTAGGATATAAAACACAGACGATATCTATGTATCAATCTTCCAGGTAACTAACGAAAAGAAACACACAACAAACTCCACACAAAGAATACTATATCTTCATTAAAAATCGGCTTCTAATTGAACTCCCGAACAAAAAGACAAAGAGAATATATCCTCGAGTATTTTCTTCGAGAGAAACTAATACGGTCCAGTGGCTGGGTACTCGAAAGATCGGATTATAGCTGAAGTGGGAACGTGGAGCATTCTACCTGAGACTTAGGAGTCTTCTTGAGATAAAGTTGGCTGTTCATCGGACGACTGTACAGTCGCAGCGATTATTTTATTGGACTTGTCGCAGCTTTGCAAAACGCGGGAGTGGCCTAGTAGTAAGGCTGAGGCTACAGTGACCAGCGATTTGCGATGCGACTGGAAGAGCGAATCAAATATCTCTACTAATATTATTAGCGAACAATGTAGCCATAAACGTAAATTTTAAGTATTTGTTTTAATCACTCATGAATCGCAAGTCGTGTCGCGGTCTAATGTAGCCTTAGCCTAATAGCCGAAAGCTACGAACGTCATATGTCGCAGGTTTAAACCTATGCACAGTAGGCACCTTACTTTGTGTCATTTATTTTATCAACACTGCTCTCGAAACGGTAAAGGAAAACATAGCGAGGAAACCGGCATTCCCTCTCGTAGTTACTCAGATACCCGCGAAACGAGACACAATAGTAAAACAATAACAGCGCGGTCTCATAGGACCGGTTGGGGATTCAAACGTTAAGGGCGCTATTACAATTTTTCTTAAATTTGAGCGTTTTGACAGAAATGCCATTACAACACAAAAGAACTGGCATCATCTTATAGTAATTTTGACATTTCCTGTGTCAATATAGTCTCAGGGTATAAAAAACAGACGATAGGTAAATTAAACGACGGGCGGCAGCAGTCGCGCTCGATTTTTGCATTGCATACAAAAATTATTTAAAAATATTATTTAACTTTTAAATAGCCCAATTTATTTTTTTCAAGATATATAGAAATACCACCTTAGTTGGTTAATTTTTTTTATTTGAGTTTGGATTATAATTTTGTAGATAAAAATTGTAGTTTCGTACGGAAAACTGTCAGTAGATCTTGGTTTTACAGAATTATTTTTGGTGTATTACTGTATGAATAGTAATAAAGTGGTTTCAGCACTCCAATGTAGAAGATACAGTTGTATCATAGACATTTTTATAAATGATAAAACTTTAATATCTTCGGTGTACCAAGGCGTCAAAAGATACCCAAAAGCAACATTTTATAAAACATCATTTGCCGAGTCAAGGATTTTACTGATGTAGGTAAACAAATTCAAATATTTATTTAAAGCACTCCCAAGATAAGTTATCAAACTTTCTTATCCATATTTTTGTTTTTTTTTTTATGGCTATATCTAAAGCATCTTCACACGTCAAAAATCGGATAAAACGCTGAAATTCATCAAAAAATGCGACAGCCCTTTTAAAGAGAAGAAGGTCTAATTTCCAACAGTGGCAACATTATAAGGCTGATTATACTTTATGCTATACGAAAAACTAAGATGATCGTTACATGATTTAGTATTCGATTAAAGTAAATAACTTTCTAAAAGAAAATTCTGTTACTTTTGCTACATCTACTACCACTATTAAAATATTAAACATCAAAACTGATGTGATAGCAACCAGGCAAAGCAAATAAAAATATCAACATTAATTTAACTACCGACCGGAATATAATTATAGTTATAAAAACATGATTTCTCTTTTATTTTCAAAACAGAAAATGGAAGGACTCCATGATTTTAAACACTCCATTTAAATTTAAAAATTCCCGCCATTATCGCAAGTCCATTCCGCGGACACGAACAAACAGCAACACAGTCCGATCAATTCCCAGTAATGCCAACATTAATGGCGTAACATAACCATAACTCACATCAGAACTGCACTATAAACAAAAGAGGTTTGATATGCGACAGTCCCACTTCTGAAAGTTTAGGGCTACCAGAGAGAAAAATGAAAAGTCTTGACAGAATTAGAAGTGATTTTTAAAAATGTTCTTATGTTTTAGGCGCGAGCGTGCGCGATGACATGTATTGTAGCCGACTCAAAAATTTAAATTGTTGCTGTGTTGATTACTATTTCAAGTAATCAACACAGCAACCGGAGTAGCAATCGGACCAGTACTTCCACAGATTTCCTCATACAAACAAAAAAACAAACTTTACCTCTTTATTATATTAGTGTAGATTTTCTATACGTAATTAAAATGTATCATTTGATTTATATCATGCTCAATTTTATTTTAAATTAAATTAATAAAATATTGTGTTACTTGGGTAATATTTAATTTTCGTATCGTTCTTTTAAAGATGATGTCCAAAAGATGACCCAGAATCGACAGCAATGAACTGTGTACCAATGGATTGGCATTTAAATATAATATAATGTTGCCAAAGTGGCAACCCTGAAATCGTTGTAGTATAGGAGCTAAGAGCAAAATAAAATAAGTAAAAATATCTTTTATTGTTGTTTTATTTTTTATTTTTATTTGGCCCATAGATACTACAATCGTTATAGTACTGTGTGTATTATTGGTAATTCTGTAGCTAAGGATTGCAAATAAAAAATACGAAGGTGATTTGATTCAACCTGCGGGATTTTTAGACTTAATATGTTTGGACATAGAAAATAATTAATAAATAAAAGAGATTACTGTTACAATTACAACAAAACCGCGTACATGTTTTTGTTCGTGTATAGTTTGTGTATAGTTCCAAACTGTATTTTCTTTGATTATTTGGGCAATAAAGTTTTTATCGTTCATTGTTAACGACACCCCCAAAACGACACCCCTGGGGTGTCGTTAACAAAAAGCATTTGTTGACGACACCACTAACAAATAGTGTTGTTACCCTGCTGTATGTTCGTACCTATACCAAAATAATAAATAAAATAAAAAGAACCTGTAAAGATATTTTTATTTAACTTGATCGAAGCTCAATAATCCTTATTATTTCAAACATTATCTGTCTTCTTTTTACGACAGGTACGTTGTTAAGTTCTTGACCAATCAATTCACCGAATTTACGATTTGCTTCTTGCAGGCTTGCTTCATTAGGCATTTCAGGAGTTTGTGTACTGACATTGTTGTCCTTTCCCCAATTATAATTGTCAGATTGAATGCCAACTTCTTTTTTGTTCTGAACCCTTTGTGAAGTTGAGGGATTAACATCTACAGAACAAACATTTACGTCGTGATATTGCTCATAGAGCATTTGAGTATCTTGAGTATCCCAGGTTTGACTATAGGAAGCGTCAAAATCAGCAATATATTGATTAACTTCACAAATGACACATAATTTATCTCTTGAACGTCATAAACGTTATCAGCCAGTGCATTAGAGAAAGAGATAAAAAGATACAATTGCATATGTTTATTAACCATTGAGAGTATACTAGCTCGATAATAAATTCTTAAGCGATAAGTTATCCCAACATTACGGTGGTGTCGTCAACAAATGCTTATTGCTTATCGTTTTGGGGGTGTCGTTAACAATGAACGGTTTTTATGATATCAATTGTTGATTTTTTTTATCCAAAGCAGCATAATTACCAATAACACACAATACGTTGATGATCTATGAGCAAACAAAAATAAGTATAAAAGTTAGAGTATTTCTTTTGCTTGTACATTCATGTGTAACACAAGCTCTTGTGGGTTAGAATGTCGTTGTTGTTATAGGAAATATCATTAGAACTTATCACAATAAGACTAAGGGCCGAAAATTTCAAAATGTCCGAGTAGGCACTACTCACTGAATAAATTCAAAAATGGAACAGAATTTGTATGAAATTATCTGCCAAGTAAGATACTCGAAACTTAATCATAGGTGGTGAAACAGGACCTTACATTATGAAAATAAATGATTAACAACGATATTCTCACCCACAACATGGCTCTTAGCTCCTATACTTACTATACCAATTATTTTTATATTTGCAATCTTTAGCCACAGAATTACCAATAATACCTACACATAAGAAAAAAAAATGTACAAAAAAACAGAGTGTTTGTTATGTTGTGATTTAATATGATGTTGTTATTATGTTGCTGTTGCTTGTGAAATGTGTTGATGATAATTATCACAAGTGATACAACATTAAAACAACGTCATATTAAGCCACAACATGACGTAAACTCATTTTATTATTGTTTTAAACGATTATTTTTCTTATTTTATTTTGCTCCTAGCTCCTATACTATAACGATTTCAGGGTTGCCCCCTTGGTAACATTATATTATATTTCAATGTCAATCCACTGGTATACATTTCATTCCTGTCGATTCTGGGTTTTTGGTCCATACATTTTTGGACATGTCCTTATAACTCGGAATCGTGACGGCAGTCTAAAAAAACCTGCGTTGACAGGAAAAGCGCTGTGGTCTGGTAACCCTACAAAAGTTGGCAACGCGTTGTGAGTAGCCATCTTTATTGTTCTCTGGGCTCTGTCAATAGCTGGTGAATGTGATTCACTAGCAAACGCGAGGTACCCGTAAAACATGGTAATTGAACTGATAGGTTTCTTTAACTTCTGGATTGTGGTAGGTACCTATTGTTCGAAAGGAGTGCAAAGTCTAAATTAAAGAACAAAAGTGGGGTTTAGTCAATAAAATCCCGACACTCCCCTCTCGTTCCACCTGTTCTGTGTTTTCAAAGACATCATCATCATTTTAGGTTAAAGACACACTTTTAGAACATCTCCCCCCTGGAAGCGAATTACAGTGATCAATCTGGAAATTTCTTAACCAATTGCGGACCCAGGTTGGCCGCTGTAAAAACAACATGGCCAAATGAACCATGTTGTTTCCCATCCTTAACGCAGTGCCAGTGTGGAGCAGCTACCCAGGACATGCGGCACTTGCTATGCTGTCCATCCATCAACCATCTGCACTTTCCGGGATCTAAACGAGGCCAATGCCAAAGTCGGTTGCCAAATACTGGGCAGAAAAAGTTTAATGAGAGCATCGATACGAAAAGAAGAAGAAGTTAAAAGACGTCCACTGTTGGACACAGGCCTCCCCCAAGTGTCGCCACTACGACCAGTCCTGTTCGTTTTGCATTCGCAATCTCTTAGATGATTCCCAAAGGCTTCATTGCCTTTTTTTCCTTACTCTTCCACTTTAAAACTTATAATTTAGTTTGAACTGTTAAAGAGTAATGTAGAAAGTTATAGTTAGTAGCTCGGTTGGAGTATTTTACTGTAGAAATAAATAGAAAATAGTGACACTGTTTACTCGTTTAGAGCAAGTCACTAGCTTCGGTTTCCACCGCGTACAAGTAGAAAATTATCCCAAGGAAACAAACTCCCGGGATAAAAACCGGTGTCCTATTCCAGAACATGACCTACCCGTGTACCAAATTTCTTTCAAATCGGTTGAGCCATTTGAGCGTGAAGAAGCGTCAAAATACACACACACGTGTGTGCATACAAAATTTTGCCTTTATAATTTTGGTGAGAAGTATGATAGCGGTTTTCCCCATGTGAAAGTAGTTTTTTCATCTGTTCTATTAACATTATCACTTAATTTCGATACTGGATCTTCTTTGCCAAACATTCTAGTTTAAAAAAAAAAAAATACATTACCCCGTACTAGGAATTAATTCCTGTATCGTGGCTGACATGTAAACTCACATACGAGAGCCATAAAAATAATAATCGTTCCGTGCGGGAATCGAACCCGCGACACTCAGTGCAGCAGCCAATCGCTCGATCACAGCACCAACTATGCCATCGTTCAAAGTTAACTCTTCCTTCCTATCCTCCTTATACAGCCTTTAATTATCAACTCCTTGACTTAAAACCCTCACTACCGCAAGCAAACCCGGGGTATACGTTTAAACAACAATCGTAACAAATATCGCTCCAGTCTGAAACATCGGTAAGCAATTTACAACTAGTGATGTGGCGAGGTGTATCAGAAGTTACGGTTTTGTTGTCGTTGCGAACTAACATCAATTAAGTTTAATTTGAAATGGTGACTAATAAAAATAAATATATAGATACTTTTTATTGTACACACTATAATATATTACAATCTTAATGGCCAATATTATCGCTTCATTAAACGCATTTTTTTAAATCTAACCTTACCCTAACCATTAATAGAATCAACCAACCTAACATTAATAGAATGAAGGAATTTAGGAAAAATATAGCGTATATTTTTTACAGATTGTATTAAAAATATCCTTAGAGTTTTATCTATAGGTCGGATACTGTATCTTCTTACATTACATACTTGAATCCTACTTAACCTTTTCAAAGTACTCGTAAATCTATTGATCCAACTTTCTCTATTCTATTCTATTTTATGTAGAAAATTAACAGGGGACAGTGACTGAAGACTTCTTTGAGCGATTTAGTTGCACTTGATGGGTTAATACTGGACTAAAACGATCTACTTTCTCTTAGGAAAGTTTTTGAGCTGAAAGAAATTACCTAAAACTTTGTATAACTAACGAATTTTCAAATCAGTAGAAGATTAAACAATAGCATATTAAACAAGGCAGATCCTTGAATATCAGAACATTTCTATAAACAGAAAAGAATCATATAGACAGATTTCTTACTCCGTCAGCAAAACCGTAAACTAAAACAACTCCGAGCATGTCCCCGCACTAGCCCAGTTTCACGTGCTGATACTGCGAACATTATTCACGCTTTTAAAATAAATAAAATAAAAATATCCCGCTACACTAGTTGTTTGTATCGGGTTTTCTCGTAAATAAAGAAACGGGGACTACTTGTAATTGTGCTTTTAACTTATAGGGGCACATTTGTTACGAATAAACACGCTCTGAAAATAGTGTAAAAATAATGTATACGTTGTAATTTCACGACAGAACTGTGAACTCTATTGTGAAATTTATTTTCAAAGTTTTCAAGCAATACAGAAATATGTTTTGATGTTTGATTCGTGAAACCAGAACTAGGTCGTGGAGATCAAATAGATTGTCGATCTCTCATCATTTCAGCTGAAAAACGTCCACTGTTGGACATAGGCCTCCCCCAAGCGTCACCACAACGACTGATCCTGTGCGTCTCGCATCTATCGGATTTCAGTAACCCTCACCAGGCTATCGGTCCACCGTGTCGTAGGCTTTCCAACGTTGCATCTTCCGGTACACGGTCGCCACTCTGTTCTGCGAGCAATGAACTCGACATGTGAAAATCTTTGTATAATACGGAGATCTTTGTGCTAGTGGATTGACCTATCAGAGTCTCAGTAAGTACAGTTGCGTAACCAGATTTTTTTAGGTGGATATCATCATAACGAGTTTCCTCCGTGCCTCGGAAAGCACGTTAAGCCGTTGGTCCCGGCTGTCATTTGGAGATCTTTGGCAGTCGTTACGGATAGTCAGAAGCCAGTAAAATCTGACTCCAGTCTTGCCATGAAGTACCGTGTTACCCCAGTTAATGGGTTGTGGAGGTCTGGTAGGCAGCCGCTCCTCGTAAAATACTGGTATTCAGCTAAATCCGGCTTGACTAGAAGCCGACCCCAATATAGTTGGGAAAAGGCTAGGCAGATGATCATCTAACGATTTCTCACGCCCTAGGGTGGAGTTTAGACGTCATAATTTTACAGACTTAGGACAACGGGTTTTCTCTATCTAGCAACTATCCAGCCCTGCTAGATCAGATGTTACCAATATCATCATCTGCCTAGCCTTTTCCCAACTATATTGGGGTCGGCTTCCAGTCAAGCCGGATTTAGCTGAATACCAGTATTTTACGAGGAGCGGCTACCAACCAGACCTCCACAACCCATTAACTGGGGTAACACGGTACTTCATGGCAAGACTGGAGTCAGATTTACTGGCATCTGACTATCCGTAACGACTGCCAAAGATCTACAAATGACAGCCGGGACCAACGGCTTAACGTGCTTTCCGAGGCACGGAGGAAACTCGTTATGTTAAGATGGTCACCCATCCACAGACCAACCTTTGCTTAACCTTGAAGATCGACCTGTGCGGCTGTTATTATCTAGCCACGAGCTCCTCGATGTTACCAATACAATCTTATTATTTTAGGTAGTGTATTTTCAATGAACACCAAATATCTATTCAACAATTACACTATCGAGAAGCCAGCCAACTTCAGTAGAAACGCATCAATCGAAGCCAGAACTACCGTCTTCAACAAAACCACACTCGATCTGTTATGCGGAACCCCATTCACGTTTCATTGGGTTCCGTACAGCTAAACTAATAGTATCTAAATATATTGGACAGAGTTTAGAGCATGCATTTAGTGTGTGTTTGTCAATGTCTTCAGTATTTCAGCTAGAGCATTTGCTAGTTAGTTAATAACATGCCTGAGATCTCTACAGGGATAGACAGAGATAATTTATCTGTCATGGCCAGAACGTAGAGGATGTTAGGTTCACTTCATGATGTTGTAGGGAATTTCATGAAATGGTGCTATTTCAGCTAAACGCATGATTATTATATGATCAAACAATACTAATCATGTCGGCTATAACCAGTTTGACGACACGGCTAAGCGATTGACTGTTGTGCAGCGTGTCCTGGGTTCGATAGCCGCACAGAACAAATATTTATATGGACTACAGATAGTTGTGACAGATCTGGGTGCCTTGTGGATGTTTATTTTTTTTTAGGAAGGGGCATTATCAGAATGACCTTCTCCCACTCTTGGGCAGAGCGGGAGGGCGTGTCAGACTCTTACTGACTAAACCCTACCCCGTTCCTTCGTTGCCTTCGATCTGGGGGGACACGGGTTTACCTTGAATTTACTTTTTGTAAACGCATTCACAATACTGGAGTAATTCCTAGTCAGAGGGTAAAAAACTAGCGTCTCTGAAGTCCTATATCGAGACATGGTCTACTTGTGTATCAAATACCATTCAAATCTCTTCAGCATGTAGTGTATCATGATATAATAGCACACAATTAAAATACACCTACCTAATTATGACTACCTATACACACAAACCAATCCGTATCACCCAATCCGAAACAAAAAACATAAGAGAAACGATAAATAAAACGTCGGAATCGTATAAATAATGAACGACGGAGCGCGACTGCGATTTATAGTCGCAATGTCGCGGTCGCAAGTGTCGCTACACGTCAACCGCCTATTTTAGGTGTACAACAGCCAATTGTACAGAGTAATTTGTTGAACAGAGTCTTTTTTGGGGAGGGAGTTTTTAAAAGGGGGTTTTTGGTTCGGTGTTTGATTGTGGTTATTTTTTATTGATGATATTTTTATGTTTATTGGAGTAAAGTGTATTTGGTGATTTATGTGGTTTTTATGGAAAGGATATAGGTAATTTTAATTTGTATTCGTTTGTGCAGTATCCTTTGTTTTAAAAAGTACGAACACATGTATTTTATAGGTTAAAGTGGGAAATCATCGATATGACTTCTCCCGCTCTGACCGGAGCGGGAGAGCGTGTCAGAATAAAGGCTAGTTAGTAAAAACGAATTAAAATCCACTTCTATTCTGTTTTGCCTTCATTCCAGGGTCTCAGGGCTCTCTTTCCTTTAACCCAGGGCCCCAGTAGGTTTGGACCCTGACGGTTTGCAGCCGGACTCCTATAGCTGCTTCGGATTTTGTGTATAAGACAAAGATGTATAGAATCCCACTGGTAACAATTGACACAATGAAGACGTAGGGTATTCAACACCTATCAAAGCACATCCTTACAAAGACTATAACTGAAATGCTGGGCTATACTGAAACTATATGTCTTAATAAGTGGCATAAAGGATCCTGAATACTTTTATAGCTTACAAAGAAGTTTCCTTTCCAATATAGCTTCTAAACTTCCTAGTAGTAATCAAGAAAGTACTGTTACAAAATATTCGCAACAACAACAAAATTCTCCTTAAACGAATAATTACAAAGTTGTAACTTCTAGCAAACAATAATAATGTTCTTAGAAATACAATCTTCGCTATAATCTACTCACCACAGAGTAATGCACGAATCGCGTGTCTTTTTTTAGAGAAGTGCGAATACCCTCTTAGGGAAAAAACATAGAGTAGATAATTGGACAGAAGCGCATTTTAGGAAAAAAGAAAAAAAAATGTATTGTTTCTCTTGACGTTGCTTATGATGGAAAAAATTACTTTTACTGTATAAAACCCACAGTAAAATGAGTTTATACTACACGCCCCAGTCGATGGCGAGGTTATTTTGAAGCCGGGAAACTGTAATTACAATTGCACACTTGTATCAAAAGACGGTTATGAATATAGTCAGTAAACAATCAATCAACAAATTATTCCAAAATAATAAATTAAACTTAATTTTTTTTTATTGATACAATCTAGTGCTTGACCGCGATCCCACCTGATGGTAAGCAGTGACGCAGTCTAAGATGGCGAGGAGCAGAAGTATATAGTAACAAATTATTGTGATAACTAGCTCGTTGAACATCTTTCATGCGCCTTGGTGGGCACAGCCGCAATGACCAGCCCGATACAAAAAGAAACTATAAATGGTGATGGGGGTTAGCTCGCGCATTTATCCGCACACGTGTGAAAAATCTGTATTGCCGTTACAAACTTAAAAGCGGTAGCGGTAAGAGCAGGTGTTCCAGACAAAAATGAAGAGCCATCTTTGACAACCTTACAAAAGTAGTGATTGTTGCATTACGCTGCCCGCCCATGACCGACAATCGGTTAACGATTTTTTGTAGGTGAAAAATCGAGCACACTGATAACAATAGTGCAACGCACACGGCCTACAAAAAGTCGGTCAGAATATACTATAGGATTACAATTTGTGAGGATTATCGGGACGATTATCAATACTACAAAAAGTCTGTTCTGGGCAGCGTTCAGTCTCTGTCGCATTATCTACTCTAATGCTAAAACTACCATCGGATTAATTCAATACTTTAGTTAGTTTAACGATCGTTAGAGTAGGCGGAGCAGCGTGATTTATGTAGTGTTAATAGCAAGTTTTTGGATCGTCCGCATAGTGGCAAATGTTCTGTCGAACTGAGTCAAATGGCATTGGGATGCGTCAGGCAGAATCTGGTATAGCTACATGTATAGTTAGTGACTGAAGACAAATATTAATTAGGTGTCTAGGCAAACGTATAAAAGAAGTATACTAAGGAGTACATAGGTATACAGGGTGTTTAGTGAAAATCTATAAGGCGTAGACTCTGAATTTTTACTTTATTTAGACGTGTATTGTATAAGAGTACTTTTAAATACAAAATTAGTAACATTAGCAAACTAGATTTTTTTAAAATTTACTCTCAATCTTTCGGACTTAAATGAAAGCTGTCCATGTTACAGCTATTTACATGACTACAAAAAAAGAACAAAAAGAGACTGGGATCTTCAAACTCTCTCAAAAAATCTCTCATCTATCCACTTGCTAGTGATGTGCCACATGCCATAAAAAACCTTTTTAGTTCATGAATCCCCGACCGGTCCTATGAGACCGCGCTGTTATTGTTTTATTGTGTCTCGTTTTGTGGGTATGTGATAGGTTAAAATTTGTGCTATCATTTTACGAATATTAGAAAAATTGCTTATGATCTGTTAAGAATTCGGGATACGATTTGCTTTTAGACGAATTGCTCAATGTGACCTTTTTAGGCCCACAGAGCACATAAAAGCTTTGAAACATTTTTAAAACATTAACAAATTGGTTCATGTAGAGATCGTATGGCCTTCCTATGGCCTTAGACCTTTTGACAATAGCCCATAGTGTTCTGATTCTTTTCTATTATCATTCTGCGATATGCAATAGGAGATAAGCTTTCGATAACATGCTTAACCTCGATATAAGTAGCGATAGCAAAACAATTTGTGTTTAAATTAATTCAAATTTAGTGGCACCTAATATTAGGCAATGGGTTGACGTATTCTGGGCGGTTCCTTGCGTGATTAAATCTGAAATTGCAGATATCTCCAAAGTCTTGGGCATCGGCGCCGAGTTGCTGGAATGTCAGTTTTATATTGTTTATACTTCGGGGAGTGTGCACAGGAATTACACAATTTAATTCCATCAAGACCTTTCCATCATCGGACCACTAGGCGTACGGCGATGCGCCATCGGTATAGGTATGGTGAACATCCTACCCATACGCACAAAGCGTTTTGGGAACATATTTATTACGCGTACAGCTAAAAAGTGGAATTCCCTGCCGGAGTATGTGTTTCCTGATAGCTACAACTTTCGAGTCTTCAAGTCAAGATTGAAAAGGTTACTTCTAGGCAAGCGTGCTCCATCTTCGGCCACATCATCGCTTACCATCAGGTGAGATAGTGGTCAAACGCGAGCCTATGCATAATAAAAAAAAAATCGCAAGAGTACCAAGGTTTCCAATTTATTCCGAAGAATCGCCAAACTAAAGTGGCAGTGGAAAACCTAGGGCCCTGGAACGAAAAGCACAGAAGGAAAATGTATCTCCCACTTAAAAATAAAAATGAAAAGAACACATTGCCATATTATTTTATATTGCCATCATTACATGTTCTGGAGTAGTGACCAAGTACCGGAAGGCGCAGCGTTGAATGGCGTCCTACAAGATGGACCGATAAACTGGTGAGGGTCGCAGGAATTTAATGGATGAGAGACGCACAGGACCAGGTGTTGTGGCGATATTTGGGAGAGGCCTATGTCCATTGTCCAGCTGTGAACATTTTTCGGCTTAAATGGAGCTGGATGAATGTTCTTGATATTGAGACTCTAATGTATCAGACATAACAATCTTCTTCTTCTTCCTACCCTTATCTCATATTACTTGGGGTCGGTGCAACACGTTTTCTTTTTCCATTCTGTCCTGTCGCTGTACCTTTTCTTTCATATCAGTCCTTACACAATCCATCCATCTTTTCTTTGGCCTCAAAAATCAGACGTAATAATAGGGACTTATAAAATGTATAAGACAGAAAACGTAAGGGATGATTTTGTTCCTATTGTGACGAAAACACCCTCATGCATGGGGTTGCAAACTAAGAGTCTACATAAGTGGCAATACTTCAGTATGAGGTGAAATACCTCGGGTGTATTCTATGTATGTAGGGAGGAGGGAGGCCTTCACCCAGCAGTGGGACATAGTGGGATAGGCTAATTTTTGATGTAGAATATTGGATATTTTTTCAAAAAACCATTTTAATTTATACCATTGAGGTGCATAGAAGAATAACTATTCCACCATATTGGATTTAGAATAATGTGACCTAAGTATGCTTACTAAGGTCATCCAAACACAACATATCTGCGAAATATTAGCACAATCAGTACGAGGTAACTGTTTTAAAAATCGTTTGTAGGCTCTAAATCTAAACAAATATACAAACAAACAAGTTAATAATAAACTTGGTATCTAAAAAGTGGAGAGAAGAGACGAAGGATTTGCACCGTAGTAAGACTTTACGAGCTTATTAGCATTAGCGACCTTATGTTCCCACTGCTGGGACTAAGGCCTCTCTCTAGAAGATGGGATGGGATGGGTAATCCACCACGCGGGCCCAGTGTGGATTGATGGATGTCACATGGCTTCGAATTTTGGGTTCTAACTTCTAGGACATTGCCAGTTTCCTCACGATGTTTTCCTTCACCCTTTTTGAGAGCAGTAGTGATGAAATAAATTACACAAAGTAATGCGCCTGGCTGGGTTTGAACCCGCGATCTACAACTTGTAGGTCGGGGTACGAGCTTAAATAAATTAAAAACAAAATCTTATTGTCAACGTGAGTATGATCAAAATGCTCATACTCCAACCATACACAAAACTACACAAAAACTCTGTTCCAGCGACATAAAACGCAAAAACTGCAACACTCAACCCCAAAAACCTGTCTACCATGAGCAATATAGACAAAAGTGCCCATTTGTAACACTGAAGACGCTACATGTGTTTCATTTGACACAATGCGAGCCTCCTCAGACGTGTTGAGAGCCCTCCAAGCCCTCCCGATCAGAGGAATAGTGCTGGTGTATTGGATGGGAAAAGGTGAGCCAGTAAGGGCAAGATTACGGGATTTTCTTCCCGGGATTTTCATCCCGGGATTCACGAGAATGGGAGGTGTTTTTTCACAAACCTACGACTTTATTTACAAAGTTAAGGGTAAAAAGAGGTTCTAAACATTAAATGAGTAAAACTACACAAAAAGTCTGTTCCTGCCACATAAAATGAAAGAACTGCAACACTCAACCCCAAAAACCTGTCTACCATGACCAATATAGACAAAAGTGCCCATTTGTAACACTGAAGACGCTACATGTGTTTCATTTGACACAATGCGAGCCTCCTCAGACGTGTTGAGAGCCCTCCAAGCCCTCCCGATCAGAGGAATAGTGCTGGTGTATTGGATGGGAAAAGGTGAGCTAGTGAGGTGATCTGTACGGGATTTTCTTCCCGGGATTAATGAAAAAAAGAGGTGTTTTTGTGGAATTTATGAAAAAGTAACTTATGCAGGTTCTAAATATTAAACGAGTTAAAAATTGACTTGCCTAGATTCTTCATTAAAATCATCAACATAATTTAATCCGAAAAACGTCCACTGCTGGGCATAGACCTCCCTCATGTGTCACCACAAAGAACGGTCCTGTGCGTTTCCCATCCATCGGAATTCCGTGACCCTCACCAAGTCTTATTATATTTAATCGGAAGGTAACAAAGATGAGCGGCCAATCGATTGAATATGTCAACTAGACACTGAATATTTCACATCAACATCCCATCTCAAAACGAATTTCACTACCAAAACCATCTTTAATCAACATCAAACTAACCAATTTATTCCACCAACTTTTCCTACTCAAATTAACCCATTAAGTCCCGGAGTCCGGGCGAATCCCGGGACAGAGCACATCCCTAGCCGGAGGGTCTTCAGCAATTCGTGCGTAAGGGCCTGTATAGTACCGAGGTCTGATTTGAAAGGCTTTGACGAGCCTTGTTTACGGTACCTCTGTCTATACGATTCGGGAGGGTACTTCGAGATATTTCTACTGTTGGTTTTAATGGACAACGTTTCTAGAAAAAATATTGTATCGTCTGTTTTTACACAACTGCCCAAAAAAAAAGGAGTACTATAGGAATGATGTCCGTTCTTTTGTGTTGTAATGTCATTTTAGTCTCAGGGTATAAAAAAAACAGATGGTAGTGAGCGCTATGTACGCTTTAACTGTCATATAAATTGACTAGCTGTCTCCTGCGGTTTCACCCACATTTTTTATTACTGCTCCGCTCTCGTGAGTCGTAGCGTGATGGTATATAGCCTATAGCATTCCTCGATAAATGGGCTATCTAACACTCAAAGAATTTTTCAAATCGGACCAGTAGTTCCAGAGATTACCCCCTACATACAAACTTACAAACTTACAAATTTTACCTCTTTATAATATTAGTATAGATCATTTCGTTTTGAGATCGTTTTGTAATTCTAATTCTTAATTGCACACAAAAAGTGATGATTAAATGCAATAATTTGACAATGCATGAACACAGGTGAGTTTAACTCAACAATGAGTTTTCTGCCAGCAAATCTATGAGTTATAGAGAGAAATCACATTATAGGGTAGAATACGTCTAATTTATAGCGCGGCTGGTGATAATAGAGGTTGAAATAAATTAATAGTTTTTAATTCATGAATCCCCGACCGGTCCTATGAGACCGCGCTGTTATTGTTTTACTATTGTGTCTCGTTTTGCGGGTAATTGATAGGTTAAGAGTGCCATTAAAAAAGATTCCCAATACAGTACATTTTTGCCCTAAAGAAAAATTTAAAAGTCAAGTCGCGATTCCATCTTGGCAACAATCATAAGGAAATTACAGATGTTTTGAGATTAGGAATGAATAATTTATTTGCCAATAATATTGGCAAACAGATATGATGGGTAGGTATTTTGTAAACAGCCCCCATACGCATTGCCTTACGACGCCGTCGGAATGTGAAGTTATAATATTTTTTGAATGACATAAGGCACAATATCGACCGTAGCCCTTTACTAGTTTTTGCCTCGCTCGCGGCTTCGCCTGTTTGAAAATTCTCTTCGTTCGTTCTTCGTTACTTCATACAGACTTCAGACCCCTGTTGAGAGAGGGAATGCCTTAGGGGATGAATTTTGAAAAATCCTCTCTAAGTACTCACTTACGCCATAAAAGGAAACCTTGTACACAATTTCAAACTCCTAGTTCCAATAAGTTTGGCTATACGTTCATATGTCAGTCAGTCAGTCAGTTTCTCCTTTTACATATTATATAGATGACAATCAAGGCGAGAGGTAGCGTGTCCTAAATTACTGTCCTTTTACATATATACATACATAGATGACAATCAAGAGGAGGTGTAGCGATCCTACATATATATACATATACACATGTATTAATTATATATTATTGATTTACGGGTCATATCTCTAGTTACATATATTTCAATGAACACGAGATATTGATCAAGTGATTAGAATAGTAGTGGCTTTAATAGAAGCTTCAGATATAATTGAGAATAATGCTGTTTAGGAGATAACCATGTACATGATAAATGGCTTTGTCTCTAGTATATAATTAATCATCTTGTAAGGATGTACGGTCCAGTAGCTTAACATACTAATTTTGTATAGGCTAAAGTAGAGCGTGTATGTTTGTTAGTCTTTCACGCTCAAACGGTTAATCGGATTTGGATGAAATTTAGTATACGGGTAGATCATGTTCTAGAATAGCATATAGGATACTGTTTATCCTAGGAATGTGTTTCTTTGGGTGATTTTTCTTTATTTTTCATTCACGTTAGCAGCTAACTTTAACTAGTAGTAGAGGCACGTAAACAGCAATTAAATCAGCAATTAAATAAATAAAATATCATACTTCTAAACTTACTTTATGTGATAACACTATAACTCGTCTCTATCAACTTCGTTGGCAATTTTAAATAGGTACATACCTGAAACAAAGAAAATACATTCGTTAAAAATCGGTAATCAATTAGAAATAAACAAAACAATCACAAATAAAATACAATTAATATAAATTGAAACAGTCTAGGTCCGGACTGAGCGTTTCGCCTCGTCGTATAGACCTTATAAGCACATCGTAGGACTGGAAAAATTGCCTGCTGCGGTCTTCCCGTCCGATTATATCTTTAAGGGTAGAATTTATAGACTACCCTCTCTAAGCTAGTACGTTTCATCATCAACGATTGCATCACTGCTTACTCAGGTGGACTCGCAAGCACTAGGAAATGTCTTAAAAAAAAACCTGGTGACAAACAATTAGTGCCCCAATACATCACCGATAAACCAATGAGAAGACAATATAAGACAACGTTTATCCCCATCCCCGTTCCCCTAAAGACAGAGACACACCAAAACCCTAACATACCTAGAACCGGTCCAAAACCCGGTCCTTCGGACCAACCTAACCCGAATTTACCATAAACATACTTTATTAGCCATGTTAGCGCACACAAAATGCCTTTAACCCTCCAATATCAATCGGCAGCGTACAAACGGAACACGATAATGGGTTCCGTACCGTAATTTAGGGTTAGCGATCACCGATAGAATTGCAAACCTCAATCTTGGCACGGCTGCTTCGAAAGGGTTGAGCGTACAACGGTAGCGATCAGCATTTGTGATGTTTTGAGGTGGAATGAGTCGACTTGTAATTTTCGTGGTGACTGATTTAAGTGGGCTTTTGGGAGTGTAAGTGAGAATAGAATATCAAACTCATATTATATAGGGGAAAGTTTCTGAGTGTATGTATGTGTGTAACTGTGTATGTTTGTTATTTCTTCACGCTTCTATCCTTATAATAATTTTACTATACATATGAGAGTTTAGCTTCACACTATTACTATAAAGACGACATTTTGTATGTGTCTATGTTTATTACCTGCTTACTCTTTCACGATCAAATGGCAGAAAGGACGATATTTAATACCAGAATAGCTTACCATGATTTCAGCCGAAAAAACGTCCACTACTGGACACAAACCTTTCACAAGTGTCAAACAATGGCCGGTCCGTGCGTCTCGCATCCATAGCATTCCCAGGACCCTCGCCATCTTGAGGAATTATTCTATCTTTATGGCTTCAGAGCCTCTGATAAATTCAGAATTTGTAGATACCTACCAAACAGTGTATTTATCAGCCAAGAAATATGTTTTACTCCTAGTGTACACCAATCCTTAACAAACAAATAGTTAACCCTACAACCATTTGGTAGCAACACAATATGGTTTTTCTACCACCCTCGTTAAATTAACACGCCGTTTGAGGGTAGATTGTTCTTTGCCTAAAATGGGAGTCGAATTCAAACCCTCGTCGGTTCATGTCTCTCGCTGTCTCTTGAACATACCTTAGGTGTGTTCAATTGACATAGGGACTGGTTTACGACCGTCTGGAAGATGTGTCTACAAAAGTAAAGGTACATTGGGCCCACGTAGGCCCAATAGGCCGATCTGGGAGCGTCGACCTCGGTCGGTGCTAATAGCTACAAGCTGGGAGTGGTATCTTCAAGACTAGAGTGAATAGGCTCCTAATAATCTAGTGTGCCTCACCATCAACGATTGCATCACTGCTTACCATCAGGTGGGATTGCAGTCAAGCACTAGTTTATGGTATATAAAAAAAAAGTTACAACTGAAAAGGTTTTTCTGAGCAAGCGTGCTCCATCGTCTATTATGTCATTGCTTACCATCAGGTAAAATAGTGGTCAAGATCGATTCTGTCAATATGTAATTATATGATACGAAACCGGCAAAGTAGGTACGAGTCAG
This sequence comes from Mythimna separata, assembly GCA_030763345.1. Classification (NCBI taxonomy): domain Eukaryota; kingdom Metazoa; phylum Arthropoda; class Insecta; order Lepidoptera; family Noctuidae; genus Mythimna; species Mythimna separata. The sequence continues at coordinate 11,146,486 of CM061192.1, forward strand.
TCTCGCGAACGTTTTTTTAGGTATCTATGAGTCCCACTTAAATATAAATTTTAGTCTGTTTTTGATATTTGTTATGATAGCTACAGAAATCATCTATGAAAATTTCAACTGCCTAACCGTCACGGTTTATAAGATACAGCCTGGTAACTGACAGACGGACAGCGAAATCATAGTAACAGAGTTTTAACCCTTTGGGTACGGAACCCAAAAAAAATATTTAGTACACTACCTAACCGTCTCCAATTTCAGTCTGCAAAATTTTCTTAAGAATATGCCAATAGGTATAATATGTAAGTTCATGTTGTTTTATTAGCAAGTTCGAAAAAAAAATCTCGGGCGTTCAAATTAGAATAAGTCGGAAAGTCGGACTTTGAATAGACTCGTTGACAATCCAATCTAAGCTCGTTAATTTATTTTTACTGGGAAGTTGTAGGCAAAGTGCGGAAATTGTGGAAACTCGACTTTTTATTAGGGAAATAAAGTAAGATGATTTTGGACCAAAATAGACTTACGGAAAAAAATTCTTAAGAATATTTTTGGTGTGGTAAAATTAGCTTGGTACTGTTTATCGATCCTTATGTTTTTAGGACAAAGTCCTCGACTAAGTCTGTCTGTCTGTTCGCAATAAAATCAGAAAATACTGATCGAATTTTCATATGGTTTTCACTAATAATACATAGAGTGGTTCGCGTGGACGATTTAGATGTATACATGCATAATATTGCAAAGAAAACTCAATAATTTCAAAGATTCGTAACACATGTACAGCTGGGGCGGTCGCCAGTCAGTAGATAAGGTTTCATTTACCATTTCACAAAAAATTGTTTTAAATACTTTTCAATAACTTAACATCTCAGTATTCGGGAAACTTTCTTGCCACATTATCTTTCACCTCCATCGTTTTTCTAGTCCCCCCCCCACTCTTAACCTATCACATACCCCCAAAACGCAATAGTAAAACAATAACAGCGCGGTCTCATAGGACCGGTCGGGGATTCATGAATTAATTTACTTTCGATTTTTTATGTGACCATTTGAAGTTTAGTGTTTCTTAAACTCTGCTTTAGCCTGAAAACATGTCAAAATTTTGCATGAAAGTAGGATTTAAGACGTTCTTACGATATAATAATAAATTTAGAAAACCGTTGCTCAAAACCATCCCTCATTTTTCATGCTTACACCAAAAACCGATTTTCACAATACTTTCCAGCCAAAAAAAAAATCAAAACATCGAATTCCTTTAATTCAAAAAAAGAATGCAACGAATCAACGATCAAAATCAATCTATCACTACACTACAAAATATAAAAAAAAACAACTAGAAACGCCTTCTACCCAGCCAGTAACAAAAAAAAACGAAAAAACAAAATGGAACACTTTTAAAATCCCCCCCAGAAAAGCACTCAACCGACCATCGAACTCAGCAGAAAACATATCTAAAATTAATTACACGAAAAATCTAAAAAGCTCGAGACAAAACATCATTAATCTTTCTTCTCTTTCCCTCATCAGGAGAGGGAGGCCAGCGTGATTTATTTGCGGAGTTTTTTTGCCAAGATTTTTATGTAGCCTGTCTGGTAACCCCTGGTTTAAAGACTTATTGATTTAGATGGAACTGGAAGAGATATTTAAAACGAATATCACTTTACTATACACAATTATTCTTGGTTACACCGATACCTAGGACTTGCATGCGGCGTTGTGTGAATTTATTTGTTCCGAATAATTACTACCACTCTAGAAAGCGACGTATGGCGAATATCCACACCCTTATATTGTTATCACCTCTACGATCCTGACGAAGCGTTTTGCATCGTTGTTTATACCGTGTACAATTTGCCTGTTGCGGTCTTCCCGTGCGATTATAATTTAGGTGTCGAGTGAATAGGTTAGGGAAACTAGTCACCGTTACCTTGTATGGTGTATTGGAGGTAGATCAACCCTGGATTCGACTTGTTTACTGATAAATGAAATACGATATTTTACTTAGAATTTTTTCGATTTCGTGAGTAATGAGAGTGAAATGATTCACTTATTTTAGTATTAATGACTATTTTGCTGTACTAGACCAAATTAAAAGTATCTGATTTGACGCGGAGGCAAGGAAAAGTATGACTTGACAAGTGGCAAGACAAATTAGGGAAATATTTTAGACAACGCAAAGGGCACACACTCTTTTATGTGTAATCACTACTATTATAGTATGATAAAAAGCTAATGCCCTCCAGGCTCCCAGGACCCAATTTTTAGAAATCCTGAACTTAAAGATTTGTTTATAAAAGTCATATATCTGACCAAAATCTATACCTTCCACGAAAAAACCCTATGTCCTAGCATAGAAAAAATAAGCCCAACGTTAATCAAAACACAATAATACCATCAACAACCATCTGACAAAAGACCGCTCCAAAAATAACTCTGTTCAAAATGATCGTTGTCGTAAAGACGTCTTGCCTCTTCAACTCATTCTACATATCTGTAAGTAGCTAAGAAAACTCAGTAAAATTGCTCCTAAATCAATCAATCAATTATATGCCTTCCACGAAAAAACCTTATATCCTAGCACAGTAAAAATAACTCCAATGTCAATCAAAACACGATAAAACCATCAATCAACAAGCCCGTTCCAAAAATAACTCCTTTCTATCATTGTCGTAAATGCTTCATGCCTCTTCAACTCACTCTACATCTCTGTGAAGTGGCTAAGAGAACTGATTAGTCCTTTATCCGGGACTCGAAAGACTTCTTAAAAAAGGTTGACGATATCTCGATTTTTGTACACTTAAACGTACAAAAGAGACGTTGAGGAAAAATCGTTGTTTTGTTCACAGTCAAGAAAATAATGCGGATCCGACGTTGAAGATGTCAGCAAAAATAGCTCTGAAGTTGAAGCTTACACGCGCCTGTAATAATTGTGTTTCTGTGTATAATTTAGTGACATAAGTCGACGCAAAAAAACGAAAGATATTTAAAAAATAGAGTACAATGAACGATGATTTCTGTAGGAGAATTAAGGTTACAGATAAAACCTGAAGAATCTCCAAAATTTAAGTGGCAGTGGGCTGAAAGTTTCTAGAGCAGCAATTGCATACAAGAAGACCCAGCGTTATAAGGTAGTATGACCGCGATGATGAGGGTTGCAGGAATCCGATAGATGATATACAAATCAGGTTTTAATAGTTTTAGCCAGCGTAGCCTTTGTAACATTATGGAATGCAATAAAGTATTGAGTATAGATCGTTTACTACCGAAATTATGATTATTTCCCACCAAAAAACGATATAGACGGCCTGAAATCAGAACTAAAATGCGGCTAAAACCCAGTACTCCTCATATTTACCTTCCATCAACATCCTACAAAGCAGATGATAAGCACAAACCATACATCAGGAAGCTTACTACCGCAAAATTTTCATAATAATCATTAAGTAAACGAACGCACAGATTGTAACACATTAGGGTACGCAAATGCGCGAAAAAATTACACTAAGTCGAAATGGTATACCGGAGAAATAAGAATTTACATAAGGAACATTTTTATAGCATTAAAACATAAACTTTTATGAGCTACTCTCGGTTTAGGCGGGGAGACGTCGTATTATATTGAGGTTGTTTAACGAGTACGCAGATAACTGCGGTACCGCAATGCCAAAACTCATGCAATTTTGATATTGCGTTGACGCACCGCATTGCTTATGTTCAGAGTTTGAAAATAGCTTTTTTAAGTGAAGTGTGAATGAGGTATTTTGAGACGAAAGTTAAAACGTTTCCAGGTTTAAAACAATGCGTTTCAAAAGGCACGCTTAAACAAACATTTTGAGTATAAGGCCTTCTTTTATGATGCAGGCGAATACTAAGAAAATACTTTCCAAAATTGAATCGGTATAGAGAAACCTATTTTAACTTCTTCTTTTCACGCGGGTAAAGCCGCTAGCAATGATATATCACAGGAACTGCATGGCTAAAAGCTGTTTATTTAATATTTGAAGTGAGAAACCTTCTTTTGCTCTAGGCAAAGCATGAGTGAGTGTCAGAGCAATAGCGTACTAGCGGCCAGGTCGCGGCGGCCATCGAGATATATACATTAGTATGAAATCGCCATAGAGCGCGCGCACCTGTGGCCGCTGGCCGCGCTATCTCGATGGCCGCCGCGACCTGGCCCCTGCGGACTGGCCGTTAGTCCGCTATTGCTCTCAAAGTTTAGGCTGACTAAAACCTTACCTGCGTTCTTTCAGTGTCCTTTTGCGTTATAGGACCAAGACAACAATCTCGAAATAGGTACCCAATATTATATCATGTTTTCATACTTGACTAACAGCTAAATTTAAATTACAACACTGCGTAAAGTAATTTAATATAACCTCTCTATTTTCCTAATAGATTGTTACGATGCCATAATTTATCAAGTTTCGTGGAAGAGGATATAGAATAACTTCATTAGCGGAGTGATTAGAAATATGAGGACCTTAATTAAATGTTTAAGGTGAAATTAATGACTGTTATAATTGCGTGGTAATGTTTGGCACGTGTCTTGATTCGATTTTATTTTGGAACGATTAGTATTTTTAGTAGAGAATTCTGATGGTGATTACTGGTCTGAATATAGTCTGATCTGGCTCTCGTTAAAGTGGAAAATATATGCCTATGTCTAACATCATCTACCTAGCCTTTTCCCAACTATATTGGGGTCGGCTGCCAGTCAAGCCGGATCTAGCTGAATACCAGTATTTTACGTGGAGCGGCTGCCTACCAGACCTCCACAACCCATTAACTGGGGTAATACGGTACTTCATGACTGGAGTCAGATTTACTGGCTTCTGACTATCCGTAACGACTGCCAAAGATCTACAAATGACAGCCGGGACCTACGGCTAAACGTGCTTTCCGAGGCACGGAGGAAACTCGTTATGATAAGATGGTCACCCATCCATAGACCAACCTTGGCAATGTAGGTATATGTAAGTATAAATATTACTAGCTTCTGCTAGTGACTTCGCCCACGTTAAAGTGGAAAATATATGCCTATGTCTAAGCATACTATTAATAAGGTTTAGTTGAAAACCAGTGTCAGGTAACTACTGCGTAGTTGTCTGACATTTTTGATAAACTTGACCTATTTGGAGCAAAAGCGAAACTCAGAATGTTATTTTTTTTTTAATCTTAGGTGTCTACGTGTTTGTTCTGCATCGTATTTATCTGTATGCCAAATATTTCTTTTTCTATTTCTGTCTTTTGTTCTTTCTTTCTTACCTTCTTTCTTTCTTATTAAACTTAGTGATAAAGCAGCATTATACTGATTTTTAAAATCAGTACAGCGAATTAGATTCACCGAGTAAGGCATTAATCCCAATTACAAATGTCCAATTTAAACAAAACCCTAACTCCCCGACTATACTCCAAGATGGCGGCCAAACAACACAAAACTTAAGCAAAACATTTATTTATAAACATCCACTTCTGTTTTACACAGTTTTTTACAGAATAATAAAACAAAATTCAGATGTAAGCAGAGGAAAATCATAAGGTATAAAGTCGCCTTAAAGAGAAAACCTCATAAATGATGAAGAGGAAGGAAAAACTACTAAGCTTACTCGTATGTATATATTATCTGTCTTTTATATACCTAGTTGATGCCAACGGCTTCGCCTGTGTGAAGGTATAAAATTGTCCTAAGGAAACATACTGCTAAGATAAAAAATATCCTATTTGCTATTCTAGAACATGGTCTGCATGTGTACCAAGTTTTATCGAAATCCATACGTAAGTAAGTATTTTGGTAACTGTGCGTACGGGGTGAAATTCCCTACCGGAGTCTTGTGTTTCCTGATAGTTACAACCGAGTTTTCTTTCAGCCAAGAGTGAAAACCACCAAACCGCACTGGGCCCGCGTGGTGGATTAAGACCCATTTCCTTATTTAGAGAGGAGGCCTAATTACCAGCAGTGTGAACATTATAAGGCTTATGCTATACTATAGACTATTATTTTAATGTGTATTTAATATTTTGAAGAGATTGTAGCTAAGCTAGAAATGATTTGAATGGCCTTTTCCCGCGTACGCGGTTTGTATGTTGAGTATAAGATTACTTCCACTTTTATTTTCCTAGCTGCTGAAATGTAGAAAAATGAGGGGAATGTTCGATGCATGCATTCTTTAATGCGCATAAAGTTTGTTCTTACTAAGATGGTTGTATTTATCAAGTGTTAGTTTTGATACAGCATTGTTGTATGAAGCTAATGTTATTCTATGGCCGTAAAAAAATAGATGAAAAATTGCTGAAAATTATGTGATCTTGTTTAACTCATTCGTATTCTTTACGTGATCATCAAATAAGTCCTGACCTAACTAGCCAAAACCAAGTTATGTTTCTTCAGTAGCCCTTTGTCCAATATTTTTGTGTTAAATAATTCCTAAAGCGAAAATAATTTGCTCAAACTTAAAGCTTAAACTTTTGTCTGTGGCTCTAAAAACTTGTAGCTCTAAACAGCAATCAACATACAGCTACACCTACACAGAAAAGATAAAATCCTACGCACGATGTTCGTAAAATCCCACCAATTACCGAAGGAGAAAAAACTCCATGCATTTATTTAAAAAATCTAGATACCAACCTTACTCAGCGTAAACATCCAACCCTAAATTGCCGCGCAAAAAACCGCGCGCGTCGAATCACAAAACGGTGGGGTCTAACAGACCCCGTCACTTACACTGATGGCATACAATATTAGCACAAATTAAACTGAAGCTTTTTCTTTTGAAGATTGCGAGACTGTCTCCGACAGTGTTAAATAGCCCGGTTATTTCGGCCATCCGCCTTTTAACCCCACTGGGGTCTCTCAGACCCGTCTTGACTTGAGTCGCGATAACAGTTTAATTAAGTTTTCGAGTTCCGAGTTTGTTACGTATTGCGTTGTTTTATTGTTGCTTTTTGGAAACATTAATGACTACTGGTTCACTTAGTCACAGTGGTGGGTTATTTAAATATAAAAGTTTGGGTAAACAAATTCGGAGAAGTTTGAGGCCTTTGCCCAGCCTTAAATTATTGTCTGCTTATACAATTTCCGGGGAAAGTTTTCTCCTAATTTGTAACCCACTTCTGATATTTTGATGAGTCTATTCCAGAGTTTTCTTTGTTTCAGTTTTAAAGTATAAAAAAGATGGAGGTTCTATGATATTTTTTGTTTAATGAATACACCTCTCTACGCTCTTGAGGTGGACTGGTTAAATAATCATTTCAGCTGATAGACGTTCACTGTTGAACATAGGCCACCTTAAATGTTGCCGCAATGACCAGCCCAGTGCGTCGTATCATCGGTCCACCTTAAGGGAGGCCTTCCATCGCCGCATCTTCAAATAAGTTTTTTAATAAACATGAAATGAAGCATAACGACAATTAACCAGACGTCTTCTAAAGTCAAGTACTCAAGTCTAAGTTTATCACAACTTTCTTAATAAATACACACAATACAAATCAAATAAATCTTCCAGAATACTTATTCAGTAAACAAGGTCAGTAAACAATGAAATCAAAAATCTGCCTACAATAATACAATAAGGTTTGAAGAGGCCATAGAACCCTTAGTTTGTTTTGTTTAAGAAAACGAACTCATCATGATAATAAAGGTAGTATTGAAATAGTTCCTACTAAATCAATAGTTTGTACAATCACTTATGCTAAGCTATATAGCAGGGCGAATAAGATGTGCTATTTAGCCTTCGTTCCAGGACCATGGGGTTCTCTTTCGCGTAACCCATGGTCCCAGTAAGCTTCGACCCTGTCAGGCCCCTACGGTTTTGCTGACATCTCCTTGAGGCGCGTGTGAAACGTGTGCCACCGACGACTCGAGTTCGGTCCGGACGGTTACGGGAAGGCATGATGGCGAGCTACTAGTTGCTCGCCGTTCGCAATTTTAAACTGCACATAGCTATACGTCTTGCCAACATCTATAGCACACATCCATAGCAAAGATATTAATATTTCCAATAAAAAAAATATCTCTTAACCACCAATTGTCCCCATGACTTCACTTTTCCACTTAACACCTAGAATTTCAGCCGAAATGACCTACTTTCATAGACATAACCCTACACGCATAACCATAACCGAGGCCTTTTGGACCGCAGTGTTCACGTGGAAGCGACGCGAAATAAACGTCGTGCTATCTAAATTGGTTCGAATGGGGTCTGATGTACCCAACATGGGAGGAAATGCTGATGAGGACCGATAGCAGGGAGAAGGTTAGAACGAGCTGGTCTGATTGCGAGGGTAGTTATAAATTGAAGATGGAGGTTTTAGTGATGAAGTCAAAAAACTTAGGTGTAAAGTATTAAAAAAACACTAAACCACTTAGGCCGGGCAGAAACTAGTTTCCAATATATCTAATTTATCCGCTGTTCGGATTTGTTTTTTTGTTAGGAAGGGGAATCATCAGAATGACTTCTCCCGCTCTTGGGTGGAGCGAGAGGGCGTGTCAGACTCTATGGACACGCCGTTTTTGATGCCTTAAAGATTTCAGAAAAATTGATCGGGCCAGTTAAGGCTGATCCCTGTAAGAGCTGAAGAAACACTGTAGGTTTTAGTCAGTAAAAGTACAAAACTCCCTCTGGCTCCACCCAGAAGGAGGAAGTCATTTGCCGTGCGTGTTCATGATTTCCCACATAAAAACTCACACACTCTACTAAACTAGTTTTCTCTAAGTTTTCTGTCACCTAAACTAAATCACCCTCCTCCCCAGCTTTCCCTCTCCTAGAAAGGAGGCCTGAGTCTCAGCAGTAAGTATAGAACAGAACAGTAGTAAGAACCCTAAGGTTGACTGGTAGAGAATGCCTTGATGCAATAAGTCCGCCTATGTACCACCACTGTACATGAAGTTTAAATAAATAAACATTATAAGGCTGATTACAAATCCTATGTTAATGCTTAAACTAAACCGCAATCGTCCGCAAATCTAAGGAGATATAGAATTGCTAAGCATTCTTATACTCGTAAAAGAATCGAAGTCGTCATATGCCAGTAACGGCATACATCCGCATCTAAAAGACTGGCCACTGGCAAAACGCCAGGAGGATATCCTGAGAATCATTAAAATAGGTTACTTGAGGATTCAAGTAACCTATTTTAATGATTCTCGTTACGTCAGGAAAGGCAACATAAAATCTATGTTTTACTTCTTATTTTTGCCCAGTTGACCTGACTGCAATCGTCCTGTTAAAAAGCTATTGGTATCTATTCAGATGTACCATAACCATACCACAATAAAAACACATAGACACTTTTTTTTCATACAAATAAATAGTTTCATTCATACTGACCGCATTTGTTTTTCCTCATAGCTACAACTTAGGGGTTTTTAAGTAGAGTGAATAGGTTACTTCTAGGCCAGCGTGCTCCATCATTGCTTACTATCAGGTGAAATAGTGGTCAAACGCGAGACTAACACATAATAAAAAAAGTATTTTGAAAGAAAGTATTTTCAAAATTGTTCTCCTAAGAGGAAGAACCAGGGGTCCAAAGTCTGTAGGGAGAAACCTGATTTCGCGCGGGCGAAGCCGCTGGAATATTAGACCTTATTAGTCCTTTAGATAAAATCTAGATACAGCAACAATAATAAACTTCTTGGTACCAATATACTGACGAATTTCCTAGAACACAATTTGTGTGCAATTTATCTACTGACTGTACGTACACCTTCATTAATTCGTTCCTAGAATTTATAACTTGCATAACGGTAGCCATTTTACATCTAATGCATTTCAGTCGTTTCCTAACTAACTAAAATTAATGATAAAATAAAATAAAAAGAAATCACGTCTCTTAAAAAGGACAGAACAAAGAAGAATTTTTATTAATAAATCGTTGGAACAAATGAATGACTTGCCGATTCGACTCGTTCACTCATTCACTCACTTAATCTAATTACAGAGTGCGCGCTTTAAATGAATGAACATAGAATGATTTGCATTTTACACGTATTTTTTTTGTTCTTTTTTTGTTCCGTTGTATAGAAGTTTAATTGTGAACGAAATAATGAAGATTAATTTTTCTTAGATAATTTTCGAGCTTAGGTAATGAGGCAAAGTCATTTTTAATTAAGTAGAAAAAGTCGACTGATTTTGTAATAATGTCTTATTCTTATAGTTTTGATTTATTTAAATTATATTCTGGTAGTTACAAATATTTGTAAATTTATTTTGTGTCGTACGTACAACCAAAGCGTGGATCTCGTGGCGGAAATAAAATCAGTCATAGTGGACGTTCATCCAGTTAAGACCGTTTTCACATATTCCGATCCGATATCGGTATCGGACGCCGATACGATATCGGGGTAAGGTAAATGTATGAAATATGTACCTGTCTTTCATATTGTCCGGCCCGATATCGGATATCGGAGCACGGCATTTCATACATTTTACTTACTCCGATATCGTATCGGCGTCCGATACCGATATCGGATCGGATAATGTGAAAACGGTCTTACGCTTGCCGAATTCGTTCTGATGATGAGTGACCAACTTAACATCTCAAGATTCCTCCTTTTAAAGCTGAAAAGTTTATATGGTTGAAGGTGTTAATCCAGGAACTACTGGTTCGTAATAAAACAATGCCTTTACCTATGAAAATGCCTATAGATACTTTGATTTGTGATACTTTTAGATTGAATTGTAGGTTCAAATAAACTTTATATTAATGTTATTTTATTTTTGGTAAAAATTAGTTTTTTATTGGTTTATTTGGTTTCCGTATTTTCTTTACTATCGATGTATTCATATAAGATGAAATGTAGTAAGAAATAAAATAATGTTGCTTTTTCATAATAGAAGTTCTCAATGCTTGAAAAATATGAAGGAATATGACTCGAATGCTGTATAAAACATCTTTTAACAGAACATCATCACAAATACGTTTAATTTCCCACAACCCAACCCGATTTCCTAACCAAAACTTAGCCTACCGAACCAGCGGTTAAACCGGCGATTAAATGAAACAATCACACATTATACAATAACATTTCATCTGTGCATGGGATCGGTAACGCTTGTTACATCTAAAGGAGATTAGTCCCAAATCCCATAAAGATTGTTGGCGATGCCTCCGGATCAAAATCCCTTGTTGAGAGTGGTACAAGTCATAGGTGTGGTGGAAACTGGTCTATCTCATAGTTCTCGTAAAACTGGTCAACCATATTCAAACTTCAACAAAATAAAACTTACACTACTTTTTGGCTGGCTCGGGAAATCATCCAAAGACTTCTCCCGCTCTAGGGTGAAAAACGATGGAACACCCTGTTCTTCAGTTGCCTTCTTTGTTCTAAAACCACATCCCACAACAGGATTCTCTTCTATATATTTTGTTACGGTTTCGCTGACATCTCTTTGAAGAGCGCGTGGAACATTTGCCGCTGTCGACTCTGGTTAAGTCCTTACCGGAGGACCATTCGGTTACAAATTGCTCGTTATCTGTAAACACGAACACGCGTCTATGGTGGCCACGGAATGCCCTTCAACTCCTGATACCCGGAGTACCTCAATGGCCGTGGATTGTCCTGTAATTCCTGATGCCCTTGGTGTTTCCTTTGGCAAATTTTTGAGGCGCGCGTGGAACACTACGCCCCGTCCACGACACTAGCTCAGTCCTTACCGGATTGTGTCCAACATATATCCGCTTTCATCTATAACTTAACCCACCGAAACTCAGAGACATTCTACATTTAGTAGACAATAATCCAATTTATCTGAGGACTTGGAAGACTCGTAAATTTGCTTCAGAACTTTGTTCGAAGGCCCTAGAACTTGGTTGACCTCGTTATAGTAACTACGGTTATGGCGTGCTTCCGTTCATTTTTGAAAGGAAAACTAACAAAGGGGGTCCTAAAGTGCTTTTTCAAAGAAAAGTATTTTATTGTGGTATCTCTGGAAATATAACTTTGAAAATTTAATTTCAAGTATAAATCCACCATTTTACTTTTAAATAGTGTTCGGATTTAACAAAATATATCATTATCTATTTATATAAAAGGAGAAACTGATGGTCAGGACACAGGTGGGTTTTAGTCAATAAAAGTTAGACGAGGCCCCGTTCCATTAGTTCTAACTGTGAACGTTTTTCGGCTGAGATGATGATGAAACATGATCGTTGTTTTTGAGCAATCATATTAAAATTAAAAATATTTAATTCACATAGACCTACATGGGCACTTATTAAACGTCAAAAGCTAGCGCGGTTCCAACTGTTCGTTTCCTATGGAGAAGAACCGACAAGAAATTTCATGGTTACTGTTTAAAAATATTAATGTTTTACAATATTTTCATAACATTATTATTGCGAAACCCTTTAAAGATGCAATAAGAAAGAAGAACATGCAGGAAGATTGTTCAAAACTTCACCCTTTTACGGGGCAAAACAGGGGTTGAAGTTTGTTTGCGAACGAAACCACAGTCGACTGCTAGTTTACCGCAAACCTACTTCATAATTCACCTAACACAGGTGTATCTACACTTTAAATATTTCATATACACAGAATATTAAATCAAATAATTCCCAGGGCTCATTCAATGGACGACAAATGAATTTTAATATGGCTCAAATTAAAATTCATTTTCATTAAATAGCAAACAATATGAATTTATCATAATGCTGTATGTTTGTGACACTCAACAATAGCTATTTTGGGAATATTTAATTTTGATTCAAATGGAATTATCGTTTATTTTCGCTAAATAGCTAAAAGCGTATTGTCATGTTCTAGTTTATTCCTTTTAATTTTGAAGTGGAATATCATAAAATGCCTCTCACGCGCATGTCAAACTTTTACTGACTAAAACCCACTTCTTTATTTCTTCTTTACCTTCGTTCTAAAGTCCCGGTATTTCATTTCAGAAGTAAACCCATGGCCTCAGCGGCTTCGGCCTTGCTGGGCCGTTAAGGTTTTAAGACACCCGTAGAATACTACGCACCGTTGAAGATTTAAACTTGATCTAGGAGATATGGAATAGGAAACAGGAATGCTTCTCACTATCAAGGTAGAGCTAGAGGGCATGCCAGACTTTTACTGACTAAAACCCACCTGTGTACCTTAAATTGCTCTTTGCGGTCCAAGGTCACCTTTGAAGAATGCCGCACTATATCCAACCTCTAAGCCACTTACCATCTTACAAAAGCTTAACCTTAAAATAATCGCCTCTGACAACTCCCGATAGCAGTAACTTAGTTAAGTTATTACTTACTTCTACTTAACCAAGTTTAACTTAATAAAATAACTAAGCGCTTAAAACGCCCTTCTAAAGATGTTGACACTTTAAGATGGAGGAACTTTAACTTAAGTGTTTTAAGTTAGAGTAAAATGTCTAAGTTGAGATATGACTATAGTTTTAAGTTATGTGGAACTGGGATTTTCGGGGATAAGTTAGCGTGGGCTTTGATGTTTTTGGTGTTAAGTGAGAGTTAAGTTACCGACGTAGTCCGAAGAATCGCCCAACTTAAGTGAGCAGGGTACATTGTTCGCAGAAAAAGTGGTCGATGGGGCCGAAAGGTTATAGAGTGGGTGGTGACCGTGCTCCAAGAGACGCATCGTTGTAAGGACTCCCACAAGGCAAACCGATGACCTGGTGAGCGAGGTCCGATGGATATTATATGTACGTAATGTACTCGTATAAGACCGGTCGTTGTGGAAAAACATTTCCAGAGAAGGATTATGTCCCAAAGTGAACTTCGCCAGCGCGAAAGTAGTTTACAAACTTTGTGGCCTTGATTCATTTTAAGGTTTTTTCAAAATAAATGCCGTAAGGGGTTATGGGGTTATCTTTGAAAAATCCCTCTCTCAGTATTCGGATACATCGTAGAAAGATGACTTCTGCAAAATTTCACGTGCCTAGTCCCAATACTTTCGGCTGTGCAATGATATGTCACTCAGTCAATTTCTCTTTTTATACATGAGAATAATAATATCCAAGAATAACATACGTACTATTGTTATCATTATCATTTTAGCCTAAAGACAACCATTGCTGGACTTAGGCCCCATTCAAGCGTCGCCGTCGCCACAGCGACCGGACCTGTGTGTATGTATATACATTCGTGCTATCAGGTTCATATCCCAAACATTCACAAAATACTGCATCACTCCTAGCCACCGCACAAAATGCACAAACAACCATCAATCAAGCTCGATCTATCGGAAACGATAAGTACTTACGATTCAAATCAATCGGCTGCTCATAAAAACGGTGGCTGTCCAATAGGGAGTAAGTGACAATTATTCAACTGATGCGACAGAATGCGCTTCACAATTGGACGTCTTGAGGAGATTGTCAAAGTTTTGGAGTTGTATTTTTCATTATTGCTTATTTCTTTTAATGTTTTTTTTTTATTATTGATAGGCTCGCGCTTGACCACATCTCACCTGATGGTAAGCGATCATGTAGTCGACGATGGAGCATGCTTGCCTAGAAGCAACCTATTCACACACAGTATTTATCAAAATGACGCGATTGTAGCAGTTCTGGATGAATTGCTATGATTTTTAAAGATCTTGACTTGATTCCGCCATCACGTTTCTACGATCGGACAGCCCGAGTGACCACCCTTACGTTGTTGCACTTCTACGGTACAGACAAAATATTTCGCGTCATCGTTTGTACGGGCACACTTTACCTGCATCGGTCTACTCGTCCGATTATAATTTAGGTGTCTTCAAGCTAAATAAGGCTCTAATAAACTAGTGCGCCTCACCATCTAGGACTGCATCCCTGCTTACCAGCAGATGCGATCGCAGTCAAACACTAGTTAACATCAATAAAAAAAAGTACAAGGGCCAAGACCGAAGACCCAGTCAAGCATTTGTTTGCCAGAAGCACAACACTGGTCGATCTTATGGCGTATGTCCTAAGTAGCAGTAGACGTCTTTCAGCAGTAAGGTATATATATTTATTTAAACTTCATGTACAGTGGTGGTACATAGGCGGACTTAATGCATCAGGGCATTCTCTACCAGTCAACCTAATTATACGAAAAGATCCACCTGAAGTTACATGGCCTAATTATGTACTGTTTAAACAACACAACGAATTCAATAAACAACCAAACATATCGACACATCTAGGCACAAAGGGCGTATAGTACATTTTGGGCATTGTACTATACGCCTTTTGAGCCTACAGCTATCGATATTCATTAATGTTGTATTTAGGTTATGTTAAGTGGAGCAGAGCCTACGACAAATAACAAAATAAAGGTGCCACGTGTACAGGCAATGTTGGTTTAACAGAAAGCCTTGGACTACATTTCAATTCATGAAATTGAGGGTTTGTATTGGTGACAAATGGACTAACATGTTAAAAGGTTGATGGTGACCGAGTTTTATAGAGTACTCGTTCCTGTCACCAGTTTCACTTGCGGAAGAAAGTGAATAATAATCACGGTAGGTATTCCAAAAACTTTGGCAGTTATAACATTAATGTGATAAAAAACCAGTTTGCGTTTTAAAAAAAAAGACCTCTGTCCAATCTTTGGACATGAAATTTAAAGTATCCAGTAACGGAACATAAGAAAATTCCATGTTCAGGACATTTTCTACGAGTGTGCCCAATTTAATTTAAATTATTATATAAAAAAAAATAATTTAATTAATTTATATTAAATTTCGTTCAGCCACATAAAAGTTAAGGAGTGATGAACATCATTCATCATCATTTCAGCCAAAAGACGTCTACTATTAGACATAGGCCTCCCACAAGTGTCGCCACAACGAACAGTCCTGTGCGTCTCGCATTCATCGCATTCCTGTGACTCTCCAGGTCATCGGTCCACCTTAATGTGACAAACATACACAGAAATAAATACAAACCTTTGCCTTTATAATATGTCAGTACGTACAACAGAAGATACTAAACAGTAACAAAATCGAACAAAATTCCCTCAACTAACTAGGACTGTTCACCGGTATGCTGGAAGAGATTTCTATAGAAATAAGCTAATGCTTACCTATTTTTCTTTGTCCTTCTTCTTATCTTTTGTAATAACGTGTGTATATGAACTACAAAATAAATCAATAAAATGATATTGAAGATGTTTGAGCACCACAGGCTAGGCCTCAAACGGTGTAAGCGCCGAGATTGGACAGAATTGACGCGACGTCGCCTCGTCACAACTAATCGACGAGTTCGTCTGCCTGGTGGCTATTGATCATTGTCACACTTATTTATACTGTGTCTAACTATAAACTTATATATGTAGAGTAATAGAGTACTAAAAAAATGAATATTTTTGTCTCATACGATCATTATCGTCATTATTTCAGCCGGATGACGTCCACTTTGGGACGTAGGACTCGCTCCAAGTGTCACCACAACTTATGGTCCAGGTCATCAGTCCATCTAAAAGGAGGCCTTTCAACGCTACGCCGTACAGATAAGCTACGCTACGCTTTTTTATATAAACTGTAATTACTTTTTGGTGTGCAATAAAGTTTATTTTACTCGTATTCTATTCTATTCTATTCTACAGTACGCAGTCGCCACTCCAGAATCTTTCAGTCCCATCGAACATCTGTTCTGTCACTAAAGCCACAATGCCACTAAGTTTGGCGATTCTTCGAGCGATGTGAAAGAAAAACCCTAAAGTAGAAGAAGTCAAAAGATGATTTCCCACATAAAATAAAAAATTAAATACTATCCTAATGGCTTTGGGCTAATTGTCTACCACAATTATATTATTATCAACAAAACGGGAAACTTTTTCAAACATGCTGTTTTGCTACCACAGAACAATGTGTGTAAACCACAATAGTCACCATATTGCTAATTATTACATGGTGACGTTTATTTGTAACTATGTTAAATGGTTTTTTTTCTGTGTTTGATCATTTTATTTTCTTTGATAAATTTTCACAAGTTTTTATTTAACTTGCGATATTTGTATGAAAGCTAGTTTATAGGCTTGCGGACGGCAAGCAATAGGTAGCTCGCTGTCCGGCCGTCCGGTAACCACCCAGACCGAGCCCGAATCATCCACGAGATGTCATCAAAACTGAAGGGGTCCAGCAGGATGGAAGCCTAGTGGGGTCATGGGTTTGCTTCTTAAAGGAAAGCAAAGCAACACAATGCAAAGAATGAAGTAGGGAGCAAATTTTAGTCAGTGAAAGTCGGGCACCCCCACCCGCTCCACCCTAGAGAGGGAAGGTGAAAACACGTGTCTTATGGTTTAGTATTACTATTGTTTCGCGGAATTTTAAAATATACCGCCAAAGCCGTAGGCGAAAACTAGTTCAACAACAGTTGGCTATAAAAAAACAAGTTAGATCATGGTTGAAACTAGTTCTTTGGCCTCTGGGTAGAAGAGACTGATTAATAATTTATGGAGAAACTAGCGTGTGCTACCGACATTACCCGTGCGGAAGAAGAAAATTATCCTAGAGGAACATACTCCCGCGATTTATTTATTTATTAAATGCTTTATGCACATATAAGTACAGAGGCGGACTTAATGCCTTAGGCATTTTCTACCAGTCAACCAGAAATCAGTTTATCGGTTTATCCTTGCAACCGCTCTTCGTAAAATACTGGTATTCCGCTAAATCCGGCTTGACTGGAAGCCGACCCCAATATAGTCGGGAAAAGGCTAGGCAGATGATGATGATGATCCTCGCATCAGAACATCTTGCAGCAATTACACCAATGGAGCACAACTATAACAGCATATGCGCGGTAAATCTGTAGTGGTAGTCATTACTCAGATACCCGCGAAACGAGACACAATAGTAAAACAATAACAGCGCGGTCTCATAGGACCGGTTGGGGATTCAAACGTTAAAGGACATGTGAAAGATTTCATCCAATTCTGTTCAGCCGTTTGTGTAATATTTTGTAAGTAGCAGTAATTAGTAGGTTCCTCCTACAAAACTACCAACTCTTACGGCCGATTCAATCTGGATTGACAAAAGCTGGTAGGGACGCGACGAACACTTTCATCATCATCATCATCTCAGCCGAAAGACGTCCACTGCTGGACATAGGCCTCCCCCAAGCGTCGCCACAACAACCGGTCTTGCGTTTCGTATCCATCCGAGCACTTTCTTATTTATTTATACTTTATGTACAATGGTGGTACATAGGCGGACTTAATGCATCAAGGCATTCTCTAGCAGTCAACCTTAGGGTTAAAAAGACCACGCTGTGGTAGGTCTGCACAATAAATAAATAACATACATTGCAAAAAACAAAAGCAAACTTTCTTCGTGATACAATTTTATTTTTTATGCTTAAAAAAAAACATTCTTACGAGCAAAGTCACAGGCAAAGTGCTAGTCATTACTATAAGCAATTGCCACTCCTAAAAACCATTGTCTAAAAGACAATATAAAACTAAAGATATCAAGAAAAGAAAACACTTAACGAAAAAAACCCGAAGCCATCAATAACAAAATACCATAAGAATACGGGTCACTGACCCCTCCTACGCGGGCGAGAGCCGTAATAATCCATGGCTCTTAATGTCCCATAAACTATGTCTTATATTAATTACTGTATTCTTTATTAATGGCATGTGATTAGAAAAATAACAATATAGGATTTGATTTAGGACTGTATGGTTGTTCGGAAGAGTTAAGCCCTGGAATGAAAGAAGCAACTCAAGGAACACGGCGGTAAAAAATCTAGGATACCTTATTTTCGCGAGAGAAATATTCTAATAACTTTTCCAGGTGGATTGTGTGGAGATGTTAGAATTGTACGGCCTAAAACGAGTTACCATTATTAATAATGTTTTAACACTATTTAGGGTCTATTTTATTTAGATTTACAGTTTTTTGGGGCCCCTCAAGCATGGTGACCCCGAGGCACTGCCCCGCCCGGCCCTTTGGTAGCTACACCAGTCTCAGTAAAAATCTGAGACTCTCTCTCGCTCCACCTAGAGAAAGACTGAATTAAACTAATATCTAACCTATTCAAACCATGAATCGATTATTACAAAAACCACGCTCTACTGGAACTCATCTTCTTGGACTAAATCAAGCAACTTTGCCGACCACAATTTATTATAACACTCAGTACTATATCATCAGTTTTAAAATAGAATAAAAAATTAATTCTCAATCCTCAGCCGTCTGTCCACAGTGCCTCTATAATAATTCACTAAAGAAAAAAAAAAATCAATCGCCACTTTAAAACCTGTCAATGATATATTGCAATCAATTTTATACCAAAATGTCACAATGGAAAAACCACTTTTTTATATAAAACATAATAATTTTCATATAAAAATAAAGAATGGCAATGAAATATGGGAGTTGGATTGACTTCTTATTTCTAGAGCCGGGGTACATCTGTCGATATATTAATGTAAAATCGATAAATATTCATTTAAGTGGAAGCTATTTTTATCGATGTCGATATTTTTATTCTGTGAATAGGAAAAAGTTTTGTTTCGACAAATTGTTTCTTTATTTCTTAAGTGAAATTATACTGAGGTAATTTTTATTAGAATTGATTCAATTTTTTTTTTTTTATTATTAAAACATTTTAAAACAAATTTGTAGTGGTTGTAAGCAATGACGTGATTGACCTATCCCCATGATGGTGGATAGAATGGATAAAAATTATTTGAGTTGGCGACAGATTGAAAACTTGCACTTTCAGACTTTATGACAGCTTTTTAATTTACTAGCTTTTTTATCTAGATATTTATTTAGGTATCGATAAAGGAAGTAATAATTCATCTGTTACCTTAATTGGCGATATGGCGATACATAAAATTAAATCTGCAGCACCGAATTGTAACAGTTTGTTCATTAAAGGACCTCCCGGCTGAGACCCACCCAGAAGCGCTTTTTTAATTAAAATTGTTAATAAAATAAAAATAAAACACAAACAAAAAAAGTGCGAAAGCGTGTTAAGTCGAGAGACCCAGTATATTTTATTCAATTAAAACCGAAAAGGTTTTGCGAATACGGAACAAAAAAAAAATCAGTTTTGGGGATATGCGTTACGCATACAAAAATATGCAAAAATTTCAAGCAGTTTTAAAATTATACGAGAATTTGACATTCAAATTAAAGTGGGGTGTCAACATGCGAACGGTCGGGTTCCGTAAATATAATTATTCGTCTATTCAAAGGTAAAATTAAAAATTTTGTGCTAAAAAGGTTGGAATTGTTATTTTTTTTGTTTTCGGATGACCTTTCCTCTTTAGGCCCGTTCAACCTTGAATTGGAATAACAAAATGGAATTTGAAATTTATTTTCAAAGCAATAACTGCTCGATATTTTCACAAACTCATCGACAATGATGGACCTACTTTTCAAAACAAAATTTAAAAGTCGACATGCCAAGCCTGTCGATTTTCTTTCACTCGCGAAATTAAAAAAAAAACTGCCTAACATAATCGCATAAAGACCAGAAAAACATTTAAAATGACAGTTAATTATGTAGCATATAGTAGCATAATCAACTTTATAATGTTGCCATGACTGAGACTCGGACCTACTCTCCAGGAGAGGGAACGAACCGCAATCAATCACGCGGACCCGGTACAGATTGATGGATGTCACATGTCTTCGATTTTTTGGTTCTAGGACATGTCGGTTTCCTTACTATGTTTTCCTTCACCGTTTTGTGAACAGTGGTGGTGAAATAAATTGCTCAAAGTCAAATTCCTGTTTGGGTTTGAACCTACGTCATACAACTAGTAAGTCGGGACAGTTACCACTGGGCTAACACGGCTCCACTGTAATTATGAAGTAATTGATTCAATTAGTAAAAAGTTTGGCTTCCATAACCATTCCACAAAAAACGTAGACACAGAAGGTTGGGTTCGTACAACACGCGAAACTGCACGAATACATCAACATGTATCACGTAAAGTGGGTCTAAAAAGTCCTTTTTTGGATTAGGATAATAATATAAATCATATTTTTTCAGGCGCCATTATTTACACAGAATTTGATTCTGATTTGAAATGAATTGAGTATGATTCGGCTAATTTGTGCAACCATTTTACGAGTATTAGTAGAATTGCTTATGGTTATAATCCGCCAGGAATTCGAGATATAATTTGCTTTTAGTTAAATTGTGCGTGTGCTATATTTATAACCTTTTTAGGCCTGCTGCCAGAGTGCGCGATTAACGACCGGGATTTTTTGAGATAGCAATTAGCAATACATACATACTTAAGCGTTTTTTCCCTCCTCGTATAACGCACCTGAGCTTCTGCACTTACCTACCTAGCACCTATAGTTACACAGCGTAATTAATATGTTAAGATTAATTAATTTTAATAACAAATTAATTTAGTTAATTATACATGTCAAACGCTCATGGTTGATTTATTTGCTGTAGTAATAATTAATGTAATTTAAGCACTTATCTGAAATTCCTGCCTACAGTGAGACGGAATCTCATCTAGTTAAAAGCCTGGATGGATAAGTAATTTATTATCCTAAAAACTACAGTAATTTTTTGTTAAAACGGCTAAAATTTTAAAAAAGGAAATCGTTTTATAGACTAAGTGGGAATACAAAAAGTACTGCCCACTCTGGGTGGAGCAAGAGGAAATGTCAGACTATTACTGACTAAAACGCACGTGAGTTCTTTCAGTTGCTTGGCGAGGCCTACGCTAAGTTTTCAGAACAATTCTTAAGCCATGTCAAGAGACTTGTGATACTGATACTGTGTCCTTTAAGCTACCGTTGAAGTCAATGTATTTCAATATTAGTTTAAGAAAAAATAATAGTTACTTAAAGTCGGCAAAAATGTAACAGTTTTTTTACTAGGTTATTTTCAGTAGTAATTTGAAAATGCTAACGATTTATTTATGTCATAAAATAACCATTTTTTAAAGTAATATTTTCTCTCTTCTCTTGCCCAAGACAGAGAGGTTTGAAAGGAGAAAGGGGAGGTCTCAACCCAGCAGTGGGACACAATCTAAAAAAAAAGTAATAATATCAATGCAAACAATATGAGAAGACTAATTAAGGAACTAATATATAATTAATTCCTTTATTATTGGTTCAGATAATTTAACAATAATATAATATTCTGCCAAACTGCACGACTAATTATTGGCAGACGTAGCTCTCATTCAACTAAATTATTTACATTAACATTATTGTTATTACACGTAGGTCCCTCAATATACATTTACAATACAAAATATACTTTAGGTAGCATAATCACAGTTTAATCAATACATGATTTTTATAAATTTTGTGTTGTCTAACGAACTTTTTTATCTGTGCACTGAAACGACCTTATGTTAGAAATAAAAATTCATCATCATCATTTCAAATTCAAATATAATATTTTATTCCATATTCCAATCGGAAGACGTCCACAGCTGGACATAGGCCAAGCGTCGCCACAACGACCGGTCCTGCGGGCCTCGAAATAAATATAACGTAACTCTTTCTACAACTATCGACATCTAACATCGATACTATCACATCCCTATCGTCCTTTCTACTATGCTAATAAGGGCCGATAGATTTGCATGAAACAAATCGACTGTCAAGCAATTATTGTTATAGGCCATTAATTAAAATAAATCACTATGCGTGAGGTCTCTTCTTTAGTTTTATTGTTCAAATATTTATTGATATTGGTGTTCCGTGATTAGCTGGAATATTTGAAAGGAAAGTCTTTGGGTGCTAGAGTTATGTCCTTGGAATTTGGGCAATAAAAAATAATTATGCACTAAAATATAACTTAATACAACCGTCTGATTATAATTTAAGTGTCTTCAAAGCTAGACTGAATAAATTATTAATAAAGTAGTGTGCTTCACAGTTAACGATTGTGTCACTGCTTACCATCAGGCGGGATCGTAAAAGCATTAGGTAATTTTTCTATCTATCTCTCTATCTCAATCATCTAATGACTTCTCTCGCTCTAGAGTGGAGCTGGCGGGCGTGTTAGACTTTTACTGATTGAAATCACACCTATATTCCTTCATACCAATTGCCTTTTGCGTTCTAGATCCACGGGTATCACTTTCATACTTTTTCCCTATGGCCCTAGTTTGCTGACATTTTGTTGAGGCGCGCGTGGAACACTACACGCTTTCGATGACATGGGCTTGGTTCGGACAGTTACTGTAGGGCCAAACTGCGAGCTACCCATTTCTCGTCGTCCACGCATACTATGTATTCCTGGAGTATATTCACACGAGCGAAACCGTAGACTAAACCTAGCTTCAACACACACAAAGACAAATAACTTACACAGCCGTTTCCCTCTTTTGATCTCAAAGATAAAACGTTATTATTTAAGTTTATTCTTTGAAGATAATGTAGAGATAAATTGAGATAATCTCTTCGCTCTACAAGGGCCAAAGTGTGTGTTATCTCTGTCTTATTCGCGTCGGCTGAAAACACCGTTTAACCATTATATTGATAAAGACAGGGATTTCGCATTAACTTCGTAAATTTTATTGGGTACTATTTTTGGTATTGAGTTTTCTTTTTTGTTAATTGAGTTTTTAGGTAAAATGGACTGATTGACTGTGACCTTCTTTATTTTTTATTGTACACTAGCTTTTACCCGCGGCTTCGCTCTCGTCAAATGACTACCCTACATATCCTACGCTGCCCTACCCTACCTTCCCTACCCACCCTACACTACCCTACCTACCCTACACTACCCTACCTACCCTACACTACCCTACACTACCCTACACTACCCTACACACACTACACTACCCTACACTACCCTACTTTACTTAACTTTTTTTTTTTAGAATTTTTCTCTCCGTAACAACCATCACTGAACTTCAAGGAACAATTTAAAAAAAAATCAGCCAAATCGGTCAAGCCGTTTTCATGTTATGTCGTGACAACGGAAAACGGGTTTCATTTTTATATTATTGTACATATAAATTTTACATAGGTAACAATGAAAATAGGACAGCTGATGTACCCAGGCTAGCTTTACCTACAATTGCGTTGACTGTAACCTTATTGACCTTGTTTAATGACTATTCGGAAGTCGGAAATCAATTCATATGCCTGAATTTGCCACTGTTAGAGCTGAGCTGTTCAAAAGAGCTACTGTAACTTTGAAACACAAAAGGTATCTGAAAGGACAGGTTTTTTTTAGGTATGAATCATCCAATGACTTCTCCCACTCTTAGACCGTTTTCACATTATCCGGTCCGATATCGGTATCGGACGCCGATACGATATCGGAGTAAGTAAAATGTATGAAATGCCGTGCTCCGATATCCGATATCGGGCCGGACAATATGAAAGACAGGTACATATTTCATACATTTACCTTACCCCGATATCGTATCGGCGTCCGATACCGATATCGGATCGGAATATGTGAAAACGGTCTTAAGCGCGAGGAGAGCGAAACGGGAGGGCGAGTCAAACTTTTACAGCTGAAGGAACACAGGTGGATTTTAATAAATAAAAGACAAGCCCTGTTGCTCCACCTACAGCCGGAGAACTCATTTGAAGATAAAAAAAATAACGTTCTTGAAAAAAAGGTATATGACATAATTATTTATTTATAAAAACTTTTCAATTTAGATAACCAGCAGGCTTGCTATCCCCAAAATAGACGCAGACTATCCCCCACCTACTAAAACTACTAAACTACTAAAACTACACACAAATCTCATCATCATCTGCCTAGCCTTTTCCCAACTATATTGGGGTCGGTTTCCAGTCAAGCCGGATTTAGCTGAATACCAGTATTTTACGAGGAGCCTGCTGCCTACCAGACCTCCACAACCCATTAACTGGGGTAACACGGTACTTCATGGCAAGACTGGAGTCAGATATACTGGCTTCTGACTATCCATAACGACTGCCAAAGATCTACAAATGACAGCCGGGACCTACGGCTTAACGTGCTTTCCGAGGCACGGAGGTAACTCGTTATGTTAAGATGGTCACCCATCCACAGACCAACCTAGGCAAGCGTTGCTTAACCTTGAAGATCGACCTGTGCGGCTGTTATTATCTAGCCACGAGAACTACCTACACACAAAATGCTCTCAAAATATTACATACACCTCAATTTCAAACGTAAACGTCCATAATTGTTTTATACAGACCTTCAGGCCAAAACGGATCGCAGGGAAAACGGATCCCGGGGCAAAACGGTTCCTTACACCCAAACAATAGCAGTCGGAGTCCCTTTGAACTATATAAATCACTGAATTAATTACTATTGGCCTATAATTGTAGGTATGTTAGTGTAAGTAACGCAGGAGTATGAATTATGTATGTGAAATACAGTGGCGTAGCTAGCCTCTATGGGCCCCGCATGATAATAAAAATGGGGACCACTCTTTTATCTGATTGTGGTAAATCCCAGTGCTGTTTGGGTTTAGGTATTTCGTGATAAAAATAATACATATTCTTTTCATTTTATTTTTCTTACCAAAATAAAATCAAATAGCCCTAACAATTCCGCAATACGACAGGCCAATAGCCTGAACGCATTTAATTAGTAAGAATTTGAATTTTCGAGTAGTAACTTTATGCTTTATGCTTTCAACCAGGGCCCCGAAGGCTTGGGGCCGGGTCCGTTTATACTATATGGCTGTTACAGCGGTAGCTACGCCCCTAGTTAAATACCGATAGATATTATCATTTCTTAGTAGAATTTCTACAGTCTTAGTTTCCAACAGTTTTATGCTGGAAAAACTTAGGTCATCGTGTTCTTAGTCCATTGTATAAAATATCAGAAGTTTGCTTGGTTATCATAAGACTGCATTTCTATTTAATATTACAGTGTATTAATTTTAATAAGAAAAGGCAAAATAACACAGAAATAATACATTTTGACACAGGTGGAGAAAGTCTGTCATAGCGATGCGGAATCCGTGAGAGCATGAGCCTCAGGCGAGTATGTTATAAGAAAAGAAAGAAAGAAAGATATTAATTTGGTGTTGTGTGCATGCAGTGACAAACGGCGTATTTCAATACACTTACGAAGAAATAAATACAACTGAAATGATGATGACTATTAATTCACCGTAATTTCACTCAAAAGTCGTCCACAAGTGGACAAAAGCCTCTCCAGCATCTCTCGCAGCGACCGGTCCTGTGTATTTCACATCCATCGGATTCTCGCGACCTTCACGAAGTCATCAATCCACCTTGGAAAGTCTTTCAAAGCTGGGTCTTCAGTTACGCGGTCACCACACCAGAACCTGTCGGTTCCCATCCATCATCATCCCCATCTGTTCTATAAGTAATGTGCCCTGCGCACTGTTACTTTTTTTTAGATCGGAAATCATTCAATATTTTTTCCTGCTCTAAAACGGACCGACAGGTTTTTATTGATTAAAACCCACCTGTGTCTTTCAATTGCTCTTTACGTTCTAGGACCACTATATTTTCCAAAATTCTCGTGGGCCCACTACCACTTAAGTTTGACATTTAAGTTTTATAACATTAATATGTATAAAGATTTCTTCTAGTAACATTACATTACATATTTACTCTCTAAAAACCACTAACATTTTCCAACAAGACCACACAAGGAAACATAAATTAAGGAAAGAGCGCTTGAACGAATGAATGAATGAAGTGAACATAAATCCTATTGACATAAAATTACTGACGCACGCTTCTTACATCGACTTCAGGAGAGTTATTACAAACTAAATAGCCGGTATGAATATGCAGCTGAGTGTACCGGGAGGTCTAATTGTACATTAATATTTAATGCTGACTGTACGTGGGTGTTTAAATTTTATTGATAGATCGTAATAAAGTTATTGGACTTTAAAAATAGGGGTAAGTAGAATTTTAGATGCAAGGACTTATGCAAACTGAAGACGCCCAATGGCCGATGCCTGGTAGGACTGCGGGATGTTAACACGTCTTCAAATACTATTGTATTTTATATTAATAACGTTACTCCACACTAGGCATCACTTCTGTATCATAGGTACGTTTAGCTGGTTGCGTTACCCACCTGTGTTTTTTTTTTCAGTTGCCCTTTGCGGTTCAAGGACACGGTAATAATTACGAACAATCCTGCAACTTCAGTTGTAAGTTTATCTAGGGCTTAACTGACATCCCGTGCTTCGGAAACCACGCCACGTAAAACCATTGATGCCGGGTAATCATTCGTAGATCAGTAGAGAACATTAGTCTATCCAAGTAATATCATGTTAAAGAGGTAGGCAGTCGCTTCATGCAAAACACCGGTATTCAGCCGCATTCGGTTAGAATGGAAGTTGGCCCCCAAGTTAGTTGGGAAAAGGCTAAGGAGATGATGATGACTTCAACCTACCTTTCTGCCCCAGTAGTTCCGTCCGATTATAATTTAGGTGTCTTCAAGGCAAGAGCGAATAGGCTCTTAACAAACTAGTGCACCACACCATCAACGATTGCATCATTGCTTACCATCAGATGGGATCGCAGTCAAGCACTAGTTTATGTAATATATAAAACAAAAAAAAAACAGACAACTCCGCACCCTGAAAATGACTTCAGTTGTATTGAAATTCCCGATAAAAAAATGGAATAGCATTTTGACCTACCTCTCTAGCTCTACACACTAGACCAAAGTTGAGATTCTGAGAACAGGCTAAAAAAAAGTCGAAATAAAAAACTACACAGGCTTCCAATTCCGCCAGTATATAAGTAGCAAAGAAACGCCGACTCCTTACCGGCACACAGTTCACGCCCTCTTACAGAATTCCTAATAAATCTTGTAACAGACCAGCGAATGTCTTACACTTCTGTGAGACACATCTTTTGTTGTACGTGTGTGTAAGGTTATACAAGTGTGTTTGAAGTAACTCACTTGTGTGTAGTATGTGTTAGTAGCTCCTGCCCACTTGATACGTTGATAAAAAGCAACCTATGTTCTATCTATATGTATCTTCTTCTTAGTCGTGCATTCTTGACAGAGTGGTCGTGGTCATGTTTCGGTCGAGTCCTGGGCCACCGCCTCTCTCGCGATACGACGCCATGCAGCTCTGTGTTTGGCGGCTTGGGAGTTTTGGTATATGCTGCAGTGTGTAACCGACTTGATCAGGTCAATCCACCGTGTTGGAGAGCGTCCACGTGATCTTTTGCCCTCAACTTTCCCTTGCACCAGCAATCGTTCCATTGAGTCCTCGTTACGGGTGATATGCCCGAAGAACTTGAGGATTCGTATTTGCACAGCCGACGATAATCTCTCTTTGACATTGAGTTCTTTTCGGATCGAAATATTGATTCGGTACGCGGTCCATGGTATTCTAAGCAAGCGTCTCCAGCACCACATTTCCAAAGCGTCAATCTTGCGACGGTCTCGCATTCTCAGCGTCCACGGCTCAGCTCCATATAGAAAAATTGGAAAGACTAAGCACTTCATTAATCGAACCTTTGTGTTTCTGATTATTCTGCGGTCTTTCCAATTTTTTGTGAGGTTTTCAACTGTGGATCTCGTCATGGCGCAGCGTCTCCGAATTTCATCTTCGCAGCCTCCGTCGTTTGTGATTGTGGAGCCCAAGTATATATAGCTCTTAACCACCTCACATCCCGCTATATCTTTGACGCCTGGAGGTATAGCTTAGTGAAATTTCAGCGTTAGCAGGTAACAGACTAACTTTGGCATTTTTAATATCAGTTCCTATCGAAATATCTTTGAAATGTAATCCATGTGTGTATGATATTACACAAGTTAGTGTGTGTTTGATGTTATAACGTGTACTAGAAAATACGTGAGGGTTTATAACGCGTACGGAATTCAAGAAAAAGTTATTAGGCGTAGCAATCTCTTTTTTTATTGTAAACGAAAGATTGACTAGAATGAAATACCTAAGCAAATGTCAAGGCATTTTATATGGATTCATTGACGATCAAAATTTCATTGAATTGTCACGTTTGCTTTGCCAAGTATTACAAAATGCTTGGAATTTTAGTTATTGATTACGCTGAACTATATCCTTTTTTGGTCAATAATCATCAAATAACTTCTTCCGCTCAGAGCGCAGTGACAGTGAGAGTTAGACCTTGGCTAAAACCTACCTGTGTTCCTTCAATTGGCCATTGCGTTGCAGGCTGCGGTAACCTTTCGAACAATCCTGCAGCAGGTAGACTATTGTCAAAATTAGAGCATTTATTTAAGGAGACAATTATATTTAATTAATAAGCTAGTGCACAGTCACCATTAACGATTGCATCAATGCTTACCATCAGGTGGGATCGCAGTCAAGCACTAGTTTATAACAATTAAAAATATATACCTATATATTTTTAACCAGATACTGGCAGTAGTTTTGGTACATATTTACAGAATATCAAACAACCAAAAACCTTTGTAACATTTAAAGAATTCCCAGTACTACAGCCCATCAAAACTTGTTGCCACAAATTGAAGTTCTGCTGAAAAGAATCAAAAACCAATTTACTTCAGATCCGCTTGAGGGAACATAAATTGGTCCACTGCTGACATAAGAAGTACCAAACATGGCTCGTCAAGGTTTCCTTTTAATAGACTTTCAGCTTTTTATTAAGTTTGCAAATTAAATTATCTACCCTCCGCATAACGTTAGTATACTGACGAACATTGGTGGTATATTTTTGTTGGAAGAAATAATAAACCATGGGTTTGTTAGAGCGTTTTCACATTATCCGATCCGATATCAGTGTCGGACGCCGATCCGATATCGGGGTAAGTAAAATGTATGAAATATGTAACTGTCTTTCATATTGTCCGACCCGATATCGGATATCGGAGCACGGCATTTCATATATTTTACTTACCCCGATATCGTATGGTCGTCCAACACCGACATCGGATCGGATAATGTGAAAACGCTCTAAAAACGACCGATAGACCGTAGGAAGATTAATTTCACAAGTATGCATCTTTTTTAGGTGGGAAAGCCTCCAATGACTTCTCCCATTCTAAGGCAGAACAGGAGAATACATATTGGTTACAAAAATTACAGCATTAAAGCGGGAACTACATTAGACCGTCGCACACGTGTGCCGCGCCAGATTTGTACGTAAAATCACGTCGCGTGGCGTGGATCTAATGTAGCTCTACAAGTCTAGTTGCCATATAAAATGTATGGAGACGGACGCGCCCAGATCGGCGTACGTAGCCCACGTGGGCCCAATGTAGCACCTTTCCGTCCGATTATAATTTGGGTATCTTCAAGACTAAAGTGAATAGGCTCTTAATAAACTAGTGCGCCTCACCATCAACGATTGCATCACTACTTACATCAGGTGGGATTGCAGTCAAACACTTGTTTATGGTATATAAAAAACCTACTTACCTACACACCTTAATGATATTTTTCTAAGGTCGTGACAACTGCTTAAAGAATGCAGACCCTGGCACCTATCCAGAGAAACTCTAGAATAAGAAAAAAGAAGGCCAGCAATGTGAAATCTTGGCACTTGACCGTTGCTTTGTTAAGTTTGTTCATTAATATGCAATGATTAGACTTACTCGTAATTGCGATTTCACAAAGTGCATATCATTGTTGTATATTGACGTCATAGGAAAGTTGATATATAATCTAAAACAATTTGCCTGCTGCGGTATAATTTGGGTGTCTTCAAGGCTAGAGTGAAAAGGCTCTTAATAAACTAGTGCGCTCAAGCTTCAATGATTGCATCACTGCTTACCATCAGGTAGAGTTGCAGTCAAGCACTAGTTCATATTAATAAAAAAAAAACTAAATTATCAGTAGGGAAAATAGTTAATTTATTAATTTACTTACTTCCGACCCAACCTACGAGTTGTAGGTACGATGCGCATTCAAGCCAAGGCAAGTCCCCAACCGCTAGAATCCCGACCCCGATTTCCATCCACCGTATGCATATCCCAGTACGGGTTGGTGGATGTCACATGTCTTCGAATTTTCAGTTCAAAGACATGCCGGTTGAAACGCGATGTTTTCTTTCACCGTTTTGAGAGCAGTGGTGATGAAATAAATTACACATATCAAAGCGCCTGACTAGGTTTGAACTCGTGACCTACAACTCATAAGCCGGGACCCTAACCACTAGGCTACCACTGCTTATTACATTAATATATTGACCTAATATCGGCGATCTATCGCACAGTCGGAGCCCCGCGCTCCTTTATCGTTCATTGAGCTCGGCTGGGTCAAGGGCACAATTTTAAGGAGATCCTAAATTCGGTATACGTGTTGTAATGATACGGTTATCATCATCTTCCTGCGCTTGTCACGTTTTATTTAGGGTCGGCGCAACACGATTTTTCTTTCATTTTGTCCTCTCACTTGTCACGCTATCTCTCACTCCCTGAATGATACGGTAAGTAACTAAAATAATCTGACTTTCATCAATCTATAGGCCTATTTGAACACTTATAAAGCGTCAGAAGCTGGAGTATGGTTCCAATTAAACGGAAACCGTAATATTTCAAATAGAACATTGCCTGTAATTAATGGTCTATTTGAATGGTCAAAATGACGAACAGTTAAGAAAAAAGTAAAGCTAAAGTCGTTGGAGAAGAATCGGTTACTCTTTTAAAAAAAGAGATTGAGTTTTACAATATAATACAATATTAATAGATATGACAGAACAGTGACAGTCAACACGCACACATTTTAAAATTAATAGTTTGTGTATGTATTACTTCTTCACGCTCGAAATTTGGGCATGGTCTACTATGTCCTAAAATAATACAAAAATTACTAATATTAATGTAACATCTCACTAAAATTACTTTACTAAAGAAATCGTAACAATACAGCCCTTTAAAAAGCCATATTCTAGAGCTACATTCAAGCGTGACATCTTGACACAAATCCGACAAATGCCGTCATAATCCAATTCGGAATCAAGATTCATACTGCAGCTTCGCTCCAGAATACGGACCTCGAGACATTTATTTCATTTCATTGACACATAAAATACTGAATGGAACTACCGCCACACCAAATGAGACTTATCGAAGGAATCGAAGTATTCCCGTTTTGACACCCAGATTTTCGGCACCAAAATTTTTGGCACCCAAGCTAGAGTGCGTCTAATGAAAGCGCGACCAGGAGTTATTTTTTTAGCAACATTATTCAGTCGCAATTGTAGGAAATAAAAAAAATTGGTAAGTGTCAGGACATGATTCTCCTACTAGTTAGTAATATCTCATACAAAATTTTTAGATTTGACCTCTTTTTTTCAGGTCGCGCTTTCATTTGACGGACTATATTCCCGATTACGCACCAATAGATATTTTGGATGGTAGTAACCAATACAAAACCCCAATCCAAAATATGTATTGATGCCGAATCAGGAATAGCTTGGGAGTCGAAAATTGACGAAGTATTCCCGTCTCGGCTCCCAGATTTTCGACACCAAAATTTTTCGGCACCCAAGCTATTCCCGATTCGGCACCAATAGGTATTTTGGATGATAGTAACCTATACAAAATCCTAATCTAAAATACCTATTGGTGCCGAATCTGGAATAGCTTAGGTGCCAAAAATACGGGTGCCGAAACGGGAATAGTTCAGGAGGTCGAGGCAAAATGGACACTTGATAGAGCGAACCTTTACAACAATATTGGGTTACAAACGCGACCCTTTTGTCGTCGTATTAGGGAAGTCTTGAATAGGGCCAAATTTTCCCACATTCCCTCACAAGATCAAGATTACATATCGATGGCTTAGAGCGAAAACCTCGTATCTGCGATTTTAGGTAATTTCATTTTAATATACTTCTGGAAAGAAGTACTCGCACAAGAAACGCACAATTTTTTTTTAGATGTGGTTTCATTAGAATGACTTTTCTCCTCCCGCTCTTGGGCAGAGTGGGAGGGTGTGTCAGACTTTTAGTGACTTGAACTCACTCCTTTATTCCTCCTTTGCCTTCGTTATAGGGTTCCGGGTAAAATCTCATTTATCTTCAATTTTAAATAGTTTTTTTTTACATTTATGGAAAGACAAGCTCGCAAAAGAAACGCACCATCTTATATCACGTAAAATTTTGATTGGTTATTTGTAACACCGTCTACGATGTCAAATGTATATCCTTCTCGAGTCAGTTTGGTGTGATAACCTAGCGACGAAGCGTCAATACTTGTCCAAAAAAAAATTAAAATCTATAAAAAAAATGCTTGTAAAATCACCTTATAATAAATCATTTTTTTTTATATTTGAATAAATTACATACACATTTAAATTAAATGATAATAAAGGTCTAATTTGAGAATTTAGTGCCTCCTGGAAATATACGTATTTCGCAGTTACGAGGTTTTCTCTCTACGCCATCGATATATTGGTTCTATTACTTAAAATCGGGAGCAAATTTTGTTTGTTGGCTCAAAACGGTTGGCAAACATGTCTGTCGATTCGTCAATTTGTTTATTTACGTCGTCTCCAATATTGCTTGGTATTGTTAAAATATTTTTAGTATTTCGCTTTCGGGAAAATGTTTATTTTGGTTATGTAAAAATATGTGGATGATATACGCGGAGCGAAATCTATTATTTATGAACTGAATTTTTGATACAACATATTCATAGATGACATAATGTTGTTTTCAAAACAAACAGTAAACCACTGTTTGCTGTTTTCTGTTTTTATTATTTTCTTGTACTTACAAACTAAATATTTTTGTATACAAATGTAATTGTCAAAATGTAAAAATCTTACGGAATTTTTCAAAGCACCAAAACTGAGCACAAAATAATAGAGCAAAAAATTATCTTCTTCTTTTTCTTTCTGCCCTTGTCCCATATTACTAGGGGTCGGCGCAACACCTTCTTTTCTTTTTCCATTGTATCCATAGATTAACGTTTCTGCATAATTTGTTACTTCTTTTGGTGTACAATAAAGTTTATTCTATTCTATTCTGTCCTATCTACACTAACTCCCTTTTCACACAGTCCATCCATATTTTTTTTGGTCACCCTCTCTACCCATTAAAACATAAAATTATCTATCAAACCAATAAATAACCGTGCTAAATCGTTTACAATCGCCTCCTAATAACAGTAATAAGTTCCCGCATGAAATGAACGTTAGTCTTTGACAGATAGACCGTCCAACGTATCAAGACCTTTTGGGCCTACTACTTTCACTTATACAGTATTCTGTCCTATTTAGGAATGGCGTATCAAGTGATCTTGGTCGTTTTTGTACACAATGCGTACGGTATGATATACGATGAAGAATTTTATTTAATATCGTTCTATTGATTTATTACTTTAGTCGAGTGAATGCTGTGTCCTATATTGGCCCAGTTTCCCCTTGGATTGTGTTTAGTGACATGTGTTTGTATGAATGTTACCATTTTTCATTTTAACTTATTGTCATTTTGATGTGTTATGTGGGGGTAAGGGAAGGATATTGGAGGTATGTGTATTGTTTCCGAGTTATTGGTAGGTTCTTGTGGAAATTGTGTTGTTCTACGATGTTAGTAACAGTACTTCTTATTTATTTAGCAAATATGTAGTAAGTAACCAATTTCCGTGAACCATTTAGTCTACCAATTTTTTTAGAGTTCAAAAAAAGTTAGATAGTAAAGTTGCATACCAGTCAAGTGGATGAGCGATTGGCTATTGCGCTGTTTGCCACGGGTTCGGTTCCTCACTGTTGTATCAGGTCTAAGTGCCTTGAGTAGGTCACAAATGTTTGTTAACGCACCTACATACGATACAGGAATAGGCTAGCAAGGAATATGGTTCTCTATAAGATCTCAGGTTCTCTATAAGATCTATGGCGCCACACATGAAACTACGAAATCATCCATCGGCCAGTTGCCCAAACCAGACATAACATCTTGTCGGAGGATTCTCCGTTTTCAAAAGAGGTTTGCGGGTCTTCACACTATGTTCTGTAAACCTCCAAGTTTTATTTAAAATTAAAATAAAGCTTACCAAATTATTGAGAAATGCCGAGTCCAGTATCACTTAAATCTTAAAAGATAGTAATTACCTGAAACAAACAAAATAAACATCATAAGTATTTTTATTAATAAAAATTTTTGCTGAAAAAATTTGATAGTTGCAACCTAGTGCAAGCTACTCATCTAGTTCTGTTAATCCGTTATAATTAATTAGAACTAATCTGGAACAAAGTCTAGGGTCCAGTCTAAGGTTAGCATTATCGGCTTGTAATGTTCCCACTGTTGGGACACAGACTCCTCTGTAGGAGATAGAATGCGGATTGGTAGATGTCACATGTCTTTGAATTTTTAGGTTTAGGATATGCCGGTTTCCTCACAATGTTTTCCTTCACCGTTTTGAGAGTAGCGGTGATGAAATAAATTACACAAAGTAGAACCCGCGACCTACAACTTGTTGTTGGCTGTTACCACTGGGCCACCACTCACCATCTAAGGTTTAAAGCAGACTTTTAACCCTAGACTTTAAAAGCCAGATAATCGTGCAACTTGACAGTAAAGCTAAAAATCAAGTTACACTTAGTTTAATCTATTAGAACAGCGTCTAAACGCGATCTACCTACACAGGGGTCTGGAGTCAAAGTTCTGGGAAACGACTAGTCTTTTACGTATTTTAGAGAAGTAGTTTTACTGTAAAACAAGGAGTTTTAGCTGGATGAGTTTGCATGCGAGTAGTTTGAGAGTTTTGATTAAGTAAACAATAAAAATATTTATTCGTTCTTGACTCTTTATAGTAGACCATAAATAGTTACAATACATGTGGATAACAGAGGTCTTATACACAGGCAGCACGGTTGCCTCAGTGGTTGAGCGATTAGCTCCTGCACTGCGGGTTGCGGGTTTGATTCCCTTCTGTTTGTAAACGCACCCGTAATACAGGAGTGATTCCTAGTGTGGGACAAAAAATTTTAAAAATACCGTTGACTGATAGAGAGAGTTCACAGGATATTCACCAATAAGACTACAGACTTGTTCTAAAGAGTCAGAAAAAGTCTGTCATTCCTTCTCGTTCTACTTAAAGTAGGGGGGAGTATCAACATAAATGGACGATTTACCACCAACAAAAATGTCTAATCACCCAAACACAATAGGTAACTTCAAAACCCATAACAATAATTCACCCAAAAATTAACCCTGCAAAAGCGTACGTCTCAATTTGCCCCGTATCGGGGGCAAAATGGCACAAAACTAGTGTCGCGGTGCAGTGGGCAAAAAAGGTGCAAAAACTCGCGTGTGTGTTGAGCAAACAGTCGTATGTGGAGCAAGAAAGTGAGCAGCCACGGAGAATGAACTGCCCGCGGCTAGGGAGGGTTGGGTGGGGCTGGGAAACCAGCGGTTTGTGATAGGAGGTTTATTCATGGGAATGACATGATCTGAAATCCGTTTTTTTCTTCAACCAAGATTTAAAAAAAAGTTTTATTCATAGGAATGACATGATCATGCATGATCAAATCCCTTTTTTCTTCAACAAAGATTAAAAAAAAGGTTTATTCATTAAATGGTTAGTCTTATTATTTGAGGAATGATAAGAAAGAAAGTCGAGTGATAATTTGAACAGTCGCCGGTGATGCAAGTTTAATTCATGAATCCCCGACCAGTCTCATGCGACCGCGCTGTTATTGTCTTACTATTGTGTCTCGTCTCTCTCTTCTGTGTGTGATAAAATAAGGAAATGTAGTTACTCAGATACCCGCGAAACGAGACACAATAGTAAAACAATAACAGCGCGGTCTCATAGGACCGGTTGGGGATTCAAACGTTATAATAGGTAAAAGAAGATTTTAAGTAGGCAGTTTTCTTGATATGATACTCAGCATAGCAAAGAAATTTTAATAAAAACTTTCGATTTTGAAAATAATGTAGATCGAATAGTAAAATTGCTAAAGGGCGACTAGTAATGATAAATGATAAATGATATTTATTTTGCAAATAGGTTTTTTCAAACTCTTTTACACGTCAATTTTTTTTTTCTTGGACTTTTTTTTTTTGTTACTAGATGAGGCCGGTGTTTCCTAACTGACTACCCTGAGAAGAAACACCGAAACAAACTCAGGGGTCACAGTCTCTTTTAAAGTCCGTACAACATGAAAATAATATGCGAACCATGCAGATTAGTGTCTGAGATGGCCTTTTGAAGAAAGAACCATACAATTTGAGTGGACCTGTCCAGTCAGTGCAAGCATTTGTCAATATTCGCAAAGCTCAACTCAGAACTACTAAGGAGCTCAACGACTTGACGAACAATACCAAAGAGAGGACATAATGGTTAGGCCACAGAAAACACTCAAATTGCCAGACATAAGTTAAAATGACTAAAAAAGAAAAAAAAAAGCAATCCACATAGTCCTCACATTCACAAAAAAGAAAAAATAATAATAATACAAAGTGTAATACTTAACAAAGTAAGCATTTATGTCAAACATAAATAAAAAAGAAAAAAATAATTAAAAAATGTCAAATTGTAAAGTAAAAATTATTTTACAATGTCAAATTGTAATAAATAAATTTCAAATTGTAAAAAAGTACAATCGTACAGTAGATTCGTTCTTCAACGTATGCACTAGGAGAAATAAAAATATGGAACGATGTTTTTGGATATGATAGGTAACTTGGTAGATGGCTAGACCGTGACCTAAACGAAATACTTATACGTATTTATTTTATTTTACAGAAGGCTTAAACAGACTAATAAACACGTGATATAAAGAGATTATCAAATTTCTCATTTAAACTGCCAGTAACGGGTAAAAATTTTCCTAGGGATAATAAAACACTGTTGACGTAGTTAAAACTGCACGAAAAAACTATATTATTATATCTAGTGTATACTATCCCACTGCTGGGCAAACACGTCCCCCCATTTCTCCTATCGTACCTTAGAGCCACTTCTTGCCAATTCTTACAAAAAAAAACTATTTTACCACAAATAACAGCGGTGAGACTTATAATTAATACCTACATTTCATGTTTGAATAAAACCCAATAAGTCTTAAACAAGAATGTAAAACTCAAACACACTACAAAAGAACTGCATTTACAACGACACGAGTCTCGTATGTGATTGAGATCGAGTGAGTGAGCAGAATGAATGAACGAGTGAACGGAATGACGCTCTCGGTGTTATAAAATAGTAGAATTAAACACATATCGCGTGGGATGTAACTGTGGGGCCATAAAAAGTGCGTTTAGATGGGAAATAGTTCTTGGTAGGAGTGATCAAGGTGTTGTAATAGGACATGGTTGTAATTAGTTCTTTCAGTTAGGGTTTGAATATTTTCAAGGATCAGTAGAGTTTTATTTACTCGTATAGGCCAGACTAGCTTCTACCAGCGACTTCGTCCATGCGGACGAAGTCGTAAATGTTAGTAATAATTATGGACGCAAAGTCAAAGATAGATATAATTTCTTCGTACCAAGTTTCCTCCAAATTGGTTCAATAGTTTAACAGTGAAAACGTAACAGACAGACAGAGTTACTTTCATAATTATAATCTTTGTCTTCTTACAAAAGTGTTCTTACAAAAAGTTTATTAATGCGATATCTCATACATTGCATTTTTAGAGTAAGATGCTGAAATAGATAATTGTTTAAAATCAATTTATAGACGATTACTCTACATAAATTAGAAACTTTCATTTGTATCAATTTCCAAAAGGTCCAAAAATTTAGGATACGTAGTCTAAATAATATAGAGAAAAACCGGCCAAGTGCGAGTCGGGCTCGCGCACAAAGGGTTCCGTAGCAGCAAATATAATAAACTTATTATGTCAATTTATACAGTATATTTTTTGATCTATCTTATAAGGTTCAGCCATCGTTTTCAGTGTAAGCACAATAACTTAACCAAAATTACAGTTAAATCAACCTATCTCAAAAACTATAAGAGATACTTTGATCAAACCAAAAATCGTTGAAAGAGTTAATTAGCATGCATCACCTCTATTTTTTTTAGAATTTTATACCCCGTAGTTATAAAAATAGAGGGGGGGGGACATACTTTTTACGACTTTGAGAGCTGATATCTCAAAAACCGTTCACTTTAAGAAAAATGTTTTTTAGAAAACTTTATATCATTTTAAAAGACCTTTCCATTGATACCCCACACGGGTATGTACATCGAAAAAAAAATTTTCATCCCTCAGTTACATGTATGGGGGGCCCCACCCCCAATTCTTTTTTTTACTATTTAGTGTCATAATTTTGTAGCGGTTCATACAACACATATTCCCATCAAATTTCATCACTGTAGTACTTATAGTTTCCGAGTAAATCGGCTGTGACAGACGGACAGACGGACAGACGGACAGACGGACATGACGAAACTATAAGGGTTCCGTTTTTGCCATTTTGGCTACGGAACCCTAAAAAGGGTCTTGACAGTCGGTCACACGGACAACAAAAAATCAATCCTGTAACGGAACCCTAAAAATACGTTTATACCTATCGTCGTACATATAGCCAGAATCGAACTAGCAACCAAGAGCTTAATAAGTAGGCCTCTTAACCTCAAACCCATACCGCCATTACGATGTTTCCTTAGCCTCCTCACATATAAAAAAAAAATCAAATTGAATCCAATACCTGACAGTTCTTCAATAACTTTCTGATATTGGTATTGAAATTCCAAATTCGAATCTCCGACTCCCTTTTGTGTGCCAGTCAAAAATAGACTTTATTTCTTAGAAGTAAGATTGAGTTTTGAAGGATGAGAGGTGAAAGGTCAAGGTAAACCGGGTCAAAAGGTCGGATATATTAAATGGGTTTTTTCAGGCACATGTAGATGTTATACTGCGAATGCGAGTCAGTGAAAATGTAGGATAATTGATTACCTATATTAAAAAAAGAGAATCTGACTGACTGACATATCAATGCTTGGTGAAACAGGAGAAAGAAGGCGATATTTTGCATAAGGCTTCCTTTTATTATGTAGGCGAGCACTATGAAGGGGTTTTTAAAAATTTAGTCCAAGTATATTTCTATACAACCCCGCCCTTATGTGATTATGACATTGTTTTATATCTTTAGGTATTTTGTAAACACAGATATCTTGTGGATGCTATCTAGGTTTCTATTGAATCCGAAAGATAAATTTGCACCTAACATTCTCATTATGTTCATCTACTACGCCATGTTTCTGTACCACCCTAAAGGTCGACAGGTAGAAAATGCTTAAGGCCTACAGTGTTTACTGGTGCATAAAGCTTTAATAAATAAATAAATTAATTTATGTAAAACTAATCCTGTAAAGACAAACATATCAAGAAGTTACCAAATCTCAAAACACCTTTTCTCCCCCCATTTTCCATAATCAAACACGCACTTACACCACGCACTTGCACTAATGCTCTCAAAGCACTCACTTCCCATCGAAGCCCCCCTTCAAGAACCCTTAATCCCCCCAGTCTGGTTCGGTCTAGTACCCACCACAATTATTTTTTAATCGTGATGAAATGCTACCAAGTCGCTAAATAAATATGAATTGAATAGGGAGAATTTTTCAGGTAAGGGTGGTTGGTAAATCTAACACCCATATAATAATATTCGACTAACACACAGCGCCATCTAGTTCCAAACTAAGCAAAGTTTGTGCTTATAAGTAGTAGAGAACTGTTCATCATCATCTGCCTAGCCATTTACCAACTATATTGGGGTCGGCTTCCAGTCAAGCCAGATTTAGCATTTTACGAGGAGCGGCTGCCTATCAGACCTCCACAACCCATTAACTGGGGTAACATGATACTTCATGGCAAGGCTGGAGTCAGATTTACTGGCTTCTGACTATCCGTAACGACTGCCAAAGATCTACAAATGACAGCCGGGACCTAGGGCTTAACATGCTATCCGAGACACGGAGGAAACTCGGTATGTTAAGATGGTCACCCATCCACAGACCGACCTTGGCAAGCGTAGCTTAACCTTGAAGATCGACCCGTGCGGCTGTTATTATCTAGCCACGAGCTCCTCACTAGAGAACGGTTAAACATACTTAAAAATTCATACATAATAGATAAAAGTGTAAAAAGCGTTTTGGGAACATAATTATGCGTACAGCTAAGGAGTAGAATTCTCTGCCAGAGTGAGTGTTTTCTCATAGCTACAACCTAGGGGTTTTAAGCCAAGAGTGAATAGGTTACTTCTAGGCAAGCGTGCTCTATCGTCGGTCACATCATTGCTTACCATAAGGTGAGATTGTGACCAACACGAGCTCATCAAATTATAATAAAAATACCCGTGATTTTATGGACTTAATTTTTTTTTAAATTTTGATTTGAGGATTAAAAATGTTATCAAATTAATGAGGCTCATGGTCCAAAATTGATGGGCGCTGCCTAAATCATAAGGATTATTATTTTTTAATACGGTACCCTAAACCCGTTAATTCGTGGATTTATAATTTATCCCCTGCAGGCTATTAATGCGGATTTGGACGGTGATTTTAATAATAAAGTCATCAATGTATCGGCAAAACATTTTCACTCAGCTTTAGGCTTAGTAAAATCATTTTAATAACCCAAATTCAGCTAAAATTTGGTATTAGGTAGCGTTTTGATAGGGTTTCGACCAGTTACGGTACTTGGTATTTTAAAATTAAAACGAAATAATTATCGAATTCTTTAATAAGCAGGAGCTATCAAATATCCAGCAACCGTAACCGTAACAGTAAAAAAGGTTACTTAAGTCTAGTAACGTTTTTGACCTTGAAAAAATCGTTCCTCGACTTATATGACTAAGCTAGATGAGTCCAGTGTTTCCCATCTGACTATCCTGAGAAGAAACACCGAAACAATGTCCGGGTTAACGTCCACTTTAATGTCCATACAACATACTCATACATGATGTTATTCAAATCATATTTATAAAAACTTTGCAGATTAGTGTTGGAAAAAGAACAACACAGATTTGACTGAACCTGTCTACTCAGTGCAAGCATTTGTCAGTATTCGTATATCTCAACTCAGGACTAGTAAGTAGACTAATTAAGTTAGTTCAATTCATTACAAAGACAGTTATCAATAAATAAACTAGCTATCAACCCACGCACAAAACCAAGCATTTTGACGTTAACTAATAAGTCTTAGAGTGCCAACATTTTCTGATAAGTCGCGTTCAATTAGAACTTACATTTCGCACAATTTGCACGAACGCGAGATAAGTTCGAGACATGTAGACAGCTTGTTCTGTTTCTACAATCTTGATAAGAAACTTGATTTGGTTTAAAGGTGCGTTTATAAGAGGACTAGGTGCTGCCAGCGGTTTTACCTGTGTTAGCTAATGCTAATCATTATCAGCTTTGTAATGTTTCCACTGTTGGCATCAGGCTACCTCTCTAGGAGAGGAAATGGGCAGTAATTCACCATGCGGGCTCAGAGCGGATTGGTGAATGTCACATGTCTTCGAATTTTTGGTTCGAAGACTTACCGGTTTTCTCACGATGTTCTTCTTTTTGAGAGCAGTGATGACGAAATAAATTACACAAAGTAAAGCACCTGGGTTCGAAGACGTGACCTACAACTCGTAAGTCGGGGCCGTTACCACTGGGCTACCACAGCTCTCATTTGCTTTTTCATATTGCCTGTGTTTTCTTCTTCTTCCTGCCCTTATCCCATACTATTTGGGGTCGGCGCAACATGTTTTTTTCTTCCATTCTGTCCTGTGTGATAGTACAAAATTATCCCAAGGAAACATACTCCCGGGATAAAAAATATCCTATGTTTTACCTGTGTACCAAGTTACATTGTTTGCAAATCCGTTCAACCGTTCGAGCGTAAAGAAGGAACAAACATCTACACACACATACTCTCAGATGTTCACCTTCATAATATATGCAAGATGCACAGGATCCATCGATGTGGCGACGCTTCGGGGCAGCCTATGTGCATCGACATGACTCTTTCGGCTGAAGTGATTATCATGATTGAACTATTCATAAAATTCCGCTGGTGAAAATCATTAAATAATTCTTGGAGCGAGAGGGAGTGTCCAGACTTTCGATGCGAGAGCCCTGCCAACTACGTAGGTCATCATCATCATCTGCCTAGCCTTTTCCCAACTATATTGGGGTCGGCTTCCAGTCAAGCCGGATTTAGCTGAATACCAGTATTTTACGAGGAGCGGCTGCCTACCAGACCTCCACAACCCATTAACTGGGGTAATACGGTACTTCATGGCAAGACTGGAGTCAGATTTACTGGCTTCTGACTATCCGTAACGACTGCCAAAGATCTCCAAATGACAGCCGGGACCAACGGCTTAACGTGATTTCCGAGGCACGGAGGAAACTCGTTATGTTAAGATGGTCACCCATCCACAGACCAACCTAGGCAAGCGTTGCTTAACCTTGAAGATCGACGTGTGCGGCTGTTATTATCTAGCCACGAGCTCCTCCTCTGCCAACTACGTAGGTACTTCGAATAATTAGCAAGGTTAAAGTAAAACTAAGATTTTTTTATAGTTATTAGGCCCACGCTTGACCTGATCTCACCTGATGGAAAGCGACGATGTGGTCGACGATGGAGCACGTTCCCCTAAAAG
This sequence comes from Mythimna separata, assembly GCA_030763345.1. Lineage (NCBI taxonomy): Eukaryota > Metazoa > Arthropoda > Insecta > Lepidoptera > Noctuidae > Mythimna > Mythimna separata. The sequence continues at coordinate 11,189,849 of CM061192.1, forward strand.
TAATTTATTCACTCTTAGCTAAAAGATTCCTAGGTTTACATTTAAACACCATTTCATGTATCAGAGAGCCCGTTAATCCAGTCTTGATGCTATACCGATATCATAGGATATATACTCGTAGTTAGATATATTCCGAAGTTGGAAAGCCTAACCTAGAGAACATAGGTATTGTCCGAATGCTTTGTGGTGCCATATTGATATGGCTTGTAGTCGAGTTTCAGTCCTTTGCTTGCTGGATGCTATATTGAATAATGATGAAGAAATGCTTTAGTCACCGCACTTTGTCAAAAGAAAATAATAGTGATCAAGCATCTCTGGTTTTATGGGTCCTGAATCACACTAATTATACCTAAAGGTGAGATTTCATGTGTCATATTCGAGTACGTCTGTATATATGTATGTATATACACAGGTAATTTTTTTAAGGTTCTGGAAGAGGACGCAAGATGATCTAGACCCCTACAACAAAGGCTGGTTCGAGGTGGCTCAAGAAAAGAATACCTGGGAGAAGATGGGAAGGCCTTTGTCAAGCTATGAGAGATTGCAGGTTGATTAAAAAAAGTGGACATTTTTTTTTTTATATACCATAAACTAGTACTTGACTGCAATCCCACCTGATGGTAAGCAGTGATGCAATCGTTGATGGTGAGGCGCACTAGTTTATTAAGAGCCTATTCACTCTAGTCTTGAAGATACCCAAATTATAATCGGACGGAAAGACCGCAGCAGGCAAATTGCTCCAATCCTTCGATGTACGCGGTATAAACGACGAGGCAAACCGCTTTATCCGGTCAACATTCATGTAATGGCTTCATAACAATGACTAAATTTTCTCTGTATTTAATGGGAATCGCATAACTGTCACATCACACCTATCTACAGCCTTTAACTTTAAAAATCAACCACTTCGCCAATTTTATTCGCACTATTTTCTAAAAAACTAAAAACAAAATGCCATGTCAATCACACCCCCAATACGCGGCTGATATGAAACAATACAATATTGGCGGGATAACCTTTATCCCCCCTTCCCCCCTAATTCCCTAAGGCCACGGAAACACACGAACGGTCCCGAAGGCCTACGAAGTACGCATACGAATTCGTAGTTCTTTTCGCCAACTGTTTTTTCTTATATTTGATTCTTTCGTTATTTTATGAAGTTGCGAATACTATAGTAGATAGAAAGATCAAGAGGTGTTTTTGGTTTGGGAGAATATAAATGTGGTTTGGTTAGATTTTGGTTAATTTTTGTTGGATTGCGAAGTAAAATAAAGAATTCATTGTGAATATAGATTGACTTAAGATTTTTGCCGAGTTTAACTTGATACGTAGACTGATGGAAGATTGTATGTATCCAATGATATATCTCATAATATTACGTGAGAATTCTCACACTTTGAAAATGAATAATTCATTAATTAATAAATGAATGTATCGTGATAGAATTGCACACAAACAATAGCTGACCCGGTAACTTAAGTAGACCTACCAAAAATAAACAAAATTTCATAAAAATCGGTCAGGACTCAAGCCATTTCAGAAGAGTTGGATCAGTGTGACAATTTGACAAACACTGTGACCCGAAAATTTATACAAAAAATAATACTAATTGAATGAATGAAGACTGTACATATGATATAACTAAATAAATGATACACTTGTTTTTATAAATTGGCGAGAATATCTTCCTTATAAACAATGAATTTCTTTGATTTGAATTTGTCAAAACTTTTTAACTTCTACCCGATCAAAACAAGCAAATACTTGTCCTAAAACGCATTTTAACATATTGAAACTCAGCTTTCAGCCATGTTTGTTCAGTGACATACAAACACACTTTAACGTATCTCTTCTTAGGGTGCGTCCACACTGAATGCGCGGTGACTGGAGCCTAGGCGGGCGCGGTGAGCGGGGGCGTGCGGTGGCCACAGTGACGCGCGAGCTCTTGTAGCTGTTCGACGTATATCACCGAACTGATCGACCGAACTGTTTTGATATCACCGCTACCTGCGCATCAGATCGCCTGTTGATTAGGCCCGTAGTGCGGCCATAACGCGCGGATAGGAACGTTGGAAAACTACGCGCGCTAACTCGCTCATGACTGTCACGCTAGGCTCCCGCCTTAGTCACTGCACTATGGACGCAAAGGGGCGTTTCATATGTTTGATATTTCGCACCCGTCATCGCAACCGCGTTAGGCTTGTAGTGTGGACCCCGCCTTAGTTTCCGGTAGGTAGGGTGAAAAGGGGAGTTATTGACCCTATCACTATTGGGGTTGTGTTTTGAAATTTGATGAGAGTGTAAGTATCTACAAAAGCGAGACGCACAGGACCGGTCGTTGTGGCGACGCTTGGGGGAGGCCTATGTCTGGGCATGTTAGAGACTCTGGCAGTGGACGACTTTTGACTGATGATGATGATTTACAAATGGTTTCAAAGTAATTGTTCAAAGGGGTTACCGAAGCCCTATAGTTCGTTCGCGTTAAGAATGCTATAATGGCCGACGGTCAATGATGACTTTAAAGAAAGAAAACATGTTACTCTTTACTGCATTCTTAACGCAAACGAACTATAGTACGCACAGGGATGAAAAGAATAAGATATGAACTTACGGTACCACCCTAAAAGAAAAGGGTTGGATAGGTACTAATTTCAACTTTTCTAATAAGTAACCGAGTTTTTGTCAGTTCAGAAGTGTCTGTGTCTAAAAAGGAGCCCTAGAGAAAGTCTTATTAAAAAGCGAAACTCGGAAAAAGTTTGTACGTATTAATAGGTACTGTTTGTATGTATGTTTCTCTCCATGTTCAAAGAACCGAAAGACTTTAGATGAAATTTGGCACATAGGATTTTTTTTACGTAGGAAATCATCAAGTGACTGATAGCTCTGGGTGTATCAAGAGGGATTGTCGGTCTTTTACCGACTAAAACCTACAATGCTCCTTTAGTTGCCTTTTGTAGAGGTCACGGTAATTCTTTGGAATAATCCGCAGCCCACACAGACAGATCATGTCCTGGAGCAATTCCAGCATCCGTGAAATGTTCTCTTGGGATAAAATATCTCGGAATTTCTTGAGATAACTTTCACACAGGCCAAACCAGTGGCAAAAGTTAGTGACATTATATAAGAAAAACCGGGCAAGTGCGAGTCGGACTCGCGCACTGAGGGTTTCGTACCAACCTACCTATAAAAACAGTTTAATTCTCGAATCGAGTCTTGAAGACTTTTCAATTTTTTTTTCTTGTGACGTAACTAAAAATTTTCAGTTTTCAGACTTTTCCCGATATTAGTGCTATAATACCTTGCTTCGTGCCAAATTTCAAGATTCTAGGTCAACGGGAAGCACCCTATGAGTTTTGATTCCTTTGACAGTGTCGAAATGTACGTTTTTTGCAACATAAACGGGCGTATCTTTTTTTCCCGTCAACTTACAAGTTTGATTTTTGCACAACTTCAAGGGACCGCGGATTTCAATATATGGTTTTAATTTCAACTTGATACCTTCACGCGTTCCTGAGAAAAAGGGTCTTGACAGACGGACGGACGGACAGACGGACAACAAAGTGATCCTATAAGGGTTCCGTTTTTTCCTTTTGAGGTACGGAACCCTAAAAACAAATGGAAACCCAATAAATAGATCAGGTTTCCAAACCTAATAAACAGATCAATTGGGAGCAGGTCGAATTAATAAGTCAAACGGATAGAAGAACAAAGTTTTTGATATGATATGACGGATAAGTTGGTTGTTTGTCTTGTGAAGAAAATAATTGTATTATGAATGGTTTATTTAGTTTCCGAGTTCTAAACTATTTTTTTAGGTTTTTTTGAGGTGGGAAATCATTCAATTCCACACATTCATTGCGGCGGCGTCTGTATTTCCTGATAGCTACAACCTAGAGGGCTTTAAGACGAGAGTGAATAGGTTAAGTACCTACTTCTAAGCGAACGTGCTCGATCGTCAGCCGCATCAGCGGTTACCTACCATCGACCATGGTCTAACATGATGCTACCGATGAATAAAAACAAAAAATTGGATCCCTGAAGCTCTGGTGTCAGATTTATACCGATAAAAGCCCACCTTAGTTCCTTTAGTTACTCTACGTTCCAGGGCCAAGGTAACGAATAGTATTATATAGGTGTGTTAATAACATCACAACTTTTTCAATGTTGAACAGGTAATGTAACAGGTAATGTATAATTATGTAGACAATATTTGTACGAGTAAGGTAGGAAATTGGTTTAATTATATTAATAGAGTCAGGAAAACTATGTCAAAAGCGATCAAACCCAAATCCAAATTTGCTAATACAAATTCCCTAATGATAATCTCGTAACACGCATACCTTCTCGAGTGAAAAATCGATCCTAAACGTTTAAATCCTAGTCACAGTGATCTCGATAATGAGCGTCAATCACTTCTGTAAAGTAAGAAGATCCTTGATAAATGCTAAGGATCAGTACATTACAGGATGCGGAGAGTCGGAGATGTCGCTTCTCGTAAAGCCCATATTCTTCAAATAAATCTATATCTATACTAATATTATAAAGAGGAAAGATTTGTACCTACATATTTTTGTATGTTTGTAATGAATAGGCTCAAAAAGTACTGAGCCGATTTAAAAACATCTTTCTCCAATAGAATGCTACGTTCTTCCAATTTGACATAGGCTACATTTCATTTTGAAAAAATTAGGGATCCTTGGTAAAATTTGAACAATGTAACCGAAGGTGTAGAAAACTAACACTAAAAAAAGTGTTTTATATCCAAATTTCCAAAAAATAAATAATTATTTACCCCGTGCGAAGCCGGGACCGGCTGCTAGTATATTATAAATACATGTCATGGAATGAAAACTTTGTTTCCTTGTAAATTTTTTTTTTTTAGATTATAAGGATATTTTTTTCGTATTAAGTATAACTAAACTGTGGATTACAAAATATTAACGCGCGTTTTCAATAACCTACCGCAGTTCATATATAGCTATCTCCGACAAACAGTAAGATTCTATCTATCAATCCACAACTTTTGGTAGGAAATGCTATCCGTCGGTGGGTTATAGGAAAGCAAGTAAGGGCAAAAGGATAGATTTGTTTATCTTTAGTAGCTGTAACTGTAGATAGCTTATTGAAAATGGGCGTAAGTCATTATTGTAATCCACAGTTTATTGATTACTAAAATAAGTATTTTCTAAAACAAGACTAACATTTTCACTAAATGAACTCCTTAAAAACGACAAAGCATTAATAAAATTACCTTTTATACATATTTTTTCAGGAGACAATTTTTTCTCCCACCTTCAAAATTTCATGATCCGGGCTTACAAAGTTCCCACAGCCGATCACCAAAAGTAATCCTGTAATTCCGTTATCACATCGAACCAAAAACGAACAAATACCATAAAACGGACTGAAACACTGAAAATCATTAAACCACTTCACAAAACTGAGATATTACCGATATAACCTTAAGTATTAATTCCAATTTATTACTCAAAAACCACGTGTCAAATTCAACTTTATTTTTAACTGCATATGGTTGAAATTGCTTTGGCAAGATTAGGGTCGTTGAATACTAAATTTACAACTACCCTCATAAGTAAAATGTCTTAAGGAATGAGATATGGGGTCTATCTTTATTCATACTGACATACCGCATCGGATTGCTCGTAATATTTGTCAGAATTTGTTTTATGGACTAAAATAGCCTGTTTTAAAGTTTTCAGAGTATTTTCTTGGGTAATTTGACGTAATTTTCTTGTTTTTTTACAGTTCTATTTTGATTGAAGCGAAAGGGTGTGTTAGATTTGTTACAAAAAGGATTGAAACAATTTGCCTGCTGCGGTCTTCCCGTCCGATTATAATTTGGATATCATCAAGACTAGAGTGAATAGGCGCTTAATAAACTAGTGCGCCTCACCATCAACGACTGCATCACTGCTTACCATCAGGTGGGATTGCAGTCAAGCACTAGTTTATGTTATATCAAAAAAAAACCTACTTCTGTTCCTTCAGTAGCCGTTTGCTTTCTAGAGCCACGGTAACTCTTTTAAACCTTATATATAACCTTAGTAGGTTCTTTCTAAATGCTGCAATCTGAAGGCTGACATTATTTAAAAAAAGGAAACTGCTTCAAAATTGTTGACACTCGTTACCATTAGGATTTTATGGTTGACGAACCAAAGAAGCATCGCAACTTTCAAAAACATTTTGACAAAATGTTTAAAAGAAACGTCATTGTTGCTGACGCCCAAATAAGTCTATCTTGGCAAGTTAAGCACCACTTAACATCCACTCAAAACATTTAAAACCCTTTTAAAACAAAAACTGACAACAACAAAGCATTATTTTGTCAAAAAATTACGGGTCCTATTCTCAAAATCGCTCGAGAAAATTACCGAACGAAAATTTGTTAGTCGAGCATATTATTCCGTTCCTTCACACATAAGTTATGATTGTACATTTAAACAGTTTTTTTGTAACAAAATCAATTTAAAAATATAAAAAAATTGTAGTCCGCTCGTGTTGAGAACAGGGTCCTAGCTGCCGGTGATTAGGGCTCCTGAGAAAGGAACCTCCTCACGATGCGAGGCGTATCATGGAGAACTGCCACAAAATATGCCTATTTCTTTTCTGGTAATGTCTTCTGTACTTTTTTATTATAATTATTTGGTGAGCTACACTAGCAGAAACTAGCTGATGCGTGTGCCCCATAGATATAGTTTAGAGTGTAGTCCGTTTAGTCTGTCCAACCGATTTTAAAAGCAGTTCACTATGGGAGCTTTCACAACACATTGCGCGTAAAATAACAAAACTGATTCCGCAACAAGAGTATGGTAACAAACCGTAAGTAATAACGAGAATAATAATTATTAATAGTCGATCAGACGAGCATTAAGTTCCCCCTTCTGTCTCCTAATTGCAGTTGAGAACAACAATAGCCGGCAGAGCAAATGGTTCGAAAAATTACGCACTATTGTACAGGCGTCAGTTTCTTGGGACCCTATCAGGAAGGACTCGATAATGTATCCAGTGGTGTCTTTTCGAATGAGTTTTAATACTACTTGAAGTCCTCTCAATCTTAGTTCGGTCGTCGTCGTAATTGTTATATTTTAAGTTCTCTTAATTATGTTAATTTAATATTATTCATAATATTTATTAGGCTATATATATACGTATTTTAAAAAACTTAGTTTATCCATAAAACATCTATTTGACGTATCTGTTATTTATTTATTGTGCAGACCTACCACAGTGTTGTCTTTTTAACCCTAAGATTGACTGGTAGAAAATGTCTTGATGCATTAAGTCCGCCTATATACCACCACTGTACATGAAGTTTAAATAAGTAAATAAATACATTGCATTGTATTTTATAGTTGGCTGGAATTGGTGTCGCTTTAGTGGTTTTCAGAAGATAAAACTGCTGTTTTTCTAGGAATTATGTATTAATGCCAGTAACCATAAACATTATTGTAATTTTGTTGATTTTCAGAGTAAAAACAACAATCGAGTAAAAACGAGGAGTTGAATCCGATTTCACAAAGTATTTTTGTAATTCGATGAACCGAATTTATAAAATTCGCTCACTAGTAAAATTCAACTTTATCACTCAGTGAAATATTTTACATTAACAGAAGTCAGAACAATTAAAAACTTATTAAACAGATTAATAAGAAATGTCTAGATAAGCACCAATTTATGGATAATATTTCATGAAATGTTACAAAAAATATATTCATATTATATTTCTCATACATTTTATCTCATATTCTCCAGAATAACCCCCAAGACTTAGCATTGTTAATTGCAAGACACAGATGGGGCCAAGAATTCATCAATGGGGATTCATTTGAGACAAAGCAAAATGTGCTTTAACATTACCCACTTTAAGTTAACTTTCCTTTAAACTCACAAAATCAGTGTAAATTATTTGACAGACAAATAGCATACTGAAGTGTTTACGGAAGAGTAGCAAAATTAGAGAAATGTTACAAGCTCAGTTATGAGAATGAAAATTTAAATAAAATCGTCGAAACTGGAAAATTGGACTACGATACTGTATAATTGGACTAGGACTTGGTAAAATTGGACCATGATGCCTTTGAGGAATAAGTACTTTTGTTTTTGAATGGAAATAAAGATTGTTTTATTAGTTTCCCATTTAGAAGATAACTTTTGATATCTAATGATGACTTTAAAAAAAAAGAGAAATCATTCAATGATTTATCCCGCTCTAGGGTAGAGCGGAATCATCAGACTTATACAGACTAAAACCCACTCCTATTTTTCATTGTCTTCCGTTTCAGAACCCAAAATTTCCTTTCAGAAGTGGACCCATGGCATAAGTGGGCTTCGACCGTCCTAGGCCCTTACGATTACGTTTTTGTTGACATCCAAGAGGCATATGTTGAAAACTCGACTCGGGAATTGATATTAAGTCTAAGGACAGGAAAATTTGAAGAACGAAAGGACTACTAGGTAAGCGCACTCCATCGTCAACCATCATCGCTTTCCATCAGATGAGATAGCGGTCAAGCGCAAACCTATCAAAGATAAATAAATCTTTGCCCAGCAGGGGGACACAACTTGCTCAAAACAATTTATCAAAAGGAATCCACTTTACACTATGGATTACTTGATTCTAACGTTGACGCCCGTTTTCAATTATCAAAGACTAAATGTTTTTCCGAGACATCTGTCCCGAAATTTCGAGACAACACTTAAATGCATTTAAAAAAATTGTTATTTGGAATAATTAATACCTATTACGGTCTACAATTAGTAATTTACAAAATATTTTCCAAAAAAAATTTTATGGTTGTAACGACTGTTTATGTTATTTATTATGATATCACAAACTTTTGTTAAATATAGACGAATTACTTATTCCAATAAACAATTTTTTAAATGTATTTTTAAGTGTTATCTCGAAATTTCGGGAGTCTCGGAAAAAAATTAGCCCTAAGGAAGTCTCCGTTTCTTGTCTCTGTTCTTCGAAGTTTAGGCAAATAGGCACTACCTATTCCTATCACTGCTAATAATAAATTAATTGTATAGGTATAATAAAATTCCTATAGGTACTATACATAACCTATTATATACAAACGATCTCAATTACCTTGTTCCAACAATTTTTGCTGTTTCACGCTGAATTTTTCAATTATACGAAAACAATATAATTCTGAAACCATGTTTCAGAATGATGGATAAAAATTGTCTGCTATGAAATTCGAGCAAAAAGCTTGTTCGTAATTATTCAAAATGGAGTACGTACGAGTGTCGAGTTTCTTTTTTAAACAGAAAGTTATAAATAGTGGCATTATGACTAGCGTCTGACAACGGCTATGTCCGTGTAAGTAGAGTCTTCATTCCAGTAGATACTTCTATTCATTGTTTATTATATACATATAGCCTACTAGCTTTGCCAGCGGTTTCGTCCGCGTGAATCTTGGTTATTACGCACGGATAAAAGTAGTCTATGTCCATCCTTGGACTTTGCTTACACAAAACACAAACACCTCCACACCAAGTTTGAAAGCGCAAAAACAGGCAGTCAGATATAAAGATAAAAAAGATAGTAAAATTTCATTAAACCCAAGCGTGTAATATTGGAAAAACTATAATCCAACATGAATTAAGATGTCAGCAAACTTGTGTAGGGGCCCGGCAGGGCCGAAGCCTCTGGGGGGAACACGTGGTATTCCTAAAGGTTGACACCGAGTCCCCCCAGAACGAAGGCAACAAAGGAACGGGGTAGGGGTTTAGTCAGTAAGAGTCTGACACACCCTCCCGCTCCGCCCAAGAGCGGGAGAAGTCATTCTGATGATTCCCCTACCAAAAAAAAAAACATGAATTAAGAAAAAATATTATAAAACCTTTTTTAAACTTTTAACATTTCACTTGAGCGGTGTTGCCAACAGAAAAAAATACTATACATTCAACTAATACCTCTACCTCTTTACAAACCTAATACCAAGTTGTACACTTTAAATTATCACTTCAACCATTATTTAATTAATTGCCTTCCAACGCTGTGGCCTCAACATAACCCCTATGACACCTCTTGCGACATGCCAGACAAAATGGCAGATGGCACGACGATACACTCGGCCTAAGGCGTGGCTGCGTGGCATGTTTGTTATTATACTCGTTATTGCAAAATGTATTGAATGTAAGATATACGTGTAGTGTTTAGGCAATAATAATGGGATTAGTTATAATTTAGTTTTAATCTGTTCTGGCCATACTTATGAGGCAAAGGCCTTCTGGTCCTCTCCAGTTTTCCCATCGCTCCTTTCCCTTTCATCCTGGGCAGTCCTGGCTCTTGCCGAGTTAGTCAGTTTCTCCTTTTCCTTATCCAACATGTGGCCCCCTGGTAGCTCATTAACTGCATTATTGTGTAAACATGTCTATTAACTGCTCCATGTTTGTCTTATTTTATTTATTTACTCAAGCCATTGCTTTTGCAATATTTTTATATTATTCGGATCCTAATCACCTTAAATTGATTAAGTCGTGTTTTTTTTTTGTGTTAACATCTCATTCGTTGATAAGTTTTATAATTGTTTTTTTTTGTTCTTATATTTATATAGCTTCTTTTGTATAATGTGAATGAGTGGGCACTGTAGACTACAGATTTTAATTACTACTTTTTTGAACCCAGTTTTTGACTAATTATATCTTTATTGTGGTTTTGGGTGCAATATTGACTGGTCTACACTGTCCTCGCATAAGTGTCTGTGTTGTAATATGGAAATGTTGTAAACCCAATAGTTTTTTGAAAAGAGTAACCATGGAGTTTCTTGCCGGTTCTTCTCCATAGGAAACGACCAATTTGGAACCGTGCACTAGTTTTCGACGTTTTATAAGTGCCCATGTAGGCCTATGTGAAATAAAAATATTTAACTTTGACTTTGACACTGTGTGTGAGAGACATCGACGCATAAAGGAATATTATGGATCCAGTACATGATTCTAAACCCCCTCCGGGGGTGGAACTTTTCGTTGGGTGTTTCCAAAATTCTTTACTTAAAAAACTGTACTTTTATTTAAATTTAAACAGTACAAACTTGATATTCTTATCAAACCCGATGATACATATATTAGTGAAAAAAAGGATTTAACTATTTTCGAATTAAAAACGTAATCGGGGATATTAGGATAACAATTTTATCAACCCCGATGACATTTTTAGTAGAAAAAATAATTGATAGAAAAGTAGGTAAATAAAGCTGATTTTTCACCAAAAAAAATGTCATATTAACGTTTTTATTTTATATTTTTTTTTTATAAAAGTACAGATTTATAAAACATTAGGAAAAACAAAAATCATGTACTGCATTCATGATATTCGTTTTTACATCAATCTCTGACACACGGATATAATGGTAATATAAAGATATATTTTCGTCTATTATCGTATATATTTCGCATGCATTCTAAACACTTCTTCGAATTATAAAAGCGCAGTTCATTCCCCGTCCCCATGCCTTAAGTTACCGCTCGCTTAGCGCAAGTTATTTCGCAAGCCAGTCACATAAGTATCGTCAATGTAGATTTATCTGTAAGTTAAATATTAACTGGAAAACCACTCCTAGTGACATCACTAAGGGGCCTCGTCCACGGCGACTTTTTGCAGCAGTATCGCTGCTGTCGCGCGTTTGTATCGATATAGTCGCGATGCAGTAGCGCGGCTGTCGCGCGTTTGCATCGATATAGTCGCGATGCAGTAGCGCGGCTGTCGCGCGTTTGCATCGATACAGTGGCGATGCAGTCGCTAGCTGCTTGCTCTCACCCATGCCACGAATCTCAGTCGCGTTGCAAACGCGCCTCTGTCGGGATGCAAAAAATTTGCCTGCTGCGGTCTTCCCGTCCGATTATAATTTGGGTGTCTTCATCGCTAGAGTGAATGAATAGGCTCTTAATAAACTAGTGCGCCTCACCATCTAGGATTGCATCACTGCTTGCCATCAGGTGGGATTGCAATCAAGCACTAGTTTAGTTAGCCCATTGTGTCCCACTGCTGGGCGAAGGTCTCTAGTAAATAACAATAAAAAAACACGATACAGTAGCACAAAAATTAAGATTTTGTATGTAGATTGTTTTTGTTTTTTATTGATGTCTCCCCAATATCTTCTGACACCGTCGTCGCGCGTTTGCCGCGCTACAGTCGCGATGGTGTAGCGCGGTGCAAATGCGACTAAACCTCACTTAACACTACATAGCATAGAGCTCATAGCACAACAATGTCGCTCGCCATACATTTATAAACAACACGTTCACACCTTACTACACTATATATTATTATTAATGTATGTCTATCGTGCGTTTACGAAACGCGCGTTAGCAGCGCTACAAAAAGTCGCCGTGGACGAAAGCCCTAAGGTGAATAAACAGTCTGAATTATGTCAGGATTCCTGACTTTAGTAGGCCCTAAAGTATAGGAGCTTAGGTCATAATTATTCTTGACGTAATAGGGTACTAAACTGGTCGACGGTATGGTACAGGTGATAGGAAGCTAAGGGGTTAATGACTCGTATATTTAAACTAGCTTGTATCATCGGCTTTGCTCGTCTGAGAGTAGAAAATTATCCCAAAGGAATATTTATGAAGAGATGCTGACTGAAATATATCGCGTACATTGTAAAACTGGAGCAATTTGCCTGCTGCGGTCTTTCGGTTTGATTATAATTTGGGTGTCTTCAAGGCTAGAGTGAACAAGCTCTTAATAAACAAGTGCGCTTCACCATCAACGATTGCATCAATTCTTACCATCAGGTGGGATCGCAGTCAAGCACTAGTTTATATTATGCATATAAAAAAACTGCATAAGGCTTCTTTTTATGATGTAGACGAGTTCTAGGAAGGGTTTTATGAAAATACAACTTTTAAAAGGGTGAAAAGGGAGAAATTAATTTGTATGCAAGTTTATAATGTTTGTATGCAAAGTTTATTCTTTTTTTAAGTAAAATAAACTGATGCTCGATTGGGATCCCACGTGATGATAAAAAATGATGTAATCGTTAATGATGAAGCGCACCAGTTTATGAGTCTAGCCCTGAAGATACCCTAATTGACCCTACTCTAATTTACCCTAATTGACAAATTGTTCCAAACCTTCGATGTACGCGGTATAAAAATACGAGGCGAAACGCTTAGTCCGGACCGTAGAGGTTTCAACACCATAAGGCTATAGTCGCCATACGTTGGGTTGACCGAAGGCAGAAAGGTGATGGTGGAATCAATTAATACAATTTCCTACACACTATCCAAAAGAAGAACAGGCAAAAAAAAACCCAGACCCGACAGAAAAGTAACATACCTCAGTTTTTTTGTTATTATTTATATAATCATATTATATAGTTTTTATATTCGAAATCAATGGCTAACACCAAAATATTGCCTTATGTTTTTGTTCAGGCTTTACACTAAAAAAGTACAAAATGCCTACGTATCAACACAATTCGTAATGTATGTAACTAAATGACGATAAATAGTTATGGGATGTATCCAGGAGACCTGGAGATACAGCTGTATTATATAATTTTTGAACTCCTAGTACAACATTCAACTTACGATTTTTTTTTTAAGGTGGTTTAAAATCATTTAGTGGAGGAGCTCGTGGCTAGATAATAACAGCCGCATGGGTCGATCTTCAAGGTTAAGCAATGCTTGCCAAGGTTGGTCTATGGATGGGTGACCATAACGGCTTAACGTGCTTTCCGAGGCACGGAGGAAATCCTCCATTAGATGATTTTAAACCACCTTAAAAAAAAATCGTAAGTTGAATGTTGTACTAGGAGTTCAAAAATTATATAATACAGCTGTATCTCCAGGTCTCCTGGATACATCCCATAACTATTTATCGTCATTTAGTTACATACATTACGAATTGTGTAGACAAGTAGGCATTTTGTATTTTTTTAGTGTAAACCCTGAACAAAAACATAAGGCAATATTTTGGTGTTAGCCATTGATTTCGAATATAAAAACTATATAATATGATTATATAAATAATAACAAAAAAACTGAGATATGTCACTTTTCTGTCGGGTCTGGGTTTTTTTTATATGGGACGTGACCGTTCTTCTTTATTCTTTATGTAAAATACCGATAGGCTGACGACCCTACGCCTGTACTCCAGGCTTTGCAGATGAAGACTGTTCTATTCCATTCTATGTTGCATGTTCAGCACTAGTGCGGTAACGTAAATTAGTACCCATACCTACAGGATACCGTGACCTGTTGCCGTGCTGTACCCACAAAGATTTACACCTACAGTCTAATGTGATAAATACTAATTAGCTAAAGCACACCTAAGTGATGTCAGCAGAGGTTAGTATTTGTTAATTATGTTAGTAAATACCTGTCCCTACGCTTTTAATGACATACTAGCCGTTGTCAGCGACTTCACCCGTTTGATAGTAAAAAATATCATAATCCCGGGATAGACATTATCCAACGTGCTACTTCAAGACAAGGCCTACCCGTGTGCGAAGTTTCATCAAAATCTGACCAGCCATTCGAGCGTACAAATACATGCAGTCACCAATTTTCGCCTTCATAATATTAGTGTAACGGCAGCAATAGAAGCCCTGCCATAAGGTGTTCCGACGACCTGGTAAACGTATCATTCTATCAGATACCTTCTGATGGATATGAGACGCACAGAAATGGTCGTTATAGCGACATTTGACTGGCCTGTTGGTCTAGTGGTTAGTGACCCTGACTGCTATGCCGGAGGTCGTGGGTTCGATTCCCACCCAGGACAAATATTTGTGTGATGAGCACGATCATTTGTTCTGTGTCTGGGTGTAATTTATCTATAATATGTATGTATTTAGAAGTATATAAGTATGTTTATCAGTTGTCTAGTACCCATAATACAAGCTCTGCTTAGTTTGGGACTAGATGATGTGTGAAAGTTGTGGAATATTATTATTATTATTATTATTTGTAGGAAGCTAGCAGTGGATGTCTTTCAATTGAAATGAAGATAGCCTGAGTAATTAGTACTTGTAGCACACCCTTATTTTTTGTAGGTACCTATTGAATCATCAATTGCATTCTCCCATTCTTGGCAGGGGGAGAAGAAGGGTCACTGTTACTGACTTTAAAAATATGCTGTTATGAGGCTGAGAGAGATAAACCATCATCATCTACCTAGCCTTTTCTCAACTATATTGGGATCGGCTTCCAGTCAAGCCGGACTCGGTATGTTAAGATGGTCACCCATCCACAGACCAACCTTAGCAAGCGCTGCTTGACCTTGAAGAGCAGCGCTTGCCAAGGTTTGAGAGAGATAAACAATATCTACTTTAAATTATCCCATTAGCCTAGACCAGATGACCTTAGAAGAGCCTAGTTTAATAAACTCATTCATTACTTTCATACAAAATATTCAGACAAATTGAATGATAATAAAACTGCTAACAGAGTAATATATCACTCGCAGATCAAAGATAATAAATCATTAACTTGTGGCGTTGTTCTACAAGTTTATTCTGATTTTAATGGTCACTAAATTGCTGAATATTAAGGCTGGGAAAGAGTCATTGCCAGAATGGGACAGCGTGTCAGACTTTTACTGACTAAAACGTACTCCTGTTCCTTCTCTTCGTTCCAGAGCTCCAGGCTTTAGGCACGACCTTGGCCCCAGTAGGCTTCGGGCCTGTTTGGCCCCTATGGTTTGCTGAGATCTCCTTGAAGCGCACGTGGAATACTACGCGCCGTCGACGGCTCGGACCCGGACGGTTTCCGGATAGCCCTTTAAACCATTTGGGAGGTGAATTTAGAAAAATCTTTTTTTACTCTTTTTATACATTACTAGCTGTCCCCTGCGGTTTCACCCGCATTTTTCGTCACTGCTCCGCTCCCGTGTGTCGTAGCGTGATGGTATATAGCCTATAGCATTCCTCGATAAATGGGCTATCTAACAATGAAAGAATTTTTCAAATCGGACCAGTAGTTCCAGAGATTACCCCCTACATACAAACTTACAAACCTACAAACTTACAAACTTTAGCTCTTTATAATATTAGTATAGATAAAAAGAAACTCTTTGCAAAATGTCAGCGTTCTAGGTCTTAGGGTTTGAGCTGGGCTTTGATAAGTCATTAAGTGAGTTAGGAGTTCACTTTTTAAAAACAACATAAAATAAACGCACGATCTGCTTTATGTATATTCAAAATCAGCTAATCAACCTATTTTAGCTATTTTAAAGACAGGTAATATTTTATTCTAATAAAATCAAGAATTATTTAACGATAAAAATTACCTATTTTGATAAATTGATCAATCTTATTGCAGTGCTTAAAAAAACGTGATATATGATTTATGTTAAACACAAGCAGAAGTCCCTTACACCTATAAACAGAAACACACACAAACACAAAACACGAACGCTATAACACGGGCGATTACATAAGAGAAGTGAAAGGAACGGGTCGGGACTCGACCCTGCGACCTCGCGCACTTCATCACCGAGTACTCAACACTAGGCAGTACAGATTAGAGAAGAATGGATGCGGCGATTTGATGGATGTACTCTTGAAAGTGAGTTGAAAGATGATTTGTAATTTTTGGACTAGTTTGTAAGTGAAAAAGGCAGTGGTGGACTAGTGGTAACGGTAACGGGCCTGACTTAGGAGTTGTAAGTTGTGGGTTCAAATTCAAACCCAGCCAGGCGCATTACTTTGTGTAACTTATTTTATCACCACTGCTCTTAAAACGGTGAAGAAAAATATCGTGAGGAAACCGGGACAGTGAGGAAAAATATCCTAGAACGGAAAATTTGAAGACATGTGACATAAAATAATCATCTGCCTTATAATGTTACCATTGCTGAGAATTAGTCCTCTTCTTTAGAAGAAGGAAGCAAGTATAATAATCCAGTCTCATAGGGCCCTTTACGTGGAGAGGTTTGAAAAAACCCCAATCCAAATCGAATCGAGATTATTTGAGAAAATCACTGACATACCTAAGGGTCAACTACATAGAACTTACTTTTTTAATTTTTGAAGTCGGTTAAATAGTAGACTTCCATTAGGTACAGAACCCTTAAAACATCGCATACCGCGTCATGATTTTAATATTATGACTCAAGGACCAACAATGATCTATCTTCGTTATGCATAGCGAGCATGCGCCTACGCCGTTTATTCAGTGAAAGTTGAATCAAGTTCTACATATGTATATCTACAATTCGATGAATCGCAATTGTGTTATTAACTATCTTAATTACATATGAGAGAGATGATCATGGTCTATGCAAATACGACCCCACGCATACGTACAGAGTGTTTTAGAAACATATTCATTATGCGTACAGCTAAGGGGTAGAATTTTCTGTCGGAGCTTGTGTTTCCTGATAGAGCTACAACCTAGGGGTCTTCAAGTCAAGAGTGAATAGGTTTCTTCTAGGCAAGCGTGCTCCATGGTCGGCCATATCATCATTTATCAACAGATGAGACCGTGGTCAAATGCAAGCCTATCAATAATAAATAAAAATACGTTTTTCGGGCATAGGTATCAGTTATAACGAGGACTCGATGGAATGAATGGTGGTGCTAGAAAAGTCATAGGCAAAAGATGTAGATCGAGTATGAGTTTACAATAGTAAGGAAAGCCAACTTCAGAGCGGTCAACATATTTTGACCTACAGACGTTTTTTTAACGACATGCAAAAACAGATTAAAACTATACGGACAAGGTCATACCAGGTACATAACATACATATCAGCTTTATAATTTTCCCACAGCTTGGACTCAGGCCTTCTCTGTAACAGAGGGAAGACCGTAATCCACCACGCGGGCCCAATGCGGGTTGGTGGGTGGATATCACATGTCTTCGAATTTTGGTTCTAGGACATGCCGGTTTTCTCATGATGTTTTTCTACACAGTTTTGTGAAAGCAGTAGTAATAATAATAATATCTTTATTTCAGACATACGTCCATACATTTTTAACAAATGAAATGTTAGTAAGGTTGTTAGTAGAACACATAAAAAAAAAACATAAATAACAGGGTGTTAGTAATTTGGTAGTACAGTCTAAAAAAAAAAAGTAGTGATGAAATAAATTATCATCATCATTGTTAAAGCCGAAAGCTATCAAACAACGGTCCTGTGCGTCTCGCATTCATCGGATTCCCGCGACTCCTACCAGGTCATCGGTCCACCTAGACATAAACTACACAAAGTTCTATCAGGTCTACTAATAGACACACAATAAAACCAATGACGTCAAAACTAAAGAACAAAAAGCTTCTCATAATCACAGCTATCGAACAAAAGCTCTCATAACTCACAGAGCCGATATATGTATTTAGTTCAAAATAATAGCCTATCATAGCACATTACGCCAACAATGACTATAATTACGACTCAACCACATAGGGCTAGGCATTCTTCATGCTCGTCCAATTATGTACAATCAGTCTGTCTGTCTGTTCCGACTTTCATCTTTGTTGTTGGCCGCGAATTGTTGCTGTTGTTGTTTTTTATGTGATCAATTTTACACGCAAATATTTTTATAAGCATACTTGGCATATTATTCATAAAACAGACTGATGAGACTACCTAGCCTTTTTCCCAAACGCGAGCCTATCAACAGCAGTCGTTCGCACTTGAAGAAGCAACAAACATACACACAAACTTATACATATAATATTATTGTGACATCTACCTAGCCTTTTCCCAACTATATTGGGGTCGGCTTCCAGTCAAGCCGGATTTAGCTGAATACCAGTATTTTACGAGGAGCGGCTGCCTACCAGACCTCCACAACCCATTAACTGGGGAAACACGGTACTTCATGGCATGATTGGAGTCAGATTTACTGGCTTTTGACTATCCCTAACGACTGTTAAAGATCTACAAATGACAGCCGGTACCTACGGCTTAACGTGCTTTCCGAGGCACGGAGAAAAATCGTTATGTTAAGATGGTCACCCATCCACAGACCAACCTTGGCAAGCGTTGTTTAACCTTGTAGATAGACCTGTGCGGCTGTTATTATCTAGCCACGAGCTCCTCCAAAAGACTGATGGTTGATGGGTACTATCTGGATTGTCGACCGCTCACTGGGAGAAGTAGTGTTGGAAGGCTTCTCATAAGGTGTTCTGGTAACCCGGTAAGCATCGCGTTAATGCGATGGATGCGAGACGCATAGGATCAGTCGTTATAGCGACACTTGGGAGAGACCTATGTCCAACAGTTTTTTTTTAACCCAAAGGTTGACTGGTAGAGAATGCCTTGTTGCATTAAGTCCGCCTATGTACCACCACTGTACATGAAGCTTAAATAAATAAATAAATAAACAGTGGACGTCTTTTTGCTGAAATTATTAGCACTTTAATTATGGTGACTTGGATGGATGGAATTATGGTGGTTGTTCTGGAATACGACATAGGTTATATTCCCTTGGGATAACTACACACATCAAAAGTGTCTAGGGATCAACATATATTTTTGCAATAACTTTTCTCCTGATTGATATTAATTAAAATTTTCTTTAAGGATTCATCAAATAAAGTGTTTTCGTTTGTCACAGTAACGATAAACCAAGTCACCTTTGCATTAATAAAGAAATTTGCCATTTTCCTAATAAAGGGATTTTTGACATTTGAACCACTAACATTAAAGTTCGAAAAAAAGACTGAAATAACCGACCGACGACCGGGACCGATTTGCACTTGTAGAGGAACGATGACGTCTGATACAATCGTCTCAGCATAAATTTGAGCGTTGAGGTTGCCTCTGATCCAAATCAACTCAGTTCTTCCGCCGATCCAAATACCCGCCCATACCATGATGGTTCCACCACTATAAGGATGGACTTCCTGGCAGGATTTTAATCGCTGTTGGCGTCCAGGGGTTCTCCAGTGTCGTATACGTCTTGTATCCGGTCTCATACCAAAACGAGACTCATCAGAAAAGCACACGAAACGCCATTGTTCTTCTGCCCAATTTCTGTGTTCAAGAGCCCATTGATATCGAATCCTACGATTGTGCATTGCTATAGGTGGTACCCGTAGCGGTCTTCGGGAATGAAGGTTCACTTCATGCAAGCGGTTTCTGACTGTTTGGTCGCTAATTAAGTTCCCTGAAGAGTGATGAAGCCTCACGGCTAACATCATGGCGGTTATTGTTGGAGCTCTTCGAGTTAAGATTTGAATGTATCGGTCTTGTCTCCGTGTGGTGCAGCGATACCGTCCTCCATGGCGCTCAGCCACGGTACCAGTGCTTCGGTAACGTGTCCAAAGTCGACTGATAACACTCTGACTTGTATTCAGAGCTAAAGCCACAGTACGTTGCCGGGAACCAGCTTCTATCATTCCCACGGCTCTGAGCATTTCTTCCCTGCTTAAATGACGTCGCCGCTCCATAATAACGTTGGTTTTAATCAGTAGTAGGGAAACAGTAGCACTAATAATGTCTTCAATGCGTTGTATGTTTTTATAGGGAAAATATTGACAGCTGATTTTCATCTTTTACTCGAATTTGATTCACAGTTCCTGATTCAAATTATGATATGCACCAAAAAGGATCCATATAAATTTATAAAATCATAAATTTATTACAAAGCCACATCTCAATCTCAAGAAATCCGCATAAAAATGCTTGATCCCTAGACACTTTTGATGTGTGTATTTACATTCGCTGGCGAAGCCACTGGCAGAAGTATGATGCACCAAATTTCATTCAAATCTGTTAAGCCGTTCGAGTGTAAAGAAGTAACATACAGACACACTCAGAAACTTTCACCTTTAAAATATTTGTGTGATGATACATACTTAAACGCAATATACATAATAACTAGCTGTCCCCTGCGGTTTCACCCGCATTTTTCGTTACTGCTCCGCTCCCGTGGGTCGTAGCGTGATGGTATATAGCCTATAGCATTCCTCGACAAATAGGCTTAAAGAATTTTTCAAATCGGACCAGTAGTTCCAGAGATTACCCCCTACATACAAACTTACAAATTTTACCTCTTTATAATATTAGTATAGATATGTGTATCGAATGTTTGTTGGCAAATATTTTGATTGGATATAACAGACATTTTCTGGTCCCGCTCGGGCGTCTTAAGCTGCGACTATAACTTACAATCAGGTCAGATCGAGGTCAAGAGCGGGATCAGGAATAAAGAAAAAAGAAAAGTAAGAAAACCGAAATTATATAGAAGAAAACAACGCCCAAAAAGTCCTACCCCAGTAGTTCTTTATAACTTATGTTAATTAGTATTGAAGAATTACAAGCATCTTATCATTTTATTATATTATAACAGCATAAATTAAATATCCAGCCCAATGTTTTAAGTAATAAGTAGAATGATTTTTTTCATTTTAACGAGACATGATACGAATAAAAATAAATTAGGTTGTCTATGACAAAAAGGATGACGATAACATCAAAAATAAATTACGTTATCTAGTTAGGATCTCTAAATTTTGATAAACATAAAAACACTGTTTTTGCAAGTATTCCTTTGATAACTTTAAAAAAATATTTTTGAACAAACTTTAGCACGCAGAGAGTAGAATTAAGCCATCAAAAGTCAAACTCATTTACTCCTTTGAAACTTTGGATAAATATATTTTTTTAAAGTTTGTTAATTATCTAGGACTGTTCTTTAGAAAAATATACAAAGAAAAATGAGTAGAGCGAAGTTAATTTAGACACGAGTTGACCCGAGTGCGCATAGAGGTACATACTATGCAGAGATTTATCCAAACGCCTAGTCAACAATTCATGTGACCCAGGTTTTTACCTTGGTCAAAGAATGATGATGATGAAAGAATAAGCATTGTTTATAAGTATAATCCACCTTGTGATTTTTCTACTTCTGCCCCCTAGAGAGAACTCTAGGAGAAGAAATCAGTCGTAATTTATCGTGTGGGCCCTGTGGGGATCAGTAGGAGTCACATGTCTGGAATATTTGGTACTAGGATATACCGATTTCGTCATGATGCTTTTATTCACCGTTTTGAGATTAGTGGTCATTAAATTATACTAAGGACCGACCACTTTGGTTAAACTTATGTTCGACGCGTTTTTTTGCAAGGAAGGGTTTATTCAATATCTTCTCTCGCTCTAGGTGAAGCGAGAGGGAGTGTCACAACTTTCACTGACCAAAATCAATTTAGCCATGAGCTTAGGTCTAAAACACAACGACACGTAACTCCAATATGTCGAGAAGACAGTGCAATAGTCACCCATCCACGGTCCGACCTTGATAAACTTTGCTTAACCTCGAAGTTCGACCATATTTTTCTGTTGGTAATTCTTCCGATGCCTTCTCTTGCTCTGTGTGGAGCGGGAGGAAATAACAGACTTTCAGTGTCTAAATTAATTTAGCCATGAGTTTATGTTTTGAACTGTTTTCTTTAACGGGGGAAATCATCTAACGCCTTCTTCCGCTCTGGGTGGAGCGAGAGGGAGTGTCCAGACTTTCACTAAATAAATCAATTTAGCCAATCACGTATGTATTAAACACAACGACACGTAACTCCAATATATCTAGAAGACAGTGCAATAGTCGGCCGAGCATGTTTCTCACGAAAAGTTGCGAAATCGATACATCGAGTTCAGAGGGTCAATCTCGCAATGAAGCTCGGCGATTTGTATCTGTTGCTGGCGAAGTAAGAAATTGGGGAAGTGGTGGAGTTACTAATGAAAGCTCGTGTTTTGAGGCATCCCTTAAAACATGAGCTGATAAAACTTTGACAAATCATGTTTTGTCAATTTCTAATGTCTATTTTCTATCATCTGTATTTTCTGTCATATGTATATTATCAAATTTAAAAAAAAAAAACAAAAGAAAAAATAAAAGCAGGCAAGTGCGAGACGGACTCGCGCATGTAGAGTACTACGATTATCCGTAGCAAAAAAATCACGTTTGTTGTATAGGGGCCCCTCTTAAATATTTATTCTGTTTTTAGTATTTGTATTTTATTGTGGAGCGAAAGGGAGTTTCAGACTTTTACTGATTAAAACCCACAGTTTTTTTCTTTACTTAGGAAGATGATGATTTATTAAAACCGACTTGTTCCCTCAGTAGCCTTTTGCGTTCCAGGGCCACGGTAGCCCTTTCGAAATATCCCACACCCTTAGCAGAAATCGGACCACGTAGATCCCGTCCATTTTGCTGACATCTCACGTGAAACACAACGCGCCATCGATTCGATCTTGGTCGTTACCCAACATCGAGCTACAGATTGCTCACCGTCCGCAAGCCTGCGCCTAATACGGTAGCTGTGGAATCACCTATTGTATTTTAATTGTAAACTAATCTAAGATTGCGTCATCACTCGTCTTTCTTAATGATTCTGAAACCCTATAATAAGTATTAATACCTACTAGTCACTTCCTAAATAACCCTAATTCAGTAACTCACAACAACAAAGCAATACGCAATACATAGCAATGCTCTCGACTTATTAAACGATAGAATTCTTTTAGTTTATTATTTAGAGATATTAGCAAAGGTTATCATGATTGATAGAAAGATTTGTTTATTACTACAGATCGGAATTAGGTAGTTTATAGGAGCTCGTGGCTAGATAATAACAGCCGCACGGGTCGATCTTCAAGGTTAAGCAAAGCTTGCCAAGGTAGCTCTGTGGATGGGTGACCATCTTAACATACCGAGTTTCCTTTGTGCCTCGGAAAGCACGTTAAGCCGTAGGTCCCAGCTGTCATTTGTAGATCTTTGGCAGTCGTTACGGATAGTCAGAAGCTAGTAAATCTGACTCCAGTTTTGCCATGAAGTACCGTGTTACCCCAGTTAATGGGTTGTAGACGTCTGGTAGGCAGGTGCTCCTCATAAAATACTGGTATTCAGCTAACTACTGATACTGACTGGAAGCCGACCCTAATATAGTTGGGAAAAGGCTAGGTACCTAGATGATGATCGAAAATAGGTAGAGTTATTTTTGTAATTACACTGGTTTCATTCAGCGAAAGATTAAAGTCGATCCATTGTTGGCTACACGGGATTGTCCATTAAAAATCTCAGGAAGATCCATATTAATATCAACATAAATTCGATGCAAGTAAATAAATAAGTCTACCTAATTCCGATCTCAGTTTATTGCTCATAGAAGCTTTTTGGATCGTTTATTAATATTAAATAGCTTATCTATTTGTGCATCTGACTATTAAGTTTTGAGATAGCTATCGGGGTCTAAATGTTTTTGTCGATCATTTTTGCACTGTATACTTTTATTGGCTTTTTTGTTAGGTGAGATTTTTGCACCGTATAATGTTTATTGGGTTATTTTTTCAGGTGTGAAATAATCCTTTGACTTTTGCTTGAGACGGACCGAGAGTTGGACTTTTACTGACTAAAATCCACTCCTATGATCCTTCTGAGCCTTACGGTCCAGAGCAACGAGTTTTCCTTCCAGAAACGGACCGTTCTCTGTAGCGACTCTTGGGGCAGGCCAACAGTGGACGTCTTTTGGCTGATGATGATGACGAAATACCGTGGCAGAACTTGTTGCTAAGAAATAGAAGACTCGTAAGTAAAGCGATGATGTGATCACGCTTACTTAGATGTAACTTACTCGTATTTAGACGTCACTTAAAGACCCATAAGTTATTATATACCTTCTCTTTTATAAGTACGAGTATATTGTATAATACATGCATTCTTCATTCTTCTAAATTGTAGCGAGATTAAAGATTACATAAATTATGAAACTAACAATAGCTTATTTCTTTGTGACAAAGATTCGACCGATTATATTATTACATACAAAGAAAATCAAGAATTAGATTTTTATCTTAGCATACAATAAGTTAGAATCATTTAAAAATGAAAGTTCCCTTTCCCTTTTCCAATTATATCAGTGGTCAGCGATGGAGAACGTTTGTCTAGAAAAATAAACCGGCCAAGTGCGAGTCAGATTCGTGGATGAAGGTTCCGTATATTTGTTTAATCCTGTTTTTACTATTTGTTGTTATAGCTGCAACAGAAATACATCATCTGTGATCATTTTTGGGATAAAAAGTAACCTGTGTGCTACTTCAGGACTACTCTTGTAAACCAAAGTTTCATAGTAATCCAGTCAGTATTTTATGCGTGAAAGAGTAGCAAACATCCCAGTTTTGGTTTCTTTTGGGCCCGTTTTCAGTAAGCTATGTATCTAAAGTTGCAGCTACTAAAGATAAACAAATCTATCCTTTTGCCCTTACTTGCTTTCCGTCCTACCGACGGATGATAGCATTTCCTACCAGAAGTTGTGGATTGATAGATAGAATCTTACTGTTTATCGGGGATAGCTATCTATCTATAAACTGCGGTAGGTTTTTGAAAACGGGCGTTAGACACATTCGTTAAGAAACACAAACTATTGACTAACAGACCCCACACTAAGAAGTAAACAAAAGTTTCCAAGGCGCCACTAGTCTACAAATCTCCGAACAGCTTACCTACGCACATCTCAAGAGAAAAAAGCACCTTTATTCCACTTTCATCATCAACCAGCATCATCTTTGGTAGCTGGTTTACCCGTCTACCAAGTTTCATCGAAATTCAGACTTTAGTTTTTGCGCCAGAGAGTAACAAACATCCCATTCAAAATTTCACGTTTATAATAATTAGTAGGGTTTGGTTTTTTTCAGACACATTTATTGAAAAACACGACCTTCATCACTCTTGGACTTAAAGACCCCATTAGCATTCTCAGGACTCAGGCCTCCTCTCTTGAAGAGGGAATGGGCCATAATCCCCCGCGTGGACCCATTGCGAATTGGTGGATGTCACATGTCTTCGAATTTTTGGTTCTAGGACATGCCGGTTTCCTCACGATGTTTTCCTTCAACGTTTTGAGAGCAGTGGTGATGAAATAAATTACAGAACGTAAAGCGCCTGACCGGGACACTAAGACCCCACACTAAGAAGTAAACAAAACTTTCCAAGGCGCCACTAGTCTACAAATCTCCGAACAGCTTACCTACGCACATCTCAAGAGAAAAAAGCACCTTTATTCCACTTTCATGTCGCTCTATTGTGATGGTGCTTCCGATAATGCACCCTTTATGATGCTCACAAAAGGTGCACCGATATGTTGGCTAAGAAATTTAATATCTACGGTGGTATGACAAAGCGTTACTGATGCTTGACGGGATGTTAGAAACTAGGTGTAGGAAGGAAAGGATGTGGTGTTTGTGTAGACAATATTGTCTTTTATTGTAATGAAAATATTGTTGCAATAGTTTTCTGTTAATTGGGGGTTGTAATTGGGTGCACTTGCTTATCACATAATGGCTCTACTTCCAGTCTCACCAGAAAGTGTCGTGTTAACCCACTGGTTGCAGGTCCGAAACCGGGTAAGTACCCGGTTTCGGACCATAATGGTGATGGTGGGCATAATGTGAATTCTTTTCCAATTCAAATATACTTTTATAACTTTATCAAAGATTCGGGTCCGTGGCTTAGCCCCCAGTGGTCGACGCCCCTGTGGCCGACGCCCCCGATACGATTAATTTAATTCAAAGTAATTTTTGATTTTTTGGATGTTTGTATATAATAAATGTGCTTCTATTTGGTTAAGTGGCGATCTATTCTCTCTGCTATTTGATAGATAACTTTTGTTTAGAACAACGAAACATATCAACGAAAAATACTATTTTATTAGGGTGAAACATTTTTCTCATTTACTGTACTAAGTGAAAAAGTACAAAAAAAAAGATATTAAATTATTAGTTTCGGGGGCGTCGACCACAGGGGCGTCGACCACTGGGGGCCTAAGCCACGGACCCAAAGATTCTACGAGGCCCCATGTTTCAGAAAGCACGTAAAGCCGTTAAACGCCAGAAAGTCTGACCATCAGTCTAACCAAGAAGAGTCTTGTTGACAGAAACCGAGTTGTGGAGGTATGATAGGCAGTCGCTCCATGTACACGAGTATTCAGGTGCACCCGGTTAGACTGTAAACCAACCCACAACACAACTGGTAGAAAATGCCTTAGGCATTAAGTCCGCCTTTGTACCTTTTTGTGCAAAAAGTGTTAAATAAATAAATAAACCCAAAGCTTGAAGGCAAAATGCTAGGGAAATGATGACATCCAGCCTTACTTAATATTGAAACTGCCTCATGCATCAGCCACATCAAGTTAGAAAGTAAACCGACCCCAATTTACTGGGGACAGGAAGGTGATGTCTTCTAACCTCGAAACTATTGATAACTTATTGTTAACTTCTGACCTGTTGGTCTAGTGGTTAGTGACCCTGACTGCTATTCCGGAGGTCGTGGGTTCGATTCCCACCCAGGACAAATGTTTGTGTGATGAGCACGATCATTTATTCTGTGTCTGGATGTTATTTATCTATAATAAGTATGTATTTAGAAATAATATATAAGTATGTTTACCAGTTGTCTAGTACCCAAACACACTCAAGCTTTGCTTAGCTTGGGACTAGAAGGCGTTGTGTGAAAGTTGTGGAATATTATAATATATTGTTATATATTGCAACTACCTCATCCAACACCATTCCTGCTTCTGTAATCGATCAGCAAGTTATTGTTAGCGCGTACACCGTCTATATTAATCTCGAGGTAATCCTCCATGTAGCTGTAATTAAATTCACGAACCGCATTACGGACATGTCGTGTGTTTGAGACGGGAATCTGGCTCTTGTGATATCAGGTGAAGGCTTTGGGATCGGAGTCAAAGGAACTGATTTTGGGCACGATAGTTTCAATCAGATGAAGAGTAAATACAAACCTGTAACTAAACTGGGGTTTCCTGATAGCTAAACTACCTGTACTCTTTTTTAAGGTGAAGTCATCCAATGACTTTTCCGGCTCTGCCCTAGAGTGAACGTGTCTTTAACTGACCCACTCCAATGTTAATTATTTGTCCTCATGCCAACGTCCTGGGCTTACCCCTGCTGAAACCCTAGCTTCACCTGGTACTCCTAAAGTTAAGAAACCTTCTACACAATTTTCTGGACCAAGCAAAGGATAAATATGAAATAACAACTACTTTTGCCTTTGACACGCTAAGAAGATAAATGAAAATAGTATAAGAGGGTAGGGGTATCCGATGGATGCGAGATACACAGGATCGGTCGTGTTGGCGAAATTTGAAGGAGAACGAACGAATGAGGAAGACGGCTAAAATGATGGTGTCGAATGATGATATGCATTCTGTTTCATGATGTATGTTTTATATAGAGGAGCTCGTGGCTAGATAATAACAGCCGCACAGGGCGATCTTCAAGGTTAAGCAACGCTTGCCAGGGTTGGTCTGTGGATGGGTGACCATCTTAAAATAACGAGTTTCCTCCGTGCCTCGGAAAGCACGTTAAGCCGTAGGTCCCGGCTGTCATTTGTAGATCTTTGGCAGTCGTTACGGATAGTTTTGCCATGAAGTACCTACCGTGTTACCCCAGTGTTGTGGAGGTCCAGTAGGCAGCCGCTCCTCGTAAAATTCTGGTATTCAGCTAAATCCGGCTTGACTGGAAGCTGACCCCAATATAGTTGGGAAAAGGCTAGGCAGATGATGATGATGACATGTGTGTTCGGGACCCAAACAAAACAAAAAAGACAAAATTAATAGCAACATTTGTAACTCAAACTGCAATACTTATTACGAAACTGCCGATGCAAATTGTCAATAAATTGTAGACTATTGATGCAGTGACAACTGACAACTGATTTACAGTATTGTTGTCAACATACATCTTCCGATCATCACGACGCACTCCGACTCGGACAGAGTATTTCGAAATATTCATTGCTTGTGTTTGACTTTACTAATATTTTAGACTTGAACATGCAACACAGACATTGCATTCTTAAGAACGTACTCCCCGCGACATAATTTCATACCATTACGTGATTATGAAGTTATTACATATATTAATCTAGATATTTGGGAGAAAAAAGGAAGGTTTCTATCGAAAACAAAACAGAAATTCGTGTAAAATTAATCCAGTAAAAGACCTCAGAAAATTTGCAGTCTTGCGTAAACTTTGACCCCTTACTTATAAATTTAAAAAAGTAAAGAAAATATATTTATAGAAACCTTTCTCATTAAATCAGTATTCTGAATAATAAAAACTATATCCAAAAAAAATAATACAACATGTTATTTCTGGGACAAGTTTTGTAAAAATTTTGGTAGACTGACGGAATTTAGAATACCTACTATCATCAGGTGTTCAGGCGTTTTCTTATTTTTTTCGCGTTGCTTCAATATCTAGCATTGTCACAAGCTTTGAAATCATGCTGACATTGGTGACGGATAGAACAAGCATTAGTATTATCGGTCTTATAATGTTCCCACTGCTGGGACTCAGGCCTCCTCTCTAGGAGGCACGTAAACAAATAAGTTTAACGTTAACCTTCCTACCCTCAGGTAAGAAGGCGTTACATTAAACCCAATTTCTTTATGATTCAAAACAACTTTTGCCCGATCAGCAACTAAATAAATAAAATATCATACATCTAAACTTACTTTATGTGATAACTATAACTCGTCTTTATCAACTTCATTGGCAACCGTAAATAGGTACATACCTGAAACAAAAAGAAAATACATTCGTTAAAATAATGTTAGCATTAGCATTATCGGCCTTACAATGTTCCCACTGCTGGGACTCAGGTCTCCTCTTTAGGAGAGCGAATAGGCCATAATCCTCCGCGCGGGCACAGTGCGGATTGGCGGATGTCACATGTTTTCGAATTTTTGGTTCAAGGACATGCCATATTTCCTCACGATATTTTCCTTCACAGTTTTGAGAGCAGTGGTGATGAAATAAATTACACAAAGTAATGCGCCTGACCGGGTTTGAACCCGCGACCTACAACTTGCAAGTCGGGGTAGTTACCACTGGGCCACCACTGCTCAAGAAGAAGTGCCGTCTTATAACCAAAACACCAATCTATCCATACTAAAGCAAGTATTGACAGACCAACAATCCAGATATGTTTATTCAACAATAAAAGTGACAGCACACATGAACACATGATGTAAGACAGAGATAAGTTTTGGGCGTATAGTTGTATATTACATTCATCATCTACCCAGCCTTTTTTTCATAAATATGTGTCCACCCATCTCCTAGCCTTTTCCCAACTATATTGGGGTCGGCTTCCAGTCAAGCCGGATTTAGCTGAATACCAGTATTTTACCAGGAGCGGCTACCTACCAGACCTCCACAACCCATTAACTGGGGTAACACGGTACTTCATGGCAAGACTGGAGTCAGATTTACTGGCTTCAGACTATCCGTAACGACTGCCAAAGATCTCCAAATGACAGCCGGGACCAACCGCTTAACGTGCTTTCCGAGGCACGGAGGAAACTCGTTATGTAAAGATGGTCACCCATCCACAGACCAACCTAGGCAAGCGTTGCTTAACCTTGAAGATCGACCTGTGCGGCTGTTATTATCTAGCCACGAGCGCCAGACATGTTTATTCAACAATAAAAGTGACGGCACATACGAACACATGATGTAAGACAGAGATAAGTTTGGGCGTTTAACTTAGTTGTATATTACATTATAAGTTTTATATTACATTATGAGTATCTGTAGTTTGGGCGGAGACCTTGCGTTTCACTTATGAGCACAATCAATCGTGTATTGTTTTGTGCTGTGAATGTTATGAGCTGTGAAGAGCGACTAGGTTAACTGTGAACGAGGAGAATTTTTTGATTTTGACAAGTGCGAGATGACGGGATGACTTAGATGCCTACCATACGGGCTGGTCCGAGGTGGTTCGAGAAAAGAATGCCTAGAAGAAGTTAGGGGAAGCCTTTCGCCAGCAGTGGGAAAGTACAGGCTGTATAACAAAAAAGTGAGAGTAGTGGTAGCCCAGAGCTAATTTACGACTTACCCAGTTAGGTGCTTTACTATCGACTTACCCAGACTCCCAGACAGGTGCTTTACTTTGTAATTTCATCGCCATTTCACATTGCGAAAAACATTGCGAGCATGTCCTTGTAACATCCGAAAATAGTACCACGAGTTAGATTACGGCGTTCCCTTTATAGAAAGAAGACCTCGAGTCCCAGTAGAGGGAACACTATTACTATAAGGCTGATTCTGCTTATTAAGAGTGGAATCTCTGGGTGAATTTGCCCCACAGTTTGTCGGACATTCAGCTGGGCAGCCTTCCATGTGGGAATCGAAACCGCCATCTGCAGCGCAGCAGCCAACCGCTCAACCACTGCGCCAACCGTACCATCTTTTAAAATTGAATAAACTTGTCTTGGTGGCTCTAAATAGATGAACTGATATATTCCACGACGAGGTATTTAGGTCATTAGACAGATTATGCCATTATTTGTGAAGAAAGTAATCTTTTCTTCTGGCAACGGAAGTTGCGAGCTAAATTCTTGCTTTTATAAATCGCATTCCTTTATCATTAATTCAGAATTTATTGCCAACAAATGAAACAAAAAAAGCACAGTGTAAACCAGACATACGTGTCCCAGTCTGTAACGTGCCCCACTGGTAAAAATTAGACACGCACCTAAAAAAAAAGTTATCATCTACCTAGCCTTTTCCCAACTATATTGGGGTTGGCTTCCAGTCAAGCCGGATTTAGCTGAATACCAGTATTTTACGAGGAGCGGCTAAAAAATGTAATAATATTAATTTTGTTTTTTTTTTTTATTTAAATTATATCAAATATAGCAAGTTAAACTTGCTCTGTACCTATAGCTTACGCATGTTACCGACTGGAACATTCATGCCTGGTACACCATATTTTAAAAAAAATGTCCGAAGTCCACACTCACAGAATCCACTCCATTAATGTATCTGACCTTTTAATAACGCAACTCAACTTCATAGTTTGAGGTCGTCGATAACATCGGCGCCTGCGCACTGCAAGTCACTGACAGACTGGCCTCATGACTATTGACTATCGACTATTGACTAGTGTTATTGTTTTGTAATGACTTATGATAAAAATCATCATCTTCATCATCAGTTTAGGCAAAAGACGTGTAGGTACAATACGTCCGCTAAAAGTTGGCGAGTGTGAAATTAGGCTCTGCGAATTTTGGCGAACACTCGTACAAAAATACCTAGGTTTAAAAAAAAAATGCAATTTGCAATTGTTATTGCTGTTAAAAACCGTAATTGGGATTTAATTTTTTAAAACCTTTATTTTTGTACGAGTTTTCAAGTGCCAAAATTCGCAGAGCCTAACTTCAGACTCGCCAACTTATAACGGCTGTACTGTACAGCTGGATATAAAGGAGTTAAACCTTTCCCGATCTTCGACTGGTAGGTATATCGACAGGTCCTTTGTGTTTAGTAAACCTTTTGTCAGACCCGGTACATCTAGGTCTTAGAAATATTTGTTCCGTGCGGTAATCGAACCCGCGTTATCAACCACTGCGCCTAACGTACCGTCAACCCATCCCAATAATCTAGTTCCCATCAAATTCTTTCTCCCGCTACGGGTGGAGCGAGAGTGTGTCAGACTTTTACTGACTAAACCCACATTCAAAATCTTCTAGATGCCTTTTAATAAATCTACTTTGTATGCTGATATGTGTCAATCAAGATCCTAGTAGTATGTCACAGTTTCTTCTAAAATTATTGCCTGTCAGCTACTACAAGGAAAATACCTGCACAGAGTCACTATTTCGAACTTTTTTAACTATGTAGATACAAGTCTGAGTTACCAGGTATTGCAAAAAAACATGCATAGCGTAAAGACACCTCATCAAATTAATATTTTTCGCTCGTGCAACCCAAAAATCTCAAATACCGTATGATTCACCATCACCTGTTTTTATTTTTTTATTATTCCATCCAAAAATCGTTCTACATAGATAAGAAAACCAGACTACACATTAACTACCTACACCGTCAGCGGTGCATACAAAGAGTTAGTTTTCGAGAAATTTTAACACGTACGTACCAACAAACAGTTATCTTGCAACATTAAATCCGTCCCACAATTTTATCAGAGAAATACCGTTTTTCTGAGTAAAAGTTACGAGATGTGATGTGATTTTAGACTAGGAACTGGTAGCATTAGACATGTATTGTCGTTTTTATTATCTGTGCAATGACAGTAGATGTCAAAATGGCAGTTAAAGGTAACATAGATACTAATAATAATAAAAAAGATACTAATACTTGTGAAATAATAAGTAATTTATTGGACGGTAGTGTCAGACTAATAGTTTGGCTATACTTTTCTCAAGTTCGAGTCGGCTTCCAGTCAGATGCCATTAAATAACAATATTTTACATAGAAAAACTGCCTATGTGCCTTCCAAAACCCAGTAACTGGGTAACAAGATAACCTGGTCAAGACTGTACTTAGTGAACGAACAAAGATCTTCAAAGACAGCCGGAGCCAACGACTTAACTAAGTTTTACCCATCCATAGAAGTGTTGCTTAACTATAAAAACTCAACCCAAGACCTTGCTTTAACATTACCACTATCTTCTACACACACCCACTAGCAAAAATTCCTTACCCACCAACCACAAACAGCGCAAAGAAATTTTTAAATATGCACACCACGAATCATATTTTTATTCAGCCCCCAGCGACAGACATATCGAATTTTAAATAAGATTCAAAATTCCCGCTCAAATGAGCGCCCCCTATAAATCATGACAGCTAAAAGGAATCGCAGTTCAAATTTCGAATTTAGAAAAAAAATATGATGCGTTCGATACAGGGTTGCCATTATTGGCAATTTATTTTTCCCAGAAATATTGAGAGTGAGGCTTTTGTATAGGGAAATGATATGTGTATTGGCAATTTGTGGAATTGTATGAGTTTTGGTGAATTGGGATTGATAGGATTCCATGCATGCATAGTTATGGTTTGACAATGCGCCAGTACAGAGCAATGATCTCTTCTTATACATACAGAGAAAAACCAAAATATACCATGTTTGATTACTGATTTTTTTTTAACCTTTAACAAAACAGAGGATTTTTTTATATTGTTGATTGGTTTACGCTAGACCGCTATCTCACCTGATGGAAAGCGACGATGTGGTCGATAATGGAGCGCATTTACCTAGAAGTAATTCACTCTTGACTTAAAGATTTAATTTTTTATAAGTGTAACGTGTATGTCTGTATGTGACATTATATCCGATACGAAAAAACAAATTTTGATTTCGTTTATTATTTCCTTTCAAAAGTGATTTAATCAAGATTGTTCTTAATCTTTTGAAGATCATAAGCCCTTTTTGCCATAATTTTTAGTGCATTTAAAGAAGCTGTTTAATGTTTGAATTCCCAACCGGTCCTATGAGACCGCGCTGTTATTGTTTTACTATTGTGTCTCGTTTCGCGGGTATGTGATAGATTAATCAAGCACTTGCTTGATTAAACAGCTTGCTTGCTTTTTAGTGTACATACTTATGTACACTAAAAAGTAGGTTACACGTTAGAATCCGAAAGGAAATCTAATAAGAGTAAACCTTGGAGTGATGCACGACTGAGAAACAATTCTAACGTTAACGTTTAAACGGGTAATGTTCCACAGACGCGGCCATTATCCGCAAACATTGTAATAGACCGCTCCCATCGGTTAACTTTAACTAGCACAGTGCACTTTAAACCCGGCTAAGAAGATTTCAAATTAAGCTTTTTTTACCAACTATGCGGGTAATTTTAGTGGGCAGGTAACATTGCTCGTTGAACTGATGGTCGATGGAGACGGAAGGTTCTGGAGAGGCGAAAGCGTACCGGATGAAGCAGCGTTGGAAGCCCTTCCACAAGGTGGACCGATGACCTGGTGAGGGTCGCACAGGATCGGTCGATAAAGCAACACTTGGGGAAGGCCTATGTCCAACATGGGATGTCGTTTGTTTGAAATGATGATGCGGGCCGACACCCATTTTAATCAAATGCAGCACCAACCAGTATTTTACATGGAATCACTACCGTCTGATCTCTACAACCCGTTAACTGGGTAACACGCTACCCCATGGTAAGACTGGTGAAAGATTTTCTAGCTTTTGGCAATCGTATTGATTGTAAAAGATGTACAAATTACAACAA
This sequence comes from Mythimna separata, assembly GCA_030763345.1. NCBI lineage: Eukaryota > Metazoa > Arthropoda > Insecta > Lepidoptera > Noctuidae > Mythimna > Mythimna separata. Next base: position 11,224,857 of record CM061192.1, read on the forward strand.
GGGCCTTTTAGGCACAAGGGCTTTTACTAATAAGGGTTCCGTTTTCCTTTTTGAGGGAAGGAACTCTAAAAAATGGTCACCGATCCACAGAATAACCTCAAGCGAAGCGTTGCTTAACCTAAGTCGATACGTACGGCTGTTATTACAAAACCACGAGCCAAGCGAAAAAGATTTCAAATGTCGATCAAAATACTGGCAAGCAATAAAAAAAATCTGTGTACGTTCGAAATTCGAAATCACAGTCGCCAGCCCTATTCGATTGCCTTCGCGCGGCTTCGGCCCCACTCGGGGCTCGCGACGTGTCCCGAATACGTGTGTTCGTAATAAAAATCTGGCCGAACGGTGTCGCGCCTTCGCTTCGTGCAGCTTCGCACGACGTATCCAATTTTATGGTTCCTGATTTGAAAAATTATGGAAGTGTCTTGATTCCTTTTTCAATCGGTTCGCTGTTTTGTCTACTTTTCAGCTGATTTGAGGGAATTTATTGCATGAGTAGAAAACGGAGCGTTATTAGCATGAGGTCTTTCATTCGATTTACAGGTTAAGCATAGTGTCTTTGGATTTTTGCATCCGAAATTTCTCAGTAGCAGGTTGATGTCGATGACTTTGAAAAGGTTGCGGGATGCCGATTGATGCGAGTGGCAGGGGGCCGTTCATTGTGATGACACTTGGGGAAGCCTATGTCCAACAGTGGATGTCTTTCTGTTGAAATGATGATGATGAGGTGATTGTCTGGACAACATGGGACTTGAGCATAACCGTCGACACTATCACACTACACACACTGGGTGCACTACCAAAGCATCTCGGATTTACCACACCATTCGAGGTATTCCACGAAGCACAACCAGACGAAGTGCAACTAAAGTATTACACGAAGCACAACTTTGTGCTTCAAATAAAAAGTTGTGCTTCAAAAAAAATTGATTTGAAGCACAAAGTTGTGCTTCGTGGAATACTTTAGTTGCGCTTCGTCTGGTTGTGCTTCGTTTGGTTGTGCTTCGTGGAATGCCTCCACCATCCAGATAATGAAGGCTTGATATTATATTTTGTGAAGCGTTTTAATTCATGAATCCCCGACCGGTCTCATTGGACCGCGCTGTTATTGTTTTACTATTGTGTCTCGTTTCGCGGGTATTGATAGGTTAAGTGATTAATAGTAAGCTAAATTGTTCCAAAGAGTCACTGCGGTCCTGGAACGCAAAGGTGAACTGAGCATAGGTAAAATTTTAGTCAGTAGGTAAAAGTTTGATACGCCCTCTAGTCCCTCTACCTCTAGCTCCAATCTAGAGCAGTAGAAGTCTTTGGATGGTGTGTTGAAGATCGTACCTGGATAGGTAGATTTTAGCGAATCAACTGTTTGCGATAGGACCTTGGCTTCAACAAGCTAATCTTTAAAACCTCTGACCTCAACGTTAAAAATGTTATTAATGTCAAGTACCATACCAACCACATAATAAAAACTGTGAAATATTGCAAAAACTAAGAAAACGAAAGTAAAATCCTGCGCAACTTCATCACGATTCATGATGCGCTTTAACTCCTAAAATAAACAGTTTCAACCTCAAAGTTAAACATCATGTTAATTTATGATCACGATTGTACACGGAGTAAATAGTAGATGGAGCCTTTTGTAGGAGCCGTGATTCTATTGATCAATCGCAACCCTACGGTCCTGCAAGCCTGCGCCTACAGTGTTCAGGAATCTTTCCGCGACTCCCAACGCCCAAGGTGTCTCTTGCGGCAGGTAGGGGCGTGAGACAAATTAATGAAGCAAGATTTATTTTCTATACGGCTTAGATTAATTATGAAATAATAAAAAAAAAACTATTTCACCATTTTTAATGTTTCCTTTTGTGTACTTTAGAATTAAAGAATTAAAAAAAAAATCTACAAAAGAAATCCATCACCTCTCCTGAATTTTCCCAATTCTAATTGGCTGTAGGATGTAGCTGAATACCAGAGTTATTATTGATGCAGTTGATACAAAATTATCAAGCAAATAAAAAGCTGATTTAAATAACCCTATACTACATACTTTTGTGTTCTTTAACCATATAACGAAGTATCAATATAAACCAGTCATCGCACGAATACACGATCGCTGCATTCCTTTATATGGCAAACCCTATGCGCTAACCGATGTCATTTCCTGCTCACACTATACAAATTACCACGACCATGGTTGCTTTGACGCCGCCTATTGACAAATTCATATTCACTTAGTAGTCAGTATTCAAGAAACTTAACCCGCAACTTACACTTAAGAGTCAACACTTCAACCACTGATTACCGGCCCATCGTAACCAAAGTAATCTACCGCCAATGCGAACACTGATCACGCTATCGGCAATCCATTTATGCCTCATCCGTGCCCCGGCGTGAATAATCTACGAAACTGATGATATCATTGCATTAGTATGAACTGCCAGCCATCCATCCATGTTTTATGCAAGCATTGACTACAATGCATATTTTTGCATAATTCACTGGAAATGTTCTTAATAAACTGTTGACCGCAGAGTAGGGTGGATATGTACGGTGAAATTTTTTGGGTAAAAATTCGTGGAACGGTATGGTACGTCAGTATTTAATATAAAGGAAAAATAAAGAAAATAATCTAATTTGGCACAAACACAGGAAGGATAAAACTAAAAACGAAAAGACATTTTAAAATATAGCGCCAAAATAGGTCCAGTTCTGCACAAATTCCAGGTAAGTAGTACTTCACAACCATACTGATCTGCAGTATCGTAGTTTTGCTGATAAATTAAGGTAAGCATAAGTTCTCTCCATGTTCAAGAGTCAATGCGGCTTTAGTACGCAAAAACGGGTTATTGTAAACTCGTCAAGTCAAGTCAAAATATTTTTATTTCACATAGGCCTACATGAGCACTTATAAAACGTCGAAAACTAGTGCACGGTTCCAAATTGGTCGTTTCCTATGGAGAAGAACCGGCAAGAAACTCCGTGGTTACTCTTTTCAAAAAACTATTGGGTTTACAACATTTCCATATTACAATACAGACACTTATGCGAGGACAGTGTAGACCAGTCAATATTGCACCCAAAACCACAATAAAGATAAAATTAGTCAAAAACTGGGTTCAAAAAGGTAGTAATTAAAATCTGTAGTCCACAGTGCCCACTCATTCACATTATACAAAAGAAGCTATATAAATATATGAACAAAAAAAAGACAATTATAAAACTTATCAACAAATAAGATACAAACACAAAAAAAGAAAAATCACGACTTAGTGAATTTAAAGTGATAAAGATCCGAATAATATAAAAATATTGCAAAAGCAATGGCTTAAGTAAATAGTAAATAAATACAATAAAACAAACATGGAGCAGTTAATAGACATGTTTACACAATAATGCAGTTAATGAGTTACCAGGGGGCCACATGTGCAGAAGCAGTTAATGCCAAACAAGCGTGTCTTCGACGTAGTCTCTAACCTTGTAATATGCTTTTTTAGTTAGGACACGCTTAATATGGGTTTTGAACTTTCCCTCGCTAAGTTCAATAACGGACTTGGGTAACTTATTATAAAAGCGTATACTATTGACAAGGAATGACTTGCTGGTCTTCGCTAGTCTCCATTTAGGTAACACGATTTCGTGTTTCCTACGCGTATTTTTGTCATGTAAATCGCTTCTAATTTTAAAAAGTCCTAAGTTTTTACGTACATACAATATACTTTCTAAAATATAAAGAGAGGGCAGAGTTATTATATCAATTTCTCCAAATATATTTCTAAGGGACTCGCGAGGACCCATTTTATAGATAGCCCGGACATAATACTGTGGAAATAAGCATAGTACACTAATCTGGCTGTGGCTACATCTGTCAATTGCCTAATTTTTCTTACTGCATATGCTGCTGAGCTTCACAATTTGACACGCCACACAATGCACTTATGAATGAAAATGCAATAAAAATGTGACGAGTTTACAATAACCCGCAAAAACACAGGTGGGTTTTAGTCAGTAAAAGTCTGATATGCTTTCTCGTTCATACATCCGACAGTCCGTCAGTCGTCTCGTTCAGTCATTGGATGATCCTCAAAAAAAAAACTTTTTTTTTTTAATATCTTACATTTATATGTAGATCTTTTCAGTTCAATAAATTGTTACTCTCAAAAAGTCTAAATCTCTCAGTCCAAACAAATAGAAAATATCCACAAAAATTCTAAATTCACGGTGACCCTACCAAAGACAAACTTGGAATGACTAACTTTATTACGTAAACAGTAAAGTTTAAGATTTTCAAGAAAAAACAACACAACCACAAATTCTTAACAAACATTGAAGCCTGAATCATTGAAACTACAACAAACTGCCTATTTTCCTTATTATATGTAATGACAGATATGAGTAATGCTCTATTCTTGCAATGTGTAAAACTTTCTTAAACGATTTGGTTTAAAGGTTTTGATTGTTTTGTGATTCATGAAATCATGTTAAATACTTCCACTTATCTAGGCTGGTTTAACTGTCTGAGAAACTGTTTTTAGAGGAGCTCGTGGCTAGATAATAATGTTTTTTCCATCGGACAAACCGTCGTACGGCGAATGTCCATCCTTTTGTTGTTGAAACCTCTACGGTCCGGACTAAGCGCTTCGCTTCGTCGTTTATACCGCGTACATCGAAGGACTGGAATAGTTTGCCTGATGCGGTCTTCCCGTCCAATTATAATTTGGGTGTCTTCAAGGCTAGAGTGAATAGGCTCTTAATAAACTAGTGCGCCTCACCATCTAAGATTGCATCACTGCTTACCATCAGGTGGGATCGCAGTCAAGCACTAGCTTATACAATTTAAAAAAAAAAAAAGCCGCACGGGTCGATCTTCAAGGTTAAGCAACGCTTGTCAAGGTTGGTCTGTGGATGGGTGACCATCTATCATACTGAGTTTCCTCCGTGCCTCGAATAGCACGTTAAGCCGTAGGTCCCGGCTGTCATTTGTAGATCTTTGGCAGTCATTACGGATAGTCAGAAGCCAGTAAATCTGACTCCAGCCTTGCCATGAAGTACCATGTTACCCCAGTTAATGGGTTGTGGAGGTCTGGTAGGCAGCCGCTCCTCATAAAATACTGGTATTCAGCTAAATCCGGCTTGACTGGAAGCCGACCCCAATATAGTTGGGAAAAGGCTAGGCAGATGATGACTTATTTTCCTTATTTAATATAATGACGGAAATGAGTAATGCTCTATTCTTGCAATGTGTAAAAAAAACTTTCTTAAATGATTCGTTTGAAACAAATGCTTAAGATTGTTTTGTGATTCATGAAATCATGATAAATACTTCCACTTATCTAGGTGTGTTTAAAAGTCTGAGAAACTGTTTTTTCAGAAGTGAATCATACGATTACATGCAATGTGTTGAATATTGATGCCTCTCCATCTAGAGAAAGTATAATGACTAATCATAAAGAAAGAAAGGGAAACTTGTTATTAGCCATAGTTTACTTAAGCACTTTTTTTTATTATTGTTAGGCTCGCGCTTGACCACATCTCACCTGATGGTAAGCGATCATGTGGTCGACGACGGAGCACACTTGCCTAGAAGCAACCTATTCACTCTTGACTTAAAAACCTCTAGGTTGTAGTTATCAGAAACCCAGTATACTTTACTTTACACACTTTGTAACATAACATACTTTGAGTATCTCTGTTGGTTACCTTAATAAAACTAAAAAAGAAAAACTTATACCTAGTGTTTGTCTGCATAAGTAGTTCTTATATTAATTGTTATACGTAAATCGTAGATATATTAGTGGTCAAAATGTCCCCTGCTTTTGCTGTTGAGCAGTGATGGCCCAGTGGTTACGGCCCCAACTTACGAGTTGCAGGGTCACGGATTCAAACCCAGCCAGGCGCAACACTGTCCGATTTATTTCATCACTACTGCTTTTAAAACGGTGAAGGAAAACATCGTGAGGAAACCGGCCTGTCCCAGAACCAAACATTCGAAGTCATGTGACATCGACCAATCCGCACTGGGCCCGCGTAGTACATTATGGATTATTCCCTATCCTAGAGGAGATGCTTTGGTTCCATGGACCATTCCCTCTCTTAGAGAGGATGCCTGACAACTGGATGGTGTGACATGCAGTACCAATTAATTATCACTTCTATTTATGTTTATTTTTAAGTTTTATGCTTTAGATTCTATCTACATGTTTTGTTTCTACACTGTGTGTATATATGCTTGTTGGCCAAATTAATAATTTTCTTTCTTTTCTTTCCTGAGTCCCAGTGGGAACATTATAAGGCTGATTTATGTTTTTACAGTGGGAACAGCTAGTGGTTATTAATAACGATACATACACTGACAGGTCCTCTAGGTAGGAACACAAAACATCTACATAATACAGTCATCCGCAAATTGCGCTGTAATAAAACGCATAAACAATTCTGTCGAGTACACTCGCGTGCACACGTAGCTAAGGATTCGTGCAGACTTGACAGTTTTTAATACTGTACAGAAGCGAACTTAATGCGTTAGGTATTTTCTACCAGTCGATCTTACTGTGGGTGAGTGATTTTGTGGGAATAGAATTGTTATAATATATACGAAATATTTAATTGTTATAATGATTCCATTAGTGTTGAACATAGGAGTTACCTTTGGCGGAACCTGGCAAAAGCCGGGATTAACGCCGGGTAAAAGAAGACAGGAGTTACAAGAGAAGATTCGAAGTAGAAGCTAATTATTAAGCGGGATTGTTGCAATACAAAGGGCAATGGAACGAACACAGGCGGGTTTTAGTCAGTAAAAGTAAATTCGTTGGATGATTATATAAAAAAAAAATGGGAAAAGTGAAATTAAGTGTACGCTTTGCATTACAACTGTCCACATTAATTCCTCATCATTTATTTCAGTTACATTGCCATCAAATCCAATAGGTACCTACTGTTGTCACTCGTTACGCCGAAAGGACGACAACAAAAACGCGTAGGTTCCGCACTTTACCGCTAAACGCGTATTTAGCACTTTCGTGCGCGGATGTACGCGACTATAAATGTATTAAGGGGCAGTGTACATGAATAGCAATGTCTCTATTTTAGTGGACGTGATTAAATTGAATTATTTTGTGGCGACTGTGAAATGGCGTTTAAATGGAAATAAGCGAGGATTCCTGTGGGTTTCAAGTTTGAGACGGATGTAGGTACACATTTCTCCTGATATTATACACGATATATATCAATATATCATGCATTTTTTATATTACATAGGGTCGCGTTTGGGTGTACTCCCATTTCGGCACCCAGATTTTCGGATTGGAAATCTGTATTGGTCACTACCATCCAAAATACCGAATCGGGAGTAGTTAGCTTGTGTGCCGAAAATATTGGTGCCGAAAATCCGGGTGCCAAAACGGGAATACTCCCGCGTTTGACCACTATCTCACCTGATGGTAAGCGATGATGTGGCCGACGTTGGGGCACGTTTGCCTAGCAGTAACCTATTCACTCTTGACTTAAAAACCCCATCCATGATATCTTTATGGATTGTCTAGAAATGTTTCCTAAGAAACATGTAAATACACGTTTGTATCAAGAATATGCTTGCTCGCACGTGTTTGTGAAGAAATGCAAATATAAATAAAACCAACTAAAATATACACAAACATCACATTCGCACAAACCGCTACCGAAAAGTACATATGTACTGAGAATTGGTAGACTTTACACGTGTAAGTAGAATCTCGCATATTTAATTAATTATGTACCTAAATAACTTACCAAACCTACCTTTACAACATTTGTATTCCAAAGCGTAAAAATATAATTATGTCTAACTTCTGCTAGCGACTTCGTTCACGTAATATTAGATAATAATTAAAGGGAACAACACAAAAGTATCCTTATGCTACTTTAGGACATGGTCCACCTTTGTGCCCATTTAAATCCGTACTGGCGTTTGAGCGTGATAACTGATAAAGTAACAAGCATATAAATATCCATATACACTATTAGTGATTTTTATTATTAGCGATATGCTCGCGTTTGACCACTATCTCACCAGATGGTAAGCGATGATGTGGTCGACGAAGGAACAACTATCATTCTTGACTTCAGACCTTTAGGTTGTAGCTATGACGAAACACAGACACCGGCAGGTAATTAATTACATCCCATAGCTGTATGACTAAAACCTGTGTAATTGTATTTTTTATATTAAACTGATGGTAAGCAGTGATGCAATCTTTGATGGTGAGGCGCACTAGATAATTAAGAACCTATTCACTATAGCCTTGAAGATATCCAAATTATAATCAAATGGGATCACAGCAGACAAATTGTTCCAGTCCTTCAATATACGCGGTATAAACGACGATACAAAACGCTTAGTCCGGACCGTAGTGGTCTAAACAAAGTAAAGCTAAATACCTGTCGTACGTCGGGATGTCCGATGGTAGAAAGGCATGCCTTTATTTAATTACGTTTTAAAACTGAAACTAACTATCCGAGCAGACACACTAGAGAGGCAGTGTGTCCGAAACCTAACGCGCTGTCAGCACTAAATAGTGAGGAGCAATGATTTATTCATCGTGCTGGTTTATTCCCATAGTTGGGGAGAATGGACTGAGTAATAACCTCAAAAAATTTATCACTTTGTAGAGAGAAACAAAGGAAGGTGAATTTACTGTGCAAATGTTGATATGTCTAGAAAGTGAATAACTGTTGAGATGAATCACTAACGCCCGTTTTCAATAACTTACCGCAGTTTATAGATAGATAGCTATCCCCGATAAACAGTAAGATACTATCTATCAATCCACAACTTTTGGTAGGAAATGTTATCCGTCGGTATATTATAGGTAAGGGCAAAAGGATAGATTTGTTTATCTTTAGTAGCTGCAACTGTAGATAGACAGCTTATTGAAAACGGGCGTAAAAAATAACTAGTCTGTGTTTCCTGATAGCTACAACCTAAGGATCTCAGTCAAGAGTAAACAGGTTAATTCTAGGCAAGCGTGCTCCATTGTCGGTTACATTACCGCTTACCATTAGGTGAGATAGTGACTTCGATAAAACGCGAGTCTATCGATGAGATAGTGGTAAAACGCGGGTCATCGATTATAAAAAAAGTATGTGATACATCTTGGAAAAATAATAATTTTAATAACTTGAGTGTACGACTGCCGTGTAGTTATATCTCATTATTATATTGTTTATATTAAAAACAAAATTCTTTAACTAATGAAATTGGCTTTTCCGTCCTCAACCGTTTTATGTCAACCGTTACAGTAAAATAAATAAATCATTTTTGATTGTAAGAGCGCTTTGTCTCTGACTACCATCCCTCCATATACAAACAGGAAACATCGAAAAGAACTCAGTCCATTCCTCCGCATCTATGGTTATTCCATCTAAATTTAGTTATCAGTAAACGCGTTGAATATTTAATACATTTTAAGCGACAAATTATAAAATACCCATTTTAAAATGAACGCAGTAAAACGCGGTTTTAAAAATACTATGTATGTTGATGTGGAAATATTCGAAGGCTGTGTGGTACTGAACATCTATTTTTATTTTTTCGAGTAGACTGCGGGTTGGTTGGGAACGGAAATATAATTGTTACATTGTCGAATGACTTAATTGAAAGGCTAGCCAGCTGTCACTGATTTAATTTGTCTTTTTTTAAGGTTTTTTTTTTGGTTTTTATGTCGAGAAGGATCTGGTTAATAATAACGTTTTTATTGTGGTGGGATTTTAAGTTCCAATATTAATACCAGCGGCTCAAGACAAAAGTCTATAATCAAGGCTTTGAAACGTGGTTGCTAACAATGTACCTCATCAGAAGTCTTCATCATCGTCATAATTTCAGCCAAAGGACGACGTCGACCGTAGGACATAGGCCTCCCTCAAATGTCACCACAACAAACGATCTCGCATCCATCGTATTCTTGCGACTCTCACCAGGTGTTCATTCATCAGAAGGCCTAAAGTCACCAAAAGCGCAATGGAAAGAGCTAAGCTCGGAGTTTTCTTGCGTAATCACATCAGAAACGAATTACCTATCATTATTATTATATCCACATTCAAGGGGGTAAACACATCAGTAAATGCTAGTAAGATATAGGAAAGTACTCTTCACAGTCGAGAACAAATACTCATTAGTCCAAAAACACCTTTCAAACACAAACAAACTGCCATCAAGTCCAGACCAACATTAGCGAAGCACTAACAATCCCTAACAACAATTAACGGGTGCAAGCGATCATTACCACGAAACAATTGGCAACGGGTCGCCGATGTGCCGAATGACGTCACCGAACTATCGGTTCGGCGGCAAAGTTCGGCGACGAAGCTCAACAACTTGCAGGTGCGAGCAAGTGGCGCTTACACGCGCGCTGACAATCTGACAAACATCCCTAGTGGGTAGGTCGGGAGATAGGGAACGGAGAGTTTTTTTTAATTTATTTTTCTTTACATAAAAGATTACAGGAAAGAAAAAGAAATATGAAAGAAAAAGGAGTTAGTGATAGTAAGACAGGTGACAGGACAGAATGGAAGAAAAACATCCAACTAATATGGGACGAAAAAACGTGTTGCGCCGACCCCAAGTAATATGGGATACAGGCAGGAAGAAGAAGAAGACAAAAGATAACAGGATTCTCCAGGTTAAATAACAACCAAAAACCACTAAGGTTTAACCTTGTGCTACCATGAATCATCTATCTCAGTTGTTTTATAAGTATGTGTATTGTTTTTGTGTCTAGGTTTTTTGTTGTTTAAAAACCTTTGAAGTAAACGGTTATATCGTCAATATAAGGCAGCAAAGTTCGGCGACGAAGCTCAGCAACTTGCAGGTGCGAGCAAGTGGCACTTACACGCGCGCTGACAATCTTACAAACATCCCTAGTGGGTAGGTCGGGAGATAGGGAGCGGTGTGACGGTAGCATCTAGGCATGATTGTTTTTTTTTTCACTTCTGTGAAAAAAGAACCATAAAAACCTGGAATACAAAAACGATAGGTGGATCGTTCCTATATATACTATATCCAGGTTTTTATGTTCTTTTTTGTTTGAAAACTTTTAAGGTAAACAGTAATTCGTTCACACGACAATTATTGTGAAAACTAGCTTTCGCCCGCGGCTTCACCCGCGTGGTGTGTTGATAAAAAGCAGCCTATAACAAAATTGAAGAATAAATAAGATTAAGTTTCATTTTTTTTTTCCTTTTGACCGGGATAAAAAGTATCCTATATGTTAATCCAGGGTATAAGCTATCTACGTACCAAATTTCAACCAAATCGGTCCAGCCGTTTTTACGTAAAAGTAACAAACATACATCCATCCTCACAAACTTTCGCATTTATAATATTATATAAGTAGGATAGTAGGAATAAATCTATTTTTTGATGCTGAAAAAAGGATTCCAGCCAGACCCGTGTCCTTCAGTTGCCTCTTGCGTTTTAGGGTCACGATTACTCTTCCAAACGTTCCCGCATCCCTAGATCTATGTTCCACTACAACACAAAACTATTACTACTAATCAAACCAGAAAAAAATATTACCTAACTTCATTATTACAGCAAGCACTTTGCCCTTTCACTAGCTACAACATTAATACCGCAATTTATCAGTATTTAATTTGCATTAAATTTAACTACTTGTATAAATTATACTTACGAATATAATAAAGTTCCCAAGTTTAATCCTACAATATAAATTAATTTTATTATTGCTAGTAGACAGAAGGAAAATCGTTGTGCACGATTTGAACTTTTGAACTTAAATAATCGCTACTGTTATTACAACTAATAAAGCTAGTGTAAGACTGATTGTTTTTTGTTATGCGGTCTTCCCGTCAGATTATAATTTAGCCGTCTTCAAGGCTAGAGTGAATAGGCTCTTTAAACTAGTGCGCATCCGGTGGGATTACAGTTAACCGTTTATTATATATAAAAAAAATTAAGTGCAATACATACTTCTGTGTTACTGCATTCAATAGTTTTTTATTAAGATTTTTTTGAGATCTACAATTAGGCGATAACCTGGATTAGCTATTGCTGACAGAAAAGTAGATGTAAAAGACCCAGAGGTAGGAGCCTGATACGTTTGCTCCTCACAATCATTTATCTTGGGTGGGAATCAAATCTACGATCTCTTGCTTAGCAGTCAGGGTCACTAACCACTAGAGTAATAAAATACTTATATCTTATTTTAAGGTGGGAAGTCATCAATATTACTTCTTCCGCTCTGGACGGACCGAGAGTGGGTGTCAGACTTCTACTGAATAAAAGCTAATCCTGATCTTTCTTTGCCTCCATTACTTCTTCATTCAAAATCTAAATTTTACATAAAAATAACTTAAGATGAAATATTATTTTCGCACCTCATCTCCTAGACTACAGAATATGCACCTGCACGTCCCGGTGGAGTTACGATCGTGTCTCGCAAACTACCCAAATGTGTTTATGAAGAAACAAATTTAGTTTCGCCTCTGAAAATGCAATAAACTTTTTACTATTCAATTTTCAAGACACTTGAGGTACATATTTTCATGGAATAATGTTTAATATTTAAATTGTAAGGACTTTTTTTAGACTTGGGTCTCGTAAATAAGTTCTGACTAACTAAGTATTGTGTGAAAATCTAGAAAACATGTAATGGAAAAGAAAAATACAACAGTAAAATGAAAGACTTTCATACTTAACAATATACTACACAAACACACACTATAAGCTTAGGACCAGCAGAGCCCTAGCCTACTGGAACTATGGGTATATGGTGATACACCTTCAAGCTTAACGACTGAACGAATTGAAATGGGTCAAAAGGGTACACCATGTCCTGGTACGTAGTATGTTCTCTTGGGATAAAAAAAACCATCACGCAAGCAAAACAGCAGCCAGAAGCTACTTTATAATACAAGTGTCATTCACCTGCACCGATAAACTATATCAAACAAAGCTGGTTGCTGACATTTTCGTCTATAAAATTCAGATACAAATCATTCCATCTCATAGAAGCAGACTTTGTCTGGAAGATACAGATTTATTGGTTTCCAACAAAGCGATCGGTGATTGAACAGAATGTTATTGAAAATGTATTTATTTTTTGGATGGAAAATCATCAAATAAATACTTCAGCTCTAGGTAGAGCACGAGAGAGAATCAGACTTTTACAGACTTAGAAATGGCTCGTAGCGGTCCACGATAACTCTAAGGGTATCAGCCTATGTAGGCTTCTACAGTGTATAATTTGCTTGTCTTCAAAGTTAGAGTGAATAGTCTCTTAATAAACTAGTGCGCCTCACCATCAACGATAGCATCACTGCTTACCATCAGATGGTATCGCAGTTAAGCACTAGTTTATATATTAGAAAAAAGTGGGATCATTATATGGCTGATTAAATATTTGCAAAGCTATTTTACTAACAGAAACAAACTAAAACTTTTACTCTCTACCTATAACTTTTTAATACTAAAATCGATAAAAGAGAACCATCCCAATACAGGATGTGTCGGAAATGGTGGCCATATTAAAAATATGGGTTCTACTCATGGGTAGAAACCACGAACATCAAAAATTGTTCTTTAGCATGGACTTTTTTCACCCCTTTTTCAGAAAGCCGTGGTTAATTCGAAAAAAACAAATACGATATCCCTTAATATTGATCAGTTTATGACCACTTTGTACGGAAAGAATTTTATTTTTGAGATTACAATGACTTTCTTGAAGAACAATACGTAGAATCGCCAGTCTTAAGGGGCAGTGAGCAGGGCATATTGCTCGCAGAGCAGATAGTCGATAGGACCAAAAGATTCTGAAGTGGTGACCACGTACTGGAAGACGCGATATTGGAAGGTGTCCCATAAGGTGGACCGACGACCTGTTAAGAAGTCGTCGAAACGGATGCGAGATGCGCAGGACTGGTCGTTGTGGTAACACTTGATGACCTCTTGAGCAGAAGAAGTGTTTCAATTGCCAGCAGCTAATTCTGGTAGTCCGACATTAGGCGGTTTTTAAGCTCGTTAAAAAAATGGTTTATCGAGCAAACTTTTTTATTCTTTTGACGAATTTAATATTTCATTTCATTTCATTTTGACACAAATATTAATTTGGACTGTAATTTATTCTGACGTTTCTTTTGATTTAATTGTATTTAAATTTGTTATTTGACTTCGATTTATTTGTTTTCTTGTACATATTTTCTTTTATTTGTTAGACGTCTTTTATTATTTTTTACTACTTTCAAATTAAAAAGTAACTTATTTGTTACAATATAATACCAACTTGTAAGAATTCCTTACCAATAAATTACTCTGACAATGAAATATTACCACCGATTTCCGTAACACCCTATACATCTCGCTAAAATATGTATCAATTTTTATTGCAGTCCCCTCCCTAGCGAAAACTAAAGCACACACCACACTAAAGATAAGGCACGGTCTACACTCAAACTTTAATTAATTGGAACCGTATATAGACGGTTATGCAAGGAAAAAACGGTCGCTACGTGACCTAAGGGCGGTGTGTGGAGGCGCTTTTATAGTTATTTGTCGATCGTGTGTACGTACCCCAAATACCCTTTAGCGAGTGATGTTCGATTCTGATAGACGATCGTCGGTTGTTTGATTTTCTTACAGGTATTTGAGGATTGATTGAGAGGTATTTTTGGGGTTAATTTCTACTTACTGTCTCTCAATTTCTTAACACGCATTCATGGGGACACTGAAGCATTTGTAAATTAGAGGAGTTGAGAGTAGTGGTGGCCCAGTGGTAACGGCCCCGATTTACAGAGTTGTAGGTCGCAGGTTCAAACCCAGCCAGGTGCATTACTTTGTGCAATTTATTATCGCGCTATTGCTCTTAAAACGGTGAAAGAAAACATCCTGAGGAAACCGACATGTAAAAAAATCGAAGACATGTAACATCCACCTAACCGCAATGGCCCGTTGTGGTAGATTACGGCTCATTCCTTTTCTTAGATTAGAGGCCTAAGTCCCAGCAGTGGAACATTAAAAGGCTGATTTTGTTTTGCTATTCATGCTAGTGCCGTAGTGTTTTAGTAGATCTGTTCAAAACAGCTACCACAGCCCAGGTTTTAGTCTTTTAGGTCGATGTCGACAGGGCTATCCGGTGCTTGCACCCAGGCCTGTACCCTCGCGGCTTCCAGGAGAGCGTCCCGGTCATTCGGATGATTCCCTTAAAGAAAAAAAAACGCCCAGGTTTTAGTCAATATAAATCTAACACTCCTCGCTCCACCCAGAGCTGAAGATGATATTTGAGGATTTTCAACTATCATCACTCAACACCGATACAAGTGTCATGCTCACCATCCATCTGATCTAAATACGTGGTTTATTTGTCAACTTTATGGCCAACAAAGTGTCAACGGTTTATTTGACAGGAAATGTCACTAATAAAACGTACACCGTAAAAGATTAACTGCCCAATACTGAGAAGACATATAAATAACTATGTTTTAGTTTTGTTGATATAACAGCCGTAACTGGAGTGAATAGGCTCTTAATAAACTAGTGCGGCTCACCATCTACGTTTGCATCACTGCTTAACATCAGTTGGGATATAGTAGTCAAGCACTAGTTTATAACAATAAAAAAAAATATTCTCTCTACCCGAACAAAACCAAACCTGTCATTTGGCATTTAAAGTTGGGTTTGAGACGTTCATCATCATCATAATCTTCCTGCTTTGTCCCTGTTATTTGGGGTCGACGCAAGGCTCTTAATAAACTAGTGCGCCTCACCATCAATGATTGCATTACTGCTTACCATCAGGTGGGATTGCAGTCAGGCACTAGTTTATAACCATAAAAAAAACACGTTGTTTTCTTCCATTCTGTCCTGACACTCGTCATCTATCTGAGGCGTTCTTAACTCAAAATATTAAATTCAGTAACCGGCCGTCTGTGTTCCTCACTAAAGTACCTCCTTTCACTCTTTATCAAACTTAGCATTCATTAATAACTCCAAATGAACATCAGAATTACATAAACCCAAAAAAAGAATTTAACACAGTCTTTAGCAACTCAACCGCAAAGATACCGTTTCTTCACAAAAAAAAAATGGCGCTCACAAGTTACAAAACCCGTCATGACTAATGGTCAAGCAACCCGTGACACACAGACAGTCTACACGACTGATTAACGACTAAGTTCCTGAGATCACAACCTCCACAGATGGACAGATAAGGCTAACAGGTTCTCAGCTGTCAAAGTGACAGTTTAGAAACGTCACTGTCAGTTGCTGAGTGTCGTGACTGAGTGCTGATGTTGGTAAGTATTGTTGTGACATTAGTGTTTATTGGGAAACAAATGAACGTGGTTCTAATAGTAACTAACCTATCTGTATTAATTGAAGAATTTTATGTCTTACCTACAGTCCTGCTTAATTGTCGTTATTAATAATATACAGTCTTGCTATTCCAATTTACATAGCCATCAACAGATTAGTCGATATCGGCTAATCTGCCAATCTTGCCAGTAACAAAATTATAAGGGTTCCGTTTTTTGCCTTTTGGCTACGGAAACCTAAAAACCTGGCTACCTCAAAAATCGTAGCATAGTAGCGAGTAGTAGCGTAGTATAGTAGCGAGTCCAAATCATCATGCCAGCGTTTTGCAAAGCCTATTCACCAGACTTTGCTTTACTAGATTTAAAAAGACAGCAGAACCAATATAGAGGCGGCCTCTTCAGCAAATGGACCTAAATTTCTGGTGTCAAACTAATGGATCAAGTTTGAAGCACTACATGTCCTCCAAAACATAGGTACCGTTGACATGGCTCAAAAAGCTACTCAGCTTAAGTGGGACTGGGTTGGAAATATGTCTACCGCCAGCCGATACAGCGATAGGCAAAACTGATAATTTCTTCAGCCAATGTGTGTTACTTTTCGAAGCCATCACTGTCCCACAACTGGGCAAAGGTTTCAAAGACCCTTCAAACATTCTTCTCCCGTACTATCTCAACATAATACGAGTGAACAGATATCCTAAGAAATCGATTACCTTCTTCATGTAATATGTACTACACAATGTTTGTATTTATATATTAGTCACGCTTTTCCTTTCACTATTGCAATCGAGTAAAAAATGTTATATACACACTAGCTATGACAGGTTGATTACCTAGCTGTCGGAAAACCGATTAAGTTTTATATGTAGTTGTCAGCAAAGATGTGTCTTCAATTTTTGGTGATGGGATGGTGTCCTAAAAGTTATTAAGAACTAGCAATTCGCCCTGGATGTTAGAAATATTTGAAATTTTAGGTTTTTCTCTATTATAACAAGCATGTGATATCATCATCTGCTTAGCCTTTTCCTAACTATATTAGGGTCGGCTTCCAGTCAGCCGGATTTAGCTGAGTACCAGTATTTTACGAGGAGCGGTTGCCTACCAGACCACCACAACCCATCAACTGGGGTATCACGGTACTTCATGGCAAGACTGGAGTCAGATTTACTGGCTTCTGACTGCATGTGATATAGTGGCTAAAAAGTTGAAAGAGAATAGAGCTCAAGGGGATAAAACTCACGTTACTAAAAGAGTTACGAGTATTAAACGGGAAAATTGGAGAGGGAGGTCAAAGAAAGGATGGATGGATTGTGTGAGGAGTGATATGAAAGAAAACAGAGTTGATGATAACGTGACAGGTGACAGGACAGAATAGAAGAAAAAAACGCGTTCGTTGATCCCAAGGTTGAAAGCACGGGACAAAGGCAAAGATGGCGACACACCTAAAAGTTTCTCGAGAATCACTCTGTGTTCTAGAAAAGTAATTCTTGAGAAAGTTGGAGTTTACCCAAACATACTTACCTAATAACATTCGAAAATTGCATAAACATCAAGTCAGTACTTTTAGAGTTAATCTCGTTCGCAGTCAGACGTGGTGGTGGGTTGAAGGACGACGAGCAATGGGCAGCTCGCCGTCCTCAAGCCCGCGCCTGCAGTAGCCTGGGATTACCCTAACAAATAATACAAAGGCAAAGGCTACTTTACAGTACTTAGCTACTTTACAGTTAAATCTATACTAATATTATAAAGAGATAAAATTTGTAAGTTTGTATGTAGGGGGTAATCTCTGGAACTACTGGTCCGATTTGAAAAATTCTTTAAGTGTTAGATAGCCCATTTATTGAAGAATGCTATAGGCTATATACCATCACGCTACGACCCACGGGAGCGGAGCAGTAACGATAAATGCGGGTGAAACCGCAGGGTACAGCGTATAATATAAAGAAATTCGCTCATGTCCGCCATCTAAAAAGTACATATGAGACAGTTTCCATCACGGTCTTGTGTTATGAACTCGAGAAATAAAATTGTAAGGCTGCCATTCATTGTTTTAGTTACAAGATAATTGCATTAGTAGAGTTTCCGAGAGGCGACGTGCCCATTAATCAACATCTACGCACGGGAGGAGGTCTGAGGGACGAGAGGTGAGCGATTTTAATAGTAATACTAATGAGAACTGTGGCGAGTCATCATCATGATCTTTTCCGCCGAAAGGCGTCCACTGCTAGACATAGGCCTCTCTCAAGTGTCGCCACAGCGACCCGTCCGGTGCTTCTCGAGTGTCATGGGTAAACCTACCTACGCCCTACTTGGGTGCGCAACCGATTAAGTGCTTTCCATACAGGCCAGTGCAATTCACGTCCAGGTGGGAGACGTTCTTGGGGTTTCAAGAAGTCGGATGGTGGTAGACTATGTTCTTCCCAAAGCCTTATTATTTCTTTGGGAGGATGGTAAGGATGGCTTGTGTTACACGTAAAAAGCTCTTTCGGCTCTTGAGCCTACTTGGGGCTGTTTTGTGTTGGGAGAGGGGATGGCGGGAATCAGATTCTCAACGATGACCTCAAGTGATTACCTCCTTATACGAAAGACAAAAAAAAAACAATGTACTTTGACCCTACTGCTTATAAACTTTAGGAACTCAGCTGATCATTCGAGCTCTGTCTCAAAAGAGCCTAAGCGGTGTCGCGCAAAATTTAAGGGGTTAAAATCCTAAGCTCTTTTTAGTAGCCGAATAGTGCAACAGGATTTTTTAAACTCAATTTGAAAAGGGTGAAACTTTGATGAGATTTTCCCAGTTAATGACATTTTTATGTAATCCAGATGAAAGGGTTGTTGATATCATTTGGGGCAATATCGTTGGCAAACAAATGTTTATCTCAGAAGCCTTGTCACGAGATCTTAACGCGATCCATTAGACAACTTACACCGAACTGTTAACGGGATGAAGTAATATACAGAGCGGAGTTAAACACCCTATACATAACAGGTTACAGGTTGTGTGGGACATCGACGTACAAACGACTACCATAGATCCAGTACATGAATCTGCTCCCCCCCCCCCCCCCCCAGTGGTGGATTCTTTTTTAAATTTATGAAAAAACCGACGAAAATTTTCATCACTGGGGTGTCTAGAATCATGTACTGAATCTATGGTAGTCGTTTGTGCGTCGATGTCCCACACAACCTGTAACCTGTATAGGGTGTTTAACTCCATCCTTCTTTCCTCTCTCACACGCTTGATATTTTAACACGTCATAGTAAGGCTCCGCTCTAGTCTAAACAAGTTTTAAATTCACTCACAGCCTAAGTGTTTTACAGCGGGAACCTAGTTCATATCTATATAACAAGCATCAGGTCGTAATCCACTTCGAAGGCTCAAGGCAATTTGCTAGATCACCATGATGGACGATAAAAAATTATGGACGTTGACTCATTTCGATATTGGTCCTTCGAGCCTGAATGTCCGAATTCAATTTATCAATAACTAGTTATTTCCCGCGGTAGTACTAGCGTGGTCACATTTTTCTTGCGTTTTAGTATTTTTCTGGGATCTAAAATTACTTATGGTACATACTTAGGTCAGGATATATTTATGGTCAGATACTGTAGCTTTTAACTAACTAAAAATTTCGATCCTAAATCAAAAAAACCTTTCCAAATAAATTCCTACAAGTAAACGAATAAGTCTGTATCTTTATTATTTTACTAGATACCGCCTGTAACTCCAACGTAAGGAATTTACGACTTCCCTCCTTTATTGACCATGAGGTAATTCATGATATAAACTATCCTGGTACAAAATATCATGCAGATCCGTTCAGCCATTTGTGCATAAAGAAGTAAAAAACATACTATGCAGGTTAAAGACGTCCCCTCCATTTCTCCACTCTTTATTATCTTGAACCACTTATGCCCAATCCTTTAGGAAAGAGTCTAGATTCTCACGCCATCTCTTTCTCACCTACCTCGCCGAGAAGGAGTCCGGACAACTGACTAAAGAAACATACACACAATTCGCCTCGGTGTTTCGACAAAGCGATAAATAGAATAATATTGAAAGGCTTTGTACTATCTAAAAAATTTGGCCTCTTTAATATGTATTAGTAAGGGCGATGTTCACCGACACCAAATCGACTGTTTTAATATTAAAACGACTGTTTTAGCAATATTTCCTGTTCCTTATCGTCGGTTATTGACGTTAATCAGATGGTTATCTTAAACTTATGTCGGTGCACATGGCCCTAAGAAGACTACAGAAATCGCTAACCGCTCATACCAAAACCCGTACCAAAAAATTCCACGTCCCAGGACAAATGATGACATGCAATATGCCGCGGCTCTGTCCAAGTTTGGCCTTTAAAAATACTGGACCGCCACAACGAGTCCCTCTGGCCGAAACATTTTTATTACCAACTCATTTTTAACTAATTTTTATGTGGCGAAACGAGAATTCTGTGGTCGTGGTCAGTTTTATGTACGTTGTGACGTAAGAAGAGAAATATGGCATGAATTTTGAAATATGGATGGTTTGTGTTAAAATTATGACTACGTTATTTTGAATGCTGAAGACTCAAAAAACATAACCTTGGGTTTTTTGAGAAAAAAAACTTGTCCTTATATCATCCATTTTGTTGAGGGGTTTTATTTTGAAGGTGGGAAATCATCCAATAGCTTTTCCCGATCGGGGTGGAGCTAGCGGGCGTATCGGACTTTAACTGACAAAAACCATACTTGTGTCCTACAGTTACTCTTAGGGCCTATTTCACCACCTATGATTAAGTTTCGAGTATCTTACTTGGCAGATAGTTTCATACAAATTCTGTTCCATTTTTGAATTTATTCATTGAGTAGTGCCTACTCGGACATTGTGAAACAGGCCCTTAGCGTTCTAGAAATACGGGTATCCTTTTCAAAAAATCAAATTACTTCTCTTGCTCATACTGAAGCGGGAGTATCAGACTTTTACTGACTAAAATCCACCCGAGTTATTTTAGTTGTCCTTTCCATTTTACAGCCTAAAGATGACTCTATCTATAAATTTCATATTCTTGAATATAAGTTTAGACTGAAAATTAGTATCACCAATGATTTCATGACCAATGCAAAACAAAACAATTGTAAAGTCACAGCAGTAATTTAACTACTAATTTAGACCATTTTAAATCACACTAATATTACAAAGGCAAAAGTTTATGTGTGTGTATGTGTATGTTTCTTACTTCTTCACGCTAGAACGGTGGAACGGATTTCAATAAAACTTGGTACCCGGGTAGGCCATGTCCTGGAATAGCATATACGATACTATTTATCTCGAAACTATGTTCCCTTGGGATATTTTTTTTCTACTACGCGGGTGAAGCCGCTGGCAACAGCTAGTATATCACAATCATGACATTTTAAAATGCATACTTGTAGTTCATAGATCCCAATGTTAAAATGATTCACACATGAATCAGCCTCTAATAATGATCATCAATTTATATCAATGACAAAAGCATTCTTCAAAATCATTCCTGTTGGATATCTATACATATAAGATTACTCACTGTGATGACTTGGTGTTATCTTGCCTTCTGAGCTTAGGTTTTTGAATAAAAGACAACATACCTGAAACAGAAAGAAAAACAATCAATTAATACAATGTTTTTGTTACAAGCGAAGAAGAAATAAAATATTTTATTATTTATCCGCAACATCTTTAGTGTACAGCAAGAAAATGTCACATAGAAAGTAAGCTGATGATATTTTTAAGATAATATAAGTGTCTTATTCTACCAGTATATGAAATTTCATCTAATTACCGTTCAGCCGTTTACGTGTAAAATATAAGAGACAGACAGACAACCATTACCTAGACTAGGACAGCTTTAAAAAAAAGTTTAAATAGTAGAAAAACTGACTATCCAGGATTTGCCAGACATAAGTTTACGTGGCTTTATAAAAGTTTTTTTTAACTAAATAGAAAGTTCAATATTATGTCACCGTTTATAAAAAGGACAAGGAATAAAATGTTAGCAATACTTCATTTTAACCGTTCCTGGAAAACGTTATTACCCATTTTTGTTCTCCAATTTGTACAGGTTCCAAGAAACTGAAGTCCCTAAGGGTAGACAAGTATTTTTGGAAGAAGTAAAACGTTATGAGGAAACCAACATAGGAAAAAGTATTTATTTGCGTCCAGCATAGCGCATAACATACAAAAATATAGTACCCCCCAGAACGAAGGCAACGAAGGAACGGGGTAGGGGTTTAGTCAGTAAGAGTCTGACACGCCCTCCCGCTCCGCCCAAGAGCGGGGGAAGTCATTCTGATGATTCCCCTACCAGAAAAAAAAAAATAGATTATGTGAAGATATGCGTCACGTCCGCGCAAAAAGGCCAGTGCTCAGCAAAATGCTGGGACTCGTGTGCAAGACAAAGCATGTTCTAGAAATAAAAATTCCAAGACGTGACATCCACCAATCAACATTAGGCTCGCGTAGTGGATTACGGTCCATTCGGCCTTCTGGAAATGTGTGAGTGCCAACTGCTGAAATTCAGAACGCCTGAATACCAGCAGTAACAATATTACAAGGCTGATTATGCTAAGAATTCATGACCTCTCGTTTGCCATTTAGTCGTTTTAGCCCTAGTCTACTTCTTCTTTTCGAATCGATGGCAAACTCGTTAAATTGTTTGTGCCCAGTAACTTGCTACGTTAACTGCAGCAACGATGGCACTCATTGTTTTTTAGCATTTTCGGCGTGCGGCCAGCGTGTTCTGTTTCTACAATCTTGATAAGAAACTTGATTTGGTTTAAAGGTGCGTTTATACGAGGACTAGGTGCTGCCAGCGGTTTTACCTGTGTTAGCATTAGCATTATCGGCCTTGTAATGTTCCCACTGTTGGGACTCAGGCCTCCTCTCTAGGAGAGGGAATGGGTTGTAATCCACCACGCGGGCCCAGTACGGATTGGTGGATGTCACATGTCTTCGAATTTTTGGTTCTAGGACATGCCGGTTTCCTCATGATGTTTTCCTTCACCGTTTTGAGAGCAGTGGTGATGAAATAAATTACACAAAGTAATGCACCTGGCTGGGTTTGAACCCGCGACCTACAACTTGTAAATCGGGGCACTCATTAAATCCTCCAAAATCCAATAATGGGCACTTGGAGCACTCCAACGTGTGGCTCATGCTTTTCTTAGCCCTACTACTATTGTCAAACTATTACAAGGCCCTCCAAAAACGCATCCAGAAGCCATTAACGGCTATATAATGCCACCCCACTTCCTCACCCATAAAATAAAACGGTCCAGCGACATAAAAGAAAACAAAAGAGTGTCCATTATTGGAATCGTCCGATATCATCGACGTTGTCAACATTTGGTAGCTGTACAAAAACCAGTATAACTTGACCTCTGAATGTTCGACACGCTGGTGTAACATAAGGTCAGGTTATGTCGGTAATATAGGTACAGTTTGATATGTCGAATTGTGTCGACGACGTAATAAAATGTTATTTATTATCGCGATCGGCCTTCACTAAATATATCCAGGGGATTAAAAATTGATCAGTGTGGGCTGGAGTTGTGTTGGAACAGTTGGGGAAATTTTAAAGGGGTTAAAACTATGAGATATTTAACTGCACTTGGTCACAAAGCACCCGTTGCATTCATAGTTTGTTCTGAAAAAAGTGTGGCCGAGGGTATCAACGTTAGCATTTAGTGCATTAATGTACGTACAAAGACACACCAAATTTTATTTCTATAACCGAGATCATGATAATCATCAGCTTTCGGTCACCACAATAACCATCCACCGGATTCCCGTGATCCTCACCAGGTCATCGGTCCATCGTCAAATAATGACAACGTGTGCGTCAGAACGAAGGATGGATGTCTATGACCAACAGTTGCAACGGCTGAAATGATGATGAACTGGCTACGTTAACTGCAGCATCGGAGGCACTCATTAAATCCTCCAGTTTCAAGGCACAAGGAGCATTCTAACACGTAACTCATGGTCTGAACACGACCCTCTATATCTCCAAACCCTATAGGGTGGTCTTACATCACCAGCCACAAAAAAAAACAAACCAGATGACTGCTTTTTATTACAGCCATTTGCTAAAACATTTATTTTACAGCGTTTCGTAAAAAAAACGTTGAACGTTAAGAAAAAATAGAAAGCGCACGCGTAAAGTTTTTTTAAACGCCGAGTCAAGTGAACTAATAAACCTAATTATATGAATATAAAACTTGAATGACTGCAATGACGATTAAAGACTTCTGTTACACCGGAGTGTAATGGGGATTCTTTTTTTGTTTTTACTTTCGTTGAGACTTCAAAAACTATTGTTATGCATTTGTGTCATTAAGAGTTGGACACCATCAAATAACTTCCCTTTATTTCGCTGCATGCAGTAAAATAATATGAATATTTATTAGAAGTGTCAAGAAAATTTCGCACCTCGACTGGTGTTTTGTACGGTCCGGACAACTGCCTGATAGTTAATTTTAGGCTATTAAAGTATTTGTTCAAATCGCATGGAGAACACTAATACCAATGCAGGACTTTTAATTAGTACCTAATTCCTATGTAGCGTCATATGTGTCACTACGCTACAAATATTTCAAAGTGTCCTGTTTGTCTTGTAGCTGCATACGATACTGCAGAGCATAAAGTCCTAGGTCCGATTCCCAGATGTTCCATATTGAGATCAGTAGCCACGGAGAGAAATCGGTAGAAGAATCAGAAAACACAAAAAATATATTACACTTATATTTTATAGGCGGAAGCTTATACCCAAGTGTGTTTGTAAGGTACTAACTCCTTCACGCATTAACTATTGAACGGTTTTAGATGACATTTAACACACGGGTAAACCATGTACGAGAATAAGAAGTATGTTGGGATAATTTTGTTCATTTATGAGGGCGAAACCGCTTGCAGGAGAAAACAAAAAAAAAATCAATAAATCCTAAACCCTCATTATTATAACAAAAAAATATGCTAATTCCAACAGAACCTTCAGGTCACACGAACCAAGACAACAAAAATAAACTACAACCTACCAAGATTAAGTCTCCCCATCCAATTTGACAAAACAAACACAGATTACACAGACATACCAAACCGTCAAGCACACGACGTAACTGTTAATGAAACTACGTTGATTAAGCGTACTCCCTCGCATCTGACAAGCTCGTAGTGTAGTCTGACAGATGCCTGACAGATGTCAAACAACTGTCACATTCGCGACAACTCTATGTTTGTGGTTTAATTTATGAGTTGAGTGAGACTATGCTGATTTGTACCTACAAACTTGTGGTGTTATTTTGTCACTGTCCTACCTAGGTTAGTAAGAAAATCGAGGTTGTTGTAATTTGGAATGTTTAAATTAGACGCATTTTGTGTTGTTCTTTTGACGTTAAAATGTTTAAGTTACAAAGAAATAACAAATAACAATATTAGCTGTACGAGTATCTGGACCTATATCCGGTATTTGACAAAAAATATGCAACAAGTAACGAATAAAACGTGGAAATTCATTTAACAAATCTCAGCACTGCACACACGTGTATAATAAATAATTAACGAAACCCAAATTTGGATCTGAGTAAAATATTAAATACCAAGCCATGATGAATAGATTGCCTGGTAGGGAGGGCTACGGCATTGTTTGAAGGAGTTACCAAGGCCCTGAAACGCAAAGGGCAACTGAAGAAATACCGGTGAGTTCTATTTAGTGTAACTCTGAAAAAAAAACCCTCTCTATTCTCTATAATAGTACTTAAGTTTCAAATTTAACTAGACTCCACATCAAATTGCATATTCCTAATCGACTCACACGCACTTAATACTTACACATACAAACATAACACACACGTGTACTTAACTTTAAGCATTCCTCCGAGAACAAAAATCTTTAACGATAGCCGTCAAACAAAATACCCTACGGTGTGACTAAAGCCTGGATTTACGTAAAAAAAAAACCGCATTTTACGACCCACACGCTTCGGAACCGCAGTCGTAAAGTACATTCGAAATAAACAAGTACACTTAGAAATTAAATTATTTGTGAACTTTATTCTGAATGCTGTTAACACCGCACTTTGGTACTATGTGTTGAAATTCAGGCGTTAGACGTATAAAAATTAAGAGTGAATTTGTTTTTTTGTATGTGGAAAATTTAGAGGTCTAGCTGCTGCCCGCGGTTTTGCCTGTGTTATAGTAGAAAACTGCCCCATGGTAACACTCTTAGATACCTACTCTCGAGATAAAAAGTATCCTGAGTGCTATTCCAGAACATGATATACCCGTATACTAAATTTCATCCAAATCCGTTCAGCTGTTTGAGAGTGAAGAAGTAACAAAAATGCACACACTCACAATTTTTCACCTTTATAATATTAATAATGCGATTCCCGGGATAAGAAGTAGGTAATTTATGAGCTATTCCAGTATTCATACAAACCTGTTCAACCGTTTAAACATGAAGGAATAACAAACATACATATTATACATATTGTACAAATTTTCGCCTTTATAATAATAGCGAGATAGTGTATTGTGTGCTACTAACACCATTAAAAAAAAACGAATTGCATTTTTTTTAATGCGTTGTTTTAACGATTAGACTAGCCTTTTGAGGTATTGTGCACCCATTCAATTTTCAATACCTAATTTATTTCCAAATTCCGATAAATTTAATCACATCAATAAACATTTATCAACACTACCAATATTCAGTGAATACTAAAACGTATCCTTAATGAATAGTTCCCAACAAAAGTCAATAAATAGTAAACTACCCGTAAAATGGCAATCCAATCGAAAACCGCCGAATGTGATCACAACCCCAATTATTATTTCAAATTAATCAACTATGCAGTAATTTTTGGTTTCAATTCAAATTAATTAATTTACGTCATTCTAAAATTCATGATACGCTACCAGTTCTACAGTAGATAGGTAAAGGTAGGTGTGTATTGCAAGCTACGCGAACGATCGTCGGAAGCGATTAAATATTTTATAAATAGAACTGACGGGTGTATAGGCAGTAGGAGAAGAATGGACTGAGCTAATTATAGTTTATTGCACTGTAGTAGAAACAGAGCGACTGTATTGCCAATATCAGCCTCCTTTTTTCGTAGTGACGATAGTGACACTGGAATCTCCATTCAGGAATACAAAAACGGGCTTGTGATGTGCCCCAAACAGAACTCTAGAAGAAGAACAACTGATTGTATTGGTTGCTTTTTGTCTCTCTCATACCTTTACCTCGCATTGTTCCTTTTTTGAGACGGGAAGTCATCAAATAACATCTACAAAACTCTGGCAGTCAGACTCACTGACTAAAAGCCACCCTTTTTTGTTTGTTCAGTAGCCCTTTTGCATTACAGGGTCACGGTAGCATCTTCGCAAATGGCTGCGGGAATGTTTGAATTGCCGTAAAGGGAACGCTCAGTCCATTCCTTTACGTATATGGAAACTAGTGCCTATTTTTGTAGAAATATTTTAGCAGATTTTAAAATTCGAACGATTTTTATTGAACGTTTGTTTTTCTTTTTGGTTTTTCTATTTCCGGACGTGTTGGACGGTCGCAGTGCTTTACTGTTGGATGGTTTGGTTACCTAACTGTTGGATTGTTTAATAATGCTATAAAAAATATCACAGGACCGTTGTTCTCATCCACGAGAAGCGCAAGCAAAGTGCTACAGTTGGATATGTCATGACGTGTTCGTGAGTTCAACTGACGACAAATCGTTAGTTGGTTTTTATGCATTAGATTTGTGATCAATTGACGGCAATACGGTTGGCATTTGCCACCAATTACATGACAATTTTACCTGACTACCAAAAGAAAGTGTAGTGTGTAATGTGTGTGTGATGGTGTACACACACTTAAATGGTGTCCTAATAACTTTTAGCTTTCAAAGCACCTAAAATAAAAATCAAATACCTACCACTCTAGGCGGAACGAAAAGGAGTGTTAGACTTTTACTGAATAAACCCACTTGTGTCCTTTTAGTCGCCCTTTGCGTTTAAGGGTCGCAGTAAATCTTTCGAATAAAGGCTTGGCAGGTATCCCGCAGCTACTTATCTATAATACAAAGCTATACCCAAGCTACAAATCCCAGCTCCCACTGGAGCACCAGCTCTCCTGGTAGGCACAGTAATTAAATTCTGGGGCTTTATTATCATGATGAGATAACATCAACTGCGAGATGTCATTGTGACCCGATAGTGCCAAATTAATGTGCTGCTAGATCATGAACCAACTGCGCTTTTATGTACGTCGAGTTGGTTTAAGATGTGCTCTGAAGATGTATAGGAAGGATAGCTACAGTTTTAATTTCTTGCTTATTTGTTTCTTTATAGCTACGACCTAGATGTCTTTAAGTCAAGGCTGAATAGGTTACTTCTCGGCAACCGTGCTCCATCGTCGGCTTCATCATCGCTTCTGGTGAGAATGGGTGAAATAGTGGTCAAATGCGAACCTAATAAAAGTTAAAAAGAAAGGAGAAACTGACAAACATCAACGCACAGCCAAAACTACGGAGCCTAGGAGCGCGAAATTTTGCAAAAAGTTGCTTATTTTGACGTAAACGAGCAGTAAGAGAGACTTTTCCAATAATCAACCCCTAAAGGGAGTGAAATGGGGGTACAAAGTTTGTATTGAGAACCTTACTTTCTCTCGAGCTGGCAGAAGTTTTGATTCTTTAAAATATTGACTCTTTAGTAGGTAAGTTCGACCTTGATAAGAAAAGCTTTTTCTTTTAGAGCGTAGAACCACAACCACAATAATACTCTTGATATAACATGCTCACTAAATCACAAATATCTGAGACAGACGAAGCCGTCAGTACCAATATATTACACCGAAATGATATCATTAAAATTACTACTATTTCCAAGAGAACACCTCATATATATCTACCACAAATTTCTACTACGCACTTAACTTATGAGACCAAACTATCATTCCGATACATCGCAATCCATTGCGCGCTAGACTTGATATAGTGACGAAATTCTTCGTACTAACCGCGCAATGTACGAGTTTTTAATGCAAGGTTTCCCAAGATTCCATCAGGGCACGTATTACGTTCAAACGCGTGTAAAATTGAAGAGAGATTGCTTTGAACGACTGATATGTGTGTATCGCTGGTTCTGAGGCGGCTGTCTGTCACACCGAAGTAGAACAGTTTTTGGGACACTCAAGGACAACTTCATTTTATTTTATTGAGAATAAAGGTGGTTGTGCCGACGCATGGCATGGCTGTGGCCTATGTCCAACTGTCGTAGATATCTTTTGGCTGATATGATGATGATGAAAGGTAGTAAATTGAAGGAGAAAGAAAACATGTTTATTCTGCCCCCAAAGTGCATCTAGCACAATAAAATTACAATGATCTGTGTATGAGTGGACCGGGTGTAACTGTTTTGCATCTTAGACACTAGACGGAACTAGGTTGTCTAGTCTATTAGACACCGGCCGAATTGGATTTAAAAGACGTTAACGGAATCGATAGCCCGAAAAATTGCCTAAGAGTGGCAGTGGGCAGGGCACGTAGCTCACTGAATAAAACGTCGATGGAGACAAATAGAGTTTCTGGAAAGTCGACCGTGCATCGGAAGACGTAGCGTTGAAAGGCCTCCACCAAATAGGATCAATGACCTGGGGGTGTTGCGGAAAACAAATGGATGCTGCGATTCGCAAAGGACCGGTCGTTGTCGCAACACTTGCGAAAGGCCTATATCCAACAACGGACGTCTTAACTATTCCTGAGAGATCAAAGACTTTTTCTCATCTCAAAAGCAATATAAAGCCTTCATTGTAAAATATTAACTTTCTTTTACAAAACAACAATAAGATAACTTGAAGTTAGAAAACAAATTATTGTTAATTGACGTTATCTGAAATAGTATTCAAAGTTTCTGATTTATAAAGTTTCTTTTCATATCGTTCAAATATCAAAGACTCCCTTTTCATTCCTTTAGGAGGTGAATTTTGGAAAATCCTGTCTTATCGCACACCTACGTCATAAAGCGAAGACTTGTGCAATATTATATGTTTTTAGTCCCAGTAGTTTTGACAGCCAAAACTACTGATATTTCAGCATTGATATGTCATTCAGTTTCTTATTTATTTAATTAATCTTCATGAAAGAAAGAAAATAATTTATTTGGCACACAAGCATATGTACACACAGTGAAGGAAAATATTTTTTATTCATTTCATGCAACTAAACGTATAAAGGCGGACTTAACGTCTAACGCCCGTTTTCAATAACCTACCGCAGTTCATAGATAGATAGCTATCCCCGATAAACAGTAAGATTCTATCTATCAATCTATAACATTTGGTAGGAAATTCTAACCGTCGGTAGGTTATAGGAAAGCAAGTAAGGGCAAAAGGATAGATTTGTTTATCTTTAGTAGCTGCAACTTTAGATAGATAGCTTATTGAAAACGGGCGTTAGGCATTCTCTACCAGTCAACCTAGAGTAGCGAACACACATAATGGCAGGTGTAAAAACCAGCTTATATTATTTGAATATTAAAGTCACAAAAAGCAAAGGAAAGGGGGTTTTTGAGACGATTCTGCGATTGATAAGAAAATAATTCCGTAATTTCCGCTTAAATGCATACTGACTCGCGGCTTGCTATCAAGAAGAAGTGGATTCTACAGAAGGATGAGGATTTCTTCTTTCATGTAGATAGATAAGCAACTAAATAATATTAAACTGCTAGTTTACTGCTCATAATAACTAACCCAACACTATCTTGGAAGCTGCGATCATAACAAGATGAAGTTCTTAAGAGAAACCCCTGAATGCTGCATTTTACCTTTCATTCACAAAGTGTGTTTACGCGGAAATTCATCGCGACTCAAACGTAGAAGATAAAATATTCTCCGTACAAGAAAACATGGAGCATTTTATCTTTTAGAAACCATTTTCTTACAAGTTTTAACTGCATTAAGAAAGAGAGGTTCTGTATTAAAACCTAAATTTGTAAAAAGAAAATACTGGTATGCAGCTAAATCCGGCTTCCCAATATAGTTGGGAAAAGGCTAGGCAGATGATGACGTATATAAGATACTAGCAGCCCGTCCCGGCTTCGCACGGGGTAGACAATTATTTATTTTTGGAAATTTTTCTACACCTTCAGTTACATTGTTCAAATTTTACCCAGGATCCCTATTTTTTTTCAAAATGAAATGTAGCCTATGTCAAATTGGAAGAATGTAGCATTCTATTGGTGAAAGAATTTTTTAAATCGGCCCAGTACTTTTTGAGCCTATTCATTACAAACATACAAAAATAGGTACAAATCTTTCCTCTAATATTAGTTTAGAAGTAGGAATTTCGCCATCAATTGTGAACGTTTTTTTTTTTAATTTGTAATAGGTAGTTCTATTGCAGCCATGTCAGGATCTGATGCCGGAATCCCAAAGATATTAAGGAGAGTTCTCATATTTTAAAGGTACAAACCTATATCATCATCTGCCTAGCCTTTTCCCAACTATATTGGGAAGCCGGATTTAGCTGAATACCAGTATTTTATGAGGAGCGGCTGCCTATCAGAGCTCCAATCAAAGTATATAGGCACAAAGCTATATACTTGCTGCTTAAAATGCAAGTGCAACCGACTTTGGTGTAGGTATAAAAAAGAACAGAAATAATTCCAGGAACCATGGCTACGCTGACGAGAGAAGGATCTAGACGGGTCTTTCTTAATTAGCACCATCCTCCTCCTACAACTTATTAATTTTTTTACACATTTTCGCCCGTTTTCAATGATAGCTATAGCTATCCCCGATAAACAGCAAGATTCTATCTATCTTTTCACAACTTTGGTAGGAAATGGTCGGTAGGTTACAGGAAAGCAAGTAAGGGCAAAAGGATAGATTTGTTTATGTAGCTGCAACTTTAGATAGACAGCTTATTGAAAACGGGCGTAAATCAATTTGTTACGCACCGGTGTAACACGCGGCCACCTTAATGCGTTTTATTATGACGTGTGAACGAAAATTTGATACTAGACTTGCGTGCAACATCGCTTTAAACGCTTAGATGGGTTCCGTCGAGGCTCTCACTGATTTACTACGCATCCCTAATAGCCAATTCTGACGTCAATTGCGTTTGTAACAGGATTCTGGTTGAACCGTTTTGCTTTTTCTTTTTGAATGGTAATTTTTAATCTGGTTTGTTAGGCGATTTTTGGAGGTGTTTGTTTATTTTTGTATGATCTTATCACTTTAATATTATAAAAGTGGACGTTTGTGAGTGTATGTGTTTCTTTCACACGGCTGTAAACCTACTTTGGAGGTTTATCATCATCATTTCAGCCGAATAACGTCGACTGCTGAACATAGGCCTCCACTCTAAGAGATGGAATAGGCCGTAATCCACCACGCGGGCCCTGTGCGGATTGGTAAGTAGGTTCAGACATCAATTCAGCATAAATTCCAGACAGCTATTGTGTCAGTGCCTGTCGCTGGTTTTCAACTGACCGTACTGTGAGCAATGGGCGTAAATCAGCTGTGGTAATTCTATCTATTGCTTAGGGGAGGCCTATGTCCAGCAGTGGACGTCTTTCGGCTGAGATGATGATGATGATGAATTCTATCTAGCAAATGGTAACAGTAAAACATGAATCCAATCAAACGAAAGATACACAATCATTATTTCACGTTATAAGAACCGCTTATGATTTCAATTGGAAAAGGGATTAATATCAAAATACATAATATCGAAATATATCCTTGCATGAAAGTCATATCATTGGGCTTCAGCTGATTGATATTGGACTTATCAATCGGATATGATAAAATCCTTTTTTTAACCGTTAAAAGGTTCGCGCTTGACACTATCTCGCCTGATGGTAAGCGACGATGCAGTACGCTTGATTAGAAGTAACCTCAGTCTTTAATAAAAGATTGTTTATCTACAGTAATATTGTTACGCCGTGAAACTTGAGTACGCTATATCTTCGACGGAACCAAGGGTAGCATCAAATAATTAAAACGCATTGCTGTGCGAAGCTTCGAGAATAGGAGTACATACTCAGGCCTGGCAAATTCCAGAAAAGTCCGACATACACTATTATTATTACATAAGGTTCAGTAGGTAGTTATGTGGGTGGATAAGGGAATTTGTACCTTCCGGTATTAGCAATAGAGTCGAAATTCGCATGTAAGGTGGTAGATAAGTACCTACTTACGAGAGTAATAATAATTATTTATGGCCTCCCGATGCGACTATTTTGTGCTAGAATGTCCTTGAAACGTCGGTATCGAGAAATTTCGATGACTTCGCATATAAATACGGGCCCCCGGCTAGAAGCGAGTTTAGTTGGATTTCGTCAGCGATACAGAGCGAACTACCTAAGTGCTTGAAGTGATACCTAGCGACCTAAGCGATACTAAACGGAACTCTGAGTGTTTATAGTGATTGGTTATTTGTTGATTGGACTAATTTGTCATTGTTTGTGGTTAATAAAGTTATCTGCTAGTAAACCGGCATTTAATTACTCACGTTCGTAACAACTGGTGTCAGAAGTGAGATGCCATTACTACAGAGGGACGACGAACAGGGACCACGAACAAGGAGGCAAGTGGAGATGGATGCTGCACGTCAACGTCTGGAAGCGGAAGATCGGGCTGGTATGGGAGCAACGGCAGCTGCTGAGGCGCCAATAGGGCCATCCTCGGAAATGAACCTCGCCGCAGTGTTGGCCGCCATGCAAGCTAGTATGGAAGCTGCCCGCCGCGAACAAGAGGCTAACCAACGTAAGCTCCAGGATCTAATCGCGGCTAACCAGGAAGAAGCCCGCCGCGAACAGGAAGCTGCCCGCCGCGAACAGGAAGCTGCCCGCCGCGAACAGGAAGCTGCCCGCCGCGAACAAGAGGCTAACCAGCGTAAGCTCCAGGATCTAATCGCGGCTAACCAGGAAGAAGCCCGCCGCGAACAGGAGGAAGCCCGCCGGGATCAAGAGGCTAAGCAGAACCTGATCCTCGAAAAAATCGATCACGGCCTCGTCACGTTGGGCGAGAAAGTGAAAAATCTCACCTTAGAGGTCAAGGAGGTTTCCGCCCGAGCTGATAGCCTCGAAACCAGAATTGATGGCCACGAAGATCGCCTGCTGGACATCAACAAAAAGATTGTCAAGCTCGAAGCACGCGAACCCGTTGCTGTTAGCGCACCATCAGCCGCAAAATTTGATATGCCGCGTTTTGATGGCACGTCGTCCTGGACGGCTTTTAAGTACCAATTCCAAACACTGGTCAAGACGAACCGCTGGGATGATGACCAGTCTTTCGCGGCGTTAACTTTGGCCCTACGAGGAGACGCTCTGCTGGTCCTAGAGAACCTTCCTCCAGACGGCAGGACGTTGGAGCGTCTAATGGAGGGACTAGACACTCGCTATGGTGACAAGCACCTCGAACATGTTTTCCGCGCGCAACTTCGCGAGAGAACGCAGAGGTCGAACGAGAGCCTTCAGCAGTGGGGAGTAGAGGTTGAACGGCTGGTCCGGCGGGCATACATGTCGATGACACCGGAGATGGTGGAAGTAAATCTGGTGCAAGCATTCATCGACGGTCTACGGGATACTGAAGTCAGGGCTACGGTGCGACTCGGACACCACCAAACTCTGAAGAGTGCGATGGCCCACGCTTTGGAAGTGGAAGCCGTACGACAAGACTCACGTACGCACAGAGTTCGGGAAGTGGTGGTCTCACCTTCAGTGCAACCACGTCACCGAGAAGTGGCTTCGTCGGCAAAGTCCCGCTATATTCCGACGTGTTATGGATGTGGAGAAAAAGGGCACATTCGTACCGATTGCCCCAAGAGGAAGAGGGGAAGTGTGGACTCCGGAACTCAAGTTAACGAGGAGTCGTTAAACTAAATGTCGCCAGGGCCGCGGGGCGGGTGCTGGCTGGTCAACTGAAGGCCCCAACCATCACTATCAATCAAGTCCACAACGGAAATAGTTTGATCATCGAGGGAACGCTGAATCAACGTGCTTGCAATTTCACCGTTGACACCGGGGCGTCACGGACTATTATAAGACCTGAGTTGCTGAAACGCACCATCTTGTGGCAAGCAGAAACCCCAGCCTACCGACTTCAGACAGCCACCGGCCAGCCAGTCTCCGTCCTCGGTGATACAGAAATCGAGTTTAAAATCGGTGATCAAGTGTACACCCATTCAGCGTTAATTGCGAATATTACCGACGATTGCATACTGGGTCTCGACTTCCTGCGGAATTACCGATGTGTTTTAGATATCGATAAAGGAGTATTGAAATTCCCAGACCAAGAAGTGTTCCTGCAAGGAATTAACACATGCAACCTCTATTGCTTAAAGGATACCACATTGGCTCCAAGAACGGAAACCTTAGTCGAAGTTAAATTTCCTAAGAAAATTAGGCAATGCAGATGTGTTATGGTTGAAGACATTGGCCGGCACCCGGAACTTATCACCGCGAGGACATTAGTTATGACGAAAGGAAGATCCAAGGTCAGGATTGTAAATCTTGGGAAAAAGGAGATCCAGTTGAAGAAAAACAGTGTTGTTGGAAGATGTGAAGAAGTGAAGTATCTCCGCCAAATCAACACATCTTCAGTAAAACAAGACGCAATAAAAGGTGAACCTGATCACATCCAGCAACTTCTGGAAAATTCTAAGAGTAATTTATCAGTTTCGGAACTACAGCAAGCCAAGGAATTTCTGCTACGATTCCGGGATATCTTTGCAACGGGAAAAGATTGCGGAAGAACAGGTCTCGTCAAGCATGAGATAGATACAGGTGATGCTAGACCAATTAAACAGAGACCGCGCCGCATACCCTGGGCTAAAGAAACTGAGGTAGCAGAAATGGTAAAGGATATGGCTGATAGCGGAATAATTGAACCTTCTACGAGCCCATGGTCTTCTCCTGTCGTTCTGGTGAAGAAGAAGGACGGCAGTACCAGATTCTGTGTAGACTACAGAAGGCTGAATGATGTAACGAAGAAGGACAGTTATCCCTTGCCTAGGATAGACGACACACTGGATATGCTCAGTGGTATGAAGTGGTTTTCAACCATTGACTTGAAAAGTGGCTACTGGCAAGTGGAAATTAGCGAGAAAGATAAGGAAAAGACAGCGTTCAGTACAGGAATTGGCAACGGCCTGTGGCAATTTAACGTCATGCCTTTTGGATTGTGCAACGCTCCAGCGACGTTTGAACGCCTCATGGATAGAGTCATGGTGGGCCTTCTTGGTGACGTCTGTCTGGTATATTTGGATGACGTCATTATAATGGGCCGCACTTTTAAGGAACACCTGAGAAATATGGAGAAAGTATTCACCAGGATACGGGGGGCTAACCTAAAACTAAGCCTAAAGAAGTGTGCCCTGTTCAAGAAGGAGGTCAGCTACCTAGGACATGTCATCTGCGCCGATGGAGTGAGAACCGATCCTGAGAAGATAAAGGCTGTCCAACAGTGGCCGGCTCCAAAGAACAAAACAGAAGTACGTGCATTTCTAGGGTTGTGCACATACTACAGACGGTTTGTTATGAGTTTTTCGGACATTGCAAAACCTTTACATCAGCTGACTGAGGATAAACGAGATTTTATCTGGGACAAGAACTGTGAGTCAGCATTCAACGAACTAAAGCAACGGCTATGTGAAGCGCCTATACTGGGGTATCCGAGCAGAGATGGAAGATTTGTCGTCGATACCGACGCCAGCAACACAGGAATTGGCGGAGTGCTGTCGCAGGTGCAAGAAGATAGGCAAGTCGTGATCGCTTACTTCAGTAAGGCACTTTCAAAACCAGAAAGGAACTACTGCGTGACTCGACGAGAACTACTGGCTGTTGTAAAAACTTTGCAACATTTCCACAAGTACCTCATAGGGAGACAGTTTACGTTGAGGACGGACCACGCTGCATTGAAATGGCTTCTACAATTCAAAAACCCTGAGGGTCAAGTTGCAAGATGGCTAGAGCAGCTGCAGGAGTTCAACTTTGTGACGGAACATCGTAGTGGAAAAGGGCATAACAATGCTGACGCCCTGTCGCGACGTCCATGTAATGAGGACTGTAGACATTGCCAGCAAAATGAAGCCCGGGAACACGTGAACTTAATTAGGGCTGAAGGCAACTTTAAGAAGTCTCAGGAAGAAGATGACGATATTCGACCTATACTGGACTGGAAGCATAGTGGAACTAGGCCTCAGTGGAATGAGGTATCGTCACATAGTCCTGTCACAAAGAGCTACTGGGCACAGTGGGACAGTTTAGTCCTAGAAAATGACGTGCTTTGTAGGAAATGGGAATCGAACGATGGCAAGGAGGTGACCACACAAGTGATAGTACCACGACGTGAAGTGGCCCCCCTGCTTCAGGAGATACACGATGGCGCTTCTGGTGGACACCTGGGAATCAAGAAAACTCTACTGAAAGTGAGACAGCGGTATTACTGGCTCAATTGTAGAGAAGACATAGAGCAATGGTGTCGGAAATGTACAGCGTGCGCATCCGTGAAAGGACCACAGACTAGGAGCAGGGGCAAGCTTCAGTTGTACAATGTAGGAGCCCCATGGGAACGCATTGCCATCGACGTTGCTGGACCTTTCCCAGTGACAGATGACGGAAACAAATACATAGTGGTGATACAGGACTATTTCACAAAGTGGCCTGAAGTTTTCGCCATACCCAATCAGGAAGCGAC
Organism: Mythimna separata; assembly: GCA_030763345.1. Lineage (NCBI taxonomy): Eukaryota > Metazoa > Arthropoda > Insecta > Lepidoptera > Noctuidae > Mythimna > Mythimna separata. Next base: position 11,262,863 of record CM061192.1, read on the forward strand.
GACAGTGGCGAAAAAGGTGGTCGAAGAAGTAGTATGTCGGTATGGCACACCTTTGGAGATCCATTCCGATCAAGGCCGCAACTTCGAATCTGCGCTGTTCCAGGAAATGTGCACTCTTCTGGGGATTTACAAGACACGCACAACACCTGCGCACCCACAGTCGGACGGAATGGTGGAGAGGTTTAACCAGACCCTGGAGAATCACCTGGCTAAGGTTGTCGATGACCATCAGAAAGATTGGGACCGGTATATTCCACTATTTCTGATGTCTTATCGATCAGCAGTGCATGACAGCACGGGCCATACCCCAGCAAGAGTGAATTTCGGCAGGGAGATGAGACTTCCAGTCGATACCATAACCGGCGTGCCACCTGACAAGACTAAGCCAGTTACGGACTTCGTAAGTGACCTCCAAGATCAATTGGATGAAGTGCATAAACGAGTGCGTGAGAATAGCCTGCACACCAGCGTTAAAATGAAAACTCGATACGACCGCAATGCCAACGCCAAGGGATTTGAGGAAGGTGCACTGGTTTGGCTCCACAACCCACTTCGACGAAAAGGGAAGTCGCCGAAACTTCAAGCTCGTTGGGAGGGACCCTACACCGTGATAAAAAGGATCAACGACGTTACCTACCGCATCAAGAAAGGGTTACGAGGGAAACCTAAGGTCGTCCACGTGGATAGATTGGCGCCATATCACGGATCTAATAATGCTCGGGACGAGCATGACTAAGAGGGGGGCACTGTTACGCCGTGAAACTTGAGTACGCTATATCTTCGACGGAACCAAGGGTAGCATCAAATAATTAAAACGCATTGCTGTGCGAAGCTTCGAGAATAGGAGTACATACTCAGGCCTGGCAAATTCCAGAAAAGTCCGACATACACTATTATTATTACATAAGGTTCAGTAGGTAGTTATGTGGGTGGATAAGGGAATTTGTACCTTCCGGTATTAGCAATAGAGTCGAAATTCGCATGTAAGGTGGTAGATAAGTACCTACTTACGAGAGTAATAATAATTATTTATGGCCTCCCGATGCGACTATTTTGTGCTAGAATGTCCTTGAAACGTCGGTATCGAGAAATTTCGATGACTTCGCATATAAATACGGGCCCCCGGCTAGAAGCGAGTTTAGTTGGATTTCGTCAGCGATACAGAGCGAACTACCTAAGTGCTTGAAGTGATACCTAGCGACCTAAGCGATACTAAACGGAACTCTGAGTGTTTATAGTGATTGGTTATTTGTTGATTGGACTAATTTGTCATTGTTTGTGGTTAATAAAGTTATCTGCTAGTAAACCGGCATTTAATTACTCACGTTCGTAACAATATAATAAAGAGGTAAAGTTTGTTTTTTTGTTTGTATGAGGTAATCTGTGGAAGTACTGGTCCGATTGCTAAAATTTTTTCACCAATAGAAAGCTGCTGTATTCCTGAGTGCCATAGGCTATATTTTATGTACGCGGGCGAAGCTGCGGGCTAAAACTAGTACTTAATAATCACCCTAGAACGCTGAAAGCAACAGGAGGAACATAGGTGGGTTTTAGACAGTAAAAGCCTGGCGCACCCCCCACTCGACCCTAAAGCGACATTCCAGACACTTTTTTCGCGCCATTTTAAACCAGTTTTCGTCAGTCGAGACAAGTAGCGACATAATTTAGTGCTTTCAAAACCCACCTACGAATAATATAATAAAAAAACTAAAAAAAAAACTTTGAACTCGACCAAAGACGCGGGTAAAGAAATATCTCAAAATATACAGGGCAATCGTTACAAATTGGGGGTATGCGGTGAAAAATGTGAGGTCATAGTATAAATAAGTACAGGTGGAAGTTTTTTTATCGTCTCAAAGGCGAAAAGTGGGTCATATTGGGTTGATAGGCCGCAGTTACCAGTAACTGTAGCAATCTATCAGGTAACCAGTATTCATATTATTATGTCTCTCTGAAAATAGATATCATTACAGCTACGATCAGGAGATGATGATGATTGTTAATGATTTTGTCACCAAGGCAAGGTCATATGAAAAGGAGGAATGAAAGGTATTACTAAAAGAGTTATGAGCAGTGATAGGAATAGGTAGTGCCTATTTGCCTAAACTTTGAAGAACAGAGACAAGAAACGGAGACCTCCTTAGGACTAAATTTTTTCCGAGACTCTCGAAATTTCGAGATAACACTTAAAATACATTAAAAAAAAATTGTTATGTGGAATAAGTAATTCGTCAATATTTACCAAAAGTTTGCGACTATCATAATAAATAACATACACAGTCGTTACAACCATAAAATTTTCAGAATTTTGTTTTTTGGAGATCCTTTTGTAAATGACTTGTTGATCGTAATAGGTATTAATGATTCCAAATAACATTTTTTTAAATGTATTTAACGTTTGAATCCCCAACCGGTCCTATGAGACCGCGCTGTTATTGTTTTACTATTGTGTCTCGTTTCGCGGGTATCTGAGTAACTACGTGTTGTCTCGAAATTTCGGGACAGATGTCTCGGAAAAAAATTTAGTCCAAAGGAAGTCTCCGTTTCTTGTCTCTGTTCTTCGAAGTTTAGGCAAATAGGCACTACCTATTCCTATCACTGGTTATGAGTATATTATGAGTCCAAGTCGTGGACAGCGCGAAGTGATCCCAAGCCTACTGGGGCCGTAGGCTGTGTGAGAGAAAATCCCGGGGCCCTGGAACGATAGCAGAGAAGGAACAGGACTAGGTTTTGATCAGTAAAAGTCTGACACACCCTCCCGCCCCGCCTAGAACGGGAGAAGTCATTACATGATTTCCCACCTAAAAATGAGATGAGGTTATTTTTATCTTCACAGTCCATGGTATGGTCATATGAAGAGGAAGGATGAAACGCTTGTTAATAAAAGAGCTATGATTATATGTCGCAGGTTTTTCATAAAATTAGGTTTTTGATCAAAAACCTAGGTTTTTGACGAAAAACCGGAAGATGACAAATATTAAACTCAATTTCATCATAAACCTGTATCAATCCAGATTTTTGATCAAAAACCTGAACTTGTTTGGGTTTATGATAAAATTGTTGTCAAAACCACGGTTTAGCTTTGTTTTATGACAAATAAATCAATTTAAATTAAATAAATAAAACAATCCATCATCATTTGCAACTTAGTAGAAAGAATACAATTGTTTATTTATCAAAAATGGTCCATGGAATGTTACTTTGTCCAATTCCAAAAAAAAACTTTAATAATTGATTTATTTGTCATAAAACAAAGCTAAACCGTGGTTTTGACAACAACTTTATCATAAACCCAAACTAGTTCAGGTTTTTCATCAAAAATCTGGATTGATATAGGTTTATGATGAAATTGAGTTTAATATTGGTCATCTTCCGGTTTTTCGTCAAAAACCTAATTTTATGAAAAACCTGCGACATATACATAAACCCAAGTCATCGACAGCGCCTAGTGTTCCAAGCGCCTCAAGGAGATGTCAGCAAAATCGTAAGGACCCGTCAGGATTGAAGCCTACTGGGCCCTGGAAGTTCCAAGCTGGAACGAACGCAAAGATGAAACAGAAGTGGGTTTTAAGCAGTAAAAGTCTATCACGCCCTCTCGCACCGCCCAAGCGCGATCCAAGTCATTGAAAGATTTCTTACCAAAAAAAAAAACACCGCTTAAACTTCCCCGCCACAATAACCGGGTCACTGTCACAAAACGAGATATTGTTTTGCGAAATAAGCATTTTTAGTACTTAGGCGTATCTAATTTATCGGGCCGATGCACACGGAATGATTTGCGACCGCTCCCGACTCGCATCACCGCGCGGGAGGGTCGCGACACAGAGTAGATTGAGACAGAAGGCTATCAACTCCTGTAATTTTTATTAGATGGGAAATCATCAGTCACATCTCCCGTTCTTCGGCGGAGCGGGAGGGCGTGCCAGACTTTGACTGACTAAACCCTATGTTCCTTCTTTGCCATTCTTTTCCTTATCAAAAAGAATAAAAGCATGAACCATAAATAGATAGACACAGAAGGCAATTAATGTATTTTTTAGGTTGGAAATCATCACAATTACTTCTCCCGATTTTGGGCGGAGCGAGAAGACGTGTCAAACGTTCAGCTCCTTTCTTCTTTCTTTGCCTTCGTTCCAGAGTCCCGGGTATTCCCCTTTCAGAAGCAGAACCCTAGAGGCTTCACCCCTGCTGGGCCCCTACGGTTTTGCTTACATCTCTTTGAACTGTACTGTGGGAGTACTGTACTGTAGGAGCTCGTGGCTAGATAATAACAGCCACACAGGTCGATCTTCAAGGTTAAGCAACGCTTGCCTAGGTTGGTCTGTGGATGGGTGACCATCTTAACACAACGAGTTTCCTCCGTGCCTCGGAAAGCACGTTAAGCCGTTGGTCCCGGCTGTCATTTGGAGATCTTTGGCAGTCGTTACGATAGTCAGAAGCCAGTAAATCTGACTCCAGTCTTGCCATGAAGTACCGTGTTACCCCAGTTAATGGGTTGTGGAGGTCTGGTAGGCAGCCGCTCCTCGTAAAATACTGGTATTCAGCTAAATCCGGTTTGACTGGAAGCCGACCCCAATATAGTTGGGAAAAAGGCTAGGCAGATGATGATGATCTTTGAACTGTACTGCCGTTGACCACTTGGGCTCGGTCTGGATGATTTCCGAAATGCCGGCCAGCAAGTTACTAATTGCTCGCCGTCCGCAAGCCCGCGAATCTCATGTACGTACTTCACTTTTCATACCTATGCTCGGCGATCGCGCTAGAGTAGGCGCCGGCCGCTCAGTCCGAGCACAGCCCAAGCGCGCATGGTCCGAGACATCGTGTCTGTGAGCGGTGTCTATGTGTGCGTTGCTCGAGCGCGCTTTGTATGTAGATTGCCTTCTGTATCTATCTCGTTTGTGGTCGCGATGTGTGAGGGGTGAAATTGGATTTTTTAAAGATATATTTAGTTGCTTGTTATGGTGTTTTAGAACGTGATTTTGAGTGATTCTGGTGAAATAAATAGATTTCAGTAAACCCATAAGCGCACAGGACCGGTGGACAAGGTGAATCGATGACCTGGTGAGGGTCGCAGGAATCCAATGGATGCTAGAAGCACAGAACCGGTCATTATGGCGACGCTTGGGGGAAAGTCTATGTCCAACAGTGGACGTCTTTCGGCTGGTGAAAACCGTAGGAGTACAGCAGGGCCGAAGTTTAGTGGGGCCAAAGCTGGACTTCTGAAAGGGGTACCTACTCTTGGTCCTTGGAAAGAGAACTGAAGCAACATGCTTTGCAATGCATAATTAGTCCGTAAAATCTGACACGCCTTTTCGCACCGCCATAGAGCGAGAAAAGTCACTGGATGAGGTCCCTATAAAAAAAACTTTATTAATAAAGTTTTAAAAGTTCCTAAAGTTTGAAAGCAAAACACTAGGTAATCAGGCTTCTGAAAATCGATTACTGCACATGATAGGCATTGGCCTAAGTAATTTAATTTTAGTGTAGATACTGGGTACGCTAAAATTTTCATAATTTTGTTGAAATTCGTCAAGCAAACATGGTTAGGTTGGTACCACTGTTATACGTCCAAAACTCATCACAAACTCGAAACTACATAATATGTCTCGAAGCAAAATAATAATTGTTAAAATAGCGAGTGAATTTAAAAAAAAAATATTTAGGAAACCAACAGCAATACATTAAAAAAAAATTACAAAATAATTATGTGTTTACAGTTTCTATGGCCAATAACAGGTTTCCCTGTATAACTGGATATAATATTAAAATGAGAGCCTAAACCTATTTTTTTTATTCTGTGGTTGGTGAGATTGCTGGTTTATATCATTTAAAAAAACGGGTTAAGTGCGAGTCTGAATCACGCACGAAGAGTTCCGTACCGACCGTAGAAAAAAAACAAAAAAACACGATTTTCTGGTATTTTTAGGTGTAATACATGAACACAGAAAGGTTATAACTATCACAGTTTCAGGAGATACAGCCCGGTGACAGACGGACAGACAGATAGACGGATGAACGGTGGAGTCCTAGTAATAGGGTCCCGTTTTACCCTTAGGGTACGGAACCCTAATAATGAGTGTATTAACTAAAACAAATAGTACCAAAAACATTTATGAACTTCAAACAACAAAATACTTAAATGAATTATCAACCGGGGCCAGCGGGGCTTTCTATAATAAAATGCAATTTCCTAGTTTTATTGTTGGGAAATTTCCCATTAGGCCAACTAATAGAGTTTATAGATGGGCCCCATTGTGATCACTGTTCTTGCTATAAGTCATTGTTTTTTTTTTTTTTTTTTTTTTTTTTTTTTTTTTTTTTTTTTTTTTTTTACTAGCCTATTCTGTCCCACTCCTGGTCCCACTCCCAGTCATTGTTAGGAAAAATTAAGTCTTTTGTAGTCTTAGAAAGGAAAGTCTTGATACTTGAGTATGGGCTGGGATTTTGTTTTAAAGAAAGAAAGAAGAAATAAAGAAAACAAGTTTATTTTTAGGATTTAATGACTAAGGTAGGTAATTCTGGCCTATTTATTTTTATTTTTTAGGTGGGAAATCATCAGGGTGACATCTTCGGCTCTTAGGCGGAGCGGGAGGGCGTGTCAGACTTTTACTGAATAAAACGCACTCATTTGTGCTTTCTTTACCTTCCTTCCAGGGTCTCGGGTTTACCTTTCAGAAGCGAACCTAAGGCTATGCAAAAGGAAAAAAATTAGGCATACTGGTTTTTATATCTCGATAACAATTTAGATGACAGAGAATATGTAAGAAATCTCATATCTCTCTTCTTATTTCACGTAAGTATACGTTTTTTTAAATATTTTTATTGCAGTTATCATTTCAGTGGAAAGTCGTCAACTGCTGAACAAAGGCCTCCAAGTGTCACGACATAAAGCGTATTTTGTTTAATCATTATTAGCCCAACAATTATGTTGTTGACGTTTCGCGATTATCATTTTAGGTAATTCTAACTCAAAAATCTTCATATCTTCGCCACTAACCCAGTAAACAAAATAGCACCCTAATTAAACACACATAAATACCAAAACGTAAGCTCATTTCTTACCACCTATAAACATGCTCTTAGTGTTGTACCGATCGAATAATAGGTTCCTATTTGGAATATTTTCCAAACATAGACGAAATCAATTCAAACTCACTCCCTAAAATTGGAAGCGTGCCAACCCTATCATTTAGGAACCAATGTATAGCGCGACCAATCAATTTTGATCCTTGCCTTCCTTGAAATTAAGTTTATTTTGCTAGGTTTTTTCAGGGATATAATTAAATAGTTGCTGACTGTACGTAACATTGTTTTACAAATAACTAATGGGATTTTGTTTTTTTTTTTGTTTGGTTTAAAAATCTAAAAGCGAGAAGTATCTATCGTTCATTTCGAAATGCGATATAGTTAAAAATGGAAACGTTATTTTGTAGCTAAATGTGTATGTTTTAATTTCATGAACTTTTTTCTTTTTTGCTTGTATAATAGGTATGCTAATGCCTACCTAAGTTTATTTTCTATAAGTTTATTCTCTTATTTATTTTTAATATTCAGGCATGTCCACGTTGAGTAAACATCTTTTAGGTAGGAATGTACGAGTATCTTTCTAGTTGTTTTTCCTTTTTATTAACAACTAGCTGTTACCCGCGACTTCATTCACATAGAGTATAAGAACATTGCTCTCTTTTTGGGGCATAACGTGATTATGGGAATAAAAGGAATGAAACGCATGTTACTGAATAATTACTTAATGAGTATACAAATGTAGATGGATCATTGTAATATCAGCTATCCATACCTACGCAATTTTGTGTACTTAGAGTATGTGTAATTGTGTAAGTCGGTAAGTTTACTGATATAATTATACATTTAGTAAAAAAAATACCTTTATTTAATTACTTACTCTAATTCAATGTATGTGTAGATACCATCTACTTTATTCATCATTTTTTGTAAAAAAAATTGATTGAAAAAAAAACCAGGCCTATCGCATATTGTCTGCCCGTCAAACATGACTAATGACAGATATTTCCGGTTTTAAAAACAAAAACAGACATACAAAACACTATGATATACTATCGCATAAATTCGTTCACAATTATAAGGGCTCCTGCAAACGACAATCGGACGCAGTAATAGCTTCGACCGACGAGTTACAACCAAAATTTACGATATCACAACGAAAATATCGTCGAATTGAGTTTAAAAAAATAAGTGAGATATATCCAAGTTCTGGGTTATTTAGGTTAATTGCTGTTGCATCAATAAATTGCATGTATCGCCCGAGTTATTTTCCCTGGCGGTATAATACTACGCAGCCCAAAATAAAAATGTTTGGTTAAAAAATATTATAGAAAAAGCGATGGTTTAAAATTTTATTGAATTTTTTGAAAATGGTTGCATACCCCTGGCTTAAAGAGTTTAATTGAATTCAGGGGTGTAGAACCCCATTTAATTTTGTACTCGTTTGGACTTGCTACAGTAAGCATGGAGTTTTTTTGGTCCTTTGATTCAGTTGAGTATTTTTGCTGTGTAGAAATCGTTTTTGTCCAGCCCTTTGAATATAGTAAGCAGCAAGTGTAACTGTGTAGAAATAAGAATATATTGATATTAATGAAGAGTATCTACATAAAAATATAGGAAAACCAAAGAAGTTACGAGTATTTTGTGTGCTACGATGATGCAATTCAGTTAGTTACGATGTTAGAATAGTTTTAATGAGTATATATTGTTGTGTAAATGCATAGAATAAGTAATACGTTAATGAAAATATATTTTTGGATACCACATGATCTGATATTGAGTATTTTTATATTGCAGACTTTCTTGGAACATTCAATTTGTTTGTTTAAACGCGCTAATTTCTTAAAGTACCAGTCGGATTTGAAAAAAAATCTTCATAGATTAACCGTAGGAAGCCATGAGAGACTCACCAGAGAATGGGCAACAGCATTGTCTGTGCATTAACGCCCGTTTTCAATAAGCTATCTATCTACAGTTGCAGCTACTAAAGATAAACAAATCTATCATTTTGCCCTTACTTGCTTTTCTATAACCTACCGATGGATAACATTTCCTACAAAAGTTGTGGATGGATAAAAAGAATCTTACTGTTTATCGGGGATAGCTATCTATCTATGAACTCCGGTAGGTTATTGAAAACGGGCGTAAAACAACGACACTGAAATCGCTAACCCATTTGTCAAGCGTGGCGATTATGGTTAATAGAATAACCCATAGTACCTGTCAGCCGGTCTACCTTTCAATACGGTAGCGGTCAAGGTTACCTCGTAAGGGTCGCAGGAATCCAATAGATGTGAGACGCACAGGACCGTTCATTGCGGCGACACTAGGGGGAGGCCTATGTGATATGGAATAGCCAAGTTCATGATAAATAGGAGTAACTACAAGCTATTATAACATCATTAGTGGTGGTCAAGTGGTAACTGGTCGGACTTACAAGTTGTAGGTCGCGGGTTCAAACCCAGCCAGGCACATGTCTTTGTGTAATTATTTCGTCACCACTGCTCTCAAAATGGTGAAGGAAAACATTGTTAGGAAAGTGGCATGTCTTCGTACCCAAAATTCGAAGACAGGTGACATCCACCAATCCGCCTGGGCCCGCGTGGTGGCACAGCTCATTCCCTCTCCTAGATAGGAGGCTTGAGTCCCAACAGTGGGAACATTACAAGGCCGATAATGCTAATTATAACATCACACTACGACCCACAGAAGCGGAGCAGGAACTACCAACGCAGGTAAAACCACGGGGAGACAGCTAGTGAACAAAAATAAAATCCCACATACCAGTGGTTGCAGACACAATAAAATTACATTAAAATTTAATGAATAGCGTTTATTGGATATTAACGCAAAAGGTATGATTGAATGATTTCAGTTAATTTAAAATGACACATGAATAATTACCGAGACTTGTTAATTTACATGTGTTTTAATATTTCGTTGTGTTTTATTAAAATAGCATTGATTGCTGTGGCTTCTGTGTTTGTGGCATTAATTGAGTGTATATTTTGTGGTCGACGGCCATTTTGTTCGGGGAATTGCGACAGTGCTGTGGGGTTGATCGGAAAAGTTACTGCGGTCCTCGAATGCCAAGGGCCATTGGGTACTTGTCTGTTGCTATTTTTTGTACAAAGAACAAATGACAATATTTTTTTTTAAAAACCCCTTGATAATTGGTAAGTAATAAAATGAAGCAGCAATTAAGAGGAAAAATGGGCTCGTGGTAGGAACATCTCGCTCTGTTCTTATCTAAAAACACAAAAAGCATTCACCAGACAACCTTTTGATAATGTTCCCACAGCTGGGATTCAGACCTCTCTCGAAAAGGGAGGAGCTTATTTGCCCGTACTAGGCCATGGTTTTGCCACCAAAGTGACCCAGTAATATTTTTACAAATAACAACCAAAACATGTAAAGTCAAAAATGTCATGTCATGTAAAGTCATGCTGGACATTTTTACATGTACATTTTGTCAAAGCCGTTTGTGTGCATGCCTGTTGGACCCCGTGGCACAAAAACGTGCCAGTAAACAAGTAATTACCTTTTAACTTTGAGAACCGCTGGAAAAAAAATGTGCCACCAAAACCTGACCGAATAAAAATTATACTCTAGTAGTATAATTACAGAAGCAACAGAAACAGAGCAATAACAGTTTATATTATTAATATTATTTATATTAATTTATTAATATTAAATAAATAAATAAATAATAAATAATGGCGGTCCCCACGGAGCGCCACAGGTTAAGAAGAAAATGCACAGAAGCGAAGTTTCAGATAAACATTTGAATATTTAAAAAGTGTTTTAAAACGTGACAGCCCGTGTCAGATACAGGAGTAAGTAAAAAAATATAGAAAACAATTTCAATGTAAGATTAATCTTTCAGGACGCCAACAACTCCTTTCACGCTGCGTATGCTGTGCCGGGGACTTTTTAGGATGCGGTCTAAGTTAGGAGATGATTGAGAGTGGTGTTTTCATTGATTAGTTTTAAGTTTAAATAAAAATGATTGTAAAAAAATTGCCTTTTTTCTACAATTGTTTTTTTAATTTTACTGTAAACTTTCATTCATCTTTTATTAACTTAACAATCACTTAGGTAACCTACTGTCAAACGAAAACAATTTTATTTAAAGTTGCTTTACAAGGGGGCAAATTATTTAAGTAGTTTATTTACCGCATTCCGACTCACGATAACGTCACTGTTAGTGCGTCAAAAAATGATTTCAAGTTTATAGTCAAAACTACACACTCAAGCGTATAGCTATGTAACGATAGTTTTTAGATATACCGTTATACTACCCGAATAGTCAAAATTAAGTTTCATTTTGATGTAATAATTTGACTAAGATCAATAAAATGGAGTATACGATTTCCGCGGTGTGCGATACCATTTTCTTGACTTAATAATAGCTCTCGTGCACTACAAACAAAATAAATAAAAAATGTTGAATTTAGCACCATCTTGCTTTCGTTCCTTCCTTTCTTTTTCTTTCCTTTTTCACGCTCAAAGGGCCCGAACCCTTCAAACTTGCACCACAACCCACTCAGCACGAGGGTCGTTTAAGTATTCAGCCATCTTTCCACCTGGAAGTGACTAGGGCCCCTCCCTGAAGAGCCTATTGTGAAGGGCAGACAGACAGCCCGACTTCATTATGTATAGATCGGCGACGTCGCCTAATGTTAGGGTAGCGCGTGCTAAAGTGTTGCAGGTTTCGGCGGGGAAAACTGCGGCCATGTTTTTTTTTTTGCTGCGGTGTTTCTTTGATGTATGTACGACCTACGTGGCTAGTGTCATGTGTTTATTGTTTTTTTTTTATATGCTATGTATCTATCCGATAAAATCATCATCATCATCTTCCTGCCCTTGTCCCGTTCTACTTGGGGTCGGCGCAACACGTCTTTTCCTTCCATTCTGTCCTGTCACTCGTCACGCTATCACTCACTCCCTTTTCTTCCATATCACTTCTCACACAATCCATCCATCTTTTCTTTGGCCTCCCTCTCCCTCTCCATCCATCCACATGTAAACTGAAGTAGTCTATCTATATATCCGTAGTATAGTAGTCTATCTATATCTATCTATCCGATAAAATCGTTGTTGAATTAATTTGTACCTACAAGAATAAAATTATAAAAGATCAGGAAAACAGGCGATGCAAGTGCTATTTTCCTTGTAATTTTAAAGGAATCCAAAAATCCACCAAGTATTCTTTTTCTAGCCTTTTATTGCAGTCTGTCTTTGCCATGTGTTACAATGTGCTGAGGTGAATTGTTGACTACTTCAGTAATTAAAATTTATCCGATAACTAGCTTTTACCCGCGGCTTCGCTCCCGTCAAATGACTACCCTACATATCCTACGCTACCCTACCCTACACTACCCTACCTACCCTACACTACACTACCCTACACTACCCTACAGTAGGTACCCTACACTACCCTACACTAACCTACAGTACCCTACACTACCCTACACTACCCTACACACTACCCTACACTACCCTACACTACCCTACACTATCCTACACTACCCTACACTACCCTACACTACCCTACACTACCCTACACTACCCTACACTACCCTACACTACCCTACACTACCCTACACTACCCTACACTACCCTACACTACCCTACACTACCCTACACTACCCTACACTACCCTACACTACTCTACCTACCCTACTTTACCTAACTTTTTTTTTTTGAATTTCTCTCGCCGTAAGAACCATCATTGAACATCAAGGAACATTTAAAAAAAAAACAGCCAAATCGGTCAAGCCGTTTTCATGTTATGTCGTGACAACGGAAAACGGGTTTCATTTTTATATATATAGATAGATAGATGTCAGTCATTAACATTTATTTGCATAGCAATAAGAAATAAAATTACATTTTAATAAAAGCAAGAACGACAGGTGATTCAGATATAGAAAAAAGAAAAGGAAGAAATGTCATTGCTAACATTTATTTTATGAGTTATCTTTTTATACTTTTATTTCTAATGTAGACATTTAGATTAAAACTTTAGCTAAATGTATGAAGTGCAGGACCAATTGTTGTTTTGAGATATCCTATGTCCAGCAATGAACATTTACAGTTGTATGATAATGACGTTGAAATACGTTAACCATTATCATAAAACAAATCAAGATATGTACACCACACCGTAACCACAAAAGAGATACCTAGGTACAGAAGGCAATCTACATACAAAGCGCGTTCGAGCAACGCACACATAGACACCGCTCACAGACACGATGTCGCGGACCATGCGCGCTTGGGCTGTGCTTGGACTGAGCGACCAACGCTTACTTTACGCATCCATAGACACCGCTCACAGAGACGATGTCTCAGACCATGCGCGCTTGGGCTGTGCTCGGATTGAGCAACCGACGCACGCACACATAGACCGGTGTCTGCGGTCTCACAGACACTATCTCTCAGACTGTGTGCGCTTGGGCTGTGCTCAGACTGAGCTTTTTACTTTTTATACCTACCGTATGAAAAGTAAGAATAAATGATTTTATTAAACTACGAGTATATCTCAGCTTTTAAGAGCGACAAAAGCAAGATCGAAATTTCAGGGCACCCCAACACGGACAGTTTAGGCTGATATTTTTTTCATACATGATTTTATCTTCTGTACCTATTTTGTGCCGTAACGTCCCTCCCAATACATTGTATTTACCAATATGATAACATGTTTGACAGCTGACGTTTACATAACAAAATAGTTTCCGAGAATATTATGTGGGCGAGGACTGACAAACAAAAAAATATAACACATACTTATCGTTCAGTCAATGTTTGTGTTACGATTACTGGGCGTTTGTATGTAGATTGATAGTCGAGAAGGACAGTTGATAAACGGAAATGCACTAATAGTGTTAAGGCAAGGTTGTACTAGTTTTGAACTATTTAAACCCTGTGGCATAGTACCAGCCTTATAATGTTCCCAATACTGGGACTTATAGGCTATTCGCCGAGGGTTGAGCCAAAAGGTAAACAAACCATAAAAAGGGTTCTTTATATGTCACGATTGATGTAATGAACATATAAAAATAAGTATGGAATTAATAACTACACTGACAACATTAGAAATTATATTTTAGACTGATGTCTGTGGAACTTATGTTATCCTTTCAGATTTATTTGAAATCAAACATTAAAAATGCCTTTAATTATTTTCTTAATTTTTATTAATTATGCATTAAATAGTTCACATGTAAAAGAACCTAAAATGACATTTTAATACTACTAAGTTGTAGACCACAGATACTGCGAACATTTTACATTAAAATTTGACGTTTTGTCATCGGTCGGGTTATACCCGCCATGTTGAAAAAATGATTTCTTTGTTTACCGTGTGGCTCATGCTCCGGTGAATACACTGTAGACCTCCTCTCTAGGAGAGGGAATGGGCCGTAATCCAACACGCGGGCCAAGTGGATGTCACAAGCCTTCTAGGGACTGGGTTGACGAGAGAGAACCCCGGGACCCCGGAATTAGGGCAAAGAAGGAACAGCAGTGGGTTTTAGTCAGTAAAAGTCTAACACGCCCGCCCTCCCGCTCCGCCCATAGCGGGAGAAGTCATTTTGATGATTCCCCCCCACCTTCTTCGCATTTTTTGGTTCTTGGCCAGGTTCCAACCAGCATGTGGTTTACTCCTGATGTTTTCCTTCACCGTTTTGAGAGAAGTGATGATGAAATAAATTACAGAAAGTTATGGCCGGGTTTGAACCAGGGACCTACAACTTGTAAATCGAGGCAGTTACCACTGGGCCACCACTGCTCTCTATTATTTATGTTAAGCAGTCTTCATCAATGGCCGAGGAGCTCGTGGATAGATAATAACAGCCGCGCGGGTCGAACTTCAAGGTTAAGCAACGCTTGCCAAGGTTGGTCTATGGATGAGTGACCATCTTCTCCGTGCCTCCAATCTTGCCATGAAGTACCTACCGAGTTACCCCAGTTAATGGGTTGTGGAGGTAGGCAGCCGCCCCTTGTAAAATACTGGTATTCAGCTAAAAATCCGGCGAAACTCGAAGCCGACCCCAATATAGTTGGGAAAAGGCTATGGTCAATCGGTTTAGGTAATTTACTAAATGTAAACCATCTTGGCATGTCTTTTTATCTAAAAGTTGTCTAAAAATTGTATGTAAAAATCTTTGCAACTAGGTTTTTACTTAAATCGATGTTAGCTAATAAACTAAATTTACCTATATTATATACAACCTCTTTAATATAAAAAGACATACTAAGATTGTTTACCTTTAGTTAACCACCTAAACCGATAGACCATAGGTAGATGAGTCTTCATCAATGACTCTCGGTCCTTTTGATCAATTTCGCAAAGACCAGGCTACGTTTAGTTTCCAGGAAGCAATTTCAGTTAACTACAAATCAATTGTCAACATGATTTTGCCAGTCAACATCAGAGGCTAACGTGAGATAATCAGAAATCATGGTTCCTGGAACTGGGCAGTGAATTCTATATCACTCAGTGGTGCTCAACTGTTTAATGACTTGGGACCTATTTATTTGAATTATTTACTGTTAGTAGGGACTAAAAGTCTGGAAAGCTTGTAACTATGTTAATCGAAATATTGACATTATTAAAAATTTCTAATAGGTATACCAATCTATACTTCACTATAATTCATATTAATCATATAAATGTTGATGTAACTTTGTTTGTTACACTTTCACAATTCAATTACTTAACAGATTTTGATGACATTTGGTGCGGATCAAGCTTAAACTTCAAGAATGGAAACAGGCTACTTTTAATCTGTCTATGATTTCGACTTAGCGTCCACTATGACCAATATTCACGCAGACAAAGCCGCTGGTAGAAGCTAGCTTTCTATATTTAAAAGTAATAAGTACCTATTGTCTTAGAAAATAAATATAACACTAGTGAAGTTTGGTGCACTTGATAAAAAAATCACGTAAGTATTTTATTTTAAATCTTGCGACCCACAAATTGGGCACCACCGACCAAAATCGATTGATAGGCAAATATTTATTTAAAGACTTTGCTAACCAAATCTGATTAATTAACAACATCGTTTACAACACAACAACTGTCATATCAAACAAGGATTCTCAGCAAAGGGATGAAAGGGGGTGAAATTGACGTGCCACTCACCCCTAGGAACTATTGTTGAAGTTTAGTCAAAGCGTCTGTCACAGGCAAGGGGGTGGATTACCTATGGGGATGAGATAGAGTCTGTGGTAGACGGTTAAGAGATTAATCTACGGAAGTGTTTGTGGGTTTATTTTTATTTTTATTGAGGGTTTTGTTTAAGATTGATCGGGGTAGGGAAAGTTTTAACCCTTAACTAAAAATTTTAAGATCTTACTAACATTATAAACGCGGAAGTTTGTTTGTGCGGAGTTTCTGACACTTTCACGCAATAACTATTGAATGGATTTCGATAAAACTTGTTACACGGGTAGATCATGTCCTAAAATAGCATTAAGAATACTTTTTATCCCGGGAATAAATTCCCTTGGGATAATTTTCTACTATCACGCGGGCGAAGCCGCTGGCAGCAGCTAGTGCAATAATAATAAGACATATTTTAATGGTCTTTCTAGATAAGATTTTTACAGATGTTGATATTGGAAGGGGTAAAAATAAGATACAAATAAAGTTAAAATCTCTCGTTTGTTTTCACACATTCGGCTTTATAAAATTAGCGTGACTTATGTGATTTTAATTACCATGAACATCTTTCGGTATACCTACCCGCCACGGTAGTCGATTGGGGTTCGCGTATTGCAGAAAAATAATCCAATTGTCTTTTTTAATTGTTATAAACTAGTGCTTGACTGCAAGCCCACCTGATGGTAAGCAGTGATGCAATCGTTGATGGTGATCCGCACTAGCTTATTAAGAGCCTATTCACTCTAGCCTTGAAACCCTAATGATGCCTAAGTCTTCTCCACCAACTAACAAACGCAAAAAACTCCTCATTAGCTTCACTTTTAGGTATATTATTCATTTTTCTAGACAACCTCACGGTACAAACGAGGTGTGACTAAAAAAACCGCCTGCGCGCCCCTGTGTGAAGTTACCGCAAATAGAACTCGCTTTTAGTGACAAAAATGCGGTGGTAGTGGTTTTGGGGACCCACGTGTAGGAAAAATGTTTCTTTTAGGAAGGTATTTTTTTTAATAAAGGGGGAATTTAAGACTGTTTCGTTGTATAGTGGCTGGATGCAGGATTGTCCCTTTTTTTAAACGTAACTATAGACGTTTTTTGTTGGTTGTTCTATATACCACTTCGAACCGTGCGCAAGGTTCTGACTTTTCATAAGTGACCATGTTGGCTTGTGTGAAATAAAAAGTGTAAAAGTTTGAGTTCCAACTAAATAAGTAACTTCTTCAAGCCCTCTCCTAGATCGGCCTGAGTCCCAACAATGGGAACATTATAAGGCTGCTAATGCTAAAGAAAAAAAGTAACTTCTTGGCTAGCGTGCTGCGTCGCGTATATGGAATTTATACCTTCACACAACGCTCCATAGTGTTGAGTTCGTATATACATTAAAATTGTATATAGCTCGTATTAAAATTTCAAAGTATACCCGACTACAACATTTTTTTGGGGTATACTTTCAAGGAGGACACTTCATTTTGCTACACTTATAATCTATACCCGTTTTATTAAGTGCCTTTCAATGAACTCAGAGACAGAAAAAGGGATATATTATTTTTTATATGGCATGTATTTAAATCGATATCTGTATATTCCCTTATTTCGAACGAAATATTGCAAAGTTAAATCAAAAATACTGACTTGCACAAATTATGCACGCTAAACAAATCAAATTAAATATACTGTTTAATGGTATTTGCAGAACTGTTTTACCGAACGATAACAATTATTAAAATAGTATATCAAAAATTTTCTTAGTTCAACAAACATTCTAAAACATTTTTAAGGAAAACCATCACCTAATTTACTTTTAGGAACATATTCTAAAAAACAATTGGAGAAGTAGCGCGTTTGGTCACAGTTCTAACCTAACCTAACCTATTTCACCCACTTCAAAATGTTACAGTGCAAGTTAGTATTTTTGATAAACAATTAATATTTTTAGGTATGCATTCAGTTAATTAATGGAGTTACCTAGTGTGCTGATAAATTATACAGATGTGCATTTAAAATATCCCTTGAACATATTGCTGAAATGAGGTTTAGCAGCCAGCGATAGCTGCGTTACGTTCGGGTATATTTTATATTAATCGCGCGCGGGTATCCAAATTGAAAATATACCCCAAGTCAACACGTCCTAAATGTTACGTAAAGGTAGGCTTTATAAGAAGAATTTTCGCTTTCTGGATTTGAAAATATACCCGACGACAACACGGCCTGTGACGTCACAAGCGTTGAGTGAAGGTATAAATTCCATATACGCTGCTGCGTCGATCACATCATCGTTGGGTACACTTCTCGCACTCTAGGGTGGAGCGCGAGGACGTCACAGGCTTTCACTGACTAAAAAGGCAGTAAAAGTCTGACACGCCAATACATCTATTTTCCTTTTCGTTTTCCAATAGCCCTAGCAGGCAATAGCCTTGCTACCACTTTGGGTGAAGAGAGCTTCTTTACTGTCTAAGCTTACTTGCGTGGAGAGTTTCATTAAAGCGTTACCTAAGTTTACTCCCTAAAAAAATATTCAGAACCTACGGAACCTTGACAACACGCCCGATATACGCCGTGAAGATTTTTTTTTTATTTCGTATGAAAAGTTTCGCAATCAACGGCCGTCGGTGTTTGCGGTACAGAAATAACTAACTGTCGTTCGAGTTATTTGTTTGCCATAAGGCCTCGTACAGTCCACAGCCATAATCCTGACTGAACTGATCAAAGTGGCTTATCTCAATGGAGATTTCCAGGTACGCAGGGGATATTATAGTGCTTGATATATAAACTAGTGCTTGACTGCGATCCCACCTGATGGTGAGCAGTGCTTAAGTACGTGTGCAAACACAGGTGGACTTTCTGTGCGTTTGCTCTCATAGACCAATAGCGCACTGGCCGCTGGCCGCGTGCGGACAGGTGCGCGCGCTATGGCGGTTTTATAATAATGTATGTATCTCGGTGGCCGTCGCGACCTGGCCGCCTGCGGCCTGGCCGCTAGTGCGCGCCTGGCCTTCGTCTGAAAAAACAGCAACCCAACATAAACAGAGAAAGCTCAGGCTAAAGACCTAATGTTTTACATGGTCCGTAGCATAGAAGTGTCACTCAATCAACGTTCAAACTCCGGCCAGAATAGTTCTTCAGCAGATATCTACAAGACCATAAGACTACGCAATTCCTGAACTAGTAATATTAGAAGACTAACTTCTACCAGCCACTTCTCCCGCGGGATAGTTGGTTTCTCCATACAAATTTTGGACCCCCGTTTCATCCCCTTAAGGGGTGGGTTAGTGCTCGCCTACGTTATAAAAGGAAGCTTTGTGTTAAATTTCACGTTCCTAGTATATTCGGCTGTGCGTTGATATGTCAGTCAGTCAGTTTCTCTTCATCGTCCTGTCCTTGTTTCATATTACTTGGGGTCCATATTCATCTCCAATCATCAATCTTTGAAGTTGACTGTACTACCCCCGGATGTTCCTAAAACGACAAGTTTGAAAAAATTCTATTTTTTATTTTCAGGCAGTTCTTTATTGAAATTTTTGTGGCACTGGGTTTCAATACCTCCATTCAGTATGTATAACCTTTTCGCGTTTCAGGTTTATTAAAGGCTGCATGGGGCGACTGCCTATTGACTACCTGTAACGATTGTCAAAGATCCACGAATGACAACCAGGACCAACGGGTTTACGTGTTTTCCGAGGCTCAGTAATATCCTTGATAAACTTAGAAAAGTAGCAGTAGATTAGCTAGACTACTATGTTTTGTTTGATTTATGGTGTAACGGGAGACAATGATTCTTTCTTTGTTTTCTTGCGTTTCGTTTAATTTTTTCTTTCTTTTGTTCCTTTTATCTTCGTCAGTAGAGAAAAGCAACCTTATCCATGATATGCGGGTGCCCTAACCACTCACTAACACGACCATAATTCAACAATCTCCAACCAATTCACATTATCGCCTTTGCTCCCCAAAATTCGCTTAACATTACTTCCTAAAAGTTTTCCTTTCAACCGATTCCCTTGGAATCCCCCTGAATTCCCCTATCAAGCCTGTTGACAGCCTTAATTGAACTCCGATACCTTATCACTTTTGAACTTCAATCTGCGAAAGGATCTTTTTAAGGACTTTCAACACATAGACTTTAAATGGGAAAATGTATTTTTTGGGATTGTTGAGTTGCATATTATAGGAGAGCTTGATGCATGGGTTTCGAGGGTTGCCAGGAAAGTAGGTCAAAGCTTTTGATTTGATTTTTGAGATGGCCGTTGGGACCGAAGGGCTTTAGAGTGACGAAAGTCGCAAGGTTAGAAGGTCTCCCACAAAGTAGGCCGATGACCTGGTAAGGGTTGCAGTAATCCGATGGATGCGAGACGTACAGGACCGCTGCTCCTTCATTCATTCTTCACACATCATTGTGGCGACTCTTGGAGGAGGCCTATGTCCAATAGTGGACGTCTTTCGGCTGAAATGATGATGATGTTGATGAGTGGCCTTTACAAGTTGGCTTCGGCCCTTCGTACGCCCAAAGGTCCAGGACTCCAGGGCCCAGAGAGAAATAATGATATGAAATCAGTAACTATTTATTACACAATGCTGTAAGTTAAAAACATTATCTAGGTCTTGAATAAAAATACCTACTAGAATAATTCAACGCGACCGCTTTCCGAGTCGAATCTCAGAAATTCAGGAATAGTTTCGTTGAAATAAGCAGAACTCTATAAAACAACATCCTGTAGTTCCAGTCGCATAGTTTACGGAGCGCATCGTGCCGTAAAACGAACACCATGTATACAAGAACAGGAGTACACTGTACGATTATTTAACGGCCTAGCATTAATTCTACTAATATTACAAATATCTGTACGTTTCCGTAGACCAGTGGTTGCCAAACCTGTGATCTGCGGACCACTGGTCGTCCGCAATAAACAAAATAATTATGGTCCTAGTAAGGTCCTTTTTTCAGTGGGAAATCATAAAATGATTCCTCG
The DNA here is from genome assembly GCA_030763345.1 of Mythimna separata. NCBI lineage: Eukaryota > Metazoa > Arthropoda > Insecta > Lepidoptera > Noctuidae > Mythimna > Mythimna separata. The sequence goes on from CM061192.1 coordinate 11,284,025, forward strand.
CGCTCTGAGTGGATCCAGATCAATGTCAGAATTTTACCGACTAACTTAGGTCAAAGTCAGAGTTTCACCGACTAACACAGCATAGGTGTGGTTTTCACTAGCTTTTAGCGTTCCAAGACCACGAATATCCCTTTCATACCCTTTCCCATTGCTCTATAGCAAGCATCGACTCCCACAAGGTGGACCGACGACCTGGCGAGGGTCGCGGGAATCCAAAGGATGCGAGACGCACAGGACCAGTCGCTGTGGCGACGCTTGGGTGAGGCCTATGTCCAGCAGTGGACGTCTTTCGGCTGAGATGATGATGATGATGTAGCATCGACTCTGCTGTCCCTATGGTTTGCTGACATCTCTTTAAGGCGCACGTGGAACACTGCGCCGTTGATGATTCAGGCTCTTCTTTTCTCGAACTTTTGGTCCCTGTTTATCAACGTGGAAATCAGTGGTTCCTAGTCAAACAATGGTTTAGAACCACTGGCTTAGTTACATACGGACGGTGAGCTAGGGAGTATTTATTATTTATTTATTTATTTAACAATTTAGTACACACACATATGAAATGGATAGTAAAGAGGAGACAGAAAATAGGTAGTAGGTGGTATAGGTAGGTAGGACTATCAGGTAGGTAAAGACGCTGGTAGTTGCTAGTCATAAAATAATATAAGTAGGTAATTAATAAAAAATAATTGAAAAATTCTAGTTTAACTATATTTTGAATGAGCTATTTATTTTCTTTGAATGAAATAGGTCAGTTGTTCACGGCACGAATAAATTCTAAAAGTAAATAAAAAAGAACGAATGAATGAATGAAAGCAATGAGTGAACGTTTTAGATTGGTTATCGCATGACTGGGTTCAAAACGCTGAAAAGTTAAGTTCTTATAAATAATATATAAAAACCTATATTTTAATACTAACCTTACTTTATTTTTTACGGGATAGTAGTTATTCAGAAATATGTCTTACCTGAAACAAAAAAAATACAAGAATATATAATTATGTCAGCAGAATTGAAAACTGAAATTGCAGGTTTCAGAATCCCCGACCGGTCCTATGAGACCGCGCTTTTATTGTTTTACTATTGTGTCTCGTTTTGTGGTATGTGATAGTTTAAGAGCTAAAAAGGTACCAATCACGTGTGTTTGTTACCTAACTCCTCCTTAATGGCTTTACCGATTTGGATGAACCTTTGCGTGTATATTTGAGTAGATTGCTGGATGGATTAAAAAATATTAGTGAATACAGTGGTTGGTGCTGTAATGATCAGCATCAGCCTTATAATATTCCCACTGCTGGGAATCACGCCTCCTCTCTAAGAGAAGGGAATGGGCCGTAATCCAAGCTGCAATCGGGTTTTCTTACAAAAATCCAGCTTTCAGACAAGACAACGTCTGTAAGAACCGCTACAGGACAACGTCTGTGAGAACCGCTAGTTATCTATATATACTTTTACTTGTATATAAAAATTAAATTGCTGTTCGTTAGTGTCGCTAAAACTCGAGAACGGCTGAACGGATTTATCTTAACTAGGTCTTAAAATGTTCGTGAAGGTCTAGGGAAGGTTTAAAAGATGAGAACAATTTGAAAAAAAAAAACATAATTTCATAACTCTTTTATTTATCGATTGAGGCACTACGAAGTCTGCTGGGTCAGCTAGTTCAATATAAAAACCTAGAGACACCTAACCAAAAAAAAAATTAACATTACCCTACAATGTATCACAAAGCATAGAGAACTAGTGACGAACGAACACTCAGTCCCGGCGGTACGCCCCTTATGGCTAAAAGACCTGAATTTTCAATGAACAACCTTCCCGTACAGTGGACGCGTCAACCCGGGACATAGGACCGTTCCTTTTGAACACTTTTTGCGGAAATGCACTAGAAAGAATTTGTTATTTTTCTCGGAAAAAGTACCAATTTTGCTAGCTAGGTAAAAGTGTTGCCTTTGAGGTGAGAGTGAAGATGATTCCTCGTAAAATTGTAGTTTTTGTTTCATTATTAATGACTTGCTCTATTTTCTTACCATTGCCCGTGTGACGTATCTTTTAAAAAAAGTATTTTTGGGTAACCTCGCGTTTGACCACTATCTCACTTGATGGTAAGCGATGATGTGGCCGACGATGGAGTACACTTGACTAGAAGTAACCTACAACAACCAAGACTCCTAATTTAGCTATCAAAGAACACAGACTCCAGCAGGGAATTCCACTCCTAAGCTATACGCACAATAATTGTGTTTGTAAAACCCAAAACGCTTTTATCTCGCTACGTATAATTAAAGTTTTAAAGACACATTTTTTTGTTTCAAGTTGTTAGTGCAATTATGTATTGGTAGTAATTTTTTGGTGCCAAGTATTCACCAAAATACATCAAAATACCTACTCAACAAAATAACCATCTAGCCTACAACATAATCAAAAGGTAGGTACTGAGAACTCAGCGACGGACCAAACCCCCGCGTCCCGACGGAATGCCCCTTATCTACCAGAGACTTGAATTTTCAATGAAATAGTAACACTACAGTGACCTCATCTAAGTGGGACACAGGACCGCTCCTTTTGAAACGCTTTTAAAGGTTTTTTTTTCTGTATATTTGATTTTGAATTTATTGGAAATCCTTATAAAGGCTAAAAGTAGGTTACTTGTAATATGTAAGTTTGAAGATCAGTCAGAATGTTTTTTTTTTGTATCCTGAACCATCAACGCCCAGCCCAAATCTTTAGATCTAGAACTCAGAAATTTTGTACAGAGGTTCGTTTTATTTATGTCGTATACAAAGAGTAGAAAAGGATTTTCCAAAATTCACATCCTAATGAGATGAAACGGGTATCCAAAGTTTTTATGAAGAAATCTGCTTTCACGCGAGCTAGTTGAACAAAAATACTTAGGTATTACATTTTTGTTACACTAGCTTTTTACAATATTTTTTTCTCAGAGTTCCCCAAAAACTGCTTTTTAATATTTATCACAACTTTCAACCCATGAAAGATCGTAAATTTAAAAAACACTGTTTATGTAAGTATGCTATTAAGTAAAATTACAAGACTTTCAAAGCGTATGAAGAAGAAAGAGTAAGATAGAGGAGTATGATCAATACAAAAAGTATGATAAACAAATTCTTAAATTATGTAACAACAGATTGAATGATCAGAAAATACTCTCCATCGATAATTACACAAATAACAGGTATTTTACAACCTAAAATACCTGTTACATTGACTGAGTAACTGTAGAACTCAGGACCAATTTTCTCGGAACTTAGGGTAAAACCGGGATAGATGCCGCGCTAGGATAGATGCCTCGTTTCTAAAAACTCAATTACCAGAGAACGAAACAGCAAATTTATTGTTTACATACGTGCCACATGCATCCCCTACCTTAGTGACGTGCGAGTTGTTGTGCTAGATGGACATTTCTCGCTTGTGTGTCGAATTACATTCGCAGCGGACGCGACAAAAGCTTCAAAATTTCAAACGTAAGTATTCACTATTCCATATCTTTATAAACAGTTAAATGATTACATTTTATTTTAATTGTTTTAATACATTGGTTCTTTGAGAACACATTTAAGAGTTAATTACTGATATTTGCATTTATTTTCTTTATAAAATATTAAGAGGCATCTATCCCTAGCGAAAAGGATAGTTGCCGCGAGTTTGCAAGGGATAGTTGACTTTAGGGTCTTCTATCCCTCTATACTGCAAGAGCCATACCAAAGTATTTATAAGTCATAGTCGTGAATATTTTGGTATTTCCTAATAGATATTCTAATTCATGGAATATCTATAATTAAATAAATTAAAAAAAAAGAATTATTGGAAGTGTTTAGGACTCCTAATGTAAGACTGTAATTATATTTTAAATAATACATTGCTTGTTGTAGGCGAGCCATGCCAAGGAAATACAAAAGAAAGGAGGGTGTACGAGCTCGAGTAATTTCTTGAACAACAGAGCAGCTACAGTAAGCTTTCAATGAAATGGATATTAAAAATTGGGTATCAATGAACAATCCAGACAATTTGGGGTTCCATCCAGAACATTAGTACGGAGGCGTTCATCATCTGCCTAGCCTTTTCCCAACTATATTGGGGTCGGCTTCCAGTCAAGCCGGATTTAGCTGAATACCGGTATTTTACGAGGAGCGGCTGCCTACCAGACCTCCACAACCCATTAACTGGGATAACACGGTACTTCATGGCAAGACTGGAGTCAGATTTTACTGGCTTCTGACTATCCGTAACGACTGCCAAAGATCTACAAATGACAGCCGGGACCAACGGCTTAGCGTGCTTTCCGAGGCACGGAGGAAACTCGTTATGTTAAGATGGTCACCCATCCACAGACCAACCTAGGCAAGCGTTGCTTAACCTTGAAGATCGACCTGTGCGGCTGTTATTATCTAGCCACGAGCTCCTCATTAGTACGGAGGCGTTACGGTATTAAAATGAATGGGAATGTTTATGGTTAAGCATTTTATATTCCCTACACATGAAGATAATAAATAAATATTACATTGTGATTACGTATTCTTGTTGATTATTTAAAAAGGCATCTATCCCGCATCAGAGGCATCTATCCTTCTAAGCGATTTCATGGTTAGGCATCTATCCATATAGGTAGGCACCTATCCCCGAAAAAGGTGTTTCGCAAGAATTTAATTTTTGCAAAACCAGTAATGGTTAGGTACATAAATACAGTTTCTAAAGCTCTATGAATGACTAAACTAACTATATTACAGGGAAAATCTATGCAAATATGTTTGGTATTCAAATAATGAAACACTTTCGAAAAGTGGGGCATCTATCCCGGTTTTACCCTATGAGTTTATTATTGTTCCAGGAACTTTTAAATTGTAAATGGCAACATACTTGACCATTTGAGTGCATATTTAAGTTGTTAACATTATATTTCTGTCGAAATACGGCTTTAAAATATCATTTTATCGATATGTTTTATTTTAAACGGTAACTATTAAATGCAGCGTAATTTTATGCTGTTCCTGATATTTCTGATTAAATTACAATCACACTAATTTAAAAAAGGCGAAAGTTTGTAAAACTATATGTGTGTGTGTGTTTGTTACTTCTGGTACACTGGTAGAACTGACCCTGGTACATGCTTTTTATCCCGGGAGAACATACTCTCCCTATACTTTAGGAATAAATAAAAGAAGCCGTGGGCACTTGCATAAAAATAGGTTAACGTAATGAATTGTAGGGCACTTTTGAGAATAATAAATAATTAATTAGTCGCAATGTTCAGGCTTTATAATATTTTCCATTTAGATACAATAAAAGTTATTTTTTTACTAGTTGCCGCCAGCAGAAAACCTATCTACTACTATCTTAAAGGAACATAACCCCGACAAAAGTATTCCGTATGCTATTCCAGGATAGTCTACCTGTGTAACAAGATACATCGAAATCCGTTTAGCCGTTCGAGTGTGAAGAAAATATAACAAACATACACACACTTACAAACTTTCGTTTTTATAATGTTACTATGATTTTTTCTAACCAATTGTGTTTCACTGCCAAGCGAAGACCAGTTCTTCCATTTATAACTTTTACCGAGAAAAGGGCATTTATCAAAAAAAACTGTCCCAAATTCCGTCTAAAGCCTAGCGCCCCTAACTCGCAATATATTGGATCCGTAGCACGTTTTGTGAATAAGAATCATTTTAAAAAGTATCATATTGCCGGCTGTCCATTGTGAGTTAAACTGGCTATTCCTAGAAGCGGATGTTGGCGGGATCAGGGTCCATTCGAGAGAGGATGCTGTGCAAATTGATGTTATTTAGAGAATTTTGTATGAAGCTCAATAAGTACTGTATTTCTCGTGAAATATATCTTCATTTTTCAGACACGTGTACGCTTTGGAATTGGGAAATTTAATATTTTATTACAACCCTCTCTTCGTGCTTCTATGACTTTAACATAACTAGCGAAATGAAAAATGTATTCGTGTCATAGGGCGTGATGTTATTTAACCTATCACATACCCACAAAACGAGACACAATAGTAAAACAATAACACCGCGGTCTCATAGGACCGGTCGGGGATTCATGAATTAATAGTACAGACGCTCCAACTTGGTACAACGGACCAAAACCGTCGACCATAGTACGGTCCATCACGGTCGATTTTGGAAAGGTACGGACCAAATCCGTCGTAACAAATTCGAAGTCCTGTAACATGTTGGTTACTATAATTTGGATATTTTTTTCACAAAACTTTTGGTAGGTTTACATTTATGCATAAAAGTGATTATACTCATCGTTTGTAGTGTTTTGTGTAAAATAAAATGTACAAAATAAATCGTTATACTCGGATAAAGACCAAAATACTCATTACGATATAAAATAAATAAAATATGAAAAATTCACAATATTTTTGTAATACATACACGATAAAAATAAAAAAAACTTTAAAACTCAAAAGAATCATTTAAAAAATGACGAACTGCCATTTGCAAAAAGAGTTGAAATAACAGAAATTATTTCAGAAATCTGTTGGTGAAATCATACTGGTGCTGAATTTATCCTTTCAGGTTTTTTCAAAGTAAAGCCTGGTTTTTACAGGTTCATTAGCTGGCAGTCAGTGAAGGACAGTGACTGTCTGACAGCTACTGGGCCTGTGAAAACCACTGCTTAAGTCCCGCTTTATGCGTATGGGTGGAATGTGATTGGGTACCAATGTATCTCGGTGGCCTTATATTGGGCAGGTAGGATTTATTGACGAAACGATTACCTCCCTGCATCCTTCTCCGAGAGGGATCAGCTGTCTCACGATTCCACTTGATAGTGTCCTTCTGGATCATAAAGGTCTAACATACTCTACATATCCAACCTTATTTTACCTTGCGAGCTTGAGGACGACGTGCAATGGCTACCTCGTCGTTCGGTCGTAACAAGCAAGTAATGTTTTATGCGTCTCAAAGAGATAGATATCAGCAAAAGCGTATGGGGTCCAGCAGGGCCGATGCCCACGAGGAAATTCTTTGAAGGAAACCCCTGGTCCTAAAGTGCAATGGGCAACAGAAAGACTCAGGTGTAATTTTGGTTAGTAAAAGTTGGACACAGCCTCTGATTCTACCCTAGAACGAGAGAAGTCATTAGATGATTCCTCACCTCAAAACACAAAGGAACTATTAACGCTAAACTAAACCAGACTAACACTAAATTAAATTAAACGCTATTTAAACAAAACGGTTCACACAAAGACCTTTTTCCATTGAACCCAAATCAACGCATTAGGGCACCTAAGTCTCCAAGTAAAATTGCTCCGAAACAGCCTTCGAATAACCCTGAAATTCCAGAGAGATACTAAATTTACATTATTTTAGCGGATTATTCTCGTTTCGGCACCCAGATTTTCAGCACCAAAATTTGCGGCACCTAAGCTGTGCCCGATTCGGCACCAATAGGTGTTTTGGATTGGTATTTTGAAAGGTTACTCATCTGCCTAGCCTTTTCCCAACTATATTGGGGTCGGCTTCCAGTCAAGCCGGATTAAGCTGAATACCAGTATTTTACGAGGAGCGGCTGCCAACCAAACCTCCACAACCCATTAACTGGGGTAACACGGTACTTCATGGCAAGAATGGAGTCAGATTTACTGGCTTCGGACTATCCGTAACGACTGCCAAAGATCTACAAATGACAGCCGGGACCTACGGCGTAACGTGCTTTCCGAGGCACGGAGGAAACTCGGTATGTTAAGATGGTCACCCATCCATAGACCAGCCTTGGCAAGCGTTGCTTAACTTTGAAGATCGACCTGTGCGGCTGTTATTATCTAGCCACAAGCTCCTCCTCCTTTCGGCACCCAGAATATCGGTACAAAATTTGTGGCACCCAAGCTATTCCTGATTCAGCACCAATAGGTATTTTGGACTCGTATTTTGTATGATTACTACCTGTCCAAAATACCTATTGGTGCCGAATCGGGAATAGCTTGGGTGCCGAAAATCTGAGTGCCTCAACGGGAATACTCCATTTTTGGCAAATGGCAAACTTAATTACGAACACAATAAGTCCAGCGACACTATTTAGGGATGAATAGGGATGAAATGGTACAAAAGTAAGGGGTTGTGACACGGGGAGGGTGCAATCTAATTTTCACAAAAAAGGATATCTTAAACCCTTTTGGTGACACAGCGGTTAAAAGGATGGTTTGAACGGTGGTGTAATTGAAGGATTTAAGGCTATTTTACATACATAGTAAAACAGGTGCACATATAATATGTAGTTAAATTGTTTGGTGGATTGGGTCTAATTGTATAATATGTATTTATTGTTTTACGCAAAAAAATGTGGTATGACGAATTATCATCATCTACTTAGCGTTTTCCCAACTTTATTGGGGTCGGCTTCCAGTCAAGCCGGATTTAGCTGAATACCAGTATTTTACGAGGAGCGACTGCCTACCAGACCTCCACAACCCATTAACTGGGGTAACATTGTGGTATGACGAATATTAAATCATATTGTTTTGTTGTTGTTCAAACTTAGCAGATATGTTTATTAGTTGCGATCTCGGTTTCAGTAGTTACTCCTAGAAACGGTACTCTATTTATCCTCATCATCTGACGATGATGGTGATAAATAGAGTGTCAGAAAAGTATAAAGTCAAAATAGAAATAGAGAGAGTGTAAATGATGATTCATTTCTGCCGAAAGACGTCCACTGTTGGACTTAGGCCAACTCCAAGTGTCACTATGACACATATAACTATGGGTCCTATGTGTCTCGCATCCATCGGATTCGCGCGACCCTCACTAAGTCATCGGCCCACCTTGTGCGAGGCCTTCCAACACTGCGTCATCCAATATGTGGTTGGATGTCCAGAATCTTAAAAACTGCTGAATGTTTCAAACTTTATTGTTATAAAAATTCAAAACCACAATCAAAACTCAGTCCAAATTCGTATTAAAAATCCAGAACAATCACTACAAAATTACACAAAACCAAATTATTAACTATACTATTATTAACTCAAACAAAATGTAAATATGTCACATAAGCCGTCACAGGCAATGTTCGGCCAAGCATAGCCATGCTGGCCCATGTTGAAAGCCAGTCGTTTGAGTTGCTTTTTCAGAAAAACCAGTGGCTATGAATCCTTTAACGCTTTCTTTCATTCAATGTGAGAAAATTCTATCGCGGAAATAATTTCTGCCCGTCCCCGGGACCCGGACCTTTTGTGGGGGGAATCGAAAGGGTCTGAGAGACCTAAGTGCTTGGAATGTTCAAAAATTACTCCGTTTTGTAGATTCCTTTCTTTGTTGGTAGGTAAATTTTATTTTTGGGACTTTTTGGCGTCGGGCTTGTAGATTTTTATGAGAGTAAATGTATTGTGGGCGACTTTAAGACTTCTTATGAGGACCATTATGTTAACGTTTCAGAGCGTTTATGTCATCATTGGCAACACGCACTGGTTACTTTCGCCTTAAGATACAGTATGATTTTTTTTTCAAGTCGCGAATCATCAGAATGACTTCTAACGCTCTTGAAAGGAGCGAAAGAGCGTGTCAAACTTTTCTGACTAAACCTAAACCCATTCCCTTCTTTGCCTTCGTTCCAGGGTCCCGGGATTTCCTTTCGGAAGCACTCTTTTGGCCCCAGAGGCTTCGACACTGTATGTTAGAAAATAGAAAAGGCTATTCTTGGAGTTTCCTTGCGTGACCGCATCAAGAATGGCAAAATCCGCAGAAGAACCAAAGTTACCGATATAGCCCGAAGAATCGTCAAACTTAAATAGCAGTGGATAGGGTACATTGCTCGCAGAACAGTTAATCCCGCACCGATACTTTTTTCTTTTTTGTAAAGTGAGGAATTTTCAAATACATTCAAATTAGAATTACTTCTTCTGCTGTTGGGAAAACCGGGTGGGCTTGTCAGACTTTTACTGACTAAACCGCACCTCGTTCCTCCTTTATCTTCGTTCTGGGTTACCCTACACCGATACTGCGGGACTGTTCAATTCAGTTTCCTTCTCAAACTAATCTTCATCTTTAGACCATAATTGAGAAGTATTGACAAAAAGCCTATTAAAGAATATGATATACAAAATAACTGAGTAAATATTGATCGTGGGGATACATTAAAAGTTTATTAAAGCCATTCTAGCGTGGTTTATTGCGGTAACGTTTACATAACTTTGTTCTCGAGTTTTGAATGCTTTCATTCTGAGATAATAATCGATTACTCGTTATCTCGATTCTAATTTAAAATACATATATAAATATCTGTCCCCTGCAGTTTCTTGTGTCTTTGGTTTCTGCTTCACTTTTGGGTTGCAGGCGTTGTACCTTATTACTATACCGCGTTATAGCGATACCGCGGTATGTTGCGTAGCGGTATAACTTATACCTTATATTATCCATAAATCTGGCTATCCTATACAAAAAAATATTTCACTAATTATTTTTTTTAGTATACTTATAAAATATTTGTTTTTTAAATATATTAAATACTAGCTTTAGCCCGCAGCTTCGCCCGCGTACATAAAATATAGCCTATGTCACTCAGGAATACAGCAGCTTTCTATTGGTGAGAAAATTTTAGCAATCGGACCAGTATTTCCACAGATTACCTCATACAAATAAAAAAAGAAACTTTACCTCTTTATTATATTAGTATAGATAACTCTAATGTGGAAAAGTGCGCGAGGTATTATACATTAATCTCCAAAACTGATCTCAAAACATTACCATCATTTCGTCGAGGTAATCAAATTTCTAACTAGCTCCTGCTAGCGGCTTCGTCCGCGTGAAAGTAAGTTTCGCCATACAAACTTTGAACTTTACGTCTCATCCCCTTGGGGGATGGATTTTGGAAATTCATTTCTCCTATGTTATAAAAAGAAGCCTTGAGCAAAATTTTACACTTCTAGTTCTAGTAGCTTCGGCTGTGCGTTAATATGTCAGTAAGCCAAGTTTCTCCTTTATATTTACGTCTAATTTCCGAAAAGTAATTTCTAAAAACGACTTCTAAATACCCATATATTCCACATGTGCCCTAAAACTTTCCCTTGTTCTAAAAAAGCGTCGTCACTATTATAATATCTCCAAGAGTACTGTGTCAACATCTAATATATCATGTTGAACTTGAGCCCAATATTTCATGCGCCGACGGAATTATGTTCGAAATAATTTAGTGCCAAGTACCTACTACTGAAATTGTTTTGTTGCTACTTTTAGTGTAGTGAAGACGTTTTAATTGCTATTAGAAATTAGTTTTTTGAAGCAATGCGATAAAATTATTGTTTAAAATACCTATTTATACACAACATTTAATTAAATAAACGCATATCCTGAAAGTAGTATAATATTCTGAATCGATTGCTAATTTAAAAACAGATCTAAAAAAACGTTATTAGCAGTACTTTTGCATTAGTATTTTTATTTATATTTTACAGTACTTACTGCAAAGTTTTAATGGTACCGCTTACTACTTACTACCCTTTTTGGGGTTCCGTACTTAAATCGAGTCCTTATAGGGTCGAAATCAAAGCCTATAGGGTATCTGTTTCCCATTGACCTAGAATCCTGAAAAGCATGAAGCAAGGTCTCATAGCACAACTATAGGAAAAACTGTGAATTTGTAGTTACCTCACAAAAAAATATACTTTTTGGCGATTCACAATACTCTTCGCGATTCGATTCAAGAACTGAACTAGTTACAAAGTTATCTAAGTTTGTAGGGAACCCTCATTATCACCAATTTAAATTAACTTATTTTTCATGAAAACTAACGTCAGCTGCATACATTCCCGCACAGGTACAATCCATAAAGGGAATAAATAACCATGAGGTAAGTTACGGTGCAGAACCTGCCAGTACCTGTGAATTGTAGCGGTATTTATTACAGGTATACCTGCCGTTACTGCGGTACCTGTAACTATAGGTGTTGTTGAGGTTGAATTAATAAGTAAAATCGATGCCCTAGTGCTTGAATGACCAACTGGCAACTGGCAAGTAATCTCTATCGTGTTTATTATTTTAAATTATTGTTCAAATAAAATAGAGTAAATACTACATGGTTTCTGTTGTGTGCAATATTTTAATGAATTTCTGATAATATCCATAAATTTGTTGAAAAAGAAAATGTCTCTTAACCCCACAATCAATAGACCAGTGATCTTATGATCACTGGTCACTCAAGCACTAGGGCAGCAATGGTCAAAATTACTTTATAAAACAAAGTCTAAGAAAGGAATAATGATTGTAAGAGTAGATGACGTCAACTCCTTAAATAACAGACTTTCTAAATCAGGATACAGAAAAGTTTCAAATAGGGGTCTTTAAGGACACATCGTCGCTTACCATCAGATGACATGGTGGTCAAATGTAAGCTTATACATAATAAAAATATAAATAAAAACTCAACAAAATCATAAAAAAAAACGAAATCAAATCATTCACCATCAAAATCAGCGACAACAAAAAAACATTACATTCCAATTATCATTTAGCCTCCTGGCTCTCATCTCAATATTCATCCCAAAAAAATCGCTAAACGCAGCACAAACAATATAATCGCATCCTCCACCGATCCCCCATAATATCTCATGGTGGGTAATCTCCATACCATGGTGAGACACTCGGAGGCCGAAACAATGGACCATATATCAAATATGTCTAATTTATTCTGCGGAATTTCGCCGCTGCTAGCGAAATCTCCGGATTATTTGCTACCGGTATTACAGGGTTCAGTATATTGTTTCCCTCTTGTTGTTTTGTTGGGAATCAACGGGGTTTAATCGTTTTGTGGATTTTTTTGTTAATATGGTAGATTAGCCAGAGGTTTTGTCCACTTGAAAGTAAAGAATGATTCCAAAGGAACATACTACCGGAATGAGAATAGCCCTATATCCTCTTTGAGTATCTTCAAGGCTAGAATGATGCTTTTAATAAACTAGTGCGTCTCACCATCAACGATTGCAGCAAATACTCAAGCACTAGTTTATATTACTAAAAAAAAGAAAGACATGGACTATATGTGTATCGAATCTCAACACAGTGTTTGTTATCTCACTCCTTTGAATCGGCTTGACCTATTTTTATGAGTATTTTAGTGTTTATTTGGTAGTTCTGAGCTAAGAATAAGTTGTAGGCTATTTTTTACCTGCCTATCCCCACTGTCCATATCTTTCACTATATGGCAGAGCAACGTTTAACCAGTCAGTTATTTTATTTTATTCTTTATGCTTACAACAGTACAAGGACTAAAGGCTCTAACAGTCAACCTTTGGGTGATGCAGAAGGAAATTGTGGTAGGTGCAATATTAAGCATTAGACATAATAATACTTACGTATTAGTAAATATGTTAACCAATTATCAAAAATCTCGTACACAATACAATAAATATTCCCCTACATTAGCTTCTCAATATCTAACCCCCCATAAATCGCAACACATCAATACGAACGAAACATTTAATAACGGAAACAAAGTCCCAAATCAGGCCAAGTCCCAAACTCGAAGGCTCGCCGACTTTTTCTCAAGCAGGGCCAAGTTGGCGAGACTTGGCACATCTGTGCCTCCAACTGACTTCAAATTGAAACTGGAACAAAACACGCTGGCAAACTTATGGCTATTGGCTACCGTGATACGATACAACTTCCTAACTTGACAATGTACATAGAAGATATATATAAAGTATATAGCGCTTATAGCTAGCTTCTTTAAGCGGTTTAAGCCGTACGAAATCGGTATATTGTCGACCTTTTTTGAAAAGCACATGGTTCGCAAAACAGATTTTCAGTCCGAAAAGCGTTCCAGAAGACACGCCTATGTGACGACCTCTGAAAAAGTAACCGATGACCTGCTGAGGGTCGTAGGAATGTGGTAATACCTACACGTTCATACGTCGCAAAGGGTGTGGATCATTGGATGTTTGGTACAGGGGTAGACCATATCCTAAAATAGCTCATAATTGTTTTACCACAGAAGTACGTTCCCTACAACTTCATACCATCAAGCGGGTGAAGCCGCTGGCAACAGCTAGTAAGGATATAAAAGTTTGTATGTATGAATGTTTGTTACTCTTTCACGTAAAAATTACTGAATGGATTTCAACGAAACTTGGTACACTTGGTAAACATGACACTTTTAATCCCGGGAGTATATTTCCTTGGTATACCTATACTATCACGCAGGTGAATCCACAGGCATCAATTAGTAAAAATAAATATAATACGCAAGTTCCCATCCACAGTTTTAACGATCACTGAACATGAGAAGGGTCAGCGAAGGACCAATTAACTATTGTAATAAAAGATACTTTTAATAACTCCGTCTTTTACAATAATTAAACAGCAATAAAAGCCGAAAACCTGATAAAATCAACAAAACAATTAAAATAGCAATAAATGTTTATCCCTCGGAGCTTCCTCACACAATTCAGTTATTCGTAGATTTCAATTTAATTATTTTAAACCAGTGCACAGTGCAAAGGGTGAATTCTGTCGAATCAACCAATTAACTTAAAGTTCAGTGTAACTTTGGGAAATTTCATTAAACTGATGCAAGTTAACTGGTAATTGAATGAAGGTTTAACAGGTTACTTTACAGTTAAATGTTGTATTTTTAACTGGATTAATTATGGCATTTTTGTGAGGTTGTAACTGTCGGATTGTGGGGTCCGAGTTTACAGCAATTGTTGTTTTGTTGACACTTCTCATGAACCAAAGGCTTTTTATTTTTAACTAAGACAGAGGATAGAGCGGGAACTACATCAGACCGACGCATACATGAACGACGCTTGAGTTGTACGTAGACGCGCGTCGTGTGGCGTGGGTCTAATGTGCAAGGTGTCCTTACCAAATAAAACGCGCCCAGATCGGCCTTAGTGACCCATGTGGGCCCAATGTAGTATATTACCTTTAGTGTTTCCTGGTGACAGACACACAGACAGTTGAGTCTTAGCAACGTTTTTACCCTTCGAGTACGTAACCTTAAAAATTATTCCACAGGAACCAATGATATAAAAAGTGACCTATTTTTAGGGTATACAGAGCCCTAAAACTAGGACACTAAACTACCAGTCTTATTTTATTAGAAACCTCTTTAAGATTTCCAGAAAAGCTTTCGAAATTCGACTATTTGACCTAATCTTTACCGAAGAAGTTTCTCGAGTGATCTACTTATTTGATTAACTCTGATTATCTCATAATTGAACTAGGCAGGCAAGTCTAGTCTCCCAAGTTTTAAAGTGGCTTGTTTATGAATTTTCGAGGAACAACTTTGTTAGTACAAGTTATTCTGTATTAATTACTTAATGACTTGAACTAAAGAAATTATTTCTCTAAATTCATAAATGAAGGAGCAATGAAAAGGGATCGTCTTGTAAACAAAGGTCCACCAATGCGTCTGTCTGTTTGCGATAAACTCAAATTCTACTACACTGATTTTGATGCGGTTTTCGCCAATAGACAGAATGATGCCTGAGGATAGTTTTGATGTGTAATAGTTTCATATTATAGTAGGTAAAAGCAGTGCATTTCAATCGTTTGTAACATCTATGTTCACATACACGTTTGTAACATCTATGTGAAACTGGTGGAGATCGGAAGTAAATAATTAAGTTAACCTCGCCTTTCGATAGTCGACATAAAAAATAAAGAATGTATGATATTTCTCTCAAAACCAAAATCACTTTCACATACTTTAGCCCTTCAAACAAAGTCTTCCAATTAAATATATTCGAATTATCATACGTTCGAAATATCAGTCTTTTTTTTATATACCATAAACTAGTGCTTGACTGCAATCCCACCTGATGGTAAGCAATGATGCAATCGTTGATGGTGAGGCGCACTTTCGACAGAATACATCTCCAATCGCCATAATGATGCTCTTTCCAAAAAAAATAAGAATAAAAGAACATAATAGCTACTTTCACACACCTGTCCTATATTTAGGACATTACCAATATGTTTGCCTCACGTCCTAGTTAAACGCCCTCAACGCTTACACTCACATCCCTGCTATAAATCGTTTAATTAATCACAGGGGTGATATGCACCCCTTTCGTGTCGTTTTCGTTACTTTACATTCTTTGTCACGTGAAGGGTTACAACCCCTGTTTAGGAGTGACCGCTATGGGCGTGACGTTGTGATGTTTTGGCGTGATTCTTTTTCTCTCATTTTGTCAATTGCCTATTCGTTACAAGAAGTCAGATAACAGAAAGTCTGATTTGTTACAGGAAGATTCAGAGAGTCAGAAAGTCTGACCGAAGAGTGTGGCTTTGCCTGGTAAAACTTGGTGTGAAGGTTTGTAGTAGTCTACTCCATGTAAAACAAGGGCATTCAACAGCATCTGGGTAGACTGGAAGCTGACTATGCTAGTTGGGAAAGGGTTAGGGAGATGATGATGTTAATAGCCCATATCAATATATTAGAAAAAGTTTGATAGTGGCGCTAGTGACTGAAAAGTTGAAAGGGAATCATTTGTCTTTCTTTGGTATGATCATGTGAAGAAAGAAAGAAAGAAAGAAAAAATGTTACTGAAAGAGTAATGAGTACACAAGGCGGATAGATGGAGAGGGATATAGAGGTGAACGAAATGATGAATAGATAGATGATGAGTGATATAAAGAAAAGGGAGTTAGTAATAGCGTAAAGGGTGTTAGGACAGGATGGAAAAAAAATGTGTTACACCAACACCTAGTAACAGAGATCAAGAGCAGAAAGATAATGTCTGGATTATTAATATTAGCTAGTCATCTATCTCTCTTCACTCAGTTCAAATTAAACAAAAGTTAACATAGCATCAAGACTACCCACGATACAAAACGATATCCTACTTATACATAAAGTATCAACTAGGTTCATCAAATAGACACAGTCGTAAGTACAGTCGAACACAATACAACTGACAACAAATGAGACCCAAATTGCTTGTTTCCGCTGGATTGAACTGTACTCGGCTCGTTAAAGATTTTAAACTGCTAACTTGTAATTGCTTGATTAATTAATACTAAAATCTAAAGGATTAAGCTTCGTTTAAAGGATTTGTTCCATTGGGGAAGCCTTAATTTGTTATGCTTTGTACTTATTGCTGAGAGAATAAGGCAGCAATTTTTTTTATTATTATTTTTAGACACCAAGGAGCTCGTGGCTAGATCATAACCGCCGCACGGGTCGATATTCAAGGTTAAACAACGCTTGCCTAGGTTGGTCTGTGGATGAGTGACCATCTTAGCATAACGAGTTTCCTCCGTGCCTCGGAAAGCACGTTAAGCCGTTGGTCCCGGCTGTCATTTGGAGATCTTTGGCAGTCGTTACGGATAGTCAGAAGCCAGTAAATCTGACTCCTGTCTTGCCATGAAGTACCGTGTTACCCCAGTTAATGGGTTGTGGAGGTCTGGTAGGCAGCCGCTCCTCGTAAAACACTGGTATTCAGCTAAATCAGGCTTGACTGGAAGCCGACCCCAATATAGTTGGGAAAAGGCTAGGCAGATGATGATTAGACTCTCGTTTAACCACTGTCTCATTCTATTCTCACTGATGGTAAGCGATGATGTGGCCAACGACGGAGCACGCTTGCCTATACTTAACCTTGAAATGGTATTGGCTTATTTACCACTAGGTTAGAGCTATCAGCGGCGTGTCAGACTTCTACTGACTAAAAGCCCCGGAGTTCTTCTTCATCTGACCAACATCTGAAGTGATAATCATGACCAAGAGTAATACCGACTACGAAGAAGCTAATGCCAGAGGGATTTTTTTTTTCTGGTACGGGTATCATCAGAATGACTTCCCCCGCTTTTGGGCGGAGCGGGAGGGCGTGTCAGACTCTTACTGACTAAACCCCTATCCCGTTCCTTCGTTGCCTTCGTTCTGGGGGGGACTCGGTGTCAACCTTTAGGAATACCACGTGTTCCCCCCAGAGGGCGTGAAGTAGTAACAAATATAGCATAGGATAGCTTTAGCCTTATAATGTTTCTACTGCTAGGACTCAGGACTCCTCTCTAGGAGAGGGAATGAGCTGTAATTCATCACGCGGGCCCAGTGCGAGTTGGTGGATATCACATGTCTTCCAATTTTTGGTTTTAGGACATGCCGGTTTTCTCATGATGTTTTCCTTCACCGTTTTGAGAGCAATGGTGATAAAATAAATTACACAAAATAATGCGCTTGACTGGAAGCCGAAAAAGGCTAGGCAGATGATGATGAATGCGCTTGACTGTGTTCGAACCCGCGACCTACAACTTGCAAGTCGGGGCAGTTACCACTGGGCCACTACTGCTCTAATAAGTAGTAAAAAACATACACACAAACTTTTACCTGTATAATATTAGTGTGATTTAGTGACCCGCCCAGTTGAGCACGTGTACAAATTAACCTCTATGACCTTCCTCGTGTTTCGGAAGTTTTAGAGTAGGCTTATAAAGGTCATTTTATAACAAAATGAAAAGTTTTAAAAGTATTTTTTTTTTGATTATTTTGTGTAAGGGTCACTTTTATTTTTAGGTATCCTTACCCGAAGGGTAATATAGGAGCCTATTATTAAGACTGCTATCTGTCTGTCTGTCTGTCCGTCTGTCACCGGACTTTACCTATCTTATGAACCGTAATAACTATGGTCTGTCGGTTTAGGTAAATAACTAAATGTAAACAATCTTGGCATGTCTTTTTATCTAAAACTAGCTGAACCCCGCGGTTTCACCCGCATTTTTCGTTACTGCTCCGCTCCCGTGGGTCGTAGCGTGATGTTATATAGCCTATAGCATTCCTCGATAAATGGGCTATCTAACACTGAATTTTTCAAATCAGACCAGTAGTTCCAGAGATTACCCCCTACATACAAACTTACAAACATACAAACTTACAAATTTTACCTCTTTATAATATTAGTATAGATTTTTCAAAAAGTTGTATGTAATAATCTTTACAACTAGGTACTTATTTACATAAATCGATGTTAGCTTATAAACTAAATTTACCTATATTTTACCTATAATTTATACGACCTCTTTAATATAGAAAGACATACCAAGATTGTTTACCTTTAGTTAACTACCTAAACCGACAATAAAAAATTTCATAGATGAAATTACTCGTGTGTTTTGTACACACGAGTAATTTCATTCATTATCCCGATTACATTCGATTGACTTGTCACAAACTTTCAACAAAAACAAAAAATCAAGTAGACTCAATTTGTCAATCGTTTTACTGCGACACAGCACAACACTACAAAGCTGATGACATCACTAATTTGTTCAGACTTTTATTGGCCGTGTTAGGTCTAATGCTTCGACGTGTCCTATTAGACTGAACAGAGCCAGCATTGGATTAACTGATCAATCACAACAAAGCCAGTAAAAAGGTCAGTAAACGTATGAAAACGATACTCGTGAACGATTCTAGAACGCAAAGTTCATTCAATTTGTCTTATAGATTCGACGATTGCTAGTGTGTCATATTATTCTGCAAAAAGGACAAAATCACGTGTGACGACGCTTAAAATTGAACGGCTTTGGGACCTAATTAATAATAATTTATTTTTTAATATAATTTTCAAATGTAATAAAGTTTCTTGCCGGTTCTTCTCCATAGGAAACGACCAATTGGAACCATGTATTAGCTTCTGACGTTTTATAGGTGCCCATGTAGGCTTATGTAAAATAAATTTTGATGTGGGCCTGGCCCAATAGTAAACGACGATTGGCCGAGGATAAAGCATACTTGCCTGGAAATAACCATCAGGTGAAATAATGGTCCAACACAAACCGATAAATGAAGGAAAAAAAATATCATGCTCCCTGCCTATTTTACCCATCTCCATTAAAAACAACCAACTACAAACTCTCACCATCAACGAATCTGCCGCTAATCCAGGGAGGCAGTGTGTCACAAAACTCGTTAATGAAGTCACAACGCCGGACACTAGTTGACAAAACTCCACTTACATTAAACTCGGGCAGGCCACACCAGCGAATTGGCTTGTCGTGTCCTAAAGCCGTGTGTCACACAACTTGCTAACTGAGTTGCGAGATGCGGACACGATGCTGATAAAACTTCGTTTCCTGTGCCAACTCGCATTTTGATTCCTACAATTGTATGAAATAGGTTTTTGGAGTTGGTCTTTCAGTGAGTTTAATAATACAGTGACCTGGATAACTGGGTCTTTAAGAGACCTGCAAATTTGGCTCGCGTAAAAAGGTGTATACTACTGAACGCAGGAGATATTATAGTGCACAAGTGTGTGCGCAAACACAGGTGCACTCGCTGTTCCTTTACTCTCATAGCCCGATGGGACGGCAATCCGACACGACCGGAGAGAGATCAGGCGCAGGACCAACAGCTTTTACGTGCTTTAGAGACAAAAAAAGAGGTGTGTATTCTGGGTGTGAAAGGAGCAGTCAGAATAAGGAAAACCACGCTGCGGTTAAAAACGGGGATTAGGAAAAATGGCTGGCAGGCTAAAATGGGATTGGGCTGGTCACATTAGCCGCGTGCACACCGACCGCTGGGCAAATCTTCACAAAGTGGTTACCTGAGGATGGAAGACGCCGCCGAGGTCGACCTGGGAAGAGATGGTGGGATGACTTGCATACCTACCACACGAGCAGGTTCGAGAAATGAATACTTGAAAGGAGTTGGGGGTAGCCTTTGCCCAGCAGTGGGACAGTACATCCTGATATCTAAGACACTGGGCAGCCCCAGTGTCTTAAATATCAGGATGTAAATAAACATCTGTCTTATTTACAGAGAATGCCATAAAAGAGGTAAGAATAAAGGTCATTGCAGTTATAAAAGTTCTATTATTAATAACGTAAGTACATATCGTGCGAGTTAGAGAGGTGATAAATTGATCATTATCATCTGCCTAGCCTTTTCCCAACTATATTGTGGTCGGCTTCTAGTCATGGCCGGATTTAGCTGAATACCAGTATTTTACGAGGAGCGGCTGCCTACCAAACCTCCACAACCCATTAACTGGGGTAACACGGTACTTCATGGCAAGACTGGAGTCAGATTTACTGGCTTCTGACTATCCGTAATGACTGCCAAAGATCTAAAATTGACAGCCGGGACGATAAATTGATGTTATAGCAAAATAATTTAGAAAGAGTATTCTTAAAAGAAAGTACCTAACTATCAGGATAAAATCGAAAGAACGAATTTCAGATATAGGGGTTTGCTTTGTCTTGCTAACAGAGATAATTTAGTGCTAAAACTGATAGACCTAAGGTTTAGGGTACAATGACATCTGACGTAGGCAATACTGGTTGAATAATCAAGCAAGGTTGATTAAACAGTCTTTCATCTTTAAAACTGAAAATATCTTTCAAATATGTACAGTCACAATCACATTAACTTGACGCATCTCTAAAATGCGAGCATTCCCCTGCTTCCCTTCGCATTCCCTTAGCTCACCCAGCAAGTGTCAGGTATGGTCTTCATCTTTTATCGATACGCGCGTCGATAATTTGGCTAGTTCTCTGTTGTTGTTATATTGTTCTTGGACATTTTTTCATCGACGCCAAGCGTCAAGTTAATGTGATGAGTTGAAGTTTTGACTACTTTTGACATAAAGGGTTCATCACAAAAATGTCCTATAAATAGGACATGTCCTTAATTTAGGACACTCCTTTCAAATTTTAAGTAGGTGTGTCACAGCCAATCCTCGCGATTCTTAACGTAATTAAATGTAAGCCATCACTTAAGAGTTAGAAGTCACTGTCGTGAAGTTAGGCACAAGTTTCTCGATGGCGTTTTTAACATGGATGGAGAGGTGAAGTTGTTTTGTGAAACTTTTGTGGCGTGTGTTTCTTTTTAAGATTTTTGTTTTCGGCATTCTTTTGTTTGTTTAAGAGGTGAAAATAGCCGCAAGAGTTGATCCCTCAGGTTAAGAAGTAAGTATTCGTGCGAACGCCAGCCCAGATTCTGTCAAGTGATGTAAGGTATCCGTTGACGTTTCATTCTCAAGCCGGGTTCTGTACTATGATTCTGTCAAGTGATGTAAGGTATCCGTTGACGTTTCATTCTCAAGCCGGGTTCTGTACTATTGACTTCACTGACTCTTACGTACTATTGAGTTTACACACACGACAACCAAATGGAATTTCTCCTTAACCGCTTGACCGAGGCTGATGAAATTTTATATTGTTACATACTTTATTTTCTCACGCACGCACAGGACTGCATGGAAGGAAAAAACGCGTTGCGCCGACCTCAAGTAATATACGACATGGGCAGGAAGAAGAAGAAGACTTTTTTTGAGTATTTGGTAGGTCTGAGAATAAGTTGTAGACAATCTTTTACCCTCAACCTCGATTTTTTCTCCGATTTTATGGAAGAAAACCAGCAAGCCAGGTCAGTACTCGTATTTCACAATATAACTATAGACAGCTTCTGGTTTCGAAGCAGTCAGTTGAAAACGGCAGTTTCCTAGAATGTTCATCATTTCAGCCGAAAGACGTCCACAGCTGGATATAGGCTTCCCCGAAGCCTCGCCACAACAACCGGTCCTGTGCGTCTCACATCCATCGGATTCCCGAAGGTTTGTTCGAGCAAAATCTACAAAATCGACATATCCAAACCGGTTTTCTACATACTCCATTTAAAAAGGTCCTTTTAAAATCACAATATCCGAAAAATATCCGCTCTAAAACGACAGTCAGTACCGTCAAGTGTATTCGCGCGTAAAATCGCCCGCTAGACATGCGAAATGGAAAATGTTATAAGGACGGGCGCACACGACAAGTTTGGATATAAATCACCTAAAGATCGTGACTCGGGTCCCTCTTATAGATGGATGATACGGAACATATTCGGAGGTATCGATTTTAGGTGACAGATGGCGTGACAATCGACAGGAAATTGATTATCCACGTAATCTTGATAGTGTTCAACTTTTGTTCTTTATAAAGGACAAATTGTGCTGTCTATTTTTTTTTTATTGATATAAACTAGATGAAAAAAATTACACAAAGTAATGTGCCTGGCTGGATTTGAACCTCCGACCTTCACTCTCAAGTTACCACAGGGCCACCACTGCTCTCTCTGGGCTATCATTGCTCTCCCCTTCCCTCTCCTAGAGGGGAGGCCTGAGTTTCAGCAGCGACCCCACCCGATGGTAAACAGTAATGCAATCGTTGATGGTGAAGTGCTTTAGAGCCAATTCACTCTGGTTTTGAAGACACCTAAATTATAATTGAACGAGAAGACCGCTGCATACAATATATTCCAGTCCTTCGATGTACGCGGTATAAACGACGAGGCAAAACGCATAGTCCGGACCGTAGAGGTGTCAACAACACACACATAAGGATGGACACTCGCCAAACTTCGAACTTTAGGTTATCTGATGGTAGAAAGGTGATGGCGGAAGCTAGTCACGTATTTTCTACGCACACTCCAACTCCAAAACGCATCATTATCATCTACCTAGCCTTTTTCCCAACTATATTGGGGTCGGCTTCCAGTCAAGCCGGATTTAGCTGAATACCAGTATTTTACGAGGAGCGGCTGCCTACCAGACCATTAATTGGGGTAACACGGTACTTCATGGCAAGACTGGAGTCAGATTTAGGTACTGGTTTCTGACTATCCGTAACGACTGCCAAAGATCTACAAATGAAAGCGGGGACCTACAGCTTAACGTGCTTTCCGAGGCACTGAAGAGACTCGGTATGTTAAAATGGTCACAGACCAACCTTGGCAAGCATGGCTTATTCTCCAACTCCAAAACGCATATCCAGCATATAGCCAACCTTTCGCTATAAAATACCGAAAGGCTGGCTATCCTACGCCTCTGCTCCAGGTTTTGTAGAATGGTGTTTACCAAATCTACTAAACTAGCCTCCATAATTCTAATCTATCAAAATATTAATTGCATAGTTAATTAGTTGGACAAAGCCGCGAGGCATCGTAATTTATAAATGAAATCAGATGTGCATTAGTTAGAAAATTAATGCATTGATAACTGTGTAATAATTATGCTAACATAACTTATTTTGTGATTAAATATCTCTTATTTACAATAAACCGAAAATATAAGTATAATATATCAAATTTTAAAAACAAGAATCTAAGTTAGACTTATTAGCCAATAAAAATATTCTCCACGTAAGCAACAACCAATAAAACACACTTAAAAAAATCTAATTAAAAAACAAAAAACACATCTTCAATTAAAAACCTAATAACTATTAAAACAACTAATAGTTATTTCAAATTGAATTTGCGCCAATCCCGCGTTTTTGTAATGGCGTCCGTGCGTTTCGCGCTCTTTTCCTTTCCGCCATTTTATTGGTCCTTCGAGCCGGATTTATGGGCCGCGATAATTGTACGGCAATAAACACTTGCAATACGAGCTTAATTAGATTTTAGAGGTCCGCTTTACAATTTATAAGCCTTCATCTTAGGTTGAAGGAGATTTAATGTAAAGTTTATGAGTTATTGCTCACTAAGATGTCGTTTTCAGTGAACTAGGTGGTTAATTTTGGGGATGAGATAAAGGTATCTTAGTGAGGAGCTCGTGGCTAGATAATAACAGCCGCACAGGTCGATCTTCAAGGTTAAGCAACGCTTGCCTAGGTTGGTCTGTGGATGGGTGACCATCTTAACATAACGAGTTTCCTCCGTGCCTCGGAAAGCACGTTAAGCCGTTGGTCCCGTCTGTCATTTGGAGATCTTTGGCAGTCATTACGGATAGTCAGAAGCCAGTAAATCTGACTCCAGTCTTGCCATGAAGTACCGTGTTACCCCAGTTAATGGGTTGTGGAGGTCTGGTAGGCAGCCGCTTCTCGTAAAATACTGGTATTCAGCTAAATCCGGCTTGACTGGAAGCCGACCCCAATATAGTTGGGAAAAGGCTAGGCAGATGATGATGATGAGATAAAGGTATCTCAGAATCTACTAGTTACTGCCTGTGGTTCTGATTGCATGAGCATATGTCACTGTCAACCAATATCACTCAGTGATAACGTAGCATTCTACCGGGTGTAAGAAATTTTTAAATTGGTCCTACTCGGTAAATTTTTTTTTGTATTTATTCATTACAAGCAAAAAATAACAAATCTTTCTTCTTTTTAGTATTAATGGTTATTAGATTTATAAATACAAAAGACTAATTTCGTTCAAATCTATCCTCTTTATAATATTAGTTAAGATTAATTTTGAAGCGATATTTAAATATGTTTCTAGATTACTCAGAGCAAATATGTAATCCTTATCTGACACTGGCAAGAGAAGTTCTTTAACGACTATCCTCCTCACAAAAAAATCTCCCATACACTCAAAAAACTATACCGAACCATACACAGAAAACGCAACAAACTTCAAACCTCGAAAGCGCACAATAAAAAACATTAGCAATTGTAAATGAGCTAAGAATTGAAAGGTTTTATAACTTCATAACATCTATGGCGAACCCTATTGTTCTGCCACCAATCATTATGGGTTCAAACCCGTAATACAATCGTAGACTCGGCCTACGGGACAATAAAAACGATATTTGTTTTTGCAATTTTAAATTGGCACTTTAGATTGATATCGCCCAATTAGTTTCGAAACGTGGTTCTGAAAATGTGGGAGTTTAAAACAATATATAATTGGTAATTATGTTGGTCAAGTGTCATTGTGTGTCCTGTTAATCGATTTATTAAAAAAAAAATTGTATAGGTGATAAATGTGTTTTTTTTCTATTCATATGTCAAACTAGTCGAAAGTCCCAGTTCCGCACGAGTGTTAATTAAAATTATACGCAGATAAATAGCAAACCGGAGAAAGCAATTTTGTTAAAGAAAATAAAAGATCCACAGAATCAGGAGGTTTTGACAAACTATTCATAACTTTATTGGGAACACATACATTGTGTGTACAGTTAAGGAGTGGAATTCTCAGCCAGACTATATAATTCCTGATAGCTATAAACAGGGATCTTTAAGTCAAGAAAATAATTAATTTACTCCTAAGTCCTAGGCATGCGTGTTCTGAACTTATTTGGCGCTGCCGTGTGACATTTATAGATATTAATTGCAATTACCTAAGTACTTGTTTTTCTCTTGATTCATGGTGTGTCAAATAAACTCTTCTTTCTTTTTCCATTGTTAACTACAACTTCGCTTACCATCAGGTGAGACAGTGGTCAAACGCGAGCCTATCCATAGCACAATAATAAAAATAGACTTGGCAAATCTGCTTCAACTAAATTGGACCACCCAATACAATACGCAGTTTCTTCTCACCATACAACCAAGACATATAACAAAAAGAAAATACCTTCTCCTTGATAAAAGTAGGTGCTAAATTAATATCAAGCCACTTAGCTCCAGCGGGGTAATCAGAACTCGAGTCCAGCGCGCACTTAAGGGCGGAATTAATAGGTACCATGCTTCCCTGTCACGTATGGGGGCAAATGGGACAGAACTGGGGGTCTTATTACGTGTTGCTGTTATTGTTTCTATTGCTAATAAAGTATAAGTATGTATTTATCTACATCATCATCATCATCATCTGCCTAGCCTTTTCCCAACTATATGGGGGTCTGCTTCCAGTCAAGCCGGATTTAGCTGAGTACCAGTATTTAACGAGGAGCGCCTGCCTACCAGACCTCCACAACCCATTAACTGGGGTAACACGGTACTTCATGGCAAGACTGGAGTCAGATTTACTGGCTTCTGACTATGTATGTATTTCTCTACATATTAAAAAAAAACATTTTACTTTATTTACATTGTTGAGAGCAGCTTTGGCCCAGTGGTAACTGCCCTGACTTGCAAGCTGTAGGTCGCAGGCTCAAACTCAGGTGCGTTACCTTGTCTAATTTATTTCATCACCATTGCTCTCAAAACGGTGAAGGAAACCAGCATGTCCTAAAACCAAAAAATTCGAAGACATGTGACATCCATCAACCCGCCTTTGGCCAAGGTGATGGATTACGGCCTATTCCCTATCCTAGCGAGGAGGCCTGAGTCCCAGCAGTGGGAACATTATAAAGCTAATGCTATACTATGCTATTGCACACGAAAACAATTTTTAGGTAAAGCCTTAAAAAAGTCTTTAAAAAACAATTCATTGTTTAACATCGTCTTTTGGCTCTCCAAAAGTCATTCCTAATTTATGGTCTACCCTCAAACATAACTTCTAAGCAAGAATTTTCCCTAATGACCGTTGTAAAGGAGTTTAAAAGTCCAAAAACAAAACAGGGAAAGTAAATGTATTTATTGTAATTGCTTGCCTTTACCTAAATTATATAGAGCTAGCTTCTGCCAATGGCCGCGACCGCAAAGTAGGTTTCTTCATACAAATAAGGTTAAAATATTCCACAAATAGGTAGGTAGGGCTTGGAGTCATAGCTAAGCCTCTAACATGTAGCTTCAGACCACGGTTTTACCCTCACGAAGAATATGTAATTATCCCATGGATAAAAAGTATCTTATATGCTATTCCAGAATATGGTCTACCCATGTGCAATCTTTCATCGATATCCGTTCAGCCGTTAGAGCGTGATGAAATAACCAACACACAAACTTTTCCTCTTTTATAATATTTTTGTGATAGGTTTATTATAACAGTACTAGTGGCTGCTAGAGACTTCGTCCGCGTGATGTTAAAAAACTATCCCAAAGCAACATACTGTCGGGATAAAAAGTATACTATGTGCTATTCCAGGACTTGGTCTACCTGAATACCTAGTTTTTTCGAAATCCATCTAGTAGTTTTTGCGTGAAAGGGTAACAAACATCCATACATTCAAACTCTCGCGTTTATAACATTAGTAGGATTGCACACGAAGAATTCTTACTTTCAAAGTCTTACCATTACCATACGTAATTGCTCCCCAAAATCTATTGTATCGCCTGAAAAGAAATGCCTGAAACCCACTCATATATCGAGGATTGGTGGGCCGACATAGATTTATCGATGGATTCTTCATCCAGGTTGTTTCCCCGACACCCGACCGCGGTAGACGGATGGGTGACAAGAGCAACCTACTTCGCAATTAATTGACCTTGACGATTTTCGGTGACTATTGAGGTTTATTTTGGGGCTTTTGTGTTGGATATTTTTGTTAAGGAAAAGTACTTTAGAAATGCTATTTTATGAATCTAGAACAACTCGTCTCAGATTATAACTAGCTTCTGCCGGCGGCTTCGCCTGTGTGAAAATAGGTCTCGCCATACAATATTTTACAAATGTGTTGGGCATTTTTGTTAAAGGAAAAAGCAAGTAGTTTAGAAAGGCTATATTGGGAATGCTCTACGAGTACTTAATTGTCTGAGATAGTAACAGGGGTTACAGGATTATTATTTAGTGACAAGGTAGGTACTCTAAAAGTGAGTTGGTTTTTACTAAAGCCATCATCATACTCTCTCCTTTATCTTCATTTATTTTATATACATACAGATAGGTTCGTCGTTTTGTATTTTTAAAATGATAAAACAACCGCGCTTTAACTGAATATTGACGATCTATGACGTAATTCCAATATTATATTCATGTTACAACAATGCACAAGCCGTGTTGTAATATTTGATGTGTTCGTAATTTCAGATACAATTAATTCATAAATCCCCGACCGGTCCTATGAGACCGCGGTGTTATTGTTTTACTATTGTGTCTCGTTTTGTGGGTATGTGATAGGTTAATTCATTTACAATAATGAATAAACGACTATTACGAT
The DNA here is from genome assembly GCA_030763345.1 of Mythimna separata. Classification (NCBI taxonomy): domain Eukaryota; kingdom Metazoa; phylum Arthropoda; class Insecta; order Lepidoptera; family Noctuidae; genus Mythimna; species Mythimna separata. Next base: position 11,312,676 of record CM061192.1, read on the forward strand.
GACATTAGTTTAAAGTGAATCAGACAAAAGTACTTATTGATAACATACCCTGTCTTACCCATTAGCCGTCATAGAATACTCCCCCTTTTTAGTTAATCCTCATTAAATAAAAAAAAAAAAACAATAAAACCGTTGGTAGGCTCGCGTTTGCCCACTACCTATCTTTCACATGATGATAAGCGATGATGTGGTCGACGATGGAGAATGTTTGCCTAGAAGTAAGTTGTACCTAGCTATCAGAAAGAACTGACACCGATCGATAGGAAAATCCTATCCTTACCTGACTAAATACTTAAGCAAACTCACATACAAAACGATAAGCTAAAGAAACTTCTAGAAATCTCAAGCTTTTAGTCCTAGTCACTCCGTATCTACATTTAAGCCTAGCAAAAATGTGAGAACAAATGCAAATTTCAATTCAACTATCCAAAATAGAATCGCTACGAGTTTTCGGAATACCATGCGTGTTCCATTTTACTCTATGTTTTAATGCTTTAAACAATACAAAAGCGTTTTTTTTCTTCTTTTTCAATTGAATCTGAATTATTCGCCGTTCCACTTCGAATTAAGTTGTTCTACAAGTTGGGAATGGAGATAAAAATACTTAATTTTGGTATTTTTGTTTAAATCTACAATGCAATGTGAAATGTATTATAAGTTTTACAATTCTGTGAGTTGTTCATTTTTTTGAACACAGCTGGATTTTAGTAAGCACAGCAAAAAAACCTCACATTCTCTTTCGCTCTATCCAGAGCAGAAGAAATTAAGTTGATGATTTCGCACCACTAAAAAAGTCTGGCCTACCAGTCCATGTAAATATTAACATACTAACAGTTAGACTCAGTGCATACAACACATGACCTAAAAGGCATAACATCCAAGGCAAAAGTTTGGAAGCTAAGTCTTTTAAACCATGTCTTCGAATAATAAAAGCCAGTTTGTCTTCCATAAGCATACGGATGTAATACTTTCTAATAATTTGGCATCAAACTCGAGTCAACCTAATCGCTGAAGTAATCAATAGTAAAATAAAATTCTCAGCAGTATTTTACCGATATCACGCCTGTTTCAATGATTTCACCACTACGTACGTCAATTTTAACATCACAATATCCACTAAGAATCGTAATGCAGTATATAGCATCATCAGCCTTATAATGTTCCCACAGCTGGGACTCAGGCCTCTTCTACAGGAGAGTTAATAAGCCACACTAGACCCAAGTGCGGATTGGTTCAAAATTTCTGGTTGTAGGAAGTCGGTTTCTTCACGATGTTTTCCTTCACCGTTTTAAATAGTGATAATGGAATAGTATTGCACGCCTGTCTGGATTTGAACTCACCTACAACTCGTACGGGGCTGTTACCACTGACCCACCAATCCTCTCAGTGTCAACTAAGAATCAACATGCAAGAACTCGTATTCAAAAAAACTCAAAAATGGCGTCGAAACTCCCCATCATCTTCTACTCATAACCGTATCTCCCAACATCCGAGACCCTCACTAACTTCAGCAATATCTCAGGGCATCAAACGTGGATTGTGACGGAACCCTGAAAAATGTAGGAGCAGTGATGTAGCGGCGCATTAGGTGTCGCAAACTCGTATTTAAATGAGACAAATGACGGCAGTGCTCAACTTATTGAAGGGGTGAGGACATGGTGAAGTGAGAGGAGCGGGTGGAAGAAGTATATATTTATACCATAAACTAGTGCTTGACTGCTATCCACCTGATGGCAAGCAGTGATGCAATCGTTGATGGTGAGGCGCACTAGATTATTAAGAGCCTATTCACTCTAGTCTTGAAGATACCCAAATTATAATCGAACAGAAAGACCGCAGCAGGCAAATTTGGTGAGAATGCGTTACTTTTACTGCATTTTTTTTTGCAAAACCTACGTTAGAGGGTTGACTGTATTAAAAACACTGACTAAAAAGTTCGAAACAACTCAGAAGTCTGTTTTTAAGGAGGAAAATCATCTAAGGCTGAAAAACATCTAAAGAGGAAAGTCTAATGACTTTTCTTGCGTTAGGGTGGAGCGTGTCAGACTTTTACTGACTAAAACCACACATATGTTCATTCATTTGCCCTTTGCGCTCTAGGATCATGGGTAACAGGGTAACCTTTGTTTTTTTTTAATCATTGGTTTGACCCTCAAAAGCTGGGTACTCACTTAGCAGTGTAGCAGGTAACGTATCAGATACGGTATCAACCTGCAAGTGGGTACGGCTCGTCCACGGTCCTCCACGTATCTAGCTACGAGCTGTCGGATCCGCAGTGCTCGCAACGACGTCACGCCGACAACCTCAATAGTTCGTTTGAAGCTCGCGCGTACGTACTCACTTCACAAGTGGTTGTTACGCCGTCCACGAGCACACTGCGAGCCGCCTTTGTGTTCGCAGTGAAACCGCCACTCGGCGGGTCACTGCGAGCTTACAGCGCTCCACGCGCGAGCGGCTCGCAGCAGGCTCGTGCTCACGTACTCACTTGATACCGTATCTGATACGTTACATGCTACACTGCTAAGTGAGTACCCAGCTTTAGGTTTTTCATTTTGAAGAGTATATTTGCCTTTTATGAGTTTGTTAAAGAAATTAGTTTAGCAAAGAACGATCACTTCTTTGGTTGGAAATCAACAAAGAACTGTTTCTACTCTGGGTGGACCCAGAAGGAGTGTATTTGTCTTTTGCTGATTGAAACCCACCTAGGTTTCCCTAATTATCCTTTATGTTGGAGGGTTGCGGTGTCTCTACAATTTTTTTATGTCCTTTTTTATAGTCGATCTTTGCTTTTTATATTCAGCCATTAAAATCCCCGCTAATCGCTCGTCCTATACCCCCACCTTTAAGTCAGGAGCTCAGCTTCGAAAACTTGTTTGTTTCCCAGCCGAGAAGCGAAAGCGTTTGTATTTTTGGCAAGAACCGAGCTCAAAACAATGTTTTCACGAATTTCAGGCGAAGCAAGTGAGCCATAATGTATGAATTTAACTTCTGAAACTTCTAACGTTATATTTGAGTTAATTTCCTCTTATACGGAATCATCACTTTCGTTTTTTGCCTTTGAGGAGTTAAAGTGCTTTCGGGTTTGTGTTATTTAGTTGTGTGCTCGTCAAAATGGCGGTTGAGTAAATTGTTTTAATTTCATTATTTTGTAAGATTAAGGAAATGGGGTTGGGATTAGAATGTAATTATACCAATGTGTTTATTCTTTTTTATTTGGCATAAACGAAAGCTTGACTGCTTCCTACCTGATGGAAAAACAGTGATGCAATCGTTGATGGTGAAGCGCACTAGTTTATTGAGTCTATCCAAAATCTGCATGTTAATGCGGGAATCTGATGGATGCGAAACGCACAGGTTTTGTCTGTTCGACTGGAGGAAGGCCAATGTCCAGCAGTGGCCATATTTGTCTCTATTAACTGCCACTGCAGCACCAAGAGATTTTAATCTGAGATCCAATAGCGTGATGATTCATGTTTTTCTAAGTATTTTTTATTTGTTTATATAACTTGTGCTTGACTGCTATCCCACCTGATGGTAAGTAGTAATGTATGAGCCCTTCAATAGGCTAATCAAATTGACACATATTTCAAACTTTACACTAGTTCAACAATCCCTTCATCTCTCGAGAAAACTATCATGAAAACACCTCGTATTTATTTACGTTCGCCTTTCAATGAACCGCGCCGCTGATTCTTGCGAAACGATAATAAAACGGTTATTGTTAGAAACGAAACCGGGGCACGTTACTAGTTCACAATGACAAATAGACGGACAGATGGACTGTTTTATAGTTTGTGACAAAGCAGTTGAGATAATGATGAGTTGTTTTTTTTAAAAAGGTCACGTGGGACTGTGGTATTTATGTCTGAATAGCTACTAAAAGTGACGTAAATAGTTATTTGTAAGGTCTATAAAATGTCGTAGGAGACGTCTGGGCGGTTTCCGGTAGGTGCGGGTTTGCGGACGGCGAGCGATGGGTAACTCGCCATTCGATAGAGACCAGGCCTCAAGATGTGCATCTTGAGGCCTGGTCTCTCAAGATGCACATCAAACAGATATCAACATGCTTAAGGCTTGCTAGGCCCGATTGTTCGAAAAAGTCACCGCGGCTCTAGAACAAAGGGAACTAAAGAAACTCAGGTGAGATTTTGTTAGAAATAATCTGAAACTCCCACTAACTCCACCCAGAGCGTGAAAAGTTCGGTAGGAAATCAGCCATGGAACAATCGTGACTGAAAATGTTAGCAAGAAGTATTTGTAGCATCTACCTACCCTATGGCAAAAAAGGTGCGAGTATGTATCAAATTGACGTTGGTTATTTTATAGGCCTACGAGTTAGTCTTGGCACTAACTCGTAGGCTTACAAAATCACCATGAGTTGTACGATAGAGAACCACGAGGTCCTGAATCAAGAGCAAAGAAGGAACAGCAGTAGGGTTTAAGTCAGTAAAAGTCTGACACACCCTCCGAGAAATCATTATGATAATTTCTTCGCACTCCGCCCAGAACGGGATATGATGACTTCCCACCTAAAAAGTGCCTACAAAACAAGTCTTTTATCATTTCTAAAAACCGCACAGTAATTTACAGAAGACGCCTCTATGTAATCCCCACACACTCGCAAACTAACAATTACACAACCAAAACATTTCAGCAGCAGAAATCAAACAACTTAAGGCCGTAAATACATCAAGCGTGACAGACGCGCGTCCAAATCGCAAGTCTGTTTACATCCTTCGTTTCCTTTGTAAAGACACTGTTTATAATCATTCGTCGGTTTCGTAGACCACGGAATCTATTAGAAGCCTGTTGAGAGCTTTAAGGTAGAAACACTGCGCACACGTGGACCTCGTTCGCCGATCTGAGCGCGTCGGTATCCATACATTTTATATGGCAACTAGATTTGTACATCTTCATTCGATCAACGCCACGCGACGTCGTTTTACGTACAAATAAGGCGTGGCCTATGTGTGCGTCGGTTTAATGTAATTCGCCAGCGCGTCGCATATCGTTAGAACACTGGGCTCGAGTAGTAGCCCATTACTGCTCACCAGTGGGAATTTTGTACGCTGCAGCTGCTTACGCCTCGCAATTGTGTCCCAAAGTTGGAAAAAAGCCTCCCCTTCTCCTTCTAAACCTCTACATTTCTGGCGATTTCTGGCGGTTATGTTTACCAAGCGAACATGATCAGGTCGCCACCTTTACCGCGGTTGACCTCGACGACTTAGTCCACCCTTAGGCGTTCTGTGGTGGACAATCTGCACCTATTTATCTGAGTGTACGCGTGCGATGTAGCTAGTCCATCCTCACTTCAGCCTGGCTGTTTTTTCCCCGACATAAAGAAAAGAAAGAAAAACACACAGCTACGCAGACAAAGTACAAAAAACCGGCCAAGTGCGAGTCGGGCTCGCGCACAAAGGGTTCCGTAGCAGCAAATATAATAAACTTTATATCATCGCGGATTTTTAAAGGTGTACAATACTGTAGTATATTTTTTGATCTATCTTATAAGGTTCAGCCATCGTTTTCAGTGTAAGCACAATAACTTAACCAAAATTACAGTTAAATCAACCTATCTCAAAAACTATAAGAGATACTTTGATCAAACTAAAAATCGTTGAAAGAGTTAATTAGCATGCATCACCTCTATTTTTTTTAGAATTTTATACCCCGTAGTTATAAAAATAGAGGGGGGGGGGGACATACTTTTTACGACTTTGAGAGCTGATATCTCAAAAACCGTTCACTTTAAGAAAAATGTTTTTTAGAAAACTTTATATCATTTTAAAAGACCTTTCCATTGATACCCCACACGGGTATGTACATCGAAAAAAAAATTTTCATCCCTCAGTTACATGTATGGGGGGCCCCACCCCCAATTCTTTTTTTTACTATTTAGTGTCATAATTTTGTAGCGGTTCATACAACACATATTCCCATCAAATTTCATCACTGTAGTACTTATAGTTTCCGAGTAAATCGGCTGTGACAGACGGACAGACGGACAGACGGACAGACGGACATGACGAAACTATAAGGGTTCCGTTTTTGCCATTTTGGCTACGGAACCCTAAAAAGAGGGGATCTTTAAGTCTATATAGAATAGCTTACTTCTACGCAAGCGCGCTCAATGTCGTCCGCATCATCGCTTTCTATCAGGTGAGATAGTGATCAAACGCGAGCTTACCTATACTAATATTATAAAGAGGTAAAATTTGTAAGTTTGTATGTAGGGGGTAATCTCTGGAACTACTGGTCCGATTTGAAAAATTCTTACAGTGTTAGATAGCCCATGTTAGATATACCATCACGCTACGACCCACGGGAGTGGAGCAGTAACGAAAAATGCGGGTGAAACCGCAGGGGACAGCTAGTCAACAATAAATAAAAACCGTATCTCTCGCAGCGACGCGACGTCTAGTAGCTTCCGTGGTCTATAGCCAACTTATAGATGGTATAAATGTTTACGTTTAAACGTCTGACTGTTAAGCGATGTGCTGATGAGTGAGGAAGGGAGTCAAGGCTTTTGGGTCTGTTTAGACATTGATAGAAACGTTCTTGGTATTTTGTCTGACTGACATTGTACGTGTACCAGTCATCTTCCTGCCCTTATCACTACATAGTATAAAACAAAGTCGCTTTTTCTGTACCTATATCCCTATGTATGCTTAAATCTTTAAAACTGCGCAACGGATTTTGATGCGGTTTTTTTAATAGATAAAGTGATTCAAGAGGAAGGTTTATATGTATAATATAGTAGAAAAACACTGATAAGTTTGCTCCCGTGCGAAGCCGGGGCGGGTCGCTAGTCCTTAATAATTTTCAGTTAGTGCTGCTCTTATTTCTCTACTACGTTTTTATTAGGCGTTATTTTTCTTGCTCTATCATCTTTCTAGAGAGATGAGCTGGACAGCTACTGGAAGGACTGGCCTGCAATGCCTGAGGATAGACGTGTGTGGAAAAGGGAGAGGGAGGCCTTCACTCAGCAGTGGGATATAACAGGTTAACTATCATCTTTCTAAATATGTCAGCAAATCTGTAGGATGTCACCAAATCCGTAAGGGCCCAGCAAGACCGAAAGCTACTAGGGCAATTGAAGGACTCCTGAAAAGGTAAGTAACCCGTGGTCGTAGGACACTACAAGCATTTGAAGAAACACAGGTGTGATTTGTCAGTAATCAGTAAAAGTCTGACAGGTCCTCTCGCTCTTCCTAAGAGCGGGAAAAGTGGTTATAAAAGAAGAAAAAACGACCATTGGGGTAATTTTTTTTTACAAAAAACCGTTGATCAAAGAATCATTCAAAACAACTCCGCACCGTATCTAATCGTAAAACAACAGAATGATTGCGACACCCAACGGGAATCGAACCTGCAACCGTAACGAACCGCCCGATGTATGTAACGAGTGTTTTCATTCAATCTACGGTCTACCGTGGGAACGAAGAAATAAATTAGGTTTTGTTTGTTTTAGACGGTTTTTCTTTCATTATGATCTTTGGTTATCAAAGTATTTTTTAGAAGAGATGGGTGGGTATTAATTTAATTTTCTTTCTAGATAGGTAAGTATCTAGCCTACTGGGGCCATGGGCTAAAGATAATCTCGAGGTCCTCAAACAAAGGCAAAGAAGGGCAATATTAGAGAGTTATAGTCAGTAAGGCTGACACGCCCTCCCGCTCCACCCTAGAGCAGGAGAAATCCTTAAAAAGTTTGTACTTGTTTAATACCTTTATGCAATGCACACCTTATGATTTTCTGATTAACATCACACTAAGATTATAAAGGCAAAGTTAGTGAGGCAATTTGGCACACGGATAGACCATAATATCCTGGATTTTATTTGTTTATTTATTTTTCATGCAACACAAAGTACGAGTACAAAGACAGCCTCGACGCCTTTGGAATAGCACAAAGTATACCTACTTTTTATCCCGGAAGAATGTTCCCTTGGGACAATTTTCTACTATCACACGGGCGAAACCTTTAGCAGCAACTAGTCTAACATAAACTGTGGATGATTTGCTCAAGTGTCCAGCACATCAGCTGTCGGGCTGCATTGCGGCGCGGTCCGTGCCAAGTATTCACCGCAATCAATCGGCATCAGATAGTTAACGTGTTCCTGGACGAGATACTGAACTGATCAGTCAATAATGGCTAGTGAATTGTTGGTTGGGATGAAAGGAGATTTACTTGATTGTGGTTACGAGATTTACAAGGGTATTTAACTGTTACTCAATTTTGAGGAGCTCGTGGCTAGATAATAACAGCCACACGGGTCGATCTTGCAAGGATAAGCAACGCTTGCCAAGGTTGGTCTGTGGATGGGTGACCCTCTTAACATACCGAGTTTCCTTTGTGCCTCGGAAAACACGCTAAGCCGTAGGTCCCGGCTGTCATTTGTAAATCTTTAGCAGTCGTTACGGATAGTTAGAAGCCAGTAAATCTGACTCCAGTCTTGCCATGAAGTACCGTGTTACCCCAGTTAATGGGTTGCTGAGGCCTGGTAGGTAGCCGCTCCTCGTATAATACTGGTATTCAGCTAAATCCGGCTTTACTGGAAGCAAACTCCAATATAGTTGGGAAAAGGCTAGGTCATGATGATGATGAATCGGCGTGTTCCTGGACGAGATACTGAACTGATCAGTCAATAGTGGCCAGTGAATTGTTGGTAGAACGAGGGATGGTGATCTTGATATGAGATTTATAAGAGTAGTGTTTGATTGTTTCTCAGTTTATGCATGTTTTCTTTTATAAAATATGTGTTTGGTCGACCAATACTAATTATTGTACACTAATTACAACATATTTGGATTTTAGTTAGCAAAAGTTGGACATTCCCTCTTGCTACACACAGACCAGGACCTTTTTATCCAATTCAAAACAGAAGACAGGCTTCATTATTCCAGCTCGAAATTAAACATTGTTTAATCACTTCACCATTCTTGTACAGTATTTCTTCTTCTTCTTCTTCTTCCTGCCCTTATCCCATATTATTTGGGGTCAGCACAACACGTATTTATGTCATGAAAATAAGAAGTATTTACTGAAACCCGAAAAGTCTAATTCACATTTTAAACAGAGGATAGACGAAAACACTGCACTAAAACCTACACAAATAATTTAAATGGCACCCCAAACAATAGCCCAGTTACCAAACATAAATTTAAGTCTAGACTCGAACTACCCAGACGCATTCTAACAACCTAAGCGAGAGAAATATTTCTAACATTTCCCAGTAACTTAGACGATTTCATTTCCAAGGGATTTCCTACAAATCTGCATAACTTTAAGCGCGAACGATACGGCAACGATGGAACTACCATTTTACATGTAAATTACACTTGCGTACGTATTGACGTGGCATACATTACCGGTTTAGTTCGCGACGTTAGTTTAGAACGCGACGAAGACGCGCAATGTATAATTCTGGAGCTAAAGTTACGCGCTTTAATCCAGGTGTTTGGTGCTGTAAGTTGTGTGACATACGGTCATTGCGTTCAGCGAATGGCGTACTTATTGAATTATTTCTTTGCTGAACTTTATGATATCGTGCAAACATAAATTCATGTGAGAATTTAAACGAAATGTTTGGAAAATCAATTTATTATTACCGTTGCAAAATTTTAGTGCACGTGGAACAAAACGTACCGGTCCCTGGCCTGTTGGACGGTGATCTACCCGTTACTCGCCGTCCACATGCAACTCTAAGCACCCAGGGCACTCCCGGCGGGGCTTAAGTAACAACTGGTACCCAAGTCAACAATGGCACAGACGCGATTTAGCTAATACCTGTCTACTAGATAAAAACAACGTCAGTACTATTTTTCTTCTTCTTCTTTTCGTTTCGATGCTCTCACTAAACTTTTTCTGCCGTATTACACAGTATACAGTAATTGGCAACCTGTACTATCAAAATGCGAATACAGCCGACCATTATCTTAATTTTACACTACATATCGTAGAAAATAACTGCATCAAGATCAACAAACACATTCACAGAACCAGAACGATTCATTTACAAAGTGTTCCTTAAGCCAAACCTCAGAAATACGGTTTCAAATTCCTTTGTACTCATAATCCCTATTTCAGAAGTGTCACCAGGACAGGGCTCCTGATCACTTGACATAGCAAAAGGATGCATTGCTCTCGAGTTCCTTTGAGAGTCAAAGTGACTTTGTTGCCAGAATTTTGCGGACACGGAGAGTGATGATGGTGCGAATTTAGTGCGTTCTTTGGTATTTTGAAGCTTACCTTGATGGGATGGTTTCAGGGTGTGGTTTTGGAGTCAAGTTGCAAATTGTGCTTGAAATGCCCTCTGCGTCCTAGTACCAGCGGCTCAAGTGACGTGATGCCATGGAATTGGCGAAGTTAGAGGTTAAAAAAATGTGAATTGCTTTTCGAATGTGGGTTTTGTTCACAGTTGATATTACGATTGAAATTCAATAGGTTCTAAATGAACGGCGATCTAAACTAGTCAATTATACTTTTCTATTTTCAAATTACAAAAATATCTAATAAAAATGACCTATTGCCATTTAACAAAAATTTGTTAATAAAATGTTTAGCGAGATATTTTTTTAAAGTTGGAAATCATCGGATATTTTCTCTCGCTCTATGGTGGAGCGGGAGGACATGCCAGACTTTTACTGGTTAAAACCTAGACCTTTGTTCCTTCTTTGCCTTTCGTTCCAGGGCCCCGGTTCCGCGTGATATGTAAAAAAAATATCTCCCGAACACATTCCCCGAACAAGTTCACCAAAACACTGCCTATCCACTGCACCCGTGTGTCCCAACGAAAATCGGTGCACCGCCAAAGTCCGGGCATAGTTAGCATCTCGCACATTTAAATAACTTGCAAATTATTCCGCTCGGCCGGCGCTCGTGAGCGACGCATTGTTCAAGAGCGGTCTTTTACTCCGTGCCACCTAGTTCACTGTTACCTAGCTGTTGTTGTACTGGCCGTGAGAATTTTGTTAGGTTGTGAAAAAGCCTACCCAAAAACCACTGTTTTTGGGCTTTTTTATTTCGAGATGTTTACTGATATAGCCCGAAAAATAGCCAAACTTTAGTGGCAGCGAGCGGGGTAAATTACTCGTAGGACAGATAGTCGATGGAGACGGTAGGTTCTGGAGTGGCGGCCACGTACCGGGTGACGCAGCGTTGGCTAGCCTCCCACAAGGTGGACCGATGACCTGGCGTGAGTCTCGGGGATCCGATGGATGCGAGACGCACAGGACCGGTCGTTGTGGCGACGCTTGGGGGGAGGCCTATGTCTAGCAGGGCTTGTGAGCGACGCATTGTTTAAGTGCGGTCTTTACTATGTGCCACCTACTTAGCTCATTGTTACCAAGCTGTTATTGTACTGGCCGTATATGAAATAAGTCCTTTATTGTAAATGTGCCATTCGAACCACGGCTGCAGGCTGCGGATTCACGCAGCACATACGCTGGTTTGCATGGTGCAGTGCACCTGCAATACAGAAATGATGGATATCAGAAGAGTGGTGGACATAGTGGACTTATGTCATGCACTCTTCTCATAGTCCCAAAAAGTTTTGGGGCTACATTTATCATTTTACTAAATTCTAAGAAGTAGAATTGCCTGCAGTAAACACACACACACACAGTGTTTCCTGATTACTACAGCCTGGGGTCGCAGTAGTTTCGCCTGTATGTGCGATATGTCAGTCAGTTAGTTTCACATTTAAGGCATAATATATATGTATATAGACCTATATATCATATTCATGAATACCACAATGTACATTGTTTTAATACGATACAGCTTCCTCCAAAACAGATATCTCTCGTGCAGTTTATGTAAAACGAGTTGCTGAAGATATGTAAATGTTGGTAACATCATAACGGGCATGCTGCTCCATATATTATCAACTAACTGCAGTGTTATGCAGTGCTGGTACTTGTGAATTTGTGTTGGGATATACGCCTAGATAGTAATATAAATTCGTTATCCCTTGGTATATAAAAAACTAGCTTCTACAAGCGGTTTCGCCCGCGTGATTGTAGGTTTCTTCACGAAAACTTCGGACCACCTTTACATCCTCATATGGGTGATGAAAATTTTAGAAAATTCTCTCTTGGGAAAGAAACCTTGTGCAAAATTTCACATTCCTAGTCCCAATAGTATAGATGAATTGAATAGCTTTTGAATAAATATTAGGAATTCATATTAGGCCATTTTTTTAGGTCGGATATCATGATTACTCTCGCTCAAGTGGCGATAGAGGGTAAGTCAGGCTTTTACTGACTGAACCCCACCTGTGTTCCTTTAGATAACCTTTGAATTTGAGGGCAGTAAACTCCTTAGAAAAATGCCACGACTCTGGCAGGCATTAGGCCTAGTAGGCCCCGCTAATTTGGCTGACAGCTCTTTGAGGTGCGCATGGAAGACAATACACCATCGTTCCAGGATTGGCTCTTATCAGACGGTGACCTAGGTACTTCTTATGATACCCTGGTATAAGCAAACCACAATGACACAAACACTAATTTCTCCAACAACCAAATCTTCCATCACATAACTCTTGTAAAGCATCAAAACCAGGAAAACAGTTGCCAAAAAGCCAAAAATAATTTTGTCTGAACATCGCAATTCTGAGGACTAATTAGGGTACGTGTCAAACCGACTTTGGAAGTCGGCATAAAAGCCTTTATCGCTCGGAGACTGATTGCTAAGAATTACTCAAGGATTTTTCCTTTCCTTGTCCCAAAGATTGACTATGCTGCATTAGTTAATGTTTTAGATAAAATGAATTGATGCTGCTAAGTTTTTGAAGTCGACAGGTTAGAATTATGATGGTAAGGTTAATTTTGGAGTTTGCGGATTAGAGAAATAAATGAGAGGAATAATGGAATTGGGTCAAGTCGTAGGTAAGTCAATGTTTACTTTGCTTTAGTAAGCTTATTAATATAAAAAAAACCTCAAGGTATTTCGCACAGACAACCAAGTCTTTATTCTAGAAAAAAATGTCTTTGTTTCCTGATAGTTATAACCTAGGAGGTTCTTTAAGTCAAGAGTGAATAGGTTATTTCTAGGCAAGCGTGCTCCATCATCGGCCACATCATCATTTACTATCAGGTGAGATAGTGGTCAAGCGCAAGCCTATCAATAATAATAAAAAATAATGAATTAATTTTAATTAAACTTAGTACACATCCGTAAGATACCTAAGTCTAAAAGTTAGTTACGAACATTATTGAAAAATAGTTTAGAGAAATAGAACAATTTTAAGTTTTTCATAGAAAGTGAAAGATTATTCTCTCTTTAGCAACATCATGTCAGCTTTTCCCCGCTTATTTCTTAATACGACATGGCGTCCTAATCCCAGCCTTGTGTATTCTATTCATCTAGCGAAGAGTTTCATAGAAATAATGTTCAACGAAAGATTGAAAAATGAATTCGCATGAACCAGTGATGCATGGCAAATGAAGGAAGAGCAATAGCGTAGCTAAGCGAGTAACAGACTTGGGAAAAAAAAAACTGAGGCCTCCTGTTTTTACCTAGAAAATCATCAGATAACCTCTCCTGCACTGGGTAAAGTGGGAAGGAGTGTCAGAAATTTATTGACTAAAATGAGTTGTGCTGATTATAACAGTATTTCAATCTATTTTATTTAGACTTAGGATAAATAAACATGTTTTCTTCCTTTCTTTCATCGCTTTCTATTATAGGCCACTAAAGAATTCGCTCGACTTACGTGGTATGCTTATGACAGCGTTGTGTATGCGAAGTATGTGTCATACATAGGTTCAGTTTGTTTCAGACTTCTAGCTGTAGACTTCTCGTCAACTTTAAATCGTTTTCGTCCCTATTTCTCCTTCTTGTTTCTACTATAGCCTCAAAACTTAACGCAAAAAGTAATTCACCCAACTTCACCCCAAAAAGGTCAAGTTAATTCCGCCATCATTATCAGCGCTTTCACGAAAACCTCTTTGTTTGGCCTTTTTAAAAGAATTACATCAAAAAACGGGAAAATTCGACACCGACGATCAAAACTTTTTGTCCTTTTTACGCCTTCAAAAGACCACCTGAAGTCTGTAATTGCAGTACGATAATTAATAAGGGTCTTTAAACTTTAGAAGTTCATCAAAGATTTTGTAGGGCTATCTCTTGGCTGTTAGGAAACTGGGACAGGAGACTGGACAAGCATCGATAAATAAAAGATTGAAGCATATTTATTAAAGATGGTTAGAGTTGGGAGCCTCGTTTGTCAATTTTAATTTTTTATGGCCTAGTTATAAGATATTTAAGATTTAGGTAAAAACGGCCTTAGGCATTTTAGTTTTTATTTTAGTCAACCTTATTTATTGCTTTTTCTTTTGATGAATAGAATAGATCAAGTTTTATTCGAACCCAGCACAACAGTTACAAACACAAAATAAAAGAGAACAGTTTATAATAAGTTAAACAAATTTTCTTGATATAAAAATACGTTTAACAATGAGGAGTTTCATTTGGTGATGAACTACAGGAAAAGCAACCTTCTTCGTCACACTTCATGAAGTTCTGATAACCCTAATTTGTGCCAAAGACAGCAGAGTCATTGCCTCCGGAGCTTACAACAAGAACTCAAGGGTTCAAAAACTTTTTGTAAGGACACAAGAAGTCAGAAGTTTTTGAGTAATTACTGTTGATCCTTTGGCAGTTCGAATCTTCAAATGACAATTGGGTTAGTAATTATGGAAGTATATTTTTTCAAAGATTTACGACTGCTGGGAAGTTGTGAAACGTAAGCGGCCTTATAATTTTCCCACAGCTGGGACTCGGGCTTCCTCTCTAGGAGAGAAAATGGACTGTAAACCACAACGCGAGCCCAGTGCAGTTTGGTGGATGTCAGATATCTTCTTGAGATGTCTAGAACATGCTGGTTTCATCATGCTGGTTGCATCACGTTGTTTTCCTTCACACATTTGAAAGCAATATTGATGAAAAAAAAATTACTCAAAGTTAAACGCCCACTTAAGCCCACACTGGGCCTGCAAGGTCCATCTTTTACGGATATCCTATTTCCTGAAGAAGGCCTTATAGGCAATATATTATAACATCACGCTTCAACCCATGGTAGCTAAGCAGTAACCAAATATGTGCGTGAAACCGCAGGGACCAACTAATAGAAGATAATAGTTTTAAACAATTTAGGTACTTAATCGAAACCTAACTCAAATATGTTTAAATAATTAATATTATTCTATAAATATTTGTTTAGGTTACTCACGATAATGGATGGGCCTGACCTGTCATACGATCTTTCATCTATTAACTAGCTCCTGCCGGCGGCTTCACCCGCATGAAAGTAGGTTATTTCAGGCAAAATTTGGACACCGTTTCATTTCCATAGGAGGTGAATTTTGGAAAATCCTATCTTAGTACTCGCCTACGTTTTAAAAGGAAATCTTGTGCTAAATTTCACACTTCTAGGCCCTGCAGTTTCCCGCTTACCATGTTTAAGGTAGGCGGGACAGAAGAGGTCACGAGCTCTCAGAGAGGGGATTCTGTCCGCCCAGTGAAGGACGGTGGCACAGTGGTCACGTGCTGCCGTGCACAACGAGGAACCTTCTTAATCCACAGTTCTGATAATACAGTTGGCAAAAGAGAAAACTTACCAGGGTCGTCAGATATAGTTGATATTTTCATGGAAACCACTGAACGGAAGTTTTAATAATAAATCGTGGTTTTCGTTAAGTTTCATTCATATCCATACCTCGGGTTCCGTGAAAACTTGTAGCTATGTCTGACAACCCTGGATACTTATCTATTTTGTTGACTGTACATAATATTTGGCAAGGTTACTCGAGTTAATGGATGGGCTTGACCTGTCATGCTATCGTCATATATATCGTCTATTAATTATATTGTATGAGCAATTAAGTTCATTTACTTGTACAATACGTTATATCAATTAAATTGCTTGGAGCTTGGAGGCCCCGGATATTATTGGCTAGCTCAATAAGAGATCTCTTAATCAGATTTAGAGTCTCCCCAGGCTTGGGGGCCTTGGGAAACTTGCTCCCCACTTCTAAAGCTTAGGGCTCTGAGGCCCTGTCTCACCTAGCCCGGGTAGTTACAACAACAAAAGCCATCACTCACCTCCATCCTCAGGAATGTTGAGCAGCTTCTTGGCGCCAGGACTGGGGCCCCGGACCGCCGACAGCGCCCTCTGCAGCGTCTCACTCATGGGTTTCCCTCCCGCGACCTGCCCGCACACTGTCACTATCACTAAACACCTCACGACACTAGCACTGAACCCCTGCACTCTCCGCCAGCTGGAATCCTGCTTGCCCATCTCGAAGCGGTTTGATGCCATCGGTGTTCTGTTGTGTCGAGCTGCTACATTTTTTGTGACATCTGGAACAAGAGAAGGATAGAATTAGTAAAGAGATAAAAGCACTTTCCATTTTTCACCACAAATATGGTGATGTTATGATCTGTTTCAGGGCTACAACTTTGTGCCACACACCACACACTTTGGCCCACAGTTTGTCGGGCATGCGGCAGACATGTCCTGCCTATTCCCATTTCAGTTGGGCACTGCAAGAGTACGATGGGGACGCGGTAGACCACGAAGGAGATAGCGCAACGAATTGACAGATTCCGCCAGAACTGACAAGAGGAAGCCCGGGCTCGCGAAAAGTGGAAAGATTAGAGTGGAGGGAGGCCTTTGCCCAGGAGTGGAACAGAACGGGCTCATAAAAAAATATCTATAAACGCAAATATAGACTTCAGCGACCTCAGTATTGTAATAAAGAGTTATCGCGGGCCTGGAGAGTAAAGAAATAAGAAAGGTAAAAGAGTAAGACAGAAAGAAAAAAATATAATTTAAAAATACATGTAAAAAGAAAATAAAAATCAGTATGAAACTAAAAAAATGCCTTACTCAGCATATGCTAGAAACGGGAAGAGTTTTATTCAGTAAAACTCAAAAACTCCCTCTCAACTCACACTGAGCCACCATTTAACTTAGATTTTCCACTAAAAAACAGTGAAGTAACTCTAAGTTGCAGAGAAAGTTTCTATTCAAGTTAAATAAGATGATATTAGTCCGTATGTTAACAGGTTTCCTCACCTACTATTACATACGTTTAACTTTAAACGATTTCAATAAGCAGACTAGTTCAACTGGTACGGAAGCTGGGAACTTGAGTTTATATTGAGATTATCTTAGACATAAGTTTGGATGCAGACGTTTGTGAGCAGTGGTGGAGGAATAGCGGGTTCAAACCTAGCCAGATGTATTATGTGTAACTTTTATCACCACTGCTCTCAAACCGGTGATGAAAAACATAAGAGGAATCCAGCATGTCATAGAACCGAACATTCGAAGACACATAGGTAACATCTACCAAAAAGCACTAGATTTTATGGATTATGGCCCAATCCCTCTACTAGAGAGGCTTGAGTCTCAGCAGTGGGAACATTATAAAGTTTATTTTGGTATGCTATGCTTATGCTTAAGTTAGAAACCTTTTCGAACCAACGCTCAGCCCCAGGAAGTTACCTACATAACAGGAATAGCCTTTTCAGGAAAAACATTCTAAGCGACAATTTGTGTTTTTAGTAAGTGATGTGTAATGTTTATTTACAGTATAATAAAAAACTCTAAACTAATTAAACTGACTAAAAACTAACTAAAGTAAGGCGTCAAAATGTAAATAAAGAAAAAAAAAAAAAAAAAAAATGTGTAATGTGATTTCAATTCCATAAATACAAGGTATTTATAAATATATAATACCTAAGTATTATATTTAATTAGTAGTTAGGTATACGAATAATATTCTTTTTTCGAATAATATTATCGAGTAAGTACTTAACCCATTCTAGAAAAAAACGTAAACTGTCGCTTATGAAGTTTTTACTAAAAAATCAAACCAAAGTGTTTTGTCATCAAGATATCGACGTCTCGTCTTGATGACAAGATACTTCGGTATGCCAAACTTTGGTGACTCACAGATTCGTGATTCTCAGTGGTGACACCATTGACAATCGAATTTAATAGTTGTTATTTGCGAGGGTAGAATTATATGCATTGGTCTAAGGGCCTAGCCACATAAGTTCACTATCACGACAAAGTTTAGAACAGTCTTTTTTTTAAATAGATACTTACATAGTGTTTTTGTTTTTTTTTTTAATTTATATAAACTAGTGTTTGACTGCGATCCCACCTGATGGTAAGCAGTGATGCAATCGGAAGGTTTATTTGTAAAATACATGCACAATATAGAAGAGAAACACTGATAATTTTGCACACGTGCGAAGCCGGGGCAGGTCACTAGTCTACAATTATAATACCCAGATCTATAATAATCGTATGAACTTAGCATTCGCTCAACACGCCTCGGAAACATGCCCCAATCCAACAAAACTAAATTTTTATAATTTTTTTTTATTTGATTACTTTGCCACTTACACATTAACGACCCCGCACCGTGTCAAAATGTCCAGACCCTACATGTTACAAAGAGTTGTGTAATTCGAGTCTTCTTAGGCGGTAACATGTCGGAACATGTCCCCAAAAACCCACTGAAGATCCTTTATTTCGACAGCTGCTTCTTTGTCTGTCCCTACTGCTATTATTTTGGGGTCGGGTCTCCTCACAATTCTGCGCCAGGACAGTCTGTGCTAGGTTGTCGGTTTAAGTAATTTGGCCAAATCTTAGTGGACCCAGGTTTTTCCTCTTTTAAGGCTGTTTTCCCCACATGGTCTATGGTCGCTATGCCCCATAACAACATAAGGGAAATCTCAAAAAAAGGAAACGTAGGCAAAGAAAAGAGAAATAATACTAAATAAACAAAAACATCACCATTACCCCCGCTCCAACTTGACCCAAATTATAAAACAACAGCCGTATAGTAACAAGAATTCTCTCCTCCCGCCTTATGAGCCAAATAAATAATAATTTAATCAGAAACTCGGAAGCGATAATTAAATAAGGAAGAAAATGATATCAAAACGGATTCTGTAAACGTTATTACATTAATGAGCCGTGTTTAGCCGTTTGCGAAATATTTTCGTATTAATTGGGCCGTGTAATAATAAGTTTAATTAGCGGATTACAAAGGTGTTTTATGTGTTAAAGGATATTTTTTTTTTTCGAATTATATTAACACCTTTATTCATTACTAGCTTTCACCCGCGGCTTCGCTCCCGTCAAATGACTAGGTACCCTACATAACCTATGCTACCCTACCCTACCTTCCCTACCTACCCTACACTACACTACCCTACACTACCCTACCTACCCTACACTACCCTACACTACCCTACACTACCCTACCTACCCTACACTACCCTACACTACCTTACACTACCCTACACTACCCTACACTACCCTACACTACCCTACACTACCCTACACTACCCTACACTACCCTACACTACCCTACACTACCCTACACTACCCTACTTTACCTAACTTCTATTTTTTTTTTAATTTTTCTCTCCGTAAGAACCATCATTGAACTTCAAGGAACATTTAAAAAAAAATCAGCCAAATCGGTCAAGCCGTTTTCATGTTATGTCGTGACAACGGAAAACGGGTTTTATTTTTATATACATATATAGATTCAACACACATTCTTTACATTTTTAAATATTTTTAACAAAAATATACAAAAAAAACAATAAAAATATAATATTATCACTATTATTATCGGGCAGTGGTGGCCCAGTGGTAACTGCCCTAACTTACAAGTTGTAAGTCGCGGGTTCAAACCCAGCCAAGAGCATTACTTTATGTAACTTATTGCATCACCACTGCTATCAAAACGGTAAAGGAAAACATCCTAAGGAAACCGGCATGTCCTAGAACCAAAAATTCGAAGATATGTGACATCCACCAACCCACACTTGGCCTGCGTAGTGGGCGCAACACGTTTTTTTTTTTTCAATGCTATCCTGTCACTCGCCACGCTATCACTAACACCCTTTACTTCATTATCACTTGTCACACAATCCATCCATCTTTTCTTTAGTCCGGTAATAACCCGGACCGAGTCCAAGTCGTCAACGGCGCGTACTGTTCCACGCGCGCCTCAAGGAGATGTAAGCAAACTTTAGGGGCCCATCAGGGCCGAAGCCTCTGGGGCCATGGATCGGATTTTTTCAATGCTATCCTGTCACTCGCCACGCTATCACTAACACCCTTTACTTCATTATCACTTGTCACACAATCCATCCATCTTTTCTTTAGTCCGGTAATAACCCGGACCGAGTCCAAGTCGTCAACGGCGCGTACTGTTCCACGCGCGCCTCAAGGAGATGTAAGCAAACTTTAGGGGCCCATCAGGGCCGAAGCCTCTGGGGCCATGGATCGGATTTTTGAAAGGTTAGCTCGGTGTCCCCAGATCGAAGTTAACGAAGGAACGAGGTGGGGTTTAGCTAGTAAGTCTGACACGCCCTCCCGCTCCACTCAAGAGCGGGAGAAGTTATTCTGATGATTCCTCACTTGAAAAAAAAATCTTTTCTTTAGCCTCCCTCTCCCTCTCTCGGGATTTTATAAACGTGATAACATTAATGAGCCGTGTTTAGCCGTTTGCGAAATATTTTCGTATTAATTGGGCCGTGTAATAATTAGTTAAATTAGCGGATTACAAAGGTGTTTTACGTGTTGAAAGATAATGTAACTTTGTAAAGGTGGTACGCCTTTGATAATGGTGATTTTGTAACGTGTGAAAATTCAAACGTATTAATGTTACCATGGTAACTGCAAACGCCTCATTTTTTGTTTGGAAGGTGATTAGTTATTAACAAAGAGAATTAAACCACTTGAGAGCTGATAGACCGATTTCGTTTAGGCACACGACTGACACGACTCACCGCTGCGGGCCGGGGGACGAAGAAAATATAGCGGTTGCGATTGGCCGATGCAACAATGTCAGGACGAATATTCCAAACATAGTGATTCGCAAGTCAGTTTTGCAACAATAATATCGATATCGATAAAATCGATATCTACAAATTCTACATTTTTTAAAACTATATTGATAGGGTTTTAACTGGATGTAAATAAAACAATATGTAGCAAATAAATAGTGGAGTGCGCATCGGTACGTTTTTGTTCTAAATCAAAATTATATCAATGAAAAAAGAAATATTAGTTTAGAATAGCAGTAATCCTCTTTTCTTTAACTTCCGAATTATTTGGAAATCGAAAACATTAAAACGTAATATTATTTTTTATTTATTATTTGAAATCATCGATAAAATAATATTTATCAACTGCGTTTTGAAGTTAGCACGTCACTTCAGCACTACGTAGAAAGTACTTACGGATAGAAAGGGATAGACTTATCTAATATTCTAGTGAAAGTAAAGGACTTTTTCAAAAGACATCAACGCGGTATCATTTTTTCCGTAACCAACCAATTTAGCTTGAACCCTCTATAATTGCTAATATTGTAAATAAATATATCAAATTTTATTTACCAATGAAAACTTATGCCATCTTTTTTATAACTAAATATTCTAGTTGATTTCCCGCACCATTTAATTGCACAGGTACTCATTTTTGTTTCGGATTTATTCAATAAATATTTATAAGGTACCAAAATTAAGGAGTGTGCACAGATCCAACAACTGGTCAGTACTAAAAAATTCACTTATATCGGCAACTAATATAAGTGATATATCATGAAAGTGTCGCGAGCCTGAGACGCCCGTATGAGCGGTCAAGTGGTTTTATAGTCATTGGTTATTAACCTATCACATACCCGCAAAACGAGACACAATAGTAAAACAATAACAGCGCGGTCTCATAGGACCGGTCGGGAATTCATGAACTAAATAACTTCTCCCGCTACGGAGGAGCGAGAGGGAGTGTCAAACTTTAACCGACTAAAACCAAACTTGTGTTCGTTATTTGCCAAACGTTCTAGGACTCTGGGTTTCCTTTTCGGAAGTTAACCCTCAGTAACTTTCGGCCCTGCAGAGCCCCTACGGTTTTGCTGAAATATCTTTGAGGCACGCGTAGACACTACGCGCCGTCGATGACTCGAGCTCGGTGCGAACGGTTACCGGATGGCCGGACGGAAAGCTATTCATTGCTCGTCGTCCACAAGCCCACACCTACAGTAGCTGGAAATTGACGTGAAGATGCCCATACCCTCATATGTGCGACCGCCTCCTTCGCTAGCAATAACGCTCTAAGACCTCGCAGAAGGAGGGGACCGTCTGCCATTCCTCCTCGCTCCGGACCATGGCCTATTACTCAGACCCTGGGGTCCATATTTGATTCTATTAACCCCACCCAGATCAGGGTGGAGTTCTTTGAATATTTTCTCGTCTCAAAAATATACAAGATTCAAGTAAAGCTGGGAAAAAAAGTCCCGATTAACAACTCGAATCTCGAAACAGCATTATAAATGTATAAACTTCAACGTATGGATGCACCGACTTCCAAAGTTTGGAAGTCGTAACTTAAAGCCAAGTTCTCACACGTCCGCGCTCTGTTGCGGTTTTGTTAGCTTTTTCTTTTATAAAAGCTATCTTTATCTTTTTTACAAAGATATCGTTTTTTTTACGTTGAACAGTACTTAGAAGTTCGAAAGTAGAAGGATTGTTTTTGGAATATA
This sequence comes from Mythimna separata, assembly GCA_030763345.1. Taxonomy (NCBI): domain Eukaryota; kingdom Metazoa; phylum Arthropoda; class Insecta; order Lepidoptera; family Noctuidae; genus Mythimna; species Mythimna separata. The sequence goes on from CM061192.1 coordinate 11,335,260, forward strand.
TGAATTTTATAGGATATCGGTTTTCTGTTTTTATAAAGGTTATACTGGAAGTATTTTGGTAGAAGGCGGAAGTGGAAATTCTTGCTGGAGTTGGTGTTTCCTGATAGCTACAACTAAGGGGTCTTTAAGTTAAGAGTGAATAGCTTACTTCTAGGTAAGCTTGCTCCATCGTCGGCCATATCATCGCTTACCATCAGGTGAGATAATGGTCAAAAGTGAACCTATCCTTTGTTGAGTTTGCATGTAAGGTGATGAGAATGTTGAGAAGGATGTATGGTGTGACGCGAACAGATAAAGAACCTATTCATTTCTCAGAGTAGTAATGAGTTACTCTGTATTTCTCAGAGAAATGAATAGGTTCGAGTATATTGGAAAAAATTGAAAGGGAATCGTTTTTTTTTGGTGTGGTCATCAGAAGAGGAGGCATGAAATGTATGTTACTAAGAGTTATGAGTACACATGTTGATGGATAGAGAGGGAGAGGGAGGTCAACAACAAGAGGGAAAACTGTGTAAGAAGTGATAAGTCTAAAAGAAAGGGAGTCACTTACAGTGTGACGAGTAACAGGACAGAATGGAAGAAAAAGACATGTTGCTTCGACCCCAAGTGATATGGGACAAGGGCAGGAAGAAGAAGACCCTGGAACACTTAACTAGAAATAACACGTTGTTTTCGATCCACCACTAATTTCTAGCTTATTAACAGCTCGCTTTGTTTCCTACTACTTATGCACAAACAAAGAATCTTCAAGCAGGTAAATGATACAGTAACATGATTAACTGAAGTACGTTAATGAGATACGTGTTGAAACATATGTTACTTTCACTAGGAAACTAGGGTATACAGGCACTTGTTGGTTTTATAGAGCTGTTTCATCTACTATAGCTTAGTAGCTGGGTTATAAGAAATCAGAAATTTACAGGCAAAAACATCTGTTTTGAAGAGCAAATAATTGTAAATGAGTTGTAATAGAATTGAGGAGCTCGTGGCTAGATAATAACAGCCGCACAGGTCGATCTTCAAGGTTAAGCAACGCTTGCCTAGGTTGGTCTGTGGATGGGTGACCATCTTAACATAACGAGTTTCCTCCGTGCCTCGGAAAGCACGTTAAGCCGTTGGTCCCGGCTGTCATTTGGAGATCTTTGGCAGTCGTTACGGATAGTCAGAAGCCAGTAAATCTGACCCCAGTCTTGCCATGAAGTACCGTGTTACCCCAGTTAATGGGTTGTGGAGGTCTGGTAGGCAGCCGCTTCTCGTAAAATACTGGTATTCAGCTAAATCCGGCTTGACTGGAAGCCGACCCCAATATAGTTGGGAAAAGGCTAGGCAGATGATGATGAGTTGTAATAGAATACATGTAGCTAAACGTTTTATTTGATTATTACTGATAGGTCACGCCTGACCACTATCTTACCTGATGATAAGCTATGATGTGGTCGATGATGGAGTAACCTCGCAAGTAGAAGCATAACATAAGCTAGTGCTTGAGTGCAATCCTGCCTGATCGTAAGCAGTGCACATGACAGTGATGCAATCATTGATGGCGAGGCACACTAATTTTCACTCTAGCCTTGAAGACACCCAAATTATAATCATCTCTTGACTAGATCTACAACTTATAGTTATTAGGAAACACAGGCTCCATCTAAGATTAGTCCTAGTAGTTTCAGCTGTGAGTTGATATGTCAGTCAGTCAGACAGTTTCTCCTTTTATATAAATAGATTTAATTAGGCACTTGTTAGCTATTTGAAGAATATCAATGTTTATTTCATGTCCTTTGAACGTAACAACGTGCGGTTGAACTTAACCTATAAAACTTGAAAAACAAACATTCAACAGTGAACAAAAACGCCTACACCTTTCATAAGTAACCTTATTCTGAGAAATTAATATGTTTTAGTACCAAACAACGTCGGTATCAGTTGAAAACTAACACTGAGCCACCAATATCCGTTATTTCACAAACATTTCTATACAAACGCGAAATCTATTTCCATCACTATTGCAAATAAATAAAAAAAAAAACAAATTTCAATAGTGAAATACCAACCTCGACACGTGAATACAATATCCATATAGACAGAGCAATCCAAAATTCGAACACTACACTAAGTTTCACAAAAAACACAACACTAACACTAAAAACAATTGAAAAACACAACGAAAACACTTATTTGTAACGCGTATTATAAACTAGAGTGCATTAAATACTATTAATTAAATTAAAAACGCTTGTAAACGCATCGCGTCCCCACTAACTAAACCAAACTAACCTAAAATTCTCTCGCTCGTTCATCGGGACATAAAAATTTGACCGCCAATAAACGATTTCAAAGGAAACTCGGACTTCGGAGCAATTACACAAACGCACCACAAATACACAAAGAAATCTCAACCTTATTTTAAGGGAATACAGATTTAAATTGTATAGCGGAAACTAAAGAGCATGTTTGTAGAAGGAACGACGCGCGCTATCTTTTGTATTAATTTCTACCTGCGATCGGACCCTTTTTTTGTGGGCATATGTGTAACTTTACAATGGTACCTTTATTGTGACAATAGCACCTTAAACATCACCAATAAGGTTGAAAATTAAATGGCAGGACGGTAAAAGTATCTTGGTTAAATATTGCAATGAACGAAGAAGGCCCTTTCTATGCAGTTTTTACGAAATCAATCAACAAATACAGTTGGGGGCAAAATTCCAATGATTCACTTTATTGATAACTAACAGTCCTGTTATTTAAAGAAATATATAAATAAGTGCAATAAAATTAACATTTATATGGAAAGGGAAGTAGGAACAGTTTGTTTATGAGATGATCTTTTCTGATTAAAGTCAATATGTTTTTGTTTTATAACTTGGTACCATTTGTGGCACATCAGGGGTTACATATGTCCAACATTGGCATGGCCAGCGTTTTCTTTTTTAAAAGGTGGGAAATCATCGAATGACTGTTTGACTTTTACTAACTAAAACCCCACCCCTATGTTCATTCTATGCCTTACGTTCCCGGACCTCGGGTTTTCCCATCAGAAACCAACCCATGGCCCAGTAGGCTTCAGCCCTGCTGGGCTCCTACAGTTTTGCAGACATCTATTTGAGGCGCGCGTGGAACACTACGCACCGTCCGTCGACGGCTCAGACGGACCGAGGGCCGGTTGGCTACCCATTGCTAGTCGTCTGCAAGCATTGGTATGAGATTAACTTACACTGCAAAAAAAATCGACCAGTCAATATTGGTCCTTCAATACAAGGACTTTTATTTAAAGGCCTACAATGTTAACAAACAAAAAAATAGCGAGAAATGTCGGCTTTATATGAATCGAATGTCTTCTTTCATTTTTATTGTTGTTATTTCCGTCTTTGCGGTTTTTCAATGATAATACTCCCCTTTATTCCCAAAGCGATAGATGCTACTCTTACTATCCAGTGCTATAACTAGCCTTTTAAATCCGTCTGGTGCAAGTTTCTATAACTGCCAGACCCCAAAAAAAATCTCTATACCCTATGTCACTTGGGCTGCTTGGGCAACCTAACTCAATCTTATGAGACTTCATTTACTGTCCTCTTTCCTTCTTCTAAGGCAGTTGGGTAAAAATATCCATGTGGTTTATTTATAAACACAAAAAACCTGGAGTACAGGCGTAGAGAAGCCTTTCGATATTTTATAGTTAGATTTTATAGGATGCATTTTGGAGTGTGTGCGAGAATTACATGACTCGATTCTGCCATCACCTTTCTACTATCGGATAACCCGGCGACGAGTGTCCACCCTTACATTGTTGACACCTCGTGTGCAACGTGTGCTTTTCGTCCGATTATAATTTAGGTGTCTTCGAAACTAAAACAAAAAGGCTCTTAACAAACTAGCACGCTTCACCGTCAACGATTACATCACAGCTTACCAACAGGTGGAATAGCAGTCAAGCACTTGTTTATATTATCACAAAAACATAAAAAAGTCGGTTATGAAAACAGATTAAAAGCCAAATATCAACAAATTGACACTGCTCACACAGAACTCTGGTTAAAAATTCCTAAACCACCAATCACCTAGTCTATTACCCCGAATTGAAACTGATTGGCTCGCCAAACAATGTATGCGCAAATAAACAAATTGCTAGTTCAAAACTAACCGAATCCGAGCAAAAACGATGCCCGTAACTCGCTTAACAATATACCAACAATGTATTCCTAAAGTTAACAGGGATGGCAAAGCTTCAAAAATTTAAACTAACCCGATGATATTCTTAGAGAGCAATAGGAGTCTAATAGTAACCTCGACTTTTGAGTTAAAAGACATGGATAAACCCAAACAGGCACTTTAATTTTTGTAATTTATTCCATTACCACTGCTCTCAAAACGGTGCATGCGATGGAAGAAGGCATCGTGAGAAAACTGACATGACCTAAAACCAAAAAGATTCGAAGTCATGTGTCATCCAACAACCCGCTCTGGACAACATCGATCTTTTTTAATCTTTGCAACGTAGTCCATTATTTTAATGCGATTTGATTAAACGAGTAACATTAGGCTTTAAATTTTCTACAGTCACACGAGAGAAGCCGCTGGCAGACGCTCAAAGTGGCTTTGACGATAGATTACGTTTTAAAAAAAGGTGACGAAAATTTGCTTCTAAGCCTATTCATACTTTGACTAATCCTTTTCTCCGTGCTTCTAAACAAATAAATGCGAAAAAGGACCTCGTACTAGTAAAAACGATCACCCAACCAACCCACGTCTCCCTTTATCACCCAAATCAATGAACCAGCTATTAACTAACCCCCAAACGGCTAACAGCGCCCTAAAGCCACAAAATTTCGCCAAAGCGCCAACCCTGAGTTATCGAAACTGAGGTCACACGGCGAACTTTAATGGAGTACCAGTAATCCCCGTTCGTGGCTCGTGGCAAACTACATGTCATGATATTGCAATTTTGTACGTGTTGCCAATTTCATAGGTTTAAGCGCTACCTGCTAACTATTGTTTGGGACATAATTACGGTTAGAATAACTAGAGAGTTAAGGAGAGTGCCTAGTTTGTATTCAACAATGTTTGAAGGCATGTGACGTTCACCAACCCGCACTGGGTCGACGTGGTGATTGGCCCATTTCCTCTTCAAGAGAGGGAGGCCTGAGTCCCAGCAGTGGGAACATTATAAGGTCGATGCTATGGATCGACCATCGTCGTTGTATGGTCGTTGGACGTAGGCAAGCTTAAAAGGTCCTTCCCGATCCGTCTTCTTAGTCAGTAAAAGTCTGACACTTCGTCTAGCTCCACCCAGAGCAGGAAACACAAAAAGAATCAAAGACGAGACTTACGATATTACTACCTGAAAATGGAATGGTCGAAGTATTTTTATCCTTTTTTTAATTACTTAGGAACAACTGATATTCATTGTTACGGTTGGTTTGGAATAATCGGATCGCGATAAGTTTTCTTTTCTTTTAACCTAGATTATAATCTATTGTTTTGAAAACAAGAGTAATATTACATTTTAAAGTATTTATTGATGGTGAGACCAATAGTGAGCAGCAATCCTAAAATCGTGATATTACACAAGCCACCCAAACCCGGGAAGACTACTTGTATGCCATATAAATATTGGTTCCGTGTGGAATCTGACCGGCGACACACAGGGCAGCAGCCAATCGCTAAACCACTGCGCCAAACCAACCGTGTAACTTTTGTTTTTAAACATGTTTAATCAGAGTAGACAAATAACTATTCCATTGTCAAAGGAAATGAAAATAGAGTTAAAACAACCAGAAACTCCAACAAAGCCGCACTTGCGAACTTCTAAAAACCTACCCGCCTCTCTGAGCCATCCAGCCATTTAAAGTTGCACACCAACGTCAGTACCTAAAACTTCCCCAGCAACATCAGTCCCTAAATCTAATCAAGCACTTATGATAAGCAAATACAGTAGATTTCCATTATTGAGGCACTTGGGGCCCCGATTTGACTGTCAAATCCAGCCGAGCCGGTGGTACCTACATTTGCATTGGAGTGGGCCCCCTGTTTGCAAGGTACTCGAAGAAGCAACTTCTTAATCCCAACTCTGTGTATTGTAAACATGGTACATTTACACCGAAGTGTAATTTTTGTTGAATTCGTTGTTGGAACCGAACTTTTCCGCTACGGAGACTAGCAATACTAACGGTTTGCGCTTGAGAATCGTGCAGTGTTTTGTGAAAACCATATTTCCGTGCCACTGGTTCAGAAGTTACAGAAAACCAGAGACCGCCGGCCGGTCAAGATCAAAAAGATTGGTGCAAATTTCTCTCACTAACGACCTGTTTTCTCATATCCTAAAACGGCTCCAATAGGATCCAAGAAGACAAGACTGGAGTGGCTTGTCTGTTAATTTCTCTCAAACATTTGTATGCCCCCTCTAGCATAACATAGCACTCTCTTTATTAATTTTATTACCATTATTATTGTACCTATATTTAATGAAAGTTTGTTGCGATGTTTCTTTTCACAGTTGTCATTTAGAAAATACCAGCCACTTTTTCCTAACTGAAAAACCGCCGTGCTACTCAGCCAAATACCTAGCCACTGTTACAATGCTGTGTAATAGGCGCCCCGCAGGAAATAGGCTACCCACTTTTAAACGTTATAGCTACAGAGTGTTACAGTTTCGTATGAGCGAACGCAAAACCACTTTAAAACGGCCTGTATATTGCCGTGTGCACTTGACATACAAACAAACAATGTGTATTTACGTAAGTCAAAATATTTATTTAATTGTAAAATGTGAGTAATTTGCGCTTGTTTTTCAAGAGGGCTTTTTAGTTGAAGGTTTCTGAAGAGTGATTGAATGGGCTGAAAGATTGTTGTTAAGTGTAACTGAGTCTCTGGAACGCAAAAGGCAACTGAAGGAAACGAACGCAGTCCTGCCAGGCAACGGTACTAGTGGACCCCTTTTGTTTTGTTAAGTAAGGTTAATCAAATCAAATCCTGTTTCCTTCAGCTGCCTGTTGCGTTCTAGAGCTGTGGCGCAGGACAGGACAGATTTTTTTAAACAGCCCCATCAGGCATAAGTTTAGCTGACATACAACCGTAGAGGCTCTGCTGGACCTTTCCGGTTTTTCTGACACCGCTTCGAAGCGTGCGTGGAACATTATTAAGCGCCGTGAGACTCGGTCTCGGTTCGGACGGCGCGCTACCCATTGCTCGTCGTCCTCTGTCTATAAGGGCCGGAGATCGCTCTGCGACTGTCAAATTAAAGACCTCTAACTTGTAGCTATCAGGAAACACAAACAGAAAATTACCGTCACACACACCCACTTTTCTTAAACTAACCACATTTTGACACCCATCTTCTCATAAGTAGCCCTTACCGAAAACCCCTTAAAACCAAGTACCCTATTACCTAAAATGGCTGACACGGATCCAAACATAACACCAACATGATACGATAATCGTAAAAGCGATTCTACAGGCAAACTTAACATGTCGTTAAGTTCAGTCTAGACTGGAACGAAAACCACTAATTTTCTACCATAGATTAGTGTACCTACAAAGCTGCAATACATGGTGTTACTTTGTCACTTTAGGTTTCTAGTAGACGGGAGACAAATTAGATATCTACGGACGGATAGTGTGGTAACTGGAAGTGGCAGGTTTCTCTGTTTACTGTATGTACGAATAATAAGTTAAAAGTAAGTTGTTGTCTGGTTTTGTAAATTAAACATTAAACAACCTTCGATTTGACCCTTTTCTTAAAATTCAACTTCTGATTTCGAAATATTTTAGTAATAAAAATATTTTTTTATTTATTTTAAAATTTAAGTAAAATACTGGGTATTTTATAAAATAATGTACTTTAAACCAAAGTGTAGCCCAGTGGTAATGATCCGGACTTACGAGTTACGTAGCGAGTTCAAACCCAGCCAAGCACATTACTTTGTGTTATTTATTTTATCACCACTGCTCTTAAAACGGTGAAAGAAAACATTGTTAGTAAACGTGTCTTAAAACCAAAAATTCGAAGACATATTACATGCTCCAACCTAGCCCATTCCCCCTCCTAGAGAGGAAGGCATAAATGCCAACAGTGGGAACATTATAAGGCTAATACGATACGAGGCGAATGTACATAAACCCGCATAACTATTGAATAAATCACTCAACTAAAGCTCCCAACACTCCAGTCAAAATTTCAAACATCAACGATTTCCTAGAAGCCCAGAAACATAATTACAAAATTTCACCAAAATACATTTTGCATCAGAAGATACGTCAGGTCCACCACACATCCTTGTCTATTATATCTACACTAATTATAATAAAGAGGTGAAGTTTGTTTTTTTGTTGGTAATCTGTGGTCCGATTGCTAATTTTTTTTCACCAATAGAAAGCTGCTGTATTCCTGAGTGACATAGGCTATATTTATTGTACGCGGGCGAAGCTGCGGGCTAAAGCTAGTAAATTATACACCCCTATATTCAGTGAAGTAATTGTCACTTCCATTAACACAGGAACTAGTCCATTGTCCAACTAGGCACCTTACCGTAATGAGATTGTACTCGCCTAGCTGAATATCTAACAAGTCGATACCGTACCTGTTAACATTGTAGGTTTTTGGAAGATCAATACCAAAACTAACTCGTTTCTGGTTTAATGTACCATTCCGTGTCTCAAGACGAAAGTCTATAACTAGTGCGTGGTGCCAGTGATGACATATGGCTCTGAATGGTGCTCTTTTATAATGGGCCACATCAGAATCAGAAGGCTTATGACAGACAAAGAAAAGTCAGAGAGAGAGAGAGAGAGAGTCGGTTCAGTGTTTGTCCTGAAGTCTGTCCTGAAGTGAAGTCCTTCCACAAGGTGAAAGTCACCAAGTGAAAAGCGTAGGAATCTGATGGATGCAGGACGCACAGGGTCGGTCATTGTGCAGGTACTTGGGGGAGGCCTATGGCCAACAATGGAAATAATGATGATTTAAATTAAAATTACTAGTGTGTTATTAGTGCACTAGCTTCGACTTTTTATAAGTGCCCATGTAGGCCTATGTAAAATAAAAACATTTTTTATTTTATTTAATTAGACACCTGCCAAAACTAAAGGACAATCTCAAGCATGTTTGGAATTGAATTGGATGAAGCATCATGAGTTAATCTCTACACAATATAACTCCAAGCCACTTACCGCGTCTGTCAGTGCCTATCTATTCCAATTTATAGCCAATTCCTCCCAAACCACGAAACGGATTGTGATGTGGTTTTCATTAATAGAAATAACGATAAACGAGAAAGGTTTGTGTATATACTTTGCACCGTTGTTTCATAGTTTTGTATGTAAGCTTCACGCAGGCGTACAACAAGTGTGTAATGACGAATACGCGTCGATTAGTTCATGAATCCCCGACCGGTCCTATGAGACCGCGCTGTTATTGTTTTACTATTGTGTCTCGTTTTGCGGGTAAGTGATAGGTTAAGCTACGCGTCCATGGACAGTAAACCAAGCATATACCAAGAAGACCAAGCATATAACAACGAATACGAGTTTGTGAAGCTTCACGTCCGTGAACAGTAGGTACGCCCAAGCTGAACACAGATGTAAGTACGGAACGAAAGTTTGATTAGGATTTTTACTTTGGTTAAATATTTTATATTGATTTCTATCTAAGCATCGACTTTTTGTATAATTAATGATTAAATAGGAATACTTAAATATTGGGAAAACCTTTTAAATAACGTGAAAATCCCCTTCAAAATTTTGTTCCTATTCACCCCTGCGTTCCTATTCACCCCGTTTGACTGTACATCAAAAGTATAATGACAAATACACGTTTATGAAGCTACGCGACCGTTGACGATAGTAGGCCGACCATGGTCTAGTTTGGTTTTGTAAGGCAAATAAAAGGTTTTTCTTTCTTTCTTCTTAAGTAGGTCTAAGTTTCACACTGGCCTACACCAAGCGTATAACGACACTAAGCCGAAACCAGCTTATTAGATCAAAACACAGGGATATCAAGTATCGAAATAACAGAATTCGTCACAATTTCAATTGTCCCAGCCCAGCTGTGGCCACACCCTGATAAATATTCAGAAGACATGTCCTCTATCGGATACGGTTCGGACCGAATTTTGATTTTGTGACGCCCCAGTATTATGTATATGAAATGGTATTAACTGAATTTTAGAAAAGCCTCCCCTTCTGTGTGTGTTGGAGGAAGTTATGTTTCTCCTGGAGACAGCTGTGTTGTGACATGTTATAATCATGAATATGGTGATGTGGTGTTGTGAATTTGAATAGCTTTTTTTTACTATTAGTGATAAAGACCACTCTGTCTAGGGTGACCTCTGGCCAAGTTTGCCCTGCAAATATGAGCAGATCGTCACTTCACCTTCGTCGCAGTAGACCTCGACGGCGTCAGTTATTACAAAAATATACAGATAGGCTTTCGTTTGATCACTATCTCACCTGATGGTAAAAATCATCCGATGACTTCTCCCGCTCTGAGATAGACCGAGAAACAAGCTTTTACTGACTAAACCTCACCGGTATGTTATTGTTTTTATTGTTTACTAGCTTTTACCCGCGGCTTCGCTCCCGTCAAATGACTACCCTACATATCCTACGCTACCCTACCCTACACTACCCTACCTACCCTACACTACACTACCCTACACTACACTACACTACACTACCCTACACTACCCTACACTACCCTATACTACCCTATACTACCCTACACTACTCTACACTACCCTACACTACCCTACACTACCCTACACTACCCCACACTACCCTACACTACTCTACACTACCCTACACTACTTTACCTAACTTTTTTTTTTTTTAGAATTTTTCTCTCCGTAAGAACCATCACTGAACTTCAAGGAACATTTTTTAAAAAAAATCAGCCAAATCGGTCAAGCTGTTTTCATGTGATGTCGTGACAACGAAAAACGGGTTTCATTTTTATATATATAGATCACACTTTATTTCATTTAAGTTGTGTGATCCTGATGGCTGTCGCCAAATAAATATGTGTTGCTTCTTTCTTTTTTATCTTTCATATCTTATAACATGACCATACGAAGACAAACTCAACTTCAGACTAACTAACGCTCAAAAGACTTGGAAAAGCATTTTACTGCAGCCAACACACAGGAACCCATTCCTCAAGCTCCTGACACAATCCTCCACCAAAATCCCTAAGAAGAGAATAGAAACTAATCTGTCAAGCAGTACACAACTCGCTAAACGCACTTAATCTTAAAATTAACTTACAAGAAGTTAATTTTAAGTGAGCAACACAAAAGTGGCGAGCGGGCGAAACGCGAGGGTGCTAGTTTCAAGTTGGAAGTTCACCTTAACGGACTTAAGTTAGCCAAGTTCTAACCGCACAACTTAGGTGGAAACGGGGCTGTAGGTTGCTGGAAGAGGCTCTGTTCGTAGAAGGATTATTTTGTTTAAAGTGAATGCTACAGGGTAGCTTGCGAAATTCAAATTCTCGAATGTATTTTTCTCATTGAAACCATAACAACTCTTTAGCTTAGATAAATTAATTGTATGATACGAACATAAACTTTTATAGGTTTTTTTTTGGTTCTACGAGTAAATATGCTGGTTTCCTCACGATGTTTTCATTCACCGCATTGAGAGTAAAAGTGATAAAATAAATTGTAAAGTGAAGCGCCGACCTGGTTTTGAACCCACTAAACTTTTATACAACTTAATGTAACTGTACATTATAAGTTTATTTCTCACTGCTGATCAAAAGCCAGCTAGGTCGTTTCGCCAACGTTTCGCGATCGCTTGGCGACGTTGTCTATCCACACACACTGAGCTACACTAGCTTGCAGGCAGTCTGGCAGACTTTTTCACACGTCTGTTGTTTCTTGTTCTGTTGGCTCTTTTCAAACCCAGAATATTACGTTCCAGCTCCAATAGAAATGCTACCAAATAAAGCACCATCCAGCACTGGCCCTTACATCCACGTCACAACACACGCTTAGTGTAATTAATCAAATGATTAAAGGTCCCCTGCACGTGATCGATTTTAGGTCAAACAGCAGTTTGATCGATTGTTAAAAATGGCCAGGTTGGATGTGGGTCGCGGAATATATGTAGATACGTTGTTTTTGCTTCAAAAATGTATTTATACGAGTAGATTGCTAAATATGTTTTTTTAAAAGGCATACTCCATAGTCATACAATAAGTTAAGACGAACTGAGAACATTGTATTGAAGATTTTAATGATTATAACTCGATAAATAAATACGAATTACGGCCGCCAGTCATATTTTAATCATTGATTGATTTTTGGACCCATCTTGGTGGGGTACAGCAAACTCGGGTCATGATATAATCTAAAGAGTAAGTAATCTTTAGATTTAAATATCATGAAAATAAGTAAATAATACCACTGAGTGTTTATTAATCACCTTAAGGGAAGAGAATTGGGTGATATTGTAGGGAGCTCAGATGTCTAAGAAAAAGACTTATTTCTGTGATTTATTGCTGTAAATTACAAAAAATCACTCGCGTCTTTCGGCCTGACAGTTGTCCCAATTCCATTTGGCAATATTTTTTTAAAACAGTTTTTCCATGATAATGTGGCAATAATTATACACCTTCACTTTCCAAATGAATCACTCGTTTAAAGGTGTTTTTAGATGGATAGTCCTCTAATGACTTTCATAAGTACTTATTTATTTATTTTTGATTATTTGTTTGTTTTTTCTTTCTTTCTTCACTTTCTTTTTCTTCTATTTGTATTTGTTTTATTCATGCCCTATAGTTAATTTATTTTATTTATTATTTTATCTGTCATACTAGCGATTTTATTTTATTGAAGTATCCTACAGTTAATCTGTGAGCAGCGCTGTGGGCTACAATATTGTTTATATGTTTTGCATACCTGTAGTACCTAAATCTTATATTGTAGCTGTTTGTTGTTCCTTTCTATAAAAATAAAATAAAATAAAAATAAAAATGACTTCTCCCGCTCTAGGGGATCAGGCGAGCGTGTCAGACATTCTATTCCTTTGTACCATTATGTTGCAAGATGTTTAAATAAATAAATAAATAAATACATTCCTACTCACGAATTTCCCACAATAATATTAGACAGTACGAGTATTATAGTAAGTAGGTATGAAGACTAAATAATAATAGCCAATACTGATTTTACAACTTACAAAAGTCTATGAAGAGGTCAAAATCCTGTGAGGCATTCGCAAAAAGCCTGCATTATAATCTACATCACTTTGTTTTTTTTTTTTAAAAAGCATTCCTCTTAATAAGTTATTCACACAAGCATGAATTAAAAAAAAAAACACTCCTTAACAATACTGATTACATTCACATATTACCATTTTATATTTTACGTGTTCTGTAACACCTAACACTAATTAGGCGACCTTATTTTTTAGTACGTAAGATTCAATTTCGAATAACAAATTTAGTTAAGAAAACCAGCTGTTTAAAGAACCTTCCTGCTATAAAAATAAGGTTGAAATTCGAATGAAATATTTTTATATAGTTTATTTTTATCTTGGTAGCGCCATACGGCGAAGTCAAAAGCGATGATCGATCAAAGTCGAGTGAGTTCGGTTCCCCGTTCGATCAAAATGTTAGTTGGTACAGATATTATTAATTGTTTGTATTTACGTACGTTTTATGTATGTAAGTATGTTAGTGTAGGTATGCAGTGGTCAGTGTGTTTTTTGATTAGTAGAATTTTGTTAATATACATAATCGACTTTTCTCTTTTGTATTACGCATGTATTATATACGTAAATCTTTCTCATGAATCACTAAGTTAATTATGTATGTAGGTAATTCTTTTTTTTTAATTTATTGCGAGCAGACAGGTAGACGCATTGGAAGACTTTAGATTAGACTTTAAGGCTACTTAAAAGCTCCCAGCAGTCATTAATTTATGACATGACTTGATTACGCCATCACTTTCCTTATATTAGACAACCTGACGTACGGCGAGTATCCAACCTTACATTGTTAACACCTCTATGGTCCGGACTAAACGTTTCGCCTCGTTGTTTTACCGCACTCATCGAGTGACTAGAACAATTTGGCTCCTGCAGTCTTCCCGTTTTCAAGACTAGAGTGAATAGGCTCTTAATAAACTAGTGCGCTTCATCATCAACGATTGCATCACTGCTTACCATCAGTTGGGATCGCAGTCAAGCACCGGTTTATATGATGGAAAAAAATATAAGTTCACAAGCGCCAGTAAGAGTTAAACTTAAAAAAACTCAAAGATTTCAAATAAAACTTTTACAGGCAACAAGTTTTGAATTACCAAGAAGTCAGTTAGAAAGATGGAGCTAATTGCATATTCTAAAGGATAAATCTTTATGTAGATCATAGTTTTCCACCCTTTTACGAATTCCCTGCAGGAGGTCACAAGGGGTCTTTAAGTCAAAGAGTGAATAGGTTGCTTCTAGGCAAGAATGTTCCATCGTGAACCACATCATCGCTTACCATCAGGTGAGATGTGATCAATAAATAAAAAAAAACTACCACAAAAATAATTATCTCTCTCTCTCTCTCTGTCTGATGGTGCTACTCGTTGTCGTGGTTGTGGGTCGTGATTATTAATTATTTTCCAAGGGGAGGGTCAATAATAATGCCTTTGGACGGGTCCAAAGGCATTATTTTTGCCGCAACTAAGAAAAGCTCCAGGGCACACTAGGGGACGGTACATACCGTACCGTTTTATTTGGGGTCGGCGCAACACGTCTTTTTCTTCCATTCTGTCCTGTCACTCATCACGCTAGCCATCCATCTTTTCTTTGGCCTCCCTCTCCCTCTCCATCCATCCACATGTGAATCTATGATGTAGATGATCATACAAAGTAAGCCATTGGTAGTTCCTCTTCTTCTCGTGTCGATGGCAGAACTAGTCAAATACCTTGCCTGGCCCAGTACTTGGCCACGGCAATGGCATGCTCACGAGAGCAGGCAGCAGGGCACGTGATGCAGGATGGAAGGTGGGACATGGTCTGTGAAGAGATGCCGCTCAAATAGTGAGGATCAGAACCGTCTGAGAACCCCCATTTGTGGAGATTGTCTTTGCTGCACCCAACCTGGAGAAGAGACGATCAATCTTAAGTAACACTTTTAGTTTGTCTTTCGAAAAAAGCAACATCTACGAATGAATCAATATCCGCTAAAACTTCCAACTGAAAGTACAAAACTAAATAAGCCAAACGACAAACCAGTAACTAAACTAATAAATTTACAAACAAAACGAAAACAAGAGCGAAATGGCAAACTTAAACAAAAAACCCGACCATTATGGGCGCAAAATTTTTAATTTCTCGGTTATTAGGTTTGTCCGCCTAAGCCGAAAGCCGAAACCGTTCTAGTTGGAACCCGGCCAAGTACATTTGGCAAGAGTGGCGTACGCAAATTACTGTTTACATCACAGATCACTGACAAGTTAGACGCGGCACTGTCAAAAATGTCATACAAAACTACCGTGACAGTAATTGTCATAGTTTACTTAGACAAATTGACGGCAAGTGACACTTCACTCAGACTTCACCGCTCCTAGAGGCGGCATTGTCAAAATTGTTCATACCAAACAAACATATCAGTAAGCAAATGTCATTGTTTAATAAATTAAAAATTAACGAGCCCCTGATAATTCAGACTGCTCTGACTCGTTGCCACTATAGTGGTACAATTGTCAAGCTGTTTCATACAAACCATGCGTATCAAATCAACACCATTGCTGTCATAACGGCGAAGGAAAACATCATGCGGAAACCGGTATGTCCTAGAACTAAAAATTAGAAGACATGTAATATCTACTAATCCGCACTGGGCCCACGCGGTGGTTTACGGCCCAACCACTCTCTTATGCCTAGTTCGCACTCAGCTAGTAATTTAGTTTAGTAACGAGTAATTTAGTAGCTATTTAGTTTCTTTATTAAACTAGTCGACTAAATTTTTGGTGTTCAGACGCGTTTAGCTACTAAATTACTCGCTACTAAACTAAATTACTAGCTTAGTGCGAACTAGGCATTATGCCTAGTTCGCACTAAGCTAGTACTTTAGTTAGTAGCGAGTAATTTAGTAGCTAAAATACTCGCTTCTGCCCAAAAATCGTTCGCACTTTGTTCGAGTAGAGTTTATAAGTAATTGGTATTTTGCAAGATGAACAGCCTACAACGCAATAAAACATATAAACTGATTAAGCTAATCATAACGGCTATTTTAGAAGAGGTAGATGAAGAAATATGTGTGATTAATAAAAAGAAGCTATGGATACGAAAATGGATCGATAGAAGGGATAAACTAGGAGCTACTAATTGTCTTCTGAAGGAATTAACATTCATGTTCCATATATTTGAAAACAAATTTTAAAGTTGTTTCTTCGCTCCAGCTAAACGACATTTTTGCGGCAACTAATGAACTCGACTAATTCGATAGGTTCGGACTCGTTTAATCGGTGCGCCAGTGACACGGACGCGTGGTGGGGGATGCTACTCGCCCGAAAAAAATAGAGTAAAATGGATCGACTGGACTTAATTCCTTACTAAACTACTCGACTAAATTATTGGTGTTCAGACGAGTTTAGCTACTAAATTACTCGTTACTAAACTAAATTACTAGCTGAGTGCGAACTAGGCATTAGAGAGGAATATCATCCAATTCCGTTTAGCCAATGGGGCTTGAAGGAGTAACTACGATACACACAAGTGTGTATGTATAGTAAATACATACGTATCTTATTTCCTTCGTTTACAACATAAGCGTATAGAAGTGTGATTATTATCACAAATGTCATATCTAATTGCCGGGTCGGCAGTTCCTTACTCTACGTTTTATAGTCAGCTATATGCCCGATGTTGCGATGCGGTGATCAATTTTAACCGCTTTTTGAGTTATAGTTCGTTTGATGATGCTTTTGGTTTTACACCTGACTTACCAAACTGTTTATTTAGTAAGCGATGTTATTATTGGAAACATTATCGTGATACAATGTAGTGTAGAGTAATAAAGAGGACAAACACGGATTGCGTGTAGGACTAGTTGGGTTTAATTCGTTCATTTCGACTGTTGAGTATCGAGTAATTCGCTGAATTCAAAATGGTTGGTATGTTTGACAGTTCGTTCGACAACACTGTTCGTGCGACAAATTCGTTAGCAAAATGTCACCTAAGTAATGTTTTGCTGATGAATTTGCACTATGGATAATCAATTAAAAATCACGCCATCGTGATAACTCGATTGACAAAAATGTAATGCCCTATATTAGATGAAGGCTAATATACTTCTACATTGGTGGAAGTTTACTGGTGGTGGTGGAAGTGTTAGTTGGATTTAATTAGTTCATTTCAACCGCGTTGTATCGATTAGCTCGCTCAATTCAAAATGGCCGTTTGATAGTTTGACAGTGTGTTGTAATGATGTCATCTGTCATCAAAGTGACGTTTTGCTAATAAATATGCAATTTGGCTAATCCATTCAAAATTATATTAACATTAATGTATCGCACTATAATAGCTGATGGTCGATCAATCAATTAAAGGAATATAAAGACTTTTTAGTTAATTAATTAAATAAAAGTGAAGGTGAATTAATATGCTATTATCAATATCTACAATCTGAGGGTATAGAAGAGAGAGAATAGGTCTACGCTAGGGTTCTCCTTCGTCGATCACACTATTGCTTGCCTGCCAGTAAGATAGAGTGCGTCTAATGAAAGCGCGACCTGGAGTTTTTTTTTAAATTTATTTGGCAAAATTATTCAGCCGCAATTGTAGGAAATAAAAAAAAATGTGAAGTGTCAAGAGATTCTTCTACTAGTTAGTAATATCACATACATTTTTTTTTAATTTAACCTATTTTTCTCAGGTCGCGCTTTCATTAGACGGACTATAGTCGCCTAACGCGTGTGCTTACCAATAACAAGGGTTTATCTGGTATAGATACAGACCTGAAGATTTAGAAAGACCTAGGACAGCATCTATGTTAGGTCGCCAACAAGGACCAAGCCCATGCCGACGACGAGCCTCAAAGAGCCCTCAGCAAAACTGATGTTGCCTGCTAGGGCCAGTGCCTACCATGGTTGTTTCAAATTCATTCCAGGTTTTATTTGATGGCTAGCTTGTGCTAGCGGCTTTGCTAGCGTAAAAGTAGGTTTCTCCATACAACCTTTCATTATAAATTTTCGCATATTGGAGCTCGTGGCTAGATAATAACAGCCGCACGGGTCGATCTTGAAGTTTAAGCAACGTTTGCCAAGGTTGGTCTGTGGATGGGTGACCATCTTAACATAACGAGTTTCCTCCGTGCCTTGGAAAGCACGTTAAGCCGTAGGTCTCGGCTGTCATTTGTAGATCTTTGACAGTCGTTACGGATAGTCAGAGCCAGTAAGTAAATCTGACTCCAGTTTTGCCATGAAGTACCGTGTTACCCCAGTTAATGGGTTGTGGAGGTCTGGTAGGCAGCCGCTCCTCGTAAAATACAGGTATTCAGCTAAATCCGGCATGACTGGAAGCCGACCCCAATATAGTTGGGAAAAGGCTAGGCAGATGGCAGATGGATGGCATATTACCATATTAGCGGGCTAGCGGCCATACTCAACACCAATGGGACATCTTAACACACAATCAAATTACCAATAACATAAAGGATGTTGCTCAGGACGGAAATGCTTGTACCTACAAACATACATAAATCACAAAATAATTAATAAACAATTCAAGTCAAGTAGAATCAAAAAACGAACCGGTTCCGGTGCTTTCCGGCAAGAGCGATGCCGACGATACACATCGAAGGGAGTGCATTGATCACTATGAGTCATCGTTATCGTTATTAAAGATCTTTGGGTCAATGACCTGGGGAGATGGGTATGATTGAGTATTTAGGAACTTATGGTTTTGTATTTTAAATGTTTATTGTTTAGTAATTAATATAGGAAATAAGAATCTTGGAAGATATGGTAAAAATATGTAATAGGCTGACGCTATGCGAAACAATACAACGACCATTTTTAGTGATAATTCGTAAAAAGCGACAGTTAGCGTTAAGCTAATGTAAAGCGCGTTAGCTTGCGTAAAGTTATGTATAGCATCATCATCATCTACCTAGCCTTTTCTCAACTACATTGGGGTCGGCTTCCAGTCAAGCCGGGTTTAGCTGAATACCAGTATTTTACGAGGAGCGGCTGCCTACCAGATCTCCAGTTAAGTTATGTATAGCATAGCATAGTTATATATAATCAGCTCGTGGCTAGATAATAACAGCCGCACGGATCGATCTTCAAGGTTAAGCAACGCTTGCCAAGGTTGGTCTGTGGATGGGCGACCATCTTAACATAACGAGTTTCCTCCGTGCCTCGGAAAGCACGTTAAGCCGTTGGTCCCGACTGTCATTTGTAGATCTTTGGCAGTCGTTACGGATGGTCAGAAGCCAGTAAATCTGACCCCTGTCTTGCCATGAAGTACCGTGTTACCCCAGTTAATGGGTTGTGGAGGTCTGGTAGGCAGCCGCTCCTCGTAAAATACTGGTATTCAGCTAAATCCGGCTTGACTGGAAGCCGACCCCAATATAGTTGGGAAAAGGCTAGGCAGATGATGAGTTATATATAATCAGCCTTATACTCGTAATGTTCCCACAGCTGGGCCTAAGGCACCCTCTTTAGAAGAGGGGATATCACATGTTCGAAGACATGACATTTTTGGTTCTAGGACATGCCGATTTCCTCACTATGATTTCTTCACTGTTTTGAAAGCAGTGTCGTTCACCTATTAACCCTAACCGATGCATAGAAAAAAATGTATTATTAAAAAATTTTGACTAAATCTAGAGTTTTAGAGACGACTCCGCTATTTAGTTATAAGCGTAGTCTTATGACCCTCTCAAGTTTTATGTCTTGGCTGAGTCTCCCAAGCCCCCACACACATGTATTTACAACACAATACAATACACATGTGACTCAAGGGTCACTTGAAAGTGCATTGCTCTCTCCATATACAAAAGACTTGATACAGTATTAAGTTACCGATCAATGTACTTTGAATATTCAGAACAAGTTATGTTCTACTCAGTTCAATGAACCTTAAATACTAGGAATTACCTCTGACCCTTGCTGGTGGATGAAAAAAAAATTATGCTGTGAATTTGCTTCTTCCAACTTGTCGTAATTAAAAAAAACACGTTATTTTACACTAGAAATAACCCCTAAGTCGAAGGTGCGTTCACAAACATGTAAACACATTATTGTAACAACTCTCTATTTATTTTTCGTTGATATAGGCCTGGCACAAAAGCCGGATAGTTGCCCTTGTTTTTAAAATCACTGAATATTTCTTAGAACAACAAGAAAAATATTTTATTTGAGTAACTGACTGGTTACTAATCTACATATTCATGAAATAAAAATAAAAAACGTTTATCGAAATTTCTGGGGCATTAGCAATTTTGTGGACCTTTACCTTTTAAGGCATCTGTCCTGTATAGGGGACAGTTGCCTAACATATAAATAGTATTTGGGATAGATGAAAAAACACAATCAAGACCAACACACCACAATCTAGAGTCACACAAGACCACAATCAAGAACCTCTCGATAGATAAATAAAAAAGTAAGTGATTCTTTAGCGAAATTAGAGTAATTACAATCTAGACAACTATACCCATAGGGCTACTATCCTCCTTTTACCCTATTAGGTACCAATCACAGTTCATTATTAGTAGTCGATGAAATCACACTAATATTATTTATTTATTTAACACTTATTTCAGGTGTTAATCCATATAAGCATTATTGAACTAAATAAATGATTGCATTACGTTACTTTATAAAGTCAAAAGTTTATTTATATTTGTTACTCCTTCACACTGAAACACATGATCAGATTTGTATGAAATTCAGCACACCGGGTTTTTTTTTGGAAATGGAATCATCAGAATGACTTCTCCCGCTCTTGGGTGGAGCGGGAGGGCGTGTCAGACTCTCACTGACTAAACCCCACCCCGTTCCATCGTTGCTTCCGATCTGAGGGGCACGGTGACAACCTTTCGGATTTTCCGTGTTCCCTAGAGGCTTTGGCCCTACCGGACCCCTACAGTTTGAAATTCATACTGACAATGTCTTGAGATACATAGAATCTTATCTCTAAAGTATGTCCTCTTGGAATAAATGCCCTTTTTCACGTTGACAAAGTCGCTAGCTAACGCTAATAGTTAATACAATACGCGTAGAAAGAAAATGGCCAATTATATCAGTTATTCTCAGAACCCTGAACAATGACGACATCTCGAAGGCAATGTTACTGCTTTTCTTTCATTACAGCATTCATTTTCTAATACCGCCGGGAATCTGCTTGATAAATAATCTAACCGCGTCTGAGATAGCAGTCGCTATTAGGGTGGAAGGCGAGAAGGTCCACTGAAAACTACACAAACTATAATACAACGCGTTGATTTGAAAGTGTATGGCATTTCGGGAGGTAATTATGTTAGTGATACTCGACCCGAATCAATAATAAAATGAGTAGGTAGGTAATTTTTTTATTTATTTTTTCATTATGCAAATCGGTACGTGTGAACTACCTTTGTTAAAACGCAGACAGTCTGATACTCGCCCTATAACTAAGTTTCACACACACAAACACTATTTCATTGATACAAAGCACACTAGCACTTCCCGCACGTTTGTTTAGAGAGTTATTCTGAAAACCAACTAAAATTTTAAAAATAAAATAAAATTTATTATTGATCAAGTAGGGATTGTTTTTTTTATATTTATGATTATTTGTGGCTTTTTTACAACCTCCCGAAAGCCATACACTTTCAAATCAACACGTATAACAGCTGTGAATATTAGAGTTGGGTGTGTGGCTGCTGTACTGTGTGTTGTGGGCTCGATTCCCGCACTGAACCAATATTAAAATTTGTACTTTTTTTTCTATAATATAGACTAGTGATCGATAGCGATCCCGACTGATGCAATCGATGATGGTGAAGCGCAATAGTTTATTAAGAGCCTATTTACTTTAGCCTAGAAGACATCTAAATTATAATCACACGGGAAGATCGCAGCAGGCAAATTGTTCCAGTCCTTCGGTATACGCGGTATAAACGACGAAGCTTTGTACAACTGCGACGAACAAAATATTTTGGTACGAGAATGGCGCCTACTTGCCAAGAAATAATCCATTCCCCCGTACACCCAGAATAAAAGTATCTGAAAATAAAAACTTTCAAAGAATTCCACTTCTTAGGATCGAAATTAAGGTAATATACCTTTAGGATCGTGGCGCAATTATGAAGAATGCTTTTGTAATGCCCATCAACGGATCGCAATAAGTTAGGTCATCAACAATTCACCAGCCATCTCCCCAAGACAAATTGTCCAAAACTAACCTTCTGTCTCCTCCACATCACGTCGATAACATCTTAATGGGTTCCCAGGAGTGCCTGTCAACTCCTGGACTCCAGCCAAACTGTCCTGATCACAATTATAGGTATTGTGAACAGATTCTATTGTCTACCTTGATGGTGGCTGATACGTTGTGTCTTTGTTTTGTCCTTTGAGTCCAGAGTGTAATCACAGGAGACGGAGCGTTGATTAGGAATACGTAACGCAATTGATGTTGGTTTAGTTAGATGTGAGTGGTTAGGACAATTGGTATATGGGATAGGGTTACCGAGAAATTTTTCATTTTTAAATTACTTATTGGAGGAGCTCATGGCTAGATAATAACAGCCGCACGGGTCGATCTTCAAGGTTAAGAAACGTTTGCCAAGGTTGGTCTGTGGATGGGTGACCATCTTAACATAACGAGTTTCCTCCGTGCCTCGGAAAGCACGTTAAGCCGTAGGTCCCGGCAGTTATTTGTAGATCTTTGGCAGTCGTTACGGATAGTCAGAAGCCAGTAAATCTGACCCCAGTCTTGCCATGAAGTACCGTGTAACTCCAGTTAATGGGTTGTGGATATCTGGTAGGCAGCCGCTCCTCGTAAAATACTGGTATTCAGCTAAATCCGGCTTGACTGGAAGCCGACCCCAATATAGTTGGGAGAAGGCTAGGCAGATGATGTTTATACTGCTACTGATTGGGCGGACCCTGGCAACGGCCGGGATTAACGCCAGGCAGAAGAAAAAGATAGTGGCTGATACGATGTGTCTTTGTTTAGTCCTTTGAGACCGTTGTATCTTAAGTAAGATAGCGAAACTACGGGCAAAAGCTATGTGAAATAAATACGTCAAAAAATTACAGAAAATTTGTCTAAGCCTGCTGTTGCATTCAAAAAATTGTACACTAGTCTGATTAATTCCTAGTCTAAGATCTAATCATATCAAATTAGTCTCCAACTCTAACCAATAAACCTTCAAATCACTAAAACATATGTTCAAACAAATCTGTTCGCAGTGACGTCACGAATATGGCGGCCAACCAATTTAAGGCGACCTTTTGAACATACTAGCTCCACGTAGCCTGGCTTCCGATTTCATTAGACAGGCTATGGAATCTATAGTGATTGATTATCTTAGATTAGGCCGGAAATTTTATATTATTAAAGAAGTTTTCCTAATAATATATATATAAATAAATAATATTCACTCCGGACCATGACCTGTAGGGTCCAACGTGAGAGATCGTTGCCACTGATCGCCCTCTCGAGGACACGACGGTGCTCCGCCCAAGCGGGGCACACCTCCTTGTCCTTTGGGCGGTCCACATGTTTGTGTATGTTTGTTACTTCTTCATCAGAGACAGTTTAATTTATAGCTTTAATAAATCGCCAAATCAAATATGGCAGCCAACCAATTAAAGGCGACCTTTCGAACTTGCTAGCTCCTATGTGGAGTCTGGCATCGGATTTCATTAGACAGGCAATGGAATCTATAGTGATTGATTATCGTAGAATAGGCCACCAATTTTATATTATTGAATTCCTTATAAAAAAAAAAAATCTTGGTATGCAGTAAAATATATATAAATAAATAAATAATACTCGCTCCGGACTGGCCTGTAGGGCCCAGCGTGAGAGGTAGTTGGCACTGATCGCTCTCAGAAGGACAAGACGGTGCTCCGCCCAAGCGGGGCACACCTCCTTGTCCTTCGGGCGGTCCACATGTTAGTGTATGTTTGTTACTTCTTCACTAACAATTAATATTTGTCTAACTCTAACCAATAAACTGCCAAATCAAATATGGCACCCAACCAATTAAAGGCGACCTTTTGAACATGCTTCTAGCTCCACATAGCCTGGCATCGGATTTCATTAGACAGGCAATGGAATCTATAGTGATTGATTATCGTGGAGTAGCTTCGGAGTTAGGTTTCACGGGTTCAGTCATTAGGGTTGATTTTCTTTGGGGATATGATACACAGATTGTTAAGGCGTAATGTGGATTAATGACTGTTTGGTATCTTTGACTATTCTTGTCTATTACACTAATATAATAAGGGTGAAAATATTAGTGTGTGTTTGTTATTTCGTCACGCTCGAACGGCTGAACGGATTTCAATGAAACTTAGGGCACACACAGGTGGAAAGGATATTTATTCAAAGAAGCATTTATTTCAAGTAAACCATTTACAGATTCACACTTAAATTGTCAAGAAGAAAGTCAAAAAATTATGCTAATTGCACATTTCAAAGCGTAGATCTATATATAGAAAAATGTGCAAGAGACTCCATGAATACTGTTTTCCTCCATTTGTTGTTTCATCATCACCATCATCGTTATTTCAGCTAAAAGACATTCATTATCAGCCATAAATAAGCCTTCCGCAAGTGTCACTATAATGAACGGTCCTATGCATCTCGAATTAATCGGATTCCCGTTAATTTCATCTGATTTCATTTCATTCATTGTTTAGTACTTATAATTTATTTTTAGCCTAGTTTGTGTCTCACTGCTGGGCAAAGGCTCCTTCCAAATCTCTGTTTTTGACCGAATGTCTGTCTAATTACTTCTAATCGCAAACAACAACCATATTTCCTATACTGCACCAATAACCAAAACTGACGAAAACATACCTTTAAAACCGGATCACTTTAATTCCATCCAGTGACGATAAAATCTAAATAGGTCGTCCGCCCGCCGCTGGACGGCCGCCAAATGGAAGGCTCCTAATGTAGCTGTAGGAAGTACTGCTGATACATGGATGGGAGTTTGATGGGGATTTATATTTTAGAAGGAAAATGGAAGAAATGCACGGCTGAAAGATGTTTCGTGTATTTTTTTCGTGGTTTGCTTTACCACAGTTTTGTCTAGCATAGGCAAATTTGGTACCCTGAAACAGTGCGACGGGGTCGCGGCAGACCACGAAGGAGATGGCGCGACGAGCTGGATAGATTCCACCAGAACTGGCAAGAAGAAGCACGGGCCCGCGAAAGATGGAAAGAATGGAACCCATGGCCTTTGCCCAGGAGTGGGACAGAATAGGCTAGCAAAAAAGAAGGCATAATCAGCCTCATAATGTTCCTACAACTGGGACTCAGGCGTCCTCTCTAGGAGAACAGGGAATGGGCCATAATCTACCACGTGGGCCCAGTGTATTAATAAATGTCACATGTCTTCGAATTAAATGGATGCCTCCTAATGTAGCTGTAGGAAGTAGGTACTGCTGATACATGGATGGGAGTTTGATGGGGATTTATATTTTAGAAGGAAAATAGAAGAAATGTAAGGTTTGAGTCCATATTGTAACGTTTTTCTGAGAGATGTTTAGCCAATTTTTTAGTATGTATCTACCTTTGATTATATACACGTCTAGATGCCACATTGACGGCACTAAACGGCGCAAATAAAGTCTACTAAAATTGGTAGACTCGCTTCTCCCTTAAGTCAGTGTCATTTGACACATCAAAGGATTATGTGCTCACGAAAAATTATTAATTATGCCGGTCTGTGCTTTCCAACTATGCCGCAATTATGTGGGAAAACTGTATTATAACACCAAGATAACTTTTCATCGGTAAGTTTTGCTATTTAACCACTATTATTTTAATAAATCACGATTTTCATTCTCATTAGCCAGTGTTGTCAGTGTATTACTAGGGAGATTTGACGAAAGTATGGGAGATAAAATACAATAATTTTACATCATCGTTCGATCAGGAAAACATTATTATTTATAAAATTGCATTCTTTATTTGATCAGAAAATTATAACTTATCTATAACCATATTTTTGCTGAATTGGGCCTTTTTACATGCAACTGGAGTATTGTGCCTTAAAGTCTGTGCTAAATAAATGTATTTTCTTTCTTTTTTTAATCTACAAAATAATTACCATGTTATATTT
Source organism: Mythimna separata (assembly GCA_030763345.1). Taxonomy (NCBI): domain Eukaryota; kingdom Metazoa; phylum Arthropoda; class Insecta; order Lepidoptera; family Noctuidae; genus Mythimna; species Mythimna separata. The sequence goes on from CM061192.1 coordinate 11,361,532, forward strand.
CCTATTTTGTTTAATTCTCATTGTAATAAATAGTGGGGAAAGGGAAAGTTAATAATTTGGAGCAGGCATCCCTAAAAACGCACACCTTGACAGTTTAACGACAATAAGTACACCAGCGGTACTCACACATATCACGCAATTGTAGACAGTTTTTGTGCATCGTTTGTTTGCAATGCTCTATCTAGACGTGTATATAATCAAAGGTATCTACGTTAGAAGAGAATGCCTAAGGCATTAAGCACGCATAAAATAAGGAAAGAATTTCGGGATGGCCTTTACCCACCAGCGAAAGAGTACAAAAAAAAGCGAAATATGGAAATCTGTAATCAAACATGCATAAAAAAGTATTTTGGAAACCAGAGACATAAATCAAAACTTCAGTAATGATCATACAAATATTTTTACACGTGAAAAATCAACATTTAAACATGATATATGTGGCATTCGCTCACAAATTTGTTTAAAACAAACAGACAGACGGACAATTTTTCATTAACCACATGACGCGTGTTACCAAAGAGGGGAATTTTGTAAAGGCGGGGACATATGGGCGCTTTTGCTTGGAACTTCAAGTCAGGTTAATGTGTAACTTTTGGAAAATAACTCAGGGAGTGAGGTTCGGTGTCTGGATTAAATTATGTGGTCTTTCATAAGTAAAGAATACCGTAGTTTTTTTATGCATCTGCCATACCTCTCTCCGTCACCTTAGGTCGACTGCTAGAAAATCCCTAAACCTTGAAGTCGACCTTTGTACCTTTAGTTGCATGAAGATTAAATAAATGAATAAGACTAAACCAATTGGGTACTCCGGGCAAGTACTCTATAACGTCAATAAAATCATTAGATAGGGACCATCAAATGAGACAGTACTTTTTAAAAATGAATAACGTAGCATAGAAAACATAGGAACGCAAAGTTTAAATTTCAGATACGGATTTACATGCCATAGGCATTTATTCAAACAAATATGCATCATTAGCAGGAATGATACAATCATGACAAAACTCTTTTGTATTAAGCTTTAACCGAAAAATCAAGCTTGTACTTTTTGTAACTTTAAATTCGTGCCATACGCAAGAACGTTTATACCTAACCAAAGAAATACTGTAGTGTGGCCTCACCTTTATAAGCAAGTGAATTTATAAGCCAAACGGTTTTCCTCTTATAACCGTAATTTGTTTCTGAACGAAAGAAATACGTTATTGTTTTAAGTTTTAAATTGAGCGCGGTTTAAATTATTATGTGTTTTTGTATATTATGTTAATTTTATGAACAGGAATGTTTTTGGTGGTAGTCGTTCGTTGCAATCAACTTCATGGGTTAAAGGCCATTTATAAATTACATGCTTCACATGAATTTCATGATTTTTTGAAAACTTAATATTTCAATGATTAAATTACTACAAAAGCTTTATAATTGGTTTTTATATTCAGCAACTTTTACTGGTGAATATAAATAGAACAAAGTAAAGTTCTGGACCTTACAATAACGTATTGAAAGTCAGGTGTGTGAGTGCGAAAGAGGGGTGTTGCTGTACATTCTATACATATACTCGTAGCTCTACTCCTTTAACACTTCAGTTTAGGTCGTCAAATAGATCGCGTCATGAGCTTGTGGTAGGATCTCAGGCTCACTTATATACTAATAAGTTAAACATTAACGTCAACGTAATTTAACCTATCAATACCCGCGAAACGAGACAATAGTAAGACAATAACAGCGCGGTCGCATGACTCCGGTCGGGATTCATGAATTAAACGTTTACAAAGGAAAAGACCTGACAGCTATTTGGCGCCAACTAGTGGTGTGAATTTTCCTGAACTCTCTCTAATTGATAAGTTTTCACCTAAACACAAAAAAGTTAATAACAAAAATTATTGCAACCTAACCTTGACTCCGGTGATTCTTTACAAACTTCAACAAAACTGAATACCCCCTTAAGTCCACAACAATGTACCTGTATACATAAGGCTGGTTACACGTCAACAGCTTGTCAGGACTCCGGACTGACATCAGGCTTGTCAATTAAACTGACAGCGGACTTATTATTTGAATGCACGCGAGGGGATTCAATGGCCGGCCAAGGTAATATGCAAATGTTCTCTTTTTAATTGTAAACGCATTGAAATTGGTTTTTTGTTTTGTTTTGTTTAAGTTTTTAGTGGATTGTTTGGTTTTTGTTTGGAAGGATTGAATTGGTTGGGAATTAATGTTGTTTTGTTTACTTATATGGATTTACTGAAAGAATTAAAGAAAAGTCTTTGTCGTACCTCACAGACTACAGACACTAATTAAAACCAAAATGCTCAATATTAAAAAAAAAACATTAGTAAACAATAGTGATCAAAACTCTAATATCAAAAAAGGTATATGCTTGGATATTTAAATATTTTTTTTAATTTTTACTAGTAAGCACAGTACCAATTAAGTTCATTGCTTTTATGCCTGCTATTTTGTATCATAAACTAGCTTTTGCCCGCGACTTCGTCCGCGTGGCGTGTTATAAAAGAGAGATCTTTGTGGGTGTTGGAGAAAAGTTTAAAAAATGCTTAATTTTATTAATTTTAAATTAGGTTATAGTATAAGTAGCTCAGCTGAATAATGTATTGTTATTAATTTTTAGATTATTAGTTTAGGATAATTTGGTTTCTTATAATTTAGGATAAAACGATCAGGGGAGGCTATTATAACCCTAAAGTACCTATAGGCTTTCGTCTGGAGTTCAGAGGTGTGAATGTGAATGTCAGTCGGTATGAAAGTAAAAGTTTGACCACATGAAAACTAAAAACCGGCCAAGTGCGAGTCGGACTCGCGCACGAAGGGTTCCGTACAAAATTAACAAAAAAAATCACGTTTGTTGTATGGGGACCCCACTAATTTTTTATTTTATTCTTATTTTCAGTATTTGTTGTTATAGCAACAATAGATATACATATTCTGTGAAAATTTCAACTGTCTTACTGTCACGGTTCATAAGATACAGCCTCATCTGTAAAAACGTGCAAAAAATCACTATTTTTGTATGGGAGCCCCCCTAAATATTTATTATATTTTTATTTTGAGTATTTGTTGTTGTAGCGGCAACAGAAAAACATCACCTGTGAAAATTTCAACTGCCTACCTATCAGCGTTCATGAGATACAGCCTGGTGACAGACGGACAGACAGACAGCGAAATCTCAGTAATAGGGTCCCGTTTTCACCTTTTGGGTACGGAACCCTAAAAAGAGTAGCATGGAAGAGTGGTTCGGTTGGTGGGTGGCTGGTGCAACCGGGATAAGATCTAGACAGAAATGTATTTAGGAAACATATTTATAAAATTTCCTTATAAACAACGTTTCTGGTCGTTCTGGAGGGTGGTGCGAGAATGACCAGACTGGATGGCGAACTTACGCGGGAGCACGCCACATATAACTGACCATGGGAGAAGCAGGGCTGTCGCAAATCAACTCCTGCTAGCGCGAGTGTTTGACCCTGCGACTTATTAATGGTCATGGCGAAACATACCTTCAATGGAAATTGTAGTCTCCGAAATTCGAAAGGAAGATCATTTGGGATTAACGGTATTCGCGGTATAAATACCGTTTCTCCCTTTGCAGACCCAGTTAAAATAATACCTTCGACAATATTACGATGCAAGACCCTGACTTGAAGTCTCGTGCCGTTGCATAATTTAGGTGGTTTCAAATTCCTGAGCAACATTACTGGTGCACCGACTCGTAATCTAAGACTGTGGTATGGAAGACCAGCTGGATTAATAGTGTTCAAAAACTCAACCGGATAGTGAACAGCGTCTTCTGTATGTATTACTGTATCTACTGATTTATATATCATTTCTTCACCTTCAAATGAATTTAGCAAAACGTCATTTATTAGTGCGGCGTGTTCATTTGTGGGTGATAAAATAGCTCTTTCATGCAGCCATTCTATAGGTTTATGTTGAATTCGAGCTATATTTGGATATACTTTATCTATTAATTCCGGGACTGTTGTAACTACAGTGCATAAATTTTCTGGTAAATTTATCAAACCGTCTTTTTCTGGGTATATGCCATTTCCTATTTTAAGTAGTATATTTGAAAAGTTACCTGCATTGATATCCCCTTTTAAGAGCACTCGCATATTTTTAGTTAAGTTAAGAATTTCAATAGACGGCCATAAAACTGATCTTTTTAAACATGCTTTGATCTCGTCTGCCCGAGTTCCCCTTGGTACAACCGGTAATGTTTGTCTGAAATCTCCGGCTAACAAAAGTGTCAAGCCACCCATCAGAGAGTTATTATCTCTCAAGTCTTGTAAAGTCCTATTCAACGCCTCAAAACATTTTTTATGAGCCATAGTGCTCTCATCCCAGATTATGATTTCAGCTTTACGTAAAACTTTGGCAAGATTGCTTTGCTTTGGAATATTGCAAATTGGGGTTTCCGAAATAGATAAATTAAGCGGTAACTTTAAAGCCGAGTGAGCAGTGCGACCTCCTTCCAATAAAGTTGCAGCAATCCCCGATGAAGCGACAGCTATGGCAATTCCACGATTGCTTCTAATCTTTGCAAGTATCAAATTAATTAGATAAGTTTTACCAGTTCCTCCAGGGGCGTCTAAAAAGAAAATTTTTCCGTCGTTTGTATTGATGTTTGCTATAATTTTATTGTATATCAATTTTTGTTCATCTGTTAAGCAATCCTCATTTGTATTAACAAATCTTTGCAATGTAGGGACATCATAGTTTAGTTCATTAATATATACTCCTAATTCATTATTAAATCCTTCCGATCTAGTCGGCTTTGGTAATCCGTACCCTTCTATTGCGCATCCACCTAGAGCTAAGCATGCTGTTTCTATCTCCAAAAGGCACCTATTGAAGATTTCATCCATGAGAGAGTTTACATCGCAAGCTGCTTGCCTCTCAATCTGTCTTTTGAAATCTTCAGAAAGATTTTCTCTGAATTCATTCCATAGACTGACAGGATCTGCAACTTGACAAAACACTAACAAAATAGTAAAGAGTTCTCTCATCATGAACGGAGACTGACAAAGGGCTGCCTCTTGAAGTGTTGTACGCCAATGTTGGTCATCTTCAAGTAATCCAAGGGCCTTGCAAGCAGATTTAAATGTTGGTAGTACAACACCGTTTATAGTCCTTAGTGATTCAAACGATGTTGGACCTCGAACTTCGTGTAAGAGCAATCGGAGGTGGTAGCACTCTGTATTATTCGGGTGTACGGTGTAAACCCTACCCAACGCGTGCTCTTTTTTAACAGCTGGCCAACCATCTACATTTGCTCCTCGTTTTCTTCTTTCAAATTTATTATTGTTCCAAACATAATATGCCGGTACTTCACAGTATAATAAAGTTTTTGCAAAATCGTCGAATCTACATAGTTCAAAGAATGAGGTCAGTGTTGTTTTTGGTGGACTGGATACCCTATCAGCCAAATTAGATGGATTAAAATAAACTCTTTGACCGTTTTCTAAATGCACCGCCAGATGTATAACTGTAGGATATCGCTCATGAATAGGAAACCCAAGTATTCGCCAGACCGCTTCAGCACTACTTATATACCTTCCACTTTCATACATTTTCACCTCATCTTTCGAATCCTCCAGTGTAACAGTCGCTTGATCCGACCCCTTATTTACATATTTACAAATATATTTTATGGATTTTACGGAGTTACAGTACTCAACATTAATATGAGCATTAAATGTTCTCAAAAGAACCGCATTATATGGAACAACCCAGCGGTTGTCGAGCTCTACCCCGTTGATATGTACAGTAAAGCCACCATCCCCTGGAGATCGTCGCCTATATTGGGGATAGCCGTCATCACCGGTCTGTGTTTCTGAAAGTAAAGGTCTTGGAAACCGTTTAGAGCACACGCTATCTTTCATACACGGAGACTTGTTATTAAAGTTGCCACAGGGGCCATGTATCATGTTCGATCTGATTATTTGATAAAGTTTCGGATCAGCATCTGGATCCGGAATCTCTGCGCAAATAATATTGTCAATCATGTCAGCAGAAATGTGCTCAATTAGCCATAAAAGAATGTGTATGTGTGGGAGACTACGTTTTTGATATTCCACGGAATACATGTAACATCGAACTTCACCAAAGATTTTGCCCTTATTTATCAAATCCATCATTTTTTTTACTTTGAGGCGAAATATTCTTGCTATTAAATCATGGCGGTCGTAGGATTTTTGATTTGGGTGCAGTAGCTTTGTAATTTCTTCCCATTTAGGGTTGCAAGTAAAGGTGATAAATAAATCCGGGCGGCCATAGTGCCGGACGTATGTCATGGCGTCCTGGGTCCGCTCATGCATATATCTTGGCCCACCGGTGAATGAGGATGGCAGTACAACAATTTGACCTAACTGATTAGCTTCTACATCTTGTTGACCAATCGCATCTTTTAGGTGTATGTAGCTCTCAGCTCGGAGTTTTGCCTGATTGTACCTAATGAAATTAAGTCTCTCAGTCTCTATTTTGGCGTACTGGTCCACTATGTATTGGCTAAATAGAGCACAGAAGTAAAGCAGGTAGTTTTCTTCCCCCTCCCGTATCATTATGTGATATGAATAGAAACTGGCAGCTGAAACTGTCTTTTTCAGAGGTAGTTTAGTGTTGGGGTCCCGCTGTGATATACCAATCGAATAACCGTCTTCTCCGTGGCTGAACATTAACGGGTACTGTAAAGCATCGTATGACCGATGTAATTCACTTATGCGTTGTAGTTGACTACTGCGACTTTCTAATATAATATCCCGTTGCTCAAACTGTTGATCCAATAGCACTAATGCTACTTCATTGACAGCAGGGCTATTATAGCGTCCTCTGTGAGCACCTTGTGGATTTTTTTCCGCATGTATAACTACCTTGAACGTATCGCATGAAGCAGGCACCTTGTCAATAACACACTTTAGGTCTCTAATATAGGGATTGACTTCGTGTAACAATTTTTGAAGCTGCTTGACAATGTTTGGCTTCAAATGCGGATAGTTGGCTAGTCTTAAATTTGCTTCCCTTTCATCTTCTCCGACAAAATAAATCTGTAAAAACTGTGCTGCTTTTCCAGGTTCTGGTAATAAACTACCTGCTAAATGATACACCTGCCCTTGTACTTTAAATGTCGGCGTAAATCCATCACCTCCAACCTGTTTTCCACCAAAAGACGACATCTGAAAACAATTATTGTATTTACGGACATTAGCCATAAAATGCTTATGATCAGGATGGAGATCCATCAGTAAACTGTGAAGTGGTTCAGGAGGTTTACTGAGTGAATTGAGTTGAACTTTTCCGCTGCCGCAACAAAGTCCAGGGGTCTCGTCTTTCCACTTAAGCGCGTTACACCATTGACATTTCTGACTCATATTACCTATTGCTACTAATTTGTCACATTCGTAATCTATTTCGGGCTGATAAGACATTGCCGATTGACACTTAGTATTCCATGGGCGTGTTGTTACATTTGTATTATATCGAGTTTGAGCTGCTCGGTGTACTTCAGGGTGCTTCTCCTGATAAGCGGCAACAGATTTTCTGTGTACTTCAGGATGCTTCTCCTGATAAGTACCGGAAGACTTTCTGTGTACTTCAGGATGGTTCTCCTGATAAGTAGCAACATATTTTTTATGTACTTCAGGGTGCTTCTTCTGGTACGCGGCAACTGATTCTCTGTGTACTTCAGGGTGTTTCTCCTGATAAGTAGCAACAGATTCTCTGTGCACTTCAGGGTGCTTCTCCTGATAAACAACAACAGATTTTCGATGTACTTCAGGATTTTTACGCTGGTAATTAGCAGTAGCGTTTCTGTGTGGCACAGGATTATTTTGGACATATTTTTTCTGATTGCGATGAATTTGCATCTTTCTTGTTTTGTCTGTAAATCTAGCCCTACGTTTCTTAGTCTTCCTGACAGATGATGTACTCATTTCTAAAGACAGGTCAGCAGAAACTGCAGATTCTGATTCGGAAGAACAAATAGGAGGCACAACATCAAGTGCTTCACTATTTTTATTCTTTTTCGCCTTCGGTTCGTTTAGCCCTGGTTGATTGGACCTTAGTTCCACAACGTTCAATACCACCATGGGGTTAAATTCTTCATAAGGTAGGTAAACATCAAAATGCCCGTCGGATAGATTATTTTTGAAGCGAAGGCGTTTTATTGGGCGACCTTGAGTACCAACTTCAACATACAATTCACCGTTGCGATAAACTTGAAAAACGAAATTGTATATTCTCCCTGCCGCGATTAATTCACATAATCCACCATATGTGTTGCGTTTAATCATATCCGCAAAATATTGTTCTGCGGAACTGTAATTGTCACCGTTTATGTCGTGAGACATTATAGAAAATTCATCCCAATGTTCTACTACATAAACGACCACTTCTTGCCGTGTGGCAAAAGCATTTTCCTGAGTGCCGTACATCAGGAATGAAAGAGCTCTGAAAAGGCAAGCCCCATCTCCTTCCATTTCCACTGCTAATTGTGGCACTATCTCTCCGTTAATGTTTATATTTTCTACCTTCATTTTGAAAGATACTTTTAAAAGATACGGAAAGATAACAATTATTCCAACAAAATAAAAGAAACAATAACTAAATCAACCTATGTTGTTTATAAGAAACCACTAAGAATCAAATAAGAAATCGTAATAACCGAAATAAGAAAAAAAAATAGTAATAACCTACAATTTATTTTACGAACAAAATAAACAAATCCTACAACAGAAAACTAATAAAGATTTTAAGCATCCAAGAACGGCGAAATGCCTAAGAACAAAATTAAGAAATCGTAAAGACTTAAAACCTACAATTATTCTAAGAACAAAATTTAGAAACTACAACAGAAAATTATTAAAGTACCCAAGAACGGCGAAAAGCCTATAAGAACAAAAATAAAAAATCTTGAAGTCTTATAACCTGCAATTATTTTAAGAACAAAATTTAGAATCTACAATAGAAAATTAAAAAAGCATCCAAGAACGGCAAAAAGCCTATAAGAACAAAATTAAGAAATCGTAAAGACTTATAACCTACAATTATTAGAACAAAATTTAGAAACTACAACAGAAAATTATAAGATAATCCAAGACCGTGAAATGTCCGCCTGGAAAATTCAACAGTAATCTACAACAGAAAACTACCTACTAAAGATTTAAACCATCCAAGAATAGTAAAAAGTTCGCCCGCAAAATTCAATATTTGACACGACCATCAACGACGTCTGCCCTCACGCGTCTGCCGCGTTCCGGTTGCTCACTCGGGTATCTGCGCCCCCCTCCGCGCCTCGCTACCGCTGTCGCCGCCCCACCGCCGCCGCCGCCGCCGCGACGTCACTTGGTTGCCACTACCGCGAGCCGCGTTCAGGACATAGGTACATGTACACAAACCACGCACAAACACAACGCAAGTTTAAATAGGATTCACGCATTTCAGTATTTTTCTCGGTGTGTGTCGAATGTAAATAATAATGAATGTTGCATTTAAAAATTTTAAAAAGTTTTTTTTTTTTTTTTGAGAAAATACATTAAAAAACAACATAACAATTATTCTGAATCTGGCGCTAGTGCAGTATTTTTTCATGAAAAAGATGTTTCCCATTCCCATGAAGCTGTACATTTGCTAAGATACCCATATACTAAAAATTTCAAGCCTCTAACTCGCGGTACAAAAGTTTTTCCCGCTATTCCCGTTCCCATGGGAATTTTGGAAAATCCAATCATGACTTAACTTTGCATTCACTAAGGTATATGCATGTCAAATTTCAATCATCTAACTTACGCGGTTTAGATTTTTTCATACAAAAGTTTTTTCCCGCTAACTCCCGTTCCCGTGGGAATTTCTCAAAATACAGCCATAACTAAACTTTATATTTACTAAGGTACCTGCATGCCAAATTTCAAGCGTCTAACTTAAGCGGTTTAGATTTTTCATACAAAAGGATTTTCCCGCTAATTCCCGTTCCCGTGGGAATTTCGGGAATTCCTTTCTTAGTGCACCCCTACGGTACCTAAGCTACGTCCCTTCCAAATTTCAAGTGCCTACGTTTAGCCGTTTGGGCTGTGCGTTGATATGTCAGTCAGTCAGTCAGTCAGTCAGTCAGTCAATTTCTCCTTTTATATATATAGATTAGCAACAAAAATATAAGTGACCTTTGAAATAAAAATAAAATCTAAATAAATAAAAATGTCGTTTAGGCAATATAGTCTGCAATAATTATCCGCTATAACAGTTGCCTTCTCGACATACTTACACATATAAACAAACATACAACCCCACCCCAAAAAAGGGGTGGTTCAATGAATATCGAGAACTCAGCAACCTGAGACGATACCCTAACGACGAGCAAAATTGCGTTCCAAACAAATTAACGATGACGCATAACAACAGGTGTGCCCACGACACTGATACAAACAAAAATAAACTTTACGACCCCAACTTAATGACGTAATTTGATTGGTGAAAACTGGCAAAATGGCCGCCGCTACACGTTCAGGCCAAATTGACAGTATTTCGATGTCTGCTTTTTTTTGGGTGCGTTTTAATTTAAATTATTTACATTTCTTTGTGTTTATTTTTTAATATTGCTGGATTGGGGTTTTAAAGCGGTTTAATGCAGATTTCACTTTAAAAGAGATGGATTTGTTTCAAATAGGCCTACATTTCTGTTCATACATTACTTGATAATTAACTCTATATTTTTACGTACAAACAATGATTTACATAAGCCCTGAAGATTGAGCACGTCATAATTATGGCGGCATCATTTTTACTAAAAGAAAATATATTATGTCTTAAAAAAACTTCATAAGGTCGGTTTTACCTGATGAAAAAAGGGCTTAGTAGGTATTTGGCAAAAGAAATGTTTTTCTGTAATCTCCCTTGGGATAGCTTGTATGACTGGTAACCTAGACATACTTTTTAAAGTTCATGAATAATGTATTTGAATGTATAAAAACATCGATCATGCGCGAATCGGACTCGCGCACTGACGGTCCTGTACAAACGTAAGCTCACAAAAGATTTAAAAAAAAAACTACTCCAAGGGCAAGTAAGCAAGTAAGCCCGCAGCTTCGCCCGCGTACATAAAAAATGCCTATGTCACTCAGGAATACAGCAGCTTTCTATTGGTGAAAAAATTTTAGCAATCGGACCAGTACTTCCACTGATTACCTCATACAAACAAAAAAACAAACTTTACCTTTTTATTATATTATAGTATAGATTAATTTCAGCTTGATACCTGGTCGCTTTACTGAGAAAAATAGTCTTGACAGCCAGACATACAACCAAGAGATAACCACACAACCAGTTTTCCGGAATCCGTACCTCAGTCTACAATATCGGAACCCTTAGGTATAAGATGGGTTCCGATATTGTAGACTTAGGTACGGAACCCTAAAAATACGTGTGTTCTACTCCCATGAGGGTAGGCAATCTTTAGACGATCGACAGATGCTCCAGTTCTTACATAGTCTACTTCAGTTCGTTAGCTCTTCAACAAACACAAGACCTTAGGGTACTAAGATTGTAATATCCATTGATAAGACATTAGCATAAAATGATATAAATGCTGTATGGTTGTTGGTGTATATCCTAGCATAAAATGGCGTATCAATCTGCTATCCCCCCCTGCCATCTGATTTATTTATTTACATGTTTACCCGGCGGACTTCGTACCGCCTAAGAGTCATGAATTGACCGAATGATATTCGGATTCATGAATGATCGAGACCAAGATGTTACTGAATTTTTTTCATGAGTTTGGATATTTTTTAAATAGTTTTTTTCGATCGTTATTCTGCTATTTGGGGTGAAGACGAATACAACTGAACTAAGATCATTAAAATCATATTATAAATCAGTCAAGCACTTTTTTTACTGCCTTTAAATATTGTTGCTGAGCTGTAAGCTGAGCAAAGACCTCCCCTTGTTCCTTCCAAACCTCTCTGCCTATCAATCTCGACGATCTCTGGCCAAGTTTACCCTGTGAACATGAGCAGATCGTCACACCACCTTATAAAAGTTTATATTATAAAAAAACTAACCTTTAACACGTCATACCATATGAAGTTATCAACATCAACTACACATCAATAAATCAATGAGAAAGAGGAACTGTGGACGGGTGGCGCCCTCAGGCGGAGGACCGGCGCAATCTGTCATTATCTGGTCAATTGAGGCCTCTCGCGTGTTGCTACTGTATTTAGTTTACTTCGTTTAATGGCAACACGTTAACAGATACATTATTTATAATATTATAAAACTTTATTTTGTATTCACATCTCGAGAAAACAGTAAAATCGTAAGTCCCGGTAGTCATTCGTGGGTTTTTGACAGTCGTTAATTCGTGGGTCTTTGAAAGCGTAACAGATAGATGCCAGAAAGTGAATCCAAAGAATATCGTGTTGCCCAGTAACTGGGTTGTGAAGGTCTGATAGGCAGTTGCTCCATGTAAAACTCAGGTATTTAGTCGCATCCGCACCTTGGGCGAAGCGGGAGCCCTATAGACACATATTCGTCATTATATCTACGCTTGGTGTACACCTACGTGAAATCTATGAAACAGTCAACGCAGCGGCATTACTACGGCGGTACTGAATGGCACGACGTTGGTGCTTCGTCGACAAAGTTTCATAGTTTAGTATGCAGCCTAGGTGGACGTAGTCTTTACATTTGAAACCAGGTTCATTCGTTTAACAGCGCACACACCCTTTTTAGGGTTCCGTACCTCAAAAGGAAAAAACGGAACCCTTATAGGATCACTTTGTTGTCCGTCTGTCCGTCCGTCTGTCAAGACCCTTTTTCTCAGGAACGCGTGGAGGTATGAAGCTGAAATGTATATCAATTACTCAGGTCTACTGTCCCTTGAAGCTGTGAAAAAATCAAACTTCTAAGCCAACGCAATCAAAAGATACAGCCGTTTATGCCGCAAATTTTCGACACTTGCAAGGGAATCAAAACCTACAGGGTGCTTCCCGTGAACTCAGAATCTTGAAATTTGGTACGAAGCAACGTCTTATAGCATAGATAAAGGAAAAATTACGAAAACCATACATTTTTAGTTACATCACATAATATTTTTTTTTTTAATAATTTTAAACTTACTACCCATTTCCTCATAAACGCGTAGAGGTATTAAATTGAAATTCATACCAAATACTCAAGTCTATAATACCTTTAAGCTGTAACAAAATCAAACTTCTATGTCAACGCAATCAAAAGAAACAGCAATTTAAGCTGCATATTTTGAAACTCGCAAGTACTCGCAAGGGAATTAAAACCTAAAGGGTACTTCCAGTCGACCTAGAATCTTGAAATTTGGCATGAAGCAACGTTTTATAGCACACATAAAGGAAAAATTCCGAAAACCTTAAATTTTTAGTTACATTACAAAATATATATTTATTTTTTAATAAATATAAACTTATTACTTTTTTCCTCATGAACGCGTAGAGCTATCAAGTTGAAATTCATATCAAATACTTAGATCTAAAAGAGATCTTTGTCTTAAATTTATGCTCCTCCATCTTTCCCCATTTTAATGTTATGAATTTCATTTTGCAATAAAAATACCATAGTTATGACTCGATTGTCGTAATGAACGAACTTTGTAAACCTTGCAGGTTTGTACGGAACCCTCGGTGCGCGAGTCCGACTCGCACTTGGCCGGTTTTTTGTTGGTCTAAGCACAGAAAGCGGCCAAACATATAACATCCCTATTTCTGCGTCAGTGGTTAAAAACATGTTTAGTATAAAAATCTTCTTTTTACGGTATATAAATCCACCCTCTAAAAATACCCCTAATCCAGAGTCTAAAGACACCCAACTCGATATGAGAGGCCCTCAGTACTTCGCGTAAAACTGAAGCACACACATTCAATATTGTATCCAAATCAGCATATACTCATAAAAGTATACGACCTGTATTCGCTCAGCATTAAATTAACACAGCAAAAGGCAGTTCAGAAGGTCAATAAAGCAGGAGGTATATAAGACCGACGCACACGTGGGCGACGCCTGAGTTGTAAGTAAAATAGAGTTTAAAGTAGCTCTACAAGTCAAGTTGCTAAGTATATAAAATGTATGGAGGCCTAGATCGGCGTACGTGGCTCTATACTCCAAATGCCCAATGTGTCCCAATTTAACGACACCTCATAAGCTTAACCTATCACATACCCACAAAACGAGACACAATAGTAAAACAATAACAGCGCGATCTCATAGGACCGGTCGGGGATTCATGAACTAAACGCAACTAGCTGTTTAGGCTCCAGAACGAGCCAAAGAAATGTGTGGCCTTGCGGACGGCGGGAAATCGGTGACTCGCTGTCCAACCGTCCGTCAGTCGTCTAGACCGAGCCCGAGCCGAGGAACACGCGGGCCACAAGATATTAGCAAAATCGGGCTCAGCGAAGCCCACTTCGCTTTGGGCAATGGGTTCGCTTCTGAAAAGAAAACTGGGGGTCCCAAAACCCAGTCTCCCGCACCAGGGCGGAGAGTGTCAGACTTTTCGAAATCGCTGTATAATTTCCCACCACAACATAGTATACCCTAAAAACATAACCCTCCTTTATGTTTTTAGGGGATTTGTAAAAAGCTAGGCCAATGGGTCTATCATTTCAATTTCTGTACAAACCTAACCTTCTGCTATTCCCTCTACAGTGTCATTACGATCTGTTTGTTGAGCGTTATTGGCCATGATAGGGCACCGGCTGTGACGTCACGGATGATATCCTCCGTCTCCGCCATCGCGCTATATCGCTGTTGTAATTAACAATCAATAGCGTTGATGATGACTTGGTAATCAATGTGGTTAGAATCTTCGTGTTTGTGGTAATGGGGAGAAAAGACCCCGACCTCGACCTCTAGGCATCATAAGTGTGGGCTTGCCGACGACGAGCAATGGGTAGCTCGCTGTCCGGCCGTCCGGTAAAGACCGAGCCGTTAAAGTTTGAGGAACTAAGTAACGTAGAGTTGATAATATTATTATGTATAGTAAAGGGAGATATATTGGTGATATAAGATATTTAGTGATACGAGTATTTTTAAACACAACTCCATACGGTTCCCTATGCATAATGTGTTACTAGTAGGAGGATATTTATCCTACTCACACTTGTAACAACCCGCTAGCGCTGTCTCATGAATGTGGTTGCATGAAACTTAGTGGTTATACTGTTTTAAAAAAATATTTCCACATTACTTATATCACCAATATATCTCCCTTTACCCTATCTCGTCTAAAATCCCGGAATGATAAATAAGTTGACTGTAATTACTCAGATACCCGCGAAACGAGACACAATAGTAAAACAATAACAGCGCGGTCTCATAGGACCGGTTGGGGATTCAAACGCTAATCGCTCAAGAAAATCTCTTACAGACAACGTACAACCTGGATACTGCTATGTGAAGAATGTTTCATTTTATAGGTATGTCAGGTACTTCAAAAATTAAGGCCGCAAGCTGATCACTCAGCTAACTAATTGGATCCTATTAGTTATTTTTTAAAATAAACAAACAAAGCGTAACAGCTAATATTACTTAAACATACACTACACAAAGAGGTGTTTCTAACACCCGGTTTCTTAATTGAAAACTTAACGTTAAGAATTTACTCAAAAATCTAAATTAATGCAAATTTTGAAAATAATCTCATCTTATACATAAACCGAGTTTAATCAAACAAAATCAATGACTGCGACTAAAATTCACATCATCATCATCTGCCTAGCCTTTTCCCAACTATATTGGGGTCGGCTTCCAGTCAAGCCGGATTTAGCTGAAAACCAGTATTTTACGAGGAGCAGCTGCCTACCAGACCTCCACAACCCATTCACTGGGGTAACACGGTACTTCATGGCAATACTGGAGTCAGATTTACTGGCTTCTGACTATCCGTAACGATTGCCAAAGATCTACAAATGACAGTCGGGACCTACAGCTTAACGTGCTTTCCGAGAAACGGAGGAAACTCGTTATGTTAAGATGGTCACCCATCCACAAACCAACCTTGGCAAGCGTTGCTTAACCTTGAAGATCGATCTGTGCGGCTGTTATTATATAGCCACGAGCTCTAAAAACAAAACACTAATACGAATAATTAAACTAAAAAAAGCGTAATCAAGTGTAAAACACAAAGGGTCACCGACATGGCCCGAAGCGTCATAAACCGTCCGTTAAGGGTGGACCACACGTACGCACGACCGCAGGCCCGCGGAGCTGGCCCGATTTTACGACTAATATTACGTTCACATCCGTTCGTTTAGTGGGATTTCAATTTTTAGGGTTCTGTGACAAAAAAAATGTGACGGAAAAACGATTCTAACGTTAATTCATCTTTTTCAGATTCTAATGTCATCATCTGCCTAGCCTTTTCCCAACTATATTGGAGTCGGCTTTCAGTCAAGCTGGATTTAGCTGAATACCAGTATTTTACGAGGAGCGGCTGCCTACCAGACCTCCACAACCCATTAACTGAGGAAACTCGGTACTTCATGGCAAGACAGGACCTACGGCAATGTCTAATATATAAAGTAGACGTAGTAACCTACAGCGCCCAGCTCGCTCGCCAGCTCAACAGCTCTCTAAGCGCCTCAATGAGATGTCAGCAAACCTGTAAGTTACCAAGCAGGGTCAATGCCTGTTAGGGCCACGAAGAATTTATGAAAAGGAAACCCAAGGCAGCTGAGGGATTTAGTCAGTAAAGAAGTTATTTGATGATTTCCAAAAAAAAAGTTAGGTTTTATGCAAAATATTCAATATTAAATTCGTCACCTTTCTCACGACTCTCTGTTCCATTACTACTCAAAAATGCTAAATGAATATTAAAATTCAAACTTCCACACCTATAAAAATAAATGTACGTCAAAAAAGAAAAACAGTGAAATAAATAAGTAATTGGGTACTATTTATCGCTGTTATGTATTATATGAGCAGCTATTTAAACATAAATACGTAGGTATTCAATCAGAATTAATGTATCGATCGATTATACATATAAATAAACAAGAACCTTTAATAAATAGGCGTTACATCAATATTAATGAACAAAATCCAAAATTAGACAGAACACACGAAAATCCAATCATCTTAAACATACGGAACCCACACAATTTACAAAGCGAACATTCTTGTCATATTTACATAAATTTTATTTTAGAACGCAACAGCCCATGCAACGAATAAAAATATTCTATTTAAAAACCAGTTAAGACTACTTATAACTAGTGATAACTGGTCAAAACCGGTTTAATTTTAAAAATAATTAACAATTTAACGGTCATCAAAGCACAAGTATAATTTATTCTATAATTAAATTTAATTTTATTGGTTTCGGTAAGTTTTTTATACGGAACTATTTGTTTGTTAACATAAAATAAACAATAAAAAACCGTATTAAACAGTAACTATCAAGTTCCCACTGTTGGGAAAAGACTTCTTGGGTTATTGAACATTAATTCATGAATCCCCGACCGGTCCTATGAGACCGCGCTGTTATTGCTTTACTATTGTGTCTCGTTTTGTGGGTATGTGATAGGTTAATTTGCATTTATATGAGTTGATTCGTAAATAATATTAAGAATCTAACACTCGTATAAATATTTTATGCCATAGTAAATGAAGAATGCTGTTTGTGATCTTAACACAAAAAAGTGTGGATTGATGGATGACACATGTCTTTGAATTTTTGATTCTCGGACATGTCGGTTTCCTCACGATTTTATTGAAAAGTAAAGAATTTATTACTTACTTGTTTTGAGATGATTGTATTGCATACCTTTGGCAGTCGTTACGGATAGTTAGAAGCCAGTAAATCTGACTCCAGTCTTACCATGAAGTACCGTGTTACCCCAGTTATCGGGTTGTGGAGGTCTGGTAGGCAGCCGCTCCTCGTAAAATACTGGTATTCAGCTAAATCCGGCTTGACTGGAAGCCAACCCCAATATAGTTGGGAAAAAGGCGAGGCAGATGATGATGTATTGAAGGATAAATTCTTCTGCCCATCCTCTTAAAATTCAATTAAAACACAAGAGCCATAAAATCTTTAAAAAGACCATTAAAAAACCCAAGCAACGCAAACATCCACAATAATTTCACAAATAAACAATAAAAACCCACTTACACACTCAAATGAAAACATACCATAAAATAAAATAATTTCAGCGTATTTTAAGGACCGAATCCAATATGGCGTCTCAAGAATTCAAATATAGAACACATCTCCAGTACTTAATTGACACGCTAAAATAACCCTTTTAACTAAATTACAGGCTCGTCGTTATTTCAAACGCCATAAGTCTTGTATTGCAATAAATCATTCATCGCGGTTAATAAGGCGAAGCAAGGCGGACGCGCGTTTGTGGAATGCGTTTGCAGTGTGACAGAAATTGTCGTTACATGCGTGACATTAGAAAAATATTCTCTGTTCAATAAAGATCTTTACCACACCACGGTCAAAAACACAGTTTTGCTATCGAAAGGGAAACGCGGGGTCTTAGAACGCAAGGCAAAGAATAAACATAAGTGAGTTTATGTCAGTAGTAAGTCCTGCCGCTGACCACTGGAGGAAGAGAAGTCATTAGATGTGTTTACATCTAAAAAAAACAGCTTGCGTACTTAAAACTATACCTCATTCCAAACTACAGTACACAATTTTCTCCCTAAAAACCCTACTTCATCACAGCGCATAGTTAAAACAAACATTATATAGTTCAAAACTACGCGACACATATGACACATGGCTTCTCAACTCGCCATCACGCCACACGCTCGGTTTGCTCCACCCGAGCCGATACAGCGTGTAATAATGATATATTGGAGATAAACGTCTTTCATATAGTCCTGGTTAATTTATTATACATTGTTCGTTACTGCATACTGTTTCAGGAAGGGTTAAGAGTAACGTACGTAATTTTTAATGTGCTTTAAAATTGGACAGTTCAAAAATACGTATAAAAGAAAAACTTAAATAATACCGGCCAAGTGCGAATCGGATTCGCGAAAACGTTGCTTGTATAATATTCTGACTAACAATCAAAATGGTTTTTGATTAATAAAAGTAAGTTTTAGAGTAATTGTCGTTTTTTTTTAGCGTACTAAATAAACTGTATATTTTTTCAACACTATCTATCTATCATTTATCCTGATGAATAACATACATGTACTTTCCTGATAGCTTTTACTGCAGTGGATAACATACTTTTGCGCATTATAAAATTCGCAAATAACTCCCTGTTCCTTGAAAACTACCAAACTTACTACATTTGGTTTACGTAGTAACTATTCAGTAATCTGTGATTTGGTGTAGTAAATTTGGTGGACTAAGGCTTAAAAAAACTTAATACCAAAGAATATAATCATGAATACCAATATACCAAAGAATCTAAACATGAGCAACAGTTAATTTTAACAGTAACCAAACAGCATTTAACTGCACCATTTACGATCTAAACGAACTCAATATAAATCTAACCAAACGACAGTTACTCAACTAAAATCTAAATTCGAAACTGACCGATCGATTTTTTCGCCATCGCATCGTAACGCGGTCGAACGCCGTCCAAATGTTTACTTAGCAGTAATGTAGGTTAATCGCTGTGCAGCGCATGCGATACTGTTGAGTCCATGTATGTTTACTCGATGGACATCCGATATAGTTGATGTTAGCAGTTTATAAAGGACAGATTCTGCCTGTGTGTTAGATACTTTGACAGATTTAGGGTTAGGTCAAGAGAAGCCATGTCCTTCTAAACTGTAAATGTTCTCTGACGTTCGTCTGAAGATCATAAAACTATATGTTCCATACTGGAATCGAACCTGTGAACACGCCACATAGGAAATAACTGCGCAACTACTGTACATCAACCGTGCCGTGTTTAACCTATTTTTTATTTAAATTCTGTGCCTCTAGTGAAAAAGGGTATAGGTCTAAAAATGCAACTTTACAGGAGACGCAAAAAACGCCCCGCGCGCACCAAATTACGTGTTTAAGTACGTGTGGCATTTAAACAGCTATCAAATTAAATACATGTGATGTGTTACATAGGTATAAAATGCATGATCTTTCTTATTCTGGTATTAATTTTTACATAAACTGAATAGTTTTTAAAGTAGCGACTTATACTTTTCACAAAACGAATTACACAAGGGTATAAAAAAAGTTAGACCCCTTTTCACATACATAAATAGTTAATTCACATAAGTGAAAAAGGATACGCATTTGGAATTATTTTTATGATAACTAAGAAATAAAATCAGATAATTAATATTGAAGTAACTCAAAAAAATGAATTGAATGTGTACTTTTCATCTACATGATAAAATTTTGAAAAATGCCAAAAAAAATAACTTGTGTCCATTTTCACTTAATTATTAGACGTGCCATAAGGTGCATGTAGACTTACGTGAACCTTTTGTGCGCGTTATATCCATTTTTAAACCAAAATAAAACAAAAGAATATGTAGTTATGTAGTGATTTTATTAAAGTAAAAAGAATTTTAAGAAGTGCCTATGACAGAGTTTTTTTTAAATCAGGAAAACAATTGAGAAAAAGAGTGAGAAGAGCGTGTCGGGCCACGCTCAGTGTAGAGTTCCGTAGTTTCCCGGCCGTCAAAATAAGTGAACCAACTTTTCAAAAACTGTTCGACCCATCAAGTTCAAAACAGTTTTCCTAGAAAGTCTGTATAAAGCTCTACTTTCCAGATTTTTTTCAAATTTTCTAAACTTATGGTTCAAAGGTTAGAGGGCGGGGGGGGACATTGTTTTTTACTTTTGGAGCGATTATTTCCGAAATTATTGATATTATCAAAAAATGATTGTAGTAAACCCCTTTTCATTTTTGAATACCTATACAACAATATATCACACGTTAGGATTGAAATTAAAAAGCACTTCACTTTACATGTAGGGGGGCTACCTTAATAAAACATTTTTTCCAATTTTTATCTTACTACTTTGTCGGCGTGATTAATATACATATTGGTACCAAATTTCAGCTCTCTAGTGCCAACGGTCCGTATATATAAGGGTTCCGTTTTTGCCATTTGGCTACGGAACCCTAAAAACAAATCAAATCCAACAGAACTTTGAACCAGAAAACCTTATTCGATATCAAAAAGTGCCTATAACACAGTTTTTCTTAAATCAGGAAAAACAAAACAAAAATAAATTCTCACAAATCAATTTGCAATAGAAACCTTGGAAAGTGATCCAGTAAACCTTATTTTCACTTCTGCCGTTAATGACCCAAAAAAAAATGTAGTACGTAAAAAAATATTTAAGAAGTGCCTATGACACAGTTTTTTTTTTAAATCAGGAAAACAATTCAAAAACAAAACATAATTCAACAAATCAATTCCAACGTAAACCTTGAAAGTGATCCAGAAAACCTTATTCGATGTCGTCTTTGCTGTCGTTTAGAAGAGGATGTTGATCTTTTATATCATCATTACTGAGAAGGTTGTTATAAAAAGATCGAACACTGGAGTTTATTAGCGCAAGAAGAGAAATTAAATCTCGCTTTTTCTCATTTGAAATAGCTATTGGCCTATCGTATGACCTAGGAATACATTCCGTTTCAAACACACTTGGGAGTGGTGATTTTCCTCTTTTCCTCTGCAAATTAACAGTGTTCCATTCTTCCCCATCATATAATTTATAATGAAATTGAGGAAACTCTCCTTTTTAGGGTTCCGTACCTCAAAAGGAAAAAACGGAACCCTTATAAGATCACTTTGTTGTCAGTCTGTCCGTCTGTCAAGACCCTTTATCTCAAGAACGCGTGAAGGCATCAAGTTGAAATTAACACCATATACTTAAATCCGCGGTCCCTTAAAACTGTGCAAAAATCAAACTTGTAAGTTGACGGGAAAAAAGATACCGTTCATGTTGCAAAAAACGTACATTTCGACACTGTCAAAGGAATCAAAATTCATAAGGTACTTCCCGTTAACCAAGAATCTTGAAATTTGGCACGAAGCAAAATATTATAGCGCTTATATGGGAAAAGTCTAAAAACTGAAAATTTTTAGTTTCACCACAAGAAAAAAACAATTTGAAATATCTTCAAAACTCGATTCGAGGATTGAACTGTTTTCATAGATAAGTTGGTACGGAACCCTCAGTGCGCGAGTCCGATTCGCACTTGCCCGGTTTTTTATATTTAAAAGCAGCACATTGTGACACGTCAAACTTACTAAACTTAAACTTGTGGAGGTCCTTTTAGAAAGCTAGCAAAATCAAAAAACAATTCAGAATGCATTTCAATAACAGTGAAAGGTTTTTTTTTACTGCATGTTCGGACAAGTTGGTACCATTCCCGAGGGTGCTGTATGTATGTCCATTTTGCTGACTGAGGAAGCGCGGGCGCTGTGCGCTCCCCACCCACCCGCACTGTACCCCGTATCGACCAGTTGTATCTTATCTCACGAAAAATGGCAGCGGCTTTTTTGGTATAGTTTTAGTTATGTCAAATTGCATTTGTTAATATAAATATTTCATAGGTGAAAACTGATATCAATAGACTTATTCTGGATTTTTATCTTTTATTTTGGTGAAAACGGATTTATGTCAAGTGATATCGTTACTCACTAAACTATTTTTAAGGAACAAGTGTACTTGTACCGGTATTCACCAAATGAATTAGAGCTCTGACAATATATGTTTACTTAGATACACAGACACAAAATTAAAAAGTCATAGTTTTGTGTAAAAAAATGAGAGTGCACTTATACCCCACTTTTGCAATATTTTTAGTGTTAGTTAACCCCTTTTGCCCATTGCTAATTTCCTTATTTTTAAAGATAAGAAAGATCTGTTTTCACGAATTGCTAGATCATTTTTTTCTGAACATTTTAGTATACTTAACTCATTTTGGACAAAATCGGACTTATACCCTTTTTCACTAGAGGCACAGAATTGGTTTCTTTAATTGGTCTGTGGATGGGTGACCATCTTAACATAACGAGTTTCCTCCGTGCCTCGGAAAGCACGTTAAGCCGTTGGTCCCGGCTGTCATTTGGAGATCTTTGGCAGTCGTTACGGATAGTCAGAAGCCAGTAAATCTGACTCCAGTCTTGCCATGAAGTACCGTATTACCCCAGTTAATGAATCCATTAACTAGAGGAGTAGAGGAGGAGTGGAGGTCTGGTAGGCAGCCGCTCCTCGTAAAATACTGGTATTCAGCTAAATCCGGCTTGACTGGAAGCCGACCCCAATATAGTTGGGAAAAGGCTAGGCAGATGATGATGATGGTTTCTTTAATTCTATCTTCTTCTTCCTTCCCCAGTTCCATATTACTTAGGGTCGGCACAACACGATAGTTTCCTCCATTCTGTCACGCGTCACGCTATCTACCTAATTCTTTTATTCTATAACTCCCTTTTCAAGTTCTATTTTTTTTTTTATAATCCACCTGATCCCACCTGATGGTAAGCAGTGATGCAATCTAGATGTTGAGATGCACTAGTTTATTAAGAGCCTATTCACTCTAGCCTTGAAGACACCTGAATTATAATCAGATGGGAAGATCGCAGCAGATAAATTGATAATGATAGAAAACATTATAAACGATGAGGCGAAACGTTTAGTCCGGGCCGTAGAAGTTGCAACGACGTAGAAGCGGGTATTCGCTGTACGTTTGGTTTTCCGATGGTAGAAAGGCGATAGAGGAATCAAGTCATGCAATTTCCACGCACACTCCATTTTATAATTCTATCTCGTTTTACCGCTATCCAGACTAAACCTTTTACCCCAGGCTCCACATCAGCAAGTCTGAATTTGAATCTAGCTCCGATTGATTCATCAGATTCCACACGCGAGGAACTAATTACCTAAGTCAAACAATACTGCTTGAGCAGTGTCGTGCTCACGATTAGTGGTGTACCGTGATACGGGGAGCGACTATCGATAGTCGATAGTCGATAAACTGCGGTTGTATCAGCTAGCGAGGCGTGTTCGTTTGATGTTGTTGCTGTGTACGATAGTTTTGATATCTTGATTGTGGTGGGGATGGGATCTGCTTGAGCGTTTGGTAATGATTGGTTGGTAAGCGAGATTATAGTACAGGACAGAATGTACGTTTAGAATGTAGTAGGTTATGTTTTGTGGTTTCTTTGTTATATGGAGAAAGGAGTGAGTTTCTTTATTATAACAACTAGTCTCTACCAGCGGCCTCGCCCGTGTGACAAAAGGTTTCTCCATACAAACTGTAGAACCCTGTTTCAACCCTTTGATGTCGTAGGCGAGCACTAACAAACGATTTTTCAAAATGCGGATTGCATGAGAGGTGATTGTCTATGAAATCAAAAAAAGCCTTGTGCAAAATTTTACGCTCCTAGTCCCAGTAGTTTACATAAAATCAAATCAAAAATGTTTTTACATGGGTCTACTGTTTACTGGGCACTTATAAAACGTCAGGAGCTAGTGCTTCTATTTTGAATAGTTTCGGCTGTGTGTTGATAATTATGTCAGTTAGTTTCTGTTATTATATTTTATACAGATAATCATTTTATTATCAAGCAAAGAACTAATTACAAACAATAATAAACTAAAACTAAAACGTCCAATTATATCGGCGTCGTGTTCCGCTGCGTGATGTTGTGTACTCGTTCTCGGAAACGTCGATATACTAACCTACAACACCAGTCGACCTAGTCTTCTCTCAAGAAGGAACATGGTGAATTGGAACTTGTATACAAATGACTTGTAGGTGATGTTGTGGCACAAATGGTTGGACCATTCGACCCTGAGTTTTTGCAAATTGTCTCATATTTTATTAGCTTCAGTTTAGATAGAATTTTGAGATGAATACGAGGAGTTACGAGAAGAGATGCAATTTAACACGTTGCTCCACCTTATGAATACGCCTGGTCCTGTATCGTAAATGCATTCTCAAACATGTAAACTCAAATACACTAGACATTCAGACTCGAAACAACCATCTGTAACCCATAGAAATATATAATTGTTCCATGCAGGAATCGGGACAGAAAAGAAACCGGGACAAGCAACGCAGCAGACAATCGTTCGACCACTGCAACAACAGTGTTATCATGAACATGAGCCTTAGCATAATCAGCTTTATAGTACTCTCACTGCTGGGATTCAGGCTTCCTCTCTAGGAGAGTGAATCCAATCCACAACTAAATCTTGCTTTCGGCCCAGTATGGATTGGTAGATTTCAAATGTATTCAAATTTTTAGTTATAGGACATACCATGTCTTCCTTGAGAATTAGCAAGAAGTAGCTCAAAGTCGGGAACGATGGAAGGAATGGAAGGAGGCCTTTGCCCAGCAGTGGGAGCATAGGCTAGATAAAAAAAGGACACACCGGTTTTCTCACGATGTTTTCCTTCACCAGTCTAATTTGCTAGGTTATTTTTGCAAAAAAAAAAATCATTAATCCTCGTAAATTTCGCAAGCCAAGGGAAATATCCAGGCTTCTACATATGCCTCCTAAAATAAATACTATTGACAATAGGAGAGGCAAACAGGGTATTGTTTTATCAGAGCTGTTTGCACGCCAGCGACTAATTAGCCAAGTTAAACAATAAGGTGCCACGCCGCTAGTGTCGCGAACACGCCGAGCCCGACTAGGGATGTGCGGTAGTCGATAAAATTTGATGAAGCAAGTAATAATTGGATTTGAGGCTCTCGAATACATTATTGTTCCAATAGGTAAAGCTGCAGTTTCTGAAACGTTTTTATTTTTGCAAAATCAAATTATGTTTCAAGTTCCTCGAATTCAAACAAATTAATTTATATAGTCTAACCACTACTGGTTAGAAACTACTTTCTCCATTACTATTTTTTTTATTTAGCTTATATTTTTTTCACTACTGAGTAAAGACCATTCCTAACTTTACCCAGGTTTTCATTTCTTTTCTCGATCCATCTCGCCTTTGCGTCGTCTATTATTAGACATTAACACTGGTAGTTATAAAAAATACTACTATTTTTTTTATTTAGCTTATATTTTTTTCACTACTGAGTAAAGACCATTCCTAACTTTACCCAGGTTTTCATTTCTTTTCTCGATCCATCTCGCCTTTGCGTCGTCTATTATTAGACATTAACACTGGTAGTTATAAAAAATACCTACTTGTGATGTTTTAGCAAGTAATAAGCCTTTACAATCAAACATAAAAAGATACTTGTTTTAGTAAGGAACTTTCGAAATATTATTCTGTCAGTAAATAACTTATGAACGGTCAAACCCAGATACATTTTTATACAACCAATCTTACCTGATTTTGACATAATTAAATATCTTTCTCTAGATATTTTACAACTACAAATATCTTGTGGATATTATGTACGTAGGGTTCCTATTAAAATTAAAACATAAAATGTAAATTTCATTCAGTAACGACCGAAAATCTGCTATTTTGCATAAACTTTGTTCGTTCATAAAATAATAATTTTGAAAACAGGGATGATATGTTGATTCAATTCTCAAATTGAATCGAAATTCTGAATGCAGAAAATTATTTCCGAAAACTTATCAAGGTATTTTAAAAACAACATGATTTCCTGGAACAAGTTTTTATGAAATATTCGAGTAAATGACAGAAGTACCGAATGCCATCAGAGCGTTCAGGCGTTATCTCTCTTTTTCACGTTACCTCTTTTTTTAACAATAAATAATAATAAATTGTTTTACACAATGCTACAATAAAAAATGTGTGTGTTTTGTGTGTGTGTGTGTGTTTTGTGTGTGTGTGTGTGTTTTGTGTGTGTGTGTTGTGTGTGTGTTGTGTGTGTGTGCGTGTGTGTGTGTGTGTGTGTGTGTGTGTGTGCTTCTAATTGCGATGGATAAATAATAAACTTTTAAATCAAGCTCACGTTAACGATAGACAAATGGAAAACTCTTAAAACTTTTCTTTAAAAAACGTACAAAAGGGCAAAAAATACACGCATTAAAAAAACGTTACTTTAACTAACGTTATAACTAAATTATGAGTTAGTTACTTCACTCTAATAGAAAACCAGCTGTTTTATAATAACATAAACACATTCAAAACTTTTCCTTTCAATACTCACAAAACGCATTTTATAACATCACGGCAAAATTTTACTTTACCACACGAAAAACAAAAACCGAACTAAAACAATCTATTAATACAACATCGAACAAACTAAAATTAGAGCTGTATTATATCGATATAATAGTCGATAATATAAAATCGGCGACGTCGTGAACACGCCTGGCCGCCGCATTTTCTAGTGACGTGCATTTAAATTATCGATTATGTGGAAGATAGACAAAGCGAGCAGTCTCAAAAGAATCTTGAACGATATCCTCGTGTCATGTAGTGCACATGGGTAGATGCATTTTTTAGGGATGTGGTGATTATCGATAAATTTTTGAACTAATATTTTGGTTTACAGCTACAGTAGTTACAGCTAATGGAGGTATTTTTTTTAATGTTACGAAAGGTGTTTATATTTTGGAAAATCATCAACATGACTTCACGCCCTCCCGCTCTGCCCAGAGCCCCGGCTCTGGGCAGAGCGAGGATTTTACTGACCTACACCTGTTGATTATTTGGTCCAGGGATTCTCTTTCGTTCATTCCAGGGCCCCAGTAGGCTTCGACCCTGGTAGTGGACCTCTACAGTTGCTAATACAATACCATGGATAATTATGGTGATGAATAATATCTATTTTGAAGTAAAGTACATAAAAGTCTCTGTTCATATTCCGGTCTACCAAAGGGTTGATTCTTAGAACTGATAACAATAATTTCGACGTTCATTCGGTACACCTAAGTGAAATAGTTTAAAAAGAGAAAACACTACAGTGACCAAGCATTTGACATAAAAATATTGGTTTAGTCCAATGAATTTATTTCTCATACCCTCGAAAAAGTAACTCATTTTGCCATTGAATTTAGATTCAGAATAACTAAAAATCAATTAAACAATCACCGATATCGAACACCTGTCCCCTCCCTATCCGTCAGCACACGACTAAAATAAAATAAGAATAACACGCCGCAACAGGCGGTCAGGAACTTTTACTTCTTTTTCTTACGCCGGTTAAGCACGATCTAGCGAGCAGAAGAAGAATACTCTAGAAAGAAACTCATTTTCACATTGAATATATCAAGCTATATAACTAAAGCCCTCCCACAAGGTGGACCGATGACTTGGGGCGGCTCGCAGGAATCTGATGGATGTGAGACGCACAGTACCAGTCGCTGTGGCGATGCTTGAGAGCGGCCTATGTCCAGCAGTGGACGTCTTCCGACTGAGATGATGATGATATAACTAAAATATTAATTTTCAGAAGAACTTAAAAAAAGAATCGATTAATTTACCATCGATATCGATATCGAACTCTTTTCCCCTCCCTAGCCGTCAGCACACGACTAAAATAAAATAAGAATAACATCGCCGCAACAGGCGGTCAGAGACTTTTACTTCTTTTTCTCAGGCCGGCTAAGCACGATCTAGCGAGCTTAGGTAATGTGTATTCAAATGGTTTCTAGCTCGAAAACCTTTGTAGTTCTAAAATAAATTCACTATCAGGACTTGTTCGAGGTAAGTATAAAGTTGTGGCTTTTTTTTTGGGGTTGGTACTTTTGCGGGCGTTTTGAGGTTAATGTCGCGAAAAGTCGCGGGTTTTTTTTTTAAATTACCTTGGCCAATGAACGCAAAGGGCAAATGTAGGATACTGGTGGGTTTTAGTTACTAAAATTCTGACACACCCTCTCGCTCCACTCTAGATTGGGAACGGTTATTTGCCGGGAAAACGTCCGACCTTAAATAAAATGGTTTATTAGCGTTTTCCTGTTAAGGTTTTAAATGAAAAACAGATGATAAGTAGGTACCTGAACTGGCCCAGATCAAAATACTTCATGCCTAGGTATTAGGTTACCGGATTGCAATGTGTACCTATACAAGAAACGCAGATGGGTTCGAGTTAGAAAAAGTCAGTCACGCTACTGGATTGGGACTGCAGGAGCAGTTCTTTCGTGATTTACGATAGTCAATAAAAAAAATGGGTACCGTTATGACGCTGTATTGAGATCAAATCTTACATTCACGATGCGCAGTGACACTTGCGGTGATTTACCTGAAAAGAAAACAAAATCTGGTTAAAAAAATATTTTAGTTTAATTAGTTGTTACGGTTTTGGTAAAAGTAAAGTAATTCCTACTTGATCAACAATACATTTAACCTATCACATACCCGCAAAACGAGACACAATAGTAAAACAATAACAGCGCGGTCTCATAGGACCGGTCGGGGATTCATGAATTAAATATTGTTAAGTTATGAAAGAGCGGAGTCTCCTAACACATACATGCATAATTTGCTACAAAAAAAAATATTGTTAAAAATATTTGGTACTGAAAATACCTAGAACATTTAGTATTTGTTGGGGTCGGCTTCCAGTCAAGTCGAACGCAGCTGCGTACCGATCCATCTATGTCCAGCAGTGGAAGTATTTCGGCTGAAATGATAATGATGGGGCTCAAGCCTCTTTTCTAGAAGAAGGACCTGGCCGTAACACAAAGCGGGTCCAGTGCAAGTTGTTAGCTGTCACATCTTCGAATTTTTGGTTGTAAGAAATTCTGATTTGATTACGGTGTTTACCTTTACCTTTTTTGAGAACGGTGATATATGAAATACCCACAAATCCCACAAAAAGGGATGTGCTTGGCTGGATTTGAACCCACGACATATAACTCATAAGTCGGGGTCATTCTCACTGGGCCATCACTGCTCCATAATAAATCTATTTTGTTAGAATTACAACTAAGTTACTGAGCAGTTTAATTCAGTAGAAGGTCCCTACAAGGAATTTAGCCTTCATTATTTGTACCCCAGTAATTTCATGACAAACTTTAATCAATTAAGAGGATTTTAATTAGAAACCCGGAGATATACGACTAAACTACGGCCTTATTTTTAGGAGAATGTTAAGACCCAGTTTATAAATTAGATAATAGTACCTAAACTAAATGCTTTATGTTTGAAGTAGGAAATCATACACAGTCCTCTCCCGGTCTAGGATGGATCGGGAGTCAGACTTATACTAATTGAAATGACATCTTTGTCTATTAGTTGCCCATTGCGATTTAGGACCACGGGTTTCCTATTCAGAAAATCCCCGCAGGTCATTATCATTATCATTTTAGTCGAAAGACGTCCACAGCTGGACATAGGCCTCCCCTAACCATCGCCACAACGACCTGTCCTGTGCGTCACCCATCTATCGGATTCCTGCGATCCTCGCCAAGTCATCGGTCAAAAAAGATTAAACTGACTGACACATCAACGCGCAGCCGAAACTACTGGGATTAGAAACATTAAATTTTGCACAAGGCTTCCTTTTACGACGTAAATGAGCACTTAGAGAGGATTTTCTAAAATTCACTCCTTAAAGGCATGAAACGAGGACCCAAATTTTGTTATAGCATAAAATAGCATCAGCCTTATAAATACTTATAATGTTCCCCTTGCTGGGACTGAGGCCTCCTGCCTAAGAGAGGGATTTTTTCTAGGACTCAGGCCTCTTCTCTAGGACAGCGATTATTTTAAAAGAGAAACATAATTTCACGCAGGCAAAGCCGCCGGCAGAAACAAGCTTATACCAAATCAAGCCATAACTCTCATTTTCACAGCAAAACCACACTTAATGGACTCTAACGAACCGATACAAAAACATGCAAGCCATTGAATTTTACACTCTATAATTAAATTAACGTCAGCTATTCAGTGTGTCTGTATTCAATTGTGCATAGTCGGTGCCCACCACTTATAGCTTATTCCAATTAAACATTAATTCTGCCTACCCTGCTCATATTATTGGCTTTAACCATGGTTCTCGTTTTATATTAAATTGAGGATTAATCGCTAATTGATTTGTGAGGTATTTTTGCGGCTCCATATAAAAATAGAAAGTTATTACAAGGGAACGTAGTCCCGGGATAGTATTATGTACTTTTCTAGGATATGGTTAACCGTGTGCAAAATTCTGTTCAGTCGCACATACTCGTACACACACTACTGCGTACCGGAAGACGCAGTGTTGGAAGGCCTCCCGCACGGTGGACCGATGACCTGGTGAGAGTTCCAGGAATCCAATGGATGCTAGACGCACAGGACTGTCCGTTTAGGCGACACTTGGGGAGGCTTTTGTCCAACAGTGGACGTCTTTTGGCGGAAATGATGATGGTAATTATGACACATGCTATGCCGAATGTCGCGTCGTGTGTTCGATTCCCACCCTGGACAAATGTTTGCGTGATAAGCAGGATCATTTGTTCTGTGTCTAGGTGTAATTTATCTACAATATGTATGTATTTAGAAACATTTAAGTATGTTTAACAGTTGTCTAGTACTTATGCCACAAGCTCTGTTTAGTTTTGGACTAGAAGACGTTGTGTGAAAGTTGTGGAATATTATAAGTACGAGTATATATCCTATGCTCAGACATGGAACGTTTTCCAAGAATCACTTCCTTTCACCAAGACCTATAGTTTTGCGAATTACCAAGCGGTGAAGCCTGACCAATGCCAGGAATTCAAGAGACTGGTAGGAGCTCGGAGGAGGACGGTTGGAGTAATTACTCGTCAAAGATGCCCACTTAATGAGGTAATTTTATGGTTCAATAAGTAAGTGGGGGAGGGTAAGAGGGACTGGTAATTGAATTAACTTGCGTGTAAATGAGTGAGCATTTATATGCAACTGTCTTTGGAAGTAATGTTTTTTTTTTCTTAAGAAATGAGGGCGAAGGTACCAGGTGGAAATAGCGAAGGGCGTGGATTATGCAGGTTCCTGTTTTAGGTGGGAAATAGAAGCATTATCTATGACACTACATAGGAACTAAAGGTTCGTCGAGCGATCAGAACATACGAGTACACAACAACCCGAAATGTTGCTTTTGGAAATTTTGATCTGGGTAACTATACCCATAGTTGTATCAGTTGGACTACTGGACCAGACCAATGAGTAACACCAAAAATATGAACACGAAGGATTCCTTCCGTACTGTCCGTAGCAAAAAACCGTAAAAAAATCACGATTGCTGTATGAAAGCCAGTAGTCCCGCCAAATATTCATTTTATTCTGTTTTTAGTATTTGTTGTTATAACGACAACAAAAATACGTCATCTGTAAAAATTTCAACAGCCCGACTATCACGGTTCATGAGATACAGCCTGGTGACAGACAGCCAGATAAACGGACGCGGTCCCATTTGACCCTTTGACTACGGAACCCTAAAAAATACTTTCATAACAAGAACATTCGTCAGCCCCAGCTTCATGACAAAATCCATTAACTTTTCCGTGTTGTGCTATATATTTTTAAGTAAATAAATGTTCCCATGTGGTCCATTTGCAAAGGCATGTTAGTCAAACATAGGGCGCGCGTATGCAAAGTGCTGTTCTGCATTTGATGCATGCTCGCGATGCTTTAAAACGGATGCATTTACACCGTTGTGTAACATTTGACCTAGAATTTTGTGTAACAGGAATATTTTAACATAAGAATGACGTGGTCTGGGACTACAAAAGTTTTCATGCCCTCATTGTTATAGCATATTTTTGTATATGCACGAGTAACATTACCGCTCAATTCATGATAAAATAATATATTTATTAAATAAACTCAATCCTTTAAACTGTCAATACGACAGTCAGAAAAATGACGCTAAGTTCACATTCCAAAACGTAGCGTGTATGCAGAATAATGTGTAAGAAACTCCATATCACCGTCTTTTAAATCTTCGTAAGTATTAAAAATGTCTTAGTTACATATTTCTTGTCACTACAATAATACAAGAGACAAATTATGCGTTCGATCTCAACGATCGCCAATCGAACAAGAAAGCTATTGCCCGCCATTTACTACGAATAAACACAAATATTTCGGTGTTGCCAGCAACATTATTGCAATAGTTAAAGAATACAAAAAAAAATATTCTTATTATGTATCAAAACCTAATATAATATATTTGTTGATAAACTGATTAAATCTACAATAATATAATAAAGAGGTAAAGTTTGTTTTTTTTGTTTGTATGAGGTAATCTGTGGAAGTACTGGTCCGAATGCTAAAATTTTTTCATCAATAGAAAGCTGCTGTATTCCTGAGTGACATAGGGTATATTTTATGTACGCGGGCGAAGCTAGACTACTAGACTAGCGGGCTACAGCTAGTATCAAATATTTTGTTCAACATAAACCATTTTTCATGCACAAAATACATGCCCTAAAAACCCATCCCCCTTGTTCGCTGCGGTGTAACCACAGCCTACAATAACGCCTCTCTTTAATATTCATGTAGGAAGCTTATCCGCCGTACGGAACCGTGCTGC
Organism: Mythimna separata; assembly: GCA_030763345.1. Lineage (NCBI taxonomy): Eukaryota > Metazoa > Arthropoda > Insecta > Lepidoptera > Noctuidae > Mythimna > Mythimna separata. The sequence goes on from CM061192.1 coordinate 11,394,880, forward strand.
TGCAGACGACTGTAATGCTCGTCCATCAACTGTTTATACAATACATACACAGTTACTGATAAATTAGTAGTAGATACACATCATAATCATCTTTATTTCAGACCGAAAGATGTCTACTGCTGGACCTGGCGTCGCCACAACGACTAGTCCTGTGCGTCTCGCATCCACGGGATTCCCGTGACGGGAGGCCTTCCAATGCCGCATCTTCAGGTATGTGATCGCCATTCTAGAATCTTTCGTCGTCATCGATCATCTTTTCCATGAGCAATGTGCCTCGCCTTCTGCCACTAAAGTAGTAGTAGGCGGTAACCTCGATTTTCTTACAGATATCTTTGTGACCCTTTGCATCTCCTCACGCTTGAAAGGATTTAGATGAAAGTTAGCATGAGGGTGGACCATATCCTAGAATAGCAGATAGGATATTTTTATCCCGTGAAGTTCTCTTCGGACACTTTTCTACTTTCACGCAGACGAAGCCCTTGGCAGCAGCCCTGGTGAAATCCACAAGATTGCACATTCAAGCATAATTTGAAGAATTGCAACGGCAAAGAGATTACTGATGCATAGTGTTACTAATTGAAAACAACATTCTATCTGCCTGTTACATTCATTGACACGGAACCCTTCCAATTTACTATTTGAGCGTTCAATTCCGCCACAATGATTCACTGTTTTAAGGGAAACTCGTCACTGAATCATTAACACAAAAAAGACTTGTGAAAAAGTAAACTGTGATGAACGAATGAATCACTCATTGACAACCATTGAGTGACTTGACATTCTTCAGAAATAATCATGTGAATTTCTTATAAGTTGTCGGTACGTCGAAGCATTTTCAAATAAGGCTTGGCATTTACGAAAAAAAGAGATGCATTTTTACTCAATGACGAAAATGATTCACAGAGAATCAAAATGAGTGTTATAATAAACATAAGTTATAGAATGTTTCCATTGCAGGAACTCCAGTCTCTTTGGAGCGAGATTGGAAATGGGATCGATGAGGCGTTCAGCACCACACAATGAAGGTTCATAGTAGCCAAAAAAGGATAGAAAGTTATGTAACTGCGATTAGGTAAATAGTGAATTTTCACCTTATATCTTTATGGCTCGAAGCCTACTGTGGCCTGAATAAATGAAAGAGAACCCCACGACCCTGAAATTAGAGCAAATAAGGAACAGGAATAGGTTTTAGACAGTAGGAGTGTGACACGCCCTCTTACTCCGCCCAGACCAGGAGAAGTCATTTTGATGATCTCCTACCTTTAAAAAAGCTTATATCCTCAATCCTGAATCGATAACGCAAGGAAACTCTGACCATCCAACACTAGAAGGAAGCCTATGTATTACCACTTCGTAGAACTGTTTCTGCTATTACAAATCAAAAAGACAGTCCAAATAGTCCAATAATACCAGGTGCCAATAAAGTCCCACCTAAACGGTTCACCATCAAAATTTTATCCTCCCTGCAAATAGAAATAAAGTATCAAGATTGGCTGAAAAGATGACAATGACTGACTTTCACCATGTTCAAATATTTACAATCTATTCATGAAATCCTTTAAAAACATACAGAAAACCACTTCATGAAACCGTTTCACTATTACAAAACAAAAAGACAGTCCAATTACACCAGGTGCCAATAAAACTTTACCTCAACGGTTCACCATCAAAATTTTATCCTCCCTGCAAATAGAAATAAAGTATCAAGATTGGCTGAAAAGATGACAATGACTGACTTTCACCATGTTCAAATATTTACAATCTCTTCATGAAAACCTTTAAAAACATACAGAAAACCACTTCATGAAACCGTTTCACTATTAGAAAACAAAAAGGCAGTCCAATAATACCAGGTGCCAATAAAGTCCCACCTAAACGGTTCACCATCAAAATTTTATCCTCCCTTCAAATAGAAATAAAGTATCAAGATTGGCAGTAAAAGCTAACTTTTACGGCTTCATTCATGTTCAGTGCAATTGGCGCAAACGAAGCGAACGACAAAAGGAGGACCAGTGGTTTTAATTGGCATGTCCGGGACTCTGTTGCTTTCCCGTTTTCCAGTTAGGTAAACACTGTGTTTGGATTAATGCGTCTTGTGATCTAAAGGGTAAATGAAATGACTCTAAGTTTCTGTTGTTAGAATATTTGGATTGAAATTTCAAATGGCAAATCCGTTTGAGAATTGCGCACTTGACAGCTATTTCACCTGGTGGTGACAAAACGTTTTAATTATGCATATGGGTGGGATTTCTTTCTTTCTGTTCTTTTTAGGTCATCCAGTGACTTCTTCTGCTCTAGGGCGGAGAGGAAAGGCGTCTCAGATTTTATTTTAAAAAACCCACTGAGCGAATAGATGTGAGACTTGTCAGACTTTAACTTGCCAAAAAACTCACTCCTATGTTCTTAGTCTTGCGTTTCGGGGCCCCAGTTGTCCCTTACAGAAGCGAATGCATGACCCCAGCAGGATTCGGTCCTGCTGGAGCTTACGATTTTGTTACTCGTTCTTTTTCTGCAGCTCTTACCCAACTTACTAGGTCACAAATATCAGTCAAAAATCAAAATCAAAAATGTTTTTATTTTACATAGGCCAACATAGGCACTTAAAAAAGTCGAAGCTAGTGCATGTATCATGAGCATTGTGTTAGGGCTATGCATCAGGACAGATGTTTACTGAGACATGAACTAGTTAGCTTGCATCAATTAATGACGAGAATAGCATTGTATAATGATTCTCTCAACGGATGTATCCTTTTTTAACAGACTTCAGAAAGGAGGAAGTTTTTTGATGTATATTAACCAATTTACCGATTTGCCCGTCTATTAAGGATCGACTTTGATGGACGCGGTTCGGCGCAACTCAGGTGTCATCCACGATTCCACGTGTGCATCAGTCTAATGTACTCGTAGTTCCCACTTAATTGCAAAACGTGTGAAAGAGAAAGGCGGTTCTTTTTTTTTATCCCCCACATTTTGTAGAAAGGCTGTCGTTTCTGTCCTAATTTTCAGAATAATATGCCATTATAGGTAACAATGGCACAAATGAATAATAGTCTATACACTACACGGTCATATCGTGGACCGTATTGGCGCCGCCATATTGGCCTCGGATGCTCTGACGTCACCGTCACGCGACATGCAACACACAGACGAAAAAGTTTGAGACGATGTAATAAAAGATTCACTTTAAAAAATATACATATATTCAATTCAAAACGTGTGAAAGAGAAAGGTCCAAGTCCTATTTTTCCCCACATTTTGTAGCACGGCTGTCGTTTCTGTCCTAATTGTCCGTGCCTTCCCAGACATCGTTATGAAGGCTTGTTTGCCAAGTGCAGATGGTGATCACTGGGGTTGTTTTAGTGAGGTAGAAATCGCACACTCCCCAGGAAGTGTGCTTTTGAGGAAAAGACCAGTATTTTCCCCAAAAATCCAGACGCATTTTATAGGTTTCCCCCAAAAACAAGACAGCCAAAATAAATTAAAAATGGACATATAATCAACTCAAAACGTGTGAAAGAGAGAGTTTACCGTCTGTTTTTTATACCCTGAGACTATAATGAGTCCAGAGTCGAGTCGAGCCGAGAGTCTAGAGAGACATTGTGGAGGTCTGGTAGGCAGCCGCTCCTCGTAAAATACTAGTATTCAGCTAAATCCGCCTTGACTGGAAGCCGACCCCAATATAGTTGTGAAAAGGCTAGGTAGATGGTGATGACTATAATCACAACACAAAAGAACTGGCATTATGCCTTTAATGCCTAAAGTAATTTTGACATTACCTGTGTCAATTTAGTCTTAGGGTATAAAAAACAGACGATAAGTCCTATTTTTTCCCCACATTTTGTAGCACGGCTGTCGTTTCTGTCCTAATTGTCCGTGCCTTCCCAGACATCGTTATGAAGGCTTGTTTGCTCGTGTTGGCTTGTTTAACACATGAATATGCAGTTCCTAACTTGTAATTGCATTTGGCAATTCCCTTTCGGTTTTGTACTAATATTTGTGAAGAGGGAATTTGATTTGAACTGTTGGTTATTGTGTTTTACTGAAAGGGATTGTATTGGGAGTATGGTGTAATCTTGGCTGGTGATGGTGATTTTTTTTTCATTGACCAAATAAATATATGAATACACTAGAACTACACTAATTTGGCCTTAAAACTTCATAATAATAGTTGTGTTCAATAAAAATAGACTTTTTTACAAAATAATTGCGTACTCATTTAGGTATTATAACCAACGTTTTGATCAGTACTAAGCGTGGGCCTGTTCGGCCGTCCAGTAACCGTCCGGACCGAGCCTGAGGTACGTATGTCAGAAAAATCGTAGTAGCCTACTAGCAGGGCCGAAGCGTACCGAAGCCATGGGTTGAGTTCCGAAAGGAGTACTCGTAGTCCTAAGCAGCGTAACTGAACTGAACAAGACGTGGGTATGGTTTTAATCAGTAAAAGTTTGACTCGTCCTCCCATTCTGCCATCACACATAAGATGATTGTGTTCCTTAAAATATAGGACATAGCAGCCAAAACCACGGTAACAATGTAGTACAACGGAACAAATATGTACCACTAAATTGAACAGAGAGTCAAGAGAATTCTAAAGCCACGAATTAATTTTATATTTTTATACGCACGCGTGCGAAAATGAATTCATTATAACTAATTTATGTATGCGTGTTAAAAATTCTACGACAAAAGCATTTATGTGGGAGGGAATAAATTAATTAGTTAAATTGAGCTTTTGAAGTTGATGTGTTGTTTTGAGTTTGGGGATGTATAAAGTAGTTTAAAATATGTTTCTTTTTTGTATATACGTTCAGGCTATTGTAGACAAAGGTTGTGACACCCCAGTCACTATGACACATTGCTCGTAGAACAGATGGTCGATGGGGACGAAAGGTTCTAGAGTGGCGGCCACGTACCGGAAAACGCAGCGTTGGAAGGCCTCCCACGAGGTGGACCGACGACTTGGCGAGGGTTGCGGGAATCCGATGGATGCGAGACGCACAGAACCGGTCGCTGTGGCGACGCTTGGGGGAGGCCTATGTCCAGCAGTGGACGTTTTTCGGCTTAAATTATGATGATGATGAGTCACTATGACAGAGGGCGTCGGGAGTCGCAGGGCGATAGAACCCAGGTGGCCACAGTAAGCACAGGCTTGCCGAATATGAACGTTAAGTAGCTCGTCATCCGGTCACCCAGTAGGAACCGAGATCGAATCGTTCGACTGTGTGTAGTGTTCTACGCGCACTTTAGAGAAGCTAGCAAACCATGTATCGTATTTCATACAAATCTATTCAACCATCACGGTTGGTAAGGTATATCAACCTTGTAAAAATAAATAAAATATATATTCTAGATGTGAAAGTTTGTATTATGGATGTTTTTACTCTTTCACGCAAAAAGTACTAACAGAATGGATTTCGATGAAGCTTGATACATGGGTAGACTAAGGCCAGGCGCGCACTAGCCGCTAGTGCGCTATTGGTCTAAGTCCTGGAATAGCATATAGGATACTTTTTATCATGGGAAAAATTTCTACTATCACGCGGGCGAAGTCGCTCACAGAAACAAGTTTTAAATAATATTCATAACAAAATATTATCTTTAACCCATACAACAACAGAAATCGATATTATTACGCTAGCACACAAAGGAGCCGAGCATAAAACCACACTAAACATCCTCATTTCTTTCAATCCCAAACCATCTGCGTTTGAACCTTTTCATCCGTACCAAAACTAATAAAGGGAATTTAGCTCCAAAAATAAGCCTTTAAACAAATACTTTTTGACAAACCTAATTTGCGGACTCAATCAACCTTATCTCAATTAAAATAAGACTCAAAATTACATGTGTTTTGTCATAATTATGTTGGTAATCGAACCCTTATAGAGAGCCATGATTAATCGGGTCTCATCATAAAAATATGATATTCTATAGAAATTGACGGTACACCCCTATTATAAGGGTATGTCCGTAGTTCGACAATCAAAGGTTTGCACAAGCCCTTCTATTTGCTTAGGGTATGGGGTTTCAAATAAATATCATCGATATTTTTATTAATATTTTTTTTTTAGTCATAGATTGTTTTGTTTGAATGCGATGACAGAATAACTGAAATATTTTTATTGCATCAAGAATTTATTGGTGTGTTTGTCATGTCATAGCTTGAAATTGATGGATTCATAGAAATGAAGCTTCTAAAAGTCGCATTGTGAATTAAATTATGTACCATCACCCGTATTCTGCGGAAATTTTCGAAAGATTTACTGAGGTCCTAGAACTTAAAAGGCAACTGAGGAGCACATTTGAGTTTTCTATACTAATATTATAATGAGGTAAAATTTGTAAGTTTGTACGTTTGTAAGTTTGTATGTAGGGGGTAATCTTTGGAACTACTGGTCCGATTTGAAAAATTATTTCAGTGTTAGATAGCTCATTTATCGAGGAATGCTATAGGCTATATACCATCACGCTACGACCCACAGGAGCGGAGCAGTAACGAAAAATGCGGGTGAAACCGCAGGGGACAGCTAGTAGTTAATAATATTCTGACACGTCCTCTCGCTCCACCCTACACCGGAAGAACCTATTGGATGATTTACCACCTTAAAAAAAGCTAGACATCTATTTAAGGCACACGTGGAACATAACGCACAGTCGACCTGAAAATGGTCGTAACAAAACCTAATCTTAATTACTCAGATATCCGCGAAACGAGACACAATAGTAAAACAATAACACCGCGGTCTCATAGGACCGGTTGGGGATTCAAACGTTAAAAGGCAAGTGAAGGACAAATAATCTGGACCGAGCCCAGTCGTCAACGGCGCGTTCTGTTCCACGCGCGCCTCAAGGAGATGTCAGCAAACTGTAGGGGCCCGGTAGGGCCGAAGCCTCTGGGGGGAACATGTGGTATTCCTAACGGTTGATACCGAGTCCCCCCCAGAACGAAGGCAACGAAGGAACGGGGTAGGGGTTTAGTCAGTAAGAGTCTGACACGCCCTCCCGCTCCGCCCAAGAGCGGGGGAAGTCATTCTGATGATTCCCCTACCAGAAAAAAAAAAAAACCTCAAAAAAAGTCCATTTCTGAAATTCGTAAATAATCCCGTGGGCATCGGCCCTTGAATTCCTATGGTTTGGGCCTCATTTACTTTGCTAAGTTTACAAATAGTCGCATTAAACAAAAACTACACACGAACCGACATATCCAATTTATCGGCCAACAAAATCGGAAACATACTTCCACCCTTAACTCGACAAAGATCACAGTAATAAACGACCCAGTTATTACAAGTTTTACAAAAGATATTGTAGGAAAGAAAGAAAAGAAAGAAAGAAAGAACGTATGTGCCGCACGTGTTTCGCCTATCGACGCATGTCTACCTACGAACAAGAAAGACTAACTATATCGAAGAAGTATCAAAGAAACTAAGTTTGGGAAGAAAAAACAATAAGTAATGGAAGTATTGGCGATCTTTAGCAACTGGTATTGTGTATGGGTAGGTGAAATGTGTCCAAAAAAGATATATTATATATACATATATAATAAAACAGTAAAATTGTATTTCGATGGCCACACTTGGCGCAAAAACTACTGAACCAATCCTGTTCAAACTTTGCATACATGAATCTTATTTGTCAATATAAAGGTCAAAGAGTGGTAACTGCCCCAACTTGCAAGTTGTTGGTCGCGGGTTCAAACCCAGCCAGGCGCATTACTTTGTGTAATTTATTTCATCCCCGCTGCTCTCAAAACCGGTGAAGGAAACATCGCGAGAAAACGGGCATATCCCTCTTCTAGAGAGGAAGCCTGAGTCCTAACAAAGGGAACATTACAAGGCCGATAATGCTAATGCTAAATGAATGTCAGGGAGAGGTCCAAAATGTTATGTCATCATCTGCCTAGCCTTTTCCCAACTATATTGGGGTGGGCTTCCAGTTAAGCCGGATTTAGCAGAATACCAGTATTTTACGAGGAGCGGCTGTCTACCAGACCTCCACAACCCACTAACTGGGGTAACACGGTACTTCATGGCAAAACTGGAGTCAGATTTACTGGCTTTTGAATATCCGTAACGACTGCCAAAGATCTACAAATGACAGCCGGGACCTAAGGCTTAACGCGCTTTCTGAGGCACAGAGGAAACTCGTTATGTTAAGATGGTCACCCATCCACAGACCAACCTTGGCAAGCGTTGCTTAACCTTGAAGATCGACCTGTGTGGCTGTTATTATCTAGCGACGAGCTCCTAAAATAAACATACAAGTCGAGTATCTGACTAAAGAAATGGCATTCGTTCTATGATCCCTTACGTCTTTCTGTCCGTGAGTGTACATAATGCAAATTTAACACTTCACACATAAAGAGCGTTAGAAGCACGCAAAGCGTATCTAAGCCCGTGTGATAACATACTTCTTCTTCTTCCTACCCATATTACTTGGGGTCGGTGCACCACGTTTTTTTCTTCCATTCTGTCCTGTCATCCGTCACACTATCACTAACTCTCTAAGAATAAGACTAACCCCGCCCGTTTTCAATAAGCTACCTATCTACAGTTGCAGCTACTAAAGATAAACAAATCTATCCTTTTGCCCTTACTTGCTTTTCTATAACCTACCGACGGATAGCATTTCCTACCAAAAATTGTGGATTGATAGATAGAATCTTACTGTTTATCGGGGATAGCTATCTATTTATGAACTGCGGTAGGTTATTGAAAATAAGTGTTAAACTAAGAAGAACATTTCCTAGGCAGCAAAAGACCGACACGGCCTGCTGCTCTGCCCAAGAGCGGGAGAAACCATTGAATGGTTGCTCACCTTAAAAAAACATACGTATCCAAGTCGAGTATAGAATAGAATAGAGTAAAGTAATGGCTTTCGTTCAATGATCCCTTACGTCTTTCAGTCCGTGAGTGTACATAATGCAAGTTTAACACTTCACACACATAAAGAGTGTTAGGAGCACGCAAAGCGTATCTGAGCCCGTGTGATGACATACGTTCAATGCGTGGAGTAAATTCGCTAGAGAACGGGGTAAGGACTGAGTGGTGGAGCGTTAGCGGGTAAGTTATGTTAGTCTGTTTCCCTAGGGTAATGTGTTTCCCTGTAGCTACAGCCACAGAACATATAAAGGAAGTTAGAAAGGCCTTGTGGGCGTGGCACGCGCGCCGCGGTTATGAGCGAATGCTCATAATCAACCGAAATTTACTTTACCGGTCAGCAATCGTGCTTTTGTTTTGACAGCGTACGTAAGCTCCGCAAAAATATTAAATTATGCCGTCTTGCGCTATTGTAACGTGTCGGAAAAGAAGCCAGGTGTGTAGTGTAGCACGAGATGTGATTTCTTTCCATCGGTAAGTCCAAAAACATTAAAATACTTGTGATATTTGTAATTATAACATTAGCATTATGAAGTTTGTAGACAAAAACGATATAATCGCAATCAGACCAATAGTAATATATTGCTTGCAATAGATTTGCACGTCGTGCAAAATGGGGCCCATTTTGCACGACTTGAGCGATCGCGCAATGTATTACGTTCACTGCGAGAGAACCAAAAGTACAATTCCACGAAATTTTGACATATCGATAGTGCTGTGCCAATTTGTAAACAATGTCGATAATTACTATGGTACAAATGATTATTATCAATAGAACACTTTATAACTAAAATAACATTATTTATCACGATTAATAGATTTTGAGTAAGGTTTCTATGTATTTAAGTTTTATGATTTTTTAAATTGAAACTAACATAATTATCATTTAATATGTTTTGTGTTTCCAACAGATCCAGGTATAAGAAAACTATAGATTGAGACAACTGGTACAATTGATTGGATCCCTACTAAATGAAGCACAATTAGTTCGCAACATTTCGATGATGATAATTACCTACATAACAACAAAGTCAGGGTAAAGAAACTTAAAATCAAATGCTTATCCGCACAGATATATCGTTAAGCACATAACGAGTTCAGTAAGTAAAGCTATTGAATTAAAAGTAATTAAAGCTAAAAAAAGAAAAAAATTAATAGCAAAAAATAAAGGTGGTTTTTTGTACCCTTCGAAAGAATTGCTACTAATCTGCAAAATATCTGAAGCAATTATAAAAAAGTACACCGAAAACCTTCGGAATATTAAATTAAAAGAGAGCAAGCGTATGCTACTTAATAAATACGTATTTATTTATTTATTGCATTCATGACGTATACAAGGTCTTGCTACAAAATTATAAGTTTCGTACATGGACCCTACTAGGGCACCGCACAATTTTTGTTGATTAATATAAATTAAATTAAAATATAATTGCATGCATTATTTAGTAAATAAAGTTATTCAAGATTTATTATTACGTTATTATTGTCATCATTTAATTATTAATTAATTATTCGCAAGAATTCTCACACATCTTTTTTGTAAAATGAACAGTTTTTCTACTTCGACGCAATTTCCCCATACAATAATGCCATATATTAACCACGAGTAGACGTACGCGTAGTACGCTGTCTTCGCTGTTTTGAAGTCGGTTGATCTTTTCGACTCATTTAAAGCATACGCAAAACTTGCAACTTTGTTTGATACAAAATTAATATTGTGCCTTCCAATTTATATTAGTGTCAACTATCAATCCCAAGAGTCTAAATTCATCGACACACTGGAGCGGTATGTCATTGAATGAGTAGGTAATACTCAATGAACGTTTTTGATAAGGACTGTATTGCATAATTTTAGTTTTTGAGAGATTTATTTTAAAATTGTGGTCCTTTTGCCAATTTACTATTTTTGTCAGTATTAAATATAGTGTCGACCAGTATTAAATTTAAATTGCTACCGTCGTCACATGGAAACACTATTGAGATGTCGTCAGCAAAAAGGACACTCTGGACATTTATTTCTCTCGGCAAATCGTTAATATAGATTAGGAATAAAATGCACCCGTATTATTTCAGGGACAATATTTTTTTCCTTTTGAACTGGTGATAAGCACCGGAAATGTAAGGTTGAGAGACAACCGACTTTCTCTAATAAACACGGTAAATATTCCATGTTAAATATTAATTTTAATAATAAAATTGTTTTTAATAATTCAGTTATGTATTTTTTCATTTGTTGAATGATATATGAATATCGTACGTGTTCACAACATGTATTACAGAAGTCCACATAGTCCACAATACTTGCAAAGTAAGAAGCAAGATTACATTAATTTTATCGATATCAATAATCGACCTTTTGGTCGCCCTAGCATACATGAGATTTTTACGCGTGTGTGAGTGTACGTCAAACGCAGTAATTGCGTTAGTGTGACAACCAATAACAAACTCACGATCGAAGTGTATGTTGTTTATTTGTGTGCGTAATCCGCGTAGGCATTGGTTTTCTGCTTGTAGTGAAATAAAAGAGTGGGAGACAAACGGCGACACGCGTTCCGATACAAATCAGGAACTATTTCCTTTCTAACTTCCTTTATATGTTCTGTGGCTACAGCCTAGGGATATTTAAGTCAAGAGTGAATAGGTTACTTCTAGTTCTAGGAAGCATGCTCCATCGTTGGCCTGATCATCGCTCACTATCAGGTGAGATAGTAGTCAAGCGCGAGCCTTTCAATAATAGTAAAATAAACTTAATTTCCAAAAAGGGTTTTCTTAAACTTTTCACTATCTTTGATGAATACTTATTCACTTATCTTTGTCAGTTATAGACATAATCTCTCTTATTCGCAACTGCAGTAAAAAAGTCGCCTCTTTCTTATGAGAGCAGCAAATTTGCTGCTTACTGCATTTCTATCTGTGTACCTGAAGTTAAAAAGATTAATATAAAAAAGAGATTGAAAGAGAACTAATTACTTTGTTCAAAGAAATTGTTTTTCTTTTAAATAGATTGGAAATAATGCCAGGAACATTATTACTTCATTAGTCTCCGACACTGTCAATTTGTTTTGGGGTTTCTCTTTTCTTCTTCGTCGTTACACTCTTGACAGAGCGGTCGTGGTCGTCATATCAGGTTCAGGTTTGGTGGCACGCTTGACAATCCGTCGCCACTCGTCTCTCAAGGCCGCCCTTTTTGGGATTTACGCAGTTTATAAACATGAAAAAAACAATACTAAAAAATGGTAGTAATATTATGCCACAAAACAACAACCCTAAACGACCCTAATTTCACTTTCCAAGAAGGAAAAATCCAAAAAAAGTATCAACCCGCAAAATCGCTCCGCTCATCACCAAACCCCCACCCAAAAGCTAGGGGCGCTGCGCATTACAACACGAAGCACGCGCGCCGCTAAGCGAGGACCTTATTACTCCACACGCGATTTGCAAGTGAGGTCTGCGACAGCCCTAAAGCACTGGCAACTCGGAACTGGGAACGCTACTTGTAAGGGGAATTTAAATTATTCCTCGAGAAAGGCTAGTGTGTGAAATATGTAGGTTTGTATTTATGTTTTGGGGAGGTCGTGGCTAGATAATAACAGTCGCACAGGTCGATCTTCAAGGTTAAGCAACGCTTGCCAAGGTTGGTCTGTGAATGGGTGACCATCTTGACATAACGAGTTTCCTCCATGCCTCGGAAAGCACGTTAAGCCGTAGGTCCCAGGCCCCCGGCTGTCATTTGTAGATCTTTGGCAGTCGTTACGGATAGACAGAAGCCAGTAAATCTGACTCCAGTCTCGCCATGAAATACCGTATAGTTGGGAAAAGGCTGTATTTATGTTTCGGGGACGAATCTTAGTAAAGATACCTATAGCATAGTACATAATAATCAGCCTTCTAATGTTCCCACAGCTGGGACTCAGGCCACGCGAGCGCAGTTTAGTTTGGTGGATGTCAAATGTATCTACTAATTTTTAGTTCCAGGATATGCTGATTTCATCACGATGTCTTTTTCCTTCACTGTTTTGAGAGCAGTGGTGATTAAACCAATTACAAAAAGTACCTGATGCACCTGCCTGGGTACTGACCCAGCTAGCCAGGTAGGTACAAACCCACGATCTACAACTCATAAGTCGGAACATACTCCCGGGATAAAACCACTTTTTCGTGAAAATGTAACAAACCTTCATTCATACAAACTTTCGCATTTATAATATTAGTAGCAGTCATACATAGACGTACCTACTTCCACCTTTATAATATTACTTTGAAAACGAAATCTGACACTCAGAATAGAAAAATACGACATTTAATAGAAAATCCTCTGAACTATCTGCAGGCGGCGCAAGAGGTAGAACACGACCTAAAATAGAACATAAGATATTTAGTCAGTAAGTCTGACACCCCCTCTCGCTTCACCCAGAACGGTAGTACCTATTTTCTAATGTGATTTTATATAAAAAAAAGTTATCCTATACCAGAAACAGTCTACACAAATATTTTTTACATGCAGGAAGAGGAACGAACCTGCGAAACGGAGCGCAACAACCAATCACTATTTGGAACGAAAGCAAAGAAGACACTAACGAGGAAGGTCAAGCACTGGTTTATGTTATATATATCTATACTAATAGATATTATAAAGAGGAAAGATTTATACCTATTTTTGTATGTTTGTAATGAATAGGCTCAAAAAGTACTGGGCCGATTTAAAAAATTCTTTCACCAATAGAATGCTACATTCTTCCAATTTGACATAGGCTAAATTTTATTTTGGAAAAAAATAGGGTTCCGTACATATAATTTCTATGGCAGAACAACGTTTGCCGAGTCAGCTAGTGTAAATATAAAGGTTTTAGTCGGTAAAAGTCCGCCACGCCGTACACGCCACGCCATAGTAATTTTGATGATTTACAATCTAAAAAACAAGCAGCCAATCGCTCACTGCGCCTGGCAACGTGGCATCAACAATAAAAACACAATATAATGGATAATTAGATAGACAGATAGTTTCTACAGCATATGAGACTTGTCCCTTAGCCTAGGTAATTTCCCAACAAACTAAACTTAATTAGAGCCTTGACCTAATAAGCCCCTATTCATTTTCATAAGACCACAAATAAATAAAATATCAATCCATACATCAGGCAAGGCTCGAACTTCGCCAAATATTTGTTCATTTGTGGGCCACACAGATGATTGCGCAGGATTGGGGGAAACCTACCCTCTCGGAATATTAAACAGTCTCTCACTGATAGTTAACTTGCACTGGTAAGACGGATACAGTTTTGGCAATAGATTCATTGATTATAAGGATACGTTGGAAGACCAGACGCTGGTAAAACTCTAGCAGACAAGACAACGCGACATCGTCTTTTATAGAAGTTGTTCAAATTCACAAACATTTATGTATGTAGGACGTAGGTATACCAAAAATACTTAATTAGCTAAGTATAATTACAGTAAACCCATATTAAAAATAATAATAAAAACCCTAAATTTAATTAAAACAAACTAAAATATGGCGTCAAAAATCTCCTCCGTACTGCCAGCTGTCGACTGGCAATGTACCTACCCAAAAGTGTGGTGGTACTGCCACGCTATATGTCAATACTTATACTCTGTCTAAAGTAAAGTCCAGCCCTTGGGTCAAGCGAAGTGTTAACGGGACGTTTAACGTTTGAATCCCCGACCGGTCCTATGAGACCGCGCTGTTATTGTTTTACTATTGTGTCTCGTTTCGCGGGTATCTGAGTAATTAAACAGATTTTTATACTATTTGTGAATACTCGGACCTCACGATCTGAGTTTCAATAACGAAACGGTTTGAAAATATAATTTTCAAGAAAGTTATTATATTTCAGCCGCTTCAGGTTCCTCTATTACTATCAAATTAATATAATATAACGCCTGAATTCCTCAGAGATTAGCCAGAGAGATTACTTAAAATACACCCAAATTTTATTAGTTTTATTCAAGTCTCATCCTATGGCGGCTAGCATATTGCCACTATCAGGCAAATCTACAAGACTACAACTGCGAAATCCAAGATAGTTACTTATTAAAATCGCATTCTTCCACCACACTTACTTTTAATAAAATGGTAACCCAGGATTTAAAATTACACACATACGAATCAACATAATTCAGAATAAAAGAATACCAACCATAACTTTCATAGCAGGCATCCAATAAAAAAAAAAACAAACAAATTTAAAAATCGAACACCACCAAAAAAAAACCTGAAGTACAATCGCACACAACTTTTTTTTTGTTCTTTTTTTAATTTTATTATTTCAAAGGCGCCTTCGCAAGCGCAGTGTACGGTGTAATGTTACCAGCCCAATAAATAATGGATGGAATTTAAGGTCCGATCGTTAAAAGTGTTAATTTATCGTGTGCATTACTGTTTGTTTGTCCCTTGATTACCATTAAAACTAAGGACGGAGACTAATTGACTGGGCTCTTGTTTGTCAAGTAATTTTAATTAAAAATGTAAGAATAAAAGTTTAAATTATTGGTCTGGGATGGTGGAGTCATATGTTTTAGTGGCTGAGTTTAAAAATAGATTTAGTTTATTTCAGAAATGATTATTCTTGTTGTTTCTTTTATTTTGTGTTTTATAACTCCAACTGGAATCTAGTGGTTAAGTGGGTTTTATTACAAATATTTATTTTATAGAGCCTTTGAAAGTAATACATAATTGGCAGACTTTACTGACATTGAATAAAAACTATTCTTATTGTGAGACGAAGGCATTAGGTATATCATTATTTGGTTAAGACCTATGAATGCTCGGTAACGTAAACCTAGACAGATTAGAAAACGCCTCTCAACTAACAACGCCATCTAGTATCCAAATTAGGTACTATTTTCTATGACTTTGCAATTAATAAAAGATTATACAAAATCTGTAATGAAATTTAAAAAGTTATTTTATTATATCCCTTTCGTCACTAAGTAATGCTATAAACAATATTTTTTTTTAGTAACAGTACAACTTTACTTATTATTAATCATAGATTTACTTAAAAATGCCGACAAACAAAACTAAACCTCCATAACAGAATGGAGTTATTTTAATTGAAACATCGGTAATATAATAATGACACAATAAAAATATTGTTTCAACCATTATAATTACGGTCAAATTAATAAAATAAAATGTAAAACCATAAAATATAGGACGCCATAAATCATTAACAAACAACACATGATATTTACTCAGATAATTATCATTTACTAATTGGACCAAAGGCTTTTAAGTATTTTTAGTAATGGAATATACAATTACCATTGTAGTATCTAATTTATTTTTAATTGTAGGTTTAATTTCAGTAATTAAGTAGGGTCAGACGGTCAAGCGTAGGTTGTATTTGCCTGTAGGCTGTGGGCTTCTAATTCGTTGCTTAACTAAGTAAGATAGGTATATAGAAACTCGTGACGTAATAACATATTTACAGGTCGATGTCAAGGTTAAGCAACACAGGCCGAGGACAGGCTGTGGAGGGGTGGCCGTCTTAATATATTAAGATTCCTCCGTATGGGCCCAGAGAGTACGTTAAAACGTAAGTTCTAGTTGTCACTATTTAACAGTTGTTATGGATAGTCAGAAGGAAGAAAATCTTATACCAGTATTGTCAGTTTCATTGGAAGCCAAACTCAATTTGATTAGGATTATTGGGAACACAAATAGATGTCAGTAACCGTATGGGCCCAGCAGGGTCAATGTTTGCTAGGACCACAGGTTCGCTTCTGAAAGGAAACTTGTGATACTAGAACGAAAAGTAAACTGTAGGACATAGGTCAGATGAGATGAGATGACGATGATGAGAGGTAGGATTTGATTAAGTTGAAAATCAACATACAACTTGACACTGATCTGCAGAATACATTAATGCATTCTGCATAATAAAACTACCGCCAATAAAAACCAACCTCATCATTTAAAATAACCGTCCCATTCTCACAAATCCTCCATCACCAAAAACTTGAACGTTTTCCTCCCTAGGGAACATAACAATATAATCAAAGGTACATTCATGTCTTCGCGCGACAAGCTTATATAAAAGTAAACACGATATTTCTGGGGATTTTTCCTTGTTTTTCGTACATAATACATACTTGTTATCTAATACAATACATTGGCTTTACACAATAAGTATTGGGAACTGATCACGGACGATATTCCGGTAAAAATATCAAATTTCACCGAAGCCGGGGCATAGAACTATTAGATTACGGGGGAGTACTAATGGAACTCGATTTGTAGAGTGTAAGGCGATAGTAACTCACTTTTTCGTGTGACGTACCCATTTTACTGCAAGCTTTTTGGAGTGGAACCATATAGATACAAAACTACAAAATCTTGCAACGCGTAAACTTATGAGTGACAGATACTTAAGTGGAATGAAACGTAAAGATGAATGATAAATGTGAAGCATAATTGTGTGAAAGAGATGAAAGTTCAAAAGATAGGAAGTGTGAAAGAGATAGGTAATTTAGAGTAAAGATGTGAGAGAATGCAAAAGAGAGATTGATCAAAGACGAAAGATTAATAAGACATTGAACAATTAAAGGGGTAAATAAACAAACTTATTGAAAAATCTGTCATTAATTTGGCCCGAAACCAATCCTGTAACACATATTTTAATATGTGTTTCATACTTCGTACCTGTCTTTAACGTGAATATTATTTTGAGTTGTCAAAAGTTTTTGCTCATACAGTGAAATGTTCTAGATTCGTAATGTCAAAACAATTAATTCTCGAAAATTATGAAAGTTTATTACCAACTGCTAACTTCTTCACTGTTAATTTTGACTCGATTTAATATTAACGCTGAAAAAGTTTATTGAGAAAATGTGTGAAAAATTGGAGTATGGCTTCACTGGTCCTTATTTCTTTTTATTATTGTTAGGCTCGCGCTTGACCACTCTCTCACCTGATGGAAAGCGACAATGAAGCACGCTTACCTAGAAGTAACCTAATCACTCTCAACTTCTTGAGGTTTTAATTATCAGGAAACATAGACTCCAGCGAAATTCAACTCCTTAGCTGTACGCACAATAGATATGTTCCCAAAACGTATTGTGTTATTGTCCCACCCGTGGGATATCCAAAATTTGCGCTCATCTCATAATCGCCTACTTCAATTTCCTTCTCATCGTACTGACTATCTTCACTGTTCTTTCTTTGTTCAAGCTATTTCTTTGTGGAATGCGCTCCCCCAGGAGATTAGGATGGCAACGAACCGATTAGCATTCAAAACCAAAGTTCGCGAGATGATTCGTAAGAAGTTGGCAGTAGTATCATCACAGCGGTGAAGATATCTAATTGTCGATTATAACCAATTGTTTGACTGTGTATGTATGTATATGTAGATATATGTAGTTTAATAATTTGAGTATATATTATGTATTATTATTGTATTTATGGTTTATTAGTATATCTATTCTTGTCTCCGCTTTTTCTTTCTCTTATTGCACCTACCACTATTTTTCTCTGCATCACCCAAAGGTTGACTGGTAGAAAATGCCCAAGGCATTAAGTCCGCCTCTGTACTTATATGTGCATAAAGCATTAAATAAATAAATAAATAAATAAATAAATATCCACCACCTATTAACTGTAATATTAATATCCTAACCCAGTTTTCAAACCCAACTCACAAAACTCTAGATCATATTTCACGTGGTGGTAAGTGATATACAGTCGAGAGTTAGAACCATAGTACCACCAAAACATTCGCATAACATAACCCGCGTCGATCTTCCGAATAAAGTATTACCAACTTATGAGCAATTCAATCGGACAGGATTATTGTTTCGGGGCACTTCGGCTTTTTCCGCATCAACTCGGCTTTTTTCGGGTATTTCCGTCGGACAGATGGTAATCACCGTATAACCGGGATTGTGTGTACATGCCATGTTTACCATATTTATAGTTATATTATACAATTTCTATTGAGGTGGGAAATAATCTAAGACTTCCTCTCGCTCTAGGGTCCACCCTAACATTCCCGTCACTTGCCTTTGGCGTTTTAGGAGCCAAAGTTTCCATTTCAAAAGTTTTCCGATGATTCTAGCAGGCATCGACCCTGATGTTTAGCAGGGTCGATGCCTGCATTATGATCGATGCCTGCAACATTATGGTTTAGCTAACATCTCTTTGAGGCGCACATGGAGTACTATGCGAGGTCGATGACTCGGGTTTGATCAGGACAGTCATGGGACGGCCAAATGGCCTTTAATGTTAGATATCCCATATATGATGGTTATAGGCTAAATAACATCACGCTACGAGTCACAGGAGCGGAGCAGCAACCGCATGAAACCACGGAGGACATTTTATTATTCATTTAATTTGTTATACAAGTGCCTCGGAAAGCACGTTAAGCCGTTGGTCCCGGCTGTCATTTGGAGATCTTTGGCAGTCGTTACGGATAGTCAGAAGCCAGTAAATCTGACTCCAGTCTTGCCATGAAGTACCGTGTTACCCCAGTTAATGAGTTGTGGAGGTCTGGTAGGCAGCCGCTCCTCGTAAAATACTGGTATTCAGCTAAATCCGGCTTGACTGGAAGCCGACCCCAATATAGTTGGGAAAAGGCTAGGCAGATGATGATACAAGTATATGGCTTCCTTTTTATTTGTTAAGTATTTTCACTTCCAAACACTTCACTCTAAAAAGTTCAAAGTATTTCATACTCCAAGAAACGTAACAAAAATATCCCGAGATCACGGGACTCAGTCCAAGCGCGCAGTGCAAGTCGGCCCAGTTATTAAAGCTCTTAGCCCGTTTACTTGTGACTCCGAATTCTAGATACCACTGGCTTTAGTGTGCTAGTTTTGAGTCTAGAATTTCAGGGAATATAACTAATTTCATTCAGACATTAAATTTCGGGAATGGTTCCGTTTCTTTGTGAAATGTTGGACGTGGCCTATATTTTGCCAAGCGAGTGCTAGTGAATTTCCGGAGAGGCGAATGTGGTACAAATTTGATTAAATTTTAAGTATTTTGTGAAATATTATGTGGGTATAGTGGATCTGAAGCTATTTTTATTGAATCTAAAACAGAATAGGTACGAGAAGCCTGAGTTAACATGTTTGTTGTTTCAGATATTTGAAATGGTAAAAAATAAACTGACTGAACTGAAAATGGAACCCAGGATTCAACAGACAGAGTGATTCATGCAGAAAGTTTGGGTGTCAAGGTGTAAAGAAAAGTCAATAATTCCATAATAGTACATTATGATACAAGTGTGTAATGTGCGTCATTATCGTCGCGGTGGTATTAAGATCCGAGCCATGGCGAGGATCTTAAGAGAACCAAGAACGATAATGACTAATTACTCACGTGTATCATACGACGTTTTTCGACACACTTGTGAAGAAAATAAATTTAAAATCAACTTTATTTAGTAGGTAAGTATATGAAAAGTTTATTTAGAGAAACAGTTCGTAAATGTGCAGTCAGTAAAGTTATAATTAACTATTTTGACTGTATAGTGGTCCCATGACATAGATTTTCGACTTAAAGGCGTACAGAACAAATTATTTTCCTCATAAATAGTTTTTGTAGGCATTTTTGTAAAATCTGTAAGTATATTATTTTTAAATATGGCGGCAAAAAAAAATACTTTTCTTAAACGCGCGCATGCGCGAAAAATGGCGGCCATAGACTAGCTACTCTAGCTCTTGGTTTAGAAAAAATAAGAATGAGGTTGCATATAAACAGAAAATACAAATTTGATGAAACATTTAATTAATTAAATATGTAAAATTTTAAACAGTTTATTTAAACACGAAATTGCATGAAATAAGTAAGTAAAACACTAATTTATGCTATTGAACGCAATAACAAATTTTATTCTTTTTTTGTCTTAAAACTCTTTTTGACAAAAAAGAGGTTAAACAAAAAGGTTCTAACTACATTACCGCACATGTGCATAATAGTAATCAAAATGTCACAGTTTGGTAATGAGCCCCTTTATATACCTAAGTGCAGTGCAATAATAGCCACTTTATGAGCAAGTGTGTCGAAAAAAAAATTAGATGCACAGGACCGATCGTGGCGACGCCTGTTGGGTTCTATTAACCAATAAGAACATGGTTCACTATTTTTACTGTTTATCGAGTTTGGGCCATAATTCCCAAAGCCTAAATAACACGTCTTTAATGTACGTAATTTCTAGAGGAAGTGATCCAATTACGTCCAAATACTATTTTGCTAATAGAAAACATTATAGGATTATGTCTCGAAAACACGGATCATGTGAGACGAGCCACGAAAACAAAGGCGTTGCCAAAAGGTAATACGAAATATCAAGAAAAGTACATCTATTATCTATTATACATAGGTACTACCTGTCTGTCCGACTGTTACCTCTTTAAGAGCTAACTGCTGAACGGATTTGGATTAACAAAAACTTGGCACACAGGTAGACCATGTTCTGGAATAGAACACAGGACAGTTTTCGCTGCCGGAATCTGTGTTTCCTGATAGCTATAACTTACGGGTCTAGTCAAAAGTAAATAGGTTACTTCTAGGCCAGTGAGCTACATTGTCAACCACATCATCGCTTATAATCAGGTGAGATAGTGGTCAAACGCGAGCCTTTCAATAATAAAAAAAATCTCCTGGA
The DNA here is from genome assembly GCA_030763345.1 of Mythimna separata. NCBI lineage: Eukaryota > Metazoa > Arthropoda > Insecta > Lepidoptera > Noctuidae > Mythimna > Mythimna separata. The sequence goes on from CM061192.1 coordinate 11,416,391, forward strand.
GTGTTAGTTGCCTTAGGATAATTTTAGATTTTCACGCCTGTATCATGTTCTGACAATTACTATCCATTCCAGGTTGCCTGGAAGAGATCGAGAAATGCGATAACGCTACCCATAAAATACTCAATTCGGAAACCTGCCCATATATATAAATTTTCTACTTTCACGCGGCCAAAGCTGTAGGCAGAGGCTAGTCCCCAATATAATAGAAACATCAAACTAAGTATTACTTCCTAGAAGTTAGAACTGAGCTCAATATCTCGAGATCTCTTCAACTTGATACAATAAAGATCGCTTCTTAGAAAATGTAACACGAATATGTAAGAAAATAAATGTGAGTGACATAAAACAGTAAGGGAATAGAGAGATTAAAAACAAATAGATACAAAAGTTTCTTACTAAGAAATGTCAATAAATAGTGTCAGGAAAGTTTATCTAATATATTTAAAAAATAAACTAGATTCTGCCAGGCGCCTTCGTCCGCGTAAAAGTAAATTTTCTTCAAAAAAACTTTGGATCACCGTTTCATCCCTGTGTTGATTTATTTATTTATTTACACTAAGGGCCTGTTTCACCACCTATAATTAAGTTTCCAATATCTTACTTGGCAGATAATTTCATACCAATTCTGTTCCATTTTTAGGGTTCCGTACCTCAAAAGGAAAAAACGGAACCCTTATAGGATCACTTTGTTGTCCGTCTGTCCGTCCGTCTGTCAAGACCCTTTTTCTCAGGAACGCGTGGAGGTATGAAGCTGAAATTTATATCAATTACTCAAATCTACTGTCCCTTGAAGCTGTGAAAAAATCAAACTTCTGAGCCAACGCAATCAAAAGATACAGCCGTTTGTGACGCAAATTTTCGACACTTGCAAGGGAATCAAAACCTACAGGGTGCTTCCCGTGAACTCAGAATCTTGAAATTTGGTACGAAGCAACGTCTTATAGCATAAATAAAGGAAAAATTACGAAAACCATAAATTTTTAGTTACATCACATAATATATATTTTTTCAATAATTTTAAACTTACTACTCATTTCCTCATAAACGCGTAGAGGTATTAAATTGAAATTCATACCAAATACTCAGGTCTATAATACCTTTAAGCTGTAACAAAATCAAACTTCTATGTCAACGCAATCAAAAGAAACATCAATTTAAGCTGCATATTTTGAAACTCGCAAGTACTCGCAAGGGAATCAAAACCTAAAGGGTACTTCCAGTCGACCTAGAATCTTGAAATTTGGCATGAAGCAACGTTTTATAGCACTCATATAAGGAAAAGTCTGAAAACTGAAAATTTCTTGTTACGTCACAAGAATTATTTTTTTGAAAAATCTTCAACGCTCGATTCGAGAATTGAACTTTATTCATAGGTAAGTTAGAGGTATTGAGTTGAAATTAACACCATATAATTGGGTCCGTGGTCCCTTGAAGCTGTGCAAAAATCAATTTTCAATTCAATTGGTAAAGTGACGGGAAAAAAAGATTCGTCCGTGTATACTGCAAAAAACGTACATTTCGAGACTGTCGAATTGTTCGATTGAACTGTTTTTATAGGTAAGTTACTACGGAACCCTCAGTGCGCGAGTCCGACTCGCACTTGCCCGGTTTTTAATTTATTCAGGAAGTAGTGGCTACTTGGACATTGTGAAACAGGCCCTTAATGCACATAAAAGTACAGAAGCGAACTTAATGCCTAACGCTTATGCTTAATGCTTAGGGCCTGTTTCACAATGTTCGAGTAGCACTACTCACTGAATAAATTCGAAAATGTGACAGAATCCGTATGAAATTATCTGTCAAGTAAGATACTCGCAACTTAATCATAGGTGGTGAAACAGGCCCTTAGTGTTTGCCCTACGTATTGAGTATTAAGTTATAAAAGGAAACCTTTAAAAAAATTCACGTGTCTAATCCGTTTCGGTTGTGCATTGATATGTCAGTCGGTTTCTAGCAAGTAATTGTTGTGCTTTGAGTAATAATTAGGTACTTGTGCTTAATTGTTCGCGCTTTCGATAGTTCCCTATTTCCCAAGCTAAGCAACATTTTTCCTTAGCGGATTGCCAATATTATCAAAATCGGGTTGCTAGTTCAACCGTGAAAGCATAACAAACAGACAAGAGTTCCTTTCATATTTATAATATTAGTATGGGTAATATAAATGTCCGACCAGACGGGTGTTGTGTCCGGTCCTGGCAACTGCCCGTCTAGACAGAAGATCCTCCCTTTTCAACGGAGGTTTGTAGCTCTTTACATCCTAATCCGCATACTTCTAAAATATCAAACTTTTCAGTAACAAAGAAAATACCTAAACATATCAACTACTGACACAGACTTCCAACTTAGCTCTACAATACATCTAAAACCTAGACTAGACTTAGGTCCATTCCAGAGTGTTAAGCCGGCTAGATAATACAGTATACAGGGTGCTCGAATATCCGGATATATGGACGCTGAAACTGAAATACAACCACCATAAATATGGAACGAGTTAAAACTTCGAGAAAATTCTGTTTTACAGTATGAAACTGTTAAAAGTTTCTTTCTACAGTTTCATACATGTTCATAAAGACATGAATTTTGTTGACTTGTTCATTTTCAGCGAGTTTAGAGACACTGAAAATGAATTTAATAGTTCCACGTTTAGATGTGTTGAATGTGGATGTTGAATTGGAAAATGTTCATTTATCATGCGTACAGCTAAAGAGTGGAATTCCCTACCTAGGTCTGTGTTTCCTGATAGCTAAAACCTAGGGGTCTTTAAGTTAAGAGTGAATAGGTTGCTTCTAGGCAAGCGTGCTCCATCGTCGACCACATTATCGCTTACCATCAGGTGAGATGTTGTCAAGCGCGAGCCTATCAATAATTAAAAAAAAAAGTGTGTGTGTGTGTTGGTTGGATATTTTTTTTATTATCATTATTATTTGTGGAGTCTTCTTTAGAATTGTCATGAAGTCGATCAGTTACATAGATAAAGGTAAGTTGTCCACACACATAACAATAATATGTTTATTTTATGTTGTTTGTCATGTGCCAGTCTCAAATTAAAAACAAAAAATTGTTTTTCTTTGTTATTCGATTAACAAATATTGGTCGTTATTATTTTTGACAGACAATCGCTTTTCCAATCGAAAAACAATAAATATAGCGTTTACAATTCTTATATTTTAAGTTTATCAGTAAAATAATATTAGAGTGGTATAGGTACCTATCAGGGATGACAAAAGAACTAAAGGTCGACAAATAAAACATTGGAAAGATCATAACCTATTCAGTCTTGACTTAAAGAGACCCAGGTTGTAGCCATCAGGAAACACTCCAGCAGGGAATTCCACTCCTTAGCTGATCAATTGCAAGAGATAGAGGTACTAAGTGGACAAGCTGTTATTAAAAACCAATCGTCAGCAATAAAAACTTCTATTATATCCGTGGAATATTTTCCCTTGGGATAATTTTGCGGGGCCGGCCGAAGCCACTACCAGCGTAGCTACGCTAGTTTACCATATTCCTGAGCACTAATGAATCTGAGGTTTAGCGGAATTTATCTCTAGTTAGTAGTTATAGTAACTAACCAACGGTGAGCCACAGAACCTGAAACTTTTCACTGCATAATTATTTAGTCGCAAAACACTGAAATTCATAATTAGTATTCTATCTCGAGGGGTGGAAATATACGGGGAGGATTAAGATGGGCGTTTGTTTGTTTACTAACTGCTGTTAGCAGCTTCACCCGTATGTTAGTAGAAAATTATCCTAAGGGAACAAAAGCCCCAGGGTAAAAAGTATTCTATAGGTATGCTATTCCAGGACATGGTCTACCTGTATACCAAGTAGTAGAAACTAATTTCTGCCAGGGATTTCACCCGCGAGAATATCATCTTTCAGTGATAAAGCAGACTTCTACTGGAGAAAGAATTTTTAAAATCTGTTCAGTACTTTTTCATTACAAAAAAAATACAAATCTTTCGGCCTTAAAATGTTAACAAGTGTGGTACATTGGTTCTATCGAGTAGTCTCAAGCTTAGTGACATGATGTATTTGACATCTGTCAGTGGCCTGGTGACAAAATACTCCAATAAGCAGTACAATACCGTTTCTTACCTTAAAATATAAAACCTGGTTGCTCTAGGAACGTATTCCCAAAACGTTTTGCGCATGACTCTTTCTTCTGCGAAATTTAGTTCATGAATCCCCGACCGGTCCTATGAGACCACGCTGTTATTGTTTTACTATTGTGTCTCGTTTCGCGGGTATGTTATAGGTTAAAAATGTCACCGCGATCCTGAAACGCAGTGGGTAACTGATGGAATACATGTAGGTTTTAGTCAGTAAAAGTGAGTTGAGTAAGAGGATGGAGCCTCTTACTCAACTCACTTTAGGAATTGTTTGAAGATTTCCCATCTCCCAAGCAAAAAAGGGGTTCCTTAGAGTTCCTGCTCGCGTTTCCAACCCTTATATTTCCATCGCAAAGCGGTCAAACAAAGTTCCGTAACAACCCCAAGTTGCATTTCCTCACTTTCCGTAACTACTCTCTCTGCTTTTGAAGACTCTTACTCGTTTAATGGATAGTTTTCATTGAACATGTCTGCTTTATCCTTCTTTGTTTTTGTTGCTTGCTGGTTTTCATTCTGCGTCACTAAAAGTTTCATAGTAAACTAAAATGCATTTTTTCCGTGCAGGTATCAAACCCGCGATACACAAAGCAGCAGTGACATCTTTCGTGTGAATTTCATTCTTTCTCCTACGTAGAGTACAGCCAGAAGAATGTCTGTTTGTTTGTTCTAGCTAATATTCAAAACGGATTGACCGATTTAGATGGGACTTTCAGTACTAGATAGCCGATTTTATACAGAGTAATTAAGATTATTTTTCGATCTGCGCAAAAAAAATCTTCTTGAAATTATAACTAAATAGCTTTGTGCTGATTTTATTAGTCTGACGGGCTGGAAAGTAACATCCATCATTGTAGCATATAACAACAGTAATGGACTACCAGAGATTGTACAAACAATCTTAAAACAATATTGAATATCTGTAGTTTTCTTAGAATCAATTCGTAAAGCATTTAAGAGCTCCCCAAGTAGCTCCTAAGTACTATTAAAACACGAACCTCCCATAACTTTAATAGACACTAAATTTAATCGTAATAATACTAAGTACTTAACTCTAAGCAATAATCTCGTCTGCTAACTAAAAGATCTTTTAAGAGTATTCCTGTTTCGACACCCAGATTTTCGGCACCAAAATTTTCGGCACCCAAGCTATTCTCGTTTTGGCTCCAATAGGTATTTTGGATGGTATTAACCCATACAAAATCCCAATCCAAAATACCAATATTTGCCGAAACGGGAATAGCTATCGTCTGTTTTTTAAACCCGGAGACTAAAATGACATTTCAACACAAAAGAACTGGCGTCACTCCTATAGTAAATTTGACATTACTTGTGTCAATTTAGTCTCAGGGTATAAAAAAGAGACGATAGGGTGCCGAAAATTTAGGTGCTGAGTATCAGGTTGTCGAAATGGGTATACTCCATCTTTAAAGGTTAACCTCAGAAATCTAATAAAGGTTAAATTGTGAAGTTTTGATCCCTCATTATTATTATTATTAAAAGTGGCTTCGTTTAACGTTTCGGCGAAAACTGTTAAGTGTCGAGAAGTTTTATTTACTTGCGAAATCCTTCGGGAGTTGGTGCTAGGTGATATTGAAGTATTTACCTGAAACAAAAAAATAATTATGCTTATTGAAATTGTAGAACCTTTTTTTTCAGTACCTGTTTAGATAGATAGTCTAGAACGAGCAAATGAGAAATAAAAAAAAATGTTCAAAGACCAGTTTAAAATCATAAAATTAGGTGATTTGAGAAGTCGGTTAAAAAATAAGACTGTCAGATATGACTCGGATGGCTTACAAGCCAATCGGCGTAATTAATTTTATTTATTAAGAGGACCCTTCCTGAGCCATCTATCGTAATATTCAGTAATTCCTTCATGTACCTACTCGAATATTTCACAACACTCGTTCCAGGAAACACGTGTTTTTTTTTAAAACCTTAACAGTTCTTGGAAAACGTTTTCATCATTCAGTCTCCATGAAATGTGTTTCTGTATAAAATATATTATACCTGTTTTTATTTTTATTAAAGGTTGGTGCCCTGAAATCGCGCGACGGGGTCGCAGCAGATCAAGAAGGTGATGGCGGGACGACTTAGATGTCTTCCTTCAGAATTGGCAAGAAGTAGCTCAAAGCCGAGAACGATGGAAGGAATGGAGGGAAGCCTTTGCCCAGCATTGGGACAGTATAGGCTAGATATAATAATTATTTATTTTTATTTATGGATACATTATGCAGGGGCAAAATTTATGCAGAGCAGCAGATTTTCACAGTTCGTTACTGTCTACAGTAGTAGTATTTATAGTTGTAAACTAGTCACTTTCACGCAAATAAAACGGTTTTTCTTTCTTCCTAAATTTGAGTTTTGATTTCTACAGAACCCAAAATATCTGTGTTTTCAAAATATCTAGAAAACGATTTGTAATAACGTCATAATCACGTATATAAAATATGTGTCAGGTTGGCCGCTCTTAATACAAAATATTAGTTTTATTTTATTTCTATTCTATGAAATTAGTTACTAAGTTCACATAACAAATAAAATCACCTAATAAATATGATTTTCTTTATTTCGACCTTCTTAGGTACTTATCTAAAATCATGAAAACTTGACCAAAAAACGCGTAATTCCTCAATCTAAGTCCCCATCTTCAAAATTAAAAACCTTCCAACCACATTCGCGCCATCACAATAAAAATCTCGATAGTAATAAAATTTCCCGAAAACTTTTACCGATCGCCGACCGCGATGTGCCCACCAATAATTATCCGAATACCGACTTACCGAGTTATCGAGTATCGATAGATATGCAAACAGCTTCGAGAATATCGAGTCGAGTGAAATTTCATCGGAAACTTTACATCGGTAACGACCATCGCGAATTAAAAAAGGAACGCCCTTAGAATAAGGATCAGAATAAAACAACTGAACACTTGATACCGCATTTATGTTCGTTGGCACCATGTCACACCGTTGCGAGCTTTTGTTAGCTTGTGCATCTCTCATCCATCGGATACCGAATTCGTTACGGCGACGCCTGGCCTTTGCCCAACAGTGGACGTCTTTCTGCTGAAATGGTGATTATGATTTTCGTATCAGAAGACTTGATGGATGTGTGGTGTGACAAGAATGGACAAAGTGAGAAATGAGTATATTAGGGGAAGTTTGAAAGTGGCGCCAGTGACTGAAAAGTTGAAAGGGAATCGTTTGTCTTGGTGTGGTCATGTAAAGAGGACGGTTGAAACGCATGTTACTAAAAGAGTTATGAGTTAAATGAGTTGACATGTAGAGGGAGAGGAAGGCCAAAGCAAAGATGAATGGATTGTGTGAGAAGTGACATGAAAGAAAAGGGAGTGAGTGATAGCGTGACGAGTGACAGGACAGAATGGAAGAAAAAAACGTGTTGCGCCGACCCCAAATAAAACGGGATAAGGGCAGGAAGATGATGATCAGAAGCCTTGATAGGGTAACCAGCTAGGACCCTTCAATCCTGAGTCCCGTGGTTCTCTTTCGTACAACCCAGGGCCCCAGTAGGCTCCGACCCTGCCGGGCCCCAACAGTTTGCTAACATAGTCTCTTGGCCAGATATCACCTTAAATAGAGAGGTGAGGTAGAGTAATAAAGAAAAATACTGCCAAGGGATTTGTGTCCCTATATATTTTTTGTATATTTTTTTATAGCCTATATTGTATAGGCTATAAAAAAATATACATAGTTTTGAACTAAGCAGTTAATTAAAACTTTTACGAAAATTAAAAACTGCTTTTAAAAAGTTTCGACTAATGCTATTGATAGCGTATTCCCCTTTCACATAATCATTAAAAATAAATGAGCAGTAACTAAAGTACCCTATAATAACTATTATTTTAGCAGTAAATCTTTAGTAATTTCTCTAAGTGTATTGGGTAGGGGGCACTTACGTTTTATGTGTATTGGTATTTTAGACTAATTATATAAGCGTTTAACTAATTATACTTATTTCATAGTTGGACTTTACTGTGCCGTAAATTCTACAATTATTTTAAATTATGTTTATTATTGATTGGCTCGCGCTTAAAAACTATATTATATACCTGATTCTTCTTCTTTTCAAATCAATGGATATCATCATCTGCCTAGCCTTTCCCAACTATATTGGGGTCGGCTTCCAGTCAAGCCGGATTTAGCTGAATACCACTATTTTACGAAAAGCGGCTGCCTACCAGACCTCCACAACCTATTAACTGGGGTAGCACGGTACTTCATCTATTCACTCTTGACTTAAAGACCCCCAGTTTGTAGCTATGAGGAAACATAGACTTCGACATGAAATTCCATTCCTTAGCTGTACGGGCTAGGCGGGCTAGGCGCGGGCTCACGGACGGCGAGCACTGGGGAGCTCGCCGTCCGGCACTCTGGTAATAACCTGGACCGGGCCTAGTCGTCAACGGCGCGTTCTGTTCCACGCGCGCCTCAAGGAGATGTCAGCAAACTAGGGGAAAATACTATTATTCCAAATAATCTATACTTGTAGTTGTGTTGTAGTATTTTTTTCGGTCGGCATTTTGCGCATTTCAATCGGTTACAAATAACCTAAGACGACCCACTGACCTAAATTTCATCTTTTATTTAATTTAGTGCTTAATGAAGAAAAAAAAAATTCATTTCATAATTCTCCATATTCTACAGCATCGGTGTAACAAAATCCACGATGACGGAACCCGATACACCCGATTCGTAATCTCGATCCGCGCATCGCATCGAGAATCGATTAACTAACGGAATGCAGAATTCCGTATCGATTCTCTCAAAAATTACCGAGCGAGACCATTTTCTTTAATAAATTACATTAAAAGATCGGATCTCGAAAATTGACCGATGTATCGACATCGGATGTGATCCCGACTTTGCTTGTGGTAATTAAGGAGAGTTTATGTGAAAATGTTTCGATATACGTGATCGATTATTGTTGGGTAACAATCGATTTTGAGTGAGATAACTGTAAAAATGTAAGGTGTAGGTAGGAAAGTGTTTTATCCTGAAGGCTATAATTTCTTACGGCCGCCATAGGTAAGTCAGTTACGCAGATAACGTGATAATACCAGACGACAACCTGATTTCACTTCATATTTTAAAACAAATAATATAATTTACCTTTAAATCGGAGAAACAACCAAGATAAAAGATTGCTCCAAAATCTACTTAGCAATAATTATATTTTTATAACATAGCTAAAAATAAATCTACACTTTTAAATATTGTAAAGCTAAAGAGTATGTTTGACCACGCTTATCTCAAAACCTATTGGTTCGAAATGGTAAAAAAATAGCGTAAGGTTAGTATTACAGTAACCAAAGACTTGCTGGATGTAAAAGATACCGTAGGTTCCCAGAAATCATTGAAAAAGTATTCACTATCAATACCCGCGAAACGAGACACAATAGTAAGACAATAACAGCGCGGCCCTATGAGAACGCTCGGGGATTCATGAATTAATGAAAATAGCAAAAAATGTTCCTCAAAACACATAGTACAAACACTCTATCCTATACGCATATCTACACATTTTTACCAATACTCTCTCCAACAACGGAAATAAAGTCCCCAAATAAAAGATATACCCACATATTTCTATAGCAAACTACCCACAATATACGGTATATTGTATTTAAACGCAAGCAGGACTCGAATCGGCGACATTAATCGTATCAACCGTCCCTTTTGTTTTGTCCTAACTTTATTTATATCGGCCGATTGCGTATCTTATGTGTTTAAGGGCCGGATTTGGGAGAGATATTTTTGGTCCTTTTTTCGGCAATTTTTGTAAAGGACTTGTTTAATTCAATGAATTGGTATGGCCATGTCTGCTTCTTTTCGAATCGATGGTCTTTGTCGTTACACTCTTGGCAGAGAGTTCGTGGTTGTCATGAGGGTAGCTCTCAGAAAGCTGTTAGGGTATGCAGCACAACTTCCCGCCACTTTTGCCTGTTGGCAGTCATCCTGGCGCACTCGTTCAATGGGCCGCCAACAGCCGCCTTGATCTTAGCTGTTGATCATATCACTGAACTGCCACGCGGCCTTGTCCCGTTTACCTTCCCTTGTATGACAAGGCGTTCGATGGAGTCACTTCCACGTCGACATATACATATGTTCAAAGTATTTAAAAATACGACTGCGCAGACAAGCGTAGACAAGCGCTCCTTGACACTCGAATCAATGGTAAACTCGTTAAACTGTTTGTGCCCAGTAGGTTGCCACGTTAACTGCAACATCAGTGGCACACATTAAATCCCCCAAAGTGCAGGTGTATGTGCACTTGAGGCACTCCAACGTGTGGCTCATGTTTTGAACAGAAGCACCACACTCACATTGAATATCCATGTGAAGAGGAGGGATGAAACGCAATGAGTTGAAACGTAGACGAATGATGAATGGATTGTAATAGATGATGTGGAGTATAGCTAGTTTTCTTATAATAACAAACTACATTACGACATTCGAATACTTTGGTGTTTCTTTCGGGCTTGCGAACAATGAGCAATGAATAGCTCGCTGTCGATCCGTCCAGTAAGGACCGAACCGGAGTCGCCGACGGCGTACAGTGTACAATGCGCGCGCCTCAAAAATATGTCAGCAAAACCGTAGAGGGCCCCGAGTAGTAGCACACTAGTAGAGCCGATACCCGCTAGGGCCATGGGATATTTTAAAAAGAGATACTGTAGTTCAAAAACAAAAAGAGGAACTGAAAAATACAATAGGGGTTTAGTTAGCAAAAGTCTGACACGCTCTCTCACTCCACTCTAAACCGAAAAAAGTCATTGCATAATTTCCCACCCCAAAAAAACAGACTACACGACACTTCCAGATTTTACACCGCCATATTTTTTTCTCACTCCCTTACATATCAGCAACATGTTCAGTGTTCATGTTCAGTGGATTTCAATAATACATGAGACGACGCAGTAAACAGGCCGATGCGATAATTTTATGTTATCATAAAAGTCTTGTTGCTGATATAAAATACTCCAAGTGTTGAAGATGTGGAGAGAACCATTTTCGTACTGTGTATTTTCATATTTTGTATCGAATACGATGAGTGAGAATTACAGTGTGTTACAGTGACTTTTGCATTAAAATAAGACTTAATTTCCTTTTTTTTCTGATGGTGTAAAGTCATCAAATAAAGTTATGCATGCTGTGCTTACCTGTAAGAGATTGCTATACAAGTCTTTAAGTTTATTGAATGTATATCATATCTATGTTTAAGTGTAGTCAATTGTCGGTGAGCCAAATAAATAAATAAGTTCTTCCATACTGGGTCATCGTTATCATCATCATTTCAGTCGAAAGACGTCCACTGTTCGACACAGGTCTTCCCTAAATGTCGTCACAACCAATCCTATGTGTTTCTCATCCATTGCATTCCCGCGACTCTTACCAGGCCTTCGGTCCACCTTGCGGGACGCTTTCCTGCAAAACCGGGAAAGCTGCGTTTTCCGGTGCGCGGTCGCCATTCCAGAACCTTTCCGCCCCATCGACCAACCATTCTACGAGCAATGTGCCCTACCCGGTACCACTTAAGTTCGGTGTCATTACATTACTTACTATTTACTTCTTAGAATCCGTCCCTGCCCACATTCAATATAATATATTTATGAAACATGGTTCCGTGCACTTTATGCGATATTGTATGCGCATAGTCTGGCTTTTTATTTGACGTTTACGTTAAGTAGTCGTAAACTAAAGAAATAACTTATAATTTTAACTGCAGTTTGGTCAAACCTATCCAATAGGGTACTAAACTAACCCTGCTTTCTGAAAGGCTTGGCTATTCTGGTTTATTATATGAGCGGTTTATTTATTTATGATATATACGAGTTAGTAATAAAGTTAATCAGTTTAGAATTTTGTATTAATAAGTAAACATAAGTTTGTAAAATTAAGGGCCTATTTCACCACCTATGATTAAGTTTCGAGTATCTTACCTGGCAGATAATTTCATACAAATTCTGTTCCATTTTTGAATAATATTCAGGAAGTAGTGGCTACTCGGACATTGTGAAACAGGCCCTAAGTGTATTACTTTGTAAAAGAACTTAATTCCACCCAGCCCGTTCTATCATCAGACCACCAGAAGTATGGCTATGCGCCATCGGTAAATGGTGGACATCTCACCTATACGCAGTAAACGTTTTTTATTTTAGGGAACACATTCATTTTGCGGACAGTTAAGGATCTAGAGAACTCGCCGACAGTAAATTAGTTACTTGTCGGCAAACATGCTCCATCGTCGACCACATTATAGCTTACAATTATTTAGTTAAGATAGAAGTCAAACGCGACCCTATTAATAAACGGTTTACGTACGCTTGTAAATAAAAACAACCAATTAAAAAAAGTGGAATTTCCTTTCAGAGTCTGTGTTTTCTGATAGCAAAACCTAGGGGTATTTGAGTTAAGAAAGAATAATCCGATGAGACAGTGATCAAGAGCGAACCTATCAATATTTCTTTGTTTTAACTATGCTCGCGTTTGACCACTATCTCAGCTGATAAAAAAAAATTGACAGAAATGCCCAAAATGCCCAAAATACTCTAAACTTAACCGAAATCCTCTAAAACCCTAGCCCAATCTTCCAGAACGCTGCTGTCAAAACTGCAGAAGGTCAGGATAGCAAGCCAACTTGAGCAGTTCGACAAACTCTCGTAAATCAACTGGATTTATCTACAAAAGATTGATAAACTTGACCTGCTGCGTTTGTCAATTACATCGGCAAAGTGGATTATGTAATAAGCTAATTTAAAGCTTTAGGTATTAACAGTTGGTAGACGACAATGTTGGTTAAATTAATAGGAATTATGATACAGCCAACTTCTTCTTCTTCCTGCCCTTGTCCCATATTACTTGGGGTCGACGCAACACATTTTTTCTTCCTTTCTGTCCTGTTACACATCTCACTATCACTAACTCCCTTTTCTTTCATATCACTCTAGACACAATACTTACATCTATCTTTTCTTTGGTCTCCCTCTCCCTCCGATTACATAATTAAATAGTCATACTCTTTTAATTACGTGCGTTTCAACTCACCTTTTCCCATGACAATACTAAGACAAACGATTCCTTCAACTTTTCTGTCACTGGCGCCACTTTGAAACCTCCTCTAATATACTCATTTCTCGCTTTCTCCGCAACAACCTGTCGCTATTCCATCCATCCTGCGTTTATCCGATGTGTTACGTCCCAGTCTACCTTACTATCCCCTTGGACAAGCGACCCTAGGTCCCTAAAGTAGGTATTAATAATGTTACAAATACAGACTGACCAATAATAATTTAGCCAAAATTAGTTTCTGACAGGTTTCAGCCTACTGAATTCGCATGAACGGTATCAAATCAATGAACCGTACAAACACACGACTCAATGCATAGACTTGTGTGTGAAATCACCATCTCACAATGCGTGCTTAGCATTAGCGGCCTTGTAATGTTCCTACTGTTGGGACTAAGGCCTCTTCACTGGTAGAGGGAATGGGCGGTAATCCAACACGCAGGCCCAATGCAGATTGGTGGATGTTACTTACATGTCTTCGAATTTTTGATTCTAGGGCATGCCGGTTTCCTCACGATGTTTTCCTTCACCGTTTTGAGAGCAGTTGCAGTGGTGATGAAATAAATTACACAAAGTAATGCTGTTTGGGTTTGAACCCGCGACTTGTAAGTCGAGGCAGCTACCACTGGGTCACCACTGCTCTCACAATGAGAGCTTCATCATCTAATTTAATCCACCTACTAAGCTTGTTGAAGAAGAAAAGACGTTTTAATTTTATTTAGAGTTAATTTCATTAAGTGTGTTCTCGTGCCGAAGTCGATCAAAGTGGAGCTCAAATTAATTACCTTTAATTTATTTAGAATAGAATTGTATAGAAAATATTTACGCCATTTTCAAGGTGAATATTTCATTGTACTCAAACTAATAGCGGCGTAACGCGATCCGATCGCATACGCAACTCATTCCTCCGAGGTAGTCTTGGTGTCCGTGACGTGGGGGAAAAACTGCAAGAATGTCGTCTGCGATGGTATGGCCACATCATGCGCCGCCCTAGGGAGTACGTTGGTCGGAAACGCATGGATATGGCTGTCCTTGGGACTAGGTCCCGTGGTCGCCTTCGCAAGCGCTGGCTGGACGTCGTCAAGTCCGACATGAGAGCCAATGGCCTTACTGAGAAGGATGTTAAAGATCGGGCAAAGTGGAGAAAACTCAGTAGGAAGGCGGAACCTGGCAATGGCCGGGATTAACGCCAGGTAGAAGAAGAAGACTCAAACTAATATCCAAAACAATCCTTGAGGAGACTGGAAGCAAGAGGAGGAAATGGTATTATGGTGCACAACTGAGTGCGCATCAGGTGCACTCTCTTTCCCTCACAACACTAGGTTGGACGGAACAGTAGTCCGAAATGCCCGGAGTGTTGGACCGGTAGGTTTTATTAGAGGTAATAAAAATCATTAAATATTTTCTCCCGCTCTAGGTTGAAGCCGGAAATTTATTGACTAAAACACACCTGAGTCCTTTAGTTGCCCTTTGCGTTCTAGTTCCCGCTCACTCTTTTAAAAGTTGCACCTACCATATTATCTCTTCACCACCCTAGGTTGACTGGTAGAGAATGCCCATGGCATTAAGTCCGCCTTTGTACATTGAGTTGCATGAAGACTAAATAAATAAATAAATAAATGTGATAAGCAAATACTATGACATGGTGAGGGTCACAGGAATCAGGTAGATAAGAGAAGCACTGGAGCGGTCGTTGTGGCGACGTTTAGGTTAGGCTTCTATCTAGCATTGGACATTTTTCGGCTGAAATGATGATGATGAAATAGGATGCTGAAATTCTAAGTCCAATCGATGCGAGGCGCACGGGACCTGTCGTTGTGGCGAGGCTTGGAGCAAGCCATGTCTAAAAGGGGACGTCTTTCGGCTGGAATGATGATGATGATGATAAAATAGGACACAAAAATTGGCCGCTACACTGGCCCCTAAAACCATTTGCGAAACAAACAATAAGCCAGCAACAACACAATTATAAACTAGTTTCCAGCAGTACGGGGACAAACGAAGAGTATCTCATTCTGAACAGAAAATAAGATAGTTACTTAAGATTCAGCCAATCCCATTAACTTATACTTCACGCTGCGGAGCGGGATCATAATTATTTCACTCGCTGCCACTACTAGTGTTTAAAACGCGACAAAAAATCGAAAAACTCAACACAAACATAATGATTTGCTGAATGGTTTGCTGGAAGAAAACTCAACTTTGAGTTAAGCTCGCCTATGTACATAAACTGTGGTATCCACTTATATTTGATGTTGTTATGGTGTACAATAAAGAATTAAAGAAAGGCGTCAAATATTGCCGACGCTCGTCGGCATAGTGGTTGAACGATTGACTACTGCGCGATTCCCCTACAGAACAAATATTTGTATAGCTTAAAGATGATTGTTTCAGATCTGGGTGTCTTGTATATGTGAGTTTACACATTTGTGATTGAACCCACGATACGGACGTGATACCTACTTAGTGGGGGGCAGAGGTACTTTTAATTACTTAATTCCTTTCTGCATATACTGCTTTTGCCAGCGGCTTCGTCCGCGTGAAAATAATTTTCTCCACACAAACTTTGGACCTCAGTTTCATTCAATTAGGGAATTTTGGAAAATCCTCTCTTAGAACACGTCTACGTCATAGAATAGAATAAACTTTATTGTACTTACACCAAAAGAAGTAAGTAGTAGTAGTTTCATTTAAAGAAACCTTGCACAAAATGTCACACTCCTAAAATAATTTCGACGTGCGACAAACAGTAGTGGCATATCAGTCAGAAACAAGGGGGTAGACTTAAAAGCTCTTTAGTTTATTCTCTCTATCGCGGCGGGTAGCGCACTAGCGCTCTCCAAACAGCGGTTTGACGTAAACATCCTACATGCGTTATAATCACTATTTGTTCCGATTAGATTGTGTTTACAGGGGCATAGATTTAATTAGATTGTTTAAATGGAAGGAACGGAGGGAGGCCTTTGCCCAGAAGTGGGACAGCACAGGCCACATATAAATGTTTTTATAAGAAATATTTAAAAATATATTTTAAGCTCCTTGTAAAATTACATTTATGGTGTACAATAAAGTATATATCAATCAATCAATCAATATTATGAATTTGTATATATATATTAAATAAAGAGATAATAATAAATGGGTAAGGTAAAATACTGACTCTTGTTGATAAATTTGAAATAAATCTACACTGTAGTGTGCCACACCATCAACGATTGCATTACTGCTTACCATCAAGTGGGATCGCGGTCAAGCAATGGTTTATAACAATAAAAAAAAAAAAAATATCATCCTTAGAATGTTCCCACAGCTGGGACTCAGGCCTACTCTCTAGAAGTGGGAATAGGACGTAATCCACCACGCGGGCCCATTGCGGGTTTGTATTACGCCTCATGACTTCAACTTTTCGGTTCTAGATATATTATGCTGGTTTCCTCACGATGTCTCCCGTCACCGTTTTGAGAGCCGTGGTGATGAAATTAAGTACACAAAGTAATGCGCCTGCCTGGGTTTGAATCAGCGACCTACAACTCGTAAGTCGGAGCCTTTATCACTGGGCAGCAATGATAAATTTTTGCTATTTAGAAAAATTTTTGAGACTGAATTTTATCCTACTGCAAAATAAAAAGAAAAAAACCATCCTTCCTCTTTGCATGTATTTCCTCAGTTATGAGGTTTCCTAGATAAGTAGTCACTTTGTTTGTAGAGTTTACTTTAAAACATAGGAAGTACATGAGTATGTTAGGATTTAATATTCTTTGATTATGTATATGTGTGTTGGTATGTGTGTGTGTGTTTGCATAGTTTCGTAATCATACCTCGAGAGTGGGATTTTATTTATCTACGTGACCGAGTCATTTTTGTTTTCTGTTTCTTTAAAGGACGTAATGAATTAGAACTAAGGTTCTTCTTTTTTAAAGTATCTTGCAAGAAACATGTATTCTTTTGAAATAAAAACTAACGCAAAAGAAAAACTAAAAGAACTTTGACTCCATCTGACCGCTCTGACCTTGACAATGCCATCCAACATTTCTGTCTTCATTTTCTCCAGCAAAAAGAAATACATATAAATTTCTCCCGACCTTCAACCTTTCATAACACTAAGGACCGAATTAGTATTCCCAATTCGTTCAAAATGGCGTCTGTACCATAAAATCTGAATGGTTTTATAAAACATTTTGCTGGCGAATGTGCTCGGGAGACACTGGATCGGAGCTGTAGCAGAAAATACGGGGTCTAGTGCACCGGCCATTTGACTAAGCCACTTTACTGAACTTTTGAAAGGATGGCCAAAGGGGCGAAATACAGCGGGGCGAAATACAGCGGGCGAAACACGGCGGGCGAAATTACGGGTCCGAATTGAAGAGCAACAGCGGACGTTGAAATATTTAGTAACGTTTTTGACGATGTGTTGGATATTTTTTTTATATTACACAAACCAGTGCTTGACTGCAATCCCACCTGATGGTGAGCAGTGATGCAGTCGTTGATGGTGAGGCGCACTAGTTTATTAAGAGCCTATTCACTCTAGTCTTGAAGACACCCAAATTGTAATCGGGCGGAAAGACCGCAGCAGACATATGTTGTGATTTATATCGTAATTAGCTATTACCCGCGGTTTCACATATAGGGTATATCACAAAAACCGAGCGTTCTTTTTAAGTAAAAGTAAGTCTAAGGTGCTCGGGGATAATGTCATCTACCAGTAAAAGAGAAATAAGTATTTTATGTGAGTTTATATATTTGTAAATGCACCGATCATACAAGAGTATCGGACGTGTCAAATTTCAACCATATGCGTCCATAACAAATACACTCGCTCACAAACTTTCGCTTTTCTAATGTTACTGTGGTTGCCATAATTTGCATTGTCCTCGATTACGCCAACCCTTAAGAGGCCTGCGGAGACCGCGCGCTATCTCGAGTTGAGACGCAAAAAAATAAGTTTTTGAGGTTGATGGAAGCAATCCAGATAGTATAAACAATTCTTGGACACACCGACTGGAGTACAGTCATCATCCGCACACTGACAGTTGCTTGCTGTGATAGCAATACAAACTATTGGAAATTTGGGAGAGGTTCCGTAATACCAAAAATGATGAATGAAAAATTAATGTATTTCCAATATTGTTTCGAGTATTTATAACTTGATAATAATATCTGTGTTCCTACGGAAAGATATTTTGAAATATGGTTGTTTATAATATAGAAAAAAAACAAATAAAAACATGAAATTTTCGCTGTGAAAATGTGCAAATTTAAATTCGCTTAAATTTCGTTTGGGCGTAAGTTTTTCAACAAAAAGACGATGTAGGAACCTAGATAATTATTGTCTGAATCCGAATAACATCATATTATGGTGTAAATATGCTTAAATTTCAAATGATTTTGGTATTACGTTTGTATGGATAATTCTAACGTCGCGCCCACCTTAATTACATCTAGGACAAGGGCAGCACGGCAGTGATCACAATATCAAAACACCAATCATCATCATTTCAGCCGAAATACGTCCACTGCTAAACATAAGCCTCCCCCAAGCGTCGCCACAACGACCAGTCCTGTGTATTTCGCATCCATCAGATTCCCGCGACCCTCACCAGGTCCACCTTGCAGGAGGCCTATTGTGATGATAAACGATGGTGATGATGATACTGGTACGATGATCATTATTATTTTATAAAATTCCCGTTCCCTCACCCGCTTCAGCGCACCCCTTTCCCCACAAGCCCGATCATTTTGTACGGACCAAATATTATGCAAGGGAATCAGTAACGCGCACTTTATATAAGATATCGATTCTTCAAATAGTCTGCAGTCAGTGTTTGCACATTATCTTTTGATGGTTCAAACGTACAGCTCTAAGAGCTCGAAGCACTTTCCAATACAACTTTAAGTACCTTTGTTTAGAGTTGTGGTTCTCAAACTTTTTTAGTCGGGGCCCCCGTTTACAAAACTTTGGTTTCTTTGTTATTAGCAGGGATCAGATAGTCAGAAGAAAACTAAACTATCCTAATACAAAAACCTTTATCATTCATTTGCCTAGCCTTTTCCCAACTATATTGGGGTCGGCTTCCAGTCAAGCCGGATTTAGCTGAATACCAGTATTTTACGAGGAGCGGCTGCCTATCAGACCTCCACAACCCATTAACTGGGGTAACACGGTACTTCATGGCAAGACTGGAGTCAGATTTACTGGCTTCTGACTAAAAACCTTTATAATCAATAATAATATAAATGAATTGAAATGAATTGACAAAAACCTTTATAATCAATTCGAAACTTCTAGGACAGCGTCTCATTAAAATCAGAACTAAAATAATTAGTAGTCAACAATTTTGTTAGTTGTGCATTGTGTGATTTATTAAATTGTATACCTTATTATAAAATTGCAATGTATAGCCAGTTTCCCCGAACAAATAAAGGTGAGAAGCATTAGAGTATTATTAAGAGCCTATTTACTCACTTTAACCTTGAAGCCACCCAAATTATATTTTAAAACTTTTTATTCCTTTCCTCTTACGAACCACTAGTGATCCGCAAACCGCAGTTTGAGAGCCACTGGTTTAGATACACTTACGAAGAATTCTACTGCAATAAAGGTATTAAGTCTGGTTGTAAACGGCTACACGTATCCCTGAGTGCCTTATGTGGCTGTTAAGTTATTGTGCTAGGAGAATCTGCAGTGATTTTATTTCGAAGTTTATTGAAAAACGGTTGAAGCATCATATCTTTATAAATACTTACGGTCAAGTGCAAGTGGTGCTTACGGACTGAGGGTATCGCATGGTTTCGCACAATCTTACCTATAGATGTAAATAGTTCGAGTCTCAAAAATTTTCCCGTATGGATTTTTTATGATTTATTGACAGCAAATTTATGGTTTTCAGATTTATGTCCTTTGTTTCTTGAAAGATCTTGCTTCTTGCTCAATTTCAGGATTCTAGGTGAACGGAAAGAACCTTAATGGTTCATCCAACGCTACGACTTCCGGTACGTGGTCGCCACTCCAGAACTTTAACTCCCACAAGGTGGACTGATGACCTGGTAAGGGTCATGGAAATCCAAAGGTTGCAAACCGCATAGGACTGGTCATTGTGGCAACAGTTGGGAGAGGCATATGTCCAACCGTGGACGTCTTTCGGCTGAAATGATGATAATGAGCCGGGTCCTTCTTTTATGAATTCAGTAAAACAGAGATATTAACTATCAGCTAAAAAAAACTAGAAAACGCCTTAGGCATCTAGTCCGCTTTTGTATAGTGCTATACACTAGTGCATAAAATTTCAATAAATTAATAAAAAGCTATCCACACACGCTGGATAAGACAAAGATATACTTACAGCAATAAACCTAAAACTTTAAGACAGCACACAAGTCATAAAAACTAAATTAAACTTTTGCCTTACAGAGGGTCACACTAAGCCTCAAGTGTATCGTAGTCTAGTACTTTAACAGCCATATCTTTCTTACACGTTCACTTTAAACTCTTACATATAAGGCCTCTTGCCCACGGCGACTATTTGTAGCGGTGTTGTCGCGCGTTCGTATCGATATAGTCGCGATGAGGTTGTCAACTGTTTGAAGATTGCTTCGCAACTGAGGCAAAAGGGATACTGTCGCGCTTCTCATCATCTACCTAGCCTTTTCCCGACTATGTTGGGTCGGCTTGCAGTCAAGCCGGATTTAGCTGAGTACCTATGTTGAAGTCAAGTATTTTGCCAGAAGCGGCTGTCTACCAGACCTACACAACCCATTAACTGGGGTAACACGGTATTTCATGGCAAGACTGGAGTCAGATTTACTGGCTTCTGACCATCCGTTAACGACTACCAAAGATCTACAAATGACAGGCGGGACCTACGGCTTAACGTGCTTCGTTTTTTCGTGCCTCTAAAGGCACGGAAGAAACTCGGTATGTTAAGATGGTCACCCATCCACAGGCCAACCTTGGCAAGCGTTGCTTAGCCTTGTAGATCGACCCGTGCGGCTGTTATTATTTAGCCACAAGCTCCTCATATACTGTCGCGCTTCTGTCACGATGCAAACGCGATACCGTCGCGCTTCTGTCGAAATTCAGTAATTGCACAAAAATGAAGTTTTTTTTTTGTAGGAGGTTTTATCCATGCGCCAATCTCCCTCCATTCTCTCCCCGATGTTGTCCAGAACGTCCGCGCGTTTCCATCGATACAGTCGCGATGCTGTAGCGTGTTAGCATCGCTTCTGTAACGCGTTACAAATGCGACTAACGCATGTTAGTAGCGATGCCGTCGTACATTTACAAAACGCACGACAGTATCGCTACAAAAAGTCGCCGTAGACGAGAGCCCTAAAAAGTTCAAGACATAACTTATATTTTATTCACCTTTCAGGCAATATTGTAGAAGGCCTAAGTGCGTGTACTTCGGTAAGAACATCACCCCTGAATGAGCATATATTTAACCTTATCTTCATAAATCAGTGAATTCGCTCGACCTTTTCCAAATTTCTTTTTTAGGGTTCCCGGAGGGTGCTAACAAGACTATATTACTAAGCCTCTATAGTCCGTCTGTCCAGTTGTCTGTCTGTACGTCTCTCAGTAGGCGGCTGTATCTCATAAAACGTAAGGGGTAGATGTTTACCACTTTTAAAGAATATGTATTTCTATTGCCCCTACTCATGATATATTTTTTTTGTGGGTAGGAGGTAATCAACTGGTCGGATTGTTTTTTTTTTTACCATTTGGTTATTAATAAAATTTCAAATTAAAGTGGAGTTCTACACAAGGAGCGTCATTTTTTTGCCAACGTTTTTTGCTCGATTTTAACATAGTTGTACGGAACCCTGTTTGAGAGAGTCTCGATTCGCACCTGGCCAGTTTTTTAGTGAAAGTCCCTACCATTTATTACTTGGGCTGAATTTTACAGCTTATGGGACCTAATACGTAGCTATTATAGAGAATGCTTCGTTTATGTAGCCTTTTTAAAGCTCTTTATATTATTTGTAGAGGTGTAACCTAGTACTGGACAGGCGATAATCATGGCGGTAAGTCCTCTTTGAGGAGTGGCTGGAAAGGCGCAACAGTCTCCTCACATTCCAGTTAGAAATTGGATAATTTCTCACCACAAATAAATGAGTTTCTTAGTACACACAAATACAAATTGCTGAGTGGTCGCCTTATCGAGGCCCTGAAACGCAAAGAACAACTGAAGGAGCAGGTGGGTTGGATCAGTAACTCTGACACTCCGTTTCGCTCCACCAAGAGCGGTAGAAGTTATTTGATGATTTCCTTGGGCCACCACTGCTTTCCTACTTGGTTAGCCACAACACATTTTAGGCATCCCTAACCCTAAACAAACTAACTACAAGAAACCATCAACAAAAATGCCAAAAGCAGTAAACACAAACATAGTACAACAGTTCATAAATCTTGAAGGTTGCCACTCCAACCCACGCACGGCACTTCGGATTCAGCGACAGTATTTCTAGGCGACATTGATTCGAATTTATTCCAGCTAGAATTAAATTTATGAATCATTTAAAAACTGGACTGGACGCAAAAAGTACAGGATCAAGTTTGAGTGCGATTCGAAATTGGAGAAGCAACGGAATTACAATGGCTTGAGAGTTATTTCTATTGCTGCAGGAATCCTAGATTTATGTGCTTTTGGATTCGACCAACAATGTGTTTTTGGCGTCTAAAGGTAGAACATTAGGCCGGCCTCCTCTCTAGGAAAGGTGATGGGCCGTAATCCACCGCGTGGGCCCAGTGCGGATTGACAGATGTCACATGTTTTCGAATTTTTGGTTCTAAGACATGCCGGTTTCCTCACGATCGACGTTGGTCACGTACGCCGATCTTTTTTTTTTTATTGTTATAAACTAGTGCTTGACTGCGATCCCACCTGATGGTAAGCAGTGATGCAATCATCGATGGACGATTGGTATACGACGATATCTGGACGCATCGGTCTCCATACATTTTATATGGCAACTAGACTTGTAGAGCACTTGATAGCTCGCCGTCCGGCCTTCCGGTAACTGTCCGGAATGAGCCCGAACCGTCGATGTGGCGTAGTAAGATGTCAGCAAAACCGTAGGGACCCAGCAGGGCCGTAGCCTACTGGCCATGGGTTCGCTTTTGAAAGGAAAACCTGGGCCCTGGAAGTCAATGCAAATATAGGTAGGAGTGGGTTTTAGTCAGTAAAAGTCTAACATGCCGCTCCCCTCAAGAGTGGCAGAAGTCACTAGATGATATCCCACCTAAAAAAATAACTACGCAAATCCGCTGATAAAATATAGTTTCTTGTATTTTTTTTAGGTGAGGAATCATCAAATGACTTCTCCCGCTCTGGTCGGAGCGGGAGGGCGTGTCAGACTTTTACTGACTAAAACCTACTCCTGTTCCTTCCTATATCGTTTCTTGTATGACATGAAATCCCCCAACTAACTTTAAGTGCTAACGTTTTGCTTTGCTAACCTTGTGGGTTAGCAGGTCATTGCAATGGACGCCTTCTGATTCGACATATTACCGCTCCTTTTTTAATCGAAGTAATAGCTACCTTTCATCTCATTCAATACTGAGTCATTTACTTTTCACTTCACTCTATTTTCATAGCTCCGGCTTTGAAGAAAGCCGGTCAAAGTATCAATTCATTTTTACCCGATTGCGTTAGAAGGACGGTTATAGAATTAAGTTCTTTGAGAGTTCGGCCTATCTTTTTACGAGAACCTTTCAAAGGAACGACCCTTTAGACATGGACTCTTGAGATAATTTTGGCCGTGGGAAAGATTTAAAGGTCCTGTTTCTAGGGCAAAAATTATGGCAAAATTATTGAGATGTTTTATAAACGCTGCCTGAATTTTCAACCAGTATTTGTACTTTTCGACTTGCGAATTCGTCTAATTTATTAGCTATACCATGTGGGTGCGAGCAGTGGTGGCCCAGTGGTAACGGCCCCGACTTACGAGTTGTAAGTCGCAGGTTCAAACCCAGCCAGGCGCATTACTTTGTGTAATTTACTTCATCACCACTGCTCTCAAAACGGTGAAGGAAAACATCGTGAGGAAACCGGCATGTCCTAGAACCAAAAATTCGAAAACATGTGACATCCACCAATCCACCCTGGGCCCATGTGGTGGATTACAGCCCATTCCCTTTCCGAGAGGGGAGGCCTGAGTCCCAACAGTGGGAACATTACAAGGCCGATAATGCTAATAATGCTAAAACCACCCACCCACATGGGTGGCCTAACAATGCTGTGTCTCCCAGTACGCGATCGTCACTACAGAACCGTTCGGTCCCAACGACCATCATCTGTTCTGCGAGCAATGTGCGCTGCCCACAGCCACTTAAGTTTGGCGGTTCGTCAGGTAACGTCAGTAATTTTGCAGGAGCAGATGGAAGCCCCATTTAAACATTTATCTATACTTCTATACTAATATTATAAAGAGGTAAGTTTGTATGTATTGGGTAATCTCTGGAACTACTGGTCCGATTTGAAAAATTCTTTCAGTGTTAGATAGCCCATTTATCGAGGAATACTATAGGCTATATACCATCACGCTACGACCCACGGGAGCGGAGCAGTAATGAAAAATGCGGGTGAAACGGCAGGGGACAGCTAGTCTTTAATATGTTTTTATAATAAATACATAAATAATCATCTGTGATGTAATGTTCAACTGTCTAGCTATCACGGTTAATGAGATAGGCCTAAAACCTTTGGGTCACAATAAAAACTAAGTGGTTACAATTTTTACAAAAATGTCTAAAATAATAATGTGGAACTAGTGATAAACAAAAGTAAGTTCCAGTACTTTGATATTCTTTTAAAACGAAATTAGAGATGGAAAAAACACTTTCGACTCCATGATGTTTTTTTTACCAACGACTTAACGTGCTTTCCGAGGCGCGGAGTAAGCTATTACTGACTGAAGGCCCTTTGTATGAACCCATTAGTCTTTATAGTTATACCCGAGGAAACAGACTAAAGCCCTGACTTCTTTGAGAGGAACAGGTGCCCGAATAAAGGGTAATCACCGTCCGTCGTCCTCTTTTCCTTGCAAATAAACTTGAGCCCAAATTAAAGGATGCCCAATGTCATTCGTAAAACAAATCCTTTATGTAAGGATCGGCACAAACGGGCAACTGAACACAGGCGTTGGTAGCCAGCGACTGCGACTTTTTCATGTACTAATATTAGTATAGACGCGGCGGCGGCTACTAGCTATAACAGGTGTGGCCACGACTTGCCATTACGTAGCCGCCACGGGCCACACCAATCGCTAACATCGGCCACTTTCCAGTCCCCACGCCGGTAAACGTTAGGCCTTCTACGCACAAGTTACCATAGAGCATGACGCCTGTTTTTTTTTTTATTATTAGTAGGCTCGCGTTTGACTACTATCTCACCTGAAGGTAATCAATGGTGAGGCCGACGATGGAGCACGCTTACCGAGAAGTTGGGTGTTGATACATTCATATTGTCCATCATAAAACTGTGCAGCAGTAAGCCGGTTATAAAATGTGGCGGCTTCGGCACACCCACCGGTGGCTGTTGCTCGCTTCTGACACCCACAATATTTTTTTTAATTGTTATAAACTAGTGCTTGACTGCGATTCCCACTTGCCAGTAAGCAGTGATGCAATCGTTGATGATGAGGCGCACTAGCTTATTAAGAGCCTATTCACTCTAGAGTGAAGACTAGGTAGGAAGAGTTTAGGTGTCTTCAAGACTAGTCTTGAAGACACCTAAATTATAGTCGGCGTTATCGTCACACAAATGTGACGACAACGCGCGGCAACAATCAGTGGCTGTGATCAGTGGCCCGTTTGCACCGTTCCTAAAAGGACCAGTAAAAGGCAAGGAAGAAATAATTAAAACCCTTGCAGGCGGTCCAATGTACCCCACCCACAGTCAGCCGCAGTGAAATTTCTTTAATTAGGATTTTTAATGATCACGGCGAAATGCTTGTGAAGTTGAATTTTTGATCGTAAAATGGGATGTTATGAAATACTTACTTGTGATATTAATTTCTGTGGTAACTCTACCGAGCGGATTCGTAGGTTGATTAGTGTCTCGTTTATTTAAGTATGAGATGAGTGTGGAAAAGTGTGTTGATATGTGAATGCCGTTTTTACTTTTTCTACTGTGTGTAGGTTCGCGTTTGAGCGCTGTCTGACCTGATGATAAGCGATGATGTGACCGACGATGGAGCACGCCTGCCTAGAAGTAGCCTATTCACTCTTGACTTAAAAACCCCTAAATCATAGATATCAGGAAACACAGACTTCGGCAGGAAATTTAAGGAAATAAATTTAATTCAACTCCTTAGCTGTACATACGTACAGTTTGTATCATACGATTGTTAATCCTAGTGCAACATTTACAGCCGCGAACGAAGCCATATGAAAAACCAGTATAGTCATAGGAGAATCTCGTTTAACGTCAGAATAATAGCAGGTCACATGGTCATAATGTCATGATTGTACCAATTATAGGCAATTACTTGGCGTTTATGGCGTGTTCCAACAAAGTTATGGTCCTAAAGCTCATAAAAGTTACAAACGTTGTTTAGTATCTAGTGGGGAAACAATCGTGGCGCTTGTTCGGAGTAATTATGTTTCTTTACTGGATTTAGTAGATACTAGCTGTTCCCTGCGGTTTCACCCGCATTTTTACATCTACATACTCATACTGCTCCGCTCCCGTGAGTCGTAGCGTGATGGTATATAGCCTATAGCATTCCTCGATAAATCGGCTATCTAACACTGAAAGAATTTTTCAAATCGGACCAGTAGTTCCGGAGATTACCCCCTACATACAAACTTACAAACCTACAAACTTACAAATTTTACCTCTTTATAATATTAGTATAGATAATAAATGATATTTATTTTTAGATGAAAGCAGTGGTGGCTCAGTAGTAACGGCTCTTACATAAGAGTTGTAGGTTACGGTTTCAAACCCAGTCAGGTACATTACGTTGTGTAATTCATCTCATTTTCTGAATTTCATCATCATCACCATCATTTCCTGTATCACGCATCAGATCACGGGAGAATACCCTTCAGCAACTATACTGGGTATACTTCAACCAGACCTAACTTCATCATCTGCCTAGCCTTTTCCCAACTATATTGGGGTCGGCTTCCAGTCAAGCCGGATTAAGCTGAATACCAGTATTTTACGAGGAGCGGCTGCCTACCAGACCTCCACAACCCATTAACTGGGGTAACACGATACTTCATGGCAAGACTGGATCAGATTTACTGGCTTCTGACTATCCGTAACGACTGCCAAAGATCTCCAAATGACAGCCGGGACCAACGGCTTAACGTGCTTTCCGAGGCACGGAGGAAACTCGTTATGTTAAGATGGTCACCCATCCACAGACCAACCTAGGCAAGCGTTGCTTAACCTTGAAGATCGACCTATGCGGCTGTTATTATCTAGCCACGAGCTCCTCTCACAACCAGACCTAACTTACGAGTTAAAATAAGTCTGCCTAGATTCGGCTCGATACAGGTCCTGACTGAAGCTCAATAAATAGATTGAATTTGATTAACTTATTTCAATATAGCCCTGATTTTAGTCACTTATTAAAATTAGGGATCGAGAGCTCGCCAAGTGGGTCTTATCAAAAGGAAGTAAGTACGCTCTTTGGAGGAGAGTTACTTGAGCGATCTTACAGTATCTTTAACATAATAACAACATAAATAGAGGCATCGTGGCTCTGGAACGTAAAGGACAACTGAAGGAAGACAGGTAGATTTTAGACCGTCAGACACTTCCTTTCGCTCCACCCTGAGTGAGGAGAGGAAATCCGTCACTGATAGAAGATTTGTAAGCTAATTTAAACCCAGCAAAAATACAGGATGACTAACACACCCGCAACGCAAACCGAAAAATAGTAGAGAATTGGTTCAGTTTGGAATTTAGCAACAACAACAAAAAAATTCCGTTTTATATTTTTAAAGCAATGATGCATTTTCAGTCAATTATTTCTTATACCAAACAAATTAAACTAACTTCAAAACAAGAAATAACTTAACATTAAATACACAAACAGATTCATATAATAACTCGATCTTAACCAATCAGTGAGTCAAATAAATTCGGGTGAGTAATAATAAGCCAAACTCGATGGTAAATATTGTAAATAAAGGCGTTCGCCCACCACGACTTTCTGTAGCGATAGAGCCGCGCGTTTCGTAAGGAGCTCGTGGCTAGATAATAACAGCTGCACAGGTCGATCTTCAAGGTTAAGCAACGCTTGCCTAGGTTGGTCTGTGGATGGGTGACCATCTTAACATAACGAGTTTCCTCCGTGCCTCGGAAAGCACGTCATTTGTAGATCTTTGGCAGTCGTTACGGATAGTCAGAAGCCAGAAAATCTGACTCCAGTGTTGCCATGAAGTACCGTGTTACCCCAGGTAGTTACTCAGTTACCCGCGAAACGAGACACAATAGTAAAACAATAACAGCGCGGTCTCATTGGACCGGTTGGGGATTCAAACGTTAATGGGTTGTGGAGGTCAGGTAGGCAGCCGCTCCTCGTAAAATACTGGTATTCAGCTAAATCCGGCTTGACTGGAAGTCGACACCAATATAGTTGGGAAAGGGTTAGGTAGATGATGACTAAATCGCGTTTGCTTCGCGACTGAGAATCGTGATGAGGGCGAGGGAAAACAGCTAGCGACCACATCGCGACTGTATTGAAGCAAACGCGGGACAGCATCACTAGTGCATCGCTACAAGTCCACGGCATGTATTGTTGTCGACGGCGTATGTTGTTCCACGCGCGCCTCAAAGAGATGTCAGTAAACTGTAGGGGCCCGACAGAGTCAAAGCCCTTTGGGGCCTGGGGTGACAAAAGATAACCCCGGGACCCCGGAATTAGGGTAAAGAAGGAACAGTGTAGTCAGTAGAAGTCTGACACGTCCTCCCGTCCCGATACTTAAGTGGTTGTGTTATAAGGACGTAAAGTTTAGAAGGAAAAAACCAAAACAGTTTTGTGTGTACTACGGAAAAGTTCTAAATGTGAGGATAATACAAACAATATTCCAAGTGTAAACATCGTGGAATATGCTTCTCGAAACACAGAAGAATACATGACAGCCAGACTTTGTGGAATAAATTCCTATAACCGAAGAAAACTAGAAAAAGAAAGTATAAAATTTTCGTTTTTTATTCAAACGTCTATGACAAAAAACTTGTAGTGAATTCTGAATAGTGCCATCTATATATCAGTTGAGTCATTTCGGACTTCTACTAGCAGTGACATCTTTTATTACAAATTAAAACTAAAAAGTCGATAAAAACAGTTATCACTGATACCGAGGTAAAAATTCAACTTGTTTCTTAATAGTCAAGTTGGCGCATTGCGGAACTGGCCTACATCGGCTACGTACTTCGCTTATGATCCTGAGTTCGAATCTGGCCACGAGCAAAAAAAATCTTTTTGAATGTTTAATAATATTCTGTAAATAATTAAAGAATAAACTACACTATGGAAGATAGTTTCCAAAATATTAACACTCAGAAAAGATGTTGCCATACAAGTTTAGGTTTCCAAGACAGTGACTTTGACTTAAACCTTTCATGTCAAAGTTTACCAAACAACATCACAATAAAAAATGAAGTAACAGAACTAAAAAACAAAGTTGAAAAGTTAAATGAGGAACTACAAATAGCTAATTCTGAGATAGATAATTTGAACATAGAGAATGGAGCCTTAAAAAAAGAATTGTCACTAGCCCAGCATAAAATTAATTTATACAAATCTGTCGGCGCTTCAGAAACGATTACTTCGCCCCTCAAATTCTATTCTCCACAGTATCGAAAGCGATATAGGTCGTTTGATATAAGAAAAGGCTTAACAAGAACATCCTCTAAAGAAGTAGATTTAAATGCAGTGAAGGATGGTAACAATATCAACGAAAACTACAATTTGAGCGACTTTTTTGAGCAGCCCCTAACATCACAATGTGACTTACAAAACACATTAATAAGTCACCAGCCTTCGTATCGACACATTGTAGAAGGAGGAAAAAATGATATGGGAAAAATAGTTGACACCGTGAAAACAGGAACCCTGACCATTGACATGAGAAATATTTCAGAACGCACAGAAAAACAACAATTAAGTTTAATTAACAGTACAAAATCAAATGTAGAAACAAATCAACTAAGCCATAAAAAACATCAGGTGAAGATTTTTGCTGACCAAACAGGAATTAATATGAGGAGATTGCTTCAAGAGCTCCTAGGAAGCTCTTTTCAGGTTACTTCGATGATTAAACCGGGAGCCCCTATGGCTGAAGTAATAAGTTCATGTGCTGAATTGTGTAAGGAGTTTACTCAATCAGACTATATAGTGATATTAGGGGGTTCTAACGACTCCAATCCTTTAAATTTGCAGTCAATGTTGTATCATACACTGGGACATGTGAATCATACAAATGTCTTGGTTGGCAAACTCTATAAAAATAAATATCTTAATGTTAATATGCTAAATAATTCACTAAAACTAGTATGTAGCCATTTTAAAAATACTTCATTTTTACCACTTGATCTGAATTTTACTGATACTAGAATAGCTTTAAAATACATAAATACAACGAGAGCAAGTAGGCTAATCCATAAGGAAATACTTCATTTAAAATACAAAATAGACTATTTGGATTATGTTACGGTTAAATTTAATAAATTAAAATGTTATAATAATGCATATTCACAGACAGAGAATAAATGTACATTAAACAACTATAAACCAGTTACAAAAAGCATTGGTTTACAGACCGATGATAGTAATTTTTTTCGTTCCTAAATCACCTATTACTTCATACAGCCTGACAAATGTTTTTCATTCTAACGAATATATATCCCTTAAAATTTATCACCAAAACCTATGCGGAGTCATGAATAAGAAAAATGAACTAGAAGTGTATGTGGAAAGCCTCGATAAAAAACTGGATTACATATGTATAAGTGAACACTTCCTGAATGAGAGCACAGCAAATGTTTTTAATCTCAATAACTATAGATTGGTAGCTTGTAACACTAGAAAAAATAAATTAAGAGGAGGTAGTCTAATTCTCGGGCATGTCGATAGACAAACTGAAATTTGTGAGCCCATAAATAAATTATATAAAATGGAATGTTTTGAAATTTGTTGTACTAAAGATACTATCACAGGTCTTTATATCTGCTGTTGCTATCGAAATCCTGTAGATAAAAATTTTGAACAGTTCTTGGAGAGATTGGAGAAGCTATTGGACTATTTATTCAATAGGAAATGCATAATTTGCGGTGATTTTAATATTGATTTGCATGTGGACAATAAAAAAAGTACAGAATTCCTTAGTTTGTTAAAATGTTATAATTATAGGCACATAATCTCTACGACTACGTTCATTCGTAATAATAGTACTTCATGTATTGATAATATCATAACCAATTTGCCTGATGCATGTGTTTTAGATAGTGAGGTAGATCACAATGGATTGGCGGATGGGCATGCAGGTATTTTTGCTGATGTTTGTTTGAAAAGTCGATCCACTTCAAAGTCGAATGAGAATCGGTTTATTATAATAAATAAAAGAGTATTCAATAGTAAAAACAGTGCAGCATTCAGAACGGGTATTCTTAACGAATCTTGGACTAGTATGGGTATTAATACTTTTCTTAAAAGTTTTTATAAAGTGTTTCGCAATAGCTACAGAAAGAGAGAATGTAAAACTAACCTTAAGAATAAGTCACAATTAAAGTGGATCACTAAAGGGATACGTACGTCCAGTAAAATGAAACGTTTTTTATGTGCACGTAATGGAAGTAACCTTGAACCAAGTGTTTTAAAATATAAAAACATGTATGTTAAGTTATATAGAAATATTGTTTCTAAAGCTAAAAAGCTTGCTATTATGTCTCAAATAAATAAGTCACAAAATACGAGTAAAGAAATTTGGAAAATTGTGAATAAATGCACTAATAAAGAGAAAGTGATTCAGCAGGACCTTAAGCTCAAGGTTGACGGACGAATTATAGTGGATCCAGAACAAATAACTAACTTACTGGTGAATCAATTTGATTATAAAGATGCTACTAATTTAAATGAAGTAAACCATACCATGGCACTTCTTCTTTCACACACGGACAAGGTTATTAGTGACATGCATATTTCTCCCACCACTCCAGAAGAGATTTGTTCGATTGTTAAAGGAATGGAAAACAAACATTCCTGTGGTTATGATGAAGTTCCGATTAGTCTGTTCAAGGAGCACATTACAATATTAGCCGAGCCTCTATCTGACTTCTTCAATAATTGTATAAAAGAGGCTATCTTCCCAGAACAATTAAAAATTGCAAAAGTAATACCTGTTCATAAGAAGGGAAGTAAATCTGACCCCAATAACTATAGGCCCATCTCTTTACTACCTGTGCTGTCAAAATTATTCGAAAAGATTCTTAAAAAGCGACTTTTAGTACATTTGCGACTTAATAAAGTGTTAAATAGAAGACAATTTGGTTATCAAAAGGGTGTCGGCACTTCAGATGCAATATATACATTATTGGATGATGTCATATGCAAAATAAATAATAAAATGAGAGTTGCAGGGATTTACCTAGATTTAAGCTCCGCATTTGACGCAATTGACCATGAAATACTTTTGACTAAGATGAAACATTACGGAATCAGAGGAAATGCTTTGCGACTATTCTCTTCCTACTTAAAAAACAGGCGAATGTACGTTGAAATT
This sequence comes from Mythimna separata, assembly GCA_030763345.1. Lineage (NCBI taxonomy): Eukaryota > Metazoa > Arthropoda > Insecta > Lepidoptera > Noctuidae > Mythimna > Mythimna separata. Next base: position 11,449,339 of record CM061192.1, read on the forward strand.
GACAAAACTCAGGATAATTATAAGAAAATTTACAAATCTAAAATTGCATGCATATCGAAGGGTGTCCCACAAGGATCGATTTTAGGACCTATTTTATTTTTAATATATATTAATGACTTGATTAATTATTTAAATTCAATTTTACCTGACATTAAATTAGTAATTTTCGCGGATGACACAAATGCCATAGTGGCAGCTAATGACATGGTGGAGTTGACAGAAAGAGTAAATGCAACGTTACAAGCCTTTCATGTGTGGTTCACGGCAAATAAATTATCCATTAACAGTAAAAAGACTCAAATAATGTTATTTAAAACTACGGCTCGTAACTCTGATAATTTAATTGTTGCCTTAAATGAAGTTGAAATTACGACTGTTCCCGAAGTAAAATTCTTAGGCATACATATTGACCACCTCTTAAACTGGAAACCAGAATTAAAAGCAATCGATGCATCTGTATCGTCTGCGTGTTACGCTCTAAGGGCCCTGAGAAATGAAATCAACATAGAACAGCTAAAAATGGTATATTTTGCGCTAGTGGAGTCTAAACTTAGATATAGCATACTTTTTTGGGGAAACAGCTACGAATATAATTGTAGAAGAGCTTTCGTACTCCAAAAACGAGCTGTTCGTACCATGGTCCGAATCTCACAAAGGGAAAGTTGCCGACAACATTTTGTCAATTTAGGCATTCTTACAGTCCCAGGTCTTTATGTTCTGGTACTTTTAAGCAATTTGGCCAAAAACATTCAAGACTATGAGTCAATGGAAGAACGGCAGATTAGGGAAGGAACCCGTAGACTTGACTTAAAGAATAAAAATTTCACTAGTTATAACTTACGAATTGTTAAACACTGTCCACGATACCAGTCCGTAAAATTGTTTAACAAGTTGCCTTTAGACATAAAAAGTGAAGTCTATAGCAGTACTTTCAAATTAAAATTGAAACAATTCCTATTGAATAGATGTCTATATGCTGTGGAAGAACTCTAATTTCTGTTTTTTTTATCATTGTATTTTTTATTATTGGATTTTATTCATTCGTTATTTTGAAATTGTTATTTTTTTATTCATTTTGACATTCTGTGCTATTTTATGTGTAAATAATGTTTATATGGTAATTTATTTTAAATTTTATAGTTTGACCATACTTAATTGTTAGTGACATTTGAATTTATTATTTTTACATTCTTGACATTATATTTACTTTTTTTTTTTTCAATTTATTTGTAAACTGTAATTTATATTTTATTGTGTGAATTCAGATACAATTTCTTTGTTAATGAATAAATGACTATGACTATGACTATGATACACCCAAAGCGGGAGAAGTAATTTTGATGATTACCCAAAAAGATCTGCATCGCTAAAAAAGGCGCCATGGGCAAGCGGCCTAAGGCGTAAATTCAATATTTTCATCAAAACGATTATATTTAGGAACCAAGATGGCAGCCTACAACGGTAGGGGTCCGGAAGACCCCACGATACATTTTAAGGGTTGTTGTCAAATTTGGGATGGGTGTCCGAAAACAATGTTAGGATACAGTTGCGTCTGTGCGGTGCAAGGTAAAGGGTTTTGGCGAATTACCTTAATATTTTAAAAGCAAAAGTTGGCCCTGGAACTCATAGGGTAACTGGAGTATACAGGTGGGTTTTAGTAAAAAAAATCTGTCAATCTAGCACCACCCAAGAGCGGAAGAAGTCATGAAGTTTCAAACGGGTTTAGATAAAGTTTTTTATCATCGTCATTTCAGCCGAAAGACTTCCACTGTTGGACATAGGCTTCTTCCAAGTGTGGCCACAAAAAACGATCCTGTGCTTCTCGCATCCATCGAATTCCCGTGACACTTAACAGGTCACCAGTTCACCTTGTAGCAGGCCTTACAACGCTTCGTCTTCCGGTAAGGTCTTCGCTTTCTTCAAACCTTGTCTGTCGGTACGCGATCGCCACTCCAGAAACTTTCGAACCTAACACGTTTTATCCCGGGAATAAATTCCCTTGGCATTATTTTCAACTATCACGCGGGCGAAACCACTCGCACCAGCTTGTAAATAATAAAACAACAACAATATACTGCCCGCTTAAATCTCTTAACTTGAACCACGCCAAAAACAAATAAATCCCGAATCTGAGCAACAAATTCGCTAGTGAACTGATTCGCATTGGACTTTCTGATTAGGAGTATCCGTTGCAAACAAATTGATTACATTACTGTACAGCAAACATCACTATATTTCTCTTATTTTCGTTCATTTTTGTTGCTGAGAAATCATGTTGATTCATTTTGTTTTTGGTCAATATTTGATTGTGGTTATGATTTTAGTTTGTCTTTTGTACCGCAAATATTTATTATCAGGCAACTGAAAAACCAAGTAAAACTGACTTTGCCTTTTTATTATAATCACAGATTTATATAGAAAACAAAAAACTCGCCTTTTGTAACTATTTGCATTCAAGTAAAAATCTATATCTATAATACATATAGCCGAAATTACTGTGATTGGGGGTATAAAATTTTGCACAAGTTTTCCTTTTATGACGTAAGCAAGCACTAAGAGAGGATTTCTCAAAATTCCCTCCCTAAGGTAATGAAACAGGGGTCCAAAGTTTTTATGGAGAACTCTAATTTCACGCGGGCGAAATCAGTGGCAGAAGCTAGTATAAAATATTGGCCGATGAGAAGAAACAAAAACGAAACAAGAGCTTTTAAACCTAACAACATTTATTTAATTTATCAAAACCAAATTTGAAATAAAAGGGATAATTGAAAATAAAAGAAAAACCAGCCACTAATAAAGTGATTGTCTTTACCACACCAAACATAATAAAAAAAAAGTTTTGACAGCAGCTGTCAAAATGTTCGACGCGTCAAAGTGAATTGAACAATATGTAAACGTGACTTTCTTTAAAAATAAATTTTCACTAGACAGCTGAATGACATTTACGAGGGTTGCCATCAATTTCATTAAGAACCTAAGTATTTGGATATAAAGTGAATTTTCTTCTAGTTTTTCGGAATAGTATCAAATAAATGTTAAAAAGGGTTTCTCTGCAAACAAAATGGAGCGTGGAGGGTTGGAATTAAATATAGCTCAGATGAAAACAAATTCATACTAATATACACTATATATACACTAGCTAAACCCCGCGGTTTCACCCGCATTTTTGGTTACTGCTCCGCTCCTATTAGTCATATAACCTTCCTAAATAAATGGGCTATCTAACAGTGAAAGAATTTTTCAGATCGGACCATTAGATCCTGAGATTAGTGCGTTCAAACAAACAAACAAACTCTTCCGCTTTATAATATAATATTAGTATAGATGTGAAAGTAATAATATAATATTAGTATAGATGTGAAAGTAACTCTGTCTGTCTGTTAAGCTTTCACGGTTAAACTACAGAACCGATTATGATGAAATTTTGTATAGAGCTAGCTTAAACCCCAAGGATAGACATAGGCTATTTATTTTTCTGTATTCGACTTAGTGTCCGCTGTAACCAACATTTCTGTGCGGGAGAAATCGCGGGCAAAGCTAGTAAATTATAAGTGATCGTCATAAAAATAAAAATAAAGAAGTACATTTTCAACAAACATCTATATGAGCGAGGGAATGCCAGAATTACAGATCAAGATCATGCATATCTATGATCAGACTTTACTAACGCCCGTTTTCAATAACCTACCGCAGTTCATAGATAGATAGCTATCCCCGATAAACAGTAAGATTCTATCTATCATATCTGGTTAGCATTTCCTACTAAAAGTTAGTCGTCAGTAGGCTATAGGATAGCAAGTAAGGGCAAAAGGATAATTTGTTTATCTTTAGTAGCCGCAACTTTAGATAGATAGCTTATTGAAAATCTGTATTCCTTCAGTTTATCTTTACGTAAACGGAATAAGTTGTAAAGCCCTGCAAACCTCCTTTGAAAAGAGAGGATCCTCCGACCAAAAGAGTGTTATCTGGTCCCGGCAACTGTCCGAGAAATATAGTAATCACACGGATAATTGTGGTACCTACTATAATGTAGGATTTTTTATTTATTATTTTTTTATGGAAGGAATGGAGGGAGGCCTTTGCCCAGCAGTGGGACAATATAGACTAGGTATAATAATAATATAATAATGTGGCGTCGTAGATGTTACTTCATAGGAAACCAACATTTTTAATGTCGGAGAAGGTATCATTTGTATAATAAAGCCTACGTCTTAGATAGGTAGGTACTTCAATATTTTTTGTTTAATCAAAACTTATATTTTTGGGCACAGGAAAGCGATTGACGCGAGATGCACATAAACGTCCGTTGTGGCGACACATACGCCTGTATTCAATAAGCTATCTATCTAAAGCTGCAACTACTAAAGATAAACAAATCTATCCTTTTGCCCTTACTTTCTTTCCTATAACCTACCGATGGATAGCATTTCCTACCAAAAGTTGTGGATTGATAGATAGGATCTTACTGCGGTAGGTTATTGAAAACTAGCTGTCCCCTGCGGTTTCACCCGCATTTTTCGTTTTTGCTCCGCTCCCGTGGGTCGTAGCGTGATGGTATATAGCCTATATAGGATATAGCATTCCTCGATAAATGGGCTATCTAACACTGAAAGAATTTTTCAAATCGGACCAGTAGTTCCAGAGATTACCCCCTACATACAAACTTACAAATTTTACCTCTTTATAATATAGTATAGATGGGTGTTAGTTGGCCACAGGAAAGCGATTGACGCGAGATGCATATAACCGTATATTTTGGCGACACTTAGGGGAGGCCTATAACCAACAGTGGACGTCCTTTAGTTAAAATGATGATGATCATCAAATTCTCAAAATAAAAAAAACTGCAATAAAACCGAAATAAAATCGATTGAAGAGCAATCGATTCTCCGGTGGAAAGGTCCAACAAAAGGGGGCAAACTACCCTCATTAAGACAAGTATTCCCAGTATTGTAAGTTTTACTTCAATATTCAGTTTTTTTTAATAACATATCAAAATCATTTGCATTGGAAGGCCGGGACAAGGTGGACCGAAGACCTGGTGATAAATGCGAGAGTGCAATCAACGCGAGATATAACCGGGCGGCAGATAACTTGGCAATGCGCAGAAATCGTTTTTTAGGTCTATTTAGTGGTCAAGCGGGACGCGGGGTACGAGGTAGCGCCGATCCGGCGCGCGATTGGTGCAGTATTATAATAGTAGTTTATGATTGGTGCGTTAGACGAATTTGCCTTTGCACTGCGTTACGTCCTGTTCGCTCATTGGCTGTTTTGTGCACCATGCGCGAAACTTGCCAACGTATTTGCCGAGTATTATACTTGGGAAAGGCCTATGTCCAACAGTGGACTTTTCCAGCTGAAATGATGATGATGATCATCAAATTCTCAAAACAAAAAAAACTGCAATAAAACCGAAATAAAATCTATTGAAGAGCAATCGATTTTCCGGTGAAAGGGTCCAACAAAAGGGGGTGAACTACCCTCATTAAGAAAAGCATTCCCAGTATTGTAAGTTTTACTTCAATATTCAGTTTTGTAGTTACTCAGATACCCGCGAAACGAGACACAATAGTAAAACAATAACAGCGCGGTCTCATAGGACCGGTTGGGGATTCAAACGTTAATAACAGATCAAATTATTTTTGCATTAGAAGGCCTCCCACAAGGTGGATCGAAGACTTGGTGATAAATGCGAGAATGCAATGGACGCGAGATACTTGGGGAAGGCCTATGTCCAACAGTGGACGTCCTTCGGTTAAAATGATGATGATCATCAAATTCTCAAAACAAAAAAAACTGCAATAAAACCGAAATAAAATCGATTGAAGAGCAATCGATTCTCCGGCAGAAGGGTCCAACAAAAGGGGGCGAACTACCCTCATTAAGACAAGTATTCCCAGTATTGTAAGTTTTACTTCAATATTCAGTTTTTTTTTAATAACATATCAAATTCTTTTTGCATTGGAAGGCCTCCCACAAGGTGGACCGAAGACCTGGTGATAAATGCGAGAGTGCAATCAACGCGAGATACTTGGGAAAGGCCTATGTCCAACAGTGGACTTTTTCAGCTGAAATGATGATGATGATCATCAAATTCTCAAAACAAAAAACTGCAATAAAACCGAAATAAAATCGATTGAAGAGCAATCGATTCTCCGGCAGAAGGGTCCAACAAAAGGGGGCGAACTACCCTCATTAAGACAAGTATTCCCAGTATTGTACAACGAAATGAATTTCTCTCTACAGTGTAAACGCTTTTCAGCTTCCATTGTCTTTAACTTGGAGTATGCTGGGCAGGAATAGAAAAATAAAGATGAAGATTTTTCTTTCTTTTTTTTTACTTACTATCCATCTTGAGGTTGTCTAGTAGATATCGCTGTTGGCGATAAGACCGCCATTGTAGCCATAGATTTAAGTTTATGTAAAAATCTTGTTTGTTAAATGTGCAATAAAGTTTATTCGATTCAATTTTTTTTTAAACACTGTCCCACGCTAGGAATGGCCCCCGTATTGTGATTGCGCTAAAAACGTAAACTGTCATAGGTACTCAAGACACCCAAATCCGCAACCTATAGGTAATCTGTAGACCGCACAAATATTTGTTCCGAGGATGTTAGTTCGAATATTTTGTGCATTTTTGTGGATTTTGGCCATTGGCTAGCTTTCACTTTGAGTAAGTACCTAATTGTTAAATCCTGAATTCATAACAAATGTTTAATTTTCGTTATCAAAAGCATTTATTACACTTTTAAGCTAAGATTTTAGTACTTTAGTACGGACAACTCACCTTTAAACAGATCCTTCACGAATCAGCACCTCTTCCAGCCGACATTATTCATCTATCCACATTACCATACACAATTACCATAGCTCATTTCGACCCCCCATCATCCCCCTTGTTTTTCCATTCCACCCCTGCCTACTCCAAGCCGTGAAGCAACTATACCTACATTATTATTTCAGCCCGCTGTTTGCATAAGTTTTATGAAACGCTCGCAATAAAGCCTTCAGACTCCTTATTGAGCCATTTCTTTAATATCGGACACTTTCAAATTTAAATCTTGGGAGAGTTTATCTTGGTTGACGAAAACATTTGACTTTGGGATTTTATTTTTGAGTTGAGGTGTGTTTTGGAGGATTATCGCCTAGCTAGTAACACAGAAATGAAGATATCCGCTGGCCCACCAGCCCTGGTTGGTAGACTGATCTAGCCCGAAGAATCTGACTGAGGTACGGAACCCTAAAAAGGGAAAACAATTTAATTATGTACAATAATAGGGTTTTTTAAGGTGTTATCACCTAATGACTTTTCCCACTCTAGGGTGGAACGAGGGCGTATCAGACTTTTACGGACTAAAATCACACCTACGCTCCTTAAGTTACCCGTTGCGTTCAAGGGTATCATTTTAGTACTCTTCCCCATGAACCTAGCAGGCGTCAGCTCTAAAGGACCCCTACGGTTTGCTAACATTTCTTTGAGGTGCACGTGAAATACTACGCGCCGTCGACAACTCCGGTTCGGTTCTTACAGGACGAGTGAACGGCGAGCTAAACGTTGCTCGTCATCCGCGGGCCCGTGCCTACTGTAGTCGGAGATGTTGAGCTATTCCCAGCGTCTGGGATGTACGTTAGGTATCATCATCTGCCTAGCCTTTTCCCAACTATATTGGGGTCGGCTTCCAGTCAAGTCGGATTTAGCTGAATACCAGTATTTTACGAGGAGCGGCTGCCTACCAGACCTCCACAACCCATTAACTGGGATAACACGGTACTTCATGGCAAGACTGGAGTCAGATTTACCTGGCTTCTGACTATCCTTAACGACTGCCAAAGATCTCCAAATGACAGCCGGGACCGACGGCTTAACGTGCTTTCCGAGGCACGGAGGAAACTCGTTATGTTAAGATGGTCGCCCATCCACAGACCAACCTAGGCAAGCATTGCTTAACCTTGAAGATCGACCTGTGCGGCTGTTATTATCTAGCCACGAGCTCCTCTTGATGTACGTTAGGTATGTTCTTGCAAATCAAACAAATTAAAACCAAGAATGTTTTCAACTTATTTCTATTCCAACTGAATAAGATTGTCAGTAATTTACTCAGAGAGATACATCAGAACAACTGTGCAATCAAATTAGCTGGAATAGCATTTGTTTCGACATAAAATTAGTAAACTTTCCGAGTTTTTTTAACAGACAGTCGTTTGTCTCATCTCGTGTTTGCTTCATTTTTTCTGCTTCGTTTGTTATTTGTGTATGTTTCTTTATAAATTTTATTCATCTTGTTTTAAAATGTCGAAAGATAAGGTAATTGGTAAAATTATCAATAAAATAATTAAAAAAAGATTTTAAGCCGAGAGCATTAATGGCCAAGTGCTAACAGACGGAGCCAGGTAACAGACCGACAGACAGACAGACAGTAGCTTTAGCAATAGGGTCCCGATTTATCCTTTTGGTACGAAACCCTAAAACGACGAATTGTTTATGTTAAATAACAGTGCCCATATACTTACGAGATATTTCGTATACGAGATATCTCGTACTTAGTTCTCGCGCTTCTCGTACAAGTAGGTACCTTATATTAATACTGCCACTACGGCCATAGACGACAGAGTTCCTGCAATATACCACATTATATAGCATCTTCGAAGAAATCATCTACTACGTGATATTCCGTAGCTAAGATTTAATGAGTTAATATCACCATCAATGCCATTTCCCTCTACACAGCTCATAAGTTACTAATGCTGAGCACAATTCGTACATATTTAATTGCCGTTACCATTTCCCTAAGTTCTGTATTGCGAACAAAGTTAAGCGTGGTATGAGCTAATATGCGCTTGACAAAGCTGCTAAGTTGGTTCTAGTGTTATATTATTGATATGTTTGGGTGTTTGGGTATGCAATACTACTGATTTATCAGTTGAACAGCTCTTGATTCAGCTACTGATTTAATTCATGAATCCCCGACCGGTCCTATGAGACCGCGGTGTTATTGTTTTACTATTGTGTCTCGTTTTATGGGTATATGATAGGTTAAATTAAAATAGCATTTTTAATCGACTTCAAAAAAGAGTTATGTAGGTATGTATGTATATATTTTACTTTGTATGTACTTTTTCTATTTCATGTATGTTCACCGATTTCTCGGTCAAAGCCTAGCCTAGCCTTGGCCTAGGGCTAAAGATCTTCCTCAACTCAGTTCTCAAATAAAATCTGTCTAGTTTGTCCCGTAATCTCCCTCTTGGTCTGCCAAAACTTACAAATGTCTCACTGGGTCCTTAGTGCCCACCTTTCTTATAAAATGAAGTCTTGAGCAAGATTAAGTATTGATTGTTAAATTTGTTCGGTTTGAACGAAAAAAGAGATAGAAATTATATTTATTTCGCACAATACAAGACACACAAACACTAGTTATGCTTAGGTACAGTAAGATACAAAATTGCATGGATAGTAGGGAAAAAAATCGTGTGATTTTTCGAATACTTGAACTTCAGGTTCACGGGAAAATAGACATTAAGGTACTCACACTATTTTGCATCGTACCTTACATACGAAACCATAACAATGCATTTTTTTTTATTATACATATTAAACGTTACCCCCACACACAAGGGAATTTCTCCTATATTGTACCAACATGAGTGTATGTTATAATCTAAATATAGCTGTCCCTACAACTTACGAGTTGACAGAATTATTACTGTTGCAGACACCGCACACACTGTGCATACAATATGCAAGAGAAGTCGGGGAAATATGTTGTGATGCTAGGAGTTTATAGTTAAGTTGTTTGCGTATTAAATAATTTAGTGATTGATGGGCAGTGCGGCGGGTGACAGGACAGAATGGAAGAAAAAAACATGCTGCGTCGACCACAAATAGTATGGGATAAAGGCAGGCATGCAATTCATGAGCTAATTCCGACATCTCCCTTCTACCATCGGACGAACCGTCGTACGGCGAGTATCCATAAGGATGGATCCGTTTTCGAAATCTGCACGGTCCGGACTAAGCGGTTTGCCTCGTCGTTTATATTTGCCTGCTGCGTTCTTTCCATCCGATTACAATTTGGGTTTGGTAATTTGGGTTGGTCTTCAAGACTGAAGTGAATAGGCTCTTAATAAACTAGTGCGCCTCACCATCAACGACTGCATCACTGCTTACCATCAGGTGGGATTGCAGTCAAGCACTGGTTTATGTGATATAAACAAAAAAATGAAGAGTGGGCAGTCACCCTTTGTAACAGTCGATTGTGGACATTACTGCTAATAATCTAATCAGGACATGTAGGTTATTATTAGGTTTTTCCTAGTCTACAAATTCCCAATCACTCAAACATTGTGTTAAACACTCGATGCTAAATACACCAACGAATACATCAGTACACAATCCTGCAGCATAAATTGAACATCAACGATTGCATCACTGCTTTACAACAGGTGGGATCACAGTCAAGCACTAGTTTATGGTATATAAAAAAAAGGATTGGAGGAATTGCTGCTACTGTTCTGATCAGGATAATCAGGGTGTGCAGGTTATTATTAGTATTTTGGTAGTCTGCTCCCACTCCCTCTTCCACTCCTGGCCAATGGCATTCTTCCACTTCTTTAATTTTATGCGATCCTGCGTTTTTACCTTTCAGCTATGGAGAAATCTGTCTTGTTCGTCCCACGATAAATAAATGATTATAAGATGGTGAGCAGTGATGCAATTGCGCACCAGATTGTTAAGAGCCTATTCGGTCTATCATGGAAGACACCTCAATTATAATCGGACAGGATAACCGCAGTAGAAAAATTGTTTATTCATTTCTTTATTATGGACCAAAAACAATTAAGTGCATATAGTACATTCGCGTTAAGAATGCTGTAAAGTCATGATTGTCCGTCGGCCTAACCCCACCCCCTAACCCATCAAAGCTGTTTAAGTGTATTTTTACAAATTCATTAAACTTAATCTTTTAAAATATAATTTGTTTGGATTTAACACCACTGTAAATACACCTTTATCTTGCAGTTGCACAGATAAATCACTGCATTCATAACGCGAACGAACTACAGTCTAAAATTTTGGCAAAATCCAGCAAAACACGCCTAACCAGTCAAATCCAACCGCAGACAAACCAAACACACATACATCCAAAAATATACCTAAATACATCGACACACAAACGGACAGACGTATCAGGCGAGTCGTCCACAAGTTTGAGCTGATCCCGTAATCCCGGGATATCGCGGTGTAAAGGTCACGCCACAACAAACAGTCCCGGACTGCGGGACGGCTCGTGTGGGGGGAGCTTAAGAGGCTTGGGAACTTTCTTTGTTTATGCATCATTTATTGAAGATTATGCGGAGGTGGTGTGATGCACGTTAATGACAAGTATAGCTATCTTTTCTCGTGGAAATCTTAATTTGAGAAACTGCAACCATCAAACAAATCTTAGGTTGTTTCTTTGGGCTATGGGCTAGTTCGAGAGGAAGAACCTGGCCCTGAAACGCAAAAGGTAACTGAAGTAACACAGACTTGACGGACGGAGACTTGGTCCTTACTGGAGCAAGGAGTATTATTTAAAAGAGTTTCCGTGTACCTGGAATGTAGGTAGGTTTTATTCAGAAAAGCTTGACACGCCGTCTCACTACCCAGACCGGGAAAAGTTATTAGATTTTTTCCCACTTCAAAAAAGACGAGTTGGTTCATGGTCTTAGTGCTCACAAGCGGTGCCTACATAGTGTAGGTACAACGGAGTTTTTTTAAATAGGTAACATAATCTAGTGCTAAGTTACGATCCCATCTAATAGCAAGCAATGGTGCAATCGTTAATGGCGATGCGCACCAGTTTATTAAGAGCTTATTTTAGCCTTGAAGACACCGAAATCATAATCAGACAGAAGCAGGCCAATTGTTCAAATCTCCCCCTTCAATTAAACAAATGCCCGTCTCAATCCCCTTCAATTCCGTATTGAAGTGACCTACTGACCTCCGATGTCACCTGACAGTGCAGCCGCCCATCCATCCATCAGCATTATCGCTGCCTACCCTCAGGCCGCAGGATTATCGATGGCGACACTGATCTCCCACCACGGGGGTGATACACGATTTATGGGTTCTGGGAGGGTAGTATTGAAATTCTATGTTTGGAGGGTAGTTAGGAAATTGTATGATAATACGGTAGATCAAAAAAATTGTAAGTAAGGTTTAATTTTTTTTTTGCTTACGGTGGAAGTCCCAAGATAGCCCGTAATATACAAATTTTCTTAAGTTTTTTGCTTGTTGCACAGGCCATTAATCAAAATATGATTTGTGATTTAAACTCGTAGGTATTTATTTCCTGCTTCGACTAACTACATTGAATTGCTATTTCATGGAAAATTCATTCAATAGGGTTCAGGGGGCATTCAACTTGACACTGATCTGTAAAGTGCAAAAAAGAAAACGATTTTTTAAAGATAGATAAGGTTGCCCATTATTCCAAACCAATGTGATTTTTTATTATTTTTGAGAGACGCTTAACCAGTTGCTTACCTGATGGTAAGCAATGATGTGGCCGACGATGGAGCACGCTTGCCTAGAAGTAATCTATTCACTCGGAGGCTCACTCCAGTTTATGGGTTTTTGGTTCCACTTTATGTTCCGATTTGATATACTTGTAACAACCCTTTTCGAGTTGTGAATTGAATGTACAATACCAACGTTATCACTATTAACTGTCACATTAATAAACGTCAATTATTGCTATTATAATTAAGCATTATCATATAATTGATTGCGAACAACAAACTCTATAATATGCATCTGACAGCTTAGAGGTCGTGAGATCAGACCACACAAGAGTTACTAATAAATATCCACCTAGCAGTTATGTCAATTGTATTTTTTTATTTAGGTGGAATGTCATCCAATGACTTCTGTCGCTGTTGGGCGAAGCGGGAGGGTGTGACAAGTTTCTACTGACTAAAACCCTCTCCTACGTTCTTTTTCGTCTTGCTTGCATTCCCTTTCAGAAGCGAACCCATGGGCCCCTACGGTTTTACTGACATCTCTTTGAGATGCGCGTGGTTACGCGCCGTCGACGACTTGTGTTGACGTTGAACATGACGACGAGCTACCCATTGCTCATCATCTGCAAGCCCGTGATTACGGTGGCTGGAAATCGGGATTGGGATCCCGGCGCCTGGTGTGTCATGTGTACTCTACAGTTTGGAGGAAATAAAGATTACCATTGATGCTCCAACTAACGTAGCCATCTACTAAGCCAAAGAAGTTTAACAACTCGACCGTTCATTCAAAAAGAAGAAGAAAAGACTGAAAATTTCCTTACGCAAAATAATTCGAACAAAGGTCGAAATCCAGGATCAAAAGGTTAACGGGACAGATAAGAACTGACATAGCCCTGGAACGCAAAGTTTGTTTCGGTGATTCTTTTCAGGAATCAGCTAGGACTGACCTCATCTAGTTAAAATTGACGTATAACAGCGTTATTTACAACAAAACACGAGAAATAGTAAGCGCAATCACAACACTCTCCTCGGATTTGTTTTAGCAGTAAAATTTATGTACCGTGTTAATTGGCAACGCTGTCCCACTAGAGATACGTCACTTAAATGCACCCGGTCCGAGTCCCGGAGTTATCGAGATGACCCGGAACTTTATGGCACTGAAAACTACCCCCTATAGTAAATTAAAATCTGACCAGTACTAAAACATATACTACTATTGTGTTTAGTGATAGTAAAAAAACATAAATATACCACCCAGACCCATACCCAGAAAAACATAGTCTATAATTTTTTTGTTATGGATTAGGTACTCACGCTACTGCAAATAAGTGTTGTTATGGATTTTCTCTGAATACATACCTGCAACAAAAAGAAAATATGAATCATTAGCAAAGTATTAATCTTCTTCTACTTCCTGCCCTTAACCATTATTACATGGGGTCGGCGCAACATGTTTTATTAGTAAAGTGTTAATAGAATCTTTTAATATCGACTGGCGGTCCTGTGCATATTGCCGCGATCGGATTCTTAAGATCCTGGCCAGGTCATCGGTCCACCTTGTGGGTCGCCTTCCAACGCTGGGTCTTCCGATATAAGTTTGTCACTCCAGAACCATCGACCATCTGCCTAAGAGCAATGTACTCGAGAGAGAATCAGAGCAACGTCTCTGCCTACATAGCTCTCTCCAATACCCTTTGAGTGAATTTAAAATAATAGTCTTAAATATATGTTAGAAACAAATGTATCTATGATATATATGTATGGTGTTTCTCTTGAAAGCCATCACTACACCACTGTTGCTTATATTCATTATAACATCTCTACCCATACTTTACAAAAACCCTGCCTATAAAAGCAATATTAATCCAATATCACACAACAGTAACCCCAAAATATATTCTTATAAAATCGCAGTCCTTTTTAAATCAGGTGCAAAATATCAAAAACCCATCCCCTTTTTCCTTAGGGGAATCGCATTATCGCTAACACCAGTTACTGGGGATTACTGGGGGGATGCAAAAGGGTATAGTTGACGTAAATGGATGTATTTATCGTTCAAGTATTTTAAATTGAATTTGTATATTACGTGTTGTGACTGGGAAAAGTGCTTTTGAGTTTACTTTTGAGCGCAGTCTGGGTAGGATGGGTAGGGCTAAATTTGTAGATGTGTTGAGCGAATTATTTTGTAGTTACATGAATACTAAACGCGTGTATGTTTTTTTCGCTTCTGCTGATGGAAGGAATGGAGGGAGGCCTTTGCCTAACAGTGGGACAGTATAGGTTAGATATCATCATCATCTGCCGAGGAGCTCGTGGCTAGATAATAACAGCCGCACAGTTCGATCTTCAAGGTTAAGCAATGCTTGCCAAGGTTGGTCTGTGGATGGGTGACCATCTTAACATAACGAGTTTCCTCCGTGCCTCGGAAAGCACGTTAAGCCGTGAGTCCCGGCTGTCATTTGTAGATCTTTGGCAGTCGTTACGGATAGTCAGAAGCCAGTAAATCTGACTCCAGTCTTGCCATTAAGTATCGTGTTACTCCAGTTAATGGGTTGTAAAGGTCTGGTAGGCAGCCGCTCCTCGTAAAATACTGGTATTCAGCTAAAATCCGGCTTGACTGGAAGCCGACCCCAATATAGATGGGAAAAGGCTAGGCAGATGTTTAGATGATACTTGATCAATGTCTACGTATATAAAGATACATCGCTCAAGACCTTCTGTATACGGACGCGTATCTTCATACATGCGTATTCATCATAATACGCTAGGAGTACGCCTGCTCACAACTTACATACAAAACTATGCAACTCTGTCGACGGAGCGGCAACGTCTTGTTTTGGCAGTTATGTTTATGTAGCTATATGTCCGACGAAAATACACCTACAAAGCTAAGAGGACACATCTTCCACATTCAATACCATTTTCTATACATAAAATGATTTGAATCATCATCTGCCTAGCCTTTTCCCAACTATATAGGGGTCGGCTTCCAGTCAAGCCGGATTTGAATCATAGTAGAATTATTCCACTTTTATACTATAGGCTACTTTAAAACAATTCGAGGGGTTCTGGCGCTGATACCTGAAGTAAAGGTCTGTTACAGACCCTCGATTCATAATAAAAATATTGCAAAGTGAAATGGATTAGTAGGATTACCCTACTAATCCTATAAATGTGAAAGTGGATGTTTGGATGTTTGTTACTTTTTCACGCGAACACTTTTGCAGGGATTTTAATGAAACGGTAGTCCTGGAATAGCACATAGGGTTTTGACATGGTTTTGACTTTTTATCCCGGGAGTATATTCCTTTGGGATAATTTTTTGCTATCACGCGAGTAAAAAGTTTTCTATTAATATGAAGCATTCACTTTGCAAATAGCTTTAATATATCGACACGTATGACATTAAAACAACATACCTCTTGAATATATTCCTTTTAACATCTCCAGCATCCATTTGAAATTCATACAATAACTAAAACATGAATTCGCACCACTTTCAGCCGATCCGTTTGCATCAACACTGCCGAAATCACTCAACTTGCACGAATTGACACTATGCAGGTATAAAACAGAAGGATAACTTTATTATAATCTCCAAAATACAGTGAAAAGGAAGAAAAAGTTAAAACGATTTTTATTCAAACGATTGGATACGTTAAAATATTTCAAATCAACCGATTTTTTAACAATACTTGATACGCAGTCAAATGAGACTGACAACTTAGTTGAGATGACCACAGAGTATTCTACACTACTAGAATACTAGTCTATGGTTTGACAGCAGTTTGTGAGCTGAGTTTGTTCAAAGTAAAAACTCTTTTTAAAGATCTCTGCACAAGGAAGATTTATAAAAATCTCGTGTCACAGTGTTTGTTATCGAACTCCAATCGCTATAAAAAAATCTGCACATTTGGTATTGTTTACCCATCCTTCCCCAACCTCCAGTTGTTGAACAACTTAGGCCCCTAATGTTGGCTGGGTGTCAGCTTTGAGGTACGCGTGCCAGCGTCAACGACATGGCCTTGATCTTTATAAGACGAGCGGACGGCAAGCTATCATTCTATCTATCCATTGCTTCGTCTGCAAGCCCTTGCCTACGATGGCTAGAGATCGTTCTGCGATTCCCGACGCCCGAGGCGTCTCCTGTTATGGCTGCTGGAGCGTGTAGATTACGTTCCACACACAAACGACACTACCTCATAGTCACTAGCTCTACGAAAAGTGCATCATCATCATCAGCCTAGCCTTTTCCCAACTATATTGGGGTTGGCTTCCAGTCAAGCCGGATTTAGCTAAATACCAGTATTTTACGAGGAGCGGCTGCCTACCAGAGCTCCACAACCCATTAATTGGGGTAACACGGTACTTCATGGCAAGACTGGAGTCAGATTTACTGGCTTCTGACTATCCGTAACGACTGCCAAAGATCTCCAAATGACAGCCGGGACCAACGGCTCAACGTGCTTTCCGAGGCACGGAGGAAACTCGTTATGTTAAGATGGTCACCCATCCACAGATCAACCTAGGCAAGCGTTGCTTAACCTTGAAGATCGACCTGTGCGGCTGTTATTATCTAGCCACGAAAAGTGCATTTAATCAAAATACAAACGCACTTTCCATAGGTAGCAAACGTTTCGGATCTTCTGAATTCTCTCCCCACTGGTCCTCATGTTCTACATCCGTAATCTAAATTGCTATGCATCCCCGTACCCAGTGAATATGTCATTAACGTTGTAACGGGGTTCGAGTCCCGTGGGATCGCATTAACACTTACTATAGTCGGATACGGAACCCTATCTACTGTGAGAGGAGGGGCGGGGAAATTGTTGCCAACGATTTCGGATGGATTGATAGATTTTTGTGGAAGTATTTGTGTCATATCAATCATGAAATGGAATATCCTACTTAATATTATAAATGCGAAAGTTTGTGAGGATGGATGTGTGTTTGTTACTCTTTCACGAAAAAACGGCTGGACCGATCTGGTTGAAATTTGGTATTTAGATAGTTTATACCTTGGATTAAGGGGTCCCGGCTGTCATTTGTAGATCTTTGGCAGTCGTTACGGATAGTCAGAAGCCAGTAAATCTTATTGAAATAGTTAATTAATGTGATATTATATACGGACCTATTTTAATAGGTGGTACCTATCTGGCTATCGATAGAACTATGTCAATTTCATATAAACCTAGTAACCGTTCCACGGATTGTTTGTTTATATTTATAGTTGTCAGTTGATCATAAACAGTTCTCAGAATAACACAATAAAATTCATTGTATACGTTATCCTGGTTTCCCTGCTTACACTCTGCTTAAATATTGTGCCCCTACAGTATGCGTATTGAAATAGTTAATTAATGTGATATTATATACGGACCTATTTTAATAGGTGGTACCTATCTGGCTATCGATAGAACTATGTCAATTTCATATAAACCTAGTAACCGTTCCACGGATTGTTTGTTTATATATATAGTTGTCAGTTGATCATAAACAGTTCTCAGAATAACACAATAAAATTCATTGTATACGTTATCCTGGTTTCCCTGCTTACACTCTGCTTAAATATTGTGCCCCTACAGTGGTTATACTGTAGGGGCACAATATTTAAGCAGAGTGTAAGCAGGGAAACCAGGATAACGTATACAATGAATTTTATTGTGTTATTCTGAGAACTGTTTATGATCAACTGATGAATCTCAAGGTCAAGTTCAACTGCAAGTGCAACTAGCAATCTTACTGTGTCAAGTCTAGCTACAGGCGCAAAGGTATCCTTATAGTCTATTCCATAAAGTTGACTAAAACCTCTTGCCACCAGCCTGGCCTTCTTCT
Organism: Mythimna separata; assembly: GCA_030763345.1. Classification (NCBI taxonomy): domain Eukaryota; kingdom Metazoa; phylum Arthropoda; class Insecta; order Lepidoptera; family Noctuidae; genus Mythimna; species Mythimna separata. The sequence goes on from CM061192.1 coordinate 11,467,672, forward strand.
TCTCAGTTTTATCCACATTTAACTTTGTCGTTAAAATATAACGGCAACCTACGACGTTCCGTCCCATAGGTTTGTTGACTATATCGAAGGTGTCATTCTTGATTAAACTCTTCACTTCTGAAAGTATTGCATCTTTCCATCCTTTTCTTTCATTACTGGATAAAGCTTCCTTTAAAGTAATTTCAACGACTCCGGCAAAATCCTGACAATCAACAAACTCTTCCGTTGATTCGACGCGTTCCTCCACGGGAATATCTGGCTCTACGTTAACCATATTGTATATTTTCCGTGGACGTCCGACGTGACCTCGTTCCAGTCGTGGTCGCCCTGGACCTCTCTTCATTGCCCTCCCCCCATCAGTATGAACATCATCCCGATGATGATCGTGCTGAAATGGTCCTACAGCAATATCTGGAACGTCCGTCAGTTGTGGTGCATCTGGGCCCTGTAGGGGCACAATATTTAAGCAGAGTGTAAGCAGGGAAACCAGGATAACGTATACAATGAATTTTATTGTGTTATTCTGAGAACTGTTTATGATCAACTGACAACTATAAATATAAACAAACAATCCGTGGAACGGTTACTAGGCATATATGAAATTGACATAGTTCTATCGATAGCCAGATAGGTACCACCTATTAAAATAGGTCCGTATATAATATCACATTAATTAACTATTTCAATACGCCCCCTTAATGCGCATATTAAATACAAACAGCAATACAAGAAAAAACACATACAAAAGAAAGTAATATCAAAGAACAATCATAACAAAATAAACAATTAACAAGCAATGCCTAAACCACGCATGCACGAATAGTGCTTTACTCTGGGCAAAGCTTTCGTTAATATGTCCGCGAGCATTGAGTCTGTCGATAAATACTTTAGCTCAATACTCGTATTGTTCTTCAATACACTTCTAATAAAGTGGTACCTGATGTGAATGTGCTTACTCCGAGAATGAAACATTGGATCACCGGCAAGGCAAATCGCCCCCTGATTATCTACATGTAAAGATAATGGTGCAAACTTACATAGCCCAATCTCAGTAAGCAAGCTGTTCAGGTAAATTGCCTCCTTCATAGATGACGCCAAACTTATATACTCGGCTTCGCAGCTCGAAGTCGATACACATTTCTGCTTTTGTGACTTCCAAGACACGCATCCACCTCCTAACATAAAAACATAACCGGAATAAGAACGTCTATCTATCAAACATCCACCCCAGTCGGCATCTGAATAACCATGCAATGTTTTACCTGTTTTCGTAAACATAAGTCCGTGATTTCTCGTATGTTTTAGGTAGCGCAGTACACGTTTTGCTGCATTCCAGCACTGTTGATTAGGACAATCCAAGAATTGGCTCAATACTGCCACAGTATTCGTAATATCCAATCTTGTGCCCGTAGATAAATACATTAAACAACCGACTAACTCTCGATACGGATACTGCCCCGTATCACATTGTTCCGTAGGTTTCGTAATCTTAGTTTTCGGATCCATGGGTGTAGAAATCGGATTACATCCACTTAATTCAAATTTATTTAACAAATCGTCAATATATTTTCGTTGTGACAATTTAATGCTCTTGTCACATCTGTCAAACTCTATGCCTAACATATACTTCGCAATGCCATAATCTTTCAATTCAAACTTCATGGCCAGTTCCCTTTTGAAAGTTTGTATACACTCACCTCTTTGCGATGCGACTAAAATGTCATCTACGTAAACTAGTACAAAGAGTTTCGTTTCTGAATCTACGGCCTTAAAATAAAGGCATGGCTCGTTTAAAGAGACTTGTAGCCCCATGGACTTCAGCTCCTCGTCCAGCCTGATGTTCCATTGACGACCTGACTGGCGTAAACCGTACAAAGATCTTTTCAGCAGGCACACCTCGCCCCCAGACTTCAGGTTGCATAACAACTTGCTGGCACGTTCATGTATAACTGAACCTGGCTGTTCTATCCGCATGAGGTCTTGCAGGCATTCTTCTAGGAGGTCTGGCACCTTCATATATATTTCCTCATCCAACAAACCGTTTAGGTAGGCCGTGTTTATGTCCAATTGATGAATCTCAAGGTCAAGTTCAACTGCAAGTGCAACTAGCAATCTTACTGTGTCAAGTCTAGCTACAGGCGCAAAGGTATCCTTATAGTCTATTCCATAAAGTTGACTAAAACCTCTTGCCACCAGCCTGGCCTTCTTCTTCTCAGTTTTATCCACATTTAACTTTGTCGTTAAAATATAACGGCAACCTACGACGTTCCGTCCCATAGGTTTGTTGACTATATCGAAGGTGTCATTCTTGATTAAACTCTTCACTTCTGAAAGTATTGCATCTTTCCATCCTTTTCTTTCATTACTGGATAAAGCTTCCTTTAAAGTAATTTCAACGACTCCGGCAAAATCCTGACAATCGACAAACTCTTCCGTTGATTCGACGCGTTCCTCCACGGGAATATCTGGCTCTACGTTAACCATATTGTATATTTTCCGTGGACGTCCGACGTGACCTCGTTCCAGTCGTGGTCGCCCTGGACCTCTCTTCATTGCCCTCCCCCCATCAGTATGAACATCATCCCGATGATGATCGTGCTGAAATGGTCCTACAGCAATATCTGGAACGTCCGTCAGTTGTGGTGCATCAAAGGATGTTTCTTGACCTTCATATCCTTCCACAGGTACAGAAATGCCTTCACCTTCCACCTCTGGAATTTTGTTATCTTGGATTCTGCTGGATTGGTTAGGATTGAATTCTATTTCCACCGTTGCTGGTTGGTCCGAAATATTTGCAGGCCCTTCTTGGTCAATCTTGAAGGGATCAAATCGTAAATTTAAATTTTCTTTTTCTTCACTCTTCAATTCTTGAAACTTCACATCTCTTGACATGATAACTTGTCGTTGCGCTGGTATCCATACTCTATAACCCTTTCGATCTCTAGGATAACCTACGAAGATTCCTTCGAAACTTCGTGGAGCAAACTTATCTTTAACGGGTGTCTTGTCCAACACGTGTACCTTAGACCCAAACTTTTGTAAGTAGTCTAATCTGACAGGTCGTTCAAACCATTTCTCAAACGGTATTTCACCTTCAAGACTTCTTGTTGGACAACGATTTCTTACGTGACATGCTGTCGCTACAGCATCAGCCCAGAAACCCGGAGATAATCCTGACGAGATGAGCATACACCTCGCCATTTCCACCAACGTCCTGTTCTTCCTCTCAGCAACAGCATTCTGTTGCGGGACGCCAGGAACTGTCAACATTCTTGCTATTCCTTCTTTCTTCAAAAAATCGTCGAAATCTCGATTACAGAATTCACCGCCGTTATCTGTATGAAGATATTTTATTTTATGTCCTAACAAATTCTCGACATGACTTTTGTATACTTTGAATGTCGTGAACACTTCACTTTTCTTGCTGAGAAAGTATACTTCACACCACCTAGTATGATCGTCAATAAAAGTGACGAAATATTTCGCGCCATTTATTGACGTATGTTGCATGGGTCCACAAACGTCAGAATGTATAATTCTTAACTTTTCATCGCATGGCCCATTTGAACTAGTAAACGGTAACATACACATTTTACCTTTCGCACAAATATCACAATTGTACAAGTCACTCACATCTGTCATCTTAACATTCATGCCAGATTTATTTAAAATTCGGACGAGATCCTTTGCATTTAAGTGTCCTAAACGTTCATGCCACATCCATACGTCAACCTTTTGCTCAGAAATGGCTGACACACTATCTAAATGTTCCTCAACGTAATATAAATTACCTCTACGATTCGCAACAAGTTTAGTGTTACCATAACTATCTTGAACACTAGCTATGTTATCCTTAAACGTAACGCTAAACCCCTGATCAGTAATTTTGCTTACTGAAATTAGGCTACATCGTAAATCCGGAACAAATAGAGTATTGGGCAATTGAACAATTGTTTTAGAACCATTATCACATGTAAGTAATCTGACTGTCCCCTTACCTTGTACGTTTGTGCTTGAATTCGTTGCTAAGTTTAGCTTACCGAACAAAGGCACAAGTGTTTTGTCGAATTTACTTGCATCATTGCACAAATGTGATGTACAGCCACTATCGATGATCCAATTTCCACTCCCGTTGCAAACAGCATTAACATCTGAAACACAATTAAATGTTACAAAATTGGAATCGATATCAGGTACTTCATAATCATTCGACACATACTTTACGGTATCACTACACTGTTCTTTGTTCTTCTTCGTACAATCAGAGGCTTTATGACCATACAGATGACATTTAAAACATTTGTATCTGAATTTCGAACTTGTCAGCTCAGTACCACTCTTTGGTTTAGAAGACTTCTTTCCCTTTACAAGAAATGCTCTATCTACACTTTCTTTTCGATTTCTGGAATGATCTTCTTCTAAAATCTTAATCTTGAGCGTATCTGGATCCGGCAATGAATCTCGAGATTCTATGGCACATCTAAAGTTGTCAAAGCTGGACGGCAGACTGTACAGGAGCATTATCGAGGTCAGATCATTATGCATTTCGATATCCATGTCAGCTAACTGGCTTTTCACATCGAAAAATCTCATAACATGTTCTCTTACATCACCACCTTCTTCCAATTTATGGAGCAACAGCTGTTTTAGTAATGTCGCCTTTTTTGCAGGTCCCTTCGACGCATGAATGTTCTGTAACTTTAACCATACGTCTCGCGAAGTCTTACATCCTCGTAGATGTCGTAATTCGCTCGGACTTATCGATAAAATGAGATCAGACTTAGCTTTCGAGTCTCCAATGTCCCACTTTACTGCTTCGGCTGGTTCTGCTGGGCGTGCGATACTTCCGTTCACGTATCCCCAGGCATCGTTCTTAACTAAAACGGCTTCCACTTGGATTTTCCAGGTCTCGTAGTTGCTCTGATGGAGTTGATCAATTTTGACAGAACTCATTTTCACTCCAATTTCTTCCTTTATCACGTTTAAATCTCTCCTGATTTATGCGTTCTGGGCCCATAACCACTGTAGGGGCACAATATTTAAGCATGAAGAGAGGTCCAGGGCGACCACGACTGGAACGAGGTCACGTCGGACGTCCACGGAAAATATACAATATGGTTAACGTAGAGCCAGATATTCCCGTGGAGGAACGCGTCGAATCAACGGAAGAGTTTGTCGATTGTCAGGATTTTGCCGGAGTCGTTGAAATTACTTTAAAGGAAGCTTTATCCAGTAATGAAAGAAAAGGATGGAAAGATGCAATACTTTCAGAAGTGAAGAGTTTAATCAAGAATGACACCTTCGATATAGTCAACAAACCTATGGGACGGAACGTCGTAGGTTGCCGTTATATTTTAACGACAAAGTTAAATGTGGATAAAACTGAGAAGAAGAAGGCCAGGCTGGTGGCAAGAGGTTTTAGTCAACTTTATGGAATAGACTATAAGGATACCTTTGCGCCTGTAGCTAGACTTGACACAGTAAGATTGCTAGTTGCACTTGCAGTTGAACTTGACCTTGAGATTCATCAATTGGACATAAACACGGCCTACCTAAACGGTTTGTTGGATGAGGAAATATATATGAAGGTGCCAGACCTCCTAGAAGAATGCCTGCAAGACCTCATGCGGATAGAACAGCCAGGTTCAGTTATACATGAACGTGCCAGCAAGTTGTTATGCAACCTGAAGTCTGGGGGCGAGGTGTGCCTGCTGAAAAGATCTTTGTACGGTTTACGCCAGTCAGGTCGTCAATGGAACATCAGGCTGGACGAGGAGCTGAAGTCCATGGGGCTACAAGTCTCTTTAAACGAGCCATGCCTTTATTTTAAGGCCGTAGATTCAGAAACGAAACTCTTTGTACTAGTTTACGTAGATGACATTTTAGTCGCATCGCAAAGAGGTGAGTGTATACAAACTTTCAAAAGGGAACTGGCCATGAAGTTTGAATTGAAAGATTATGGCATTGCGAAGTATATGTTAGGCATAGAGTTTGACAGATGTGACAAGAGCATTAAATTGTCACAACGAAAATATATTGACGATTTGTTAAATAAATTTGAATTAAGTGGATGTAATCCGATTTCTACACCCATGGATCCGAAAACTAAGATTACGAAACCTACGGAACAATGTGATACGGGGCAGTATCCGTATCGAGAGTTAGTCGGTTGTTTAATGTATTTATCTACGGGCACAAGATTGGATATTACGAATACTGTGGCAGTATTGAGCCAATTCTTGGATTGTCCTAATCAACAGTGCTGGAATGCAGCAAAACGTGTACTGCGCTACCTAAAACATACGAGAAATCACGGACTTATGTTTACGAAAACAGGTAAAACATTGCATGGTTATTCAGATGCCGACTGGGGTGGATGTTTGATAGATAGACGTTCTTATTCCGGTTATGTTTTTATGTTAGGAGGTGGATGCGTGTCTTGGAAGTCACAAAAGCAGAAATGTGTATCGACTTCGAGCTGCGAAGCCGAGTATATAAGTTTGGCGTCATCTATGAAGGAGGCAATTTACCTGAACAGCTTGCTTACTGAGATTGGGCTATGTAAGTTTGCACCATTATCTTTACATGTAGATAATCAGGGGGCGATTTGCCTTGCCGGTGATCCAATGTTTCATTCTCGGAGTAAGCACATTCACATCAGGTACCACTTTATTAGAAGTGTATTGAAGAACAATACGAGTATTGAGCTAAAGTATTTATCGACAGACTCAATGCTCGCGGACATATTAACGAAAGCTTTGCCCAGAGTAAAGCACTATTCGTGCATGCGTGGTTTAGGCATTGCTTGTTAATTGTTTATTTTGTTATGATTGTTCTTTGATATTACTTTCTTTTGTATGTGTTTTTCTTGTATTGCTGTTTGTATTTAATATGCGCATTAAGGGGGCGTATTGAAATAGTTAATTAATGTGATATTATATACGGACCTATTTTAATAGGTGGTACCTATCTGGCTATCGATAGAACTATGTCAATTTCATATAAACCTAGTAACCGTTCCACGGATTGTTTGTTTATATTTATAGTTGTCAGTTGATCATAAACAGTTCTCAGAATAACACAATAAAATTCATTGTATACGTTATCCTGGTTTCCCTGCTTACACTCTGCTTAAATATTGTGCCCCTACAAATCTGACTCTAGTCTTGCCATGAAGTACCGTGTTACCCCAGTTAATGGGTTGTGGAGGTCTGGTAGGCAGCCGCTCCTCGTAAAATACTGGTATTCAGCTAAATCCGGCTTGACTGGAAGCCGACCCCAATATAGTTGGGAAAAGGCTAGGCAGATGATGATGATGATACCTTGGATTAACATATAGGCTACTTTTACTCATACTTTTTTTTTCGATTTTGTTATTTTTGCTATAGGCTGCTTTTTATCAACACACCACGCGGGCGAAGCCGCGGGCGGAAACTAGTAGTACATAATAAAGAGTAAAGCGGGAACTACATTAGACCGACGCATAAGTGGGTGACGCCTAAGTTGTATGTAGAACCGTGGCGTGGCTCTAATGTAGCTTTACAAGTCTATTTGCCATATAAAATGTATGTAGACCGATGCGCCCAGATCGGCGTACGTTGCCCATGTTTGCCTAAAGTAGTTCTACCATTACCGTAGTCCTGAAATGTAACGGGCAACTGAAGGAACATTGGTGGGCAAAACCCACCAATCAGTAAACTCAAAGTCGGACCCTTCCTCTCGCTCCACCCAAAGCAGGGCAAAAAAAGTAGAGCACCTTGCTTAGGACCCTATTAGGCACTGGTTATGGGGTACCGAATAGAGTCAGAAAGTAATTTACTTGTGGAAAACTAGGATTCATCACAATCTGCCTAGCTTTTTATCCTTTGTTTTGGTGATAGTGTTGGATAGGTCAGCCTTTTAACAGAGAGGCCTCACATCTTCATTTCTAGTCAAGAGAGTATTTTCAATAAACGGATAAATTTGAACACCAAAATGTTTTACGGAGAAATCTACGTGAAAGGGGGCGAAGCCAGTCTTTCTATAAGAAATCCTAGAGAAGCAACCAATAACAAAACCAAAGCATAATTTCCTAAACAATCATCTCGTATGCAGCATCCCCGTTTAGATGACAGCCTCAGCCAAACCAGCGTCTTGGCTGATCTGTCAAGCGCTTCCTCGCACAGGGAAACAGTAATCCATCTCAATTCTCCCGGCCCGGCGCGTCGGCGTGCTATTGAATAATTTCCTATGATATTAGACGACGCATAGTTTGTCAGGCAACCAGCTAATTGGGTGACTGCCTTATTTGTGTGTGATTTATTGTTGTTTTTAGTGAATGGTGCGTTTAGTGATGAATGTGTGAGGATTTTATGGTAGTTCCGAATGGATCTTACACACATAAACTATTGCCGAGGAGCTAATGCTCACCTATGTCATGAAGGAAACTTTGTGCAATATTTCACGCTCTTAGTCCCAGTAATTTCGACTGTGCGTTGGTAAGTCAGTTTGTGCCATAACTGTATTGTACCATAGACACTAGACAGACTGCTGACATCTCTTTGAGGCGTGCGTAGAACACCACGCGCCGTCGACGACTCACGATCGATCCGGATGGCCCGTCGTCAGCAAGCCGACGCAGTTTCAAATTTTGCATGTCGAGTATCTCATAAACATCATCATCTACCTAGCTTTTTCCCAACTATATTGAGGCCGGCTTCTAGTCAAGCTGGATTTAGCTGAATACCAGTATTTTACGAGGAGCGACTGCCTACCAAACCTCCACAACCCATTAACTGGGGTAACACGGTACTTCATGGCAAGACTGGAGTCAGATTTATTGGCTTCTGAATATCCGTAACGACTGCCAAAGATCTACAATTGACAGCCGGGACCTACGGCTTAACGTCCTTTCCGAGGCACAGAGGATACTAGTTATGTTAAGATGGTCACCCATGCACAGACCAACCTTGGCAAGCGTTGCTCAACCTTTAAGATCGACCTGTGCGGCTGTTATTATCTAGCCATGAGCTCCTCTTTCAATATCTCATAAACAAGGAAAGAATTTGACAGCTCAACTTGACAATCAATGACAATGACATTAAACGGTTGACAACCCTAGGCTGACACGTGATAGTCGCCGTCACAATTCAAGTCGAATTATCGAAGGGGGAAAGTCAATTATGAAATGGGGGTATCCAATTAAATTAAAACGTTTGTCAATAGAGAAGTTTGGGGGAAAATTCACCCTTATAGGAAATGATTTAGAAGTAGTGTCTTGGGATTTTGATAGTGATGTATGGTAAGTGTTTGGAATATGAATTAAAGTGAAATGGGTATCACGTTTCGTAAAACAAGGGTGTAGAAATGCCCCACGGTTAAAATTTTAAGGAAATTAGCTTGATAGTTTCATTATACTGATAGCTACAACCTCATCTTGAAGTCAAGAGAATAGGTTACTTTTAGGGAAGCGTGCTCCATCGTCGACCACATCGGCGTTTACCATCAAGTGAGATAGTGGTCAAAAGCTAGCCTGTCAATAATAATAAATAAAAAGTACATCATTTCAGTCGAAAGATGTCCACTGCTTGACGTAGACCTTCCCCAAGCGTCCGGCCGACTCTGCGCGTCTTGCATCCATCGGATTCCTGCGACCTTCACCAGGTCTTGAGCAATCTTGTGGGAAGTATTCCGCTGCGTCTTCCGGTACGTAGTCTCCACTCCAGAACCTTTCGTCCCCATCAACTATCTGTTCTGTGAGCAATGTGCTCTCTGCCCACTGCCACTTAAGTTTGCCGTTTCTTTGGACTATGTCGGTAACCTTGCTTCTCTTGCGGATATTTTGCTCGAACTTTATCTACCTTTTTATTTACCTAAATGATGCAAGGAGAAACTGACTGACATATTAACGCACAACCAAGACTACGAGGACTAAGATTGTTAAATTTCGAGCACTGACGTAAGATTTCTCTAAAAACTCTCCCCCTTAGGGGATGAAACGGAGGTCCAAAGTTTGTATGGAGAAACCTACATACACGCGAGCGTAACCGCTGGCTAGTATTCTTATAAATTGTTTACGTAGTACCTATATCAGTCTAGAACACGCTTAAAGCCCCGACCTTTGAAAAAGGGAGTCAACTGCAGCTTTCCATGAAAAAAAAACCATTGTAGAAAAATAACAGACAAGTTCTTTTGTGGAGAAAACACTGAAACAAGATAAAACTTTGTTTTACATATTTTAATCGCCGCACAAAGCCGGCTGAAAGCTTTTGTTTTAAGCTAAGTATTAAGCTTAACTATTTACTGTAAAGTTGTATGTTTGTACGCGATTTAATATTAAAATAAACTAACTAATATTGCAAATGCGAAAGTAAGTTTGTTTGATAGCTGTTCCGGGTCTGGGTTATGTGTGTGTGAGTTTACATCGTGGACATACGATTTAGGAGTAATTCCGAGTGAAGGGCAAAGTTTAAAAAAAAACCGGGTAAGTACGAGTTCGACTCGCGCACTGAGGGTTTCGTAGGTACCAAGTTACCTATGAAAACAGTTCAATTCTAGAATCGAGTCTTGTCGATTTTTCCGAATTGTAAAATTCTTTTTTCTTGTGACGTTACAATTAATTTTCAGTTTTCATGCTTTTTCCTATATTGGTGCTATTAAGCCTTGCGTTATGGCAAATTTCAAGATTTTTGATCAACGGGAAGTACCCTATGAATTTTGTTTTTTTTTTTTGTGAATGTCGAAATGTATGTAACGTCAGGCAGACGTACAACAAAGTGCTCCTGTAAGGGTTCCATTTTTCCTTTTGAAGTACGGAACCCTAAAAACAGCAGAAATTCCCAGAGATAAAGTAACATTTTTCCTTGCTTCTCAAACCAAGTAATAAGTCGTTTACTGGTGGTAAAAACAAAATAATTCCAATATAAATCGTGATCTCAGTAAAAATCTGATGCAATTGCACTTGCGGATTATACGTTTTGGACCATTACGACTGATGGGCAGCTACTGACGTAGGCTTGATGGAAATTGATCGGCCATTCCAATTTTATATCAGTAATTCAGTCGTGAGAGAGTGGAGGCCCAGTGGTAACGGCCCCGACTTTCGAGTTGTAGGTTGCAGGTTCGAACCTAGTCAGGCGCATTACTTTGGGTAATTTATTTCATAACCACTGCTCTTAAAATGTTAGAGGAAAATTTTGTGAGGAACCATATCATAGAAAAAATTCGAGTACATGTGACAACGTGGTGGATTACGGTCCATTCCCTCTGAGGTCTGAGTTTCAGCAATGGGAACGTTATAAGGCTGGTGCTATGCTAATCTCGTGATAGCCCGATGTTCTGCTCGGGCCGCGGGAACGTTTCAAAGAGTGAGCGTGAGGGCGCGTCAGACTTTTACTGACTAATACACACTGAAGAAACATTCCTTCAGTTGCCCTTTGCGTTCCAAGTTCACGATAACTCCCTCGAACATTCCTGCAAACCTAGCCGGTTTGATACTCATCTAAAGGTGACTCTTTCGAACGATCCTGCAGCCCTAACAGTTATCTTACAACACATTTTAACAGAAAATTTAATGATTCTTGTCATGTCGCCTCTATTTTCATATCAGAAGCAATTCCAATAGGTACTTGTAATATTTTTATTTTTATGAGACAATTTACATATATTTCAATACAATTTTGTTGGTACCTTTTTTATTGGCTTAATATATTTGTCCGATATTTGATAGCAGAGGACCGTTTAGACGTAGTTTTGTTTGTTATTTTATTTAACTTTTGTTTTCTTTCAATATACTTCGAAGATAGGGTTACATCATTAAACTGTCTCCGAAAGTTTTTCAAAGGACATCAAAGAAATTCGAAAAAATGTTGAAGGACTTGTTTTTTTTTTGTTATTATTGATAAATACAAAATTCAAAATGTTTTTTATTTCACATAGGCCAGGTAATAGGCATAGGCAATTGGTATTTTAGTACGGGGAAGAAACGACAGCAAACTCCATGGTTATTCTTTAGAAAAAGTTTGGTTTTACAATATTTGTATATTACAAGTATGTTATAATACTGTAGACCAGTCAATATTGTACCAAAATAATGGGTTGAAAAAAAAACCAGTATTGATAATACTGGATTTTTTTCGTTCACTTTCGTTGATCGAAGTTCACTTTAGAAAAAGAAGCTATATAAAAATAAACCTACCACTAATAGAGTTCAGGTAGTTAAATCAGCCTAAATATTTTAAAAAGTAATGTAAAAAAAAATGTAAGATACTTATATAATTAAAACAACGAGGCAATAGGTACGTATTATAATATACCTGTCGAATAATTATTCTGAGGTCATTATTCCTCAGTACTTCGTAGAAAGCTACATTGAGCTATGTTGAGCTGACTGCTCAACAAAACATAGTTTTACATACAAAAGGCACTGGCTACATTAGCAAAACAAAATGGTTAAATCGTTCGTCGGAAAACCATAGACCATTGACACGCCTCGCTGGGCATACAACCCTAGCGTGTGAACGAGTATTAAGTGGAAACTACATTAGACTGACGAACATGTCGGCCACGCCTGATTTGTACGTAGAACAAAGGCGACGTTGGCGTTGTTAAATTCTTAAAATTCACTCATTTTCACGCACTCAATTTGAAAACAAATGTTATAAAAATTAAACTCGACTACATTACAGCTTATTATCAGGTGAGATAAGCCTGTGAAACTCTGTCGACGAAGCGTGCCGTCATGTCATTGCCGCTTCATTGACAAAGCTTCATAGTTTTATAATTATGTAAGGTAGATGCAGGTGTACACCAACCGTATAATGAATACGCGTCATCATCATCTGCCTAGCCTTTTCCCAACCATATTGGGGTCGGCTTCCAGTCAAGCCGGATTTAGCTGAATACCAGTATTTTACGAGGAGCGGCTGCCTACCAGACCTCCACAACCCATTGACTGGGGAAACACGGTACTTCATGGCAAGATTGGTAGAGACTACGCGCAATCGCGTTGAAAGCGCGCGCTCGACTAGTAAACGCTATCTTGTCACTGCCCGGCACATCGATTCCGTGGTCTATGTGAAAAACTCTTTGAAGTATCGACTAGAATACCGAAGAACGGAAAATGTCCAATTGGCTTAGTGGTGAATATAGCCGTGCTGTAAAGTGAGAGGTCGTTGGTTATTTTACCAACCAAGTCACTCTTTAGCAGTTTGTTTGTTTCTCTATTAAACCACGCAACTAATTTTGAAATGGTCTCCTCTAATAGAAAATGTGATACCCAAAAAATCGTTTTTTGTATAATTTAAAGAAATAGAAAAACAATAGATTTATTTGGCACGACACAAGGCCCAAAATATTAATTAGGAAGGAATTAACGGACGCCTCAGAGCGGCGCCAAAATAGGTACACTTCAGCATAAATGCCAGACGACTAGTACTGGTTTTATACCCATACAAAGCTGTAAATCTAAATCTGGCAGTAAATCTGACTCCAGTCTTGCCATGAAGTACCGAGTTACCCCAGTTAATGGGTTATGGAGGTCTGGTAAGCAGCCGCTCCTCATAAAATACTGGTATTCAGCTAAATCCGGCTTGACTGGAAGCCGATCCCAATATAGTTGGGAAAAAAGGCTAGGCAGATGATGATGACAAAGCCAAATACTTGGTAAAAATTAAAACATAAGTATTATCAGTCTTATAGTGCTCCCACTGCTGGAACTCGGGCCTCCTCTAAAGGAGAAGGAATGGGTCGTAATCCACAATGTGACCCTGTGTCACACACGCGGGTCTCCACACGATGATTTCCTTCACCATTTTGATAGCAGTGATGATTAATTTATAACATAAAGTGAAGAACTTGCCTGAGTTTGAACCCAAGACCTGAGACGAGACGACCCAAACTGCAAGCCAGAAGGGATGTGTGTGTGTGTGTATTTCCGTTTTAAAAATTAAGAATTTCAATAAACGTAACGAGGGTTAATGACCGTAATTGCAAATTTATCTGCTGCCTACTTTAGTCACTTAGTCCTTTGACAACTTAAGCCTTTAAAATGGGAAACGTTTATTATTGTGGATTCCTGGTTAAGTGTTAACCACGGCTCAGAGGTGTTAATCCATCTCGGAGTAATGGGGGTTCTATTGAGATAAGTACCCTGCCTATTAGAGGTCGCTATTAGTTAACCCCGAATAAGTTTGGTGGATTTAACTCACTATGGGGTGTATGTATGTACCAACTGTAACAGGTAGAAGGTCGCGGGTTCAAACCCAGCCAGGCGCATTACTTTGTGTAATTTATTTCATCACCACTGCTCTCAAAACGGTGAACGAAAGCATCGTGAGGAAACCGGCATGTCCTAGAACCAAAAATTCGAAGACATGTGACATCCACCAATCCGCACTGGGCCCGCGTGGTGGATTACAGCCCATCCACTCTCCTAGAGTAGGAAATCTTCCCAACCCAACAGTGGGAAATGTTCCCACTGTTGGGACTCGGGCCTCCAATGCAAGGCCGATAATGCTAATAATGCTATCAGGTATAGATAGGCTTACCAGTACGCAGTCAGGGTATGGACAAAATACTGGGTACATACCTTAAAAGTATGACGTCATACCTATTACGGTCCAGAACGCAGCTAACACAAGATAATTTAGGTATTTTTTTGTTAAAGGTATTAAAAGTTCTTTTACGTATCTATGTATGTCGAAGTTAGAGAATATTATAATGTAAATGAAGGAATTTACTGTCGACGGCGCGTACTGTTCCGCGCGTTTGAATCCCCAACCGGTCCTATGAGACCGCGCTGTTATTGTTTTACTATTGTGTCTCGTTTCGCGGGTATCTGAGTAACTACAAAGATGTCAGCAAACCGTAGGGACCCAGCAGGATCAAAGCCTCTGGGGCCATGAGTTTGCTTCGGAAAGGAAAACTCGGGGCCCTGGAACGAAGGTACAGAAGGAAAATGAGTGGCTTTAGGTCGGAAAAGTCTGAAACATCCACCTGCTCGTCTCTAGAACGAAAGAAGTCATTAGATAATTTCCCAACTAAAAAAAAAATCTTTACTTGAGAAAAGGCTGTCCTAATCGGACGTTTGAATCCCCAACCGGTCCTATGAGACCGCGCTGTTATTGTTTTACTATTGGGTCTCGTTTCGCGGGTATCTGAGTAATTAATTGACATAGTCATGTACCAACATTTTTCCCACATCCAACAAACAATTGAAAATGCCAAGGACTTATAAAGAGTGGCAATCACCAAAACACATGTGATCGTGTATGAAGCCACGCCCCCTGTCATTACTTGAGTGACAACACGTTGTGTTCAATGCACTATTCATCATCACTGACCTTCGGACTGATGTAGGGTTGCCAAAGTGTACTCGAATTTAGAGTATAGTATAATTTTTTATTTATTCTTACTTCTTCTGTGCCGAGAAATTCTGTTATATTTTAATTCATTTAAAAATAATTTGTTGACTTCACGGAAAAAGTTCACACACAATTGTACGTATGTTTATTCCTCCTTCACGCTTAAACTTCTGAACGGATTTGGATAAAATTTAATTTCAGTAGTTAGTTTTAAAAGATTAAATAAATATATTTTTACCACATGTTGTTTCTGATTTTTTATTGATCATTTGAATTTGAATATTTTTCACTCTACTTTAACCAGAAAATCTGTCAAAATTGTAACTAAATTCAAAATACTCAGGAACCCACCCGTACTCGTACTCTGCAATAAAATATACTTTATTTCTCCTAAAACATGGCAACCCTAGATGCGAATTGCGACACTGACAGCGGGTAAAGAGATGAGCTGTATATGGCAAGGATTTTAAAGTAAAGTGTCGTTTTGGTCAGGGTCAGTAGTTATGTGACCTGTGTCATCAGCTCCGTCTTAGCTAGCTGACCATAAATTATACTTTGATTGATGAAAAGGCTTTGAAACGACCGACAATCTTGTGTTAGATAGAAGTATGATGTTCATTTTTAGGACCTCAAAATAAGCTATTACTTTTTAACCTACCCGCGAAACGAGACACAATAGTAAGACGATAACAACGCGGTCACATGAGACCGGTCGGGAATTCATGAATTAAACTTTACAAATAATAGCATAATATAATGAGAAACAAAGTTGGAAGGGGACTCTCACAAGGTGGACCGATAACCTGGCGAGGGTCGCAGGAATCCGACGGATGCGAGACGCACAGGACCGATCGTTGTGGCGACGCTTGGGGGAGGCCTATGTTCAGAAGTGGACGTCTTTCGACTGAAATGATGATGGTGATGATGAATATGTTCATCAGTTGCCTTATTGTCTAGTATTCTTAGAACAAGCTCTGCTTACTTTGGAACTAAATGACATTGTGTGAAAGTTGTGGATATTATTATACCAGCGCCATAATAACACTGTATACAAATAAACGACTAAGTAATTCCATCTCTGTAATGTTGACAGGATCCTAACACCACACCCACGTGGAATCAAAGTCAACAGCACTGCTTACCATAAGTCATGGCGACATGCCATAAAACAGAAAGGTGCAGAAGGCGATCTATGTACATACAAAGCGCGATCGAACAACGCACACATAGACACCGCTCGGACCATACACGCTTGGGCTGTGCTCGGACTGCTCAATACCATCGAAAGTCCTAAATCCAAAGGCAAATAGGTGGCATTAGAAATAATAATTTTAATCATAACCACCAGTTAATAGAGATAATTATTTTTCATATGTGGTATTGTGGTATTCAGCTAAATCCGGCTTGACTGGAAGCCGACCCCAACATAGTTGGGAAAAGGCTAGGCAGATGATGATGTGATAAGTAATAGGTAAAGTTTAATGAAAGCATCGATACGAAAAGAAGAAGAAGAATAGGTAATAGACCGACATAATTATAAAATTGATATAATTCAATATTATGTACAGCGAGGGCAATGGATTTCTTTTTTCCTTTTAAAGGGGGCGCTAGTTAATAAAACATTAGGAAACTATGTTTTAGCGCGATCGCCGAGCGCATGAAAAGTAAAGTACATAAATGAGGTTGCCTTCTGAACCTATTTGTTTAGTGGTCATGGTACAACAATACGTAGGACGGTGAGCTTAGGAACCGGTTGTCGGAAACGTGTGACAAGGAATGCTTTACATTCATTAAAGTAAGTAAGTCCATATAGAACAAGATCACAGCCGTTAGAGCTTACTTGTATTCTGATTAACAACCTTTTACAAAAAAAAACAACAGATTTCAAAGTAAAAAGCATAAAAAGCGCAAAAAAAAATCCAAAAAAAAGTACAACCGAACCTTATTTTTGATGTTGGTTAAAAGAGCCTACCGGAGTTTGTGTTTCCAGATAGCTACAACCCAGGAATCTTTAAGTCAAGAGTGAATAGGTTACTTCTAGGTAAACGCGCTCCATCGTCGACCGCATCTTCGCTTTCCATCAGGTGAGATAGCGGTTAAGCGCGAACTAACAAAGATAAAAAAAAGAAGTAAAAAATGGCGAAATGCGTAGTGGTTCAGCAATTGGCTGCGGCTCTGCATTTTGCCGGTTCGATTCCGGCACGGAACAGGTATTTGTACAGTTTACAGATTATTGTTCCGGGTATTGAAAACACCGACAAAATAACGTTTAATGTATGGGAACGCATTTAAAATTTAACTTTATGTTAATTTTACTATTTGTTTTAGTGTTTGTTTTTATAGCGGCTTTAGAAATACACATTCTGGGAAAATTCCAACTCTGTACCTTTTACGGTTTGTGTGAACGCCCGTTAACGGACGTAGGAATCGGCAGCGGAGGCTTGGTGGTTGGCATTTTTCACGTAAGGAACCCTAAAAAAAAATATTCACCACATTCATCTGGCTGGCCTGTTGGGCTAGTGGTTAGTGGTCCTAACTGCTACGCCAGAGGTCGTGGGTTCGGTTCCCACCCAGGACAAATGTTTGTCTGATGAGCACAATCATTTATTCTGTGTCTGGGTGTAATTGTTGTAGGTATTTAAAAATATTTAAGTATGTTTATCAGTTATCTAGTACCCATAACACAAGCTCTGCTTAGCTTGGGACTAGGTAGCGCTGTGTGAAAAGTTGTGGAATATATGTATATATATGTAATATCTACAGCATACAATTAAATTCAGTCACACCGCTAAGGCCTACATTTCCTTACACTTATTTCTCAGCTCTCACGAAGCCGTGAGTTAGTCGCGTCTACCTATAAGGAATAGCAGGGTCTTATATGGTAATGAAAATTTACAAGTCTCGTGCAAGGCATAAAACGACCTGGTACTTGACAAAACAAGTCTGAGACTAACTTTCTTAAGAGATTGTTGGAAAGAGTCACCGGAGTTCTGAAAAGCATTAAAAAGTGCAAAAAAATATTGACCAAACAGACAAACAGACAGACGGACAGATGCGTTTGGCTGCCTACTTTGTTTTATAATATTGTGTATGTAACGATAAGAACAATGTAAAGATATTTCCTAAACATAAGGATACACTTAAAAGCTAAAGCAGGCCTCCGTCACACCATGTACTTGCGCGCTATAATAACCTACCGCCCGACCGAGCGGTCTCGGTCCGTTTGCGGACCAAATTCAGCGCGGTTTTCGCAAGCGAAGCGCACGCACGTTGTTCAATTTTAATCGTTCCATTCGTTCGTACGCGTACCTACGAAGCCGTCTGGTATCTTGTTTGCTGTAGATGGGTGCAAATCAAGTAAAAGAAGGGATAAACACCTAACATTTTTCCATTTACCTGACAATGACGAAAGAACGACGAAATTTATAAAAGAAATATTTTATAAACGATACAATTTTAAACTGTAATTAATTATAAATAAATTGTAACTACAAGTCAGGACATTCACAGTCCTCAATAACATGAACACAAAAAGTCATGTTAATTTAGTTTTATTGAATAGGTAGCCCTGCGGTTGTTGCAGGATCGCGCGGTGCGAAGCAATCACAACTGTACGCTTGAGCTTTTAGGCACATTTTAGCATGCAGTGGTTGCTGACGCGACCGAGTAGGCTATTATACCAGTAGGTATTGTAATTTTTCTACTGAGTGAAGTATCTGTTACGAAGTAACTATTTATTAATCTGTGGCTAAAGTTTTAAGAAGAAGCACTTTCATTAATTTTCGTTCAAAACAGTAATTTTGACTGGCCTGTTGGTATAGTGGTCACTGGCCATGACTGCTGTGCCGAAGGCCTTCGGTTCGATTCCTGTCCTGGGTAAATTTGTCTTGGGAGAGATGATAAGATGTGTAATAGGTATGTTTGTGTGATAAGCACGATCATTTGTTCTGTGTCTGGGTGTAAGTTATATTATAATAATATAATTATCAGTTGTCTAGTCCATATACCACAAACTCTACTTATTTTTGGGACTAACTAGATAGCGTTTTGGAAAACAAATATTAAGATTTTTCTCAAAATTACCCTCCATAATTTTCCCTCTTCACTCCCGTGCCTCATCGGGCTAAGAGTGACAGTAGAGTCAACATTAGTGATCAACATAAATCATACATAACTAATAAGTAAAGGTGCGTTCAAACCGGTTGGGGAACTCGCTCGGGGAGACGTCTACTGGGATAGTTAGGGTACGGTCATGTTGTAGAGAGGTAGCGGCTGCGGGAGAGGGAGAGAAAGAACGAAAGAGCGTCAAACATAGCGCATACTATAGAAAATGTAAATATAACAATAAAAACACTTTAATTGAAAAGATATACGAATGACAACACTACATGTAATGTATAAATACAAGGCTGAAGAAAACTAAATTTTATAAAGTTATTTTGTATTGGAAATCGTATCTTACTCACTGTCGGAAACAAGAGGATAAGTTAGTATGTTGTTCATTGTGTAATTTGTGCCGGTTCTCCGAGGCATTACCTGTGTCTAAAAAAACCTTTTAAATCCAAATTCTGTAAATATTCAGTGATATTTATTATCGCTAAGTTTTAATGAGTAGAATTGTACCCATAAATTTGTCATTACTAATTCAAATTCTGTTCAAAATCGTTTAATTTCACATAGCCCTACGAGCACTTGTAAAACGTCAGAAGGTAGTGCATGGTTCCAAATGATCCTATGGAGAAGAACTAGCAAGAAACTCTACAGTAAGATACTCTTTAAAAAAACCTCTTTCATATTTTTATTACTCATATGACTGGGATAATTTTGTGAACGGCGTTTTTAACATTATAAGGTTGATTATACTGTGTTAAACTTTGATGAAAACACCTGAAACTACATGCAATTACATAACACTCCAACCCGCTCCCGCTCCCGCTCATCACCGTGCCCGCTTCCAAACGCCGGCGAAGTCAGTGACACGACGCGCGCGCAGCCTTCGCCCGTCCGTGTCTCCGATACACGCTCCTAGAGATCACGGCTTAGTACACTTTCGTGTTGGGAGATTTTTAGTTAAGCAGACGAGGAACTATATTGTGTATGTTATTTGTAGATCTTTGGCAGTCGTTACGAATAGTCAGAAAATTACATAACACTGCAACCCGCTCCCGCTCCCGTTCATCACTGTGCGCGCTCCCAAACGCCGGCGAAGTCAGTGACACGACGCGCGCGCAGCCTTCGCCCGTCCGTGTCTCCGATACACGCTCCTAGAGATCACGGCTTACTACACTTTCATGTTGGGAGATTTTTAGTTAAGCAGACGGAGAACTATACTTGAAAATATTAAGTTGATTCCTATTAGAACATATTTTATAGTATTGTAAAATAGTGAAGAAGTAACATACACACACGCACAAACTTTCCCCTTTCTTAAAGTTTGTGATTGATAGTAAAGCTATAATTTGCTTTTGAAGGGGTGGTGGATCAGAAAGTGGCGGGGTAGTCGAAACAGAATCCTATACCCATAGTAGTAGACGTGACGAATTTCATACGTCTGATGATCATATTAGAGAGGTTTCTCTCTATATGGCCTATCTCTCTAATAATCTATTGGTTATTTGGAGGAAGAGGGGTGAAGGTGGGTTTAAGTCAGTAAAATTCTGATAGAAACTCCACGAAACGAATCGAAATGTCAATTTTAAGAAACGAAATGTTTTTTTTTTTACAGTATATTTCCGTTTATACGAGTACATTATTCCTATAAACTCTGCCCACAAATGTAAGAACTTATGATTGCCCTAGTACTAGTTTCAACATCGAAATCGCGACAGAAACAACTTTACAGCTAATCCATCAACCTCAACCAAATCATGATTAGTTTCCACAGCTCCTGCAATAAAGTCCAACTTCTCACAAATCGATGCATTTGCAATTACGGCAGCTATAATAAAAAAGTGACAACAAACGCCAATTTTCCCGATGTCGCGGAATTGCAAACGATTAAGTAGTATTTCGTAGTAAATGTTCGCAATTTCTTATAGTCCAATCGTTGCTTGAAATCATAAGCTGCGTGGTCATTTGATGAGTTTGTGCTGATGGTTACTTAACACTGTTTTTTTGAGGTAATCAACTAGGTAACTCATGACGTAATCAAATACATAAAAAGCCTTATTTCTTGCATTTCAATTTTTTTTAAGTAGGAGGTACAGTGGTGGCCCAGTGGTGGCCCAGTGGTAACTGCTCCGATCAAATCCAGCCAGGCTTATTATTATGTGAGAAAACGGATATGTCCTAGAACTAAAAATTCGAAGATATGTGACATCCACTAAGCTGCTCTGGGCCCGTGTGGTGGATTATGGTGCATTCCCTCTCCTAGAGAGGAGGCCTGAGTCCCAGCAGTGGGAACATTAAGGCGCGGTGAATAGACGACGCAGTTTTTAGTTTTTGTCACTGTTGCTCCGCGTAGAAATGAAAGAGAAGCGAAGAGAATGGCGCAACGTTTCGTTCGACTCGTTCGAGTTATTTATCATTAAATAAATTAATCCTTGCAAATATCTTATTCCAATCGATAAATTAAAACAACAGTTCCCTTTATTATTATATATTACATCACTGTTATTAATATTATCAAGATTTGTTTATAAATAATACAGTTACAATTGCTACCATTTCAATTTAAATGGTTATTTTATGTTTTTTTATCGAGAAAATTTACCGAAAACGTGTTTTGAACACAATGGTCCGTAAATATGATCAAGATTAACATATATTTTTTTAGCTGCTCTAAAATGTAAACATTTGGCTAAAAAACTGTTTTGTGAAGCCTATTTTGACTATGTACAGCGCCTTAAAAGCCTACAGCAGGCAGGGTTGCTAGTGTACCTCTTTATATCCCCTCGCGACGCCTATGCAATAGGTATCATTTATACCTATACCTATCCTACAACACCGATGTTCATTACACATTATTCAAAATAACCCACAAATTCTCCCCTTCAAAAACATGTTTAATTCCCTTCAAACAAAAGCCTTCCATCTATTGTTATTATTGTTACCGGATACCGCTAGCCGAGGTAATCGTACCGCCCCGGGCATCAAACGGGGATCGAACATGAACCTTTGGTCGTGATGCCCGCTTCACCTAAGGGGATGTGTCATATTTAATATTTCTGTGGATGATATTCGACTGATTGGGACGGATATCTCTTTGAAACTTTAAAGATATAAACAACATGACCCTTTCTCGCTAAAATATTTGAAAAAGACTTGTTTGAGAGGTATATACGAAGTGTCTTCGAAGTGGGTCCTGGTCCAGCAGACTGGCAGAATGGCAGGCGGTCGCTTTCTTTTGCGAAGCAGTAATACTAGTGAAGAAGGCGGCCACACGCGCAAGGGATAATAGCTTAAAAATAAAGAGAACTATTTTGTATAAATTATTTCATCATCACTGCTCTTAAAACGATAAAGGAAAACATCGTGAGGAAACCGGCATGTCCTTGAACCAAAAAATCAAAACAGCCACCTATCCACAATGGACCAGCATGGCGGATTATGGGCTATTCCTGCTCCTATAGAGGAGGCCTGTATCCCAGCGATGGGAACATTACAACAGCTGATTATATATGTACGTATGTAAATCTATACTAATATTATAAAGAGGAAAGATTTGTACCTATTTTTGTATGTTTGTAATGAATAGGCTCAAAAAGTACTGGGCCGATTTAAAAAATTCTTACACCAATAGAAGGCTACATTCTTCCAATTTGACATAGACTACATTTCATTTTGAAAAAAATTAGGGATCCTTGGTAAAATTTGAACAATGTAACCGAAGGTGTAGAAAAATTTCCAAAAATAAATAATTGTCTACCCCGTGCGAAGCCGGGACGGGCTGCTAGTATAACATAAATGCATCTGAAGCTCTCCAAATCGCAAACTAAAACAGAAACCACAACCAGAAGCTACCTCACAATGTTCCCAACAATTTCTTTTAAAAAAGAATCGTCCAATCAGAACGTATTACAAGACGCTGCGCGGGCGCAAGCCTCGCATTCCCGATGCCGGCGAGATTATCCGATTGTTCTTATAGATACGGGAGTAACGGTACAATAAATTGTGTTATAGCCGTGTGGCTTGTATTGTTGGTAAGTATAAACAATGTAGACTGTTACTGGATGATGGTTTTTTTTTTTCTGGTAGGGAAATCATCAGAATGACTTCTCCTGCTCTTGAGCGGAGCGTGAGGGCGTATCAGACTCTTACTGACTAAACCCCTACCCCGTTCCTTTGTTGCCTTCGATCTAGGGGGGACTCGGTGTCTCTTTAGAGGCTTCGGCCCTGCGGGGCCCCTAGTTTGCTGACATCCCCTTGAGGCGCGCGTGGAAACTGGATGATGGTTGGAATTGGAATATATTTATGGATTTGATTATTTTTGGAGTTGTGTATCCGGAAAGTGCCAACGAGATCATATTGCTAAGCCTCTGCTATCCGTCTGTCTCTCAGTCCGTCTTTCAGCGAGCTATCTCATTAACCATAAGAGGTAGAATTGGAATTTTCACGGAATGTGTATTTCTATTGCCGCTATAATAACGAATAATTGATAAAATTTAAATATTTACTATATACTTATAGATACGGGAGTAACGGTACAATAAATTGTGTTATAGCCGTGTGGCTTGTATTGTTGGTATAAACAATGTGGTCTCTTACTGGATGATGGTTGGAATTGGAATATATTTTTTTTTTGGAGTTCTGCATCCGAAAAGTGCCAAAGGGATCATATTACTAAGCCTCTGCTGTTTGTCTGTCTTTTACCGGGCTCTATCTCATAAACCATAAGAGGTCATCATCATCTGCCTAGCCTTTTCCCAACTATATTGGGGTCGGCTTCCAGTCAAGCCGGATTTAGCTGAATACCAGTATTTTACGAGGAGCGGCTGCCTACCAGACCTTCATAACCCATAAACCATAGGAGGCAGAGAGTTGGAATTATCACAGAATGTGTATTTCTATTGCCTATAACAACTGCGGTAACAATATGTCAATAAAAAAATAAATTAAAACATACAAACCAATACAAGAAACATTTTTGCTCGAATTTATTGTAGTATGAAGAAAGGCTTCGTGTTTGAGTCACATTCGCACTGGTTTTTTTTTCGGTTTTTATTTGAGCCTCTTTCTATAACTGCAATATTTAAATAACTGGTTCCCCTCAAGGTGAACCGAAAGGAAGCGTCCGTCTTTAAATGACTAAAACCTGCCGTGTTCCTTCAGTTGCTCTTTTCGTTCTAGGACAGCGGTACCACGGCCAGCGGTCGAACATTCTGCAGCCATGGCAGGCATCGGTCTTAACTGGCCCCGTCAATCATGATCAATCAATCTCAGTACCCTGGAACTTAGATGTCAAACCAACTTATGGCAATAATCAATCATATGAATGACTAGCTTCTGCCAGTAGCTTTAGACTCGTGAAAGTAGGTTTCTCCATACAAACGTTGGAACCCCGTTTCATTCCTTTAGGCGGCGAATTTTGGAAAAAAAACTCAATAAAACAAAGCCTTGTGCAAAAATTTCACGCTCCTATTCCCAATAGTTTCGGCTATGCGTTGATTTGTCAATCAGCTTTTACTAGCGGCTTCGTCCTCGCGAATTTTGGTTACTGCGGAGTCGAAGTCGAAAACAACAAAACAGATAAAACGTAGCCTATTTTTATCGTTGTAGTTCAAGTTTACTCCGTACCAAATTATATAAAACAAAGATTTACATGAATGACAACCGGGACCAATGACTTTACGTCCTTTCTGAGGCACAAGGTGTATATAGTATTCAAAGGAGATTGACAGGGTGTGGACCAAGTGCTGCCCAGAATGAAGACCTAGTGCATTTTGTTCCTCAGGTTAATACTAATCATTAAACCGAAGCGCATCAAAATCGGCTCCTGGAGTCAAGAAAAAAAAGGGTTTTTCTAACCTAACCTAACTTAAAAAATCTTTGTGTGGAAGTTTGACCAAGTGCTGCCCAGAATGAACACCTAGTGCATTTTGTTTCTCAGGCCAATACCACAGATTAATAAATAGTTACTTCGTAACAGATACTTCACTCAGTAGAAAAATTACAATACCTACTGCCATTTTAGCCTACTCGGTCGCGTCAGCAACCACTGCATGCTAAAATGCGCCTAAATACTCAAGCGTACAGTTGTGATTGCTTCGCACCGCGCGATCCTGCAACAACCGCAGGGCTGCCTATTCAATAAAACTAAATTAACATGACTTTTTGTGTTTATGTTATTGAGAACTGTGAATGTTCTGACTTGTGATTACAATTTATTTATAATTGCAACTTAAAATTAGAGCTTAAAATTGTATCGTTTAAAAAAGGTTTCTTTTATAAATTTCGTCGTTCTTTCGTAATTGTTAGGTAAATGGAAAAATGTTAGGTGTTTATCCCTTCTTCTATTTGATTTGCACCCACCTACAGCAAACAAGGCACCAGACGGCTTCGTAGGTACGCTTACGAACGAATGGAACGATTAAAATTGAACAACGTGCGTGCGCTTCGCTTGCGAAAACCGCGCTGAATTTGGTCCGCAAACGGACCGAGACCGCTCGGCCGGGCGGTAGGTTATTATAGCGCGCAAGTACATAGAGTGACGGAGGCCTGCCAATACTAATCATTAAACCAAAGCGCTTCAAAATCGGCTCCTGAAGTCAAGAAAAAAAGGGTTTTCTAACCTGACCTAAGTTAAAAATCTTTGTGTGGAAGTTTGACCAAGTGCTGCCCAGAATGAACACCTAGTGCATTTTGTTTCTCAGGCCAATACTAATCATTAAACCAAAGCGCTTCAAAATCGGCTCCTGAAGTCAAGAAAAAAAGGGTTTTCTAACCTGACCTAAGTTAAAAATCTTTGTGTGGAAGTTTGACCAAGTGCTGCCCAGAATGAACACATAGTGCATTTTGTTCCTCAGGCCAATACTAATCATTAAACCGAAGTGCATCAAAATCGGCTCCTAGAGTCAAGAAAAAAAGGGTTTTTCTAACCTAACCTAACTTAAAAATCTTTCTGTAATCACACCTTGGACCAATACTAGTAATTAGTATTGGCCTGAGGAACAAAATGCACTAGGTGTTCATTCTGGGCAGCACTTGGTTAAACTTCCACACAAAGATTTTTAACTTAGGTTAGGTTAGGTTAGAAAAACCCTTTTTTTTCTTGACTATTAACTTACATAGGTTAGGTTAGGTTAGAAAAACAGTTTTTTTTCTTGACTCCAGGAGCCGATTTTGAAGCGCTTTGGTTTAATGATTAGTATTGGCCTGAGGAACAAAATGCACTAGGTGTTCATTCTGGGCAGCACTTGGTCTAACTTCCACACAAAGATTTTTAAGTTAGGTTAGGTTAGGTTAGAAAAACCCTTTTTTTTCTTGACTCCAGGAGCCGATTTTGATGCGCTTCGGTTTAATGATTATTATTGGCCTGAGGAACAAAATGCACTAGGTCTTCATTCTGGGCCTCACTTGGTCCAACTCCCATACAAGGATTGGCAATGTCCTTTAAATGACAATTCTGAAAACGAATCAAATAAAACCATCATCATTCGAGCCCACCTTGTTTTTCCGTGTCATTATTTCACACTGACAAAATTAAAATTAATTATAAAAGACACAATTTAAGTAATAAAATACTATATATCTTTAATTACTATATATACAAAATTTATTTACAGTATAATAAAAAACTAAACTAATTAAACTAACTAAAGTAAGGCGTCAAAAAACTCTTCCACATCGCTGTCGACCGGTAATGTGCCCAAAAGACTGGCGGCATTGCCACGCTGTATGGCAATGCTTATCCTCTGTCCGAGGTAAAAGCCAGCCCTTGGGTCACGCGAAGTGTCAATAAGGCGTTTAGTAAGATCTTTGTACAACTTGTGAGCACTCGGACCCCACGAACCAAGAGTTTCAACCCCAAACGGTTCGAAAATATAATTTCCTACAAGGTTATTATATTTCCGCCGCTTGAGGTTCTCCGCAGCCGCAGCGGCGGAACCAGCACAACACGACGAGCTTGGAAGATGGGATGGCGCAAGAGTATCGACACAAGTAGCGTCCCATACTAAAGGCCTACCCATCTTCCAAGGGAATAACGACATACCGTCCGGTCTCTTGCCATCGTCGCGTGCCAGGCCATGAGGTTCTAATACAGCTGGAACGCCGACGGCGACAAGAGCGCGTCGGATGATGTCGTTGATATTCGCGTGTCGCGCTATGCGACCCGCACTTCGGCTGCATGATAGACCGTGGTGTCCGAGGCTGTTGACAACTTCGCCACAGTGACAGCGATGAGGAGTACAACAGGGAGCGCCTAGACGTAGGGAAGCAGCGAGACGGAAAGTTGTATCATCGAGCAAGGTGCCTAGGTTCGATGATGGTAGTGCATGAAGCCAGAGACCCGACTCCCATTCCCCCACAGCTAGCAGGCGTGCACGCTCTGCAGCAGTAGTAGATGTTACAATCAGGTTGTCCTGAACTACTCTGCAGAGCGGCTCATCCCACCGTCTTTGGGATGATGGGTCGTCGGGTGGATTAAAATTCGGGCAAGTGAGTCTCCAGGTATCTATAGCCTCGAAGAAGCACGGCACATTGAAATCGATCAGTGACGAAGATAGGATATTCCTGATCAATTTCTCAGTGCCGTGAACCGAGGATATAAAAGCAGGTAAACTAATACTAGAAATTTTGCGGACACCGAGGCCTCCCATACGGATGGGAAGGGTTGCTTGAGCCCAAGCTCGGTCGTCCAAGGCAACGTTCAAAATTAATGAAAGGGTTTGTCGGATAATTTGATCCATTTTTTCCAAAAGATGTGGATGTTTCCATAAATGAGAAGCGCGAAGGAAATATGTTAATTTAGGGCCGAAACAGCAGAAACGAATTAAGGTGATGGCCGAATGCATGTTAATTTTGAGCAATCTTTCCGAAATATCATTAAAATTTTGAATTTTTTCCTCTACGAAATTGGGAAAAGAATCCTCAAAAACAGGAGACCCAAGGAGACGAAGAGAACTTTTATCAATTATTTTTATGTCTGGGGCTATCGTGTTAAATTTCGAAAGATTGAGTTGTCTGTTAGTACTATCATTTAAGAATAATTCGCATTTTGAAAGATTGAGTTCGAGTCCTATTGAGTTAAGTTGATTTTTTAGGAATTGTAAATCATTTAAAACAGTATCTGCTTCGCCTCCTAGGGTTCCGTCGTCGAGGTACCAAACATTGAATTTGGAATTTAGCTGTCGAATAATAGGGTGAATGGCTAAACTAAAGATCACCGGCCCGAACTTGTATTTTATTACTTAAATTGTGTAGTTATATCTGCAGCGTGTGTTTAATTAACATTTCAACTTATTGTGTGTGCTTTGAAAGACTTTATTCAGTGTATTCAACCAACATATTATAAAAGAAAACTGAATAAAGTCGTTAAAAATAACCTCTCCGAAGTGGTACTTAAAATTAACAAAGCCCTTGGGGTATTGACGGGGGAAATAAGTCTATTAAAAATGTCATCAAAAAGAAACCTGAGGGGTTTTTGTTCATTATTCTAATCTAACCTGCTTTCAGACTTTTTTTAATGAGTTCCTGCTTGAACACTATCTCACTTGATACGAAATGATGTGGTCGACGATGGAGCACACTTGTCTAGAAGTCTTACAGACGTATTCACTCTTGACTTAAAAACTTCCTAGATTGTAGAGCTATCAAGAAACAGACTCCGGCAGGAAAATACATAATGAACCCGATTTGTTATGGCTTCCAACATGTGTATCCAAATCTTTCATTGTTTGCAAAACTGAGTTTTTTTTTACGTATGCAAGTTTACATTATGTTAGTAATTTTATAGTTCGCTCATCCGATGACGACGTCTTACATCTGCCTGAGCTAGGTTTCTTTTTGAGTTGGAAAATTATCCAATGACTTCACTCGCTGTAGAATGGAGCAGGAGAGGGTGTCACACTTTTATTGGCTAAAGCCACACGTGTGGCCTTCAGTTATCTTTTGCGTTCAACGACCAAGAGTTTCCTTTTTAAAAATCCCTGTAGCCTAAGCTGGGTTAAACGTGCAAGAAATAGTCACAGAGTCGTCGTTATAGGCTTTTTTTTTGAAGTACCTTTGTTGTCACTTTTATACGACATCTTAAACGCCAATTAATTCTGCATAATATCGTAAATATCATTTAATACAGACATAGTCTATTTCAAAATCCACAAACGCTGACACTTCCAAGAGGCCTCTATCTCCCGTCACAACACCGTAAGGACATTTCGTTATCGTCCCCACTATGCCCCATGACAGGCCATGACACGAACGTTTTTTTTTAGGTGTTTAGATCTTGACTTAATGAATTCTTCCGCTCTGAGCGGAGCGAGAGGGCGTGTCAAACTTTTACTGACTACATACCTGTTGCGAAGGCCACACTCGTGCAAAACTCTTAGTCCTAGAATGCAAAGGGCAAGTCTTCAGTTGCTTTCTGCATTCTAGGACCACGAGTTTCCTTTTCAGAAAGTTCTCGTGGCCTCTAAGTTAGGCTGGCTCTCTATCTAATAGTCACTAACTCAGCAGAATATATTTTTACGTAGAAATTGGGTTTAAATGGCAATTCATTCTGATTAATATAGTAGATATCAGTTAATTTAAACGTAAGTACTCTATTTGAAAAGCTTCACAAACGCTGACACTTCTAAGAGGCCTCTATCTGCCGTCACAACACCGTAAGGACATGGCGTTATCGTCCCCACTATGGCCCATGACAGGCCATGACACGCAAGTCGTGGCTCGCCCAACACCCACAGTTACTTAGCGCTGGTATTAACGCCCTCTACGAGGATGTAGAGACGTTTCTAATTCAAATAGGTAGATGAATGTGTAAGAAGAGTTGGGAAGGAATAGAGGCGGCAGAATGATTTGAAATAGGTGCAAATAGGTACTTCGTAGGTATATATTCCCTTTAATATTATATAATATTATATATATTTTTATATATTTTATAATATAATAGTTGAGTTATTATACCTAGTCTTTTTTCTTGTTTAGTTTTCTAACCTACACGCTGTGGCTATATCTGACATTTAACTCTCTCGTTGCAGAACTGCAGGTCTGCTGAAAGAAATTACTCTAAAATAAGCAGCTTTATGATGTTCTATCTCTATTGGTTATTTTCGTGTTTATGTGTACCTATATAGATAAATAAATATGACAGTCTTTTCATTTTAAGTTATTATTATAACAGTAAAAGTAGATTTTCATTATAAGACTAACTCACGCGACTCCAAGATGGTATTGTTACTGGCTTTTTCTGGTTACATACCTGCAAAAAAAGAAAATATGAATTATTAGTAAATCATACATATAACATATGCAATACACAATATTATAAAGGCAAATGTACTACTGTATTACTGACGGATCATTTTTTTTTATTATTGATGGGCTCGCATTTGATTTCAAACCTCAATCACCTCAATCACCACCATCGCTCACCTTACGGTAAGCGATGATGTAGTCGACGATGGAGCATAATATTCTGAATAAATCATAAGAAACGTTTTTTTTGTAAGCGAATATTTTGTGTTGGGTTTAGAAAAAAAAAAGGTACTCAGGTACTCACTCATTATGTGAATCATAAAACATTTTTTCCACTTTAATCATTCTGTTTCATCCTCATAATTACTACTTTTAGATCAACAAGAGGTAAGGTACAAGAGGTTAGGAGGTAAAAGAGCCCGTGTATGTGCCGCGTCTACTCTTCCAGATTCTATGACCATCATCCGTTGTCAAAGTAAAAAGGCATTATATGAGGCTCATATCAGAAACTGCCGCTCACCGACTTAACAAGTCGGATTAACATTATGCATACGATACAGATGCTATTAGATATGGTTATGTATGTATCTTTTTAGATGCATGGGGAATACTAATTTTGTTTAGGACGCTTTGATAGGCGTTGTAGATAGTGTAGCTTTTTTTTTCGAAAGGGAAGTTGTGTTTGAATTTTTGTGTTGATGCGTTTGTTAAAGAATACGGTTGTTCATTTATTTTAAAAGAATGATATAGACTGTTTACTAGTGTTTACGTACATAAGTATTAACTTATAATATTATGTATACCACCTTATGTACTATGGAATGCAATAAAGTATTGAGTATTGAGTATAAGACTTTAATCTATACATGTATAAAAGGAGCAACTGACAGACTGATCGAAACGACCGGGACTAGTAGCGTGAAATATCGGGAGAGGTTTCTTTTTATGACGAAAGCTAGCACTAAAAGAAGATTTTCCATACTTCACCCCCTGAAGGTTTGTATGGAGAAGTTAGTAAACTATACTTTATTATATAAATACTAAAACAAAAAAATAATAAAAACTCGTAAACTATTAAAAACAATCTGAAATAAAATATACAAAAACTTCTCCGTATCGCTGCGACTGGTAATGTGCCCAAAAAACTAGCGTAATATAGCCGTTTATACTCTGTCCCAGATAAAACGACACCCTGACATACTACAATATTTAATAAATTTAAAAAATAGTTCTACACACCAAACTTTGATTAAACACCCTTCAAACACTCCAAAAGGCTAACCCCACAAGATTAAAGCCCGTATCCTCCAAAATTATGCCCTAAAAATAGTTTCATCCTGAAATTATGTCCTGAAACGGGGATTTCAGGATGAAATACAGCGTATTAAGTTTACACAAGACGGATAATGAGTCTACTGTTGAATTTTATCGTTACTTTGACGGGTGGGCACCCAATTTCGCTAATAGCTCATTTGGAAGTTTTTGTGAAGTCATATCCAGGCGTCCTACATGTGTGAGCCGGTTCTGAAGGAACACTTTTGTTCTAAAGGATGTTGTATAGAGAAATTTGTTTTGAATTTTAATAGAGAAAGTTTGCTTAGATACTAAAATGGTTGTCATGACAACGGTTGTTTATCTTTGACAGTGTTATATCACAGGATAATACGTGTAGTAAAACAAAGAATAAACCTACTTGAAAGGTAGTTGATATGCTATTCAAATATTGGTATATTTTTCTTCTTGCTGAGTAAATATCTCTGAAATACTGAATAGGACCCCGGGTATCGAGAATCACAGAGCGATCTCCGGCTACTGTTGACGCGGGGTTGCGGACGACGAACAATACATGGCTCGCCATCCTCTCGTTCTATAAGGGTCGAGCCTCATTCGTCAACAGCGTATTAAGTTTACACAAGGCGGATAATGGCGACGTTTGGGGGAGGCCTATGTCCAGTAGTGGACGTCTTTCGGCTGAGATGATGATGATGATGATGAAGGCGGATAAAGACAATACTATCTAATGACTATCTAATAATTTCGCTAATAGCTAATTTAGAAGTTTTTGTGAAGTCATATCCAGGCGTCCTACAGTTGTGAGCCGGTTCTGAAGGAACACTTTTGTTGTTTGTCTTGTAAAAGGATGTTGTATAGAGAATTTTGTTTTGAATTTAATAGAGTAAGTGTTGCTAAGTAGTATCTTAGCAAAACTGAGACTGTGTTCCGATTATTTATTTATTTAAGCTTCATGTACAGTGGTGGTACATAGGCCACCAACCTACTCCTGTTCCTTCTTTGCCCTAATTCCGGGGTCCCGGGGATCTCTTTCGTCAACCCAGGCTAATCTCCAGGCGTTGGGAATAGCAAAGCTATTTCCGGCCACCCTACGGAGGCGCGCAGGCTTGCGGACGACGAGCAATGCGTAGCTTACCGTCCGCTCGTTTTGTAAGGACTAAGCCTTATTCGTCAACAGCTATTAAGTCATATCCAGGCGTCCTACATGTGTGAGCCGGTTCTGAAGGAACGCTTTTGTTATTTGTCTTGTAAAAGGATGTTGTACCTATAGAGAATTTTGTTTTGATTTTAATAGAGAAAGTTTTGCTAAGATACTAGAGTGTTCTGACTAGGGTGTTTGTCATGAAAACGTTGACAGAGTCACATCATAGAATAATACGTGTAGTAAAATAAGGACTAAACCTGCTTGAAAGATTGGTGATATACTATTAAATGATCGGTGTTTTCTCCTTGCCGAGTAAAATACACCTGAAATAAACTTCCACTACTAAATAGAGCTCCGGACGCCTCAAAGAAATGACAGCAAACCGTGGAGCCCAGCACCGTCGATGCCGTTTAGGCCCATGGGGAAAAGTATGAAAGAGATACTCGTGTTCCTAGAACATTAAAGGCAACGGAAGAAAAATAGGTTTTAGTCAGTAAAAATGTGACACTCGCTCTTGCTTCACCCTAGAGCAGGAGAAGTCATTAGACAAACCTAAACAAAAACTAGTAAATAGAAAGGCCAACTGATGGAAAATAGGTGGGTATCGTCAGCAAAAGTCCACAGACCCTCTCGCCCAAACTACAGTGGTACAGCAATTTAATGATTTTCTACAAAAGCAAAAGAACAAAGGCACGTTCACTAAGTAATACTTAAATCACCTTCGTTACAAATTGCAAATGTTAAAGCTATTTTGCAAATACATACCTTGTTATCCTTGCAAAATTATTCTGCGAACTCCAATCCAGCTGAACATCTGTTCAGATTGTAGAACAACCACTCAAATACTACTTTAAACAGGAAGCTAGGCTAAACTTAGGCGACATTAGGCTGCCAGGAGCGTAATGCACATCTCGCTTAGAAATTGATTTAAGCTAAGCACCTCCACAGTTTGAGGACATCAGGAGATATACGCTACTTGGTAACGGGGGTTTTGGAAGATTAAAGATCTAATGCTAGTGAGCGAGGCGTAATAATGTATTCATCAGAATGTTGGGCTTTTTTTTAAGTGAGAAAAAATCAACAGAATGACCTCTCCCACTCTTAGGCGGAGCAGGAGAGCACTTATAAAACGTCAAAAGCTAATGTAAGTTTCGAGTATGTAAAACTGTGCAGTTGTTAGTAGTAAAATATAAATGATATTATGTAACGTATATCCTTCGGTTAAGCTACCGAGAGCTATGACTCCGAGATCAGAGGCCTTACCATGACGAGTAAAACTGTCAAGCTTGCGAGCGAGAAAGAGGGATGGAGGTATGCATCCTACATAGCTGCATCCCTTTAACAGTTCAGTTTAGATCTACAAATGGATCGCGATAAGAGCTCATAGTAGGACCTTAAAGCTCCGTTTTCATACAGAAACTAGACCTTATTAATGTTTCAGTACTTAAACAAAAACTCTATTAAATTGAAAATAAACTAGGTCGCAAAACAAGCTAAAACAGCGCCCGAATATAGTCTCAAAGACTCCTTAAAGAGCTCACTAACGATACTTCGACAAGTAAAATAAAACCTTTGGAGCAGCATATTAAGGTAGCTTTTGGAATATAAATTATCGGGAAGCGATGTACAGCCGTGTGTAATGGGCGAGCCAAGGATTATTTATCGCTAGAGCGTGGGGATTGGCTGGGTCAGGTCATGGTGGAAGCGGGAGCGGATAAGCGGTTTTTCCAACGAAAATACGTGTTTAAAACTGCTTCTGTCGTCATCATCTTACTGCATGGGTTTGCGGACGGCGAGCAATGAGTAGCTCACCGTCCAGTAACAGTATGGACCGAACCCAAGTCGTCGACAGCGCCGAGTATTACGCGCTTCTCAAGGAGATGCAGCAAAACTGTAGGGGAATAGAAGGGTCGAAGGCTAGGTTCGCTTCTGAAAAGAAAACCCGGGACCCTGGAATGCAACCCATAGGAGTGGGTTTTAGACAGTAAAAATCTGATACGCCCTCCCGCTCCGCCCAAGAGTGGATGCATGTGTTTCATCCTTTCCATCCATTCGCCCCTTTAAAATTGCAGGTAGGCCGAAAATAAAACATGGATAGATTGTGTGAAGACAGTTATGTAAGAAATGGTGTTAGTGATAGTGCAGACCCCAAGTAGTAAAGAACAAGGTCAGAAAGCTGGTTTTGGTTAATACCAAACATTCATGTAAAAACTAAAAAAAGACTTTTACGCTTCCCCGCTGAAGTATTTCTGTTTCACTGTTTCGGCACCAAGTTTTTCGTCACGAAAGGTTTCGGCATTCAAGCTATTCCCGTTATCGTATTTTTTATTGGTATTTTGGTATTAGTTGCTACCAGGAATACTTCTCTCCGCTCGCTCAAGCACTCAGAAAGGAGCCTAAAGCAGCTTTAACAGCGTTAAGCTAAAGAGCGCCGGTAATGATGATATTGATGTACATTAATTATGTATACAATGCACGTGGATACGGGGACGCGGTTAGTGAAAGTGATATATCTGAACAGTATATTAAAACCACTTAGGAACATCACTGAAGTGAAGTACCTCCGTACTGAAGTAGTAGTACATCACCGAAATGAAGATATCTGCAAAAGAACCAAGGTTACTGACATAGCCCGAAGAATCACCAAATTTAAGTGGCAGGTCACATTGCTCGCAGAACGGATGGTCGATGGGGATGGAGGTTCTGGAGTGGCGGCCACGTACCGGGAGACCCAGCGTTGGGAGACCTCCCCCAAGGTGGACCGATGACCTGGCAAGAGTCGCGGGAATCCGATGGATGCGAGACGCATAGGACCGGTCGTTGTGGCGACGCTTGGGGGAGATCTATGTCCAGCAGTGGACGTCTTTTGGCTGAGATGATGACGTACATCACAGAACTACAGATAAACGTTCCCAGGTTGTGTGTCTTCTATATGTCTGACGCACAAACGCTTATAGACACACTTCTAGTCGACAGCGAATTTTTTGATGCCCTATTTTAGGTAATAACATTTAACTAATTAAAACTACATAGACCTCCCTATGTAGTTTTAATTAGTTAAATGTTTGTATTTTTCTTGTTTTATGCTAAACAGAATTCGTCAACCACATCATCGCTTACCACCAGGTGAGATAGTTGTCGAACGCAAGCCTATCAATATATAAAAGAAAATAGATTTAACACCTAAGGCATAGATAGACATCAAAACATAACAAAAACAAGATTTTTAGTCCAGACAAAGCTTGATGCAGCTTTCAACCCGGCTTTATTCCTCAAAGCCCACCGGTGCATCCATCTACCCACAAACCACGTTAATAAACATCCGGTAAAACAAAAAGAAGACCGCAGCCGAACCACAGGGTAATAGTTAATCCATAACACGGTGCAAATCCTACGGATTCTATCACAAACAAAATATACAACTACGCTAGTCATAACCCGTGTTTTTGCTCTAAGAGTATGCGCAGACGGTACGACAAAACGTCCACGTAAAATAAATCGGGAACGGGAATAGCCCGGAACTTGTTGTCTTCAAGGCTAGAGTGAATAGGCTCTTAATAAACTAGTGCGTCTTCCGATTAACGGTTGCATCACTGCTTACTATTTGGTAGGAAAACGGACCAACAGTACCGGACGAACTAGTTTACATCCATTTAAAAAAAAAAACTACATCAGACCGACGCACACGTGGGCCACGCCTGATATTTACGTAGAACGATGTCGCGTGGCTTGGATCTAATGTAACTCTAGAAGTCTAGTTGCCATATAAAATGTATGGAGACCGAAGCGCTCAGATCGGGGTAGTAGGGGGACAGAAAAGACAAACCCCGACTAAAAGTCGCCATTGTGCGCTAACACAAAATTTCAGCACTAAAGTATCTATTGTGCGTACAAGCTCAGAGGCGGGACACAGCAAAGGATTTGCTTCAACAATAACGTGAAACCGTTGAACATTCTAACGTAATACCCGACACATTCTGTGATGACGAGGATCTAGAGATGCTGGATTCTTTTGTTTTTGAGTCATCATCTGCCTAGCCTTTTCCCAACTATATTGGGGTCGGTTTCCAGTCAAGCCGGATTTAGCTGAATACCAGTATTTTACGAGGAGCGGCTGCCTACCAGACCTCCACAACCCATTAACTGGGGTAACACGGTACTTCATGGCAAGACTGGAGTCAGATTTACTGGCTTCTGACTATCCGTAACGACTGCTAAAGATCTACAAATGACAGAAAAGACAAACGCCGACTAAAAGTCGCCATTGTGGGCGAACACAAAATTTCAGCACTGAAGTATCTATTGTGCGTACAAGCTCAGAGGCGGGACACGGCAAAGGATTTGCTTCAACAATAACGTGAAACCGTTGAACATTCTAACGTAATACCCGACACATTCTGTAATGACGAGGATCTACAGATGCTGGATCCTTTTATTTTTGAGTCATCATCTGCCTAGCCTTTTCCCAACTATATTGGGGTCGGTTTCCAGTCAAGCCGGATTTAGCTGAATACCAGTATTTTACGAGGAGCGGCTGCCTACCAGTCCTCCACAACCCATTAACTGGGGTAACACGGTACTTCATGGCAAGATTGGAGTCAGATTTACTGGCTTCTGACTATCCGTAACGACTGCCAAAGATCTACAAATGACAGAAAAGACAAACGCCGACTAAAAGTCGCCATTGTGCGCTAACACAAAATTTCAGCACTAAAGTATCTAGTGTGCGTAGAAGCTCAGAGGCGGGACACAGCAAAGGATTTGCTTCAACAATAACGTGAAACCGTTGAACATTCTAACGTAATACCCGACACATTCTGTGATGACGAGGATCTAGAGATGCTGGATCCTTTTATTTTTGAGTGCGAATAAAATATTGTATCACAAACAAATTGCACCCCTACATTACGTACAAAATAATTGACTCAAACGTGATTGTGAAAAGGTTAGCTATGAAACAAAGTTGTAAGCATGTTCGGCCTCGGAATTATCCTACTTCTGTGATTCAGGCCTCCTCTCTAGGAGGCAAAATCATGTTTACCTATCAGTGAAAATAAAGTTATTCCGACGCTCTACCTACAGCTTCTAAACTTTAACTCAAATTATTATTATTTTATTTCACATATGCTTACTAAATGCTCTAAAATGAGCACTTATAAAATGTCAGAAGCTAGTGCACGTTTCTAATTGGTCGTTTCCTATGGAGAAGAACCTACAAGATATTTTCGAGAAAGTATCATAAATAATATTAATAGATACGAGGAAAATATAGCTAATTATGTTAGCTTTGTACCCAAATCACAATTAAAAGTGTTTCAACAATCACATTATAAAAAGTTCATACCAAAAATCTTAAAACAAAATACTTGCCAAAGCTCATCCAGTCCCTTACCATCCACGTACAGTTTATATACAATAAAATAATACAAAGAGCACAATGAGATTCATAAGAAAAACACACAATGTCGCTAAACAAGGTACTTTCATAAAATAATATCTACCTACTCGCCACGAAATAATGTGCTCCGTGCGGTCGACTCCGGAAGCCAACTAGCAATATCTCGTAGAATTTGAAAATTCTGTTTTTGTAGTCGATATAAAGTATTTTATATCGACTACTATATCATATATATATATAATATATCGATATAAAATACTTTAAAAAATCACCGTTAGCAATAAGACCGCCCATTGTAACACCGTACTAATTTTAAGCTCCTTGTAAAAAAAATATTTTTAAGGTGTACAATAAAGTATATATCAATCAATCAATCAATCTTTTTTTTATAGGCTCGCTTTTGGCTACTAATTCGCCTGATGTTAAGTGATTGAGATTCATGAATTTGCATATGACAAGACTATGCTGATAATGACTGGTATCAACCATCTTTTCGAGTACGATAAAACAGTGATAAATCGATAAAAAAGAAAGAAAACATGTTTATTCATATAATACATACAATATACATATTAGCACAATAAAATAACATACATTAATAATAACATACAACGTTAACTCGTCCACTTGCATTGCATCGGAATGCTTGAAATAATCCATATCAGATGAGCTACTCGAAAAACCAGCAGGTAAATTGAAATACTAACTGTTACCTACGGTTTCATCCAGATAGAGTGCTCCGATGGAGGAGCTCGTGGCTATATAATAACAGCCGCACAGGTCGATCTTTAAGGTTAAGCAACGCTTGCCTAGGTTGGTCTGTGGATGGGTGACCGTCTTAACATAACGAGTTTCCTCCGTGCCTCGGAAAGCACGTTAAACCGTTGGCCCCGGCTGTCATTTGGAGATCTTTGGCAGTCGTTACGAATAGTCAGAAGCCAGTAAATCTGACTCCAGTCTTGCCATGAAGTACCGTGTTACCCCAGTTAATGGGTTGTGGACGTCTGGTAGGCAGCCGCTCCTCGTAAAATACTGGTATTCAGCTAAATCCGGCTTGACTGGAAGCCGACCCCAATATATGTAGTTGGGAAAAGGCTAGGCAGAAGAAGATCTACGGTTTCATCCACGTGAATGTGGAAAATATATGGCTTATGCACTCAGGAAATAGCAGCATTCTTGCGGTAAAAGAGTTTTTAAAATCGATCCAGTATTTTTTTACATAAGTTCAAAAACTACTGGATTTTTGTCATGACCAATAAAAAAAGTTCTTTTTGCAATGTAGTATGTATTTAAGTGAAAAAAATACCTTCTTATTAACTATCTTTACAGGACGAAAAGTATTTGTTTAAAAAAAATCTTTTTTCCCAAAAAATACTTTGACAGAGTTACAGCCAGTTGACTTTAGGAGTAGTACGACTACTGTGAGTTATTACCTAAAATAATGATCAATTTGTCTGATACAGGCATTTTAGTAGAAATATGTCCTATTATGAATGGGGACCAGGCTTTTTCGGAGAAGTAATGGTATGCTGTAATCATGTTTTGTAGTATTCAAGTTGTTTTTTTGTTTAATGAATGTAGGGTCACTAAACTTAAGTAGCAGTGAGTTTATGAAAAGGAAACCCATAGTCTTAGAACTCAAAAGGCAACTGAAGGACACAAGTGTGGTTTTAGTCAGTAAACGTCTGACACGCTCTCCCACTCTGGGCGGAGCGGAAGAGTGTGTCAGACATTAAAGTCATTAGATGATCTCAAGCCTAAAAAAAAGTGGGCAAGAGACATTGTCGTAGAACAGATGGTTGATGGGGACGAAAGGTTCTGGAGTGGCAACCGCGTACTGGAAGACGCGTCACCGGAATGCCTCCCTCAGGGTTGATCACCAGATAAGGGTCGCGGTAATGCAATGGATGCGAGACGCACAGGACCGTTCGTTGAGGCGTCACTTGGGGTAGTTCTATGTCCAACAGAAGAAGTCTTTCGGCTATTAGACGACGATGATGATAATGATGATGAATCTACGGTCAAAGACTATAAGCCTTCGGTTTCTGAACAACAATATTAAGGGGCTGAAATTAGCAACTAGGAAAGGACCAAAGAGTTACCGTGGCCATGGAACGCA
Organism: Mythimna separata; assembly: GCA_030763345.1. Lineage (NCBI taxonomy): Eukaryota > Metazoa > Arthropoda > Insecta > Lepidoptera > Noctuidae > Mythimna > Mythimna separata. The sequence goes on from CM061192.1 coordinate 11,508,321, forward strand.
TAGGGCGACTGAGTGCTTTCGAAGGCATGTAAGAATTTCGATACGTTAAAATTGGTTAAAATGGTCACCCATTCATACACTGATCTCGGCAAGCTTTACTCAACCTTGAAGTGACGAAGAATGACGAATCTATAAGGGTTCCGTTTTTTGCCATTTGGCAACGGAACCCTCAAAAGGCTACTGTTGGTTTCAGCATAGTAATTGGACATTGAACATGTCATTGTACCATTAAAATAAAAATATTTTTACGGGTACGTAGATTTACTCGTATTTCTTTTTACCAAAACATACACATTGTAATTTGTTATTATGAATTATTAGAAGTACTTTTCTGGAGAAATATTGTCTTGTAATAATAGAACATTATCATTTTGGTCGATTCTACGAACAATATTGTTGCCAAGAAAAAAATATTTCTTGCCAATAACTTATATTTACCTTTTTTTTTAAATCGTTGTCCTTTACTAGGAATTACTCCTGGATTGTGGGTGCGTTCACAAACATATAAACTAACATACACAAGAAACCTATACATGGAACACCTCACTCAACCACTATGTCAACCATACCATTTATTTACTAGGAATTACTCCTGGATTGTGGGTGCGTTCACAAACATATAAACTAACATACACAAGAAACCTATACATGGAACACCTCACTCAACCACTATGTCAACCATACCATTTATTTACTAGGAATTAGGTACTCCTGGATTGTGGGTGCGTTCACAAACATATAAACTAACATACACAAGAAACCTAGACATGGAACACCTCACTCAACCACTATGTCAACCATACCATTTATTTAGGTTGGAACTCATTCATTGAACTTCTTTTTACTGACCACGCCTGTTTCTTCTTTGTCTTCGTTCCAGAGTCCCGCGATTTAATTTCACATAGCCCATGGAGCCAAACATACCGTGCCGTTGCTTTTTAGCAACTATCGAGACTACAGTAGAAATCAGAAGTCATCTAAGCAAAATACTTCAAAAACTACTTCTCAACGAAACCAAAACATACTTCTCAACTGCTAATAAACATTCTAAAACTTAAAAACTATCGACTTCTATGTTTAAAAACCACTAAAAAGAACAAAATAACTTTGATTTTGGAATTCGGTGCTTATGCAATAGTTTTCTTCCTTACTTAACACACCGACTTCCGAAATTAAAGTTATTTTAACAAATAAAAACCAAAATCGATTTACAATTGACCGAAAAATCGACTAACGTAAATTTAGAAAAAATAAATAAAACTGAACATAATTATCAACATAGAACTTCTTCCTTTTTGAAGTCCATTAAAAACTACGCATCAACGAAACTAAAACACACTTCTCAACTGCTTAAACTAACACAACATTCCAAAAACGAATTCAAACTTTCGAATTCTAACCCCCCAACTGCAGCATGTGTACTAAAAGACACAAAACGGTGTTAGGTTTATTGTTTATGTCGGGGTACTACTCGGCACATTAACATCGTCATACAGTTGCCGGGGTTCCCGAGGTGGGGTAATTACCCGGGGTGGGGTAAAAAGTGCAATTAAAATGGTCCGGTAGCGGGTAGTCGCGTCCCAACAATAACACAGTAATGCAATTGTAACGCAATATCATTTTCGCGAAATGCCAGCTGTTTTGTGAATAAGTTTTGCTTATTCAGTGTTGAAGATAATTCTGTTTTATTGCTTTGTAGTTTGTCGGGGTCTATTTGGTACTTACGTAGGTTGTAAAGTTTTTATCGGTGATAATGTAAACTGTATGTGTTCTTGTGTTTTATACTAGTTTACTATTTTATATTTATTTTACTTTTAGTTTAATAACGACCGAAATTCAGCAACGTGTTTTACAAAAAAAAAATCTAGACGCAATACCATTACATATCAATTTAATTCTAAAAACCAAACTAAAATACCAAACCATTAAAACCATATAACCATAAATTCCCTGCAACAAACTATTTACATAAAAATCTTAATGCCGAGAGCAATCCATCTTCTTTAAAAGGCGTTCTCAGAGCAACTTAAAATTTTCAACCCGTAAATGCGAATAGCGGTCGGGGCGGCCCCTAGCGGTGACGGCGCACAACTTTTAGTGTTCACATTAAAACTGATAAACCCTTAATGCAAATTGAAAGCGTGCGGGCGTGAAACATGCCGCGGTGGTCCAACGAGTCTGTTCGGGAAAAATAGGTGTTTGGTTTTGAGACGAGCGGATAAAGGGTTGTATAAATTGCGGGGGTAGTTTAATTAAACATCTGGTTGCTTGGTTTTTGAATTTGCGGTTTTCTGGCCTGATGAAACTTCTTTGTAATTATACTCGTATGCGATGGTGTACGTGACGTTTGTTGAGATGATTGTGTCGATATTTTATAGATTATCTCTCTCATAACAGAAGTGGTAGCTAAATGGTAACGGCTCTAATTTACGAGCAGTAGGATCACTCTGATGCTAATCAATTGTCAAATTGGGGTTCTATAGCCAAAGAAACAATTTAATCACAAAGAACTTGCAGCACTTAATCGAAAAACTATGACATGAAACCATCAGGTTTCAATAGGTTCAAGAGCGTATATCTGTCAAAAACAAAACCTAATGCCAATTATTGACACAATTTGGTTATATTATTAGAACATACCTAAGGCATTCAGCCCGCTTTTGTACTGTAATGTGCATAAAGCATTCTATAAATAAATAATAATACAATTCAATTGACCAGCAAAATGGTCACCGAAAATCCCTGATATCCGCACTCTCATTCATCGCGTGGACCGCACTTCAACCGGGCGGTTATCCCGACTAAAGGTTATTATGAGCGCACCACGGCAAGCCTCTATGCGGATATTCGGATAGATAGGCCACTTAGCGAGATATTGCCGACGAATTTGGTTAATGCACTCGCTCCCTGAACATTTTGCTTGTAATATTCTCTGCAGGCTGTTCTGTTTTGCGTTTTAAAATAACATTGTTAAACATTTTCGTAAATATACGAAGAAGATTGTTATTTAAAATTCGGGAGCCAATTCTCCTTTTTTTAACAAAAAGAGAGTAATTAAAAGAGTTGAAAAATAAACCAGCAATGAAAATTCGTGTTTAAAATATCGACTTTGACTGACAACCACTGTTATCATTTAATGAAAAAACCTTTTAACGTGACCATCACAATACATGCACCGATTCTTTAGCGTTTCATCACGGGATAATAAATTAAAGCAAACAACGAAACCACACAAAATTAATCAATCAACTGCATTCGACACGTTTTTAAATATATCATCGGTCGGTGCTTTCGACCGGCAAGGGTTAATTATCTGTAAATCGTGGCAGCAACATCTGACCACTGAGCGGTGTCGTATCCGAAATTCCGAAATTAAAATTTCAATGTTGATATTTTAATTGATGCGGATATAATTTTTTATTTAAGTTGGTCGTTTTGACCCCATAGCCGTTGACGGGTTGATTGAATAGAATTATATCGGAATAAATTACTGACGAATTAAAAATATATTTTTTTTTGTTTATGGCAACTGTGAATTTGTTGACACCAGAGACATTAAAAGAAAAAAGTTTGAAAAATTCGAAATATGAATTTAGATTTTCTTTTTTAAATATGGCGTCACTTTACTGTCATGAAATTGATAGTTCAAACCTTCTTGAGAGTTATGAAGGATGATTTGTAAAAAAGTTCAGTTTAATGGCGATCTTCGCTAAGTTCTTAAAGATGAGCCAAGTTTAAGTATTTTAAGTGCACATACATTATCGTGATGACTGATCGCTTCTTTACAAATTAGCATTTGTATATTTAGATACATTTTATTTTGATAAAACATGATGATATTTGATATTTTAGTAGTTGGACAATGGATATAAATGACTTATTGCCTTTTTTTGATAGACACTGGCCATTAATTATTCGTAGTGCTTTTTTTTATTATTATTGTGTTCGATTGGACTAAGATCTAGCCTGATGAAAACGACGTATAAGGTCTAGAATGGAAGGAAAGCGCCTAGAAAATGCTAGTTATCGATGGCAGGGAACAAAAATGCTGGTGAAAAGTAAAATTAAAAAAAGTAAAAAAGGTAAATTGCTTATTAAGAGCGCACCGAGTTTCTAGCGCTAATCGACTTTAGGTTTTCTTTGCGCTCTGTGTATGTGTGCGTGAGGCACACCGGCAAGCGAGCGAGCGAGCCGCGCGCGCGTCACTGCGCTGTGCCGCCGTACAATATTATTACGTGTATTATTACTATTTTGTAACTTTTTTCCGCTTCGCTTCTGGAATAATACTCGCGGAAGGCATAGCTTTTTTTCGTTTTGCTGACTCTTTCTTATCTATTGCGTCTAAAATATATTGTTGCTCACGAATTTCCATTTTTCTGTCCAGCCTTGAATCAATTATTTCTGGTAGAAGACAATCAAAGAAAAACTTTTTAACTTTGTTTCCATAATGTTCTTCCAGAATTATATTATTATCTCTTTTTATTGCTTCTATTTTTTTACTGAGTAATTACCGAGAATTCAGTATGAATTTAGCTGCATAAAATATTTTCATCACATACTTAGTAGGTACCACCGTAGGCGCATGCTTGCGGGCGACGAGCAATGGGTAGCTCGCCGTCCGGACGTCTGGTAACAATCCGGACCAAGCCCATGTCGTCGACGGCGCGTATTGCTCCACGCGCGCCTCAAAGAGATGTCAGCAAACTGTAGGGGACCGACAGGGCCAAAGCCTTCTGGGGCCTGGGTTGACGAAAGAGATCCCCGGGACCACGGAATTAGGGCAAAGAAGGAACAGGAGTGGGTTTTAGTCAGTAAAAGTCTGACACGCCCTCCCGCTCCGCCCAGAGCAGAAGTCATTTTGATGATTCCCCAACTAAAAAAATATTTCGTAGGTTGGCAAAGGAGGAACAGGAGTGGGTTTTAGTCAGTAAAAGTCTGACACGCCCTCCCGCTCCGCCCAGAGCGGGAGAACTCATTTTGATGATTCCCCAACTAAAAAAAAATATTTCGTAGGTGGGCAAAGGAGGAACAGGAGTGGGTTTTAGTCAGTAAAAGTCTGACACGCCCTCCCGCTTCGCCCAGAGCGGGAGAACTCATTTTGATGATTCCCCAACTAAAAAAAAATATTTCGTAGGTGGGCAAAGGAGGAACAGGAGTGGGTTTTAGTCAGTAAAAGTCTCACACGACCTCCCGCTCCGCCCAGAGCAGGAGAAGTCATTTTGATGATTCCCCAACAAAAAAAAAAATATTTCGTAGGTTGGCAAAGGAGGAACAGGAGTGGGTTTTAGTCAGTAAAAGTCTGACACGCCCTCCCGCTCCGCCCAGAGCGGGAGAACTCATTTTGATGATTCCCCAACTAAAAAAAAATATTTCGTAGGTGGGCAAAGGAGGAACAGGAGTGGGTTTTAGTCAGTAAAAGTCTGACACGCCCTCCCGCTTCGCCCAGAGCGGGAGAACTCATTTTGATGATTCCCCAACTAAAAAAAAATATTTCGTAGGTGGGCAAAGGAGGAACAGGAGTGGGTTTTAGTCAGTAAAAGTCTGACACGCCCTCCCGCTCCAACCAGAGCGGGAGAAGTCATTTTGATGATTCCCCAACTAAAAAAAAAAATATTTCGAAGATATTTTTTTTTTCACTCTCAAATATATTTTTTTCAGTATTCTCTTTATTTTCAAAATTCGCGGTCTGTAATATCTTGATCTAGAAAGATAAAATAATTGTTTTTTAAAATATCCCATTTGAAAAAAAAATATACCCAAGTCAGATAATTGGTAAATAAGTATGTAGGTAGGTACATATACGTATACGAATATTAATTCATTTTTTCATGCAACTTTTAGCATTGATTTTTCGCCAACCACTTCTCTCCCTTGTTTTGTTTACTTTATTCCTCATTTTAAATAGGTACGAGTACCTACAGTGAATTTTAACACAATTTTACTCGTAACTTTTTTAAACCCGTGCGTAATCGCAAGCGACACAGGTTCCCCGTTCGACGGCCGAAGCATGACTAAAGCGGATAAGAGGGAGGCGAGGCGGCTCTAGTTATGATGGGCTGGTTGCGCGCCAGTTTAGGTATTTCCTTCGTATTGTTAAACAAATAAACATTTTGAAAATATAAAGTGTATACCGTATACAAAACATGTAGTTTTGTTAATATTAAAAATCTGAGAACCTTCCGTCAAGAATTCACGTCGTACTAAGCGTTTATTGTGGTTTTTAGAGGTATCTTTGTGAATTTATTCTATCGAGCAAACTTTATCAAATCGTGTTTCCATCGTATATACGGCCTAGTATATATCCTCAATAATACCAACATATTTTCTTAGATTTTAATTTAATTACTTACTACTTCAAACAAGGGTTATAAAAACGTGTTTTTGTGTATAAAAAGCTCGGTGCCTTCTTAATTCATGAATCCCCGACCGGTCGCATGAGACCGCGCTGTTATTGTCTTACTATTGTGTCTCGTTTCGCGGGTATGTGATAGGGCATTTATGAGGTTATTCGAAACCTACAACAAAGATGTAATTATTAAGATTTTTGAGGTATTCCACATTAGTTACCCAATGTGGAATACCTCAATTTATTTATTTTTCGCAGGTACCATAAGACGGATGCTATATTATTTAAATTTTATTCCACATATGGCATCTACGGAGCTACTAGCGTTGGGAAATTATTTTATTATTTTTAGTATGTGAAAATTAAACCTATAGAGCCGTAGTTGCCAATTATGTGGAACTGGCATGACCTAAGACCAAAAATTCGAAGACATGTGACATTCACCAATCCGCACTGGGCCCGCGTGGTGGACATGTGGATTACAGCCCTCATCTCGAGAGGCGTGAATCCCAGCAGTGGGAATATTTTAAGGCTGATTATGGCTATGCTCAGTAACGCTTATGCTTTTTATAAAGGCTATTTTTAAAAATCTGATTCCCTTAATTCCAGTTCTCATTCCCGACGACTTGGTATTTACTCGTATTTTATAAGCAAGCTCACGAATCAAGTGAACAAGGCTAGCTAAAAGCATTCGTATGTCTGTCTGACGCTGTGTACGGTCTTAGAATAATTACTTGCTTTGTTGAAAACTAGCTGTGTCCCGCGGTTTTGCTCGCGTCCTTAGTTATTTTTCCATTCCTATTGGTCGTTGCGTGATATTATATATCACTTATAGCCCATATTCCTTAATAAATGCGTATCCAATCCTAAAATAATTTTTCGATTCGAACAGTTTTTCCTGAGATCACATCGTCGCTTTCCATCAGATGAGATAGCGGTCAAGCGCAAACCTATCAAATATAAAAAAAAACAGATTCGCGCGTTTTGAAATGCACTTTTGAAATGTCAAGAACTCAGTAAGTCAGAAAAATTATACTAAAATTGCACATAAGATCTCTGTGTAGAAGAATGTGCAAGTAATGCATGGGCATTCTTTTAAATCACTACAGCATACAGTTTACTTAATAAGTAGTAAGGAAGGGAAAATGTGGACTTACAAACCTTAATTTTCAACACTAAACATTACTTTAGAATTAGCCATCTAAATAGAAGTGTTCTTACAATATCCTAATATTAATAACAGGGAGATATTATAAATATAACCAGTATGACTGAGGACAGCGCAGTCTGCGCGGCGGTAGAACAAAATGTCAGTGGTGTTGCTTGTACTACAATTATTATTGTTGTTGTAGTCTCCAGGTGTGTCTGTAGGGAGTCTAATTTAGAAGGGAATAGCGTAAAAAGACCTGGACCTTATAATTTAAAACCTAAGGCTACCTAAGGTCGTAGGTCGCTTGTGCACGGCGAGCAATGGGTAGCTCGCCGTCTGGACGTCCGGTTACAGTCCGGACCAAGCCCATGTCGTCGACAGTGCATATTGTTCCACGCGCGCCTCAAAGAGATGTCAGCAAACTGTTGGGTAGGATTGATGTCCTCCACTGGGACCCAGGGTTGAACGAAAGAGACCCCGGGACCCTGGAATGAAGGCAAACAAGGAACAGGAGTGGTTTTTAGATATTCCTCACCTAAAAATAAATAAACTTAATTTATTAGTTATTATAATACACACATTAATAAGAGGGAGATATCATAAATATCACCAGTATGACTGAGGACAGCGCAGTCTGCGCGGCGGTAGAACAAAATGTCAGTGGTGTTGCTTGTACTACAATTATTATTGTTGTTGTAGTCTCCAGGTGTGTCTGTACGGAGTCTAATTTAGAAGAGAGCAGCGTGAAAAGACCTGGACCTTATAGTTTAAGACCTAAGGCTACCTAAGGTACCTAGTAGACGAAAGCTTGCGGACGGTGAGCAATGGTCCGGTTACAGTCCGGACCAAGCCCATGTCGTCGACGGCGCATATTGTTCCACGCGTGCCTCAAAGAGATGTCAGCAAACTGTAGTAGAGCGGCGTCATGAAGGAAAATGCAAACTTCAGAGCTAAAATTTGAAAGCTAAAACTTAATTTAGAATTAGCTAACAAAATAGAAGTTTTGTTACAATAATTTCCTTACATTAATAACAGAGTGATATCATAAATACCAGTATGACTGAGGACAGCGCAGTCTGCGAGGCCGTTGAACAAAATGTCAGCGCTGTTGCTTGTACTACAATTATTATTGTTGTTGTAGTCTCTAGGTGTGTCTGTACGGAGTTTAATTTAGAAGGGAAGAGCGAAAATATACAGGACTTGATTCCACCTTCACCTTTCTACCATCGGACACCTCCACGTTGACACATATTTTCTTCGGTCCCGAGTAAAGGTTTCGGCTCGTCATTTGTACTGCCTTGCTTTGATTTGTCTGCAGCGGTCTTCCCGTCCGATTATAATGTCACTACTAATGCGCTTCATCATCAACGATTGCATGATTGCTTCCATCATTTTTAAAAAACCTCATGAAAAATCCTGGAACTTGTAATTTGAAACTGTCTTTGCTAATACGTCAAGCATGTTACTCTCCCGACTTCGTTTGCATCAAACTTATATAAAACCATTCGAGCAGAAAACGCATGGCGAAATCGCGGTAGACCAAGGCGAAGGTGGAGCGATGAGCTGGACAACTACCGGAGGGATTAGATAATGTGACGTGATTTCTTTAACTTGTACCACATCTAAGAAACAGCATTGAAATTAAACTAATTAGCAGCATTTGCGTGAAGAAAAGACCCCGACAAACAAAGCTTGCTATTTGTATACTCATTTGTTCTTGAGTAAAAATGAGTATTTTTTGTCAGTTATAATAACGTGTCAACCGAGTCTGATGAGGGTAGTTTAAGTTCAGAATTTATCTTATTTGTGGATGGACCCGTGTCTTACAAATAACACAGTTATTTCAATTACAACAACTGCAGACGCTTTTGAATTATTAACAGTTTAAGGATCACTTAAGTTATTATCTCAAAAGCGTAGATCTCTATGGAAAAGAACGTGAAGGAAATTCCGGGGAGCTTCGCATTGCTCTTCGTCCGCAGACCCACGCCTACCACGGCTGGGAATACCCCTACGACTCCTGATACCTGAAGCGTCTGATATAAAAATCGATAACTTATATGTATTATTTGCTCATTTCAAAGCGAAGATGCTCTATGGATAAGAACGTGAAAGAAACTGCAGGAGCTTCTTATTGCTGGTTATTCCCAAGCGCGCCCCTATGATCGTCAGGAATCTCCCTGCGAATCTCAATGCCTGATGTGAAGGGAGCATGATAACGTCCACTGCCTCATGCTTCCAGCATGCTTTCGCTCTAGACCATACCCTGAATTAAGGCCGGAAGAGAGAGCACGCCACCGTTTATCCCCAACATTTCCTACTTACTTTATTATTATCTACACTAATATATTAAAGAGGTAAAGTTTGTTTTTTTGTTTGTATGAGGTAATCTGTGGAAGTACTGGTCCGATTGCTAATTTTTTTTACCAATAGAAAGCTGCTGTATTCCTGAGTGATATAGGCTATATTTTATGTGCGCGGGCGAAGCTGCGGGCTAAAGCTGGTGCTGTTATATTTTACATGGTTCCTATGGCGACCCCAAATGAATAACGTTTGAATCCCCAACCGGTCCTATGAGACCGCGCTGTTATTGTTTTACTATTGTGTCTGGTTTCGCGGGTATCTGAGTAAATAACGCAGTGTGAAAAGCTATAACTTATGGAAGCATCAGTAATTACAACTTTACCATGTCATAAAGCGCATATACACCTACATTTCCAAGAACAACCAACATTCTCGCAGGTTACGACAAACGAGGAATTCCAGCAGCCACTAATTGTGTCTCCCGTGGTAAACTAAGCGAACATGGCCCGATTTGCATGAACATGTCTCCGTAATGTACCTACCTAATGTTAGTTGCTAGGTGTGTGATTTGTATTAATTAATACAAGCTTTAACCCCGGAAAGCGAGTATATCCTGAAGGTTATGTTGGTTTTCTGGGGTAAAGGTGTCATTATAAGTCTTTGCCTATCATCATTATAATCATCACCTTTGGAGCCGAACGGCAGTCATATATAGATCCCCTAAATGTCGTAACAATGACTAGTCCTGTAACTCTCATTAGGACGTCGGTCCACCTTGTGGGACGCCTTCCAACGCTGTTTCTTCCGGTGCGTGGTCGATACTCCAGAATCTTCCGGCCCCATCGACCATCTTTTCTGTGAGCAATTACCAGCTGCCCGCTAGGCACTGCTCACTGGAACTTGTGCCGATTCTTTGGATTATGCTGGTAACATTGTATACCTTCGTTTCTGATCCAATCATGCAAGGAAACTTCGAACTGGGTTGACTTTTAGCCTCCTGATGAGGCCCATTGAGCGACCATGTTTCAGAGCCGTAGGTCATCACTGACACTGATAATTTTGCACCGAACCTTTAATCGCGAGTCGGACTAGCACTTGACTGGTATTTTTCTTAAGTTACTTCGAGAACTGGCCTTCAAACCACATTCTTATAATCAGAAATACAATTCCCATACAACCAATCTCCTAACTAGTTCCCCACTCACAAGGGACGACTTCGTTCCAGCAACATCTAATCCCGTATCGATATTAATTCCAATTAACACAAGCTTCTATAATTAGTTCTACTTGTTTATGATACAGATAATTAATTGTTTGACGCGTGATGGGTGTGGTTAACAAATTAAGTTAATTATTAAAAACGCCATTTTAATGTAACAGTTACGTCAGTTTTGGGAGGAGTTCTACACGAAATTTTGAAGGGGTGATTTAATTTTTTTAGGTTAACTTTTCGGTAGGAAGTAGGTTTGGTATATTGTTGTTGTAGAATATTAAGAGGGTTCGTCCCGAGCTGTCTATCGTCAACGTGAACATGGTTTAAAAGGTTTCTGTTTCATCTAAAGTTATCAAACGTATACTTGATAAAGAGGTAACGCCTAAACCCTGTTGGTATTTGGTCATTCCGTCATTTACTCTAATATTTCACAAAACGTGTTCCAGAAAAAATGTGTTCTTTTGAAAACTTTAAATAGTCCGTATTTGTCGAAGAGCTAGGCTGAAGAAAATGACGATCATTAACCGGTAGACGCAGCGTTGGTAGCCCCCTTACAAGGCGGGCCGATGATCTAGTAAGGATCGCCGAAATCCAGTCATCGCGCATCGTGAAGACATTTGGGGGATGCATATGTCATGCAGTGACTATCAGCTGAATAGAAGGCTGAAGAGTATCGTAACATATTCAGACTTGCTAAAATAAGGTTAATTGTTTTAAATATGAAACTAATAAGAAATGTTGACAATTTACTTATCTGTATCAATTCAAATAAGCTACGTAGTAGGATAAACTTTATTTTTTTTTAACTGGTATTATCATATTGATACTGGAAAAGCCATAAACTACTCGTATAATTTTTTATTTATATCGCACATTCTAAACACCTTTTTCAAAAATTAATATTTAAAATATTAACACGAAAACCAGACACCCGAAACAAAAAGCAACAAAAAAAAAACATCGATAAACACACAGCACCTATTTTCAAAGCGAAATTAAAAAATAATTCACACAACTATGTAACAAAAATTTTACGTACAAAATTAAAATTGTTGTCAACCTCACGGTAGGTTTGACAATGTAAAAAAAAAAGTTATCTAAACACAAAATGGCCACCCCAACAGTTTGGAAACTCGTAAAAAAGAAATTCGCTTGTGAAACAAGACTAGAATTATGACGATAAATTTTAAGGGGATCAATTATTGCAGTATTCCTGTATCGGCATCCAGTTTTTCGGCACCAATTATTTCGGCACCCAAGCTATTCCCGTTTCGGCACCAATAGGTTTTTTGGATTGGTAGTAACCACGGTAGTAACCATACAAAATATCAATCAAAAATACCTACATTTGCTTCTTGGTATTTTAATAAATTTTTGCACCACACCGTTCCGACGTCTTTTTGTCAACAACGCTACCGAACTGACGCATATTTTCCCTTTTTCTTATTATTATTATTTATAATCAAATTTCTGTGCAAATAAACTGTTTTTCTTTCTTTTCTTTCTTTCTTTACCTATTGGTGTCGAAACGGGAATAGCTTGGGTGCCGAAAAACTGGATCCCGAAACGGGAATACTCCAATTATTTGAGGAAAAAATAGAACAACGGAAAAAACCTGGCAAAGGTGATTTATTGATTGCGAAAAAAATGGTTTATTACAAAATTCGCGCTTCTTTCCCTTTTTAGGGTTACGACGATGTTATTTTCAGAATAAAAACAACTTTCTTGATGGAAATCTTTTTTATGACGTTTTTTTTTGTTTACTCTTCCTTATGTCAAAAGAGATTTACTTAGTAGTGAAGTGTTTGTTGAAATTAAATAAACAATCAACAGATAATTAATGGAGGCTCAAATAAATTTAGACACAACTATATTTTATAAGCTTGTTCCGAAATTAAAAAGCGGTATAAGTAGACTTAGTTGACAACGAAGCGAATTTACCGTAAGAACTTTATTTATTCCCATATTAGGTACTACAGGCTGAATTTTACAAGTGAAATAAATATTTATTTATTTATTAAAACTATATGCAACATAATACATGTTTCTATTCGTGGAGACCTGTTATTGGCTGTCTAGTTCCCATATTGTTACTAATCTATTGTATTTTGCTGTTGGTCTCCAATGTTAATAAATAAATATAATGATACACAGGCGGACTTAATGCCTTAGGCAAACCTACATAATTTTCAAAAGTTAATCTAAGGAAGTATTGAGCCGATTACGATAAATTATTTCACAGGCAGAAAGCTTCAGTTACTATGTCGCTTAGTGTAGGCTTTTATATTATTTATATCCTCAGTGTCGCACTCTTGCCTATGCTCTTCATACCTCTCACTTTGGCTGCACTAAATGCTCTCTTTTTTTTTCAATTGGGTAATCATCAGAATGATTTCTCTCGCCCTTGGGCGGAGCGAGAGGGTGTGTCAGACTTTTTCAGACCAAACTTTTGGAATTCTATACATGGGTCCAGAAATTATCTCTTGGATTCTAATCCAACAAATGATTTGATGAGGATGAATATAAGATGATTTTATTGGCATATCAGGAGTACTGCGAGAGGAATTAATGTACGTGATGTTTATAATTTTAATTGTCTTTGTTCAGTTACTGTAATTGAGTTGTCCAATCGTTGTAATAAATTAAACCACAGATATACACGAGTGAGGCCGCGAGAAAAAGCTAGTTCTAATATATTTTCACAATACTATATTTTTGGTTTTCACACCAAATAATATTAATAAGAAAGTTTAATTAGTTAAAGTTGAGACAGGGTTTAATATTGGTAAAGTTAGGGGCTTAATGGTTAAACCAGTGTCTTTCAGATGTTTAGGGTATTTTTAGAACTTAGTGAGACGAAATGTAGGTATTAATAACTTTCTAAAGTCTAGACAGTTAAGCTGCACCACAAGTATTAATAAGATAATAGTCAAACTGTCAAATTTTTTAAAATAATACTGTATAGGTATGTATAGATTGCAATACTAATATTCAGAATTATTATTAGTATTATCGTCCTTATAATGCTCCAACTGTTGAGACTCAAGCCTCCTCTCTCCCTAATCCACCATGCGGGCACAGTGCGGATTGGTGGATGTCACGTCTTCGAATTTTTGGTTCTAGGATATGCAATTTCCTCATGATGTTTTCCTTCACAGTTTTGAGAGCAGCAGTGATGAAACAAACAACACAGCAATGTGCCCGGTTGGGTTTGAACCCGCGACATACAACTTGTAAGTCGGGGCAGTTACCACTGGGCCACCACCAATATCTATACTTCTATACTAATATTATAAAGAGGTAAAATTTGTAAGTTTGTAGGTTTGTAAGTTTGTATGTAGAGGGTAATCTCTGGAACTACTGGTCCGATTTGAAAAATTCTTTCAGTGTTAGATAGCTCATTTATCGAGGAGTGCTATAGGCTATATACCATTACGCTACAACCCACGGGAGCGGAGCAGTAACGAAAAATGCGGGTGAAACCGCTGGGGACAGCTAGTCTTACATAAAATGAATCATTGTTTTTAAAAAGGGAAACAGAAAACCGTATGTTACTTCAGCACCGTATAAAAGTCAATCTCCTATCCACCTATTAAAGAGAACCCCAACACTTCATTATGGCAACACTAATACACTATGTGACACTACACCACAATTACGCAGTATTGCCATAAATTTAATCAATGCCACTTCTACACAGCACGCCATTGAATAGGAAGCTTTTCATTAACGCCGTAAGTTATGTGACAACTGGGGGAGTGAATGGCCATCTTTATAAGTAGTAGGGGCGAGAATAGCCGCCCTTGAGTAAGCACTCTGTTTCTTTTATAATATTAGGGAGGTATGGCAAGGTGTGCTTGTGTGTTGGTGAGGTATTAAAAATGGCTGCTGTACCTAAACATATGTCGTTTTTGTTGATGGTTAAATTCATGCTACCAATAACTAAGTGTACTATATGAACAAGGAGTTCGAAAGTCTGTAAGCAAAAATCTTAGTAAATTGCCGAAATTGCTCAATTCTTAAATATAGTGTTTAATCACATGTGTGTATAATCATCTAATTTAGCCGAAAGCAAAAACAACACAAAGACAAAAACACAAAACCACCTCCCACCCCCAACCTCACCATCAACGTCTGCATCACTGCTTACCATCAGGTGGGATTGCAGTCAAGCACTGGTTTAAGTAATATAAAAAAAAAACAAAGATTTCTCTCAAGCATCGTTACAACGGTCGCCGTTTTTTTTCTATCTTTGGGAAATAACTCCTCTCGCGTAAGGTGGAACGAGAGGCGTCAGACTTTGACTAACTAAAACCTACTTGTGTTCTTTCAGCTGCGCCTCGGCTCTGCGTTTAAAAGTAAACGCACCATTAACACTAATCTACAATTCAATGCAATAATCACCAGAGTATGACTCAAATAAACAGAAAAAGATATCTAAGTAAAGATTTTCTACGCGAGTGAAGTCACGGGGAAAAGATAAAGAATTTAAATAAATAAATAAGCTTCCACACTCCGTTGCCACTGCCGGCCATACACGCTACGGTGCACCGGAGAGGTCTACCTGCGCTGGTATACCTGCACTGGTAGACCGCAGCGTGTATGGGAATAGTCCTGTGCAGATTTTTTTACCTGCGCAGGCGACCGGAACAAAATCAAAAATCAATTCTTTCTAGTGACACCTGCGCAGGCATACCTATACAGGTCACGGTCTACCGGAGATCTACCGTAATAAGGAAAGAATTGATTTTCGGATTTTCTCCGGTCGCCTGCGCAGGTTAAAACAATTGCACAATTCTATTCCCATACACGCTCCGGTCTACCTGCGCAGGTATACCTGCACAGGTAGACCTCTCCGGTGCACCGTAGCGTGTATGGCCGGCATTATACTGATAGACTTTAAGTGAAGCAATGTGAAGAAGTTTAACTGTTTATGGTTTTATTTGTTTGATTTATAAAGAGAACAATTACGTACTTACTTATTCAAAATTTTAAAGTACCTTTTTCAAGGGTTGACTGGTAGAAAAAATCATGTAATGTATACAGATTATTTTTTACGGTGGGAAATCATCCAAAGACTTCTCCGGTTTTAAGTTGGAGCGGGAGGGCCTGTGAATATTTTGCTGAATAAAACCCACTTCTATGGTCCTTCTTTACCTTGCGTCCCGGGATCAGAGCGTTACCTTTCGAACCCAGCAAACTATGGCCCAGTCGGGCCCCTACGGTTTTTCTGACATCAAAATGTATCATCATCATCTGCCTAGCCTTTTCCCAACTATATTGGGGTCGGCTTCCAGTCAAGCCTGGCTTGTAGGCCTTGCAGGCCTTGACTGGCCTGTTGATCTAGTGGTTAGTGACCCTGACTGCTATGCCGGAGGTCGTGGGTTCGATTCCCACCCAGGACAAATGTTTGTGTGTTGAGCTCGATCATTTGTTCTGTGTCTGGGTGTAATTTATCTATAATATGTATGTATTTAGAAGTATATAAGTATGTTTATCAGTTGTCTAGTACCCATAACACAAGCTCTGCTTAGTTTGGGACTAGATGATGTTGTGTGAAAGTTGTAAAAAAAAAAAGCCGGATTTAGCTAAAAACAAAATGACATCAAAATGTATAGGTACGGATAGAAAATGCTTTGCATTATCACACTCATATTATAAATAAAAGCTAAACTTTGTACGTATGTAAATGAACTTGGTGTGAATGTTTTTTACTTCTTTACGCTCAAATGGTTGAACGGATTTAAATGAAATTAAGGCTATGTCCTGAAATAGGACTTAGGATTTCTACTTTTGCTAGAAGCACCGAATAGGTAATAGCTAGAAGCTAGTAGGTAGATAATTAGCATTTTTTTCCGAAGAATTACTCTAATGGCTTACTTTACGAGAACCGTGCATTTTTCGGAGACAAAAAGTAAATTAATGTCACTCTGCATTAGTGCACCCTTCCCTGAGTGATTTTTTTCCAAATTAGCTACTAAAGCTGTGTCTTCCGGCACCTACGCGGTCACCATTGGTCACCACTCTGAAACCTTTCAGACCCATCAACTATTGCTCTATCAAATTAATATTATAAAGCGAGATTTAGTTTGTATGAATGTTTACAAATCTTTGTTACTTCTTCACACTCAAGGGGTAATCACATGGGAAAAATATTTCGTGGTTTAGCACATAGAACACTTTTTATTTTGGGATAAATTTCCATTTTTCGGCAAAGCCTATGGCCGAAACTAGTAATTTATATTTAAAAGAAGTTTACCTAAATATTTTCGAAAAATATTATGTTTAATAGAAGTTTATTTAAATAGTTTTCCAAAAAACATCAAATCAGTTTCATAAATTAATTTCAACCCGCTGCCTGCGAGAGAACACATTGCACAGTGGAACAAATCCCAATAGCACCGCGGCAAAACATTCTAATAAATAAATGGATTACTTCGTCATAACTTGCAATTTTCTCGGCAATATTCAATGTGGCTACTAAATGTCAACTTGAAGTTTACCATGAACAGACCGAGAAATTCTAAAATATGTTTTACTGGTTGCTGCCAGCGGTTTATACCTAGTAGAAAATTATAACAAGGGAACAAATTCTCGAGATATAAAGTATTCTATGTGCTATGTCCATGACATGGTCTATCCGTAGAACAAGTTAAATCCAAATGTGTTTGGCCCTTCGAGTGTGAAGAAGTAACAAACTCTTCTTCTTCATGCCCTTATCCCATATTACTTGGGGTCGGCGCAACACGTTTTCTTCTTCCATTCTGTCCTGTCGTCCGTCACACTATCACTAACTCCCTTTTCCTTTGAAGAAGTAACAAACATACACACGCAATTCCAAACTTTCGCCTTTATAATATTAGTGTGATGAGATTATCTATAGCTACAAAAGATTGATGGAGGGCTGCAGAATAGTTTGAGAGACTTACCTCACGTTAAAGAACCATTCTGGAATACCAAAGGCAACTGAAAGTACAAGGGTGGGTTTTAACCAATAATAGTCTGACACTTCCTCTCACTCCACCATGAGTGAGAAGCAATTTTAAATCATAATCAGTATGAACCTTATAATGTTCTCGCTAGCGTAACTACGTACACCGCGCGCTATTTCGAGTTGAGACGAAATAAAATACGTTTTTGAGGTTGATGGAATCAATCCAGATAGTATAAACAATTGTTGGACACACTGACTGGAGTAAAGTCATCATCCGCACACTGACAGTTGCTTGCTGTGATAGCAATACAAATTATTGGAAATTTGGGAGATGTTCCGTAATACCAAAAATGATGAATGAAAAATTAATGTATTTCCAATATTGTTTCGAGTATTTATAACTTGATAAAAATATCTGTGTTCCTACGGAGAGATATTTTGAAATATTGTTGTTTATAATATAGAAAAAACAAAATAAAAACATGACATTTTCGCTGTGAAAATGTGCAAATTTAAATTCGCTTAAATTTCGTTTGGGGTAACTTTTTCAACAAAAAGACGACATAGGAACCTAGATAATTATTGTCTGAATCCGAATAACATCATATTATGGTGTAAATATGCTTAAACAGCAAATGATTTTGGTATTACGTTTGTATGGATAATTCTAACGTCGCGCCCGCTTTAAGCCTCCTTTCCAGGAGACGGAATGTGCTGTAATCCATCACACAGGCCCGGTGTCTTAATTGTTTTGGTTCTAGAACATACCTACCGGTTTCCTAACAATACGAACGAACGATATTTGTTGTATCGTAATTTATTCCATTTTTTATTGAATTTATTTCCCCTACAAACTCTAGTACCAATAGTCATTTGTCTACAATCCACGAAACTTCCCCAATTTGTATTAGTATTGAGCCGTAATAATTTATTTGTTGAATAGTCTAACATCGTGACGTATAAAGCGGTACATTTGCATACCTACCCTTATTTTGGGGAACAAAAAAATATAAATTACAGGGGAAAACACGGTTGCTCAAACTTTTCGAGTTATAATCGTTAATTAAAACCCCCGGAATCCCCTGTGAGTTATTACGTAAATCCCTCCCCTTGACATTTAAATAATGCGATAGCATACAAATTAGCGTTGCATTTTATTACGAAAAGTAAACAAATGTCTTTTGTTTTTTTTTCTTGTAGGGGACCGTAAAATACGTGTCAACGTGCTTTTGTTTGTTTTCAAGCCATTTTTTAAATTAAATTTGTAACACATGTTAAGTAATTTAATTAAGTGATTTTTTGGAAAAAATAACTGATACCTAAAACATGCTACCAACACGATTAATGCTTCTAGAACAAACTGTAAAAAACAAAAGTCCTACTTTCAGAAAATATAAATTCTAGTACGTACTCGAGCAAACTACAAAAAAAAAAACTCAAAAGAAAAACTTTTCAAAATACCTGCAATAATATCTAGCAAAAACGACGGTGTTTCATACAGTTCCTGAGGAAAATACCCGGGGTTTAAGCGCGTGCATTAATTCTATGCAAATAAGAGAATTCCTCTAACGCCACTGCGAATGCAATTAACTAATAAGTTAAAAGATAAATTTCGAACTAAATGCGAAAAACAGACGCGTTAATTTTGCCCACATTAATCGCTAAACGGCGCACTGGGGATTTTATCTGTCAAATAATTTAAGGTTGTTTGTTAATGACTTTGCTGACTTCGCAAATTCCAAATAATTAGGTACCTTATATAAGTTTCAAAACAAAACTAGAAAAGAAATCCAAATTAATTTCCAACTTATTACATTCAAATAAAAAATCCTCAGAAACTTTGAGTAGGTAACTTTTCAATAAAAGTAAAATTAAAAAGAAATTGAAAAATTTTAAACTAGGTTCTCAGTAGAAAAAGCACCTTAGGCATTATTAAGATTAAGGCTTTCAGTCTCGATACATTTCCCGAGTCCCGGGAAAAAATATCGAGACTCAGCTCGGTCCCGGGATTCCCGGGAAAAACGAGACTTTCGAGACTTGAAAAAGATTTAAGTTCAAAGGGTAGGTATTTAAGTAATTAATATCTACACAATTATTATTTCCAAATACTTAATTAAGTATTACAGACTTGTTTCTTTCTTTTTCTTGTTTCTTCTATGTCAATCAGTGATAAAGTGAGGTCTAACACAGCCTTCAATTTCTTTATTTCGCTCAGCATTTGAGATTTTACGAAGTCAGCTTGTTTTAGACATGGAAGCCACAGATGAGGGTAGCGATAATTGTGATTTTTTAAATAGCTCACGTAAATCTTCAGATTCTACAAAAGTTCGAAACGGTATTCCATCCAGAGAACCCATTCTCGAAACTTTAATTTCAATTCCGTCAACCTTTTGGAAGAAATCTGTCATCTTACTTTTTTCCGGTGGTTTATATACTTCATCCTCATTTTTTGATGATGTAGCTATACGTGTAATACAAGTTGTTGAAGCTGGTTGTACTTCCTTTGATGATATCAAGTTATGGATACTTTTAAGATGTTTATGAAGACCACTGGTATTCCCTCCTAAAGTCTTAAATATTTTATGGCATTTTTTGCATTTAGCAGTAGTTAGCAAGTATTATCCTTGGCTCGTAAAAAATAACACCAAACGAAGACGTATTATGCATTTTGGTAAATACATCGTAATAAGCTATGGTGTTATCTAAAACAAAAAGACCCATGACCAGACACAAAGAAAATAAAAGTCAAACCGATATAAAGTCTTACCCTAACTGATCACGACGGCCATTCTCAATAACCCTCTTAGCGTCACGTAAATTCACTTTTCGTTCACTCACACACATCTGACACACCACAGCGACCAAATTATTCCAAACTTGTTATATGCAATCCAAAATGACGTTAAAAATAACACACACCGTAGTAGTTTGAATGTATTTTGATCAATTCAGGATTTAATAAAATGAAATAAAAATGTTTTCTTCGTTTTGATAAGTAGGTATTGTTTTAAAATAATTCATAAGAAATTAAATGTGAAAACTATCAGACTAATGCAAAACAAACGCATACTTACAATCATACAAATAAAAGTGATTTTTAAAAACAATTTTCGTGAAAAAAGCCTAACCTAACGTTTTTTAAACAAAAATTGTTTTTTATTTCAATCAAATACATCGATCACACGTACACCGTCAAGAACAATGAATATAAAAATTGATTCTTTACAATACCTCAGGGTAAGCGTTAATTTTAAACTGTATAAATGTTCATATCATCACGGCAATATAGCCTCAAATCAGCTAGAAATACCCAATATTAAGATAAAATAGCATGGTAAGAGTATTAGTAATATTGAATCTAAAATTAATTATAATCTTTCAACGCCATCGTTACATTTAGTAATAAAAACAAAAATGTTTGTAAATTCGTAGACATGCTACAAATCCATAATGTAAATTACCATAATTATACGAGGAGATAAATGTACTGATAATTAATTATATTTGACAAAGTCTCGAAAAGTCTCGTTAGTCCCGGGACTGCATGTGTAAGTCTCGAGTCTCGAAAATGGGGAAAAAACGCCGAGAGTCTCGATATTTTCGAGACCGAGACTCCCGGGATGAAAGCCCTAATTAAGATGATATAATGTGATGGAAAGAAAATTTAAATATACGAGGGTTTTAAATGAAAAGACTGTTGAAGCTGGGTAATTGAAGTTTGTATGTGTTTGTATGTGTGTTAGTATATGCATGTTTATTACTCTTGCTCGCATAAATGACAGAATGGATTTCGATAAAACTTGGTATATAGGAAGATCATATCCTGGAATAGCACATAGGATTCCTATTGGGATGATGTTCTACTATCACGCGGGTGAAGCTGCTGGCATTAGAAATTGTAGTAAAACTTCTACAGCTAGAACTATTTCTGTATAGCGGTGTGGCATACTGTTGCACTGTTGTAATCGAAATCAGCCTTATAACGGGCCCACTGCTGTATATCATCATATATCAGCATAAGTAATTTAAGAACACTATGTTTTTGTATCAGATACTGGATGTAATAAGAAAAATCGACTGCAATTTTTCTGAAAATATTTATGCGTAGCCTATCCACATGTATCAGCAGATCCACATATATCTTCATAATTACCCTAATCTGTGCTCACCATAAAATCAAATCAACACTAATCAAACTCTCAACATCTATCATACAGAACACAGACTGTTTTCCTAACATTACATGTAGGTACAAGTCCATCAGATCGGTAAGCTAGGGAAATCGAATGTCAACATGGCTGTCTAATAGCTTTGTCTCGCGTAGATAGTGTAGTCACAACACTATGTATGTATATCTGGAGTTGGAGGCGGTGATTAGTGTGGCTCATTGTAACTAATATAATAGTCGCAAGGATCTTTTAGGTTAAGCAACGAGGTCTGTCCATGGTAGGGGTTTTTTTTAAGTGAGAAATTATCCAATGACTTCTCCCGCTCTAGGGCGGAGCGTGAGCGTGTTAGACTTTTACTGATTGGAATCACACCTATGTATGTTCCCTTTTTAGCCTAGCGTTCCAGGGTCTCGAGTTTCATTTTTGGAAGTCAACTCTTGGCCCCAGTAGGCCAAGAGTTGACTTCCAAAAATGAAACTCGGCCCAGCTGAGCCCCCATGGCTTTACTGACATCTGTTTAAGGCGCGCGTGAATCACAACGCGCCGTCGACGACAAGGGCTTAATCCGGACGGCGAACTACTTAATGCTTTTTTTACATAAATTGGGCCCCGTGTCTTACATTCATCATTAGTTCATTACACATTCCAGAAGCCTACGCTCAAAGACTCAAAATGGTCGTCACATATCGACATAACGTAATGCGGATTTAATATTATTTTTTACCAAGGAACTCCTAATTAATATTAATCCAAACCATAATCGTGACTCACAATAATACACTAACATCGATATCAACTAAAAATATTACAACAATTGTTTTTTTTTTAATCTATCAAACTGTCAACTGTCATTGTGATACCACAAATTAGTGTCACAACTTTTTTATGCATATCTTTTTTATTGTAATGACTTATAATGTGGTATTGCCATTATTATATTATAGTTATCCGTGATTGATTGATAGTAAAAAAAAAACCGGGCATTTGCGAGACGGACTTGCGCACGAGTGTTCCGTACCAACTTACGTATGAAAACAGTTCAAATTCCGAATCGAGTCTTGAAGATTTTTCCAAATCGCTTTTTTTTTCTTGTGGCGTAACTACAAATTTTCAGTTTTCAGACATTTTCCTATATTTGTATCGCGTTCCCGAGATAAAGGGTTTTGACAGACAGACGGACATGAGACCTTGCTTGCATTTGTACCTGAGATAAAGGATCTTGACAGACATACAGACGGACAACAAAGTGATCCTATAAGGGATAAGTAAGATTTTTTCTTTTGAATTACGGAACCCTAAAAAATGAGAGCATAAATAATCTTTCGGCGGTTCCCGCTGACGGTTCACGACGGTTATGATAATATAAGATGACAGGCACTACCTCGTGATAGGCTAGGCTGCAAAAAATGTATATCCTCCTGCAGCGAACCCAGATAAACGAAATCTAATAATATGGTTGAATGAGTAGCGAATAAAAACTACTAAACTACTACATAGTTTCTACCAGCGATTATACTTTCGGTACAAAAGTATCGTATGTCCTATTGCCCAGGACATGGTCTACCCATGTGTCAAGCATTTATTTATTACATACTAGCTTTAGCCCGCAGCTTCGCCCGCGTACATAAAATGTAGCCTATGTCACTCAGGAATACAGCAGCTTTCTAATGGTGAAAAAAAATTAGCAATCGGACCAGTAATTTCACTCTTTATTATATTAGTGTAGATTAAAACTTTAAGTACAAGTATTTAACTACAAAGGCGGGCTTAATGACTTAGGCATTTTCTAAAAGTCGACCTTCTTATTAAGTTATTTACCTAAACTTAAAAAAAGTCAAGCATACGAGAATATCATCCAAAAAGTCAAGCTCGATAGACTATTTATTATATCTAGAAACACACTGGCCACTTATAAAAACTACAATCAAAATTTCAAATAACGAACGTAAACGAAAATGTGGTGTGACGTCCATAGGTTATATACAAGATCCTTGGACGTTCAATGTCTCAATGGTCTCAACCGCCATGGGACTTTAATGTTTTTTTTTAAGTTATACATATAAACTAGTGCTTGACTGCGATCCCACCTGATGGTAAGCAGTGATGCAATCGTAGATGGTGAGACGCACTAGTTTATTAAGAGCCTATTCACTGTAGCCTTGAAGACACCCAAATTATAATCGGACGGGAAGACCGCCGCAGGCAAATTATTCCAGTCCTTCGATGTACGCGGTATAAACAACGAAGCGAAGCGATGTAAGTAATGTATGATTAGGATTTTCGTTTCAATAAATAGTTAGAAGGTATAAACATATAGTTATAATTAGGTACCTACCTAGCTCATCATCGCCAAAAAGGCTCTACAAACATAATTCAACAATAAAAAAGTTCTTAAAAAAATAATCCATACGAAACTTGAAAGTTAATAAAGAAAATTTCTTTTCGTCCGTTCTTGAACACTTGAACATCTTATTAAAGTTCTACGGCAAATTATCCTGTCGGCCCTAATCCAGGAACCTCATTAAAAACTCTGCCAGTCTGACCTCTCGGCAAATTTCTACGGCAGCCTCAATTTTACCTGAAAAAAAGAAGAAAATTGTAATTAATATTATTGGACTTCGTATTTGTATTCTGAATGAGAAAAGTTATGGATTTTACTTATTTAAAAACAGAAATATCTTGTCGTTGTTTCTGTAGTTATTATTAAAATGCTTGACAATACATCATCATCATTATCATCTCAGCCGAAAGACATCCACAGCTGGACATAGGCCTACCCCAAGCGTCGCCACAACGACCGGTCCTGGGCGTCTCGCATCCATCCCGCAAACATTGCCAGCACAACACATATTTATTTTTAATAGGAAACTAATTGGAGATGTTTCCATTAGCCTAAAGACACATTTCTTAATCTTTAAGAACTGAGAAATGTAAACGACAATGCGACAACGATGTGTCATAGAAATAGTTTTACTTTTTATTCTCTCATTCTCGCCTCTCTGTATTCACGGCTTTGAAAATATTTAATTATTTAGTATTCAATTGTATATTTTACTACCCCATAAAAGAAACAAAGGGACAAATAAACACACACATACTCAAGACTTATACTCAAACAACGTCATAGTTTGCAGCGCCACTAAAATATTTATAACTTCATAAAAGCACAGACAATCTTAGGTAAGTTATAATTTAACTAGCCAAGTTATAACATAAAGAGTTGACGCACACAGCAATGCTGTTTGCAAGCTCGTCAAATTGTAATAAAATTGCTTTGAAAACTGCTGAAAATGCGTTGAACTAAGTAAAGGTTAAGTAAAACTGAATTTAAGTCTAATTCCCAAATTGCCTTGAGAAGCAACTTTACGCGAATTACTTGATTCTTATGAATATAAATGGGTTAGAAAATTAGAAATCGAATTATTTATGTTGAAATCAAGTTCAGCATTAAAATCGCAATCAGTTACTTTCACAATTTTCAGATAACTTTGGCTATAAATAAATAAATTCCTGTTGTTAGGCGCTAAAACAAAATCTATATGTCGCAGTAAGATAGATAGAGCCGTAATATAGTTATATCCCTAGGGATATAATTATATACCGTAACATAGTTATACGAAAGCGATTCATTACTATCTCACTAGGAATATAGTTATAAAACGGCCCAAGTTTAGTGATATACTTATATTACTAGATTAAGTTTAGTGAAATAGCTTTCGGAGTATGCGGCGGTTGTGTTTACGCGCTCCCAAATGCAACACAGCTTTCAAACATTACTTTGAATGATCCTATACCAAATGAAAACTTGTCACTGAGAGAAATATGCTAAAAATTGTCACGGTTTGGTGGCCAAGGTTATTTAATATGTTCCTGTAAAAAATCGAATTTACAGTGTTCTACTAAAATATGTGTCTGTAAGAAGCATTCAGTGCTATGTAATTCTAGATGTCATGATTCTTTTTCTTGTCTGAACAAAAATTAAAGAATACTTTTAAAGAAACCGAGAACTCAACTTGTTGATAAGATATCTCAAAACTGTTTGGCTTTAAAAGATTTTTAATGTTTGATTAGTTTTAAATGTATTGTTAGTATGTTTAAATTCCAAAAATATAATCGTTTTAATTATAATTACTTTAATATGTGTTAATGTTATAACTAGCAGCAGGATACATAAAGTTGATAAATAATAATAATAATAAGTTTATTTCACACCACAAGCCAAAAATCTTACACTATCAACAATCTTACATTATTAACCATAGCTAACAATTTTTTTGGTTGTGGATCGCTGGTGCCTGTGGTAGATAGTAAACACCTGTAATACACGTCACCAGGTCCCCACCTGTTCCAAGTTACATATTAAGTAGCTTACATAATTATTAGTACAGCAAGTTAGACAAAACACAAATATTTTGTGAGTTTAATGATCACAGGAGTAAATGACAAGAGACAATAGGAAAATAATAAAATAAAATTACAATTATAAAAGTATGTATGTTGTGAGGAGCTCGTGGCTTTGAGGAGCTCGTGGCTAGATAATAACAGCCGCATAGGTCGATCTTCAAGGTTAAGCAACGCTTGCCTAGGTTGGTCTGTGGATGGGTGACCATCTTAACATAACGAGTTTCCTCCGTGCCTCGGAAAGCACGTTAAGCCGTTGGTCCCGGCTGTCATTTGGAGATCTTTGGCAGTCGTTACGGATAGTCAGAAGCCAGTAAATCTGACTCCAGTCTTGCCATGAAGTATCGTGTTACCCCAGTTAATGGGTTGTGGAGGTCTGGTAGGCAGCCGCTCCTCGTAAAATACTGGTATTCATCTAAATCCGGCTTGACTGGTAGCCGACCCCAATATAGTTGCGAAAAGGCTAGGCAGATGATGAGATGATGTTGTGTGTATTTATGGGGAGGTTTTAATAAGACTTGTGTGCGCGTGTGTGTATGTTTGTGACATTGTGTGTGTGTGTGTGTGTGAATGATAGTGTTATGGTGTGCATAAATGTGTGACAGAAAAGATGGTGTTTTAGAACTTGTGTGGTTAAAATTATGTTTATTCAAAGAGTTCAAGGAAAGAATTTCGTGAAGTTTATTGTAAAGATGTGGACCAAGGAAAATAAAGAATCTATGACTAAAATATGTTTTTAGAGGAATAGCTTTAGAATGATGAATGATATATTAATAAAGATAAAACCAATAAAATTTTGTTTTATTTAATTATATATGGTAGATTTATATTTCTGAATGCTGAACTGAATGCTTCTTACAGGCACATATTTTAGTAGAACACTGTATATTCGTTTTTTTACAGGAACATTTTAAATAACCTTGGCCACCAAAGCGCAACCATTTTTGGCATATTTCTCTCAGTGATAAGTTTTCATTTGGTATAGGATCTTTCAAAGTAATGTTTGAAAGCTGTGTTGCATTTGGGAGCGCGTAAACACAACCGCCGCATACTCCGAAAGCTATTTCACTAAACTTAATCTAGTAATATAAGTATATCACTAAACTTGGGCCGTTTTATAACTATATTCCTAGTGAGATAGTAATGAATCGCTTTCGTATAACTATGTTACGGTATATAATTATATTCCTAGGGATATAACTATATTACGGCTCTATCTATCTTACTGCGACATATATACGAGTACATTTTATGTTCGCCTACTAACTGGTCAAAATGTACTGAACATCAGTTTTTTTCCGTGATTTTTGGTTTGGCTCCATAGTAAAAGTTATTAGTCAATAATCACGTGTTTAAATGTCAATCACTAATTACTATTACCCTATATAAACTACCACCACAGTTTCGTTTAAAATTCGTGGCCACACTAACTCTTCCATCAACGATTTCCAAACACAAATTTACTTCGTCAAAAAAATTCCATCCACCATTCCAGCTAAAGGCCGTATCCACTCCACTTCTTTTTCCTCTTTTTAAGATCACAAAGAGGCCCGTTACCCTGTATAAACTTCCCTACACTAGGGTAGCCCGCAGTTAACCCAATCTTTTTACTCGTTCAACGGAGATTAAATTTAACTGAAGTACGCTCGTAACTTTTATCATCATCTTTTTGTAACTTAAAACTGTGATGCGACAAGAAAATCTTCCCAGTTGTGAAAGGCACATCAAAATTTTTTATGAAGAATTTTAAATCAAAGAATATTTGAGAAACTAGATACGGTCTCGTTCATAGTCTTTGGCAGTCATTGGAGGGTCGTAAAGGATACTGAAATATGCAGTTTTTATTTTTGTTTTATATTTCGGATGTATTATGTAGGATGTATATTAAGTTTTTATGAGACTGAGCTGCTGAGCTGAAGTTTATTATTTAGTTTTGTTCTTTTTATTATGAAAATATGTTAGCTTATTAAAACTAATTTTGACGTCTAATCGCACACACTTTCCCGCCATAAACAGTCGCAGCGGCCATTTTGTCACCGCATTCCATTCCAATTTCAAAACTACTGCCATTCAAAACAACATAAAAACTAATATCCACATAGAATTTTAATTAAAACACATCAAACAGCGTTAGACTAATTAACGTTTCAATTAAATTAATAATCCAAAGCTGAAATAGTAAAACGGGGCAACAAAATTGGCCCTCAAAACTTATATAGGTCAAAACTTCTAAAATTCTAAGTAGTTTGAGTAAAGATATTGCAATTAACTAAATTACCAGTTCATATAGTTAATTAGTTGAAATAATTAATAAGTTGTTTGCTAACGAAGTGAATTCAAGGACGTTGGAAGTAGGTTTTCGTAAATTTTTAAACAGCCTAATGTAGGGTAGGATCGATCTTAAGTGTGATTACTCTACTAACCTATTTGCACTTGGCGTCGGTATTTACTTAAGTAATTAGTTCCGAATTGGCTAGGTACACAGAGATGTTGCGGAGGTTCGATTTCGGTTCTGAATGTTCTGGAATTCCGATTGATTTTGGACCTCTGTTTCAAATCTATATTTTATTATCTGAATATTGTTGCGCCGGGAACTTCCCTCTCTCCCTTCGTGCTTTCTGTCGATTACTCTTTCATTTGCTGTTTAGTTACAAATTCGGGATGTCTTAACGTTTGAATCCCCAATCGGTCCTATGAGACCGCGCTGTAATTGTTTTACTATTGTGTCTCGTTTCGCGGGTATCTGAGTAACTACATTCGCTCTTTATTTATACTTATACGAGTTTTGTGTTAGGTATGTAGGTTCAATAGACATTTCTGAATCCTCCTCTTCCGATTTCGGTTCTGATTCCGATAAAAACTCCAATTCCAACTTTGGTTCCGTTTTAACTACTTCCGTAACATCCCTAGTACCTACCTATCAACCACTCTCTGCTTGAGACTAGTATTATAAAAAAAACATTATGAGGAAAATACACTTTTTCATACTAACAGATTTCCTGGAAAAATGGAATCCTGCATCATACGAGTACATACCCTACAGTATTTCATAACTTTTAACATTTTACATTTCCAGTTTATTAAATACTCGGTATTCGTCTGCTATGTATTGCTGTTTCGTGATCATCATGTGTTTTAATTTTTGTGCTATGTTTTTACACTTCCTTGGATTAAAAAAATTGATGCGATAAGGCCGCCATTGCATGTGTTTTAGTTTTAAGTTTCTATTTGTCATAGGTAATATGTAATGGTGTACAATAAAGTGTATAAACAAATACTAAAAATTTAAATAAAAAACTTAAGTGTTATTATATTTTTTATTTAGTTATAAATAAATAAATAAAAAATAGTAGCCGTTGCAGCATTGCTGTGCTTGGACGGAGACGCGGCAAACCACGAAGGAAATGGTGAGAAGACTTAGGTGTCTTCTATAGAAAATGGCAAGAAGTGGCCAAAAGCAAAGTCCAATGAAAGGAATGGAGGGAGATCTTTGCCCAGGAGTGGGATAGTACAGGTTAAGGCACATTGAAATAATGCTAGCTGATCGAAGAAGTAACAAATATAGACACAAACTGTCGCCTTAATAATATTATAGTTACAAAGTTATTAGTGTTCCGGGTGACGCGACATTTTGACTAAAGCAACATGAATCATTGTAGATATTAAAGTAAATTGGCTGAAGCTGATACTTCACGCATTGGAAGACAGCGTTGCAAAGCATCCCACAAGGTGGACCGGTAATCTGGTGAGGGTCGCGACAATCCGATGGACGTGAGACGTCGTCTCTATGTCTAGTAGTCGAAGTATTTTGACTGAAATGATGCTTAAAGAAACCTTCAGTAAACAACGAAGAAGCTTAAAATCTAAATCCAATCTCCAAAAACCCGCCCCCAGCAACAAAGTAATTAACAAGAAAATAGCAAAACAAGAGACACAACATACTAATATGAAATTATCATTCCGTCGCTTGTTCCGGCGATAAATTAGAAGCAGGATGAAATCTGCGTCCCCATGAGAGCGTCGGATGTAATAACAAGACAGGGATCCTTGGAGGTCATAGCGACTACAATTTACACTATGAATAAGTCGACTAGATTGTAAGTGAACTGATAGTTATTTTAATTTTTCTTTGGAAACTTCTTCGTGGATTTATACTGTATAGAGAATTTCTGGAAAGGGTACCGTGTGGTCTTGGAAAGCAAAAGGCAATTGAAGCGTGTCACACGTGTCCTGACACGCTCTATCGTTCATCTGGGACGCAAGGTAATGCCCGTGTTTTACCTTGCGTCCCAAGACCACGGGGGTTCTCTTTCGAAGCACCCTTAAATGCTGTCGACTTTGCAAATAACAAATCATGACAGCCATACTATAAGTTACTAAATTGAAATCACACGTCTCTTTCAATTTTTTTTCTCTCTTACTTTTTCCCATATTAGTTGAGGTCGGCTCAACACGTTTTTTTCTTCCATTCTGTCCAGTCACCCATCACACCATCACTAACTCCCTATTCTTTTATATCACTCCTCACACCATCCATCTTTTCATTGACCTCCGTCTCCATCTCCATCCATCTACATGTAAACTCAGAACTCATGTAGTAACATGCGTTTCATTTCTCTTCACATGACCATACCAATACGTCTCTTTCAATTTAAACTAAAAAAAAACAACGCATAAAATCTAACCCAAACTCTCCAAGTATAAATCTATATCCTTTTCAATTTAATTAACTCATTCCCCCTCAATTTACAGCGTCAAACAGCGCCATCCATCATTCAGCACGCAGCAACGTAATGTCGCTAAAAGCCCGTAGATCACGCGAGATGGCGCTACCAGTCAAAACAAACAAATCACGCTCAGTCGGCCGCCGACCTCCGTCCGGACCGTACGTTATTTATGTAACGCTCTTAAATGGCAATCGACACGCAAACGCTGTTAGTGTTTAGGATTTTTTGGAAATACCGTTGCGCTTTTCGTTCTAAATGTGGATTTGGGATTGGGTTGTTGGCAGTGGTGAAACTATTAAGTGGACAGAATTACAAATAGGATTGACGCTACTATTCTATTTCATAAATAGCCTTATCGATTTTGCTTGATCAGAAGGCTGGTTCTTTTTTGCTCAAATTAATAATTATTAGAATTGCCATTCAAGATGGCGATGCTGACAGTCTTCTGGTTACATTTCCAGTAGACAACGATGTGGAGGAGTGCTTCAAACGTCGCCTCACGTGTGAGTGACGCTGAGTGTATGTTGCTTTCGCATACTTGAACCTATATATGTACTAAGGGATATTATAAATAGTAAGTTAGTTCATGAATCCCCGACCGGTCCTATGAGACCGCGCTGTTATTGTTTTACTATTGTGTCTCGTTTTGCGGGTATGTGATAGGTTAATATTTAAGTTTCTTATGTAATACCTAATACTGATATTTTTTATTAATAAATGTTTGAAAAAATTTAATGGTTTTTAAAAATAACTTTGCCATAGGTACCCACATTTCACGAAACCGTTCTTGTGTAAAATCAACTTTAATTTATCCAAACAAAAATAGTTATTTCCAATTAACACATATATCTGGCGGTATATGATCAAACATAGTCTATTGAACATGAAATTTACTTAGGATTCATAAGATCGGATTAAACCGATACTGGTGTTAGTCTACCTCGAAGACGTACTTATCAGCTCCAATATTGAAGCAATCTACTTACATAAACAGCTAAGGCACAAACGTAAATACATGAAGCCTCGTGATTGGCACTTAATTAGCAAATCTGTATTGTTCTCTGTAGGAAATCTGGTAGTAATTGTGTTTTCACGTAACAAAGCCGATACTGCGGTGTTTCGTGTAGTTTCCGACCACAGAGCGCGGAAAGCTGTCGACGGCATTTGGTAGAGACATTGACGTCGATTTTCTTGTACAGTACTCGTACAAAAGAATCGACGTCAATGTTTAACTAAACTTATTTTAAACTTATCATCATCATCTCAGCCGAAAGACGTCCACTGCTAGACATAGGCCTCCCCCAAGCGTCGCCACAAAAACTGGTCCTGTGCGTCTCGCATCCTTCGGATTCCCGCGACCCTCGCCAGGTCGTCGGTCTACCTTGTGGGAAGCCTTCCAACGCTGCATCTTCCGAACCTTCCGTCCCTATCGACCATCTGTTCTACGAGCAATGTGCCCTGCTGGCACGGCAATGTGCCCTGCCGGGCTAAGTCCGTAACCTTAGTTCTCTTGCGGATATCTTCATTTCATTTATTTTAAACTATCGCTCTGTTTTCTAAAAATAGCAAAAAGAAACCAATAATTTTATTCCTGTCCAATTAGTTTACGTGAGGCATTTCTTTGTATTCCAACGGAACTGTTAATCTACACTTTCTAAAATCACATCTGAAATTGTATTGCAAACGAAATTCTGTAAAATTTTAGAGGACTACCGTGAGGTTTAGGGGTTAAGGCTTTACTAACTAATTGACACGTTTGCTCACACTATTGCCCTTTTGAGGATCATATTGGGCACTCCAGCATGTGCAACAATACTATAAATATTAGACTAGAACTTCACACTCACTTAACTAATCACATACCCACAAAACGAGACAAAATAGTAAAACAATACCACCGCGGTCTCATAGGACCGGTCGGGGATTCATGAATTAATAGATATTGACAGTTTATGACATTTTGTCTATGACAGCTATGATTCGTTCATTCAGAGACACACCGCACCGATCTACCAACGTTCTATTCCAGGACAAGATCTACCTGTGCACCAAATTTCATCAAATCCGTTCAGCGGTTTGATCGTGAAGGACTGGTAAACAAACACCCACGCACACATATATACGGTACAAACTTTCGCCTTTAAACTATTTACAAGATATAGTGATTTGTAAGAATGGATGTCATTTGCGTCACTGCCGACGCAACAGTTCCAAGCTCTACGTTCCCAACAGCATTAAGCCACCCTCTCTTGCCAGTCTTTGTCGCCACACCAAGGGATGACGTTTAGAGGATGGGCAGGACTACTCCTATGCTAACAACTTGCATCCACTAATTCGTTGTAAGCCGTCGGTGATTGTGGCAGTTTCTACTTTGGCTTTTGGTGTAGCGGGTAAAGAACATAGGTGTCTTTTATTGTGATCACTTGCTTTGCATAACAGCTGTACGGGTCGATCTTTAAGGTTAAGCAACGCTTGCCAAGGTTGGACTGTGGATGGGTGACCATCTTAACATACCGAGTTTCCTCCGTGCCCGGCTGTTATTTGTAGATCTTTGGCAGTCGTTACGGATAGTCAGAAGCCAGTAAATCTGACTCCAGTCTTGCCATGAAGTACCGTGTTACCCCAGTTAATGGGTTGTGGAGGTCTGGTAGGCAACCGCTCCTCGTAAAATACTAGTATTCAGCTAAATCCGGCTTGACTGGAAGCCGACCCCAATGTAGTTGGGAAAAGGCTAGGAAGATGATGTAGATGATGACTTGTTTTAATGCGGGTGGTTTAAGGGTAGATGAAGACCAATATAATTTTCTGAGCAAATTTGTTGTAAAAAATACTTATTATCCCAAACAGAAGACGCCATATTAATCTTGTCACGAATTCCAAAACATTTTCAGCTACAGTTATCCACCAAAAAAAAAACTTGAGAATCTTTCTTGAAATAATATTTTTTATGGAATGACGAGTTGAGTAGGTACCTCAACCTTTTTTTATGTTCAGTAAAAAGATAATGTACTCGGGCTGTCTGTTCAGAGGAGCTCAAAAGTTTTAAGTAGAGTATAAAAGTGAAGTGGGACAAATTCTTACCGATTTGTTATCGTAAGAAACTTGCCCTATAAACGCGCTGTGGCTTCATAACATTATGTTTTTGGAACGGCTCCGAAGTTTGAGCTTGGAAGCCTTAATTCGTTTAATGGCAGTGAGACGGTTTTTTTAAGGCAGGAAATCGTTAAAATGTCTTTTCCCGCTCTGGGCGCAGCGGGAGGGGCATATCAGAATTCTAATGATTAAAACCCACTACTGTTCCTTCTTTGCCCGATTTCCAGGGTCCCGGGGTTCTCTTCCGTCAACCCAGGTCCGAGTAGGCTTCGACCCTGTCGGGCGTCTAAGGCTTGCTGACATCTCTTTAAGGCGTGCGTGGAACAATACGCGCCGTCGACGACATTGGCTTGGTCGGGTCTGTTACCGGACGTCCGGATAGCGAGCTACCCATTGCTCACCGTCCTCAGGCATGCGTCTACGGTGGCTGGAAATCGGGATCAGAATTCCGGCGGTGCACCGGAGGCCTCACGCCTCCATGCCTTCTCGCGTGCGGTCGCCCCCTTCACTAGCATTACTGCTTCGAAGAAGGAGGCGACTGAAGTGAAGTGAGACGAATTCTTACCGATTTGTTATCGTAAAAAACTTGCTCTATAATCGCGCTGTGTCTTCATAACATTATGTTTTTGGAACAGCTCTGAAGTTTTGGAATGGGGATTTTGGGCTTGAAGCCTCAGCTTTAATGTCAGTGAAATGGTGGGTGGCTGTAGCTAGGGACGTGTGTAGTGTTGTCATGGGAAATTATAATGGTGACTTAGATTCAGATCCGATAACAGATACAAGATAATAAACAAAAGGCGAGAGGGGAGTGTTAAGACTTTTACCGACTTTTTTTTAGGTGGGAAATCATCTAATAGCCCGGAATTGGGCAGAATGGAGGGTGTGTCACTGTCACTGATTAAAACCCACTTTTATGTTCCATTGCCTTAAGTTTTAGGATCCTAGGTTTTCCTTTCCGAAGCGAACCCATGACGCCAGTAGACTTTGGCCCTGCTGGACCCCTAGTTTTGCAGACATCTTTTGGAGGGGAGCGGGGAAACAACGCACTCTCGATTGGAGCTTGGTCCTTACCGGACAGCCGAACAGACAATAAACAGAGTAGTTTCATTGGAATACAAACTAAAAGTCAAAACAAGAAAGAGTTCTGAGATCTTTTTGAGGTGCTCTAGGGTGAAACGAGGTGCGTCAGACTTCAACCGTCCAACACCTATTTGTATACCTTCATTTTTCCTTTGCTTTCTGCTGCGAAAATTAAGTCCTTGATCATCCGCTTCCACTCCTAGCAGTTTTCCTAGCCCCACACACCACCACGCCCTTCTCAACTCTTCGCCCTCTAAGTCTTTTATGACAAATGTATAACGTCTCAGAATACTGAATAACTAACTTGATACTAACGATAACTTGTGAGTTAGGGACTGAGAATCATTTTATTACTACACTTTACCATTTCTAGTAATTTGTTAAGTAATAACTGGAGATTTTGTGAATGGTTTCGACTATTCCAATTTGTCTTTTATACGCGTAAAACTTAATTATAAAACTTAGTTTGTGTTCGCAGTGAACTATAATATTTTCCTTCGCGCCGAAAGTTATTTTACTATGTTGTATATACTTTATTTATTATTTATTTTTTTATGGCAGTGGGCAGGGCACATTGATTTTATAGTACAATGATCGATGGGGACGAAAAGTTCTGGAGTAGCGGCCACGTGCCGGAGGACGCTGCTTTAGAAGACCTCCGACAAGGTGGACCAATGACCAGGTGAGGGTCGCGGGAATCCGATGGATGCGAGACGCACAGGACCGGTCATTGTGGCGACGCTTGTGGGAGGCCTATGTCTTTCGGCTGAAATGATGATGATGATTGCAGTTTCGGCGCCCATAAAATTAGAATCAAGACTTAGCTTATAAGGTAAGCTCGTTCAATCCCTAATTTTATCATTCATTCAATAACATAGTCACATTTCAAACAAGGGAGATAAAATATTGTTTGAAAACAGATGCACTTACTGTTCCTTTTCTCTCTTTGTACTCGTATAAGCCACCCGCGTTGGAATAGAGTGTAGCCTTTGTCACTCAGAGAAAAAGTATGATTCCTCTAGTGAAAGAAAGTTTTTAAAATCGGTACAGAGGTTTATAAAAGACTTAAAAAAGAAGAGGCTATGTGTATTTATAATTACTACGTATGCTTTCCGGTTTCATGGTCAATTGTGGAACGATTTTTAGACTTTTCGTATCTTATACTTTTTTTATCCCGCATTGGTTGCATATTATAAATATTGTGATGGTGAACTTCCAAGATATGGAACGGAACTCCTCAAAAGATCATATCAGAACTGTCGTAACAAGTCAAATTGCTTTGTTTATACATGTAGTCGATCATTGACTGAAGGAGGAATGGGAGAAACAGATCGTGATGAAAATCACACGGGAAAACCATGTCAAAGAATACTTATATCCTGGCTTACGGTTCTTGTGAAATGTTGGAGAGGGAGACGGAGGCCAAAGAAAAAATGGATCCCAAGTAATCCGGACGATGGGAAAGAAGAAAGTACTTTTGAGATAATTTTTAACTCTGGCGCGGACGAAATCGCTGTTTTACACTATTTTATATAATAAACAAGACTTCTAATACAAAAGAACATTTCCAAACACAGTCAAACAAAATTAAACCTAACAAAATAAACTCGAACCACCCAGACCTTAATAAGGTGCCACATATCTGTCTGAAAATCCTATCTCCTTAAAATTCAATACGTTCTAGATTCTAGACCTACGAGAATTTCATTAGTATTAAAAGGCCTATTACACCACTCGTTTTTACGAACGGTCTTAGTCTACGTCGCGTAGTGTAGTAAGAGTAAGACGCTCAGAATGTTGGGCTGTGAAAAAGACAGATGAAAAAAGATTGCACGTTGCGGAGATGACAATGTTAAGATGGATGTGTGGTGTGACGATAATTGACAAAGTGAGAAATGAGTATATTAGGGTAAGTTTGAAAGTGGCGCTAGTGACTGAAAAGTTGAAAGGGAATCGTTTGTCTTGGTATGGTCATGTGAAGAGGAGGGATGAAACGCATGTTACAATAAAAATTATGAGTTTGCATGTGGATGGAGAGATGGAGAGGAAGAGGGAAGCCAAAGAAAAGATCGATGGATTGTGTGAGAAGTGATATGGAAGAAAAGGGAGTTAGTGATAGCGTGACGAGTGACAGGATAAAATGGAAGAAAAAAACATGCTGACCCCAAATAAAACGGGACAAGGGCAGGAAGATGGTGGTCTCCGACGGGGCTCGACGTATCGAGTCGACGTAACGAGTCGCGTATCGAGTCGACATATCGAGTAGTGTAATAGGATCTTTAAACTAACTTCCAATTAACATTAAAAACAATGAGGCAGGCTTAATTGCATTTCTTAATACGCCATTTCTACATACATACTTTTTTGTAAGGCTTTGCTTGTTAAATGGAAAACATTAAGAAAATATCAAGCTGTAATTGTCCTATTCTAGGTTAATGCCTGTCTTTATAGAGGACTAGTGATTGCCTGCGGCTTCGCTATCGTAAAAATAGAAAATTAGTCTCAAGGAAACATACTCCCGCGACAAAAATTAAACTTGGTTTTATCGTGTCGATGTCTTTCAACTAAATTATTTCCGACCAGTATTTAGCAACCTGTACAGTATACTGCTCTATCGTTGGCCTCGCATAGATCCCGAAAAGTATAGGTGGTTGTGCAGGATGCAGATGCAGCTCAGCAAGTGTTGCATGTCTTGCGTAGCGGCCCCACACTGCCACTGTGTTAAAGATGGGTCAACTTCCGCCTTTATAATATTTAGTGTTATTAGTGTGATTTTTCGAACAATCAGAATTTCTCTGTAGCTCCTTGAAGCTTAGGAGTTGATGGTATGATACCCTCGTGCCTTGGAAAGGACGTCAAGTCTCAGGTCTTGCGCCTGTCCCCGGTCGTGGTGTATAAAAAGTACAGTGGCCCTGTGTTAGTACAAATGCTTAAGCACTAACATATTTCTTACTTACCTCTCACCACGAGTCAGCCATTTTACGACCTAGACTGAACTACTGAATTAAAGAAACAAGAAGCTACGAGTATATAAGGTATTTATTGACCTTAACCAACTGTTAAAAGGATAGAGCAATAAAAGAAACTCTACTTAGCTTTATCTCTTTTTTTTGCACGCTTGACATTTTAACACATCATCGTACCTAAGGCTTGGTTGATCTTCGTTAATATTGCCCCATCATTGATGTATTAAAAGTTTTTTAATATGGTCGGAATCCATTCAATAAATAAAATAGTCAAGTATCTAATTATGTCAGTAGAGCAAAAGGCGTGTCCTAAATCCTCTGTATTCCTGCCATAAGCAAAAATTCATCAACATAAAAGTCGACACTAATGAAGCAAAACCGTAAACTAATTAAATAAATGAACCCTAACACGGCAACACAGAAATTAACGTCAAAACAAAACGTAATCCAGAAAAGTTTTTTAAAGTAAAACAAAAATTTAATGTTTTCGGTGGCGAGCCTTAGGCTGAGATGGTGGAACCCCTCTTTAATGTAGTCTTTACAACATTAAACACTGGTTATTAGGGTGTGGTCGCAGTGTACGCGTTTAAGGAAACAGGAAAGAAAAGAAAGAAAGAAGACAGGAAAGTGCAAGTTAGTGACGCGCGGTTTTGTGCAGAAATAATATCCTCCCATCCGAATTTCTCTCATGATGTCTATTGGTCGTCGCGAGTTGTTACATAGCCTAGTCTTCTTCGATGAATAAGCTAAGAGACTGTATATTAGGGTGTGGTCTTACTGTTGGCGTTTAAGGAGACAGGAAACTCTTAACGAGATACATTTGACGGCCTAAACTGTCCAAGGGATCGAGCTATACATATATCGTGTATAGGTCCGTCCCTCATTCTTGCTCGCACGCTTGACATATAAACACGTCAATGAAGGCCCCAGGAGCAAGGAACACCGCCGAATCAGCTAGTATTTATTTATTTCCTTAATACTTTATGCACATTAAGGCATTACCTTAGGCATTTTCTACCAGTCAACCTGTAAGTAATGCACAGAATATTGATACAGTATAGCTTACCGCTAACACTGAGACCCAACATATTATGAAACAATAGCCACCCCAGCACTTATTAATGAAAACCCTTGTAGGTACAAACGTAATATTTTATTTACCGTAAATTTCACCTCACCTCGGTGTTCAATGATCTATAAACTTTTATGATAGGGTGTCTTTTCGTTAAAATAATGGAGGGAGGGTTTTGTCAATGTGTTTCTGTAACTATTTCGGCTAACTAAATTGATATTATGTTTTCTGTGTAGTGTGTTTTCTTTTCTCAAGTTTTTCGGGCTTATTACTCGTAACAAGGAATCGATGGAACGATTTGTTGTGCAAGGGAGAGTCGACTGCAAATTTTCACGTGGACGCTCTCCAAAATGAGAGAAACGGTGGTACAGGCGTGAGGGACTTTGACGTCAAAGTCCATGTTGAATTTGTTTTCTTTAATAGCTGTTTTGAAGCTTTATTTTTACTTCATTGTCGATGAAGATATACCTATTTTTTTTTATATTTGTTCACTAGAGCTAATAATGATTTAATTAAGGAAAAAAAAAGGATTGTTAATTTATAGCTTTAATGGCAAAGTTTAACAGGTTTTCAGGCAAAAGTAGACTTTAACAAAATTAAACTTGAGTTCAAATTCCTAAAAACAAAAACCGGTAAAGGAAAAGAGGCATACCTTCCGTCCAAAAATAAAATCAAATAACCCAATATTGAAACCAAAAATTCAAACATCGAACCACGCTTAACCCTGCAAACGCCGCGGGGGAATTTTAGATAAAATTAATACAATTATTATTTTATTATCTACCCACATTTACCCTAGCACAGAATACGTAATGGAAGCGAACAGAAATTCTACCATTTTGTTGATTAAAATAGGAATTAATTAAGTTGTAGAATGGTATTTTAGACACGATTAATCTTAGAGCAGAATATTTGAGACGCTTCT
This sequence comes from Mythimna separata, assembly GCA_030763345.1. Taxonomy (NCBI): domain Eukaryota; kingdom Metazoa; phylum Arthropoda; class Insecta; order Lepidoptera; family Noctuidae; genus Mythimna; species Mythimna separata. The sequence continues at coordinate 11,548,701 of CM061192.1, forward strand.
GTGTTTAACATTATGAAATGTTAATAGCTTGAGTTTATGTTAAGTTTGAAGGACTGTTTAATAATATGAACTGGTGATATAGATAGATTAAAGTTACTTGACGCCTTGACGGTATGTATGTTGCATTTGGCTGTTGCATTGCTTTTTGTTTTTGCTAAGGATAGTGATAGTGGTGGTGTTACCACCACTATCACTACCACTATCTCACGTGATGATAAGTGATGATGTGGCCGACGAAAGATCAGGCTTGCCTAAATATAACCTGTCCACGCTTCATTTAAAAAGCCCTAGGTTGTAGCTACCAAAGAACAAAGACTCCGGCAGGAAATTCCACTTCTTAGCTGTGCGCACAGTAAAATGTGCTGTCAAAACGATTGACGAAATTTTGGTTTTTACAGAGAACAGATTAATATTCCGGATGCATTTGAGTTTAATGTCTGTGAACGCACCCACAATACAAGAGCTAAAAACTTACAATTAGTTTTGGAAATAATCAGCATTGCAACAAAAATAAATTGTAAATATATTCGTCAGAAAATGTGTTTGTGGAATTGTCGCCGGCTATTAAAAGCTAGTCGTGAGGAAAAGACATTACAATAAAGTATGACACATGTTTAACTACAACAGAATTAGGTCAAACTAACAAAAAAGGAACATCGCCACCCAAAAGAGTACAAATCAAAAACCTCTCAAGCAACTTCCGATTTACAAAACTAGTAAACAATACTTCCAAGTGATTTGGACAATAGGAAACCGCTGGAGTGTGTCTGACCATTAAAAATGAAGCTACAAATCGGGGGTCTTAATGACCCCACTGTGTAATGGAGCGAAGTGGGCGCGCCGTTTGAGGGTTAAATTTGACGTTCCCAGTATTAATGTTGGTTAAAAGCTTTAATTTCCACTGTAGGGTGTAGTTTTTTTTTTTTGTTAAAAATGTATTCGCATATATTTCCCAAAGGGGTAGGCTTGGAAGCCGAAATGGTTTTACGGTTTGCGAAAATGGTCGTTGAATATATCTATTCAAAATTTTATAGGACGTTAATACGCTTTTGTGCTTTGTCGAACTATTTTCTAAAAAGTAAAAGCCAGTTTGTTGAATGTCTCTAGAGCACTATTAAAAATTTATAATTTTTGCTGAAAAACGATGTTGACATCATTTCGTTGAAAAAAGCCTTTGTAAGTGTCACCACAACGACGGTCTAATGCGTCTCGATGCAATGGATTCTCGCGATCCTCATCAGGTCTTCGGTCCACCTGGTGGGAGGCCTACCAACGCTACATTTACTTGCAATAGCTTATTAAGATCTTCAGTGCTTCAGTGGAAAATCACCCTTAATTGGACCTACTGGATCAAGTTTCCTTCAAAATGACCCAGAATCTATATTCTAAGTTTCCTAGACCTATGCCTCCTAAAACTTAACACTATATGGCAAACAAATTAGTAGTGGTGAAGTAAATTTCCTTCAAAAAGACCTAGAACCTATATCCTAAGTTTCCTATACCTATGCCTCCGAAACTTAATACTACATAGGTACCTATAGCAAACAAATTAGTAGTACCTAGTGGAGTAAGTGTCCTTCAAAAAGACCTACAATCTAGAATCTAAGTTTCCTAGACCTATGTCTCCGAAACTTGACACTACTTAGCAACTAAATCACCACATAAACAATACCAAATAAACTTCAAACGTATCGTAACCAAATATTACACTTGAAACGTAGGTACTTTATTCAGAAACCAGCCAAGTTTGCAAGCAGAAACCTGTTTTACAGAGCCTAAGAACCTTGAGACTTGAAGTCTTAGTAGAGAGTCCTTGAAGGAGAGATCTGAGATATTTAATAGTCCTAAATAACATTTTGAACACGATACTAAATCGGGATTTTGTAGTTTTCGTCAAGGCTAGAGTGAGTAGGCTCTTAATAAACTAGTGTGCTTCACCATCAACGATTGCGTCACTGCTTTCCATCATGTGGGATCGTGTTCAAATCATCATCTACCTAGCCATTTCCCAACTATAATATTGGGGTCGGCTTCCAGTCAAGCCGGATTTAGCTGAATACCAATACTTTACGAGGAGCGGCTGCCTACCAGACCTCCACAACCCATTAACTGGGGTAATACGGTACTTCATGGCAAGACTGGGATTGCGTTTAAGTACTAGTTCAAAAATAACTACATTAGACCGACGCATACGTGGGTCTCGCCTGATTTGTACGTAGAACGACGTCGCGTGGCGTGGATCTAATGTATCTCTACAAGTCTAGTTACCATATAAACTGAATGGAGATCGATGCGCCCAGATCGGCGTACGTGGCCCACGTGTGCACAGTACCATAAGGCGTCTACACGATATGTTTTGCTGTTAAGGTACGGTTAATTCGCCGTCCGTAAGTATGGTGGTCAGAGTTGTATGGATCACTGGGGGAGCTTGTTGACATATACGGCGGCGCTAGGGCACGGCACCGCCGCCGTATTTCATTAGTGTTATATCGCCGTCTATAGCTTCTTGTTCACGGTACGTTTTATTAACCGTGTCTACACACGGCGAAAAACGTGCCGATTACAAGAGGCCTTAGTCTATTTGTTTATTGCCTGGTGGACCATGGGTCCTAGATTAACACTTAGAATACTTTTATCTCGAAAGTATGCTCCTTAGAGATCCTCCTCCTTGCATCGTATTTCTCAATGCTGAGGGTCGTGGTCCACCCTGCTTCATCACCTTAGCCCTTGTGATGTTCCTCTATCTGTTCCTATCTTTGGTGGTGTGAAGGGCTCTAGTTCCCTAGGGATAACTTTCTACTGAAACGCGGTTGGAGCCGCACTATCACAAAATAGTAATTCAATAAACCCTAAATTAAAAAACTATCACAAAATAGTAATTCAATAAACCCTAAATTAAAAAACTATCTCTCCCACTAACCGAGCTCACCCACTTAAAAACCGATACAAAACAGCAATAAAACAGAGCAACATAGTTGGGTAATTTAAAACAACATCGGGCAATTTTACAAGTTCGGGCAATAATTGTCACGGGCGGGCCACGGCGCTAACTGTCCCGGGCTAAAGATCAAACGGTTTGGCTCGGCTACCCGCCCGGAACCGATTCTGTTTAATAGTCTTCGGGGTTGAAGTATCAATTCGGGAATGCCCCGAATGGTTTGGATGTTTGAGCTGTTTTGAGCGATCTGCTTTAATTTTTTTCGGCAATAATAATAATAATAATCCTTTATTATCAGGCAACTAAGGCCCATAGAAACAATACACAAATTATATTACAAAATTATAAAGTAATACATATAACATAAACTATTACTCGTAAGTTAATTTTGTTAGTAAAAACGACTTAAACATCTATTAGTAGCACTTCACTATGCACTATGTTTTTTTGGTGCTGTCCTGTGGCACTTGTCCGCGGAAGCGACGGAACACCACGCCCTGTGGCCAGAAGTCTTCATTCATAGCGAGGTGCAGAAAACAGTTCGGTACTCGCACCACAAACGCCTTGAAATTGACGTTCCGGTGCGACTCCAGCAGCTGCACCCTCAGCGTGTACTTCAACTTCTGGCGTACATACTCGACAATACCCCGGATTGTTGGATTGTTTGAACTCTTTTGAGCGATCTCCTTTTTAACGACAGTGATGGTGGGGCCGATTTACAATCCATCCGGATGCAGTTTAACACCAGGTTACGTAAGTGGACAGTCAGCTACCTATAGATCGCCGTCCACAAGCTCCAATGGTGGACCTGTGAGTTCTGACACCCGGGAATTTTATATTTGACTTGGAATTATAAGTTCAAATAAACTTACTATTAATTTAACCTATCACATACCCGCAAAACGAGACACAATAGTAAAACAATAACAGCGCGGTCTCATAGGACCGGTCGGGGATTCATGAACTAATGCATGTTATTTCCATTTTAAAATTAGTTTCCTATTCATATGTTTTTTTTTTCGGATGAGGACTTATTCCCTCTTTTAAAGAGTTAGTGAACAGTGTCCAGTAGTGAGAACATTATAAGACTGATTAAGTATATGCTCATTTCTTTGGGTTATGTTTTTCTGTCCAATCCGGGAATTGTACCCTACAACTACTGCTAGGTTTATATTTTTATGAAAAAAATACAATATTTATTAAACACTAGCATGTGTCAGCGGCTTTGTCCACGTGAATGTTGGTTATAGCGGACGAAGACACAAAAATAAACCTTGGTCCAACCTTAGGGTTAAAGCTAACTCCGTACCAAAATTTATCAAGATCGGTTCAGTACCAGTTTAACAGTGAAAGCATAACAGACAGACAGACAGAATACCTTTCATATTTATAATATTAGTTTTAAAAAAGATTAAAAAATCTGTTGTTAAATGCAACAACCAAACCATACCTGCTTTGGTGGTGGTAATAAAATTCAGATGAGCATTTTATGTAATACTAAACGGCGCTATGTTAGTCCGACTTGTATTTATAATGCCATTCCGACTTTTATGCTGAATATATTATAGTGTAGAATTACAAATATTGATACTGCTCCATACAACATTTTAGTCTCTTAGCTGTATTCCTATACTAGCTGCTGCCAGCGGGTTCGCCCGCGTGATAGTAGAAAATTATCCCAAAGAAACATATTCCTGGGTTAAAAAGTATCATCTGTAAATATAAAGTGCTATTCTAGAATAAGGTCTGTACTAATAATCAAAAGCTTACAAAAACTTTCACATTAGTAGGATAGCGCGCGAAGAACATAACGCGCCGTCGACTACTCGTGCCTGGTCCTTACTGGACTGGTGAACAGCGAGCTACTCATTACTCGTCGTCCGCAAGCCAGCATCTATGGTGGCCGCGGATCATGCATTTTGGGTACCGGATCTGTACAGTCACCCGTCCATATTCTGACCTCGGTAAACTGCTGAACTTTGCAAGGTGGTCTGTCAGTTATTACTGCAAACATATATTTTTTAATATGTAATAAACTAGTGCTTGACTGCAATCCCGCCTGATGGAATTGACGATATTGAAGATGGAACTCCAAATCATATTACAAAACTATCTTTGTATGGAGCAGCCATTAAAACGTATCACTCTCATGAATGAGTTTTTCAACTTTGTATGAATAAGCAAGTTTTGGTATCGAGTGTTTACTACTCATACTCTGAGCTCGTAAAATCGATACTAAATATTTTATTTCATACATTTATTACTATGAAGTGGGTAGGTGAATATGAGTTCAATTTACGAATTGCTCTTAGAACTATAAAAACTAATTTTATCTTCTTGCACTATGAAAAGTGCTATTGCATAGAATGTGTAGGTTGCTTACCTACTATGTTAAAGTTTTCTGAATTTTGTAAAGTGAATAATTTCATGACTTGATTTCATTCATCAACTTTCTACCACCAGACAACTCAAAGTACTTACGTTGTTGACAATTCTATGGTAAGCGTTTCGCCTCGTATTTCATGTATTGGATCAATTTGCCTTAAGCGATTTTTTCGTCGTTTCGTAATTTAGGTGCCTTCAAGGTTAGACTCAATAAGTTCTTAATAAACTAGTACAATTCACTATCATCGATAGTATTACTGCTTAGGTACCTACCATCAGATGGGATCGATATCGCAGTCAAGTCTTAGTTTTATATCAATAAAAAAATCTAGCGCACATGCATTCCGCTATCTCTATCAGTGCTTTTTTGAAAATAAAACTTTATGACATAAAAATAATCTACGTATCAAAAAGTCTCCGAGATAAACTCCAAGAAAACAGAGGTCTCAAACATTCAAAATATCGATAACACAACTAATCAAGCATTCGATTCCCATTGTAACCAATCTCAAATCGATACTATAATCGCCGCTAACTCCATTCGATAACATTACCATTTTCCCCACATTGACAGCTGAGATAAGATCGGTAAAACACTGTTATATTATGCGAATAAAAACATGTTAACTCGGTATCGATATCGGAGCCGAGTTATCGAGTAATCGATTACTGAAGCTCTCGCGTCATCGGTACGACTTATCGCTACGTTCGCCTCAGGTCGTAAAGCGGGTACACTTGCGGCCGAAGTGATGTGTAAACATGTTTCTGGCTTGATATTGTCGTGTTTAAAGATGTTATGAATGTTCTAAGGTTTTGTAGCCATCATAAAAATGGACTGGAATCTTTTTTAAGGATTCTTTGAGAGTGGTGAAATATCTTTTATGTTGTCTTTTGGCTCTAGACAAAGTCTTAAGATAACAATGAACCCTAGTGTGGTGAAATTATTATTTTTTTATAAGGGTTTTTTATGAGCCGTCTATCAAAAGTTCAAAAGTATAGCACTTTTTGATATATCAGCTACTGAAAGTCCTAAAACCGATGTCTGTAACCAGCGTTGCTATCGAATGTTAGTTTAAAAATAAAAAGGATACGATATCAGTCAGACCAATGACGATGCAGACACGTATACACAGATACACAATTAAGAATAAACATCTGATAGAGTACATGGAAGTTAGCAAGAGCTTGTCAATCCTGAGGCCCCAAGAAATGAGGCTGTTACTCAGACGAAATCCTCTCAAAAAATATGTAAGTTGAATTTAGGGTGAAACAAAAACTACTTCGTTATTTCAAAGACTTTTGCTCTCGTAATATAATAATTAATTAAGTCCTATTTTGCGTTCATCAGACGAACATTAGTTAATTAAGTTTCTTAAAAGTAAAACTAACATTTACCCGAAACAGAGCCTAAGTAAATACTTTTAATAAAAACTAACGCTACGTTATTGCTTTTATTATTACAGCTGACTTTTCTTTTAATTACAAATTCACCAAAAGAAAAAAAAATACCTAGAACATTTTGAACCAAACACAAAAAATTCACACGACCAAAATAAAAATACGAAACACAAAACAAAAAAATACGCTCGAAAAGTTTTATCGGATCGAAACATTTCGATACTGTTAAACTGTGTCGTTAAATATGTCCGCGAGTGTAAAAAGTACATTATAAAATATTCAGCTTAATGTTGCCGTATGTTTTCACGTGGCAATCGGCTCTTTATGCCTGGGGTTGCCAGCCTAGCTGGGGTTTTTAACGGCGTTTCGCTGCCAAGTTGCCAGCTCTTAAAATATGACGCGAGTTGAGATGTTTGAGCATAATTGTGAGTAAGTAATGTGAGTATTTGAGAGGTGGAGTTAAGTGCCCTCTTAGAGGGAAAGTGTTGGATTGTTAGCTCAGACCTCATAGCTAATAATGGCAGTGTTTTACTAGGTATTACACTAACATTATAGTAGCGATTGTTTTGTGCCAGTGTGTGTATGGTTGTTACTCCTTCGTGCTCAAACGGTAGAAGGGATTTGGTTGGCACAAGGGTAGAATATGTCCTGGAATCGTTTTAAGACACTTTTTTATCTCTGGAGTTTGTTCCATTGAAATAATTTTTAACTTTTATGCGGGCGTAGTTTAATAGTTTTATGATTGAATTAACAGACAGATTGGGAATCATCATCTTCGTCATCTCAGTCGAAAGACGTCCACTGCTGGACATAGGCCTCCCCCAAGCGTCACCACAGCGACCGGTCCTGTGCGTCTCGTATCCATCGGATTGGAAATAATAAAAAAAATACAGTAGTTACCTAATGGTTTAAGTTATAAACTGATTCCAATGAAATATAGAAATTTGCAGGACTTCGCTAGAAGCAGATAGCCTTCGCCAGAAGCATGGTAATGATCTATGTGGAGACGGTTGCAAGAGGTCTATATTCAGTAGGAAACATGATTCGGCTTACAATTGTGGGTCGTATACGTCTATTTGGAGGGATTTTTAAGGGTGTAAAATCATCAAATAAATTATCGTGCCCTGGTTGGTACGACAGTGTCAGACTTTGACCGACAAAAACCCACCCGTGATACTTCTGTTGCTTTTCGCGTTCTAAAACCGCAGTGACTCTTTCGACTTATACCTGCTAATTTTCCCTTTACAAACTCTTTCTAAAACAACTACTCATCCGAAATCGTAAAGCGGACAAAAACAATTAACTTTTGAAAACTTTTCAACTCCAAACGGAGTAAAACAGTTGAGTTTAGTCTGTCCTTTTGTTTTTGACGTTAGAAAATGAATAACAATATCAAAGAGTTGTAATTATAACCCGTGTAGTATTAACACACGGTTGAGATAGTTTGCCAACTTAAGAGGACCCTTCCCGTCTGTCGTCAACGTGAGTATGGTATAAAAGCTTGTTGTTTCATTCAACGCTGTTTGATAAAGAGGCAACGAATCTAACAGAGATTCTGAAAGACAATTTTTCCTGGAAATGCGGTTTCTATAAATAATTATATTTTTTTTACTTTTTTAAATTATTGGTTTACAAAGGGCCAACCTTCTCGTAAAATAGCAGTTTATTATAGGTCTTTACTGGATTAGTATTACACGAATTTGTGATTTCATTTCCATAGAAACCTAGATAATATCTGACTGATAATCTATAAAATATCCTTGTTTTCAAAATATCTAAAGATAAATGTGTAATAACGTCAAAATCACGTAAGAAGGGTTATATGGCAATGTATCTCAGGCTGGGCACTCTTTCTCACTCTCGTTAGACAGTTGAAATTTTCACAGATTCTACTTCTATAACAAGAAATACTAAAAAAAAAACAGAATAAAATAAATATTTGAGTGGGGCTCACATATGACTATCGTGACATTTTAGCCGTATCTTGCTACGGCCGGTACGGAACTCAACTGGCCGATTTTGTTTTCACTTTTTTTGAAGCATTCATCTTAAAAAGAAAAGCGTCCTAAAGTTACAAACCGTATGTATTCGTACAATAAGCTCCACAGAACACAAAGTGCGCACTGAATTATGTATTAAAGACTCGATCCAAACGGTATTATCTCCGCCACAGGGCAATATTGTGCCCATACTAGTTATCTTTTATACAAGTTCCCGTAATACTTCTATTTATCTGATACAACCGAATTTTCCTTGAACAGCTTACATGGCGGATAGAAAAGTATTATATTAGAATTGGATTTTTTAAGGTAAGAAATCATCCAATGGCTCAGTGCGGAAGAAATGTGTCTTGATATTAACGACTCTAAACTCACACCTGTGCTCTACATTTGGCGTTTGCTTCTCAGGACCATCATCACCATCATCATCTGCCTAGCATTTTCCCAAGTATATTGGGGTCGGCTTCCAGTCAAGCCAGATTTAGCATACCAGTATTTTATGCGGAGGGGCTGCCTACCAGACCTCCACAACCCATTAACTGGGTTTGAGTTTCTTTTTCAGAAAATCCCTGCGGCCCTAGTGGGCATCGCCCCTGCTAGGCCCCTACGATTATTGACATCTCTCTGTGGAGCGCATGGACCATTTGGGCTTGGTCCTGACTATCAGACTGCCAGACGTTGGGATACCTACTTCACGGTGTAAGTTTACGCTGGCTCCACACAGTACACTTTTTGCTCGACCCGGGAAGTGAATCCAGGACCCCGCGCTTAGCAGCCGCATGCTTCCACGGCAGTGTGGAGGATAGGATGATTTTGCATGTATGTATCAAAGAGTACTGACAAATAGATTTCCAAATGGCCTTGCAATTTCTTGCCTTCGCCCTTTAGTTAAATTTCATGTTTGAATACAAGCAACGCACAGTTTAAACCACTAAAGACATACACATGTCGACCTCGGGGAATACAACCCTGGGTGTAATATAAATTCATTCATTCTAACTTACACGTGTTTCATTGTGTGTGACGCCTCCACCGGTTCTGTTGTTAGTTAGAGAGGTATTGGCAAGATTCTATCGAGGACAGTTCAATAGGTTTGTACGCAAACACAAGAGCACTCTCTGTTCCTTTACTCTCATAGTCCGATGGGACGGTAATCCGACACGACCGGAGAGAGATCGGGCGCAGGACCAACGCCGTTACGTGCTATCCGAGGCACGGGGTAACACACCATTGACTTCCAAACTCCGGGCAGCTACATAGTAATTCCCAATAGCACTTTTTCACTCTGCAGCAGGCTGCTGGCTCCTGCAGAGTGATTCTTAATAGGAATACCCAATAGCACTTTTTCTTCGATCCGGAAATCGAATGTAGGGCCTCACGTTCACCAGTAGCAATTATTACCACGAGATCAATGAGGAAATGTGGAGTGTAGGACTGTTTTGTAACTAACGCATAGCTTAAACCACTAAAGATACACATGTCGACCTTGGGGAATACAACTCTGGATGTGCTTACACGTGTTTCATTGTGTCTGACGCCTCCACCGGTTTTGTTGTTAGTTAGAGAGGTATTGGCAAGATTCTATCGAGGAAAGTTCTGTGACTGTTTTAATGAGAGTGTTCAGGAAATTTCACACTTCTACTTGGCGCCACTTAGCCTGAAAACGTAACAATCAAACAACAACAACACAACAACATATGACGCAGAAAACAACATTCGATATTGACATTGAAAAGTAGCAAATTTAATGAACATAGGCGTTTTGACAGGTGTCAGGACCCTGACTCCGCAATACCACCTGGTGAACGTCACACAACGTCTTTTAAAACACCGTCATTATCTATTTGACCATTCATCACTTTTTTTTTCCGGTAGGGGAATCATCAGAATGACTTCTCCCACTCTTGGGCGGAGCGGGAGGGCGTGTCAGACTCTTATTGACTAAACCCCTACCCCGTTCCTTCGTTGCCATTGATCTGGGGGACACGGTGACAACCTTTCGGATATCGTGTTCCCCAGAGGCTTCGGCCCTACCGGGCCCCTACAGTTTGCTGACATCTCCTTGAGGCGCGCGTGGAACAGAACGCGCCGTCGACGACTAGGCTCGGTCCAGATTATTACCAGACTGCCGGACGACGAGCTACCCAGTGCTCGCCCTCTGCGAGCCCGCGCCTACGGTGGTCGGAAATCGGGATCGGGATCTCGGCGGCGGCGGCGTGAGTTCCGTTGCCTCACGCGGTCGGCAGCCTCCTTCGCTAACATTACTGCTTCGCAGAAGGAGGCGACTGCCTGACCATTCATCACTGCTTTTAAAACGGTAAAGGAAAGCATCGTGAGAAACTATCAAGTCCTAGAACGAAAAATTCGAAGACGTGACATCCACAAACCCACACTGGGCCGCGTGATGAATTTTCTCTTTCTCTCTTAGAACTCTTCGAGACCTCTTCGTCAAAATCCCAGCAATATGAACATTATAAAGCTAATCATGCTTATACTCGTACACAGATTATTTTTGAAAAAAGGAAATAATTAACTTCTCCCATTCTGGGCGGAGCGGGAGGGCGAGTCATACTTCTAGTGATTAAAGCCCACTCCCTTTGCCTTAATTCCAGGGCCACAGTAGGCTGTTTACTATCAGGTGGCATGCAGTCAAGCAATAGTTTATATGATTTAAAAAAAACCCATATTTTTCTTTGATAATAGCCATAAGACAGAGTACTGTTCACTGAGACTAAGTAGTACATATAATTATACCAGCAGAATATACAATTTCCCCACAGACTATAATCTCAGATTAGATTCAGAATACCCTTACAGTTTTATCGAATCTCTTTTTAAAAGTGTCTCCAGAGAAATTATGAATTTAGGACACCCTTGAGGCTTATGAGTTGAGTCGACGAGAGGCCTAGAAAACTAAGGCGTGAAGACAGACGTGTTCCACTTCAGAACCGCTCACTGGAGACGGGACAAAGAAATGTAGGACAAACACACATGTAGGTTGGACTGAATGGATTATCTTAGTTGATGCCCTCGACGGAACATCTAGGCTGGTTCTCTGGGGACAGGAAGATGTGTTACATGTCTTTAGTACATATAACAAGTAAGTTTTTAGAGTTCCGTAGCCAAATGGCAAAAACGGAACCCTTATATATAGATTCGTCAGGTCTGAAGGTCCTAAACTATAAGAGCTATAGCGTATCTGTGGATAGGTCTTCAAAAATGATATTGAGGTTCCTAATATCACAATTTGGTAAACTGAATAGTTTAGAAAATTGCCCTGTAACTTCTAAAATAAGAGTGAAAAACCTAAAAAAATATATATGAAGTACACTATGCAAACTTCCACCGGAAATTGGTTTGAACGAAATCTAGTACGTAGTTTTTTAATACGTCATAAATCGCAAACAGTAACTAAGTTGGTTCGGAACCCTCGGTGCGCGAGTCCGACTCGCACTTGCCCAGGTTTTTTGTAAGTTGGGAAATCATCAATATGACATTTATGATTTGCCAGCTTCCAATCCAAACAGTGATGCAATCGTTGATGGTGAAGAGAACTATTTTATTAATCGCCTAGAAGACTCCTAAACTATAATCAAACGGGAAGACCGTAGCTTGCAAATTGTTCTAGTCCTTTGACGTGTGCTGTGTTTTGTCCGTTCACGCGTCACGTCAAAAGCTCAAAAAAAAAATCATCTCAAAAAATACCTCGCAACAATTAACACTTTACTTTCCATTACCCATTAAACAAAAACCGGAAACAACAAAACCATTGACGTCAAACATAATTCAGGAACACTTAACACAAACTTCCGACGACTGAAAACAAAAAATACACTCACAGATTTCCGTTACAAAGAGAGACACTGTATTGCCCCTTCCAGCGGCGGCATCATCAAAAAACAATTCCGACCAATCAGGGAGCAGTTGGACACAAAATGGCTGCACTCTAATAATTGAAAGCGCATTCACACCATTTTTAATTTGATTGCATGATTTAAATCGTAGGCGTAGATTAATGTAATAAGTTTAAATTGAATTATTTTAGTAGCACAGAGCAAGGAACGTAGAGAAAGAAAGAATTTTGTTTTTTTTTTTTAAATATATGCATGAAAAATATAGGTATGTTATCTAATCAGTTTATTCTTCTTCCTGCCCTTATCCCATATTATTTGGGGTCAGTGCCACATGTTTTTTTCTTCCATTCTGTCCTGTCACCCGTCATGCTCACACAATCCATCCATCTTTTCTTTGGTCTCCCACTTCCTCTCCATCCCACCACATGTAAATTCATAACTGTTTTAGTAACGTGCGTTTCTTCCCTACTCTAATCAGTTAATAATAATAATATACAAGAAAAGAATACCGTACTAATTGTGAAAACGACATCAAAATCGCTAGGAAACCCAACGAGATAACAATTTTAAAATCTATCTTCTGGTTATAAGAATTATTGTGTTAGTTCTTAGTCCTTACTTACGTACATAGCGGAGCTTATATATTCTTTGGTGTAATTACCTGAAAACGAAAAGAAAATAATTAATTTCATCTTTTTATGAAACACAGACTAAGTCAGGAAATAGACTCGCCACTTTGACAGGCAGAGAAAAAAAAAAACGAACAATAAATTAAAACTTTTTTACAAAAGTACGTTTTATATTAATATACGCCTTCTTCCTACTAAAGATCCGACAACCAGGGTTTTTAATTATTCAAATATAAAAACACGTCCCACCCACATTAGTCGAATACAAAAAAAAAGTAAAAAAAACACTTTGAATTCGGAAGCTGATGTTTCTGGTTCGTTTTTTGACACATGACCTTAATATGGCGGTGAGTAGCAGTTTCTGTCCTAACCACAGTCAAAAATGACAAGGGCCATGAATGTCTACGAAGGGATTTCATCAATTGACTTCTTCCTACTAGGTTGACCTTTACTAACTACAACCTATCCATGTTTCCTCATTTGTCCTTTACAGTCTAGGGCTATCTCTTTCATACGTCAGCCCTAGCAGGAATCTGCTCTACTGTGACCCTTCATTTTTACTGACATCTCTTTGAGATGCCCGGGGAACACTAGGTATTCGCCGACAACTCGGGCTTAGTCCTTACCGGACGGTGAGCTATTCATTGCTCCTCGTTCACCAAACCGCGCCTAAAGTGGCCGGAAATTGACCTGCGACTCTCGACACCCAGGGCGTCTCATTTGGCGGCGGCTGGAGCGAGAAGATGACCGTTCCTTTACAGATGTGGCCATCTTCTTCGTTTGCAGCTGCTTCCCAGAAGGCAACCACTTTCCATTCCCTCTCACTGACATGCCTGCTTTGTATGGAAACTTTTGACATTGACATCTCTAGCTGTCAAAACACTTCAGTGTTCTGTATTATTTTATTTCCCCTACTATGACATACCAATATCATCACACTTCCTTTGCTAGACGGAGACAGAGTTATACAAAATATATATCACTATCTCTTTTCCACAACAGATCCATGATAGCATTAACCAATCACAGTGGGGATGTGGGAGGGACGGGCTTTTACGTTTAATTGGATAAATACGAATGACAAATGAAATCAATAAAAATCTGGCCGACTGTAATTTAGTATGAGGGAGGTGTGATATATTTATTTTATATTTAAATTAGTTATCTTGTTTCGTTTAAGCGTTAGTCGTTAATTAAAGTCAGTCACAGAAATTGTTGGTGTAATCGTGTAATGGGAAGACATTCTTTTTGTTTTAGTTTTTTTTTTCAATGTTTGCTGTGGGTATGACTGATTGTTTACTTATATTCGAACTTTGGCATAATGTTACTACTAGTGACCATTTTGTGGACCGTCCGGAAAACACGGTGGAGCAACTATGCCATACATATGCCTGTACTATGTATGTGTATATACCTATGAGTACAGGTTGTATAGGTACAGTAGAGGTATGCTCCGCTTGCGCGGATGCAGTTAGCCCTAGTCAGATATGGATAACAACATTTTTTTTTTTAATATGATGACATTTTATGTATAACACCCTATTGAATACGTTAAAAAACTCACGCTGGACCCTTAGGTTCCTTGCGGATTACTTACTGTGAACTCATATTAGGATATAAGTAACAGCTATACAAAGAGAAACTTTTTAAATATAAACAAATTAAAATAAAACTTAAACACTCCATCCAGGCTATATTCCGTTGACGCACTGTCACTTTTGTTGAATCAATCAATAATACGAATAACAATATTCACCAATTTCCCTAACATTATCAAGCAATAATCGCCAATAAAAACTGTCAATCCACGTCTTATCTTGATCAAGAGGAATTGACAATAAAAAAATAACTCAAATAATTTATTTAGGGTCGAATGCGATCGCCGCAACGCGATAAGAAACAGAGGGGTATGTTCGACCAAGGGAAATAAGTCATTAATAGAAATAACATGATATCGTTTTGTGGGGATCGAACAAGATGATGGGGTTGATAAGGGGATGGAGTGCATCACCCCCTCTTTAGTAAAATTTCACCCTTGTGGCGAAATTAATGATTGCTGTTTTTAGTGAATGTTAATGCAACTGTTGCTAGAAATAATATTGGATAGTTCTCTCTATTATTAGTTACTAAGAGTACTGTTAAGCTTTTTATTCGTAAATCTGTTATTACAGAGAGCAATCATCATATTTCACATCGCACTAATGGTATGTGGTTCGTAACTCTCAAATCTATATAATATAAAAATGAAACCCGTTTTTCGTTGTCACGACATCACATGAAAACGGCTTGACCGATTTGGCTGATTTTTTTTTAAAAATGTTCCTTGAAGTTCAGTGATGGTTCTTACGGAGAGAAAAATTCTAAAAAAAAAAGTTATGTAAAGTAGGGTAGTGTAGGGTAGTGTAGGGTAGTGTAGGGTAGTGTAGGGTAGTGTAGGGTAGTGTAGTGTAGGGTAGTGTAGGGTAGTGTAGGGTAGTGTAGGATAGTGTAGGGTAGTGTAGGGTAGTGTAGGGTAGTGTAGGGTAGTGTAGGGTTGTGTAGGGTAGTGTAGGGTAGTGTAGGGTAGTGTAGGGTAGTGTAGGATAGTGTAGGGTAGTGTAGGGTAGTGTAGGGTAGTGTAGGGTAGTGTAGGGTTGTGTAGGGTAGTGTAGGGTAGTGTAGGGTAGTGTAGGGTAGTGTAGGGTAGTATAGGGTCGTGTAAGGTAGTGTAGTGTAGGGTAGGTAGGGTAGTGTAGGGTAGGTAGGGAAGGTCGGGTAGGGTAGCGTAGGATATGTAGGGTAGTCATTTGACGGGAGCGAAGCCGCGGGCAAAAGCTAGTGTTTCAATAAATTGGGATACAATTTGGCAATGGGTAGACCAGATCCTTGAATAACATATGAGATACAAGTAGTAGGTATGTACCCTTGGGATATTTTTTTACTTTCACGCGGGTGCAGTCGCCGACAGAAACTACGTATACCAATAATTAAAAAAAACTAGGTAGGAACTACGTAGATTTTTATTCGTTACAATAAATTAATTAGGTTTAGCTGCGTTACTTTATACTCGCAATTAATTAATATAAACGAATAAGCATTATTTCCACTACTCTTACAGGGGATGAAACAAAACGCATAAGCCCCTACAAAAAAGATAAGCTTAAACCAAAGTGTCATCATCACCTGAGCTTTCACCCCTGACGAACACAACATAACATCACGCTTTACCCCCAAGGGGTAGGACAAAGAAACAAGTAAGTAATAATCTCTCGATCAAAAGATAAATAATAAATATTTTTAATTAACACTAAACTAATTACTGATGCCTATCTCCGTAATAACAGTTATTAGTATAATTAAAATAAGTGTTTCTAAAGGGGTTCATATTGCTTCATCATTGGGGTTAAGAGCCCTAATGAGGTCAATGTTTGGATGGGCTGCCATTCCCATTGTTTTGTGTTGACCTACATTTGAGGGTAGTCAGTTAGTTTTCCCTAAGGTTTGTTTTTGTAATGGAATGAACTTGCTGAAATTATATGGGGCGGTAGTTAAACACCATCGTTTTCTATAACAGAATTTCATATTATAATTACTTTTGGTGGGAAATCATCAAATAACTTCTCTCGCTCTGGATGAAGTGAGAGAGTGTCATACTTTGACCAACTAAAACCCAATCGACTTTCTTGAGTTGTCTTTTGCGTTCCACTGTCGCAGTTACTCTTCCGCACAAACCCGCCGTTTTCATAGAGCTTTATTTTTTAAACTTTATTTTTTCATTACAATATATTAATTTATTATAGACCAAGGAGTATCCGTTGATGCGAGACGCACAGTTCCCGGCACGTAAGTTGGCAAGAGTCATTAGTTGCGCAGAAATCGTTTTTAGATCTATTTGGTGGTCAAGCGGGACGCGGGGTATGAGGTCCGGTGCGCGATTGGTGCAGTATTATAATAAGTACTTAGTCTATGATTGGTGCGTTAGTTGACTTTTGCCCCCGCATTACGTCTTTGTCTTTCCTATATTCTTTATTGTACACAACATTTACAAAATATAAAAATAGGACAACTGATGTACACAGGCGAGCTTAACCCACAGTTGGGTTTCTCGTCCGGGATGTCTCATTCGATCATTCGCTTTTTTGTGCATCATGCGCGAATTTACCCCCACTACATCAAAATCTTGGCAAGTTACTTGCCGGGTACTGTAGTTCTACGTACAAATCAGGCGTGGCCCACGTGTGAGTCCAATGTAGTTCCCGCATTATTCCACCCAAAGTTCCTACGAAATCCCAGTTCCCAAACTACACTAATTTCGTCACGCGATCACACGTGACAATTAACGACAAATTACCACCATTTCAAATATTAATCAAATCTATTACACTAACCACTTTATCTTGAACCCTTTGGCCGTCGAAGTTGGTATAAATTAATCAGTATGAGAGTTCTAATTAGGCTGGTTACATAATCAATCGATCACTGTTTGGCCCGCCTCGGTTCTAATTGGCCCAACGAGATAGGAATTTGATTTAGATTTGATTTACCTCTGAGGGTAGGTGTTTTGATGGTTTAGGATTAAACTGCGGTTTTGAGTTGCTTTTGTTAGGTAAACTGTCGGATTAGGCCTCGATATTATACAGATTAAAGTTCTAAAACTATGGTAGTTAGTAGTGCCGTGACTTTGTTGGTGGCTATGCCTAAGCCTTCGGGTTTAAAAACTTCTAATCACGGTAATTTTGAATAAATATATCGATCTTCTTCTTTTCGAATCGAAGGTAAACTCGTCAAATTCTTTGGGCCCGGTAGGTAGCTACGTTGATTGCAGCATCGGTGGCACCCATTAAGTCCTCCAAAGTGCAGGTGTCCGGGCACTTGGGGCACTCCAAAGTGTGGCTCATGTTTTCAACAAAAGCACCGCACTCACATTGAATATCCGACTGGTCTATAAAATCCCATTTGGCCAAATTGTGCTTGCAGCGACCTACCTGGGTGCGCAACCGATTTAGTGCTTTCCAGACAGGCCACTGCAGTTCACGTCCAGGCGGGAGATGTTCTTGGGGTTTCAAGAAGTCGGATGGTGGAATACTATGATCCTCCCAAAGCCTTATTCTTTCCCTCGGAAGAGTGCCATGGTAAACTCAAATATATCGATGGATGGATCGTGTAGTGATAACTAGATTACTCGATAGGTTTGCGCTTGACCGCTATCTCAAATCTCAACTGATGGAAAGCGACGATGCGGTCGACGATGGAGCGACCTTACCTAGAAGTAACCTATTCTATTAGGATTGTAGCCTTTAGGATATATTCATCAGGGTTTACTGCAACCCCACCAAAAGAAAAGAAATAAGTAAAGACAAATAATTGTAAATTGTTTATCATCCCATCCCATCAAACTAACGCCCGTTTTCAATAAGCTATCTATCTACAGTTGCAGCTACTAAAGATAAACAAATCGATTCTTTTGCCCTTACTTGCTTTCCTATAATCTACCGACGGATAACATTTCCTACCAAAATTGTGGATGGATAAATAGAACCTTACTGATTATCGGGGATAGCTGTCTATCTATGAACTGCGGTAGGTTACTGATAACGGGCGTAAAATGACACGAAAATTGTCATATCTCGTCAAACCAATTACCACCAAGTTAAAACGTTCGAAGTACATCAATCAAACCACATTTTTCCCGTTACAATTAAAATCTTATTTCGGGGACCCTTCGGGGGCCTATCGGGGGCCCAACGGGGGTTTTAAAAACGAATTACTGGCCGACGTCTCTACTTGGGTATGCAGCAGGGGTCGCCAACGCTAAAGATTCGAGAAAAAAGAAAAAACTTGGGTACCGCGAGATGTTTTTAATTCTGGAGATGTGACTATTAGTCTTGTTATTTTAGGCATTAATGTTAAATGACGTGTTTTGATGTTGGGAATATAAAGTAGCAGAGGGAAGAGTCTGAAAAATTAAATAGGTATCCATTGTTTTTCTGTGAAAAAATGTGCAAGATTACAACATTTCTTTTTTGTTTTTGGTGTTGGGAAATCATCCAATGATTTTATCCCGCACTGGGTGTAGTGGCAGACCAAAACGCACACGTTCCTTAATTTTTCTTTTGAGTTTCAGGGCTGCATTAACTCGTTTGAACAATCCTATATTTTTCTATCTATTTAGCGTATCTGTTTTGATAGAAAGCGAGGATGTGGTCGCGGATGGAACGTGCTTACCTACAATATCTTTGGCAGGCATCGGTCCAATAGAGCTCTCTTTAGTATATACATATTTAGATTCCTTGTTAAATAAGTTTGCAGATTCAGATCCATAAAAGAAACACAGGAGAAGTCATTTAATAATTCCCCACCTCAATAACAAAAAAAAGATAGACACCTCAATGCAATGATGCAAAAGAAAACGTATGGTAACGAAGTAACATGATAATAAGACCCTGGTGAAGACGAGACGGCAAGAATTTTTCAAACTTCAATTACGAACTCAAATCCATTCGTCATGCAAGAACCGCATACATTTCAAAAGCAATTTAAAATCTAACCTACAGGACCACGGGTACCCGGGTACCCGAGCTCGGTTTTTTCGCAATACCCGGGTACCTAACCTTCCCCTACCGGCGTGGATGACGGGGTATTCCCGTTTTGGCCCCCAGATTTTCGGGACCAAAATGTTTGGCACCCAAGCTATTACCGATTCGGCACTAATAGGTATTTTGGATGGTAGTCTCAATAGAGATAATTCGTTCGCTACATATTCTAAAAGAATTGTCAGCTTCGCTAATGACAATAAATATCCTGTTTTTTATGTCAAGATAGTTTAATTTTGACACACAATCCTAAACAACTATTGGTGCCGAATCAGGAATGGCATGGGTGCCAAAAATTTAGGTGCCGAAAATCTGGGTGTCGAAACGGGAATAATTCTGGGTGACAAGTTTAATTTAAACTTCCTGGGCCCAATAGGCCCGGGGTCGACTTTCAACGATTATAACTTTCAAGTGTTATTTTTAATGAGTTTTTGTGGATTTTCATATTATTAATGCATTGGATTTCTCACTTATAACTTACATAATTCAGTGACTTAACGCTTTGGGTAAACAAAAGTAATTTTCGGCTGTAAGTGGTCACCTGAGCATTGGTAGACGGCATTATATTTCATAAGGATAACGAAATAAGGGGAGTGAATGTTTTATTAGGAAAAATTCTTGGAAAGAAAAGCCTTATTCGCTGAATTTATGTTTGTTTATTAGCTGTAGGTACATAAATCCATACTTGTATATAATAAATGTAAAAGTAACTGTGTCTGTCTGTTATGCTTTCACGGTAAAACTACTGATCCGATTTTGAATTGGACGCTAGCCTGCGTCCAATTCAAAATTTTAATTATCTGTCTCCGACTTCGTGTCTGCTATAAGGAACATTCAAAGGAACGAAGCCAATGGCAGAAGCTAGTACTCCTTATTAGCATAATTAGCTTTTGAATGTTCCCACTGCTGGGATTCAAACCTCCTCTCAACGTGAAAGAGAAAATTCATCACGCAAACCTAGTGTGGGTTGGCAGATGACACATGTCTTGGAATTTTTGATTCTAAGACATGATAGTTTCTCAAAATGTTTACTTTCACCATTTTATAGCTAGTCCATTATTAAATAAATGACAAAATATTCAACACACATGTCCAACATAAAGGAACTATTAATATAACAAATTACAATAAATACTAACATACAACACGAATGACTAATTACTAACAAAACTTGTAACTCTTATGTTAATTTCAATCATTAAACTTAACGCATCACTAGTGAATGAAAATTAATATCGTTCATTCTTTACATACGACCAGATGTCCCATTCATTCAGCATGTGTTTCTACAAATATAAATCTTAAGCCAAAGACTTAAGGTTAATTTTTGATTGGTGATAAGTTGTAGTTAGTTAAATTAAATCTCGTTAGGGTCAATAATACCGTAGGCAAGCAGTGATAGGGTTAATATAATGGTAATAAAAAATCTGTACGGTTGTTTAGATTATTATTATAACAGATGTAGTATTACTACTTGTGTTTTTTTTTTGTGATTATGGCAGCTGGCGTATTGTGTGTTCAGTACCTTCCGAAATATTAGGCAAGTTCTATGGTTTTTTTTTTTCAGTTTTTTCTTTACTTGAAAATACACAAAAAAGCAGGTGAAATTAAAGTTTTGGTACTTAATCCCCCGTATAAAGGATATTTTTAAATCTTATTCTAATAAAGCTAATTCTTTACTGATATGTTGAAACTCAACTACCTATAATAATAAGTTGCATTTCTGAATAAATGAATTTAGCTGGTAGTTTCCTACACATTGTTATAAAAACGCAAAGCTAAAATTAATTAAGATAAACTGAATAAAGTTACGAACTTTAGGAAAAACAGTTATGTTTCAAAATCATTTAAAAGATTTGCCCTAACCAAACCAACATACTTAGCATACTTTGCAAGCCAAAGAAAGAAACCATCCAATGGTTACTGGCGCTCTAGGGTGGAGCAAGAGGGTGTATCAGACTTTTACTGAGAACCACCCAACTAAGTCCTTCAGTTGCCTTTTGCGTTGTAGCAATTCCCTGTGGTCCTAGCAACAAGCGACCCTACTGGACCCCATACAACTCTTTTAGACGCGCGTGAAACATAAAGGCAAACAATAGATCCAAGAACTGTCTATTACCAAAAACCACGAAAAACTACATCACAAAAATGACCTTAAACACACACAAAACTTACCAGCACATTTCTCCACACCTACACATCTCAGTTCCGGTACAAAATCCTCGGATTATCCGGATGGCAGGTGAAAAACTACGGAGTATCGTGTACTAAAGTTTAAAGAGAAGTTTTATCTGCAGAATGCGGCCCTCGCCGAGTTAAAACGCCTGTCTGCGTTTGAACTTAGATTTAACTGCATTACTTGGCAACGTTGATACCTAGTCCTACGTATTTTGCTAAAGGTTTATGTGACAGGGATTAAACTGGATTAAGTGTGAGTGGATGCGGATATTTTGTTTTGTAATTTAATTTTGTATTGTTTGTATATTTATTGACAGTACCGCTTTGTTACGCTGGCAATACTGGGCCTGAAGTCTGCTATTAGAATAGACTGTTTACCGTGTTACCCCAGTTAATGGGTTGTGGAGGTCTGGTAGGCAGCCGCTCCTCGTAAAATACTGGTATTCAGCTAAATCTGGCTTGACTGGAAGCCGACCCCAATATAGTTGGGAAAAGGCTAGGCAAGATGAGATGATGTACTACCAAATTGTCAAAATCAACAATTATGAAGGCAATGATCGACAATTCTACGAGTAATACAATCCTAATAGCAGACTTTGGACCCTCATCGGAGACTAGAGTCGGTAGTGGCAGGAAGATTAACGGCTACCGTAAGCGGGGGCTTGTGAGCCACGAGCAATGTATAGCTCGCCGTTCGGACCAAGCCCGAGTCGTCAACGGAGCGTAGTAATCGTAGTAATCCACTCGCTTTAGACAGAACGATTTTACTAACATCTGTCTAAGGCACCCAGTAAGGCTGATGCCTGTTAGCGAAATTGGAAAACGCGTGAAGGGATACTCATGGTAAACAAAGGGATTTTGAGGGAACATAGGTTGTTTGCTGGTAGTAGTAGTCAGTAAAAGTCTGACACGCCCTTCTGGTTCACCCTAGAGCGGAAGATGTCAGGTAATGAAACCCGAGATCCAAAAAAAGAACTGGCTAACTTTTATTGAAGAAAAGAACTTGGCAATATTTTATACTTCCAAAGATGTGAGTGAAGCAGTGAATATCATATTCATGTTAGTACAAAATAGGTTAAACTAAACTATTTTGCCAACAAAATGGAAGTTTGCGTGTCCTTCCAAAACATGTTGTACATAAAGGAACTTCGCGAGAGCCAAATGAGGTAAAAATGTGGGTAAAACTAACATTTTAACATTAGTTTAGAACTAAGACGGATGGCAGTTTGATTGTGTTCCAGAAAATTTTGGGTGACATGCGAGATATATGTACCCTCCCTCTCCTCCCCCTCTCTCTCTCCCTAGGTTGACTGGACAGACAAATAGAGGTACGGAGGCTTAGTAATAGGGTCTCGTTGGAACCCATCGGATACGGAACTCTAAAAAAGTCCCACACACCAACGCTTTTTTTCAAAATCAGTAGGACTTACCTAGGCCCCTAACCGAAGCCTCTGGCACACATCATTATCTTTCTGCCTTTTTCTATTGGTACTTGGGGATTTTTCTTTCTTTCTAGCATCACACATTTTTTTTTCAATTAATCCATCTTTTCTTTACCTTCTTCTCCTGTCATCCACATGCATATTCATAACTCTTCAAACATACGTTTCAGATCCTTTGCACTTGGCTAGAGAAGCCAGTCTCGCACCAATATTCGTGATCCCGCAGGTCTGCGTAATTGAAGTTAGCAATCCCTTGGATCCCGAGAGACTTACAAAATGCTTAAATATAGCCCGTAATTTATGGTGACTTAAGGTTTTTGCATTTTGCAAGTCACATTATGACCTACAGAATGCAAAAATGCAAAACCAGGATACTGCATTTGCAGGATTTGATTCCCTAGACAAACGATTCCCTTTCAAACCAGCCACTGTACACAGAACACCGACACACATAATCTATTAGCGGTAATGATAACCCGGTTACAGAGTCCGGAGACCCTAACGAAGTTAGTTTGGACTTCATCAATCAATCGGGCTCCATTTGAGTGGAACACAGTTAGGTCGCTGAAAGAGTTCGCTAATCTAATCAGGTTCCGTTAGATATTGATCGATTCTTGATTAACTGGAAATATGATAAAAATTGTTGCTATGAGGGATTGTGGAAGTCAAAAATATAGCGACAAGGGATCACATGGGCATGTTTCTTTCTCGTAACATTTCAGGCTCACCTACCTGGACTAGGCTAGGGGTAGGCTAGGCTAGCGAGGGTCGCGGGAATTCGATGGATGCGAGACGCACAGGATCAATCGCTGTGGCGACGCGTGGGGAGGCCTATGTCTAGGGGTGCGTCCACACTGAATGCGCGGTGACTGGAGCCTAGGCGGGCGCGGTGAGCGGGGGCGTGCGGTGGCCACAGTGACGCGCGAGCTCTTGTAGCTGTTCGACGTATATCACCGAACTGATCGACCGAACTGTTTTGATATCACCGCTACCCGCGCATTAGGTCGCTTGTTGACTAGGCCCGTAGTGCGGCCATAACGCGCGGATAGAAACGTTGGAAAACTACGCGCGCTAACTCGCTCGACCGTCGCGCTAGGCTCCCGCCTTAGTCACTGCACTATGGACGCAAAGGGGCGTTTCATATGTTTGATATTTCGCACCCGTCATCGCAACCGCGTTAGGCTTGTAGTTTGGACCCGGCCTAGCAGTGGACGTCTTTCGGCTGAGATGATGATGAACATTTTAGGTAGATTTACAGGGAAAAGAATTTAAACAAATATACAATCGGACGGGGCGCAGTGCTTGAATGATTGGGTGTTGCATTGTGTCACGGTTTCGATTACCGTACGGAACAAATATTACTTCTAGAATTGTCTTCTTACTCCCGCTGCCGCTCCTCGTAAAAATACTGGTATTCAGCTAAATCCGGCTTGACTGGAAGCCGACCTCAATACAGTTGGGAAAAAGCTAGGTAGATGATGAATAGTCTTCTTACTGTCGAACGAATCCACGATTTAACAAAACCACAGAATGTTACACGTGACTCACAAAACAAGACTCCCTTCAATTATGATTTCCCAACCAAAAACAATAGTAAAGAAAACCAAGCAAACACCTACCGGTTCAAAACGATCTTTCCAAAGAACCAACAAAGCATTATTGTCACAAACCGTCAAAACCAGTAACAAATGCACTCAAAGCCATAGGTGCTGATGCATTCCCTCACAAAGAAGTCCACAAATCACATCACTCACAAACTTACTCCTCATGAACAAAAAACGACGTAAAAGAGAACTTACAAAACCGAAATCCTCACTTTCTGCTCCAGTAAAAGTTATCCATTCATTTTTCACTTCAGTATAATGGTAAGCTAGTTAGGGAGCCTTTGGACCCGTAGCTAAGTCAGTGGAGTCTTTGTAACATCTATCTAAATCGAATTATACGCTGGGACGGTCGAGTACCCCCAGGCGCTGGACTGGACCGGACTGGGTCATGAGAAAATGGCGAGTTGTATTTGATGTCAGTTTGGCTACTGGGTCAGGGTATGTGAAGTTTGGAAGATAGTGGCCTAAATATGAAAGACGTTAAGCTATAAGTTGTGGATGCAATTGAAAACATTGGTAGTACAAGGAATGATCAGCGCAGTGCTTCCTATCTGAAAAGAGCTGAGAAGAAATGCCACAACTTATGTCAAGATCTCTTTTAAATGTCATTTTTGAATTTTCTTACACCGGTCACATTTAAAATTATACCTGAAACGATCTGTTATGGATTTTTTTTTTTCAGATGACGTGGATCAGTGTTTCCTAGTGACTACCATAAGAAGAAACACCAAAGAAAACTCAGAGGTCTGAAAAACTCTCTTAAAGTCCATGCACAAACATGCAATTGTCAAATCATATGGGAACCATGCAGATGGATCCTATAAATGGTCTTTTGAGGAAAGAACCATCTGGCCTAGACTTGTCCAGTCAGTGCAAGCATTTGTTAGGTATTCGAATAGCTTAAGGACATTTAGGTAGGCCGCCGAAAATACTCAAACTTCCAGACATACGTTAAAATTACTGAATAAAAATAGTGAGATCGCCAGTCTCTTATGAATATTACAGCCCAGTAGCTACCCTCACTAAATCTCCTAACTTACACCGACAACAACACTTGTAAAGCGATTTCCATTATATCTTCAGGAGTTACATTTCCACGTGAAATTTTGTGAGAGAAAAAGAACGTGATGGGACGAATAGTTTCTGAAAAGTTGGGGACACTTATTGTGACGGACGGGAAACTACGGAACCCCACACTGAGCGTGGCCCGACAAGCTCTTGGCCGGTTTTTCAGATGACACCGATTTGTGTTTCCTAGCAGACTACCCTGAGTGTTCCTACAGCTTAAGGACATTTGGGTGGGGGCCGCAGAAAATACGCATTCCGGTAGACATAAGTTAACGTCAGTGAAAAAAAAACTCACTACATCACAAGATCGCCCATCTCTTATGAATGCCACAGCTCAGTAGCCCTCACTAAATCTCCTAACTTACACCGACAACAACACTTGTAAAGCGATTTCCATTATATCTTCAGGAGTTACATTTCCACGTGTTTGGCTCCGTGTACTCAGTGGCGCATGTTTTCGCCCTAGTTGACTCAACTAACTAATTTTAATCAACCCTGGACCACGCTAGTTTGAGTTTTGTTCTCTAATTTAGTTTTGTAAAGGAAAATGTGGCTTATTAAAGTTTTGAGAGCGGATGATTAAATGTATGCTTGGATTGATAAATTAAAATTTTGTGAGAGATAAAGAACGTAATGGGACGAACAGTTTCTGAAAAGTTGGGGACACTTATTGTGACGGACGGAAAACTACGGAACCCCACACTGAGCGTGGCCCGACAAGCTCTTGGCCGGTTTTTCAGATGACACCGATTAGTGTTTCCTAGCAGACTACCCTGAGTGTTCCTACAGCTTAAGGACATTTGGGTGGGCCGCAGAAAATACGCATTCCGGTAGACATAAGTTAACGTCAGTGAAAAAAAAACTCACTAGATCACAAGATCGCCCATCTCTTATGAATACCACAGCCCAGTAGCTACCCTCACTAAATCTCCTAACTTACACCGACAACAACACTTATAAAGCGATTTCCATTATATCTTCAGGAGTTACATTTCCACGTGTTTGGCTCCGTGTACTCAGTGGCGCATGTTTTCGCCCTAGTTGACTCAACTAACTAATTTTAATCAACCCTGGACCACGTTAGTTTGAGTTTTGTTCTCTAATTTAGTTTTGTAAAGGAAAATGTGGCTTATTAAAGTTTTGAGCGCGGTTGATTAAATGTATGCTTGGATAGATAAATTAAAATTTTGTGAGAGAAAAAGATTATAACGTACTTATTGATGACTAGCTTTAGCCCGCAGCTTTGCCTGCGTACATAAAATATAGCCTATGTCACTCAGGAATACAGCAGCTTTCTATTGGTGAAAAATTTTTAGCAATCGGACCAGTAGTACTTCGACAGATTACCTCATACAAACAAAAAAACAAACTTTACCTCTTTATTATATTAGTATAGATATTAAAGAGGACCACAGGAGAATCTTTACCATCATAGCCCAAAATATTGCCAAACTTAAATGACAGTGAGCAGGGCACATTGCTCGCAGAACAAATATTGCTCATACGAGTATA
Organism: Mythimna separata; assembly: GCA_030763345.1. NCBI lineage: Eukaryota > Metazoa > Arthropoda > Insecta > Lepidoptera > Noctuidae > Mythimna > Mythimna separata. Next base: position 11,576,281 of record CM061192.1, read on the forward strand.
AGTCAAAATAATTAGTAATTTAGCCACGTCTATCAACAACTTTAGATTTTTTAAACGAAAGATTTTAAAATTTTTGATAACCGTGATCGCTAATACACAATTGCTTTGTTTTTGGTTCTTAGATCTTTTTGATTTCTTTATCTTTATAAAGTAAAAAACAACATTATTTTGCGCGTCTGTCTATTTGTCCTAAATATCACAACGGATTACGGATGCAATTTTCGCTAATAGTAAGAACTATTGTTCTTACTATTAGTAAGGAAGTTTTTTTTAAGGATCCCTATCATCTCAAGATTTTTCTGGATCTAGAGGAGGTAGGTAGGAGTGGGAAGAAGTATCAGATTTTTACTGACTAATATAATTTGACCAGTATTACACATACGATACAGTTAGCCCAAATTTTCCACATCTTTAAAGAAAAAAAACACGCCAAATTCACACTCCCACACCAAAAACCTCACATTGTGCCACAATTTCCCTCACATACAGACATATCGCAGGATCTCGACTCCGACACGAACCTAAAACGGTTCCTCGTATCTACCATCACCTGTTCGTAGCGCATTCTGAATTAGAATTGCTCGTGACACTTTAAAAAAACGTCTGATCTCAGATTGTGGCAAAGAGGTGTTACAAGAAAAATCCTTGGCTTTTAAAGTGGGAATTAAGCTGCTGGTTTTTTGGGCTTGAATTCTTGTGATTAAATTGGTTTCCTGGTGAGATAGCATGCTAATATTATAAAGGTGTGTTTGTGACTTCTTCTCCGACGGTTGAACGGTTTAGATTTAATTTTGCACACGGGTAGACCACATTCTGGAGTAGCACTTTTTATTTCGGGAGAATTATAACTTGGGTGATTTTCCACTGGTATGCGGGTACTGGTAAGCTTATTAGTAGTCCTGAGATGACCTACAAGAATACTGTCAAATAAATGTACAGATTGGTCAGGTTCACCAAATCTGTTTAGTTTTTCTGCAATTGCATGGGTCTCATATGATTTGACCAAACGGATTAACTTTAAAAGATACTTTGATTTGAGTTCTGAGTTGGTTTTGGTGTTTCATCTCAGAGTAGTCAGCTAAGAAACACCAGCCACATCAAATTGAAATGGACATATATCCAAACTAATATTATAAATGCGAAAGTAACTCTGTCTGTCTGTCTGTCTGTCTGTCTTTGCTTCACGCCTAAACTACTGAACCGATTTGTGTGAAATTTGGTACAGACATAGTTTGGAACTTGAGAATGGACATAGGATAGTTTTTATTACAAAAAATAAAATAAACCGTAAAATAAAAAATAAAATTTATTCCGGACATACAGCGCCATCTATTGGTCAAGAGTCGGCATCAATTGAGTACTGAAAATTCATCGGAAAAATGTAAATAAATAGTAAAAAGGTATGAAACATTTTCGCCCTTTTTCGATCGGCAATAACGGCTTTAATGCCCCTAAGTAAGTATACCTACATATCTTCAATTCCAACGCAGAACTCATTATGTTGATTTTTGAAGAGTTCCCTAGAATATCTTCCACATTTCATTTTTGAAGAGATCCCGCGAGATCGGGAACTAAAAACGTAGGTAAAACCAAAAATCTGCCGGAAGTCACTATTCCACGCGAACGAAGTCGCGGGCAAAAGCTAGTGCATAATAAATATAACTTATCAGTTACTTTATAAAGACTGCTCTTGGTAGTCCGAGGTACGTATTCAAAGTTTTAACAGCACCTTAATACAACCGAAATTCCAAAGACTTTATACATAAAAAATGTAAATGCTAACCAAACGTATTTCATTCACCAAGTCCAAATTACGAAACGAAATAAAATAGTAACAACCACCGAACCGTGCACACCTAAATGCTATAAAAATTTTAGGACTCCAAGTCCTCATTTGTACAAGAGATCAGAATTTCTTGTTTATCCAAGCCTGATATATAAATAAATCAATGGAGGCAGTTATTTCTGATGCAAAACACGTTTATATGCTCCTAAACTTCGTTTGACGTCCACTCGCTGTGCAATTGAGATGTACTTTGGCTTATTTACAGTCAGAATGGGCTTTTTCCTCTATAAACATTGACCGGGGTCTTCTCTTTGTCCTGGTCCAAGTTAGGAGCGAAAATCTTGCATTAGAGTTTATATACACGAGCGGCATTTTGCCAATTGCAGTGGCAACTGCTGTGCAAGATGGATTGGACACACACTTCGAAGGGATTCCGACCACATACCCAAACAAGCGTTGGACTGGAAGCCCCAAGGAAAAAGAAAACGTCGCCGTCCCCGTCAAACTTGGCGTCGTCGCACCGTGTTGGCAGAAGCGGCGAGCAACGGGATGGACGTGGAGCGAGGTGAAGCGGGAAGCTCAAGACCGTTCGCTATGGAGGATTGCTGTGGACGCTCTCTGCCCCATCTAGGGGACAAAGGACATTAAGTCAAGTAAGTCAAGTGGCAACTGCAGACGACGACGACACGAGGCAGCGTTAGCCGTCGACCTATAGTGACACTTGACAGACACGACAGCTGCCGCTAATCTTCATTTGTTGGAATGTCGACGGCCACCGTTAACAGCATTTTTTTTTGGTGAGAAATCATCAGAATGACTTCTCCCGCTCTTGAACGGGGCAAGTCAGACGTGGGGGGAGTGTCAGTCTCTTACTGACTAAAATCTACTTCACAGTGCCTTCTTTGCCTTCGTTCCAGGGTCTCGGGTTTTCCTTTCAGAAGCCAACTCATAGCCACAGAAGCTTTGAACTTGCTGGGCTCCTGCATCAATAGATGCTGCCAACACGTCGACGGCTACCGTGTTTGTCGACCAATTTCAACAGCTGCAGCTATATCTGCCGTTGGCAACACACCGCTCGTGTGTTATAGCTCTAAGATTAGAACCAGATAAGCCAATTGTATTCAATGATTCAGAAGGAGTGCTTACAATAAGATCTTGAATAGGTTAACGTTTATGAATACTTCAAATGTAATTTATTTTTTTGTGTACGTCTTTGTAAGCGTTTTGTAAATAGGGTTCGCGAGTATTGACGCAATTGAGTTACATTTATTTTTTTGAAAAGGTTATTTTCTAACAGACCGTTTTGTATGCCTACAGTTCAGTACTGAATGGATTGGTTAAATTAAATTTCGTCATTCATGGCTTCTTTGTATAGAAACCAATACAAGATTTTATAGACAGCTAAACATTATTTAAATCTTAACTAACAATATGGCGACAAAAGTGTGGCCCAAAGGACTAGCGGCATTGCCACGTTTTATGGCAATGCTTCATCTCTGACCGAGGTAAAAGCCAACCATAAATTGTTTAGTTCTGATCATACAGCCAATAAAAATTACAGAGCCAGCTGGTACAAGAATTTGTTTTCACCACAGGAGTCGTTATCACTATTTCAGACGGCTGGCAATTACTGCTGGACTTAAACCTTCTCCAAACATCAAAGCATCGACCAGTCTAGCCCGGGCCCTGGTAAAGTCTATGGTCCGGAACGAGGAGGAAAGGCACGTCTCTTTCTGCAAAGCAGTACTTAGGTTTAGCAATAACTCCTTATAGTAATGTTAGCGAAGGAGGTGGCGGCACGCGTGAGGGAAGGGATATCCTCACACCCTAGCAGGGTTGAAGCCTGCTCCATAGGTTGACTTCCTATCGAGAAATCAGGGGTCCTGGAACGCAAAGCAAAGAAAGAACATAGAAGTGAGTTTAAGTCAGTAAAAGTCAGCAGAAGTTACTACATGATTTCCCACGTAAAAAAAAATCAAAGGATTATGACCACGAATCCTAATCCACCGCTTCCTCCTCTACCTTAAAACTTCCCCCCGCATTATAAGAAAGAGGGGGAGGCTGAATGTAAAAAAAAAGAACAGAAGCTCCCAACGGTAAGGGGAATACAAATCGAAGTATCGGATTCTGTTATTTTTTACCATAAAAACCTTCTCGGGACGTAAGGTGAAACTGTATTGAATAAAGAAAATCATTTATTTTTATGTTATTTTTACGAGGGGGCTCTATTATATTGTTTTTGTCGCTATAACTAGGCTGTAGTTGTTGTCTCTTCATTTTTATGTGATTACAAGTCTCGTTTGAGTTTTAGTTGTAGGTACATATATGTTTTCATGTTTTTGGCAAACGATCGATTTTTTTTGGTTTCGAAGTGAAATTTAAAACAGGTATGTACTCAGGTTTGCGAACCCTAGAAGCTGTGAAAAAAATTGAACTTCTAAGTTAACAAAAAACAAGATGCCTCGGCTGTCGCAAAAATCGTATGTTTACACTCTTAAGGGAATCAATTCATAGGGTAATACCCACTGATCTACACCCCTGAACCTTGGCATGAAGCTAGGTCTACACGAGTAGGTATAGGAAAAAATCTAAAAACTGTAAATTTGTAAATGCATCACGTAAAAATTGCGTATCGAATCGAGTCTGACAAAATTTTTAAGACTCGATTCGATTTTTTTTTATTCATCATATGACAAAAAGTTACAAAGGCGGGCTTAATGCTTTAGACATTCTCTACCAGTCAACCTAAGGTGGTGACTTAATTCACTGGTAGTGAAATAAGTAACTTATAAAGGAACTTATAAAATAAAACAACAAAATCCTCATTCCACTTACGCATATCATTTTCAAAGCCACCCGTCGGAACGACCGAAGGCGCCCGAACCCGCCCGAAGACGCACGAACTAACCCGAACTGACACGATCTTGACACGAGCGCGCTGTGTCATCACGGGATCTCGCCGTCTGTTTATTTACTAGACCTAGTTATGGAAACCATGCAGATTAGTGTTTGAGATGGTCTTTTGAGCAAAGAACCAAACAGATTTGAGTTGTTTTTGGTAGTATATCAAATACTCCTCATTTTTTCAAAACTAATCTTCACGGGAAACAAAATTACATAGACGGACTTAATGCCTAGGTATTCTCTACCAATCAACCTAAATCCTAAGGTGATAACTTATTTCACTGCCAAAAAACTTACAAATCTAATTCAAAAATAAAACAACAAAATCCTCATTCCACTTACGCATATCATTTTCAAAGCCACCCGTCGGAACGCCCGAAGACGTACGAAGACGCCCGAAGACGCACGAACTAACCCGAACTGACACGATCTTGACACGAGCGCGCTGTGTCATCACGGGATCTCGCCGTCTGTTTATTTACTAGACACGGGAAGCAAAATGGATTTAGAATTGTAGACGTTGTCGTGGATTTGTTCCTTTTGCTACCCTTGTTATGATTTTATTAAAAATGTTGATTTTAGTTTAGGAGTTTTTGCGTTGTGTTGTTTTACACAAGTTTCATTAATATTTTGCAAAAATAACAAAAAGAAAATTGAGTGTTTCACGCTCCTGGCAGTGGCTTCAACCGCGTAATAGAAAATTATCCAAAGGGAACATACTCCCGTGATAAAAGTATCCATGTGCATACATAGTCTACCCATGTGCTGAGTATCATCAAATTACATTCAGCCGTTCGAGCGTGCAAACGCAACAAACGTCAGTACACACTCACAAACTTGCGCCTTTATAACATTTGTGTGTTGAATCATGAGTTTTCTACTGTTGTGATAGAAAAACCTTGGTTTTAATTTTATTTTTCAGTTTTATTCATAACCCAAAAAATCTAGGCTAACCCAGCTTTAGACTTCACAGTACCTACAGAACCCAAACTAAGCACTGATGTAAATACACATAGTACATAGATCTGGGCGTCCGTAATCACGGATTATGAACACCCTTTGTTTGTCGGGAACAGGCTGACATCGCTAATTCCTGTTGAGGAATCAGATAACGAGATGTGTTCTGAAAGTGACAGCCCAAAGTTTGTAGTGGTGTTCTAGTAATTATGGAATCTATTTTGATTCTCGACGAAGGCAATAATTAATCTGTTTATGGATAAAATTAAAGTAATAACGTTGTTTAAATCAATTGTTGTAACTGCAGTTTGTTTGGTCTCCTTAAAGTCAAATTCGTCAACTTTACCACAAATCGCGCGAGACGGAAGATTTGGAAGGTAAAAGTAAGGCTAAAGCATGGCAGAAGGACACGAACGAGGCTAGCAAAATAACTTAGATATACCTAGGTCATTTGTATAAAGGAAATAGTACTAAATAAAAATTTACAGCTCAATTAGAAAGTCAAACCTAATCATCAGACCTTAGTTCATGCGGTTGCCGACAGAAAACAGACAACCGCATTCATCCGATTGAAAGTTTTATCTACTTGCCTCTCAGAAATGTCAGCCCAAATTCTGTCAAAGTTGTGTGACGTTCTAGCACCGCTTTAGAATCGTTTTTAAGCTTCCCTACTATTGACTTACCAACAAAAACTTCTATACTATTGACAAAAACTTCCATACTATTGACAAAAACTGCCGTACTATTGACAAAAACTTCCGTACTATTGACAAAAACTTCCGTACTATTGACAAAAACTTCCGTACTATTGACGAAAACTTCCGTACTATTGAAAAAACCTTTCGTACTATTGACTCCGCCGCCATATTGAATATTATTCACTTAAAAACTGCACCACACTCACAGCCACAAGCAGAACAAACCATCTGTATTCCTGCAACACTCTTGTTCTCAATGACACGATTGTTTTGTTCAACTCTCCAGCGAAACGTTATTTACGTGAACACACGTAAAACTTACGACGTGCAACGTTTTGAATGTACCAACGTTTTGTTTAAGATCAACGTGCAGTTTGTGATTATTATTGTTTTATGCGCTGCTTTGTCTTTGCATTTGTAGGCTTGATTTTCAGGATGCGGGGTTGGTTGAAAGAGTTACTGGGTGTAAATCTAAGGATGTTGAATCAATACATGGGTTTTCGTCAGTAAAAGTCTAGGCTAGCTGTCTGGCTAGCGCTAAACCTGGGTAGTACCCAGGTTTAGCTGGGTAGTACCCAGGTTTAGCTGGGTAGTACCCAGTAACCTATAACCTGTATAGTAACCTGGGTAGTATCCAGGTTTAGCGCTACCCAGAGTGGGAGGAGTTATTTGTTAATACGCATCTCAAAAAACAAAAGCCTAGACTTCTTCAGTATAAGTATTTGATAATCAATAGTGTATCATTATTGGTTATGAATTATTAAATTCTAATTGAAAAAGTTGAGCTCCGATTTGTCTAACATAATATGTCATGTGTCACATGTCCGAATATTAAAACACTAGATTGTGTTAGATTGTTGTTGTGGATAAAGTCAGGAGGTAGAAGAAAGCATATATTTGACTGGATCCCCATTCTTAGTGTACCTAATCATAGTAACTTACTACAACTTTACTTACTACTTATACTTTATAAAGTCGTCATGGCTGAGACCCAGGCCTTTTTTCAAGGAAATGCAATAAGATATGCTCATTCCCTCACGATATTTTTCTTCATCGTTTTGAGAGCAGTGATGATAAAATAGATTAAGTAATGCACCTGGCTGAGTTTCAGACAACTCGCAATGCACCTGACCCGTAAATCGAGGCCGTCACCACTTATGCCACCACAGCTTCCACCGCTTTATTCCTAGTAAATCGGATCAAGCATCTTAGCATCTGTACTACTCAGAATCTATCAATACAATTATCAGATTTTCTTGTCTAACAATAGAATTTCCAGAACTACAAGACTGCAGTTCTATTGACTACTGATTAAACTAACTTAAAATTCCTAAGAAACTTAGGTCGACATTAAATGCTGCACTAACTGGACCTTGTAATTAAATGAAGATAGTTAATCAAGAGAGAATTCTGTTTTCTCGAATGAAAATGACGTTTTATTTAAACTTCATTCAAATCAAAAGGGAAATCTTTTTAAGGAAATTCGTGGTACGGTCTGTGTCCTATGTTACCTCACCTATCTTAGAAGTATAACGAAAGAAATATGGATCAGACAATAAGAAATATTGAATGGACCTAAAGGTAACTAATTTATATACTAACTCAAACTTGCTACACCCATGCTTTAGCCAATGACTTCGCATACGCGAAAATCGAAAATTATCCTACGATAACATATTTTTTGAGGTTGTATTTCATCAAATGACATCTCCTCCATTAGGGTGTGAGATATGCTGTATAAAAGTGATCTGTGTCCTTCAGTTACCTTTTGTGTTATAGCACCATGGTCATTCGTGACGCAGGATACATTTTATGTGTCTGTGTCCATATCTAGAACACGCCTTGGACGAACAAAAGAGAAGTCTAGCCGTGTGCCAAGTTTTATACAATTTTGATCAGAAGTTGAAGTAATATAAAAAAGCAAAAGGGTTTTTTTGTTGGTTTAAACACGCTAACCTCTAGGACTATCAGTCGGATTGGAAAAATCTTTCCGTATGGGTTAGCCAGGTTTACGACATATTTAAAAATTGTTGGGTTAAACACGCTAACCTCTCGAACTACCAGCCGGATTGGAAAAATCTTTCCGTATGGGATAGCCAGGTTTACGACTATATTTAACGACTTCACGGTACGACGATAGAAAGTATCGTGAATGTGAAAACCGCAGGAGACAGTAACAGATACAATAGAACTTATATATTTTTTGAGTTACTTACTGAAAGAAGAAATAACTATGTTAAGGCGGGCGCGACGTTAGAATTATCCATACAAACGTAATACCAAAATCATTTGCAGTTTAAGCATATTTATACCATAATATGATGTTACTCGGATTCAGACAATAATTATCTAGGTTCCTACGTCGTCTTTTTGTTGAAAAACTTACCCCAAACGAAATTTAAGCGAATTTAAATTTGCACATTTTCGCACCGAAAATGTCATGTTTTTATTTTGATTTTTCTATATTATAAAGAATAATATTTCAAAATATCTCTCCGTAGGAACACAGATATTTTTATCAAGTTATAAATACTCGAAACCATATTGGAAATACATTAATTTTTCATTCATCATTTTTGGTATTACGGAACATCTCCAAAATTTCCAATATTTTGTATTGCTATCACAGCAAGCAACTGTCAGTGTGCGGATGATGACTTTACTCAAGTCAGTGTGTCCAAGAATTGTTTATACTATCTGGATTGATTCCATCAACCTCAAAAACGTATTTTATTTCGTCTCAACTCGAGATAGCGCGCGGTGTACGCAGGCCACTTAAGCTATATGGCCCCGATGCCAACCAACCACCCATAGTTTCGCGTCGACTCGTCGTCATTTTCAATCCTTCCTGGGGTTGTCTGGTAGCGGTCAGCGATAAGACTGCTATTGTACCCATAGATCTAAATGACTGTAAGTTTTGTTACTAATTTTGGTGCCTTCCTCTGCTCAACATTACCGTAGAAAATATTTCTACACAGTGCTAATCCAAAGATTAATTCACATCCAAACATCACCTGCCACTGAGGTAACTCCGCTGTTTGAGCACAAACTATGGAGGAGCGGCCTTTGACAGCTTCCACCCATAGAGTTATGAAGCACCTCAGTCGTCACGCTAGCGATGGCAATGTGAGTTCAGATAAGAAGAAGAATTTGCGGTGTATATAGCTACAACCATACCAATATTTTCAAAGGATATGCGTCACCTCCTTTCCTGTCTAACATACACAACTACCTGTACATTCAATATACGAAGTCAATGACAGAGCTGTCCAAGCGGCTAAAAAATCGGACCAAATTTGAGTCAGATCGACACGAGAAGAAGAATATTTTCACAAAGAATGGGTGTCTTTGTGAATAATGTGAATATGTTACATCGAGGCAAGTGTAGTTTTAGTGGTCTATTGTCGGCCACATCATTGCTTTTCATTAGGCGAGATATCATACACGAGCCTATCACAGTAATCACACTAATATTGTAGAGGCGAAAGTGTATGTTTGTTACTTCTTCATAGTCAAACAACTAAACGGCTTTACATGAAATTTTGCACACAGGTGGCCCATGTCTTGGATGTGTCCCAAAGAAACATACCCAAATATTACTAGATAAAATGTATTCTGCAGGCTATTTATGGCATAGTCTGCCAGTGTACCAAATTTCATTGAACCGTTCGACCACGAAGACGTAGGTAACATACTCACAAATATACAGCCACACTCACAAACTTTCACTTCTAGAATATTAGTGGCATCTCTGGACATTCCTAGCTCTGTGGCTTAACCACAGATACAATATGTACATACAGAACACCAAGTAATAGCTCTTAAGTGTGCTCATAAACAGACAAGTCAGGAAGCTCTGGACGTGTGATTACTTAACCATTTGTCATCGTCTAAGGGGCAATGGGTGAATGTACATGGATAGACTTTGGTCGGGTGATTTCTACGTGCCTATTCCCTTAGCCGTGTTACCCCAGTTAATGGGTTGTGGAGGTCTGGTAGGCAGCCGCTCCTCGTAAAATACTGGTATTCAGCTAAATCCTGCTTGACTGGAAGCCGACCCCAATGTAGTTGGGAAAAGGCTAGGCAGATGATGATGATGTTCCCTTAGCCAAATTCAAATAGTAATCTCATGTTAGAACCAATCGCTGTGGAAACGTTTGAAACAGTTATCTTGGCGTTGGAACGCAACGGGCAAGTGATGGTGTTTGCTCACTAAAAGTAGAAATGTCATCTTGTTCGACCCTAGAGCAGGAGTAAACTTTGATCATTTCCCAACTAAAAAAATAAATAACAATCTTGGAGACAATAAATTAAAAAGACTTGTCAAAAGGTGGTAGAAGTTTGGAGATGTTTTATATTTTTTAAGTATTTATCCCACATACACTTAAACCATACAACAAAGCACAGGTCCGATCGTGTGTGGAGTACTTCAGCCACATATGACCTGGTGCTGCAAAATGCTATCTGGTAGCTTTGGACTCAGTGGAAAGGCGGGCTTACAGGCTAATTGGTGATCCAGAATCCAGATTTGATTAACACCAATCTACAAAGCCTGGACAGGCATGGGGTAGCCAGCTTTTCGGCATTTTACACGATGCATTTTGGAAATTTGACTTGATTCCGGTATCAACTTTCTGCCATCGAAAAACCCGTCATACGGCGAGTGTCCACCCTTAGACCGTTTCCACATTATCCGATCCGATATCGGTATCGGACGCCAATCCGATATCGGGGTAAGGTAAATGTATGAGATATGTACCTGTCTTTCATATTGTCCGACCCGATATCGGATATCGGAGCACAGCATTTCATACATTTTACTTACCCCGATATCGTATCGGCGTCCGATACCGATATCGGATCGGATAATGTGAAAACGGTCTTACGTTGTTGAAACCTCTACGGTCCGAGCTAAGCGTTTAGCTTCGTCATTTACCGCTTACATCAAAGGATTGGAATAATTTGCTTGCAGTGGTCTTCCCGTCTGATTATAATTTAAGTATTTTCAAGGCTAGAGTGAATAGGCTCTTAATAAAATGTGCGATTACCCACCAACGATTGCATCATGGGATGGCAGTCAAGCACTGGTTTATATCATGAAAAAAATACCGACACCGCCATATACTTGCTTAAAAGCAAAAAAGACCTATGTACAGAGCTGAACATAAAAAAAAATCTAAGAAATATATGTATTTAGGTTTAATATTCTTAGTAAGAAACATATTTCAATGCTAAAAAGTGTCGAGATCTCGTTGTAATTTCAGGAGCAGCGTTTTCTCACATATCCAGGGATCTCTAACCAGGTTTCACTGTATATAAAATTCATAAATTTAGCGTTTATCTGAAGTGTGAAACAGCTCTAAATTTATTTTAAAAAATGTATTTTCGTCCAAATCTAATTGATTACATAAAATTATTTTTTATTCTCCGTTTAACACGAATTTTCTTTGTAATTTACTTTACAAAACTACGTTAAAAACTAAAATATTATCAGAGAAAAATCTGACAAGAATAATTTAGAGCAAAAAAATTATAAATTCAATTTATTAGGTACTAAACCTAATAATATTGGTGCGCCGAACTTTGATTGTATTATTTTAAGACTACCCTCCGTCCATGATTGGCAAAATTTAAAAATTGAAACAGAATTTTGTTTGATTTTTAAGCGAAGATAATTTTTATTTCGATTTTCTAGACTAATTAATTAAATCCCTGTAAAATGGCTTCGTATTTTGTTAGCTTTTGGTTATAGAAGTTTTTTTATAAACTTCTTGTTAGAAGCAAAATTCATGACCATCATTTTCCCAATTATCCCATTACCTATTTAAATTATTAGGAACATTTTTTTTTTATTAGATTTTTTTATTTTTTTTGCCATATAAATTTATTATCAAAGTAAGAGCTAACTCTTATATATAGGGTAAAAATAGCCTACGAGAATTTTAACTTAGAGCTACCAAAAATACTTGCACAAAATTTTATAAAAATTGTTTAAGCCCTATCGAACGAGTTCTATATTAAACATGTGACACAAGACTTTTATAACAGCTGATATTATTAACCCTGACTACGAATAAAAAATCTCAGTAACACAAATACCTAAAGGTTTTCATTTCAAACTAAAATAATTTAATTAAAACAATTTCTCGTTCAAAGTAAAGTTAAAATCAATTTATTTCTATAAAAACATTTTTACGGGCTCCTATTACGTTAAAAAATCACGTGTTTTCAATTGACCTCTCAAAAAACGCGGCAAAAATACAATCGCTTGTTTTAAAATTCGGGTCACGGTAGAAAATTGTTATTTTATTGCTGAAAAGGTATTATTACCAACAGCCCCTTCAGAGGTCGCCTGAACCTCCTCCCTTCACTCATCGAATGATTTGGTAGAGGACTGGTTTTTTTTTATGTGGGAAATCATCTACATGACTTCTCCCGGTCTGGACAGAGCGGGAGGGCGTGTCAGTCTTCTACTGACTAAAACCCACTCCCGATTTTTCTTCTTTGCTTTCATTCCAGGGTCCCGGGTCTTAGTTTTGGAACTTATCCCATGGCCCACGACAAATATACAATGGAATCCAGTATAAACTTCTTTTCTACGTGTTTGTTACCTAATTCCTACGGTTTGCCGGGGATGAAACTTTGAGGTATTCCACGAAGCACAACCAAACGAAGCACAACCAGACGAAGCGCAACTAAAGTATTCCACGAAGCACAACTTTGTGCTTCAAATCAATAAAATAAAACTTGTTTTGAAGCATAAAGTTGTGCTTCGTGGAAGACTTTAGTTGCGCTTCGTCTGGTTGTGCTTCGTGGAATACCTCGAAACTTTGTGTGTATATTTATGTGGGTCCCTGAATGGTGTGAAAATATAATTGAACTCGAAGTATTTTTTATTATGAAAAATAGGCTTCTGGCGACACACGCGACCCTTGTTGCGTCGGTTTACTCGTAATGTCGATCCGCTCTGGCCATTACTCATGATCTACACTAGATTCATCATCATCTACCTGGCCTTTTCCCAACTATATTGCAGTCGGCTTCCAGTCAAGCCGAATTTAGCTGAATACCAGTATTTTACGAGAAGCGGCTGCCTACCAGACTTCCACAACCCATTAACTGGGGTAACACGGTACTTCATGGCAAGACTGGAGTCAGCTTTACTGGCTTCTGACTATCCGTAACGACTGCCAAATATCTACAAATGACATCCGATCAATGATCAACACTAGATTATCTTTCAATAAAATCGTCAATAGACAACCTTCCCAATAACCACAATTCCGCAAACAAATCAACAGGTCTAAAAACCCGATAGTTCCCATTTTCTAATACGATTTGTAAGCCGGACCCGACACGGCAATAAAATGGACCCCTGGACCACATTGTAACCACCGACCACGCCTCCTGTGTCCAGAAAAGGGTGTGATTCTGGCCCAAATTGAGGTAGAAACGAATGAAAGTGTTTATTGGTTTTTTTGTTAGTTCAGCCATGAATTGTCGATGCAAAAACGTAAAAATAGAAATGCTTAAGACAAATAAATTGCAGGTTAGCTTTTCTTTTCAATTTAAAATAGATGATGCCGGTGGTTCTAAACTGAATACTCTAGTCACTGTCAGAGAACAGTCTCTTTTTAAGTCCAAACATCATCATCATCATCATTTTAGTCGAAAGACGTCCACTGTGAGACATACAGTAAGCATGTAATCATCAATTTATATGAGAAACATGCAGTTTAATGTGTACTGCTGGGAAATGATTACCATGGACCTGAAGCGCAAAGGGCAACTGAAGGATCTTCTGACATCCTGGAGTATTCACTCAGAGCAAAAGAGACAACTTGATGGTAGTGGTGGTGATGTTGATGTACTTTATCTGGTCAAGTTTATAGTTGGCATGTGAAGCACATTCTTCGAATGTAGGAATAATTCTCCGAAGACTCTGTCTAAAATAAAAGCCTCATTATCTAGGAGCAAGTAGTAAATCGGAGCATAAAATTTATTCATGATATCTTTCATAATCTGAGCGTATAATTGTCAGGCAGAGTAGGATACAATCGCAACTGGGTGGAGACCATCCACCTTTCGTTTGGCCTCCCCCAAAGCGAAGATAGATGGTTTGTGTAAGGAGTGATATTGAAAGAAAAGGGACTGGAAACACTGACTGTGTTAGCGTGATGAGTGACAGGAGAGAATGGAAAAAAAATGTGAGGACCCCAAATAACACGGGACAACAGCAGGAACACGCTGCATAGCATAGCATCAGCCTTATAACATTCCCACTGCTGGGACTCAGGCCTCCTCTCTAGGAAAGGGGATGGGCCGTATTTCACCACGCGGGCCCAGTGCGGGTTGGTGAATGTCACATGTCTTCGAATTTTTGGTTCTAGGACATGCCGGGGACCACGATGATAAAGTTATAATCACAACTGCATTAGTAAGTAAACTACCATTAACATGAAAACAACATAATTGCAACCAGAAGCAAGTTAATTAGCGAACCAATTAATTTATAATAGCAATTAAATCAGATACACTTCCTAATCATCGTGTCAGAGATTTAATTAGAGCGAACCGCAAGCTCCCAGTAAGCAACGAATCGGTATACGTATATTATTATAACCAACCTTTACTATCCCACTATTGGGTAAAAAGATTCCTCCATTACTTAAATTTATAGTTAATCTACTCTCTCTGGGCTATTGTTTACCAATGCCTCACTGATGCCCTGAAAAACCAGAGAGGCCTACTCGGTTTTTGAAGAGAGATGGGCTGGTCGGAGTAGGCCTACTAAAGGTTATGACCACCATGGCCCATGTCCAATGGTCTGCTTTCGAATAAGTGCGGAATAAAAATAAAAAAGAAGAATACCAATGCCTATGGAAGACTTCTAGGTCGTCCTAAGCCAGTTATTTAGTGATCAGCCACGATTTCTGGGCCTTTCTTTTGAGGTAGGGAATCATCTCTCTGGACCTGTTCAGATTTGCTGACATCTTCTTGCAGGAGATTTCTGGACTTTAGAATTCAATATCTATCTCCTGACTTACTTCATAGGCTATTCAAAATAAAGAGTGAGTGAAGTTATAGGACAGAAGTTATCTTTTCCAATATAAATAACGTTTTAACCAAAATACTAAAGATTTCCTTATTGTATGTAAATGATCTTGAATGTATCTTCAACAGTGTTTCTTCAGTCGGACGTACCTGGAATGAGAAAAGTAATGGTTAGCTTAGAATTTTAAGTACGGAACTGTCAGTCAATACCGAGAACATATTGAAGAGTTTTACTAAGATGTCGAGATCAGCTACAAAAATATGGTAGAAGGGTTTTGGCGGGTCAATCAACGATTACATCAATGCTTACCATCAGGTGGGATTGCGGACAAGCACTACCGTCTGTTTTTTAAAACCCTGAGACTAAAATGACATTACAACACAAAACAACTGGCGTCCTTCCTGTAGTAAGTTCAGTTCAATTCAGTCCCAGGGTATAAAAAACAGACGATAGGCACTAGTTTATATTATTAAAAAATATTTTACACAAAACATAACGACACCAGAAATATGAATTAACGTAAGGGACATATTTACATTATGGGTAAAAGGACCTTAGGTCTATAGCCGTAAGAGACACTTTTACAGTTTTAGTAAGTCCCTTACATTAATTTATATTTCTGGTATCGAATAGACAAATGAACATGCCAAATATTCTTAAAAGCATCACAAATAACTGGAAAACAATAAATTTCCTCAAGAAATAAACTTAGAACAGAACCTTATTTTCAACAAACAACTCAAAATTGCAAACTTCTCGTAACTTTGGACAAAAGCTATAGAAGACAGAATAAATATTTATGTATATTGTATTTAAATCAAAGTTATGTAAATTCTAAAACCTGCCAATTCTTAAACATAATAGCAAAACGGCAATACAATAAAACATTTCCAAATAAATGAGTCTCGAATTAATGATGGCCATAAAATTACCATATTATTTATATTTACAGATTCTATCTGAATATAGAAATATGACTGGGCGAATAAAAACAGAGTTAGTCATACACAAAAAAGGAATTTAATAACTAAAACACAATTTAAAAGAAACTAATTTGTAGAAATCTAATCAGAAGCGGCATTAAGGAACGCCCCCTAACGGGCTTGGGATGAGACCCGCCCATGGTGGCCCAAGTTATAGAAGGAAGCGATTACTCAAATGTTTTTTTGTTCTTGAGGTGAGTAATCAACAAATAATTTGTCTCGTTTTATGGGGAGATTTGTACTGATTCAAAGTCACCTGTGTTCCTTCAGTCGTCTACACTTTGGAAACTTTGAAACTCTGTCGACGAAACGGCAACGTCGTCCAGTCGTGTGGTTGTAGCTTCGGCGATAGAGTTTTAAAGTTTTGTAAGAAAGCTATGAGCAGGCACCTATAAATGACGGAAAGCTAAAGTTGAAGCTACGCGTATAAAAGGCTCTTTCGGACATTCCCGCGGCCCTAACAGGCATCGGCTCTTCCGGGCCCCTTCAGTTTTTTCCTTACAACATATAGAATTTGAGTTATGAGAAGGGTCTCTGAAAATTCCAGAACCAATCCTATAGAAAAATTGTCTACTATTTGCAAACAATATTTTTTCCAGATTTACATGTGGATGGATGGAGAGGGAGGCCAAAGAAAAGATGGATGGATTGTGTGAGAAGTGATATGGAAGAAAAGGGAGTGAGTGATAGCGTGACGAGTGACAGGACAGAATGGAAGAAAAAGACGTGTTGCGCAGACCCCAAATAAAACGGGACAAGGGCAGGAAGATGATGATTTTTTCCAGATGTAAACGATTACTCGTTTATCCACTAATTAATAAAGCGGACCAATTTTTATTCTTTGTTTAAAGGCGCTGATCTCTAGAACCACCAGTCTGATTAAAAAATAACTTTATGTTTGTGATAGCCATGTAATATCACACTATAACCCGTGGAAAGGTAGGCAGATGTAAAGCAATATTCAGCGTCGGTTTAGGAGCAGACTTAACAGCGGCTCCGAAACAGTCGCGTGCGTGTAACCTAGACCCTATGCAAGCCCAAGAAATCTAGACTAACCCTGATGCCATTGATAAGAAAAAAAAAAACACGAGTAGGTCATATAGCCGCGGAGAATCTTAACACCGCGATTCAGGTTAGTGACGTAATAGATCAACGCCATCTATCGAGCAATTAAGAACTAATATTTAATAGATTCAACTTAAATGTACGGTTGTACTGCCATCTATAGATTTTTTGCGGCAACCTTTGCTTCGCTACAGTCGCGGTCATAACAAATTGCATTGTTTGAGCGCCATCTAGTGTAAACTAACTACAAATTATTTACGATATTGATAATATTAGTACTTACAATGTAAACAAGCAGTTTTTCTTCGTTTCTTACCACGAACAGATAACAGAACACACAGAAGGCACATTATAGTTTATTTTGATTTACTTTATAGGTACATGAATTGAAAAAATACTTTTTGAATTCTAGTTCATAGTAGGCACTTATCTTTCTTTAAAAAAGATGTTACATGAGCGTGACGATGAACGTTTTACATCAATTTATCTCTAAAACTTGATAGTATTTATTATGCCAATTAGTAAAGTCGTTACTCAGTCACACAGTTCACACACTTTGATTTCCAAATGTCTTTAAACATTCTTTCACATCGAACATTACACGCGTTTCCGAATTCATTTCATAGATTCATTTCATTTCAAGAAACTTTAGTTAGTTCAAAACCAAGCAATTTACACTTTACAGTAAGTAATAACTAAACACAAAACTTTAAACGACTGAACTTTTAAAATTGAATAAAACAAAACAAACAACCATTAATAGCAATTGAAACTACATTGAAGTTAGCAACATTTCAAAAACGTAATTTGCGCAAGTTTACTGCGCATGTCATAGTAGACACTCGTAATTTTCGTGAACTTACAAATTCTCATTCATTAAATATCTGAAGTCAGGCTTATCCGCTAGAACAAATTTAAAAATTTGTACTTGCACACAGTATCAAATTTTACCCACACTCAGTCACATTTTTACGTTTTTATAGAACAGACAGAGATGGAATTTAAGCCATATACGGAAGCCAGTGTGTCGTTTGAGACAGAAACACACTGGTGTCTTGTGGTTGTGATCTTTTTCTAATTTTAAGTGTTAGAGTGAGATGGGAGAGAATGCTCAAGGCGGCAACATTGCGTAATTGAATGAATGAATTTCGTATTGAACACGAATTGGCAACTAAGCGTAGCCGCATAGGCGCGCGAAGTTTAAAGTTTTGATTTAGATTGCGCGCGAAGTTTAAAGTTATGATTTTTATTAAATTAATTTATTTGTTGTTTTCTATGCTTTAGGTGTTAGGTATCAATTATTTAGCCATTACAAGCCGGGCTTATTTACATGTATTGGCCTTCCGCCTCTGCTCCGAAACCACGCGAGGGATTACGATTTGTTTTTAAATAATAGAATGAGCAATACAAAATGAGGCAGATTTGTGTAGGTAAGTTTAAAATTACTTACTAAAGACGTTCACGCAACCTCTTCAAACTTAGCCCAACCAAAAATTCACTGTACCATAAAATATGAACGAAAAAGTCTACCCCGTAGCAATTAGAAGCAAGACATGTGAAACCATTATATATAGATTAAGGCAACTGTTGTTTATGAAAAAGATGGTTCTTATAGATAACTTGGATGTAGACACCTTGGTAATGTAATGAACTAAATATTGTTTGAGTTAAACAGATTTTTTGTAAGGTAGCGATGGATATGTTGATAGGAAAGGCCTAAGCGGATTTGTGCGGTGAGTGCGAGTTGTTTTTAAGTTAACGCGATCAAAACGTTTACTGCGTTTGGTTTTCTAATTGGTTAAGAGATTGGAGCAGGTCTATCAGAGCACCGAACGTCATAAACGTTGATGTCTCACTACAGTCTTTGTGCGGCCACTCTCCACAGACCATGTCCCACCTTCCATCCTGCATCACGTACCCAATTACCTGTTCACGTAAGGACCTAATAACAGCATCAGACATTACTGGAAGACGCAGCGTTGGAAGGCCTCCCACAAGGTGGACCGACGACCTGGCGAGGGTCGCGGGAATCCGATGGATGCGAGACGCACAGGTCCGGTCGCTGTGGAGACGCTTGGGGGAGGCCTATGTCCAGCAGTGGACGTCTTTCGGCTGAGATGATGATGATGATTGCCGTGGCCGAGTACCAGGAAAGGTATTTAACTAGTTTTACCAACGACACGCTAAGAATAAGAAGCTAGGATTGTCTGGCAAATTGACATTAAACGATGAATCGCACAGTATCAAACTCAAACCCTAAACGTGACTCATCTGAACAATAACGTAACTACTCGTATAAACTACTCACCAAGAATTCTTGAATCATATTGCGCACGCGCGTAGTGACAAGTAAGTTCTTGTTTTGAAACAAATGACAGTTGTCTATAACCGACGCGTGCTTCGAGCAAAAACACTTCACATTGTGAGCTGTGACGTCAGGTTTAATGCTCTGTGCTCAATGAGGTTCTTTCATGTCTATGGTAACTGTTTTTTGTTTGGCCAGAAAAAGTATGTATAATAATATAATGATGGCGCCACGTTTAAAATTTTACGGTTATGTCGAAACAGTCTATGCTGGTTTTACTCCTGGCTGTTTGCGCCAAGTTTGGCTATGGGTTGTGTGAAAGTGAACCCTGGGGCCCTGGAACGAAGGCAAAGAAGGAACAGGTGTAGTATTAGTCAGTAAAAGGCTGATGCGCCCTAACGCTTCACCCAAAAGCAGGAGAAGCCATTAGATGATTTCACACCTAAAAAAATGCCTATCCAAGGTAAACTAACTGTAAACGGAACCTACTATGATAGAAGTCGTCAATCGGACATAAATGCTTCACACAATCAAGATCTGTGACACATGTCACATTTAAATGTCACATCAAAGTTCATGCATTAATGATACCAACGCAAAAAAAGTCAGTTGACAATTGTACTTAAGATCGCCATGCATGCAATTAGGGTTGCCAGATCTTGAAACCGAAAAGCCGGACAAACCTGCCAGTTTAGCCGGACATTTGAGTAAAAAGATACGATAATGAAATAACAAGACATGTTCGTCTGCAAACACTTGCAATTGCAAGAACACATGAAAAATCTAAAAAATGGTCAAATTTAAGAAGCCTAACAAAAGCCGGACAGGCCTTACTTCACCTAATTTGGCCGGACACACAACCAAAAGGGTTCTTACAATTGTCAATGAATTCTCAATGAAAGTTGATGTAATCTGACTGCCGGAGAGTAAAATTCCGTCCACTCGCACAAGCGCCCAAATGCCTGACGGTGTCCGGCTTTATCCGGACGCCTGGCTACGCTACATGCAATACCAAGGCAGGTATACACTCGTATAATAGACAGAAAATTACTAGCCTATGACCCACATGACGTAATGACCAAGTTTCCCATAATTAACGCTTAGTTGATGACCAGAAGCTCAGCGGGGTATTAAGTCATCAGCGGTCGAGTTGGGCTTGAAAACAGTAAATTGTGAAGTACGACTGACATTAAAGAAATGTAGAAAACATTAATATTCAAAGGTTGAAATGCGGGAATGTTGGAAATATTTATTGTGACCCTGGAACGCAAAAGGCTTCTGAAGAAACACGGTGGATTTTAGTTAGTAAAAGCCTGAGGTTTTTTGATGAATGAAATTTAACCCGTTGTGAAAATGAACCCCAGGGCCCTGGAACGAAGAAAAAGAAGGAACGACGTGGTTTTAGTCAGAAGAATTCTGACACGCCCTCCTGCAACGTCCAAGAGAAGTCGTTCTGATGATCATTATGTGGGAAAATCAAACAACCCCTTAGGAAAGGTGTGTTAAATTAGTGAAGTTACAACTACACAGAGATAACGTGATATCCATACTTTTACGATACGATGTCATAACTTTTTTGTGTTAAACAATAATCCGTTTTTTTCACACCGACCTGGAGTTTTTTTTAATTTATTTGGCAACATTATTCAGCCACAATTGTAGGAAATAAAAAATTGTGAAGTGTAAGACATAATTCTCTTACTAGTTAGTAACACCACATAAAAAAAAATTGGATTTAACCTCTTTTTCTCAGGTCGCGCTTTCATTAGACTGTTTTTAGTACTAAATTAAACGGATCATACAAATCAAGACCAACCCAAAATCAAATATTTGGAGGTATGCGGAACAGAGTGTAAAAGTCCAACACAAGGTGTGTCATTGAAAGTCAAAGTCAAAATCTTTTTATTTCACATAGGCCTAAAAGGGAGGAAAAGGGCCCCTCCGACCAGACGAATGCTACTGATTCGGGCAATCGGTAGATGATTTCGGGCTGTTGTACGTAAATGTTGAAATCGCGCGGAAAACTCTAATTGCGCGATGCAGGAATTTGAAGTTTTTAGTACCTTTTCCCTCTCCTGGTGAGGAGGCCTGAGTCCCAATAGTGGGAACATTACAAGATCGATAAAGCTAAAAATAAGTTCCTTTTTGACATCATAGACTCATAGATGTACTAATATATAATATACATACGACGTACTAATTTTTTAAAATGTTTGGCACCACCTAAAAGGTCAACAGATTTTATTAGATAATTACATTTTTTACACAAACCGTGTCCAACATCTTTATTAAGTTATAACATCTTCAATTACAACGTACAAGACAAAAAAATTAATCGAATACCATTTTTTCTTACTCAACTAATCAACTTACATACACAGAACCCATCTAAGAATTCTGATATTACTTCCGCTATACCAAATGTTTGTGTATGAACAAAAACTATGATTTTAATGTTGGAAAAAATGACTGGCTCCCGGACTAATGGTATCATCAAGCTTTGAATTAGTCTCGGAGAAGGGGTCAGGTTATTAGCTTCGCGTACCGAGTACATTTGACGGAAATCATTATGAGGTTTATGTGTGTATAATATGTGTAGTAACATTAAGAACTGTATCGGCTTTTGAAATTATTGAGAGCTTTTGAATTATCAAATAACTTCGGTGGCTCTGCGTGAAGAGAGAGGTAATATCTGACTTTTACTGACGATAACTCACGGTTTTTTCAAAGTGGGAAATCGTCCAATGATTCTCCACCTCGGTCCCGAGGTAAGGTTGTAGTCGTGGTTCCGGACCCAAGAAGACACTACTTCTCACAAAACAGTTCGGTCTGTTGCAAAAAAGTATAGGAGTAGGAGTCCTACTCTAAACTATTCATTTGAATTTGTAGCAGAAACAGAAATATAATCATCTGTAGTGACATGCTATTATGGTTCATGTGATACAATCTGGTGACAGACAGACGGACGGACAGCGGAGTCTTAAGAATAGGGCAGAGAAGGATAAGTACTGTTTGTTATAACCAAACATAGTCTAAAGAATACTTAGGTTTCAAATTGCTAATTGATCATTCATGAAAGCTAATCATGTCTGACGCGGTACTGTCCAAAGACAAACAATATGCAATTTTGATTATTTGAATACCAAAAACCCAGTACTAATTAGACTGCAGTAGCTCATCAGCAATTTAGAGAGAAACCTCCGGAACTCTATTCAGAGCAGCATCAATTTTCAAATCAGAAACAGGACGGTATTTTTTGCTCAAAAAGGAGTTTCACCCGCTGCGAATACTGAAAAACTATCGCACTGCGTCCGCTTTTGACACATTTCAAGCCGAATAACGGACGTTGAATTTTTATTCAGAACTAAACAAAGACGCAACTGGCTGGCTATGTATGGGTAACACCGTCCAAAGCATAGTTATGCATTTTTCACGGGAACTGTCATAGTGAATGAGTAATTTGTTCATGCCGCCTTATTATTCGGACACCTTAGTATTTTTCCCACCATTTACTCCCTATTTCTGTTACCCACACGTTTTCTGAGTACCCTCTCATTATACAGTTATATTACAAGGTATTAAGAACGGTTTTTCATTACCAAACGTTTGGGTATAAGCAAAAACAATGGTTGCATTTAAGAATGACAATGATAGATCTGTTTAATTCTTCGCAGCAAGTTTTTAGGGTTCTGACAACGAAAATGGAATTCACATTTAATGGTTTTCTGGTCAGTTTGGTTTCGATACCAGGAACTGTTCCTAACTTTGTTAGGAGCGGTCGAAAGTGGTCAGATTTAACGAATAAACTCATGTCCTGCAATTTAAACTAACGGGAACCAGTCAGGAAGTTGAAATAGAAACGTCACGAATTTAGGACATCGGTAAACTCTGTGGACTAGTTTAGATTTTTGGTTGCAATGTTTGTTAATTGTTTGCGTAGGTTTTTTTGTTTGTGCTCGGTTTTGGGTAACCGAATGTTACGTGAGATTTCGTTTGACATGTTTATGTATGTTGAATTAGATAGATGTTTGGGATTTCTCAAAAACCATTATTTACTGTCAGTGGCTACTGAAAGAGATGATGACATCACCTATTCGATGACCCTTCAATCGATATACGACTTATGTCTATGTGTATGATGGTGAACAAGGTTTTTTTAAAATTTTCTGAGAGTTGCAGTATATTATTAAAAATATTCATTATTTGACAAACAAATTGCATTATTGTAGAGTACGATAGGTAAGGTAACTAATTCTGCAATTCTTTTGTTAGAAAGAAGCAAAATTGCATTTAATAATTTTTTTTCATTACGAACCCGTCGAAATAAAATAGACCCTACAGAACCATCACAGTCAACTTAAAAATTAAAGTTACCTACTTAATTTTTTTACAGAATAATTATCTAACACTAGTAATAAAACTAACATTAGGATGAGATTACAGTATTTTTTATTAAAGATTCCTAATTGATATTGATGTGAGGTGTTATTACATTTTTTGAGTCACATTAACGGAATCAGGAATTAAAATTAAGTGTTTTAGACGTTTATAAATTGAGTGTGAATATAAAATAATGAAGTAGGTACCAGGTTGCAATTACGTCATTATATTTTTTTTGCTGTCTCGCGTTCCTCTGCTATCCAGCAGTGAATTTGGCAGACTTCTATCCCTATACAATATTGAGCCTTTTCAGGAATCACTACACAACCAATATAACATAATCATTTTCCTTCAGTTGCCCATTGCATTCCACGACCGTGGTACCTAACTCTTTTTAGGGTTCCGTACCTCAAAAGGAAAAAACGGAACCCTTATAGGATCACTGTTGTCCGTCTGTCTGTCTGTCAAGACTCTTTATCTCGGGAAGACATGAAGGTATCAAGTTGAAGTATAAACTATATACTCAAATTCCTTGAAACTAAGCAAAAATCAAACTTGTAAGTTGACGTGAAAAACAGATACCTACGCCCGTTTATTTTGCAAAAAAAGTACATTTCGACACTGTCAAAGGAATCAAAATTCAAAGGGTACTTCCTGTTGACCTAGAATCTTGAAATTTGGCACGAAGCAAGGTATTATAGCACAAATATAGGAAAAGGTCTGAAAGCTGAAAATTTGTAGATACGTCACCAGAAATTTGTTTTTTTTTTTGAAAATTCTTCATGACTCGATTCGAGAATTGAACTGTTTTCATAGGTAAGTTGGTACGGAACCCTCCGTGCGCGAGTCCGAATCGCATTGGCACGGTTTTTTTTATTTATTTTTTTCAAATAATATCATAGTCCTGGAAAGTTTCCTACCTTGTAAGGCCATGTTCCTCTGGTCCAATCATTCAAATATTTGGCACCTTGCCACAAATTTAACATACTTTAAGAAGCGGAAATAAAATCCTGTGTCAATAATAAATTCTTTAACGTTCGGATTCAAAAATAAAGCGTCCATAAAACAAACTCAATAAAATATATTAAATATTAAAAGATGTTTTCATATCCTTTAAAAATCCTGATATCAGAATAATTTTAGTGTCAGGAACTGAATGGCCAATACTTTTGTGGATAACTGTGTTTTTATTACTTCAGCACATATGGTAATGCTTTTTCTAAGTTTTATAGTTTTAGGTTTTACGAGGGGTCATTGCAAGTCTCGTTTAAGTTTGTTTTAAGATGGCCGCACTTAAGGGGCAGTTTGTGAAAGTCAAATGTTGGTAAGGAATTTTCAATTTGCAGTTAAATTTTAGGTTACTAATTATTTGTATTAATTAAAACAATTTAATTATTATTTGCCACTGCAACAAATACAAGTGGGTTACGTCAGTGTAGCAAATGACATGCAAGTTTTGGTAGAGTATTATAATGTTTTAGGTTATTTGATAACAAAACAATTCATTTACCACCGCAACAAATATGATTGCATAAGAAATAAAATTGCAGAAACGTTATTGTTCAAATCATGCTTATGATTTTCCTCGCCTTTTTTCAAGACACGGTTAATCAGTTTGTTAATTGGGGAACAGGAAATTGTACTAATGATTTAAATGATTTCCTTCGATACATCCCAATTTATATCGGTCGTGAAAAACTTTATTACTAACATACGAACCGTGAAATGCCAGTTACGTATCTAATATGAATTTTGCATATTCTAATAAAGCATTCACTTTTTCCTTTGTTGTTTTAGGTAAGAAACCATCAAATAAATTCTTCTGCTCTAAAGTGTGTTTCTTGATCTCTGAGACTAAAATGACATTACGTGGTTGGTCACACTTGTCACAACACAAAAGAACTGGCATCATTACTATTGTAAGTTTGACATTTGCCTGTGTCAATTTAGTCTCAGGGATTAAGAGGCCTGCGGAGACCGCGCACTATCTCGAGTTGAGACGAAATAAAACACGTTTTTGAGGTTGATGGAAGCAATCCAGATAGTTTAAACAATTCTTGGACACACCGATTGGAGTAAAGTCATCATCCGCACACTGACAGTTGCTTGCTGTGATAGCAATACAAACTATTGGAAATTTGGGAGAGGTTCCGTAATACCAAAAATGATGAATGAAAAATTAATGTATTTCCATTATTGGTTCGAGTATTTATAACTTGATAATAATATCTGTGTTCCTACGAAAAGATATTTTGAAATATTGTTGTTTATAATATAGAAAAAACAAAATAAAAACATGACATTTTCGCTGTGAAAATGTGCAAATTTAAATTCGCTTAAATTTCGTTTGGGGTAAGTTTTTCAACAAAAAGACGATGTAGGAACCTAGATAATTATTGTCTGAATCCGAATAACATCATATTATAGTGTAAATATGCTTAAATTGCAAATGATTTTGGTATTACGTTTGTATGGATAATTCTAACGTCACGCCCGCCTTAAAAAACAGACTTTAGCTGGAGCGAGAGAGCGGGTCATACAAGGCTTACTGACTAAAACCCACTTGTAGTCTTACCGTTACCTCTTTCGAACACTCCCACAATCCTATGATGCATCACCCTTAAATTATTATTATTAATCGATTGTTGTATATAATTTCATAATCGGCTGTAAAGGCGATAATGCGTATTATTTTACAAGGAATAGATGTAATTTTATACCTCATAAAAAAGTTAATTTAACACAATGGTGTTTGAAGAGGTTCTTTTTAACCTATCAATACCCGCGAAACGAGACACAATGGTAAAACAATAACAGCGCGGTCCTATGAGACCGGTCGGGGATTCATGAATTAAAGTTATCCGCAGTAGATATAGGTAAGTTTAATGAAGCAATAAAATAGTTTACTGTTTTGGCTGATTTACAACGGAATTGCAGTGGCCAGCGGTCACTTGCTGGACCGCTAATCATGGCGGCCGTAGACCTATGGCCTTTTTGAACAACAAACTTATAAGGTTTTTGCTACTTTGAAGCAGGCAACCCTTGGGGCCTACTTGAGGGATGCCTATGTCTAACAGTGGATGTATATCGGCTAAAAAGTGATTACGGCATTGTATGCCCTTCACATCGCCAGAGACAGAAACAGATAGAGGAATATCGTACGAATGAAAGTGATGAAGCAAAAATACGATTAGGTTATAGGTATTTAATAAACTATAGTCTATTCACCGGAGCATGAGCCAAAAGGTAAACAAACCATAAAAAGGGTTCTTTATATGTCACGATTGATGTAGTGAACCTATTTTATAAAAATAACTACGGTATTAATACACTGACAACATTAGAAATTATATTTTAGAATGATGTCTGTGGAACTTATGTTATCTTTTCAGATTTATTTGAAATCAAACATTATAAATGCCTTTAATTATTTTCTTAATGTTTATTAATTATGCATTAAATAGCTTACATGTAAAAGAACCTAAAATGAGATTTTAATACTACTAAATTGTAGAGCACAGATACTGCGAACATTTTACATTAAAATATGACGTTTTGTCATCGGTCGGGTTATACCCGCCATTTTGAAAAAATGATTTCTTTGTTTACCTTTTGGCTCATGCTTCGGCGAATAGACCATAGCTAACCTATGTTCTAAAATTATATCTAAGCTGAATATTTTTGAGTTTGTTTCTTTGTTTAAACGTACTAATCGCAGAATATACTGGTTAGTTAGAATCGAAATATTATTTAATGTTAGATATCCCATTTCTTGAGAAAGGTTCAGGCTATACAACATCACGTTACAACTGACACGAGCGGAGCAGTACCGAAAAATGCTGATAAAACCGCGGGAAAGAATTAGTCTTCAATAAATATAAAACTTGATTGTTTTATTACTCAGCCAAAGAAAAAGATCTAATCAAGGTAGACTAGGTCGTAAAGTCTCTGATAGCCAATCCCCTCATATGATCTTAAATTTAGATAATAACAATAGGTTTCTATTGAATCAGCAGAACAGAATTCTGTCTACCTAGCTGGACTGCCAAATTATTAATTTTATTGTATGGGTTGTAAAGATTTGGTACTTAGACCTATCCTATTTTACGATATCTCTGTTTAAGTGGTTTATTTAATTTATTAATTAAACAATTTTTAGTTTATGACTAATATTTAGTTTTCGGGGCAGGTACAGACCAAGGTCCGGAGCGAGGAGGAATGGCCATCTTCAGCGATGCAGTAATGCTAGTGAAGGAGGCGGCTGCACGAGTGAGGAAACGGACAATCTTAAGCCCCATCATTTAAGCATGGGCTTGCCGAAGACGATCAACGAGCAAGACGGGTAGTTCGCCTTCCGACCCGAGCACGAGTCGTCGACGGCGCGTAGTATTCCACGCACGCCTCAAAGAAATGTCAGCAAAACCGTACAGGCCCAGCAGTCAAAAGTCTGACACACCCTCCCGCTCCATCCAAGAGCGGAAGAAATCATTGCATGGTTTTTCAAATCACCTTAACCTATCACATACCCACAAAACGAGACACAATAGTAAAACAATAACAGCGCGGTCTCATAGGACCGGTCGGGGATTCATGAATTAAACCTAAGTATATAATAGGTAAGCCTAAGCAGGTATACCTTTCACATCGAATTTTAATTCATGAATCCCCGACCGGTCTCATAGGACCGCGCTGTTATTGTCTTACTATTGTGTCTCGTTTCGCGGGTATTGATAGGTTAATACAGTAAAGGTAATAAATTTTATAGGATTATTTATAGTATACATACCTATACCTATGTATATACGGAACTTCGTCCCTTTGAGCAAGAATGAGCAAGTTGATTAAAAATGCATGCCCACAATAATGCCTGTCTTGGTAGAAATTAGAAAGAAGATAATTAGGAGTGATTTCTTAAATGAACAAACCATCTTCAAAAGATTACGTTAAGCAGAGGGCCCATTTTAAAGTTTCGTCCAAATTGTGTTTTTTTTAGTACAACAAACGTCTAGTCTATGAGTACATTCGTCGAAGAAGCTCTTGGCTAAAATAATAACAGTCATAAGGGACGATCTCCGTGGTTAAGCAGCGCGTACCGAGGTCAGTCTGTGGATTGGTAACCGTTTTAACATACCGAGAATTCTTCGGGTTTCAGAAAGCGTAGTAAGTTGTTGGATAGTTGATGTATATTCGATAGATACCTGTAACAAAATAAAAACATTTTTATAAATTTTGTCTGGTTGTTCGCTCCCGTTAGTCTCCAAAACAACTAAAACTATTTTGACGGGACTTTCACTATTAAAGTCTGTTTTTTATACCCTGAGACTAAATTGACATATACAAATGTCAAACTTACAATACACATTACATTACATTACCTATAGGTAGTTCTTTTGTGTTGTGACAAATGTGACAACCCATGTAATGTCATTTTAATCTCAACGATTAAAAAACAGACTTTAGATAACTGATGTTAGAGGGAGTAACTTGGGCTACGTTTTTTTTTACAAAAAAAGACCTGTGCAAAAATAAACTTCCTGATTGACTAAATAGCATTGCGCTTTTTTAAGAGCTTGGCGTGAACAAAGTTGCGAACACGAGCTAGTATCAAATAAAACACAAGTCTTAGTAAGTCTGAACAATTCTTCCAATATTTATCCGAAAACATTTATCGTCACGTCTGACCAACCCAAAAAAAATATAGAACAAGACATTTCTATCTACAAAAAACGTTTCAGGGCACGGATGACTTTCAGGTTTGAAAGGGCAATTTGGAAAGCTATTGTAGGAAAGGCTTCAGCTTTTACAATGACGTAATCAGTTTATCAGGACCAACGGTTCATTCTATGTCGTCGTCAATGGCGAAATGAAAAAAGACGCGAACCGAATTTTTTTGAAGCATTTGAGCCTAAATTAAGTTAAGATTCCCCGTGAAATTCTTGCAATTCATTTTTGGAGTTCCGTTGGGCAGTAAGATAACTAACAGAAATACGGACACTTCTTTAATTAGGTACGTACACCTACAGGTGGGTTTTAGATAGTAAAAGTGACCTCTCACCACCTTCGTGTTGATCTAACTGAAATTTTGTCCGACCAATATTTAGCCACCTGGACAGCTCTGTCGTGGGTCTCATATAGGTCGTAGAAGGTGCAGGTAGCTGTGCATGCTGGGCAGGAAAGGAGAAAGATTTTCTACTATCACGTAAACAATAGCGCTCATAGAAGCCAGTTTTTACCTTCAACACTCAATCAATCGCAATCAAAAAATCCTTCACACAAAATTCAGCTCCCATTTGAGAGGTACTCAACAACAGTTCGGTACCATAAGAAAAGAACTGCCTTTAAAAGAGTTCAACCCTAAAATACTTCCAGAATTTACAGCAGTAGGGTGTCACATATGGCGTGACCTCGTAAAACGTAACGTAACGTGAAACGTTACGTTTTTATACGCGACTAACTGGTTGCGTGACGATGCTTGCGTTCTCAAATTAAGTGACTTCTTAACAATTTAAACAGTTCTTTATTAGGGCTGTTTTATTGTGTATTTTAAAGGTTTATGTGTCACTGAAGTTGTGAAAGTGTGATTCTTTATTTTTAATAGGAAATCATCAAATTACCAGTCTCCCCGTCTGATAAAATTTGGGTGTCTTCAAGACTAGAGTGAATAGGCTCTTAATAAACTAGTGCGCCTCACCATCAACGACTGCATCACTGCTTACCATCAGGTGAGATTACAACAACTCCACGCGAACGAAGTCGCGGGTAACGCACAACTACAAGCCCAGGTTTCCTCACAATGTTTTCCTTCACAAGAAAATACATCGAGTTTAAGATAATAACATTACGTCATCAATTGACGCAAAAATAAGTCGATAAATCCCAACAAAAAACAGTGGAGAGGGCAAAATAGAAAAAGTTACCTGTAGTTTATCCTAGCACAATCTAATTTGCTTCTTATTTATTCGCAAGTCACGAGATAATCCAGACAGTTCCTAAATCCTAATTACCAGACACGGACAAACAAATAAAGCTGGATTTTGGAGTATTTTAGGCGTTTTACATGGAAAGTTTAGTGTTGGAATATAAATTTAGTAGTAGTATCAGTTAGGCGAGTTAAGGCGGTGATTTCAAGCGTAAAGCCTCTGTAGTCTCGGACTTGCAGACGGTGAGCAATGGGTAACTCGCCGTCAAGTAAAGAGCAAGTCCGGAAAAAAATGTCAACAAGATTGTTGTCGGGACCAATTAGTGCCGATGCCTGTCAAGGCTGCGGATTGGTGACAAGAGTTACCGTTGCTCGCGCAAAGAGAAAATGAAAGAACATTGAGTTTTAGTCATTGACTGGAAGCCGAACCAATACAGGGTGTAAAAAGACCGATCACAAAGCCGATAACTACACATTCTGTACGTGTAATTAAGTAACTTGGACCAAAAAATATTGCTGGGAAAAAACTTTTTTTTTTTCATCTTTAAAAAATAATTAATTAATAATAATTCCGATCAGCTGCGCGTTCGGCCGCTCGCGCTTGGTCGTTGAACCGACAGCACGCTTGTGTATGTGAGGCGCTCGTTGTGTTTAGTTTTCAATGCATTTTAGTAACTTCAAATGCGTAATTGACTATGAAAAATTGATAATTTTGATAACGTTTGTTCGGAAGAAAGTTTACTAATGATACCTGGAATACGATTTTGAAAAAAAAACGAAAAAAAAATGTTGACTTTGACCTTCAATATCTCCAGAACCAGTGAATTCCCAGGTATTGTCTAGAAGAAAAAAAGTATCCTAGTGATATGGGGTTTTCGTTTTCGTTAAGGGTCTTTTTACACCCTTTATAGTTGGGAAAAGGCTAGGCAGATGATGATGATGGTTGAGTTTTAGTCAGTAAAAGTCTGACGCTTCCTCTCACTCAATCTAGCACTCAGTTAATTATTTCCCGTGTAAACAAAAGGTATTGGTGTACGATAGTTCGCGATACGAGTGGGTTTGTGGCCAGCCGATGCCGAGGTTTATTTCACAATGCTTTTTGTAACAATGTTTAATGTTATTTCGATTTAAGAGCACTTTTATTGATTGTTTTTGTAGAGGCGGTTGTATGCAAAATGGTGATGTTTAATGGTGGATCAGATAAAATAATAAAAGTTTGATCAGAAAGAAAAGATCAGCTAAAATACTTAATAAAGGTTTATTAAAACTTTCGTCATTTATCTGAACGTGTATTACTTATTTCTAGCTTCTGCCAACAGCTTCAAGTGGGTGAAGCTGAAAAACCACGTGAATGACGGAGATTGTCCTAAAAGAACATAGCGGATTCCAGAACACAAAGTGAACATAGGTACTATACCAGGACAAGATCAGTGTTGGAGTAAGCCGCCGTGGGACCTGTAGCAAGACTCCATTGTCCGCCTGTTAGTCACCAGACTGTATCTCATAAACCATGATCGCTAAACAATTGAAATTTTCACAGATGATGTGTTTACGCTGCCGCTAAATCAAAAAATACTAAAAACAGAGAAAAATAAAAGTTAAAGTGCGGCTTACCCCGGGAGTATATTCCCTTGGAATGATTTTCCGCTTTAAAAAACCGCTGACATAAGCTGTAACAAAAGTCAACAAAAAACAGACCCTAAGACCGTTTTCATATTATCCGATCCGATATCGGTGTCGGACGCCGATACGATATCGGGGTAAGTAAAATGTATGAAATTCCGTGCTCCGATATCCGATATCGGGCCGGACAATATGAAAGACAGGTACATATTTCATACATTTTACTTACCCCGATATCGTATCGGCGTCCGATACCGATATCGGATCGGATAATGCGGAAACGCTCTAATAGCTCAAAAAGCATAAATTCCAATTGTCTTTCAACAAGCTCTATTCACAGCAAAATATCATGGAAATTACATAATAATTACTGGTATCTTCAGCATGCATCTGGGCACTTTGTTCTGGGCAACCGAGCGTGTTTCATATCGTGAGTACATTATACAAATGGAGAGACACAACGGTTGTTCAATGATTGCTTGGCGGTCGTTTTTTTGAGGCAAGTTAGGTGTTTTCGTGAAATTGAGCTTAAACTGTTTGACATTTGTGCCTGTTTTGTGTAATGATATATTTTAGTTGTGAGTTTAAGAAGATTACTAAGCTTTTAAAGTGAGCTTTGTACACGTGAAAGGAAAGTCATTTTTGTTTTTTCAGTGCGATCGTTTTAACAAAATAATTTGAAAATTTGATTTGATTTTGAAACAACTAAATACTATTTAGGTACATAAATAACTTAAAAATAAACTACTTGACTACAACTTTTTGTAATCAAATCAATACAAATAGGCGTCGCCATACTCTTCCACATCGCTGACTGTGTTTTATAGAAAAGCTGTCAAAGTTGCCAAACACAAAAATATCTAGATTTTAACGATTCCACCCTAGAAAGCTTTTTATGTTAGTATTTCCTTGGTTACTACTCATTTTAACAAGCATAAAACGAGGCCAATTATGATATTAGCTAACATCTTAATAAAAGCACTAGTGCTGCTAATTATACAGTGGTTCGTTAAGCAAGCGCTGAGCAACTAGTTGCTAATTGCTGCAGTTAAACAATAAGGCAACAATTTAGATTGTTCCTCTCCACGTTAATTTATAATGAACTAAGTCTGGGATGAGGTTATAATTCATTATTTATTTCAGCCATTTTCTGTAATCACACGTTGTTTTCATACTGGCTTGTTTTCTCTTCTCTTTCGTTGTATTTGAATTTTATTTTATTTTAGCTGCTGTCAGTGACTTCGCCCGCGTGAAATTAGAAAATTGCCTTAAAGCATTCATACTCCCGGGATAATAAATATTCTACGAGCTTTTCCAGAACTTGGTCTACTCGTTTACCAAAAATTATCCAAATTCGCTCGAGTGTGGAGAAGTAACAAACATACACACTCAAAAGGCCTTTATAATATCTAGTGTGATTGCTAGGCTCACGATTAAACACTATCTCACCTGATGGTATGCGACGTTAGAGCTTGCTTGAATAAAGGTATCCTATTCACTCTTGACTGAAAAAACTGGCAGATTGAAGCTATCAGAACAGATTCTGACAGGAAATTCCACTCCTTGGCTGAAGACACAATGATTGTGTTAAAAAAACGTTTTCTACTCATAGGTGGAATGTACGTTCTAGATTTACGAGTGACGCACCGCTGTACGTCTAGTGGTCCGAAGATGGAACGGGCTAAGCGGAACTAAATTATGCAATTCTGACGCACACTCCCCGAAATATAATTCGATAGAAAACTAGGAAAGCTAGCAACTCGACATCGATACTAAAGACTTTGGAGCTTCGAATCGACCTGTGCATTATTGCCGATGATCCTCTTGGCTCGTTTACTTCGAAAAGTCCTTCATTTTTGGATTAAAATAAAACTACATTGCGCACACGTAGGCCGTGTACCCCGATCTGGGCGCGTCGGTCTCCATACATTTTATACGGCAACTAAAGTTGTAGAGCCTCATTAGATCCACACCACGCGACGTTCGTTTTGCGTACAAATCAGGCGTGGCCCACGTGTGCTTCGGTCTAATGTAGTTCCCGCTTTTATTTGTGGTAACTTTGCCTTTGGGTTGCGGGAATTTGATGGATGCGAGACGAGACATGACCGGTCGTTGTGGCGGCGGTTTGGGGAGGCCTATATCTAGCAGGGGACGTCTTTCAGCTGAAATATTGCATTTGACTTTTTCTAAAGTGATGACGTATGAAATCGCACTTCACACATGACAGCTGTCAGAATATACCCACTTCCCTATAACCATATAACAGCTGTTTTCCACCTGATTTAACGCCAGACAATAGGTCAAACGGTAGCTAATTAGTCCGTATTAGTGCACGGTGGGCAGCCATGATTGACCCATCATAGGTACGCTACTATGACGGGTGTCTGACGGACGAATGAATCTAGGCATTTCAATGAGACTATCCGTGAGGATTATTCGTGAGGAAAATTGAGAACTGTAGCGGAGAACCACAGCTTTCGGATTGTAAAATTTCTTGTTCAAAGGGTAATGGGCGCTAATACTAGATAATAAGTTATATATTAGGTTACTACCACTGTATGGATCTTTTTGTGTACGAAATAAAATAAAGTCTATGCTTGTATTGGATTTGCCTATAGTTTCTTCTGTGCAGAGACTCATTGGTCAATTTAGATAGAGAGCAAAATTTGATCCAGGAACAAGTTGCAATAGGTACGTATCGCCTTCTTTCTTTTATGGTTTCAGCAATATTGATGTTCCTTCAGTTTCTTTGAGTGAAAGAAGTATTCAGCCACCGTAGGCGTAGGCTTGCGGACGACGAGCAATGGGTAGCTTGCCATCCAGCAGTCTGGTAACCCTTCGTACAACCGCAAAAGCCGTCAACGGCGCAGTGTGCCACGTGCGCCTCAAGAAGATTTCAGCAAATTGTAGGGGCCCAGCAGGGTCGAAGCGAACTGGGGCCTTGTATTATGTGAAAGTGAACCCAGGGGTTCAGGAACGAAGGCAAAGAAGGAACAGAAGTGGGTTTTAGCCAGTAAGTCTGACACGCCTGCTCCGCCCAGAGCGAGAGAATTCATTGAATGATTTAACCTAAAAAAAATTACAGATTTACGGTTATTAGGAGAATCATTTCACGATTCCCCAACACGAACTTGTTCAACATAAAACACCTTAATTATAATAAAACTCGAAACCTTATAAGTAGTCGTAAAAAAAGAACAAAAACACGCCTTAAATCGGACTTTAAAAAAAGTAAAAAGGTTTTCATTAAACGCAGGATAACATATTTCAGAGGCAACTTTAGTATCATGCACGCGAATGTGCGTGATGAACGCTTATACATGTAACACGCTATAAGACCGCCGCCATCTTGACAATTCCAATGGTTAAACGTCAATCCATATGTAAAACGGTGCATCCGAAAATTAATTCGATTTTATTTTAAATCCGTATTCTGTTAAACATGAGGGAAGGATCTTATTCTGGAGCATAGCTTTTCTTCGTACTCGTATATAAAAAATCAAACCAAGTGCGAGATTGGACTGGAATACGAAGACATCCGTACCGTCCGTCTGGGGCCCAGCAGGTTCGAAGTCTATTGGGGCCATGGATGGAACGAAAGAGAAAGAGACCCTGGAACGAACGCAAAAAGAAACAGCAGTGGGTTTTAGTCAGTAATCTGACACACGTACAAAAAAATCCGTCAGAAGCAAAAAAGAACGGTTCCCAGTAAATATTTTATTTTATTCTTAGTATTTATTGTGATCGCGGCAACAGAAACACAACATCTGTGAAAAGAACAACAGCGAGGAAATTTTTGATGAAATTATTAAGTGTCTACATATATGGCACCGGCGAAATAATTTACGAAGTTTTATCAAATCAAACTAATGGGCAGTCTAAGTTTCTCAAAAGTTACTAAACAAAAACGTATGTGGACACTTTTTATAAGTGTTCCCATCGGTCCTGCTAAACAAAGAAGCACCTATCTTACAAACCTACTGTATTACGAAATACTAAGAAGTCGTACTTCGAATCTAAATAAATAATACAGCTACTTAGACATTTACTTACATCACAGATCCATTTCAGTAAACAAACGTGAGAGTTAGAATTACTTAAGCAATTCCTTGAAATCCAATAAATACGAAGATATCTACGCGGCTATGTAGTGTCTTCGTAACTTCAGCCGTTCCAAAACATAACCTATTCATTCTTCACTGAATTCAGATAAAGTCTAGACGCATATGTATAAAAATACTATCTTCTGCCACCAGCTTCACCCACGAAAACTTTTTTTTTCTATACAATACCTAAGCAATGTATGAAATATTATTTATTTTATAGTTTGCCTAGGTAGAGGAGCTCGTGGCTAGATAATAACAGCCGCACGGGTCGATCTTTAAGTTTAAGCAACGCTTGCCAAGGTTGGTCTGTGGATGGGTGCCCATCTTAACATACCCAGTTTCCTGCGTGCCTCGGAAAGCACGTTAAGCCGTAGGCCCCGGCTGTCATTTGTAGATCTTTGGCAGTCCTTACGAATAGACAGAAGCGAGTAAATCTGACTCCAGTCTTGCCATGAAGTACCGTGTTACCCCAGTTAATGGGTTGTGGAGGTCTAGTAGGCAGCCGCTCCTCGTAAAATACTAGTATTCAACTAAATCCGGCTTGACTGGAAGCCGACCCCAATATAGTTGGGAAAAGGCTGGGTAGATGATGATGACTATGCCTAGGTATTCTATACAATACAGAATGTGTGTAAATGAGAATAGGGAGAGAGATGACGTAATAAAATATAATAATATAAGGACATGTTTCAGATATTTCGTATCTCATGTAACACCTTCGTCTGCTATCTATGACATGTCATTTGAAGGTATCTCACGCCTCCAGATGTTATGTCACGATTTTCAGAAATAACTTTTGAGTACCTACCTCTACTTAGGTATAGCATGTTACTCGTATATTATGTACCTACTTATTGAAATTGTCAATATTAAATTAAAAGGAATTAAGAGCAATTCGATATTGCTCGCTGAACCGATGACTTTCTAAGGATGGATTCGAAACGCACAGAACCGTTTGTTGTGGTAAGACTTGGGTAAAGCCTATGTTCAGTAGTGAAACGTCTTTTTTGTTAAACACTGTTTTCACTGTGTGTTTGTCTTCAGTCATCCCGCGATCATAGCGCTTGCAACAGCGTCGAAATATCGGGAACTCAAAACAATAAACAATTACGGAAGATATCCCGTAAGTGGCATTTCAAATTGTCTTTTTTTGTTATCAGTCTATTGCGTCACACGCTGCAGCGTACCCTAGTCACCGATGTGGGCGTATAGGCTCCAGTTTTTTTTAACAATTTTTAGCAAAATTCAAGAGGTACTTACAGCTATTTTTATTCATCTGCCTAGCCTTTTCCCAACTATATTGGGGTCGGCTTCCAGTCAAGCCGGATTTAGCTGAATACCAGTATTTTACGAGGAGCGGCTGCCTACCAGACCTCCACAACCCATTAACTGAGGTAACATGGTACCTACTTCATGGCAAGACTGGAGTCAGATATACTGGCTTCTGACTATCCGTAACGACTGCCAAAGATCTACAAATGACAGCCGGGACCCACGGCTTAACGTGTTTTCCGAGGCACGGAGGAAACTCGTTATGTTAAGATGGTCACCTATCCACAGACCAACCTCGGCAAGCGTTGCTTAACCTTGAAGATCAACCCGTGCGGCTGTTATTATCTAGCCACGAGCTCAGGTACAGCTATTTTTATTACAGGTACTAAAAGAACAATTTCAGGGCTAGATCTTCGCGAAATTTCAACAAAATCGTTGACTAGGGTACGCTGCAGCGTGTGACGCAGTCTATTTCGTAAGATGATATGACCAAAACTACGGATATTGATGATGCGATTGGTAATTACTGTCAATTGTCTACAGACAGCCAAGACCGCAAGCTTAATATGATTTCTGAGGTATAGCGGAATCCCTCGACGGTCACCCATCCACCAACCATCCTCAGCAAGCGTTACTTCAACCATTGCGGCTGTTATTATTTTAGCCACGTGTCTTATACTACCTACAAACTTACTTAATAAATTAAATACAAAACAACAAGTAGAAATATCTAAGAAGTGTCTTAAAACAATAGTCTATTATTATTGTAACAGAAAACCCAGAAAGGGATCAAACTCTACAATGAATAGTCGACCTAAATTTCACCATTCTGTTTCAAATTCCTCTCAACCGAATTTAAATGATACACAAGATACAAGCAAAATATTCTACAGTGTTAAACCGTTCATATTTTGAATTTCAACAGAGTAATTTGATGATCCAAATAATCGTGTAACACTTAACGTATGTACGTAAAACGAATCGTGGAGCGAATACGAAATTGTGAAAATTAATTCACTTCGTCGACTGAATCACCAAAATTAGCCAAGCGAGATACAGAAACAGGAAACATATATACAACGCGAAATGAAAATAGGCGACGTATTTGGAGATGTAGATATACTTGTAGCTTCACTGAGCTTACGTTGAATATGTATTTTAGATCTGTAAATTCTGTAGCATATTGAATGACTAGCACTTGTCAACAATATCGTTTGCAAGAATGTTTTCATAAATCTTTTAACATAAACTCTTAACCTATCAGATACTCGCAAAACGAGACACAACAGTAAGACAATAACAGCGCGGTCCTATGAGACCGGTCGGGGATTCATGAATTAAATAAATTACTGTCTTTACTAATCATTATGATTAGAATTTGTGCTAAGTTTCTAGTTTATTAACCCAAGAAATAAACAGAAGTCCTCGTAAAAAATGAAATAAAAATCTTCCATACAATCTTGAAAACTCCCAAATAGTTTTGGCTCAGGGTTGATATGTCCGTCAATCAGTTTCTCCTTTGATATATATGTAGAAAGAGTAGTTAGTTCTTTAGGGTTTTTTATTTTGTGTAAATATATATTTGTAATGTTAGTAGGTACTTAATCTGTAAATAATGTAGAAAGAAGATACATTTGTTGTTGTTACCATAACATTTTAAAACAACGAATGTAATAAATTTGTCCTTCCAAAAGTTTAACGACAGTGGTGTTACATTGAGAGCATTGAAATCGATTGATTGGAATTCTCTGTGATTGCTAGCACTCGTAACGAGCAAAACCTTCCAATTCATTCAAAAGAACCTGACTCTACAATACAGAGCTTAGGGTTTCTATTGTAACGTCCCTTTTTTGGCTTATAGGACCACTCATCAACACACTAATCTTTTAAAAATACGTCAAGAGACCTGGCACGTTTCTCAACGGAATTGCGTGCAGGGCCTTTATTTTTCTTCGTGGAAATCCTCATGTCGGTCGTCCACCCTGAAGTAGGTGGAGGGCTCTGTCAGACTCTTACTGACCTAAACCACCCCGATGTTTTCTCACACACTTGTGTCGGAGGCCGCGGATACAGTGTGACTTTCGCTGCCCCGACTAGTGTTGGCCCGCTGCTTGAGAGCCTCGTCCCATTGGCAAGTGACTCTCCTATACGACTAAGAGAGGCACACGTGAAACACTACGCGCCACAATCTCGGATCCAGATTGACAGGGCAACGAATGTCCTCTAATCCATCGACCGGTCGAAGTCAACTATCACGTTATTACGTTTTTAGTAAAGACCAACTGGGTCACATCCACTTAAGATTTGAGTGAAACCTGTTTACGTTTCGCAAAGTTCCCCAAAATTAATTAATCCACTCCCACTATCATAACAACACCACATAAAACATTTAATCCAGCTGAAACTTGAACAAAACATAAACAGTCAACTCCACACACCATCTTGACCTCAAAACCGTCTCAAATTGGTCCCAAAGCTAACTAAATCATACGTGCGATGTTCCCGTAAACCCCTCAAGCCACTGGAGGACTGTGGACATGCCTGCCAGCATAATTGGAGCACGCCGGAGTCACTTATGTCGAGACAAGTTGACAGAACGTGCCCAGCTTGCTACTAAAATTTACCTAAAGTTGCCTTTTAAGAATTTAGGGAGCCTCTGGTTTCTGTTTTTCGAGGGTAGTAAGAAAAAGTTTGGTACGAGTTTTGGGCAGTTGGCACGTTTGGACTGAATGGATTGCTCTAGCTTCATGGCTCTTTGAATGTTTCAATGTGCTCCGAACGTATCGATACTAGGTACTCTATTGAGCCTTCGATAGTATATATATATATGTATACCTTACGCACTTGTGTAAGCAGACACAATACCTATTGAAAATGTTTCGCCATCTTAATATTAATATGTAAATTGTAAGAAAATACCTCCCAATACATCCTACACACAAAAGTTCTTACAAACAATTGAAGTTCCCCTCGAATCGTCAAAACAAACCAAAAACTTTTCACTTCCAAAACAAAACAAACATCCATAAGGCACACTCAAAATAACTTAAAAATTACTGACACTTCAGAACGGAAATCGGAATTGTAACTCAAATAATAAACATAGACAACATTGGTGCGCACTGATGTTTGTCTGGCAGCGCGTTTAAACGACGTGTTAAATATTCAATCCATGATTAGCAGGGTAAACAAAAGAGCGTTGTCACAACATCGCTTTGTAGGATAGAAGCCGACGTCTGGGTTATTTCCGGCATCAGGAACTTAAGATCTGGGCGTTTGAATACCTTTATTTGCTGTAAATTAGTGTCTGTGAGTTTTATGAAGAGAGAAATGTGGTATTGGCGGTATTTATTGGTTACGAGTTGTTATTGCATCAGGAAAGCAGTCCTTTTGTTTCAGAAATTCGTATATTCTGATTGCTAAAGTTTAACGTACGAGGGTAACTATTTTTTTCCGTACTAAGTCAGCTACGTGCTCCTGTAAATACTGTCAACAACTACTAGGAAAGTTGGTAAGATGTTACCAACATATGAGTACAGTAACATATTTTAAAGATATAAATTCATATCTAGACAGATTACGGTAAAACTGGAAGGACAAAACGCGAGCTTGCGAAAGATGGAAGAAATGGTGACATTTGTCCAAGAGCGGAAAAGAACCAACAAAATAAAAAAAACTTTGGTATGTATAAGGATTTAAATTATATCTATCTGGTAAGATAATGGCCAAGAACGTAATAACATTTATTTAAACACTACCTCTGTAATAACGATATTTAACGACAATTTATATGGAACGTCTGTGCCTATCTAAGTCAATTGAAACTAATTCCAAATTCAATAACACATTTAATTAAGATGACGAATGAACAGCATAACTCCATGTCATACCAATCATCTTTACGAGACATCAATAATTTCTAAATTGAACGATTAAATCCGAAGTCCCTGGGCTCCCACCGATCACCTGCGTCTCCTAACCTAACAGTTAATCCCTCTGCGCCAGGCGGGATTGGAACACGCGCAGCGATTCACAATTAGAAATTAAACATTCGCGTTGAATTAGGCGAGTCATGTCGGTAACGTTGTCTGATCGGGTAAATTGACGCTCTATATGCACGTCTAGCAATATCAATAGCCTGATTCACTTAATTAAAACAGTAACCGTTAAAAAAAAACGCAAATGAATGAGAACGATATCGTACCCACTTAGTCGTTTAGACCATTATCGTATTCACATTCATCAATCGAGCTTGAAAGACACCGATTTTAAAGTCGTTCAATCGAAGTGTCGTTGAAGCTGACGCATCAACGACACTTCGATTCAGCTTTGTCAATCATTATCCTGGTAGAAGAATACATAATAATGTAACTGGCAATAAGTCGTTTATAGATCGCTGGTAGGCAGCCGCTCCTCGTAAAATACTGGTATTCAGCTGAATCCGGCTTGACTGGAAGCCGACCCCAATATAGTTGGGAAAAGGCTAGGCAGATGATGAGATCGTTTAGTTTCAATTCAATTGAATTGTCGTTCTATCCAATCCCGTTCAAGGAAAACGTGAATACCGATTTTGGGTAGGACTTCGATCGAACGACTATAAAACTTCAACGATATTTGACTTGTTTGATGTAGCCTACTTGTCAGGATCGTGGTGTCAAACAGAATACCAAAGCCTGAGATCAACTATGGCCATGGTCAAATACAAGATAGCACTGTCAAAGAGAAGACGTTACAGACCCTTGATAAATTATTATTGGTGTATATGTGTATGTGTGACCTATTTGTGCATTTAGAAACAGATGCAGTAACGTTATATCTAGACCACACACAGACTCCAGTTATAATAGATCGAGATCAGATATTAGTTTTGAATGAGATCATTCATCTGGCACCAGAATAAAATTTATTATCTTCGAGAACATATTTATACCATAAAACTAAATTTATGTGCTACTGATATATTTAGTTATTCTATTTTGTATTAGCTCAGCAGAATTGCGACTCATAACAGCAAAAAAAATCGTTAAACACCTTCTGGTTTTGGCAATTAACACGACCTTTTTGAGGACACAATATTAAGGACAAAATGGAAACAAAAGGCATACTAAAACACCTTGACATTAAACCCTATTATACTCTTTCCTCATTTACGGAATATTCAGATGAAAATACTGTCTAACATTCACGCAACGCATATTTCGTGATTATGCAAAGCAGTCTTAATTGCGTTTGGAGACGCCAGCCCGACCATT
The DNA here is from genome assembly GCA_030763345.1 of Mythimna separata. Taxonomy (NCBI): domain Eukaryota; kingdom Metazoa; phylum Arthropoda; class Insecta; order Lepidoptera; family Noctuidae; genus Mythimna; species Mythimna separata. Next base: position 11,619,586 of record CM061192.1, read on the forward strand.
ACTGACTCAAAATGTGTTTGACGAGTAATTAAATTATTTTATTGCGCTACAATTCAATTAGTTTATGGCGCACGACATGCTAAATTCGGTTATGTTCAAAAGTCACGTTAGGAGGGTAGTTTATGGTTTTATGGACGCGGCTTGCTGATTGATTTGCTTCGTGTTTGGAAGTCTAATTCAAGTTTATGGTTTCAAGAATGCTATTAACAGGGATTGTGCAGTAGAAAAGTTAATAATAAGAACTGAAAATTCTTTCGAGCTATCTCCGCAACCGCAAAATATTTTCTGGAAACAACAGGAGGATATATTATTTCACTATTGCGTCATTGGGTTAAGCTACCGGATTATCAGAGCCATTTTTCCGAATATAATGTTTTCCTTCCTCATTCCACGAAGAGATTTGACCTCAATTTGTCTCCAAAAGAGATAAAAAGGATTGAAATTATGTAGGAGGGGTTTATATATATCTTAACATAATATCTTATAGGAAAATTCTTGCGTTTTTGCTTAATAATCTTTGAAACTCATCATCATATTTCTGACCTAGTCCTATAATACTTGGGGTCGACAGGTTCTAGTACCACCAGTCGGACTAATAAAATCTTAGTGTTTCACAGTTTAATTAAACTCAGGAATGTTATAAGAATCTCTGACTGCGACCCTTAGGAGCCGTGCAGGAAAGAAGATATAATCAGGGAAAAAACCATACGCAATAACGAATATAACTTAAGATCTGCTGGAACAGGACCTTGACCTCCATATGGATTATTTAAATCCAGATAAAACGCAAGCAAAGCCACGGGCAATAGCAAGGACATATAAATATAGGTAAAGACACATATTAATGTGAAAGAGCCACTCTCCAACGAGATGTAGGGCAGGAAACATTAGCATAATGTCGTCGAAAAAGTAGCTTCAGCAAAATCATATTTCCCCGATGTCGCTGAAAGTCGGCTTTTATCGGATCTTTGTGCTAATAGTTTTCGTGCTGATGTATGCGAGAAAAGTGTATTAACACGGTTTATCTTTCCGGAAGTTTACTTCTTTAATCAATGGGTTCTACCTATTCGATCGAATATTAAGTGTGATATTTCGGGTTTTCAGATGTCCTCATATTGATAAATGATAAATGATATTTATTTTGCAAATAGGTTTCACGAAACACTTTTACACGTCAATTTTTTTTTGTCTAAATTATTAATCTAGATGAGGCCGGTGTTTCCTAACTGACTACCCTGACAAGAAACACCGAAACCAACTCAGGGGTCACAGTCTCTTTTAAAAAAAAATATCCATACAAAATGTATTGGTCAAATCATATGCGAACTATGCAGATTGGTGTCTGAGATGGCCTTTTAAAGAAAGAACCATGCAGATTTGAGTGGACCTGTCCAGTCAGTGCAAGCATTTGTCATTCCTCGTAAAGCTCAACTCAGGACTACTAAGGAGTTCAACGGCTTGACGAACAATACAAAGGAAAGGACATTTGGTTAGGCCGCAGAAAATACTCAAATTGCCAGACATAAGTTACAGTGACTGAAACGAAAGGAAAAAGCAAGCTATCCACATAGTCCTCACATTCACAAAAAATAAAAAAAAAGATATAAATAAAATTTACAAAAAGTAATACTTAACAAAGTAAATATTGTTGTCAAAAAAAAAAATTAAAGATATTTAAAGAATAAAAAGAAATTAGTCGAATTGTATAAAAAAAAATGTCAGATTGTAAAAAAAGAGAATATCAATGTCAAATTGAAACATAAGTTGTGCACTTCTCCATTATATTTACAATGGAAAAAATGCAATCAAAAACAAAAATCCAAAAGAATAAACGACAGTACAGTGAGTACTGGAGCAGGTCAATCCCAAGCCTTATTGTCCTCAACATAGTCCTTTATAGTATAAAAAGCCTTTTGGCAAAGTTTACGCTTTACAAATGATTTAAATTTATTGAGGCTTAGAATATGACTGGGAAGTTTATTATAGAAGTGTACACATTGACATCTAAATGAGCCCCCTATTTTTTGAGCCTAGTTGCAGGAACTACAAATTTGTGTTTATTTCTAGTATTAAAATGATGTATATCACTGTATTTTTTAAACATGTTTTTGTTCTTATGGGCATACAGGATATTCTCATTAATATACTGTGAAGGCACAGTCATTACCTTGATCTCTTTAAATTTATCTCTGAGGGAGTATCTAGGACTTAAATTATAAATGGAACGAATAGCCCTTTTCTGTAAAATGAAAATTGTTTGGATATCGGCGGCATTTCCCCACAGTAGGATACCGTACGACATGACACTATGAAAATAGCTAAAATAAACTAAACGGGCTGTTTCTAAATCAGTTAAATTTCGAATTTTTCTTACAGCATATGCTGCAGAGCTAAGTTTTTTAGATAATTTGTCTATATGTGGGCCCCACTGAAGCTTAGCATCTAAAGTTATGCCCAAAAACACTGTAGTATCTTCAGGACTCAACTCCTTTCCCTTTATTAGCACACTAGTTTCTACTTGCCTAACATGGGGCATCGTAAACTTTATGCATTTAGTTTTCTTTTCATTCAGATGTAGGTTATTTACATTAAACCAGTGTACTATTTTAGAGATAACTATATTTATATCGTCAGTAACCGACTGCTGACGTTTCAGTTTAAACAAAAGTGAAGTGTCGTCTGCAAACAACACTATATTATCGTTATCCTTTATGAGGTAAGGTAAATCGTTGATATAAATAAGAAACAAAAATGGACCAAGAATTGAGCCCTGAGGGACACCCATTTTTACTACAGACCCAGGAGATCTTTTTCCGTTTACATCAACTCTCTGAATCCTATCGCCCAAATATGATGCAAGAAGATCCAGGGAGGAGTTCCGGATTCCGTAATGGTGTAGTTTCCTGATTAATGTTTCATGGGGAACACAATCGAAGGCCTTAGACAAATCGCAAAAAATACCCAGGACATCGCATTTGTCTTCCCATGCATTAAAAATATGTCCTAAAAGTTCAACACCAGCATCGGTTGTTGAACGACCCCTTGTAAAACCGAACTGTTTGGTATGCAACAATTTATGTCTATTAAAAAACTTTTGTAGTTGCTCTAAAATGAGTTTTTCAAATATTTTACTAAAAGTGGGTAGCACTGAAATAGGTCTGTAATTCCTGGGGTCAGATGTACTACCCGTTTTGAACAAAGGTATAATTTTACTATTCTTCATTAAATCAGGAAACTCACCGCGATCGATACAATTATTAAAAATAACGGCTAAAGAAGGAGCCACAATATGGATTATAGACTTAACAACGTCCACAGAATTACCCCATAAATCTGCAGTCTTTTTTACATTTAAGGACTTAAAGGTCTTAACAATATCTGCACAAGTAACATGTTCGAAATTAAAAACAGAATCGCAAACTTTAACGTTTTCTTTAAGCAGAGAATCTTCAGCTGTGGGTGATGAGTTCAGAGATTTTGTTGTTGATATAGGGATCTCTGAAAAGAAGTTCTCAAAAGCCGCAGCAACCTGTGAGTCTGATGTGATCACATTGTCATCAATTATAAGTTAATAGTCACTAGATGGTCTCGTAGACCTTCCAGTTTCACTATTTATAACATTCCAAGTAGTCTTAATTATATTTTTACTGTTTTTAATTTTGGAACTCAAATAACGCGATTTCGCTAGAGAACAAACTTTTTTAAATAATTTGGAATAATTTCGAACATATAAATTAAATTCAGCAGTATTAACAAGAATTCTTTCGTCATACAATTCGTAAAGCCTAGTTCTACTTTTATGAATACCAGTGGTAGCCCATTCACTGAACGACACATTACTGTTAACCGAGAGAGTCTTAGGTATGAAAGTAGAATTAAATTGATTACAGTACATGCTAAAGAAACCTTCATATTGATGATTGAGATCATCGTATGTAGACAAGTCGGGTAAATTATTAATAAGTTTAGTTTTAAAACTTTCTAAACGACTTGCAGTTTTAGGGTTAACAGTGATATTCTTTTTAGCCACTATGCTGTGCTTGTTTTGAAAAGTAATTAATTGCCCACAATGATCAGAATCTAATAAATTAATGACTTCTTTGCGACTGGGTACAACATCCGTATAAATATTATCTATACATGTGGCACTATTAGGAGTTATTCTAGTGGGCTCCAAAAATTGGTTAACCAGATTGTAGGACATAAATAGATTTAAAATTTTACTACATAAACTTGAGCTTTCTAGTAGATTAATATTAAAATCACCACAAGTGATTATGTACTTATTTGAATTGCAAATCTTGTGAAACACTTCATCCATTACCTTTTCGAAGCAGTCATACAATCCGGAAGGGGGTTTGTAAACACTTAATATAATAAATTGATCCAGTTCAATGCAAGCTATTTCAACTGACCGCTCAACAGATAAACTCACAATGTCCTGCCGTTCTTTATATTTCAGGTGGTTATTTACAATAATCATTGAGCCACCACGTAGGTATAGCATTAATTCTGCTGAACGAACTACCAATCTGGTGATTACTAAAATTAAACATTAACTGTTGGCTTTTAAGCCAATGTTCAGTTAAACAAAGAATATCAATATTATTACAATTTAAGAAAAGTTCTACTTCTAAATCTTTGTTCATAAGACCTTGAATATTTTGATGCACCAGGTTGATATTATTTGTTGAATTTAAAACTTTAGTGGAATATTCGTTCAGCATGTTCATAGTTTTTATGCCAGAGATTGACTCTATTGTCTTAAATTCTAATTTAAATTAATATTTGATGCCAAGTTATTAGCAAAATCATTTGTCAAAACATTGCATTGCTCAACAGAAGCAATTTGTTTAGCCAAGTTCTTGGCTGTAATAATAAAATAATAGGATAGCGACACAGCTATTTGTCTCCTACAAAATACTGAAAGATAGTAATTATCATTAAGATATCTATCTTTTGTCAAATAAAAGTTAGTACCAACATAATTGTTGGTGTCAATTAGATGAAATAATCGATTGTTCAATGTCACATTGTACAAAGTTGTATTTAGCTTATATCTAAGAATATTTTCTTCCTGTGGCAAACTATGACTGTAAGGAAATGTGAACATCACAATTTCTTTTACACTTAGGTGACTTAAGGTCCTATAATATTGCAGTAAATCTGCTTTGTTCACATTACCCCTATTACCCACAAAAATTAAAAGTGTAGTGTCTTGGTGAAATTTAGATTTTATAATTTTTTCCATTATATCAACTAATGAACAGCCAGGCATGCAGTTATTTATGATTGAATGTCCTGGATATTCATTTGTTAGAAGGTGGCCTAATCCTTTACCAATTTCATCAGAATAAATAACAATTTCTTTATTTATAAACTGTTGTGACAGACAGCTAGTGATTTCAAATGGAAGACTAACACTAGGCTGGGGTGAGGTGGTATCACATATTGCCAATGAATGCCCTGGCTCAGAAGCAATGGATGGTAATTGACAGCGCTCACAATTGTTTTTTTGTGAGCTCACCAGTTCATTCATTGCCAAAACGTATTCCCTCATTTGGTTTTCGGAGGCAGTATATTTAATAGTTACTGAATTCAGTTTCTCTTGTAGGCGGTGTAACTCACATTGTAAGTCTTCAGTTTCATTTTGGTGTTTCCTAGTGCTTTTTTCTAGATTTAGTGAATACATATCCAATTGTTTCAAAAGATGTAACCTTTCCCTATTTAATTTTACATTTTTGATGAAGAACTTTTGTTTTTTTACCATTTTCTTAGTTTTTACAATATATTTATTAATTTTAATATATTTTTTTAATTTATTTTTGCTAGTGACACCAGTCAAATCTATAGTAAAAGAGTTTTTATACTATTGATATAGATACATATGCCTACTTCGACTAATGTACACTATTTTATTTTTGTAGTAGGTAATAAATACATGTTTTGCGGTAGCTTTGAAAATCTGTTGAGGGACTAGCAACTGAAGGAACGCAGATGGCGTATAGTCATTAAAAGTTTGACACTCCTCTCGATTCACCTACAGCGGAAGATTTTTGCCCACTTCAAAAAATACCCGAGGATAAAGAATTCCTTGTAATCGTCACAACAGTAAAAAGATAACTAGAATTCTTAAAGCTGGTTTTTATAAGTTAAGAAACGTTGCTTCTTAACTCCGTGAGGGAAAATATTGCTTGTGAACTTATAGTACGGTACCTATGTTGTCTGTTTTCTTTGTATGATTTAATTAAGACTAGAAAGTAATATCAAGGAAATTACCTCAAATTCAAATAATAAGTAATCGCATGACCTTTTCATCTCTTGTCGGGTATTTAGAGAAAACTTTTGTACGTTTCTAACACAAACTCCCAAGCAGAGAATACCTACGCAGGCTCCATTATTAGCCCGCGCACACATCGTAAATAAACTTAATTAATTAAGATCCAAAAATATCTCAGACCGCAGCTTAGGTGGAATATTATTCCTCTGTGTCTTAATAACATCTGCCGAAAAGGAATAACCTAGTAGGTATATACATTATTGAAGCAATTGTTTCTGGGGATTGGTAAAAATGTTTTTATCATAGAGGAGGGCTTAGGAGGTATCTAAAACGATTAAAGGAAACACAAAAACAACTCTCTCTTTAATTAACTTCTAAGATCACGCTCATCATCATCTACCTAGACTTTTCCCAACTATATTGGGGTCGGCTTCCAGCTTCAATCCGGATTTAGCTGAATAGCAGTATTTTACGAGGACCGGCTGCCTACCAGACCTCCACAACCCATTAACTGTACTTCATGGCAAGACTGGAGATAAGATCACGGTCATATAGCCCAAAAAATTATTTAAAATCTTGCTTAAAGGTATTTCGTAGGCGCAGAAAACCACAAAAATATTATTCTACCAATGAGATGACGAACAAAAACACTTATTACTTGAAGGTAAGTAGTACTTACTGAATGGAAGTCTCCGGTTTTTTGTTGGAACGACTTTAAGAGCCATTATGAGTACCGTTAACAGTCCAATTTTGCCACGTCAGCAACGGAATTGTCAATATTTCGAGTGTTGGTGGGTGGAATCCTCTTAAAAGCCTGTTGATGTTTTTTTTTAAGTTAAGGTGGGTATTTCGAAATTGTAACAATGCGGAATGAATGGTGATTCTTTTTGGAGTTCCATGAACGGAGGGTAACCAACGGAACTCTATTACTAAGAGTCCACCAGTCCGTCTGGCCATTAGCGGGCTTTATATCATGATCAGTATTAAGAAGACGTTTGATATTCTGTAGTCTATCACATACTCGCGAAACGAGACACAATAGTAAAACAATAACAGCACGGTCTCATAGGACCGCTTGGGGATTCAAACATTAATATGTGATAATTAAATATATGACCTGAAAAGTAAGAAAACACGTTTATTTGAAACACCAAATTAAAAAATTCCAAACCATCATGAACAGTTATTTATTAAATTAAAATGCCTTGATGCATTAAGTCCGCCTATGTACCACCACTGTACATGAAGTTTGCATAAATAAAATTGGAAAGACATACTATATTATCCCCACATACAAAACCAACCCCCAAGTTCAGCTTCATTGGTTCGGTTACATATTTAAGTGGTTCGATAGCCACAGGATCAAGTGAGATGATTAGAATTTCTGTGTATGAGTTATGATAGTTAGGACTGTACAGCGCAGTTTGATGTATGTTTAGGCTAGCCTAACTTAACAGGTTAGTAATAAATGAGACTTACTGGACTGTACTGTTCACTGGCTACACGTATTTGATTTATTAGCTACTCACTAGCTGTACCCAGCGGCTTCGCCCGTGTAATAGCAGAAAATTATCCCAAGGGTATACTCTCCCAGTATAAAAATTATCCTGTGTGCTGTTTCAAGACATGGTTGCCTGTATACCCACTTTCATCGAAATGCTTTCAGTAGCTTTTGTGTGAACATCCATACATTCAGTAACAAAATCATTGAGCGATTGAGCGTACATCTAAGGAGTGGAATTACCTCCCAGAGTCTGTGTTTCCTGATAGCTACAATCTGGAGATCTTTAAGTACAGAGTGAATAGGTTACTTCCAGGCGACATTGCTTTCCATCAGGTGAAATAGTAGTCAAGCGCGATCTTATCAACAATAAAAAACCCATACGCTATAAAATTTTGCGAATATAATATTAATAAGATATTATAATTAGACCCAAAATCCATGCGTCGCTAACACAGAAACTTTTGGAGCGATACGTCATTAGGTAGAAAAGTTTAATTCTGAAGATGTAAGCCAAGCTGATATGAAGGACTGTCTCAAGGTTTTTGCTCTCATTAAAATATTAAGAACTTTTGTCTGCAAAGGTATCAGACTCTCGTAAAAGAGCAATTAAATGAATTGTGTCGCAATTTCAACGCTTGAACTTGTAATTTTTCTGACTTTCAAATGCCATATCATCAGTCTTAGTAGGTACTTTGGGGAGTAATTGTGAAAGTTACTTTAGTACTTAAGAGATTTAATTAAGTTTGATGTACCTATAAGTCAAGGTGTGAAAACCAGTAAGTACTTACTTCAAAACATAAGCAGTTTTATAATGTTCTCAGTGCTAGGTTTCAGGCTTTCTTTCTAGGAGGGAGAATGGGCCGTAACCCACCACGTTAGCCCAGTGCGGGTTGGTGAATGTTACATGTTTTCGAATTTTTTGGTTCTTGGACGTGCTAGTTTCCAAACGATATTTTCCTACACCTTTTTGAGAGCTGTGATGACGCAGTGGTAACGATCCTGACTTACGAGGAGTAAGGTCGCGGGTTCAAACCTACCTAGGCACTTACTTTGTGTGATTTCATCAAAAACTATTAACACATTTAACACTATTTTTTTTATAACTCTAAATCATTTTGTTGCCTATGGTAATGCTTATGTCGAATAGATATACAAATAATAGTCTATTCTATTCGAAATCAAAATAAATTAAGTCGGCACCCTCTCAGACTATTAGTGAAATCCCTGACGTTTGGCCATGATTAACTTATTTTGACAGTAAATAAAAACGTACTCATCGAAACTCTTTTAACCTTAAAACACGGTGGTCTAAACAAATGTTCAGTACGAAGTAAAAATAGGTTTTTTTTTTATCTACCAGATAACCATTCGGTTAAGGAAGTGTGGTGAGCTTTTATTGAGCAGTTAAACTAAGTTGCTGACGATAAAACTACGGGTACTTTGTAGTTTGAATTCAGTTAACGTATTGTCAATTGATAGTTTTCCAAGAATATGTAGTTAAATGTGAAAGTGCTTACCTACTGAAAATTGACCGTTATAGTAGGGGCTTAACCTATCAATACCCGCGAAACGAGACACAATAGTAAGACAATAGCAGCGCGGTCCTATGAGACCGCTCGGGGATTCATGAATTAAGGGGTGTCACTCACAAGGTATTATATATATATTCATAAGGATTTTACCAAAGCAGTCGGTTTTGAGAGAACATTTAGGACATAAAATAAACACAAAGCGTCTTGCCTCGTCGTTTATACCACGTACATCGTAGGTCAGGAACGATTTGCCTGCTGCGGTTTTCCCGTCCGATACATATTTAAGTGTCTTCAAGGCTAGAGTGAATAGGCTCTTAATAAACTAGTGCGCCTCACCATCAACAATTGCATGACTGCTTACTATCACGTGGTATCGCAGTCAAGCACTAGATATCATCATTTTTAAAAATCCAAGTTACTGTTTTTTTTTTTGTTGTTTAATTGCACTTAATCTGTCCAAGACTCGAGCAAATCTTACCGTTTTTGCTACTTTAGTCAGAGTCGTGACATCTGAAATTATAAAAACGTAGCTTCCTCATTTTAAGAGGTCACGTACTGGGAAAACCAGTTGGCCTCTTCATCAGATTAGTGCGTAACTTGTCAGCATTGCTTAACATCATGACAGTTATTCTCAGTATTACTGTTGTACCGTCGGTTTATTGTGAAGAAGGGCACCTGATAGGGATCAATGAGAGGTATAAAAAATCTACATTGCGATCCAAATGGCACGGCAGGGAGTGGCGACATTGTTAAGAAGTGCTTACAGATGATAATAATATGAAGTAGGAAGTGTATAATGTAAAAATAGTAATGTGGGGACCGTAGCTTTTGTAAAAAAACCTACTGGGTGATTTGGCTGGGTAAAAACTAAATGTTAAATTTTTTGGATTTACCTTCGTATTTAACTCTATAAATACGTAAATCCAAAAAAAACTATACCTTAGAACTCTCAAAACGCCTTGTTGACACTTCGCGTGACCCGAGGGCTGGCTTTTATCTTGGCTAGAGAATAAGCATTGCCATATAGCGTGGCAATGCTGCCAGCCTTTTGGGTACATTACCTGTCGACAGCGATGTGGAGGAGTTTTTCGACGCCATTTTTTAGTTTACTTTTAGTTAGTTCTTTAGGATTTTTTATTTTTATTTTATTTAGTGTAAATATATATTTGTAATGTAGTACTTAATTAGTACATATAATAAAAAAATCTTAACTTATTGGATCAATACGAAATTCAAACAGTTAAGAAGATTTATTAACTCAGGGCTGCTGTAAAAGCATCAAGGTATATCACATATGACGATCTCCAGCGGGCTTTAAAATGGAATTCGTCACCACTATCATCTATCATAATATAATATCATATGTATATCACATACCATTGTAATAATAAGTTAGAGTTAAATTGCGTAGGTATTACTTTATCAGACTGCATTGTAAATCCATTATTAAGTTTATTTTTAATCAGAAAGTACAAAAACACATAATTATTTATGAAATATTTATTAACAAACAAAGTTTTTTTCACATTGTTCGATCTGTGGGTCTCCAAGCCTATAAAAAAAAAACTCCAAAACAACATTTTAAATGCAAATTTAATACAGAATTTACGTTACTCTTCGGATAAGATCACCCGTAAGACCAAAATAAACTTTCGAAGAAGAATCCATAAGATTATTCTTTAAATATTTTGTTTTCACCTTTATTCTTCTTGACTTACCGAAATCCTCGACCTTTAGAAGATAATACGCTCAAATATAAACGGTAAAAGGATCTGTCTGAGAACTCAATGTACAGTTATCAAGGGATCGCCTTTTCTATGGAGGCAGTGATAAATAAAATAAAAAAATCCAGCACAATTCTCACGGTGCGAAAGGGACTGATAAAAGTTTATTGCAACGATACTGAAGGCGCATCTAAATACGCTTTTTTCACGCTTGAAGATGGTTGCTTTGGGATTTTGAAAAGTATGGGACGACCTTCAATTTTTAATTAATTTCTGTTTTTGATAGGTACTCTGACACTAAATTGATACAAGTAATGTCAAACTTAGGCTATAGGAATGATGCAAGTTCTTTTGTGTTGTAATGTCATTTTAGTCTCAGGGTATAAAAAACGGACTGTACATCAATGGTATCGACAAACTAGCTTTCTCCTGCGTCTGTTATTTTTGCTCTGCTTTTATAAGTTGTAGCGTGATGTTATTTAACCTATACCTACATCATGACCTTAGCTATCCCAAACAGAAGATACATGATTGGTGCAAAAATGTTAGCTATCGGACCTGTACTTCCACAGACTACCTCATACAAACAAAAAAAACAAACTTTACCTCTTTATTATATGAGTGTAGATTATTATTATTCAACTGTGTCCCGGATATATAAATCTTTCAAAAGTTCCATCAATTTAAAGATTTCCAACTTCGTCATGCACGAATATGGCATTAAAAACTTTCAAGTTAGGAAAGGCACCATTAAACTGCAATAGTTGGCCAAACCATCGCTCAGGAACACCATAGAGAAACTCTAACAGTTGACTCTTACCCTCTACTCTTTATGGTAACCAATTAAATCGATCCTTAATGCCTTCTTTTAAGTTATATATAAACTAGTGCATGACTGCGATCCAACCTGATGGTAAGCAGTGATGCAATCGTAGATGGTGAGGCGCACTAGTTTATTAAGAGTCTATTCACTCTAGCTTTCAAGACACTTAAATATGTATAATCAGACGGGAAAACTGCAGCAGACAAATTGTTTCAGTCCTTCGACGTACGTGGTATTTTGAAAAACGAGGCGAAACGCTGAGTTTTTATTTTATGTCCTAAATGTTCTCTCAATACCGGCTGCTTTGGTTAAATCTATACCTTGTGAGTGACACACCTTAAGCTCCTGATATAACGGACAATTTTCAGTAAGACACCCATATCCCCCCAATCTAACCTAATTCAAAGCCCTCTTGCCAATACTAACCTTCCATTCCGAGTGAAAAAACATCAAATCGCGTGACAAAATCATCAAAGTACCAATTTATACTGTATTCTATAATTCACTTCAATAATTACGAATATTAATGAGCGTGGAATGTCAAACACGTCATTAATTACTGAGCCTTAGTAAGGCTATAATTACATTATCAAGTCTACGAAGTGAGCGTTCGATGACTTAAAAGGAACGAAGTAGAACTGAATTAATTTGAAGTCTGTCTAAATTTAAATTTTAATAAATGAAGTCGTATCGAGTTCGAAGGTCTGATTCTGATGTTGACCTTTACGTGTTGCTGGGGTCTTTGGAAAAAGGAACTTTTGGGATGAGCTAAATGATCCAAACTAAAATTAAGACCTAAAATAGTTTTCTTCACAAGGGTTTTGAAAGACGTCGTAATATTGATGATTACCATCCTCAGCTCTCTTAAGATTCGGTTTCGGCTTGGGTAATCACCAACATTGCTCACACATTGTTTAAATTCTTGAAAAAAGCTAGTACTGATTTGATTCTGTCACTGAGTTACAGGCATAGTCCCTCAGCCCATATCTCGTAGGAATTTAGCCAAGGGAAAAGCTAGTTTTAAAACACTTGGCCTTTACGTTCAACCTATGAAACCTCAATTCGGGTGAACAATGAATAGAATTATTATTCGTATATCTCTTGGGAGTTTGGGAATCGTATCCATAAGTCTCTTCAAAAATCCATTAATTGTCTCTCAAACAAAAAAACTATCAGAACAAATCAGCAAATTCTACTTGAAAACCCGACTACCCACAACCACGCGAACCAGTAAAAATATTCATATCACAAAGCTTTGACATGCAAATTTTCTTGAAACATTAAAAATACATCATATTATGTTGGTTTATTCCCAACGTTATTTTTCTATGGGAATACACACGTGGTGGAAAATCCTTATCCCCGTTTACATTTTTAAGTAGGTAATGAATACGTTATCGAGTAATTATAGGGTTTTAAACGTTTAAAGACCGTTTTATTGTCAGGTACGAAGCCGTGTCGGAGTCCTGCACTCATGACTCAATACACGATGGGAAATATTTACAAGGAATAAATCTTTAGTGCTTTTGTTTAGTGTGGATATTTTGAGACATAGTGTTGGTTTTACACACAAACATTCAAGTTACTCGCCAAAAGATTCGATCCCAATCAAAATTGGTACATTTTACGGATCTTTTCGGAACTTATTCACAAACCTACTCATAATCAATAGTTTTAATGACAGGTTTTAAATTGGCTTCGAAGCTTATCGTCTACTTTTTTAAATTTAGGTACGATCATTTATAATAATGATTCTTAGATTTGATTGATTTATATTGTCTTTCTAATAATATTTAGAGATTAAACTAAAACTATAAAACATATCTTCATATTTGTGCCCTCCAATATTACGATTACCACACCATGCACCGCAATCTCATTAAAAACAATTTGGCGCCCAACATCCCACATCGGTCAACAAAAAAAAAACTACCCACATTCTCGCTAGCCATTCTTCAAAAGCGATCGATAAGCGATTCAGCGTGTATAAAAAAGGAGCACCTTATACCTTGCGAGAACCCTCACCTTTCCGCCTCCCCGTTATTAGGAAACATGTGTTCTCCAAGGCTTGTAATTTTCTGCCCGATACTCTTCATTATTCGCTTCATTTTACGCCTTTGTGGGGGCACGTATTGATACCAGTTTTGAGACATTTGTGGTAAGATTTTTATGTTCCCACAGAGAGAGAATTTTTTGATTAAGTGTTCGTAGCGTTCTATTTTGGATCGCGTCTTGCGTAATGATGTTTTCAAAATATCTTTTATCGGTATACCCTCCATTTTAAACGACAATCTGTTAATAAATAACATTTTGACTTGTTTAATTTAAAATTGTATACAAAAACAAATTTTTAACAGCTTTCGTAACAAATCTAAACTGATTCCATTCAAGAGTAAATAATTTCAAAGAACATTATGAAAATAAGTGGGTAGTTTGAGAGTAATAACTGCGTCACTTACACAAAGGACGCTTGCGGCTTGATGAATAGTGAAGAAACTGAACTCTTTAGGGAAACGATGCCCTAAACGGGATTCGTAGATATTTTTTTTTATTATTAAGACTTGCGTTCACCACTATCAACATATTAATAGAAAGTATTTAACGATGCGATCCGATTACCTGGAAGGCTATTATCTCTTGACTATAAAATCTCCAAGTAACTGTATAGCAAGGAGCGGCTGCCTACCAGACCTCCACACCCCATTAACTAAAAAAAAAAAAAATATTAAAATATTACAAAAAAAAATTGTGCGTATGTCTAAGATTTCCAACATTCGAGTACATCAATGGCACAGAGCCGTAGGATTTGTTGTCCGATGATAAAATACTGTCCATTTTGTGAAGTTTGGAACATATTTCATGTTTTTATTTCTCTCTCTTGAAATCTTGATCGTTGCCGTTTCAATGAATGCAAATTGAAGACACAATATTCTCAACTTGTCTCAGAGCATCATCATAAGAAAACACTTTGCTTTATTAGAATGCATGTGAATGAACGAATGCTTTTTCTGTTATCATGTCATTGACATATCTATGGCACAGCATAATGGATCAAGAATGTCCATTAAAAAGTTTACGCCTCGCCACCAAATTGAATGCTACTGCCACACGCAATGAGAATACCGCGGTTCCGTTGTTTTGGTACTTAATCACGAGTCGTGGTGCTCTAGTGGTAATGGCTTCGACTTATGAGGTAGCGGACGCCGGTTCATATCTAGTCAGACACAATACTTTATGTTATTTATTTCATCATTAATGGTCTCAATACGACAAAGAAAAACATCGTGAGGAAATCGGCATGTCCTACAACCAAGATGAAATGTGACATCTACCAATCCGCACTGAGTCCGCGTGGTGAATTGCGACCCATTGCCTCTCCTAGCGAGTAGACCTGACTCTTATCAATGGGAACATTATCATCAACATCATCACAGCTGAAAGACGTCCACTGCTGTACATAGGCCTTCCCCTAAGCATCGCCACAACGACCGGTCCTGTGCGTCTCGCATCCATCGGATTCCCGCGACTCTCGTCAGGTCATCCGGACCATTATAAGACCGATTAATGCTGTATAACTATGTCCTGACTCCAGTCTTGCCATGAAGTACCGTGTTACCCAAGTTAATGGGTTGTGGAGGTCTGGTAGGCAGCCGCTTCTCGTAAATATACTGGTATTGAGTTAAATCCGGCTTGACTGGAAGTCGATCCCAATATAGTTGGGAAAAGGCTAGGTAGATGATGAACTATGTCCCGCAAAACGGGATTCTAACATCACAGCACTACTTCAACTAATGAATAAAGTTGATAGTGAAATTCATAGTGATCCTTAAAACTACTCAGGTACCCACAGACTAATATTGGACATAAGCCGGGGTTATGAGTTTCGTCTTTTGAACATTTCGATCGGCAAATTAGTTTAAAATGCTTTCAAGTCTAGCCCTGAGGTTATTGAAATTTTACTTTTGGGAGTAGAATTTGTAATTTCAAATGGAGACTTATTAAATCTGAACGATTTTGGTAGAATGTTAGTTGTCCAGAAGAGCTTTGTGCTTTAAGCAAAGTAAAAGCCAGGTATTAAAGAGTCTTGCTTCTAAATGCTAAATATCCACTCCAGAATTCTGTGTTCTAGTTTAGAGTCAACAATTAAGGAACATCTTATTTCGTAAGTTCTATGAATTTTATACTGATTTTTTTTAGGTTCATTAGCAGGACCTTTGTTCTCTACTATCTGTATGTG
The DNA here is from genome assembly GCA_030763345.1 of Mythimna separata. NCBI lineage: Eukaryota > Metazoa > Arthropoda > Insecta > Lepidoptera > Noctuidae > Mythimna > Mythimna separata. The sequence continues at coordinate 11,635,686 of CM061192.1, forward strand.
CTTGAATATAAATAAATAACATAAGAGAAATTTTAAAATGAATTAGTCTTCTTAGTCTGGCAACAATATTTTCTCTTTTGCTGATCTTTGAGATGTTCTCTGATCTTTACTTTATCTTCGACAATCGTGTAGAGATTCCAGACCGACCTGGCAAAGAAAAGTTCCAGATTTAATAAAAAAAATTATTGACTTTACTATAGGACCATGGAAAAACGGGACCACGGAAAGAGTTATCGTGGCCCTAGAACGCAAAAGGTAACTGAAAGGCACTAGTGGGTTTTAGTCCGCAAATGTTTGACACAACCCTCCTGCTCTACGTTAGAGAAGAAGAAGTCATTTAATAAGTTCCCACTACTAAAAAAGATACATTGATATTTGATATATTCTAAATGGTAAAACAAAAAAAAACCGGGCAAGTGCGAGTCGGACTCGCGCAATGAGGGTTTCGTACCAACCTACCTATAAAAACAGTTTAATTCTCGAATCGAGTCTTGAAGACTTTTCAATTTTTTTTTCTTGTGACGAAACTAAAAATTTTCAGTTTTCAGACTTTTCCCGATATTAGTGCTATAATACCTTGCTTCGTGCCAAATTTCAAGATTCTAGGTCAACGGGAAGCACCCTATGAGTTTTGATTCCTTTGACAGTGTCGAAATGTACGTTTTTGCAACATAAACGGGCGTATCTTTTTTTCCCGTCAACTTACAAGTTTGATTTTTACACAACTTCAAGGGATCGCGGATTCCAATATATGGTTTTAATTTCAACTTGATACCTTCACGCGTTCCTGAGAAAAAGGGTCTTGACAGACGGACGGACGGACAGACGGACAACAAAGTGATCCTATAAGGGTTCCGTTTTTTCCTTTTGAGGTACGGAACCCTAAAAACATCTTCAACACTACCAATGACAAGAAACATAAAACAAAACTAAACGAAGAGAGTAGAGTAAAAGCCATAATTCTAACGAAGTGGAAACTAATGATAAATGTGACGAGTATGATGCATGGGCTACACAGCTTAAAATTCTCGACAGCCGTCAAACAAGTTTTGCCAACAAATCTATTGGGTGGGCCTCGAAACTGAAGATTTATGAGGAACTTTTAATCATAGTGGCTATATCCAGTCATCGTTGTAAATTATAAATAAGGACACTAGAATATAAACCGATTTTTGGAATAAGAGACTTATGGGAAGTTTCACAATGTCGTAAGAAACCGTCATTAATCTATCACATACCCGCGAAACGAGACACAATAGTAAAACAATAACAGCGCGGTCTCATAGGACCGGGCGGGGATTCATGAATTAAGGTGACTACTTCTGTAGTCTCCTGTTAAGTTTTATCATGCGCAAAAGTATATGATCCACTCCAGCAAATCGAATCAGAAAAATATATATGTTATTCCATATCTATATCACGAGTTGCAGGACGATCCATGCTACCATAAGAGCGGACTTAAGGACGATGCGCAATGGGTAGCTCTAGTCAATCTTTCAGTCTCGTTCCATCCTAGTGTGGGTGAAGTTATTGGATGAATTCCCACTTCAAACAAAACCTATGAAACGCTTGTCATACACATTCTTATTTATTACCGTTAGGCATTGATGTTATACGAAAGAAAACAACGTATTTATACCGTTAACGACGTGTTCAATACAATCTGTAATTTAGGAAATGACTTTGAAATTGTCACGATTTCGTAGCTTGGATTTGAGATAGCGAGTGTATTGAATACAATGAGTTGATGACAAACAAAACTACGCTTCAAGATACAAAGTTTTATGGTTTAATTGAAGCATTATTATTTTTCAACTAGCCTATATTTCTAATTTAATGTTTGAATCCCCAACCGATCCTATGAGACCGCGCTGTTATTGTTTTAGGGCGATGTTCACCGACACCAAATCGGCTGTTTTAATATTAAAACGGCTGTTTTAGCAATATTTCCTGTTCCTTATCGTCGGTTATTGACGTTAATCAGATGGTTATCTTAAACTTATGTCGGTGCACATGGCCCTTATTATTGTGTCTCGTTTTGCAGGTATATGATAGATTAAAGAAGGATTGAATATCGACCTTTGATAAAGTTTAACTTTCTAGGTCCAAGGATTCTAGGCATTGATGACCAGTCCTTCTTTTTTAATATTATAGATTAAACCATTTATAGGCACTTTCGGCTTGACAAAAAGTTGGTCAGTCTGAAACTAAAACCCATAAACAGAATGATCATATTCTATTGTCTAATTCTACGAATTTGAGAAGATATACTTATGTTGAAGATAGTTGTCGTATTTACGTTTAATCTAGATAAGTTTAACTAGCTTAACACTAAAACTTAATGAGTGTACTAAACGATGTAATAACGACGTGATAACAATATTATTAGAGATGTTAAGACTGTTGAGAAAACGATAACATCATTTAACTATACAGTGGTTTCCAACGTGATCTAAAATTTCAACGATGCGAACTGATTTTAGATTTTTATCAGAAATGCTGTATTCATATTATATATTTTCATAGAAAATGCTCGAGAAATAGTTGGGAATCACTGATTTATAGGACTATTTTGGTTTTATAACAAGTCTTCTATGATTCGTTATACTTTCTCTACTTACAGTTAAAAATTATATACAAATCATCTAAGTACTCTAATTCTACAAAATGAAAGTAATGATTTCTATATTAAGTAATAAAAAAATAAAGTTTCCCTTGTGTTTCGCGTTTCAAAACATGCATCTAAACGTTGTAGTTCTGTAAAACAAATGAAAAGAGGAGTTAAAATCAATTAAAAAGGTATTGCAAAAGATTAGAGTTGATTTACAATATTTGAAAATAGCTGCGATGACTTCACCCGTGTGAATGTTGAAAATTATACCAAAAGAACATACTCCTTGGATAATAAGTATCCTATGTGCTATTCCAGGACTTGATCTACCCGTGCACCGAGTTTCATCGAAATCCGATCAGAAGCGTGAAGAAGTAACAATCATACACACTCACAAACTTTCGCCTTCATGATATTAGTCTTGAATATAAGTTATAGTTTGTGTTTATTAAGTATGTTATTAGTTTATTTAATTTTCATGATTGTTTTAGTAGCATAATGGCGCTTACGGCCAATTAAAATACTAGGTTCCGCCAACGGCTTCACCCGCGGTAAAGTAGAATATCATCCCAAGGGAACATACTTCCGGGATTAAAAGTATCTATTCTAAGACTTTGTCTACCTGTGTGCCCACACAAATCGGTTCAGCCATTCGAGCTTGAAAAACTTACACACACAGTTCTTTTTTTCAAGTGGGAAGTCATCAATAGGAGTTCTCGGGCGTGTCAGACTTCTACTGACTAAAACCCACTCCTGTTCCTTCTTTGCCTTCATTTTAGGGTCCCGGGGTTATCTTTCGTTCAACCTACGGGCTTAGTAAACATAAACAAATACCTAGTACATTGTTAATCATAGCACACATACATCGCCAAGTGCGATAAGGCCGCCAATTGTATATTTTTACATAAATTGTTATCTTGTTGTGCAATAATATAAATAAAAACTTTCGCGTAGTATCTATTGATCCGGAGCTCAAAACTTCGCTGTCTCTATGGACACACCACACGAGGTAAAACGAAGGCCAGTCGTCTTTAGCCTGTTATAACATATTATGTCTACCTTATGTCATTCAATAAATACACAGAAGTCTGAGATGAATAATACAATATACTCGTATATTGAGTTAGGTTCTGAAGTGCCTATCTACTAACAAATTAATTAGTGAACAATACAAGGGTCGACACGGTAAAGGTTAAGATTTTAAATAAGTTATTCAAGCGTAAGGGCGCTTGTGCACTACACGGGTTTTTACCAGTGCCGTAACTAGGGCGGTGCGAGCGGTGCCCCGGCACAGGGCGCAGACCCTGGAGGGGCGCAGAAATGACCTCATGCATGGTAGCTAGTAGGTACATTTTGTTTTATTGCGAACATGGTGTAGACGCGCCCTACTGTACTATATATATATATTTTTTTTTTTATTGTTATAAACTAGTGCTCGCAGTCAAGCACTAGTTTCCCACCTGATGGTAAGCAGCGATATAGTTATATCTATATCGCATTTTTCAAGCAATCTTGAAACAACAACACATGTAAAGGTATCCAGGACGTGCTCGGCGCCAGGTGTACTGGTGGTCGCCGGAGATTGCGGCTCTGTGCGAGGCGTGCACCGCCGCGCAGCGCCGGTACACCAGGTTCCGCAGGCGCCGCACCCGCCCGCCGGATGCGGAGGCCAGAGAGGCGGAGCTGTAGGAAGGGTGCAGAGCGGCAAGGCGCACCCTCCGAACGGAGATAAAGCGGGCCAAGTTGGAGGCCCGCAATGTGTGGCTGGGGACTCTGAACTGGGACCCATGGGGACGCCCTTACCATGTGGTGCGGAACAAGCTCCGCCCGTGGGCTCCCCCGCTGACTCAGAGTCTCCGGCCCCAGGCTGTGGAGGGTGTGGTGGCCAATCTGTTCCCTTAGCGAGGGGAGCACTCTCCCCCGCTCACGGTTCCACCACCTGCGGTGCCCGTAGCGGACCACACCAGCGACGACGAGGACGACGCTCCAGAGGTGACAGAGGTAGAGATGAGGGCGGTGGTACGAAGACTCAGTGTCAAGAACACCGCCTCAGGACCTGACGGTGTGCCCGGAAGGGTGTGGGTCCTGGCCATGGGACTTTCGGGTCTCGATTGCGAGGGCTCTTTAGCGCTTGCATGGAGAGAGGCCAGTTCCGCCTTCGCTGGAAGAACGGGAAACTGGTCCTCATCGCGAAGCCGGGGCGCCCGCGCCCCGTGGACTCTCCGTCCGCGTACCGGCCCATCGTGCTGCTCGACGAGGTGGGCAAACTCTTTGAAAGAGTAATTACAGACCGCCTCATTCGGGCATCTGGCGCGGGTGGGGCCGGATCTCGCGAACGGTCAGTTCGGCTTTCGCAGGGGGCGTTCCACGGTGGACGCCATTACGCGCGTGAGGGCCCTCACGACGGGGGATGCGGTGATTCGGGGCAGGGTCGTCTTGGCGGTGTCTTTGGACATCGCCAATGCCTTCAACTCCCTGCCCTGGAGTTGCAACGGAGTGGCACTTCGGTACCATGACATGCCCGCCTACCTCCGTCGTGTGATCGAGACATACCTGTCGGATAGGTTCATCATCTATCCCGGTCACCAGGGAGAGTGGAGATGGCGAGAGATGTCGTGCGGTGTTCTGCAGGGATCGGTACTAGGACCGTCCCTGTGGAACATCGAATACGACTACGTGCGGCGCGGCGACCTCCCCGACGGGGAGGTCGAAACTTACGCTTACGCCCGAAACAGCGACACGCGGGGTTGCGACAGTCGTGGACAGGATCCAGCAACTAGGACTCAAGGTGGCATTGCACAAGTCCGAGGCTATGTGCTTTCATGGCCCTCGGACCGCGCCAACACCTGGTTTCCAAATAACGGTAGGGGGGGTCCACATCGGCGTCGGGTCGACGATGAAGTACCTGGGACTCGTCCTCGACAGCCGGTGGACTTTCGAGGAGCATTTCCGACGTTTGGCCCCCAAACAGGACAGGTTTGGGGCCGCTCTGAAGCGGCTCCTTACCAACCTAGGGGGTCCAGACGCCCCCTGCCGGAGGCTCTACGCGGGGATCATTCGGTCCATGGTCCTTTACGGGGCGCCGGTTTGGGCGCCATCGCTAGGTAAGCGACCGGCGGCCAAACTGAACGCTTGCCAGAGGGTCATGGCCATCCGGATGGTGCGGGGATACCGCACGATCTCCCACGAAGCGGCGAGCCTCCTTGCTGTCCTGCCACCGTGGGATCTGGAGGCAACAGTCCCTGCATGCATGTACGATTTGCGCGTGGAGATGCAACGCCGGGGCGAAACTCCGCTGCCACGACAAATCGCAGTATGGCGGACAGAGTTTGGGCGGGATCTCAGGGTGGCATGGCAACTGCGACTGTCGCAACCCAGTGCTGGGCACGCCGTCATTGAGGCGGTAAGTCCCCTCTATGTATGGAGTGTTTGGAAAGAGGTCACGTTCCGTATGTCGCAGGTCCTCACTGGACACGGTAAGTTCGAGAGGTTCCTGCATCGGATCAAGCAGGAAAGGACGCCTGGGTGTCGCTACTGTGTGGACCGCCCGGAGGACACGGTGGAGCACACGGAAGAGGTGTGGCCGCTTGGGCGGAACACCGCTGTCTTTGTGGAGGCTATCGGCGGCGGTGACCTCTCGCGCCGGGCCCTGGTTCAGGAAATGGTTCGGAGCGAGGAGGGGTGGCGGGCGGTCGCCTCCTTCTGCGAAGCAATAATGTTAGTGAAGGAGGCTGCTGACCGCGAGTGCGTGAGGGAACGGTCCTCACGCCGCCCCCGCCGAGATCCCGATCCCAATTTCCGACCACCGTAGGCGCGGGTTCGCGGACGGCGAGCACTGGGTAGCTCGCCGTCCGGCAGTCTAGAAATAATCCGGACCGAGCTCAGTCGTCAACGGCGCATTCTGTTCCACGCGCGCCTCAAGGAGATGTCAGCAACCTGTAGGGGAGCTCCCCGGGCCCCAGCAGGGCCGAAGCCTCTGGGGAACATGGGTATTCCGAAAGGTTGACACCGAGTCCCCTCCCAGATCGAAGGCAACGAAGGAACGGGGTAGGGGTTTAGTCAGTAAGAGTCTGACACACCCTCCCGCTCCGCCTAAGAGCGAGAGAAGTCATTCTGATGATTCCCCTTCGGTAGATTTATTTGTATTCACATTTGTCCATTTTATTTTCAGAGCCTAGTTAGAGCATTTTTAGGGGCGCAGTTTTGAAAGCTCGCACCGGGCGCATAATAGGCTAGTTACGGCACTGGTTTTTACTGTCCGGCAGTCCAATTTCTTACAATTGTCAATGAATTTCAATGAACTCTCAATGAAAGTTGATGTAAATCTGACTGACGGACAGTAAAATTCCGTGTAGTGCACAAGCGGCCTAAGGCCTCTTGTACACGGGACGTTTTCACTCCGGGTCTTTCCTACTCCTAGGTCCGGCAAATTCTCCGTTCGTAAGCACGGCGCGCAGTGTTGTATGGATCATTGAGAGAGCTTGTAGACACAAAAGGCGACACTACGGAACGTCGCCGCCGCCGTGTGTCATCAGTGTTGTTCCGGAGTGTATGGCATGAGGGCTATAGGTACAATTTTTATTTCATTCCCTTTTTTTGAGGTAGGAAATCTAAAGTGGAGTGGCAGGGTGTGTCAGACTTATTTGCTTTCACCTGTGTCCTTGAGTGGCCCTTTGCGTTCCATAATCACGGCATCCCTTTCAGTGTAGCTATAGCAAGCTAATCTCTACTGGCCTCTTACGGTTTTGCTGACATCTTTTTCAGGCCCACAGTTCTTATAGGACTAGTGGACGATGAGCTACCCATTACTCGTCGTTCGCAAGGCTGTAAGGCTGACCTGTAGTTTGTAAGGCTGACCTGTAGTTGGGGATCGTCTCACGACTCGCGACGCCCGAAGCGTGTCCTTTTATTTCACTTCTGAGAATTCATATGGTTAAAACTTGAAATCGAAGTAGACTTAAGTTATTTTAAGTAGGTAGCCATTTGAAATAGAGTAGTAGGTAAATCTTTTTAAAGTGTATGAGTTTAAAAAACCTGCTAAGTAATAGAGGGATAATAGTAGATTTGTTCGATCTCCCAGGTTTAACCTATCACATACCCGCGGAACGAGACACAAGACAATAACAGCGCGGTCGCATGAGACCGGTCGGGGATTCATGAATAGCTACTCTTGCCGAGGTCGGTTTTTCGATGGATAAGCATCTTAAAATACCAAGATTTTTCGGCTATCATTTGTAGATTTTGACAGTGGTAACGGGAAGTCAAATCCAAAAACGGCAAACTTACTTTTCATGAAAAATGAAGTCTATTTGTCTTTACAAACTAACCTAATAAACCTATTTACAAGTAGGATAAACATTTTACCAGTAAAAAACTAAAAACTTTTAGTTTAATTGCAGATAGAAGTAGTCACGCTCAACAGCACTTTATACCCGAATTAAACTCTTAATTAATTTACTGCTCGAACTAGGTTACACCGCAAAGCTAGTCTGTATATAATTACTAGAAATAGTTATCTATGAGAGGTTCTAGAAATTTCATTTAAGGTTCCTTAAATTTTTCTATTGGGGTTCGATTTTCTCACAGAATAAATACCTACTTGTATGATAATCAAGGTCTGCATCATCATCTGCCTAGCATTTTCCCAACTACACACATCAAAAGTGTCTAGGGATCAACATATATTTTTGCAATAACTTTTCTCCTGATTGATATTAATTAAAATTTTCTTTAAGGATTCATCAAATAAAGTGTTTTCGCTTGTCACAGTAACGATAAACCAAGTCACCTTTGCATTAATAAAGAAATTTGCCATTTTCCTAATAAAGGGATTTTTGACATTTGAACCACTAACATTAAAGTTCGAAAAAAAGACTGAAATAACAGTTTTCTTTAAAATTTTATTGGGTAACTTAAACAATTAATAATCCGTGTTTCTACCGCGAACACTAACAACACAAGAACATCGGTTTGGCATACTCAAAATGAGTTCATCCAAATCACGCTGTGGAATGGCCGCCCATGTTCATTGCAACAACAAAAAAAGGTCTTCTTGCGACTGGATACCCTCCATATTCGGCAGAGCTCTTCTCTGTAGCATATCCCATGCATGCTCAATCGGGTTCAAGTCTGGCGACTGAGCAGGCCAGGGCAGGACATTGATGTTAGCTGCGGCGAGAGTCTGTCTTACAACTCTTGCGGTGTGCGGTCGTGCATTATCATGCATTAACTGAAATAAGGGACCGATTTGCACTTGTAGAGGAACGATGACGTCTGATACAATCGTCTCAGCATAAATTTGAGCGTTGAGGTTGCCTCTGATCCAAATCAACTCAGTTCTTCCGCCGATCCAAATACCCGCCCATACCATGATGGTTCCACCACTATAAGGATGGACTTCCTGGCAGGATTTTAATCGCTGTTGGCGTCCAGGGGTTCTCCAGTGTCGTATACGTCTTGTGTCCGGTCTCATACCAAAACGAGACTCATCAGAAAAGCACACGAAACGCCATTGTTCTTCTGCCCAATTTCTGTGTTCAAGAGCCCATTGATATCGAATCCTACGATTGTGCATTGCTATAGGTGGTACCCGTAGCGGTCTTCGGGAATGAAGGTTCACTTCATGCAAGCGGTTTCTGACTGTTTGGTCGCTAATTAAGTTGAAGAGTGATGAAGCCTCACGGCTAACATCATGGCGGTTATTGTTGGAGCTCTTCGAGTTAAGATTTAAATGTATCGGTCTTGTCTCCGTGTGGTGCAGCGATACCGTCCTCCATGGCGCTCAGCCACGGTACCAGTGCTTCGGTAACGTGTCCAAAGTCGACTGATAACACTCTGACTTGTATTCAGAGCTAAAGCCACAGTACGTTGCCGGGAACCAGCTTCTATCATTCCCACGGCTCTGAGCATTTCTTCCCTGCTTAAATGACGTCGCCGCTCCATAATAACGTTGGTTTTAATCAGTAGTAGGGAAACAGTAGCACTAATAATGTCTTCAATGCGTTGTATGTTTTTACAGGGAAAATATTGACAGCTGATTTTCATCTTTTACTCGAATTTGATTCACAGTTCCTGATTCAAATTATGAAATGCACCAATAAGGATCCATATAAATTTATAAAATCATAAATTTATTACAAAGCCACATCTCAATCTCAAGAAATCCGCATAAAAATGCTTGATCCCTAGACACTTTTGATGTGTGTATATTGGGGTCGTCTTCCAGTCAAACCGGATTTAGCTGAATACCAGTATTTTACGAGGAGCGACTGCCTACCAGACCTCCACAACCCATTAACTGTGGTAACACGTTACTTCATGGCAAGACTGGAGTCAGATTTAATGGCTTCTGACTATCCGTAACGACTGTCAAAGATCTACAAATGACAGCCGGGACCTATGGCTTAACGTGCTTTCCGAGGCACGGAGAAAACTCGCTATGTTAAGGTCACCTATCCACAGAACAACCTTGGCAAGCGTTGCTTAACCTTGAAGATGGACCTGTGCGGCTGTTATTATCTAGCCACGAGCTCCTCAGTCAGGGTCTGCATGAACTCGAATTACTCTAGGGATTACATGTTTTAAACGCACCCACGGTAGGAGTAATTCCAAGTGTGTGGCTACATAACTAGAAAACAAGAAGTTTATACTATGTTCAAACTTTTATTCATAAAAACACTTCGCTAAACTGTTTAGAAGAAAAACTAAGAAGATTTTAGAAATCGTGTCTGCCACCAGCACTAAAGTTTTTATTATTAAAAAAAAAGTACTGGAAAATCCAATCAACTGCTTAAGAAATCTTTAATACGCTAAAACATCATTACTAAAGCACAACCTACATCATAAAATGTACAATCTTCAAAGTTCAAAGTCAAGGAAACAAAACGAAAAAAAAAAACAACTATGACCATAAAATAACAACGACACACTACAATGACAGTTCTGTCCGACTTCGAGAAGGAATAGTAGAATTTCTTGAAGTAAATAAAAGAGATAAGTTAAACTTACTGAGATAAAAATACCACTCCTGCGCCGGTCATTTGTGAGTAAAATATCAATAAAACTTATGACTAATACCGATCGGTATTGGCTCTGGGAAATAACTCTTTGTTTTCAAATTATAAGTGCTTCAAGTGTTCTTTGTTTTAAATAAACTTAAAGTTGTAGTTATTCAGATACCCGCGAAACGAGACACAATAGTAAAACAATAACAGCGCGGTCTCATAGGACCGGTTGGGGATTCAAACGTTAAATATTCAAAAGTAGTTTTGAAACTTTGCGTTATGTGAAATTTTCTTGTATAGCCTCATATTGCCTATACAAGAAAGAATATATTCCAACTGAATGGAGAGAGTGAATAGGCTCTTAGTAAACAAGTGCGCCTCAACATCAACGATTGCATCACTGCTTACCATCACGTGGGATCAGTCAGGCACTAGTTTAGATACCTACATAAAAAAAGAACAACTAAAAAAACCGGATCTAGCATCTATAAAAAAATTATAACAAAAAAAAAACTGATTTCCAAGATAATTTATTCGAGAACATAACCTTTAAAACGCATAAATACACTCTTAATACGACAAGTTAATAAAGTACCAAATCCTAAATAAACCGTATTTACTTCAGTTATAAACTTCGTAAAACAAATACTAAACCTCTAAGTCCTTTTATACGCACTCAACGTCTAAAACACTGTAGACACAGAGTAATAAAACTAAAAAAACAAAACGCATTACGAACGCTCAACACAGCTCAAGTCTTACATGTAAAATCCCCTATCATGTCGCTTTACAAGAGAAAAAAACGCCATTCCTCGACAAAAAATTCCCACAAATAAACATTTAGCTGTCAAGGGACACAGTTATGTTATATTTAGAAGCTTAGGGACGTCCAAAGTAGATATTTTAATGGACCAGAGCCATTATTCAACGATGCAAGACGGATGTGTCAAATGGTGAGCTTCAAAAACCAAAAACATACCTTGTATCATGAAGATTAACTCCCGTCTTAGCCGAGTGAAAATGGACTTAATGACTCGAATAATGAACAGTCGGGTTACAAAGTTTCCTCCTTTTATCTCTGTCCATTGTGCTTTTAGACGAGTTTCAGAGTAAATTCATTTTTAATTTCCACAGTCTAAGAAGCATTTTTAACTCGGTAAAGCGCTCCAGTACCCGTTTTCACTTCAGATTTTAAGCAACAAAAGGGCCGTCGCGTCCTTAATTTCTGGCCAAAGAAAAAAGCAATATTTGTCTTTAAAGAAATTAAGTCGTGTTCTTGGGGATATTATGCAAAGGAGGACAAAAGCCGGGCAAAGGGAACAAGCTAATTGTCCGGACAAACGGATGTGACAGCCCCAAAAAAATGGTAAGGAAATACTCGACGGTATGGCGGAAGCTATGGTAATGTTTTTACGAGCAAACTTTTTTTTCCAATATTACGGTTTAGTGAAGCCAAATGAAGCCGAATATATTACACACGTTATTTGATATGAAGTTTAATATAAAACATGAAAGCAAAATAAAAATATTTACGCTATGATTGCAAACGGAATTTTGCTTTTGGCGTGAACAAAGGCAATTTATTTCCATCGTGACTAAAAAGATTATAAGTCTAGTAACATCCTTAGGAGACACAGATAAGGAATGCTCGGAAATACCTACTCCACTTACTATTCAAGCCAAGAACTCCACGTTTTAGAGGCAAACTCTAGCAATTGAGCTAACTAGGTCAGAATTTACTTATCTCTTGAGAATTTCCTGGTTCTTGTCTTAATGTGTACAGCTACATTTAATTTACTTCCGAAAATATGCTACCACAAAGTCTGCAGCTGCAGCTTTTACAAAAATAATTGCAAATTAAATATCAAAATAGAATTTGTAATGGACTGTAACTCTATCGCGATAAGATTCAAAATGATCCAGCGCTATCGATAAAACGAGGGGTTGAAATCATCAATCACATTCGGAAATAGGCCGAACTCGGCATAGAGAGTTCTTTAAAATGTACTCTTCAACGAAATGCGGTATGTTGGAAACTCTGACGTGGCTTTCCAATCGGCTCATCGGAAAGTTAACCTTAGTCTGATACCTATACGTAACAGTATCGCTGGGAGGCTTTTGGCGTACGACTTACGGTATCTGCTGGCCTATGACCCGAGATAGCAACCGTACAGATTAGGTAAGTACTCAGAACGGCTCTCAGTACATCCGATGGCTTAGATAAAGGGCTTCGTGTTCTAATAACTTTATGGATAACATCGGTATTTCAGTTCGAAAATGTTATTGAAGTGGCTTCGGAACTAACATCGAAGTAAACGCATCTCGACTAGCTTTTGATTGAAGCCACATCTGTTTTGAATGTGCCATTCACGTCTGAATACATATCGTTTTTAATAATACTGTGTTGACATGTTTCTTTTTACGATTCGTTGAATAAAAAGCAATTTATCGCCAAATGCAAACCTAAATAGATAATTTACGGCCTCAACGACAAAAGGGTTCAAGAGGGTAGATCCCTCTTGAACAAAGGACCGCTATACGCTTGGGATTTTTTCTCAAATAGTTCCTGTGTCAACTAAAATAAAGTAGCAAATTGCATTTTTCATTTGATACGTGTTCATTTCACGCGTGTAAAATGTAATAAGCAACATAAATCTAGGACGGTGAAACTTAAGAAATTGCGGAAATAAATTCCGGCCCAAACACCAGTGGCGTAAAGTTTGTTTTACTATGAATGATTTGTTCGCAATTTCTGGCCGTATTATGAATAGAAACGACCCCTGCACAGAAGCAGGGGATTGTGAGTTAGCAAATAACATGTTGTAGCCCCATTGCATACAATATTTATTGCACACTTACACCGAACATTGGGGTAAGAGATTATGAAAATTTTAGATATATGGATACAGAATTCGCAGTTATAAATTATGCAGTACAAACGTGGCCTCGAGACTGACTTTGAGGATTTTAATACATTCCCCCGAGAAAGCATGAGTAATTAAGTAACTTAGCGAAAACATCATGAATAATGCTCAATTAAAACTTAAGAATGCTTGTTCAGCTAATGAAGTTAATAATCCAGTTTTAAGTGCAGATAAGAAGGATGTAGCGAAACTTCTTTTTCAACAAGTTCCAACAGTGACTGGTAAAATACTATAAGTTCTGCAATTTATTATTGTCTGAGGAGACCTTGCAGAATTCTTATCAAAGAACTTGCTAGACGTTATTGATGGAACTTTTTAATACGTGTTCTTCTCTAGGCAGACTTGGGATGTGCAAAAGGAAAAAAAGATTAAAACAACTAGGATAGGCAGTCTTGTACAAGTAAATGTAAGCCCAAGTTTCTTGTTACTTTCTTGTGTTTTATGTTTCCATGTAAGTTTATGTTTTACTTAAGTTGTATTATGTTTTGGTATGATTTATGTATGTAGTATTGTTGTTACTTGAATTCACTTACTTAGTCAATGCTACCTTTTTACTGTTTTGGCGCAGCACCTATTATTTGAAATTTTTGGTGAAATCCAATTTTATCTCTGTTGCTGCTAGGACCTGGGTTGACGAAAGTGAACGTCCCGGGGTTCAAGGTAAGGAACAGGAGTGGGTTTTAGTCAGTAGATGTCTGACACGCCCTCCCGCTCCACCCAGAGTGGGAGAAGTCATTTTGATGATCTACCAACTTAAACAAAATTCACTGTTGCCACGAAATAAATTTTCAATCACTCTTTTTACTGCAATCTTACAGGGTGGTCGCCCTAACTCTATAAAGTTCTACAACGACATTTTTATTAGACACTGATGAGAGTTTAGAGCTCAGAGCTAACACAGGATTCATTGTAGCCACTTGACGGTACGTAAACCCATGTACCGTCCAATTGAGTTTAATGATCACAATATTACCTAAGTAGCTGTTAAGTGTTAGCCTAGTCTCTTCCCAGGCTAAGTCTGCTTCACTTAACTGATGATATACTGTGTTGTAAACACGCGAATGACTAATGCCCTCATCATCATTAGTAGAGTGAACTGGATTTGCGTCAGTAAACGAACTTTTAACTAACTGTTCTGTATGGGTTCCTATAGCTTACAAGTCGTTAATTGGTTTGCTACAGCTGGAGCTAATAAACAATCAACTATATAAACACTATTAGTATTTATCCCGGGCCTCGTCCCTCTCATCCTCCTTGTGTCGTAGGTACTCCTCAATGCTGAAGGTCGTGACCTCCCAGCTTCATCACTTTCACTCGTAAGATATTCCTTCATTTATATCTGGCGGCGTGAAGGGCATTGTATACCGTATTGTTAAGAGTGGTGCAGATATGGTCGGACCAGCGTATTGGGCTGTGTCTACGAGGCCTTTTCCCATCAATTTTACCGGTCACGTCGAAAGATTCATTCTTTGAAGGTTGCCACCGACATAAACACCAAACTATTAGTATTTATCCCGGAGCCAGGAGCCGGTCTTTTATCCACAGTTATTACCAAGATTTAAACCTAATTATGACAGGAGCAACAGTGATTAGTAACCCAGTTAGGGATCTAACGTCATATAAGTAATTAATGCTATTAAACGTGACAGGGACGCCACAGAAAATCACGGCTGCAACACTAATTGCGGTGTAGAACCCGAGCTAGGCGACACCTTGTTGATATATGTTGGGAGTGCTGTGGTACTAGGCTTGTTAGTGTTACTAATCCTAGTGGGAGTGTTAAGCCTAATATCACTCGAAGATAGGCTTATGGTTAAAGGGGAATGAGTTTTGCAATGGCACATTTTAATCTAATATCTACCTACATAAAAATGAATCTCCATTTTCATTGGTGACGTCATAATGCAAGAACGTTTGGACCACAATTTGGACCAAACGTTAGTATTTTTAGTTCTGTTTATTATCATAGGAGAAGAAGGTTCACGGCTGCAACAATAATTGCGGTGTAGAACCCGAGCTAGGCGACACCTTGTTGATATATGTTGGGAGTGCTGTGGTACTAGGCTTGTTAGTGTTACTAATCCTAGTGGGAGTGTTAAGCCTAATATCACTCGAAGATAGGCTTATGGTTAAAGGGGAATCAGTTTGGCCGTGGCACATTTCTATCTAATATCTACCTACGTAAAAATCAATCTCCATTTCCATTGGTGACGTCATAAAGCAAGAACGTTTGGACCACAGTTTGGACCAATTTCGTTAGTGTTCTGTTTATTATCATCAGGAGAAGAAGGTTCACGGCTGCAACACTAATTGCGGTGTAGAACCCGAGCTAGGCGACACCTTGTTGATATATGTTGTGAGTGCTGTGGTACTAGGCTTGTTAGTTTTACTAATCCTAGTGGCAGTGCTAAGACTAGAATCAGTTGAAGACAGGTTTGTGGTTAAAGGGGAATGACAAATTTCAATCTAATATCTACCTATAAAAAATGAATCCCCATTTCCTTTGGTCACAACATCACGCTTGAATGTCTAGATCAATTTCGTTAGTACTTTTTTGTTGTTTAATATTGACAGGAGATGGTTCTTATGAGACAAAAAATTAAGAAAGGTACACGGAATATTAAAAAAAAACCAAATACTTAAGGACTATTAAATATTCACGCACGAATTGTCAAATGTTAGTACGTTTGACAGTACAATCACAGCTAAGACAGAACAACGTGTCTGTCGGGTCAGGTAGTACAACAATATAAACAAATAAACTATTTCCTTTGTATAGTTATGATATCGGCAATCTGTATACATACTTTGTTGTATCATACCTACTTTTATAAATTGATGTAAACAAGACTTATGATCAAGAATAAATTATTGTCAAAAAGTCTTGTTTACATCAAACTACAAACTGTGGCTTACGACATTCTTCCTAAAAACGCTTGATACCTATATCCAGTACATATCTGTGTACCGAGTCCCCAAAAGGCTATTACGAGACCCTCAATTCCGATGGACATCATCAATTTTTCTTGATCGCCAGTCGTGTTTGCGTCAAACTGCCTGGACGTCGCCAGAAGAATAACTTTCAGTTATTCAGCCTTATTACACTGCCAGGTCACGATTCTCAACTGTATTGGATTTTTCATGATGTGGCAACGTTCAGGCTTTCAGACATACGCTAGATTATAATGTCGTTGGCTTTTATGTGGGTCGGGAGGCGGTTAGGACTTGGAGTAAACATTTTCTTTGATACTCCGTTTTAAGGAGTTTTCATCATTCATGTAAGTCGTGCGGATTTTTGTAAATACTTGATAGGAATTGTACGTTTAGGTTTACGCAAAAAATATGTATGTGCGCGAAGGAGTATAACAGAACAAATCATATTTTTTATCCTGTAATCAATAAGTAAGTACGATTTTCTATTTTAGATTCTGTCATTCAATAGTTTTAGAGAATAAAGGGAAGGTGAATTTTCATTGAGAAAAACCTATTAGAGACTCTCCCAACATGAGCTTGCATTTGATATCGTAAAGTACGGCTTCCATTTCCTTCTTAATCCAAATTCATTAATATTTACGTTCACATTTAATTCAATCAGTCAAGTAGATTTGCAGGCAATCGGCAGTGACAGAGGAAAAGACAGACACGCGAGTAATTCTATCAAGAACCAATTTTTTTATTGGAAAGATCGGAACCTTAAAAACGGACCAAAATTTTACTGAACCAGTACACGTTACTTTTTACACGTCACTCTTCGAGGTAACTATAGACGTACTATATTCTAATTAATCTTTAATTCATGAATCCTCGACCGGTCCTATGAGACCGCGCTGTTATTGTTTTACTATTGTGTCTCGTTTTGCGGGTATGTGATAGGTTAAATACAATGGAAATAATGCAGATTACATACAAGTCTCAATACCCACACAACAGCCCGTCTACCCAAATCAACAAAACACCGCATAAAACAACAACATACAAACAAAAATCTAACTACCCACCAAATCAGTACGGCGTACAAAGCAAAGCAAACGTTATCTCGTACCAAATCAGTTTCCAAACACTCAATGACGTGTTGTTAGTCTGTTAGACATAAAGAGTGTTTCAAATGACATAGCTGATGCTAATACGGAGGTGATAGTGAATGGAGTGCTCTACATGAGCACTCCATTCACTATATACCTATTAGGTGGGTAGGATTTTGAGATGGGTAGAGTTTTGTGAGATCTGTGGCCTTTTGAGGGAATGTAGGTTTTCGTTAGACGGATTAAATTATTTCAGTTTTATCTAGATGATTTCTCAAGTACATATTTCCTCAAGTCTAAACGCGCCCTTTTATAGCCTTCGTAACTTTTTTTTGGGATATAATCAAATAAATTCTTCCACTCTCGCCGGAGTGAGAGCAAGTGGCATAATTTTAGTGGCTAAACCCCATCCTTTTTCCTTCAGTTACCTTTTGCATTCCAGACACGTGAAACTTTTTCGAACGATCCCGCAGCTCAAAAACTTTTATTTTAATTTGGGTGTCTTCAGGGCTAGAATGAATAGGCTGTTAATAAACTAGTGCGCCTCACCATCAACGATTGCATCACTGCTTACCATCTAAAGGAATTACAGTCAAGCTCTAAAGTATGTAAAAAAAATATATCATATTCCTAACTAAACAAATAAATATTATGTAACAAAAACTAACACCAAGTTTACGGATATGAATACGAAAATTATCATTTCCTACAACGGCACAGTTAGTTCCACAGTGGCCGACTCCGGTTTATGTTAATTCTCACTCCATTTCTACTAACTACTCTGTGTGCAAACACGACTAAATGGCCGGCCAGAGCAAATGTTGACGAGACGCGCAAACACAGACTGAATGCAGTTCATACTGTCTTTACACTGTTTTATTTAAAGTTCTCTGCTTCAAGCTACTTTGCTACAGCAAATATGAGTTGGATATGTTTGTGGGACAAACTGACTGTTATTATTTGGCGAATAGCGAATGAGGGACGGAAACTGTTGGAATGTTTTTGGAATACGATGTAGCGAGTTAATTAAAATTCTGTCTGAAGGCACTTTAAGTTTGTTCTTATAGAGATATTTAGGCGTAAATAATTTGTGTGTTAGTTTGTGGCAGTAAATAAATGCAATAGAAGACTGAATTGTTTTCAGAGTCCTAAAGAGGGTTTGACTGCACATAATTAATAATCAAATAACCTTCCCACCCAGGAATATCTTGCACGTGTGTACTTATTTATTAGTCAATCAAATTCGCTTTAAGTCATAGCAATTCAAGCAACTTCGATTACATATTTATTGGTAAAAATTAGATTCACAAGTCACAATAATATGTTTGCCCTTTTATAATTCAGAAGTGTACATAATTCAGATAATGCCATTGTTATCGTATTCCACTCTCAATACTTCAAGATCGAAGGTGTAGATATGCATAAGATTATACAAAATTAGTTTTTCCTACCCACGCGGCTCGTAAGTAAGGCCGAACTTTCAAAGTCAATTCTAGAGTAAAAATATATAAGCCATAAAAAAATCTATAAATGAGATATGAAGTTAGAGACATTTAGTCTTAAAATATTTATAATAAATAGAAGAAAAAGACACCTACGTTACCGGTGATTTGTTGACCTTTGACAATCGATACTGGTAGCCAGAAGCCGAAAAATTAGCCAGTTTTGCCTAGTTTTAGAGGTCTGATGGGCGTTAGCTCCATGTATACTCGTAATGCTGTAAGCCTAGACTAAAAGCCGACCCCAATAGTTAAGGGGGATGCTTCAGCTTAGCCCGCGAAATTCAAATTTTCTTACGTTTTTTGCAATTTGCAAGCCAGTGGTAGGTTGTATGAAGTTAAAAATACTTAAGCGGCTGTAAAACGTAACTAGTTACATATTTATAACCATAAATATCATCGATACAAGCCTCCAAGCTCACCTAAGTGTAGGAACGATTTTTTCGAGGTCAAAAACGTTCCTGCAACTAGGTTAGCTTGGAGGCTTGTATTAATGATTTTTATGGTTATAAATATGTAACTAGTTACGTTTTACAGCCGCCTAAGTATTTTTAACTTCATACAACCTACCACTGGCTTGCAAATTGCAAAAAACGTAATAAAATTTGAATTTCGCGGGCTAGCTGAAGCATTCACCTTAAGAATAAACTGGGCACACCGATTGCACTTGTAGCGATTACGATCTACTACCGTCGGCGTCACAGAATCCTGCATCGCGCAAGCAAAGTTCTATGCGCGATTTGAATAGATACAACAGCCCGAAATCATCTATCGGGTAGTAGCCCACCGGACATAACACCTCGTCCGGTCGGAGGATCCTCCCTTTTCAACGGAGGTATGGACTTTACTCTCTGCTAAAGGTACTTCCTCCAAACACTCTTCGGCAAACGAAAGATTCAAAAGCATTATAACCCAAGAGGATTTCAAAAGTTAAGTAGATAACCGCTAAACTCATATGTTATACATTATGCTAAACACGAACATCCCAACAAAGATCCGAAACTGGCGTATTACGAAACCGTACATTTGCATACCCCCGGACCCGTAAGCCGAAAGTAAACATGGCAGACTTTATCGTCGATTTATGGAAAATATTGTAAACAGATTCAAATAACGCTTCAGATTTGTCAACAAGGAATGAACAAATATAACGTACACTGTAGTTTTTCCATCATATATCAAATTTCGACTAAGTTGGTAGAAAAGTCGCGTCTTTTCGCATAATTTATACACTTATAAAAACCTGGATCTTCGAAAGAAATAGATAGGATAGGAATTACATCAAATATGGCTTCATATCATCAACATTTCAGCCGAAAGACGTCCACTGTTGGACATAGGCCTCGCCCAAGCGTCCGGTCCTGTGAGTCTAACGTCAGGGATAAAAAGTTTTGAAGTGGCGACCACGTACCGGAAGACGCAGCGTTGGAAGGCCTTCTAAAATGTGGACGTATGACCTTGTGACTTGCTGAGGGTAACGGCAAGCATGAATAATCTGTTCTAAATCTCATTACGCTGTTTTGTTTATCAAATAAGATTCCAAGACAAGCAAAGAAAAACACACTTTACGGACCAAAATCAGGAGCCACCAAAAAATATTTGTGAAAATCGCATCTGAAGGGTATTACGCTAATAATTGCGGGTATTTTGTTTTCATTGCGAACAAGTGCGCAATCAAGTGGGCAATAAAGCCATGAACGATGAGAATAAATGTTTTCGCCAGTCATTCCAGTCATTATTGCCGTTTTCGTTTCATTTTTCGAATTGTCCCTTTACGTAGCAATGAATGCAAAATATTCTCACATTTTGCGGCGTAACGGAAAAGAATATTATGTTTCCAAATATTTTATTTTATTCTACGAAGCCTTATAATGAAGTAGGTTCATGTTTTTCCTTTATAATAATTTTGATTCGGAAAACAAATTCGGAGAAGTTTAGTAATTATGTTGGTATCTCGAGGGGATCGTAGATAGGTAATAACAGTAACAAAATAGTTATCTCTCTCTGTGTAATCGTGCTGTATTTTATTTGCCCCCCATTTGCCTTAGACCTGCTTCCGCCCCCACGAAAGGCTCCAGCGCCCACTATTGAACAGTACCGCCCCCGTTGGGAATCTATGATTTAGTGGAACTGAAACTTGGTCGCTTACAATGGGCTTTATCAGAAGACTTACATGTAGTCATTCAAAGGACGACAGAGGCGAGACGCACAGGACCGTTCTTTGTAGCGACATTTGGGGGAGGCCCATGTCCGTAAACGTTGTGGTAATGGTTATATGCTATATATATATACGAGTAGGTTTAACTGAGGGACTAAACCTAGAGAATACCTAATACTTCACAGTGTAACTAAAAACTATAAAATAAAAAACTTAGCAAAAAAGACAGTTTCAAAAAATAAAATAATAAATTGTAAATCGGTGTTTAAAAATTAAGAACTTTTTACTTTGCACTTATTAGTTTTTTTTTTTGTACTGAAGTCAATCGTAACTTTTAAACCAAAGAACTGTTAACACCGGTACCGATTGAATCACAGGTGATGCGTGAGAACAAGACCCTACTCTAAGCCTCATTCATTACACTAATTGTCTAATTGCCGCTTAACCACGATTAGTAACGCGACCCTGATAGCTTTGTCTACAAAAACCGAGAAGGGAACCAATGCCACAAAGTAGATAAGGCACAGAAGGCCAACTCATGTACAACTCGGTCACATTAACTTGACACTTCGTCGATGAAATAATGTTGAAAAACAATATAACAACAACAGAGAACTAGCCAAATTATTAACGCGCGTATCGAAAACAAAGATGCTGACCATACCTGACACTTGCCGGACGAGCTAAGGGAATGCGGTGGATGCTCGCATTTCAGAGATGCGTCAAGCTAATGTGATCGGATATGATGTACTTCACTTTTCATTAACGTTTGAATCCCCAACCGGTCCAATGAGACCGCGCTGTTATTGTTTTACTATTGTGTCTCGTTTCGCGGGTATCTGAGTAATTAAATATCACTTTTCATATTTACGCTCGGCGGTCGCGCTAGAGAAGGCGCCTGCCGCTCTTAACCAGAACCGTAACGATATCTTAGCGACTTAGTCGTTTAGACCATTATCGTATACACATCCATCAATCGAGCTTGAACGACACCGATTTTAAAGTAATTCGATCGAAGTGTCGTTGACGCTTATTCAGTTATAATTCCATCATTATCCTGGTAGAATACATAATAATGCAGCCGGCAAAAAGTCGTTGATAGATCGTTTAGTTTAAAGCCAAATTGTATTGTCGTTCTATTGAATCCCGTTCAAGGAACACGGGAATACCGATTTTGGGTAGGGCTTCGATCGAACGACTATAAAACTTCAACGATATTTGTCTTGTTTGATTTTACGAGAATCAGGCTTGGACTGCTCCAAGCGCGCATGGTCCAAGACATCGTGTCTGTGAGCGGTGTCTATATGTGCGTTGCTCGAACGCGCTTTGTATGTAGATTACCTTTTGTACCTATCTCTTTTGTGGCAACGGTCTTTAGATTAACCGTGGTTAAAGATACGTTACGGGGATTTCGGGTCGACGAATGTTTGTTTTTCCAATCCTTGTTTCTCTATCATTTATCACGGTTGTTTAAAAGTAGCTGTCGAAATCGCAACGATATAATTTCGACGGTACTCTTGGCGCAGTGGATGAGCGATCGAATGTTTTGTTATGTGTCGCGGGTTCTATAGCCGCACTGAGCAAATATTTGTATGGCCTGTAGGTACTGTAGATAGTTGTTACAGGTCTGGGTGTCATGTGAATGTGACTTTATATGTTTGTGCACCCTTGACACAGGAGTAATTCGTAGTATGGGGCCAAGCCGACCATACGGATCTTATGTCTCATTTGGGCAACCGCCCGATAGATGATTTCCGCGCGGAGAACTCTAATTGTCGGATGCAGAATTTCGTAGTTCAGTTCGTAGGAGATAGATGTCGCTACAAGAGTACAGGAACAGAGCATGCACCTGTGTTTGTGCACACACTTGTGTAATATCTCCTGGGTACTCGTCTAATCTCTGTTGAGATTACCACCGCCACGTCCCCTACTGAAATTCGTTCCTGAGGATTATGACAAGCGAATAGAGTCGTAGTTATAGAGAAGATGAATGTATTTCTCCTCATAAACAGAATGTTTTAGTAGTTACTCAGGTACCCGCGAAACGAGACACAATAGTAAAACAATAACAGCGCGATCTCATTGGACCGGTTGGGGATTCAAACGTTAAACGAATCATTTTACAATCTTCAGTGAACTACGGCAACTCTTTCGAATAATTTGCAGCTCTGACTAGTATAGACCCAAACCGACCCTGTCAATCTTACTGATATAGCTATAAGGTGTACCTGGACCCGCTTGGTCCTTACCGAACGGCGATCTACTTATTACTCACTATCTGCAAACCCGCAAGCAGATCGTCTAGCTCTAGAACTCCAACAATGCCTCAAGCTACTCTTTCCTAAACCGAACAAAGCTTCTACCAACCACGTTGTAAAGCAAGTTTAATTACGGCCTATTCAAAAGGTATTGTAGCCACATAAAACAACGTCTTATCAGATTTTATAGCTGTTGAATAGTGATAGATTTTTAGCTTAATACATCGCCACGGGAACCCAATTCGATTGCTTATCGTTTCATGTAAGTCGTAAAAAAACAACTCCGAGAAACAGGTTAGGTTTACAACGTACTGAGAGGCAAGACAATCGATTCTGTGGGCTTAGAGTATTTTAAATCGATGTAGAATAGAATAGAATTTATTTTGGGTGTCTTCAAGGCTAGAGTGAATAGGCTCTTAATTCATGAATCCCCGACCGGTCCTATGAGACCGCGCTGGTATTGTTTTACTATTGTGTCTCGTTTTGCGAGTATGTGATAGGTTAATAAACTAGTGCGCTTCACCATCTAAGACTGCATCATTGCTTACCATCAGGTGGGATCGCGGTTAAGCACTAGTTTATATCAAAATTTAAAAAAAAGATCCAAAAAGTGCTACTGATTAGTCTTTGCTCTAGATATACAATTAGGGCTATAGCATTTCGCTATAATTCTCAGGATGCTGATACTACTATCTTCTGAGCAGCGTGCAGCGCCGCGCTTTTCTGTTCACAAGAAAAGCGCGTGAAACTGATAGAGGTAAGCAAAAAGGTTTGTATCTATTTGGAAAATTAACTTTTTCAACTTTTAAGCAAAAATCGGGATTAGACTAAATTGAATTTTCAATAAGCTGAACATAACACAATTGTTTACTTACTTCATTCTTTCCGTCTAGTTTTAAAAGCGAAAAAAATGTAAGAATATTTGTTTCTAGGTGGAATATTATCAAACAACTTTTTTCTTCCGCGCCGTGTGAACAAGACTTTTAATGACTACACCCCACCTGTATTCCTTCAGTTACCCTTTACATTCCACGATAACTCTTTCAAATTCATTCCAGGTTTAAGCAAATAAAGCATTTAAGTAAATCAATTCATGACCTTTACTTAGAAAGCCAAGGTCACGAACATCAAAGAAAGCTATGAAAATTGTACTCAAAGGTATTCTTAAGAATTTGAGTTTGTGGGCTTCCGCTGCTTCAGCTTTGAAATTCAGAAAAGGAGTAAGCAGGAGAACAATTACCAACCTATATTTTGTTTAAAAAAGTAATTCAATCCTGATGGTCTAATATAGTAGACCTTGAAAGTAAATCTACAACACCTGTGTAGATAATAAGCAGGGCCACGGGGAAAAGGAAATCCACCTTCCTAGATCATAAATGACACACGTGTGGTTTTCATCACCATCATTTCAGCTGAAATACGTCCAGGTTTGGACCAAAACCACCCCAAGTGTCGCCAAACGTCCGGTTCTGTGCGTCTCGCATTCATCGGATTCCCGTGATTCCCACTAGGTCATCGTTGTACCTTGCGGTTTTAGTCAGTAAAAGCACAGATTACTAAATAGTTACTACGTAACAGATACTTCACTCAGTAGAAAAATTACAATACCTACTGCTTTATTAGCCTACTCCGACGCGTCAGCAACCATTGCATGCTAAAATGTGCCTAAACGCTCAAGCGTACAATTGTGATTGCTTCGCACCGCGCGAACCCGCAGCAATCGCAGGGCTGCCTCTTCGATAAAATTAAATTAACATGACTTTTTGTGTTTATGTTATTCAGAACTGTAAATGTTCTGACTTATAGTTACAATTTATTTATAATTAATTACAGTTTAAAATCTTAAATTCTATCGTTTATAAAATATTTCTTTTATAAGTTTCGTCGTTCTTTGACAGGTAAAGGGAATAATGTTAGGTGTTTATCCCTTCTTTGCTTGATTTACACCCATCTACAGCACATAAGGCACCACACGGCATCGTAATACGCGTACGAACGAACAGCACTATTAAAATTGAATGGCGTGCGCGCGCTTCGCTTGCGAAAACCGCACTGATTTTGATCCGCAAGCGGACCGAGACCGCTCGGCTGGGCGGTAGGCACTTATAGCGCACAAGTACATGGAGTGACGGAGGCCTGGTAAAAGTCTGACAGGCCCTCCCGTTCCACCCTAGAACGGGAGAAGACATTGAATGATTTCCAACCATAAAAAAGGCTTTTAGCCATTAGTAAATTATCTTATTAAAATCATTGTGTAAAAACAAAGAGGTAGTACACTTCTGAACTCCGTAAAAACCCTGAAACACTCAGTCTAAAAAAGTACATATTTTTAAATAAAACCCTCAAACACGTCAGCTACACCATTCCATTATTTAAATAAAATATCAGACTACCCACTCATGCGGCATAGTTGCAATCGTTCATCAGTATTCACTGGCATATTTCATAATAATTCACCATGCATGCCTGCATACATTGATTGGTTAATTTTTATGCGAAACTGCACCATGACAATTGTCTTTGTTGTTTAAAAATGGCTGCTGCACTAGACTGGAATATTTATCAGGACTTTTATTGAATGTAACTTAATTAATTGGTTGCTATTGTTTTAATTTCCGCTGTTCTGGAGTTTTAAATGGTTTTGTATTAACTTAATTGATTACTTGAGTAGTAAATCATTATTTCAGTCGAAATACGTCCACTGCTGGACATAGGCCTCCCCCAAGCGTCGCTACATCGACCGGTCTTGAGCGTCTCGCATCTATGGGATTCCTGCGACCTTCACCAGGTCATCGGTCTAACTTGTAGGAGGCCTTCCAACGTTGCGTCTTCCGGTACGTGGTCGCCACACCAGAACCTGACGTCCCCATCGATCATTCTGTTGTCTGTCCACTGACACTTGGTACCAGGATACTTTATATCTTGGATAACACATTATAGACCATAATTTATAGTAGCGAGAAATACTAATTCCACGTGGACGGAACCGTTGGTTGAAGCTAACTTTAACATTAAGGAAAGAGGGACTAATGAGAGGATAAGTAGTTTCATCTATTCTTCTTCTTCTCGATTCGATGGTAAACTCGTTAAACTTTTTGGGCCACGTTAATAGCTGCATCAGTGGCGCTCATTAGATCCTCCGAAGTGCAGGTGTAGGGGCACTTAGGGCATTCCAGCATGTGGCTCATGTTTTGCCCAGGAGCACCGCACTCACATTGTGTATCCGACGGGTCTGTCAAACCCCATTTCGCCAGATTGTATTTGCAGCGGCCTACCTAGATAAACTCAGTAGTTTCATAGAAAAATGTGACCCCAAGTGCCACTACATAAACCGATCCCATATCCATCAATAATTTAAGCACATAGAACAAACGATATTTCCACGAGAAAACCCAACTTATTTATTCATAACCGTAATAGCGAGAACCGATCTCAAGTAATACCTTAGCACATAAGCTCTCATCGCAGGTACTAACTCATCTAATTTAGTTTATTAAAAGTTTAATCAAGAGACTTAACATGCTATGTAGGTAATTTACGACTGTACTTGTTCTTAAGAAGTTAAGTGTGAAGGTCTTTATGTGAATAAATTATGCTGGAGGATTATTATACATATAAAGTTCACTTTTAAAGTGTTCTACAGGGCATGCGAAACATAAATTCGTAAGATTTATTTTGGATTACCTAAGAGTATAACTAGCTAGACAGTATATTCTGACAGTTATAACTAGCTAGACTGAGGAGCTCGTGGCTAGATAATAACAGCCGCACGGGTCGATCATCAAGTTTAAGCAACGCTTGCCGAGGTTGGTCTGTGGATGGGTGACCATCTTAACGTAACGAGTTTCCTCCGTGCCTCGGAAAGCACGTTAAGCTGTAGGTCCCGGCTGTCATTTGTAGATCTTTGGCAGTCGTTACGGATAGTCAGAAGCCAGTAAATCTGACTCCAGTCTTGCCATGAGTACCGTGTTACCCCAGTTAATGGGTTGTGGACGTCTGGTAGGCAGCCGCTCCTCGTGAAATACTGGTATTGAGCTAAATCCGGCTTGACTGGAAGCCGACCCCAATATAGTTGGGAAAAGGCTAGGCAGATGACGATGATGATGAGTTATAACTAGCTAGACGAGGCAATCTCTTCGGTCCGACCCTGGTTCAGGCTTTGATACAGAGCGAGGGAATAGGAGGCAGGCCCCTCCTTCTGCAAAGCATTCATATGAGCAAAGGAAGCCGCCGAAAACGTGAGGCGAAGACAAACCTGGAAACCCCGGGTGTCGGAAGTCGCGGACAGATTCCTGACTACCTTAGACGCGGGCTGGTGGACGGCAAGCAATGAGCAGCTCGTTCTCCGGCCGTCCGGTAAGAAGCAAGCCCAGGATGACCGGGCCTTAACTCATGAATCCCCGACCGATCCTATGCGACCGCGCTGTTATTGTCTTGCTATTGTGTCTCGTTTCGCGGGTATTGATAGGTTAAGATGTCAGCAAGATTGACGGGGCCTGCTAGAAATGTGGATTGTTGGAAATGTTACTGTAGCCCTCGCAAGGGCATCTGAAGGAACACTATGTTTCAATCCTACCTCCTAATCATGGTGCAACCAGTATGACCAGATGCACTGACGTAAATATTTTTTTTTTAAATATAAAACCAATTGTTACCCTTTAGAGATTATTGAAAGTTGATAACATTTTTAACGAAAATAAATTGTATATGGTGTTCGAATTCCGAAACGGAATGTTGGTATCAATCATATCATAATACTAGGAATTATAAATTGTAGCCGAATATAAGTTTATTACTGAAAGATCATTTCGAGCGTAAATTACATTTAATGCAAGAGAAGGATTTTAAATAAAACGGAATTCAACATTGTTAGTAACATGCCCATTTCCATGAACGGTGTTGCAAACATTTACTAATTAAGCGTAAATCTTGTGTTTTACTCGTTAATTGGTGATGCCTTTATTATAAAGCCATATTGATTCGGATTGTTCGTTCCGAATTTAAATATTTGAACTTTAAAGGGTGTGGGTGGCCAGTATTTTGTGTTTTACGTTTGGTTATGCTAGAGGCATAATAGGTAAGTAGGTATTTATCTATTCCAGATATTAGTGTTTTTTTTACAAGTGGGGAATCATAAGAACGACTTCTCCTCCTCTTGGGCGGAGCGGGAGGGCGTGTCAGACCTTTACCTCACCACATCCCTTCGTTGCCTTCGACCTGGGGTCACCGAACTTCCCTTTCGGAATCCGATCCATAGTTCCAGAGGCTTCCCTGCTGGAACCCTACATCAGCGGTCGTCATACTTGACTGGCCAAGGGCCACACATGACAATGTGAGTGCCAGCGCCGGGCCGCAGAGTATGTGAAGGCGCTCCAAGAGCGTTTGCACACTTATACATGTGTATTCAGCTCATTTCGTTATTTACTTCGCACTAGCTGTGCCCGCGACGTCGTTCGCGTGGGAGTTGATATCGAAAAAAGTACTCAAACATATTGTTCACTAGAATATTTATTGGAAAAAGATAATGTATAAACATAGGTAGGTAAGAAATGATTTAAAAAGTTCAACGCCGTAATAAAAAATACCAATGTTTTATAATTAGGAATTATGGTGTTGAACTTTTTTAATTATTTCTTGTATATCGGCATCTTTTGGACTACATGCAATCCTCATTGTGTCTTCTAAATGAGTGGAAAGACGATTACGGTATTTATTTTTTAAGAAGCTCATTTTCGAAAATGAAGCTTCACAGAGATATGTTGAAGGAAATATGGTTAAAACAAATTGTGCGCAGTCTTGTAAAGATTTATACTTGCTAGGGGTATTTTTCCAAAATTTTATGTACTCCTGCTTTTCACGGTGCTCAATAAAACTAGCTTTAAGCTGTGTGTCGTGCTTTAGTTCAATGATTTCATTCATTAACTGTGTTTTAGAAAATCCAAACTGGCAGAATAATTTCATATCTTCGTTTTCGACATGCCAAGGGTTTTCCACAAGTATAAAGCAGTTCTTAATTTTTCGCACATCGTCAAATCTATTTTGTATTTCTCTCAGATATTCTTTCAAATATGATATCAATTCTTGATGGATAGTACTGTCTGGAATGGAAACTTCGGATTGCAGAGCAGAAACAGTTGGGAAATTTGAAAAATCTCCCGCTTCGAGTTCGTTTATGTATAATTGCAGTTTGTCTTCAAATGCAAACACTTTATTTGTCATTTGTCCAATAATTTTGTTAGGTCCTTGCATCTCTAAATTAAGACTATTGAATTTCATAGTGATATCGGTCAAAAAAGCCGCAAGTGTCCACCAGTCATTTTGCTGTAGTTGAGGGAATTCTTTGCCACTTTGTTGCAAAAAAAGTATTATTTCGTGTTTTAAATAAAAGAACCGTTCTAATACTTTTCCTTTGCTTAACCATCTGACGGCTGTATGTAAGATAACATCGCCATAATTAGCTTGTAATTCTTCAAGAAGGTCTTTGAATTTTCGATGATTAAGTTCGCGCGCGCGAATAAAATTTATAATGTTAACAATCGTATTCATCACGTCTTTCAATTTGTTATTCGAAATTTTACATGCCAAAGTTTCTTGATGCAGCAAGCAATGAATGGGCAACAAATTTGATAAATTCCATTCCTTCTTCATTAAAGCAATCAAACCAATATTTGCACCCACCATTGACGGACAACCATCAGTACACACTGATATCAACTTATTTACAGGTATGCTGTGTTTTTCTACAAATTCTTTTAGAACTTCCATAAAATCACAGCCTCTCGTACGACCCTTCATGGTAATCACTGCTAAGAAGTCTTCTTCTATGATTCCGTCCATTGTGCAGTACCGAACAAATAATGAGCACTGAGACATAGAAGTTATATCCGTACTGGAATCGCAACTAAGACTGAAGTATTTGCAGTTTTTCAGTTTGTCAATTACTGCCTCAAACAAATTTTTCGAAATATCTTCAACACGGCGGCGACAGGTGGATTCAGAAAGTGTAAGCTTTTTTACTTCTGCCATTATTTGTTTACTATTTGAAAAATTTTGAAATAACGTTTGAGAAACAGTTATCATACACTCTTTCATCAATTCAGC
Organism: Mythimna separata; assembly: GCA_030763345.1. Classification (NCBI taxonomy): domain Eukaryota; kingdom Metazoa; phylum Arthropoda; class Insecta; order Lepidoptera; family Noctuidae; genus Mythimna; species Mythimna separata. Next base: position 11,666,262 of record CM061192.1, read on the forward strand.
ATCAGTGAAGGGTTTCATGCGTTTTGCAAGAATGTTACACACTTGGTACGATGCTTTTGTAATAGCCTCATTTTGCCCGACTGCTACCGTCATAATATTTTGTTGACGATGAATTGATGATTTCAAATGAGTTATTTTATTCTTTCTTTCAATCGTATCTAAAGGGTAGGCTTCGGTAAATGAACTATGCTTGCTTGTGTAGTGGCGAAATAAATTGTATCGCTTAATTCCGACGACAGTTTCCCGGCATATTAAACAAATAGCAGTACCTTCCTTATGTCCACTTATAAAACAAAATTCTTCCTCCCATTTTTCTTGAAAACTTCTATTTTCGTCAATTATCTTCCTTTTAGTAGCACATTTAGATGATACTCCCGCCATTATACATAGAATACCGCACGCGCAATGGATGAAGCAAGAAACGTTCAGTCTTGTGCGTTAAAACAAATGAAATAGCTCGCGCCTCGTCTCGACTCCAGTCCAGTGCGGTGTATCGGCGCGGCGGGGCGGTGAGCGGGGAGCGCGCAGGGTACACGCCCGCGCCGGTCTATAATGTAGCGACGCGTGCGGCAGACTATCGTCAGTCACCGTCTCGCCGGATTCGAACGCAAAGTCGGTTCTGATTTTGTTTATGAAATGTAGGTATAGTTAATAGGTATCTTCTAGGTAAGCGTGTTCCATCGTAGACCACTACGTCGCTTAACATCAGGCGCGTTCTGGTCAAACGCAAACCTATTATAAAAATAAGGTATAGTTGACTATGAAATAATTTACTTTGTCGCGGGCCGCACAAATTACGGCCGCGGGCCGCATGCGGCCCGCGGGCCGCAATTTGACGACCACGGCCCTACATAATGTTGATGCTATGAAAAGCAATCATAAATATGAGATGTTTTTTTCAAGGGGTAGACTATTACTTATGCATATACTTATACTTTGACTTATGTAGCTAGGTTTATGTTTAAGCTGGTACTTATTAGCCGAGATCACGCCAGGTTCAAAGAATTAACTTTACTGTCCAGTCTGCAGTCATGTACCTTCAACTTGATTACAAAACTACATCGCAATGTCCTAACTTCACTCGGAAAGTCCCGCCCAAAATTCTGGTGGCACATCTAATACCATCTTCGATAGGTAAGTAAGTCGATACTTCGGTAGGTATACTTACTTATGAAGAAAATGTACCTAAATGCTAGTTACAGAATTTCGAAATCTTGTCAAATTAGTATTTAAATACCTATATAGGTAAGTTAAAGTTAAGTTATTCAATCTGTGGTAAATAAACAGCACTTACATAATGTTTGTGTTCATTAAAAGCTAGTTCAGCATAATAATAAAATCTAATTACGTAGTACCTACCTGTTCGGCCATAAATCCGGCTTTTAACACGTTTTACAGTCATTTTCTTGTAAATTACATCATCAGATCAAGAGCTAGGCTCCAGTAGACCGTATCTTACTATTCTGTCTAATCTTAAACTAATAAATAAATGGGCAATAAACAGTGGATGTTTAATTAACAATAAACAAACAAAACGCTCAAGTCGTTGTTTAAGTAGAGCCTAACATTAACTAAATTAGGTACCTACAAATTCCTCGATAAACCATAATTTCTGTTCCACATGAATAAATAACAAAGTAGGTAGATTTAGTATTTCTATATCAAAACTTTTTCGAGCAATTATAACCATGGAGGCTTTATGTCGGCATCACGAACCAAGGTTCAATGACCACGAAAAAAAAGTTATGTGTATGAAGGTTCTATTGGCAGTGCGCTACCAATAAACTGGGTTCTTATTAGATAATCTTATCTCTTAAGGCGGTAAAAAATTAGGTATTCAGTTTAAAAAAAAAGAATTGAATTAAGCTAAACTTGTTCCAACTTATCTAAAATAAGTTCCAGGAAGCGTAATCAAGTAACAAAAAACTATAACTTATTAAAAGTTTCAAACTAGTAAGAGCTCCATAACGAAACAATAGGTTATAAAAAGACAAAAACACGAACAAAAAGTTTCAAATAAGAACTATTCCCAAGATACTTTACTTTGCCTATGAACTGAACATGCGCGGTAGCGCTTTCCGATGTAAACAAACCTAAAGTTTCTAAAACTTTTCAAAAGTTAGTATGACCTACCTTTAGGGCTTAATGTGGTTGTAGCAAGTCCAAACTCCAGTAATATAGACACAATCCACTTGGATTCACAACATTCCTAAAAACACTGGCTCAAAACTAGTTGCTTCACTCGCACTACTGATGCCGCACTTTTTGACATAAATTTATCATAAAATGCTTCAAAATCACTCTAAACAACACTTTTAAGGTCAACTACACAACTTTTTCACTTATTCTAGCGTTAATTATAAGGATTCGTATTATAAAAACTTAAAAAATCGTCGTAAACAATCGGAGCAACACTCGGCACGCGACGGCCATCTTCCGCCAACGCGTAGTTTGAGGTTAATTTCACTAGAGGGAGTTACGTATCGTCCAACTTAAAAGTTTTTAATAAAACAAACTTTAACGGAAACTTTCGGATTAAAATGCAATACAACTGAAAAAAGATTTAAAAATAAAATCAGTCTAATTCAACCAATAAGACATACTTTATGTACTTACATTCATTATTAGATTATTTTTGCCGGTTCGTTATATTAGTTATTGTTTTGTTCGGTTACAACACTGCGTGAGGCTGTGTTGCCGTACATAAAAAAGCCATTTGAATAGTAGAATATGATAAAAAGTTCTGGTTAAAGTTAGCGTCGATATTACTTATTATTAATAGGATTACTACTACTGATTTGATACTTTATTCACTTACTAGAAAGGTAGTTAACTAAACAAAAAGTGAGCTTCAGAGTTTTGATATTATTTCTTAATAATTAGATTTTCACATTGAAACATAATAAATTGAATAGTTTTCTTTATTAGGATATTTTATTTACATACATTTACTATTTTAATTCATGAATCTCCGACCGGTCTCATTGGACCGCGCTGTTATTGTCTTACTATTATGTCTCGTTTCGCGGGTATTGATAGGTTAAGAAGCTTTGGGATAACATTAATTGTGTGTGTAGGTGTACGTGCAAGTGCAAGAGTAGAATTCCTTGTTATGGTTCTCGTTTCCTGATAGCTACAACATTAGTCAAGTCAAGACTGAAAAGGTTACTTCCAAGTTTGCCTTAATTGACCACATCTTCGCTTTTCATCAGTTAAAATATGAGCCTATCAGTAATAAAAATAAAACTGATAATATTATTGTTATGAAATAGAGCTAGTGTCATAATAGATATTTACTTACTTTTACAATGTAGTAGGTACACCGAACTGTGGATGATTTACGACTGTCTTACCTTTTATATCTATGCTCAATAGTTCTTATTGAATCTAATTGACTATTTACTTTAGTTTTTAATTATTTAAAAAAATGGTTGCCTGTAAAGTCGTTTTTACGGGCGAAGATTTTACGTGACAACGTCTTTTTCTCGGTAGAATATTTATTGATATGAATATAATTAAATTGCACAATAGGAACAAGGAATTGAATGAAAATAAGAATTGCACAAATTTTAACTATAGAAATATATTTTGTTTACTAAAATTCTCTAGTGCTGCGCGCGCGGCAGACCGATCATAGTTGAGTGGGAGAGAGACGCAAGGCATTCGGCGGGCCTCTCTCTCGTTCGGTGACTCATCGTAACGTTACCGAGCGTTACACTTTTTCATAAGTGACTCCCAGCCGCAACCTAATTTAAGACGTTGTCACGTCAAAAACACATTATGTACTAATCTATATAAGGAAAGGAGATAAAGGATGAGGAAATCTATATAAGATATTTAAGTAAGGACCAAATGGTTGTATTTGATAGGAAATAAAACTGATTAGCAGAGAGATTTGTGTTGCAGTTACATAAAAACTACGTTAGAAGTGATTTTGGAAGATTGTCTTTGTTTGTACCCAGTGTCGAATTCGAAAATTTGTTAAAATTAAACTGATCTAAGTACTCGCATTTGTTCCTTTATTGTGTATGGTTTTTAATAGTATTTTTAAATAAGGGCTGGTAACACTTAGTTAATTACGTCATTGTCAAAATGTCAAGTCAAATTGTCAACACAACGAGACAAACTGAATAGGGAGCGGTTTGTTGTTGTTTTGTTTTTTGTTTGATTTTAATCACATTGGATTCCGGGATGAGTTATTAATAAAGAGAAAACATTTATACATAGCAGGCGCAAACTTGTATGGACTCTGACGCTGTAGCACTGTCTAATTTATCGTAACAAATCGACTACAGCATTGAATTCCAAGGTATCATTGCGCCTACATGTTGAATACAAATATACCACAGTTTTATAACACCACAATTATTTTCATATTCATCTCCACCTCATATTGGCATTATCATCAGACGTTCGTCGATGGTGCCATAACCTTAAAAAATTGAATTGGATTCTTAGGCTGGGAAATAATCAAATAATAAATAAAATTAACAGTAGTATGCAGATGATGATGACAATTATTGTATGCTACTTTCTATAAAAGGCCCGTTGATGTGAAGTATTTAGAATTATAATAAATGTAAAAATACTCTTCTCTGTAGAATGCAGGAGCTTGACCTTTAAATAGGTACACATTCAGTTGAGACATTGAAAATTTAAAACATATTTTCTAATTTATGGCATATCCTAGAACCATTAATTGAAGACATGTGACATTTACCAACTCGCAGTTGGCCCTCATGGTGGATCAGAGAGAGATCTCTCTTAGAGAGGAGGCCTGAGTCCCAACTGGGGGAAGCTTTGTAAGCATTGACATTGTATTCTCGTTTAGTCGAAACATTAATTCATGTATCCCCAACCGGTCGCATGTGACCGTGCTGTTATTGTCTTACTATTGTGTCTCGTTTTGCAGGTATGTGATAGGTTATAGTTTTGTTACTTAGAAGGACCCAGAATAATAGTCCTGTATTTGGCCATGAGAAGATGGTTCTTACAATTTTTGGATAAAGGTAGTTCTCTAGAGAGAGCTGTACCTTTTTTTATTACTTGATTGACTATGTGAGAAAGAGTTGTTTCATGTCATCTTGTGTCAACACTTTTGTGTGCAAGCAAGTTGGTTTGGACTGGCGACACACCATTACTGTTTATTGGGCAGTGACCAATCATTATGATTGTGTCTGTGTATCTTGGGGTTAAAAATAAACAGATTTTCTGGGTTTAAAGCAAATCTTTTATTGGTGCTGTCGGGGTGATACAGTAGGTACACACATGGACATTCCTATAATACTGCGGGACCATTTACAAAATATAGAATCATAAGCATAATATATGAATGTAAAGGGAAGCTGAAGCACACAGGTGGGTTTTAGTAATTTAATTCATGAATCCCCGACTGGTCTCATGTGACCGCGCTGTTATTGTCTTACTATTGTGTCTCGTTTCACAGGTATTGATAGGTTAAGCTTTGTGCAGAATGTTTAATCTTCTGGCTCTTTGCCGCGTGATGTGAAAGGCATGGAATGCAAGGAATTGTGATGTGAAAGGCATGTGGGTGGAGGGAGAGGATGTTGCAGAATTTTCCTGACTAAAACCCACGTGTAGAAAAGAAGAACGTTTTGTGAAGAATCGCAATGTATCCTGCACACTGCCTCTTAAGATTTAAATGGCAGTGGGCACATTGTTCGCAGAACAGAAGGATTGACCTTCGAGCTGAAAGATGCTGGAGTAGCGACCGGTAGACGCAGCATTGATTGGTAGGTGTAGGGGGTCGCAGGAATCCGAACGATGCGAACCCACAGGACCGATCTTTGTGGCGACGACGCTTCGGGAGGTCAATGTCCAGCTGTGAACGCATGGAGCACACTAGCGCCGTGTGTGTACATCTTTCGACTGAAATGATGATGATGAAAACCCTCACTTGTTCCATGTTCTCTAGGGTTGTAGCTTTTTTTTTCCTGTAGGGGAATCATCAGAATGACTTCTCCCATTCTTTGGGCGGAGCGGGAGGGCGTGTCAGAATCTTACTCACTAAACCCCCTCCCCGTATAAGAAAACAGACTCTAGCAGAGAATTCCACTCTTTAGCTGTACGCATGGGTGGGTGAGATTTTCAAAGTGTATCGATGGCGCAACACCGTCCATCGAGTGGTCAGATGTTGTTTTTTTAGAGTGGGGAAATCATCGAAATGGCTTGTACCGCTCTAGGCGGAGCGAGAATGCGTGTCAGACTTCTTCATACTCAAACCCACTCCTGTTCCTTGTTTGTCTTAATTCCAGGGTCTCAGTAGGCTTCGATCCTGCCGAACCCTTACAGTTTGCTGACATCTCTTTGAGTGGTCCGATGATGAAACGGCCTTGGCAGGAATTCATGTCCGTAAGGATTGAGGAGCCACATCAGATTTTTTAAATCTGATCTCACCATTATTTAGCAGCAGTGTAGATTATTTTGCAGCACGAATTCTAGATTTAGCAGCAAAATATATCACTAGTTATTTTAATGCAAAGGTGGCTCCTCAATCTAAACGTCTGGATTGAGGAGCCACCTGAAAACTCGTTAAGTTATGGATGCACATTTATGAAAATTTAGCAGCATTTAGCAGCTATTTAGCACATAACCGTCTAAAAATTTCGCTTTTGTAGCACTAAAGTGAAAGAAAATACAATACTTTTAATATGGCTCCTCAATCTAAACGGTGGGTTTCAATCAAGAGGTGAATTTCTATTGGATGTGAGCGATCAATTAATATATGCGACATTGATCATTTAGCAGGTGTAGTGTTTGTTTTTGCAGTATAGGAATAAAATAGTAAAACAGATAGAATAAAATAGTAGAACACATTTTCTTTGGCTCCTCAATCCTGACGTTCTAATTATATATGTTTGACTGTAGCCACCTGAAATCTCAACGGAATCTAAAGCCAGATATACTAACATTTAGCAGAAATTTCTGCTAAATATATCAGCACAATTCAGCAATGTATATGCTTTAGATTCTGAAAAAACCATCATTAACTATTTTCTTGTAAATTCAGTGTGTAGGGTGACCACATTTTGGGGTACCTACAAATTAATATTTCACTTATGTACGTGCATACACACAATAATATTTATTTAGTAAAGGTTGACAGGATATAATGGAACAATAAAATGCGTTTGTTTCACCGCAGTGCTTGCTCCGTGAATGCGTTTATTCCACCGTACGGTAGAATATACGCATCACATTCCACCAAAAGTGCTAGGCCCAATTCTTTTTCGCAGCCTATGTACTCCTTATAACATATCAGCTGTTTCCATCAACATCAGTCCAGCCGTTTCGGAAATAAGCTGGAACAGGCGGAGACTTTCATATTACAAAGACGCTGCATTTAATTCTTCAGACGTTTTATTCATATGTAGATAAACAAATTTAAAGAAAACCATTAAAATATTAAAATCCTTAAAATATTTAAACCGGTAAGTTAATATTTGCAACTTGAACAAAAAAGAAAGTACTTTCGATAAAAAATAATAATTAAAACTCTGTTCTAAGTTTTATAAATTACATCGTCTAGTAATAAAATATAAACAAACTAACACAAAGTTGGTACCCTGAAACATGAGTGCGACAGAACAGGCTAACAAAAAAAAAACACCATTGTTGACATTTTATTTTAAACCTTATTACATACAATTAGATTTAATTTTGGAATAAATAATTTTGAACACATTTAAAAATGAGGTTTGAATTTCGAATGTCATTTTTAAATTGAATGATTCTACTTACTATTTAAATATAGAAGGTCTTAAATACAAATATAACGCAAACGATATTAAAGTTTATAATTGTTCCATAAGATTTATAATTAAGTAACAGAAGTTAATATTGTTATTTTATAACTTTTTTTTTATATAGGTAAATATGTTTACGTTTAGCATTTTGGTCCATATATGCGACATGGTTTTGTTCTCAATCCTTAATGTACGAAATAAATAATTAACTTGGATTTCTTATATTATAAAGTTTATCATCATATTTCTGTCATCATAATTAAATTGTGGGGATAATAATATCGTGCAGTGACTGATAATTAAGTGCAGTTTGATAGAGTGCGATTAATGAAAGCGCGACCTGGAGTTTTTTTTTTTCAATTTAATTGGCAACATTATTCAGCCGCTTTTGGCGGATTGACTTTGGTTTTGACTGTCAGATTTGAAATATTATTGTGTGTATGCACGTACGTAAGTGAAATATTAATTTGTAGGTACCCCAAAATGTGGTCACCCTACACACTGAATTTACAAGAAAATAGTTAATGATGGTTTTTTCAGAATCTAAAGCATATACATTGCTGAATTGTACTGGTATATTTAGCAGAAATTTCTGCTAAATGTTAGTATATCTGGCTTTAGATTACCTTGAGATTTCAGGTGGCTACAGTCAAACATATATAATTAGAACGTCAGGATTGAGGAGCCATATTAAAAGTATTGTATTTTCTTTCATTTTAGTGCTACAGAAGCGAAATTTTTAGACGGTTATGTGCTAAATAGCTGCTAAATGCTGCAAAATTTTCATAAATGTGCATCCATTACTTAACGAGTTTTCAGGTGGCTCCTCAATCCAGACGTTTAGATTGAGGAGCCACCTTTGCATTAAAATAACTAGTGATATATTTTGCTGCTAAATCTAGAATTCGTGCTGCAAAATAATCTACACTGCTGCTAAATAATGGTGAGATCAGATTTAAAAAATCTGATGTGGCTCCTCAATCCTTACGGACATAGGAATTCATGGAAAAATTAAGAACTAATGTTACTAATTGTTAATCTTTTTCGTCATCCTTTTTGTGTCCACAAAAAAATGAAAGCTCAAATTACCTTTCTATCTATTATACCTATTGTTACGAACGTGAGTAATTAAATGCCGGTTTACTAGCAGATAACTTTATTAACCACAAAACAATGACAAATTAGTCCAATCAACAAATAACCAATCACTATAAACACTCAGAGTTCCGTTTAGTATCGCTTAGGTCGCTAGGTATCACTTCAAGCACTTAGGTAGTTCGCTCTGTATCGCTGACGAAATCAAACTCACTCGCTTCCAGCCGGGGACCCGTATTTATATGCGAAGCCATCGACATTTCTCGATACCGACGTTTCAAGGACATTCTAGAACAATAGGGTCGCATCGGGGGGCCATAAATCATTTTTTATTGCTCTCGTAAGTAGGTACTTATCTACCACCTTACATGCGAATTTCGACTCTATTGCTAATTACGGAAGGTATAAATTCCCTTATCCACCCACATGAATCTTATCTAATAATAATAGTGTATGTCGGACTTTTCTGGAATTTGCCAGGCCTGAGTATGTACTCGTATTCTAGAAGCTTCGCATAGCAATGCGTTTTAATTATTTGATGCTACTCTTGGTTTCGTCGAAGATATAGCGTACTCAAGTTTCACGGCGTAACACTATAAAAGAATTTCATTCTATCCTAAGAATCGAACAAAAAAAAACATCCTTCTCCAATAACTCGGTACAGAACTTCTAAAAAGCAATATCTAAACTTGCGCCTGACTACTCTTGCAATTGGAAAATAGCATTAAAACTGAAATGGACTTTGGAACCACTTCGGAAGTGTTAAAGCCTTGGGGAGCACTGTTATTGGGGCCAGCGAAATTGTATGGTCGAACTGACGTACTATAATAAAAACTTGCAATACAATACGAGGATATGTTATTATCCATCTATCGTCTGTTTTTTATACCCTGAGACTAAATTGACACAAGTAATGTCAAATTTACTATAGGAATGACGCCAGTTCTTTTGTGTTGAAATGTCATTTTAGTCTCAGTGTTTAAAAAACAAGATATATACTTATACTTTTTCGGATATAAAAAACTAATGCCGTTCGTTAGTCTCGCTAATACTCGAGAAAGGCAGAACGGATTTATCTTATCTTGGTCTTGCAATGTTCGTGGAGGTCTAGAGAAGGTTTAAAAGGTGAGAAAAATTCGAAAAAAAAAATGGGGAAGTACGAAGTCTGCCGGGTCAGCTAGTTCTTTAATAACGAATGGGGGATAGGACTAAGAGTAGACTAGGGAGTAAACCCCGGGACCCTGGAATTAGGGCAAAGAAGGAATAGGAAAGGGTTTTAGTCAGCAGAAGTCTGACATACCCTCTCGATCCGCATAGAACGCGAGGGCATGACGATATCCCACCTAAAAAAAAAAGACTTGGGAGTGGAGTACTCCGTTATCCGCACTCAGATTCATTTAGTCCGCTTTGGTGGTATCTCATGTAGGTACCAGCAATACAAAACCCTCCTGGAGTAATGACGGGCTTCGCGGGGTGATTTATTAATTTATTGGTTTATCGTCACAATGGAACGCCTTGTGGCAATTACACCAATGGAGCACAAGTCACGACTGAATCTGCTACGTTCCAACAGCCTCCTTACAGCATATCTATGCACGATGGACTGATGGAGTGGTAGTGAAGATGGGTCACGTACGCTCACCAGCCATCAGGCCAGTGCTCCTCTAGGATTCCGTATCGCACACATTTTGAAATATTGAAGCATTTTTGATGAATTTTTCTAAATTAAATTGAAAATTATAGATTTTGATATGTCATCTAATGTTATTGTTACGAGTATTTATGCACATTGAGAAGCCACAGCACGACCTCGTATTCCAGGCTTACGCAGGTGACTAATCATCGGCTCCAAGGCAGCCTCTACAGAGTGGCCTACCCGTGGCGCCTATGTTAAAGAGATATTATATAAAAAATATATATTTAAAAATATATAAGTATGTTTATCAGTTGTCTAGTACTCATAACACAAGCTCTGCTTAGCTTGGGACTAGATGGCGTTGTATGAAAAGTTGTGGAATATATATCTTTCAAGACCCAGTGCTGGGCATGCCGTCATTGCGGCGGTAAGTCCCCTCTTTGAGGAGTGGTTGGAAAGAGGTCACGGCGTCCTCTCGTTCCGTATGACGCAGGTCCTCACCGGACACGGTAAGTTCGGGAGGTTCCTGCATCGGATCAAGGAGGAAAGGACGCCCGGGTGTCGCCACTGTGTGGACCGCCCGGAGGACACGGTGGAGCACACGGTAGAGGTGTGCCCCGCTTGGGCGGAGCACCGCCGTGTCCTTGTGGAGGCTATCGGCGGCGGTGACCTCTCGCGCCGGGCCCTGGTACAGGCCATGGTCCGGAGCGAGGAGGGGTGGCAGGCAGTCGCCTCCTTCTGCGAAGCAGTAATGTTAGCGAAGGAGGCTGCCGACCGCGTGAGGCAACGGAACTCACGCCGCCGCCACCGCCGAGATCCCGATCCCGATTTCCGACCACCGTAGGCGCGGGCTCGCGGATAGCGATCACTGGGTAGCTCGCCGTCCGGCAGTCTGGTAATAATCTGGACCGAGCCTAGTCGTCGACGGCGCGTTCTGTTCCACGCGCGCCTCAAGGAGATGTCAGCAAACTGTAGGGGCCCGGTAGGGCCGAAGCCTCTGGGGAACACGGTATCCGAAAGGTTGTCACCGTGTCCCCCAGATCGATGGCAACGAAGGAACGGGGTAGGGGTTTAGTCAGTAAGAGTCTGACACGCCCTCCCGCTCCGCCCAAGAGTGGGAGAAGTCATTCTGATGATTCCCCTAACGGAAAAAAAAGGGGCAGGGGCCTGTAATTGAATGCCTATCTTCATTTTTGGGCAAACGTTTAATAAATAGTTACTTAATGTAAGTATAATTAGCCCTACTGTATTCTTCCTTCATGCCTTCTCTATAAGAGAGTGAATGGGCCGTAATCCACTACGTGCTCAGTATGAATTGGTAGAGTTTACATACTCGTAATTATCTTCAAATGTTTTGAAAGCAGTGGCTATCAAATATATTACAAAGTAATGCGCTTGGCTGGGTTTGAACCTGGCACCTACAAGGTTTACGTTAACGTGATCAAAAGTTTACCGTATTTGGCTGTCTGATTGGTTAAGAGCTTGGAGTGGGCCAATCGGAGCGTCGAACGTCATAAGTGTCGAGCGCGGTAACGTAAAACATACTCGCACCTGTCGCTGTCTAGTGCGAGTTTGTTTTAGGTACCTGTCTCATCATCATCTGCCTAACCTTTTCCAAATTATATTTGGGTCGGCTTCCATTCAAGCCGAATTTAGCTGAATACCAGTATTTTTACGAGGAGCGGCTGCCTACCAGATCTCCACAACCCATTAACTGGGGTAACACGGTACTTCATGGCAAGACTGGAGTCAGATTTACAGGCTTCTGACTATCCATAACGACTGCCAAAGATCTATAAATGACAGCCGGGACCTACGGCTTAACGTGCTTTCCGAGGCACGGAGAAAACTCGGTAAGTATGTTAAGATGGTCACCCGTCCACAGACCAGCCTTGGCAAGCGTTGCTTAACCTTGAAGATCGACCCGTGCGGCTGTTATTATCTCGCCACGAGCTCCTAATCCATGCCTGTCTCTGAATCTCTAAAATGGTTGTCAGTTCATATCGTAATGACTAGAGCGAGTCCAAAGTTATTCGCAAGTTATTTCGATGGAGGAACTTTTGTTAGAAAATATTCTGCGAAGTCGCTTTGTTAAAAGATTCGCTGACAACTTTAGATGTTTCTCGATCGTAATATTTTGATTGTTATGTTTCGTATTCACTTGTTTCTAGTTTTTTCTTACGTGTTGACCGAAATTTTATTGGGAACTAGCTGTAACTCGCGACTTTGTCCGCGGCAAATCAGTTAATCCTTACGGATACCTAAGGATCAAATTCATTTATTTTACTTTTACATAAAACGGCAAAATTCTTCCTTTCGAGGATGCCCCCCTCCTCTTCGAGAAAGAAGATCCGTCCCCACAACAAAAGTAATAAGTATCAGCTACATCTCAGGGAATTTCATTTCATTTACTTATGTAAAAATGTTCACATCATCATCATCTGCTTAGCCATTTCCCAACTATATTGGGATCGGCTTCTAGTCAAGCCGGATTTAGCTGAATACCTACCAGTATTTTACGAGGAGCAGCTGCTTACCAGACCTCCACAACCCATTAACTGGGGTAGCACGGTACTTCATAGCAAGAATGAGTCAGATTTACTGGCTTCTGACTACCCGTAACGATTGCCAAAGATCTACAAATGGCAGCCGGGAACTACGGCTTAACGTGCTTTCCGAGGCATGAAGGAAACTTGGTATGTAGTACTCAAAATATTCACATGTACCTAATATTTTCGTTTCCATGAACGTAGGTAAGTTTGAACCCTACTGAACAGCATCGGCAATTTTAGCTTTTCACTCTAAATAATCCTCTAATCATCTATTAGAGAACGCAACTTTAGCCTTCGAAAAATGAAAACACAAATGCGTATCTAACTACCCTCGTTTTTATCGCGTTCAACTCTTTCTCTAATTTTTCGCTTGGCATGTTGAAATGATGAATTTAACGGAAGGGTCGGCAGATAAAACAAGAGATTACCTTCAGAATGGCCATTAGGTGACGCTGCGGTATTCTTAAAACATTTATTCAGGAGTAATATGTTACGTCAGCAGGTAATTTTAAGGGTAATTTGGGTTAATATATTTTATAGTTGGAGCTGAGACTAGAAACTTGTTTCAGGAGAACTAGAGGAGGTTTTAGAGCAATGACGGTTTAGTTTTTAAGGCCCCGACTTACGAGTTGTTGGTCGCGGGTTCAAACACAGCTAGGCGCCTTACTTTGAGTAATTTATTTCATCACCACTACTCTAAAAATAGTGAAGTGAAACATTGTGAGAGACCCAACATGTCCTAGGATCAAAGATTCGAAGGCATTTGAAATCTATCAACTTGTACTAGGCTCGCGTGGTCTATTCCCTCTTAGAGAGGAGGGCAGAGTCCCAGCAGTGGAAAATTTATCTATAAGGCTACTTTTGCTTATACTTAGAGCATTGGTAACATACCTTATGCTACGTCCTACGTACGGACCACGTTACTCTTTTAAACGTGTCCGCACCTGAAAAATGCAATACCTGAAAAGGTGACCCCTTTACAAGTGGGCATAAATCAACAATATTGAAGATTGATCGATTTAATCCCAAGCATAGACGTAACGATAAACAAATTTTCAATTTCCGAACGAAATATTTTTGAACTACCCTACGTAGAAAATAAACGTATTTTTACTTTTATGGAAATGGAATAAATATCCTGTTAAAATGTCCAATGTGATCTTTTATCAAAACATTTTTTCATTTTGTAAATTATGCGATTTCAGCTGTTTGATGTATGTTGGTTTAAAATAATAATAAATTATTAGATAACTGTGTGAGGAAATGACACGACTTTTTTCATTTATTCGTGTTTTGGTGCAATGTTTATTGGACACGTAATTTTTATATTTTATATTCAACAACTTTCACATAAATCGCCATCTATTCCCAAACTAAGCAGTACTTGTGCTATGAGTACTAGACTTGACTAGATGAATAGACCAGTCATTTTTTTTCTAGAGTTAGTTAGTAGCCCGTTGTGTCCCACAGCTGGGCGAAGGCCTCCCTCTCCCTTTTCCACACACGCCATCTTCAGCCATTGCGGGCCAGTCCCTCCGATAGTTGTCCAACTCATCTCTCCACCTTCGCCTCGGTCTGCCTCGATGTCGTCTTGCGTTTAAAGGGGTCCAGTAAGTAGATTTCTCTAAAGTGTTATACTTTTTTTTATTAGAGAGAAGAAATAGCTGAAAGATCAGCCGAAATGATAACAGCACTTTTGAATTGTCAAAAAGTGGGTCAGCCACTAAGATAAAGCTAATTAAATGCACATTCCAAAACGTGGTTCTCTGTGGAGAAAAAAGAAATGAAAGAATTGCCATGGGCAGTCATTTAGTAGATCTACCAACAGACTGCCCATGGAAATTCTTGCTTCTCTTTTTTAGATAGTTCATTTAAGAATTCGAGAATTACATAAAGAAATCAGACTAAATACTCAATCTAAAACTAACTGAACGAAACTATAAATAAATACAGCCATGAAAATCAAACGGAACTACATTCCAAACGGAAGGATAACGTATTTAGCGAGCGGGGGAACTTTATAACGCGTCTAATTGAAATGCGGTTGCTGCTGCCAGTCCGCAGGTCTGAATTTTTTACAAACTCGTCCGCTTCGGAACCCAGCGTTTTGAGTACATTTATATTTAGCTACACAACTTTCGCGACGACTGGCTTTTTTGAACGTTTTGGTTTTGGTTTTGTTTTAATGTCTCACCTCTTTGGTTTTGACGTGCGGGGTTGTTTGGAAGAGTTAGCGTGGCCCTGGAACGGTAAAGGTATTAATAACTGAAGAAACACAGGTGGGTTTCGTCAGTAAATTTCAGTCCCAGTTGCTCCACTTAGAGCGGGAGAAGTTATTTGATGATTTCCTGCCATAGATTTTTTTTTGCTGAATTTGTACCGGCAGAAGTTATTTTGGGTCTTGATTTTGTTAAAAGACGATTCGTTGCCTTTCTATTTGTTCAAGGCGTTATTAATTTGGTTTATTGTGAATAATATAAAAGTTCATAGTATAGACAGACTATGACATGATGGCTGATGTTCTTTTTTTATTTTTATTCATTTTACAAATAAATTTTAATGATTAAATTTCTTTCATGTACTTTTTTTCCAGGATCCTCGAGTCCTGGATTTTTCATTTTGCCCCAATCTTCGACTTAATCGAAACCAGCTGTAAAACCCAAAAAAATACCTTCATCCCCGTATTAGATACTCCTTTAGGACTATGATTTTTATAAAATCCTGGCTCACTTTCTCCTAGATAGTAAGCGATTATGTGGGTGACACGGCAGCATGTCTGCCTAGAAGTAAGAATCAGAATCAGAATATCTTTATTGTGGGCATATTACATACAGCTGTTTAGACTTAATATAGTGCCAGTATGTCCTGCCAAATAGGCATACAATAATTACAAATAACACATTAACATAATTATACTTAAAACAAGAGTGAACGAGTCAAAAGAATTATAAATGTCAAAAAAAAATGTCAAAAGAAAAAATCACAACAATACAGATTATTCAATTATTTAAGAAATCCTGGACCGTGTAGTAAGCCTTCTCAATTAAAAAGTTACGCTACTCACTTTCGGAATGTAAGTATTGTCGGAGCCATTATTGCTAAGCGTATATCGTGTCCCAAAGATGCTTTGGCGATTCAAGAGGAACTTTGGCACAAGTTACGATCAGTATTATTTTTATGTATTACGAGCGTAAAAGAACCCCCAGAAAGAAGAAGAAGGCCGCTGGATGGATGAGCCGATTAATTGCAATTACTATCAAAATAATACATTGTACAAAAAAAGAAATTCCACTAGATTTTTTGGTCTAGCTCGATAGAAATACATCTATTGCTACTGCTAGTCGATGTGTTACGCGATATTGAGAGTTCGATTTTTTTTAATTTGTAATTGTGCCTGTGCGTTTTTAGGGTTCCGTAGCCAATTGGCAAAAACGGAACCCTTATAGTTTCGCCATGTCTGCCCGTCCGTCCTCGCTTAATCTCTGTGACCGTTAGCTCTTGTATGTCAATCACGCTGACAAAGTGCAAAAATAAAAATTGGAAAAAAATGTTTTATTAGGGTAGCCTCCCTACATGTAAAGTAAAAAGCGTTTTTTTTTATTTCAACCCTAACGTGTGATATATTGTTGGATAGGTATTCAAAAATGAATAAGGGTTTACTAAAATCATTTTGATAATATCAATAATTTCGGAAATAATCGCTCCAAAAGTAAAAAACAATGTGTTCCCCCCCCCTCTAATTTTTGAACCATAAGTTTAGAAAATATGAAAAAAATCTGGAAAGTAGAGCTTTATAAAGACTTTCTAGGAAAATTATTTTGAACTTGATGGGACGAACAGTTTTTGAAAAGTCGGGGACACTTATTGTGACGGACGGGAAACTACGGAACCCTACACTGAGCGTGGCCCGACACGCTCTTGGCCGGTTTTTTAAATACATCCATTACGCAGGCACGTAACGCATAGACATAGCAGCACTACTATGAACCAATCAAATTAACACCACACATCCCAGTAGAGAACAGAAAAATAAAATTAAAATGGCGACAAAGTGTTATTCAATTTGGTTGGTCGCTGGGAAATTAAATAAAGAGACTCGCTGTACACTGCATTTTTCTATAGCCCTAATTTTGTGTACGTCGTATGAATTTTAATTTAATGCCCTTTTTCTGTGGCGGTGTGTTTTTTTTTTATTTTTTCTGTGTAGAATTGGTGTGACGGGGAAAATAATTGCAGTAACGATTTTTATCTACAGGATTAAAGAAGAAAAATCATTTAAATTAACAATTTTGATGGTTCTGTTTATCAATTCTATTAGTACCGACTAGTTTTCAGGTACCTAAGTGCCTGATAACCTTACCTGAAAACTTGCTAACTAGGTAGGTATTTAGTTTCAGCTGTGGGGTTAACCTGGGTTAACCCAAAAGTGAAAGGAAAAATAAAAACAAGCAAACTAACTTTGATTTCTGAAGTCGATGGTTATGTTTCTTCGTGTTTTGACATCGACTTCTGAAAATAAAATGCATTTTACACTTAATTTTTACTGTCGGTTGCATTTTTATACTTTCATGTTACTTTATACTTATAAGTAAGTACCTAATAACCAATGTTATTGGCATTCCAACCTATTTAGTAACTGGACATGACAGGTAATTTACCTAATCTAAATGGCTCCATCCATAATAGGTATACCTACATAGAAAATCTTAGTTAATTTATAACAGACTTACAATACATTCTCAGAACCGTAGCAAGAAGATATTCTTCAAAATCGAAAGTTATTCCAAAGAGCAATTCTGGTCTTTAGATCCCATTTCAAAGTCTTTGATACAAATAGGTATATTTCAAAGATTCTCGGGACGAAATAGTTTAGTATCTTTGAGAGCTCTTTCGCGGCGGCCATCTTAAATTATTTCTTCGAAGTGCTTATTTGGGTTTGCTATGAGTATTTCGAAAATTCCTTTATTACTAGAATAATCTAAAAGTTTTGTGGTCCAAGGTTTAATGGCCCGTTGTTTAAGTCTGTATAGTTTTGAGTACTTTGAAACGGCTTTTAGAACTTTACAATAAAACCGCAGTTTGTAATTTAATAAGGCTAGATTACCTATTAGGTTTAGGTTTTGTGGGTTATATGGAGAGGTGTAAAGGCTTAAGTCTGGATCTCTTGAGCCTTTACAGAGTAGGAAGGTTACTTACTTTTTTTTTTAGTTGGGAAATCATGAATTTATTTCGACTGCTCTATGGTAAAGCGAGTAGGCGTGTCAGACTTTTACTAAATAAAACCCATCTATGTTCCTTAATTCTGCCTTTCTTCCCGCGGCAAGAATGAATATAATTTTTTTATTTCACCTATTACGACATACTCTAAGATTACGACACTTATAAAATATCAGAACTAATACGCGATTACAATTAGTCGTTTTCTATTGAGAAAAGCCTATGAACTAAGTACCCACAAACCTTCTTCTAATTTTACTTTTTCTTTTCATGTTGATAACCTCAGTCTGTCACATTACCTCTCTAACAGAATATTCAGGTGCACAAAGTTTCAATTTCTCGATAGTAGTCTCACGTTAGTTTCGGAATTCGGTCAATATTTTAGTTTTTATTCCTGCAAAACAATCGTCCCTCGTGCCTGATAAAAGCATTGCCACAAGTATTGTATCTACAAGTTTGCTATTTACTTTCTACCAGGCGCTGATTTAATGAGTATGATAATCACACAAACTGTGCTTTTAGTATAAAAGTGAACATTTGTCTATGTTTGTTACTCCTTCACGTAATAGTTGAATGAATGATTGATGTTTTTAAAGAAATTTGATTTTTTTCCCCGGAGTATGTTCTCTTGGGATAATTTTCTACTTTTAAGCGCCGTTTGCGGAAGCTAGTGTAAAATAAGTGGCCGCTAACTTTACCAAATTAAAGTAGGATCACCTTGTAGAAACAGTCTATTTGGTATATTGAAGTCTTTTTATAAAAACTGTAGCACAAAATTCAAGGATTATGTAGCATACATTGTAGCGCCATCTACAATATTTATAGTGCACTACCTAGCTGAATATTTTTAGTTCTTAACGTAAGCGGATAGATGTCGTCACACGCATGAATTATAAATTGTATTCAAGAACTAGTGTGTCATGTTTTTGGTAAACTAAAATAAAACCATGTTGAATTGAAATTAATTGTACCTAAATACATTGAATTAATTGATTTACATAAACAGATTCACTTGACAAAATTATGGTCATAAATAAGAAACGATAAGGTGATGTCATCGGCTGCTATTATTTTGTTTAAATAGTAATTATGATTTTTTAGGGTTCCGTACCTCAAAAGGAAAAATGGAACCCTTATAATAATAATAATAATAAACAAAAATAACAAACGAAATAGGGCGCTAGTGTGTGCTCTGGACTCGCTGCTTAAGAATGTTTTTGAGAGCAGTGAGGACCTTGTTGATACGCACTCCATCCTGTATTGTGGGGCTGTTGCGGCATGTCGTTTAGCTAATGTCAAATTTTCAAGTTGTGACATAGCTACTCGACCAAAGCCTGCCGCTCCAGCCTGGCAATGCAGGATCGAGAGGCGTATTGATGAGGCCAGAGCGCTCATTGGTAAACTATACTGCTTCAGGGAGGGTAATACACGACCGCGTGTAATGCGCTTCGTGAGGCGGGCATTCTCGGGAACTGGAATCAGCCCTCGAGAATACATGTCCCGTGTCACGGAGCGCATCGACTTCCTGAAGCAGAAAGTTTGTGCATGGGCAAATCGTATTCGGCGGTATAAGCGTCGGGTCGATCGATACTCGCTGAATCGCATGTTCCAGAGCGATGAAAGGTGGGTGTACAGAGCTTGGGAGCGACCTGAACAAAGTGTGATTGACGTGCGCCGACCGGATGACGCCGCCACGAATGCATTCTGGCGTAGCATCTGGTCGGTGCCCGTCTGTCACACTGAAGGTGACTGGATGTGTGATGTCGAGCGGGTGTGCGCAGCTGTACCAGAAATGGAAAAAGTCATAATTAGTCAATCGGACATAGTTGGAGCAGTCCGTCCGTTACCAAATTGGAAGTCTCCAGGTCCGGACGGACTGCAAAACTTCTGGTTAAAGTGGTACAGCAGCTCACACGCGCTCCTGGCATCCCAATTCCAGTCAGCCTTAGACTCTGGGTCGCTACCTCAGTTCTTAACAACTGGCATCACCCACCTGCTCCATAAGACAGGTAGTCCCACGGATCCCAAAAATTATAGACCGATTACGTGTTTGTCAACGGTCTATAAACTCCTTACATCCATTCTGAGAGCAAAAATTTATGTACATATAGAAAAAAACTTGATTATGTCCGCCTCTCAGAACGGATGTAGGAGTGGGTCCCGTGGCACTAAGGAGTTACTCCTCATTGACATGACCATTAGCCAACAGGTTCGTCGATCCCGCAAGGGTCTGTCGACATGTTGGATAGATTACAAGAAGGCCTATGATTCTGTTCCACATACATGGCTCATGAGGGTGTTGGAGTTGTATAAAATAGATGCAACTCTACGCACCTTCATTGAGTCATGTATGAGGCAATGGAAAACAGTCCTTCGCTATCCAGGATGCCGACCGATCCAGGGGAATGATGAACCAATATGGATAAAACGGGGAATATTTCAGGGCGACAGTTTGAGTCCACTTTGGTTTTGTTTAGCCCTGAATCCTCTAAGCACATTGCTAGAGGATTCAGGTCTGGGCTATCAGTTGAGAAGAGGTGGTCAGGTCCTGTCTCACCTACTTTACATGGATGATCTGAAACTTTTTGCCAACAACAATTTGCAACTGATGGAACTACTGAAGGTAACTGAAACTTTCAGTAGTGCCATCAGGATGGAATTTGGTGTGGACAAGTGTGCGGTCATGCATGTAAAGCGTGGTGAGATTGTGGAATCCGAGGGAATTCAACTCTCGGATTCCATACAACTTAGATCCCTCTCCCCAACTGAAACCTACAAGTATTTGGGTATGTCGGAAGCGTTAGGCATTAATGTTGCCGACATGAAGCAATTGTTGAAGGAGCGCTTCTTTATCCGCCTGAAGAAGGTGTTGAACAGCCTATCAGGTGGAAATAAGGTGCGCGCCTTCAATAGTTGGGTCATGCCGGTCTTAATGTACTCTTTCGGCATACTCAAATGGACTCAGACTGAGCTAGATATTCTGGATAGGCGGGTCCGTACACTGTTGACCGCAAACCGGATGCATCACCCACGATCATCGGTGATGAGACTGTACATCTCGCGGAAGTGTGGAGGTCGAGGTTTCTTGAACGCCAAGACCTTGCACAACCGTGAGGTATGCAGTCTCAGAGAATACTTTCTCAAAGCCGACGTGGGTATGCACCGCGATGTGGTCGCAGTGGACAAAGGACTCACCCCGTTGTCCATGGCTAAAGAGGACTGGCGCAAACCTGTGATACTCACAACTGATGACCGCAAGGAAGTATGGAAAAGCAAGGAGCTCCACGGACGCTTTTATCGGGCTCTCCATGAGCCTGATATAGATTTTGCTGCGTCCGTGGCCTGGCTACGGTTCAGTAACCTCTTTGGGGAAACTGAAGGTTTTGTCTGTGCGATTATGGACGAAGTTATCCTGACGAATAACTACCGGAGACATATAATTAAGGACGGGACGGTGGACGTGTGTCGGGCATGCCATCGTCCGGGCGAGTCCATTAGACATATTATCTCTGGTTGTTCTCATCTGGCTAACGGCGAGTATTTGCACAGACACAACCAAGTGGCCAGGATTATACACCAGCAACTTGCTCTGAAATACAAACTTGTGGAATCAGAGGTGCCGTATTACAAGTAGGGCTTTCAAATACCGGATTTTTTGAATACCGGTATCAATACCGGTATTGGAATAGTTCAATACCGTGATCACGTGATCACGGTATTGAATTCAAGTTTTTTGTATATTTTTTTAATTTTTAAACTAGAGCTTCTTCTTCTTCGAATCATAACAATATTTAAATAAATAATGAAATTATTGGTTAAAACACAATTATATTTTTTTCTTTTCAATAAAACCCACGAAAAGAGAGATACGAGACTGATTTTACCTTATAGGAGTGATATAACAGATTAAATAAGTTCAGGTACCATTAAAGCAATAATATTTTTTCAAGTCATAATTTTGAATATACCACAAAACTAGCGAATCCACAAAGTTGTAAATATATTTTTATAGCATGTGGCATATCACTAGCAAGAGGATAGACTAGAGAATTATTGAGAGAGTTTGAAGATTCCAGTCACTTTTGGTTCTTTTTTTGTAACCATGTAAATAGCTGTAACATGAACAGCTTCAATTTAAGTACGAAACATTGCGAGTAAATTTAAAAAAATCTAGATTACTAAATGTTGAGTCTACGCCTTATACATTTTCTAATATTTGAATTTAAATGTAAAATTTTCGTCTATTTTTCAAAAAACACTAAAATGTCGATGAAAGGGCAGATATATAAATGCATCATACGGCCTGTCCTCCTGTACGGTGGCGAGTGTTGGCCGGCATTAAGCAGACACACCCAGGAGCTTCGCGTGACGGAGATGAAGATGCTGAGGTGGATGAGCGGCGTAACGCGATCCGATCGCATACGCAACTCATTCATTCGAGGTATGTAGTCTTGGTGTCCGTGACGTGGGGGAACAACTGCAAGAGTGTCGTCTGCGATGGTATGGCTACATCATGCGCCGCCCTAGAGAGTACGTTGGTCGGAGATGCATGGATATTGCTGTCCTTGGGGCTAGGTCCCATGGTCACCCTCGCAAGCGCTGGCTGGACGTCGTCAAGTCCGACATGAGAGCCTTACTGAGAAGGATGTTAAAGATCGGGCAAAGTGGAGAAAACTCAGTCGGAAGGCGGACCCTGGCAATGGCCGGGATTAGCGCCAGGTAGAAGAAGACTAAAATGTCGATGAAATAAAATCCACAAGGCATGTGTAGTGTTTAGGCTGCCTGAAAGGATAGGAGATGACCCTTCCAGTCAACCATTTTAATTTGGTACACGATGCACCAAACATGCGTGCGTCAGAATGGCTGGTGTTTCTAAATACATAACATATGTAGCAATGATTTATTATATATGTAGCAAATATAAGCAATTATGTAACGATTTTCGAATCAACTCTCATAGACCAACGCCACATACAACCAGCCATTCTGACGCACACCCAAACATCCTGTACATATATTAAAGATTGTAATACCGTAATCACGGTATTGGCTAGTCAATACCGGTATTGAAAAAAGACCAAAATATATCCGTGATCACGGTATTACGGGATCCCGTAATACCGGTATTGAAAGCCCTAATTACAAGTATGTGCCCGACCCAGTTCTCGAAAATGATCATGTCACGCTGTACTGGGATCGGTCTATCATCACTGACCGGACTATTGTAGCCAATAAGCCGGATATAGTGGTGATAGACCGATTAGCGCGCCGCACAATGATAGTCGATGTCACCATCCCGCATGACGAGAACCTCGTGAAAGCCGAGAAAGAGAAACAGATTAAATATCTCGACTTGGCACACGAGGTTGTCGACATGTGGAATGTGGACTCGGCTGTCATTGTGCCGATTGTTGTGGCCGCCAATGGCCTGATGGCTAAAAGCTTCGACGACCACCTGTCGAAGCTGTCGTTGCGCGGTTGGATCAAGGGCCAGATACAGAAGGCAGTACTCCTGGATACGGCTCGTATCGTGAGGAGGTTCCTGTCTCTGGGGCCCTAACCACCGGTAGCTTGGACCCTGCTCCCGCTATCGGTGGCATTCTATTTTTTATATTTTTAAATGTTTTTGTTTTTTTTTTTGTGAACTTTTGTAAAAATATTTAAAAATGTAATTGATGTGATTAAAAGATAAATAAAGAAGATAATAATAATAAATCTTTATTTCAGGCCACTAGGGCCCATAAAACACTATACATAAAATAATCTTAAAAATAATACACTAATACATATTTATCTAATTTACGTTATTAAAACTACGTTGAGTCGGCGACGTATTGCGCTGAGTCGTGGTATCATGTAGCCTTCCGCGAAAGCGTCGATACACGACACCCTTCGGCCAAAATTCTTCCTTCATGAAAGTCTCCAGGCTATGAGTCGGCACCCGTACCACAAAAGATTTGAAGTTGATCTTGTGGCGCGACTCTAACCTTTCAACTCTCAAGATGAAATTGGTCTTCATCTTAATGTACTCCACGAGCTCCTCTACCTTCGTGGAGTGATGCAGACGGGACACGTACAGCTGCGTCGATGGAATAGCGGGACGCAGCAACGCGTTCGGACAAGTCAATGCGGTACCGCATTGATTGCGGTTAGCAGGCTTCTTCTTCTTCTGGTAAAGAACGAAGCCTTCTTCATCGGCCTGTCCTTGACTTGTCGCCGCAGGTAACAAGCTTCGAACTATATCGGAGGGCCCTTGGGTACCCCTCACTTGTTTTGGCCGCTGCTTTTTTGCTGGAGTAGCAATAACGGCGGCAGAGTACGCACGTGACGCACTCACTTGCTTCGGCGCCTCAGCGATGGGGGGCGCGGGGAGGGCGGGGCGCGCGTGTGCACCGCTTGCAGTGACGGCGGCCGGCGACGAGTCCAATTTTGCTGACTCGAAACTCAGCTGCGATGCATTGAACGCGCCGTGACTTGCGTTGACGTTGGCAGGCAGCTCGTGTGACCTACATACCGTATTGCGTAAATCTGCTACCTCGGTACGTAGATCACTGATGGTGGATTGCGATGCTTCCAACTTCAACTGCATCTCGACCAGACTTGATCTCAGGGTTGTGATGTCCCGCAGCAGTTTGGTAACGTCGACGTGGTCGAATGTGACGGGGGGCAGCTTGCGCAAATCCTTCGCCACGAAAGTCGGCACGTCGTCCGGGTCGGTCTCCTTCAACACCTTGATGATGTCTTGGAGACTCCTCTCTCCTTTTTCATCCCTCCTACGGGACGGCATTCGGTCACCCATGGATAGCGACTCGAACAGCAGTGTTTTTGCCCTGCGAATCTCCTCTTCATTGAAGTTTGACGTGCAGATCTGGGTAACACTGACCTCGTCCATGACATCCAGCTGATACTGCAGGAATGCCAGGACCTCGTTCGCCACAAGTTCTTCCGAACGCATCGTGGCAGCGGCACTTGCCGCGTTCGGCGTCAATTAAATAATAATTATCGCGTACATTGCAGGCGCGTCCGATTTCAACGGTGGATCGCGCCGCAATGAAACCACTTTTGCAATGAAACACTTATAAAACCACTTTTTTGTCCGTCTGTCTGTCTGTATGTCAAGAACCAAACTTATAAGTTAACGAAAAAAAAAAGATATGGCCGCTTATGCCGCAAGAAACATAATTACATTTCAACATTCTATTACTCAGATACCCGCGAAACGAGACACAATAGTAAAACAATAACAGCGCGGTCTCATAGGACCGGTTGGGGATTCAAACGTTAAGGGAATCAAAATTCATAAGGTAGGTACTTGCCATTGACCCAGAATGCTGAAATTTGGCATAAAGCAAGGTTGCATGGCACAAATATAGGTAAAAGTCTGAAAACTAAATATTTGTTCTTACGTCAAAACATAAAAAATACGATTCAGAAAAAACTTGAAGACTTCATTCAGGAATTAACTGTTTTCATAGATAAGTTGGTATGGAACTCTCAGTGCGCCCAGTTTTTTTTTATGAGTGTAGAAATCATTAAATGACATCTCCCCCCCTGGGGGAAGCGGGAGGTGTCAGACTTTTACTGTCCAAAACCACAAATGTGTCCTTCAGTCGTCCTTTACGTTCTAGGATTACGGGTTTCCTTTTCAGAAATTATCGGCTGTCCTAGCTTGCAGACATTAGTCCTGCTAGGCTCCACGTTTTGTTGACATCTCTTTGAGAAGCGCGTTATCATTCTTATGCTCGCTGCGTCATTGCTCGGTATGAATCGTCCCAAAACATGTAGGTAGAGTGAATTTTCATGCGGCGAGGAAAGCCAAATCTGCATCTGTGAGACATGGCGAAAAATACTCACAAAAGAGGGATTTTGATGAGAACTAAAACAGTATCAAAGAATTTTTGATAAATCAAGTTAAAAAATTCTTAGTCAAAATGGAAACTAATTTTGGAAAAAAGGTGTTATTAAACCTTTCGATAGTGTTGCTAAATTATAAGAAGCAAAAACATGAGAAATAGGTACTTGAGGAATCATTGAATTTTAATTAAATTATTCATGTTTTAAATTATTTAATGTCCTTGATTCAGCTGTAACGCACCTTATTTAAAATGTTGCCCATTTATTTTATCAACGCTGTATTTGTGTTTTCTTCACAGATATGCTGAGTGTTTTTTTATTTCTACGTGGTATTAAAAGAGAAATACGTCAAAAGGAATTAATAAGTCTTAAAAAGAGCGAGAAACATCAAGCTAAAAAGGTCAGCAGTAATAATATTATTAATTAAGTATCTTCTTTATTTAGCTTCTTAGGTATAATTTATTATTATTATTTATTATGAGCCGTTGTGTCCCAGTGCAGGGCAAAGGCCCCCCTTCCAAATGGAAGGGAAAAATGTCCTTTCTATTCGGTCTTGAGCCACTGCTGACCAATCCCTCAGGAAGGAGTCCAACGGCCGCACTCAGGGACATTCATTAACGTTAATCATTACTTAACTTCTAAACGATCTGTTAAGAAATTGTCACATTGACAGTTTTACACAGTTTTTCACTGAAGGTTTGACAATACTTAACTTTAATGGACATTAGGGACGCTAGTGAACCATTAGCTGGACTCTGAGTATGACCGCAAGTCGTCACGCACTGTCACATATTTGAAATGGTATGACTTAATTGCACAACAGGTTTTCTTATTTCAAAACTTTGTTTATTTTTAACCGACTTCAAAAAAAGGAGGAGGTTATCAATTCGACTGTATTTTTTTTTTTTTTTATGTTTGTTACCTCATAACTTGCGACTGGGTGAACCGATTTTCATGATTCTTTTTTTATTTGAAAGCTGGTGCTTCCCGTGTGGTCCCATTGTCACCATTTTAATGTCTGATGATGGGATCCTGTAGAAATCGAGGGAACTCTTCAATAAATAACAGCAGATTAACCGCGATAGTTGCTTTAGCATATCTAAGCATTGTTTACGCCATCACACAACATAATATCACGTCTGGACTCACTACAAAGGTTATAAAAACTATTTCGAAAAAAAAAATGTTTAAGGGCACTTACAACGTTTTACAAAAAACGCAATACTGAAACTAAAATAAACATAATTAGATGTTTGTTCTGATGAGATATTCGGTTATATGAACAAAACGGCGATGTTGCGTCTAAACATCACTCGGGATTCGAGGCCAATTTTTGTTGATGGCAGAAAACCACCACAGCTGTAATTGATGTCTTTGGGAATCAAGTTATCTGGTAGTGTTTTACCATATGTCGCTACTTCACGCGACTGAAATTTCCTTTTTTGAAATAGGCAATTCTTCCTGTCTTCCTTTGTTTCATTTAAACGTAGTCCAGTCAAAATAGCTCAATTAAGGTAAGAATCTCGGAATTCGAGATACCCAGCTGTAAGTTTGTAAATAGTTGTATATTGACACCCTAAAAGTGGTCTCAAAACCTACATATGGTAGGGTGTACGCAACTATTAAATTTCATGGTCGGGTTTTTGCGCTTTTTTTGTAAATATCTCATTTCCTATAGGTTTTTTGCTATTTGTATATTTGACAATATTGTAGAATATAAAATTCTCTACAATTTTTGTACAAAAAACTTTTTCCTACGGTGAACCGTTTTCGAGATATAGGGCAGAGACCGCGCGGTCACAGCATCACTTTAGGTCAACTGGTGCCTCCGGTCGAAAACGCGCCATATTATAGTTAATGAACTATCGATAAATCAATGATTATAAATATTTGTCTGAATAGTCGTGACTATTCGGAGAAAAATACAAAAAAAAATATCACACAAATATTTTTTAAGTAATAAGTGAAATAACACAAATAAATTCTTTTAAAATTTAGATCTGTTGTGATATTTTCCTCTACCATTACCACAGTTGTTTAAATATTGCTGTTCTTTTTTTTGTAGCGACAACCTGAATAAAACTGCTATCTACTGCTATTCTTAAAAAATCCAGAATTCCTCTAGATTTTTCACAAAAATGAATGAAACTTATGTGATTACCCAAATTTATTGAAGATTTTTACTTTTAGCCAACTTTAGCTTGTCCTGGTGTAAAAAAAAGTATGAACACTACTATGGCAAGGTTTTTTAAATATTGGTGCAACTAATCAAGATTCCAAAATGGTATACTACTTTATTAAAACCAGCCACAAAAAAATAATATCCATACAAGTTCAAAACAAGAAACTAATTTCTTAAATTATTGTTAACAGTAATCACTTTTCCTACGTGCCCAAAATAGGTTCTTGCTACAATTTCTATTAATGAATGACATACTTACCCTAGTTATTTACTTTGAAAATTAAAGCAAGATAGAGATATTTAAGTTAAAAAAGCATAGCATAGTAAGAGAAACTAATTATTCTCAGTAAGTGAGTTCAGTTCAGTACGCACTGCTCCTTTCCATCGTACATCCGTTCACAAGCCCATGCTGGCGACGGCGGACGACGAGCAATGCGTAGATCGCCGTCCTGTCGTCCAATTACCATCCGGATTGCGCTCAAGTCGTCGACGACGCGTAACGATCTATGCGTACTTCAAGAACATTTCAGAAAATCGTAGGGGCCCAGCAGGGTCGAAATCCACTGGGGCCATGGGGTATGTGAAAGGGTACACTGACTGGGGCCATAGAACAAAGGCAAAGAAGGAACAGGAGTGGGCTTTAGTCAGTAAACGTCTGACACGCCAGGTAAGTGTTGTTAAATAAATGAATACTGAATAAAAAGTGGATAGGTTAGAAAAAAAATCATGAAATATAATATAATAGTTAATAAAAATTGACAAATATTTATAATCATTGATTTATCGATAGTATCAACTTATATGGCGCGTTTTCGACCGAAGGAACCAGTTGACCTGAAGTGATGCTGTGACCGTGCGCTCTCCGCTCTCTATCTCGAAAACGGTTCAGGTTCGGTTAGGAAAAAGTTTTTGAGACAAAATTTATAGAGAATTTTGTATTCTACAATATTGTTAAATGTACAAATAGCAAAAAACCTTTAGGAAATGAGATATTTACCAAAAAAGCGCAAAAAAAACGATTTTTGGGCCCTTTAACCTTGAAATTTCAAAGTTGCGTACACCCTACCATATGTAGGTTTTGAGACAACTTTTAGGGTGTCAATATACAAGTATTTACAGACTTACAGCTGGGTATCTCGAATTCCGAGGTGAAAGTACTATAATGACTGGACTAAACGGTGCTGTCTCTATGAGCAGCGCTCAAATAAGTAATTAGTGCCTTTCAGATTCACTAAAAATCAAGAAATAAAAAACAATTTTAACAAAAAAAAACACCGACTTCAAAAAATAAATATTCCAAAACAAATTAATATGCACTAAAAAGTAAAAAAATAATTGCGTATTTTTGTAAGCAGGTACAATTATTGTTATTTTTGGAGTCGGTGTCTGCCAAGGAAACGCCAACAACGTTTAAGTACAGCTACTTACAACTGGTGTAAAACTGTAATGTTTTGTAGTGATAATAAATAACAAACCTATCTTAGTTGGCTGACACCGACTCCAAAAATAACAATAATTGAACCTGCTTACAAAAATACGCAATTATTTTTTTACTTTTTAGTGCATATTAATTTGTTTTGGAATATTTATTTTTTGAAGTCGGTTTTTTTTTTGTTAAAATTGTTTTTTTTAAGATGGATGATCAACAAAATGACTTCTCCCGCTCTGGGCGGAGTGGGAGGGCGTGGCAGACTTTTACTGACTAAAACTTACTGCTGTTCCTTCTTTGCCCTCATTCCAGGGTCCCGGGGTTCTCTTTTTTTTCAACCCAGGCCCCAAAAAAGCTTTGTTTTAGAAACGAAATTTCGTTGCAAAACAAACAATCTATTAAAGAGCAATCTTATAAATATTAATGCTACTATTAAATGACGTCCAGGACCCAATAATAAAATTATTATACAGTAAAATCCGGTTCACTACACTTTAACGCTAAAAACAAATAAAATACGACAAGAAAACAATATAAAACTAGGTTACGCCACACTCGTACGAGTACTATACTCCATACTTATCAATTTTATAGTATTGTTACGAACGTGAGTAATTAAATGCCGGTTTACTAGCAGATAACTTTATTAACCACAAAACAATGACAAATTAGTCCAATCAACAAATAACCAATCACTATAAACACTCAGAGTTCCGTTTAGTATCGCTTAGGTCGCTAGGTATCACTTCAAGCACTTAGGTAGTTCGCTCTGTATCGCTGACGAAATCAAACTCAACTGCTTCTAGCCGGGGACCCGTATTTATATGCGAAGCCATCGAAAGTTCTCGATACCGACGTTTCAAGGACATTCTAGCACAAAATAGTCGCATCGGGAGGCCATAAATCATTATTATTACTCTCGTAAGTAGGTACTTATCTACCACCTTACATGCGAATTTCGACTCTATTGCTAATAGCGGAAGGTACAAATTCCCTTATCCACCCACATAACTACCTACTGAATTTTATCTAATAATAATAGTCTATGTCGGACTTTTCTGGAATTTGCCAGGCCTGAGTATGTACTCCTATTCTCGAAGCTTCGCACAGCAATGCGTTTTAATTATTTGATGCTACTCTTGGTTTCGTCGAAGATATAGCGTACTCAAGTTTCACGGCGTAACAGTGCCCCCCTCTTAGTCATGCTCGTCCCGAGCATTATTAGATCCGTGATACGGCGCCAATCTATCCACGTGGACTACCTTAGGTTTCCCTCGTAACCCTTTCTTGATGCGGTAGGTAACGTCGTTGATCCTTTTTATCACGGTGTAGGGTCCCTCCCATCGAGCTTGAAGTTTCGGCGACTTTCCTTTTCGTCGAAGTGGGTTGTGGAGCCAAACCAGTGCACCTTCCTCAAATCCCTTGGCGTTGGCATTGCGGTCGTATCGAGTTTTCATTTTAACGCTGGTGTGCAGGCTATTCTCACGCACTCGTTTATGCACTTCATCCAATTGATCTTGGAGGTCACTTACGAAGTCCGTAACTGGCTTAGTCTTGTCAGGTGGCACGCCGGTTATGGTATCGACTGGAAGTCTCATCTCCCTGCCGAAATTCACTCTTGCTGGGGTATGGCCCGTGCTATCATGCACTGCTGATCGATAAGACATCAGAAATAGTGGAATATACCGGTCCCAATCTTTCTGATGGTCATCGACAACCTTAGCCAGGTGATTCTCCAGGGTCTGGTTAAACCTCTCCACCATTCCGTCCGACTGTGGGTGCGCAGGTGTTGTGCGTGTCTTGTAAATCCCCAGAAGAGTGCACATTTCCTGGAACAGCGCAGATTCGAAGTTGCGGCCTTGATCGGAATGGATCTCCAAAGGTGCGCCATACCGACATACTACTTCTTCGACCACCTTTTTCGCCACTGTCGTCGCTTCCTGATTGGGTATGGCGAAAACTTCAGGCCACTTTGTGAAATAGTCCTGTATCACCACTATGTATTTGTTTCCGTCATCTGTCACTGGGAAAGGTCCAGCAACGTCGATGGCAATGCGTTCCCATGGGGCTCCTACATTGTACAACTGAAGCTTGCCCCTGCTCCTAGTCTGTGGTCCTTTCACGGATGCGCACGCTGTACATTTCCGACACCATTGCTCTATGTCTTCTCTACAATTGAGCCAGTAATACCGCTGTCTCACTTTCAGTAGAGTTTTCTTGATTCCCAGGTGTCCACCAGAAGCGCCATCGTGTATCTCCTGAAGCAGGGGGACCACTTCACGTCGTGGTACTATCACTTGTGTGGTCACCTCCTTGCCATCGTTCGATTCCCATTTCCTACAAAGCACGTCATTTTCTAGGACTAAACTGTCCCACTGTGCCCAGTAGCTCTTTGTGACAGGACTATGTGACGATACTTCATTCCACTGAGGCCTAGTTCCACTACGCTTCCAGTCCAGTATAGGTCGAATATCGTCATCTTCTTCCTGGGACTTCTTAAAGTTGCCTTCAGCCCTAATTAAGTTCACGTGTTCCCGGGCTTCATTTTGCTGGCAATGTCTACAGTCCTCATTACAGGGACGTCGCGACAGGGCGTCAGCATTGTTATGCCCTTTTCCACTACGATGTTCCGTCACAAAGTTGAACTCCTGCAGCTGCTCTAGCCATCTTGCAACTTGACCCTCAGGGTTTTTGAATTGTAGAAGCCATTTCAATGCAGCGTGGTCCGTCCTCAACGTAAACTGTCTCCCTATGAGGTACTTGTGGAAATGTTGCAAAGTTTTTACAACAGCCAGTAGTTCTCGTCGAGTCACGCAGTAGTTCCTTTCTGGTTTTGAAAGTGCCTTACTGAAGTAAGCGATCACGACTTGCCTATCTTCTTGCACCTGCGACAGCACTCCACCAATTCCTGTGTTGCTGGCGTCGGTATCGACGACAAATCTTCCATCTCTGCTCGGATACCCCAGTATAGGCGCTTCGCATAGCCGTTGCTTTAGTTCGTTGAATGCTGACTCACAGTTCTTGTCCCAGATAAAATCTCGTTTATCCTCAGTCAGCTGATGTAAAGGTTTTGCAATGTCCGAAAAACTCATAACAAACCGTCTGTAGTATGTGCACAACCCTAGAAATGCACGTACTTCTGTTTTGTTCTTTGGAGCCGGCCACTGTTGGACAGCCTTTATCTTCTCAGGATCGGTTCTCACTCCATCGGCGCAGATGACATGTCCTAGGTAGCTGACCTCCTTCTTGAACAGGGCACACTTCTTTGGGCTTAGTTTTAGGTTAGCCCCCCGTATCCTGGTGAATACTTTCTCCATATTTCTCAGGTGTTCCTTAAAAGTGCGGCCCATTATAATGACGTCATCCAAATATACCAGACAGACGTCACCAAGAAGGCCCACCATGACTCTATCCATGAGGCGTTCAAACGTCGCTGGAGCGTTGCACAACCCAAAAGGCATGACTTTAAATTGCCACAGGCCGTTGCCAATTCCTGTACTGAACGCTGTCTTTTCCTTATCTTTCTCGCTAATTTCCACTTGCCAGTAGCCACTTTTCAAGTCAATGGTTGAAAACCACTTCATACCACTGAGCATATCCAGTGTGTCGTCTATCCTAGGCAAGGGATAACTGTCCTTCTTCGTTACATCATTCAGCATTCTGTAGTCTACACAGAATCTGGTACTGCCGTCCTTCTTCTTCACCAGAACGACAGGAGAAGACCATGGGCTCGTAGAAGGTTCAATTATTCCGCAATCAGCCATATCCTTTACCATTTCTGCTACCTCAGTTTCTTTAGCCCAGGGTATGCGGCGCGGTCTCTGTTTAATTGGTCTAGCATCACCTGTATCTATCTCATGCTTGACGAGACCTGTTCTTCCGCAATCTTTTCCCGTTGCAAAGATATCCCGGAACCGTAGCAGAAATTCCTTGGCTTGCTGTAGTTCCGAAACTGATAAATTACTCTTAGAATTTTCCAGAAGTTGCTGGATGTGATCAGCTTCACCTTTTATTGCGTCTTGTTTTACTGAAGATGTGTTGATTTGGCGGAGATACTTCACTTCTTCACATCTTCCAACAACACTGTTTTTCTTCAACTGGATCTCCTTTTTCCCAAGATTTACAATCCTGACCTTGGATCTTCCTTTCGTCATAACTAATGTCCTTGCGGTGATAAGTTCCGGGTGCCGGCCAATGTCTTCAACCATAACACATCTGCGTTGCCTAATTTTCTTAGGAAATTTAACTTCGACTAAGGTTTCCGTTCTTGGAGCCAATGTGGTATCCTTTAAGCAATAGAGGTTGCATGTGTTAATTCCTTGCAGGAAGACTTCTTGGTCTGGGAATTTCAATACTCCTTTATCGATATCTAAAACACATCGGTAATTCCGCAGGAAGTCGAGACCCAGTATGCAATCGTCGGTAATATTCGCAATTAACGCTGAATGGGTGTACACTTGATCACCGATTTTAAACTCGATTTCTGTATCACCGAGGACGGAGACTGGCTGGCCGGTGGCTGTCTGAAGTCGGTAGGCTGGGGTTTCTGTTTGCCACAAGATTGTGCGTTTCAGCAGCTCAGGTCTTATAATAGTCCGTGACGCCCCGGTGTCAACGGTGAAATTGCAAGCACGTTGATTCAGCGTTCCCTCGATGATCAAACTATTTCCGTTGTGGACTTGATTGATGGTGATGGTTGGGGCCTTCAGTTGACCAGCCAGCACCCGCCCCGCGGCCCTGGCGACATTTAGTTTAACGACTCCTCGTTAACTTGAGTTCCGGAGTCCACACTTCCCCTCTTCCTCTTGGGGCAATCGGTACGAATGTGCCCTTTTTCTCCACATCCATAACACGTCGGAATATAGCGGGACTTTGCCGACGAAGCCACTTCTCGGTGACGTGGTTGCACTGAAGGTGAGACCACCACTTCCCGAACTCTGTGCGTACGTGAGTCTTGTCGTACGGCTTCCACTTCCAAAGCGTGGGCCATCGCACTCTTCAGAGTTTGGTGGTGTCCGAGTCGCACCGTAGCCCTGACTTCAGTATCCCGTAGACCGTCGATGAATGCTTGCACCAGATTTACTTCCACCGTCTCCGGTGTCATCGACATGTATGCCCGCCGGACCAGCCGTTCAACCTCTACTCCCCACTGCTGAAGGCTCTCGTTCGACCTCTGCGTTCTCTCGCGAAGTTGCGCGCGGAAAACATGTTCAAGGTGCTTGTCACCATAGCGAGTGTCTAGTCCCTCCATTAGACGCTCCAACGTCCTGCCGTCTGAAGGAAGGTTCTCTAGGACCAGCAGAGCGTCCCCTCGTAGGGCCAAAGTTAACGCCGCGAAAGACTGGTCATCATCCCAGCGGTTCGTCTTGACCAGTGTTTGGAATTGGTACTTAAAAGCCGTCCAGGACGACGTGCCATCGAAACGCGGCATATCAAATTTTGCGGCTGATGCACAGTGGGTGTGCGATGGTGCGCTAACAGCAACGGGTTCGCGTGCTTCGAGCTTGATAATTTTTTTGTTGATGTCCAGCAGGCGATCTTCCATTCTGGTTTCGAGGCTATCAGCTCGGGCGGAAACCTCCTTGACCTCTAAGGTGAGATTTTTCACTTTCTCGCCCAACGTGACGAGGCCGTAATCAATTTTTTCGAGGATCAGGTTCTGCTTAGCCTCTTGATCCCGGCGGGCTTCCTCCTGGTTAGCCGCGATTAGGTCCTGGAGCTTACGTTGGTTAGCCTCTTGTTCGCGGCGGGCAGCTTCCTGTTCGCGGCGGGCTTCTTCCTGTTCGCGGCGGGCAGCTTCCTGTTCGCGGCGGGCTTCTTCCTGGTTAGCCGCGATCAGGTCCTGGAGCTTACGTTGGTTAGCCTCTTGTTCGCGGCGGGCTTCTTCCTGGTTAGCCGCGATTAGATCCTGGAGCTTACGCTGATTAGCCTCTTGTTCGCGGCGGGCAGCTTCCATACTAGCTTGCATGGCGGCCAACACTGCGGCGAGGTTCATTTCCGAGGATGGGCCTGTTGGCGCCTCAGCAGCTGCCGTTGCTCCCATACCAGCCCGATCTTCCACTTCCAGACGTTGACGTGCAGCATCCATCTCCACTTGCCTCCTTGTTCGTGGTCCCTGTTCGTCGTCCCTCTGTAGTAATGGCATCTCACTTCTGACACCAGTTGTTACGAACGTGAGTAATTAAATGCCGGTTTACTAGCAGATAACTTTATTAACCACAAAACAATGACAAATTAGTCCAATCAACAAATAACCAATCACTATAAACACTCAGAGTTCCGTTTAGTATCGCTTAGGTCGCTAGGTATCACTTCAAGCACTTAGGTAGTTCGCTCTGTATCGCTGACGAAATCAAACTCAACTGCTTCTAGCCGGGGACCCGTATTTATATGCGAAGCCATCGAAAGTTCTCGATACCGACGTTTCAAGGACATTCTAGCACAAAATAGTCGCATCGGGAGGCCATAAATCATTATTATTACTCTCGTAAGTAGGTACTTATCTACCACCTTACATGCGAATTTCGACTCTATTGCTAATAGCGGAAGGTACAAATTCCCTTATCCACCCACATAACTACCTACTGAATTTTATCTAATAATAATAGTCTATGTCGGACTTTTCTGGAATTTGCCAGGCCTGAGTATGTACTCCTATTCTCGAAGCTTCGCACAGCAATGCGTTTTAATTATTTGATGCTACTCTTGGTTTCGTCGAAGATATAGCGTACTCAAGTTTCACGGCGTAACAGTATAAAAATACTACCAAATTAAAATAAATTAGGTACTCGCTAGTAATAGTTTGATGAACTGAATTCATTCTTATTTTTAATCATTACTTACAGCATGAATGAATTTTTCTTTCTCGCTTGCACTTGTGCTCTATTAATAATATTAATTATCCAGCTTTTTCGTTAGTAGCGCATTGAGTTATTAGGTACAATATTTTCCGCATGCTAAAAATTTCACACGAGTTATGAATATACATTGTAGGTACATGTGGATAGATGCAGATAGAAAGCCAAAGAAAAGATGAATGGATTTCGTGAGAAGTGATATTAAAGAAAAGGGAGTTAGTGATAGCGGGACAAGGGCAGGAAGAAGAAGAGTGGTACACCACATTCCGGAGTCCGGTAATAACCCGGACCGAGCCCAAGTTGTCAATAGCGTGTTCGGTTCCACGCGCGCTTCAAGGAGATTTCAGTAAACTATAGGGGCTCAGCAGGGCCGGAGCCTCTTGGGAAATGGATTTCCGAAAAGGGAAGCTCAGTGTCCCCAGATCGTCATCTTGATGAATTCCTTACATGAAAAAAAAAACCACAATCCCGGAGTGTGCCGCCACTCCCCTGGTATCGATCCCTCTTAGTGCATTAAAAAAAGCAGGGACTGGGAAGACTACCCCCGGCACTACGTGCGACATAGATCGAGAGCATACCTCCGGATCATTTAAAGAAACCAGAGTCTGTCACTGACGTGCATATTAAATTTCGCACTTTTAACGTCCTTCTTGTCTTCTCCCTTCATTGCTTGACCCAGTACGCATTACAGGGCCGTACTACTGATTTTTCCTAAAATAAACAATTATCGAGCCTCTGTTTCGAGTCAATAAATACGAAGAAGTGTTGTTACGTCTTTGAATTAAAAGGAACATCCGTTGTTATCGCGTATCGGTACGGTTAAAATACTTTAACCACTCTGAAGTAGGCGTTCCGAACGATTGCACAATGCACTTGCTAAAAAAATACGCATTCGCCCAAAAAAAGAATGACTGCGCAGGCAATTGTTCGAAGTTCGGAGTGGTCATCATATTTCGGGTGTACTGGTGTTATATTTGCATACGAGTATGTAGTTTCAAATAAATACGATAAGCGTCTTTCAATGAACTTTGAATTGATTAAAATTAATCTACCGATCATTTACCTCAAAATTAATGCGTAGGTATGGCTATGGCTTTATACATAGGTTTACTGATCTTTTTCCCCTTAAACCTTGTTGTTGGTTGTTGCTCATTACAAAACAACTTATTGACTTGATAATAAAATAAAAAGATAATTTATTTGTATAACATGAGTATGCAGTAGGTACAAATTGGATTTATTTATTACAGCATGACATTGTGTTT
Organism: Mythimna separata; assembly: GCA_030763345.1. NCBI lineage: Eukaryota > Metazoa > Arthropoda > Insecta > Lepidoptera > Noctuidae > Mythimna > Mythimna separata. The sequence goes on from CM061192.1 coordinate 11,704,115, forward strand.
AGAGCAATGACCTACGTCTTTAGCCATAGGAAAAGGCAAAGGTACAAAGTATTCAAAAATTGTATGTGGTTGATGGCATCGTGTGTTGGTTAACGGCCGAAACCAATAACCTATCGATCTCCAGTTTTGGCATACTGGAGATTGTAAAACAAATGATACAATACAAAAATTATCATGTTTTCTGTTGTTTCATTTGTTTTTCAATCTCCGATATGTGATAGATAGGTTATTGGTTTCGGCTGTAAAGCTAACAAAATATTTAGACTAGAGAATCTCCTCCTTTTTGAAAGTGCTTTTTTTGCTAACTATATTTATTTTTATATTTTAATACAACTATATGGATGGATGGAGAGGGAGAGGGAGGCCAAAGAAAAGATGGATGGATTGTGTGAGAAGTGATATGGAAGAAAAGGGAGTGAGTGATAGCGTGACGAGTGACAGGACAGAATGGAAGAAAAGGACATGTTGCGCCGACCCCAAATAGAACGGGACAAGGGCAGGAAGATGATGATTTTAATACAACTATATCAGAACACTAGCTGTACCCTGCGGTTTCACCCGCATTTTTCGTTACTGCTCCACTCCCGTGGGTCGTAGCGTGATGGTATATAGCCTATAGCATTCCTCGATAAATGGGCTATCTAACACTAAAAGAATTTTTCAAATCGGACCAGTAGTTCCAGAGATTACCCCCTACATACAAACTTACAAACCTACAAACTTACAAATTTTACCTCTTTATAATATTAGTATAGATAATTCTATATACAACTTCGATACGACAGAGGAGCTTTCCTTAAAACGTGCGGTTGTACTCATCAATATGATCTGCTCCTCCATACATTTTGTCACATTATGTGAACATAAATGTATGGAGAAGCGTTTTTTTTCGTGATTTCAGGTTTGGTCGCATAGTAAAAGTTGTTCATATTGATGAGTACAACAACCCCTTAAATACACTTAGGGCCTGTTTCACAATGTCCGAGTAGGCACTACTCACTGAATAAATTCAAAAATAGAACAGAATTTGTATGAAAATTATATCTGCCAAGTAAAAAAACTCGAAACTTAATCATAGGTGGTGAAACAGGCCCGTACTGTTTCAAGCGCCCCTATAAGAGATGTCAGCAAATTGTAGGGGCCCAGCGGGATCGAAGCCTACTAGGGCCCGGGTTGACGAAAGAGAACCCCAGGACCCTGGAATTAGGACAAAGAAGGGACAGGAGTGGGTTTTATTAGGCAGTAGATGTCTGACACGCCCTCCCGAATGCCTTACAAACCAGTTGATAACACTGACCGTACATAAATGTTGAATTTCTAATTTAATAAAAACACAACGCACAACGTTTCATTTTTTATTGAGATAACACAAACACTTAATCAACTATTTATAGAATTTTACTACTATTTTTATAGATATAATTGGATGGCAACATAACAGATCATAAATTTAATAATATTATAATATAGTCTTGTTTTGTTTATTTATTTATTCTTTATGAAAAACACAATTTATTGACTAATACTACTTCGCTTCTATCTACAACATGTAACATAATTTACGCACATCCTCTTGTGGGGTCATTGTACTCATCATTATGAACAACTTTTACTATGGGACCAAACCTGAAATCGAGAAAAACTAATCAGCTGTTCCATACATTTTGTCGAAATAATCGAACGTAAATGTAGGGAACAGCTGTTACATATTGTATATGTATATTATTCTACTCGTAAAAGAAACTTACTGACGAACATATCAACACACAGCTAAATTACTCACACAGCTAAAACTACTGGAACTAGGAGCTAGAAATTTTATACAAGGTTTCCTTTTATGACCTAGGCGAGCACTAAGAGAGGATTTTCCAAAATTCACCCCCTGGAGGGATGATATGGATGTCTTAAGTTTCTATGGAGAAACCTACTTTCATGCGGGTTGGCTGAAGATAATATTCTACAACAAAGCATCCGTTTCAACCGCAAACTTACTCGTTTTGACTCCTTTAATCTCATCCTCTATCTGTTGCAAAGTCTTACCTTTAGTTTCTGTTACCACAAAGTACAATAACACTATACACACAGCTATACCTATTCCGTAAACTAAATACGTACCACCAACACCAATACTTTCCATCATCATTGGTGTTATCTTAATTGTCAAAGCGTATAAAAGGGTAAAAACTATACCAGAAATACAAGAACCAATGCCTTTATACTCCAAAGGAAATGTCTCCCCAGTAATAGCAAACGCAACAGGTACAAGACCAAAATTAACAACAAATGTTTGCAAAATAACTAGCGAAGGAGTAAACCAAACTGAAATTTCAATATTGTATGATTTAAGTAACATTACTAAACTAACTGACATCATTAGAATAACAGTAATGATACTAGATGAAAATAAAAAGTAGCGTCTTTTAAAACGGTCTATGACAAAGCATGAAGATACTAGAGCTATTATAACTAAACTATCAGCTCCTAAAGAACAATATATTGCAATAGATTTGTCTCCAATCAACTCTACCATGATTTGAATAATATAGACAAGGAAATAAAATCTGCCAGCTATATCTAAAAGTAGTGTTAGTAGAGAGACTACTAACAAAGGTTTCAAGAAATCTTTTTTCAATAAGATCTTGTGGATTTTCTCCGGTTTCTGGTTCTTAATCCTGTCCTTTTGCATTGCTATCAAATGATGGAGCTCATTCAAGTTCGATCGACCATTCAGCCATAGGAATGACTTTTCACATTCTTCAAACCGACCCTTCATGGCCAGGTAAGATGGGCTTTCTGGCCAAAAGAGCGTCAAGATGATCGACACAGTTGGTAATATGATTGAAAATGTTGATATTTGTCTCCAATCCCAAAATAAAGACATGGAATGACAGATAAGAGTACCGGTAGCAATAGCTGCTTTCTTGATTGTCATGAAGTACCCTCGTCTTTTGGAGTGGACATATTCGCAGATGATCATACCGTGGATGTAGATTCCACCAATAGCGAGGCCTTGAATGATTCTGGCGGCAAAGAGTGCTGTAATGCTATTGGCTAGCGGGAAGATGATCCAACCAATGAGGAGCAAGAGATTGCAGCTCATGTGGACGACTTTCCTTCCTAATATTTGTAGGATCGGTGATAGGATGAAGAACCCGAACGTGCCTGCAAAGCCGTTGATGGCAGCTGAAAAATAAAAATAGCAACATTAACCCCTATATTATTATATTGTTTAAGTAGAAATAAGACGTTCGTATACAAGACATCAACGCACAGCTTAAACTATTTTTAAGAACGTGAAATTTAGTACAGGGTTTCATTTTATGACGTAAAGGGATTAAACGAGGGTACATAATTTGTATAGAGAAACTTACATTCATGCGAGTGAAGACGCTAGCAGAAGCTAGTCTATAATATGTACAAGTATGTTTTTAGAAGTATATGTAAAATAATGTTTAATAGTCGTTTTAGCATTTTGCATTATCAGCCTTTTAATGGTCCCATTGTTGAGACTCAAGCTTTTGCTCTAGGGAATGGGCCGTGGGCACCAAGCATACTTAGTGCGGATTGGTGGAAGTCACAAGCTTTCCTTCACCATTTTGAGAGCAGCGGTGATGTGAATGCAGAATTGTGGATTATTATATACTGTTGTGATATTACTATACTGTTCATGATTATTTATTAGAGGATGTAAGGACATATTGAAGTAACTATTACACCAAATTAATTATTTTATTAATATAATTTCTTTGACATTTGTTTACTTTGACATTTATTTACAAATATATCTTGACATTCTCATTTAATACATGACATTCACATTTTGATAAAACTATTGACATTACTATTTTACATTGTGAATTTACTAAATAATAAATAAATACACGAATTTCATTTAATTTTACTTCTATAATATTATTTTGACATTTAATCACAATTGTATCTTGACATTATTTATTATCAACTTTCGTTTTATGTTTCTTTGTTATTGGCTATGTTGAAATGAAATAAACTAAATTGTACTATTAATTATAAATAATACTATTGCAAGAAAATATATTATAATAATAAAGCTTGTAATTTGCATGCCTCACAGGTGTAATATAGTTGGACTGTGCTATATTTTTAATATCTTTATGTGATTATGATTATAAAACAAAATAATATTGTTTGAACGCTTACCAATCCATGAAGCTTGATCAGAAGTAGCGTGGATGTCAGTACTGTTGGGAGACACCAGGGCAGGGGTGAGCACTGATGGGAAGGATAGCATGATGCCCACGCTGATGGAGTAGCACAGACCCGTCGTCAGGATGAAGACCTGCAAGAAAGTGATGGGTTTTCTAGTTTGGTTTCTTATACGACTCCAAAATTCATCATCTGCCTAGCCTTTTCCCAACTATATTGGGGTCGGCTTCCAGTCAAGCCGGATTTAGCTGAATACCAGTATTTTACGAGGAGCGGCTGCCTACCAGACCTCCACAACCCATTAACTGGGGAACACGGTACTTCATGGCAAGACTGGAGTCAGATTTACTGGCTTCTGACTATCCGTAACGACTGCCAAAGATCTCCAAATGACAGCCGGGACCAACGGCTTAACGTGCTTTCCGAGGCACGGAGGAAACTCGTTATGTTAAGATGGTCACCCATCCACAGACCAACCTAGGCAAGCGTTGCTTAACCTTGAAGATCGATCTGTGCGGCTGTTATTATCTAGCCACGAGCTCCTCTCGACTCCGAAAATACGACTCCAAAATTAAGGTTATTTTTTACTTTTAAGTGTGGCTATCTATATAAATAACTAGCTTCCGCCCGCGATTTCGTCCGCGTGCGAATCCCGATTTTGAAATATTCTTCATTGGTGCTCCGCTCCTATTAGTCTTAGCATGATGATATACAACGTGTAACTTTAAATGCGCAAAACCTCAGACACCCCAAACGATTTTTAATCCAATTCACCTTATTCTGAGAGAAAAAAAAAATTAAAAAGAATTAAAGGTTTTATGTGCTGTTTTAGTTTGTTTAAGATTCGTATTTACATCGAAATGAGTATGATTATTATCCCGTTTATGAGAAAATCTAAATTGGACGACAACCGTTTGTGTTTGTTTACCTGTTTACGCAGGTTTATGCACGTAATGGCTTGATTTGTTAATAAATAGACAAAGCAAAATTTTTAATATTTTTTTATTGAATAATGTGACCTATATTAAAAAGTGGTTTTATTGCTTCTGCTCGTTATTCTGAACAAACTAATTTCAGGTTTTGCGCATTTAACGTTACACGTTGTATAGCCTATAGCCTTTTTCGATAAATGGGCTATCTAACACTGAAATAATTTTGCGAATCGGACCAGTAGTTCCTGAGATTAGCCCGTACAAACAAACAGACGTTTCAGCTTTATAATATTAGTATAGATATATAAGGAAAAACTGACTGACTGACATATCAACATACAGCTGAAACTTTGCACAAGGTTTCTTAATTTATGAAGTAAGCGAGCACCAAAAGAGGAATTCTATAATTCACTCCCTAATGGGATGAAACGGGTGTCCAAACTATAAATGGAGTAAACTACTTTTACGTGGTCGACTTTGGTTGTTGGTTGGTGGAAAAGTGTCATCTATAAGCTATCTAGCGCTATATGTTTTAATAGTTTTGCAAAACGATATAATGCCAATCTAGTGCCGCAGCGAACTTTTTTTCTAGCTGATCCGTATTCTGACAAATTGTTCCTATGAACGTTCGTGTCCATTGCTACAATAGACGTTAATTTATACCACTCACAAAATAAAGAAATAAAAGCGAATTAACAACAGACAAAGCCAATTAATGAAGGATGGTTAACTATTTGTCTTCAAGGCTACAGTGAATAGGCTCTTAATAAGCTAGTGCGCCTCACCATCAACGATTGCATCACTGCTTAACATCAGGTGGGATCGCAGTCAAGCACTACTTTATCACTACATAGTATAAAACAAAGTCGCTTTCTCTGTTCTTATATCCCTATGCATGCTTAAATCTTTAAAACTACGCAACGGATTTCGATGAGTCTTTTAAAATAGATAGAGTGATTCAAGAGGAAGGTTTATATGTATAACTAGCTTTTACCCGCGGCTTCGCTCCCGTCAAATGACTACCCTACATATCCTACGCTACCCTACCCTACCTTCCCTACCTACCCTACACTACCCTACCCTACGCTACACTACCCTACACTACCCTACACTACCCTACACTACCCTACACTACCCTACACTACCCTACACTACCCTACACTACCCTACACTACCCTACACTACCCTACACTACCCTACACTACCCTACACTACCCTACACTACCCTACACTACCCTACACTACCCTACACTACCCTACACTACCCTACCCTACACTACTCTACCCTACACTACCCTACACTACCCTACATTACCCTACACTACCCTACACTACCCTACACTACCCTACACTACCCTACACTACCCTACACTACCCTACACTACCCTACACTACCCTACCTACCCTACTTTACCTAACTTTTTTTTTTTAGATTTTTTCTCTCCGTAAGAACCATCATTGAACTTCAAGGAACATTTAAAAAAAAAATCAGCCAAATCGGTCAAGCCGTTTTCATGTTATGTCGTGACAACGGAAAACGGGTTTCATTTTTATATACTCGTATATAGATACATGTATAATATAGTAGGGAAACACTGATAATAATTCCGCACCCGTGCGAAGCCGGGGTGAGTCGCTTGTGTTAAATAATAAAATGCCTCTGGGTAGTGGAAAACATTGTAGGTAAAATGAACAGTGTTTTGAATAGCTTCGACAAACATACATTAACAAAGAAACTAAAAATACATTTATTTTAAATTCGTACAAAATAAAACATAATGTTAAACAGTAAAAATGTTAACTAAGTAACCTTTAACGAATACCTACCTAACGTAAAAAACCGATAAACACAAAATCTATTATACAATGTGGGGATGACAATACGATCATAAATGAAAACACTGATAATACTCATCATTACGAATAACTTTTAGTATGGGACCAACCCTGAACTCGTGAAAAAAATTCAGCTGTCCAGTACATTTTGTCGACTAATGCAAACATAAATGTACGGGACACCTGAAATTTTTTTCGCGATTTCAGCGTTGGTCCCATAATAAAAGTTACTCGTAATGATGAGTATTGTCAATATTTTCATTTATGATCGTATTGTCATCCCCACATTGTATAATGCGTTTCACGTCTTTCGGCTGAGGTGATGATGCGTTTCATGAATCTTGTTTTTGTAAACCACATAGTAGCTTCAATCTACTCCTGTTCCTACTTGCCTTCATTCCATAGCCCCGGGGTTCGCTTTCAATCAACCCAGGGCCCCAGTAGGCTTCATCCCTGCTGGCCCCCCCTACATTTTGCTGACATCTCGTTGAGATGCGCCGTCGACGTGCTAAGCCTCAAGTCTGAATTGTACCTCATTGGCTTCATTTTTTTTTTGGTCCCGACGTCAGTGTAGCTACAGGTATTATCGCAATAATTGATGAAAAATTAAAAAAAAACATTAAGTACTTGATTAGGTTCGTCGAACTTAAAAAAAATCTTAATCGACTACGGATGAATGCAAATTCTTCATACTTCAATGATTTTCCTCATTTCACACAGGATTGCACAGTGGTGTGCCAATACCTTTTTAGAGGGCAAGCCGGGAAACATTGACCTATCTACTACGTTACCTACTATTATTTCGAATAAAAAAAATATATTATGAGATTATTGTGACGTGTAAATGCAATTTTTACTACTTAATAAATATGTTTTTTTTTTAATAGATATAAACTAGTGCTTGACCGCGATTCCACCTGATGGTAAGCAGTGATGCAATGATAGATGGTGAGGCGCGCTAGTTTATGAAGAGCCTATTCACTTTTGCCTTGAAGACACGCGAATTATAATCGGACGGGAAGACCGTAGCAGGCAAATTTAATCAGTCCTTCGATGGACGCGGTATTAAACGACGAAGCGAAACGCGTAGAGGTTTCAACAACGTGAGGTTAAATACTCACCTAACGACGGTTTGCCCGATGTTTATCTGTTTATATCTGTTTGCGGCAATTCTTGCATCGCTACGTCGCGTCGCCGCGTCGTTAATTATTTTCACACAAAGTTTGGCTTATTTAAAGAAGAAAGAAAGAAACATATAATACCCGGCAAATAAGTTGGTAAATTTCACGCATGGTGTACAAAAAAGCGAATGAGCGAACGGGACGTAACGCAGTGCGGAGGCAAAAGTCGTCTAACGCACCAATCATAAACTACTATTGTAATACTGCACCAATCACGCGCCGGATCGGCGCTACCTCATACCCCGCGTCCCGCTTGACCACTAAATAGATCTAAAAATCGTTTTCTGCTCATTGCCAAGTTACGTGCCGGCGGTTATACTGATTAGATTATAATGAAAACTACATGCATTGCTCGCACGTCCCTTGCATAGTGCTTTACGCTTAAGAGATTTACCACACAAAACTGGTAAAATCATATGACGTAGAGTGCGCATACCGCGAAGGTATAGCTTATTAATAATATTAAATTACTAGCTTTTCCCTGCGATTTCACCCGCATTTTTTGTTACTGCTCCGCTCCCGTGGGTCGTAGCGTGATGGTATAATAGCCTATAGCATTCCTCGACAAATGGGCTATCTAACACTGAAAGAATTTTTCAAATCGGACCAGTAGTTCCAGAGATTACCCCCTACATACAAACTTACAAACCTACAAACTTACAAACTTACAAATTTTACCTCTTTATAATATTAGTATAGATGTAGAGATGAGACTTGAAATGATTAACATAAACGTAAAATATTCTGCTAAATACATTTATTATTGTACCTGTTTAACCGGCAAAAGGACAGTATGAAGTTGTGTCTATGTTGTTTCTGTTTTGTTTAGCACGTTCACGCATGCCCCACCTGTGTGGGTCGTGTGTGGTGGGTCCTTATCAGTTTGAAGACTGGTCAACCTGAACACGTGGGTTGGTTTGGGATTTTTTCCACTTTCAGGGATACACACGTGAGAGCGCACAACACAACTGATCATCACCAATTCGCGTTTCCACTTAAGGATTTATAATCTCTGTATTTTTAGTCCAAAACTGTACAGGGAAAAGTCTGACTGAGACGCTTCTCACGCACAAAAGTGTATTTTTTTTTTGAAAATATAAATGTAGCCTACGAAGATGTAGCTTTCTAATGAAAAAAAGAAAAACTACTCCATCACGGAGTAGTTTTTCAGTTAAATCGTAACAAACAAAAAACATCAAATCATTCCTTTATAAACCTAATTTTAGTTTACATAACGTGTTAAAATTTTAAATAAATTAAATACTTTGTAGTTTGTCATTTTATGTTTAATTTAATCATTTATTTATAGATTTATTATTCTTTATTGGAGATAAAAAAATGTGAAGATACAATAAATTATGACACTTTTTTATTTTTGGTTATACCTAACCTATGTTAGGTAAAATAAAAATAAAAATCAAAGAGGCTCTATAGCCTCTTTGATTTTGAAGCTGGTTAAAAAGACAGTCGGGCCAAAGGATTAAAGTGCTTTTTGAGGTACATAGGTTCAACCTTGATTCCAAATTCTAAATTCTTTATTGTACACAAAAAATAAACAAATTTGCAAAAAATTAACAAAATCGCAAACCTTCTTTTGGACGACCCGTTTGTTTTTTGGATGGGAAATCATACAATGACTGAACGGGTGGAGTAGTGTCAAGGCGTATCAAAATTTTACTGACTCAAACCCACTTCTGTATTTTTTTTTCCTTGCGTTCTAAGACCACGGGGTTCCTTTTCGGAATACCTATTACAAATCGACTCATTACATAGATATTATTGTGAATATAGCTACTCATTACCTCTCCTCTTGATTATCGCCATTAAGTATAATAATCTCTTCTTTCATATTTATGTTATATATAAATATAAAATAATAAATAAAAATAACACATAATATATACCTATACATATATAAATTATGTATAGGTATATATTATGTGTTATTTTTATTTATTATTTTCATTATTTATATATTGTATATATGTAAATAGTACACCACAAATTACCTTTTTTAGATACAAAGGTAATTCTCCTTCTGTGTCAAATCCATCCAAAGGTTGTCTGTAAAAAATCGCTGTTAGCGATAAGACCGCCCATCGTACCACCCCTACTAATCTTAAGCTCTTTGTTAAAAAATGTAGGTATTTCTTTGGTATATAATAAAGAGTTATAAATAAATAGATCCTAAAAACTAAATTGCTTAATATCTAATAAAACTATAAATACAACTATAAAATACAAACCTGTCTCCAAAAATAAATATCTCCGAACATTTTGAAAAGGTTTATGAACTTTTTCACAACTTATAAAATCTACACTAAAAACTAGTTTTACGCACTTTTATAGCTTTTATCTTTTACATTATTGTTTTTTTTTTTATTAAAATATATTTAATAAATATAATGTGTAATTGATCCCATTTAAAAGATTTTATTATGTTTATTTTTACTTTATTATTATATTTTATTATTTTTAATATATATTTTTTTATATACAGTCGTGGTATAAAGACACACGTGAGTAGGGTATGAGATACTTCGCGAATATGCAATTATTAGGACTGGCATAAATTTTTTGCACGTGATGATTGAAAGGTGTGTTAAATCTTCAATATTCGTGGGCCGCATGGTAGTTAGAAAACTTTTTTTTACCAACAAAAAGAACAGCTAATTATCTGGGAAGGTTATAATTTAACATTACTTTGGGAAAAAACCACTTAGTAAAATTTCCCAAAAGCTTCCGTGGTTTATAGTACATAAAAATACATTATGTTAAAGTTACTAAAAATAATGTATGATGGGACGGTTCCAGTTCATTCCAAAAAGTAAAAAAAATAAAGGGTACTGTTTGTGAAGGTGGCTTTATTCTTATTTTTTTCTATCGTTGATAGGTTCGCGCTTGACCGCTATCTCACCTGATGAAAAGCGACGATGTGGCCGACGATTGAGCGCGCTTACCTATGTAGAAGTAACCTATTCACCCTTGTCTTAAAGATTCCAGATTCATTCTAAATCAAAATTTTAGTTATCATATTTTAGATATTAAGTATTAAATTTTGACCATTAACGTCCAAAATAGATGAATATTGTAGGAAGTGTAACAAACTTAACATAATTGAACAATAAAATAATACATAATTGTCTTCGTTGCGGACGGCAGTTGAGCTCCCCAGATATGAGAGGATCGGTTTTAGGAACAGGTTATAATGTTTATTAATTCATAAATCCTCGACCGGTCCTATGAGACCGCGGTGTTATTGTTTTACTATTGTGTCTCGTTTTGTGGGTATGTGATAGGTTAAAAGTTTATAATAATTTGAAGTCGTTTTAATTCTTAGTATTGTTTTCATTGGGTTATATTTTGTTGTTAGATTTGATTTGAAAATTTTGTTTTCTAAGTTGTCCTTATCCTTTTTTTTTTCTTGGGAAGGGAATCATCAGAATGACTTCTCCCCGGCTCTTGGGCGGAGCTGGAAGGCGTGTCAGACTCCTACTGACTAAACCCCACCCCGTTCCTTCGTTGCCTTCGATTTGGGGGACACGGTGACAACCTTTCGGAATTTCCGTGTTCCCCAGAGGCTTCGGCCCTGTCGGGCACCTACAGTTTGCTGACATTTCCTTGAGGCGCGCGTGGAACAGAACGCGCCGTAAGTCGTCCTTACCCTGGGACCAGTCCTAAGGTTTAGGGTTGTTGACTACTAGTTTTTTTTTCTCCTATGTTATCTTGGGACCGATCTCAAGATAGGGTTGTTGACTGCTGGTTATTTTAACGGGTTATTGTAAACTTTTCACATTTTCGTTCCTCCATATTTTGCGCTGGCAAATAACAACGAGTGACGAATTTACAAAAACCCATTTTAACATTTTTGGTATATACCTAAGTAACGCACAACTAACTTGAAGGGACTTTAGCAATATTGTGCGTAGCCTCTAAACCAGTTTAATTAGCATTAATAGGAATTTATGAGCATGCGTGACACTTATTTTTGTTCGGCAGCTCAAACTGGTAAAAGTGCGTTAAAACAGGTCTTTATCAAAATACTAATTTACTCATTGCGGGAGACATTTTAATTAAGAAAACGGTGAGTTTTCATTAGGCTAACCACATATTTATTTATTTATTTAGTCTTTAGTTCATAATTTGCGTCAGAACAGAATTCCATTATATAATATTGTTAGTAAAAGACTTAGAACTATGTTACTACCTTATGTCTACTAATTCTGATCAGTCAATAATTTATTAGTTAATAATTTAATTTAATTAGTTATATATATTAGTTATAATTAAGTAAGTTTCATGTAATTAGTTAATAATTTATACAACGCAATGTACAAAGGCGGCCTGAATGCCATAAGCATTCTCTACCAGTCAACCTTAGGGTGGTGAAGAGATGACATGGTAGGTGCATAAAAATACAATGTTATAATAAATAAATTATAATATAATAATATCCCACAACTTTCACACAACATCATCTAGTCCCAAGCTAAGTGGAGCTTGTATTATGGGTACTAGACAACTGATAAACATACCTATATATTTCTAAATACATACATATTACAGATAAATTACACCCAGACACAGAACAAACGATCCTGCTCATCACACAAACATTTGTTCTGGGTGGGAATCGAACCCACGACCCTGACTGCTATGCCGGACATAGCAGTCAGGGTCACTAACCACTAGACCAACAGGCCAGTCTTAGAACTATGTTAGTACCTTACTAGTTTAGTACTCATCGGCCACGATGAGTGGCCAGACTAAGATACAATCCGCAGTTTACATAGCCTGACAGTTGTTGTAATCATTATTGTACTGTGCGTCCATTTGGGCAAAATAAACACGTTTTCTTTCTTTCTTCTTTCTTTCAGTTTTGTAACCAACTGCTAGGCATTAGCGACCCTATCTCCCGGGAAAAACCTTGTTCCTCATCTCCGGCTGTCCTTTATTGGATGACCGTAGTGGACTGTGTTGAAGAACAGAGCTCTCACTTCTTTCTTGCCTATATTGGCTTGCTTGAATGGAGATCCGCAAGAGCAAATGTGTTTGGGAGATGGATGAATAATCCAGTAAGGTACTGGTAGAGATCTTGATCGTGCTACCAGGATTGTCTTGATAGCCAAGGTATACATCTTCACTTTAAGCACATCGGGATATGTTACCCTCTTGTCCGTTTTTGGGTGCCCATTTATTATTATGCAAGTCGTCCCCGGCCTTTTTTAACCCATTTCAAAAATGAGGAGGTTCTATGTTCGGCTGTATGTTTTTTTATGTATGTTCACCCATTTCTAGGGCAATCGTAGACCGGTTTTTATGATCTGATCTAAAAAAATACAACCGACTTCAGTGTTAAACAAAAACTCAAAAAATCAACAAATAACTTTATTTTCGGAAGTCAGTGTTAAATAACAAAGAGATAAAATTATAATAGAAACACCAACCTCAGAAATTAAAGTTATTTTGTACTTTTTAGTGTTTTTTTTTTAACACTGGAGTCGTTGTATTTTCTTTTGTAAAAAGTGCTTATCTTGAGTTATCGATGTATGTCAATAACATTGTTTAGGCAAGGGCCATAGTATTCATTTTCTTGGTTATCAGTCCAATAAGGTACCAAAACTATAGTCCTATATTTTTATTTTCCATATGTCGCAATAGTTTCCCACCAACCAAGTGTTAGTAAGGTTTCCGCATCCGCTGCTCTCAAAACGGTGAAGGAAAACATCGTGAGGTAACCGGCATGTCCTAGAACCAAAAATTCGAAGATATGTGACATCCACCAATCCGTATTGGGCCCGCGTGGTGGATTACGGCCCATTGCCTTTCCTAAAGAGGAGGCCTGAGTCTCAGCAGTGGGAACATTATAAGACTGATGCTATGCAAACCAAGGGAGGAGGTCGTGGCTAGATAATAACAGCCGCACAGGTCGGTCTTCAAGGTTAAGCAACGCTTGCCAAGGTTGGTCCATGGGTGGGTGACCATCTTAACATATCGAGTTTCCTCCGTGCCTCGGAAAGCACGTTAAGCCGTAGGTCCCGGCTGTCATTTGTAGATCTTTGGCAGTCGTTACGGATAGTCAGAAGCCAGTAAATCTGACTCCAGTCTTGCCATGAAGTACCGTGTTACCCCAGTTAATGGGTTGTGGAGGTCTGGTAGGCAGCCGCTCCTCGTAAAATACTGGTATTCTGCTAAATCCGGCTTGACTGGAAGCCGACCCCAATGTAGTTGGGAAAAGGCTAAGCAGATGATGATGCTATGCAAACCAAGGGTTGTGCTTGGGTGCACTTGTATAGCGCGTAGAGGGACAATCATCGGTTGGTACGTTCCATGAAAACTGTCTAAGGGTCCTCTGCGAGTTTGCTCCGGCCCCTTGTTGCATTTAAAATGTCCATGACCCCAGGGTCCAGAGATAAATAAATTCATGAAAATAATAAATGATAATATCAAAAAAAGGACAGTTTTGATTTATTGTCTGTTTGTTACGATTCTACTCAAAAACTCGACGACTGCTTTCAAAACTTCTTTCACTGTTCGAAAGCTACATTTATTTATTAAAAAATCGGACTTAATGCCATAGGCATTCTCTATCAGTCAGCCTAGGCTACATCTTTTTTCGAGTAGTTAACATAAATTCATAAAAGTACCTACCTAATACTTCTTTTCCATCACTGAAATATATCTTTTGCACTCGGTTATACTGTGATCGAAAAACGTTGGTGTTCTTTGAAAACGTAGTAATGGTCATGGAGGAGCAAGTGAACAGTAAATTTCGCTACCAACAGTGGTAGCGATATCCGCTAAGGTAATATGCGTATGATACCTATTCATATAGGTAAATAATTAATAAGTATACTTGTTAATAAGTATGTGAGCCATACTTGTAGTTGTGATGTGTATAGACACTCGCTCTTGTGTGCGTAACTACAGGTAGCGTTAGCAAGCTCATCGCTATTGAACAAAATAATAAAGTTGCCACTTGTTGCCCAATTTATTTAATAACTTACGCAGCGTTACGAGACAGCCATCGAAACCAACTTTTTCATTCAAATCTGACCTTAGCTTTGCCAATGTTATACAATTAAGGGAAGGAACGAAATAACCTCAACACAAATATTAATAATAACTTACTGGGGATGTCTCATTAACACTTGTAATGTAACCTTTTGAGACCAAATAAACAATTTATTTATTTTATTTGATGAATATTAATTATTGTAATTTGTTTTAGTACGATATGAAAATTTTGTATTGTGCTCCGTACAACGTCACCTGTAAATCCACCTTAATTTTCTCTCTTTCTTCGGTTTTTCATGGGTGACATAAAATTCGAAGATGTACCTACTTGCGACATCTCTTCCTTCTTTTATTAGTTTTTTGCACTGTTGTTTCACTTACCCCGTCGCTGCTGCAGTGCGTTTTGTATTATTACGCAAATATGATAAATCACAATTTGGTTCTCGATGAAGTTCCGTGAATTAATATTCTTCTTTGACAAATTATAAATATTTGCAATCATTTGACGAGCCTAAAATAAACAAAACAGCTATAAAATCGTTTAACATGTTGATGTGTTGTGGTGGTGGAACACAATCAAACGGACCAGATACTTTTTCAATAGTTTATTCTCACCATTAATATATTTAACACAGCAAAAGTAAGAGCGTAGCGTCTGTCATATGTGAGCGAAGCGGACTGACAGGCGCTGGTGCGCGCGTCGGTGCTCCTTCGATGGTTTTTGTGGTTACCGTGGTTACGCCACATAAATAATCTGCTGAACGCCTTGATTGCTCAGGAACCGAAATTCGTTTTTTTTTTATATAACAGTAAAGAAATGATCAATATCTGTGTATAATAAAATCTCTAGTTTGTAAGTTGTTGGCTAGCTATACGCTTTGGTGCGTACTGTAAGTATAGCTAGTAGGTAATTGAAATAAATAAATACATTCATATATTACACACAACAAACATTAAGTTGCCTTATCGCACTGCGAACAACTTTCCTCCGTTTCTTCGTACCTCGCATGCTGACGGTACTCGATAAATTATTTTGACGCGAACCAAGAAGCACTACTGACTCAGCCGGGAACCCGGCCGCGACTGAGCGCTCCCGAGCCTACGCACACAAAGACAGTGTGCATGTACACTTACACACACAAGTATGGGTTACCCGCTTTCGTGAGATAAAACATCTATAGTAGTAGTATTACGGCCGAAATTAATAATCAATCCATCACATATCGGAGATTGAAAAACAAATGCCACCATACAAAAATTTTCATTTTTTCTGTTGTTTCATTTGTTTTTCAATCTCCGATATGTGATGGATTGATTATTAATTTCGGCCGTTAATCGGTAATTAATTGATTGCGGAATTGACGTAAGTTCATCACTTCAGAACTGCTGAATAGTTAATTATTTTTTTGCTGTGTTCCTAATAGTCACGACAGGGTTTATTGGAGAGAAATCTACAAGATACCGGAAAAATTGCATCGGTGCGGTGGCGGTGTTCGCCCTGAGCCCTGAATCATCATCTGCCTAGCCTTTTCCCAACTATACTGGGGTCGGCTTCCAGTCAAGCTGGATTTAGCTGAATACCAGTATTTTACGAGGAGCGGCTGCCTACCAGACCTCCACAACCCATTAACACGGTACTTCATGGCAAGACTGGAGTCAGATTTACTGGCTTCTGACTATCCGTAACGACTGCCAAAGATCTACAAATGACAGCCGGGACCTACGGCTTAACGTGCTTTCCGAGGCACGGAGGAAACTCGTTATGTTAAAATGGTCACCCATCCGCAGACCAACCTAGGCAAGCGTTGCTTAACCTTGAAGATCGACCCATGCGGCTGTTATTATCTAGTCACGAGCCCTGAGCCCTGAGTAATAAAATAAAATAAATACCTACTTAAAACTTTTTGTCCCGACAATTTGTATAAGTATAGTACAATATAATCATGTACCTAGGTACAATAAAGAATATAATAAATAAATAATTTGCGACCGGTGCAGCTTATGAAAGCAACTGATAAATTTTAGAATTATTTAGCATTTTTAAACTTTCGAACTATTTATGAAACAGTTACAAAACTAAATGATTTAGTATGTTATGTATGTTATTTATTACTAAAATTACAATTTTTTAGTGTGTCATTTCCTAATGTTTCTTGCTCTTTATTCTCTAGATACACATGATTTTGCATCAGCAGAATTAATAAGTGGGTTAAAGTCGTTGTGGCATTTACATTTGATATGTCTAGCCGGCAACAAATATGCTTAGGCATCAATAGAAGCGATGGTTTGCATAAGTTACAAACAACAAAATGCCACTGTATTGACCTCAGTACGCGTAGTGGCATGTTGCGTCCAATTTATTAAAAATCTTTTTAATTCACATAGTCTTAGAGCGTTTCCGCATTATCCGATCCGATATCGGTATCGGACGCCGATACGATATCGGGGTAAGGTAAATGTATGAAATATGTACCTGTCTTTCATATTGTCCGACCCGATATCGGATATCGGAGCACAGCATTTCATACATTTTACTTACCCCGATATC
This sequence comes from Mythimna separata, assembly GCA_030763345.1. Lineage (NCBI taxonomy): Eukaryota > Metazoa > Arthropoda > Insecta > Lepidoptera > Noctuidae > Mythimna > Mythimna separata. The sequence goes on from CM061192.1 coordinate 11,721,814, forward strand.
GTATCGGCGTCCGATACCGATATCGGATCGGATAATGTGGAAACAGTCTAAGTACAATATATGAAATATGTACCTGTCTTTCATATTGTCCGGCCCGATATCGGATATCGGAGCACGGAATTTCTTACATTTTACTTACCCCGATATTGTATCGGCGTCCGACACCGATATCGGATCGGATAATGTGAAAACGGTCTTACATGGCCACATATATAACATCAGAAGCTAGTGCACAGTTTCATAATTATAGTCTTTCCTATGGAGACGAACAGGCAGGAAACTCCATGGCTAATCATTTAAAAACTATGATTCAGATTCAGATTCATTTAATCATTGTAAAACATAGGTACATTATAAGTTCTTATAGGTTACATTGAGGGCTCTATGTTTTGCCTCTAGGGCGTACAACGTATTATTAATAATATAATAATAATATTTTTAACACAGTTGCTCGTAAAGCTGATGTAATTCCACCGGTTTTAGATATGTAAAGCGGGTCATAAAAAACGCGTGTGTTATACCAAAGCAAATAGTTAAGTTATAGTCCATACAAATTCCATAACAGCATTATTTGCCATTTCGTGCGCGGCGATTAGTTCGAAATTTGAATAGCCTCATCATTTTATCATTTGTCATATTTTATCATTTTTTGTCATTTCTTGTAATTTTTTGTCACTTTTTGACATTTCTTGTAATTTTTTGTCATTTTTTGTCACTTTTTGTCTTTTTTTGGAATTTTTTGTAATTTTTTGTCATTTTTGTCACATTTTGTCACTTTTTGTCACTTTTTGTCACTTTTTGTCACTTTACATCACTTTTTGTCATTTTTTGTCACTTTTTGTCATTTTTTGTCATGTTTTGTCATTTTTTGTCATGTTTTGTCACTTTTTGTGATTTATTGTCTTTTCAGTCATTTTTTGTCACTTTTTGTAATTTTTTGTTACTTTGTGTCATTTTTGTCACTTTTTGTCATTATTTGTGATTTTCTGTCATTTTTTGTCACTTTTTGTCAATTTTTGTCATTTTTTGTCACTCTTTGTCATTTCAGTCATTTTTAGTCATTTTCGTCATTTTTTGTAATTTTTGTCATTTTGTCATTTTACCAAACAATATTTGCGTTCGATTTCTTTGGCGCCAAACACTAAGATGTTTAATGTTTTTTTTTCTGTTTCCTCGCAAATGTGTTAAAAAACGTCGTACGATATACGTGCGTATTGGTTATAACATGCTCGGCTCAGTTACGCCCTCGCCTTCGGCTCGGGCTGAAATTCCGCCTCGCATGTTATAACCATCATTACGCACTAATATCGTAATGTACTATTTGATAATAAACATTGTAATTTTTGTTGGATCTGCATAGAAGATTGGACTAAAACATTGGCAAAACTTTGAGGTTAGAACTATTATATCCATAAACATCAAACTATTGAAGAAATCTGTCAGTGTCATCATAACTGTCACTGTCATATTGTTGTCAAAAGTCAAACGGCATCGCCACTTCAGTGTTGCCAACAAAATAATAGAATACGTACGTTAAATATGGACGAACAATTACAACTACTATTTGATAAGATGCGGATTGAAATGCAAAACCAAACAATTGAAGTTACTAATACAATACTGGAAAAAATGGATGAAAAATTAAAACCCATCTTAGAAGAAAACCAAATATTAAAACAAAAAGTAGATAAATTAGAAAAGAAGGTGGAACTTCTGGAGAGAGAAAAAAAGAGCAATAATATAATTATTCATGAATTACCAGAAGGTGAGCAGACGACGCTGGATTTAATCAAACTCATTAAAAACTGTTTCTTGGATGAACTCGGCATAGTTATAGAAAATTATGAAATAAATAAAATCTTCCGCATTGGCTCAAAAAATAAAAATGAGAAACCGAGGCCTACGCTCCTTTCATTGGTTACGGGATGGAAAAAAATCGAAATAATGAAGAACAAAAAGAAATTAAAAGACTTATACAACGTGTAACTTTAAATGCGCAAAACCTCAGACACCCCAAACGATTTTTAATCCAATTGACCTAATTCTGAGAGAAAAAAAAATATTTAAAAAGAATTGAAGGTTTTATGTGCTGTTTTAGTTTGTTTAAGATTCGTATTTACATCGAAATGAGTATGATTATTATCCCGTTTATGAGAAAATCTAAATTGGACGACAACCATTTGTCTTTGTTTACCTATTTACGTAGGTTTATGCACGTGATGGCTTGATTTGTTAATAAATAGACAAAGCAAAATTTTTAATTATTTTTTTTTGAAAAATGTGACCTATATTAAAAAGTGGTTTTATTGCTTCTGCTCGTTATTCTGAACAAACTAATTTCAGGTTTTGCGCATTTAACGTTACACGTTGTATATAACAGAAGACTACTCAAAAGAAACACTAGAAATCCGGAAGTCATTGCAACCCAAACTAATAGAAGAAAGGCAAAAAGGAAACTTGGTGTACATAAAATATGATAAACTTATTGTCAAAGAAAACTCAAGACCCATAGACAAAAGGAAGAGAGAGAAATCCACCTCACCGCAAGCTGAATTAATACAGCTAAGGTAGGCAAACGCTAAACATGTCTAAAAGTAAATAGAATAAATGCATTCGATGTAATGAGAGGGCGATCTCACTCGCTTTCAATAACCTCGGTAACAACGAAGCAATAACAATTAGGTACCAGCGATCGGAAACAAAAACAACACAAAATATTTAAAGAAACAGAAAATAAATACTCTCCCCCAAGCCGGCTGGTCCCCGTGGGGGAAAATGACCACAACCCTCCAGCAAGGTTAGAAAAAACAACTGGAATAACACCACAACCACAACAAACTCTCAAAATTGGAACATTCAACGTAAGATCACTAGCAACAACAAATAGATTTATAGAATTAACATATATGCTACAGAAAATTAAAATCGACATACTTGGCTTGGCAGCATTGCCAAACAAGCGTGTCTTCAACACAGTCTGTAACCTTTTAATATTACGAGTATGTGGGTTTTCAGACTTTGGCAGCGTGTTATTAAAGCATATGCTATTTATAATGAATGACATGCTTGTCTTAGCTAATTTGGGAAATTAGCTAAGACAATTAGCTAATTTGGGAAAAAACATTCAACAATGAAGTCTACTTAAAACCTTCAGACTACCATGAAAGCACATCACCTCGGACTTGTGCAGTCAAAAAGTCAAAATATTTTTATTTCATATAGGCCTACATGGGCACTTATAAAACGTCAAAAACTAGTGCACGGTTCCAAATTAGTCGTTTCCTATGGAGAAGAACCGGCAAGAAACTCCATGGTTACTCTTTTCAAAAAACTATTGGATCTACAATACTTCCATATTACAAAACAGACACATATGCGAGGACAGTATAGACCAGTCAATATTGCACCCAAAAGCACAATAAAGATAAAATTAGTCAAAAACTGGATTTAAAAAGGTAGTGATTCAAATCTATAGTCTACAGAGCCCTCTCATTCACATTATACGAAAGAAGCTATATAAATATAAGAATAATAAAAAAAAATTAAACTTAACAAAATAATGAGAATGATGTTAACCAAAAAAAAAAATCACGGCTTAATGAATTTAAGGTGATTGAGATCCAAATAATATAAAAATATTGCAAAAGCAATGCCTTGAGTAAATAGTAAATAAATAAAATAAAACAAACGTGGAGCAGTTAATAGAAATGTTTACACAATAATGCAGTTAAAGAGTTACCAGGGGGCCACATGTGCAGAAGCAGTTAATGCCAAACAAGCGTGTCTTCGACGTAGTCTCTAACCTTGTAATATGCTTTTTTGGTTAGGACACGCTTAATATGGGTTTTGAACTTTCTCTCGCTAAGTTCAATAACCGACTTAGGCAACTTATTATAAAAGCGTATACTATTGACAATATACTACGTATACTATTGGAATGACTTGCTGGTTTTAGCTAGTCTCCATTTAGGTAATACGATTTCGTGTTTACTACGCGTATTTTTGTCATGTAAATCACTTCTAATTTTAAAAAGTCCTAAGTTTTTACGTACATACAATATATTTTCAAAAATATAAAGAGAGGGCAGAGTTATTGTATCAATTTCTCCAAATGTATTTCTAAGGGACCGAGTACCACCTAGAGTCCTATTTGTAACAAAGTTTTCAATTATTTATTTGCTTTACTGCCATCACTTGTTTGGTGCTCCGGGCTATCTATAAAATGGGTCCTCGCGAGTCCCTTAGAAATTGATATAATAACTCTGCCCTCTCTTTATATTTTAGAAAGTATATTGTATGTACGTAAAAACTTAGGACTTTTTAAAATTAGAAGTGATTTACATGACAAAAATACGCGTAGGAAACACGAAATCGTGTTACCTAAATGGAGACTAGCGAAGACCAGCAAGTCATTCCTTGTCAATAGTATACGCTTTTATAATAAGTTGCCCAAGTCCGTTATAGAACTTAGCGAGGGAAAGTTCAAAACGCATATTAAGCGTGTCCTAACCAAAAAAGCATATTACAAGGTTAGAGACTACGTCGAAGACACGCGTGTTTGGCATTAACTGCTTCTGCACATGTGGTCCCCTGGTAACTCATTAACTGCATTATTGTGTAAACATGTCTATAAACTGCTCCATGTTTGTCTTATTTTATTTATTTACTCAAGCCATTGCTTTTGCAATATTTTTATATTATTCGGATCCCAATCACCTTAAATTCATTAAGTCGTGATTTTTTTTTTGTGTTTTTTCATCTCATTCGTTGATAAGTTTTATAATTGTTTTTTTGTTCTTATATTTATATAGCTTCTTTCGTATAATGTGAATGAGTGGGCACTGTAGACTACAGATTTTAATTACTACCTTTTTGAACCCAGTTTTTGACTAATTTTATCTTTATTGTGGTTTTGGGTGCAATATTGACTGGTCTACACTGTCCTCGCATAAGTGTCTGTGTTGTAATATGAAAATGTTGTAAACCCAATAGTTTTTTTGAAAAGAGTAACCATGGAGTTTCTTGCCGGTTCTTCTCCATAGGAAACGACCAATTTGGAACCGTGCACTAGTTTTCGACGTTTTATAAGTGCCCATGTAGGCCTATGTGAAATAAAAATATTTGACTTTGGTGATGGTATCAACAAAGGTAGGCGAAAAAGCAAAGGCGTAAGGAACCCTAAAATAAAAAAAATGTGGTAATGTGTTGTGATGGCGTTTATGTAATTTGGCGTGAATTATTAGCTTGAACAGCTTTAATTGATTTTTTAATATAATTAATAACTCAATGATTAATCATTGAATGGCAAAGGTTATCAAGATAGCAAAACTACTTAATAAAGTATAAAAGTATCTAATAAAATATATTTATTTTAATTTCTTAAAGTCTCATGTGGTTGAGCAAGTTCGAAATGATAAATAGTGCCTTTTCATGTTAATAACAATAAAAAATAAACTGGGCAAGTGCGAGTCTGACTCACACATCGAGTGTTCCGTGCAAACATTACGTCGTAGTTCTATTCCTGATAAGAAACTCAAAAAAAAATCAAAATGAAAAAAGCTTTTTTATTTTTGTGACATACCAAACAACCAAACAGTTTTCAGATTTATTAATGCGCTACAAGAACTTGCTTCACACCAAATTTCAGGGTTCTAGGTCAACGGGAAGTATCCTATGAATTGATTCAAATTCAAATTCAAATATTTATTTGCAAGAAATACATCGTTTACAAGGAAAGTTCTTATAACCTAAAAGTCACTGTATTCTGCCTGCAAGCAAGCGTGCAAATTATTTATAATTATTTATGTAATTCTAAATGCAATTATTATTATTATCACAATTATACAGCTTCATAAAATTCGATTACCATAAATTATTGTATACAATTTGATCGTCAACATTCCTTTTTATTATAAATTAAATTATTAAATTTTATTACCTACTTCCATAAATTCCTTAATACTGTAGAAACAGTTGTTTTGTAACCACTCTGTCAATTTTGTCTTAAATATATTACCCTGTAACAATTTCAGTTCATTTGGGATGTTATTATAAATCAAGACACACATATTATATACATTTTTCTTATAAATATCTTTATGACTGGGTGGTTGATACAATAGGTTGTGGAATTTAGCTCTTTTTTGCCTTGGCAGAACTTCACTACGTTGCTTAAAGTAATGCATGTGCTTCTTTGTAAAAATACAGATATCTTTTATATATATACAGGGCAGTGGGAGAATTTTACATTTTTTAAATAAAGGTTTACAACTGTCTAAAAACCACGCCTTGTTTATAACTCGTATGCAACGTTTTTGAAGTTTAAAAACTCTGTCGGCGTCAGTCGAGTTGCCCCACATTATTACTCCATAACTTAGCACAGATGACACATAACCATGCTAAGCTAAAAGAGCAGCTTCTACAGATACATTTTGTCTTAGCTTTTTTAGAGCGAACACAAACCCATCTAGTTTCTGACAAATATGTTCCACATGACTTTTCCAGTTAAGATGATTATCCACATTTACTTGTTGTATTTTTTCGTTTTTACAAATTATGTCTAAAGCTAATTGTTTGGAATTATAAGAGTTAAATTGAATTAATTTAGTTTTATCCACGTTTATATTTAAATTATTATCTTCCATCCAACTTATGATGTCTGATAAAGTCTTTTCGATAACGGATTTGTACTCATTTTTATCTTGACATTTTATAATAAGTGTAGTATCACCTGCGAATAGGATACATTTCTGCAAAGTAGATTCTGGAAGATCATTTATATAAAGTAAGAAAAGCAATGGTCCGAGAATGCTACCTTGAGGCACACCACAATTATTTGTTAATGCAGTTGATGTGAACTTGTCTTTGGAATATGATTTGCCATTACTCTTTACGACTTTGGAAATTTCTGTACACTGTTTTCTGTTTTTCAGATAACTAGATATCCATTCATATGCTTTGCCCCTAATGCCATAGAACTCTAACTTTTTTAAAAGCTTCGAATGATTTACAAAATCAAAAGCTTTGCTCATATGAGTGAATTTCAACAACTATGATTTGTTACCTAATTTTGGTGGAAAAGTTTGTTTCAGGTTTTTTTAATAATCTAAGATGTTGATAAGCAAGAGATACGTATTCAGGTACATAAAATGTAAGAGAAATTTATTTATTCCTGAAAGTTTCTAATATATTGTCGACACCAGAATTGGTACGACACCAAAATTGATATCTGACACCAAAATTAGAAATATTGACACCAGTTTCTCTTTCTTTTCTTCTTAACTCCTCTAGTTTAACGGGATCATTCCTAATTCTTTATTTTCTCTTCCTTTCTACCATCCTTTTCCTCTCCAAGCACTCTGCGTGTGTCAACTTTGAATTTCTTTTCTTTGTCATGCTGGAAAACACATAATAATTATCTAAATTATTTTTTAATGCTATTGAATGATATTTTCGTTCTAAGCGTACAGTAAACGAACATTATACATTTTCTTATTTCTTCGTCACTCTCAAGCAACTCGTAGGTATAATATATACTTACCGTACTTCCAAAGCGAGTCATCTTATTATGTTTTTTTTTTATTTAGGTGGGAAAATCATCTAATGACATCCTCTACTCTTGGGCGGACCGGAGATAGTGTCAGACTCTTACTGACTAAAAAACCACTCCTGTCCCTTCTTTGCCATTATTCCAGGGCCCCGGCATCAATTTCACATCACCCCAATAGATATCTACCCTGTTGGGCCCTTGCGGGTACGGGGCGTGTGGAACACTACGCGCTGTCGACGACTTCGGTTCGGTCCGGACTGTTACCAGACGGTTAGACGACGAGTTACCCATTGCTAGCCGTCCGCAAACACGCGCCTACGGTGGCCGGAAACCGGGATCGATATCCCGGCGGCTGGGGCGCGAGGGCCATTGCCTCGCACTTGCAGCCGCCTCTTTTGCTAGCATTACTGCTTGACAGAAGGAGGTGACCGCCTGCTTCTCCTCGCACCGGACCATGAACTGTACCAAGGCCTGGCGCGAGAGGTCGCTGCCGCCAAACAACCCCACGAAGATATGGCGTTGCTCTGCTCAAGCGGAGCACAACTATACCGGTCGTGTCCTCTCAGCGGTCCACACAATGGTAACACCCGGGCGTTTTATCCGCACGAATCCAGTATAGGAATCTTCCGAACTGACCATGTCCACGTGAGCACCTGCGTCATGCGGAAGGTAAGGACACCGTGAGGTCTTTCCAGCCACTCCTCAAAGAGGGCGCTTACCGCCATAATTATAGCGTGCCCAGCACTGAGGTGCGACAGTCGCTGTCGTCATTACACCATGAGATCCCGCCGGAACTCTGTCAATACCTCAACTTGGTGCGTCAGAGGCGTTTCGCCCCAGTAGTAGTGCATCTTCACGCGCAGATCGTACATGCGAGAAAAGGACTTTTACCTCCAAATCCCTCGGTGGCAGGTCAGCAAGGAGGTTCGCCGCTTCGCGGGAAACTGTGTCACATCCCCGCACCATCCGGATGGCCATCACCCTCTGGCTTGCGTTCAGCTTGGCCGCTGGTCGCTTTGACCGAACGATTTTATGATTCGTTTTCGTTTGTCTTTGAATTACCTACCTACGTAACTCTTAAAACTAATTTTGGTGTAACTAAGCAATTTTGGTGATTGGTATAACACCACCAAAATCACCAAAATTGCACCACCAAAATTAGAATTTTGTTGAATATGTTTATTTAAAAAAAAACTACTAAAATTGTACTCTTTATATTTGTATACTTTTGAAAACATACCTTAACCTTTTTATTATAAATTTAAATTACAACACCGACCTAATCATAAAACGTTTTTAAAACATTACACCAAAATTGCAGGTTTTTTGTCCGATTACTAAGAAAAGACTTACTTTCGTTTTTGGCGGGAAATCACAGTGGGATGGCACTCGTCTATCACTGCTGCGCGTGAGTGCCTGACTAAATGAAGTTTACGTTGGGAGCGTTGTCCGTCTAAGTTTATTCTATACGAGTCACTTAATGATTAGATTACTCCCACCAAAATTTAAAATTTCCTGCGGACAGTCTTTTTTTATTTTCACTAGGATAAAGTAATGCCCTAAATGTAAAAATAAAACTGTCATTAGATAGAAAAATTAATGCTGAATACAAATAAAATTAGTAATTTCTAGTAAACTAGTGTAGTTTCGTTCAAGCGGTGGTCGTCCCCAAAAAAACAGATTGTGGACGCGCCACCAAACTTAGAATTATGCTAAATAATTATTTTTCATTTTACTACAAAAATGTTATCTACTAAAATATTGACGGCCTGATCAAGATAAGTACGCCTTCTTGCTATAAAAAAATAACATCGTTGTACGTTTACTTTAAGATATGATTTTCAGCTGCACCGCTTAAATATTGCGCTTGAGAAATTCACTCATATCTAAAAATAGAGACACCACGGGGTTTACATTATTTAAGCTTTCTGTCACAAGTTTAATTAAATCGAAAATTGCAAGAGCAGTTGAACTACCTTTACGAAAGCCAAACTGTTCTTTGCACAAAATGTTATGTGTACTGAGAAAATGATTAAATCTGGTAAGCATTGCCTTCTCAAAAATTTTTGACATAATGGGTACTATGGTAATTGGTCGATAGTTATTGGGGTCAGACTTATTTCCCTTTTTAAATAGCGGTTTCACAATAGACAGTTTAAGCTGATCAGGAAATACACCTTCCATAAAAGATAAATTTATAATATGCGCTAATGGATGGCATATCCAACCAGCACAAGCCTTCAAAACTTGAGTGGCAATACCGTCATATCCACTGGTCTTAGTATTATTTAAAGACATTATGATTTTATATACTTCTTGTGCGTCTACTGGATTGAGGAAAATAGTATTTAGATTTTTATTATCTGGATTCATATTTATATTATTATTAGAATTAGATTGTTGATTAGATGTCAAATTAATAAAATAGTCATTAAATATATTGCAAATGTCAGATGGATTATTATATGTCACATTTTTTAAATTTATTTCGTCAATATCATTTTTATATAGGTCATTATTAGTAATGGTTGAAGAGATTGCATTCCAAGTGGCTTTACATTTATTTTTATGATTTTGTATACGTCTTGTATTTATAAGTTTCTGTGCTGTTTGTGTACATCGTTTAAACAAATGATTGTACAGTTTGTAGTTTTTCTCATTTAGTTTTTTATTAATTTTACTATGTTTGAGTTTTAGATATAGTTGACGCTTCATTTTGCTAGATTTTTTAATGCCTTTCGTTACCCAGTTTTGGGTGACTGGTTTATTATTAACTTTAACTTTAATTGTCGGAAAGCACAGATCATAAAACATTGTAAAAGTTTCATAAAATAAATTAAAGGCTTCTGTTAAAGTGTCAGAGGTAAATATTTCCGAAAAGGAAAGAGAAGATATACATTTAACGAATTTCTCGAGGTTTTCCTAACAATAATCACGTTTTAATTCAGACCAATACGTTATTTTTTGGAGTTTACTAGCTTTTATGGTTACTGCTTGTGCTGTTTCGTGATCTGACAGACCTAGGTGATGAATTTCTGATTTTACATTTTTTATGTTACTGGCAATTTGGTCAATGCAAGAGTTTCCCTTGAGAGTGTCGAAATATACGTTTTTTTGCGATATAAACGGCCGTATCTTTTTTTCGTTAAAAAAATCAGCTTGAATTTAATTTCAAATGTAATATAGATACTTCCACGAGTTCCCGAGAAAAAGGGTCTTGACAGACAGACAGACAAGACAACAAAGTGTTGTTATAAGGGTTTCACTTTTTCTATTGAGGTACGGAACACTAACAACATATATTTTTGTCACTAGACTCTCTTAGTAATTTTTATTACCTAGATGAGAATGTAAAACTAAGTGGAATCTCTCACTAATATTATTATGAGAAATACAAAATTTTCCATAGACGTGTCTGCGAGTGAGTATTATTGTTACTCCTACGATTCATCATTCCCTTGAGTTTATTTCGGTGTTTCTTCTCAGGGTAGTCAGTTAGGAAACACCGGCCACATTTAGTTACAAAAAAAAATGTCCAAAAAAAAAAATTACGTGTAAAAGAGTTTGGAAAAAACCTATTTGCAAAATAAATTTCATTTATCATTTATTTGTCATAGCCGAAAGGCGTCCACTGCTGGACATAGGCCTCCCCAAGCGTCGCCACAGCGACCGGTCTTGTGCGTCTCGCATCAGGATTAAACGGCTTGCCATCAGGTGGGATCGCAGTCAAGCGCTAGTTTATAACCATTAAAAAAAAAAAACAGTCTAGCCATACTTCCATAGCAAACCTGCCTTCGATGGAAACCTATTCGTAAACAATGTTATACATATTTGGGCATGTCATAATTATGGCAGTAAGCGGCCCTCTTTGAGAAGTGGTTGGAAAGACGTCACGGCGTCCTCAACTTCGGGTACCAGGTTATTGATCCACCTGGTCACTACTCCAGAATCTTTCGTCCCCATCGACCATCTGTTCTACGAGGAATGTGCCCTGCCCACTGCTACTTAAGTTTAGCTATTTTTCGGGCTAGGTATGTTGGTAATCTTGGTTGTCTTGCGGATATCTTCATTTCTGTGAAACGAAATTAACGATATTTAGAGACTTCTCAAGTTAATTTTAAACCTAGACTAATCTATTTTTAGCAACCTACTCGAGGTCATGACCTAATAAAACTAGTAACCACTACGGGTGCAAGTTTAAGAAAAATACAGAATAAAAATATATGTATAAATTTTTTAGGGGTTCCGTACCTCAAAAGAACGACCACCGTAGGCGCGGGCTCGCGGACGGCGAGCACTGGGTAGCTCGCCGTCCGGCAGTCTGGTAATAATCTGGACTGAGCCTAGTCATCAACGGCGCGTTCTGTTCCACGCGCGCCTCAAGGAGATGTCAGTAAACTGTAGGGGCCCGGTAGGGCCGAAGCCTCTGGGGAACACGTGAAATTCGAAAGGTTGTCACCGTGACCCCCAGATCGCAGGCAACGAAGGAACGGGGTTGGGGTTTAGTCAGTAAGAGTCTGACACGCCCTCCCGCTCCGGCCAAGAGTGATGATTCCCCTACCGGAAAAAAACCCGGAAAAACGGAACCTTTGTAGGATCACTTAGTTGTCTTTCTGTCTATGTGTTCGTCTTTCTGTCTGTTAAGACTCTTTATCTCAAGAACGCGTGGAGGTATCGAGTTGAAATTAAAACCATAGGTAAGTTGGTACGGACCCCTCAGTGCGCGAGTCCGTCTCCCACTTGCCTAGTTTTTAATAAATTCATGCTGGTTCAGTTTTATTATTTGTGGATGGAAGTTTGTCTAATTTTAAGAATATTGTGCACCTATATTTTTAGCCATAATGCATTCATTATAGAAACCAGTTTTGTAGCTATATAAAAACTACCTCAGCTAACTTAAACTTAAATAATATCACAAAAACCGTGGTGACAAGCGAGAAAGTTTGTGTTCTTTCGGGTCTTATAGTCTTTTTAGCTTTTTTAGCTTTATCGGCCTTATAATGTTCCCACTGTTGGGACTCAGGCTTGCTCTCTAGGAGAGGAAATGGGCCGTAATCCATCACGCTGGCCCAGTGCAGATTGGATGTCACACGTCTTCGAAGTTTTAGTACATGCCAGTTTCCTCACGATGTTCTCCTTCACCGTTTTGTGAACAGTAGTGATGAAATAAATTACACAAAGTAACTAATACGCCTGGCTGGGTCTGAACCCGCGACCTACAACTTGTAAGTCGGGGCAGTTACCACTCGGCCACCAAGCTCTCGATCTTGTAGTCTTATCGCTCAAAAAAGATATTTTTTGAGAGGTGTCTGGGTAATCATCAATTACCTAACTCCTCTCGCTTTGGTTGGAAGAAGGTTGTGTCAGGTTTTTACTGACTAAATGCCAATTTTTCAATGGTCGGATAAATTTTAATAGAAGAATAAATATGGCTGTTTGACATATTTTCTATGCACTAACTGCTAAAATCCTCAATTAAAAGTTATCCGACTATTGAATAATCGGCCCAAAAACTGCAGCTTCAGTTGTCCGCGAGGTAAATTTTTCAAAGAATCCTGCAGCCTTTAATTTTTGTTAAACAAGTAAAATCATCAAATAATTTCTCCGGCTGTGGTTGGAGAGGGAGGGACTGTCAGATTTTTACTGACTAAAAACTCAGTGTTTCTTCAGTCAGTTTTATGGTGTGGGCTGCAGGGCTGCGGTAACTCCTTTGAACCATCAGCAGCCCTGATAGGCGTCGGCCCTAACTAGCACCATCTGTTTTGCGTACATCTCATTAAGTTGTACGTGGAAAACCACATGCCGTCATCGACCCAGGCTCCTTATCAGATGGCCGAACAGCCTTGGATAACCTTCCAGATTTCATAGACCATGCCATTATTCTTTGGACAATCAGTCTTAGTTTATTTGTAAGGTCCAAGTCGCACTGGGGCAGAGTCGAATCGCCGCGCCGCATCATGTTTTCGCCAATAGCATGTTCAGTATTCATCTATATTTTTCCATAATTAAAGTGCAAATTCGATTTACCAAACTTAAGTGGCAGTGGATAAGGCACGGATGGTTGGCCGGGCTTAAAGGTTCCAGAATGGTGACCGCGCACTGCAAGACGCAGCGTCAGAAGACTTTTCACAAGGTTTACCGATGACCTGGTGAGCGTCGTTAGAATGAGATGGATGCAAGACGCACAGGATCGTTCGCTGTGGCGACATTTGGGCGAGGGTTATGTCCAACAGTGAATGTCCTTCGACTAAATTGATGATAATGATGAAAGTGTAGCATTAGCTTTATCCGACTGCTCAACTGTTGGGACTCAGAGCTCTTTAGAAATATGCCGTAATTTACCACGCGGATCCAGTACTGATTTTGGTGGATATCACATGACACCGATTAAGAGCGTGTTATGCAAATATCGAGTCGACGTGCGATAGCAAGCGCCTATTTACGTCTTTAACCTATTGAATACCCACAAAACGAGACACAATAGTAAAACAATAACAGCGCGGTCTCATTGGACCGGTCGGGGATTCATGAATTAAACGTATTTTATGATGTTTCCAGTTCGCTTCCATTCAAGCAAATAGAGTGTTTGCTATGACGTAGTGTAATACGTAACATCCATGCAAGTATGTATGTGCAGTATGACATCATCGCTATGAGGTTAACGAATAATGACGTTACATTTTCTTATTTTTTTTGGAGTGGAAAATCGTGTAATGGATTTTCCCGGTCTAGGTGGAGCGGGAAGGTGAGACTTTAACTGACTGAAACCTCACCTTTGTTCCTTCAGTTGCCCTTTGTAACTAAGGACATTATGAATGGTGTCTAGCGAATGATACTGCCTTGAATCCGGATTACCTTGAATCGAGAGGTTGCTGTTCCGGATTCTGGTGGAAAAAACGCCCGGGTGTCATTATTGTGCAAATCACTCGAAGGGCACGGTGAAGCAAACCGCCGAGGGTTTGGTTTAGGTTCTGGTCGGTAAAAGTCTGACACGCCATTTCACTCCACCCTAGAGCGAGATAGGACACGGTGGAGCACACGGCAGAAGTGTGCCCCGCTTGGGCGGAGCACCGCCGTGTCCTTGTGGAGGCTATCGGGGGCGGTGACCTCTCGCGCCGGGCCCTGGTTCAGGCCATGGTCCGGAGCGAGGAGGAGTGGCATGCGGTCGCCTCCTTTTGCGAAGCAGTAATGCTCGTGAAGGAGGCTGCTGACCGCGAGCGCGTGAGGGAACGGTCATCACGCCGCCGCCGCCGAGATCCCGATCCCAATTTCCAACCACCGTAGGCGCGGGTTCGCGGACGGCGAGCACTGGGTAGCTCGCTGTCCGGCAGTCTGGAAATAATCTGGACCGAGCCCAGTCGTCAACGGCGCGTTCTGTTCCTCGCGCGCCTCAAGGAGATGTCAGCAAACTGTAGGGGCCCGGCAGGGCCGAAGCCTCTGGGGGGAACACGTGGTATTCCTAAAGGTTGACATCGAGTCCCCCCCAGATCGAAGGCAACGAAGGAACGGGGTAGGGGTTGAGTCAGTAAGAGTCTGACACGCCCTCCCGCTCCGCCCAAGAGCGGGAGAAGTCATTCTGAAAAAAAAAAAAAAAAAAAAAAATCCTTGAATGATATTTCACCTCAAAAAAACTAAAACCTGCAGTGTCACTCCGACCATAAATACGTTAATTTTGTATCTGCTGAAAGCTTGCTGTATTTTTCTCTCTAGTCAAAGAAAGCTAAAGTATGCTAATGTAAAGTAAGCTAATTGTTTAGTAACTAATATTTTAACCGGGAATTCTACATTATACCGACGCGAACATGGGCGACGCCTGAGTTGAACGTAGCGTCGTGTCGCGTGGCGTGGGTCTAATGTGGCTCTACAAGTCTAGTTGCCGTATAAACTGTATGGACACCGAACGCGCCCAGATCGGCGTACGAGGCCCACGTGTGTGCAGTGTAGTTCTACCTATATTTTTGTCGCAACAACAGTATTGGTGTTTTATTGGTGGTGATATACATATTAGTGTCATATAAATTTGCGATAATACAACACAAACATATGAATTTCTAATGTTTCATCATCTCAGCCGAAAGACGTCTACTGCTGGACATAGGCCTCCCCCAAGCGTCGCCACAGCGGCCGGTCCTGTGCGTCTCGCATCCATCGGATTCCCGCGACCCTCGCCAGGTCGTCGGTCCACCTTGTGGGAGGCCTTCCGACGTTGCGTCTTCCGGTACGTGGCCGCCACTCTAGAACCTTCCGTCCCCATCGACCATCTGTTCTACGAGCAATGTGCCCTCTCTCTATTCTAATGTTTATTTATAGTTAATTCCAACTACGTACATTAATTATACTTATTATTATATCAATAATGTTAGCGGTTGACTATTAGTTATGAATCTAATTGATTATTATAATTGAATTATTTTATTTTATAATTCAATTACATAATTATGAATAAATCTTCTTCTGCCTGCCCTTGTCCTATATTACTTGGGGTCGGCACAACGTTTTTTTCTTCCGTTCTGTTCACCGAACATTCACCCACCTAAAGGGAGTTAGTGATAGTGTGACTATCACTAACTCCCTTTTCTTTAATATCACTCCTCACATAATCCAGCCATCTTTTCTTTATTCTCCTCTCCTTTTCCATCTGTATACTTAGTACTCTTTAATTATAGTAAATTCTGAACAAATAATTCCGTTCGCGATATGTTTATATCATATTTATTCAGGGACGGCAGTCCGGATGGGATTAAGCATCACAGATTGTGTTAGTGTTGACGGTGGCTGATGACGTATCTGTTGGGCATTATTATAATTTTCTTGTAAAACATTGCCCCACACTAATATTAATTACTCTTATATCGTGGATTCCTGAAATAATTATCTGCAGGCCATACAGATATTTGTTTCGGCAAGAATTGAACCCACGATACACGTATCCGATGTTCCACAAGGGCGGTCCTAGTACCGATCCCTGCGGAACACCGCACGACATCTCTCGCTGTTTCCACTCTCCCTAGCATTGGATCATAGGTTCCCCAAAGGGGTGGTACCGCCCCCTAGTGGACGTTAGAGCTTTTCGTAGAGGTGGCAGCAGGTCCAAAATCAAATGGGGGGCGTTAAAATAATAAATAATCACGACCCTTAACCACGACCACGAGTAGCACGATTACAGAGAGAGAGAGAGAGAGAGAGAATTTGTTTTTAAATTGTTTATCTTATTTATTTTGATTTTGATGCGTTTATTTTAATAGATAGAGTGATTTAATTACTCAGATACCCGCGAAACGAGACACAATAGTAAAACAATAACAGCGCGGTCTCATAGGACCGGTTGGGGATTCAAACGTTAAGAGGAAGGTTTATATGTATAATACATGCATCATATAACAGAGAAACATTATTTTGCATCCGTGTGAAGCCGGGGCGGGTCGCTAGTTAATAAATAAAATAGACAAACACAAAATTGGTATAGATAAATGTTATCTAAAGGTTTTTTTTTGTAAAGGGAGCAGTAGTTCATGAAAGGTTGGGAAACTATGACCTAGATAAACATGAAATAACAATCATTGACCCTCTTACATTTAAAGGCGCTCTTAATTTCAAAAACAGGGTAAGTGCGAGTCGGACATGCGTACTGAGGGTTACGTACTAATGTACTTATTAAAACAGTTCAATTCTCCCTAGGTTCTGGAAGATTTTTTTCGAATCACATTATTAATTTTATGTGACGTAGCTGAAAATATTCAGTTTTCAGACTTTTCCTATATTTATTTATCCATGAGACCTTGCTTTATGCCAAATTTCAGGATTCTAGGTCAACAGGACGTGTATCCTATGAATTTTGATTCCTTTGCAGAGTTTTGAAATGTACGTTTTTTTGCGTCATAAACGGCTGTATCTTTTTTATCGTGGACTTACAAGTTTGATTTTTGCACAGCTTCTATGAACCGCAGGTTTGAATAATTATATGGTTTTCATTATAACTCAATACCTTTTCGCATTCCCCAGATAAAGGTCTTGACAGACAGACAAAAGATCCTATAAGGGTTTCCGTTTTTTCCTTTCGAGGTACGGAAACCCTAAAAATGGAAATAAAGATATAAAGCTGTCTTGAATCGACATCTATCGCGATCCTTTATATTTTCTAGTACAGAAAAACAATTCATTGTTTTGTTTTAGGGTATTTACGCATAGATATTAGTAAAGGTCGATGTACTTTATTTCAAGCTTATTTGGCATCTTTTTTAGTATGTATTATTCATATATACTTGTTGTTCTTGTTACCTCAAAGTCGTTATGCCCATTGGAATAGATAGATAATTACTTTTTGTACTTAAACGACCTTAAAACGGTTTAGTACTGTATATTAAGCAGGTAAACATTTTAAATAATTATTATTTGCCAAATACAGTAAGTAAGGTTTACAAACTAGGTTCGCAATTTACATTAAAAGTAGTTAAAAACAGTTGTACTTCAAAGTTAAACCATTTTAAACCAAGTGGGGCGAAGCCAATCTGGTTGGATTCAACGCCGCCAAAACACAAACGTGTCTGTTTACCGCTAAAAGGAGCCCGTTCACCTTGGCTCCTGCTTTCCAGGATGTATCCCTAGAGTGCACCCGCCGACCGCCTTCAGCTCTTTGGAGTTGAAATTTCCTCCGACCTTAACTTTGGGCGATTCATTGAGCCAAAGTAGCTGGTAGGAAACTCGGCGTTCTTGAAAAGGTCTGGTAGTACTTCACACCGGGACAGCTTCTTATGTTATACAAAGCACAAGTCCGATCGTGTGTGGAGTACTGCAGCCACGTATGGGCTGGAGCTGCAAAATATCACCTGGCAGCTTTGGACTCAGTGGAAAGGCGTGCAAAGAGGCAAAATTAGAGATCCAGATTTGGTTAACTACAAAGCCTTGCGCACAGGCGTAAGGTAGCCAGCCTTTCGGTATTTTACAGGATGCATTTTGGAGAGTGTGCGCGCGAATTACACGAATTGATTCCGCCATCCCCTTTTTACCATCGGACAACCCGTCGTACGGCGAGTATCCATCCTTACGTTGTTCAAATCGCTACGGTCTGGACCAATCGCTTCGCTTCGTCGTTTATACCGCGTACATCGAAGGAATGGAATAATTTGCCTGCTGCGGTCTTCTCGTCCGATTATAATTTGGACACGAATTGATTCCGCCATCCCCTTTTTACCATTGGACAAACCGTCGTACGGCGAGTATCCATCCTTACGTTGTTCAAATCTCTACGGTCTGGACCAAGCGCTTCGCTTCGTCGTTTATACCGCGTACATCGAAGGACTGGAATAATTTGCCTGCTGCGGTCTTCTCGTCCGATTATAATTTGGGTGTCTTCAAGGATAGAGTGAATAAGCTCTTAATAAACTAGTGCGCCTCACCATCTACGATTGCATCACTGCTTACCATCAGGTGGGATCGCAGTCAAGCACTAGTTTATTTATTCAAAATATTAATAGATATGTATTCGAAATGGAGTGTAAAGTATCGTAAACCTCCGTTGAAAAAGGAAGTTTCTCCGACCAGACTGGTGTTATGTCTGGTTTTGGGCAGCTCCCCGAGAGTTAATTTCGTGCTTTTGCATATGTATAAATGGCGTTGTGAACTCTTATTGCGCGATGTAAGAGTTCGTAGTTTAGTTCATATGTGGTGCCATTGATGTCGCTACAGTAAAGTAAAGCCTTTAACTAAATATAAAGAAATAACAAATTGCTCATTTTGTGCATACTACACGTATTTTTATAGTACTACACATATATTAGCATTAGCATAGCATTACCGGCCTTGTAATGTTCCTACTGTTGGGACTCAGGTCTCCTCTCTAGGAAAGAGAATGGGCTTAACCACCACGCGGGCCCAGTGTTGATTGGTGGAAGTCACATGTCGTCGAATTTTTGGTTCTAGGACATGTCGGTTTCCTCACGATGTTTTCCTTCACCGCCTTTTCATTTCATCATCACCGCTCTGAAAAAGAGCGGTGGTGATGAAATAATTTACACAAAAAAATGCACCTGATTGGGTTTGAACCCGCGACCGAAGTAAGCTTGCCTCGACTTGTTATTCGGGGCAGTTACCACTGAGACATTTTTTTTTGTCAACCTCTGAGATTATCGGCTGCTCAACCGGGCTTGCCATGGCTTACTTAAAAACTAAGCGACTACATTAAGGGCACTCCCTGTGGGGTACTAGCCTCGGCTTAGGGCGTCGCTGGGGAAGGGCAGCAAGGGACGGATCAAGCAAATATTTCCTTTTTATTAATCTATCACATACCCGCGAAACGAGACACAATAGTAAAACAATAACAGCGCGGTCTCATGGGACCGGTTGGGGATTCAAACATTAAAGGGGAATTTGGACTACAGGCTCAGCTGCGCGGGCTGGCTCGAGATATCCACTACTGCACACTGTTTATATACTTATGCAGCCCGCGAATACTAGACGTTTATAACCCTGGCATCAATTCTTAAGAATCTGAACTGGTGCAAACTTATGCCAGTTCTAATAGCATACTCGTTTTAATCGCTTGTGACCCAAACAAATAATAAATTATATTAATTGATCAAAAATAATAATATTATTGTATAAACTGTACCGTTACTTTTTGGTGTACAATAAAGTTTATTCTATTCTATTCTATAAGATATAAAGAAAAAGTTTACAAATCATGAAATAACTTTCAGTTGAGTTCAATTTTTGGTTTAAAAAAATTCGTAAAAATGTTTGGAGATATATATTTTTGGAGACAGGTACGTAGTAATCTATGTATTTATTTTAAGATTAAAAACATATTTTAAAATTTTGATTTTTTCGTTTTGATGTGTATTTTGTAATAACATGTAACGGAACTAGCACAATATTTTCCATATAGTTACGATTTGGAACGTGCAATTAAGTTTCGCTTTTGTGACTGGGCCACATTTAGACCAATCTAAAGTGCTTTTTAATGATTAATTTTCAATATAAGTCTGTGGGCTATTTGAAACTGGCTTCGGCCAGTAGCTTAAACTTTGGATCCCAGTTTCATCCCCTTAGGGGGTGAATTATGAAAAATATTCTCTATAAAAATGCTTGCCTTTAGTCATAAGAGAAAACCTTGTGCAAAATTTGACGCTCTTAGTCCCATAGTAACAAAAAAAGGGGTGTGTTAGAAAGGTGTGACCGTATTTAAAAACAAATAGTTTAAGAATAAAATTACTGCCCATGGAATCCATGGTGATAAACATAATTAATAGTGTTAAACAACTTAGGGCGATGTTCACCGACACCAAATCGACTGTTTTAATATTAAAATGGCTGTTTTAGCAATATTTCCTGTTCCTTATCGTCGGTTATTGACGTTAATCAGATGGTTATCTTAAACTTATGTCGGTGCACATGGCCCTTAATTGATGGAAAAATCAAATATGATTATCCAAACAAAGTTATCATCAGTTTTACGAGTATGTATGGGAAGTAGAATGGTATTTTTTTAAATTAACTATGGTTTCGTTTAATGAACAGAAGTAGGTTTTAAAATCTAAGGTAGCAGCATTAAAGTAGCCGTTACAGCCTGAATGATAGGATATTTTTAAAACAATCCCGCGACAGCACAGTTTTTGATGGTAATTGAAACACAGGTATATCATAGCATGAAAAAAGATTTAAGGTACTTTATATTCCTATGATATAATTTACGACTAATAGTCATTGCAGGCATGTCACTTGCAAAATTTAATCATCAATAATAATAATGATCAAATAATAATGATGATTTATCATTCATAATGTTTTTAACTCATCGTTGAAGGTAGAGAATTTTGTGAATTCTTTTGCTCATATTACCGAGGTTCCCGACGTACTCGTAGCCCAAAATATTTGCCAGACTTAAGTGGAAGTGAGCAGGGCACGTTCCTTGCAGTAGAGATGGTCGAAGGGGATGAATTTTTTTTGAGTGACCACGAACTGCGAAGATGCACCGTCGGAAGGCCTCCAATGGAGCGTCTTCGCAGATCCCACAAGGTAGACCGATGACCTGGTGTTGGTCGCAGGAATCAAATGAATGCGAAATGCACAGCATCAGTCGTTATGGCGACACTTGGGGGAGGTCTATGTCCAGCACTAGACGTCTCGTGGTTGAAATGATGATGATAATGAATATTTCAGCTATTATTATTAAGGTGTATTATTTAATTTTAGTAAATTGGTTACTTAAATTAAATAATACTCCTTAATTAAATTTGGTTCGATGGAATCCTACGACTATGTAATACTTACCAATCTTAAAATCTTTTTCTTCCAGGTCTTCATCCTGACGACAGGCTTGTTATATTCCATCAGCGCAGGTATCATGATATCATTTCCATCTGTGCTCACTCCTGCCCTGGTGTCTTCCAACAGTTCAGACATTCGAGCAACGTCTAACCAAGCTTCATGGATTGGTAAGCATAATTCTGTAAACCAACCACTTAGCATAAAAGCACAGTCAGTCTTATAATGATCCCACTTCTGTGACTCAGGCCTCCTTTTTAGCAAAAGGATTAGACCGTAATTCACCACGTGGATCCAGTGCGGATTGGTGATCACTTTCTTCGTAGTTGTTCTAGGACATGCCGATTTCGATGCAATTGATGGTTTTCTCACTGTTTTGAGAGCAGTGATGATGCAATAAATTACACAAAGTAGGTTATTACTTTGGCTGGATTTGAGCCCACAGCCTACCACTCTTAAGTCAGGATCGTTATCATAGGGCTACGACTACTGGTGACTCGTTCGTAATACAATAGTGACTGAATTATGCCTGTATTTTCAAGGTTTGGGGACAGGTGCTATATAAGAACACCTCTGCTTAACTTGGCCGGGAAAATAGCTGCTAAATAACTACTTAAAACTATTCTGTTTAAAGCACGATTAAAATAAATATCAATATAACTTTGTCTTTATTTTCCAGCTGCCAGCAACGGTTTTGCAGGCATGTGCGGGTTTCTAATTCTATCACCGATCCTGCAAATATTAGGAAGAAAAGTCGTCCATATCACATGCAATCTCTTCATCCTCACAGGCTGGATCATCTTTCCACTGGCCAATAGCATTCCAATCTTATTTGCTGCAAGAATTATCCAAGGCCTTTCTATTGGTGGCATCTACATCCACGGTATGATCATCTGCGAATATGTTGGCTCTAAAAGGCGAGGGTACTTCATGACAATAAAAAAAACCTGTATTGCTACCGGTACTCTTATTTGTCATTCCATGTCGTTATTTTGGGATTGGAGACAAATATCATCATTTGCAATAATACTACCATTTGTTTCGATAATATTGACGTTCTTTTGGCCGGAAAGCCCATCGTACCTTGCCATGAAAGGTCGATTTGAAGAATGTGAAGAGTCATTTATATGGCTGAATGGTAGATCGAACCTGAAGGAGCTCCATCATTTGATCTCAACACAGATGGGGAGGATTAAGAACCGTAAACCGGAAAATAGATACAACATCTTATTGAGAAAAGAGTTATTGAAACCTTTAGTCGTAGTCTCTCTTCTAACGTTACTTGTAGATCTATGTGGCAGGTATTATTTCGTAGTCTACATTATTCAAATCATGATAGAGTTAATTGGAGACCCATCGGTAGCAATATATTGTTCTTTAGGTGCTGACTGTTTAGTAATAATTGCTCTAGTATCTTCATGCTTTGTTATAGACCGTTATAAAAGACGTTCCTTTTTATTTTCATCAAGTATCGTTACTGTTATTTTAATGTTATTAATAAGTTTATTAATGTTACTCAAATCATACGACATAGCAATTTCAGTGTGGCTTACTCCTTCAATCATTATCTTGCAAAGTTTCGTTGTTAATTTTGGTCTCATACCCGTTTCATTTGCTATTATTGGAGAAATAATTCCTTTGGAGTATAAAGGAATTGGATCTTGCATTTCTGGGATAGTTTTTACGTTTTTGTACACTTTGACAATAAAAATAACGCCAGTTTTAATTGAAAGTACTGGTGTCGGAGGTACATATGGTGTGTATGGAGTTTGTATAGCCGTGTCTATGGTACTATTGTATTTTGTTGTACCAGAGACTAAAGATAAGACTTTGCAGCAGATAGAGGATGAGATCAAAGGAGTTAAAAGGGCTATGTGTGAAGTTGAAACGAATACTTTGTTATAGAAAATAAGTAGTCGATTAATTTACTGTTAGATTTTATAGAAAAGTTGAATAATATAAACTAGAAGATATTTGTCATTTACGTAATTGTGTTATATTATTATCAATAATTATGCTGCCATCAGATTTATATTAAATAGTAGATTATGTTTTTGTAATGTTATTAAAACATTATAGACTGTGCTGTGTTCTTAATTGAAAAACCAACGTTTAAGTAGATTACATTAAGATAGATTACCGATTACATATCAAACTTTAAACAAGCTCTTCTATATGGCAGAACATTTACCTGAAACAAAAGAAAACACTGTTGTATTTAATTTGACAACAATTAATACTCATTTAACCTATGATTAAAAACTGGACCACATCTGCTATAGTAGGAGATGCCTATTGGTTTTTCAAGGGTTGTCAATCTCTTTCCAAGAGTTATTGCTGTAGTGTCATCGCTAACTAAAGAATTAGGAAACGAATTCGATTAATTCATATATTCTCAACCTCTGTCATGGTTGAATGCCAAAAAGATCAGTAAATACAAAATTTACTTTATCTAAACTCATTTGGACATACGACCAAAAGGCCTTTATATTATGACTTCTCAAAAGTGTTTGATTGGGTAAATACTTCTATTCAATACAGCTAGTGAAACTTTGGACCATCAAATGCTTGTTAGATCTGCTGTGGTTTCTCGCTGACAGGTAGCCTGCGGGAGGCCATTATCATTAGTAGGTACTTTTAAGATTGAGTCTTTATAAATCCTAGCCCTATCACAGGCATTCTGGCGTTAGTCAAGGATCACTACTCGGACCATTATTGTTTTAAAAAATATTCTGACACACAGCATGGGATTTTTGATATCGGAAGTACTTTTCCTTATTTACGTCCCGATATTTACGCAGGCAAAGTCTCTGGCGGATGCTAGCTAGTAATGTGAGTCTATAAAAATAGCAATGCCGATTACATGGAAGTTTTACATAGTCGTAAATATTGAAAAGGGATGTGATTGGTTTCAAAACCATTTTTTCGTTCGATCGCTTCCTATTTGTAAACGGTAAGTAAGCAAGTTTATGGACCGTAACTGCATATTAAAGAATATGGGTATTGTAATTTCATCAACAGATATGCTAATTATTACAGTAGTACTAAATAAATAAATAAAAATAAATAAATCGTGTATTTGGACCAAAAATGTTTTACATTTCATAAACCCGCCAACTACGTAACAAATGTAACAACAGGTCGGTGGGATTAGTGCTTTTGTAACAATTGGTTCAAATGCAATCTAGTTATTTGATGAATCTAATAATAAGTTCGTCGGTATTTTCATATCTTGCGGTCACTGCCTCAAGAACTGTCTTTAAATTATTTGTCAGTGTTCGTTTACACATTCTATTATTCTTTCTGAACCTTTCGTAGGGAATGATATTATATAGAATTTACCTACTTTAATCTTCTTTAAAATTGCAACTCTTTTGTAATAATTAGTATTCCTAATTGTATGTGCGCAGTGCTGGTCTCATTAACGACAGCAATATCTACCAGAAAACCTGTTCTTTACTTAGATTGATTGATCAAGCTAAGTCAATTTGTGCATTACCTGCTAACGATAAAAATGATTTATTGACACGCACCAGCTACAATATTTTAGTGTAGGTACTTTCCGAGGCAAAAAGAGAGCCTTCTCTAGGTTAAGGTCATGATTTGTAAAATATACTAATCTATTTAGGTACTTTTAGTAAATTGTCAAAACCCATTCTTTTAAAATTGACTTGGTTTTCTATTTTCCTTCCACATGGTACACTTAGAAGTTAGGAGTAGGTACACAATACACAACTTACAAGAGTAGAGACATGATGAGATGTCTGGTCAGCTAATAGAGGAAAAGATTTATTCCAGTTTCATTAGTGGTGTTGTCAGAGTTCACAACTTTTGAAATTCTTTTGATTTCTGTAGGTACTAATATTATTCTCAGGGATGTGCCCTTACAGGCGTTGTGTTGGTTCATGAGTGGTCTTTTAAGACTGCGCCGAGCAAAATAATCAAAAACGGTCGTCACTGTTAAAGTGATATAATCAATACTATTACAATAATTACCAGAAAAAATATGCAATGACCACCACAATGAATGGGTTAATCGATTAAACGTGGCAAAATATAAAAATATTCTATAGTTTAATAAACAAAAATACGTAAAAAATGTACGAAAATCTTAAAATGGCATGCTCGTATATAGTTGAATTTTGATAGAAAACTGTTGAGTTTTTTTGCAAACTTGAATTCATATTAATCTCTAATGATCATACTACAAATAAAATGTTTAACATTTTCGAAATGTCGCTTAGTTATTTTATTATGATTTTTTGTTATAATTGACGCGCTGTTTTGAATCATACGCAACGTACACCGCGGCACCGATCGACAATTCAGTCGTCCACGGGAGCTCGGAGAGAGTGGTCACGTCTCATCGTGGAGCGACGCGCCGGTAACGATAATTCGCGATCTATTGTGTACGCATACATTGCCGCAAACAGTTGAATGAGGTAAGTCACATTTTTGTTTTTTTTTTCGTATGACATTTTTTTCTGTTTACATATTTCTGTAACATTTTTCTTAAAATTTTGTTTTAGAAAACATGGGAAAGCGTAAGGAAAGATATTTTAAGAAGAAAGTTGGCTCATTTCGGAAAAAACCCCGTCCTCTTAAAAAGTACGTATTTCTGGTTTGTGATATTAGTTTCTTTTAATTTAATTTTTTTCTAAAACATACGTGTAGTAGGTTTTTGGGGGAGGGGATTGCTAATCTGGCATTCAATTTAAAATCCAAAATGGCGGATGCAACTTTTTCTCAAACTTTCGATATGGGTATAGTGTAATGGGTTTTTGGGGGTGGCGATTGCTAATCTGGCATTCAAATTAAAATCCAAAATGGCGAATGCAAATTTTTCTCACACTTTCGATATGAGTATAGTGTAATGGGTTTTTGGGAGTGGCGATTGCTAATCTGGCATTCAATTTAAAAGCTGTAGCTGATGGTTTTCCTTAAAAATGTTTTAGAATGTTTTTTGAAGTAAGAAAATTTTAGATATACTATTTTAATAATTATTATTCGTTCAGTAAAACAATTCTGCAAATACCATTAAAGCGTATATTTAATTTGATTGATTTAGCGTGCATGAGTTGTGTGCAAGTCAGTATTTTTGATTTGACTTTGCAATATTTTGTTCGAAAAAAAGGGAATAAATACAGATATCGATTTAAATACATACCATACCAAAAACTTTGGTCGTTACAAGATATTTTTTTATTGTAGATCACAATTGGGTGCAAATAAAGAAAATGAAGCTGGAAACTCTTCCAATGGCGTAAGTTAAATATAATAATTATCAGCCTATTACTGTCTCACTAAATTCAAAGGTCTAACGGACGGGTTGAGGAATAATACTCGCACGGCTCGATATGTACCTACACAGTTTATATTATCAACACAGCGCAAGTATACATTCAGTCCTTAACCTATCAATACCCGCGAAACGAGACACAATAGTAAAACAATAACAGCGCGGTCCAATGAGACCGGTCGGGGATTCATGAATTAAACTAGGGTTACACGTTATCTCAAATACATCTACGTAATGGCGGCCAGCGCACGATAGTCGCGTGCGCGGTGTAGTGTTAGCTCTGTGGCGGGGGGCCGACTGGGGACGCGAGCGAGCGCCGGCGACGGGAAGCGGGCGAGGTAGGTAGATAACTTTGAAGCGGCGCGTGGCACGATTAGCGCGCGAAACAACTTTGGCGCGACGACGGCGCGAACGCAACAGTTCTACAAAGGCCTTTTCTCATACAGAAATGGTACGATCGCTATGCTTCCTCAAGACGGCAATTTCAAGCTGAAACAAAGCCTACAAGTCCAAAAAATAAGAAAGAAAGAAAGTACGAGTATATATGAATTTGAAAAAGTCAGATTGGCACTTACCTTGATTTGATCCCACGACCTCAAGCACGAGAGGCGAGGTCTTAGCTACTAGGCCTACCTTCTTCAAATATAAACCAGTGACCTTTTCAATCATTTCAAGAAAAGTATATCTTTTCTTGTACCTAATAAATAAAATTATATAAAAATATATAATAGAATAGTGTCAATTTAATTGTGGGGTATATACCACTAAAAAGTGAAACATAAAAAACTTAAAAAACTACAACGATCTTCCAAATAAAAAACACTACAAAGTATAAAATTTTGTATACTTCGTAGTGTTTTATTATTATTAAATTTAGTTTTTTTCGTAAATTACTTATATTCCTTTTAGTCGGTTTACAGCATTTTAAAGGTTAGGTTGATAATACACCTGATAATTACATTAATTCAATACTTATAATAACAGCTATATAACGTTTTTAGGAAACGCTGACCAATGAAGAACCTTGCCAATATGTTGTTCAAGAATCTTGCCAATATGTTGGTGGAGAATCTTGCCAAAGCGTTGGTGAAGAACCTTGCCAACACGTTGGTGAAGAATCTTGCCAAAGCGTTGGTGAAGAACCTTGCCAATACGTTGGTGAAGAAATTTCAGTAAGTACCTAATGATATTCCATGCAACAATCTCGATATCAGTTAATTTTCTTAGATATATTTTAAAATGTATCTTATTACTAATTTATGCCCGCTGCTTTGGAGCTACTTACGATATTCTTATTTTATTTCAGAGTTCTTCAAAACATACGGATTCATATTCAGACATTTTGATAGAAGAAGAAACTGAAAATAAAGACGAGGTCATATTCAAAGTACATGGAAATAGAGTAGTGGATTTCACATACCTATTTGAACAACTGCAAGAAATTGCAAATCACAACTCTCCACTGGGTTGCAACTTAAGTTGTTTAAAACTTACCAAAGAGGTAAAGAAAGGCTTTCTATCGAAATTCCACTTTACTTGTCGAATGTGTCTAAAAAAATTAGAATTATTGAATTGTAAAAATTCAGATAGCGCTACAGACCTCAACTTAAACGATAATGCTGTAAGCAGTTTTATGTCGATTGGAGCAGGGTTTTCCGGTTTAGAACAAGTTTCGGCTTCCCTTAACATTCCCTGTATGTCTGACAAATTATACGCCAAGTGCCATAACAAGGTCTGTGGACTATGGGAATTAGCCAAAGAAAAAAGCATGGAGGAAGCAGCTAAAGAAGAATATGATCTAGCTATTCTCAACGGGGAAGTTGATTTGAATGGAGTACCGATGATTACTGTGGTTGCTGATGGCTGCTGGTCTAAAAGATCGTATCGAAAAAATTACAATGCTTTATCTGGTGCCGCAGTAATAATTGGTTACAGAACAAAGAAAGTTTTATATATGGCAGTTAAAAATAAGTATTGCATGGTTTGTGCTAGAGCTGAGAATAGAAAAATAACAATTCCAGAACACATCTGCTTTAAAAATTACACTGGTTCTTCAAGTGGCATGGAATCAACAGCTCTAGTTGAAGGTTTCAAAACTTCGAAAGATACTCATGGACTAATTTATTCAAGATTGATAGCTGACGGTGATGCAAGTACACATAAAAATATAGAAAAATCAAAACCGTATGGCAACATGTTAGTGGAGAAAATTGAATGCACCAATCATTTATTGCGTAATTACTGCACTAAATTAGATGACCTGACCAGAAACACAAGTTACCCATTAAAATACCGAAAAGCAGTCCAACAAAATATACTGCGTTTAAGACGTTCGGTAACTGGTGCTGTAAAACATATATATGCGCAAAATGACAAAACTTTTTCTCAAAAAGTTCTAGAACTGAAGCAAGATTTGTTGAACGGGCCACATCACGTGTTTGGAAATCATAGCTCATGCAAATCTTACTATTGTAAAAAACTGACCGAAGAGGAGTCATCGACAGAAGAAAATCTGGTTTCAACGATGAAAAGTAAAGAGGGTGGTTTTATATTTGCAGCCATTTTGAAATTCACTTCCAGACTGGTGAATAATGCCACAAGCTTGATGCATAATGTAAATAGCAACATTGCCGAAGTTTTTAATAGTGTCATAGCGAAGTTTATTGGCGGAAAAAGAATAAATTATTCAGGTAGGCAATCTTATGCTGGACGATGTGCCGCATCAGTGGTCTCATTCAATTCAGGACAGCCATTGTCATACCTGAGTAAAAAAATTTTACTCAAAAGTCCGAATAAACTCATAAAACGTCTCGAAACCAAAAGAAGTCTCAAAAGACTAACGTCAGCAAGACGCAGACTATATAAATCATTTAACAAAACAACCAAAAAGTGTACTAGTAGTGGGAGTGACAAAAATTATGGTGAGTCTTGCGAAAAACCAGATATAAGCGAGGCCGATTTTGATTTTGCTAAGACTGTTCATATGAATACTATAACGTTAACTGACAAAGATCGCCACGAACTAGAAAGGAGAACTATTCTGCAGGCCGATTCAATGGAATGGCGTCAGGAACGGAAACTGCGACTCACGGCCTCTGTTTTTGGGAAAGTGTGCAAACGAGGGCATATAAAATGCGGACCTTTGGTCAAAAGTATCGTGACTGAAAAAAAATTAGATCATGTGAAGTCTATTAGACACGGTCAAAATCATGAACACGTAGCGCGTGATCAATTGGAACTACATCTCGGAACTCCCATAAGGACGTGTGGACTATTTATAGACCGAGATTTACCATTTTTAGGAGCAAGTCCGGATGGAATTGTAGAAGACGACAAAATTGTCGAAATAAAATGTCCTTACTCAGCCAGAGACATGAGTGTTGAAGATGGAATAAAAGAAAAGAAAATTAATTTCTGGAAAAGAGACAAGGAAGGTAATGTAAATGTAAATAAAAATCATGATTGGTACTTCCAAGCACAAGGACAACTACACGTTACGCAAAGAAATATATGCATATTTGCAGTTTGGACTCAAGTGGACATGAAGGTTGAATTTATTGAGGAAGACAAAGAATTTTGGTGTAAAATGGAAGTAAAACTGAAAAGTTTTTATTTTGATTGCTTACTGCCGGAAATCCTTGATTCTCGATTAGATAGGCAAATGGAAATCAGAGAACCTCAATATATTCTTGACGCGATCAAGCAAAAGGATGAACGAAAAAATTCAAAACGCAAACCAGAATCTAAAGAAACGATGAAACGCAAAAGAAAAGCGCAATAAATCGCATGAACACATCCATGATGTACCGAAATTCCTATAGCCCGTCTAATGAAAGCGCGACCTGAGAAAAATTTTGAATGTCGCATTACTAACATAGTAAGAGAAAAGTGGCCACTATTATCCATTGTAGTGATTATAATAAAATACAACACATCTTAACGTGCTTATTTTCTGTATTTTCGATAAAAATAAAGAAATGTTACTTATACTTTTCCTGTTTTTTTTTATCGTATCCCCACGCAAATTTTAGTCAGCTGATGACAACTGTATAAGTAAAATTTACTTTGACTTTCCCTCTGGAAAATGTTGTTCATTTACATGGGCAAAAACAATTTTTATAGTATGTGGTCGTATCTCCGTTGCACTCTGTTTAGTAAATATATCATATTTAGATACCTATGCTTTTTGTATGTTTTTGTAAAATAAGCAAAGTAAGTACGTATTACATTAGGTAATTATAGATTTTTATCACAGACTGCTTTTATTATTAGAATACCTACGTACCTACCCATCTAGCGTACCTATTTAGGTACATACCCAGTAATCTCGAGCGTGCAATTCATAACGCCAAGATTTCATAGCAATCGGATGAGTAGAGAACGTACGAGACGGATAATGTAGGTATTTTCGTATATTGTACTATAGTTATACACACACGTACACGCTACATACACATGTTACATTATCCATGCTACAAACTACTAACGTTAATTTTTATATAAAACAGATTATTATTAGATCTAATTTTGCGATTTATGTAGATCTATATAAAACCATCTAATTCTAAATAATTAATATTCGTATTTTCAAGTCACTCAACACATCTACCGGGTAAAACGGGGTGAATAGGAACGCAGGGGTGAATAGGAACGAAAGTTTGATTTTAATTTTTACTTTGGTTAAATATTTTATCTTCATTTCTGTATAAGCATCGCCTTTTATTACAATTAATGGATAAATAGGAGTAATTAAATGCTGGACAAACCTGTTAAATAACGTTAAAATCCAGTAACCATTTTCGTTCCTATTCACCCCTGCGTTTCTATTCACCCCATTTTACGGTACTCAAATTTTAAAAATCCTTGGTTACCTACTATTGTGGTGCAACTGCAAGCGGGCCTCGAGCGAACTTGTCATTGTGTGCGTGACGACACACACGACTAGCGCGATGGAGTAGATACCTATTTTGCGCGCGCCTTGTTCGCTCGGCGCAGTCTTAAGAGGACACGGGGCCCTCTCCTATGTGCAGATGGTGATCACCGGGGTGGTTTTAGTGAGGTAAGAATCCCACTCCCTGGTATTTTTCCCCAAAAGTCCAGGCGCCTTTTGAAGGTTTCCCCCCGACAAAAAAAAGGACTTACTAATATTATAAAGTTGAAAAGTCTTTTTGTTTGGTTGATCGGGGGAATTATTGGTGGAGCAGTAATTGAAGATACCAGGGATCGCGCGGGCCCAGCTTTATTTATTTATAATTATTTGAATTTGCATACCAAATGTAGTTTCTCGTGCCTGAAGAAAAATTTTTGCCACACGTGTGGCACACACAAGTTTGCTAATTACTTTCTATCGGGCGCTAGTTGTATGAGTGCAATGTTACAAAACTAGATCTTAATCTAGCTATCGTTCATATTTTACTTTTGTATCTTATCCAATTGCTATTTTAGTGTAGTTTTATCAAGAGTCAAATTATCGTCACGAATCCCCAATCTAGTCTCCCCAATCTCTAATAGAAAACAGGAAAATTAAACAAATGTGGCGACAAATTAAGATTCAATTTGGCCAGTCGTTGCCGAATTTAATAAAATGCCATTTTCACGCAGTCATTATTGATTGCCCTAATTTTGTGTGCTTACTCTGTAAGCATTTTATTTATTTATTGAGAGAGATTTGAGCTACTTCTAGTCATCTGCCTAGCCTTTTTCCCAATTATATTAGGATCGGCTTCCAGTCAAGCTGGATTTAGCTTAATACCAGTATTTTACGAGGAGCGGCTGCCTACCAGACCTCCACAACCCATTAACTGGGGTAACACGGTACTTCATGGCAAGACTGAAGTCAGATTTACTGGCTTCTGACTATCCGTAACGACTGCCAAAGATCTCCAAATGACAGCCGGGACCAACGGCTTAACGTGCTTTCCGAGGCACGGAGGAAACTCGTTATGTTAAGATGGTCACCCATCCACAGACCAACCTAGGCAAGCGTTGCTTAACCTTGAAGATCGACCTGTGCGGCTGTTATTATCTAGCCACGAGCTCCTCAATTGAGCTACTTCTAGTGATTGGCAAAAATAAATACATATTAACTAGTAAGTTTATGTGAGTAGCTTTAAGCTTAATTTACATAAGCTAGTGCGCCTCACCGTCAACGATTGCATCACTGCTTACCATCAGTTGGCATCGCAGTCAAGCACTAGTTTAAAAAATATTCGTTATTAAACAGCAATTTGCGATTTTGTCAAGCCGTATAATTTCGATATGCTAGCAAATAATTAAAGCAAAACTATTTCCTAAATATTACTGAAGTAAGTAAAATATCAGGCGTTGTTTCATTTCTTCGTTATAGTAAATATTTCCATTTTTGGCTATTCAGTTACTTCTACTAACGGAGTTGGTAAATAGAGCAGTGATGGCCCAGTGTTAATGGCTTCGACTTATGAGTGGTAGGCGGCAGGTTCAAATCAAGCTTCCATTACTTTATGTTATTTATTTCATCACTACTCACAGTGAAGGAAAACATCGTGAGTAAACCGCCATAAGACATGGCCTGAACCAAAAATTCAGTATGAATCTTGGTATACGACCTCTTTATTTTATGTGGGAAATTTTCAAACGAATCCTCTTGCTCTAAGTAGAGCGACAGAGGGTGTTGTACTTTTACTGATTAAAATCCACCTGTGTTCATTCAGTTGCCCTTTGCAATCCAGGACTGCTGTAACTTTTTCGAACAATCCCGCAGCCTTTGCTGACATTTCCAAAGAAATGAGATGATGAGGAGTGCGTGGAATAAGACGTACCATCGGTTGGTTTCAACCGATGGTACGTCGTATCTCAGGCTTGGTTTTTTCGGACGAGCAACTCCCCATAACTCGCTGTCCTCGTCTGGGTCAACTTTTGTATAGGTTAAGTAAAAATTAAGGCCCAAAATAAAATATTTAAGTAATAAAAAAAAATATTATAAAAATGTACTTTTTTATAATATTTTTTGTTGTTTGACACAAGTAGGTACAGTTCCACAACAAAATTTTCGCACTATGGTAAATACAAAACTATGAGCTAAACTAAGACAACTTGTATCTTAGGAGTCAGTGTCTTCCCTGAAATAGTGATAGGATTGGTATAAAAACTTAACACAAAAACCAAATACTGTTTGAGGTTCCGGGTTTCCAGGGCAAGCAACAATGCTAGCAGGATTATTTAAAAGAGTTATCGTGGCTCTGGAAAGCAAAGGGAAATTAAAGAAAGACAGGTGGGTTTCAGTTCGTTAAAGGTTTGATACGCTCTTTCGCTCCACCCAGAACGGGAGGAGTTATTTGATTATTTCCAACCTGAAAACAAGGACAAGCTGTTTGTGGTTTTTTTTTAAGGCGGGTTGTAATTCAAGGACTTTTCCAGTTCTAGTGGCTGGAGGGCTTGTCAGACTGTTACTGACTAAACCACACCTATGTGCCCTTTTCGTTCCAGAACCACGGTTTTTCCTTTCGGTAGTAAACGTTACTTTAATTTACTTCAACGTAAATTACAGGTTTTTAGTCAAAACCCACCAAAAAATAAAAGTTTTATCAAAACTTGTTTGAACATTATGATATACTCGTATGATTCCGGTTATGGTCATTACTTTTTTGGGTTTTTAGAATATAAATTACTAACAAGATTAACGGCCAGTTTCTTCATAAAAGCTAAAACTATCACTAAAAGTATTAACTTTTCCTTGACCATTACGGTTGTTAATGGCAAATGTCATCTTGTCAATGTCTTCATCCAAGTGACAGCTAAATTAAAAGTCGACTAAAGGGGCGTCTAAACGGGCTATATTTTACGACAATTTGTGGCTGCAATACTGTGGCCGGCAACATTACTAGCAATACCAGCCACACTATGCAATATTTTAAGGATGGCCCGGCATTATAGCCACATAGTTTTTGGTATGTCAAAATGTTTTTATGTGTAGCCGGCGTGTCATTAAAGGGTTCTGAATCAAAGGCCATACTATTGCAGCCATATTGCAACATGTTGCCTGCATTTGATTGCTCAGCCATAAAATGCACTAAAATGTTTTTTTGATGGCTGGGCAATGATTGCCAATAATTGCAGCCACAAATTGTCGTAAAATATAGCCCGTTTAGACGCCCCTTTAAATAAACAATTTTGTCAAAAGGACAGTGAATTGGGGTTAGCCTTTCAATGAGCAGCACAAGCTAAGGGCAAAAGTAATAGTAAAGTCAACGGTTAAAATTGTGAAGAAACGAATTTACTTTATGACGTTACTTTGGCAGTTACCTTAGATAAAGAAACTGGCTGTAAGTATCAAAAACCCATATAAAAAACAGTTGACCTCGTGTGTCTTCCATATTATATAATACATACTCGTACTCGTAGGTATACAGGAAAAGTTTTTAACCACTGCGTAAATTTTTTTTGGTGGCTCAGTGTAAGTAATAGAACACAGATCGACCTTCAAAGTTAAGCAACGCTTGCCAAGGTTGGTCTGTGGATGGGTGACCATCTTAACATAACGAGTTTCCTCCGTGCTTCGGAAAGCATATGCTGCCTACCAGACCTCCACAACCCAATAACTGGGGTAACAGGGTACTTCATGGCAAGACTGGAGTCAGATTTACTGACTTCTAACTATCCGTAACGACTGTAAATGACAGCCGGGACCTACGGCTTAGCGTGCTTTCCGAGGCACGGAGGAAACTCGTTATGTTAACATGGTCACCCATCCACAGACCAACCTTGGCAAGCGTTGCTTAACCTTGAAGTCGACTTGTGTTCTATTACTTACACTGAGCCCCAAAAAAAAATTTACGCAGTGGTTAAAAACTTTTCCTGTATAAGTCTGGTGCAGCTGGTCTTATTATCTAAATTCTCCGAAACGATTTGACCAATTCTTATGAATTTTGTTGTTTATATTTTGATAGGTCAGAGAATAGGTCGCACACATCTTTATTCTAGGTGTAATGTATAATTAGAAAACACAAATATCTTGTGGGTTAAGTATATTATAATATTAATATTGTCCAGGTTTCTATAAAAATCAAAAGACATGTAAGTGTTTGTGTAAGCCTTTTCCCAACTATATTGGGGTCGGCTTCCAGTCAAGCCGGATTTAGATACATATTTAGATACAAGTATTTTACGAGGAGCGGCTGCCTACCAGACTTCCACAACTCATTAACTCGGGTAACACGGTACTTCACGTATTTAGGTACTGGCTTCTGGTAACGACTGCCAAAGGTCTACAAATGACAACTGGGAGTTGGGACCTCCGGCTTAACGTGCTTTCCGAGGCACGGAGGAAACACGGCATGTTAAAATGGTCACCCATCCACAGACCAACCATGGCAAGCGTTGCTTAACCTTGAAGATCGACCTGTGCGGCTGTTATTATCTAGCCACGAGCTGCTCTTGCAAAAGTAAAATGGAAATTGCAAAATAAATATCATTTAAGTATCATTAAAGCATGAAGTGTAAAACTAATTCCGTAAACATACCTAGAATACCTACGTCTAAATTTTACTATTTTTCGTGAACTTTGGCGTTTCGTAATGTGCTCATAAATTAGAAAAATATACCGTATATTTATAAAAACTTGACACATTTAATCAAGATTCAGAATGACGATATTTTTTACTAAAAACTTAAAAAAATAACACGAATAATTCCCGGAACCAGTTTTGGAAAAAATCCTGTTAATGACGGAATTACCGAATGCCAAAAGAGCAATCAGGTGTTTCTCGAATCAAATCATATCAAATATAAATTATTTGAGTAAAATTGTGGTAGGTACAAAGGTCTTAAATATAGGAGAGCAAGTGCAAAGACACATTCCGCCATTTAGTGATGGCAAATATTTAGTAGTAGACTGAGTAACATACAATTACTCACTCACTCTCTTTTAATTCACTATTTATCTAATATAGCGTTGGATGAACATCCCGACCGGATTTCGATCAAGTTGGCCAATCTCAAAAGAAATCAGCCAAGTACGCAGGAGATATTATAGTGCTAAAGTGTGTGCACAAACATAAACAAACAAGAGGAGCTCGTGGCTAGATAATAACAGCAGCACGGGTCAATCAAGGTTAAACAACGCTTGCCAAGGTTGATCTGTGGATGGGTGACCATCTTAACATATCGAGTTTCCTCCATGCCTCGGAAAGCACGTTAAGCCGTAGGTGGGGGCTGTCATTTGTAGATCTTTGGCAGTCGCTACGGATAGTCAGAAGCCAGTAAATCTGACCCCAATCTTGCCATGAAATACCGTGTTACCCCAGTTAATTAGTTGTGGAGGTCTGGTAGGCAACCGCTCTAAATCCGGCGTGACTGGAAGCCGACCCCAATATAGTTAGGAAAAGACTAGGCAGATGATGTGTGCACAAACATAATATGTGTACTCTCTGTTCTTTTACTCTTTTAGACCGATGGAACAGCAACAAGACACGACCAGAGAGAGATCAGGCGCAGTTTTTATCATTTAAAAAATCATTTCTACAAAATTAGGTTACTGTTTCCCATTCCCTCTCGCTCCGTAGAATGGCCTGAACCAGGGCCGGATGCTCAGGTCCCGGTAAATGGGAAAGGAAACGCAATTCTAAGAATATCCTTAACCGTATTACGTAAAAGGTAGGTATACCTAAGTAAATCTGACTCCAGTCTTGCCATGAAGTACCGTGTTACCCCAGTTAATTCATGAATCCCCGACCGGTCCTATGAGACCGCGCTGTTATTGTTTTACTATTGTGTCTCGTTTTGTGGGTATGTGATAGGTTAAGGGGTTGTGGAGGTCTGGTAGGCAGCCGCTCCTCATAAAATACTGGTATTCAGCTAAATCCGACTTGATTGGCAGCCGACCCCAATATAGTTGGGAAAAGGCTAGGTAGGTAGTAGGTATACCTTCTTACCTATAACAAATAGGTACTCAGAAATATTCCTTATTTCTATGAACTACTTATCTATTACAAGTAACGTCCTATAATTCAAGCGAGGTTTTCTGACTAAGCGATGAGTGGGTCTAATCAAAGTTGACCGTAGTTTAAGTTTATTGTTTCCTTTATATTGTACTTAACATTATAATTATTTCAAATGCGATACAATTAATTTACCTTGCCTTTTTCCAACTATGTTGTGTTGGAGTCAGCTTCCATTAACCTATCACTCACATACCCGCAAAACGAGACACAATAGTAAAACAATAACAGCGCGGTCTCATAGGACCGGTTGGGGATTCATGAATTAAAATTATATGTAGATAAGTAATAGGATTTTACATAGAGCCTATCTGACCAACAGAACCCAGTAACTGGATCCCCTTGGCAAGATAAACGTAAGATTTTTCAGGTTTCGGAATATTATTAACTGTCTGACTGTCAAAGATCTAGACAAATAACATCCAGAACAAACGGTTTAACGTGCTTTCCGAGGCACGGAGGAATCTTGCTATGCAGTAAATGCTCACCTATCTCTATATCGACCTCAGTAAGCGTTGTTTAACCTTAGGAACCGATCCATGCCGCTGTTATTACTTTATGGATCGGTTGATGGATGAATGGCAAGGGATGATGATTAAAGAACTGAAACGGAAAAGAAACAGTGTAACAGCCAAATAGTGGAATTCCCTGCCGGGGTCTGTGTTTCCTGATAGCTACAACTTAAGTCTTTAAGTCAAGAATGAATAGGTTGCTTCTAGGCAAGCGTGCTCCATAGTCGACCATATGATCGCTTACCATCAGGTGAGATGTGGTCAATAATAATAAAAAAAAAAACGTAGAAAAAGTGTAAGGGCCTATTTCACCACCTATGATTAAGTTTCGAGTATCTTACTTGGCAGATAATTTCATACAAATTCTGTTCCATTTTTGAATTTATTCAGTGAGTAGTGCCTACTCGGACATTGTGAAACAGGCCCTTAAAATAATAAATTGTCGATGTTAAATGTACGAGTAAATAACCAGAAGAATGCAAAACAGATGGAACAGATCGAAGACGCAGCGTTGGTGGACCCATGGCCTGTTGTGTTGGAGTACGTGAGAATGCGATGGATGCGAGACGCATAGGAGCAGTCATTGTGGCGACACTTGGGGGAAGCCTATCAAAACGTTGCTCACCGCAAAGTTACAAACTCCGTGCTACCATTTGTAATGTCCTTTTGGTAAAACCCATAACACTTTGCTCTAACTCAGTATTGAACTCAAGACCCCGGACGCACAAAATTCGGGACAGATGAACAGTTGCCAATGTCACAAGTACTAAATGATATTGATACCACATTTCGTAGCGATATGGCAAAAATCGGAATCCTTATACAGGGTGTAACAAGACCGATCACAAAGCCGATAACAACACATTCTGTACATTTATTCTTCTTCTGTACACAATTAAGTAACTTAGACCAAAAAATATTGTTGGGAAAAAACTATTTTTTTTTATCATTTAAAAATAATTATTTAATAACAACTTCGATCAGCTGCGCGTTCGGCCGCTCGCGCTTGGTCTTTGAACTGATCGCCCGCTTGTGTATGTGAGGCGCTCGTTGTATTTAGTTTTCATTCCATTTCTGTGACTCAAATGCGTAATTTGTCATGATAAATTGATAATTTTGATAATGTTTGTTCGGAAGAAAGTTTACTAATGATACTTGGAATACAATTTTGAAAAAAAAAACGAAAAAAAATTGTTGACTTTGACCTTCAATATCTCCAGAACTAGTGAATTCCCAGGTATGGTCTAGAAGAAAAAAAACTATCCTAGTGATGAGTACAATATGGGGTTTTCGTTTTCGTTAAGGGTCTTTTTACACCCTTTAGATTCGTCATGTCTGTCTGTCCGTCCGTATGTCACAGCCATTTTTTTCCGAAACTATAAGAGCTATACTATTGAAACTTAGTAAGTAGATGTATTTTGTGAACCGCATTAAGATTTTTATACGAAAGTAAAAAAAAAATTTAGGTTTCCCCATACTTAGAACTGAAACTCATTTTTTTTTTCATCTAACCCATTCGTGTGGGGTATCTATGAATAGGTCTTCAAAAATGATATTGAGGTTACTAATATCATTATTTTCGAAACTAAATGGTTTGCGCGAGAGACACTTCCAAAGTGGTAAAATGTTCCCCCAAAAAAATCGTGATGTAGACTACTATGCAAACTTCCACCAAAAATTGGTTTGAACGAGATAGTTAGTAGTTTTTTTTTAATAATTCATAAATCGTAAACCGTAATTAAGTTGGTACGGAACCCTCGCTGCGTGAGTCCGACTCGCACTTGCCCGGTTTTTTTAAACTGTACTATAAAAGCTGATTCAAAGTGATGGAAGTTTGTCTGAAAAAATGGAGTAGTTCTTTTCCTGTGACCTGATCTTTTCTTCTGAACAGTGACATAATATTTAGGTTAATAATAAAAATACTGAAAAAGAACCACCGTATCCCAAGCAGACAGGATCAGTGGTACTTATTTAGTGTAAGACCCATTGCGTTAAAATCAGATGCAGATGCACATACAAGAAATACACAGACGCCATAATGTTTCTCGCTACTTCTTCGATCAACAATGCAACTTATTTATTTTCCTTGTTTTCAATTTAGGTGTATAAACGCTGCGTTGTCTGGTCATTTAAGGACAATACCAGTGCACCTTTAGACCCTGTGTAGAATATACCATGTCTCAGAATGACACATCGGTGGTTCATAACAATAAGTTGAGAGTTGAAATCCTGAGTTTGTTTCGGTCTTTCTTCTCAAAAACCTCATCTATGGTCTATCGGTTTAGGTAATTAACTTTTAAACAATCTTGGCATGTACTTTTATCTAAAAGTTGTCTAAAAATTGTATGTAAAAATCTTTACAACTAGGTATTTACCTTACGCCCGTTTTCAATAAGCTATCTATCATATATCGGAGATAGAAAAACAAATGAAACAACAGAAACATGTCAAATTTTTGTATTGGATCTTTTGTTTTACTGTCTCCAGTATACCAAAACCGGAGGTAGATAGCTTATTGAAAACGGGCGTTAATCGATGTTAGCTATACTCCGTCGGTTTAGGTAGTTAACTAAATGTAAACAATCTTGGCATGTCTTTTTATCTAAAAGTTATCGAAAAATTGTATGTAAAAATGTTTACAACTAGGTATTTACCTTAATCGATGTTAGCTAATTAATTAAATTTAAATAATCTTTGTGTATATTATATACGACCTCTTTAATATAAAAATACCAAGATTGTTTACCTTTAGTTAACTACCTAAACCGATAGACCATAGTATAAACTGACGAAAATAAAAATTGACGTTACAATAATTTGTAAAAACGTAATTGCAAATAAATATCATTTACATTTATTATGAAGTAGGACAGGATCAACAACTTTATACATATATCTTCAGTCTTAAATTGGTTTTTGGTTGCATTATTCTCGCGTACCAGAAGACGCAGCGTTGGAAGGCCTCCTACAAGGTTTTTTTTTTTTCTGGTAGCGGAATCATCAGAATGACTTCCCCCGCTCTTGGGCGGAGCGGGAGGGCGTGTCAGACTCTTACTGACTAAACCCCTACCCCTTCGTTGCCTTCGTTCTGGGGGGGACTCGGTGTCAACCTTTAGGAATACTACGTGTTCTCCCAGAGGCTTCGGCCCTGCCGAGCCCCTACAGTTTGCTGACATCTCCTTGAGGCGCGCGTGGAACAAAACGCGCCGTTGACGACTGGGCTCGGTCCAGATTATTTCCAGACTGCCGGACAGCGAGCTACCCAGTGCTCGCCGTCCGCGAACCCGCGCCTACGGTGGTCGGAAATCGGGATCGGGATCTCGGCGGCGGCGGCGTGAGGACCGTTCCCTCACGCGCTCGCGGTCAGCAGCCTCCTTCACGAGCATTACTGCTTCGCAGAAGGAGGCGACCGCATACCAACCCTCCTCGCTCCGGACCATGGCCTGAACCAGGGCCCGGCGCGAGAGGTCGCCGCTCCCGATAGCCTCCACGAGGACACGGCGGTGCTCCGCCCAAGCGGGGCACACTTCTACCGTGTGCTCCACCGTGTCCGCCGGGCGGTCCACACAGTGGCGACACCCGGGCGTCCTCTCCTGCTTGATCCGATGCAGGAACCTCCCGAACTTACCGTGTCCGGTGAGGACCTGCGTCATACGGAAAGAGAGGACGCCGTGACCTCTTTCAAACCACTCCTCAAAGAGGGGCCTAACCGCCTCAATGACGGCGTGCCCAGCACTGGGTTGCGACAGTCGCAGTGGCCATGCCACCCTGAGATCCCGCCGGAACTCTGTCCGCCATGCCGCGACTTGTCGCGGCAGCGGAGTTTCGCCCCGGCGTTGCATCTCCACGCGTAAATCGTGCATGCGTGCAAGGACTGTTGCCTACAGATCCCACGGTGGCAGGCCAGCGAGGAGGCTCGCCGCTTCGCGGGAGATCGTGTGGTATCCCCGCACCATCTGGATGGCCATGACCCTCTGGCAAGCGTTCAGCTTGGCCACCGGTCGCTTACCTAGCGACGGCGCTCAAACCGGCGCCCCGTAAAGGGCCATGGACCGAGCCTCCTACAAGGTGGATCGATGACCTGGGAAGAGTTCTGGGAATCCAATGGATGCAAGACGCACGGGACCGTTAATTGTGGCGACGTTTGGGGGAGACCTATGTCTAACAGATAATGATAATGATGATGGCAGTGTTTATTGTGTTACTAGATTAGTGACGTTACGATGCCACAGTAACGCGAAGATTTTTAACATCTTTAATTTTATATAATGAATGATGTAGCTTGCGTCCGACCCTGGTTCAGGACAGGGCCCGGAGCCAGAGGAAATTAAAAGTGGTTATCTTTTTCTACGAAGTAGTAATGCGAGTTAAGGAGAGAGACCGTGGCTCTAGAACCCAAAGGTATGTTTAATGAATAAAAGTATGACACGCTTTTTCAT
This sequence comes from Mythimna separata, assembly GCA_030763345.1. Taxonomy (NCBI): domain Eukaryota; kingdom Metazoa; phylum Arthropoda; class Insecta; order Lepidoptera; family Noctuidae; genus Mythimna; species Mythimna separata. The sequence goes on from CM061192.1 coordinate 11,764,848, forward strand.
TCCACTTGTAGGGTGCATCAAAAGCCACTTGATATAATATATTGTTACAGGTTTTCAAATAAGCGACACACAATATTCTAAACAAACTAACACCAACCAGACCCTTGAAAATTTCCGAGCATTAAAAATAAACCTAATAAAAAATACTAAACATGATGGGATGGGTTAAACCATCCATATCTTGCCGCCACACCCGTAATAGTGTCTAAGGCATTGTAATTCCCCAGAGTAGCACTTATAGCTATATTTTTAAGCGTTTAAGAAAACGCGTCAAACAGGTGAATCAGAAGTAAGTAGTGATTCACAGACTTGTGTATATTATAATGCGACTTGTACTTCAACTGGTTTCATATCGTTTTGCGCTACATGGAGGAGTAGACGTGTAGCCGCATTGCTGCTCAATGTGCGCGAAACTGCGCACGCATACTCATCATGGCTGACAACAACTCTAGTATAAATGCAAAAACTGCATTCAACACCAACATATATGCTACAAATGTAAACAACATTAGTGTATATGTCAACAGTGAAAAGAACTACAGTGCATATGAAAGCTCTACTAATAACAGCAGTGGCATTTACAACAGTGCATTGAACTCCAGTGTGAATAATATCAGTGCATATAACACCAATATCTTTAACGAACCCTGCGTTCCCAGTGCATATTATCTCATTGTCTTCGCCTGGATTATTATTGTGCTCAGTATAACTGGACTCTTATATGGAGTAACATCATGGTGCATCATCAAAAAGTTCCGTCACTTCAGAAACTATGTCCTTCTTAATCTAATGATAACTAATATGATCCGTTACAGTCTGTTTGTGTATGTAGAATCAAATTGTTTTCTTCATTATATTCATCTAGTTAAAGTTCAAATTGTTTTGTATCTCTTTGAGTTTTGGGCTTTAACTTTTAACTGTTGGTTACTAGTTTTGTGCTATATTTTTTACGTTGATTTTGTTAAAGTTTTCAACATAGATTTTCGTAGGAGGTATCTTAAGAGTAACTTATTTGCTTGGGGCGTATCTTTTGTAGCTGTGTTACTATATTTTATTACTGGAAGGTTATTGTATATTTATTACTCGATGGAAATATTGACGACTCCTATTGGCATATCTTTGTTATTATTACCTGTGACAATAAGTTTTGTTGTATATGTCATGGTTGTATATTCCTTGTTTCGTAATAGTAAAGCTGCTGCAAGCACATCTTCTGATAAAAGGCGCCGCTTTTACATATCCACATTAATATTTGTTTGTAGTAATGTTATGGTGTTATATTGTTTAAGAGATTTATTTGAAGTTACTGATAAATATGTAAATGTATTAGGAGTATTTGGAGAGTTTATGAATATAATAGCTTTAGATACGTATTTCATTTTAGGCAAGTTCAATCGAGAGTTATGGCAAGGGTATTTTAAAAAGAGATCGTTACAAACATCCTTGGAAGTATGATTTTGACAAAAAATTTGAGTAATTTATGTTTTTGTAAAAGATAAATCTGGAAAACTAAGTATTCCCTTACGAAATATCTTTTACTTATAGAAAGGTACTTTATCCTCAAGAAATTCACAGTATCTGTGAGATAGTCTTCGAGAGTGAAACTAAGGTAGTTTTATAACTAAACGGAGTTTATACATTGAGGAAAACGAGGCAGTTTAGGTATTTAGGCTACTTGCGAAACCAGCGCATGCCTGTAATGATGACCAGTCGACCTGATAAACGAGATATACGTACTATATGTAATTACATAATAAGTAAAGTATTAACAAACAATGTTTTGCGTGTTATTTTTTCTCCATTACTTTAATTTTAGGTGGAAAGAATTAGAGGAGACCTTTGCCAATTGGGACACTGAAGTTAGAAATATTAAAAAAAAACTTAAATAAAATAAAAAAATACTTCAGAAAAATCGTTTTGAAAAAATTGCCAACAACATATAAAAAAAGGGCACGAAAAATAATTATATAATGAGTAGTTTGTAAAGCAACTTTAGTAAATAAAGGTTATTTTATTTTATAAATTTTACTTGGATTGAATACCGACCCCAATATAGTTGGGAAAAGGCTAGGCAGGCTCTTGGATTTAATACTTTCTCCTTACTGTATTTAATTTCTTGACATGTTTTTTCTAACTTAAGTATGTCACATACTCTGCGCATACAAGCGACTACTCATGATTGATATAAAGCGTCTTTAAGCATATCAACAATGTGATTATATCTGGTGCCAAAACCTGGTCGAACTTTACACCAGGCATTAAAAACGTCAGAAAGTCACCGAGTTTTCTCCGTGCCTTGGAAAGCACGCTAAGCCGTTGGTACCGGCTGTCATTTGATCTTTGGCAGTCGTTACGGATTGTGAGAAGCCAGTAAATCTGACTCCAGTCTTGCCATGAAGTACCGTGTTACCCCAGTTAATGGGTTGTGGAGGTCTGGTATGTAGCCGCTCCTCGTAAAATACTGGTATTCAGCTAAATCCGATTTGACTGGAAGCCGACTCCAATATAGTTGGGAAAAGGCTAGGTACTGTGGTGACTGTGTGCAAAAATGCGCTTTCGACCATAAACTGAGAAACCATAACAATGTAAACATCAGAAGTGCACAGTACTAGGTAGTGCATATAATATGCACTGGTACTGCGTGCGGCCCGCACTTAAAACAATACAATTACATCACCAGAGTTACTACTCCAGTGTACCTACAACACTCGACAACCACAGAAATTAATATGACTAGAGTTATGTTTAAAACTTTTTTAATAATAATATATCAGTGCTTAACTGCAATTCCACCTGATGGTAAGTAGATATGCAATCGTTGATGGTGAATCGCACTTAGTTATTATTTACATTTTTATTAACTCTAATCTAAGCGTGCACCGTCGTCGGTCACATCTTCGCTTACCAACAGGTGAGATAGTGGTCAAACGCGAGCCTATCCGTAATGAAATTAAAAAAAAAACACCTTGAAGACAACTAGAATTATAATAAAACGGAAAGACCTCAGCAGTCAAATTGTTCCGATCCTTCGATGTACGCGATATAAATGACGAGGCGAAACGCTTAGTCCGGACCGTAAAGGTGTTAACAACATACACCTGTTTTCAATAAGCTATCTATCTTAAGTTGCAGCTACTAAAGATGAACAAATCTATCCTTTTGCCCTTACTTGCTTTCCTATAACCTACCGGCGTTTAGTATTTCCTACCAAAAGTTGTGGATAGATTGATAGAATGTGACTGTTTATTGGGGATAGCTATCTATCTATGAACTGCGGTAGGTTATTAAAAACGGGCGTTAAGGGTGGACACCTGCCGTTCGTCGGGTTGTCCGATGGTAGAAGGGTGATGGTGGAATCAAGTTTTGTAATTCCTGCACTCACTCGAATTGCATCCTGTATAAAAATACCGAAAGGCTGGCTATCCTACGCCTGTGCTGTTATTAATCCGCTGATGAAATCACGGGTAATAGCTAGTTGGCCCATGAATTAATTGCGCTGTTTCTTTTCAGGATAGTGAAGTATAAAACACCTAGTTTAAACTGATATCAATGAAATTAATAGGTATCATTTATCAAATATGCAAAACCGAAATATTTTATTCCTATTTTTATGTTTAGTTACAAAAAAAAGTTACTTCATTCATTTGCATAGTTATCTTTAGCACCAATAATAAAACTAGTATCATAACGTGGTGCGACGCGAATAGGTGTGGATGTGTACCACTGCTCATTAAAACGCATATCACAAACGGTGCTATAATTAATAATAGTAGTGCATATAATAATTCGTAACGCGTTCCGATCGCTTAAGCAACTCATTCATCCGAGGTAGTCTTGGTGTCCGTGACGTGGGGGAAAAACTGCAAGAGTGTCGTCTGCGATGGTATGGCCATATCATGCGCCGCCCTAGGGAGTACGTCGGCCGGAGATGCATGGATATGGCTGTCCTTGGGGCTAGGTCCCGAGGTCGCCCTTGCAAGCGTTGGCTGGACGTCGTCAAGTCCGACATGAGAGCCAATGGCCTGACTGGGAAGGATTTTAAAGATCGGGCACAGTGGAGAAAACTCAGTCGGAAGGCAGACCCTGAGAGAAGAGTAGTGCATATAGTAATTGTGCCTATAACACTAGTTTATACAACATCAGCGTAAACAACACCAGTGCTAACGGTTATTGCAAGCGTGTTTATTAACAAATCCACAGAATTATGAATTGGATCGGTATTCAGTGTTTCTAATAATCTGACTACACTCATATACGTTGTGCCATCGTGGCATTAGCATAATCGGCCTTGCTGTTGGGATTCAGGCCAGCTCTCTAGGAGAGGGAAAGGGATGTAAACCACCACGCGAGCCCATTGCGGATTGGTAGATGTCACATATCTTCGAATTTTTGATTCTTGGACATAACGGTTTCCTCATGATGTTTTCCATCGATGTGCGCCATCGTGGTACATCATGAAAAAGTTTCATCATTTCGGAAACTGTGTTTCTTAACTAAATGTCGTTTTTTAAGTAATACAAACTAGTGTTTGACTGCGATTCCACCTGATGGTAAGCAATGATGCAATGTTGATGCTGAGGCGCACTAGTTTATTAAGAGCCTGTAGCCTTTTTTGCAAATTTACTTTGTTTAAATATTTATCATTTTATATGTTTATTTTTTGTGACAGTGACCTAGAACTATATTCGATACATATCTAACTGATAGCTTATTAGACACTTTTTTTTAGGAATGGGAATCATCAGAATGACTTCTCCCGCTCTTGGGCGGAGAGGGAGGGCGTGTCAGACTCTTACTGACTAAACCCCACCGGAATTCGGATTTCGGAATCCGGGTATCCCGCCGGAATTCTGTCCGTCATACCTCGACTTGTCGCGGCAGCGGAGTTTCGACCCGGCGTTGCATCTCCACGCGCAAAACGTGCATTCATGCAAGGACTGTTGCACGCGGTACGTGATCCCACGGTGGTAGGCCAGCAAGAAGTCTCGCCACTTCGCGGGAGATTGTGCGGTATCCTCTCACCATCCGGATGGCCATGACCCTCTGGCAAGCGTTCAGTTTGGCCGCCAGTCACTTACCCAGCGACGGCACCCAAACCGGCGCTCCGTAAAGGGCCATGAACCGAACGATCGCTGCGTAGAGCCTCCGGCAGGGGGCGTCTGGACCACTTAGGTCAGGCAGGAGCCGCTTCAGAGCAGCCCCAGTCCTATCCAGTTTGGGACCCAGACATCGGATATGCTCCTCGAAAGTCCACCGGCTGTCGAGGACGAGTCCCAGGTACGACTTATTAGAGAATAGGTTTCAATTTTTGGTTTCGATTTCTTTCAAATTATTAAACTTTAAGAGTAGTATCTTTATCTAGTGTTTAGCTTTGGTTATAATGTTTATTTTTATGTTATTGGTAGGTAGATTAAACTTTCTTTCTCTATAAATATATTTTCATTTGATATCATCATATCGTTGTCAATATAATACTCGTACCTGCCTGGTAAGGTGGCTCTTAGGAAAAAAGTATGTAGACATTTTTATAGATAATATTATCTGAGCTACAATTTTTGTCTGAGCTAATTTTATGATAAAACTTATCATTTTGCTGAAAATCGCGAAAAACCCGTTTTTGTGACCTTTGACCCCGAGTAAATTTTTTTGCACGTCGATGAGGACTTTTCACATTTCCTTTATAATAGTGTATTGAACAATCCTACCAATATTCAGCCATGTGGGAATTTTTGTAACCTCACCCCTATTTTTTAGTCTAATTTGACCGGACTATAGAGAAATCGAGCACTATGGGGGAATTTTCTCAAAAAAAAGACTATGGCATTAAGTCCGCCTTTGTACAATGCGTTGCATAAAGACTAAATAAATAAATAAATTATCATCATCTGCCTAGCCTTTTCCCAACTATATATCGGCTTCCAGTCAAGCCGGATTTAGCTGAATACCAGTATTTTACGAGGAGCGGCTGCCTATCAGACCTCCACAACCCATTAACTGGGTAACACGGTACTTCATGGCAAGATTGGAGTCAGATTTACTGGCTTCTGACTATCCGTAACAACTGCCAAAGATCTACAAATGACAGCTGGGACCAACAGCTTAACGTGCTTTCCGAGGCACGGAGGAAACTCGTTATGTTAAGATGGTCACCCATCCACAGACCAACCTAGGCAAGCGTTGCTTAACCTTGTAGATCGACCTGTGCGGCTGTTATTATTTAGCCACGAGCTCCTTTTTCTTATTACATAATTTATTTATTTAAATAAATAAATAAATTATGTAATAAGAAAAACTTGTCTACAAAAGCGGTCCTTAAACTGGTCATTCAGCCGCAACCGGTTAGATTAGAAGCCGAACCCAAGCTAGTCGGGAAAAGGCTAACCTTTTCCAGTTTGAGCCAAGCAAATTTTAGACAGTTCGACCGGGACCGGTAAACCTTATATATTGGAAAAGCCGCTGAAATAGTTTAGTGTGGACCACTATAAAACAGTTAAAAAAGGTTGAAATCTGTTTATAGCTAAGATTTTATATGCATTTAAAGATTTACTATCTATGACAGATTACTAAAAACTTACCAGTATAGTATAATTGGTCCAGAAACTCCAGAATTATATAAAATAGGGACAGACAGCAGTAACACATTGAAGTAGATACTGGGGAATGCCATCAAACATTTTAAATTTGGCACCAGAACTAAATACTATTAAAGATAAATAGGACAGGACCTACCACTATAATTAACATACTTGCCGTATAACCAAACCATTAGTTTAACCGGTGTGATGTACTTACCAGTGTGATCTATGTTCACGTGGCGACACTACTCATCAGGGCGCTCTGATATGCGCACGCGACGATAATCATGGCCAATAACGATACCAATATAGATGGAACTAGTGTAAATAATAGCAGTGCAAACAGCATCAGTGCATATGATGATACCAGTGCATATAGCATCAGTGCATATGATGATACCAGTGCATATAATGATACCAGTGCACACTATGCCAGCGCATATCACGCCAGTACATACGACATCGGCAGTGCATTCTTATCTACACCATCCAAAGATGTGTCATCGGTAGACATTTTCAAAAAGTTTGCCTTGATTATCATTGTGTTTAGTTTGGCAGCCCTTATTTATGGACTGATATCGTGGTGCCTCATAAAAAAGTTCCGTCATGTCAGGAACTATGTGCTTCTCAACGTGATGCTAGCCAATGTACTGCGTAGCTTCGCGTTTATATTTTACAAGTTATTTTTAAAACGTTTCTGTCTATATTTGCTGTGTGAAACTTTTATCTTCAATGGCGAGGGATTCGAACATCGCTTTCAGTGTGTTAATTTCTTTAAGTATCTCTTTTTGTACTGTATACTTACTTTTGATTGTTGGTTACTTGTGTTAAGTTATATTTTTTATGTTGATTTTGTAAGAATTTTCAATATTGACATTCGTAGAAGGTATCTCAAAAGTAGCCTGTTTGGCTGGGGTGTACCTTTTATATTAGTCTTTTTATATTATCTTACTGGATGGTTAGTTGATATGCTGGATATGAAAAAATCACTTACAATTCCAATAGGCATGTCAGTGTTATTGATACCTGTAACTATAAGTTTGGTAGTTTATGTTATTGTTGTATTTTCTCTGTTCCGTGGTAGTGAAACTGGTGCGAGAACATCTACTAATAAATGGCGTCGCTTTTACATAGCTACCTTAATATTTATACTTAGTGATATTATAGTATTGTATGCTGCTAAAGAAATATTTGATATAAAAAGTAACTTAATTGAACTTGTAGGAGCTTCAGGAGAATTACTGAATTCTATAGCATTAGCTGTGTATTTCACTTTATGCAAAAGTAATCGAGAAATTTGGCGTGAATTTTTAAAAAGGCGATTGTTACAAAGGTTACAAAAAATAATATGATATTATATAATTTGTATTTTGAAGATGGCTTTATATGTTTTGTCAAATTATGTTTGAGGAAAATGAAACTCGTTAGAATTTTAATGAGCCAAGTTCAGAATATTTAAATGTCAAATATTTGTAACTGGTTTTTTATGGTCACCACATCATTCGGATCAGTGTTTACAACACCAGTGTATAAAACAGCAGTGCATAAAACACCAGTGTATAAGACCTACTTGCGACAAAAATTCCCTCACAAATTTCCTTCGTACATACTACACACTCATCCGTTAAGTTTGTATCTATATAGTGTATCGATAAGAGTGCATACGACACACAAGCATATTATAATAGAGTACTCAACATCTTTGTGTGCATGATAACTGCATAGAAATCTCTTTGCTTATAAAATCAGCGTATACAACATCAGTAGATACGACAACAGTGTTTAAGATAGCAGTGCATAAGACAACAGTGTATAAGACAGCAGTGCATAAGACACGAGTGTTCAACATGACTGTTAACGAAAGTTACTGGATACCGTTTTTTACACCGTTACCAACCCTAATTAATACCTGTGTTTTGTTAGTGCTATCACTGACTGCACTAATTTACGGAGTGACCTCGTGGTGTCTCATCAAGAAGTTTCGAAATTACAGAAACTATGTACTTGTCAACCTTTTATTTGCAAATATCGTCCGTTTTTTACTACCCGTGTTATATTATGTTATAATTCAAAGGTACGTAGATGTTGGTAATTTTAGTGTGATGATAAAGATTGCAATTTTTTTTTATTTTTTTTTTGTATTTTTGCTATCTTTTAACTTTTGGTTAATAGTGCTATGCGTTAATTTTTACATTGATTTTGTAAAAGTTTTCAGTATTGACATTGGTAGGAAGTACCTCAAAAGTAACCTTTTTGCCTGGGGTGTACCTTCTCTATTTATATTGATTTTACCTTTCATTTCTGCGTCTTTAGATGAATATAAATTGATAAATTTAAGCTCCGCAGAGATGCTTTCCATGTTTGGTAAGATAATTTACTTTATCCCACCGGTGGTTAATTCAGTTATTTACATAGTGGTTTTATATCATTTATTCCGTGGCAGCAAAATTGGTACGAGTACATCCTTCAACATACTATGGCGTCAACTCTATATAGCTACCCTAATATTTATACTCAGTAATATTTTAGCGTTGTTCTATTTATTACAAGCAATATTTCATATACCAATGTTTTTTTTAATAGAAAATTTGAATACGATAACTTTAGTTGTTTTTATAATTATAGTAAAAAGTAATCGGGAGGCTTGGAAGGATTATTATAAAAAAAAGAGATCGATGCAAAACTCGTTTGAATTTAGATGAATTTGTCCCGGGACTGCTGGAAGAGAGTGCACACGTAGATATACCTACTCTTCGGTCTGTATTTTCTGTTCAATTTTCAGTGTTTTACTAAGCGTAAATTAATAAATCAAAAAATAAGTTTTGGCATTAGGTACATGAATTTTGAAAATTATTTGGCTTAAAAAATGTATCCAGTAAGGAAAAAGGAATTTGTTCTAAAGTTATTTTTTTATAAGTGGACAATGATTAAGACCAAAAGGTCTGGTAGGGTACAATGAAATCATCATGGTTGACTAAAAAGTCAACCATGATGATTTCATTGTACCCTAATAATTACCCAAGTCGCTTGACTTTTTAGATAGAATCTAACACCACTAATACTGATCTAGTTTATATTGAGGTCCAGTGTTAATGATCCCGGTGCCAATACTGTTTCTTATCTCGAGATTTTCAACTGGATATTGTTAACTCTCACTTTGGCTCAACTCAAAAGAATTTATTTCAAATGAACCAATACAGCCACTTTTTAAAGCTCAAAAGGCCAGTCTGTCAGAAAAGACTAAGCTGATTGCACATTCCAAAGCGTAGATCTCTACGGAGAAGAATGTGCAAGAAACTCCACGGACACTCTTTTCTCTTATTTTTTTGTCTGTGTGTACCAAGAACGAATACTGCCTTAATGTATAAAAGTGTCTTTCACTTGGCACCAGTTATATTAATAAATTGCCAAAAGAGCTTAAAAAACTTAATATTAATCTATTTATACAAAAACTGACAGGTATGCTATGTCAAAAGTGTTATTATACTGTATCAGATTTTTATCAGATAAATTTTGACATTGTGTAGGTAATTGCAATTTTTGTAACATTATGTAATTTGCTTCTTTGGCGATATTGTAATTACAAATCAAACTTATAATTGCTCTGACTTGTTGATTGTATTATTGTATAATTTGCTTCTTTTACAATTTTAAATTTATAAATCATAATTATTTAAATTGGAATTATTTTGACATTTACTTAACAAATAGTTTTTGAGTTAATCTACTTCCTTGACAATATTATAAACAAAAATCCTAATTAATTATTTAAATCTGAATTATTTTGACATTAAATTAATTTTTGTTTTTTTTTTTGGCATTTTGACGTAATTGTACTTATAGAAATGAAATAATGTAATCATTTATGTATTTAATTTGTAGTTAAGTACAAGTGAGTTTTGTTAATTTTATTTTTAATACTTGCTGAGTGTCAAAATTGCAACTAATTCTTTTTGTATACCTATAGTAGACAGATCATAGCGAACTATCTCAAATATGATCAACCACTGTACCTATGTATCACAAATAAAATATTTCTAATTTCTGATTTCTGACCCACACATCATTTCTTCATATACAGAGTGATATCGTCGAGTTTCGTCATACACTATATACTTCTAAGTACATCTTAGCTTATGTCTTGTGTTACGATCGCCTTTCGATAATTCCATTTTTTTATTTTAATTTTAGGATAAAAAACTATGCAGCATTTTTGGCCTCATGCAAGTCTTTTTTCTATTTAAATATTGTTTTTATTGTTTAATGTTAGTCAGTTTATATTTACTTTTAGTTCTTCTTCTTTTCATGTCGATGTACTTCAACTAAATTTTCTCTGACCAGGGTTTGGCAAACTGTACGGCTCTATTATTGGCCTCGTATAGCTTTTAAAAGGTCGTTGTGCAGGATGGGCAGTCTAGCAAGTGCCGCTTATCTTGTGCAGCGGCTCCACACTGGCACTGGGTTTTTTTTTTTTTTTTTTTTTTTTCCGGTAGGGGAATCATCAGAATGACTTCTCCCACTCTTGGGCGGAGCGGGAGGGCGTGTCAGACTCTTACTGACTAAACCCCTACCCCGTTCCTTCGTTACCATCGATCTGGGGGACACGGTGACAACCTTTCGGATACCGTGTTCCCTAGAGGCTTCGGCCCTACCGGGCCCCTACAGTTTGCTGACATCTCCTTGAGGCGCGCGTGGAACAGAACGCGCCGTCGACGACTAGGCTCGGTCCAGATTATTACCAGACTGCCGGACGGCGAGCTACCCAGCGCTCGCTATCCGCGAGCCCGCGCCTACGGTGGTCGGAAATCGGGATCGGGATCTCGGCGGCGGCGGCGTGAGTTCCGTTGCCTCACGCGGTCGGCAGCCTCCTTCGCTAACATTACTGCTTCGCAGAAGGAGGCGACTGCCTGCCACCCCTCCTCGCTCCGGACCATGGCCTCTACCAGGGCCCGGCGCGAGAGGTCACCGCCGCCGATAGCCTCCACAAGGACACGGCGGTGCTCCGCCCAAGCGGGGCACACCTCTACCGTGTGCTCCACCGTGTCCTCCGGGCGGTCCACACAGTGGCGACACCCGGGCGTCCTTTCCTCCTTGATCCGATGCAGGAACCTCCCGAACTTACCGTGTCCGGTGAGGACCTGCGTCATACGGAACGAGAGGACGCCGTGACCTCTTTCCAACCACTCCTCAAAGAGGGGACTTACCGCCGCAATGACGGCATGCCCAGCACTGGGTTGCGACAGTCGCAGTCGCCATGCCACCCTGAGATCCCGCCGGAACTCTGTCCGCCATACCGCGACTTGTCGTGGCAGCGGAGTTTCGCCCCGGCGTTGCATCTCCACGCGCAAATCGTGCATGCGTGCAAGGACTGTTGCCTCCAAATCCCACGGTGGCAGGCCAGCAAGGAGGCTCGCCGCTTCGCGGGAGATCGTGCGGTATCCCCGCACCATCCGGATGGCCATGACCCTCTGGCAAGCGTTCAGTTTGGCCGCTGGTCGCTTACCTAGCGATGGCGCCCAAACTGGCGCCCCGTAAAGGGCCATGGACCGAACGATCCCCGCGTAGAGCCTCCGGCAGGGGGCGTCTGGACCCCCTAGGTTGGGCAGGAGCCGCTTCAGAGCGGCACTAGTCCTGTCCAGTTTGGGGGCCAAACGTCGGAAATGCTCCTCGAAAGTCCACCGGCTGTCGAGGACGAGTCCCAGGTACTTCATCGTCGACCCGACGCCGATGTGAACCCCCCCTACCGTTATTTGGGAACCCGGTGGTGGCGCGGTCCGAAGGCCATGAAAGCACATAGCCTCGGACTTGTGCAATGCCACCTTGAGTCCCAGTTGCTGGATCCTCTCCACGACTGTCGCAACCCCGCGTGTCGCTGTTTCGGCCGCCGCCTGGTACGACTCTCCCCGCGCCAGGACCAGCGTGTCGTCTGCGTAGCAGACCACGCTGACCCCGTCGGGGAGGTCGCCGCGCAGCACGTAGTCGTATCCGATGTTCCACAGGGGCGGTCCTAGTACCGATCCCTGCGGAACACCGCACGACATCTCTCGCCGTCTCCACTCTCCCTGGTGGCACTGGGTTAAGGATGGGTCGATGAATTAACATTTAGCCAGATTGTTTTTACAGTTGCCAACCTGGGTCGGCAAACTAACCCCTTACCCCTTACTCTTCTTTTTTGTTATGCACCAGCCATGCTATCTCTTCACTAACTACTTTTAGTGGACTGGTAGAGAATGCCTAAGGCATTAAGTCCGCCTGTGTACCATTATGTTGCATAAAATTTATATAAATAAATAAATAAACTCAACATCTCTTACTTTTTGTTAAAGACTAGTTAGTATTTTTATTTTATTCTGTGTTTTGAGTCTCAAATAAATGTTTTTCTTGCTTTTTTCTTGTTTCTTTTTTATGTATGATATTCGTACATATTAAGTTATTATAGTAATAAAAAATCGAGAATTACGATGGATATCGTGATTTCCATTTTTTAGATTAAAAATATCAATAAATGAATATATCAATAACTACTATTAATGAATGAATTAACCGTTTCGACAAAACGCAAATTACACGAATTAAACACTATTTGAATGTTTTTTGTTCGTAGAATTTTTACTTTTTCTGTTACTAGGGTCCTCATTTTACGTGAAATATGATATATTTCACATGAAATTGTATTTTATTGTACCCAGTGTTTAACCTATCAATACCCGCGAAACGAGACACAATAGTATAACAATAACGGCGCGGTCCTATGAGACCGGTCGGGGATTCATGAATTATAATAAAATAAAATATTCTCTACTTGCAAAAAAACGGGCAAGTGCGAGTTGAACTCGCGCACTGAGGGTTCTGTACCAACTTATTACGGTTTACAATTTATGACGTATTAAAAAAAGACTACTTACGAGATCTCTTTCAAACCAATTTTCGTGGAAGTTTCGTTCTTTCATTCTCTTATTTTAGAAGTTACAGTTACATTTTACCACTTTTGAAGTGTCTATTTTTGTGTGAAAATCTTAATGCAGTTTACAGGATACATCTACATACCAAGTTTCAACAGTATAGTTCTTTTAGTTACGGGAAAAATGACTGTGACAGACGGGCAGACAGATAGACATGACGAATCTATAAAGATTCCGTTTTTTGCCATTTGGCTATGGAACCCTAAAAATGTTGATTATTAACATTTTAATTAGAACAGCGTTGGTTTATTTAGGATTTGCTAATTAATTAATTTAGGTATCGAACCAGATATCGGATTGTTTAGATTTTTCCTGATGTAGGTTTTGGGTTCCCTACCAAACTGGTGTTTGATTGAACTCGTAGTGATTTTAAAGTTAACTAAAACAGGGCGAAACATTCTGCAAACCTGAATTAAAAAGATTCCTCCGACCAGACGGGTATTATGTCTGGTATGGAGAACTGCCCGGTAGTTGTTTTTGGACCAATGTAGGATAAGATTGTAATGTAGAATTTTGTCTTTTAGTTCCTACTAGCTCCTGCCAGCGGCTTCCCCTGCGCGGAACTAAAACATTGTCCCAAAGGAACATACTCTCGAGATAAAACGTATCCTATGTGCTATTCCAGAACATGGACTACCCGTGTGCATGAAGGAACGAGAAGAAGTAACATAAACACACACACTCACAAACTTTCGCCTTTATAATATTAAGTTGAGGTGACTGATAAGGTACACAATATTACTAGAAACATCAGTATCATCACTTGTTCAGAATATTCTGGCGAGACTTGTTTCCTCATCGCAAAAGCAGCTCAAAATGATGAAGAGTTTTCGCAGTGTTTTGATAAATCAGGTGTGTCTGACATCGACGCAGAAACGAATACAATGGATCTAGTACATGTTGATTGATTAGAATAACGATTTTATATAGATATTTGTTGAAAAAATAGGAGTAAGCCGAAGAAAAATTCCATCAGCGGGAGTTCTGTAATCATCTACTGGATCCATGGTATTCGTTTGTGCTCCTCTGACACATCCTGCACTTAGGATGGGTCTACCAAATACCAACTTGATACACTTGAGTCAATTGAGAAGCGAGTCAAGAGGATCGTCGGCAGTAATGCACGTGTCAAGTCAAAACTCCAAAGTCTTGGTCATCGACGCCGAATTGCTCGCCTGTCGGTTTTCTATCGTTTAAGTCCGTTTCATCAGCGGCCGACTAGACGTTTGCGTTGCATATGTTGTAAATGGTGGACATCCCACCCATACGTACGTTCTGGGAATACATTTATTGTGCTTACAGCTAAGGAGTGGAATCTGTGTCCTGATAGGTAACTCTTCTAGGCAAGCGTGCCCTATCGCCGGCCACATCATCGCTTACCATCAGGTGAGAAAGTGGTCAAACGCAAGCTAATCCATAATAAAAAAATTGTTTGGGATCGTAGTATTCAATCAAGTATTTAGGTGTATTTCAACTATTGAATATAAGTTCAAACCCGTTTGATTTATTAATAAAAAATTAGTGAAGTGAAATTTTAGTTCAATTCCACAAAATATTCCAGTTTCTCCGCATAGTTTTTAAAGTGAAGCAAATAAATGAAAACTGAAATAATATCATCTCCTCCTCGTATTCCAAAAGCAATCATCTAGTTTAAAGAGATTTTTTTCAGTTTAAATGTTTCAGATATAAATTAAAAAATAAGCAAAAGATTGATTACAAAATATTATTTTCATATGTGCGGAACCATCCGACGAAACAGGCACGTGGCTGAAAAAGTTAATGGTTGCAGATACGACCACGTATCGGTATTTAATTAATATTTGTGTTAATTTTATTGATAATACTCGTATGTATGGTACTGCTCAGCGCAGACACAATTTTCGACGCCGTCGAAAACGAACGCCAAAAAAAAATATACGGGATCATTGCTTACAACACTAGTGCTTACATCACCACATCATTCGAAATCAGTGTATACAACACGACTCTATAAGGCAGCAGTGCATAAGACACCAGTGTATAAGAAAGCAGTGCATACGAGACGAGTGTATAAGACAGCAGTGCATACGACACACAAGCATATGATAATAGAGCACTCAACATCTTCAGTACATGATCACTACATACAAATCTCTCTGCCTACAATATCAGTGTATACAACACCAGTGGATACGACAACAGTGTATAAGATACCAGTACATACGGCACAAGTGTATAAGACAGCAGTGCATAAGACACCAGTGTATAAGACACCAGTACATAAGGCACCAGTGTATAAGACAGCAGTGCATAAGACCGCAGTGTATAAGACACCAGTGTATAAGACAGCAGTGCATAAGACCGCAGTGTATAAGACACCAGTGTATAAGACAGCAGTGTATAAGACACCAGTGAATAAGACAGCAGTGCATAAGACCGCAGTGTATAAGACACCAGTGTATAAGACAGCAGTGTATAAGACACCAGTGAATAAGACAGCAGTGCATAAGACCGCAGTGTATAAGACACCAGTGTATAAGACAGCAGTGCATAAGACTGCAGTGTATAAGACACCAGTGTATAAGATAGCAGTGTATAAGATAGCAGTGTATAAGACACCAGTGAATAAGACAGTAGTGCATAAGACACGAGTGTACAAGATGACTGTTAACGACAGTAATTTTAGTAACTCTTCAGAAACAGAGACCCAACCCATTTCGTTACCATTCATAATTAATGCCTTTGTTTTGGTAGTGCTATCACTGACTGCACTAATTTACGGAGTGACCTCGTGGTGCCTCATCAAGAAGTTTCGACATTTTAGAAACTATGTACTTGTCAACCTTTTCTTTGCAAATATGGTCCGTTTTTTACCACCCGGGATATACTTTGTTACATTTCAAAGGAACATAAAAGTTGGTGATGATAATGTTGTCAAGATAGTGATTACAACATTATTATTTTATTTATTTTTAGTATGTTTGCTATCTTTTAACTTTTGGTTAATAGTGTTATGTGTTAATTTTTACATTGATATTGTGAATGTTTCCAGTATTGACATTCGTAGGAGGTACCTTAAAAGTAACCTTTTTGCCTGGGGTATACCTTCTCTACTTATGTTGATTTTACCTTTCATTTTAACGTATTTAGAAACGTTTAAATTGACAAATTTAAGCTTCCATGAGATGTTTTCCATATTTTATAAAGTAATTTACTTTATACCACCGGTGGTTAATTGTGTTATTTACATAGTGGTTTTATATTATTTATTCCGTGGCTGCAAAATTGATACGTGTACTTCCTTCAACATACTATGGCGTCGATTCTATATAGCTACCATAATATTTATACTTAGTAATATTTTAGCGTTATTCTATTTGTTACAAATAATATTGAAAATGCCAATTTTTTTTTTTCAAATATTAGGAGAAAATTTGAATACGATAACTTTAGTTGTTTTTATAATTATAGTAAAAAGTAATCGGGAGGCATGGAAGGATTATTATAAAAAGAAGAGATCGATGCAAAACTCGTTTGAATTTAGATGAATCTGTCCCGGGACTGCTGGAAGAGAGTGCGCACGTAGATAATATACTCTTCTGTCTGTATTTTCTGTTCAACTTTCAGTGATTCTCTATGCGAAAATTAATAAATAAATTAATATGAATATGTTTTGGCTTTACCAGTCAGCACTAAAAGTCGATGAACAGAATAAACATAACAAAACATTTTATTGTGAACAGATGAAACACATTTTATTGCGAACAGGTGTTTATGTTGATTATGTTCGACTTTTGGGGCTGACTGTACATGAATTTTGAAAAATATTTGGCTTAAAAAATGTATGCAGTAAGGAAAAAGAAATTTGTTCTAAAGTTATTTTTTTTATAAGTGGACAATGATTAAGACCTTTTAGTCAACCTTGATGATTTCATTGTACCCTAATAATTACCCAAGTCGCTTGACTTTTTAGATAGAATCTAACACCACTAATACGAATATATTGAGGTCCAGTGTTAATGTATAAAAGTGTCTTTCACTTGGCACCAGTTAGTTATAATTAATAAATTGCTGAAAGAGCATAAAAAACGAAATATTAATCTATTTAAACAAAAACTGTCAGTGTCAATAGTGTTATTATACTGTATCAGATTTTTTGTCAGATACATTTTCACATTGTGTAGGTAATTGCAATTTTTGTAACATTATGTAATTTGCTTCTTTGACGATATTGTAAATACAAATCAAAATTATTATTGAAATCCAAATTATTTTGATATTAACTAATTGCTTTGACTTGTTTCTTGTAACTTTGTATAATTTGCTTTTTTTACAATATTAAATTTATAAATTATAATTATTAAAATCTGAATTATTTTGGCATTAACTTAATTTTTGATTGGTTTGGCATTTTGACTTAATTGTATTTATATAAAGGAAATAATGTAATCATTTATGTATTTAATTTGTAGATCAGTACGAGTAAGTATTGTTTATTTTATTTTTAATACTTGCTGAGTGTAAAAATTGTAACTAATTCTTTTTGTATGCCTATAGTAGGCAGATCATAGCGATATATTTCGAGTATGACCAATCACTGTACCCACTGTATCACAATTAAAATATTTCTGTTTTCTGATTTCTGACGCGCATATCATTTGTTCATATACGGAGTGATATCGTCGAGCGTTATCAAGAAGTTTTGCCATACACTATGTACTTGTCAGTGCTTATGTATGTCATGTGTTATGGTCGTCTTTCGATTATTCCATATATTTATTTGAACTATAGGAAAAAAAACTATGTAGCTTTTTTGGCCTCATGCAAGTCTTTTTTCTTTTTAAATATTGTTTTTATTGTTTAATGTTAGTTAGTTTATATTTACTTTTATTTTTTCTTCTTCTTTTCATGCTGATGTACTTCAGTTAAATTTTCTCTGACCAATGTTTGGCAAACTGTACGGTTCTATTATTGGCCTCGTAAAGATTCTATAAGGTCGTTGTGCAGGATGGGCAGTTTAGCAAGTGCCGCTTATCTTGTGCAGCTGCTCCACACTGGCACTGGGTTAAGGATGGGTCGAGAAAGCAACATTTAGCCAGATTGTTTTTACAGTTGCTAACCTGTCGGCAAACTAACCCCTTACCCTTACTATCTTAATGTTAATTTCTTTTTTGTTATGCACCTGCCATGCTTTCTCTACACTTACTACTTTTAGTAAACTGGTGTAGAGAATGCCTAAGGCATTAAGTCCGCCGGTGTACCATTATGTTGCATAAAGTTTAAATAAATAAACTCAACACCTCTTACTTTTTATTAAAGACTAGTTAGTATTTTTATTTTATTCTGTGTTTTGAGTCTCAAATAAATGGTTCTCTCGCTTTTTTCTTGTTTGTTTTTTATGTATGATACTCGTAGATATTATGTTATTATAGAGGAAAAAATAGTAATAAAATATCGAGGACTACGATGGATATCGTGGATTCCATTTTTTAGATTAAAAATGTCGGTAAATGAATATATCAATAACTTCTATTAATTAATGAATTAACCGTTACGACAAAAAGCAAATTACACTAATTAAACACTAACT
The DNA here is from genome assembly GCA_030763345.1 of Mythimna separata. Taxonomy (NCBI): domain Eukaryota; kingdom Metazoa; phylum Arthropoda; class Insecta; order Lepidoptera; family Noctuidae; genus Mythimna; species Mythimna separata. The sequence continues at coordinate 11,783,954 of CM061192.1, forward strand.
ATTTGAATGTTTTTTGTTCGTTGAATTTTTACTTTTTCTGTTACTAGGTCCCTAATTTTACGTGAAATCTATACTTCTATACTAATATTATAAAGAGGTAAAATTTGTAAGTTTGTAGGTTTGTAAGTTTGTATGTAGGAGGTAATCTCTGGAACAGACCTACTGGACCTACTGGTCAGATTTTTTTAAATCGGACCAGTAGGTCCGATTTAAAAAAATCTTTCAGTGTTAGATAGCCCATTTATCGAGGAATGCTATAGGCTATATACCATCACGCTACGGGATCACCCACGGGAGCGGAGCAGTAACGAAAAATGCGGGTGAAACCGCTGGGGACAGCTAGTATTATATATTTCACATGAAATTGTATTTTATTGTACCCACTGTTTAATATAATAAAATAAAACATTCTCTACTAGCAAAAAAAAACGGGCAAGTGCGAGTCGAACTCGCGCACCGAGGGTTCCGTGCCAACCTAATTACGGTTTACGATTTATGACGTATTAAAAAAAGACTACTTACTAGATCTCGTTCAAACCAATTTTCGGTGGATGTTTAGTTTCTTCATTCTCTTATTTTAGAAGTTACTAGAAAATGTAACTTTTACCACTTTAGAAAATGTAACTTTTACCACTTTTGAAGTGTCTATTTTTGTGTGAAAATCTAAATGCGGTTCACAGGATGCATTTAACTACTTGCCAAGTTTCAACAGTATAGTTATTTTAGTTTCGCAAAAAAATGGTTCTGACATACGGTCAGACAGACAGACATGACGAATCTATAAGGATTCAATTTTTTGCCATTTGGCTACGGAACCCCAAAAATGTTGATTATTAAAATTGTAATTAAAACAGCGTTGGGTATATTTAGGACTTGGAAACCCTAAAATTTATTGCTTCTTTTTTCTATTTTTGTGTGAAAATCTTAATGACCGCATTAATAAATCAAAAAATAAAGACACACAGAATGCATCTACTTACCAAGATTAAACAGTATAGTTCTTTTAGTTTCGGATACGGAACCCTAAAAATGTTGATTATTAAAATTATAATTAAAACTATGTAAGTAAGTTTAGAATTTGTTAATTAATTTACCTAGATATCGCAATGTTATTGATTTTTCCTGATTAACGTTTTGGGTTCCCTACGAAACTGGTGTTACTGGTGTTTAATTGATGTGGTAGTGATTTAAAAGTTAAGCAAAACAGGGCGAAACATTCTGCAAACTTGAATAAAAAAGATTCCTCCAACTAGATGTCTGGTATGGGAAACTGCTCGATAGTTGTTTTCGGATCAATGTAGGATTGGATTGCAGTGTAGGATTTTGTATTTTAGTTTCTACTAGCTCCTGCCAGCGGCTTCCCCTGCGCGGAACTAAAGCATTGTCCCATGAGAACATATTCTCAATACAAAACGTATCCTATGTGCTATTCCAAAACATGGACTACCCGTGTAAATGTAATAGCATAATAAAAAATTGGTAAAGTAGAATTTTATTTAAGTTCAACTCCACAAAATATTCCAGTTTCTCTGCATCGTTTTTGAAGTGAAGCAAATAAGAAAACTGAAATAATATAATCGCCGCCTCGTATTCCAAAAGCAATCATCTAGTTTAAACAGTTGTTTTTTTCAGGTTAAGTGTTCTAAATAAAAATAATATAATAAGCAAAAATCTTCACAAAAAATTGGTTACAAAATATTATTTTCATATGTGCGGAACCATCTGACAAAACAGGCACGTGGCTGAAAAAGTTAATGGTTGCAGATACGACCACGTATCGGTATTTAATTAATATTTGTGTAAATTTTATTGATAATATGTGTAACCTAATCAGCGCAGACACAACGTTCAACGCCATCGAACACGACACTATTGTATACAGCACAAGTGCATAATTCATATCAGTATATACAAGACCATTGCTAATAACATTAGTGCTTACTTTACCACATCATTCGAAATCAATGTTAGGATACCAGTGTATAAGAAAGCAGTGTGGGTGTCATATACCCGAGCATATGATAATAGAGTACTCAACATCTTCAGTACATGATCACAGAATAGAAATCTCTTCGCTTATAATATCAGTGTATACAATACCAGTGGATACGACAAAAGTGTATAAGACACAGTGTATAAGACAGTAGTGCATAAGGCACCAGTGTATAAGCCAGCAGTGCATAAGACAGCAGTGTGTAAGACAGCAGTGCATAAGACAACAGTGTGTAAGACAGTAGTGCATAAGGCACCAGTGTATAAGCCAGCAGTGCATAAGACACCAGTGTATAAGACAGCAGTGCATAAGACAACAGTGTGTAAGACAGTAGTGCATAAGACACCAGTGTGTAAGACAGTAGTGCATAAGACGCCAGTGTATAAGACAGTAGTACATAAGACACCAGTGTGTAAGACACCAGTGTATAAGACAGTAGTGCATAAGACACCAGTGTATAAGACAGTAGTGCATAAGACACCAGTGTGTAAGACACCAGTGCATAAGACACCAGTGTATAAGACCCCAGTGTATAAGACACCAGCGTATAAGACAGCAGTGCATAAGACACCAGTGTATAAGACCCCAGTGTATAAGACACCAGCGTATAAGACAGCAGTGCATAAGACACCAGTGTATAAGACAGCAGTGCATAAGACACCAGTGTATAAGACACCAGCGTATAAGACAGCAGTGCATAAGACACCAGTGTATAAGACCCCAGTGTATAAGACACCAGCGTATAAGACAGCAGTGCATAAGACACCAGTATATAAAACAGCAGTGTATAAGACACCAGTGTATAAGACAGCAGTGCATAAGACACCAGTATATAAAACAGCAGTGCATAAGACACCAGTGTATAAGACAGCAGTGTATAAGACACCAGTGTATAAGAAACCAGTGTATAAGACACCAGTGTATAAGACAGCAGTGCATAAGACACCAGTATATAAAACAGCAGTGCATAAGACACAAGTGTATAAGACAGCAGTGCATAAGACACGAGTGTACGGGATGACTATTAACGACAGTAATTTTAATAACTCTTCAGAAACAGAGATCCTGCCCATACCGTGGTTATTAGTAATAAATGCCTTTGTTTTGGTAGTGCTATCACTAACTGCACTAATTTACGGAGTGACCTCGTGGTGCCTCATCAAGAAGTTTCGACATTTCAGAAACTATGTACTTGTCAACCTATTATTTGCAAATATGGTCCGTTTTTTACTTATGATATATTCCGTATTTATAAGTGACATAGAAGATGATGATAGTGTTGTAAACGCAGTGACAGGTTATTTACTTTTTATATGTTTACTATCTTATAACTTTTGGTTAATAGTGTTATGCGTTAATTTTTACATGGATTTTGTGAAAGTTTTCAATATTGACGTTCGTAGGAAGTACCTTAAAAGTAACCTTTTTGCCTGGGGTGTACCTTTTTTAATTATGTCGATTGGACCTTTCATTTGTATGTTTTTAGAAATGTTTAATTTAACAATTTTAAGAAGTGATGATATGTTTTTCACGTTTTATAAAGTAATTTACTTTATCCCACCGGTGGTAAATTCTGTTATTTACATAGTGGTTTTATATAATTTATTCCGTGGCAGCAAAATTGGTACGAGTACATCCTTCAACATACTATGGCGTCGATTCTATATAGCTACCCTAATATTTATACTTAGTAATATTTTAGCGTTATTTTATGTAATACAAGTACTATTGGAAATACAGAAAATATATTTTTTTCAAGTATTAGGAGAAAATTTGAATACCATAACTTTAGTGGTTTTTATAATTATAGTAAAAAGTAATCGGGAGGCATGGAAGGATTATTATAAAAAAAAGAGATCGATGCAAAACTCGTTTGAATTTAGATAAATCTGTCCCGGGACTGCTGGAAGAGAGTGCGCACGTAGATAATATACTCTTCTGTCTGTATTTTCTGTTCAATTTTCAGTGATTCTCTATGCGAAAATTAATAAATAAATTAATATGAATATGTTTTGGCTTTAGGTACAGTCAGCACTAAAAGTCGATGAACAGAATCAACATAACAAAACATTTTATTGTGAACAGATAAAACACATTTTATTGCGAACAGGTGTTTATGTTGATTCTGTTCATCGACTTTTGGGGCTGACTGTACATGAATTTTGAAAAACATTTGGCTTAAAAAATGTATGCAGTAAGGAAAAAGGAATTTGTTCTTAAGTTATTTTTTTTATAAGTGGACAATGATTAAGACCTTTTAGTCAACTTTGATGATTTCATTGTACCCCAATAATTACCCAAGTCGCTTGACTTTTTAGATAGAATCTAACACCACTAATACGGATATATTGAGGTCCAGTGTTAATGTATAAAAGTGACTTTCACTTGGCACCAGTTAGTTATATTTAATAAATTGCCGAAAGAGCTTAAAAAACTAAATATTAATCTATTTAAACAAAAACTGACAGGTAATATGTGTCAATAGTGTTATTATACTGTATCAGATTTTTTATCAGATACATTTTCACATTGTGTAGGTTTTTTTTTTTTTTTTTTCTGGTAGGGGAATCATCACAATGACTTCCCCGCTCTTGGGCGGAGCGGGAGGGCGTGTCAGACTCTTACTGACTAAACCCCTACCCCGTTCCTTCGTTGCCTTCGTTCTGGGGGGGACTCGGTATCAACCGTTAGGAATACCACTTGTTCCCCCCAGAGGCTTCGGCCCTACCGGGCCCCTACAGTTTGCTGACATCTCCTTGAGGCGCGCGTGGAACAGAACGCGCCGTTGACGACTGGGCTCGGTCCAAATTATTTCCAGACTGCCGGACAGCGAGCTACCCAGTGCTCGCCGTCCGCGAACCCGCGCCTACGGTGGTCGGAAATCGGGATCGGGATCTCGGCGGCGGCGGCGTGAGGACCGTTCCCTCACGCGCTCGCGGTCAGCAGCCTCCTTCACGAGCATTACTGCTTCGCAGAAGGAGGCGACCGCATGCCAACCCTCGTCGCTCCGGACCATGGCCTGAACCAGGGCCCGGCGCGAGAGGTCGCCGCTCCCGATAGCCTCCACAAGGACACGGCGGTGCTCCGCCCAAGCGGGGCACACTTCTACCGTGTGCTCCACCGTGTCCTCCGGGCGGTCCACACAGTGGCGACACCCGGGCGTCCTCTCCTGCTTGATTCGATGCAGGAACCTCCCGAACTTACCGTGTCCGGTGAGGACCTGCGTCATACGGAAAGAGAGGACGCCGTGACCTCTTTCCAACCACTCCTCAAAGAGGGGCCTAACCGCCTCAATGACGGCGTGCCCAGCACTGGGTTGCGACAGTCGCAGTCGCCATGCCACCCTGAGATCCCGCCGGAACTCTGTCCGCCATGCCGCGACTTGTCGCGGCAGCGGAGTTTCGCCCCGGCGTTGCATCTCCACGCGCAAATCGTGCATGCGTGCAAGGACTGTTGCCTCCAGATCCCACGGTGGCAGGCCAGCGAGGAGGCTCGCCGCTTCGCGGGAGATCGTGCGGTATCCCCGCACCATCCGGATGGCCATGACCCTCTGACAAGCGTTCAGCTTGGCCGCCGGTCGCTTACCTAGCGACGGCGCCCAAACCGGCGCCCCGTAAAGGGCCATGGACCGAACGATCCCCGCGCAGAGCCTCCGGCAGGGGGCGTCTGGACCCCCTAGGTTGGGCAGGAGCCGCTTCAGAGCGGCCCCAGACCTGTCCAGTTTGGGGGCCAAACGTCGGAAATGCTCCTCGAAAGTCCACCGGCTGTCGAGGACGAGTCCCAGGTACTTCATCGCCGACCCGACGCCGATGTGGACCCCCCTACCGTTATTTGGGAACCCGGTGGTGGCGCGTACCGAGGGCCATGAAAGCACATGGCCTCGGACTTGTGCAATGTCACCTTGAGTCCCAGTTGCTGGATCCTCTCCACGACTGTCGCAACCCCGCGTGTCGCTGTTTCGGCCGCCGCCTGGTACGACTCTCCCCGTGCCAGGACCAGCGTGTCGTCTCCGTAACAGACCACGCTGACCCCGTCGGGGAGGTCGCCGCGCAGCACGTAGTCGTATCCGATGTTCCACAGGGGCGGTCCTAGTACCGATCCCTGCGGAACACCGCACGACATCTCTCGCCGTCTCCACTCTCCCTGGTGACCGGGATAGATGATGAACCTATCTGACAGGTAGGCCTCGATCACACGACGGAGGTAGGCGGGCACCTCATGGTACCGAAGTGCTGCCCCGATGCAACTCCAGGGCAGGGAGTTGAAGGCATTGGCGATGTCCAAAGACACCGCCAAGACGACCCTGCCCCGAGACACCGCATCCCCCGTCGTGAGAGCCCTCACGCGCATGATGGCGTCCACCATGGAACGCCCCCTGCGAAAGCCGAACTGGCCGTCCGAAAGGTCCGGCCCCACCCGCGCCAGATGCCCGACGAGGCGGTCTGCAATTACTCTTTCAAAGAGTTTGCCCACCTCGTCGAGCAGCACGATGGGCCGGTACGCGGACGGAGAGTCCGCGGGGCGCCCCGGATTCGCAATGAGGACCAGTTTCCCGGTCTTCCAGCGAAGGGGGAACTGGCCTCTCTCCATGCATGCACTAAAGAGCCCTCGCAATCGAGACCCGAGAGCCTCCATGGCCAGGACCCATACCCTGCCGTGCACGCCGTCGGGTCCTGGGGCGGTGTTCTTGACACTGAGTCTTCGTACCACCGCCCTCATCTCTACCTCGGTCACCTCTGGAACGTCGTCCTCGTCGTCGCTGGTGTGGTCCGCTACGGGTACCGCAGGTGGCGGAGCCATGAGCGGGGGAGTATGTTCCCCTCGCTCAGGAAACAGATTGGCAACCACACCCTCCACAACTTGGGGCCGGAGACTCTGAGTCAGAGGGGGAGCCCATGGGCGGAGTATGTCCCGCACCACCTGGTAAGGGCGTCCCCATGGATCCCTGTTCAGAGTCCCCAGCCACACATTGCGGGCCTCCAACTTGGCCCGCTTTACTTCTGTTCGGAGGGTGCGCCTTGCCGCTCTGTACCCCTCGTATAGCTCCGCCTCTCTGGCCTCCGCATCCGGCGGGCGGGTGCGGCGCCTGCGGAACCTGGCGTACCGGCGCCGCGCGGCGGTGCACGCCTCGCGCAGAGCCGCAATCTCCGGCGACCACCAGTACACCTGGCGCCGAGCACGTCCTGGATGGACTCGGGGCATCGCCTCGTCGCAGATTTGCGACATGGCCTCCTGGAACCATTCTGCTTCCGGGTCAATTTCGACAGGCCTGTCCGGTGCTTGCACCCAGGCCTGTACCCTCGCGGCTTCCAGGAGAGCGTCCCGGTCCATCTGCCTCAGCGCCCACCGCGGACCACACGGGGTCTGCTCCCTGACCGGCGCGGTCGAGATAGGAACACGGGGAGGGATCCGAACCCAGCGACGACGGCATTTAGCTCCATGAGGGAGTTGTGGAGATCGGCGAGATCTCGGTTCGGGGACAGGTAGACGCCTACCACTGCAATGTCCCCGACCCGTGCTGCCACGCAGCCCCGCCTTCTCGTGATGGACTCGAGAGGCGGGGGTACCGGCGGCGGCCGACGAAATTAGGGTCACCGAGCCGCTCAGGTCCTGGACCCAGTCTTCCCTGGGCAGGACAAAGTACGGCTCGGAGACCACGGCGATATTGATCGACCACTGCGCCATGCTCTGGAGCAACAGATCCTGAGCGGGGGCGCAGTGGTTGATGTTCGCCTGGAGGAGACGCAAAGGGGCCATCACTGACAGTCCATTACGGTCTCCTCCGGAGCCCTTGAGGGCTCTGCCGTGGCGATGGCGGCAGCAGCGTCAGCCTTGGCTGCGGCGGTGTGGACGTTGGGTTGAGGGCCCTTCCGGACCTTACCCTTGGCTTTGGCGGGGGGGTTGCAGGACCTGCTCTCAGCCCGGTGGTCGGCAGCCTTGCCTGCCGCCGCACATGCGTAGCAGTGCGGCGACGCACGGCATTCGACAGCCCTGTGACCGGGCTGACCGCACTGGAAGCAGCGGTCACTGCGGTCCACCTCCGCGGCGCAACGGGCTCCCACGTGGTGCCCCACGTGGCAACAGAAGCACCGCAGCGGTCTGGGCTCCAGCATCTTGACTTGGGCTGACCCAGCCCACAAAGAGCCTTCGGCCTTCCGCCGTGATGGCCTTGACCGCCGACACGGGGCAGCTCACCGTGACGGCTCGCATACCCGTGCCGTCAAGGCGGATGATGCCCGCCCGCACTTGGTCGGTCGTGCACCCTCCCGCCTCAACGACGGCGGCCACCATTTCCTCCACCTTGACGGAGTCGTCCAGGCCCATGATGCGCATATCGATGCACTTTGTGGGCCTGGACACTCGGGCGTCCTCCTCGTTCACAGACGCCCTGACCTTGTCAGCCAGAGCGTCCGCGGCAGGACCGCTGTCCTCGCCGGGAACCTCCAGCATCCAGGCACCGGTCACGGTGCGCCGCATGCGGAAGCCCTTCGAGGCCCCGTACTCGTCCAGGTGAGGGAGTACCGCCTTTTTGGCCTTTTCCATCACGGCATCGTACGTCACGCCCCTCTTCTCCGCACCTGGCTGTAGTGTGATCACTGCAGCTGCGGAGCCCGGGGCGCGAAGCCGGTTCGCCACGGCACGCTTTTTGCGCTGCTGCCGCCTTTCCCTCTTTTTGGCGGCCCTGGCCGCCTTGCCCGCCTGCTTCTTGGCGCCGACGACCGACCACTCGGCGCCAGCTGGAGAATCGGCAGGCGGGGGCAGCCGAGGCCGCCCGGTCGCCACCGCCGCGGCAGGAGCACCCGCCGCATTGGCAGTGGGCGCCGCCCTAGCGGTGGGCGCCGCTTTGCCCTTCGCAGGAGGGGCAAGGGCAGGAGCTGCCCTCCCCTGCTGTTTCATCACCGGGGCTGGCCTCGCGGTCGCAGCCGCCGCCGTCACGGCCCCACGCCCGGCTTGTCCTGACGGGCCAGCCTTGGGCGCGGCAGCTGCCGTAGGCGCAGCTGCGGCGGCGTACGACGCCGCTGGTCTGCGACCGGAGCCCGCGAGTGGGGGACGCAGCACCATCCCTTCCAGCAGGGACAGTTGCCGCTGAAACTGCTCCTGCTGCTGCAGCATTTGCTGCCGGAAGGCAGCTAGCTCCTGCCGCAGCAGGGTCAGAGCCTGGCCCTCCGGCTCGTGCTGGGGTTGGGTCTGCGCCGACCCCTGCCCCTGCGGGCTACCCACCTTTGGAGGCTGCTGGGAGCAGACTTCCCTCAGAGGGGCGGCGGCTTCCAAGACCTCCCTCCGGGTCTTCGCACCCCGTTTGTCCAGGGCCTTCTTGAAGGCCTCCAGAATAGGGGGCACGGCCTCGGCGACGGCAGAAGTCCTGCCCTTCGGGGTGCTTTTTCTGGCCACCAGCCGCAAGGATTCTACGACCAGGTCGCAGACCTCCTGGTGAGCCTCGTCGGCGGAGCCGCCCCCGTCGTCCATCTCACCGCCAGACGGCTCCGAGGGACCGGGGCTGGGTGCTCCGGGATGGCGTCCCTCCGCGGCAAGCTTCCCAGCCCTCTCGGCAGCCTGCTTGGAGGTCAGCACCCTCCCTCTGCCGCGGGCATGGCTCGCTCCCCGCCGAGCGGTGGGGATTTTTCGAGCCGAGCCCCTTCGGTTGTCGGACTCCTCGTCCGACCCCTCTCTTCCTAGAGAGCGTTTCCGGGAGCTGCGCACGCTTCCGGAGTCGCTCCCCATCTCCTCCCCCGAGCTCTCCGAGCCCTTCCGCGATGCCGCGTCGGACTCCGACCGCGCATCGCTCTTCTCCTTCTCGTCGTTTTTGTTTTGGGTTTTAATTTTATTCATGCTTGGTCCCACGAGTTATAAACTTTGTGTACCTGCTCAAAATGCGTGGTCCGCACTAGAGACTAATTTAGCTACCCATTAGTCAAGCTAACAGCCTCCCTCACGGTGCGCCGCCGCTTGGAGGTTTGGGGTAATTTTTTATAGAGGTTGTCTTCCTCGCGGCCCGGGCGGTTAAGCCAGGACCCTCGACCCCCACCAAAAGTCAGAAACATGACCTTGGACAATCAATGGGGCTACGAGACTAACGGTGGCAGGAGGAGGAGCGAGTCTTCCTCCTGCCTGCCCGGCAGCAGGGTAAGTGCATACCGAGCCCGCTCTTGCTTCGCCACTGTGCCCTCTGCTGAAGCAGAGGGGCACGCGTTGAAGCGCTCCTTCAGACAGAACATTTGCAGACGGCCATCGAGGCTCCTTAGGTAGAAGTACCCAAGAGAGTCGTTGGCCGCCTCCCAGGGTGCACCGTCCCGCGGACTGGCCTTCACTCCGGAAGAATCCGTTAGGGAATTCCAGCCCGCGAGCACGCGTGGAGGTTTTCTGTCGCGGCACCCCCACATTGTGTAGGTAATTGCAATTTTTGTAACATTATGTAATTTGCTTCTTTGACGATATTGTAATTACAAATCAAACTTATTATTGAAATCCGAATTATTCTGATATTAACTAATTGCTTTGACTTGTTTCTTGTAACGTTGTATAATTTGCTTTTTTACAATATTAAATTTATAAATCATAATTATTAAAATCTGAATTATTTTGGCATCAACTTAATTTTTGATTTGTTTGGCATTTTGACTTAATTGTACTTATATAAAGGAAATAATGTAATCATTTATGTATTTAATTTGTAGATCAGTACGAGTAAGTATTGTTTATTTTATTTTTAATACTTGCTGAGTGTAAAAATTGTAACTAATTCTTTTTGTATGCCTATAGTAGACAGATCATAGCGATATATTTCAAATATGACCAATCACTGTACGCACTGTATCACAAATAAAATATTTCTGTTTTCTGATTTCTGACGCGCATATCATTTGTTCATATACGGAGTGATATCGTCGAGCGTTATCAAGAAGTTTTGCCATACACTATGTACTTGTCAGTGCATCTTCTCATATGTAGGTATGTCATGTGTTATGGTCGTCTTTCGATTATTCCATATATTTATTTGAACTTTAGGAAAAAAAACTATGTAGCCTTTTTGGCCTCATGCAAGTCTTTTTTCTTTTTAAATATTGTTTTTATTGTTTAATGTTAGTTAGTTTATATTTACTTTTATTTTTTCTTCTTCTTTTCATGCTGATGTACTTCAGTTAAATTTTCTCTGACCAATGTTTGGCAAACTGTACGGTTCTATTATTGGCCTCGTATCGATTCTAAAAGATCGTTGTGCAGGATGGGCAGTTTAGCAAGTGTCGCATATCTTGTGCAGTGGCTCCACACTGGCACTGGGTTAAGGATGGGTCGAGGAAGCAACATTTAGCCAGATTGTTTTTACAGTTGCCAACTTGGGTCGGCAAACTAACCCCTTACTACCTTAATGTTAATTTCTTTTTTGTTATGCACCTGCCATACTGTCTCTTTACTACCTTTGGTTGACTGGTAGAGAATGCCTAAGGCATTTAGTCCACCTGTGTTCCATTATGTTGCATAAAGTTTAAATAAAGAAACTCAACACCTCTTACTTTTTGTTAAAGACTAGTTAGTGTTTTTATTTTATTGTGTGTTTTGAGTCTCAAATAAATGGTTTTCTCACTTTTTTCTTGTTTCTTTTTATGTATGATACTCGTACATATTAAATTATTATAGAGAAAACATAAGTAATAAAAAATCGATGGATTTCGTGGTTTCCATTTTTTAGATTAAAAATGACAATAAATTAATGTATGAACGTCAATAACTTCTATTTATTTATCAATCAACCATTACGATAAAACGGAAATTACACTGATAAACACTTTTTCAATGTTTTTTGTTCGTTGAATTTTTACTTTTTCTGTTACTAGGTCCCTAATTTTACGTGAAATATTATATATTTCACATGAAATTGTATTTTATTGTACCCACTGTTTAATATAATAAAATAAAACATTCTCTACTTGCAAAAAAAACGGGCAAGTGCGAGTTGAACTCGCGCACCGAGGGTTCCGTACCAACTTAATTGCGGTTTACGATTTATGACGTATTAAAAAAATACTACTTACTAGATCTCGTTCAAACCAATTTTCGGTGGATGTTTAGTTTTTTCATTCTCTTATTTTTGAAGTTACAGTTACATTTTACTACTTGGGAAGTGTCTCTCTATTTTTGTGTGAAAATCACTTATAGTTTATTTATTTAATTTAAACAGAACGGCCGAAGCCAATTACACCTTTTAAACAGAGAAACAAGTACAGAAGACACAACACAACAATAGAAACAGTAAATAGAGTAAAACAAAAATTAAATGATAAAAAAAAGACACATTGTAAGTCGCGCAGGACTTTCCAATATTATAATACACATTCATACATCCATCTCACAAAATTTCGTACATTCTGACAGTATCGTCTTCCATTCCTCCTTAAACATATCAAACTCTGTGTTCAGGTCTAGGAGAGCATTAAGCGCAGAGAGAGTCCGAGGTATGGGTGATTTTGAGTGCGCAACTGTGCGACACGTTGGAACTGCCAGGAGCCGATGTTTCCTGCCACGTCTGTAGTTGTTTGGGACATATAAGTTACAGATAAGGTTTTGTAGGTCAGGAGCATCAATCATTCCCCTGAGTATCTTGAATGCCACAATCATCTGGTCACGTGACCTTCTAGCTTCTAAGGAATTGAAACCCAAGCAGCCTAGCAAGAATTTCGTGGGATATAAAAAAGGATAATAACCATAAAGTCGTTTATATAGATTTCTAAGAAATGCTTTTTGCACTTTTTCTAAAGTTAGCGTATAGTGATCTGTCTCCTGAGATACAGGCTACCTGCCTAGTTCAGGAGGCAGGGCAGTTATGTAACTATGACACTTGTTTGCAAATAAACGATTATTATTATTATTAGTGATGTTCAAACGGATTCCAAACGCACGCACTTGACTCAAGCTTGCTACGGACTAATGCACCGAAAACAAGTTTGATGACATGGGGACTTTGAAAATCGCGACAGTTCCTTAGGACAAAACCAAGACGCCTGAATGGCTCCTTGGCGGTGGATGTAATATGGTTGTGAATGGTGAGTTTCGTGTCAAATGTGACTCCCAAGTCTTTCATAGCATCAGTACGTGCGATAAGATCGTTGCCAAGCTTGTATGTGAAATATAATGGGCGCCTCATTCGACCGAAAGTCATTACATAATAGAATACTTGCCAAGTTTCAACAGTATAGTTATTTTAGTTTCGGAAAAAAATGGCTGTGATATACGGGGGTGTGTAATGTTTGGCATAATAACAAATGCTCTAATTTCACTTGAACTAACGTTCATATGACATAATTTTCATATGACATAATATCAAATGACATAAATTCATATGACCTAATGTTTCATATCATATAATATTCATTTAACATAATAACGTTTAGTATAACGTTCATTTTATATAATTTTCAATATGTATAATATTCTTTTAATATAACTTTCATTTGACCTAATATTCTTTTGACCAAAAATGTTTAATGGGCACAGTCCTAGCCTAACTCAAATGGCACTTAACCAAACCTTAAAATATTCTATGCATGGTCGAGGGTGAGCTTGGTCGACGGAGCCCCGCTTCGCGGGGCTCCTACTTCTGGGTGGTTTATAAAAAAATAACCACGAAGGTGATGGCGGGGTCTAATCGCTCGCTTCGCTCGCTCACACGACCCCGCCATCCCCTTCTAACCTAACCTATCCGAGTCGGGGTGCCCTAAAGTCCAGATTGCATCCAGTTTCTCCTGGTAACAATAGTTGAGGGTAGCAGGTGTAATTTTCTAAATTATATTAAAAGTTACTTAGAGATTATTAATATTATAGTAAATGAATAATATGCTAAATGAATATTATGGGAAATGTGCATTATAGGAAATGTTCATTATGTCATATGAAATTAGGTAAAATGAAATTATATCAACAATTCATTATGTCAACTGATCGTTATGTTAAACAAAATTATGTTAACTGAAATTATGTCAAGTGAACGTTAGATATTTTGTTATTATGTCAATCGTTACACACCCGATATACGGTCAGACAGACAGACATGACGAATCTATAAGGGTTCCATTTTTTTGCCATTTCGCTACGGAACCCCAAAAATGTTGATTATTAACATTGTAATTAAAACAGCGTTGGTATATTTAGGATTTGGAAACCCTAAAATTATTTGTTTTTTTTTTCTATTTTTGTGTGAAAATCTTAATACGGTGCACAGAGTGCATCTACTTACCAAGTTTCAACAGTATAGTTCTTTTAGTTTCGGATACAGAACCCTAAAAATGTTGATTATTAACATTATAATTAAAACTACGTAAGTACGTTTAGAATTTGTTAATTAATTTAGCTAGATATCGGATTGTTTTGATTTTTCCTTATTAAAGTTTTGGGTTCCCTAAAAACTGGTGTTTGATTGATTTTTAAGTTAAGCAAACCAGATCGAAACATTCTGCAAACCTGAATTAAAAAGATTCCTCCGACCACACGGGTATTTTGTCTGGTATGGAGGACTGCCCGATAGTTGTTTTCGGACCAATGTAGGATTGGATTGCAGTGTAGAATTTTGTCTTTTAGTTCCTACTAGCTCCTGCCAGCGGCTTCCCCTGCGCGGAACTAAAACATTGTCTCAAGGGAACATACTCTCGAGATAAAACGTATCCTATGTGCTATTCCAGAACATGGACTACCCGTGTGCGTGAAGGAACGACAAGAAGTAACAAAACACATACATTCACAAACTTTCGTCTTTATAATATTAAGTTGAGGTGACTGATAAGGTACACAATATTACTAGAAACATCCGTATCATCAGTTGTTCAGAATATTCTGGCAAGACTTGGTTCCTCATCGCAAAAGCAGTTCAAAATGATGAAGAGTTTTCCCATTGTTTTGATAAATCAGGTGTGTCTGACATCGACGCGCAAACGAATAAAATGGATCTAGTACATGTTAATTGATTAGAATAACGATTTTATACAGATATTTGTTGAAAAAATAGGAGTTAGCCGAAGAAAAATTCCATCTGCGGGGGTTCTGTAATCATCTACTGGATCCATGGTATTCGTTTGTGCTCCTCTGACACATCCTGAACTTAGGATGGGTCTACCAAATACCAACTTGATACACTTGAGTCAATTAAGAAGCGAGTCAAGAGGATCGTCGGCAGTAATGCACGTGTCAAGTCAAAACTCCAAAGTGTTGGTCATCGACGCCAAACTGATCGCCTGTCGGTTTTCTATCGTTTAAGTTCGTTCCATCATCGGGCCACTAGACGTATGGCGTTGTGTCACCGGTACATGGTGGACATCCCACCCATACGTACGTTTTGGGAATACATTTATTGTGCGTAAGGAGTGGAATCTGTGTTTCCTGATAGCTACAACTTAGGTTTAAGTCAAGAGCGAATAGATTTCTTCTAGGCAAGCATATAGCCGGCTACATAATAGCTTGCCATCAGGTGAGATAGTGGGCAACGCAAGCTTATCCACAATAAAAAAAATGTTTGGGATCACAGTATTGAGTCATGTATTTATCGGTATTTCAACTAGTTATTGAATATTAGTTCAAACCTGTTCGATTTACTAATAAAATATTAGTAAACTGGAATTTAAGTTCAATTCTACGAAATAGTCCAGTTTCTCAGCATAGTTTCTGAAGTAAAGCAAATAAGAAAACTGAAATAATTTCATCTCCTCCTCATATTCCAAAAGCAATAATCAAGTTTAAAGAGTTGTTTTTTTAGGTTAAATGTTCCAGATATAAATTAAACAATAAGCAAAAATTTTCACAAAAATTGGTTACAAAATATTATTTTCAAAGGTGCGGAACCATCCGACAAAACAGGCACATGGCTGAAAAAGTTAATGGTTGCAGATATGACCAAATATCGGTATTTAATTAATATTTGTGGAAATTTTATTGATAATAATGTATGGTGTTGACCAGCGCAGACACAACGTTCAACGCCATCGAAAACGTCAGTATTGTATACAGCACTAGTACTTATCATATTATTTCACCACATCATTCGAAATCAGTGTTTATGACACCAGTGTATAAGACAGTAGTGCATAAGACACCAGTGTATAAGACAGCAGTGCATAAGACACCAGGGTATAAGCCAGCAGTGCATAAGAATACAGTGCATAGACTGCCGTGCATAAGACGACAGTGTGTAAGACAGCAGTGCATAAGACAACAGAGTATAAGACAGTAGTGCATAAGAATACAGTGCACAGACTGCCGTGCATAAGACGACAGTGTGTAAGACAGCAGTGCATAAGACAACAGAGTATAAGACAGTAGTGCATAAGAATACAGTGCACAGACTGCCGTGCATAAGACGACAGTGTGTAAGACAGCAGTGCATAAGACAACAGAGTATAAGACAGTAGTGCATAAGAATACAGTGCACAGACTGCCGTGCATAAGACAACAGTGTGTAAGACAGCAGTGCATAAGACAACAGTGTGTAAGACAGCATTGCATAAGACACCAGTGTATAAGACAGTAGTGCATAAGACACCAGGGTATAAGACAGTAGTGTATAAGAAACCAGTGTATAAGACAGTAGTGCATACGACACCAGGGTATAAAACGTAGTGCATAAGACACAAGTGTATAAGACAGCAGTGCATAAGACACCAGTGTATAAGACAGTAGTGCATAAGACACCAGTGTATAAGACAGCAGTGCATAAGACACCAGGGTATAAGACAGCAGTCCATAAGACACCAGTGTATAAGACAGCAGTGCATAAGACACCAGGGTATAAGACAGCAGTGCATAAGACACCAGTGTATAAGACAGCAGTGCATAAGACACCAGTGTTTAAGACAGCAGTGCATAAGACACCAGAGTATAAGCCAGCAGTGCATAATAATACAGTGCACAGACTGCCGTGCATAAGACGACAGTGTGTAAGACAGCAGTGCATAAGACACCAGGGTATAAGACAGTAGTGCATAAGACACCAGTGTATAAGACAGCAGTGCATAAGACAACAGTGTGTAAGACAGCAGTGCATAAGACAACAGTGTGTAAGACAGCAGTGTATAAGACACAAGGGTATAAGCCAGGAGTGCATAAGAATACAGTGCACAGACTGCCGTGCATAAGACAACAGTGTGTAAGACAGCAGTGCATAAGACAACAGAGTATAAGACAGCAGTGCATAAGACACCAGTGTATAAGACAGTAGTGCATAAGACACCAGGGTATAAGACAGTAGTGTATAAGAAACCAGTGTATAAGACAGTAGTGCATACGACACCAGGGTATAAAACGTAGTGCATAAGACACCAGTGTATAAGACAGTAGTGCATAAGACACGAGTGTACAGGATGACTATTAACGACATTAATTTTAATAACTCTTTAGAAACAGAGATCCTACCCGTACCGTGGTTATTAGTAATTAATGCCTTTGTTTTGATAGTGCTATCACTGACTGCACTAATTTACGGAGTGACCTTGTGGTGCCTCATCAAGAAGTTTCGACATTTCAGAAACCACGTACTTATCAACCTTTTATTTGCAAATATAGTCCGTTTTTTACTACCCGTGTTATATTTGGTTAAAATTCAAAGGTACATAGAAGTTGGTAATGATACTGTGATGATAGAGATTGCAATTTTTTTTTATATATTTTTAATATTTTTGCTATCTTTTAACTTTTGGTTAATAGTGCTATGCGTTAATTTTTACATTGATTTTGTAAAAGTTTTCCGTATTGACATTCGTAGGAAGTACCTTAAAAGTAACCTTTTTGCCTGGGGTGTACCTTCTCTACTTATGTTGATTTTACCTTTCATTTTTGAGTCTTTAAATGAATATAAATTGACAAATTTAAGCTCCGCAAAGATGCTTTCCATGTTTTTTAAGGTAATTTACTTTATCCCACCGGTGGTTAATTCTGTTATTTACATAGTGGTTTTATATCATTTATTCCGTGGCAGCAAAATTGGTACGAGTACATCCTTCAACATACTATGGCGTCGATTCTATATAGCTACCCTAATATTTTTACTTAGTAATATTTTAGCGTTATTCTATTTATTACAAGCAATATTTCATATACCAATGTTTTTTTTAGTAGAAAATTTGAATACGATAACTTTAGTTGTTTTTATAATTATAGTAAAAAGTAATCGGGAGGCATGGAAGGATTATTATAAAAAAAAAAGATCGATGCAAAACTCGTTCGAATTTAGATGAATCTGTCCCGGGACTGCTGGAAGAGAGTGCGCACGTAGATACATACTCTTCTGTCGGTATTTTCTGTTCAATTTTCAGTTTATCTGTATGCGTAAGTTAATAAATCAATAAATATGAATATGTTTTGGTATTAGGTACATGAATTTTGAAAATTATTAGGACTCGACTGTCTTCATATACGGAGTGACATCGTCGAGCGTTATCAAGAAGTTTCGTCAGACATTAGTTGTTTCTCAGTCAAGTCTTTTTCTTTGTAAATATTGTTATTATTGTTTAATGTTAGTTAGTTTATGTTTACTTTTACTTCTACTTCTTCTTTTACTGTTGATGTGTTTCTTAGTGAAATCCTAGATTATGTCAGGTGTTACGGTCGCCTTTCGATTATTCTATTTCTTAATTTGAAGGTTAGGAAAAAAGAGTAGGTATGTAGGCTTTTTGGTCACATTCAAGTCTTTTTTTTTAATAGTTTTTTTATGTTAGTTTGTTTAGGCTTTTAGTTCTTCTTGTCATTTCGATGTACCTCCTTAATTTTCTCTGACCAGTGTTTGGCAAACGGTACGGACCTTTTAGGATCTATACGAGGCCAGTACAGTTTCTAAAAGGTCGTTGTGCAGGATGGGCAGTTTAGTAAGTGTCGCATATCTTGTGCAGCGGCTCCACACTGGCACTGTGTTAAGGATGGGTCGAGGCAACAACATTTGGCCAGATTGTTTTTTTCTGCCGTAACTCGTATATATTAAGTTCGTCTATAGGAAACATTAGAAATAAAAAAAAATGGGACTACGATGGATGTCGTGGATTCAATTATTTAGATTTAAAATGTCAATAAATTAATGTATGTACATCAATAACTTCTATTTATTAATTAATTAACCATTACGACTAATCGGAAATTACAGTGATTAAACAGTATTTTAATGTTTTTTGTTCCTTGAATTTTTACTTTTTCTTTTCTTAGGTCCCGCATTTCACGTGTAATATTTAGTCCAGTGCCTGGGGGTTTTACCTGGAACTTGGTTGACTGTGGGTGATTCCCCTACCGGAAAAAAAAAATGACGCTGATTTTCAACTGAACCTTTGAGTGTCGGTACGGATAAAAATCAGTTGTCGTATATAAGTGAATTAAAAGAAATAAATAGTTACATAAGAATATATATGTTATATGCATACTTATATAATGTGTAAAAAGGGATAAATCATAAATAAATGTTTAGTGTTAGATGTGTAGGTGTGTAATAAGAATAAAAAATAATATCGCCAACTTCAAAACTTTTTTATGGGTTTAACTTTTTGTAGGTTGTATGTACCTGTACAACGATTAAAAGGAAACCGGTCTCGAGTCACCGCCGTCAATACAATGCAAGTTCCATTTACTATTATGCATTTGGCGACTGAGCGCGGTAGACGGGTAGCAAGCAACTAACGACAAACATTATAAGTATTTAGTGAGATTAGAAAGTGATTGACTTCGGGGATTTAAAATATATATATATATTATTATAATGTGTAGTTAAAAGTTGTCAGTAAAGTGAATCTAAAATAGTGAAGAAGCTACAAATGGCAAAAGCCAGTACATACGACATCAGCAGTGCATTCTTATCTACATCATCCAAAGATGTGTTATCGGTAGACATTTTCAAAAAGTTTGCCTTGATTATCATTGTGTTTAGTCTGGCAGCCCTTATTTATGGACTGATATCGTGGTGCCTCATAAAAAAGTTCCGTCATGTCAGGAACTATGTGCTCCTCAACGTGATGCAAGCCAATGTACTGCGTAGCTTCGCGTTTATATTTTACGGGTTTTTTTAAAACGTTTCTGTCTATATTTGCTGTGTGAACCTTTTATCTTCAATGGCGAGGGATTCGAACATCGCTTCCAGTGTGTTAATTTCTTTAAGTATCTCTTTTGTACTGTATACTTACTTTTGATTGTTGGTTACTTGTGTTAAGTTATATTTTTTATGTCGACTTTGTAAGAATTTTCAATATTGACATACGTAGAAGGTATTTTAAGAGTAGCCTGTTCGGCTGGGGTGTACCGTTTATATTAGTCTTTTTATATTTTCTTACTGGTTGGGTTGTTGATATGTTGGATATGAAAAAATCACTTACAATTCCAATAGGTATGTCAGTGTTATTGATACCTGTAACTATAAGTTTGGTGGTTTATGTTATTGTTGTATTTTCTCTGTTCCGTGGTAGTGAAACTGGTGCGAGAACATCTACTAATAAATGGCGTCACTTTTATATAGCTACCTTAATATTTATACTTAGTGATATTATAGTATTGTATGCTGCTAAAGAAATATTTGATATAAAAAGTAACTTAATTGAACTTGTAGGCTTCAGGAGAATTACTGAATTCTATAGCATTAGCTGTGTATTTCACTTTATGCAAAAGTAATCGAGAAATTTGGCGTGAATTTTTAAAAAGGCGATTGTTACAAAGGTTACAAAAAATAATACGATATTATATAATTTGTATTTTGAAGATGGCTTTATATGTTTTGTCAAAAATGTTTGAGGAAAATGAAACTCGTTAGAATTTTAATGAGCCAAGTTCAGAATATTTAAATGTCAAATATTTGTAACTGGTTTTTATGGTCACCACATCATTCGAATCAGTGTTTACAACACCAGTGTATAAAACAGCAGTGCATAAAACACCAGTGTATAAGGAAGCAGTGCATACGACACAAGTGTATAAGACAAGAGTGCATACGACACACAAGCATATTATAATAGAGTACTCAACATCTTCTGTGCATGATAACTGCATAGAAATCTCTTTGCTTATAAAATCAGTGTATACAACATCAGTAGATACGACAACAGTGTATAAGACACCAGTACATACGGCACTAGTGTATAAGACAGCAGTGCATAAGACACCAGTGTATAAGACACCAGTGTATAAGACACCAGTTCACAAGACACCAGTGTATAAGACACCAGTACATAAGGCACCAGTGTATCAGACAGCAGTGCATAAAACACCAGTGAATAAGACAGCAGTGTTTAAGACAGTAGTGCATAAGACACGAGTGTACAGGATGACTGTTAACGACAGTAATTTTAGTAACTCTTCGAAAGCATATTTCCTATTTTTCCCGTTACCAGTCCTAATTAATGAATGTTTTTTGGTAGTGCTATCACTCACTGCACTAATTTACGGAGTGACCTCGTGGTGTCTCATCAAGAAGTTTCGAAATTTCAGAAACTATGTACTTGTCAACCTTTTATTTGCAAATATCGTCCGTTTTTTACTACCCGTGTTATATTATGTTATAATTAAAAGGTACATAGAAGTTGGTGATGACAGTGTTGTGAACATAGTGATAATATTATATAGTTATTTTTATTGTACATTTTTGCTATCTTTTAACTATTGGGTAATAGTGCTATGCGTTAATTTTTACATTGATTTTGTAAAAGTTTTCAGTATTGACATTCGTAGGAAGTACCTTAAAAGTAACCTTTTTGCCTGGGGTATACCTTCTCTACTTATGTTGATTTTACCTTTCATTTTTACGGCTTTAGATGAATATAAATTGACAAATTCAAGCCTCGCAGAGATGCTTCCCATGTTTTATAAAGTAATTTACTTTATCCCACCGGTGGTTAATTCAGTTATTTACATAGTGGTTTTATATCATTTATTCCGTGGCAGCAAAATTGGTACGAGTACATCCTTCAACATACTATGGCGTCGATTATATATAGCTACCCTAATATTTTTATTTAGTAATATTTTTGCGTTATTCTATTTATTACAAGAAATATTTCATGTAACAATGTTTTTTTTAATAGAAAATTTGAATACGATAACTTTATTTTTTTTATTTTTTTTTTTATTTTTATTTAACGGTTTATGTACACACAAAAGAATTATAAAAGAAAAAGGAGACAGACAATAGGTACAACGGTAATGCTTATTTCTAAAGAAATCTCTTCCAGCATACCGCGAAAGGAGAGTTGGAAGAGAAAGAGAAGTAGACACCGTGTGTGACAGTAAAATGACAGTAAATATATTATACAAAAATAGTTATTAATAAAATGATAAAACATGCAATTAAAGATACATATATATATAATAATAATATACATATTATAATAAATAATACAAAAATACATACTAAATAATACTATAAAAATACATACTTATTTGCAACTATGATGAAATTGACAGATAGTGTTCTTTCACTCTACTCTTAAAAAGAGCTAGGGTTTGACAGCCTCTAATGTCAGGCGGCAGTGCGTTCCACAAACGTACGGCGTGCGAAGTAAAGGAATAGGAATAGAAATCGGTGGAGTGGGGAGGGGATTTAAGGAGATTCTTTAGATGCGACCTGCAAGGTGCATCGGAAGGACGTGAAAAGGAAAATCTTTCCCGCAAATAGGAAGGCATTTTCGGGTTGTGAAGGATGTTAAATAGCAGACATAACAATCGAGAGTTCCTGCGAAGTCGAATAGGGAGCCACTTGAGTACCTTGCGAAAGCCGGAGACATGATCATACTTTTTAAGATTAAAAATGAAACGAATACAAATATTTTGCAAACGCTCAAGTTTATTTAAAAGCTCCTCGGTGGCATCCAAATAACATGCGTCAGCGTAGTCTATGATGGGCTGAATTAGTGTCTGGGCGAGGGAAATTTTGGTGTTCAAGGGCAAGAAACTCTGAAGGCATTTCAACGAATGAAAAGTGTAGTGCACTTTGCGACTGACTTCAGCGACATGGGCAGTCCACGACAGATGAGAGTCCATGATCACCCCCCAGTTTTTGGCTGTCTTCGCGTAGTCGATTTGTACTCCATTCAACCTAAGAGGAGACAGCGACGTAACATTGAGCTTGTTCCGCATATACCTGCCGCCAATGACCATGGCCTGGGACTTCTTGGGGTTTATTTTCAGCCCAAAAGACTGTGACCACTCCCCTATCAGCTCCAGGTCACTGTTTACAGCGGACACGGCGGCTTCTGCATCTTCACCACGAAAGTGATGGTAGAGCTGCAAGTCGTCTGCATAGAGATGGAAGTTAGAGGAAATTACTCTGGTGACAGAGTTAATAAAGATAGAAAAGAGAAGAGGAGAGAGAACGCCACCCTGAGGCACACCCGCAGTAAGACAACACCAATCCGAAGAAGACTCATCAAGGCGTACCCGCTGCGAGCGGCCACTGAGATAGGAGTCAAACCAAGTAATAGTAGAGGAAGAGAAGTTTAGGGAATTAAGGATTCCAAGAAGGATATCGAAGTCAACAGAATTGAAAGCACTGCTGAAATCAAGTAGAACAAGTAACGTGAGAGATTTGTGGTCCATAGCCCAGCGGATGTCATCAGTAACCTTTAAAAGAGCTGTGACAGTGCTGTGACCAGGCCGAAAACCGGATTGGAAAGGGTTAAGAAGATCATTACTAGACAGAAAAAGAGAGAGTTGCTGATGGACAATGTGCTCAAGAACTTTGGAGAGGTAAGGAAGGATGGAAATTGGCCTGAAGTCGGTCGGTGAGGCCGGGTTAGGGATTTTGGGTAATGGAATAATATGGGCTTGTTTCCAGACACCAGGAACAGCGCCCGAAAACAAGGAGAAGTTAAAAATGTGGGTCAAGACGGGAAGTAGTGCAGGAAGAATAGGAGAAATCATTCTTGAGCAAACGTTGTCATTACCTACAGCAGAAGAGGAGATGGCATTGACAGATTTCTTGACATCATTTTCACTCACAGGACGAAATTCGAAAGAGGAACACTTCGGCATAGGTAAACAGGACAATTTATTTAGTGTCGCTGATTTGACGTGTGGATCTATGGTAACGGGAGGAAGTGAGAAATGTTTGTTGAGAGCACACACGTCAGTATCGTTGCTAGCAGCGACAGGAGACTTACCAATGCCGACAGTCTTCAGAAACTTCCAAACCTCCGAGGAGTTCCGGTTGTCAAGAGAATTATGGAAGTAGCGTCTCTTTGCATCCCTACACATCCGACTGCAGCGATTACGCAGCTCCTTATACACACTCTGGTTGCGCTCGGAAGGACAGCGCTTCAACCTCCTTTTGGTACGGTCTCTACTAGCCATCGCATCCTTAATAGCAGGAGTGAGCCAGGGAGCTGGAACATATTTAACCTTCACACGACGAATGGGGGCGTGATGATCGTACAGGTTAAGGATTTTACTAATATTTATACTTAGTAATATTTTAGCGTTGTTCTATTTATTACAAGCAATATTTCATAAACCAATGTTTTTTTTAATAGAAAATTTGAATACGATAACTTTAGTTGTT
The DNA here is from genome assembly GCA_030763345.1 of Mythimna separata. NCBI lineage: Eukaryota > Metazoa > Arthropoda > Insecta > Lepidoptera > Noctuidae > Mythimna > Mythimna separata. Next base: position 11,808,439 of record CM061192.1, read on the forward strand.
TTTATAATTATAGTAAAAAGTAATCGGGAGGCATGGAAGGATTATTATAAAAAAAAGAGATCGATGCAAAACTCGTTTGAATTTAGATGAATTTGTCCTGGGACTGCTGGAAGAGAGTGCACACGTAGATATACCTACTCTTCTGTCTGTATTTTCTGTTCAATTTTCAGTGTTTCACTAAGCGTAAATTAATAAATCAAAAAATAAAGATGAATAAGTTTTGGCATTAGGTACATGAATTTTGAAAATTATTTGGTTTAAGAAATGTATCCAGTAAGGAAAAAGGAATTTGTTCTAAAGTTATTTTTTTATAAGTGGACAATGATTAAGACTTTTTAGACAAACTTAATTTCATTGTACCCTAATAATTACCCAAGTCGCTTGACTTTTTAGATAGAATCTAACACCACTAACACTGAACTAGTTTATATTGAGGTCCAGTGTTAATGATCCCGGTGCCAATACTGTTTCTCATCTCGAGATTTTTAACTGGATATTGTTAACTCTCACTTTGGCTCAACTCAAAAGAATTTATTTCAAATGAACCAATACAGCCACTTTTTAAAGCTCAAAAGGCCAGTCTGTCAGAAAAGACTAAGCTGATTGCACATTCCAAAGCGTAGATCTCTACGGAGAAGAGTGTGCAAGAAACTCCACGGACACTCTTTTCTCTTTTTTTTTTGTCTGTGTGTACCAAGAACGAATACTGCCTTAATGTATAAAAGTGTCTTTCACTTGCCACCAGTTATATTAATAAATTGCCAAAAGAGCTTAAAAAACTTAATATTAATCTATTTATACAAAAACTGACAGGTATGCTGTGTCAAAAGTGTTATTATACTGTATCAGATTTTTTATCAGATAAATTTTGACATTGTGTAGGTAATTGCAATTTTTGTAACATTATGTAATTTGCTTCTTTGGCGATATTGTAATTACAAATCAAACTTATAATTGCTCTGACTTGTTGGTTGTATTATTGTATAATTTGCTTCTTTTACAATTTTAAATTTATAAATCATAATTATTTAAATTGGAATTATTTTGACATTTACTTAACAAATAGTTTTTGAGTTAATCTACTTCCTTGACAATATTATAAACAAAAATCCTAATTAATTATTTAAATCTGAATTATTTTGACATTAACTTAATTTTTGTTTTTTTTTTTGGCATTTTGACGTAATTGTACTTATAGAAATGAAATAATGTAATCATTTATGTATTTAATTTGTAGTTAAGTACAAGTGAGTTTTGTTAATTTTATTTTTAATACTTGCTGAGTGTCAAAATTGTAACTAATTCTTTTTGTATACCTATAGTAGACAGATCATAGCGAACTATCTCAAATATGATCAACCACTGTACCTATGTATCACAGATAAAATATTTCTGATTTCTGATTTCTGACCCACATATCATTTCTTCATATAAAAAGTGATATCGTCGAGTTTCGTCATACACTATATACTTCTTAGTGCATCTTAGCTTATGTCTTGTGTTACGATCGCCTTTCGATAATTCCATTTATTTATTTGAATTTTAGGAAAAGAACTATGTAGCATTTTTGGCCTCATGCAAGTCTTTTTCTATTTAAATATTGTTATTATTGTTTAATGTTAGTTAGTTTATGTTTACTTTTAGTTCTTCTTCTTTTTTTCATGTCGATGTACTTTAACAAAATGTTCTCTGACCAGTGTTTGGCAAACTATACGGTCCTATTATTGACCTCGTATAGATTCTAAAAGGTCGTTGTGCAGGATGGGCAGTTTAGCAAGTGCCGCATATCTTGTGCAGCGACTCCACACTGGCACTGGGTTAAGGATGGGTCGAGGAAGCAACATTAAGCCAGATTGTTTTTACAGTTGCCAACCTGGGTCGGCAAACTAACCCCTTACCCCTATCTTAATGTTACTTTCTTTTTTATGCAACAGCCATGCTTTCTCTACACTAACTACTTTTAATGGACTGGTAGAGAATGCCTAAGGCAATAAGTCCACCTGTGTACCATTATGTTGCATAAAGTTTAAATAAATAAACTCAACACCTCTTACTTTTTGTTAAAGACTGGTTAGTATTTTTATTTTATTGTGTGTTTTGAGTCTCAAATAAATGGTTTTATTGCTTTTTCCTGGTTTTTATTTTTCGTGTGATTCTCGTACATATTAAGTTCTTATAGAAGAAACATAAGTAATAAAAAATCGATGGATATCGTGGTTTCCATTTTTTAGACTAAAAATGTCAGTAAATGAATATATATAAATAACTTCTATTTATTAATAAATTAACCGTTACGAAAAAACGCAAATTATACTAATTAAACACTATTTGAATGTTTTTTGTTCGTCGACTTTTTCTGTTACTAGGTCCCTAATTTTACCTGAAAAATTATATATTTCACATGAAATTGTATTTTATTGTACCCACTGTTTAATATAATAAAATAAAACATACTTTACTTGCAAAAAAAACGGGCAAGTGCGAGTCGAACTCGCGCACCGAAGGTTCCGTGCCAACTTAATTACGGTTTACCATTTATGACGTACAAGACTACTGATTAGATCTCATTCAAACCAATTTTCGGTGGATGTTTCGTTTTTCCATTCTCTTATTTTAGAAGTTATAGTTATATTTTACCAATTTGGGAGTGTCTCTCTATTTTGTGTGAAAATCTGAATGCGGTTTACAGGATGATCTACCTACTTGCCAAGTTTCAACAGTATGGTTATTTTAGTTTCGGAAAAAAATGGCTGCGACATACGGTCAGACAGACAGACATGACGAATCTATAAGAATTCCGTATTTTTTGCAATTTGGCTACGGAACCCTAAAAATGTTGATTATTAACATTATAATTAAAACTACGTAAGTACGTTTAGAATTTGTTAATTAATTTACCTAGATATCGGATTGTTTTGATTTTTCCTAATTAAAGTTTTGGGTTCCCTAAAAACTGGTGTTCGATTGATTTGGTAGTGATTTTAAAGTTAAGCAAAATAGGGCGAAACATTCTGCAAACCTGAATTAAAAGTTTCCTCTGACCAGACGGGTATTATGTCTGGTATGGGGAACTGCTCGATAGTTGTTTTCGGACCAATGTAGGATTGGATTGCAGTGTAGGATTTTGTCTTTTAGTTCCTACTAGCTCCTGCCAGCGGCTTCCCCTGCGCGGAACTAAAACATTGTCCCAAGGGAACATACTCTCGAGATAAAACGTATCCTATGTGCTATTCCAGAACATGGACTACCCGTGTGCGTGAAGGAACGACAAGAAGTAACAAAACACATACACTCACAAACTTTCGTCTTTATAATATTAAGTTGAGGTGACTGATAAGGTACACAATATTACTAGAAACATCAGTATCATCGCTTGTTCAGAATATTCTGTCAAGACTTTTTCCCTCATCGCAAAAGCAGTTCAAAATGATGAAGAGTTTTCGTAGTGTTTTGATAAATCAGGTGTGTCTGACATCGACGAACAAACGAATACCATGGATCTAGTACATGTTGATTGATTAGAATAACGATTTTATACAGATATTTGTTGAAAAAATCAGGAGAAAGCCAACGAAAAACTCCATCAGCGGGGGTTCTGTAATCATCTACTGGATCCATGGTATTCGTTTGTGCTCCTCTGACACATCCTGTACTTAGGATGGGTCTACCAAATACTAACTTGATACACTTGAGTCAATTGAGAAGCAAGTCAAGAGGATCGTCGGCAGTAATGCACGTGTCAAGTCAAAACTCCAAAGTCTTGGTCATCGACGCCGAATTGCTCGCCTGTCGGTTTTCTATCGTTTAAGTCCGTTTCATCATCGTCATGTTTGGGAACATGCATGTTCATCTCAAATACGCTCACCATAATTTAAGTTCAACAAAAAATATTGTTGTTAGTTCACATTGCCTAACTAGATGGCGTTGACATCGAATTAGAAGTCGATGTTAAGATTCTCCGCCGTTTAGTTAGGGTCGTGTCGATAAAGATCAATATGAGAATAAAAACAGATCAGTATTCAGTATTCGGTTGTTTTAATTTACACTCAACCTTACTTTGATATTAAGTTCAAATTGTACTGGCTGACCATTCGCCGCGTCCGGTACTCAACATTGGTCCTACGAACCGGATAAATAACCGTTTTTTGAGTTCGCGCGCGGCCCGGTCCGCTTGCCCGTGTACTCGCAGTGGATTGCTGCAGAAAGAGTACTCGGTCCCCCGCATCGGCAGCGACAGCTCTGTCTACTGTTGTGGACGAGCTCGGCAGCAGCGGCAGGAAAGTGGTGACCAGAGGGCGCCACTTGCAATCAGATCAAACGGAAGGTGATCATACGTCACCCCCGCAGTTCAACGTGTCGTCACAAGGAGGACGTCACACCCCCCAGTTCAACGTGACATTAGAAGACTGACGTCACATCCAAAGGTTCAACTTGTCGCCACCAGGGAGCGCCAGAAACATCGTGTCACAGTATATCGTGTTGTGAGTGAAGTGCAAATTGTGAGTACATTTTAATATTCATAGACAAAGGAAGTCAAACAAACAATTTTGAACTTTATTTCTTCTAAGAGTTTAACTTACACGATTTTAAAGAATTTTGGACTTACAGAATTTTAAGTAAATTTTAAGACTTAAATATTTCCGCTTAGATTTTAATAATTTGTGTTGTGTGCATGTTAGTTAAGGACTTAGAATAGTTTCTAAAAAAACGAAGGAACGGGGAACCTATGCCCGATTTCCGATAGATGTTAGTTATATTTAAAACACTTGCAAAATTTTGCACAACTTTTTAGGAAATAGAATAGTTTTGTCAATACTGGACTTGTATTTATTTCAAGTCAGGTTTGCTTACAAAACAAATATTGTTTTGATATATTTCTTGGTTTGGTTATATTAGAAGTTTTAAATTAATATATACACGTTAAATTGGTTTTATTTAAATTGTTTTCTCGTTAAGAATTGTGTCAAAGATGGAGGGATTAATTAAAGTACTAAAAGGTTTCCAAAATGTTATTACTAAAGGATTAGCAAACTTCAAAAAGAGTCCCAAAGAAAGATTAACGATCGAATACATTGAGACTAGACAAGAATTGTTAGAAAAAGATTGGGATTCGTTTAAAGAAACCAAAACGAAAATTTATCAAAACATGAAATTAGACGATAGTATAGAGGAAAAGGTTGTTGACATTTATGATGCAACCGAAGACACTTATATAATGTATAAGAGTTTGTTAAAAACAACCCTTAATGAAATTAGGCCAAGGGAACCAGTACAACCCAGTGATCATTCTTCTAACAGTTCATTTAAGTCAGCTTGTTCATTAGTTAAATTACCAAAGATCACCATTCCAATGTTCTCTGGAAAATATGGAGAATGGACAACGTTTCGTGATCTGTTTATATCACTAGTCCATAAAAATGATTCGTTAGATAACGTACAAAAGCTACACTATTTGAAAAGTCATCTTTCAGGTGAAGCTGATCAATTAATACGGAATACACCAATAACGGATGCAAATTATAGTCAATGCTGGGATTTATTAGACAAAAGGTATAGCAACAAAAGATATCTCGCCAATTGCATATTAAAAAGGTTATTTGGTATAAAACGTATGCAAACTGAGTCAGCAACTGCTTTAAAAGAACTCTTGGATACCACCAGTGATTGTTTAAATGCGTTGTCAAATTTAGGCATAAATGTGAGTACATGGGATGTTATCATTATACACATCGTGACGTTTAAATTAGATGTTGAAACGCGTAAACAATGGGAAATAAGCGTCAGCGGTAGCATTTCCAATGATTTTCCTACCATTGATCAATTCAAATTATTCTTAGAACAACGTTTCCGCGCATTTGAGTGCATAGAACCAAAAAAGGGTTCAGTTCACCAGATCAACAATAACAGTTCAAACCATACGCCTAAGACAATGCTTGCCACAAACTCATCATCACACATGAAATGCGAATTCTGTTCTGAAGCCCACAAACTTTGTTTTTGTAAAAGGTTTGCAAAACAGTCGCTTGGTGCTAGACGTGAATTTGTACGTAAAAATAGAATATGCTTTAACTGCTTAGGTAGCAACCACACAGTTACAAGCTGTAAAAAGGACACTAGTTGTAAAGTTTGCCAAAAGCGCCACCATTCACTGTTACATATTAACCAAGACCAAAACCCTGAAGCAATGCCAGCTGCTGATAGTGCTAGTCCTTCGACTAGTGCTAATCAGATAGTCGCTTGCTTGTCAACAGGAAAGGTACCCAAACCCAGACAAGTTTTATTAGCCACTGCGCTAATAAAAGCCGAGTCAAACACGGGTGGATACCAAACAGTACGAGCCTTACTCGATCAAGGTTCCCAGGCTTGTTTCGTTACAGAAGCAGCAGTTCAACTTCTCAACCTGAAAAAGATTCCAATTCAAGGGTGTGTTTTAGGGTTAGGAGACAATAGGTCAACCATGACAAAGTATATGGTACAAATAACGATTAAATCTCGCGTCGAATTTAGTTTTAAGATTACGTTTAATGCTTACGTTTTAAGCAAGATCACTTCTTACTTACCAGAGCGAAGCTTAAACCCAGATGCTTTCGATTGGTTAGAGGTCAACAATCTGTGTTTAGCAGATCCAGAATTCAACACACCCAACAAAATCGACATTCTGTTGGGTGCTGACATTTATAGCTGTATTATTAAAGAAGGTTTAGTTAAGAGTCCTTCTGGTACTCTTATAGCACAGAGTACTAGACTAGGTTGGGTCCTGTCAGGTGCAGTGGGCCCTGAAAGTAATGGTACAAATAAAATTAGCGTAATGCATTGCATGGTGCACGTAGATGATATTTTAAAGAAATTTTGGGAAATTGAAGAGCATATTAGTACTAAAAAGATATTTACACTAGAGGAGAAGAAATGCGAAGAGCTTTATAATGAAACTACTAAGAGAGATAACGATGGTAGATATATAGTCAGGTTACCTTTTCGGGACGAAGATCCTCCTTGCAAGTCTGGAAATTCACGTGGCATAGCTAAATCAAGATTTTTAGCATTAGAGAGAAGATTAGCAAAGAACGAAGAATTAAAAGAAAAATACACAGAAGTAATAAATGAATATTTACAGTTAGGTCATATGAGGCACGTGAAAAAAGATGATAGCAAAAAAGAAGAAGCAGTGTATTTACCACATCACGCAGTCATTAGGGAAGACAAGATCACAACTAAAGTACGTGTTGTTTTCAACGCCTCTGAAAGGAACAACAAAGGAGTATCACTAAATGACACGCTCATGGTTGGTCCAACACTGCAGGCTGATTTACGCCACACGGTTTTAAAATGGAGAGTACATGCTATAGGACTTGTAGCGGACATAATTAAAATGTATCGCCAAGTGAAGGTAGCAGAAGAAGATGCTATGTTCCAAAGAATACTGTGGCGTGACAGTCCGGACAAGGAGATACAAGATTACGAGCTTATGACGGTGACCTTTGGAACAGCTTCCGCACCGTACCAAGCAGTCAAAACTTTACGTCAGATCGCTGTTGATGAAGGTGAACACTACCCACTAGCTGCTGATAAGGTTTTAAATTGCTTCTACATGGACGATTTAATGACAGGATGCAACAGTGTAGAAGAAGGTATTGAAATATATAAGGAAATGATAGCATTATTAGGAAAAGGTGGATTTATATTACAAAAATGGAATAGTAATAGTCAAGAAATACTTAAGAGAATAGAAACAATTGAAAACAATGTAGTTAAAGAACAATCACATGAAACAAGAACAAATAGAAATAAGGACAAAATAATAGAACAAATAGAAATACAGAACAATGAATTAGAGAAGATAGATCAAAAGGAAGAGAAAGGGTTAGAAATCAAATTAGATAGTACAATCAAAATTTTGGGACTTACCTGGAACCGCAACGAAGATACCTTCCAGTACTCGGTGAATCTTCCGCCTCTGACGACTGCACCTGTAACTAAAAGGACAATTATTTCGGACATAGCCCGATTGTTTGACCCACTAGGTTGGTTAGCTCCTAGCGTGGTTTTAGCAAAAACATTCATCCAAAAATTATGGCTTGCAGGTGTTAGTTGGGATGAAGAACTGAACATTGAGTTAATAAACGAATGGAGTTCTTACCGTAAAGAGTTGTCACTACTTAGCAAAGTTCGGATACCTCGTTGGCTTGGAACTAAGTCGCACGACGATCTTGAGCTGCATGGCTTCAGTGACGCCTCCAAAACCGCGTACTCAGCCGTGATTTACTTGCGGCTAGTAGATGTGGTAGGCAATGTTCACATTTCGTTGTTGGTTGCAAAAACTAGAGTGGCCCCCGTCAAGCAAATTAGTATACCTCGTTTAGAGTTGTGTGGAGCAGTTCTCCTGTCAAATCTCCTAATAGAAATAGCAGATGTCATGAATATTTCTAGGGATAAAATCAAGGCCTGGACAGACTCCACTGTCGTGTTGGCTTGGCTTAACAGCCATCCCAGCAGATGGAAGACGTTTGTGGCGAATCGCACCTCGGAAATATTGACCACGATGAAGGCATCTCAATGGTTTCATGTGAAAACCAAGGACAATCCAGCAGACTGCGCCTCACGAGGTATCTTACCTAGTGCATTGATAGATAATCTTTTATGGTTTTCCGGACCATCATTTCTAACGGACAGAACAATAGTTTATAAAAGGCCAAATGATTTGAATATCGACTTAGAGCAAACAACAAAAACACACATTGCTGTAGTGCCAGAGCTTTCAATGTTCAAGCGGTATTCGTCATTACAAAAATTAGTTAGGGTAATCGCATATTGCAGACGGTTTTTAAGGAATAACACTTTTAAACATAGTTATTTACAAAAGTTAGAACTAGAAGCAGCGTTAGAATGTTGTATAAGACAAACACAAAAGGATATATTTACCGTAGAATATTTACAATTACAGGACAAAGGTTATTTACAATTAAAATCTAGTAAGCTCAAATCACTTTGTCCATATCTGGACGACAAAGGCCTTATAAGGGTTCGAGGAAGACTTGAGAAAGCTCCTTTGAGTGAAGACACAAAGCATCCGATAGTATTACCAAACTCCTGTCATCTGACAAACCTTATAGTGGCAGATGCCCACATAAAGACTCTGCACGGAGGTCCGCAGCTAATGTCAAATTATTTAAGAACAGCTTACTGGGTCATAGGAGTCAGGAACCTAGTCAAACACCATGTACGGAAATGTGTAACATGCGCTAAACATCGCGCTAGCATCAAGAACCAAATGATGGGTTCGCTTCCATCGGTTAGGTGTTCTCCAGCGCGACCGTTTTTACACAGCGGTGTTGATTATGCTGGCCCTATTAATATTAGGACAACGAAAGGTCGTGGGCACCGTTCGTACAAGGGCTACATATGTTTGTTTGTGTGTATGTCCACCCGTGCAATACATTTAGAAGTCGTCAGTGACATGAGTACACAAGCCTTTTTAGCCGCTTTCAGGCGTTTTGTGTCCAGGCGAGGTCATTGCGCCAAAATATGGAGCGACAATGGCACTACATTTGTAGGTGCCTCCCGAGAATTGCAACAATTAGCATCCATTCAGGCAGCAATAGCAGAACAACTCGAGACCAACGGTACTGAGTGGCACTTCATTCCCCCACATAGCCCTAATTTCGGTGGACTTTGGGAAGCAGGTGTGAAGTCCACAAAGTTTCACCTCAAACGGGTCATTGGTGATGCTACTTTGACGTATGAGGAAATGAGCACACTCCTCTATCAAGTAGAAGCTTGTTTAAATTCGCGTCCAATGAGCGTCATTAATGTTACTGATCCTGGTGAACTGATACCTTTAACTCCTGGACATTTTCTAATTGGAGAACCAATAGTAAATGTACCAGATAATAAATACGAAAGTAGTAATGTTAGTTATTTGTCGCGGTGGCAATTTATTCAACGAATGCTGCAATCATTTTGGAAACGCTGGTCTCAGGAATATTTGTCTAATCTTATGAACCGGTACAAATGGTCTTATAAAATTCCTGAGCCAAATATTGGAGACATTGTGTTGGTTAAGGAAGACGATTTGCCGCCAAGTCGTTGGATGTTAGGTCGCGTAGTAGAGAAGCATCCCGGTGCTGATAACATCACCCGTGTAGTCACATTACGCACTAAATCCTCTACTATTAAGAGGCCAACCTCCAAACTTTGTATTTTACCAGTTGCAGATCACTGAATTTAAATATGTTTGTTATGTCATATTGTTATTTTAGAAGCTTAGCCAATTAAGTAGCTTAAGGTTTTCAACTGTTATAAGTTAAGTTTATGTTTTTAGATTTTAAGATTGATTGTAGTACAATTTCTTAATTTAAGACTAGATCAAATCTGAGATCAAATGTGTGTCAGATCCAGGATTTATTTCAAGAAGGACATTCCTTCAGTAACGTCCTTGGTGGGCGGTATGTTTGGGAACATGCATGTTCATCTCAAATACGCTCACCATAATTTAAGTTCAACAAAAAATATTGTTGTTAGTTCACATTGCCTAACTAGATGGCGTTGACATCGAATTAGAAGTCGATGTTAAGATTCTCCGCCGTTTAGTTAGGGTCGTGTCGATAAAGATCAATATGAGAATAAAAACAGATCAGTATTCAGTATTCGGTTGTTTTAATTTACACTCAACCTTACTTTGATATTAAGTTCAAATTGTACTGGCTGACCATTCGCCGCGTCCGGTACTCAACAGGCCACTAGACGTATGGTGTTGTGTCACCGGTACATGGTGGACATCCCACCCATACGTACGTTTTGGGAATACATTTATTGTGCATAAGGAGTAGAATCTGTGTTTCTTGATAGCTACAACTTAGGTTTAAGTCAAGGGTGAATAGGTTTCTTCTAGGCAAGCATATAGCCGGCTACATCATAGCTTGCCATCAGGTGGGCAACGCAAGCTTATCCACAATAAAAAAAAATGTTTGGGATCACAGTATTGAATCATGTATTTACGTGTATTTCAACTATTGAATATTAGTTCAAACCTGTTTGATTTACTAATAAAATACTAGTAAACTGGAATTTAAGTTCAACTCCACAAAATATTCCAGTTTCCCCGCATAGTTTTTAAAGTGAAGCAAATAAGAAAACTGACATAATATCATCTCCTCCTCGTATTTCAAAAGTAATAATCAAGTTTAAAGAGTTGTTTTTTTCAGCTTAAGTGTTCCAGATATAAATGAAATAATAAGCAAAACTCTTCACAAAAAATTGATTAAAAATATTATTTTCAAAGGTGCGGAACCATCCGACAAAACAGGCACATGGCTGAAAAAGTTAATGGTTTCAGATAAGACTACGTATCGGTTTTTAATTAATATTTGTGGAAATTTTATTGATAATATGTATGGTTCTGACCAGCGCAGACACAAGTTCAACGCCGTTGAAAACGAACGCCAACGAAAAATATACAGGATCATTGCTTACAACACTAGTGTAACACTTACGTCACCACATCATTCGAAATCAGTGTATACGACACCACTCTATAAGGCAGCAGCGCATAAGACACCAGTGTATAAGAAAGCAGTGCATACGACACGAATGTATAAGACAGCAGTGCATACGACACACAGGCATATGATAATAGAGCACTCAACATCTTCAGTATATGATCACTGCATACAAATCTCTCTACCTACAATATCAGTGTATACAACACCAGTGGGTACGACAACAGTGTATAAGACACCAGTATATACGGCACTAGTGTATAAGACAGCAGTGCATAAGACACCAGTGTATAAGACACCAGTACATAAGGCACCAGTATATAAGACAGCAGTGCATAAGACCGCAGTGTATAAGACACCAGTGTATAAGACACCAGTGTATAAGACAGTAGTGCATAAGACACCAGTGTATAAGACAGTAGTGCATAAGACACCAGTGTATAAGACAGTAGTGCATAAGACACCAGTGTATAAGACAGTAGTGCATAAGACACCAGTGTATAAGACAGTAGTGCATAAGACACCAGTGTATAAGACAGTAGTGCATAAGACACCAGTGTATAAGACAGCAGTGCATAAGACACCAGTATATAAAACAGCAGTGCATTAAACAGTAGTGAATAAGACAGCAGTATATAAGACAGCAGTGCATAAGACACCAGTGTATAAGACACCAGTGTATAAGACAGCAGTGTATAAGACACCAGTGTATAAGACACCAGTGTATAAGACACCAGTGTATAAGACAGCAGTGTATAAGACACCAGTGTATAAGACAGCAGTGTATAAGACACCAGTGTATAAGACACCAGCGTATAAGATAGTAGTGCATAAGACACGAGTGTACAGGATGACTATTAACGACATTAATTTTAATAACTCTTTAGAAACAGAGATCCAACCCATACCGTGGTTATTAGTAATTAATGCCTTTGTTTTGATAGTGCTATCACTGACTGCACTAATTTACGGAGTGACCTCGTGGTGCCTCATCAAGAAGTTTCGACATTTTAGAAACCACGTACTTATCAACCTTTTATTTGCAAATATAGTCCGATTTTTACTACCCGTGTTATATTTGGTTAAAATTCAAAGGTACATAGAAGTTGGTAATGATACTGTGATGATAGAGATTGCAATTTTTTTTTATATATTTTTAATATTTTTGCTATCTTTTAACTTTTGGTTAATAGTGCTATGCGTTAATTTTTACATTGATTTTGTAAAAGTTTTCCGTATTGACATTCGTAGGAAGTACCTTAAAAGTAACCTTTTTGCCTGGGGTGTACCTTCTCTACTTATGTTGATTTTACCTTTCATTTTTGAGTCTTTAGATGAATATAAATTGACAAATTTAAGCTCCACAAAGATGCTTTCCATGTTTTTTAAGGTAATTTACTTTATCCCACCGGTGGTTAATTCTGTTATTTACATAGTGGTTTTATATCATTTATTCCGTGGCAGCAAAATTGGTACGAGTACATCCTTCAACATACTATGGCGTCGATTCTATATAGCTACCTTAATATTTTTACTTAGTAATATTTTAGCGTTATTCTATTTATTACAAGCAATATTTCATATACCAATGTTTTTTTTAGTAGAAAATTTTAATACGATAACTTTAGTTGTTTTTATAATTATAGTAAAAAGTAATCGGGAGGCATGGAAGGATTATTATAAAAAAAGAGATCGATGCAAAACTCGTTTGAATTTAGATGAATCTGTCCCGGGACTGCTGGAAGGGAGTGCGCACGTAGATATATACTCTTCTGATAAAAAAAAATGTATCCAATCCTGCATCACTCGGCTGTCTTCATATACGGAGTGACATCGTCGAGCGAACTTGTGCACTTGTGTTTCTCAGTCAAGCCATTTTCTTTTTCAATAATATTGTTATTGTTTAATGTTAGTTAGTTTATGTTTAATTTTAGTACTACTTCTTCTTTTCATGTCGATGTGTTTCTCAGTGCAATCTTAGCTTATGTCAGGTGTTACAGTCGCCTTTCGATTATTCCATTTCTTGAAGGTTAGGAAAAAAGAATACATGTAGCCTTTTTGGTCTCATTCAAGTCTTTTTTCTTTTACTGTTTTTTATGTGAGTTTGTTTAGGCTTTTAGTTCTTCTTATCATGTCGATGTACTTCCAAAATTTTTTCTGACCAGTGTTTGGCAAACTGTACGGATATAAAGGGTGTAAAAAGACCCTTAACGAAAACGAAAACCCCATATTCTACACATCACTGGGATACTTTTTTTCTTCTAGGACATACCTGGGAATTCACTGGTTCTGGAGATATTGAAGGTCAAAGTCAACATTTTTTTTCATTTTTTTTTCAAAATCGTATTCTAAGTATCCTTAGTAAACTTTCTTCTGAACAAACATTATCAAAATTATCAATTTTTCATAACAAATTACGCATTTAAAGTTCGAAAAATGCAACGAAAACTAAACACAACGAGCGCCTCACACACGCAAGCGTGCGGTCGGTTCAATGACCAAGCGCGAGCGGCCGAACGCTCAGCTGATAAAAGTTATTATTAATTAATTATTAATATATTTTTGGTCAAAGTTGCTTAAGTACATGTACAGAATGTGTAGTTATCGGCTTTGTGATCGGTCTTTTTACACCCTGTATACGAGGCCAGTACAGGTTCCTAAAAAGTCATGCAGGGTCGGCAGTTAAGCAAGTGTCGCATATCTTGTGCAGCGGCTCCACACTGGCACTGTGTTAAGGATGGGTCGAGGCAGCAACATTTGGCCAGATTGTTTTGAAAGCGGCCAACCTGGGTCTGCAAACTCAAAACCTCTTACATTTAGTTAAAAACTATATAGATAGTTAGTATTTTTATTTTATTCTGTTTTTTTTTTTAATCTCAAATAAATGGTTTTCTTGCTTTTTGCTTGTTTTTTTTTTTCTGCCGTAACTCGTATATATTAAGTTCTTCTATAGGAAACATTAGGAATAAAAAATATTGGGACTACGATGGATATCGTGGATTCCATTTTTCAGATGAAAAATGTCAACAAATGAATGTATGTACATCAATAACTTCTATTTATTTATTAATTAACCATAACAACTTTTTCTTTTCCTAGGTCCCGAATTTTATGTGTAATATTATATACTCGTATGTCACAAGAAATTGTATTTTTTCGTACCCACTGTTTAATCATCATCTACCTAGCCTGTTCCCTAGTTATGTTGGGGTCGGCTTACAGTCAAGCCGGATTTAGCTGAATAACAGTATTTTACGAGGAGCGGCTGCCTACCAGGCCTCCACAACCCATTAACTGGAGTGGAACGGTACTTCATGGCAAAACTGGAGTCAGATTTACCGGCTTCTGACTATCCGTAACGACTGCCAAAGATCTATAAATGATAGTGGAGACCTACGGCTTGACATGCTTTCCGAGGCACGGAGGAAACTCGTTATGTTCACCCATCCACAGACCAACCTTGATAAACGCTGTTTTACCTTGAAGATTGACCTGTGCGGTTGTTATCATCTAGCCACGAGCTCCTCGAAAAGAAGAAAAGTAAGTAAGATAAAATAAATAAAAAGTAAGTAAAGCGTGGAGGTGTGTGTGTGAGATGGAAGTGTGGGTAAGTGTGACAAAATAAAATTTCGTGTAACTTTTTAAGTTCTGTATATTTTGCATCACGACTGAGAATCGTGGCGTGGGCTAGGGCAAGCCACTAGCGACTGCATGCGCGACAGCCGCAAAAAAGTCGCCGTGGGCGATGCCCCTTAGGGCGCTTGTGCACTACACGAAATTTTACTGTCCAGCAGTCAATTTACATCAACTTTCATTGAGAATTTATTGAAATTCATCGACAATTGTAAGAAAACGGACTGCCGGACAGTCCGGCACTAAGCAGACACACCCAGGAGCTTCGCGTCACGCAGATGAAGATACTGAGGTGGATGAGCGGCGTAACGCGATCCGATCGCATACGCAACTCATTTATCCGAGGTAGTCTTGGTGTTCGTGACGTGGGGGAAAAACTGCAAGAGTGTCGTCTGCGATGGTATGGCCACATCATGCGCCGCCCTAGGGAGTACGTTGGTCGGAGATGCATGGATATGGCTGTCCTCAAGGCTAGGTCCCGTGGTCGCCCTCGCAAGCGCTGGCTGGACGTCGTCAAGTCCGACAAGAGAGCCAATGACCTTACTGAGAAGGATGTTAAAGATCGGGCAAAGTGGAGAAAACTTAGTCGGAAGGCGGACCCTGGCAATGGCCGGGATTAACGCCAGGCAGAAGGAAGGAAGGACTGCCGGACAGTAAAATTCCGTGTAGTGCATAAGCGCCCTTAGGGAAGCCAGTGGATAATTACAGGAAAACTATTGTTAAATCATTCATGAAACCAGTCCTGCAAGTCGGCCTGCAATGAGTCGAGATAATTACCAATATAATTAGTCTGTTACTAAGTATAAATATTATGTAACCACGTAATCTTATAATCTGGTTTAGTTTACGAGTTAGGGTCCGTACACACAGTCTGGAGAGCAGATTCTTATCACGTTGAAAACAGAGTTTTTAGTACCTGTTGTAAGGTTTATTTTTGAATGTGCACTGCTTTTGTCGTTAAGAATCGGAAAACTCAGTTTTCAACGTGATAAGCATCTGTTCTGTTCTCCGAGCCGGTCTGTGTGAACGGACCCTTTATTAAGAATACTTATAAGAAGTCAATCGCCATGTTTTTAACCGACTTCAAAAAGGATTATGGTGATAATTATTTCTATTCTGGTATTTAGTAACCAACTTTCGGATCAAATTGCCTTGGAGGAAATGAAACTCAGTACTTCAGAGCGAGACAATTTTAATGTGTCAAACCCGATCCTTATGTACTCTGCCATGTAACGAAACCATAGCGAGATCTAATTCGATCCTAACGTCATCTATCGATCTAACAGGTACTATTTTAACAAAATATTCAATATGTTTTTTGGGATAGCGTTAGAATCGAATTAGTCTATGTTTGCATTGAACATTCCGCCCACCAAAAGGAATATTTATTCCTTTTACAACCACCCACCATGCACAATCTCAACAACTATAAGAACAATGGACTGTATAACACTTACAAAAACTAAATGGTGGATGGCTTCATTACGTATGTTTACATATTATTGACTGGTTCCGACCTAAACATGACAAATATAGCAAGTTTTATCTACTATAAATAACAACATACAAGTAAAAACATTCTCATAACAAGCTTCAACAAAACACAAAGTAAATAAGTTTCATATGACACAAAATATAACACCGTATTTAAAAACAATAGTGCAACATAAGGGAACCATACTAAAACAAACAAATCCAAGCACAATATTTCAACAAAATATAACTTAATCAGTAACAGGAAGGAAACACAATTTTGAAGTTGGACGCTTAATCGTAGTGCCCTTACTACGTATAGTGACAACTCGCGTCAAGCCATCGTTACCGGGATGGAGCTGTGTAATTCTGCCATACAACCATTTTGCCGGAGGTAAGTTGTCTTCTTTTATTATCACTATATCACCTATTTTGTAGTTAGAGTTGCGATCATTCCATTTATGTCTTTGGAAGTAATTTATTAAGTACTCCTGTTTCCACCTACGCCAGAAGTGCTGCACCATACGTTACACTAATTGCCATCGGCGCAAAGTACTAACTGTAGCATTTTCGTAGTTGTAGTCGGGCGCAACAATCAATGGATGACCGACCAAAAAATGGCCTGGAGTTAAAGGCACAGGATCCTCTGGATCGCTACTGCCTTGAGATAAGGGCCTAGAGTTTAGGCATGCCTCAATTTGATAAAGAACTGTGGACAGCTCTTCAAACGTCAAAGTGGAGTCGCCCACGACGCGCTTCAGGTGATGTTTCACGCTTTTCACTCCTGCTTCCCACAATCCACCGAAATTTGGAGCGTGGGGAGGAATAAAATGCCATTCGGTTTGAGAGTTTGCAAGAGCAGCTGCAATGTCTTTAACCATTGAACTTTCTTGGTTGAAAAGAATCTGTAGCTCCTTGGCAGCGCCCACAAAATTGGTGCCATTATCGCTCCAGATATGACGGCAGTGACCACGCCTGGAAACAAAACGTTTGAAGGCTACCAGGAAACCCTCAGTTGTTAAGTCTGAAACAGCCTCAATGTGTACTGCACGCGTGGCCATACACACAAATAAGCAGATGTATCCCTTATACGACCGCTGCCCACGACCCTTAGAGACTCGCATATTAATGGGGCCCGCATAATCGACCCCGGAGTTAAAAAACGGCTTGCTTGGGATTACTCTGCAAGCTGGATGGTCTCCCATGAACTGTTGTTTTGTGGTCGCAGCATATCGAATACAGGGAACACAATGACGTATATGAGCTCGTACAATATTTTTTACCCGACCAATCCAGTACTTGGTGCGTATAAAATTGAGTACCAGTTGCTGTCCTCCATGAAAGGTCTTTTCATGAGCGTCTGCTACAATTAACTTGGCTAAACTTGAATCATGAGGAATAACAATGGGGTGCTTTGTATCATCAAGTAGTTGAGAATAGCGCATTCTTCCCCCAACGCGCAATATCTCACATTTATCAATAAACACATTTAGTTTTTTTTTATTTTTTTTTTTTTATTTAATTTAAACAGAACGGCAGAAGGCCGAATTACACCATTTAAACAGAGAAACAAGTACAGAAGACACAACACAATAATAAAAACAGTAAATAGAGTAAAACTAAATTAAATGATTTAAAATAAAGACACATCGTAAGTCGCGCAGGACTTTCCTATATACTATAATACACATTCATACATCCATCTCACAAAATTTCATACATTCTGACAGTATCGTCTTCCATTCCTCCGTAAACATATCAAACTCTGTGTTCAGGTCTAGGAGAGCATTAAGCGCAGAGAGAGTCCGAGGTATGGGTGATTTTGAGTGCGCAACTGTGCGACACGTTGGAACTGCCAGGAGCCGATGTTTCCTGCCACGTCTGTAGTTGTTTGGTACATATAAGTTACATATGAGGTTTTGTAGGTCAGGAGCATCAATCATTCCCCTGAGTATCTTGAATGCCACAATCATCTGGTCACGTGACCTTCTAGCTTCTAAGGAATTGAAACCCAAGCAACCCAGCAAGAATTTCGTGGGATATAAAAAAGGATAATAACCATAAAGTCGTTTATATAGATTTCTAAGAAATGCTTTCTGCACTTTTTCTAAAGTTAGCGTATAGTGATGTTCAAACGGATTCCAAACGCACGCACTTGACTCAAGCTTGCTACGGACTAATGCACCGAAAACAAGTTTGATGACATGGGGACTTTGAAAATCGCGACAGTTCCTTAGGACAAAACCAAGACGCCTGAATGACTCCTTGGCGGTGGATGTAATATGGTTGTGAAAGGTGAGTTTCGTGTCAAATGTGACTCCCAAGTCTTTCATAGCATCAGTACGTGCGATAAGATCGTTGCCAAGCTTGTATGTGAAATATAATGGGCGCCGCATTCGACCGAAAGTCATTACATAATAGAATACTTGCCAAGTTTCAACAGTATAGTTATTTTAGTTTCGGAAAAAAATGGCTGTGATATACGGTCAGACAGACAGACATGACGAATCTATAAGGGTTCCATTTTTTTGCCATTTCGCTACGGAACCCCAAAAATGTTGATTATTAACATTGTAATTAAAACAGCGTTGGTATATTTAGGATTTGGAAACCCTAAAATTATTTGTTTTTTTTTTCTATTTTTGTGTGAAAATCTTAATACGGTGCACAGAGTGCATCTACTTACCAAGTTTCAACAGTATAGTTCTTTTAGTTTCGGATACAGAACCCTAAAAATGTTGATTATTAACATTATAATTAAAACTACGTAAGTACGTTTAGAATTTGTTAATTAATTTAGCTAGATATCGGATTGTTTTGATTTTTCCTTATTAAAGTTTTGGGTTCCCTAAAAACTGGTGTTTGATTGATTTTTAAGTTAAGCAAAACAGGGCGAAACATTCTGCAAACCTGAATTAAAAAGATTCCTCCGACCAGACGGGTATTATGTCTGGTATGGAGAACTGCCCGATAGTTGTTTTCGGACCAATGTAAGATTGGATTACATTGTAGAATTTTGTCTTTTAGTTCCTACTAGCTCCTGCCAGCGGCTTCCCCTGCGCGGAACTAAAACTTTGTCCCAAGGGAACATACTCTCAATATAAAACGTATCCTATGTGCTATTCCAGAACATGGACTACCCGTGTGCGTGAAGGAACGAGAACAAGTAACAAAAACACACACACTCACAAACTTTCGCCTTTATAATATTAAGTTGAGGTGACTGATAAGGTACACAATATTACTAGAAACATCCGTATCATCAGTTGTTCAGAATATTCTGTTAACACTTGTTTCCTCATCGCAAGAGCTGTTCAAAATGATGAAGAGTTTTCCCATTGTTTTGATAAATCAGGTGTGTCTAACATCGACGCGCAAACGAATACAATGGATCTAGTACATGTTGATTGATTAGAATAACGATTTTATACAGATATTTGTTGAAAAAATTAGGAGAACTTCCATCAGCGGGGGTTCTAAAATCATGTACTGGATCCTTTGTGCTCCTCTGACACATCCTGTACTTAGGATGGGTCTACCAAATACCAACTTGATACACTTGAGTCAATTGAGAAGCGAGTCAAAAGGATCGTCGGCAGTAATGCACGTGTCAAGTCAAAACTCCAAAGTCTTGGTCATCGACGCCGAATTGCTCGCCTGTCGGTTTCGACAGGCACGCTTCTTGCGCTGCTGCCGCCTTTCCCTCTTTTTGCCCCCGTCGTCCATCTCACCGCCAGACGGCTCCGAGGGACCGGGGCTGGGTGCTCCGGGATGGCGTCCCTCCGCGGCAAGCTTCCCAGCCCTCTCGGCAGCCTGCTTGGAGGTCAGCACCCTCCCTCTGCCGCGGGCTTGGCTCGCTCCCCGCCGAGCGGTGGGGATTTTTCGAGCCGAGCCCCTTCGGTTGTCGGACTCCTCGTCCGACCCCTCTCTTCCTAGAGAGCGTTTCCGGGAGCTGCGCACGCTTCCGGAGTCGCTCCCCATCTCCTCCCCCGAGCTCTCCGAGCCCTTCCGCGATGCCGCGTCGGACTCCGACCGCGCATCGCTCTTCTCCTTCTCGTCGTTTTTGTTTTGGTTTTTAATTTTATTCATGCTTGGTCCCACGAGTTATAAACTTTGTGTACCTGCTCAAAATGCGTGGTCCGCACTAGAGACTAATTTAGCTACCCATTAGTCAAGCTAACAACCTCCCTCACGGTGCGCCGCCGCTTGGAGGTTTGGGGTAATTTTTTATAGAGGTTGTCTTCCTCGCGGCCCGGGCGGTTAAGGCAGGACCCTCGACCCCCACCAAAAGTCAGAAACATGACCTTGGACAATCAATGGGGCTACGAGACTAACGGTGGCAGGAGGAGGAGCGAGTCTTCCTCCTGCCTGCCCGGCAGCAGGGTAAGTGCATACCGAGCCCGCTCTTGCTTCGCCACTGTGCCCTCTGCTAAAGCAGAGGGGCACGCGTTGAAGCGCTCCTTCAGACAGAACATTTGCAGACGGCCATCGAGGCTCCTTAGGTAGAAGTACCCAAGAGAGTCGTTGGCCGCCTCCCAGGGTGCACCGTCCCGCGGACTGGCCTTCACTCCGGAAGAATCCGTTAGGGAATTCCAGCCCGCGAGCACGCGTGGAGGTTTTCTGTCGCGGCACCCCCACATTGTGTAGGTAATTGCAATTTTTGTAACATTATGTAATTTGCTTCTTTGACGACATTGTAATTACAAATCAAACTTATTATTGAAATCCGAATTATTCTGATATTAACTAATTGCTTTGACTTGTTTCTTGTAACGTTGTATAATTTGCTTTTTTTACAATATTAAATTTATAAATTATAATTATTAAAATCTGAATTATTTTGGCATCAACTTAATTTTTGATTTGTTTGGCATTTTGACTTAATTGTACTTATATAAAGGAAATAATGTAATCATTTATGTATTTAATTTGTAGATCAGTACGAGTAAGTATTGTTTATTTTATTTTTAATACTTGCTGAGTGTAAAAATTGTAACTAATTCTTTTTGTATGCCTATAGTAGACAGATCATAGCGATATATTTCAAATATGACCAATCACTGTACGCACTGTATCACAAATAAAATATTTCTGTTTTCTGATTTCTGACGCGCATATCATTTGTTCATATACGGAGTGATATCGTCGAGCGTTATCAAGAAGTTTTGCCATACACTATGTACTTGTCAGTGCATCTTCTCATATGTAGGTATGTCATGTGTTATGGTCGTCTTTCGATTATTCCATATATTTATTTGAACTTTAGGAAACAAAACTATGTAGCCTTTTTGGCCTCATGCAAGTCTTTTTTCTTTTTAAATATTGTTTTTATTGTTTAATGTTAGTTAGTTTATATTTACTTTTATTTTTTCTTCTTCTTTTCATGCTGATGTACTTCAGTTAAATTTTCTCTGACCAGTGTTTGGCAAACTGTACGGTTCTATTATTGGCCTCGTATAGATTCTAAAAGGTCGTTGTGCAGGATGGGCAGTTTAGCAAGTGTCGCATATCTTGTGCAGCGACTCCACACTGGCACTGGGTTAAGGATGGGTCGAGGAAGCAACATTTAGCCAGATTGTTTTTACAGTTGCCAACTTGGGTCGGCAAACTA
Source organism: Mythimna separata (assembly GCA_030763345.1). Taxonomy (NCBI): domain Eukaryota; kingdom Metazoa; phylum Arthropoda; class Insecta; order Lepidoptera; family Noctuidae; genus Mythimna; species Mythimna separata. The sequence goes on from CM061192.1 coordinate 11,830,651, forward strand.
ACCCCTTACCCCTTACTATCTTAATGTTACTTTCTTTTTTGTTATGCACCAGCCATGCTTTCTCTACACTAACTACTTTTAGTGGACAGGTAGAGAATGCCTAAGACATTAAGACATTAAGTTTAAATAAATAAACTCAACACCTCTTACTTTTTGTTAAAGACTTGTTAGTATTTTTATTTTATTCTGTGTTTTGAGTCTCAAATAAATGTTTTTTTTAGCTTTTTTCTTGTTTATTTTTATGTATGATACTCGTACATATTAAGTTATTATAGAGGAAAAATTAGTAATAAAATATCGAGGACTACGATGGATATCGTGGATTCCATTTTTTAGATTAAAAATGTCGGTAAATGAATATATCAATAACTTCTATTAATTAATTAATTAACCGTAACGACAAAACGCAAATTACACTAATTAAACACTATTTGAATGTTTTTTGTTCGTAGAATTTTCACTTTTTCTGTTACTAGGTCCCTAATTTTACCTGAAATATTATATATTTCACATGAAATTGTATTTTATTGTACCCACTGTTTAATATAATAAACTAAAACATTCTTTACTTGCAAAAAAAAAAACGGGCAAGTGCGAGTCAAACTCGCGCACCGAAGGTTCCGTGCGAACTTAATTACGGTTTACCATTTATGACGTACAAGACTACTGATTAGATCTCGTTCAAACCAATTTTCGGTGGATGTTTCGTTTTTCCATTCTCTTATTTTAGAAGTTATAGTTATATTTTACCAATTTGGGAGTGTCTCTCTATTTTTGTGTAAAAATCTGAATGCGGTATACAGGATGCATCTACCTACTTGCCAAGTTTCAACAGTATGGTTATTTTAGTTTCGGAAAAAAATGGCTGTGACATACGGTCAGACCGACAGACATGACGAATCTATAAGAATTCCGTTTTTTTCTGCAATTTGGCTACGGAACCCCAAAAATGTTGATTATTAGCATTGTAATTAAAACAGCGTTGGTATATTTAGGATTTGGAAACCCTAAAATTTATTGTTTTTTTTTCTATTTTTGTGTGAATGTCTTAATGCGGTGCACAGAATGCATCTACTTACCAAGTTTCAACAGTATAGTTCTTTTAGTTTTGGATACGGAACCCTTAAAAAGGTTGATTATTAACATTGCAATTAAAACCACGCAAGTACATTTAGAATTTGTTAATTAATTTACCTACACATCGGAATGTTTTGATTTTTCCTGATTATTAAGGTTTTGGGTTCCCTACAAAACTGGTGTTTGATTGATTTATTTGGTAGTGATTTTAAAGTTAAGCAAAATAGGGCGAAACATTCTGCAAACCTGAATGAAAAAGATTCCTCCGACCATATGTCTGGTATAGGGATCTGCTCCATAGTTGTTTTCGGACCAATGTAGGATTGGATTGCAGTGTAGGATTTTGTCTTTTAGTTTCTACTAGCTCCTGCCAGCGGCTTCCCCTGCGCGGAACTAAAACATTGCCCTAAGAGAACATACTCTCAATAATAAAACATATTCTATTTGTTATATCAGAACATGGACTACCCGTGTAAATGTAATAGCATAATAAAAAATTTGTAAAGTAGAATTTTATTTAAGTTCAACGCCACAAAATATTCCAGTTTCTCTGCATCGTTTTTGAAGTGAAGCAAATAAGAAAACTGAAATAATATAATCGCCGCCTCGTATTCCAAAAGCAATCATCTAGTTTAAACAGTTGTTTTTTTCAGGTTAAGTGTTCTAAATATAAATAATATAATAAGCAAAAATCTTCACAAAAAATTGGTTACAAAATATTATTTTCATATGTGCGGAACCACCTGACAAAACAGGCACGTGGCTGAAAAAGTTAATGGTTGCAGATACGACCACGTATCGGTATTTAATTAATATTTTTGTTAATTTTATTGATAATATGTGTAGCCTAATCAGCGCAGACACAACGTTCAACGCCATCGAAAACGACACTATTGTATACAGCACTAGTGCATATCATATCAGTATATACAAGACCATTGCTAATAACATTAGTGCTTACTTTACCACATCATTCGAAATCAGTGTTAGGATACCAGTGTATAAGAAAGCAGTGTGGGTGTCATATACCCGAGCATATGATAATAGAATACTCAACATCTTCAGTACATGATCACAGAATAGAAATCTCTTCGCTTATAATATCAGTGTATACAATACCAGTGGATACGACAAAAGTGTATAAGACACAGTGTATAAGCCAGCAGTGCATAAGACACCAGTGTATAAGACAGCAGTGCATAAGACACCAGTATATAAGACAGTAGTGCATAAGACACCAGTGTATAAGACACCAGTGTATAAGACACCAGTGTATAAGACAGTAGTGCATAAGACACCAGTGTATAAGACAGTAGTGCATAAGACACCAGTGTATAAGACAGCAGTGCATAAGACACCGGTATATAAAACAGCAGTGCATTAAACAGTAGTGAATAAGACAGCAGTATATAAGACAGCAGTGCATAAGACACCAGTGTATAAGACACCAGTGTATAAGACAGCAGTGTATAAGACACCAGTGTATAAGACATCAGTGTATAAGACACCAGTGTATAAGACACCAGTGTATAAGACACCAGTGTATAAGACAGCAGTGTATAAGACAGTAGTGCATAAAACACCAGGGTATAAGACGTAGTGCATAAGACACCAGTGTATAAGATAGTAGTGCATAAGACACGAGTGTACAGGATGACTATTAACGACATTAATTTTAATAACTCTTCAGAAACAGAGATCCAACCCATACCGTGGTTATTAGTAATTAATGCCTTTGTTTTGATAGTGCTATCACTGACTGCACTAATTTACGGAGTGACCTCGTGGTGCCTCATCAAGAAGTTTCGACATTTCAGAAACCACGTACTTATCAACCTTTTATTTGCAAATATAGTCCGTTTTTTACTACCCGTGTTATATTTGGTTAAAATTCAAAGGTACATAGAAGTTGGTAATGATACTGTGATGATAGAGATTGCAATTTTTTTTTATATATTTTTAATATTTTTGCTATCTTTTAACTTTTGGTTAATAGTGCTATGCGTTAATTTTTACATTGATTTTGTAAAAGTTTTCCGTATTGACATTCGTAGGAAGTACCTTAAAAGTAACCTTTTTGCCTGGGGTGTACCTTCTCTACTTATGTTGATTTTACCTTTCATTTTTGAGTCTTTAGATGAATATAAATTGACAAATTTAAGCTCCGCAAAGATGCTTTCCATGTTTTTTAAGGTAATTTACTTTATCCCACCGGTGGTTAATTCTGTTATTTACATAGTGGTTTTATATCATTTATTCCGTGGCAGCAAAATTGGTACGAGTACATCCTTCAACATACTATGGCGTCGATTCTATATAGCTACCCTAATATTTTTACTTAGTAATATTTTAGCGTTATTCTATTTATTACAAGCAATATTTCATATACCAATGTTTTTTTTAGTAGAAAATTTGAATACGATAACTTTAGTTGTTTTTATAATTATAGTAAAAAGTAATCGGGAGGCATGGAAGGATTATTATAAAAAAAAAAGATTTATGCAAAACTCGTTCGAATTTAGATGAATCTATCCCAGGACTGCTGGAAGAGAGTGCGCACGTAGATACATACTCTTCTGTCGGTATTTTCTGTTCAATTTTCAGTTTATCTGTATGCGTAAGTTAATAAATCAATAAATATAAATATGTTTTGGCATTAGGTACATGAATTTTGAAAATTATTAGGACTCGACTGTCTTCATATACGGAGTGACATCGTCGAGCGTTATCAAGGAGTTTCGTCAGACATTAGTTGTTTCTCAGTCAAGTCTTTTTCTTTTTAAATATTGTTATTATTGTTTAATGTTAGTTAGTTTATGTTTACTTTTACTTCTTCTTTTACTGTTGATGTGTTTCTCAGTGAAATCCTAGATTATGTCAGGTGTTACGGTCGCCTTTCGATTATTCCATTTCTTAATTTGAAGGTTAGGAAAAAAGAGTAGGCATGTAGGCTTTTTGGTCACATTCAAGTCTTTTTTCTTTTATTATTTTTTTATGATAGTTAGTTTGTTAAGGCTTTTAGTTCTTCTTGTCATGTCGATGTACCTCCTTAATTTTCTCTGACCAGTGTTTGGCAAACGGTACGGACCTTTTAGGATCTATACGAGGCCGGTACAGTTCCTAAAAGGTCGTTGTGCAGGATGGGCAGTTTAGTAAGTGTCGCATATCTTGTGCAGCGGCTCCACACTGGCACTGTGTTAAGGATGGGTCGAGGCAACAACATTTGGCCAGATTGTTTTTTTCTGCCGTAACTCGTATATATTAAGTTCGTCTATAGGAAACATTAGAAATAAAAAAAAATGGGACTACGATGGATGTCGTGGATTCCATTATTTAGATTTAAAATGTCAATAAATTAATGTATGTACATCAATAACTTCTATTTATTAATTAATTAACCATTACGACTAATCGGAAATTACAGTGATTAAACAGTAGTTTAATGTTTTTTGTTCCTTGAATTTTTACTTTTTCTTTTCTTAGGTCCCGCATTTCACGTGTAATATTTAGTCCAGTGCCTGGGGGTTTTACCTGGAACTTGGTTGACTGTTGGTGATTCCCCTATCGGAAAAAAAAATGACGCTGATTTTCAACTGAACCTTTGAGTGTCGGTACGGATAAAAATCAGTTGTCGTATATAAGTGAATTAAAAGAAATAAATAGTTACATAAGAATATATATGTTATATGCATACTTATATTAATGTGTAAAAAGGGATAAATCATAAATAAATGTTTAGTGTTAGATGTGTAGGTGTGTAATAAGAATAAAAAATAATTTCGCCAACTTCAAAACTTTTTTATGGGTTTAACTTTTTGTAGGTTGTATGTACCTGTACAACGATTAAAAGGAAACCGGTCTCGAGTCACCGCCGTCAATACAATGCAAGTTCCATTTACTATTATGCATTTGGCGACTGAGCGCGGTAGACGGGTAGCAAGCAACTAACGACAAACATTATAAGTATTTAGTGAGATTAGAAAGTGATTGACTTCGGGGATTTAAAATATATATATATATATTATTATAATGTGTAGTTAAAAGTTGTCAGTAAAGTGAATCTAAAATAGTGAAGAAGCTACAAATGGCAAAAGGTAAGTGTCGCTGATTCCTAGAAAAAAAAAACAAGTACGTATATTTATTTACGAAATGAGTAAGATTAATTAATTAGTGTGTTTTTGTTTTTTTGCAGTTGTGGGTATAATGCCCCCAAAGTAATTATTGCAATTTATTGCAATAAATAAGGATGACTGACGAGGCAGACACCGAACGCAAGTACCTGCCTACCAGGCCCATGGGGTATGTAACGCAATTGACCAAATAACCACAACAACAGGGCAACTGTTACATAAAAAAAAATACATATAATGATACCAGTGCACACTATGCCAGCGCATATCACGCCAGTACATACGACATCAGCAGTGCATTCTTATCTACACCATCCAAAGATGTGTTATCGATAGACATTTTCAAAAAGTTTGCCTTGATTATCATTGTGTTTAGTCTGGCAGCCCTTATTTATGGACTGATATCGTGGTGCCTCATAAAAAAGTTCCGTCATGTCAGGAACTATGTGCTTCTCAACGTGATGCTAGCCAATGTACTGCGTAGCTTCGCGTTTATATTTTACAAGTTATTTTTAAAACGGTTCTGTCTGTATTTGCTGTGTGAAACTTTTATCTTCAATGGCGAAGGATTCGAACATCGCTTTCAGTGTGTTAATTTCTTTAAGTATCTCTTTTTGTACTGTATACTTACTTTTGATTGTTGGTTACTTGTGTTAAGTTATATTTTTTATGTTGATTTTGTAAGAATTTTCAATATTGACATTCGTAAAAGGTATCTCAAAAGTAGCCTGTTTGGGTGGGGTGTACCTTTTATTAGTCTTTTTATATTATCTTACTGGATGGTTAGTTGATATGCTCGATATGAAAAAATCACTTACAATTCCAATAGGCATGTCAGTGTTATTGATACCTGTAACTATAAGTTTGGTGATTTATGTTATTGTTGTATTTTCTCTGTTCCGTGGTAGTGAAACTGGTGCGAGAACATCTACTAATAAATGGCGTCGCTTTTACATAGCTACCTTAATATTTATACTTAGTGATATTATAGTATTGTATGCTGCTAAAGAAATATTTGATATAAAAAGTAACTTAATTGAACTTGTAGGAGCTTCAGGAGAATTACTGAATTCTATAGCATTAGCTGTGTATTTCACTTTATGCAAAAGTAATCGAGAAATTTGGCGTGAATTTTTAACCCTAGAAAGATAATCATATTGAATTAAACGTTAAAGATAATCATACGTAAAATTGACTCCTCCTATTTGAGTAGCTGTTATTAAAAAAGTTTGTACTGATGTAAGTAATACAATAAATAATTTTATCTACAACATAATATTATGAAATAAAAATACTTATATTTATTAATTTATGTTTATTTATTATTAAAAAAAAATAAGAAGTTAAAACTTCTCAAAAAATTAACAAAACATAAAAACCTTCTCTTTTCTTCTAAAGTTTTATCAAAATCATCTTAAATCAGTATTTTTTCTTATATTCGGCCCCGCCTTGAAGACATAGAGGTTGACCAGCAATGTCTATTCTTTGATCTGATGGTTCTTTAAGACAACATTATTAGATGACGAGAAGCCGTTGAAAGAGTTGCTTGTCCAGAGTCTTCTTCTTCAATACAGTCCATTTCACAGGGAGTTGCTGACACTTCTTCCCTCACTCCATCCGCAAAACCTTCTTACACATCGCTCCGGACGTCATTCTCGCTCTCATGATCTTCGATTTCACTGTCGGTATCAGGACAGGGTGGCTCCTCATCACTCTCTAAAAAGCAGACAGAATATGGTCTTTATCCAATTCTCTAGTCCTCATTATGTTGTGGCAGTATCTGAATACCTATAAATATCAAAAATTCAAATAAAAAGACAATCAGACAATAAAAATAATTCAAATAAAAATTTTACCAAATATCGTAAAAGTCACGTAAAAGATAATCATACGTAATTTTGACTCCTGTGATGTTTATATTTCAAAATGGGGGGCACTTACCTCAGTGATGTGGTCGCCTCTCGCTAGCTCCCAACGGCCAGTGAAATGTCTGAAACGCACGACTCCAGATTCACGCTAATTAAAAAGAGGCAGCAATATTTCATTTGTGCGGGAGTCATTTTGACGTAGATTATCTTTCTAGGGTTAAAAAGGCGATTGTTACAAAGGTTACAAAAAATAATATGATATTATATAATTTGTATTTTGAAGATGGCTTTATATGTTTTGTCAAATAATGTTTGAGGAAAATGAAACTCGTTAGAATTTTAATGAGCCAAGTTCAGAATATTTAAATGTCAAATATTTGTAACTGGTTTTTTATGGTCACCACATCATTCGAATCAGTGTTTACAACACCAGTGTATAAAACAGCAGTGCATAAAACACCAGTGTATAAGGAAGCAGTGCATACGACACAAGTGTATAAGACAAGAGTGCATACGACACACAAGCATATTATAATAGAGTACTCAACATCTTCTGTGCATGATAACTGCATAGAAATCTCTTTGCTTATAAAATCAGTGTATACAACACCAGTAGATACGACAACAGTGTATAAGACACCAGTACATACGGCACTAGTGTATAAGACAGCAGTGCATAAGACACCAGTGTATAAGACACCAGTGTATAAGACACCAGTTCATAAGACACCAGTGTATAAGACACCAGTACATAAGGTACCAGTGTATCAGACAGCAGTGCATAAAACACCAGTGTATAAGACAGCAGTGTTTAAGACAGTAGTGCATAAGACACGAGTGTACAGGATGACTGTTAACGACAGTAATTTTAGTAACTCTTCGAAAACATATTTCCTATTTTTCCCGTTACCAGTCCTAATTAATGAATGTTTTTTGGTAGTGCTATCACTCACTGCACTAATTTACGGAGTGACCTCGTGGTGTCTCATCAAGAAGTTTCGAAATTTCAGAAACTATGTACTTGTCAACCTTTTATTTGCAAATATCGTCCGTTTTTTACTACCCGTGTTATATTATGTTATTTTAATTAAAAGGTACATAGAAGTTGGTGATGACAGTGTTGTGAACATAGTGATAATATTATATGGTTATTTTTATTGTACATTTTTCCTATCTTTTAACTATTGGGTAATAGTGCTATGCGTTAATTTTTACATTGATTTTGTAAAAGTTTTCAGTATTGACATTCGTAGGAAGTACCTTAAAAGTAACCTTTTTGCCTGGGGTGTACCTTCTCTACTTATGTTGATTTTACCTTTCATTTTTGCGTCTTTAGATGAATATAAATTGACAAATTTAAGCTCCGCAAAGATGGGTTCCATTTTTTTTAAGGTAATTTACTTTATCCCACCGGTGGTTAATTTAGTTATTTACATAGTGGTTTTATATCATTTATTCCGTGGCAGCAAAATTGGTACGAGTACATCCTTCAACATACTATGGCGTCGATTATATATAGCTACCCTAATATTTTTACTTAGTAATATTTTTGCGTTATTCTATTTATTACAAGAAATATTTCATGTAACAATGTTTTTTTTAATAGAAAATTTGATTACGATAACTTTAGTTATTTTCATAATTATAGTAAAAAGTAATCGAGGGGCATGGAAGGATTATTATAAAAAAAAGAGATCGATGCAAAACTCGTTTGAATTTAGATGAATCTGTTCCGGGACTGCTGGAAGAGAGTGCACACGTAGATATATACTCTTCTGATAAAAAAAAATAAAATGTATCCAATCCAGCACCACTCGGCTGTCTTCATATACGGAGTGACATCGTCGAGCGTTATCAAGAAGTTTCGTCAGACACTTGTGTTTCTCATTCAAGTCTTTTTTCTTTTACTGTTTTTTATGTTAGTTTGTTTAGTCTTTTAGCTGTTCGTCTTCTTATCATGTCGATGTACTTCCAAAATTTTCTCTGACCAGTGTTTGGCAAACTGTACGGATATATACGAGGCCAGTACAATTCCTAAAAGGTCGTTGTGCAGGATGGGCAGTTTAGTAAGTGTCGCTTATCTTGTGCAGCGGCTGCACACTGGCACTGGGTTATGGATGGGTCGAGGAAGCCCCATTTGGCCAGATTAATTTTACAGCGGCCAACCTGGATCCACAAACTCAAAATCTCTTAATTTTAGTTAAAGACTAGTAAGCACCAAGTGGAATTCCATTTTGTGTCCAGGTCTGTCTGTCCATTCCAGCTTGCCTGGAAGAAATCGCTAAGTGCAATAAGGCCGCCTATTGTGTGTGGTTTTTACTATAAGGTTTCCTATAAAGCTATTGTAATCTTGGTGACACTTAAGAATATAATAAATAAATAGTATTTTTATTTTATTCTGTTTTTTGAGTCCCAAATTAATGGTTTTCTTGCTTTTTTATTGTTTTTTTTTTATGTATGATACTCATACGTATTAAGTTCTTATAGAGGAAACATTTGTAATAAAAAATCGAGGACTACGATGAATGTCGTGAATTCATTTTTTTAGATTAAAAATGTCAATAAATTATATGTATGAACATCAATAACTTCTATTTATTTATCAATCAACCATTACGATAAAACGCAAACGACACTGATTAAACGCTATTTTAATGTGTTTTGTTCCTTGAATTTTTACTTTTTCTGTTACCTGGGACCTGTTGCGGAACCTATCCCGCATTTTACGTATAATATTATACATGTCCAATGAAATTGTGTTTTATTGTACCCACTGTTTAATATAATAAAATAAAACATTCTCCACTTGCAAAAAAATGGGCAAGTGCGAGTCGAACTCGCGCACCGAGGGTTCCGTGCGAAATTTATTACAGCTTACGATTTATGACGTATTAAAAAAAGATTACTTTACTTACCAGATCTCGTTCAAACTAATTTTCAGTGGAAGTTTAGTTTTTTCATTCTCTTACTTTAGAGGTTACAGTTACATTTTACCACTTTGGAAGTGTCTCTCTATTTTTGTGTGAAAATCTGAATGCGGTTCACGCGATGCATCTACTTGCAAAGTTTCAACAGTATAGTTCTTTTAGTTTCGAAAAAAATGGTTGTGGTACGGTCAGACAGACAGACATGACGAATCGTAAAGATTTCGTTTTTTGCAATTTGGCTACGGAACCCTAAAAATGTTGATTATCAACATTGTAACTGTTTTAATTAGGTTGGTATATTTAGAATTTGCTAATTAATTAATTTAGGTACCCAGATATCGGATTGTTTTGATTTTTCCTAATTAAGGTTTTGGGTTCCCTACCAAACGAACGAACGAAACTGGTGTTTGATTGAACTCGTTGTGATTTTGAAGTTAAGCAAAACAGGGCGAAACATTCTGCAAACCTGAATTAAAAAGATTCCTCCGACCAGACGGGTATTATGTCTGGTATGGAGAACTGCCCGATAGTTGTTTTCGGAGCAATGTAGGATTGGATTGCAATGTAGGATTTTGTCTTTTAGTTCCTACTAGCTCCTGCCAGCGGCTTCCTCTGCGCGGAACTAAAACATTGTCCCAAGGGAACATACTCTCGAGAGAAAACGTATCCTATGTGCTATTCCAGAACATGGACTACCCATGTACGTAAATAAAAAAGAAGAAGTAACAAAAACACACACACTCACAAACTTTCGTCTTTATAATATTACTAGCTTTTACCCGCGGCTTCGCTCCCGTCAAATGACTACCCTACATATCCTACACTACCCTACCTACCTTACACTACCCTACACTACCCTACACTACCCTACACTACCCTACCTACCCTTCTTTACCTAACTTTTTTTTTTAGAATTTTTCTCTCCGTAAGAACCATCATTGAACTTCAAGGAACATTTTAAAAAAAGAATCAGCCAAATCGGTCAAGCCGTTTTCATGTGATGTCGTGACAACGAAAAACGGGTTTCATTTTTATATATATAGATGTTGAGGTGACTGATAAGGTACAAAATATTACTAGAAACATCAGTATCATCACTTGTTCAGAATATTCTGTCAACACTTGTTTCCTCATCGCAAAAGCAGTTCAAAATCATGAAGAGTTTTCCCATTGTTTTGATAAATCAGGTGTGTCTGACATCGACGCACAAACGAATATCATGGATCTAGTACATGTTGATTGATTAGAATAACGATTTTATACAGATATTTGTTGAAAAAATCAGGAGTAAGCCGACGATAAATTCCATCAGCGGGAGTCCTAAAATCATGTACTGGATCCATGGTATTCTATGCGCCTCTGACACATCCTGTACTTAGGATGGGTCTACCAAATACCAACTTGACACACTTGAGTCAATTAAGAAGCGAGTCAAGAGGATCGTCGGCAGTAAAGCACTTTTCAAGTCAAAACTCCAAAGTCTTGGTCATCGACGCCGAATTGCTCGCCTGTCGGTTTTCTATCGTTTAAGTCCGTTCCATCATCGGCCGGCTAGACGTTGGCGTTGCATATGTTGTATATGGAGGACATCCTACCCATACGTACGTTCTGGGAATACATTTATTGTGCTTACAGCTAAGGAGTGGAATCTGTGTCCTGATAGCTACAATTAAGGTAACTCTTCCAGGCAAGCGTGCCCTATCGCCGGCCACATCATCGCTTACCATCAGGTGAGAAAGTGGTCAAACGCAAGCTTATCCATACTAAAAAAATTGTTTGGTATCACAGTATTCAATTAAGTATTTAGGTGTATTTCAACTATTGATTATAAGTTCAAACCTGTTTGATTGAAAATTTGAATGATTGTCAACTGGAATGTTAGTTCAATTCCACAAAATATTCTAGTTTCTCCGCATAATTTTTTAAGTAAAGCAAATAAGAAAAACGAAATAATATCATCTCCTCCTCGTATTCCAAAAGCAATCATCAATTTTAAAGAGTTGTTTTTTTCAGCTTAAGTATTCCAGATATAAATGAAATAATAAGCAAAACTCTTCACAAAAAAAATATTACAAAATATTATTTTCAAAGGTGCGGAACCATCCGACAAAACAGGCACATGGCTAAAAAAGTTAATGATTGCAGATACGACTACGTATCGGTTTTTAATTAATATTTGTGGAAATTTTATTGATAATATTTATATATGGTGTTGATCAGCGCAGACACAACGTTCAATGCTATCGGCCACGACACTATTGTATACAGCACTAGTGCATATCATATCAGTTTATACAAGATCATTGCTTACAACACTAGCGCTAACGTCACCACATCATTCGAAATCAGTGCATAGGACACCAGTGTATAAGACAGCAGCGTATACGACACGAGTGTATAAGACAGCAGTGCATACGACACGTGGGTATAAGACAACAGTGCATACGACACCCAAGCATATTATAATAGAGTACTCAACATCTCCAGTACATGATCACTGCATAGAAATCTGTTCGCTTATAATATCAGTGTATACAATACCAGTGTATAATACAGCAGTGCATAAGACACCAGTGTATAAGAAAGTAGTGCATAAGACAGCAGTGTATAAGACAGCTGTGCAAAAAACTGCAGTGCATAAGACACGAGTGTACAGCATGACTGTTAACGACAGTAATTTTAATAACTCTTCAGAAACAGTTGTCCGTCACTTACCGTTACCAGTCCTAATTAATGCCTGTGTTTTGGTAGTGCTATCACTGGCTGCGTTAATTTACGGAGTGACCTCGTGGTGCCTCATCAAGAAGTTTCGACATTTTAGAAACTATGTACTTGTCAACCTTTTATTTGCAAATATGGTCCGTTTTTTACTACCCGTGATATATTTTGTTATAATTGAAAGGTACATAAAAGTTGATAATGATAGTGTGATGATAATGAGTGCACTAGTTTTTTTAATTTTTTTTATATGTTTGCTATCTTTTAACTTTTGGTCAATAGTGTTATGCGTTAATGTTTACATTGATTTTGTAAAAGTATTCAGTACTGACATTCGTAGGAAGTATCTTAAAAGTAACCTTTTTGCCTGGGGTGTACCTTCTTTACTTATGTTGATTGTACCTTTTTTTTTTACGTATTTAGAAATGTTCGAAATGACAAATTTAAGCTTCTATGAGATGTTTTTCACGTTTTATGAAGTAATTTACTTTATCCCACCGGTGGTTAATTCAGTTATTTACATAGTGGTTTTATATCATTTATTCCGTGGTAGCAAAATTGGTACGAGTACATCCTTCAACATACTATGGCGTCGATTATATATAGCTACCCTAATATTTTTACTTAGTAATATTTTAGCGTTATTCTATTTATTACAAGTAATATGGGACATGCAAGCATTTTTTTTCCAAGAATTAGGTGAAAATTTGAATACGATAACTTTAGTTGTTTTTATAATTATAGTAAAAAGTAATCGGGAGGCATGGAAGGATTATTATAAAAAAAAGACATCGATGCAAAACTCGTTTGAATTTAGATGAATCTGTCCCGGGACTGTTGGAAGAGAGTGCACACGTAGATATATACTGTACTGTCTGTATTTTCTGTTAAATTTTCAGTGTTTCTGTATGAGTAAATTAATAAATCAATAAATATGCCAATCCAGCATCACTCGGCTGTCTTCATATACGGAGTGACATCGTCGAGCGTTATCAAGGAGTTTCGTCAGACACTTGTGTTTCTCAGTCAAGCCTTTTTCTTTTTCAATAATATAGTTATTGTTTAATGTTAGTTAGTTTATGTTTACTTTTAGTACTACTTCTTCTTTTCATGTCGATGTGTTTCTCAGTGCAATCTTAGCTTATGTCAGGTGTTACGGTCGCCTTTCGATTATTCCATTTCTTAATTTGAAGGTTAGGAAAAAAGAGTATGTAGCCTTTTTGGTCTCATTCAAGTCTTTTTTCTTTTACTGTTTTTTATGTTAGTTTGTTTAGTCTTTTAGCTGTTCGTCTTCTTATCATGTCCATGTACTTCCAAAATTTTCCAAACTGTACGGATATATACGAGGCCAATACAGTTCCTAAAAGGTCGTTGTGCAGGATGGGCAGTTTAGTAAGTGTCGCTTATCTTGTGCAGCGGCTGCACACTGTCACTGGGTTAAGGATGGGTCGAGGAAGCCCCATTTGGCCAGATTAATTTTACAGCGGCCAACCTGGATCCACAAACTCAAAAACTCTTAATTTTAGTTAAAGACTAGTAAGCACCAAGTGGAAGCCCATTTTGTGTCCAGGTCTGTCTGTCCATTCCAGTTTGCCTGGAAGAAATCGCTAAGTGCATTATGGCCACCTATTGTGTTTGGTTTTTACTATAAGGTTTCCTATAAAGCTATTGTAATCTTGTTGTACAATTAAGAATATAATAAATAAATAGAATTTTTATTTTATTCTGTTTTTTGTGTCTCAAATAAATGGTTTTCTTGCTTTTTTTTTAATGTATGATACTCGTTCATATTAAGTTCTTATAGAGGAAACATCAGTAGGTAATAAAAATCGAGGACTACAATGAATGTCGTGGATTCCATTATTTAGATTTAATTACTCAGATACCCGAGAAAAGAGACACAATAGTAAAACAATAACAGCGCGGTCTCATAGGACCGGTTGGGGATTCAAACGTTAAAATGTAAATAAATTAATGTATGTACATCAATAACTTTAAACATAATAACAATTTATTTATCAATCAACCATTACGATAAAACGCAAATGACACTGATTAAACACTATTTTTATGTTTTTTGTTACTTGAAGTTCTACTTTTTCTGTTACCTGTAATACCTGGGACCTGTTGCGGGACCTATCCCGCATTTTACGTATAATCTATACTTCTATACTAATATTATAAAGAGGTAAAATTTGTAAGTTTGTATGTTAGTAAGTTTGTATGTAGGGGATAATCTCTAGAACTACTGATCCGATTTGAGAAATTCTTTCAGTGTTAGATAGTTCATTTATCGAGGAATGTTATAGGCTATATACCATCACGCTACGACTCACGGGAGCGGAGCAGTAACGAAAAATGCGGGTGAAACCGCAGGGGACAGCTAGTATTATAATTATATCTATACTAATATTATAAAGAGGTAAAATTTGTAAGTTTGTAAGTTTGTAGGTTTGTAAGTTTGTATGTAGGGGGTAATCTCTGGAACTACTGGTCCGATTTGGATGAAATTTGGTACAGGTATAGCCTGAAACCCGAGAAAGGACATAGGGTTTTCATCCCGGAAATCCCCCGGGAACGGGAACTATTATTTCACGCGGACGAAGTCGCGGGCAAAAGCTAGTGTCACATATAATTGTGTTTTATTGTACCCACTGTTCAATATAATAAAATAAAACATTCTCTACTTGCAAAAAAATGGGCAAGTGCGAGTCGAACTCGCGCACTGAGGGTTCCGTGCCAAATTAATTACGGCTTACGATCAATGACGTATTAAAAGAAGACTACTTTACTTATTAGATCACGTTCAAACTAATTTTCAGTGGAAGTTTAGTTTTTTCATTCTCTTACTTTAGAGGTTACAGTTACATTTTACCACTTTGGAAGTGTCTCTCTATTTTTGTGTGAAAATCTGAATGCGGTTCACGCGATGCATCTACTTGCCAAGTTTCAACAGTATAGTTCTTTTAGTTTCGGAAAAAATGGCTGTGATACGGTCAGACAGACAGACATGACGAATCATAAGGATTTCGTTTTTTGCCATTTGGCTACGGAACCCTAAAAATGTTTATTATCAATATTGTAACTGTTTTAATTAGGTTGGTATATTTAGAATTTGCTAATTAATTAATTTAGGTACCCAGATATCGGACTGTTTTGATTTTTCCTAATTAAGGTTTTGGGTTCCCTACCAAAATGGTGTTTAATTGAACTCGTAGTGATTTTGAAGTTAAACAAAACAGGGCGAAACATTCTGCAAACCTAAATTAAAAAGATTCCTCCGACCAGACGGGTATTATGTCTGGTATGGAGAACTGCTCGATAGTTGTTTTCGGACCAATGTAGGATAAGATTGCAATGTAGGATTTTATCTTTTAGTTCCTACTAGGTCCTGCCAGCGGCTTCCCCGCGCGGAACTAAAACATTGTCCTAAGAGAACATACTCTCAATATAAAACATATTCTATTTGTTATATCAGAACATGGACTACCCGTGTACGTGAAGGAACGGGAAGAAGAAACAAAACACATACACTCACAAACTTTCGCCTTTATAATGTCTCTCGCCTGTCGGTTTTCTATCGTTTAAGGCCTTTCCATCATCGGACCGCTAGACGTATGGCGTTGCGTCACCGGTACATGGTGGACATCCCACCCATACGTACGTTTTGTTAGTACATTTATTGTGCGTAAGGAGTGGAATCTGTGTTTCCTGATAGTTACAACTTAGGTTTAAGTCAAGAGCGAATAGGTTTCTTCTAGGCAAGCATATAGCCGGCTACATAATAGCTTGCCATCAGGTGAGATAGTGGGCAACGCAAGCTTATCCACAATAAAAAAAATGTTTGGGATCACAGTATTGAGTCATGTATTTATCGGTATTTCAACTAGTTATTGAATATTAGTTCAAACCTGTTCGATTTACTAATAAAATATTAGTAAACTGGAATTTAAGTTCAATTCTACGAAATAGTCCAGTTTCTCAGCATAGTTTCTGAAGTAAAGCAAATAAGAAAACTGAAATAATTTCATCTCCTCCTCATATTCCAAAAGCAATAATCAAGTTTAAAGAGTTGTTTTTTTAGGTTAAATGTTCCAGATATAAATTAAACAATAAGCAAAAATTTTCACAAAAATTGGTTACAAAATATTATTTTCAAAGGTGCGGAACCATCCGACAAAACAGGCACATGGCTGAAAAAGTTAATGGTTGCAGATATGACCAAATATCGGTATTTAATTAATATTTGTGGAAATTTTATTGATAATAATGTATGGTGTTGACCAGCGCAGACACAACGTTCAACGCCATCGAAAACGACAGTATTGTATACAGCACTAGTACTTATCATATATTATTTCACCACATCATTCGAAATCAGTGTTTATGACACCAGTGTATAAGACAGTAGTGCATAAGACACCAGTGTATAAGACAGCAGTGCATAAGACACCAGGGTATAAGCCAGCAGTGCATAAGAATACAGTGCAGACTGCCGTGCATAAGACAACAGTGTGTAAGACAGCAGTGCATAAGACAACAGAGTATAAGACAGTAGTGCATAAGAATACAGTGCACAGACTGCCGTGCATAAGACGACAGTGTGTAAGACAGCAGTGCATAAGACAACAGAGTATAAGACAGTAGTGCATAAGAATACAGTGCACAGACTGCCGTGCATAAGACGACAGTGTGTAAGACAGCAGTGCATAAGACAACAGAGTATAAGACAGTAGTGCATAAGAATACAGTGCACAGACTGCCGTGCATAAGACAACAGTGTGTAAGACAGCAGTGCATAAGACAACAGTGTGTAAGACAGCAGTGCATAAGACACCAGTGTATAAGACAGTAGTGCATAAGACACCAGGGTATAAGACAGTAGTGTATAAGAAACCAGTGTATAAGACAGTAGTGCATACGACACCAGGGTATAAAACGTAGTGCATAAGACACAAGTGTATAAGACAGCAGTGCATAAGACACCAGGGTATAAGACAGTAGTGCATAAGAAACCAGTGTATAAGACAGCAGTGCATAAGATACCAGGGTATAAGACAGCAGTGCATAAGACACCAGTGTATAAGACAGCAGTGCATAATACACCAGGGTATAAGACAGCAGTGCATAAGACACCAGTGTATAAGACAGCAGTGCATAAGACACGAGTGTTTAAGACAGCAGTGCATAAGACACCAGAGTATAAGCCAGCAGTGCATAATAATACAGTGCACAGACTGCCGTGCATAAGACGACAGTGTGTAAGACAGCAGTGCATAAGACACCAGGGTATAAGACAGTAGTGCATATGACACCAGTGTATAAGACAGCAGTGCATAAGACAACAGTGTGTAAGACAGCAGTGCATAAGACAACAGTGTGTAAGACAGCAGTGTATAAGACACAAGGGTATAAGCCAGCAGTGCATAAGAATACAGTGCACAAACTGCCGTGCATAAGACAACAGTGTGTAAGACAGCAGTGCATAAGACAACAGAGTATAAGACAGCAGTGCATAAGACACCAGTGTATAAGACAGTAGTGCATAAGACACCAGGGTATAAGACAGTAGTGTATAAGAAACCAGTGTATAAGACAGTAGTGCATACGACACCAGGGTATAAAACGTAGTGCATAAGACACCAGTGTATAAGACAGTAGTGCATAAGACACGAGTGTACAGGATGACTATAAACGACATTAATTTTAATAACTCTTTAGAAACAGAGATCCTACCCGTACCGTGGTTATTAGTAATTAATGCCTTTGTTTTGATAGTGCTATCACTGACTGCACTAATTTACGGAGTGACCTCGTGGTGCCTCATCAAGAAGTTTCGACATTTCAGAAACCACGTACTTATCAACCTTTTATTTGCAAATATAGTCCGTTTTTTACTACCCGTGTTATATTTGGTTAAAATTCAAAGGTACATAGAAGTTGGTAATGATACTGTGATGATAGAGATTGCAATTTTTTTTTATATATTTTTAATATTTTTGCTATCTTTTAACTTTTGGTTAATAGTGCTATGCGTTAATTTTTACATTGATTTTGTAAAAGTTTTCCGTATTGACATTCGTAGGAAGTACCTTAAAAGTAACCTTTTTGCCTGGGGTGTACCTTCTCTACTTATGTTGATTTTACCTTTCATTTTTGAGTCTTTAAATGAATATAAATTGACAAATTTAAGCTCCACAAAGATGCTTTCCATGTTTTTTAAGGTAATTTACTTTATCCCACCGGTGGTTAATTCTGTTATTTACATAGTGGTTTTATATCATTTATTCCGTGGCAGCAAAATTGGTACGAGTACATCCTTCAACATACTATGGCGTCGATTCTATATAGCTACCCTAATATTTTTACTTAGTAATATTTTAGCGTTATTCTATTTATTACAAGCAATATTTCATATACCAATGTTTTTTTTAGTAGAAAATTTGAATACGATAACTTTAGTTGTTTTTATAATTATAGTAAAAAGTAATCGGGAGGCATGGAAGGATTATTATAAAAAAAAAAGATCGATGCAAAACTCGTTCGAATTTAGATGAATCTATCCCAGGACTGCTGGAAGAGAGTGCGCACGTAGATATATACTCTTCTGTCGGTATTTTCTGTTCAATTTTCAGTTTATCTGTATGCGTAAGTTAATAAATCAATAAATATGAATATGTTTTGGCATTAGGTACATGAATTTTGAAAATTATTAGGACTCGACTGTCTTCATATACGGTGTTTAGGATGCTCTAGGAAACTTTGTAGGAGATAAAAAAGACGAAGTAAAGCCAATGAACTAGATAGGTTATATTTTTTTAATTTTCCAAGTGTCAAGTGTCATTCACAATTCGAAATAAAAAATACAAAACGCAAGAGGTTTTATGCTACTAATACAAACATACCGCCCACCAAGGACCTTTGTCCTTAAAGACCTCCCACCGTGACGGACACAGTAAATACAAACAGCAAGAATATGAAATTAGCCTTGGTGAGATCTCTACATTTATATAACACTTATTCAATTATTATTATTTACAGTTACAGAACCACGTGCCCTACCACATAGTGAACTAAAATTAAATAAGTTGTTCTAAAAAAAATCTAACATCTATACATTGTTTATTCTGTGACAGGCAGAACGCACAGTTTTGAGGTGGGTCTTTTTAAGTAAGAGTTTTTACATTTTAATGTTACCACTCGGGTAAGATTGTCACTGCCTGGGTGTTTTTCAACAACCTTGCCAAGAAGCCACTTCGCCGGAGGTAAGTCATCTTCCTTTACCATAACAACATCTCCTACTTGAGGTTCAGGTGTCGTATTAGTCCATTTATACCTATGGAGGAAATGTGTCAGGTACTCATTAGCCCATCTACGCCAAAAAGTTTGCAACATACCTTGCACTAAATGCCATCTTTTCAGGTTACTTATTGAACTTGTATCATAGTTTGCATCAGGTACGGTGAGTATGGGCTCTCCTATTAAGAAATGACCAGGAGTCAACGGTGTGCACTCATCTGGATCTGTGCTAGTTGTGACTGAGAGCGGCCTGGAGTTCAGACACGCCTCAATCTGTGTTAGGAGAGTCGTCATCTCTTCAAAGGTGAGTGTGGAGTTACCTATAACCCGTTTCAAATGAAACTTGGTGGATTTTACTCCTGCTTCCCACAATCCACCGAAATTGGGAGCGTGTGCAGGAATAAAATGCCACGTTGTGCCGATGAGAGCTAAGCTCTTCGCGATTTCTTCAGACAGGTTGGACTCTTGCGCTACCAGTAACTCCCTTAACTCTTTAGACGCTCCAATGAAGTTGGTGCCATTGTCACTCCATAAATCAGTACAATGACCTCTACGTGATACAAACCTTCTAAAAGCTGCTATAAAGCCTTGAGAAGTTAAATCGCTAACCATCTCTAAATGTATAGCTCTTGTTGCCATACATATAAATAAACATATGTAGCCTTTATAAGCCCTATGTCCTCGTCCCTTTGACGTCCTAACATCAATTGGACCTGCGTAATCTACTCCACTGTGCAAGAATGCTCTGGACGGAGTTCCACGAACTGATGGTAGAGAACCCATCATTTGAGTCCTCACAGTCGCACTATTTCTTACACAAGGCACACATCGACGAACATGATGTTTGACTAAATGTTTAGCGCCAATAATCCAGTATGCTGACCGTATATAAGTCAGCATGAGTTGCGGTCCTCCATGTAAGGTTTTTATATGAGCATCTCTTATTATTAATTGTGTGAAATGGGATCGATGGGGTAATATAATTGGATGTTTGGTTGTCTCTTCCAGTTGAGCTTTTTGAAGTCTTCCGCCTACTCTCATTATATCTTTCTCATCTATATAGGCGTTAAGTGTTCTTATTTTACTACCTTTTGTCTTAACTTCACCTTTCTGTTTTAATTCTGTGATCTCTATTTCAAACTCTTGCCTCTGACATTGCCGAATACAGCAATTCAAAGCCTCATCGATCTCCCATTTACGCAAGTATTTAGTCCGATCGGTATCGGTTTTATAATTTAAAAATCGTCGGCAGTATGCCACAACACATAACAATCTAGAGAGAGAAGAATATCTGTCCCATATAAAATTGTCAACAGATGAACAATGTGTTACGATGGACCTTTCTAAATCAACTACTAACTCTTTTGGCCTCGGGTAACTTATATCTATTTCTTGTAAAATCTCCGGACCTTGTAGCCACAAAATATTGTCTATGAGTTCTGCAGGACGTATTCCTCTGGACGCGCAATCAGCAGGATTATGATTTGAAGGTATATGTGCCCATTGAGATGCGTCTAACGTTGTAAGAATCTCAGAAACTCTGTTGGCCACAAAGGTTTTCCAATGACTTGGATGTTTGTTTAACCACGCGAGAACAACCGTCGAATCGGTCCATGCTCGCAAGTTAGATTTGGGAATATTTAAAACTTCTGCCATCTCAACAAGTAAACGTGTCACCAATACTGCGCCACACAACTCCAATCGCGGTATGCTTACTTGTTTTATAGGTGCAACTCGTGTTTTGGCCGCAACTAGTGAAACGTGAACGTTACCAGTGATATCAACTCTGCGTATATAGACTGCTGCCGAATATGCCACCTTGGAAGCATCGGAGAAGCCGTGCAACTCTACTGTGATATCACTCGCCTTTGTTCCTAGCCATCTGGGAATTTTGATCTCCGTAAGTTGTGAAAGCTCATTACAGTAAGTATTCCATTCGTCTAATAATTGGTTTGGAATTTCTTCATCCCAGCTTATTCCTGCTAACCACAGCTTTTGGATAAATACTTTTGCTGTAATCAACGCCGGTGCCAACCAACCTAATGGATCAAACAACCGTGATATATTAGAAATAACTGTTCTTTTTGTTTCAGGTCCCGCGGTCTTCGTAATCTTCACAGAGTATTGGAAGATATCGTCTCTACGGTTCCAGGTGAGTCCTAAAATCTTCACTATAGAGTCTAATTTAATTTCCAAATCTTGTACTAAATCTTGTTCTTTATTTTCTAAATTAATTTCCTTTATAATTCTTTCATCATTACTGATCCATTTTTGCAACTTAAATCCACCTTTGTTCAGTAACATGTTCATTTCTTTAAATAATTTAATGCCCTCTTCTGCCGTTTCGCAGCCACTCATAAGGTCATCCATATAAAAGTCTTCAAGAACCCTTTTTGCAGCTTCTGGAAAGTTATCTCCATGATCATGTGCCACCTGCTGAAGTGCCTTCACTGCTAAGTATGGGGCTGAAGCCGTTCCAAACGTTACAGTGACCAGCTGGTATTCTTGCACCGGGTCTTCAGGATTATCTCTCCACAATATTCGCTGAAACACCGCATCATCATCATGGATTCGCACTTGCCGATACATTTTTATAATATCAGCCGCTAAACAAATAGGATGTACTCTCCATCGTATAATTAGATGTCGTAACTCAGGTTGTAATGGTGGACCAATCAGTAACGTGTCGTTCAAGGATATGCCGTTCACACCCTTACACGACGCATCAAAAACGACTCTCACCTTTGTGGTGGTCTTGTCTTCCCGTACGACCG
The DNA here is from genome assembly GCA_030763345.1 of Mythimna separata. Taxonomy (NCBI): domain Eukaryota; kingdom Metazoa; phylum Arthropoda; class Insecta; order Lepidoptera; family Noctuidae; genus Mythimna; species Mythimna separata. The sequence goes on from CM061192.1 coordinate 11,853,444, forward strand.
CATGATGGGGTAGATAAACAGCTACAGACTGCTTATCATCATTCTCTGGAACTGGAATCATGTGACCTAACTGTAAGTACTCTTTTATAACATCTGTATATCTTTTCTTCATTTCTTGATCTCTATTTAACTTTCTTTCTAACGACTTTAATCTATTTTCAGCTATCTCCCGGAATCTACCATATTTACATGCAGGATCAGCTTCGCGAAAAGGTAATCTGACTACGTAACGTCCATCAGATGCTCTACGCGTTGAACTATTAAAATATTCTTCACATTTCAGTTGCTCTTCAGTTAATATTTTTTGTGAAATTGAAGAATTGTCCGACTCCAATTCCCAAAATCTTTTCAGAATTTCGTCATCGTTAACGGTAGCATTCATAACTACAAGTTTAGTTTCTTTATTTTCAGTTGGGTTATTAGATACCAAACCGGACAGAATCCAACCGAGAGAGGTGCACTGCGCTACTGGAGTACCGGTAGATCCTTTCAAAAGTCCCTGTTGTATGATCCGACAGTAAATTTCAGCACCTAGTAAAATATTAATTTTATTAGGCCTGTTGTACTGGGGATCAGCCAATGTTATCGTATGCAAATCCAACTCTTGCAACTCAGTTATTTTCCTAACTGGGAGAAGAGTGGTTATGGATTTCAGTACATAGGCTCTGACTACGATTTCAAAAGAAGAATCCACTCTCGATTGAATCTTCAAAGAGACTACTGATTTTGAACTGATGGTACTATCTCCACCAACACCTGAAATAATACCATTTGCGTGAACCTTTTTCAGGCCCAACATTTGTACTGTGGCCTCTGTTATAAAAGAGGCCTGCGAACCTTGATCAATCAATGCTCTGATGACCTGTTTGCCTCCGTATCTCGACTCAGCATTGATTAGCGCGGTGGCTAACAATACTTGACAACTATTTCCTGAAGAAAAACATGAGACAATTGGTGAACTGTCATTTGATGACGATCCCGCCACTGGTGGGGACGACGGGTTGACCTTTGTGACCTGATCGTCGCTACTGTTTTGTGTAACAGTAGTTGAGCTGTTGTTTGGGTGCAGAAGAGAGTGATGACGGCGATTACAAACACGACAATTAGTGGGTTTTTGGCATTGTTTTACAGAATGATTACTACCCAAACAGTTAAAACACATGCGATTTTTCATAACAAATTCATGCCTTTTATCATAATCACAATTTGCAAATTTTTTACAAAAACATAACTTGTGATTATCTGAACAATATTCACATGCCATAGCTTGATTGGAAACATGAAACACCTTTGGTTTATTAACTTGACCTTTAGTTTGAGAAGTAGTTGGCTGAACTGATTTTGATTTAGGTTCTATAAACTCTAAAGCTCGGAAACGACTTTCTAAGAATTTTGAGAACTGGTTAAAAGTTGGCAACTCGTTCGAGTTGTCACTTGTGACATGGAGTTCCCATTGCTTTCTGGTCTCTGTATCTAATTTATAAGTAACAATGTGTATAATAATTATATCCCATGAACTGACATCAATATCTAAATTTTTTAATGCATGTAAACACTCCGTTGTAGTGTCCAATAACTCTTTCAAAGTTGCAGCTGACTCGACATTTGAATTCCGTTGACTAAATAGTCTTTTCAAAATACAATTTGACAAATATCGCTTGTTATTATATCGCGACTCTAACTGCGACCAACACTGATCATAATTAGCTGCAGCAATAGGTACAAACTTAATCAATTGTTCTGCTTCTCCTGTAAGATGAGCCTTTAAATAATGTAATTTTTGTACTGAATCCAAAGATCGGTTACTATGCACCAAAGAAATAAACAAATCGCGAAAAGATGTCCATTCCGAATATTTCCCGGAGAAAGTAGGAATAGTAATTTTAGGTAATCTTACAGAAGAACTAGACGACACAGAAACATCTTGAGTAGTCTTACAAACGGACGTGTCATTGACTGGAGCGGGATAATTACATAAGGCGATCTTTAGTTCCGACTTATAATAAATGTAAATTTCCTCTGTTGCTTCATAAACATCACTCACAATGGATTCTAGTGACTTTACAGCTTCAATATCCAACTCTAATATCGCGTAGTGATTCTTACAAAACGCTTGCCAATCGTGTTCCAACTTCTCTAATCTAGCAGCAATGTACTGATGACATAAACGCTCCTTAGGCGACTTCTTAAAGTTGGATCTCGACCTTTCAATAGTTGTCTTTAAATTTATTTGCAAATTGCCGTATTTCTCCATATTTAAAGTAAAAATGAACTTAGTATAATCGGCAACACTATTATAAGTCCCGAATTCTTGCAGAAAACGACTAAGTTAATAGAATTTACGGACTTGCAACGTATTTGTACTTCTCACTGGTGAACTATAATAACACAATTGTACTCACAGTTGATCTTCACTCACACACACAAAGCACCTGATCTCCGGACAAGTCACGCTGCACGTCACGATGCGCTGCTGACGACGATGCTCTGCTTGGCAGTACTTCCGCTTCTCAGGCCTGGCTGATGACGTCACGCTTCTGGCGCCACCTGATGTTATCTCCCTGTTCGTCGGGGAAACCCTTCCAACACCTGAGTTGCAATCCACAACCCCTTCAGTGTTCCCTAACAACTGCCGCGGTGCACTAAGGCAAAAACTTCACCGCAACAGTACTCCCTCACTAGCTCGAATATATTCGACTCGAATGGACCAAATGTTTAGGATGCTCTAGGAAACTTTGTAGGAGATAAAAAAGACGAAGTAAAGCCAATGAACTAGATAGGTTATATTTTTTTAATTTTCCAAGTGTCAAGTGTCATTCACAATTCGAAATAAAAAATACAAAACGCAAGAGGTTTTATGCTACTAATACAAACATACGGAGTGACATCGTCGAGCGTTATCAAGGAGTTTCGTCAGACACTTGTGTTTCTCAGTCAAGCCTTTTTCTTTTTCAATAATATAGTTATTGTTTAATGTTAGTTTGTTTATGTTTACTTTAAGTACTACTTCTTCTTTTCATGTTGATGTGTTTCTCAGTGCAATCCTAGCTTATGTCAGGTGTTACGGTCGCCTTTCCATTATTCCATTTCTTAATTTGAAGGTTAAAAGAATATGTAGCCTTTTTGGTCTCATTAAAGTCTCTTTTCTTTTACTGTTTTTTATGTTAGTTTCTTTAGTCTTTTAGCCCTTCGTCTTCTTATCATGTCGATGTACTTCCAAAATTTTCTCTGACCAGTGTTTGGCAAACTGTACAGATATATACGAAGCCAGTACAGTTCCTAAAAGGTCGTTGTGCAGGATGGTCAGTTTAGTAAGTGTCGCATATCTTGTGCAGCGGCTGCTCACTGTCACTGGATTAAGGATGGGTCGAGGAAGCCCCATTTGGCCAGATTAATTTTACAGCGGCCAATCTGGATCCACAAACTCAGAAACTCTTAATTTTAGTTACAGACTAGTAAGCACCAAGTGGAAGCCCATTTTGTGTCCAGGTCTGTCTGTCCATTCCAGCTTGCCTGGAAGAAATCGCTTAGTGCAATTAGGCCGCCTATTATGTGTAGTTTTTACTATAAGGTTTCCTATAAAGCTATTGTAATCTTGTTGTACAATTAAGAATATAATAAATAAATAGTACTTTTATTTTATTCTGTTTTTTGAGTCTCAAATAAATGGTTTTCTTGCTTTATTTTAGTTTTTTTTTTATGTATGATACTCGTTCATATTAAGTTCTTATAGAGGAAACATCAGTAATAAAAAATCGAGGACTACAATGAATGTCGTGGATTCAATTATTTAGATTTAAAATGTCAATAAATTAATGTACATGTACATTAATAACTTCTATTTATTTATCAATCAACCGTTACGATAAAATGCAAATGATACGGATTAAACACTTTTCTAATGTTTTTTGTTCCTTGAATTTTTACCTTTTCTGTTACCTATAATACCTGGGACCTGTTGCGGGACCTATCCCACATTTTACGTATAATATTATACATGTCACATGAAATTGTGTTTTATTGTATCCACTGTTTAATACAGGGTGGCCCAGAGAGAAATGCACTTTTGATTTCGCGCACATTTCTAAACGACAAAATGGAGAAGCGCGAGGATAGTGGCAGTGCGTAGCGCAGTTTTTGTAATTTAAGTGATCATAACTCATTACACGGGACAGCAGCGCGCTTTTTGTATCCGCGCGTTCTAAAGGAATGCTCAATTTTATGAGACTTTTCGACGGCTTTACCGTATTGAATACAAGTTGCGGCGCATCAGGGAGTGTCCAAGCAGTTATTTAATAAGGAAATGGATTAAAAGATTCGAAAGGACAGGATCGACGCAAAAAATGCTGCCTCGGGGTCATCAAAGAGTATGACGGACCGATGAAAGCATTCAGCATGTTCGAAAATCTGTACGCGCGAAACCACGAGTCTCGGAGCGCAAACGTTCATCGGTTTTGGGAATCTCTAGATCGACCTTGTAGCAAATTTTGTGGCTCCATTTGAAATTACATCCTTATAAGATGCAGCTAGTGCAGAAACTAAAAGCAGCAAACTACGAATCGAGATTAAGATTCGCAAATGAAATGAGTAATGAATTTAAATTTCAATATCGTCCTTTTTCGGATGAAACCCAGTTTTACCTTAACAGATTTGTAAATATGCAGAACTGTAGATATGGGGCAGCAGAAAATCCTTGATAGAAACATCAGAAGTCGCTACATCACCGAATTTTACAGTTTCGGCCGCAGTTGCAAGATGGGGAACGTTGGACCGCTTTATTTTTCGAAAACCGTCGTGGCCAAGCTGTGACCGTCAATTCAAAGCGCTATATGACCATGTTGAGAAGTTTTTGGATTTCAAAGCTGTAAGAATCTCGAGGCTATAACAGGAACACTTGGTTCCAGCAGGATGGGGCCACATGTCACTCTGCAAACCAGAGCATCGCCGTGGTGAGAGACATGACACCCACGAAAATTAATTTCACGCAGGGGTGACATCGCCTGACCACCAAGAAGCCCCGATCTCACTCCAGCAGACTTCTTTTTGTAGAGTTACGTAGAGAGCAAAGTGGTCTCTAATAATCCACATTCATTTACAACCTTGCAACTACTAAAGCTGAACATTCGGCAAGAAATGAAATCCATTTCAAGAAAAATACTGACAATTTTTTTCAAAATTTTGGTGCCATATTAGAAGAATGCTGTAGCCGTCAAGGACTCCATTTAGACCAAAATATTTTTTAAAAAACAAATTTAATTTAATAATCTTTAAAATTGTAATTAATACAAGTTCTAAAAAATTATACAGTTTATTTTTATTTAATTTTCAAAAGTGCATTTCTCTCTGGGCCACCCTGTATATAAAATAAAATAATCTCTACTTGTAAAAAAATGGGCAAGTCCGAGTTGAACTCGCGCACCGAGGGTTCCGTGCCAAATTAATTACGGCTTACGATTTATGACGTATTAAAAAAAGATTACTTTACTTACTAGATCTCGTTCAAACTAATTTTCAGTGGAAGTTTAGTTTTTTTCATTCTCTTACTTTAGAGGTTACAGTTACATTTTACCACTTTGGAAGTGTCTCTCTATTTTTGTGTGAAAATCTAAATGCGGTTCACGCGATGCATCTACTTGCCAAGTTTCAACAGTATAGTTCTTTTAGTTTCGAAAAAAATGGCTGTGATACGGTCAGACAGACAGACATGACGAATCATAAGGATTTCGTTTTTTGCCATTTGGCTACGGAACCCTAAAAATCTTGATTATCAACATTGTAACTGTTTTAATTAGGTTGGTATATTTAGAATATGCTAATTAATTAATTTAGGTACCCAGATATCAGATTGTTTTGATTTTTCCTAATTAAGGTTTTGGGTTCCCTACCAAACTGGTGTTTAATTGAACTCGTAGTGATTTTGAAGTTAAGCAAAACAGGGCGAAACATTCTGCAAACCCAAATTAAAAAGATTCCTCCGACCAGACGGGTATTATGTCTGGTATGGAGAACTGTCCGATAGTTGTTTTCGGACCAATGTAGGATAAGATTGTAATGTAGAATTTTGTCTTTTAGTTCCTACTAGCTCCTGCCAGCGGCTTCCCCTGCGCGGAACTAAAACATTGTCCCAAAGGAACATACTCTCGAGATAAAACTTATCCTATGTGCTATTCCAGAACATGGACTACCCGTGTGCATGAAGGAACGAGAAGAAGTAACATAAACACACACACTCACAAACTTTCGTCTTTATAATATTAAGTTTAGGTGACTGATAAGGTACAAAATATTACTAGAAACATCAGTATCATCACTTGTTCAGAATATTCTGGCGAGACTTGTTTCCTCATCGCAAAAGTAGTTCAAAATGATGAAGAGTTTTCGCAGTGTTATGATAAATCAAGTGTGTCTGACATCGACGCACAAACAAATACCATGGGTCTAGTACATGTTGATTGATTAGAATAACGATTTTATACAGATATTTGTTGAAAAAATTAGGAGTAAGTCGACGATAAATTCCATCTGCGGGGGTTCTGTAATCATGTACTGGATCCATGGTACGTTCGTGCTCCTCTGACACATCCTGCACTTAGGATGGGTCTACCAAATACCCACTTGATACACTTGAGTCAATTGAGAAGCGAGTCGAAAGGATCGTCGGCAGTAATGCACTTGTCAAGTCAAAACTCCAAAGTCTTGGTCATCGACGCCGAATTGCTCGCCTGTCGGTTTTCTATCGTTTAAGTTCGTTCCATCATCGGGCCACTAGACGTATGGCGTTGTGTCACCGGTACATGGTGGACATCCCACCCATACGTACGTTTTGGGAATACATTTATTCTTTGCACGTAAGCTGATAGCTACAAGTTAGGTTACTCTTCCAGGCAAGCGTGCCTTATCGCCGGCCACATCATAGCTTGCCATCAGGTGAGAAAGTGGTCAAACGCAAGCTTATCCATAATAAAAAAAAAATTGGTATCATAGTATTCAATCAAGTATTTACGTGTATTTTAACTATTGATTATAAGTTCAAACCTGCTTGATTGAAAATAAAAATGATTGTCAACTGGAATGTAAGTTCAATTCCACAAAATATTCTAGTTTCTCCGCATAATTTTTTAAGCAAAGCAAATAAGAAAACTAAAATAATATCATCTCCTCCTCGTATTCCAAAAGCTATCATCAAGTTAGTTAAAGAGTTGTTTTTTTAGCTTAAGTGTTCCAGATATAAATGAAATAATAAGGAAAACTCTTCACCAAAAATTGATTACAAAATATTATTTTCAAAGGCGCGGAACCATCCGACAAAACAAGCACTTGGCCGAAATAGTTAATGGTTGCAGATACGACTACGTATCGGTATTTAATTAATATTTGTGTTAATTTTATTGATAATATGTATGGTGCTGACCAGCGCAGACACAACGTTCAACGCCATTGAAAACGACAGTATTGTATACAGCACTAGTGCATAATTCATATCAGTATATACAAGACCATTGCCAATAACATTAGTGCTTACTTTACCACATCATTCGAAATCAGTGTTTAGGATACCAGTGTATAAGAAAGCAGTGTGGGTGTCATATACCCGAGCATATGATAATAGAGTACTCAACATCTTCAGTACATGATCACAGCATAGAAATCTCTTCGCTTATAATATCAGTGCATATAAAACTAGTGCATATGACAACAGAGTATAAGACACTAGTGCATAAGACACCAGTGTATAAGACAGCAGTGCATAAGAATGCAGTGCGCAGACTGCCGTGCATAAGACAACAGTGTATAAGACAGCAGTGCATAAGACACCAGGGTATGGGACAGTAGTGCATAAGACACCAGTATATAAGACAGTAGTGCATAAGACACCAGTGTTTAAGACAGTAGTGCATAAGACACCAGTGTATAAGACAGTAGTGTATAAAACACCAGTGTATAAGACAGTAGTGCATAAGACACCAATGTATAAGACAGTAGTGCATAAGACACCAGGGTATAAGACAGTAACGCATAAGACACGAGTGTACAGGATGACTATTAACAACAGTAATTTTAATAACGCTTCAGAAACAGAGATCCAAACCAAACAGTTACCATTCATAATTATTAATGCCTATGTTTTGGTAGTGCTATCACTGACTGCACTAATTTACGGAGTGACCTCGTGGTGCCTCATCAAGAAGTTTCGACATTTCAGAAACTATGTACTTGTCAACCTTTTATTTGCAAATATAGTGCGTTTTTTACTTATTATACTTCTAAGGAACATAAGAGGTGGTCATAGTGTTGTAAATACAGTGACAAGTTATTTATTTTTTATATGTTTGCTATCTTTTAACTTTTGGTTAATAGTGTTATGCGTTAATTTTTACATGGATTTTGTGAAAGTTTTCAATATTGACGTTCGTAGGAAGTACCTTAAAAGTAACCTTTTTGCCTGGGGTGTACCTTTTTTAATTATGTTGATTGTACCTTTCATTTTTGCGTATTTAGAAATATCTAAATTGACAAATTTAAACACCTATGAAATGTTTGTCACGTTTTATAAAGTAATTTACTTTATCCCACCGGTGATTAATTCAGTTATTTACATAGTGGTTTTATATCATTTATTCCGTGGCAGCAAAATTGGTACGAGTACATCCTTCAACATACTATGGCGTCGATTCTATATAGCTACCCTAATATTTATACTTAGTAATATTTTAGCGTTATTCTATTTATTACAAGTAATATGGGATATGCCAGCATTTCTTTTTCAAGAATTAGGAGAAAATTTGAATGCGATAACTTTAGTTGTTTTTATAATTATAGTAAAAAGTAATCGGGAGGCATGGAAGGATTATTATAAAAAAAAGAGATCGATGCAAAACTCGTTTGAATTTAGATGAATCTGTCCAGGGACTGCTGGAAGGGAGTGCGCACGTAGATATGTACTCTTCTGTCTGTATTTTCTGTTCAATTTTTAGAGTTTCTGTATGCTTAAATTAATAAATCAATAAATATGCCAATCCAGCACCACTCGGCTGTCTTCATATACGGAGTGACATCGTCGAGCGTTATCAAGAAGTTTCGTCAGACACTTGTGTTTCTCAGTCAAGCCTTTTTCTTTTTCAATAATATAGTTATTGTTTAATGTTAGTTAGTTTATGTTTACTTTTAGTACTACTTCTTCTTTTAATGTCGATGTGTTTCTCAGTGCAATCCTAGCTTATGTCAGGTGTTACAGTCGCCTTTCGATTATTCCATTTCTTAATTTGAAGATTAGGGAAAAAGAGTATGTAGCCTTTTTGGTCTCATTCAAGTCTTTTTTCTTTTACTGTTTTTTATGTTAGTTTGTTTAGTCTTTTAGCTGTTCGTCTTCTTATCATGTCGATGTACTTCCAAAATTTTCTCTGACCAGTGTTTGGCAAACTGTACGGATATATACGAGGCCAATACAGTTCCTAAAAGGTCGTTGTGCAGGATGGGCAGTTTAGTAAGTGTCGCTTATCTTGTGCAGCGGCTGCACACTGGCACTGGGTTAAGGATGGGTCGAGGAAGCCCCATTTGGCCAGATTAATTTTACAACGGCCAACCTGGATCCACAAACTCAAAAACTCTTAATTTTAGTTAAAGACTAGTAAGCACCAAGTGGAAGCCCATTTTGTGTCCAGGTCTGTCTGTCCATTCCAGCTTGCCTGGAAGAAACCGCTAAGTGCAATAAGGTCGCCTATTGTGTGTGATTTTTACTATAAGGTTTCCTATAAAGCTATTGTAATCTTGGTGTACAATTAAGAATATAATAAATAAATAGTATTTTTATTTTATTCTGTTTTTTGAGTCTCAAATAAATGATTTTCTTGCTTTATTTTTGTTTTTTTTTTATGTATGATACTCGTTCGTATTAAGTTCTTATGAGGAAACATCAGTAATAAAAAATCGAGGACTACAATGAATGTCGTGGATTCAATTATTTAGATTGAAAATGTCAATAAATTAATATACATGTACATTAATAACTTCTATTTATTTATCAATCAACCATTACGACAAAATGCAAATGATACGGATTAAACACTTTTCTAATGTTTTTTGTTCCTTGAATTTATACCTTTTCTGTTACCTATAATACCTGGGACCTGTTGCGGGACCTATCCCGCATTTTACGTATAATATTATACATGTCACATGAAATTGTGTTTTATTGTATCCACCGTTTAATACAGGGTGGCCCAGAGAGAAATGCACTTTTGATTTCGCGCGCATTTCTAAACGACAAAATGGAGAAGCGCGAGGATAGTGGCAGTGCGTAGCGCAGTTTTTGTAATTTAAGTGATCATAACTCATTACACGGGAGAGCAGCGCGCTTTTTGTATCCGCGCGTTCTAAAGGAATGCTCGATTTTATGAGACTTCGACGGCTTTACCGTATTGAATACAAGTTGCGGCGCATCAGGGAGTGTCCAAGCAGTTATTTAATAAGGAAATGGATTAAAAGATTCGAAAGGACAGGATCGACGCAAAAAATGCTGCCTCGGGGTCATCAAAGAGTATGACGGACCGATGAAAGCATTCAGCATGGTCGAAAATCTGTACGCGCGAAACCACGAGTCTCGGAGCGCAAACGTTCATCGGTTTTGGGAATCTCTAGATCGACCTTGTAGCAAATTGAGGTTTCATCCGAAAAAGGACGATATTGAAATTACATCCTTATAAGATGCAGCTAGTGCAGAAACTAAAAGCAGCAAACTACGAATCGAGATTAAGATACGCAAATGAAATGAACAATGAATTTAAATTTCAATATCGTCCTTTTTCGGATGAAACCCGGTTTTACCTAAACAGATTTGTAAATAAGCAGAACTGCAGATATGGAGCAGCAGAAAATCCTCGATAGAAACATCAGAAGTAGCTATATCACCGAATTTTACAGTTTCGGCCGCAGTTGCAAGATGGGGAACGTTGGACCGCTTTATTTTTCGAAAACCGTCGTGGCCAAGCTGTGACCGTCAATTCAAAGCGCTATATGACCATGTTGAGAAGTTTTTGGATTTCAAAGCTGTAAGAATCTCGAGGCTATAACAGGAACACTTGGTTCCAGCAGGATGGGGCCACATGTCACTCTGCAAACCAGAGCATCGCCGTGGTGATAGACATGACACCCACGAAAATTAATTTCACGCAGGGGTGACATCGCCTGACCACCAAGAAGCCCCGATCTCACTCCAGCAGACTTCTTTTTGTAGAGTTACGTAGAGAGCAAAGTGGTCTCTAATAATCCACATTCATTTACAACTACAACCTTGCAACCACTAAAGCTGAACATTCGGCAAGAAATGAAATCCATTTCAAGAAAAATACTGACAATTTTTTTTCAAAATTTTGGTGCCATATTAGAAGAATGCTGTAGCCGTCAAGGACTCCATTTAGACCAAAATATTTTTTAAAAAACAAATTTCATTTAATAATCTTTAAAATTGTAATTAATACAAGTTCTAAAAAATTATACAGTTTATTTTTATTTAATTTTCAAAAGTGCATTTCTCTCTGGGCCACCCTGTATATAAAATAAAAGAATCTCTACTTGTAAAAAAATGGGCAAGTCCGAGTTGAACTCGCGCACCGAGGGTTCCGTGCCAAATTAATTACGGCTTACGATTTATGACGTATTAAAAAAAGATTACTTACTAGATCTCGTTCAAACTAATTTTCAGTGGAAGTTTAGTTTTTTCATTCTCTTACTTTAGAGGTTACAGTTACATTTTACCACTTTGGAAGTGTCTCTCTATTTTTGTGTGAAAATCTGAATGCGGTTTACGCGATGCATCTACTTGCCAAGTTTCAACAGTATAGTTCTTTTAGTTTCGAAAAAAATGGCTGTGATACGGTCAGACAGACAGACATGACGAATCATAAGGATTTCGTTTTTTGCCATTTGGCTACGGAACCCTAAAAATGTTGATTATTAACATTGTAACTGTTTTAATTAGGTTGGTATATTTAGAATTTGCTAATTAATTAATTTAGGTACCCAGATATCAGATTGTTTTGATTTTTCCTAATTAAGGTTTTGGGTTCCCTACCAAACTGGTGTTTAATTGAACTCGTAGTGATCTTGAAGTTAAGCAAAACAGGGCGAAACACTCTGCAAACCTTAATTAAAAAGATTCCTCCGACCAGACGGGTATTATGTCTGGTATGGAGAACTACCCAATAGTTGTTTTCGGACCAATGTAGGATAAGATTGCAATGTAGGATTTTGTCTTTTAGTTCCTACTAGCTCCTGCCAGCGGCTTCCCCTGCGCGGAACTAAAATATTGTCCCAAGGGAACATACTCTCGAGATAAAACGTATCCTATGTGCTATTCCAGAACATGGACTACCCGTGTACGTGAAGGAACGAGAAGAAGTAACAAAAACACACACACACACAAACTTCCGCCTTTATAACATTACTATCACTGGCTTGCTGGTCTAGTGGTTAGTGAACCTGACTGCTATGCCAGAGGTCGTGGGATCGATTCCCACTCTGGACAAATGTTTGTGTGATGAGCACTATCATTTGTTCTATGTCTGGGTGTAATTTAACTATAATATAGTATTTAGAAGTAAACAAGTATGTTTATCATTTGTCTAGTACCCATAACACAAGGTCTACTTAGCTTGGGACTAAATGGCGTTGTGTGAAAGTTGTGGAATATTATATTATAAATTTTGTTATATTAGTAAGTTGAGGTGACTGATAAGGTACACAATATTACTAGAAACATCAGTATCATCACTTGTTCAGAATATTCTGGCGAGACTTGTTTCCTCATCGCGAAAGCAGTTGAAAATGATGAAGAGTTTTCGCAGTGTTTTGATAAATCAGGTGTGTCTGACATCGACGCGCAAACGAATATCATGGATCTAGTACATGTTGATTGATTAGAATAACGATTTTATACAGATATTTGTTGAAAAAATTAGCAGTAAAACGACGAAAAATTCCATTCGTGGTATTCGTTTGTGCTCTTCTGACACATCCTGTACTTAGGATGGGTCTACCAAATACCCACTTACTACACTTGAGTCAATTGAGAAGCGAGTTAAGAGGATCGTCGGCAGTAATGCACTTGTCAAGTCAAAACTCGAAAGTTTTGGTCATCGACGCCGAATTACTCACCTGTCGGTTTTCTATTGTTTAAGTCCGTTCCATCAGCGGCCGACTAGACGTTGGCGTTGCATATGTTGTATATGGTGGACATCCCACCCATACGTACGTTCTGGGAAAACATTTATTATGCTTAAAGCTAAGGAGTGGAATCTGTGTCCTGATAGCTATCGCCGGCCACATCATCGCTTACCATCAGGTGAGAAAGTGGTCAAACGCAAGCTTATCCATAATAAAAAAAATGTTTGGGATCGTAGTATTCAATCAAGTATTTAGGTGTATTTCAACTATTAAATATAAGTTCGAACCCGTTTGATTTGTTAATAAAAAACCGGGCAAGTGCGAGTCGGACTCGCGCACTGAGGGTTTCGTACCAACCTACCTATAAAAACAGTTTAATTCTCGAATCGAGTCTTGAAGACTTTTCAATTTTTTTTTCTTGTGACGTAACTAAAAATTTTCAGTTTTCATACTTTTCCCGATATTAGTGCTATAATACCTTGCTTCGTGCCAAATTTCAAGATTCTAGGTCAACGGGAAGTACCCTATGAATTTTGATTCCTTTGACAGTGTCGAAATATACGTTTTTTGCAACATAAACGGGCGTATCTTTTTTTCCCGTCAATTTACAAGTTTGATTTTTGCACAACTTCAAGGGACCGCGGATTACAATATATGGTTTTAATTTCAACTTGATACCTTGACGCGTTCCTGAGAAAAAGGGTCTTGACAGACGGACGGACGGACAGACGGACAACAAAGTGATCCTATAAGGGTTCCGTTTTTTCCTTTTGAGGTACGGAACCCTAAAAATTAGTGAAGTAGAATTTAAGTTCAATTCTACAAAATATTCCAGTTTCTCCGCATAGTTTTAAGGTGAAGCAAATAAGAAAACTGAAATAATATCATCTCCTCCTCGTTTTCCAAAAGCTATCATCAAGTTAGTTAAAGAGTTGTTATTTTCAGCTTAAGTGTTCCAGATATAAATGAAATAATAAGGAAAACTCTTCACCAAAAATTGATTACAAAATATTATTTTCAAAGGTGCGGAACCATCCGACAAAACAAGCACTTGGCCGAAATAGTTAATGGTTGCAGATATGACTACGTATCGGTATTTAATTAATATTTGTGTTAATTTTATTGATAATTTGTATGGTGCTGACCAGCGCAGACACAACGTCCAACGCCATCGAACACGACAGTATTGTATACAGCACTAGTACATACCATATATTATTTCACCACATCATTCGAAATCAGTGTTTATGACACCAGTTTATAAGACAGCAGTGCATACGACATCCAAGCATATGATCATAGGGCACTCAACATATTCAGTACATGAGCACTGCATAGAAATCTCTTCGCTTATAATATCAGTGTATACAGCACCAGTAGACACAACAACAGTGCATAAGACACCAGGGTATAAGACAGCAGTGCATAAGACACCAGGGTATAAGACAGCAGTGCATAAGACAACAGTGTGTAAGACAGCAGTGCATAAGACAACAGTGTGTAAGACAGCAGTGCATAAGACACCAGGGTATAAGCCAGCAGTGCATAAGAATACAGTGCACAGACTGCCGTGCATAAGACAATAGTGTATAAGACAGTAGTGCATAAGACACCAGTGTATAAGACAGTAGTGCATAAGACACCAGTGTATAAGATAGTAGTGCATAAGACACCAGTGTATAAGACAGTAGTGCATAAGACACCAGTGTATAAGATAGTAGTGCATAAGTCACCAGTGTATAAGACAGTAGTGCATAAGACACCAGTGTATAAGACAGTAGTGCATAAGACACCAGTGTATAAGATAGTAGTGCATAAGTCACCAGTGTATAAGACAGTAGTGCATAAGACACCAGTGTATAAGATAGTAGTGCATAAGACACGAGTGTACAGGATGCATATTAACGACAGTAATTTTAATAACTCTTCAGAAACAGAGATCCAACCCATACCGTTACCATTCATTATTAACGCCTTTGTTTTGGTAGTGCTATCACTGACTGCACTTATTTACGGAGTGACCTCGTGGTGCCTCATCAAGAAGTTTCGACATTTCAGAAACTACGTACTTATCAACCTGTTATTTGCAAATATACTCCGTTTTTTAATACCCGTGTTATATTTCGTTACAATTCGAAGGTTCATAGAAGTTAGTGATGATACTGTTGTGAAAATAGTGACGATATTAGCATGTTATTTTTTATGTACATTTTTGCTATCTTTTAACTTTTGGTTAATAGTGCTATGCATTAATTTTTATGTTGATTTTGTGAAAGTTTTCAATATTGACGTTCGTAGGAAGTACCTCAAAAGTAACCTTTTTGCCTGGGGTGTACCTTTTTTAATTATGTTGATTGTACCTCTAATTTTTGTGTATTTAGAAGTACATAAATTGACAAATTTTAGCTGCGATGAAATGTTTTCCACGTTTTTAAAAGTATTTTACTTTATAGCACCGGGGATAAATTCTGTTATTTACATAGTAGTTTTATATAATTTATTCCGTAGCAGCAAAATTGGTACGAGTACATCCTTCAACATACTATGGCGTCGATTATATATAGCTACCCTAATATTTATACTTAGTAATATTTTTGCGTTATTCTATTTATTACAAGCAATATTGAAAATGAAAATTTTTTTTTTTCAAGTATTAGGAGAAAATTTGAATACGATAACTTTAGTTGTTTTTATAATTATAGTAAAAAGTAATCGGGAGGCATGGAAGGATTATTATAAAAAAAAGAGATCGATGCAAAACTCGTTTGAATTTAGATGAATCTGTCCCGGGACTGCTGGAAGAGAGTGCAAACGTAGCTGTATATACTGTTCTGTCTGTATTTTCTGTTCAATTTTCAGTGTTTCTGTATGAGTAAATTAATAAATCAATAAATATGCCAATCCAGCATCACTCGGCTGTCTTCATATACGGAGTGACATCGTCGAGCGTTATCAAGAAGTTTCGTCTGACCCTAGTCGTTTCTCAGTCAAGCCCTTTTCTTTTTAAATATTGTTATTATTGTTTAATGTTAGTTTATTTTAACTTTTAGTACTACTTCTTCTTTTCATGTCGATGTAAAATAATCTTTAATAAAAAAAATTCTGACCAGTGTTTAGCAAACTGTACGGTTCTATTATTGGCCTCGTATAGATTCTAAAATGTCGTTGTGCAGGATGGGCAGATTAGTAAGTGTCGCTTATCTTGTGCAGCGGCTCCACACTGGCATTGTGTTAAGGATGGGTCGAGGAAGCAACATTTGGCCAGATTGTTTTGACAGCGGCCAACCGCAAAATTCAAATTCAAATTTTAAATATTTATTTCAGATTAAACATCCATATTTTGTTAGTAGTAATAAAACTTAGCCTAATATTAAAGACTAGTAGTAGTAGTAGTATTTTTATTATATATTTTTTTTGAGTCTAAAATTAATGGTTCTCTTGCTTTGTTCTTGTTTTTTATATATGATTGTCATACATAATAAGTTCTTATAGAGGAAACATCAGATATAAAAAATCGAGGACTACGATGAATGTCGTGGATTCCATTATTTAGATTTAAAATGGTAATAAATTAATGTATGAACATCAATAACTTCTATTTATTTATCAATCGACCATTGCGATAAAACGCAAACGACACTGATTAAACACAATTTTAATGTTTTTTGTTCCTTGAACTTTTAATTTTTCTGTTACCTATATTATCTGGGACCTGTTGCGGAACCTATCCCGCATTTTACGTATAATATGATATATTTCACATGAAATGGTATTTTATTGTACCAACTGTTTAATATAATAAAATAAAACATTCTGTACTTGCAAAAAAACGGGCATGTGCGAGTCGAACTTGCGCACCGAGGGTTCCGTGCCAAATTAATTACGGCTTACGATTTATGACGTATTAAAAAGGCTAGTTACTTACTAAATCTCGTTCAAACTAATTTTCGGTGGAAGTTTAGTTTTTACATTCTCTTATATTAGAAGTTACAGTTACATTTTAACACTTTGGAAATGTCTCTCCATTTTTGTGTGAATATCTTAATTTAATGCGGTTCACAGAATGCATCTACTTACCAAGTTTCAACAGTATAGTTTTTTTAGTTTCGGAAAAAATGACTGTGACATACGAACAGACAGACAGACATGACGAATCATAAGGATTTTGGTTTTCGCCATTTGGATACGAAACCCTAAAAATGTTGATTATTAACATTTTTATAAGAACAGCGTTGGTTCATTTAGGATTTGCTAATTAATTAATTTAGGTATCGAACCCGATATCGGATTGTTTAAATTTTTCCTGTTGTAGGTTTTGGGTTCCCTACCAAACTGGTGTTTGATTGAACTCGTAGTGATTTTGAAGTTAAGCAAAACAGGGCGAAACATTCTGCGAACCTGAATTAAAAAGATTCCTCTGACCAGACGGGTATTATGTTTGGTATGGAGAACTGCCCGATAGTTGTTTTCGGACCAATGTAGGATAAGATTGCAATGTAGGATTTTATCTTTTAGTTCCTGCTAGCTCCTGCCAGCGGCTTCCCCTGCGCGGAACTAAAACATTGTCCCAAGGGAACATACTCTCGAGATAAAACGTATCCTATGTGCTATTCCAGAACATGGACTACCCGTGTACGTGAAGGAACGACAAGAAGTAACAAAAACACACACACTCACAAACTTTCGTCTTTATAATATTAAGTTGAGGTGACTGATAAGCAGTGATAGGAATAGGTAGTGCCTATTTGCCTAAACTTCGAAGAACAGAGACAAGAAACGGAGACTTCCTAAGGACTCAATTTTTTCCGAGACTCCCGAAATTTCGAGACAACACTTAAAAATACATTTAAAAAATTGTTTTTTGGAATAAGTAATTCGTCTTCATTTACCAAAAGTTTGCGATTTCATAATAAATAACATATGCAGTCGTTACAACCATAAAATTTACAGAATTTTTTTTTTGGAGTATATTTTGTAAATGACTTTTTGATCGTAATAGGTATTACTTATTTCAAATAACAATTTTTTAAAATGTATTTAAGTGTTTTCTCGAAATTTTGGGACAGTTGTCTCGGAAAAACATTTAGTCCTAAGGAAGTCTCCGTTTCTTGTCACTGTTCTTCGAAGTTTAGGCAAATACTACCTATTCCTATCACTGCTGATAAGGTGCAAAATATTACTAGAAACATCAGTATCATCACTTGTTCAGAATATTCTGTCAAGACTTGTTTCCTCATCGCAAAAGCAGTTCAAAATGATGAAGAGTTTTCGCAGTGTTTTGATAAATCAGGTGTGTCTGACATCGACGCACAAACGAATACCATGGATCTAGTACATGTTGATTGATTAGAATAACGATTTTATACAGATATTTGTTGAAAAAATTAGGAGTAAGCCGACGATAAATTCCATCAGCGGGGGTTCTAAACCATGTAAAGGACCCATGGTATTCGTTTGTGCTGCTCTGACACATCCTGTACTTAGGATGGGTCTACCAAATACCAACTTGATACACTTGAGTCAATTGAGAAGCGAGTCAAAAGGATCGTCGGCAGTAATGCACGTGTCAAGTCAAAACTCCAAAGTCTTGGTCATCGACGCCGAATTGCTCGCCTGTCGGTTTTCTATCGTTTAAGTTCGTTCCATCATCGGGCCACTAGACGTATGGCGTTGTGTCACCGGTACATGGTGGACATCCCACCCATACGTACGTTTTGGGAATACATTTATTCTTTGCACGTAAGCTGATAGCTACAAGTTAGGTTACTCTTCCAGGCAAGCGTGCCTTATCGCCGGCCACATCATAGCTTGCCATCAGGTGAGAAAGTGGTCAAACGCAAGCTTATCCATAATAAAAAAAAATTGGTATCATTGTATTCAATCAAGTATTTACGTGTATTTTAACTATTGATTATAAGTTCAAACCTGTTTGATTGAAAATTAAAATGATTGTCAACAGGAGTGTAAGTTCAATTCCACAAAATATTCTAGTTTCTCCGCATAATTTTTTAAGTAAAGCAAATAAGAAAACTGAAATAATATCATCTCCTCCTCGTATTCCAAAAGCTATCATCAAGTTAGTTAAAGAGTTGTTATTTTCAGCTTAAGGGCCGGTTTCACAATGACCGAGTAGGCACTACTCACTGAATAAATTCAAAAATTTGACAGAATTTGTATGAAATTATCTGTCAAGTAAGATACTCGAAACTTAATCATAGGTGGTGAAATAGGCCCTAAGTGTTCCAGATATAAATGAAATAATAAGCAAAACTCTTCACCAAAAATTGATTACAAAATATTATTTTCAAAGGTGCGGAACCATCCGACAAAACAAGCACTTGGCCGAAATAGTTAATGGTTGCAGATACGACTACGTATCGGTATTTAATTAATATTTGTGTTAATTTTATTGATAATATGTATGGTGCTGACCAGCGCAGACACAACGTTCAACGCCATTGAAAACGACAGTATTGTATACAGCACTAGTGCATATCATATATTATTTCAACACATCATTCGAAATAAGTGTTTATGACACCAGTGTATAAGAAAGCAGTGCATACGACATCCAAGCATATGATCATAGGGCACTCAACATATTCAGTACATGAGCACTGCATAGAAATCTCTTCGCTTATAATATCAGTGTATACAACACCAGTAGACACGACAACAGTGTATAAGACAGCAGTGCATAAGACACCAGTGTACAAGACAGCAGTGCATAAGACACTAGGGTATAAGCCAGCAGTGCATAAGAATACAGTGCACAGACTGCCGTGCATAAGACAACAGTGTGTAATACAGCAGTGCATAAGACAACAGAGTATAAGACAGCAGTGCATAAGACACCAGTGTATAAGACAGTAGTGCATAAGACACCAGGGTATAAGACAGTACTGCATAAGAAACCAGTGTATAAGACAGTGGTATAAAACGTAGTGCATAAGACACAAGTGCATAAGACAGCAGTGTATAAGACACGAGTGTACAGGATGACTATCAACGACAGTAATTTTAATAACTCTTCAGAAACAGAGATCCTACCCGTACCGTGGTTATTAGTAATTAATGCCTTTGTTTTGGTAGTGCTAACACTGACTGCACTAATTTACGGAGTGACCTCGTGGTGCCTCATCAAGAAGTTTCGACATTTCAGAAACTATGTACTTGTCAACCTTTTATTTGCAAATATGGTCCGTTTTTTACTTATGATATATACCGTTATACTTCTAAGTAACATAGAAGATGATGATAGTGTTGTAAACACAGTGACAAGTTATTTATTTTTAGTATGTCTGCTATCTTTTAACTTTTGGTTAATAGTGTTATGCGTTAATTTTTACATGGATTTTGTGAAAGTTTTCAATGTTGACGTTCATAGGAAGTACCTTAAAAGTAACCTTTTTGCCTGGGGTGTATCTTTTTTAATTCCGTTGATTGTACCTGTAATTGTTTTGTATTTAGAAATACATAAATTGATTAATTTCGGCGCCTATCAAATGTTTTCCGTATCTTATAAAGTAATTTACTTTACCCCACCGGTGGTAAATTCAGTTATTTACATAGTGGTTTTATATCATTTATTCCGTGGCAGCAAAATTGGTACGAGTACATCCTTCAACATACTATGGCGTCGATTCTATATAGCTACCCTAATATTTCTACTTAGTAATATTTTAGCGTTATTCTATTTATTACAAGCAATATTTCATATACAAATGTTTTTTTGTGTAGAAAATTTGAATACGATAACTTTAGTTGTTTTCATAATTATAATAAAAAGTAATCGGGAGGCATGGAAGGATTATTATAAACAAAAGAGATCGATGCAAAACTCGTTTGAATTTAGATGAATCTGTCCCGGGACTGCTGAAAGAGAGTGCACACGTAGATATATACTCTTCTGTCTGTATTTTCTGTTCAATTTTCAGTGTTTCTGTATGAGTAAATTAATAAATCAATAAATATGCCAATCCAGCATCACTCGGCTGTCTTCATATACGGAGTGACATCGTCGAGCGTTATCAAGGAGTTTCGTCAGACACTTGTGTTTCTCAGTCAAGCCTTTTTCTTTTTAAATATTGTTATTATTTTTTAATGTTAGTTAGTTTATTTTTTATGTTTAATGGGTTGTGGAGGTCTGGTAGGCAGCCGCTCCTCGTAAAATACTGGTATTCAGCTAAATCCGGCTTGACTGGAAGCCGACCCCAATATAGTTGAGAAAAGGCTAAGCAGATGATGATGTTAGTTAGTTTATTTTAACTTTTAGTTCTACTTCTTCTTTTCATGTCGATGTACTTCAATTAAATTTTTCCTGACCAGTGTTTGGCAAACTGTACGGTTCTATTATTGGCCTCGTATAGATTCTAAAAAGTCGTTGTGCAGGATGGGCAGTTTAGCAAGTGTCGCATATCTTGTGCAGCGGCTCCACACTGGCACTGGGTTAAGGATGGGTCGAGGAAGCAACATTTGGCCAGATTGTTTTGTCACTTGCCAACCTGGGTTGGCAAACTAACCCCTTACCCCTTACTACCTTAATGTTAATTTCTTTTTTGTTATGCACCAGCCATGCTTTCTCTACACTAACTACTTTTAATGGACTGGTAGAGAATGCCTAAGGCATTAAGTCCGCCTGTGTACCATTATGTTGCATAAAGTTTTAATAAATAAATAAATAAACTCAACATCTCTTACTTTTTGTTAAGGGCTAGTTAGTAGTTTTATTTTATTCTGTGTTTTGAGTCTCAAATAAATGGTTTTCTTGCTTTTTTCTTGTTTCTTTTTATGTATGATACTCGTACATATAAAGTTATTATAGAGGAAACATAAGTAGGTAATACAAAATCGATGGATATCGTGGTTTCCATTTTTTAGATTAAAAATGTCAGTAAATGAATATATTAATAACTTCTATTTATTAATGAATTAACTGTTACGACAAAACGCAAATTACACTAATTAAACACTATTTGAATGTTTTTTGTTCGTTGAATTTTTACTTTTTCTGTTACTAGGGTCCTCATTTTACGTGAATTCTATCCTACTAATATTATAAATGCGAAAGTTTGTGAGGATGGATGTATGTTTGTTACTCTTTCACGAAAAAACGGCTGGACCGATCTGGTTGAAATTTGGTATTTAGATAGTTTATACCTTGGATTAACATATAAGCTACTTTTAGTCATACTTTTTTTTATTTATTTTTTCGATTTTGTTATTTTTGCTTTTGGCTGCTTTTTATCAACACACCACGCGGGCGAAGCCGCGGGCGGAAACTAGTTACTAATATAATAAAGAGATAAAATTTTTTTTTTTCTTTGTTTGGAATAATCTCTGAAGATCCTGGTTCGATTACATAAATATTATATATTGATAGAAAGCTGCTTTCTTCCTGAGTGCTATAGGCTATATTTTAAGTAAAAAAAGTGTACTAAGTAAATTCAGCAAAACTTTCACGCGGGTAAAGCTGCGGGCAAAAGCTAGTATTATATATTTCACATGAAATTGTATTTTATTGTACCCACTGTTTAATATAATAAAATAAAACATTCTCTACTTGCAAAAACAAACGGGCAAGTGTGAGTCGAACTCGCGCACCAAGGGTTCCGTGCCAACTTAATTACGGTGTACGATTTATGACGTATTAAAAAAAGACTTCTTACTAGATCTCGTTCAAACCAATTTTCGGTGGAAGTTTAGTTTTTTCATTCTCTTATTTTAGAAGTTACAGTTACATTTTACCACTTTGGAAGTGTCTCTCTATTTTTGTGTGAAAATCTGAATGCGGTTCACAGGATGCGTTTAATTACTTGCCAAGTTTCAACAGTATAGTTATTATAGTTTCGGAAAAAAATGGCTGTGACATACGGTCAGACAGACAGACATGACGAATTTATGAAAATTCAATTTTTTGCCATTTGGCTACGGAACCCCAAAAATGTTGATTATTAACTTTGTAATTAAAACAGCGTAGGGTATATTTAGGACTTGGAAACACTATATTGGTTCTTTTTTCTATTTTTGTGTGAAAATCTTAATGCGGTGCACAGAATGCATCTACTTACCAAGTTTCAACAGTTTTCTTTTAGTTTCGGATACGGAACCCTAAAAATGTTGATTATTAACATTATAATTAAAACCACGTAAGTACGTTTAGAATTTGTTAATTAATTTACCTAGATATGGGATTGTTTTGATTTTTCCTAATTAAGGTTTTGGGTTCCCTACGAAACTGGTGTTTGATTGATTGGGTAGTGATTTTAAAGTTAAGCAAAACAGGGTTTTTTTTATGGTAGGGGAATCATCAGAATGACTTCCCCCGCTCTTGGGCGGAGTGGGAGGGCGTGTCAGACTCTTACTGACTAAACCCCTACCCCGTTCCTTCGTTGCCTTCGTTCTGGGGGGGACTCGGTGTCAACCTTTAGGAATACCACCTGTTCCCCCCAGAGGCTTCGGCCCTACCGGGCCCCTACAGTTTGCTGACATCTCCTTGAGGCGCGCGTGGAACAGAACGCGCCGTTGACGACTGGGCTCGGTCCAGATTATTTCCAGACTGCCGGACAGCGAGCTACCCAGTGCTCGCCATCCGCGAACCCGCGCCTACGGTGGTCGGAAATCGGGATCGGGATCTCGGCGGCGGCGGCGTGAGGACCGTTCACTCACGCGCTCGCGGTCAGCAGCCTCCTTCACGAGCATTACTGCTTCGCAGAAGGAGGCGACCGCATGCCAACCCTCCTCGCTCCGGACCATGGCCTGAACCAGGGCCCGGCGCGAGAGGTCGCCGCTCCCGATAGCCTCCACAAAGACACGGCGGTGCTCCGCCCAAGCGGGGCACACTTCCACCGTGTGCTCCACCGTGTCCTCCGGGCGGTCCACACAGTGGCGACACCCGGGCGTCCTCTCCTGCTTGATTCGATGCAGGAACCCCCCTAACTTACCGTGTCCGGTGAGGACCTGCGTCATACGGAAAGAGAGGACGCCGTGACCTCTTTCCAACCACTCCTCAAAAAGGGGCCTAACCGCCTCAATGACGGCGTGCCCAGCACTGGGTTGCGACAGTCGCTGTCGCCATGCCACCCTGAGATCTCGCCGGAACTCTGTCCGCCATGCCGCGACTTGTCGCGGCAGCGGAGTTTCGCCCCGGCGTTGCATCTCCACGCGCAAATCGTGCATGCGTGCAAGGACTGTTGCCTCCAGATCCCACGGTGGCAGGCCAGCGAGGAGGCTCGCCGCTTCGCGGGAGATCGTGCGGTATCCCCGCACCATCCGGATGGCCATGACCCTCTGACAAGCGTACAGCTTGGCCGCCGGTCGCTTACCTAGCGACGGCGCCCAAACCGGCGCCCCGTAAAGGGCCATGGACCGAACGATCCCCGCGTAGAGCCTCCGAAGCAAAACAGGGTGAAACATTTTGCAAACCTGAATTAAAAAGATTCCTCCGACCATATGTCTGGTATGGGGAACTGCTCGATAGTTGTTTACGGACCAATGTAGGATTGGATTGCAGTGTAGGATTTTGTCTTTTAGTTTCTACTAGCTCCTGCCAGCGGCTTCCCCTGCGCGGAACTAAAACATTGCCCTAAGAGAACATACTCTGAATATAAAACGTATCCTATGGACTACCCGTGTAAATGTAATAGCATAATAAAAATTTTGTAAAGTAGAATTTTATTTAAGTTCAACTCCACAAAATATTCCAGTTTCTCCGCATAGTTTATGAAGTGAAGCAAATAAGAAAACTGAAATAATATCATCTCTTCCTCGTAATCCAAAAGCAATCATCTAATTCAAAGAGTTTTTTTTTTAGCTTAAGTGTTCAAGATATAAATGAAATAATAAGCAAAACTCTTCACCAAAAATTGATTACAAAATATTATTTTCAAAGGTGCGGAACCATCCGACAAAACAAGCACTTGACCGAAATAGTTAATGGTTGCAGATACGACTACGTATCGGTATTTAATTAATATTTGTGTTAATTTTATTGATAATATGTATGGTGCTGACCAGCGCAGACACAACGTTCAACGCCATTGAAAACGACAGTATTGTATACAGCACTAGTGCATAATAATATCATATATTATTTCAACACATCATTCGAAATAAGTGTTTATGACACCAGTGTATAAGAAAGCAGTGCATACGACATCCAAGCATATGATCATAGAGCACTCAACATTTTCAGTACATGAGCACTGCATAGAAGTCTCTTCGCTTATAATATCAGTGTATACAGCACCAGTAGACACGACAACAGTGTATAAGACAGCAGTGCATAAGACACCAGTGTATAAGACAGCAGTGCATAAGACACCAGCATATAAGACAGCAGTGCATAAGACACCAGTGTATAAGACAGCAGTGTATAAGACAGCAGTGCATAAGACTCCAGTGTATAAGACAGCAGTGCATAAGACACCAGTGTATAAGACACCAGTGCATAAGACACCAGTGTATAAGACAGCAGTGCATAAGACACCAGTGTATAAGACAGCAGTGCATAAGACACCAGTGTATAAGACAGCAGTGCATAAGACACCAGTGTATAAGACACCAGTGCATAAGACACCAGTGTATAAGACAGCAGTGCATAAGAATACAGTGCACAGACTGCCGTGCATAAGACAACAGTGTGTAAGACAGCAGTGCATAAGACACCAGTTTATAAGACAGTAGTGCATAAGACACCAGTGTATAAGATAGTAGTGCATAAGACACCAGTGTATAAGACAGTAGTGCATAAGACACCAGTGTATAAGATAGTAGTGCATAAGTCACCAGTGTATAAGACAGTAGTGCATAAGACACCAGTGTATAAGATAGTAGTGCATAAGACACGAGTGTACAGGATGAATATTAACGACAGTAATTTTAATAACTCTTCAGAAACAGAGATCCAACCCATACCGTTACCATACATAATTAACGCCTTTGTTTTGGTAGTGCTATCACTGACTGCACTAATTTACGGAGTGACCTCGTGGTGCCTCATCAAGAAGTTTCGACATTTCAGAAACTACGTACTTATCAACCTGTTATTTGCAAATATACTCCGTTTTTTAATACCCGTGTTATATTTCGTTACAATTCGAAGGTTCATAGAAGTTAGTGATGATACTGTTGTGAAAATAGTGACAATATTAGCATGTTATTTTTTTTGTACATTTTTGCTATCTTTTAACTTTTGGTTAATAGTGCTATGCATTAATTTTTATGTTGATTTTGTGAAAGTTTTCAATATTGACGTTCGTAGGAAGTACCTCAAAAGTAACCTTTTTGCCTGGGGTGTACCTTTTTTAATTATGTTGATTGTACCTCTAATTTTTGTGTATTTAGAAGTACATAAATTGACAAATTTTAGCAGCGATGAAATGTTTTCCACGTTTTTAAAAGTATTTTACTTTATAGCACCGGGGATAAATTCTGTTATTTACATAGTAGTTTTATATAATTTATTCCGTGGCAGCAAAATTGGTACGAATACATCCTTTAACATACTATGGCGTCGATTATATATAGCTACCCTAATATTTATACTTAGTAATATTTTTGCGTTATTCTATTTATTACAAGCAATATTGAAATTGAAAATTTTTTTTTTTCAAGTATTAGGAGAAAATTTGAATACGATAACTTTAGTTGTTTTCATAATTATAGTAAAAAGTAATCGGGAGGCATGGAAGGATTATTATAAAAAAATGAGATCGATGCAAAACTCGTTCGAATTTAGATGAATCTGTCCCGGGACTGCTGGAAGAGATTGCACACGTAGATATATACTCTTCTGTTTGTATTTTCTGTTCAATTTTAAGTGTTTCTGTATGAGTAAATTAATAAATCAATAAATATGCCAATCCAGCACCACTCGGCTGTCTTCATATACGGAGTGACATCGTCGAGCGTTATCAAGGAGTTTCGTCAGACACTATGTGTTTCTCAGTCAAGCCTTTTTCTTTTTCAATAATATAGTTATTGTTTAATATTAGTTAGTTCTTTTCATGTCGATGTGTTTCTCAGTGTAATCTTAGCTTATGTCAGGTGTTACGGTCGCCTTTTGATTATTCCATTTCTTAATTTGAAGATTAGGAAAAAAGAGTATGTAGCCTTTTTGGTCTCATTCAAGTCTTTTTTTTTACTGTTTTTTATGTTCGTTTGTTTAGTCTTTTAGCTCTTCTTCTTCTTATCATGTCGATGTACTTCCAAAATTTTCTCTGACCAGTGTTTGGCAAACTGTACTGATATATACGAGGCCAGTATAGTTCTTAAAAGGTCGTTGTGCAGGATGGGCAGTTTAGTAGATAAGTGTCGCATATCTTGTGCAGCGACTGCATACTAGCACTGGGTTATGGGGGTTGTTCCCATTCGTCCACACCCCGTCGTCCATACTGCGGACGACTGGGAATGATGCGTTCTGTTCGTCCACAGTGTAGACGAACAGAACGCAACATTCCCACATTCCCATTCGTCCGCACCTCGTTTCATGTTTAGTTTAAGAGTCAGTAAAGAAATTTTAAATTAAATACCCCGTCGTCCGCAGTGTGGACGACGGGGTGTGGACGAACGGGAACAACCCGGTTATGGATGGGTCGAGGAAGCCCCATTTGGCCAGATTAATTTTACAGCGGCCAACCTGGATCCACAAATTCAAAAACTCTTAATTTTAGTTAAAGACTAGTAAGCACCAAGTGGAAGCCCATTTTGTGTCCAGGTCTGTCTGTCCATTCCAGCTTGCCTGGAAGAAATCGCTAAGTGCAATAAGGCCACCTATTGTGTTTGGTTTTTACTATAAGGTTTCCTATAAAGCTATTGTAATCTTGGTGTACAATTAAGAATATAATAAATAAATAGTATTTTTATTTTATTCTGTTTTTTGAGTCTCAAATAAATGAATTTCTTGCTTTATTTTTGTTTTTTTTTTTATGTATGATACTCGTTCGTATTAAGTTCTTATAGAGGAAACATCAGTAATAAAAAATCGAGGACTACAATGAATGTCGTGGATTCAATTATTTAGATTTAAAATGTCAATAAATTAATGTACATGTACATTAATAACTGCTATTTGTTTATCAATCAACCATTACGATAAAATGCAAATGATACGGATTAAATACTTTTCTAATGTTTTTTGTTCCTTGAATTTTTACCTTTTCTGTTACCTATAATACCTGGGACATGTATAATATTATACATGTCACATGAAATTGTGTTTTATTGTATCCACTGTTTTAAATATTTTTTTAAAAACAAATTTCATTTAATAATCTTTAAAATTGTAATTAATACAAGTTCTAAAAAATTATACAGTTTATTTTTATTTAATTTTCAAAAGTGCATTTCTCTCTGGGCCACCCTGTATATAAAATAAAATAATCTCTACTTGTAAAAAAATGGGCAAGTCCGAGTTGAACTCGCGCACCGAGGGTTCCGTGCCAAATTAATTACGGCTTACGATTTATGACGTATTAAAAAAAGATTACTTTACTTACTAGATCTCGTTCAAACTAATTTTCAGTGGAAGTTTAGTTTTTTCATTCTCTTACTTTAGAGGTTACAGTTACATTTTACCATTTTGGAAGTGTCTCTATTTTTGTGTGAAAATCTGAATGCGGTTCACGCGATGCATCTACTTGCCAAGTTTCAACAGTATAGTTCTTTTAGTTTCGAAAAAAATGGCTGTGATACGGTCAGACAGACAGACATGACGAATCATAAGGATTTCGTTTTTTGCCATTTGGCTACGGAACCCTAAAAATCTTGATTATCAACATTGTAACTGTTTTAATTAGGTTGGTATATTTAGAATTTGCTAATTAATTAATTTAGGTACCCAGATATCAGATTGTTTTGATTTTTCCTAATTAAGGTTTTGGGTTCCCTACCAAACTGGTGTTTAATTGAACTCGTAGTGATTTTGAAGTTAAGCAAAACAGGGCGAAACATTCTGCAAACCCGAATTAAAAAGATTCCTCCGACCAGACGGGTATTATGTCTGGTATGGAGAACTGTCCGATAGTTGTTTTCGGACCAATGTAGGAAAAGATAGCAATGTAGGGTTTTGTCTTTTAGTTCCTACTAGCTCCTGCTAGCGGCTTCCCCTGCGCGGAACTAAAACATTGTCCCAAGGGAACGTAATCTCGAGATAAAACGTATCCTATGTGCTATTCCAGAACATGGACTACCCGTGTGCGTGAAGGAACGAGAACAAGTAACAAAAACACACACACTCACAAAATTTCGCCCTTATAATATTAAGTTGAGGTAACTGATAACGTACAAAATATTACT
Source organism: Mythimna separata (assembly GCA_030763345.1). NCBI lineage: Eukaryota > Metazoa > Arthropoda > Insecta > Lepidoptera > Noctuidae > Mythimna > Mythimna separata. The sequence continues at coordinate 11,882,901 of CM061192.1, forward strand.
GGAAACATCAGTATCATCACTTGTTCAGAATATTCTGTTAACACTTGTTTCCTCATCGCAAGAGCTGTTCAAAATGATGAAGAGTTTTCGCAGTGTTTTGATAAATCAGGTGTGTCTGACATCGACGCACAAACGAATACCATGGTTCTAGTACATGTTGATTGATTAGAATAACGATTTTATACAGATATTGTTGAAAAAATTAGGAGAACGCCAACGAAAAATTCCATCAGCGGGAGTTCTAAAATCATGTACTGGATCCATGGTATTAGTTCGTGCTCCTCTGACACATCCTGCACTTAGGATGGGTCTACCAAATACTAACTTAATACACTTGAGTCAATTGAGAAGCGAGTCAAGAGGATCGTCGGCAGTAATGCACTTGTCAAGTCAAAACTCCAAAATCTTGGTCATCGACGCCGGATTGCTCGCCTGTCGGTTTTCTATCGTTTAAGTCCGTTTCATCATCGGGCCACTAGACGTATGGCGTTGTGTCACCGGTACATGGTGGACATCCCACCCATACGTACGTTTTGGGAATACATTTATTGTTTGCACCTAAGCTGATAGCTACAAGTTAGGTTACTCTTCCAGGCAAGCGTGCCCTATCGCCGGTCACATCATTGCTTGCCATCAGGTGAGAAAGTGGTCAAACGCAAGCTTATCCATAATAAAAAAAAATATTGGGTATCATAGTATTCGATCAAGTATTTACGTGTATTTCAACTATTGATTATAAGTTCAAACCTGTTTGATTGAAAATTAAAATTATTGTCAACTGGAATGTAAGTTCAATTCCACAAAATATTCTAGTTTCTCCGCATAATTTTTTAAGTAAAGCAAATAAGAAAAATGAAATAATATCATCTCCTCCTCGTATTCCAAAAGCAATCATCAATTTTAAAGAGCTGTTTTTTTCAGCTTAAGTATTCCAGATATAAAAGAAATAATAAGCAAAACTCTTCACAAAAAATTGATTACAAAATATTATTTTCAAAGGTGCGGAACCATCCGACAAAACAGGCACATGGCTGAAAAAGTTAATGGTTGCAGATACGACCACGTATCGGTTTTTAATTAATATTTGTGGAAATTTTATTGATAATATTTATGTATGGTGTTGATCAGCGCAGACACAACGTTCAATGCTATCGGTCACGACACTATTGTATACAGCACTAGTGCATATCATATCAGTTTATACAAGATCATTGCTTACAACACTAGCGCTAACGTCACCAAATCATTCGAAATCAGTGCATAAGACACCAGTGTATAAGACAACAGTGCATACGACTAGAGTGTATAAGACAGCAGTGCATACGACACCATAATAGAGTACTCCTCTTCTTCAGTACATGATCACTGCATAGAAATCTCTTCGCTTATAATATCAGTGTATACAATACCAGTGTATAAGACAGCAGTGTATAAGACAGCAGTGCATAAGACACCAGTGTATAAGATAGCAGTACATAAGACAGTAGTGCATAAGACACCATTGTATAAGACAGCAGTGCACAAGACTGCAGTGCATAAGACACCAGTGTTTAAGATAGCAGTGCATAAGACAGCAGTGTATAAGACAGCAGTGCACAAGACCGCAGTGCATAAGACACGAGTACACAGCATGACTGTTAACGACAGTAATTTTAATAACTCTTCAGAAACAGTTGTCCGACACTTACCGTTACCAGTCCTAATTAACGCCTGTGTTTTGGTAGTGCTATCACTGACTGCACTAATTTACGGAGTGACCTCGTGGTGCCTCATCAAAAAGTTTCGACATTTTAGAAACTATGTACTTGTCAACCTTTTATTTGCAAATATGGTCCGTTTTTTACTACCCCTGATATATTTTGTTACAACTGAAAGGTACATAAAAGTTGGTAATGATAGTGTGATGATAATGAGTGCAATAATTTTTTTATTATTTTTTATATGTTTGCTATCTTTTAACTTTTGGTCAATAGTGCTATGCGTTAATGTTTACATGGATTTTGTAAAAGTATTCAGTACTGACATTCGTAAGAAGTACCTTAAATGTAACCTTTTTGCCTGGGGTATACCTTCTTTACTTATGTTGATTGTACCTTTTATTTTTACGTATTTAGAAATGTTCAAAATGACAAATTTAAGCTTCTATGAGATGTTTTTCACGTTTTATGAAGTAATTTACTTTATCCCACCGGTGGTTAATTCAGTTATTTACATAGTGGTTTTATATCATTTATTCCGTGGCAGCAAAATTGGTACGAGTACATCCTTCAACATACTATGGCGTCGACTCTATATAGCTACCCTAATATTTATACTTAGTAATATTTTAGCGTTATTCTATTTATTACAAGTAATATGGGAAATGCAAGCATTTTTTTTTCAAGAATTAGGTGAAAATTTGAATACGATAACTTTAGTTGTTTTCATAATTGTAGTGAAAAGTAATCGGGAGGTATGGAAGGATTATTATAAAAAAAAGAGATCGATGCAAAACTCGTTTGAATTCAGATGAATCTGTCCCGGGACTGCTGGAAGAGAGTGCACACGTCGATATAAAGGGTGTAAAAAGACCCTTAACGAAAACGAAAACCCCATATTGTACTCATCACTGGGATAGATTTTTTTAGTTTAACCATACCTGGAAATTCACTGGTTCTGGAGATATTGAAGGTCAAAGTGAAAAATTATTTTACGTTTTTTTTTAAATTGTATTCCAAGTATCATTAATAAACTTTCTTCCGAATAAACATTACCAAAATTATCAATTTTTCATAACAAATTACGCATTTGAAGTTACAAAAATGTAATGAAAACTAAACAAAACGAGTGCCTCATACACACAAGCGTGCGGTCGGTTCAACAACCAAGCGCGAGCGGCCGAACCCGCAGTTTATCGGAATTATTATTAATTAGTTATTTTTTAAAGGTGAAAAAAAAAGTTTTTTCCCAGATATATTTTTTGCTCTAAGTTACTTAATTACATATACAGAATGTCTAGTTATTGGCTTTGTGATCGTTCTTTTTACACCCTGTATACTCTTCTGTCTGTATTTTCTGTTCAATTTTCAGTGTTTCTGTATGCGTAAGTTAATAAATAAATAAACATGAATATGTTTTGGCACCTACATGAATTTTGAAAATTATTTGGCTTAAAAAATGTATCCAGTAAGGAAAAAGGAATTTGTTCTAAAGTTATTTTTTTATAAGTGGACAATGATTAAGACCTTTTAGACAACCTTAATGATTTCATTGTACCCTAATAATTACCCAAGTCGCTTGACTTTTTAGATATAATCTAACATCACTAATACGAGTATATTGTGGTCCAGTGATTAACACTGGACCAATAACTACTGTTTCTTATCTCGAGATTTTCAACTGGATATTGTTAACTCTCACTTTGGCTCAACTCAAAAGAATTTATTTCAAATGAACCAATACAGCCACTTTTTAAAGCTCAAAAGGCCAGTCTGTCAGAAAAAAATATGCTAATTGCACATTCCAAAGTGTAGATCTCTACGGAGAAGAATGTGCAAGAAACTCCACGGATACTCTTTTCAAACATGTTATGTTTTACAAATATCGGTTACACGTTTTCTATAGCTACTATGTGAGATTAATGTAAATAAATTAACGAGTAAAATATATAACAAATATTAAAATAAACCACTGGCACCTAAGAGATGACCGGTCTCAACTGACAGCGCCAGTTCACGGACATGACGCATGACCCAAAGGGACGAAATCGACTGTATGTACCAAGAACGAATACTGCCTCAATGTATAAAAGTGTCTTTTACGTGGCACCAGTTATGTTTAATAAATTACCGAAAGAGCTTAACGTTTGAATCCCCAACCGGTCCTATGAGACCGCGCTGTTATTGTTTTACTATTGTGTCTCGTTTCGCGGGTATCTGAGTAATTAAAAAACTTAATATTAATCTATTTAAACAAAAACGGACAGGTATGCTGTGTCAAAAGTGTTATTATAGTGTAACAGATTTTTATCACATAAATTTTGACATTGTATAGATAATTGCAATTTTTGTAACACAGTGTAATTTGCTTCTTTGACGATATTGTAGTTACAAATTAAACTTATTATTGAAATCCGAATTATTCTGACATTAACAAATTGCTTTGACTTATTAGTTGTAACGTTGTATAATTTGCTTTTATTACAATATTAAATTTATAAATCATAATTATTTAAATTGCAATTATTTTGACATTTACTTAACAAATAGTTTTTGAGTTAATCTACTTCCTTGACAATATTATAAATAAAAATCCTAATTAATTATTTATATCTGAATTATTTTAACATTAACTTAATTTTTGTTTTTTTTTTGGCATTTTGACGTAATTGTACTTATAGAAATGAAATAATGTAATCATTTAAGTATTTAATTTGTAAGTTTTGTTCAGTACGAGTAAGTTTTGTTTATTTTATTTTTAATACTTGCTGAGTGTAAAAATTGTAACTAATTCTTTTTGTATACCTATAGTAGACAGATCATAGCGGACTATCTCAAATATGATCAACCACTGTACCTATGTATCACAAATAAAATATTTCTGATTTCTGACCCACATATCAATTCTTCATATACAGAGTGATATCGTCGAGTTTCGTCATACACTATATTATACTTCTTAGTGCATCTTAGCTTATGTCTTGTGTTACGATCGCCTTTCGATAATTCCATTTATTTATTTGAACTTTAGGAAAACAAACTATTTAGCCTTTTTGGCCTCATGCAAGTCTTTTTTCTATTTAAATATTCTGTTAGTGTTTAATGTTAGTAAGTTTATATTTACTTTTAGTTCTTCGTCTTCTTTTCATGTCGATGTACTTCAATTAAATTTTCTCTAATCAATGTTTGGCAAACTGTACGGTTCTATTATTGGCCTCGTATAGATTCTAAAAGGTCGTTGTGCAGGATGGGCAGTTTAGCAAGTGCCGCTTATCTTGTGCAGTGGCTCCACACTGGCACTGGGTTAAGGATGGGTCGAGGAAGCAACATTTAGCCAGATTGTTTTTACAGTTGCCAACTTGGGTCGGCAAACTAACCCCTTACTACCTTAATGTTAATTTCTTTTTTGTTATGCACCTGCCATACTGTCTCTTTACTACCTTTGGTTGACTGGTAGAGAATGCCTAAGGCATTAAGTCCGCCTGTGTACCATTATGTTGCATAAAGTTTAAATAAATAAACTCAACACCTCTTACTGTTTGTTAAAGACTGGTTAGTATTTTTATTTTATTGTGTGTTTTGAGTCTCAAATAAATGGTCTTCTTGCTTTTATCTTGTTTGTTTTTTATGTATGATATTCGTACATATTAAGTTATTATAGTAATAAAAAATCGAGAATTACGATAGATATCGTGATTTCCATTTTTAAGATTAAAAATATCAATAAATGAATATATCAATAACTACTATTAATGAATGAATTAACCGTTTCGACAAAACGCAAATTACACGAATTAAACACTATTTGAATGTTTTTTGTTCGTAGAATTTTTACTTTTTCTGTTACTAGGGTCCTCATTTTACGTGAAATATATATTTCACATGAAATTGTATTTTATTGTACCCAGTGTTTAACCTATCAATACCCGCGAAACGAGACACAATAGTATGACAATAACGGCGCGGTCCTATGAGACCGGTCGGGGATTCATGAATTATAATAAAATAAAATATTCTCTACTTGCAAAAAAACGGGCAAGTGCGAGTTGAACTCGCGCACTGAGGGTTCTGTACCAACTTATTACGGTTTACAATTTATGACGTATTAAAAAAAGACTACTTACGAGATCTCGTTCAAACCAATTTTCGTGGAAGTTTCGTTCTTTCATTTTCTTATTTTAGAAGTTACATTTTACCACTTTTGAAGTGTCTATTTTTGTGTGAAAATCTTAATGCACTTTACAGGATACATCTACATACCAAGTTTCAACAGTATAGTTCTTTTAGTTACGGGAAAAATGACTGTGACAGACGGGCAGACAGATAGACATGACGAATCTATAAAGATTCCGTTTTTTGCCATTTGGCTATGGAACCCTAAAAATGTTGTTTATTAACATTTTAATTAGAACAGCGTTGGTTTATTTAGGATTTGCTAATTAATTAATTTAGGTATCGAACCAGATATCGGATTGTTTAGATTTTTCCTGATGTAGGTTTTGGGTTCCCTACCAACTGGTGTTTGATTGAACTCGTAGTGATTTTAAAGTTAAGCAAAACAGGGCGAAACATTCTGCAAACCTGAATTAAAAAGATTCCTCCGACCAGACGGGTATTATGTCTGGTATGGAGAACTGCTCGGTAGTTGTTTTTGGACCAATGTAGGATTAGATTGTAATGTAGAATTTTGTCTTTTAGTTCCTACTAGCTCCTGCCAGCGGCTTCCCCTGCGCGGAACTAAAACATTGTCCCAAGGGAACATACTCTCGAGATAAAACGTATCCTATGTGCTATTCCAGAACATGGATTGCGTGGGTTCGCGGATGGCGAGCACTGGGTAGCTCGCCGTCCGGCAGTCTGGAAATAATTTAGACCGAGCCCAGTCATCAACGGCGCGTTCTGTGCCACGCGCGCCTCAAGGAGATGTCAGCAAACTGTAGGGGCCCTGCTGGGCCGAAGCCTCTGGGGGGAACACGTGGTATTCCTAAAGGTTGACACCGAGTCCCCCCCAGAACGAAGGCAACGAAGGAACGGGGTAGGGGTTTAGTCAGTAAGAGTCTGACACGCCCTCCCGCTCCACCCAAGAGCGGGGGAAGTCATTCTGATGATTCCCCTACCAGAAAAAAAAACCCGTGTACGTGAAGGAACGAGAAAAAATAACAAAACACACACACTCACAAACTTTCGTCTTTATAATATTAAGTTGAGGTGACTGATAAGGTACACAATATTACTAGAAACATCAGTATCATCACTTGTTCAGAATATTCTGGCGAGACTTGTTTCCTCATCGCAAAAGCAGTTCAAAATGATGAAGAGTTTTCGCAGTGTTTTGATAAATCAGGTGTGTCTGACATCGACGCACAAACGAATACCATGGATCTAGTACATGTTGATTGATTAGAATAACGATTTTATACAGATACTTGTTGAAAAAATAGCAGTAAGCCGAAGAAAAATTCCATCAGCGGGGGTTCTGTAATCATCTACTGGATCCGTGGTATTCGTTTGTGCTCCTCTGACACATCCTGTACTTAGGATGGGTCTACCAAATACTGACTTGATACACTTGAGTCAATTGAGAAGCAAGTCAAGAGGATCGTCGGCAGTAATGCACTTGTCAAGTCAAAACTCCAAAGTCTTGGTCATCGACGCCAAACTGATCGCCTGTCGGTTTTCTATTGTTTAAGTCCGTTCCATCATCGGGCCACTAGACGTATGGCGTTGTGTTACCGGTACATGGTGGACATCCTACCCATATGTACATTACATAAATTGTTTGGGATCACAGTATTGAATCATGTATTAATGTGTATTTCAACTATTGAATATTAGTTCAAACCCGTGTGATTTACTAATAAAATAATAGTGAAGTGGAATTGATTCTCAATCCTCCACAAAATATTCCGCATACTTTTTAAAGTGAAGCAAATAAGAAAACTGAAATAATAGCATCTGCTCCTCGTATCCCAAAATCAATCATCAAGTTTAAAGAGTTGTTTTTTTCAGCTTAAGTGTTCCAGATATAAATTAAATAATAAGCAAAACTCTTCACAAAAAATTGATTACACAATAATATTTTCAAAGGTGCGGAACCATCCAACAAACCAGGCACATGGCTGAAAAAGTTAATGGTTGCAGATAAGACTACGTATCGGATTTTAATTAATATTTGTGGAAATTTTATTGATAATATGTATGTTGTTGATCAGCACAGACACAACGTTCAACGCCATCGAACACGACACTATTGTATAGGTACAGCACTAGTGCATATCATAATTATCAGTATATACAAGATCATTGCTTACAACACTAGCGCTAACGTCACCACGTCATTCGAAATCAGTGTTTATGATACCAGTGTATAAGACAGCTGTCACAAGAAATTGTGTTTTATTGTATCCACTGTTTAATATATGTATAAAATAAAATAATCTCTACTTGCAAAAAAATGGGCAAGTCCGAGTTGAACTCGCGCACTGAGGGTTCCGTGCCAAATTAATTACGGCTTACGATTTATGACTTATTAAAAAAAGATTACTTTACTTACTAGATCTCGTTCAAACTAATTTTCAGTGGAAGTTTAGTTTTTTCATTCTCTTACTTTAGAGGTTACAGTTACATTTTACCACTTTGGAAGTGTCTCTCTATTTTTGTGTGAAAATCTGAATGCGGTTCACGCGATGCATCTACTTGCCAAGTTTCAACAAAATAGTTCTTTTAGTTTCGAAAAAAATGGCTGTGATACGGTCAGACAGACAGACATGACGAATCATAAGGATTTCTTTTTTTGCCATTTGGCTACGGAACCCTAAAAATCTTGATTATCAACATTGTAACTGTTTTAATTAGGTTGGTATATTTAGAATTTGCTAATTAATTAATTTAGGTACCCAGATATCAGATTGTTTTGATTTTTCCTAATTAAGGTTTTGGGTTCCCTATCAAACTGGTGTTTGATTGAACCCGTAATGATTTTGAAGTAAAGCAAAACAGGGCGAAACATTCTGCAAACCTAAATTAAAAAGATTCCTCCGACCAGACGGGTATTATGTCTGGTTTGGAGAACTGCCCGATAGTTGTTTTCGGACCAATGTAGGAAAAGATTGCAATGTAGGATTTTGTCTTTTAGTTCCTACTAGCTCCTGCCACCGGCTTCCCCTGCGCGGAACTAAAACATTGTCCCAAGGGAACATACTCTCAATATAAAACGTATCCTATGTACTATTCCAGAACATGGACTATCCGTGTACGTGAAGGAACGAGAAGAAGTAACAAAACACACACACTCACAAACTTTCGCCCTTATAATTTTAAGTTGAGGTGACTGATAAGGTACACAATATTACTAGAAACATCAGTATCATCACTTGTTCAGAATATTCTGTCAACCCTTTTTCCCTCATCGCGAAAGCAGTTCAAAATGATGAAGAGTTTTCCCAGTGTTTTGATAAATCAGGTGTGTCTGACATCGACGCACAAACGAATACCATGGATCTAGTACATGTTGATTGATTAGAATAACGATTTTATACAGATATTCGTTAAAAAAATTAGGAGTAAGCCGACGAAAAAATTCATCAGCGGGGGTTCTAAACCATGTAAAGGACCCATGGTATTTGTTTATGCTCCTCGGACACATCCTGCACTTAGGATGGGTCTACTAAATACCCACATGACACACTTGAGTCAATTGAGAAGCAAGTCAAGAGGTACGTCGGCAGTAATGCACGTGTCAAGTCAAAACTCCAAAGTCTTGGTCATCGACGCCCAATTGCTCGCCTGTCGGTTTTCTATCGTTTAAGTCCGTTCCATCATCGGGCCACTAGACGTATGGCGTTGTGTCACCGGTACATGGTGGACATCCCACCCATATGTACGTTTTGGGAATACATTTATTGTGCGTGAGGAGTGGAATCTGTGTTTCCTGATAGCTACAACTTAGGTTTAAGTCAAGAGCGAATAGATTTCTTCTAGGCAAGCATATAGCTGGCTACATCATAGCTTGCCATCAGGTGGGCAACGCAAGCTTATCCACAATAAAAAAAATGTTTGGGATCACAGTATTGAATCATGTATTTATCGGTATTTCAACTAGTTATTGAATATTAGTTCAAACCTGTTTGATTTACTAATAAAATACTAGTAAACTGGAATTTAACTTTAACGCCACAAAATGTTTCAGTTTCTCCGCATAGTTTTTAAAGTGAAGCAAATAAGAAAACTGACATAATATCATCTCCTTCTCGTATTCCAAAAGTAATAATCAAGTTTAAAGAGTTGTTTCTTTTCAGCTGAAGTGTTCTAGATATAAATTAAATAATACGCAAAAATCTTCACAAAAATATTATTTTCAAAGGTGCGGAACCATCCGACAAAACTGGCACGTGGCTGAAAAAGTTAATGGTTGCAGATACGACCACGTATCGGTATTCAATTAATATTTGTGGAAATTTTATTGATAATATGTTTAATTATTGTATGGTGTTGATCAGCGCAGACTCAACGTTCAACGCTCATTGCTTACAACACTAGCGCTAACGTCACCACATCATTTGAAATCAGTGCATAAGTCACCAGTGTATAAGACAGCACCGTATACGACACGAGTGTATAAGACAACAGTACATACGAAACCCAAGCATATGATAATAGAGTACTCAACATCTTCAGTACATGATCACTGCATAGAAATCTCTTCGCTTATAATATTAGTGTATACAACACCAATGGATACGACAACAGTGTATAAGACAGCAGTGCATAAGACACCGGTGTAAAAGACACCAGTGTATAAGACACCAGTGTATAAGACATTAGTGTGTAAGACATCAGTGTATAAGACACCAGCGTATAAGACAGCAGTGCGTAAGACTCCAGCGTATAAGATAGCAGTGCGTAAGACACCAGCGTATACGACAGCAGTGTATAAGACACCAGTGTATAAGACACCAGTGTATAAGACACCAGCGTATAAGACAGCAGTGTATAAGACACCAGTGTATAAGACACCAGTGTATAAGACACCAGTGTGTAAGACACCAGTGTATAAGACACCAGCGTATAAGACATGAGTGTTCAGCATGACTGTTAACGACAGTAATTTTAATAACTCTTCAGAAACAGAGATCCAACCCATACCGTTACCAGCCCTAATTAATTTTTTTTTTTTTTTTTTTTTTATCTTGCAATCGGTTCGTGAACCATTAGCAGATTTTGTGGGAAGTCGGTCAGCATCAAGGTTCATTCTTCCAGTGAAGAATCTGCCTTCTCAGTATTATGTCCACCTTGCTCTAACTAGCAAAGTCCCAAATGTGGTGGCGTTTTAATCGTTTGATTGCTGATGGTTTACACAGAGCTGTGGCTAAGGTGTTGTTATGGGTCATTAATCGGTCTTTGTAGGACTTTGATCTGCGCTCTATTTCCTCCTTTATGGTTCTAATCTGTAGATGCTCATGTAGTTCAGAGGTTTTGATGAACCATGGAGCATTTGAAATGATTCTGAGAGCCTTATTCTGGAATCGCTGAAGAATCTCCAGATTTGAATTCTTTGCTGAGCCCCATAGTTCCACACCATATGCCCAGACAGGTTTTAATACTGCTTTGTAGATAAGGATCTTGTTTTCAAGTGATACGTGTGATGTTCCTGCCAAGAGCCAGTTCATTTTACGAAGGGTGATATTCAGCTCATCACGCTTTTTTTTCTATGTGGTGTCTCCATGTCTGTTTCCTGTCAAGATGTATGCCGAGGTACTTAGCCGTTACGCCATGTGGAAGTATATCTTCTCCAAGTTTAACAGGTGGGCAATCTTCCTTCCTTAGTGCGAATGTCACGTGAACAGATTTGTTCGCGCTTGCTTTTATTTTCCACTCTGACATCCACTTGTTAATGTTGTCGAGTTGGACTTGTAGCTTTTGTGATGCAATATGTGGACTTCTGTCACTGCACAGAGCCGCTGTATCATCAGCGAAGGTGGCACTAAGAACATCCTCTGTTGTTGGCAAGTCTGCTGTATATATGAGGTAGAGTGGCGGACCCAGCACTGAACCCTGAGGCACGCCAGCTTTTATATCGTGGAATTTTGAGTATGAGTCATTAACTTTTACCCGAAAGATTCTGTCTTCTAAGTATGACCTCAGCAGTACGTATAGATTATGCGGTAGTTGCTTCTTAATTTTGTACAATAGTCCCTGGTGCCAGACCTTGTCAAATGCTTGTTGTACGTCTAGGAATACAGCTGAGCAATACTCCTTCCTCTCTAAAGCTTCTCGGATCTTTTCCACCACTCTATGCACCTGCTCTACCGTTGAATGGCCCATTCTGAATCCGAATTGGTGTTGGGGGATAAGTTCGCCATTTTCAAGTACTTTGCTGAGCCTACGAGCAGTTACTTTCTCGAACAGTTTGGACATGACAGGCAGAAGACTTATTGGCCTGTATGATGACACAAGATGATGTGGTTTTCCTGGCTTCGGAATCATAATGATTTCCGAAACTTTCCATATACTTGGGAAATTTCCAGTCCTCAGAATCCCATTGAAGAGCTGCGTTATGAAGACTATGGCCTTCTTGGGAAGTTGTCTCAGAATTTCAGCAGTTATCAAGCAGTATCCTGGAGCTTTGTTTAGTTCTAGTTCTTTAACTAATTTCCAAACTTCGCGAGGAGAGCAGCACTGCAGTGGTGGACTAAGTTGGATGTCTGTTTCTAGGTAGTTTTGAATCCCAAAGTCAGTTGCTACACTACTTGTGTTAGGGGTAAATACACTTGCCAAAAAAGTTCCGAAGGTTTCAGCTTTTTCTTTGTCCGTTTTTGCCCATTTGTTATTTTCCAGCTTTAGAGGATGGTGTGTGTTTTGTGGAGCAGTTTTGCTGTTTTTTACGGTTTTCCAAAGCGAGTATTGGTTTTTTGCTGTGGCGTCCAAATTTTCCAACTTATTTTTTAAGGTCTCATTTTCAATATTTTTCAAATATTGCTTCAATTCAGCGGCTGCTCTATTGAACTCTCGTTTGTCGGAAGGATGACGACTGTTATGCCATACTCTTCGAAGTCTTCTTTTCTCTAGTACCTTACTTTTTGTCTCTTTAGAGATATTAATATGTCTTGATTTGGTAGGAACTGGTGTGCATTTCCATGCTGCTGTCTGGATGAGGTTTGTTATATACGTTGCAGCTTCATCAATGTCCTCATTTGTTTTTAGTGGTACCTTTAGGTTCACGTTAGCTTCCATGTATTGCCTGAACTCAAACCAATCAGTTTTGTTACTGAATAACTTGTCTTTCTCCTGTTTTTCTATTAAGGTAGTGCTTATAGTGGCTATCAGAGGGGTATGGTCTGAACTGCTGTCCAGGCAACTTTCGACTTTAAGGTACAGGTTGGACAGTCCCTTATATACAAAGAAGTCCAGTAGGTCAGGTATCTTATTGAAATCTGTAGGCCAGTATGAGGGTTCACCTGTACTCAGGACGTGTATTTTGTTTATGTCAAGACTCTTTTTCAGTTCTCTTCCTCGGGGTAGTGTTAATCGGGAGCCCCAGCAAACATTTTTAGCGTTCCAATCTCCACCGCATATAAATCTTTGCCCGAGAGTTTTGAGGAAAGCTGTAAAGCGGTCTTCCTTTATGGTGTGTTTTGGGGGACAATATATAGCAGTTAGGGTTAGTGAGCTATGCTTATCCTGGACCATTACCGAGGTGGCTTGTATGTAATCTGTTTTATATTCCTCCAAAACACTATGTTTGATGTGCTTCTTGATGATTACTGATGTCCCCGCATGTGCTGTTCCATCCGGGTGGAATGTAGAGTATACACAGTAGTTTCTCAAATTAAATAAATGATTGAATGTAAGATGTGACTCAGAAACCAACAGTACATCAATATCATGTTGTGTCAGAAGTACTTCTACATCATGCCTATGGTTAACCAAACCATTAACGTTCCAGGTTGCAACTCTGAGTGTAGCCATTTCATCGTACAAGTTTAGTGATGATTGTTGTGAGTAGATTCATCATTGCCGACATCTGGTCTATTAGTTTATCTAACTTTACAGTCTGTTGTGAGAGCAATAATTCTAATTTGGGTTGATTTTTAATGATATCTGCATACGTCGGTGTATCTTTATTTTTATGATAATCATTTTGATGTTGGTTCTCGATTTGTGGTCCCTCATCTTTTTTAGATGGGATTTTAGATTGATCTTTCATTGCTGTTTGTGAAGAGAACCTATGGCTGGTTTTTCGATTTAAGATCTCTTTATAAACAGCGCAACCTTTATAGTTAGCCGGGTGTGAGCCTTCACATAGTGCGCACTTTGCCGGGGTGTTACGATCTTTCTTTGGACACTCGGAAGTTTTGTGGGCTTGTGCACATTTCACGCAGCGATAGGGCATCATACAATAATTCTTTGAATGCCCATATTGCTGACACCGTTGGCATTGTGGAATCGAGGTTTTTCTTTTAGGCTCTTCTATCGCAACTGTTTGATGATATATTGATTTTATGGTTTTGACTGAACTGTTATTCTGATGAGGCACTAGGTTGACAAAGAATGTAGAAGTAGGCTTTTTTTCAGGTCCAAACTTTACATTTATGATTTCTCCAAATACTTTGTTTTCAGTTTTTTCTATTTCCTCTATTATAGCGCTATGAGGCGTGGAGTGATGCAGATTCTTGATTACAAAGCGGTAGCATCGTTGGTCTTTTCTATTGAAGGTATGTCCTATGAGGCCTTTTTCTCGCACAAGAGTTATAATTTTTTTGTATGTTTCAATATCTAAGCAGTTAATTCTTAATTGGTTACGGTTGACAATTTTGAAGATGTAATCTCCTTTATTGGCAGCTGTATTAAGAAGCTCTGTCAATTTGTTGACATCCTCAACGCCGTATAAAATTATTGGTGGAGGTTTACTTGGAGGTTTTGGCTTGGGCTCATTTTCTTCTTCTGTGAGATCTATTTGTAGCCCACTGTATGTATTTGAAGTTTTGATCGCTTCAGGTGATGGTGATTGCGATAATTTTTTGCGCTTGTTACTTCTAGTAATTGGTACTCTCTGCCATTCTGGAGGACGGGACGTACTGGAGATATTAAGTGCAGGTTGAATTTGGTCTCTGGGTGCAGATGCTGTCTTGGTGACCTCAACTGTTTTATTACTAGGTGTGTTACCTAAGGAGTTGCATCTAGGTCTGGAAACAAACAAGCCAGGATGGAAGGCTTGTTGGACAAGTTTTTTGCTGCCAGTAGCATTCACTACCGTGGAAGCCTGGTCGCCTACTTCCATGGAGTCTTCGGTAACCAATTTCTCACCCACCGGCCCGGATACCGGAGGGCGCCGGGTGTTAGCCGGATCGCATGACAAAATCTCGCTCTCTTTATTGGACATTTTCATAATAATTATAAGGAGTGTGGGAAATACTTTCATAGCACTTTCCCAAGGTGCTATGTTCACTCTTTTGGAAGGGTATTTAGTTCCCCCAGGCCCGTGACGGCCATAAGACAGGTTATTTAACCGCCGCCCGTTGCTCGGCGTTGTTGCCCGTTTTGCACCACCCAGGGGAGACGTGTAGGGTGGATCTAGGAAAAGATGGTAAATCCTACGGACGCGAGCAACTTCCCTCCCCCCATAAAGCAGCCCTAAGTAATGCCTTTGTTTTGATAGTGCTATCACTGACTGCACTAATTTACGGAGTGACCTCGTGGTGTTTCATCAAGAAGTTTCGAAATTTCAGAAACTATGTACTTGTCAACCTTTTATTTGCAAATATGGTCCGTTTTTTACTACCCGTGTTATATTATGTTATAATTGAAAGGTACATAGAAGTTGGTAATGATAGTGTGATGATAGAGATTGTAATTATTTTTTATTTATTTTTTATGTTTTTGCTATCTTTTAACTTTTGGTTAATAGTGTTATGCGTTAATTTTTACATGGATTTTGTAAAAGTTTTCAGTATCGACATTCGTAGGAAGTACCTTAAAAGTAACCTTTTTGCCTGGGGTGTACCTTTTTTAATTATGTTGATCGTACCTGTAATTTTTGTGTATTTAGAAATATCTAAATTGACAAATTTAGACACCTATGAAATGTTTATCACGTTTTATAAAGTAATTTACTTTATCCCACCGGTGGTAAATTCTGTTATTTACATAGTGGTTTTATATCATTTATTCCGTGGCAGCAAAATTGGTGCGAGTACATCCTTCAACATACTATGGCGTCGACTCTATATAGCTACCCTAATATTTATACTTAGTAATATTTTAGCGTTATTCTATTTATTACAAGTAATATGGGAAATGCAAGGATTTCTTTTTCAAGTATTAGGAGAAAATTTGAATGCGATAACTTTAGTTATTTTCATAATTATAGTAAAAAGTAATCGGGAGGCATGGAAGGATTATTATAAAAAAAAGAGATCGATGCAAAACTCGTTTGAATTTAGATGAATCTGTCCCGGGACTGCTGGAAGAGAGTGCATACTCTTCTGTCTGTATTTTCTGTTCAATGTTCAGTGTTTGTGCTAGCGTAAATTTATAAATCAATAAATATGAATATATTTTGGCATTAGGTACGTACATGAATTTTGAAAAATATTTGACTTAAAAAATGTATCCAGTTAGGAAAAAGGAATTTATTCTAAAGTTTTTTTTTTATAAGTGGACAATGATTAAGACCTTTTAATCAACCATAATGATTTCATTGTACCCTAATAATTACCCAAGTCGCTTGTCTTTTTAGATAGAATCTAATGCCACTAATTCGAGTATATTGTGGTCCAGTGATTAACACTGGACCAATACCTACTGTTTCTTATCTCAAGAGAGATTTTCAACTGGATATTGTTAACTCTCACTTTGGCTCAACTCAAAAGAATTTATTTCAAATGAACCAATACAGCCACTTTTTAAAGCTCAAAAGGCCAGTCTGTCAGAAAAAAATATGCTAATTGCACATTCCAAAGTGTAGATCTCTACGGAGAAGAATGTGCAAGAAACTCCACGGATACTCTTTTCAAACGTGTTATGTTTTACAAATATCGGTTACACGTTTTCTATAGCTACTATGTGGGATCAATGTAAATAAAGGAACGAGTAAAAATATAAGAAATATTAAAATAAACCACTGGCCCCTAAGAGATGACCGGTCTCAACTGACAGCGCCAGTTCACGGACATGACGCATGACCCAAAGGGACGAAATCGTCTGTGTGTACCAAGAACGAATACTGCCTTAATGTATTAACGTATCTTTCACTTGGCACCAGTTATTTTTTATTATTTATTTATCTTTCTTACCAAAAGGGGTAAGTAACATTATAAACTAAGGGCCTGTTTCACAATGTCCGAGTAGCCACTACTTCCCGAATAAATTCGAAAATGGAACAGAATTTGTATGAAATTATCCACCAAGTAAGATATTGGCAACTTAATCATAGGTAGTGAAATAGGCCCTAAGCCCCACAAAACGTTATATTTAATAAATTGCCCAAAGAACTTAATATTAATCTATTTAAACAAAAACTGACAGGTATGCTGTGTTAAAAGATATTATAGTGCAACAGATTTTTATCAGATAAATTTTGACATTGTGTAGATAATTGCAATTTTTGTAACATAGTGTAATTTGCTTCTTTGACGATATTGTAATTACAAATCAAACTTATTATAGAAACCCGAATGATTCTGACATTAACAAATTGCTTTGACTTGTTTTGTTATAACGTTGTTTAATTTGCTTTTTTTACAATATTAAAGGAGATTGACAGGGTGTGGACCAAGTGCTGCCCAGAATGAAGACCTAGTGCATTTTGTTCCTCAGGCCAATACTAATCATTAAACCGAAGCGCATCAAAATCGGCTCCTGGAGTCAAGAAAAAAAAGGGTTTTTCTAACCTAACCTAACCTAAGTTAAAAATCTTTGTGTGGAAGTTTGACCAAGTGCTGCTCAGAATGTACACCTAGTGCATTTGGTTCCTCAGGCCAATTACAGGTATATTTCAAATATGACCAGTCACTGTTCCCACTGTATCACAAATAAAATATTTCTGTTTTCTGATTTCTGACGCGCATATCATTTGTTCATATACGGAGTGATATCGTCGAGCGTTATCAAGAAGTTTTGCCATACACTATGTACTTGTCAGTGCATCTTATCATATGTATGTCATGTGTTATGGTCGTCTTTCGATTATTCCATATATTTATTTGAACTTTAGGAAAAAAAACTATGTAGCTTTTTTGGCCTCATGCAAGTCTTTTTTCTTTTTAAATATTGTTTTTATTGTTTAATTTTAGTTAGAATAATATAGTTAGTATAATATAGTTAGTATAATATAGTTAGTATAATATTATATGTATAGTTTAATATTAGTTAGTATTTACTTTTATTTTTTCTTCTTCTTTTGATGTCGATGTACTTCAATTAAATTTTCTCTGACCAATGTTTGTTAAACTGTACGGTTCTATTATTGACCTCGTAGAGATTCTAAAAGATCGTTGTGCAGGATGGGCAGTTTAGCAAGTGCCGCTTATCTTGTGCAGCGGCTCCACACTGGCACTAGGTTAAGGATGGGTCGAGGAAGCCCCATTTTGCCAGATTGTATTACAGCAGCCAATTTTGGTCTGCAAACTTAGAACTTCTTACTTTTATATTCAAAAACTAGTTAGATAGTATTTTTATTGTTATCTATAGTATTTTTATTGTATTCTATTTTTTGAGTCTAAATTAATGATTTTCTTGCTTTTTTCTTGTTCTTTTTTGTATGTTTCTCATACATATTAAGTTCTTATAGAGGAAACATCAGTAATAAAAAATTGAGGACTACAATGAATGTCGTGGATTTCATTATTTAGATTTAAAATGTCAATAAATTGATGTATGTACATCAGTAATTTCCATTTATTTATTAATCAACCATTACGATAAAATGCAAATGACACTGATTATACACTATTTCAATATTTTTTGTTTCTTGAATTTTTACTTTTTCTGTTACCTATAATACCTGGGACCTGTTGCGGGACTTATCCCGCATTTTACGTATAACATTATATATGTCACATATAATTGTGTTTTATTGTACTCACTGTTTAATATAATAAAATAAAACATTCTCTACTTGCAAAAAAATGGGCAAGTGCGAGTCAAACTCGCGCACCGAGGGTTCCGTGCCAATTAATTACAGTTTACGATTTATGACGTATTAATTCATGAATCCCCGACCGGTCGCATGAGACCGCGCTGTTATGTTTTATTATTGTGTCTCGTTTCGCGGGTATGTGATAGGAAAAAAGACTACTTACTAGATCTCGTATAAACTAATTTTCGGTGGAAGTTTAGTTTTTTCATTCTCTTATTTTAGAAGTAACAGTTACATTTTACCACTTTGGAAATGTCTCTCTATTTTTGTGTGAAAATCTTAATTTAATGCGGTTCACAGAATGCATCTATTTATCAAGTTTCAACAGTATAGTTTTTTTAGTTTCGGAAAAAATGGCTGTGACATACGGACAGCCAGACAAACATGACGAATCATAAGGATTTCGTTTTTTGCCATTTGGCTACGGAACCGTAAAAATGTTGATTATTAACATTGTAACTGTTTTAATTAGGTTGGTATATTTAGAATTTGCTAATTAATTAATTTAGGTACCCAGATATCGGATTGTTTTGATTTTTCCTGATGTAGGTTTTGGGTTCCCTACCAAACTGGTGTTTGATTGAACTCGTAGTGATTTTGAAGTTAAGCAAAACAACAACAAAACATTCTGCAAACCTGAATTAAAAAGATTCCTCCGACCAGACGGGTATTATGTCTGGTATGGAGAACTGCCCGATAGTTGTTTTCGGACCAATGTAGGATTGGATTGCATTGTAGAATTTTGTCTTTTAGTTCCTACTAGCTCTTGCCAGCGGCTTCCCCTGCGCGGAATTAAAACATTGTCCCAAGGGAACATACTCTCGAGATAAAACGTATCCTATGTGCTATTCCAGAACATGGACTATCCGTGTGCGTGAAGGAACGAGAACAAGTAACAAAAATACACACACTCACAAACTTTCGTCTTTATAATATTAAGTTGAGGTGACTGATAAGGTGCACAATATTACTAGAAACATCAGTATCATCACTCGTTCAGAATATTCTGGCGAGACTTTTTTCCTCATCGCGAAAGCAGTTCAAAATGATGAAGAGTTTTCGCAGTGTTTTGATAAATCAGGTGTGTCTGACATCGACGCACAAACGAATACCATGGATCTAGTACATGTTGATTGATTAGAATAACGATTTTATACAGATATTTGTTGAAACAATTAGGAGTAAGCCGACGAAAAATTCCATTCGTGGTATTCGTTTGTGCTCCTCTGACACATCCTGTACTTAGTATGGGTCTCCCAAATACCCACTTGATACACTTGAGTCAATTGAGAAGCGAGTCAAGAGGATCGTCGGCAGTAATGCACTTGTCAAGTCAAAACTCCAAAGTCTTGGTCATCGACGCCGAATTGCTCGCCTGTCGGTTTTCTATCGTTTAAGTCCGTTCCATCATCGGCCGGCTAGACGTTGGCGTTGCATATGTTGTATATGGAGGACATCCTACCCATACGTACGTTCTGGGAATACATTTATTGTGCTTACAGCTAAGGAGTGGAATCTGTGTCCTGATAGCTACAATTAAGGTAACTCTTCGAGGCAAGCGTGCCCTATCGCCGGCCACAGCATAGCTTGCCATCAGGTGAGAAAGTGGTCAAACGCAAGCTTATCCATACTAAAAAAATTGTTTGGTATCATAGTATTCAATTAAGTATTTAGGTGTATTTCAACTATTGATTATAAGTTCAAACCTGTTTGATTGAAAATTTGAATGATTGTCAACTGGAATGTTAGTTTAATTCCACAAAATATTCTAGTTTCTCCGCATAATTTTTTAAGTAAAGCAAATAAGAAAAACGAAATAATATCATCTCCTCCTCGTATTCCAAAAGCAATCATTAATTTTAAAGAGTTGTTTTTTTCAGCTTAAGTATTCCAGATATAAATGAAATAATAAGCAAAACTCTTCACAAAAAAATTATTACAAAATATTATTTTCAAAGGTGCGGAACCATCCGACAAAACAGGCACATGGCTGAAAAAGTTAATGATTGCAGATACGACTACGTATCGGTTTTTAATTAATATTTGTGGAAATTTTATTGATAATATTTATATATGGTGTTGATCAGCGCAAACACAACGTTCAATGCTATCGGCCACGACACTATTGTATACAGCACTAGTGCATATCATATCAGTTTATACAAGATCATTGCTTACAACACTAGCGCTAACGTCACCACATCATTCGAAATCAGTGCATAGGACACCAGTGTATAAGACAGCAGCGTATACGACACGAGTGTATAAGACAGCAGTGCATACGACACGAGGGTATAAGACAACAGTGCATACGACACCCAAGCATATGATAATAGAGTACTCAACATCTCCAGTACATGATCACTGCATAGAAATCTGTTCGCTTATAATATCAGTGTATACAATACCAGTGTATAATACAGCAGTGCATAAGACACCAGTGTATAAGAAAGTAGTGCATAAGACAGCAGTGTATAAGACAGCAGTGCATAAGACAGCAGTGCATAAGACACCAGTGTATAAGACAGCAGTACATAAGACAGCAGTGTATAAGATAGCAGTGCATAAGACAGTAGTGCATAAGACACCAGTGTATAAGACAGCAGTACATAAGACAGCAGTGTATAAGACAGTAGTGCATAAGACACCATTGTATAAGACAGCTGTGCAAAAAACTGCAGTGCATAAGACACGAGTGTACAGCATGACTGTTAACGACAGTAATTTTAATAACTCTTCAGAAACAGTTGTCCGTCACTTACCGTTACCAGTCCTAATTAATGCCTGTGTTTTGGTAGTGCTATCACTGGCTGCGTTAATTTACGGAGTGACCTCGTGGTGCCTCATCAAGAAGTTTCGACATTTTAGAAACTATGTACTTGTCAACCTTTTATTTGCAAATATGGTCCGTTTTTTACTACCCGTGATATATTTTGTTATAATTGAAAGGTACATAAAAGTTGATAATGATAGTGTGATGATAATGAGTGCACTAGTTTTTTTATTTTTTTTTATATGTTTGCTATCTTTTAACTTTTGGTCAATAGTGTTATGCGTTAATGTTTACATTGATTTTGTAAAAGTATTCAGTACTGACATTCGTAGGAAGTATCTTAAAAGTAACCTTTTTGCCTGGGGTGTACCTTCTTTACTTATGTTGATTGTACCTTTTTTTTTTACGTATTTAGAAATGTTCGAAATGACAAATTTAAGCTTCTATGAGATGTTTTTCACGTTTTATGAAGTAATTTACTTTATCCCACCGGTGGTTAATTCAGTTATTTACATAGTGGTTTTATATCATTTATTCCGTGGCAGCAAAATTGGTACGAGTACATCCTTCAACATACTATGGCGTCGATTCTATATAGCTACCCTAATATTTATACTTAGTAATATTTTAGCGTTATTCTATTTATTACAAGTAATATGGGACATGCAAGCATTTTTTTTTTCCAAGAATTAGGTGAAAATTTGAATACGATAACTTTAGTTGTTTTTATAATTATAGTAAAAAGTAATCGGGAGGCATGGAAGGATTATTATAAAAAAAAGACATCGATGCAAAACTCGTTTGAATTTAGATGAATCTGTCCCGGGACTGCTGGAAGAGAGTGCACACGTAGATATATACTGTACTGTCTGTATTTTCTGTTAAATTTTCAGTGTTTCTGTATGAGTAAATTAATAAATCAATAAATATGCCAATCCAGCATCACTCGGCTGTCTTCATATACGGAGTGACATCGTCGAGCGTTATCAAGGAGTTTCGTCAGACACTTGTGTTTCTCAGTCAAGCCTTTTTCTTTTTCAATAATATAGTTATTGTTTAATGTTAGTTAGTTTATGTTTACTTTTAGTACTACTTCTTCTTTTCATGTCGATGTGTTTCTCAGTGCAATCCTAGCTTATGTCAGGTGTTACGGTCGCCTTTCGATTATTCCATTTCTTAATTTGAAGGTTAGGAAAAAAGAGTATGTAGCCTTTTTGGTCTCATTCAAGTCTTTTTTCTTTTACTGTTTTTTATGTTAGTTTGTTTAGTCTTTTAGCTGTTCGTCTTCTTATCATGTCGATGTACTTCCAAAATTTTCTCTGACCAGTGTTTGGCAAACTGTACGGATATATACGAGGCCAGTACAGTTCTTAAAAGGTCGTTGTGCAGGATGGGCAGTTTAGTAAGTGTCGCATATCTTGTGCAGCGGCTGCACACTGGCACTGGGTTAAGGATGGGTCGAGGAAGCCCCATTTGACCAGATTAATTTTACAGCGGCCAACCTGGATTCACAAACTCAAAAACTCTATTTTAGTTAAAGACTAGTAAGCACCAAGTGGAAGCCCATTTTGTGTCCAGGTCTGTCTGTCCATTCCAGTTTGCCTGGAAGAAATCGCTAAGTGCAATAAGGCCACCTATTGTGTTTGGTTTTTGCTATAAGGTTTCCTATAAAGCTATTGTAATCTTGGTGTACAATTAAGAATATAATAAATAAATAGTATTTTTATTTTATTCTGTTTTTTGAGTCTCAAATAAATGGTTTTCTTGCTTTATTTTTGTTTTTTTTTTTAATGTATGATACTCGTTCGTATTAAGTTCTTATAGACGAAACATCAGTAATAAAAAATCGAGGACTACAATGAATGTCGTGGATTCCATTATTTAGATTTAATTACTCAGATACCCGAGAAAAGAGACACAATAGTAAAACAATAACAGCGCGGTCTCATAGGACCGGTTGGGGATTCAAACGTTAAAATGTAAATAAATTAATGTATGTACATCAATAACTTTAAACATAATAACAATTTATTTATCAATCAACCATTACGATAAAACGCAAATGACACTGATTAAAACGCAAATGACACTGATTAAACACTAAATAAATTAATGTATGTACATCAATAACTTTAAACATAATAACAATTTATTTATCAATCAACCATTACGATAAAACGCAAATGACACTGATTAAACACTATTTTTATGTTTTTTGTTACTTGAAGTTCTACTTTTTCTGTTACCTGTAATACCTGGGACCTGTTGCGGGACCTATCCCGCATTTTACGTATAATCTATACTTCTATACTAATATTATAAAGAGGTAAAATTTGTAAGTTTGTATGTTAGTAAGTTTGTAAGTTTGTATGTAGGGGATAATCTCTAGAACTACTGATCCGATTTGAGAAATTCTTTCAGTGTTAGATAGCTCATTTATCGAGGAATGTTATAGGCTATATACCATCACGCTACGACTCACGGGAGCGGAGCAGTAACGAAAAATGCGGGTGAAACCACAGGGGACAGCTAGTATTATATATGTCACATATAATTGTGTTTTATTGTACCCACTGTTCAATATAATAAAATAAAACATTCTCTACTTGCAAAAAAATGGGCAAGTGCGAGTCGAACTCGCGCACTGAGGGTTCCGTGCCAAATTAATTACGGCTTACGATCAATGACGTATTAAAAGAAGACTACTTTACTTATAAGATCACGTTCAAACTAATTTTCAGTGGAAGTTTAGTTTTTTCATTCTCTTACTTTAGAGGTTACAGTTACATTTTACCACTTTGGAAGTGTCTCTCTATTTTTGTGTGAAAATCTGAATGCGGTTCACGCGATGCATCTACTTGCCAAGTTTCAACAGAATAGTTCTTTTAGTTTCGGAAAAAATGGCTGTGATACGGTCAGATAGACAGACATGACGAATCATAAGGATTTCGTTTTTTGCCATTTGGCTACGGAACCCTAAAAATGTTTATTATCAACATTGTAACTGTTTTAATTAGGTTGGTATATTTAGAATTTGCTAATTAATTAATTTAGGTACCCAGATATCGGACTGTTTTGATTTTTCCTAATTAAGGTTTTGGGTTCCCTACCAAAATGGTGTTTAATTGAACTCGTAGTGATTTTGAAGTTAAGCAAAACAGGGCGAAACATTCTGCAAACCTGAATTAAAAAGATTCCTCCGACCAGACGGGTATTATGTCTGGTATGGAGAACTGCTCGATAGTTGTTTTCGGACCAATGTAGGAAAAGATTGCAATGTAGGATTTTATCTTTTAGTTCCTACTAGCTCCTGCCAGCGGCTTCCCCTGCGCGGAACTAAAACATTGTCCCAAGGGAACATAATCTCGAGATAAAACGTATCCTATGTGCTATTCCAGAACATGGACTACCCGTGTGCGTGAAGGAACGAGAACAAGTAACAAAAACACACACACTCACAAAATTTCGCCCTTATAATATTAAGTTGAGGTAACTGATAACGTACAAAATATTACTAGAAACATCAGTATCATCACTTGTTCAGAATATTCTGTTAACACTTGTTTCCTCATCGCAAAAGCAGTTCAAAATGATGAAGAGTTTTCGCAGTGTTTTGATAAATCAGGTGTGTCTGACATCAAACGAATACCATGGATCTAGTATATGTTGATTGATTAGAATAACGATTTTATACAGATATTTGTTGAAAAAATATGAGTAAGCCGAAGAAAAATTCCATCAGCGGGGGTTCTGTAATCATCTACTGGATCCATGGTATTCGTTTGTGCTCCTCTGACACATCCTGCACTTAGGATGGGTCTACCAAATACCAACTTGATACACTTGAGTCAATTGAGAAGCGAGTCAAGAGGATCGTCGGCAGTAAAGCACTTTTCAAGTCAAAACTCCAAAGTCTTGGTCATTGACGCCGAATTGCTCGCCTGTCGGTTTTCTATCGTTTAAGTCCGTTTCATCATCGGGCCACTAGACGTATGGCGTTGTGTCACCGGTACATGGTGGACATCCCACCCATATGTACGTTTTGGGAATACATTTATTGTGCGTAAGGAGTGGAATCTGTGTTTCCTGATAGCTACAACTTAGGTTTAAGTCAAGAGCGAATAGATTTCTTCTAGGCAAGCATATAGCCGGCTACATCATAGCTTGCCATCAGGTGGGCAACGCAAGCTTATCCACAATAAAAAAAATGTTTGGGATCACAGTATTGAATCATGTATTTACGTGTATTTCAACTATTGAATATTAGTTCAAACCTGTTTGATTTACTAATAAAATACTAGTAAACTGGAATTTAAGTTCAACTCCACAAAATATTCCAGTTTCTCCGCATAGTTTTTAAAGTGAAGCAAATAAGAAAACTGACATAATATCATGTCCTCCTCGTATTCCAAAAGTAATAATCAAGTTTAAAGACTTGTTTTTTTCAGCTTAAGTGTTCCAGATATAAATTAAATAAGAAGTAAAACTCTTCACAAAAAAATTATTACAAAATATTATTTTCAAAGGTGCGGAACCATCCGACAAAACAGGCACATGGCTGAAAAAGTTAATGGTTGCAGGTAAGACTACGTATCGGTTTTTAAATAATATTTGTGGAAATTTTATTGATAATATGTATGGTGCTGACCAGCGCAGACACAAGTTCAACGCCGTTGAAAACGAACGCCAACGAAAAATATACAGGATCATTGCTTACAACACAAGTGCTGACGTCACCACATCATTCGAAATCAGTATATACGACACCACTCTATAAGGCAGCAGTGCATAAGACACCAGTGTATAAGAAAGCAGTGCATACGACACGAGTGTATAAGACAGCAGTGCATACGACGCACAAGCATATGATAATAGAGCACTCAACATCTTCAGTACATGATCATTGCATACAAATCTCTCTGCCTACAATATCAGTGTATACAACACCAGTGGATACGATAACAGTGTATAAAACATCAGGGCATAAGACACCAGTACATACGGCACTAGTGTATAAGACAGCAGTGCATAAGACACCAGTGTATAAGGCACCAGTACATAAGGCACCAGTGTATAAGACAGCAGTGCATAAGACCGCAGTGTATAAGACACCAGTGTATAAGACAGCAGTGTTTAAGACAGTAGTGCACAAGACACGAGTGTACAGGATGACTGTTAACGACAGTAATTTTAGTAACTCTTCAGAAACAGAGATCCAACCCATACCGTTACCATACATAATTAACGCCTTTGTTTTGGTAGTGCTATCACTGACTGCACTAATTTACGGAGTGACCTCGTGGTGCCTCATCAAGAAGTTTCGACATTTTAGAAACTATGTACTTGTCAACCTTTTCTTTGCAAATATGGTCCGTTTTTTACTACCCGGGATATACTTTGTTACATCTCAAAGGAACATAAAAGTTGGTGATGATAATGTGGTAAAGATAGCTACAAAATTATTATTTTATTTATTTTTAATATGTTTGCTATCTTTTAACTTTTGGTTAATAGTGTTATGCGTTAATTTTTACATTGATATTGTGAATGTTTCCAGTATTGACATTCGTAGGAAGTACCTTAAAAGTAACCTTTTTGCCTGGGGTATACCTTCTCTACTTATGTTGATTTTACCTTACATTTTGACGTATTTAGAAATGTTTAAATTGACAAATTTAAGCTTCCGAGCGATGTTTTCTATATTTTATAAAGTAATTTACTTTATACCACCGGTGGTTAATTGTGTTATTTACATAGTGGTTTTATATTATTTATTCCGTGGCTGCAAAATTGATACGTGTACTTCCTTCAACATACTATGGCGTCGATTCTATATAGCTACCATAATATTTATGCTTAGTAATATTTTAGCGTTATTCTATTTATTACAAATAATATTGAAAATGCCAATATTTAGGGTTCCGTACCTCAAAAGGAAAAAACGGAACCCTTATAGGATCACTTTGTTGTCCGTCTGTCCGTCCGTCTGTCAAGACCCTTTTTCTCAGGAACGCGTGGAGGTATGAAGCTGAAATTTATATCAATTACTCAAGTCTACTGTCCCTTGAAGCTGTGAAAAAATCAAACTTCTAAGCCAACGCAATCAAAAGATACAGCCGTTTATGCCGCAAATTTTCGACACTTGCAAGGGAATCAAAACCTACAGGGTGCTTCCCGTGAACTCAGAATCTTGAAATTTGGTACGAAGCAACGTCTTATAGCATAGATAAAGGAAAAATTACGAAAACCATAAATTTTTAGTTACATCACATAATATATTTTTTTTAATAATTTTAAACTTACTACCCATTTCCTCATAAACGCGTAGAGGTATTAAATTGAAATTCATACCAAATACTCAGGTCTATAATACCTTTAAGCTGTAACAAAATCAAACTTCTATGTCAACGCAATCAAAAGAAACAGCAATTTAAGCTGCATATTTTGAAACTCGCAAGTACTCGCAAGGGAATCAAAACCTAAAGGGTACTTCCAGTCGACCTAGAATCTTGAAATTTGGCATGAAGCAACGTTTTATAGCACACATAAAGGAAAAATTCCGAAAACCTTAAATTTTTAGTTACATTACAAGATTTTCTTTTTTGTAAAATCTTTAAGACTCGATTCGAGAATTGAACTATTTTCATCTTGATAAATTGGTACGGAACCCTCAGTGTGCGAGTCCGACTCGCACTTGCCCGGTTTTTTTTTTCAAGTTTTAGGAGAAAATTTGAATACGATAACCTTAGTTGTTTTCATAATTATAGTAAAAAGTAATCGGGAGGCATGGAAGGATTATTATAAAAAAAAGAGATCGATGCAAAACTCGTTTGAATTTAGATGAATCTGTCCCGGGACTGCTGGAAGAGAGTGCATACTCTTCTGTCTGCATTTTCTGTTGAATGTTCAGTGTTTGTGCTTGCGTAAATTTATAAATCAATAAATATGAATATGTTTTGGCATTAGGTACGTGCATGAATTTTGAAAAATATTTGGCTTAAAAAATGTATCCAGTTTGGTTTTTTATAAGTGGACAATGATTAAGACCTTTTAGTCAACCATGATGATTTCATTGTACCCTAATAATTACCCAAGTCGCTTGACTTTTTAAATAGAATCTAATGCCACTAATTCGAGTATATTGTGGTCCAGTGATTAACACTGGACCAATACCTACTGTTTCTTATCTCAAGAGAGATTTTCAACTGGATATTGTTAACTCTCACTTTGGCTCAACTCAAAAGAATTTATTTCAAATGAACCAATACAGCCACTTTTAAAGCTCAAAAGGCCAGTCTGTCAGAAAAAAATATGCTGATTGCACATTCCAAAGCGTAGATCTCTACGGAGAAGAATGTGCAAGAAACTCTACGGATACTCTTTTCAAACATGTTATGTTTTACAAATATCAGTTACACGTTTTCTATAGCTACTATGTGAGATTAATGTAAATAAATTAACGAGTAAAATATAACAAATATTAAAATAAACCACTGGCACCTAAGAGATGACCGGTCTCAACTGACAGCGCCAGTTCACGGACATGACGCATGACCCAAAGAGATGAAATCGTCTGTGTGTACTGTAACATTACGTCAAGCTCAAGGAAGCTAGACGTAAGCCACGTTATTATATAAATATGGAAAATTAGGTACAAAGGATAAAAAAATAAATAAAAGGAAGGGTCGGCTTCACACGTCGCAGGATGCTCGGTGGTAGGCAGGCAAAACAACGGCAGCTCAACACGACGCAGGATGCTCGGTGGTAGGCAGGCAACACGACGGGCTGCCCGACGTCTAGGCAGCTAACTCGTCGGTCAAACACACAGTAGGTGAGCTAACTCGTCGGTCAAACACAAAGTAGGTGCCAGGACCGTGGAGGTTGACACACACACCGTTTAGGGTCAGTTAGAAACACTCTTGGTGGGTAGCTCCAGGATTAGAAAGACGACTTTCAGCTTTCAGTAAAACGCTCAGGTTTATTATTCAGGTTGATTTACGTAAATTTATAAACTGATCAAGATTATTATAATTAGAAACACTTTTAGTAGGTAGCTCTAGGATAAGAAAAACGACTTTCAGCGTTCACAACAAAACCAAAACTGAGAAAAGGAGTGAAGGCGGTTTTCCTTCGTTCTGAAATCTCTTCTGAATTTAAAATTCAAAATCTCAATTAAAAAATAAAGAGCAGAACGAAATAAAACGGTTTACAAAGGTGGCAGTCTGTCGCTGCCCTTATTATGAAGATTATAATGTAGAACGAGCTTAAAAGAGGTCTAACTACTCTATGGTATATTATGTCTATGGCATAAGAAAATAAATTTACAAAGACACATGTCAATTCAGATGACAATGTCAGACTATAAAAATATTCTAAAAAATATGCTTACATGAATTGATACTAAATCAAAAGATTTGAAGGTGAGTTTTGTATAGTGTTATAAAACGTAAGTAAACTAAAATATGTGGTTCTGTGTAGCAGAATACCACAGTACCAAGAACGAATACTGCCTTAATGTATTAACGTGTCTTTCACTTGTCACCAGTTATATTTAATAAATTGCCGAAAGAGCCTAAAAAACTTAATATTAATCTATTTAAACAAAAACTGACAGGTATGCTGTGTCAAAAGTGTTATTTTACTGGATCAGATTTTTTATCAGATATATTTTGATATTTTGTAGGTAATTGCAATTTTTGTAACATAATGTAATTTGCTTTTTTGATGATATTGTAATTACAAATGAAACTTATTATTGAAATCCGAATTATTCTGTCATCAACAAAGTACTTTGACTTATTTGTTGTAAAGTTGTATAATTTGCTTTTTTTACAATATTAAATTGATAAATCATAATTATTAAAATTTGAATTATTTTGACATTTACTTAACAAATAGTTTTTGAGTCTACTCTCTCAATCTACTTCCTTGACAATATTATAATTACAAATCCTAATTAATTATTTAAATCTGAATTATTTTGACATTAACTTAATTTTCGTTTTTATTGGCATTTTGACTTAATTGTACTTATAGAAATGAAATAATGTAATCATTTATGTATTTAATTTGTAGTTCAGTACGAGTAAGTTTTGTTTATTTTATTTTTAATACTTGCTGAGTGTAAAAATTGTAACTAAATCTTTTTGTATGCCTTTAGTTGGCCGATCATAGCGAACTATCCCAAATATGACCAACCACTGTACCTATGTATCACAAATAAAATATTTCTGATTTCTAACGCGCATGTCATTTATTCATATACGGAGTGCTATCGTCAAGCGTTATCAAGAAGTTTTGTCATATACTATGTTCTTCTCAGTGCATCTTAGCTTATGTCATGTGTTACGATCGCCTTTCAATTGTTCCATTTATTTGAACTTTACAAAAAAAAAACTATGTACAGTCAGAATTTTAATTCGATTCCAGATTTGACATTAGCTACTGTCATTTTGTGAAATAATGATACCACATATAATAGTATAGTGATGAACACAAAAATCGATAAACAATCAGTGTGTGTGGAAGACTAAGTTATTGATTTCTATTTAAATAAATACATATTTTTTTATAATGGGCTCAAAATAATAAAACCTTCAAATTGACAGACGTGAGAAATTTATTTCAGGAAGGCATTCAAAAAATTACGGCTACCGATTGCTCTAAATGCGTATCCCTTGTTGTCAAAGAAGAGGTAAAAACGAGTAGGCTAGATATGTTAATTGACAATATCACAGACACATTTATAATAAATGTTTAAATAGCGATGACGGCGACAATTTATAAAATAAATTATTACCATAATACATCTATCTGTTTTATTTGTCATGTTCCTTCATGATCACATTTTTTTATTTATTTCACACATAACTAAAAAGAAAAGTCTCAGATTGTTAATTAATCGTCAAAACTAAATTATCGGTTTAGAAATATTTAATTTCCTGATATACTTAGTTTACGAGAGTAAAATTATAAACGAGAAGAATCGATCCGGAAATATTCCATTTCTATATCGAATAATTTCGCAACGTCACTATTTAGTACTTGTTATAACGCTGCAACACTGAAATTGTCAAATCTGGAATCGAATTAAAATTCCGAGTATAGGCTTTCTGGCCTCATCCAAGTCTTTTTTTTTTATTATTGTTTACTGTTAGTTAGTTTATGTTTATTTTTAGTTCTACTTCTTCTTTTCATGTCGATGTACTTTAACAAAATGTTCTCTGACCAGTGTTTGGCAAACTGTACGGTTCTATTACTGGCCTCGTATAGATTCTAAAAGGTCGTTGTGCAGGATGGGCAGTTTAGTAAGTGTCGCATATCTTGTGCAGCAGCTTCACACTGGCACTGGGTTGAGGATGGGTCGAGGAAGCAACATTTAGCCAGATTGTTTTTACAGTTGCTAACCTGGGTCGGCGAACTAACCCCTTACCCCTTACTATCCTAATGTTAATTTCTTTTTTGTTATGCACCAGCCATGGTTTCTCTACACTAACTACTTTTAGTAGACTGGTAGAGAATGCCTAAGGCATTAAGTCCGCCTGTGTACCATTATGTTGCATAAAGTTTATATAAATAAATAAACAAACTCAACATCTTACTTTTTGTTAAAGACTAGTTAGTATTTTTATTTTATTCTGTGTTTTGAGTCTCAAATAAATTTTTTTCTTGCTTTTTTCTTGTTTCTTTTTTATGTATGATACTTGTACATATTAAGTTATTATAGTAATAAAAAATCGAGGACTACGATGGATATCGTGGATTCCATTTTTTAGATTAAAAATGTCAATAAATGAATATATCAATAATTTATATTAAATAATGAATTAACCGTTAGGACAAAACGCAAATTACACTAATTAAACACTATTTGAATATTTTTTGTTCGTTGAATTTTTACTTTTTCTGTTACTAGGGTCCTTATTTTACGTGAAATATGATACCTATATTTCACATGAAATTGTATTTTATTGTAACCACTGTTTAATATAATAAAATAAAACATTCTCTACTTGCAAAAAAACGGGCAAGTGCGAGTCGAACTCGCGCACCGAAGGTTCCGTGCCAACTTAATTACGGTTTACCATTTATGACGTACAAGACTACTGACTAGATCTCGTTCAAACCAATTTTCAGTGGAAGTTTAGTTTTTTCATTCTCTTGTTTTAGAAGTTATAGTTATATTTTACCATTTTGGGAGTGTCTCTCTATTTTTGTGTGAAAATCTGAATACGGTTTACAGGATGCATCTACCTACTTGCCAAGTTTCAACAGTATGGTTATTTTAGTTTCGGAAAAAAATGGCTGTGAAATACGGTCAGACAGACAGACATGACGAATCTATAAGAATTCCGTTTTTTTTGCAATTTGGCTACGGAACCCTAAAAATGTTGATTATTAACATTGTAATTAAAACAGCGTTGGTATATTTAGGATTTGGAAACCCTAAAATTTATTGTTTTTTTTTCTTTTTTTGTGTGAAAGTCTTAATGCGGTGCACAGAATGCATCTACTTACCAAGTTTCAACAGTATAGTTCTTTTAGTTTTGGATACGGAACCCTTAAAAAGTTTGATTATTAACATTGCAATTAAAACCACGCAAGTATATTTAGAATTTGTTAATTAATTTACCTAGATATCGGATTGTTTTGATTTTTCCTGATTATTAAGGTTTTGGGTTCCCTACGAAACTGGTGTTTGATTGATTTATTTGGTAGTGATTTTAAAGTTAAGCAAAATAGGGCGAAACATTCTGCAAACCTGAATTAAAAAGATTCCTTCGACCATATGTCTGGTATGGGGAACTGCTCCATAGTTGTTTTCGGACCAATGTAGGATAACAATTTAAAAAAAAAAGGATTGGATTGCAGTGTAGGATTTTGTCTTTTAGTTTCTACTAGCTCCTGCCAGCGGCTTCCCCTGCGCGGAACTAAAACATTGCCCTAAGAGAACATACTCTCAATATAAAACATATTCTATTAACAAATAGAATATGTTTTATATTGAGAGTATCAGAACATGGACTACCCGTGTAAATGTAATAGCATAATAAAAATTTTGTAAAGTAGAATTTTATTTAAGTTCAACTCTACAAAATATTCCAGTTTCTCCACATAGTTTATGAAGTGAAGCAAATAAGAAAACAATATTATCATCTCCTCCTCGTATTCCAAAAGGAATCATCTAAATCAAAGAGTTTCTTTTAGCTTAAGTGTATCAGATATAAATTAAATAATAAGCAAAACTCTCCGCAAAAATTGATTACAATATATTATTTTCAAAGGTGCGGAACCATCCGACAAAACAAGCACTTGGCCGAAATAGTTTATGGTTGTAGATACGACTACGTATCGGTATTTAATTAATATTTGTGTTAATTTTATTGATAATATGTATAGGCCTAATCAGCGCAGACACAACGTTCAACGCCATCGAAAACGACGGTATTGTATACAGCACTAGTAGTATATACAGGATCGTTGTTTACAACACTAGTGCTTACACATCATTCGAAATCAGTGTTTATGATACCAGTTCATAAAACAGCTGTGCAAAAGACACCAGTATATAAGAAAGCAGTGCATACAACATCCAAGCATATGATCATAGGGTACTCAACCTCTTCAGTACATGACCACTGCATAGAAATCTCTTCGCTTATAATATCAGTGTATACAACACCAGTAGATACGACAGTAAGGCATAAGACACAGCAGCAGCAGTGCATACAACACCAGGGTATAAGACAGTAGTGCATAAGACACCAGTGTATAAGACAGCAGTGCATAAGACACCAGGGTATAAGACAGTATAGCATAAAACACCAGTGTATAAGACAGCAGTGCATAAGACACCAGTGTATAAGATAGCAGTGTATAAGACACCAGTGTATAAAACAGCAGTGCATACGACACCAGGGTATAAGACAGCAGTGCATAAGACACCAGTGTATAAGACACTAGTGTATAAGACAGCAGTGCATAAGACCCAGGGAATAAGACAGTAGTGCATAAGACACCAGTGTATAAGACAGTAGTGGATAAGATACGAGTGTACAAGATAGCTTTTAACGACAATAATTTTAATAATTCTTCAGAAACAATGATCCCATCCACGCCGTGGTTATTCGTAATTAATGTCTTTGTTTTGATAGTGCTATCACTGACTGCACTAATTTACGGAGTGACCTCGTGGTGCCTCATCAAGAAGTTTCGACATTTCAGAAACTATGTACTTGTCAACCTTTTATTTGCAAATATGGTCCGTTTTTTATTACTCGTGATAAATTTTGTTACATTTCATAGGAACAAAGAAGTTGGTGACGATAGAGTTTTAGACACAGTGACAAGTTATTTATTTTTAGTATGTTTGCTATCTTTTAACTTTTGGTTAATAGTGTTATGCGTTAATTTTTACATGGATTTTGTGAAAGTTTTCAATATTGACGTTCATAGGAAGTACCTTAAAAGTAACCTTTTTGCCTGGGGTGTACCTTTTTTAATTCCGTTGATTGTACCTGTAATTCTTTTGTATTTTGAAATACTTAATTTGGCTAATTTAAGCGCCAAAGAAATGTTTTCCGTGTTTTATAAAGTAATTTACTTTATCCCACCGGTGGTAAATTCAGTTATTTACATAGTGGTTTTATATTATTTATTCCGTGGCAGCAAAATTGGTACGAGTACATCCTTCAACATACTATGGCGTAGATTATATATAGCTACCCTAATATTTTTACTTAGTAATATTTTAGCGTTATTCTATTTATTACAAGCAATATTTGATATACAAATGTTTTTTTTAGTAGAAAATTTGAATACGATAACTTTAGTGGTTTTCATAATTATAGTAAAAAGTAATCGGGAGGCATGGAAGGATTATTATAAAAAAAAGAGATCGATGCAAAACTCGTTTGAATTTAGATGAATCTGTCCCGGGACTGCTGGAAGAGAGTGCGCACGTAGATATATACTCTTCTGTTTGTATTTTCTGTTCAATTTTCAGTGTTTCTGTATGCGTAAATTAATAAATCAATAAATATGCCAATCCAGCACCACTTGGCTGTCTTCATATACGGAGTGACATCGTCGAGCGTTATCAAGGAGTTTCGTCAGACACTTGTGTTTCTCAGTCAAGCCTTTTTCTTTTTAAATATTGTTATTATTTTTTAATGTTAGTTTATTTTTTATGTTTAATGGGTTGTGGAGGTCTGGTAGGCAGCCGCTCCTCGTAAAATACTGGTATTCAGCTAAATCCGGCTTGACTGGAAGCCGACCCCAATATAGTTGAGAAAAGGCTAAGCAGATGATGATGTTAGTTAGTTTATTTTAACTTTTAGTTCTACTTCTTCTTTTCATGTCGATGTACTTCAATTAAATTTTTCCTGACCAGTGTTTGGCAAACTGTACGGTTTTATTATTGGTCTCGTATAGATTCTAAAAGGTCGTTGTGCAGGATGGGCAGTTCAGCAAGTGCCGCATATCTTGTGCAGCGGCTCCACACTGGCACTGGGTTAAGGATGGGTCGAGGAAGCAACATTTGGCCAGATTGTTTTGTCACTTGCCAACCTGGGTCGGCAAACTAACCCCTTACCCCTTACTACCTTAATGTTAATTTCTTTTTTGTTATGCACCAGCCATGCTTTCTCTACACTAACTACTTTTAGTGGAGTGGTAGAGAATGCCTAAGACCGTTTTCACATTTTCCGATCCGATATCGGTATCGGACGCCGATACGATATCGGGGTAAGGCAATGTATGAGATATGTACCTGTCTTTCATATTGTCCGACCCGATATCGGATATCGGAGCACAGCATTTCATACATTTTACTTACCCCGATATCGTATCGGCGTCCGATACCGATATCGGATCGGATAATGTGAAAACGGTCTAAGGCATTAAGTCCGCCTGTGTACCATTATGTTGCATAAAGTTTATATAAATAAATAAACAAACTCAACATCTCTTACTTTTTGTTAAAGACTAGTTAGTATTTTTATTTCATTCTGTGTTTTGAGTCTCAAATAAATGTTTTTTTTGCTTTTTTCTTGTTTATTTTTATGTATGATACTTGTACATATTAAGTTATTACAGAGGAAATACATATTAGTAATAAAAAATTGAGGACTACGATGGATATTGTGGATTCCATTTTTGAGATTAAAAATGTCAATAAATGAATACATCAATAACTTCTATTTATTAATTAATTAACCTTTACGCAAATTACACTGATTAAACACTATTTGAATGTTTTTTGTTCGTTGAATTTTTACTTTTTCTGTTACTAGGTTCCTCATTTTACGTGAAATCTATTACTAGTATAATAAAGAGAAAACGTTTGTTTTTTTCTTTGTATGAAACAATCTCTGAATGTCCTGGTTCGATTACATAAATCTATACTAATATTATAAAGATGTAAAATTTGTAAGTTTGTATGTTTGTAAGTTTGTATGTAGGGGGTAATCTCTGAAACTACTGGTCCGATTTGAAAAATTCTTTCTGTGTTAGATAGCCCATTTATCGAGGAATGCTATAGGCTTATTATTAATATATACCATCACGCTACGACCCACGGGAGCTGAGTAGTAACGAAAAATGCGGGTGACACCGCAGGGGACAGCTAGTATTATATATTGATAGAAAACTGCTGTCTTCCTGAGTGCTATAGGCTATATTTTAAGTAAAAAAGTGAACTATGTAAATTCAGAAAAACTTTCACGCGGGCGAAGCTGCGGGCAAAAGCTAGTATTATATATTTCACATGAAATTGTATTTTATTGTACCCACTGTTTACTATAATAAAATAAAACATTCTGCACTTGCAAAAAAAAAAGGGCAAGTGTGAGTCGAACTTGCGCACCAAGGGTTCCGTGCCAACTTAATTACGGTTTACGATTTATGACGTATTAAAAAAAGATTACTTACTAGATCTCGTTCAAACCAATTTTCGGTGGAAGTTTAGTTTTTTCATTCTCTTATTTTAGAAGTTACAATTACATTTTACCACTTTGGAAGTGTCTTTTTTTATTTTAGTGTTAAAATCTGAATGCAGTTCACAGGATGCATCGACCTACTTACCAAGTTTCAACAGTATGGTTATTATAGTTTCGGAAAAAAATGGCTGTGACATACGGTCAGATAGGCAGATATGACGAATTTATAAAAAATCCATTTTTTGCCATTTGGCTACGGAACCCCAAAAATTTTGATTATTAACATTGTAATTAAAACAGCGTAGGGTATATTTAGGACTTGGAAACACTAAAATTTATTGGTTCTTTTTTCTATTTTTGTATGAAAATCTTAATGCGGTGCACAGAATGCATCTACTTACCAAGTTTCAACAGTATAGTTCTTTTAGTTTCGGATACGGAACCCTAAAAATGTTGATTATTAACATTATAATTAAAACCACGTAAGTACGTTTAGAATTTGTTAATTAATTTACCTAGATATCGGATTGTTTTGATTTTTCCTAATTAAGGTTTTGGGTTCCCTACGAAACTGGTGTTTGATTGATTTGGTAGTGATTTTAAAGTTAAGCAAAACAGGGTGAAACATTTTGCAAACCTGAATGAAAAAGATTCCTCCGACCATATGTCTGGTATGGGGAACTGCTTGAAAGTTGTTTTCGGACCAATGTAGGATTGAATTGCATTGTAGGATTTTGTCTTTTAGTTCCTACTAGCTCCTGCCAGCGGCTTCCCCTGCGCGGAACTAAAACATTGCCCTGGGAGAACATACTCTCAATATAAAACGTATCCTATGTGTTATATCAGAACATGGACTACCCGTGTAAATTTAATAGCATAATAAAAATTTTGTAAAGTAGAATTTTATTTAAGTTCAACTCCACAAAATATTCCAGTTTCTCCGCATAGTTTATGAAGTGAAGCAAATAAGAAAACTGAAATAATATCATCTCCTCCTCGATTCCAAAAGCAATCATCTAGTTTAAAGAGTTGTTTAGCTTTAGTGTTCCAGATATAAATTAAATAATAAGCAAAAATCTTCGCAAAAATTGGTTACAAAATATTATTTTCAAAGGTGCGGAACCATCCGACAAAACAGGCACGTGGCTGAAAAAGTTAATGGTTGCAGATACGACCACGTATCGGTATTTAATAAATATTTGTGTAAATTTTATTGATAATATGTGTAACCTAATCAGCGCAGACACAACGTTCAACGCCATCGAACACGACACTATTGTATACAGCACAAGTGCATAATTCATATCAGTATATACAAGACCATTGCTAATAACATTAGTGCTTACTTTACCACATCATTCGAAATCAATGTTAGGATACCAGTGTATAAGAAAGCAGTGTGGGTGTCATATACCCGAGCATATGATAATAGAGTACTCAACATCTTCAGTACATGATCACAGAATAGAAATCTCTTCGCTTATAATATCAGTGTATACAATACCAGTGGATACGACAAAAGTGTATAAGACACAGTGTATAAGACAGTAGTGCATAAGGCACCAGTGTATAAGCCAGCAGTGCATAAGACAGCAGTGTGTAAGACAGCAGTGCATAAGACAACAGTGTGTAAGACAGTAGTGCATAAGGCACCAGTGTATAAGCCAGCAGTGCATAAGACACCAGTGTATAAGACAGCAGTGCATAAGACAACAGTGTGTAAGACAGTAGTGCATAAGACACCAGTGTGTAAGACAGTAGTGCATAAGACGCCAGTGTATAAGACAGTAGTACATAAGACACCAGTGTGTAAGACACCAGTGTATAAGACAGTAGTGCATAAGACACCAGTGTATAAGACAGTAGTGCATAAGACACCAGTGTGTAAGACACCAGTGTATAAGACACCAGCGTAGAAGACAGCAGTGCATAAGACACCAGTGTATAAGACCCCAGTGTATAAGACACCAGCGTATAAGACAGCAGTGCATAAGACACCAGTGTATAAGACCCCAGTGTATAAGACACCAGCGTATAAGACAGCAGTGCATAAGACACCAGTGTATAAGACAGCAGTGCATAAGACACCAGTGTATAAGACACCAGCGTATAAGACAGCAGTGCATAAGACACCAGTGTATAAGACCCCAGTGTATA
Source organism: Mythimna separata (assembly GCA_030763345.1). Lineage (NCBI taxonomy): Eukaryota > Metazoa > Arthropoda > Insecta > Lepidoptera > Noctuidae > Mythimna > Mythimna separata. The sequence continues at coordinate 11,922,603 of CM061192.1, forward strand.
AGACACCAGCGTATAAGACAGCAGTGCATAAGACACCAGTATATAAAACAGCAGTGTATAAGACACCAGTGTATAAGACAGCAGTGCATAAGACACCAGTATATAAAACAGCAGTGCATAAGACACCAGTGTATAAGACAGCAGTGTATAAGACACCAGTGTATAAGAAACCAGTGTATAAGACACCAGTGTATAAGACAGCAGTGCATAAGACACCAGTATATAAAACAGCAGTGCATAAGACACAAGTGTATAAGACAGCAGTGCATAAGACACGAGTGTACGGGATGACTATTAAGGACAGTAATTTTAATAACTCTTCAGAAACAGAGATCCTGCCCATACCGTGGTTATTAGTAATAAATGCCTTTGTTTTGGTAGTGCTATCACTAACTGCACTAATTTACGGAGTGACCTCGTGGTGCCTCATCAAGAAGTTTCGACATTTCAGAAACTATGTACTTGTCAACCTATTATTTGCAAATATGGTCCGTTTTTTACTTATGATATATTCCGTATTTATAAGTGACATAGAAGATGATGATAGTGTTGTAAACGCAGTGACAGGTTATTTACTTTTTATATGTTTACTATCTTATAACTTTTGGTTAATAGTGTTATGCGTTAATTTTTACATGGATTTTGTGAAAGTTTTCAATATTGACGTTCGTAGGAAGTACCTTAAAAGTAACCTTTTTGCCTGGGGTGTACCTTTTTTAATTATGTCGATTGTACCTTTCATTTGTATGTTTTTAGAAATGTTTAATTTAACAATTTTAAGAAGTGATGATAAGTTTTTCACGTTTTATAAAGTAATTTACTTTATCCCACCGGTGGTAAATTCTGTTATTTACATAGTGGTTTTATATAATTTATTCCGTGGCAGCAAAATTGGTACGAGTACATCCTTCAACATACTATGGCGTCGATTCTATATAGCTACCCTAATATTTATACTTAGTAATATTTTAGCGTTATTTTATGTAATACAAGTACTATTGGAAATACAGAAAATATATTTTTTTCAAGTATTAGGAGAAAATTTGAATACCATAACTTTAGTGGTTTTTATAATTATAGTAAAAAGTAATCGGGAGGCATGGAAGGATTATTATAAAAAAAAGAGATCGATGCAAAACTCGTTTGAATTTAGATAAATCTGTCCCGGGACTGCTGGAAGAGAGTGCGCACGTAGATAATATACTCTTCTGTCTGTATTTTCTGTTCAATTTTCAGTGATTCTCTATGCGAAAATTAATAAATAAATTAATATGAATATGTTTTGGCTTTAGGTACAGTCAGCACTAAAAGTCGATGAACAGAATCAACATAACAAAACATTTTATTGTGAACAGATAAAACACATTTTATTGCGAACAGGTGTTTATGTTGATTCTGTTCATCGACTTTTGGGGCTGACTGTACATGAATTTTGAAAAACATTTGGCTTAAAAAATGTATGCAGTAAGGAAAAAGGAATTTGTTCTTAAGTTATTTTTTTTATAAGTGGACAATGATTAAGACCTTTTAGTCAACTTTGATGATTTCATTGTACCCCAATAATTACCCAAGTCGCTTGACTTTTTAGATAGAATCTAACACCACTAATACGGATATATTGAGGTCCAGTGTTAATGTATAAAAGTGACTTTCACTTGGCACCAGTTAGTTATATTTAATAAATTGCCGAAAGAGCTTAAAAAACTAAATATTAATCTATTTAAACAAAAACTGACAGGTAATATGTGTCAATAGTGTTATTATACTGTATCAGATTTTTTATCAGATACATTTTCACATTGTGTAGGTTTTTTTTTTTTTTTTTCTGGTAGGGGAATCATCACAATGACTTCCCCGCTCTTGGGCGGAGCGGGAGGGCGTGTCAGACTCTTACTGACTAAACCCCTACCCCGTTCCTTCGTTGCCTTCGTTCTGGGGGGGACTCGGTATCAACCGTTAGGAATACCACTTGTTCCCCCCAGAGGCTTCGGCCCTACCGGGCCCCTACAGTTTGCTGACATCTCCTTGAGGCGCGCGTGGAACAGAACGCGCCGTTGACGACTGGGCTCGGTCCAAATTATTTCCAGACTGCCGGACAGCGAGCTACCCAGTGCTCGCCGTCCGCGAACCCGCGCCTACGGTGGTCGGAAATCGGGATCGGGATCTCGGCGGCGGCGGCGTGAGGACCGTTCCCTCACGCGCTCGCGGTCAGCAGCCTCCTTCACGAGCATTACTGCTTCGCAGAAGGAGGCGACCGCATGCCAACCCTCGTCGCTCCGGACCATGGCCTGAACCAGGGCCCGGCGCGAGAGGTCGCCGCTCCCGATAGCCTCCACAAGGACACGGCGGTGCTCCGCCCAAGCGGGGCACACTTCTACCGTGTGCTCCACCGTGTCCTCCGGGCGGTCCACACAGTGGCGACACCCGGGCGTCCTCTCCTGCTTGATTCGATGCAGGAACCTCCCGAACTTACCGTGTCCGGTGAGGACCTGCGTCATACGGAAAGAGAGGACGCCGTGACCTCTTTCCAACCACTCCTCAAAGAGGGGCCTAACCGCCTCAATGACGGCGTGCCCAGCACTGGGTTGCGACAGTCGCAGTCGCCATGCCACCCTGAGATCCCGCCGGAACTCTGTCCGCCATGCCGCGACTTGTCGCGGCAGCGGAGTTTCGCCCCGGCGATGCATCTCCACGCGCAAATCGTGCATGCGTGCAAGGACTGTTGCCTCCAGATCCCACGGTGGCAGGCCAGCGAGGAGGCTCGCCGCTTCGCGGGAGATCGTGCGGTATCCCCGCACCATCCGGATGGCCATGACCCTCTGACAAGCGTTCAGCTTGGCCGCCGGTCGCTTACCTAGCGACGGCGCCCAAACCGGCGCCCCGTAAAGGGCCATGGACCGAACGATCCCCGCGCAGAGCCTCCGGCAGGGGGCGTCTGGACCCCCTAGGTTGGGCAGGAGCCGCTTCAGAGCGGCCCCAGACCTGTCCAGTTTGGGGGCCAAACGTCGGAAATGCTCCTCGAAAGTCCACCGGCTGTCGAGGACGAGTCCCAGGTACTTCATCGCCGACCCGACGCCGATGTGGACCCCCCTACCGTTATTTGGGAACCCGGTGGTGGCGCGTACCGAGGGCCATGAAAGCACATGGCCTCGGACTTGTGCAATGCCACCTTGAGTCCCAGTTGCTGGATCCTCTCCACGACTGTCGCAACCCCGCGTGTCGCTGTTTCGGCCGCCGCCTGGTACGACTCTCCCCGTGCCAGGACCAGCGTGTCGTCTCCGTAACAGACCACGCTGACCCCGTCGGGGAGGTCGCCGCGCAGCACGTAGTCGTATCCGATGTTCCACAGGGGCGGTCCTAGTACCGATCCCTGCGGAACACCGCACGACATCTCTCGCCGTCTCCACTCTCCCTGGTGACCGGGATAGATGATGAACCTATCTGACAGGTAGGCCTCGATTACACGACGGAGGTAGGCGGGCACCTCATGGTACCGAAGTGCTGCCCCGATGCAACTCCAGGGCAGGGAGTTGAAGGCATTGGCGATGTCCAAAGACACCGCCAAGACGACCCTGCCCCGAGACACCGCATCCCCCGTCGTGAGAGCCCTCACGCGCATGATGGCGTCCACCATGGAACGCCCCCTGCGAAAGCCGAACTGGCCGTCCGAAAGGTCCGGCCCCACCCGCGCCAGATGCCCGACGAGGCGGTCTGCAATTACTCTTTCAAAGAGTTTGCCCACCTCGTCGAGCAGCACGATGGGCCGGTACGCGGACGGAGAGTCCGCGGGGCGCCCCGGATTCGCAATGAGGACCAGTTTCCCGGTCTTCCAGCGAAGGGGGAACTGGCCTCTCTCCATGCATGCACTAAAGAGCCCTCGCAATCGAGACCCGAGAGCCTCCATGGCCAGGACCCATACCCTGCCGTGCACGCCGTCGGGTCCTGGGGCGGTGTTCTTGACACTGAGTCTTCGTACCACCGCCCTCATCTCTACCTCGGTCACCTCTGGAACGTCGTCCTCGTCGTCGCTGGTGTGGTCCGCTACGGGTACCGCAGGTGGCGGAGCCATGAGCGGGGGAGTATGTTCCCCTCGCTCAGGGAACAGATTGGCAACCACACCCTCCACAACTTGGGGCCGGAGACTCTGAGTCAGAGGGGGAGCCCATGGGCGGAGTATGTCCCGCACCACCTGGTAAGGGCGTCCCCATGGATCCCTGTTCAGAGTCCCCAGCCACACATTGCGGGCCTCCAACTTGGCCCGCTTTACTTCTGTTCGGAGGGTGCGCCTTGCCGCTCTGTACCCCTCGTATAGCTCCGCCTCTCTGGCCTCCGCATCCGGCGGGCGGGTGCGGCGCCTGCGGAACCTGGCGTACCGGCGCCGCGCGGCGGTGCACGCCTCGCGCAGAGCCGCAATCTCCGGCGACCACCAGTACACCTGGCGCCGAGCACGTCCTGGATGGACTCGGGGCATCGCCTCGTCGCAGATTTGCGACATGGCCTCCTGGAACCATTCTGCTTCCGGGTCAATTTCGACAGGCCTGTCCGGTGCTTGCACCCAGGCCTGTACCCTCGCGGCTTCCAGGAGAGCGTCCCGGTCCATCTGCCTCAGCGCCCACCGCGGACCACACGGGGTCTGCTCCCTGACCGGCGCGGTCGAGATAGGAACACGGGGAGGGATCCGAACCCAGCGACGACGGCATTCAGCTCCATGAGGGAGTTGTGGAGATCGGCGAGATCTCGGTTCGGGGACAGGTAGACGCCTACCACTGCAATGTCCCCGACCCGTGCTGCCACGCAGCCCCGCCTTCTCGTGATGGACTCGAGAGGCGGGGGTACCGGCGGCGGCCGACGAAATTAGGGTCACCGAGCCGCTCAGGTCCTGGACCCAGTCTTCCCTGGGCAGGACAAAGTACGGCTCGGAGACCACGGCGATATTGATCGACCACTGCGCCATGCTCTGGAGCAACAGATCCTGAGCGGGGGCGCAGTGGTTGATGTTCGCCTGGAGGAGACGCAAAGGGGCCATCACTGACAGTCCATTACGGTCTCCTCCGGAGCCCTTGAGGGCTCTGCCGTGGCGATGGCGGCAGCAGCGTCAGCCTTGGCTGCGGCGGTGTGGACGTTGGGTTGAGGGCCCTTCCGGACCTTACCCTTGGCTTTGGCGGGGGGGTTGCAGGACCTGCTCTCAGCCCGGTGGTCGGCAGCCTTGCCTGCCGCCGCACATGCGTAGCAGTGCGGCGACGCACGGCATTCGACAGCCCTGTGACCGGGCTGACCGCACTGGAAGCAGCGGTCACTGCGGTCCACCTCCGCGGCGCAACGGGCTCCCACGTGGTGCCCCACGTGGCAACAGAAGCACCGCAGCGGTCTGGGCTCCAGCATCTTGACTTGGGCTGACCCAGCCCACAAAGAGCCTTCGGCCTTCCGCCGTGATGGCCTTGACCGCCGACACGGGGCAGCTCACCGTGACGGCTCGCATACCCGTGCCGTCAAGGCGGATGATGCCCGCCCGCACTTGGTCGGTCGTGCACCCTCCCGCCTCAACGACGGCGGCCACCATTTCCTCCACCTTGACGGAGTCGTCCAGGCCCATGATGCGCATATCGATGCACTTTGTGGGCCTGGACACTCGGGCGTCCTCCTCGTTCACAGACGCCCTGACCTTGTCAGCCAGAGCGTCCGCGGCAGGACCGCTGTCCTCGCCGGGAACCTCCAGCATCCAGGCACCGGTCACGGTGCGCCGCATGCGGAAGCCCTTCGAGGCCCCGTACTCGTCCAGGTGAGGGAGTACCGCCTTTTTGGCCTTTTCCATCACGGCATCGTACGTCACGCCCCTCTTCTCCGCACCTGGCTGTAGTGTGATCACTGCAGCTGCGGAGCCCGGGGCGCGAAGCCGGTTCGCCACGGCACGCTTTTTGCGCTGCTGCCGCCTTTCCCTCTTTTTGGCGGCCCTGGCCGCCTTGCCCGCCTGCTTCTTGGCGCCGACGACCGACCACTCGGCGCCAGCTGGAGAATCGGCAGGCGGGGGCAGCCGAGGCCGCCCGGTCGCCACCGCCGCGGCAGGAGCACCCGCCGCATTGGCAGTGGGCGCCGCCCTAGCGGTAGGCGCCGCTTTGCCCTTCGCAGGAGGGGCAAGGGCAGGAGCTGCCCTCCCCTGCTGTTTCATCACCGGGGCTGGCCTCGCGGTCGCAGCCGCCGCCGTCACGGCCCCACGCCCGGCTTGTCCTGACGGGCCAGCCTTGGGCGCGGCAGCTGCCGTAGGCGCAGCTGCGGCGGCGTACGACGCCGCTGGTCTGCGACCGGAGCCCGCGAGTGGGGGACGCAGCACCATCCCTTCCAGCAGGGACAGTTGCCGCTGAAACTGCTCCTGCTGCTGCAGCATTTGCTGCCGGAAGGCAGCTAGCTCCTGCCGCAGCAGGGTCAGAGCCTGGCCCTCCGGCTCGTGCTGGGGTTGGGTCTGCGCCGACCCCTGCCCCTGCGGGCTACCCACCTTTGGAGGCTGCTGGGAGCAGACTTCCCTCAGAGGGGCGGCGGCTTCCAAGACCTCCCTCCGGGTCTTCGCACCCCGTTTGTCCAGGGCCTTCTTGAAGGCCTCCAGAATAGGGGGCACGGCCTCGGCGACGGCAGAAGTCCTGCCCTTCGGGGTGCTTTTTCTGGCCACCAGCCGCAAGGATTCTACGACCAGGTCGCAGACCTCCTGGTGAGCCTCGTCGGCGGAGCCGCCCCCGTCGTCCATCTCACCGCCAGACGGCTCCGAGGGACCGGGGCTGGGTGCTCCGGGATGGCGTCCCTCCGCGGCAAGCTTCCCAGCCCTCTCGGCAGCCTGCTTGGAGGTCAGCACCCTCCCTCTGCCGCGGGCATGGCTCGCTCCCCGCCGAGCGGTGGGGATTTTTCGAGCCGAGCCCCTTCGGTTGTCGGACTCCTCGTCCGACCCTTCTCTTCCTAGAGAGCGTTTCCGGGAGCTGCGCACGCTTCCGGAGTCGCTCCCCATCTCCTCCCCCGAGCTCTCCGAGCCCTTCCGCGATGCCGCGTCGGACTCCGACCGCGCATCGCTCTTCTCCTTCTCGTCGTTTTTGTTTTGGGTTTTAATTTTATTCATGCTTGGTCCCACGAGTTATAAACTTTGTGTACCTGCTCAAAATGCGTGGTCCGCACTAGAGACTAATTTAGCTACCCATTAGTCAAGCTAACAGCCTCCCTCACGGTGCGCCGCCGCTTGGAGGTTTGGGGTAATTTTTTATAGAGGTTGTCTTCCTCGCGGCCCGGGCGGTTAAGCCAGGACCCTCGACCCCCACCAAAAGTCAGAAACATGACCTTGGACAATCAATGGGGCTACGAGACTAACGGTGGCAGGAGGAGGAGCGAGTCTTCCTCCTGCCTGCCCGGCAGCAGGGTAAGTGCATACCGAGCCCGCTCTTGCTTCGCCACTGTGCCCTCTGCTGAAGCAGAGGGGCACGCGTTGAAGCGCTCCTTCAGACAGAACATTTGCAGACGGCCATCGAGGCTCCTTAGGTAGAAGTACCCAAGAGAGTCGTTGGCCGCCTCCCAGGGTGCACCGTCCCGCGGACTGGCCTTCACTCCGGAAGAATCCGTTAGGGAATTCCAGCCCGCGAGCACGCGTGGAGGTTTTCTGTCGCGGCACCCCCACATTGTGTAGGTAATTGCAATTTTTGTAACATTATGTAATTTGCTTCTTTGACGATATTGTAATTACAAATCAAACTTATTATTGAAATCCGAATTATTCTGATATTAACTAATTGCTTTGACTTGTTTCTTGTAACGTTGTATAATTTGCTTTTTTTACAATATTAAATTTATAAATCATAATTATTAAAATCTGAATTATTTTGGCATCAACTTAATTTTTGATTTGTTTGGCATTTTGACTTAATTGTACTTATATAAAGGAAATAATGTAATCATTTATGTATTTAATTTGTAGATCAGTACGAGTAAGTATTGTTTATTTTATTTTTAATACTTGCTGAGTGTAAAAATTGTAACTAATTCTTTTTGTATGCCTATAGTAGACAGATCATAGCGATATATTTCAAATATGACCAATCACTGTACGCACTGTATCACAAATAAAATATTTCTGTTTTCTGATTTCTGACGCGCATATCATTTGTTCATATACGGAGTGATATCGTCGAGCGTTATCAAGAAGTTTTGCCATACACTATGTACTTGTCAGTGCATCTTCTCATATGTAGGTATGTCATGTGTTATGGTCGTCTTTCGATTATTCCATATATTTATTTGAACTTTAGGAAAAAAAACTATGTAGCCTTTTTGGCCTCATGCAAGTCTTTTTTCTTTTTAAATATTGTTTTTATTGTTTAATGTTAGTTAGTTTATATTTACTTTTATTTTTTCTTCTTCTTTTCATGCTGATGTACTTCAGTTAAATTTTCTCTGACCAATGTTTGGCAAACTGTACGGTTCTATTATTGGCCTCGTATCGATTCTAAAAGATCGTTGTGCAGTATGGGCAGTTTAGCAAGTGTCGCATATCTTGTGCAGTGGCTCCACACTGGCACTGGGTTAAGGATGGGTCGAGGAAGCAACATTTAGCCAGATTGTTTTTACAGTTGCCAACTTGGGTCGGCAAACTAACCCCTTACTACCTTAATGTTAATTTCTTTTTTGTTATGCACCTGCCATACTGTCTCTTTACTACCTTTGGTTGACTGGTAGAGAATGCCTAAGGCATTTAGTCCACCTGTGTTCCATTATGTTGCATAAAGTTTAAATAAAGAAACTCAACACCTCTTACTTTTTGTTAAAGACTAGTTAGTGTTTTTATTTTATTGTGTGTTTTGAGTCTCAAATAAATGGTTTTCTCACTTTTTTCTTGTTTCTTTTTATGTATGATACTCGTACATATTAAATTATTATAGAGAAAACATAAGTAATAAAAAATCGATGGATTTCGTGGTTTCCATTTTTTAGATTAAAAATGACAATAAATTAATGTATGAACGTCAATAACTTCTATTTATTTATCAATCAACCATTACGATAAAACGGAAATTACACTGATAAACACTTTTTCAATGTTTTTTGTTCGTTGAATTTTTACTTTTTCTGTTACTAGGTCCCTAATTTTACGTGAAATATTATATATTTCACATGAAATTGTATTTTATTGTACCCACTGTTTAATATAATAAAATAAAACATTCTCTACTTGCAAAAAAAACGGGCAAGTGCGAGTTGAACTCGCGCACCGAGGGTTCCGTACCAACTTAATTGCGGTTTACGATTTATGACGTATTAAAAAAATACTACTTACTAGATCTCGTTCAAACCAATTTTCGGTGGATGTTTAGTTTTTTCATTCTCTTATTTTTGAAGTTACAGTTACATTTTACTACTTGGGAAGTGTCTCTCTATTTTTGTGTGAAAATCACTTATAGTTTATTTATTTAATTTAAACAGAACGGCCGAAGCCAATTACACCTTTTAAACAGAGAAACAAGTACAGAAGACACAACACAACAATAGAAACAGTAAATAGAGTAAAACAAAAATTAAATGATAAAAAAAAGACACATTGTAAGTCGCGCAGGACTTTCCAATATTATAATACACATTCATACATCCATCTCACAAAATTTCGTACATTCTGACAGTATCGTCTTCCATTCCTCCTTAAACATATCAAACTCTGTGTTCAGGTCTAGGAGAGCATTAAGCGCAGAGAGAGTCCGAGGTATGGGTGATTTTGAGTGCGCAACTGTGCGACACGTTGGAACTGCCAGGAGCCGATGTTTCCTGCCACGTCTGTAGTTGTTTGGGACATATAAGTTACAGATAAGGTTTTGTAGGTCAGGAGCATCAATCATTCCCCTGAGTATCTTGAATGCCACAATCATCTGGTCACGTGACCTTCTAGCTTCTAAGGAATTGAAACCCAAGCAGCCTAGCAAGAATTTCGTGGGATATAAAAAAGGATAATAACCATAAAGTCGTTTATATAGATTTCTAAGAAATGCTTTTTGCACTTTTTCTAAAGTTAGCGTATAGTGATCTGTCTCCTGAGATACAGGCTACCTGCCTAGTTCAGGAGGCAGGGCAGTTATGTAACTATGACACTTGTTTGCAAATAAACGATTATTATTATTATTAGTGATGTTCAAACGGATTCCAAACGCACGCACTTGACTCAAGCTTGCTACGGACTAATGCACCGAAAACAAGTTTGATGACATGGGGACTTTGAAAATCGCGACAGTTCCTTAGGACAAAACCAAGACGCCTGAATGGCTCCTTGGCGGTGGATGTAATATGGTTGTGAATGGTGAGTTTCGTGTCAAATGTGACTCCCAAGTCTTTCATAGCATCAGTACGTGCGATAAGATCGTTGCCAAGCTTGTATGTGAAATATAATGGGCGCCTCATTCGACCGAAAGTCATTACATAATAGAATACTTGCCAAGTTTCAACAGTATAGTTATTTTAGTTTCGGAAAAAAATGGCTGTGATATACGGTCAGACAGACAGACATGACGAATCTATAAGGGTTCCATTTTTTTGCCATTTCGCTACGGAACCCCAAAAATGTTGATTATTAACATTGTAATTAAAACAGCGTTGGTATATTTAGGATTTGGAAACCCTAAAATTAATTGTTTTTCTATTTTTGTGTGAAAATCTTAATACGGTGCACAGAGTGCATCTACTTACCAAGTTTCAACAGTATAGTTCTTTTAGTTTCGGATACAGAACCCTAAAAATGTTGATTATTAACATTACAATTAAAACTACGTAAGTACGTTTAGAATTTGTTAATTAATTTAGCTAGATATCGGATTGTTTTGATTTTTCCTTATTAAAGTTTTGGGTTCCCTAAAAACTGGTGTTTGATTGATTTTTAAGTTAAGCAAAACAGGGCGAAACATTCTGCAAACCTGAATTAAAAAGATTCCTCCGACCAGACGGGTATTATGTCTGGTATGGAGAACTGCCCGATAGTTGTTTTCGGACCAATGTAAGATTGGATTGCATTGTAGAATTTTGTCTTTTAGTTCCTACTAGCTCCTGCCAGCGGCTTCCCCTGCGCGGAACTAAAACTTTGTCCCAAGGGAACATATTCTCAGGATAAAACGTATCCTATGTGCTATTCCAGAACATGGACTACCCGTGTACGTGAAGGAACGACAACAAGTAACAAAAACACACACACTCACAAACTTTCGTCTTTATAATATTAAGTTGAGGTGACTGATAAGGTACACAATATTACTAGAAACATCAGTATCATCACTTGTTCAGAATATTCTGTCAAGACTCCTTTCCTCATCGCAAAAGCAGCTCAAAATTATGAAGAGTTTTCCCATTGTTTTGATAAATCAGGTGTGTCTGACATCGAAGCACAAACGAATACCATGGATCTAGTACATGTTGATTGATTAGAATAACGATTATATACAGATATTTGTTGAAAAAATTAGGAGTAAATTCCTTCAGTGGGGGTTCTAAAATCATGTACTTTTTTTTTTTCCGGTAGGGGAATCATCAGAATGACTTCTCCCACTCTTGGGCGGAGCGGGAGGGCGTGTCAGACTCTAACTGACTAAACCCCTACCCCGTTCCTTCGTTGCCATCGATCTGGGGGACACGGTGACAACCTTTCGGATACCGTGTTCCCTAGAGGCTTCGGCCCTACCGGGCCCCTACAGTTTGCTGACATCTCCTTGAGGCGCGCGTGGAACAGAACGCGCCGTCGACGACTAGGCTCGGTCCAGATTATTACCAGACTGCCGGACGGCGAGCTACCCAGCGCTCGCTATCCGCGAGCCCGCGCCTACGGTGGTCGGAAATCGGGATCGGGATCTCGGCGGCGGCGGCGTGAGTTCCGTTGCCTCACGCGGTCGGCAGCCTCCTTCGCTAACATTACTGCTTCGCAGAAGGAGGAGACTGCCTGCCACCCCTCCTCGCTCCGGACCATGGCCTCTACCAGGGCCCGGCGCGAGAGGTCACCGCCGCCGATAGCCTCCACAAGGACACGGCGGTGCTCCGCCCAAGCGGGGCACACCTCTATCGTGTGCTCCACCGTGTCCTCCGGGCGGTCCACACAGTGGCGACACCCGGGCGTCCTTTCCTCCTTGATCCGATGCAGGAACCTCCCGAACTTACCGTGTCCGGTGAGAACCTGCGTCATACGGAACGAGAGGACGCCGTGACCTCTTTCCAACCACTCTTCAAAGAGGGGACTTACCGCCGCAATGACGGCATGCCCAGCACTGGGTTGCGACAGTCGCAGTCGCCATGCCACCCTGAGATCCCGCCGGAACTCTGTCCGCCATACCGCGACTTGTCGTGGCAGCGGAGTTTCGCCCCGGCGTTGCATCTCCACGCGCAAATCGTGCATGCGTGCAAGGACTGTTGCCTCCAAATCCCACGGTGGCAGGCCAGCAAGGAGGCTCGCCGCTTCGCAGGAGATCGTGCGGTATCCCCGCACCATCCGGATGGCCATGACCCTCTGGCAAGCGTTCAGTTTGGCCGCTGGTCGCTTACCTAGCGATGGCGCCCAAACTGGCGCCCCGTAAAGGGCCATGGACCGAACGATCCCCGCGTAGAGCCTCCGGCAGGGGGCGTCTGGACCCCCTAGGTTGGGCAGGAGCCGCTTCAGAGCGGCACCAGTCCTGTCCAGTTTGGGGGCCAAACGTCGGAAATGCTCCTCGAAAGTCCACCGGCTGTCGAGGACGAGTCCCAGGTACTTCATTGTCGACCCGACGCCGATGTGAACCCCCCCTACCGTTATTTGGGAACCCGGTGGTGGCGCGGTCCGAAGGCCACCTTGAGTCCCATTTGCTGGATCCTCTCCACGACTGTCGCAACCCCGCGTGTCGCTGTTTCGGCCGCCGCCTGGTACGACTCTCCCCGCGCCAGGACCAGCGTGTCGTCTGCGTAGCAGACCACGCTGACCCCGTCGGGGAGGTCGCCGCGCAGCACGTAGTCGTATCCGATGTTCCACAGGGGCGGTCCTAGTACCGATCCCTGCGGAACACCGCACGACATCTCTCGCCGTCTCCACTCTCCCTGGTGATCGGGATAGATGATGAACCTATCCGACAGGTAGGCCTCGATCACACGACGGAGGTAGGCGGGCACCTCATGGTACCGAAGTGCCGCCTCGATGCTACTCCAGGGCAGGGAGTTGAAGGCATTGGCGATGTACAAAGACACCGCCAAGACAACCCTGCCCCGAGTCACCGCATCCCCCGTCGTGAGGGCTCTCACGCGCATGATGGCGTCCACGTTGGTGCGCCCCCTGCGAAAGCCGAACTGGCCGTCAGCAAGATCCGGCCCCACCCGTGATAGATGCCCGACGAGGCGGTCTGCAATTACTCTTTCAAAGAGCTTGCCCACCTCGTCGAGCAGCACGATGGGCCGGTACGTGGATGGAGAGTCCGCGGGGCGCCCCGGCTTCGCGATGAGGACCAGTTTCCCAGTTTTCCAGCGAAGGAGGAACTGGCCTCTCTCCATGCATGCGCTAAAGAGCCCCCGTAATCGAGACCCGAGAGCCTCCATGGCCAGGACCCAAGCCCTTCCAGGCACGCCGTCGGGTCCTGGGGCGGTTTTCTTGACACTAAGTCTTCGTACCACCGCCCTCATCTCCACCTCGGTCACCTCTTGAGTGTCGTCGTCGTCGTCGCTGGTGTGGTCCGCTACGGGCACCGCAGATGGCGGAGCCATGAGCGGGGGAGAGTGTTCCCCTCGCTCAGGGAACAGATTGGCCACCACACCCTCCACAAGCTGAGGCCGGAGACTCTGAGTTAGCGGGGGAGCCCATGGGCGGAGCTTGTCCCGCACCACCTGGTAAGGGCGTCCCCATGGGTCCCTGTTCAGAATCTCCAGCCACACATTGCGGGCCTCCAACTTGGCCCGCTTTATTTCCGTTCGGAGGGTGCGCCTTGCCGCTCTGTACCCCTCATACAGCTCCGCCTCTCTGGCCTCCGCATCCGGCGGACGAATGCGGCGCCTGCGGTACCTGGTGTACCGGCGCCGCGCGGCGGTGCACGCTTCGCGCAGAGCCTCAGTCTCCGGCGACCACCAGTACACCTGGCGCCGAGCACGTCCTGGATGGACTCGGGGCATCGCCTCGTCGCAAATTTGCGACATTGCCTCCTGGAACCACTCTGCTTCGAGGTCGATGTCGACAGGCCTGTCCGGTGCTTGCACCCAGGCCTGTACCCTCGCGGCTTCCAGAAAAGCGTCCCGGTCCATCTGCCTCAGCGCCCACCGCGGACCACACGGGGTCTGCTCCCTGACCGGCGCGGTCGAGGTCCGGGCGGAGACGTCAAACCGGATGTACCGGTGGTCGGAATACGTCTCCACCCCCTCCATTACGCGCCAGTCGACGACACGCGGCGACAGAGCGGGGCTGGCGAACGAAATGTCCACCACCGACTCTCCCCGCATCCGCACGCACGTGGGGACAGAACCCCGGTTGAGGACGACCAGGCCTGTCTCCAGAGCCCAGTCCTCCACCATCCGACCCCGTTGGTTCGTGAGCCGGGAACCCCAAGCCAGATTCCAGGCATTGAAGTTTCCGCTAACGACCACGGGGAGGGATCCAAACCCAGCGACGACGGCATTCAGCTCCATGAGGGAGTTGTGGAGATCGGCGAGAGTTCGGTTCGGGGACAGGTAGACGCCTACCACTGCAATGTCCCCGACCCATGCTGCCACGCAGCCCCGCCTTCTCGTGACGGCCTCGAGAGGCGGGGGTACCGGCGGCGGCCGACGAAATTAGGGTCACCGAGCCGCTCAGGTCCTGGACCCAGTCTTCCCTGGGCAGGACAAAGTACGGCTCGGAGACCACGGCAATATTGATCGACCACTGCGCCATGCTCTGGAGCAACAGATCCTGAGCGGGGGCGCAGTGGTTGATGTTCGCCTGGAGGAGACGTAGTGGGGCCGTTATTGGCAATCCATTACGGTCTCCTCCCGAGCCCCCCTTGAGGGCTCTGCCACAGCGGTGGCCGTGGCGATGGCGGCAGCAGCGGTGGCTGAGTCTGCGGTGGGATGAGGGCCCTTCCGGACCTTACCCTTGGCCTTGGCGGGGGGGTCGCAGGACCTGCTCCCAGCCCGGTGATCTGCCGACTTGTTCGCCGCCGCACACGCATAACAATGCGGTGCAGCGCTGCAAGCGGCAGCCTGGTGACCAGCCTGACCACACTGAAAGCAGCGGTCACTTCGATCCACCTCTGCTTTGCAGAAAGCCCCAACGTGATGCCCCACGTGGCAGCGGTAGCACCGCAGAGGTCTGGGCTCCAGCAGTTTTACCTGTGCGGAGACCCAGCCCACCAGAAGCCGTCGGCCCTCCCTTGTGATGGCCTTGGCCGCCGTTACGGGACAGCTTACCGTAACGGCTCGCATGCCCGTGCCGTCAGCACGGATGGTGCCCGTCCGGACTTGGTCGGTAAGACACCCACCCGCCCCGACGACAGCGGCCACAACCTCTTCCTCCGTCACGGAGTCATCCAGGCCCATGATGCGCATGTCAATGCACTTAGTGGGCCTGGATACTCGGGCCTCCTCAACATCTAGGGACGCCCTGATTACGTCAGCCAGGGCGTCCGCAGTGGGGCCACTGTTTGCCCCGGGGACCTCCAACATACGGGCTCCGGTCGCGGTGAGCCGCATTCGGAAGCCCCCAGGGACTCCGAGCTTTGCGAGGTCCACCGCCCGCTTCGCCTCCCCGATGACCTTTTTCCAGGTCACGCCCCCTTTCTCCGCATCCGGCTGCAGTGTGATCACTACAGCCGATGCCTCCGGGGCGCAAAGCCTGGCCTCTGTGGCCGTCTTTTTGCGCCGCTGCCGCCGCTGCCGTTTTTTGGCGGCCCTAGCCACCTTGCCCGCCTTTTTCTTGGCCCCAACAACTGTCCATTCCGTGTCGGCCAAAGATTCTGTTGGCGGGAGAGGCGGCAGGGACTGCCTAACTACCACCGTGGCAGGTACCACTTTGCCCTTCGCAGCAGACGCCGCTTTTACCCTTTGTGGGAGGGGCAGGGGCTGTCTTCCCCTGCCGCTGCTTCGCCGCCGGGGCCGGCCCCTCAGGCGCCGGCGCCACGGCTCCGCGCCCGGCTTGCCCTAGCGGACCAGCTCTGGGAGTAGCAGACGTAGCCGCGGCGGTAGAGGCATACGATGCCACCCTCCGCTGACCAGAGGCCGTTAGCGGGGGGCGCAGCACAATTCCCTCCAAGACGGAAAGCTGCTGCTGTTGCTGCTGCTGCTGCCGGAAGGCAGCTAGCTCTTGCCGCAGCAGGGTCACCTCACTCTCCGGCTGGGGCGGGAGCTGAGGCTGGCTTTGTCCGTGCTTGCATCCTCCTTTGGTCGCCGCCTCGGAGTCAGCCGCTCGGAAACCAACTAGGTCCTCCTCGTGGCCCTCAATCTTCCCGTTGAGGGATGTCTTCAGGGAATCCACGAGGGTCTCCAATGCTTTGGCAATTGAAGTCTCAGCCTCAAGTTTAGTCTTCCCCTTCGAGGACTTCGACCTCTTATTGCAGACGCTTGTTAAGGCGTCTGCCACCACCTCGGAGAATCTGGCTATTGCCTCCTCTATGCCATCTGGCTCGCTGCCAGACGGCTCCGGCGCTGTGAGGTCGGGCTGCTCATTGGTTGCCCCGGGGTGGCGCCCCTCCCTGGCAATTTCCTGGTGTCGCTGGGTGGCTTCCTGGGCAGTGAGCCCCCTCCCCTTTCCTGTCTTGCGGCCCAATCCCCGCCCAGCGGTGGAGATTTTGCGGGCTGACGCTTCGTCAGAAGACGATGCCTTATCGGCTCTCGACTTGGGACGCTTCAGGAGGAACTCGTTCCTCCTGGACGGTGTGTCCTCCACCTCCATTCTTTGTGAGGTGATTGAAGCCGCGGCGTCAGAGTCCGACTCCGTGTCTCCACTCACCTCCCTCAGGCCAGCACTCCTGCCGACCTGTTCAGTGCAAACCGGCGCCGCGGATGTGCTGGGAACTGGTCCCAGGGACTCCACGTCACCGGTGAGTGAGCCACCCTGGCTCAATACGTCCACAAAGGACGGTAACAGATCCCTAGGGGACCTGACGCGCTCTTTGCCCCCCCCAGAATACGAGGGGCAGACCAAGCTCTGCTTGGTGAGGGATTCTCCGACTGCATGACAGTCGGTACCATCCTGGGGTAAAAAATTCTTTAGAGTCGCGTCCATTTTATAATTGTCCCCCTTTTTTTTATAATGGGGTGGGGTCCCCAATAAACACGTTCGCCATCTTGGTCATGTCTGGTACGCAGACACGTACCAGAGGCGAACCCACTCTCCGATATCGCTGACTGACAGCACCAGCAGCTGTTGATGGCGATGCCTGCCAGACAGCGCGCCTTCCCTGGCGGTCCGACTGGACTCCGCTCTGAGTGTGTTCCTCTTGGTCTGGTCTCTCACTTGAGGCCTTCCGGCATGAGTAGCTCTACCGGCATAGCCCTCAAGATCATAGAGACACGCAAGCCCCACCACGACGACAACGTGGGAACACAGTTGGTGGGGAAAATCATGTACTGGATCCATGGTATTAGTTTGTGCTCCTCTGACACATCCTGTACTTAGGATGGGTCTACCAAATACCAGCTTGACACACTTGAGTCAATTGAGAAGCGAGTCAAGAGGATCGTCGGCAGTAATGCACTTGTCAAGTCAAAACTCCAAAGTCTTGGTCATCGACGCCAAACTGATCGCCTGTCGGTTTTCTATCGTTTAAGTCCGTTTCATCATCGGGCCACTAGACGTATGGCGTTGTGTCACCGGTACATGGTGGACATCCCACCCATATGTACGTTTTGGGAATACATTTATTGTGCGTAAGGAGTGGAATCTGTGTTTCATGATAGCTACAACTTAGGTTTAAGTCAAGAGCGAATAGATTTCTTCTAGGCAAACATATAGCCGGCTACATCATAGCTTGCCATCAGGTGGGCAACGCAAGCTTATCCACAATAAAAAAAAATGTTTGGGATCACAGTATTGAATCATGTATTTACGTGTATTTCAACTATTGAATATTAGTTCAAACCTGTTTGATTTACTAATAAAATACTAGTAAACTGGAATTTAAGTTTAACTCCACAAAATATTCCAGTTTCCCCGCATAGTTTTTAAAGTGAAGCAAATAAGAAAACTGACATAATATCATCTCCTCCTCGTAATAATCAAGTTTAAAGAGTTGTTTTTTTCAGCTTAAGTGTTCCAGATATAAATTAAATAATAAGCAAAAATCTTCGCAAAAAATTGGTTACAAAATATTATTTTCAAAGGTGCGGAACCATCCGACAAAACAGGCACATGGCTGAAAAAGTTAATGGTTGCAGATAAGACTACGTATCGGTTTTTAATTAATATTTGTGGAAATTTTATTGATAATATGTATGGTACTGATTAGCGCAGACACAAGTTCAACGCCGTTGAAAACGAACGCCAATGAAAAATATACAGGATCATTGCTTACAACACTAGTGTAACACTTACATCACCACATCATTCGAAATCAGTGTATACGACACCACTCTATAAGGCAGCAGTGCATAAGACACCAGTGTATAAGAAAGCAGTGCATACGACACGAGTGTATAAGACAGCAGTGCATACGACACACAAGCATATGATAATAGAGCACTCAACATCTTCA
Source organism: Mythimna separata (assembly GCA_030763345.1). Taxonomy (NCBI): domain Eukaryota; kingdom Metazoa; phylum Arthropoda; class Insecta; order Lepidoptera; family Noctuidae; genus Mythimna; species Mythimna separata. The sequence goes on from CM061192.1 coordinate 11,941,265, forward strand.
GTACATGATCATTGCATACAAATCTCTCTGCCTACAATATCAGTGTATACAACACCAGTGGATACGACAACAGTGTATAAAACATCAGTGTATAAGACACCAGTACATACGGCACTAGTGTATAAGACAGCAGTGCATAAGACACCAGTGTATAAGACACCAGTACATAAGGCACCAGTGTATAAGACAGCAGTGCATAAGACACCAGTGTATAAGACAGCAGTGTTTAAGACAGTAGTGCATAAGACACGAGTGTACAGGATGACTGTTAACGACAGTAATTTTAGTAACTCTTCAGAAACAGAGATCCAACCCATACCGTTACCATACATAATCAACGCCTTTGTTTTGGTAGTGCTATCACTGACTGCACTAATTTACGGAGTGACCTCGTGGTGCCTCATCAAGAAGTTTCGACATTTTAGAAACTATGTACTTGTCAACCTTTTCTTTGCAAACATGGTCCGTTTTTTACTACCCGGGATATACTTTGTTACATCTCAAAGGAACATAAAAGTTGGTGATGATAATGTGGTAAAGATAGCTACAAAATTATTATTTTATTTATTTTTAATATGTTTGCTATCTTTTAACTTTTGGTTAATAGTGTTATGCGTTAATTTTTACATTGATATTGTGAATGTTTCCAGTATTGACATTCGTAGGAAGTACCTTAAAAGTAACCTTTTTGCCTGGGGTATACCTTCTCTACTTATGTTGATTTTACCTTTCATTTTGACGTATTTAGAAATGTTAAATTTGACAAATTTAAGCTTCCGAGCGATGTTTTCTATATTTTATAAAGTAATTTACTTTATACCACCGGTGGTTAATTGTGTTATTTACATAGTGGTTTTATATTATTTATTCCGTGGCTGCAAAATTGATACGTGTACTTCCTTCAACATACTATGGCGTCGATTCTATATAGCTACCATAATATTTATGCTTAGTAATATTTTAGCGTTATTCTATTTATTACAAATAATATTGAAAATGCCAATATTTTTTTTTCAAGTTTTAGGAGAAAATTTGAATACGATAACTTTAGTTGTTTTTATAATTATAGTAAAAAGTAATCGGGAGGCATGGAAGGATTATTATAAAAAAAAGAGATCGATGCAAAACTCGTTTGAATTTAGATGAATCTCTCCCGGGACTGCTGGAAGAGAGTGCACACGTAGATATATACTCTTCTGTCTGTATTTTCTGTTCAATTTTCAGTGATTCTCTATGCGATAATTAATAAATAAATTAATATGAATATGTTTTGGCATTAGGTACGTGCATGAATTTTGAAAAATATTTGGCTTAAAAAATGTATCCAGTTAGGAAAAAGGAATTTATTCTAAAGTTTTTTTTTTTTATAAGTGGACAATGATTAAGACCTTTTAGTCAACCATGATGATTTCATTGTACCCTAATAATTACCCAAGTCGCTTGACTTTTTAGATAGAATCTAACACCACTAATACTAAATAGTTAAACAAAAACTGACAGGTATGCTGTGTCAAAAGTGTTATTATACTGTATCAGATTTTTTATCAGATAAATTTTGACATTGTGTAGGTAATTGCAATTTTTGTAACATTATGTGATTTGCTTTTCTGGCGATATTGTAATTACAAATCAAACTTATTATTGAAATCCGAATTATTCTGACATTACCAAATTGCTCTGAATTGTTGGTTGTATTGTTGTATAATTTGCTTCTTTTACAATTTTAAATTTATAAATCATAATTATTTAAATTGGAATTATTTTGACATTTACTTAACAAATAGTTTTTGAGTTAATCTACTTCCTTGATAATATTATAAACAAAAATCCTAATTAATTATTTAAATCTGAATTATTTTGACATTAACTTAATTTTTGTTTTTTTTTTTGGCATTTTGACGTAATTGTACTTATAGAAATGAAATTATGTAATCATTTATGTATTTAATTTGTAGTTAAGTACAAGTAAGTTTTGTTAATTTTATTTTTAATACTTGCTGAGTGTAAAAATTATAATTAATTATTTTTGTATGCCTATAGTAGACAGATCATAGCGAACTATCTCAAACATGATCAACCACTGTACCTATGTATCACAAATAAAATATTTCTGATTTCTGACCCACATATCATTTCTTCATATAAAGAGTGATATCGTCGAGTTTCGTCATACACTATATACTTCTTAGTGCATCTTAGCTTATGTCTTGTGTTACGATCGCCTTTCGATAATTCCATTTATTTATTTGAATTTTAGGAAAAAAACTATGTAGCATTTTTGGCCTCATGCAAGTCTTTTTTCTTTTTAAATATTGTTATTATTGTTTTATGTTAGTTAGTTAATGTTTACTTTTAGTTCTTCTTCTTTTTTTTTTCATGTCGATGTACTTCAATTAAGTTTTTATGTTGCATAAAGTTTACATAAATAAACTCAACACCTCTTACTTTTTGTTAAAGACTAGTTAGTATTTTTATTTTATTCTGTGTTTTGAGTCTCAAATAAATGGTTTTTTCGCTATTTTCTTGTTTCTTTTTAAAAAAACTAAAATATAATAGATCTTGCGGCGAGGATGGCGTTAGCACAGAAGCCCTTAAAATAGGTGAACCATCACTACTTTTTTACCTTACACGGCTGTTTAACGATATTCTCCGTACCGGTAGCTTTCCAATAAACTTTTGCCATTCCAACATAATATTACTTCACAAAAAAGGTGATAAGACCGACATCAACAATTATAGACCCATCAGTTTAATTTCACATATCTATAAAACTTTCATCAAAATTATAGAATCTCGTATAGCTGGTCAACTTGACTTAAAACAACCTCCAGAACAAGCAGGCTTCCGTAGAGGACTTTCCACCACCGATCACTTGCACACCATCAACCAAATAGTTGAAAAATACCACGAATATAAGGCCCCACTGTATCTTGCATTTGTGGACTACTCTAAGGCCTTTGATAGCATCACACATTCTGCAATATTTGATGCACTGACCAAACAGGGAATAGAACTAACCTATATTCAACTACTGCAAACTATTTACACACAAAGCACCGCTGCCATAAAACTGGAAAGGTTAGGTCCTAAATTTGAAATTCTTAAGGGAGTCAAACAGGGTGACCCGCTATCTCCAAAGTTGTTCACCAGCACCCTTGAAGAAGTCTTCAAGACGCTGGCAGACAAATGGGAGGAGAAAGGTATTGCCATTGGCGAAGCGAGATTGACCAATCTTCGTTTCGCGGATGACATTGTCCTCTTCTCTTCTTCAGCCACTGAACTAGGGCAAATGCTACAAGACCTTAGCGACGCAAGCCTTGAGGTTGGACTCAAGATGAACATGTCGAAGACCAAGATCATGACGAATAGTTCAAAAAGAACCATATATGTGGGGGGGGAGAATGTACAATATGTCCAAGAATATCTTTACTTGGGCCAAGTGGTTTCCTTCCAGGCAAGGCAAGATAAGGAAATAACACGCCGAACAGAAAACGCCTGGAAGAGCTACTGGTCCATGAAGGAACTATTTAAAGGCAACTTGCCTTTGTCACTTAAGCGTAAGCTGATGGACATGTGCATTCTTCCCATCCTCACCTATGGTGCACAGACTTGGTCTCTGACTAACATCCAAAAGTCCAAACTGAAGGTTTGCCAACGTGCCATGGAGCGCAGTATATTAGGTGTTAAATTAACGGATCGCGTTCGAAACACTATACTGCGCTCCAAAACGCAGATCATTGACGTGGCTCAGAAGGCTGCCCAACTTAAATGGGACTGAGCCGGACATGTCTGCCGCATGCCGATCGAGCGGTGGGCCAGTAAAACGCAAGGTTGGTGCCCTGAAATCGCGCGACGGGGTCGCGGCAGACCAAGAAGGAGATGGCGGGACGACTTGGATGTCTTCCTTGAGAATTGGCAGGAAGTGGCTCAAAGCCGGGAACGATGGAAGGAATGGAGGGAGGCCTTTGCCCAGCAGTAGGACAGCATAGGCTAGATATAATAATAATAATAACTCGTACATACTAAATTTTTATAGAGAAAACATAAGTAATAATAAATCGATGGATTTCGTGGTTTCCATTTTTTAGATTAAAAATGACAATTTGATTCTTACAAATTAATATATGAACGTCAATAACTTCTATTTATTTATCAATCAACCATTACGATAAAACGCAAATTACACTGACTAAACACTTTTTCAATGTTTTTTGTTCCTTGAATTTTTACTTTTACCTATATTCTAATACCTGGGACCTGTTGCGGGACCTATCCCGCATTTTACGTATAATATTATACATGTCACATGAAATTGTGTTTTATTGTACCCACTGTTTAATATAATGAAATAACACATTCTGTTCTTGCTAAAAAACGGGCAAGTGCGAGTCGAACTCGCGCACCGAGGGTTCCGTGCCAACTTGTTACGGTTTACGATTTATGACGTATTAAAAAAAGACTATTTACTAGATCTCGTTCAAACCAATTTTCGGTGGGAGTTTAGTTTTTTCATTTTCTTATTTTAAAAGTTACAGTTACATTTTACCACTTTGGAAATGTCTCTCTATTTTTGTGTGAAAATCTTAATTTAATGCGGTTCACAGAATGCATCTACTTACCAAGTTTCAACAGTATAGTTTTTTTTAGTTTTGGAAAAAATGTCTGTGACATACGGACAGCCAGACAGACATAACGAATCATAAGGATTTCGTTTTTTGCCATTTGGCTACGGAACCCTAAAAATGTTGATCATTAACATTGTAACTGTTTTAATTAGGTTGGTATATTTAGAATTTGCTAATTAATTAATTTAGGTACCCAGATATCGGATTGTTTTGATTTTTCCTGATGTAGGTTTTGGGTTCCCTACCAAACTGGTGTTTGATTGAACTTGTAGCGATTTTGAAGTTAAGCAAAACAGGGTGAAACATTCTGCGAACCTGAATTAAAAAGATTCCCCCGACCAGACGGGTAATATGTCTGGTATGAAGAACTTCCCGATAGTTGTACCAATGTAGGATAAGATTGCAACGTAGGATATTGTCTTTTAGTTCCTACTAGCTCCTGCCAGCGGCTTCCCTTGCGCGGAACTAAAACACTGTCCCAACCGAGTCCCCCCCAGATCGAAGGCAACGAAGGAACGGGGTAGGGGTTTAGTCAGTAAGAGTCTGACACGCCCTCCCGCTCCGCCCAAGAGCGGGAGAAGTCATTCTGATGATTCCCCTACCAGAAAAAAAAACGCGCTCTTTTACGAGCTTCGGTTAGCAATGGCTTAGTAGCATGTCGATGATAATGCAGACCTTCACTATAAAGAGCACGATACGCCGTCTGCAAAGATGTATCAAACAACTCTGTGTAATATCTTGTTGGTGTAAAGCCATTTCCTTCACAACCTTGAACCATAACTTGATGCTGGTTACGATGTCCCAACGAACCCTCTTCTTGAAACCGCTTTATCCAAAAGTAACAGTCTTTACCTATAAAGGAAATATATTATTTTTGTGTATCGTTAATCGTGGATAATAAAATAAATAACGAACAGTGACTTTAAAATATTACTTACGTTTAAGACTTGATTATGCAATGCTCTGGCCCTCGTAGCCATATCAATATTTGATCGCGAACTCATGATAAAATCAATGTTAAAAACTTGTTAAACGCAATCGTAACTAAACTCACTCAAAGATTGTAATGAACGTTATGATTAAACAAAAAGATTTAACTTTTATACAGTTAATATTGAACTACCCTCAATTCTTTTGAGATTTATGATAAAGGCTAAAGTCGCTAAACAACTTCAATATAATAAAGAGTAGGATAATTTCAACACATTGCGTAATGACTCAATGGTCTAGTGGCTAATGGAATCGGTAAATTTTATGCCACCGAGTTCGAATCTCAGTTATTACGTGCTTTGCTTAATAAGGTTTGTAATGTCGTAGGAGACTTTGTGATAAGATTAACTAATTTTGTAAATAGCAAAAAACAAAGTAATGTTCTTTAAAGAGATAATATGTATATTTTCCAATCCTACTACTATACTAGCGCCATCTATGTCATAGAAGACATATTATTAAGGCCACAGAATAGTTGACATTATTGTGTCTCGTTTTTCGGGTATGTGATAGGTTAAGACGATGAAACCCTGTGCAAACGATTTTGGTTTAGAATCTTCTATGCAATTCCGTCACAAATAGAATATTAGTTCATACACGTCTGATTAATTAATAAAATAATAGTGAAGTGGAATTTAAGTTCAACTCCACAAAATTTTTCAGTTTCTCCGAATAGTTTATGAAGTGAAGCAAATAAGAAAACTGAAATAATATAATCTCCGCCTCATAATCCAAAAGCAATCATCTAGTTTAAAGAGTTGTTTTTTTTCAGCTTAAGTGTTCCAGATATAAATGAAATAATAAGCAAAACTCTTCACCAAAAATTGATTACAAAATATTATTTTCAAAGGTGCGGAACCATCCGACAAAACAAGCACTTGGCCGAAATAGTTAATGGTTGCAGATACGACTACGTATCGGTATTTAATTAATATTTGTGTTAATTTTATTGATAATATGTATAGTGCTGACCAGCGCAGACACAACGTTCAACGCCATTGAAAACGACAGTATTGTATACAGCACTAGTGCATATCATATATTATTTCACCACATCATTCGAAATAAGTGTTTATGACACCAGTGTATAAGAAAGCAGTGCATACGACATCCAAGCATATGATCATAGGGCACTCAACATATTCAGTACATGAACACTGCATAGAAATCTCTTCGCTTATAATATCAGTGTGTACAACACCAGTAGACACGACAACAGTATATAATATAGCAGTGCTTAAGACACCAGTGTATAAGACAGCAGTGCATAAGACAACAGTGTGTAAGACAGCAGTGCATAAGACAACAGTGTGTAAGACAGCAGTGCATAAGACACCAGTGTATAAGACAGCAGTGCATAAGACACCAGTGTATAAGACAGCAGTGCATAAGATAACAGTGTGTAAGACAGCAGTGCATAAGACACCAGTGTATAAGACAGCAGTGCATAAGACAACAGTGTGTAAGACAGCAGTGCATAAGACAACAGTGTGTAAGACAGCAGTGCATAAGACACCAGTGTATAAGACAGCAGTGCATAAGACAACAGTGTGTAAGACAGCAGTGCATAAGACACCAGGGTATAAGCCAGCAGTGCATAAGAATACAGTGCACAGACTGCCGTGCATAAGACAACAGTGTGTAAGACACCAGGGTATAAGCCAGCAATGCATAAGAATACAGTGCACAGACTCCCGTGCATAAGACAACAGTGTGTAAGACAGCAGTGCATAAGATACCAGGGTATAAGCCAGCAGTGCATAAGAATACAGTGCACAGACTGCCGTGCATAAGACAACAGTGTATAAGATAGTAGTGCATAAGACACGAGTGTACAGGATGACTATTAACGACAGTAATTTTAATAACTCTTCAGAAACAGAGATCCAACCCATACTGTCGCCACTCGTAATTAATGCCTTTGTTTTGGTAGTGCTATCACTGACTGCATTCATTTATGGAGTAACCTCGTGGTGCCTCATCAAGAAGTTTCGACATTTCAGAAACTACGTACTTATCAACCTGTTATTTGCAAATATAGTCCGTTTTTTATTACTACCCGTGTTATATTTCGTTATAATTCAAGGGTACATAGAAGTTGATGATGATAGTGTTGTGAATATAATGATAATATTAGCATGTTATTTTTTATGTACATTTTTGCTATCTTTTAACTTTTGGTTAATAGTGCTATGCATTAATTTTTATGTTGATTTTGTGAAAGTTTTCAAAATTGACGTTCGTAGGAAGTACCTCAAAAGTAACCTTTTTGCCTGGGGTGTACCTTTTTTAATTATGTTGATTGTACCTGTAATTTTTGCGTATTTAGAAATATCTAAATTGACAAATTTTAGCAGCGATGAAATGTCTATCATGTTTTATAAAGTAATTTACTTTATCCCACCGGTGGTAAATTCTGTTATTTACATAGTGGTTTTATTTCATTTATTCTGTGGCAGCAAAATTGGTACGAGTACATCCTTGAACATACTATGGCGTCGATTCTATGTAGCTACTCTAATATTTATACTTAGTAATATTTTAGCGTTATTCTATTTATTACAAGAAATATTTGATATGCAAATATTTGTTTTAGTAGAAAATTTGAATACGATAACTTTAGTTGTTTTCATAATGATAGTAAAAAGTAATCGGGAGGCATGGAAGGATTATTATAAAAAAAAGAGATCGATGCAAAACTCGTTTGAATTTAGATGAATCTGTCCCGGGACTGCTGGAAGAGAGTGCACACGTAGATATATACTCTTCTGTCTGTATTTTCTGTTCAATTTTCTGAATGCGTAAATTAATAAATCAATAAATGCCAATCCAGCATCACTCGGCTGTCTTCATATACGGCCAGACATCGTCGAGCGTTATCAAGGAGTTTCGTCAGACACTTGTGTTTCTCAGTCAAGCCTTTTTCTTTTTCAATAATATTGTTATTGTTTAATGTTAGTTAGTTTATGTTTACTTTAAGTACTACTTCTTCTTTTCATGTTGATGTGTTTCTCAGTGCAATCCTAGCTTATGTCAGGTGTTACGGTCGCCTTTCGATTATTCCATTTCTTAATTTGAAGGTTAGGAAAAAAGAGTAGGTATGTAGGCTTTTTGGTCACATACAAGTCTTTTTTTGTTATTGTTTTTTTTTATGTTAGTTAGTTTGTTTAGGCTTTTAGCTCTTCGTCTTCTTGTCATGTCGATGTACTTCCAAAATTTTCTCCGACAAGTGTTTGGCAAACTGTACGGATATATACGAGGTCAGTACAGTTCCTAAAAGGTCGTTGTGCAGGATGGGCAGTTTAGCAAGTGCCGCTTATCTTGTGCAGCGCCTCCACACTGGCACTGGGTTATGGATGGGTCGAGGAAGCCCCATTTGGCCAGATTAATTATACAGCGGCCACCCTGGATCCACAAACTCAAAAACTCTTAATTTTAGTTAAAGACTAGTAAGCACCAAGTGGAAGCCCATTTTGTGTCCAGGTCTGTCTGTCCATTCCAGCTTGCCTGGAAGAAATCGCTAAGTGCAATAAGGCCGCCTATTGTGTGTGGTTTTTACTATAAGGTTTCCTATAAAGCTATTGTAATCTTGGTGTACAATTAAGAATATAATAAATAAATAGTATTTTTATTTTATTCTGTGTTTTGAGTCTCAAATAAATGATTTTCTTGCTTTATTTTCGTTTTTTTTTTATGTACGATACTCGTTCATATTAAGTTCTTATAGAGGAAACATCAGTAATAAAAAATCGAGGACTACAATGAATGTCGTGGATTCCATTATTTAGATTTAAAATGTCAATAAATTAATGTATGTACATCAATAACTTCAATTTATTTATCAATCAACCATTACGATAAAACGCAAATGACGCTGATTAAACACTATTTTTATGTTTTTTGTTTCTTGAAGTTCTACTTTTTCTGTTACCTATAATACCTGGGACCTGTTGCGGAACCTATCCCGCATTTTACGTATAATATTATATATATCACATAATATATAATTGTGTTTTATTGTACCCACTGTTTAATATAATAAAATAAAACATTCTCTACTTGCAAAAAAATGGGCAAGTGCTAGTCGAACTCGCGCACCGAGGGTTCCGTGCCAAATTAATTACGGCTTACGATTTATGACGTATTAAAAAAAGATTACTTTACTTACTAGATCTCGTTCAAACTAATTTTCAGTGGAAGTTTAGTTTTTTCATTCTCTTACTTTAGAGGTTACAGTTACATTTTACCACTTTGGAAGTATCTCTCTATTTTTGTGTGAAAATCTGAATGCGGTTCACGCGATGCATCTACTTGCCAAGTTTCAACAGTATAGTTCTTTTAGTTTCGAAAAAAATGGCTGTGATACGGTCAGACAGACAGACATGACGAATCATAAGGATTTCGTTTTTTGCCATTTGGCTACGGAACCCTAAAAATGTTGATTATCAACATTGTAACTGTTTTAATTAGGTTGGTATATTTAGAATTTGCTAATTAATTAATTTAGGTACCCAGATATCGGACTGTTTTGATTTTTCCTAATTAAGGTTTTGGGTTCCCTACGAAACTGGTGTTTGATTGAACGCGTAGCGATTTTGAAGTTAAGCAAAACAGGGCGAAACATTCTGCAAACCTGAATAAAAAGGTTCCTCTGACCAGACAGGTATTATGTCTGGTATGGAGAGCTGCTCGATAGTTGTTTTCGGACCAATGTAGGATAAGATTGCAATGTAGGATTTTGTCTTTTAGTTCCCACTAGCTCCTGCCAGCGGCTTCCCCTGCGCGGAACTAAAACATTGTCCCAAGGGAACATACTCTCGAGATAAAACGTATCCTATGTGCTATTCCAGAACATGGATTGCGTGGGTTCGCGGATGGCGAGCACTGGGTAGCTCGCCGTCCGGCAGTCTGGAAATAATTTAGACCGAGCCCAGTCATCAACGGCGCGTTCTGTGCCACGCGCGCCTCAAGGAGATGTCAGCAAACTGTAGGGGCCCTGCTGGGCCGAAGCCTCTGGGGGGAACACGTGGTATTCCTAAAGGTTGACACCGAGTCCCCCCCAGAACGAAGGCAACGAAGGAACGGGGTAGGGGTTTAGTCAGTAAGAGTCTGACACGCCCTCCCGCTCCGCCCAAGAGCGGGGGAAGTCATTCTGATGATTCCCCTACCAGAAAAAAAAACCCGTGTGCGTGAAGGAACGAGAAAAAATAACAAAACACACACACTCACAAACTTTCGTCTTTATAATATTAAGTTGAGGTGACTGATAAGGTACACAATATTACTAGAAACATCAGTATCATCACTTGTTCAGAATATTCTGTCAAGACTTGTTTCCTCATCGCAAAAGCAGTTCAAAATGATGAAGAGTTTTCCCAGTGTTTTGATAAATCGAGTGTAACTGACATCGACGCACAAACGAATACAATGAATCTAGTACATGTTGATTGATTAGAATAACGATTTTATACAGATATTTGTTGAAAAAATAGGAGTAAGCCGAAGAAAAATTCCATCAGCGGGGGTTCTGTAATCATCTACTGGGTCCATGGTATTCGTTTGTGCTCCTCTGACAAATCCTGCACTTAGGATGGGTCTACCAAATACCCACTTGATACACTTGAGTCAATTGAGAAGTGAGTCCAGAGGATCGTCGGCAGTAATGCACTTGTCAAGTCAAAACTCCAAAGTTTTGGTCATCGACGCCGAATTGCTCGCCTGTCGGTTTTCTATCGTTTAAGTCCGTTCCATCATCGGGCCACTAGACGTATGGTGTTGTGTCACCGGTACACATCCCACCCATACGTACGTTTTGGGAATACATTTATTGTGCATAAGGAGTGGAATCTGTGTTTCTTGATAGCTACAACTTAGGTTTAAGTCAAGGGTGAATAGGTTTCTTCTAGGCAAGCATATCGCCGGCCACATCATCGTTTGCCATCAGGTGAGAAAGTGGTCAAACGCAAGCTTATTCATAAAAAAATTGTTTGGGATCACAGTATAGAGTCATGTATTAACGTGTATTTCAACTATTGAATATTAGTTCAAACCCGTGTGATTTACTAATAAAATAATAGCGAAGTGGAATTGATTCTCAATCCTCCACAAAATATACCAGTTTCTCCGCATACTTTTTAAAGTGAAGCAAATAAGAAAACTGAAATAATATCATGTCCTCCACGTATCCCAAAAGCAATCATCAAGTTTAAAGAGTTGTATTTTTTCAGCGTAAGTGTTCCAGATATAAATAAAATAATTAGCAAAAATCTTCACAAAAAATTGGTAACAAAATACTACATATTTTCATAAGTGCGGAACCATCCGACAAAAAAGGCAAGTGGCTGAAAAAGTTAATGGTTACAGATACGACCACTTATCTGTATTTAATTAATACTTGTGTTAATTTTATTGATAATATGTATAGGCCTAATCAGCGCAGACACAACGTTCAACGCCATCGAACACGACACTATTGTATAGGTACAGCACTAGTGCATATCATCAGTATATACAAGATCATTGCTTACAACACTAGCGCTAATGTCACCACGTCATTCGAAATCAGTGTTTATGATACCAGTGTATAAGACAGCAGTGCAAAAGACACCAGTGTATAAGAAAGCAGTGCATAGAACATCCAAGCATATGATAATAGAGTACTCAACATCTTCAGTACATGACCACTTCATAGAAATCTCTTCGCTTATAATATCAGTGTATAAAACACCAGTAGATACGACAACAGTGTATAAGACAGCGGTGCATAAGACAACAGTGTATAAGACAGCAGTGCATACGACACCAGTGTGTAAGGCAGCAGTGCATAAGAATGCAGTGGACAGACTGCCGTGCATAAGACAACAGTGTGTAAGACAGCAGTGTATACGACACCAGTGTATAAGACAGCAGTGCATAAGATACCAGTGTAAAAGACAGCAGTGCATAAAACTGCAGTGTATAAGAGAGCAGTGCATAAGACACCAGTGTATAAGACAGCAGTGCATAAGTCACCAGGGTATAAGACAGCAGTGCATAAGACACCAGTGTATAAGACAGCAGTGCATAAGACACCAGTGTATAAGACAGCAGTGCATAAGACACCAGTGTATAAGACAGTAATGCATAAGACACCAGTGTATAAGACAGTAGTGCATAAGACACCAGGGTATAAGACAGTAGTGCATAAGACACCAGTGTATAAGACAGTAGTGCATAAGACACCAGTGTATAAGACGTAGTGCATAAGACACAAGTGTACAGGATGACTGTTAACGACAGTAATTTTAATAACACTTCAGAAACAGAGATCCAACCCATACTGTTATCATTCGTAATTAATGCCTTTGTTTTGGTAGTGCTATCACTGACTGCATTAATTTACGGAGTGACCTCGTGGTGCCTCATCAAGAAGTTTCGATGTTTCAGAAACTATGTACTTGTCAACCTTTTATTTGCAAATATGGTCCGTTTTATACTACCCGTGATAAATTTTGTTACATTTCAATGGAACATAAAAGTTGGTGATGGTAGTGTTATGATCATAGTGACAAGTTATTTGTTATTGATATTTTTGCTATCTTTTAACTTTTGGTTAACAGTGCTATGCGTCAATTTTTACATGGATTTTGTGAAAGTTTTCAATATTGACGTTCATAGAAAGTACCTTAAAAGTAACCTTTTCGCCTGGGGTGTACCTTTTTTAATTATTTTGATTGTACCTCTAATTTTTGCGCTTTTAGAAGTATCTGAATTGACAAATTTAAGCACCTATGAAATGTTTTTCACGTTTTATAAAGTAATTTACTTTACCCCACCGGTGATTAATTCTGTTATTTACATAGTGGTTTTATATTATTTATTCCGTGGCAGCAAAATTAGTACGAGTACATCCTTCAACTTACTATGGCGTCGATTCTATATAGCTTCCTTAATATTTATACTTAGTAATATTTTAGCGTTATTCTATTTATTACAAGAAATATTTGATATGCAAATATTTGTTTTAGTAGAAAATTTGAATACGATAACTTTGGTTGTTTTCATAATTATAGTAAAAAGTAATCGGGAGGCATGGAAGGATTATTATAAAAAAAAGAGATCGATGCAAAACTCGTTTGAATTTAGATGAATCTCTCCCGGGACTGCTGGAAGAGAGTGCACACGTAGATATATACTGTTCTGTCTGTATTTTCTGTTCAATTTTCAGTGTTTCTGTATGAGTAAATTAATAAATCAATAAATATGCCAATCCAGCATCACTCGGCTGTCTTCATATAGGTACGGAGTGACATCGTCGAGCGTTATCAAGAAGTTTCTTCTGACACTAGTTGTTTCTCAGTCAAGCCTTTTTCTTTTTAAATATTGTTATTATTGTTTAATGTTAGTTTGTTTTAACTTTTAGTTCTACTTCTTCTTTTCATGTCGATGTAAAATCTTCTTTAATAAAATTTTCTCTGACCAGTGTTTGGCAAATTGTACGGTTCTATTATTGGCCTCGTATAGATTCTAAAATGTCGTTGTGCAGGATGGGCAGATTAGTAAGTGTCGCATATCTTGTGCAGCGGCTCCACACTGGCATTGTGTTAAGGATGGGTCGAGGCAGCAACATTTGGCCAGATTTTTTTGACAGCGGCCAACCGCAAAATTCAAATTTAAAATATTTATTTCAGATCAACATCCATATTTTGTTAGTAGTAATAAAACTTAGCCTAATATTAAAGACTAGTTAGTATTTTTATTATATTTTTTTTTTGAGTCTAAAATAAATGGTTCTCTTGCTTTGTTCTTGTTTTTTATATATGATTCTCATACATAATAAGTTCTTATAGAGGAAACATCAGTAATAAAAAATCGAGGACTACGATGAATGTCGTGGATTCCATTATTTAGATTTAAAATGTCAATAAATTAATGTATGAACATCAATAACTTCTATTTATTTATCAATCAACCATTATGATAAAACGCAAACGACACTGATTAAACACAATTTTAATGTTTTTTGTTCCTTGAACTTTTAATTTTTCTGTTACCTATAATATGGGACCTGTTGCGGAACCTATCCCGCATTTTACGTATAATATGATATATTTCACATGAAATGGTATGTTATTGTACCCACTGTTTAATATAATAAAATAAAACATTCTGTACTTGCAAAAAAACGGGCATGTGCGAGTCGAACTTGCGCACCGGGGGTTCCGTGCCAAATTAATTACGGCTTACGATTTATGACGTATTAAAAAGGCTAGTTACTAACTAAATCTCGTTCAAACTAATTTTCGGTGGAAGTTTAGTTTTTACATTCTCTTGTTTTAGAAGTTACAGTTACATTTTACCACTTTGGAAATGTCTCTCCATTTTTGTGTGAATATCTTAATTTAATGCGGTTCACAGAATGCATCTACTTACCAAGTTTCAACAGTATAGATTTTTTATTTCGGAAAAAATGGCTGTGACATACGAACAGCCAGACAGACATGACGAATAATAAGGATTTCGGTTTTCGCCATTTGGCTACGAAACCCTAAAAATGTTGATTATTAACATTTTAATTAGAACAGCGTTGGTTCATTTAGGATTTGCTAATTAATTAATTTAAGTATCGAACCAGATATCGGATTGTTTAGATTTTTCCTGATGTAGGTTTTGGGTTCCCTACCAAACTGGTGTTTGATTGAACTCGTAGTGATTTTAAAGTTAAGCAAAACAGGGCGAAACATTCTGCAAACCTGAATTAAAAAGATTCCTCCGACCACACGGGTATTATGTCTGGTATGGAGAACTGCCCGATAGTTGTTTTCGGACCAATGTAGGATAAGATTGCAATGTAGGATTTTGTCTTTTAGTTCCTACTGGCTCCTGCCAGCGGCTTCCCCTGCGCGGAACTAAAACATTGTCCCAAGGGAACATACTCTCGAGATAAAACGTATCCTATGTGCTATTCCAGAACATGGACTACCCGTGTGCGTGAAGGAACGAGAAGAAGTAACAAAACACACACACTCACAAACTTTCACCTTTATAACATTACTATCACTGGTCTGCTGGTATAGTGGTTAGTGACCCTGACTGCTATGCCGGAGGTCGTGGGTTTGATTCCCACTCAGGACAATTGTTTGTGTGATGAGCACGATCATTTGTTCCTAGTCCAGCTGTAATTTAACTATAATAATTATGTATGTATTTAGAAGTATATAAGTATGTTTATCAGTTGTCTAGTACCCATAACACAAGTTCTGCTTAGCTTGGGACTAAATGGCGTTGTGCGAAAGTTGTGGAATATTATATTATACATTATATTATATTATTAAGTTAAGGTGACTGATAAGGTACACAATATTACTAGAAACATCAGTATCATCACTTGTTCAGAATATTCTGGCGAGACTTGTTTCCTCATCACAAAAGCAGCTCAAAATGATGAAGAGTTTTCCCAGTGTTTTGATAAATCGAGTATAACTGACATCGACGCGCAAACGAATACAATGGATCTAGTACATGTTGATTGATAAGAATAACGATTTTATACAGATATTTGTTGAAAAAAATCAGGAGAAAGTCGACGAAAAATTCCATCAGGAGTTCTAAAACCATGTACTGGATCCATGGCACGTTTCTGCTCCTCTGACACATCCTGTACTTAAGATGGGTCTACCAAATACCAACTTGATACACTTGAGTCAATTGAGAAGCGAGTTAAGAGGATCGTCGGCAGTAATGCACGTGTCAAGTCAAAACTCCAAAGTCTTGGCCATCGACTCCGAATTGCTCGCCTGTCGGTCTTCTATCGTTTAAGTCCGTTCCATCATCGGGCCACTAGACGTATGGCGTTGTGTCACCGGTACATGGTGGACATCCCACCCATACGTACGTTTTGGGAATATATTTATTGTCCGTAAGGAGTGGAATCTGTGTTTCCTGATAGCTACAACTTAGTTTTAAGTCAAGAGTGAATAGGTTTCTTCTAGGCAACCATATCGCTGGCCACATCATAGCTTGCCATCAGGTGAGAAAGTGGTCAAACGCAAGGTTATTCATAATAAAAAAAAAAATTTAAGGATCCTATTATACAATCAAGTATTTACGTGTGTAATTCAACTATTGAATACTAGTTCAAACCCGTGTGATTTACTAATAAAGTAATAGTGAAGTAAAATATAAGTTCAACTCCACAAAAGATTCCAGTTTTCCCGCATAGTTTTTAAAGTGAAGCAAAACTCTTCACAAAAAATTGATCACAAAATATTATTTTCAAAGGTGCGGAACCATCCGACAAAACAGGCACATGGCTGAAAAAGTTAATGGTTGAAGATAAGACTACGTATCGGTTTTAATTAATATTTGTGGAAATTTCATTCATAATATGTATGGTGTTCATCAGCGCAGACACAACGTTCAACGCCATCGGTCACGACACTATTGTATACAGCACTAGTGCATATCATATCAGTATATACAAGATCATTGCTTACAAAACTAGCGCTAACGTCATCATATCATTCGAAATCAGTGCATAAGACACCAGTGTATAAGACAGCAGCGTATACGACACGAGTGTATAAGACAGCAGTGCATACGACACGAGTGTATAAGACAGCAGTGCATACGACACGAGGGTATAAGACAACAGTGCATACGACACCCAAGCATATGATAATATAGTACTCAACATCTCCAGTACATGATCACTGCATAGAAATCTCTTCGCTTATAATATCAGTGTATACAATACCAGTGTATAAGACACCAGTGTATAAGACAGCAGTGCATAAGACTCCAGTGTATAAGACAGTAGTGCATAAGACACTAGTGTATAAGACAGCAGTGCATAAGACACCAGTGTATAAGAAAGTAGTGCATAAGACAGCAGTGTATGAGACAGTAGTGCATAAGACACCATTGTATAAGACAGCAGTGCACAAAACTGCAGTGCATAAGACACGAGTGTACAGCATGACTGTAAACGACAGTAATTTCAATAACTCTTCAGAAACAGATGTCCGACACTTACCGTTACCAGTCCTAATTAATGCCTGTGTTTTGGTAGTGCTATCACTGGCTGCGTTAATTTACGGAGTGACCTCGTGGTGCCTCATCAAGAAGTTTCGACATTTTAGAAACTATGTACTTGTCAACCTTTTATTTGCAAATATGGTCCGTTTTTTACTACCCGTGATATATTTTGTTATAACTGAAAGGTACATAGAAGTTGGTGATGATAGTGTGATGATAGTGACTGCAATGTTTTTTTATTTATTTTATATAAGTTTGCTATCTTTTAACTTTTGGTCAATAGTGTTATGCGTTAATGTTTACATTGATTTTGTAAAAGTATTTAGTATTGACATTCGTAGGAGGTACCTTAAAAGTAACCTTTTTGCCTGGGGTGTACCTTCTTTACTTATGTTGATTGTACCTTTAATTTTTACGTATTTAGAAATGTTTAAATTGACAAATTTAAGCTTCAATGAGATGTTTTTCACGTTTTATAAAGTAATTTACTTTATCCCACCGGTGGTTAATTCAGTTATTTACATAGTGGTTTTATATCATTTATTCCGTGGCAGCAAAATTGGTACGAGTACATCCTTCAACATACTATGGCGTCGATTATATATAGCTACCCTAATATTTTTACTTAGTAATATTTTAGCGTTATTCTATTTATTACAAGTAATATGGGAAATGCAAGCATTTTTTTTTCAAGAATTAGGTGAAAATTTGAATACGATAACTTTAGTGGTTTTCATAATTGTAGTAAAAAGTAATCGGGAGGCATGGAAGGATTATTATAAAAAAAAGAGATCGATGCAAAACTCGTTTGAATTTAGATGAATCTGTCCCGGGACTGCTGGAAGAGAGTGCATACTTTTTTGTCTGTATTTTCTGTTCAATGTTCAGTGTTTGTGCTTGCGTAAATTAATAAATCAATAAATATGAATGTTTTGGCATTAGTAGTAGTAGTAGTACCTACATGAATTTTGAAAATTATTTGGCTTAAAAAATGTATCCAGTAAGGAAAAAGGAATTTGTCCTAAAGTTATTTTTTTTATAAGTGGACAATGATTAAGACCTTTTAGTCAACCTTGATGATTTCATTGTACCCTAAGACCGTTTCCACATTTTCCGATCCGATATCGGTATCGGACGCCGATACGATATCGGGGTAGGTAAAATGTATGAAATATGTACCTGTCTTTCATATTGTCCGGCCCGATATTGGATATTGGAGCACGGCATTTCATAATGTGAAAACGCTCTAATAATTACCCAAGTCGCTTGACTTTTTAGATAGAATCTAACACCACTAATACGAGTATATTGTGTCCAGTGCTAATGACCCCGGTGCCAATACTGTTTCTTATCTCGATATTTTTAACTGAATATTGTAAACTTTCACTTTGGCTCAACTCAAAAGCATTTATTTCAAATAAACTAATACAGGCACTTGTAAGGTCAAGAAGCCAGTCTGTCAGAAAGTCTGTCCAAAGCGTAGATCTCTACGGAGAAGAATGTGCAAGAAACTCCACGGATACTCTTTTCAAACATGTTATGTTTTACAAATATCGGTTACACGTTTTCTATAACTACTATGTGAGATTAATGTTAATAAATTAACGAGTAAAATATATATCAAATATTAAAATAAACCACTGGCACCTAATAGATGACCGGTTTCAACTGACAGCGCCAGTTCACGGACATGACGCATGACCCAAAGAGACGAAAGTCGTCAGTGTGTACCAAGAACGTATACTGCCTTAATGTATAAAAGTGTCTTTCACATGGCACCAGTTATTTTTAATAAATTGCCGAAAGAGCTTTAAAAACTTAATATTAATCTATTTAAACAAAAACTAACAGGTATGCTGTGTCAAAAGTGTTATTATACTGTATCAGATTTTTTATCAGATAAATTTTGACATTGTGTAGGTAATTGCAATTTTTGTAACATTATGTAATTTGCTTCTTTGACGATATTGTAATTACAAATGAAACTTATTATTGAAATCCGAATTATTGTGATATTAACAATTAGTTAATATCACAATAATTCGGCTTTGACTTGTTTGTTGTAACGTTGTATAATTTGCTTTTGTTACAATATTAAATTTATAAATCATAATTATTTAAAGTGGAATTATTTTGACTATAACTTAATTTTTGTTTTTTTTGGCATTTTGACGTTATTGTACTTATATAGAAATGAAATAATGTAATCATTTATGTATTTAATTTGTAAGTTTTGTTCAGTACGAGTAAGTTTTGTTAATTTTATTTTTAATACTTGCTGAGTGTAAAATTTGTAACTAATTCTTTTTGTATACCTATAGTAGACAGATCATAGCGAACTATCTCAAATATGATCAACCACTGTATCTATGTACCACAAATAAAATATTTCTGATTTCTGATTTCTGACCCACATAATCATTTCTTCATATAAAGAGTGATATCGTCGAGTTTCGTCATACACTATATACTTCTTAGTGCATCTTAGTTTATGTCTTGTGTTACGATCGCCTTTCGATAATTCCATTTATTTATTTGAAGTTTAGGAAAAAACTATGTAGCATTTTTGGCCTCATGCAAGTCTATTTTCTATTTAAATATTGTTATTATTGTTTAATGTTAGTTAGTTTATATTTACTTTTAGTTCTTCTACTTCTTTTCATGTCGATGTACATCAATTAATTTTTCTCTGACCAGTGTTTGGCAAACTGTACGGTTCTATTATATTGGCCTCGTATCGATTCTAAAAGATTGTTGTGCAGGATGGGCAGTCGAGCAAGTGTCGCATATCTTGTGCAGTGGCTCCACACTGGCACTGGGTTAAGGATGGGTCGAGGAAGCAACATTTAGCCAGATTGTTTTTATAGTTGCCAACCTGGGTCGGCAAATTAACCCCTTACCCCTTACTACCTTAATGTTAATTTCTTTTTTGTTATGCACCTGCCATACTGTCTCTTTACTACCTTTGGTTGACTGGTAGAGAATGCCTAAGGCATTAAGTCCGCCTGTGTTCCAGTATGTTGCATAAAGTTTAAATAAATAAACTCAACACCTCTTACTTTTTGTTAAAGACTAGTTAGTGTTTTTATTTTATTCTGTGTTTTGAGTCTCAAATAAATGGTTTTCTCGCTTTTTTCTTGTTTCTTTTTTATGTATAATACTCGTACATATTAAATTATTATAGAGAAAACATAAGTAATAAAAAATCGATGGATTTCGTGGTTTCCATTTTTTAGATTAAAAATGACAATAAATTAATGTATGAACGTCAATAACTTCTATTTATTTATCAATCAACCATTACGATAAAACGGAAATTACACTGATAAACACTTTTTCAATGTTTTTTGTTCGTTGAATTTTTACTTTTTCTGTTACTAGGTCCCTAATTTTACGTGAAATATTATATATTTCACATGAAATTGTATTTTATTGTACCCACTGTTTAATATAATAAAATAAAACATTCTCTACTTGCAAAAAAAACGGGCAAGTGCGAGTTGAACTCGCGCACCGAGGGTTCCGTACCAACTTAATTGCGGTTTACGATTTATGACGTATTAAAAAAATACTACTTACTAGATCTCGTTCAAACCAATTTTCGGTGGATGTTTAGTTTTTTCATTCTCTTATTTTTGAAGTTACAGTTACATTTTACCACTTGGGAAGTGTCTCTCTATTTTTGTGTGAAAATCACTTATAGTTTATTTATTTAATTTAAACAGAACGGCCGAAGCCAATTACACCATTTAAACAGAGAAACAAGTACAGAAGACACAACACAACAATAGAAACAGTAAATAGAGTAAAACAAAAATTAAATGATAAAAAAAAGACACATCGTAAGTCGCGCAGGACTTTCCAATATTATAATACACATTCATACATCCATCTCAGAAAATTTCGTACATTCTGACAGTATCGTCTTCCATTCCTCCGTAAACATATCAAACTCTGTGTTCAGGTCTAGGAGAGCATTAAGCGCAGAGAGAGTCCGAGGTATGGGTGATTTTGAGTGCGCAACTGTGCGACACGTTGGAACTGCCAGGAGCCGATGTTTCCTGCCACGTCTGTAGTTGTTTGGGACATATAAGTTACAGATAAGGTTTTGTAGGTCAGGAGCATCAATCATTCCCCTGAGTATCTTGAATGCCACAATCATCTGGTCACGTGACCTTCTAGCTTCTAAGGAATTGAAACCCAAGCAGCCCAGCAAGAATTTCGTGGGATATAAAAAAGGATAATAACCATAAAGTCGTTTATATAGATTTCTAAGAAATGCTTTTTGCACTTTTTCTAAAGTTAGCGTATAGTGATCTGTCTCCTGAGATACAGGCTACCTGCCTAGTTCAGGAGGCAGGGCAGTTATGTAACTATGACACTTGTTTGCAAATAAACGATTATTATTATTATTAGTGATGTTCAAACGGATTCCAAACGCACGCACTTGACTCAAGCTTGCTACGGACTAATGCACCGAAAACAAGTTTGATGACATGGGGACTTTGAAAATCGCGACAGTTCCTTAGGACAAAACCAAGACGCCTGAATGGCTCCTTGGCGGTGGATGTAATATGGTTGTTGAAGGTGAGTTTCGTGACAAATGTGACTCCCAAGTCTTTCATAGCATCAGTACGTGCGATAAGATCGTTGCCAAGCTTGTATGTGAAATATAATGGGCGCCTCATTCGACCGAAAGTCATTACATAATAGAATACTTGCCAAGTTTCAACAGTATAGTTATTTTAGTTTCGGAAAAAAATGGCTGTGATATACGGTCAGACAGACAGACATGACGAATCTATAAGGGTTCCATTTTTTTGCCATTTCGCTACGGAACCCCAAAAATGTTGATTATTAACATTGTAATTAAAACAGCGTTGGTATATTTAGGATTTAGAAACCCTAAAATTATTTGTTTTTTTTTTCTATTTTTGTGTGAAAATCTTAATACGGTGCACAGAGTGCATCTACTTACCAAGTTTCAACAGTATAGTTCTTTTAGTTTCGGATACAGAACCCTAAAAATGTTGATTATTAACATTATAATTAAAACTACGTAAAAACGTTTAGAATTTGTTAATTAATTTAGCTAGATATCGGATTGTTTTGATTTTTCCTTATAAAAGTTTTGGGTTCCCTAAAAACTGGTGTTTGATTGATTTTTAAGTTAAGCAAACCAGATCGAAACATTCTGCAAACCTGAATTAAAAAGATTCCTCCGACCACACGGGTATTTTGTCTGGTATGGAGGACTGCCCGATAGTTGTTTTCGGACCAATGTAGGATTGGATTGCAGTGTAGAATTTTGTCTTTTAGTTCCTACTAGCTCCTGCCAGCGGCTTCCCCTGCGCGGAACTAAAACATTGTCCCAAGGGAACATACTCTCGAGATAAAACGTATCCTATGTGCTATTCCAGAACATGGACGACCCGTGTGCGTGAAGGAACGAGAACAAGTAACAAAAACACACACACTCACAAACTTTCGTCTTTATAATATTAAGTTGAGGTGACTGATAAGGTACACAATATTACTAGAAACATCAGTATCATCTCTTGTTCAGAATATTCTGGCGAGACTCCGACCTTTCCTTGTCGCAAAAGCAGTTCAAAATGATG
Source organism: Mythimna separata (assembly GCA_030763345.1). Lineage (NCBI taxonomy): Eukaryota > Metazoa > Arthropoda > Insecta > Lepidoptera > Noctuidae > Mythimna > Mythimna separata. Next base: position 11,964,516 of record CM061192.1, read on the forward strand.
AAGAGTTTTCGCAGTGTTTTGATAAATCAGGTGTATCTGACATCGACGCACAAACGAATACCATGGATCTAGCACATGTTGATTGATTAGAATAACGATTTTATACAGATATTTGTTGAAAAAAAAAATTGAATAATTGTTGAAATTAGGAGTAAATTCCATCAGCGGGGGTGCTAAAATCATGTACTGGATCCGTGGTATTCGTTTGTGCTCCTCTGACACGTCCTGTACTTAGGATGGGTCTACTAAATACCCACATGACACACTTGAGTCAATTAAGAAGCGAGTCAAGAGGATCGTCGGCAGTAAAGCACTTTTCAAGTCAAAACTCCAAAGTCTTGGTCATCGACGCCGAATTGCTCGCCTGTCGGTTTTCTATCGTTTAAGTTCGTTAAATCATCGGGCCACTAGACGTATGGCGTTGTGTCACCGGTACATGGTGGACATCCCACCCATACGTACGTTTTGGGAATACATTTATTGTTTGCACCTAAGCTGATAGCTACAAGTTAGGTTACTCTTCCAGGCAAGCGTGCCCTATCGCCGGCCACATCATAGCTTGCCATCAGGTGAGAAAGTGGTCAAACGCAAGCTTATCCATAATAAAAAAAAAAATTTGGTATCATAGTATTCAATCAAGTATTTACGTGTATTTTAACTATTGATTATAAGTTCAAACCTGTTTGATTGAAAATTAAAATGATTGTCAACTGGAATGTAAGTTCAATTCCACAAAATATTCTAGTTTCTCCGCATAATTTTTTAAGTAAAGCAAATAAGAAAACTGAAATAATATCATCTCCTCCTCGTATTCCAAAAGCTATCATCAAGTTAGTTAAAGAGTTGTTATTTTCAGCTTAAGTGTTCCAGATATAAATGAAATAATAAGCAAAACTTTTCACCAAAAATTGATTACAAAATATTATTTTCAAAGGCGGAACCATCCGACAAAACAAGCACTTGGCCGAAATAGTTAATGGTTGCAGATACGACTACGTATCGGTATTTAATTAATATTTGTGTTAATTTTATTGATAATGTGTATGGTGCTGACCAGCGCAGACACAACGTTCAACGCCATTGAAAACGACAGTATTGTATACAGTACTAGTGCATATCATTTATTATTTCAACACATCGTCAGAAATAAGTGTTTATGACACCAGTGTATAAGAAAGCAGTGCATACGACATCCAAGCATATGGCACTCAACATATTCAGTACCTACATGAGCACTGCATAGAAATCTCTTCGCTTATAATATCAGTGTATACAACACCAGTAGACACGACAACAGTGTATAAGACAGCAGTGCATAAGACACCAGTGTATAAGACAGCAGTGCATAAGACACCAGGGTATAAGCCAGCAGTGCATAAGAATACAGTGCACAGACTGCCGTGCATAAGACAACAGTGTGTAAGACAGCAGTGCATAAGACACCAGGGTATAAGCCAGCAGTGCATAAGACAACAGTGTGTAAGACAGCAGTGCATAAGACAACAGAGTATAAGACAGCAGTGCATAAAACACCAGTGTATAAGACAGTAGTGCATAAGACACCAGGGTATAAGACAGTAGTGCATAAGAATACAGTGCACAGACTGCCGTGCATAAGACAACAGTGTGTAAGACAGCAGTGCATAAGACAACAGAGTATAAGACAGCAGTGCATAAAACACCAGTGTATAAGACAGTAGTGCATAAGACACCAGGGTATAAGACAGTAGTGCATAAGAATACAGTGCACAGACTGCCGTGCATAAGACAACAGTGTGTAAGACAGCAGTGCATAAGACAACAGAGTATAAGACAGCAGTGCATAAAACACCAGTGTATAAGACAGTAGTGCATAAGACACCAGGGTATAAGACAGTAGTGCATAAGAAACCAGTGTATAAGACAGTAGTGCATAAGACACCAGGGTATAAAACGTAGTGCATAAGACACAAGTGTATAAGACAGCAGTGCATAAGACACGAGTGTACAGGATGACTATCAACGACAGTAATTTTAATAACTCTTCAGAAATAGAGATCCTACCCGTACCGTGGTTATTAGTAATTAATGCCTTTGTTTTGATAGTGCTATCACTGACTACACTTATTTACGGAGTGACCTCGTGGTGCCTCATCAAGAAGTTTCGACATTTCAGAAACTACGTACTTATCAACTTGTTATTTGCAAATATAGTCCGTTTTTTACTACCCGTGTTATATTTCGTTACAATTCAAAGGTACTTAGAAGTTGGTGATGATAGTATTGTGAACATAGTGATATTATTATATAGTTATTTTTTATGTACATTTTTGCTATCTTTTAACTTTTGGTTAATAGTGCTATGCATTAATTTTTATGTTGATTTTGTGAAAGTTTTCAATATTGACGTTCGTAGGAAGTACCTCAAAAGTAACCTTTTTGCCTGTGGTGTACCTTTTTTAATTATGTTGATAGTACCTGTAATTTTTGCGTATTTAGAAATATCTAAATTGACAAATTTTAGCAGCGATGAAATGTCTGTCACGTTTTATAAAGTATTTTCTTTATCCCACCGGTGGTAAATTCAGTTATTTACATAGTGGTTTTATATCATTTATTCCGTGGCAGTAAGATTGGTACGAGTACATCCTTCAACATACTATGGCGTCGATTCTATATAGCTACCCTAATATTTTTACTTAGTAATATTTTAGCGTTATTCTATTTATTACAAGTTATATGGGAAATGCCAGCATTTTTTTTTCAAGAATTAGGAGAAAATTTGAATACGATAACTTTAGTGGTTTTCATAATTATAGTAAAAAGTAATCGGGAGGCATGGAAGGATTATTATAAAAAAAAGAGATCGATGCAAAACTCGTTTGAATTTAGATGAATCTGTCCCGGGACTGCTGGAAGAGAGTGCGCACGTAGATATATATACTCTTCTGTCTGTATTTTCTGTTAAATTTTCAGTGTTTCTGTATGCGTAAATTAAGAAATCAATAAATAAGTATGAAAATGTTTTGGCATTAGGTACATGAATTTTGAAAATTATTAGGATAAAAAAAATGTATGCAATCCAGCATTACTCGGCTGTCTTCATATACGGAGTGACATCGTCGAGCGTTATCAAGGAGTTTCGTCAGACACTTGTGTTTCTCAGTCAAGCCTTTTTCTTTTTCAATAATATTGTTATTGTTTAATGTTAGTTAGTTTATGTTTACTTTAAGTACTACTTCTTCTTTTCATGTTGATGTGTTTCTCAGTGCAATCTTAGCTTATGTCAGGTGTTACGGTCGCCTTTCGATTATTCCATTTCTTAATTTGAAGGTTAGGAAAAAAGAGTATGTAGCCTTTTTGGTCTCATTCAAGTCTTTTTTCTTTTACTGTATTTTATGTTAGTTTGTTTAGTCTTTTAGCTGTTCGTCTTCTTATCATGTCGATGTACTTCCAAAATTTTCTCTGACCAGTGTTTGGCAAACTGTACGGATATATACGAGGCCAATACAGTTCCTAAAAGGTCGTTGTGCAGGATGGGCAGTTTAGTAAGTGTCGCTTATCTTGGGCAGCGGCTGCACACTGGTACTGGGTTAAGGATGGGTCGAGGAAGCCCCATTTGGCCAGATTAATTTTACAGCGGCCAACCTGGATCCACAAACTCAAAAACTCTTAATTTTAGTTAAAGACTAGTAAGCACCAAGTGGAAACCCATTTTTTGTCCAGGTCTGTCTGTCCATTCCAGCTTGCCTGGAAGAAATCGCTTAGTGCAATAAGGCCGCCTATTGTGTGTGGTTTTTACTATAAGGTTTCCTATAAAGCTATTGTAATCTTGGTGTACAATTAAGAATATAATAAATAAATAGTATTTTTATTTTATTCTGTTTTTTGAGTCTCAAATAAATGATTTTCTTGCTTTATTTTTGTTTTTTTTTTTAATGTATGATACTCGTTCGTATTAAGTTCTTATAGAGGAAACATCAGTAATAAAAAATCGAGGACTACAATGAATGTCGTGGATTCCATTATTTAGATTTAATTACTCAGATACCCGAGAAAAGAGACACTATAGTAAAACAATAACAGCGCGGTCTCATAGGACCGGTTGGGGATTCAAACGTTAAAATGTAAATAAATTAATGTATGTACATCAATAACTTTAAACATAATAACAATTTATTTATCAATCAACCATTACGATAAAACGCAAATGACACTGATTAAACACTATTTTTATGTTTTTTGTTACTTGAAGTTCTACTTTTTCTGTTACCTGTAATAACTGGGACCTGTTGCGGGACCTATCCCGCATTTTACGTATAATCTATACTTCTATACTAATATTATAAAGAGGTAAAATTTGTAAGTTTGTATGTTAGTAAGTTTGTAAGTTTGTATGTAGGGGATAATCTCTAGAACTACTGATCCGATTTGAGAAATTCTTTCAGTGTTAGATAGTTCATTTATCGAGGAATGTTATAGGCTATATACTATCACGCTACGACTCACGGGAGCGGAGCAGTAACGAAAAATGCGGGTGAAACCACAGGGGACAGCGGGTATTATATATGTCACATATAATTGTGTTTTATTGTACCCACTGTTCAATATAATAAAATAAAACATTCTCTACTTGCAAAAAAATGGGCAAGTGCGAGTCGAACTCGCGCACTGAGGGTTCCGTGCCAAATTAATTACGACTTACGATCAATGACGTATTAAAAGAAGACTACTTTACTTATTAGATCACGTTCAAACTAATTTTCAGTGGAAGTTTAGTTTTTTCATTCTCTTACTTGAGAGGTTACAGTTACATTTTACCACTTTGGAAGTGTCTCTCTATTTTTGTGTGAAAATCTGAATGCGGTTCACGCGATGCATCTACTTGCCAAGTTTCAACAGTATAGTTCTTTTAGTTTCGGAAAAAATGGCTGTGATACGGTCAGACAGACAGACATGACGAATCATAAGGATTTCGTTTTTTGCCATTTGGCTACGGAACCCTAAAAATGTTTATTATCAACATTGTAACTGTTTTAATTAGGTTGGTATATTTAGAATTTGCTAATTAATTAATTTAGGTACCCAGATATCGGACTGTTTTGATTTTTCCTAATTAAGGTTTTGGGTTCCCTACCAAAATGGTGTTTAATTGAACTCGTAGTGATTTTGAAGTTAAGCAAAACAGGGCGAAACATTCTGCAAACCTGAATTAAAAAGATTCCTCCGACCACACGGGTATTATGTCTGGTATGGAGAACTGCCCGATAGTTGTTTTCGGACCAATGTAGGATTGGATTGCAGTGTAGAATTTTGTCTTTTAGTTCCTACTAGCTCCTGCCAGCGGCTTCCCCTGCGCGGAACTAAAACATTGTCCCAAGGGAACATACTCTCGAGATAAAACGTATCCTATGTGCTATTCCAGAACATGGACTACCCGTGTACGTGAAGGAACGAGAAGAAGTAACAAAAACACACTCACTCACAAACTTTCGTCTTTATAACATTACTATCACTGGCTTGCTGGTTTAGTGGTTAGTGACCCTGACTGCTATGCCGGAGGTCGTGGGTTCGATTCCCACTCAGGACAATTGTTTGTGTGATGAGCACGATCATTTGTTCCTAGTCTAGGTGTAATTTAACTATAATAATTATGTATGTATTTAGCAGTATATAAGTATGTTTATCAGTTGTCTAGTACCCATAACACAAAGTCTACTTAGCTTGGGACTAAATGGCGTTGTGCGAAAGTTGTGGAATATTATATTATACATTATATTATATTATTAAGTTAAGGTGACTGATAAGGTACACAATATTACTAGAAACATCAGTATCATCACTTGTTCAGAATATTCTGGCGAGACTTATTGCCTCATCGCAAAAGCAGCTCAAAATGATGAAGAGTTTTCCCAGTGTTTTGATTAATCGAGTGTAACTGACATCGACGCGCAAACGAATACAATGGGTACATGTTGATTGATTAGAATAACGATTTTATACAGATATTTGTTGAAAAAATCAGGAGAAAGTCGACGAAAAATACCATCAGCGGGAGTTCTAAAATCATGTACTGGATCCATGGCACGTTTCTGCTCCTCTGACACATCCTGTACTTAAGATGGGTCTACCAAATACCAACTTGACACACTTGAGTCAATTGAGAAGCAAGTCAAGAGGTACGTCGGCAGTAATGCACGTGTCAAGTCAAAACTCCAAAGTCTTGGTCATCGACGCCGAATTGCTCGCCTGTCGGTTTTCTATCGTGTAAGTCCGTTCCATCATCGGGCCACTAGACGTATGGCGTTGTGTTACCGGTACATGGTGGACATCCCACCCATATGTACGTTTTGGGAATATATTTATTGTGCGTGAGGAGTGGAATCTGTGTTTCCTGATAGCTACAACTTAGGTTTAAATTCAAGAGCGAATAGATTTCTTCTAGGCAAGCATATAGCCGGCTACATCATAGCTTGCCATCAGGTGGGCAACGCAAGCTTATCCACAATAAAAAAAAACCGGCCAAGTGCGAGTCGGGCTCGCGCACAAAGGGTTCCGTAGCAGCAAATATAATAACTTAACCAAAATTACAGTTAAATCAACCTATCTCAAAAACTATAAGAGATACTTTGATCAAACCAAAAATCGTTGAAAGAGTTAATTAGCATGCATCACCTCTATTTTTTTTAGAATTTTATACCCCGTAGTTATAAAAATAGAGGGGGGGGACATACTTTTTACGACTTTGAGAGCTGATATCTCAAAAACCGTTCACTTTAAGAAAAATGTTTTTTAGAAAACTTTATATCATTTTAAAAGACCTTTCCATTGATACCCCACACGGGTATGTACATCGAAAAAAAAATTTTCATCCCTCAGTTACATGTATGGGGGGCCCCACCCCCAATTCTTTTTTTTACTATTTAGTGTCATAATTTTGTAGCGGTTCATACAACACATATTCCCATCAAATTTCATCACTGTAGTACTTATAGTTTCCGAGTAAATCGGCTGTGACAGACGGACAGACGGACATGACGAAACTATAAGGGTTCCGTTTTTGCCATTTTGGCTACGGAACCCTAAAAATGTTTGGGATCACAGTATTGAATCATGTATTTACGTGTATTTCAACTATTGAATATTAGTTCAAACCTGTTTGATTTACTAATAAAATACTAGTAAACTGGAATTTAAGTTCAACTCCACAAAATATTCCAGTTTCCCCGCATAGTTTTTAAAGTGAAGCAAATAAGAAAACTGACATAATATCATGTCCTCCTCGTATTCCAAAAGTAATAATCAAGTTTAAAGACTTGTTTTTTTCAGCTTAAGTGTTCCAGATATAAATGAAATAAGAAGCAAAACTCTTCACAAAAAATTTATTACAAAATATTATTTTCAAAGGTGCGGAACCATCCGACAAAACAGGCACATGGCTGAAAAAGTTAATGGTTGCAGATAAGACTACGTATCGGTTTTTAATTAATATTTGTGGAAATTTTATTGATAATATGTATGGTGCTGACCAGCGCAGACACAAGTTCAACGCCGTTGAAAACGAACGCCAACGAAAAATATACAGGATCATTGCTAACAACACTAGTGCTTACGTCACCACATCATTCGAAATCAGTATATACGACACCACTCTATAAGGCAGCAGTGCATAAGACACCAGTGTATAAGAAAGCAGTGCATACGACACGAGTGTATAAGACAGCAGTGCATACGACGCACCAGCATATGATAATAGAGCACTCAACATCTTCAGTACATGATCGTTGCATACAAATCTCTCTGCCTACAATATAAGTGTATACAACACCAGTGGATACGACAACAGTGTATAAAACATCAGTGTATAAGACACCAGTACATACGGCACTAGTGTATAAGACAGCAGTGCATAAGACACCAGTACATAAGGCACCAGTGTATAAGACAGCAGTGCATAAGACCGCAGTGTATAAGACACCAGTGTATAAGACAGCAGTGTATAAAACACCAGTGTATAAGACAGCAGTGTTTAAGACAGTAGTGCATAAGAGACGAGTGTACAGGATGACTGTTAACGACAGTAATTTTAGTAACTCTTCAGAAACAGAGACCCAACCCATACCGTTACCATACATAATTAACGCCTTTGTTTTGGTAGTGCTATCACTGACTGCACTAATTTACGGACTGAGCTCGTGGTGCCTCATCAAGAAGTTTCGACATTTTAGAAACTATGTACTTGTCAACCTTTTCTTTGCAAATATGGTCCGTTTTTTACTACCCGGGTTATACTTTGTTACATCTCAAAATAACATAAAAGTTAGTGATGATAATGTGGTAAAGATAGCTACAACATTATTATTTTATTTATTTTTAATATGTTTGCTATCTTTTAACTTTTGGTTAATAGTGTTATGCGTTAATTTTTACATTGATATTGTGAATGTTTCCAGTATTGACATTCGTAGGAAGTACCTTAAAAGTAACCTTTTTGCCTGGGGTATACCTTCTCTACTTATGTTGATTTTGCCTTACATTTTGAGGTATTTAGAAATGCTTAAATTGACAAATTTAAGCTTCCGAGCGATGTTTTCTATATTTTATAAAGTAATTTACTTTATACCACCGGTGGTTAATTGTGTTATTTACATAGTGGTTTTATATTATTTATTCCGTGGCTGCAAAATTGATACGTGTACTTCCTTCAATATACTATGGCGTCGATTCTATATAGCTACCATAATATTTATGCTTAGTAATATTTTAGCGTTATTCTATTTATTACAAGCAATATTTCATATACCAATGTTTTTTTTAGTAGAAAATTTGAATACGATAACTTTAGTTGTTTTCATAATTGTAGTAAAAAGTAATCGGGAGGCATGGAAGGATTATTATAAAAAAAAGAGATCGATGCAAAACTCGTTTGAATTTAGATGAATCTGTCCCGGGACTGCTGGAAGAGAGTGCATACTCTTCTGTCTGTATTTTCTGTTCAATTTTCAGTGTTTCTGTATGCGTAAGTTAATAAATAAATAAACATGAATATGTTTTGGCATCAGGTACCTACATGAATTTTGAAAATTATTTGGCTTAAAAAATGTATCCAGTAAGGAAAAAGGAATTTGTTCTAAACTTATTTTTTTTATAACTGGACAATGATTAAGACCTTTGAGTCAACCTTGATGATTTCATTGTACCCTAATAATTACCCAAGTCGCTTGACTTTTTACATAGAATCTAACACCACTAATACGAGTATATTGTGGTTCAGTGTTAATGATCCCGGTGCCAATACTGTTTCTTATCTCGAGATTTTCAACTGGATATTATTAACTCTCACTTTGGCTCAACTCAAAAGCATTAATTTCGAATAATCAAATACAGGCACTTTTGAAAGATTAAGCTCAAAGGCCAGTCTTTTAGAAAAAAATATGCTTATTGCACATTCCAAAACGTAGATCTCTACGGAGAAGAATGTGCAAGAAACTCGACGAACATTCTTTTCAAACATGTTATGTTTTACAAACATCAGTTACACGTTTTCTATAGCTACTATGTGAGATCAATGTAAATAAATTAAGGAGTAAAAAATATAACAATATTTAAATAAACCACTGGCACCTAAGAGATGACCAGTCTAAACTGACACCGCCAGTTCACGGACATGACGCATGACCCAAAGGGACGAAATCGTCTGTCTGTACCAAGAACGAATACTGCCTTAATGTATAAAAGTGTCTTTTACGTGGCACCAGTTATTTTATATTATTTATTTATCTTTCTTACAAAAAGGGGTAAGTAACATTATAAACTAAGCCCCACAAAACGTTATATTTAATAAATTGCCGAAAGAGCTTAAAAACTTAATATTAATCTATTTAAACAAAAACTGACAGGTATGCTGTGTTAAAAGTGTTATTATAGTGTAACAGATTTTTATCACATAAATTTTGACATTGTATAGATAATTGCAATTTTTGTAACACAGTGTAATTTGCTTCTTTGACGATATTGTAGTTACAAATTAAACTTATTATTGAAATCCGAATTATTCTGACATTAACAAATTGCTTTGACTTATTAGTTGGAACGTTGTATAATTTGCTTTTATTACAATATTAAATTTATAAATCATAATTATTAAAATTGGAATTATTTTAACATTTACTTCACAAATAGTTTTTGAGTTAATCTACTTCCTTGACAATATTATAAATAAAAATCCTACTTAATTATTTAAATCTGAATTATTTTGACATTAACTTAATTTTTGTTTTTTTTTGGCATTTTGACGTAATTGTAATATAGAAATGAAATAATGTGATCATTTATGTATTAAATTTGTAAGTTTTGTTCAGTACGAGTAAGTTTTGTTTATTTTATTTTTAATACTTGCTGAGTGCAAAAATTGTAACTAATTCTTTTTGTATACCTATAGTAGACAGATCATAGCGGACTATCTCAAATATGATCAACCACTGTACCTATGTATCACAAATAAAATATTTCTGATTTCTGACCCACATATCAATTCTTCATATACAGAGTGATATCGTCGAGTTTTGTCATACACTATATATTTCTTAGTGCATCTTAGCTTATGTCTTGTGTTACGATCGCCTTTCGATAGATAATTCCATTTATTTATTTGAACTTTAGGAAAACAAACTATTTAGCCTTTTTGGCCTCATGCAAGTCTTTTTTCTATTTAAATATTGTTTTTATTGTTTAATGTTAGTTAGTTTATATTTACTTTTAGTTCTTCGTCTTCTTTTCATGTCGATGTACTTCAATTAAATTTCCTCTGATCAATGTTTGGCAAACTGTACGGTTCTATTATTGGCCTCGTATAGATTCTAAAAGGTACTTGTGCAGAATGGGCAGTTTAGCAAGTGTAGCTTATCTTGAGCAGCGGCTCCACACTGGCACAGGGTTAAGGATGGGTCGAGGAAGCAACATTTAGCCAGATTGTTTTTACAGTTGCTAACCTGGGTCGGCGAACTAACCCCTTACCCCTTACTATCCTAATGTTAATTTCTTTTTTGTTATGCACCAGCCATGCTTTCTCTACACTAACTACTTTTAGTAGACTGGTAGAGAATGCCTAAGGCATTAAGTCCGCCTGTGTACCATTATGTTGCATAAAGTTTAAATAAATGAACTCAACATCTCTTACTGTTTGTTAAAGACTAGTTAGTATTTTTATTTTATTCTGTGTTTTGAGTCTCAAATAAATGTTTTTTTTGCTTTTTTCTTGTTTATTTTTATGTATGATACTCGTACATATTAAGTTATTATAGAGGAAACATAAGTAATAAAAAATCGATGGATATCGTGGTTTCCATTTTTTAAATTAAAAATGTCAATAAATGAATAATAATATATATAAATAACTTCTATTTCTTTATTAATTAACCTTTACGACAAAACGCAAATTACACTGATTAAACACTATTTGAATGTTTTTTGTTAATAGAATTTTCACTTTTTCTGTTACTAGGTTCCTAATTTTACCTGGAATATTATATATTTCACATGAAATTGTATTTTATTGTACCCACTGTTTAATATAATAAAACATTCTTTACTTGCAAAAAAAAACGGGCAAGTGCAGGTCGACCTCGCGCACCGAAGGTTCTGTGCCAACCTAATTATGGTTTACCATTTATAAAGAAAGAAAGAAAGAAAACATATTTATTTCGCCCTAAACGATTTATGACGTACTAAATCAAGACTACTTACTAGATCTCGTTCAAACTAATTTTCAGTGGAAGTTTAGTTTTTTCATTCTCTTACTTTAGAGGTTACAGTTACATTTTGCCACTTTGGAAGTGTCTCTCTATTTTTGTGTGAAAATCTGAATGCTGTTCACGCGATGCATCTACTTGCCAAGTTTCAACAGTATAGTTCTTTTAGTTTCGAAAAAAATGGTTGTGATACGGTCAGACAGACATGACGAATCATAAAGATTTCGTTTTTTGCCATTTGGCTACGGAACCCTAAAAATCTTGATTATCAACATTGTAACTGTTTTAATTAGGTTGGTATATTTAGAATTTGCTAATTAATTAATTAAGGTACCCAGATATCGGATTGTTTTGATTTTTCCTGATGTAGGTTTTGGGTTCCTTACCAAACTGGAGTTTAATTGAACTCGTAGTGATTTTGAAGTTAAGCAAAACAACAACAAAACTTTCTGCAAACTTGAATTAAAAAGATTCCTCCTTCCAGACAGGTATTATGTCTGGTCTGGGGAACTGCCCGGTAGTTGTTTTCGGACCAATATAGGATTGGATTGCATTGTGGGATTTTGTCTTTTAGTTCCTACTAGCTCCTGCCAGCGGCTTCCCCTGCGCGGAACTAAAACATTGTCCCAAGGGAACATACTCTCGAGATAAAACGTATCCTATGTGCTATTCCAGAACATGGACTACCCGTGTGCGTGAAGGAACGAGAAGAAGTAACAAAACACATACACTCACAAACTTTCGCCCTTATAACATTACTATCACTGGCCTGCTGGTCTAGTGGTTAGTGAACCTGACTGCTATGCCAGAGGTCGTGAAATCGATTCCCACTCAGGACAAATGTTTGTGTGATGAGCACGATCATTTGTTCTGTGTCTGGGTGTAATTTAACTATAATCTGTATATATTTAGAAGTATATAAGTATGTTTATCAGTTGTCTAGTACCCATAATACAAGCTCTGCTTAGCTTGGGACTAAATGGCGTTGTGTGAAAGTTGTGGTATATTATATTATACATTATATTATATTATTAAGTTGAGGTGACTGATAAGGTACACAATATTACTAGAAACATCAGTATCATCACTTGTTCAGAATATTCTGTCAAGACTCCTTTCCTCATCGCAAAAGCAGCTCAAAATGATGAAGAGTTTTCGCAGTGTTTTGATAAATCAGGTGTGTCTGACATCGATGCACAAACGAATACCATGGATCTAGTATATTTATGTTGATTGATTAGAACAACGATTATATACAGATATTTGTTGAAAAAATTAGGAGTAAAACGACGATAAATTCCATCAGCGGGGGTTCTGTAATCATCTACTGGATTCATGGCACGTTTGTGCTGCTCTGACACATCCTGTACTTAGGATGGGTCTACCAAATACCCACTTGATACACTTGAGTCAATTGAGAAGCAAGTCAAGAGGATCGTCGGCAGTAATGCACTTGTCAAGTCAAAACTCCAAAGTCTTGGTCATCGACGCAAAACTGATCGCCTGTCGGTTTTCTATCGTTTAAGTTCGTTCCATCATCGGGCCACTAGACGTATGGCGTTGTGTCACCGGTACATGGTGGACATCCCACCCATAAGTACGTTTTGGGAATACATTTATTGTTTGCACCTAAGCTGATAGCTACAAGTTAGGTTACTCTTCCAGGCAAGCGTGCCCTATCGCCGGCCACATCATTGCTTGCCATCAGGTGAGAAAGTGGTGCGTTTGACCACTTTCTCACCTGATGGCAAGCTAAGCTTATCCATAATAAAAAAAAATTATTGGGTATCATAGTATTCAATCAAGTATTTACGTGTATTTCAACTATTGATTATAAGTTCAAACCTGTTTGATTGAAAATTAAAATTATTGTCAACTGGAATGTAAGTTCAATTCCACAAAATATTCTAGTTTCTCCGCATAATTTTTTAAGTAAAACAAATAAGAAAACTGAAATAATATCATCTCCTCCTCGTATTCCAAAAGCTATCATCAAGTTAGTTAAAGAGTTGTTATTTTCAGCTTAAGTGTTCCAGATATAAATGAAATAATAAGCAAAACTTTTCACCAAAAATTGATTACAAAATATTATTTTCAAAGGTGCGGAACCATCCGACAAAACAAGCACTTGGCCGAAATAGTTAATGGTTGCAGATACGACTACGTATCGGTATTTAATTAATATTTGTGTTAATTTTATTGATAATGTGTATGGTGCTGACCAGCGCAGACACAACGTTCAACGCCATTGAAAACGACAGTATTGTATACAGCACTAGTGCATATCATATATTATTTCAACACATCGTTCGAAATAAGTGTTTATGACACCAGTGTATAAGAAAGCAGTGCATACGACATCCAAGCATATGGCACTCAACATATTCAGTACCTACATGAGCACTGCATAGAAATCTCTTCGCTTATAATATCAGTGTATACAACACCAGTAGACACGACAACAGTGTATAAGACAGCAGTGCATAAGACACCAGTGTATAAGACAGCAGTGCATAAGACACCAGGGTATAAGCCAGCAGTGCATAAGAATACAGTGCACAGACTGCCGTGCATAAGACAACAGTGTGTAAGACAGCAGTGCATAAGACACCAGGGTATAAGCCAGCAGTGCATAAGACAACAGTGTGTAAGACAGCAGTGCATAAGACAACAGAGTATAAGACAGCAGTGCATAAAACACCAGTGTATAAGACAGTAGTGCATAAGACACCAGGGTATAAGACAGTAGTGCATAAGAATACAGTGCACAGACTGCCGTGCATAAGACAACAGTGTGTAAGACAGCAGTGCATAAGACAACAGAGTATAAGACAGCAGTGCATAAGACAACAGTGTGTAAGACAGCAGTGCATAAGACACCAGGGTATAAGCCAGCAGTGCATAAGAATACAGAGCACAGACTGCCGTGCATAAGACAACAGTGTGTAAGACAGCAGTGCATAAGACACCAAGGTATAAGACGTAGTGCATAAAAATACAGTGCACAGACTGCCGTGCATAAGACAACAGTGTATAAGACAGTAGTGCATAAGACACCAGTGTATAAGACAGTAGTGCATAAGACACCAGTGTATAAGATAGTAGTGCATAAGACACCAGTATATAAGACAGTAGTGCATAAGACCGCAGTGTATAAGACACCAGTGTATAAGACAGCAGTGTTTAAGACAGTAGTGCATAAGACACGAGTGTACAGGATGAATATTAACGACAGTAATTTCAGTAACTCTTCAGAAACAGAGACCCAACCCATACCGTTACCATACATAATTAACGCCTTTGTTTTGGTAGTGCTATCACTGACTGCACTTATTTACGGAGTGACCTCGTGGTGCCTCATCAAGAAGTTTCGACATTTCAGAAACTACGTACTTATCAACCTGTTATTTGCAAATATACTCCGTTTTTTAATACCCGTGTTATATTTCGTTACAATTCGAAGGTACATAGAAGTTGGTGATGATACTGTTGTGAAAATAGTGATAATATTAGCATGTTATTTTTCATGTACATTTTTGCTATCTTTTAACTTTTGGTTAATAGTGCTATGCATTAATTTTTATGTTGATTTTGTGAAAGTTTTCAATATTGACGTTCGTAGGAAGTACCTCAAAAGTAACCTTTTTGCCTGGGGTGTACCTTTTTTAATTATGTTGATTGTACCTCTAATTTTTGTGTATTTAGAAGTACATAAATTGACAAATTTTAGCAGCGATGAAATGTTTTCCACGTTTTTAAAAGTATTTTACTTTATAGCACCGGGGATAAATTCTGTTATTTACATAGTAGTTTTATATAATTTATTCCGTGGCAGCAAAATTGGTACGAATACATCCTTTAACATACTATGGCGTCGATTATATATAGCTACCCTAATATTTATACTTAGTAATATTTTTGCGTTATTCTATTTATTACAAGCAATATTGAAATTGAAAATTTTTTTTTTTCAAGTATTAGGAGAAAATTTGAATACGATAACTTTAGTTGTTTTCATAATTATAGTAAAAAGTAATCGGGAGGCATGGAAGGATTATTATAAAAAAAAGAGATCGATGCAAAACTCGTTCGAATTTAGATGAATCTGTCCCGGGACTGCTGGAAGAGATTGCACACGTAGATATATACTCTTCTGTCTGTATTTTCTGTTCAATTTTAAGTGTTTCTGTATGCGTAAATTAATAAATCAATAAATATGCCAATCCAGCACCACTCGGCTGTCTTCATATACGGAGTGACATCGTCGAGCGTTATCAAGGAGTTTCGTCAGACACTATGTGTTTCTCAGTCAAGCCTTTTTGTTTTTCAATAATATAGTTATTGTTTAATATTAGTTAGTTTATGTTTACTTTTAGTACTACTTCTTCTTTGAAGATTAGGAAAAAAGAGTATGTAGCCTTTTTGGTCTCATTCAAGTCTTTGTTTTTTACTGTTTTTTATGTTAGTTTGTTTAGTCTTTTAGCTCTTCTTCTTCTTATCATGTCGATGTACTTCCAAAATTTTCTCTGACCAGTGTTTGGCAAACTGTACTGATATATACGAGGCCAGTATAGTTCTTAAAAGGTCGTTGTGCAGGATGGGCAGTTTAGTAGATAAGTGTCGCATATCTTGTGCAGCGGCTGCATACTAGCACTGGGTTATGGGGTTTGTTCCCATTCGTCCACACCCCGTCGTCCATACTGCGGACGACTGGGAATGATGCGTTCTGTTCGTCCACAGTGTAGACGAACAGAACGCAACATTCCCACATTCCCATTCGTCCGCACCTCGTTTCATGTTTAGTTTAAGAGTCAGTAAAGAAATTTTAAATTAAATAAATGATTTAACAGTTTAATTAATTTAAAAACAACATAACCATGTTTTTTTATTCAAAATCATCAAATGTTAAAATACAACTCTTAAACTAAACATGAAACGAGGTGCGGACGACTGGGAATGTGGGAATGTTGCGTTCTGTTCGTCTATACTGTGAACGAACAGAACGCATCATTCCCAGTCGTCCGCAGTGTGGACGACGGGGTGTGGACGAACGGGAACAACCCGGTTATGGATGGGTCGAGGAAGCCCCATTTGGCCAGATTAATTTTACAGCGGCCAACCTGGATCCACAAACTCAAAAACTCTTAATTTTAGTTAAAGACTAGTAAGCACCAAGTGGAAGCCCATTTTGTGTCCAGGTCTGTCTGTCCATTCCAGCTTGCCTGGAAGAAATCGCTAAGTGCAATAAGGCCGCCTATTGTGTGTGGTTTTTACTATAAGGTTTCCTATAAAGCTATTGTAATCTTGGTGTACAATTAAGAATATAATAAATAAATAGTATTTTTATTTTATTCTGTTTTTTGAGTCTCAAATAAATGAATTTCTTGCTTTATTTTTGTTTTTTTTTTTATGTATGATACTCGTTCGTATTAAGTTCTTATAGAGGAAACATCAGTCATTCATTGTAGTCATCGATAAAAAATCGAGGACTACAATGAATGTCGTGGATTCAATTATTTAGATTTAAAATGTCAATAAATTAATGTACATGTACATTAATAACTGCTATTTATTTATCAATCAACCATTACGATAAAATGCAAATGATACGGATAAAATACTTTTCTAATGTTTTTTGTTCCTTGAATTTTTACCTTTTCTGTTACCTATAATACCTGGGACATGTATAATATTATACATGTCACATGAAATTGTGTTTTATTGTATCCACTGTTTTAAATATATTTTTAAAAACAAAATTCATTTAATAATCTTTAAAATTGTAATTAATACAAGTTCTAAAAAATTATACAGTTTATTTTTATTTAATTTTCAAAAGTGCATTTCTCTCTGGGCCACCCTGTATATAAAATAAAATAATCTCTACTTGTAAAAAAATGGGCAAGTCCGAGTTGAACTCGCGCACCGAGGGTTCCGTGCCAAATTAATTACGGCTTACGATTTATAACGTATTAAAAAAAGATTACTTTACTTACTAGATCTCGTTCAAACTAATTTTCAGTGGAAGTTTAGTTTTTTCATTCTCTTACTTTAGAGGTTACAGTTACATTTTACCATTTTGGAAGTGTCTCTCTATTTTTGTGTGAAAATCTGAATGCGGTTCACGCGATGCATCTACTTGCCAAGTTTCAACAGTATAGTTCTTTTAGTTTCGAAAAAAATGGCTGTGATACGGTCAGACAGACAGACATGACGAATCATAAGGATTTCGTTTTTTGCCATTTGGCTACGGAACCCTAAAAATCTTGATTATCAACATTTTTACTGTTTTAATTAGGTTGGTATATTTAGAATTTGCTAATTAATTAATTTAGGTACCCAGATATCAGATTGTTTTGATTTTTCCTAATTAAGGTTTTGGGTTCCCTACCAAACTGGTGTTTAATTGAACTCGTAGTGATTTTGAAGTTAAGCAAAACAGGGCGAAACATTCTGCAAACCCGAATTAAAAAGATTCCTCCGACCAGACGGGTATTATGTCTGGTATGGAGAACTGTCCGATAGTTGTTTTCGGACCAATGTAGGAAAAGATAGCAATGTAGGGTTTTGTCTTTTAGTTCCTACTAGCTCCTGCTAGCGGCTTCCCCTGCGCGGAACTAAAACATTGTCCCAAGGGAACATAACCTCGAGATAAAACGTATCCTATGTGCTATTCCAGAACATGGACTACCCGTGTGCGTGAAGGAACGAGAACAAGTAACAAAAACACACACACTCACAAAATTTCGCCCTTATAATATTAAGTTGAGGTAACTGATAACGTACAAAATATTACTGGAAACATCAGTATCATCACTTGTTCAGAATATTCTGTTAACACTTGTTTCCTCATCGCAAGAGCTGTTCAAAATGATGAAGAGTTTTCCCATTGTTTTGATAAATCAGGTGTGTCTGACATCGACGCGCAAACGAATACAATGGATCTAGTACATGTTGATTGATTAAATAACGATTTTATACAGATATTTGTTGAAAAAATTAGGAGTAAGCCGACGATAAATTCCATCAGCGGGGGTTCTAAACCATGTAAAGGACTCATGGTATTCGTTTATGCTCCTCTGACACATCCTGTACTTAGGAGGGGTCTACCAAATACTAACTTGATACACTTGAGTCAATTGAGAAGCAAGTCAAGAGGATTGTCGGCAGTAATGCACGTGTCAAGTCAAAACTCCAAAGTCTTGGTCATCGACGCCGAATTGCTCGCTTGTCGGTTTTCTATCGAGTAAATCCGTTCCATCATCGGGCCACTAGACGTATGGCGTTGTGTCACCGATACATGGTGGACATCCCACCCATATGTACGTTTTGGGAATACATTTATTGTGCGTAAGGAGTGGAATCTGTGTTTCCTGATAGCTACAACTTAGGTTTAAGTCAAAAGCGAATAGATTTCTTCTAGGCAAGCATATAGCCGGCTACATCATAGCTTGCCATCAGGTGGGCAACGCAAGCTTATCCACAATAAAAAAATTTTGGGATCACAGTATTGAATCATGTATTTATCGGTATTTCAACTAGTTATTGAATATTAGTTCAAACCTGTTTGATTTACTAATAAAATACTAGTAAACTGGAATTTAACTTTAACGCCACAAAATGTTCCAGTTTCTCCGCATAGTTTTTAAAGTGAAGCAAATAAGAAAATTGAAATAATAGCATCTCCTTCTCGTATTCCAAAAGTAATAATCAAGTTTAAAGAGTTGTTTCTTTTCAGCTGAAGTGTTCTAGATATAAATTAAATAATAAGCAAAAATCTTCACAAAAATATTGATTACAAAATATTATTTTCGAAGGTGCGGAACCATCCGTCAAAACAGGCACGTGGCTGACAAAGTTAATGGTTGCAGATAAGACTACGTATCGGTATTTAATTAATATTTGTGAAAATTTTATTGATAATATGTATGGTGTTGATCAGCGCAGACTCAACGTTCAACGCTCATTGCTTAAAACACTAGCGCTAACATAACCACATCATTCGAAATCAGTGCATAAGTCACCAGTGTATAAGACAACAGTGCATACGAAACCCAAGTATATGATAATAGAGTACTCAACATCTTCAGTAAATGATCACTGCATAGAAATCTCTTCGCTTATAATATTAGTGTATATGTTACTGTAAAAGCCAGAACTACGGTAAATCCTAAGATTTTCCAGTAAATCCTAAGATTTACCAACTCTTAATGCTAAAAGTCCGAACTGTTCTATAATCATCGTTTATTTCGGACTTTTACTACCATTCACTTGGTAAATCTTAGGATTTACCTCAAAGACACGGTAAATGTTAAGATAAACATTACCAAAAGATAGGTAACGATTTGACTCATTAGTAGTACAATTAGTGTTTAATAATTATGCATTGTTCTATAAGACTATGGACCGTGTACTCAACACTAAGCTCCTGGCATACCTACCTAGAAACTTATGACGGTCACTTAGGATTAAGTGACCGTCAATACGGCTTTTGCCGAAATTGGTTAACTAGTGATCTTCTAGCGTATGCCATCCGTATCTGTAAATGAGGCCATCGAGAAGCATAGGGAAACGCTTGGCGTCTCTCTCGACATCTCGAAGGCTTTCGATAGGGTCTGCCACGAAATCCTTGTTAGTAAGCTTCCTTCTTTTGGTTTACCTGCTGGATTGAGTGCTTGGATCGCAGACTTTCTGAGTGACCGATCCATTCGAGTGGTCATCGATGGCAGCTCGTCCACTCAAATGGCCATTAATTAATGCCAGAGTCCCTCAAGGGTCAGTGCTCTCGGCAACTTTGTTCTTGCTGCACATTAACAATCTGCTTAAGCCTGGTACCTTTGGGTATGCAGACAGTACTGTTACTGAAAGATACATATCCAATACACGAACTAGTGGGTCACAGATCCAGTCTCTCCAAGTGGCTATGGTTGAGCACTTGAATTGGTCTTGGGAGGCGGTCACTGAATGGGGCAATGCCAATTTACCGCTAAAAGAAGACACATCAATTCTCCTACTTTCCTGGGTGCAACCGTACCGATAACCGACCATCTTGATCTTCTTGGTGTTACGTTGACGTCGACTTATAACTTTGCTCCATATATTGAAGCAAAGGCTCAACTGGCTGCTAAAAAGCTAGGAATCCTTGCAAAGGTGAGACAGTACTTCACACCGGAACAGCTGCTCATACTTTATCAAGCGCTAGTTCGATCATGTATGGAGTACTCCTCTCATCTTTGGGATGGATCTGCCCGATATCAGCTTGATGCGCTTGAAGCTATTGAAACGAGAGCCAAGAAGATCATTGGTAATGATGCACTCGTTTAGTCGAGGCTTCAAAATCTTGAGCATCAACACCGAGTCGCTAGCCTGTCACGTTTCTACCGGTTGCATTTTGAGGAGTGTGCGTCGGAATTGCATAACTAAATAATTCCTCCTAGCCCGTTCCATCATCGGACCATCAGGCGTACGGCGATGCGCCATCGGTACATGGTAGAAGAGGGATACCTCTTATACAAGCAAAAGCGTTTTGGGAACACATTTATTGTACGTACAGCCAACGAGTAGAAATTCCTGCCGGAGTCTATGTTTCGTGATAGCTACACAACAACCCAGGAATCTTCAAGTCAAGAGTGAATAGGTTACTTCTTGGTAAACGCGCTCCATCGTCGAACAAAACCAACATTTACCAACCCTCAATGGTAAAACCTAGCATGTACCAAATTCTAATGGTAAAAGCCCGATTAAATCGTTTCTTTTTCACATATTCTTACATTTACCAATTCGTGTTGGTAAAACCTAAGATTTACTGGTAAAACCTGAGATATACCGTGGTTCGGGCTTTTACAGTAACATATACAACACCAATGGATACGACAACAGTGTATAAGACAGCAGTGCATAAGACACCGGTGTAAAAGACACCAGTGTATAAGACACCAGTGTATAAGACACCAGTGTGTAAGACACTAGTGTATAAGACACCATTGTATAAGACACCAGCATATAAGACAGCAGTGCATAAGACACCAGCGTATACGACAGCAGTGTTTAAGACACCAGTGTATAAGACACCAGTGTATAAGACACCATTGTATAAGACACCAGTGTATAAGACACCAGTGTATAAGACACCAGTGTATAAGACAACAGCGTATAAGACAGTAGTGCATAAGACACCAACGTATAAGACAGCAGTGCATAAGACACCAGCGTATACGACAGCAGTGTTTAAGACACCAGTGTATAAGACACCAGTGTATAAGACACCAGTGTATAAGACACCATTGTATAAGACACCAGCATATAAGACACGAGTGTTCAGCATGACTGTTAACGACAGTCATTTTAATAACTCTTCAGAAACAGAGATCCAACCCATACCGTTACCAGCCCTAATTAATGCCTTTGTTTTGATAGTGCTATCACTGACTGCACTAATTTACGGAGTGACCTCGTGGTGTTTTATCAAGAAGTTTCGAAATTTCAGAAACTATGTACTTGTCAACCTTTTATTTGCAAATATGGTCCGTTTTTTACTACCCGTGTTATATTATGTTATAATTGAAAGGTACATAGAAGTTGGTAATGATAGTGTGATGATACAGATTGCAATTTTTTTTTATATATTTTTTATATTTTTGCTTTCTTTTAACTTTTGGTTAATAGTGTTATGCGTTAATTTTTACATGGATTTTGTAAAAGTTTTCAGTATTGACATTCGTAGGAAGTACCTTAAAAGTAACCTTTTTGCCTGGGGTGTACCTTCTCTACTTATGTTGATTTTACCTTTCATTTTTGAGTATTTAGATGTATATAAATTGACAAATTTAAGCTCCACAGAGATGCTTACCATGTTTCTTAAGGTAATTTACTTTATCCCACCGGTGGTTAATTCAGTTATTTACATAGTGGTTTTATATCATTTATTCCGTGGCAGCAAAATTGGTACGAGTACATCCTTCAACATATTATGGCGTCGATTATATATAGCTACCCTAATATTTATACTTAGTAATATTTTAGCGTTATTCTATTTATTACAAGTAATATGGGAAATGCAAGGATTTTTTTTTCAAGTATTAGGAGAAAATTTGAATGCGATAACTTTAGTTATTTTCATAATTATAGTAAAAAGTAATCGGGAGGCATGGAAGGATTATTATAAAAAAAAGAGATCGATGCAAAACTCGTTTGAATTTAGATGAATCTGTCCCGGGACTGCTGGAAGAGAGTGCATACTCTTCTGTCTGTATTTTCTGTTCAATGTTTAGTGTTTGTGCTTGCGTAAATTTATAAATCAATAAATATTAATATGTTTCGGCATTAGGTACCTACATGAATTTTGAAAAATATTTGGCTTAAAAAATGTATCCAGTTAGGAAAAAGGAATTTATTTTAAAGTTTTTTTTTATATGTGGACAATGATTAAGACCTTTTAGTGAACCATGATGATTTCATTGTACCCTAATAATTACCCAAGTCGCTTGACTTTTTAGATAGAATCTAACACCACTAATACGGGTATATTGTGGTCCAGTGATTAACACTGGACCAATACCTACTGTTTCTTATCTCGAAAGAGATTTTCAACTGGATATTGTTAACTCTTACTTTGGCTCAACTCAAAAGAATTTATTTCAAATGAACCAATACAGCCACTTTTTAAAGCTCAAAGGCCAGTCTGTCAGAAAAAAATATGCTAATTGCACATTCCAAAGCGTAGATCTCTACGGAGAAGAATTTGCAAGAAACTCGACGGACATTCTTTTCAAACATGTTATGTTTTACAAACATCAGTTATACGTTTTCTATAGCTACTATGTGAGATCAATGTAAATAAATTAAGGAGTAAAAAATATAACAATATTAAAATAAACCACTGGTACCTAAGAGATGACCAGTCTAAACTGACAGCGCCAGTTCACGGACATGACGCATGACCCAAAGGGACGAAATCGTCTGTCTGTACCAAGAACGAATACTGCCTTAATGTATTAACGTGTCTTGGCACCAGTTATTTTGTATTATTTATTTATCTTTCTTACAAAAAGGGGTAAGTAACATTATAAACTAAGCCCCACAAAACGTTATATTTAATAAATTGCCGAAAGAGCTTAAAAACTTAATATTAATCTATTAAAACAAAAACTGACAGGTATGCCGTGTCAAAAGTGTTATTATACTGGATCAGATTTTTTATCAGATACATTTTAACATTGTGTAGGTAATTGCAATTTTTGTAACATAGTGTAATTTGCTTCTTTGACGATATTGTAATTACAAATCAAACTTATTATTGAAATCTGAATTATTCTGACATTAACAAATTGCTTTGACTTGTTTGTTGTAACGTTGTATAATTTGCTTTTTTTACAATATTAAATTTTGTAAGGCTTAATAAATGAAACCACTCGTAGACCGTGAGAGATATAATATTATATTTGAAAAAACGTCCTTTCGTTACACAAACACACAAGTCCAACGTACAATACAACACTGACACTATAACTAGACAAGTTAGGTGCGACCGCCCGATGTCGGTTCCGAGAAGGAAGCCGACCGTGCAAGCCAGAGTGCGCTCAACTGCCCGTAACCCGTTCCGAGGTGGAAGCGTGTCCGTGCGAGCCGAACTGCCGCAGCCGCGGCGCGCGAGGGCTTATATAGCGGTCGGCCGCGGAGAGGTGGCGTCGTGCGCTGGAGTGGGGCTCGGTGGGAGGCGCGCGGTCAGGCGCACGCTCATGTTGTGAAGTCGTGTTACAGTCTCCCCCTCTGTCTCCGAAGACGTCCCGGTGAGGAAGACAGGACTTAGGTAGACTGCTGCTTCTTTGGTGGTCTCCCGCGGGGGCGGGACTTGATCGTGGCCGACGGTGTTGGCTTGTTCTTTCGCGGGCGACCTCGCCGGCGTAAGGGCAAGACCGGCTCGGGAGGGGCGTCAGTCGTCGCCCCTTGGTATGGTCGCAGGGCTGAGGAGTGGTACAACCCTGCAGACTGGTGTGGGGTGGCAGGATCAGCAATCTGAAAAGAAGATGGTCCGTGAATGTTTTTGATAACGTATGGGCCATCTCGTCGAGGTGCTAGTTTAGCACTGAAGCCTTGCGCTGATTTGCTTAAGGCATGTTTATCAACCATGACTTGGTCGCCAGGCTGATAATTTGGACACGGCTGACGTCTCTTATCAGCGTATTCTTTCCGTTTCTCTTCCTTCATCTCCTGTACTTCATGTGCTTTCTTTAATGTAGAAGCCATCATTAACAACTTTGGTGTTATCTCAGGAATGAAATTCTCGTTTTGCACTATTTGTCGTAGATCATGACTAGTGTCGTCGATAGTGCGTAGATCTCGACCAAAAGTTAGGTAAGCTGGCGTGTATCCAGTAGATGAACAGACAGCTGTGTTCATCGCAAAACGTATGCTTGGCAGATGTTCCGACCATTTTGTATGGTCGTTGCCCACTAGTATGGCCAATTGCGTTTTCAAATCTCTGTTGCGTCTTTCGACTGGATTTGTTTCCGGGTGATAAACAGGGGTAAAGCCATGATCAATTCCCAAACAGAATGTCAGTTGTTGCATCACGTTGCTGACAAATTGGGAACCATTATCGCTGATGAACCGACGTGGTGCACCATAACGTAAGATGATTTCATCCAGCAATACTCTTGTGCATTCTTCAGCGGTGGCTTGTTTTAATGCAAACAGTTCGACCCATCTACTTGCCAAGTCTTCTATAATGAAAATCCATGTTTCATCTTTGGCTGTCCTAGGTAGGGGTCCGAACAAGTCGAAGGATATAACTTCAAATCTTTGATTGAGAGCTGTAGTCTGGAGCAGACCAGCTGGTTTGAGGTTGCTTGGTTTATACCTCTGACATTCGATGCAGTTCCGGATATAATTTTCTATTTGGGTTCTCATTCCCTTCCAGAAGTATCGCTTAGCAATTCGTTCGACAGTTTTCTCAACACCGTAATGACCAGCGGACGCTTCATTATGGTATACGGCAATAACCTTTTCCCACTCATGCTTAGGAACGACTAGTTGAGCGTTTTCATTATCATTATCTGATTTATATCTGTAGAGTAATCCTTGATTCATGAAATATCCTTTTGTACTCCAATATCTTCCGTTTTCATGTTGATTTCCTTCTAAGTCTTTAATTATTTTTACTATCTCTTGATCTTTTAATTGTTCTTCTCTAATTTCTTTGGACTTCTTTCGCGGCATATCAATCACTATACTGCATACTCCACAGTCTTGTTTCATTGTTGGATCGCAGTTTGGACGTGATAGTGTGTCGGCGACAACATTTGTTCTTCCCTTGATGTATTTAATCGTCAGATTGTAAGGTTGCAGCTGCAGGGCCCATCGTGATAATCGACCTGTTGGGGACTTTAGTGTCATAAGCCACTTCAAAGCTTGATGGTCGGTGAGTACAGTAACATCCGTACCCTCGATGAAGCCACGAAATTTGTTCACTGCCCAGACTACGGCTAGAGCTTCTCGTTCTGTGGTGGAATAATTTCGTTCAGCTGGAGTGAGGAGCCGACTAGCATACTCAACGGGATGCTCGTTTTCGCCCTCCCCCTGCACCAAAACTGCACCTATAGCATAATTGCTTGCGTCTGATTTGATTATGAAGGGTTTGGTGTGGTCTGCCTGCATTAACACCGGTGCTGTGATTAACAGTTTCCGAAGCTCTTCGAACGCTTTCTGCTGTTCATCTTTCCAAGTCCATTCAGCATTCTTTTTCATCAATCGAGTAAGTGGTTCGGTAATCTTTGCGAAATTAGGAATGAATCGTCGATACCATGAGCACATCTGTAGAAACGATATCAAGTGTTTTACGTTAACTGGTGCGGCCATTTCCACTATTGAGGCTATCCTATCAGGGTCAACTTGAAAGCCATCAGGTGTTATGTAGTGTCCTAGATATTTGACTTTAGAACAGAAAAACACGCACTTGTCCTTGTTTGCTGTAAGGTTGAATTCCTTTAAGCGACCGAAAACATCGCTCAGGTCTCTGTAATGTCCATCTAGACTTTCAGACATCACTATCAAATCATCCAGGTAAACAAGCAGCTTGATATGGCTTAAGGAGATGCTAAATCTGTCCATGAGACGCTGAAAAGTCGCTGGTGCGTTTCGCAAACCAAAAGGCATTCTTAGAAATTTATACATACCGAAAGGAGTGATGAAGGCTGTCTTCAACTGATCTTCATCCTTAACCTTAATTTGCCAATATCCGGCGCGGAGATCTATGGTGCTCATGTAGCGAGTAGGCTTAGCACTATGGAGGAGATCATCGATGCGGGGTAGCGGGTACTTGTCGGCAGTTGTTATGGCATTCAACTGCCGGTAGTCGATGCAGACTCGTGTACTGCCGTCTTTCTTGGGAACAAGTACTACTGGCGCTGACCATGGTGAGGAACATGGCACAATGACTTTCTGTTCCAGCATCTTCTCTATCTCTAATTTCAGGGCTTGCAGCTTTATAGGTGACAATCGATATGGGGGTACGGAGATCGGCCTGTGTGATCCAGTATCGATTGCGTGTTCTGTCTCCGTCGTAGGTTTGCCATTGGATACGAATACGGCTTCGTTTTCAGTAAGGAATTGTTGCAGACGTTCCTTTTCTTCTGCTGTCAGCGAACATTCGTGACTGCATATGGCAACGGAAGAGATCTCAGTGCTTGGGAATAAACTAGCAGAGTCAGGGGACAAGTTTACGTCAGCCGCATCGATATGTCTACGTGCATCCTCGTATAAGGCGTCAATGATTGGAGAGTATCCATCAAATAAGACCGTCCGTGGTCTCTTTGGTGGAGTCGAAAATCCTATGGGTATTAGCGGTCCATAAGGTCGTTCCAGTACTTTTCTGTTGCGCCAAGCATAATAGTGTCACTGCCAGGGGAACGAGGAGGCGTCATCAGATGAGGGACTTGTTCTGGCGTTTTCACTGGCGTTTTCACTGGCGTAATCATGGGACTGGGTGTGTTCATTATCGGTGATTCCATTTTTGGCAAGCACACACTGGATAAAACACCCGCAATGTCCATCGAGTTATCCATGCTCTCTGGATTCAACTCGTAAATCTTCCGTGGCTCGTCGATGAAATTACAAGTTCGTTGGGGTAGGTTTAGGGCTAACATGGCATCTTCTATAAAGCCTACTCCGAGGAGCGTTCTGTTATCCCTTGCGTCAGGAAATATGACGAACGAGGTGTCAATATCACGTCCGAAAATATTGACAATCGTCTTAACGGTCAGGACGTCCTGCTTCCTTGCTACTCCATCAGCGAGAGTAATATACATGACTTCCTTTTCAAAGTTTAAGCCATTCTGTTCCAACAGTTTGTAAAGCCGGTAGGAGGCAACACTTGATTTAGCGCACGTATCTATATACGCTATTCCCTTCAAACCTTGTATGGTAATGGGTACTGTGGGGCGCGGTCGAACATCAGCAGTCATGTTGGCGGAGCAGAAACAAAAATCAACTGATGTTGTAGACTGCTTCTCTTTACATTTCGGACAACGACTGCGTATTACTCCTGGTTCTCCACATCCGTAACATGAAAACTTTGGTTTGCCATCATTTTCAGAGTTCGTTGTGAGTTCATTCTTCACAACGTTTTGTTTCTCAGCGTCATCCTTTGCCTTCCTCCTACAGACCTCAGCCGCGTGTCCGGGAAGACGACAGTAACCACACCGTGCCTTATTCTGTTTTTTGCTACTTTTATGTCTCTGTATATTTTCATTGTTTTGTGTTTTGTCGTTCTTTTCTGTTTTATCGTTTTGTTCTTCTTTTTCTCTTAACGTTCTTTCTATGTTTCTCGCTTTTATCAGAAGATCATCAAATGATTTTATAGATTCTCTGTTTATTTTCTCCCTCACAGCTATTCTGAGCTGGCCAAAGACGAGGTTAATCTCTTGTTGGTCGGTGTGTGGTTCCGACATCTCGGCAAGCAGCGCCCGCTTTTTGGCAACGAAGACTTCCGTGGGGGTCTGATCGTCTTGCTTAGCACAGACTATATCCTGGTACAGCTCGTAGTCTAGTCTTTTCGGGGAGAATGTGTCACGCAACCGTTCTTTAAAATTCTCCCACGTCTTCACGTGACCCTTGACGCCTTGCCACCAAATGGCTGCATCGCCGATCATTACCAACGGCATATCCTCCAGCGCATTGGTGTCCGAAATCTTCTCGATGTTTTTAAACACCGTCACTGCTGCTAAGAATGGTTCCACCTCCGTCTTCGAACCTCCAAACTTAACTGGGCACTGGGCAAAGGTACTTCTTTCCCTTGAGGTGCTCGTGATCGCCGAGAGGAGTTCCTTGAATTGGCTGTCCATCATATTGATAGCCATTTTG
This sequence comes from Mythimna separata, assembly GCA_030763345.1. Taxonomy (NCBI): domain Eukaryota; kingdom Metazoa; phylum Arthropoda; class Insecta; order Lepidoptera; family Noctuidae; genus Mythimna; species Mythimna separata. The sequence goes on from CM061192.1 coordinate 11,993,603, forward strand.
TCCGGGGTACTACTTCTATATCTGTCTGGTTTACGAGTCGGTCTGGGCCTTAACAATTTACTATCGTGCTCCACGTTGTGCGCCACTGTAAGGCTTAATAAATGAAACCACTCGTAGACCGTGAGAGATATAATATTATATTTGAAAAAACGTCCTTTCGTTACACAAACACACAAGTCCAACGTACAATACAACACTGACACTATAACTAGACAAGTTAGGTGCGACCGCCCGATGTCGGTTCCGAGAAGGAAGCCGACCGTGCAAGCCAGAGTGCGCTCAACTGCCCGTAACCCGTTCCGAGGTGGAAGCGTGTCCGTGCGAGCCGAACTGCCGCAGCCGCGGCGCGCGAGGGCTTATATAGCGGTCGGCCGCGGAGAGGTGGCGTCGTGCGCTGGAGTGGGGCTCGGTGGGAGGCGCGCGGTCAGGCGCACGCTCATGTTGTGAAGTCGTGTTACAATTTATAAATCATAATTATTTAAATTGGAATTATTTTGACATTTACTTAACAAATAGTTTTTGTGTTAATCTACTCCCTTGACAATATTATAATTACGAATCCTAATTAATTATTTAAATCTGAATTATTTTGACATTAACTTAGTTTTGGTTTTTTTTTCACATTTTGACGTAATTGTACTTATAGAAATGAAATAATGTAATCATTATGTATTTAATTTTGTAGTTCTGTACGAGTAAGTTTTATTTTATTTTTAATACTTGCTGAGTGTAAAAATTGTAACTAATTCTTTTTATATGCCTATAGTAGGCAGATCATACCGAAAATATCATAGCAAATAAAATATTTCTGATTTCTGACCCACATATCATTTCCTAATATACGGAGTGATATCGTCGAGCGTTATCAAGAAGTTTTGTCATACACTATGTACTTCTCAGTGCATCTTAGCTTACGTCATGTGTTACGATCGCCTTTCGATTGTTCCATTTATTTGAACTTTAGGAAAAAAAACTATGTAGGCTTTCTGGCCTCATCCAAGTCTTTTTTCGTTTGAAATATTGTTATTATTCTTTAATGTTAGTTAGTTTATATTTACTTTTAGTTCTTCTTCTTTTCATGTCGATGTCAACTAAATTTTCTCTGACCAGTGTTTAGCAAACTGTACGGTTCTATTATTGGCCTCGTAGATATTCTAAAAGGTACTTGTGGAGGATGGGCAGTTTAGCAAGTGTCGCATATCTTGTGCAGCGGCTCCACACTGGCACTGGGTTAAGGATGGGTCGAGAAAGCAACATTTAGCTAGATTGTTTTTACAGCGGGCGAACCTTGATCCGCAAACTCACAAGCTTTGTTTTTAGTTAAAGATTAGTTAGTATTTTATTGTATTCTGTTTTTTGATTCTCAAATAAATGGTTTTCTTGCTTTTTTGTTTTTTTTTATGTATGATACTTGTACACATTAAGTTCTTATAGAGGAAACATTAGTTATAAAAAATCGAGGACCGCGATGAATGTCGTATATTTTTTTTTTTTTATTATAAATGTCAATAAATTAATGTATGTACATCAATAACTTTTATTTATTTATCAATCAACCATTACGATAAAACGAAAATTACACTGATTAAACACTATTTTAATGTTTTTTGTTCCTTGAATTTATACTTTTACCTATAATAACTTTTTTTTTTTTTTTTTTTTTTTTCCGGTAGGGGAATCATCAGAATGACTTCTCCCACTCTTGGGCGGAGCGGGAGGGCGTGTCAGACTCTTACTGACTAAACCCCTACCCCGTTCCTTCGTTACCATCGATCTGGGGGACACGGTGACAACCTTTCGGATACCGTGTTCCCTAGCTTCGGCCCTACCGGGCCCCTACAGTTTGCTGACATCTCCTTGAGGCGCGCGTGGAACAGAACGCGCCGTCGACGACTAGGCTCGGTCCAGATTATTACCAGACTGCCGGACGGCGAGCTACCCAGCGCTCGCTGTCCGCGAGCCCGCGCCTACGGTGGTCGGAAATCGGGATCGGGATCTCGGCGGCGGCGGCGTGAGTTCCGTTGCCTCACGCGGTCGGCAGCCTCCTTCGCTAACATTACTGCTTCGCAGAAGGAGGCGACTGCCTGCCACCCCTCCTCGCTCCGGACCATGGCCTCTACCAGGGCCCGGCGCGAGAGATCACCGCCGCCGATAGCCTCCACAAGGACACGGCGGTGCTCCGCCCAAGCGGGTACCTATAATACCTGGGACCTGTTGCGGGACCTATCCCGCATTTTACGTAAAATATTATACAGGTTGATTGGAAGATCGATGCAAAGCTTTAAAGCGAAGATAGTACAGATCATTAAGAACCATTTCAGTCATTATTATGTTTGGCGAAGTTTTATAAAAAAAAATTAAAGCTTCTTTTAATTTTTTTTTAATTCCCAAAAATTTAAGTAATCTGCAAATTTTTAGGCAAATTAAATGATAAATCAATTAATTTTTATTTAATTTAATTAAGGTAATGTCTATGCAACCCTAAACATGTTTTAGGCTTTTCTGTCATAAGGCATTTTTTTACGGGCATTTAAAGTTCAGCAGAAATTTAGAAAAAAATAACAGAACGTTTTTTCAAACTTATTAAAAAAAAAGAAGGGTGCTTTTTTTGTTCAAACCTTTTTGAATACAAGTTTGATAAGCGTTCTTTCTTTTGAGGTATCATTTACGCGGACATCTTACAAATTATTGAAGTTAGGACCTAGAAACCAATTAATGGGATTTTTTTTTAATTTCGTCTGACTACTTAAAACAACATTTGAATAAAAAATTATTTAGTTGTCATATTTAAAGCTTTAAGGCGATGATAGTACAGACAATTTAGAACCATGTAAGACATGATTGCCTTAGACGAAGTCTTACCAATTTTTTTTTAACTACTTTTGTATTATTTTTGAAATATTCCCAAAATTGTAAGTAAACTGCTTATTTATGGCCAAATTAAATGATAAATGAGTTCATTTTAATTTATTTATTACGGTAATATGTAAGCAACCCAGGAAAGTATGTCTTACGTTTTTCTAACATTGGACATTTTTTTACATACTTTTAAAGTTCTGAACAAATTTAATTTTTTTATCAATACGACAGAAAAACCTAAGCTATAGTTTGCTGGGTTGCTTACACATTACTGTAATAAATATGCAGTTTACTTAAAATTTTGGGAATGTTTTGAAAAAAAAACGTAAAAGTAGGATTAAAAAAAAAAAAACTTTGCCGAACATAATCATGCCTTAAATTGTTCTATATGGTTTGTACTATCTTCGCTTTAAAGCTTTGCATCGATCTTCCAATCGCCCTGTATATGTCACATGAAATTTTATTTTATTGTACCCACTGTTTAATATACTTAATAAAATAAAATATTCTGTACCTGCAAAAACAAAGGGCAAGTGCGAGTCGAACTCGCGCACCAAGGGTTCCGTACCAACTTAATTACGGTTTACGATTTATGACGTGTTAAAAAAAGACTGCTTACTAGATCTCGTTTAAACCAATTTAAGGTGGAAATTTAGTTTTTCATTCTCTTATTTAAGAAGTTACAGTTACATTTTACCACTTTGGAAATGTCTCTCTATTTTTGTGTGAAAATCTTAATGCGGTTCACAGAATGCATCTACTTACTAGTATAGTTCTTTTAGTTTCGGAAAAAAATGGCGGTGACGTACGGACAGCCAGACAGACATGACGAATCATAAGGATTTCGTTTTTTGCCGTTTGGCTACGGAACCCTAAAAATGTTGATTATTAACATTTTAATTAAAACAGCGTTGGTATATTTAGGATTTGATAATTAATTAATTTACCTAGAAATCGGATTGTTTTGATTTTTCCTTATGTAGGTTTTGGGTTCCCTACCGAAATGGTGTTTGATTGAACTCGTAGTGATTTTGAAGTTGCAAAACAGGGATGTTGCGAACATTCGCATCCGCATCCGCAAATGCGGATGATCCGCATAGATTTCGACATTTGCATCTGCATCCGCATCCGCATCCATCAGTGCGGATGTTCATGCGGATGCGAATATCATGCAAGTGGCGACAAGAAAGAATTGGGCGGGGCCCGGCGATTGGCGCGTGCCGGCCGCACGTGGCAATGTCCAATGGGAGCAAAGAAATTGGTGACAAGACTAGACACGTTTGTTGTGGTGTATCATTTTGTTTCTTGTAAATAAATCATTACGTGTTTTATTGCGCTGTGGAATACTTATCGTATAAATAGATTTAAATATTGTTGTAATACAGTGATCATTGTGTGTATAAAGAGTTTACAAAATAAGTGTTTATGAGTAAACTTTAAATTAGTTAGACAAGATCGCAAGGTAAATTCTATTATGTTACACCGGTATTACGTTTTTTATAATATTTTATATAATATCTTTTGGCGTAGGTATTTAGGTTCAAAATTGCTTGACTGGATTTTTGTAAAATAAAATGCGTGTATGCTTGACCACAACTTAAATGCGACTAACTTGACATTTGGTTTGGTTACGTCTTTATAGTTAAACTTTCAACAATCTTAAATATCCGCATCCGCATCCGCATCCGCGGATGTGAACCTTCAAAACTCCGCATCCACATTCGCATCCGCGGATGTGAAAAAATCAGCATCCGCAACATCCCTGTTGCAAAACAGGACGAAACATTCTGCAAACCTAAATTAAAAAGATTCGTCCGACCAGACGGGTATTGTTTTTTTCAGCTTCCAGATAAAATTTAAATAATAAGCAAAATCCTTCACAAAAAAATTGATAACAAAATATTATTTTCAAAGGTGCGGAACCATCCAACAAAACAGGCACGTGGCTGAAAAAGTTAATGGTTGCAGTTACGACCTCGTATCGGATTTTAATTAATATATTTTGTGATAATTTTATTGATAATATGTATAGGCCTAATAAGCGCAGACACAACGTTAAACGCCATCGAAAACGACAGTATTGTGTACAGCACTAGTGTATATATTATCATATCAGTATATACAGGATCATTGCTGACAACACTAGTGCTTACGTCACCACATCATTTAAAATCAGTGCATAAGACACCAGTGTGTACGACAGCAGTGCATAAGACTGCAGTGCATACGACACGACTGTATAAGACTGCAGTTTATACACACGAGTGAATAAGCCAGCAGTGCATACGACACCCAAGCATATGATAATAGAGTACTCAACATCTTCAGTACATGATCACAGCATAGAAATCTCTTCGCTTATAATAATAGTATATACAACACCAGTGGATACGACAACAGTGTATAAGACAGCAGTGCATAAGACACCAGTGTACAGCATGACTGTTAACGACAGTAATTTTAATAACTCTTCAGAAACAGTCCGACCCTTACCGTTACCATTCATAATTAATGCCTGTGTTTTGGTAGTGCTATCACTGACTGCACTAATTTACGGAGTGACCTCGTGGTGTCTCATCAAGAAGTTTCGACATTTCAGAAACTACGTACTTATCAACCTTTTATTTGCAAATATAGTCCGTTTTTTACTACCCGTGTTATATTTGGTTATAATTCAAAGGTACATAGAAGTTGGTGATGACAGTGTTGTGAACATAGTGATAATATTATTATGTTATTTTTTATTGATATTTTTGCTATCTATTAACTTTTGGTTAACAGTGCTATGCATTAATTTTTACGTTGATTTTGTGAAAGTTTTCAGTATTGACATTCGTAGGAAGTACCTTAAAAGTAACCTTTTTGCCTGGGGTATACCTTTTTTAATTATGTTGATTGTACCTGTCATTTTTGCGTTTTTAGAAATACCTGAATTGACAAATTTTAGCAGCGATGAAATGTTTGTCACGGTTTATAATGTAATTTACTTTACGCCACCGGTGGTTAATTCAGTTATTTACATAGTGGTTTTATATTATTTATTCCGTGGCAGCAAAATTGGTACGAGTACATCCTTCAACATACTATGGCGTCGATTCTATATAGCTACCCTAATATTTATACTTAGTAATATTTTAGCATTATTCTATTTATTACAAGCAATATTTGATATACCAATATTTTTTTTAGTAGAAAATTTGAATACGATAACTTTAGTTGTTTTCATAATTGTAGTAAAAAGTAATCGGGAGGCATGGAAGGATTATTATAAAAAAATGAGATCGCTGCAAAACTCGTTTGAATTTAGATGAATCTGTCCCGGGACTGCTGGAAGAGAGTGCGCACGTAGATATATACTCTTCTGTCCGTATTTTCTGTTCAATTTTCAGTGTTTCTGTATGCGTAAATTAATAAATTAATAAATAAGTATGAATATGTTTTGGCATTAGGTACATGAATTTTGAAAATTATTAGGATAAAAAAAATGTATCCAATCCAGCACCACTCGGCTGTCTTCATATACGGAGTGACATCGTCGAGCGTTATCAAGAAGTTTCGTCAGACACTATGTGTTTCTCAGTCAAGCCTTTTTCTTTTTAAATATTGTTATTATTGTTTAATGTAAGTTAGTTTATGTTTACTTTTAGTTCTATTTTTTCTTTTCATGTCGATGTACTTCAACTAAATTTTCTCTGACAAGTGTTTGGCAAACTGTACGGTTTTATTATTGGCCTCGTATAGATTCTAAAAGGTCGTTGTGCAGGATGGGCACTTTTAGCAAGTGCCGCATATCTTGTGCAGCAGCTCCACACTGGCACTGGGTTAAGGAAGCGCCATTTGACCAGATTGTTTTTAAAGCAGCCAACTTGGCAAGCTTAAAACTTCTTACTTTTATATTTAAATATTTTTACTGTTTTTTGTTTTTTGAGTCTCAAATTAATGGTTTTATTGCTTTTTTCTTGTTTTTTTTTATGTATAATTCTCGTACATATTAAGTTTTTATAGAGGAAACATCAGTAATAAAAAAGCGAGTACTACAATGAATGTCGTGGATTTAATTATTTAGATTTAAAATGTCAATAAATTAATGTATGTACATCAATAACATCTTTTTATTTATCAACTAGCTGACTCGGCAAACGTTGTTCTGCCACATAAATTGTATGTAAGTAACATGATTTTTTAAAATTTGTATCCGAAGAACCCAAATATCTTACGGAACCCTATTTGTTTCCAAAATAAAATTTAGCCTATGTTACTCGTGAATAATGTAGCTTCCGAAAGGTGAAAGAATTTTTAAAAACGGTCCAGTGTTTTTTAAGCCTATTCATTACAACCAAACAAACAAAGTTTTACTCTTTATAATATTAGTATAGATCAACCATTACGTTAAATGATAAATGATAAATGATGATGATGATAAATGATATTTATTTTGCAAATAGGTTTCACGAAACACTTTTACACGTCAATTTTTTTTTTGTCATAATCATTAATCTAGATGAGGCCGGTGTTTCCTATCTGACTACCCTGAGAAGAAACACCGAAACAAACTCAGGGGTCACAGTCTCTTTTAAAAAAAAATCCATACAAAATGTATTGGTCAAATCATATGCGAACTATGCAGATTAGGGTCTGAAATGGCCTTTTAAAGAAAGAACCATGCAGATTTGAGTGGACCTGTCCAGTCAGTGCAAGCATTTGTCATTCGTCGTAAAGCTCAACTCAGGACTACTAAGGAGCTCAACGTCTTGACGAACAATACAAAGGAAAGGACATTTGGTTAGGCCGCAAAAATACTCAAATTGCCAGACATAAGTTACAATTACTGAAAAGAAAGGAAAAAGAAAGCTATCCACATAGTCCTCACATTCACAAAAAAAAAGATATAAATAAAATTTACAAAAATTGTAAAAATAATATGTCAGATTGTAAAAAAAATGAATATTAATGTCAAATTGAAATATAAATTGTGTACTACTCCATTAAATTTACAATGGAAAAATGCAATCAAAATCAAAAATCCAAAAGAATAAACGACAGTACAGTGAGTACTGGAGCAGGTCAATCCCAAGCCTTATTGTCCTCAACATAGTCCTTTATAGTATAAAAAGCCTTTTGGCAAAGTTTACGCTTTACAAATGATTTAAATTTATTGAGGCTTAGTTCTTGAATATGACTGGGAAGTTTATTATAGAAGTGTACACATTGACATCTAAATGAGCCCCCTATTTTTTTGAGCCTAGTTGCAGGAACTACAAATTTGTGCTTATTTCTAGTATTAAAATTATGTATGTCACTGTATTTTTTAAACATGTTTTTGTTCTTATGGGCATATAAGATATTCTCATAAATATATTGTGAAGGCACAGTCATTACCTTGATCTCCTTAAATTTATCTCTGAGGGAGTATCTGGGACTTAAATTATAAATGGAACGAATAGCCCTTTTCTGTAAAACGAAAATTGTTTGGATATCGGCGGCATTTCCCCACAGTAGAATACCGTACGACATCACACTATGAAAGTAGCTAAAATAAACTAAACGGGCTGTTTCTAAATCAGTTAAATTTCGAATTTTTCTTACAGCATATGCTGCAGAGCTAAGTTTTTTAGATAATTTGTCTATGTGTGGGCCCCACTGAAGCTTGGCATCTAAAGTTATGCCCAAAAACACTGTAGTATCTTCAGGACTCAACTCCTTTCCTTTTATTAGCACACTAGTTTCAACTTGCCTAACATGGGGCATGGTAAACTTTATGCATTTAGTTTTCTTTTCATTCAAATGTAGGTTATTTACATTAAACCAGTGTACTATTTTAGAGATAACTATATTTATATCGTCAGTAACCGACTGCTGACGTTTCAATTTAAACAAAAGTGAAGTGTCGTCTGCAAACAACACTATATTATCGTTATCCTTCATGAGGTAAGGTAAATCGTTAATATAAACTAGGAACAAAAATGGGCCAAGAATTGAGCCCTGAGGGACACCCATTTTTACTACAGACCCAGGAGATCTTTTTCCGTTTACATCAACTCTCTGAATCCTATCGCCCAGATATGATGCAAGAAGATCCAGGGAGGAGTTCCGGATTCCGTAATGGTGTAGTTTCCTGATTAATGTTTCATGGGGAACACAATCGAAGGCCTTAGACAAATCGCAAAAAATACCCAGGACATCGCATTTGTCTTCCCATGCATCAAAAATATGTCCTAAAAGTTCAACACCAGCATCGGTTGTTGAACGACCCCTTGTAAAACCGAACTGTTTGGTATGCAACAATTTATGTTTATTAAAAAACTTTTGCAATTGCTCTAAAATGAGTTTTTCAAATATTTTACTAAAAGTGGGTAGCACTGAAATAGGTCTGTAATTCGTGGGGTCAGATGTACTGCCCGTTTTGAACAATGGTATAATTTTACTATTCTTCATTAAATCAGGAAACTCACCGCGATCGATACAATTATTAAAAATAAACGCTAAAGAAGGAGCTACAATATGGATTATAGACTTAACAACGTCCACAGAATTACCCCATAAATCAGCAGTCTTTTTTACATTTAAGGACTTAAAGGTCTTAACAATATCTGCACAAGTAACATGTTCGAAATTAAAAACAGAATTGCAAACTTTAACGTTTTCTTTAAGCAGAGAATCTGCAGCTGTGGGTGATGAGTTCAGAGATTTTGTTGTTGATATAGGGATCTCTGAAAAGAAGTTCTCAAAAGCCACAGCAACCTGTGAGTCTGATGTGATCACATTGTCATCAATTATGAGTTTATAGTCACTAGATGGTCTCGTAGACCTTCCAGTTTCACTATTTATAACATTCCAAGTAGTCTTAATTATATTTTTACTGTTTTTAATTTTGGAACTCAAATAACGTGATTTCGCTAGAGAACAAACTTTTTTAAATAATTTCGAATAATTTCGAACATATAAATTAAATTCAGCAGTATTAACAAGAATTCTTTCGTCATACAATTCGTAAAGCCTAGTTCTACTTTTATGAATACCAGTGGTAGCCCATTCACTGAACGACACATTACTGTTAACCGAGAGAGACTTAGGTATGAAAGTAGAATTAAATTGATTACAGTACATGTTAAAGAAACCTTCATATTGATGATTGAGATCATCATATGTAGACAAGTCGGGTAAATTATTAATAAGTTTTGTTTTAAAACTTTCTAAACGACTTGCAGTTTTAGGGTTAACAATGATATTCTTTTTAGCCACTATGTTGCATTTGTTTTGAAAAGTAATTAATTGCCCACAATGATCAGAATCTAATAAATTAATGACTTCTTTGCGACTGGGTACAACATCCGTATAAATATTATCTATACATGTGGCACTATTAGGAGTTATTCTAGTGGGCTCCAAAAATTGGTTAACCAGATTGTAGGACTTAAATAGACTTAAAATTTTACTACATAAACTTGAGTTTTCTAGTAGATTGATATTAAAATCACCACAAGTGATTATGTACTTATTTGAATGGCAAATCTTGTGGAACACTTCATCCATTACCTTTTCGAAGCAGTCATACAATCCGGAAGGGGGTTTGTAAACACTTAATATAATAAATTGATCCAGTTCAACGCAAGCTATTTCAACTGACCGCTCAACAGATAAGCTCACAATGTCCTGCCGTTCTTTATATTTCAAGTGGTTATTTACAATTATCATTGAGCCACCACGTATAGCATTAATTCTGCTGAACGAACTACCAATCTGGTGATTACTAAAATTGAACATTAACTGTTGGCTTTTAAGCCAATGTTCTGTTAAACAAAGAATATCAATATTATTACAATTTAAGAAAAGTTCTACTTCTAAATCTTTGTTCATAAGACCTTGAATATTTTGATGCACCAGGTTGATATTATTTGTTGAATTTAAGACTTTAGTGGAATATTCGTTCAGTGTCTTCTTGTGCCTGGCGTTTAATCCCGGCCATTGCCAGGGTCCGCCTTCCGACTAAGTCTCCTCCACTTTGCCCGGTCGAAAACATCCTTCCCAGTGAGGTCATTGGCTCTCATGTCAGACTTGACGACGTCCAGCCAGCGCTTGCGGGGGCGACCACGGGACCTAGCCCCAAGGACAGCCATATCCATGCATCTACGACCAACGTACTCCCTAGGGCGGCGCATGATGTGGCCATACCATCGCAGACGACACTCTTGCAGTTTTTCCCCCACGTCACGGACACCAAGACTACCTCGGATGTATGAATTGCGTATGCGATCGGATCGCGTTACGCCACTCATCCACCTCAGCATCTTCATCTCCGTGACGCGAAGCTCCTGGGTGTGTCTGCCCAGTGCTGGCCAACACTCGCCGCCGTAAAGAAGGACAGGCTGTATGATGCATTTATATATCTGCCCCTTGAGCTTCGGAGGCATTTTGCGATCGCATACAACGCCCGTAACCTCGCGCCACTTCGCCCAAGCCGCGCCTATGCGTGCTTGGACATCGTCGTCTACGTTGCCAGACTCGTGCAGCACGGATCCAAGGTACCTGAACTTATCGGACCTTGTAATCAGGTCCGAACCTATCCGGATGGTATTCGAATCCGTGCTGCCATAGGACATGTACTCAGTCTTCGCCACATTCAGTCTCAGACCACCGTTTTCCAGCGTGTCCTTCCAAACGTTGACTTTGCGCTCAAGTTGGGCTTTGTTCTGGTTAACGAGGGCTATGTCATCGGCATACATCATTAGCCACGGAGGCTGGTCTTGGATGTGTGCCGTAACTACATCGAGCACAACGTTAAACAAGAACGGGCTAAGAGCCGAGCCTTGGTGAACGCCAACAGATATTGGAAAGACGTTGGATTCGCCAACCGCGGTCTGGACAGAGGACACGGAATCGCGGTACATGTCTCTGATAATGTCAATATAGGCCTCGGGCACACCCTTGAAGCGAAGTGCCCTCCAGATGGACTGCCGAGGAATACAGTCGAAGGCCTTCTGCTGGTCTAAAAAGGCCATATGCAGAGCTCTCCTTCTCTCCCTGTACGCCTCAGTCAAAGTCCGCAAGGCGAACACTGCGTCCATGGTGCTGTTACCCGCCCGGAAGCCGTATTGACACTCAGAGACAGTACACTCGGTACGGAGCCTTGTGTCAATTATGCGCTCGAAGAGCTTCATGGTGTGGCACATGATCTTGATACCGCGGTAGTTACTACAATCCTGTACACTACCTTTGCCTTTGTAGATCGGAATGATCAGGCTAGATCGCCACTGGTTCGGCATTTCCTTGGTGATCAGGATGCGGTTAAATAGATCCGTCAGAAGGTCCACACCATGTGAGCCCATCGCCTTCCACACTTCAAGTGGCACGTTGTCAGGCCCGACCGATTTCCGGTTCTTCATGTAGCGAAGAGCAATGCGGGTTTCGTCGGGGGAAATAGGGGAAATAAGTCCAAGGTTAGGAGGCGGTTCGGGAGGAAGGTTATGGGGATGCTGTTTGTTTGACAGCTCCGCAAAGTATGTACACCATCTCTCCTTAACAGAGGGGGCATCGTAGAGCAGCTTACCCTCGGCGTCCCTTACACAGAGACATTTGCTAATGTCCCGTGTAGCTTTCTCCCGGGCACGCGCCAGCTTAAAAATAAGCTTCTGCCCCTCCGCAGTTTCCAGCTTGTCGTACAAGGGCGACAAACTTTTGCTGCGGGCTCTGGCTACAGCTTTTTTGCAGGCGCGCTTAGCCGCTCCATATGCCTCCCTGTCCTCCGGAGAGTTGGACCCCTGCCACTTTTTAAATAAGGCCTTCTTCTTCCGGATCGCCCCCTGAACCCCGTCATCCCACCACCACGTCTCCTTGTCTATGGTTCTACCACCACGAGAAGTGCCAAGGACGCGCTTACCCGCAGCGGTGATTGCAGAATGAATCCTACTCCATATCTCTTGAGCGGATTCATGCGGAGCACTGATCTCGAGATGCTCGACCTCCGCAATGAAATCCGACTGCTTAGGACCATTAAGCAACCACCACTTAGTGCGGGGTTTGCGTTTCTCGACCACTTTCTTCTTTGGTACAACTGCCAAGTCCAGGACAAGGAGGCGGTGTTGAGCCGTTAAGCTCTCCCCTGGGATGACTTTGCAGTTGGTAACCTTGCCAATATGGCACCGTCGCACCAGCAGGTAATCTATTTGGGTTGAGTAGGAACCACTACGATACGTAACAAGATGCTGGGGCTTCTTCTGAAAGAATGTGTTCGCGATGGCTAGGTCAAACACAGCGCAGGTCCTGAGTATACTAACTCCCTCTGCATTTACTTGACCATAACCAAAACCACCGTGAACACGTCCGTACTCTCCAGCAAACTGACCTACGTGACCGTTGAGGTCCCCCCCAACCAAAACATCTTCGGAATTCGGAATAGCGCGCAATACGTCCTCGAACTCATCCCAGAAGGCCTCCTTTTCAGACTCACAGCAACCAGTTTGAGGAGCATAGGCGCTGACTAGGTTCGTTACCGACCCTTCGATCAGCACCCTAACTCGCATCAACCGGTCGCTGTATCGGTTTACTTCAAGGAGTCCATCCTGAACGTCCTTAGACAGCACTACGGCCACACCGTTCCTGCCTGATGGTGATCCGGCGTACACTAGCCGGTACCCCTGCCCGATGTCACGGGACTTATTCCCCTTCCAGCGCGTCTCCTGAAGGAAGGCGCACTGGACCCGACGCTTCGCAAGTACGTCCGCGAGTTCTCTGCAACGTCCACTTAGAGAGCCAATGTTCCAGGTGGCAAAGCGGAACTTCCTTTTGGGTACTGACATCTTTAGCCGTGCCCGTACTTGACACGGTAGCCCTAGCCCACTTGTCGCAGGTTTAGGGCGATGTGCCTGCGCGTCGTTATGCGGCGACGCCCTAGCCCGAGTACCCATTCGCAACTTACTATCCATAATTATATGACTGATGTTGGTTTTACGTGGGGCGACCAGCCGTCTGACCCCCACAACCCTACGAGAGGGAAACCAGGATCGCCAGAGCCTCGTCCGTTGAACAGCAGGGTGCACCGGTAGCAGGTGAGGTTGGCTTGGGTCCTTAGGATGTAAACGGACCCCAATCACCCCAACACGGAATATTCGTTCAGTGTGTTCATAGCTTTTATGCCAGAGATTGACTCTGTTGTCTTAAACCGCAAATGACACTGATTATATACTATTTCAATGTTTTTTGTTTTTTTTTTTGTTACCTGGGACCTGTTGCGGGACCTATCCCGCATTTTACGTATAATATTATATATATCACATGAAATTATATTTTATTGTACCGACTGTTTAATATAATGAAATAAAACATTCTGTACTTGCAAAAAAATGGGCAAGTGCGAGTCGAACTCGCGCACTGAGGGTTCCGTGCCAACTTATTACGGTTTACGATTTCATCATCTACCTAGCCTTTTTCCCAACTATATTGGGGTTTTTTTTTTATGGTAGGCGAATCATCAGAATGACTTCCCCCGCTCTTGGGCGGAGCGGGAGGGCGTGTCAGACTCTTACTGACTAAACCCCTACCCCGTTCCTTCGTTGCCTTCGTTCTGGGGGGGACTCGGTGTCAACCGTTAGGAATACCACATGTTCCCCCCAGAGGCTTCGGCCCTACCGGGCCCCTACAGCTTGCTGACATCTCCTTGAGGCGCGCGTGGAACAGAACGCGCCGTTGACGACTGGGCTCGGTCCAGATTATTTCCAGACTGCCGGACAGCGAGCTACCCAGTGCTCGCCGTCCGCGAACCCGCGCCTACGGTGATCGGAAATCGGGATCGGGATCTCGGCGGCGGCGGCGTGAGGACCGTTCCCTCACGCGCTCGCGGTCAGCAGCCTCCTTCACGAAAGTCAAAAAAGTCAAAGTCAAATATTTTTATTTCACATAGGCCTACATGGGCACTTATAAAACGTCGAAAACTAGTGCACGGTTCCAAATTGGTCGTTTCCTATGGAGAAGAACCGGCAAGAAACTCCATGGTTACTCTTTTCAAAAAACTATTGAGTTTACAACATTTTCATATTACAACACAGACACTTATGCGAGGACAGTGTAGACCAGTCAATATTGCACCCAAAACCACATTAAAGATAAAATTAGTCAAAAACTGGGTTCAAAAAGGTAGTAATTAAAATCTGTAGTCTACAGTGCCCACTCATTCACATTATACGAAAGAAGCTATATAAATATAAGAACAAAAAAACAATTATAAAACTTATCAACGAATGAGATGTTAAAACAAAAAAAAAATCACGACTTAGTGAATTTAAGGTGATTGGGATCCGAATAATATAAAAATATTGCAAAAGCAATGGCTTGAGTAAATAAATAAAATAAGACAAACATGGAGCAGTTAATAGACATGTTTACACAATAATGCAGTTAATGAGTTACCAGGGGGCCACATGTGCAGAAGCAGTTAATGCCAAACAAGCGTGTCTTCGACGTAGTCTCTAACCTTGTAATATGCTTTTTTGGTTAGGACACGCTTAATATGCGTTTTGAACTTTCCCTCGCTAAGTTCTATAACGGACTTGGGCAACTTATTATAAAAGCGTATACTATTGACAAGGAATGACTTGCTGGTCTTCGCTAGTCTCCATTTAGGTAACACGATTTCGTGTTTCCTACGCGTATTTTTGTCATGTAAATCACTTCTAATTTTAAAAAGTCCTAAGTTTTTACGTACATACAATATACTTTCTAAAATATAAAGAGAGGGCAGAGTTATTATATCAATTTCTCCAAATATATTTCTAAGGGACTCACGAGGACCCATTTTATAGATAGCCCGAATTGCTCTCTTTTGCAATATAAAGATTGATTCCGCATCAGCCGCAGACCCCCACAATAAGATGCCATAGGACATAATACTGTGGAAATAAGCATAGTACACTAATCTGGCTGTGGCTACATCTGTCAATTGCCTAATTTTTCTTACTGCATATGCTGCTGAGCTTAACCTACCAGAGAGAGTTCCAATATGAGCACCCCACTGCAGTTTAGAGTCTATTGTTACACCTAGGAACACAGTTTCCGTAATAGCATCAAGTTTTTTACCGTCAAGCATTAAATTAAGGCCTACTTGAGGGACATTTGGTAATGAAAACTTTATACATTTAGTTTTGTTCGCATTTAGTAAGAGGTTATTAGCTGCGAACCATTTCGAAAGAACAGCCAGACTTTCATTAACATGCAAGACATCAGCATCTTTTCTGTCTACTTTAAAAATAAGAGAGGTGTCATCAGCAAATAGAATTATATCGGATAAACTAGCCATCTTGTAAGGAAGGTCATTAATATAAACCAGGAAAAGGAAAGGGCCAAGAATTGAACCCTGGGGCACGCCCATCTTTACCAAAGACCCCGAGGACGTCGCCCCATTAATGGTTACTTTTTGCTGCCTGTAAGATAAATAGGAAAAAACAAGATCAGCAGCTCGTCCACGAATTCCGTAATGATGTAATTTACAGATCAGAGTATTATGGTCAACGCAGTCAAATGCTTTTGAGAGGTCACAGAATATGCCAATAGCATCCTGGGACTTCTCCCAGGATTCCAAAATGTGACTGATGAGTTTCACTCCTGCATCTGTCGTTGACCTTCCTTTCGTGAAGCCAAACTGATGACTATGCAAGATCCTATTAGAGTTAAAGTGACACAACATCTGGTCCAGCATGATTTTTTCATATATTTTACTCAATGCTGGAAGCACAGATATAGGTCTATAATTAGAGGGATCACTCTTACTTCCTGATTTGAAAATTGGTACTACTTTACTATGTTTCATTAAATCAGGGAATGTACCACTGTCTAAACATTGGTTAAATATTCCTGTTAGGATAGGAGCAATTGTATCAATAATATCTTAACAGATATACCCCATAAGTCCTCCGTGTTTTTTACGCTAAGACTTTGGAATGTTTTTTTAATTGTATCGATAGATATACGCTTGAATTCAAAGGTTGGTATATCCTTAGTGAAATTTTCTTTTAAAAAAGATTCAGCAAGCAAAGATGAAGAAGGGAGAGATTTCGTAACTTCTATAGGGATGTTAGTGAAAAAGTTTTCTAATGTCTCTGCCACTTCTGACTTATCTGATATGATCTTGTTATCAATTCTTAGCGACAAATCATTCCGATCACGTTGATTTGTCTTTCCAGTTTCCCTGTTTATTACCCTCCAGACAGTTTTGATTTTATTATTAGAATTTCCTATTTTCTTACTTATTGACTTAGATTTAGCTTGGGCGCAGACTCTTTTGAATATCTTTGAATAAAGTCTAACGTGGTTATGCAAGTTAGGATCAGATGATAACGATTTTTCATAATATAACTGATATAAAGTATCTCTGCTTTTTCTAATACCAGCAGTTGCCCATTCATTAAATTTGGATTTATTGTTTATTTTAATTTTTTTAAGTGGAAGTTGAATTCATGGCATACTGTAGAAAATAATGTAGCATAATTTACATTGGGGTCTTGCGAATCAAAATTGGCTGTTGAGAGACTACCAAAAACATTGTTATTAAAACTGTTTAATTTATTTTTAGTAAGCGATCTAAACTCTGCAGTTGAATCCAATTAGAACTTCTTGACTAACTCAAAAGAAACGAGCTGACCAGTATGGTCAGACCTCACGCCACTAATTAAGGATGCGTCTTTTATATTACAATTAGTAAAGATGTTATCTATGCATGAAGCTGAAGTAGCTGTTATTCTTGTAGCTTCATTAAATATACATTTTAGATTAAAAGAACTAAATAACGAGAGAAGTTTACGCGTATCAGGAGAATTTACCAAAAGATCAATATTTAAATCTCCACAAACGAAAACTAACTTGTTATCTCTAATAAGTTTATTTAGTATTTCTTCCATAATGATTAAAAAGGATGTCAAGTTTGAAGCAGGTGGTCTGTAGACACATAAGAAAGTTTGGCCCTCCACCTCTGCACATGCTACCTCACATAGGCGATCAACAGAGCAAGCAGTGATATCTTTCCTTTCCTTATATTTGAAAGAATTACTACATAAAATCAAAGTACCACCCCCTATTGATGATCTGTTGTACGCACTGGCAACTGAAAAATTATGAACATTAAACAACATTCTATCTGGTTTTAACCAGGTTTCACAAAAACATAAGATATCCATATGATATTTATCTATTAACATTTCCACGTCTAGAATTTTACCAGAGAAGCGATTTATATTCTGATGGAATAATAAAAGTTTATTGCTAGGCTTCCCTTTGGTCGTATCTACTAGTTTAAAGAATTATTATCAGTATCATTAGGTATCCTAGTTAACACTGACTCGTCACTTAACCTAATCCCAGTTAAATCATCAATAACTGTATGTATATTAAAAGCTAACAAAGTAGCCAATAAACGTCGACTTTTCTTGGGAAGAAACATATCTTCCCGATTTAAAATAAAATCTCTAACAAAATTGTTAGTATCAAAATATAATAGTCGGTCACTATGACGGCATGACAGATGATGCATCACATTATTTAGCTTAAAAATTAAGTCATTGTCATGATTATTTAAAGTATTAGAGTATGGCAGAGCACACAATATTAATTTACCTAATTTTAATTTTAGGAGGGTTTCAATACCCTGAACGAGCATTACTGCTTCGCAGAAGGAGGCGACCGCATGCCAACCATCCTCGCTCCGGACCATGGCCTGAACCAGGGCCCGGCGCGAGAGGTCGCCGCTCCCGATAGTCTCCACGAGCACGGCGGTGCTCCGCCCAAGCGGGGCACACTTCTACCGTGTGCTCCACCGTGTCCTCCGGGCGGTCAACTATATTGGGGTTGGCTTCCAGTCAAGCCGGATTTAGCTGAATACCAGTATTTTACGAGGAGCGGCTGCCTACCAGACCTCCACAACCCATTAACTGGGGTAATACGGTACTTCATGGCAAGACTGGAGTCAGATTTACTGGCTTCTGACTATCCGTAACGACTGCCAAAGATCTACAAATGACAGCCGGGACCAACGGCTTAACGTGCTTTCCGAGGCACGGAGGAAACTCGTTATGTTAAGATGGTCACCCATCCACAGACCAACATAGGCACGCGTTGCTTAACCTTGGAGATCGACCTGTGCGGCTGTTATTATCTAGCCACGAGCTCCTCACGGCTAGGCAGATGATGATGATTTAGGATTTGCTAATTAATTCATTTAGGTACCCAGATATCGGATTGTTTTGATTTTTCCTGATGTAGGTTTTGGGTTCCCTACGAAACTGGTGTTTGATTGATTTGGTAGTGATTTCAAAGTTAAGCAAAACAGGGCGAAACATTCTGCAAACCTAAATTAAAAAGATTCCTCCGACCAGACAGGTATTATGTCTGGTATGGAGAACTGCCCGATAGTTGTTTTCGGACCAATGTAGGATAAGATTGCAATGTAGGATTTTGTCTTTTAGTTCCTACTAGCTCCTGCCAGCGGCTTCCCCTGCGCGGAACTAAAACATTGTCCCAAGGGAACATACTCTTGAGATAAAACGTATCCTATGTGCTATTCCAGAACATGGACTATCCGTGTACGTGAAGGAACGAGAACAAGTAACAAAAACACACACACTCACAAACTTTCGTCTTTATAATATTAAGTTGAGGTGACTGATAAGGTACACAATATTACTAGAAACATCAGTATCATCATTTGTTCAGAATATTCTGGCTAGACTTGTTTCCTCATCACGAAAGCAGTTCAAAATGATGAAGAGTTTTCGCAGTGTTTTGATAAATCAGGTGTGTCTGACATCGACGAACAAACGAATACCATGCATCTAGTACATGTTGATTGATTAGAATAACGATTCTATACAGATATTTGTTGAAAAAATCAGAAGAAAGCCAACGAAAAATTCCATCAGCGGGGGTTCTGTAATCATGTACTGGATCCATGGTATTCGTTTGTGCTCCTCTGACACATCCTGCACTTAGGATGGGTCTACCAAATACCAACTTGATACACTTGAGTCAATTGAGAAGCGAGTCAAGAGGATCGTCGGCAGTAATGCACGTGTCAAGTCAAATCTCCAAAGTCTTGGTCATCGACGCCGAATGGCTCGCCTGTCGGTTTTCTATAGTTTAAGTTCGTTAAATCATCGGGCCACTAGACGTATGGCGTTGTGTCACCGGTACATGGTGGACATCCCTCCCATACGTACGTTTTGGGAATACATTTATTGTTTGCACCTAAGCTGATAGCTACAAGTTAGATTACTCTTCCAGGCAAGCGTGCCTTATCGCCGGCCACATCATAGCTTGCCATCAGGTGAGAAAGTGGTCAAACGCAAGCTTATCCATAATAAAAAAAAAATTGGTATCATTGTATTCAATCAAGTATTTACGTGTATTTTAACTATTGATTATAAGTTCAAACCTGTTTGATTGAAAATTAAAATGATTGTCAACAGGAATGTAAGTTCAATTCCACAAAATATTCTAGTTTCTCCGCATAAATTTTTAAGTAAAGCAAATAAGAAAACTGAAATAATATCATCTCCTCCTCGTATTCCAAAAGCTATCATCAAGTTAGTTAAAGAGTTGTTATTTTCAGCTTAAGGGCCGGTTTCACAATGTCCGAGTAGGCACTACTCACTGAATAAATTCAAAAATTTGACAGAATTTGTATGAAATTATCTGTCAAGTAAGATACTCGAAACTTAATCATAGGTGGTGAAATAGGCCCTAAGTGTTCCAGATATAAATGAAATAATAAGCAAAACTCTTCACCAAAAATTGATTACAAAATATTATTTTCAATGGTGCGGAACCATCCGACAAAACAAGCACTTGGCCGAAATAGTTAATGGTTGCAGATACGACTACGTATCGGTATTTAATTAATATTTGTGTTAATTTTATTGATAATATGTATGGTGCTGACCAGCGCAGACACAACGTTCAACGCCATTGAAAAGGACAGTATTGTATACAGCACTAGTGCATATCATATATTTTTCAACACATCATTCGAAATAAGTGTTTATGACACCAGTGTATAAGAAAGCAGTGCATACGACATCCAAGCATATGATCATAGGGCACTCAACATATTCAGTACATGAGCACTGCATAGAAATCTCTTCGCTTATAATATCAGTGTATACAACACCAGTAGACACGACAACAGTGTATAAGACAGCAGTGCATAAGACACCAGTGTATAAGACAGTAGTGCATAAGACAACAGTGTGTAAGACAGCAGTCCATAAGACACCAGGGTATAAGCCAGCAGTGCATAAGAATACAGTGCACAGACTGCCGTGCATAAGACAACAGTGTGTAAGACAGCAGTGCATAAGACAACAGAGTATAAGACAGCAGTGCATAAGACACCAGTGTATAAGACAGTAGTGCATAAGACACCAGTGTGTAAGACAGCAGTCCATAAGACACCAGGGTATAAGCCAGCAGTGCATAAGAATACAGTGCACAGACTGCCGTGCATAAGACAACAGTGTGTAAGACAGCAGTGCATAAGACAACAGAGTATAAGACAGCAGTGCATAAGACACCAGTGTATAAGACAGTAGTGCATAAGACACCAGGGTATAAGACAGTACTGCATAAGAAACCAGTGTATAAGACAGTGGTATAAAACGTAGTGCATAAGACACAAGTGCATAAGACAGCAGTGCATAAGACACGAGTGTACAGGATGACTATCAACGACAGTAATTTTAATAACTCTTCAGAAACAGAGATCCTACCCGTACCGTGGTTATTAGTAATTAATGCCTTTGTTTTGGTAGCGCTAACACTGACTGCACTAATTTACGGAGTGACGTCGTGGTGCCTCATCAAGAAGTTTCGAAATTTCAGAAACTATGTACTTGTCAACCTTTTATTTGCAAATATGGTCCGTTTTTTACTTATGATATATACCGTTATACTTCTAAGTAACATAGAAGATGATGATAGTGTTGTAAACACAGTGACAAGTTATTTATTTTTAGTATGTCTGCTATCTTTTAACTTTTGGTTAATAGTGTTATGCGTTAATTTTTACATGGATTTTGTGAAAGTTTTCAATGTTGACGTTCGTAGGAAGTACCTTAAAAGTAACCTTTTTGCCTGGGGTGTACCTTTTTTAATTCCGTTGATTGTACCTGTAATTCTTTTGTATTTAGAAATACATAAATTGATTAATTTCGGTGCCTATCAAATGTTTTCCGTATCTTATAAAGTAATTTACTTTATCCCACCGGTGGTAAATTCTGTTATTTACCTAGTGGTTTTATATAATTTATTCCGTGGCAGCAAAATTGGTACGAGTACATCCTTCAACATGCTATGGCGTCGATTCTATATAGCTACCCTAATATTTTTACTTAGTAATATTTTAGCATTGTTCTATTTATTACAAGCAATATTTCATATACCAATGTTTTTTTTAGTAGAAAATTTGAATACGATAACTTTAGTTGTTTTTATAATTATAGTAAAAAGTAATCGGGAGGCATGGAAGGATTATTATAAAAAAAAGAGATCGATGCAAAACTCGTTTGAATTTAGATGAATCTGTCCCGGGACTGCTGGAAGAGAGTGCACACGTAGATATATACTCTTGTCTGTATTTTCTGTTCAATTTTCAGTGTTTCTGTATGAGTAAATTAATAAATCAATAAATATGCCAATCCAGCACCACTCGGCTGTCTTCATATAGGTACGGAGTGACTTCGTCGAGCGTTATCAAGGAGTTTCGTCAAACACTGTGTTTCTCAGTCAAGCCTTTTTCTTTTTTAATAATATTGTTATTGTTTAATGTTAGTTAGTTTATGTTTACTTTTAGTACTACTTCTTCTTTTCATGTCGATGTGTTTCTCAGTGCAATCCTAGCTTTTGTCAGGTGTTACGGTCCCCTTTTGATTATTCCATTTCTTGAAGGTTAGAAAAAAAGAGTACATGTAGCCTTTTTGGTCTCATTCAAGTCTTTTTTTTTTACTGTTTTTTTATGTGAGTTTGTTTAGGCTTTTAGTTCTTCTTATCATGTCGATGTACTTCCAAAATTTTCTCTGACCAGTGTTTGGCAAACTGTACGGATATATAAGAGGCCAGTACAGTTCCTAAAAAGTCGTGCAGGGTCGGCAGTTAAGCAAGTGTCGCATATCTTGTGCAGCGGCTCCACACTGGCACTGTGTTAAGGATGGGTCGAGGCAGCAACATTTGGCCAGATTGTTTTGAAAGCGGCCAACCTGGGTCTGCAAACTCAAAACCTCTTACATTTAGTTAAAAACTATATAGATAGTTAGTATTTTTATTTTATTCTGTTTTTTTTTAATCTCAAATAAATGGTTTTCTTGCTTTTTGCTTGTTTTTTTTTCTGCCGTAACTCGTATATATTAAATTCTTCTATATGAAACATTAGAAATAAAAAAAATTGGGACTACGATGGGTATCGTGGATTCCATTTTTCAGATGAAAAATGTCAACAAATTAATGTATGTACATCAATAACTTCTATTTATTTATTAATTAACCATAACAACTTTTTGTTTTCCTAGGTCCCGAATTTTATGTGTAATATTATATACTCGTATGTCACAAGAAATTATATTTTTTCGTACCCACTGTTTAATCATCATCTACCTAGCCTTTTCCCTAGTTATGTTAGGGTCGGCTTACAGTCAAGCCGGATTTAGCTGAATAACAGTATTTTACGATGAGCGGCTGCCTACCAGGCCTCCACAACCCATTAACTGGAGTGGAACGGTACTTCATGGCAAAACTGGAATCAGATTTACCGGCTTCTGACTATCCGTAACGACTGCCAAAGATCTATAAATGATAGTGGAGACCTACGGCTTAACATGCTTTCCGAGGCACGGAGGAAACTCGTTATGTTCACCCATCCACAGACCAACCTTGATAAACGCTGTTTAACCTTGAAGATTGACCTGTGCGGTTGTTATCATCTAGCCACGAGCTCCTCGAAAAGAAGAAAAGTAAGTAAGATAAAATAAATAAAAAGTAAGTAAAGCGTGGAGGTGTGTGTGTGAGATGGAAGTGTGGGTAAGTATGACAAAATAAAATTTCGTGTAACTTTTTAAGTTCTGTATATTTTGCATCACGATTGAGAATCGTGGCGTGGGCTAGGGCAAGCCACTAGCGACTGCATGCGCGACAGCCGCAAAAAAGTCGCCGTGGGCGATGCCCCTTAGGGCGCTTGTGCACTACACGAAATTTTACTGTCCAGCAGTCAATTTACATCAACTTTAATTGAGAATTTATTGAAATACATCGACAATTGTAAGAAATCGGACTGCCGGACAGTCCGGCATTAAGTAGACACCGGCATTAAGCAGACACACCCAAGAGCTCCGCGTCACGGAGATGAAGATGCTGAGGTGGATGAGCGGCATAACGCGATCCGATCGCATACGCAACTCATTTATCCGAGGTAGTCTTGGTGTCCGTGACGTGGGGGAAAAACTGCAAGAGTGTCGTCTGCGATGGTATGACCATATCATGCGCCGCCCTAGGGAGTACGTTGGTCGGAGATGCATGGATATGGCTGTCCTTGGGGCTAGGTCCCGTGATCGCCCTCGCAAGCGCTGGCTGGACGTCGTCAAGTCCGACAAGAGAGCCAATGACCTTACTGAGAAGGATGTTAAAGATCGGGCAAAGTGGAGAAAACTTAGTCGGAAGGCGGATCCTGGCAATGCCCGGGATTAACGCCAGGTAGAAGGAAGGAAATACTGCCGGGCAGTAAAATTCCGTGTAGTGCACAAGCGCCCTTAGGGAAGCCAGTCGATAATTACAGGAAAACTGTTGTTAAATCATTCATGAAACCAGTCCTGCAAGTCGGCCTGCAATGAGTCGAGATAATTACCAATAATTAGTCTGTTACTAAGTATAAATATTATGTAACCGCGTTATCGTATATTCTTGTGTAGTTTACGAGTTAAAAATACTTATAAAAAGTCAATCTTCATTTGTTTTGTAACCGACTTCAAATAGGATAATGCTGATAATCATTTATATTCTGGTATTTACTAATATAATAAATGGTCTGTTTTAATGAGTATATTGACATGATAATTATTGTGTTTAACGTTTGAATCCCCAACCGGTCCTATGAGACCGCGCTGTTATTGTTTTACTATTGTGTCTCGTTTCGCGGGTATCTGAGTAATTAAACGAGATGGGTCTTAGTTATATTTTTTCAACTATCCTAAAAATAACCAGTTGCTCCTTAGTAAGTAAATAAACTTATTGCGATAAATAAAAATACATGAAACTAATGCGCCTCACCATCGACGAGTGCATCACTGTTTACCATCAGGCGGGATTGCAGTCAAGCACTAGTTTATGTTAAATAATATTTAAAAAATATACAATTATTTTATAATTATTGAATTTATTTCTAAACAAAAAAAAATAATAATTTGAAGCAGATACCAGGTTCTTGTATACAGCAATGTTTTTTTTTTGGGTGGGATGGGTAGGTTATCATCAAATAACTTCTGCAGATCTGAGTGGAGCTGGTGGAGCGAGAGGGACTGTCAGACTTTTTCAGAGAAAAACCCATCCGCGTTCCTCCATTTGCCCTTTGCGTTTCAGGGCCACATTAATTGTAGAACAAAGATCTGACGCTAATTAAAAAATAAGTGTAATATTACTTGAATAATTTATATGAATAATACGTTTAAAATAAGTAGTTGTGTTCAGGAAACAAGCAGCATAACATATAATTTTTCCTTCTTCCTACTTGACACACCTGTTATTGATTAAAAACATATTATTACTCGTTGCTTACATACACTGTGTGTATATTAGGTATTATGCAACGACGCACCAAACATCGGCGCACAAACGAATACCATTTTGGACCCTCTATTGGTGGAATTTTTTGTCTAATTTTATATTTTTTTAAATGCGGACTTTTTTCATTTAAACGGTAAAGACCTACAATTTTTAGAAAAGAAGAATGAATGAATCACTTACTTTTAAATAAAAAAGTAACACCATTTAAAGATTATAATTGAAAATAATATAATCTAAACCACATAATCATTACAATGCTTTTCAGACAAGGTAGAAAGAACAAAGATCTAAAACATCTTCGTAGCGCGTGCTACGTCGTAGTACGATACGTAGCTTCTGCGTAGCAACCTCCTACGCCGTAGCACTTTCTTCATACCTATCTTTCGAATGTGACGTGCTCAAGTGCGTCAAGACGACGTGACGCGACGAAAAAATCGCAGTTAGCGATAAGACCGCCCATTGTACCACCCCTACTAATGTTAAGCTCCTTGTGAAAAATGTATTTTTTACGGTGTACAATAAAGAGTATACAATGTGGGGATGACAATACGACTATAAATGAAAACACTGACTATACTCATCATTACGAATAACTTTTAGTATGGGACCAACCCTGAAATCGTGATAAAAATTCAGCTGCCGTACATTTATGTTTGCATAAGTCGACAAAATGTACAGGACAGCTGAATTTTTTTTCACGATTTCAGGGTTGGCCCCATACTAAAAGTTATTCGTAACGATGAGTATAGTCAGTGTTTTCATTTATAGTCGTATGGTCATCCCCACATTGTATAAATAAATAAAGACTATAAAACATTTATTTTTTAATTCATAAACATGTGACTAATATTATGAAGGGAATTGTTTCCTTGTATATTGTTATCAATATTCCTGCTAAATTAATACAATTAAAAAATTCAAAATTAAATATTTTTAAATATTATATAGATCGTTAAAATCTTTAATTGTAACAGATTTTATTTTCTGTATTTATAAACGGTTGTAACCGAACTCATCTTAGGCAAAAGAAAAAAAGTAAGTAAGATAAAACAAATAAAAAGTAAATAAGGTGTGGGTGGAACTGTGCGTGTGGGTTTGGTGTGGTGGCGTGTGATGAATGTGTGGGTCAGTGTGATAAAATAAAATTCCGGTTTGCTTTTCAAGTTCTGTATATTTTTCCCTTTGAATACTGATACACATAATTATACATACAGACAGTTTCAAGAAAAAATACAACCACACTTATTATATAAATATAAACCCTAACCCACTATTAATTTCCAGATTTAACAGACATACCAAATTAATTAAATTTTGCTAATTAAATAGATTTAGACCTTTGATAAATAATTTCATCATCATCATCACAGCTTTAACCCCGAGGTAAATACCTGTACTGAGGTACCTCTGGAAGTATGTTAGTTTGACTAGACTAACTGAGAATGCATTCTGCAAGTAATATGCCCACGGCTGGGCAAAGGTCACGAAGGTAATCACCACGCTTGTTCAAGGCAAGGTGGCGACTTTAGACTTATATAAACTGAAGTCGAAACTTTCTTATTTATTAAAACTTTATGTAAAAAAAAGGTATATAGGCGGACTTAGTGTCTTGGACAGTTTTCCAGTCAAGTGACTGATGGACTAAATACATTGTAGGTGAAAAAGAAAATATTTTTTTAAAACTATTAATTCATGAATCCCCGACCGGTCCTATGAGACCGCGCTGTTATTTTTTTACTTTGTCTCGTTTTGCGGGTATGTGATAGGTTAATCGGTAATCGGTGAATAAACTCCTAGAGTGCATCTAATGAAAGCGCAACCTGGAGTTTTTTTGTTTTTTAATTTAATTGCAGCATTATTCAGCCGCAATTGTAGGAAATAAAAAAATTGCGAAATGTCACGACCGCGACGGACGATTCTCCTACTAGTTAGTAATACCACATACTTACAACATTTTTGTATTTAACCTCTTTTTCTCAGGTCACGCTTTCATTAGACGAACTATAACTAATTATCCATATATGATAATTTGAGTTAGTACGGGGCATGTTACAGTGAGCCTCTCTCAGATAAAGCGCCTTAAATACTAGACCATCAAGATTCCTTAAAACGTTCTCATTATTTCAAAATATAAGTATGAGATACAAGTTATCTGTCTGGCAAGTTCTGCTGCAAATATCGATAAATGATAAATGAGAAATGATGCTTTATTGCTAATCATTTTATCGACAAATATTGGCAGGAAAAGTAGATTTGTTTTTTGAAAGTGTAATGAAAGTTTACAGTTCATTTAGAACTAATATTATTTTTTTCAAAAACTTGTTTGGAAAACTAGTTTTTGAAACAGTTAAGTTCTAAGAAATATATTCATAATTAAGAAAAACAAAACCCGTTTTCTAGAACTAACAGATTTGACTTAATAAAAAAAGTAATAAGCATATTTTAAGTATTTACCTATTGGTTTTTTATCAATAAAAAATATCTTCATCATCTTACAGTCTTAGATACGACGGTAAGTTGCCACGAATATATTTAGCTATAGGCTTCTGAAAAGATTACCCATAGTTCCAGAATACAAAGGGCAACTGAAAGAACATAGGTGTGATTTTAGTCAGTAAAACTATGACAGTCCACTCTGCTCTGCTAGAGCAGGAGAGGTCATTAAATGTTTTACTACCTTTAAAATAGCTATATGCTACAGTTTTTTGCTTAGTCAACGACTAATTAGCGTCACACAAAAATCTTTGACGCGTTTTGACGTCACTGAGATCGATTCATCTCATCATACATCAAGCGTCTTGACGTCAACTACGTCAGGAAACGTCAAAGCATCAGCATTTAATAAATATTTTCAACATTTAATAACAGGGTATCAGAATTTCTCAGTTTTTTAACATCACATTCGTGATATATCATAATATTTATAACAAATTACTATGTTAAACGTTAAAGGTATGTTAAACCCCCTAGGGATCTGGCTTTAATAATTCATAACCAGTTTATTTAAATTTATGTTAAATAGACACAATATATCTGGTTTTTCCTCTATGTTTTTCCCTATACAATGTTCTATCTTGAACTGGATTTATTAAGACTGTAACCTCCTATTCCGCCTATCCAAGTATTCTCGCCACAAGGCACGATTATTCTTCAATATTACAATATACACACTTAAAGCTAACGTATTTATATATTCTAACACTTCTCCTAATATATCTATTAACAAAAACTTAACAGATAACAGTTCTAAAATATAAGTCAACACTATAACATTGCTAAGCACAAATATCATTGTTGATATATAAAACCGACGCCACTTATTAATAGATGTTTTTGTAGCAGCATCTCTCGAACGGAACAGTGAATACAACACGGCCACGTAGATAATAAAATTCATAGTCACAGGCACTAACAACAGTGCTTTAGCTATAGGTATTTTTATTATTTCTCTGTCATAATATAAATGTAGTAACCATCCAGATAAATAATACAAAGACATTGACACTGCAGGTACTCCCCAAGCAAAGAGGCTGCTTTTTAAATATCTCCTTCGAATGTCAAGGCGAAACACTTTGACGAAATCCACATAAAATATATAACACAACACTAGTAGCCACCCGTGGTGGGATAAAGCACAGTATAGTAACATTGTTGAAGGCATTAAACGTAATGTCACATTTCGTGGCCAAATATTATGAGTGATTAAAGTCGTGGACAAGGCAAAGACGAACAAACGCATTGTATTGGCGAGGGTCCCACTGAGCATCACATAGTTCCTGAAGTGGCGAAACTTTTTGATGAGACACCATGATGTTACTCCGTATATGAACGTACAGAAAGTTGGCACGAATAGACTCCAGGCAATGTAGCTTAACACTTTCAGGCCAACGAGACCGATGAAGCTATCCGGGGCTTTGGTTCCGTTGACCATGGTTTCGTCGCGTGCGCAGATCTGCGCGTGTCGAGAGAGGATCGCGACACGTCCACACTGATACGCGCCGCAGGACGATTTAAAATCATTTAACGTAGGAAATGGATTTTTATGTAACCATGTCTTTGCTCCTTCCAGTTCTGTCGTTGCGAAGCAGGTTTTTCTCTTTGATTATTTCATAAGGATATTTATGAATTAATCAGTAAGAACAACGATATATTTACAAAAGATTTTATATTAAGATAATTATACAGTAGTGTACAAATGTCTAATTTTGTCTATTTCAGGTGTGAACAGTTTGTACATTAATGTTTGAATCCCCGACCGGACCTATGAGACCGCGCTGTTATTGTTTTACTATTGTGTCTCGTTTCGCGGGTATGTGATTGATTAATAAATATTGGATTTTTTTTGTTGGGATATTTCAAGAAAAAAAATTTAAATGTTCTATCAAAACTGGATAAGAACGTTATAATATATTTGCCTTTATAATCTGAAAGCAGCCAAACCACATATTTTTTATGCTATCTGTATATTCTGTGATAAGTAGGTAAGTAATTAGTAAGTTTTAACTCAACACGGAAAAACCAGATTGATATTTTAATTTTAGAAAGTTTAACCAGCTTCAACACTCACATTTATTTCTATTATTATCTGTGGATAATGCAGTTGGCTGCAACATTACCACTTATTTATAGTATTATTTATATGCGCAAGCTTTATGTTGTAGCTGTTTGTTATCCCTTATTAAATAAAATAAAAAATTATAGATACAAATAAAACCTCAGAATATTAAACTAAATCATACGAAAATTCACATTGATTACGTGGTCATCTCATCGAAACAGCATACTTAATTTACTGAAATTATGAATACTCTTAACGCAAACGAGGATAATATCATACATAAACAATCAGCCTTATCATGTTCCCCACTGCTGGGACTCAGGCCTCCTCTCTAGGAGAGGGTGTATGGGTCGTATATCCTCTCTAGGAGGTGTATGGGCCGTATACACAGTACCCGGTACCTATACCACTACCCAGTTTGGATTGGTGGATGTCACATTTCTTCGAATTTTTAGTTCTACGACATGCCGGTTTCCTCACGATTTTTTCCTTAACCGGTTTGAGAGCAGTGGTGATGAAATATATTACACAGTAATTTGCCTGGCTGGGTTTGAACTTGCGACCTTCAACTTGTAAGTCGGGGCTTTCAAAGAAATGGATACTAGGAAGAAGGGGTGGACGATGCTAATAAGTTTCTTGAAATTAATTCGTCAATGTCAGGGACAATAGTCCATCAACATTGACTGGCCTGTTGGTCTAGTGGTTAGTGGCTTTAACTGCTATACCGGAGTTCGTGGGTTCGATTCCCACCCAGGACAAATGTTTGTGTGAGGAGCACGATCATTTGTTCTGTGTCTCGGTGTAATTTAAAATCTATAATAATATGTATGTATTTTAAAATATACAAGCATGTTTATTAGTTTTCTAGTACACAAGCTCTGCTCAGCTTGGGACTAGATGGCGTTGTGTGTTTGTGGAAAAAAAAAAACATTGGCTTGGCGTGTGCTAAACTGTTTAGTACGAAATATCACTATCCAATCCCAATTTCGACCGATCGGAATTGAACTCAAGCGTAAGCCTGTAGATTGTAGGGCGTGGTAAACTATAAACAAGTATAATACGTAGAATGAACGTAAAAAAAAACATGTTGCACCGACCCTAAAATAAAACGGGACAAGGGCAGGAAGATGATGAATACGTAGAATGAACGCACATAAACTGCACGTAAAATAAACGATAAGCGATGAATGAACGAAATAACATAAATCAATGAATGAATATTACACAAAATTACTCAAATCATTCATGTCATTCATAATGGATGGATTATTCGTTCAGCTACTAAAGTCATGTAACATCGAACAGGTATTTTTAATTTTCTTCTACCTACATAAAATTCCGAATGAATTGTAAGAAAAATGCGAATGTTTTATAAATATCTACGTAGGTACTCGTATCATCATCATCATCATTTCAGCCGAAAGACGTCCACTGTTGGACATAAGCCTCCCGCAACCGTCGCCATAATTGCCGTTCCTGTGCTTCTCGCATCCATCGGATTCCCGCGACCCTGACCAGGTCATCAGTTCAGATAGTATGCGTTAATATGTATTAATTTTGCGGTGTGTTCGACGTTGTAACGAAACTAACTGTAACTAATAACGAATAGTTAAGTACTTGAATGCCTATAGCCTATTCGCCGAGGCTTGAGCCAAAGGGTAAACAAAAAAGTCAATGTTTCAAAATGGCGGGTATAACCCGACCGATGACAAAACGTCACATTTTAATGTAAAATGTTCACAGTATCTGTGGTCTACCATTTTGTAGTAGTAATCACGTCTTTTTAGGTTCCTTTACATGTAAACTATTTAATACATTATTAATAAAAATTAAGAAAATAATTTAACGTTTGAATCCCCGACCGGTCCTATGAGACCGCGCTGTTATTGTTTTACTATTGTGTCTCGTTTCGCGGGTATCTGAGTAACTACGGCATGTTTGATTTCAAATAAATCTGAAAGGATAACATAAGTTCCACAGACATCATTCTAAAATATAATTTCTAATATTGTCAGTGTATTCATTTCGTAGTTATTTTTATAAAATATGTTCACTACATCAATCGTGACATATAAAGAACCCTTTTTATGGTTTGTTTACCTTTTGGCTCAAACCTCGGCGAATAGGCTATAGATGCGATGTCTCTCTATTAATAAATGAGGAATTACAAGAAAATGATTTTTCGATTCGCTTGTATGGAACTAGAAAATGATGGCGCGAATGTTGTACTACAATTTTATAGGCTATATCTTGCGAGCTATGATTTGTAGGTACATGGCACTTTGCAGTACATGATGGGTCTTATTGGAGCTGTTTTAGGAATAGGAAGCAGATTAACAGCACGTAAATAATAGGAAGTTTGCACTAACCTGTGTCTTCGAAGATGAGTCCACGTGGTTGACGGCAAGTCTAGATCCAATGGCGTGGAAAAATGGTGTTTACTAAACACTGCACCGTCTTCAAGCACAAAAATGTCAGCGTCGTCTATTAAGCGAAATAGTTAAATACATGCTATTTATTCCCGCAATTTACGCGACGCATCGCGTTGTCGACGCGGAACGGTCTTTTCAAACTTCTTCCTCTCTTGCGCGACTCGGGAAAAGGACAAAAGATAGGGTAATTTGCAAAGTGTTCTACCAACAAAACGCGGCAATTTTCAAATGCTTTTTGGCACAACCACCTGGTGTTATGCGCATATGCGGCAATGAACTCTTTTGCACCGGGCCCTGATTCAGGCCATCGTCCAGAGCGAGGAGGAGTGGCAGGCAGTCACCTCTTTTTGCGAAGCAATAATGTTAGCGAAGGAGGCGGCTCAGGATCGGCAGCATGTTTTTTTCTTCCATTCTATCCTGTCAACCGTTATCATTGACTCCCTTTTTTCATATCAAACCCATCCGTTTTTTTCTTTGTTCTCTCTGTCCCTTTCAATTCATCCACATTTATATTCATAGGTCTTTTAGTAACATGCGTTTCATCCCTTTAACCTATCGACTACCGCGAAACGAGACACAATAGTAAAACAATAACAGCGCAGTCTCATAGGATCGGTCGGGGATTCATGAATTAAATGACCATACCAGGATAAAAGATTGTGATTTAAACCATATAAGTATTTATTCGTTCAGACATTAAACATATAAGTATTTATTCGTTCAGATTATTTGTACAGCAAAATATTGTCCAAAATATACAAACACTGTGTAAGTAAGTTGTTTCGACTTTCGACGACAAAATTTTTTTGCCTCATCGCATTTTGACGTGAACCGTAAGATGCAGGTGTAATAGAGCCTGATGCTATAAGGGTTAGGCTGATGCTTGGCGTTGGCTATGTAATATGGACTGAATTTTGATTTTATATATCAATTAACTCATCGTCGCTTATTATGAGCGAATTTTCAGCAGCAATCCTCCAAATAACTTTCCTTTTTCTTTTATTTTCTTTTACTCTTCCTACAGGTTTATCTTTAGATCTTTCTCGGGGTGTCATATCTTCAATATCCTTCACCTTTTTATCTGCAGTTCTTTTCTTCCACCTCTCTCGTTCTTTAGCCTTTGCAACTTCGTAAGCTACAGGATCAGATTTTATCTTATCTCTTCTTCTTTGCTCGCATTCCCTTTTTTGTCTTCTTATCTTTTCTTTTTTTCGTTCGGATTGATTACCCACCATATTTTGATTATCAAATACTCCACAAGCCTAATGGAACGTAAAATGTTTTAGGTAAGGCAAGGTAAATAACGATTTATAATATTTATTAATCATACTTTTAAGTCATGGATATGCTTGTGCCTATTATCTATGTATATGAAAGGATAAACTGACTGATTGACTGAGATATCAATAAAGTTCAGGCAGTCACTTCTTGGTTTCCTTTAATGACGGAGGTGAGTAGTACCAAAGGATTTTCCAAAACGCACCCCGTAAAAGAATGAAACGAAGCGAAGGTCCAAAGTTTGTATGGAGAAATCTACTTTTACGCGGGCGGAACCGCTTATTATAGAAGTTAGTCTCTAATATAAAAAAAACTTACTTTTGGCTTAAGCTAAATAATCCACGAAGTTGTGCTTTTGAGCTTTCCGCTTCTCCACAAAAATAATATTTATTGAAAACAGACTTTTAAGAATTGACACTATTCTTTTTAAGATTTTTGACAGTTGGTGTGTTGCCAAATAAAAATAAAACCTACCATAGACATCATCATCATTTAAATTAATAAACGTGGTAGAAACATTTGGATTTCTGTTTGTCCGGTGTGACCAACCTAGAAAATTATTAATCAAATGGTATAAAATAATTTTTATTTCGGAAGTTGGTGTTAAACAACGAAGAGAAAATACTGATAGAAACACCAAGTTCAAAAATTAAAGTTATTTTGGGCTATTTAGAGTTTTTATAACATTGAAGTCGTTGTATTTTTGTTTTGGAAAAGTTTTCTATTTACACATTTTTGAAGTGGAAAATCATCCATGACATCTCTCGCGTGTTAGACTCTTCCTGACTAAACCCACACATATTTCCTTTTTACCCTTCACGTTCCAGGACCACAGGTCGGAAGTCAACCCACAGCTGCAGCAGCAGGATACCCCCGGCGGCTCCTGTCAAGGTGGTTAGGCTGTGAAGATGCCCATTCTCTAACGCGTGTTGTCGACTTCTTCGAAAGCACTGACTTAGAGCTTCACAGAAGGTAATGACAGTATTCCATTCTCTTTCATTCCCGACCATTGACTAACGCCCGAAACCAATAACCTATCTATCACATATCGGAGATTGAAAAACAAATAATACCTTACAAAAATTTACATGATTTCTGTTGTTTCTTTTGTTTTTCAATCTCCGATATGTGATAGATAGGTTATTGGTTTCGGCTGTTAATCAACAGGTCCTCTTGATACCGAGGGAAGATGAAGAAGGAGATTATATTATTTTTAAGAAGGGTAAAGGATAAATAAAACTTTACTCCATGCTGAAAATCATCTATATTTTTAAACCATTCAGGGCGAAGAAAATAATACACCCAAGAGAAAAAAAAAAATTATTAAAATATTTTTTTTTTAAATATTTATTTTTTAGAGAAATATTTATTCTTACTTGAAGTTAAACAGATGATTTGTGTAGAAAAACTAACAAACAATTCCAAGAAACAATTTAAAAAATAATGCACCAACAACACACTAAAATACTTGATTACAGTTTTATGTTGTTAATTATTTATCTAAAGGTCGCTTTGCAAAACTGGTTGACAGATCATTGTCTAGACTCGTTCTATCCTCAAGCCTCTGAGATCATCCAATCAACCTGAGATTTCAATAACCTCTTGTCTTAATTTCCTCTCGTTTAAGAAATCACTCCACATTTTTCGGTTACTCCTCACTGCAATTATGTATACATTCAATGCTAATGTATTCAAGCACTCTCCTAAATCTATTATCACTACTATAGAAACAGAAGATATTTTTAAAATTACAAATAACATCGGCAATACTAAGATATTGCTAAACAGAAATATTAACGTACATATGTAGAAACGACGCCATTTATTAGTAGATATAATCACTCCAGATTCGCTTGTTCGGAACAGAGCATATACTACTGTTACGTAAATAATAAAATTAAGTACTAAAGGTATTAATAACATTGAAACTATAACAGGGATTGTTATGATATCTCTTGAGCCATATAAATAAAATAACCACCCGACAAGGGAATATAAGCTTAGTATTATAAAAGGTACAAACCAACCAAATAAATTACTTTTAAGGAACCTCCTGCGAAAATCAAAGTTTAACACTTTTACAAAATCAGCGTAAAATATATAACATAACACTACTAACCAGCAATAGTATGATAGCATGAAAAATAACAATAAAAATAAAGGTAAAAAACGTAAGGAAACATAACTTTCCAATACTTCATAAGGTAGGGTCTGGTGTAAGTTGTACACTAATAGTCGTAGCATATTCACAAAGATGACACTGAGAAGCACATAGTTTCTGTAATGACGGAACTTCTTGATGATGCACCAGGATGTCACTCCGTAGAGGACTGTTGTGAGGGTCAGGATGAATAGAACCCAGGCTATGATGGAAAATGCAGAGTCACCAATATACACTGATAATAGAGGAGGAGTCATAGTGCTGTTGACGTCGGCCATGTTAGCGTTGCATGCGCAGTTTATTCATTTATTAAATCCTTTATGTACACAAAAGTACAGAGGTGGACTTCATGCCTAGAGGCATTCTTTACCAGTCAACCTTTGGGTGATGCAGAGACAAATTCACTAATATTCGCAGTATGCAGTTCTTTATAGCACTAATATTCGTGACACACGTCCACACTCGCTCGCGTCATAATCCACAGTGACTAAGTTAATTGATTTTCGGGTCAATCTTAAAACCGGGTGACCGGGTCACACTTGTTTTCATTCTTACAGAATTAACTTTTTATAGTTTCTTTTTATAAGTGCATAGTGTTTGAT
The DNA here is from genome assembly GCA_030763345.1 of Mythimna separata. Classification (NCBI taxonomy): domain Eukaryota; kingdom Metazoa; phylum Arthropoda; class Insecta; order Lepidoptera; family Noctuidae; genus Mythimna; species Mythimna separata. The sequence goes on from CM061192.1 coordinate 12,030,293, forward strand.
TGCTGTTGATTTAGGAGACTTTAATTGAACTGTATAAGAAAGTTTATAGTTTATTTTATTTTTCACTACCAGAAGCCCGCGACTTCGTCCGCGTCAAACTCGTTAACAACACAATGCAATATGATTACAACTTAAAACTTTTTTTGATAACTATAATTCTATTTTCCTTATGCTCAGCGTTTGCAAGCCCACGCCCACGGCGCCTGGATGGTGTGAAGAAATCTGTTCCCACACGTGTGCTGCCACCTCCTTTGCTAGCATTACTGCTTCGCAGAAGAAAGCGACCGCTTGCCACTCCTCCGCGCTCCGGACCAGACCATAACCGATACCAAGGCTCGGCGCGAGAGGTCGCTACCGCCGATCGCTCCCATGAGGACATGGCGGTGCTTCACCCGGGGTGAGCCTCACACCATCCATATTACCACGGTAGAGCATACGCTCTACCGTGTCCTCCAGGCAATCCACACAATGGTGATAACCGGGCGTTTCTTTCGCACGAATCCGGTGCATAAACCTCTAGGACATACCATGCCCGGTGAGAACGCCTTGACATTTTTCCAACCACTCCTCAAAGAAGGGACTTACCGCCATAATTGTTGCGTGCCGAATCCATAAGATATCCGTTATTCCAAGTTGTTGTGTTGTTATCTAGAAGCAGATAATATATGTAATACCGTCATAATATTAATCACTTAAGAGCGGCTAATGGAAATGTATCTCAGGTATCCCGCTTTTAAAAAAGGGCACTGCATCGCTAGAGTTCGCACCGCACCGTTAAAGACGTCCGGGTAACAGTCCGGACCAAGCTCATGTCGTCGACGGCGCGTATTGTTCCACGCGCGCCTCAAAGAGACAGTGTCATTAAACTGTAGGGGTCCGGCTGGGTCCTATTTGGGCCATGGGTTGAACGAATGAGAGCCCCGGGACCCTGGAATTAGGGCAAAGAAAGAACAATACTGGGTTTTAGCCACTAGAAGTCTGACACGCCATCTCGTTCCGCCCAGAGCGGGAGAAATCATACCGATGATCTCCCAGCTTAAAAAAACTGCCGGAGTCTAGTATTACCTGATAGCTACACACATCAAAAGTGTCTAGGGATCAAGCATTTTTATGCGGATTTCTTGAGATTGAGATGTGGCTTTGTAATAAATTTATGATTTTATAAATTTATATGGATCCTTTTTGGTGCATTTCATAATTTGAATCAGGAACTGTGAATCAAATTCGAGTAAAAGATGAAAATCAGCTGTCAATATTTTCCCTATAAAAACATACTACGCATTGAAGACATTATTAGTGCTACTGTTTCCCTACTACTGATTAAAACCAACGTTATTATGGAGCGGCGACGTCATTTAAGCAGGGAAGAAATACTCAGAGCCGTGGGAATGATAGAAGCTGGTTCCCGGCAACGTACTGTGGCTTTAGCTCTGAATACAAGTCAGAGTGTTATCAGTCGACTTTGGACACGTTACCAAAGCACTGGTACCGTGGCTGAGCGCCATGGAGGACGGTATCGCTGCACCACACGGAGACAAGACCGATACATTCAAATCTTAACTCGAAGAGCTCCAACAATAACCGCCATGATGTTAGCCGTGAGGCTTCATCACTCTTCAGGGAACTTAATTAGCGACCAAACAGTCAGAAACCGCTTGCATGAAGTGAACCTTCATTCCCGAAGACCGCTACGGGTACCACCTATAGCAATACACAATCGTAGGATTCGATATCAATGGGCTCTTGAACACAGAAATTCGGCAGAAGAACAATGGCGTTTCGCGTGCTTTTCTGATGAGTCTCGTTTTGGTATGAGACCGGATACAAGACGTATACGACACTGGAGAACCCCTGGACGCCAACAGCGATTAAAATCCTGCCAGGAAGTCCATCCTTATAGTGGTGGAACCATCATGGTATGGGCGGGTATATGAATTTATGCTGAGACGATTGTATCAGACGTCATCGTTCCTCTACAAGTGCAAATCGGTCCCTTATTTCAGTTAATGCATGATAATGCACGACCGCACACCGCAAGAGTTGTAAGACAGACTCTCGCCGCAGCTAACATCAATGTCCTGCCCTGGCCTGCTCAGTCGCCAGACTTGAACCCGATTGAGCATGCATGGGATATGCTACAGAGAAGAGCTCTGCCGAATATGGAGGGTATCCAGTCGCAAGAAGACCTTTTTTTGTTGTTGCAACGAACATGGGCGGCCATTCCACAGCGTGATTTGGATGAACTCATTTTGAGTATGCCAAACCGATGTTCTTGTGTTGTTAGTGTTCGCGGTAGAAACACGGATTATTAATTGTTTAAGTTACCCAATAAAATTTTAAAGAAAAGAAAACTTTTATTTCAGTCTTTTTTTCGAACTTTAATGTTAGTGGTTCAAATGTCAAAAATCCCTTTATTAGGAAAATGGCAAATTTCTTTATTAATGCAAAGGTGACTTGGTTTATCGTTACTGTGACAAACGAAAACACTTTATTTGATGAATCCTTAAAGAAAATTTTAATTAATATCAATCAGGAGAAAAGTTATTGCAAAAATATATGTTGATCTCTAGACACTTTTGATGTGTGTATAACCTAGGGGTCTTGAATCAAGAGAGAATAGGTTACTTCTAGGCAAGTGCGCTCCATCGTCGGCCACCCCATCGCTTACCATCTGGTGAGATAGTGGTCATACGCAAGCCCCAATCAATAGTAATAAAAAAACTCAGGTTGCCCGCTTTTAAAATAAGGCACACCACTAGAGTTCACGCAAAACTATGACACCTAGCTACCGATCGCAACTGCGTCCCTTCCGTCGTCGCCACGCCGGCCGCACCCATGTGGGTGGTCACGTAGGCCACCGTAGTAGAGTACCTATGAATTGTTTGTTCCATTCGCGTCAATTGTCATCGTTGTCATCACATAAAATTTAATTAAGGGCGTTCATCAGTTAGAAGCACGCTGGAGTCAAAATTAAATTTACAGCGGACAATGAAACAAAAATGTGTTTAATTCCTAGATAAGATATTGATGCCATATAATTGCCTACTAATGGGTATATGATCAGTCTGTGGGTGGCGTCTCTGAGTGCGGTTATTTTGTACCTCGAGGATACCTGTCATAACAATTGTATGTGTTAATAAATAAAAGACTAAAAAAAATATTGCCGACCGCCATAACAACAATATAGCCATACACAAGAATATTAAATTTCCAAAATATTCTTGTGTATGGCTGAAAAACATTTTCAAATAGTCGTATGTATGTTGTATGGATTTCACATTAGAACAGTTAAGTAGGTATTGTTCAAGCCGTTTTTAAACCCAACGGTCGATGGTCTACGCAGATGCAAGATAGTAGTCATACCGTATACGCAACTGACAACAATTTTACTTGGAAAAAAAAAATAACATTGACTAGTGAATGGCTGACAAAAAACATGATTGCTTGAAAAGTAAACTCAAAACTATATCTTTTTCCTATTTTTGAGACAAGCGTTATGTAAGTTAGTTTAGGATGAGGCATTTTTGATTTTTTAATACAATTATTTTTTTAATAACTTATTTGTTTTGTTTTACACCGTCGTTCCGACGTCTTTGTGTCAACACTGCCATCGGCCCACGCTAAAAAAAAAAGAGCTGTAGTCTCGTTGCCTTATGCATGAAGGCATGGCTTTATACTGACCGTTCGACCATTTTTCGCGAAGGTTTCGCATATTTGCCCTGTATAATAATTATCATTGTTTTCTTCTGTACCTGCCCTGGCTGGAGGCTTAGAGTCACGCTCTCGGCAGCCACAGGATTGTCCGGTTAAGCAGTAAACAGCCGTAGCGAGCTGAACTGCGAGATGCCCTAGTCAAAAAAAAAAAAAAAAAAACTTCTGTACCTACTTGAAAGTTAGTCATTCTAAAACTACTTACATTTTTGTTATAAACAGGTACCTACTTCGTTTTTACTGATTTTTACGTTTTACATTTTTTATTTATTTACAACGTTACAACCTGTACAGAATTTGCGTAAGTTTTTGCCAGGATTGTTTCGAGTAAAGTTCAGTAAAATAATTTAAAAAATCAGTCCACAATAGATACCACAATAGAAAATTGGTATAGTTTTGTATTTCAAGTGTCTGTTTCAATTAGACATTAAGTGGAATCATTGAAAAAAAATCGCGATTTTGTTAAAATTGTGCTTACAATTTTACAATGAAGACCTCTGCTCCATTTTCCTCAGCGAAGTTTGCCAAGAAGGCTATCAAATACTACAAAAATATTAGAATGTATAACATCCATACTCTAATGGTAAACCAACAAAGTACCTACTGTATTCCCACGAAGGCTTGGCTCAAAGGACTAAGTATGCAAAAACGGAGAACCTCGGGACCTTTGAATGAAGGCAAAGAGGGAACAGGAGTGGGTCTGAGTCTGACACGCCCTCCCGCTCCGCCCAGAGCGGGATAATTCATTTTGATGATTCCCCACCTAAAAAAAAATATCAGTCTAAAATAACTCCTCCTCCATCAATTTTTTTAATTCATGACAACAAAGGAATGTGTGTCATGTTCGAAACCACGGTCCAGGCCACCACCACGTGGCTTCATTTGTTTTCCTCCCGCCTGGCCTCTATTATGGCAGACGTGCCCTTGACTCTCAACGACGCGCCCAGCCGCCCGTACTATCCAAATACGAATTAACTAGTTCGTGGCGCCAGTATACTTGTCCCTTTCCGTCGCGACTTGCGGAAAAGAGACAAAGACATGGTTACCGCGTATTAATTGTTCTCGATGAATGACGCATACTGTCGGGGCGGTCAATGACATCATACGAATACTTGAATTGAAATTTTGGGATAATGTCATTCCATAGTTACTAATAGGGTTGCCAACTATACTTTTTTTGGTTTATAGTTTCGCATAAAAATTAAAAAGCACTCACTTCCTTTTTCAATTGACATAGGTAATATTAGTAAGTAATTTAGTATTATGTTACAATATCATATAATTATATTTATAAATTAGTCGTATTTATGTTGATTTATATTGTACACTGGATCCTACTCTCGAATGTAATCTCTCCTTGTCACTCAATGGTTTAAGGAGTTAGGTTCGCCTTTCTAAATGCATTGTCAAATCATGATGTCTAATAATAAGTGTTAGTGTATAATAAAGAATAAAAATAAAGTGCCGATATGAACTATTGTCAATCTATACTGATGCACAAAAAGCTAATTAATATGTAACTATTATTTATCGATACTTACTTCTACGGTAAAACACGATTACTTTCGACTTCAAATCAAATCAAAACAAATGAAGTTGAGAACAAGCTGCTCACTGCTTGTTTAATTTGAAGGTATTTTTTTTTTTCTTTTAAATATTTTTTTCCCCACTAAACAACTGCCAACCCTAGCTACAAACTCAAGGACATTAGAAGAAAAATACTAGTATTTAGTATATTTGATGTTTTTTTACTTAGTTTTTTTTTTAATTTGTTTTTTGATAAAATAATTAAAAAAATATATTATTTAATTTAAATAAGTGAATTAAAAAGGCCCCAAAATTAAATGGTGTATATTATAATGGAGTATGGCCTGTGTTTCTTACAACGTCACACTAGTATTATGTAGAGATAACAGTTTGTATGTGTATGTGTATGTTTGTACTCCATAACTCTCAAATACCTCAACGGATTTGGATGAAATTTGGCACAGAGTTAGACCATGTCGTGGAATAGCACTTAGCTTACTTTTGATCCCAGGAGTATGTTCTCTTAGGATTATATCATACTTTACATTACAGAACCCTATTTTATTATAATTTTATTTTGAAGTACAACTAAAATATTTTGATGCAGTTATAATAAATAAATATTTTTGGGCACATCAAAAATTAATAGAACAAATGAAAAGCAGATAATTTTGCACATAAAACTTATTTATTATCTATCATTTATTAACTTTATACAGATAACTAGCGAACATTACAAATATGATTAATTATGTAAGAGTATTTTGTACTATTGTTACATCATTAAAAATATATTTGGTGGGTTACTCAGTTTATCTTAAAGGTCAGTGATTATACAATATGGTGTCTGTGCATTATCTTATTTAGCTGAAACTATGAGTAATCTGACTAGACTCTTGGATCTCTCAACATAACCCCTGTTTCCGGGCCCGACGGTTTATTAAAATGGTCTCTCCATAACTTCCAATTACCCTTTAACACAATAACAAAAACTATCAATGCTAAAATAAGCACATATTCTAGTATTTCCCCAATTACATCAGCAGCAAAACTTTCAGTTTCCAAAAGTATTGGGATAATAGTAAACAAAACTACGTTACTGATCAAAAATATTACAGTCGCTATCGTGAAACGACCACAGAAATTGTTCTTAGATGTTCCGAAAATTAAACGACATATAACCGCTATGTAGGTAATGAAACTAAAAGCTACAGGTATCAATAATAATGCCGTAGCAATTTGAGCATCAAATATATATGTCGCTTTATCCTCGGGCATGTTATAAAGAATAGCTCCCACCAAAGCATATAAATGAACAGTTAAGAAAGGCAAACCCCACGCAAACAGATTACTCCAAAGGTATTTTTTGGGAATATCATAATGGAATACTCTTACGAAATCCACTGAGAACACAAAGCACAACACTAGTAACCAATACTGGAAGATTGACTGGAACAGCACTAAGTAACACATCATTATTATGTTCACTACAGTATTAGTTTCAGCTACATCGTCGGGTATGTATCGTTCAGATAGATACATTAGTAGCATTGTTAACATCTCTGCTATGAGAGCACTGATGAGCACATAGTTCCTGAAGGTACGGAATCTTTCGAGGATAACCCATGATACGATTCCGTAGACGACTGCAAGTACAACTGCCACGAAGAAGGTCCAAGATATTGTGTCTGAGGCGGCTTGGCCGAGGAGGCCAGCTAAGTTATTCACAGTTTCTTCGTACTGTTCCATGTTGACCGTCACGTGCGCCGACTAACGCGCGCGGTTTGTGAGTGTCGATGCCTCTACCCGGCCCGCCTAGAGACGCCGTGATAGGTACCAGTTTTATTTTTATTCTCACCGTAAAACGAGTATGCAGATTACTATCCTAAACTAAAAAATGTGAGCCTGAGTAGTAGGAACAACACATTTGGCTTCTTTCCAATAAACAAGGAAATACGCATTGATTACGCGTGGTTTTTTTATAAATGAAAATAGTAGCCATTCATTTAAAAAGTATTTTAGTTTGTGAGGGCATGGGAGTAATTGTGTGGCAGGACAGGTTTCAGATACTTAACAGTAATTAGGAAAACGTGGTTCTAAATTGCTTGTTAGTAATTCAGTTTTACCACTTATCTAAATACATAATTATTTTTTTTAGCATTATCGGCCTTATAATGTTCCCACTGCTGGGACATAATCCACCGCGCGGCCCCATTGCATATTGGTAGATGTCATATGTCTTCGAATAAAAATACATAATTACTATTATTAATTACTGTATTAGCTTTTGCCAGCGGCTTCGCCCGCAAGAAAGTAGAAAATAAATAGCCTGTGTTACTCAGTGAAGCTATCTAATGGTGAAAGAATTTTTGAAATCGGTCAAGTCATTTTTGAGTACCATACAAAGAAATAAATAAAAATATCAAATCTTTTCTCAATGTAACTTTAGATTGGATGGCATAAAACATGAATTTCAGTTATTTATAACTGAATTCAAAGCCGGAAGGCGCTCTCAAGACGAATGGTTTTTTTTTGTATCTTGTTCAGATTTGCCACGTGTTAACCGATTTTGGTGATTAGTTTTTTTGTTTTGAAGAATTTTTTTGTCGAGTAGTTTCAGTTAAAGGACTTTTTTATCTTTGATAGGTTTGCTCTTTTCTCCAATCCAAAAATTTTCTATTACTAACTATTACGAGAATTATGTCTTGACACTTCACAATTTTTTTTTATTTCCTACAGTTGCGGCTGAATAATTTAGCCAATTAAAAAAAAAACACCAGGTCGCGCTTTCATTAGACGCACTCTACACATATAGCTTTTGGTTTATAAAAAAACTTGTTGATTATTTTTATGTTGGATTAACTCATCAAGTTCTGGTACCTATTACTTATAAATTATTCATTTGTCAATCCTTAAACGTATAATTATGTAAATTAAGTAATTATGGGTATTTTGTCTTTGGGTATGTTGTGTTTTTTTTAAAGATAACTGGCTTCTTATTTGATTTCAGTTGTGATATACTCGTATATAAGATTTCTTTTACAAAAAAAAATGGAACTGATTAAAAAAAGAACCTAAACTTACAAAATAACTTTCGTTTTTTATTTCAGAGTCAAAAAAACGTTGAAACAAAACCAGAAACACCGATTTCCGGAATTAAATTGGTTTTTACAATTCAGTTTTTTTTTTTGCATTTTTGTTTTTTGGTACTTCAACTGTGCCATATAGATTTAACGATAAAGCATTACCGTTAATTATTATTCATCACATGTTATAAGCCATTGTAATCTTCCTGCTCATGACCATATCACGGTCGGTCAAAATTCCTCAAGCTTACCTTAAGGACGATAATTGCATAGCAAGTCACACGGCTCGATCGCTCGATTCGTGTTTTGTTACTAGCTGTGCCTGCACGGGAATATATTCTTAACTGACCATGCGTACTTTTTGTCGACGGTACCTACTGCGACGAATAAGGTTGCATGCATGGGAAATGAACCTTAAAGCACGCTGGCAGGAAACACTTCCGTCTGCTTTTTAAGGATCATGCTAATTTTGAATTTGTTCGAATAAGAAGAAAATATATATTTGTATAGGTATATGCCGTTAGATCCATAATAGCATAGACGTGTTGATTTACAATGTGAATAGTGGGGATCCGTTTGATTGCGAGTATTTTTTTTTTCATTTTATAAATCGACTTGCCGCAGTACTGCAATTAGTATCAGAGATAATAAAAAAAGGCTTTTTTAGCATTAGACTCAGGCCTCCTCTCTTGGAGAGGGAATGGCCAATAATCCACCGAGCGGAATATTAAAAGGGCTTACACGTGTTTAATTGTAAGTTTTATTCCTACGAAATTATTTTTCTTACAGTATTAAAAAAATCAATACTAAAAAAACTAAACAACAAAAAAAAATCATTTTCATGCTCTTGTTCCGTGTTATTTGGGATCGACGCAATAGGTACATTTTTTTTTCTTTTATTCTGTCGTCATTTTCTCTAGCTTACACACAAAAAAATTAAAAGAATCTTATATCACTTAGCGTAAGCCGCTTTTTAATGTTCCCACGGCTGGGACTCAACTCCTTTCTAGAAAATAATCCGTAATATGACACGCGGACGCAGCTCAGATTGATGACTTTGAATTTTTCAAGATACATAACTATCTATAACTTTTTAAATAAAACTATTAATAAGATTTGTAATAATATCTTTATCATCATATATATAAAGTGAATAGACAAACGATATACGTGATCATTTTTTCTTTTAATCAGAGGCTGTATAAAATATTGTTTAACCTCTAGAACCCCGGTGGCACGAACAATTAAAGAAAGAATAAAATATAAAGAAAAAAACAAACAGTCTGTGGTATAATATTTTTTATAACAAAAACATACAATAACAAAAAATAAATACTAAGAATCTAAGATAACTTAGAGCTATAAGGTAAATCTTCGCAAACAGGTTTACATTCTTATCACATTAGTCACTTTAATAATATAAAAATAAAGTGTATGTCTGTGTTTAGTTTCTTACTAGTGTGAACTGGTAACTCCAATGGCGGAATAGATTTAGATGATACCAGAACCACTCATGTCATAGATTTACATATCAATAACATTAAATTTCTAAAGGTGGGAAGTACTGTTTTAACGTGGGCAAAACCCCAGGTGGCAGCTAGTTCACATAAATTATTAACAAGATAAATATCTACAAGTGAATAAACCAGTTTTATTTTCCTCAAGTTTCATATAACATCACCTCAATTGAAGAGCGACCTGTTTAGTCCTTCTTTTATTTAAAAAATCGCGCCATAATTCTCTGTTACTCTTTCCTAGAATAGTAAACACAGTCAACGCCAGCGCATTTACTAATAATCCGAAATTTACTAATACAATAATATAATAATCCTTTACTTCGAATATTTGAAGTAGAGCAGTTAACGTTAAAACGTTGCTAAAACCAAATACTAAGGAACATATAAAAAATCGACGCCATTTATCATTAGAAGTGCTTGTACCAATATCACTACCACGGAACAGAGAAAACACTACTCTTAAATAAAGAACAAAATTAAAAATAATTATTAATATAATTAGTACTACTACTAAAAACAATGCAATTAACGCTGGAAGTGCTGTATCAACTATGCCATTAACATTAAGTGTAACCGGAATAAAATAAAAGAAGAAAAATGTAACAATAGGAACGCCCCAACAAATTAAACTACTCTTCAGATACCTTCTACGAATATCCATACTAAAAACTTTCACAAAGTCAACATAAAAAATATAGCACAAAACTAGTAACCAAAAATTATAAGACAGTAAACAACACAGAAATATAGCAAAAGTATAAATACTTAAACTTGGAAAGAATATCAAAAGTTTATCAGGAAAAGACATGAAAAACCACGTTAACAAATAAAGCATATCTGCTATACACGCACTGAGGAGCACATAGTTTCTGTAATGGCGGAACTTCTTGATGATGCACCAGGATGTCACTCCGTATAGGACTGCTGTTAGGGGCAGTATGAACAAAGTCCAATAAATTACATAGTATATAATATCAATGACGTTGTCGGTCATGGCGAGTGATCGCGTGCGCAGTGTGTACGTTAATGATCTCGTAGACTCGCGTCTCTCATCTATAGTCGTTGAATTTACAACATTTTTTGTTTACGTTTCGCAGATCTCACGGCCGCAAGCAAGAATGTTGAGTTTAAGTTTCTAGGTTTTACTTAATTTTAAATTCTTCCTTTTTTATAAGAAGTCATATGTTGTGTTAAGTTAAACGTTTTTAGTAGGAATCTTATTTATTTAAACTTGCGATATTATGTAAAAAACTAATACAACATCGTTTGACATATTAGTAGTCTAACCAGTTTTACTATATAGGCATATATAAAATACTTATTACTTCCTTATAACGTCTTTGGTATAAAAGTCTTATCAAGAAATTCTCGCCATATTATTCGATTGCTTTTAACAATAATTATATACAAATTTAATGCGATAGTGTTCAAATATTCGCCTAATTCTCCTATTACATCAACCGTCAAGATCGGTATTTGCAATATTTCTGGTATAGCTGTCAATACTATAATATTACTAAGTATAAATATCAAAGTAGCTATATAGAATCGACGCATTTTGTGAGAAGATGCATTACTTGCAGCAGAAACACTACCACGGAACAGACAATTAAGGACTACTACATAAAAGACGAAACTAATGATTACAGGTATTAATAAAATTAGCATACTGAAATTACGGAACATGTTTTCTGAAATAATTCCTCTCGAATCGTAGAAAAAAATAACGAGTTCAAGAGCAAGGTAGATCAGAGCAGCTATAGAAGGTAGACCCCAGGTAAACAGGCTACTCTTAAGGTACCTCCTACGAATGTCAATATTGAACACTTTTACAAAATCCACGTAAAAAATATAGCACAACACTAGTAACCAACAATGAAACGAGAGCGTACTGTACATTATTAAAAATGGCGGAATTGCAGAAATCACTGGATACGTCATCACTGCCTCTTCAGTGATTAGAACTAAGCTCAACTGGAACACGGTAAAACGTAGCAGATTCGCTACTATTGCACTGAGAATCACATAGTTTCTGAAGTGACGAAACTTCTTCATGATACACCATGATGTAACTCCGTAAACGGTTGCTGCCAGAGTCAGAGCGAATAAAATCCAAGCAATGATGATCATAGCCCTTTCGCCAACAAGTGTTACGAATATTTGTGGTTGATCCACGTTGGTATCGTTGTCGACCATGTTGAAAGTCTGAGCACGCTATGAGTGCTACGCGTCTACGTCTATACTAATATAAAATAGCAGTACTTGAGGCACTGGTTTATAGGGTAAAACCAGTTCTAAGGCGAAGAAGCTAACTGTAACGACAACGATGTACCGGAAGACACATATTAGACGCAGACGTATATTATAACGTCTGCGCCTGTCTGCTTGCGATAAACGCAAAAACTATTAATCGGATATTCATACCGTATACTAATATTTTCGACGAATTGTAGTTTCTTTTTGTTCAAAACTACGTCACAATTATTACTATTAACATTCGGTAAAGAAAACAACTAACAACTAATATAAACTTATCAACGTATACTAAATTATTAACTGTGAACCAGTTTTTGATCTCCTGTGAGGTGTTGCTGACGTCATCAAGATTTGTGGAATATCTATAAATCATAAAAATTAAGAAGGTATTAACAAACTATACGTTCATTTACGTAATTTTGTTTACGCAATACGAGGATGTTTCTTAAATAGATGGGGTAGGTAGATCATTTATCTATACTGTAAAGAGGAAAAGGGCCCAATATTGAGCCTTGTGGTACACTCATTTAGACTTTTAAATTCCGTGAATATACACAATTTGTTTGAACATGATGCTCTTTGTAATTTAAATATAACTAAACTAAGTTGAGTGCAAGTTTACTGAGTCCATAATGCTCAAGTATTTGAACTACCATTTCATGTACTACGCAAACAAATGCCTTTAAGAGATCTCAAAAGATTCCTGTCACATCTTGGGCCTCTTCTCACGCTGCCAGTCTGTTTTAATAAGGTGACACCAGCTATAGTCCGACGTTTTTGGTGAAACCTTATTGCTGATTGTGTAAGATTTGAGAATGTATGATAGAGAAAAACAAATATACGTTAAAATGACAACTTTAATAAAAATAACGTCACTTAAATAAAAATTTATAAGCTATAGAATGAACAAAGTAAAATAATAAACAAAGTAACAAATAAAGTCATAGTAGTTGGTGGGTCACAGAGTGCGAAGCTGCGCTGTGTCGCTAATTATTTTTATTTATTTATACTTCATTAATTATAATATACTTCATTGTATATTATTACCCTACAAAAAGGAACACACATTTAATTGGTTTCTTCAAGATAACCTGAATCGGACAGAAGTTGAAATGGGGCTGCCGTATGATAATAGATACACAGATACATACTTATGCTATGTAATAGATACTTGAATGTTTTTTTTATTAATACAATTAATATTCCTACTGTATACAATCGTTGTTGTCGTGTATGTTCAACATTAATTTCATTTGTACTTTTGTATACACTCTGTCAATTTTGTTTTAAATTAATTCATGATACCATTAAAGATCAGCACACACATATTATACACATAATTTTTTTATACATATGTCTACGACCTACTCGTTGATACTTAAATGGGTTGTGGAATTTAAGCCTGTTATACCTTTGTAACATTACTTTAAACAATTCAGTGTACACGTGCTTAGTACGTCTTTCTTTATAGAAACTCAGATATCCTTTATAATATACCGGGAAGAAGGAATAGTATTTTATGTTGCTGGTAAATGAATTAGTTTTTGTCCTCTAAAATTTTTATCATAATTATTTCGGCGACATCATGTTTATTTATTTATTGTATACTTTATTGTACACCTATAATGTGGACAGGTTACAATGTGTAGTCTTATCACACAGGGCAATCTCTTACAGACAACTTTAGATGAACAAAAGGATACGAATTTATGGCAGTTAGTATGCAAAATCCTAAATAATATAATGCTTAGGCATAATAATAAAAAAATACATACAATACCATCAGTTTATCCTCATTTCAAAGTGGTTACAATTTATAAGAATACAATTAATGGTTTTCATTTGATTAATAAAACCTGTCAATCTATGTATGTATGTCTAGTTGGTTTTTTTCTCAAATATTTATCTTTGAGGAAAATAGAATAACAATCACTTCATTTCAAGAGCCTTTTGCTTCGCTCTCTTATTCAAAAATTCCCGCCACAGTTCTCTATTGCTCTTTAAAATTATTAAATAGACTACTAAAGCTATTGTGTTCAAGTATTCTCCAAATTCACAAATTACGTCAATGACCAAAGTCTTAAAACGCGATGCTTTCATTAAAGCCATTAAATATATTACATTGCTGAGTACAAATGTCAAAGTAGCTACGTAGAAACGACGCCATTTGTGCAAAGACGCACTTGCACCAGCTTTACTGGGGCGGAATAGAAAATATAAAACTAATATATAAATAACAAAATTAATCGCCAAAGGCATAAAATATATCGCAAATAAAAGAAAATACAAAACTCGAATCGATTTGAAATCAAAAAAGTATGACGGAATAGCAACGACTAAGTTTAATAAGAAAGGTAAAACCCAGGCAAATAGGGTACTCTTCAAGTACGTCCTACGAATGTCAAGATGGAAAACTTTTACAAATTCAGCATAGAAAATATAGCACAATACAATTAACCAAAAATGAAACGATAGTGTCCAATACAGAATTAAGCCTAAACTTATAACACGCACAATTGGATTCCGAACCAACTCTTCAGTAAGTAGAACTGCATGTAAGAGGATATAGAATAAATATATCATCAAGTTTGCTATAACTGCACTGAGAACCACATAGTTTTTGAAATGGCGAAATTTCTTGATGATGCACCACGATGTCACTCCGTATATGGATGCACCAAGAGTTAGCACAAACAAGATGCTGGCAATAATATCCATAATTTTATCACCAACTAGATCATCAAAAGTTTGCGGGTCTTCTACATTAGTGTAGTTGTATGCCATGGTATTTTGATGAGTTCCAGTACACGTCCAGACAGCTACTAGCAATGTATTTTTATAAAATTTTCTTCCAACTAAATTTAGTTCCAACTTATTTCGGCGTCAGTTTAAACGAATGAAGAAACACAGACTTCCACACTGGGACGCGTCTTGCAGAGTACTAATGTTCATTTTAGTTATCCTTATAGAAGACCAGTATGCAGATTTTAGTAGGTATTTCCACCTGTCTGTATTATGTTCTTTATTATATTTTTTAACTACGTCTTTTCTTAATTTTTATTTTCTTCCTTTTCAATTTATTCCACATTTATTACCTTATCTATTACTATTAGCAGTTATATAAATTCTTCAAATAATGTAAAGATGTGCATACAAGATCTATAATAAGTATGCCTACATTTTAATATTATTTATCACAATAATCGTCTATGCAATATTGTTGGTTTGTCAATAAATAAATAACTAAGACATCAGAAAAGGTTGTGTATATGCTTAGTTGACTATAAACAAAGAGATTTCAGAAAGAGTGAAACGATGGTTTGTGATCGTGAAATTTTGTGAAAGGATAAGGTCTAAAAAGAAACACCTTAAATAATTGCACAAATATAATTAGATATTTCTTTCATGTTCTGGAATGATATTCAAGCTTTTATTTGTGTACGTACAATGTACATAAAGTACAGACTACACCAATATAATAAAAAAAATAATTATAAACTAAAATCTATTTGCAAATCTGCTACAAAAATGTTGATTATAGTAAAAACGTATTATAATCACCTTTTTGGAGATTAAAGAATGCTGCCTGGTATAAGAGATTATGTGGCATGAAAGAAGATCATAGTAGTAGAGATCATTTTCAGCTTTAGCCGAGCCTACTGGTAGAAACTAGTCAAAAGAGGCCGCAGAAAGAATTTTAAATTATTTGCATAATTAAGTATAATTTTTTATATTTTAAATAGTATGCCATATTTTTTATCTTGTTACTTAAATCGAGGTCAATCGTCTTAATAAACTGGTTTAATTAACACATTATTCGTTTCTTTTTCAATAACAAGATTCCTAAGTAGCTCAACTTGTTTTGTATTCTCAAAAATGGAGTCCATTGTGTTACTCTTACCAATCACCTCATCTCAAGCGATTTTATTTTCAATCTCTTGTTTATGAACTCTCGCCAGATTACCCGATTACTTTTTACTATAATTATATACACAGCCAGTGCTGTTGTATTCAAATATTCTCCTAATTCTCCTATCACATCAATAATCAAGATCTCTATTTGTAATAATTCAAGAATAGCAGTTAATACAATAATATTACTTAGGATAAAAATTAACGTAGCTATGTAGAAGCGGCGCCATTTGTTAGTAGATGTACTTAGGATTAGAGCATATAAAACTGCTATGTAAAAACCAAAACTTACCGTAACAGGTATTAATATCAAAAACATGCCACCGCGGGTAGTGATAATTTCTATCGAATCGTAGAGAAAGACTAAATATCCAACAAGAAAATATAATATCACTATTATAAAGGGGATACCCCAGGCAAACAAACTACTTTTAAGGTACCTTCTATGAATGTCAATATTAAAAACTTTTACAAAATCCACATAAAAAATATAGCACAGCACCAGTAACCAACACGGAAACGATAGTGAAAAAAATAAAAACACACTAAAAGATAGAGCACGTACTATTAAATACTGCAATAATTCTTCAGTCACAAGCGCAATAAATATGTGAAACACTGTGAAACGTAGTAAATTAGCTATGATCGCACTGAGAAACACATAATTTCTGTAATGGCGAAATTTCTTGATGATACACCATGATGTCACTCCGTAGATGGTTGCTACCAAAGTCAGAGTGAATAAAATCCAAGCAATGATAATCATTGCTCTGTCACCGACAAGTGTTGCAAATGATTGTGGTCGATGCACGCTGGTATCGTTGTCGACCATGCTGAGCGTCTGCGTACGCGATGAGTGATACGCGTCTATGTCTATACAAATAACAAACAGCACTACTTGACATTTTCGTTGGAATGGAAGAACAAGTTTTAAAGAAACTGTGACGACAACGCATATTAGACGGAGACGTATATTATAACCACGTCTGCGTCTGTCTGCTTGCGATAAACGCAAAAACTATTAATCGGATATTCATACCGTATACTAATATTCTCGACGAGTTCTAGTTTCTTTTTGTTTAAAACTGCGTCACAATTATTACTATTAACATTCGGTAAAGAAAACCCTATAAGCTTATCAACGTATACTAAATTAAATTAATTATTGTGAACCAATTTTTGATCACCTGTGAGGTGTTGTTGACGTCATCAAGATTTGTGGAATATCTATAAATCTTAAAAATGAAGAAAAATACGTTAATTTACGCAATACGAGGATGTTTCTTAAATAGGTGGGGTAGGTAGATCATTTATCTATACTGTAAAGAGGAAAAAGGCCCAATATTGAGCCTTGTGGCACACCCATTTAGACTTTTAAATCCCGTGAATATACACAATTTATTTGAACATGATGCTCTTTGTAATTTAAATATAACTAAACTAAGTTGAGTGCAAGTTTACTGAGTCCATAATGCTCAAGTATTTGAACTATCATTTCATGTACTACGCAAACAAATGCCTTTAAGAGATCTCAAAAGAAAAGATGTGACAGGAACACATCTTGTGCCTCTTCCCACGCTGCCAGTCTGTTTTAATAAGGTGACACCAGCTATAGTCCGACGTTTTTGGTGAAATCTTGTTGCTAATCGTGTAAGATTTGAGAACGTATGATAGAGAAAAACAAATATACATTAAAATTACAACTTTAATAAAAATTACGTCACTTAAATAAAAAAATATAAGCTACAGGATGAACAAAGTAAAATAATAAACAAAATAACAAATAAAGTCATATTACTAGGTTTTATTTTTTTGGGTCTCAGAGTGCGAAACTGCGCTGGGTCGCTAATTATTTATATTTATTTAATTATAATATACTTCATTGTATACTATTACCCTACAAAAACTTAGAGCATTTAACCTATGGAGATGGCGAGGAACGAATTTCTGAAAATTATTCTGCCACTTTTTGCGGGGGGCGAGGTACACACGTACAGCACACTAGGAAAATTGTCAGGTACACACAAATGCATGCTTCCAATTGCAATAAACGCACACTATAAAAAATAAGCACACAATTGAAAAAACAACACACATCTCAACTCCATGCCCCTGTACTGCGTGTAAACTACCTACGTACCACGATATTTTCTATCGTAATGGTATAAAGTTTATTTCGACAATGTACTATTAAACGTTGAGTTAGTGCATACAGCATGGTAGCATACAGACGTGCTCAGTAGCAATATTTAAATTTATAAAATAATATCAGTGACCTTCTTTTGTGCATAATTTTTTTGCCTAGTGTGTATTTTAGTAAATATAATGGAAACTTAGAATAAGTGAACTAGTTATAATATAAAATGGAGAACAGTCCTTTCTCAAGAGATCGAGTGAATCTCTCCGCCTCTCCTGCGAAGACGATGACGCAAAGTCAAGCCCAAACTGATCTCTCAATCGAAGTTGTATCAACATCTGAGATACAAAGATGGATGTCAACCATTGAGCAGTGAGGACACGGTGGAGCACACGGTAGAAGTGTGCCCCGCTTGGGCGGAGCACCGCCGTGTCCTCGTGGAGACTATCGGGAGCGGCGACCTCTCGCGCCGGGCCCTGGTTCAGGCCATGGTCCGGAGCGAGGAGGGTTGGCATGCGGTCGCCTCCTTCTGCGAAGCAGTAATGCTCGTGAAGGAGGCTGCTGACCGCGAGCGCGTGAGGGAACGGTCCTCACGCCGCCGCCGCCGAGATCCCGATCCCGATTTCCGACCACCGTAGGCGCGGGTTCGCGGACGGCGAGCACTGGGTAGCTCGCTGTCCGGCAGTCTGGAAATAATCTGGACCGAGCCCAGTCGTCAACGGCGCGTTCTGTTCCACGCGCGCCTCAAGGAGATGTCAGCAAACTGTAGGGGCCCGGTAGGGCCGAAGCCTCTGGGGGGAACATGTGGTATTCCTAACGGTTGATACCGAGTCCCCCCCAGAACGAAGGCAACGAAGGAACGGGGTAGGGGTTTAGTCAGTAAGAGTCTGACACGCCCTCCCGCTCCGCCCAAGAGCGGGGGAAGTCATTCTGATGATTCCCCTACCAGAAAAAAAAAAAAAAAACCATTGATTAAATACTAAGCGAGATTTGTACTATCGCCTCGGATGGCAAACTCAACTCGGAACAGAAATTGAAAATTTCAACGTTTTGCCGTAAAGTAGGAACTGGTACCTCTCAGATGGCAGTCCAATACCAATCTCTCAAACAGAAAGCTATCCAAGCGCGCATCCTCAATGAAGAACTAATGCAAAAGTGCAACTTGACAGACCACATCTTAGATCTCACGAAGACAATCAAGGACTCTAGCACTGCTTCGTTTGCCGACATGGTAAAGAAGGGGTCAAATGATTTCGTCCGACCGAAGAATTTAAACTCCGTGGCCATATATCCAAACAATAATTTAAAGTCCAGTGATGAGACAAAAGTCCTTGTACAGCAAATGATACGACCAGAACAAGAAAAGCTGCATATACGTGGAGTCCGTAGGACTAAAAACGGAGGCGTTATAATCAGTACAGAGACTAAAGATGACGCAGAAAAAATTAAGCACGCAATTCAGCAATCGGCATCCGGATTAACAGCCGACGAACCCAGGAAACGCAAACCGCGGATTGTGGTTGTAGGAGTGCCATCTTCTTTGACTGAAACTGAAGTCTTCAGGTACATTTACGAACAGAATGTAGCAGAAATGTTCCCAACAATTTCCATGGAGTCCTTTATGACCTTGATTAAGTTAAGTCACAAATCGGGAAAGAAAGATTCGCAGACCTGTAACTACGTAGTTGAAGTTCCAGCCAACATACGGAAAGCCCTAATTTCGCAATCAAGAATTTTTATTAATTGGACATCCTGCCCTGTTAGGGACTTCACCCAGGTTACAAGATGTTTCAAATGCCAGCAGTATGGACATGCAGCCAAAACCTGCAGAGAGGTCAACTCGACGTGTGGCCACTGCGGTGAGACAGGACACTCGATGTCCGAGTGCACAAAGAAAGCGGACTCACCAAAATGTGCATCTTGCTCGCGCTTCAAAAAACCCGCGAACCATAAAACGGGAGACGCAGAGTGTCCTGCTAGAAAAATAGCAGAATTCCGATACATAAACTCCATCGATTATGAGGGCGCCTAGTGCGTCATTACTCAAGGCCAGACTTCCGTGTGACACTTACTGCTGACTCAAAATTTCCAGTGGGTTGACCTACTAGCCATTAGTTTTTCTAATATTTAAGCAAAATTGTTCAATGTAACTCTTCCGTATAAACGCAACCTCGACTTTAACCCTATTATTAATTCTGCTGACGCAAAATCATATGTGTGTAACTAGAGAATAAGTGCAAGTAACAGTTTTATTGTGTTTTTTAGTATTTAAGTAAACTAGGTTTATAACATAATAATCTAATATTTTTTCCATTATTTAGAGACTTTGAATGTTAAATATTGATAGTGATTTTATTGTTCTACAAATCTATATTATAAGAGCTTTTATTGCCTGTGATACAGGTTTATCCTAGTACAGGCACATAACAATAGTATACCTTTGTAATTATTTTTAAGATTTTATGTAACTATTTTACCACATTTTAATTCAGAATAAACTATTATTATTATTATTATTATAAACTAATAAATGACTTAATAGATATATATACAAACTAAAGATAAAAGTATTTACAAACCTATATAAATATACAAAAATAATACAGTGTACTTAAATAAAACTATATTGGCGCGTCACGCATACTTATGTATGATAAGACTGATAAGAAACATCATGGTTTCGCAATTTGTAGTAACAGATCGTTTTTTTACAGCTGGAAACTGCACAATTAACCATTTTTGGAGAGAACTTTTTTGCGACACAATGGCGGCGATCGCGCATTGAACTAGTTTTATATAACGTGTATGGCCCATATGGCCAATGTACTTTGGCAGACTGGTAAGACCTGCTTTGCCATCTCCATAGGTTAAATGCTCTAAGTACAAAAAGGAACACACATTTAATGGTTCTTCAAGGTAACCTGAAACGGACAGAAATTGAAATGGGGCTGCCGTATAATAATAGATACACAGATACATTCTTATGATATCTAATAGATACATGATTTTTTTATTAATACTATTAATATTATTACTGTATACAATTGTTTTTGTCGTGTATGTTCGTTAATAACATTAATTTTATAAGTTTTTTTGTACCCACTCTGATAATTTTATTTTAAATACCCTGCAACTACATAATGAATTAAATTGGGCATGATACCATTAAAGATCAACACACACATATTATACACAATTTTCTTATACAATCTATGACCAACTCGTTGATACTTAAATGGGTCGTGGAATTTAAGCCTTTTATACCTTTGTAACATTACTTTAAACAATTCAATGTACATGCGCTTAGTACGTCTTTCTTTATTGAAACTCAGATATCTTTTATAATATACCGGGAAGAGGGAATAGTATTTTATGCTGCTGGTGGATGAATTGGTTTTTGTCCTCTCAAATTTTTATCATAATTATTTCGGCGACATCATGTTTATTTATTTATTGTATACTTTATTGTACACCTATAATGTGGACAGGTTACAATGGGCGGTCTTATCGCACAGGGCAATTTCTTACAGACAACGATGAATTTGTGGCAGTTAGTATGCAAAAGTCCTAAATAATATAATGCTTAGGCATAATAATAAAAAAATACATACAATACCATCAGTTTATCCTCATTTCAAACTGGTTACAATTTATAAGAATACAATTAATGGTTTTGATTTGATTAATAAAACCTGTCAATCTATGTATGTCTAGTTGGTTTTTTCCTCAAATACTTATCTTTGAGGAAAATGCAAATAGAATAATAATCACTTCATTTCAAGTGCCTTTTGATTCGCTCTCTTATTCAAAAATTCCCGCCACAGTTCTCTATTGCTCTTTAAAATAATTAAATAGACTACTAATGCTATTGTGTTCAAGTAATCTCCAAATTCACAAATTACGTCAATGACCAAAGTCTTAAAACTCGATGCTTTCATTAAAGCCATTAAATATATTACATTGCTAAGAACAAATGTCAAAGTAGCTACGTAGAAACGACGCCATTTGTGCAGAGACGCACTTGCACCAGCTTTACTGGGGCGGAATAGACAATATAAAACTAATATATAAATAACAAAATTAATCGCCAAAGGCATAAAATATATTGCAAATAAAAGAAAATACAATTCTCGAATCGATTTGAAATCAAAAAAGTATGACGGAATAGCAACGACTAAGTTTAATATGAAAGGTAAAACCCAGGCAAATAGGGTACTCTTCAAGTACCTCCTACGAATGCCAAGATGGAAAACTTTTACAAATTCAGCATAGAAAATATAGCACAATACAATTAACCAAAAATGAAACGATAGTGTCCAATAAAGAATTAAACCTAAACTTATAACACGCACAATTGGATTCCGAACCAATTCCTCAGTAAGTAGAACTGCATGTAAGAGGATATAGAAAAAATATATCATCAATTTTGCTATAACTGCACTGAGAACCACATAGTTTTTGAAATGGCGGAATTTCTTGATGATGCACCACGATGTCACTCCGTATATGGATGCACCAAGAGTTAACACGAACAATATGCTGGCAATAATATTCATAATTTTGTCACCAACTAGATCATCAAAAGTTTGCGGGTCTTCTACATTAGTGTAGTTGTATGCCATGGTATTTTGATGAGTTCCAGTACACTTCCAGACAGCTACTAGCAATGTAGCTTTATAAAATTTTCTTCCAACTAAATTTAGTTCCAACTTATTTCGGCGTCAGTTTAAACGAATGAAGAAACACAGACTTCCACACCGGGACGCGTCTTGCAGAGTACTAATGTTCATTTTAGTTATCCTTATAGAAGACCAGTATGCAGATTTTAGTAGGTATTTCCACCTGTCTGTATTATGTTCTTTATTATATTTTTTAACTACATCTTTTCCTCATTTTTATTTTCTTCCTTTTCAATTTATTCCAAATTTATTACCGTATCTATTACTATTAGCAGTTATATAAATTCTTCAAATAATGTAAAGATGTGCATACAAGATCTATAATAAGTATGCCTACATTTTAATATTATTTATCACAATAATCGTCTATGCAATATTGTTGGTGTGTCAATAAATAAATAACTAAGACATCAGAAAAGGTTGTGTATATGCTTAGTTGACTTTAAACAAAGAGATTTCAGAAAGAGTGAAACGATGGTTTGTGACCGTGAAATTTTGTGAAAGGATAAGGTCTAAAAAGAAACACCTTAAATAATTGCACAAATATAATTAGATAATTTAAATTGTCACTTACGGGATATCTTCCGTGGTTTTTATTTATTTTGAGTTCCCGATATTTCGACGCTGTTGCAAGCGCCATGATCGCGGGATGACTGGAAATATCGGGAACTCAAAATAAATAAAAACCACGGAAGATATCCCGTAAGTGACAATTTAAATTGTGAAACAAACCGTGATAGCCTAAAACAGTGTATAATTAGATATTTCTTTTATGTTCTGGAATGATATTCAAGCTTTTATTTCTGTACGCACATAAGGTACAGGCTACACCAATATAATAAAAAAATATAAACTAAAATCTATTTGCAAATCTGCTACAAAAATGATAATTATAGTAAAAACGTATTATAACTTTTATAATCACCTTTTTGGAGATTAAAGAATGCTGCCTGGTATAAAAGATTATGTAGCATGAAAGAAGATCATAGTAATAGAGATAATTTTCAGCTTTAGCCGAGCCTACTGGTAGAAACTAGTCAAAAGAGGCTACAGAAAGAATTTTAAATTATTTGCATAATTAAGTATATTTTTTTATATTTTAAATAGTATGCCATATTTTTTATCTTGTTACTTAAATCGAGGTCAATCGTCTTAATAAACTGGTTTAACACATTATTCGTTTCTTTTTCAATAACAAGATTCCTAAGTAGCTCAACTTGTTTTGTATTCTCAAAAATGGAGTCCATTGTGTTACTCTTACCAATCACCTCATCTCAAGCGATTTTATTTTCAATCTCTTGTTTATAAATTCTCGCCAGATTACCCGATTACTTTTTACTATAATTATATACACAGCTAACGCTGTTGTATTCAAATATTCTCCTAA
This sequence comes from Mythimna separata, assembly GCA_030763345.1. Taxonomy (NCBI): domain Eukaryota; kingdom Metazoa; phylum Arthropoda; class Insecta; order Lepidoptera; family Noctuidae; genus Mythimna; species Mythimna separata. The sequence goes on from CM061192.1 coordinate 12,054,505, forward strand.
TTCTCCTATCACATCAATAATCAAGATCTCTATTTGTAATAATTCAAGAATAGCAGTTAATACAATAATATTACTTAGAATAAAAATTAACGTAGCTATGTAGAATCGGCGCCATTTGTTAGTAGATGTACTTAGGATTAAAGCATATAAAACTGCTATGTAAAAACCAAAACTAATAACGACCGGTATTAATATCAAAAACATGCCACCGCGGGTAGTGATAATTTCTATCGAATCGTAGAGAAAGACTAAATATCCAATAAGAATATATAATATCACTATTATAAAGGGGAGACCCCAGGCAAACAGACTACTTTTAAGATACCTCCTATGAATGTCAATATTAAAAACTTTTACAAAATCAACATAAAAAATATAGCACAGCACCAGTAACCAACATTGAAAAGATATTGAAGCAAACAAAAATACACTAAAAGGTAGCACACGTACTATTAAATACTGCAATAATTCTTCAGTCATAAGTGCAATAAATATGTGAAACACTGTGAAACGTAGTAAATTAGCTATGATCGCACTGAGAAACACGTAATTTCTGTAATGACGAAACTTCTTGATGATACACCACGATGTCACTCCGTATATAGCTGCTAGTAGAGTGAAAGTAAAAAGAACCCAATGAATAATATAGAATGCTGTTTTGCCAGTCAGAGATACAAATTTATGAGGATTCTCAACATAGTAATTTTCACTGTTATCATTAGTATTGATATCGTATGTAATATTATCGTATATGATTGTATCGTTGGCGGCCATAGTGAAAATCGCGTGCGCGGTTCGACGCACTGATGATACACGTCTACGCTGACATGCGTCTCGCACAGTTATAATGGCCATTTTATTTTTTTGTATAGTAATCTGAAAACTGGTATTAGTTTGTAGATTATACCGCTTACCATCAGGAGGGATAGCGGAAGAAGCGGAGAAGCCTATAATATGATAATAACAAAAAATGATTATGGAAAAAGATTATGGTGCTAATTTACCAAACTCACCAAATCTTACAATCATTTTGGCCTTGGATCGGGAGTGCTATTCTCTTTTAATAGAGAACGTCTTCTCATAGTTTAGCTAATACCAATTTGGATATTATCGCTGCTGTTTAAGGCGATTTTCTTGCGCCCAACGCTACCGCAAAGCTATTTTCTTAGAGAAAAGCACTCCTGGTCTAATCTGGTGGGGTGTGTAATTGTCGAAATAAAAGTTATTTCTTTCTTTTCTGGTGGCTGGTACAATAGATTAATGGTTGCTCGGTATCTTGCCACCCAAGCAAAATAGTAGATTACCGGTTCACCGCTACTTTAAGCCAATCAGGCAAAGATTATCCAAAATTTGCATACTTGAAAAGCAATATACCGGAGTAATATCATAGCAATGCATTGAATTCTTGGTTTAAGCAAAATAAAATATGTTGTTTGCCGTGTACATGAATGCTCGTCTGGTAATGTGTAGGGATGTGATCATGTGACAATGTGTCTGCATATTAATTTCTAATATAACGATACAATACGAAAAATTTATAAAAATAAAGATTGGATGAGGGTGGACATCCCACTTATACGAAAAAACATGAGTACACATTCATTGTGCGTACCACATACAGTTAATGAGTGCAATTCACTGGCGGAGTCAGTGTTTCATGTTGGCTACAACCTGAGGATCTTTAAGTCAAGAGTGAAAACCCAATAACAATCCATCGTCGACAACATCTTCGGTTTTCAGCAGCTGAGATAGCGGTCAAGCGCAAACCTAATAACAATTTTTTTTAAATCCTTGCAGGTAGCATTTTGTAGTTTCAGGATACCTTTACAAGAAAAGACGCCATTTCGTATACCTATTCACGTAATGCACTAAAGCTTTTATATTTTTAATTAACCGCGTTTATGATGGCTAAATGTCCATTTTACAAAAACGAATCTTCAAATAGTAAGTATAGAAATAGACATGGTGAATCCTGGGCAAAAACTTGGTACATTTTCACTTTTCTTTATCCTTATTACGCAGTATTCTATCTGGTAGCGTACCTATAGATAGAGATTCCCTTCCCTAGTTGATAATCCAGTCGATTATTTCAAAGCTTGATTTTGTAATGACGATTTACTCTCAAACTACTATTTCTGTTTATATCACAGTCGCAGTGAAGACAGTCGTGTTTCAAGTGTTTTAAGAAGACAAACATCATGTCTGATGATGAATTCTACAAACGCATACCAGTTCCAAAAACGACAGAATTTCGACCCCCTCTCGTGTCCATCCTTGTGGAGTATCTTGTGCTTATCCTTACCCTCACTGCATTCATCTACGGGATGATCTCATGGTACCTCATCAAGAAATTCCAGCACTTCAAAAACTTTGTCTACATCAACGCCATCGCATCAAGTTTACTGCGACTGTCAACAGTGTCGATAATCATTCCTGTGGTCCTCCAATGTTGTGTGATTGACAGCAAAATTTTGCTAGAAATTTGTCATTATATTTGCACATACTCGACTACAGTGCAAAATTACTGGTTATTGGTGATATGTCATTTATTTTACGTGGATATTGTGAAAGTGTTTGGTGGTCATATTAATCGAAAGTATATGAAGAGTTGCCTGTTTGCTTGGGGTATACCTTTTATTAAGTTGTTTCTGTATTACCTGATTATTTATTTTCAAGCGGACAGTTTAGCTAAAAATGCTTTGTTGGAAACGATTTTGAATTCTTTTGAAGCTTTTATGACGGTATCGCCTTTGATCATGAACTGCTTTATTTATGTGGCGGTTATATTTTCACTCTGTAGTAGTGTTAATAGGAAAGCAAAAACTACATCGACAAACAACTTTCGTCGCTTTTACATAGCTACGTTGTTGTTTATTTTAAGTGATATCTTAATGTTGTCTTCCTTCATTTGGGATACAATAAATATTTCATTTTTAATAAGCGCAGTAATGTCGAAGTTTCAACAGATATCGATTGATATATTTCTACCCATGGTAAGGAGTAATCGGGAATTGTGGCATAAATATTTTTCACAATTTCGCGAGTCGAAATAAAATATTTCCAAAATATTGTATTTATTTATTTATTTATTGCATACATGTTGTCAATGAATAACATATTCATAGTATTGCATGCATTATACTATAAATTTCATAATTAATAGAATTGTATACATTCATCAATTATTATATTGAGTTATTATACTATTATTAACCTATACACTATTTTTTATTACATTAAATTATTGATTTTACAATTACATTTAACCTAGAGCAGAAGAAGTTATTGAATGATTTCCCATTGCAAAAAAAAGCAATATTTTATTAGCTATTCATAAAATGTAAGGTTCTGTTTTCGTTTTAAATTGATAGTTTGCAGAAAAATATATCTATGTCTCTCCTTGAAGTGGTCTTTAATTTTATGCACGAATGCGCTACAAAAAACTAATTAATAACTATTAAAAAAAAATTAAAATTACAACAATATTTAAAATCATTTAGTGCTAACTTTTGATTTGTGTTGCAGTGTTTCGACATGTAGAATAAAGATTTTCATATCCGTATATATATATTTTGGTCTCAACAAAGATCAATTTGACTCACTTTGATGAATTTCCTACTGAGTAGGTACAGATTTTTGTATGTGTCGGCCAAACCCGATTTTAGGATAAAGTAGTTTCGCCTAGTCCGAACCCACGATAGTAGTCGGTTAGTATTAGTAGGTAGTACAATTTTAGGACATTTTCTGACACAGACAGGTTAGGTAAGAAGGCCAAGATGGGAACTCCGCTCCCGCTAAGCCTTCGTGGTTATTTTTTTTATAACTAAACCCCCGCAGAACTTGATGCGTGTAGAGAGAACTGGTTTGGCCTAGGCGAAACTAGTTGATCCTAAAATTGGGCTTAGCTGGTAACATATGCATCTATGCAAGCTAATGAATTTGTCGGATCGTCAAGAATGCTTCGAGCTAAGATCCATTGACTTGTCGACGCTTCCGTACTATTGACTTCTCCGACAAATATACATATAGTGATGAATATAATTATAATCTGATTCAACTTAGGTGGGATCATCAGGTGATCATCATCTTCCATCAGGTGGGGTCGCAGTCAAGCACTAGTTTATAACCATTAAAAAAAAAACTTGTAAGTAAATAAAACGAAAATTAACATTTCAAATATTTTATTTTTTATTTCAAATAATTTAAATGGATAGTCACATTAAATATACTTGCTACTAAACCCAAAACATTTGTCAAGTTTACATATTTAATCTGAGTGACGATTACAATTTTTGATACAAATTATGATAATGAGGACTAGATATCACTCACATTTATTTTAAACTGATGATAACTAAATAACATTTTAACATTTTGGTTTATTTTTCTATTTTAGTCTACTTTCTGTGTTTTTTTTACCATTTGGCATGTAGGTATAATTTTGTAGTAATATTTTTCTGTGTCCATGGATTATCTTGCATTTTCTCCATAGAGAAATTTAGTTAAATTTTTATTTTTAACTGACTGATATTTAGACATTTTAAAAGTGCGAGTCAAACACATGTTAATGGTCTATTTGAAATAAAATTTCTGATTTTTGATAAATAAATAAACAAAAGTAATTACTAATTGTCATTAGGAATATACTATTTTTATTGTTTTCTATGGTTATTACACTAAGTAGATAAATAGCCTTTTATCGACAGAAAACTTAGCTTTCCAACAACGTTTTATCGAAATAAATACCATAAATCACAACAAATTCCTTGTCGGTCGATACTTAAAATACTCCCCCCATAACACTCGGTTACTCTTCACTAGGGGAAAAAACACTGACACGGTAGTCATCTCTATGCCCAATGTAATACCCCTGACTAACAATGAAACATTAAATAAATCCCAAATTAATAAAGTATATAAAATCACAGTGATAACAATGAACGCTGCCGTCGCCAAAGATAAACGACGAAATTTTTCTTTTATCGAAACTACATCCATAAATATATCTTTAACAAAAAACAGTCGATACACAAGTTTAACAAAAATAATCAAGTGTATAAACGATGGTAAAACGATGCTTGTAAAATAAGTGCATATGGTTACAAAGAAAAGAAATAGTTCCACGTTAGAACCATCAACGGCTAGTTCAATGACAACTAAAACAAACACACAAATGATCATTACTATTACAGGCACTCCCCAGGCAAAAATGGAGCTTTTCAGATATTTCCTTGACATATTTTCATGAAACACTTCCACAACATTGACGTAAAACATGTAACACATCACTACCAACCAATTGTTGTACACAGTTGTCAAGTAGATATAGGTAATACGCCAGTAAAAAGTAATGCACAGTTTAAAATCAACGTTTCTTTCTTCACAGTGAACGAAAGTGGCGGATAAAAGGATTAACCGCAATATATTCACTGTAGTCACACTGAGATAGACGTAGTTATGGAAATTGCGAAAATCCTTGATGAGGTGCCATGATATCCGTCCGTATGTGAAAGAAGCCAGACACAAGAAGAACTGAGAATAATGTCCAATCAGAAGTATGGGAAAGTCGAATGAGTCCAGGGTATCATTGCCTGAAGATTCATTCATCATGTTCACTTAAGATTAAAATTTGTCCAGGAAAAAATTGAGAGATATAGCTGTAACTTTCAATCCAGCTTATGCAACTGTACTAGAACAGGGATAGGACCAAACTAACATGATTAAACCATTTTTGAGCACTTAGCATATTTACCATGTTTAGGTTGTCTTATCAGTAGAGTTCGTAAATGACAGTGGTAGTCAATAAAAGCCTTTGATAACGTGCGGTATCACAGCCTTTACATCTAAAAAAAAGGCTTTTACAGTAAAAGTTACTTTTTAAGTGCATTGATTTTTGATATGCACTTGTGATGTTACTCTGACATATTATGATCATCATAGGTATGGGATTGCGGATGGCAAGCAGTTTCATTTTTGAAAGGAAAACCCGGGAATTTAGACCGAAGGCAAAGAAGGAAAAAATGCGTAGGTGATTGTTCATGAATAAATGTGTTTATTTACTGAGGTTGTGTGTGCGTTTACGTATTATAGCCAACATATAACACACACACTATCACAAACTTTCACCTTTATAATATTAGTGTGAAATATAGAGTACAGGAAAACTTATAAGCAGTCTGTGATTTTAAAATAACATATTACAAACATAACAAATGCTTTGGTTAGAACTTTTTAGATCGTTTTTTATTTGTCTATCCGGGAATTATCAAAAGCTTTTATCAACTACCTCTTCCATTAAGATAAGACAAATGATAATCAGTATAGATTACCATGATAAGTGTACAAAATTGCCCTTCTCACACTAGTTGATTGCTGATCATAGTATTGTAAGGATCTGACTATACCTAACTTTTACAATGTCAACTGTAGTATGATCTACAAGCTAAATTATGTCACTTAAATTTTTGAATTAAAAAATACAGTAATTGAAAATTACTGTAGTATCTAAGTCTCAGTGTTCATCGACATGTCTGATAATGGCGCCTATGTACTCTATAAGAAGTGGTGTCAGTGACTCAGATTCAGGAACTACTCTTTATTTAATCATTTTCCACTATGTGCAGTTTGCTATGACTGTGTCTACGTTCATATACGGAGTAGTATCATGGTGCATCATCAGGAAGTTTCGCAACTTCAACAACTACGTCTATCTCAGTACAATCCTTGTGAATATATTTCGTTTAACATTATTTTCCATTACTGTCATCCATACTGATCGATTGTCTAATAATCCAATTGTTAAATTTTTAGTGTTTGTATACTTATCAACGACCTATAACTTTTGGTTGTTAGTTATGTGTTACTTGTTCTATGTTGATATTGTTAAAGTGTTTCGCAAAAAAGTAAAAAGAAGGTTTCTTAAATGTTCCGTCTTTGCCTGGGGTTTGCCCCTGGTACTATTAATCATTAGCAGTTTAGTTTTCTTAATCATTGAACTAGCTGTAGAAGGCGATAAAGAAAAAGCTGTTATTCTATTTATTTGGATTGTGACTCTTGTCATATGTAACATGTTACCTCTAGTAATAAACATGATAATTTTTGGAAATCTAATTTTTTCTTTATTTTTTTGTCAAGATAAAATAGCAACAATTTCATATAAAGACAGAAGGAAAGACAATTTACATCGTTTATGTACATTAACGGCTATATTTTTTTTAAGCAATATCTCAGTATTGACTATTCCTATATGGGAATTTTTGCGTCTTTCATTCCCATTGCGAGTTCTAACATTAGGTTTACAGATAATAGCACTTTCGTTATTTGTCCCTATATTAAAAAGTAACCGAGCATTATGGAGTAATTATTTTAAGAATCGATCGAAAATAACTATGTTTTGATTGTTGTTATTTTATTTATACATAACAAACAGCTACTATTGATAGATGAAGATGAAATAAAACTTTTACAAACTAAACTATTTTTATTTGTGTGTGTACAAAGCGTCGACGTTTTGTCTGTGATTAGAAAGAAACGTGTTTGTGGGGTGTCTCCGTAGACCATGTCCTATCTTCTATCTTAAGCTCATGGCCTTTACTTTTTAGGTGAAAAACTTAATTTTCGTCGTCTCCAAGCCCACACCTATGAAGACATATGCCCTGTTATTTGTTTACGTAAGGATATAGTGACAGCGTAAGTGGGCGGCATTGGAATATTGAATCAAGAAGGAATATGTTCAAGAAGACTTATTATTTTTGCGATCAACAAGCTAAGAAGAATCCTTTTAGTAGCGTGGTCAGAACCAAACTAATGTGATTAAAGCAAATTTTGTGCACTTAACGCAGTAATCTGTTGTTTACTTTATCTTATCGCATTAGTACTGGTTATTAAAAGCCTTTCATAACACCAAGTTTTGTATATATAAAAAAGTGGTTTTGTCGACATGCGTGGTTTATTTTGTTACAATCGCTTTGTATTTGGCAGTATCTATATTTAAATGGATAACGATCAAGCCTGCTTTTGCAGCAAGCTTCGCTGACGTAGTCAGTACTTCAATAAAATTCTCAAATGTTTCAATATTACTCGAATTTGACTCGATTTAAATGACAAGGTGCACAGATGGACTTTAGTCAGTAAAAGCACAGTAAACATCCGCTACTTCCTCTAGCTCTACTTTTTATAAGTTTAGGTAAGTATAGATTTATATTAAAAATGAAACCAAACTATATCCTAGGCTATTTCTGCTAACTAATTATCATTACGAAACGTAAGAGATAAACAAAATCGATCACTACACTGACCGACCAAAATCAGGATCAATTTATTAGTTTACGTCTACCCCTGCTATGGTAGGATGTCATCGTACTGTAATTTTCAATTATAACATCGTTTATAAGTGTACGTATCCCTTCAAGATCAACAACAAGTTGGAACCTCATCACATCATGTCTGATAATGACATCAGTATTGAAAATTGTACAAAGAGTGAAATGGAAGTATATGAAACTTGCCAAACATATGTCGTCAGACACTCTATCCAGTTCTCTATTATAATAGCTTCGTTCATATACGGTGTGGTTTCGTGGTACCTTATCAAGAAATTCCGAAATTTCAACAACTACGTGTACCTCAGTGCGACCTTAGTGAACCTCATACGTTTAACTGTTGTGTCAATCGCTGACGTTCCTTGCAACCAATGGTTTGTTAACCGTTTTCATCTCTTCATCTTCATATATTTAACAACTGTCTACAATTACTGGATGTTAGTCATGTGTTACATGTTTTACGTTGACATTGTTAAAGTTTTTCATAAAGATATCAAAAGGAAATTTCTCAAAAGCTCCATCTTTGCTTGGGGCTTGCCTCTGACAGTATTGACCATTTGTAGATTGGTCTTACTTATCGTTGAAATGGTAAAAGAGCGTAAGGAAGATAAACTAATACTTCTCTTAATAACTCTTGGTGCATTAGGTACGTGCAGTGTTTTACCAGTGATAATAAATTTCATAATATTTTTAAGAGTCATGTATTCATTGTTTGTTTCTAAAAATAACAATATTACTGCAGTTCCTAAGAATGAATTAGTTAAAGATACTATGCGTCGTTTGTGCACTGCTATGGCTATGTTCATTTTGACCAACCTCAATGTGTTGACATTAGTTATTTGGGAAGTATTTGATTTTTCATTTCCGTTACGATCCATTACGTTATTCTTACAAATGATAGCATTAGCATTGTTTATACCTCTATTAAAGAGCAATCGTGCATTATGGCACGAGTATTATAAGAATCGGTTGAAGAAACTTGGTCATGGTTATTGTTGTATTTGCTGTCGGTAAAGTCAAGAGAAATGGAAACAGCGATCGATTTTGTACAATCATAATAGAGAATATGCATTAGAAAATATCTGTCACAGTATAGTGACGGTCGTATGGGTATGATAAACTTTGACATCAAAGACTATGTCGAACTTCTTGTTTATATAACTTGATTGCTGATGCACAAATTTAAAAAATCTTTCATATTCCTTTATTAAAGTTGAATATTAAAAAAAAATTCATGCATATTCTACTATCAAAAGTTATTGTCTAAAATAAATAACTTAAAATATCACGTTTTTATTTGCTTTGATCCTATTATTATCTATACTAATATTATAAAGAGGTAAAATTTGTAAGTTTGTAAGTTTGTAGGTTTGTAAGTTTGTATGTAGGGGGTAATCTCTGGAACTACTGGTCCGATTTGAAAAATTCTTTCAGTGTTATATAGCCCATTTATCGAGGAATGCTATAGGCTATATACCATCACGCTACAAAACACTGGAGTGGAGCAGTAACGAAAAATGCGGGTAAAACCGCAGGGGACAGCTAGTACTTAATATTAAGGTATTACAAAATCACACAAAATCTGGTTCGACCTACAGAATTATGAGCTATTGAGTGTAACCGTAGGCTGGAATCAAAAGGGTGAAAGTAAACTCGTAGAAAATTGTCTTAGAATCAAAAATTTGTAGACATGTGACTTCTAGCAATCTGCACTGGGCTTAAGGGAATTACGGCCCATTCTCTTGCCTAGAGTGGAGGCCTGAGCAGTGAAAACATTAAAAGCTTGATTAAAAAAAAAACTTGAAGGAACATCATTCCACCAAATAAACGATACAACAAAACACAAAGCATGACATGAGTGTGTGTGTGTGTGTCATGTCATTGTGTTCTTGCATATTCATTAGTAAAAACCGCCAAAAATTGACCTGTCTTCGATTAGAAAACATCATGAGTTAACCGGTATTTCCTAGAAACAAAAATTTGAAGACATGAAACATCCTCCAACCCGCACTGGGCCCGCGTGGTGGATTACCTAGAGAGGAGGCTTGAGTCCCAGCAATGGGAATATTTTAAGGCTGATGCTATTGACTCGATCGCTTTTTTCCAGAAAGCGTCGACATTTAAGATCAAAGCTAAATAATATCAAGTGAAAATTTGCGTATTCATCGGCAATGATTGACTGGTATATTGAGAACCATTACGAACTGTACGAGATAAGGCAAATCAAGTCGATTAGTAGATAACTAATATACAAAATTTGGTTTAAGTACACCAGTTTGGTTCCGATCCTATTACCGTAAAGTTTGATGTAAAACTTTATTTTGGGTTAACTACTGAGAGTAGCAACGAAATATATATTTTTGTTTCCGAGAAAGAAATAATGGAATATGAATGTTGTATTAAGTGTCAGCGTTATGTTTGATATTCATTTATCTAATACCGGTGCCTATGAATTCAACTCAACAGTGAGTGAGAGCGATGATCAAGACTTACCAATTGTTTTATATTTCTATATTTTACACTGTGTTCAGTTCTCATTGTCTCTGGCTTCGTTCATATATGGAGTGATATCGTGGTGCATTATAAAGAAGTTTCGGAAATTCAACAACTACGTGTATCTTAATACTATCTTTGTGAACATATGTAGGTTAACAGTATTTTCTGTGACTAGAATGTTTAACGAACAAGTATTTAGTTCTATTACTGACTTCTTATTCTTTATATTTTTTGCAACAGTGTTTAACTATTGGTTGTTGGTGATGTGTTATATGTTTTACGTCGATGTTGTAAAAGTTTTTGATGGAAATATGAAAAAAAAGTTTCTTGAAACCTTTCTCTTTGCGTGGGGTATACCTACAATAGGATATTTCATTTGTTTTGTAATTTTTCTTATTATTAAACTAGTAATAGAAGGTGTTAAAGGACAAATCATTCTTGTTATAGTCGTAATGGCCATTATATTGATATGCGACTTTGTGCCTTTTTTTATAAACATATTCGTTTTTGTAAAGCTTGTTCGATCTTTATTCTTTCATAAAAACAATAATTCGTGTGTGGTTCCTGAGAAAGAAAGAAATAAAGAAAACTGTCGTCGTTTACCTACAGCAACGGCTATGTTTATGTTGACAAATGTCAATGTTTTAATTTTTGTAATATTAAATTTTGTCACCGCTGATTTATCATTACGGGTTGTCATTTTTAACTGTCAAACAATTGCCCTTTCGTTATTTGTTCCTTTAGTAAAGAGTAACCGGACATTATGGCACGAGTTTTATCTGAAGCGAATGAATAGGAGGATGTCGTGATTCACATTCTGTATTTTCTTTTTCTTTTAGTTTGTATTTGTAACTGGTGTGTTGTATTTGTAATATTTTTTTTATTGTTTGTCATTAGTTAAATATTGTGGCAGTACACTACGAAATGAATAATTTAAGTTAATTATATTGTTTATTTTTAAGTGCATGGTTGCACTCGGCATAAGTCATATTATTTAACAATAAGTCCAACATCAGTTAAATATTGTCATTGTAGCCTGTAACTTAAATTATATGAAATAAAACCTTTAGGATGTTGAACCATGTTTTATTTGACTGCATGTTACAGAGGTTGAGTTCTCTCTATTATTTTATTCTTGGGTAAAGTTAACAAGTCAATCATATGCCTAATTTTTAGCCAAAATTATTTTCTTAATGTAGAAATTCAACGCAGCGACAACTGTTGCTGTGTGTGTGTCCATGCTACGAAAAAAAAAAACAAAAGCATCACAAAAATGCTTTAGTGCATCACGTAATGTCAGAGCAAGAAGTCAAAACTAGCATTAAAGTAAAGCTCTCAACGATTTCTGTACTGTTTATCCATAATGTGACATTAAAAAGCCTTCACGAGGAAACCTTCAGAGATGACAGCCCTGTACAGGTGTGAGCAAGTATTGAGTAGGCTTGATCAGGTCGTCGGTCAGGTGGTCAGGTATCATGGTGAATGGAAAATGGTATATATGAAATCTGGTCAAAATTGAGATTAAGTTAAATGAGGTTGAGCCATTTCATTATTTTTACGAGTGTTGATTCTATACTAATTCTAACACAATCCCAAATCAACCCATCATTACTCATTTAATCACATTCACATAGAATATTCTGCTCAAGTCGGTTACGTAGATTGGAAATAAAATGGGACCCAGGATACTTCCCTGAGGGACACCGTGACAGACAAATTCTTCATCACTAATGGGGTTATAAATTTTGGTCAATTAAGTACGGTTCGTGAATTACTCTTTAAAAAATTGCAAAACCATAACTCTTGCGCCAATATATTACTATTTATCCAAAAGCAAGGGAACAGAGACTGTGTTAAAAGCCTTAGAAAGGCCTAGGAACATTCCAAAATATAAAGTTTTATTTAAAAGTAAAAACCGCTAATTTTTAACTCGAGTAAGCTACGATATTCAAGTTCAAAGCTATATTATATGCAATGCTTTGCGTGTTCATCGACTATGATTGACTTATAGTGGGTGCCATTAGGAACTGTACAAGATAAGTTAAGGTAAATCAAACCGATTAGTAGATAACAAATGTTTTATGCAAATTCTAGTGTATGTATGTAAATGTACTAGTTGGTTGCCGATCATGTTACAGTAATGTGTATTGTGAAACTTTATTTTGAGTTTTGGTTTCTAAAGAAGTAATCATGGAGTGATTTCTGTATATGAGTGTGAGCACTATGTTTGATATTGGTCATGGCTGATACTAATGTTAATGAACCTAACTCTACAGTGAGTGATAGGGATGGTCAAAATTCGCCACTTGCTTTATATTTTTTAATTTTACACTATGTTCAACTCACCTTATCTTTGGCTACGTTCATATATGGAGTGATATCTTGGTGCATTATAAGGAAGTTTCGCAAATTCAACAACTACGTATATCTTAACACGATCCTTGTAAACATATGTCGGTTGGTTGTGTTGTCAATAACTGGAATATATAACGACAAAGTGTTTAAATCGTTTGCTGACTTCTTAGTTTTTATGTTTTTTTCAACAGTTTTTAACTATTGGTTATTGGTGATGTGTTATATGTTTTACATTGATGTTGTTAAAGTCTTCGATAAAAATATGAAAAAGAAGTTTCTTGGGAGCTTCCTCTTTGCCTGGGGCATGCCTACAATAGGATATATCATTTGCATTGTGATTTTCCTTATTATTGAACTAGCATTGGAAGATAATAAAGAAAAAATCATTCTTATCCTAGTTGCTATTGGCACTATATTTATATGCGACATTGTGCCTTTGTTTATAAACATATTGGTATTTGTAAAGCTTGTACGATCTCTATTTTTTTGTAAAGACAATAATTCGAATGTGGTTCCTGAGAAAGAAAGAAATAAAGAAAATTGGCGTCGATTTTCTACAGCAACGGCTATGTTTATGTTGACCAATGTTAATGTTTTATTTCTTTTATTAGCCTGGCTTTTCAATTATTATTTGTCATTGAGGGTTGCTAGTTTTAGTTGCCAAACCATCGTTCTATCATTATTTGTTCCTTTAGTAAAGAGTAACCGAAAATTATGGCAGGAGTTTTATATGAAACGAATGAGTAGGACGATATCGTAATTATTTTAGTGTTGTTTCTAAATAATATTTAGAAAAACTGTAGCGTGTAAATTGTCATCAGTCAAATATTTTGACGGTAACATATAAGTTTACAAAATGATTTAAGATTTCAAAATTAATAATTTTCATTTGCATATTGCAGTAAGCATATGTCACATATTATTTGATAAACAAACCTAAACAACAATAGCTAAATATTGTCAAAAATCAAGAATGTGAGTTGAATGGTACAAAAGATGTTACAATATTGGTTCTATACAATACATACCTACATATACTTCCATATTACGGCGTACAAATATTTCTTTTAAAATGAAGACTTATATTATTAACCTATTAATTAGTAATTATTAATCTGTGAATAAATTAAGGTAATTTGTATTATACTAATGGTAGAATAAAGATGATGTCACATTAGCATCTAGGTTAAATTGTTTGAAATAAATACTTTAAATTGTAAAAAAAATCTTTACCTTACCTACTTGATTAGTTACTTAGTTATAATATTTTATTTTTAGGTGATATTAACAAGTCTGTTATAGCCCTAAGAATCGTTAAACTTACGTGGTATTAGGCAGGGTATATTGCTCTTTGAACGGATGGTCGTAAGGTAGACTGAAGACCTGGTGAGAGTCTTGGGAATGCGAGCCGCATATGGCCGTCCGTTGTGGCGACACTTGGGGGAGACCTATGTCCAACAGTGGACAGTCTTCGGCTGAAATAATGATGATGATAATTAAAAAGTATAGGTAACTAAATTTTTGACCAAATACATTTGTTAAAAACAAACTTACAACGCAGCGACAACTAAATGGTTTACAATAACGCGGTGTGAACACAACAAGAACCACCAAAGTCAAAAATCGCAATAGATACGTGTCATTCGCAATAAAAACGTGAGCATTACAAGGATGCTTTAGAGTATCAAGTAATGCCGGAGACTTCGTAACACATAACATAAGAGTAAAGCTCACAACGATCATAAGCACTCTTAATCCGTAATGAGTCATTTTAAAGCCTTCACGAGTGACAACGCTATCGATTACGATTTTAATTGACAAATACGACAGATAAGACAAGATAATCAGTACTTATATTCAGTACACTAAGTGCACAAAATCCATTCTGATCACGTTAGTTTGTTTCAATCCCTATTGAAGTGATGAAGGGTGTGGAGTCACACTTTCATTTGTCACCTACGTTTTTGTAGTTGTGGATAAAAATATTATTAATAATAATAGTGTCAGGTACTGTTAAGTACCAATTTTGATTCTTGTCATGGCTTCTTATGGCTACAACGGGCCTCTCTGCTCTACTATCGACAATTGCTACCTGGACACATCAATCGACATTGCCTATTTGATTGGACACTATCTTCAGTTCACTTTGAGTGTAACCTCATTCATGTATGGAGTCGTATCCTGGTACCTCATCAGGAAGTTTCGCAGTTTCAACAACTACGTGTATCTCAGTGCAATCTTAGTGAATGTATTACGTCTAGCCGTCGTGTCATTTACTGTCATGCATTGTGATAATAACACTATTGATTTCAGAGAGTGCTTTAGTTTATATTGGTTAATCCTCTTTCTTTATTTGACGACTGTGTATAACTGTTGGCTCTTGATCATGTGTTACATGTTTTACGTTAATATTGTTAAAGTTTTTCATAAAGATATTGTAAGGAAGTATCTCAAATGCTCCTTATTCGCTTGGGCCGTGCCTCTTATAATATGGATCATTTGTGTATTGATTTTACTTATTATTAATAGTGTTGTAGATGACGATAACAAGAGAATAGCTAATCTGTTTCTTAGTATGTGTGCCTTGTGTATGTGCAATCTCTTGCCTTCTTTTATAAACTTGATAATTTTTATAAAACTTGTGCAATCTTTGTTTTTTTGTAAAGATTCAAATTCTTGTGAGGTTTCTAAACAGGATAGAAGGAAAGATAATTTCCGGCGTTTATCTATAGCTACGGCCATGTTTCTTTTAAGTAATGTATTGATGTTGACTTTTCTTATATTTGATTTATTTCAACTTACCATCTTAATAAGAGCTATAATGTTGAGCTTACAAATAGGAGCTATGGCATTGTTTCTTCCTTTATTAAAAAGTAACCGGACATTGTGGCACACGTATTATGAAAGCAATTTGAAGAGATTATTTCCTGATAAATGTTGTGTTAATTGCTGTAAAAAACAAGATACTTTACAGAACACCGTTATGTAAATAGCTATTAAACAATAAAATATTTTTATGATTTGACGAAATCATCCATCTTGTTCAGTGCACCCCATAGGCAGTTCCAAATTCGTAAAGGTGACGGAGAAGATGAATTGGTTAAAGTTGAAACACGATCATTCAATTTATATGATGTATAAATAAGGCTATCATGCTAAAATTAATGATCTCCAGTAATACAATTTTTCTAGTAATAAAATTATATTTCAGATTAGTTTTTTTTTTTTGTTTTGTATTTGTCATGTTTCCTTTTTTTTAGACCATTGCACAAAATCTGCAGACAAATCCAGTCTTTCGATGTACACGCGGTATAAAGGTTGAGGTCAAACGCTCAGTCTGGACCGTAGAGGTGTCAACAATGTAAGGGTGGAGACTCGACATACGTTAGATAGTCCTATATTAGAAAGGTGCATTTCTGTGCCCACTTTCCAAAATGCATCCTTTATAATACCGAAAGGCTGGCTACCCTACGCCTGTGCTCCAGGTTTTGTAGATGCTGTTAACCAAATATAGATTACCTTCGCACGCGTTTCCACTGACTCCAAAGCTGCTAGATGTTATTTTACAGCACCAGCCCATATATGGCTGTTCGGTCCATGGCCCTTTACGGGGCGCCAGTTTGGGCGCCATCGCTAGGTAAGCGACCAGCGGCCAAACTGAACGCTTGCCAGAGGGTCATGGCCATCCGGATGGTGCGGGGATACCGCACGATCTCCCGCGAAGCGGCGAGCCTCCTTGCTGGCCTGCCACCGTGGGATTTGGAGGCAACAGTCCTTGCACGCATGCACGATTTGCGCGTGGAGATGCAACGCCGGGGCGAAACTCCGCTGCCACGACAAGTCGCGGTATGGCGGACAGAGTTCCGGCGGGATCTCAGGGTGGCATGGCGACTGCGACTGTCGCAACCCAGTGCTGGGCATGCCGTCATTGCAGCGGTAAGTCCCCTCTTTGAGGAGTGGTTGGAAAGAGGTCACGGCGTCCTCTCGTTCCGTATGACGCAGGTCCTCACCGGACACGGTAAGTTCGGGAGGTTCCTGCATCGGATCAAGGAGGAAAGGACGCCCGGGTGTCGCTACTGTGTGGACCGCCCGGAGGACACGGTGGAGCACACGGTAGAGGTGTGCCCCGCTTGGGCGGAGCACCGCCGTGTCCTTGTGGAGGCTATCGGCGGCGGTGACCTCTCGCGCCGGGCCCTGGTACAGGCCATGGTCCGGAGCGAGGAGGGGTGGCAGGCAGTCGCCTCCTTCTGCGAAGCAGTAATGTTAGCGAAGGAGGCTGCCGACCGCGTGAGGCAACGGAACTCACGCCGTCGCCGCCGAGATCCCGATCCCGATTTCCGACCACCGTAGGCGCGGGCTCGCGGACAGCGAGCACTGGGTAGCTCGCCGTCCGGCAGTCTGGTAATAATCTGGACCGAGCCTAGTCGTCGACGGCGCGTTCTGTTCCACGCGCGCCTCAAGGAGATGTCAGCAAACTGTAGGGGCCCGGCAGGGCCGAAGCCTCTGGGGAACACGGTATCCGAAAGGTTGTCACCGTGTCCCCCAGATTGATGGCAACGAAGGAACGGGGTAGGGGTTTAGTCAGTAAGAGTCTGACACGCCCTTCCGCTCCGCCCAAGAGTGGGAGAAGTCATTCTGATGATTCCCCTACCGGAAAAAAAAAAAAAAAAAACCCCATATATGGCTGAAGTAATCTACACACTATCAGACCCGTGCTTTGTATAACATTAGAAGCTGTTCCGCTGTGAATTACCGGTACTGGTACCAGGAATATGAGCTTTTGCAAGAACGCCTAATTTCTTAGCAGTTTTTACAGACTAATAATGAAAAATCCACAGGAGAATGAAGGCTATCGACATAGCCCGAAGGATCACTAAATTTACTTAAGTTTGGTTGGTTGGTGCTCGCATGGCAGATGGTCGGTGGGGATGAAAGGCTTTAGAGTGATGATCACGTATGGAAGACGTAGCGTTGGAAGGCCTCCAACAAGGTGGACCAATGACTTGGTGAGACAGAACAGGACAGGTCGTTGTGGTGACACTTGAGGGAGGCATTGTTTAATAGTGGACGTCTTCCGGCTGCAATGATGATGATGAGTGTCATTTTGCCCATAAATGGTTTTTCGTCATCACCACAAATTACATTTTCTACTTTACTATTTAGTATGTAAAACGGATGAATGAAATCAGTGAAGGCGTTCTTAACTTATAGTGTTAATTTATACCAGGATAAATGGGGGCTTATTCGTATATATTTTTATCTTGATTATGTTATCATAAAATTTTACTGTCTGAATGTAACTTACGTACTGTCCGATAACACACAGTAAACATGATCGAAATGCTAAGTGCTAAAAAATGGTTTAATCACATTAGTTTGTTCCTGTTTGTGTTGAAGTAAAGTTCCCTCAAATATTTTGGAAGACATAGTATTAATAGTTGCCTTCAATTTGGCTTTAATAAATTTTTAATGGGCACTATGGCTGACGAAAATTTTAACGAACCCAATTCTTCAGTTACTGAGAGCTATCTGGAGCAATCAGGAGTTTCAGTGTTTCTGATCATACAGTGTTGTCAGTTCGTTTTGTGTATATCCACATTAGTTTATGGAGTGACATCGTGGTGCCTCATAAAGAAATTTCGTAATTTCAACAACTACGTGTATATCAGTTTAATGCTAGTGAATATATTGCGTTTAATCGTTTTAACTATTACTTTAATTCTTTGCAAAACAAAAAACCCTGGCAACATGCAGTGCGTTAGTGTTTATTGGCGTATTACCTTCATCTATTTAACGACAGTGTACAACAATTGGTTGTTGGTGATTTGTTACATGTTTTACGTTGATATTGTCAAAGTGTTTGATAAAAATATTAAAAGAAAGTATCTTAAAAGTTCCATTATTGCCTGGGGAGAACCTGTGGTTGTAATAATCTTTTGTTTAATTATTTTAGTTATTATTAAACTTGCAGTAGAAGGAGATAGTAAAGAAGTGTTTTTAAAGGTTGCAACCGTATGCCTGTATTTTTCGTGTTTCGTTTTACCTCCATTTATAAATTTGATTATTTTTATTAAGGTTGTATATTCTTTGTTTTTTAGTAAAGATACAAACACGAGTGTGTGTGAATCTAAAAAAGAAAGAGTGAAAAGAAAATATAGTCGTTTGTTTATAGCGACGGTTATGTTTATTGTATGCAATGTTTTTATGTGTACTTTTATCATTTGGGATATATTTGATCTTTCAATGTTAGTTAGAGGTATTACATCGAGCATACAAGTAATAGTCATGGCTTTTTTTGTTCCTCTGTTAAAGAGTAACCGAGAATCATGGAACGAGTATTTTAAAAATCGTTCTATAAGGAATATGTCGTGATTATTGTTGGGTTGACTGTTGGTACGCTAGAGGATAAATCACTTTTGATTAATTTGTATCTTATTTTATTGTATTCCTCATATACATTAATAACAAATTGTATATAGGTAGTATGTTTATGAATACTGTGCTGTTCACATTTTGAGTAGATAAGCTTTAGTATAAAATTTTCATTTTTTATAAGTAATAAAGTTTGCTGCAAGAAAGCCCAATGTGGGTAAAGTTCGCCTGTCATATTTTTATTTACTGTTAATTACTCAGATACCCGCGAAACGAGACACAATAGTAAAACAATAACAGCGCGGTCTCATAGGACCGGTTGGGGATTCAAACGTTAAATACCTTTGCCTGTGTACATCACCTGTCATATTTTTATTTACTGTTAAAAAATGTACCTATAATAAAGAATACAAGAAGAATAATACACAGGAAAAACTTTTACAAAAAACGAGTGTCTTTAAACAGCAGTCTTATCTAATATGGCAATCTCGAACACACAACGTTTGATTATATACGAAAAGATGGATTTGAGAATTTAAAATGTCACTTACCTGATATCTTTCTTAAGCAGCAGCGTCGAAATATCGGGAACTCAAAACAATGAACAATCACGGAAGATATCCCGTAAGTGACATTTTAAATTCTGAAATAAACCGTGATAGCCTAAAACAGTGTTTAAGATGGATTTGAAAGGAAAATCCTGGAACAAAGGCAAAGAAGAAACAAAAAAGTGTTTACTAATTAAGAGAATATAATACACTTCATTGTACATCAAAACAATAGCATGATATATACACAAACATAAAACTATGTATATATAAACAATGGTGTTTTTAATGTCTGGTACAATGAAATACGATAGTCATCCTTTGGTAAATCCGGATGATATCAATTCGCTGATATCATATTTTGTATCAGGCATAGTAATCGATAACAAAGTTGTGTATGTCACTAGAAATTTCACGCCGACTGACCAGAGTTCTGGCTCGTTCTTCGCTCAAAGAATTTGCAATCTGCTCAACGTGGCAATGCCGCCAGCCTTCTGGCACATTTACGGATGACAGCGATGTTTAGGAGTACTACGACGCCTGAGTGTATATTGTGTTTTTGTATTATATGTACATAGTTAGGTTTAGTATAAAAGTATTGTTTAGTTTATACTTAAGTAGTCCAATTGTACATCAAAATGTGAATCATAGAATAGAATAGAATAGAATAGAATAGAATAGAATAGAATAGAATAGAATAGAATAGAACAGAACAGAACAGAACAGAACAGAACAGAACAGAACAGAACAGAACAGAACAGAACAGAACAGAACAGAACAGAACAGAACAGAACAGAACAGAACAGAACAGAACAGAACAGAACAGAACAGAACAGAACAGAACAGAACAGAACAGAACAGAACAGAACAGAACAGAACAGAACAGAACAGAACAGAACAGAACAGAACAGAACAGAACAGAACAGAACAGAACAGAACAGAACAGAACAGAACAGAACAGAACAGAACAGAACAGAACAGAACAGAACAGAACAGAACAGAACAGAACAGAACAGAACAGAACAGAACAGAACAGAACAGAACAGAACAGAACAGAAAAGAACAGAACAGAACAGAACAGAACAGAACAGAACAGAACAGAACAGAACAGAACAGAACAGAACAGAACAGAACAGAACAGAACAGAACAGAACAGAACAGAACAGAACAGAATAGAATAGAATAGAATGAATAGAATAGAATAGAATAGAAAAGAATAGAACAGAACAGAACAGAATAGAACAGAACAGAACAGAACAGAATAGAATAGAAAAGAATAGAAAAGAATAGAATAGAATAGAACAGAACAGAACAGAACAGAACAGAACAGAACAGAACAGAACAGAACAGAACAGAACAGAACAGAACAGAACAGAACAGAACAGAACAGAACAGAACAGAACAGAACAGAACAGAACAGAACAGAACAGAACAGAACAGAACAGAACAGAACAGAACAGAACAGAACAGAACAGAACAGAACAGAACAGAACAGAATAGAATAGAATAGAATAGAATAGAATAGAATAGAATAGAATAGAATAGAACAGAATAGAACAGAATAGAACAGAATAGAACAGAATAGAACAGAATAGAACAGAATAGAATAGAACAGAATAGAATAGAACAGAACAGAATAGAATAGAATACACTTTATTGTACACCAAAAGAAGAATCATTTTTGAGACTTCAATATATGCCTGAACTCATCATCATTATCATTTCAACCAAAAGACGCCCACTGTTAGACGAAGCCTCCCCGAAGTGTCGCCATAATGAACGGTCATGTACCTTTCGTATCCGTTGAATTCTTGCAACCCGTATAAGGTCATCGTTTCGCCTTGTAGGAGGTCCTCCAACGCTGCGTCTTCCGCTACGCGGTCGCTACTCCAGAATCTTTCGACCCTAACGGCCATTTGTTCTAAGAGCAATTGGCCCTGCCCATTGTCATTTAAGTTTGGCGACTCTTCGTGCTATGTCGGTAACCTCATTTCTCTTGCGGATATCTTCATTTCTGATTCGATCACGAAAAGAAACTGCACACATAGCCCATCTTATTGGCCTTCGGGAGACTTCAAGCTTAGGTCCATTGTGAGCGACCACGTTGCGGTGTCATATGTCATCATCATCAAAGACGAAAGTCATGGGTGTTGCACGAATTTCTTCTTGAAAAACATACCTCATTTTGGACGAGAAAATACCGTGCAGCTTTCCGGACGCTGCCCAGCTGAGTCCGATTAATTCAACTCAACTGGACTGTCTGTTATAGGTGGAGGGATGAGCTGGACAAATACCGTAGGGACTGGCCCGTAATGGCTGAGGATAGACGTGTGTGGAAAAGGGAGAGGGAGGCCTTCGCCCAGCAGTGGGACACAATGGGCTAACTAACTAACTAACTAACTAACTGGACTGTCTGACCTGCATGTACATTTTACTTATTTATATATAAACACGAAGGTGCAGCACATTCCGGTTTGAAAATGGTTTGTCTAGGACTAGATATCTAAATGAGCTTAGTACAGTGTGGATGTGAAAGTAGTCACAGTAATAAGGTGGTTTTACACCGGCGAGATGAAAAGTGAGAATTTAAATTACACATACTTTTTAACCGAAAATCACACTCCGCCCAGCCAGCACACATGTTTGTAATACTAGGAGACTGGAGTAGGCAGAGGCAGCTTGCGCCTGGTGGTTGGTCATCATCAGCATCACTCGATACTATACTCTTCTCTGTTAATAAACTAGTGCACCTCAAAATCAACGATTGCATCACAGCTTACCATCAAGTGGGATCGCGGTCAAACACCAGAGGAGGAGGTCACAGTTGCGCGTACATGAACCTTAGGTTCCCCGAATTTACTAACAGACGCCCTCGGAAAACCTCAGGGGCCTAATCAGTTTTTGCGGACATGTGGGCTGGTTGGAGTAAAGGTTTTGATCAACATGACCCACACACAATGGCCACACACAAATAGGATTAAGTGCGAAAACCAGACTCAAACATAGAACATAGAACACTGGGAGATGAAGAATAATACTATACTCTGCAGTGATGTCTTGCCATGGTCAGGAAAAACCAGTGCGTACCACCGTCTGCATACTCTTGATAGAGAAACATTATGCTGGTCCTAGTAGCGAGGTTTGTATATGAATTATACAAAGTAAATAAATAACTACTTTAGTTTTTAAAGAAATAAAGTTCTTTGTGGTACTAATAAATATTACAATTTTTGCCTCATACATCCTCACGTATCTTCTTTTACTTTATGTGCAAAAAGTGCCAAGGCCCATCCTTGGATGACCAGGGTGTGGATAAAAAATATGCCATAGAAATTTTAATTCTCGCCCATATCATTCAGGCCTTATCTCGCCGGGCGGCGTAAAACTAGCTTTAAAATTACCAGTTTTCTTTTACCTTTTCCTTCCTAAGTAACTTGCAGCTTGCTAAATCGTTTCAAATACATATATTTCTAACAAAAACAGCTTGGTGACTAGACAAGTATGATAATATCAAAATTCTACCGTCGACTTATCGTAATCGATTTTTTATATATAGCATTTTAACCTTAAACTAGGTAACTTAATTGAGCAAAAGCGACTCATTATAAGGTTTCGTATATTGAGCCGATGTAGTCCTCCATATAATTTTTAAACCTCCAAATTAAATTGGAGTAATTTTGAAGAACAGTGGTGGCCCAGTGGTAACTGCTCCGACTTGCAAGTTGTAGGTCGCGGGTTCAAAGTGTTCAAACCCAGTCAGGCGCATTACTTTGTGTAATTTATTTCATCACCACTGCTCTCAAAACGGTGTAGGAAAACATCGTGAGGAAACCGGCATGTCCTAGAACCAAAAAAATTCGAAGACATGTGCATTCCCTCTCCTAGAGAGGAGGCCTGAGTCCCAGCAGTGGGAACATTATAAGGCCGATAATGCTAAATGCTAATTTTGAAAGCCTTTATTATTAACTTAGATAGGTTACTATTAGTGCTAAGTTCAAGTATATTGGCCCACAAAATGCGATTCTGCTTACAAATGACATTCCCCCTTTTTACGTCATATTAAAAGATTTAAGGCGGGCGCGACATTAGAATTATCCATACAAACGTAATACCAAAATCATTTGCAGTTTAAGCATATTTACAACATAATATGATGTTATTCGGATTCAGACAATAATTATCTAGGTTCCTACGTCGTCTTTTTGTTGAAAAACTTACCCCAAACGAAATTTAAGCGAATTTAAATTTGCACTTTTTTTACAGCGAAAATGTCATGTTTTTATTTGGTTTTTTCTATATTATAAACAAAAATTTTTCTATATATCTCTCTGTAGGAACACAGATATTATTATCAAGTTATAAACACTCGAAACAATATTGGAAATACATTAATTTTTCATTCATAATTTTTGGTATTACGGAACATCTCCCAAATTTCCAATAATTTGTATTGCTATCACAGGAAGCAACTGTCAGTGTGTGGATGATGACTTAACTCTAGTCAGTGTGTCCAAGAATTGATTATACTATCTGGATTGATTCCATCAACCTCAAAAACGTACTTTATTTCGTCTCAACTCGAAATAGCGCGCGGTGTACGCAGGCCACTGAAAACTCTTCTTAATGCTCGCATACGTCATCACGTTCCTAATCCGTTTCGCCTTTTATCTAATATTTGAAAATTTCAAGTCACAGTGTTAGGTAAATTTGTAAATATTTAATTATCATAATTTATTTTAAAGGTATGTTTAATTTATTAATGAAATTTAAATTTATTTATTAAAAATTTATTAAATTCTTGACATATTTTATTTTTTTATTTTATTTTTAAACTAATTTTGTAATTTACACAATAAATTGTGTGAATTCAGATTTATAAATTATTTGTTCATGAATAAATGACTAATGACTATATTGTTGGATAATAATTTATGTGGCAGAAAATGCTTAGCTGAGTCATCAAGGAAACTTCTATAAGTAGGTAGATATACATAGATGAAAACTAATGGAAAGCGATTCTGTTTTATCATCAGCCATGATTGACAACAAGAGCTATTATAAACTTAACAGATAAGTGAAGGTAAATAAAATCGATTTGTAGATTACCAATACGCAAAATCTGGTATAATCGCATTAGTATTGTTCTGACCCTGTCACCATAATGTTCGATGTAAAACCTTTGTTGTATCATTTCCATGAATATTTCCTGTTTCAAGAATGACAATTACTCAGATACCCGCGAAACGAGACAAAATAGTAAAACAATAACAGCGCGGTCTCATAGGACCGGTCGGGGATTCAAACGTTAATAGAATGGACAATGAAAAACATTTAATGGATTTATTTCTGAACATGAGTGTAACAACCGTTATGGTTGACTTTATCAAGTCTGATTTCATTTTTAGTGAACACAACTATACAGTGAGTGGCAGTGATGATCAAAACCCGTCCATCGTTCATTTCATCATACATTATATTCAAGTTGCCTTGACTGTGGCTACGCTAATATACGGAGCAATTTCGTGGTACATCTTAAGGAAGTTTCGCAATTTCAACAATTACGTCTATATGAATACAAATTTAGTGAATTTATATCGTTTAATTGTTGTATCTATAACTAAAATGTACTCTGAAGAAGAATATAGTTCCGTCAATGTCTTTTTAGCTTATAAATATTTTTCAACTGTTTTTAATTATTGGTTGTTAGTCATGTGTTATATGTTCTACGTTGATGTTGTTAAAGTTTTCAATGGAGATATGAAAAGCAAGTTTCTTAAAAGTTCTTTCTTTGCTTGGGGTATACCTGTGATAGGAATGGTCATTTGTTTATTAGTATTATTAATTATTGAAGTAGCTGTAAAAGGGGCAGAACGATTATTGACTATTTATATTGTAATTGGTGTTATTATAGTCATGTGTGAATTGGTGCCTGTGACACTAAACGCGATAGTTTTTATAAGGCTTGTCCGTTGTCTGTTTTTTTGTAAAGACAACAATTCGTCTGCAGTTCCTTCTAATAGGAGAAATATAGAAAAATGGCGTCGCTTATCTACAGCAACGGCTATGTTTATGTTGACCAACGTTAATGTTTTAATTTTTTTAATATTAGGTGTTATTTATACTGGTTTACCATTACGGGTTGTCACTTTTAGCTGTCAAACAATTATTCTTTCGTTATTTGTTCCTTTAGTAAAGAGTAACAGGGTATTATGGTACGAATATTATGTGAAACGAAAGAATAGGACGATGTCATGATTATTTTTGTGTTGTTTGTTAGTAAGATAAGTTAAGAAGATAGGCAACGAGATATCATCAGCCTTATATTGTGACAGTACCTTGTAAGTTTTCAAAATAATAATTTAAGTTTTCCAAATTGTTTTCTTTTTCTTCCTGATTCCTAGAGCCAGGCACTTTTTCTTTTTAGGTGACTATTCATCATATATCTTCTACTCTAGGTGGGGCAAGAAGGAGTATCAGATTTTTTCTACTAATACCCACTAGTAATCCTACAATTACCTTTTGCACACAGCCCACTCGGTGCTGTGTTAAGTTATATATATTTATTTGGGTGGCATTATGAAACTCTGATTGAGATTTGAAAACTATGACATTAGTATTTCTCATAACTTTACCACAGCATCAAGAGTATTTACTACGCAAGCGATCTACCACAGAAATTATATTGCTGCAATTTGATACCGTGACGAGCATTCCAGAAAGTGGTTACTAAATAAATAGTGGCAAAACCCGCTACTGTAACAGTAGGTATTGTTAATAAAAAAAAACACAAGATTAGGTACGATGTGACGACCAGTACTTGTGATAACGGAAGGTAATCAGCATCGATTTTTGGCACGCAAAGTTCACCTGTTCTGATCACGTTAGTTCGTGTCGATCCTTCTTGAAACGATGAAGGGTCTGAAGCTACTGTTATTTTGACTGTAGTGTTAATCGCGAATATTTCGGCACCAACCAATCTAAAATCAGGTACACTTATAATAGTGCCTATATATATCTATCGAGACATATTCTTGTCATGGACGCTTATGACGCCGGAGCAATGTGCACTACAATCAACAGTTGCTACCTGGAACCATCATTTGTTCCCTTCTACTTCATTGGACATTACTCCCAGTTCACCTTGTGTTTCGCCACATTCATATACGGACTGACATCCTGGTACCTCATCAGAAAGTTTCGCAACTTCAACAACTATGTGTACCTCAGTGCTATCTTAGTGAATATATTACGTTTAACCATTGTGTCATTTACTATCATGCATTGCGAAGAGAAGACTATCAATGTCAGATACTGTTTCGGTATATATTGGTTTGTCACCTTTGTTTATTTGACGACTGTGTATAACTGTTGGCTTTTGGTCATGTGTTACATGTTTTATGTTGATATTGTTAAAGTTTTTCATGTAAATATTGAAAGGAAGTATCTTAAAAGCACTATCTTTGCCTGGATTGTACCTTTAATCGTTTGGGTCATTTGTATATTTATATTACTTATTATTAATAGAATATTAGGTAGTGACGAGGACAAAAGTAAACTGTTTATTACTGTTTGTGCTTCATTCACGTGCAATCTTATGCCTGCGATTGTTAATTTGATTATTTTTATAAAACTTGTAATTTCTCTGTTCTTTTGTAAAGATACAAATTCTAGTGGAGTATCTCAAAAAGAGAAAATTAAAGAAAATTGTCGTCGATTATTCACAGCAACAGCCATGTTTATTTTAAGTAACGTCCTCATGTTAACGTTTTTTATATTTGATTTATTGAGACTTACCTTTTTAGTAAGAGCTATTTTAGTAAGTTTGCAAATAATAAGCTTAACCTTGTTTGTTCCTTTATTAAAAAGCAACCGGTCAATATGGCATTCGTATTATGAGAACCGATTGAAAAGGCAATCTCGAGATTATTTCTGCATTAGCTGTCGAAAAAGACAGAACGTCATAGGTACTACAAGTATAAAGGATACGATGTAACCAATTAATGACTGCCAATCAATCAAACGTTGACAAATATTTTTGTATAAAAGTGTATATACAATGATGTGGCAATTTATCGGTAATCCCATTTTATCTACTGTTATAATATTTGACAGTAGCCTTATCATGCATATTAACTATTGATACATAGAACTTTTGGATCTGAAATAACGTTGTCAAAGAGGCGATATTTGTAAATATATTGTATTATTTTTAATGGTTCTGAAAAAGTAACATAGTTGTATTAGTTGCTAATGAAATTAAAATTTAGATTTCTTTTCCTTTTGGTGTAGCTTCTGAAATTGTAACATCTTTAGGTAGATATATATATCTCTAATGAATTTATCATTTTTTGTAACTACTCACTGCACTGAACTATGATTGACTTGATATTTAAGACATGTAATACCTGTTTTGAATTAGGTATTAATTTGCTTCTATTGATGCTGTTTTTTTTTTTCTATTTTATCGCTGTTATGACATCAAGGTTGTATGCTTAAATAATGTGGGAATTGATTCCGAGAATTTTACTGTTTTTTTTACATAATATAAACTAGTTCTTGACTGCGATCCCACCTGGTGGTAGACAGTGATGCAATCGGTGATTTTGAGGTACACTAGTTTATTAAGAACCTATTCACTCTAGCGCTGAAGATTATCTAAATTATAATCAGACGGAAAAACTGCAGCAGGCCAATTGTTTGAGTATTTTAATGTAAGTGGTAAAAAAGACGAGGCGAAACGCTTTAGTGCGTATCTTAGTTTTATGAAAACTGTTATGTTCGACTAACAGTAGGCCAGTATCTACCTTATTTTTAGCTTATTACCGACAATGTGTATTATGTCATGTATGTAAAGGTGATGTCCATCGATACGAGTAGCTTATGTATTAAATATTGCCATGGATGTCACTAGATTGTAATTAATAAATGATTAGAACCCAAACACCGATTTTGTTTGCTTTCAGATTAGATAAAATATTTATGAATCAATCAGTTTGATAAAAGCTTTATTTTTAGTTCTGGTGAATTTTTTTTTAACAGCTCTTTTCAGGATCTGAAGTAACCATGCCAATTCAGGTTCTCGGACACAACCGAAAATTTACCGAAAAACTCTATACCGATTTGATTAACTCGGGGATTATATTCAAAACTATACTCAAAACTCACGCTTGTTAATATAAAAGTAACAGGACTAACTAGGCAGGTGTACAATACACTAGAAATGCTTACTTCAACTTCTCGTATCATTCAGATATCTGAAGTCGGAGAATATAATTGGCGTGGACGAAAATGTAAATGTTCAATTGACTACAAATGTTGTCTATGCCTAAATACATACGTTAACTTAATTTTGATACATTAAATCATTCTACAGCCGGATATATATTGCTCGCTGCCCCCTACGGTCTCGACCGCGTCTTAGGTTAATACTCCACTCCTATTGGTCGTAGCGCGATGTATATACGCTTGCAGCCTTCCTCGATGTGTGGGCTATCTACCACAAAAATATTTTTTCAATTCAAACTAGCAGTTCCCGAGATATTAGTTAAACTGTTGTAATCGTCGTTTATTTTTTCAGTCAAGAGCACAATTTTAAAAGTGGTAAACTTTTTTAAGCTTGTTCTTAGCTTCACATATCAGTTTTTTTTTTAATCCATCCAGAGTCAACCAAGTTCCAGGTTTTGATGATTTTAACGCCCCAAGCACTGGACTGTATAGAGCTTGAAACTAGAAAAGTGCACACTCCAGTTAAACAACCATAATTCAAGCACTGTAGTTTACGTAGTCTCAATTAGGCAGTGTGCTTTTGAAAACTTAGGTAGATACTCCATATTCCCATATTAATATGTAAATAACATGGGAATCAATACACGTTGGTAGTACATCAGTACTTGCAGACAAAAATACGATAGTGACGCAAATCGCCACGTTTTCGTAACGCATCAGCAATGTTTACTAATACACACACCGGCGGCATCGCTGCTATCTTTTTGTTAATAACATAACCTAGTGCTTAACGATCCCCCCTGATGGTAAGCAATGATGCAATCGTTGTTGGTGTAGCGCAGTAGCTTCTTATGAGTCTATTCATATTAGCCTTGAAGACATCTAAATTATAATTGAACGGGAAGATCGCAGCATGTAAATTGTTCCATGCCTTCGGTATGACGAGGTGGAAAGTTTTGTCCGGACTGTAGAGGTGTCAACAACGTAAGGGTGGAAACTCGTCGTCAGCGTGTCGTCGGGTTCTCCGATGGCTATGATAAAAAGGTTATGGCGGAATCAAGTCATGCAAATATCGCACTCACTCTCCAAAATGCAGCCTGTAAAATACCGAAAGGTTTTCTACCCTATGGTCGCTATCCCACTAGCGTTTTACAAGCGTCGGCGTCTCTCGAACGTCTGCGCAGCGTCAACGTTGCGCAGATGCGACGTCAACATCGTGTCTGCGCAACGTTAACGTCGCGTTTTTTGGCAATAGTATCATGTGCGCGACGTTAACTTCGTTTTCAGCGGAAGTTAATGCTTGTTACGCGACGACACGACGTCAACGTCGCGTCTGCGCAACGTTGACGCTGCGCAGACGTTCGAGAGACATCGACGCTTGTAAAACGCCAGTGGGATAGCGGCCTATGGCAGTGCTCCAGGCTTTGTAGATTGGACTTAACCCAATCTGGATCTCCGATAGGGAATATGTATGAAAATAATATTTGTTATCTAACCATTTTATCAGTAAGTACCAAAAATACAAAAATAGCATACAGTGAAAGCAAAATCTAAATTAGTAGAAAGTAAACGATATAAAGATACAACCATTTCGAACAAATATAATATATCTGTCTCTCTCGCCAAAACGCCATTTTCTATGGCAGCTAAATGGGCACAATGTAATATGACGTCACATTACATTTCAGACTTCTCTTTCTTATTAGCAGCTTTAACGTTTGAATCCCCGACCGGTCCTATGAGACCGCGCTGTTATTGTTTTACTATTGTGTCTCATTTCGCGGGTATCTGAGTAACTACAACTTCATTGCCGATAAAGATATTTTAAATATAGTTTTTTACATTCATATTTATTTACTAAAGTTGAAATTGTATTAATTTAGCAAATAAAAAAAAAAACTACATATTCCCTATTAGCCTATCCATCACCATCATTTTCCTGCCCTTGTCCCGTTTTATTTGGGGTCGGTGCAACACGTTTTTTTTTCCATTCTATCAACAAGTGTCACTTGTCACTCTATCACTAACTCCATTTTCTTCCATATCACTACTTAATTCATGAATCCTCGACCGATCTCATAGGGCCGCGCTGTTATTGTCTTACTATTGTCTCGTTTCGCGGGTATTGATAGGTTAAGAACCTACTCTATTAGCCTACCTGGCGCAATAAGTCCGAATCACTCATCAGTCGGCTGCGTGGAAGTCGCCACAGCATCTTGGGTGCTCCCCGGGACCCAGGAATTAGGGCAAAGAAGAAGCAGGAGGCGGTTTTAGTCAGTAGAAGTCTGACACACCCTCCCACTCCGCCCAGAGCGCGAGAAGTCATTTTGATGATCTCCCATCTTACAAAAGAAGCATCTTGTGTGCCATAGCTGATAGACACGATTGTCTTCTCATGTGGAAATGAGTTCAGCGTTCACAACAATTATTTGTTGAACAATTATTTGTTTATTAGTTTGTACCTGTTTATGAGATGTATGATCTCAGTTATCTGAATAAATAAATAACTTATTATCCTCTTTGTGTCATTGCATTTGAATGGAAAATATACATATACTGAAGTAATTTATATTTTTACATGTACACAATTGTTATTATTATTTACTATACATATTACATTATAATATAGAAATACGAGTATAATAAAAATTAAGAATTATTCTACATATGTTAAAAACAATATTTTAACCAAAAATACTTCTTGATTATTTTGAGTTTTGAGATAAAATAGCTGAAATCGATTAATTACCATCATGTATTTAAGTGGCCTATAAAATTATATACAAATACTAAAAATTTAAATAAAAATTTTAAGTTAAACCTAGCTATGTACATATAATACAAATATAAAATATACACTCAGGCGTCGAAGTGCTCCTCCACAATAATTAATTAATTACCGAATCTAAACATTCTGGATGTGTTTTTTTATTGTTACATGTTACAGAATAATAGTAAAATATTTACTTCTGACGAGGGCCATATTTTTTTTAGTAACAATATCTCAAAGACGCACAGGACCGGTCGTTATGGCGACACTTGGGGGAGGCCTATGCCCAGCAGTGGACGTCTTTCGGCTAAGATGATGATGAATATCTTAAAAACTAATGCGAGTTGACCGTATTAACAACACAACTACACTACGACATGAAACCGCACCCATCTTTGTAGTATGGGGGACTCCCGCCTATCTGTAAAAACACTCAGTATAGTGTTGGTGCTGCTACGAACGAATAGAAAACGAATACATTGTACAGTACGGCCGTTATAAGTTGGCGAGTCTGAAGTTAGGCTATGCGAATTTTGGCGCTTGAAATATCGTACAAAAATAAAGGTTTTAAATAAATAACACATATAACAATACGGAATGGTAAAGAGATAATATTCTTGAGTGTCATCCTGAACTGAAATAATTAAATGTAGGGTGTCGAACACCCTACATTTAATTATTTCGATACAGTCTGAATTTCAAAAAAACAGTAGTTCGACTACTCACTTCTTCGAGAGAACATAATTATTATATTCGACAAGCATTAGTCCGACAGAACATACTTCGACGACACAAGCCTTCGAAACCCACTACTTCGACAGATCCTTTCTTCGACATGCACTTATTCGACGGATCTCTATTTAGACAGATATACGTTCGACAAAACACTACTCCGATATGTCATCATCATCTACCTAGCCTTTTCCCAACTATATTGGGGTCGGCTTCCAGTCAAACCGGATTTAGCTGAATACCAGTACTTTACGAGGCGCGGCTGCCTACCAGACCTCCACAACCCATTAACTGGGGTAACACGGTACTTCATGGGAAGACTAGAGTCAGATGAACTGGCTTTTGACTATCCATAACGACTGCCAAAGATCTACAAATGACAGCCGGGTTATACTCAGATATGTATCGGTAGATATTAATTAGGTAAATTCTGTTTTATGGCCTTTTTTAGTTACAGAAAATAAAACCAAAATAATAAACAAGTATATTTTTAACCAGTAATAACTTTTAATAATTTTACCTTGACAGAAGACAGTGTCATCAGTACGCGCCATGATGTCATAATTGACCCTCTTTCTCTTCATCCTTTGATATAACGGTACGTCGAAATAAAGTATCATGCTTTTCTTTTTTAAAAGGTGGAAAATTAACTAACGACTTCTCCCGCTCTGGGGCGGAACGGCGGAACCACCAACCACATTAAAAAAACTTAAGAATTTAAAAAACCCTGAACGATAATTTCCGTATTTTTTTTAATAAAGGATGTCAGTAAAGCTGTAGGTCAATGACCGATAATGCGAGGCTAAAATGAAACAACATAGAATAATGATCTGGTATTCAATAATTAATGTTTTATGTAATGATAGACTATGATTGATGGAGCTCTGCAAATTACATATTAATGCTCTGTAATTGGATGATTGAGAATGACAGCCTATTTGAAATATCTCAGGTAATTTTAATTTATATTTGATATCTCTACAAATGTCAACACATGGCATTTTCATCATAAATGCGTCGATGTTAGAAACACGGTGAATGTGTTAGAAACGGTAATCCATGGTATTATGGATCCAATAGGTACACAATTCTGGACCGCCAGTGGTGAAATAAAAAAGAACACTGTTTTAGGCTATCACGGTTTATCTATATCTATACTAATATTATAAAGAGGTAAAATTTGTAAGTTTGTATGTAGGGGGTCTCTGGAACTACTGGTCCGATTTGAAAAATTCTTTCAGCGTTAGATAGCCCATTTATCGAGGAATGCTATAGGCTATATCCCATCACGCTACGACCCACGGGAGTGGAGCAGTAACGAAAAATGCGGGTGAAACCGCAGGGGACAGCTAGTTTCATATAAACGGGACAACAACGTCGAAATATCGGGAACTCAAAACAACAAACAATCACAGAAGATATGCCGTAAGTGACAATTTAAATGAACAAAAATGAAGTCATCGGGGTTGATTAGAATAACGATTTTATACAGTTTAAACTAATGAAAAATACTGTTTATATTTTGGTTTGTTGATGATAAATTCCACTGGAGAGTGCGTAGCTTGCGGTCCGGCAGTCCGGTAATAACCCGGACCCAAGTCATCAAAGGCGCGTACTGTTCCACGCGCGCTTCAAGGAGATGCCAGCAAACTGTAGGGGCCCGGCAGGGCCGAAGCTTCTGGGACAATCGATAAGATTTCGAAAGGGAAACTCGTGACCCCAGAACGAAGACAACGAAGGAACGGGGTTGTGTTTAGTCAGTAAAAGTCTGACACGCCCTCTCGCTCCGCCCAAGAGCGGGAGAAGTTATTGTGATGATTCTCCACATAAAAAAAAACAAATGGAGAGTCCAGAATCATGTACTGGATCCATGGTATTCGTTTGTGCGTCGATTTCTCACACACTGTGTTTAATCTATCACATACCCGCGAAACGAGACACAATAGTAAAACAATAACAGCGCGGTCTCATAGGACCGGTCGAGGATTCAAACATTAAAAGATCCAAAAAGAAAATCGTATTCTAAATATTGTGCTGCAACAGCAACGTAGTACTTAACCGACTTCCAAAAAAGGAGGAGTTTCTCAAGTTTACGGATGTTTTTTTTGTATCTTGTTCAGCAATACTTTCACTAAATTTGGACCGGTTTTGACGATTCTTCTGGACTTCGGAGATATATTATGAAAAATTTCGATAAACGAGAGCAAATCTTACGAGATCACTGCAATCGCATGTCTTTTTATTGTTAACACCGGTTCATTACATAACATGTGATGTATGCACATGACGCACCGCAGATGTGTAAAGTTTTTTTATTATTTTTATTATGCTATGCATCGCTCGCGTTTGACCACTATCTCACCTGATGGTAAGCGATGATGTGGCCGACGATGGAGCACGCTTGCCTTGAAGTAACCTATTCTCTCTTGACTTGAAGACTCCTAAGTTGTAGCTATCAGGAAACACAGACTCCTGCAGGGAATTCCATTCCATTATTATGTTTTATGCATAGTATAAGCGATGATGTTGCCAACAGTGGAGCCCGTTTGCCTAGAAGTACCTAACCTAAGCCAAGGTAATCCTTGGCTTAAAGATCCATGCGTTGTAGCTATCAGAAAACAGTAGAGTTTACACAAGTAGGCCCCAATTGCACGAATTATGTTTCAAATTCCATATTATCGGTTAGAGATTATTAATTCGTGTATAGCTTTTTGGTTTATGAACAGATTTAGGTAGATGATTACTTTTGTATTGGCTTAATGTTAAAACTCTGTAGTATAAGTAATCCCATAATTTATATTTAACTAGCTTTTACCCGCGGCTTCGCTCCCGTCAAATGACTACCCTACATATCCTACGCTACCCTACCCTACCTTCCCTACCTACCCTACACTACCCTACCTACCCTACCCTACACTACACTACACTACACTACCCTATACTACCCTACAGTACCCTACACTACCCTACACTACCCTACACTACCCTACACTACCCTACGCCACCCTACACTACCCTACACTACCCTACACTACCCTACACTACCCTACACTACCCTACCTACCCTACTTTACCTAACATTTTTTTTTTTTTTTTTTTTCCAACCATCATTGAACTTCAAGGAACATTTTAAAAAAAGAATCAGCCAAATCGGTCAAGCCGTTTTCATGTGATATCGTGACAACGGAAAACGGGTTTCATTTTTATATATATAGATGTGCTGATGCAAAAATAATGTGTAAATTGAGCAATTAAGGGATTTTGTTATTCCTAATAGGTGCT
This sequence comes from Mythimna separata, assembly GCA_030763345.1. Taxonomy (NCBI): domain Eukaryota; kingdom Metazoa; phylum Arthropoda; class Insecta; order Lepidoptera; family Noctuidae; genus Mythimna; species Mythimna separata. Next base: position 12,090,606 of record CM061192.1, read on the forward strand.
TACCTACCTTATTAAACAGCAGAGATTTTAATGGATTCTGACATCCGATCCTGAGTCAGGCCGTGGTCTGTTCTATTCTATCCTAACACCCCAGTCACTGCAACAGATGCCCCAGATTGTCAGATTCCAGGACGATTCTGACAAGTCTCCATTGAAAAGGGAACACCCTCTTACCAGACGGATGTTGTGTATCATCTGAGCAATTGTCCGAAAGCTGTTTTCGAACTGTTACAACTCATAAAAGTACGTATTAGGAACCAGCTCAGATTTTGAAGCATTAAAAATTCAAAATTTTCTGACGTAATTAAAAATTTACATTATCAGATTTATTCCTGTACTTAAGCTACAAGACCTTGCTTCAGGCCTTTCAAGGTTCTTATTTTTTTCACAGCTTCAAGAGACTGCAGACTTAATTATATAGTTTTAATTTCAACTCGATACCCCTACGCGTTCCCGAGATGAAGGGTCTCGACAGACATAATTAGACAAACGGGCAACAAAGTGATCCTATAAGGGTTCTGTTTTTTCCCTTTATGGTAGGGATCCTTAAAAAAACGACCGCTAATATGAACACCTCATAATTCCAATTATTCCCATAAATTACTCTTGATTTTTCTGCGAAAACCTGAATAAAGAGATACCAGAAAAAAACATACATTTTATTTTAAAATTCGCATCAGTTTATAACTATATAATAAAGACAATTAACTCCTAGCTAGAATATGGCATCATAAAATTCCTCCGCATATTTTAGCTAGAATTGAGACTAGGTATAACCTAGTCTTCAGTGTATTATGTAATTTGAGTTAGTTAAGTGATTCTATATTTCTTGATTTAGTATTTTACTATAAAAAAATATATACCTAGTAATTAGACAGAAAAAAAGTTTATTTATCTTACAAATTTCTTTTCATAAGAAATATTTTTCTACGAATTTTTGGTTAATAATGATAAGAAAATCACTCATTTTCTTGCTGACTATATTATAATTTATTACAATCTAGATCTGATCTAAAAAGTACATCAAAATTTCTCAAAAAATCTTCAACTGTTTTCGAATATCGTTTTCAACCAACAACACCTTTTTTTACAAACTATAGCCTACATGACTTTAACTAACTAATACATACCTGTGGTCATTCAGTTGCTCTTTGTGTTCTAGGCTTACCGTAACTATTTCGAAAGTCCCTCGATGGAGTTCCTCGCACATTCTTCTCCATAGAGATCTACGCTTTAAAATTTATGTAATATTTACATCACTTCCAAACGTGTCAGTAACATGTGTTGCTTTATTTGAAGTAACATGCATCTTGAACAATTCCGCATATATCGTACTTATCCTTGACATCTTAAAAATTCATTCAGTCTTTTAAAATAAATAAAGTTTTTTACAGTAATAACACATTTATTTTCACACCTAGATGTTTATTTACTATAGGTATACGTATCTTCCTACACTATTTTCCTTAGTGTCTTAATGCTATTTTTAGATACATATATTATTTCACCACGCATCACAATACTGGTATAATCTCGGGTTTTTTACATTTGATGAATCAACAAACGTTTTTTACCTACCCAAGCTTTACTAACAAAAAACAAATACATCCAAAAGAACTTCCTTCTTTTAGCATTTTGAATTTTGCTCAACAATCTCGTCAAAAACTGACGTAAATAATTCCAATAATGCAAATTTAATTAATGCATCTCAATCAAGGAATGTTCGTAGCCATTTTTTGCGCGAAAAATTGCTGCCATAATTCTCTATTACTCCTTACTAAAGGAAGAAATAAGTCAATTGCTATTTGCTGCATTTTAGACATTACTGCTCTTAACGAGAATGAAACACTCATAATATCCCAGATGAAAGAAGACAATACTAAAACATCACTCAGAAGGAACAACAACGTAGCTATGTAGAAGCGACGCCAATTGTTTGTCGATGTAGTCGCTTTCGGTTTAAAACAATTACAAAGTGCAAACAAAACAGCACCGTATAAACAAATATTAATCATTAATGGGGATACTATTATAAAAACTTCCACAGAATTAGCAACAAAATCCATAGTAGAACCAGCCGCATACACGTGTATATGTCTCTCATTATAGTATATGAACACATAATACAACAGAAAAGTCATGAACGGTATGCCCCACGCAAACAAACAACACTTTAGGTACTTCCTATTCACATGTCCTCTAAAAACTTTCACAATATCCACGTAGAATATGTAACATATCACCAACATCCAATAGTTCTGTACCGCTGAGAAATATGTGCAAATATAACGGCATATATCTAAGATATCTTTGTCGTCAATCTCAATAATTTGCATAATACCAGGTATGATGAGCGACACTGTAGTTAGTCTCAACAAACTGGATATGATGGCGTTGAGGTAGACAAAGTTCCTGAAGTGTCGGAACTTCTTGATGAAACACCATGAGGTCACTCCGTAGATGAAGGCAGCGAGAGTTAACACAAGCACGATATACTCCACAAGGATCGACACGAGATCAGGTCGAAATGCGGTGGTGTTGGGCACAGGAATCTTGCTGTAATGCACATCACTGTCCGACATTGTGAGATTTACGCCAGTCGCTGCAGATCGAAACACGACCACACCGTCTCTGCGATACAGACACAAATGGCGGCTTATGACTAATAAAACTTTATATATACGTGCCGCAGGAAAAACCACTTTATAACTTGCATAGCCGGGGGAATAACCAGTGTGGTTCCGCACACATTTGCGAATCTTCGTATCTTAAGTTGTTGCGACCGCTGAACCCTAACTGGTTTCTCTCCGTCATCTGAAGTACTTATTTTTAATTATACTCTAATTACATGTTTCAACTAGAGAGCATGGTTCTATATCTGCCACAGAGAATATATACATATATAAAGCGGCCAACGGAAATCAAACTGGTCTCCTCGTTGAAATGTAAAATAGTGGTGGAATTGCCTATTTAGGTAACTAAATATTATAATTAAAGTACAACGACTTCGGTATTGATTTAAAATCGCGAGATAACTTAAGCAATGTACCTATTTATGCCACGAAGCTTGAATATTTGAGACGAAAAAAATATTTTGTTGCGTGATTATACTCGTACAATCGAGCGGAGATAACGGTACGTCCACTTCTTATAAAAGTTGTCTCGTGACTGACGTATCGTATCAAGTACAAACACCACGTATTACAATTCGTCCGTTATAAGTTGGCGAGTGTGAAGTTAAGCTCTGCGAATTTTGGCGCTTGAAATATCGTACAAAAATAAAAGTTATAAAAAAATAAATGCAATTTGCAGTTGTTATTTGTCCCCAATTTTTCAAAAACTGTTCGTTCTATCAAGTTCAAAACAATTTTCCTAGAAAGTCTTTATAAAGCTCTACTTTCCAAATTTTTTCATATTTTCTAAACTTATGGTTCAAAAGTTAGACGGGGGGGGACACATTGTTTTTTACTTTTGGAGCGATTAGTTCCGAAATTATTGATATTATCAAAAAATAATTTTAGTAAACCCCTATTCATTTTTAGGGTTCCGTACCTCAAAAGGAAAAAACGGAACCCTTATAGGATCACTTTGTTGTCCGTCTGTCCGTCCGTCTGTCAAGACCCTTTTTCTCAGGAACGCGTGAAGGTATCAAGTTGAAATTAAAACCATATATTGAAATCCGCGGTCCCTTGAAGTTGTGCAAAAATCAAACTTGTAAGTTGACGGGAAAAAAAGATACGCCCGTTTATGTTGCAAAAAACGTACATTTCGACACTGTCAAAGGAATCAAAACTCATAGGGTGCTTCCAGTTGACCTAGAATCTTGAAATTTGGCACGAAGCAAGGTATTATAGCACTAATATCGGGAAAAGTCTGAAAACTGAAAATTTTTAGTTACGTCACAAGAAAAAAAAATTGAAAAGTCTTCAAGACTCGATTCGAGAATTAAACTGTTTTTATAGGTAGGTTGGTACGAAACCCTCAGTGCGCGAGTCCGACTCGCACTTGCCCGGTTTTTTGAATAAATACCTATCCAACAATATGTATATCACACGATAGGGTTGAAATAAAAAAATAAATCACTTTCCACTTTACATGTAGGGGGGCTACCCTAAAAAGACATTTTTTTCCAATTTTTATTTTACAACTTTGTCGACGTGACTGATATACGTATTGTTAATCAAAAAATGATTTTAGTAAACCCCAATTCATTTTTAAATACCTATCCAAAAATATATCACACGTTAGGGTTGAAATTAAAAAAAAAATCTCTGTCCACTGTACATGTAGGGGGGCTACCCTAATATTTTTTTTTATTCTACTACTTTGTCGGCGTGATTGATCTTCTTCTACTAGGCGTTAGTCCCGGCTTTTGCCAGGGTCCGCCTTCCGGCTTAGCTTGCTCCACTTTGCCCGGTCTTCTACATCCCTGACAGTAAGGCCATTGGCTCTCATGTCGGACTTGACGACGTCCAGCCAGCGCTTGCGAGGGCGACCACGAGACCTACCGCCAAGGACAGCCATATTCATGCATCTCCGGCCAACGTACTCCATAGGGCGACGCATGATGTGGCCATACCATCGCAGACGACACTCCTGCAGTTTTTCCCCCACGTCACGGACACCAAGACTACCTCGGATGAACGAGTTGCGTATGCGATCGGATCGCGTTACGCCGCTCATCCACCTCAGCATCTTCATCTCCGTGACGCAAAGCTCCTGGGTGTGTCTGCCTAGTGCTGGCCAACACTCGCCGCCGTACAGGAGGACAGGACGTATGATGCATTTATATATCTGTCCCTTAAGCTTTGGAGGCATTTTGCGGTCGCATACAACGCCCGTTACCTCTCGCCATTTAACCAACCAGTCACCAAACCACCAAACCAGCCACTTTGTCGGCGTGATTGATATTATAGATATTGGTACCAAATTTCAGCTTTCTAGTGCTAACGGTCACAGAGATTAAGCGAGGACGGACGGACGGACAGACATGGCGAAACTATAAGGGTTCCGTTTTTGCCATTTGCCTACGGAACCCTAAAAAAGAAGAAGGACAAAACAAAATACGTTTGCACGATCCTGATACTCTATTGACTTGACACTGTCCAACGGACACGTACAAACACGTACAGACATGAACCGCGCAGACAAAATAATCTTTTTAATACAGTTGCTCAAAAAGTGGCGTATTGCAGGGACGTTTAGCGTTCGGGAAGTGGGCTATTACACACTCGTGCTTTTTCTTTACCATTCCCGAACACGTGCTTTTTCTTTCCCAACTGTCAAAATAATGTCTATTAAAAAGAAAAAAAACAACCACGAAGTTTTTACTAAAAAAGTTTTTAGTGCAAATATTTCTAAAAAGAAGCTACTAATTTGTTTCAATATCAGATTTAATGATTTGATTCAATAAGTTAGGCTAGGTTTCATTTCATATCATTAAATTTCATTTCATATCATTAAATTTCATTTCATATCATCAAATTTCATTTCATATCATTAAATTTCATTTCATATCAATAAAAAAATGTACTGAAGACTTGGCTGTATGGGGCATAGTTCCCTTCGTCCACCCAGAATGGGTGAAAAAAAAAAAACTGCTTATTTTTTACGGTTGGCGCCATTTTGATTAGTCAGTTGAGTTTATTGTGTTTTTATTAGTTTATTAAACTGCTTCATTTTTTCGCAACTGTATTAAAAATAGTTGTTCAGTACACGTGCGGAACCGTCATTGCAACTTGTTCCGACTGTCAACCCTCACCTTCGGCTGCGCCTCGGCTCGGGTTAACATTTGTCGAAACTCTTTGCAATGACAGGCTTTCCGCACTTGTAATGAAATATACTATTCCAAGAGTGTCCTGTCGGCGTCTATGCGTTTGTGTTGCGTTATTATGTTAAAGACCCGTATTATTTCACCGTCCTAATAATCTCAACCGAAAGACGACCACCGTTGGGCATAGACCTTCCCCAAGAGTCACCATAACGACCGATCGTGTGCCGACCACCAACCACTGTCGCCAATACCATATTAATTGGAAACAAAATAGGCATTGCACAATATTATAAAATGAAGGTAATTTAAAGCAGAATTAGAAATCAAAACCGTAGGTTTAACTTTGCTTGCACCGTACCTTGCTAAAAGCAATACTTGCACAAGAACTCAACATTCGTATCAAGTAGCGAGCATTTAAGATTTTAAGTCTGTCGAATTTGTGTATGCATGTGTTATATATCCTTGAATTTGCAAACATGCAAGGATATACAAGCATTAGGTATACAACCTATAAAATTACGTGGCAGTAATCTAAAGGAGGCAAATGAAATGATAGTCATTATAACAAGTAATTGAACACAGGATGGTGATAATAAAATTGATCGTAGGTACAGCCTGCGATAGGTTACTAACAATTTCTGTAGTAGGTAATGGTCGGTAAGAAATTAGCGTGCACCAGAAAACTACAAGAAGTAAACAGATCAATAGGAAAACCAAACTTAAATGGCAGTTGACAAGGCTCATTGCTCACAAAACGAATGACCGATGACAAAGAAGACAAAGAACCTAGAGTAGTAAACTTACAACCGTATACCTGCTGGAAAAGACAGTGTTGTTTTTAGACTTCTAAAGTTCTAACAAGGTAGACCGCTGATCTGGAGATAACCAGATCTCACCAGACCTCCCATTATCATCAAAGCGAGGAGCACAAGACGAGCTGATATTGCAAAACTTGATCTATATCTATCAATCGATGTCTTTCGACTGATGAAATTATAATGTGAATATAAATGCGTCTTTTTAAATATACAAAATTACAAAGCTTAGCGAACTATGAACAATTATGTGATTAGTATTCAGATAAAGACGCGAAACCGCATTTTTTTACGTTGTCATGACAAGATAAATGGCAAAAAATGAGGGTTCCTCAGGGTACTATACTGAGACCTCTTATTTACTTAACTATAACTGTTTTATAATTATGGTTATAATAGTAAACTTGTTTTTCTTATTATAGTTGATGTACAAGATGATAAAAAATAGTCTTTTAATATCTAGTTATTCTTACAAATTGCTAACTATAGGCACATAATTATATAGTAGCTACAAAAAACTGACAGCATTGACGGAATCCGTTAGTTTAAAATTAATATCGTACTGTTAGACACTCATTTTTATTAGTAAGACAATGATAGATTACTAAATGTCAAATGTTGGGTTTTATTGTATTCGAAATGATTTCTTCTCAAAATATTTAGAAATCAATATAACGTAAGATTTCTTTTTATATTTATTTGTCTTGATTGATGACATCAATTTACTAGTTATTTAGAACCGGTTCTGCACTTTTCGGCGAAGTTTATTATCTTAACAATATCATAAATGTGAATGTCTGTATGTTTATTAATCAATCACACCTCTATGACCTTGGATGTCTCAAATGTTCTCTCTGTCTCTTGTTACCTGGATACCTAAACTTTACGTAAACAATGCGCGCGCGATGTATAAACATTATTTTTTTAACCTGTGGCTCCTTTTGCAAGCCCACGCTTCTTACTTCCAATTCTGGCGGAATCATCTCCTTCGCGGTCGACCACGACCAACCACGACCCCGTTTCTCTGTCTCAGGGCATAAATATACTTTAACAAATATGTTATATTTCACTTTCTTAATACTTAAAATTTAAGGAGTTTGTATGAAATATATCTGCAAAATAAACAAACCTTCTCCGACTGTGGTAACAGAGGTCATTCACTCTTTGAGCAGCCGTCTGGTTCCGTGAAATATATCATCGAACTCATTATGCATACGGATTTCGAAAAAGGTGTGTCCAAGGTTTTCGAAAATCGAGTATTCTGACTTCATTGTTATTGTGACAAAGAATTATAACTGCATCGAGAGTGCAGTGAGTGAGTGTGTGAGTGTACTGTATCTGATCCGATGACCTGGTGAGGGTTGCGGGAATCCGATGGATGCACAGGATAGGTTGTTGTGGCGAAAGTTGGTCGAAGGCCTAAGTCCACCTGTGGAGGTGTTTGACTCCGTCGTCTTTCGTTTTTCGGCAGAAATGATGATGATGAAGATGACTGTATATTTGATGTTTGAAATATGGTGCTGGACACACATGCTTCGAATCCCAGGAACATTGAACCGAACCTATGTTGCGATAGTTAAAGAACTCAGTATCAAAGAGAGATTATCATAGTCTGTGCAAATATGAATCTTTAAGTTTTTCAAGCATGTCATCAGGAATGAGGACTCGATGGAATAATTGGTGGTGCAAGGTGACATTGAGAGCAAAAGATCTCGTAGGTGCTCCCCAACACGCTGGACGGACTTCATCAAATCTTTGACACAGTTTAGCATCAACAACTTTAAGCCACCAAGCTTTGCTATATGGCGTTGCATCTAGTGATTGAAATCCCACAAAACGGGATCCCGCTACTTTTATTAACGTGCTGAATCCCCCACCTTCAAAGTGCAGATCCGCGGATCCCGCAAATTATAATTATTTTATATAAGTTTGCGCTAAAAGTTAAGTTTGGGTAAATCGTGAATAGCATGAGTGCAACGTTGCCGTTCCGCACAGAATCGTAAAGAACCTACTCTAAAGCTAAAAGCAGAATTAAAAAAACACATAGCATAAACTCTACTTAATTCAGGACTAGATGGCGTTGAGTGAAAGTTGTGGGATATCTAACATTATTAGTTACCTACCGTGATTATTTCAGACCAATTGACATTTTTGTAACAAATTATGTTAAAGGATTCTACTTAATATAATACCTAAAGCAAAGGTCCTCATCACCCACGTCATGGCATACACTATGACGTGAATTCGCCAGTTCAATTATTTATTACTCGAACAACAAAAACTATACAGGTTAATTTTATTATATTTGCATCTGCAATGGAAATAGCCTAGATCCTGACGTCACAACGAACAATGAGTAATTCGAAACTGTTGACGAGCCCGTTTACGAAGAAATTAATGATTCTAGTCAGAAACTGGAGGCAAAGGTTAGTTGAGGTTTAAACCCTGTCATCCTCTGACTGTTAATTAGTAGTAATGACAAGTTAATGCAAAACTCATTTTTGTTTACAGAGGATTGTAGAACTCTGAGTTGGGAAGTTCAATGAGACTTTACAATAAAATATAATTATTTCACAACTATCATACAACGCCATCTAGTTCCATACTAAAGACCCTGTGCTATGATTTCTAGACATCTGATAAAAACTACTTATCTATATTCTATACTAATATTATAAAGAGGTAAAATTTGTAAGTTTGTAGGTTTGTATGTAGGGGGTAATCTCTGGAACTACTGGTCCGATTTGAAAAATTCTTTCAATGTTAGATAGCCCATTTATCGAGGAATGCTATAGGCTATACCATCACGCTACAACCCACGGGAGCGGAGCAGTAACGAAAAATGCGGGTGAACCCACAGGGGACAGCTAGTATATTTCTAAAATACATTTACTATAGATAAATTACACCCAGACAGATCAAATGATCGTGTTGATCACACAAACCTTTGGTTTGGATGGGAATCGAACCCACAACCTGCGGCATATCAGAGTCCCTTACCACTAGACTTTCGACTACTTTAAAGTTTTCTAAAACGTCCGTGAAGTTTACGAGTCAGTACATGGTTTACACGCCAGCATTTTTGAAAATCTCTTTTTTTTTCTTTCTTAGGGGGAAATCATCAAAATTAATACCTCCTACTCGAAGGACACGATGGAGGTGTGCCTCGCTTGAGCGAAGCACTGCCGTGTCCTCATGGAGGCGATCGGTGCCAGTGACTTTTGAGTGAGAAGTCACTTTCTCGGTTCGGGACCGAGGGGGAATGGGTGGTTGTCGCCTTCTGCGAAGCAGTACCACTAAAAAGGAGATGGCCGCAACCATGAAGGAACAGACCTTCTCACGCCTCAGCCGCCGCCACAAGAGAAGACCTTTGAGAAGAGGCTTTGGTAGTTTGGCAAGGGCTAGCAAGAGCAATCCCTGACAACCATAGGCGCGCACATGCGGATGACGAGCAACGAATTGCTCGCTGTCCGGTCGTCCTATATGGACCGTGCCCCAGTCGTCGACGACGCGTAGTTTTCCATCCGCATATCCGCAAAGAGATGTCGGCAAAACCGTAGCGGCCCAAGAGGGCCGATACCTATTGGGAAGGACAACGCATAGAACCGGTCGTTGTGGTGACACTTGGGGGAAGCCTATGTCCAACAATAGACGTCTTTCGGTTGAAATGATGATGATGATGAGCTGTATATTCTGAGTAAACGGTCTATGACAGGCGGACAGGAAGATACATGATTAATACCTACCTACCCTGCTACCTGGTTTTTCTTTCTGCCGTTCAGAACTTTAATTTAAAACGAAAGACGTGACGAACGATATTATAAATAATTGATCGATACAATCGGAGCGAATCAATAAAACATTGTGAAGTAGGCAGACATCTTTAGGTTTTACCAGATCCTGGCCGCAAAACGGGAAAATGTCGAGGAATCATCGCGAGAAGAGTTACCTACTTTGTATTGCCTTACCGCGGAAACCGCAATTTGGTCTCTATGAGAACCAGTCTTGGACGCAAGGGACTCAACTGTATACGTCAGTAAAACAACTTACCTATCTTAAGATAACTGGTTGGTTATAAATAAAATGAAATTATATTAAATAATGTATTTTATTTACTTGAAGCCGACCCCAATATAGTTGGGAAAAGGCTAGGCAGATGACGATGAGTGTATTTTATTTATTTATTGCAACCTTATGCACAAAAACATTGTACAAAGGCGGACTTACGTCAAAATAATACTGATCGTAGCATGTGCCTATGTACCTCTAGAATCATGTGTTAACTCCAAGGAATCTTAAAAAAACATGAGAAATACTGCCAGAAAAAAAACTGATTTTAGGGTTCCGTTCCTCAACGGAAACTTCGATGGAAAACGGAACCCTTATAGGACCACTTTGTTGTCTGTAAAGACCCTTTATATCGGGGCCGCGCGTGGAGGTATCGAGTTGAATATGAAACTAGATACTAGAACTGGTCAACTCTCACTTGCCCGGTTTTTTTTTTATTAATAGGCTCGCGTTTGACCACTATCTAACCTGATGACAGGTAAGCTACGATGATGTGGCCGACGATGGAGCTTGCTTGCCTAGATATAACCTATTAACTAGATACTATGCAGAAACATTTCTGATTAATAGCGGTCCGAGTATAAAATTTAGGGAACACCCGTTTAAACCAAGAATCTTAATGACTTGAGTTAGCAAATTGCATCGTTTTAGTGTTTAGTTTTTCCTCGACATGCCATGTAGAAGTTTGTATGAAATTTTGTAAGCTTTTGTCATACATTTTTAGTTTTGCGACAATCGTTATTGCCTCCAAACATGATAATTTGTCTAACGTGGCAGTGGATCCTCCACGAGGTGTTCTGTTAGGTGCATTTTTTGGCCCCCACTTATACGTAACTAGCTTTTAGCAGCGACTTCACCCACGTGACAACAGGTTTCTCCATACAAACTTTAAACCGCCGTTTTATCTCCTTAGAGGCTGAACTTTGAATAAACCCTTTCTTAGTGATCGCTTGCACTATTAAAGGAAGCCTTGTGCAAAATTTTATGTTGCTAGTCTCAGTAGTTTCGTCTGTGCGTTGATATGTCAGTCAGTTTTTTCTTTAATATATATATTATAATATAGATATTAGTATATGAGGACCTCGTGTCTAGATAATAACAGCCACACGGATCGATCTTCAAGGATAAGCAACGCTTGCCAAGCTTGGTCTGTGGATGGGTGACCATCTTAACGTAACGAGTTTCCTTCGTGCCTCGGAAAGCACGTTGCCGGCTGTCATTGTAGATCTTTGGCAGTCGTTACGGATAGTCAGAAGCGAGTAAATCTGATTGAATGATTGAATTATCTAGCCACGAGCTCCTCAGTCGTTTCGAAACGGTATAACCCTTTAATAATATACCAGTTCAGTTGCTACCCGCAAGATGATAAAAACCAACAGGCAGAATGATTTGGATTCTAAAATTAACTAGGTTTTTCCCACAAGACCACAGAGAAAGGATAATCGTTGCCAGTACTTTGAGAATTAAGTTAAAATAATAATATCATTTCTTTAAAATGCTAGTTTAGTTAAAAAGTTCTTACAGTACCAATGAAAACCTAGGGCCCTGGAATGAAGGCAAAGAAGGAACAAAACCCACCCTAGGTTATCACTAAAAGTCTAACATGCCCGCTCCGCGCAAGAGGATAAGAAGTCATTCTGATGATTTCCCGCCTAAAAGAAAAAAAATCTATGTGGGACTGAAATGTCTCTGCAACAAATGAAAAGTCTGAGTTTATTGATTTAGTTCATAGTATTTACATTTAAACGACAGAATGCTTGTTGAGGAAGGTCAGGCGCAAACACTGTGAGTGCTGTGACGCAACGTCTATAGTTCATTAACCCACGACGACGCGACGATTGGACGATCAACTGCGACATTTATAAATATTGTGTAGTAGTGTAAGTGGAAAAAATGATTTTTTCGCGAAAATCCTAAAATTTTTGCTAAGGACCAGGTTTTGGAAACTAATCTAAAGAAGAATATCTTAATTAACAAGTTTAGAATATTTTACATTTTGTTCTACTAAATTTCATACCGACTGATCGAAACTTTGCATGGCAAGAGGGGTAGTCCGTTCTTCGCCAAAAGAATAAGTATTACCATTTAACGTGGCAATGCTGCCAGTTTTCTGGGCATATTTCCGGATAACAGCGTTGTGGAGGAGTTCTTCGACGCCTGATTGTATTTCAGGGTTTAGATTATTCAAATTTAAGTTTCGCTGCTATTCTTATTTATTTTATATGACAATAGGTACAAGGTATTTACAGTATAATAAAAACTAACTCTAAACTAGTTAAAACTAACTTAAAACAAACTAAAATATGGCGTTATAAAGTTTCGCTTCATAAGCGTTTAACCTAACCAAAGTCGGAACACAACTTTCGGGTCCTATTCCAAGACATAGCCTTGAAAAGTGTTATCCAAATGGTGACGAATGGAATTAAACTAATAAACAGTTACTTTTGCATTTCTAACATCAGTGTGAACTTAGTCTGAATACTGATAAGCAGATTTTTTTTAAAGTCTATATACTAGCTTCTGCGAGTGGCTGTTAGGATTCTCCCTACAAATTTTGGACCACCATTTCCCTTTAAAGGATATATTTTAGAAAATTTTAGCTTCCTAGATTTAAGGCTTTGGGCTGGAAGTTGTTACGTCAGTGAGTCAGGAATTGTAGAAACCTTTATAACATATAACTCTGAAACGTAGTCGCTTACAATGGGTCTCATCTAGGGCTGCCATCCGTCCGGGTTTCCCCGGATTTGTCCTAGTTTAGAGGGCGTCCGGGGAGCGTCCGGGCGGGGTTGTCGAAAAGTGTCCGGGTGAACCCCGGGCTCTTTTAGTGTCAGGGGCATTCCCGATTAATTAAAAGATAAGCGATACCTAAATCTAAACAAATCTTAGTTAAAAATTAATTCGTAATTGGTAACCGCAACCAAGCTAACTCCGACGCGATTGTGTCAAACATTGTTAAATAACTAGCAAACAAGCTGTTTAAATGAATACATTTTATTTGTATTATAAAAAAAAATCTGTGTCCGGGGAAAAAACTCAATTTCATCCAAATATCCGGGGTTTTTGAAGTTTTTGTCCGGCGTCGGCGATTTAGGTGATGGCATCCCTAGTCTCATCAGAAGGCTAAAAGTCACCCTAAGAGTAACGGGGTTTCCTTGCGTGACCACTAGTGATGTTCCGAATATCCGTATCCGTATCCGTATCCGCGGATATCCGAGGCAAAAGAAAAATCCGTATCCGTATCCGTGTCCGTTACTTTTCACGCGGATCTTTTACAGATCTTTTTCAGGTGATTAAGTAGAATTATTAAATAAAATACTATAAAATTCCAATCAGATTATTTTTATTTCTTAAAATCAAATATTTGGCACCTTTATATTGCAAACATTTCGATAGATAGATCTTTATAATGAAAGCAAGATAAAATATTACTTTCATAACAATGAAATAACTAAACTTTAATCTTTTTTTTATAATGTTAATGAGGTCAATATTAGCAAATTGCAACATTTTTTTATGACAATGAAAAAATGGTCGCGGGCGCCGACACCAATCCAATAATTTTGAATAAGAAAATAAAGATCCGTATCCGCGGATATACATTTTTAACGATCCGGCACATCACTAGTGACCACATCAGAAATGAAGATATCCGCAAGAGAAACAAGGTTACCGACAACAACATAGCCCAAAGAATCGTCAAACTTAAGTGGCTGTGAGCAGGGCACATTTCTCGTAGAACATACTCACATCTCGTATAACAGATGATGGGGACGAAAACTTCTGAAGTGGAGGTTGGAAAGCCTCCCACAAGCCCACAAGGTGAACCACTGACCTGGTGAGAGTCTCAAGAACCCGATTGATGCAAGATGCACAGGAACAGTTGTTGTGGCGACGCTTTGGGAAGGCCTATGTCTAGCAGTGGATATCTTTCTGCTGACATGATGATTTTCTTAGCTTCCTTATAACAAAGAATGATTAAATACTGATCTAGTATCTCTTTCGGAAAGCACGTTAAGCCGTAGGTCCAGGCTGTCATTTGTAGATCTTTGGCAGTCGTTACGGATAGTCAGAAGCCAATAAATGTGACTCCAGTCTTGCCATGAAGTACCGGGTTTAAATAAAAAAAAAAAAAAAAAAAAAAATGTTTTTATTTTACATAGGCCTACATGGGCACTTATAAAAAGTCGAAGCTAGTGCACGGTTCCAAATTGGTTGTTTCCTATGGAGAAGAACCGGCAAGAAACTCCATGGTTACTCTTTTCAAAAAAAATGATTGGGTTTACAATACTTTCATATTACAAAACAGACACATATGCGAGGACAGTGTAGACCAATCAAAAATGTAACCCAAATAAAAATAGATTCAATCAAAAACTGGGTTGAATTAAGTAGTAATTAAAATTCGTAGTCTACAGTGTTCTCTCATTCACACTTTAAGAGAGAGGCTATATAAATATGAGAGAAAAAAAAAAATCAACGCTATCAACAAATTAGTTTTATCAAAATGAAACCACGACTTAATGAAATCAAGGTGATATCCAAATAATATAAAAATATTGCAAAAGCAACGTTTTGAATGAAAAATAAATTTATGAGTAATAATATTTTTTATAAAATGAAACAAACATGGAGCAGTTAATAGATAAATTTACACAATAATGTTACCAGGGGGCCACATGTGCAGAAGCAGTTATTTCCAAACAAGCGCGTCTTCGATATAGTCTCTAACCTTGTAATATGCTTTTTTGGTTAGGACACGCTTAATATGGGTTTTGAACTTTCCCTCGCTAAGTTCAATAACCGACTTGGGCAACTTATTATAAAAGCGTATACTATTGACAAGGAATGACTTGCTGGTCTTAGCTAGTCTCCATTTAGGTAATACGATTTGGTGTTTGCTACGCGTATTTTTGTCATGTAAATCGCTTCTAATTTTAAAAAGTCCTAGGTTTTTGCGTACATACAATATACTCGTACTTTGCAGAATATAAAGCGAGGGCAGAGTTATTATATCAATTTCTCCGAATGTATTTCTAAGGGACTCACGGGGACCCATTTTATAAATAGCCCGGATTGCTCTCTTTTGCAGTATGAAGACTGATTCCACATCAGCGGCAGACCCCCACAATAAGACGCCGTACGACATAATACTGTGGAAATAGGCATAGTACACCAATCTAGCTGTAGCTACATCTGTCAATTGCCTTATTTTTCTTACTGCATACGCAGCTGAGCTTAATCTACCTGAAAGAGTTCTAATATGAGTGCCCCACTGAAGTTTAGAATCAATAGTTAAACCTAAGAACACAGTGTCCGTAATAGTATCAAGTTTTTTGCCGTCAAGCATTAAATTAAGGCCCACTTGAGGAACATTTGGTAGTGAAAACTTTATACATTTAGTTTTGTTCGCATTTAGTAAGAGGTTATTAGCTGCGAACCATTTCGAAAGAACAGCCAGACTTTCGTTTACATGCAAGACATCCGCATCTTTTCTGTCTACTTTAAAAATAAGAGAAGTGTCATCAGCAAATAAAATTATATCAGATAAACTAGCCATCATGTAAGGAAGGTCATTAATATAAACCAGGAAAAGGAAAGAGCCAAGAATTGAACCCTGGGGCACGCCCATCTTTACTAAAGACCCCGAGGACGTCGCCCCACTAATGGTTACTTTTTGCTGCCTGTAAGATAAATAGGAAAAAACAAGATCAGCAGCTCGTCCACGAATTCCGTAATGATGTAATTTACAGATCAGAGTATTATGATCAACACAGTCAAATGCTTTTGACAAGTCACAGAATATGCCAATAGCATCCTGGGACTTCTCCCAGGATTCCAAAATGTGACTGATGAGCTTCACTCCTGCATCTGTCGTTGACCTTCCTTTCGTGAAACCAAACTGATGACTATGCAAGATCCTATTAGAATTAAAATGACACAACATCTGGTCAAGCATGATTTTTTCATAGATTTTGCTCAATGCTGGAAGCACAGATATCGGTCTATAATTAGAGGGATCACTCTTACTTCCTGATTTGAAAATTGGTACTACTTTACTATGTTTCATTAAATCAGGGAATGTACCACTGTCTAAACATTGGTTAAATATTCCTGTTAGGATAGGAGCAATTGTGTCAATAATATCTCCAAGAACCTTAACGGATATACCCCATAAGTCCTCAGTGTTTTTTATGTTAAGAGTTTGGAATGTTTTCTTGATTGTATCAATAGATATACGCTTGAATTCAAAGGTTGGTACATCCTTAGTGAAATTTTCTTTCAAAAAAGATTCAGCTAGCAAAGATGAAGAAGGGAGAGATTTCGTAACTTCTATTGGGATGTTGGTGAAAACAGTTTTCTAATGTCTCCGCCACTTCTGACTTATCTGAGATGATCCTATTATCAATTTTTAGTGACAAATCATTCCGATCTCGTTGATTTGTCTTTCCAGTTTCCTTGTTTATTACCTTCCAGACAGTTTTAATTTTATTATTAGAATTTCCTATTGTCTTATAACTTATTGACTTAGATTTAGCTTGGGCGCAGACTCTTTTGAATATCTTTGAATAAAGTCTAACGCGGTTATGAAAGTTAGGATCAGACGTCAATGATTTTTCATAGTATAACTGATACAAAGTATCTCTGCTTTTTCTAATACCAGCAGTTGCCCATTCATTAAATTTGGATTTATTATTTATTTTAACTCTTTTAATTGGACAGGACTGATTAAATTCTTGGCATACTGTAGAAAATAATGTATCATAATTTACATTGGGGTCTTGCGAATCAAAATTGGCTGTTGAGAGACTACTAAGAACATTGTTATTAAAAGAATTTAATTTATTTTTAGTAAGCGGTCTAAACTCTGCAGTTGAATCTAATTGAAACTTCTTGACTAACTCAAAAGATACGAGCTGACCAGTATGGTCAGACCTCACGCCACTAATTAAGGATGAGTCTTTTATATTACAATTAGTAAATATGTTATCTATGCATGAAGCTGAAGTAGCTATTATTCTTGTAGCTTCATTAAATATACATTTAAGATTAAAAGAACTAAATAACGAAAGAAGTTTACATTTTTCTGGTGAATTCAATAATAGATCAATATTTAAATCCCCACAGACAAAAACTAACTTGTTATCTCTAATGAGTTTATTTAGTATTTCTTCCATAGTTATCAAAAAGGATGTCAAGTTTGATGCAGGTGGTCTGTAGACACATAAGAAAGTTTGGCCTTCCACCTCTGCACATGCTACCTCACATATGCGATCAACCGAGCAAGCAGTGATATCTTTCCTTTCCTTATATCTGAAGGAATTACTACATAAAATCAAAGTACCACCCCCTATTGATGCTCTGTTGTACGCACTGGCAACTGAAAAATTATTAACATTAAAAAGCATTCTATCTGGTTTTAACCAGGTTTCACAAAAACATAAGATATCCATATGATATTTATCTATTAACATTTCCACGTCTAGAATTTTACCAGAGAAGCGATTTATATTCTGATGGAATAATAAAAGTTTATTGCTAGGCTTCCCTTTGGTCGTATCTACTAGTTTAAAGAATTATTATCAGTATTACTAGGTATCCTAGATAATACTGATTCGTCTCTTAACCTAATCCCAGTTAAATCATCAATAACTGTATGTATATTAAAAGCTAACAAAGTAGCCAATAAACGTCGACTTTTCATGGGAAGAAACATAAATGTTCCCGATTTAAAATAAAATCTCTAACAAAATTGTTAGTGTCAACGCCGGTTAATGGGTTGTGGACGTCTGGTAGGTAGCCGCTCCTCGTAAAGTACTGGTATTCAGCTAAATCTAAATAGTTGGGAAAAGGCTAGGTAGATGATGATGACCTATCTCTCTCTACATTGACGTCGTATTGAGCGCCCTGTAGCCTCTTGTACGCGGCGAGTTTTACTGTTTTACACCGTGTGCATTCGTGGTTAATAGACTGCGATATTATGTACACTGATGAAACACGGTGGCAGTGCTGCGCCGTAGCGCCACTGTTTATGTCAACAAGTTTCCGCAGTGATCCATTCAACACTGACCACCATGTCAACACTAGGGGTCCTGAGATATATGAAAAATAATTGTTATAGATAATGGAAGAGAGTTTTAGTAACATTTATATTCTAGTTAACCAGAACATGGCTAGAATCCAAATGTTAATAAATCGCCATTTGTTGTCGTCATCGTCTAAAAATCCGGTATGAGAGAGACAGAGCTATATAAAAGTATAGCACTATCGCTTTCTCACAACGGATTCATGATGGTTTTAAGATGTGAGCCCAGCGAAACCATAATTTCAATTAGCCATCATATTAAATTTTGTTACAGATATTCTTTATTTTGTTTCTTTACTATTTATTTTTTTGTGTATGTTTTTTTTTATAATTCTCCAATTTCCCGGTTATTTGCAAAAACCTGGTATTTTTCATAAAAGACGATTCTCCCAATAATACCAGCTACATACAAATAATTATTATTCCAGTTTTTCTGACACATAAGCAATCTGGTTTCTTTACTTTCCTCTTATTTATATCTTCATTCTTCATAAGTCAAGGTTATTGGGCAAAACTGGCTTATAGTATTCTTTAGTCGGGCGGATATGATAATAGGTAATGTATTTATTTTGTAATATCAGTAAAAATCTTACTTTATTGCAAAATTTTTACGAGGTATGACCGATATTAAAAGTTAGTTGACTATTCAGACAAAAAAACATTGTAACAGACTCAGAGGTCAAAGACTCTTTTAAAACTTATACCTAATAGTCATAATTACTGTATGAGAAATATGGAAAAGCCAGTTAAGTAAGGCATGGCGCAAGAATGCAAGTTGTCTCTATTTTTTCATGCTAATACTACTGATAGGATAGGTTGTGGAGTGCTGGTAGGCAGCCGCTCCTTGTAAAATACTGGTATTCAGCTAAATCCGGCTTGACTGGAAGCCGACCCCAATATAGTTGGGAAAGCGGCGGCCTCTCGCGCCGGGCCCTGGTTCAGGCCATGGTCCGGAGCGAGGAGGGTTGGCATGCGGTCGCCTCCTTCTGCGAAGCAGTAATGCTCGTGAAGGAGGCTGCTGACCGCGAGCGCGTGAGGGAACGGTCCTCACGCCGCCGCCGCCGAGATCCCGATCCCGATTTCCGACCACCGTAGGCGCGGGTTCGCGGACGGCGAGCACTGGGTAGCTCGCTGTCCGGCAGTCTGGAAATAATCTGGACCGAGCCCAGTCGTCAACGGCGCGTTCTGTTCCACGCGCGCCTCAAGGAGATGTCAGCAAACTGTAGGGGCCCGGCAGGGCCGAAGCCGATGGGGGGAACATGTGGTATTCCTAACGGTTGACACCGAGTCCCCCCCAGAACGAAGGCAACGAAGGAACGGGGTAGGGGTTTAGTAAGTAAGAGTCTGACACGCCCTCCCGCTCCGCCCAAGAGCGGGGGAAGTCATTCTGATGATTCCCCTACCATAAAAAAAAAAAAAAAATATAGTTGGGAAAAGGCTACGTAGATGATGATGATGATGATGACTACTGATAGGATTTCGTTGAAACTTAGTACACAGGTTGACGATGTCCTGAAATACTTTTTATCCTAGAATTATGGTCCCTTGGATTAATTTTCTACTGTTACGCAGGCGAAGCACATTGCTCGTAGAACAGATGGTCGATGGGGACGGAAGGTTCTAGAGTGGCGGCCACGTACCGGAAGACGCAGCGTCCGCGTCGGAAGGCCTCCCACAAAGTGGACCGACGACCTGGCGAGGGTCGCGGGAATCCGATGGATGCGAGACGCGCAGGACCGGTCGCTGTGGCGACGCTTGGGGGAGGCCTATGTCCAGCGGTGGACGTCTTTCGGCTGAGATTATGATGATGATGATGATGACGCAGGCGAAGGAGAAATCGAAATTGACTGAGATTTAGGTAAGAAAGTTATCAGCATTGAAAACTTAATCTGATGTACTCCAAATAGAATTTTTTTAGCAGCTGATGTATCAAATAGCAATATTGACGGTTACAAATAGTAGTGTTGAAAACCAGTAACATAATATTGGGTAAAATTCCAGGAGATAGCATCAACTACATTTTCATTGATAATGTAATAAAATAAGAGAATGCGGTGCATTACCCTAAAGATTTCCTAAATTCACTAACACCAAGTTACCTTCCTCCACATTCAGTCAAAGTTTTTGATTTACTTAAACATCACTTATCAAACCATACTTCCAGCAGACAAAAGAATTAAATACATAATAGTGAGAAAATACCAGAATAAAAGAATATAACGACATCTATGATGTCACATTGAAACCAAAAATTCAAAATCCTATATCACGGTATCAGACTTTTCCGCTCGATTAGAACATACTAAACGAAATTCTCAAATCAACTATCACGTAGTTGCCCAGACCAGACATAACCCACGTCTAGTCGAAGAGTCTTCTTTGTTCAAGGGAAAATTGCGAATTTTACACCCTACTCCACATATCTTTAAATTGGTGACCGCGCTGACGTTAAACAACGTCAGCTTCAGTGCTTTTGTGCAGCTTCTACATCGTTACGCCGTCATCACTTCTTCAAGTTCTCAAGCTGCAAGTCATTCAGTTAGCACCACAGGTTAGCACCCAGGGTTTGACTGACATAAAATCCTATGTCCCCTAGCTGGGGCAGAAGGCATTGACTGTACTCGAACATCGCGACCGGTCTTGCGCTTTACGCTTGACCTCGGTCCATGTCAGTCCGATGGTCTTTGATTCTGCCAATATGGTACTTCGCTAGGTCTGTCGAGACCGGCCACACTTCCTTTTTCCTTGGGGATTCCAGTCCAGTGCCTGTTTAGGAATATGATCGGAATCCCTCCTAAGCATGTGACCAATCCAACTCCACTTATCTAATCTATTCTTGTATTCGCTTTTTCTCTCTCTTATTGCACCAACCACTATTTTTCTCTGCATCACCCAAAGGTTGACTGATAGAAAATGCCTAAGGAATTAAGTCCGCCTCTGTACTTCTATGTGCATAAAGCATTTAATTCATGATCTCCGACCCCCGCGCTGTTATTGTCTTACTATTGTGTCTCGTTTCGCGGGTATGTGATAGGTTAATAAATAAATAAATCCCTAGGATACCCAGTCTTTGAATGGTATCTTATACACCAACATGGCTACTTGATCATACCTGGTCATAATCCTCAGCCTCATCAGCGGCCCTGGCTAAAAACATTGCACCTTCGGCCAGTCACATATAGTACCATGAAGAATTTATACCCTGTTCCCCATTCCTTTAAATAACTATACTAGCGTCTGGTAGCAGCTTCGCTCGCGTGAAAGTATACGACTATTCTAAAAGAATGTAATTATAGCCTATAGCACTCTAATATAGTACAGCTAAATATTAGTGAAGGAATTTTCATGATCGGTTCAATAGTTTCATATGACGTATATTCCTTATACTATAAATAGATACATAATTTAAAAATATTGTTGAAAAATTCGCTATTACCATGGCATATTGAAATAATTAACATAAATGCAAAATTACAAACACGCATGCTATAAATATATTAGGTAACTAAAATTCATTAACAAAACCAGTTTCCTCGTCAACTTACGTAATATGACGAGACATAAACATTGGATAAACTTCGGCATTTGTCATTCGTGTTTCAGTTACCTTCGAACGTGCACGACATCAGTGCTCCCAAAATTCACCATGTCTAATAACGACACCAGTGCACTTCTAAATTCTACTGTCACAAATAGTTCTTCATCTCTTAACACAAGTGAAAGTCCTGCTGCAAAATATGTCCCCATCGCTGTCTTCGCGCTTTCTACCATAATCTTCTTCGTCGGCATTTCTTCTTGGATCTTCATCAAGAAATTCAGGCACTTCAAGAACTATCTGTTCCTTAACATCATCATCAATAACATCTTAAACATCATGCTGGATTATGTTTATGATGATGCGCAGAATAGTGGAAGTGATACAATCATTTGGGTACATGGATTGGCGTTTTTATACTTCAGAATGTCAGCTAACTGTTGGTTACTCTTGTTGTGTTACATGTTTTATGCTGATCTAGTGAACGTGTTCAGTGCTAATATCCAGAAAAAGTACCTTAAGAGTACTCTGTTTGCTTGGGGACTACCCTTCTTAATCGTGGCCTTTACTGCAGGCGTAGTACCTACTTTCGACAATACTCATAAAACAGCTTTGAAGATCTTCATTTCGACGTTTATCTTATTATTGGTCGTTAATTTGTTAATTTATTTAAGAGTTTTATATGATTTGTTTAAAAGTAATGATTATAGCAATGATGGAATGCAACATCAGTCAAAGTGTCAACGAGTTCCAGTGGCCACAGTTATATTCTTATTAAGTGGAACTCCGTTTTTAGTATTGGCTCTAAGATATTGCGTAATTTTTCCACCTTATTTGGAAATGGTTTTTATTTTCTTACAACCTGTTGTTATGGATATCTATTTCGTAATCTTTAGATTGAATCGGACTGTTTGGAGAACATACTACAAAAGACAAATTAAAAGTACAATCACAGGTATTACTACTTGTTGATCAAATTTAATTTCTCTGACTTTTAATTATGTATATACGACTGTCAAGATTTACAAATTGTGATTATTTATTTGCGGAAGATGTAAGCTGTATTTTTTCATAAAAGATCTCTATCGCATAGTTTTATGTTACTGTATTAATTTATAATATTTTAATTTTATTAAACTGTAATTTAATTACTTTAATGCTACGTAACGTTCTTGGTGCAAAGGATGGCCATTGCTGGGCTATCTTTGCACCGGGAACGATCAGGGGCGGGTTATTTATTGATAAGTGACATTTCATTATATATTTGTCTGTTTTATTTAATGTGTAATATGATTTTAATTAAGATTAAGTTAGGACATTATTTTTTTATTTTTGTATTTTAAAACTTACTGGTTTTTTTTTAACTTACCATCAAAATTCGTTAGATCTACCTTGTGAATGATATGGACATCTGTAAGTGACTAGTTTAGTAGGATCCTCTCATAAATCTTGTCCTAAGCACGATTGACGATTATTAGTACATCATTATTTATTTTTAATTAAAAGTTTCTATGTTTTCCCTACACTTTGTGTATACTATGTGTATGTCTACTATGTGTGGTAAATAAAATATATTCATTTAAAAAAAGTCTATTGTTGTGCCCACTCTTGGCTAGATAATAACAGCCGCACAGGTTGATCTTCAAGGTTAAGCAACGCTTACCATGGTGGGTCTGTAGATGGGTGACCATCTTAACATACCGAGTTTCCTCCGTGCCTCGGAAAGCAATTTAAGCCGTATGTCCCGGCTGTCATTTGTAGATCTTTGGCAGTCGTTACGGATAGTCAGAAGTCAGTAAATCTGACACCAGTTTTGCCATGAAATACCGTGTTACCCCAATTAATGGGTTGTGGAGATCTGGTAGGCAGCCGCTCCTCGGAAAATACTGGTATTCAGCTAAATCCGGCTTGACTGGAAGCCGACCCCAATATAGTTGGGAAAAGGCTAGGTAGATGATGGCTTTGGCTAATCTTTTTTTTTGGGTTAAAAATTTGCGAAACGTAGCCTTTTAGTTTTTGGTTAAAAATTTGCGAAACGTAGCCGATTACAAATTAATTAAACAGGTCTATTTAGCTTTGTGTCAATCCATTCTTACATATTGCATAACTTCCTGGGGTGGAGCGGCTAAAACAATTTTACTCCCGTTAGAACGTGCTCAAAGAGCAATTCTCAAGGTCGCTACATTTCGCCCTTTTAGATTTCCAACGCACAAACTCTACACAGCATGTAATGTACTTAGGGCCTGTTTCACCACCTACCACCCTACCAACCCACCCTACCCTACCTACCTATGATTAAGTTTCGAGTATCTTACTTGACAGATAATTTCATACGAATTATGTCACATTTTTGAATTTATTCAGTGAGTAGTGCCTACTCGGACATTGTGAAACAGGCCCTTACAGTGCGGCAATTATTTATTTTAAACGTAGTACCACACCAGCATTCTGCACTTCCTTTTAACCCTGTACCTTCTGACAGGAGAAGGAAGGACTCGGTTTGCATAAAGCCTCAAACCAAACATGCTTTTGCTAAACGCTTTTACGTGTTCTTGGGACACTTTCTATACAATAGGCTCAACAAGGTACTAAGCATCTATAATGTAAGGTATAAAGAATGTAGTAAGATGTTATCGGAACATTTAGTGATACTCAATTACACAGACACAGAACAACTTCTGGAAATATTGACATAATGTTATCTGATTCCCTCATTATTATTTATTTTGTATAATAAATTTTATAGACATAGTTTTAGGTATTATTGTACCATAAGTTAACGGATCCCCTCGTTATTTTTTTATTTTTGTATAATTTCATAGATATATTCTTAAGTTTTACTGTACCATAAGCTTATTTTCATAGTTTTTAAACATAGACTATATTTTTATAATACTTAGTTCAGTAGTCATTTTAAATATTTTACTACAAAATTAATTTTAAAAGTAATGCGATGGCCTGAAACACAGGTTTAAATTAACCTAACTCGGGTGGTCCGTTATTAACTATTGCAATTTCGAACCGTATTAATTGCACCTTTAATATTATATTAGATTTACTTTATTCTTATGCAAAATAATGTTATAGATAATTGTTTTACTGAAGGCTTTGTTCATTTTTGTAAACATTGTATTTTGAATAAAATTTTATTATTATTATTATATTATTATTATAATCTCTGTTGACATTGACCACTGTGATCAAAATTTGATCGGGAGGATTATGTGCTGTTCCAGACATGTGCTAGATTATATCCAAATCTATTCAGCCATTCGAGCATGAAGAATAACAAAAATACACACACAAAACACAAAAGAAAATACAAAATCTTTATTTATGAACCAAATAGTTTATATTAGTAGGTGATTTGAGCATCCGTTTAACCATATAATGCCTAAAAATATGATTATCCTTGTAGAAATATAATGATCTAATAAATGACCTAGATATAGCATGCTTGCTTGAATGTGTATTGTGTGTGTGTTTGTGTGTTGAGTATGTGGGTGTTTGTGTACAATACATGTTCGCGTTTCACATTATTTGTTGTAAAAATGCCTTAGTGTCTACGTGAAACAAACTCACAACCTTTCTCATAATAAAATATTAGTGTAATTAGCCGTTAAAACCCTAAATAGCTTTAAAATATAATATTATTATACCTCCGTACCTACTAAATATATATGGCATAGTGGAAGGATTTTCCCACAGTGATAGAGCGGGTAAATGCAAATGAGCACATAAAAAAATACCTTTAATTAAGAACTAAAATGGATTTAGGTACAAAGCAAACAGCAAAGTACATACTAATATAAGCAACAATAATGACTACACCAAAAACACAATTTAAAATATTCGCGAACTTTGTCCAATCTTGACTAAATCGTTTAATATCAATCGTATCATCATCAACATTCCACTGAGGGAAGATCAAATACTTCCCATAACTCTCGAACACGAAGTTATTGATAGAAATTATATAATTTTGAGGGGTTGACTTAAACTTACATAAAATTCGCAGAAAGAATGAGATCAAAATTATCAGGACTGTTAAAACCATTGAACCACGATAATATAGTAATAAGTTTGGCGGATCAGAATTATGCTTCGGCATTGTCGCGGCTAACGTAGTAAAGAAAAAGTAATGGTTGAGGACACTGAAACAAACGATTGACAAACGTACGAAACGCCTCACATCGAGAAACAGGGCCGTAACACTTAGCACAGTCAGAATCACAGCTGGATATACCACTATCGCTCCCAAACCTGCAGCTTCCCGACGCAATGTGAAAAACATCTTCAACTGACGCTCAGAACTGGAATTCAATTCTTGGTCATATTCAGTAATAGCCCATTCACCTCCATATTCTTCATAATCCAAGGTTACAATTTGTCGTGAAGTAACATTTATCTTAAACGACTCTGATTTCGTCGTCCAGGCACCGAATTCAAAACTACAATGTTGCTGATCGTATGGCCAGTCCCTGACTTTGACGCTGCACATAGCATTATGAGTAACTTTTACTACACACCTCACATCTCCATTTTTTCTCACAGAGCACCATTCGTAGAAATATCTTTCAAAGGCATTCGAGTCCACGCTGTTGAAGAGTCTGAAGCCTGGGTTCCACATGCTAATGGAGATCATCTCTGTCTTTTCGATGCCGTAGTAATTTTCTGGATTCCACATTAGCCTTTCATCTTTCCAGCGTATGAACATCCAGGAGTGTAAAGTCATGACTCCTGCAACGCTGTCGAATGTGTATCGTTTAATAGCGAACTTGACGTCGACGGTCAATGCTGAGCCGTTGCTCGGAGGTATATCCCAGTACGAGTATTCGTCACATTTGAGATCTTTTCTTAACTGTTTTTCAAACGCCATTTGCTCTGGCATATTGTTGATCACACAATCTTCGGCTAGTGAAAGGTTTAGGATCGCTAGTAGTACGATGTAACTGAACAGGGCCATGGTTCGGACGGATCTGCAGAGAGAGAAATGGAATTTTCGTGGCTCTGGTAATATGATCCAGTGCCGCCCACTGCAATCATTGTCGTTGCGATTGCACCGTTGTTATCAATGTACTGTTTGGTGATTACCTTGTTAATGAACTGTCAAATAATGTTGATAACCGAATTTGAACAGTTTGTTGCGGATTGTATGTGTCAGGTTATTTTTATCCGTCTGCGTGACGCAAGAGAAGTAGGTGGGAAATCACTCAATAACTTCTCCCGCTCAATGGTGGAGCGAGAAGGTGTGCCTGAGTTCTAATAAATAATAATAATAAAACCAATCCCCTTCTTTGCCTTGCTTTCCAGGACCCCGGGTTTACAGCAAACCCTCAGTATTCTTATACTCTGCTGGGATACGGATTCCCTGAAATCTCTCGGAGATGTGTATGGAACACTTCTACGGTGACCTTAGAGACTTGCAAGATTATTTAAAAGTCTTACCGTGGCCCTGAAACGCAAAGAGCAACTTAGACCGTTTTCACATTATCCGATCCGATATCGGTGTCGGACGCCGATACGATATCGGCATAAGTAAAATGTATGAAATGCCATGCTCCGATATCCGATATCGGGCCGGACAATATGAAAGACAGGTACATTATTTCATACATTTTACTTACCCCGATATCGTATCGGCGTCCGACACCGATATCGGATCGGATAATGTGAAAACGGTCTTATAAACACAGGTTTTAGTCCGTAGTAAGTGTTGTAAATTGTAACAATGTTTAAGGACGTTTAAAAGATACACATGTAAGCCTATAGGAATCTCACTAAATGGGTTAGACCCTACTTGACAGTCAGTTTTTCGCACTTTTCGATTATAATAATAATAGTTTTATTTCAAGTAGACTCATAAAAATACAAAATAATAATCAAAACACAATAGTCAGTCATATTTGACGTGGATGAGTTTTTTGTTGCCCAGTAAATCCCTTTTTTTTGTATATACGAGTATATAGGTTTGTACATCTTTTATCTTCAGTTTGTATAAGTATATATATCTATTAAGTCATTTAGTTATTTATTAAGTCATTTATTAGTTTAATATGTAAATATTCGTATCAGAAGTAAATAATAAAGGTAGACTAGATATGACAAAAAAAAATATTAAGTAAGTGATTAATTTTTTTATGTCATATGTAGTCTACCTAATGTTTCAGTCAGACTTTTTTTTTGTGAGACGAAATAGTCATATTATCAAATCATAATATTTTAAAATCAAATTAAATTAATTAAAATTAAAGCCAAATAGATGCAAATCAATTAATTAAAAGTTATACCCAGAAATTAAAAAAAAAATAACTCAACAGAATTTTATAAATTAAAAAAGGAATTTAATAATTAATTAAATAAATTAAAACTTTCTCTCCGGCATTGGTAACGGTACATGTCTATTTGAACAATGCCGTATATAGTTACAGGACAATCTAGTCTCGATTAAAAGAAACCGCTTTCGGTAAGCTTACTAATGCAAACAATATACAACAATAATAAACTAAGAAAATAAGAGTGGAGAGAGTATACCGCCTTGTGGAACACCGGTTTACAGGTTGCACCAAACATAAAAATTCTGATCAACAATGCCGCTTGCTGACGTCCACGAAGATAATGATGACAATGAATCTTGTCATCATCTGCCTAGCCTTTTCCCAACTATATTGGGGTCGGCTTCCAGTCAAGCCGGATTTAGCTGAATACCAGTATTTTACGAGAAGCGGCTGCCTACCAGACCTCCCCAACCCATTAACTGGGGTAACACGGTACTTCATGACAAGACTGGAGTCAGATTTACTGGCTTCTGACTATCCGTAACGACTGCCAAAGATCTACAAATGACAGCCGGGACCTACGGCTTAACGTGCTTTCCGAGGCACGGAGGAAACTCGTTATGTTAAGATGGTCACCCATCCACAGACCAACCTAGGTAAGCGTTGCTTAACCTTGGAGATCGACCTGTGCGGCTGTTATTATTTAGCCACGAGCTCCTTGAATGAATCTTGTGCCAACGAATAAACCCCAATTTGAGACAAGATAATCCGAACGGTGTCGTGATCAACGGTATAGAAAGCATTGGAGAAATCTATTAAAGCTAACATAGTTAACATCGAGTTTTCCAGGCACTTTCCGACGTCTTCTGTAACTTTAAAGGCTGTAGTTGCACTACGGCTAGGTTGAAAACCTGATTGGAATGGGGATAATAGATTATTCTTAAACACAAAGGAGAAGAGTTATTGCTGTGATTTTGAATTATTAAGAGAATGGAAGTTGTTGGGAATTTGAGTTTTTAATTACAAACAAAAATATATTTTTTACTCTTTATAATAAAACTTCGTCTAGAGGAATTGAATTAATATTTGGTACTTTGTTGAAGTTCTATTTATTCCACTAGTGGCAGAAAATATTAATCAAAATGGAGTAGGAAAACTCATTTATCGTCCTTTCGACGGGTCTAATATAATGAAGGTCTCTAAGAGTCAATCTACATGCAATTTGTAGGGAATATTTTAACTACAAATAACCTACATAAAAAAATACTGATAATGCTTATTATACACAAAATATTAATGGACTTTTTACAAAAAGCATTAACGCCTCTGTACTTTAATGTGGATAAAGTATAAATAAAAAAAATAAAAAAAAA
Organism: Mythimna separata; assembly: GCA_030763345.1. Lineage (NCBI taxonomy): Eukaryota > Metazoa > Arthropoda > Insecta > Lepidoptera > Noctuidae > Mythimna > Mythimna separata. The sequence goes on from CM061192.1 coordinate 12,120,531, forward strand.
ATTATCACAAGACTTAGGCACCCCAACTCGGTTTTTTTAAAGATTTTAGTGCACAGTTATTATTTTTGACGAAAAAGGAAACGAGAAGAAATTGATGAACACTAAAATATTATCTTTTTCTATTTGCTAAATTTATTCATTTCTAGGTCTCCTAAACAAACATGAAAGATTTTTTTAAATATTTTCATTAATTTATTTATTTATGGGTTTATCCTCGTCTTGGAACGCCTTTCAGTAATTACACCAATGGAGTAGGTACAAGTCACAACAGAATCTGTTAGTTTCTAACAGCCTCCTAACAGCAGACGCACGGTGTAGTCTTCAAAGGAGCGGAGTGGTCACATACGCTTCTCAGCCATCAGGCCAGTGGCCCTTGAGGATTCCATATTATCGCACACAATTTGAAATTTTAAAGATGATTTTTCAGTGGAAATTGATTTACATTTTAATATGTATATTTTAACAAAGTTGCGTTTTCGCGGACATCGAGTCCGCAAAAACTGCTTTAACTAGGTTAATGATCAACATGATTTAACACTTTATTAATATGGTAATCACCAAACAGCACACTGATATCAAACAAACGACGCAATCGCATCGAGAATAATTGCTGTGGGCGTTACTGGATCATATTACCTTCCGAGCCGCGATAATTGCCTATCTCTCTCTGCAGAACCGTCCGAACCATGGCCCTGTTCAGTTACATCGTACTACTAGCGATCCTAAACATTGCGCTAGCTGAAGATTGTGTGATCAACAATGTGCCAGAAAGAATGGCCTTCGAAAAACAGTTAAGAAAAGATATCTCATGTGACGACTTCAGACATATCGCTCCGAACAACAGCTCAGATTTCAACGTCAACGTCAGATTCATTCTTAAACAATTCACTTTTGACAGCATCGAAGGAGCCATGGCTTTACACACCTGGATGTTTGTACGCTGGAAAGATGAGAGACTAAAATGGGACCCGGAAAAGTACTACGGCATCGACAAGACAGAGATGCTCTCCATAAAAATCTGGAATCCAGGCTTCAGACTCTTCAACAGCGCGGACTCCCATGATTTCGATAGATATTACTACGTTTGGTGTAGTGTGAAAAATACTGGAAATGTGCAGTGTCCTCTCAGGGTCACCCATAATGCAATGTGCAACGCCAAACTCACAGACTGGCCCTACGACCAGCAACATTGTCAATTTGAATTCGGTGCCTGGACCACGAAATCAGAATCTTTTAAGTTAAATGTTTCTTCACGTGCTATGACCATGTGGGGAGCGGAATATGGAGCCGAATGGACCCTTACTGACTTTAGACAAGAAGTGAATTCCAGTTCTGAGCGTCAGTTGAAGATGTTTTTCACATTGGATCGGGAAGCTGCGGGTTTGGGAGCGATAGTGGTGTACCCAGCTGTGATTCTGACTGTGTTAAGTGTTACGGCCCTTTTCATGGATGTGAGGCGTTTCTTCCGTTTGTCGATCGTTTGTTTCAGTATCCTTAACCATTACTTTTTCTTCATGACGTTAGCCTCGACAATGCCGAAGCATGATATTGATCCACCAAACTTATTGTTATATTATCGTGGTTCAATGGTTTTAACAGCCCTGATAATCTTGGTCTCATTCTTTCTGCGAATTTTATGTAAATTGAAGTCAACGCCTCAAAATTATATAATTTCTATCAATAATTTCATGTTCGAGAGTTATGGGAAGTATTTGATCTTCCCTCAGTGGAATGTTGATGATGATACGATTGATATCAAACGATTCAGTCAAGATTGGACAAAGTTCGCGAATATTCTAAATTTTGTTTTTAGTGTAGTTATTATTGTTGTTTATGTTAGTATGTACATTACACTAGTACCTAAGCCTATTCCTTTTAATTAAATGATTATTGGAATTTTGTTACTTACCAACTCATTTGTGTTTACCCAGTATATGACTGTCAGAGAATCCGTGATGTGGGACATACGAGTATAGGCTGGTATATTTCTTACCTACTGTTTTGCAAATAAATAAAACAGAACTAGTGCGTCACTTTATCTCTTGTTCGACGAATCAGTGGTTAGTTTTACTTACCTAGAAACGCCCTTAAATATGCAATACTCTTACTAAGGTAGGCACTTAAAACAACGGTTATTGACTCTCCTAGATTTATTGACATTCTTAGGGGCAGCGCGGACAACAGAATATCCGTGACGCATATTTTAGTGTGTGAAAATAAAACCTTAGCATTATTGTTATAAATGCATATAATTGCTTAGGGTCTATTGAACGTCACAGTAAATTATTTACAACTAAATTATTTTATACTAGCTGACTCGGCAAACGTTGTTCTGCCATATAAATTATATGTAACATGATTTTTTACACCTTGTGTCCGAAAAACCCAAATATCTTACGGAACCCAATTGTTTTTCCAAAATAAAATGTAGCATAAGTTAAGTACTCGTGGATAATGTGGCTTTCGAATGGTGAAAGAATTTTTAAAAACGGTCCGGTAGTTTTTAAACCTATTCATTACAACCAAACAAACAAAGTCTTCCTCTTTATAATATTAGTATAGATAAGCATAATTATCATGCAGACATTTTGTGCTCCACAGACTTGATCGCACAAAAAGTGGGTCGTCTGCGTTGCACCTTAATTCAAAAACGGAAATAAAGCCATGAAATTGTCTTGGGTCACCATCTATCACAACACAACAAAGTTTTTCGGGTACCTACGCTACGCAGAGATATTAGGAAAAGATTAATGTACTTCGTTCCAAGTGTATCTATTTTAGTGCCTTGTATCTAAGAGTTAGCTGATAGGGTTTTTTTCCACCAAAGATGTTCGATGCATTTTTTTTGCAGTCAATAATAGTCTGACACTACCTCTCGCTCCACCCAGAGCAGGAGAAGTCATTTGATGAACCCCAATCTAAAAAGACCTGAATATTTAATTTTATTTTCAAACTTTCACGCGTTCCTGAGAAAAAGGGTCTTCACAGACAGACCGCAAAAGTGCAGTGATTCTATTATGGTTCTGTTTTTTCCGACTAAGGTACAGGACCGTAAAAGAGGTTAGTCCTATCAGTTCGTTGTTTTTAACTGAAATCATGTCACATGTGGTCAATAAACTTTATATACAAAAACAATACTATATAATTTATATTGTTTTGATTTCTGGAACGTAGACCGTATATTACAGGAAAACCACATAATATATTTAATGTGTGCCATTCAGCATGCGGTTTTCAATGTAGGTAGGTCCGTAAATATTATAGTTCTTACAGGTACTAATTATATGCAAAACATGGAATTGATAGGACTGTGCGTACATGAGTGTTTTTGTGATTAAGATGAACATGTAACTCTCTGGAAATACCTGAACTTTGTAGTATGGGCGTCGCTAAATACCCAACATCATATTCTGTGCCATTACCAAAACCAGGTACCTACGTATTAAAATATGAAGTAGGTAGGTACTTGTATGCATGAATTTTGATCGCCTTAAAATGTCACTTACGGGATATCTTCCGTGATTATTTGTTGTTTTGAGTTCGAAAGATATCCCGTAAGTGACATTTTAAATTGTGAAATAAACCGTGATAGCCTTAAACAGTATTTTGAACGCCTGGTCCCTCGCGTTAAAAAGGGCAGCGGGTGCTCTGCTCAGATTGCTGCCCAATCTAGGAGGACCTCGAGAAGAAGTTCGTCATCTCTTCGCGGGTGTCATGCGATCGATGGCTCTTTATGGGGCACCTGTGTGGTCAAATAGACTATCCGGTGTCCGCCGCTGCAGAACTAAAACTAATAGTTTGCAGCGGAGTATAGCTATTCGCATCGCACGATGATACCGAACAGTATCCTCTGAGGAGGCAACTCTCCTGGCACGCTTTCCACCACTAGATATCCTGGCAGATATGGACGCCAGAGTCTACAAACAGCCCGTGACATACGCCGATGTGGCAATAGCGTGCCAGGAATCGTTACGGTAAGGCTGAGGCGGCAGGAACAGCGACACGCACTCGAGAGGTGGCGCGAGCGGTTACAGCAGCCGCAATACTCGCGCAAGCGCGTTGTCGAAGCCATCCTGCCGCACTTTGAAGCCTGGCTGACAAGAAAGGAGCGCATCTCCTACAGACTTACTCAGGTGCTTACCAGGCACGGTTGCTTAGGTGAGTACCTGAACAGAATTGGGCGAGATGCCACGGCAAATTGCCACCATTGCGGAGGTAACCTTGACTCTTCACAGCACACGCTCGAAGGGGTTCTGCGTGGGTATCCGAGCGGCAGCTTTTGGTTGCCAGGATCGAGCGGGGTCTTTGCCAGCAGTAGTGACGACTATGCTGACGGAGACAGAAAATTGGAGAGAAGTGGCGCCCTTCTGTGAGACCGTGATGGTACAGAAGGAGGCCGCCGACCGGGATCGCGAGAGGGCCTATCCCACTCACAGAAGGAGGCGTCAGAGAGCCTATCGCCTCGACGCCTATAAAACGCCGAAACCTCGCTTACAATGATTAAGGTAGACTTCAGAGGACTTCGTGATCCCGGGCTCGCAAGGAGAGGACTCTGGCTGCCCAGTGAGTGACTTCGAAAAGGACGGTGGCACAGTGATCAAGTACTGCCGTGCACAACAAAGAACAGGGGAGACCCTTCACAATTTCCTCAGGGATGTGCCTTGACAGGCGTTATACAGAGGAGGTTCCGGGGTGGTCTTGTCTGCGAGTGGTTCAAGCGCGAAAACAGTGCATTGGCCACACACCGCATCATCTATTAACGGACAACGCAATGTCTATTCGTTGTATATTTGACGTTTACCAGTTGACACGCGGCGTCCAACCGGAACACTTGTCGGCAACGAGTGTGCACCAAGTAATGAGGTGGTGCTGGTCACTTTTTTTTAAGTTTTATAAACTAATGCTTGACTACCATCCCATCTAATGGTAAGCAGTGATGCAATCGTAGATGGTGAGGCGCACTAGTTTGTCAAGAGCCTATTCACTCTAGCCTTGAAGACACCCAAATTATAATCGGACGGGAAGACCGCGGCAATAGTGAGAATGATTTATGAAAGTGCATAAATCACTAACTATTGTTGAAATACGCATGAAAATCCGACAATCGCAGTCCAAATATATAACCGAGAGCCCATTTTAATTCCAATTATTTATAAACTCATCGAACAACACGAAACCAAACAATCAAAAGATTAAATTACAATAAACCCTCCATTTTATTCCGCTTCGTTATATCAAAACGGGCCTGTTGGACACTAAAAGCCGAGGTTGAAAAACCGGAATAATTGAGAAGCGTCGCCGGCCGGCGAACACCGGAAATGCAACGGGAAATTGACACAGCTTCCGGTCATAAAAAATTGACCGGCTCTCGATAGACTCCTGGTCTATGGGTCATGGTTTTGATAACTAACCTATTTCTTACTATTGACCGATTGAAGCCTCTCTTTTTTTGAACAATCCAGCAGTAATTCCCGGACGTATTTTTTCGGAGTAACTACTCTCGTTTTGATACCAAAATTTTCGGCATTCAAGCTATTCCCGATTTGGCACGAATAGGTATTTTGGACTGGCATTTTGTATAGTTACTACCTGAAAATTTCGATGCCGAAAATCTAGGTAGGAATGGGAATAGGTACTCCTTTTTTCCGCCGAATCCGAAACAGAAACTTTCCAAAATTATATCCAGTGAGGACGCCGTGGTACCTTTCTAACTACTCCTCAAAAAAGGGACTAACTGCCACGGGTATGGTGTACCCAGCCCTGGTTTGCGACCGTTACTATTCGCGTACCACTATGAGATCTATATACAATTATACACTTTTACCTACTGTGGGACCAAATCTGAAATCAAGAAAAAATAATCAGCTGTTTCCTACATTTATGTTCGCCTTATTTCGTGAAAATGTATGGAACAGCTGATAATTTTTTCTCGATTTCAGGTTTAGTCCCATAGTCGGAATGCGATAACGCCGCCCATTGTTTGTACCTATGTTTTGTAGTTTTAGTTCCTTTTGTATGTATTAACCTATCACATACCCACAAAACGAGACACAATAGTAAAACAATAACACCGCGGTCTCATAGGACCGGTCGGGGATACATGAATTAATGGTGGACTTACAATAAAGCATATAATAAATAAATAAATAAAAGTTTTTCATAATGATGAGTACAATGACCCCCAAGAAGATGTGCGTTAATTGTGTTACATGTTGTATATATTACTATACTAGGAACGTAGAATTTGCACAAAGTTTCCTTTTACGACGTAGGTGAGCACTAAGAGAGGATTTTTCAAAATCCAACCCTTAAAGGGAGGAAACGGAGGTCTAATGTTTGTTTAGAGAAACGTTCCTTACTTATCCGCGGACGAAACCGCTGGCAGAAGCTAATCATCATCATCTGCCTAGCCTTTTCCTAACTATATTGGGGTCGGCTTCCAGTCAAGCCGGATTTAGCTGAATACCAATATTTTACGAGGAGCGGCTGCCTACCAGACCTCCACAAACCATTAACTGGCAGAAGCTAATAATAAAAATAATAAGGCAGTACTCCTTAACATATGGCTCGCACTGCACCAGTAGCTTGGACCCTGCTCCTGACACCGGAGGAATTCTATTTTTTATATTTTTAAATGTTTTTTTTATACGTTTTGTAAAAAAATATTTAAAAATGAAAAAATATGTTAAAAAAGTGAATAAAGAAAATAATAAAACAAGCTCCATCCAAAGCCCTACAAATTACAATCATATCACGAAAAAAAAAACTTTATTTCCCTACTTAAACACATCCAACCACTTTATACTCTTACTAGCAGCCCGTTCCGGCTTCGCACGGGGTAGACAAATATTTAATTTTGGAAATTTGGATATAAAACACTTTTTTTAGTGAAGAGTAAGATTCATTTTTCTACACCTTCGGTTACATTGTTCAAATTTTACCAAGGATCCCTAATTTTTTCAAAATGAAATGTAGCCTATGTCAAATTGGAAGAATGTAGCATTCTATTGGTGAAAGAATTTTTTAAATCGGCCCAGTACTTTTTGAGCCTATTCATTACAAACATACAAAAATAGGTACAAATCTTTCCTCTTTATAATATTAGTATAGATGTAAGTAGGTTTCTACTACACAGCATAAAAGCCACAAAAAGGTTTCTAAAAATATTATCTACTTATAGAAAAGCCAACGAATATCAGCTTACTAATAAATTAAACTGGCCAACCATAAAAATAAGGAACGATCCATTCCAGTTAAGACTTAGACCTCCTAGTTTACTACTTACAAACTCTTGAGTAATGTCGGTGAAAAATGTGACATTAGTACTTGCGAAAGATAAAGACCCCAAGAAATAATGGCTTTGTCTGTCTGAAGAAATTCAGTGACCTAACAACTAGATAGTTTTTTTTATTAGCATTAGCGGCCTTTTAATGTTCCCACTGCTGGGACTCGGGCCTCCTCTCATCGTTTAAAATGAAGCGAGATATTGATCAAACGCTAGCCTATCAATAATAAAAAAATACCTACCTAGGTGCGTACCTATGTACCCAAAGAAATTATTTTAATTACCACGGTTTTGTCAAATTAATCGCATGTCTACGATAACTTCAAGAAGCAAAAAATGATTACACACTAGAATATTCAATAATAAAAACAACAGCTCACAATTTAATCCCCGTAGTAAAATAAATTAATTACAAATTCAACACGTGGTACGTATGATGATTCATTCATAAAGACGTTTATTTACGTACTCACACGAATAGTCAATTAATGGTTACAAAACAACTTCATTCAAGGTTACTACTACGTTATCTAAGTACTAGTGCAGTTACATAATAACAACTGTTTTACATAACTTGATCAATTTAATCGCTTCTCTAAATCACGCGCGGTAATACGGCAAAAAAATCGCGTCCCAAAAAGCAGCGTTAATAACGCTCTGTCACTTAATGTAGGAACGCCATTTTTATCGTAACAATCAATAAGCGAATAGAACGAGACGCGACATTCTACGTAAGAGCGCCTGCGTAATCTCGCCCTTTCTCTTTCACACCTAGCCGACATTTTGCTTCTGTCCCATTCAGTATAAGTTTATTTTTAGACGCGCGCACACGTTTGACGTTAGCTATCATGACGACAATAAATGATAGAATGTCGATACCAAGGAATTTTAACAAGTTGTTATTAATTAAATTGGTACAAGCAAGACCTGCGTTATGGGACAAAACCAAGGACAGTTATCGACGTAAAATGCTGAAGGATGAAGCGTGGCATGAAATTTGCAGGATTTTGAACAAGAATTACGATAACTTAGATGGAGCGGAACGACAAAATTATAGTAAGTAGTTTTACGACTTATATTTTAATGTAGTTAATGTGTGTTAATCTATGATGTCAACAGATAAACAGTTTGTAGTGATATCGTTACTGCGAGCATATCTACGACTGCAGTTATATCTGTCGAACCGGCTTTCATTTTGTTAAAATGGAGAGTGCCGATATCTGCGACGCGGCGCGAGCGAGATAACATGCTTATTATGTGTGCATGTCTTTCTCTTGCTCGCGCCGTGCGTTACACCATCTTGTGTCTCATCGCGCATGGTGATAAAGAAAGAGACAAAAACGATACGATTCTGTTACTTTGTTGCGGTCAATCGCGCGATTACGTTTAATGAATGACAATGATTTGACTTTGACAGCGCCTTTACTACGTAGCAATAAGGTCGATTATCGTAGTTCGCATTGATTTTATAGAATTTAAGGACCTTATTGGTAGGTAACTATCGATAATGAAGACGTAATACTAACACATTTTGTTGTTTTTAAACTATAGCAACTTAAATTCATTAGCTTTTAGAATTCCGTACCCAAAGGGTAAATTAGAAACCTATTACTAAGACCCGCTGTCCGTCTGTCTGTCACTAAGCTGTATCTCGTGAAAAATTCCTTAGATGATGTATTTAAATGCTCTTGGGTAATATTTTTAAAGTAATTTGGTAGCCCTATTCTAGGCTCTAAAAACAGTGAAGGAAAACATCGTGAGGAAAACCGGCATGTCCTGGAACCAAAAATTCGAAGACATGCGACCTCCTACCAACCCGTACTGAGCCAGCGCGGTGGATTACTGCACTTTCCCTCTTCTAGAGAAGAGGCCTGAGTCCCAGCAGTGGGAACATTATAAGGCCGATAATGCTAATAATGCTAAAATGCTAAAATGCTAATTCTAGGCAAATATCGACGTATTACTTTGGGAGGGCATTGGTATTGGTATCTATGCACGCACAGAAAAACATGCTACCAAGCTTTGTCAAAAATTTATTAAAAAACAGAATAGATAATTTATTGATCTTAAAATAATTTTCAATTAATATTTTAGAATAGAAAAGTTACCTATTTTACATAAAATAACTAGATGAAATCGATTCAGTAGTCGATTCTAAGCATACAACTTTCAGGATGTGCATTTATCATTTTACATGTTGTACAGTACGGCCGTTATAAGTTGGCGAGGCTGAAGTTAAGCTCTGCGAATTTTAGCGTTTGAAAACTTGTATAAAAATAAAGGTTTAAAAAAATAATTGCCAATAACAGTTTTTAACAGCAATGACAACTGCAAAATGCATTAGTTTTTTAAAATCTTTATTTTTGTACGAGTATATCATTCCTATGTAACATAGGTACTGTTTTGCACTATTTGGCAACAAATGTATCGAATCAGGTAGTCAATGCTACAATAAAATTTTATGGTCAATATTTCAATAATGCTACATTTTTATTTCATGCATGGCCACTTATAAAACGTCAGAAGCTAAATGCCCGTTTCTAATGAGTCGTTTCCAATCTTTACAAATCCCAAAAAAAATATTGTTGGACGGTAGTAGGTACACAGTCTAGGTGGGGCTGTTTTTTTAGCATTAGCATTATCGGCCTTATAATATTCCCACTGCTGGAACTCAGGCCTCCTCTCTAGGAGAGGGAATGTGCCAAATCCGCTGTGCGGGCCCAGTGCGGATTGGCGGATGTCACATGTCTTCGAATTTTTGGTTCTAGGACATGCCGGTTTCCTCACGATGTTTTCCTTTACCGTTTTGAGAGCAGTGGCGATGAAATAAATTACACAATGTAATGCGCCTGACTGGGTTTGAACCCGCGTCATACAACTTGCAAGTCGGGGCACTTACCTGACTTACCACTGGGCCACCACTGCTCCACGCTGGGGCGTCAAAATAATTAAAATATAAAAGTTTAACTAACTATATCTTAGGTAGGAACTTTTTTGTGGTAGATAACCCATATCAAAAGAAAGGCCATAAGCTGTTGGCATAACATCACGCTACGACCTATTGGTCGCAGACGCATCCCTTTGGTTCCTACCAACCAAACCAAAGGGATGCGTCTCTAAAATATAAGTAGTCTAAGTTCGTTCCTATGAAATCGGTTATCTACCAGTGAAAGTTCCATCAAAATCGGTCCAGCCGATTGGGAAATGAGAACAAATGACATATTAATTAGAAATGGCCATTTATAACCTTTTTACTAAAGTATTTGTTTCAAATAAACTATTCAGCAGTTAAGTTCATGATGTTGTGTGGTTTCTTGACTATTCGTGAGGTCTCTAGTTCGACTCCTGGGTCGGGCAATGTGAGGTAATTCGGAGTATGTAGTTGTATTAGATGGCAATAGATGACGTAGAAAATTGAAGGGTGATTCGAGTGATCCAATACAATTTTTTTTTAACTTGTTTTGTCGAATTAGCACGCATAGAGTACCGAACAATTTTTAATCATTTTTTTTTAATCTAACTTTAAAAATAGATTTTTAAAATATTTATAAGCTTTTACTTTTAAAATGTCATATAAAAAATATTAATTATTAAGGAAATAGATTACCTTAGGAACACACCACCCATTTAAAATGGGTCATTTTCCATCCTAACAATATTAATACATTGCGGTGATAAGATTCCTCTTTGAGGACTCTAGCGTGGAACATAACACGTTTTTGAAACATTAAGATATTTTAAAATACTTATCAAGAAAGCCTGACAATAATTAATACAGCACAGTACAGTAAACGAATAGTTACAACAGAACCTACTTTATTAGAGGCGAGATTAAAATCGTTAAGCTCGCAGTAGTCGATAAAATACGTTCTATAGCGTTACAAATAAGGTATAATATATAATAACGAATAGCATCCTATAGCGTTGTCATCTCCATCAACGAGTAAAATAAAACCCATCCTATTCGAGGTGAAATTCTCAAGATTAACCCCTCTGAAAATAATTCTATCAACGACGCCCATGTCAGTTAATGCAATTTTCTTCTTTACAGATCGTTTGATAGGCAAAATATGGAGGCATATTCGAGACAGCTGGGCCAGAAGTATAAATGCAAGAAAAAAAGCACAAAAGATCGGTATTTCAGTCAGACCATACAAATATGATAAAGAAATGTCGTTTTTAAGAAAAGTTAAAGGTCCATCCAAAAACACGATTGGAGATGGAGGTAAAACGGAAGACGAGGAAGATGAAGAAGAAGATACAGTGTTACTTGAAGTAAAAAATTATGAAAGTGGATCAGATTCTGCTCCGGGTTGGGACCATGACTACGAATGTATTGACGACAATAGTGACGACGAATGGAATATTGATTCTAAAGAAGGCATTATTACAGCTGTAGACCAAGATAATACAATAACTGAAATAGACAGTACAGTCAAAAGAAAGGATGATAATAACACTGTAACTGAAAACTCAATTGATTCGAGAGTAACAATGTACCTTAACCAAATGGAAAAAATAAAGAAAGCGAATGACATACACGAGGATCGACATTATTCTTTTTTCAGAAGTGTTCATCCTTCATTAACTTCTCTTGATGATGATCAAGTTTTAGAATTCCAGTCGGGTGTTATCAATCTTTTACGGAACATTAAACGTGGTGGAAGAATGAGTAATGCAGCTAATAATCAACCCTGTTCTAGTTCGAGTAGAGGATTATATGTGCCACAAGAGGTACCGATTATTCCGCAGCAACCTGTGGTTGCACCACGTGTAACACAAACTGTGTCTTCTGGTTCTGCTGGATCTAGTAGAACAGAGCTGAGAATAGAACTGGATCCATTGAAAACAGACTGAATTGTTCTAGATATAGTCCACAAGGTAAAAGTGCTAGGGTGCCTGCGTTCGGTAGTAGTGACCTCTCACACCGGGCCCTGGTACATGTTGGTCTGTCTATGTATCTGAAACGCCTTCTTGCTCCACTCTAGAGCAAGAGAAGTTATTGGTGGATTTCCGACCTTTACAAAAAGTACAGTACTTTTTATATTTTCCAGGACAGTTTAAAGTTGTATGTTGATTCAAATACTCTCTTAGTTCAGCTAACTGTTGGTATCTAATGCTATGCAATGCAATATGGATAGACGAACTGAGATTGATGTATTGATGATTTAAATGGTTATGATTCTGTAAATTAATACTTGTTCGTAACACTTACTTGTACTATAAAAAGTAAGTAAGAAAATTGAAATGTTGCTGGCTATCCAGGAGTATTCCCCTTCTTTACATAAGTTCCTAACATAATACACAGAAATGTAAAAAAAATGCGTCAGATATCACTATCAATTTTGACTAATAAGGCGTAGAGTATACTTATATCTTCAAAGAAAAGTATTTCGTATGTCGAAAATAATTATACAAAAACTCAATTGTAATAGACTCAAAACAATATTTAATTGTGAATAGAGATTTTAATGACAGCAATTTTTTTTTAACTATACATATAATATTTAGCCAACTAAACGATGTTGTAAAAATAAATAAACCTTAAAAGGTTTTTTTTCTTACGAGTTTTATTCGAACTTCTCTGCTTCTTTGGGTGTCATATTTCCGAATGACCTGAATAGAGTCGCGGGAATCCGATGAATGCGAGACGCACAGGACCGGTCGTTGTGGCGAAGCTTGGGGGAGGCCTATGTACGCCCAGCGGACGTCTTTCAGCTGAGATGATGTTGATAATGACGTCCGAATGAGAAGACCAAACTCTTGTAGCGACATCTATGATGCCACATTAGAACTATGAATCCTGTATCGCGCAATTAAAGTTTTTCGCTCGATTTGATTTAGATACAACAGCCCGAAATCATCTATCGGGCAGTTGCCCACCAGACAACACCTGTTTGGTCGGAGGATCCTCTTTTCAATGGAGATTTGCGGGACTTTACTCTCCCCTTAACTCTTATAGGATCGCTTGTACCTATATCTATTTGTCAGAATTAATTTACCTCAAATCATCTATCAATCATCTGGACCTATAGAAGTCTGGCACACATGAACTTCTAGGGCCCAAACACGGATCTATACACTACTACATACGAGCTATATGTAATTTTTTTTTCACTATCCGTACTATACAGCTGAGAAGTGAAATTCCTTTCCGGAGTTTGTGATTGTAGGCTGTAGCCCGATAGCTACAACCTGAGGATCTTTAAGTCACGAGTAAACAGGTAACTTCTTCGAAAACACGCTTCATCGTCGACTATAAATATCGTCGCTTTCAATCAGGTGAGATAGTGGTCACCCGTGAGCGTATCCACAAACAAACAAAATACAGCTATGCTGTTCTCTAATAGTAGATTATGTGACTAGAGAATAAAGCAGTGTCTAAATATTTCAGTTGGTATAACATATTTTACCCAAAATGAAATAAGCCAAATATTGATTATCTTCAGTTTTGAGTTTCTGGTTTTACATATAAAAATATGCTTCCAATAAATCATTTGATTAAAGACCTTAGTGACATTATTCTAGGTAATATTCTGCCGAAGTAAAATTTTGACCAAATGAAAATTTTCGAACCAAAATAAAAGGGTTCAAAAATTGGTTTGGGTAATGAAAATTTGGTAAATTCTTTTCGGCAAAACGGCAGGCTCCCCAATATAGTAAAGGTTTAGTTACGATCTGAGTTTTCCAAACGCTTTCTGTAAACAAAAAAATTAAAACATATTCTAGTCAAAGAACGCAAAATCCATAAAGCTAGACGATATATTGATTTTATAGACAAACAAAATAAAGACCTGTCCAAAAATTCATAGAGGCAGTAACTGAAGGAATGGATCAAACATATTTTAAACTTATGCACAAAAACCAGTCTCAGAACAGCATGTAGAAGACGAGTTTAATGTGATTCCAAATTAGTTTTGTATTTATTGGAAATCAATAATTTTATTCACTGTGCATCACGACTTGATCAGGTGTAGACGCGTGACGGATATCAGCGCTAGACCTGCGCACGCGACGCTAACCATGGCGGACTACGATGATACTTGCACTAACACTGATATATTCATATCCCTCGTCGGTGACACTGCAGCGGCCATCATAGCCTGGGTTCTATTCATCCTGACCTTCACAACAGTCCTCTATGGAGTGACATCCTGGTGCATCATCAAGAAGTTCCGTCACTACAGAAACTATGTGCTTCTCAGTGTTCTCTTTGTGAATATGCTACGACTATTAGCGTACAATTTGATCATGGTGGTACCAGATGAAGTTTTAGCGAGTTATGCAGTTTTTCGTGTTGTTTTAATGATTTTTATATTTTTTTATTTGTCATACCATTGTTGGTTGTTAGTGTTGTGTTATATTTTTTACGTTGATTTTGTAAAAGTGTTCAATGTTGATTTTCGTAGGAGGTTCCTTAAGAGTAGCCTGTTTGGTTGGGTTGTACCTTTTATAATAGTGAGCTTATTTTCTCTTGTTTGTTGGTTACTTTATCATGACTCAAGCGATATAATTACTAGTCCTATTCTGATGGCAATGTTATTAATACCTCTATTTCTTAATTTCATTATTTACGTAATAGTAGTATATGCTCTGTTTCGCAGCAGCAAATCTGGAGGGATTAAATCTATTAACAAATGGCATCGCTTCTACATATGCACGTTAATATTTATTTTTAGTAATATTTTAGTAATAGTAGCTTTATTTGAAACTTTAGAAATATGTAATGTGTTTTTGGCAGTGATAGCAGATATAGGAGAGTACTTAAATACAATAGCATTGAATGTGTACATAATAGTAGTAAGAAGTAATAGGAAGATATGGTCAGAATTCTTAAATGAACGAAAATTGAGAAAACAGGCTCTTGAAATGAAGTGATCCTCCTTATTAATATTATAAACGCGAAACTTTGTGAGGATGTTTGTATGTTTGTTCCTCTTTCACGCAAAAATTAATGAAAGGATTTTGATGAAACTTCACAATAATATAGATTACGTATCAGCATAACATATAGATATATTGTATATTATTTTGTCACCACGTCATTGAAACCATGGGGCACAGCTGGTATAATATATTTTTTAAGTCACGTGAGGTGAGGATAGAACGAGGTAAGGTTGAACCAAAATCAAGTTTAAATTTGTTAACCAAAGGCTTAAAGACACCCAAAGAGTTGGATTTTCTTTGCGAGATCACATCAGAAATGAAGATATCCGCAAGAGAACCAAGGTTACCGACATAGCTCGAAGGATCGCCAAACTTAAGTGGCAATGGGCCCCTGCCTACCAGTTTTGAAAACCAGTGACCTTTATCCACAGTAAAAAAAACCAATAGGTATTGGTGTCTTTTTAGTTTGTTATTTATTTAACAATTATTTTTATTGTTTTAAACAAACTAAAGAGACCCAATACCTATTGGTTTTTCTTTTATATTATCAAGTTTCATATTGTCACTGGTTTTCAAAACTGATTTTGGTTAAACTTTAAAAAGTAAATTTGTTTTAGCAACTCAATGTGTTTTATTGGTTTTCTTTATTTTTATTCAAATAAATCATCTGTTTCATTTCGAATAGGAATCAATTTTTCAACGCATCGTTATGGATTTTATTATATAGAAGAGTTTTAGTACTGAGTTGTGTTTTATTTATTTTATCCTCTTATCCCCTACATTGTACGTATACTCGTATATACCTAAAACAAAAATGGCGATGAAATTTTAATCAACGATTGTGGCTATTACATGTAGGAACTGTAAGGATTTAAAAAAAGACTGTCATTTTTTATTTGTATAAACTACTTAGTGATTGACCGCGATCCCACCTGGTAAGCAGTGATGCAGTCGTTGATGGTGAGGCGTACTTTTGAGTTTGTTACAGTAGTAGTATTTCTTTTCACAGTAGCCGGCAAGAAAACACCGGCCTTATCAGCCGTTGTCATTCAATTTCAATTTTCTCACGCGGGGTATAATAATACTTCTTAGGTATTTCAGATACGAATCGTAATAGTAGATTATGTGACTAGGGAATAAAGCAGTGTCTTTAAGGCGACTGTGGCATTTTGGATTCCGAACAAAACGAAGGTTGCTAAGTTTTAATCCCGAACGTCAGTGAGGGATTTATAATATAAAAACCAGAGTGAAGTGAGGAATTCAAGCCGCCCAAGACAAAGACAGCTTTATCCCCGTATTAGATACTCTACTTTTTACACCATCTGTGAGATAATTAAAATTCTACTACGATTAATTAACTACTATAAATATCGTAAAAAACAAATTCTAAATAAATAAAAAATATAGAGCATTATTTACGAGTTAATCTTAACAATCATTCGACATGTTTCGAAATCAGAAACAAACAAAATTCACTACTTCAATATTCGTTACTCTTTTTTATAACATCTATTAACAAATGGCGCCGCTTCTACATAGCTACGTTAATTTTTATCCTAAGCAATATTATTGTGTTAGCTGCTATGCTCGAATTATTACAAATAGAGATCTTGATTATTGATGTGATATGGAAAGTAGGAGAATATTTAAATACAATAACATTGGCAGTGTATATAGTTATAGTAAAAAGTAATCGGGTAATCTGGCGAGAATTCATAAACAAGAGATTGAAAATGAAATCGCTTGAGATGAAGTGATTGCTGAGAGTAATACAATGGACTCCATTTTTGAGAATACGAAACAAGTTGAGCTACCTAGGAATCTTGTTATTGAAAAAGAAACGAATAATGTGTTAAACGAGTTTATTAAGACGATTGATCTCGATTTAAGTAACAAGATAAAGTATGACATAATACTTAAAATATATGCGAATAATTTAAAATTGTTCCTGTAGCCTCTATCGACTAGTTTCGATCAGTAGATTTGGCTAAAGCTGAAAATTATCTCTAGGTTCACTTGTTATGCTCGCCATCTTACCAATATCTTTTCTAGCTATATGGCTATGGATTATACAATCTCTTATACTAGTCAGCATTCCTTAATCTTCAAATAAGTGATTATAAAATTATAATGCGTTCTAACTAGATTTTTAATTTATGTAGCAGATTTGTAAAAAAGTTTCAGCTTTTTTTGTATATTATTTGTATAGATGACCCTTATGTAAGCTAAGTGAAGCTTGGACCGTTTTCCAAAATAAGTAAAAGCTATTAAACATATTTCTGCAACCATTTGAAGTGTCTTTTTAAACTTTTTGATTTTACAAAATTTTATGGTCACAAGTCATCGTTTTACTCTTTCTGTATCACCTTTGCTTCTAGTCTACTAAGCATATACACAACCTTTTCTGATGTCTTATTTATTGGCACACCAACAACATTACACAGACGGTTATTATGATAAATAATATTAAAATGTAGGAATGCTTATTATAGGTCCTGTATGCAAATCTTTACATTATTTAAAGAATTTATATAACTGCTAACAATATTAGATACGGTAAAAAAATTTGGAATAAATTGAAAAGGAAGAAAATAAAAATGAGGAAAATGACGGAGTTAAAAGATATAATAAAAAAGTACAGACAGGTGAGAATACTTATCAGAATCTGCATATTGGTCTTCTATACGGATAACTAAAATGAACATTAGTACTCCAGTCATTGATATCGCCACTAATTATTTATTTATTTATTTGAAATGCTAGCTATACTTACAGTATACACCAAAGCGTATAGCTAGCCAACAACTTACAAACTAAAGAATTTTGTGCACATAGTGATCATTTCTTTACTGTTACATAAGAAAATATCGAATTTTGGTTCCTGAGCAATCAGGGCGTTAAGCAGATTAAGCGCCTGGGTTGTAGGGGCATATCGCGCCGTTAGAGTACGTGACGGTGGGGCAACAAACAGGCACCTTATGGCACAAGTTCGCGACGCCCGCAGTCTGTCCGGAGCGTATAGTGAACCGCGAGCAAGCGTAGTAGGGTCATCAATCTTATGGTTCATGAGCTGGTAATAATGAATCAACAGCGCGCATTTACGTCGCAATTCTAGTGTGTTGATACCCACCATTCCCACGACAAACATAGACGGATATAAATAGGGATAGTACCCATATAATTTTTATATAAGTAGCGAGCTGCGTTGAACCCGTTCTATCATTAGCTTATATTTTTGCTCGTGCGGATCCCACACCAGCGAATTGTATTCGAGTTTGCTACGCACAAATGCATAATACAATGACAAGATGGCATTCCTGTCCTTAAATCCACTAGCCTGCCTCATGACAAATCCAAGTGATTGGACGGCCTTGGCACAGATATTGTGAATATGCTGATTAAAGGTCATATTTACATCCAGAGTCAGACCCAGATCTTTAATTTTGTTGACGCGCTCCAGAGGGACACCTGATATGTGGTAGTTGTTTTGGATGGGTGCTCGAGCTCGACTGAGAGTAATAGTCTTACACGTCTTAGAGACGTTAATAAAAAAAAAAAAAAAAATGTTTTTATTTTACATAGGCCTACATGGGCACTTATAAAAAGTCGAAGCTAGTGCACGGTTACAAATTGGTCGTTTCCTATGGAGAAGAACCGGCAAGAAACTCCATGGCTACTCTTTTAAAAAAAAAATGATTGGGTTTACAATATTTTCACATTACAAAACAGACACATATGCGAGGACAGTGTAGACCAATCAAAATTGTAACCCAAATAAAAATAGATTCAATCAAAAACTGGGTTGAATTAAGTAGTAATTAAAATTCGTAGTCTACAGTGTTCTCTCATTCACACTTTAAGAGAGAGGCTATATAAATATGAGAGAAAAGAAATCAAACCTATCAACAAATTAGTTTTTATCAAAATGAAATCACGACTTAATGAAATTAAGGTGATTAATATCCAAATAATATAAAAATATTGCAAAAGCAACGTGTTGAGTAAAAAATAAATTTATGAGTAATAATATTTTATGAAATAAAACAAACATGGAGCAGTTAATAGACAAATTTACACAATAATGTTACCAGGGGGTCACATGTGCAGAAGCAGTTATTTCCAAACAAGCGCGTCTTCGACATAGTCTCTAACCTTGTAATATGCTTTTTTGGTTAGGACACGCTTAATATGGGTTTTGAACTTTCCCTCGCTAAGTTCAATAACCGACTTGGGCAACTTATTATAAAAGCGTATACTATTGACAAGGAATGACTTACTGGTCTTAGCTAGCCTCCATTTTGGTTTCGTTAAACTCTAAGTGATTGTCTTCACTCCATTTTGCCACCATATCGATATCCGTCTGCAGCGCCTCACAGTCTTGTACACTATTAATACTCATGAATAGCTTCAGGTCATCAGCAAACATAAGACACTGCGCTGTAATAACCTTCGGCAGGTCATTCGTCATTATTAAGAATTGTGGTGGCCCGAGGGTACTGCCTTGACTTACACCAGAACAGGTTACAAATGGATCAGATTTGTGCCCGAAGAGGCACTTGGCTAATATGACATTTTTTTTTCTTTTGTGCTAACCCTTCAGTCCTCATGACTGAAGGGTTTTCAAGCGCTCAACATTGGTGTTCAAGTTCGGCTTGTGTTCAAAGTATACTACTTTAATTATATTTAAAGCCTTTCAAGTTAGCCTTAGTAATTCACACCAGTTACAGGATTCTCAGGACAACATTTGACCGATCATTGTCGAAACGGTTCTGAAAAAATATACAGCTGTTTTTTTAACAAAATGCCAATTTGTTTGATCACTTAACGGCCGAAATTAATAATCAATCTAATCTAAAATCTTTGGATTGAAGATCGAAAATAAAATCCAGATATGTAATAAAGTGTGCCAATAAGCTATCCACGAGCTGAAAGCGCAATCTTTAAAACCAAGCAATCCTGTAGAGGTCGGATCACTGATAATAGATTGACTTCTTTTCGGAAATGACAGTTTGAGCGTGTCAATAACCAATCCGTTGAATTTGACATTTGCTTGGATCGGTGAAAACAATCCAAATTGTGATCTTAGAATTTTGGCAGATTTCATATTTGCTTTAGGTACAGATTTCATTTAATTTTGTAAAAATAGCAGTGTCGGTATTCTCTAGCTCCAGTGATAGTGACAGTCATATGGAGGCCCTGTTTGAGTTATTAGATAGTGAAGCGGGTGAAGAGCTGCGACGCCGACGCTTAAATTCAAGAAGGATGAAAAGGGTGAATTATATGCAGAGTCTGGATGATGCAAACTTAACATTTAGGTACAGAATATCGAAATCTGCATTAATATGTTGTTGACAGAAATTATGCCGGTTGTCCGTATAACCTCATCAAGGTGAGTTCAATAGTTAACAACACAAAAAGGCCAAGAAAAATAGAAAATTTGTATTACAGTAGATTTAAAAATATGTAAACATGATTGCAGAAACCATGGAGTGAAAGAATTTCAATGAAATTTGGCACACAGATAGATCAAATCTTACATTAACTATGATAGTCCATATCAGAGTACCTATTTCCTTCTAATGCATTAATTTAATGTACCCATTTTATTGCCTTGGTACTTATGATTTAATAAAAGTGTATGTTTGTTTACAGAACATTTGGTGTTTGGAAACGTAAATTTCCAGTTGTGGCACTCACACTTCGTGTATCATTGCCAGTTGTTCAGGCTATATACCAGCTACTACAGTATTACATAATGTAGAAATAATAATATTGCAAACGTTCCTCCTGAGGAACCAAGTCAAGGATACAACACATACGAGTGATGACAATAATAGCCAGAATACTATAATATGCCAGGATAGATGACCATGATATCCAAACTAGAACGGATCTTATTGTCAATTATTTTACTTAAGCAAATAAAACATTATGTATCGACATAACAAATTAGTTTTATTATTTTTTCTTTATTATTTATTCTTGATTTGATAGTAGCTGCTGTTTCAAGGCAACACACTGTTTTCTGGAATAAAGTATCCTAAATTCAGTAAAATCTATTCAGCTACATAAGTAGCTCAACCTTGTCCAGAAGAAGCGAATTCAAAATCGTATGCACAACGCCAGACCCTCGACACGCGCGTGATTCGCGCGTATTGCGCGCGAGTCAAGATACTAGGGACTCGTTGTTGCGTCCAGTTAACGCGCAAACTCCAGAGCGAGTGCACGTATCCAGGAAAATTGAGATTTTGAACCAGAATTTATTGTTGAATGCTCCCGCGTTAGTACGCTCTTTCTGGGCGCAACGGTTGCGCTTGATACGCAAGAGAGAATCGCGATGAATTCGCCCTTTCTGGACAAGCCCTTAAGAGCTAAGCAGCAATAATAACAAATCCAAAAGTAAATAATAATCTTTACCATTTCATAAACTAACTTTATGAAACAGTGAAGGTTACATTAAATTACATTGTAATTTCAACGGCTTATAAATAATTATTAAAGAATAACCATTACCGGATCTTGGTGTAGGTATCACCATCACCAGCAAAATAAATATGTGGCTCCTTATCACCACCAAATGGCATAATATATAGTTAAATAAATATCAATCGCTTGATATTGGACTTCGAAAAAAGCAATTAAATAAGACCTTCTTTGATCCGGTTCATTCTTATTTTAGTACTGGCAGCGTGACCAGACGTGGCGTCAACTTTGAAAAACCAAACATCCGTCAAACTACCACAGACTAAAAAAAACGGGTCCTTTTGAGTCCGTTCTACGGAGTTCGTTCCATTTTAACCAAAACATTTAGAATTTTGTCACCATTTAAATGTGCGTTTGAGTCTTATACAATTAGACATATCTACAATAAAAAGTACCTACAATAAATTAGAACAACTGTTTATAAATAATTCTTTTATATTTTGTATAAAGTAACAATGATTTTGATCATAGCGATTGCATAAAACGGAATGAGCAAGAGGGAATGGATTTCCACTTATCTGCGGATTGAGCAACAGCGGGATTACCTTTTTTCGATATTGGGACCTGGATTGGAGATCGATTCATAGATCGGTGTATGTCTGCGATCGATTTCGATCTTGGGTTACGGATTGAATATTAATTTCGGCCGTTAGTTGGTTAGTTTTGATTGGCTTGTTGGTCTAGTGGTTAGTGACCCTGACTGCTATGCCGGAGGTCGTAGGTTCGATTCCCACCCAGGACAAATGTTTGTGTGATGAGCACGATCATTTGTTCTGTGTTTGGGTGTTATTTGTTTATAATAAGTATGTATTTAGAAATATATACATAAGTATGTTTATCAGTTGTCTAGTACCCATAATACAAGCTCTGCTTAGCTTGGGACTAGATGGCGTTGTGTTAAAGTTGTGGAATATGTATTAGTTAGTCCCCCAAGTAGTGAACCCAAAACCGAACAATTTCACGATTTGCCTCTGTAACTGGAGTACAGAGAGTTCTGTCACATTAAAGATTGTCAAACCATGACTGTCCTAGCTATTGGGTAGTTACTCAGATACCCGCGAAACGAGACACAATAGTAAAACAATAACAGCGCGGTCTCATAGGACCTGTTGGGGATTCAAACGGCAAAATTCAAATTTTCTTACGTTTTTTGGAATTTGCAAGCCAGTGATAGGTTATATGAAATGAAAAATACTTTAGCGACTGTAAAACGTAAAACTGAAAAAATCGTTCCTACACTTAGGTGAGCTTGGAGGCTTGTATTGATGATTTTTATGGTTATAATAAAATTATGTAACTAGTTACGTTTTACAGTCGCTAAAGTATTTTTTACTTCATACAACCTACCACTGGCCCGCAAATTGCAAAAAACGTAAGAAAATTTGAATTTCGCGGGCTAACCTGACGCTTCCCCCTTAACGAAATAACAAGCACATAGAGCCGCAACAAAAGCCAGGCTTAGTTTTTAAAAGCGTAAGGTCTAGAATTTTTTACCAAAAATAAAAGTGTTGAATCCAGATTGAAAGCTCTGATACAATTCCTTTATTTTTCGCTACCCGTTTTTATTAAAAACTGAAGTTTGTATGCAGTTGTAGGCTTTTAGAGGTCCGCGGGATGAATTTAAATCGTTGAACCATGTGTCAATATGCTGTTGATAATGATGGTTGTGATTTAAAAAATTTACAACATTATTATTGGTATATGCGAAACCTCAAACTTTTGTCTAGTATTTTTATGTTAAGAATCTATGTATGTACAAAATTTCAAAACCGTATCATGAAAAATCACAAAGTTATAAGCTTGTTGTGTTACCTGGTTGTCCGTAGAAATACATGGTCACCGCGCAGCGCGCCCCTTCTACGTCCGTGCACTTGCAGGCTTTGGACTGACTTGTCTGTGGTCAAGTGTAGGTAGATGTGTATTATGTAATTTATTAGTAAAAGCAGCCGTAAAAGATAAAATGGAGTTAATGCGATTTGTTGCACCTTATCCCAAACAAAATTTAAAGTGGATGAAAGGTAGGTACGAGTATTTTCACCCATGGCAGAGTTAAAGTACAAAAATAATAACTTTCTACAATTAACTATATTGGCGTGTTTAAAAATGTTAATCTTACATATTCACAATAATTCACTTAATCACTTCTATCAATGTCTTATACCAATCACTCACTTCTCACCTCACACTCACAGTTACACCCAGTTTAGGTTCACTCACTATCCCTCAAGTCTACGGCGCTGTGGGCCGCTCGCTCGCACGGAACGCATGCGCACTCACGTGTGAATCGTCTGGCGGCATTTTGTCGACTGAGGGTAGATGTGATATCGAAGCGCGCGGTCGCGCAGTGCACGCATACCGTACCGTAGGTAGGTATAAAATCGCACGGTTTCCAACTTGTAAATATTTTAAAATATTTTTGGTAAAAAATATAAGTAACATAAAACGTAAAAATTATTGAAATCGCGGCAGTTAACGATTCTAAAGAAACTATGTATATTCTGGTTTCGCTTATACTACAAATCATCATCATCTGCCTAGCCTTTTCCCAATTATATTGGGGTTGGCTTCCAGTCAAGCCGGATTTAGCTGAATACCAGTATTTTACGAGGAGCGGCTGCCTACCAGACCTCCACAACCCATTAACTGGGGTAACACGGTACTTCATGGCAAGACTGGAATACTACAAATAATGTTGTATAATAATGTCTCGTCAATATTCTTCGAAGGGTACCTCTCTGAAACAGCAGATATTTGGATAGAGCATAGCCATATTCTAAGGACATCGTCGACGTGTCGGCGGCCGCCGTCGACCAATAGGGACACTTAACACACACGACGGCTATCGCTGATCTTCATTTGTTGGAATGTCGACGGCCGCCGTCGAGCGCCAACAGCTGTCACCGACGCGTCGACGGCTGCTGTCGACCAGTGTCGACTACTGCAGTCATATCTGCCGTTGGCAACATGTCACTCGTGTATTTGAGCTCTAAGGTGGTGAACTCCTTATTTTGTATGGAGGCAGTAACCACAAGGCCACTCATCATCATCTACCTAGCCTTTTCCCAACTATATTGAGGTCGGCTTCCAGTCAAACCGGATTTAGCTGAATACCAGTATTTTAAGAGGAGCGGCTACCTACCAGACCTCCACAACCCATTAACTGGATTAACACGGTACTTCATGGCAAGACTGGAGTCAGATTTACTGGCTTCTGACTATCCGTAACGACTGCCAAAGATCTACAAATGACAGGCGGGACCTACGGCTTAACGTGCCACTACTGCTCTGAATACCTAAGTCCAAAACTAATTCATAAATAAATATTATTATCTTAGTATCTCGGAACCCACACAACTATCACCGATTCACGCTTGACCGTTTCACTGTCCCAGTATTCGATATGCACGGATATTTTCCGTTGGGACGTGTATGAAATATGTCAGTTTGTACCGCGGACGGGCGGCCATTTGAAAAACAACAGTTTTTCGGTAAAACGCTTAGAAAACAACCATCTGTGCCTGCGGGGTTTGGACTGAGGGGCTGTTCAAACGAGAGCTTGTGTTGTTTGTGGGTATTTAGGTTATGGGGTTTACTGCAGACTTTATGGAGAAGCAACAATGTGTCATCTATCTATAGTACTAATATTTTTATAATTTAAATTGTCATCTATCTATAGTACTAATATTTTTATAATTTAAATTGTCACTTACGGGATATCTTCCGTGATTGTTTGTTATTTTGAATTATTTTGAAATATCGGGAACTCAAAATAACAAACAATCACGGAAGATATCCCGTAAGTGACAATTTAAATTATGAAATAAACCGTGATAGCCTAAAACAGTGTTTAATATTTTTATTATGCAGAGAAATAATATGAAGAACGTGAAAGGAGGATGCAAATTAATCTATCACATACCCGCGAAACGAGACACATTACTAAAACAATAACAGCGCGGTCTCATAGGACCGGTTGCGGATTCAAACATTAAGGGCCACCCTTCCAATTAGGTATGTGTGTTACCTCATTGGATAGGTATTTTTAGATTGAATGAAAGGTACTATGGCCCCTAGTTCCAAATCTAAGTCGCACCCCAGTTATTCCATGTTAGTTTTGCCAATAACCAAGAAGGTACTCGTAATGCCATTTCATCGTCATCTGCCTAGCCTTTTCCCAACTATATTGGGGTCGGCTTCCAGTCAAGCCGGATTTAGCTAAATACCAGTATTTTACGAGGAGCGGCTGCCTACCAGACCTCCACAACCCATTAACTGGGCTAAAACGGTACTTCATGGCAAGACGAGTCAGATTTACTGACTTCTAATTATCCGTAACGACTGCCAAAGATCTACAAATGTCAGCCGGGACCTACGGCTTAACGTGTTTTCCGAGGTACGGAGGAAACTCGGTATGTTAAGATAGTCACCCATCCACAGACCAACCTTGGGAAGCGCTGCTTAACCTCGAAGATCGACCTGTGTGGTTGTTAATCTCACTCGTGACTCGTAATGCCATTTATTGTAATAAAATATGCTTCCATGTTTTATACACGTGGATTGTTAATAAAATGCGTCGTTGACTCACAAACTTTTTCACTTCAGCAACTCAACCATGCACCTACTCGTAGTTTTCGCTGCGTGTACAAGAGAGCAAAATCGCATTTTCAAATGAATTTTATACTATTGAGTGTTTTTAAACATTGAAGTCGGTTGTATTTTTTAAATGTTTTATTTTACACTTTTTAGTTCTGGTACAAGATTTTTTTTATGATGTAAACGAGCACTAAGAAGGGTTTTTTGGGAATCAACTTTTAAGAGGGCGATTTTCACCGTTTGTATGCAAATATTCCTTTGCACAAATAGTAAAAAAGTTTTTTTGTTTTTAAACAACCCCTACAAAACGACTAAGAGGTCATTAAGCGTCAGTTCACACCGAGACGCGACGATGCAGGAAGAGGCCAGTGATTTTGCGCTACGCCGCGCTGCGCCGCGCTACGCCGCGCGCTGCCGCGAGACGCATCGCAACGTTGCGAGGCGCATAGTAAAAATCGTTGGCAAACAAGACGGTCGCGAATGTAAAAACGTTCCGCTGCGCAGCGAGACGCCACGCGGCGTCACGAGGCGCATCGCTGCATGAAGCAACGTATTCTAAATTCTCACAATGCAATGTGTATCTTTTCGTGTAGTAAGTAAAATTCTATTTTCAGTCACTTTATTAAAATGTTAGAGTGAATAGGCTCTTAATAAACTAGTGCGCTTCACCATCAACGATTGCATCACTGCTTACCATCAGGTGGGATTGCAGTCAAGCATTAGTTTATGGTATATAAAAAAAAAAAAAAAAAAAAAAATGTGCATGCAGCGTCGCGTCGCGTCGCGTCTCGGTGTGAGCTGTCCCTAAAGGTAAGGTAAAGTTGTATGGTCCAATCTTTTTGCTTGGATTAATTCACTTGAAACCTATATGATTAACGACGGTAGCCAAGGTTTAGTGCCATGAGATAGTGAAACGACCACGAAGAAGTTGGCGAGATTAATTACAGATTCGGCAGAACTGACAGGGAGCAGATTAAGCCAGCGAAAGATGAAAGAAGTGGCCTTTAATAAGAAGTAAGACAGAAACTAAAAAAATAGAATTCCAGTCTAAAAAAGTTATTATAAAATTGTGCTGAAAAATAAAAATTACATGTGCCGTACATGGTTCTTTTAGCCCGTTAGTCCAAGAACCTTAGAGCATAAATGCTCTAAGACGAGAACAGACAGACTGACGGACAACAAAGTGATCTTATAAGGGTTCCTGTTTTTTCCTTTTGAGGTACGGAACTAGAAAAATGATTTACCGCAACAAAATATCTGTAGTAATATATCAATATATCTATATCTAGAATGTTTTCAGTTCGCCTACGCATTATCAGTGAAAAAATCCATTGACGTACCTATCTCTGCCGTTCAAACCAGTTCAAACACAGACCATGGTAATCATAATGTGAGATTACAGACAGGCCACAGACTGCCCAAACCACGTCATAACGGTGACGTATACGCTCGAGATAAATAAAAGTATAACCACAATACTTATTTTAAAAAAAACAACACACAATACAACAACAAACAAAACAATACACAATTAAACAATCATACACACAAACACACACAATCACAATTTTATGAACTATCTTTTGCAAGTTGCTTCGCCCGCATGAAAAGACATTTTCGTCCTTCGAGCATTTGAATCGTGCGGACCTCTTACCTAACGTTGACAGAGTGACACTTCAGAGAACAGGGGGCTTTTTTAGGAAGTGGAATCATCAGAATGACTTCTCCCGCTCTTGGGCGGAGCAGGAGGGCTTGTCAGGCTCTTCCTGACTAAACCCAACCCCGTTCCTTCGTTGCCTTCGATCAGGGGGTGAGCACCTTTCGGATTTAGAGAATTGGGGGCTGGTGTACTCAAAAAAGCATCAGTTTTCAGTAATCTGAAGTAGATTGTACTAGGGTATTCTGTCGGAATGCCTGTCATTGCGGATCGATCACTGGCCTCCCACAAGCGTGTCTCACCAGCTGATTGAGAAGTTCAAATTCAAATACTTTATTGCATTAACACATGTGTTTTATAAGATCTTAAAAGTGATAGTTTAAAAGTGCTCATGGTTATCGCAATATCTTACAGAGAAGTAGGTAGGTAGTTGGTATATCATTAACAGAACAAAGTCAAGTTAACGACAGCGATGCGGAGGAGTTTTTCGACACCATTTTTTAGTTCTTTAGGGTTTTTGTTTTAATTTGTAACATATTATAGCAACCTAAATAATAAACAAATATGTTTACTTATTGGTTTCTTTAGTTTACGAAAAAATCAAACACAATTCGAATTTAAGATAACAAGAGCGCAGATACAGATACCAGTAGGTAGGGTAGGGCGTTAGGGAAGAGAAGAGATTAAGAGTACTATGGAGATACAGGAACTTAACGAAATAATCAGGAGCCAGGATTACATCGAGATCACACAAACTTCAGACCCCCATTTCACCTCCTTAGGTACCCAAAATCTTCTGTTAGTATCTATACTAATACTAGCTTTTACCCGCGGCTTCGCTGCCGTCAAATGACTACCCTACATATCCTACGCTACCCTACCCTACCTTCCCCACCTACCCTACACTACCCTACCTACCCTACACTACACTACCCTACACTACACTACACTACACTACACTACACTACACTACACTACACTACACTACCCTACACTACCCTATACTACCCTACACTACCCTACACTACCCTATACTACCCTACACTACCTTACACTACCCTACGCTACCCTACACTACCCTACACTACCCTACACTACCCTATACTACCCTACACTACCCTACACTACCCTACCTACCCTACTTTAACTAACTTTTTTTTTTAATTTTTCTCTCCGTAAGAACCATCATTGAACTTCAAGGAACATTTTAAAAAAAGAATCAGCCAAATCGGTCAAGCCGTTTTCATGTGATGTCGTGACAAAGAAAAACGGGTTTCATTTTTATATAATTACTAGCATTTACCCGCGGCTTCGCTCCCGTCAAATAACTATCCTACATATCCTACGCTACCCTAACCTACCTTCCCTACCTACCCTAAACTACCCTACCTACCCTACACTACACTACCCTACACTACACTACCCTACACTACACTACCCTACACTACACTACCCTACACTACCCTATACTACCCTACTACCCTACATTACCCTACACTACCCTACACTAACCTACACTACCCTACACCACCCTATACTACCCTACACTACCCTACACTACCCTACACTACCCTACACTACCCTACACTACCCTACACTACCCTACACTACCCTACACTACCCTACACTACCCTACACTACCCTACACTACCCTACACTACCCTACACTACCCTACACTACCCTACCTACCCTATTTTACCTAACTTTTTTTTTAAAAATTTTCTCTCCGTAAGAACCATCATTGAACTTCAAGGAACATTTTAAAAAAAGAATCAGCCAAATCGGTCAAGCCGTTTTCATGTGATGTCGTGACAACGGAAAACGGGTTTCATTTTTATATATACTCGTATAGAAGATATAGATTATAAAGAGGTAAAATTTGTAAGTTTGTATATAGGGGGTAATCTCTGGAACCACTGATCCGATTTGAAAAATTATTTCAGCGTTAGATAGCCCATTTATTGAGGAATGCTATAGGCTACATACCATCACGCTACGACCCACGAGAGTGGAGCAGTAACGAAAAATACGGGTGAAACCGCAGGGGACAGCTGCTAGTCTCGCATAAAAGGAAACCTTGTGCAAACGTTCCTATACCCAGGAGTTTCAGCTGTGCTTTGATATATGTCAGTCAGTCAGGTTCTCCTGTTGTTTTACAGCCATTGTACTTTTCACAAAAATAAGTTTAATTCTTTATCCAAGTTTTACTTTTAAAACTAGTTAGGCTCATGTTTAAGCTAAAAAAAACATCTCAAATAATAGCAGTTTCTACTAAGACAGCATTTTTACGTTAATTACTAAAATAACTCTTGTAAGACTTTAGAGAAACCTGGAAAACTAGGTCTTGCGACCATTAAATAAATTCGGTCTCCACAAGCTTGGAAAATTAAATTAGCCAGCGTAACTACCGACTTAGTTCCAGTTTTATTACTTTGTGTATACATTTGGAGTTTCTCTTGATAACTTACTGCGGGTTTTTTATTGTTATAAAGAAGAAAGAAAACACGTTTATTTGGCACACCATTAATGTGGACGAGTACGAGTAATTGCAATTGCAAACTTAAATTAGACATCAAAAAGTAAAATTATAAGAAAATCAACAATATCTACAACGTATAACGTTAAATGCGCAAAACCTCAGACACCCCAAATGATTTTTAATTTATTTAACCTAATGTGAGGGAAATAAATCATTATAAAAAATGTTAAAGGTGTGCTGTTTGTTTACGATTCGTGTATATGCATTGAAATAAAAAGTAGAATAGAATAGAATAAATTTTATTGTACACCAAAAAGTAACGGTACAGTTTATACTTAAATCTATGGGTATAATGGCGGTCTTATCGCTGACAGCGATATCTACCAGACAACCTTAAAAAGTATAAAAGTAAGTAAGTAGTTTTAAAAGTATTATTATACCTCGTGTGACAAAATTTGAATTGGATGAACACCATTCTGTTTACCTATTTTGACAGGTTTTAGCACGTGATAGCTTGACCTATTAATAAATAGGCAGGGCAACATTTTCACTGTAGATTTTTTGAAAAATGTGACCTATATTAAAAAGTGGTTCAATTGATTCTGCTCGTTATTCTGATCAAACTAATTTCAGGGTTTTGCGCATTTAATGTTACACGTTGTATGTATGTACCTACTTTTAATTTATACTAATATTATAAAGAGGAAAGATTTGTACCTATTTTTGTATGTTTGTAATGAATATTCACCAATAGAATGCTACATTCTTCCAATTTGACATAGGCTACATTTCATTTTGAAAAAAATTAGGGATCCTTGGTAAAATTTGAACAATGTAACCGAAAGTGTAGAAAAATGAGCCTTAAATCACTAAAAAAAGTGTTTTATATCCAAACCAAAAATAAATAACTGTCTACCCCGTGCGAAGCTGGGACGGGCTGCTAGTTATTAATATAATAAGTAAGACTGAAATGCATCTCATAGCATATAGTACCCCGGAATTTTGAAAGGACAATGATCAAAACGGACCTGTACACTAGAGAGTATCGGAATATACGATAATTTTTTTTTTTTTTTTTTTTTAACCTCATCATCATCTGCCTAGCCTTTTCCCAACTATATTGGGGTCGGCTTCCAGTCAAGCCGGATTTAGCTAAATATCAGTATTTTACGAGGAGCGGCTGCCTACCAAACCTCCACAACCCATTAACTGGGGTAACACGGTACTTCATGGCAAGACTGGAGTCAGATTTACTGGCTTCTGACTATCCGTAACGACTGCCAAAGATCTACAAATGACAGCCGGGACCTACGGCTTAACGTGCTTTCCGAGGCACGGAGGAAACTCGGTATGTTAAGATGGTCACCCATCCACAGACCAACCTTGGCAAGCGTTGCTTAACCTTGAAGATCGACCCGTGCGGGTGTTATTACCTAGCAACGAGCTCCTCAAATTTATTATACAATATTTATTATATTAGTGTGTTTAAGAAAACCCTAAGAAGTAGGTATGTCTCACGGCTGCGCCAAATGGGTCCAGTTCAGCATAATGTCAGAGAGTAGATGTCTGACATTATGAACCGGTACCTGAATGATATTTATTTTGCAAATTGGTTTCAAATAACACTTTTAGATGTAATGTTTTCGTCAATTTAAACTGAATGAGGCCGGTGTTTTGTTGCCGGGAACCGTGAAAAGAAATACTTCTATAACAAACTCAAAAGTACGCCTCACCATCAACGATTGCATCACTGCTTACCAAGTGGGATCGCGGTCAATCACTAAGTACTTTATACAAATAAAAAAAGTCAGTCTTTTTTAAGTCCATACAGTAGGTACCTACATGTAATAGCCATAATCGTTGATTGAAATTTCAACGCACTTTTTGTTTTAGGTATATACGAGTATATGTACAATATAGGGGATATTGAGGATAACGGATCTTTTTAACCGCATCCTAACCACCATAGAAATGCCAAACCAGTATCGACCAAGCCTGATTATTCCTGTTTACAAAGGCAAAGGTAGCGTACAGGATTGCAGTAACTACCGCGGTATCAAGATCATGTGCCACACCATGAACCTCTTCGAGCGCATCATTGACACAAGGCTCCGTAGCGAGTGCACTGTCTCTGAGTGTCAATATAGCTTCCGGGCGGGTAACAGCAGCATGGACGCAGTGTTCGCCTTACGGACTCTGTCTGAGGTTTACATAGAGAAAAGAAGAGCTCTGCATATGGCCTTTTTAGACTTGCAGAAGGCCTTCGACTGTATACCTTTGCAGGCCATCTGGTGGGCACTCCGCTTCAAGGGTGTTCCCGAGGCCTATATTGACATTATAAGAGATATTTATCGCGATTCCGTGTCCTCTGTCCAGACCGCTGTTGGCGAATTCAATGTCTTTCCAATATTTGTTGGCGTTCACCAAGGTTCGGCTCTTAGCCCGTTCTTGTTTAACGTTGTGCTTGATGTAGTTACGGCAAACATCCAAGATCAGCCTCCATGGCTAATGATGTATGCCGATGACATCGCCCTCGTTAACCAGAACAAAGCCCATCTTGAGCGCAAAGTCAACATTTGGAAGGACATGCTGGAAAACGGCGGTCTGAGACTAAATGTGGCTAAGACCGAGTACATGTCCTGTGACAGCACGGATTCAAACACTATCCGAATAGGTTCGGATTTGATCACAAAGTCCGATAAGTTTCATTACCTTGGATCCGTGCTGCACAAGTCTGGAAAACTGAAAGAGAAAACTGCATCGTGATGCGTTGAAAAATTGATTCCTATTCGAAATGAAACAGATGATTTATTTGAACAAAGAAAACCAATAAAACACATTGAGTTGCAAAAACAAATTTACTTTTTAATGTAGATAACAATAAAATAACTATTAAATAAATAACAAACTAAAGAGACTCCATTGACCTGACATTGACATTGACTGCCACATTATATTGTTGACTAAAGGTCACTAGTTTTCAAAACTGATTAA
This sequence comes from Mythimna separata, assembly GCA_030763345.1. Lineage (NCBI taxonomy): Eukaryota > Metazoa > Arthropoda > Insecta > Lepidoptera > Noctuidae > Mythimna > Mythimna separata. The sequence goes on from CM061192.1 coordinate 12,153,910, forward strand.
CAAATATTTTAATTTTAAACTTGATTTTGGTTCAACCTCACCTCGTTCTATCCTCAAAAACGTGACTTAAAAAAGATATGAAACTGTGCCCCGCTGTTTCACCCGCGTGGTGACAAAATAATATACAATATATCTTTATGAATTGTAGCCTATATGTTATTCTGATACATAAGCTATATTATTGTGAAGTTCCATCAAAATCATTTTATTAGTTTTTACGTGAAAGAGGAACAAACATACATACATCCTCACAAACTTTCGCGTTTAAATAATTTAGGATCACTTCATTTCAAGAGCCTGTTTTCTCAATTTTCGTTCATTTAAGAATTCTGACCATATCTTTCTATTACTTCTTACTACTATTATGTACACATTCAATGCTATTGTATTTAAGTACTCTCCTATAGCTGCTATCACTGCCATAAACACATTACATATTTTTAAAATTGAAAGTAAATCTCCTAGTACTAAAATATTACTAAAAACAAATATTAACGTACATAAGTAGAAGCGACCCCATTTGTTAGTAGGTTTAATCACTTCAGATTTGCTGCTGCGAAACAGAGCATATACTACTGTTACGCAAATAATGAAATTAAGAACTAGAGGTATTAATAATATTGACGCGATAATCGAAATATTAATAATATTTCCTGAGTGATAAAAATAAAGTAACGAACCGACTAGAAAAAATAAGCTCACTATTATAAAAGGTGCAACCCAACCAAACAGGCTGCTCATAAGGAACCTCCTATGAAAATCAACATTGAACACTTTCACAAAATCAACATAAAAAATATAACACAACACTAACAACCAACAACGATATGAGTAATAAAAAAATATAAAAAATATAGCTAGAACATAAAAACATGTATAACTCGCTAAAGCTTCATCTGGTAGGGTCCTGTACAAATTCAACGCTAATTGTCGTAGCATATTCACAAAGAGAACACTGAGGAGCACATAGTTTCTGTAGTGACGGTACTTCTTGATGAGGCACCAGGATGTCACTCCGTAGAGGACTGCTGTCAGGGTCAGGATGAATATCACCCAGTCTATGACGAGTATTGCAGTTTCACCGACGAGGTTTATGAATAAATATAGGCTGATAGTGCAAGTATCATTGTCACCCATGGTGAGCGTCGCGTGCGCAGGTCTAGCGCTGATATCCGTTACGCGTCTACACCTGGCCTAGTCGTGATGCACAGTGAATAAAGTTATCGACTTCCAATAACTACAAAACTAATTTGGAATCCTATTAAACTCGTCTTCTACATGCAGTTCTGAGACTGGTTTTTGTGCATAAGTTTAACTTTGTGTGTTTGATCCATGCCTTCAGTTACTGCCTCTATGAATTTTCGGATAGGTCTTTAATTTTTTGTCAATAAATTCAAAATATCGTCTAGCTTTACGCATTTTGCATTCTTTGACTAGAATATGTTTTCATTTTTTTGTCTACAGAAATAATGAAAGCTTTTGGAAAACCCAGATCGTAACCTAACCTATCGACTATACGCGACCTGCTATAAGGACCGATCCGCATATTCATCATAATTTATTTATTTCTGCAGTCTCCAAGGTTCTAGACTGGTGAAATAAAGCATTAACGTCAATGGCCAACGATATATTTATGATAATAGTTATAGCTGAAGCTATAGAGAACCTCAGATTACATGAATCATTATGATTAGAGCTCCCGAAAGACATGGACAAAACCAAAATGATAAATAATCCTGTACAGCCCACTCCCATAAAAATAGACCACACTTGAATCTTTCTTAACCATCGACCATTTGTTCTGCAAGCAATATGCCACTACCACTTAAGTTTGGGGCTATGTAATGTAACCTTGGTTCTCATGCGGATGTAATTTTTTCAGATGCGATCACGCAAAGAGACCCTTTTTATTGCCCTTTGGGTGACTTAAAGCCTGATGAAGCCCATTGTGTTTCACGTTTTCGCTGTCACGTTTCCCTCTCGCTACAACTTGGAGGTCTTTAAGTCAAGAGTGAATAGCTCACTTCGAGGCAAGCGTACTCCATCGTCGACTACATTAACGCTTCCCATCAGGTGAGATAGTGGTCACACGTGAGCATTTGAATACCTAATAAAAATAAAACAACTATAGAAATTCTGATGGCATATCTCTCACATCGTTAACTCTTGGGGATAGGAGATCAACTATAAGATCCTTTGGATCTGAAACTGCACCTATGCATCCGAGACATGGTCGCTCACAATGGGCCTCATCAGAAGGTCTAAAGTCACCCAAAGAACAAAAGAGAGGGCTATACTCGGATTTTCCTTGCGTGATCGAATCAGAAATAAGAATATCCACAGGAGAACTAAAATTACTAATGTAGCCTGAAAAGGCGTTGCTCGCAGAACAGAAGGACGATGAAGCTGCAAGGTTCTGGAGTGAAGCGGAATGGGCAGCGTTGGTAGACTCCCAAAAGGTGGTTCAATGACTTGATGAGAGTTGCGGGAATCTGATGGATGATGGATGATGGATGAGATGCATACGACCGCATATTCTGACGTCTCTTAGGGAGACCTTTTGTTTATGTTTGTAACTGATTTAGAGGCTAATGTTCGTTTTTAAGCTTTTTCTGGGACTGAATATGTTATAACACAAAGGTTTTTTGCATTATTAACCAAACGAAAATTGTGTTTATTTACTGGATTCACTATGTTCATTTACTAGAAAATTTCGTTCTTTCACTGGGGTTTTACGGTATTTTTCACTTTAACGTTTGAATCCCCAACCGGTCCAATGAGACCGCGCTGTTATTGTTTTACTATTCGACGGCGAAGTATCAAGACCTCCTATCTATAAAGTCAAAAATTTTCTGTCCCAAATGTTTGAGGAGGTAATACTATAAATTGACAAGTTCGATTAGTTGGGGAAGTATCTACAATTTAACTTCATACAGTTGCCATTAAATATCCGCTTCGGAGATTTCAGTACAATATGCGGAACCATACATATAAATTATTATAGCTAAAAAGTAATTTTCTCAAAAAATGCCAGTTAGGAGGTATTGGCACTTCACCATCGTATTGTGTCTCGTTTCGCGGGTATCTGAGTAATTAAAGCCAAATATCTAAAAATGTATCCAGGTTATATCGTAAATCTAACTTAGAAACAATCTATATTAAATTATATTATCTCTTTATCTATATTAATATTATAAAGCTGAAGTTTGTTTGAAAGCGGTAATCTTAGGAACTGCGGGACCAATTTGAAAAAATATTTCAGTGTTAGATAGCCCATTTATTGAGGAAGGTTATAGGTTATATATCATCACGCTAAGACCAAACTTACTCTAAAACTACAACTAAACTCTTAATATATTTACATGATCACCAAAGTATAGATTTCGAACGTGTATAGTGTAACTATTTTTTGAAGTTCGTAAATTGCTTAAGTGTTCATTCAATGGAGCACTTACTCTAATAAAAGTCACAAATAATTATATAAAAATACGATACTAGGTCAATAATCAATCAAATAAACAAACGGGAAGTGCTAGTGTGCTTGGATCAATAAAATGTGTTTGTGTATGTGAAAGCGCGGTTATAGGGCGAGTCTCAGACTGGCCGCGTTTTAAAAAAGATATCTAGTTCACAAGTACCGATTTCCATAAATAAGTTAAAAAAAGCCTACTCATTTTATTGTTCATTCAGATTGAGGATCACTAACATAATTACCTCCCGAAAGAAAACTGCACATTGTTTAGGGGATATACAGGAAAAGTTTTTAACCACTGCGTAAATTTATTTTGGTGGCTCAGTGTAAGTCATAGAACACAGATTGATTTTCAAAGTTATGCAACGCTTGCCAAGGCTGGTCTGTGGATGGGTGACCATCTTAACATAACGAGTTTCCTCCGTGCCTCGGAAAGCATAGGCTGCCTACCAGACCTCCACAACCCAATAACTGGGGTAACAGGGTACTTCATGGCAAGACTGGACTCAGATTTACTGACTTCTGTCTATCCGTAACGACTGTAAATGACAGCCGGGACCTACGGCTTAGCGTGCTTTCCGAGGCACGGAGGAAACTCATTATGTTAAGTTGGTCACCCATCCACAGACCAACATTGGCAAGCGTTGCTTAACCTTGAGGTCGACTTGTGTTCTATTACAATTCACTGAGCCACCAAAAAAAAATTTACGCAGTGGTTAAAAACTTTTCTTGTATACTGGTATTCAGCTAGATCCGGCTTGACTAGAAGCCGACCCCAATATACCTATTTGAGAAAAAGGCTAAGTAGATAATGATGATGGGGATAAGAGGATAAAATAAATATAACACAACTTAGGACTGAAAACCTTTTATATTATGAAATCAACGCGTTGAATAATTGATTCTTATTCGAAATGAAACTGATGATTTATTTATATAAAAACAAAGCAAACCAATAAGCATGTCGGATTTACAAAAACAAGGCATACAACGTGTAACGTTAAATGCGCAAAACCTCAGACACCAAAAATGGTTTTTATTACAATTGATCTAATTCTCAGAGAAAAAAAAAACATTAAAAAAATGTATAAGTTTTATGTGCTGTTTTATTTTGTTTAAGATTCGTATCTGTATCGAAATAAGTATGATTATTATCCCGTTTATGATAAAATCTAAATTGGACGACAACCATTTGTGATTGTTAACCTATTTACGCAGGTTTATGCACGCGATTGCTTGATTTGTTAATAAATTTATACACAAATCAAAATGTTTAATGAAGATTTTTTTTAAAAGGTGACCTATATTAAAAAGCGGTTTTATTGGTTCTGCTCGTTATTCTGATCAAACTAATTTCAGGTTTTGCACATTTAACGTTACACATTGTATTAGACTCCTATTGGTTACTTTTTTATATCATAAAGGGTGTAAAAAGACCCTTAACGAAAACGAAAACCCCATATTCTACTCATCACTAGGATACTTTTTTTCTTCTAGACCATACCTGGGAATTCACTGGTTCTGGAGATATTGAAGGTCAAAGTCAACATTTTTTTTTCATTTTTTTTTCAATATCGTATTCCAAGTATCATTAGTAAACTTTCTTCCGAACAAACGTTATCAAAATTATCAATTTTTCGTAGTCAATTACGCATTTGAAGTTACTAAAATGCATTGAAAACTAAACACAACGAGCGCCTCACACACACAAGCGTGTGGTCGGTTCAACGACCAAGCGCGAGCGGCCGAACGCGCAGCTGATCGGAATTATTATTAATTAATTATTATTTAAAGATGAAAAAAAAAGTTTTTTCCCAGCAATATTTTTTGGTCCAAGTTACTTAATTACATGTACAGAATGTGTAGTTATCGGCTTTGTGATCGGTCTTTTTACACCCTGTATATTTTATATTGTATATATTTTATATTGTTGACCAAAGGTCGCGGGTTTTCAAAACTGGTTAACCAATAAGTATTATAAACTTAATTTTGGTCTAACTTTACCTCGCTCTATCCTCAAAAGCGTGACTTAAAAAATATGAGATACTAGCTCTACGCTACGGTTTCAATCGCGTGGTGATAAAATAATATACAATATATCTTTATGAATTTTAGCCTATATGTTATTCTGATACATAAGCTATATTATTGTGACGTTTCATCAAAATCCTTTCATTAGTTTTTGCGTGGAAGAGGAACAAAAATACATACATCCTCACAAAATTTCGCGTTTATAATATTAATAAGTAGGATCACTTCATTTCAAGAGCCTGTTTTCTCAATTTTCGTTCTTTTAAGAATTCTGACCATATCTTCCTATTACTTCTTACTACTATTATGTACACATTCAATGCTATTGTATTTAAGTACTCTCCTATTTCTGGTATCACTGCCAAAAACACATTACATATTTCTAAAGTCTCAAATAAATCTGCTAGTACTAAAATATTACTAAAAATAAATATTAACGTACATATGTAAAAGCGACCCCATTTGTTAGTAGATTTAATCACTTCAGATTTGCTGCTGCGAAACAGAGCATATACTACTGTAACGTAAATAATGAAATTAAGAAATAGAGGTATTAATAACATTGACGCGATAATCGGAAGAGTAATAATATCTCTTGAGTCATATAAATAAAGTAACCAACAGACTAGATAATAAAAGCACACTGTTATAAAAGGTACAACCCAACCAAATAGGCTACTCTTAAGAAATCTCCTACGAAAGTCAAAATTGAACACTTTAACAAAATCAACGTAAAAAATAAAACACAATAATAACAACCAACAATGGTATGACAAATAAAATAAAAGCATTAAAATTATAGGTAACGCACGCAACAACACAGCATAACTTTCTAAAGCTTCTGGTATAATCAGGAACACATTGTACACTAACAGTCGTAGCATATTCACAAAGATGACACTGAGAAGCACATAGTTTCTGTAGTGACGGAACTTCTTGATGATGCACCAGGATGTCACTCCGTAGAGGACTGCTGTCAGGGTCAGGATGAATAGAACCCAGTCTATGATGTCCAATGTAGTGCCACCGACGAGGGATACGAATAAATCAATGTTAGTGCAAGTATCATCGTCTGCCATGGTGAGAGTCGTGTACGTGTCTACACCTGATCGAGTCGTGATGCACAGTGAATAAAGTTATCGACTTCTAATGACTACAAAACAAATTTGGAATGCTATTAAACTCGTCCTCTACATGCAGTTCTGAGACTGGTTTTTGTGCATAAGTTTAACTTTCTGTGTTTGATCTATTCCTTCAGTTACTGCCTCTATGAATTTTCGGACTGGAATTTAATTTCACCAATCAGGTGAGATAGTGGTCACACGCGAGCATTTGAATAATAAAAATACAAAAAACTATAGAAATTCTGACAGCATATCTCTCACATCGAGATTAACTCTTGGGGAAAGGAGATCAAATATAAGACCCTTTGGATCCGAGACCGCACCTATGGATCCGAGACATAGTCGCTCACAATGGGACTCATCAGAAGGTCTAAAGTCACCCAAAGAACAAAGGAGAGGGTTATACTCGGAGTTTCCTTGCGTAATCGAAGCAGAAATAAAAATATCCACAGGAGAACCGCCTCAAAAAACGTTGCTCCTAGAACAGAAGGACGATGAAGCTGCAAGGTTCTGGAGTGAAGCGGAATGGGCAGCGTTGGTAGACTCCCAAAAGGTGGTTCAATGACTTGATGAGGGTTGCGGGAATCCGATGGATGTGAGATGCATACGACCGCATATTTTGACGTGTCTTGGGGAGACCTTATTTGTTAATGTTTGTAACTGATTTAGAGGCTAATGTTCGTTTTTAAGCTTTTTCTGGGACTGAATATGTTATAAAAACAAAGGCTTTCTGAATTTTCAACCAAACAAAAATTGTGTTTATTTACTGGATTTACTATGTTCGTTTACTAGAAATTTTCGTTCATTCACTGGGGTTTTACGGTATTTTTCACTTTAAAGCCAAATATCTAAAATGTATCCAGATTATATCGTAAATCTAACTTAGAAACAATCTATATATCTTTATCTATATTAATATTATAAAGCTGAAGAGTTTGTTGGTTTGAAAGCGGTAATCTTAGGAACTGCGGGATCAATTTGAAAAAATATTTCAGTGTTAGATAGCCCATTTATCGAGGAAGGATATAGGCTACGAGTATATATCATCACGCTAAGACCAATCTTACTCTACACGTGGGCGAAGCCGCTGGCAGAAGCTACTTATTAAATATATTTACATGATCACCAAAATATAGATTTGGAACGTGTATACCTTAGATGTAACATAGTGTAACTATTTTTTGAAGCTCGTAAATTGCTTAAGTGTGCATTCACTGGAGCACTTACCCTAATAAAAGTCACAAATAATTATATAAAAATACGATACTAGGTCAATAATCAATAATACATATTATGTATTTTTTTATCTGTTTTTCAGAATAACTCTAAACAAATGAACGGGAAGTGCTAGTGTGCTTGGATCAATGAAATGTGTTTGTGTATGTGAAAGCGCGGTTACAGGGCGAGCATCAGACTGGCCGCGTTTTAAAAACGGTAGTTCACAAGTACCGATTTCCATAAATAAGAAAAAAAATAACTACTAATTTTATTGTTGATTCGGGTCAAGGATTACTAACATAATTACCTCCCGAAAGAAAACTGCACATTGTTTAGGGGATATATACTGGTATTCAGCTAGATCCGGCTTGACTAGAAGCCGACCCCAATATAGCTATTTGAGAAAAAGGCTAAGTAGATGATGATGATAGGGGATAAGAGCATAAAATAAATATAAAACAACTCAGGACTGAAAACCTTTTATATTATGAAATCCATAACAACGCGTTGAATAATTGATTCTTATTCGAAATAAAGCTGATGAATTATTTATATAAAAATAAAGAAAACCTTATTGGTTTTCTTTATTTTTGTATGCATGTCGGATTTACAAAAACAAATTTACTTTTTAACGTAGAAAACAATAAAATAACTATTACATAAATAACAAACCAAAGAGACTCCAATACAAGGTATACAACGTGTAATGTTAAATGCGCAAAACCTCAGGCTCCAAAAATGGTTTTTAATTTAATTGATCTAATTCTGAGAGAAAAAGAAATCATTTAAAAAATTTAAAGGTTCTATGTGCTGTTTTATTTTGTTTAAGATTCGTATCTGCATCGAAATAAGTATGATTATTATCCCGGTTATGAGAAAATCTAAATTGGACGACAACCATTTGTGTTTCTTTGCCTATTTACGCAGGTTTATGCACGTGATTGCTTGATTTATTAATAAATTTATACACAAATTAAAAGGTTTAATCCAGATTTTTTGAAAAATGTGACCTATATTAAAAACAGGTTTTATTGATCCTGCTTGTTATTCTGATCAAACTATTTTCAGGTTTTGCGCAAAAACGTAACATTAAATTTACACGTTGTATTACCTATTGGTTACTTTTTATTATTATCAAGTTTTATATTGTTGACTAAAAAAGGTCGCGGGTTTTCAAAACTGGTTAACAATTATTATAATATTAACCCTTTTCTTGACGGTGTGCACTGTAGGATACAGTCAACTTTGAAAAATCATACTAAGAAAAATATTCTTATTTAAAACGAAATGTTTCTACTGTTTAAGAAAGGAACTGTTTCTGAACCCATTTACGTCATATCATGTCAATTTGACGCAACCGTTTTTCAATTACAATCAAAATGCTGAACCGACTCAAAGTGGACCCCCCGACAAAGTTAAGATAATTAATATTTTACATTGTTTTTACATAATAATCTAATAACTGTGTATGTCACGGTAAAGAACATTAGTATATACGTGTCAATTGAATTAATTTTGATGCGTAATTGTATATTTGGTTTAGTAAACTAGAGCCAAACTGTTATGTATCTCACAGGATACACTGCCATGTTTACTGGTTTTTTTTTGGTTTGGTGTACTGTATCTTGTAGTGCACACTGCCATGTTTGTAGTGTTTTGATTGTTATTATTTTGTATTGATTACTTTAATGGTGGCGTAGTGGTAATGATGTTAAAATAAATCAAAAGGTTCAGGGTTCGATTCCCGGTCGAGACAAAATTGATTTTAAAAAATTATATGGCAAAATCTGTGCATATTTTTATTCTCTAGTATTTGAAATCTGGTTTTTGGTCTCTAGTCTTTTTATGGAACGTATGCTCGTTTTGATTTTCGCTTCGCATGGTGGTTAATTAAGCTTGTTTATCTTAGGGCGGAGTACAGCCTTCCATTATAAGGGGCAGAAAGCTTTGTGCCCAAAATCTAGCGTAAAGAAAACGATTCATCGACGGAGTCTGAAAATGAAACCCGGCAATTTTCAATTCGACATAGGGTAGACAAAAAATCATAACCTTGATGGCCTTCACTACCATCGTCGATGAAAAATCTCAACCTGCTATCCGACGATGAAGTAATAGATGTCCAAAAAGCGGTCACTGCTAGCGTCTCTACTCACTCTACCAGTCGCGCAAAATTTGACACAATTGGTATCAGTAAGACAATAAATGTGTCACTGCCGCAAGCAGCTTTGTAGATGCCCACCATATATCAACGATCCAAAAAAAAAACAAGGAGAAAAAGATGAGGTTAGCGATGCGTTGTCCTGAAATTATAAAACGTTACAACGCCCATATAGGCGGTGTTGATTGAGCTGATATTCTAATTGCTCTCTATAGAACTGAACTGAGGGGACAAGACTGGTACCTACCATTGTTGATATCACTGCTGTTAAACATATGTATATATAATAGGTGGATTTTATAACAGAGAAAAATCGGTAGTGGTTCAAATTCAGGTACAATATTGCCAAAAACTTGTTATTACTCCTCAGTACCACCACGAAACATACGGACAATAATGAAGAGGGTCTAACCTCATGAAAACAAATAAAAGTGCCTGTTTCTAATAATTAAATAATTTGCAGTGACCAGCTTAGCTACTTCGCGACTTTTGGAACAGAAGGAAGGTGCTAACTATGTACCAAAAATCAAACCACTGTGTCATATACTAAGTACTAAGGAGTTAGATTATGCTGAGTACTTGGCAGAAATAGTTTTTATACTTTTCACAATCAGTAATTACCACACCAATTAAAAATTACTATTTTATATACCATTTGTATTATTACCTGTTTTTGGCAGTGTGTCTTGGGGGATACATTCACCTGAGATAGTCATTCCTTACGAACATGGCAATGTATCTCACAGGATACGGAAGGTATTTCAGGAAACAAAAGGCTTTGATTTTTTTTATTATTTTTCGCTGCGTTCTATGTTCATATAAAATAAGATTATTTGAAAAAAAAAACAGTTATTCAATTTTTATTTCTCTGCCAAGTTAAGGGTTAAACTTGATTTTGGTGCAACCTTACCTCGTTCTATCCTCAAAAACGTGACTTACAAAATATATGAAACTGTGCCCCGCTGTTTCACCCGCGTGGTGACAAAATAATATACTATAAATCTTTATGAATTGTAATGTTATTCTGATACATAAACTATATTATTGTGACGTTTAATCAAAATCCTTTTATTAGTTTTTGCGTGAAAGAGGAACATACATACATCCTTACAAAATTTAGCGTTTATAATATTAATAAATAGAATCACTTCATTTCAAGTGCCTGTTCTCTCAATTTTCGTTCTTTTAAGAATTCTGACCATATCTTCCTATTACTTCTTACTACTATTATGTACACATTCAATGCTATTGTATTTAAGTACTCTCCTATATCTGCTATCACTGCCAAAAACACATTACATATTTCTAAAGTCTCAAATAAATCTGCTAGTACTAAAATATTACTAAAAATAAATATTAACGTACATATGTAAAAGCGACCCCATTTGTTAGTAGATTTAATCACTTCAGATTTGCTGCTGCGAAACAGAGCATATACTACTGTAACGTAAATAATGAAATTAAGAAATAGAGGTATTAATAACATTGACGCGATAATCGGAAGAGTAATAATATCTCTTGAGTCATATAAATAAAGTAACCAACAGACTAGATAATAAAAGCACACTGTTATAAAAGGTACAACCCAACCAAATAGGCTACTCTTAAGAAATCTCCTACGAAAGTCAAAATTGAACACTTTAACAAAATCAACGTAAAAAATAAAACACAATAATAACAACCAACAATGGTATGACAAATAAAATAAAAGCATTAAAATTATAGGTAACGCACGCAACAACACAGCATAACTTTCTAAAGCTTCTGGTATAATCAGGAACACATTGTACACTAACAGTCGTAGCATATTCACAAAGATGACACTGAGAAGCACATAGTTTCTGTAGTGACGGAACTTCTTGATGATGCACCAGGATGTCACTCCGTAGAGGACTGCTGTCAGGGTCAGGATGAATAGAACCCAGTCTATGATGTCCAATGTAGTGCCACCGACGAGGGATACGAATAAATCAATGTTAGTGCAAGTATCATCGTCTGCCATGGTGAGAGTCGTGTACGTGTCTACACCTGATCGAGTCGTGATGCACAGTGAATAAAGTTATCGACTTCTAATGACTACAAAACAAATTTGGAATGCTATTAAACTCGTCCTCTACATGCAGTTCTGAGACTGGTTTTTGTGCATAAGTTTAACTTTCTGTGTTTGATCTATTCCTTCAGTTACTGCCTCTATGAATTTTCGGACTGGAATTTAATTTCACCAATCAGGTGAGATAGTGGTCACACGCGAGCATTTGAATAATAAAAATACAAAAAACTATAGAAATTCTGACAGCATATCTCTCACATCGAGATTAACTCTTGGGGAAAGGAGATCAAATATAAGACCCTTTGGATCCGAGACCGCACCTATGGATCCGAGACATAGTCGCTCACAATGGGACTCATCAGAAGGTCTAAAGTCACCCAAAGAACAAAGGAGAGGGTTATACTCGGAGTTTCCTTGCGTAATCGAAGCAGAAATAAAAATATCCACAGGAGAACCGCCTCAAAAAACGTTGCTCCTAGAACAGAAGGACGATGAAGCTGCAAGGTTCTGGAGTGAAGCGGAATGGGCAGCGTTGGTAGACTCCCAAAAGGTGGTTCAATGACTTGATGAGGGTTGCGGGAATCCGATGGATGTGAGATGCATACGACCGCATATTTTGACGTGTCTTGGGGAGACCTTATTTGTTAATGTTTGTAACTGATTTAGAGGCTAATGTTCGTTTTTAAGCTTTTTCTGGGACTGAATATGTTATAAAAACAAAGGCCTTTTGAATTATTAACCTAACAACTAACTTTGGTTTATTTACTGGATTTACTATGTTCGTTTACTAGAAATTTTCGTTCATTCACTGGGGTTTTACGATATTTTTCACTTTAAAGCCAAATATCTAAAAAAGTATCCAGGTTATATCGTAAATCTAACTTAGAAACAATCTACATCTCAGGAACTACTGGTCCGATTTGAGAAATTCTTTCAGTGTTAGATACCCCATTTATCGTGGAAGGCTTATAGACTACGAGTATACATATATCATCACGCTAAGACCAATCTTACTCTACACGCGGGTGAAGACGTCAAAGTCACAAATAATCATATAAAAATACGATACTAGGTCAATAATCAATAATACATTTTATTTATTATTTTTTATTTCTGCTATTTTTCAGAATAACTCTCTACAGGAAAAGTTTTTAACCACTGCGTAAAATTTTTTTGGTGGCTCAGTGTAAGTAATAGGACACAAGTCGACTTCAAGGTTAAGCAACGCTTGCTAAGGTTGGTCTGTGGATGGGTGACCATCTTAACATAACGAGTTTCCTCCGTGCCTCGGAAAGCACGCTAAGCCGTAGGTCCCAGCTGTCATTTACAGTCGTTACGGATAGTCAGAAGTCAATAAATCTGACTCCAGTCTGGCCATGAAGTACCCTGGTTCCCCAGTTATTGGGTTGTGGAGGTCTGGTAAGCAGCCTATGCTTTCCGAGGCAAGGAGGAAATTCGTTATGTTAAGATGGTCACCCATCCTCAGACCAACCTTGGCAAGCGTTGCTTAAATTAGAAATTCGATCTGTGTTCTATTACTTACACTGAGCCACCAAAAAAAATTTACGCAGTGGTTAAAAACTTTTCCTGTATACAAACGAACGGGAAGTGCTAGTGTGCTTGGATCAATGAAATATGTTTGTGTATGTGAAAGCGCGGTTATAGAGCGAGTATCAGACTGGCCGCGTTTTAAAAAAGGTAGTTCACAAGTACCGATTTCCATAAATAAGAAAAAAATATCTACTCATTTTATTGATGATTTGGGTCGAGGTCGTCGAGGACCACTAACATAATTGCCTCCCGAAATGTTTTGGAGCTGCAAAACTGCACATTGTACAGGGGATATATACTGGTATTCAGCTAGATCCGGCTTGACTGGAAGCCGACCCCAATATAGCTATTTGAGAAAAAGGCTAACAGCCGAACCCTATATATGTGGTAGATAGGTTATTATATATATATAATAACCTATCTACCACATATCGGAAATAGAAAAGCAAATGAAACAACAGAAAACATGTATATTTTTTGTATTTGTCATTTGTTTTACTATCTCCAATATGCCAAAACTGGAGATAGATATGTTATTGGTTTCGGCCGTAAGTAGATGATGATGATGGGGATAAGAGGATAAAATAAATATAACACAACTTAGGACTGAAAACCTTTTATATTATGAAATCCATAACAACACGTTGAATAATTGATTCTTATTCAAAATAAAACTGAAGATTTATTTATATAAAAATAAAGAAAACCAATAAGCATATCGGATTTACAAAAACAAATTTACTTTTTAACGTAGAAAACAATAAAATAACTATTACATAAATAACAAACCAAAGAGACTCCAACACAAGGTATACAACGTGTAATGTTAAATGCGCAAAACCTTAGAGCCCAAAAATGGTTTTTAATTCAGTTAATCTAATTCTGAGAGAAAAAAAAAATCATTAAAAAATTTTAAAGGTTCTATGTGCCGTTTTATTTTGTTTAAGATTCGTATCTGCATCGAAATAAGTATGATTATTATCCCGTTTATGAGAAAATCTAAATTGGACGACAACCCTTTGTGTTTCTTTACCTATTTTAGCAGGTTTATGCACCTGATTGCTTGATTTATTAATAAATTTATACACAAATTAAAAGGTTTAATCCAGATTTTTTGAAAAATGTGACCTATATTAAAAAGGGGTTTTATTGATTCTGCTTGTTCAAATCAAACTAATTTCAGGTTTTGCGCATTTAACGTTACACGTTGTATTACCTATTGTTTACTTTTTACTATTATCAAGTTTTATATTGTTGACTAGGTAGAGTTTTCAAAACTGGTTAACAAATATTATAATATTAAACTTGATTTTGGTGCAACCTTACCTCGTTCTATCCTCAAAAGCGTGACTTAAAAATATATATGATTCAATCGCGTGGTGATAAAATTATATACAATACATTTTGATGAATTGTATCCCATATATTAATCTGATACGTTAGCTATATTATTTTTAACTTTCATCAAAATCCATTCAGCAGTCTTTGCGTGAAAGAGGAACAAACATACTTACACACATCCTCACAAACTGTCGCGTTATACCGATTATATTAATAAGTAGGATCACTTCATTGCAAGTGCCTTTTTTCTTAGTTTTCTTTCATTTAAGAACTCGCACCATATCTTTCTATTACTCTTTACTACGACTATGTATACATTTAGTGCTATTATATTTAAGTACTCTCCCATTTCTACTATTACTGCAATAATAATATTCGATATTTCTACAGTTTCGAGTAAAGCAGCTATAACTAAAATATTACTAAAAATAAATATTAACGTACATATGTAGAAGCGACGCCATTTGTTAGTAGAAATAATTACTTCAGATGCACTACTGGAAAACAGAGCATATACTACTGTTACGTAAATAATGAAATTAAGAACTAGAGGTATTAATAACATTGACATGACAATAGGAATAGTAATAATATCTCTTGAGTCATACAAATAAAGTAACCAACCAACAAGATAAAATAAGCTCACTGTTATAAAAGGTACAACCCAACCAAATATACTACTCTTAAGAAATCTCCTACGGAAATCAAAATTGAACACTTTAACAAAATCAACGTAAAAAATATAGCACAACACTAACAACCAACAATGGTATGACAAACAAAATAAAATCGTTAAAAATATTGGTAACACACGCAACACTGCATAACTTGCTAAAACTTCGTCTGGTATCACCATGAACAAATTGTACACTAACAGTCGTAGCATATTCACAAAGATGACACTGAGGAGCACATAGTTTTTGTAGTGACGGAACTTCTTGATGATGCACCAGGATGTCACTCCGTAGAGGACTGCTGTCAGGGTCAGGATGAATAGAACCCAGGATATGATGTCCATTGCAGTGTCACCGACGAGGGCTATGAACAAATGAGGACTGGTAGTGCTAGTATCGTCATCGTCGTCCGCCATGGTAAGCGTCGCGTGCGCAGTTCTAGCGCTAATATCGGTCACGCGTCTACACCTGATCGCGTCATGATTCACAGTGAATAAAGTTATTGACTTCCAATGACTATAAGATTAGTTTTTAATTATACCAGGCTCGTCTTTCACAAGCAGTTCTGAGACCGGTTTTTTGTGCATAAGGATCAGCTCACACCGAGACGCGACGCGACGCTGCATGCACATTTTAATAGAGTGACTCAAAATAGTACTTTATTTACTATACGAAAAGATAAACATTTCATTGTGAGAATTTAGAATACGTTGCTTCATGCAGCGCTGCGCCTCGTGACGCCGCGCGGCGTCTCGCTGCGCAGTGGAACGTACATTACATTTACATTCACGACGTCTTGTTGCCAACAATTTTACTATGCGCCTGGCAACGTTGCGCTGCGTCTCGCGGCGACGCGCGGCGCAGCGCTAATTCACTGGCTTCTTCCAAGCAGGAGATACCTATAAACAATAAAAATCAGCAGGGTATTAACCAACAAAAAACTTCGACACGTACATACGCTGACATCGCCAAGAACAGGGATTACCCTAAAATAAAACCGGAGAATAGTTACTATAGTAACAATCCTGACAACATAGTGAACGTTCTGGACACAATGTTCGATCGGTTTCAAAACATCATGAGCAACATGCTCGACAACATGATGGATCGCATGATCCAGCTTATTACGCAAATTATACAAAAATGCCCCTAAACCTTCGAGTTGTAACCTGGAACGCCAACGGACTAACAGAACGCCTTAAGGGGGATGTTTCAGGTCAGCCCGCGAAATTCAAATTTTGTTACGTTTTTTGCATTTTGCAAGCTAGTGGTAGGTTGTATGAAGTTAAAAATACTTGAGCGACTGTAAAACGTAACTAGTTATATAATTATAACCATAAAAATCATCAGTACAGGCCTCCAAGCTCGCTTAGTTGCAGGAACGTCTTTGACCTCGAAAAAATCGTTCCGACACTTAGGTGAGCTTAGAGACTTCTATTGATGATTTTTATGTTTTTTGGCATTCACCTTAACGAATTTAAAATATTCCTCAACACTGAAAAGATTGATGTCGCCCTAATCTCTGAAACAAGAACAACACTTAAGTCTCACATAAACATTGGAAATTACAATACGTACCTAACAAATCACCCATCAGGAAACTCCCATGGTGGCACAGCAGTTATTATTAGGAAAAATATAAAGCATTACCCCTTGGAAGAACACCAAACAGAGAAAATTCAAGCCACATCAGTGAGAGTTCAAATCGGCGGCACGGAGACTACCTTATCAGCCATATACTGTCCACCTAGGCACACTATATCCAAACAGGAATTTACTGTCTACTTTGCGGAACTTGGAAATAGATTTATATGCGGCGGAGACTGGAACTCCAAACACGTTTACTGGGGATCTCGTCTAACACTACCAAGAGGCAGGCAGTTATACGCTGCCATAAATGACCTATGTCTTAATTGCATTAGTAATGGAGTTCCTACTTACTGGCCTACTGATAATAACAAAGTACCTGATCTTCTGAACTTTTACATACTGAAGAATATCCCTCTATGCTATGTCACAGTTGAAGAATGCACTGACCTGTCTTCAGATCATACACCTGTCATTTTAAATGTTAGTGGAAGGATTTTGGAAGTGGAAGCCCCAATTGCCCTGTATAATTACAAAACAAACTGGACAGAGTATAGCAATATTATTACACGTAACGCGGACCTCAACATTTCTTTAAAAACGCAAGAAGAAATTGAATCAGCTATAGAATCATTCAATAAATTAATCCATCAGGCTGCTAAAAACTCTAGCCCAATCACTAAGTCGAGGAGCCCCAAACTTAAACAGTATCCAAAACTGATTAAGGACCAAGTACATGAACGACGGCGATTACGGAAAATATGGCACAATACAGGTTACCCTAGCGATAAAAGGCGCTTCAATAAAGCATCAGTCGATCTGAAAAAAATGATCAACCAAAACAATAACGAAAATCTCCAAACTTATTTAAGTAGTCTTTCCCCCACGGTTGATACAAACTACTCGTTATGGAAAGCCACCAAAAACTTGAAAAAACCCAAAAATCAAATACCACCAATTAAAACAGCTGCCGGCACTTGGGCCAGATCAGTACCTGATAAGCTAAAAGCCTTCTCTGAACATCTACAGAAAGTATTCCAACCGCATCCTAGTGCCTGCCCTGTACATGATGAGGAGATATCTAAATATTTAGAGAAACCTCTACAGATGTGTTTGCTGCTCAAAAGTACTAGCCCAAGAGAAATACAGAGGGAGATCAAGAGATTAGAGGAAGGTAAAGCGCCTGGGTATGATATGATTGACGCAACTCTGCTGAAGCACCTACCGAAGAAAGGAATTACCCTAATCACAATCATCATTAATGCGTGCTTGAGACTCTCCATCTATCCTGCGCAGTGGAAGATTGCTCAAGTAATCATGGTGCCAAAGCCCGGAAAACCTCCCCATGAGGTTGGGTCCTACCGACCCATCAGCCTTCTCCCAGTAGTTGGAAAACTTCTGGAAAGAATTATATTAAACAGAATGCGTCCTTACCTAGATGAAGTTATCCCTGAACACCAGTTTGGATTTCGTGAGGGTCACGGCACTATAGAGCAAGTTCACAGAATAACTGACACCATTTAGTCGTACACTAGAAAACAAGCAATACTGCGCAGCTGTCTTCCTCGATATCGGTCAAACGTTTGACAAAGTCTGGCATAAAGGCCTCTTATACAAGATTAAGAAGGTGCTCCCACACTCTTTCTTCCTTATAATGAAGTCCTACTTGAGTATGAGAAGTTTTGAAGTTAAATATGACAATGAGAGCTCTCAACTAAGTGGCATCTTTTCGGGGGTTCCTCAGGGCAGCATACTTGGCCCAGTACTCTACCTATTATTTACTTACGATCTACCAACACACGCTGACACCATTACTGCTACATACGCTGATGACACGGCTTTACTATCAGTAAGTGATAACCACCAGACAGCCTCAGCAAAACTTCAGCACCATCTCACAGAGCTAGAATCTTGGTTTGATCGGTGGCGAATCAAAGCAAACCAAAGTAAATCCGTCCATGTTACTTTTACCATGAGGAGACCGACCTGTCCACCGGTCCGTCTGTATAATGAGGAAATCCCGCAAGCTGAAGATGCTAAATACCTTGGCGTCCATCTAGACCGTCGCCTTACTTGGAAGAAACATATATGGAGTAAAAGAAAACAACTCGACACCCGAATGCGTAATATGTACTGGTTGGTTGGACGCAAA
Organism: Mythimna separata; assembly: GCA_030763345.1. NCBI lineage: Eukaryota > Metazoa > Arthropoda > Insecta > Lepidoptera > Noctuidae > Mythimna > Mythimna separata. The sequence continues at coordinate 12,173,268 of CM061192.1, forward strand.
TCTAAACTTTCAAACACCAGTAAAATGACAATCTACAAGGCTATCCTCAAGCCAATATGGGCTTATGGCATCCAACTGTGGGGCACAGCAAGTCACAGTAATATAGAGATATTGGAGAGGTTTCAAAGTAAAACTGTCAGATCCATGTTAAACATCCCCTACTACATAAGTAATAAATACATATACACAGACCTGGGTTTAAACACAGTTAAGCAGGAAATTTCACATTACAGCAAGAATTATCAAGACAGACTTCGGACACACAGAAATTTACTGGCCTCTAGGCTGAAAGGGGAAGGAAGTGTAACACACACACGGCTTAGAAAGCACAGTGTCTCTTCTCTAACCAGCAGATTCAACTGAATCGAAGACCAAATGATAGAAAGAGCACTCACTGGAGTCTCGTTCTAGCTACATTCCAAAATTCCAGTACAATAGTACAGCTAATAGAGTGGCTCATTGTGTTAAACACAGATCGCCATATTGCAGAAAAGGAAAAAAAAAAAAAAACTGTCTTCTTCCTGCATCGTCGCGCCGCGTCGCGTCTCGGTGTGAACTGACCCTAAGTTTAACTTATATAATATGTGTTTATTCCATTCCTTTGGTATAAAAACTGCCTCTATGAATTTTCGGATAAGTCTTTAATTTTTGTTAATAAAATCAATATCGTATAACTCAGTTTTTTAGTGAGTTGTGTGCTCACGTTTAACTTTATGATCTTATGTGTTTGTTCCATCCCTTTGGCCTAGATAAAGGTAAATTTTGGACAAGTCTTTAATTTTTTTTATTAATATACTGTCTAGCTTTATGGATTTTGCATTCTTTGACTAGAATATGTTTTAAATTTTTTGTCTACTGAAAAAATGAAAGCTTTTAGAAAACTCAGATTGTCACTCTGACCTGCTATAAGGAGGGGCTCGTGGCTAGATAATAACAGCCGCGCGGGTCGATGTTCAAGGTTAAGCAGCGCTTGCCAAGGTTGTTCTGTGGATGGGTGACCATCTTATCATAACAAGTTTAAACAAAACAAACAAAAATTTATATTAGCCCTCCTCCTACTTGTTATTTTGTTATGCCCAACGGGGCCCACAATGCTCCAAAACTCATGTATAACCCTATGTACCCACCTAAGTTCACATTGTGGAAAGCAATAAACACATTGAGTATTGAGTTTCCTCCGTGCCTCGGAAAGCACGTTAAGCCGTAGGTCCCGGCTGTCATTTGTAGATCTTTGGCAGTCGTTACGGATAGTCAGAACCCTGTAAATCTGGCTCCAGTCTTGACATGAAGTACCGTTTTACCCCAGTGAATGGGTTGTGGAGGTCTGGTAGGCAACCGCTCTTCGTAAAATACTGGTATTTAGCTAAATCCGGTTTAACTGGAAGCCGACCCACCACAGAACATATGTGCGACCCACAGTAAGCTTCGACCCTGCTGGGCCCCTACGATTTGCTGACATCTCCTTAAGGCGCGCATGAAACACTATTAGGAACAAGTTTATCTAGAATTTGAGGTTGTCAAGCAAAACCAGGACTATACTCATTAGAATTTTAAATCAAAAGCGGTCCAACAGGTTTTATAAAATTCCCAAAGATTACGGTTTGGTTGCTCTAAATTATATTATTTAAGATTTACGTGTCTTAAAATCATTTCAAAACTATCGAATTGTATTTCGATCTTTGATTATTTAAAAAATGGAAACGCAATATTTCCACAAATTCAGTGACATTTATGGATACAAACAAACGCAAACTTTGCTGTTTATGAATATTATTTATTTTGACTTTACATATTATAATAACATGGGCACGCTGTCATTGTGGCGGTAAGTCCCCTCTTGAAGGAGTGGTTGGAAAGAGGTCACGACGTGGCGTTCTCACGTTCCGTATGACGCAGGTTCTCACCGGACACGGTAAGTTCGGGAGGTTTCTGCATCGGATCAATGCGGAAGAGACGCCCGGGTGTCGCCACTGTGTAGACCTCCCGGAGGACACGGAGGAGCACTCAGTAGGGGTGTGCCCCGCTTGGGCGGAGCGCCGTCCGTGTCCTTGGGGAGGCGATCGACGACAGCGGCCTCTCGCGCCGGGCCCTGGTACAAGCCATGGTTCGGAGCGAGGAGTGGTGGCGGGCGGTCGCCTCCTTCTGCAAAGCAGTAATGCTAGCGAAGGCGGCGGCCAACAGCGAGCGCGAGAGGAAACGGCCCTCACGCCCCACCGCCGCCGGGATCCCGATCCCGATTTCCGACCACCCCGTAGGCGCGGGCTTGCAGACACTTGCTCAAGGAGATGTCAGCAAACTGTAGAGGCCCAGCAGAGCCGAAGCCTCTGGTGCCATGGATCAGTTTTCCGGAAGGTAATTCAGCTAAATATTAACGGTGACAATCTAACAAAATTTTAATTTAATTCAGAAACAATGAGTTGTAATTTCTAATACAAAAAAGGTGAAAAAAATCTGTAAACAATAAGCCATGGTTACCATAGCAAAACACACTTGAAATAGTTTTATATTATTATTATTCTTTCCTCTTAACGGTATTTCGGTTACGGTATTGTATATTAATATGTAGGTGTTGTCTCACTAATACCTAATTTCTTCCTCCTACCCATTATTTTTTTGTGTGTTTTTAGTAAACTAGTGTTCGTATTTATAATTATTATATATTTATCTGCACAAACTTCTTTCAAATGGGAGAGCTTATGCTCTCTGCTACAGTTCCACTCTGTTTAAATATTGGTCTATTAATCAGGTCACCAAGATACAAACTAAGATATTTGCCTAGTTTGCGACCTAACCTGTTAAAGTAATTCTTAGTGTAATTTCGAAACATAATTATGTAAGTTGTATTTCATTTACTTATTCATTGAAATATACATGTTTTATACAATTACAAATAAATATTTAGGAGTTACACTAAAAATGACGTTCACAAGCAATGGCTCCGAAACTAGATAAATACAGAGTTAACAAGATGATGAAGCTTGCAACGTAGCGTCACGTTCAAACTTCAAATTAATCAATATCCGCGAAACGAGACACAATGGTAAGACAATAACAGCGCGGTCGCATGAGACCGGTCGCGGATTCATGAATTAATAAAAAATACAAAACGAAAGAAAGACATAACAGGGGATAAACTAAACAAATAAAGAAATTTTGTAAATTAAAACCTGTATTAGATGTTGAAAAATGTAAAAAGATAAAATAAAAACAAAAACTTTACTCACAGTGCAGGATGTACTGCTGTAGTCTCAGGTAACATGAGGTAAAGGCAAGAATGTTAAGGTGATGTTTTCATTTTAAGAGGATATGAGGATAAATAAAACACCACCCTGGGCTTTAGATCGTCTATATTATTAAATAATACCCGATGCGTGAAAAACAACTGGTTTCTATTGGTAATTAGACATGATTTGTTAAGAACAAACAAAGTTTTATAACTCAAAGGTTTGCTGAGAAAAACGAGAAAACTCATTGCAGAATTAAACTCACATTGGTACATGAATTGTCTGTATCATCATATAAATTACGTTATGTTTCGTTTACAATATAGAATTAAGAATTACGAAAATACCTGATGAGAAACAAATTAACATAAAGCACTTAACTTTGTAAATATATACATTCAGTTTTTTCTGAAGACAATAATAACTATTGCATAAACAACATACTAAAAACACTTAAATATCTTTTTATACAGCGGACTAAATCTCATCAGCTTTGCAGAATTGGTTGAGAGATACGTTTGACTTGGATTTGTTGAATCTTACTTATTCTTAAAGCTAGCTTAGACTATAGTAAAAAATAAATGCCATCACACCATTTCAAGAGATTTCTGTCTTAATTTTCTTTGGTTTAAGAAATCCCACCATATTTGTCTGTTACTCTTAACTAAAATTAAATACACACTTAATACTATTGTATTCAAATACTCTCCGAATTCTACTAATACTTCAATAAATACAGTCGCTATTTTTAAAACTACAAATAAATTAGGTATTATCAAAATATTACTAAAAACTAATATCAACGTACATATGTAGAACCGATGCCATTTATTAGCAGAAATAATCGCCTTAGATTCACTACCGCGAAACAGAGCATATACTACTGTTACGTAAATAACAAAATTAATCACTATAGGTACAATAAATATTAAAAATATTGTTGATAACATAATTATGTATTCTGCGTCACACAAATAAAAAATGAATACAGTTAGAACCATTACGATCACTAGTACAAAAGGCAAACCCCAGCCAAATAGGCTACTTACAAGGAACCTCCTGGGAATGTCATACTTAAACACTTTTACAAAATCAACGTAGAAAATATAACACAACACTGCCAACCAGCAATAGTACGATATGTAGAGAAACAACAATAAAAATATAGGAAGAAAACGTAACACCGCTGAACGAGCCAATGCTTTGTAAGATATAATATCGTTCAAATTGAAGACTAGTAGTCGCAGCATATTCACAAAGATAACACTGAGGAGCACATAGTTTTTGTAATGACGGAACTTCTTGATGATGCACCACGATATCACTCCGTATATGACTGCTGTTAGAGTCAATATGAGTAAAGCCCAGGCTATGATGTCTAATGCAGCGTCTCCAAGGAGCGCTTGGATCAAAGAAGTGCTGGTAGTGCCTGTGTCATCGTCGGTGATGTCCGTGATACGGGTCCACACTTGCTCGTGCATCGCGACTAACGTCCACTCCTGATAGTATCATAATACACAGTGAGCGAAGTTATTGATTTTCGATGGCTACAAGACTTGTCTTTTATCAGGCTCGTCTTCCACAAGGGGTACCCAGACTGGTTTTTCGTGTCTTATATTAGTGTACGTTTACGTACGTACGTATTATGTTTTTCCTTCTATTTTTACCGGCTTGTTTTTAGTTGCTGGACAGGTCTTTTATTTTTGTCTGTACAATCAACAAATCATTATTTTAATTCGTTTATTATAGATAAATTATGTTTGAAAAAAAAAATGAATGCTTTTACTGAAATCGTTACTCTCGCTTGTAAAAAAGGACCGAGCCGAATACGCTTCCTTGTGCTACTCCAGCTTTCATTTGCTCCCAATCGGGGTAAATTCCTTCTTGTTTTACTCTTGGTACTCTTATAAGAATTGATCTATGATGCAGTGCTCTAGGATCCAGGTATTCAGACGTGTATAATAACTTTTTCTTTAGTTTAAATAAAAGGTGTCAAGTCCTACTTTATCAAACACTTGTACCAGGTCTAAGAACTCAGTCGGTGGTCGTGCTTTTACAACGTTGATACGACAGGGGGGTTTCCTTAAAACGTGTGGTTGTACTCATCAATATGAACAACTTTTACTATGCGACCAACCCTAAAATCACGAAAAAAAATCCGCTCCTCTATACATTTTGTCAAATTATATGAACATAAATGTATGGAGAAGCGGGTTGGTCGCATAGTAAAAGTTGTTCATATTGATGAGTACAATAACCCGTTTTAAGGAAAGCCCCTCTGTCGTATCAACGTTGTATAATAAAAAAAAAACTACGTATGACTACTAATTTTATGTAATATTTAGTGACATCCATCATCTGCCTAGCCTTTTTCCCAACTATATTGGGGTCGGCTTCCAGTCAAGCCGGATTTAGCTGAATACCAGTATTTTACGAGGAGCGGCTGCCTACCAGACCTCCACAACCCATTAACTGGGGTAATACGGTACTTCATGGCAAGACTGGAGAATATTTAGTGACGGTTTTGATTAATATAGTCGTAATTTAATGAAACACATAACTTGCATGGTGTTAGTATAAAATTTAATGTCAAACTTAAATTAGTGTGCAATGAATCCTACCCTCTATTATGATCTCTCTTTATCACTCAATGATTTGTTGGAAGAAAACTCAACTTTGAGGTTAGTTCACGTACGTAACATGAACTCTGTTATCCATTTAATGTTTTAAGGATAACAAATATATTTATCATTGTGTACAATCTAGACTAAAGGAGCTCAAAATTGTAATGCAATGTCCACATTACATTTTAGTGTGTTAAAAATTAACAGATATATGTATGTAACATGAACATATGTATGCAATATGGCGCGATTGATTAAATAAAACATCTGAAACAAAAAGATTTTGAAATTTATTTCTCAGACCACTCTTTTGAGGATAAAATGAGGGGACACACGCAAATGCCAGCTAACCAGTTCTTCTGAACGGAAAATTTTTAGTCTCGATCCTGGTCAAAACTGTATATTTTAAAATACATGTTTAAATTGCTTTGTACGTCATAGCATTTTTATGTTTCATGTATTGATATTTAAAAAACATATTGTTACGAACATGAGTAATTAAATGCCGGTTTACTAGCAGATAACTTTATTCACCACAAAACAATGACAAGTTAGTCCAATCAACAAATAACCAATCACTATAAACACTCAGAGTTCCGTTTAATATCGCTTAGGTCGCTAGGTATCACTTCACACACTTAGGTAGTTCGCTCTGTATCGCTGACGAAATCAAACTGAACTGCTTCTAGCCGGGGACCCGTATTTATATGCGAAGCCATCGAAAGTTCTCGATACCGACGTTTCAAGGACATTCTAGCACAAAATAGTCGCATCGGGAGGCCATAAATCATTATTATTACTCTCGTAAGTAGGTACTTATCTACCACCTTACATGCGAATTTCGACTCTATTGCTAATACCGGAAGGTACAAATTCCCTTATCCACCTACATAACTACCTACTGAATTTTATCTAATAATAATAGTGTATGTCGGACTTTTCTGGAATTTGGCAGGCCTGAGTATGTACTCCTATTCTCGAAGCTTCGCACAGCAATGCGTTTTAATTATTTGATGCTACCCTTGGTTCTGTCGAAGATATAGCGTACTCAAGTTTCACGGCGTAACAGTGCCCCCTTCTTAGTCATGCTCGTCCCGAGCATTATTAGATCCTTGATACGGCGCCAATCTATCCACGTGGACTACCTTAGGTTTCCCTCGTAACCCTTTCTTGATGCGGTAGGTAACGTCGTTGATCCTTTTTATCACGGTGTAGGGTCCCTCCCATCGAGCTTGAAGTTTCGGCGACTTCCCTTTTCGTCGAAGTGGGTTGTGGAGCCAAACCAGTGCACCTTCCTCAAATCCCTTGGCGTTGGCATTGCGGTCGTATCTAGTTTTCATTGTAACGCTGGTGTGCAGGCTATTCTCACGCACTCGTTTATGCACTTCATCCAATTGATCTTGGAGGTCACTTACGAAGTCCGTAACTGGCTTAGTCTTGTCAGGTGGCACGCCGGTTATGGTATCGACTGGAAGTCTCATCTCCCTGCCGAAATTCACTCTTGCTGGGGTATGGCCCGTGCTATCATGCACTGCTGATCGATAAGACATCAGAAATAGTGGAATATACCGGTCCCAATCTTTCTGATGGTCATCGACAACCTTAGCCAGGTGATTCTCCAGGGTCTGGTTAAACCTCTCCACCATTCCGTCCGACTGTGGGTGCGCAGGTGTTGTGCGTGTCCTGTAAATCCCCAGAAGAGTGCACATTTCCTGGATCAGCGCAGATTCGAAGTTGCGGCCTTGATCGGAATGGATCTCCAAAGGTGCGCCATACCGACATACTACTTCTTCGACCAGCTTTTTCGCCACTGTCGTCGCTTCCTGATTGGGTATGGCGAAAACTTCAGGCCACTTTGTGAAATAGTCCTGTATCACCACTATGTATTTGTTTCCGTCATCTGTCACTGGGAAAGGTCCAGCAACGTCGATGGCAATGCGTTCCCATGGGGCTCCTACATTGTACAACTGGAGCTTGCCCCTGCTCCTAGTCTGTGGTCCTTTCACGGATGCGCACGCTGTACATTTCCGACACCATTGCTCTATGTCTTCTCTACAATTGAGCCAGTAATACCGCTGTCTCACTTTCAGTAGAGTTTTCTTGATTCCCAGGTGTCCACCAGAAGCGCCATCGTGTATCTCCTGAAGCAGGGGGACCACTTCACGTCGTGGTACTATCACTTGTGTGGTCACCTCCTTGCCATCGTTCGATTCCCATTTCCTACAAAGCACGTCATTTTCTAGGACTAAACTGTCCCACTGTGCCCAGTAGCTCTTTGTGACAGGACTATGTGACGATACTTCATTCCACTGAGGCCTAGTTCCACTACGCTTCCAGTCCAGTATAGGTCGAATATCGTCATCTTCTTCCTGGGACTTCTTAAAGTTGCCTTCAGCCCTAATTAAGTTCACGTGTTCCCGGGCTTCATTTTGCTGGCAATGTCTACAGTCCTCATTACATGGACGTCGCGACAGGGCGTCAGCATTGTTATGCCCTTTTCCACTACGATGTTCCGTCACAAAGTTGAACTCCTGCAGCTGCTCTAGCCATCTTGCAACTTGACCCTCAGGGTTTTTGAATTGTAGAAGCCATTTCAATGCAGCGTGGTCCGTCCTCAACGTAAACTGTCTCCCTATGAGGTACTTGTGGAAATGTTGCAAAGTTTTTACAACAGCCAGTAGTTCTCGTCGAGTCACGCAGTAGTTCCTTTCTGGTTTTGAAAGTGCCTTACTGAAGTAAGCGATCACGACTTGCCTATCTTCTTGCACCTGCGACAGCACTCCACCAATTCCTGTGTTGCTGGCGTCGGTATCGACGACAAATCTTCCATCTCTGCTCGGATACCCCAGTATAGGCGCTTCACATAGCCGTTGCTTTAGTTCGTTGAATGCTGACTCACAGTTCTTGTCCCAGATAAAATCTCGTTTATCCTCAGTCAGCTGATGTAAAGGTTTTGCAATGTCCGAAAAACCCATAACAAACCGTCTGTAGTATGTGCACAACCCTAGAAATGCACGTACTTCTGTTTTGTTCTTTGGAGCCGGCCACTGTTGGACAGCCTTTATCTTCTCAGGATCGGTTCTCACTCCATCGGCGCAGATGACATGTCCTAGGTAGCTGACCTCCTTCTTGAACAGGGCACACTTCTTTGGGCTTAGTTTTAGGTTAGCCCCCCGTATCCTGGTGAATACTTTCTCCATATTTCTCAGGTGTTCCTTAAAAGTGCGGCCCATTATAATGACGTCATCCAAATATACCAGACAGACGTCACCAAGAAGGCCCACCATGACTCTATCCATGAGGCGTTCAAACGTCGCTGGAGCGTTGCACAACCCAAAAGGCATGACGTTAAATTGCCACAGGCCGTTGCCAATTCCTGTACTGAACGCTGTCTTTTCCTTATCTTTCTCGCTAATTTCCACTTGCCAGTAGCCACTTTTCAAGTCAATGGTTGAAAACCACTTCATACCACTGAGCATATCCAGTGTATCGTCTATCCTAGGCAAGGGATAACTGTCCTTCTTCGTTACATCATTCAGCATTCTGTAGTCTACACAGAATCTGGTACTGCCGTCCTTCTTCTTCACCAGAACGACAGGAGAAGACCATGGGCTCGTAGAAGGTTCAATTATTCCGCTATCAGCCATATCCTTTACCATTTCTGCTACCTCAGTTTCTTTAGCCCAGGGTATGCGGCGCGGTCTCTGTTTAATTGGTCTAGCATCGCCTGTATCTATCTCATGCTTGACGAGACCTGTTCTTCCGCAATCTTTTCCCGTTGCAAAGATATCCCGGAATCGTAGCAAAAATTCCTTGGCTTGCTGTAGTTCCGAAACTGATAAATTGCTCTTAGAATTTTCCAGAAGTTGCTGGATGTGATCAGGTTCACCTTTTATTGCGTCTTGTTTTACTGAAGATGTGTTGATTTGGCGGAGATACTTCACTTCTTCACATCTTCCAACAACACTGTTTTTCTTCAACTGGATCTCCTTTTTCCCAAGATTTACAATCCTGACCTTGGATCTTCCTTTCGTCATAACTAATGTCCTCGCGGTGATAAGTTCTGGGTGCCGGCCAATGTCTTCAACCATAACACATCTGCGTTGCCTAACTTTCTTAGGAAATTTAACTTCGACTAAGGTTTCCGTTCTTGGAGCCAATGTGGTATCCTTTAAGCAATAGAGGTTGCATGTGTTAATTCCTTGCAGGAAGACTTCTTGGTCTGGGAATTTCAATACTCCTTTATCGATATCTAAAACACATCGGTAATTCCGCAGGAAGTCGAGACCCAGTATGCAATCGTCGGTAATATTCGCAATTAACGCTGAATGGGTGTACACTTGATCACCGATTTTAAACTCGATTTCTGTATCACCGAGGACGGAGACTGGCTGACCGGTGGCTGTCTGAAGTCGGTAGGCTGGGGTTTCTGTCTGCCACAAGATGGTGCGTTTCAGCAACTCAGGTCTTATAATAGTCCGTGACGCCCCGGTGTCAACGGTGAAATTGCAAGCACGTTGATTCAGCGTTCCCTCGATGATCAAACTATTTCCGTTGTGGACTTGATTGATGGTGATGGTTGGGGCCTTCAGTTGACCAGCCAGCACCCGCCCCGCGGCCCTTAACGACTCCTCGTTAACTTGAGTTCCGGAGTCCACACTTCCCCTCTTCCTCTTGGGGCAATCGGTACGAATGTGCCCTTTTTCTCCACATCCATAACACGTCGGAATATAGCGGGACTTTGCCGACGAAGCCACTTCTCGGTGACGTGGTTGCACTGAAGGTGAGACCACCACTTCCCGAACTCTGTGCGTACGTGAGTCTTGTCGTACGGCTTCCACTTCCAAAGCGTGGGCCATCGCACTCTTCAGAGTTTGGTGGTGTCCGAGTCGCACCGTAGCCCTGACTTCAGTATCCCGTAGACCGTCGATGAATGCTTGCACCAGATTTACTTCCACCATCTCCGGTGTCATCGACATATATGCCCGCCGGACCAGCCGTTCAACCTCTACTCCCCACTGCTGAAGACTCTCGTTCGACCTCTGCGTTCTCTCGCGAAGTTGCGCGCGGAAAACATGTTCGAGGTGCTTGTCACCATAGCGAGTGTCTAGTCCCTCCATTAGACGCTCCAACGTCCTGCCGTCTGAAGGAAGGTTCTCTAGGACCAGCAGAGCGTCCCCTCGTAGGGCCAAAGTTAACGCCGCGAAAGACTGGTCATCATCCCAGCGGTTCGTCTTGACCAGTGTTTGGAATTGGTACTTAAAAGCCGTCCAGGATGACGTGCCATCAAAACGCGGCATATCAAATTTTGCGGCTGATGCTTGAACAGCAACGGGTTCGCGTGCTTCGAGCTTGACAATTCTGGTTTCGAGGCTATCAGCTCGGGCGGAAACCTCCTTGACCTCTAAGGTGAGATTTTTCACTTTCCCGCCCAACGTGACGAGGCCGTGATCGATTTTTTCGAGGATCAGGTTCTGCTTAGCCTCTTGATCCCGGCGGGCTTCCTCCTGTTCGCGGCGGGCAGCTTCCTGTTCGCGGCGGACAGCTTCCTGTTCGCGGCGGGCAGCTTCCTGTTCGCGGCGGGCTTCTTCCTGGTTAGCCGCGATTAGATCCTGGAGCTTACGCTGGTTAGCCTCTTGTTCGCGGCGGGCTTCCTCCTGGTTAGCCGCGATTAGGTCCTGGAGCTTACGTTGGTTAGCCTCTTGTTCGCGGCGGGCAGCTTCCTGTTCGCGGCGGGCAGCTTCCATACTAGCTTGCATGGCGGCCAACACTGCGGCGAGGTTCATTTCCGAGGATGGCCCTGTTGGCGCCTCAGCAGCTGCCGTTGCTCCCATACCAGCCCGATCTTCCGCTTCCAGACGTTGACGTGCAGCATCCATCTCCACTTGCCTCCTTGTTCGTGGTCCCTGTTCGTCGTCCCTCTGTAGTAATGGCATCTCACTTCTGACACCAGTTGTTACGAACATGAGTAATTAAATGCCGGTTTACTAGCAGATAACTTTATTCACCACAAAACAATGACAAGTTAGTCCAATCAACAAATAACCAATCACTATAAACACTCAGAGTTCCGTTTAGTATCGCTTAGGTCGCTAGGTATCACTTCACACACTTAGGTAGTTCGCTCTGTATCGCTGACGAAATCAAACTGAACTGCTTCTAGCCGGGGACCCGTATTTATATGCGAAGCCATCGAAAGTTCTCGATACCGACGTTTCAAGGACATTCTAGCACAAAATAGTCGCATCGGGAGGCCATAAATCATTATTATTACTCTCGTAAGTAGGTACTTATCTACCACCTTACATGCGAATTTCGACTCTATTGCTAATACCGGAAGGTACAAATTCCCTTATCCACCTACATAACTACCTACTGAATTTTATCTAATAATAATAGTGTATGTCGGACTTTTCTGGAATTTGCCAGGCCTGAGTATGTACTCCTATTCTCGAAGCTTCGCACAGCAATGCGTTTTAATTATTTGATGCTACCCTTGGTTCTGTCGAAGATATAGCGTACTCAAGTTTCACGGCGTAACAATATTAATCGTAAATTAATATATATTTCTTCCATTTGGGTTTTTCTTTTAGACTAAATATTTTTATATTAGACTTTTTAGATTTTTATATTTTTTATATTAGACTAAATATTGGCTCCTGAAATACAGGCTCTTGGCCTAAAAATAGCTTAGGAGGAACCGTTATGTACAACAACTATCTGTAACTGTGTACATTTTTTTCAAATTGTAAATATACGCATAAACAACGAAATGTAATATATTGATTTTATTAACTTTTCCTTCATCTCTTCTATGTTCAAATAAGACGTTGCGTCTATATTATTATCTTAGCCTGTACTGACCCACTGCTGGGCAACAGCCTCCCTCCATTTTTTCCATCTTTCTCGGCTTTGAGCCACTTATCCAAGTCATCCCACTATCTCCTTCTTGGTCTGCCGAGACAGACCAAGCATCTTCATTATTTATATCATCAAAATTTGCAGCGTCAGCAAAATTTTCATCCATTCGCATATTACCCTTACCTACTATCCCATAAAACCAGGAAAAACGTATTTATTTAGAAAATGGGTAAATCCTATTATGATTACTGCTACCCGGATAGAGCACAGAAAAGTTGAAGTATAGTGTCTCGTTTTTATCCTGTTCCTACGCATTGTACGTCAACACACACCTTTCCACTATTTTTGGCAGACCGGTACTGCCTTTTGATGACGGGTGAGACTGCCATCATGTGATTAAACTCATTTAATATTCCAATTTTTCAAAGCGTCAGTGTTTGCTTTTCGTGGGCAGATCAGGTCTTCAAGTTTTTTTTTGTATACCATAAACTAGTGCTTGACTGCAATCCCACCTAATGGTAAGCAGTGATGCAATCGTTGATGGTGAGGCGCACTGGTTTATTAAGAGCCTATTCACTCTAGTCTTGAATATACCCAAATTATAATCGGACGGAAAGACCGTAGCAGGCAAATTGTTCCAATCCTTCGATGTACGCGGTATAAACAACGAGGCAAACCGCTTTGTCCGGACCTTGCAGGTTTCGACAACGTAAGGATGGATACTCGCCGTAGTCTTCTTCGTCTTCTTATTCTTACCTGAATTCACGATCATTGGCTTCATAATTGTTGATTTTGACAAGTTAACAATACCAAACTTGTCAAAATTAACAATTATGAACCGACCACGACTTTTCTTGGCACTCATCGTACCACTATTGTACTCGGACGTCACAACACACGCCTTTCCACTATTTTTGGCAAACCGGTACTGCTGCTGATGACGGGCGACCCTGCTGGCAGTCATGTGATTAGACTCATTTAATATTCAAATTTTTCAAAGCGTCAGTGTGTGCGTAACGTGGGTAGATCAGGTCCGCAAATCTGCTATTAAATTGTATCTGAATTTACGATCATTGGCTTCATAATTGTTGATTTTGACAAGTTTAAAAGAAAAAAAAGATAGAAAACATATTTATTCCGACCTAGATGGACGCACACTAAAATATGCATTAAAACGTAAAATATATAACGATAATAAATATTAATTGTTAACTTGTCAAAATCAACCGGAGGTCCGCTTTGCACTGGACACTCGATTGCCAAGAACCAACACAGATAACGAAACACCATCAGCAAGAAGCTAATCTAACAGAAACTTGACAACCCTCAGTTAAGAAGAATACGATACACGTATAAAGGCGAGACCACAGGCTCAAGGCTATCAGTATTTTACACGATGCATTTTGGAGAGTTTGCGCGGGAATTACATGACTTTCCACCATCACCTTTGTACCATAGGACATCCCGACGTACGGCGGTATCCACCCTTACGTTGTCAAAACGTCTACGGTCTGGACTAACCGTGTCGTCTTTTACGAATATACCGTGTATATCGAATGCCTAAAAAAATTGCCTTCAGTGCTCTCCCAGTTTGATTATAATTTAGGTGTCCTCAAGGCTAGAGTGAATGGGGTCTTAATGACCGGAGTCTTAATGAAATGGGGGGGAATAAACTATTGCGCTTCACCATCAAGGATTGCCTATTTGCTTTTTATCAGGTGGGATCTCAGTCAAGCACTAGTTTAAGTACTAATATTTAAAAAAAAAACCGGCTTTATTTGGCTTGTATCACCAGTATTGTCACCGAATAGGAACTGGTTGTCAATGACGAGTCTACTGAATGCTGATAGACATGTGAATGAATTGATATAGTAGGCTCTTTTTTTCAAAGTGATTTGTAACACAAGACAGTGTGGACGCGTGCCTACGTACAATGGCCGACAACGCTAACAGTGTTAACAGCGCACAATCTGTAGTCCAACTCGTTGGACATACTGCTATTCTGACCAGTTACTGGATTTTGTGTATAACATGCCTTATACCAATCTTATACGGAGTGATATCATGGTGTATCATCAAGAAGTTTCGCCATTATAAAAATTATGTGATTCTCTCTGCAATCGTGGCCAATATGCTACGAATATTTATAAGTAACGTACCTGAGACCTTTTTCAATGATATGACTTCAGAAATCTTTATCGTCCTACGTTTTATGTACTTTCTGTTGACTTTCTTTTATTTGTCACACAATTGTTGGTTGCTAGTGCTGTGCTATATTTTTTATGTTGATTTTGTAAAAGTGTTTAGCTTTAACTTTCATAATAGGTTCCTTAAGAGCAGCCTCATTGGCTGGGGTGTGCCTTTTGTAACAACTTCTTTATATTTTCTTGTTGGATTGTCATTGTATGCTTATGATAATTCTATTGACATAATAGGACTGCCTATTGCCGGTTTTATAATAATATTCCCTCTAATAGTTAATTTTATCATTTACCTAACTGTAGTATATTCTCTATTTCGAACTAATAAATCTGGTATGATTACATCTACTAATAAATGGCGTCGCTTCTATATATGTACATTGATATTTGTATTTAGTGATGTTACAATATTGATCAATATATTTCAACTTTTTCAAGTATTTGAAGTTTTAGCTACCGATGTAATATCAATGCTGGGAGAATATTTAAATGCGCTAGCATTAAATGTGTATATAGTTGTAGTAAAGAGTAATAGGGATATATGGCGCGATTTTTTAAATAAAAGAAGATTGAAACATAGCTCTCTTATAATAAAACCTGTTGAACCACTTTTGAAATAAGTTAAAATTCAAATGATGTTCAACAGGACATCATTTAAGGTCAATTAATATATCGGTCAATTTTAAGGTCAATCGTCGAGCTAAATATAGACTGACCTTAACTTTTAGATAGACTTGTTTCTAACAAAAACCTCAAAAATTCTAAAATATATTGCGTCTTAGTTTAAATGTTGTACTAAGTATGTGTTATGATTGAGTTGCCTATGCAAAATACCTAATGTGTACCTTTTGTTAGGTATGATTTGCTCTTTAAAAATTAGAGCAAAGTTAGTTCATGAATCCCCGACCGGTCCTATGAGACCGCGCTGTTATTGTTTTACTATTGTGTCTCGTTTTGCGGGTATGTGATAGGTTAAAGCTCCAAGTACGCCTGAAAGATATGCCAGAGAAATTGGTGGGACCAGTTCGAGACGATGCTAATCAGGGTCACAGATTGTGGGAAGAAGTTACCTTTCTAAAAATGGCAGCTGCAGGAACACTGAAACTCCACCCACATGTTCAGCTGAAGGAACACTGAAACTCCACCCACATAGCTCAATGCTATTTGGACAAAATTTGAGTTGTTAGTCAATGGACAAGGAAAGAAGAGGATTTAAATCAATTGCTGAGATATGTAGCAGAAGATGGGTGACTCTACAATGATTCGTCAAAAAAAGCAGTTGTGTTTGCTCACGACTTTGTTTACAGGTACACAGACATAAAGATCAAAGTTTAGTATAATTTTTAGATATAGCTAATAATAAATGTTGAATTTTTGTAAAAAAAAAAACAGTTTTTTACTACCTATGCTATTATTCAACAAGATCAAATAAATATATTGTTTTGTCTCACGAATTGTTAAAAGTTATAAGTTCAAAGACATAAGGACCAAATCATCATCTGCCTAGCCTTTTCCCAACTATATTGGGGTCGGCTTCCAGTCAAGCCGGATTTAGCTGAATACCAGTATTTTACGAGGAGCGGCTCACTAACAGACCTCCACAACCCATTAACTGTGGTAACACGTTATGGCAAGACTGGAGTCAGATTTACTAGCTTCTGACTATCCGTAATGACAGCCAAAGATCTACAAATGACAGCGGGACCTACGGCTTAACGTGCTTTCCGAGGCACGGAGGTAACTCGTTATGTTAAGATGGTCACCCATCCACAGACCAACCTAGGCAAGCGTTGCTTAACCTTGAAGATCGACCTGTGCAGCTGTTATTATCTAGCCACGAGCTCCTCACATAAGGACCAAATATATTATTGTATTTAGTATAATTTCTAGATATTTCTAATAATAAATGTTGAACTTTTGTAAAAAAGTATTTTTACTACCTATGCTAATTTTCAACACGATTTAAAAATATATCGGATCCGGGTGTCAATGGATGACGACGCCACAGTGGACATCTAAGCTAACACGCCCTCCTGCTCCGCCCAAGAGCGGGAGAAGTCATTCTGATGATTAATAAACCACTTAAAAAAAAAATTAAAAAAGCCCGTATTCTGTCAAAGTGACATGTGTCACTTAGAACAAATGGACAAACAATCATAATTTGTTCTTCTTCCGAGCTCCAGTAGTATTGATGTTTTAAGGGAGTAGAGCGGGATCTTGATACAAACACGTGTCCGGTTGATCTGTGTTTATTCGTAAAAATGGACCTACTTATATTTACATTCAGTTTGGTACAAATAGTGCGGGTGTACTATGCCAAATCGAATTACAAATAATCGAATATCAATTCATCGACCACTATAAATCGAACGTCTAAATACTCGAACGTTCATAATATCGAAAGGTTATTAAATCGAACATTTAATACATCGCACACTAATACATCGAGTGTTCAAAATATCGAATGCGTGTTTGATCGAGCATTCAACACGTCGCATATTCATTTTATAGAAAGATATTTTTAAGAATATAACATAAACAAAAATATTAGTGATAAATCACATTTTAATCTTTAAATAAAAACAAAATGGATTTATTAGTTTCTCCACGCAATTGCAAATTTGCAATTCACAAAATTTTAAAATGTACCTATCAAAGATAATAATAATTAAAGATTAAAATGTGATCTATTAGTAATATTTTTGTTTTTGTTGTATTCTTAAAAAATATCTTTCTATAAAATGAATATCCGACGCGCGACGTGTTGAATGCTCGATCAAACAAGCATTCGATATTTTGAACACTCGATGTATTGAGTGTGCGATGTATTAAATGTTCGATTTAATAACCATTCGATATTATGAACGTTCGAGTATTTAGACGTTCGATTTATAGTGGTCGATGAATTGATATTCGATTATTTGTAATTCGATTTGGCATAGTACACCCAAATAGTGCTTAGCCTATGATATTTACAATAATAGCGTCCGTCAGAGGGAAAAGACATTAAAAATGATATAAATAGAGTAGCTGCCAATCGAGCACGTCGATACCTTTGGGTAGAAAGGTCGTATAAACCAAAACCCGACTTTTCAGTAGAGCAGAAAAACTATTTTTTTTTATATATAAAAATTCATAACTTTTTTCCTTTTGAAGTTATAAAAAAATGATCTATGAGAAAGGTTCTTACATTTTGCAGATGAAAAAGGTTAAATTATCAAAACCCAGCTATCTTCTTTAGTTTTAAATTTAGCTTGCATTTACGTCTAAGAAAAAATCAATGTTTGGTTTATACACCCCATGAAAATGTACTTTGAAAAAACTGTGGGGGTCGTATATCCATTTTTGGTAACCATAAGGGTCATATTTAATGTCGTAAAAACCCATATATGTAATTTTTTTTGTATTAAAAACCATTTATAATCATAGATCAATTGAATTCTGACTAATAAATAATCCTGTTACACATAAAATTAGTAGGGACTCAATTATTATTATTCTAATACCCAATAATGGTCGATTCAAATAAAATAAAAGTACCTGAAATATGAAATCAACATTTATTAAGTATTATAATACATTCTAATCAATGGTATCTGTCCGGTACCTATCATTTATCGCGCTCGTTCTTTTGCTTGTCGCTGCGCGCAAATGCGAGCCTTGTATGTTGATCGTAAAGTGCTTCTTGCAATCTTGTTCTTCCTGCCCTTATCCCATATTACTTGGGAGTCGGCGCAACACGTTTTCTTCTTCCAATTCTGTCCTGTCGTCCGTAACACTATCACTAACTTCCTTTTCTTTCTCATCGGTCCTTACGCAATCTATCCATATTTTCTTTGGCCTCCCTATCCCTCTCCATCCATCCACATGTAAATTCAGAACTCTTTTAGTAACATGCGTTTCATCCCTTCTCTTCACATGACCATACCAAGACAAACGATTTCCTTCCAACTTTTCAGTCACTGGCGCCACTTTCAAACTTCCCCTAATACACTCATTTCTCAGTTTGTTCATTCTTGTCACACCACACATCTCAATATTCTCATCTCCACTACATGCAATCTTTTTTCATCCATCTTTTTCACCACACACGGACTTGTAGATCCCTTCAACTTGAAGGGCATCCGTGGATCACAAGTTGTTCCCGTGACCTGTCGCTATTTCATCCATCCTTCGTTGCTCGGATGTGTTATGTCCCGGTCTACCTCACCATTTCCTTGAACAAGCGAACCGAGGTACTGAAAGTCGGAACAAATCGGTATGGGCGTCTTAGCGAGAACTAAAGGCGAAAGATTGGAGGGAAATCGCCACGAAATCGCAGAACAAGTACTCTTTTTTGGTTCTACTCAATTTCAGGCCAACACTCTCGAATCTTTGCCACAACACCTCCAATCTGCTCTGAACCTCAAGGCCACTCTCGGCAACCAGCGCAATATCATCGGCAAACAGCATACACCAGGGGGCATCTTCCTGAATGTCTAACGTCAAAGCGTCCATTGTCAGCAGGAAAAGTTAAGGGCTGAGAGCCGACCCCTGACGTGGGCCGACCGCCACATTCAAACTGCCACTGGTGCCTACTGTAGACCGGACTTGGATACTACACCGACTGTACATCGATCGGATCAACTGCACATACTTCACAGGCACACCTTTCTCCTTAAGAGCCTACCACAGAACCTCACGATGTACCCGGTCGTATGCCTTTTCGAGGTCAATTGGATTGGTGGTGGGATTGATTCCGACGCACTCAACGCTTTCAGACGTGCTCATCAATGTATTAGATATTTAATAAATTAACATTAATCGCTTAAATAGTGACCTAGTTTTTGGTGTACTGGCGTGTTATACAGACACACTTTGTAAGTGCTGACAAGTTTGAAATGATCTATCTGATTGGATTATTATAACTTAAATATGGATAACAGTCCCTTCAATCGGAGCGGGATAACGCGACGCAGCCCTCCTCCAACACCTACACCGACGCAGCCCCAGCAACATAGTTGTCAACGTGCCCAGGAAGATGAAAAATTGGAGGTTGTTTCGACTCCAGACATTCAGATCTAGCTGAGCTCTATTGAGCAGCACCTGCATGAGGTATGCAATATTTCTTCTGATGGAAAATTAAACTCAGATCAGAAGCTAAAAATAAGCAGTTTATGCCGAAAAGTTGGTTATGGCGTTTCTCAACTAGCAGTCCAATACCAATCGCTAAAGAAAAATGCCCTGATGACCCATAACTCCTTAAAAATTTTGAGGGAAGAACGAGACCTAAAGGATTGTGTGCTAGAAGTGAACCGGACGATTAAAGAATCGTATGGAAAGCAGATAACCGCTACGTCTTCTTTTGCAGACATGGTAAAGAAAGGGTCCAACAGTTTTGTTCGTCCTAATTCTTTTAGCTCTTTGGCGATCTATCCTCGCGACAACACAAAGACCAGTGATGAAACCAAGAACATCGTCCAGAAAATCGTTTGCCCTAGTGACATGAAGCTAAAAGTTAGAGGCGTTCGTAAAATAGCAAAAGGAGGACTGATTATAAGTACCGAGACGAAAGAGGATTTAGAAAAACTGAAGAAAACAGTCCAACTAGCGTCTTCAGGCCTCACCGTCGATGATCCCCACAAGCGCAAACCTCGCATCATAGTTATAGGAGTCCCTGCTTTAATGGCTGAAAATGAGGTTTTTAATTGTATTTATGACCAAAACTTGGTCGACAAATTGCCAACTATGACCAAAGATGCATTTTTGACCTCAATAAAGCTTAGCCATAAATCTGGCAGGAAAGATTCAGAGAACTGTAACTATATTATAGAGGTTACAGCTTCAATTCGGAAGGCACTCATCACGCAGGATAGACTATTTGTCAATTGGACGTCCTGTCCGGTACGAGACTTCACTCTGGTAACGAGGTGTTACAAGTGCCAGCAGTACGGTCATGCAGCCAAGACGTGCAGAGTCGCTGCCCCTACATGTGGACATTGCGGTGAAGAAGGGCACACAACCCAAGACTGCACAAAGAAAGCCGACACACCAAAGTGCGCAACATGTTTGCGCTTTAAAAAACCTGCCAACCACAAGACAGGAGATCCAGAGTGTCCTGCTAAGAAATCGGCCGAAAACAGGTACATCAATTCGATCGATTATGAGGGCGCCTAATGAGCGTCACACATATACATATAACTTAGACTTAATTTACTGTTTATATTTTTCTTAGTTTTATGGATAGTAATTTAATAACTGATATAGATAATACATTTGTAACAGTTTCAAAGCAATGTAAGGTGGAGGAGTGCAGTCAACATTTTTCCGACTCTCATAAGTCATTAACCATACTAACCGAAAACATTCGTAGCATTTATAAGAATATGGATGGCTTTAACATTCTTCTTCATAGACTAAACTTTGAATGTGATATATTGGTACTAACTGAGTGCTGGCTATGTGATCGTCAGGCCTACCTCCCCGAAATACCGGGGTATAACTTATTTTATACCACAATAAACAACAACCAAAATGATGGTGTGGTTGTTTATTCCAAAGAAACACTAGAGGTCACAGTCGAAGAATCAACTCTAAAGGACTGTATGAGTAATTGCTTGATCATCAAACTAGGTACTGCCACAGCAATAATCGCGATGTATAGATCACCTTCTGTCAGAAACTTGGAAAGTTTTCACACTTCCTTAAACCAAATATTTCAAAGTTTGTGTTCGTATAAGAATGTTATACTAACGGGTGATATTAATATAAACATAAACGCTGATAACTGCGATGCAGGGACCCAAGACTATCTTAATATCTGCTCATTCCATGGTTTTCTTCCCGCTCACTCTTTGCCTACTCATCAAAGCGGTTCCTGTCTTGATCATATGATGATTAAATCCAGTTTATCGTATATTACACTTGTTGCTAATTCGTCAATTACAGACCATCACGCTGTCCTACTGAACCTAAACCTAATGCTGCCTAAGCATAATCGACCTCGGACCAAAACGCAATTAAACACAAACAAACTCGAATATGATTTACGCAATCTTGACTTTAACCCAGTTTACAATACTGCTGACGCTAATTTTGCTTTATCGTACTTAGTAAAACATATTCAATATGCAATATTACGTAACACTTCTATTTCTTCCGTAAACAAAAAACTGTATAATATTAAACCTTGGATTACTCCGGGCTTGATTCGATGTATTAGACAAAAAGATAAACTTCATCAGAAAGCCAAGAAAAACCCTGACAATCCTGTCATTCAAATCACCTATAAAAGATACAGGAATTTTTGCAATAACCTCTTAAAGAAGATAAAAAATGACTACGATAAAAATGAATTAAATAGAGCAGGAAACAACAGTAAACAACTTTGGAAACATATTAAAAATGTTACTTACATGTCAAAAAAGCGTGAATCTAACTCGAGTTTACTGCTTATTAATCCCTCACCTCTTTCTTCAGCTAACCTTGTTAATAACTTTTTTGTAAACGTTGGGAAAACTCTTGCTGAAAAGATTCCATCACAAGACTATGTTCGAAGACCTTCGCTTGATTTAAGAAACAGGTGTGCCCTAAATTCTTTTGTTTTACTGGATACTGACGAAGACGAAGTTACTCGAATCATTAGTGGACTAAAAGATGACTCTGCAGTAGGATGGGACAATATTAGTAATAAGATCCTGAAACTTTGTAAACATATCCTTGTTCCACCTTTGACGCATATATTTCGTATTTGTCTTTCGGAAGGTATTTTCCCGACATTTCTAAAAAAAGCAGTTGTAATCCCTGTTTACAAATCCGGAAACAAAGACTTAGTAAATAATTATAGGCCAATATCGATACTTCCATCTATTTCCAAAATACTGGAAAAAATAATAAACAATAGACTAGTTAACTATTTGGAAAAAAATAAACTCCTATCATCGGCACAATTTGGGTTTAGACCCAAATTATCTACAGCTGATGCAGTGCACAGCTTGACAGATTACATCTCTGAAGAACTCGGCAAAGGGCAACAAACCCTAGGGGTGTTCCTTGATCTAGCGAAGGCCTTCGACACGGTGTCGCTTCCTTTACTAATAAACAAATTAGAGGCTATAGGAATAAGAGGAACGCCGCTTAAACTATTAGCCGACTACTTAGATGATCGATACCAATCTGTTAAAATAGATAACATCACGAGTGATGAGCAAGTAAGTTCTGGATATGGCGTTCCCCAGGGAAGTATCCTGCCCCTACCCTATTCTTGATCTATATAAACGATCTATGCAACCTAGATATTAAACAAGGCAAAATTGTCTCATATGCTGACGACACGGCCATAATATTTACCGCTAAAAACTGCAGCGAACTGTACGAATTCACTCAATTGGGTCTTAACACTGTGACTAATTGGCTTCAAAGCAATTTACTAACATTAAATGCTGACAAGACAAAATATATTCACTTTTGCATGCGCAATGCTCAATCTAACACTGCTAACTCTCATTTGTTTGCCCATAAATGTGGATTCCGTTCACCCAGTATGTGTGATTGTCCTCGTATCTCTAAAACTGGCGACATCAAATATCTCGGGGTTATATTAGATGACACCCTCTCTTTTAGACCACACATTGAAAGTCTAGTTAAAAGAGTGCGCAAATTAATCTTTGTTTTTAAGAAGTTGCGAGCGATCGCAGATTCAAAATTGGTGACACAGATTTATTTTGCCCTAGGTCAATCTGTCATCCAATACTGTATCACTTGCTGGGGTGGAGCACTTAAATCTCATTTACTGCCTCTTGAAAGAGCTCAGAGAGCCATTTTAAAAGTTGCCAATTTCCTTCCCTTTCTCTATCCTACAAATCAGCTGTACAAATCCTGTAACGTGCTTACTGTTCGCCAGCTTTTCATAATGCACTTAGTAATAAAACAGCACACCATGCTTTCCTACAGCGCCGAAATCATAAATAAGAGACGGAATGATATTGTTTGCCACTCCGCATTCTCAAAATTTGTATTCGTAAAAAGATTTTTTAATTTTTTAGGCCCATTTCTGTATAATAAATTAAATAGAGAATTAAGTATCTACCAATTAAATAAGTACAACTGTAAAAAGATCATTCTCCAGTATTTACTTAGCATATCTTATGCAGAAACAGAAGACTTACTTACTGTTTGTAAATAAAACGCGCCGGATATTTAAATATATTTTTTTAATTTTGTTAAATTTTAAATTTTAATTATAGTCATATTTAGTGTTAATTTATTATTTTGTATTTAAGCTCTCTCTAGCCTGAAGCACAGGTTTATCCTAGTTCAGGCAAATGAGTAACTGTCTTTTTATTCTTTAATATACCTTATTCTAAATGTGTCCTATGCTATAAATAAACGATTTATTATTAAAAATTTATTATTATATTATTAAATTATTACCATGTGCAAGTTTTTATGTGCACCTCTGATTTCTCGCACAGCTGGCGTATAGCGAAAATGGCATCCGTTGTACCCCGACCAGGCATAAAACCGAATTGGTTCTGTGAAATTTCGCTCTCTTCTCTCAACCGCCTATCAATACTTCTTCCTCTCTTACTTTCATAGTATGTGACATTAGCTTTATTCTTCTATAATTGTTGCACTCAAGAACATCACCTTTGTTTTTAAAAATGGGCACCAAAAAACTTTTGTACCAATCATCAGGTATGAATTCTTCTTTCAACAACTTATTGAAGAACAAAGCTAACCACACCCATCCATCCACTCGCAGTAACTTCCACACTTCAACTGTTATTCCAAACTGGGCCAATGGCCTTACCATTCTTCATTCCATTTACTGCTATTCTGACTTCATCCATACTAACCATTCTCACTAACCCCACATTTTCTGGTTTAGTTTCTAAAATCCCTCTCCAATCATTTTCCTCATTCATTAGTCTTTCAAAATATTCCTTCCACCTCTCTTTGATTTGTTCATCATCTGATGGAACCATTCCAGGTTCATTCTTTACACATTTTACTTGACAAACATCCTAAAGTAAGGTGCGACTTGCAATGAACATGGTTTATACACCAACGTTGCGAACTGTGTTTGGATTTACGACGTCAAATTTAAACTGTGTTTAGGTAATGCATTTAACACTTTAGGGCGTATAAACCATTTACAATTAATGCATTTAACACTTTAGGGCGTATAAACCATTTACAAATAATGCATTTAACACTTTAGGGCGTATAAACCATTTACAAATAATGCATTTAACACTTTAGGGCGTATAAACCATTTTCAATTAACGACTATTTTTACACCCTGAGTTATTTTAAATTATGGTCATTACGTCATAACAAAATTACAAAAAAAAACTATTTGGCTTTTACATTGAAAATTTACCTTTTTTAAGAGGCTATGGCCGAAAATTTCTGGGTCGTATTAACCATTTTTGAGCGAATTTCTACATTTCGTATATACAGATCGATAGAGAAAAAAATTCTGAGAAAAATGGTATATATAACTCAATTTGGCCAAAATGGTTTATACGACCTTTCTACCCAAAGGTAGCGACGTGATCCAACTCCGGGGTCGTCGCTCGACTCCACCTGACCGCTACTACCGGAACTCGGCTCTTCTGTCACCGGCGACTGCAGTTTGAGCGGCAAGTCATCATCATCTGCCTAGCCTTTTCCCAACTATATTGGGGTCGGATTCCAGTCAAGCCGGATTTAGCTGAATACCAGTATTTTACGAGGAGCGGCTCACTAACAGACCTCCACAACCCATTAACTGTGGTAACACGTTATGGCAAGACTGGAGTCAGATTTACTAGCTTCTGACTATCCGTAATGACAGCCAAAGATCTACAAATGACAGCGGGACCTACGGCTTAACGTGCTTTCCGAGGCACGGAGGAAACTCGTTATGTTAAGATGGTCACCCATCCACAGATCAACCTTGGCAAGCGTTGCTTAACCTTGAAGATCGACCTGTGCGGCTGTTATTATCTAGCCACGAGCTCCTCCACGAGTAGTTTGAGCGGTAAGTACCTATTTATTATTCCCTACCCATGTCACCAACACCACGTCAGCAGAGGAGAGGCCGGCCACCGAGTAGTTTGGAACTTAGGGGCCAATGGGCCCTAAACTGGGACCTCCACTGCCAATGGTATTTTTTTTTCGTTAGGGTAATCATCAGAATGACTTCTCCCGCTCTTGGGCGGAGCGGGAGGGCGTGTTAGACTCTTAATGACTAAACCCCTACCCCGTTCCTTCGTTGCCTTCGTTTTGGGGGACACGGTGACAACCTTTCGGATTTTCCGTGTTCCCCAGAGGCTTCGGCCCTACTGGGCCCCTACAGCCTACCGGGCCCCTACAGACTGCCGATGGTTGCGTACACCGCGTAAAATCTGGACCGTCATATCCTAACGTTTAGAAAACGACCCTCATCTAGCGTTTTCACAACTAGTTTTGAGTCGGCTTCCAGTCTAACCGGATGTTGTTGACTACCCGTGTTTTGTCGAAACCTAATTTGGGTTGGGGAGATCTGATCTGCTGGGTAATAAATACGATACTTCTTACTTGGATAGACTGATAGTCAGATTTTCTGGCTCCGGATCACCTATATCTATAATGACTGCCAAAGATCTATGAATAACCACCGAAATAATAACAGGGGTCTTTCAAAGACGTGTTAAAATGTCTGTCTTGCGATCTATGTACCCTATAAAACTCCACACCTTTAACAGTCCAGTTTAGGTCGTAAATTTAATCGCTCTTAGATCTCGTGGTAGGGCGTCAGACCACAGAAAATAAACGCCAATGTCTTAAGCAGAGATGTGAATAGGCTCTTAATGAACTAGTGCGCCTCACTATCAACGATTGCATCACTACTTACCATGAGGCGAGATTGCAATTGGGCACTAGTTTATACTAGTCTCTTTTTAATCTCTGAGACTAAAATCACATTACGTGGATTGTCACACTAGTCACAACACAAAAGAACTGGCATCATTATTATTGTAAGTTTGACATTTGCCTGTGTCAATTTAGTCTCAGGGATTAAAAAACAGAGTTTATATAAATAAATGTGCGTGTGTACAGTAAAGGCCTATTCAATCCTGAGCAATATTGGCTGCCGCTATGGGTAGAGGTACATACCGCGCGGGTTTCGCTCAGGTATTTATCATCAAGTATCGTGGCTAGAGCGACCTGAACGATATTCGCTGCCGGTGTGTGTAGAGGTACATACCGCGCGGGTTTCGCTCAGGTATTTAGTATCAAGTATCGCGGCTAGAGCGACCTGAGCGATATTCGCTGCCGCCATGGGTAGAAGTACATACCGCGCGGGTTTCACTCAGGAATTTAATAATTCGACTACCACGCGTTATTAGCGAAATCCGTTTCGGTGTGAACAGTATATAATACTACCGCATACCCACTGGGTTTTCTCTGCCCCAGACGGTAGCGAATACCGCTTAGGTCTGAACAGTAATATTACCGCATACCCACTGGGTTTTCTCTACCGCAGACGGTAGCGAATACCACACTTCACCAGAGAAAAACCAGCCTCTGGGGAACATGGAAAATCCAAAAGGTTGTCACCGTGTCCCCCAGATCTAAGGCAACGAAGGAACGGGGTAGGGGTTTAGTCAGTAAGAGTCTGACATACCCTCCCGCTCCGCCCAAGAGTGGGAGAAGTCATTCTGATGATTCCCCTACCATAAAAAGGACCAGAGAAAAAACCAAATCACATAAAATCCAGCACAATCCCTTGGAGGAACACGACAGATACGTAAAAGATAAAATTCTAGGTTGGCTGAGGAAGATATCTGCGTGAATGCGGCGGTAAGAGGGTTAGTGCAGTGACTCGCTGAGTGACTCGCGCGGGATAAATCGCATTTGTGCCCCTCTGACCGCTTCCTTAACTACACTCAATTAGGTTAGTTGTGAGGTGCGAGTTACAAGCGGTAGCGGGGATTGGTTTGTTTTATTCCTGACTAGCGACCCGCCCCGGATTCGCACGGGTGCATATTTATCAGTGTTACTCTACTATATTATGCATATAAACCTTCCTCTTGAATCACTCTATCTATTAAAAAAAAACGAATCAAAATCCGTTGGGTAGTTTTAAAGATTAATAGGGATACAGGGACAGAGAAAGCGACTTTGTTTTATACTATGTAGTGATGCGGCATGTCCTAGAACCAAAAATTCGAAGACATGTGACATCCATCAACCCGCACTGGGCCCGAGTGGTGGATTACGGCCCATTCCATCAACTAGAGAGGAGGCCTGAGTCTCAGTAGTGGGAACGTAATAAGTATAATATGCTATGCTATTCCTGACAGATTTGAGAGCTGATTTTTTGCGTTAGAAGGCCTCTCACAAAGTGGACCGATGATGGTGGTGAGGGTCGCAGGAATCCGACGGATACGAGACGCACAAGAGCGCTCGTTGTGGCGACGCCTTGGAGAGGCCTATGTCCAGCAGTGATGAGTGAACGTATTTCAGATGAGATGACGACGAGACGATAATGAGATGTTTGTGTGTACATGAATTATAAAATAAATAAATAAATGATTATGAGATTTGAGAGCTGTGTCAAAATCATCATTATTTCATCACTAATTTTCTCAAAACGGTGAAGGAAAACATTGTGAGGTAACCACACATATTCTAGAACTAAAAATTCGAAGATATATGCCATACACCAACACATTGTGTGGGCATAGTTTTTAATAGTTTATGTTATGATATCAAATACCGGAAACATCGACTCAAGAGGGAGGCTCTTCCGACCTGTCATGTTTTGTCTGATCTGAACCCGAGAGATGATTTTGGTGTATTCCCGTTCGTCCTCCTGACTTCGTCACCCTGGTGGGACGAACAGGAATTAACAAAAATAATATTAAATTTGTTCCCAATCGTCCCCTTCAGGATTATAGGGGGACGAATGGGAATATGTGAATGGGAATATATTAGGCTGTTTGTTCGAATCACGTGGAGTAATCTAATGACGCGATGCAGGATTTCGTAGTTTAGGTTTGTATGTGGCGACATCAATGGTACTAACCGTACTAACAGTGCGGGAACTACATTCGATTCATTACACGAGAGCGACACCTGAACTACAAACCCTGCATCGTGCATCACATAAGAACTACGAATCCTGCAAATATCACCACTTATATATTGCCATTGATACAACAGCCCGAAATAAACTATCAGGCAGTTGCCCACCAGACATAACACCCGTCAGTTCGGAGGATCCTCGCTTTTCAACGGAGGTATGTGGGACTTTACTCTCTGTTCCGAACACCTTCATAGTTCTGGGAGGACTGTAACAGCATACGACAAGAATCACTAAAACAAAATCGCTCTAAAAGGCTTATTAGACTTTACTAAATTTAGTCGTCTAAATGTTTCAGTTACTAAATTCAGACAAATACAATCGCATTTAGGGAAGGTAGGTTTCTAAATTAATAGGAAAAAGTACGGCTACTGACTCACTAAATCATTTAGAAACCTAATTAGAATCGAATTTAGGAAGGTGCGATCGCGTTTAGTCGCTTTAGTCTGTGTGCAGCACTTTCCGCCGGTGGTTGTCTGTTGTTATCGCTTGTTGTGAGAAAGTGCGAGTGTTCGAGAATTTCGACGAAAGAAAAGCGAAGTTTTAGTTGAAGTCTGCCGGTTATAAAACACTCATTATATTCATGTTTGATAACTTGTCGCGTTGTAATAAATATTCCTTGACCCATGTCTTTCTTTTTTTTTCTTTATTTTGATGGATCCAACGGCCACAGCCACAGCGAGGCCAATTTTTTAATTGTTGGACAGCACTGAAGCCATTATTTATAGTAATAAAACGTTCGCTCTTATTGCGTTTCAGCAGGCAACTGATTTAGTAACTATATTTAGAACAGTGTGATTAGAAGCTTCAATTTCGTTCCTTTTCTGAATCCTGATTTAGGCTACTAAATTTAGTAAAGTCTAATAAGCCCTTAACTCGTAAATTAAGCCAGAGTCTACGTTCAAACGAACGCGGCGAAATAGTTCGCCAACCATTGCGGGCGAATAGAGAAAACTGGTATAAACGAATTAAGATTTTAACTCTTCCGACGACCAGCCGAATTAGCCTTATTCTGTGCACTGCTCACTAAATACGCTTATTTTCCGTTCCGCTAATGTAATAAAATGGCGAATTTTATTATGTCGTTATTATGTGGGATTTAGTTTTCGTGGTTTTTGTGTTGGGCGATTTGAATTGTAAGTAATGACTAATAATTACTTATAGTCCAGTCAAAATAGACATTCAAGTTTGCATTAATTCCCAACAAGCTGGATTTTTGTGCAGGCCTTGAGTACGTCATTACAAATGATATGTCAAAAGTCCCCATCGATCCCGCTTGTGCGTTGTTTTTTATTCGAGGTCAAAGGTCACAAATTTGCGTTTTTTGCGCATATCTCTGAAAATACGAGAGCTACCGAAAAATGGTTCAGAGAAAGTTTGTAGATCGTAAAATTGTCTACAAAAAATATCTCAACACTTTTTTTCTACAAAGCATCGTTTTCGAGATATCGTGACTTTAGACCGCAGGAAAGTCGTATTTTAGTGTAATAATCACTGTGGTACGGTTAGCCTCAGCAGCAACGAAGTCATATTCATATTGAATGCGGTCAATGACACTACTTGCTAGCTCATAAAAGACAGCGTGAGGCGGAGATAGCTACCACATCTGGGATTAGGCCTCCTAGATTTTGAGGTAGTGAATCGTGTTTTTGTTTCAAGAAATATTGTTTGTTCTGTGGCAATAAAGCAGATAAAACGGCTGAAATTAAAAAAAAAGCGCAGCATCTTCGACGAAGAGTGTCTCAAGTTTCAACCTTTGACTTCAAGAAAACCATCTTGAAGGAAGCTCAGACTGGTTTTGATGAGCTAGCAAGTAGTGTCATTGACCGCATTCAATATGAATATGACTTCGTTGCTGCTGAGGCTAACCGTACCACAGTGATTATTACACTAAAATACGACTTTCCTGCGGTCTAAAGTCACGATATCTCGAAAACGATGCTTTGTAGAAGAAAAGTGTTCAGATATTTTTTGTAGACAATTTTACGATCTACAAACCTTGTCTGAACCATTTTTCGGTAGCTCTCGTATTTTCAGAGATATGCGCAAAAAACGCAAATTTGTGACCTTTGACCTCGAATAAAAAACAACGCACAAGCGGGATCGATGGGGACTTTTGACATATCATTTGTAATGACGTACTCAAGGCCTGCACAAAAATCCAGCTTGTTGGGAATTAATGCAAACTTGAATCATAATTTAGTCTATTTTGACTGGACTATTATCTATTTACGCCCGTTTTCAATAACCTAGTTAGTTAATAGATGGATAGCTATCCCCGATAAACAGTCGGTAGGTTATAGGAAAGCAAGTAAGGTCAAAAGGATAGATTTGTTTATCTTTAGTAGCTGCAACTGTAAATAGCTTATTGAAAACGGGCGTTAAAAGTTTATAACACCAATGACTAGGGGTTTAATGATACCTAATAATCAACGTCGGTTTTGGTTACTCCGTTAAAATACTATACGAGATATAGGTGCGACGATGGGCAAATAATTATGGCGGCAAGTCCCCTCTTTGCGGAGTGGACGGAGGCGTCGTGGTGTCATATCTTCTTTACAGCGCAGGTCCTCACCGGACATGGAAAGTTCTGGAAGATTCTGCAGCTGATTCAGGCGGAAGAAACAACCGGGTATCACCATTGTATGGACCGCCAGGAGGACACTATGGAGCATACGGTGGTAGGTGAGCCCCGCTTGGGCGGAGCACCACCATCAATAAAACACGCAGTTGCATAGTTGCGTTACGTCCTTCTGAAGCCTTACCATAACGTGTTAAAATGACAGGCATACGAGCGATAAAGACGGATGGAGTTATAGTCCGTCTAATAAAAGCGCGACAAAGAGGGTTTAGTCTCAAAACGTTCAAGTTGCAAAATAACATACGGTTGCAAAAAGTTCAAATCTCATAAGACCCAAGTCTCGAAACATCCAAGTTGCAAAATAGTCAAGTCTCCAAACATCCATGTCTCATAAAATACATTTTTTATTAAGTGGATTTGTAAGGGGTGTTTTTTATATTTTTGACATCGACTCAAGTTGAAGGGTAAAATCTTCAACTCCGTGATAAGACCTGTCATACTGTATGGATCAGAATGTCGGGCTGTGAAAAACACCCCTTACAAATCCACTTAAATAAAAAATGTATTTTATGAGACATGGATGTTTGGAGACTTGACTATTTTGCAACTTGGATGTTTCGAGACTTGGGTCTTATGAGATTTGAACTTTTTGCAACCGTATGTTATTTTGCAACTTGAACGTTTTGAGACTAAACGAAAAAGAGGTTAAATCCAAAAAAATGTATGTGGTATTACTAACCAGTAGGAATCATCTCTTGACACTTCACAATTTTTTTATTTCCTACAATTGCGGCTGAATAATCATCATCTGCCATCTGCCTAGCCTTTTCCCAACTATATTGGGGTCGGCTTCCAGTCAAGCCGGATTTAGCTGAATACCAGTATTTTACGAGGAGCGGCTGCCTACCAGACCTCCACAACCCATTAACTGGGGTAACACGGTACTTCATGGCAAAACTGGAGTCAGATTTACTGGCTTCTGACTATCCGTAACCACTGCCAAAGATCTCCAAATGACAGCCGGGACCAACGGCTTAACGTGCTTTCCGAGGCACGGAGGAAACTCGTTATGTTAAGATGGTCACCCATCCACAGACCAACCTAGTCAAGCGTTGCTTAACCTTGAAGATCGACCTGTGCGGCTGTTATTATCTAGCCACGAGCTCCTCAATTGCGGCTGAATAATGTTGCCAATTAAATTTAAAAAAAACTACAGGTCGCGCTTTCATTAGACGCACTCTATACACTCTACATAGCTCCATTCCTTTAACAGTTCAGTTTAGGTCGTCAAATGGATCGTGTTAAGAGCTCGAACGATCGATGTCGTCACGATCTCTTCGTGGTAGGGCTCTGGTCTTACTCTTTAACAAAACAACAGCACAAATGTAATAATAATTAATTTATTTCAAGTATTCAAGTTACAATTCGACGTAAGTAGCCATGTTCGTTACTCCACATCTGTTGAGACCTCTTCTAATCCTGAAACCAATAAAACATCACAATCTATACTAATATTATAAAGAGGTAAAATTTGTATGTTTGTATGTAGGGGGTAATCTCTGGAACTACTGGTCCGATTTGAAAAATTCTTTCAGTGTTAGATAGCCCATTTATCGAGGAATGCTATAGGTATACCATCATGCTACGACCCACGGGAGCGGAGCAGTAACGAAAAATGCGGGTGAAACCGCAGGGGACAGCTAGTAATATAATAATTTGACATAGTAGGTATCATAAATGTCTGACAAGTTATTTTGAATCTTATCTCAATGACTTTAGAGTCCATGTTACTTTATTGCGATACGACGATGCTGCGACACGCCGCGGGATGCTGTGGCATGACGCGGCACGCCACGGCATGCCGAAGCACAACCTGCCATGCCACGGAACGCCGCGGGGTACCGCAGCACAATCTACCGTGCCATGCCATGCTATGCCGGCAGTGGGCGCCGGCCTGTAGCGACGCTTGGAGAAGGCCTGTATCAAGCAGTACACGTACTTCGGCTAAAATGATGGTAATAATGATGAAGGATTGCTACACATGGGCCACAAATACAAAAGTCGGCGTGTTTCCTGTAATTTTCATGCATTTTATATTGACTCGCCGCACTTGGTTGACCTCGTAATTAATGGCGTTCAGTTTTACTAACAAAATTGTCCCTTAGGGCCTATTTCACCACCTATGATTAAGTTTCCGATATCTTACTTGGCAGATAATTTCATAGAAATTCTGTTCCATTTTTAAATTTATTCAGAAAGTAGTGGCTACTCGGACATTGTGAAACAGGCGCTTAGTCCAAAAGGAACAGAAAGCTGAGACAGAACTCTACCTGATATAGCCATCTTCCCCCCAGTTCTTGCCCCACCAGTTGAGCAGGATCCAGTAGTCCTGCGTGTAGCCCACCAGCAACATCGCGTGGTTCAGCGTCCAAGGTGTGCAGAACAAATCGTCGTAGATGCCGCTCCTGATTGGAAAAAAGATTCTTGACATGGTGTTTGAAGCGACAAGTGCTTTTTTCTTAGACATTTTGAGAAGCTTTCACTTAACTAATCCTCCTTGCGTCGTATTCCTCAATGCTGAGGGTCGTGACCTCCCTGCTTCATCACCTTAGCCCTTATGATGTTCCTCCATCTGTTTCTATCTTCGGCGTTGTGAAGGGCATCGTACATCGTGGAGTTAAGAGCGGCGCGGATCTGGTCGGACCAACGTATTGGGTTGCGCCCGCGAGGACTTTTACCATCTACTTTACCGGTCACAATGAGCCTTTCACTTCTCTCATTATTAGTAATGAGAGAAAAAAGAAAGGAAAACGTATATTCCTGTCTCACACAATCGTATACATTAAAATTACATGTCATGTACTATGTCTCAATACATCACGACATAGCTTAAAAAATCGCCAAACCTAAGTGGCAGTGGGCAAGGCACATTGCTCGTAGAACAGATTGTCGATGGGGACGAAAGGTTCTGGAGTGGCGTCCACGTATCGAAAGACGTAGCGCTGAAAGGCTTTTCACAAGGTGGACCGATGACCTGGTGAAGGTTGCGGGAACCCGATGGATGCGAGACGCACAGGCCAGATCATTGTGGCGACGCTTGGGAGAGGCCTATGTCCAGCAGTGGACGTCTTTCGGCTGAAATGATGATGATCACAATGTTACCTGTACAGCTGGAACGTGAAAGGCGCAGCGTTAACAGCCACAGCTAGAGGGCCGATGGTCGCCAGACTCTTCTCTATGGCGGCCTCGTCTCCTATCGGAAGGGTCGCCCACCTTCGGGCCCGGACCCTCACGAGGTTGCTGTTGTATTTACAGCTTCCATCCTGGAGAAATATAAGATTAGAAGATGCAATGAGACGTGACGCAAAAGTGATGGTCCAAAAATGTATGGACCAAAAACCCAGAGTCGATTTAGACAAATCTGGTATCAATAGCTTTATTAAAATGCACAATTTACCCCACCGAAAAAATTATGCCCATATCCATGGGATACAAAAGTTATAGGCTAACAAAGTATATTGGAAAAATCATGAATAACTGGTTATTTTACCTGTTTTTGCAACAGCAATATATTAATAATGAATAACTTGTTGTTTTTATCAGTTTTTTCAACAGAAATATATTAATAATATTAATCATAGGACAATAATAAATATAAGTAGCGATTATATGAACCTATCAAGTTGAAATCTTATATTTCACAGCTTGTAAATCATATGTCAAGATACTTTTGTCGTGAAATCTTTTTACAGTTGAATGTGCCTATTTTGTCTCAGATTATTTATTTTTTCAGTCGCTTATTTAAAAAAAAAAAACAAACTGGCGTCCGTCGGCGCGCTCGCGCTCTTATAGGTAAGCCTCTCGCTCACTCAATAGAGCGAGAGGTAAGATGAACGCATCATATTCTGAAGTATTTGTGTGTATTTGTTTAGCGAAAACAAAATAATAAATAACAAAGATGGGTAAATATGCTAGAGAACTTAAAAAAATAGACGTAATCTCATTAATAAAGGACTTTGAACTTGATAGTTGCATATGATCGCTAGTTATATTTATTATTGTCCTATGATTATTATTATTAAGGCGCCACTTCAGCGAGGTGGGTCCAAATTTTAGTTTTTCAAAACAATCTGAGACAAAAACTACAGGGTTTTAAATTAAAAAAAATATATATGTTTTAGTTAAGGATCTTATCTAGTTAAAATCGCATTCAGTTGCAAGACCTGATGAACTTCACTCGATAGAAAAAAATCGCAAAGTTACCCCTTTTTAAAACGTTTTTTCAATATTATGACTATATTACTGATTTGTTACGTTTCATTTTTGTACCATAATAAAGAAACTAATTAGTTACAAACAAATTCGCAGAGTTTGAATTGATAAAATGATTTTCTTAATTACTATGTTTTAATAAGAATTAAAAGCGGTCGCGGCGGCTCAGACAGGTCCGTCGTCGACAAGCGCCAGCGCGCGACGACGCTAATTCTTCGCGCGCTGGCGCTTGTCGACGACGGACCTGTGTCAATTTCTTCAGCGACAACTACGCGCACCAAATCATCTCTTTTTGAGAATTTGTTGCTTTTCAGTTATAAATTATAATGGGCAATAAACAACGCAGGCGAAAAAAGTCGCGTAAAGTGATAAAAGACACAAACAGAAAGAATGCACTCCAAAGATATGTGAAGAATAGGGCTGCCATCCGTCCGGGTTTCCCCGGATTTGTCCTAGTTTAGAGGGCGTCCGGGGAGCATCCGGGCGGGGTTGTCAAAAAGTGTCCGGGTAAAACCCGGACGCTTCTAAATCTAAATCTAAAAACCAAAAATTATAATTATATTTTTTTTAATTACCTCAGAAATAGAAGAGTGTAAAATGTTGACTGTTTTATTTGTTAAACTGTAGTTAAAGTTGATTGTGTCTAACATTGTTAAATAACAAGCAAAGAAGCTGTTTAATCTATCACATACCGGCGAAACGAGACACAATAGTAAAACAATAACAGCGCGGTCTCATAGGACCGGTCGGGGATTCAAACATTAAATGAATTCATTTTATATTTATTGTAATATTTTTTTCTGGGTGTCCGGGGAAAAAACTGAATTTCATTCAAATGTCCGGG
Source organism: Mythimna separata (assembly GCA_030763345.1). Classification (NCBI taxonomy): domain Eukaryota; kingdom Metazoa; phylum Arthropoda; class Insecta; order Lepidoptera; family Noctuidae; genus Mythimna; species Mythimna separata. Next base: position 12,209,970 of record CM061192.1, read on the forward strand.
GTTTTTGTAGTTTTTGTCCGGCGTCGGCGATTTAGGTGATGGCAGCCCTAGTGAAGAAGTAAGTACCTACGTAAATATTTTATTTGTATTGAAATGTAATTTGGTCACAAAATTAAATTTTATTTTATTCAGTCTCTGATTGGTAAATGTAAAACTTATGATTATTGTACTATAGTTTATGAATATTAGTACCGAGGATCGCTACGATTTTGGATAATTAATTCATATTTTGTCTTTTCGTTCGGTGTCCTGCCTGGCGAATGGCGAGCCACTGTACAAAAATATCAGAACTACTACAGAATGATAAGATTTTTGATAAAATACATCACATTTTTATTTTTTTCTTTTCACGATGACACATCTGTCTAAAAACAATATCATTCAGAATATTCAAACAGTTTATTTCTTTTCACACCCGCCAGCAGCACATTACTAAAGATTTTTAGTAATAACTCTTTACAGTATTCCATTTCATTTTTGTTATAGGTCAGTTGGGCAGTCTGAAGAAACTAATATGAACACTGCTGCAGCAACAAATCTGATACTTGAGGATTCAAACGAAAATAGGTATACCTTTTTTTTCTCGGGTGTTAAAATCATCAAATGAGCCCTGCCGCTCTGAATGGAGCAGAAGGGACTTTCAAACTTGTACTGACTTAAGGGGCAGATTTATGACTTTTGATGATATAAAACGCAAGATCACGTCTAAAAGGCTCATCCATATGTTTTGAAAAAAATATATGTTAAATACTTGTTTATTAATTTGATAACAGCATATAGATTGGGTATAGATGAAGCTATCAAAGAAAAAAAAATATTATTTTATAAAAAAATGCCTGATGGTAATTGCGTAATTAATAAACAACATAATTGGTGGTATCAAATTCAAGGTCAGCTGCATATAACGGGAAAGTCTAAATGCATACTCGGCATTTGGTCTGGAGAAAATTTTCCTGTAAAAACTGAATTGATTTTTAAAGACGACGAATTTTGGGACACAAAAATGAAAAATAAGCTGGTTCAATTTTATTCGCTCCGTGCACGATTACAGCGCCAACTAGCGTCCACAACTTTGTGGGCTCTGTCACATTGACATTTAGGTCGTGTATTTGTGAAAAAATATCGAAATGAAAAAATAACAAATATTTTCGACTCATAAATTGTTGTGATACCACGATTTGGGTGGAAAAAGGGTTTTTAAATCATTTTGGTCATTCAAATCAAATGAGGTAAGTCCAAAAAGTGTGTTTAATTTTGATTGTGTCAGGGTTTGTTTACTTCATTTATAGTTGTAGTTTTACAGTAAAACAAAAAGAAAAAGCTACTTTAATGGTTTCATTATATAACAGTAAATATATTTAAATGTTCCTGAATCGCTAGTAATAAATTAAATATCGTTTTCAGATCGAAATGAGTATTGTTTTGAAGATCGGGTTTGTGAGTGTTACTCACAATATCAAATTCCAACCACAAACCGTATTTAAAGGAAAGTTGTTGGTATTGGCTGGACATGTCCGAGATGTAGAAGAATTAAGAACAAAACAAGGGCAGAGTTCAATAATTCACGCTCTCATCTGATGACAGAGCTTACATTATTTCTACTTTTGACCACCATGAGCGCTGCGATAGATTATGTTACCCCCACCTAGTACTTCGCACCCAGCGAATATAGATTGCATGCTTCCCGAGTTAGTTGATCCAAGACATACAAGAAACATGCCAATAAGGGACCCTTCTTACGTTATTATCGCTATACAGGAACGCAAAAATAAAAAGGAACAGGAAAAAGAGAATGAAAAAAAGAAAACAAAAAGACGAGCAACATCATCAGAAGTCACACAAGAACTTCCAAAAAAGCAAAAACCACTTTGCGATAACAATCAAGAGACACCACATCAATCAAATGATTCTGTGTGTGTGACAGTGCTCAATTTTAAGGATTTTTAAATACACAATAGTTTGAACAAAAGCCGTGTTATTTACAGAAAATGGCTATTAATTCAATTTATAAATTAAGTCCCGGATACTCCCTCAGAGATAAATTTAAGGAAACTAATGTGATTTGACCATTAGGTACATTTTGTATGGACTTTATAAGAGACTGTGACCCCTTAGTTTGTTTCGGTGTTCCTTCTCAGGGTAGTTAGCTAGGAAACACCGGCCTGATCTAGTACATATAAACTGACAAAAAACAATGACGTGAAAAGTGGAAAAACCAACTTGCAAAATAAATATCATTTATCAGTAGTAGAAAATTAGTTTATGACTCTGATTATATGTTATTTAAAAAAAAAAACAATAGGGCTCCGTACAAAAGCTGTAATAAGATAAAGTGTAAATAAATTACCTTTAAATCTCCTTAAATCGTGTGATAAAAATATTGTTGATAGAAAAAAATAATATACTATAACTTTGCACAACATTTTTTTATGTCACAATAACTATTTTTTGTCTAAAACCTGAATCTAAGCAAAAGTCATTTAGCCTCTAGATTAAGCCATTTTTTGTACCTTTATACTCTTAACAAAATAAATTATTTCATATTGAAGTCTGCATTGGCATGCTTTGTAAAGCTATAAGTGGTATATAAAATGAACTTTATCCCGATAACACTGCTACTACTTATTTTGGTGTAAGTACAATAAAGTTTATTCTATTCTATTTTAACACTGCGAATATTTCGTCAAGTCAAGTTCCAGCATTACGATCCTTACGTACCTACTAATTTTACTTTTAAGTAATTGCACTTGAAACACACAATTTTGGTTTTAAACTACTCCGTATTTTAGAGGTAAATAATAAAATATAATTATGTATATATTTTTTTAGGTTTTATCTCATTATTATGAGATATTATTTACTTGTAAAAATATGTAACTAAGAAAATAAGTAGATTATAAAAAAATGTTAGGTAGCTATAAAAAATCCGGCAGTAAATTCCTTTCTATTTGAAACGGATGGTTACCCTACGAAACTGACGAAACGAGCGTACGAAGAGGGGTGCATGCGCGGTCGCGGGACGCGGGTGCTAGCTACGGCCCGATCGCGCAAGGTCGCTGGCAAATAGTATCGCCTTAATATAATTATCTGCCTAGCCTTTTCCCAACTATATTGGGGTCGGCTTCCAGTCAAGCCGGATTTAGCTTAATACCAGTATTTTACGAGGAGCGGCTGCCTACCAGACCTCCACAACCCATTAACTGGAGTAACACGGTACTTCATGGCAAGACTGGAGTCAGATTTACTGGCTTTTGACTATCCGTAACGACTGCCAAAGATCTACAAATGACAGCCGGGACCAACGGTTTAACGTGCTTTCCGAGGCACGGACGAAACTCGTTATGTCAAGATGGTCACCCATCCACAGACCAACCTTGGCAAGCGTTGCTTAACCTTGAAGATCGACCTGTGCGGCTGTTATTATCTAGCCACGAGCTCCTCTCTCCTCCAATTATTATTAATATAATGCTGTTGAAAAAACTGGTAAAAATAACAAGTTATTCACGATTTTTCCATATATACTTTATTCGTCTATAACTCATATACCCCATGGATATGGGCAATTTTTTTTCGGTGGGGTAAATTGTGCATTTTAATGAAGCTATTGATACCTCATTTGTCTGAATCGACTCTGGGTTTTTTTTGGACCATCGCTTTTCCACCATCGATGGAGAGGTTCAGAATCATGTACTAGATTCATGGTATTCATATGTGTTTAAAAAGAGAAACTGACTCATCATCATCTGCCTAGCCTTTTCCCAACTATATTGGGGTCGGCTTCCACTCAAGCCGGATTTAGCTGAATACCAGTATTTTACGAGGAGCGGCTGCCTACCAGACCTCCACAACCCATTAACTGGGGTAACACGGTACTTCATGGCAAGACTGGAGTCAGATTTACTGGCTTCTGACTATCCGTAACAACTGCCAAAGATCTACAAATGACAGCCGGGACCAACGGCTTAACGTGCTTTCCGAGGCACGGAGGAAACTCGTTATGTTAAGATGGTCACCCAAAAAGAAAAACTGACTGATTGATAGATATATCAGTCAGTTGTAGTTGCCAGTTGTAGTGCGAAACTACAGGGCCTAAGAATGTGTAATTTTGAAAACAGCTTCCTTTAATGAAGTAGGCGATCACTGAGAGAGTTTTTTTCAAAATTCACCCCATCAGTGGATGAAACGGGGTTATAGCTTGTATGGAGAAACTTAGATGCGGGCGAAGTTGCTGGAAGAAGATAGTCTAAATGTATAAAAGGACAAACCGACTGACTGACATATCTTAACACACTGCCGAAACTACTAGAACTAAAGGGGCGTCTAAACGGGCAATATTTTACGACAATTTGTGGCTGCAATTATTCGCAAACATTGCCCAGCCATCAAAAAAATCATTTTAGTGCATTTTATGGCTGAGCAATTGATTAATTGCAGGCAACATGTTGCAATATGGCTGCAATAGTATGGCATTTGATTCAGAACCCTTTAATGACACGCCGGCTACATATAAAAACATTTTGATATACCAAAAAATATGTGGCTATAATGCCGGGCCATCCTTAAAATATTGCATGGTGTGGCTGGTATTGCTAGCAATGTTGCCGGCCACAATATTGCAGCCACATATTGTCGTAAAGTATAGCCCGTTTAGACACCCCTTAAGACCCATAGCGCACTAGCGGCCAGGCAACAGCGGCCAAGTCCTAGTCAGCGGCACCTAGTGCGCTACTGCTCTAAGAGCATGACATTTAACACTAACCTTCCTTGTATAACGTAGGCAAGCACTAAGAGGGTTTTCCAAAATTGTCCGCTTCAGTGGATGATACAAGAGTCCAATGTTTGTATGGAAAAACTTACACCCGGGTGAAGCCGTTTGCAGAAACTACTAACTGATAAAATGGAGGAGCTCGTGGCTAGATAATAACAGCCGCACGGGTCGATCTTCAAGGTTAAGCAACGCTTGCCTAGGTTGGTCTGTGGATGGGTGACCATCTTAACATAACGAGTTTCCTCCGTGCCTCGGAAAGCACGTTAAGCCGTTGGTCCCGACTGTCATTTGAAGATCTTTGGCAGTCGTTACGGATAATCAGAAGCCAGTAAATCTGATTCCAGTCTTGCCATGAAGTACCGTGTCACCCCAGTTAATGGGTTGTGGAGGTCTGGCAGGCAGCCGCTCCTCGAAAAATACTGGTATTCAGCTGAATCCGGCTTGACTGGAAGCCGACCCCAATATAGTTGGGAAAAGGCTAGGCAGATGATCACTAACTGATAAAATGCAGGTCTACATACCTTCCCCACATAAGGATACTGTGACTCCGTGATGAGTCCATCTCTGGCTGCATACCGGAGTGCACCTCGCAGGGATCCGCCGTCACATCCCGCGTTGCCGTCCTTGAAACTACAGTCCACGATCTGCTGGGGACTGGTTAGGAAACAAGAGAATAGTTGGAATCATTTACTAAAGTTCATTATTAAGGGCGTGTTCTGCCGTTATGAGAGAGGTGTAGCTATAAGGCACCACCCTCAAAGCCTCTCGGGAACACTGAAATTCCGAAAGATAAGCCCATTTCCCCCAGATCGAAGGCAACGAAGGAACGGGGTGGGTTTTAGTCAGCAAGTCTGACACGCCCTCCCGCTGTACCCAAGAGCGGGAGAAGTCATTCTAATGATTCCCCTTCCAAAAAAGAAAACCCTCAGGTATCGGCACATCACGCCTATGGAACCTGCATTTTCCGCAATTGGATCCTTCGAATTCGCTCTTGTGAAAAACAAAGATAAGAATAAGAATAAGAATAATTTATTATTTCAATAGATACATTTAGAGATGTTGGATTCCTGGAACTCACACTAGGATTCCCTGTGACGTGAGATCCAGGCTCCCGCCATACCTTACTTAATACATAATAAATTCTCACTTAAACTTTATTTTTTTAAAGTAATACAAAAAAAAAGGCTATAGTGGTTACCTACTGAATGTGTGTGTGTATAATGAATAGTGTGAGTTAAAAATATATATTTGGAGTTAAGGTAGTTCGTCTGTATGTTATGATTATGAATAAAAGTGTGTGTGTACCTATACAAGTGTATGATAAATAAATATATATGAACGTGTGGTCTAACAATGTGTGCTCCGTGAGTTTACCATCTAAGTTAACAAATCTTCCGTCGTATCACAATCTAAAGTTAATAGCCACTTTGATACTGTAGATCTGCACTGGTTTTGTGTTAAGGGGAGAATTTTGTGTCGGTCATTGAGTTTCCCATAGATATAATTTAATTTAATTTATTTAATAAGTCGGATAACAGAAATCCACAGTGTTAGTAAAATACCTTATAACTAGTGTTAGTAAATAATGTCCGTTTTATAAAAATCCTTATGGCCGCCCTTTAGACACTTTGTACAGAGGATGAACAAGTTTTTAACTCGGTCATCCTCTCCACAAAATGCCTCAGAAAAGGACAAAACACGCTCTCTGCCACTGTTTGTAGAATGCTATTAGCACTGGCCCGGGTTCTACTTGCCAGCGACGCTATCTTCTTCCGCACGATTGCGTGGAAGCTGTCAGTACGGTTCTGCGTAAACATCTCCGACGCACTACAGAACCGGGGCAGCCCCAATAGCATTCTAAAAATGTTGTTGTACTGGACGCGCAGGATATCTAGCGACCTTTTGGTGTAGCTGACCCATAGACCCCCCGCATACAGACCCTGACAATAAGCCTTGAAAAGTGTTATTTTGACCTGGTCTGCACAGCGGGAGAATCTACGAGCCAACATATTACCGCGGACCGCCAGTGCCCTGCGCTCCCTCTCAATATCTGCATTGTCTTTCAGGTCGCTGGTAAGTATATGACCCAGATATTTGAATTGGAAAACTCTTTTTATGCTCACGCCATTTAGGGTAAAGTTTGGTGAATAGTCTGTACACTTACCAGCGGCCCCAAAGACCATGTACTCACACTATATGCGGCGATATGCGGACCCATATAACCGTACGACCTTCTGCCAATTGTTTTACGGCATCGTACCTTTTCCCAATATACCCTACGACTTGATATGACACAAGTGCTTTTAGATATTTTATGGAATTTAAGTGTGACAGATAGGATGTAAAGCTGTCTGACTCTAAGCACTCCCACTTCGGAATATAGTGTATCTGTGGGGTACCGGAACGGTCGTCCATAGGCAACCTTAAGCAAAGCTCTTTGAGCTCGTTCTACCATCATTAATAAAGATTTACCAGCCCCGCCCCACGCTATTATACAGTAGTTGAGGATAGATTGGCAGAGAGAGAAGTAAATCATCTTTAAAATTGTGTCATCTGCAATCCTTCCCAGCTTCCTAAAGATACGCAGCATTTTTCTAACCCTGCTCTTCAACGCACTCAGATGTTTGGACCATGTCAGACGGTTATCCACAAATACTCCTAGATATTTGATCGAGTCAGTGTGTTCGATGTAAGGGCAAGCACAGTTGTCAGGGCCAGAACAGGAGTGCAGTCGTGGACAAACGGCGTATAAGGGGGAAGAGCGATTAGAAATGGCAAAATTTATTGCTTTCGTTTTCTCGATATTGAGCGTTAGGAGGTTATGTTGCAGCCAGTTTGCCACAGCCTTGACCCCGCTTTCAGCCGCCAACTGAACTTCATCCCAAGTTTTCCCATAAAAAACGATCGCGGTGTCGTCTGCATATGTAAATATTTTAGCTTGCGGGATTTCCATAGCGTATAATCCATTAATGTATACAATAAACAAGGTAGGGCCCAGTACGCTACCTTGGGGCACACCAAAATGGACACTGGTAGAGTCACTAGAGTATTCACCAATCACAACTTTTTGCGTTCTGTCATTAAGGTATGAGATAAACCAGTCCAGGGCAACACCACGAACTCCCAGAAGCGACATTTTTTTTATAAGTATTTTCCTAGAAATTGTATCAAATGCTTTGGCGAGGTCAAGGAAGATGCCAGTACATGCCTGCCCTTGACCAAGGTTAAGGGTGATAAAGTCGGCTAAGTTTGTTACTGCATCCTCCGTGGACCTGCCAACCCGAAAACCGTACCGATTTTCCGAAAGTAAATGATTTTTTTCCAGGTATGCGAGTAGTCGTTTATTTACAACTTTCTCAAGGATTTTTGAGAGCGCAGTCAGCAAAGAAATCGGACGATAATTTGCAGGAATATTTGGATCTCCACTTTTAAATATCGGACAAATATTAGCAACTTTTAAACAGTCAGGTACCACACCCGTTGTTAGGCTCAAGTTACATAGAAAGGCAATTGGTCCGACTAAAGCATGCGAGCACTGTTTCAGTAAAGAATTATTAATGCCATCGTAACCAGTTGCTGATGTCGATTTGAGGTGAGTAATAATTGAGTAAATTTCTTTATCGTCAGTCGGAGTAAAAAAGAAGGAATTTGAGTTATTATGTACAGTACCTACTATATTGTTCATTAATGGAGGCCAATTCCGTCTCAGTTAAGCCTAGACGTTTAAGCGATTTGGCTGCAAGACATATCATGATATCATAATTCTTCTAACTATATTAAGAACCATCGCAGTGTGCCTACACTTCTGCAGTTCCTCGTCGGTGGCAGCGCTGTGCGGCAAGGCTGTTTTCTTAGAGAATAGCTCTCTTAGCCTAGCAGTAGGTACAGTACCCGGCACGTAAGTAGGCAAGGTTTTTAACGTAGTGGGGGTAAATTCGCGCATGGAGCACTAAGAAGCGAATGAGCGAACGGGACGTCGACGCAATGCGAGGACAAAAGTTGACTAACGCACCAATCATAGACTAGCATTATCACCAATCGCGCGCCGGATCGGCGCTACCTCACACCCCGCGTCCCGCTTGACCATGACCACCAAATAGATCTAAAAAACGATTTCTGCGCAACTAACGACTCTTGTCAATTTACGTGCCGGGAACTGTAGTACGGACGTAGCATCAATTAAATATGAGGTTACAATAAAATTTTGACCGCAATTTGTGTGTCTGCCTGCCTCCGTGACATCATAGCTCTTAAACAGTAACTTATTTTTGTTTATTTCGGGTATAGAAGTTAAAGCAGCGTCCAATTACCTGAGCTCCCCCCAAAAGCCATGTTTCTTATAGAGCTGTGCCTGTAACGCGTGGGTGACGGCGAAAGCGTAGCACGCGCCGCAGTGGTGTTGCTCCTCTAGTTTAGGCTTGAAGCCTGTACTGCGCCAGTCCACCTGCCAAATATTTAGAGATGATGGGTACTGAGGAGGTATGAGGTACAGAGGAAAAGTATTACGCACTGTCGACTCAGTCTCTCGACGACCAAAACAGAGAAACTGGGACTAGAGGAAACCAAGCTGAGCGACAGTATTCTAAGTAATAAATTTCTCAGTATCGAAAGAATGAGCCATTTTTGAGCGCGGCGTCCGGTCGCTACGACAGTTGCTCGCAGTGTGATGTGAACGCTCTCATTTGAAGCAGTGCTTCTATTGGTCGCCAGCGACCGCCAGTCGCCTGTGCGTCGCCACAACGCGGCGCGCTGACGACTGAGTGCGCAAGCACCTATTTAAACTATAGTATGTCACAGTCGCCGGCGATTCAGTCGACAGTGCGTAATGGCTGTAAGGGAGAATACTCGCCGTACTTACAAGTTGTTGAAACCTCTACGGTCCGGATTAGGCGTTTTGCCTCGTCTTTTATACCGCTTACATCGAAGGACTGAAACAATTTACCTGCTGCCGTCTTCCCGTGCGTCGGTTTATAATTGAAGTGAACACGCTCTTAATAAACTAATGCGCCTCACCATCAACTTACATCACTGCTTACCATCAGAAGAGATCGCGGTTAAGCGCTAGTTTATTGCAATTTAAAAAAATATGTAGTCCAGTTAATTATGGTTTTCACCTTATTAAGAGACTTGTCTACACCTTTTTGATGTCCTAACAGGTGTGTCAAAAGAATTATAAAAAAAATAACTAACGCACTCCTTTTTTTGGACAGTCGTGTAAAGTCGTACGTCTGCGTCATAAGTGACACAGGTTTTATTTAATGGACTAATAGCGCCAATAATAAAGCTAAAAATAAAATGGACGAAAAAAAAGGAAAATAGATGGATGGATGGTAATTGTTTTTTTTTTATTATACAGGGTGTAAAAAGACCGATCACAAAGCCGATAACTACACATTCTGTACATGTAATTGAGCAACTTGGACCAAAAATTATTGCTGGGAAAAATTTTTTTTTTTTCATCTTTAAAAAATAATTAATTAATAATAATTTCGGTCAGCTGAGCGTTCGGCCGCTCGCGCTTGGTCGTTGAACCAATCGCACGCTTGTGTGTGTGAGGCGCTCGTTGTGTTTAGTTTTCGTTGCTTTTTTCTAACTTCAAATGCGTAATTTGTTATGAAAAATTGATAATTTTGATAATGTTTGTTCAGAAGAAAGTTTACTAATGATACTTGGAATACGATTATGAAAAAAAAACGAAAAAAAAATGTTGACTTTGACCTTTAATATCTCCAGAACCAGTGAATTCCCAGGTATGTCCTAGAAGAAAAAAAGTATCCCAGTGATGAGGTATATGAGGTTTTCGTTTTCGATAAGGGTCTTTTTACACCCTTTATTATTATTATATCAAGCCTATGCTATCTCACTGCTGGGCAAAGGCCTCCCTCCATTCCTTCCATCGTTCTCGGCTTTGAGCTACTTCTTGCTAATTCTCAAGGAAGACATCCAAGTCGTCCCGCCATCTCCTTCTTTCATCAACCTTTTTATTAATTACTAGCTTTAGCCCGCAACTTCGTCTGCGTACATAAAATATAGCCTATGTCACTCAGGAATACAGCAGCTTTCTATTGGTAAAAAAATTTTAGCAATCGGACCAGTACTTCCACAGATTACCTCATACAAACAAAAAAACAAACTTTACCTCTTTATTATATTAGTGTAGATTAATATTATTGTAAATCCTTACCGCTTCAGGAACACTGCGGTGTAAATTCTTGCGATAGGCTATCTTGTGAGGATCCTCCGCCGGATCGAAGAGAGGAAACGTGTGGAACAACCGCAGGAACTTGTTGAAGTATTCTTTTACATCCTAAACGGAACATTAAAAAATCGTAACTAATACAAAAAATAATTATCAGTGATCACTCACAGGGCACCCCGGTCGTGGTGCCCTGTGAGTGATCACTCTTCTTTGATTAGTGGGTAGAGAGGCACAGGACATCGTCACTTTCTGATGTCCGTAAGGATTCTTCTTCTTCTTTTCGTATCGATGTTCTCAAACTTTTTCTGCCCAGTATTTGGCAACCTGTATGGCTTTGGCATTGGCCTCGTTGAGATCCTGCAAAGTACAGGTGGAGCTACATCAGATTGATCATTCGTAAGGATTGCGGAGCCACATCAGATTTTTTAAATCTGATCTCCATTATTTAGCAGCAATGTAGATTATTTTGCAGCACGAATTCTAGATTTAGTAGCAAAATATAGCACTAGTTATTTTAATTCAAAGGTGGCTCCTCAATCTAAACGTCTGGATTGAGGAGCCACCTGGAACTCGTTAAGTAATGGATGAATATTTATGAAAAATTAGCAGCATTTAGCACATTACCGTCTAAAAATTTCGCTTCTGTAGCACTAAAATGAAAGAAAATACAATACTTTTAGTATGGCTCCTCAATCTAAACTCAAGAGGTGAATTTCTATTGGATGTGAGCGATCAATTAATATATTCGACATAATGATCATTTAGCAGGTGTCTAGTGTTTGTTTTTGCAGTATACGAATAAAATAGTAAAACAGAGTAAATTTTGTATATGAACACATTTTCTTTGGCTCCTCAATCCTGACGTTCAAATTATATAATATATGTTTGACTGTAGCCACCTGAAATCTCAACGGAATCTAAAGCCAGATATACTCACATTTAGCAGAAATGCCTGCTAAATATACCAGCACAGTTCAGCAATGTACATATATACTTTAGATTCTGAAAAAACAATCATTAAGGCTGGCGCGAAGTGTCGATTTTCCATACAAACGTAATACCAAAATCATTTGCAGTTTAAGCATATTTACACCATAATATGATGTTATTCGGATTCAGACAATAATTATCTAGGTTCCTACGTCGTCTTTTTGTTGAAAAACTTACCCCAAACGAAATTTAAGCGAATTTAATTTTGCACATTTTCACAGCGAAAATGTCATGTTTTTATATAGTTTTTTCTATATTATAAACATCAATATTTCAAGATATCTCCCCGCAGGAACACAGATATTATTATCAAGTTGTAAAGAATTGAAAAGAAATTGGAAAATCATTAATTTTTCATTCATCATTTTTGGTATTACGGAATACATCCAAATTTCTTCCAAATTTTCAATAGTTTTTATTGCTATCGCAGCAAGCAAATGTCAGTGTGTGGGTGATGACATCTCCAGTCAGTGTGTCCAAGAATTGTTTATACTATCTGGATTGATTACGTCAACCTCAAAAACGTACCCACAAAAGGGTATGTTGTCTCTTTCTACCACGGTGTCCATAGACGAGTAAGAAAGGGACACGCTACCTCTTTGTATGCTCCGTCTTGCTGGGTACATTTTTTCCATTTTTGCTTGTCAATTTAAAATATGAACTTAATGGCAATGAATTTTAAGTACACTTCAGATTGTGTGATATTACTTCGTAATCATTCCAGGGTACACAAGGTCCTTGCGTGTGTGTCGCTCCTACAGGGTTACCTACTTATCTATCATAGGTTCATATTTTATCGAATTTCATTTCCTATAAAACTTTTCAACAATTATCGTTTCGTTTTAAGGATTCCGTACCGCAAAGGGGAAAAACGAAACCTTTATAGGATCACTTTGTTGTCCGTCGGTCTGTTTGTCAAGACCCTTTATATCGGAAACGCGTGGAGTTATCGAGTTCGAGAATAGGCCCGCGATCCCTTGAAGCTGTGCACAAATCAAATATATAAGTTATCGAAAAAAAAAGATACAGCCGTTTATATCGCAAAAAACGTACGTTTGATACTCTCTAGGTAATCAAAATTTATAGGGTAAAAAAGGTCTTATAGCAAATATGGGAAAAGTCTGAAAACTGAAAATTTGTAGTTACGCCACTAAGAAAATCGGTTCCCCTCCTACAGGCTTTCACACTAGCGTATTGGTCATATTGTACAAGCGGTTTGCGAGCGTTTGTTTCTTATATTATTTAGATCTTAATCACCTTAAATTCATTAAGTCGTGATTTATTTTTGTTAACATCTCATGTTGATAGGTTTGATTTTTTTTCTTATATTTACATTTTCTCTTATGGTGTGAATGTGGGAACACCGTAGACTACGATTTTGATTACTAGTATTTCGACAGTTTTTTGATAAAAAATATTTTTATTATACTTTTGGGTACAATCTTAATAATCTGTCTGTTAATATAATATTGTAATATATACTTATAATACATTTGTAGAAGTAAAAATTCTGTATATTGAAAATATCAAAAAAATTATGGCAGAGGGGGTGTTACGAGACTGATACCGAACCCATTTTTTTTAAATTAGTTAGGTACTTAGGTTTACTTTTATAGGGCGCAGACCGTGTAGATTTTAATTTCAAGTATAGTTAGTATATTTGATAGTGTGTAGGGTATTTTTAGTACTCTTAGGTAAGATTAGTAATTCGTATAGATATTAGTTTTTAGGGATTTTACTTATTTATTGATATACATACAAGAAAAGTTTTTAACCACTGCGTAAATTTTTTTTGGTGGCTCAGTGTAAGTAATAGAACACAAGTCGACTTCAAGGTTAAGCAACCCTTGCCAATAGGTTGGTCTGTGGATGGGTGACCATCTTAACATAACAAGTTTCCTCCGTGCCTCGGAAAGCACGCTAAGCCGTAGGTCCCGGCTGTCATTAACAGTCGTTACGGATAGTCAGAAGCCAGTAAATCTGACTCCAGTCTTGCCATGAAGTACCCTGTTACCCCAGTTATTGGGTTGTGGAGGTCTGGTAGTCAGCCTATGCTTTCCGAGGCACGGAGGAAACTCGTTATGTTAAGATGGTAACCCATCCAAAGACCAACCTTGGCAAGCGTTGCTTAACTTTGAAGATCGATCTGTGTTTTATTACTTACACTGAGCCACCAAAAAAAATTTACGCAGTGGTTAAAACTTTTCCTGTATAAGTGTAGATACTACACTAAAAACTTATTGATAAGTTTTATCATACACGCAACGAAGTCGCGGACACAGCTAGTATGGAAATATTGTAAACCCAATATTTTTTTGAAAAGAGTAACCATGAAGTTTCTTGCCGGTTCTTCTCCATAGGAAACGAAAAATTGGAACTACGCACTAGATTCTGACGTTTCATAAGTGTCCATGTAGGCCCACGTAAAATAAAAATATGATTTCAATTCGATAGATTGATCACTACAGAACACTGTCTTTTTAGGGTTCCGTACCTCAAAAGGAAAAAACGGAACCCTTATAGGATCACTTTGTTGTCCGTCTGTCCGTCCGTCTGTCAAGACCCTTTTTCTCAGGAACGCGTGAAGGTATCAAGTTGAAATTAAAACCATATATTGAAATCCGCGGTCCCTTGAAGTTGTGCAAAAATCAAACTTGTAAGTTGACGGGAAAAAAAGATACGCCCGTTTATGTTGCAAAAAACGTACATTTCGACACTGTCAAAGGAATCAAAACTCATAGGGTGCTTCCCGTTGATCTAGAATCTTGAAATTTGGCACGAAGCAAGGTATTATAGCACTAATATCGGGAAAAGTCTGAAAACTGAAAATTTTTAGTTACGTCACAAGAAAAAAAAAATTGAAGTCTTCAAGACTCGATTCGAGAATTAAACTGTTTTTATAGGTAGGTTGGTACGAAACCCTCAGTGCGCGAGTCCGACTCGCACTTGCCCGGTTTTTTTTTGCATTAAATTTATTTTTAGGATAACATTAAAAGTGACGACCCTATTACTTCAATGGAGTATAGGTAATCTGAGAGCACGGTACTGTCACACCCACCAAGTCGCGCAAAAAAGTGCCATCCTTATCTCGAAACATTTCGAGCCATTTTCAACCTCTTATAAATCCGTTGTGGACGAAACTAGATCAAGCAGGCTTCATAAAAAGACTATATATTTCAAATTTCATTAAATTTTCTAAATTTTGTCACTCACTGACTGAACGAACATAAAAAGTCTAAGGCACTTTTAGCAGCAATAGAGACAGAAGTTTCAAATATTGATTACAATCAGTGTTTAGTGTACAAACCAAGGGAAAACTAAAATATTTTGCAATTTCGACCTAGTTTTCTAGATACACCAACTGCATATATAACTTAGTAATCCCATATAAATGTATAGGATTACAAAGTTACATTTTTAAGATTTGACTTGGTAATCGCACTAAACGATTTACTTAATTACTTTTGAGATACATTGTGTTTTCATGCGATTACAAAGCTAAATTCATTTATTTAAAACATACAAGATATTTTGACTTGGAATAACATGGATCTCACATATTTTTACGGTAGAAGAGTAGTGTTGCGAGACTTGAGTTTTTTTACAAGCTGTGTTTTTGATGGAATTATTTTGTCAAGTTCAAAACTGTTCTATATAAGGCTAAGAACTCACGGAGCGATTTTCGCCCGCGGCCGCCGCGGTTGCGGGCCCGCAGCTTCTATAGAATGCAGATACATATGTAAAAAATTAAAGCACAACTCACGACGCGTTTTACGCCCGCGGTGTACGCGGTTGTTTGCGGTTCCCGCTGTGCCGGCGGGCAACTAGTAGAATCGCGCGATTCGCGGTCACCCGCAGCCTCGGCGGGTGGCGCCCGCCCGCTCTGCGGTCGGTTGGCGGGCGACCGCGGGGGCCGGCGGGCGGCGGAAGGTACAGAAATCCAACACTATTTTGTAACCGCCGATCTTGCGGTCATCGCCCGCCACGTCTGCGGGCGACGATCGCAACCGCGGCGGCTGCGTAACCACGCAAATAACCGTTCTCGTGAGTTTTGAAATAAAACCGCAGTTCCACGACCGCGGCGGTCGCGGGCGAAAATCGCTTCGTGAGTTCTTAGCCTTATGCTGTGAAGATTGTCCGACGTACACACACATATGCAATTTCGCATTTGTTTTTGCCAAACAAAGATAGCAATATACCGCGAACGTATTTTATTTTCATCTCAACTCGAAGTAGCGAGCGATCTCCGCTGGATCCTTAACCATTTTCTTGTAAATGTGTAGGGTGACCACATTTTGGGGGTACCTACAAATTAATATTTCACTTACGTACGTGCATACACACAATAATATTTATTTAGTAAAGGTTGACAGGATAAGGTCGTGTCGTATCCATCAGATTCCTACGGCTCTCATCAGGTCTTTAGCCCACCTTGTACGAAGCCTTCCTACGCTATAACATGAAGGACGAGAAGAATATAGGATATGCCTGCTGCGGTCTTTCCGTCCGATTATAATTTGGGTATCTTCAAGACTAAGAGTGAATAGGCTCTTAATAAACTAGCGCGCCTCACCATCAACGATTGCATCACTGCTTACCATCAGGTGGGTTGCAGTCAAGCACTAGTTTATGGTATATATAAAAAAAATACTTTTCATCACAGTCTTAAATTCCTTTTGGGTGGCTTCTGACATTCACGCGGATGAAACCTCTGGTAGAACCTAGTATAATAGACCAGCTAATTACTCTAACTAATTAATCATAGGACAGAATCTTAGCCTAAACTGTATTCACGCTAATTAGGCCCGAGATACAGCTGCTATAGAATTCATAGAATTGGCGTTCGATCGCGGTAATTAAGCCTTTAATGTAAACTATATTGGCCTCATTAATATAGAGTACCTGTACTGATGTAATCAGTGATTATTATGTACGTAGGTAATAGGTAAATAGTGTATGTTAGCCGCGACGGATTCATCACCATTTTTTTAGGTGAACAATCATCTAATGAAATTTGGCAAATTTGACAGGCTCGCCCGCTCTAGGGCGAAGCGGGAGGGCGTATCAGACTAGCCAAATTTCAGGATTTTAGGTAAAAGGGAAGCACAGAACTCTAAAGGTTTCTTTCCCTTGCAAGTGTCAAAATATGCACCTAAATATAATGTAGGCTGTAGCATAAATCTTTAGATTGCATTGACTTATAACTTTAATTCCCTTAGAAAAGGAATCTTGACAAACGGACAGACAGACAACAAGGGCATCCTATAAGGATTTCATTTTTGCCCACTGAGGTAACAAACCTTAAAAGTATCAGGTGTGATTCACGAGACAAAACGGTTTTACCAAATTTAAATATGCTTTCATAAATCATTTCTATGGGGTCTCGCGAGTCCCTTAGAAATATATTTGGAGAAATTGATATAATAACTCTGCCCTCTCTTTATATTTTAGAAAGTATATTGTATGTACGTAAAAACTTAGGACTTTTTAAAATTAGAAGTGATTTACATGACAAAAATACGCGTAGGTAACACGATTTCGTGTTACCTAAATGGAGACTAGCGAAGACTAGCAAGTCATTCCTTGTCAATAGTATACGCTTTTATAATAAGTTGCCCAAGTCCGTTATTGAACTTAGCGAGGGAAAGTTCAGAACCCATATTAAGCGTGTCCTAACCAAAAAAGCATATTACAAGGTTAGAGTTTCTTGCCGGTTCTTCTCTATAGGAAACGACCAATTTGGGACCGTGCACTAGTTTTCGACGTTTTATAAGTGCCACATGGGCACTATGGCCTATGTGAAATAAAAATATTAATATCGGGAAAAGTCTGAAAACTGAAAATTTTTAGTTACGTCACAAGAAAAAAAAAATTGAAGTCTTCAAGACTCGATTCGAGAATTAAACTGTTTTTATAGGTAGGTTGGTACGAAACCCTCAGTGCGCGAGTCCGACTCGCACTTGCCCGGTTTTTTTTTGCATTAAATTTATTTTTAGGATAACATTAAAAGTGACGACCCTATTACTTCAATGGAGTATAGGTAATCTGAGAGCACGGTAGTGTCACACCCACCAAGTCGCGCAAAAAAGTGCCATCCTTATCTCGAAACATTTCGAGCCATTTTCAACCTCTTATAAATCCGTTGTGGACGAAACTAGATCAAGCAGGCTTCATAAAAAGACTATATATTTCAAATTTCATTAAATTTTCTAAATTTTGTCACTCACTGACTGAACGAACATAAAAAGTCTAAGGCACTTTTAGCAGCAATAGAGACAGAAGTTTCAAATATTGATTACAATCAGTGTTTAGTGTACAAACCAAGGGAAAACTAAAATATTTTGCAATTTCGACCTAGTTTTCTAGATACACCAACTGCATATATAACTTAGTAATCCCATATAAATGTATAGGATTACAAAGTTACATTTTTAAGATTTGACTTGGTAATCGCACTAAACGATTTACTTAATTACTTTTGAGATACATTGTGTTTTCATGCGATTACAAAGCTAAATTCATTTATTTAAAACATACAAGATATTTTGACTTGGAATAACATGGATCTCACATATTTTTACGGTAGAAGAGTAGTGTTGCGAGACTTGAGTTTTTTTACAAGCTGTGTTTTTGATGGAATTATTTTGTCAAGTTCAAAACTGTTCTATATAAGGCTAAGAACTCACGGAGCGATTTTCGCCCGCGGCCGCCGCGGTTGCGGGCCCGCAGCTTCTATAGAATGCAGATACATATGTAAAAAATTAAAGCACAACTCACGACGCGTTTTACGCCCGCGGTGTACGCGGTTGTTTGCGGTTCCCGCTGTGCCGGCGGGCAACTAGTAGAATCGCGCGATTCGCGGTCACCCGCAGCCTCGGCGGGTGGCGCCCGCCCGCTCTGCGGTCGGTTGGCGGGCGACCGCGGGGGCCGGCGGGCGGCGGAAGGTACAGAAATCCAACACTATTTTGTAACCGCCGATCTTGCGGTCATCGCCCGCCACGTCTGCGGGCGACGATCGCAACCGCGGCGGCTGCGTAACCACGCAAATAACCGTTCTCGTGAGTTTTGAAATAAAACCGCAGTTCCACGACCGCGGCGGTCGCGGGCGAAAATCGCTTCGTGAGTTCTTAGCCTTATGCTGTGAAGATTGTCCGACGTACACACACATATGCAATTTCGCATTTGTTTTTGCCAAACAAAGATAGCAATATACCGCGAACGTATTTTATTTTCATCTCAACTCGAAGTAGCGAGCGATCTCCGCTGGATCCTTAACCATTTTCTTGTAAATGTGTAGGGTGACCACATTTTGGGGGTACCTACAAATTAATATTTCACTTACGTACGTGCATACACACAATAATATTTATTTAGTAAAGGTTGACAGGATAAGGTCGTGTCGTATCCATCAGATTCCTACGGCTCTCATCAGGTCTTTAGCCCACCTTGTACGAAGCCTTCCTACGCTATAACATGAAGGACGAGAAGAATATAGGATATGCCTGCTGCGGTCTTTCCGTCCGATTATAATTTGGGTATCTTCAAGACTAAGAGTGAATAGGCTCTTAATAAACTAGCGCGCCTCACCATCAACGATTGCATCACTGCTTACCATCAGGTGGGTTGCAGTCAAGCACTAGTTTATGGTATATATAAAAAAAATACTTTTCATCACAGTCTTAAATTCCTTTTGGGTGGCTTCTGACATTCACGCGGATGAAACCTCTGGTAGAACCTAGTATAATAGACCAGCTAATTACTCTAACTAATTAATCATAGGACAGAATCTTAGCCTAAACTGTATTCACGCTAATTAGGCCCGAGATACAGCTGCTATAGAATTCATAGAATTGGCGTTCGATCGCGGTAATTAAGCCTTTAATGTAAACTATATTGGCCTCATTAATATAGAGTACCTGTACTGATGTAATCAGTGATTATTATGTACGTAGGTAATAGGTAAATAGTGTATGTTAGCCGCGACGGATTCATCACCATTTTTTTAGGTGAACAATCATCTAATGAAATTTGGCAAATTTGACAGGCTCGCCCGCTCTAGGGCGAAGCGGGAGGGCGTATCAGACTAGCCAAATTTCAGGATTTTAGGTAAAAGGGAAGCACAGAACTCTAAAGGTTTCTTTCCCTTGCAAGTGTCAAAATATGCACCTAAATATAATGTAGGCTGTAGCATAAATCTTTAGATTGCATTGACTTATAACTTTAATTCCCTTAGAAAAGGAATCTTGACAAACGGACAGACAGACAACAAGGGCATCCTATAAGGATTTCATTTTTGCCCACTGAGGTAACAAACCTTAAAAGTATCAGGTGTGATTCACGAGACAAAACGGTTTTACCAAATTTAAATATGCTTTCATAAATCATTTCTATGGGGTCTCGCGAGTCCCTTAGAAATATATTTGGAGAAATTGATATAATAACTCTGCCCTCTCTTTATATTTTAGAAAGTATATTGTATGTACGTAAAAACTTAGGACTTTTTAAAATTAGAAGTGATTTACATGACAAAAATACGCGTAGGTAACACGATTTCGTGTTACCTAAATGGAGACTAGCGAAGACTAGCAAGTCATTCCTTGTCAATAGTATACGCTTTTATAATAAGTTGCCCAAGTCCGTTATTGAACTTAGCGAGGGAAAGTTCAGAACCCATATTAAGCGTGTCCTAACCAAAAACCGGGCAAGTGCGAGTCGGACTCGCGCACTGAGGGTTCCGTAGTAACTTACCTATAAAAACAGTTCAATCGAACAATTCGACAGTCTCGAAATGTACGTTTTTTGCAGTATAAACGGACGAATCTTTTTTTCCCGTCACTTTACCAATTGAATTGAAAATTGATTTTTGCACAGCTTCAAGGGACCACGGACCCAATTATATGGTGTTAATTTCCACAGAACATATAAAGGAAGTTAGAAAGGCCTTGTGGGCGTGGCACGCGCGCCGCGATTATGAGCGAACGCTCATAATCAACCGAAATTTACTTTACCGGTCAGCAATCGCGCTTTTGTTTTGACAGCGTACGTAGCTCCGCAAAAATATTAAATTATGCCGTCTTGTGCTATTGTAACGTGTCGGAAAAGAAGCCAGGTGTGTAGTGTAGCACGAGATGTGATTTGTTTCCACCGGTAAGTCCAAAAACATTAAAATACTTGTGATATTTGTAATTATAACATTAGCATTATGAAGTTTGTAGACAAAAACGATATAATCGCAATCAGACCAATAGTAATTATATTGCTTGCAATAGATTTGCACGTCGTGCAAAATGCTACACCATTTTGCACGACTTGAGCGATCACGCAATGTATTACGTTCACTGCGAGAGAACCAAAAGTACAATTCCACGAAATTTTGACATATCGATAGTGCTGTGCCAATTTGTAAACAATGTCGATAATTACTATGATATAAATGATTATTATCAATAGTACACTTTATAACTAAAATAAAATTATTTATTACGATTAATAGATTTTGAGTAAGGTTTTTATGTATTTTTTTGTATTTAAGTTTTATAAAATTTTTAATTGAAACTGACATAATTATGATTTAATATGTTTTTATTATGGTTTCCAATAGATCCAGGTACAAGAAAACTATGGATTGAGACAACTGGGAGAATTGATTGGATCCCTACTAAATGTAGCACAATTAGTTCACAACATTTCGATGATGATAATTACATAACAATAAAGTCAGGGAAAAGAAACTTAAAATCAAATGCTTATCCGCACAGATATATCGTTAAACACATAACGAGTTCAGTAAGTAAAGCTATTGAATTAAAAGTAATTAAAGCTAAAAAAAAAATTATAGTAGCAAAAGATAAAGGTGGTCTTTTGTACCCTTCGAAAGAATTGCTACTAATCTGCAAAACATCTGAAGCAATTATAAAAAAGTACACCGAAAACCTTCGGAATATTAAATTAAAAGAGAGCAAGCGTATGCTACTTAATAAATACGTATTTATTTATTTATTTATTGCATTCATGACGTAGACAAGGTCTTGCCTCAAAATTATAAGTTTCGTACATGAACCCTGCTGAATTTATATTAATCAACAAAAATGTTGCGGTGCCCTACCGCAACATAAAATATAACTGCATACATTATTAAGTAAATAAAGTTATTCAAGATTTATTATTACGTTATTATTGTCATCATTTAATTATTAATTTATTAATTATTGGATGTCTTTATTACAATTATGCGCGCCAATCTTCAAATAATCTTGATAATATTAATATTACAGAATGTCAATTTTCAAATTGTGGTCCTTTAGCCAATTTACTATTTTTGTTAGTATTAAATATAGTGCGACCAGTATTCAATTTAAGTTGCCACCGTCGTCACATGGAAACACTATTGAGATGTCGTCAGCAAAAAGGACACTCTGGACATTTATTTCTCTCGGCAAATCGTTAATATAGATTAGGAATAAAATGCACCCGTATTATTTCAGGGACAATATTTTTTTCCTTTTGAACTGGTGATAAGCACCGGAAATGTAAGGTTGAGAGACAACCGACTTTCTCTAATAATCAAATAATAAACACGGTAAATATTCCATGTTAAATCCTAATTTTAATAATAAAATTGTTTTTAATAATTCAGTTATGTATTTTTTTATTTGTTGAATGATATATGAATACTCGTACGTGTTCACAACATGTATTACAGAAGTCCACATAGTCCACAATACTTGCAAAGTAGGAAGCAAGATTACATTAATTTTATCGATATCAATAATCGACCTTTTGGTCGCCCTAGCATACATGAGATTTTTACGCGTGTATGAGTGTACGTCAAACGCAGTAATTGCGTTAGTGTGACAACCAATAACAAACTCACGATCGAAGTGTATGTTATTTATTTGTGTGCGTAATCCGCGTAGGCATTGGTTTTCTGCTTGTAGTGAAATAAAAGAGTGGGAGACAAACGGCGACACGCGTTCCGATACAAATCAGGAACTATTTCCTTTCTAACTTCCTTTATATGTTCTGTGTTAATTTCAACTCAATACCTCTAACTTACCTATGAATAAAGTTCTATTCTCGAATCGAGCGTTGAAGATTTTTCAAAAAAATAATTCTTGTGACGTAACAACAAATTTTCAGTTTTCAGACTTTTCCCTATATGAGTGCTATAAAACGTTGCTTCATGCCAAATTTCAAGATTCTAGGTCGACTGGAAGTACCCTTTAGGTTTTGATTCCCTTGCGAGTACTTGCGAGTTTCAAAATATGCAGCTTAAATTGCTGTTTCTTTTGATTGCGTTGACATAGAAGTTTGATTTTGTTACAGCTTAAAGGTATTATAGACCTGAGTATTTGGTATGAATTTCAATTTAATACCTCTACGCGTTTATGAGGAAATGGGTAGTAAGTTTAAAATTATTAAAAAAAAATATATTATGTGATGTAACTAAAAATTTATGGTTTTCGTAATTTTTCCTTTATCTATGCTATAAGACATTGCTTCGTACCAAATTTCAAGATTCTGAGTTCACGGGAAGTACCCTGTAGGTTTTGATTCCCTTGCAAGTGTCGAGAATTTGCGGCATAAACGGCTGTATCTTTTGATTGCGTTGGCTTAGAAGTTTGATTTTTTCACAGCTTCAAGGGACAGTAGACCTGAGTAATTGATATAATTTTCAGCTTCATACCTCCACGCGTTCTTGAGAAAAAGGGTCTTGACAGACGGACGGACAGACGGACAACAAAGTGATCCTATAAGGGTTCCGTTTTTTCCTTTTGAGGTACGGAACCCTAAAAAGCATATTACAAGGTTAGAGTTTCTTGCCGGTTCTTCTCTATAGGAAACGACCAATTTGGGACCGTGCACTAGTTTTCGACGTTTTATAAGTGCCACATGGGCACTATGGCCTATGTGAAATAAAAATATTTTGACTTTTGACTTTTATGCAAATATGGGTGATTGGTACATCGATGTTTGGATGATGACCCATATCCAAAATAATCCTAGACAGGGACGAGGAGCATTACACTAATATTGTAGGTAAAGCGGAAAGCTTGTACATGTGTGTTTGTCACTATTCCACGCTCAAACTGTTGAACGGGTTTGCATGAAACTTGGTAGGTTGGCAGTTTGGCACCTACCTACGTGGGTGAACCACAAAGTCATCAAATATTCTCTTTAACCTATCAATACCCGCGAAACGAGACACAATAGTAAAACAATAACAGCGCGGCCCAATGAGACCGGTCGGGGATTCATGAATTAAGTCTCTTTAATACACCATCATGTCCTGGAATAGGTAGCACATAAAATACTTTCTATCCTGGGAAGATGTTCTCTTGGGACAGATTCCTGCAATCACGCGGGCCGAAGCCGCTGGCAACAGCTAGTTTTCTATAAGTTTTCTATAATCGCGAGGGTGAAACCTCTGCCAGCATCATCTGCCTAGCCTTTTCCCAACTATATTGGGGTCGGCTTCCAGTCAAGCCGGATTCAGCTGAATACCAGTATTTTACGAGGAGCGGCTGCCTACCAGACCTCCACAACCCATTAACAAGGGTAACACGGTACTTCATGGCAAGACTGGAGTCAGATTTACTGGCTTCTGACCATCCGTAACGACTGCCAAAGATCTCCAAATGACAGCCGGGACCAAGGGCTTTACGTGCTTTCCGAGGCACGGAGGAAACTCGTTATGTTAAGATGGTCACCCATCCACAGCCCAACCTAGGCAAGCGTTGCTTAACCTTGAAGATCGACCTGTGCAGCTGTTATTATCTAGCCACGAGCTCCTCAACCTCTGCCAGCAACTAGATAAATACAAAAACAACGCTAAAATATTTAAACAAGGATTACCAGATCTCCGAAAAGGTTCAAATGTAGCGAATACGACTGCTTCCCCATCAGAAAGTCGCGGTTGTGTTGCGCAACTATCTGGAGATTGTTGCGCCACTTTGTCAGTGCTTCTAACTCCTGTTGCGGGGTTCGATAAGCCTTTTTGTGGACAGCCTGAAAAGGGAGAAAGGGGTAGATAGATGTATTTGTAGATGTCTACCTACTTAATTTTGTATTTTTCCACTAGGCACCGTCCTGATTATCGACACGACAAGAAGACCGTCCTAATAGGATATTTTAGAAAGATGGCCTGAGTCCCAGTAATGGATACATTAAAAGGCTGTTTATGCTATTTCTAACACAAGGGCACTTTTAAAGTGTTGTATCTTTCTTCGGATTTCGTTTCTCTGCATCATCCATCCTATCCATCGTTTTCGTATTGCTTTCCATCAATCACCATTATAATACCATTATTATATTAGTAAATGGGTTAGGTAACCCATTTATCACTATTATATATTATATCATTTATTAACTCATTTTTTTTTGAAGGTTAACTTTGGTAGTAAATGGGTTACCTACCTAACCCATTTACTACCAAAGTTAACCTTCAAATCATAATCAGTGTCCACCATATAGGCCTCCTACGTAATACTTCGTAGGTAGGATCATATAGATACCTACCAATTTATAGAAGGATGCCTTCCAACCGAATTTGGATCACGGCACCAATCACGATACAGCCAAGTACGTAGGACTCAGGTACTCTCATAGTCCATAGGGGCTACAAATCGACACGACCGGAGAGAGATAAGGCATAGGCTTCACATGCTTTCAAAGGCACGGTGGTATAACACCACCTACTTCCAAAACTACGGGAAAAATCCAATAGCACTTTTAGCCCAACCTGGGAATCGAACCCAGGACCCACCATTACCATTTATTTTATCCAGCTTACTTGCCATATTCCATAGCAAAGACCTACGTAACAATACGTAGTCGGCATCAGCCATCACTACCGGCTACGTAATATTGCATTCAATGGCAGGTAACCCATAGAGATCATAAAAAACTTACCTTATACTCATCCCAATGCCAATCCGGTAAATCAGGATGCACAATCAATCCATCCAGTATATGCCTTTTCACATACTCAGCACCCTTCTTCAAAAAACACTGACTAACATTGAAACTTTTGAGAAACTCGTCGAAGCCAGTATTTTTCTCCAACTTGACAGTTTCGGCCAGAAGACTGTCACTTTTATCGAAGATGTTACATCTAATACGTCGATTATTTTTATACTTTGTGAATATTGATTTCATTTTGTTTGTCTTTTCTGTTGTGTTTAAGGTGTTAATTATAGTGAATTGGAGGATGAGAATTATTTTTATTATTTGCATTTTTTTTTAATATTTAATAAGTCTCTTAACTTGTATAGGTAAATTTTTGCACAATTGCTGCGATTTATGTGTGTTAACTTAGTACTTTAAAAAGTTAAAAAAACATTGGATACACTAACAAATATTTTTACTATAAAATCTATTCAAAACGATCACTGTATTCGCACTAAGTGACTTCAATTTAATATCTACACTTTGTATTAGACTAAATAATTTCCGATCAGCAGAGTTTGCAGTATTCTATAAAATTATAATCATCATATAATTTACAATATGCAGTGTAAGATTGCATAATATGACGTACGTACCTTTTGCTTTAGTTACAACAACCTGCTGATTTATTATAGATCGATGTGTAGGTAAACAACCTAATTGTCAATGTAACTTCTAAATAGTTCTAGCTTAACTTATCACATACCCACAAAACGAGACACAATAGTAAAACAATAAAAGCGCGATCTCATAGGACCGGTCGGGGATTCATGAATTAAGGCATTATTATTTCGTGTGACTTCAGCATAACAGAAACGGCTCTGCTGAAGCTTTGCTTACACAAGAATCTATATTATTTATTATTAATATTATAAAGCTGAAGAGTTTGTTTGTTTGAACGCGCTAATCTCAGGAACTACTGGTCCGATTGAAAAATTCTTTCAGTGTTAGATAGCCCATTTATTAGGCATCAAAATCAGGATTCCACGCGGACGAAGTCGCGGGCGGAAGCTAGTTTGTTATAGTAGACCCATTGACGTATTTAAAAAAAAAACCACATCAATGATTAGACCATTGTAAGGATTCGGATAGCTTGATGACGAATTCGGATGAGTTCGGCAGCGAAACGATTTGTCAAACATTTACTGGGTCACTTAGGATTTATGTCAAAGCGTAGTTTAGTCACTGAGATTTTAAATTTTTATTCAATCTTCATGCGACCAAAGTTATCCTACCTGTCAACCAAGGGTGAAGAGACAATATAGAAGGTGCATTAGAAAAATAACATATTATTTTATTCATTTTTTATAAATTTTTAAATTTTTTTAAATATGATGGTGAAAAATACGAAGTGTTATAGTGTTGGGTGTTATAAATAAAACAACAAAATAAATGTTTTTGTCTAGAGAACTGTTTTCCTCTGTCACAACAATATACATTCACTGTTATCCATAATTTACAATATATCTTTTATACTATATGTATATATAAATCGCTCATGCTGGTCGGCTACTTAAGTTTTCTATACTGTCATATTTATTATTACGTCATTTTTTTAAACCAAACACGAATTAAAATTTCCTAATATTTTTGAACACTTGATTTATGTTCTAAGTATAATAAATTAAACATTTTTGTGTTACAGGATTAAATCCCGTCGTTTTTCGTGGATAAATGACTTTTTTTCTCTAAATATACAAAATGTAAGTAAAAAAAATTTTTTCAAGTAACTGTATAGAAAACTTAAGTGACAGATACAAATCACCAATATACAACAAACGCTAAGTTAAACCGTGAAGGCGCTTCGTTTACAACTAATGTGCACCTACTAGAAAACATCTTAATAAGTTAATTAACATCAAAGGCTTAGTAAATTAAATGTGGCAATGGCGGCAAGTTCACTAGAAAAAGTAGATTATTCATTATTTATAAAATATTTTTAATAAATTTGTAAAGATGGATTATGACGGTTTTTTTTCTATTCATCTATTTCTATTCATCATTTTCTATTCATCATAACTGTAACTTTCATCCACAAAATAATTAAATTTTTTGTAAATATTTTATTCCTCAGATAAAAGGTTTAAAGGTTATATCTGAAAAATCAAACCTAAAGGCCTCCAGTTAAGATCTAAAAAATACCTTCAATGACCGATTGATCCAAATTCAATACTCTTTTTCAAAAGCTGCATTTGGTTCGAGTGTGATGTATGAATTAAAAACAGAAAAACAACTTCTGAAAAAGATTTTAAATAAAATTAAAGTATAAAAAAAATACACGCAAAAATAAAACGGTATCAGACTAGCGATAAATGAAATAATGAATGATGAAAAAAATAAGTAGTATGGTGAATGATGAGTGAGTGAATGAAGCTAGTCTGAACCGATCTTTTTACGTTCATACTGATTTTAGTTCAGTTACCTACAAATGAATGAATCTTTCGGTCAAAATCTATGTGTGAAAAAGAATGAATGAATGAACAATGAAAATAATTATAATATGTAATTACTTTTTATAGTGAACAAGACGTCTTCTATCATGACTGTATAGTGCATTATACTTAAAAACTTGTAGAAATTAAAATATACATTGACCCCTTAAAGTTCACTGATTTATTTCAAATCTAAATTACTATCAGTGCCCACAAACATTATTACAAAAAAACTATGTTGCTTGCAGATATCAATTTTAAAGGGTAAATGTACATTATGTGATCCATATTAATCGCTAGATACTATGACCGGGCTATGTCGACGTTTTACAATCATAGCCTAAAAATACCCGGTCAATGTTGACACTTAAGTCAAGTAATTTAGTAACATATAATAAAATTATACAGTTAGTGTAAATCAAATAGTTTGTTTTTTTTTCTTTTTTGTAGAAAATTCATCGGCATCATCATTGTTTCAGCCGAAAGACGTCCCCCAAGCGTGATCGATGCAAAAATGATCGATCCTGTGCGTCTCGCATCCATCGGATTCCCGCGACAAATATTGTAGAAAAATATTTAAGTTTTTATGTCAAATTGCATGTCGAGTAATAAATTTATTTTATTAATATATTTATTTATTTTATTATATGTTACGAAACAACGTAATAATCGAAAAAAATATGGACGTTACACACGAACGCGGCAAATCTATGAAAAAAAAAACTATTATAATATTGAAAAACACACCCTGTTTTTTTTTTGCAAATGAGAACAAGCCGTAATACAGACGCAAAACAATTCGTGTGCAATAAAATTATACGAGAGATCAGAGAGAAACTTACTTCGAGGGTTCCGTACGTACGTATAGGGAATCCTATTTATAATAATTTAAATAATTTTGTAAAATCTAAGCTTATTTTTTCTGTTATCAACGATTTTTGAAAAACCTTTTGAATTTTATTAATATTTTTTTAATTATACGGAATTCCATATAATCTTATTGCACTGTTAATGATAAAAATATAAATTCATTCTGCATCCGTATTAATTCTGATACAACAAAATAACATTGAAAACACGTCCTTATTTACTACTATCACTAAAAACATAACAAAAAAGTCCATAAGTAGCTAAAGCAATATTTTTTTTCTTTTTGTTGTTTTTTTTTACGTTTATTTTTCAATTCATTTTTATTTACATTTAATATTCGGTGGTTGGTTTTATATTTTATTTTTTTTAATGAAAAATAATGTCTTTATATATATTTTTTTTTATTTTTACTATTCGATAATTTTTTTCAAGTCGTTTTTAACAGAATCAAAAATGTCGAGTATTATTAGTAATAGTGTAGAAAACGGTTTTAATTTAGAAACAGTTACGTCATGTCTCTACAACGCTTATCAAAAAAGGTATAATAGTAGCTTAATCAAATATTAATTTAAAGACAAATACATAAAAAAACAAGTGAGAAATCAGATCTTACTCAAAATAGGTAGTCTGTGGAAAGTCTCTTTAATTAACACAAAGTTTTAATGAATAACTGAGAGAAAAATTGGAGCAAAATTTAAGTAGGTATGTTTATCACGAGAGCCCTCAATCCTCAATCGCTGTATTATAAACCTTATATCAATCTATCTTTTTCTTTTTTACTTCAGTAGATAGATTTTTGTTTTTTTTTTTACAAATTAGTTTGTTTGCGTAATAAATGCAGAGAAATCTTCAATTTCTACCCCGGCCTCCATGGCGCGGCATTCGCATGGGTGTAAATTATATCCAAAATCCTTTCTCAACTATTGAAGAATCTATTAGTAAAAACTTATGAGGGGATGTTGAATTAAAAGACTGTATGTTTTTAATTCATCATCCCCTCATAAGTACGCGAGGAAAGACTTCGAGTTATACTATGTAGCGAAGACTCATTACTCCTAAGTTGTCCGACTCTTAAGTCTCAGTACGCCCTAATTTGGAAGTCAGGGTTTACTTAATCCGTATGACCTTAATTTACTGTAATTTTATGCGTATCAACCTAGTATTTGAATTTTAAGTAATTTGAAAAGGTTTCTGTATAAATAAAAAATATTATGTTACCAGTAAATTCGAGTTTCTATGTCCATTCTTGCCACCGGTATTCGAATTAACTATTTACTTCAAACCTTAGCATTAACATTATCGGCCTTATAATGTTCCGACTGTTGGGACTCAGGCCTCCTCTCAAGGAGAGGGAATGGGCCGTAATCCACCGCGCGGGCCCAGTGCGGATGTGCTTCAAATCTTAAAAGGTATTATTTCAAAGAGACTTTCCACCAAACTAAAAACTTACTAAACTTTGACATCAACCGCAAGCCTACTGATTGAGAATAATACGCTTTAACACTATTGTTATTAAATATAAAATCACATTTTAAACCTGTGTGCACATTTAAAGCCGCGTAACACCGAGATAAATCAAATATTTAACCGGAATTAAACAGTTTGGACCGGAATTGACCAGTTTGAACCGGAATTAACCAGTTTGAACCGGAATTGACCCGTTTGGATCGGAATTCACCCGTTTGGATCGGAATTGACCAGTTACAAGCTGTGTTAAGTTAATTGATCTCGGACAAAAGGAACGAGCGAAGCAGTAGGGTCAGAAAGAGATGCCATGACGAGATGCCAATTCTTCAGGATTACAACCAGAAGAATTGGCCAGATATGGCTAAGGTAAGGGCAGAGAAAGGTGTAAGAAAGGAAGGGAGACCATTCCCCCTGCAGTGGGACACAATTGGTTTATAAAAATAATTATTATGCTTATGGTATTTTGGTATGTAATACTTTTTGTCATTGGGAGAGCAATGTTTTTTATAAAACCTGAGTTTTTAGTACATTCTTAGTGTATACGCGGCTTTTAGGCAGTAAAGAGCTCATCACTGGGTTATTATGAGTCAAGCTTGTGTGTTTGTTAAATATCAGGTGGAAATTATAGAAGAGATAGTTTTTTTTAGTTAGCGCGACAAAAAATTGCTCAGTCAACCAATTGCAGTATCAAGACAAGAACTAACATTTTTAGGACCTTTCGTATATGAATTTTGATGTTTATGAACACACCCAGGATACAGGAGTAAATATTTCTAGTGTAGGGAAGGTATTTTAAGAAATAATGCATTGGTTTTAATAAAAAATAATAAATAGTAACCAAAAAAAATTAAGGGCCTGTTTCACAATGTCCGAGTAGGCACTACTCACTGAATAAATTCAAAAATGTGACAGATTTTGTATGAAATTATCTGCCAAGTAAGATACTCGAAACTTAATCATAGGTGGTGAAATAGGCCCTAAGTAAATTTAAATTAATTTCCACCTGATAAATAACTACAGTTATTAAAAAAATATTGCACCATTTGTAAATCCCATCCCATTTTATTTAAAAAAGTCAAAATTTCAAATTTATTATACTTTCACCAGCTTGTATCACAACTAAATGCATTTAGGACCAAATGTATTTAAAAAATCTTTGTCTCAACTTCAAAAAGTTGACCGAAAAGTAAAGATGGTTTAATTTAAATACATCTAGCACTGTTTTAAATGATTTGTGATACAAAGTGGCCCTTAGATCTAAAGTAATAAAAAATAATAATAAGAGAAGAAACGTATGTGAATATCCGTTAAATTGCTGTAGTATAATTTGTCTATACTAATAGAATATAAAGAGAAAAGATTTTTATTTTCGTTTATAATAAATAAACTCAAAAACTACTGGCTTTCACCAGTAGAATGCTGCTTTATCACTGAACCAGAAAATAGCATTATCCTATGATAACTCATTCCCAGGGCATACATATACAAGGCAGTCAATAGCTATGTCCACACTGTGCACTTTCATCTTCAACTTTCGTCTTCATCTTTCTATTCAACTTTCGTTAGTTGCTTTTAACAATTGAATTGCGTTAAGGAACGCAACGCCAATATTGTAATTTTTTTTTTATCGTTATAAACTAGCGCTTGACTGCGATCCCACCTGATGGTGAGCAGTGATTTAGTTCAGTTGTAGTTTGTCAGCTTGTGGAAACAGTTGTGACAACAACATTTTATATTTTTAGTGGATTATGTGCTGCTTGGTCATAAGAAATTCCAGGAAAAAAAGAATCAAGCGCTACACTTTCAACCGTCATTGCACATGCGTTAAAGGCATGCCCGACTTGCGCTGTTGACTACGCTATGACGCAAGCCCTTGTTGAACAAAAAAGGGCACAGTGTGGACATAGCTATTCAAATTTTATTATTGTTATGCTTGTACCGTAACAAAACACGAGACGCGAAATAAAGCGACTCTTTCACACGGATAGTAATCATTATCCTCATAATTTCAGCGGTAATGTCTACAGCTGAGCATAGTCTACAACGTCCAGTCTTATGCGTCTCGCACCCATCGGAATCCTGCGACCCACACTAAGTCGTAGGTCCACCTCATGGGAGATCTTCCAAAACTGTGTATACCGGTACGAAATCGTCACTTCAAAACCGTTAAGCCCATCGACCATTTGTTAAATCATTGTTAATTGAATATCAATTTAAATTGTCAGTACGCTCAAAACATAAATCTATCCTTGAAAGATGCACAGAATGCCATAAAAAAATATTGACAGAATAAGAGAAAGGAAAAATCTTTATAAAGAAGATCTATGTTTTTTGTGATGTTTTTGTTTTATTAATGTGTCAATTTTAATTTTTCTGGCTGTTCTATCTACCCAATAATACTCAAATCTAAAGCTCTTTCTAGGACACCAATGGGGGCGCAACTTATTGCGCTGCCAAAATATATACAATTCTATGGAAGGTAGATTTGTATAAATTTTTAGACTAGGTTCTAGTATGCGGATACTGGGCTGTGCAAAACTGCATATTTTTAATATCATTATTACTGATAGGCTCGCGGTTGACCATTATTTTACCTGATGGTAAGCGATGATTCTATCGACAATGGAGCACGCTTACCTAACAGTAACCTATTTACTCTCGACTTAAGAACCCCCAAGTTGTACCTACCAGGAAACACAGGACAACACAACTCCGGCAGGGAATATATTTTAACGATACCTAACTGGTTGCAACACCAATGGTGTCCTAGTGTGAAATAGGTGGGTAAAATAAAAAAACCAGGACGTGAAAAAAGGTACTAAAAGCAGTAGAAATTTCTCAAAAAACCAAATATTACAATTGATGCAATATCTTTCCTATATCGACTTAAAAAAAGATCCATAAAGTGAACTAGTGATCGTCCGACCACCACACGTATTGGTCCGTGCTTATATACAATACATATATAAAATATACATCTACATACGTCCGTCTGTCACGCGTAATCTAGTAAACTAATTGGGCCATATTTATAAAGAAAAACTGAACATATTATTAGTTTAAACACTGATTAGGATTTTTCAAGATTCAATTTTTTTAAGGAAAGTAGGGTAGGCGCGAGATAAACGTGGAATAAAGGTCATTGACCCTCCTACATTTATTGGCATTCTTAATTTTAAAAATAAACAACAACTTAAAGCTGTCTTGAATCGACGTCTGTCGTGATCCTTTACATTTTTTCGTAATAATAAACAGTTTATGGTACGTTTTTCGGGTACCTACGCAAAGGTCAATGCACCTTAATCCAAACTTATTTGGCACCAACTATAATGTGCGATATTTGAAATAATAATTTATTAAGGTGATTTTATTCTATATACAGCAGACATTTATAGATGAGACGTATGACATTTTGAATTTTTGAGAATCTCCGTGATCAGTATTTAAACTAAGTGTAAGGTTAGTGAGTTTTTTATAAATAAGGCTGTTTTATTAAAATTAATATATCATTTTGTGTATCTTAAGGATTTTACCGAGACGCTGCTTAGCGGTCTTCATTCCTTTCTTCAGTCTTGCATCTGGAATTTTGTCTGGATTTTAGAAAGAAACGTTTTTTATTATTAATATATTGGAAAATTATATTTACACAAATACATATGGTATGAAGGTGATACAGAAAGATAAAAAAGGGGTAGAGAGGTTTAGAAAACGATAAACATTTTTTTAGTTAATCCTTTTGTGTTGTGGAACAGAAAAGGATAGAGAAAAAGGGGAGGCTAGGAAAATGCCTCCCATACGCACTATTTACTATCACTAAGTTTATATTTGTACAATATTTTATCCTAAACAACAAATAACACTAAAAAGAAATCTTTTTCTGATAACAACATCAAACTTGGAAATGAAATGAAGTAGCAATTAGCATTTCTAATACTGGTATAAGAAAGAGAGGGTAGTTAGACAAGAGAATACTGTCAAATGAGTGATTTGAGAGTCAGATCAAGAATAAGAAGTATACTTACTCTTATTATTTGGCGTATTGTGAACAGGCGGCGGTGGCCGTCTGCTTTTTGTGGCTAGTACTGCTCGCTTTGCGTTGGGCTGTAACAATACAACAATAGTACATTGTTCACCGAGAGGAGAAAGTGACCGATTACAGTCGAGGGTGTCGTTTGAAGCCCGAGCCGTAGGCGAGGGCTTTAAAACACCCGAGATCGGGAATCGCACTTTCTCTCGAGTGATACATAGTGCTTTATGCTACACCTACGAGGAAAATAGTTTTATTTTACTTTTCTACGAAAACTGAATCCTCAAACAACACACAAATTGAAAATGGCGCCAATGGCGTCTGCAATTTTCACATGTTCTTTTTTAAAATTGTTTGACACCATCCAACACACAGCTAGTGGCCAGTGTCATTTTGCGAACTTGGAGATAAAAACTCACTGTAAAAACTTTTTGGCTTTTGATATTTAGGTTACCAGCGCATAGTCTTACACAAAATTAAAAAAGAAAAACCACGTAAGAAATGGATTTTCATACACTTTTCTCTCCCGCTCAGATGCGTTATCTCGCCGCATATTTGTTCGATATGCAATGACGTACTTTCTACCGTAAATTTGATAAAGTATCAAGGTACTTTCCGAGCAGGTGTAGTATAAAATGTTATTTCTGTCATATCTTCACTTATCGAACAATAATATACTGGGGAAAAAATTAATTCTAGTATGAATACACCTTTACTTTTACTCAAAAATCTTACTTCAACGGCCTGAATATCGATATCGGGATGATGAGATTAGATTTTTGAGTGTATTAAAAACTTATTTTATTATATATTTACCGGTGCGTGCGGCGTGGCATTGTCGTGCAGCTTGTGCGGCGGGTGCGTGGCGTGCTCCTTGCCGGCCGGGCGCGACGACGCCGCGTGCAGCGCCGCGCGCACGCACTCGCGCCGCACGCCCGCGCGCGCCGCCGTGCGCAGGCGCGGCACCAGGCGGCCCAGCCGAGCGCGCGGAGACCACGCCTCATCTCTGCAAACAAATAACCTTTAAGGGGGATGCTCGAACATAACGCGCCTAATTCATAAACATATACGACATTTATACAATTATAAATTATAGTAAGGCCGTTATAAGTTGGCGAGTCTAAAGTTAGGCACTGCGAATTTTAGGAAAAACAAAGGTTTAAAAAAAAAATGCAATTTGTAGTTGTTATTGCTGTTAAACACTGTAATTGGCATTATTTTTTTAAAATCTTTATTTTTGTACGAGTTTTCTAGCGCCAAAATTCGCAGAGCCTAACTTCAGACTCGCCAACTTATAACGGCCGTACTGTACTATGTATAATTTAGTTTATATTTAAACACATTTAAACTCAATTTGTTTTACTCACTTCTCCGCCTTCGACCGCGAGTCTACCCTGTTGCGTGAATTTCTTCGCCGCTTTGATGCCGTCCATTCTTCGTCCTCGTCTGAACTCATTTCTAACGATGGATACACTGGAACAAGTAAACATACAACTAAGTGCTGTAGATTCTCATTTCTAGGTTTACAAATTTACTAATTTGTCGATTAATTAGTAGGATGTTTTTAAAAAATAATTCTGGTATTACATTTTTGGTGCTAAGCAATAGGTTACTTCCAGGCACGCTTTATCATCAACTACATCATCGATGTAGACGATTCTACGCGAACGCGATCATAAAGCAATGCGGCGCAAATGCAACAAACCATTGATACTCTATTGTAGTAGCCAACGTGACCAACCAAACGTGAGTGCAATTCGATGACAAGGGAAGCGAACCAGACGCAATCGTATACGCATACACATACGTATATTTGTTCTCGAACTCTTTTTTAGGTGGGAAATCATCCAAAGACTTCTCCCGAGGAGGACTCTGAGGCGAAGCGGGAGGCGGTTACGCGAATTCTTGCGATGCGGTGGCTTTGTTTTAAATAACTTAAGGCTGTTGCAGCGACTTCATGCCAGTAGGACAAAACCGCCACGCCGCTTTAAATTCACGTACACCACATCGGATCACTTTGCTATCCGTCGTTGCCATCAGGTGAGATAGTGGTCTAATGCGGCCCTAACGACAATAAAAACAAAATCTCCCACACACCATACTCCTCATCCCGATGCACCTCTTTAATAACATCCTCCTCTTCGCCGACGTCCTGCACGGGCGGCGGCTTCCGCGCGCGCTTGCCGTCGTGCTTGGAGCTGGTGGGCGTCGGCGCGTCGCTGGCCAGCCCGAACGTCCTGCACGGCGCCGTGAACCGCTCGCTGATGCTTAGCATGCCGGCTACTGCTACGTCTTCTGGTTCTCTGTGGGGTTTATGGGGTTATTGGTATAGTTGTGCTATACAACGTGTTGATTTGAAAGTGTATGGCATTTCGGGAGGTTGTAAAAAAAGTCACAAATAATCATATAAAAATACAATACTTGGGCAATAACACATTTTATTTTATTTTTTTAATTTTAGTTTGTTTTCAGAATAACTCTCTAAACAAACGTGCGGGAAGTGCTAGTGTGCTTTGTATCAATGAAAGTGTCTGTGTGCGTGAAACTTAGTTATAGGGCGAGTATCAGACTGTCTGCGTTTTAATAAAGGTAGATCACACGTAGCGAATTACATAATGAAAAAATAAATAAAAAAATTACCTACTCATTTTATTATTGATTCGAGTCGAGTATCACTAACATAATTACCTCCCGAAATGCCATACACTTTCAAAACAACACCTTGTATAACCGGCGGCACATAACTTGGCAATGCGCAGAAATCGTTTTTTAGGTCTATTTGGTGGTCAAGCGGGACGCGGGGTACGTGGTAGCGCCGATCCGGCGCGCGATTGGTGCAGCATTATAATAGTAGTTTATGATTGGTGCGTTAGACGACTTTTGCCTCCGCACTGCGTTACGTCCTGTTCACTCATTGGCTGTTTTGTGCACCATGCGCGAAACTTGCCAACGTATTTGCCGGGTATTATATAAAAGCATACTATCCACCGACGCGTAGCTTCATAGGCGTGTATGTGCTTCGTCGCCACAGTTTCATATGCTAACTTTACGTAGGCGTGATCAGGCGCAGCTGTGAGCAGGCATACGCTAAGCGTATTATAAAACGAATGACGAATACGCGTCTACGAAGCTTCGCGTCCGTGAACAATAGGCCGAAGTCTTTACAGATAGGCGTACTGTTCACGTACGCGTAGCTTCATAGACGCGTATTTGTCATTATACGCTTGGTGTTCGCCTGCGTGAAGCTAACATACAAAACTATGAAACTCTGTCGACCAAGCGGCCACGACACGACGGCGCGACGGACGCTTCGTCTTCATAAACCAAG
Organism: Mythimna separata; assembly: GCA_030763345.1. Taxonomy (NCBI): domain Eukaryota; kingdom Metazoa; phylum Arthropoda; class Insecta; order Lepidoptera; family Noctuidae; genus Mythimna; species Mythimna separata. The sequence goes on from CM061192.1 coordinate 12,247,998, forward strand.
CGTATAATGACGAATACGCGTATAATGAAGCTATGCATCCGTGGACAGTAAATTTTAGTTAGCGCGTAATGCGAAGATAGGAGCCTTTTTGCCTCGCACAGATCTATTTTTTAATATGTTTTTCTTTGTATTGTTTTAATTTGAGTTTATTCATAATTTAGTCTAAAAGTTTTTGTTGTAGTTTTTGTCCTGTGCAAGGCACAGATAAATATTTTTCTTTATTATATTTATTTATTTTTCTCTACAGTAGGTACTCACGTCTCACTGGTAGCCACAGGCTGTTCCTCCTCGGCTAGCACAGACGCTTGTATGAGCGACTCGATACCGTTGGCGGGCGCGGGACGAGCCGCCAACTGCTTGTAGTTGCTGCTAGACGTTATGTTTGTAGATGCTGTAACAATGTTACGATAAGATGAAGTAATGCTTAAGTAATAGCAATGTATAGAAGAAGAGAAACGAAAGACGTCTACAGCTGGACATACAATTTACACCTTCTGTCACTCCACAGGGTGACGAGGCAGGGAAGTCCCGACCCTCAGCATTGAGGAATACGACGCAAGGGGGTCACTCCACAAACATCCATCTCAACATTCTCATCTTTGCCAAATAATATTGATATGAGACACACAGGACCGTTCGTTGTGGCGACACTTGGGGATGGCCTATGTCCAGCTGTGGACGTCTTTCGGCTGTAATGATGATGATGACGAAATAAAATTGATTGTATTTTATTTATTTCTGTATAAGACTGCTTACTTGAATAACTGGCTGCAGAATCTGTGTTGAAGATCCAGGTAAGCGTTAACAAATGAATGGGTTAATTAAATTAGTAAATAATCCGTACATAGGATCAAGATGTTGCACAGTACGCTTTCATATTTTAGTAAACTGTTCCATGGACAGGGCACACATTTCGTATCAGACCCCTTCCCCGCTTTGGATAACCTTGAATAGTTTATTGTGATAAGCAGCTGGTTGCGGCTGTCGAGCTACGGGTCCGGAGAGAGACGTTCCTTAACAAATGATAATATACAGCTACTATCACACTGGAATCCTACGCCAATATAGATTGGAACACTTAGGGACTGTCCGAAAAATATTAGGTACCACAAGTAAATTTTTCCCAAGTTGTAGGAACACGGGTGGCTTTTAGACAATAAGTCTTGACACTCCGACTCGCTCCATCAAGAGTGGTAGAGGTTATTTGTCGATTTCTCACCTAAAAACAAAAGGAAAAAAGGAAATGCAACATCCGGTAAAGCCTGGACCAAAAAGGCTCACCATTACTGCTAGTCTCGTTCCGTCGATACGTATGCTTGCTATGTTTGGTCTTCCTCGGGCGCGGCGCGGGCGTGTCGTCGATGTACAGGTCCGAGTCCTCATAGTCATACGTGTTGGACACGCGGCGTCGCACGGGGCGTTCGGAGCGACGCACTGGAGTGGCGGGCGTTGTGGACGCGCTGGGCTTGGATTCTTCTACCACCTGGAAATGAACAAAAAATAATAAGCGTCAAGGAGCGCTTGTCTACGCTGGAGCGCACGCAGTCGTATTTTTCAAAAAATACTGTGGTCATATATAGCGCGCTCCATCATCGACCTATACAAGGAAATGTAGACGGAACGAGGCCGCGTGGTAGATTACCGATGTGATGAACAGACCAGATCAAAGCGGCTGCATAGAACGAATGCGCATGGAATGGCTTTGATGACTGCCTGGAGGCAAAAGTGACAGCTTCTGAAGACTCTTATTCTTAGGACAACCACGACCACTCTGGCAATAGTGTAACGACCAAAAAGGAGCTTCCCCCTGTAACCTCATCATCTGCCTAGCCTTTTCCCAACTATATTGGGGTCGGCTTCCAGTCAAGCCGAATTTAGCTGAATACCAGTATTTTACGAGGAGCGGCTGCCTACCAGACCTCCACAACCCATTAACTGGGGTAACACCGAGTAACACGGTACTTCATGGCAAGACTGGAGTCAGATTTACTGGCTTCTGACTATCCGTACCGTCTGCCAAAGATCTCCAAATGACAGCCGGGACCAACGGCTTAACGTGCTTTCCGAGGCACGGAGGAAACTCGTTATGTTAAGATGGTCACCCATCCACAGACCAACCTAGGCAAGCGTTGCTTAACCTTGAAGATCGACCTGTGCGGCTGTTATTATCTAGCCACGAGCTCCTCTTCCCCCTGTAACCTACTTGCAGAATAAACCTCATTTATCCCGTGACTTACATAATTAGTGGTAGCTGTATACTGGTGCGCGATGGCCGCGTCGTACGACGGCAGCTGGTTGTGATGATACTCGCCGTTCACCGTCTCTTGCACCGCCACGTTGCTGTAACTTGCCGTTTGCTGTGAACAAACAATATGGATTTTAATTTTTGTATAATTGCATTTCAAAACGAGCAGGGCCTTCGGTAATGAAGAGCGTGATTAAAAAGGTTACTATTTAGAAACCTATATCAATGAAAATACATTGGGTTATTCTTTTTTCTGCCGACATCAGTGCAAACGATTGCGAGGGAGGTGTATTTCGCGACCCATGGATGGTGACCTGACTGGATTGAAACCCTTGTCCTTATCAATGATATCGGGATATCGGGGACGGTGTGGCTACTGGGACGAGTAACGAAGGCCTTCTCAGGAAGTGACGGAGCTACACGCGTGGTCGAGCTGGAGACGAAGAAGGACAGCCTACAACTAACTGCCCACTTCCTCTTGATTGAACTCATCATTCCGGGGAACATTTTCGAGCGCCGTTGTTACTTGTCGGGCTATGCGCAGGCGTCGGTGCGGATGAGCGCATTAGCACACCACACTTCATTGGCGAAAACAACTGACGACACACGCGTTGGGTAGCCTATTTATTCAAGAAGGCAGTTGCGTATATATGCGCAAGCGGTGCGCGTCCTTGGTGCGCAGGGTGAGGGGCAGCTCCAATACTGTTCTGGCGATGATTGCCGGCAGGCTTGATTGCCCTTATATTGGACACTGCTGTAGCAGACATGTTGCTGGCTGTGTCCGATAACCGAATTATATGTATGTCTTTTGTTTGTGTTCTGTTTTGTTATTTCTATGTGTATGGGTGCTATTGGTTGCCTGAATTAAATGATTTTTATTTTATTATTTATTTATATAACGTCACGATACGGCTAACCGGACCAGAACGGTAATCAAAGCTAGTGAAAGCGCGGGGGGACAACTATGTATATTTCTATACTTTTTTGTATTTACCTGATGCACAGACGGCACTTCCTCGTATCTCTGGTAGTTGTCTACCGTGTACGCTATATGCTGAGGCTGTTGGTAGCTGTACACAGACGGCTGGTACGACCCTGGCTTCGCTGACTCTGAATACTGGTAGTCTTGTTGGATGTCTTCTGCTGAGTACATGCCTGGAGAAGAGAGAGACGGATTTGTAAATAGGAAGATCTTTGGATGGGTGAGTCTTTCATGAACACTGCAAGTGCCTATCTACTCTACCTATCTGTTACGCTTTCATGGTTAACCTTTAAGTACCGACGTGCGGTCTATTAGACCGCGGCAGGTACTTCACTTGTTAATTTACCCCTTTCGCTGAGGAATATCAATCTCCGCTTTTAAGTAGCTGTAAGAACAGTATCCATGATGATGTAGATGCATAAAGTGGTATCGTCACGTTCGCATTTGGTTAGTAATTACTGTTTGAAATTCCAAAGCGGTCTCTCAGACCGCACGTCGGTACTTACGTAAGTTTTTTTTGTTTTGTTTTTCTTACAGTTTATTGTTATTTTTTACAAATATATTTAAATTTCACGTCAGGGGCTTCAGGCAGTTCTGAGACAGATTTATGGTACTCAAAGAAATCCCAGAAATGCAAATAAATCGAATCCAAGTTTTTCGCGAGGGATTGTGACTTTGACGAGTATTTGGTTCTGATAAGCCAGATACACCTAAAAATCAATCTGAAAAAGTTGACTTATCTACCCAAAAACAAAAGAAAATAGACATGCTATGTTATCCGTGCAAAAAAACATGTTTTTTTTAAAGTAACATAACCAAGTGTAAATTGACTAAGCTAAAAATTTAAAGTGCAGTTGGGCAGTGGACATTTTCTTTTTCTGAAGGTTTATATACTTGATATATATTTTTTATAAAAGTTATAATAGTTTTGATACAAAAAAAAATATTTATGTTTTTATGTGAGCTGTATTGTTTTTGTTTTGATTTTTTATATCGAATAGCCGGATTTTCCTCCAAAGTTCAGGCCAAATATTGTTATCGCCTTATATTACAAAATAAAAATAATTTGAGTTTCTTTCTATACTTATTTTTTCTTACAACCTTTTATTTTTAACCATAATGGAAAGAAATTTAACCAATCTATCACTTTTGTCAAAAAAAACACGGAATTTTTACCGCGGTCTGTCAGACCGCACGTCGGTACTAACGTTACAAAAAGTGCACGTCGGTACTTAAAGGTTAAACCACTGAACTCATTTTGGCAATAACCGACATTGACGCGAATAAACTGACTGGCCTGTTGGTCTAGTGGTCAGTGGCCCTGACTGCTATGCCGTAGGTCGTGGGTTCGATTCCCATCCAGGACAAATGTTTGTGTGATGAGCTCGATCATTTGTTCTGTGTCTGGGTGTAATTTATCTATAATATGTATGTATTTAGAAATATATAAGTATGTTTATCAGTTGTCTAGTACCCATAACACAAGCTCTGCTTAGCTTGGGACTAGATTGCGTTGTGTGAAAGTTGTGGAATATTATATTATTATATTATATTATTATATTAAAGCCGTGGGCGAAAAGCTGGGTTTTACTATTGACATTACATGTCATCTACCTAGTCTAGTTGCAACTATGCTAGTCGTCTTCCAGTATGTTTTCTTTCTTCCTTTCTTTTAGTTGTTTACACGAAGCTACTGACTTGTAAGCCTTCAAAGCCCAGTAACTGGTTAACACAACAAAATATGTAGATAAAACAAAAGTCAGATTTTATAACTTCAGATTACTGTGAACTGTGTGTGAGCTTTTATCTTTGATAGTCTCAAAGATAAAAGCTAAAGCTAAGCTTCGTTGATCACTTATATTGATAAACTAGCTGTCCCCTGCGGTTTCACCCGCATTTTTCGTTACTGCTCCGCTCCCGTGGGTCATAGCGTGATGGTATATAGCCTATAGCATTCCTCGATAAATGGGCTATCTAACACTGAAAGAATTTTTCCCTACATACAAACTTACAAACCTACAAACTTACAAATTTTATTAGTATAGATTAACATCAATAAAAGTGATCAACGGAACGACTATACATAGACATATCATAACAGAAAATATTATATGTAAATATTATATGTATTTTTTTTGCATAATTTCAACATTCGGAAGACTCACATTGAGCGACCGAAATATCGCACGCTTAGCTGCGCCCCCTGCCGTCTAAAAAGATTATTTTTAAGATATATTCCACTCACCAGGTCCATAATTCATCTCCTGCCCATCAATCCTGACATTAGCCTGCAGATTCTCGTTGGTAAACAGAATCTGTTCCTCGTGATAGTCTCCGATATCCTTCTTCGAGATGGTCCACTGATGGATGGGCTTCAACACCGGAGGACGGTCTGAGCGGATGAGGTGGGACTTGAGGATAGAGTGCTCCGGGAGGGAGTAGGGAGGCGGTGCGTCGTCGCGAGAAGAGGAGGGGGAGTTGCTGCAACAAGAAATACGGAGATTACACTTTATTACGGACCACAGACAGACAGTGTAATATAAATGTAGGATAAACGGGTGATTACTATTTTCGGAAGAAAAATAAGAACTATATTTGAATACAAATATTTTTAATTGCTATACAATAAGTCAGTTTTATGATATTCAAGAAAAAATCAGTAGTTCCTGTGTGGCGGCATAGATGTCAGTACAATAGCCCCATAATGTCATTTGATGTCACAAATCAATCATTTTGACGACACAGACACTGCAAGAGATGAGCCATCGCACGTCTCTTGCAGCGCGCTGGGGCAGGCGGTAGGGCGCACAGTCCATCGTCTGCGCGCTACGTGTTTCGAGATCGATTCCGCCCAGAACAAATCAATATTTAGACCATACAGTACAGCACAGTACAGTATGGCCTACAGATAGCTTTTCGGAGTCTGGTCGATATTAGCGAAATTGTTTGCAATATTGTAAAAAAAAATATTAGTAAGCATGTCAATTTCCTCATAAAAATCCCAACAAACCAACTTACTTCATCTTAATCTTAAGCGTGGTCTTCTTATCCGTCCGCTCGACATACGCCCCATTCTCGGGATAGGACACCTCCTCATACGTCTGGTAGGCGTAGCCCTTGTCCGGAATCACCATCTCCTTGCCTTCCACCACGTACGCGGTGCTCTTCGTGTCCGGGATGCCGTTGGCGTACTTTACGTCTTGATTTTGTACGTATCTTTCTTGGTAGACTACCTCCTGGAAGAGGGAAAAAGACGTTAGGATATGAGACAGACAAAAAACCATAAAAAGGGTTCTTTATATGTCGCGATTGATGTGTGTCTGTGGAACTTATGTTATCCTTTCAGATTTATTTGAAATCAAACAATGTAAATGCCCTAAATTATGGTGATTTATTAGTATCATTTATTCTTGTATCCGCCTTTTCTCTCTTAGTGCACCTACCACTATTTTTCTCTGCATCACCCAAAGGTTGACTGGTAGAAAATGCCTAAGGCATTAAGTCCGCCTTTGTACATCTATGTGCATAAAGCATTCAATAAATAAATAAATAAATATTTTCTTAATTTTTATTAATTATGTATTAAATAGTTTACATGTAAAAGAACCTAAAAAGACCATTTAATACTACTAAATTGTAGACCACAGATAATGCGAACATTTTTCATTAAGATGTGACGTTTTGTCATCGGTCGGGTTATAGCCGCCATTTTGAAAAAATGATTTTTTGGTTTACCTTTTGGCTCATGCTCCGGCGAATAGACCATAGATGAGTAGTCGTTAAAATAAACCATCGAGTCAACCATCGACACGTCGTTCTACAAAATAATCGAGATGTTTTTCGATTGTTTCGAATAAGTCACTCTCACTCGAAACTGTAACCATCGAGGACCAACTAGCGAATGACCACACCATGTGCCATTCGCAATAACAGACCGAGTCGGACTCGAGTCAAAATCGAAACAAATAAGAACCATCGAGATGTTCGAACAATCAAAACAATCTCTCACCATCTCAATGATTCTAAAAAAGCGATTTATACTAAATTTTAAGTGGTAAACGTAAGTACGTTAAAGAGTTAAAAGTTAGAGTGCATGGCAGGTGCCTACTGTTAGCTAGTAGATCAAGCATGAGACGTCTATGACTATATGGTCGTTGGACTACGCGTTTGAATACACACTTCCAATTTGTTATTATCAAGGTTTTAACAGATAAACGTAGAATATAAAACGTTGGTCGAGATACCATTGAAATATTTCCTAAATCACAAATCAATACCGCCAATCACAGGCTACCTAATTTTCCACACAATTGTATTATATATGGGGCTGGTACCCTCAACTTCACGACGCGTATTTTGCGAACAGGTGGGACAAATGTATCATTCGATCCACCCTAGCTCTTCAAGGAAAGCCAGCAGCACCTTGGGTGCTGACCATTTCACGGGTGGTATTTGCCACACAATAACTTACCTTATTATCAACATAAAACTTGTCAGCATACACCTTCTCCTCCACAAACTCTCCGTTCTGTGCCATGTGCATGATAGGCTTCGGTAGAGTCAGCTTGAGAGACTTCTTGGAGTTGCCACACAATAACATACCTTATTATCATGAGCACCTCGTGGTTAGATAATAACAGCCGCACAGATCGATCTTCAAGGTTAAGCAAGGCTTGCCAAGGTTGGTCTGTGGATGGGTGACCATCTTAACATAACGAGTTTCCTCCGTGCCTCGGAAAGCACGTTAAGCCGTAGGTCCCGGCTGTCATTTGTAGATCTTTGGCAGTCGTTACGGATAGTCAGAAGCCAGTAAATCTGACTCCAGTCTTGCCATGAAGTACCGTGTTACCCCAGTTAATGGGTTGTGGAGGTCTGGTAGGCAGCCGCTCCTCGTAAAATACTGGTATTCAGCTAAATCCGGCTTGACTGGAAGTCGGCCCCAATATAGTTGGGAAAAGGCTAGGCAGATAATGATAGAGTAACTTGCCACACAATAACTTACCTTATTATCAACATAAAACTTGTCAGCATACACCTTCTCCTCTATGAACTCTCCGTTCTGTGCCATGTGCATGATAGGTTTCGGTAGAGTCAGCTTGAGAGATTTCTTGGAGTTGCTTGCTGCCTTCTTTGAGTGGGATTTACTGGGAGACGAGTGGTTCTTTACTTTGAAGTCCTGGAAAAGAGAAGCATTTTATTTATCTTGGGGTGTCTGTCGAAACGTCACGTGACCTAAGGGCTGGCCTTTACCTTGCACAGAGGATAGGCATTGTCATGGCTGTACCGCCAGTCTTTAGGGCACATTTCTAGTCGACAACTATCTGGAGGAGTTTTTCAACATTATAGTTTGATTTTAGCTAGTTTTAATTGAAGGTATTTATGGTAAATCAATAAATAAATAAAATATTCAAAATTCAAAAAAATATATTGAAGTGTAACATGTTTTTTACGTGAAAAATCATCAAAGGACTCCTCCTGCTCTAGGTGGAGGGAAAGGCAGTGTCAGACTTTTACTGGCCAAAACTCTAATTGCCCTTTAGTGATCCAGGGCCACAGTGCCTCTTTCGATCAATCCCTCCGCCCTAGTAGCCATCGGCCCTATGGAGTGCCGTCGAAAGAGCTGTTAGCCCATAACCTAGACGAAAATCTAACCAAAGAGACTGGAATCAAACCTCAATAGTCTGAAAGTATCATATAGAATAGAATTTATTCGACGCAAACAATGCATATGAGCCTACCTTATCTTTATTAGTTGTGGTGGTAGACCGTTTCTCCAAGGTCCTCAGTTCCTTGCACAGCTCTCGCACAAGTTGACCGGAGTTCAGGCATTTAGGGACGTTGTCGCGTTTCGCTGTGTCAGTCTGTAACAACAACACATCTCTGATTAGCAAAAGTGGAATCTAAGATTTTATTATAGTGGATTCACGTTATGAATATAGTGACTCATCTAAACTAATTGATTGAAAAGGACCAATTAGGTTATTATAGTAATTTAGAAAGCAGTCAGTTAAAAAAAGCCCTTCCGACATTACGGATACGTCTTTTGATAATTTCTAACTATTTGTAAAAATAAAAGTGAAAATTCTAAGGGTTATGATTCAATTTTAAAACAATTACTTTTAAATTATCTCCTAACTTTTGCTGTGCCCGAAAGGGTCCATAATTGGTCTTGATAATATTATTTATACCACCTGTATGTACTATGGAATGCAATAAAGTATTGAGTATTGAGTATTATATCTGAAAATACTCTGTAATAAAATGCTTTAAAAAAAAAATATTGATATTAAATATTAATGATTTAATTTTTACCCCAGTATGTCTTTACTTTGCAGTTGCAATGATGTGTCACCATTTCCTTAATGCGAATAGACTACACCCTATAGTATAAAGAAATATAGTCCGTCTAATGAAAGCGCGACCTGAGAACAAGAGGTTAAATCCAAAAATTTTGTATGTGGTATTAATAACTAGTAGGAGAATCATGTATTGACACGTCACATTTTTTTTTATTCCCTACAATTGCGGCTGAGTAATGTTGCCAAAAATTAAAAAAAAAAAACTTCAAGTCGCGCTTTCATTAGACGCACTCTATCATAAATATAACCCGGACGAATTTTGTGTTTCCTGATAGCTGCAACCAGGGTTTCTTAGGGTACCTTAATTTTTTTTTCTGCTTTAATATACACTATACGTTATGGATGCGCTTCTTGCTGCGGACTACTGGTAGTGACTTTAGGAGATACCGTCAATCAGAAGCTACTTACACTCTTGAGCGCGTGCCACTCCTTGAGCGCGTTGGCGAGGATCTTGATGCCGCGCAGCAGCAGCGGGGGCAGTGCTGCCGGGGTCAGGCGAGCACTGCTCTCACTTAGTGTGAACTCTTCGTCCTGGACCATACAAGATAACAATATTCATTAAACACAACCACAACTTAGTGAAGATTTAAGCAAGTTTTATTATAAATATTTGGCGGACTTTATAATTAATCTGTTAATCTACGCCTATATTCGTCATCATCATCATGACAGCCGAAAGACGTCCACTGCTGAACATAGGCCTCCCCAAGCGTCGCCTCAATGCACCGATCCTGTGCATTTCGCACCCATTGGATTCGCACGACAGTCCACCTTGTGAGATCCCTTTACATTAGTGTGTAATAATCAAATATTAGAATTGAAAGAAGGAAAAACAAGTTCGAGGGAGGTAGAAACAGTGAAGCCTTACCCAGGAGTAGAGATGGGCAGTGGGAAAAAACCCAACGGGAATATACCCAGGTTTTTTCCCATTTGGGAAAAAACCGGGTATTTATGTGGGAAAAAACCCAATAGATGGGTTTTTACCTTATTTAACGTAGTTATCATGATCTTTAATTTCAAGACCGGGTATTTACATGGGAAAAAATTCAATTGAAGGGTATTTTTATTATTTAATGTAATTCTTCAAAAATTAACACTTTTTTTTTATTTTTAGAGCAAATGCAGCGAAAAATAGGCACTTTGCGCCAGCGTATATAGGGCACTAGCTGTTGCCTGTTGTTCGAAACGTCAAAATGTGTAGCCTAATTCAGGAACTTTTAAGAATCTTTAAAAAAAATAAAACAACGAGTGATACTTACTAACAATTATTTATTTACACATAAAAGTTAGTCACTGTCGCTACTGTCCTGATTATTAAATATATTATTAATATTGAAAAATTCAATTTCTTGTGTTGCAAGTCCACGAGATGTTGAAGGTTGTTCATCATTTGTTGGGCTACCCAACGGGCTTGACAATTGCCTGGGTGTAGATAACGGCTCGTCGTCATCGTCATTGTCATCGTCTTTGTGTTTATGTAACAGGTTCCAATTATAGGATATAAAAGCTATTTTTGCTGCCCTGTCTGTAGTCAATCTGTTTCTTTTCTGACTATGTATATGTGCATGCGTGCTAAAAGATCGTTCAGTGGCTGCTGAAGTACAGGGAGCAGTTAGAATACGTACTGCAACCCTACTCAGCAATTTGGACTTGCAGAGTCCTTTCCACCAAACTACCGGGTCCATTTCGGCGACATGCTTCCATATAAATGGCCTGCTCCATAATCCCTGTTTAGCTCTATAGTTGGCTAAATCAACACCAACATCAATATTGAGCGATTGGCTCACGTCGTGTATGAACTCCATGGCAGCCACTTCGTGTTCTTCTTCCAATTCGATGCCTTGCGATCTTGGGTCTAATAAATATGCAGCATAATGAATAGGTTTTAAACAATTATTTGTTCGCCTAATTACAGCATTTGTAATATCTTGTTTTTGATCCTCATTTAGAATTGATATATCTGGAAATGCAAAATTGAATGTGGATTTAATATCTTTGAAGGCCATATAAACTTCATTTATAAGTATTCCATTGCCTTCAAGTTTGAAAATTTTATCAGTTATTGGTTCCAGTAGTTTTATACAATTTTCTACCATAGTCCAGAAATTTAAATCTAATAAGTTGGATTTGATTTCGTCTGAGATAGTGGCATCTTCGTGAACAGCTAATGTCTGTAATGCGACTTTTGATTTTTTCAAACTTTTTAACGCCGTGCAGTAACTGCCCCAGCGCGTTTTCCCTGGCAATTTTAGTGTTTCACCTGAACCTTTTTCTTTTACAATATGAGCTAATAAAGCGCTCATATTTTGGTTTCTTTTTATTGCTTTTATCACATCGGTTGCAATCGATATAAACGCATTAATAGGTTCTAATTTTAAGCAATCTTCGCATAGCAAATTTAACGTATGTGCTACACATCTCAACGGTATTATATGTGCATACGAGTTTTTTACTATTTGAAATGCTCTTTGTATATTGTTTGCGTTATCTCCGATAACAGTTACAAATTTGTGGGCTCCATACACGTTTATAACTTTCATTATCTCTTGAGATACATATTGGCTTGTATGTCGGTTTGTTAGTGTATTGAGGCTTTTAACAAAAACAGGCTCGGGTTTTGCAATAATAAAGTTAATGATACCTTCATTGCGCTGATTGCTCCAGCCATCACATTGCAAATGCAAATCATTTATAGATTTTAGTTCGTCTGTAATTTCATTGACCATTTCATTATAAATAGTTTCCAAATGTGTTGTGGAGATAGCTTTTCTGGATGGTAACTTATAAAGTGGTTGCAAATCGTCAAAAAATCGTGCCCATAGCGGATGTTCAACGATGGATAAAGGAGAACCGGTAACAAATATTGCTTTCGATAAGAGCTGATCTAGATAAAGTTTTTTTTCTGTTGAAATTTCTGATGAAGTCGTAATAGTAGAAGTTGTATCCGTCAAACTGTTATCCTGTGACATTTCATGATGCGATTCATTTTGCAAGGGCAGATTTGTGGCAGGTGTGCTAGTAACGGGTATTTTCTGTAGTTTGTTTTTGATAACAGTTGGACACCTATAACATTTCAACAGATGGCTGGCCATCTTGCTGACATTGCCAAATTGGTAAACTTTTTCACAGTGTTTGCATTTTACTGTTTTACTGGTTGCCGAATGAAAATAGTTTTCCCATACATCAGTATTTTTCTTTCTGGGCATGATGAAATCTAAGGAAAAAAAAAACAAATGTAAAAACAGTAGAAATACATAGAGTTGTTCTAAAATATCGTGTATTAACAGAGTAGGTAAACCTACGAAACTAACATGAAATAAGTATAAATGGCCAAAAGTAAGAATTTATACTTTCTTTAATTAAACGCTCGAGCGATCGATTTTACAAAAGTTGAAATGAGTCATGTATAGAGATGGCCAAATCATCTCTATTCCTACATGATTCATTTCAACTTTTGTAAAATAATTATTACCCTACAGAATTTCAATGAATGAATGAAAAAATGTACAAGGTTTGCAAGGAATCCACATATATAGTGCCTAAAACTTGTATAGTGTAATATAACAATTAAAGCTCAAACTTACCGGTAAATCACCAATAAAACGAAGTAGGTATCGAAAAAAAAAGTCCGTAAGAGTAGCAGTAGTTGTCAATCCAAAGTAAATCACGTATTAAATCACTAGGCAATCAAAAGTCCACAAAACAAAATCCAAGTCGTCAATTAAACTAACAAAACACAAATGCGCACAGTAAGAAGCCAAAACAACGAGTGAGATAGATAGATCAACGCGTACGCCGCTGCTACTACCTGCTTCCCCGCCCCACCCCCCTACCCGCGTACGTACTTTCGGGTTACTTGTTGCTAAGAGCGGATGAACACACACAAACAAAGGATTTTTATTTAAGGGCAGGTTTAGTCACTGAGTATTAGGTATGTATGGACTCCGTTCGCGTCTATGACGATTGCGCAGACCCGTAACAGCAGTTTTATTTTTATAAAAAATAAAATAATAACTACTTAATATTTTTGTAATAGTGAGGCGCTTTTGAAAATCACGTTTTATTATTTTTTGTAACTTTCAAATATTTCCGTGACATGCAAGTCTCGTAGCCATACAAGTTTAACGTAACGTATTTATTGAATTATGAAAATAAACAAAGTTAGATTAGCTCTAATTAGTAGTAATAGTACTCCAATAGCACGTAATATTTGATATATACATGTATCTACACATTACCTATGCTAAATATGAAAAAACCCGAATATTATCCCATTTGGGAATTTTCCCCGGGTTTTTTCCGGGTTTTTTCCCACATCGGGGTTTTTTCCGGGTAAAATCCCATCTCTACCCAGGAGTCAGATAGAACAGACTAGCATAAAAAATGGCTCAATTTAGAATTGAGTGAATTAAATAAAACATATACAGATACCCACCTGCGTCTCCTCGTTGTGTCTGCGCAGCATGGTGAGTAGGTGCGCGCCGGCGTACCAGTGCATCGCCTCGAACAGCGGGTAGCGGAACATGGTGGGAGTCTCTACGCGGCGCTCTATCTCGTAGATCCTGGAAGACAAGATTATATTCAATACTAGCTGAACCCCGCGGTTTCACCCACATTTTTGGTTACTGCTCCGCTCCTATTAGTCCTCGCGTGATGATATATAGCCTATAACCTTCCTGAATAAATGGGCTATGTAACAGTGAAAGAATTTTTCAGATCGAACCAGTATATCCTGAGATTAGCGCGTTCAAACAAACAAAAACTCTTCCGCTTTATAATATTAGTATAGATTTGAGAGTTAGATTGAGAAGCAAAGTTTAGAGACATCATCTGGTATAATTTTCAAATCTTCTTGCTTCGTTCACACACATAACTATTGATGAGAGAGCCCTTTCCAATCTTTCTGTATCGTCAAAGGAGAACTTTAAACCATGCTCATGCTGCGATAATTCCTTCGAACAATTCGCAGCCCTGGCAGGCGTCGGCTCTAACTAGTCCCTACAATTATTTTGCTGTCATATTTTGGAGGCGTGTGTGGAAACCAGTGTCGACTCGGGCTTAGTCCTAACCGTCCGTAAGCTCATACCTACGTTCCGCTTACCTCCTGAAGTAATCAATGCGGAATGTAGGTGTATCCAGATTTGCCGGACTAAAATCTGAACCCTCGATTTGCTCACATTTTATTGCTAATTTTCATCATTTTTACTTTTGCTCAAGATGGTTCAAGATACTCACTGCAGCTGCATCTCGATAGCATACGAGTGCAGGAAGTTGCCTCCAAACACCAGCGAGTCACAAGGAGTGAGGACTGCATGTATCCAGCCGCTGGGTATGAACAGCGTCTGCTGCGCGCTCAGCTCCGCCGTGCCGTACCACTCCACCATGTCGCCGAAGAACCGCTCGTTCTGGTTGTTGGCCGCCGACCATTGTTGGTACAGGGCGAGGTTTGTGGCTGTGGGCGGGATTAGGTAGAATATCTGGAAAAGAAGGTTACAAAAATATCAATATCTATTAAAAGTAAAAGAAAATCTCTGTTTATCACTGTGTTTCACTGCTAACTGTAATTTCATAATAATAATTTCAGCCGAAAGACGTTGTTGTTGGACATAGGGCACCTCCAAGCGTCGCCATAACGACCGATCCTGTATTCCTTACCCTGTGACCCTCACCAGCTCATCGGTACACCTTATGGGAGGTTTGCCAATGCTTCATCTACTTTCTACTAGAATTCGCAATTACTTCATTGCAGATTCAAGTTAGCAGTATTGAACTTTTCAAATCTCTGCATAGGTATCCGAAAAACAAACACTAAACTAAGTTTCATAACTAAAAAATAAGTTTTAACTCAACTAGTGCCTCATTACTGATGATCTTGGCTCTCCGCCTCAATCGTCTCCAGAGCATCAAGCTGGTATTTAGCCGATCCCACCCAAAGATAAGAAGAATGCTGCCTTCACAATCGAACTTGAAGCTATTCTGGCATGAAGTACTGTCTCACCTTGGCTTAAATTTCCAATTTTCTGGCAGCCAGTTGAACTTTTGCCTCCAGAACCGAAATTGAGGGTAGACAGACAATGTCCTTACCTTCCGTCCATGCAGCACGTGATACCAGACCGTAGTGCCGCCGAAGTCGACGTGGAAGTCGGTGTAGGCGCCGGCGGGCGACATGAGGCAGTACTTGCGCACCTGCGGCGCGGGGGGCCGCTCGCGCGCCGCCGCCCACACGCGCTCCGCCCAGTCCAGCGAGCGCGCTATGGCGGGCGGCTCTACTGCGCGCGCCATGCTGGGGAAATGAAAATTGAAATAAGCCACTGACAGTTAAGAAATGACCAGTCTCAACTGACGGCAGTCATTCACAATTATAACATGTGCATCAGCTCTACTAAGTTTAACCATTGGCTTCATCGCCAATGGTTCATTTAATTTATTTTATTAGACTTCTTCCTCTTCCTGCCCTCGTCCCATATCTACACAATGTCAGCGCAACACATTTTTTTCTTCCATTCCATCTTGTCACCTATCACACTATCACTAACTTTTCTTTCATATCACTCCTCACACAATCTATCGCATTTAAACATGAACAAGTACAGTTCCCGGCACGTAAGTTGGCAAGAGTCGTTAGTTGCGAAGAAATAGTTTTTTAGATCTAGTTGGTGGTCAAGCGGGACGCTTGGTATGAGGTAGCGATGTTATAATAGTAGTCTATGATTGGTGCGTTAGTCGACTTTTGTCCCGTCCCGTTCGCTCATTCGCTTTTTTTTACACCATGCGCGAATTTACCCCCACTACGTCAAATCTTGCCAAGTTACGTGCCGGGTACTGTACCCAATTATTGAATGAGTTGGTTCACTCACTTGGTCTCACTGAACTCCAGACTGAGCACGTTGAGCACCTTCTCGTCGCGGTGCTCGGGCGCCGTCTCGAAGTAGTCCACGAAGTCGCCCAGCGACATCCGTAGAGTTGACTGTTTGCGCACGTCTATTACTTCCACCTGTCAACAACAAATTATGAAGCGTCAGTTTTTTTATTGGTAGCAGGTTTTCATAACAGATTTGTAACTGTAGACGCAGCTCTTGAAAGTAGCCTACTGTCCAAGGGCTTGAAATGAAACAGTCTACGAAGCGACAACATCGTGTCATCAAAATCTGTTCATAGTTTTAAAAGTTATACAATTTGGAAACATTCTTGAGTTATCCCTCGTTACCACGCCTGGGGGGTTGTTCGTAAGAGTTACCATGACTTTAAAACGCAAATGGCCACTGACGGAACACAGCTGAGTAGAACAGAGGTTTTCTTTAATGATTTTCCGACTCAAAAAAAAGAGGGAAACTGGGTTATGGGTAGAGTGAAAGTCGAAAAATATCTTACTATTTACGTAAGATATTTTTTCTTACGTAAATAGTAAGATATTTTTAGTCTTAATTCTTAAAAAAAAAAACTAGTACATAATTAATAGTTACCTCTAGTTGTGCCCCACAGAATCTGAGTACAGATCTGACTGTGAATGTGCCAGGGTTGGGCACCTTCATATCCAACCCATCTGATGTTGTGAATGTTACTGGACGCGTGAATCCTGTATGGAAAGAAAAGATTTAATTGTAATGGCGTTATTATAAAATCAATTTGAAAATAAAGGGAAAGCAAAATCTTTCCTTGAATTGTGATATCAGAAGAACTAGATTCTAATTAGACCCACAAAATTGGCAGGAAATTTGAGATGTTTTTAGACAGCTGCATCATTATCTGTAAAAAGTTGTTAAAGCCTGTGAGCAGGTGATGAATAACCAAGGTTTCGTGAGATGAGACACTTCTCTTATCTCTCTGTAGAGCCTGCATGGAGGAGATGAGCCAGCAGCTCATCTGCTTCTAAGCTGGGCAAAGTACTTCTTCGAGAACCCAGATACCCTCCATGTAAGGGTCAATAACACCAGGGTGCTGCTAACCTTCCTTGAGGAGCTGGGGTGGATCGAAAGACACAATTGCAATGTAAGCAAAATACGCGCTTTAGACGTGGAGTTGCAGACTACCTCCTCGAGACGTATTCCTCATTGCTGAGGGTCGTGAAGATCCCGCTGGATTAGCTTCTTCCAGACTGCACCCAGGCTAGGCAGGCAACTGACTATGCCCACCTGCGAGGACAGCTGGTAGCGGTCCGCGCGGTGCAAGTGTGTTGAGTCTCTCACCATTGTCCCTGATGAACTCCTCAGTGAACTGGTGCGGGCTGCAGCGCTGCAAGGCGGCGGGCGCGGGGCGCAGCGGGCGCGCCGCCAGCGCCCGCACCCAGGCCGGCGTGCCCACCTGCGAGGGCCGCGTCTCCGCGCCCAGCTCGTAGCGGTCCGCGCGATGGTTGTTTGTTGGGATTTTTACTAAAATTATTGAAGAAAGAAATAAATCAGTTGTTGATAAAACTTAAATCACTATAAGGAGTAAGGAAGTTGTTCGCTTCCATAGGATTTACCACCTTCTCCACTCAACACCCACCCCAGGGTGGTACAAAACAAAATACTAAAAAAGTTTTTCGATATGGAGCATTGTACAAAGTGCATCTTGGTTTAAGATTGTTTGTATTTCCTCTAGCAAGTTACTGTTTTTTCTCCCCAACAAAATAATGTGTGTGTTATGCTCAACGGCACAGTTGGCCTAGCTGCTGAGCGATTGACTGTTGCACTGCGGGTCACGAAATATTTGTATAGCTGAGAGATTGGGAGTTCCAGGTCTGGGTGTCTTGTGTATGTGACTTTATTTACATGTTTGTGAATGCATCCATGATACAGGAGTAAATCCAATTGTTTATTAGTCCATTAAAATATGGCGTTTGGTTCGCATTAAAAGCCTTTTCTCTAATGAACCTTTGCAGTATCTTTAATCCTATAATTACATTGCCCAAAAGATAATCCCACAGCGGACAAATAATTTTCTATGGTTTCTTCAGGTAATAATAAAAATTAATCTCTATTTCCCATGGTCATGACATAACTTGAAAACAACTATACTAATATCATTCATCTCTATTTTTACTTTCTCTAATATTTTATAAAAAGTTCTTATTAGAAAGAAAAACTAATAAGGTTGTGCAGAAAACTGTCTTTTTCAGATCACTACAACTATTTAACCTATCACATACCTGCAAAATGAGACACAATAGTAAAACAATAACAGTGCGGTCTCGGAGATTCATGAACTAACTTTAGTTTGATTGACAATTCATCAACAAGATAGAGTAACATTTGTCGGGTTATTTAGTTAAGTTTACAATAAAAGAGTACTCACATACTGAAGGTCCGTAAGTCTGTGCACATTTTGGACAGTGATACTTGTCTATGTCATCAGAATGATATATTTTGACATCAACACAGCTGGAACAAACATATTGAAATTGTTAGTATCCATTAAATAGCTATTATATTAACTGTAAATCACCGGCTGGTGTGCGGCAGCTAAGTCCAGTTTTAGAAATCAATTTATACCATATGGTAACTTATTTACTTCACCCAAACCCAACTATGGAGTTAGATAAACTTCAGGGTGTACATTTAGTCTATCTTATTTTTATTACACTCAACCCTCTTCCTTGAAATGGTAGTTTTCTATTAATCTGTGGAGCCCTGAGCGGACGCCGGCATCCGCACACCTATTCTTTCTATGTATTATGTCTATAATTACAGTACTCAAAAGATTAAACTAAACTTTTTGTGAAAAAAATTGTGAAATTGTGGCATAAGACCTAACCTAGGATCAACTTAAAACTACTTTGTAACACTGTTATAACTATGATGTTACAAAAGCTGACCACAAACTGTGTACTTATTTTAACTATGGAAATTAAAAAACCTCCTACATTGACAATGCAAAGATTTAATTATTCAACCACATAGTTTGCATTATTCATTAGCGTTTGATTAATTCTTGGAGCTCTATTTTTTATACTTGTCTAGGTGTTTATTTTATAGTACTACAGAGACAAATGAATATAAGTATCCTGTTTGTTTGCTATAATCATATATAAAATACTGTTAGAATTATAAAAAAAATAAAATCATTTTCAGTCAGATATAGTCAAGTAAGAATATTTGGGTTGTCTGATACAGTTAAAAAGAATTTAACCCTGCTGCATGTGATGCAACTTTTAGTTTAATTGAAAACTTTGATTATAGTATTTACAAACATTATCCACAACAACTATATGACCAAAATAATAAAATTCCATGTTTTAATTGCCATTTATGGCTATACAATGTGCAAATGAAGGTGTTGCTGAACATGTTACATTGTAATTTAACACCACAGAGTACATCATTATCAGAAACAACCATAAAAACATTAATTTGTTGTGTATACTTCACACACTTATGTTCAAGTTAACCATACTGTACTTGAGGCTACTAGTTTAGTGTGTCTTGCTAGACAGAAGCGGCCAAAGTCCTCAAAGCGCAATACTTTTTTTGACCCCTACCTTTTCTGGCATTCAATTAGGGCCCTAGGGATTTCACAATAGTTGCCAAGGGCTACTCTAACTCTTCAAAAACACCAAAAACTATAGCAATAATAGAAAATATAATTAAACTACACAGTTTTGCCAGTAACAACACGTTATCAGGCATAAAATAATATAAATAAACACAAAGAATGCACGGCAGAAAAGCGCATTCTGATAAACCCATGACGACCACTGATGTAAACAAACAAGAACTATTTAAAAACAGCCCAGAAGTCCCAGATAATTAAATATAAACTATACTGTGACTAATAAATCATGAAAAACACGCCAGTGATCGGAAATACAAGAAATATTGAGTAAAACATTCGCATACAAGTGATGGCCGAACGCGCATACACTGTCAATCTTCATTGCATTTTTTTTAACACACAACGTAACTTTCACTATGAGATTTATATATTTTCCACATTACCTGCCATGAAACCACTCACGACAGCAATCACATTCTATCATAAATTGTCCAATATTATAAGGTTGACCACACAAACAATAGGTTTCCTTCGATGACGCCATTTTAATGGCGAATAGACAATATTTGCTTCTTTTTTCTCCACGTAGATTTAGGGTTACCATATCATAAAAAAATAATTTTTGATGCCATAGATTTCTCAAAATGAGTTTTATTCAGCATGAGAAATCATAACTATCACGGTAAAACAAACAAACAAGTATAATTTGGACCTTCACCAAAAGTAATTTTAATATTTCTCATGAGCCATAGACTCAAACGATAGCAAAATGCTATTGAGTAACAAATCAAATGACGTCACGCCTGTGATTATAATAATAGCAACAAGTGGAAGATTGTGCGCTGGGCAAAGTGGCGGTAGCAATTATTATTCATAATATATTTTATTTATTTACAATAGGCACGCACCGTGCTTGGTGCTCACAATAACGTCATCCGAGATATAAATAAATGGTTATATCGTACATATAGTGCAATAAACACCTTAGCTACCATACATATTTCTTTCTTCTGCAGTTTTAGAGACATATTTTGCATGGTTGTTGGCAGTAAGTGGATGTATATAAACTTCTGCTGGGGTAGGACAAAGATCAGTTCCAGGCCCAGTCATGTACAGGGTATTCATATTATTTAGGTACATCGGATCTGCCCATAATCAATGCCATGGCATAACTGTAGTAACTTAAACTGACGGTAGACGGCGCTGCGTACTGACTTTTGACTACAACCCTGTAATATCTAGCAATAGACTGCAGAAACAGCTTGATGAGACATACAAATGGTTTTGTAGGTGACGTAACAAGAACTAGGAATCACACCTTCTCTGAGACTTGGACCAGAACATAAATAAAGAGTGTATAAAATAATTGTCTCGGTTTCCATTTAGATTTAGGTGGTTAACTTAACGTGAAAGCATCTCATCAAAAATAAGAGAGTTTTTTTTACTTTTATTTATTTTGTTTATGGTGTTTCTCAGTACTTTCTGTGGATAATAAACTGCTTGTCTACAACTCAGTCCTGAAGTTGGACGTATGGAACCCGGCAGTGTTTTTGTCTGATCTGAGCAACTGCCCGAGAGGTGACTTCGAGCTGTTTTGTTGTGCGCCTCACCATCAACGACTGCATCACTGTTTACCATCAGGTGGGATTGCAGTCAAGCACTGGTTTATGTAAAATAAAAAAATATATTGAAATTGCGCAAAGAATTCTAATTCCTTATACCTACTTACGCGATGCAGACCTTGTATTTTTTGTAGTTCTTATGTGGCGCCATAGATGTCGCTGCAAACCCGTCTACGGCGATAAGAAGGCTGAAGCAAAAACCTGCTAAGTAGAAGGAACAGTACTGGCTGCTCCACCGCAACGCCATTAAAAAAAAAAACTCGTTTGGTCTGACTACCACCGCCCAACCGCAGATAGAGGGAAAAATCCCTATGAAACACATAAACAAACGAACTTTCCTTCTTGATAACTGATGAGCTACGAAGCGCTCTGTAGGGGCCCGGCAGGGCCGAAGCCTCTGGGGAACATGGAAAGTCCGAAAGGTTGTCACCGTGTCCCCCAGATCGAAAGCAATGAAGGAACGGGGTAGGGGTTTAGTCAGTAAGAGTCTGACACACCCTCCCGCTCCACCCAAGAGTGGGACAAGTCATTCTGATGATTCCCCTACCGGAAAAAAAAAAAAAAAGCCAGGTGCATTACTTTGTGTAATCTCGGCGGCGGCGGCGTGAGTTCCGTTGCCTCACGCGGTCGGCAGCCTCCTTCGCTAACATTACTGCTTCGCAGAAGGAGGCGACTGCCTGCCACCCCTCCTCGCTCCGGACCATGGCCTCTACCAGGGCCCGGCGTGAGAGGTCACCGCCGCCGATAAAAGTAATGCACCTGGCTGGCTTTGAACTCGCGACCTACCGCTCGTAAGTCGGGGCCGTTACCACTGGGCCACCACTGCAGGCTGGTAGGTAATAGGTACCTACAACTTGATGATTAATATTCAATTCAATAAAAACGAATCATGTATATTGTTATTGCATTTTAATCGAACTCTTAGATACCTAATACACGACATATAGATTTATTACTAATAATAAGATGGTACTTGACCATTATTATATTAATTAAAATATAATATACTTACCTAGATTATAATAAAATGATTTTATCACTGATTTATTTAACAGCTATGACTTGTTAATAACAATGACATAGCTGTAAGTTTATAATTATGTTAACTTATAAATACAATTATTAATAATAGGTACTCGTATAAGGTCTAGCTTCTGGCTGTGGTTTCGCCCGATTTCAAATCATCCTAATGGATCATCCGGGATAAAAATGTATCCTATGTCTAGGACATGGTCTACTAATGTGTCAATTTTCATCTTAATTGGTTTAGCCGTTTGAGCGCAAATGTACTCCACACAAACATACAAACTTTCGCCTTAATACTATTAGTGTGATATTGTGATTTATATCTGTACTTATTAATTCATGAATTCCCGACCGGTCTCATTGGACTGCGCTGTTATTGTTTTACTATTGTGTCTCGTTTCGCGGGTATTGATAGGTTAATACAGATAGGGCGAGTCAAACTATTACTGACTAAAACCCACTCTTATGTTCCTTCTTTGCCTTAAGTACCTGGACCCCGGGCTTCCCTTTCGGAATCGAACCCATGGCCCCATTAGGCTTTGGTTCTGCTATGCCCCTACAGTTTTGCTGATATATTTTTAAGGTGTGCATGACACAATACGTGCTGTCGATAATTCGGGCTAGAGTCCAATAGAGCCGAAACCTGCTAAGGCGGGAACTTTTGAAAGAGGTCCGTGACCCTAGAACACCAAGGGCACTTCACCTTAGAGAAATCATTTGATGATATCTCGCCACAAAAAGTCGTCTGGAGATCATTCTGCACCTTACAGTGGCCGGTACACCTGCTAAGGAAAGGAAGGGAAGGTGTATCCTCCTGTTCCCATCCCACCGCTTCGCAGAAAATGACGACTGTAACCCACATTTTTGAGCTGAACAGAAGTTCTGGAGTGGCGATCACGTAGGTACCAGTTGGTACGGGTTGAAAGTCCTCCAAATGGTGGACCGATGACCTGGTGAGGGTCGCGGGAATCCGATGAATGCGAGATACACAGGACCGGTCGTAGAGGTGACGCTTGGGGAAAGCCTATGTCCAGCAGTGAACGTCTTTCGGCTGAGATGACGATGATGATGAGAAGGTATGGCGCCAAGTTACAAAACTTACTCCGTTCGCTCACTCGTTCGACCGACTCCTTCGCTAGTATTAGGTATACTACTTCGCAGAAAGAGGCAACCGTTTGTCATTCTCTCCACTACGTAAATGACGGAGACCTAAGATGAAGAAATCCTTAAAAAAAACTACAACTAAAGTCTCTTCCTCCTTTTTTTCAAATCAGTTAAAAATAGTTTCAATCATTGACCCACTAATTGATATCTATCTTGATTGATCATGCATGATGTTAAAATATTACTCGAAACAACGTGTCTATGAATAGACGAGACGCCTGCAATAGGTAGGTACTGTTATAAACAATTATCTATGATTTCATTTCTTTAAAAACGCAATTATTGTTATGTAAAAATTCCGACCGCGACCTTGATTGATGTTTATTACTTATCTAAGTACTCAAATCACTTCCTTAACACAAAATCGTTCGTTTTTTATTTTTCTTTGATAGAAGAATCGATTTCATTATTACAATGTAAATAAATCCATTCTCGTAGACCGCAAAACGATGTGACGTATTCAAAACTTTGCGCTAATTTTGGTGATTGGCGCCAAAAAAGTAGATTCCTTTTTTTTGGTCTGGTCATTGGCGCTAGCTCATAGACAAAGCTCAAAAGTATTTTTAACCGCCAGCCAAACAAAGAGGTTTTATAAGTTTGAATTGTGTTACAACTGTATGTGTGTCTGTTGTATAGTAGCTTCACAAGTCAGAGGCGACTGGCTACCACGAGCTTCTTAAAATTCAGTTTAAGTCCATAGGTACCTCTTTCTTTGCTTTGATGGCATTGAATCTGCAGGATATAGGTACCTATAACTTGTATCCGGGGTTTTTTATCTGACCTAGGAATTGAATTCGGGACTTAGATCAAAACGCGTAACTCGCTGAAGTTATTTTTCCCAAAAAGAGTTTCAGGCACTTTTTTTAAGTTCTTCAGAACTACATTCAAAATCGATATTTCTTTATAATAATCATAAAAGTACTTAGTATCTTCGGAACGCCTCCCACAAGGTGGACCGACGACCTGGCGAGGGTCGCGGGAATCCGATGGATACGAGACGCACAAGACCGGTCGCTGTGGCGACGCTTGGGGGAGGCCTATGTCCAGTAGTGGACGTCTTTCGGCT
Organism: Mythimna separata; assembly: GCA_030763345.1. Lineage (NCBI taxonomy): Eukaryota > Metazoa > Arthropoda > Insecta > Lepidoptera > Noctuidae > Mythimna > Mythimna separata. The sequence continues at coordinate 12,272,932 of CM061192.1, forward strand.
GAGATGATGATGATGATGACTTAGTATCTAGTTTTTTTTCGTGCATGCTACACTTATGTAGCTAAGCCAAATCCTTGCTAACATTCATGCCGCGATTTGTAAATACACCAATTTAAATTTTTACCCGTCTGAAGCCAAATCAAAAAGAGCGTAATGCTTTCCGTACAAAGACAGGTAAATAATCAACCGGCTTGATCTACCGGTACGAAACTGAATAGGTACAAAAATCCGATCAGTTTTTGTTTTTTATCGATTCCCGACTGAATAAAACATTCAGGTCCAAAGTACAAAGTCATTCTGTAATTGTTAAGACTTCGTGAGAGATTTGAATCAAGCAAGAAATTGTTTAAAAACGCCTAACTACGCATTTGTAACTTCTATTCGACTAAAAACTGTCTATGTAAAAACGGTAGTCAAGCCTGGTTTTGAGTAGGGAATCTAATCCCGTAAACTAGGGGTCCCGCAGACACCGGGATCGCGCATTTTTTTTTATTTAACATAAACTAGAGCGTGACTGCGATTATACTGTACCTAATAAAGCAGTGATGCAATCGTTGATGGTGAGGCGTAAGTACCTACTAGTTTATTAAGAGCCTATTCACCTCAACTATTTACGGGATTCTTTTTACAAGATAATTCAGTCAGCGCCATCCTGATTAGGCTACTTGCACTATGGCGTGGATGCGCCCACAAAGCATGGTAACTCACATAGCTACACAAGACACCCAAACCTGGAACGGCTATCTGTACAACTACAACCTACAAATATTTTTGATTCGTGCGGGGATCGAACCCGCGACACGCACTGCAGTAGCCAATGGCTCAACCACTGCGCCAACTGCGTTGTCAAATTGAATATAATAAAATATTATATACCGAGCAATTTTGTACAAATGCATCACCATCAGGTGAGATCGCAGTCAAGCACTAGTTTGTCACTAAAAAAATAGACCCGCTTAATCTGGTTTCATTTTGCGGCCTATTGTATCTATTTTATTTCCTGTGCTACAACAAATAAACTACTTACCTACGTTAAAAATAGTTACCTAAGCTATCGAAAACACCAAACAAAAACACTGAACAAGTGCATGGTAAAAAGATATTTTGGCAAGATTTACATTCGAGTGAAGTTCAATGGCGGTCTTAATTTTTTTTATTATTCGTCGGCAGTTATATTTTTGAGCCGTTTGGGGTTGAAACTCGTGGGCCCGAGTGCACATTCGCTTTTTAAAGATCTTTCGAAGCGTCTGGTTGACACTTCGCGTGACCCAAGGGCTGGCTTTTACCTCGGTCAGAGATTAAGCATTGCCATACAACGTGGCAATGCTGCCAGTCTTTTGGGCACACTTCCGGTCGACAGCGATGTGAAGGAATTTTTTGAAGCCATATTTTAGTTTAGAGTAAGAGTTAGAATATGTAAGTAGTTTTAATTAGTTTTTTGAAAGAAAGAAAGAAAAAGAATTAATTGTTCCAAACGCGGCGCATGCCATAAAAATACAATAGATACTAGAGTATGTATTAGTAAGTTAAAGTACTGTAATAGGTTAAATGCTCTGAGGTAATAATACACATTGTGATGTAAAATTGGTGAAGTATTGTATCTCAAGTGTCTACGCAGCTGGACAATATATGGATCATTGAAACAGGAAATGGAACTGAGAATTATTGTAGTATTGACTACCAAACCGAAGCTTGCCGAGGAGGCTAACTCTTCTAATGGATCTAGTTAGTAACGGAAAAGTGAATGAAATCTTAATACTTACTTTCTAAACTTGACTCTGGCTAAATGCACAAAACGTGTGAAGTCAAAATAAAAAATAAACCTGGTACAAATATGCACTACGTTACGTCTGACGGTAGTAATTTAGCGTCACAACCGCACAACGTTTTACCACAAAAGAGATAGATACAGAAGGCAATCTACGAGTACCTACACGGCACCGCTCACAGACACGATGTCTCGGACCATGCGCGCTTGGGCTGTGCTTGGACTGAGCGGCCGGCGCCTACTCACAGAAGAGATAGGTACAGAAGGCCATCTACATACAAAGCGCGCTCGAGCAACGCACACGTAGACACCGCTCACAGACACGATGTCTCGGACCATGCGCGCTTGGGCTATGCTTGGACTGAGCGGCCGGCGCCTACTCACAGAAGAGATAGGTACAGAAGGCCATCTACATACAAAGCGCGCTCGAGCAACGCACACGTAGACACCGCTCACAGACACGATGTCTCGGACCATGCGCGCTTGGGCTGTGCTCGGACTGAGCGGCCGACGACTACTCACAGAATAGATACTCGTAGATACAGAAAGCAGTCTACTTACAAAGCGCGCTCAAGCAACGCACACCTAGACACCGCTCACAGACACGATGTCTCGGACCATGCGCGCTTGGGCTGTGCTCGGACTGAGCGGCCGGCGCCTGCTCACAGAAGAGATATGTAAGTACAGAAAGCAATCTACATAGAAAGCACGCTCGAGCAACGCACACGTAGACACCGCTCACAGACACGATGTCTCGGACCATGCGCGCTTGGGCTGTGCTCGGACTGAGCGGCCGACGACTACTCACAGAATAGATACTCGTAGATACAGAAAGCAGTCTACTTACAAAGCGCGCTCAAGCAACGCACACCTAGACACCGCTCACAGACACGATGTCTCGGACCATGCGCGCTTGGGCTGTGCTCGGACTGAGCGGCCGGTGCCTACTCATTCATAGAAGAGATAGGTACAGAAGGCAATCTACATAGAAAGCACGCTCGAGCAACACACACGTAGACACCGCTCACAGACACGATGTCTCGGACCATGCGCGCTTGGGCTGTGCTCGGACTGAGCGGCCGACGCCTACTTACAGAAGAGATAGGTACAGAAGGCAATCTACATACAAAGCGCGCTGGAGCAACGCACGCATAGACACCGCTCACAGGCACGATGTCTCGGACCATGCGCGCTTGGGCTGTGCTCGGACTGAGCGGCCGGCGCCTACTTACAGAAGAGATAGGTACAGAAGGCAATCTACATACAAAGCGCGCTGGAGCAACGCACACTTAGACACCGCTCACAGGCACGATGTCTCGGACCATGCGCGCTTGGGCTGTGCTCGGACTGAGCGGCCGACGCCTACTCACAGAAGAGATAGGTACAGAAGGCAATCTACATATAAAGCGCGCACGAGCAACGTAGACATATGTAGATACAGATTACAGACATGTTGTCTCGGACCACACGCGCTTGGACTGAGCTCGGACTGAACGTCCTGCGCCTACCCTAGCGCAATCACCGAGCGTAAGAAAAGTGACGTAACTACATAACATCTTCTTCTTCTTTTCGTCTTCAACTAAATTTTCTCTGACCAGTGCTTGGCAACCTGTACGTCTCTATTAGCCTCGTATAGATCCTGAAAAGTACAGGTGGTAAAAACAATCAGGCCAAATGGGGCTTCCTCGACCCATCCTTAACACAGTGCTAGTGTAAAGCCGCTGCATAAGACATGCGCACTTACTGAGCTGCCCATCCTGCACCAACATACCTACTTTTTTTTATTTTTGTTTTCGAGGGGAAACCTTCAAAAAGCGCCCGGACTTTAGGGATAAGTCCGGGGAGTGTGGGACTTTTACCTCACTATAGCCCCGGTGATCACCATCAGCAAATAGAGGGGGCGCCGTTCCCTCTGAAAAGACAATTCCGGAACCCCCTCTGTGCAACGCCTGTTAGAGGACATCCCTGAGGAACCTACATACCTACCTAGTACCTACATGAGATTGCCTTCTGTACCTATCTCTTCTGTGGTTTTACGCAGTGAGTAATTCCAATACCTAGAACTTTGAATTGTCAAGTTTTCCTTTTAGTTTGTAATCAACAAAAATAAAGAAAAACCAACCAATTGACTGTTTTTAACTCTACTCCATTTTGCGAAGTCGTGCGTAAACGATTTTTTTTTCTAGGGTTCTGTCTGTCTGTCCGACTTATTGGTTTCATATAATACGTGTTCCTTATTACCAGTTATCAGGAAAAACACGATTATCATAGTACCGAACGCCATAAGATTTTTTTTTAGGTAGGAAAACTTCTAATGACTTCCCTTGCTCTAGAGCAGAATGGGAGGTCGTGCCAGGCGTTTCCTGACTAAGATCCTTCTTTGCCTTGCATTCCAGGGCACTGGATTTTCCTTTTTTTTTAATGGTTATAAACTAGCGCTTGACTGCGATCCCACCTGATGGTAAGCAGTGATGCAATCGTCGATGGTGAAGCGCACTAGTTTATTAAGAGCCTTTCAGAAGTCAAGCCATGAAACATCACAAGCTAGGGTTTCGTTCAACTCACTTTTGTTGCGACTCTTCTTATGAATAAATTTTCACTTTTTTAAATGTGATAACCGTGTCTCCTTTACCTTTATATCAGAATCTAGTCTAGTGTGACGACTGACCAAGTAGCCTAGGGTTGTAGAGATTTTCCAAGACGCAATTCTAACTAGAATCAAAGTCTTTGCGCCAGATTCATCATCATCATCATTTCAGTCGAAAGTATTCCACTATTGGACATAGACCTCCCCCAACAGACAAAACCACAGGACCGCGCGGTCCTGTGGGTCTCGCATCTATCATCTGTCATCTATCTATTTTTTGTTTTTTAGGACTTAATACGAGCGGGAGTACCATACTTTTTCGGAACGAAACCAACCTACGTTTTTTTTTTATTATACATAGGCTCGCGTTTGACCACTATCTCACCTGATGGTAAGCGATGATGTGGCCGACGGTGGAGCACGCTTGCCTAGAAGTAACCTATTCACTCTTGACTTGAAGACTCTTAACTTGTAGCTATCAGGAAACACAGACTCCGGCAGGGAATTCCACTCCTTAGCTGTACGCATATTAAATGTCTTTCAGTTGCCTTTTTTAATTCCAGGGTAGCAGTACCTTTTTCGCTTCCTTGACTCTTCAAGACGTTACATGAAAGTGGTTAGTATTTCCCCGAACGAAATCCTGCACATTATTCGCAGAAAAACTGACGGAACCTGACAAAACTGTTTTAAAATCATAAAATGTAGTTCAATGAGCGTTAACATATGTTTAAACCGGATTACAGTAGCTTATTTCAATATTTTACTTAAAATAGTTACTTACGTGATTTTTGTTTTATTTTTAATCATTATTGCAATGACTCTTGCCATTGCGCGTCGTCAGACGTAAGGGTTTTTACGTCTGGCAACTTCGTTTATGTCTATGTTTTTTTTTTCTTTTATTTCGCACGCTTTGCGCATTTAGCCAGTCTTAAGTTTATGAAGTATATTTCGTTTTTGATGCAGAATGCAGTCAAGGATGATGGCACGATTGTGTTGTGTGTCGCGGGTTTGATTCTTGTGCGGAGCAAATATTTGTATAACATATATCAAAAATTTTCTTTAGTAAAATGTTGAAGTAGACGATCGATATTAAACAACATCGATCGTCTACTTCAACATTTTACTAAAGAAAATTTTCTACCATTGACATTAAGTTGAGCAAACATTTCTGAAATTATGCAATTACGAGGTAGCCGCATCAGCACCCTGAAAGAGTTGGTAAAGAAAAAAATATGTTGGCATCCACAATACTGAAAAAACTACTAGTGTGGTGTAAAGATAACAAAAAATTGTTACATAATTATGCTAAGCTGTACTTCGTCACATCCATCCATCTCTAGTGGAACTGCAGCTAAGCTGCTACTGCAGCTGCAGTATGTTGTGACTTATAAGTGAAAGCACAGTGAAAGTACCTAGAATAGAATACATACAATTGAAAAACATAATAATATTGGACACAGACACCCTACAACGGTTATAATAACGCACAAAGTAAGTACTTACTTAGAAGAGAAGAAAAGTATAGAATGATACGATAAGTATAAAATTGCGTGATAGCTGGAGAGATATTCCAAAACTTTTAATTGGATACGCAAGTAAGCGAAGTAGAGCTATAGATTTTGAAATATGGTGTTACTAAAAGAATGGATGGCGTATAATTACTGTAAGGAGGAATAGAGTTTGAGTAGTAAGGTAAACAAGTTTGTATAGAAGAAAGTGTGTAAGAATTACCGCGGTCCTGGTACGCAAAGGATGCTTAGTACATTATCTGTGGCAAAAGGAATCTGAAAACGTATGTTTGAACACACCTGTATAGTTGTGTTATTTTTAGTCTGTATAAGTATTACAAGCCCTCTCGCTCTACCCAGAACGGGTGAAATTATTTACTGTTTTTTGACCATAAAAGGTAACTCTAACTATATTGAGGTCGGCATTTTGTAACAAGCGATTATTTCGTTTTTGATGTAGAATTCAATCGGTGATGTAGGCACGACAGCGCTGTGTCACGGGATCGATTCCATTTTCATTTTGTAACGTTTAAGTAGATTTTTAGTAAATTCTCACTAAAATGATTCATACTAGCAAGCGTAAAGAAACGCACAAAAACAATATCTGCGCGTTTCTGTCTTTTGTGTGCAGTTCGAGAGTGACCGCCTGATCGCTCTTTATAAGAATAGTATTGTTACGAACGTGAGTAATTAAATGCCGGTTTACTAGCAGAGAACTTTATTCACCACAAAACAATGACAAATTAGTCCAATCAACAAATAACCAATCACTATAAACACTCAGAGTTCCGTGTAGTATCGCCTAGGTCGCTAGGTATCACTTCAAGCACTTAGGTAGTTCGCTCTGTATCGCTGACGAAAATCAAACTGAACTGCTTCTAGCCGGGGACCCGTATTTATATGCGAAGTCATCGAAATTTCTCGATACCGACGTTTCAAGGACATTCTAGCACAAAATAGTCGCATCGGGAGGCCATAAATCATTATTATTACTCTCGTAAGTAGGTACTTATCTACCACCTTACATGCAAATTTCGACTCTATTGCTAACACCGGAAGGTACAAATTCCCTTATCCACCCACATAACTACCTACTGAATGTTATCTAATAATAATAGCGTATGTCGGACTTTTCTGGAATTTGCCAGGCCTGAGTATGTACTCCTATTCTTGAAGCTTCGCACAGCAATGCGTTTTAATTATTTAATGCTACTCTTGGTTTCGTCGAAGATATAGCGTACTCAAGTTTCACGGCGTAACAGTGCCCCCCTCTTAGTCATGCTCGTCCCGAGCATTATTAGATCCGTGATACGGCGCCAATCTATCCACGTGGACTACCTTAGGTTTCCCTCGTAACCCTTTCTTGATGCGGTAGGTAACGTCGTTGATCCTTTTTATCACGGTGTAGGGTCCCTCCCATCGAGCTTGAAGTTTCGGCGACTTCCCTTTTCGTCGAAGTGGGTTGTGGAGCCAAACCAGTGCACCTTCCTCAAATCCCTTGGCGTTGGCATTGCGGTCGTATCGAGTTTTCATTTTAACGCTGGTGTGCAGGCTATTCTCACGCACTCGTTTATGCACTTCATCCAATTGATCTTGGAGGTCACTTACGAAGTCCGTAACTGGCTTAGTCTTGTCAGGTGGCACGCCGGTTATGGTATCGACTGGAAGTCTCATCTCCCTGCCGAAATTCACTCTTGCTGGGGTATGGCCCGTGCTATCATGCACTGCTGATCGATAAGACATCAGAAATAGTGGAATATACCGGTCCCAATCTTTCTGATGGTCATCGACAACCTTAGCCAGGTGATTCTCCAGGGTCTGGTTAAACCTCTCCACCATTCCGTCCGACTGTGGGTGCGCAGGTGTTGTGCGTGTCTTGTAAATCCCCAGAAGAGTGCACATTTCCTGGAACAGCGCAGATTCGAAGTTGCGGCCTTGATCGGAATGGATCTCCAAAGGTGCGCCATACCGACATACTACTTCTTCGACCACCTTTTTCGCCACTGTCGTCGCTTCCTGATTGGGTATGGCGAAAACTTCAGGCCACTTTGTGAAATAGTCCTGTATCACCAATTCACCACTATGTATTTGTTTCCGTCATCTGTCACTGGGAAAGGTCCAGCAACGTCGATGGCAATGCGTTCCCATGGGGCTCCTACATTGTACAACTGAAGCTTGCCCCTGCTCCTAGTCTGTGGTCCTTTCACGGATGCGCACGCTGTACATTTCCGACACCATTGCTCTATGTCTTCTCTACAATTGAGCCAGTAATACCGCTGTCTCACTTTCAGTAGAGTTTTCTTGATTCCCAGGTGTCCACCAGAAGCGCCATCGTGTATCTCCTGAAGCAGGGGGACCACTTCACGTCGTGGTACTATCACTTGTGTGGTCACCTCCTTGCCATCGTTCGATTCCCATTTCCTACAAAGCACGTCATTTTCTAGGACTAAACTGTCCCACTGTGCCCAGTAACTCTTTGTGACAGGACTATGTGACGATACTTCATTCCACTGAGGCCTAGTTCCACTACGCTTCCAGTCCAGTATAGGTCGAATATCGTCATCTTCTTCCTGGGACTTCTTAAAGTTGCCTTCAGCCCTAATTAAGTTCACGTGTTCCCGGGCTTCATTTTTCTGGCAATGTCTACAGTCCTCATTACATGGACGTCGCGACAGGGCGTCAGCATTGTTATGCCCTTTTCCACTACGATATTCCGTCACAAAGTTGAACTCCTGCAGCTGCTCTAGCCATCTTGCAACTTGACCCTCAGGGTTTTTGAATTGTAGAAGCCATTTCAATGCAGCGTGGTCCGTCCTCAACGTAAACTGTCTCCCTATGAGGTACTTGTGGAAATGTTGCAAAGTTTTTACAACAGCCAGTAGTTCTCGTCGAGTCACGCAGTAGTTCCTTTCTGGTTTTGAAAGTGCCTTACTGAAGTAAGCGATCACGACTTGCCTATCTTCTTGCACTTGCGACAGCACTCCACCAATTCCTGTGTTGCTGGCGTCGGTATCGACGACAAATCTTCCATCTCTGCTCGGATACCCCAGTATAGGCGCTTCACATAGCCGTTGCTTTAGTTCGTTGAATGCTGACTCACAGTTCTTGTCCCAGATAAAATCTCGTTTATCCTCAGTCAGCTGATGTAAAGGTTTTGCAATGTCCGAAAAACTCATAACAAACCGCCTGTAGTATGTGCACAACCCTAGAAATGCACGTACTTCTGTTTTGTTCTTTGGAGCCGGCCACTGTTGGACAGCCTTTATCTTCTCAGGATCGGTTCTCACTCCATCGGCGCAGATGACATGTCCTAGGTAGCTGACCTCCTTCTTGAACAGGGCACACTTCTTTGGGCTTAGTTTTAGGTTAGCCCCCCGTATCCTGGTGAATACTTTCTCCATATTTCTCAGGTGTTCCTTAAAAGTGCGGCCCATTATAATGACGTCATCCAAATATACCAGACAGACGTCACCAAGAAGGCCCACCATGACTCTATCCATGAGGCGTTCAAACGTAGCTGGAGCGTTGCACAATCCAAAAGGCATGACGTTAAATTGCCACAGGCCGTTGCCAATTCCTGTACTGAACGCTGTCTTTTCCTTATCTTTCTCGCTAATTTCCACTTGCCAGTAGCCACTTTTCAAGTCAATGGTTGAAAACCACTTCATACCACTGAGCATATCCAGTGTGTCGTCTATCCTAGGCAAGGGATAACTGTCCTTCTTCGTTACATCATTCAGCCTTCTGTAGTCTACACAGAATCTGGTACTGCCGTCCTTCTTCTTCACCAGAACGACAGGAGAAGACCATGGGCTCGTAGAAGGTTCAATTATTCCGCTATCAGCCATATCCTTTACCATTTCTGCTACCTCAGTTTCTTTAGCCCAGGGTATGCGGCGCGGTCTCTGTTTAATTGGTCTAGCATCACCTGTATCTATCTCATGCTTGACGAGACCTGTTCTTCCGCAATCTTTTCCCGTTGCAAAGATATCCCGGAACCGTAGCAGAAATTCCTTGGCTTGCTGTAGTTCCGAAACTGATAAATTACTCTTAGAATTTTCCAGAAGTTGCTGGATGTGATCAGGTTCACCTTTTATTGCGTCTTGTTTTACTGAAGATGTGTTGATTTGGCGGAGATACTTCACTTCTTCACATCTTCCAACAACACTGTTTTTCTTCAACTGGATCTCCTTTTTCCCAAGATTTACAATCCTGACCTTGGATCTTCCTTTCGTCATAACTAATGTCCTCGCGGTGATAAGTTCCGGGTGCCGGCCAACGTCTTCAACCATAACACATCTGCGTTGCCTAATTTTCTTAGGAAATTTAACTTCGACTAAGGTTTCCGTTCTTGGAGCCAATGTGGTATCCTTTAAGCAATAGAGGTTGCATGTGTTAATTCCTTGCAGGAAGACTTCTTGGTCTGGGAATTTCAATACTCCTTTATCGATATCTAAAACACATCGGTAATTCCGCAGGAAGTCGAGACCCAGTATGCAATCGTCGGTAATATTCGCAATTAACGCTGAATGGGTGTACACTTGATCACCGATTTTAAACTCGATTTCTGTATCACCGAGGACGGAGACTGGCTGGCCAGTGGCTGTCTGAAGACGGTAGGCTGGGGTTTCTGTTTGCCACAAGATGGTGCGTTTCAGCAACTCAGGTCTTATAATAGTCCGTGACGCCCCGGTGTCAACGGTGAAATTGCAAGCACGTTGATTCAGCGTTCCCTTGATGATCAAACTATTTCCGTTGTGGACTTGATTGATGGTGATGGTTGGGGCCTTCAGTTGACCAGCCAGCACCCGCCCCGCGGCCCTGGCGACATTTAGTTTAACGACTCCTCGTTAACTTGAGTTCCGGAGTCCACACTTCCCCTCTTCCTCTTGGGGCAATCGGTACGAATGTGCCCTTTTTCTCCACATCCATAACACGTCGGAATATAGCGGGACTTTGCCGACGAAGCCACTTCTCGGTGACGTGGTTGCACTGAAGGTGAGACCACCACTTCCCGAACTCTGTGCGTACGTGAGTCTTGTCGTACGGCTTCCACTTCCAAAGCGTGGGCCATCGCACTCTTCAGAGTTTGGTGGTGTCCGAGTCGCACCGTAGCCCTGACTTCAGTATCCCGTAGACCGTCGATGAATGCTTGCACCAGATTTACTTCCACCGTCTCCGGTGTCATCGACATGTATGCCCGCCGGACCAGCCGTTCAACCTCTACTCCCCACTGCTGAAGGCTCTCGTTCGACCTCTGCGTTCTCTCGCGAAGTTGCGCGCGGAAAACATGTTCGAGGTGCTTGTCACCATAGCGAGTGTCTAGTCCCTCCATTAGACGCTCCAACGTCCTGCCGTCTGAAGGAAGGTTTTCTAGGACCAGCAGAGCGTCCCCTCGTAGGGCCAAAGTTAACGCCGCGAAAGACTGGTCATCATCCCAGCGGTTCGTCTTGACCAGTGTTTGGAATTGGTACTTAAAAGCCGTCCAGGACGACGTGCCATCGAAACGCGGCATATCAAATTTTGCGGCTGATGCACAGTGGGTGTGCGATGGTGCGCTAACAGCAACGGGTTCGCGTGCTTCGAGCTTGATAATTTTTTTGTTGATGTCCAGCAGGCGATCTTCCATTCTGGTTTCGAGGCTATCAGCTCGGGCGGAAACCTCCTTGACCTCTAAGGTGAGATTTTTCACTTTCTCGCCCAACGTGACGAGGCCGTAATCAATTTTTTCGAGGATCAGGTTCTGCTTAGCCTCTTGATCCCGGCGGGCTTCCTCCTGGTTAGCCGCGATTAGGTCCTGGAGCTTACGTTGGTTAGCCTCTTGTTCGCGGCGGGCAGCTTCCTGTTCGCGGCGGGCTTCTTCCTGTTCGCGGCGGGCAGCTTCCTGTTCGCGGCGGGCTTCTTCCTGGTTAGCCGCGATCAGGTCCTGGAGCTTACGTTGGTTAGCCTCTTGTTCGCGGCGGGCTTCTTCCTGGTTAGCCGCGATTAGATCCTGGAGCTTACGCTGATTAGCCTCTTGTTCGCGGCGGGCAGCTTCCATACTAGCTTGCATGGCGGCCAACACTGCGGCGAGGTTCATTTCCGAGGATGGGCCTGTTGGCGCCTCAGCAGCTGCCGTTGCTCCCATACCAGCCCGATCTTCCACTTCCAGACGTTGACGTGCAGCATCCATCTCCACTTGCCTCCTTGTTCGTGGTCCCTGTTCGTCGTCCCTCTGTAGTAATGGCATCTCACTTCTGACACCAGTTGTTACGAACGTGAGTAATTAAATGCCGGTTTACTAGCAGAGAACTTTATTCACCACAAAACAATGACAAATTAGTCCAATCAACAAATAACCAATCACTATAAACACTCAGAGTTCCGTGTAGTATCGCCTAGGTCGCTAGGTATCACTTCAAGCACTTAGGTAGTTCGCTCTGTATCGCTGACGAAAATCAAACTGAACTGCTTCTAGCCGGGGACCCGTATTTATATGCGAAGTCATCGAAATTTCTCGATACCGACGTTTCAAGGACATTCTAGCACAAAATAGTCGCATCGGGAGGCCATAAATCATTATTATTACTCTCGTAAGTAGGTACTTATCTACCACCTTACATGCAAATTTCGACTCTATTGCTAACACCGGAAGGTACAAATTCCCTTATCCACCCACATAACTACCTACTGAATGTTATCTAATAATAATAGCGTATGTCGGACTTTTCTGGAATTTGCCAGGCCTGAGTATGTACTCCTATTCTTGAAGCTTCGCACAGCAATGCGTTTTAATTATTTAATGCTACTCTTGGTTTCGTCGAAGATATAGCGTACTCAAGTTTCACGGCGTAACAGTATATTTTATTTCGGACACTAAAATATCCAGAGTGTAAGTAAATGAATAAATAACTTATTATCTAGTGTTAGAACCCGTTACCATTCTTTAGGTGTTGTCCTCTTAAAAGGTTGTTGCAAACAGATATTTTCTAATACCTATTAGTGATGTAGGTACCTACGAATGAATATTCGTCCATCACTACAAGTAAGTATTAGTAAAAACGAATGTGATAAATCTAACTTTCATTACATAAGTAAATACCTCATCATCATTATCATCTTCCTGTCTTCGTCCGGTTTTATTTACGTCAGGAATGGAATACCTACCCTACCTACCTATTTTAAAAAGTACGATTCGCGCGGAAACGTTTTCGCACAAGTCCGACTCGCACGTGGACGATCTTTTTAAGTACGTAACATTATAATTATACGAGTATACAATAGTTTTGCAAACACAGCAATGAGTACAAATAATGCAACAGCAAGATAGGTATGTGCGTCGTTATAATTGCAGTTTCAACACTACTACTGTAATTAGAAGGAATTCATTGAATATTCTATTTTTACGAGTATCAAGATGAATTGTTTCACAGCTGGGCAAAGGTTTTCTTTACTACGCATAGGCTCGCGTTTGACCACTATCTCACCTGGTGGTAAGCGATGATGTGGCCGACAATAGAACACGCTTTCCTGAAAGTACCCTATTCACTCTGGATGCTCAGGATACTTTTACGCCTTGGGAAGATTTATTGTGGCAAATTAAATATACATTATTAAAAAATAAATTCTTGCGTAACATTTTTCTGGAATGCCAAAAAAAAATGAAAAAATGCATATGTTGAGGTACCTACTAAAAAGGTAGTAAATATTTACAAAGAGATAAATTCGTCGTATTGTCTCGAACTATGATCCAGATATCATGACGTCATGAATGTCTGACCACTTTCTTTACATGTTTTTTCGCTGTCAGTCGAGGTACTAAATATTTCAAGTTAGGTATCAAATAGTAGCAAAAAGGTAGTCAATTTTGGTATTTCCTAAACATCAAATATCTTTATTGGTCCCGGGGGTCCTGACGTTTACAAATATTCTTTTCTCTTCTCACAGGTTGTTCATTCACTAACTAAGTACATAAACTGGCGTACGACACAAGACTCCTAGACCCGGAACAACTGTCTGTAGGCTATACAAATGTTTGTTCCGTATGGGAATTGAACACGCAATACTTGCAAAAGCCAATTGCAAAATTCATAGTTTAAATATTTACAGCTTTTGTTTAATAAGCCCAAAAATTAAGGTAGGTAGGTAAAGTAAGGTTCGACCCACAATGCTGGACGACTTGGCAAAGGTATTAGAACTAAGTAACATCCTTCGCCCTTGACAAACTTCCTTTAAAGATTTGTAGAAAGTTTTCTCAGCTGACAAGTACCTACCTACACATAGGGTCGGTTCACACATACCGGCGAGTTTATGCATTCTTTACGACAAAAGCAGTGCACATGCAAAAATAAACCTTACTACAAATACTTAAAACTCTGTTTTCAACGTGATAAGAAAAATCTGCTATCCTCTCCGAGCCGGTCTGTGTGTACGGACCCTTACCACAGATTACTAAATGATTACTACCCCTTACGGTGCATCCTTAGTCTATACGGTTCAGGCTTATACATATATAGATTTCTATAGAATCTTGTCTGTAGATACGAGTATTACAACTAATAAAACATAACATAAACATACAATAGTACAGATCAAAACCGGCCAAATGCGTGTCGAACTTGCGCACGTAGGGTTCCTTACCATCCGTAGCAAAAAAAAAAACGGCAAAAATAACGTTTGTTTTATGGGAGCATTAAGCCCGGGATACACTAGGGAACATTTTGTCCCGAAAGACGACGCGCAACACTAAATTTACGTGACGCTGCAACGTTGCATATTGTCTTGCAACATGCCCCGCAACATAGTACGTGACGCGGGGCATGTTGCTTGCTCCCGCCTCGAGAGCGAGCGCACGAGTCCCGCGTCAGTATGCATGTTCCACGTAGTTGTTGAGCAACATGTTCCGCAACATGTTGCTCCATTTGTCCCCTAGTGTATCCTTGGCTTAACTCATTATTCTGTTTTTAGTTATTTGTTGTTATAGCGGCAACAGAAAATACATCATCTGTGCCAATGTTAACTGTCTAGCTATCACGCTTCATGAGATACAGCCTGGTGACACTCTGACAGACAGACGAAAGGATAGGGGAGTCTTAGTAACAGGCTCCCGTATTTACCCTTTTGGTATGAAATCGTTAGAATGTCGGATTCATTCAGTAGGTAAGGCTTTAGTGTTTTTCTTTTCCTACTCTTCGTGTCCATGTATTTAACTAAATTTTCTCCGACCAGTATTTGGCAACCAGTATGGCTTTATAAGGTGAACTGACGACTTGGCGAAGGTCGCGGGAATCCGATGGATGCGAGACGCGCAGGATCAGCTTCGCCACAGCGACCGGCGCTGTGGCGAAGCTTGGGGGAGGCCTATGTCCAGCAGTGGACGTCTTTCGGCTGAGATGATGACGGCTTCATCATTGGCCTCGCATACTTAGATCCTGAAAAGTAAAGGTGGTTGTGCAGGATGGGCAGCACAGCAAGTGCCGCAAGGCTTCAGTGTACGACAAAAGTATGGTATGGGCCAAGTTTTTTTTTGTGTTGCTAAATCAAGAAACAACTTATCCTGGTTAGGTACTTACTCTTTGCTTTCTAGAGTCACGATATCTCTTTCAAATATTCCCGCATAGCGTGTATCGTCTGAACGTACCATTACTCACTCATAAGTTGTTATTTATCGTTATGTCACCTAACCTCTCTCGTTGTGCAAAACAGCAAAATTATGAGGTCTGCCTTTTGCACAATGGCTTCTACGTGCCGAGGCGACAAGCAAACCATCCTAGCTATTTAACTAAGGCTAGTGATGGGAATCTATGCCGCCCAGTTAATCGATTGTCGATTGTGTACGTAAATTATTATTCAAGGAAAGTCATTACCTATCATTAATGATTGAATAATACGTTACTTAATTTAACTGTGTAAAGTGGGTCAGTTATGTAAAAGTACTTACTTATTTACACTTATTATCCGGGCCAAGTACTAAAACTCACCAAACTAAGTACCTACAGATTTACCTAAATAAGTAGTTAGTGTAAGGGTAAAAATATTGCAGCAATGTAGAAATAACAATATTAATAATACGTAAGTTAGCATCACTAGATGAAAGACTGGGTTTCGTAATAACTCGACGGAGTCAGTCGATGTTAAGGCTACGGAGAAATCGACGCGTCCGCTTTCCCCGCACTACGCAGCGCGAGTTTAAAAAATGAATCGAATTTACTGTTCCGTGTTTTAAATTTAGAACTGGTAATAGATTTATAAAATGTGTTCATGTTATTAAATAATTGATTAAGAACGTGTTTAAATTTGAAAATGGAATTAGTGACAAGTGTTTAAAAATGTGGAAGGAATTATTGTTTGATTGACATTGGTAAGTTTTTTTTTTAAATTGTCTATAAGTTGATGATCTATGCTTATATTGAATGAATAACGGGTTTATTTTTTGTAAAATCACTTGTTTTACTTTGCTGCAGATATTTTTTTTTATGTCAAGGTGCAACGTCAAGTGTTATGTGATTTTGTGTCTATAAAATTGCATAATGAAACTGACACACATTTCTCGTAAAAAAGTTAGATACTAAAACTTTCAAATACGGTAGTTTAAAAACGGCGAACTTTTTAATGGACAATAATGAGAGATGGATGAGAGTTATGACGTACTTATCATAGAAATTTACGTTAGGAAAGTGTAACTTAAAACCTGATTGCCATAGGAAAGTAATAAATAGATAGACATACACACTTTTGTTTTCAACCATAGTCTAACACTCACTCTGAGTGGAGCGAGAGGTAGCGTCAGACTTTTACTGACTACAAAAAACCTGTGGTAAGTGAAGGAATCAGTTGTCCTTTGCATTTCAGGTCAACGGAAACATTTTCGACAAATTGGCTTGGCTCAAAAATACCTATTTTAGTTACCAACAATATAATACTTCTCATCTCATAATAAGTAGGTACTAACTGCTTGTATTATGCAAGTAAAATAAATGTTTTGAGTATTTTATTACGTAGTATCAAAGCATTTATTTTAACCTATCAATATCCGCGAAACGAGACTAGATAATAACTCGGAGGAGCTCGTGGCTAGATAATAACAGCCACACAGGTCGATCTTCAAGGTTAAGCAACGCTTGCCTAGGTTGGTTTGTGGATGGGTGACCATCTTAACACAACGAGTTTCCTCCGTGCATCGGAAACCACGTTAAGCCGTTGGTCCCGGCTGTCATTTGGAGATCTTTGGCAGTCGTTACGGATAGTCAGAAGCCAGTAAATCTGACTCCAGTCTTGCCATGAAGTACCGTGTTACCCCAGTTAATGGGTTGTGGAGGTCTGGTAGGCAGCCGATCCTCGTAAAATACTGGTATTCAGCTAAATCCGGCTTGACTGGAAGCCGACCCCAATATAGTTGGGAAAAGGCTAGGCAGATGATGACAGCGGCAACAGTATAATATACATCATCTATGAAAATTGGAGCTGTCTAATTATCTCGGTTCATGAACCATGAACAGACATACATCTACGAGTACCTAGCCTTTTCCCAACTGTATTGGGGTCGGCTTCCAGTCAAGCCGGATTTAGCTGAATACCAGTTTATAGTTATCAGTAGTCTTTTAGTATGAACCATGAACAGACAGAGCACTAAAAAGTAGGTAAGTCCAATCTTCTGCACCACATGAAATGAATGCAGTATAAGTAACCATCAAATAATATGGTACCCAGTAGCTAGCACAATTTGTATGACATGTAATGTAACCAACGAATCATATTCGCAACACATTTCATAACCTGAGGCGTATCGCTGACCTAGTGGCCGCAAAAACGACCTTGATGCGAAAAATTCTTCTTTACTTCTTTGAAAGGTAAACGCCTCGTCATTTATATCGCGTACATCGAAAGACTGGAACAATTTGCCTGCTGTGGTCTTCCCGTTCGATTATAATTTAGGTGGCTAAGTAAATAGGCTCTTAATAAACTAGTGTGCTTCACCATCAAGGATTGCATCAGTCCTTACCATCTGGTGGGATCGTAGTCAAGCACTAGTTTATATCACTAAAAATAATAATAAACTGAAGACAGAACTAAGTAATTGAGTAGATTATTATAACAAAAAGAAAAAGATGACCATTATACGCGTACCGGTAATGAGGGACCACACAGTTACTTTAATTACTCAGATACCCGCGAAACGAGACACAATAGTAAAACAATAACAGCGCGGTCTCATAGGACCGGTTGGGGATTCAAACGTTAAAGTGCGGGTAACTTTGACAATTTATGGGGCTACTAGCGTGCCAAATAAATTCCACGATAATAATTAGAAGACTGATTAAATCTATAATTTGGTAACCTAAGTGATATTAAAAATGTCTGATTGATCTCGATAACACGTTGTTTTTATTTCAATTTACCCTAAAATGCATAAAATATTATTTTTTTTTTATCAAAATGATGTTAAAGTAATCCTACACTTTAGATCTTTGACGTTGGTTGCATTTTAATGCCTTGTCAAAGAAACCCCCCTTCGGGGTTTTTCGTATTCACAAAACATATCGAAATTTGTGCAAAGTAGCCCCGTTTTATAGTTACTTTGAGTTATATGTACGACTACGTGTGTTCATACCTAACCCAAAAATTAATATATCGACTCTTTCCGCTACAAAAGTTTTAACTCTTAACCTTAAAATTTTGGTAGTGAGCAAAACCGCAAATGTTTCGTGAATAAGTTAAGTAATATAGAGCTTCAAAGAAATAATATTGCGACATTAAAATCATTTGCTTCAGTGTAGAGCCATTTTAAATATATTTACAGACTGAAAGAAAGTGGAAATACTGAGCAAGAGCAACAAAAAGTCAATTTCTTGTGCTCAGATAAAACTTCTGTTACGTATATTCGTTCCTAAAGCTGCATATCCATTTATTTATTAACATGTAAAGTACAAGAAATATAACTAAGAAAAACTTAATCTTAAATATCTAAAAACACATACAATGGGCGGCCTTATGGCGGATTTCTACCAGGCAACCTGGAATGGACAGTTATTGTAAGAACATTATAAGGGGCTGTCATATTTTGCAAGAAGGGTCGCGGTGACCATTTGGGCAACTAAACACAGGGTTTTAGTCAGTAAAAGTCTGACACTGTCTCTCTTTGATCTCCAGAGTGGGAAAGTGGGAAAAATACTTGGATAAGTATATACTTAGGCAGGTATAATACCTGGCAAATACGTTGGCAAGTTTCGCGCATGGTGCACAAAACAGCCAATGAGCGAACAGGACGTAACGCAGTGCGGAGGCAAAAGTCGTCTAACGCACCAATCATAAACTACTATTATAATGCTGCACCAATCGCGCGCCGGATCGGCGCTACCTCGTACCCCGCGTCCCGCTTGACCACCAAATAGACCTAAAAAACGATTTCTGCGCATTGCCAAGTTATGTGCCGCCGGTTATAGGTACCTCATTTTTCTTGCAGTGAGATTTATAGGTTAAAAAAGATACCTACATAATAATGTAAAAATATTCAAATACATAATTATGATCTAATGTATTAATTAAAATCGGATGATATCACAGTTAAATCATTTATTTTATGCATTAATAAAGAATTATGTTAATTTAACTAGCTTTCTTTAATAATTGTAATGTGTTACTACAGAAATTATAATATATATTAGAATATTATAATGTGATCGTGATATCGAAGCAACGGTTTCTGACTTCCGGATAATGTCTTCTAATTAAATTCTTTGTCATCTTCTTCTTCTTCTTCCTGCCCTTATCCCATATTAGTTGGGTTCGGTGCAACACGTTTTCTTCTTCGTCATCAATAATAATTAAATAATGATGCAAAGCCTATTCTTTTATTTAGTATTCTATTCTTTCTATAGAGACTGGCATATAGCCACACGTTTTATTATTTATTCTTTATTGAACACAAAAACTTTAAATCTATTGAAATCAGAACTGCTTAAACGAATATGTGAGCTTAAACCACATATAGATTGCTGTAAGAAAACCTATTTGTGGTTTAAATTTACATATTCATTTTCTTTCAGTATTTAAATCTCATTGACGATTTTTGAAATTCCGTAGCCAGATTGCGAATTGGCACATCATGAAGTGACCGACATTTCGTAAAACATGTGATGATTCGGTCATTAATGTTTGGCCTTAATTTCATTTGGGTGCTCATACAAATGTAGAGAAGAAAAGAAATAAAGTCCATTTGACCCACTGCATCATAATCACAATTCACAGCACCTTCTTCCTCAATTAAAAACATAGAACAAACAGCCTTATAAATAATGTTCCTACTACTCGGACTCAGGCCTGAAGTGCAGCAGTGGGAATGGGTTTTAAAAAAATACATAACATAACATTCCCACAACTTTTCACACAAATCCATCCAGTCATAAGCTAAGCAGAGCTTGTGTTATGGGTACTAGACAACTGATAAACATACTTACATCATCATCTCAGCCGAAAGACGTCCACTGCTGGACATAGGCTTCCCCCAAGCGTCGCCACAGCAACCGATCCTGCGCGTCTCGCATCCATCGGATTCCCGCAACCCTCGCCAGGTCGTCGGTCCACCTTGTGGGAGGCCTTCCGACGCTGCGTCTTCCGGTACGTTCCCGCCACTCTAGAACCTTCCGTCCCCATCGACCATCTGTTCTACGAGCAATGCCACTTAAGTTTGGCGATTCGTCGGGCTATGTCGGTAACCTTAGTTCTCTTGCGGATATCTTCAATCCTGATGTGATCGCGCAAGGAAACTCCGAGCATAGCCCTTTCCATTGCTCTTTGGGTGACTTTAAGCCTTCTGATGAGGCCCATTGTGAGCGATACATACTTACATGTATATTTCTAAATACATACATATTACAGATAAATTACACCCAGATACAGAACAAATGATCGTCCTCATCACACAAACATTTGTCCTGGGTGGGAATCGAACCCACAACCTCCGGTATAGCAGTCAGGGCCACTAACCACTAGACCAACAGGTCAGTTAATCAAGTCAAATACAGTAAATACGGCCGTTATAAGTTGGCGAGTCTGAAGTTAGGCTCTGCGAATTTTGGCGCCAATAAATGCCAATAACAGTTTTTAACAGCAATAACTGCAAATTGAATTTATTTTTTTACAACCTTTATTTTTGTACGATATTTGAAGCGCCAAAATTCGCAGAGCCTAACTTCAGACTCGCCAACTTATAACGGCCGTACTGTACATATATCTTACAATTATACATAATACATATATACTTAAATAAAAATGTACATCACTGGCCTGTGCCAGTCAAAAAAAAATCAAAATCAAAAAGTCAAAATGATGGTTATATACGGGTCCATTGCGTATAGGTGGATGTCACATGTCTTCGATTTTTAGGTGATAGGTTATGTCTGTTTACTCACGATATTTGCCGTCATCGTAATAAAAACAGTGGTGACGAAATAAATTACGCAAAGTAAATATTGCGCCTGGCAGGGTTTTAGGTCCGCGCCCTACAGTTCGAAAGTCGGGGCCATTACCACTGGCCCAGCGCTGCACCGGCTTCTTTCTTGGGCCACGTTAAGGTGAAAGCGTCAGGGTAGCCCGCGAAATTCAAATTTTCTTACGTTTTTTTGCAATTTGCAAGCCTGTGGTAGGTTGTACGAAGTTAAAATACCTTTGGCGACTATAAAACGTAACTAGTTCCATAATTATTGCGATTATATTATATTATATTATATTATATATATATTGTGGGATTATATAATTATAAGGAACCATAATGCTGCGGCCAGACTATGCTCCTCGCGCTGCTCATCGCTCTGCTCCTCGCGCTGCCGTGATTTGCCGCGATGTTGCTCTCTCTCTCTCGCGCGCAAAGACCGACAAGATAGGGAGCAGTGGGCAGGACGAGGAGCATGACGAGTGGCATGACGAGTAACGTGGCCACACTATGTCTCTGCCTCCTTTCCTCGTTACTTCCCATGCTACTCGTCGAGTGTGTGGCCGCGGCATAAAAATCATCAATACAAGCCTCCAAGCTCACTTAAGTCTAGGAACGTTTTTGACCTTGAAATAATCGTTCCTCGACTTATATGAACTAAGAGGGATGTATTGATGACTTTTATGGATTTCTGTTTTTTCGACCCTTGTGAAGGTGTCGTCTGTAGATTTGATATATCCGCAATTTCCTCAAAAACTACTGATTCAATTTTAATGGGGTTTGTGTTTTTTAAATGCAGATTTTTCAGCGATCTTCCCTGAAACACAAATGGCTTTCCAAAATCAAAGTTATTTTGTGATTTTTTGAAAATTAGTTGTATTTTATTTTGTTAAATTAATTGAAAGAGTTTTTTAAATATCCAACGGATGACTCAGATTTGCACGTGCTATGTGAAACCGGAGCAGTTCATTTAATTGAATAGCCAATTCAATGATCTGGCTACGACTTTGACATTGACAATCATAACACTCATAATCTATAACGTTTTATTAGGTATGGTTAGGGCTGCCAACTATACTTTATATTTTTTTTTTTTGGTAAATTATACTTTTGCATAAAAATAAAGTAAGTACCTACGTACAATCACTCTATCTTTACTATGATAAGCATCATATTTAAGATTAAAAATCATCATCTGCCTAACCTTTTCCCAACTATATTGGGGTCGGCTTCCAGTCAAGCCGGATGTAGCTGAATACCAGTGTTTTACGAGGAGCGGCTGCCTACCAGACCTCCACAACCCATTAACTGGGGTAACACGGTACTTCATGGCAAGACTGGAGTCAGATTTACTGGCTTCTGACTATCTGTAACGACTGCCAAAGATCTACAAATGACAGCCGGAACCAACGGCTAAAGATACAGTAAGATTAAAAATACAGTACCTATTTTATATAAACTTAATACTTATCAATAATTACTAAACTATTCTCAAAGCTTCTACGTTGAAACACGAATAGGTTTCGAAATATGTAAGGATACCTAATGAAAACCTGTTAAGTGTACTAGAAGCATATTTAATTTAAAATCTAAATTAATTTTCTTTCTTTTCTTTACGTTATCTTCAATAGAAGAAACAAAATATACTTCACCTAACAATACCCGCGAAACGAGACACAATAGTAAGACAATAACAGCGCGGTCCAATGAGACCGGTCGATTCATGAATTAATAATAAAAAATAAATATTTGCACTATAATAAAAAAATTATACGTTATATTTGTCATCAAAAACAGTTGACAAACCTTGGTACGATCCCTATTTGTATTGTAATAAAATAAGTCTGCAATCGTATTTTACTACTAATAATTATAAGTTATTGTTTACTTCAAGGAAACTCGTCACAAAATAAATCAGTAAACCACACTGAGGTTTATTTATCGTCGTTGTCAAATCAAAATCTACTAAGTAACGTTTTTTGAGATTTCAAGATTTTGACCACAGCTCACTGCCTTATCACTACATAGTATAAAACAAAGTCGCTTTCTCGGTCCCTATGTCCCTATGTATGCCCCTATGTCCCTATATATAAATCTTTAAAACTACGCTACGGATTTTGATGCGGCCGGATTCCACAACCCATTGACTGGGGTAACACGGTACTTCATGGCAAGACTGGAATCAGATTTACTGACTTCTGACTATCCGTAACGACTGCCAAAGATCTACAAATGACAGCCGGGACCTACGGCTTAACGTGCTTTCCGAGGCACGGAGGAAACTCGTTATGTTAAGATGGTCACCCATCTACAGACCAACCTTGGCAAGCGTTGCTTAACCTTGAAGTTCGACCTGTGCGGCTGTTATTATCTAGCCACCAGCTCGTCAAAAAAAATATCTACGTTAGATATTATTTCCTACAATCCATGGGATCGTCAAACGTAAGATTTGAACACAGAACAGATAACATATTACACATATTTAAACGAGCTGTCAGCTCATTAGTTAATCACCAGTAAGTACCTGATTACAGGTAATTTTAATGAGTTAACTAGACCTCTCGTTAACACGGTTGAACAAGGTGAGATAGACCTCACCACACACACTCACTCATTAGTTTCTACTATACTCCGTCGGTTTAGGTAGTTAACGGTTAACGGTTTAAGTAATCTTGGCATGTCTTTTTATCTAAAAATTGTATGTATAAATCTTTGCAACTAGGTATTTACCTAAATCCAAGTGAGCTAATAAACTAAATTTAAATATTCTTTGTGTATATTATATACGACCACTTTAATATAAAAAGACATACCAAGATCGTTTACCTTTAGTTAACCACTTAAAACCGATAAACCATAATAACTTTTAGTTTTTACTTTAGTTCTAATACAGATAATATTTGATTTATTTTTCATAAACTACTAAGTGGATTTCGATTAAACTTGGTATACAGGTAGACCATGTCCTGGAAATCCTAGAACAGAACATAGGATACTTTTTATCCTGGAAATATGACTTAAGAGAGAGGATCATCAAACTCTCGATAGTTCTTGACTAATTGGGTGAATATTACATCATTACAACTTTTTGATCTGACTCTCCCCTCAAGATATAGGTGACTGGCCTGTTGGTCTAGTGGTTATAAGTGACCCTGACTGCTATGTCGGAGGTGGTGGGTTCGATTCCCACCCAGGACAAATGTTTGTGTGATGAGCACGATCATTTTTTCTGTGTCTGGGTGTAATTTATCTATAATATGTATATATTTAGAAGTATTTAAGTATGTTCATCAGTTATCTAGTACCCATAACACAAGCTCTGCTTAGTTTGGGACTAGATGGCGTTGTATAAAAGTTGCGGAATATTATATTATTGTGGAATATTATTATATTATTTTCTTGTAGTCAATTGGCGAATAGCTCTATCAGAAGATGTCCAGTCTCTCCTCTCTGGAGGATACTACTGCAGATACTATTAAGTATAATACATAAAATATGTGCACAAGGTTTCTCTTGACCAATATTTTAATATCTGCATACTTAGTTGCTAAGTTTATGACATGTTTTATGGCAAATCTGACCCTATTTCTAATCTTAAACTTTGACATTTGTAATAAGTATTATGAATTTGCTCAATTTTGCCTTTTTCTTATGTTGCAATGTAATTTAATAGTGATCATAATATAAGTGAAAAGGGAACATTCGAAGAGTACTCGTCCCTTTCCTGCCCTTACAAAAGTAGCGAGTGAAAAAACAAGACATTTAATCACGAGAAAAACACATGTTTTTCTGAACGGTGTGTACCAGTGTGCATTCTTGCAGTGTAAATTCTTTCTTTGAATACCACTGAACGGACTAAGATTTGGAACTTGCTGCAATAGTAACTTTTAGTCAGGTCAAAATTACCTATCTATCGATATAATACACATAGCTATAGATAGGAAGGCGGGCCCAGATATCATAGAAACCCTGGCATCATTCATTGTCCACACAAGGCCCAATATCAAAAGCAGGCAGAATGTAAAACCATTCGCCATTTAATTTATATTGAATACGTGCGTAAATATTTCCCTGTCAATTATCAATCACTAAAAAAAGTATCTTTTGTACCAATAAATTAGTTCCTAACTTCCTGGATATTGTATTATTTCAAAGACACGTGCGTGTAAAGTATACGAATTGGGTCCAGTTTTAATTGGACTTTGTTTTCTTGTAGTTCTGATGCTGTTGGAGGTTTTGTTGTGCTGGTGTTTTCTCCTTACTTGTTAAGTTTTTGCTGTAAAGGTTTTATGACTAAAAAGTCTCTGTTTCTGATGGGCTGCATTGTCTGATGAATACATTGTTTTTGCGCGATCTATATACCTATTTAAAAGGAATCTGCCTGACTGACATACAGAGCCGAAACTACTGGGATTTCCCTATCCCTTGAGAAAGCTGGCATAAGGGTTGTCTTTAAGACGAGATGAGCACTAAAATGCTCTATTTTCTCAAATTTACTCCCTGTGGTGTTGTTGTTGAAAATTTGAATGGAAAACCATGCTTTCAGCGGGTGAAGCTGCTGGCAGAACGTAGTCACCCGTCGCCCAGGCTCTGAAACTCTTAATCCGGTTACATACCTGTGATTTTTCTTAGAATAATACTCAATCAGTACATTGTAATATTTGTAATAACCAGACTACGAGCATTTGTGGAATTGTTCGACAAAAAATCGGAATATTGGAGGAAGGCGGATAAAACGGTAAAACTCTGACACTTACCTACACGGCCTTCAGTTGGATGTTAATTTCTGATTCTTCAAGACTAGTTTTAGATTCAATCCAAAGTGATCTCGCCCTTTCAAGCTTATGAACCCATTTAGCAGGCGTAGTTGTGTCTATCACTTATCAGACCTCCACAACCTAACAATAATTACTGGGTAACACGACACTTCTCGTATAGACCGATGGTCAGGTTTTTTGGCGCCTGACCACATAATTATTGAAAAATTCGCATTGCTACTTGCTGGGTTTCAAACCACTGGGCCAGCACATCAAGACAAATCACGAAACACAACAAACATCGGATGATTGTTTACTAAGTTTACAAAGAAACAAGGTCAGATCCAACATTTTGTTGTCTAGATATCCATCCGTCAACACTAGTTTTTAGTATAGCTAGTTTTTAGACTATTTCGTGATGTGAATGTCGGAGACTACCTATTTTACACAATAATAACAGACAAAAATCATCTCTCTCTCTCTTGCCTCTTTTTCTGGGAGGGAAATCGTGAAATAACTCCTCCTGCTCAGGATGGAGCGGGAAGGAGTGTCAGACTTTAACTGACTTTATAAATAATTTTTTGAAAAAAGTAACCATGGAGTTTCGTGCCGGTTCTTCTCCATAGGAAACGACCAATTAGAACCGTGCACTAGCTTCTAATGTTTTATAAGTGCCCATGTAGGCCCATGTAAAATTAAAACATTTTTGATTTGATTTAAATCTGCCTTTATTCCTTCAGTTTGCCTTTAATGGCGTTCTAGGGCCACGGTAACTCTTTCGGAATATTGCTCTAAGTGAGTCTTAACCACCGGTATAGTCTCCATCGATTGTCCGAAAGGGAACCCAGGGGTCCTGGGACATAAGGCAAAGAAGGAACATAGCTGTGTCTTTCAGTAGCCCTTTACGTACTAAGACCAGGGGTTTCCTTTCCAGAAAATCCCGATGTCTTTCGTCAAAAGACTCGATATCCTTAAAATTTTAACAAGCGTATACCAATCCATCATTATTTATACCTGTATAAATAAGTAGTCTACATTTTACAAAGCAAAAATGGATAGTAACGAAGTCATTCACCCAGTCAACGTAGAGCCACCACGTCATATTGTTTCCGTACATTTCAAGGTCTGAATAAAATAGTCATTTTCCAGTG
The DNA here is from genome assembly GCA_030763345.1 of Mythimna separata. NCBI lineage: Eukaryota > Metazoa > Arthropoda > Insecta > Lepidoptera > Noctuidae > Mythimna > Mythimna separata. Next base: position 12,300,112 of record CM061192.1, read on the forward strand.
TCAGGGTCAGGCTGTATGAAAAAAAGCTTTGCCGTTTAAAAGCGCGGGCGCGTGTCTGTATTGGTTTAGTCGATCACTATTGGTTCGGTGGATGAGTCTTTGGATTTTGAAAATAGAACACTGTGATATCTAGTCTAGGTAAGATTCTTTTTTTGAATTTAAATGTGATGGAAATATGTTTATGGTTTGAAAAGAGTTTTTAAATATGTTTTTGAATAAATCAAACACGTGCATTTTTATGAACAAAGACCAAATTAAATAGTTTTAATTAATTAAAATAATACGTGATAATTAAAAATGTAAAAATAATTTATTTGCTAGAATTTAATTAGAAGTAAAAATTATAACTAATTTTCCCACACAAACATAGGTTATTGTTCGTGTGTTTAACTTTTTACTAATTAATCTTTTTATTTGAAGTCATTGTATTAAGTATATAATAGTTATCAAAGAACACGCAAATAATACAAAAAATATGAATAATAATATGTGTAAAGCAAAATTAAATACGTGCAATTTATTAAAACGATGATAAATCTCTTCTGAAGTTTTCTGATTTCATTTTCTGTGTACTTTATTAAATACTTCTTTAATAATAAATAAATAAAAAAAATATTGCCCACCAATACTACCTATCGAAAACGGGGTCAACCCACCGGTTACGATTGTTATGATTATCATCAGTCACAAAATAATGATCTAATTACAATAAGTTTATTTAAAACGTAGGTACGTGTGAGATAATAATTAATAAATTATAATAATCCAAGAATAATATTAAATTGGTACGTAAACATTTCAAATTAATCATCCATTCGTGACTTCGCACCATAAACAAATAGGTTAGGTTGAAATACTAGTAGGTACTTACCTAATTAAACAATATGTACCTAAATAGGTACATAATTGGACCGTAAACTCATAATCATCAAATTCAAATAACTCTATACTCCGTCGGTTTAGGTAGTTAACTAAATGTAAACAATTTTGGCATGTCTTTTTATATAAAAGTTGTCTATAAATTGTATGTAAAAATCTTTGCGACTAGGTATTTACCTAAATCGATGTTAGCTAATAAACTAAATTTAAATAATCTTTGTGTATATTATAATTATACGACCTCTTTAATATAAAAAGACATACCAAGATTGTTTACCTTTAGTTAACCACCTACACCGATAGACCATAGGACAGCGATTTTCAAATTTAATTTGCGTTGCCTTCGTAATTTTTATTAAAATAATAAATAGACTTTAAAAACACTGAAGTGACATTTTCTGAAGTTGTGAACTCTACACTCAATCAATATACCTAATTTAATGACAATTATTTTTTTAGCGGGAAAGTGTTGTTTCAATAAGAACTGATATGACTTGACTTCATATTTATTTAATTTTTAATTGCTTTAAATAACTTTGTAGGTATATACTACACTATGTAGTATATTTACAATAAACCTAAACTAACCTGACTTTATAATTATTTTAAATTACCGTAAATTGTGTTTTTTGATTCTAAGACTAAATTAACACTGGCAAAATGTCAAACTTATGATGCCAGTACTGTTTTATTGTGACAACCCACGTAATGTCATTTTGGACTCTAGAGGTTAAAAAATAGACACTTTAATCTTACTATTAATGGATGCGTGTCTTTTATATTCGTTTATGTTGACGTTTTTTTATTTCTTTTGGCTGCGGACGGTTAGTCCATTCAGCCAGTGTCAACTTTAGAGCACTAGGTACTAGACTTCTTATATTTTTAATGACTGACAGTTTGGAAACTTTGAGACCGAGTTTTTTTTGGCGGGATTTTTAAGAGTGAAGTTCAGTGGTTGTTTAAAATGTTTGTAAATGTATTTCTAGTGGATATTGTGAATTAAAATTGTTGTAGTTTTGTTTCTAAGTGTACTCGTAGTGCTTAACAGGATAATATGTGAGGAATTATTGAGACAGGCTCGATCTCGGTCTGGATATAAATGGAACTGAAAATTTTGGTAATGTATTTGTTACTGTAAAAGCCCGAACCACGGTATATCTTAGGTTTTACCAGTAAATCTTAGGTTTTACCAACACGAATTGGTAAATGTAAGAATACGTGAAAAAGAAACGATTTAATCGGGCTTTTACCATTAGAATTTGGTACATGCTAGGTCTTACCGGTGAGGGTTGGTAAATGTTGGTTTTGTATTTTCGACGATGGAGCGCGTTTAACAAGAAGTAACCTATTCATTCTTGACTTAAAGATTCCTGGGTTGTACCTATCAGGAAACACTCCGGCAGGGATTTCTACTCGTTGGCTGTACGTACAATAAATGTGTTCCCAAAACGTTTTGCGCGTATAAGAGGGATATCTACCATGTACCGATGGCGCATCGCCGTACGCCTGATGGTCCGATGATGGAACGGGCTAGGAGGAATTATTTAGTTATGCAATTCCGACGCACACTCCTCAAAATGCAACCGGTAGAAACCTGACAGGCTAGCGACTCGGTGTTGATGCTCAAGATTTTGAAGCCTCGACTAAACGAGTGCATCATTACCAATGATCTTCTGGACTCTCGTTTCAATAGCTTCAAGCGCTTCAAGCTGATATCGGGCAGATCCATTCCAAAGATGAGAGGAGTACTCCATACATGATCGAACTTGCGCTTGATAAAGTGTGAGCAGCTGTTCCGGTGTGAAGTACTGTCTCACCTTTGCAAGGATTCCTAGCTTTTTAGCAGCCAGTTGAGCCTTTGCTTCAATATATGGAGCAAAGTTAAAAGTCGACGTCAACGTAACACCAAGAAGATCAAGATGGTCGGTTATCGGCACGGTTGCACCCAGGAAAGTAGGAGAACTGAATTGTCTTCTTTTAGCGCAAAATTGGCATTGCCCCATTCAGTGACCGCCTCCAAGGACCAATTCAAGTGCTCAACCATAGCCACTTGGAGAGACTGGATCTGTGACCCACTAGTTCGCGTATTGGATATGTATCTTTCAGTAACAGTACTGTCTGCATACCCAAAGGTACCAGGCTTAAGCAGATTGTTAATGTGCAGCAAGAACAAAGTTGCCGAGAGCACTGACCCTTGAGGGACTCCGGCATTAATTAATGGCCATTTGACCGGACGAGCTGCCATCGTCTGCCATCCAAGCACTCAATCCAGCAGGTAAACTAAAAGACGGAAGCTTACTAACAAGGATTTCGTGCCAGACCCTATCTAAAGCCTTCGAGATGTCGAGAGAAACGCCAAGCGTTTCCCCATGCTTCTTGATGGCCTCATTTCGGATACGGATGGCATATGCTAGAAGATCACTAGTAAACCAATTTCGGCGAGAGCCGTATTGACGTCACTTAGGATGTCATAAGTTTCTAGGTAGGTATGCCAGGAGCTTAGTGTTGAGTACACGGTCCAGTCTTAAAGAACAATGCATAATTATTAAACACTAATTGTACTACTAATGTTTCAAATCGTTACCTATCTTTTGGTAGTGTTTATCTTAACATTTACCGTGTCTTTGAGGTAAATCCTAAGATTTACCAAGTGAATGGTAGTAAAAGTCCGAAATAAACGATGATTATAGAACAGTTCGGACTTTTACCATTAAGAGTTGGTAAATCTTAGGATTTACTGGAAAATCTTAGGATTTACCGTAGTTCTGGCTTTTACAGTAACATATTGATTAGGTACCTTAAAAAAGTTTGTGGGGAAAGCTTACTCGATATATTTACTGCTAAATACTGCAAAGTGCAAACATGTTAGTAGGTAGATTGTGTTACATTACATCATTCAGCATTCTCATGGAAAACAATGTGACTATTTCGTAACAAAAACTAAAAGAAAAACAATAATAATAATGACAATTATTGACTTGAAGAGAACTTGCCTTGCAGTACTTAGGTGTACGATTTTGGTGTAATCAAGATTTTAATAAGTAATAGGTAGTTAGTTATATATATATATATAAAATAGAGGAGCTTGTGGCTAGATAATAACAGCCGCACAGGTCGATCTTCAAGGCTAAGCAACGCTTGCCTAGGTTGGTCTGTGGATGGGTGACCATCTTAACATAACGAGTTTCCTCCGTGCCTCGGAAAGCACGTTAAGCCGTTGGTCCCGGCTGTCATTTGGTGATCTTTGGCAGTCGTTACCGATAGTCAGAAGCCAGTAAATCTGACTCCAGTCTTGCCATGAACTACCGTGTTACCCCAGTTAATGGATTGTGGAGGTCTGGTAGGCAGCCGCTCCTCGTAAAATACTGGTATTCAGCTAAATCCGGCTTGACTGGAAGCCGACACCAATATATTTGGAAAAAGGCTAGGCAGATGATGAGGTAGTTAGTAATACTACAGTTAGGTAGGGTATAAGCAAAACAAGATATTTTTTTAATAAAATTAGTTTATTGTATCTTTGAAAAAAATATTGTAGGTATTAGAATCTAGTTCTTCAATTCCGCTCATCTCTTCATTACTGTGTGAACTGTGTGTGAGTAGTGGCGAATGAAAGAAGAAGGCGAATTGTGGCCAACAATGCAAAACAAACCTGCTTCTTTTTATAATATACTAGCTTTTACCCGCGGCTTATCTCCCGTCAAATGACTACCCTACATATCATACGCTACCCTACCCTACCTTCCCTACACTACCCTACCTACCCTACACTACACTACCCTACACTACCCTACACTACACTACACTACCCTACTCTACCCTACACTACCCTACACTACACTTCACTACTCTACACAACCCTACACTATCCTACACTACCCTACACTACCCTACACTACCCTAAACTACCCTACACTACCCTACACTACCCTACACTATCCTACACTACGGTACAGTAGGGTAGGTAGGGACCTACCCTACTTTATCTAACTTTTTTTTTTTAGAAGAACCATCACTGAACTTTAAGGAACATTTAAAAAAAAAATCAGCCAAAACGGTCAAGCCGTTTTCATGTTATGTCGTGACAACGGAAAACGGGTTTCATTTTTATATATATAGATTTAGGTATTTTGATTAAACCTTATTTAACGTTTTTGCTTCACTTAGATTTAACTAAGACCCGGTCAAATAAATTTAAAAAAACCGTTTATGATACGCAAATAAGTCTTCTTTGTAAACCGTACTTTTCACATAACACGTCCGGTAACAGACCGGACCAAGCCCATGTCGTCAACGTCGCGTATTGTTCCACGTGCACCTCCAGAGATATGTCAGCAAACCGTAGGGGCCCGATAGGGTCGAAGCGTACTGGAGAACTCCAGGACTCTGGAATTAGGGCAAAGAAGGAATCGGAGTAGGATATAGTCAGTAGAAGTCTGTCACGCTCTCCCACTCCGCTCAGAGTGGGAGAAGACATTTTGATGATCACCACAACTTATGACGTAACGTTTGACAGTTAGACGTCATTGTCGTTCCTATTCTTATTTCAATTGCATTGTCAAAGTCTGACACTCTCTTTCACTCCTCCCAAAGAGTTGAAAGACAGGGAAAAGTTATTTGAAGATTTTCCCGTTTTCTCACGGAGCTAAATAATTATAAAGACTCCGTACGGTTTCTGAAACCATACGTATAAGTGTTGTGTCTCTAAATGTGTCTAATGTGTTGCATGTAAAATAAATTAAAAATAACAAACGGATATAAAAATCAAATGCGGTTTTTCCAACTGGTTATAAGTCAACGTGAAAATATTATTAATATTACGATTTTAAGATACTTAGGTACTTTAAAAATATAATATAAGTTTTATTATATTTTGTCATAATAAATATAATATCATTAACTATACTATTCGATATTTACTTGCATCTTAAACATGTCCGCTAAAATTTTAATGAAAATGTTGAGCGAATACTGTTGTCTGTCATTGAAATCGTAAACTTCAAATGACTAGGCTTATTTGACAAATTACAGTGACATTATCCGTGTTAAAAAATATTGTCACACACATGAGGAAACCCTGCAGTTAGTCATTATAAAATTCGTCACGTGGGGGAATGGTCTGCGCTGACGCATAGGTAGGGTTGTCAGCTTGGCATTGGCAAGTCCGGAAAATGAAAAGGCGGCATAAGCTTAACCTATCACATACCCGCAAAACGAGACACAATAGTAAAACAATAACAGCGCGGTCTCATAGGACCGGTTGGGGATTCATGAATTAATCAGCCTTATAATGTCACCACTGTTGGGGGTCAAGCCTCCTGTTTAGGAGAGGGTGTATAAACTGAAGTGTGTGGCCAATATGCAGGTTGGTGGATGTCAAATGTTTTCGAATTTTTGTTTATAGGACATACCGGTTTCCTCACGATGTTTACCTTCACCGGTTTGAGAGCAGTAATACTCGTACATGTCTCATAATATGATAGATTTTCTGTAATTACTTTGGTAGGATACTCGAACGACTCTTTTGGGGGAGAATATGGGGTGTGAGTAATGATTTAATAACTGACTTTTTGGGTGGCCAATTAAACCTTGACATATGAACCTCCTCTGGCTTGCTACAATAAAACGCGATAACCGAGACCCTACCTGCCTTCTTCGATCATTCCATATAAGAATATAAAGTTTTTTTTTTATCAAGCGTGAATGTTCTATATTTTTAAAATTACCTAATCGAAATATATCTGGCCAGTATTTAAAAATATTATTACTTAGACAGAATTTATACCTAACTAAAAAAAAAATTTGCTTGTGAAAGCATCTAAAAAGAAAAAATATTATTTATCTTCAGCCGCCTGGCAACCCTACGCAAACGCATGGGCAATTCATGACATGCAACGACAGAACTGTTGCTAAAGCATCGTTGTATGATAAATGTGTTTGGAAATTACACCCCACACAGGTAGTGTGATGAATTTCTGATCATTTTCTTACACCCCGCACAGACAGTGTGATGAATTCCTGATCATCTTCATCAATGCCTCCATTTCTGATTATTGTCGTCACGTATTATCGATTGCACAAGACCAGGGGTGACCCAGTGATACTTAACTGCCCCGACTTACAAATTATAGTTCGTGAATTCAAACCCATGTAGGCGCATTACTTTGTGTAAATTATTTCATCCCCAAAACGTTGAAGGAAAACATCATGAGGACACCGGCTTTTCCTAGAACTAAAAAATTTGAAGACATGTGACATCCACCACTCCGCACTGGTCCCACATGGTGGATTACGGCCCAATCTCTTTCATAGAGAGGAGGCCTGAGTCCCAACAGTGGGAACATTACAAGGCCGACAAGGACAAATTACTGCTTGCGAGGTCGGGTCGTGGATGGGCGACCATTAATTGCATAACGAGACCCTTCTATACCTCGGAAGGCATGTTAAAAAGTTTGTTCCGGCTGCTATTTCCGTTCTTATAGGTAGTCAGCCTCTGAAGGTCGAAGGTTAGACAGAGAGTGTTACTAACAAATATTTCGGTCGAACTGTAAAAAGACATAATCTTGGAAGAATTACATTTTAATTGAACTTGACATGCGTAACACACGATATCCAATTATCCATGTCTTAGAAATTAATTGAAAACTATACCTACTACTATATATACTTTAGTTGAAAAAGAAAGTTAGTGATCTTTCACTTTCTACATACATATATTACAAAACAAAATCGCTCGAGGGCTCTAAGTCAAACTTGCTAAATTAATTGGCCCTATACATAAATTTAAGCATTTTATTTAACAATTGCCACAATACTATTTACGAATACTTACATACACAGAAATGTTTGTGATATTTATGAATACATACCGATAAAAAAAATTTAATAACTAACTAAAAATACAAACAAATATAAAATAATTATGGCGTATCAAAAAAACTGCAATGGCGTCATTGCCACGCTGTATATGGCAATGCTTATCCTCTGTCTAAGGTAAAAGCCAAGCCCTTGGGTCACGCGAAGCATCAACAAGACCTTTAAATAGATCATTATTATATAATTTGTGAACACTCGAATCGTAACCTAGGATCCGAGAGTTACATCTTCAAAAGCCGGGTACAAACTGATGTAACGTAACATGCAAGTCAACATGAAAGTAGTGTTTATAAGTGCGGGTTGCATAGCGTGGCACCCGAATAAATTAACGTCATCCGACGCACTCTTGTTACTGTCTCAAAGGCGGCCTTAGGCCGCTATCTCACTGGAGATTTACGACCGTTGACGTTTATATTAACGTCCATAGCATTAACGTCCTCTGAACGCGACGTTAACGTCGCCGACATTATACTATTGCCAAAAAACGCGACGTTAACGTTGCGCAAACGCGACGTTGATATCGTCGATGAACGTCTGCGCAACGTTGACGCTGCGCAGACGTTCGAGTGACGCCGACGCTCGGAAAACGCCAGTGGTATAGTAGCCTTATGGGACGCCCATAGCCTGGCACGCGACGATTACGAGATAAGCAGGCCTTTAAATGTGGTAGGCTTCTTGTATCAATACTATTGCTCCATCCGAGGCTTTTGACTATTTCGCCACAGTGACAGCGATGAGGAAAACAGAGAGTCACAACAGAGAGGATCTTAACTTGAATCTTAATCAAAGAGAAATCCTGACTGTAGAAGAATAGATAGTTTCTTGATTTATATCATCAAGGGCAGTACGCAGCACAGTTAACTTAAATTCAAATTATTTATTAATGTTGTGAACACAGAGTAGGTACAAAGATCTTTTAAAGAATGTCGATCATGAAAAAATCAACGTCCATCTTATGATCCGCCGTAAAGCATATAAAATAGTGATGCAAATGTCAATATAATAAACTTTGTACATATACACCCTCAAAATGAAATTATGTAGGGTCGGGTGTCTCACATTGAACCAGGCAGCTACATTGAACCACCGCCGAATCTCAAAAATGCGACATTGCCAAACCGTACTAATATGAGTGAAAGAGAGGTATTTACGTTCCATTCCTGCCCACTAGTTTGCGTGGCGATCGCGTGCAAAGTGGTTGTGTGAGGAGTATTCGAAAGCAAACTGACTCAAAAAGTAAATATTTTTTGCCAATTTCATTCTTTTTTAGCTTTTTTTGTTTAAATAATATCAATTTATTTATATGTACACTGTTTTCTACGGTTATTTAGCAATTAAAAGAGCTATAATTCGTGATTTTAAGAGATTGATTTGCCGGTAAAATTTTGAGTTTAGTGATCAAAACGTGGTGTGTCTCACATTGAACCACCTGAGGGTGGTACACATTGAACCACGGTTTACTGTGTACACCCCAGTCGTTAAAGGAGTGTTTTTTACAATTATTTTAATTTAATTTTAATTTGTTATATTATGGAAGGTACTTTTGTTTTTATAATGAAAAACTGTTACTTTTGTTTTTATTATTAAAATATGATAAGAATTTGACTGAAAAGGTTTTGTGATGTATAAAACTAAGACTCTCGGTTTAATTGCATATGATTTAAAGTTAGTTTTATAAATATAAGGCTGATTTTTATTATTACTGTTTATTATTATTATTATTACAAAGTATTTGCCTTATAAATTGAACTAGAAGACATCGTTAATAAGGTGTCTCAATGTGGACGATACCCTGGTTAAATGTGTACCACCTGTGGTACACATTTAACCAAAAATCATTTTTCATAAAAATCTGTTTTACACCGAAACTAAAAGGAATATGAGAAATTAATGTTTTACAAAATTGAAGCTAAATAAATATGCTAACTATACACAAAAAATTAAAGGCATTGATGGAACATCCAGCCCACTATCAGACTTGAAATTTACCTGGTTCAATGTGGGACAACTTACCATAATTGTAAAAATGTAATATATCAAAATCAATATTGCACCAAATGAAAATTGTAAAAATTGAAATAAAAACATGAAACAGTCTAAAAATCGCGCAAAAAGATAATACAATGTCAACAATTATACAGTTATCAAAATTAAATCAATTTAACAAGTAATACCTACAAAAAATGGCATTAAAAAATGCCAGCAAAAAATTAAAGCTATCATTTTTTTTAATGATATTAATTAACACAAAAAAGATTGTATCTTTTGTCAGCATAATTAATTTCCTTCTTACAACTATTATTATTGTCAGTTAATAAAAATTACCAATCAATTAACTCTTTTATGATTTTTTATTAATTTGCTGTAAAATTCAATGTTAAAACTTTTCAATTGTCTTTGGAAAATAAGCCCTAGACCTAGTCACGATCTGGTATTTGTGAATCATCATCATTCATTTACACCCTTTTACGGACGTCATTGTCACATTTTTTTTTTGTTAAAACTTATTGAGAGCTGTGGTGGCCCAGTAGTAATGGCCCCGATATAAGAATTGTAGGTCAACGACAAATTTTCAAGCTCAGAAGCCCAGAAACAGTTGGGTTCAAGCCCGCATTACTTTGTGTGATTTATTTCATCACCACTGCTCTCAAGACGGTGAAGGAAAACATCGTGAGGCTACGGGCATGTTCTAGAACCAAAAATACGAAGCCTTGTGACCTCCACCAACCCATACTGGGCCCATGTGGTGGATTACAGCCCGTTCCATCTCCTAGAGAGGAGGTATGAGTTCCAGCAATGGAAATGTTATAAGACTGACCTGACTGCCTCTTCTGTTGGGTAGAATATCAATTAACTTCTCCTGCTCTGGGCGAAGCGAGAAGGATTATTAGCACCATCAGTGCTACCACAAGCTCTTAACGCGATCCATTTTACGACCTAGACTGAACCCGATGGAGCTATACCTATAAGGTGTATAGCTCCATCCCTCTTTCTCGCTCGCATACCTTACATTTACACATCATTGTAAGTCCCCAGAATTTTACTGACGTAACCAACCGTGTTCCTTTAATTTCCCTTTGCATTCCAGAGCCGCGATAACTCTTTCAAATAACCCCGCCTTGAATATGACCCTGAACCTTGAGATAAGCATCTCTATGCTGATCACAAGTGCACAACGCAGTAACCTGATGGCTGATCTGATAAACCTTTTCTTCTACTTACAATACAAGTATAATGTAACATTGTTGTTGTTTTGGAACAAAAACATATTGATTCTCATCATGGTCATGGCCGCCACGTGTTTTCTAACGTAGCTACTGGTGTAGCTATCGAAGGGCTAAGCAAGGTAATACCCCAGGCTAAATGAAAAAAAGCCAAACTCAAGGGGCCCCCAAAACATCATTAGCAAATCTCTTATTGAGCTAAAAATTCTACCACGTTTGAAATCTAAGGAAAATGGGCTGCAACACTATTTTAATCATGGCAACTAGTTTTAGTCACTAACAATCTGACACTTCTTCCCGCTCTTCTCAGAGAAAGACAGGCTATTTAATAAATTCCCTTGTAAAAAAGGCGCCCCACTTTTTTGTCCCGGGGCCGTAGGTCACCTGACTACGCCACTGAACTTTCCAAAAAACGCGTGGAGGTATATTGTGTGTTTCAGACAATACTGTCTGGCCCAGTCCCGTAAATTATCATATATTTTCGCATATATTTGACCTTGTTTAACTTCACTAAGTATGGGTTTTTTTTTAAGTGAAGTTTTACCGCCTACATCTAAGGACTGGAACAATTTTCCTGCTGCGGTCTTCTTCTTCTTCTCTCGTACGATTATAATTCAGGTGTCTTCAAGGATATTGTAAATAGGATCTTAATAAACTAGTGCGCCTCAATATCAACGATTGCATCACTGCTTACCATCTGATGGTATCGCAGTCATGCACTAGTTTATATTACATAAAAGAAAGTACAGTAGGTAGCAGCTTTAATTATTCGCAAATTGATTCCTAATTAATTGTGATGGAAAATTGGTGTAGTTTTTATTAGGTAGGTCTCTGGTTAATGGCGGGATTTATTCGAAACCATCGAGTCACCGTGACCCTGAAAAACAAAAAGAAACTTAAGGAACACGTATAGGTCTTAGTCAAAGTCTGATACTCCTTCTCGCTCTTCCCAGAGTAGAGGAAATTACTTAAAATTTTCCCTCTCCTCAAAAAAAAGACTCCAGTCGATATTTTTACGTACAAAACCGTTTTGGGAAGTCATTTATGATACGTACAGCAAAAGAGTGGAATTCTCTGCCAGAATCTATGTTTCCTGATAGCTACAACCTAGGGGTCTTTAAGTCAAGAGAGAATAGGGGACTTCAAGGCAAGCGTGCTCCATCGTCGACCACATCATCGCTTACCATCAGGTGAGATAGTGGTCAAACGCGAGCGTAACAAAATAACAATAATAATAAAAAATATATATTAGATTCTGCGTTTGTCAGAAGCATTGACATTAAATCAATGAGATACGAAGGTCCTACGAGGTAGTTATATTTTACCAAGAAAAATACGGAAAACTAGTCTCATTCGTCTCTGTAATAAAAACAATGGCTTGACATGACACTGAACACAGGTTCGATCTCCGCCAATTAACCAATCAAGTTATCTTTTAACAATAAACCGAGATATTTTTAAGGTTCCGTACCCCAACGGGCAAAACGGGACCCTATTACTAAGACTCCGCTGTCCGTCTGTCTGTCTGCCACCAGGCTGTATCTCATGGGCCGCGATAGTTAGACAGTCGTCACAGATGATTTATGATGTACCTATGTATTTTGCCGCTATAACAAAATAATTATACCTACTAAAACAGAATAAAAGGGTTTTGTTTGTATAACGTTATTAGTTAAATATTTGTAAGGACGTAAATATTTGTATTATTGTATAATAACTAAAATGCTATTCATTATTAAAAATACCAAACAGAATAAAATAAATATTTAAGTGGCCCGTCCCAACTTAAATATTAATTTCATTCTGTCCCATACAACAAACATGATTTTTTTCTACGGACGCGGGACGGTACGGAACCCTTAGTGCCCTTTTAAAAATAAACCAAGATATTTTTTAACAATTAACCTAGATGTTTTTTAACAATTATCGTTAACATTAATTAGATGCTATGCAAAGTGTTCGTGAATGTTATTGTTAATTGTATTCAAATAGATTCTGTCTTGACAACGATCATTAGATATTATTGGTAGCTGCATTTAATTATTATAATCAATCGTGATCTGATGACTACAACTCTCAAGTTTTCTTAAACGTTTAATTAGTTAGCCTGTTGTGTCCCACTGCTGGCGAAGGCCTCCCTCTCCCTTTTCCACACACGCCTATCATAAGCCATTGCAGGCCAGTCCCTCTGATAGTTATCCAACTCATCTCTCCACCTTCGCCTCGGTCTGCCACGATGTCGTCTTGCGTTTAATGGGGTCCAGTAAGTAGATATTTTAGCCCACAGCTCATCTGACATGCGGCAGATATGTGCAGCCCAAGCTTTTTGGGTAACATCTTAAACGGTCGGGTTTAAAAAAAATGAGTTAGGTATTTATAGTTTTAATGAATTTCCCGGTTCAATTAATTTCAGTTTGTTTTTTTATTTGTACAGAGCAGATGTCCATTCAACTTGATTGATTAGTAGTTTAAAGTATCGTGTTTTTAATTGTTTGACGTTTTAACCATGCCTGATGGGCATCAGGCGTGGCTAAAACCCGAAACGGTCAAATGCGAATGACGAACGATGCGCAATTGCGTTTACGTCAATACTCATTTCATACTAGCTTCTACTAGCGGCTTCTCTCGCATAAAAGTTGGTTTCGTTAGGGGGTGACTTGGAAATTCCTCTCTTAAGTAGTTGCCGCCCAAATCATAAAAGGAAGCCGTGTGCAATATTTCACTTCCTAGGCCCAGTAGTTTCGGCTGAGCGTTGATATACATATATGTCAGTCAGTTTCTCCTTTTGTATAGATGATTTTTATAATGTATAGTTGAAAAGGTTAATAACCATAGGTATTGACGATTGCTTCAATCTTTTATTTACCTAACATCATCATCATCATCATCATCCCTTCCCATGTCCTACATTACTTCATTCATTCTTTCCTCTATTACATCTTCTTTTCTTTAGATTACCTCTCCTTCTCTATCCATCTATATCAGCTGTTCTCAAAACCCTTTTATGGTCGTTGCCTTTTAGTAACATGCGTTTCATTGCTCCTTACATGACCATACCATATCATACGATTCCCTTTCAACTTTTCACTCATTGGCACCACTTTCAAACCTAACTAAAAATTATAAATTAAATGCGTAAAGCGTTCCTATGCGCATAAAAACGTAGTTATGTACTTTTCTCAGTGAAACCTTGACCAATTGCATTCGCACTTTTTAGTAAGGTGAATGTTAAGGTTAAAATATTTAAAGAAATCGTTTGAGTTCATTAACCCAATGCTATAGTTTATCAGCCTATACGCTATAGGTAGGTTATAGGCTTATAGCTATAGGCTAAATTATAATTTGAGAGCACAGTTGGTGCAGTGGTTAAGCGATTGTCTGCTGCACTACGTGTCGCGAGTTCGTCTTCCGCATAGAACAAATACTATGCTTGGGTTACTAGAGTTACTACTGTTCTAGGTCCAGGTGTCATGTCTTGACATTACATGTTTGTGAACGCATCCACAATCTAAGAGCAAGAGTAATGGGTTTTTAGGGTTCAGTACCTGAAGAGTGCCAACGGGACTCTATTACTAAGCCTACGTTAACCGTCCGTCTAGTCATCCGTCTCATAGACTATACGCGCACTAGTTCGTTGAGTCGATTTCGTTGCTTGTAAGTGTATTATACCCGATTTTGAGTATTAAGGTAGAACTACATAGCGTGCACGTGACGTACGTACACCAATCTGGGCACGTCGGTCTCTATACATTTTTATGGCAGCTAGACTTGTAGAGCTATATTAGATACACGTGATGGCTTGGCGTGGCCCACGTGTGGTCGGTCTAATTTAGTTCCTGCTTTAATATTTAAAACATTGCTTTAACAATGCAATCTATGACACGTGAGCATTGCAACTGCTAAAGTATTTTATTTTTTCTGCGTCTGCTGTCTATATCTTTTTATAATATTTTTTTGCACTAAAACGTGCAGCACAAAGTAATAGTACAGCCAAGAACAGATACAACACATAGATTAGGCTCATGCATAATTATGATAAATTATAAATGATATTTATTTTGCAAATAGGTTTTCACAAACGCTTATACATGTCAATTTTTGTTGGACATTATTTATAATAATCATCTAGCCGTCTATTCGATTAATTATGTGTATTAAATGATACTTAAATTTGGCACAAAAAGGATCTTTTTTATACGCATGTGCATAGCTTTTAACCAGCGGCCCTGGCGAAAAAAAAACTAGGTGTCCTTTTTTACATGAGAAATCTTTAAATTACATCTGCTCACGGTGGAGTTGGTGGTAGTGTCAGAGTTTTACTAACTAAAACTATTTGATATGAATAGTTTTAGTTAGTAAAACTATTCATATATATATAGTAGTGTTGCAATCTATTTTATTTGGAGTTTGAAGGTAGGGAAATTTATGGCTAGTTGATTAAGAGGCTTGCTAATCAGGTTTTGGGGCCCCCTAGCTTGAGGGGGCCCCTAAGCCCTTCACTAGCTACGTCACTGGGTGGGATGCCCTCTATATACCGATGGCGCTACACCGCGCCAGAATTAAGCTTTCTATCGTTGCAATTGTAGTAGGTACTTGTAATGTTTTCAAGTAGTGTAGCACTACTTGAAAACATACTTAGGTTTTTTGTTTTTTTAAGATGGGAAATCATAAAAATGATATTGTCCCACTTCACTCACACACACTTCTTATTGTCGTGCCTTATCGGGAGGGTGCGGGGCGTGTCAAACTTCTACGGACTAAAACCGACTCCTATTCCTTTCTTGCTTTAATTCCGGGGTCCTGGGTTCTCTTTCGCCAACCCAGGACGCATAGGTTATTATCTGTACCTAATATAAAATAAGTATACTTAGCGGTTTTGCGCAGTTATTGTTAATACGGACTGTAGTTAAGTGCTCACGTTACTTAGCAATACAATGAAAACTTTTAACTACGACTTGATTTTAATTTATGCGTTGGTTAATTAAATAAGTACTTGTTACTACACTGCGTACGTATGTAGCCATTTTTATTGGTTCTGTGACGTCCATTTTCTTTTAAAAATGTGAATCAGAAAATAATAGTGTGGGAATTTAAAAAACAACTAAGGTAGATAACCTTATTCGTATTTTTAACTAAAGTGTCATCTAGAGCACTCGAGTATAGAGGGTAAAATTATCCGATGGCATTTTTTACAGTTTTCACACCGTCTTGTCCCAAACCAAGCAAAGCTCGTGCTATAAGTAGGTACTAGGTAACTAATAAACATACTTAGATATTTATAAATACATAAATATTAAAGATAAGCAGAGACAGTACAAATAATTGAAGAACTCGTGGCTAGATAATAACAGCCGCACAGGTCGATCTTCAAGGTTAAGCAACGCTTGCCTAGGTTGGTCTGTGGATAGGTGACCATCTTAACATAACGAGTTTCCTCCGTGCCTCGGAAAGCACGTTAAGCCGTAGGTCCCAGCTGTCATTTGGAGATCTTTGGCAGTCGTTATGGATAGTCAGAAGCCAGTAAATCTGACTCCAGTCTTGCCATGAAGTACCGTGTTACCCCAGTTAATGGGTTGTGGAGGTCTGTTAGGCAGCCGCTCTTCGTAAAATACTGGTATTCAGCTAAATCCGGCTTGACTGGAAGCCGACCCCAATATAGTTGGGAAAAGGCTCTACTAGGCAGATGATGATGGGAGACAGTACAAATAATTGTGCTCATCACACAAACATTTTTCTTGGCACGGGCTGCAGATGATGAGCAACGGTTAGCTCGTCGTCCGCTCGTTCTATTAGGCGTGGACCTAACACGAATCGTCAACGACGCGTAGTGTTGTGTTAGCAAACCGTAGGGGCTCAGCAGGGCCGACGATTAAACTATTTATTTCATTTATATTAGAAGACTGTCTTCTGCCAGCAGCTTAGCCCGCGTGAAAATTAATTTCGGTATAGAAATTTTGGACCCCTGTTTCACCTTCTTAGGGGGAGAAATTTTGAAAATCCTGTCTTCATGCTCGTTTACGTCATAAGAGGAAACCTTGTGTAAAATTTCACGCACCTAGATCACCTGGATCCAGTAGTTTCGGCAGTGCGTTGATATATCAGTAAATCAGTTTCTTCTTTTTATATATTTAATTTAAATGCTACCTAATACAATTGTTCAGTTTTTTTTATTATATCAAAATAGCTTTTTCCCACAATTTCGCAAACTTGTTCTATAGCACAGGCAGTGGCGTAAATAGGCCAGTGTGCCGTGGTGCAGACCCTAGGGGGGCGAAAAAAAATTATTAATAACACCAATGACATATCTACTTAAAAAAAAATTACAATAATTATTAACTAATAGTAGACATTTACATTGAAAAAGCATGTTAGATTATAAATTAAAATGAATTCTAGAAATACAATAATAATTGGTTTAAGTTTAAAAAATTGATCAAACTAGGGCCATGTTTTAGATATTTATCAGGTAGGTACCTAATTCGGTTGTAGAAGCGCCATTCCTTTGATGCTCAGGGTTTCAGCAACCACAAGTGGAGTATAATTAGTAGTAATGGGTGATGTGTTTTTAAGTGTCTTTTTTTTTTGAGTTCGTTTATATTTTTACTAGAGGGGCGGTTAGGTATAGACACATTAAAAGCTCGCACCGGGCGTATAAAAGGCTAGTTACGACACTGCGTACATTCGCATTTTTTTTCTCTGAGTAAATGGAGCCAAAGTACGATACAACAGTACACCAGTGACAGTCATACCTAAGTAAGTACCTAGTTACCTCAAGTTACAAATCTCTATAATATATGAAAAACTCGTGTCACAGTGTTTGTTATTGAACTTCTATGAAATGGTTTGACAGATAAAAAAAAATTGTGCGTATTTGGTAGGCGTCTGAAATTTTTTGCTTCGATAGGTATTTTTTTAAACGTTACCGACCGTCAACCTAGGAGTGTCTCCTGTATCGTGGCGTGTGTGCGTAAACTCACATACACAAGACATCCAGAGTCGGAACACTTATCTGTAGGTCATACAAATAATCTTCAAATACAATTTACAAATTACAAATACTTAGTCTTTCTTTTCCTAAAAAGTTGCTTTTTTTTGAAATGGGTATTACTTTGAGTTTTGACATCTTTGGATTGACATAGAATTGTAAGTTTAAATAAACTTTATATTAAAGGTTACGTACGTTATTCTATTTTTGGTAATATTTTTTTTGGGCTTCGTATTTTCTTTAATATCGTAGGACGTAGTGTTTTTAATTCATATCGTCGAGATTCATACAAATTTTGGACGCCCTTTTCTTTCGCTTAGGTGGCAAATTTTGGAAAATCGTATCTCATTGCTCGCCTACGTCATAAAAGGAAACCTTGTGCTCGCTCGTAGTCCCAGTAGTTTTGGCTATGTCTTGATACGATTATGTCAGTCAGTCAGTTTCTCCTTTTATATAAATAGCTTGTAAATAGTAGTAGATTGACAAGCTAAACCTAAAATTGAAACCTAAACACAATTTGAATGTAATTAAGAAAATTGTTTTTCCGTACTTAAATTTTTTTCAATTATCATTTAACGACTCTTTTCATTTATTTAAATCTCGTTTAGATTGATTTCAATTACGAGTAAATGGTGTTTTTATTTCCTGAATTCCTAACGAAAAATTCAACGTTAACGGTGAAGGTCGAAGTAAAAAAAGGTTAGTAGGAAATGAAATGCAGGTTGGAGTTCACTTAGGGCCGACGCTCACTTTGGCTTGGCACAGCATGGCACGGCAGGTTGCGTTACGGCATCCCGAGGCATGCCGTGCCATCTCGCGACATTTCATTTTTCAAGTAAATGACTTCTATCTTCTGTCAGACTTTAACTGACTAAACCCCACCCCATTCCTTAGTTGCCTTTTTTCTGGGGTCAGGAGCTTCCCTTTGGGAATCTAATCCATGGCCCCAAACCCTGCTAGACCATTACAGATCTCGCGTCATCCCGGCCACCCTCCACCAAATGACCGCTGTGCATGTTTCAATCATATTTCAACTTACTTAGTAGGTAATCATATTTCCTCGACACAAAGTGACCCATTACGTCTCGCGGAATGCAATGGCACGCCGCGGTATCCCGTGGAACGAAATGGACACGTCATGCCGTAGCATTTCCCGGCATCGTGGTGTCGAAATAAAGTAACATGAATTCTAAAACAATTGAAATAAGATTCAAAATAACTTATTACTTAACGACGTGCCGTGTCGGCAGTGAGCGCCGGCCCTTAATAGCTTCTATTTCTACTTCTCTTCACTTTTTTTTTCATTTTTTTTCGGTTTTGCACGGTTTGTGCATTCAGTCAGCGGCAAGATTAGAAACTATTAAGTCTTTGTTAGTGTACCTACGGTCAATTTGTTTACCAATAGAATGCGGATGTAATGTAGGTATGTAATTGTTTTGCAGTAGTCAGCCATTTCAGTCAGCTTCGCTGAGTAGTCAGTATTACTTACAAAAAAATTTGATCAATTTTATCGAGAACGCTCCTGTTTCAATGATTCCACATGTTTTTCAGTTGTGTGACACTTTAGATACAAAACTACATAAATTTTACATCACATCAATATTCACCAGGAATCAATTTGTTGTGAATTAGATGTTAAAAGAGCCATTGAACTTCACTCGAAAAAAGCCCCGTCATTAAATAAAAATTCTCTTTACTTTCAATGTGACGTCTATAAAGGCTTCGCGATCAAACTTCTCAGTTTACAACTGCAGCTAGGTAGCTAGTGTCATAGTGAAGATGTTCAGGTGGGTTGAGTCACTAACTGCCAATTTCTTCACCAAACGTAACAACCAAAGTAACAGCCAAAGTAACGTCATAAAGTGGATAATAACCAAAGTAACGTCATAAAGTGGATAACATCAATAGCAACTGTCGTCTTGTAAATGTTTTCACTTGGATGAAAACATTTACAAGACGACAGTTGCTATTGACAACAGTAATGTTCAAGGAAAAGTTATTACTTTAGTTTTAGCTTTTTTGAAGAAATTGGCCGTAAGTTTATCTATCCCGTACGTATATATAAGAAGTAGAAACGTTTATTTTTAAATAAACGTTTATTGTTTTATTACCCTTTTTGGTGATGGGCTCTCTAATAACTTTTACCTGCTCTGAGTGGAGCGAGATGGAGAGTTTGACTATGACTGACTAAATCCTATCTGTATTACTTTATTTGCCAATTACGTTCCAGGGCCATGGTAACTATTTCGAACAATTCCTCAGCCATTTTACTTAAACACCTACCCTTAGCCAGTGCCGTAACTAGCCTATTATACGCCGGGAGCAATCTTCTATAATTGCGCCCCTAGGCCTAAAGTACCTACAATACAAACAAAAAGGACTAAGTAGATTTTTTTAAATTGTTTTATATAACATTAACTGGTGCTTGACTGCAATCCCGCCTGATGGATATACAATTTATGCGTCCCTCCCCGACTGCGCCCTGTCGCCCTGTGGAGATAGTTCTAATCTTAACTCTTAACTTTAATTAATATCTTGTCTATTTTACACAACTACTAAAAAAGAACAACACCAACAATTACTTACCTTCATTGTTAGTTAACAACTAATTACTTATGTATGCACTGTGCCAATCTTAACTAAGAATCGTGACCGACTAACAGAGTATCTGTTGACTAGTTAAGATTACTAACATTTGTAGTTCTGCCCATCGAACTGGCGATAAAGCGTGATGATATTACAATTCAATGGTTTTTTACTGGAAAGTGCCCACGTTTTTAATATGTATTCGTTTGCAAATTGCTGTAATTTACTATAAAGCTAATGAGTGCAATGACTTGATGACAGCGGTAATTGAGTTACGATTCAGCTGTTTATTAACGTAGAGATTGCACAATTCATTATTGTGATCGAGTTCAATTGCAAAAGGAGGCGTGCGAGGAGGCTAATTGGTAATCCAATATTTTTTTTATGATCGGTATCAATTGCAGAACGCAATAAGCTCAAAAGGGCCTCGTGCGAAGAGGCTAATTGGATATCCAGTTATTTTTTTATTAACTAGTGTTTGATCGAAATCCTATCTGATGGTAAGCCGTGATGCAATCGTTGATAGTGAGGCGCATTAGTTTATTAAAAGCCTATTCAGATTAGCCTTGAAAACACCAAAATTTTAATTGGAAGGGAAGACAACAGCAGCTTAATTCTTCCAGTTTTTAGATATATGCGGTATAAACGACAAGACGAAACGCATAGTCTATCTAAGCATATTATGTTCTAAGAGTCGTGTGTACAATAACCACCAATTATCTTTAAATTTACAAACACTTATTTATGTATATCAATAATACTTAACTAACTACCTATAGGTATTTACAGTAAAACCAAATAATAATATGTAAAAATCCAAAGCCAAAAGGTAAAACTGACTAAAAAAATTCGTCAAAAAACTCCACATTGCAACTATCTTGGCCCTAGAAATATTTGTTCGGCACGGGAAACGAAACTGCAACGCAGTGCAGCATTCAATCATTAAACTACTGCGCCAACAGTGCCTTCAAGGTCCTTAGATCAAGTTACGCCACTGTTTACCTCGCTATAGACTGATGAGTGAATGAATGATGAAATTGTAGGTACAAAAAAAATACAACTACATAAAAAATGTTGACGCTCAGAAAACAATGGGAGGAGTATTATAAAATCCTATAAAATCGTCATAATCATGTTTATCACACTGTTAATCATTATTACAACATTTCAGTTCATTAGGGATTTTTTTAAGGTGGTCGATCACAATAATGAATTGTGCAATCTCTACGTTAATAAACAGCTGAATCGTAACTCAATTACCGCTGTCATCAAGTCATTGCACTCATTAGCTTTAAATTACAGCAATTAGCAAACAAATACATATTAAAAACGTGGGCACTTTCCAGTAAAAAACCATTGAATTGTAATATCATCACGCTTTATCGCCAGTTCGTTGGGCAGAACTACAAATGTTAGTAATCTTAACAAGTTAACAGATACAGTACGGCCGTCATAAGTTGGCGAGTCTGAAGTTAGGCTCTGCGAATTTTGGCGCTTGAAAACTCGTACAAAAATAAAGGTTTTAAAAAAATTAGTGCAATTTGCAGTTGGTATTGCTGTTAAAAACTGTTATTGGCATTTACTTTTTTCAAACCTCCATTTTTGTACGAGTTTTCAAATGTTAAAATTCGCAAAGCCTAACTTCAGACTCGCCAACTTATAACGGCCGTACTGTACAAGTGTTAGTAATCTTAACTAGTCAACAGATACTCTGTTAGTCGGTCACGATTCTTAGTTAAGATTGGCACAGTGCATACATAAGTAATTAGTTGTTAACTAACAATGAAGGTAATTGTTGGTGTTGTTCTTTTTTAGTAGTTGTGTAAAACAGACAAGATATTAATTAAAGTTAAGAGATAAGATTAAAACTATCTCCACAGGGCGCAGCCCTAGGCCTCAAGTCTGCTGTTAGAGTCAGAATTGTCGATCATTGGCTGCATAATTTTTGTAACTATTCTAATAGCAGACTTGGCCCTGGAGGGGCGCATAAATTATATATCTACCTACTTAGTACTTTTTGTTTGTATTTTACTTTTGGCCTAGAGGCGCAATTATAGAAGATCGCACCCCGGCGGTATTATAGGATAGTTACGGCACTGGTTAGGGTTCCCCTACCTACCTAAACCTATAAAAGGAGAATCTGAATGACTGAGATATCAAGGCACAACCCAAACTAATGGGTCCAGAAAGGTGAAATTTTACACAAGGCTTTATTTTATGATGTAGGCGAGCACTAAGAAGGGATTTATCAAAATTCATTCCCAAAGAGGATAAAACCTGGGTCTAAAGTTTGTATTACAGAGACCTACTTTTACGCGGGCGTACAAATAAAAATAAATAAATAAAGACGCCCAAATACATACAAACACCAACCTACCCGGTAGAAGAACCACGAAAAAGGCACTTAGGTAAATTAAAATTATTGGTTCCTTCGTTTTTATCTCAATTACAATCATCTACTTACAAACCAATTGTTTATTCTCTTGTACCAATCATCATCACATCTAAATGATTGATACTTATTATTTTTTCTAGTTAAGGAAGATTTAGTTCCAACTTCCTGAATTACTTTAGCACTTAACTATATTAAATGGGTGCTATAAAACACAATTCTGTAATTGGTATAATTATTTATATAAAGTACTGAGAAGTGCTGAATAAAGAATTATTCACAGTTTTATTTCCTCCTTTTTTTGAGTTAGTTAATCATCGTATACGTTTCCGGACCTGAGTGGAGCGAAAGGGAGAGTAGGACCATAACTCACCCGTGTTCTTTCTAGATGGTTATGGGTTGACTTCTAAAAGGGGAACCCGTCCAGTCATTGGATGATTTCCCACTTTAAGTAGACAGTTGAAATTTGCCGTTACAAAAACAAATAATGAAATAAAAAAAATTAAAGGGTGTCGTCCATACAAGAAACGTTTAGTCAGCTATTTTTGCTCGATTGTACGGAACCCTTCGCCACTCGAGGGTAGGAGGAGAGGCAGGAGTCCGCTTCGCATTTGGCCGGTTTTTCCGATTCCATGAAAAAATACATTCGATCCATTAGTCAAGAGTCACATTTCTTGAGCGTTACAGACGCGCGTTTACGAACGCGCGATTCTATCGCGACAAAACGACAAAGGCTCGGTCAAAATAAAATGTAGAAAAAATGACATAATAATATACACTTCGATCGCTTCTGTTGGCATAGTAACAACACAGTCTTACTACTCTAATAATTATTTAATGCAAAAACCAAAACAAATCACGTGGCAGAAAAAAGAAACATAGTATTAAAAGTATTAAAGGCTTAAATATAATCGTGGACTTGATTAAATGGCATGTCAATAATATATTAATTCCGACAGTGAATAGGTACGGAAATGCACTGGGAAACTTCAAGGCCACTTTGGTATTGTGAAAAAATGTTACTACGGTGTGGGGACCTATTGTTATTTTGATAGTAATCTATTTTTACACTTCCATGTATTCGGGAATAAAATAAAAATCGTGAGTATCGTGATCATGGTTGATCGATACGGTTATTTTTTGTTAGCTTGACTTTTTGGTATCTACTTTTTTCGTATAGTAAAGTGGCTATACGTACCCGTTTTGAAAGGAACGATAGTTTTTTGTTTTGAGATCACACAGTCTCAAAACTATCGCTGATTATAAAAAACAAAGTAGCAAATGACAAAAAACAATAAAAAAAATTATAAAAACAAAAATAATATTACTTAAGTAGGTACATTTAATTATACCAATAAAAATTGTAAAAGCATCACGTAGATTGCGTGTCTTATTGGAGGATATTTTATCCCCTATGACTGAAGCTTTAACTCGCGCTTGAAAAATTCTTACATTTTTTCTGCAACCCCAATGTACCAACACAAAACTGAGAGAGCTACCGTAGTCCTCTGGAACGCAAATTGATATTTGCTACCATTGATGCTCCACCTGGAGAGGGAGGAGCTATATGATTTCTGGTAACTCTTTCGAATAATCCCATCACCAGAACACAACATCTATCAGTACAAACTACAAACTCTAATTTGTACTTACTACATACTTAACCTACTGTATATTTATGCTTCGCAAATTAAATATCTTTTATAACAATGCTAACTTGTTATTGTTTTTATAGTTACAGATTCAATCTCCTGCATGAAGCCACAGTGCAATGAAGCCATTTATAAAGCAGGTAAATATAATTATTATGTTAACTAATTTTTCGTAACTCCAAAGAATACTGTAAGCTTCCTGCGGGACAGGCTTCGCCTAGTGCAGGAAGTCTTCGGAAACTAGGTTCTATTAATTTTTTAATTAAAAAGCAATATGTTATAGCGTTATTCACACCTCGTTAGCTTATTTTCTTTAGATAATAAACTATTAGTTACTATAAAATTGAGTCTATAGGCACAGGCACACGCCTTAGGTTCCATATGAAAGGTTCACTTTCATCAATCCAAAGATGATTCTTTATCTATAGAATCATCTTTGGCCTAGGTACCTACCTAGCTTTGATTTGTATTATATTTATTACTAGCTGTCCCCTGCGGTTTCACCCGCATTTTTCGTTACTGCTCCGCTCCCGTGGGTTGTAGCTTGATGGTATATAGCCTATAGCATTCCTCGATAAATGGGCTATCTAACATTGAAAGAATTTTTTTTCAAATCGGACCAGTAGTTCCAGAGATTACCCCCTACATACAAACTTACAAACCTACAAACTTACAAATTTTACCTCTTTATAATATTAGTATAGATTAAAATGCAAGATTGCATCATTGCCACTGCACTCATTCAACAGAAAAATCACGTTTTCAGACACGTCGCGTCGTTTTAAAGTGTTAAGGTTTTCTTTTTTAGTGAAATAGATTCATTGATATCTTATTGTTTTGATTCATTCATTTTTTGTCTACAAAATACTAAGTTTTATTTTTGTTGACATTAAATTATTTGTTTGATTGAATTCATTACATACGTCATTGTTCAATTGGATGAGTGATTATAGGTATTAATTCATGAATCCCCGACCGGTCCTATGAGACCGCGCTGTTATTGTTTTACTTTTGTGTCTCGTTTAGCGGATATGTGATAGGTTAAATGGGGCCGGATGAGCCTTACCCACTCCTGAATGTTGCACTACCCATTCGAAATTCCCTGATTGGCGCCAAAATACTATTACCTTAACACAAAAACCAGGAACACCAAGGGCCAGACAGCCCTTTAAAAATAACCCTAGACACGGCAATGCTGGACAAAGGCCTCCGTTTTTCTGCCTCTCTTCACGGTTCTGTGCTTCTCTCCAGGTGACTTCCGCGAAATCAGAGATATCGTCGACGACTCGACGTTACTTGCTTGGTTAAACCAAGGTTTATAGCCTTGACCACCGTTCGCTTGGTAGCTTTAGGTACAATTCGTTATTACGTCTGTGGAAACGCTATGCTGCACTGAGCATTGAGGTTGTTGGCAGGACATGGAGTAAGGGGTAGATGGAATGTCAATGTTTAAGTGTTGCCTTGTCAGATTTGAAGTAATAGGTAGGTAGCTCTGGGTAGCCAGGTGGTAGAAAAGCGTTCCTTACTCCAATATTAGAAAAGGAAGCAGTACGAGTATTGCTAGGGTTGCTATTTTTGAAGAACTATTTTTAGTAGGAATAAAAAAGGATTATTTTTTTATTATTATGAATAGAGTATATTTATGTACTTATTTTATTTTTATGTAAAAGCATAAAATAGATATATGACCAAAAATAAAATAATAAAGGTTATTATACAGTATATATGGTTGGCACCTTATAGTATTGCTGGCACAATTGGTCACTGTCACAGAGTAGCCAATTTTCTAAGGGTACCTATTTTTTTTCTATAGGTTCTATAGTTAGTTTTTTTTTAGATGGAAAGTAATCCATTAACTTTACCGTTCTTAATGAAGCGAGGAAGAGAGTGAAGGACTTTTACTGAATAAAACCTTTTACGCTCCAGAGCCCCTGACTCAAAGAAACCCGTAAACATAATACCTACTTACTACTGATTAATCATTGTTACAAATGATTCATCACAGAACCAAAGAAAGGCCAGCGCACTGCTTAACATAAAAAGTTTCTAGGTTCTCACAGCTAGTTAATTACAAAAACGCAAATACCTACAAACACTCAACAGAGCTAACAAATACCTACAGTCTACAGTCCTAACGACGTAGATAAGTAAACAATGCACTCAATGGCTAACTTGAATGGAATTTTTCAAGCGAACAACAGAATATTAATTGTTTCCGATTGTTAATTTGTCACGTTGTGCTTTCTAATTATTGTTAAGCTCTTAAAGCTTAATTAGTGTTTAATTAATTACTGTCAACTGAATGTCCTAAGTTCCTAACATATCTGTAGTATTAGTCGATAACAAAAACATAGACACAGATTTCTTAGCAAAAAAATGGTCTAGCTGTATCAAAAGAATGAGATAAAAAACTAGTTACTAACAGAAATACGATTTGCAGCCGAAACTGAAATCGTAGCCGAGTGTTCGGCTGTACCTACTGAAATCTATCTGAAAAACTGAATAAAAATATCTGCTCATTTTGATACAGTTATTCTTCTTAGGTATATTTCGATACATTTATGCAAAATTACCTATAGATATTAAATGTAGATATAACTCTCATAAAATACAAAATAATCGAATAAATCGATGATTGTACATAAAAATTGTAACATGACGAAAGAGTCGTTCAGATTTTCGATAAAAACTTCTCACAATCATCGATCATTCTATGCCAAAATCATTTTTTTTTTGGACCGAAACCGAATTTTCGGGCGGTATCAAGAACATAGTCATTATGAATGGGCCTTCTCCTTTTTTCTGAGAAAAATTAACCCCCCTAAAATCTACATCACTCAATTGCCTGGTAGGTAATAATAATAATTTATTTATTTATTCAGGTAAGTTACACCCATATCATGCCATATTACAATTAATTAATTAAAATAAATAAAATAAAATTGCCTCAAAATGTCATTAATTATTACAATTGCAATGGTATAGTAGATAAATATGTCATTATTATAACACTAATTTAAAAAGTCAGTCAGTCTAATCAAATAATAATATGTCAGAATAGTCAAAATAACAAATTAATAATCACAATTTAAAAAAACAAAAATAATAATCAAAATTTAACAATTAAAAATTTTTAAATCAAAAATAGTCAGTAGTGTCTACACGTTTCTTGCACTGCTAAATGTCGGCCACTACAATGCCTAAGTATATAGCAGTCCATCCTTGTAGCAAACATCGCCAATACGGCGTTGGGGCTACCCCTCACTCTGCGCAGCAAGGACGCGGCACGCTTTCGCATGGTGGCATGGAAGCAGTCGGTGCGTGCTTCAGCAAACATGCCCGAAGCACTACAAATTCGGGGTAGCCCCATCACCGCCCTGAACGCGTTATTATATTGGACGCGAAGGGCGCTGTAACTTTTCTTACTGTAATCAGCCCATAGGCTACACGAGTAAAGCGAGGTACAGTACGCTCTAAAAAGTGCAACTTTTACCTCACCAGAACATCGCGCAAACCTACGAGCTATCATATTTGCTCTGATCGACAGCGCCCTTCGCTCCCGCTCCATATCTGCATGGTCTTTCAGGTCGGTAGTAAGTAAATGTCCCAAGTATTTAAACTGTGACACTCTCTCAAGAGGAACATCACACAGCTTAATTTGTGGTATAGTATCAGGACATCTAGCACCACCGGCCTCAAACACCATGAATTGGCTTTTCTTACCATTGTACAATAGACCATGACCACAGGCATACTCCTCGCACGTCCGTATCAACTTTCTCAGGCCGCAGACCGAAGCACTCAGCAGCACCATGTCGTCTGCATAACTGAGGTTGTTAACACACACACCGTCAATGTGGCATCCAACATGCCGCCCACTGAGCGCCACGATCAGCCCGTTAATATATAAATTAAATAGGGTGGGAGATGTTAATCCACCCTGCCTAACGTCACACTCAAGCTGATACGGATCCGACATTGTTCCCGCCCACCTGACGGTATTGGTTTGGTTAGCGTACCAGTACTGGAACATACTGATGAGCTCCTGTGGTAAATTAATGCTTTTCAGCTTGTCCCACAGTAACTCGTACCCAACAAGGTCAAAGGCCTTGGATAAGTCGAGGAAGCACGCATACACTGGCGTTTTGCGATCTGTGTAGTATTTGACAGTTTGCTTTAGACACAGTATGGCACTTTCTGTGGATAACCGCGGACGAAAGCCGAACTGGTTGTCGTGCAATGTTACGTATTTATTTAACTGTGTGTTAAGCAAACCATCAAAAACTTTTGCTATGATAGTAGCGAGAGAGATGGGCCTGTAGTTACTCTTATCTGTGAGATCACCTGTTTTATTCTTCACCACAGGCACAACCACCGTTCGCATACACTCTGCGGGCAAATAAGCATGACTCACGCACAGCGAGTAGAACATACCTGAGTCATTCACTTCTGTACTTCTGTCCAGACTTCTAACACCACAAACCATTGCGTTCCAGGCGTTCGTGGTGAGCGGAGCAGCGCTAAACATAGCCGGCCATGGCTGCGCGCACGGCTACCCGGCCGTGCTGTTCGCGCAGCTCGTCAGAGACGGAGGCCCTGTCACGCTGACGGATCATGACACTTCCTGGATAGGTGAGCATTCTATTTTACTGTTCATATTCATCATCAGTTCAGACAAAAGGTAGTCTTGGTGTCCGTGACGTGGGGGAAAAACTGTAAGAGTGTCGTCTGCGATGGTATTGCCACATCATGCGCCGCCCTAGGGAGTACGTTGGTCGGAAATGCATGGATATGGCTCTCCTTGGGGCTGAGTCCCGTGGTCGCCCTCGCAAGCGCTGGCTGGACATCGTCAAGTCCGACATGAGAGCCAATGGCCTTACTGAGAAGGATGTCTGACCGGGATTAACGCCAGTTAGAAGAAGAAGTTCAGACAAAAGAAGCCCACAGCTGGACATACGTCTTCCTCAAGCGTTGCCACAACGACCGGTCCTGTGCGGCTCGCATTAATTCGTTAAATACTTGAGTACATTGGAGAAAAAGACTTCTTAGTATACATGTGGATGGAGGCAGAAAAAATAAGATGAATGGATTGTGTGAAGAGCAATATAAACGAAAAGGGAGTTCTAGCTCAGGCAGAATGAAAAAAAAAATATGTTGCGCTGAACCCAAGTAATATGGGACAAAAAGTCGAGTTGAAGTTTCTTTTCACCTTCTCGCTCAAGTTCACTGGCATATCCTGTCACTCTTGTAGTCAATTGAATGACAATATTGCTTTTAGCGATAGAACCGCATGACCGATTGGTTCATTTACGGCCGAACCCAATAACCTATCTATCTCCAGTTTTGGCATAGGTACTGGAGATAGAAAAACACATGTTTTCTATCTGCACATGTTTTCTGTTGTTTCTTTTGTTTTTCTATCTCCGATAATAATATGTAATAGATGGGAAATTGGGTTCGGCTGTTAATGACTCGGGGATAAAACGCTCTGAATGTAAGACTAGGAATGTAATCTCAGGACCAAACCTGAAAAGGCAATGGGCTAAGAAATAAAGATACTCTACTAATACAATAATGCACAGTAGGTACTAGCTAGAAAAACTACCCGTCTTCAGCGGCCGAGACGAAGCGTATAAATTGTACAAAAGTAAATAAAGGAGTCGTTAGTCGACACTCGGTAGATACTTACAATAAAATACCTTTCAATGAATTACAAAAAACTGATGAACCGAACACGACAACAAAATAAAAACAACTTCATGGTTGAAACAGAAAATGAATTGTATCAAGAATAAAAATCCCCTGTTTGATTGGATATTCGAACCAGTAATAAGCAGAGATCGGAATTAGGTAAAGTTGTTTTTGTACTTACACTGATTTTATACAGCGAAAAAAGAAAGTGGATATAGTCCGTCTGATGAAAGCGCGACCTGAGAAAAAGAGGTTAAATCCAAAAATTTTGTATCTGGTATTACTAACTAGTAGGAGAATCATGCCTTGACACTTCACAATTTTTTTTATTTCATACTATTGCGGCTGAATAATGTTGCCAATTTAATTTTTTAAAAGGCCTGTTCGCGCGTTCATTAGACGTCTTAAAATCCCGCGATTAATTTTAAAGAGAAGAAAAAATCCCCAGATTTATTAAATAAAAAAAGGGATTTACTTCTTTTTTTTTCTCTTTATTTTTTTGGGGTTTTTATCTAATCAGATATGCCAACCCCATGGATTTACTTCTTCACAATTTAAACCACTGCACGCACGACGCTGCCAAAATTACATCAACGACATCAGATATCCGAAGTTGCGAAAGCCAAATCTGCACACGCGTGATGATGCCATATTTGTAGTTCAACATAGCTGGCGTGAACAAGAGAAAACTTTATTATTTTTTATTTGTAATATTGTTGGCCACACGGAATTGTACATTAGAAATCCCGGGAAGATCCATATTAATATCAACATTTCAATGCAAGTACATAAACGGAGAGGAGGCATGAGTCCCAGCAGTGGGAACGTTATAAGGCCGATAATGCTAATGCTAACATAAACGGATGGTCGATGGGGATGAGGTTCTGGAATGGCGGCCACAGTGACAGAAGACGCAGCGTTGAAAGCCTCCCACAAGGTGGACCGACGAGCTAGCGTGGATCGCAGAAATCCGATGGATGCGATGCGAGACACGGACCGATCGTTGTGGCGACGCTTGGAGAAGGCCTATGTCCAACAGTAGACTTCTTTCTGCTGAAATGATGAAGAGTCATTAGGTCCACCTATGTACCATTATTGATTGATTGATTGATATAATATATACTTTACTGTACACCTTAAAAATAGTTTTACAAGGAGCTTAAAATTAGTACGGTGTTACAATGGGCGGTCTTATCGCTAACAGCGATTTTTTATAGACAACTTTTGGATCACTATTCACTTTCTTTCACTATTGTACATGAAATTTAAATAAATAAATAACTCTACTTAATTCCGGTCTCTGGTAATAAGTCAAATAAGTAGATGAAGTACGAACAGTCAATAACTACCCGTGAACTCTTCAAGGTCTCCAGTTGTCAAGGTTTTTCATATAAACGAGTTCCTTTATGCAAAGAGGAGCTCGTGGCTAGATAATAACAGCCGCACAGGTCGATCTTCAAGGGTTAAGCAACGCTTGCCTAGGTTGATCTGTGGATGGGTGACCATCTTAACATAACGAGTTTCCTCCGTGCCTCGGAAAGCACGTTAAGCCGTTGGTCCCGGCTGTCATTTGGAGATCTTTGGCAGTCGTTACGGATAGTCAGAAGCCAGTAAATCTGACTCCAGTCTTGCCATGAAGTACCGTGTTACCCCAGTTAATGGGTTGTGGAGGTCTGGTAGGCAGCCGCTCCTCATAAAATACTGGTATTCAGCTAAATCCGGCTTGACTGGAAGCCGACCCCAATATAGTTGGGAAAAGGCTAGGCAGATGATGATGATGAGTTCCTTTATGCAAACAAGAATATTATTTACAAGTATTTGCTATTTGCACTAAAAGTAGATCTGTATGATTTTATTTACAGCAAACAATATGTACCTTTTGGCTTTTCTGTGAACTATAAGCGGATGCCCGTGTTTTTGTGGAGTATTTTAGGAATCCGAAGATTCTGATTGACTACTAAAACAGTCATGGTTTTCTAAGGAAAATGTTGTAGCAAACTTTTTGTAAGGACCAAGGCCTATTAGGGCTCGAGGTGTAAAGAAAAAGAGCCGGTGAAATGTTATTGTACTATTACTATTAAATGTTATTGTTATTGTATACAGGTACTTACCCCATACAGCTATACCTTCGGAGTGCATAACTTTAATTTTTGGGATTTCCAATCAATATGTAGACTATAAAGACAGTTGAATATTTTTTTTTGTTAAATCCCAAGTTTTACTAAATAAAAATTTTTGGTTGGTAAATGGAGACTCCCGACAGCTTAATTTCTGAAAATTTAAGCTAATATTAAAATATCTGAAAATACAGAAAGTAATAGTAGCCTGAAATACATATTAATCATATTAAAATTCTTATCTTTCTATTATTTATTTCAGCGTCCGTAGTCGGCGTGATGGGCATAGTCGGCAACTTCGTATCTCCAGTTCTGATGACCAGGCTAGGTCGCCAGCGAGCTCACCTGATCTCCACCCTCCCAGCCCTCCTCGGCTGGATCGTCTTCATCTTCGGAAACTCCGTCCCTCTCTTCATACTCGCCAGGCTCTTGCACGGTCTTGCATTAGGTTTAAGAACACCTTTAGCAGCCATTCTAGTCGCGGAGTATACTGATCCAAAGTACAGAGGAGCGTTTTTAGGAACTTTCGCCATTTCTCTTGGAATGGGGATCTTTCTGTCACATTTGTGGGGAGCACATTTGACTTGGAAGATAACTGCAGCCGTGTGTGCTTTGTTCCCATTGATAGCTATGGCAATTATAAGTTTGTCACCAGAATCACCAAGTTGGTTGGTTTCCAAAGGTAAGATAGCTGAAGCTAGAAAAGCTTTCAAATGGGTGAGAGGCGAAGGAGCTGAACAACAGGAGGAACTAGAAGCCATGATCAACGCCCAGAAAATGGAAAAGGCAGAAAAGAGACCAGAATACGCTGAAACTCACGTCTGTAACGTTTTCAAGAAAATACTTGAAGCTATGGGTGAAGTTGTCAAGATCTTCAAGAAGAGAGAGTTCTATAGGCCAGCTATTATTGCTATAAGTATGCTGATTGTTTTTGAGTTCGGTGGAGCACACATGGTGGCTGCTTACGGCAATACGATCCTCCAAGTGGTATTAGACAAGAAAGAAGCCAAAGACGTTGCCTGGCAGTTCACTGTGATTGATCTGTTGAGGACAGTGTGTGCGTTCATTGCTATATTCTTACTTAAGTACTGTAAACGAAGAACTATTCTGTTCTCAAGTGGTGTGATGACTATCCTGTCTATGACAGCGATTTCTGTCTTCGTTTATTTAAGAAGAGCAGGAGTCTTCACTGCGCCATGGATGTTGGACATCCTTCCAATGGCTCTGATGATTTTCTATACCTTGTCATTCTGTCTAGGTTTAGCAGCTTTGAATTGGGTGATATGTGGCGAAGTATTTCCTTTAGCTTATAGAAGTTTAGGATCAGCACTTTCCACGTCATTTTTGACTCCTGCTTTCGTAATTTCAATGAAATCTGCACCACATTTATACTCCTCAGTAGGAGTAGAAGGTGCATACTTAGTATATTCAGCGATTTTGACTGTGTTCCTAAGCATAATGTACTTTTTATTGCCTGAAACTAAAGATAGAACTTTACAAGATATAGAAGATAGTTTTAAAGGTAAGAAAAGTAATGATCCGGAAGCACAAATGAAGCTAATTATAAAAGAAGAAGGAGTTGTTGTAAATTAGATATTAGTTAGTACTCGAGTCATTCCTGACGTTTTAGTATTAGGTGAGCTTTTACAGTACCAAATATATGTACGAATTTTCCTTAGTTTTAATAACAGGGTATAAATTTATGTACCTATCCAAACTGGATACTGATAAGCAAGGGTGATACTTGTTTTTTTAATGGAACGTTCACATTTGCATTGCAATCGCATTCAGTTAAAAACATGCCTAATTACACGGTTTGATAAGTTTTTGACGTTAATTGGGACAGATGATATATTGAATTGAATTTTAACGTTTCTTTAACGTACGAGAATCTCTCGGTTACTAAGGGACAAAATCTGATCAAGAATTGAAATTAAAACCGTAATTTCGAAAAGGGCGGAAATGTATTGAATAAAACTTTTCAGGAATTATAAGAATGTTTCGTGTTCTCGTGCCATTTTCATACAGATTCAAATTTTCAATTGCTTTATAGGTGGTCTATTTGAAATTTAGCCCTTTTCCCTCAAAATATGTAAAAGCCTTTAATTAATAAAATGGTACCTAATAGAATGTGATACCTACTCGAAAATCGTTAATCGTGTCCTTTTTGAAATAATGGGTTCAATTTATCATACTTTCACTAAGTAACTACCTACCTATCTAAACTGATACCTAGCGTATATAAGCCTAAGTAATTATATTTATACGTTATCGACCTGCTTATAGTATTAAAACACGCGATTAGGTAGGAAGTGCGTTTGAAGTTAAAATCGCGTCGACGCGCGTCTACATCGTCGCTTGGATATCAGTTGTGTGCATGCCCCTTTAGGGTTAATGTGAATTTTACATATTAAACTCAGAATTCTCTCACTGAAATGTATGCCTACTTTTTGTGTAGGAAATAAAGTTATGCAAACCCAGGCTGATTTTTTAAAAATGAAGTAGGTACCTAACTAAATACTGTATGCCCGACTTGACTAAATCTAGTTGATATATCTAAATTAATTACTAAATAAAACTGAATTATTATGTAGGTAGGTAAGTACGCCGTTTGATTTTGAACTCTCGTCTTGGTTCTAGAAGTTGAAAACCAAAGAGTCAACTAGTACAGTTCGTCCACTATAAGTTGGCGAGTGTGAAGTTAGGCTCTGCGAATTTTGGCGCTTGAAATATGGTACAAAAATAAAGGTTTAAAAAAAATTAATGCCAATAACTGTTTTTTAACAGCAATAAGAACTGCAAATTGCAACCGCCAACTTATAATGGACGAATTGTAGGTACGTTTCACTTAGAGCAGTGGCGTCCAACTGTGTTTTTGAACTGGGACCACTTTGGTTTCTCTATTGGGAGCAGGGATTAGCGGTCCACTAAAATCTTAACGACTTACCTAATAAAAAAAAAAAATTATAAATTCAAAACATTCCTACCTGCTTATCTACAAACCTTTTTTTTTAATCAAACAAAACGAGCATTATCATAGAAAAGGTAGGTACCTAAAATATTTTAAAGAAACTTGAATATCAGTTTGCATCAATGTCATTTTTTGAACAGAAAATTGTAAACTACGCGGATCACTAGTGGTCCGTCGTTTCCAAATATTCTTGAAGAAGAAGAAAGATTTCTTCTTCTTGTTCTTTTCGAATCGAAGGTAAACTTGTCAAATTTTTTGGGCCCAGTAGGTAGCTACGTTGATTGCAGCATCGTCGGTGGCACCCATTAAGTCCAAATATTGAGAACCACTGACCTAAACAAGAAATGGGCATTTGCAAATCAGCCATATTCTACACTTCGGCAGTGATTCAATTCTTTTTAGTGAGATTAAAATATATGTATTATAGTCCTAACATTACCCAAATAAAATATT
The DNA here is from genome assembly GCA_030763345.1 of Mythimna separata. Taxonomy (NCBI): domain Eukaryota; kingdom Metazoa; phylum Arthropoda; class Insecta; order Lepidoptera; family Noctuidae; genus Mythimna; species Mythimna separata. Next base: position 12,335,935 of record CM061192.1, read on the forward strand.
TTTACAAAAAACATGACGTAAGATAATAAATAAGACACTATTTTTAAGATAACAATATTGTACAAATAAACATAGAATTGTTGTAATTATATTTTTGGTTTTATTTATTCCTGTACTGGTTGTGGAGATTAAATAGGTAAGCAGTGGCTCCTCGACGAGAAAGAAGGATAAAACTACACACCCTATTTACAGTTCCCGGCACGTAAGTTGGCAAGAGTCGTTAGTTGCGCAGAAATCGTTTTTAGATTTATATGGTGGTCAAGCGGGACGCGGGACATGAGGTAGCGCCGATCCGGCACACGATTGGTGCAGGAATAATCCTGGAATATAACTATTATAAAATAGTAGTCTATGATTGGTGCGTTAGTCGACTTTTGCCCCCGTACTGCATCTACAGCTACGTCCTGTTCGCTTTTTTGTGCACCAAGCGCGAATTTAGCCCCACTACGTCAAAATCTTGCCAACTTACATTCCGGGAACTGTAGCTTCCTTTAACAGTTCAGTTTAAGTTGTCAAATGGATCGCGTTAAGACCTCGTGGTAGCCGCCTCTGTTTTTCCAGTCTTTGGACGCTTGGACATTCTGTAGTCTGTATGACACGTTTTATTTTCGCAAGATTTTAAATAAAACTAGTTTATGTTGAATAATAATTTATATTGATCTAAAGGCACATTGTTATTGTTGTCGTATAATATATAATTATATGCTTAAAATTGTATAAATTAAAATACTTCAATAAAAAAAAACAATTGTTGTCGATTTCAATTAGGTACAATTTTCTTTTCTTATTACTATAAACTTTGTCAATAATAACTTTGGTTTTAATATACATATATAGTTATATACCTAATAATAATATAATTTATGTTGCTATAAATTTGCATATACCTCACTAGGTGGTAAAAGTGAACAAATAGGAACAAACATGTTTTATTATTATTAGCACGAAAATATTTTCCTATTAGCACAGGAGGTACTAGATAGTGATGTAACGAATATTAGATTTCTCACATTTGCGAATGCGAAAGTCAAAAAATGTGCGAATACTCGCGAATGTGAATATTCGTTACATCACTAGTAGGCACATCGATTGATTGATTGATTGACAGACATTTATAATAGGACGTAAACTAAGGCCTATTGTCTATAGACGAGTAGCTTCATAGACGCGTATTCGTCATTATACGCTTGGTATACGCCTGCGTGAAGCTTACACACAAAACTATGGCCTATTATTTACGGACGCGTAGCTTCACAGACGCGTCACGACGGCACAACGCTACGATAGTTTCATAGTTTTGTATGTACCTTGTGTGCTTTACGCGTACCTACGTGGACCAGTAGGCCTTAAGGTGAAAGCGTCAGGGTAGCCCGCGAAATTCAAATTTTCTTACGTTTTTTTCAATTTTCAGGCCAGTGGTAGGTTGTATGAAGTTAAAAATATCTTTTGCGACTGTAAAACGTAACTAGTTAAGTACATAATTATAACGTAAGTCGAGGAACGATTTTTTCAAGGTCACTAACGGGCTACCTGACGCTTCCCCTTTAAACCATCTCAAAATAAGGTTACCTTCACACGCATAAGGTCGTAAGACAAGTGCATTTGTTTCAGGAGATTCCTTTTTGTCATAAAATTGTTTATTGTATAAGTAGTTCGTGGGACAGTTTTATCTGATGTTTTTGCAATCTGTTATCAATAAGCTGTGTAACAGTGCTAGACGCTGGAAGTAATACGAAATAATAGATAACAATACCATTTTACTTAAAAAATATGTTACGACTATGTGTAAGGCGTCAATTATAGTCAGTTTGAAACACATAACTCCCATTGTGATGTGCGTATCTTTGGTGACATTAATATAATATATTTTACATACCTATACTTACTTACAATAAATACTCTAACGACTAGTTAGTCACAACATAAAACTAAATACAAAATGGAACGAACAATAAAAAAAGGTTTTAATGTCTTAATCTTATTAGGAATGGAATAAAATAACCAACAAAACCTATTCTAGGCCGCTATCCCACTGGTGTTTTACGAGCGTTGACGTCAACGTCGCGTCTGAACAGCGTCGACGCCGTGCTATTATATTAACTATTGTCAAAAAACGCGACGTTAACGTTGCGCAAACGCGACGTTGATATCGCGTTCAGTGGACGTTAATGCTTTTCACGCGCAGACGTTCGAGTGGCGCCGACGCCGACGCTCAAACGCCAGTCACACCATCGTTACATGGTGGACAACATACCCACACTAACTGCCGCACTCAGATACAGTTAATGATTCATTAGCATCCCTTAATGTCCACTATAGTGAAGCATTGCCAAACCTTCACTAAACTTCTAAACGGTCCATTAAGAAATTGTCATATTGACAGTTTTACATTAAAGTGAATGCTTCAGGTAGTCCGCGATATTCAAATTTTCTTACGTTTTTTGCAATTTGCAAGCCAGTGGTAGGTTGTATGAAGTTAAAAATACTTTAGCGACTGTAAAACGTAACTAGTTATATTGCAAAAAACGTAAGAAAATTTGAATTTTGCAGGCTACCCTGAAGCTTCCCCCTTAACTGTCTCTGAGTGCGGCAGTTAAGTCTAGTATTTTAATCTCTGAGACTAAATTGACACACGCAAATGTCAGATGCCAGTTCTTCTGTGTTGTGACAAGTGTGACAAGCCACGTAATATGATTTTAGTCTCGGAGATTAAAAAACAGACTACAAACATTTTAGAAATGCTTTCATTATACTTAACAACTAAGAAGTGGAATTTCCTACCAGTCTGTGTTTCCTGATACCTTTTTAGTGATTAGATTACCTAATAGGGAATAGGTAGACCTTTTAATAGAAAGATTTCATGGTTACTATAGTTCGTTCGCGTTAAGAATGCAGTAAAGTCATCATTGCCCGCCGGTCTAGCCCCTCCCCCTAACCAATCAAAGCTGTCTAAGTGTATTTTTATAAATTTATTAAACTTAGGGCCTGTTTCACCACCTATGATTAAGTTTCGAGTATCTTACTTGACAGATAATTTCATACGAATTCTGTCACATTTTTGAATTTATTCAGTGAGTAGTGCCTACTCGGACATTGTGAAACAGGCCCTTAATCTTTTAAAATATAATTTGTTTGGAATTAACAACACTGTAAATACTTACACCTTTATCTTGCAGTTGCACTGATAAATCACTGCATTTTTAACGCGAACGAACTACATTGAGTTTAATCTGGCTGAGCCTGTGCCGAATCGCAATTTCCTACCCCTCTATCATTTTCTGTTTCTTCGAACTAGCTATGGGCGATTCCAAGATGTTTTAAGAATCTAAAGAATTCAGAGTCGTAAAATAAAGCATCGAGTCCACTATCGACTCGGCAGTCTTCAAAATAATCGAGACGTTTTTCGACTGTTATGAGTCAACAGAATCAATCATCAGAATCAGTTCATCGAACAATCGAAAACTAGCGTTTTCGATTGTTCAAATCAGTCACTCTCACTCTAAACCACTGAAGAACAACTCGCGAATGAACGCGCCATAACAATAACACACATACACAATACATATTCACAATAACATGCCAAGTCGAACTCGAGTCAAAGTCGAAAAAATCGAGATGTTTGAACAATCGATACAATCGAATGAGCTTCTCGTCATCGCGCATCGATACTTAGAACTATCATTTACTAGAGTGCGAGAGAGAGTGTGTTGATTGATTGATTGATATATACTTTATTGTACACCATAAATATAATTTTACAAGGAGCTTAAGATTAGTACCGTAGGGTGTTACAATGGGCGGTCTTATTGCTAACAGCGATTTTTTACAGACAACCTTTGGACCGCCTTATCGATTCTGCCGCATTCGATCGCACTCTCACTCTAGTAAAGTGCTAAATTGCGATTCAGTACAGCCAGTTCAACCATTAAAGTTATCATGAATATATTCCTTTCATCTCAAAGAAAAACTAAATACTGGGCCAATTACTAGCTCTTACAATTTGCAGAAGCAAAGAGATCTACAAAATTATATTAGTGTGTTATTACTTATACTTAAAACTAAGCAGGAATGGATGTCCAAATCTCCATGATTTTCCCTGCGCTAAGGTCAGGAGGGCCAAGTACAAATGACCCAACATATTTTGGACCAAATACCTTCAATTGTTTCACTTTAGAGGGGGTCAATATTAAACTGGATAACGGAGTGCGTGCAATGCCAATCTTCTCTGCGATCACTCCCGTGATGTGGACATCATCTATCCAGAAGTATGGTGTTGACTGAGCAATTTTGAGAAGCCTTGGTATTACATCTTGAGAGTAAAGGATAGCCCAACCTGAAAACAGTAATGTATGTATGAGTTTTAGTTAAACTACATTGCGTACACGTGGGTCACATACAATCTGGGTGCGTGGGTCTGTATTTATTTTATATACTCAATTTATATTATGGCAACTACACTTGTAGAGCTATATTAGATTCAAGCCCCACAACTTGAGTCTACATATAAATCAGGCATGACTCACTCAGTCACGTGTACATCGGTTTAATGTAGTTCCCGCTTTAAGGAAGGTGGCAAAGATAATAAAAAAGAGAATACAAGAGGTAATAATAGAAGAGAGACCTGAAATTTTTGTATTTGCTCATGAGTGGACCTACATCTTTCACAAGCCTTTCAATCTTTCTATTCCATTGGGTTGTATTAGCAAAACATACATCATTTGAGTATTTAGTATTTAATCTATCACATACCCGCGAAACGAGACACAATAGTAAAAAATAACAGTGCGGTCTAATAGGACCGGTTGGGGATTCAAACATTAAAAAGGTAAAACACAGATTTTATAAAATAATCTAACAAACAAGAATCACACAAACCTGCACAATAAGTTGGATAATAAGCAGAAGGATACTCTTCAGTAGTCACCTTCCATTTTGAATTCTTTGATCTCTGAACCTTTGCATTCTGCAATACCTGGCATGTGATCAAATCCTTGACACCCCACGGAGACAGTTCCCTTGCTAGGAAGTGAGTCATTTCCCGGGAATTCACCACAACATCATCATCCGTCTTCAGAACATATTTAGCTGTTGGACAATGGTGAGCTACCCATTTTAACCCCATCACATGCTTGTAAGTCATATTCCTATATACATCCACGAAATTACCTTGAACTATATCTCCGTAATGCATACTCTCATTCTTAACTCTCTGTGCGACAGTCACATTTTCTGGCTCACCAATCAAAAACACGACTTTAGTCGAATCATGATTTCGGCCCCACGTATTCCGTATAGGGGAGAAGGGGGCACCTTAGCACAGGGGCAGATTTGAATATGTTGATTCTTAAACGCAGCTTTGTATTAGTCTATGCCACAACTCGATTTTAATGTTGGCAACACCGGGTATGTCAAACGTCAAGTCACAGAGCGCGTGTGTTTATAAGTGAAATCGAGTTATAAACTCTCTTCATTCTTGAGCCGTCGAAGTTTAAAATCAAAATAAATGTTGTAAGAAATTATCAATCACGTTAGTAAATATTTACCACTTAATTATTTTACATGTTTATCTAATACTTATTAGTTTTTCATCTACATGGTAGTTTTTGCTTGACGGTTGTTTTATATATTTTTTTTATTAATGTTTATCTTTCAAGTGAGTATGGGGCAGATTTGATAAAAAGAAAAGGGGCAGATTTGAACACTATGTTATGAAACTATTATTTTAAATATAATTACTATAAGACAAGATTTAACTGTAAAAGTTTGATATAAGTTTATTTTATGTTTAATTTTTAAAATATTCTGCAATGTGATTATTTTTGTTACCAAAGTCGAAGTCTGACTAAATTAAAAAACTATTATTTTAAACATAATTACTATAAGACAAGATTTAACTGTAAAAGTTTGATATAAGTTTATTTTATGTTTGATTTTGAGTCTGTGGCAATATATATGATTATATTAACAACAAACTAATACTTTATTCACTCTATTTCCTGCATTTAAACCAGTTTTTCAAAACTGCCCCATGTCGATTCAAATGTGCCCCCATGGAGAGGCAGATTTGAACAAATTCGGCTTTTAAAAAAAACAAAAATATCGTCATACAACTTTTATCAAATTGAAACATCTCGTCATTTTTATATTAATCAAAGACTAAGAAAGCTAAGAAAAATATGTTGTTTAAAATTTTCTTTACAGTTGATTTGTTACAAGCCAAAATATAAAAAATGTGCTAAGGTGCCCCCTTCTCCCCTAACCATTCGGTTTTCCCGGTTATTTGGGTTCGAGGATATAATTATCATTAACAGCAAACCTGCCGGATAGTCCTTACATGGCTGCGGGTTAATTTTGAAGATAAAATTGTTGATATCTATCAACTGAGTGTAATTATCCTCAACCACTACGTGAGTTGTGTTATAAGGTCCTAACATGCTGAATTTAGGATCCTTTATTCTTATTATAGTAGGTACAGTGGTCGTATAATACTTATAAATAAAAGAGAAAGCACAAATGGTGAATAAGATCTTGTGAAGCGTCATCATTTCTTTTTCGTTGCGTTGTCCTTCAGCCATAGCAGATTGCTTGTTTACTAAGCAGGAAAATTGATAAGTTCTTACTGGTCCATCGGTATCGACATATTCTTAAAGTTGACTTTTTAATTATACAAAATATAAAACAGCGTTTCTAACTAAAATATAAATTTGTATGAAAATTAAACTTAAAAACCATTTACAAGAGAAGTGAATAACACCGACTGCAAAGACCACAACACAGCACTGACACTGACATCTGACACTTGACAGCGATTTTTATTATTTTGTTTGCCCCTGTTGGGAAGGCTAAAATCTTACGTCATATTGTCTTTACTTTTATAACTTAGATCAAAATCGGTTCATCCTTTTAAGAGCTACAATGCCACAAACGACATCTATCTTATTTAGTCGGGGTTTGATATAAAAGTTAACAGAGATTCTAGTTACCTAGAGCTTTAGACTCATTATCACAGTCAACAGCTGTGCGCTCTTCAAAAAATTGTCATGATCATTTTAAATTCTGTTGCACATTATTGAGGTCCATCAAAGTGATCGTTACGTATTTCGTGAAGCGACAAGACACTCATGAGGAGCTCGTGGCTAGATAATAACAGCCGCAGAGGTCGATCTTCAAGGTTAAGCTGCGCTTGCCTAGGTTGGTCTGTGGATGGGTGACCATCTTAACATAACGAGTTTCCTCCGTGCCTCGGAAAGCACGTTAAGCCGTTGGTCCCGGCTGTCATTTGTAGATCTTTGGCAGTCGTTACGGATAGTCAGAAGCCAGTAAATCTGACTCCAGTCTTGCCATGAAGTACCGTGTTACCCCAGTTAATGGGTTGTGGAGGTCTGGTAGGCAGCCGCTCCTCGTAAAATACTGGTATTCAGCTAAATCCGGCTTGACTGGAAGCCGACCCCAATATAGTTGGGAAAAGGCTAGGCAGATGATGACAAGACACTCATACATCATTCATCGATGGCGAAGTTCCTAAAAAAGATAGATTTTTGAATCGATTTGAATTAAAGTCTCAAGAATCGATACAATAAGAAATCGAGTTCTAAAAGATTGGTTGGTGGTTTGGTATGGCACCTATAGTTTGGCCATTAGTGCTGTGCACTGCCTGAGGTATGCGCGGCGAGGTGGGAGGCGAAGAAAAAAGTGCATGAGTTCACATGACATCGATACATATCGGACAGATCTTACGATTTCAGTGTGCATTTCTAAAGCAAGACTTGGGGCGGGACGACGGTCGGAGGCTATCTGTAATATATTATACTTACCTAGTTGATTAAAATATAACCCAAATATACTCCTATTTTATTAAAAATGTGCAGGTGACAAATAAGAACTAAACTTATAATTCAAAGCAGGACTTTTTTATATTAACAAACAATTATATATTCTAACGAAAGTTATTCTGACATAGATTCCGTTTCAACTTCATCTTCGATTTCGTCATCATCTTCATCTTCCACTTCGCCACCGGAACTTGAATCAGAGTCTTGCAAATTTATTATGAATGAATCGATAACATTATCGAACCTACTATCGCGACTCCAGTAATCGTTTTCATTTTTCTGGACATGATCGTCGCATCTCTGCCATTTTTCCGCCGTGAATTCCGAAAACAATTTATCCAATAAGATTATTTTTTCGTCTAGAGAAGAATTAATATAGTTTTGGGCTATGTTGTTTTTAATATCAGCCCAGACCAACTCAATTGGATTTAAATCCGGATGGTACGGAGGTAAACGCAGAACAGTGTGTCCACTGGCTTTCAGGAGTTCGTCAATTCTATACACGGGTTCTTTTTGTGTATTTTTGATAAGAAGTAGCAGTTGAGCCTTTGTCATGGTTCCTGAAAATTCTACATTATGGCGTAGCAACCAGTTCTGCATTTCACTTTTGAGGCTTGATATACACACATCAAAAGTGTCTAGGGATCAAGCATTTTTATGCGGATTTCTTGAGATTGAGATGTGGCTTTGTAATAAATTTATGATTTTATAAATTTATATGGATCCTTTTTGGTGCATTTCATAATTTGAATCAGGAACTGTGAATCAAATTCGAGTAAAAGATGAAAATCAGCTGTCAATATTTTCCCTATAAAAACATACAACGCATTGAAGACATTATTAGTGCTACTGTTTCCCTACTACTGATTAAAACCAACGTTATTATGGAGCGGCGACGTCATTTAAGCAGGGAAGAAATGCTCAGAGCCGTGGGAATGATAGAAGCTGGTTCCCGGCAACGTACTGTGGCTTTAGCTCTGAATACAAGTCAGAGTGTTATCAGTCGACTTTCGACACGTTACCGAAGCACTGGTACCGTGGCTGAGCGCCATGGAGGACGGTATCGCTGCACCACACGGAGACAAGACCGATACATTCAAATCTTAACTCGAAGAGCTCCAACAATAACCGCCATGATGTTAGCCGTGAGGCTTCATCACTCTTCAGGGAACTTAATTAGCGACCAAACAGTCAGAAACCGCTTGCATGAAGTGAACCTTCATTCCCGAAGACCGCTACGGGTACCACCTATAGCAATGCACAATCGTAGGATTCGATATCAATGGGCTCTTGAACACAGAAATTGGGCAGAAGAACAATGGCGTTTCGTGTGCTTTTCTGATGAGTCTCGTTTTGGTATGAGACCGGATACAAGACGTATACGACACTGGAGAACCCCTGGACGACAACAGCGATTAAAATCCTGCCAGGAAGTCCATCCTTATAGTGGTGGAACCATCATGGTATGGGCGGGTATTTGGATCGGCGGAAGAACTGAGTTGATTTGGATCAGAGGCAACCTCAACGCTCAAATTTATGCTGAGACGATTGTATCAGACGTCATCGTTCCTCTACAAGTGCAAATCGGTCCCTTATTTCAGTTAATGCATGATAATGCACGACCGCACACCGCAAGAGTTGTAAGACAGACTCTCGCCGCAGCTAACATCAATGTCCTGCCCTGGCCTGCTCAGTCACCAGACTTGAACCCGATTGAGCATGCATGGGATATGCTACAGAGAAGAGCTCTGCCGAATATGGAGGGTATCCAGTCGCAAAAAGACCTTTTTTTGTTGTTGCAACGAACATGGGCGGCCATTCCACAGCGTGATTTGGATGAACTCATTTTGAGTATGCCAAACCGATGTTCTTGTGTTGTTAGTGTTCGCGGTAGAAACACGGATTATTAATTGTTTAAGTTACCCAATAAAATTTGAAAGAAAACTGTTATTTCAGTCTTTTTTTCGAACTTTAATGTTAGTGGTTCAAATGTCAAAAATCCCTTTATTAGGAAAATGGCAAATTTCTTTATTAATGCAAAGGTGACTTGGTTTATCGTTACTGTGACAAACGAAAACACTTTATTTGATGAATCCTTAAAGAAAATTTTAATTAATATCAATCAGGAGAAAAGTTATTGCAAAAATATATGTTGATCCCTAGACACTTTTGATGTGTGTAGTTGGTTTCTTCTCAACCTGAACGCTGTGGTAAGACGCGTTGTCCATTACAACTACAGAATTCGACAGCAACTTATCTTTTAACTTTTCATCTACCCACTTATAAAAAGTAGGTCCGCTCATATCTCCATGATAGTCACCGGTTCTAGCATCTGATTTGAATATAGTCAATGCATCATCCAATAAGCCATTTCGACAACCAGCGTGAAGAATTACCAATCGCCGTCCTTTCCCAATATCAGCATGAATTCCGGGTTCTGACGATGATTGCCAACATTTGCTGGCATGGTGACCGGCGTTGATGTATGTTTCATCAAGAAAATATATGTTGCGGTTTTGCGTTCTGTAATTTCTGATTTGTGTTAGATATTTTTTCCGCCACACTGTAATATTAGGCTGCTCTATAAGAAGAAGTCTCTTTGATTTGCATTTTTTGAAACGGTAGCCCATTTTGTGTAAAAGCTGTCTTAAATATTCCCGTCCACAAGTCAATATGCCATCCTTTCTCAAACTTGATAGTAACTTACGGACACTTGGTATTTTTTTGTCAACTTCGTAAAACTGATGAATTTTTCTTCTGATAACTCCAAGGTCAAAATCATCCACAACGTGTTTTTTCTTTAGAACTTTTGGTTTTTTTGGAAATTGAAATTTTAATTGGCTTGAATTTTCAATTGATAAATAACCCGCAGAAATCACATTATGCACGGTTCTTTTGCTGTACCCCGTAGCCTCCGCAACGATTTTGGCAATATTCACATCATTTTTAAATTCAAAGCTTTCTTTGTCTGCTTTTCTTTTCATAAAATATTCAGCCACCTTAAAAATGGCAGTTATATCACGAGATAACGCACGACCCATCTTTGAATATTTATCCCATGTGCGTCTGACATAGACAGTCCGATACAGATAACACTACCTGCCGCCACGAGCGTTGACGGCGCACTGACAGAGCGCAGCAGTCAATTCTCCCCCCCCGTCTCGCCGCGCACATACCTCAGGGAGTGCACAGCACTAATGGCCACACTATAGTACACTTACCTACTGATTACTATAAAGGACGGTGCAGACGATCCTACAGTGGACAATCATAATGTTTCGTGACGGATGCGTAATCGAATGTCTATAAACAACGTTCACATAAAAATTAGCTTGAGAACAATAGGTAGTGTAGCGTTAAAAAGGAAAACAAAAACTTTACACACCACAATATACGTATAATTTAGACTAAATATAATCAAAACATTTTTAAAAAATATAAAAAAATACAAAAAGGTATAAAAAAGGGTATTGACGACGAACTTCGACGAATTGCTTATAAGGTCTGGAATGGAATATTTAACGGTTTTATTTTTTTAAAGAATTAATCGGTAATTTAAGGTAGTCGTAGTTGCAACAACGAATTATCGTATTAGCGCACGGTTAGATAATGCCCGTGGTTAAAAAAAAAAGTCTAAAACGGCTCATTCCGCGACCTTTTGACACGAATATTTTTGTTTTTAAAATAGAAAAACAACTACAACTCTATAACTACGAAAAATATGTGATTCTGGACAAAACTCAGGCGAGGCGTTGTCGTCGCGATGAACCTTGGTTCCGTTCGAAGTCGCACCAGGATCTGCAGCGTACGCCAATACAATATCGGCGAGGGAAACACCAAACCGCCGGTTAAATTCCGGGGTAATCCTTGAACCGATCCAGAGCGAATCTATGGCGAGAAAAATTCACAAATATTAACGCCATGCCTGAGGCAGACAGCCCGTTAAGTTTTAAAGGTTTGAAATACGTACCGGTTCTTTGTGAGTACAAAGATTAGCAACGGGTGAGGGTACCACGTCACACTTTTATAGAAATTTTCAAGAAACACGAAAGACACGTAAATATCGCCATTACTTTGGCGATGCCATGTTTTACACTTATAGCACAACGAAAATAAAAATCGGAAGGTTTCACTGATAAAATTATTCAAGAAAAATGGGGATCATGACGTTTTGCTTTGTCAGTCGCTCAAAAAAAAATGCCTGAAAATTCTACAAACATCCGAATTTTCACAGTTCAAATTTTAGAAGAAATTTAGAAGAGGTTGACTTACAACGAACGAAAAAGTTTTTAATTAGCCAAATTAATTTGGCAGCATGATAATGCTGCAATACCCCCTTTCTAAGAAAAAAAGGACGAAAGTACGAGCGAAAAAAGGATGAAGCTGGAATAGGCAAAGACTGCAGCAGGAATCATTTCTGAATCAAATCGATATCAAAGTGCAACGGATACTGGATAAACACGGTGGCCAAGTCCACATCTAAACGTTAACCGCGCGAACTTGCGATATCTCTATAATATTTATGGAGAATATGGAAGAAAATAACGAACTCAAAAATCTAAATATAAATCGTTCAATTAAAGTCAAACACTAACCTACCACATCCTAACAACTAAGAAGGACAACCAAAGAACCATACATCTAAGTAAAGCTAGCCTAACTTAATATAAGACTTAGCCTAACTTAACATAACTAATACCTAACAACAATAAGAAAAAATCCGGGGATTATACATCTAAGTATAGCTAGCCTAACTTAACATAAGACTTAACTATTACCAAACAACAATAAGAAAAAAATCCCGGGGTTTCCCAAAAATATAAATAACGTTAACACGTAAAGTCCAACCTTAGTTAAAGAAACAAAAAACGAGTTGGACAAAAAACAAAAAACTAAGTTTGAAAAAGAAACCTTAAGTCGACAAAAGAACTCAAGTCGAAAAAAAAAACTCAAGTGAGTGTTAAATAAGACGAAATTTGTGTCAAACTAAAAGAAATAAAATAACCTGAGAACACAGGTTGACACAACACAGAGGTTCATTAACAGACTGTGAAGTTTTTAACATAATTAAAAACTTATGAAAAAACATTCCCATAAACAAAGGGGAAAAAAGGTTTATGTTAAAATTGAACAAAGAGCATTTAATCCAATTTATTTTAAGATATCTTTGATATGATATTGTCCGGAGTGGACTGAATCACAATCCTGTAGCAAATAGGTGGTCCTAGATATGACCCTTATCACACGGCACTTAATAAAACGTGGAGCTAGCTTTCCAGAAAAAAAATCATTCCCAGAAGACTTTGAAAAGTTCCTTCTCCATACAGTATCACCAATATTCAGAGTAACAGCTGATCGCTTGGAATTATATGCACGTGAGTTACGTTGGAAAGCAAAAGAAAGATTATCAGCAACCTTTGCATAAACTTCGCTGAGAGAAGATAGGTTGGAAGCATGACGAGCCCGACTTTCTGCCAAATTAGAGCTTCGAGTCTGACTATGTGCACGTCTGCTATCCATAAGGACCTCTCTACCAAACATAAGAAAGTTAGGCGTAAAGCCAGTAGCTAGATTAACACAAGAATTGAGGTAAAGCTTAACTTTAGGTAACATTTTAGCCCAACTTCTTTGGTTTTCACCAACCAAAATACCTAAACACGTAATAACACTTTGGTTGTATCGCTCAACCGTATTTGCTTGGGGTGTATAATATGGCGTAAAAGTGGGTGATGGAATATGGAAAGATCTGAGAAAACTAAGGAATTGATTACTACGAAAAACGGTAGCGTTGTCGCAAAGAATAGTACGCGGAACCCCAAAATTAAAGAAAATTTCAGACTCTAAGGCTTTTATAATAGAAAGAGTGTCAATCCTTTTCAGTGGAACTAGCCACACGTATTTGGAAAAAACATCTACCATAGAAAGGATATATTTATAACCATAAAAAGCACAGGGTAATGGACCAATTATATCTATAGAGATCATCTCTAAAGGCAAGGAAACCTCTTTAGGGTAGCACATCTGTCCGCGAGGTTGCGTGTTTGAAATTTTATAGGCCTTACAAACCTCACATTGACTTAACGTCGAAGTAACGTCACGAAACATATTTGGCCAGTAGAACAACTCCCTAAGCTTTAGATACGTTTTAGTAACACCGGGGTGTATCGAAGGAAAACTATTGTGAATTTCCCAAATAGCGTCTGGAACCTTTTCAGCTGGTAAGACCACGCGCCATGGTTCAGAAGATAAAGGGCTAGAAACTGGCATGCGTCTCATAAGGATACCGTTATTTATAACGTACGCTGGGAACATTTGTGGCGTGTCTCGAGCACCTATATATACCTTCTTATACCAACGGTCATTAGTATGTTCAGGACCCTGGTCAAACGAGACAGGATTAGCATGGATCCTGGATAGAACATCGGGCACTACGTGTTGAGAGCCTTTACGATGCACAATATCAAAAGTACGAGGATGAATATAACGAACCTCACTAACTGAGGAAACTTGAGGGGGAGGAGAGTGCTGAACAGAAGGAATAAACATATTACCATCAATATTTTTATCAAAAACCTGACTAAAAATAGACGTCAAACCGAATTTATTCCAAAATTCGATACCTAAAATAACAGAAGATGACATCGAACTTGCCACTAAAAACTCATGAATAAAAGTGGTACCGTTAAATTTAACTGGAAGGTAAACAGTACCAAGAATATCAATCGGCGAATTATTAGCCGATATAACACGTGGACAAGCGTCTTTTGATGTCAAAGAAATACCAAGTTGCTGAATAAAATTATCGCTAATAAGCGACATCTGGGCACCAGAGTCGAGCAATGCTTTAACAACTCTACCGCATAATAATATCTCTATAAACGGTCGGTTATCAAATGAATCTGAAGTAAAAACTGGGGATACTTTAGGGAAAGAAGCGTATCGCCCGTTTGCTTGTTTATTTGTTTGTTTTTTAGAATTACATTTCGGACATTCTCTAGTAATAAATCCAGGAGTACGACACTTAAAACAAATCATGCCTCTAATCTCTGGGCAAGAACGATAGGAATGACCTACTTTGTTGCATTTTAGACAAAGCTGTGATTGACTACAGCTAGGACAATAAAAAGTTTTGTTTGGCCTGGGTTTCGGTGTGTTAATGGCCTGAGAATTTGACTGGACGGCAACACAGTCAAGACTGGCTACTGCCTTAGGAGGTTCTAAATACGATTCAAAATGGGTAACAATTTCGAATAAATGTTTAATGTTAAGAAATTTATGGACGGACAAACAAGGAATATATTTAGGCAACATATTCTGAGTTAGGATCCACAACAACTCAGACTCCGGAATAGGGTTGCTAAGTTTTGAGTTTAAATAGGTAACCTCAATAATATACTCCCTGATAAGTTGTTCAGGTTTCTGTCTTAGGTTACGGATCTCTTGGCCTAAACTGAATTCGAAGTCAGTCGTGCCGAAAGTATTCAGAAATGCTTCCTTGATCTGATCGAAGGTAATGTCTGGACGACGGATCGACCTAAAGTATTGCAGCGCTACTCCGGTCAAGACTTCGTGAAACCGCCTGACAATATAACTATTGGGCAAATTGTCGGCCTCTCTGCACTCCTCTAGACTGGTAAAAAATTCTCGGACGCAGGTCTTACCGTCAAAATTGACTTTCCATTTATTTAATGAGAAATGCCTGGTGAATAGTTGGCATTCGTCCGACCTCTCTGGAGATGGTACGAAACTCTGCGAAGAAGCACGAGAAAGTCTCGGCGGGATAGGTGGTGGTGGCCGCGAAATTATAGGGCTATCACGACGTGGAGTTTCACCTAAAGGGTACCCCTCTACCGACATGATGAATCTAGAATAGACCTAATAACGAAAAAAAAAGGATAGACCAAAGTCGATTGAATCCTAGAGAAAAAATAAGCCGAGCCTGTTGCTGTAACAACTGGACAAAAATAACCCGGCAACCAGCAGTCAGCGAACGCCCATCCAGTAAACAAAAAATATAGGCTAAATCAACGCACACACCAAGCTTACCTTGAAACCCGAAGCCTAAACATACATACGTCACCATATATACCCTACGGGTTCTAACTACCGCAAACTAAGGATATGGAATAAAAAGTCAGGTAACCTATCCTTATAATTAGGAAGAAATGGGATAAAATGAAAGACCGTTTAGTGCTAAATAGTTAACAAAATTATTTTTCATCAGAAACAATTACAATTCATGAAAAAAATGTCAGGGAAAATGACAGCTTCACAGTACTGCACTAAAGAAAATGACAGCTCCACAGTTCTGTACTGGTGGTATAAGAATATCCGCATCCTGAAACACACAAGCTTAAAAATCATTCGCTCCCAGTGAGCGAGCCATCCCAAGAAAGCCAAAAAAATAAGAATTTAAATAGAATTATTTAAATTTCCAAGTATTTATGAAAGAATACTTACCTTTATAAACCAAAGGGCTAATTTGATAAATAGTTCACAAAACTATTTTGCCGGAGAGCCAATTTTGTCAAATAATTCAGAAAATTATTTTGCCGGAGAGCCAATTTTGTCAAATAATTCAGAAAATTATTTTGCCGGAGAGCCAATTTTGTCAAATAATTCAGAAATATTAACGCCATGCCTGAGGCAGACAGCCCGTTAAGTTTTAAAGGTTTGAAATACGTACCGGTTCTTTGTGAGTACAAAGATTAGCAACGGGTGAGGGTACCACGTCACACTTTTATAGAAATTTTCAAGAAACACGAAAGACACGTAAATATCGCCATTACTTTGGCGATGCCATGTTTTACACTTATAGCACAACGAAAATAAAAATCGGAAGGTTTCACTGATAAAATTATTCAAGAAAAATGGGGATCATGACGTTTTGCTTTGAATTTTTGTAGCGTTAAAAAGAAAAAAACAAAAACTTTACACACCACAATATACGTATAATTTGTTTTTAAAGTAATCAAAACATTTAAAAAAAATATAAAAAATACAAAAAGGTATAAAAAAGGGTATTGACGACGAACTTCGACGAATTGCTTATAAGGTCTGGAATGGAATATTTAACGGTTTTATTTTTTAAAAGAATTAATCGGTAATTTAAGGTAGTCGTAGTTGCAACAACGAATTATCGTATTAGCGCACGGTTAGATAATGCCCGTGGTTAAAAAAAAAAGTCTAAAACGGCTCATTCCGCGACCTTTTGACACGAATATTTTTGTTTTTAAAATAGAAAAACAACTACAACTCTATAACTACGAAAAATATGTGATTCTGGACAAAACTCAGGCGAGGCGTTGTCGTCGCGATGAACCTTGGTTCCGTTCGAAGTCGCACCAGGATCTGCTGCGGACGCCAATACAATATCGGCGAGGGAAACACCAAACCGCCGGTTAAATTCCGGGGTAATCCTTGAACCGATTCAGAGCGAATCTATGGCGAGAAAAATTGACAAATATTAACGCCATGCCTGAGGCAGACAGCCCGTTAAGTTTTAAAGGTTTTAAATACATACCGGTTCCTTGTGAGTAGAACGATTAGCGACGGGCGTAGGTACCACGTCGGATTTTTATAGTAAACTTCACGTAATACAATAGATCTTTCATATCGCCATTACTTCCGCGTGAAACAACTTATACAACACGGCGATGCCATGTTTTTCACTTTTAACACGATTAAATAAGTGCTACGGTTATAACGATTGAATTTTGGAAGATAATGCAAATAAAATAATTTTAATTAAATACGTGCACGTCGAAGTCCAATCGTCCAATGACAGTGAAAAAAATTTTTCTTATGTTCGAAGAATTTAGACCATTCAAATTTTAAAAACGAAAATTAGAAGAAAAAAATTACAATAGGTTGAATACTAGGAACGAAAAAGTTTTTAATCAGCCAAGTTTATTAGACAGCATGATAATGCTGCAGTAGGTACTACGTTTTTAATTCATGAATCCCCGACCGGTCTCATAGGGCCGCGCTGTTATTGTCTTACTATTGTGTCTCGTTTCGCGGGTATTGATAGGTTAAATAAAGGTTGCATTCCAACGGAAAAAAATCGAATCTTGATTTATTATGTCTGGGATCGATTCATAGATTAGTTCAATACTTAAGATCGATTTGTTATTATTATATTATTATTATACCTAGCATATTATATTGTCCCACAACTGGACAAAGGCCTCCCTCCATTCTTTCCATTGTCGAACTATAAAATCGATTCCACATCGGCTCGGGATATTCAATATTATTTTTAGTATTTGCGAAACCTGAATATAGTTTTGTTAGGTTCTCCAATATTAGTATATCAGTATTAAGTTTTAGTCGATAATACTGGCACATTTTATTTGTCACACTGCCAACACTAATTAAAAAAACAACGGTCATAGAGACACGAGATTGGTTTCGGCTAGTTTAGGCGGGAATGGGCATTTCGAACACGAACGCGACTGAGTTGTATTTCTAAAGAAATATACAGATATTTACCCTTCAGATATTTCAAGTGAGTTTTATTATATCATTTTAATAACCCTAACAGTTTGTTCAGAATCGTTAACTGAATTCCAATAATTTTTACACCACGTTATATTTCTTCTCAAAAATATTTTAAAATATTTACAAGGTGGTCATGAGCGCCCGCCTGAGCATGCCTTCTACCCTCAGTCGACAAAATGCCGCCAGAGGATTCACACGTGCGAGCGTATGCGTTCCGCGCGAGCGAGCGGCGCACCGCGCCGTAGGCGTAGACTTAGTGATAGTGAGTGAACCTAAACTGGGTGAGAATTGAGTGATTGGTATAAGATATTGTTAGGTAGTGATCAAGTGAATTATTGGATGATTAACATATTTAAACACGACAAGATGGTTAATTGTAGAAAGTTACTATTTGTACTTTAACCCTGCTATGGGTGAAAAACACCTTTCATCCACTTTAAACTTTCTTTGACAAATCGAATTGCCTTCATTTTATCTTTTACGACTGCTTTTACAAATAAAGTAGGGTCGGGTGTCTCACATTGAACCAGGCAGCTACATTGAACCACCGCCGAATCTCGAAAATGCGACATTGCCAAACCGCACTAATATGAGTGGAAGAGAGGCCGTTCCTGCCCACTAGTTTGCGTGGCGATCGCGTACAAAGTGGTTGTGTGAGGAGTATTCGAAAGCAAACTGACTCAAAAAGTAATTTTTTTTTGCCAGTTTCATTCTTTTTTAGCTTTTTTCGTTTAAATAATATCAATTTATTTATATATACAATGTTTTCTACGGTTATTTAGCAATTAAAAGCGCTATAATTCGTGATTTTAAGAGATTGATTTGCCGGTAAAATTTTGAGTTTAGTGATAAAACGTGGTGTGTCTCACATTGAACCACCTGAGGGTGTTACACATTGAACCACGGTTTACTGTGTACACCCCAGTCGTTAAAGGAGTGTTTTTTACAATTATTTTAATTTAATTTTAATTTGTTATATTATGGAAGGTACTTTTTTTTTAATAATTAAAAACTGTTACTTTTGTTTTTATTATTAAAATATGATAAGAATTTTACTGAAAAGGTTTTGTGATGTATAAAACTAAGACTCTCGGTTTAATTGCATATGATCTAAAGTGATTTTTATAATATAAGGCTGATTTTTATTATTACTGTTTACTATTATTATTATTACAAAGTGTTTGCCTTATAAATTGAACTAGAAGACATCGTTAATAAGGTGTCTCAATGTGGACGATACCCTGGTTAAATGTGTACTACCTGTGGTACACATTGAACCAAAAATCATTTTTCATAAAAACCTGTTTTACACCGAAACTAAAAGGAATATGAGAAAATAGTGTTTTACAAAATTGAAGCTAAATAAATATGCTAACTATACACAAAAAATTAAAGGCATTGATTGAACATCCAGCCCACTATGATACTTTGAAATTTACCTGGTTCAATGTGGGACAACTTACCATACATAATAATATCTACCTACACTTGACCACAGACAAGACAGTGCAAAGCCTGCAAGTGCACGGACGTAGACGACGAGGCGGCGCGGCCGGGCGCGCTGCGCGGTGACCATGTATTTCTACGGACAACCAGGTAACATAACAAGCTTACAACTTTGTGATTTTTCATGATACGATTTTGCAATTATGTACATAGATTCTTAACATAAAAATACTAGACACGTGTTTGAGGTTTCGTATAAACTAGTAATAATCTCGTACCTATAAGTACCTATACAAAATTTCGTGTGTAAGATGAAACCCTTATTACATAGTTAATCAACATCGTTATAGAAATGACTACAAAGAAATAGTGAAAACGAGTTTATTAACATATTTACTTAAAACGATGAACAAACTGAAATTATCAAAAAGTTCACACACGGCCGACTTTCAGGGTGTTTGACTCCTGTACAATCTTCTAATGACAACCGGCAGCGGTACGGTTTTTGTCTTTGTCTCTCATGGCGTGAAGTATGTTTTTGTTTGTTGTAATGTTTCAAATGTTCCAAGTGAAAATCTTTCCCGTAAAATAGGGTGTACCCAATGTTTACTTTTATTTAGCCTTCTATTAAGATACCACCACAACACAACAATTTCGTCGTCCATTGTGCGCGCAGGTCCAAATTCAAATGAGGTAAGTACTTGACTGTCTGAATTTCTTCCGGGATGTAATGTGAACACTCTGTCCGGTGTCCGGTTTCCGGCAGATCTGCCGGTCCGGTGTAGTGGGAACCTGGCCTTACGTGCTTTCCGAGGTACGGGGTGTCAGTAATGTCCTTGAATAACTTACGCCCGTTTTTAATAACCTACCGCAGTTCATAGATAAATAGCTATCCCCGATAAACAGTAAGATTCTATCTATCCATCCAAGGGCGTCGCCAGCTTATGACAAAGGGGGGGGGGCAATTGGGCAATATTATGGATGATAAAAATATGAACACCGAGAGCATGAAGCATTACACTTTGGAAGTCTTTGCCACGATGACGATTTTTTTTTCAAGTAAGGAATCATCAGACTTCTCCTGCAAGGGCGTGTCAGACTCTTATGCCGCGGCCACACACTCGACGAGTAGCATGGGAAGTAACGAGGAAAGGAGGCAGAGACATAGTGTGGCCACGTTACTCGTCATGCCACTCGTCATGCTCCTCGTCCTGCCCACTGCTCCCTATCTTGTCGGTCTTTGCGCACGAGAGAGAGAGAGCAACATCGCGGCAAATCACGGCAGCGCGAGGAGCAGAGCGATGAGCAGCGCGAGGAGCATAGTCTGGCCGCGGCATTACTGACTAAACTCCACCCCGTTCCTTCGTTGCCTTCGCAACGAAGGGACGCACACACTTGCACACCTTTCGGAATTTCCGTGTTGCCCAGAGGCTTCGGCCCTACCTGGCCCCTACAGTTTGCTGACATATCTCTATGTTAAGGGTTAAGGAAGTCAATTGCTCGCACTTTGGTCGCTTTGCGGCTAGATCAAATGTAGCTACATTTGATCTCTAGGGGGGGGGGGGGCAGCTGCCCCCCTGCCCTCTTTGGCGACGCCCTTGTATCCATCCACAACTTTGGTAGGAAACACTGTACGTCGGTAGGTTATAGGAAAGCAAGTAAGCGCAAAAGGATAGATTTATGTTTATCTTTAGTAGCTGCAACTATAAATAGATAGCTTATTGAAAACGGGCGTTAGAAAGTACTTACCTGCCTCGTTTAGATTTGAAAAATTCACATTGGTAGGTACTTGCCCGGTTTCGCAACGCTTGCCAAGGTTGGTCTGTCGATGGGTGACCATCTCATAACGAGTTTCCTCCGTGCCTCGGAAAGCACGTTAAGCCGTAGGTCTCGGCTGTCATTTGTAGATCTTTGTCAGTCGTTACGGATAGTCAGAAGCCAGAAAATCTGACTCCAGTCTTGCCATGAAGTACCGTGTTACCCTAGTCAATGGGTTGTGGAAGTCTGGCAGGCAGCCGCTCTTCGTAAAAAACTGGTATTCAGCTAAATCCGCATTAGTCTTAAACAAATCTTATGCACAAGTATTGTCCCAAATCTCTACCATCTTTTCAGGACTAAGACTATGACCAAAAATCAATGATTTCTCAGAGTTCGGTTGAAACCACTTCCATCGCCTTAATTCAAGTTTGTCCATGACGAAACTGGATAGCTGAGTGCGCTCTACACCTATTTTTGCTGCGATCACTCCAGTTATGTGTGCATCGTCTATCCAGAAGAAAGGTGTGGACTGAGCCGCTTTTAGCAAACGTGGAACAACGTCTTGGGAGTATATGACGGCCCAGCCTGAAAGTAGTCATAATAGTATGAGATTTACAGAAGCTAAAATAAGTAAAGAAAGTAGTAAACTAGCTGCTAATTCTCCCGTAAACAATAAACATACTCTCAGGATAAATCCACCGAAAGTGCGGGCTTGCGGACGTCGAGGAAAAGGTAGCATGCCGTCCAGAAGTCCAGTAATCATCCAGACCGAGGCCAAATCATCGACGACGCGTACTGTTTCACGCACGCCTGTCTGGGAAATTACCCAATGTCTTTCCCTGCTTTACGTTGGAGCGGGAGGCGTGTCAGACTTTAACTCACTAAAATCCACGGCTATGTTGCCTTCGTTCCAGGGTTCTCTTTCGCACAATACCCCAGTAGGCATTGACCCTGCTTGGGCTGTCCTCGGGGTACGCTGGCACTAAGTTCTCGAGCGCGTTACACCCACTTGTGAACTAATTATTCGGTTGAGAGTCAACGAACCCCCGTTACTTACCTCTATCATCTACTTATACGTAAGTATATAATTATGTCCATTTGTCCAATATAATAATAACACAAACCTTCACAAAAAGGCGGATAAAAAGGGAACGGATACTCTTCAGGTGTCACCTTCCATTTCGATTCTGTTCTATGAACCTCAGTGACTGGCGAGAGCTGGCATGTGATCAGATCCTTAGCACCCCACGGAGACAGTTCCCTTGCTAGGAACAGCACCAACTCGCGAATATTCACCACAATATCATCATCTGTCTTCAAAACGTACTTAGCTGTTGGGCAATGGTGAGCTACCCATTTTAATCCCATCACATGCTTGTATGTCATATTCCTGTACGCATCAATGAAATTTCCTTGGACTATATCCTTGTATAGCCTAATTTCATTAGTAACATTCTGTGCAACGGTCACGTTTTCAGTTTCTCCGATCAGAAACACGGCTTTGATCGAAGCTTGGTTTTGGCCCCAAGTGTGTCGTATCACCATTCGTTTTTCGTGATTACTTGGACTCGAAGATATTATTATTACTAGAAGTAAACCTGCATGATTGTTCTTACACGGTTGAGGGTTATGCTTGAAGGTAAAATTCTTGATATCTATCAATTGTGTGTAGTTGTCCTCAACCTTTATTTGAGTAGTGTTGAAAGGTCCTAAAACGCTGAATTTTGGGTCTTTTATTTCAATTGTTTTAAGAGGCAAAGTGCTGGTATAGTATTTGTAAATTAGAGAGAGGGCACAGATAGGAAATAAGATTGCATGTATCATCGTTTGTAGTTTCATTGTTTTTTATTATGATACCTTTAGTTGCAGGAGTTAAATCTTCATTGAGGTTAAAACTAAATACGTTTACCTACTGCATAAATTACGTATTTCAAAAGCATGCAGCTTCGCTTCAACAGAGTTTATCACAATACTAAAAATATTTTAGTGAACAGCAGTGAACACAAAACACTTGTCATAGAATGATATTGACATCAATAATTGACATTATAGTTTAAATTGTTTTTTTTTTAGGTTTTGAAAGTTGATAAAGAAGTTTTTCTGTCTTAGATAAGTAGGTAATCTACTCTATGCCTATTGTTTTTATGTTTAAGGAGGTACCTTTTTCTCTTTACCTATTTGGTGCAGGTATATTTTTTGTGGTTTCCAGGCTATATTGTCATTATAGAACCTGGCATGACGACTACAAGGGTCTTCTCTTAGTGCTGACTTAATTTAATAACAATATTAGGGCCTGTTTCACAATGTCCGAGTAGGCACTACTCACTGAATAAATTCAAAAATGTGACAGATTTTTTATGAAATTATCTGCCAAGTAAGATACTCGAAACTTAATCATAGGTGGTGAAATAGGCCCTGATTCTACCAAAATTATTCTTAGGGCCTGTTTCACAATGTCCGAGTAGGCACTACTAACTGAATAAATTCAAAAATGTGACAGAATTCGTATGAAATTATCTGTCAAGTAAGATACTCGAAACTTAATCATAGGTGGTGAAACAGGCCCTTAGTGTGGTCAGTATAGCCAGGCCTCTTTTATACGCTGTTGTGTTAAAAAAAAGGTTTCATAGAGCAATAAGTAAAAACAAAATGTTATTCAGTCTGAATTGTTTATTATTATTAATTAATCTTAAATTAAATAGTAAAATAGGTAATTAAAATTAAAAGAAACAAACACGGTGCCAACAGCTACGTTTCTGAATCCACTAGGCCCGGCCCGGGGTGGTATCTGAAAATAAAAAAGTCGTTTAATTCACTAATAATTATTACATTGCAGTGTTTTAGATTTCGTTTCTGAAACCACAAACACCGACCAAGTATGGGTCGTACACGAAAGATTTCGCACTATAAACCTTCTAGGAAATTAAAAAGAAATAGGAAAAAACTGTGGACTAAATCTATTCCTCAACGCAGTCTTCTTAATAAGGACTACGTTGAGAAATAAAAGGTGTTTTCGCCGATTTTTGACAAAATTCGATTTTTCAAACAGCTTTCGAGCACGGTTAGTGCCTTGTTTTCACATGGGTTCGAATCTTAATAAAAAGTTAGAAATTAATATTTGAATGCTTTACAAATAGCTGTTCCGGGTGGAGGTGCAATTTTTAAGGTCATCTAATTACTCCTTTCGTTCTGTCGATTGGGCCCACGACGATACGGCGCTACTCCGCCCAAGCGGGGCACTCCTCCACCGTGTCCTCTGCTAAGAGGGCGGTATAAGTATCTACAGAGCCTCAAAGAAGGGACTTACCGCCACGATTATAGCGTACCCAGGATGTGGATGTCTTTTAATGATGATACAGGAGTTATTTTTAGTGTGGGTTTTCTTTTAAAAGTGGGAAATCGTCGATAAAACTTCTCCCGCTATGGGTAGACTGCTACTGATTAAAATCCAATCCTGTTTCTTCTTTGCCTCCATTCCAGGGTCCCAGGGTTCTCTTTCGTTCAATCCAGGGCCCCTGCAGGCTTCGACCTTGCCGGGCCCCTACAGTTTGCTGACACTTTCTCTTTAAGACGCGCGTGAAACACTTGATTTCAGTACAGATAGTCGCCGGACCGCCGGAAGGCGAGCTACCTATTACTCGCCGTCCTCAAGCCCGTAACATTTGTCTAAATTACCTTTTAAGATGTCTCAGCAGGGTGCTCCGCTGCGAGTAAACCTGTTCGCCGCGGCTGCACTCGTGTGGATCATGTAGAGTGAGTGTTGCCACACATTTGTCTTACAACTACCTTTTAAGATAATTTAAAATGTCACTTACGGGATATCTTCCGTGATTGTTCATTGTTGTTGTTGTTATTGTTGTTGTTTGTTATTAAACAAACCGTGATAGCCTAAAACAGTGTTTACCTTTTAAGATGTCTGAGCAGGGTGCTCCGCTGCGAGTAAACCTTTTCGCAGCGGCTGCATTCGTGTGACTTCTCTCCCGTGTGGACGCTCATGTGTAGCTGCACGTTGTACTTCTTTGCAAACGTCTTCTTGCATATGCTGTGGGTTTGATTACACGATTTTATGAGAAGAAAGTATGAATTCTTAGGTCAGGCGCGCACTAGCGGCCAGGTCGCGGCGGCCATCGAGATACATACATTAGTATGAAACTACCATAGAGCGCGCGCACCTGTAGCCGCTGGCCGCTAGTGCGCTATTGGTCTTAAAATCGATTTTTCAGTAATAACTTTTAATTGAGGAATAAAAATGGCCATCTAAGTTTTTGTATAGAAAATAAGTCAATTATATTTGTTCTTCTGATAAAAGTTCTCCGACTAACGTTTGAATCCCCAACCGGTCCTATGAGACCGCGCTGTTATTGTTTTACTATTGTGTCTCGTTTCGCGGGTATCTGAGTAACTAATGAAAAGTACTTTCTATTTCGACCGACTTTTTTATTATGATTATTATTTTTATTGTGCTTTTGGGTACAATATTGACTGGTCTACACTGTCGTCATATATCTATTAATATTGTAAAAACATTTTTTTTATATAACCATGGAGCTTGTTGTTGGTTCTTCTCTATAGGAAATTATCAATTGGAACCGTGCACTAGCTTCTGAAGCATATGCCTACATGGGCCTTTCTAAAAATAAATGCATGGCCAGTGGCCCATGGTCCAGTAGGCCTATACGTAATAAAAACACTCAGATTTTATGACTATGTTGTGTATTGGTTATTGAATAGGCACCTACCCTAGAAAGCCCTGCACGAAATATATAGTGCGTCTAATGAAAGCGCGAATTGGAGTTTTTTTTTTTAAATTAAATTGGCTACATTATTCAGCCGCAATAGTAGGAAATAAAAAATTATTGTGAAGTGTCATGATTCTCCTACTAGTTAGTAATACCACATACATTTTTTTTGGATTGAACCTCTTTTTCTCGGGTCGCGGTTTCATTAGACGGACTATATGACTGTGTGTATATGGGTTATTAAAAAAAATCCTACCCCTAAAAAGTACTATGCGAAATATGTCTGTTATTAAGTTTTTAATAAGTAAGAATAGCGAATAAACGCAATGTAAAATAAATGATAATTGTATTGTATTGTACATACACGCACGAGTAAGGCTTGATCCCCGCATGCATTCTGTGATGGTACTGCAGCTGATAGTCACTCGTCAGAACCTTCCCGCAGAAATCACACAGGAAATGAGTCTCTTTCTTTATACCATGAACCTGCAACAGAGAAATTAATTCAATTCAATTTGCCTGCTGCGGTCTTCCCGTCTGATTATAATCTGGGTGTATTCAAGACCTCTAGTCTTGAATACACCCAGATTATAATCATGAATAGGCTCTTAATAAACTAATGCGCCTCACCATCAGCGACTGCATCTCTGCTTACCATCAGGTGGGATTGCAGTCAAGCACTAGTTTATAACAATTAAACTAAAAGTGTAATGTATGTGTGGGCTCACAAATAACACACAAGTAGGAAAATGTATAAAGACTTTTTTATTTTATTTACACAAGGCGACATTTTCGACGCTCAAAATTATACCATGAGCTTAGTACACAATTCTGGAACTGGAATACTGCCGTAAAGTAATCATGGACTTTTTTTGCTGGGTGTCTGACGCCCAGGAAATGCTGTGGTGGTCACTCTTTCGGTGCAGGCACATTCGGCGCATTCTGAACTTTTGTTTTTATTTTCTGTTTGAAACCGCTGTGCTAAAATAGAAGTATTTCTATTCTATTAAGAAACTACCAATTGGGACCGTGCACTAGCGTCGTGACGTTTTTACGTGTCCATGTAGCCCTTTGAAAAATTTAATTGAATTGCCTCAGCCAGTTTACAGTATCATTAAGATTATATCGCCTGTAAAAAGACCCTTAACGAAAACGAAAACCCCATATTCTACTCATCACTAGAATAGTTTTTTTTCGTCTAGAACATACCTGGGAATTCACTGGTTCTGGAGATATTGAAGGACAAAGCCAAATTTTTTTTTCGTTGCTTTTTTTCAAAATCGTTTTCAAAGTATCATTACTAAACTTTCTTCCGAACAAACATTATCAAAATTATCTATTTTTTATAACAAATTACGGATTTGAAGTTACAAAAATGCAATGAAAACTCAGACCGCCTCACACACAAGCGTGCGGTTGGTTCAACGACCAAGCGCGAGCGGCCGAACGCGCAGCTGATTGGAATTATTATTAATTAATTATTTTTTAAAGATGTAAAGAAAAGTTTTTTCCCAGAAATATTTTTCGATCTAAGTTACTTAATTACATGTACAGAATGTGTAGTTATCAGCTATGTGATCGATCTTTTTACACCCTGTATTTAGTATTATTTTTATTAATTTAATATTTTTATTAAGATACTAGCTGTCCCCTGCGGTTTCACCCGCATTTTACGTTACTGCTCCGCTCCCGTGGGTCGTAGCGTGATGGTATATAGCCTATAGCATTCCTCGATAAATGGGCTATCTAATACTGAAAGACTTTTCAAATCGGACCAGTAGTTCCAGAGATTACCCCCTACATACAGACTTACAAACCTACACACTTACAAATTTTACCTCTTTATAATCTATATATATAAAAATGAAACCCGTTTTTCGTTGTCACGACATACCATGAAAACGGCTTGACCGATTTGGCTGACTTTTTTTTTTAAATGTTCCTTGAAGTTCAGTGATGGTTCTTACAGAGAGAAAAATTTAAAAAAAAAAAGTTAGTTAAAGTAGGGTAGTGTAGGGTAGTGTAGGGTAGTGTAGGGTAGTGTAGGGTAGTGTAGGGTAGTGTAGGGTAGAGTAGGGTAGTGTAGTGTAGTGTAGGGTATTGTAGGGTAGTGTAGTGTAGGGTAGGTAGGGAAGGTAGGGTAGGGTAGCGTAGGATATGTAGGGTAGTCATTTGACGGGAGCGAAGCCGCGGGTAAAAGCTAGTATTAGTATAGATTACCAGCATATGTACGGAGAGACTCTTAGCACTTTCGCACTTCTCGTCACAATGGACGCAGCTGTACCGCTTCAGGTCAGACGTCTGCGGGTGCGACGAGTACTTGTGGTGTTGGAGGTATCTGAAACATAGTCAAATGAGTAATGTTACTGAAGAGAGAGAATACTTAGGGCCTGTTTCACAATGTCCGAGTAGGCACTACTCACTGAATAAATTCAAAAATGTGACAGAATTCGTATGAAATTATCTGTCAAGTAAGATACTCGAAACTTAATTATAGGTGGTGAAACAGGCCCTTAGAGAATTTGTCCTGTTTTTGCTGAAGATGTAAACAGGATAGTATGGTACGTCAGAGTTTGTCAACTAGGATTGCCACTGTTTCGAAAATATTTGGAACACAAAGGCCAACTGACGAATCACAGGTGGATTTTAGCTAGTAAAACTCTGACACGCTCTCCCGCTTCTGCCTACAGCGGGTCACGTCATATGATTACCTAGGTGTCATGAAAAAAAATTATAGCTCTTGTTTTCGCCACTGTTTGGACATCACTACTGCTTGTTGACAGCCTGTATTTCAAGATTCAATGGGCACTTCAAATTTTTTAAAATTTTAGTGCCTTAAGAGGCCCTAAAATTAGTTATTTAAGAAGACTTGTTTTTTTTATTTCAGTTTTAGTTATTTTATATACTTGTTTAATATTTATGGAGACTTGTTTTACATTTTACATATATATATTTGAAAAAACAATAGTGACAGACAGTTAACAGCTGAAAAAGTTAACATAATGGCCAGGGTGTACTTATTATTATATTACTAAATTTGGGAGATGTTCCGTAATATTAAAAATGATGAATGAAAAGTTAATGTATATCCAATATTGCTTCGAGTATTTATAACTTGATCATAATATCTGTGTTCCTACGGAGAGATATTTTGAAATATTGTTGTTTATCGTTTGAATCCCCAACCGGTCCTATGAGACCGCGCTGTTATTGTTTTACTATTGTGTCTCGTTTCGCGGGTATCTGAGTAACTACAATATAGAAAAACCCAAATAAAAACATGACATTTTCGCTGTGGAAATGTGCCAATTTAAATTCGCTTAATTTTCGTTTCGTTTTCGGGCAAGTTTTTCAAAAAATAGACGACGTAGGAACCTAGATAAATATTGTCTGAATCCGAATAACATCATATTATGGTGTAAATATGCTTAAACTGCAAATGATTGTGGTATTACGTTTGTATGGATCATTCTAACGTCACGGTCACCTTAAGCAATATCTTATTTTAGCGCCATGGACCAAGACAGCCTCTGGGCAAACATCATCACGCAGTGGGTAGAGGCAAAGCGCCGTCGAGGCCGAACTAGAAAGAGGTGGCGAGATAATCGGGACACGTACCGTTCGGACTAGTTTGAGACGGTGCGGCAGAAGAAAGTCTGGAAGAACTTTGCTCAAGAATGTAACAACTAAGCTGGCCAAAGGGAAACCGATGCTACAACTATCGTAGAATGAAAGAGCTGACCCTTCTGTTTTGCTGTCGGTAAAAGAGAGATATATATAAGTTTGTATGGCCAAATTTCTGCCGTTACTTACCTAGCCATAGGGAAGCCGATGCCACACATGTCACATTTGAACGGCTTCAGTCCCTTGTGAATGTTCTGGTGTTGATCGTACCAGGTCTTGGTGTTGAAGCCCTTGCCACAAACTTCACAATTGTACTGGAAAAATAAAAAAATAAAAATTAATAACTTTATGTACATGCTAGTTTGTGTTAGTGGCTACGCCCGCATAATCATCATCTTTTCAGACGAATGTCGTCCACTACTGTACACAGGTCTCCCCTAAGGCCTATTGTACACGGCACGATTTCACTCCGTACGCAGGTTCGGTCAATTCTCCGTCTCGTGCTTGCGCACGGCGCGCAGTGTTGTATGGATCACTGAGAGAGCCTGTAGACACAAAAGGCGACGCTACGGAACGGCGCCGCCGCCGTGTGTCATCAGTGTTGTTCCGCAGTGTATGGCCGCTTGTACACGGTACGTTTTTAATGCCGTACGGCGCAAAAATCGTCACCACAACGACGAGTACTGTACAACTCGCATCATAGGATTCCAATGACCTAACCCATGAAAAAAAACAGAAAATGAGTTATCACTGCATGAGGAAATGACTCGATGAAGGGCCGTAGCCCACCACGCGAGCCGCAATTCATGTTACATTCCCACTGGGACCGCGCGCGGGCCCAGTGCGAATGTAACATGTCTTCGAATTTTTGGTTCTAGGTCATGTCGGTTTCCGCACGATGTTTTCCTTCACCATTTTGAGAACAGTGGAGATTTAATCCTTCGCATACCGTAATTAGAGACTAATAGAAAGACAATAAGTGTGCGTACGCCGGTTACCGCTCGGGGCTCAACAGATAAATAAATCAGGTACACAAAGTAATGCGCCTGGCAGTTACAACTGGGTCACCACTCATCATCATCTTCCTGCCCTTGTCCCGTTTTATTTGGGGTCGCGTCAGCGCAATACGTTTTTTTTCTTCCATTCTGTCCTGTCACTCGTCACGCTATCACTCACTCCCATTTCTTCCATATCACTTCTCACACAATCCATCCATCTTTTCTTTGGCCTCCCTCTCCCTCTCCATACATCCACATGTAAACTCATAACGCTTTTAGTAACATGGATTTCATCTCTCCTGGGTCACCACTGCTGGAAAATATTCACGAACCTTGTACTGATCCAGATGCCGACTCTGATGTTCCTTCATAGCTCCTTGGTAGGCAGAAGTGTATCCACAGTTGAATGGACATTGGTATTTGAACCCGTTGTGCGCTCTGGCATGGCGGACAATCTCGGGAACCGATTTGTATGTTCTCGCTGTGAAGAGAAAGTATAAAATAAATCAAAATTTTTTTAGAGGCATGAGCCGGTTTTGGCGGAGGTGGGTTGCAAATGTCCATACTTATAAGTTATAATATTATAAATGTGAAAATAACTGTCTGTCTGTCTGTTACACTTTCTCGATTAAACTACTGAACCGATTTTGATGTTTGTACAGAGCTAGCTTGAACCCCAAGGATGGACATAGGCTACTTTTTATTTATCTATTTATTCAATTCTTCATGTACACAAGAGTACAGATGCAGACTTAATGCCTAGAGGCATTCTCTACCAGTCAACCTATGGGTGATGCAGAGGAATCGTGTATGGATGTGCAGATGAAGTCGTGAGTAAAAGCTATAAATGTGTTTTATATATAACTAGCTTTTACCCGCGGCTTCGCTCCCGTCAAATGACTACCCTACATATCCTACGCTACCCTACCTACCCTACACTACACTACCCTACACTACCCTACACTACCCTACACTACCCTACACTTCCCTACACTACCCTACACTACCTTACACTACCCTACACTACCCTACACTACCCTACACTACCCTACACTACCCTACACTACCCTACACTACCCTACACTACCCTACACTACCCTACACTACCCTACACTACCCTACACTACCCTACACTACCCTACACTACCCTACACTACCTACTCTACACTACCCTACACTACCCTACCTACCCTACTTTAACTAACTTTTTTTTTTAGAATTTTTCTCTCCGTAAGAACCATCATTGAACTTCAAGGAACATTTAAAAAAAAGAATCAGCCAAATCGGTCAAGCCGTTTTCATGTGATGTTGTGACAACGAAAAACGGGTTTCATTTTTATATATATAGATAAACTCTTTTACCCAAATCGTAATAGTGTACCGCATATAAATTAATACTTCTAGTATCAAATCAATATATTTAAATAATAATAAAAGAAAATATCTTACCACAAATCTTACAACTCAACAGTCTGTCATCAATATGGGTCATGACATGTCTTACAATTTGTTTCTTCAAGTTATACGCTTTCTCACAAGTATTACAAATATATGTCATCTTCCCATCCAAGATAAATTCCACATAACTTGTCTTCGGTACTCTTTCATACACATGTTTCACATAGTAATGATCAATTAAGTCCGAATGAGAATTGCACGCTATTAAACAAGAAAGACATGTATACGGTTTCAAATATTCTACGCTATCTGGATCCGGCTGCTGTCTTTTTTTAGTATCGTTTCTTAAATACTTTATTGGTTTAACTTTTGGTATTGGTTTTGGAGCTGTTACGGTGACAGGGCTGACGGTAAGGTTCTTTCGTTTTTTTGTTGATCGCATGCTACCTTCTTCAAGTTGCTTTTCTTCTTTGATTGAAGACAGTGTGATACCGTCATCGGAACTACAATATGTTGCATCAGATAATTCATTATTTTCTAAGATAGCATTTTCTACTATTGCATTAATTTCTAAGATATCATTTTCTATTGTTGCATTACTTTCTAAGATATCATTGTTTTCTAAGATCACATTATTTTCTGTTATTGAATTATTTTCAAAATCTACCTCATCTGTAATATTCTCTAGTTTAACAGTTAATATTTCTATTTTAGGCACTTTTTCTGAATTTTTAATTTCTTTTGCATCATTTTCTATAATTTTTGAGTAATAGTTCTGTAACGATCCATTTTTCGAATACTTTTGTAATTTGTCTTCATTATCTTTTACTTTTAGACAGAATTTAATTATTTGTGATATCTCTTTAAAGCATTCTTTACATAATTTGTTGGGGAATATATCTTCAGCTGGAATCTGAAAAGGACAAACAAATTCATACTTTTTTTATATCAAAATTAGATTTGGGAGAGGTTACAAGAATTATTTTACTTTTCCACTCCTGTGCCACTTTTTAGGAATTATAGCCCTAGACTCTTTCTAAGTAATATGGACAGTAAAATGACATCAGTTCAGTTGTTTCTAAAAAAATTAATAAATAAAATATATCAGTTTTACTTTATGAACATTCAAAAATTGCTGGTTCTCAATTTAGTTCATGAATCCCCGACCGGTCCTATGAGACCGCGCTGTTATTGTTTTACTATTGTGTCTCGTTTTGTGGGTATGTGATAGGTTAAAGAATTTATTTTGATTTTGACAATATGTATTATTATTTACTTTGTAGAGGAAGATAGAGATCTATGACTTCCCATAGTCAGCCTTTATGTTCCCACTGCTGGGACTCAGGCCTCCTCTCTAGGAGAGGGAATGTGCCGTAACCATCACATGGGCTCAGTGCGGTTTAGTAGATGTAGAATGTTTCCTTCATATCTTTTGTCTTGCAGTGAGACAATACAGGTTACATAAGATTATTAGACATGTTAATGTATCTGAAAACTACGAGATAGTACTTATGAATTATGGTAATGTTTTTATTTATTTGTTTTGGATCTATCCAACAGGGGATAATAGATACACAAGCAAGAAACAGGGGAGTCCTTAACAAATGCTCTTTTAGTTATAGCAGACCACAGCATGCACATAATATTACTAGGTCAGTAAAAACAAAAACGAACACGAATTAATTTTGAGTATTGTTATTTTTAAAACCCTGTTGTTTCACACAGCAGGGTAAAATGGTCTTACTTTATTTAATATAAGGACTAGTTCTTACAAGAGGAGCCCATCCTGAGATCTCTTTCTCGGCCTGTATGCAAAGCTTTAGTAAAAATATTGACAAAAATATAAACAATTACTTACATTTATGGTTAGAAACTTTTGAATATTATACAGTATATCGCATTCTTGTAAGCTGCACATATTTTTGACAGAAACTTTCAAACAAAATCTACATATTTCGTCCATTTTTCATTTATGTTGTGTTATAATTTCTTCGCATTTGCAAAATAAAACAAAAAAATGTTGCGTCAAACATTAAAAACAATGACGATTCGAACGACAGCGTTTACAACAGTGTTGCCACTTGCCAGTTGCCATTGTAAGCTTAAGGAAAGATTAATAATTATGTTGTTCAGTTGTTGTGAAACGTACCACTGTAGAAAACTCGAATTTTGTCGAAAATTAAAGACAAATTGGTTTAAAACTAGATTTATGTATTTTATCTACCACAAACACAACAACAAAACATTGTGCGTGTGAAGCATCGCTTTTTGAGTCACGTAGAATCTCGTTAATAATGTAAAAAACCACATAATACGCAGCAACGTTATGATTAGGATAGTTCCATTTTTTGCCAATAATATTTTGCCATTCATAGCTCTCGTACGGGTTTATCTTACATCATATAAAGAAAACAATTAGAAATTGTTTTTAAAATATCGTAAAGCTAAAAATCAATTACAATCCATAAATCTAGTTTGAAAAATATACGATTGAAATCGTACAGTTGGCAACACCTTACAGATTCAATGTCAACAATAAAAATCATCCCTGCGGCTGCGGTAGCGTTCCAAATCACGATAATATTGCTGAGAGTAAGCGAGTTAACAAATTGAACGACTTTTTCTAACATCGTTTTTTTAGTAAGTACCTAACTCGAAACGTGGGGACATGACATCTCAGTTTCGCGATAAATAGCTTTGTATTCTTTTTCTAGTTAGGTATAAAAATGAAACACAGTTTACATGTTAATAATACTGGTCGTTGGAATGTTGTACGTAAAACGGTTCATTATGTTGACGTCATGGACTATTAATGTTGCCATAGATGAAGTATGGATTACCCCTGAAACACAAAAAACTACTTCGGTCGGTAACTTTAAAATTTCCATACAGCTGAAGGACATTAAGTTAGCTATGTCACCGACTCATTTTGTTAGATAGTATCACATTATTGAATATACTTTTTGCCCATAAAAAGTACAAAGTTAGTTTAGCGTAATTCCTTGTTTGCAAAGCAGTTAGTATCTAATGAAACTGGTAACAAAAGAAGTTTTGTCCTTATTGAATGAGTAAAAACCATGTCATTACCTATAGGACTCAAAAATACTATATATATGGTACACGGTTTTTTCGACAATAGCTTGCAGCAGCGTTGAAAAATATAAAAGCCAGTCAAATCAGCAAGGTTAACTGGCGGGCAGTAGTCACAGATTAGATAAAAAATTAGCCACTGTACTAATCTGTTTTAACAAAGTACCTACTGGGGTTGTTAATATCGGTGAACATGGCAAATGGCAACCGAAGCATCCTCTCGGATTAATTATATACCTACATCCCGTTCAGTGCAAAGATAATGAAAATAAACAGATGCGATGTACCTACATACTTTCTAAATTACGTTAGTCGGTGATATTGCATAAGGATAATAAGATTTATTTATTATCCTTAAGCAATATCACCGAATTTTAGTACAGCAAAATATCCATTAACACCAAAAGAAAAAAATACGTTAATCCTTTTACACTGTCTTCTCACAGAACCGCAAACTTTCTAAAAATATCGTCTTCCATTCATCAGCAAACACATCCAATCCAGGGTTGGTCTCCACGAGCGCGTTGAGCATCGTTAGCATACGGTGAATATCGATCTCGATCTCGGCTTAATCCGGTCCCTGGGGACCGGATCAAGCCGAGATCGAGATAGTAGCACCACAGTGCGTTTGTTGTGCGTAGTTTACAGTTGATAGTTCATTTTACAGTTGAACTTATCAACTGTAAAATGAAAGTGACGATTAAGGTAATGATTTTGAAGAGCGTGCGGTCACCGCGGCTATTGACAGAAACACCGCCGGCCATCGTCTTCAGCTACACGTAGGTAGTTTCATCATTTATTCAAGCGGAAGTTTCTTGTTTATTGAAACGTCTCTGAAGAGTAAGAAAACAAAAGAAAAGCCTGATAAGAAGAGTTAAATAGTTGTAGGAAATTAATCAAGCTAAGATTTAATTTAGATTTATGTAAGCAGTTAAGGACTAAGAAAATCGTACGACTTAGCGCCAAGCGTGGATTTATTTCCCATATTATGACACTGAAAATATACATCTATACTGTTTCAAAAATTTACCTAATTCAACGCTTCTATTTGATATGCATTAGGCTGTGGGTTTTTAACAAATCCGATGTACCATCTGCAGCCAAGGATAATCTTTGTGGGGTTTAATGTGAACGACATTTACCTACAACAATATATAATATATGATAGAGCGTTCAGCTTAGTTCTGGAAGTATAAAGTAATACGAGTATTATTTATTATTTTAAAATAACAGAAAAATATCGTGCGACATCGGAAAAAATGTTTATAAAGTGTGTACTACTGTTATTTGTACTCAGTTTGGTTGAATCAGGTAATTTTTGTTAAAATTCAATAATGTTTTATGAACTTTATTTCTTATGATTTTTAAGTACATACTCATTTTTTTTTAAATAATACCTCAACTGTTACTTCACTACGATTCCACCAGGTGGTAAGCAGTGATGCAATTGTTGGTGGTGTAGGCGTGTAGCGCACTACTTTATTAACAGCCTATTACGTCTATTAGATTAAAGCTAAACTGGCCTTGAACATACCTAAATTATAATTTGTTCAATTTAAAATATATATTTTTACGTTTTACAATTATTACAATAGTTATTTTACGTAAAATGTGGTGAACCATATTTATCTTAATACGGGCTCAAGCATGACCATGTTTTGGTAATTTTGGAACAATATTTTTTAACTAAATCACGAGAACACAGGTGTATGGTTTTCGGTATTTTATGAAATGCATTTTGGACAGTGTGCGCACAAATGACATGAATTGATTTCGCCATCTCCTTTCTACCATCGTACAACCCGATGTACAGCGAGTATTTACCACCCGTTTTTACGACCGGTCTACGTAGACTGTCGTTGAGTCTACCGAGTAGTAAGATCGTCTCGTCTTACCCTTATTACACTACGCGATGTAGACTAAGACTGGTCGTAAAAACGAGTAGTGTAATAGGCCTTTTACGCTGTTGAAATCTCTACGGTCCGGACTAAGCATTTCACCTTGTCGTTTATACCGCATACATAGAGAGACTGGAATAATTTGCCTGCTGCTATCTTCTTATATTCATGATTATAATTTAGGTGTCTTCAAGGCTAGAGCAATTACTTAAGCTCTTAAAAACAAGTGCTATTATTATTTTAGCTTTTAATCATTTTTATAAAGATCCGTTTTTCGATCGATCCGAAGTTTTCAGCGATAGATATCAACATACCGAGTAATTTTTGGTTTTGTTCACATCCGTTCGTATCTCGATTTTATCCATACGCGTGCATATTATACATTTATGCATAAGCTTATAATTTTTAGATCACCCTAATGTCTAAAAGTATTGAGTCTGAGGGTCCATTGTTAGCTGTTGGGTATACAGCAATTGAAATAAAATTTCAATTCACGGACTGCATCTCTTTTGTCTCTGTCTTCATTTCTTTGTTTTTATAGAGCTATTTCCCAAAATTTTCTCTAGCGGCTTTATTTTTGTTGTTTTAAAAAAGAACGAAGAAACATGATTTCTTATTTATTTTAAGTATCTAATAAAACTTTATGCACAAGTAATAAGATGTACTGTACTTATGCCTCACTCAATAGAACAGAAACTAAAAAAATACATTTAAAATAACAAAGAAAATGATTTATTAAATCGTTTATTTGAGATAAAGATTTTTGAATTCAAATTTTGTCTTCTCGTCCAATTATATTTTGGGCGTTTTCAGGGGTCAAGTGAATAGGCTCTTAGTAAACTAGTGCGCCTCACCATCCACGATTGCATCACTACTTACCATCAAGTGGGATCGCAGTTAAGCCCTAGTTAACATCAATAAAAAAATATCTTTATAACAATTCAGTATAATTATTTAATTCAAAAACGTTATCATTTGTTGTTACCCATACCTCAGCGTCGTCTTGTACGATTCCACGAATCAAGAACGGGCAAGCTCGACCGCGGCAGAGAAGCACCTTTCTGAGGTTTTACTGCAACGCCCAATATACCCTGGTTGGCAACAAGTATGCCACGTGTAGATTTGGACAGTGGGATATGCCTATACCTGTGTGTGTCAGTAAGTATAATCCGTAAGAATGTCTGTGTCCACCTTCGATCAACGTTGATCGAAGGTCCACGATTAAATAAGAGAGAGAGACGGAGAGTGTGCGCAGGAATTGCATGAATTGATTCCGCCATCCCCTTTCCACCATCGGACAAGCCGTCGTACGGCGGGTATCCACCCTTACGTTGTCCAAACCTTTACGGTCCGGACTAAGCGTTTCGCCTCGTCCTTCATACCGCGTACATCGAGGGACTGGAACAATCTGCCTGCTGCGGTTTTTCCGTCCGATTATGATTTGGGTGTCTTCAAGGCTAGAGTGAATAGGCTTTTAATAAGCTAGTGCGCCTCACCATCGACGATTGCATCACTGCTTACCATCAGGTGGGATCGCAGTCAAGCACTAGTTTATAACGAATAAAAAAAAAAAAAAAATAGATATAAATATCGCCGGTTAATTGCAGAATCTGTTAGTTTACAATAAATCACGTTTAATTATAATTGTAATAATTCTTCAATAGCAATAAGACACTGTTATGTTACAAAGTATATTTTCCTGGGTTATTTAGTTATTCGTAATGACGAGTAGCTTCTTTTAACTTCTGAGTTTATAATAATCTGATGACAGACATAAAAGATTACTTAAATGTTTTTTTTAAGCTGAGCAAAGGCCTTCCCCAAGCTCTTTCAGATATTTTTACCCCACGTCATCTCAAACCTGTCCTTGGACTACGCGTCCAGTATTTCGATGGTCCCTACGTAAAGTATCGAATCAAAAAAATAGCATTTTTTTATTATTACTGTTTTGAGCTCTTTTTAAAGGATATTTTTTAATACAACTTCGTTTCCCGATAGTTAGAGACCTAATTTTTATAAAGATTTAATCACCCGTGACAAAATTATGCAATAAATAAACTTTAAATCGATCTCTTGCAAAGTAGCGATTTTCACTTTCGATACTTTACCTAGGGACCATCGATTTATTTTATTGTATGCTTTGGTTCAGATTTCAACAAACTCGGATTGTACATGAAATATTTTATTTATTTGTTTCCGATGTTATCTTCTACTTTTAATTTTTATGCTATGCCCATTTTATTTGGCCACTAGATTTGTAGAGCTACATGAGATCCAAACCACGCAACGTCGTTCTACGTAAAAACCAGGCGTGGTCCACGTGGGCTTTTGGGCTAATGTAGTTTCCACTTTATTGTATGCAAATTAGTTCGGATAAATATCAGTTTGATATATTTTTATATCATATTGTTTATATTGATAGATATTTATATCATATTGTTTCTTATTTCGTCACCTTTTAATCATAAATAGCGTAAGGTATCCACAAATATAATACCTATTTTCTTCCACTTTCCAAAGAACCGGGCTGTCAGGAGTTAAAAGAAGTAAAGAATGCGGTGAATACAACGTCTCATAACAACGCGTGGGTGGTCTTCTTCTGTTTTCCTGGACATCAGCTGGTTGGGTCACCGGTTACCTACTGCGACGGAACACAATGGAACTCTACTATTCCAGAATGTCATGGTAAAAGATTCTAAATGCGTAAAGGTAACCATACAATTTAGTGCTTATGAGAGTGTTATAGCATAGCATCAGCCTTGTAATGTTCCCACTGCTGTGACTCAGGCCTTCTCTCTAGGAGAGGGAATGGGCCGTGATTCACCATACGGGCCCATTGCAGATCGGTGGATGTCATATGTCTTCGAATTTTTGGTTCTAGGACATGAAGGTTTCCTCACAACGTTTTTCTTCGCCGTTTTGAGAGCCGTGGTGATGAAATGAATTACACAAAGTAATAGGTACGCCAGGCTGGGTTTGAACCCGTGACCTACAACTCGTAAGTCGGGGCTGTTACCTCAGGGCCACTGATCTTTATGAGAGTGTTATGGATATGTAATTTTGGATTGATATCTGAGCATAATAAGGGGCTAGTGGATGACGAGCAATAGGCAGCTTGCCATACGCTCGTCCTATAAAAACCGAGCCCGAGTCGAAGACGGAGATGTCAGTAAACCATAAACCGATACCTGCAAAGGCTTAAAAGTATGAAAGGTATACTCGTGGTCTTAGAACGCAAAAGGTAACTGAAGGTGTAGTTTTAGTGGAAGAAAAATAAAAAGCGTAAGAAGTCATTACATGATTTCACATGAAAAAAAAAACGGGTTCGGAAATCGTAACAAATCTGAAATTAGTTCGGGTTTTTTGCTTGTTTCGGATACTTTCGGTTATGGATATTAGAATTTTAAAGTGATTAAAATCAAATAGAAAGATTAGACTTTTATTTCTAGTTATGTTTTTTTTAAAATTCAGTCGTAATCGTAATCTTTAAATTAGAGCCTCTATCCGACACTTTTAAATCGGTTTCAGTTACGGAACTGCACAAGACCGTATAATACATACAATACCAGTTGCTTCAAATTTTTACAAACTTCCCGTCATTAGGGTAAATCTTTTGTAAACTGGTAACATTATATTTCAGGCTGTTTTTTTTAAATAGCGCTGATGACTTTTGACTACCTGCCAGGCTTATTATGACTGAAACTGAAAAAGGTATTGAGTTTGAATAAAATAATGTAATTATCAATTTTTTAAAAAGTTTTATTATTCGGTAGGTATAGCTTGGCCAGAAAGAGTAGAAAAAAATTGAGGTCGCAACTATCGTGTAGATGCTTTTAAATGGTATCATTTATTCTACTTCATAAACGATCTTGATACTTTAAGCATTTTTGTTAAATGTGAGAATACGGAAAATCATTAAACTAGATTCATAATTAGTAGTAAGGTCTAGTTTTATAATTGATAAATAAAAAAGCGCGGGCTGCCCTTTAAGTTGTGTCGTTTGAAATAAGTACAGACAATCTAATATATTATTACCATTTATTATTTTTAAAAGAATTCTCCACTATATTACAGCTTTGCGTGCGTCCGAAACCAGTGTTTAAAACATTTATTCCATTCTGAAGTGGGGATAGTCAAAATGGCCGAAGAAGCTGTAACCAAGAAGACTGTTTGATTTTGGGGAATGTAAAAAAATTGTTAGGGCTCAAGTCAGAGTTAACCTATCAATGCCCGCGAAACGAGACACAATAGTAAAACAATATCAGCGCGGTGACCGCGCTGATATTGTTTTACGGTCTGGGATCATGGGATCCGGACCGGTCGGGGATTCATGAATTAATTAAGACGTGTGATCTAAAATTTCGTCATTTTGCTAAGCTGGTGTTGTAAATTTGCCATCGCTTTTATTACTTCCGTTTGTTATGCGTCGGACACCGCTTTCTGATTTTCCTGGAATCAAAATAAAACATGAATTTAGAATGACGTAGGTGACGATCAAAAAATGCAATCGCTCTATAAAATAAAGTCATTGTGAAAGAAATTTCCAAATGTAAACAAACAACTAAAGTTATGTTAAATCCGTAAAAAACGTTGATGATATGGATTTTTGTACTTAGAGGCCTAACTGACGTTAACAGTAACTTAGATCATGAACTATATATATTATATAAAATTAGAGTAAATAAATACCTGGCATATCAGCAACTCGTTAGTAAAGATTGTCCAACTCGGTTAGAAGTTTTCCGGCATGATACTCCGCCAAACATCGTGTAAAAACATTGTAAATTACTTCTCTGGCACCATCTTTTATCGTCTTGCCCATTTATAATAACAATTCACTGACTAAAACGTATAATATCTACCAAAATCGCAAAAATTCACAAATCACTTTCTTTGTTTTGGTATTTTGACTGTTTTTTGACATTGTTTTTCGAGTTGCTATATGTGGAAAATTTTAGTTCATATTTATTTAATTTCTACTCTTTCTGGCCAAGCTATATATTACTTCGTATCTAGCTATTTAATTTTGATATTTTTAATTTTAGTAAAATACAAACTACTTATTAACTATTTATTATTCAAGGACTTTAAATTAAATTTGATAATACTTAATACCTATCTTACTTTACTTTTGATACCACAACTAAAAAGTGTAAAATAAAAAACTTACAACCGACTTCAATGTTAATAAAAAACAATTAAAAGTACAAAATAACTTTGATTTCGGAAGTCGATGTTAAATAAAGAAGAGACAAAACTAATCTATACTTCTATACTATCTATACTAATATAATAAAGAGATAAAATTCTTTTTTTGTTTGTATGGAATAATCTCTGAAGATCCTGGTTCTATTACATAAATGTATATATTGATAGAAAGCTGCTTTCTTCCTTTCTTTCTTCTTTCATAGGCTATATTTTATGTAAAAAAAGTGAACTAAAGGAATTCAGAAAAACTTTCACGCGGGCGAAGCCGCGGGCAAAAGCTAGTATTAAATACTTACCTACATGTACAGTTGTCGAAATAAAAATACTTTGAAAGCCAAATAAATTCTTGTTTAATCACCAGTTAGTTCAGCGAAGAAAACGGAGACGGAATGCGACTTCGAGCAGCCGAACATTTGCGGCTGGAAGCCGGACGAGTACCACGACTTCGACTGGAGAAGGCTGAACAAGAAGACCCCCAGTTCCTTCTTACAGACAGGACCCCAGTACGACCACACTTACGGAAAGAACGGATCGGGTAAGCAGAATCAGCCTATTAGTATTTCCACAGCTAGGACATAGGCATCCAAATTTTAAATCAGGGATCCTTGGCCGCATGCTTTCGGTAGTGGGGAGTCAATTGTGGACCTCTCATAGGCAACTCCTGTTGCTCGAGAGTAGCAGAGGAGATGGTCACATTTTCCGACCATCGCCACATTCAATTTGATATGACACTGTGCTCCTCAATCCAAGCCTGCCGGCTTAATCTATCCTGCCAGCTCAGTGTGTGTTAGCGCAACTTACATGGCTTCAAATTAGACTATACTTAACTAGTGCTTGACCGCGATCCCACATTCCCACCTGATGGTAAGCAGTGATGCAATCATTTATGGTGAGGCGCACTAGTTAGTAATAATAGTAGCCTTGAAGACATCCAAATTATAAACGGACGGGAAGACCGCAGCAGGCAAATTGTTACAGTCCCTCGATGTACGCAGTATAAACGACGAGGCGATACGCTTAGTCCGGCCGGACCGTAGAGGTTTCAACAACGTAAGGGTGGATAGTATAGTCGTCGTACGTGTGTTATATGTTATTTTATTTCCAGGTTACTACATGTACATAGAAAGCACGGGTAGGATTGCCAATGAGACCGCACGTCTGATGTCGCCCGTATACGAGCAGGACCTGGCGAAGGACGGATGCTTTGTCTTCTGGTACCACATGTTCGGAAGGTAAATATACCTCATCATCGCATACGCAACTCATTCATCCGAGATAGTCTCCGTGACGTGGGGGAAATACTGGAAGAGTGTCGTCTGCGATGGTATGATAGGCCACATCATACGCCGTCCTATGGAGCACGTTGGTCGGAGGTGCATGAATATGGCTGTCCTTGGGG
Source organism: Mythimna separata (assembly GCA_030763345.1). Classification (NCBI taxonomy): domain Eukaryota; kingdom Metazoa; phylum Arthropoda; class Insecta; order Lepidoptera; family Noctuidae; genus Mythimna; species Mythimna separata. The sequence goes on from CM061192.1 coordinate 12,379,828, forward strand.
CTAGGTCCAGTGGTAGCCCTCGTAACCGCTGGCTGGACGTCGTCAGACATGAGAGCCAAAGGCCTGACTGAAAAGGATGTTGAAGATCAGTCAAAGTGGAGTAAATGCAGCCGGAAGGTGGACCTTGGCAATAGCCGGGATTAACGCCATGTGGAAGAAGATAATCATTATTTCAACGTCCTGTACTGGACAGAACGTCTCCACAATTCAGACTTATTCAATCGCTTGTGATTTTCGCATCTATCGGATTACCGTGAGACCGTTTTCACATTATCCGATCCGATATCGGTATCGGACGCCGATCCGATATCGGGGTAAGTAAAATATATGAAATACTAGCAGCCCGTCCCGGCTTCGCACGGGGTAGACAATTATTGATTTTTGGAATTTTTCCCGTCAAATGACTACCCTACATATCCTACGCTACCCTACCCTACCTTCCCTACACTATCCTACACTACCCTACACTACCCTACAGTACCCTACACTACACTACGCTACACTACACTACCCTACACTACCCTACACTACACTACACTACCCTACACTACTCTACACTACTCTACACTACCCTACACTACCCTACACTACACTACGCTACACTACACTACCCTACACTACCCTACACTACAATACACTACACTACACTACACTACACTACACTACACTACCCTACACTACCCTACACTACCCTACTCTACACTACCCTACACTACCCTACACTACCCTACTTTACCCAACTTTTTTTTTTTTTTTAGATTTAAACTATCCTATCTCTTCGAACTGCACATGGTGTGCGAATTTTATTATAATCGGTTAAGTGGTTTAGGAGTCCATTGAGGACAAACATTGGGACACGAGATTTATATATATTAAGATGTACCTGTCTTTCATATTGTCCGGCCCGATATCGGATATCGGAGCAAGGCATTTCATACATTTTACTTACCCCGATATCGGATCGGCGTCCGATACCGATATCGGATCGGATAATGTGAAAACGCTCTCAGTTTTGCCTGTGCAAGCCGGTTTGTACATGGAACACCGTGACAGTTTTACCAACCACACGCACGGTGATCCGTGTACAAATCGGCTTGATCAGGCAGATCTGTGGTGAAGCTTGTGCGTGTGGTAGGTCCATTACTGAAGTGATGCAGACGCGAGACATACAGCTGTGCAGCAGGTCTAAGCAGCATGTTCGATTAAATATTATGATTCTTCATTACAGAAGCATGGGTGGGCTCGTGGTATACCAGAAGCCAGCTAAGCTATCGATGTACCAACTGCAAGTACTGCTGCTACAGAAGAAAGCACAGAACTACACGCTGTTCGAACAATGGGGACAACAGGGCAACGAGTGGCACAAATCCATCGGCATGCTGACTGATCTTGGGGATAACTTTCAGGTTAGTTCTCGTTTAAACCTTAATTCATGAATCCCCGACCAGTCCTATGAGACCGCGCTGTTATTGTTTTACTATTGTGTCTCGTTTTGTGGGTATGTGATAGGTTAAATGGGACTGGGCCGGACATGTCTGCCGAATTCCGATCGAGCGTTGGGCTAGTAAAACACAAGATTGGTACCCTGAAATCGCACGACGGGGTCGCGGCAAACCAAGAAGGAGATGGCGGGACGACTTGGATGTCGTCCTTAGACCTATGTGCCTATCTTTCATATTGTCCGACCCGATGTCGGATATCGGAGCACGGTATTTCATACATTTTACTTACCCCGATATTGTATCGGCGTCCGACACCGATATCGGATCGGATAATGTCTTACGCTCTTAAGAATTGGCAAGAAGTGGCTCAAAGCCGGGAACGATGGAATTAATGGAGGCAGGCCTTTGCCTAGCAGTGGGATAATATAGGCTAGGTATAATAATAATAAATATAATAATACACCTTTTAATTGGGCCATAGAAACCAAGGATGATATTGTAAAATATCACTAGTTTTATTAAGCTACTACTACTTTGATTAAGCCATGCTATGTTATGATATGCTGCTGTCTTTGCTTTAAAGCTCCATACACTATGCTGATAATATTTTTTTAATACAGTTGCTCAAAAAGTGGCGTATTGCAGGGACGTATAGCGTTCGGGAAGTGGGCTATTACATACTCGTGCTTTTTCTTTCCCAACTGTCAAAATAATGTCTATTAAAAAGAAAAATCAACCACGAAGTTTTTACTAAAAAAAGTTTTAGTGCTAATATTTCTAAAAAGAAGATATGATACTAAATTTTTTCAATATCAAATTTAATTATTTGATTCAATGAGTTAGTTTAAGTTTCATTTCATTTCATCTCATTAAATTTCATTTTCATTTCATATCAATAAAAAAAATCTACTGAAGACTTAGCTGTATGGGGATAGTTTCCTTTGCTTACCCAGAATGGGTGAAGAAAACAAAAAAAAAATAATACTTATGCTTATATGAGTTATATTCTTCTATGGTTGGCGCCATTTTGATTAGTTAGTTGAGTTTATTGTGTTTTTATTATTTCATTAAATTGCTTCATTTTTTCACAACTGTATTAAAAATAGTCGTTCAGTACACGTGCGGAACCGTCATTGCAACTTGTTCCGACTGTCAACCCTCACCTTCGGCTGCGCCTCGGCTCGGGTAGACATTTGTCGGAACTCTTTGCAATGACAGGCTTTCCGCACTCATAATGAAATATAACTACTATTATTCAACAGATCGTGATCGAAGGCATCAGAGGCCAGAGCTTCATGAGCGACATAGCGATAGATGACGTGTCCATACAGCACGGCGAGAACTGTACCAAAGCCATGCTCCAGACCACTACTCCACCTATTGTGCTACGTAAGACATTAAATCTTTTGACATAACTAAAATTTCTGAGTTGAATAAAATTGCATTGCTTGTAAAAGGCTGCTAAGTCATAAGTACTAACATGCTATAACACCAATATTGTATATGGTAAGTTGTCCCACATTGAACCAGGTAAATTTCAAAGTCTCATAGTGGGCTGGATGTTCAATCAATGCCTTTAATTTTTTGTGTATAGTTAGCATATTTATTTAGCTTCAATTTTGTAAAACATTAATTTCTCATATTCCTTTTAGTTTCGGTGTAAAACAGGTTTTTATGAAAAATGATTTTTGGTTCAATGAGTACCACAGGTGGTACACATTTAACCAGGATATCGTCCACATTGAGACACCTTATTAACGATGTCTTCTAGTTTAATTATTATTATTGTTTATTATTATTTCTTTATTTACTTTTTTAAAACATATTAAATATATTTTTAAATATTTCTTACAAAAATAATAAAAAAAACATTTAAAAATATAAAAAATAGAATGCCACCGTTAGCGGGAGCAGGGTCCAAGCTACCGGTGGTTAGGGCTCCAGAGACAGGAACCTCCTCACGATACGAGCCGTATCCAGGAGTACTGCCTTCTGTATCAGGCCCTTGATCCAACCGCGCAACGACAGCTTCGACAGGTGGTCGTCGAAGCTTTTGGCCATCAGGCCATTGGCGGTCACAACAATCGGCACAATGACAGCCGAGTCCACATTCCACATGTCGACAACCTCGTGTGCCAAGTCGAGATATTTAATCTGTTTCTCTTTCTCGGCTTTCACGAGGTTCTCGTCATGCGGGATGGTGACATCGACTATCATTGTGCGGCGCGCTAATCGGTCTATCACCACTATATCCGGCTTATTGGCTACAATAGTCCGGTCAGTGATGATAGACCGATCCCAGTACAGCGTGACATGGTCATTTTCGAGAACTGGGTCGGGCACATACTTGTAATACGGTACCTCTGATTCCACAAGTTTGTATTTCAGAGCAAGTTGCTGATGAATAATCCTGGCTACTTGGTTATGCCTGTGCAAATACTCGCCGTTAGCCAGACGAGAACAACCAGAGATAATATGTCTAATGGACTCTCCCGGACGATGGCATGCCCGACACACGTCCACCGTCCCGTCCTTAATTATATGTCTCCGGTAGTTATTCGTCAGGATAACTTCGTCCATAATCGCACAGACAAAACCTTCAGTTTCCCCAAAGAGGTTACTGAACCGTAACCAGGCCACGGACGCTAAGAAATCTACATCAGGCTCATGGAGAGCCCGATAAAAGCGCCCGTGGAGCTCCTTGCTTTTCCATACTTCCTTGCGGTCATCAGTAGTTAGTACCACAGGTTTGTGCCAGTTCTCTTTAGCCATGGACAACGGGGTTAGTCCCTCGTCCATTGCTACCACATCTCGGTGCATACCCACGTCGGAATTGAGAAAATACTCTCTGAGGCTGCACACCTCGCGGTTGTGCAGAGTTTTGGCGTTTAAAAAGCCTCGACCTCCACATTTCCGCGGGATGTACAGTCTCATCACCGACGAGCGTGGGTGATGCATCCGATTTGCGGTCAGCAATGTACGAACTCGCCTATCCAGAGCGTCTAGCTCAGTCTGAGTCCATTTGAGTATGCCAAAAGCGTACATCAAGACCGGCATGACCCAACCATTGAAGGCGCGCACCTTATTTCCGCCCGACAGAAGGCTGTTTAAAACCTTCTTCAGGCGGCCAAAGAAGCGCTCCTTCAATGATTGCTTCATGTCAGCGACGTTAATGCCTAACGCTTCCGACATACCATACCATTTATTATTATTATTATTATTACAAATACTTTGTAATAATAATAATAATAAACAATAATAATAAAAATCAGCCTTATATTTATAAAAATCACTTTAAATCATATGCAATTAAACCAAGAGTCTAAGGGCCTGTTTCACAATGTCCGAGTAAGCACTACTCACTGAATAAATTAAAAAATTTGACAGAATTTGTATGAAATTATCTGTCAAGTAAGATACTCGAAACTTAATCATAGGTGGTGAAATAGGCCCTTAGTCTTATACATCACAAAACCTTTTCAGTCAAATTCTTATCATATTTTAACGTTTGAATCCCCAACCGGTCCTATGAGACCGCGCTGTTATTGTTTTATTATTGTGTCTCGTTTCGCGGGTATCTGAGTAATTAATAATAAAAACAAAAGTAACAGTTTTTAGTTATAAAAACAAAAGTACCTTCCATAATATAACAAATTAAAATTAAATTAAAATAATTGTAAAATACACTCCTTTAACGACTGGGGTGTACACAGTAAACCGTGGTTCAATGTGTAACACCCTCAGGTGGTTCAATGTGAGACACACCACGTTTTGATCACTAAACTCAAAATTTTACCGGCAAATCAATCTCTTAAAATCATGACTTATAGCGCTTTTAATTGCTAAATAACCGTAAAAAACAGTGTACGTATAAATAAATTGATATTATTTAAACGAAAAAAGCTAAAAAAGAATGAAATTGGCAAAAAATATTTACTTTTTGAGTCTGTTTGCTTTCGAATACTCCTCACACAACCACTTTCCACGCGATCGCCACGCAAACTAGTGGGCAGAAACGGAACGTAAATACCTCTCTTTCACTCATATTAGTGCGGTTTGGCAATGTCGCATTTTCGAGATTCGGCGGTGGTTCAATGTAGCTGCCTGGTTCAATGTGAGACACCCGACCCTACTTAGTTCGCAATAAACACTTTGACTTTGACTTGTACATAGGTATAATATCCGGCAAATAAGTTGGCAAATTTCGCGCATGGTGCACAAAAAAGCGAATGAGCGATCGGGACGTAACGCAGTGCGGAGGCAAAAGTCGTCTAACGCACCAATCATAAACTACTATTGTAATACTGACCAATCGCGCGCCGGATCGGCGCTACCTCATACCCCGTGTCCCGCTTGACCACCAAATAGATCTAAAAAACGATTTCTCTGCCCTCCAGCCCCTAAAGCGCAGTAAAAACAGTTCTGCGTATTGGCAAGTTACGTGCCGCCGGTTATAGCATTTCATTCTTAGCAACTGCGACTCGTGGCCGCGACTAGGTCGCTCGATCCACTGCTTACTATGGATTTGTACGGAGTACTTAAAAAATCAAGCGACCGCGTAGCGCAACCTCATCACCATCATCATCTGCCTAGCCTTTTCCCAACTATATTGGGGTCGGCTTCCAGTCAAGCCGGATTTAGCTGAATACCAGTATTTTACGAGGAGCGGCTGCCTACCAGACCTCCACAACCCATTAACTGGGGTAACACGGTACTTCATGGCAAGACTGGAGTCAGATTTACTGGCTTCTGACTATCCGTAACGACTGCCAAAGATCTTCAAATGACAGCCGGGACCAACGGCTTAACGTGCTTTCCAAGGCACGGAGGAAACTCGTTATGTTAAGATGGTCACCCATCCACAGACCAACCTAGGCAAGCGTTGCTTAACCTTGAAGATCGATCTGTGCGGCTGTTATTATCTAGCCACGAGCTCCTCAAATCAAATCAAATCATCATCATCTACCTAGCCTTTTCCCAACTATATTGGGGTCGGCTTCCAGTCAAGCCGGATTTAGCTGAATACCAGTATTACGAATATAGATATATTATAGATATGATGCTTAACTATGTTTTAATGAACGCTTCTAATTGTCAAAAGAATCTTGCGTCGGCCGCTGCGACCTCTATAACGAAGCCGCGGACTACCGAGGCTGCAGCTGCAGCATCATCTGCATCATCCATGATACCTGCTGCTCTGACTTCTTGGACGTCTGCAATTTTAATAACGGTGAGTATTCTGTTGTAGGGCTTTCATCCCGACCCCGGCACGAAGCCTCTGGGGAACATGGGAAATCCGAAAGGTGCCCACCATGTCCCCCAGATCGAAGGCAACGAAGGAACGGGGTAGGGGTTTTGTCAGTAAAAGTCTGACACACCGCTCTGCCCAAGAGGACGAGGAGTTTTCTAGATTCGGGCCTAATAACCCCAGTCCCGGGAATAACGAGACTTTCAAAACTAGCGTAGATTTAAAAAAAATTAGACACACACTGCTCGATACGACGCAACATTTAACAGGAGACTCCGTTTTGAATTTTTGCCTTCAAAATTTAGATTTCTAAACAGTTCTTTAAAAGTATTAAAGAATAAGCTCACTATGTTAAGTATTTTGTTATATACGTACAATCCTACTCAATTTGATTGAGAGGAAGTTAGGTCCTTTCCTCGTATCCTCTCCAAGATTGCGTCAATTGAATTAAAAATGATTTGGGATGTCTAAGGTTTTGCGCTATTAACGTTGCATATAGAAACTAATTAAAACTTGTTATTTCAAAGGTAATGCAGAAGACTACTCAAGCTCAAGCAGCTCAGAAGCACCACCGCAAACAAAGAAACCCCCCTTTTCTCCTAGACCTACTACCTCTACTACTACTACTACCAAAATGCCTGCAAGTAATACCACCACTAATAAATTGTCTGAAACTACTACCACTGACAAAGAATTGACTAAAAATACTACCACTGATAACAAATTGCCTGAAAATACTACCACTACTACCAAATTGCCTGAAATTACTAACACTACTACCAAATTGCCTGCAACTACTACCGCTACTACCAAACTGCTTGAAACTAATAAAAGGTCTGCAACTAGTACTACTAATACAGCAACTCCTCCTACTACCCCTTATACTTTCACAACTGTATTACAACCTGTCTTTACTCGTAAAATAATTACCATAGAAGTATCGCAGACCAGTTCTTCGATCATTTCTATTGTGCGGACGACGATGGACGAAGCGGGGGTTAAAACCGAAGATGTTTGTACCTGTCACTGCGGAGGCAGTGTTACGGGATAATGTAGATGCTAAGAAAATATAGCGACTGTGAACTGGCAATCGGTCCTATCTAAATTTTTTGAAGATTTCCATTTTTAATACCATTTGATTTACTATTTCATACTCCGCAGCATCTCAGAAAAAAATTTTGTAGCCAGAATCGACTTCATTCAACTTGTACTAACTCACAACTTCTTTTGTTGAATTCAATTGTCCTGCTTCGTTTTTATAGGTACTAGAAGGACGCTTATTATCCAACTTTTTTTTATTAATAAGATATGCATAAAACATATTAAAAAAACACGTTTTTTTATTAAATATACCAGATGCTATATTAATGACGAAAACAAGTCTTTTCTTCATTCTGTAAAGTGGCCAAACGTGAGATAGGACCGATTGCCTGTTCACAGTCGATAGTCCATCTAATGAAAGCGCGACCTGAGAAAAGGAGGTTAAATCCAAATATTTTGTATGTGGTATTACTAAGTAGTAGGAGAATCATGTCTTGACACTTCTCAATTTTTTTTATTTCCTACAATTGCGGCTGAATAAAGTTGCCATTTAATTTAAAAAAAACAAACTCCAGGTCGCGCTTTCATTAGACGCACTCTAATAATAATTTTGAAGTTCACCTTGATACCGATGTTGATGATGAATATTTTTTTTATTGTATTGTATTTTATTCGTTATTGTACACAAAAAACATTACAAACAACATGGTGATATAGATCGTTGATGCTTAACTCAGCAATGAGTTTTCTTCCAGCAAACCTTTGAGTTATAGAGAATAACATTAACTAGGGTAGGATCCAGTGCACAATATAAAATTATATACTAACCTAAATAATTTTATTATTGAAGTTTTTTTTGATATATTGTATTGTTTTTCTCTGAATGTCGCCTATAGTTAGGGTTAGCAGTTTAAAAAAAAAGTCTGGAAAAAAGGCCTTTCCAGTGTAAAATATTGAGATTTTTCTCTCAATCGTAGGTACACTAAAAAATTTAAAAATGTATATTAAATAACCAAAAAAAAATCTTACATAAAAAGGTATCTTGATTTTAATTGCGCAATTATTACCAAAGGAAGTTTATTTTTAGTTTAATTTCTAACTTTTTATTAAAGAGATCTATAAAATGTAAGCTGTATTTTATTTGAAATTCAAAAAAAACCCCTGAGATTTCATGCCGCTATCCTGAGAAGAGTAAAAAAATCTTGAAAAACCCTGAGATATGGTTACGATACTTACAATAAAAATATAGCTGTCTCTATTTTGTTTATTTGGCTCACCAACAATTGACTACACGTAAACAAATATATGACATAGATTCAATAAACTAGTAAGTATAGCAATCTCTTACAGGTGAGCACAACATGCATAACTTTATTGTTAGTTGACGTTTAATTAAAACTAAGTTGGTCACCGAATATAATTACTGCATAAATCTAAAATATTTAAAATGAAAACTAAACTAACATGCCAGCCTTAACAACAATGTGATTTTAAAATGGTCCTATAATTTAGATCTTATACTTAAAAGTTTTTTTTTATTAATAATACTCATAACTTAATTTGTCTGTATAACAAAAACTCTAAACTAATTGAGCTAACTAACTAGCATTGTCATACAGCGTGGCAATGCCGCCAGTCTTTTGGGCACATTACCGGTCGACAGCGATGTGGAAGAGTTTTTTGACGCCATACTTTAGATAGTTCCTATAATCTATACTAATATAATTAAGAGATAAAGTTTGTTTTTTTGTTTGTATGAGGTAATCTGTGGAAGTACTGGTCCGATTGCAAAAATTTTTACACCAATAGAAAGCTGCTGTATTCCTGAGTGACATAGGCTATATTTAATGTCCCCGCAGCTTCGCCCGAAGTTTTCTATAATTATATAATTCCTTTAAACTTATTAAATTCACCTAGCAGACAAGCAGTTGTTAAAAAACAGGTGGCTGTAGCGATGCGCAAAGGCAAGAGTTTTTATTCGATCGTTTCAATTGTTCGAACATTTCGGTGTTTTCGAGTTTAACTCGAGTCCGACTCGGTCTGATATTGCGACTGGCGCATAGCGCGTTCATCCGCGATTTCTGATGGCTTAGAGTTTCGAGTGAGAGTGACTAATTCAAACAGTCGAAAACTAGCGGTCGATTCCATCATCATCATCTACCTAGCCTTGTCCTACCTATATTGGGGTCGGCTTCCAGTCAAGCCCAATTTAGCTGAATACACAGGCTCGACAGTTAAGTTGTTTTTACTGTACGTTATTTTACAATTGTTTTAATGTATTTTTGTTTTGTTGTGCGTCCATTTAGGACGGAATAAACGTGGATTTCTTTCTTTTTTTTTAACATTTAGCAAATGAAATGTAGATGCGAAATTCTGTGAAGTGCGAAGTGAATTCATTGCTTCGTATTCGTTTATAACTTCATGCTATTGATATAAAAGGTTTCAATTGTTAAATATTTTTAATTATAATAATATGATCATTAATTCATTATCTTAATCACAACATAATGCAAGTGTGCCAGCAGAAATAAAACGTTATCGGCGAGCAAACTAAACGCATGTTATTGACGAACGCGCTTTTAATTCGTATAATAACAAAATTCATATAAATATTTATTATCATTTATCGTTATATTAGCAAATAGCATAGCAATAGCAATTAACATGCTAAGACTTACGAATTCGCATGCTAATGAAATTTATGCGAAATAGCATTAATTCTCATCACTAATTATTATGCCTAGAAACTTTGCGACTAGTACTTGATCTACTTTTTGTCCACTATAATGTTTTAGTGATTGTGGTAACATACGTTGATAAAATTGCATTATGGTAGTCTTCGGTATATTAATAATCAAATTGTTTTGGTCAAGCCAGTGTATAATGTCAACTAAAGTATTATTTATGTCTTGTTCATATGTTTTCATGTCATTACATTCAATCAAGGCAGTGCTATCGTCAGCAAATAAGACCATGGGATGGTCAATGCAGCGGGGCAGGTCATTAATATAAAGCAAGAATAATAAAGGTCCCAGCACACTGCCCTGTGGTACGCCATATCTAATAAATCTTTCCTCAGACAAGTATTTCTTTTCGCACCTAGTTTTCAAACATATTTTGGTTATTTCTGTGTATTGCTTACGGTTGGAAAGGTATTTTGAGATTAAGTACATTTCCTCTGATGCCTATTATGTTTATCTTGCTGATAAGTGTTTCATGATCAACACAATCAAATGCTCATGTCATGTCTGTAAAAACCACACAATTTGGTATTTTTTTATCCATATTCTTAATTATAACATTTATTAGATCATAAACGGCTGAATTTATACCCCTATTCTTTCTGAATCCCTTTTGTTCCTCACTCAATTTGTCTATAGAAGAATAAATTATTTTATCCATCACCTTAGAAAAAATAGGGATCAAAGCAATGGGCCTATAGTTGGTTAGATCTTATGTATCATTTTTTTTCAGAAGTGGCTTAACTATTACTGTTTTTAAACTGTCCGAAAATACTCCAGAACAAATGGATAAATTGAGTATGTGACTAAGATGCGAGGCTATTTCATCCGTTACATATTTTACAACTGCTGTTGATATACCGTCATACCCTGTGCTACTTTTGTTTTTTAACGATTTTATCGCCGTTATAACATCTTGAGGTAAAGTTGGTTGCATAAACATTGAATATGGATTATTTAATAAGTTAGTAGTGTTTGGTGCTGAATTTGACGTTAAGTTATTTTGTGTTTGATCTATGAAAAAATTATTAAAAGCATTTGCAATTTCTGTCGGATCGGTAATAGTAGAACCCTGCACTTTTATCTGAGAAATAGGCTCAGTAATTCCTACCTTGTTGTTTATTATCTGCCAGGACGCTTTTGATTTATTGTTCGAGGTGTTAACAAAGTAATTACTTTGCGCTTTTTGTGTCAATTTAATTATTTTCCGAAATCTTCGCGAATAATATCTGAAATTATTTTTATTAAATACTAGCTTTCCCCTGCGATTTCACCTGCATTTTTCGTTACAGCTTCGCTCCCGTGGGTCGTAGCGTGATGGTATATAGCCTATAGCATTCCTCGATAAATGGGCTATCTAACACTGAAAGAATTTTTCAAATTGGACCAGTAGTTCCAGAGATTACCCCCTACATACAAACTTACAAATATTAGTATAGAAGATTGATGGCTCGCGTCTATACTTCCACAATAAATGCCTTTGCTTTTTACTGCACACTCTGATGCCATGTGATACCCATTTAACATTCCTATTGATTTAACGGTAATTAATTTGAACGGAAAGCATAGGTCATACAGTAAGCGAAAATTTTCTAGAAAGTAGTCATATAGCTGTAGCTACATTAGGATCTTCAGTTTTATAAATTTCAGAAAATGAAAGACATTTTAAATAATTTTTGAACTTCTTTAAATTTTCACTGGATAGGTCACGTTTTTTATTACGCCAAGAGTTTGTCCTACATGATTTATTAACCTTAACATCTAATATCTGAGCGGTATGGTCTGACAGTGCAAAGTCCACCACTTTTGAATCACATCTTAATTGAGGGGTGCGGGCAAAATTGTCCAAACAGGTTCTGCTGGCCAACCTAGTAGGTTGTCGCAGTTCTAACTCCAGATTGTAGCCCAAAAGAAAGTTTTCAAAGTCCCGAGTTACGCTATTTCTTTTTAATGTGTCTGTTATTACTCAGATACCCGCGAAACAAGACACAATAGTAAAACAATAACAGCGCGGTCTCATAGGACCGGTTGGGAATTCAAACGATATTGAAGTCCCCACACAAAATTATTTTCTTATTTGATTTAGTACCTTCATAGCGAATTTAGAATAATCTCAAATTTGTCATAAAATACATTTAAATTATTAGACTTTGGTGGCCTATAAACACATATAATTATTAGGTTTTGATTCGTCAATCCTATACCACAACATTCGATGACATTAGCTATGGAATGCCGCCGAGCCTGTCACGCCCTCCCTCTCCTCCCAGAGCGGGAGAAGTTAAGGGGGATGCTTCAGGTCAGCCCGCGAAATTCAAATTTTCTTACGTTTTTTGCATTTTGCAAGCCAGTGGTAGGTTGTATGAAGTTAAAAATACTTACGCGACTGTAAAACGTAACTAGTTATATAATTATAACCATAAAAATTATCAATACTAGTCTCCAAGCTCACCTAAGTGTTGGAACGTTTTTGACCTCGAAAAAATCGTTAGAAATCGTTTTAAGGAATTTTGACCAAGTGCTGCCTATAATGAACACCTAACGCATTTTGTTCCTCAGCCTAATACAATCAGTAAACCGAAGCTCTTCAAAATCTGCTCCAGGAGTCAAGAGAAAAAAAAAGTTTTTCCAACCTAACCTAAGTTAGAAATCGTTTTAAGGAAGTTTCACCAAGTGCTGCCTAGAATGAACACCTCATGCATTTTGTTCCTCAGGCCAGTACTAATTAGCAAACTGAAGCGCTTTGAAATCTGTTCCAGGAATCAAGAGAAAAAAAGAGTTTTTGCAACCTAACCTAATCTAGGCCAATACTAATCAGCAAAATACTAATTAGTATTAGCCAGAGGAACAAATTGCATTAGGTGTTCATTCTGGGAAGCACTTGGTCAAACTTCCTAAAAAAGATTTCTAACTTAGGTTAGGTTAGGTTGGAAGTCTTTTTTTTTTCTTGACTCCTGGAGTAGATTTCAAAGCGCTTCGGTTCAAATCAAATCAAATCAAATCAAATAATTTATTCGCGTAATATGGTACATAAATATGGTACATGAACGTTACATTAGGTACATAACATAACAGAAAAGAACCTCATATTAACCATTTCTGGTATGCGAAACTTAAAAACAATAAATGGTTAGGTACAGTAGGCACCTTTACCTATACATACTCTATTACATACTAACTTAGCTGACTATTATTGCACTAATAGGAACATAGTAAGATGTTACAATAATTTTTTATTCTTATAACTAAGGTATTCCTGGGTCGTGTAGAAACATTTATCGACTAGCCAGGTATACAATTTTTTTCGGAATAGTGTAATGGGTAGGTCTTTCAGATCACCCGGTAATTTGTTAAATAATTTAATTGACATAGGGTAACAGTTTCTTCGATACAGATCAGTTTTTATATTGGGTAAGGGAAAGCTATTAGGATAACGGGTATTAAAATTACAATAATCACCAAAGGATTTGTATAAATACAGATGTGTCTTAACGAAAATACAAGCCTCAAATATATACATGGACGGTGCTGTTAGTAAGTTGAGTTTTTTAAATAATGGTTTGCATGAAGTTAATGAGTCTACGTTACAAAGTGCACGAATACACTTCTTTTGAGCAAGGAATACCCTATTAAATTCTACCGAACCGCCCCATAATATAATACGAAGGGTAGTGTAGTACAATTTTTTTTCAAAATGAAGTGCCAAAGTTAACGAACAATATTTTTATGAACCATGACTCACTAAAACTTAACTTATTTTATTAAATTAACAATGTTTTTTGCAATAATTTGTAGTTGCGATTAATAGCATCGTTAATGAAGATCACAAAATTAAAAAAATCACAGCGAAATTGTGACATTGGTGATCACAAACCTTAAAAATGCGACCAAGGGTGTCGAATTTCAACTTTTTTTTAAAAACGTCTATTATCGCTGAACTGAGTGATATGGATTTTATTTTGTATTTTTCCCAGAACTGGTATAGCTTGACCTTTCATCCGGTTCCAGATTATCGTTGAGTTTTGGGACACCCTGTATACTATTTTGTACAGTAAAATAGCTGCATTCGAAACAGGCTCTGATAAAATAGTTTGAACAAAACCAACATCTATCAAATTAATTTTAAATGTATTCATCAGCACCTCTCTAGCAGCTCGGGTCCTGACGCATTCCACCAACAAGTGAAATAAACTTTTGATTTCAAAACTGCCTGTGGGTAAATGGTTTTGAAAGGTGAGTCTGTACTCCTTCGTAGCTACTGTCAATACTTGGACAACACAACTTGGATACAATTCTAATAGCAGACTTGAGGTCATGTTCCGTGAGCTACACGGTTGTAGATGAAAGAAAGAAAAGAAGAAAGAAAAACATTTTATTTGCACAAAACAATGGCGACTTTACAGATTAGTTAACACAAAAAGAAAAACAAATCAGCTAGGAATATGCGCCACGTCCATGCAAAACGGCCGAGCGCTCAGCATGGTGCTGTGGGCACACATAAATTATAGTGCGACTAGTCCACAGCGCTGGTTTTCAGCGTCGGCCGGTGACGCTATCGACTCTAAAACGTCGGATCGGTTGTGCCAAATCAATTAGAAAACTATACATAATATTACATAAATAATTGGTATTTATTAATAGTTAGTGTTAAAAAAATAAATAAAATAAAATAATACTAAAAGCTGAATACAAAAAAACCGTAATATCCTCGCGCCAACACATTCGCAAATCATTCACTTCAGTCGAAACTGTGGTTGAAAAATGCACCCGCCATCAAAGGGCGTTGAAGGTCATAGATTACATCTGCTATCTACACGGATTGCAAAAGCAAAGTCACCTCTGTAGGGACGCCGGATTCCGTCCGTGTAGCCCATGCTCCACAAGATTTCACCAAGGTGAACTATGTTAGTTCATGAATACCCGAGCGGTCTCATTGGACCGCGCTGTCATTGTTTTACTATTGTGTCTCGTTTCGCGGGTATTGATAGGTTAAGACGCTAGATTACACCCGTGTGGTCCACGCTTTACCGCAGTCCTCGCAAAAAAGCCAACGGAAGGAAGGCTTTGAGTTTTAGTCAGTAAAACTCTGTAACTCCTTCCCGCTCCAACAAGAGTAGGAGAAGTTATTTATAGATCCAGATTAAGGGGCAAGATAGAGATGATTTTTGTCTGTATTATTGTGAAAAATACGGATAGTCAGAAGCCAGTAAATCTGACTCCAGAAGTACCATGTTACCCCAGTTAATGGTTTGTGGAGGTCTGGTAGGCAGCCGCTCCTCGTAAAATACTGGTATTCAGCTAAATCCGGCTTGACTGGAAGCCGACCCCAATATAGTTGGGAAAAGAGTAGGTAGATGATGATGATTATTGTGAAAAGTATTCCCCGACATTCACATCACGAAATATTAAGTGTTGACGGATGACTAAACAACAAAATGTTAGATCTGACCTTGTTTCTTTGTAAAGTTAGTAAACAATCATCCGATGTGTATAGCATTTCGTGATTTGTCTTGATGTACTGGCCCAGTGGTTTGGGCACCTTCGAAACATGGCAAGTATATATATATAACTAGCAGCTCGTCCCGGCTTCGCACGGGGTAGACAATTATTTATTTTTGGAATTTTTTCTACACCTTCGGTTACATTGTTCAAATTTTACC
This sequence comes from Mythimna separata, assembly GCA_030763345.1. NCBI lineage: Eukaryota > Metazoa > Arthropoda > Insecta > Lepidoptera > Noctuidae > Mythimna > Mythimna separata. Next base: position 12,395,960 of record CM061192.1, read on the forward strand.
AAGGATCCCTAATTTTTTTCAAAATGAAATGTAGCCTATGTTAAATTGGAAGAATGTAGCATTCTATTGGTGAAAGAATTTTTTAAATCGGCCCAGTACTTTTTGAGCCTATTCATTACAAACATACAAAAATAGGTACAAATCTCTCCTCTTTATAATATTAGTATAGATTACAAATTCCCAAATAAAAAACCGGTACCTACTACTAAACCTGTGGTCTTTTGACCTGATAACGTCGTGGGTAGAACGGAAGAGAGACGGACCGAAAAATATTGGTCATATCCTGACAGTCATACTTATGATCGGATTCCAAAAACCCAAAGTGATTCACGGTATGACTGTGCAGGGTTTAAGGGTAGTAGTTAGTGATAAGATAACAAATTAGCTACTGTACTAATCTGTTTTTACAAAACAGTAAGGATTGTTGATTGTGTTCAGTGGAATATCGGTGGTAGGAAGCTTCCTCTGATAAGTGTGGGTACATCCCGTTCAGGGCAAAGATTATGTGAATAGGCAGAAGCGACATTGAAGTAGATGGTTTAGAATGAAGTTAACTGAAGCTCTATAAAAAAAAATTATAATTTAATTATGTTGGAATAACTAATGTCTATGATTTTATGAGTAAATTAAATCGACTTTGAAAATGGGACCAGAGATTGAAAAGTTGAAAGGGAATTGTTTGTCTTAGTATGGGCAAATAACTAGAGAGTGAACGAGTGAGTAAGTGTACTTGTGGATAGATGAATTGGGAGACCAAAGAAAAAATGTATGGATTGTGTGAGACAATGATATAAAATTGTAAAATAAAAAAATACAACCGACTAAAAAGTACAAAAAGTCAGTTTTTCTATAGTAATTTCCTCTCTTCGTTAAATAATACCGACTTCCGACTTTAAAGTTATTGGTCTTAAGTTGTAGTCTCAACAACGTCTACAATAAATAAATCTTTCGTATTTTTTTTAATACAATCAAATTATTTTCCAATTTATTTGGTTTGCCGTAGGCATTGATCACTACAAATAGTAAAAAATAAGAAAAAAAGTAGTAAACTGTATTATGGTTCTTTATAAGTCATTGACGGTCGTAGGCACTAAACAAATCCAATGTACCGTCTGCAACAGCGCGTAATCTTTGCCGCGTTCAATGTGAACAATATACAACAATATAGTTGAAAGAGCATTTAAAATGTGTACGTAACGACAACCAGTCTAGTCCTAAAATATGAAGTAACATGAACTTTATTTATTATTTAAATTAAAACAGAAAAATATCGTGCTACATCGGAAAAGTATTAAAGTGCAAAATGTTTTTAAAGTGTATATTATTTTTGTTTGTACTCAGTTTTATTGAAGCAGGTAATTATTTTATTTTATTCATTAATTTTAAGGTTTTATTAATGTTATTTAATCTTTACGGTTTGAAAGGTTTGTAATGATAGATACAATTACATTTATAATATTAAGAGTTCCATCATGCTGTTTTTAAATTCATATACCGACAAACTATGCTTGACTGGTAGCCAATTATCTTATTCATCATTGCTTCAAATAGTTATATATTAATTGTTTTTTTTTAATGCGCAATTTTTGACCCAAATCATATATTTTTTTCTCTTCTTTAATTAACAATGCAAATGTGTATGTTACACTATAGAGTAAGACAGACAATCATTAAAAACATAGACATTTCGCTCTTTCTACAATTTTTTTTTTCATTACTAATAATGATATGAAATACTTAGAATAAATCGATTAACGCTCGATTTTTAAATTCCTGAATGGACAGTGTGAACAGTTTTCAAATCGTGGCAATAGAATGTTTTTAATAAATTACATACTTAAATTAAACTTTATAGGTTTACCTAGATATAATACTTAAATCGTAGCAAATGTAAGTGGTCTATGAAATATTAAGTAACTACATAAAAGTAATATTTAAACTATAGCTTGAATAGATTCATTGGGACCTTATTACATACAGAAGCGCCGACAAGCTATTAGAACCATTTGAATAAAGACCCAAGTATACGTCATGTCATATAATTGCGGACAGAAGCCGTTTTCAGCATTTGATATCTGCGTACGAGTGATTTTTGGTCTGTTCACATCCGTTGCTATCTCGGTTACGTCCATCCGCCATGACTGCGTGGGTGCATATTACTCGTTACCGAAAAGAAAAAGACTTGTAAAAGGGTTACATAAATATACAAAATCTCTATCGAATTCTGTCTTTCCTGATGTCGAAAATCCCCAATCTTTAGTGAAAAAGTAAAAAAAATTCTAAGCAAGCGTGTTCTACTTTGATCAACCACATCTTCTAATTACCAGTATGCAAACTAATTCTCTCCCTCTCCTAGAGAGGAGACCTGAGTCCCAACAGTGGGAACATTATAAGGCCGATGGTAATGCTAATGCTAAACTAATTCTCTACCGAATTCTGTGCTTTCTCACTATCCTAGATCTTTAAGGTAAATGTAAAAAATCTTTTAGGCAAGTGTGCTCTATTATTGACCACATCTTTGCTTACCTAAATCCAGCAAGCAAAGATGGGCTAAGGTAGACTTGCGTTTGATCACTCTCTTACCGTGAGAAAGTGGTAAAAACATAGGTAAGAAAGCCATTGTGCTAATAAGATAAGTAACCTTAATAAAATGTTGTGTGATGTGATGACTGTCAGTCACCCCATACTAAAATTTTACTCTTGTATCGTGGATACCAATGAGTTAACTCAGAAGCACAAGACACCCAGACTGGGAACAACTATCTGCAAGTCCTAATTATATAGAAATATTTGTTCCGTGTAATCTCTCAACCATCATCATCTGCCTAGCCTTTTCCCAACTATATTGGGGTCAGCTTCCAGTCAAGCCGGATTTAGCTGAATACCAGTATTTTACGAGGAGCGGCTGCCTACCAGACCTCCACAACCCATTAACTGGGGTAACACGGTACTTCATGGCAAGACTGGAGTCAGATTTACTGGCTTCTGACTATCCGTAACGATTGCCAAAGATCTCCAAATGATAGCCGGGACCAACGGCTTAACGTGCTTTCCGAGGCACGGAGGAAACTCGTTATGTTAAGATGGTCACCCATCCACAGACCAACCTAGGCAAGCGTTGCTTAACCTTGAAGATCGATCTGTGCGGCTGTTATTATCTAGCCACGAGCTCCGTGTAATCTCTCAACCATGCCTTCAAAAAAGACAGAGCTGGTCCCATACTGTCTTCCTAAAACTCTACCAGTTCTTACCTAAAAAAAGCCTAAACTTAGGACATAGTTTTTCTTTACTTACATTGTTCTCACATAATTGTAGCGTCAAGAAACATGTAAATAAGATATTTAATGGAACTAACTGCTGCCGGCGGCTTCGTTCGCATAAAAATAGAAAATAAATAGCCTATGTTACTCAGTGTAGATGTAGTTTTCTAATGGTTAAAGAGTGTTTGAAATCGGTTAAGTAGATTTTGAGTTAAATTGTAATTTACTAAGAAAAAAGTCAAATCCTTCCTTTTTATAATATTCAATATCAATAAATATATTATTATAATATTTATTGATAGATAGATATACAAATAGGATTGAAAACAGCGTTCATGAAGTTTCTTGCAACTTCTATATAGTTACAGGGTTGTTTTTCAATAATCAGCTGTTTCATACATTTTAGTCGAGTGGGTATTGAACTTTTGTATGAAACAGCTGATTTTTTTTCGTGATTTCAGAGTCGGTCCCATAGTGAAAGTTGTTCATAGTCATGAGTAAGACACCCTGTGAAAATTTGGCAGGTCATTGAAAAATAACCCCGTAGAGATCTACGCTTTGAAACGTGTACTTAATTAGAATAATTTTTCTGACTGACTGACTTCTTCAAAATTCAAAAGAAAATTAATTTTACGCCGTCATTTACGACTTCAAATTTTCTTACTTATATTAAATGTTAGGTATTTAGTCGATAAGCACAAATTCAATCCTAACAATGAATGAAATAAAAACAGATAACTAGTTACTGATTGTAATGTAGATAAAAACTGTAGTTAATATATAGTTCATAATTAACCTTGATAATACGAGTATGTTATAAATAATTAGTTTCATAATAATCAAAGCTAAAGTTAATTATAACGGATCATTGTGTATTATGTTTTTCCCTCGAAGTTGCGGTTAATACTTTTTATTAAATCATTGTAGAATCAAGTAAACAGGTAAATTTATTATAATATATTTAAATTATCATTATGCACTTGTGCAGGTCATGTATATCTATAGCATAATCATCGCAAAATTAGACTTATAATTTTCCCTCTACTGGAACGCTTACCAAGATTGGTCTGTGGATGGGTGACCATCTTAACATACCGAGTTTCCTCCGTGCCTCGGAAAGCACGTTAAGCCGTTGGTCACGGCTGTCATTTGTAGTTCTTTGGCAGTCGTTACGGATAGTCAGAAGCCAGTAAGTCTGACTCCAGTCTTGCCATGAAGTACCGTGCTACCCCAGTTAATGGGTTGTGGAGGTCTGGTAGGCAGCCGCTCCTCGTAAAATACTGGTATTCAGCTAAATCCGGCTTGACTGGAAGCCGACCCAATATAGTTGGGAAAATGCTAGGCGATATAGATGATGATGATGATATATGATTTATAATTATTTTAAATATCTGCTTATGTGTACACCGCAGACTACTCCCTGTACAATTTTAAGTTCTTACGATCCATCCTAAGGTTGTCAAGACTGGCATCAGATTTACTGGCTTCTGACTATCCGTAACGACTGCCAAAGATCTACAAATGATAGCCGGGACCTACGGCTTAACGTGCTTTCCGAGGAACGGAAAATATAAATTATAAATCATAAATATGGATGATAATACCTGTTCTACAATAAGCTGGTCGTTATGTAGTTAGAGGAATCTATTTTTGTGAAGCATCATTAATTGTAGCGTTATTATACTTACCTACAGGAAATATACAGATTATCCTTCTGTTTCATGTCTAATTCTGTAAATAACTTATTTACAGTGGTAAATGGAATTTATTGTTTAAAAACATATATTTTATACTTGTCTAGGTATTTTATTATATAGTGTATACGAGTATACCTACACAACCATGCGAATTTCCTGAATGTTTGATTTTGACCTATTAACATACAAACCGCGTTTTAAATTAATTCATGAATCTCCGACCGGTCTCATAGGACCGCGCTGTTATTGTCTTACTAATGTGTCTTGTTTCGTGGGTATGTGATAGGTGTTAAGTACCTACTAAAAAACAGTTACACATAACTTCTTTAACATAAATATGAAAATTTTATACGTCATCAATTTATAATCGGATTTATCAGTGTCCGTACCGCAGTGTTCTCTGAGTTTGTTTCGGTGTGTCTTCTCAGAGTAAGTACTTGACTTAATTACTCAGATACCCGCGAAACGAGACACAATAGTAAAACAATAACAGCGCGGTCTCATAGGACCGGTTGGGGATTCAAACGTTAATGTCCTATGTCCCCTAGATGGGCAGAGGGCGTCCACAGTAATCCTCCATCGCGAACGGTTTTGAGCTTCCCGCTTCACCTCATTCCATTGCTCGCCGCTTCTGCCAACACGGTGATCGGTCGATTGGGCTCTCGTGGCATTTTCCTAACAGCTCTATCTTAGGTATAGAGTATTCTACTATTCTCAGAGTAGCCAGGTAGGAAACACTGGGCTCATCTAAAGGTCATTCCAGATAAACGTGCAATACAGGTCATTGACCCACCTACATTTATTGACATTCTTAATTTAAAAAACGGAAATAAAGACATAAAGCTGTCTTGTAATAGATATCGATGATCTATTGCGATCCTTTACGTTTTCTGGTAATGGAAAACAGTTCATTGTTTGTTTTTCATGTACCTTCGCAGAGATATTAGGAAAAGGTCAATGTACTTTATTGCAAGCTATATATCTGGGATAAGGTATAGTTACAGGATTTTTAGCGATTGACTGCCCTGTTGGTCTAGTGGTTAGTGGCCCTGACTGGATCGTTGATTCGATTCCCACCTAGAACAAAAGTTTTGTGTGATGAACAATGTCATTTGTTCTGTATTGTATGTATTTATTTAGAAATATATTGTTTCAAATCGCGCAGAGAATGTTCTATTAGAGTGGAGAACTCTCATACCCTCAAGCAAGATTTTTATTTTAGTTCTTATGTGGCGTCATAGATGTCGCCACACTAACAAAAGAATATAAAATAACCCATAAATATCTTATACTTAACGCCAATTACTGTTTGAAGAGATTTACGTAAAAATAAATGACTTATTAATTTAAAAAAAAACTTTTTTACAACTTTACAAGACATAATAAATAGGTAGGTACACTGAATAGCGAATACGCCACAATAAATTTATATGTAAGTAAACTAAGTTGCACCAGTGGCTACGCCCGCGTGAAAGTAGGTTTTTCCATACAAATTTTGGACCACCGTGAATTTTGGAAAATCCTCTATTAGTGCTCGCTTACGTCATAAAAACAAACCACGTGCAAAATTTCACGCTCCTACTCTATGCTTCGGATGTGTCAGTTAGTCAGTTCTCCTAATAATATATGGGGATATTAACATTCTCCACAATCCAGGAACCAAGTCTTAAGCATTGACCATTATTAATAAACAATAATATAAACTTATCTAAACGTTAAAAACATGATTTATAAGTTTTATCAGCCGGACGCACGCTCTTGACGGCATGACTGACAAACTTCCGTCCTCATGTAAGCAAAATAACCGCGTAGGTGGTTCCACTAACATGTTGACAAAAAAAAAACAAATTTTTAGATGATCTCATGCATAGCATCATCTTCCTGCTTTTTTCCCATTTTATTTGGGGGCAGCGGTGCCCGTTATTTTCTTCAATTCTGTCCTGTTGCTCGTTATGCTATCACTTTACTCCCTTTTCTTTCATACACATATTCGAAATAATCTTAATAATTCAAATCATCAATACAATCCTCTCAATTCCGCCGTGGGCCATACGCTAGATAGCTCCGCTTGGGCGGGAAATATAGGAAACCGCCTTTCGCGCCGAGTCCTGGTACAAGCCATGGTCCAGAGCTAAGTTATTAATAATTTCATTTAATTGGATTAACATTCATAATCATTTCATTAATAATTATGAGCCATGGGTAGCTCCGTTGTTTATTTAGCAAATAAGTTGTAAATAACTCTTTTACACGTCAATTTATATTTTTTTACTAGATAAATCCAGTGTTTTCTACCTACCTGAGAAGGTCTGCCTAGCCTTTTCCCAACTATATTGGGGTCGGCTTCCAGTCAAGCCGGATTTAGCTGAATACCAGTATTTTACGAGGAGCGGCTGCCTACCAGACCTCCACAACCCATTAACTGGGGTAACACGGTACCTACTTCATGGCAAGACTGGGGTCAGATTTGCTGGCTTCTGACTATCCGTAACGACTGCCAAAGATCTCCAAATGACAGCCGGGACCAACGGCTTAACGTGCTTTCCGAGGCACGGAGGAAACTCGTTATGTTAAGATGGTCACCCATCCACAGACCAACCTAGGCAAGCGTTGCTTAACCTTGAAGATCGACCTGTGCGGCTATTATTATCTAGCCCTGAGAAGAAACACCAAAAAATATATTATCATGTAAATAAATTGCAATAAATTTTCCTCAAAAAAGGATACCCCTATAATTTACATATTGGTTTATTATTTTAGCGTATATACCTAATTTTCATGATACTTCATTTTGTTTAAAATATCTACCTATTATTTATTTATTATGCACACCAACCACATTATCGGCTGGTAGAACATGCCATGTTGCATAAAGTCCACCTACATCCTTATACTGTACATAAACTATAAATAACTAAACACATTATCGTTTGTTGTAGAATTTTCCTATTACCGTTCCTCAGCGTCTCCCTGCACCATCCCACGCATCAAGAACGGGCGAGCTCGACCGCGGCAGAGAGGCACCTTCCTGAGGTTTTCCTGCAGCGCCCGGTATACCCTGGTCGGCAACAAGTATGCCACGTGTCGATTTGGACAATGGGACGTCCCTATACCTGTTTGTGTCAGTAAGTATTATCCATGAGATTATTATTTCATCATCATCATCATCTCAGCCGAAAGACATCCTCTGCTGGACATAGGCCTCCCCCAAGCGTCGCCACAGCGACCAGTCCTGTGCGTCTCGCATCCATCGGATTCCTGCGACCCTCGCCAGGTCGTCGGGCCACCTTGTGGAAGGCCTTCCAACGCTGCGTCTTCCGGTAGGGCCACGTACCGGTACAATTAGATAGATAGAGGCAATGCCACGGCAGAGAGGCACCTTCCTGAGGTTTCCCTGCAGCGCCCGGTATACCCTGGTCGGCAACAAGTATGCCACGTGTCGGTTTGGACAATGGGATGTCCCTATACCTGTGTGTGTCAGTAAGTATTATCCATGAGATTATTATTTCATCATCGTCATCATCTCAGCCGAAAGACATCCTCTGCTGGACATAGGCCTCCCCCAAGCGTCGCCACAGCGACCGGTCCTGTGCGTCTCGCATTCATCGGATTCCAGCGACCCTCGCCAGGTTGTCGACTCACCTTGTGGGAGGCCTTCCGACGCTGCGTCTTCCGGTACGTGGCTAAAATTAGATAGACGCGATGCCACGGCAGAGAGGCACCTTCCTGAGGTTTTCCTGCAGCGCCCGGTATACCCTGGTCGGGAACAAGTATGCCACGTGTCGATTTGGACAATGGGATGTCCCTATACCTGTGTGTGTCAGTAAGTATTATCCATGAGATTATTATTTCATCATCGTCATCATCTCAGCCGAAAGACATCCACTGCTGGACATAGGCCTCCCCCAAGCGTCGCCACAGCGACCGGTCCTGTGCGTCTCGCAACCATCGGATTCCCGCGACCCTCGCTAGGTCGTGGGTCCACCTTGTGGGAGGCCTTCAAACGCTGCGTCTTCCGGTACGTGGCTAAAATTAGATAGACGCGATGCCGCGGCAGAGAGGCACCTTCCTGAGGTTCTCCTGCAGCGCCCGGTATACCCTGGTCGGCAACAAGTATGCCACGTGTCGGTTTGGACAATGGGATGTCCCTATACCTGTGTGTGTCAGTAAGTATTACCTTAAGACTATTTAGTATAACTACAATTAGATAGAGGCAAAGCCACCGACATAGCCCGAAGAATCGCCAAACTTAAGTGGCAGTGGGCAGGGCACGTTGCTCGTAGAACGGATGTTCGATGGGAACGAAAGGTTCTAGAGTGGCGGCCACGTACCGGAAGATGTAGCGTTGGTAGGCCTCCCATAAGGTGGACCGACGACCTGGCGAGGGTCGCGGGAATCCGATGGATGCGAGACGCATAGGACCGGTCGCTGTGGCGACGCTTGGGGGAGTCCTATGTCCAGCTGTGGATGTTTTTCGGCTGAGATGATGATAATGAAAGCCACAGTTATTGGTTCTATTCAGTTATTGGCCATTTCAACTTTGACGGCATAAATTAAGTAGATAATAACCTACCAGAATAGTAGATTCAAAACTGCATTAATCAGTAAGCAGTTTTGAATGGATTATTCTGATAGGTGTATACGGGCCCATAAAGGAAGAACTAAATTGCACACACACACTTGGGCCACATACGCTGTTCTGGGCGCATGGGCCTCCATACATTTTACGTGGCAACTAGACTTGTAGAGCTATATTAGATCCACGCCACGCGACGTTGTTCTACGTACAACTCAGGCGCGGCCCGTGTGTGAGTCTGTATACTCGTACTCGTAATATAGCTTTATGCCTTTTAGTCGGAAGACGCAGCGTTGGAAGGTCTCCCACAATGTGAACTGACGACCTGGCGAGGGTCGCGGGAATCCGATGGATGCGAGACGCACAGGACCGGTCGTTGTGACGACACTTGGGGGAGGCCTATGTCCAGCAGTGGATGTCTTTCGGCTGAGATGATGATGATGCCTTTTAGTCACTTTTTAATATTATCATCATCATCATCATCATCATCATCATCTCAGCCGAAAGACGTCCACTGCTGGACATAGGCCTCCCCCAAGCGTCGCCACAGCGACCGGTCCTGCGCGTCTCGCATCCATCGGATTCCCGCGACCCTCGCCAGGTCGTCGGTCCACCTTGTGGGAGGCCTTCCGACGCTGCGTCTTCCGGTACGTGGCCGCCACTCTAGAACCTTCCGTCCCCATCGACCATCTGTTCTACGAGCAATGTGCCCTGCCCACTGCCACTTAAGTTTAGCGATTCTTCGGGCTATGTCGGTAACCTTAGTTCTCTTGCGGATCTCTTCACTCCTGATGTGATCGCGCAAGGAAACTCCGAGCATAGCCCTTTCCATTGCTCTTTGGGTGACTTTAAGCCTTCTGATGAGGCCCATTGTGAGCGACCACGTTTCCGAGCCATATGTCATCACTGGCAACACACACTGGTCATAGACTTTTGTCTTGAGACACTGCGGTAGGTTGGACGAGAAGATACCGTGCAGCTTCCTGAACGCTGCCCAGCCGAGTCGGATTCGACGATTGATCTCTTTCTCGAAGTTAGATCTACCCAACTGGACCGTCTGTCCCAGGTAGACGTAGTCGTCCACAACTTCGAGTGTAGAGTCTCCGATCTTGATAGGAGTGGGAGCTACATGGATGTTTACCATGACTTTGGTTTTGTCCATGTTCATTTTGAGTCCCACTCTTTCGGAAGCCCTACTGAGATCACCGAGCATTGTACTGAGCTCCTCCGTAGTCTCAGCCATGACTACTATGTCGTCGGCAAACCGAAGGTGAGTGATGTACTCGCCGTTGATATTGATGCCTCGCCCTCTCCATTCCAGAACCTTGAAGACATCCTCCAATGCGGCCGTGAACAGTTTCGGAGAGATAACGTCTCCCTGCCTCACACCCCGCTGTAAGAGGATAGGTTTCGAGGTCTGATCCTGGAGTCGGACTGACATGGTGGCGTTTTTGTACAAACATTTCAGCACTTCGATGTACCGATAGTCAATCTGGCACCGTTGGAGAGACTGCAGTACAGCCCAAGTCTCGATCGAATCAAAGGCTTTCTCGTAATCCACAAACGCTAAGCAGAGAGGCAGGTTATACTCCTCAGTCTTCTGTATAACCTGCCGTAGCGTATGTATGTGGTCTACGGTGCTAAAGCCTTTTCGGAATCCGGCTTGTTCAGGAGGCTGGAAGTCGTCGAACCTGCGCGCGAGACGATTCGTGATGACTCTGGAAAACAACTTGTAGACATGGCTCAGAAGTGAGATGGGCCTGTAGTTCTTAAGGAGGGCATTGTCGCCCTTCTTAAAGAAAAGTACCACCACACCTCTGCCCCATGCCTGTGGCGTTTTGCCCTCGAGTATGACGGAATTAAATAGCTTCTGAAGGGCCTTAAGGACCGGTTTTCCACCCGCCTTCAGAAGTTCGGCCGTAATTCCGTCCTCACCCGGCGCCTTATTGTGTTTAAGTTGTTTCAGAGCCATCCTAATCTCGTACAGGCTGACGTCCGGGATATCTTCGGTATAGTGTCGGGTCAATCTAGCTCTTGGATCGTTCGCTAGATTTGCCGTGGGTTTAGAGATAGACGTGTATAACTGTCCATAGAATGCCTCGATCTCTCCCAGGAGCTCCGATTTAGCGGATATGACTCTGCCATCGTCGGTCTTCAGTTTCGTGAGTTGGCTCTGCCCAATAGACAGATCCCTCGCAAAGACTTTGGAGCCCTTATTCCGCTCTATCGCGTCCTTAACCCTTTCGGAATTAAAGTGGCGAAGATCGCGTTTTAAGGACTTCGAAATCTGTCTATTGAGCTGACGGTATCTGCACGAATCGTCTGAAGACTGCAGAATCATCTCACGCCTCTTCTTCATGAGCTCGAGAGTCGGATCCGAGAGCTTCTTGTTCTTATTTGTACGGTGGGTCTTGAAAAACTTAGACCCGACCGTATGGACAGTTTCCACGAACCCATCGTTACATTCGTCCACGGAGCTACCTAGGCACTCGAAACGATTGTGGAGTTCGAGCTGAAAGCTCTCGGGGTTTTGGAGCTGGATTTGTGCTGGACGGAGCGTAGACTTCACCAGTCGAGACCTTTCAAGCTTGATGTTGATATTCAATGTGCCTCTCACCATGCGGTGATCACTACCAGTTTTCACCGCATTGATCACAGAGACATCATTGAATATTTGCTTCTTCGTCGACAAGATGAAGTCAATCTCATTTTTAGTTGCACCATCGGGGCTTTGCCAGGTCCACCTCCTATGCTCACGCTTTTTGAAGAAAGAGTTCATCATGTAGAGGCCCTCCTTCTCCACAAAGCTAGCCAGTAGGTGTCCTCGGTGATTCCGCCGTCCAAATCCAAATTGCCCCACTCGCAGCTCATCACCGTCTCGTTTGCCCAGTTTAGCGTTGAAGTCCCCCATGACCACGGTGAAGTGAGTCTTATAACCATGTATGGCTCTGGATATATCCTCATACATGGTTTCTACTTCGTCGTCGGAGTGTGTCGAGGTTGGGGCATATACCTGTATGACCTTCAGCGAATATCTTGCCGATATTCTGAGTATAAGGTAAGCCACCCTGGTCGACACACTCTCGATCCTCACCACATTGTTCACAAGGGACCTGTGGACGAAAAACCCGACACCACCCTGGGACTGCTGGTCGCCCTCCCGGAAATAGAGCAGGTTACCGGATTTGAGAATTATCGTGTCCTCCCCCTGTCTTCGGACTTCGGATAATCCCACAATACTCCATCGTACCCCGCTTAACTCTTCCTCAAGTTCGGTGATCTTCTCGTCGGTCCGCAGTGTACGCGTGTTGTATGTTGCCAGGTCGAGTCGTTGGAAGGGGTAGCCTAGCCTCCTCCGGAGATTCTTCGCACCCCTTGCCTCGCCGTAGCCTTGACCGCTACCGTATACTATATCCTAATGTCCAGTAATGTAATATTTTTCCTTCACTTTCCAAAGAAACGGGCTGTCAGGAGTTAGAAGAAGTAAAGAATGCGGTGAACATGACGTCTCACAATAACGCCTGGGTGGTCTTCTTCTGTTTGCCTGGACATCAGCTGGTGGGGTCACCGGTTATCTACTGCGATGGATCACAATGGAACTCCACTGCCCCAGGATGCTATGGTAATATTACTGTTTAATCGGTCTCATAGGACTTGGGGATTCAAACATTAACTTGTATAATTATGCTTCTAGGTTCTTCTTCTTCTTCTTTTCGAGTCGATGTCTTCAACTAAATTTTTCTGTGACCAGTGTTTGGCCTGTAGATACGGGTCTATTATTGGCCTCGTACAGATCCTGAAAAGTACAATTGGTTGTGCAGGATGGGCAGCTCAGCAAGTGTCGCATGTCTTGTGAAATGTTTTTAGTAAAACTCAAGGATTAAAAAGCAGACTTAAACTCAAAATGTTAATTCAGAAACTTGCCCTTGGGTTTAACAAAAATAACTGGGTTAAATGCAGGATTAGGAAATAACCTTGCTTGGTAAAGTGAGTCAGAATTGTAATTCCAAAAGTTTAGAAAATCCGGGGAACCGCCCATCCATGATAAACATAGCAACAAATAAACTTTTGCCATTATTGTGATAATGTGATTTTCTCAGTAACTAGATAGCTATGAGTATGTTGTCGAACTACAAACACTTTTAAAGACCAATAAATTTATTTTAGTTTGAATTTATTAACCTATCACATACCAGCAAAACGAGACACAATAGTAAAACAATAACAGCGCGGTCTCATAGGACCGGTCGGGGATTAATGAATTAAACATTGATAGTACATAAAAAATAAAAACACTTATTAAAACTACATATAACGACTCGTATATATGTACACTAACTCTTATTCTAACCTAAAATATGGCGTCAAAAAAATCTCCTGTCTCACTGCCGACTGGAAGTGTGCCTAAAAGACTGGCGGCATTACCACGTTGTATAGCAATGCTCTATCTCTGACCGAGGTAAAAACCAGCCTTTGGGTCAAACGTTTGGTCAAGGCGCTTGGATAGCTCTTTAAAAAGCGTATGAACGCTTGGGCTCCACGGTCCAAGGTTAAGGTTTTTCTATTGACCAAAAAATTAAAAATTACCTTGTTTAATTACCAGACAGTTCAGCGAAAACAACGGAGACGGAATGCGACTTCGAGCAGCCGAACATTTGCGGCTGGAAGCCGGACGAGTACCACGACTTCGACTGGAGAAGGCTGAACAAGAAGACACCCAGTTCCTTCTTACAGACAGGACCCCAGTACGACCATACTTACGGGAAGAACGGATCAGGTAAGAGATTTTAAACAAGTATAATATGGCTTGATTAGCCTTATAATGCACTCCTTTCTTGGACTTGGGCCTCCTTTCTAAGAGAGGGAATGGGCTGTAATCCATCACGGGGGCCCAGTACGTGTTGGTGATTATGAAATTATTTGTCACCACCGCCAGAAACAGAAACAGCTGTAGGAATATCATATAAGATACAGTGATGAAGCAGGGAGGTATACGACACTATAATAGGAGAAGGATTTGTTATAAATTTTTCGTCATAAGACGACTCGACTGGCGAAACATGCGTGTACGTGTGAGGATTGACTCCTCAAGTCTTCCATCATCACCTTCGCTTGCATTCATGCTGCGTAGAAAGAGGCGATTGTTTCCAATTCCCTTTCATCCCGTATCATTGGTTGGATCACGGCTGGGCACAAGAGCACCCTCTTGCGTCCTCTCTGACTATCTACATGAGGACATGATCGTGCTTCGTTCAAACATGCTAGACCTCTAACGTTTGTTTCACCATATCCTCTAGGTAACCTATACTATGGTGATACCCCGGTTCTCGCATAATGGATCCCCGTATCATATACACGGATGGCTATGAGCCTTTGGGCTATGACAGCCATAGGCTGTATATACTTCTTAGGTAGAAAAACCCCAATTCAATTTACTTTTCGAGAAATTAAACCATACTATTATGTCATTTTCAGGCTACTACATGTACATAGAAAGCACGGGTAGGATTGCCAATGAGACCGCGCGTCTGATGTCGCCCGTGTACGAGCAGGACCTGGCGAAGGACGGGTGCTTTGTCTTCTGGTACCACATGTTCGGAAGGTATGTCATGATGGTGTTTTATTATTATTTCAGCATACACTGGTTAACATAGGCCCAAGTGTTTCCACATCGACCGCTCTTGTAATATTATATAGCATCTGATAGATTAGTATGAGCTATAGATGTCTTCTGTTACACGATCGCCATACTGCAACCTTTTGGCTCAACAGCTATCCTTTTTGCAAGTAACTAGTAACGATATCTATAGCGCCACATAGGAGCTGAAAATGACAGAACTTGCACCGCGCAATTAGACTTTTCCGCGCAATTTGAACATTATATGCAATAGCAGACTTTTGTATATGTTCAAATCGCGGCAACAATCGGAGGCAACTACCTGATAGATGTGTCGGAAACCATATTTCTAGTTTGGTTGGAGGATCTTCCCTTTTCTTCGGAGATTTCCGGGACTTTATACTCAGTTCCGCTTATTTCCAAAAACTTCTGCCTACAGCTATTTCAGTTTAATAATACAAGCGTATATAATTTGCGTTTATCGCTCTTAATATCAGTGAAATTTGTTTCAAAATCCATTGCATTTTTTAGCAGAATTAAGCGGAGAAACAGGCAGAGGTCTACTCTTAAAGTTATAGATAACTTTGTTATTGATGGTGACTCTAAATTAATACTTCATTACAGGAGCATGGGCGGTCTCATGGTATACCAGAAGCCGGACAAGCTGTCGATGTACCAACTGCAAGTGCTGCTGCTGCAGAAGAAAGCTCAGAACTACACGCTGTTCGAGCAATGGGGAGACCAGGGCAACGAGTGGTACAGTGCCGTTGCTATGCTGTCTGATGTTGGGGATAACTTCCAGGTTAGTTATCTTTTGGTTATAGAATCACCATGATAGCTTGGATGAGAAACACAAAAAAAGGGTATAACCATTTTAAAATAAGACCAGTTCTTGCTGGAACCTGTTAGATTGGAATCTCATTCCAACTTTGTCAGGACTACCTCGTGGATACCATAGGCTATAGAATCACCATAATAGCGGGATTTTTTGAGACAAAAAGTGAAAAAGTCTAGCCTTTTTTATAAAAAAACTAGATCATGCTGGAACCTGTTAGATTGGAAGTTCCTCCTAACTTGGCCAGGACTACGTTGTGAATGCCATTCACTATAACCAGGAGTAGCTGAATACTAGTCATCATCTTCATCAAAATTTCAGTGACCGATTGTCTCCGTAACGAACAGTCGGTCTGAGGATACTTGTCTTACTCGGTTACCTACACGATACATCTTCGGTAACACTATTTGTTAGGCTATAGTAGTGCCATTGATTTCTTGTAAGTGCAGTTCGAAATTTTTACTACAATTATAAGGGAAGTCTGTGATACAAAGTTACGTCTTACAAGTGTAGGCGTCATCAATTGTGTACACAATTCCTCATAAATTAAAATTTCTCTCAGTAAAGAGAACCGGTAACAATGTTATCTCTACCTGCATCTCCATTCAATAAACCCATATTTTTGTTCAACAGATCGTGATCGAAGGCATCAGAGGCGAGAGCTTCATGAGCGACATAGCAATCGACGATGTGTCCATACAGCACGGCGAGAACTGCACCAAAGCCATGGTGCAGGCCACCACACCACCTACAGTACTGCGTAAGATTAACTTAGTTTTTGTTTTGACTTGATCAACTGTAAAAAAAAAATTGTGAAAAAAATTGTAATAGTAAAAGAGGTGCTGCACCAACGACCATATTGTTGTACTGCACTGAGTCTAAATATATTGAGATAAAGGCAGGAGAATCAAAGATGATTCTAAGGTTTCTTATAACATAACAAAAACTTTTCTTCGGCAATGAAGAAGCTGTTAAAGCTCACCAGCAAAAACGACGTTTTTGCTGGTGAACCTTGAAATCCGAAGTAACTTTACAAAATCTGAGATGTCTTCCTTTTTGATTTGGACGATTACGGTTGGTGACGGTCATGATCTAAGAATCAAACTCTTTAAAATGTAGGTAGACATTGTCCTGGATATCTCAATATGTACTTATGTATGCTTGTCGTTTTCAGAGGAGTCTTGCGTCGGCCGCTGCGACCTCTACAACGTGGCCACCGGCTACCGAGGCTGCAGCTGCAGCATCGTCTGCGTCGTCACTCAGAACTGCTGCCCTGACTTCTTGGACGTTTGCGATTTAGATATCAGTGAGTATTCTGTACCAGTGTTTATATAACATAAACTAGCTCTTGACTAAATCCCGCCTGATGGTAGGGAGTGATAGAATCGTTGATACATGTTATACGAGCACATTTATTTTGAATCTTAGTAGCTACACAGAGAACTTAACGAGTGCTATTTCAATTATGAAAAAATACAGCTTGCACATATTACTAGATAAAAATAGAAAGAAATAACAATTTAAAAAATAATTTTGAAAAAATTTAGGTACACAAAATCGAAAACTGTATATTCAGAATATAGTCCTTGTGGTCTTAGGCAAAACATACATGTTATTTGGTGAAAATAATTATCTGCAGCAAGTGCTTAATATAATATTGAGCCAAAAAAACAAATATATTCCTTAATATTTAAAGCCCTAGACCTCACACTAGGATTCCCTGTGACATTGATTAGAGAACCCAAACTAATAATACTTCTTCTTTCAAAGAATCTACATCAGAAGACTATTCAAGCTGGAACAGCTCAGCAGCACAACCGCAAACACAGAAACTGGTTGCTACAACCACTGAGACCGAGCCCCCTGCGCCTACCTCAACTGTTACAATCACGACTACTACCAAAAAACCTGCTCCTCCTGTTCCTAGACCTACTACCACTACCACTTCTAGACCTACTACCACTACCACTACTACAAAAAAGCCTACTACTACTACTACTCGACGACCTGTAACTACTAAACGGACTTCTACTACTACCACTACTACCGCTCCTAAGCCTACAACTCCTAAAAAAACTACTCCTTCTACTTCAACGACTGAATCAAAACCTGTCATCACTCGTAAAACAACTACGTTGACTATTGAAGTGTCGCCGATATCTTCTTCGACCATTTTCTTTGTGCGAACGACGATACCTGATGCGGGGGTTAAAACCACTAAAGAACCTGAAAAGAAAGGAGAACATGATAAAGTAGTTGCTAAGAAAACTGGAGGTATGACAATTTTTATAATCTTTTAATTAGTTATTCTCTGTCGGATCTGAAGATTTTTCATGCTAACTCTTTTATTATTTGACTTTCTCTCCCAGTAATAATACAGTTTTGATACCCAATTGAATATGTGAATCAAAATGCAGACACTAAGACTGGTCTTTAGGTCTAGTGGTCTTCACTGCTATGCCGGAGGTCGTAGGTTATTAGTTTGGAACTAGATGGCGTTGTATGAAAGTTGTGGATAAAAAATCAGGACATCGTTTAACTATATACCAAGTTGCGTTTGTATTATTGGTTTGGATTACATGTATTAACATAGTTTGCACTGTTGTTGATTAAAATGTTAGCTGATGATAATACTATGGTCTATCGGTTTAGGTAATTAACTAAATGTAAACAATCTTGGCATGTCTTTTTATCTAAAAGTTTTCTAAAAAATGTATGTAAAAATCTTTGCAACTAGGTATTTACCTAAATCGATGTTAGCTATAAAGTATATTATATACGACCTCTTTAATATAAAAAGACATACCAAGATTGTTTACCTTGAGTTAACCACCAAAACCGATAGACCATAGTGTAAGTTTCCTTTAAAAACGCGCCTGTCTTTCGAAGTTTATTTATTTATTCTTCATGCACAAAGTACAAACTTACAAAGGCGGGCTTAATGCTTTAGGCATTCTCTACCAGTCAACCTAATTATTTTTTTTCCCCTCCAGGCACGAGTGGAGCAACAATAGCAGTAACAGTATTGCTGGTCGCAGTGGGGCTAGTCGCTGCCCTCTGGGCGGTCTACTTCATGACTCGATCAACGCGCGGCGTGGCTGCGCTTGCGCGCATCCGCGGACGCACTACCCGCGATCCTGAAGTACACTACCTTAAAACTGATGTTGATGATGAATAAATTATTTTTTTATTGTATTGTTCTATTTGTTTTTACTTTAATAATCGATCTACACTCGGCGTCACAAAAATCGCACCTCTTCGAAAATAAGTTTAAAGCATATCCCGCCAGCAACGAATACATTAAACCCAATTAATATTGGTATTAATTGAAAGTATGTTTAACGACCTTTAAATTAACAACAGTAAGAATTCCTAAAAACAACAGATCTCATTAGCACGTAACGTTAAAAAATTTTTGTCAAAATACGCATTACAACGGCCACTAATTGCACCTCCCTACAAGGGTAGAAAACGGGCGACCCGGGTTAAATGTAGGTCCTTCGCTATTCAACCTTTGAAGTTCAACACATGTGAACAGCTACAGCAAGAAAAATACCCCAGAAGATGGATACCACTGCAGATGAAGCCGCTTAAGTCATTGCACTACTGCAATCAGGGATGCGGCAATGTGATGTTGCTCGGCAACTGAGCTTGAGTCGTTTTGCCGTTCGACGAGTGTTCCAACGCTTCCAAGAGACTGGTGGCTATATAAGAAGACGTGGATCTGGAAGACAACGGTGCACAGCCGAAAGAGACGATCGCTTCATTGTTTCGACGTCTTTACGTAATCGGTTCTCCAATGCTGTTGAGCTGCAACAACAGCTACGATCAGCTCGCAGAACTGCTGTAAGCGTCTCCACGATTAGAAGAAGACTGCAGGAGAAGAAAATTGCAGCTCATAGGGCTGCTACAGGGCCAAAATTGACTGCACAGCATAGGAGAGACCGGTTGCAATTTGCCCGTGACCATGTGGATTGGACAATAGACCAATGGAGGGCTGTGCTCTTCTCGGATGAGACGAGGGTGTGTCTTTTCTGCAACGACAGGCGTCGAAGAGTGTATAGGAGGCAAGGGGAACGATTTGCACAAGCCTGTATTCAAGAGACAGTGGAATACGGGGGTGGCTCGTGCATGTTCTGGGGCGGCATCTCAATCGTCGGCAAAACGAACCTTGTGTGTTTCTCGGACTGGAAGTGCTCGCGGGCAAGGATCGCTGACTGCTGCTCGGTACATAACAGATCTCTTAGAGGAGCAGGTTGCCCCTTATGCGGGTTTTGTTGGCAGTGGGTTCACGTTAATGCACGATAACGCCCGCTGTCACACCGCTTTAATTGTAAGAGACTACCTGCAAGAAGTTGGAATCCCTGTTATGCGCTGGCCGGTGCGAAGTCCAGACCTAAACCCTATTGAGCACCTTTGGGATGAACTGAAACGGCGAGTACGGGCACGTGATCCTGCCCCTACCACTCTCTAAGACCTCCAAGATGCCGTCGTTGCAGAATGGGAAAACATTCCGCAAGAGACTGTTGTCACATTAATTAGGTCCATGAGAGAACGCATGGAAGCAGTCATCAGGGCTAGGGGGGTTAACACTAGGTTTTAAGTTGTTTTTAAG
Organism: Mythimna separata; assembly: GCA_030763345.1. Taxonomy (NCBI): domain Eukaryota; kingdom Metazoa; phylum Arthropoda; class Insecta; order Lepidoptera; family Noctuidae; genus Mythimna; species Mythimna separata. Next base: position 12,416,560 of record CM061192.1, read on the forward strand.
GACTTTGTAGTAACTTTTGTTGATAAAATAAAATTTAACTTTTTAATCATTTGCATTAGCTTGCTTTTTTTATTCCCTGGTAAACAAAAAACCAAATCCTTTGATTAATTCTAAAATTTAAATAAATTACCTTTCCAATGATACCTTATAGTCATATATATCTACCATTAATTAATAGGGTTAAAATGACATTGAAGGGAATTTTTGAAGAGGTGCGATTTTTGTGACGCCGAGTGTATTTGGCGCAGCTGCGACACACACTTTGCTAGATTTTCTTCTTTTTTTATTACTTTTTTTATATTTGTTGTTTCTACATTGTGTGTGTCATGTGTGTCAAATAAATATTTTTCTTTCCTTTTTTTTCTTTTGCTTGCAATATAAATATTGCTGTCATTGTCTAGCAGCGAAAATTAAAGAGACTGTCACTAAAAATATTTGGCTGTGGTAAAGTTACTGTGCCCGCAGTCAAAAAACGTGGTAGCACAATTAGGTTAGTCCTGTGGGAGGCGAAAGCTAGTCTCATCTACCTAGCCTTTTCCCAACTATATTGGGGTCGGCTTCCAGTTAAGCCACCAGACCACCACAACCCATTAACTGGGGTAACACGGTACTTCATGACAAGATTGGAGTCAGAGTTTGAGTCCAGCGTTGCTTAACCTTAAAGATCGACCCGTGCGGCTGTTATTATCTAGCCACGAGTTCCTCGGAGGCAAAAGTTAGTGTTCGCGGATTTTGCCGCCTTAGCTGGTTCTCGTTTCAAAACTCACTGTGCCACTTAGTCTGCCCATCGATCCGGAAGATTTGTCTTTTTTTACGGGACGTAATGGCTCAGGCTGGCGCAGATATCCTATGGTATTCCACAGGGGTTCTGTGGTGGATGTGAGTCGTATTAGGCCGTTGGACCTACAGCTGGGCCTCAACAAGTAAAAGCCATCGATGCCGAAAATATACTCGTGCACTGTACCTAATGTCATAGAGGAGTTAACACCCCACCAGTCGTCATAGTCGTTGTTGTGCCTGTAATCACTCTCCATTATAGGATGAGGCTCACGAGTGGGCCCATGCTAATCCGGGGCAGCGGAAGTCATACCGCACCGCAGCCCCCGAAAAAGGAATGGACCGAAAATAGAACCTTGAGGAACACCCCGTAATTTCTTAACTTGCTTTGTCGCTTTTTTCGTCTTGCCTTAACTCAGTTTGTCCTTTATCGACTGTTTAAGAGTTTATAATTAGGATTTCTTGTAGTCTAAAACGATGCTAAACTAAATAATAACCTAACCAATATTTTATTTTAAGATACACAAAGAAACATGAATGTGACCTATGTAAAATAAGGCTTCAAACCAGAACCCGCTTAGCTTTTCCTACTGAATTACTCTAATTTAAAAAAACACAGCAACCCAAATAATTAACGTCAAATAAATCTACAACCCGAATAAATAAACACCAAAACAGTCCACTGACTACGAAAAAAAAAAATATATTTAATTTTTATAATGGCAACAAATACGCTGGTATCACTGTAGCACGGAAGCGCGGGCTAATACGAAACGGTGACCTCGTTTTAATGTTACCCCCGTTAACACAATGTCACCCGGCAATGGTGGCGCAGCCTTCGGAACGTTATCGCGCGCTATCGACCCGCCTCGCGACCGCCATCTTGCGACGCGCATGCGCAAAACATATGCGACAACACTGACGTTTCAACAAACCCCAGTATCATTCCGAAAATTACGGATAACTGTAAATAAAATTGTAAATAGAATTTAGAGAAAAAAACAACGTGATATTTTTTATTTAACATCGTAACTTTAAAGAGACATGTCAGTGTGTGAATAGACTTTTGAAAGTTCGCGCTGAAAAGACGTGTTTGAGGGTAAGTTAATTTTGCTATTAAAAACTATTTTTAAATCGAATTATTGTTCGACAAATTGGATTTTGTGTTTCTTAGAGCGCAGTTTTGTTATAAAGACGATTAGGATGTTGGCCTGTTTCTTTTGTTTTATGTAACAGGGTGAGATATAAGCAGATATATGTAGTTATGTATGCAGGAAGTGCGGTAGTTTGGTTACTTTTTCGTGAATTTGATAAAAAAACGAAACATTATTATTAGATTGTGGTTAGTTATTCTTTTTTCAAAAATTGGATATTGTTAGAAGGTTTTAAACAAGGTTTAAATAAGTCATTTAGATGGTGAAACTACTCAATGCTTAGCCGAATTTTTAGGTCATCTAAGTCGTCGCGTTTCTTAGCCAACCGTAAGAAATACTTCACTGCCTTCTTTATTTTTAGAACTCAGTTATTTTGTAGACATTTTCTCTTCTACTTTCTGTCTATTTTAATGTTAGTTTTTAGCAGTTGTAGCACGTATCTACTATAATATTCTTTAACCCCGATTCGGCAAAATATTTGGTAAGCATAATGCGTGCTGTATTTTCACCATCAAGACTCGCATCGTAACGAAAATCGTGACACATTTTTTTATTGGAATTTCCTTGAATGTCCTTTTTTATTTCTTAGCGAAAGATAAAAATACTCGACCTTGCTCGGGTTTTTACTTTGGCGTGGGTTTTCTCTTTGAAATAAGTGTGTAGGTGTATATGTAGTGTGAAATACAGAAAAAAGAGGTTCTTTTCATCTGTATTTTTCTTGTGTAAGCTTTTTGGTTCGTTAAAAATCAAGAGTCAAGCGTTATTGCGGTGAAGCTCGACTCAAGGCCATCAGTCAAAAGGGAGTTGTCCTTGAAAAAAAAATCGCGCATAGTCATATAATCTATGGTATGTTATTATTAGGTTTAGGCTTCTGACATTAATGGTTCATATAAAACAGTTTATTGCTGGCACAGATAATGTGGGTTTCGATGTCAGACGCGTTTGTATGATTATATGCAAGCCTTATCTAACTTCCTTTGGGTATGTACTTAATATATGCTTAACTGTTTTTTTTTATTTAGTGTGCTTAATACAAATAAGACACAGTTAAGTAGTGTCATTTATGTAGTGTGTATTATTAAAATAGGTATTTAGAATAAAATAGAATTAACTTATTACTTAATTTTTTTATTTATTGGCGAAAAAAAGTATCACGAGGAAACCATCATGTCCTAGAATTAAAAATTCCAAGACATGTGACATTTACCAATCCACACTAGGCCCGCGCGTTGGATTACGGCCTTTCCCTCTCCTTGAGAATGGGAACATTATAAGGTTTATTATTATACAGTCAAGATAAATTAGTTTAAACAAAGTCTATGTGCCGACAAAATAATACGTCTTGTATGAGAAACCCCTTTAATTTCTAACTTAATTTTATTATTTGTTGTTGTAGCAGTAATAGAAGTACACTTTCTGTGAATGTTTATCTCTTACAGTTTATGAGATACAGCTCGTTGTCAGATGAACGCATAATGAGGTAGACAGACGGACGAACGGACAGCGGAGGCTCAGTAATAGGGTTCCGTCGGCACCCTTCTGGGACGGAACCCTAAAAAGGTCGCCTTTTGCAACCAATTCGGTTATACAACATATTCTTTCGAACTTCTTTTCTAACTTTCACAAAAAACATTCCCCTTGCGTCATTAGCTGTTTTTGAAGCTTACACTACGACGTAAACTCCAAAAATACGATAAGAAATACGAGTAAATCGTTCTTATAATGATAGTTAAAATGTAAATCGGTTTACGTGATCGCATTGAGGCGTAAAGAGACTGAGATACGAGGTACTGAGATAGAAATAGAAACGTTTATTTCAAATAGACCATTACGAGCACTTTGTAGTGGTCAAAATGTCGCTCAGTCAAAAAAAGGAGAAGCTAAATGGCATGTACCAAAGCGTAGATGTCTATGACGTGCAAGAAACTCCCTGGACACTCTTTTAAATTATGCTAGCAAGCAGCTAGTCGACTCTTCACGTGACCAGAGGGCTGGGCTGTTTTTCGGCCAACGAATCAGCATTGCCATCCAACGTGGCAATGCTGCCAGCGTTCTGGGCACTATTCCTATTGACATCGACGTGGATGAGTTTTTTGATGCCCAGTAAATCCCCTTTTTATTTTTGTATATATATAGGTTTGTAAATACTTTTATCTTTAGTTTGTATATATATCTATTAAGTCATTTATTAGTTTCATATGTATATATAATTTATAGTATTCAGATTTTATGAAAGAAACTCAATTATGCTAGTCTAGTGAAAAAAAATCTTATGAACGGAAATCTGATCACATGATCAAGAAGAACATAGAGAGAAGTAGATAATGTACTGTTAAACTAAGTTATGGAAGAAAAGGAAAAAAAAATTTTGGTGCTTATTTGAAGCGATCTAGTTAGTTTATAAGTATTACGGCGATGTAAACTACTTATACGACGCAAGTTAAGTTTAACTTGTGTTGTACAGTTTATGTAATTTTAAATGCGTGTCTTAGTTTTGCAGGCGGGGTACGTTTCCGACTGGAGCACGTATTTGTATGCAAAACCATTTGCCATTTCTTACCACTATTTTTTTCAGTAATTAAAGCTTTTTTTTAAGGTGGGAAATCATCAATCAGATTTCTCCCGCTCTGGGTGGAGCGGAAGGGCGTGTCTTCTACTGACTAAAACCCACTCCGGTTCCTTCTTTGCCTTGATTCTTTCGTTCAATCCAGGGCCCCAGTTCGCTTCAACCCTGGTCTGGCCCCTCAATTTTGCTGGCCAGTAATTAAAGCCGCGTGTTCACTAAGAAACATATCGCTGGGCTATGTCACTAGACAATTTTTACGTGGTATATCTCCGCGACTTTGTAAGATGATATCGCTCGACATCTAACTTGTTCACACTACCCAGTGGCAATTAGTACGTCGCCCGTGGCTCTTGTTAGACGACGACTTGTGGCAAGTTCCGCGGCCCGTAGATGACGCAAGCATCGTCGGGTGGCATCGCATGGTACGTGTATACTCGAACAGTTCGTCCGTTATAAGTTGGCGAGTGTGAAGTTAGGCTCTGCGAATTTTGGCGCTTGAAATATCGTAAAGGTTTAAAAAAAAAATGCAATTTGTAGTTGTTATTGCTGTTAAAAACAGTAATTGGCGATCTGTATTTTTTGTTGAGCAACAGAGTCGCCTGACAAATTCAATGGTGCAGATATCGAAGGGCTAGGCGGGACAGTGCCGCGGGGCCCCAAGCTCGGGAGGCTAAAAACCTAGATTTCTTCCAAACTAGAGTGAATAGGCTCTTAAAAACTGCCTCAGCGTCAAAGATTGCATCATTGCTTACCATCAGGTGGGATCGCACTCAGACACTAGTTTATGTCAAATAAATAAAACCTAGGTAATTAGCTTACATCTTACAAAACTGCTGAAAAAATCTCCAACCTTCAAAATCTAAATAAAATAGGTTGCAACACTACCTTAATCATGACAACTCGTTTTGGTTAGCAAAAGTCTAATACTCTTTCCCGCTCCACCCAGAGCAGAAGCGCTTATTTGATGATTTTCTATGTAAAAAATGGGTCCAAGTTTTTTTGCCCCAGGGTCGTTCATCACCTAGCTACGCCACTGAACAAATGTTCCGGAATGAAAACTCAGCTTTATTTTGCTCATATGCGGTGTAGCAAACGCGTAGCAATACACGTCTTACGTGATTTGTATTCTGAGATTTTCGTAGCGATTCGTAGCACACTGCTACGCGTGCTACGAAACTCTACGAAATCTTGACTTGGACTTTATAATCTTGGGGATTTGTATCTCATTGGTTTGTTTTTGTGTTTTCAAAGAGAAGTACATACGGAAGCACATATTTGTAACGTGATTTTTTGGTGTTCTGTACCTCAAAAGGAATTTACGAAACCCTTATACTTTGTTGTTCATATGTCTGCCTCTTTGTCAAGACGGAAGGAACGCGTTGAGGTATAGAGTTGAAATTAAAACCTTAAACTTTTTTTTTGTTTTAACCTTGAAGCTTGTAAAAAATCAAACTACTAAGTTAACGAAAAAAAAAGATACAGCCGTTTATATCACTATCTACGATTGCATCACTGCTTACCTGATGGTAAGCATCAGGTATCAGGTGGGATCGCAGTCAAGCACTAGTTTATAAAACTTTAAAAAAAACGTATATTTCGACACTCTTAAAGAAATCAGAATTCGTAGTGTACTTCCCGTTGACCTAGAATCCTGAAATTGGCATGAAACACGGTCTCATAGCAAACGTATAAGAAAAAATCTGAAAACTGTAAAGTAGTTACGGCGAGTCTATTGGCATCCAATACAAGTACACCCCGCATTGCTCCATATTACTCAACCCAAGAATCGAACAAAAAACCTCATGAATAGTCATGAAACATTCCCACCTCATGAACTTAAGTAAATACACTTGAGTAAATAAGAACTTTGTAAGCAGAGTCTTTCTTCCTCGCATTTGTTAACGTTTGAATCCCCAACCGGTCCAATGAGACCGCGCTGTTATTGTTTTACTATTGTGTCTCGTTTCGCGGGTATCTGAGTAATTAATATATCTGATATTAAACCAGTAGGAGTATCTATTCATGACATTAAAACTTCGCCTGTGTTTTAGAAAATTATTTTAAGGGAAGTTATTCCCAAAAATAAAAATTATTATCCCTCTCCGCGCCTAGGTTGGTCTGTGGATGGGTGACCATCTTAACATAACGAGTTTCCTCCGTGCCTCGGAAAGCACGTTAAGCCGTTGGTCCCGGCTGTCATTTGGAGATCTTTGGCAGTCGTTACGGATAGTCAGAAGCCAGTAAATGTGACTCCAGTCTTGCCATGAAGTACCGTGTTACTCCTGTTAATGGGTTGTGGAGGTCTGGTAGGCAGCCGCTCCTCGTAAAATACTGGTATTCAGCTAAAATCCGGCTTGACTGGAAGCCGACCCCAATATAGTTGGGAAAAGGCTAGGCAGATGATGTTATTCCTAGGATAAAAATTATCTGATGTGCTATTCCAAGACATGATCCACACCTGTGCTACTTTTTTTCCAAATCTGATTAGATGTTTAAGCACCACTCAAAGGGTACAAACATACACTCTTACATGCATAAAAACTATTGCTTTTAATATTAATATTATAAGTGTGCTGAAATGTAAAAGTTTTCTATAATCTGGATTGAATTTGCTACATATGGGTCTATCCATGGCTTAGATTTAGATACAGGGATACTTTTTATCCCGAAACTGGTGAGAAAGGAATAATAGTCGTTTCCTTTGGATTATTTAAAATTTTACAAAGCCGGAATGAATATTGCCTGTTTCCGATATCCTGCAATAGACCTATGATAAACGGAGGTTTTTTTAAGTTGTTATAAACTAGTGCTTGACTGCGATCCCACCTTATGTTAAGCAGTGATGCAATCGTTGATGGTGAGGCGCACTAGCTTATTAAGGTTGACCTCCAGTGCACTTCTATAGCGCGTAGAGGGATAATAATCAATTTGTGTCACACTTCTAGGCAAGTGTGCTCCAGCGTTGACCACATCATCGCTTACCATCCGCTGAGATATTGGTCAGACGCGAGGTTACCCATAATAAAAAAAATTGGACCCGCCGATTTACTTAAGTGGTGAAACATTCCTAACATCACTGTTTTAGGCTATCACGGTTTATTTCACAATTTAAAATGTCACTATACGGGACAAAACAATAAATAATCACGGAAGATATCCCGTAAGTGACATTTTAAATTCCTAACATCCTTTTAAAAATAGACGTACATTAAGCTGCAATGTAACATTAACAGGATACCGAGCGTGAAAAAAAAGTATTATGTGGCCTGAATACCACTTTCAACCGCTCATACAGTTTGGTATGAGAACAAGAAGAAACCATCCGAACTTTTTAAAGCAAATCTTATTTTAAAATAAAAGAGCCAAGTTTCGTAATACGAAAGAAAAAAAAATTCTCTCTAAAATGTTTAAAAAGAAACCTGAAACTGCGTAGTGCTCTCAAGCGCTTGGCATCGAGCCGAGAGAGTTGAAGGCATTTAAAATACGATTCTCAGTAAGTTCACTAAGCAGCTGGCTGGTGAGACAGCAGCCTCGTCTGTCGGAGGCTGTATTTTTAGATAAAACCACAAAAGGTCAGTCTGAAATACTACGATATTTCGGTTACACTACGCCATTTCGGTAACAGGGTAACACTATGTTATAAAAAATATAAAGAGTATGTAATATTATATACCTAATATACCCTCTTTTTATATTTAATTATTTATTTTTCCATTTTAGTCCAGTAGTTTTTATTGTATAATTGTGTTTTATTTTATTTTGTATGTTTAATTACTTTCTGTGATAATATTCTTTTTTTATTATTGTCATACCTAAGAGGAACTCGTGGCTAAATAATAACAGGCGCACAGGTGGATCTTCAAGGTTAAGCAAGGCTTGCCGAGGTTGGTCTGTGGATGGGTGACCATCTTTACATACCAAGTTTCCTCCGTACTTTGGAAAGCACGTTAAGCCGTAGGCCCCGGCTGTCATTTGTAGATCTTGGCAGTCGTTACGGATAGTCAGAAGCCAGTAAATCTGACTCTAGTCTTTCCATTAAGTACCGTGTTACCCCAGTTAATGGGTTGTGGAGGTCTGGTAGGCAGCCGCTCCTCGTAAAATACTGGTATTCAGCCAAATCCGGCTTGACTGGAAGCCGATCTCAATATAGTTGGGAAAAGGTAGATGATGATATCATAACTACCTTATATTGTATCAGCTGCTGTGCATACCTGTAATAGGCATACAATTACATATCAGTGCCTGCACTTTAATATATTTTTTTAAATAACATTGTATGTAATGCTGTTGGTGTGCCAAATAAATAAATAAATAACACTACGCCATTTCGGTCACACTACGCCATTTCGGTCACACTACGACATTTCGGTAACACTACAATATTTCGCCTCGTGAATACGTCTAGATTGTTCCGGCGTATTTAATTTGTTTGTCTACGCTGTTTGTGTTTATGCTGTTTTCGGTAAATGTAGCAATTTCGTTTTGCGAGCGGTTGTCTCTTGTTTTTTAAATTTGAGTTTTTGTGCGGAACTTTTTTCGTACATTTCGCTTACATATTTACTAAAATGGGGAAAAGTTTTTGTATTTAAAGTCAGTGTTTTTGTTCTTATTTTTTATTTAAATAAATTCAGGGCTTAGGAGCCATGGCCCTTTCCCATGATAATGTTAGCGCAACCAGTCATCTACCTAGCCTTTTCCCAACTATATTGGGGTCGGCTTCCAGTCAAGCCGGATTTAGCTGAATACCAGTATTTTACGAGGAGCGGCTGTCTACCAGACCTTCACAACCCATTAACTGGTTCTAGATATTATATTAATTAAAATCTGTTTTTAAACTTATTAAACACACACAGATATGTGACAGCTTTGTGAATATCAAAAGCCCTCAAAAATCATAGCAGGCTTTTCAATTAAAATGCTTGACCTAAACTTTTCAATGAGTTTATTTAACCTAAAAAACGTGCCATAAATTCTTGCCCATGAAATTGTAATAAAATTAAACTGCCAACAACTTATTTTAAACATGGCAACATTGGTAACTGCTCTGGTTATTTCCACGGTGGTTTGATCGTAATCTTTCACGCAACTTTATAGATAAAAAATGGGGGAAAATTTTATGTACTTTTTTTGTAAGCTAGGGACTAAAATGTGGCATTATTTATTCAGGATTATATATTTTATGTTGAAACTTCCAGCTGTATCTTCAAAGAGAACAAGTGGAATTTTAGTAGATTGTCTTAGGAAATTAAGGTGATAGGTTGTTGCTAAATGCCAATGAAGGTGGTAATATTTTATTGCTTTGTATTGATATAGTATCAAAAGAAATGATATACATACTATGAGACTAAATTCTATTTTAATATCTAAAATTCGTTCGATGAAAGACAATGTAAACTGTAAAGCTTAAACCACAAGGTCTAGAATAATGTTTTATTTGATTTAATAAAATATGTAACTTAATACCAAATATGTAATACAAATAATAATGAAATAACATTGATTGTTAGATTTTTTTTTTAATTTGTAAAACGTATGTTGCAAACTTACTTGACTAGGTTTTAAAGCCGATACCGGCTAGGACCAAAGAGATTTTCTATCCTAAGAAATCAGTAGGGAGTTGCAATGTAATGCAAATGCATTCAATCGATCTACACCAGCTTCTGTCTGAATGGATTTTATAACACGTTAAACTTCCAAACATCGAAGATCCCTATACAATATTGAACATCGAAGCACTCTAACAAAAGACTTGTAAACAAAACACATACCCACTTTACAAATTATCGTTATTATATTCCGAGTAATTGACAGGACTACAAAGGAACAACTCGGAGGCAAGTTGATTGTTTACGTTTCGGCTTTACTTCCCTGAATGAGGTATAAAGGCACGTAACTACGTAGTATGGCATTTAGTTCGATAGTACAGTTATTGAATAGAAAGGCGAGAGGGAGGCTTTAGTTGAATGATTTCTGGCACGAATGGCTTTTGTAGAAAGGGAGGCGACAATATGACAGCGAAGTGATGATGCTTAGTCATACAAAGAGCGTCTTCGGTCGCATTATTGTCGTATTCGTCGCAAGTGTGCGCGAGAATCTTAACTTCATATAACTTTATGCAATAGACTGACAAAACTGGCTTAGCCGCCTCCTTCTGCGAAGCAGTTATGCTAGCGAAGGAGGTAGCAGCACGCGTGAGTCTGTTTAGACTTCCTCTCACCTTAGCCGTGGCATCTAGACACCGATTTCCAGCCACCGCAGGCGTAGGTTGGCTTGCCGTCCGGCCGTTTGGTAACCGGACCGGATCTGAATTGTCAACGGTGCGTAGTATTTCACACGCGCCTCTTAAAAAGATATCAGCAAAACCCTAGCAACTCAGCAAGGCCGAAGCCTACGGCGCATGCTGTGGCAAGGAGATTATTTGGCCAAGAAAGACTCTCTTGGACATAAGCATAAGCAATTTCTTCATCCTCAAAGTACAGTCTCCTTTTGATGCTATTGCTTATTAGCTTGGTCTTAATAAAGAAACACTAGTTATGATGAAGTAGCTTATGCCAGTGCCTTCGGTCACATGAATGTGAGTTTCTTCATACAAACTTTTGACACCCGTTTCATCCCCTTAAAGCCATGAATTTTGGGAATTCCTCTCTTAGTGCTTACCTACGTCATAAGGGAATCCTAGTGCAAAATTTCACACTCCTAGTTCCAGTAGATTCCGCGATATGTCAGTCAGTCAGTAATTTCTCCATAAGATGGTAGTGGACTTAACTGCTCGAAAAACTAAAGAAGAGCAGGATTGATAGCCAGTACTTTTTAATTTTTCTCCATAAAACTTTCATCGCAGTTAAAGTTCTTGATTATCGACTTTTGATTAATTAGGCTCGCCTATTATGCAAGAAGTTTGAAAGAACAAGAACACTTTAACCGCTTGAAGCTCCCGTGTCGATCCTTATCCGTATTTCATGAAATTATATAAAACGCTTCTTTAGAAAGTTTTAAGTTACACAACCATAACTGGCGTTGTGCTTGGAGACGCTTGTAGGTATTAAGTTAGGTAATTTTTTTGTCACAGCTTCAAACTTTTTTTCAAAATTCTTATAAACTAGTGCTTGACTGCGATCCCACCTGATGGTACGCAGTGATGCAAGTGTTGATGGTGAGGCGCTCTAGCTTATCAAGGGCCTATTCACTCTAGCCTTGAAGACACCTAAATTTTAATCGGACGGAAAAACCGCAGCAGGCAAATGGTCACCCTTCTTAATTCTATAGTGTACACCATGATAATTTACAATATATTTGGATAACATATTACTTAACATATTACTTAAATCAAAGTTGAGTTTTTTTCCAGCAAATCATTGAGCCATTTTTTAATTTATGGATAGGCTGGCGTTTGACCATTATCCCACCTGATAGTAAGCGATCATGATGTGGTAGATGGAGTACGTTTACCTAGAAGTAACTGATTCACTTTTGACTGAAATACCCTCAGATAGTAGTTATCAAGAAACAGAGACTTCACAAGAAAAGGGGAGCCCTGCGGACAATTCGGTAGGAACAATAAAAACCGGCCAAGTGCGAGTCGGGCTCGCGCACAAAGGGTTCCGTAGCAGCAAATAAAACTTATAAGGTTCAGCCATCGTTTTCAGTGTAAGCACAATAACTTAACCAAAATTACAGTTAAATCAACCTATCTCAAAAACTATAAGAGATACTTTGATCAAACCAAAAATCGTTGAAAGAGTTAATTAGCATGCATCACCTCTATTTTTTTTAGAATTTTATACCCCGTAGTTATAAAAATAGAGGGGGGGGGACATACTTTTTACGACTTTGAGAGCTGATATCTCAAAAACCGTTCACTTTAAGAAAAATGTTTTTTAGAAAACTTTATATCATTTTAAAAGACCTTTCCATTGATACCCCACACGGGTATGTACATCGAAAAAAAAATTTTCATCCCTCAGTTACATGTATGGGGGGCCCCACCCCCAATTCTTTTTTTTACTATTTAGTGTCATAATTTTGTAGCGGTTCATACAACACATATTCCCATCAAATTTCATCACTGTAGTACTTATAGTTTCCGAGTAAATCGGCTGTGACAGACGGACAGACGGACAGACGGACAGACGGACATGACGAAACTATAAGGGTTCCGTTTTTGCCATTTTGGCTACGGAACCCTAAAAAGCACGTGGCGGTAGTAGGTATGTCAGGGAAGGAATCTACATAGGTACTATTTTTAAGGATCCATCCCAAACGGTACCTCTTTTGGGTCATAAAGGGCAACTAGGGAACACGGGTGGGTTTTAGTTAGTAACAGTCTGACATTTTCTTTCTCCCCACGCAAAGCGGGAAAAGTCATTTGATGTTTTTACGACCCAAAAAATGATCTTTTCTTTAGTCCTCATCTACCCCGAAATGAAAACACGTAAGAACGTGTCATGCAGATTTATTTTATATTTCCTAAAACAAAGTAATAAAAACGTATTCATGCTGTGATGTTTTTAGGGCAGCCTTACTGAAACATAACTCATATAAACAGTGGCGTAGCTACCTGGTCCCTAAGGGGACCGGAGAGGAAAATAATGGGGCCCCTCTTTTATGTGACTGCGGTAAAACCCAGTGCTAGTTGGGTTTAGGTATTATGTAACAAAAACAATATCCAATATCTATTATATATTGTTTTTATTATGAAATAAACTCAAATAGCACCGGACATTTGGGAAATTCGACAAGCCAATAGCGTGAGAGCCTCTCATTAATAAAAATTTCAGTTTTTGGACAGTAGATAATTATATGCTTATTCGAAGACATTTATAACATCCACCAATCTGCACTGGGACCGCATTGTGTGGATTTCATCCTATTCTCTCTCCAAGAGAGGAGGCTTGAGTCCCAACAGTGGAAACAGTACAAGGCCGATACGGCTAAGAAAAAATATATGCTTTCAACCGGGGCCCCCAAAAGCCTGGGGGCCCCATATAACTGACCGACAGCTGAATCAGCGGTAGCTACGGCCCTGCATATACCTACCCTAGCAACATGAGAAAATAAGATTATTTCACTACCCACACTAAAAGCCTGTATCAACATGATTTCCCATAGGAGTATCACCACTCTAGCCTTCAAAGTAATAGCACTTAACTACATGTAATTAAGGTCTAAATTGCCGTAGCTAGTCTCTTGCTGAGTGAACTAATTGAAGCGTTTAAACCTAATCATTGTTAGGTCTAGGATGAAAGAAATGGCGGATAATCTTGATAATAATATTGGAAAAGAGATTAGGATTGTCTCAAGACGAAAGTCTATGACTATTGTGTTTTTCTAGTGATGATATGTGGCACCGAAATGTGATCGGTCATAATGGACCGTATCGGAAGGACTAAAGTCACCCAAAGAGCAATGGAATGGACTATGTTCGGAATTTCACTTCAGAAATAAAGATATTCGCAACATTCGCACAGTTTCCTCCGTGCCTCGGAAAGCAAGTTAAGCCGTGGATCCCGGCTGTCATTTGTAGATCTTTGGCAGTCGTTACGGTTAGTCAGAAGCCAGTAGATTTGACTCCAGTCTTGCCATGAAGTACCGTGTTACCCCAGTTAATGGGTTCTGGAGGTCTGGTAGGCAGCCGCTCCTGGTAAAATACTGGTATTCAGCTAAATCCGACTTGACTGGAAGCCGACCCTAATATAGTTGGGGAAAAGGCTAGGTAGATGATGAAATAAATATATTCGCAAGAGAACCAGGGCTACCGACATAGCCCCAAGAATTGCCAAACTTAAGTGGCAGTGGGCAGGGCACATTGCTCGTAGACCTGATGGCCGATAGGAACGAAAGATTCTAAAGTTGCGATCGCGTTCCAGAAGACGCAGCATTGGAAGCGGAACTCTGGAACGAAGGCAAAGAAAGAACAGTAGTGGGTTTTAGTCAGTAAAAGTCTGACATGCTGATGATTCATCAACATCTGCCTAGCCTTTTCCCAACTAAGTATATAGGGGTAACACGGTACTTCATGACAAGACTGGATGCTGATCACCTTATTATTATTACTCACCTTAAAAAGAAATACCTACATATATTTTCTTCTATCACACGGCTAAAGCCACTAGCAGAATCTAGTCTATTTACCTTGTCTCATCTCTTATCATGTTACAAAAGCCCCAATTTTCTGTGACATTGTTATTCAATTAGGTCGGTTTTGTTATTGAAACGGTGACGTCATCTCTGATCTAATCTGCCTACTATGTTGTGTATGCGTGGGATGTACTCATGCACCCACTAAACGGTTTTCTTATCTGTATTGTAAACTGATAGGGTGACGGTCACCCAATAGATTTATTGTGGGTTTTAGCAACTTTAGATGACTAGGAGTTATTTAGGAAGTATTCCCGTTTTGGCACTCAGATTTTCGGCACAATACAAACATCCCGTATTTTGGATTGAGATTTTGTATAGGTTGCTAGAGTGTGTCTGATGAAAGCGCGACCGGAAGTTATTTTTTTAAATTTAATTGGCAACATTATTCAGCCGCAATTGTAGGTAGGTCTTAGTAAATTAAAAAAAATGTGAAATATCAAGACATGATTCTCCTACTAGTTAGTTAGCTTTCGTTAGACAGACTATACCATCCAAAATACCTATTGGTGCCGAAACGGGAATAGCTTGGGTGCCGAAAAGTTTGTGTACCGATACAGGAGTACTCCACCTGATAGATTTATTGTGGGTTTCATCAACTTTACATATGTAAAGTCTGTTTCTTTATCCCCGAGACTAAATTGACGCAGGCAAATGTCAAACTAACAATACTAATGATGCCAGTTCTTTTGTATAGTGACAAGTGTGACAACCCACGTAATGTCATTTTAGTCTCAGAGTTTAAAAACAGACTTTAGTAGAGTTATTTAGTATTCAGATGTGTTTTGCAAATTCTTTTTCCGTGCGTCAAACCTTTCTCCGCATTTTTCAAGAGGAATATTAAATAGCATTGCCTTTCACAGCGATGTAATACATTTTATAGGTATAATATTACTAGCACTGTCAGCGACTAGGTATGCAGTGACTTCGTTCCTCAGAATGTTCTCATAAATATCGTAACATCCCTTAAACCGTATTTTGAGTCTACATTTTGAACATCTTCAATATTGTACTTTTAGATTTTGTTTATTTGTTTATGCTAGAGGACACGTATACTTTATTTAGTTTACTTTTAAGTAGAATTTAATTATTAGAGAAATTTAAATTTGGTGTACTTGTCTTCATGTGTGCCAAATAAAAAAATTACCTTTCTTTCTCATTCTTTTGAAAACTATCACAAGGTTTGCTGTAAGAAAATCTAATGTTCGGTTAAGCTCGCCTACGTAAATTCTTTTGACTAAAATGGTTTCAAAAGTTCCATGTAAAAAACCAAATGAGAATTTCCAAGTGTGTTGACTTTAAAAGAAATAGAACGTGTTGTTGTAATATTCACAAAAATACGTACCCTCTTTTAGTGAGAACACTTTTCAGTGTACAATCGACCTAACCTTTTCGAGAAAACCAACATCATTTGACATTTTCCCGTGTTCGTCGCCTTGAAGGTTAGGGTCGGTTCACATCTGACGGAAAATGCGTCGCGTATTATCGGTCGCGTAATGCCAAAAATGACAAATCACTACATAGTATAAAACAAAGTCGCTTTTTCTGTCCCTATATCCCTTTGTTCATGTTTAATCTTTAAAACTACGCAACGGATTCTGATGCGGTTTTGTTAATAGAGAGATAAGGTTTATATATATGTATAACACATGCATAATATAGTAGAGTAACACTGATAAATTTGGACCCCTGCGAAGCCGGGGCGGGTCGCTAGTGTACCTATAATAAAACATTGAACCATTCACAATTTACACCTAACCGATGATGCGTTATTGCGTCAAGCGTACAGCGTCTGTTCCGTTTCCGTCAACGCATTGTCGGTCGACGTAAGAGCTAGCGTGGCCATTTAACGAGTTTTTTTTCTAGATATTGGCTTAAATTCTAGCTATTTGGCTTTAATGCTAGAAAATCTAGCGACTATTCTAACGACTTCTATTTGTAGAGTTTACAATAAAAATAAATAAGCCCCGCTTGAAGGAGATGGCGAGATGACTTGGATGCTTAAGAATTGGCAAGAGGTGGCTCAAAGCCTGGAGCGATAGAAGGAATGGAGGGAGGCCTTTGCCCAGCAGTGGGACAGCATAGGCTAGATATAATAATAAGTACCGCTCTGTAGATTCTATACTGAACGGACACACAGACAAGACGCTTAATATGAAAGGTCTAATAGACGCGACCGATGATACGCTCGACGCATTTTCCGTCAGATATGAACCGACCCTTAAAGACTAAGTCTCGGTTTGCAAAGAGATCGTGCCGGAAACGAGAAATACTTAAGAGTTTTCGAGGGTCCTTCGGGTCAGTCATTGAACAATCCAAGTTCGAATTTATCTTGACTCCGTAATAATACGTGAGACGGATTCTTTTGAACTAATCTTTTGATTCTTTGTGCCCGCGGCCGAGAGAATTGTGACCACTGTGATTTATAAAGTTCGCTTCGGTTTTGACTTTAATCTTTGTGAAATAAATTATATGTCCTCCTCCTCCTTGAGTCGTATTCCTCGTTGCTGAGGGACGTGAAGATGCCGCTGGATTAGCTTCTTACTGATGGTGAAAGCGTATGCATATATTTTTAAAAGTAGAAGACGATTAATGGCGCCAGAATTTGCTGAAAACCCTCATTTTATAATTAGTTTTCTTCATTTATTTTCTTTCTTGTTTTTTTCGAACTTCTAATCTTTCAACCCAGGTTAAGGGCTTCCATAAAACAGCCAACATAAATAGATATGATCGCATCGCAGGTTTCAGCGTTGCGATTTTATGCGGCAAAGAATTTGGAGCAATTTGCTTGCTGCGCTTTTCCCGTCCGATTACAATTTAGGTGCTTTCAAGCACGGTAATTACCGTGCTTCAAGGCTAGGGTGAATAGGCTCTTAATAAATGAATGCGCTCACCATCAACGATTGCATCACTGCTTACTATCAGGCGGGATCGTAGTCAAGCACTGGCTATTTTTTTTACAATTCATATAACAATGTACAATGTGCGATGCGAATCAATTCGCTAGGTCTTGAGAATCTTGAGTTGCATACTCGTAATCTTTTTTTTGTGCGTCGTCGCTGGGGGCACAACGTCACAATACATTTCGGATTTCTCTTTCTTATTAGCAACTTTGAACTTAGCTATCGATAATAGTACATTATGATACAAGTGTGTAATGGGGGTCATTATCGTCGCGGCGGTATTAATGGCGAGGGTCTTAAGAGAGCCAAGAACGATAATGCCATTGCTCACGTGTATCATACGACGTTTTTCGACACACTTGTGAAGAAAATAAATTAAAAATCAACTTTATTTAGTAGGTATATGAAAAGTTTATTTAGAGAAACAGTTCGTAAATGTGCAGTCAGTAAAGTTATAATTAACTATTTTTGACTGTATAGTGGTCCCATGACATAGATTTTCTACTTGAAGATGTACAGCACAAACCATTTTCCTCATAAATAGTTGTAGACATTTTTGTAAAATCTGTATTTTATTTTTAAATATGGCGGCAAAAAAATGACTTTTGTTAAACGCGCGCATGCGCGAAAAATGGCGGCCATAGACTAGCTACTCTAGCTCTTGGTTTAGAAAAAATAAGAATGAGGTTGCATATAAACAGAAAATACAAATTTGATGAAAGATTTAATTAATTAAATATGTAAAATTTTAAACAGTTTAATTAAACACGAAATTGCATGAAATAAGTAAGCAAAATACTAATTTATGCTATTGAACGCAATAACAAACTTTATTATTTTTTTGTCTTAAAACTCTTTTTGACAAAAAAGAGGTTAAACAAAGGTTCTAACTACATTACCGCACATGTGCATAATAGTAATCAAAATGTCACAGTTTGGTAACGAGCCCCTTTATATACCTAAGTGCAGTGCAATAACAGCCACTTTATGAGCAAGTGTGTCGAAAAGATATTTTAAAAATTATTTCATATTTATTACTAGAACTGAAACTGTATTAATTTAGCAAATACGACTGGCCTGTCAGTTGATCTAGTGGTATGTGGCCCTGACTGCTATGCCGGAGGTCGTGGGTTCGATTCCCATCCAGGACCAATGTTTGTGTGATGAGCACGATCATTTGTTTTGTCTGGGTGTAACTTATCTATAATATGTATGTATATAGAAATATATAAGTATGTTTATCAGTTGTCTAGTACCCATAACACAAGCTCTGCTAAGCTTGGGACTAGATGGCGTTGTGTGAAAGTTGTGGAATATAAAATAAAAAAATGGCTGCATATTCCCTAATGAAACAAACAAAACCAATTTTGTTGATGGCCACTTGATCGGCTTTCCCGTGTGGAGATCACTTTGAACTGTTGACCTCAATCATTTTGAGGGGTTCGAAAATAACATAGAGTAGATATTATGTAGGTATAGTTACTAAATTGAAGTGATTTGAAGGCTTTTGTCAAAGTCATTTGCTGGCTTTTGGGTGCTTGTGCAGAACAGATAAATAAGTAAGTTATAATTTAATTATTATTTTGTTGATAGACTCGCGTATGATTTAATATTTTAAGTGATGACGTAGTGTACGATGGAACACACGTGCCAAAAACTATCACTCTTAACTTAAATACCCTTAGGTTTTAGCTAACAAAACACACTAACTATACACTATACACTTTAACTGGTTATGCACATTAGTGGTAACACCTTTTGTTTTGGTAGAAAATAATCAAATAACTTCTTCCACTCTAGATGGAGCGAGAAGGAGCGTCAGACTGTAACTGATTAAAACCCACAGTGTTCCTTCAGATAGTTCCAGAACCACGGTTATTCTTTCCAATTCTGAAGCTCTAGCACAAGTCTTCAATTGAATTATTGATAAAACAACCATGTAGTTTGGTCGATAAATACCGTCTAAGCACAACTTAGTCATATACTTACAGACTCACATACGTACGAACACTTTCCAACAATCGTTGCTTAGTTACAAATAGCGTTCTAGAACGAATTTACATACGTTCATGATTTATGCATAAAATAGCAATGAATTAAATTCCTAAAACCATGCCGGTTCTCTCACTGAATTCCCGGGCTGTTTTATTGGTCTAGGCTTTGTGCCAGTGGCGTACTCTTAGCTAGTCGAACAAAGGCCTTGTGATAATAAAATATTGGGGCCCCTTTTTTACGTAGGAAATCATTAAATAACATCTCCTGCTCTAGGTCGAGCGGGCTGAAGTGTCAGACTTTTACTGACTAAAAAGAGTTGCCATGATTAAAGTTTTAGGATGGGAGAATTCCTTACCTCTTATTGAATTACCGATTAATTCAATAAAAGGTATGCTAATGAGTTTTTGGGGGCCCCCAAGCTTGGGGCTGTGCCTAGATCTTTGGTATCTACGACAGTACTTTGGGTCCAAACACAAAACTGTGATGCGACGCCCCGTTCGGCTGCCATAGTAAATGGCGTTTTGGCGAGATTGGTTCCTCTCGTCAAAACGCCATACATACTTGTTTGAAATGGTTACCTATATGTGGTTTGCTTTTCAATTAATTTCGATATTGTTTTCACAGTTAGTATTCTATTTTTGTATATTTATTGATAAAACGGTTAGATAACAATTTTTTTTTCATTTTCATTCATATTTTCTATTAAAAAGCTACACTAAGTGATTTGTAGAAAAGCTATTTGAATGATTAAAGTGGATAGTCGCATGTTCAGTTAAACGAGCCCTTTTGCATTAGTAATTATTTTTCACAGTAATACTCGCGTATTATTGGATTGTGGAAAACTGTTAGTCGCCAATCGTTAGCAGGTCAATGAACTAGTACTTATTGTACTTAGTACGGACATTTTTTCTTTGAGTGAATTCATTAAATATTTCCTCTCAGAGGAGTGAGAGGGAATGTCAGACTGTTACTGAATAACTACTGACGTTTTGTGCACTAGCTTCTGATTTTTATAAGTGCCCATGTGGGCCTAGGTGCACTAAAAATATTTCGATTTGATTTTATTAGATTTGAAGCCCGCCCTGTGTTCCTTTAGTTGGCTTTTACCATCCAGGGCCACCCTAAATCTTCATAATATTCCCGCGCAGTATTGTAAAAACAATTTTCTTCAATTATGTTTAAGTCCTGCACTTGGATGCAAATACAGACTCCGGGTTACTCCATATTGCCCGACACAGGAATCGAACCATAGACCTCATGAATGGTCATGGAACCCTCTAACTTCATGAACTATAGTAACACACTTGAGTAAAAAGAACTTAGTAAGTATAGAACCCCTTTCGAATATAATCTCACACAGCCTTGGCAGACGCCTCAAGCTGCCCACGTCACTTTTGCTGACATTTCAATAAGACTATACCTACTAGCCAACGGATTCTTGAATCATTAATTAAGTATTGAAGTGGTGTTGAGTCTATTTTTAGATTGATGAAGACTTTTTGTCTTGTAAAGTGGGAACTACATACATAAGACCGGCGCACACGTGGGTGACGCTTGTATTGTAAAAAGTGTTAAAGGTCAGTAAATTATTGTTGTGAATCTGAACTGAACACTGAACGAGAGTGTAAAACGGGAACTACAATAGACCGGCGCACACACGTGGGCGACGCCTAATTTATACGTAGAACTGCGTTGTATGGCGTGGGTCTTATGTTGCTCTACAAGTCTAGTCGCCATATAAAATGTATGGAGACTGACGCGTCCTGATCGGCGTGGTCCACGTCGGCCAATATAGATCTACCTTACCTGCTTATAAGCAAATCACTAGATTCCCAACTCACTAGATTCGCAGTTCATCCGACAAAGTACTAGAACCACGTTGCGTGGCGTCACGTGGCGTGGGTCTAATCTAGTTCTACAAGTCTAGTTGCCCTATAAAATGTATGGAGTTCGTCGCACCTAGATGTTACGTTAATTCGTGATACGTTGGCCACATGGGCTCAATGTACTTGCCCAGTGTAGAACTAGAGTTCTTCCTTGATTCCTGAGTTTATTTCGGTGTTTCTTCTTAGGAAACATCGGCCTATTGTAGTAAAAAAAAATCGAAATAAAAATTGACGTGTAAAAGTGTTTATGAAAACCTATTTGCAAAATAAATATATCATTATCATTCTTCAGTGGTGGTGGTGGTTCACAATCTTTCGATATTTACAATTTAACGGTACACAACAATACACAAATCAAACCAATAAAGTACAGTTCAATCATACTACCTAACTAGCCTACTCTATACCGGAAATTAGCCGATAAAGTGGCAAATATGTACAAATAACCAATGTAGTTATTTGAGTTCTAAACAGTCAGTTATTAATGTAATCGGTTTGTTCAGTAAACCGTTAGAACAAAAGTGTTATAGTTACTACAGTACCTTGGTAATGGGCCCATAACGTGAGTCATGGGGCTTATGGCACTACACGAAGGGGGAATTAATTTCTTTGTAACACGTCAGCATAGTAGGTATTTGCCATAGAGTATTGAGATTCCATAGTGGGCAGTGTTAATGACAGCAAAAGGACAATATGTCCATTGTACATTCTGCCAGTGGATTGACCCGAGTGAGGGTAGGTCTAGTCTCCAAACTAACTTTGGGCCTCCGTTTCTTCTCTTTAGGGGGTGAATTTTGGAAAATCCTTTCTTAGAGATCGCTTACGTAATAAAAGGAAATCATCATCTGCCTAGCCTTTTCCCAACTATATTGGGGTCGGCTTCCAGTCAAGCCAGATTTAGCTGAATACCAATATTTTACGAGGAACGGCTGCCTACCAGACCTCAACAACCCTTTAACTGGGGTAACACGTTACTTCATGGCAAGACTGGAGTAACGTAATAAAAGGAAATCTTGTGCAAAATTTCACGCTCCTAGTCCCAGGGCTTCAAGTCTACTATTCTAAGTTGCCTCTCTCTACTATTAGAATTGTATCTGAGTTCTCGATCATTGGCTTCATAATTTTTGATTTTGACAAGTTTGGTATTGTTATCAAAACAAAAGCCAATGAGCGACAATTCAGATACAATTCTAATATCAGACTTGAGGCCCAGTAGTTTCGGTGTGCGTTGATATGTCAGTCTGTCAGTTTATCCTTTTATTTATATAGATTTAATTTTAAATAGGTTCTAAAAGAAGGTGAGAGGAACAATTGAATTTATATATGACAGTTTGATTTCAAAATATTCAATTTCAAAATTTGATTTTTCGATGCCATTTTTTAGTTTACTTTTAGTTAGTTCTCTAGGGTTTTTTTTTATTTTATTACTATAATTTATAACATATTATAGCAACCTAAATAATAAATGTCATACTTACAAAATTAATAAATAGGTATCTTGAAATAGAAATTTACAATTTAATCACTGCCGACGCGATATGTTCCGGGGTCTGTACATGGGAGTTGGTTTACATAAGTGCTTATGGAAAAATAACTGGGCTAAATATAGTATTACGACTATTTTACGGTAGTTTCCCTCTGTTTAATTGATTGAGTGATTAATACCAATGTCAAAATTGGGTAGAATTGATAATTATAAAGGTTTTATTGTAGTTCAGATAAAGTTGAAAAGCTATAATTTACCATCATCATCAATTTCCTGCCCTTTTCCCTTTTACAATCATATAGAAAAAAGGCATGTACTAGAACTAAAAGTTCGAAGACATGAGACACATACTTATCTATCCGTATTTGGCCCACGTGGTGGATCACGGCCCTTTCCTAAAGAACCCTGAGTCCCAACAGTGGGAACATTACAAGGCCGATAATGCGAATGCTAAATCATATCATGTAAATTCAAAGAAATGATTATTTTAGGTAGGCGATTAATCTTATTCGACGTAAATGGAATATTTAAACTTAGATCAAATAAAAATGTATTACACCCTTTTCAATGCTGAAAGCTTGCCTACTCAAAAACCAAGATAGCTGGGACAAAAACGCCTACATTCTCATTCAGAACTAATTTATGTCGTTTAATTATAGAGCATTACTTGAGGTACAAACTAATGCTCTGAGATAGGCCAAAGAAAAGATGGATGGATTGTGTGAGAAGTGATATGAAAGTAAAGCGAGTTAGTGATAGCGTGACGAGTGACAGAACAGAATGGAATGAAAAAACGTGTTGAGTGACAGAGAGAAATCACATTCGAGGGCAGGATCTAGTGTACCTAGAATAAAAACCTTTATTTTTTTTAAATTGTTATAAACTGGTGCTTCACTGCGATCCCACCTGATGGTAAGCAGTGATGCAATCGTTGATGGTGAGACGGCGCACTAGCTTCTACACGCGACTTCGTCTGCCAGGACTACAGAATTAGGTCTAAAATTGAAATGAAAAATTGACACAAAAAGGAATCGGGATATAAGGTAGCCTATGTTATTTTCCATGTCTAAGGACATATTATGCATGCCAAATATCATCCAAATCCGTTCAGCCGATTTTGCGTGATTAAGTAACAAACATCCACACTTTCACATTTATAATATTAGTTAGGATAAATTGATAGATACTAATAATTACACTAATATTACCTATATCAATTTTGGAAAAAAATGCTCTTTTATTTTCCTCATAATTCATGAATCCCCGAGCGGTCTCATTGGACCGCGCTGTTATTGTTTTACTATTGTGTCTCATTTCGCGGGTATTGATAGGTTAAATTCATCCATACACACTTATGACGGTTTGTGAAGATTATTTTGTTCAGATTTGCTGGAATATATTCTTACTACTATAAGAATACACGAATCACAATCCTCCATGACTATTTCAAATCCGTTGACATTTCGTCCGAGATATCTTCTAATCAAAGAAAATTATCTGATTTCCAGTTGTTCGCCCATACCTTCCCTATTACAGCTCCTTTATCCATTACCGAGGATCTCATCAGAGATAGGATTTGTGACGGTCTCATCTAGCGATGCGAGATACCGAGAGGTTTCTATTCGATTATTCGGAGATATCGATGGTTCTCGATTCTTTATTAAAGTGAAACTTTTATTACATCTACATACTGTGTGTTGCATGTTGCGTGACGGTGACGTCAGATCAGCCGAGGCCAACATGGCGGCCTATAGTTCACATCAGCTGACCGTGTAGTGTATATATAGACTACCTATTACTCATTTGTGCTGTGCCAATGCTCCACGCTATTTTGTTTGTTTTTGTCGGTGTTTAATACCTATCTTTAATGAAATATTATTCCGAAAATTTTTAGTCAAATGTCTATAATTTGAAAAAAGTTTCAGATTTAAAAACCACTCAATCCTTTTTTATTTATGTATTGTATACTTTACTGTAACCAAGATTACAGTATTAATACAGGAAACCTTATAGTAAAAAAACATACAATTGGCGGCCTAATCGCTTGTTTATTTTTGTTTAGTTCTCGATGCTTCTCGAGTCAGACTCGGTCTGATATTGCGACTGGCGCATGGCGCGTTCATTCTCGAGTTATTCCTCGATGGTTTAGAGTTTCGAGTGAGAGTGACTGATTCGAACATTTGAAAACTAGCGATCGATTCCATCATCATCTGCCTAGCCTTTTCCCAACTATATTGGGGTCGGCTTCCAGTCAAGCCGGATTTAGCTGAATACTAGTATTTTACGAGGAGCGGCTGCCTACCAGACCTCCACAACCCATTAACTGGGGTAACACGGTACTTCATGGCAAGACTGGAGTCAGATGAACTAGCGATCGATTCAGTTGAATCGAAATATTCGAAAAGCATCTCGATTATTTTATAGAACGGTGGAATCGATGGTTGACTCGATGGTTTATTTTAACGATTACAATTCTTTCGATTGTTAAAACATCTTTCATCTCTTTGGGATTTTGAGATGGTTTTAAGATAAACAAAACGATTTTGGCGAGTTTTCTTGAAGAGAAGTTGTCCGTTAAGTGCGATTTAAGATTATATCGGAAGAATTTAACTAAGGTCGACTGGTAGAAAATGCCTAAGGGATTAAGTCCGCCTTTGTACGTTAAGTTGTGCATAAAGTTTTTAAAATAAATAATTAAATAAGAATTTTAATCATTTTTATAGACAGGTGCTAGTTTTAACTGTTTTCTTTGTATTTTTAATTTAATATTTTTTTATTTATGAAGAGAGTACTGCCACATCACATAAGAACATTTTACATTATGTTGTTTTCACAAGTGGTCTGATTACGTGACTACATCTATGTGTTATAAAAAATAATTAGGTGCATATATTTTCAACAGTCTTGCTCAGAAAGTTACACTAATTGCACTGCACTTTGGTATAGGTAGGCCTTTTTCTAGGGGTAAATAAACACCCTCACTACGGCTCAGATCTAAATACCGCCTCGGCGGGAATCACCAACATTACACACTTGTATCATAATGTACTACTAATAAATACAAATCCACCAATCCGCACTGGGCCCGCGTGGTGGATTACTCCTTGAGATGAGGCCTGAATCCCAACAGCGGGAACATTAATTTAACAGTACAACTATAATTTAACAAATAATTCAACCCTAATACGTAAGCACAGCTTAACATTTTTCCCAGTAGCTTGAAAACTTTAAACTATGTCTAATAAACAAAACCAACACAATTTCGTCGTGAAAATACCGAGTAAAACAATAGTAGACTGGTTAGCCTTGACCGTTGCCAACTTTCCAAATATTGACAGTACCTAACTCAGTGTTTTAATCAGAAAATTAATGCAAATGGCCCGTAGACGGCGTTGCCAAGTTTTTTCTTTTAAATTCAATTGTGCAAAGCCAACTGGGTCATTGGGTGGGGACAGGGGCGTAGCTAGTTCACTAAGAGGCCCCGTGTGGTAAAAAAATGGGGGCCCTCTTTTATTTAATTGCGGTAAATGAATGGAAAAATGGAAGGGAGGCCTTTGCCCTGCAGTGGGACACGACGGGCTCATAATAATAATAATAATAAAGGCCAGCTAGTTGGGTTTAGGTTATCTACACTAATATAATAAAGAGGTAAAGTTTGTTTTTTTGTTTATATGAAGTAATCTGTGGAAGTACTGGTCCGATTACTAAAATTTTTTCACCAGTAGAAAGCTGCTGTATTCTTGAGTAACATAGGCTATATTTTATGTACGCGGGTGAAGCTGCGGGCTAAAGCTAGTTCGTAATAAAAAATACTAATAAAGCATTTATTTTACAAAAATATTGTGCTTGCACAATATACATTGTTTGAAAATAAGATGCAATAGTAGACTCTATCTTTAAAACTACACTAAGTCCTTATTATTCCCTCTTTTATAGTTTTTATTACGTAATTAATCCAAATAGCACCTCATGATTTGGCAATTCGGCAGGCCAATAGCTTAAAAACATATCATTAGTTAGAATTTGAGTTTTTGGATAGTAATTATATGCTTCCAACCGGGGCCCCTTTAGCCTGAGGTCCTTATACGTCGGTACCTACGTCCCTGGGTGGGAAATAAAACCGATATCTTTAGGAGTCTACCTGGTAAACGATAGGGGGACAGAACTGCCAATTTTCCTTAAAACTGGGGCCCGTTTTATCTAAAATTGTTTCCATAGTGACCCGGGATATTAATAGGAATTTTAATGGCAATTATTTTCTTAGGAGTTGGGATAATCGTTTCAGTAAGATACCCTCGTTAAAAATATTTTTTTTTTTGTTAAAATAACGAGAGTGAAAATGTAAAGATTAGACGTAATTAGTGAACCCTTTTAACAAAGTAGAGCATGATGAACTGTATGTGGTGCAGACCCTACGAAGATGGATAACCTAAATTTATTTTTGTTTTACTTTAGTAATCATTAATTAAAAATTTATAGAATAGAATAGAATAAAATATTTGAATAGCATAGAATTAAAAATTTGTCAGATTTCACTGACTGAAACCCACCAGTGTTACTTCAGTGGCCCTTAGCATTCCAGGGTCACGGTAACACTTTCGAACAAACGTAGGCTCCCTAACTGATGCTTCCAGCCCTACTAAGCTCCTTCAGTTTTGCTGACATAATTTCTATCGACTCACTCTCGGTCCTTACAGCCAAGCGAGCCACAATACGGAACCCGGAAAAACGAAACGTGACATTTTGGCAACGTTTTCAATCCCATTCATTTTGGACTTCTTGAAAACCGTTCTCGTTTGTCAAGTGTCACTTTTTATGGAGCCAATTTTTTTATTGAGGTCATGACAAATGTAAAATTATAAAAGACTAGCTGACTCGGCAAACGTTGTTCTGCCATATAAATTATATGTAACATGATTTTTTACACCTTGTGTCCGAAAAACCCAAATATCTTACGGAACCCTATTTTTTCCAAAATAAAATTTAGCCTATGTTACTCCTGGATAATGTAGCTTTCGAATGGTGAAAGAATTTTTAAAAACGGTCCAGTAGTTTTTAAACCTATTCATTACAACCAAACAAACAAGGTTTCCCTCCTTATAATATTAGTATAGAAAACCAGAGTTACATTATTTCATAAAGAGAAACAATTCATTTTAGTTAGATGTTCAGTTTAGATGTTAACCAATGTTATTTCTCTAATCATCATTATCATCATTTCAGCCGAAAGACCTCCACTGTTGGACATAGCTTCTCTAAGTGTCGCCACAACCACCAGTTCTGTTCGCCTCGCATCTAAAATCCACAGTATATTTCAGGATAAGTTGTATCCTACATAAAGATACAATTTATCCTTAAATATACCGTACTACGCTAATCACACTAATATAATAAAGGCGATTTGTGTGAGTGTATGTTTGTTACCTACACTCGAAAATGTCTAAACGGATTTTGGATAGTATTTGGTACAGGGGTTGACCATGTCCTGGAATAGCTTATAGGATACTTTTTATACCGGGAGTAGGTACCTATGTTCCTTTGGACCAATTTTCTATTTGGACGTGGATAAAGCCGCTGGCAGTAATTAGTATTTCTATAATTTTTAACAAAACATATTGTAGGCAAATGAAGACAATTCCTCCAATAATTTAATCTTAACACAAGCATACGCGAGCATATTCTAAAGAAGATTGAAAAGCCTGAAAAACAAAGCGAGCACGATGCAAATTAACGTTTTTCCACGACCATGCATGAGTCATCTGGAAAATTACACATTTTAATCATGAATCGAGTTTAACGGCCTCTGGCTTATAGCTAAATATACGTATGAGTAGTAACTACTTAGCATCGACCGGTAAACGTAGTTTATATTATTAAATACTGCCGTGTTTCATAGAATTGGGTAGAAGGTTCGCTCTGAAGGGAGAATTAAGGTTTGTGGGAACGTTTGAAAGAGTTACACTAGGACGCAAAGAGCAAATGAAGTAACATAATATTATAGGTGGTTTTTAGACAGTAAAAGTCTGACACCCTCTCGCTCAACCTAAGAGCGGGATAAGTAGGAGCAGTTAAACTTCGGAGACATACAAAGGGAAAAATATAGGTTTCTGATCTATTATCTCTATGCGCATATTTTACTGGGCTTGCTGTTCCATGCCGTGTGATGAGACTCAATCAGAATTCTAGAACTTACTACCTACTACTCTCTCTCTATCTCTCTCACATTTCTACCCGGTGCTCAGTTCATTTTCTAGCCATAATCAGCCTTTTAATGTTCCCATGGCTAGGACTCAAGCCTCCTCTCTGAGTTCGAGAATGGTCATAATGTAATCTATGACGCTGGTTATCACATGTTTTCAAATTGGTTTTAGGACAAATTAACAGTTTCCTCACGACGTTTTCCTTTATTGTTTTCAGAGCAGTGATGTACAATAAAATAGAGTGCCTGCCTGGGTTTAAATTTAAACCTACAGGGTTCAGTTCATTTTCTATCGAAGTGTAGCTAAACTTCTGCACTTTTCTTTGCTATTCCATTCCTTTGCGGAAAAACTTGTTAACGCGTTGAATTAAGAATGAAAAACTGTGTTCCAGTTACCCACTTACGGGCGAGTGTGTCGCCTGAAAGAAATTTATTGCAGTCGCGGCCGCGCTGTCGTTATATGCTCTTATTGTTACTTTATACTTTATTTATTACATGCTTCTTGAGAGGTTTAACTGCATGAAAGGGTATGGGTATTACTTTGTATATAAAATACTTTCTTGAACTAAATTTTAAGAGCTTTTTATTATTTGTATTGAAAGGTAACTCCATTCATTCAAAATAGCAAATAGACAGAATTTTTCAAATCTGTTAAATATTACGTTACCTTTCAAATCTAATATAAAGGGAAACTGTCAAGCAATAAAACATAGATTTGCGTACAGAAATGTCGCGTTACCGCCGTTAAGTGACTTGTGTATAAAAGATAAAGCGAGATGTTCCCACCACGCTCTCACTCTTTTCCATATCAATGTTTAAAATGCTAATTCCAATTTGGATTTCGTATTTAGAAAAAAAAATCTTTTTAGTGTTATTTGTTATTTTGTGACGTTTAATATAACGAAAAAACGCCGACCCTAAGTACCTAATATGGAACAAAGTTAGAAAGATGATTACGTTATTTGTTGTTTAATTTAAAACATTGTACAAAACACGCAAATAATCAATTTCGTACGAAACATCGTATTTTTCGCCTTAACCTTGAACCATGTACGAGTATGTTTTCGGCTTTGTAGCGTTTTTGATTGGTTTGATGACGTGACCCTTTTCATATGGTCGCCTAGGCTCCCGTACCAAAGGCTTTCGCTGGGGCCACGGCGAATTTCTGAGAAGGAAACCCGTGGTCCTGAAACAAAAAGGGCAACTGATGGACATGGGTGTAGTTTTAGTTCGTAAGATGTGACGGCTCGGTTGACGCAGTTGTTAGAGCGATTGGCTCTTGCGCTGCGGGTCGTGGGTTCAACTTCCGCACGGGGCAAATATTTGTATGGCCTACAGATAGGTGTTCTAGGACTCGGTTTGTAGATGAGTTTTCATATTTGTGGGCTCATCCACGCTAGGTACGAGAGTAATAGAAACCTAGTGTGGAGCAGGTATAATAAAAAAAGTCCCTAGAGTGAGAGAAAACCTTAGATGAATTCTCACTCAAAAAAAGGCTTTGTGGCTTTTAATTTTCTGTGGCATTTACTATTTAGTTCCACGAGAAACTTAAATTAAATTTACTGTTTAAACATAGCAACCTTCTAGCTTAGGACCCAAGTTTTTAGGGTTTTCATTTGTAGAATGTTTATAGCACTTTGTCATTATGTGACGTTTTTTGCGTATCTAACTTAATCCACGGTCTTTTTAATTTTAGTTGAAGCACATTAAGATACTAAACATACATAACTTACTCTTCTGCTTCTAGCTAGACCTTATATGAGTATCATTTATTTGGGAGCGAATACAGGGAAAACCATCCTTGTTTTCGTTTTCCATTGAGCACGATTTTGTGCCATGTCGATTGTTGGTGTCGAAATGAAAATTCTTTGAGGTCACTTTGGACCGTCTTTCATTCTGGAGTTGGCTTTTCTATTATTACACATGTGTGAAAGAAAAAGAAGAAAGAATAATATTTATTTAACACACAGACACACACATAATTATTTTTTTCTTTCTTTTTTAAAATAACAAACATATCAAAAAAGAAAGAAAGAAATATAGAAAAGAAATCTAGCAGTGTGTGTCGCGACTGGGCCAAATACGGATACTTCTGTGTACTTTAAAAATACGGATTCACCATTGATTCTTAAAAAGTATCACTGCGCAGCCAATTGTTCGAAATTCATAATAATAATAATCATGATCGTTTATTTGCTAATATGGGAAATTACATAAATATTATTGTATTCGTTCATGAATCCCCGACCGGTCCTATGAGACCGCACTGTTATTGTTTTACTATTGTGTCTCATTTTGCGGGTATGTGATAGGTTAAAAAGCGAAGCGGTCGAGATATACCGGCCATACGGAACAATTCAATTTCCATTTATCTTCAAAACCATATTCTCCTTCAAGAATTAATATCACATCACCGGCAATTAATTACACTTGGCCACAATATCCCCGGAACTATACCTCCATCCCTCCCAGAGGGATCACGCGACACGTTCCGACCCTCCTCGCAATCCTTCAGGGGTTGGCGCTGAAAAGCCCACAAGTGCTGAAAGTTTGACGTCTCTCTAGAGGACGCCTGAACAAGACGCATGTGATACTGGGTTACTGGGAGGGTTGTTGTTTTGGGAAGTGTAATAGCTGTTGCTAATATTATTATGTTGTAGGTCGCGGGTTCAAACCCAGCCAGGCGCATTCATCTGCCTAGCCTTTTCCCAACCATATTGGGGTCGGCTCCAGTCAAGCCAGGATTTAGCTGAATACCAGTATTTTATGAGGAGCGGCTGCATACCAGACCTCCACAACCCATTAACTGGGGAAATACGGTACTTCATAGCAAGACTGGAGTCAGATTTACTGGCTTCTGACTATCCGTAACGACTACCAAAGATCTAGCCAGGCACATTAAAACTTCGTGTAATTTATTTCATCACCACTGCTCTCAAAAACGGAGAAAGAAAACATCGTGAGGAAACCGGCATGTCCTAGTACCAAAACATCGAAGACATGTGACATCCACCAATCCGCACTGGTCCCGCGCGGTGGATTACGGCTCATCCCTAGAGAGGAGGCCTGAGTCCCAGCAGTGGGAACATTATAAGGCCGCTAATGCTGCTATTATTATGCTATAAAGTCCTACTAGCTTTTGCCAGCGCCTTCATCCGCGTGAAGTTTAGAAAATTATCCCTAGCGAAGGAACTCCCGGGATTGAAGGTACTCATGTGCTATTCCACCCTTGTGCCATTCATTTAAATCCGTTGATATGTTTAAGCGTGAAAGAGTAACAAACATACGTACAAATGCCTTTATAATATAAGTATAATTATCTAAGTGTGCCTTTATAATCTAAGCCTGTTTGGACCACCTATGATTAAGTTTCGAGTATCTTACTTGACAGATAATTTCATACGAATTCTGTCACATTTTTGAATTTATTCAGTGAGTAGTGCCTACTCGGACATTGTGAAACAGGCCCTTAGTAACTAATATTTTTTGTAACGATTTAACTTAAAAACGACTCGACCGATTTCAAAAATTCTTTCTCCATTACAAAGCTACATCTTCACTGTGTAACATAGGCTATTTATTTTCTAAATAAATAGCGTATTCGCTGTCAGAAACTATAGAAGAACGAAAGACAAATTTTAAAATTACTAGCCACTATATTTTTAGCCATAACATTTCCCTTCACGAGCAACCCCTATAAAACAGCGAGATATAGAGACAGGCACTTATGTGGTTCAGCCGAGTCATAATCGTGATTTATAAGCCTCCGACAGACTGGCCTTGAAGACAAAACGGGGCTCTGTCACAAAATAGATAGGTACAGAAGGTAATGTCACGTATATACTTCACTTTTCATACCTACGCTCGGCGATCGCGCTTACGCCCGTTTTCAATAAGCTATCTATCTACAGTTGCAGCTATTAAAGATAAATAATCCTATCCTTTTGCCCTTACTTGCTTTCCTATATCCTACCGACGGATAGCAGTTCCTATACCAAAGTTGTGGATGGATAGACAGAATCTTACTGTTCGGGCCGTTTTCAATAAGCTATCTATGAATTGCGATAGGTTATTAAAAACGGGCGTCAGAATAGGCGCCGGCCGCTCCACTGTAATGTGCTGCCGTGCACAACAAGGAACAGGGGAGACCCTTCACAGTCTCTTCAGGGATGTGCTCTAACAAGCGTTGTACAGAGGGGGTTCCGGGGTGGTCTTTTAAGAGGTCACGGGGCCCTCTACCATGTGCAGATTGTGACCACCGGAGTGGTTTTAGTAGAGGTAAGAACCCCACACTCCCTTGTCTTGTCCCCAAAAGTCCAGGCGCCTTTTGAAGGTTTCCTCCCGAAAACAAAAAAAAAGGCGTCGGTCAATCAGTCCGAGCACAGCCCAAGCGCGTATGGTCTGAGACATCGTGTCTGTGAGCGGTGTCTATGTGTGCATTGCTCGAGCGCGCTTTGTATCTAGATTGCCTTCTGTACCATCTCTTTTGTGGCTTCAGTTCAGGCAAACTTTATGCGCAATATTATGTAAGGGTAGCGATTTAGAATGGTTTTGGCTAAGTGATATTTTTTAATTAAAACTAGCTGACCCAGCAAAAACGGTGCTTCTATATAAATTATCAAAAACAAAATTATCATCAGATTAAAATCTATAAAATATTTGTTGCTTCATGCTCGTACACTTGTAGATCATCATTATCATCATTTTCCACGCCTTTTTCGAGCTACGGTTTTTTAAGGTTGGATATACAAAAGCTTATTTATTCTCTTTGTGAGGACAAAAGCCTTCCCATATTATACATTTCCTTTACCATGGGACAAATTACGGGTATGTTAATAAAAGATATCTCTTAATACCCTCGTTTGCGGCACACGTCGACAATTTTCGAGTCGAATAATTGCGAAATGCAACATTCACATACAAAATGATAACAGTGGCTTTGTGTTTGAGTTAATAGAAGCTACAAAGGATTTCCTTTAACAACGGAATTAAAAGAATGTTTCAACATTTTGAATTGATCAGAATATCAGTCGGTCAAATTAAATTTGCTTGGTTAGCAAAAACCTGCAGACATGAAAATTTACCAGCCTGCAATGGATTTGGGACATTTTACATACTTACTTCAAAACGGAACGCAAGACAAAGGAAGGAATATCGGTGTAGTTTCAGTCAGTAAAAGTCTGACACTCCTTCTCATGTGCTGTATATTATAGGAAGGTTTTTGACCCCACAAAAAGACTAAATAAGCTTTGTACTTAAAGAGCTCGTGGCAAAAACAATCATTGCGGCACGGGTCGATATTTGAGATTAAGCAACATTTTGTGAGGTCGGTCTGTGGATTGGTGATCATCTATACATACCAAGATTCCTCCTTGCCTTGGAAAGTAAGTTAAGCCGTTGTTGTTGTGTTGTCCTGAATGTCATTTGTTGGACCTGCCATAGTTTAGTCTTTTTTAACCTAAAGGTTAACTGGTAGATAATGCCTTCCTACCGGGGCTGCTAACTCGTGTGGGTTTTAGTCAGTAAAAGTTAGATACTCCCTCTCGCTCCACCTAGAGTGGGAGGAGTCATTTAAAAAAACCGGGCAAGTGCGAGTTGGACTCGCGCACTGAGGGTTCTGTACCAACTTACCTATGAAAACAGTTCAATTCTCGAATCGAATCTTGAAGATTAAAAAAATAATCTTGTGACTTTTTCAGTTTTCAGACTTTTTCCTATATTAATGCTATAATACCTTGCTTCGTGCCAAATTTCAAGATTCTAGGTCAACTGGAAGTACCCTATGAATTTTGATTCCTCTGCTGACAGTGTCGAAATGTACGTTTTTTGCAACATAAATGAGCGTATCTTTTTTCCCGTCAACTTACAAGTTTGATATTTTTTGCACAGCGTCAACGGATGATTTTAATTTCAACTCGATTCCTCCAACTTACCTATGAAAAAAGTTCAATTCTCGAATCGAGTCTTGAAGATTTTTCAAAAAAAAAAAATTCTTGTGACGTAACAACTAATTTTCAGTTTTTAGACTTTTCCCTATATTAGTGCTATAATACCTTCCTTTTTGCCAAATTTCAAGATTCTAGGTCAACGGGAAGTAACCTATGAATTTTGATTCCTTTGACAGTGTCGAAATGCATGTTTTTTGCAACATAATCGGGCGTATCTTTTTTTCCCGTCAATTTACAAGTTTGATTTTTGCACAGTTTGAAGGGATCGCAGACTTGAGTAAATAGTTCAACTTGATAGCTTCGAGATAAAGGGTCTTGACAGACAGACAGACAGACGGACAACAAAGTGATCCTATAAGGGTCCCGTTTTTTTCCTTTTGAGGTATGGAACCTTAAAAAGCAGACAAACAGAGAGACACTGCTTGTAACCTAGTAACGGAAAAACCGATCAATACTGATGTTCTAAAGTTAGCCAAAGACAAACTGTCTGACTGTATAGTCTACGAATTACGACTGGAACTCGAATGGAAGCCCTACCATGAGCTCCTAAACTTATCCATTTAACGAACGAAACTGAACTGTTAAAGGAATGGAGCTATACAGGGTGTAAAAAGACCGATCACAAAGCCGATAACTACACATTCGGTACGTGTAATTAAGTAACTTGGACCAAAAAATATTGCTGGGAAAAAACTTTTTTTTTTCATTTTTAAAAAATAATTAATTAATAATAATTCCGATCAGCTGCGCATTCGGCCGCTCGCGCTTGGTCGTTGAACCGATCGCGCGCTTGTGTGTGTGAGGCGCTCGTTGTGATTAGTTTTCAATGCATTTTAGTAACTTCAAATGCGTAATTGACTATGAAAAATTGATAATTTTGATAACGTTTGTCCGGAAGAAAGTTTACTAATGATACTTGGAATACGATTTTGAAAAAAAAACGAAAAAAGAATGTTGACTTTGACCTTCAATATCTCCAGAACCAGTGAATTCCCAGGTATGGTCTAGAAGAAAAAAAGTATCCTAGTGATGAGTAGAATATGGGGTTTTTGTTTTCGTTAAGGGTCTTTTTACACCCTTTATAGGGTGTATATAAATAGCCCCATGCATCTTACTCATTTTAACACATCATAGTAAGACTCCGGAAGACTATCAAAAACTTACCGACGGATCATCTGCCTAGCCTTTTCCCAACTATATTGGGGTCGGCTTCCAGTCAAGCCGGATTTAGCTGAATACCAGTATTTTACGAGGAGCGGCTGCCTACCAGACCTCCACAACCTATTAAATGGGGTAACACTGTGGGTAACACGGTACTTCATGGCAAGACTGGAGTCAGATTTACTGGCTTCTTACTATCCGTAACGACTGCCAAAGATCTACAAATGACAGCCGGGACCAACGGCTTAACGTGCTTTCCGAGGCACGGAGGAAACTCGTTATGTTAAGATGGTCACCCATCCACAGACCAACCTAGGCAAGCGTTGCTTAACCTTGAAGATCGACCTGTGTGGCTGTTATTATCTAGCCACGAGCTTCTCCAAAAAAAAAAAAAAACTTACCGACGGATGAATACTTTAAAAGCGTTAAGTACCACGTGCTTGAAAAAAACCGTAATCGTCTTCAATTACTGTTTTTACTTAACGCTTTTAAACAACACGGTTTTTAAGAAACACGGTCGCGTTTTATTCAGTAAAAGTGTGGCAGTCTCTCTCATTTTACCTAGAGCAACACAAGCTATTTGATGAAAACCCAACCGCAAAAAAAGGTATCAAGAGAACTAAGCCATTAAGTCCACCTTTGCACCCTTTGTGCTGCCAAGCATTTTAATACATAAATAAAAAGAGCGACAACACACTGGCAACATTTTACAAAATGTTACCAGGTAAACTTTTAATCCGACCAGAACAATCATGAAAAAACTCATATGTAATTAAGGGTGGTGTTCCAACGTAGAGCGAAACTAAAGCTATAATACGACTAGGTTTACAAACAAGTAATTTCTTTAGCTGCGTCTAAAGCGCAGTTAAATTTGCGGCTGGCCAAACGACACTTCTCCTTACACAATTTGTGTGCGCATCTGGGACACATTTTGTAAGGCTAACTTTATGGGAAACACTCGGTTTTCTTAGCTACAGTAGATGGTAGAAACAAGGCCATGTCATAACGGCTTTAAAAAGGATTTTTTTTCTTGAAGTCTCGTTTGTTTGTATGGTAGAAGATGCGATTTTGCCTTAACCCTAAATTAATTAAAGTCATCATCATCTGCCTAGCCTTTTTTCAACTATATTGGGGTCGGCTTCCAGTCAAGCCGGATTCAGCTGAATACCAGTATTTTACGAGGAGCGGCTGCCTGCCAGACCTCCACAACCCATTAACTGGGGTGACACGGTACTTCATGGCAAGACTGGAATCAGATTTACTGGCTTCTGATTATCCGTAACGACTGCCAAAGATCTTCAAATGACAGCCGGGACCAACGGCTTAACGTGCTTTCCGAGGCACGGAGGAAACTCGTTATGTTAAGATGGTCACCCATCCACAGACCAACCTAGGCAAGCGTTGCTTAACCTTGAAGATCGACCCGTGCGGCTGTTATTATCTAGCCACGAGCTCCTAAATTAATTACAGTAAAGGCCTATTTTTGAGATCGGCCTATTTTTAGGTGGGAAATCATTTAGTGACTTCTCCTGCTCCGGGTGTGTCAGACTATTACTTGACTAAAACCACTCCAGTTCCTTCGTTGCCTTCATTCGAGAGCCCCGGTGTTCATTTTTATATAACCCATGGTTCCAATAGGCTTTGACCCTGCTTTGCTTTGCTTTGGAACATCCACAAAAGGTGTCATCATCTGCCTAGCCTTTTTTTCCCAACTATATTGGGGTCGGCTTCCAGTCAAGCCGGATTCAGCTGAATACCAGTATTTTACGAGGAGCGGCTGCCTACCAGACCTCCACAACCCATTAACTGGGGTAACACGGTACTTCATGGCAAGACTGGAATCAAATTTATTGGCTTCTGACTATCCGTAACGACTGCCAAAGATCTTCAAATGACAGCCGGGGCCAACGGCTTAACGTGCTTTCCGAGGCACGGAGGAAACTCGTTATGTTAAGATGGTCACCCATCCACAGACCAACCTAGGCAAGCGTTGCTTAACCTCGAAGATCGACCCGTGCGGCTGTTATTATTTAGCCACGAGCTCCTCATCCACAAAAGGTGTGAATTTCAGAAAATCTTCTCTTAGTCTGAATCACGTTCCTAATTCCAGTAGTTTTTGATGTGCGTTGATATTGTCAGTCAGTCCGTTTCATGGGTAGTTCAAAATATTCTCTACGAGTCTATGCCTTGGTTTTATCTATGTTTTTTCTTTTGTTTCTGGATAAAAAATCATTACAGATGACCTCGATATTTTTCTGCTTCATCCTCATATTTTGTTGTTCGTTTATTAAATAAGCACCTTAATTAAATTTTAAATAACTTTCATTTTTGTTTTGTTCGTCATGTCATTGCGTAGACAATGCTCTACTGTCCCATCATTCATTTTAGATTCCGGTTCTTTACATTTTATATGATACGAGACGCACAGGACCGGTTACTTGCGGGAGGCCTTTGTGCAGCATTGGACGTCTCTCGGCTGCAATGATGATGATGATAAAACTATCATCAGCGAAATAGGAAAAACATTTTTATGTAA
The DNA here is from genome assembly GCA_030763345.1 of Mythimna separata. Classification (NCBI taxonomy): domain Eukaryota; kingdom Metazoa; phylum Arthropoda; class Insecta; order Lepidoptera; family Noctuidae; genus Mythimna; species Mythimna separata. The sequence continues at coordinate 12,455,308 of CM061192.1, forward strand.
TTTTTACTCAACGTAAGTCCCGCACTTACGAGTACGCCTGAATTGTACAGGGCAATGTGTCGAGCAAATAATGTAGGTCTACATTATTTGCTCGACACATTGCCCTTTCGTAATTACAATTTGAAACTATAGAAAACCCTTCCAGAAATCTGTCTGACTGTAAGAGTACACTAAATGATGAAGGTCGACTAGCAATTGGTTAAAGTTGAGACAGTCCCCGAAAATAATTGGGGACTTCTACAAGGGCTTTATAAATCACTGTTGAGCTGTACTGTGCAGAGGCGTAGCTACTGCCATATCAGCCTTATCAATTATACGGGGCCCCTTGGTCTTTGGCCTAGACTTTAAAGCGAAAGACCGGTTGCGATGGATGACTACAAGCAACGCCCTCTGCTCTGCTCCAGCTTGGGGACATAGGATTTTAAGTCAAGTAAGTCCTACACTTCAGGGGTCCCGGTTGGAAGCAAAAAAGTTAAAATTCCAAAAACTCGAATTCTTAGTAATGAGAGACTCTTAGGCTATTAGGATTTCGAATTTCCGAATTGTCATATGCTATTTGGATTTATTTCGTCATAAAAACATTCATCATCATCATCTGCCTAGCCTTTTTTTCCCAACTATATTGGGGTCGGCTTCCAGTCAAGCCGGATTTAGCTGAATACCAGTATTTTACGAGGAGCGGCTGCCTACCAGACCTCCACAACCCATTAACTGGGGTAACACGGTACTTCATGGCAAGACTGGAGTCAGATTTACTGGCTTCTGACTATCCGTAACGACTGCCAAAGATCTCCAAATGACAGCCGGGACCAACGGCTTAACGTGCTTTCCGAGGCACGGAGGAAACTCGTTATGTTAAGATGGTCACCCATCCACAGACCAACCTAGGCAAGCGTGGCTTAACCTTGAAGATCGACCTGTGCGGCTGTTATTATTTAGCCACGAGCTCCTCAAAAAAACATAAAAACGTTATAAAAGGGATATTGTTTAATACCTAAACCCAACTAGCACTGGGCTTTACCGCAATCAGATAATAGAAGGGCCCCTATTTATATTATTTTACGGGGCCTCTTAGGCACTAGCTAAACGCCCCTGTGTATCCTTATTACTTATACGAGTAGTAGGAACTGTATTGTTTTTAGACTTCCCAGTGGAACAGCAAGTAGGAACATGTCCCTGTAATTACATTGTATCCCTAATTTATAAGTTAGGAAAGTTTCTGGCTTCTTGTTACGCATCGAAGTTATGTCTTCCCTCTTTCTTACGCTCATGTAATTTTCTTTTCCGATTAATTTTGTCGTGGGTTCAACGACAATGTGATCAATTTCCTACCTACATTAAGTGGCATTTTTTTTTTGTGATTTGTTTGGTTATGGATTCGAAAAGAAAGTAAGGATAAGGATAAGTACAGACCACACTAATTGAGTATTCCTCACGCATTAAAATATCTTCGAAAAGAAGTTAAAGAAAAGGTTTATGATCTTAAATTCAAATGGATATGCAACTGTTAGTCCAGTTACTGGGCTGTAGCATGACAAATAGTCGTACCACATAATATATATATTCAGCCGCATCCGGTTAAACTGGAAGTCGAATCCCCACATTATGAATTGGGAAAAGGCAGTGCAGATGATGATGATAATGATAATGATCTACAGATGTAGATAAAAAATAACTGTAATCAGCCTTATACTATTCCCACTGCAGGAACTCTGACCTTTCTAGGAGAAGAAATGAACCAACCCACACTGTGTCCACACGTGAATCGAGCGTGGGTTGGTTAGATGACATTTAGCAACAAATATTTTGGAGCTAATTTGAATTCAAAAGGCTTCGTAGATTCATTGACCGTAAATAACTTAGCTGAAAATGAAAATGGGGGCGACATAGAAGCAGTACAGTTTATTAATAATGATAACGTCACTGCAATACCAATGGTATATGATGAAGCCGTATATCACGATGAGATCTGAAATGAAAATAGAATAAAGGCTTATTCTATTACTGTGTGTGAAGTTGTAGAACTTCGGAATGCAATATACAATGTGGGGACGACAGTACAATAATAAATGGAAACACTGGTTATGCTATCAGTATGAATATTTTTTTACACTGGCCCGTCGTTTAGTACCCATACAATTATGTTTGCATAATTCGTCAAAATGTACGAGATAGCTGAATTATTTTTTATAATTTGAGGATTGGTCCGATGCTTAAAGTTATTCATAGTGATCAGTATTGCCAGTGTTTTCATTTATTGTTGAGTTGTTATACAAAGTGACATAACAAAAAAATACTCGTGTAGAAATAAAAAAAATAATGTTACAAATATAAATACTTATCTAACTACGTAGGTAGAAATAGGTATGTAACTTTTATAACAAAATATTATCTGTATCGTTGCTCGATTTATTTGTAAGTTATAAATAGGTTCCTATTTCGGGAATAAAATTGTTCAAGTACCAAAATAGTTCTAAGATACCGATTCGTAACATTTTCAGCCAGACGTAATAATATAGGCTGTCTGAACTTCCATATACAATATGTATATATAGTAATATTATACGTGCTATAACAATAGGCGGGTAGCGAAGTTGTGTGAAAGATGATATCTCTAGAAACGGGGTGAATACTAAAACGAAGGGAAATGGAGATGGCAAATATTGGAATAAAGATGGAAATTTTATTAATGAGGACGATATGGATAGCACTATAGAGACTGAAAGCGTGGGTTCTAATGATATGCTTCAAGAATCTAATGTGTATGAAGTTGTGTATATTTTGATACCTGTATTTTCGGACACTTCTCTCAGGGACTATCATGAACTGAGTAACTTGTACAAATCAACTATTTTCCAATCAAATTCAAATCTTATTCTAAATTTTCTGAAGCATCATGCTTTAATTACTCAGATACCCGCGAAACGAGACACAATAGTAAAACAATAACAGCGCGGTCTCATAGGACCGGTTGGGGATTCAAACGTTAAAAGTTGTTACATTCAATCGATCAGCCTTCACGCTAACGCACACAAAGAACGGCTTTCATGCGAATTTATGAGTATCAGATATAACGTAACTATAGCTTTAGATAACTTTAGTTCATAAACCGTTCTGTTCACGTCTAACTTATCTAGTTTAACGACTAGGACTTTCTCGTAATTAATGTTTTAAATATGTTTTAACTAGACGAGGGTAGAAACCCTTAATAAAACGGTCTGAATATTGAAATTTTCTGCGGCATTCTGTTAGCTAGGTCAGGCCTTGAACAAAGTAATGTCCTTGGCTGCCATTGTCTTGTAAAACTGTTTATTATTCAAAGATAAATTATGTTAAGCCAGGGTTTAGGCCCTTCCGGGATTTTGGAAGCTACAGTACCACTACTTACTTAAAATAATTTCATTTTGGGCTGGTTACTCAATATTTAGATAAATATTAAGTGAAGAATAAATACTATTATATTGATGAAAACTAAACTGGGAAACAGAATTTCAGAGCAAAGGAAAGTAAGAAGAAAAGTTGATAAGAAGCATTTTTCGCTCATCAAACACTCAAAAAAAGAATACTATTTCCGACTATTATTGAATGCATTTGTACAGTCAAAATATACATGTTTTTTATTCGGTAACATTTACGTGATAAATAATTTAGTAAGTCAAAGCAATTATTGCCTAAACAGTTACATAACTGTTTTGAGATAGCTAGTAAGTTTGGTAAACAAGCTTAATCAGGACCATGTTGAAAACCTTTTCAATATTCGAAACATAACTTTACGTAACATAATTTAAAACACGCAAGAAAAAACAACATCATCATTAACAAAGCAAGCTCATTGTTAAAAGATAAATATTCGTACTCCTTGATTATTTTACTCCAGTTCTTACAAACGAACAAATAGCGAATTCTACGGAAGTAATTGAAAGAAAACAAAGATATCTCTAGACTCGACAACAAATAGAATGCTCGAGAAAACGCTCGCTTCTAAAGTGAGTCCTTTGATATGGTTTTATAAATAACACCGTGCAATGCTCTTAAGGTAGTTGTAAATTCTTCTTTGAAAATTTCTTGTAAAGACTTTGCTGCAATTGAAACTTTTATTGCTGAGAAACACAAATATTTGAAAAAGTCGTTCTTTATTTCTGTCAACATCGTAGGTACATTGTATTTATTAAATGGTGGTCTTTTCTTAGTGTTAACCTTTTTTCTCGCTCATCACCTACCACTATATTTCTGAACATTATTGTAAGGTTGACTGGTACAAAATGCCTAAGGTATTGAGTTCTTCGTTGAGTGAATCGGTTACTTCGAGGCAAGCGTGTTCCATCGTCGACCACATCATAGGTTGCCGTTAGGTGAAATAGCGGTCAAGCGCGAGCCTATCTATAATAATAGAGAAAATAGTATTAGTACAGTATTTTTATTATATTTATACATTTTTGAATCTTCTTGTTTCATAAGTCATTCACATTTATTTAAAAGTTGTATTTAATCATACTTAGTAAGATCTTCATCTTTCATATTGTTTTCAGTTCTTATAGATTCTAACTCTTTCATTACTTCGACTATGTATGTTAATTCAAGTCACCTGCCTTTTGTCTTCCAATCTATTAGTTCCCTCAGTTTAGCTCCTTGAGCATTCTACACTCCATTTGTCGGTTCACTGCTTCATCTGATGACATTTTAGAGAGTTGATTATCCTCCTATCCTAGTCTCAAATTATTTGGGGTTAACGTAGTATGTTTTGTTCGTCCATATATTTCATTTGTCATAGTCTCTATCTTCATCTTCTTTATAGCCATAGCCACATCATTCCTCATCTTCCCTAAAGTCGTTCCGTCGATTAATTTTTAATTGAGTCTTTACAATTATGGTATGCCCTTTCCCCATTCTCCCCATCTCACTAGCTTTTTCAACCTTTCCACAAATTGCTTGCCCACACAAACCAAAACCTCATCTGCGTTGATTTCCTAGTCTAAACAACGGAGTAAACGTTTTGAATAATTAATTACTTGAAGGAGTTAACTGGAAAACAGAAATGCGTTCTCCACAACCTTTCCTAGAGGTCGGACTGCTCAACGAAAGGCTTTGTCTAGCTTAACATATGGCTGACTCACTGAATACGAAATTCACGCAGAATGAAAATGAAATTATTATTAACTACGTTTGAAGCTCGGAAACTGTGCTTTCAGTCCATGAATATTTTATTGTAGATAAATATTCTATCATTTCTGTTTATTTAAAATTACGTAGCACTTAATATTCATATCTTACTCTCATTTTAATTAGTACGTAAAAATAATAAATGTTTCAGAATTCTAGAAAGAATAAGTAAAAAGAATACCTAATTTCATAATTAAAAGCAATTCTACATCGCTCTGGGACTCTTTAAATAGAATGCGGTGCTGTCTCAGATTTAAAGCCTGCATTTCTTTTTATTTGCTTCCTTTCAATTCAATGCAATAGAATAGATATAGCGTCAGTTGTACAGTCTGGTCTCTATTCATTGAATCCTGCCGATATTGGATCGGCATTTTATGGTAATGGACAAAGCATTATTAAAGGGAAACGAGGAACTGCGGCATGAGGGGTCGAAAAGCAATCTTCCATTTTACAAACAATTGACGCCTTTATGTTAGCAATAAATGGGCTTTCTGTTTTCAGGCTTGTGATTTCACTAAGTATCTCATTCTGTAGCAAAATAATATTTTTGGTGATCATAAGTTAGAAACAGATGGAGTTTTTGTTTAATAAATTCAATATCGTAAACACGAAAGTACGATACGATTTTGCCTTAACGCCCCATGGCGTTCTGTATAAATTCCTTTGTGAATTCTTAAGTAAAACATCCTACCTATTTTAATGTTCTCGGATATTCCCAACAAACATTTCCATTCGAAAATTAGTCAAAATAAAATTGAACAAATGTTTAACTTACAAAGCCTTGGAAATTGATTCGATATCTTTGTATGTCATCGAAGAGGATCGTTGGAAAATATCCGACATCAAAATAGAGTCACTTAATAATAGGGGAGATCGGATCGGGAAAAAATCAATCATACTGAGTACCTTTCTAAATATAGAAAATTGTAAAACCTATCAATTTAGGGTAATAGGTATGGAAAATGATATTGAATATGAAATGGGGGTTATTGTACACATACATTATGGAGGAGATACGCTGGTACTGGGAGAGAAGGGATTAATGGGGCGTCATCGCGATAAAATATTTAACATTCGATACATCTTTGGGTCGCTCTAATGGAATATACGATGAAACTATTTTGTACGGTCCCTAACGACATCAAATCAGCAAAAAGATGAATTGGTTTTCGGCTTTAGGCCTAAGTTATGGAGTTCAGAATTTCAATCAGATTTTCACCTTAAAAACCATTTCTGAAACTTCCAAATAGGCCAATTTTCGATATTGGAATATTGAGAGAGCTTTTTGATTCGGTTGCGAAAGTTAAAAATAAAGTTTTTATTGATTTACTTACTCGTCTATGTTTTGTTTCGAAATAGCATTCGATGTTTTGGGGAGGGCGCAACTTTGGAACTTTTTCTATCGCAACCCAATTTTCCACGTTTTCTGTATTTATGTAACGTCTTATCTAAAAAACTTTTAAGGTTTATTTGAATGGTTTTGTACTGTTGTAAATAGTCGTTTTGAAGTCAACAATATGTCACGTCGAAACGCCTGAGTGTACCTACCTATTTTGTGTTTACAAGTGTATAATGTACCTAACATAATGAGTTTCCTCCGTGCCTCGGAAAGCACGTTAAGCCGTTGGTCCCGGCTGTCATTTGGAGAACTTTGGCAGTCGTTACGGATAGTCAGAAGCCAGTAAATCTGACTCCAGTCTTGCCATGAAGTACCGTGTTACCCCAGTTAATGGGTTGTGGAGGTCTGGTAGGCAGCCGCTCTTCATAAAATACTGGTACTCAGCTAAATCCGGCTTGACTGGAAGCCGACCCCAATATAGTTGGGAAAAGGTTAGACAGATGATGATGATGAAGTGTATAATGTACCTATGAAGAAAAAAAATATAATAAAAGAAAATAATAGTTAGATTCGTAATGATTAGTGGCTGTCATATTTATTTTGTTACGACAATAGGTACAAGGTATTTACAGTATAATAAAAACTAACTCTAAACTAATTAAAACTAACTTAAAACAAACTAAAATATGGCGTCAAAAAACTCCTCCACATCGCTGTCGACTGGTAAAGTGCCCAAAAGACTGGCAGCATTGCCACGCTGAATGCCAATGCTTATTTTCTGTCCAAAGTAAAAGCCAGCCTTTGGGTCACGCGAAGTGTCAACTAGGCGCTTTGAAAGATCTTTATACAATTTGTGAGCACTCGGACCCCACGAACCAAGAGTTTCAACCCCAAACGGTTCGAAAATATAACTTCCCACAAGGTTATTATATTTCCGCCGCTTGAGGTTCTCCGCAGCCGCAGCGGCGGAACCAGCACAACACGACGAGCTTGGAAGATGGGATGGCGCAAGAGTATCGACACAAGTAGCATCCCATACTAAAGGCCTACCCATCTTCCAAGGGAATAACGACATACCGTCCGGTCTCTTGCCATCGTCGCGTGCCAGGCCATGAGGTTCTAATACAGCTGGAACGCCGACGGTGACAAGAGCGTAATGATTAGTTAATATTAATATACATATGTATTTATTTATTTATGTAAATTTGAAAAACATTATTTAGTGTATTCAACAATTTTACTAAGGAATTATGTTTCCGCCTCATTGGTGGTCGCGTCAAAAGCTACTACCGAAATCTTTCGTAAACTAACATATTATTGTATTTTTCGATTAGGAATTTCATAGAGGCAATAGGCAATATCAGAAATAAGGTTGGCGAAATGTGGGTATTTTATTGACAACCCTTCCTATCCCTTTTGCGGAAAACTGGCACGTGTGAGATATTTTTCCGCGCATGAATTTTTTATGCTGGTAATGTACCGGAAACTATGTCACTATATACTACCTAGTTTAATTTTGTATTGATTTTAAAACTAGCTTACTTTTCATAAGCTATGAGGTTTCGAGAAGAGCCGTGGGGGCCCAGTGGTAACTGCCCCGACTTACAAGTTGTAAGTCACGGGTTCAAACCCAGCCAAGCTGCCAAGCCAATACTTTGTGTAATTTATTTCATTACCGCTGCTCTCAAAACGATGAAGGAAAACATCGTGAGAAAAACCGGCATGTCCTAAAATTAAAAATTCAAAGATATGTGATATCCACCAACCCGCACTAGGCCCACGTGGTGGTTTACGGCCCATTCTCTTCCAGCGAGGAAGCCTGAGTCCCAGCAGTGGGAACATTATAAGGCTGATGCTATGCTATGAGGTTTTCAGCATTTATACAAATATTTCCATGCATGAATTCTTTATGCTGGAAATTTACCAGAAACTATGTCGCTACCTACAGTATCTACTACCAAGTTTAAATCGGTATAGATTTCAAAACTAGCTTACTTTTCATAACTCATGAGGTTTTCAGCATTAATACAAAAAATATTTCCACGCGTGAATTCTTTATGCTGGAAACGTACCAGAAACTATGTCACTATCTGGGCCTCACGTCTGATATTAAACATGTTAAAATCAAAAATTATGAAGCGACCATTCTGATACTATTCTAATAGCAGACTTGAGGCCCAGCTACTTAGTTTATATCGGTTTACTCATACTTACTATGATCTTCAATTATCATATTGCTTTCAGTTCTTATGGATTCTAACTCTTTCATTACTTCGACTACGTATGTTAATTCAAGTCGCCTGCCTTTTGTCTTCCAATCTATTAGTTCCCTCAGTTCAGCTCCTTGAGCATTCTACATTCCAAAATACTGAAAACAAAAAACACAAAACAAATATTTCCACGCATGAATACTTTATGCTGGAAATTTACCTGAAACTATGTCACTAACTACAGTACATACTACTTAGTTTAAATCGGTATAGATTTCAAAACTAGCTTACTTTTCATGACCTATGAGGTTTTCATCATTCATACAAATATCCTTAGCTATGCGAAGCAATACCAGTAGGTATATCCAGACATAATGGTTGTGCAGCCCTTGTAAATTATTCATGCCGGTTCGTAACTCCGCCATCGTAATATTTTGCCCGACATTTTATGTTTCATACACTTTATGTATTATAAATTGATGTATTTCGTATTCAATCCTGTTTTATAGGCCATAGCTTTGACTTTTGAAGCTTTAAGATGACTTTGAACAAATTTTTGTGCTAATAGGGTAGAGAATACCGATTGTTTCTTTGATTAAATGGTTATACTCGTTAGAATCTAGATTTTTTACCGCGCTTCGAAGATTCGAATGAAAATCTTAAGAATTGGCATAAACTTGATCTAAAGCCTGACTTTGACCTTTTAACAAATAAAGATTCGTGAGACATTCTGGTCGATGTTTGATATTCCAGACATTGCGCTATTTATGGATAAATCGAGAAATATATTCATAGAACTAGACATAACAATAGCAGATAGTAATGTTTTCACAGATCTTCCAATCATCCCTTTTAGCATAGATCAATAACCTAAACCTAAATGTTTTGCTACACTGTGTGTATATGTATGTGTGCCAAATAAAACATTTTTTCTTTCTTTATGTGTTAGATAACAAAAATAAATATGCTGTTTGCATATCCTTACAAAATTTTTCGTGTCGTAAACATCTAATGCTATCGTAACACTTCTTGTATCGTAGCGCTATTTATTGTCTTAAATATCGCAGAATATGATAATATAAATAATAATGTGCAGAGTTCGGAGCCTTTTTGAGCTGACGCAGATTTTAATGTTATTTATATTGTATTTGTGTGTATGTATTGTGTACAATGTGTGTTCGAATAAATGTTTTCGTTCTTTCTTTCTTTATCGTCATCTTCTTTTATAAATATAAGTATACTACAAAGCTAGCGAGGCTAGACTGATTATATCTCATTTCGGCCGAAAACAGCTGTAACAGCCTTATTGATTGCAGATACCCATCATAAACTCTGGCCCATATAGTCATTATTAATATGGCTTTATTTATTAGTTATTAACCCTTGCTGGGGTTCGGGATCGCGTGGTTTACGGCAGTTCAAAGATGTTTGTATAGGATATTGCTTGAGGGAGTGTCTTAAATTATCAACAGATAGATTAGCAAATAAGTTGAAAGAAAATTTAGCGAATTTGGCTTTTAGTTAGGTTTTTTAGGGTTCCGAAAGTAACGGGTAAAACGGGACCCAATCAATAAGACTCGGCTTTCCGTCAGTCTGTCTATCTGTCCATCTGTCACCAAGCTGTATATTGTCATGATCAGTGGTAGACAGTCAATATTTTTACAGATGACGTATTTCTGTTGCCGCTAGAATAAAAAATACCTACCTACAAAAAACAAAATAAAATAAATATTTTTGTGAAGCTCCCATATAAAAATCGTGACTTTTTTGCTGTTTTTTGTTACGGACGGCACGGAAATCTTCGTGCGCTAGTCCGACTTGCACTTGACCGGTTTTTTAAATGTTATGTTCGAAGCACACTACCTATAAAGTTTTCTTCCAGAGCATTTTTCTACTAATTTCTGATTTATGGAAAATTACGTATTTTCTTTTGACAGAAGCAGTAAAATGATCGACCCAAGCTCATCGGAAGAAGACAGCGATGATGAACACAAGAAACAACCCTCTAAATTGCCAGGTAATTGTAAACCTATATACCTAACCAATTGTATCCCACTGCTGGGCAAAAATTTTTCCCACTGCCTTCTCAACCTATATCATTGCATCTGTCACATAGCAGGTATATGCAGCTATGCTTTTACTTGTACTTTGATTTATTCAACAAGCAGCTGAAAAGGTACACTATCTAGAATATTCTTTATTGTAAACCATTTCAGCAATAACAACTACAAAGCCTCCTGTTACGTCATTCAGATATGTGTTTTATAGTGCAATCGTAAAACTTTATACCCCTAGCCTGTTGCAATATAAAGCATATTTTTACAACGTTCCTTTATTATAACAGTTATGCCACCCGGTTCCCTGGCGGGTGGAAGACCATCAGTACGAGGGAAACCAGAACTGCCCCGAGGGTCCACAGCCGGCCTGCCAGGTAAAGGTGAAGTAACTTTTCAATCTATATTAACATCAGTAACAATAACACCAGAACTGAATATCAATATGGAACGAGTTTTAAAGTTGACAATGGTAACAAAAGCAGCCATTGTTACACCAGATTCAATTGAACTTAATAACAGAACTACGAAAGTTTTCATTCATTCACATAGTTCAGGCGTAAGACGTCTTTTGTTGGCTGAAGGCCTAGATGTAAAACCCGAGCTACCGTTTCCTATTCAGTTCTAAGAACTGTTCAAGGTTGTTGGTTTTATTGTACGAAACATAATGAGTGAAAATTTGAAGAGTTAGTGAAATTCAAATAATTCCTCTGAAGGTCCTAGTCCACTAACAACGGCACCATTGGCAGCTCCTCTTCATCCTGCTACCAGACAAAGAGAGGCTGCAGCCTTAGCACCGCCCCCTCATGCGTAAGTATCTAAGCTATCAACAAATATGTTTAACTCACGTCCATTTCCATTCACGACACATTCTAGAAACAGATTAGATGCTACTATAGAAGTAGTTGTTTGCCCTTTGTTTCCCTTTACCTGAACCCTATAAAATATGCCCTAGATTTAGAAATTAGTGTAAGATATTCAATTTAAAATTATTAAGAGAATAGATCTGTCTAAATTTTACAGTTATTTGTGCTAGATTTTGCTTCAGGATATAATCAAATATCCCTTATGCTAAATAGTTTGTAGTGTCAAGCATAACCATAAGTCTATATACACTGACTAATCAGAAAACGTTCTGCCATCTTTTGTTAATAAATCTCTAGGAATAAAGGAAGAAGGAAGTATAATTAATCCATGTCGGTGTGTAAAGACCAGTTTCACTTACATTGATGACTTAATGCTATAGATCGAGTAGATCATTCTTGCGCAGGACGTCGACTGGGAGTGCAAGCTCTGGAGAGGCACCGGCTCCCTCACCAAGTCCCTCAGGAGCCAGCCATTCTGACAAAGACCAAGACCCTCAGGTATGATGGAATTTATAATGAGTTTACTTTTGATTTAAGCGCAAACTTCGGTATTAAGATCAACACCGATAGCAGAAATATTAATCTCGAGGTTAAATAGTATGAATGTTTAATGCTTGAAAATAATTTAGCCAAAATTTGGTGTATTGACTAAGTAGTATTAACTTTTGTGTAGTTTTAGTAAATTGCTTGCCCTTTTTTCCATAGGAAAAGATTGAAAAACTAGAGGAAGATAAAAAGAAGCGTATTCAACTATACGTTTTTGTATCTCGGTGTGTCGCTCATCCTTTTAACGCTAAACAGCCTACGGATATGACCAGAAGACATACAAAGCTAACTCCTCATCAATTGGAGACCATTCAGGCTCGGTTTCAGGTAAGAATTTTAGTTATTTTTCAGGTTATAATTTCACAAAAGTTGAAGAAAAGAACTTGTAGTTTGATCACATCGATGCTAATATGATTTCTTTTGTTAATACTTCTAAGAAGACACAAAGGATTCAAGTGATTAATTAAAAAAATCATTAGCGAGCCTTTTTTAAAAGCTACTTTGAATTTAGCAAAAAAACGATTATTATCTTTTTTCTATTGAATTGTAAGTATTGTATCATAAAAGATGTTAAGAAAAACCTTTCTTTTTTGTAGTCAAATTCTACCAAGATTAGCAATTATAGCAACTTTTTCTCTTTTATCTATTGGATTGCCGAAAACAAAGGAGTAATGTAAAATATAAAATACAATACCAAAGCCATGAAAGCTAGGGGCAATATTCGCAGTATCTCCCGAAAGATTTACGATTTATTCGTTTCCGATATTATCCTAGGGTAGCGAATTTCATACTGTATCTATCCGTTCATGAATCCACTGAATTTATGTCCTTTCTAACCATTTTACGTAGCCTAGATATCCGTAAAGTACATTCAGTCGGAAGGACACATTTCTATTTCTATACCTACTGTATCTATTACCAACTTTGTATCAGTTATGCTAGGTTACTTTGCAGCATCGTCAAAGATATACTCTGCAGGACGTAGGTTTTTCCAAAACATTGTCGATAAAGTTATATTTATATGTTTGGTTGTTTATTGTTTCATTGTTATGTGTTATGTTATGGTATTATGTGTATGTTCGATCAGGCCTTCCTCAAGGGTGAGACACAGATCTTGGCAGACGAAGCTTTCCAGAACGCAGTCCAATCCTATCATGACGTGTTCTTAAAATCTGAGAGAGTTGAGCAGATGGTGAAGTCTGGAGCCTGTTCTCATCACGACTTCCGCGAAGTCTTCAGAAACAACATTGAGAAGAGAGTCAGGTTTGGAATCTTAGGCTTGATATCAATATGGCGTGGCTTGATGGACATTTTTAATATTTTCTAATGAGTTCCCGAACCATACCATAGGCAGCGGTGACCACTTGCCGTCAGGTAAGCCACCTGCTTGTTTTTGAACCTATAGATTAAAATGCCTATGTGTAAAAGTAATCTTCGTTTTGTCGTGGACAGCGATAGGGCTTTTCGTCTAATGTAACAGTAATTCATACTGGCTTTATGCTCAAGATTTGAAACTGACATCTTCAAGAATTGATCAATATGAATAAATTTTACTATCTGTTTTTTTTTAATTGGATTCATAACTATAAAAATTATAATTAATTCATTTCTTTTTCTGCCTTCATCTTCATGCAGTTTGTAGGGCAATTCCTAAAATAACTATTTTACAGGTCTCTCCCAGAAATAGATGGATTAAGTAAAGAGACAGTTCTTTCGTCATGGTTGGCAAAGTTTGACTGTATCATGAAGGGAACAGGTAAGTTTAAAAATATATTAGAATATTTACGAGTGAAAATATTTGAGAAGAGCGAACCAAATGCCAGACCAAACAAAATGCATGATAACTGTATAAATACACTTTACCGGTACCCATAAGAAGTAATACATCAAGTTAAACTAAGAACAACAAAGTTATGAAAAGATATTTAGCAGTTGTCAAGGAAATATTCCGTTCCAAAAAGATCAAGCAATTTGATAAAATAATATCTACCGACGAATCAGTTCCGACGATAGAAGTTCGCTTTTCTCAAAAGTAAAAGCTAAAGTTGACGATAACGACAAAGAATTTCTTCAAACTGATCATTTTACTTCTCTTAAAGATTTCCTTACAAATGTAATAAAGAAATTTCGTAGAAGCCTATTTTACGCGAAAAGCTATTCAATAAAAAGCATTCAGCAATATTTTCTTAGAATCGTATAAAATTATGTACAAATCTCAAAAGCTAATAGAGTACCAATTGCTTTAAGAGAGAAACGGCTTTCTTAAGAGAGCACGTAGGCGACAAGAAATCCGATATTTTATTGAAGAAACGGATGCAAATAACAACGAAACGTTACGTCATGATGTGCCTACAGCTAACGAAGTAACAATAACGTAGTTGAATCACGAAGCTATTTATAAAATACCTATTCATAAAGTTGATTTGATTTCTAATTGATTTCTTAGACGTCAATCGTAGAAATCAAATCAATTTGTCCAAGGTATATGGTTTCATTGAGTTCAATCTTATGATGTCTTACATAAGTTTCCTTACTTATAGCAACTTTTACATAGAATTTTATCAATCCTTTTACTTCGGCTATTGATGTTTCTATTAATTTCTGAAGAAATTTCTTTTCGTTGACGGCAACTAAGTTTGGAGTGAAGGATCGGGAGCATGTCGCAGTGTATGAGGCATCAGTTATTGATGTGCTTACGTTTGCAATGTGCCTTTGAATGTTTGTGTAGCGCTTGAGTCTACGAGAGCCTGATTATCAAGATCATTAACGTGATCTGTAATTGGTTTTAGCTTTACGGATTATGGATAATATGATTGAGATCCTTCAGTACTGTGTATATTTTTACATTCACTTTTTATATTTGAGTTTGAGTTTCTTCCAAGAAGCACGGCTCGATACGGTATCAAAGGAAAAGCTACTTATTCATTGTAATAACAAGAAAACGTCAAAGAAAATAGTAGCTAAATTTGTGATAGATATAAATTATTTCTCAGAGTGGGATTCTCAGAAATATAATATAATCCATTAATAATTCAGTGTGCGAAGTAATTCGTCGAAATTCGTATCAATTTGTATCATCAGTCAGACAATGAACGATGTTTTGCGTTTGTTGTACTTATGTTAACATAATCGGTTTGAAATGTGGAAGCTTTTCATTAATACGCTTTGATTCTGATCAACTTTTGGCAGTGGGTTTACCGAATAGCCCGATTTTATCGCAAAGGTTAAACTTCAAACGTTTAGATTTATTTCTAGAATCCTGTTTAAAGGTGTTAGCTAAAATCGAAATTGTGGTTTCCAAAATTGATTTGTTTGGTTCATTGGCTCCGTAGACACAATAATGATCTGTGTGCGGTAGTGTTTATATCAACTTAGCTATATTAATTATAATACCATCAGTACGTACAATATTTATATATTCTACTTTCATTGTAATAAAATCTTTACGTTCGTGGAGTTATAGGGTTAGGTACAGGTTTTTATTTTAATTTATTGATTGGTAATTAAAGACGTTCTTTGAAAATATTAGCGTTAAAAACAACGGCGATTTTCTTTTCAAGTAGATTACGGTGAACCATTTTGTACTCTATGTAATCATATTCCCGTGTATGTATTTTATCAGCCATTCCTTAAATAGGATAATGTTTGGTGACTGCAGCATTTTGTGAATTGAAAATTGAATATTTAACTTTTAAAATTATTTTAAACTTGTCATAAAGGTGCCTAAAATATACTAAAATGCTGCAATTACTTGAAGTTTGCTGGTTATTCAGATTTTTTATTTTTAAGAAAAGATCTTCTTCTAATAAAATAAATCGGTATTATGACATATTTTGAAAAACAACCAGCAATCTTCGCTAAAAATAATGCAACCTTTAGTTTAGGTATAGTAGAATGTAAATGTCTAACAGTCGCTATAAGTACATCTTTGTGATACCTATTCTTAAATTGTCTCAAACTTGACAGTATTTTCTGTTGTAATATTTTTAACATTTTGGCAACAAAGATGTGCTTACCAAACTCGTAAATTAAGCAAAAAATGTACGAGTTTGTGAAACCAGTCCTTAAATTAAATGTTCCTGAAAATGTGTGTGCCTGTGTCTGTCTCACTGTCTGTGTTTCTTTCCCTTTCTCTCACGACATGTCTCTCTCACACATCCTGAACAGGAATAACAGGTATCACTCGACAAAAGTTTTCATTTGATTCCTTCCTTTTTTCCATATTTTCGCTTACGTCTTGTGCCGTTGCTTGACTTTAGTGTTCATTGTTTACTGAAGCATTTTATAACGTTATAAAATGTATAAGAACGTTTTCAAAATTTCTTTCGATTTTAACATATATTTTTACCGTGATTTCAATTTCGACGTTACTCAATATTATTATGTGTCATATCTTTATTGTTGTCTTTTACAACATTTTTATAATTTAATTTATAAAATATTTCGTCACTAAATAATTTAATATTTGCCACCAAATATTTTGCATTAATATTATATTTTTCATTACTATCATCCGCAATTTTCACACTTATAAACTTTACAGTTACACGCGGTTCTATTAAAACTTCCACATTTAAGTATATTTTACATTTCATTACTAAAGGTTTAAGGATTTTTGAGGTGAGTTTACTAGTAAGTGCACTGCATGATTTGATGTGTCCAAGTCACGATCTGGCTTTCCGTGTTACAAACACTCACTGTATTTTATTGTTTGTTGGAAGAGCAGCACTGAAATTATTAGACTAAGACGGGTCTTTAAGACGACGAAAATACATTTTTATCTAAAACGTATTTTCTGTATGAAAAATTTCGAACACACTATATATGTTAATTTTGATACAATTTTACATGGATTAATTGAGACTGTTCTCCAGTCAAAAGAATTTTTAAATAAACTGAATCCAAAAAAAAATTGGAAAATCCACTTTATAATTATAATATATCTACACCAACACTTCCCATTTACAATATCAACAATCCAGTGTCGTAAGAACCAGTACATCTTCAGGCATACCTGGAGACGACGAGTCCAAGCGACCGTCGAGGGCCCAGCAACAGAGCCTCAATGCTGAGTGCATCCTCAGCAAAGAACAGCTTTACGACATGTTCCAGCAAATCCTTGGAGTCAAGAAGTTTGAGCATCAGTTGCTTTTCAACGCTCTTCTTGTGAGTATCCTAAGACCGTTTTCACATTATCCGATCCGATATCGGTATCGGACGCCGATCCGATATCGGGGTAAGTAAAATGTATGAAATGTGTACTTGTCTTTCATATTGTCCGACCCGATATCGGATATCGGAGCACGCCATTTCATACATTTTACTTACCCCGATATCGGATCGGCGTCCGATACCGATATCGGATCGGATAATGTGGAAACGGTCTAACTTGTAAATGTTTCCTACTAGAAACTTCTTTCAAAAGTGGCAATATTTTATTTAAATACGTGTAGTTCGCTGTATGATTTTTGAGCCAAGTTACTCACTTTAGTATATTTGATTCTGAACTATTGTCTCTAATTATATGTTTCGGGCATTCTACTTCAAATCCATATATTAATCCTACTCGTATAATTTCAAATCAGGGCACAAAAACACTTTCAACATTTCTATTCTTTCTGTATTAACAAAAAACATACCTATCACCCTAAAAAGTTTCAACAACATCATATTTACCCAACACAAACGCCCGTTCAACTTTTATATCAACATTAAATATTAACGCTTTGGCTTCATCAAAATTTAGACATGTTCAAAGCCCAGATCTTTTACAATATTCACTGTGTGTACCTCTCGTACTACCGGCATTAGTATTCTTCTAAAGCGTTCCCTAATTCACATCAAAGCTCTCGCATTTGCCTTTGTAATCATTAAAATTAATTAAGCCCATCTGACCTCGAATGGTTAATTGAATTGGCTAAAACCAAATGTTAGTTGAAATGGGCCAATTTGTTTTAACAAGTAATTACATATTGGTCCTTTGAGAGAAAGGGCTTCTGGGTTTTAAATATTGTGAAGGTTAGATGTAAATTGATATTGCTGTCGATGTTTTGGCAGAAAATTACTCTATTAGTGAAGATAAGTTAGTGTATATTTGGATAATTTTACAGTTGGATTCAGCCGACGAACAAGCGGCTGCTATAAGAAGAGAATTGGACGGTAGAATGCAGAAAGTGAACGAAATGGAAAAGGTAATAAAACTAGAGAAAAAACAAACATACTAATACATGACAAACATAGTACAAGTACACTAGTCATTTGTAACACACACTCACTAATTATTTACTATTCATTAACTAGAAAATAATATTGTAGAACCGCAAGCTAATGCCAAAGTTCGTGCTGAAAGAGATGGAGTCCCTATACATCGAAGAACTGAAGTCCTCCATCAACCTTCTGATGGCCAACTTGGAGTCGCTGCCCGTGTCCAAGGGCGGAGCTGACTCCAAATATGGCCTACATAAAATCAAGCGGTATAATCACAGGTCAGTGTTGACACATGAAACAAAGAAAGCACTGAAAGTATATTTCTAAAAAAACCTTGTCACGCAGACGAGATTTTTTAAAATTATTCATAAAATATAATTAAGTTTAAATCCTCTGCGTGAACAGGTTGTCATTAATTATACGATGGTTTCCATCCAGAATACATTTGCAATAAATATGCAATGGCAAAAATATGCAAAGTTGCAAGTGTATTCAATTGTGAATAAAACAAAATTATTTAGTATGAATGTTTCGTGCCTCAAAATCAATGTCTGTTAAACGTTAAACGCTGTATTGAATGTGGTCAATGTATGCTGTTGATTGATCAGTGATAAATGTCGCTACAAGCAATTCTATTACATATCAAAATTTCGTTCCACGGAATGAAATCTGGTACTAATGTTTCTGACACTTGGCAAATTGAAACCTGAAATTAATACAGTGTTATTTATCAATGGTTAATCCATCTTGAATGGTTGCAGAATATTGGATTATAATTTGGATACTTTCATAAAATCCATAATGATTCATGGAACTCAAATTTATGTCGTTGAAATGCAAAGAAAATATAAATTAACCTATTTTTATTATCCGTTTTGGCTGTTATACCTTTTCTTATTCTTCTTTTATCTGTAAAACGTATCTTCTTTGCATAATGTCTGTGTGTATCTAGTCTATATGTCTGTTTATCAAATTCTCGACGTACACTTCCCAATTCAGAATAATGAAATTTGAATCAAGATCTGAACCTTAACAAAGTTGATTTCAATAAAAATTGTTGTCTAAACAAAAATTAATAACTGAATTTGTATTTGTACGAAGAATTATGTATCTAAAATCGATATAGAGTTTACCATACATCTTTGAAAATATTACTAAATAAGTCCCTACAAAATTCGCAGGACCATTTCAAAGATGTATGGTGAACTCAAAATCATAAATGTGAACTAACATCTCCTTAACTAACTAAATAACTGTATTAATACTGTGTTATGTTTCATCTTCTTCACTGTTAGTAATGTTTGGTTTCAACTGATAATCTCATCTGGATGCAACGTTTATTATCATTTATATACTGTCACTATTATCAGATCCTATAGTATAGTTTTGGTGTTTGAACACAATACATTTATTAGAAGATGTCTTTATAAATATACCTTAAATCAAGTGTCGCATATATACAAACGTAATAAAATCATTACGTGACATTTGAATGATTTTGATACTTTTGCAGTCACGTGTCAAACACCAATTATGGTTTGATTTATCAATCGTTTTATCTATCAATATCCTTAGACGTTCATCCAGACATTCATTGTTTCTCTTGTTGATTTCTATTTGGTTTTTTCTGTCCCTGGCACATAACCGGACGGTAATATTAAAGGAAGTACAAGTAATGAGTACAGAATTGATAATTTTAAGCACGTGTCTTGTGTAGCAGGACCCCAACACATTCCCTACATGAATGATACAGTTTGCAATCCTAATGTTGTCTTGAGGACCACTGTAGCTAAGTAAAAGTATACTAGAGTAGAGCTTCCTGCTGTTATACAAATCTAGATAACAAAACCTGTGGTCCAATTAAAAGTTATTAAACTTAATATCAATGACAACAATGGATATATTAAAGCTTCCACAACACCGCCAGAAGACTTTAATAAGCTTATAGTTAATAAAAACGTAGATACAGATTTTATAATTCTAGTCTTAATAGCTACAGTAACACCTAAGCGACAGCGTAATATTTGAAACGTAGTTACAATACCCCAGATGTAAATCAAACTAGACTCTTAAGCTTTACAATATATTCCACTGCTTTAACTTTTTGTTCCACATTTTCTCCTTTTATTTTTATCTTATTTGTACATTTTTCGTCTAATACATTTATAATAACTTCGCTTCAAGCTTCGGTAGGGCTTTGCTTCTAATTTATACATTTATATACAACATTTCATTTCGCCAATCACGAGTCTCCAGTTCACATCGCTCGCTTCAATATTTCCATTTAGACTGATTCCATTTTATTTAGTGTTATAGTTTGAGAAACTTAAACCGTCAAAGTTAAATCGAGTCAACATGAAAATGCACTATTGAATTTATTTCTTCGTCTCTAGTTTTATTTTCCTGACCTCTTTCTTTGAATAGTAAACTGGAGTCTCAATAACGGTTAGCACATATTCGCTTAATACATAAAAACGTAACCGCCATTTTACAGTAACTTAGATTTAGATAATGTATTCTGACGTATTTGTAATGTTACCCTTTTGTATGCTTAATCATTCTTGGTATCGGTGATGGGTTCATATTGTATGCCACCAATCATTCCCACGGGCTTGTGAATGTTAACGATCGCTTCCCTTTCCTTAATAACTGTGAATATATCATTCTTAACTTGTGATTCATGTAATTTGTCAATAACAATACTAATACCTAAATGTTTATCAATTTGTGTAAATATATTGTGTGGGTTAAATGTTTTTTGGTGGAATTCTTTGGTGGTGGTATTTTGAAATGGTTGCTTGATGGTGATTAGATCAAACGCTGGGCCGGATCCGAGTCCAAGGTTGAGTAAGCAGCTGTGTTTCAGATCGCAAGGCTCGCTTGCCAACAAGTTGACGGGTGAGGCTGATGGCGGTGATGTGGACACACAGCTCACGAAAATGGATGTAGTACTTACATTCCAAATAGAGGTAACGTTGGGATTAGGGAAAATCATAATATGTATTTAAAAATTTTATCTAAAAATTAACTGTGTTTGCATCACACTGGAATTGGTAAAAATATCGTGAATTTTATTTGAATTTTTAAATTGATTTTGTAACTGTAATACTGTTTTGTCATGCTCAAACATAAGTTTTTAGTAATTTTTATTTTAAATTAATTTATGTCAAGATCTCTATCATTTCTCGTTTCAAGGGCAAGTCTCATGATAACATATGTCTCATAATTATCATCATGTTGAACACATTGTAGGTGGTTGTAATGGAGGTGAAAGGTCTCAAGTCGTTAGCACCAAATAGAATAGTTTATTGCACTATGGAAGTTGAAGGCGGAGACAAACTCCAGACCGACCAAGCTGAAGCCTCTAAACCTATGTAAGTAACAATATACAACTTATTACTTAATAAGATAACCTAACACGAACTAAATATTATTGTTCTGTAGATAAGCAGGTTTATTTCAAATTTAGCACAGCACTACTAATTAAACACGGAGACACAAACACAAGACGTAATGAATGTAATTTTTTAGTGTATTATTATGATACTAATTTATTTTATTCTTTATGGCCTACCAGTTAACTTTTGGGTGATTTCAAGACAATATGGATATACCTTACGTATTATCGTACTGTATTCCTATACCTTACCTCACCTACATAAAACTGGTGAATATGTTCCTTTGGGACAATTTTCTACTTTAATAATAATCTATTGGATTACAACATTTAATACACGCAAACAGTTACAAACAATACAAAAAACAAAGGATATAAGAAATTTCTAGTATGTTTTTTTAATACTTTCACGCGAGCGAAGCCACTGAAAACAGCTAGTAGTTAGATAATAATACCCTCCACCGCTTTTCCAGTCTTAAAGCACCTTTTTACTTTAATGAGGTCCAAGATTATAGCGCTTCTTTTAATTAATCTCATCATTAAAAGTTTCCAACTCGACTTCCTAATTTATTTTATACCTGC
This sequence comes from Mythimna separata, assembly GCA_030763345.1. Classification (NCBI taxonomy): domain Eukaryota; kingdom Metazoa; phylum Arthropoda; class Insecta; order Lepidoptera; family Noctuidae; genus Mythimna; species Mythimna separata. Next base: position 12,477,669 of record CM061192.1, read on the forward strand.
TAGGTGGGACACACAAGGTGACTTCAGTACGACACAGCCACTGCCTGCCGTGAAAGTGAAACTGTATACTGAGAATCCTGGAGTACTGGCTCTTGAAGATAAGGAGCTTGGCAAAGTTGTACTTAGACCGACTCCTTTATCTAGTAAAGTAAGTCTCTTAATTATACTAACGATGCATTTACTATCGAATGATATAGATAGATTACAGAGGGTCGAAGATCAGAGGGTTGATGGGGCTGAAAGACTCTTGAGTGGCGACAGCTTACCTGAAACTGAAGCTATGGAAAGCCAAACAATGTGGACAGATCACCTGGTGAAAGACGCGGGAATCCGATAGATGCGAGACACACAGGACTCGTTCGTTCGTTGTGGCGACACTTGGTGGAGGCCTATGTCCAGCAGTGGTCTTCTTTCAGCTGAAATAATAATGAAATGATGTTGATATATACACATCAAAGTTCACTTATTTGACGTAAATTAAAGAACTTACAACTGCAAATATTTCCACCGCAAACACTGATTACTTGGTCTTTTTAAAATTATCAAAACTTTTCATCGTTTTTAGGGTTCCGTAGCCAAATGGCAAAAACGGAACCTATTTAAAGACTTTCTAGGAAAATTATTTTGAACTTGATGGAACGTAGTTTTTGAAAAGTTGGGGACACTTATTGTGACCAGTCTTGGCCAGTTTTTTTTTAAAGAGGCCAGATGGGCAAGCCTGATGAATGATTAATAATGTCAAATTTTAATCAATATTTGTTGATTTCAGGTGCCTGAATGGCATCGAATGACGGTACCGAAAAATCTGCCAGACCAAGACTTAAGAATTAAAATTGCGTGTAGAATGGATAAACCGCTTAACATGAAACATTGTGGGTAAGTGCAAACTACAGCTAGACGCTATTTAAACAAAAAATATTACTCGGTTACTAACTTCTATTAAAGTAAAAATCTACATAATTAAATTCTATTTCAAAGAATGATAAGTAATGAATTATTTCAAAATCAGAATAGGACCGAGTATGTTTCCCTGTGAAACTCCAGAGATATGATATTTACCAAGCTGAACATGTAGTCAACTTACTAGCTTTATTCTGTTGGAAAGATACTTGCAAATATGTTTTATTCGTTGCACTATTTAAATAACCTCATAATATTTAACAATTGAATGTTAATGATGATTAAATATACTTATTTAATCATCATTATCATTCAAACTTACTAGTTAAAAGCCTTTGTAAGGTCGAAAAACGCAAGTGATTAAAATTCAGTTTATCCTTTATATCTTCCTATATAAAGGTTGTTAGGTTATTTGCTCATTTTGTGATTATGTTCTCCTTCTTACCTGGTGTCTCTCTTTTCCAGCTACCTACATGTAATCGGAAAAAATGTTTGGCGCAAATGGAAGCGTAGATACATGGTGCTCGTCCAAGTCAGCCAGTACACCTTTGCCTTATGTTCATATAAAGACAAGAAATCAGAACCTGCCGAGATGATGCAGCTAGACGGATTTACAGTGGACTATATCGAGCTAGCAAGCGGTACAGTACTCATTCTTATATTTTATAACTATTCCAAAAGCCAGACCCCCTTTAGTTTTTACCTGATTTTAATATTGATGACTATTATGCATTCAATATTTTCCATTTAATCCTCTCTTTTAACTTTATTGTCCCATATTTTATATTGAAAACTATTTAGACAGTGTTTGTTATTATGGACAGATATATTTTAGTTTACTAAAATGTCGTTTTATTTTACAGCTCAGCTGATCGTCGGACAAGGTAAGGCAAACAAGAAACAAATAGGTAATGAACATTTTTGTGATTATTATTCTTTTATATTTATAATTTTTCTTCTATCTCTTTTTCAAATTTTATTCTGTACAGTTAACCGCTCATTCTAAGTAAAAACTTGTAATTGCTTGAAATTATAGTAGTAAGGTAAATTTTCTTGGTTGAAAGATTTAGAAATGAGGGGTTGACTGTATTAATTACTGAAATCAATTGTAAATTACTTATTGATTGCTATAGTAAATACAGTACTTGGACAGTTGGGTTCGATTCCCAAGCCAAACTTAAATTGCAATCGAATAATTTTATTCTGGAGAAATCACATCATTTTCTCTTCTAACTTTTTAAATAATTTAAAACTATAATCCTTTTTCAACACCTTAACAAAAGTCTCGGCTGAAAAATTCTACGAAACCACTACCCTAAACCTCTTTGCAGAATTGGAAGGTGCTAAATACTTCATGAACGCTGTCCGCGATGGAGAGTCAGTTCTCATGGGAGTGACTGATGAGAATGAGTGTCATCTATGGGTTATGGCACTGTACAGAGCTACTGGTCAGAGTCATAAACCTACGCCGCCTACAACGTCAGACACGCATCATAAGATTATGGGAGGTAAGCTAATAAAATTGTTAATCACGTTGAGCGATATCAGATATGAGAGTAGTGGTGGCCCAGTAGCAATTACCCCGACTTACAAGTGCAGGTCGTGGGCACAAGCCCGGCCAGGTTCATTATTGTTCTCAAAACGGCGATGTCCTAGAACTAAAATTCGATACGAACCATTCCCCAACCCACACTGGGAATTTTCTAGAGAAGAGGCCTGAGTCCTAAGATGGAGAACAATAAATGGCTGATTGCTATGCTATTTAACGATATCAATTCGATGAAAACGAAATTTAAAAAAAAGTCCTATATTAATGTTACAACGGCATATTTCATAATATTTACATAAACTTTTTCATTTGGGTTCCTGACGGCTTTATTACTGCTATCTCTTCTAGTAGTATCTATTGAATTATTATATTGATGTATTGGTGTCATATCTTATCAGAAATTATCTCCAATACTTCTGTTCCGTGTTTGACGTCAATGTCATGGTAACTAATTAGCAATTTTACTATCATGCGGAAAATTCCCGATCTGTATATTATAGCTCTTTTAGGTTTTTTGATGCTGTTGTACAACATAGAGTATTTTCTGCTTTAGAGCAAGCATTAACCATTTCAACACCTTGAAATGATATATGATTTTGATCTATATTTCATAGGTAATCCAAAGGTTCATTACTGGGTCTAACTTTTTTATTGTTGGCGATATTATTACTACTATCCCAACCTTTTGTTTACCTTGTGATTCTTTGGTAAATGATAACATCGTGTTTTCTTCTTCCAGATGCTGATAAAGCTCGAAAGCATGGTATGGAGGACTACATTCAGGCAGATCCATGTCAATACGACCATCATCAATTGTTTTGTGTGCTGCAATCGTTAACATTGAAATACCGCTTGCAAGACCCTTACTGTTCATTGGTAAGGATTTATTCATGTGCATTGATGATTACTTTTCTGGAGGATTGAAATTAAATAAACAACCTTTTTATAGCACAAAATAAAATATAGGCTTTAACCGGGGCTTTAACTAAAAGGCTGATTATGCTATAAGACACTAATATTGTTAAAGAATCAAGATTTTTCGATTGAAAAATAGTATTGTACCAAAAAAAATAATAATACTAAAATATGATTTTCTTGTTACCTATATCCCGCACTTTTGAAGGATGTCGCCATAGTAAAAAATCTCTCACTTTACTAAGTTCTTTACATTGAGATACATTTGAAATCTATTGGTCGATATTAAGAGATGGGGGACGTTTTGATACATCGTCCTTTAGTAGATAGTTTTATCTAAATATTTGAATAAAATCTTTTATTACAAAGTATCTCCCAATGATTCTTAAAATGTTGAAACTACTATTAATTTCTGACTTTTCCCCTTTCAGGGTTGGTTCTCTCCTGGCCAAGTCTTCGTCCTAGACGAGTACTGTGCAAGATACGGAGTGCGGGGCTGTTTCCGTCACCTCTGTTACCTATCAGATCTCCTAGACGTGGCTGAGAGTGGGTCTCAGACTGTGGACCCTACCCTCATGCATTACTCCTTTGCGTTCTGTGCCAGCCACGTCCATGGTAACAGGTAGGTAGATAGCTAGACTTTTATTTTTATGTAATATTATTGTAAAAGGCCTATGTAAAGAAATGGCCGTAGATGAAGATGATAATTAAAGTAGTTATGCAATAAGGCCTACATTTGATGGAAAAAATACATAAAATTGGCAGTAGTAGAAAATGATAACTGAATCAAATTGTTAAATATCTAGTACTGAACAAGAAGTTTTAAACAAAATCTTTTAACATGCTGGTTCGAGGTGGCTCAAGAAAGAATACCTGGAAGAAGTTGAGGGAGGCCTTTGCTCAGCAGTGGGAAAGAGTAAGCCAAATAAACAAAATTACAAGTTCAAAGTTAAGCATCGCTAACTTCATTCTAGTAGACGAACAAAAGGCCTATGTCCAGCATACTATACTTTAAAGTCACTATATCTAGTATTTATGTAAAAAGTATATATAATCTGCATATGTAGTTAAACTTGTAAATATAAAAAAATCAGGTTGGTATTGAATGGTAAATGTGTTAGATTTGGTGTCCCACAAGGCGATGTATTAGGTCCGCAACTGAATGTGAATGTTAGCAGTGATCAATGGATAGCAAAAAAAGCTGTATTTGACAAAGCATTTAACACAATTTTCATACTTGATATTAAAAGATTTTTTAAACAAAATCACTTAATTTTTTTTTAAAACAAATACTGATTTTTTCTTTAATTCTCACGTGGCTAAAGTCAGTTATCAGATATTATCAACACAAGATGTTAACATCTGCAGTTAAAGTCACAATATTTTCCTATCAAAATCAAGATCAATTGATTTTTCAATTTCAAGATTTTTTAACTCAAATAAATGTCAAAAACAGCTTCTTGAACCAAAACTAGTAACGAACCACGACCTACCTAACCTATACCTCACATGAGTGTGATGTCGCTTCTAACTATTAGTACTATACCTATACTAACTGACTATGCAACCGTACTAAATGTGCTTACTAACTATGCCTGCTTCTCCTTACTAACGTATCTATTTCGGGCTTTTGGAGTCAGCAGTTGAAGATATAAAAGAGATAACATATCTCAGACCTGTGAACGTGGGTCATATCCATCCAACAGGCCATATATTGGTTGGTGGATAAAAGTATAATTTAAGCAAGCAAAAAATTTAATAGAAGTAAAAAACTGAATGGTAATAAATAGCAGTAATGCATGAATTGAAACTATTATATTTATTCTACTATAAAGAGTCTAAGAACAATTGAAATAATATTGCCAAAGAAAAGAGATTTTGAAGTTTAAGTAACAGAGATAATTTACTCATAAATCAAGACAACAATAACATCAAAGCCCATTGGGACATTAAAATATAAAATTAACAATTAAAAAAAGTAAAGGCTAAGAAATTTTCAAAAGAAAGGGATACCATGTAACTAGATTATTAAAATGAAGGCAGAGAAGTACTACAATAAAACAAAAGCACACTCTCCCTCGACAATAACATTAAAAAAGAATCCGAACGCAATCGTGACTATAGAACTCAAGAATCAAGGCAGAGAAATACCAAAATCAAATTCACACTCTCCCTTAATTTAAACTAGAATTATTTATGTATAACTAGAACCTAGTTAGTAGTTAAGCTGCTGATTTCACAGCCTACCCTATATCCCGCTTGTGCCCAACTAGAGTAAGCCCTACGCCGGAAGTGGTTCACAGTACAGCGACGTTGACTGGCAGGCCGGACGGGGTAGGCAGCATCACCGTGCAAGAGAAAGAGAAGTTTGCGGAGATAAAGGAACGACTGAAGGCGTTATTGCAGCATCAGATCACGAACTTTAGATATGCGTTCCCGTTTGGACGGCCTGAGGGAGCGCTAAAGGTGGGTAACCAAGGAAATACATAATGGTACAGTCAGTATGTTTTATTATCCGATCTGCCGTTTCTGCAATTTCTAAGATAGGTCAGGTAACATAGGGCACAGACCGTACATATAATTAGCATATACAATTAGCATCATTTTTTGTGACAGACTGACTTCTTGACGTTTCTAAAGTGCCTGTAAAGATTTTTTTAATGAAAGGCTTTGAATATAGGCTTGATATTGATAAACGGCTAGGCAGGTTCCCAGCCCTTTTTCCGACTATGTACGAGTATATTGGGCTAACCGAATAAAATTGAACACGACTATTTTACTTGAAAAGACTACCTATCTAACCTCCACAACCCAACAACAGGGTAATACAATATCAAACACACAAAACACGACAAATTATAAAAAGAGTTTAGATATCAAAGTTACTAGTCTAACTAACATGGAAGATCCTGATACAAAAAATAGACACAATTCCTAAAAATTTGATCAGGCTAAGTTAAATCAAGCTTTAAAATCAGTAAGTACAAAACGAATTTCACCTTTCAGGCAACGTTATCACTATTGGAAAGAGTATTGATGAAGGACGTAGTAACACCAGTGGCTCCAGAGGAAGTAAGAGCTATGATACAGACGAGCTTGGAGAACGCGGCCTTGTTAAACTATACGCAGCTCAGTCAAAAGGCTAATATTGAAGGTAAGATGAAAGACTTTTCGAATTCGATTGAATCGTAATGAATGTAACCTTCTTGATAAAAAGTAAATAATGTTCAGATTGATTACTAGATAGACTATGTACCGTCAAACGGGGTGAATAGGAAAGCAGGGGTGAATGAACGAAACTTTGATTAGGATTTTTACTTTTTTATATTGTATTTATACCTTTGATTTGACAAAGCATCCGTTTTTATTACAATTAATGAATAAATAGGAGTGCTTGGGAAAATTGTTGAATAACGTAAAAATCCCTTTCAAATTTTTGTTCCTATTCACCTCTGCGTCACTATCGACCCATTCGACTGTAATCACAGACTCTTTAGTCTGTTTGGCAGTACCTAAACTACATTTGCGTTTATTTCATCAATCGCGAATACAATCCAAATCAATACAAATCCAAATACAATACATTTTGAGAATGATAAATATGAAAAGAAATAACTCTGTGTGCTTCAGATCAAAGTTAACCTTTCCCTTACAGAGGACCTAAGAGGTGAAACAATGGTCACACCAGCAAAAAAGCTGGAAGATCTCATTCATTTAGCAGAGCTATGTGTCGATCTACTACAACAAAACGAAGAACATTACGCAGAGGTAACGTAGCTAAACAAAATGATCTAACAACCCGCAGATAGCAAGTTTAACTTTGATATTGATGAAGAATATGAAACATTATGGATAAGTAATATCGAAGTTATGCTCGTTAATGTTTGCATAAATATGTCTGTCTATGTCTATCCTGAATGTCGTGGTTTCTGTCTTGGTAAAACGTTTTATTACAACAACAATATTATTGAAGATAGCTTCAAATATTCTATTTGAAAATAGAATATTTTCGTTTCTAGTCAGCTAGTCTTGTATATTGGAATTTATTGCATTTAAAAATTGGTGTGTATTAAAATGTTTTGCCTGATGTTTAAATGTTGACTGGATAGCATCCTAATCTCCTGTCGCTATTAGTGTGGGGAATGTCAGGCAGTATTTATATTATTTATATTTCAACAGGTTGAAAAGAAAATTCTGTATTTTCATTTCAATCAACGGTACACGATGTTTTATCAGCATTTATTTAAATGTAACGAATATTATTATCTATATTCTATGTGTTAGTCCAGTTAGCTTCATCGTGTACTTTATTAGCTACCGAAAGATATATTTTTGTTTTCCTAAATTATGTATTTATGTCGCTTAGTCGTCGAGTGAATGTTATATGAGTTCACTTACCGACGTTGATGTACGCTAAGTATATAAAACTATGTCTTTTATTATCCACTTCTATCTTATATTTTATTTCTCCGCAGGTTTATAACACAAAACCGGACTCTAGCGGTCAACAAAATGTAACTACTCATGAATTTGATTTGTTGCTCGGCTGAACGAATCACTTGTCAATCGTTTGTTCACTTGATCTTGGTCATACTTCACATTGATTGGTTTGGTCACAATATTAAAAGGAGTAGACTCGATAAACGATAGTTTAACTCGCTTGGGCAAATGCTTAATGTTACTTCAATAGTCAAAAGCATGAAATACGAATGAAATAGAGGATTTGATTGACTGAGATCAAACTTTTCATTATGGGCTCAAATCAAAAATGTTTTCTTAGATTTGATTTATAAAACCAATTGGCCGGGTTTTTAGTCGTTTATGTCTGCAATGAAAAGTGAATTTTGTATATTTTTTTCTACAGTCTACTCCGACAGTCACGAAACATACATTAGAAACAGGAACAAATGCTTCTACATAACAAATTAGGACATACGACACATTGAGCACATTACAACAAGTTTTCTTTTCTGTAGCGCGCTATATTTTATTATTATTTATACAACTTTCTATGCTTATATTTTTGTTTATTATTGAGGTTTAATTGAAAATAATTTTAAAGGTTCTTAAATTGATAACAGCTATACAACATTCACTGTAATTGTAATAAATACCAAGTACGGCAAGCCTACCAGTTACACCTTTTAATATAATTTTCATTTAAACCTAACCTCCTATGTTATCCATTACAGTACACATTAGATCTTCAGTACCGTTAGGCATTGCACATATATCATGATATACTATACTAGTATCAGTACCTACTCTGTTCTAACCAGCTTCTAGAGAGTGACGTAGATTTGTTCTATCACCTTGTGATGAATCTTGCATGTTGTCCTTTTTATCTAGCAAATTTGGGATATCAAAGTATTCGTCAATTCGGTACTTGACTATTTTATTTTCTATTATTTGTTTTCTTTACCAGAAACGGCAAAAAGATTTTTTATATCGGTTCAAAATTGCCGTAATTTTACTGCTTTCTCATTATTTTTGGTGGTTTAATATAAAATATTACTGTGTACTTTATGAGAAATAGCAACAAAGTCAAATACCCCATTGCGAACATTTGGTTTCCACCCCTAGCTTTAGTTAAATTATTTATAAGTTTTACTAGTCGTAGATATACGTTCAGCTTTATCAAAGTATAATAAAAGAACCAAACTTGTTTTGTTTAAAGGCATGCGATAACTCAGTATGCATTTTGATTTTGCAAATCAGGTTGCACTTGTTAATTTTTAGTCAAGTCATTTTGATAAATAAAAAACTTAAGGAAGCCTAAATAGCAGACCATAATTGAAATCTCAAAGGGATACAAACAATTTCGTTTAATCCAAACATTTAAAAAATACTTTCTTTTAGAATTGCTAATGATATCATCAAGATAAACAATGTATTAACAATAGAATATGTTTCTCTTGAAGTAAGTCTTTTAAAAAATAAAAGTTAGAACCTTTCAAAAATATGTACTATATTCTGAAAATATCACTTACATCTTTACACAGGCTTTCGCGTGGTTCTCGGAACTCCTGGTGGAACACGCCGAGATCTTCTGGGCACTGTTCGGAGTAGATATGGACAGGGTACTGGCCGAACAACCCCCAGACACATGGGACTCCTTCCCCCTGTTCCAGATCCTAAACGACTACCTCAGGACAGATGGTGAGTTCGCACTATTCGGCACCTGTCCAAATCCAATCTTTCGAAACTATGTCGTCTAACGATGACTCTTGAAACTTTTTCTCTCTCTTTTTCTAAGTCGTGTACAGAGTTTGTGAGACGAGACACCCCAAATGGCTTTGTTACGTATGTCTCAGGCTGTTTGGACAGGGTGTTCACTTATGTGTGTGCATTCGCCACTGCAGTGATTTCATGAGTGAAGTTTGTAAAGTGGCCATTCGTCAAGCCTGAGGCATATGTGACATACATTCGCGGTGCATGTCTCACATTCTCCGCAGTCGACTTTAAATGTTGTGTTACTTGCTAACCGTATTCAATGTTAGAGGTATGTTTTTTATTATTAATTCAAAATATTGAATTTGGAATTTTTTAATTACTTACTTCCACCACTTTCCTTTTCTACTTTCCGTAAAGCTCCTTTTATTACATCGCCAGAAAATCTAAAAGGTGGCAGGTTTCATGAGCATCTGCGGGACACGTTTGCTCCTCTTGTTGTGCGATATGTGGATTTGATGGAGTCCTCGATTGCGCAGTCGCTCCACAAAGGGTTTGAGAAGGAAAGGTGGGAAATAAAAGGGTAAGAAATCTTTTTTTATTGTTACTATTTTGATAATGAAAGTTGATCCTCTCCGAATATTAAGTCAAGCTGCCTAAGCGAATCACTCTTTGGTAAAAGTAGAAAATTTGTCGTTGAGGATATTTTATGTGATGATTTTATAGCAAGTAGGAAATCAAAATATTTATATTCATACAGAAAAATGCTTAATAAAACTTTTTTCCTATATTCAAAATCCATAATATTCCATCTACCATTCTCCATAGCAACGGATGCTCTACAAGTGAAGAACTGTTCTGGAAGCTGGACGCTCTCCAGTGCTTCATCAGGGACCTCCACTGGCCGGAACCGGAGTTCCGGTCGCACCTGGAGCAGAGGCTCAAGCTGATGGCGTGCGACATGATGGAGACTTGCATCCAAAGGACCGAGTCTTCGTTCCAGGTGAGGATGGATACTGGTCCTAGCAGTGAGTTCCGTGTTTATGTAGATTAGTTGACTGGGTTGGTTACTTATGATTGACAGATCCAGAACAAAGTCCAGTTGTAATTTCGATCGATCATTAGCTAGATAACTTGGTTAAAACACAAGGGAACGTTGATTTGCTGTCTTCTCCTTATACAGCCGAATTTGAAACACCATCATAGGGGACTAATAGTTTTCGCTTTGGCAAATTTTCTGGCAATTATTTCTCTTTTTCGAGACCATCATACTGATGATGATGATGATGACGAGACCATCGTCTCGAAAAAGAGACATGGATGGCTTTGACGCTTTGACGGTGATTTTATGCTATATTTATACAAACCTCAACAAAACCAAAGAATTATTTTACAGTTGCTGATGTAAGGCCGCCATGGCCCACGAACAATGGTTAGCCGGGATTAAGGATTAAAACCAGATCGCAATAGATAGATACAGTTGCTGATGATGATAATGATGTTTCTTCCAGTCGTGGCTGAAGAAGAGCGTGACCTTCATGTCGACGGACTACATCCTGCCGGCGGAGACCTGCGCGATGGTCAACGTGGCGCTGGACGCTAAGAACCAGGCATTGAAGTTATGCGCAGTTGAAGGGGTAGATATTGTGAGTACTTAGATCTCTTCCTATACAGGTGGTGGCGATGGAATGAAGGAAAATGGATGAAAGCTAATGATTACTGTCCCCCATGATATGTGAGCTCTGCGTGCTGTGACGCTCATTGACAATACCAGAGACGCTCCTCAGCCTAACGAGCCAAAAACGGTCTAGAAAGACCACAAAATTTGCCATATGTCAAATTAGGGCGAACTCTTTACCCATCAGAATATTATGAATGATCTTTAGTAATTAGAATAAAAATCAAAATAAGAAGGCAGTAATAGAAAAGAGAAGGCAGAGCTCAAAACAAATGAACCTTCACATAAATAAGATGCGGCATTCAAAATCGAGCATTGGAATATTTCTCTAGTCAATGAACCGGTGAAACGACAAACAGACTACATACTAGACTTTGCAAGTGAACAAGTCTTCAAACAATCTATGCTTACGATGGTCAGACTATAATATCTCAGCTCTCATTAATACCTACAGTTTTTTCCAAACGAAGCTTCCACAAGACACCTTACCTCCAATCATTGCCAGATACAGACAAAGAATCCAAATGGAAATATTCAAGAAGAGAATAGCAATAAAGCAAAACGCTTAAAGCATAAATCAGCATACTCATCATATCCTTGGCTTACATAATAATATCATTCAGAACATCAGCAAATGCTTCATCGCATTCTAGAAATCAAAAATTGCTAGAATAAGGAGCTTCGCTTCCGATTCCGAAGGCCAAGACTTCAGATTGAGGCCACACACTCAACAACGAAAGGAAGATTCGAGCAGCTTAGCCAACGCTTGTATAAAAACTAGGGACGATCAGCTACGCTTTCCATTCCGAATGAAGACCAACTCGTCTACACTATATCAAGCCACATCCCCAAATTGAAAAGGACCTATGTAACTATACATAATATATAAAGTTCTTGCATGTTGTTGCCAAATGAGCTTACAAATAATTGGATTGCATGTCATTCAAAAATGCAAGCTTTCGCTGGTTTGGCTCTGTTATCCAAAATTGTCAATACTATTCGCGTTAAAGACCGCTTGTAAATCAAAAGAATTGACAAAGTTTAATATCCTGTGGGGTTCATAATTTTACAATGGAAAAATTTCAAAATCACGCCATGGCCATGAGATGCCATAGTTCATTTATTCCCCATATTCATTAAAATTGTTATCACTCCATTCACAAACAACCCTCAAAGGACGTCTATTGCGTCCCATTTTGTTTATTATAACTTTAAATTCATCAACGTCACTTTTTCATTACCTCTTCTGTCAGAGCATTCGACTCTAATCTCGGAATAACTTATCTCAGAACATTTCACGGCATCTGCCGTTAAACTGTCCTCAGAAATCTACCACCATTCACGACCTCACTTGTTACAAAGACACCATATTGCCTCTCCATCCCATATTGAGCCAGCTTACTTAGTGTTTGAATGATGCGTCCACTACGTTCCAGCACCAAAATTGAGAGCATACAAGGAATTCCAAAGAAAGGAACCAAGATTTTAGACAAAATATAATCAGAACAGAATGGCGAACGTAGTGGATAGACACCAATAACTATGACTCCTAAAGGAGCAATAGGAATAGCATATATGCATGAAAATGATGATGTGTTTGCACGTATTCTGTGTTACAAGAATTTGGGGACGTTGAATTGGTGATTCCAATTCTATATCCCCAATTCAGAAGAATTGGCTGCAAATATCTGTCTATCCCTGCAATGCCTGAATGGCACCAAAACTGTTGCTTTGAGCTCGTATGTTTTCTGTTGTCAAAAATGTTATAGTAGCCCCTTGCGGCTGATAGGGATATTAGATATAAAATTTAGAAGTCTAACAACAAGTTTGATATTCGGATTTGTGATTACAGTAAATTGATGTCCACTTTTAGACTTGCAAGTACGTTTATGTCTAAAATTAATCAATGCCACTGCCGAATGATTGTCCTAAGAAACTAGTTGCGAAATATTTACCATGCTTTTTGTACTTATCCCAGCTTATTTGTTTGTTACAATGAGTGTTAAGAAGAGGTTTCAAAACCTCTTTATATGTCAACCTCAGATGCATGTGCGAAGAGGCTCTGGCGAAAATGTAGTAGGAGGGTACAGTTCTCGTTTAGACACATGACCTTGACTTGGCGCCGAACTCAATGAAATGGCAGTGCTCTGCATGCTTAGCCAATTTGATAATCTACAATCGTTAACGCTATTAGAAAACTAATCTTATGGGATTACATCATCTCAACGTTAAGTCACTTGGTCAAAACTAACTTATACAAAATTCGTAGCTAAGTTCACATTATTAAAAATGATGGAATGAAATGTAATCGTTTCTACAATGTTCTAGTAATGAACATTTTATACATCGTAGTCAAATTTCATCAAATTTAATGTTTTCTGAAATTGCTTACATTGAGGTGTTACCGTTACCGATTGTAGGTAGAGATTCGACACAAAACGGTCGTAACTTGGCTAGGCCTGCTGGTTGTCACAAGTCTATTCAACGGCATGTATACCTATTGATTGTTTAATTGATTTGTTGATGTTTAACCATGTTAAATGAGAAGAAATTCTGGGTATTGTACACTCTGCCGAAGTCTCTGTCGAGAACTGTATGCACCTACCTTACTCTGCATTCACTAGCAAGTTTAAGTGGCTCAAATTGCTACTCACATATTTTTTTGGAGAATGGAAATTGAAGATAATATGTATAATAAAAAAACATCAAACTTATTCTGTGCATATTTTCACCATCAGCCCATTTTGTACGGACAGTGGTGAGGATCAGTAGACCAGTTGATGACACTGCGTCATCAACTGGCTACCCCCTCTTCTAAAGAATTTTTATGTGAGAACCCCTCTCACATAAAAATTCTAACTAAAAAAGGGTAATTGTCAATACTAACTCACTATGGGCCTTGATGCCTGAAAATAAATGATTTTTTAATTATATTTCTGTCTGTACAAAACGGTTAAACTTGCTAGAGGATACAGCATTTCAGATAAAGGCAAGAGTATCCACAACCAGCTCGAAGAACTATCCTGGAGTAGTCAGTCCAGTTCTGGACTGTTGGAAGCTTGAAGAACTATCCTGGAGTACTCAGTCCAGTTGTGGACTGTTGGAATTTGTTAATGCTACATCCTCCTCATTCTCCCTCCTCTAGTACCAGTACCACACTAAGATGGACGCGCAGATCGAAGCCTGTCTGCAGGGGATGGCGACTGGTATGACCACGCGGCTTTCTGCCGTGTTGGAGGCGACGCTCGCTAAGATCGCCAGGTTCGATGAGGGAAGGTGAGAAAATTGGATTTTTACATTCAGAGATCTTCTTGGCCCTGGAACGCTAGAGTTTGCCACTAGCATTTCAGAGCACACGAATTTTATTTCTAGTCAGGAAGCCATCAAATTACTACTCCCGCTTTAGTATGGGGGGTTTTACTGACAAAAACCGACCTGTGTTCTTCAATTGTTTTGTAGGGCCAAAATCATCAACATTATTCTATTCTATTCTATAGGCCTTCTCCAAGTGTTGCTACAACGTAATTATTGTATTGTTTTTGCGCTAGATGAGTCTTGAGTATTATAATGAAAGTGTTTGGTTTTCAGCTTGATCGGCTCAATCCTGACGATAGCCAACGTGTCCGGTTCTGGCAAGGACATCGGACAGGGCTACGTCAACTTCATGCGAAACTCTATGGACCAAATTAGATCGAAGGTAATATTTTACTACCATTTTATTCATTGTCTTGGGTTTGACCACTGATATTGTTGATGATATAGTGTGACCTTTTTCCCCTTAGCTCAAAGGACATAGATTACGATAGAGTATTGTGATACTCTTCATCTGCCTAGCCTTTTCCCAACTATATTGGGGTCGGCTTCCAGTCAAGCCAGATTTAGCTGAATACCAGTATTTTACGAGGAGCGGCTGCCTACCAGACCTCCACAACCCATTAACTGGGGTAACACGGTACTTCATGGCAAGACTGGATTCAGATTTACTGGCTTCTGACTATCCGTAACGACTGCCAAAGATCTCCAAATGACAGCCGGGACCAACGGCTTAACGTGCTTTCCGAGGCACGGAGGAAACTCGTTATGTTAAGATGGTCACCCATCCACAGACCAACCTAGGCAAGCGTTGCTTAACCTTGAAGATCGACCTGTGCGGCTGTTATTATTTAGCCACGAGCTCCTCCTCACGAGTATTGTGATACTCTATTAGAATGTATGTCCTTTTATCTTTGTCCTCCTTAGCTATACCTACGCACAATCAATGTGTTCCCTGCACGTTTTGTGCGTACCTATAAACGGAATGTCCACCATGTTGGTAGTGGTGGTGTTCTTGCGTATGTCTGGTGGTGCAATCATGGAACGGATGTCACGTTTCCATGGTCGCTGGGCTTCGGTTTTTGAAAATAATTTTGGTATAGTATCATCATCATCTGCCTAGCCTTTTCCCAACTATATTGGGGTCGGCGTCCAGTCAAGCCGGATTTAGCTGAATACCAGTATTTTACGAGGAGCGGCTGCCTACCAGACCTCCACAACCCATTATAGTATCTACCAGCTTATAGAAGTGGACGCTTCTTGATGGCCATAATATGTCTTCTGGAGCCACTAGAAGACCAATTTCTCAGTTGATTGTATGATTTTCAGGTGACAGACGAACTCTGGATCCTGCAACTCTTCGAGCACTGGTACGGCATCCAGGTGGGATTGATCAACACATGGCTAGCGGAAAGGCCTGCGCTGCATCCGCAGCAGGTGGCATGTCTGTCTATCATATTGAAGGTAAATATTACATCAGGGCTAAGCTTTGAATTTTTATGTCAGGCAACACATAAGGTTCAACATCTACCTGTAATAATCTACGTATTTAGCTAGCGAAAAATACTATCAATATCACACAAACACCTTTTTAAATAAGCCTACCTTCAGTGTAGGTAGTTAGTTCATTTTGTAAAATGCCTTATTAAAAAGTGGTAATACCCGCGTAAAAATATACCTACATCAGTGTTACGACTTTTTAAAATTCTCCCCGATAAAATGGAAATATTGGAATGTCGAAAATAAAACGTTTTTTTTTTATTTCGCCGTTTGTTACTGAGTTGGAATGATGAATTAATGTATGGTTCTTTATTTATTTACCTATGGTTAGTAACATTAACGTATGAATCATTATTAAAGTATTGTTAGTAACATACAACATTTCTTTGTCTTGTAGAAAATGTACAGCGACTTCGAGCTGCAAGGCGTGATCGACGACAAGCTGAACTCGAAGGTGTACCAGAACGTGGCCGCCAGGATGCACACTGAGGAGGCTACCTGCAGTCTGCTGCTCACGCAACAAGATGCTGGGTAATATAAGAGAGACTTCTATTTGTGACAGCGATATTTTCTATTGATTTAAACCTTATGTAGGTACAGCAGTGGACATAGGTGAACTTAGAACGAACAATGTGTAACTCACCGTTCGGACGCCCGGACCAAGTCCTCGACGGCGAGTAGTATTCCACGTGCGCCTCATAATAATAATAACCGTAGGGGTACAGAAGGCCATCGGTCTACTGTGGCTAAGGGTTGAGTTCTGAAAAAGTTACGTAGTCGTACGTAAAGGCTTCAAGTAGACATTGGAAAATGTGACAAAACAGCTGGTTTTATCTACGGCTGTTTGGTGGGTAGATAGGTATATTACTAGAAGCTAAGAAGTTTGAAGATTGTAAATTTTTAAAATTGTTTATTACAAAACCCTTAAACTTACTTAATATGACAGTATACATAACAAAATAAAACGCATGAATAGGCTTCATACATCATTTAAGTAACAAAGAATACCTAAAACCTGGCAACTATGGACAAAAATCGTATTTTAATATTTCGATAAAAAGCTCTATAATAATGCATTGTGAATTGCTTTCTACGCAATTTACAATGTGATTGACACCAAAATCTTACTCGTACATATTGCTTTCTGAAAGTTAAAAATAATTCTTTATTTCAGTGGTGGTGATGATGGAGGATCTGAAGAAGGATCAAGGAGTGGCAAGTCAAAGCTGGAGTCGCTGACAGAAGAGGCCAAGCTCGGCAACGTTACTGCTGTTGTTGGGAAGGTAATAATACAAAATATAACAATGTAAAGTTTTCAATTCAGTTGGTAAGACATAGTTTCAGGTGCTGCTTTAGTATTGCGTTTGTCTATCAAATGGTAGAAATACTCGTACTTACATATTGATGGACTTGTGTCGTGTGACGTAGGTAATGAGCACCTTCATACATACTTTGGCCCCCCATTACATCTTCTTAGGAGGTGAACTTTGGAAAATCCTCTTCTAGTGCTCGCCTACATCATAAAAGGAAACCTTTTACAAAATTTCAGAATACTAGTCCCAGTAGGCTGTGCGTTGATATGTCAGTCATTCCGTTTTTTTATCTTATAATATAGTTCCAAATTCAGTAGTATCTAAGTTTTAACTACTGTTCTGTGGTTCTAAGCACACATCGTTTTTTTTTTCTTAATGATTCATCAGATTCAATCAGTTTTACAGCTAAATATTTAGCTTACAATAATTTTCATGTCTCCAGATTTTCAAATACCTATTTATAATTTTTTCCATGGCCAATTTTCAAGAGTCATTACCACCGACAAAATATATTCCACAAAGTAAACAGGAGGTCTATTTATTTCACGAGACATTTATCGTCCGCAATCACGAGCGATCGTGATATAAATATAACGCTCTGACTCAAATAATAGAATGACGTATTTATTTGTACGTAGGTATATGTCCTCTGCCAATGAACTGATGAATATTTGGCATTAGGTGGTTGATGTTTTATAATAATATGCGTGAAGATGTCTATCATTTGTAACATTTTGTATCCTATACATTGGTTTGCCCTCTGACGTGGCCCATTGTTTGGTCTTCTTTGGCGAAAACCAGGGTGCTTTAGTTTGTTGATCTATCGACTGTCGTATGCTGTGCTTACTGATGCACACTTGCACAGTCATCAATTTCTATACAACTGAAAAAAATCATTAAGGAGTATTTATCCTACTGGGGCCATGGGTTATGTGAAAGTGAACCCCGGAGCCCTGGAACGAAAGCAAAGAAGGAACAGGAGTCCGTAAAAGTCTGACACGCCCTCCCACTTCAGCGCCGATTGGGAGAAGTCATATCGATGATTTTCCTCCTAAAAAAAAGTTTCCTTAGTTGTTGATCCATTGGCTTTCGTGTCCAGTGCTAACTGATTCACAGTCATCGATCTATAATTCTGTATTCTCAATTAAAACAAATCTTAGAAACTGCTTGCTCATCGTACTGTAAATATTTATGAAACTGACAATATTTATCAAAAGACAAGTGAACGCGACGGGACGGTCTTGAATAAAAATCTGTCGGGATCCTTCACATTTTCGGGTAATGAAAATAGTACCTTATTTATTATTCGGTTACCTATAAAGAGATATTAGGAAAAGGTACTTAGTCGCTTGAGCACCTAGTGCGAGTTCGTTTTACGTTAACACAATCAACAGGTTTATAACGTTCGGCGCTCCAATTGGCTCGCTCTAAACTCTCAACCAATCAGAGTTTCGCTCGCGATGACGTTAAAATAAGTCGCACTCAACGCACAGAGGGCAATATTTCTCTCTGCCACCATTTTCATTCTCACTAAAGTAGTACAACATTCCCTGGTTATTTATGTTTCATTTATTAATACATGATAATCTACCTAGTGACTCTACGCTCAGGTAGGAATATTGGCAGGGTGCCAAGAAGCTGCAGAATCAATTGGTATTCAGCTGTCAAAGTGCTATGGTGACCTTTAACACTTCAGCTAAATGCAAAGGTTACAATTGACTCACGCTAACACTACAAGACTGTTTGGGACCTAGTACTAGTTACGATATCTTTGAGATTGGTAAGAGTGGAATTTCTTGCCGTAGTCTGTTTCCTGATAACTTAAACTAGGGGTAGTCAAAAGTGAATACGATCACACATCATCGTATAATATCAGGTTAGACTGATAGTGGTCAAGCGAGAGCCTGTAAATAGGGTATCTAATAACAAAAACCTCTTTTAAAAAACAGAAACTACTTGGCTGAGTTTAGGCTGGCAGATAGTGTTATGTCTAGCTGGGGCCCCTTTATCTTTCTATGGAGGAAAATCTCACCTTGAGATTTTACTCTCTTTCGTCTCGCTCACTCATCAAATTCTGACTGTGCCTATTTTCTTGTACTTACCTGCTGTAAAAGACAGTTTTGTGTCTTGGTGTTACAACTGCCTTTAATGTTTATCATCGATGAATTAATCGGGTTCACTGGAGTATCTTCAATCATTTAAAATTGTAAACCCTTTTTTATTGCAACTCGACTACCCCACTACTAAACAGTGTTGCATAACTCAGAACAATTATTATACCTTACTCTTTAAGTGTTGCACTTTTCGATATACATTTCCCCCGATTTACAATTAACTGTTTTCCAGGTTGGCAACATCTTCGGGCGCGGCATCGGAGAACTATCAACGAAGCTTGGTGGTGCGTCGTCCTGGTTTTAAATACAATAAATATCATAAAATACATTTCTTTGCCTATGTTGATGTGAGAAGAGGAAACAGAGGATGTTTTGTTAATGCATCAAGAGTTGCTTGAAAAAAAAAGAGTATGTATTATTGGAAAATCTTCATTTAGTCACATGATTATTTGGTGGACATGACAATAACGTGGGTTGTCTGTTGTATTGTAATGCATTGAAGATAAAATGAATGAAGCTTGATTGATTGAACATTAAATCAATATAATTTGAACAGCTACTGTAATTAGTTTAGGAAAAAAACTAGTCAGTAACTAATTCGATTGTTTCTTTAAAAGGTGCATTAACAAAACGACTCAGCTATTCTGTGATGATGAATAGAATGTTTGCCATTTGACTTATATAAATCACACCAAGATGGAGATTACGCGCTAGGTTTTAATCATAAGTGGCCAGTTTATGCATAGCTTAGTGTGATCATAGTATAAACGAGATTTAGGTTTTGTTTTATAAAAGCTTTATGTACAGTTAGGGACATTATTCGTTTATTGGAGGCCAGTCAAATGTATTACATACGTGTGTATATTAAGAGTAGTATTTGATAAACACGATTCGAAAAAAATATAAAATATATTTAATTATTACGAGCGCAGACATACATAAAATGCTACAATAAGGAAACATATCGCTTTGGCAAAGGTTATATTCTGTTATATTTAACGCGATGTATTGTAATTATTTACAAAATTATATGTACTTGAAAAAAAATATTAAAAGAACGGGGTGGGTTGTGAGTGTGTGAAAGTAAGGAATCCTTTCTCGATTTATCAAAGTTACGTTTTGTATATCTTTTAGAGATTGTTACTAAGTATCTTCAACGTGATTTTACTACATTGTTTCCTTGCAAAGTATATCTATACTACGTTATTCACATTTCATTCTATTTACGAGTGACAAGCACGTTAACATTAAAAGCAGAGCAACGTTTTCAATGCAACTCTTTCTATACCTAAGAAACAGTATTTTTCTAATTAACAAATCCACTTTTTAAAACATCGGTTTGATCTCTTTATTAAATCTACAATGCATTTTTATAAAAATACAAAATAGGCGCGATACAGCTTATTTATTTTTCGAAATCAAATATTGCCAGTAATAAATAAAAGTCCCCGCTTTTTGGGTAATTTGGTTTTTATAAGAATGCATATTTAAATTTACAAGTTAGCCACTTTTCGCTATAGTATAATTCTCTATACTTTAAAGCTCTCTAGATTCTAATGACAATCTAGCGACACTTGACCTTGATTAGTCGTCAAAATAATACATAACTATTTATAAAAAAATACTATTAATAGTTATATTTGTTAACAAAATAATATTCTTCTACGCTAAACACCTTACAAATTTTTGAACTAGGAGAAAATTTAAAGTTCTTAGATGAAAGTTTAATGATTAATATAGCGGTTAGTCGCTATGCTGATTCGCCTTACTATTGTCTTGTTCGAAACGGCTTGGAAAATAGAATACTTGTCTTACTTTTATCTTAAGTATCATTCTCACTTGATTTAACATTGTACCTATCATTAGTTTAATCACTGTTGGTTCAAAATTAAGCTTAAAAGCTTCCAAAATTATATAACTAAGGATAAATTACAAATTGCGTGTTCTAAATCAGGTTAGTTGGCTCGTCGAGTTATTGAAGGTATATTAGTGAATGATTATCCATCTCAATATAATGAAATATTGAGATATTGACTGTGAATACTTTAGTCCAGCACCGAACGACTTGGTAAAGAGTTGATTGTAGTTATTCCCAATATTTTATCATAACACGAGATTATATAAAAACACTTAAATAGGACTGTATCGGCACAGTAATCATGTAACGAAAGTAGTGCTCATAATATTGAATGTAAGGAATAATCAAATGATATAATAACCAATGTTACATCTGTATTTTGATTTGTAGTTATGTTGAGTCTCTAATCTTTCTTAATTAATTTATTGTGTAGAACAATTTAGTATTTTTCTTCGAAGCCAGTATCTTGTATACTACAACAATTCTGTATAATTTTACATACTACCAAAGTTGAAAAATCCACGAAATAGAGTTTATATAAAACCGTGCGTGTACTTGGTATAATTTTCAGTAGGAACCTTCATTTCTTTTTTATAAATTAAGTTGGGTAACGAGCTCAATAGAATGAAAATGTCAGTTTTGTAGTGTCTAAGTGCATTATATGAAGAGCCGACTGAAGATGTAACTGCGTAGTAACATGCTTGTATTATTTCGCCATGTTGAAAACTCGCAATGGTTTTCCAAAAACCACTAATTAACGTGCCTATTTCAAACTAATTACATTTAAACAACCGATTAAAGCTTTCAAATGAAGGCCATTACGAGTTTCCAAAAAGCTTTGAAAAGCCATTGAGTGCATCGCGTGTGTAAGGGGATAACAATAAAAAATATTTACAATAAAAATGTTTACTGTTCCTTTGTTCTTTTATTCCTTTAAATAATATTGTTGGGTTGTGGAGGTCTGGTAGGCAGCCGCTCCTCGTAAAATATTAGTATTCAGCTAAATCCGGCTTGACTGGAAGTCGACCGCTATATAGTTGGGAAAATGCTAGGTAGATGATGATGAATGTTAGTGGAGAAATGACAGCATCTACCGTCAAGTAAGGTATCCAAGAAGATAACTTTAATATGTTTGCTGATCTTAAACAGCATAAAACCTTCCTCTCCGTTTAGATTGTCGTAATTGGTATAGCTATAATGAGACGTAGTGGAAAGGTGTAGGAGAAGAAGTAAAGGATACTAAACCACAATTATAAAAATGCAGCCTTCAGGAGCAAAACTCAATCTGTCAGTTGTACAAAAGTAATGACTGTAGGTAATGACAAATCGTTTCGTCGAAAACTTATCGTATCGTTTTAATACAAAATATTCCTTCTCGATTAAACTAATCTAATGTTTATGGTGACATGTAAATTATATGCATCAAATGTAATTGAAGCTACAGTATTTTACTGCTCAACTGCTTCACTTTATTAGTGAATCACTCGAGCATATAAGTATTTTGTAGTATGTGACTTCCGGTTCTATTTTCCGATAGCTGAAAGTGTAAAAGTTCCCACGTTTATTTATTTTTTATTCAATATAAATGTTCAATTTTACCTGACGAATACCATATGAGAATAAGTCCTACCAGACCAAAAGATGTTTATGATTTCTAAAACTAATAAGTTAAGTGTGTATTTTACACACGCTTTTACTTTGCATTCAAAAAACAGGCAATCTAATCGCGGTAGTTAAAACTGGAGTATTTTTTTGTTTAATTCATGAATCCCCGACCGGTCTCATAGGACTGCGCTGTTATTGACTTACTATTGTGTCTCGTTTCGCGGGTATTGATAGGTTAATGAATAAAGAGCTAAACATGTCACATTTGTAAAGTTTCACCTAGTAATTTGATTTGACCCCTATTATTTTTATGTAATTACCGGCGCATAAGTTTCAATTGACTTTTGAACTTATGTTGTTGTGTACTTTCAATTTAAAGAAGTAAAAAAATAACCTAAATTAAATTTATTAATAGTTCTTTCATCGCAAATAACCCCGGAACGGCCCATGGGCTCGTAAAAATATGCCGGCCGGTGTGAAGTAACTAATAAACGCGCGAGGTGCTACATCTATAAATATCAAGTTATTCTTATAATCCGTAATAAAATATTGAGATTTTATCTCTTTGTCCTGGTTAGTGTTTAATAAAAAGTAAAACAGTGGCTTTATTGCAGTGAAATGATAAAATGGGAACATGATGCAGAATGTCGAACGAATCATAAAGAGTTTAATTGATTCAAAGATAAGTTGAAATGGTGGAATAAAATTGTATGTTCTTATGATATAATATTTGAAAGCTATAAATTACCCACTTTTAAAACAATAAAACACAGCATACTTTTTTATTTGCAACAGTCGGTTATATCAATTCACATAAACATTGATTCAACACTACACTTCGCGAATGCGATTACGACCGCTCTCAACGGCAATGCGTGCCAACAGGCATTTTTAAATATTTGACCTATTTTTAGGCACCGCTAATAATAATTAGAAAAGGTAACGTGAACCTCTCAGCGATCTCAGCTGGCAGAGAATTTCATAAGAAGCGTCGGGAGATTGTATTTCTTGATGTGGCAATACCAAAGACCGCGTTTTATTTTCATTTAGTAAAATATTCCTGGCGTATTATCATTATATTAACACATGGTTAAAAATACATGTTTTAACTGGTCGAATTACAAAAATACAAAATACAAAACAGGAAAAAATACATTTTAGGACTACGAAATTAAGGCAAAATCAAATCTTATAGTAGCAACACCGGTCCAGAAAAAGTTTGACATTACGAAGTGAAGTTGTGAACGCAGTGAACGTGTGTGTAATTTTTCAACAAAAATATTTATTTTTATGTAGTGATTGTAAGGAAACTGTAAGTTTTTAACATAAACATTATATTATTTTACCTTTAGTGTAGAAATAACAATGTGTGGACTGTTAAACTGTTGTATTAAGGCCTACTAACACTTTATTCCCGGAAATGCTTTACTGTTTTATTTAAAAAAAGAAAAAAGTGAAAATAAGACCTTTGTGGGTTGTATCATCTGTGCATTCCGATGTTATTACGCAGGGCGGGGTCGGGGAACCTTTCGCGATGGTATTTCCCGCGAATAGTTGAATTTGAGTGAAATATGTGCGCGCGTACTGCGAATCTTAAAATAGACAAAATGATTGGCAAAGTATATGAGTCAATAGTAAAATGTGTTAGTAGGTGATGGTCAGGTAACTGAAAATAATTATTGTTTTACCTTAGCCTAAATACCCTGGATGTGTCATACAATATTTTAAAAATACTTCTTTTTTTTCAAGTACATGTTCAATATTTTTTTTTGGCTACCTATGCTTTGTTTTGTTTATTCCCGATTTACACTTTAGTTATATGTAGTCCTTGCAGAGTACTTACTATATTATGGCATATAGTGGCTATCAATAAATAATTTATTACCTACCTGAAATATAGGTAAGATAATTCAATCAAACCTGAAAACAGTTTTAACTTGTTTTAAAACATAAACCACAGACTAGGCGCAGTAAGGTAAAAAAAAAACAATTTTCGAATAAAGAACAATTGTGAACCGTCATCCTATCCCTAAGTACACAGTAAAAGATAATAGTTAGTCATGTCATAGACTGACAGTATAGCTATTCAAGAGATAAAGGAATCCATTAGGATAGCCGCATTCCCTGGATTACTGGACTGATAAGATATAGACGTAACCGGCAAGCGGTTCTCTATCATTTTGAGAAAAGAGGTTACTTAATACCTTTGTAATTAGTTATGTTTAGAAAATAATAAATAGTTATGATATTGGGCAACTGTTACTATAATTGAGTTCTAATTTTAAATGTCATATTGGATTCTTATTTGATTTTATTGAATCAGTTTTTAGGGGTGTCTCGCAGTTTAAAAAGTTTTTTTTTATATTTAAAGATTCGTGTAATAAGGTTTTTATAAATAAAGTTCAATATTATTGTTTACCAACTGGTGCCAGAGACTTCACTCTCGTAATATTAGAAAATTATCCCAAGCGAACACACTTCCAGGATAAAAAGTATCACATATACTATACCAGGAAATGGTCTACCTGAATACCATGTTTTATCAATATCCATTGAGTAGTTTTTGTGTGAAAAAGTAACAAACATGTATACAAACTTTCCCATATAAAATAATAGGATGATTGTGGTAGGAATCGTAAAGGTATTCAAACAAGCCTTTGCCTACACATTCTTGGACTTGTTTCTTAGGTCATATCAACATTTTATGGCTCAATTTTCAGGTTTATATCAGCAGTAATATTTTAATGGCCTAACAAAAAGTCTTGATGTTGGGTGGGCGTTGGTGCCTATTTTCAAGTAACTTATAAAATTATCAATTTGCAGTTAAAATTATCTGGAATGCATATACATTATTATTACTCTGTTGAACACTCCCAGGTCTAGGCAATAATAACCAATATTTTAGTATAGTAAAATATAAGCCTGGTTATGGATGTTATGGTCTAAGGCTATAAATACACCACATAAATACATATATTAGAAGTATTAGAACTAGCTGTCCCCTGCGATTTCACCCGCATTTTTAGTTACTGCTCCGCTCCCGTAGGTCGTAGCGTGGTAGTATATAGCCTATAGCATTTATCGATAAATGGGATATCTAACACTGAAAGAATTTTTCAAATCGGACTAGTAGTTCCAGAGATTACCCCCTACATACAAACTTACAAATTTTACCTCTTTATAATATTAGTATAGATAATGTGATCTTAGAAACAAGTCTAACAAAACTATGTACACCCAGTTTTATTTGTTACATCAATGAATATATTTTTTTAAACTGTCCCACACAACTAATAGACAGTATTGTGAGTGCATTAACCTTTCGGCCATCATAGTCATGTATGACAAGGCAAAATGTGTCCTGTAAACCATGGTCACGATTACATGACAGATTTAAGCATGAAATCGTAGTTTGGCGCCGGAAGCACGCTTTTGCTATGGATGTGGCAATCAAAAGATTGACAAATATGTAAACTCACATACACGCAGTCCCGGAACACCTTGCTGTAGGTCATACAAATATTTGTGCGGTGCGGGAAACGACTTCGCGATTCGCTCAAAAACTGCGACATTAACCATAAAATACTATCAGGAACCCCATTTGGCCAATTTGTGTTAGCATGGCCTGGGTGCGCAACACTGAAAGGCTTCTCAATCCTTTCAAAATTAAAACTAACAATACCAAAGCACCTTCGTTGACCTCAGTTGGCGTTTTTGCCCTTGAATTTTATAACATCTTAACCTCAAGCCACACTTGCCAGGCTTCTATACAAAGGCGATCAAAGTCGCGATTAGCGTGTAACTTCGATATATTAAAAATGGATTATTTTCGCGACAGCAAGGATGTTTGCCGAAACCTTAAAAGTGGGCGGGATATTAAAGGCCTGCATATTTTTACCTAACTCAAATTTTTGTCTTTGTTATTCTACTAAAGACCTTACACGAGCTCTTAACGCTATCTATTTGAAGACCTAAACTAAACTGTTAGATGAATGAAGCTATGTAGGTGTAAGTATAGCTCCATCCCTCTAACTCTCTCGCACAACCGAAATTTTAACACGTCTTGATCAATATATTTTATGAAGATGCAATTCTCCTACAAAGTAAGCTCTCTTAAAATTTTATAAGGCCAAATTATAAGGTTCAAATTCTCTTTGCATATTAGAAAGTTTCGTACTTCCGGAAAAGAACAGGCCCCATAATAGTCCCCAGCGTAACCCTACATATAGTTGTACAATGATAGCAACTCTAACCCCGGCGCCACCGTGTCGTTTGCTACGTGCAACCCATTAGTTCAGGCGACAAATTCCTAACCTACTTACGGCTCCCATGTTAACCTAATTCTGTCGACTACCACCACTTTTACGTAACTTTATAAAAACAGTTGACACAGTGTAGGGAAGGATTTTCTTTTGCTTATTTTGCGATGTTTTTATGCTTCATAATGAATACAAAATATATTCCTAAAAAAATATGTTACTTTTTTCTGCTTAGCAATTTTGAAGATTCATTGGCCACAAACTTGAGTTTCAAGTTAAATGTAACCTTATTATCCATAATGCGTGTATGCGGGTACCTTTTTTACCCGCTTCTGCTCGCCTGTTACCTACTATCACTGTTGCTGCAGCCCGCAATTCTCTTCATAAAGAAAGATTTTTAATTTGTAAGACCGTATTAGCCTTCCATGAAGTCCAAAATTCAGACTACCATTACCTGAACATAGATTTCTTCCGCATGTTTCTTTAACACTTAGTTTGGTCACACAAATGAATGAACTATACCCATCGTAAGCTATGAGAACTGATATAATTCGGTAACAATACTGTGGAACTAACGCGCCGTCTTACAGGAAGACAAACAAAAGGTCTTGTTGATATTGAACGATGTTACAACTACTGGTGAGACTCACGAAATGAAACAAGGAATGGGAATCAAGTTAAAATTATTGAATGAGATATCGTCGCCCTCCCCGCTAACTGTCGTATCTCACAAACTGACGTATCTGCACTAACATTACCTACGCGTTCTTAGCTATATTTCGAATAAGTTCTCTTTAATCGTCGTATCTGTATCGTTTACCGTTTAGGAGATAATCACGTATTTGGTTTTGCGAGACGTATCTGCTTCAAATTAATATGAATAAATAAATAGATACCTTAGGGCTTTAGGGCGACTACTAACTTAAAGAATAAGCCAAGAGCTATATAAAAAACTTTTTAAATAATTGATAAAGCCACAACTATCGCAACTACAGTAATTTGACTGTAACGCCCGACCGAAAAACAGTTGCCCTGGAAAAACATCAATTGCTAGTTAGGACAGTTAGCCGGGAGGGTGACGATATGTAAGCGGTTACAGTTTCGTTAATCGCGAAAAGAAAGCTATCCGCTCATCAAAGTCTCAACTCACAAGATTATTAATTTATCTTGATGGTGATATTGCAATTCTTTATTATACGCAAACACTTAACCTAGTATAGTGATTTGACAATTCATGTACCAACGGCGAGAATAACTCAATAATGTTTTCTCTTAGCAAACCTTTTACTTATTGAGAGAATCACAATTCACAATCCAGGTTATAATCCAGTGTAAAATGTATATCTACACAAAAGTGTAAGAAAACTTAAAATCAAAAAGAGGTTAAATGGTTTCATTTTACGAAGTAATCTCTAGATCCTGATTCGAAAAATCACTTAACATAGAAAAGCAAATATATGTTTCGAGAAATGCACTAATCCTATGGCTACAGAGGCCGTAAAAAAGCTTGTGATTAATATTACGGTATTTTCCAGTAAGAAATTTTGTGAAAAACTTACACTAGACAATACTTCTTAAAGGTCATGTGAGGCATGAGAAATAGAACTAAAACATTTTTAAAAGAACATGACAGTGATAATCTACCCAAGACAGAAGACACTTCTAGATGGTGAAGTGATGAATGCGATATAGAACTCGAACGTTTGAAGATGTTTTCAAGAGAATATGAGAAATTGATTGCATCGAATGTGATACGACGATCGTTAAGACTAACATTTTAACTCATAGGAGTAATTATTATGATTGATGAGCTGAAAGTAACAGAAAGTACTCATCGCTAATAAACGCGAGAGAACTAATTATAGAGTAGTATTGACTAATGAGAACTTTTAAAAGAAGATATACATACGCACAAGTTTTAGATTTCAACTGATGTTCAAGCATTAAAAAATCTTAGTTTTGTATCACTTTCGACTGCGAATTCATTTTTTTACGTGGGAAATCATCAAATAACTCCGCTTTCTGGATGGAGTGACAGGGAGTGTCAGATTTATGCTGATTAAAATTTATGTGTTCCTTCAGTTGCCTTTTGTGAGGGCCTCAGTAATTCTTTTGAAAAACTCCTCAATCCTAGGTTGCGAATTTGGGTTGAAACCTAGGTTGCAGCCCGTGAATTTACTAGGACTTGTTCTCGAGTCAAATCGATGACTCTAATGTCCGACCAATATTTAGCCAGCTAAACAACTATGTTGTTGGCCTCGTATAAGTTGTGGAAGGTGCAGTTAGTTTTCCAAAAAATCATTAAACTACTTGCTTTTTTCCATAACATAACTCCCGTGGAGTATCCTACAAAAATTGTGCGTTGTGCTCGATAAAAGCAAAACACAATTGACTTGAGAACCTCGACCTTCTTTTGAAGTTGATTAAAGTAGTCTGTCTGCAGAGTTAACAACGTTAGCATCATCAGTTCTGGATCAGAATTCAAAATTCACCTGAAAACATACCATAAATACCTCATTACAATATCACTTTCGAAGTACCACTGACGTGTTAAAGCGAACACGCAAATCAAAAGTAAAAACAATAAGGTCAGAATGACGTCAACTTCCAAGCATTTGTATAGTTGTTTTATCTCACGAAAGCGGGTGAGCCATACTTGTAGTTGTGATGTGTATAGACACTCGCTCTTGTGTGCGTAACTACAGGTAGCGTTAGCAAGCTCATCGCTATTGAACAAAATAATAAAGTTGACACTTGTTGTCCAATTTATTTAATAACTTACGCAACGTTACGAGACATCCATCGAAACCACCTTTTTCATTCAAAACTGACCTTAGCTTTGCCAATGTTATACAATTAAGGGAAGGAACGAAATAACCCCAACACAAATATTAATAATAACTTACTGGGGATGTTTCATTAACACTTGTAATGTAACCTTTTGAGACCAAATAAACAATTTATTTATTTTATTTGATGATATTAATGTTGGAATTTGTTTTAGTACGATATGAAAATTGTATTGTGCTCCGTACAACGTCACCTGTAAATCCACCTTTATTTTCTCTCTTTCTTCGGTTTTTCATGGGTGACATAAAATTCGAAGATGTACTTGCGACATCTCTTCCTTCTTTTATTAGTTTTTTGCACTGTTCTTTCACTTACCCCCGTCGCTGCTGCAGTGCGTTTTGTAATATTACGCAAATATGATAAATCACAATTTGGTTCTGGATGAAGTTCCGTGAATTAATATTCTTCTTTGACAAATTATAAATATTTGCAATCATTTGACGAGCCTAAAATAAACAAAACAGTTATAAAATCGTTTAACATGTTGATGTGTTGTGGTGGTGGAACACAATCAAACCGACCAGATACTTTTTAAATAGTTTATTCTCACCATTAATTTAGTTAACACAGCAAAAGTAAGAGCGTGGCGTCTGTCATCTGTGAGCGAAGCGGACTGACAGGCGCTGGTGCGCGCGTCGATGCTCCTTCGATGGTTTTTGTGGTTACCTTGGTTACGCCACATAAATAATCGGCTGAACGCCCTGATTGCTCAGGAACCGAAATTCGTTTTTTTTTATATAGCAGTAAAGAAATGATCAATATCTGTGTATAATAAAATCTCTAGTTTGTAAGTTGTTGGCTAGCTATACGCTTTGGTGCGTACTGTAAGTATAGCTAGTAATTGAAATAAATAAATACATTCATATATTACACACAACAAACATGAACATTAAGTTGCCTTATCGCACTGCGAACAACTTTCCTCCGTTTCTTCGTACCTCGCATGCTGACGGTACTCGATAAATTATTTTGACGCGAACCAAGAAGCACTACTGACTCAGCCGGCGATCCGGCCGCGACTGAGCGCTCCCGAGCTTACGCATACAAAGACAGTGTGCATGTACACTTACACACACAAGTATGGGTTACCCGCTTTCGTGAGATAAAACATCTATAACAATGTCCTATACGCATAAGTACCCATACTTAACTCCAATTATTACCTCCAGTGACTGCAACGAGGCTTGAGAAAGAGAAGAGCATTATTTAACAGAATAGGGCACAGTTTTAGTGGATAGATTAAAGAAGTTAGAAGTCATTGACCAGATAAGAGATGTACCAAGGCAGTTAGCTTCATTGATCATTAGTTTTTTCTAGCGACTTTACTCTTGTGACCTACTAACATGAACTATACGTTCTTTCAAGGTCGAAAGTATCCTATAGTAAATTTTGTCAGGTCAGTCCAGTAAGTCCAATTTCGAGATGAAAGATGAAAATTATCGGGATTTTAGTAGGGATAGTTGCTATTATAACCCCAAAAACAAATCGGGACCAAATCAAGGGCTAATCGGGACGTGTCACCCCTGAAAGTCGAAACGTCCCGCGCAAATCACGGCACCTTGCATTGCTATCGTTGACATTCAGTGATAGTGTAGGCTCTAGTTCTAGATCTGAGATGCATGATGAAATTAAAAGAAATACACAAACAAACATGGGGAAATCGGAATGAAAAGTTGTTCTATTTTAGACCTAGCCTCCTAATTTCATCTGTACCTGTATAATTCCAGATAAAATCGTACCTGGACAAACCGATTAAAAAGAAAAACAAATAGAGGCATTGAACGCTAGATATGTCTGGTTTAAATTAAAAGTAATCGGTTTCACAGGTGCGAAATAGATTGTTGAAACTACCTGAATGTTTTGCGCTTCCACTAAAAATAAGTTGAAATTAGTTAGAGATTTCGGTTGTCTATTTTGTTTTGGGTTTCCTATATCTATTTAACTTGTTTACCAATATACCAACCTTGATGCTTCTGTGACAACATCTAGGTTTTGCTTGTAACAATGGCCTCCAACAAGGTGGACTGATGACCTGACGAGGGTCGCAGGAATCCGATGAATGCGAGATGCATAAATATATCAAGATTAAAATTCAAGAAACAAATATGAATTAATAGTTAGATTCTCAAGAAACAAAAATTTAGTAGGAACATAAGTACAGAAATTTTTAATGTTAATTTTAGTTTAAGATAAATCTCCAGCTGTTTTGTTCCGTCGTCAACGAGCCACCTAAGAATTTCTGCGTCGAAAGTTTTGAGATACGTTTTTAGACCACGCTAACTTAATTCAGCAAGTTAATGATCGTGTCAACTCATGCCTAAAGCCCATCACAGACTTAGCTATAATATATTATATTAATATTTTTATAGCTAGGCATATTACTATATATTTTCTATACTAATTTTCGCGTGACCGCACACTCAGCTATAATATATATTTCTGTGACGTCACCAAGCGATACCGTAATATACATTATTGCATATTACTATATATTGCGAACACTAGGACGACCATCAATTAATGAAGGCAAAATATATATTTCCCAGTGTGTGGTAGCTTGCTATAATATATATTATAATACGGTATATTAATATATATTATAGCTAAGTCTGTGACTTGCTTTAGACTCACAATTGCCTCGATTGGTCACTGTGATTGAATTAGGACTGCAAACATTCATTATAATCAAAACTGTTTGCTCTACCCTCTTTAAACAATATGATAAGTGTCGCAGGAAGCATTGTGTGTCTCACATATGGAATAATTGATATTTATCCATTGTTGCATAAGAAAGTTGAATTATCACACTCCATTTGATATTTCGTTATAGTAAATTTTTGCTTATCAATTTTAAATTTTGATGACTATTACGATAGAGTTGTGTTAGCCACTATGTAATGTATTAATATTATTGCTTTGTTTGTAGGTACGGATGTTATTTATAAACTTCATAGTAAAGGTTACAATCAAACTCATTATATTAAGTCTCAAATACTTTTCCTGTTCCCAATGTGGTTTTGCGTCATGAAAAATCGCTCGCCAATTTAGCGTACATGATAAACGATTTGCCATTTCTAAGGCTCAAATACATTTTCTCATCGTCTGACTTAGTATTAAGAGTATCAAGTATTTCTTCCGCAAAAAAACGTTCTAATGGATACGCATTAACTGAAATGTCATCCAATTTTCTGCCAATATTCGCTCGTCACAAATCATCGAGCACTGTAGTGAAAATTGCTTGCGTGATTGGATTCGCGTGGTGTTTTTTATCCTTCTATATCGAACTACTGATTCAGTTATTTTTTTGTTGATTTGTCAATTCATTTCCTGTTCATTGTTTTGATATGTTTGTCATATTGGAAGCGTTGCATTTTGGTTGATGAATGAGAATATTTATATGTCTCATCTTCTTCTTTTTCCTGCTCTAGTCCCATATTACTTAGGGTCGATCAGCGCAACACGTTTTTGTCTTCAATTCTCTCCTGTCACCCGTCACGCTATCACTAATTCCCTTTTCATTCATATCCCTCCTCACACAATCTCACTCTCTCTTTCATCAAGATGTCTCGTCCAAGAAAAATTTTGATGAAATTAATTTTATTCTGATTTTGTTGCATAAGTTCCGGTTTCTACCGTTTCCTCAATAACTAAGAAGTTATCTTTTTGAAATTCATTCTATATTAAATACATCCCTCCAAAACTGTATGTGCACCCAAATCAAATCATCACCTGTCTAGCCGATGTTAAAGCCAACTTTCAGTCTAAACGGATGCTACTGAATACCATTATTTCACCGGCTGCATATTTGACTCCACAACTCGGTGAAAGAGTCAACAAGAAACCACCAATGAATCTCATGTAAAACTGGTTTTCAGATGTCGGATCCACTGATCACTTGGTCCCCTAACGACTGCAAAGAAAAATATTTTAATGACTACTACTATGGTACGAAGGCGGATTTCATGCCTCAGGCATTCTCTGCCAGTCAGCCAAGGATGATGGCTAAACCTTATAGCTACTCTGGACACTATCAAATGCACGACATATTACTTTGTTCCACATGATTCACATTTCAACACAACTCCTCAATGAATCACCTGGGATTCACGTGTCAGTAAAAAATATGGTCACAAGTAACCTTATTATAAAAAACAAACAACTTCAGTACGTGACAAATTGTCTATGAAGCGATTTATGTATAGCAATCCATAAATTAGAAGCATCAATACTTGTCGAACAGCTTGTACACTGTAGTTTCCATGTCGATGCAGCAATTTAAGGTGTTTTTATTGAGTGTTAATTGCATGACTTTCACTCGTTAAATGCCTTACATTTTGTTGAGGCTGAGTAACATATGTTTGCACTTATCCTCACGCAATTTCTTGCCGATAATCTTAATGAGGTCTGACGACATTGAGAACAAATGCATTAAAAATCTTAAGAGAGAAGATGTGATGAGGTTATTGGTAAACGGAATATGTTTGGCACTTACTCGTAGCTTGTTAAGAACAGCCATAACATGCAATTAGGCAAAAGTCAGTCGGTCAATCGATGTTACATAAAAAAATAATCTTCTGATAAAGCCATTTCATTATTTTTATGACCATTTTCAGTTTTTGCTTCACAGTTTATTATTTATTTATCTCGTCTTGATCGCCTTGATGTTATCGAATTATTAGAGGCAAAGACACAAAAACATGAGCATCATACATCTAAATAGAGCGAAATGTTAACATTGGCCAATGATAGGTTGAGTTGCCATCTCCGTTGTGTCACCTTCAGATTTTGCTCAGTCTGTAACTCTCGCAGCCGTTAGCTCTGCCAAAACTCGTAAATACGAATTTTCTTATCCACTGAAAACAGCTCGGAACAAATCATTTTACTGATGACAGTTCCTAAAAAACACCGGTAACCCAGAACTAGAAAAATGTCTTAATGAACAATTTTAATTACGTTCTTTAAGAAAATATAGGTGACACACTTTTCGAAAAGAATTTCAAGTGTTTTTAAAATCTGTCTTGAGAAAGTCATGGCCACTAAAGATATTATAGCCAAATTCTGGATTGAGTTGTAAATGATCCGTTATGAACTTTAAAATATAAAAAGAACATATAGACCCATTAAATGTAAAACAATTATGATGGTAAAATGGGTATCAAGAGGAAACACTTGTTTACGTAAAATATAACAACTAAAACTGCGGTTAGTGTAGTCATAAATGAACCAGTGATGGCCTGCTTCCAGACAATGAAGTCACTGTAACTGCCTCCTTCAACGCCGGAACTTTGGCCCTTATACGACCGAACGTGCCTTTTTCCGGAATCAATTCTAGGTCAGTGGTTTTAGAAGATTTTGATGTGTCAGGAGCTGGTCAATGTCCCCTATTAAGTGACAACCAGGAAGAACGATTTATCGAAACTTTGCAAAAGAATTTTCTGTCAGTTTTCGTTACAATTTTACATAACTTGCCTCTCTTTTTCTACCTCTATTTTTATAAGGTGAGATGTCATCCAATGATTTGTCTTGAGATGACATTTCAACTTTTTACTGAATAAAACCTACCTATGTCCTTCAGTTGACCCTTTACGTTCTAGGGTCACGGTCACTCTTTCAAACGTTTCCGCAGCTCTAGCAGGTTACTTTTGTACATCTCATCTTTATACCTTGTTGATTGGCTATTTTTATTTGCGGACGAGTGTATGACCTTCCTCAGTTCGTGTCGTTACAAGAAAAGAAGACCTTCCTTACAAGATTTTCCCTTTTGTAGACATTACAGTGCTCTATTTATAATATCTTCTCTTTTGTAATTCAAAGTCACTGTAACCAAAGAGCGAACACTGAACGTAAGGACAGAAGGGCTTCCTATTCACTCCTTACGTTCATTCTTGTCTCCTCACATCACGCATCTTTAAAGAATTTAAAGATCCGCTTACATGACCCACTTGTGGATGCGCGCACCGCTTCTTGACATTTACGATTTTAAAAATAAGTTGGTGCAGTTTGACAGCGGATAAACAAAGCTTTGGTTTATGATGGTCTTAATATGTTTAGTGTTATTCTTTGTTGGTATATGCAGGAGCACTCTAAAATAGATTCTCTGAATAGACTTCAGTAACTGTGGAGATCCATTTGGAAAATAGATTAAAATCGTGCCAAAATTTACATGGAACCGAGATTGTATAAATAGCATTATTTCTGCAATATGCCTCGAAAAGCTGAAAGTCATGACTCTAGAGTTTTTGTCAAACTTTTTGAAGTCAGAAATATTGCAAAAGAAATATCGAAAGTGAAGTATCATCGTGCTTACGCAACCATGCCTGTCCGCAAACAAAATAATGGATTTCCAGCCATATGACTTGTTATTCCAACTGTCTTTTCCAATCCGAAAATAAACATCACACTTTTACTTCACAATCTTGTGAATCCAAATTACCGTCGTAATTTTTTGCTTCGTAATTTTAAAGTCGCTGGTGAATACTATCTTCTACAGTTATTTGGTGAATCATCGAAGCTTTGTCCAAATGGAACTGCCAGCTACCTACATTCTATAATCGCTGTGTGGTCTAAGTACAATGAAACGGGTGTCGGATAGCATCGAACACCTATGTACATAATACAATAACTAATAGTCAGTTTTGTTCTCGTTCTTTATAGCTTAAGTCACACGGACTTGTTCAAGAGCAATTTATTGTGTAGAAGTGTTTTGATTTTTGTGGAAAAGGACATCAGTTTAATAATTGCTAAAGTGTCTGAGAAGTAGATTGTGGAAAGTGAAGTGTCAGAAGTGCAACCTTCATATTTGCACCTTGTATCAATGAATGGATCTTACTATGAAATCAGATAGGTATTACGACATTGCTTCGCTTGTTATGTACACAGAACAAAGGTGACACTCAGTTTTAATCCATTTCTGTTTTTCATTTATCTTAACGGATTTTTAACATACGACATTGATATCACTGTTGTTCAACTGTGGCCCAAAAACGCCTTTCATTCACAGCTTCCTCACAGAATATCCGGATCAAATATCAAAAAGCTTAAATTTAACTTTGGCAGAATGAAAATAAGCGAATTATGTGTTTCTAAAAATACTTAGTCGTGATATTGCGTAAGAGACGTTGATATATGTGAGTCTGGAGGGTTTCAGACCAAAACGTGAGCAGCGGTGGTCGAGACAGGGATTGATGGGCCGTGGCGTCCTTAATAAGAAGTTAGTGCCCATTTACTATGACTGGGATCTCATCTGGCGTCTGCCAAATGATAGCTTTATAGATAAAACTCATTCATTTGTCTCTCTTTATGATACAGTCTACGCATGTCTAATTTTAAGACCTCAGCTTCCCGGATGGTCTTTTGACGATCGATTCATTTGGTGCTGAATGAAATCTCATAAAAAGACAAAACATGTTTATTATTTTGAACTGCAAACGCTGGAATAATCCTTGACACCGTGTAACCCACAATGTAACTGATATACCAAAACACATGTAAGAGAAAACTGATCAAAGGACGCGAACATGATTTCCTTTCAAAATTATTACTCACAAGACCTCTCATGGCTACAAGGAAGTATTAAACCAAGCTGTGATATATTTTAACTCTAGATGAAGTGCTGAAGCATTGTCTGCTGTGACATAACCACTTCGTGTGGCTAAAATTAACCAATCGAATCTTGCGTGCGCGTGCGCATCGCTGCAGGTGCGCTCAGTGTTGCCGCACGCGAAAATGCGACCTGATGATGGGTAACATACTGCGAATCACTTTAAACCAATACGGTACACTGATAAATGTAAAGATTAAGGCTACAATGTTTTCGAAACATAAATTGGATGTCAGTTTGACACTTAGCCAATTAGGAGAGATTTTATATGTGTAAAGATGAAACGCAAGATTGTAGGTCCAATTCAAAACATGTTTAAAATATTGTTATTAGCGTACACTATGTATTAAGAAATGCGTAGATGGTGACAGGTGCTTATACTGTAACTTTCTCAACCAACTCTCCAAAGGATAGGTATTTGGTACAACTCATAATTATACTATATCGTGGTATGCGTCTTATTTTAGTCCGCAAGAGTTTAGTGCCAAACTCAGGTGCGAACCGTGTTATCAATTACCGAATACCATTCCGGCACTAGTTGTGATTTAGATTATTGCTTTCGGTTTTCGTTGAAATATCCACAGTTCTATTTTGCACTGTGAGAGTAGGTACTTCGTTAGGAGATTTTCCGTTGGTTTAATGGTTGGAGGATAGACTGAGAAATGGTTCATGTTTGTCTTCTATGTTTCTAATAGTTATTGGGCTTAGCTTTACGAGACATAAACTGTGTAGTTGCATTTATTTCTTTAAAAGTGTTTTATAAAACTAGAATGAATTGTTTACTGCCAGTAGCTTTTACAGCCATTTTCTCTGTAATGGTTTTTATTATTCCTTATTTTATTTGTCACTGAAGAGCTTCAGTTAATTACTCGTTTTACCCTTACAGGCGACTTTGCATATGTAACTGTTACGGTTTTTTTTTTACTTTTATTAAGTTTAACTCATTGTGTTAAGCG
Source organism: Mythimna separata (assembly GCA_030763345.1). Classification (NCBI taxonomy): domain Eukaryota; kingdom Metazoa; phylum Arthropoda; class Insecta; order Lepidoptera; family Noctuidae; genus Mythimna; species Mythimna separata. The sequence goes on from CM061192.1 coordinate 12,516,249, forward strand.
CTGTTTAAGGGCTGTTGGTTTGAAGTCGTCTATGATTGTTTTTCTTTTTGATCAGATTTTTTCTAAAATTTAGCTGAAAGTCCTCCAAGCTGTGTAATAAATAAATAAACCATTATAACAATAGTAACAAAAAAGATTTCTTAAAAGGAATTGAATGAACGTCACGAAACTTGCTCAAAAATGACCAGTTTAGAGATACTAAACAATACCTTACTCAAAAAGAACAATCAATCAACGACCAATTTTTCAGCATTGAAATTGCGTGGATGGATTAACGTGATAAACAATATACGTCAAGGATAAACATGTTTCTTCTATTGCCAAAATTGTGTAATCACAATGTCTGTCAAAGTTGTTGATGAGCTGTCAATGTACGAAAACCCAAAAAATAATGAACGCATATCTTCAGTCTTTATTTTCTCGCCTCCAAACAAAATTTTAACGTTCCGTCCAATGTGCAATTCGTGAAATCATGTCTCAATGGCGTTATCGTAGATTATTTGATTTAGACAAAGAACCATAAACAGATAAACAGAGACTGTTACATTTTCCCAATAAAAGACAAAAAAGGTAACTCAAACAAATTGCCCATTGAAAGAAATATTCCAGATGGTCAAACGGCCAGTGCAAACCAAGAGGGAAATGCCTCGAATACCTCCTCCTCTAGAAATGCTGCAAGTTTTAATTACGTCACATATTTGAAAGCTTTTAAGTGCCCGCTCCCTTGTAAATGTCGCGGTAAATGATACTCGTGACCGAGTGAGCTTCCTGTTTCCAAACACAACGTTCTGGTGTGTGTCCTTTTTTAAAATTGTTTTTCGAAACTACCCTCGAAATTTCGGTGTTCCGGACTTGACTCGAATTTCTCGCAAATAATAGGGTATTTGCGAGAAATTCGACAAAATACATTGATAATTGTTACAACTTTGCGACAGAGTATACAAAGCAGAAAAGGTTTGATGACAGATTTTACAAAGCTAAAAATGTTTGAGAAAAACTTACAAACTTGTCGCATTGTCAGTTTGTGAAATGTCACTAGTTCCTTAATAGTTGAAAGAAAATTAGTCCATGTCAAACTTCAGATAGTATTATAATAATTAGTTTTTGATCAGACATTGCTATGGTAATTAGCAATTGGATCAAAGCGATAATCAAATTAGATAATATTATTATTCTCTTCATTTTGTTAATTCAAATCAATTAGTTAAGGTTCCAATAAATCATTACTACCAATTAATAATAATCTGTCAAAACATATGCCAAAGGAAATACTTTAAGGCTGCCAACTGCCTCAGTTTCTACCATTACAGTTATATTTCAGGCATAATTTATGACAACTGAGTGTAGGCAAACAGAGCCATTCTTAGCGCATCGGACATAAGGACTGCGTCCCAGATTTAGCCAAGTAATAACTAAAATGCCACAGAAACAGGTGATATATATCATGAGATAATCGTTCTCAGAGTCGTAGATTTACTTACGCCCGTTTTCAATAAGCTATCTATCTACAGTTGCAGCTACTAAAGATAAACAAATCTATCCTTTTGCCCTTACTTGCTTTCCTATAACCTACCGACGGATAGAATTTCCTACCAAAGTTGTGGATGGATAGATAGAATCTTACTATTTATCGAGGATAGCTATCTATCTATGAACTGCGGTAGGTTATTGAGAACGGGCATTACTCATATTGTTATCGTTTGAAGAAAAGAAGAACAATTATCGATCGTTGCAAAATGCAACATCTGCATGCCGATAGTCAAACGATTATTTCGCTCTCATTGATGAATGAATCATCGTTTTGATTGGGTTATATCATATCACACAATAGGTACTAGTTACGATAATATTTAAAAAAAACATTAGGGATTGTTCGAAAGAGTTACCGTGGCCTTGGCACACGAAAGGCAACTATGTAGAGCGGGAGAAGTTATTACATGATTTCCCACTCAAAAAAAGGCAGAGAAGCAGTAGGAGATCTAAAACGACATATATAGGGATATATGTATACTCGCATATAGACTGCTTTGCGTCTAAAAAATAGTCTTAATTGAATGACAGGTCCATAGTACTCGTATGTCTGTATAAGCTTGATTTGCAGTATTGTCAATCTTTATGCTATATTGTGTACAAAGATTGACCTACCTACAGCTTGAACAGTAGTATAATTCAGTGTATCTTAGGCGGTGGTGAGTACTAGTGCCACGGCGTAGTGTGACCTTTGCAAATCTTGAATCTGCAAGTCAGATTCAGATCTTAGTAAAAATTGCTGCTGACAGCAACATCTTATGTTTATTGCATAATTAAGAGGGACAAGAAAATTAGAGACTAATTAAAACTACGCTAGACCAATCATAGCCCAACGAATAAATTCCTCCCGTAATTATACAAGTCTCTGCAATTCTGTGTCACCTTTGTCGACCTTCTAATGTCTATTTTAATTTAAATAGAGATAGTGAAACTATAAACTGTACAACATTGCAAAGAAATTGCTAGAAACTTCGAAGGTGTGAACTTCGTTACTGGGATGCAATAATCCTAAAAGAAACCCTCTTAAATATCTCCTGTCGTATTTCAATTTGATTTGAGGGATACTAACGTATTTATATTTGCTATTGTGTCTTTAACGACACAAATTTCACACATTTGTAGCTTTATTATATGTAATTCCTTGTTATGTCTAATATTTTTCATCGTTATGACGTATTTCTTCACCAAGCCATACATATCTTCCACAAAAACAATTCAATTTGCCTCAAGATCTCGCCTGACAAATATAAATCCAAGCATGCAAGGTATCAAATAATTTCGCATAAAATTCCGTGTGAATCCTATGTGTTTGGTTCAGGCGCGTCAGTGCATTACACCCACTCAACATCCAAATATACGTATAAACGAGAGATATGCTTGAAATATATGAGGAGCGAACGACTCTCGAGCGATTTCAGATGTTAACATGCTTTTTCACTTGGCAATTGTGAACATTATATTAATGTGAATACACGATTGAAAGTCACCAATGATCCTTTTGCAGAGAAGTTCAAAACAGAAGTTGTTGATTTTGTAGCAGATACGAATTTGGATACCTTTCTTAAGAATTGGAAAGGAGTAACACAGAATCGTGGTGGATTGATAGAAAGAATGTAGAAAGGTATTTGCCGATGGTAGTAAGTAACATTAGCACTAGTAATGATAATATTGTAACTAATATACGTATGTAAATGCGTATGTGACTATTAGTTATTTACACTTTCACGCTTTAAAGCGTATAGAGGAAACTTGGCACGCATGAAGACAAAGTCCTGGAACATTTTGTCACAGAAGTAAACTCGGGATAATTTTCTACTTTCACACGGGTCAAGCCGCTGCCAAAAGCAAGTGATTACTTCATAAAAAATACATGCAGAGAAAGTTATAAAATCGGTAGTGAATGCCGAAACAAGAGAATTGATGATCGATGAGACGATTGACTAAAAGCATTTAATGTTTAATAATATAGTAAGCAATAATGAAGAAACAACCGTTTAATATAATCGTACAACTACGCTGGGTAGTATTTGCATGAAAGTTTCGATGTTGATTCATTCGATCAGGAACTACTTTTAAGGTGGAGGTAAACTTTTCAACACGCGTCTGTAGTACTGATGCAGTAATGCGATTCGTTGAATTGAATTTACAAGTATACATATTCCTACCCGCACTGTAACCCATATCGGAAAGTAAATGTAGTATCAAAACTTTACCAAAAGATGTTGATGCTATACAAAGTGCTCTTTCTTTTAAAGTTCTTCCTTTCTGATCGTCGAAATCCTGATTTTCTATAACTTTTACTAATGATTCTATATTGTATTACAATGATTTCTGTACACCTACAATCTACTTAAATATAAGTTGTACACCTACGTACGAGTATATAATTTTGTGTGAACATAAATAGCAAGTGCTTACCTATACATTCGAAACAGAGTTCTTGGTTTGGTACCAAGAACTCCGATCATATGAAGAGGAAAGATAAAACGCATGTTGCTAAAACAGTAATGAGTATACATGTTGTAGATGAATGTTGGAGACACTGAGGCCCAAGAAAAAAATAATAGATTGTGAGGAGTGATATGAAAGAAAAAGATGTCGATGATAACGGACAGAACAGAATAAAAACATGTGGCGCCGATCACAAGTAAAACGGAACAAGGGCAGGAAGATTATGATGAATAGTTTCATGTTCCTTCAAATAAGCAATATGTCATTGATTTGATTAAGTTCTGTCGATCTGTGAAATCTAACGTTGAATATAAACTTGGTAAGACTGGTAGCAACCTGGTCAAGGCGATCATTCCTAAGATGGACACTTTTCTACACAATTTTCCTTACTCGTTTGCGATCGAATGGTGTAAACTGATTTTTCTTGACGTACTGGAATTTTCCATGTCTTGTCACTTGATGTATTTGCTATTGATATATTTGTTGATTTATTATTATTTTAGACTTCATTGAAATAAGTACAAAGGCGGAGTTGATAGTTAATTATTTTTTTCTGGAATCATGACCCGTGTAGCTTCTAAAACCGAGTTGATATCTTTCAATTCTACTAATGTAGCAATGTAAACTATGATATCTAAACTTAAACCAAGGTGTGAATGATCAAAGAAAATCTGTCTTATATCTTTTAGAGGCCCAAATAAATTCTAGGAATCAATTATCCCATAAGATCTCATTTTCTTCGCGAAATTAACATGGAAGTGATTAAATCAGTAACGTTATAACGTAGCTAAAAGAAAAAGACGCCATTTTATACACGGTGTTAAATCGTTCAATGAACAATAATGGCCGTTTGACCGACATTTGCTTAACCGTAATCTTTCTGAATTAACAGAACGCTGACTTCTTAGAAATTTACTGTTCTGCATTTTGAACCACACAATTCGTTGGTTGTTTTAATTAGTTTATCATGAAACGTTTTTTTTTCGTACGAAAATTGATTTGTGGTTGTTACTTTTACAAATTTAATTAATCAACACCTTTCTCTGAAAAGTATATTTTGTTTGTTTTCTTTTGCTATCCAAATTTTAGACTACCCCAAAAGATTATTCAAAGATCTATTTATCAAAAAGAGCTATAATTTAGCTATTAATTTAACACTCATTCCTCTAAATATGCGCTTTCAAACGCATCATTAATTTCTTCTAGCAAATGATTCATTCGTACGCAAAGTATTTGAGAACTCATCAAAGCTTCTGCGAATATAAATTAGTTCAATTGCGTAGTTATGGAAAGCTTCATAGTGTCAAATAGTTTTCTAATATTCTCTCTACGTTTCAGAATGCATTTTCGATGAATCTGTTGAAAATTTTGAGAGTATTGCAATGAGATAACGGTTTTACGTGTCTTCTATGCAATAAGGTCTCATTTTTGGCTCGGTTGTTTCAAAACCTCCCTCAATCGCAGAATTCTTGTCCCAAACACAAACAATGACAAGCAATTACATGAGAAACCCAGATTTATTTCCGTCTCTTACGACATATCACTGTTATAAGCAGCAGTGTCCTCATAAACTCTAAAAATAACCATTCCTGATACATTTTACTTGTAATACCGACAACAATTTCCCTTTATCCTGTTCTTACCCAATATTTAATTGAAGAAAAACAGGTATCGAATTTCTAAGCGCCATCTTTAATTGGGGCTGGTTTAAATTTAGAAAATTGACTTTTTAGTGTTGCTATACTCCTGTTCTGATTCACCGGCCGCTCGGGAATGTTTTAACCTATAAACGAATGAATAAATATACTGTGAATGCTTTGGTGAGCTTGTTTCTTTTACATTAATATATGGGCCTGTGTTATTTGACGGAGATTTTACGAGTGTGCATTTTAAGGCATGCTCCAAATCTTTTGATTGAGCGTTTTGGGGAGTAATGAATTACGTTGATTTATTATCGCATTTGGAAATATACATTTGATAATACAGAATGACATGAGGATACACACTCTGCCAAACTTGGAAGTCAAATTACACTACTCAACAAATTTTCAACTTTTGATTTTATCTGAGGTCGCATTATGTGATTACTATTTCTTGCCACTAAAGTAATAAAAATATGCAAATATACACACACCATCACATCTCAATGTCCAGATAAACATCCATGTCCGAAATCACGAATTTTCCATAATTTTATTGTAATTTTAATTGAAATGGCGTAGTTTTTTTGGAGTGGCTGGCTTTTCTCTTGTACTCTGTAGCAGGGGTCTCTCTAATAAGGCTCCAACAGTAATCCGCGAGCATAGCAGGCTCCCATCTGCCTTGAAATCGCTTTTCAAATGCAACAACATCTTGGTGAAAGCGTTCGCCATGTTCGTCACTGACTGATCCCATATTTTCAGGGAAAAAGTCATGAACAAGAACATGAACAAGTCAAGAACCCATGACTTGTCTTGATTCCTTACGACACGGTTAAAACAAGCTTGATAGCACTGTTTAAGTCAGAAAGTGGTTTTTTTTTCGATTTCAGCGTAAACTCGCCACAAATATAGCAAAATAAATCAGGACTGTTAACACACACTCGCGACATTTTAGAAGTCAGTTAATATATTAACAAATGCACTATGTTCCATTTGCAAAAGTAATAAGTTTCCGGACTACCCATTTTAACTTTTGTAGGTAGGTAAAAAAATAAAAAATATTTTTCCCTATAACCAGATGTGATATCGAAATAAAATGCATACAGTATTTTTATATTGGTCAAGCTTATTATGAAATTATATGAATTGGGTCAGATATTTTTTAAGTGTTGAGTAGTGTTATTGATCTCGATCGAAAGCAAAAGCTCATTCTCCAGTGAAGTAAGTCACCGGATGTGATATAGTCTATTTCCAACTCTAACCATAAATAAGATGACAAATTCATTCTAAAAATAGGTATAGTCAACATTCTCATCTCCGTAGAGAATTTGCATAATCAGGAATTACGCAGCAGAATCCAAATTAACGCGAAAAACGAAACAGTACATGGACTAGCGCCAAAAATCCCTGCATAAACAACCATTTATGAGACTACCCACCATACAACGTTACCTATGTGATACAAATTCGATGATGAGTCCTCCTGTTTTAGCACATGCTTGTATGTTATATGGGATACACAGAATTCTTGGTTTTGAGACTAAAAAAAAAAAAAAACTTCAAAGGACATGTCCATAAATGTATGGACCAAAAACCCAGAATCGACAGGAATGAAATGTATACCAGTGGATTGACATTGAAATATAATATAATGTTACCAAGGGGGCAACCCTGAAATCGTTATAGTATAGGAGCTAGGAGCAAAATAAAATAAGAAAAAAAATCGTTTAAAACAATAATAAAATAAGTTTACGTCATGTTGTGGCTTAATATGACGTTGTTTTAATGTTGTATCACTTGTGATAATTATCATCAACACATTTCACAAGCAACAGCAACATAATAACAACATCATATTAAATCACAACATAACAAACACTCTGTTTTTGTATATTTTTTTTCTTTTGGCCCATTGATACTACAATCGTTACAGTACTGTGTGTATTATTGGTAATTCTGTGGCTAAAGATTGCAAATATAAAAATAATTGGTATAGTATAGGAGCTAAGAGCCATGTTGTGGGTGAGAATATCGTTGTTAATCATTTATTTTCATAATGTAAGTCTTATTGTGATAAGTTCTAATGATATTTCCTATAACAACAACGACATTCTAACCCACAATAACTTGTGTTACACATGAATGTACAAGCAAAAGAAATACTCTAACTTTTATACTTATTTTTGTTCGCTCATAGATACTACAATCAACGTATTGTGTGTTATTGGTAATTATGTTGCTTTGGATAAAAAAAAAACAACAATTATTATCATAAAAACTTTATTGCCCAAATAATCAAAGAAAATACAGTTTGGAACTATACACGAACTAAAAACTGTTTTGTTGTAATTGTAACAGTAATCTCTTTTATTTATTAATTATTTTCTATGTTCAAACATACTACGTAGGTCTAAAAATCCCGCAGGTTGAATCAAATCACCTTCGTATTTTTTATTTGCAATCCTTAGCTACAGAATTATCAATAATACACACAATACTATAACGATTGTAGTATCTATGGGCCAAATAAAAATAAAAAAAAACATAAAAATAAGAGAATTTTTTACTTATTTTATTTTGCTCTTAGCTCCTATACTACAACGATTTCAGGGTTGCCACTTTGGCAACATTATATTTAAATGCCAATCCATTGGTACACAGTTCATTTCTGTCGATTCTGGGTCATTTTTTGGACATCATCTTTGTGCGGTTTAAAAACCTCTTACCTCCTTATTGGAATACTCTGACACGTAAGTGTTTGCGAATAGTGTTCTATTCGCTGTCTTGCTGAATAGACAAGAGGTGACAATCAAATAGGTAGTGAGCAACCGGAACCGAAAGTGCATCCAAATTATCGTCTCATCTTCCAGTCTCGGCTGTAACAGAAACCGAAACTGATGTGGGAGCAGAAAAACTGACAAGAAATAATAATAAATGTTCGATATTCCTAATTATTCTTAGTGCTTGTCTACGTCATAAAAGGAAGCCTTGTGCAAAATTTTACGTTCCCAGTCCTAATAATTCCGGATGTACATTGATATGTCAGTCAGTCAGTTTCTTATTTTATATTATTAATAGAAGATTACCTACCATAATAATGACGTGATTGTGGTCACTAATCGTGTTATTACAACTATAAATACTTTGCCAATAGGTTATTTACATATATCGCTGTTTACATAAGAATATACATACTTAAAGCTAACAAGAAAATGTGAGGTAATTTCAAAAGATTTACCAGTATTCATAGTTAGCCTGTGCTCAATTACTATAATTTTATTGTTATACTTATGTTAATAAATTATCAGGTCTAGACTTTGTTACGTACTTACATAAATAAAGCCTCTTCATATCTCGTGTCTTCTCTTCACGAACTAAATAACAATAGTCCACATCGTACTGTGGTTGGTATTTGTCCGTTAGTAAGATTATCAGCACACAGTCATCATCTTCTTGCCATTGTCACTTGAAACTGTAGTAACACGTTGTTTTCTTCCATCCTGTTCTGTCACGGATTCCCTTTCCTTTCATATCACTGTCCTACAATCCATCCATCTTTCCCTTGGTCCTTTCCCTACATCCTTTCACATGTACTTTTAGTAACATGCGATTCTTCCTCTTCACATGACCATATCAAGACAAATGATTCTCCTTCATCTTTATAGTCATTGGCACCATTTTCGGACTTCTTTTAATATACACATTTCCCTTTTTGTCCATTCTCGTCACTCCACACATCTTTTTCACAGCACACCTGCTTCGGATGTAGAGCCAACATTGTACTGTTTACTATTCTACTTTATTTTTCGTCATATTCAGATTCAGTCACGACGTCTGATGCACCTGTCACCGGATGCTCTTCCTACGATTTTATGATGACGACGCATATATGTGTAAAAATGTATGACGCCAATAGGAAGGTGGTCATATGTACCTGTGGATTGTCCTTTGTGTTCAGGCAGGGTCTTCAATGTTCTCCTTTGCTTGTGGTGGGTAATCATTAAATAACTAGATAAGAAAGTATCAGACTTTTACTAAGACCCACCTGTGCCTTCAGCTACTCTGTGTTCCAGAGCCACGATAACTCTTTCGAACAACCCTGTTGGTGTAACAAGATAGATTCTCTAATATAGAGTCCAAATTGAATTTATTTACCATCTTACAAAGTCTTCTACATGTTCAGAAACACATCCTTTACATTTATCAACGTACTCACTTCACTTCGCTTCCCAAAATCGATTTACTTATGTAAAGTCTCAGACGGATAATGTTTCATTAGCACCATCATTATCTTGCCCGTATCGGGTCGGTGTAACATACTTTCTTATACTCCTCTCACATCTTGGTAGCCAGTCTTTCAAGTGGGTCTTAGATCCCATCCCGACATCGTCGGCATCGGGTAAAAAGTGCTATTTGGTTTTTCCAGTACGTATTAGTCCGAGCAGTCCAGAGTTTCAAAGTTAGTGGTGTGACACACTCGTGCCTTGCAAAGCGCGTAGGTACAACCGTTCGGGTTGCGCCTGATCACTTTTTGGGCAGAGTGTAAACGTGTTTACGCGGGTCATTGTAAACTCGTCACATTTTTATAGCATTTTCTTTCATAAGTGCATTGTGTGACGTGTCAAACTGTGACGAGATTACAATAACCCGTTTACGCAAACACTCTTCTTCGTACCTGTCTAATCATCTAGACATACCTACTCATGTCAACCTTCGTAAATTTTTCATTGTCTCATACTTTGTTTCGTCATATTCAGACACAACTTCCCGTCATAAGGGATGACTGATGTATCCACTCCCACTCCCTTCCCACTGCAGATGACAGACGGATGACCCACATTATTTGTAATACTCCAATTTTACAGCTTCAATGAATCAATATGTACGAAAAATTTAACGTATAAATATCATATGTTTAGGTGTAACACTCTCAGTTGGTCGAAAGCGTCTGCGAGAGAACGTTAGAAAGGAATTTGTTGAAAAAACTGTGATTTGTGTTTCATCTTATTCATCTTTTGTTCGGCACTCAGTGGCTGTGGTTTTGTGTGTTGTTAAGTGACGAAAAACGAACGAAAATGATTATCATGGCTCCGGTGTCTTTTGGTAATTTGTTTGTTTTATTATTTATTTCGTTTTCGGAACTGTTTTAGTTATAAATTTATTTCTTTATTGCACATCTTATCATAGGACAAACATTTATAAAAATAAGGGTACAGAAGGCGGTCTTATTGCACAAAGCAATTTCTTCCAGACAACCTTTGAATGGTCTGAACGAAAGGAAAAGATTTCAGACTGTCAGTGTAATCATAATAATTTAAAAATATTAGATACAGTAAAAATATATAAGTAAAACATAAATACAATACCAAATAATAAACTAATAAATATCAAAAAAGATACAATTGAGAAGGGATAAGAAAAAATTAAGTTAAGGGTTATCTCAATATTTTTAAAAATCATCATCTGCCTAGCCTTTTTCCCAACTTTATTGGGGTCGGCTTCCAGTCAAGCCGGATTTAGCTGAATACCAGTATTTTACGAGGAGCGGCTGCCTACCAGACCTCCACAACCCATTAACTGGGGTAACACGGTACTTCATGGCAAGACTGGAGTCAGATTTACTGGCTTCTGACTATCCGTAACGACTGCCAAAGATCTCCAAATGACAGCCGGGACCAACGGCTTAACGTGCTTTCCGAGGCACGGAGGAAACTCGTTATGTTAAGATGGTCACCCATCCACAGACCAACCTAGGCAAGCGTGGCTTAACCTTGAAGATCGACCTGTGCGGCTGTTATTGTTTAGCCACGAGCTCCTCAATATTTTTAAAAATAATGTTATTATTTAACCTATCAATACCCGCGAAACGAGACACAATAGTAAAACAATAACAGCGCGGTCCAATGAGAACAGTCGGGAATTCATGAACTAAGGTAATAGCATTGCCACGTTTAATGTTTTGGGCTAAGTGTCAACCAGGCGAAACCGTGTGAAATGCCGTTGAAAAAGAGATTTGTAATTTAGTTAAGATCTGTAAATATCAAAGTAATCGTTCTGGTAGATAACTTTGATCTTAACATTCCAGTAACCTATTAAAAAGTGTAACTAAGTTGCCTTTTAAAAGGATTTTGTAATAACAGTCATCGTGCAAAAAGGCGTGATGTTGTTAGAGGTTAATTCTCTCTGGTATTACTTTGTCCTTGGCTTTAAACTTTTAATTCTAAACACCGGTCAATGTTCTTATTCTCTATGCTTTTTTAATTTCAACCTTACTTTATACTGGTCTACATAGAAATGGGCGTATAAAGAGGTTTTCTAAATTATGCATAGTCTCGCGTTTGGCCACTATCTCCCCTGATGGTAAGCGATGTTGTGGTCGACGATGGAGCACGCTTGCCTAGAAGAAACCTATTCACTTTTGACTTAAAGACTCCTAGGTTATAGTTGTCAAGAAACATATACTCCGGCAGGGAGTCCCACTCTTTAGCTGTATGCCACAATATCAACATCGTATCGAGGTTTTTAATGTGCATCACATCCAATATACTCCATAGTGTTGGACCACGGTGTTGGACATACACTACATTTATTTTTTATGTCACATAAACTAGTGCTTGGCTGCGATCCCACCTGATGGTAACCAGACAAATTGTTACAGTCCTTCGAAGTACGCGGTATAAACGAAGAGGCGAAACGCTTAGTCCGAACCGTAGAGGAATTAATGTTCCATAAGCCACAACAACAACAAAATTACAATAAGTAATTAAATTAGCCATCCGCTGACGGACGCGAGACGTTCGCGTGTCTTCAACTCTTCGCGATGGGGCATTAGAAAACTGCCGTCACGCTCCAAGAGGCTTACTACCTGTTAATGAGTTAATTTCATTCCCAGATTTATATGTTTTTAATTCCGTGTGATAGCACGATAAGTGACGTGTGAATTTTACATGTTTTTTTATCGTTTAGACTTTAAATCGTATTAATAATAGTGCGCCTCGCCTCGCCATCAACGACTGTATCACTGCTTATATCAATCAGTTTATATGAAATAATAAAAAAGGCTGACTTTGACTGGTGCAAAGTTAAAATAGTGATTTTCTCATGATTGCAGTTACTTACTAAATAACAAAGATATTTCATAAAAAAAATTAAGAGTTTGCCTTATTGTTTTACATATTTAACACGTAATAAGAACCTTTATTATTCTGTGGAATGTGACATTTTAGTAAGTAACAATTACTGTATCAAAAAACCGTAAAATTGTACCCATACGCACAAAGCGTTTTGGGAACACATTGTGCGTACAGCTAAGAAGGCGAATTCCCTGCCAGAGTCTGTATTTCCTGATAGCTACAACCAGTCAAGGGTGATTAGCTTCCTTCTAGGCAAGCGTGCTCCATCATGGGCCACATCATCGCTTGACATTAGGTGCGAATGTGGTCAAACGCGAACCTATCCATAAAAAAAAGTTGGCCTTATGCCATTCTACAACGTGCTAAACCTCTTAAGTCTCTACTTTTCTGTTAGGAAACTGTTTCACTTGTTGGCAAAAGCACCGAATATTTTCCGCTCCTTATAACGTGACTTTCCGCTCCGTACGTGACAAGACTATAGCCCTTTGTACTGCCGCATAGCTTTTGACACAATTGCCGACTGTTGAAGCAGCCTGGTGGCAGGAAAATGCGTATAATTCTGCTTCTTTCATGAAAATGTCTATTGGAAATTGCAATTTTATAAATTAAATAAATTTTATTAGCGGAAATTGCAATTTATAAAATTGCAATTTCCGCTAATAATAAATAGAATAGTCTTCATGGGTTTTAAACCCATGAAGACTATTCTGCCTATGTCTGAAGTAATTTGAAAAAGCAATTATGCGTGTAATCAATTTAAAAACTACAAAAAGGATGTGTAGAACTGGTCAGCAACTAGAACACTTTTTTTGGTCGGTACTCATCGAATGAATCCGCTTTGGCCGCTATCTAGCACAGTGAAGGAACACGTGGGTGTTTTAACTGACTAAACAGTAACAGTCTCCATTCAGTAAGCCGCGGTAACCTTGCACCCTGGGCAGAGGTCTTAGACACTTAAAACTTTGAATGACATTTTTTTTTTTTTAAGAAGTTGTAGTACTGGACTATAATAACAAAAAATAAACAACTACGATATCATGATAAAATTTGTTAAAACATTAAATATACGTATCTACAACTACAAAAACAAAATATTTGGAGCTAAGTCTGCTCGCAATCTCTTGAATTTTCATGAATATACCTAAATGTTAAATGACATTCTCTTTGCCAAGGCCTTTTGGAATGTCGTTAATATTACCAAACATAGAAGAGAGCACGAAATCTGAGCTAAAAGATCTCGCAAAAACTAAACGTAAGCGACCTCCTTGCAAAAACCAGCCAAAAGTTAAGGTTAACAATGTCATTAGTTAAGGTCTATTTCCGGAACATAATTGTGAAAAAATGCTAATGTCTTTTGCTAAAATAAATAGTGAATTGTACTTGTACTGCTTTCTCTGCTAACATTACTCACCGCCCATCTGAATATTTATGAACTTTAAAATATACGACGCACTTTTTTTGATAGCTGTACAAGTTTTTATTTTTGTTTTATGTTCTAATTACCATCCAATTTGCTACCAGTGTTAATTTGAATGAGAATTGCTTTAATTACTGAAAGTTTTGCTAACTAGTTTATTTTTTTTTTGCGTCTGAAATTGTTGGCCGTACCTACTTTATTTAGCTAGTTATGTTTGACCGAAAGGCCTCAGACAAGGTAAACCGATGACCTGGTGAAGGTCTCGGAAATCCGGTGGATGCGAAATTCACACGAACAGACGTTGCGGCGACCTTTGAGAGAGGCCTGTGTCCAGCAATGGACGTCTTTCGGCTGAAATGATGATGTTATTGACTGCTCGTTAATCACTCGTTTATTATGACTTCAAAAGTGATGGATATCAAAAGCCATAAGCTTAAACATGATGGCTTTTTAAGAATACGTATAACTCTCTGAGTCTTAAATCTCATTAAGAGTACGCACTACACAATATTATAGTAAGATTCTAAAAATCTATATTCACACCAATGATGACATTTTTCTTCGTCGTTCAACTGGTGCATCTGTTCTGTAGGAATCGACGACGCCGTCTAATCCATTCTACCATACTTTGATGGCACTGATCAAATCGACTCACAAAAATTGCTCCAAACATCCAACTCAATAATTCCTTGTCCTTCTTTCCAGAGCACAAAGTAATGGCACTAGCTACGGCGTCAGCGACCATGGAGTCGTCCTCGTCCCTCATTCAGTCAGAGTCGAGGGTCCAGAGGAGCTACCAGGAGGTCCAGGTCTCGGAACAGCGGACGGTCAAGAAGAAGACCAAGTCCAGACGGCATAAGGATGAAGGGACCATATCTGTGGTAAGTTCATGAAGTAGGTGATATTAGATTTAGCGTCAGTGAGGTTGGAGTCGTCCCCGTTCCTCGTCCAGTTGGAGTCGAGGGTCCAGAACAGCTACTAGGAGGTGCAGGTCTCGGAACAGCGGACGGTCAAAAAGAAGACCAAGTCCAGACGGCATAAGGATGAAGGGACCATATCTGTGGTAAGTTCCAAACGTATATGGCATAAGCTTTAGCGTCAGCGACTATCAGTCGTTCCTGTTCCTCATTCAGTCAGAGTCGAGGGTCCAGAGGAGCTACCAGGAAGTGCAGGTCTTGAAACAGAGGACGGTCAAGAAGAAGACCAAGTCCAGACGGCATAAGGATGAAGGGACCATATCTGTGGTAAGTTCCAAACGTATATGGCATTAGCTTTAGCGTCAGCGACTATCAGTCGTTCCTGTTCCTCATTCAGTCAGAGTCGAGGGTCCAGAGGAGCTACCAGGAAGTGCAGGTCTTGAAACAGAGGACGGTCAAGAAGAAGACCAACTCCAGACGGCATAAGGATGAAGGGACCATATCTGTGGTAAGTTCATGAAGTAGATGGTATTGGCTTTAGCGTTAGCGACCATGGAGTCGTTCCTGTCCCTCATTCAGTCAGAGTCGAGGGTCCTGAGGAGCTACCGGGAGGTCCAGGTCTCGGAACAGGGGACGGTTAAGAAGAAGACCAAGTCCAGGCGGCATAAGGATGAAGGGACCATATTTGTGGTAAGTTCATGAAGCAGATGGCATTAGCTTTAACGTCAGTGAAAATGGAGTCGTTCCTGTTTCTTGTTCAGTCGAAGTCAACGAAACAGCTACTAGGAGGAGCAAGCTTTGGATCACCCAAATCATAGTGGTAATCATAGTAGAATTCGATAAGGCTTATTTAAAAAAATAGAAACATGGTTTGACTTGGTGATCAGCGATACAAAATGCGTTGTAACCTATATTACAGGTGCAGCAAACAATACGAATTTTGGTACAAATATGACCCATAAAGCATTGCAGAATCTCAGACTGAAGCTATATCCATATGTTTTTGCCTGAACGTACCTATATGAGTATACCCAGTGTATCATGTCACTAGAGATCTTTGAAAACTCATATAATCGTACATGTTTGTAACAGTTGACCTTTTTCTATTCCAGTCAAAAAGTTCAGAGAAACTGTTCAAGAAGATGAAGGCGGCCACGGACACGGACTCGATCCCGCAGTGCGAGAAGTGTTCGCGGCCGGTGTACGCCATGGAGCGCATCAAGGCCGAGAAGCGCATCTGGCACAAGGAGTGCTTCCGATGCGTGCAGTGCAACAAGCAGCTCACGTGAGTACCTCCCTGCTTCTCATTGTGAAGTGTTCGCGGCCGGTGTACGCCATGGAGCGCATCAAAGCCGAGAAGCGCATCTGGCACAAGGAGTTACCATCGCACTTACCATCTCTAAGAAGACAGTAAAAAAATGGCCTTCATGCCTCAACCGCTGGGATTCCGGCCCTGATTTCCAGCCACCGTAAGTGTAGGCTTGCAGCGTGCAGTGGGTCGTTCGGTAACCGTCCGGACCGAGCTCAAGTCGTCGACGGTGCTTTAAGGAGTTGTCAGCAAATCGTAGGGGCTAACCAGGGTCGAAGCCTACTGGGGCCATGTATTATAAGAATACAAACCACTGGGCTCTGGAACGACGGCAAAGAAAGAACAGGAGTGGGTTTTAGTCAGTAAAAGTCTGTCACACCCTCCCGCTACGCCCTGAGCGGGATAAATATGATGACTTCTCACCATACCACCTATAAAATGTTTTTTTTTTTAGTAAATGCATTAAAGTATAATTACCAAAAAAACTGAATTGACTCAAGGTCCTATTGGAAGTAAGTTGGGCCCGCAATCCCGGTCCAAAGAGCCCCAAGACCTATTAGCACATACAAATATATAATTATTCCTTTCTATCTTCCCTTTCCAGAGTGGAGACGTACCAGAGTGATCACACGACGTTGTACTGCAAGCCTCACTTCAAGCAACTGTTCGAGCCCAAACCAGTGGACGAAGAGGACGTCACTGACGGTACGTATTCACATTTATAGGGTTCCGTAGCCAAATGGCAAAAAACGGAACACTTATAGATTCGTCATGTCTGTCTGTCTGACCGTATGTCACAGCCACTTTTTTCTGAAACTATAAAAGCTATAGTATTGAAACTTGGTAAATAGATGTATTCTGTGAACCGCATTAATTTTTTTTTATACAAAATTTGGAAAAAGCAATCATTTTTGGAACTGAACTTCCATACTTAGAACTGAAACTCAAATATTTTTTTTCGTCATTTCCATACGTGTGGGGTATCTATGGATAGGTCTTCAAAACTGATGTTGAGGTTTCTAATATATTTTTATTCTAAACTGAATAGTTTGCGCGAGAGACACTTCCAAAGTGGTAAAATGTGTCCCCCCCCCCCTCTAATAACTATAAAACAAAAAAAAATATTATGATGTACATTACCATGCAAACTTCCACCCAAAATTGGTTTGAACCAACCAGATCTAGTCTGTAGTTTTTTTTTTAATACGTCATAAATCGTAAACCGCAATTAATTGGTACGAAACCTTCAGTGCGCGAGTCCTACTCGCACTTGCCCGGTTTTTATACATGTAATAACCAGTACCGTTACGATAAGATAAGGTAATTTAAACAGAACAGATTGCTACGCTAAGTGCACAAAATTTGCCTTAATCACATTAGTTTGGTTCTTCTGGTCATGTTACTCTTAAAGATTCTTCTTAGGTTGTCGATCGTAAAAATAATAAGTTTTCTCGATGATGCCCCTTCTTGACCCAGTATTCCAATGCCGTCCACTGAGACTAACATTATATCCTTACGAAAACAAGTAACAGAAACCAAATAAAGCAATCAAAAACCAACCAACTAATCGGTATATTTTTTTAATTTGACAAGGCATCTGGCTAAAGGTGTAACACCACACACACTTCTTTCTAATCACAAAACAAACACGTTGATAAATAAAAAGTCTTTTAGGTTCTAAATGTTTTATTTCATTTTCATCTATCACTCGTAGCTTTTTGTTATGAATAAACAAAATAACAACAATCAAAACATAGTTATTATCGATCGATTCTTAAAATAATCACTCCATAACTCTCGGTTGCTTTTTAATATAGGGACAAATAACGGAAGTGCTATTATCTGCATGCCTAATGTTAGAACTCGCAATGGGAATGAAAGATGCAACAATTCCCAAATAGGAAAAGTTAATACTGAGATGTTACTTAAAATGAATATAGCCAGAACTGTACTTAAACGACGTAAATTGTCTTTTCTTCTTTCTTTATATGAAATTTGAGTAGTTGTATCTTGACAAAAAAATAAAGAAAAGATTAGATTTCCAAAAATTATTACGTTTATTACTAGAGGTAACATGTTGCATATGATGAGAGTCACAACCCAAATTAATAGAATCACAGCTTTTTCTTTATCACCTTCTACAGCTAGTTCAATGATTAAGAAAACTAAACTGCTACTAATGATCAACAGTACCAGAGGCAAACCCCAAGCAAAGATGGAACATTTAAGAAACCTTCTTTTAACTTTTTTACGAAACACTTTCACAATATCAACATAGAACAAGTAACACATAACTAACAACCAAAAGTTATAGGCCGTTGATAAGTATACATTTAAAAAACTAGCAATTGGATTAGACAATCGATCAATATGGATTACCGTGGTGGAAAATAATGTTAAACGAAATATATTTACTAAGATTGTACTAAGATAGACGTAGTTGTTGAAGTTGCGAAACTTCCTGATGATGCACCACGATACCACTCCGTATATGAACGTAGACACAGTCATAGCAAACTGCACATAGTGGAAAATTATTAAATAAAGAGTAGTTCCTGAATCTGAGTCACTGACATCACTTCTTATAGAGTAGGGTACATAGGCGCCGTTATCAGACATGTCGATGAACACCGAGACTTAGACTTGCTGGTTCTTCTCCATAGGAAACGACCAATTTAGAACCGTGCACTAGTTTTTGACGTTTTATAAGTGCCCATGTAGGTCTATGTAAAATGAAACCACTTTAACTTTTGACTTTTGATACTACAGTAATTTTCAATTACTGTACTTTTAAATTCAAAAATTTCAGCGACATAATTTAGCTTGTAGATCATACTACAGTTGACATTGCAAAAGTAATAGTCAGATCCTTACAGTACTATGATCAGCAATCAACTAGTATGAACAGGGAGATTTTGTACACTTAGCATGGTAATCTATACTGATTATCATTTGTCTTATCTTAATGGAAGAGGTAGTTGATGAAAGCTTTTGATAATTCTGGGATAGACAAATAAAAATGCAATCTAAACAAAGCATTTTTGTTTGTTATATGTAATTTTAAAATTAAAAACTGCTTATAAGTTCTGTACTCTATACTTCACACTAATATTATAAGGGTGAAAGTGTGATAGTGTGTGTGTTTATATATTAGCTCTAGTATGTAAACGTACACACAGACTCAGTACATAAACACATTTTTAGGGTTCCGTAGCCAAATGGCAAAAACGGAACCCTTACAGTTTCGCCATGTCTGACCGTCCATCCGTCCGTCCTCGCTTAGTCTCTGTGACCGTTAGCACTAGAAAGCTGAAATTTGCTATTGATATATATATATATACAGGGTGTCCCAAAACTCAACGATAATCAGGGACCGGATGAAAGGCCAAGCTATACCAGTTCTGGGAAAAATAAAAAATAAAATCCATATCACTCAGTTCAGCGATAATAGACATTTTAAAAAAAAGTTGAAATTCGACACCCTTGGTCGCATTTTCAAGGATTGTGATCACCAGTATCACAATTTCGCTGTGATTTTTTTAATTTCGTGATCTTCATTAACGATGCTATTAATCGCAACTACAAATTATTGCAAAAAACATTGTTAATTTAATTAAATAAGTTAAGTTTTAGTGAGTCATGGTTCACAAAAATATGGTTCGTTAACTTTAACACTTCATATTGAAAAAAAATTGTACTACACTACCCTTGGCAAGTAATTTCAAAAGATGGCGCATTTAATCAAGATTTCAAAATGGTGCAACACTTGCCACTTTTCTTGCCATTAAAAAAATATTTCTTATTTTTTTCAAATTGAGGTCAATTTTGAACAACTAAACATTAGGAATTTTTGTTTCTAAAAGGAGATTGACAGGGTGTGGACCGAGTGCATTTTGTTCCTCAGCCCAATACTAACTAACTCTTCAAAATCTGCTCCAGGAGTCAAGAGAAAAAAAGAGTTTTTCCAACCTAACCTAACCTAAGTTAGAAATCGTTTTAAGGAAGTTTGACCAAGGGCTGCCCAGAATGAACATCTAGTGTATTTTGTTCCTCAAGCCAATACTAAGAAGCAAACCAAAGCGCTGTGAAATCTGCTAAAGGAGTCAAGAAAAAAAAAATACTTTTTCCAACCTAACCTAACCTAAGTTAGAAATTGTTTTAAGGAATTTTGACCAAGTGCTGCCTAAAATGAAGATCTAGTGCATTTCATACCTCAGACCAATACTAATCAGCGAACCAAAGTGGTTCATATCTGCTCCAGGAGTCAAGAAAAAAAAAGACTTTTTCCAACCTAACCTAACCTAAGTTAGAAATCTTTTTGAAGAAGTTTGACCAAGTGCTGCCCAGAATGAACATCTAGTGTATTTTGTTCCTCAGGCCAATACTAAGAAGCAAACCAAAGCACTGTGAAATCTGCTAAAGGAGTCAAGAAAAAAAAAAGACTTTTTCCAACCTAACCTAACCTAACCTAAGTTAGAAATCGTTTTAAGGAAGTTTGACCAAGGGCTGCCCAGAATGAACATCTAGTGTATTTTGTTCCTCAAGCCAATACTAAGAAGCAAACCAAAGCGCTGTGAAATCTGCTAAAGGAGTCAAGAAAAAAAAATACTTTTCCAACCTAACCTAACCTTAGATTAAATAAGTGTTTCAGGTACCATTTTAGGAAAAATAATTTTTCAATTCACAATTTTGAATGTTAATTTTATGCGACTCGATTCACAAAAGTAGCAATTTCACATAGTTGTAATAAGATTTTTATGGCATGTGGCACATCACTAGCAAGAAGATAGACTAAAGAATTATTGAGAGAGTTTGAAGATCCCAGTCTCTCTTGGTTCTTTTTTTGCAGTCATGTAAATAGCTGTAACATGAATAGCTTAAATCCAAGTCCAAATCTTTGCGAATAAATTTCAAAAAATCTAGATGGCTGATATCACTAATTTTGTATTTAAAAGTACCTTTATACAATATACGTCTAAATGAAATTAAAATTGAGGCTCTACGTCTTACACATTTTTTTATATTTACATTTGAATATAACATTCGGGTCTATTTTTCAAAAAACTTTAAAAAGTCGATGAAAATAATTGCACAGGACATGGGTAGTGTTTAGGGGTCTGAAAGGATAGCAGATGACCCCTCCAGTTGACCATATCAATTTGGCACACGATGAACCAAACACCCTGTATATATCAATCACGCCGACAAAGTAGTAAAATAAAAATTGGAAAACAATGTTTTATTAGGGTAGCCCCCTAAATGTGAAGTAGAAAGTGTTTTTTTTTTTAACTTCTACTTTATTAAAGTAGAGCTTTATAAAGACTTTCTAGGAAAATTATTTTTAAATTGATCTTTTGGCTAAAATGATGATGAAGATCTAATTTGTGTCTTTATTCCACCAAATAATAATAAGTAATTTTGTATTGTCCCACAGCCCCCGTCCCCAAGAAGCACCAGATGATCATCTGCGAGAGTAATCCCGTCGAGTTGCCGCCAGATGTCGTTAGAGGTGAGTAACAGTTTGATGATGTTACCAATAGACGGCGTTGTTTACATGTTGCGCATGCGCCAGTGTCAGGTAATCGATTTTTGTTTTTTTAGGAAATAGTTGTATTTTTGTTGTGTTCAGATTAATAGCAAAGAAGTTACGAATAAAAACAGAAAGTAAATGTGAAAAGCCCTCGTTAATAGACAATATGATGTGCTTATAATGAATGACCGCAAGAGAGCGCAAACAAAACAAAAATATTGCCACTTATTTAAGGAGTAAAATACGCTAAAAAGATGTTCGGAAAAGTTGTACGGTACTGGCATAGATTAATAGACAATACTCTCTAAAGTGGCAGACAATACGTGGATTAAGGTGAAATCTTTCCTTCATCGGACCACTAGGCGTACGGCGATGCGCCATCGGTATATGGTGAACATCCCACCCATACGCACAAAGCGTTTTGGGAACACATTTATTATGCGTACAGCTAAGGAGTGGAATTCCCTGCCGGAGTCTGTGTTTCCCGATAGCTACAACTTAGGAGTCTTTAAGTCAAGAGTGAATAGGTTACTTCTAGGCAAGCGTGCTCCATCGTCGGCCACATCATCGCTTACCATCAGGTGAGATAGTGGTCAAACGCGAGCCTATGAATAATAAAAAAAAATAAAATCTGCGGGCTTGAACTTGGCACTGTTCTCGCTAGATGGCGTTGAACTCAATTTTTTTAGTTTTTTTGGTTTAAAATAGGACAACCTATTTTAAAGAATTTGGCTACGCTCAGACCAGTAGGTTTCACCTTGGCCTTATTCTTTTTTGTTGGTGCCTGTTTATTCCAATATAAATATGTTTTTTTTTAAATTTTGTTCCACACAGAAATTACTCCTGTAACGTGGGTTGTTCACAAATATGTTAAACTCGCATACACAACACCCAGAGCCGGAACAACTATCTGATCAACCAGAATTCTGATTATACTCGTAATTTGGGTGTCTTTAAGGCTAGAGTGAACAGGCTCTATAAATTAGTGCGCTGCAACGATTGCATCACTGCTTACCATCAGGTGCAGTCAAGCACTAGGTATATTACTTAAAAAAATAATTAATTAACACTCCACCTTTCCCAACAGCATCAGACAAACCAGACCTTGGACTGGAGGAGCTCTCCCAACTGGATGTGAAGTCCCGCTTCCAAGTCTTCGAGCGCAAAGCCAACGCGTCTGAAGAGCCTCTGCCGCAGGAGCCGCGCGCCCCCAGGGAGAAGACCGCCGCCATCCTGTCCAAACTTGCCAAGTAAGTCATTTTTTTAGCATTAGCATTATCGGCCTTATAATGTTCCCACTGCTGGGACTCAGGCCTCCTCTCTAGGAGAGGGAATGGGCTGTAATCCACCGCGCGTGCCCAGTGCGGATTGACGGATGTCACATGTCTTCGAATTTTTGGTTCTAGGACATGCCGGTTTCCTCACGATGTTTTCCTTCACCGTTTTGAGAGCAGTGGTGATGAAATAAATTGCACAAAGTAATGCGCCTCACTGGGTTTGAACCCGCGACCCACAACTTGCAAATCGGGGCAGTTACCACTGGGCCACCACTGCTCCAGTGGTAACTGCCCTCAAGGCCGATAGTAGTAAGTCAATTACCATTACTATTATCGGCCTTGAGGAGCTCGTAGCTAGATAATAACAGCCGCACGGGTCGATCTTCAAGGTTAAGCAACGCTCGCCAAGGTTGGTCTGTGGATGAGTGACCATGCCCATCTTAACATAACGAGTTTCCTCCGTGCCTCGGAAAGCACGTTAAGCCGTAGGTCCCGACTGTCTTTGTAGATCTTTGACAGTCGTTACGGATAGTCAGAAACCAGTAAATCTGACTCCAGTCTTGCCATGAAGTACCGTGTTACTCCAGTTAATGGGTTGTGGAGGTCTGGTAGGCAGCCGCTCCTCGTAAAATACTGGTATTCAGCTAAATCCGGCTTGACTGGAAGCCGACCCCAATATAGTTGGGAAAAGGCTAGGCAGATGATGATGGTGATGATTGCTAACTTAAATAGTATAATGAAGTGAGGCTTCCACAGACGGCTAGACACCATCAGTAAGAGGTTGTTCCAATGAGAACTTCACAACCCTTCGTAAAGAGGAATACGACGCGAGAAGAGTTGAATTATAAATAGTCATGTTTACAAGTAGTGTTGCCAGGCGTCCGGATAAAGCCGGACAGGGTCAGGCTTTTTGGTTGTGTATCCGGCAAAATTAGCTGAAGTATGTAGGTACTCCAGTTAATTTTGCCGGATACCTGCCGGCCTGTCTGGTATTTGTTAGGCTTTTTTAATTTGACCGTTTTCATTGATTTGTCATGTGTTCTTGCAATTGCAAGCGTTTGCAGACCAGTAATGACTTGTATTTCATTAGAATGTTAAAAGTAAAACTTCCGAATGGAAAATTTGTCCGCCTTTGTACACAAATGTCAGGTTAAACTATTTGGTTTGTCCGGTTTTCGGTTTGAAGATCTGGCAACCATACTTACAAGAATAAATTCTTTTCATTCATCCAATGTGTGATGTCATATGACCATTGCATTTGGGTGAAATAAAAAAAGAAACACTACAAATAAATCGAAAACAGGCCAATTACATGTAAATAAATAGAAACAACGCGATACTTAGAAATTTAGACTTAGAAATTCCTGTTCAATTAAATGATTTGTGGTACTGATCTCATTTAGGTCAAATGACGACACTTTCTAGTAGTGTCTGTCGTCATTTGATATGTGTCGTATTTGTAGAGAGTGCTATCTTTGCGTATAATCTTAAATAATTAATTTCTTAGGCAATTCCATTCCGTTAAACATTAAAAAAAAACATCTCAAAACTTTATCATTGTGTGTTTAGTTTTCTGGAGCGACACAAACTCAACTCAAAAGACGTTATTCACATACGATTACTTTCGTTTGTTCTCACAGAAATAATATAAATGAATGTAACAGGGAACATAAAATAATATTTAGCTCTAGTAAACAAATGTGAAAGAATGTTTTAAATATATATCTTCATCAACAACGAAGTTACAAAGCTTCCAGACTGCTGATAAGAAAGAAAGGTCGGACCTTTTGTCATGGAATCGAGACGTCAAGAATTTTGACGTCAAAATCCATGACACGCGCGACAACATATATTTTTTTATGCATAATCCTTATTGTGTGCAGCGTTCGTATGAACCGTGTAAATTACATTCGGCTTGTTATAATTATCTAAGTATTTACTTCGTAGAATTTCATTTTAATATTAATTACGCGGCTCATTTTGCGTGACCTGTTCCGTCAAACACATCATCACATTCATCATTTGCTATCAGATGGGGTAGTAGCTAAGGGCGAGCTGATCAACAATTTCTCAATTCAATCACCTTGCAAAACATAGCCCACATATGTTTTACAAAATTAACAGGTAGTATAATAAAAGAAAAATCTAAAACACGGATATTTAATTTACATCATAGATTAGTTAATAAAAATAGAAAAAGTATATCAGATCATCAACCCTCGTTTTTAAACAAAAATAAAGAAAAAAACTACAACGAAAGTGCCGGAACCAACAACTACTCATACGATCATTATCATATTATTTACTGGTATTAAAAATAAAAGTAAAACATTACTATACTGTCTGGAATCATACGTATGACACATAAAAGCGGTTTCGCGTAAAGTCGTAAAAGTCACATAATATTTTATATTCTGTACGGTCGTAAAATACAAGCCCCGCGGAATAGTGACAATGGCATCGATTTCTTATTTTATGAAAGCATTTATTATTGTCAAGGTTAAGAAATATTAAACTTGTTAATGTATTTCTTCCTAAAAGTTAACTGTACATTTACACTCAATTTAAAAAAAAACTTCTGTTCTCTATGAGTAAATAATCATCCTTTGGGGTCCCATCGCACTAATATGTATGTGCATGTTTGTTATTTCTTCACGCTCAAACGGCTTATCTGATTTGAACCAAATTCGGTGCGCATATAGACAGATGAACAAAAAATGTACGAGAAGGTCTATAACTATAAAGGCACAAAGGATATATTTTATCCCAGGAGTATGTGCTCTTGAGACAATTGTCTATTTCTACTAGGTCAAAATTACTGGCAAAAGCAAGTTAGCAAAT
Organism: Mythimna separata; assembly: GCA_030763345.1. NCBI lineage: Eukaryota > Metazoa > Arthropoda > Insecta > Lepidoptera > Noctuidae > Mythimna > Mythimna separata. Next base: position 12,542,294 of record CM061192.1, read on the forward strand.
ATAAATCAAGTAAAATTTCCTGATTAAAAATAGAAATACATATGTACGAGTACATATTTATTAAACTTAATACCACTCACTGAAACATCACCTAACCGTAAAGGATGATATTTAATTTCTTTATATTATACACATTTTCAATTTTCATTTTCACAAAAATAAATCTGAAAAAAACCAGACTTCATAACTTTAATAAGAAAGTATCAAAACGGCTTAGTCCAAGTGTGCGCATCTCCCACTTACGTCAGCGGTCGGTTTCAGATGTTCTATTTCTGTTGGCATGAGAACCGGCGGTACGTAGTAGCGGCTCTACCTATAAGTGCTCCCCTAAGGAGAGCGAGGCGGCGACTGTGCCCATGTGTTTGATGTACATTGACGGCTGCATTCCAGAATATAATAGTATAATAATTTATTTTATATATTTGGCAGTATAATAAAATAATAATAAACTACAGTATGGCGTCAAAAACTCTAATTAAGTAGGTAATTCTATTTTCTATAATTTATTCATTTAAAAAAAGTATAAATTAGTTTAAAAACATACAGGGTGTAAAAAGTCAGTCTCGCGCGAACTCGGTAGCGTTCGGGTGCAGAAAAAATGTCTTCCGAAAAGATAAAGTGTATAAAGTGTAACATCGTTATAAACGAGTTATTATGTTTTGTGCAGAACAAAATTGACGTAATGGACGAAGAAAGTTTAATTCGATTGTGTGTAAGCACATATACGACCGCGGAAATTACCGCAGCGAAGGATTTGTTGTTTGAATCAATATCTACGAGTACCCGCAACATTTCGCGACGCAAGAACCGTGAACAAAAAGAAATGGAGGATATTATCTGCAAATTTAAGAGTACAGATCCTGATAAAACCCCTATTTTTGTTGCAAGGGAATTAGAAAAATTACCACCAGTAACCTTCGATCACATTGACGTCACGGCCTTACTCAAGGACATCGTCGTATTAAAATCGGAGGTCAAGTATTTAAAAGAATCTTCTGCTACAGTTGTCCAACTAAACACAGTGAAAGCAGAGATTAACGATATGAAATTTGCATCGTTGGTAGGTGTGGAACGAACTGGCACCGCAAACATAAACATAAGACGGGGTGCTTATTTACTAGATAGCGGCCGAGACAGTGGTCCAATCGGTTTGGTAAATATCTCAAACTGTAACAGCAGCAATAGTTCCCCTGAGAAAAATGATCTAGCTACTGATCAAGTGAATTGGCGATCCCCGGTAGCTCTGCAGATAATTAACACAACTAGTGATCATACTAAAACATCCGTACGTAGTGCACGTGCACTGGATAACTCGACCGCTGTCTCCGCCGTGACTGTTACTACCTGCGAGCCCCGGCCCCGGGCAAGTGGTGGGAGCGGAGCGGTCAGCTGTTCGCCGACACACAACGCGAAGTCTACGTCGTCGAACCAGTTTGTTAAAGATATATGTACGTATACGGCACCGGCGGCGAGTAAATTAAGTGTTACGATGGATGTAAACAAAGCGAAATCATTAGCGGAAATAACGCGCGATGGTGAATGGAAATCGCAGCATCCAAATAACGAGTGGATTTTAGTGCAGGAGAAGAGACTCAAAAACAGACGTTCAGAGTCGCAATTAGTGAGAGGCAAGGCTCCCTGTATGCCTGGGAATAAATTTAAGTCCGCATGTGTGACGACACCTCTGTTTCTTTCTAACGTTCACAAAGATACTACAGAAAATGATATCGCACAGTACGTACTTTCAACAACAAAAGAAAAAGTCACGGTACAGAAAATCAGAATGAAGAAAGAAAAAGAATACAATGCTTTTAAAATGATGGTTCCCAAAACTAAACTAGACATGTTCTTGAGTGGCGAGTTATGGCCGGCCGATATAACATGCAGACGCTTCAGACCTTATAAAAACCCTCAATCTATTGGCGGTGAAGAATCCAGAAAACCCTCTTAACAAAATGCATAAGGTTAATTTCATAACATACAACTGTAAGAACATCAAGCGGTCTATTGAGGGCATAAGACAGCTTTGCAGTTCTGCGGACATAATCGCACTGCAAGAGACGTGGTTGCAGCCTGATGAGCTACCTTACCTGTCCAGCGTGCACGAGGATTTCGGAAGCACGGGAACGTCCGCTATGGACACGGCTGCCGGCATCATCAGAGGACGACCCTTCGGTGGAGTTGCGCTACTGTGGCGTAAGGCGGTGTTCCCGTGTGTTTCAGTGGTTGCGTGTGCCAATCCACGTATCGCGGCTATACGTCTGTCGACCAACGATAGGCCATTGCTAGTCGTGAGTGTTTATATGCCAACTGATAGCGTTGAAAATGTATCGGAGTTCACAGACTGTCTAAGTTGTATCAGTGCCATAATAAGTGATAGTGATATCGAGTCTGTTTTTATTCTTGGTGACTACAACGCGCACCCAGGTGAGCGTTTTTACCGTGAACTAATAGATTTTTCGATGGAGCAGGATTGGACTTGTGTAGATACTAGCAGGTTGCAACAGTCGTCAGGAACTTTCACATTTGTTAGCGAAGCTCACGGGAGCAGGCGGTGGCTTGACCACTGCGTTGTGACCGACTCGGCTGTACATTGTATTACAGATGTGTTCGTGAAATACGACGTGTATTGGTCTGACCATTTGCCGCTAGTTATTACTTGTAATCTCGATGTTGTTAGGCAGAAAACGATTGGGAAAAACATTGCTTGTAATAAAATTCAATGGGGAGAGAGGAATGCCGACCAATGTATAGCCTATGAAAATATGTGTAATTCACAATTAAAACATATTGACTTACCAGTAGACTTACAAAATTGCTGTGGGAAATATTGTAGTAATCGTTGTCATAAAGAGATAATTAATCATTTATACAGTGATATTGTGAAAATTTTATGTTCGTGTGCTACTGCCACGTATGAAGGCAGTCGTGGTAAGCGAAAACCCCTGGCTGGTTGGAACAAGCATGTGAGCGAGGCTCACAGGAATGCCAGGTTGGAGTTCAGTTTATGGTGTTGGTACGGTCAACCCTCCACTGGTCCCATTTTTGACGCCATGATGATGGCACGAAAAATCTTTAAGGGAAAGCTTAAGTGGTGTCAAAAACACCAGGAACAAATTAAAATGGATTTATTAGCCAAACACCATGCTAATTCTAATTTTAAAGGATTTTGGAAAGCCACTAATAGATTGAATCCTAAGCCTGGCGTTCCTGTGAGCGTCGACGGAGTTTCCTGCCCTAGGGATATAGCTGAGGTGTTCAAAACCCATTTCTCTATTAAGTCGACCCTGGGGCCGCCGTGCGGAGTGTTCAATGCTGGCCCTGAGCGCGCAGAGGTGTCCACTGTAATTCCTGCAAAGGAAATCAGGCACATATTGAAGAAGATGACAAGAGGAAAATCCCCTGGGCATGACGGACTCAGCATTGAGCACCTGCAGCATGCTGGTTTCCACTTACCCCGGGTGCTGGCACTATTTTTTAATCTGTGTTTGTGTCATTCACATCTTCCGCCTGATCTAGTACGAACTGTGGTGGTGCCGGTGGTCAAAAGTAAGACAGGAGACGTGTCGGACAAGTCAAACTACAGGCCTATTTCACTCGCCACCGTCGTAGCCAAGGTCCTTGACAGCGTGCTTAACTCACATCTAAATAAGCATGTGCGGCTCTCTGATGCCCAGTTTGGATTCCGACCTGGGCTGTCAACGGACACTGCTATTGTTAGTTTGAAGCACGCTGTCAGGTATTACACGGATAGAAATACACCGGTTTATGCGGTGTTCCTTGACTTGTCCAGGGCCTTTGACCTTGTTCCATACGATCTTCTTTGGAAAAAGCTAGAAGAGACAGCGCTGCCGCCAGAGTTCGTATTACTCCTTAAGCACTGGTACCTGAACCAAGAAACTCAGGTGCGGTGGGCGGGAGAGCTGTCGGAGCCATGCCGGCCGGAGTGCGGGGTGAGGCAGGGGGGCTTGTCCTCGCCTTTGCTCTTCGGTCTGTATGTTAATGCTCTGATTGAGCGACTCAGCAGCACACGTGTCGGCTGCTACGTGGATGGAGTTTGTTTTAACAACATTAGCTACGCAGACGACATGGTGCTGCTGGCTCCCTCGGTCGGTGCTCTCCGAAAGCTACTCAATGAGTGTGAGTCGTACGCTGCGACTCATGGGTTAATTTATAACACCAATAAGACAGAGTTCATGGTCTTCAGGTCTGGCACCAGGTGTCCCACTACTGTCCCTCCTCTCATAATAAATGGTCACCCGATTAACAGGGTATATAAATTTAAATACCTGGGCCATCTGGTTACTGATGACCTGAAAGATGACATGGATCTAGAGAGGGAGCGCAGGGCATTGTCAGTCAGGGCGAATATGCTGGCCCGCAGATTCTCTCGATGTACAGACGCAATTAAAATAACCCTTTTTAAGGCATACTGCACAGCACTGTACTCGGGAGCCCTGTGGTTCACGTATACGCAAAAGGCTTACAATGCTCTGCGTATCCAATACAATAACGCATTCAGGGTATTGTTGCGATTGCCGCGGTTTTGTAGTGCCTCGACAATGTTTGCAGACGCACGCACTGACGGCTTTGATGCACTGTGGCGTAAAAAATCGGCCTCGCTACTCCGCAGGCTGCGTGGCAGTCCCAACACTATCCTGCAATCAATAGCCGCCCGGGCAGACAGCCCTCTAGTGTGGGCGCTTGCAAACCGGACCCGTTCTGTTTTAGTTATTAAGTACTAACATAGGTTAAGCCATTTTGTTACTAACACTAATAGGCCATTGTAGTTTGAAAAATAAAGATAAATAAATAAATAAAAAGACCGATCACAAATCCGATAACTACACATTCTGTACGTGTAATTAAGTAACTTGGACCAAAAAATATTGCTGGGAAAAAACTTTTTTCTTTCATCTTTAAAAAATAATTAATTAATAATAATTCCGATCAGCTGCGCATTCGGCCGCTCGCGCTTGGTCGTTGAACCGACCGCACGCTTGTGTGTGTGAGGCGCTCGTTGTGTTTAGTTTTCAATGCATTTTAGTAACTTCAAATGCGTAATTGACTATGAAAAAATGATAATTTTGATAACGTTAGTTCGGAAGAAAGTTTACTAATGATACTTGGAATACGATTTTGAAAAAAAAACGAAAAAAAAATGTTGACTTTGACCTTCAATATCTCCAGAACCAGTGAATTCCCAGGTATGGTCTAGAAGAAAAAAAGTATCCTAGTGATGAGTAGAATATGGGGTTTTCGTTTTCGTTAAGGGTCTTTTTACACCCTTTATAACTGACTCAAACAAACACAATATTAATAAAAATAGTCACATTAAAATCACAATTTGTCGAATTAAAATCAATGAAGTATCACCATGTACGCAGTACAGTTCGGTCGGGGAGGATTACATTACTAGTGTAATGCCTCTTGTTTCGTAGGTGTGTTCATAATAATATAAATTCACATACAAGACCGTTAGTAACAAGAAGGATGTATGCCGGTGAAAAACAAAATACCATAAACACCGATCATCATCATCATCATCTACCTAGCCTTTTCCCAACTATATTGAGGTCGGCTTCCAGTCAAGCCGGATTTAGCTGAATACCAGTATTTTACGAGGAGCGGCTGCCTACCAGACCTCCACAACCCATTAACTGGGGTAACACGGTACTTCATGGCAAGACTGGAGTCAGATTTACTGGCTTCTGACTATCCGTAACGACTGCCAAAGATCTACAAATGACAGCCGGGACCAACGGCTTAACGTGCTTTCCGAGGCACGGAGGAAACTCGTTATGTTAAGATGGTCACCCATCCACAGACCAACCTAGGCAAGCGTTGCTTAACCTTGAAGATCGACCTATGCGGCTTTTATTATCTAGCCACGAGCTCCTCAAAATACCATAAACACCGATAATGATACACAATTATACCTGAAACCTCCCATAATTATCGTTGTTATGCCAAACAGATAAAGCTGTAAAAACCACCTGCACCTACAACACGCAATGTATTCCAAATCAATCAATACCTTCAAACGCTCGACACACTACATCAAAGAAGTTTTTCAGTAACCAGCATGTTCCATAGCTTTTTTATAACGGCAAACTATTCTACATTCCTTATCTACCTTATAACCTACACTATAAAGGTCAAAATCGCCTGTTTCAAAGTAAAAGTTAGTGTGGTAAAGCTTTTTTATAACGGCAAACTATTTTACATTCCTTATCTACCTTATACCCTACACTATAAAGGTCAAAATCGCCTGTTTCCAAGTAAAAGTTAGTGTGGCAATGATATAGACACTGATGTCTATCACATTGTGCCCGGTGTTCCGTGAAAGACGAACGAAAATATGGTTTAAAATTAATTTCTATAAGATTTCTAAAGTGATAGTGTATTTTGTGTAGTGAATAAATTTTTTCCTGGGTTTTTTCTTGGTGTTTTAAACGTGATGCGCAGGTATTTTAATTGATTTAATATTCGTTTTCTTTTTTAAATATTTTGCTCCGCACTAGGAATTACTTTTGTATTGTGGGTGCGTTTACAAATATGATAACTTACATCCACAAGACACTGAGGCCATGGGTTGACTTCCGAAAGGGAAACCTAGGAACGCAAGGCAAAGATGGAATATAGGGGTGTGTTTAAGTAAGCCTGACACATCCTCCCACACCACCCTAGAGCGGGAGAAGTCATTGTATTATGTCCCACCTACTGTTCAGCGTTTGATGGTTTATCTGGATTCGTGTTTTTTCCGCAAATGCATTAATGAAGTGTTGAAGTTGATTTCCCACCTTCACAAAGAAAAAAACATCCACAAGACACCCAGACCCGGAACAACTATCTGTAGGCCATCCAAAATAATATTTATTCCGTACAGGAAACCTTCCAGCGACATTATTTATTTAAACTTCATGTACAAAACCAACATCGGTGGAATTCATAAAGTCCTCCTAAGTGCAGGTGTATTGTTACCACTCGAACGTGTGGCTGATGTTATGAACAGGGGCACAGCACTCCACAATGAGTATTCGACGGGTCTATAAAACCCTATTTCGATAAGTTGTATTTGCAGATGTCTATCTGGATGCGTTTCGTTAACGTTAACCAAAACGCACCCATGGGGTAGGCAGAAGTATTTTAAAGTTTATATTCTTTAAATGTTTTTTTTTTCACCAGCATTTGGCAGTACAGCCCTGTTACTGGCTTGTATAAATCCTGAAAAGTGCAAGTGGTTGTGCAGGATGGACAGCAAAGCAGGCCATAACTTTATTGATTTGATTTTTTGTGCCTAAAATATTAAACTAGCTGCTGCCAGTGGCTTCGCCCACATGAAAGTAGAAAATAAATAGCCTATATTACTGAGTGAAGATGTAGCTTTCTAATAGTAAAAGAATTTTGAAATCGGTCAGGTAGATTTGGAGTACATACCGTGGTGATTTTTTTAGTTTTTAGCCTATTTTGTATCCCACTGCTATACAAAGACCTGAAATCGTAACATACAAAGACACAAACAAAAAACAAATCTTTCCTCTTCTTAATAGTGGTATAGATTACCGAAACTTCTTATTAATTTATAATCAATCCCTAATACAGTGTTATAGTTTTAGTACTGGAATGTACAGGTATTAAATGGGTTTGAGAATCTAGCGCAGACGTCCTCGTTTTGCCGTGCCTAAAATAACAAACTTTTGGAGTGTCTTAGTGCTAGACTAGTCAAGGTCGAAAGCGGTACTGATTTACCAGGGTGCGTGTCTTATGTACCATGCTCTTTTTAATAAAAAAGTGATAATAATAAGTCAGTCTGTGTAAAAAATCATAATTATAACTATTTTCCACTTGTTCAAATGCAATTTTTGGAACCAGAAACACAATACACCTGTACTGAACTGTTGGTTCGTCCGCTGTATAACAATTTTCAGAAATTATATACGTTTCTGTCACAAAAACACCGTACAGTGTTATGAACTTTGACGTCATAGTTCATGGCGGATTTATGTTTTCTAATTTGATAAATAAAATCTTTTTCGTGACGTCGTTGATGACTGTATTTTAAATTATATTTTTCATATTAATTTAGCAGAAGGAAAAGTAGTAAAAATAACAAACTAAATGTTCAGGAGTCTCTGTCTCATTTATGTTTTGTTTGTATAAAGTTGCTAAAACTTGCCTTTTCTTTGTCTACTCAGGTTCAAAGCGAAGGGCATGGACGTGGGCGTGTCTGACGACTACCTGAATGGTGTGCCGGTGGAACAGAGCTCCAGCGAGCCAGAGGACGATGAAGATGGTAAGTCCACACTTACTTACACACTTACTCCAGTCACTACATTTTTATGATACAATCGTAGATGGCGAAGCGCACTAGTTTATTAAGAGCCTATTCACTGAAGACTGCAGCAGACAAACTGCTCTAGTCATTCGGTGTACGAAAAGTACTTCGAAGTTTATACAGGATGTTTGGTGCATCGTGTGCCAAATTAAAATGGTGGACTTGAGGAGTCATCTACTATCCATTCAGACCCCTAAACACTCCTCAAGCCCTGTGGATTTTTTTGTATTATTTTATTCAAAAAAGATTCGAATTTTACATTATAATACAAATATTTAAAAATTAATAAGGCGTAGACTCTGAAATTTTATTTAAATGTGTACTGTATTAGATTACATTTAAATTAAAAAAAATATCTAGTTTTTTTTTCATTCAATCGCAAAGTTCCAGGGACTGGACTATTAAAAATATTAAAATTATACCAAAACTGTTTTATAATCGAAATTACTTCCACATTCACGTCGTTTTCTGCTTACTATACTCATTATCGTAAACTCTTTCTCCACCAGACGAAGACTCAGTCCTAAAGAAGTCATACAAGCACACAGCGAGTCGCGAGCAGCCGATCTCGTTCTGCAACATGAGCGAGATCGTGGGCAAGTTCGAGACGGGCCAGCACTCCTCCTCCGAGAGGCATCGCGAGAGGAAGCAGGAGATACAGAACATACGCAGCAGGCTGTTCATGGTAAGACTATAGAGATGCCAGCATAACATACCGAGTTTCCTCCGTGCCTCGGAAAGCATGTCAAGCCGTAGGTCCCGGCTGTCATTTGTAGATCTTTGGCATTCGTTACGGATAGTCAGCAGCCAGTAAATCTGACTCCAGTCTTGCCATGAAGTACCGTGTTACCCCAGTTAATGGGTTGTGAAGGTCTGGTAGGCAGCCGCTCCTCGTAAAATACTGGTATTCAGCTAAATCCAGCTTGACTGGAAGCCGACCCCAATATAGTTGGAAAAAGGCTAGGTTGATGATGAATAAAGACGCAAGTTTGTCTGTATGTGGACACTTGGCACAAGGGTAGATCGTGTCTTGGGTGACATACATAAAGCACAGCCGAAACTGCTGGAATTAAGAATGTGAATTTTTGCATCAGGCTTAATTTTATTAAGAAGGCAAGCACTTAGCAGGTGTTTTTGGAAATGCAACCTTAAGTGGGTGGAAAAGGGGAATTTGGTATGACTGCAAAATCTTATTCTGTGTATTCCATTTGACACTTTTAAAGTTACCCAACTCAAACACAAAGAATTAAAAAAATATCTGTCTCAGCTTCCCACAAGGTAGATGGCAGACCCGGTGAGGGTCGCGGGAATCCGATGGATGTGAGACGCACAGGACAAATTTTGGCGAAACTTGGGGGAGGCCTTATGTCCGACAGTGGACGTCTTTCGGCTGAAACGAATGAACGAACGAACAAAATATTATTTGTCCACGTTAAAAGCGTCCGCCTGTGTACCTTATATGTTGCATGAAGTTCAAATAAATAAATAACAAAATTTTGATTGTTCCAGGGCAAACAAGCTAAGATTAAGGAGATGTACGAGCAGTCGGTACTTCAGAGCGAACAAGGTAAGAACGTGAATTTTAGTTTCGTTAAATGTATCTATCTCCTAAAGTAGACACTTGTCACACACAGGTCTTAGTGTATTGTGTATGTGAGTTTACATGTTTGTGAACGCACCTACGACGTGCGACATAGGTACCATGGGGAAAAGTACGAAAATGGTACACAACTACGTGTGGTTAAACAGCCGAACCCAATAACCTATCTATCTCCAATTTTGGCATACTAGAGATAGTAAAACAAATGATACAATACAAAAATTATACATGTTTTCTGTTGTTTCATTTGTTTTTCTATCTCCGATATGTGACAAATATGTTATTGGGTTCGGCTGTTAGTCAGTAAAAGTCTGACACGTCCTCTCGTTCCGCCCTAGAGTTGAAGAACTCGTTGGATATTTTCCCACTTAAAAAAAAAAAAAAGATCGTTGTCCACAATAATGTCTCGCTAAAATTGTCGAGTGTTGATAGATGTCAATATGTAATAAAGAACAATAACAGTGGATTCTAGCCAAATATTTTCGTCAAACGATTTAAAAAAAAAATTGTTTTGTAATACATTTGTATATTTATTTTAGACTCCGAAATGGCTCCTGAAAGCAAAGGTAACGACTCAAGTCTTGGTCACTGTCCTGATCATTTCAACAACGATAAACTGCCATTAGTAGTAATAGAAATCATGTAAAACCATAATATTTTATTTTAATAAATTACTTGCACTTGGGAAGTTCTCTCACTACGCATACATTTCATTGCATATGCACCCATTTATTATTATTTCTTTAAGATTTCTTAAGAAGTATATTAAAAATCATTTAAAAATAAAAAAAATTGATGTTGTGTTGTATCGTGTTGTTTTTGTTGTTGGCATCGGGAACTTTATTATTATTTCTTTAGACAATAAATAGCCTGGGCAAGACCCATAGATAAAATACATTGTAATCTTACAAATACTTTTATATTTTCCGTATAACTAAGGAGTAGGACTGCCTACTGGAGTCTTGTGTTTCCTGACAGCTGTAATCTTTAAGCCAAGATTGGATAGGTTACTTCTAGATTGCTCAATTGTCAATCACATAATTGCTTACCATCAGGTGAGATAGTGGTCAATCACAGGCCAAAAATAATCATCAGCCTAGATATTTTCCTCTATGGTAGTTTCGGCTTCCAGTCTGCAAATCAAGATGCAGTTGAGTATCGGTATATTACGTGGACTGCCTGTCTGACCTCCACAATGTAGTAACTGGATTACACATAGCAACTAACCTGCAGAATATAGATGAAATCAACTATCGATAGTTGCCCGGATCAGACACAACACCCTGGTCTAGTCAGAGGATTTCTCTCTCTTTTCAATTTAGATTTGCGGGACTTTACACTCTGTTCTGCTTACCTCTAAAACAATACTTCTTGGCAAGGCTGGTGACGGATGTTCTAGCTTCTGTCTAGCCGTAACGACTGTAAAATATCTCCAAATGGCAGCCGGGACCAACGGGTTTACGTATTCTTAAAGGCACAGAGAATATTTAACAAGTTAAGATGGTCATTGCTTGAAATACAGATCGCGCGGCTGTTACTACTTAGCGTCTACTATCATTACATATACTCGAATCTACTTACTTATCTAATTTTACGACAACCATGTTAATATTCACATTCAAGCCATATTTATGCACCAATTTTAAGTGATATAAACAAACTAATAATACTATTTATTTATAATTTTATTCATCTGGGGGGGGGGGGGTTGCCATAATCGCCACGCTTGGCATGCGGGTTGGCGATCGCAGTGTGGTTCGAGAAAAACACAGAGAAGCAGCGTTCTCTGTGTTTTTCTCGACCATTCTTGGGGGAGGCCTATGTCCAGCAGTGGACGTCTTTCGGCTGAGATGATGATAATTTTATTACCCTATGATCTGACAACACACACACGACAGAACAGTAGTAGTCAAGTGGTAACAGCCCCGACTTACGAGTTGTAGAAGACGGGACGGACCGCTAGTTTTTAATTAAATTAATAAAAGGTGATTCTTTCAAATCTACAAACAAATCGATCTGACCCTTAATATTACCATTTTAATTTATCAACTATAGTCGAAGCTTTGAGCACGTCATAATTATGGCGGTAAGTCTCCTGTTTGAGGAGTGGTTTGTTACGGCGTTCTTACCTTCCACATGACACAGCTCCTCACCGGACATGATAAGTTAGGGAGGTTCTTGCACCTGATTCGTGCGGAAGAAACGCCCGAGTGTCACCATTGTGTGGATCGCGTGGACCGTAACATACGGTAAAGGTGTGCCCGCTTGGGCAGAGCATCGCCGTGTCCTCGTTAGGGCGATCGGAGGCAACGGTCTCCTCTTAATAGCGGTCACAAGATAAATCTAAAAGGTCCTTCTATAATTTTAACAATTTTGCTATCAGGAATCTTCTCCAATTAAAGTGTGCAAGCAGTTAGTAACCCTTCACCTCTTCTCCAGGTGTAACGTCAGCGGAGAAGATCTCGCGCGAGATGGACGTGAACGCGGAGAAGGCGCGCGCCATCAAGCAGCGCTTCGAGAACGGCGAGGTGTTCAACGACGAGAACCAGCCGCCAAGGAACCGCGAGATCGACGACAGGGCACTCTTCAACGAAGGTAGGCTTTTGAAACATCATCTTCCCTGTAAAGATAGTTGTAAGTTGGAAAAAATATATAAATAAATAAAATAAATAAATCTTGGTCGAATGGCTATTACAGTGTTCAAGCTTACGCTAAACATGGTAAAAACACAGGAGCAGTCGACTGCTTCTGAATTTCCCCATCCAGCGTATTCCAGTTAAATTTCATTAGATGACAGTTATCAGCTGATAACCATGTGACTAAAATTAGACATTCGACTTTACTGAACATATTTCCTCAAAACTCACACATTCATAACTCTAAAGCGGGAACCACGTTAAAACAACACACACGTGGGCGACGCCTAAGTAGTACGTAGAACTGCGACGCGTGGCGTGGTTCTAATGTAGCTCTAGGAGACAGACGCGTCCACATCTGCGCATGTGGCCCCTTAACACTAGCGTAATATTCGCCAGTCTTTCAAGGAATACACACCAGAGGTCATACCACGAGTTCTTAACGCGATCCATTGGATGCCCTTAACGAAACTGTTAATATACTGTTATACGGTTTATAAGGGATTACAGTTCCATCCCTCTTTCTTGCTCGCACGCTTTTTATTGTAACACGTCATGGTTGGTCCCTTGGTTGATAAGGCATTAAGTCCGCCTGTGTACCTTTATTTTGCGTAAAGTTTTTCTATATAAATAAATAAGGCCCCTGACGTTATGTCATGGTCATAGTAAGGCCCCTGATGTTATGTTTTATTGTTGTTGACTCACCCATATTGTGTGGTCTTCAGGTATCGGCAAGAAGTCGCGCTCGATCTTCCTGGAACTGGACGCCAACGCCAAGAGCGTGCCGCCTACCTCACCGCCGCCCGGAGACGTGCCCAAGCGGAAGGAGATCGTGAGTACTGCCTTTATTAGCCTTAGGGCCTGTTTCACAATGTCCGAGTAGCTACTACTTCCTGAATAAATTCAAAAATGGAACATAATTTGTATGAAATTATCTGCCAAGTAAGATATTGGCAACTTAATCATAGGTGGTGAAACAGGCCCTTACATGTGTAAACCATAGTCCCCCACTTACTTACTGTCTGTATATTTGCGATGAAGTCAAGAAATACTGAACGTATTTTCATACAGTTTTCCTTTATAGACAGTGTTATTCGTGAGGATAGTTCGGATGTATAATTCCTGCATATTATAGTGAAAGAAACAGAAAATCATAGCATATAGCAGGGGAGAGGGTGATTGAGTTGTGCCCACACCAGAATGTTCGCTCTACGAACTCAAATTTCTATGATGAACGCAAGATTACTGATAATTTTACACAAAAATAAAGCATGTTAGGGAACAGTACAAAATTTATTACTATTTTTACCTAAGAATGATCGAAGCTATTAAAAAGTTGCCGAATACAAACCCTTTTTTCTTTTTAATAAAATTTATATGAAACGTTTGTCGCTCCCCCCAGCCATTCATCCCCAAAGACGTGGTCCGCGCGGGCGACAAGCTGGAGGACGTGAAGATCGAGACGTCGGACATCTCCGACCGGTTCAAGTTCTTCGAGACCTACAAGCCCAAGAGCGAGCGCAAGGAGTTCCGCATGACGCCGCCCCGCCAGACACAGGTAAATCGACATCTCAGCCGAAAGACGTCCACTGTTGGACATAGGCCTCCCCAAAGCGTCGCCACAACAACCAGTCCTGTGTGTCTTGCATCCATCGGATTCCTTCGACCTTCACCAGGTAACTGGTACCACAAAAAAACAAATTACCTAAGACCGTTTTCACATTATCCGATCCGATATCGGTATCGGACGCCGATACGATATCGGGGTAAGTAAAATGTATGAAATGCCGTGCTCCGATATCCGATATCGGGTCGGACAATATGAAAGACAGGTACATATTTCACACATTTTACTTACCCCGATATCGTATCGGCGTCCGATACCGATATCGGATCGGAAAATGTAAAAACGGTCTTATACTTACCGTCTGTCTCACATGATTTTGGAAATCTCAAAAGACAAGAACGTAAAATTTTGCATAAAGCTTTCTTTTATGACGTGGGCGAGCACTAAAAGAGTATTTCCAAAAATTCGCCTTCTAAGGGGATGTAATGGATGTCCAAAGTTTGTATGGAGAAACTTTTAACATGAGCAAAGCCGCTGGTTGAAACTACTTCTATATTTTTTAATTTTTTGGTAAATATTTCAAAGTCACTGGTTATATTGTGTACTATGACGGTTTTCTTTTCTGTATTAGACCGTTTTTACATTATCCGTGCCGACAAATGCCGTACAAATGCCGTGCTCCGATATCCGATATCGGGTCGGACAATATGAAAGACAGGTACATATTTCATACATTTTACTTACCCCGATATCGGATCGGCGTCCGATACCGATATCGGATCGGATAATGTGAAATCGGTCTTATACGTACAGGTGTATGTGTGTTACACTAATAATTCTAAGAGCAAAATTTCCACATGTGACGAACAATACATGTATCTGAATATTCCTTTTGTTCCCCAGCGCGCAAAGTCCCCATCCCCCGAGATCTACCACGAGCCCAGCGTCGTACGCAGTGATGACACCGCCGTAGACACCGGCGTGGCCGCGTCGCGCCACACCGCGTCGCGCATGATCAACGTGTTCCGCCAGCTCGAGCACCAGCAGAACCAGCCTGAGGACCACCAGGGTATGTCATCTTCATCATCTCAGCCGAAAGACATCCACTGCTGGACCTCCCCCAAGTGTCGACAACTATGTTGGACAATAATATTTCATACGGACCTAATTCCACATAGCCTGTTCCATCATCGGACCGCTAGACGTACGGCGATGCGCCACCGGTATATGGTAGACATCCCTCCTATACGCACAAAACGTTTTGGGAACACATTTATTGTGCGTACAGCCAAAGACTGGAATTCCTTGCCGTTGTGGCATCTTTAAGTCAAAAGTGAATAAGTTACTTCTAGGTAAGCGCGCTCTATCGTCGACCGCATCGTCGTTTTCTATGAGGTGAGATAGCGGTCAAGCGCCAACCTATCAACAATAAAAAAGACCTACAGGGTATGTCAGACACCGACGCACAAACGAATACCATGGACCACCATACCGGGGCGTCCTGAATGACCGGTGATGGATTTTTTTGTCGGCTTTTCCCTAATTTTTTAACAAAAACCTTTATTTTAAGTTTAAACGGTATAAAATCGTTATTCGACCGAAATTTCGTATTTCGGAAAAAGAGAGTAACGTCTACTCTCTTTTTCTTAAGGTGTTCTTAAGTTTAAAATGCAAACAATGCAATGCAAACACAAAATGTCTGTAAAATAACCCCTAACTTTACCACCCCAGGTCCGAAACCCCTGAAGAGGTTCACCCCGCCCCCTCCCGGCGAGAACAACCACCAGGGCGACTCTTCGGAAGAGGAGTACTCCTCGGAGGAGTATGAGGAGGAGGACAGTGAGGACGAGCGCCGCAGGGTCTACCTCGAGGCGCGGCAGAGGGACGAGGCGCTCAAACAGGTCAGTTAACAGTGTTGTTGCAATTGCATGGAAACTATAAGAATTTAAGATTTGGTTAAGAATGTATTGGCGAAAAGGTAACCCAGTGGTAGCTTTAGCCTTACGAATTGTATGTCGTGAGTTCAAACCGAACGGCTACTCACTACACTCAAAAATATCGTGAGGAAACCGGCATGTCCTAGAACCAAAAGTTTGAAGACATGTGACATCCATCAACCCATACTGGAATGGTAATGGTGGATTTTGACCAATTTTCTCTCCTAGAGAGGAGGGCTGAGTCCCAGCAGTGGGAACATTAGCTATGCTATGCTAAAAGATTTATACGACATTGGCCACAATCCCATCCGTCTCCTTGTTTGTTATGTTTTCACCACTGATCCAATTTTAAAATTGGATCTTGAAAATGGACATAGGATTCTTTTTATGCCTAAAGAGTGTTCTCTTGAGATGACTCCCGAAATTCGTGCAGGTATACCCGTCGGCAGAAATCACTCAAAGATTTTGACTAAAACTCTTCATACCGCTTGCAGGCGCAGCAGCTAGCGCGCACGAAGAGCTTCCGCGACCGCTTCGAGAACTGGTCGGAGTCCGAGCCGCAACGCTCGCCCTCCGCCGTCGTCATACAGCGACAACCTGACGGCGACGACGACGGAGAGTCGCAGCTTGAGACTGCCAAGAGGTAACTTAGCAGTTTTTTTTAACATAATACCCCTTTTTTGAAGTGAGACATTATCAATTAATGACTTGTCCTGCTCTATGTTTACGTATCAGACTTACTGATTAAAACTCAACTTTATCATTCAGTTGCCTTTCAAATTTTCGCTTACCTTTTCCTTAGTCAACACCATCATTTCAGCCGAAAGGCGTTCTCTGTTAGAAGCCTCCCAAAGTGTGTGTGTTCTTCTTCTTACCGTGTCGATGACAAAACTAGTTAAACAACTTGCCTAGCCTAGTAAGCGGTCACGGCAATGCCGTCCACTTATGCTGTCATTAGGTCCTTTCTTGAACAAAGATGGAAGGTGAGGCACGCAAACATAGAACACAAAGTTAAAAAGTAGACTTAGGGATTACCTATCTATCTACCAGTCAACCAAGGATGGTGAAGAGAAAACATGGCAGGTGCATAAAAACCAGCCTATTATAGTCTAACTTTTGATGGTGATTCTGTCATTCAGTTGGCCTTTGCTTTCTAGAGCCATTGTCACTCTTTCAAACATTCATAGCTAAAAATAAATTATACCTAACCCTTGGTATCCCTCTCAAAATAGGTAAGTACATGATAGTATAAATAATAACGACAATATTTATTACCTTGTTGACAGCTTGCGTCAGAAGTTCGAGAGCATGAACATGACGCAGTCGAACGTAACAAAAACCTTCGCGCCCAAAGTCAACAGATTTGTGGTGAGTACACATTTTATTAACCAAACTTAGAGCCTGCCGGCCAGCCCGCAGGTGGCCAGGTCGCGGCGGCCATCGAGATACATACATTAGTATGAAATCGCCATAGAGCGCGCGCACCACATTAGGCCGCTAGTGCGCTATTGCTCAAGTTTGACTGCAGAACACAGCAATTTTTTTTTTATCATACGTATTGGAACTTTTTATTTCCCACTCGTTCCGCTATTCAGCCAAAATGCAGTAATGGATATTTTCATAAGAGATTTCACGGATTGTTAAAAACTGTTATCTAATTACGACTTTCTTAACAAGAGTAAACAATGTTTTTGTTTAAAATAATTTTAAAAGATTCAGGCAATTAGCAGTATTTGTAAATCATCTCAGGAAGTAATTTCAACAATCCGTAAAATCTCTTATTAGAATTCCCATTTTGACTCTCGGTCTATAGCGGAAGGAGCGGGAAATTAATCATTCCAATCCTCACCACTGGGGAGGAACGAAACTTTTTTCCTACCCGTACACAGTGGGGACGACGTTTCTACGTTTCGTTGTCAATTCTCGTCACGATAAAAACGTCTGAATATTATTATAAAATATCGTTTTTTTCTGTCCACAGTGACCGCTGCGCGGGTCATCTACCACACCAACCAAAGCAATATTAACCTTTTATCGTTGTAAAGTCTCCTAAATATTATAATGTACTACTTGCCAACTATAATATCGTAGAACATAAGTTACGGTTGTAGCCAATCGACGAATATTCATTAGAAATATTCACTTACATTCGGAAACGACTGAAAAAGAACGCATTTTAAAAGAAAAAGTGCCTTAGCATGTGCAATTTATAAAGAGTTGTTTTAGAAAATTCTACAGAAATCTCATGTTTTTATATAGTTAATATAATCAATTTACGAAGAATTTATAGTGTATCGTTCAAATGTTGTCATCGTCATGTAACACTCATTGATCATTATTTAATTTAGTATTTATAATTTTATGTGAGAACATGTTGTGTTTAGCTAAGTCACACAATAGAGAGAATTATCGGAATACTCAATAAGATATACATTTATATATCTTATGTATGAGGAATTCTTTATTTATCTTATTAACACAAGTTTTAATATTACTCTTTGAATATTAAACTTCGTATTTATAAGTGTAAACGAACTTGCCAATCACATCTTGTGATTTTTTAATCTGGCAATCTTTTGTACTCTGTCTTGCCACAATATAGTTATAATTTTATCTCTCTGTGCCATCTCAATGTTCTATTAATCTCGTATTATTTAATAATTATTACTATTGTTTATAATATCGCATGTTTATTATTAATAGAGATACATTTTGAAATGTATTTTAGGTAATTTTTACTATGTGACTGAATATTGGATTCTCTATATTTATTTGTTTGTACTTAAAAAGTTTTGCCGATTTTTTTATATTATTCGAGAGTAAGGAAATTAATAAATAACAAAATTTTGTATTTTTGTTTTATTTTCCACCTGGTAGTGTGATTTATAGATGTAGAGAAAGAGGCCAAAGAAAAGATGGATGGATTGTGTAAGGACTGATATGAAAGAAACACACGACAGGACAGAATGGAAGAAGAAAACGTGTTGCGCCGACCCCTAGTAATATGGGATAAGGGAAAGAAGAAGAAGAAGAGTGTGATTTGTAGGTGTAGTAATTCTGTGGGTCTAAATCATGCTCTAACCAAGTCTGAACTTGCTATGCGAGGTATCGCGAAAATGGTTCAAGATATAAAAAAAAAATTGACGAAAGTTGCAGAGAATTTAATCCTCTAGAATACTTATTATGAACGAGCTTTTATCCGCGGCTTCGCTCTCGTCAACTGATTACCTACTCTACCTTAGTCTAACTACCCTACTTTAAGAACCTTCTCCTAACAGTAACAAACACTACAAAAAAAAGATTAGCAAAATCAGTCTAACCGTTCACGCGTGATGCCGTGACCAAGGGAAAGGGATTCATTTTTATATACAGGGTTTTGTGAACTATGCGGTATTGGATTCCAACCCACTGGAACCAACCTATCGCTGACCAGGCACGCATAAGAAGCATCAAGGACTATCGATCTCCGATCTCCGGAGGGGAGTGATGTAGCGACTACGATCTACTACATATGACGTCACAGAATCCTGCATCGCGCAAGCAAAGTTCTCCGCGCGATTTGAATAGATACAACAGCCCGAAATCATCTCTTATCGGGTAGTAGCCCACCGGACATAACACCCGTCCGGTCGGAGGATCCTCCCTTTTCAATGGAGGTTTGTGGGACTTTACTCTCTGTCTCCACCTACCTCAAAACAGGAACCTCCCGAACTTCACATGACCGGTGAGGACCTGCATCATGTGGAAGGTGAGAACGCCGCGTTGCCGTTCCAGCCACTTCTCAAAGAAAGTACTTACTACGGTACCAGGTCTACATGTCGAATAGGTACCTATGTTTTATATTCCAGGGGCAGACGAACAGTTGTGTCGGCGAATCGTTCGCCGGTGAAACGTTCTATCCGTGAAATAATGAAAAGTGAATCTTTCTGTCGCTCGGTGAACCATATTAAACAGCGAAACGATTTCGAAAAAAAGTTTTAGAATCGTTTTATTTCTAGATTTCATGTTAAAGTTCCACTATAAACAAACTAAAAAACTGTAGCCAAAACCGGTTTCCGGTTTTGAGCCTTAAAAACCGAAATTCAAAACCGATTTTAATTAGTATTGATTTTTTTGAACCAACAATTTGTTTTCTTTACTTCTCATAGCTGCAGCATGCTCCTAAGCGTATTTATACTAGAAAACCAAAAAAAAATATTTTTGGTTTTCTTTGCTGCTCATAGTGCCCCTAAGCCTATACTCCAACTCTTAAAAATCCGCTCCTAAGACGACCCACTGACCCAATTTGTGATTATAAATAAATAATAAAAGACAGACATATAAAACCGATATAATTAAAGGGGGCGTTGAAATATTGTTTTCTTGTAAAGGGGGTAGTAATTCATTCTTTCAAATGTTGGGAACTGTTCTATAACGTTTGAATCCCCAACCGGTCCTATGAGACCGCGATGTTATTGTTTTACTATTGTGTCTCGTTTCGCGGGTATCTGAGTAACTAAGTGTCTTTTATTCAGTACTTACAGCATGTCCTAGGACATCTCTGAACAGTTGCTGCAATTCTACTCCAGAACGTTGAAATTTCTGAGGGTGAGAATACAAATCAATTTTCCTGTTCAAATGTCTTGGTTCTTCGACCTGATCTAGGTTTTGTATTGCCACTAGATTCCAGACACCACAATTTTTATTAACGTTACGATTTTACCAGTTTCTTCTTTGCGTTGATCAATATGTCAGTGAAAAGGATGTGAGAACTAACTATAGTCTATTCGCCGAGGCATGAGCCAAAAGGTAAACAAACCATAAAAAGGGTTCTTTATATGTCACGATTGATGTAGTGAACATATTTTATAAAAATAACTACGGTATTAATACACTGACAACATTAGAAATTATATTTAAGAATGGTGTGTGTGGAAATTATGTTATCTTTTCAGATTTATTTGAAATCAAACATTATAAATGCCTTTAATTCCTTAATTTTTATTAATTATGCATTAAATAGTTTACACGTAAAATAACCTAAAAAGACATTTTAATAATACTAAATTGTAGACCACAGATACTGCGAACATTTTACATTAACGTTTGAATCCCCAACCGGTCCTATGAGACCGCGCTGTTATTGTTTTACTATTGTGTCTCGTTTCGCGGGTATGTGATAGACTACAATGTGACGTTTTGTCATCGGTCGGGTTATACCCGCCATTTTGAAAAAATGATTTCTTTGTTTACCTTTTGGCTCAATCATGCTCCGGCGAATAGACTATAGAACTTAAAATGATACGAATTTAGCGATAGTTTTTAAATAACGTCCAAACGAAAGTACGTTAAAAAGAAAAGTATAAAAGTGTGGGTAGGTACTCAAAGAACTGATCAAATGACATAATTATGTCACCTTTACATGATTATTTTAGTACCTTCAACGAAGATTTCAAATGAACGTTAGAAAACTTGTTATTTATTGGAATTTTTAAACAGACCATAATTAATTAATGAACCCTAAATATAGGAGCGGCTTCATATTTTTTGTACACCATTTTATTTTTGAATGGCCAATAGATGTTTCGGGTTTGTTTTTTTTGTGTACGAGTTTATGTTTTACATTCTATTAGTAATACGTAGTGTCGACGCTTTTTTTTTCAATTAGGTATAGATTTCACACTCCTAACAAAACAGCTCCCACTGATTTTGAAAGAATAAATACGGATTTTTATAAAGTACCCATTTTGATGAGAATAAGATCCTAATGGTTCATGTACGATATGATCCATTGTACGTGATCAATGATGTAACATGATTTAATAAAAAAATATTTTTTTAATAAGAATTTCATTTCATCGCTCGCTGCCAGTTGCATGATCTATTTCACATGTATTATAATATCCAACGTCCATGGCTCGCTAATCGTGAACCTGAATATGCTTATAAAATATGGAAGGAACAAGAAATAAAACGACAAAATCTATTTATAATCTAATTATTATTTCCAAAAAAATATAGGGAACGTGAAACAATAAATTAACCACCTAAACATAAATATGTTAAATATTTATCAATCACATTAGTGTCTGAAGAACAGACTTGAGACCTCGTCTAACGTTAGTCAAATGTGCCGAAAAAAAAACTCCAAAGATTATTACAACTGGCAGTACCAGCCACGTTTACATCAACGCCATCTAGTGGCAATTAGCAAAATTATTGCAATTGACATCAATATTGATGTATAATTTGACAGTTTAATCTATAAGGCAAGAAATTAGTTTTATCTTCTGTTTTCTGCTTGATTTCGGCTTTGACTCGCATCTGACGCACATTGACTCTTCCACATTTATGATCGAAATTAACACAACATTATGTGTTCAATTAAACTCTTAAGAATTAAGAAGTAAAAACAATGTCAGAGATAACTCTGACCACTCAAAGGTGTGTTGAAGAGTGTTGCCAATTGTCATATTACGATATGATAGCAACATTTGAAATGTCTTTTGGATTAGCAGCCCTTTGAGTTTTCATACCAATTTGTCGATGAGTAGGTTTACCTATGGAAATATCATTCAAGATCTTTGCTCACTCAAATAATTGCTTATTATGCATAGGCCAAAAAGTTATTCACATTTCTCTATAATAATACAGTTTCATCTTTCCATAAGCAAATCTAAACATTAATTTAGACCATAACACTTAACCTATACAGTATAAAATATACAAAATGTACATTCGATCGCAAAAAAGCTGGGCTAACTTAAAAATTCACAAAATTTTCTTACTGTTAAAATTAAAAAATCAACGATAGAAACTATACGAAAAAAAAAATGTTTTGCGCAAAATATAAATTATTTATTTGACAACTGTGATCTGTTGATTGGCATGTATTATTTACATTTGGTAAGTATTTTTTAGTCTGGTATTGGTGAAGAAGGCGACATGTGATTCTAGGCTAAAAAAAAAGTTATTTTTAGTTAAGTCCATTATCGCGTTCTCCACTAAAACTAGACTTACATTGACATAAACAACTTAAAGTCACAGTTAACTTGTATTCCGTATCACCAGGAAAAGAAAAAAAGAGCGTCATCACAGGACCATCTGTTGTTAGCTTGTTACACTTACAAAAGATATCAACAGATGTCGCTGTAAGGTGAAAGCTCCAGGTCCGAGAGTGGTCCTGTTTTCGATAGATGGCGCTGAAGTCAACATTTTTAGTTTGTTAGTCATATAACTGCCAACGGTTATAATTGGGTAGATTTTAAGGCCATGATTTGACCAAATTCAATAAAGTGGAATCTCATCATCCTTCAATTCCACAAAAAAAACAATAAATTAAAAATATTGACTTTAACGCCATCTAGCGAAAAAATTACCACGCTCAGGGCAGTAGCTTACTCCTTCATAAAAATTACAAAATCAGGTCATAAGTTTCGGTCGCTATCCTCGGGATAGGCATAGAGCGCTAAGTTCGTCTAGAATTTGCTATAAACATTAATAATACTGTCTTTATCTAAGTAACAGACATTAAGGGCATTTAACGGACAAGTCACTATCTTATTGCTGTATTTTTGTTTTTGGAAGTGGTGCGAGCTAAGATTCTTTTTTAATATTTTTACAAATGTTCACTGTCCCTAGGCAACGCCTAAACGGATGCCTAAATATTTCCTGTTGGATTTGCAACTCTCTGGGCATGTTTATTTAAGCATACTTTTAGGTATAGCCTAGGGAACGTAAAATCGGGCATGTTTTTTACCTATTTATTTTTGTTTAGCACATTGCACCGAGTATCTCTCGGGTTAATTTTTGTTGCATTAATAAGTTTGCATATTTTTTAATTTAAAATAATGCATCTGTCTGTATGCCGCAGCCAACTAGCCTAATTCGACATTCTATGACGCCGCAGGAGACGGGAATGCGTCTTACAATATATATATATGCGATGATATATATTTCGGATTATTTTAACCTATCAATACCCGCGAAACGAGACACAATAGTAAGACAATAACAGCGCGGTCCAATGAGACCGGTCGGGGATTCATGAATTAAAGCTTAGGAGTTTATGTCGTATTTTTATTTCAATATGATCCATTGTTATAAAAATTAAATTCTTTGCCGTCCCGGTCTGCGTTGGTACTGAGACAGCCAGTTTATTGTTTGTTGTATTAGACGCATCGGCTAAACTTAATTCTTGAATTAAAAACACTAGTCTAGGATGAGGATGTCCAGTCCCTCAAGTCTGCTATTAGAATTGTATCAGAATTTTCGATCATTGTCTTGATTGCTAACTTGTCAAAATCAACAATTATGAAGCCAATGATCGACAATTCAGATATAATTCTAATAGCAGACTTGAGGCTCAGGAAAATTCACACCACCAGGCACGACTAACCTGGCAGGTTTTTTCATTTGAAAAAGTATACTTGACGTTGACGTTTTTCGTTTTTTAGTTGTGTATGTCTTTACTAACCATATGGATTGTATTATCTGAATAAATAAATTTATTATTATTATTATTTATTTTTTTAGTGGCATTTGAGCCAGTTCGACTATTCTGCGAGTGTCACGTTGGGACGGCAGCACAGTGAGAGCAACCGTCGAACTTTGTACTTCGTGATAGGTTTCAGTTATGCTTAAACCAGGATCACAAACACTAGGAACAGTCTAGATCAAGTTTCACACAACAAGATTCACTAAAATCGAAAAAATTCGTAGAACTGACAAAAGCACGTGTTGAGCCTTCACCACTATACTCTATTTACTATAAGAAAAGAAAACAAAAGAAACTTATGTTACTGTCCGTTCAACCGATTTTGACTTCCATTCCGTAGACATAACGATGACATTAAAAGCAAAAAAAGTGGTTACAATACCAACTTTTTGTGCAGCCGTCATTTGTCATGTCACCAACGCAATAAAAGTCAAAATCGGTTGAACGGACGGTAAAACAAGTTTCTTTAAATTTCTTTTCTTATAGTAAATTGAGTATACCAACTTAAGTCCTTGGCATCACTTAGTTGGCAGGTGTTTTCATTTGAAAACGTATACCACCTATCACCTATTGATCTCCAGTTTTGGCATACTGGAGATTGTAAAACAAATGAAACAATACAAAAATTATTATGTGTCATGTGTGTTTATCATGTTTTCTGTTGTTTCATTTGTTTTTCTATCTACGATATGTGATAGATAGGCTATTGGTTTCAGCTGTTAGTTGGCAGGTCTTTTCAATTGAAAACGTATACATGTCGTTGACGTTTTTTTTTATTTATTTCTTGTGGCATTTGAGCCAGTTTCGACTATTCTGCCAGTGTCACGTTGGGACGGCAGCGCAGTGAGAGCAACCGTCGAACTTTGTACTTCGTGATAGGTTTCAGATATGCTTAAACCAGGATCACAAACACTAGGAACAGTCTAGATCAAGTTTCACACAACAAAATTCACTAAAATCGAAAAAATTCGTAGAACTGACAAAAGCACGTGCCTTCACCACTGCTAGACAAAGTCCTTGGCATCACTTACGGCGAACCCAATAACCAGTCTATCTCCAGTTTTGGCTTACTGGAGATAGTAAAACATAAAGGGTGTAAAAAGACCCTTAACGAAAACGAAAACCCCATATTCTGCTTATCAGTGGGATACTTTTTTTCTTCTAGGACATACCTGGGAATTCCCAGTGAATTCTGGAGATATTGAAGGTCAAAGTCAAAATTTTTTTTGGTTTTTTTTTTCAAAATCGTATTCCAAGTACCATTGTTAAACTTTCTTCTGAACAAACATTATCAAAATTATCAATTTTTCATAACAAATTACGCATTTGAAGTTAGTAAAATGCAACGAAAACAAAACACAACGAGCGCCTCACACACACAAGCGTGTGATTGGTTCAACAACCAAGCGTGAGCGGCCGAACGCTCAGCTGGTCGAAATTATTATCAATTAATTATTTTTTAAAGATGAAAAAAAAGTTTTTTCCCAGCAATAATTTTTGGTCAAAGTTGCTTAATTACATGTACAGAATGTGTAGTTATCGGCTTTGTGATCGGTCTTTTTACACCCTGTATGATATAATACAAAAATTATCATGTTTTCTGTTGTTTCATTTTTTTTCTATCTCCGGTTTGTGATAGATAGGTTTCAGCTGTTAGTTGGTAGATCTTTTCCTTTGAAAACGTATACATGAAGTTGACGTTTTTCTTTATTTATTTTTTGTGGCCATTGAGCCGGTTTCGACTATTCTGCCAGTGTCACGTTGGGACGGCAGCACAATAACAGCAACCGTCGAACTTTGTACTTCGTGGTAGGTGTTAGTTATGCTTAAACCAGGATCACAAACACTAGGAACAGTCCAGTTCAAGTTTCACACAACAAGATTCACTAAAATCAAAAAAAATCGTAGAACTGACAAAAGCACGTGTTGAGCCTTCACCACTATACTCTATTTTCTATAAGAAAAGAGAACAAAAGAAAAATATGTTACTGTCCGTTCAATCGATTTTGACTTCCATTCCGTAGACATAAGGATGACATTAAAAGCGAAAAAAGTGGTTACAATACCAACTTTTTCTGCAGCCGTCATTTGTCATGTTACAACCGCAATAACAGTCAAAATCGGTTGAAAGGACGGTAAAACAAGTTTCTTTAAATTTCTTTTCTTATAGTAAATATAGTATACCAACGAAAGTCCTTGGCATCACTTATTTGGCAGGTCTTTTCATTTGAAAACGTATACATGACGTTGACGTTATTTTATTTATTTTTTGTGACAATTGTGCCAGTTTCGACTATTTTGCCAGTGTCACGTTGGGATAGCAGCACAATAACAGCAACCGTCGAACTTTGTAAGTACTACGTGGTAGGTTTTAGTTATGCTTAAACCAGGATCACAAATACTAGGAACAGTCTAGAACAAGTTTCACACAACAAGATTCACTAAAATCGAAAAAATTCGTAGAACTGACAAAAGCACGTGTTGAGCCTTCACCACTATACTCTATTTACTATAAGAAAAGAAAACAAAAGAAACTTATGTTACTGTCCGTACAACCGATTTTGACTTCCATTCCGTAGACATAAGGATGACATTAAAAGCAAAAAAAGTGGTTACAATACTAACTTTTTCTACAGCCGTCATTTGTCATGTTACCACCGCAATAAAAGTCAAAATCGGTTGAAGGGACGGTAAAAACTAGTTTCTTTAAATTTCTTTTCTTATAGTAAATAGAGTATACCAACTAAAGTCCTTGGTATCACTTAGTTGGCAGGTGTTTTCATTTGAAAACGTATACCACCTATCACCTATCGATCTCCAGTTTTGGCATACTGGAGATTGTAAAACAAATGAAACAATACAAAAATTATTATGTGTCATGTGTGTTTATCATGTTTTCTGTTGTTTCATTTGTTTTTCTATCTACGATATGTGTATAGGCTATTGGTTTCAGCTGTTAGTTGGCAGGTCTTTTCATTTGAAAACGTATACATGAAGTTGACGTTTCTCTTTATTTATTTTTTGTGGCAATTGACCCGGTTTCGACTATTCAGCCAATGTAACGTTGGAATGGCAGCACAATAACAGTAACCGTCGAACTTTGTACTTCGTGGTAGGTTTTAGTTATGCTTAAACCAGGATCACAAACACTAGGAACAGTCTAGATCAAGTTTCACACAACAAGATTCACTAAAATCGAAAAAATTCGTAGAACTGACAAAAGCATGTGTCGAGCCTTCACCACTACCAACAAAAGTCCTTGGCATCACTTTCGGCCGAACCCAATAACCTTTCTATCTCCAGTTTTGGAATACTGGAGATAGTAAAACAAATGATATAATACAAAAATTATCATCTTTTCTGTTGTTTCATTTGTTTATCTATCTCCGATACAGTCAAACGGGGTGAATAGGAACGCAGGGGTGAATAGGAACGAAAATGGTTACTGGATTTTAACGTTATTTAACAGGTTTTTCCAGCATTTAATTACTCCTATTTATCCATTAATTATAATAAAAGGCGATGCTTATACAGAAATGAAGATAAAATATTTAACCAAAGTAAAAATTAGAATCAAACTTTCGTTCCTATTCACCCCGTTTGACGGTATGTGATAGATAGGTTATTGGTTTCAGCTGTTAGTTGGCAGGTCTTTTCATTTGAAAACGTATACATTGACGTTTTTTTTATTTATTTTATTGTGGCTATTGAGCCGGTTTCGACTATTCTGCCAATGTCATTGAGACGGCAGCCCAGTAAGAGCAACCGTCGAACTTTGTACTTCGTGGTAGGTGTTACTTTCGTTGATATCTACCTAATGTCAGTAGCATAAGTTTTGACAGGTGCCTCGACCTGTTACTTCAGTGCTGCCATCTGGTAAACGTCATTTTAAAACAACCTTATTGAATGATGGATTTATTCATGAATCCCCGACCAGTCGCATGAGACCGCGCTGTTATTGTCTTACTATTATGTCTCGTTTCGCGGGTATGTGATAGATAGGTTAAACTAGTTGGCTGTGACATACAAACACCTATCGTCTGTTAAAAAATGAATTTCAACACAAAAGAACTGGCGTCATTCCTATAGTAATTTTGACATTACTTATGTCAATTTAGTCTCAGGGTTTATTGAACAGACTGTACAATGATTTTGGTGTAACGCAATATTTTAGTATAATATCTTAGTTCGCACCACATTTTGAAAGATACATCTTATTTTACGTTAGATCGTAACAATCATATTTTCAAATAAGAAGCTATGGAGCGGCTAAAACATTTTACAACAAAATCTCAACACTGTGTAATCACATTAAATGTTTTTTAATGGACTTGTTAAACGTTTTGTGACCATTGTGTTTTGAATAAAAACATATTGAAGCAATTATCAAATAACTTCTCTCGTTCTGGGCGGAGCGAGAGTGTCAGACTTTTACTGACTAAAATCCACCTGTGTTTTTTGAGTTCCAGGGCTGAGGTAAGTTTTTCGTCAATTCTCGCTGCCCTGGCAGGCATGTATTCATGTATGGGACTATTGTGTATGTGTTATTTATTAAATTATTAAATCAGCTATAAGCTGAAAAAGGCAGTTTAACAGAAATGCATTATTTATCGCCCACAGCTGGGCAATGGGTCTACCACAAAATCGATTTACTTTAGAAACTTTAAACAATACAATCAGTGGTCACAAAATTTTACATACCAAAATATATGAATTCAAAAAACTTGAGAAATAACCTCAAATATAATTATGCCGACGTTTAAATTGATTCGTCACCAGCAAATGCGTAATGCGGGATAAAAATGCATGACTTTCTGTTTTAAAAAAGAATGTTCATCTCTTTTTTTTCATATAAAAAAGTCAGATTTAATTTTCTAAAGGTGTAGCCAGATCGCGGTTGATCGGTAATACGACCGTTTTGGTTGAAACAGTGTGATGCATGATAGGCGGGTTACGGTCGACCGAAATCGGCTTTATTTCATGCTGAATTTACTATAATGGGAGCCGTTATAAACCGAATCGTGAGGTGATAACGTGAGAGTGTATTCACGTTAAGAAAATAGTGGTTCATCGTTGTCACTCAACTTAGCCACTTCTAGTCGAATCGATGGTAAACTCTTTAAACTGTTTAGGACCAGTAGGTAACTACGTTAACTGCAGCATCAGTGGCATTCATGAAATCTTCCTGTAAGGGCACTTGGGACACTAACGTTTCGCTTATATTCTGAACAAGGGCACCGAACTCACATCGAGTTGTGTAGACCGCAGTATTAATTCATGAATCCCCGACCGGTCTCATAGGACCGCGCTGTTATTGTCTTACTATTGTGTCTCGTTTTGCGGGTATTGATAGGTTAATAAGTTTTTACTAAACGGTTGTACTGATAAGTCACTATTTACTCAACTCGAATGGACTACTATTGTAACGACAAAATCATATTGTGCATCGGGCTTGAGAAATATCGTTAGCACTCAGACGCAGTGGTGGCGTGACGAGCTTGACAAGAGACGGGATGCTGAGCTAATGCTCAAGTCGGGATTGGACAGAATCTGAGTTGGACTTCACGCAAGCCGAACAGATAAAAGTCCCGTCCGCAGAGACACGGGGTTCTTTTCTCTGTCGGCAGCCGTGTGAAGAAAGTTTAGTCTAGGGACTCTCTCACGGCTCGTTTTGTGAAGTGAATACCTACAGCATACATCATAATAAATCAGTTGCGTGTTCAGGTTTGTTCTCAAAATACACAATTTGCAACAAACTTGTTGTGTATTTTGAGTACCCACTCATCGCTCTCAAAATATTCTTTTTCAGGGTTTCTGGAAAGGACTTCCACTGTGAATCATGTTATCTATGACCAGAGGTGACTCGGTTCTTAACGGCCCAATTATAGTAACGATCGTCCATATCGATAGATGGGTCTGTCTTTCATCAACCATATTATTTCTACGGCGACTGATTTGGTTACACTTCAATACTGGGTTATAGTGACCACATTACGCAATGCCAGTTACGATCAAACACCGCGGCAAACAGTTTTTAGTCTATCAGAATAATAATATATATATATATATATATAATTTAATCTTCTAGTGCAATTTTAGAAATATGTGTGAATAAATTTATATTTACTTAGAATTTAATTTATTAATAATTATTCTTTCAATTACGTTTTCGTTTAAAACTCTCTCAAATCACATACGCGACGCAGTTTTAGATTTATCTCTGGGAAATATATTTTTACAGCAGTAAATAATATACTTTTTTTAGTTTCTATTTACTTTTTAGATCCTCGAACGCAAATTATGCAACCTTATGATAGTCTCAAGTGCGTGTAATCTGTTATACTGGGTTTTGAAACAGGAATTCACGCTTGACCATTTATTATATTATTTTACGACAATTTTCGATCGAGGTACTGAAGCATTTTCTCATCAGAACAATGAAAAATACATATAGTTCTTCTTTTATCTGTAAATAAGTTTTAATCAAACACAGAATTGAATTGACCGGCGAGCATTTCTTTAAACTACATATACAACGCGTGTTCAGTATCAAATCGAGACGATACAAAAATAATTAACACGCAAAATACGAAATGCTTCAAATGTAAAAGGAAAACACAAGCTTCACTGACCTCTAGGTAGTTACGTAACAAAGCGGCAACGTCGCATACTATTATTTAAGCCTACTGTGCGTGGACGAGTAGCTTCATAGACGCGTCTATGAAGCTACTTCGTCATTATACGCTAGGTGTACGCCTGCGTGTAACTTGGATACAAAACTCTGCCGACGAAGCAGCAGCGTCGAGCCTTCGCGTCGTGTCGCTGTCGCTTTGTCGACCGAATAACGAATACGCGTCTATGAAGTATGAAGCTACGCGTCCGTACACAGTACGACTAATTGTGACGTCACGCGCTTTAGAGGGCGGGCTCATGAAGGGGAAACTAAACTGTCGTATGGTTCTAAGGTGACTCGCTGTTGGGTTTCGAGAAAAATATTCTAAAATTCGTTCTTCCAAAGCAGCGGGTTTTTATAAGTAATAGTATGGTGCGGGCGTTCCTGGGGCATATAGGACTTTCACCATGCCTTTTTCGGTACGTTTGAGAGCTAAGAGCTCATACTCAAGAGTGGTATGTTGCCAACAGCAGAGGTAGCTGCAGCCGTCGCCGTGTGACACTTGCCACACACGACGGCTGCTGTCAACCCGTGTCAACGGCTGCAGTTATCTCTACCGTTGGAAACATGCCACTCGTGTGACCTCTTAAGGAGCGTTTCCATGGAATTCACCATATACAAGTTAATGTTGTAAATGTAAATGCTTACAATAAAAAAATACTGGTATTATATCAAGATATAGATATAGAATATTTCTACTCTCTTCGAATTTAATTACCAGTTTGACAGCGCTTTCGATGGCAATACCATTCTATAAAGTAGTGGCAAACCCGAAAGAAAACATGACGAAAGAAATCTAAAACTGCGCATTCATCCATAAACCATCTCTGCTTAGCCTCTAAGAGGCCGCTTAAAACATTAATATTTACAGTGTACCTAGTGCTAAAGAAGTCTGCTGTGATTTCATGAAGGACTCTGAACTATTTCAATTATTCCGACAAACATTTAATATATTGAAGTGCAATGTGTCAATGATTACATTTTGTTTTCGCAAAATCGTGTTGTTTTGGCCCCTTCAAATATATGCTTTATGTTTATAAGGTTAAAGAACAATTTTATTAGCTACGGTATAAAACGCCGGGAGTAAACAGTTTGTACTTGAAAATCACGTCCAAATCCAAATTCTGCA
Organism: Mythimna separata; assembly: GCA_030763345.1. Classification (NCBI taxonomy): domain Eukaryota; kingdom Metazoa; phylum Arthropoda; class Insecta; order Lepidoptera; family Noctuidae; genus Mythimna; species Mythimna separata. Next base: position 12,574,650 of record CM061192.1, read on the forward strand.
TTGACTACCAGTCACTCAGCCAGCCAAAAGACTGCAAATAACAAAGCGTCCAGGCATTTTATAGTAACGCTAGTTATTTCGAATACACAGCAATGTTTTCACGCAATAAAGTACCAATTATACTAGAACAGTACAATAATAAATTAGTCAATAAAAATTTTCCATCTTGATCAGTCACGCAAATCAGACATACTACATAATATGAGATCCTCTCCGAAACCAATATTATTGAAAGATGATCAAGATCTTACGATAAACTTATAACGACGTACTTACTGAACAAAATCCTTCACGAAAAACACTGTCACTTCACTACGTCACTACAAGGTCTAATCGGGTGGCCGCTGCACCACGTCTACTGGTAACTTCGTGCTGTCAACTGTCACTTTGTCTGACTTGTCTCTACTGCTGTCAGACTTGTCCCTGTGCTTGTCATTTCTCTTGTCGTCAGAGCTCCTGTGCTCTTTCTTGTGCTCTCTCGGCCGGTCAGACTTGTGGTGCGACGATTTGTGACGAGATGATGATGAATGCCGACGGTGGTGGTCTGACCTATCCTTGTCTGACCTCTCGTGCCTCACGTCTGTTTTGTCCGACCTTTCTGAACGGTGCTTGTCAGAATCCTTGTGTCTGTGGTTTTTATCTGTCCTGTCCGATTTTGTGTCTACTTTGTCGGATTTTTGGTCTACTCTGTCAGATTTTGAGTCTGATTTCTCAATTTTTATTTCTGTTTTGTCTGGTTTTTGGTCTGATCTAATTCTGTCTCTATCGTGTCTCATATCAGGATTGTCGTACTTTAGCTCAGTTTTCTCATACCTCGGTTCTACTTTGTCACTTTTGTGTTCGGACTTCTCAGGTTTGGGATCCAATTTGTCAGATTTAACATCTGTTCTGTCAGACTTCTGATCAAATTTGTCAGTTTTAGCTTCAATTTTGTCCTTAACTTCGGATTTGAGATCAACTTTTTCTGGTGACTTCGCATCAGTCTTTTCTTGTTTCACCTCAATTTTGTCAGGCTTCAATTCTGTTTTTTCGACCTTGGGTTCTGTTCTTTCAACCTTGGTTTCGGATTTTTCAGGCTTTGGTTCTGGTTTGTCGGGTTTGGGCTCTGACTTGTCAGACTTGGTCTCAACTTTGTCAGACTTGGCGTCAAGTTTGTCAGATTTGCTTGTCTCTGGTTTCTCAGCCTTGTCTGCCTTAGTGTCTGTCTTCTTGTCTGCATGTTTGACCTGTGTCTCCACGCTCTTCCTGTTGTGACCGACCTTCAGGGCTGTCTTCTGGTTCAGTTTCTGGTGGAACTTCGCGCTGAGCGCTCTCATCTCAATGACACCGGCTTTGTGTTTGGCCGCCGATTTTTTGGGCTCTGTAAATTTTAATTTACTATTATTAATTTGAGCAGAGAAAGACAACTATTTAATGATTGGCAATTTCAAAAGTTACACAACTGTTCGAACTTCATCAAATTATGGTTATTGTTTCTATACAAAGCAGGCTTTGCGATGTTTAAAACGGAATTCCACACATTATTTAATGTGAAACCTACTGTGAAATTAGGAATTTCCTCAAGTGAGTACGTTCCCACTTTAATTTACAATCACGTGGGCGAAGCTATTGCCTAACGCTACTAAATAATATCATGTGAACTTAGTTTCTATTTTACTACGTGAGTGACAACGACGAGTCACTATTTTCTTAAGGGAGAAGCGTCAGGGTAGCCCGCGAAATTCAAATTTTCTTAAGTTTTTTGCAATTTGCAGGCCAGTGCTAGGTTGTATGAAGTTAACACACCACCGCCCTATCACATACGCGCGAAACGAGACACAATAGTAAGACAATACAGGACGGTTGCATGAGACCGGTTGAGGATTCATGAATTAATATAATATATCTTTTGCGACTGTAAAACGTAACTAGTTACATAATTAAATAACCACAAACGCTACCCTGACGCTTTCACTTTAACACAAATACACTAAAGTAAAAGTTGCTAGTTATATAAAAACTATGAAATTTCTTAAGTATATATAGCTCACCAGACACGTGGTTGATGGTGACGGGAGTGGGGTCTGCCGGACGCTCATCAGCTGGTGATGAAGCTTCTGATGTTGGGTAGTACTGCTTCAGACGTAAGTGCCAGGCTGTGGACGGTATAAAGGTTGAGTATATCTGTTCCGCATAGGGTCCGACACGAGGACGTCTTCACGAGTGTAAAGCTTCTAGTATAACAGCCCTATAATGCTCCCACTGCTGGGACTCAGGCCTCCTCTCTAGGAGATGGAATGGTCCGCAATCCACCACGCGAGGTTAGTGCGGCGTGGTAGATGTCACATGTCTTCAAATTTTTGGTTCTAGGACATGCCGGTTTCCTCACGATGTTTTCCTTCACCGTTTTTGAGAGCAGTAGTGATGAAATAAATTATATGAAGTAATGCGTCTGGCTGAGTTTGAACCCGCGACCTACTTGTAAGTTGAGGCAATTACCACCTGGCCACCACTGCTAAAACACAAAATAAATGACTCGATGTCTCTCAGCACTCACCGACGGAGGTGACGGCGGACACTGTGCGGAACTGGTGTATGATGTTCCTGGGCAGGAAGTAGATGTCGTCGGAGCACAGCGGCAGGCGCGAGTAGCGCACGCCCTCGCGCCGCAGCTGGTTCAGCTTCGCCTCCTCCAACCTGACGGTAAAAAAAATATGATGATGTAGCTAGCTTCCGCAACTGTCTCAAGGTAACAAATTCTTGGGAAAAAGTATCCTGTGGGCGTAAGGTCACTCAGAGCAATTCATCTAAAAGCAAATCATATCACGAATTCCTAGCAGATGGTTCGTTCGTATTCAAATGTTGTGTCATTTTAATTCAAATAGGATTTTGCATGGTCCTCAGTTTGGCTTCACGAAAGGAAGATCAACGACAAATGCAGTAGTGAAACTAATCAGTAACATTTTGGAATCCTGGGAGAAGTCCCAGGATGCTATTGGCATATTCTGTGACCTCTAAAAAGCATTTGACTGCGTTGACTATAATACTCTGATCTGTAAATTACATCATTAATCAATTCGTGGACGAGCTGGTAATCTTGTTTTTTTTCCTATTCGTCCTACAGGCAGAAAAATGTAACTATTATTGTGGCGACGTACTCGGAATCTTTAGTAAAGATGGGCGTGGGTCAGGGTTCAATTCTTGACCCTTTTCTTTTTCTAGTTTATATTAAAGACCTTCTTTACATGATGGCTAATTTATCCGACATAATACTATTTGTTGATGACCCTTCCTTTGATTTTAAAAGTAATAAATAAAGTTGTTAATAGGTTTATATTCGTATGTTGGCTATCACAGAGGAAAAGTTCGGTGGTTGATGATTTTGGTGATGGTATGGTGGTGGTGGATTCTGTGACCTTGTGCAACTTACCAAGTGACACACTGCGAGATGGGCGGCTCGTACAGGTCCAGGCCTAGCAGCTGCACCAACTTATTGAAGTCAGCCGCGTGGAAGGCCACCACGTCCTTAGTGATGCGGCCGCGGTCTGACTCGTCACCACAGTGGATCGCCTTTAATACTCCTGTGGATTAAATTAAATATGGATAAGCAACCAACAAAAGGCCTATGTCGAACAGTGAACGTCTTTCTGCTGAAATGATTATCATCATCATGAAGCAACAAATGATTTTTGTTATTACGAAGCAGTATACGCCGTTTGTAGTTAAGGTTACAGACCAGCTTACGCCAGTGACTACACCCGCATTGAACTAGGTTTCTCCATACAAACTTTGGGACGGCCTTTTCACCCCTTTAAATGTTAAATTTGCAAAAAGCCTTTCTTAGGGGTCGCCTACATCATAAAAAGGAGCCATAAGCAAACTAGGTCATCGGTTTTCAGATATCAACTCCGAAAGGGATCGACCTTTTGGGCATACCATAATTATGGCGGTAAGACCCCTATTCGAGGAGAGGTTGGAAAGACCACTTCTGCGTACCGGAAGACGCAGCGTTGGTGCAGCCTCCCAAAAAGTGGAATGATGACCTGGTGAGAGTCACGGGAGTAGCACAGGACCGTTCGTTGTGGCGTCACTTGGAAGAGGCCTATGTCCAACAGTGGACGTCTTTGGGCTGAAATGATGTAAGTGCACTTACCGACGGCAGCAGTAGTAATCCTGTCCAGTCCGTGGCCGACATGGTCGGCGTGCGCGCGCGTGCGGTCCTCGAACAGGAACTCGCGCGCCTCGCTCCAGCGCGGCAGGTACTGCAGGTTGTGCACTTACCGACGGCAGCAGTAGTGATGCGGTCGAGGCCGTGGCCGACGTGGTCGGCGTGCGCGCGCGTGCGGTCCTCGAACAGGAACTCGCGCGCCTCGCTCCAGCGCGGCAGGTACTGCAGGTTGTGCACTTACCGACGGCAGCAGTAGTGATGCGGTCGAGGCCGTGGCCGACGTGGTCGGCGTGCGCGCGCGTGCGGTCCTCGAACAGGAACTCGCGCGCCTCGCTCCAGCGCGGCAGGTACTGCAGGTTGTGCACTTACCGACGGCAGCAGTAGTGATGCGGTCGAGGCCGTGGCCGACGTGGTCGGCGTGCGCGCGCGTGCGGTCCTCGAACAGGAACTCGCGCGCCTCGCTCCAGCGCGGCAGGTACTGCAGGTTGTGCACTTACCGACGGCAGCAGTAGTGATGCGGTCGAGGCCGTGGCTGACGTGGTCGGCGTGCGCGCGCGTGCGGTCCTCGAACAGGAACTCGCGCGCCTCGCTCCAGCGCGGCAGGTACTGCAGGTTGTGCACTTACCGACGGCAGCAGTAGTGATGCGGTCGAGGCCGTGGCCGACGTGGTCGGCGTGCGCGCGCGTGCGGTCCTCGAACAGGAACTCGCGCGCCTCGCTCCAGCGCGGCAGGTACTGCAGGTTGTGCACTTACCGACGGCAGCAGTAGTGATGCGGTCGAGGCCGTGGCCGACGTGGTCGGCGTGCGCGCGCGTGCGGTCCTCGAACAGGAACTCGCGCGCCTCGCTCCAGCGCGGCAGGTACTGCAGGTTGTGCACTTACCGACGGCAGCAGTAGTGATGCGGTCGAGGCCGTGGCCGACGTGGTCGGCGTGCGCGCGCGTGCGGTCCTCGAACAGGAACTCGCGCGCCTCGCTCCAGCGCGGCAGGTACTGCAGGTTGTGCACTTACCGACGGCAGCAGTAGTGATGCGGTCGAGGCCGTGGCCGACGTGGTCGGCGTGCGCGCGCGTGCGGTCCTCGAACAGGAACTCGCGCGCCTCGCTCCAGCGCGGCAGGTACTGCAGGTTGTGCACTTACCGACGGCAGCAGTAGTGATGCGGTCGAGGCCGTGGCCGACGTGGTCGGCGTGCGCGCGCGTGCGGTCCTCGAACAGGAACTCGCGCGCCTCGCTCCAGCGCGGCAGGTACTGCAGGTTGTGCACTTACCGACGGCAGCAGTAGTGAAGCGGTCGAGGCCGTGGCCGACGTGGTCGGCGTGCGCGCGCGTGCGGTCCTCGAACAGGAACTCGCGCGCCTCGCTCCAGCGCGGCAGGTACTGCAGGTTGTGCACTTACCGACGGCAGCAGTAGTGATGCGGTCGAGGCCGTGGCCGACGTGGTCGGCGTGCGCGCGCGTGCGGTCCTCGAACAGGAACTCGCGCGCCTCGCTCCAGCGCGGCAGGTACTGCAGGTTGTGCACTTACAGACGGCAGCAGTAGTGATGCGGTCGAGGCCGTGGCCGACGTGGTCGGCGTGCGCGCGCGTGCGGTCCTCGAACAGGAACTCGCGCGCCTCGCTCCAGCGCGGCAGGTACTGCAGGTTGTGCACTTACCGACGGCAGCAGTAGTGATGCGGTCGAGGCCGTGGCCGACGTGGTCGGCGTGCGCGCGCGTGCGGTCCTCGAACAGGAACTCGCGCGCCTCGCTCCAGCGCGGCAGGTACTGCAGGTTGTGCACTTACCGACGGCAGCAGTAGTGATGCGGTCGAGGCCGTGGCCGACGTGGTCGGCGTGCGCGCGCGTGCGGTCCTCGAACAGGAACTCGCGCGCCTCGCTCCAGCGCGGCAGGTACTGCAGGTTGTGCACTTACCGACGGCAGCAGTAGTGATGCGGTCGAGGCCGTGGCTGACGTGGTCGGCGTGCGCGCGCGTGCGGTCCTCGAACAGGAACTCGCGCGCCTCGCTCCAGCGCGGCAGGTACTGCAGGTTGTGCACTTACCGACGGCAGCAGTAGTGATGCGGTCGAGGCCGTGGCCGACGTGGTCGGCGTGCGCGCGCGTGCGGTCCTCGAACAGGAACTCGCGCGCCTCGCTCCAGCGCGGCAGGTACTGCAGGTTGTGCACTTACCGACGGCAGCAGTAGTGATGCGGTCGAGGCCGTGGCCGACGTGGTCGGCGTGCGCGCGCGTGCGGTCCTCGAACAGGAACTCGCGCGCCTCGCTCCAGCGCGGCAGGTACTGCAGGTTGTGCACTTACCGACGGCAGCAGTAGTGATGCGGTCGAGGCCGTGGCCGACGTGGTCGGCGTGCGCGCGCGTGCGGTCCTCGAACAGGAACTCGCGCGCCTCGCTCCAGCGCGGCAGGTACTGCAGGTTGTGCACTTACCGACGGCAGCAGTAGTGATGCGGTCGAGGCCGTGGCCGACGTGGTCGGCGTGCGCGCGCGTGCGGTCCTCGAACAGGAACTCGCGCGCCTCGCTCCAGCGCGGCAGGTACTGCAGGTTGTGCACTTACCGACGGCAGCAGTAGTGATGCGGTCGAGGCCGTGGCCGACGTGGTCGGCGTGCGCGCGCGTGCGGTCCTCGAACAGGAACTCGCGCGCCTCGCTCCAGCGCGGCAGGTACTGCAGGTTGTGCACTTACCGACGGCAGCAGTAGTGATGCGGTCGAGGCCGTGGCCGACGTGGTCGGCGTGCGCGCGCGTGCGGTCCTCGAACAGGAACTCGCGCGCCTCGCTCCAGCGCGGCAGGTACTGCAGGTTGCGCAGCTCGTTTATACCGGCCCTGGGGGAAAACATTCACAGTTAGTTACTTCAAACTTAAGGTACTTAACTTTAACACGCTTATACAAGTTAGGATCACTCAACCTGTGATACTTTCCATACAACTATACTTCCTACCTGCCTACAAGACGACTGTCACTATCATCTGGGCACAACGGAAATGTGCCCAGAAGACAGGCGGCACTGCCACTTTGAATAGAAACCTCTTTATAGTCTAACAAAACAGTTAAAGGTCGTATTTTGAATTGCCTGATGAGAGTAACCTTTAACATCAAGGGGGTACAACAAATTCGAACATAACAGTGCCGTTTAACACAAATATCTAAGTTATTAGCATTAGCATTATCGGCCTTATAATATTCCCACTGCTGGGACTCAGGCCTCTTCTCTTGGAGAGAGAATGGGCCATAATCCACCGCGCGGGCCCAGTGCGGATAGGTGGATGTCACATGTCTTCGAATTTTTGGTTCTAGGACATGCCGCTTTCCTCACGATACCTAAGTAATAATACTTAAGTAAATTAATGGTATTTCATCTCATAAACTCATGCTAGGAACTCTTAAAACACACATGCTAATTGCAGCCATTGCTAGATGAGAGATACAATCCTCCTCAGTGAAAGAAGGCTGTAATCCACCACGCAAAGAGTAGGCTAGATAATACTGCACTCAATAGCTAACCTTGAGTATGGACTAGATGTAAGTCAAAGACCAAGTTTGTACGCCATCGTTAAAGAGTCGTAGTCAAGTCGATTAATAATCATTTAAATATCAGTTGATGAGAATGAAAAGAAAGAAAGAAAAGTTTATTTGGCACACAATGAACAAACAACATACCTCCTCTTCTTGATAGGGCTCTTGCCGAGCTCGGCAGTGGGCACGAGCTGCTCTCCCGGCCGGATCCACAGGATGGGCCCGTCGTTAGACTCCTGCGGCTCCATGTCTACCGCTGACATTGGGCCCCACGGCATTGTCTGTGTGGAAGGAATTTTATTCAAAATTAATTTTATTAATTTTCGTCAGTTTCGAGTTTTCGACATAGGCTGACCCCATATTAGGCGCGCGCGATCTCCGGGCGTGTGAGTAGCGCGGGCGCCGCGAGCGCGCTGCGTACGCGTCGCGTTTTGCTACCCTGCGGCGTCTGTGAAGAGTGCAAGCGGCGCGCGCGGCGCTCGAGTCGCGTTCTTACCCCAAGTCCCCACCGCCCGCTACTGTATCGGTCAGTCACATCACACGTCACACGACTGCAACACGCGACGCTCACGCAGCGCGCGAGCGACACACGCCCGAGGATCCCGCGCGCCTAATATGGGGGAGGCTATAATCTCCAGGGTCGCCATAACGACCGGTACTGTCTTCATCTGTCGGATTGTCAGGGAGCCGCAGCGGAACTGTTGTACCTGTGGACTACTCACCATGTTGAGGAAGGGACAGCTGGCCAGCATGTCGAGCATGTCGGGGAAGTAGCCGCCCACCTCCTCGTGCACCGTGCCCACCAGCGAGATCTGGTGCAGGGGGCCGCAGCGGAACTGTTGTACCTGTGGACTACTCACCATGTTGAGGAAGGGACAGCTGGCCAGCATGTCGAGCATGTCGGGGAAGTAGCCGCCCACCTCCTCGTGCACCGTGCCCACCAGCGAGATCTGGTGCAGGGGGCCGCAGCGGAACTGTTGTACCTGTGGACTACTCACCATGTTGAGGAAGGGACAGCTGGCCAGCATGTCGAGCATGTCGGGGAAGTAGCCGCCCACCTCCTCGTGCACCGTGCCCACCAGCGAGATCTGGTGCAGGGGGCCGCAGCGGAACGTGCCGGCAGCGTACGACTGTTGGACCTGTGGACATAACAATAAGTATGATTTTCGAGTGGACATTATCGTTATTATCTAAGCGGGGTTACAATACTGGAAGACACTTCCCCCTTAAACGCGCATTTGCGTTGTAGTTATCAGGAAACACATACTCTGGTAGAGCTTTTCAAGCCAGTGCTCCTCCAGGATTCCACATGATAGTGCTGTGGCTGGTTACACATTTTTCTAAGGTACATTAATTAGAGAGGACTTGTAAACTCCGTTACATTACCTGCTGATAATATCGGTTAACAGTGGTAGTCTCGATGTCCGAGGCCCGGGCCAGCACGCCCGCCTTGACGGTGAGGTTGGGGTGCGCGTCGGACAGGTACTGCAGCAGGCACGGGAACTGCGCCGCCGCGCCGCGCACCACGCCGCACACGAAGTGCGCCCAGCCGTCGCTGTCCTCCGAGAACACCAGCTGCCAGGGGAAACAGACACGAGTTAGTATTATTATTACTGGAGACATCCGATGGATGCGAGGAGCTCGTGGCTTTGAGGAGCTCGTGGCTAAATAATAACAGCCGCACAGGCCGATCTTGAAGGTTAAGCAACGCTTGCCAAGGTTGGTCTGTGGATGGGTGACCATCTTAACATAACGAGTTTCCTCCGTACCTCGGATAACACGTTAAGCAGTAGGTCCCGGTTGTCATTTGTAGATCTTTGGCAGTCGTTACGGATAGTCAGAAGCCAGTAAATCTGACTTCAGTCTTGCCATGAAGTACCGTGTTACCCCAGTTAATAGGTTGTGGAGGTCTGGTAGGCAGCCGCTCCTCGTAAAATACTGGTATTCAGCTAAATCTGGCTCGACTGGAAGCCGACACCAAAATAGTTGGGAAAAGGCTAGGTAGATGAATGGAGACATCCGATGGATGCGAGACGCATAGCACCGATCGTTGTGGCGACGCTTGGGGAAGGGCTATGCCCAGCAGTGGACGTCTTTCGGTTGAGACGATTGGAGACTCATCTTTTTGACCCTGTAAAGAACTGAAAGAGAACTGTAGCCGATGGCAATGACCCCGACTTACACTTTAGTTGCGGGTCGCTTTACTTTGTGTAATTTATCTCTTTAATTCATGAATCCCCAACCTATTGTGTCTCGTTTTGCGGGTATTGATAGGTTAAAACAATGAAGGAAATCATGAAAAAACCGGCAAGTCCTAGAACCAATACTTTAAAAATAACAAACACCAACCCACACTGGGCCTACATTGTGGATTACAGCCCATTCCCTCCTCCTAGAGATAGGCCTGAGCCCCAGCATTAGGAACATTTTAAGGCTGATTAGGCTAGACTATAAAGTACGACCATCCGGCAATGGGTCCTAGCAATGGGTCCTAGCAATGGGAACACTATAAGGCTAATTAGACTATGCTATAAAGTAAGACCATCTAGCTAGAACAGCTTACCTTCAAGAATTCCTTTGCCAGCACCTCCTGCTGCGGTGCGCTCAGCATGTCCACGTCCCGTTGGTGTAGATACACCACGCTCGCGCCGCCGTTGGGGTGCGTCTCCACTCGCATCAGTCTGTTGGCAAAAGAAACAGTGAGTTTTAGTCAAGAAGTGCGCCTCACCATCTACGATTGCATCACTGCTTACCATCAGGTGGGATCGCAGTCAAGCACTAGTTTATGTGACATAAAAAAAATGTATGAAACGCCCTCCCGCGCCGCCTAAGAACGGGAGAAGTCATTCTGATGACTTCCCATCTTAAAAAAAAAGTGTCAGCAAAAAGAACATTATTTAGGATTTCTTCGAGTGTTCAGTGGTAATTTTAATTATTCGCAAATTGATTCCTAATGGATATTGTAATGTAAAATTAGTGTAGTTTTTATCTCAAGTGTCTGCGCAACTGGAGAATATGTGGAATCATAAAAACAGGCACAGTTTCGCTAAAATGGAATTGAATTGACTTGAATCAATGAAACTTCGTTTATGAATTGAATTGTATTATAATGATGACTTAACTACCTAAACGATGTTCACCGACAAAAATTGGCTGCCAAAGTCTACAAACATTTTCTGTGACTATAGCCAGATGTAATCTAGAGGATTCACTCTCCTTTTTATATTATAGACAGGTTCACGTTTGTCCACTATCTCTCTCGACGATAAGTGATGATGTGGCCGCTGATGGAGCATATTTACCTAGAATTAACCTATTTACGGCGGCCACGTACCGGAAGACGCAGCGTCCGGAAGGCCTCCCACAAGGTTGACCGACGACCTGGCGAGGGTCGCGGGAATCCGATGGATGCGAGACGCACAGGACCGGTCGCTATGGCGGCGCTTGGGGGAGGCCTATGTCCAGCAGTGGACGTCTTTCGGCTGAGATGATGATGACAGTTTGCTTACCTATGATACTTGAGCTCCTTAACCGTGGGCGTCTCGGCGAGCGGCCCCCAGCTGTCGTTGGGCAGCGGCGCGCCGGCGCGGTCGCGGCGACACTGAACGCCGATAGAGCAGCGCTTCACGCGCGCGCGCCGCCGGCAGTGGTGGCACGACGATGACGATGAGGAGGATGAGTGGCGGTGGGATGACCTGGAGGGAGAAAAGAAATAATAATTTATTCGTATATAAGCCTGAAGGTAGAACTGCATTGCGCACTCCTTGGCCACGTACAGATTTGTAAAGCAATATTAGATCCACGCCACGCGACGTGGTTCTACGTACAAATCAGGCGTGGCCCTCGTATGCGTCGGTCTAATGTAATTCCCGCGGTTTAGCACAAAGAAAGTAGGGTTTGCCTACTGTCAGAAGATGCAGCGTTGGAAGGCCTCTACAGGATGGACGAATAGATAGAGGACCGGTCGGTTATAGCAACACTTGGGGTGGCCTATGTCAAAATGTGATGTCTTTCGGCTGATATAACAACTACTACTGTGACAATAAAATGTATTAAGGTAGCCAATGAAATTTCAATTGTCTTAAGCATTTTTCAGGCCATTGTCAAGTTATACATTGATTGAAACACCCTTTTTTGCAATTCACAACTTATTTTTGGCATCAGTTAGCTGAGACGAGATTATAAGGCAAATAATTTAAAATTTAATTATTAAAGAGAAATCTTACCTATCCCTCTCCCGTTCCTTCTCCTTTTCCTTATCTCTCTCCTTCTCCACTTTAACCTTCACATCACTCTCATTCTTCACACTCCTGATAGCGGGAAACACTTGAGAATTCACTTCCTGCTTGATCTGCTTCAGAGGCAGCTCCAAGTTCCCATAGCAGGGCAACTCTCTCCGTGAATTAGACTGGAACCTTATAGCTTTCATAGATAAATTGAAGTGAGTAGCTGGCCTCCTTACTCCGGATGAAGAGCTTTCGAGCAAGACATTCTGCCTTGTAACTCTGGGATACTTGTATTTGAACATGGACCTTTGGAAGTGGGTATTGATGATTCTCAACTGGCGGGACACGGAGGAGAATATCCTCTTCGTGACGTCATCGTCCGCAATTTTGTTTGACATCTGCGCTTGTTTCCACCACGCGTGGATGCCTCCATACCAGTCAGATTTGAAGGGATCTCTGTTAATCTCTGCGAGTTCGATGTCGTCTCCGAAATTCGTGCTGAAGAGTAGTGGGTTCTTGGCTGGCGGTGATTTCTTCAGGACGTTTAGTTTGAGCACCGCGGCGTTGCCTGCATACCCTCCGGAGTCGAACACCGGCCATATTTTGCTCAGTTTGGATGGGCGAGTGTTTTCGCCCCAGACGCAGAGATCCTTTGAGCTCTCGCTGATTTTACGCTTCTTGCCTGTGGATAGAGAAATTGAGAAATTAGTTTTAGAATTATTATTAAGTTAGGTTGTAACTGTTGTAAGTCGCTCGTCCTATTTAATTACTCAGATACCCGCGAAACGAGACACAATAGTAAAACAATAACAGCGCGGTCTCATAGGACCGGTTGGGGATTCAAACGTTAAGGAAAAAGAATCGCGTTTATTAGGAACAACAACGGGAAACTTCTTAAAAATTAATTACCTAAACAAAAATAACATTTAGTAGGTAATGCCAAAAGGACCTCAGCTCAACATAATGCCAAATGGTAACACAAAGCCCACGACTTGACGCTGATAGAAAGTTTATTTAAAAAACAAAAATACGTACAGCCGAACATAGAACCTCTTTCTTTTCTTTTTGAAGTCGGTTAAAAAAAGGTTAATAATTAAGATGTATTATGTTAATTTTTTGCTTGTTGAAAGTTATCACTGATTGTCATAGGTAACAATTTAAATCATGAAACAGTTACAAGAAAGACACAGGTATTCGCTCGAAGCAATCTTATGGAATAAACATGGCTAGATGACGTTATACGTTTAACTTAGTAGCCTTAAGACCTAATCTTACGATTTCTACATGACAATACCACAGATCCATATCTGTTATATTGTTATGTTAAAATCACACTATACAAAGTTTCTATTTTCCTTAGGACCAAAAACTACTCAACGGATTTTCATGCAGTTTTCACCAATAGATTGAGTTTCACTAATAGAGTGACGTATGAGGAAACTTTAGGTGTATAATTACATATATAATTATTATAGTAGAGAAAAGTAGCATTATTAATTAATACTAATAATGCTACTTTTCTCAAATCTCTGTATAGACAAAGTAAAGCTAACATATTTTATTTTCAAGCCAGTTTACTTGCTATAAAATACGTTATTAATCCATGTAGCCAACAGTTTATAGTGGTCATGGCTGTGAGTTGCATTTTTATGAGTCAGATAAACTAGAGACAATTAAATCAAAGTGGTAACGATGATTACTTCGTATCTAAGTACTTGGCACACCATATGGCTAGGAAAAACTGTGTCTATGTAATTAATTTAAAGAAACAATATGACATTGAAGTTCTTTAAAATTAAGATTAAATGCTCGGCGAAATAACTACTATCTTTTGATTCTTCTTTACCCAAAAGGTCCCTATGTAATGACTCCGCAGCTCCATCCATCCGTTTGTCACCAGGGACTATCATATGAACCGTGATAGCTAGATACGTAGTTGTAATTTTCACAGATGATGTATTTCTATCGACGCTATGTAAAAAAATACTACTTAAGTAAAAACAGAATAAAATAAATATTTAAGCGGGGCTCCTATAAAACAAACGATGATTTTTTGGCCATTTTTCCCGAACCCTTCGTGCACAAGTCCGACTCGATTCCTGCTGAATTTTAAATATGTTTTCTTTTATATATTTTCTTTTTCTTTCTATTCTTTTCTTCTATTTGCAATCGGTCCTCAGACGATAAGAAAATTAAAATTAAATGGCGTTGAGGTGGAGCGGCCAGTACTGCTCTTCCCACTTATAGAAGGTAGTTTCTCTTCATCCTTTTTATTACAGTCAGTTTCAACAACTTAGTTATCTACTAATGGGTTCGGGTACAAGGTCAGGCGTTCCTTATGTTACGTTTTGTATAGCTCAATTCCAGAGGTCACAGATGGCATACATAGATAGTCGTGGATTACGTCGTTCCTAGAAAACCAAGGCGCACGTCAGTATTGCTCTTTGCAGACTAGAGTATGTTGGATTTACTGGATTTGTAATGGCTACGCCCCACAGCTGGATCCCATATGTCGTTCTTGGAAACTAAAGATAATTATTTCCTCACACACACCTTTTGCATTTTTCATGGCTACAAAAAGAAAGGGAGAGGTAGACCGCAAGTAAACTGGGTGGAAAATGGCTGTGTGTAATGTGCGTATTTGTGCGTGTGTGTAATGGCTATGTGTCTGTAAACTTTGGTCTTAAAAGTGGTTTTCGCCAAACCAAAGCATCAAGAAAGCCTATAGGTCGGCTTTAACGAGAAGAAGAAGAACGGGAAATACACTCCATTTTCATATTAATTTTATTCCCCATCACATCATGCTTATATTACTACTTTTTTTTAGGTGGAAAAACAATCAATAACTTCTCCAACTCTAGGTAAAGCGAAAAAGTGTGGCAGACTTTCACAGAACAACACCTGTCTATGGGCGTAATGAACTTTGACGGTAAAGGCCATGTCGGACTTACTTTTTCTTACTAGCAGTTTTGAAAATTTTACTTAATGAAGTACAATTTAGTAGATGAAGATATTTTAGAAATCCTTTAATATTTGTTTATTAATTACTCAGATACCCGCGAAACGAGACACAATAGTATAACAATAACAGCGCGGTCTCATAGGACCGGTTGGGGATTCAAACGTTAAGGCTAAATAATATTTAATTTTTCAAATAAAAATTAAATGCTTATCCCTTATTGAGAACCCAAGACGCCACTTGGCGTAGGAAAGTGAAGACAAATAGAATGCAATAATGTACTGTATCATTAGTTTTAAATTAACATGACAATTTTATTTTACTTCCAACAGTTTTAAGCTTTTTACCACCCTTTTTGTCAGGTGAGGTACAGAATGCCTAAGGTTTTAAATTCACCTTTGTACTTTCGTGCATGAAGTCTAAATAAATAAACCGATCCAAGTGGAGAAACTTTGTAGGGTTGACCAAGGTGGAATGTTATGGAATCAGAATATTTTCAAGAAATAAATAAACGGGGTTGCCTGGCGGCACTTTGAGGCTGCTTGGCACTCAATCTGGTTTGATACTGTATGTAATTAATTACTCAGATACCCGCGAAACGAGACACAATAGTAAAACAATAACAGCGCGGTCTCATAGGACCGGTTGGGGATTCAAACGTTAATAAATTGTTGGCGCAGGCTTGCTGGCAAACATTTCCGCACTAGTGCGAAAAACAGTCATTTGCGTGTTTATAGGCTGGAGAAGCCAGTTTTCGTGTAAAAATCCAAAGTAAGTATTTGCATGAATCATTCCTAACAGTATCAAACTCATCAGTATTCTTAAAACGAAATGTATAAGGAAAATCATTTATTTATCCTCTTAAATGATTAGTAATACTAATCACTAAGGGGACGATTTTATAAGATGCTACATTTTCTTTTGATGCCCTTTTAAATACTCTAGTCAGAGTCATGTAAAAGAACTTACTGGGGTCTTACCATGATGAGCTCAAATGACAAGCATACGAGCGAGCGAGAAAGTTGGATGGAGCTATACACCCTATAAAGCTCCTTCATCAAATCAGTTGAGGTCGTGAAATGGATCGCGTTAAAAGCTCGTGGTAGGGCCTCTCATAGGTAAATATGTAAAAATGTGCTATTTTAGTTCATGAATCCCCGACCGGTCCTATGAGACCGCGTTGTTATTGTTTTATGTGTCTCGTTTTGTGGGTATGTGATAGGTTAATTATAATAATCTGTATGATATAATAACGTAGGTGGTATGAAATGGAGTAACATCCAGATTTCGCCAGTTATGTTTGTATATCTCATGTAACATGAGATATTAGACATCCCATGTAATCATGATGTGATTTTTAGGTACTCATCATCTGCCTAGCCTTTTCCCAACTATATTGGGGTCGGCTTCCAGTCAAGCCGGATTTAGCTGAATATGCACCATTATTTTACGCGGAGCGGCTGCCTACCAGACCACAACCCATTAACTGGGGTAACACGGTACTTCATGGCAAGACTGGAGTCAGATTAACTGGCTTCTGACTATCCGTAACGACTACCAAAGATCTACAAATGACAGCCGCGACCTACGGCTTAACGTGCTTTCCGAGGCACGGAGGAAACTCGTTATGTTAAGATGGCCACCCATCCACAGACCAACCTCGGCAAGCGTAGCTTAAACTTGAAGATCAACCCGTGCGGCTGTTATTATTTAGCCACGAGCTCCCCTTTTTGGGATTTTTAGGTACTACAAACAAGTTTATTGCTGTTTGATTAACTTTTTAACTTGATTAATTTGTACTATTGCTATTTCCATCTAACCAGAAGCTATCTAGGACTGGAAAGAGGCATACTATGTCTGGTTGGAGGGATATTGCATGTATAAATAATTACTTCTACTCTAGGTGTCATGGATAGTCCCCTGTACAGAGGAGTCATGGAAGAAATAAAAACCTGCCAATTCTAGGATCACCAAATTTCCTCATAGACACCATGAACATGCTTAGAGACATGCTCAGACTTAATCTGCCCTCATATTTTGTCAAGTGTTTTAAAGTTTTGGAAAAGTGAAGTGCTCTAACACAGACAATGTTTGTGTAAAAGGTCTCTAGAACCACTGGATATAGTACATAATTTGTGAAAGGAAATACATTATGTTATTTGTATTTTGTTTTTTTTTTGTATTTCATCATCTACATCATTTGTATTGGGATAATGTGGCTAGTGTGATATGTATCCAGTGATACATCCAATATTTTATTATCTACAGGAAAGCTTGGAGTGCTCTTCTATTTAATGTTAAATTAATTATTATTGGAATTTGTAGTATCTGTTAATTTATTTATTGTGCAGACCTACCAGTATTCTATTTTTAAGCCAAAGGTTGACTGGTTGAGAATGCCTAGATGCATTAAGTCCGCCTATTTACCACTAAGTACTATACATGAAGTTTAAATTAATACATTTTTGGAGATGGGGCCATTCCATAAGTCCTTGTATCAAGATGTTGGGATGTTAAGATAGTCTCTCATTGTACTTTATAAGTGATTACAATTATCTCTTGTTTTACAGTCAATATTTTTAAGGGCCTGTTTCACCACTTATGATTAAGTTTCGAGTATCTTACTTGACAGATAATTTCATACGAATTCTGTCACATTTTTGAATTTATTCAGTGAGTAGTGCCTACTCGGAGATGGTGAACGAGGCCCTTAGTCTATGTTTTCATTTGTACTTACCAAGGTGCATTTACAATCATATGCAGTGTTTTGGAACGAAATTGCAATGATTGATATTTATTTACAGTTTATTTCAGGTGTTAACCCATAGAAACATATTAATTGAACTAGTTTAAATTGTTATATTACTTGTTAAATGACATAAATTATTGCATTAAATTAATAAAATAATTGATAGAGATTATTGAAATGAAAATGAAATTTGCTTAGACTGGCCAAGGTATATATGCAGCATACTTCAGACACTATCTTACGGCCTTGAGTCTTCTCAAGACCCTGTAAAAATCAGTAACTTTGTTCTCAACAAACAACATTACATTTTTATGAATAATATTACCAAATCTCATTACTCTATCAGTTATTATTGATTTAATCATGATTCTGTTAAAACTAAACACATGTAAATAACTTGCAAAAGCAAATTGCTAACAACTCATTAGCAATTTCCTACCAAGATCATTGATAAATTAAAAGACACTGTATAATATCAGATTAAAAACAAGATTAAAGTATATGACATGGTTGTCTCAGGGTTTGAGTGATTAGCTGTGGCTCTCTGTGTTGCATGTTTGATTTTCACATGAAACAAATATTTCGATGGTCCCTACGTAAAGTATTGAATCAAAAAAATAGCTATTTTTTATTATTACTGTTTTGAGCTCTTTTTAAAGGATATTTTTTAATACAACTTCGTTTCCCGATAGTTAGAGACCTAATTTTTATAAAGATTTAATCACCCGTGACAAAGTTATGCAAAAAATATACTTTAAATCACTTTCTTGCAAGGTAGCGATTTTCACTTTCGATACTTTACCTAGGGACCATCGATTTGTCTTTGTGTGGCCTACTAATAGACTTTGTTTCAGGGTTGGTTGTCATGTGTATGTGAATTTATATAGTTTGTAAGTGCACTCATGATACAGAAGTCATTCTTTTTCTTCTTTTTGTGTTGATGCACTCATATTAGACCTCTTTTAACCAGTATTTGGCTACTTGCCAGGTTCTACCATTGGCTTCACATAGTTCTTGAAAAGTACAGGTGTAAGATGGACAAGTCATTCCCAATGTGGAGTAGTGTTTACGAGTTTAAATAGATTATGAAAGTTTTGGGATATTTTCTTGTTCAACATAATGCAGTGTCTAAAAAAAAATTCAATGATGATTGTGTTTTACCAGTGATGACATATGTATATGGCTCTGAAACATGGTCACTAAGATTGAGTGAGTCTCATCAGTAAATTTAAAGTCACTTTCACCCAAAGGGTAAGAGAAAGGGTAGTTTCCTTGTTTAATTGGAACAAAGGAATCTGCAGGAGAACCCAGTTTACCCAAAGCGCAAAGAATGTATGAATTTAACCAAAACTTAACTAAAGTGGCAGTTGTAGTGACACTTGGGGAGGCCTATGTTCAACAGTGGATATCTTTCAGCTGAAATGAGGACTGTGATAATGATGAAACTTTCTAATGGTTACAAAATAAGTTGAATTTTAGTGTACCTTTACAAATTATACTTGAACTTTGATGTGATTTCAGTTGAAGTGAACACATGTTATTGTAAATATTTTTGTTTGGTGTTTACATTATGTTGTTTATTTTTATGACATAAAAATAAACTTCTTGGTTTCTGCATTGTAGACAATAGACTAGTGAGGGATAAAGAGAAAGCTAGGCATTTATAACATAGAGCATATAATTATCTTATGCTTAGACAAGCACTTACAGGTGTAAGCTCAATCTAGGGAATTTTAGTTGCTTCTAAATGAGCCCCCGCGAGATACCCGCGAAACGAGACACAATAGTAAAACAATAACAGCGCGGTCTCATAGGACCGGTTGGGGATTCAAACGTTATGTAGTGGTGGATGAGACCGGTGTACAAGAGTATAGGATTGATAACTAATGTTATAGCAATCCCTGCACCTTTACACCAGTCTGGCTGGACCTTTCATTGGATAGGTCCAGCAATGGGTGAAGTCAGGCTTTACATTTAGTCAGAACTAAGATTGATGTTTTGTGATTGTTTGTTTTATTAAGGTACTTAGTAAATTTAATTGTGTTTTTATGTATTAGGTATCTGTTTATTTTTCTGTGTTGAATCAAATTATTGTTTTCTTCTTCCTATAAGATGATGATCTAAAAGAGAGAAGTCTTAAGTTCAAATAGCAGAATCTATGTTCTTATTATTTTATGCATAAGATAGGTCTCAATCTTCTTCTCTATATTGAGGAGATAGAATTTATTTTGTCTTATGTAGAACCTGTTGTACAAGAGTACAGGGATTCCTTCGAACACATATGAATGACCCTGAAATGGGTGAAAATAGCCTGTGACTGAATAGTCAGGACTCAGGAGTAAGATTGATGTTTGTGATTGTTTCCATTACTATTTTATTTAGGTACTTAGTAAATTTAATTGAGTTTTTAGGGATTATATGATTATTCTTCTGTGTTGAAGTAAACTAATGTTTTCTACTATACTATATATATAGATCATTTTGAAGAGAGAGAAGGTTTTAAGTACAAATAGCATGTCACAGATTCTTATTATTTTATGCATATTATAGAAAATACCTTCTCTAAATTGTGCAGAGAGAACTTATTCCATCTTATGTAGAATCTGTATGAGACTGGTGTATGTACAAGAGTACAGAGATATATCTATAACCAATGAAAGGTCTAGGAATGGGTGAATTCAAGCTGTAGAGTCTGTCAGGAGTAAAATTGATATTTGTGATTGTTTCCATCATTATTTTAATTAGGTACTTAGTAAATTTAATTGTGTTTTACGTATTATTTGTTTATTTTTCTGTGTTGAATCAAATTACTGTTTTCTTTTTTCTGTATAGAGGATGATCTAGAAGAGAGAGAAGGTTTTAAGTTCAAATAACATGTCTTAGATTCTCAGTATTATTATGCATATTATAGTTATAGTGAAGAGAATTTGTTCTATCCTAGGTAGAACCTGGATAAGACTGGTTGGCATATATGTACAAGTACAGGGATTGCTGTAACCAATGATTGGCCCAGGAATGGGTGAAATCAGGCTGTAGATTAATTAAGGACTAAGATTGATATTTGTGATTGTTTGTATTATTATTTTATTGAGGTATTTAGTAAATTTAATTGTGCTTTTGTGTATTATGTGTTTATTTATCTGTTTTGCATCAAAGAAATGTTTTTTTATATATCTATCTTGCTGATGATTTTGTAGTGGGAGGAGTGAACAATATTTCTTTTCAAAAGCCAATAAGTTAGAGAAATTAAGCAATTTATTTTCTTTAATTAATTAATTAATCCCCGACCGGTCCTATGAGACCGCACTGTTATTGTTTTACTATTGTGACTCGTTTTGTGGGTATGTGATAGGTTAAATCAGCAACAGTAGATGGAATAACGCATACTGGGCAAAGTAAGGTATTTAACCAGGTTTGCCATGAACACTAATAAGAAGAATCAAATCTATTGCAAACATTTAATAAGATGGATCTCCATCTGAATTTGCTCATAATTCAAAAAAACTGGATGATGAGTGCCGTGATTAGCTACGTGAAGATGGCTTGTTGATTTTGCAGGTGTAATAAGTTGAATAGGAAGATGAAACTGTTGCTGCATTAATAAATAAATGCATGAAACATTCTGAAATTGATATATTTTATAATAATGTGTTGATGGGATGAGGAATAGCTCCAAAACATCAATTTCTAGTGAAATTTATAGCATAAAAACAGTTTCCTGCCTTAGTACTGTGTTATTTGGGGTCGGAGTAAGATGACTGGTTATTTAGATGATGAAAAATAGTCACCCCTTAGCATCAAGGTAGATTTTGAAATGTTTATCACAAACTAGGTAGTTTTCATCAATTCAGAAAGCATGTCATAGATTCTAATTTTTTAATACAAATTAATCATTCAAGTACCGTAATTAGAGACATAATAGAAAGACAATAGGTGTGCGGACACTGGTTACCGCTTGGGGCTCAACAGATTTAGAAAAACTCAAAATATAATAGTAAGTTAATAGGATGAGGAATAGCTGAAAACATCAATTTTAACTGATGCTTGCAGTGTAAAAAGTATTTACTACAGTGTTTTTTTTATAACTGGCAGTTACTGAAGCTTGCCTTACTTCACGGTAACAAACCAAATTTGGGGACAAAAGATGTACTTTTTACATTAAAAAACCAAGGTTTGTCATCAATATCAATAACCTTAGCTTTTTTTATAGTAACCAATAGAGTACCTGCAATTTACAGTTATTAAAGCAAATAGAAAGTACAGGTCTAGTTAGCACAAGGTCATTACATGATGCAAGTGACTCCAAGTGTACAGAACCATAGCGGTCCCCCTCAAATATGGTGGAAACAAGGAAATGAACAACAATGGACAGGTGAAAAGATAGTAATACCGTATGGAAAGCGTGTGTTGTGTTTATAAACACCTGCGACCTCTGAAGTCATGATGTAATTCACTATACGAGAGGTTAACATCTTTCCCACCAAAATATTGCAAGGCAAAATACTATAAACTATTACGGCGACCTTATTCAACACCCCAAAGCAACGTGTACAAGTTAAGTAAGTACATATAGAACGAATTAATACCTTTAGATTCTGAGGCTGGTGTATGTTTGGGATCCGTTGACACACTTGTCCCGCATCCCTGTTGAGACAGATTTTTACCGTCGTATGCGGTACGACGACGTTTAGCACCTTCGCCGGCATCTTCTAAGCTGGTAGAGCCACAGTAATCGTCCATGAAATCGCGATTTTCACTAACTTTTACATGGGTAACTCTCGCTTCGTTCGACGACGCCATTGTCCGACGGCTAAAGATGTAATCACGTTAAAATAACCACTGTTCTTCAATTAAACATCGACGGAACTGATCAGTATTATCTTAACACCAGATATAGCTTTTACAATCATATAGAATGATTAGAAACACATTGATTACGAATAAAAAACAACTTGCGACGCCATTTCTCGCTACCTCGCACTTTTTTTAATTTTTTGTGCAATAGAAATTCGTACCTAATGTCATGCAAAGGCCAACGTTGCAAACAGCCTAGTTTGCATTGGTAACTTTAAAAATAAGTTTAACAAAGCTAATTTTAATAAAAATAAATAAGTATAATAGTTTTATAATAATAAATTAGAATTAATAAATTATTTAATGCCTATTTTACATTATTTTATTAAAATCTAATCGTTACGAGCGCCATCTATCGAGCTATTTTGTTGACTTGATCACACCAGCATGACTCATGAAACTTTCACCACTAAAGTTTATATAACGGTCCGCTAGATGGCAAGTCAATCGTAAAATGAGTCATGTCGAGTAAAAAACGATTCAGGAAACTATGATTCATTTTATTCATTGTTTAAATTTTACCACATTGAGCAATTACTCTGCCTCAAGAGGTAATATTAATTAAAACATTTGAATGATCTAGGCGTTTTAGCACCCAGCTAACAACCTATGTTTTTTATAGTTCTGTAAGTACATTTCTGTTTATCTAATGGATAGGTAGGTAAATGCCTATAGAATATCGAACAGTTACCTAGTTGTCTATCCGAGTATAAGTAACTGTGTGTGCCGTCATGCCGTGTCCTCGTGGTATAGACCATGGTCCGGAGCGAGGAGGAATGGCAGGTGTCTGCCGCCTTCTGCGAAACAGTACCTAATGCTAGTGAAGGAGGCTGCCGCTTTTGATAGGGAACGGACTTCCTAACGCCCCAGCTGCAGTCATAGTTGGAGTAGGCTTGCGGACGACGAGCAACGGGTAGTTCGCCTTTCGGCCGTCCGGTAAACGACCAAACCGAGCCCTAATCGTCGACGGCGCGTAGTGTTCCACGCGCGCCTCAACGAGATGTCACTAAAACCGTAGGGGCTCAGCAGGTACAAAGCCTATTGGGGTCATGGCTTAACTTCCGAAAGGGAGACCTGTGGTCTTGGAACGCAAAGGTAAAGAAGGAACATAGGTGAGGTTTTAATCAGTGACAATCTAACGTGTCCTCTCGCTGCACCCTAGAGCGGGAAAGGTCATTATAATTATGTATGATATACGATCTTAAAAAAATGGCAAAAAGAAAATTAGGAACTCTACCTTGCTCTACCTACTTCACTACATAGTATAAAACAAATTCGCTTTCTTTGTCCCTATATCCCTATATCTTTAAAACTACGCAACGGATTTTGATGCGGTTTTTTTTAATAGATAGAGTGATTCAAGAGGAAGCTTTATATGTGCAATACATTATACTTAGGTAATATAGTAGGGAGGGAAACACTGATAATTTTGCACCCGTGCGAAGCGAAGTTATAAAAGTATGTTACTCGGAGTTAAAATAAAGTAAAACGACTTACGGATGCTGCAAAAGCATACCTAGTGGTAACTTAAAATGGAAGTCGTCATCGTCCAATAATTGGCTGAAGCCTACGAATACAGACTTTACCGATAAATAAACTTCTGAAAGGAAAGCCCGGGACCCTGGAATGTAGGCAAAGGAACTAAAGAGTGGGTTTTAGTCAATAATTTTTTTTTGTTGGTATATCATAAAAATGACTTCTCGTGCCGCTCTGGCCGGAGCGGGAGGACGTGTCAGACTTTTACTGACTAAAGCCCACTCTTGTTCCTTCTTTGCCTTTGTTCCAGGGCCCCGGAATTCTCTTTCGTACAACCCTGGGCTTCACTAGGCTTCGACCCTGCTGGGCCCCTACGTTTTGCTTTTGTAGCGACTACGATCTACTACAAGTGACGTCACAGAATCCTGCATCGCACAAGCAAAAGTTCTCCGCGCGATTTGAATAGATACAACAGCCCGAAATCATCTATCGGGCAGTAGCCCACCGGACATAACACCTCGTCCGGTCGGACGATCCTCCCTTTTCAACGGAGGTATGTGGGACTTTACTCTCTTTTCCACCACCTCCGATGCGTTCCAAGCGCTCGGCCCTGACGGTTACCAGACGGCGAGCTACACATTGCTCGCCGTCCGCAAGCTCACTGGATTGCCTCTACATTCTCCTAGACAACACGAACTAAAGATAATTAAGCACAAGTGTAGTATAATAATATTTATAATGGTAATAAACACTGTGCTGGTATTCAGCTAAATCCGGCTTGACTGGAAGCCGACCCCAATATAGTTGGGAAAAGGCTGGGCAGATGATGATGAAACACTGTGCTATTAATACTCGTAGGTAGGTACGGTGTACCTGAATGTTATCTTATATGTTTTGACAATTTCCATGTTAATTAATGTAATTGGGCATGTACCGTTTTAATTAACTATAAATAAACAAATTAAAATTCAGAGAGAGAGGGTAAATTAAATATGACAATATAATTTTTCATGATAATTTGTTTAAATTTTTAATCAATAAGTCTTAATGTTTGTAATTAATTGCAGCATCGGTGGCACTCATTAGATCCTCCAAAGTGCAGGTGTTTTGTGTGTGTGATGCTACCTACTGGGCCCAAACCATATAAAGAGTTTACTTTCGATTCGAAAAAAAGGAGGAGAATGTTTGTAAGAATTCTTCTTCTTTGTCCTTGGCCATTATTTGGTATCGGGTTTTCCTCACTATTCGGGGCCAGGATATTTTAATCCTGGGTTGTCAGTTCTGGTAATGGGGCTAATTCGAGGTGTCTCACCAGGTTATTACAGATGACCCCTGCCTTCCTTATCATAGAAAAACCAAGAGCTATATTTACTCCAAAGAAGGACTACTTACTTAGGTATTAGTCTATACATTTTGAATCTTGTAGCCATTTAAGAGTTCTATAGTTTTTGTAAGGAGCCGAAGCTTGGGGTAGGCCTATTTCCAGACGACCGACGACGTCTTTCAGCTGAAAATGAATGAGTAAATCTTGCCTATAGAAGTTTATGTGGCTGTTTTCTCTAATGGGCTTTATCTGCTCTTAAACAGAGCAAAAGAAAAGACAACTGTTGCTTACGAGGTGCACAGATAAACCCATAGTTTACCTATAAGTTGGGTTTTAATTACCTGTTTATTAATAGGTATTAAACCATCGTTTTTTCTCAACGGCCTTTAGCATAGAAAAATACCGACCCCAAGTGTGAGTTGGATTCGCGCACAAAGGGTTCCGTTTATCAACGTTTTGTAAAAAGTCACGTTTGTGGTATCCACTTCAATATTTATTTTATTCTGGTTTTTAATACTTATTCTTATAGCGGCAACAGAAATACACCATCTGTAAAAATCTCAACTGTAATCATGCTTCATGAGATACAGCCTGGACAGACAGAAGGACAATGGAATATAATAAATAAATAAATATACATAGTTATCATTTAGCTATCCTTAATTTACTGAAGGCAAAAATATAGAGCTGTGAGAAACAGTTCAGCCTGGTGACAGACGAACTGAGAACGGAGTCTATAGATATGGTCGCTAATATGGAACCCTAAAAAAAATTATAAACTACATTAAATTTAACCAACAATAACAACACAACCAAACAAAATGTCTCTCAGGCACGCTTCAACGTGCCATACTGCCAAATAACACATAATAGAAACAATGATTTCGTCGACTTAGCAGAGTGCGTCTATGTTCGCGATTCTCTAATGATATATGTGCATAACTACACGTAGTGGCGTTTGTGGGGAGCTTAGGAGTTTGGGCGACTTGCTTTATTGTGTGTTAACCGCCGAGCTACTGGTATGGAATTGTTAAGTGGTATTCATCAATTAGGTGGTAAAGAGTTCTGCGTATGTAGGTAGATAAGTGTGCATGGGTTGTGAGTGTGGATCTCATAATTTACAATAGAATGTTACCACAATCAGACAAACATTAAAAAGGCATAAGTTTGTATGTAGTTTTGTATATAGGCACGGTTAATAAAATGTACCATGTACCTACAAGAGGTCATAGACTGCGATACATATAGATGCTATATTCATTCTAACGAATTTCACATGTTCCAGAAAGGTAAGTTAGACAACTACCTATGAATCCATCCTTATTCAAAATTAACTTAAAGGAGTTTTGATTTCTTGTCATTTATAAAGATTTAGGCTGCTCACCCATGTCAGATTTTTTGTAGGATAGATAATCTGTATAAATTATAATCCTATATTATATTCTGACCGACTTTTTGTAAGACGTGTGTGTTGCACTATTGCTGTGCAGTGTTCTATTTTTCTCCTATAAAAAATCGATCACCGATTATCGGGCGTGCAGCCTTAGGGGCCCCTTGGCAGAATTTACTACAGGCCTCACACTGGCTTTATCCGGCACTGGTCGGGCCCTCAAGGTTTTCTAACTATTTCTGCAAGAATGCCATTTTCATCGTTTTAAAAACAGCCAGACAATTTATGGTCGAGTAATCAACACCAATGGATGCTAAACAATCCATCTACCGAAACACACAGACACACATTACGTCATATTATGTAAGTAAGCGACATACCTCGTAAAATTGGAGTTCATTAGCAGTCCGCAGACGGTCCGAGATTCGATGCCTGCCTGTTAACATTTGTATGCTGTAAACAGAAACATATGACCATGAATTGAACAATTTGCGAATCTCATTTTTTTAGTTCGTTGTGTAACTGATTTTGGTGAATGAATGCGGGATTTAATGACTTTATTGGTTTTTGTATTGGTTGTAGAGAATTAGGTTCATGATTGAGTGGTTTACTGCTTTAGATAGAGAAAAGTAGAGCTTTTTGGTGGAGGCTTTAATCCGAAAAGGGTCAACGATCTGAAATAAGTGATGATATAAAATACATTTTTTACCAATTCAATTATAACTATTTTATAATAGGTAATTAATTGATTTTTCAATAATAAAAAAAAGTACTTATTTAATTTTTTTATTGAATCTTTGTTTTATATTCGAAACTACCGAGCCTAAAATTAAATAAGAAACACACATTATTATTGGTTTTTATTATTATTGGTTGGTTTATTTGTTCGGAACCCTTTGCGTCTAATTGCGACTAGCACTTGGTTGAATTTTTATTTTATTTGCTAGCCTGTACGTCACAGGATCGGTTTCGTTCGGAAGAAATATGTGTCTTGGGTGTATGAGGTTACAATGATTGTTAACGCACCCAAGGTGCAGATTTGACACCCGGAGGATAATTATGGTTGAGCATAAGGCGGTGTGCCGCGCTTGGGCGGAATACCATCGGTACGGAACCCTAAAAAAGAGTATAGACTAGAGTTATTGAAAAAACAGATGGGCGAAAGGTCTCTCTATCTACAAAACAAGTGGTCCAATCAAACAGTGGTAATTAATTTAGCGATAAATATTTCAACAATATTATTTATTTGTGTAAAACAGAACCTAGCAACAATCGGCAGAAGGAAATAGCAGGTAACTACGTGGTTATCGCTACGAGTTATTTTTGTGTTTACACAATATTGTTACATGTTTCCATGTCTTCGTTAATATCGATAACGGTTTAATAAATTATTGGCCGTATTGGCGATATTTTTGTGTTATTTTGTTCAATTATAAGAATGGGGCACCTATGAGCAACTTGTTGTTGTCGTTGTTGTCGCCTAGCAACTTTTCTATCTTCGTCTTGTCTCCTTGCTGTGGAAGATGCTCTCATGACTGGCCTACGATTTCCACCCAACACTAATTTATTGCGACCATCTTAACATACCGAGTTTCCTCCGTGCCTCGGAAAGCACGTTAAGCCGTAGGTCCCGGCTGTCATTTGTAGATCTTTGGCAGTCGTTACGGTTAGTCAGAAGTCATAAAATCTGACTCCAGTCTTGCCATGAAGTACCGTGTTACCCCAGTTGATGGGTTGTGGAGGTCTGGTAGGCAGCCGCTCCTCGTAAAATACTGGAAAAGGCTAGGCAGATGATGACTAATACAGTCCCGGAGAACAGGATTTACAACCCGAAATTCATACAGTACGTTCATACGGTAAGTACTGTTGTTGCAAATTACTTGAATGCTAAGATCTTTCATTTGCGTGCCCGAATTAAATCGTTGCGTGCTACCATTGATACGCCTACCATCAAGGGCGTCGCCAGCTTATGACAAAGGGGGGGGGCAATGGGGCAATATTATGGATGATAAAAAAAATGAATGCTGAGAGCATGAAGCATTACACTTTGGAAGTCTTTGACTCGATGACGATTTTTTTTTCATATGGGGAATCATCAGAATGACTTCTCCCGCTTTTGGGTGGAGCTGGAGGGCGTGTCAGACTCTTACTGACTAAACCCCACCCCGATCCTTCGTTGCCATCAATCTGGGAGGACACGGGCTCACCTTTCGGAATTTCCGTGTTCCTCAGATGCTTCGGCCCTACCTGGCCCCTACAGTTTGCTGACATCTCCTTGAGGCGCGCGTAGAACAGAACGCGCCTTTGACGACTGGGCTTGGTCCGGGTCATTACCAGACAGCCGGATGGCGAGCTACCCAATGCTCGACGTCCGCAAGCCCGCGCCTACGGTGGTCGAAAACCTGGATCGGGATCTCGGCGGTGGCGGCGTGAGGGTCGTTCCCTCGCGAGCCCGCGGTTGGCAGCTTCCTTCGCTAGCATTACTGTTTCGCAGAAGGAGACTACCGCCTGCCACCCTCTTCGCTCCGGACCATGGCCTGAACCAGGGCCCGGCGCGAAAAGTCGCCACCACCGATACCCTCCACGGGGACACGGCAGTACTCCGCCCAAGTGGGGCACACCTCTAACCTGTGCTCCACCGTGTCAACACAGTGGCGACACTCGGGCATCCTTTCCTCCTTGATCCGATGCAGACTAAATGATGGCGTGCCCAGCACTGAGTTGCGACAGACGCAGTCGCCATGCCACCCCGAGATCTTGCCGGAACTCTGTCCGCCATACCGCAACTAGACGCGGCAGTGGAGTTTCGCCACGGCGTTGCATCTCCACGCGCAAATCGTGCATGCGTGCAAGGACTGTTGCCTCCAGATCCCACGGTAGCAGGCCAGCAAGGAGGCTCGCCGCTTTGCGGGAGGTCGTGCGGTATCCCCGCACCATTTGGATGGCCATGACCCCTTGGCAAGCGTTCAGTTTGGCCGCCAGTCGCTTACCCAGCGACGGCGCCTAAACCAGCGCTCCGTATAGAGCCATGGACCGAACGATACCCGCGTGACTACGCGGGTATCTTCCGACAGGGGACCCCCTAGGTTAGGCAAGAGCCGCTTCAGAGCAGAGCCAGTCCTGTCCAGTTTGGGAGCAAGACGTCGAAAATGCTCCTCGAAAGTCCACCGGCTGTCGAGGACGCATCCCAGGTACTCCATCGTCGACCCGACGCCGATGTGGACCTCCCCCCCACCGACCTTTTTAAACCCGGTGGTGGCGCGGTCCGAGGGCCATGAAAGCAAATGGCCACGGACTTGTGCAATGCCACCTTGAGTCCCATTTGCTGGATTCTGTCTACGACTGTCGCAACCCCGCGTGTCGCTGTTTCGGCCGCCGCCTGGTACGACTCTCCCCGCGCCAGGACCAGCGTGTATTACTAAACATCTCTTGCAGTATTCTGAAGGGCTTTCTGCTGAATGATTGTTTCTATGACGTTGTTTCCCTCGTAATACGCGGCATTGATGTATGTCCAACTCCAGTCCGACTTTCTCCGTAACAGTAGTAGCTTCCTTTATAATTTCTTGCAGTTGAAAATATAGCAGCATTAATATAATTTCTGCATTTATTAAAAGTTAAGGAAGTCAATTGCTCGCACTTTGGTCGCTTTACGGCTAGCTACATTTGATCTCTAAGGGGGGGGCAGCTGCCCCTCCCTGCCTCCCCTTGGCGACGCTCTTGCCTACCATAGGTTCGCCATATCTGCCATAGAAGATGTGACTAACAAATTAGTTGCGGAGACTACCTAAAATTGCTCGTGTGTGCTATCTCTTACAGATATATCTTCCCTATGTTAGATTATTCCATACTTTCTATACACTATCTCTATCCAGGGGGTTAAGTATTCATTAATCACCAAGAGCTATATTGTTTTTCTACTATTAACTCAGGTGTAGATTTTGGGCCATCATCATTATCATTTTAGACGGCCACAGCTAGACATAGGCCTCTGTTTAAGTATCACCACAATGACCAGTCATATGCGTATCGCATCCATTGGATTCCCGCAACCCTCACCAGTTCATCGATTCATCGTGGGACACATTCCAGTGCTGCGTCTTCCATTATGCGGTCCCGAGTATCAAGCATCTGTTCTGCGAGCAATGTGTTCTGCCTACTTAGGTAAGTTTGGCAAATCTTCGGGATATGTCGGTAACCTGTTCCCTTGCAGATATCTTCACTCCTGATTCGATAACGCAAGGAAACTTCGAACATAGTCCTAGGTACTCGTTCTAGTTACAGTTCCATTATACTGCAGCTGAAATATGCTGTAAGTATAATATTTATTTAAAATCTAGAAAACATTAAAATCTGCAAGTCATTTTCAGTCTATCTGTGTTTACCTTCATAAAATATTATTGGCACAGATTAAATATGTATATGTAAATATCAAAACATTGCGATGGCTATATAAATATAAAACAAACCTGTGGGTAAAGTCCCGGGTTCAATACCGTAGACGAGGTAAGTCAAAACTTAAAAAAAAATAGTGTACAGGTGGCGTCATCTATCAATAAATATTTCGTAATTTCTTATTTATTTTGCATAAATTTCATTGAGGTTTAGCAAATAAGGTTTATACAGTACCTGTTTAGTATTTACTAGCTTCTGCCAGCGACTTTGCTCGCATAAAAATAGAAAATAAATAGTCTAGTAACATAGACTATTTATTTTATATTTTAAGAGATTTTTTTTTAATCAGTCCATAGGTTTTTGAGTTGAATCGTAACACCGCATACCTATGGTTGTAAGTTGTCCTGACCGAATACTGGCTTTCGTCTGAAAAAAGCAATTGAGAAGCCAATTGCATCGCAACATACTGGGTCCAATTGTATTTTCTAACTGTCCAGGATCCTACTACATACACAGAGTTTCATCCAAAACGGTTAATTGGTTTAAGAGTCGTTAGATGATAAACACACATGGGTGTCTGTGCTATAGTATGCTTGTATTATACATCTGCGAGATGCACAGGACCAGTCGTTATGATGACGCTTGGGGGAAACCTATGTCCAGCAGTGAACGTATTTCGGCTGAGATGATACACGTGAACCTTCTTCATAAATCACTCTATCTACCTATCGGTGAAAACTACGTGAAAAACCGTTCATTAGTTACCGAGTTTATCGCGTTTAAAGGCGCAGTGGGAACTTTGTTATATAACATAGACCTATTAACCTCAAATTAAAAAAAAACCGCAACACATACCATACTTAGCCTAAATACAATTAAAATTAAACAAACTCTACGGCATGATAAGCTAAATTAACAAAAAACATATAAACGAATAGGTCGTAACCTATTTCCTGGATTAATCTTAAAATTTTAATTGTTGACCTGCACATAGTATTGTTTATCAGTAATGACTAGTATAGTCACGTGGCCTATATGTACCTTCCGGGTTTGTAGGGCTGGTCAAGGATGTTAGAACATCCGAAAACTCATTTCTCATTCTTCGCTTCTTACGCTATCTTACGTTTTACTAAGTATAGGTAGGCTTGCGTTTAACCACGCTCTCATCTGGCAACGATGTGGTCGACTATGGTCGCATCGCCGTACGTCTAGTGGTCCGATGATGGAATGGACTTGGCGGAATTAAATTGTGCAATTCTATTGCACATTCCTCGAAGTGGATGAATTGCAACCTCAGCTTCAAAGGACTACAGATTTGAATATGGTTTTAATTTCAACCCGATAAGTCCACACGTTCCTGTTTGTCCTTACAGTCTGCGGTCCCTTGAAGTTGTGCAAAAATCAAACTTGTAAGTAAATTAAAAATGATGAAAAAGTAAGATATAACAAAAATATCAAAGTTATTATACTCCAGAGTGTATGTGACGTCATACGACCCTTAACCATTGTGGTGAAATAGAAAAAAACACTGAAAAAAGACTTTATAAGTCACAAGTTTATAATATTTTATATTGCCTGTATCTATAGTTATTGTTACGCTAATAAAGGAAATGTTTCCTGAAAACGTTTTCATGATCAGAAATAATCACGTTGATTTGTATGTATAGCTAATTAAAATGTTTATCGTTTACTAAATATTAATATTATTGTTTATGAATTTAATTTACCTGTTGTTACAATATTGTTTGCATAATAACGTTATCCGATTGGCTAACCGAAATATGTGCTATTTATAATAATTATTATTTAAGTTTGTTATCAATAAATATAATGATGTGTTTGTGGTGATTATTCTGTTAGACCTAAGTTTGGTATTTAAATTGATGATATATTTAGAGATGTTGATGCCATAATGCCTCTCACCAATATGCTACTTTTATAATGTAGCTAATAAATAATCAGGGAAGCCACAAGTGCAGAAGCAGTAATTGCCAAACAAGTGTGTCTTCAACGTAGTTTTTTACCTTGTTTTTTGGCAAGGACTCGTTTGATATGAGGTTTGAAGATGGTATAGAGAGCTTCCGAACTCTAGAGAGCAGTGTGCACTTTTCCAGTGCTTGACCAAGGAGGCAGTTATCTAAGGAAATGAGGTGTAGTATCTATGTAAGATCTATGTTATAATGTGTATCGCATATGTTAAAGTAGTATTAAAAGGTACTCGATCGGAAACAGTCGTTTCATTAAAACATACTCCCTTCATGGTGACCCTTGCCATATTTGGAGCGCGCGGTGCAGTGTCACTTGCGGTGTAAAATAACGGTATCGGACTGAGCAATTATTATAATTATCGGCGAAATAAATACGACAAAAACGGTGGAAAATAATGTGTCGTTCAAACGTGGAAAAGGAGACATTTTTGCTAAACCAAAATGCTGCGGGTTCAAATTCTGCCCATGTTGAAGAAATGAAGCTGCACATGTCAACAATAAGCATTGTCTTGCTGATAATTTGTACAATTTTGGGTCTTGGCGCTATATATTTCATGTACAAGCAATACAAGAAATGTCACCACTCCTGGATCCGGACGCAGATTTTACAAAGCAACCTTCGACGATCATTCAACCGTCCTAGAGGTAACCGAGGAGATGAGCAAGAAGTCAACATACCGATGAAGTAGAAGAAAGAAAAGTGGAAGTGTAAAGAAGTGTTTTGTGTAGTGCGGGTTCTATTGTTCTAAAATGCAAAAGTGCGACGGACCGCGGTAGATAAAGTGCGACATATAATATAAATAAAAAAAAAATAATGAACTTTATTAATGACTCTAAACTAAACGTTAGTAATAACGTGTGGTGTATGATGATAAATCTGATGGTAGTATTCGTATTTCATGCTAAATCAAGGCTTTTTTCAACTACACTGGGGTCGGCTTCTAGACTAACCGAATGCAACCGAATGCAACTAAATGCCTAACAGTCTTTTACATACAGTGACTGCCTAGTGCCTATCAGACCTCCACAACCCAGTAATAGAGTAACTCGATACTCCTTAGCTCGAGACGTAAGTCACCACGCATGAAAGACTCAGCATTGAGGACCAACTGCAAATCACTAAGGCCATACATCACTAGGATTTTGACTGGCGAAGGAGGCAGCCAAGCGCGAGAGGGAATGGCCCTCACGCATCCTCCGTGCGGATTCGAATCCCGATTTCCAACCACCGCAAGCACGGACTTGCGTACCGAGCCCAAGTCGTCAACAGCGCGTATTGTACCAGGCCGCGCCTCAAAGAGATGTCAGCAAAACTGTTGGGGCCCAGCAGGGTCGAAGCCTCTGAGGCCACACGGGGTGTACCTTCTGAAAGGAAAACCCGGGAAAGGAAGTGAGTTTCAGACAGTAAAAGTCTGACACCTGGCCAAGAGCGGGAGAAGTCATTCTGATTACCCAGACCGACCTTAAAAAAAACTAGGATCTTGGCTATGTTTTACTCACTGTGTGTGAGTCATTCCGACTTACCAGCAGAATTTATGAAAATAGTGGTTGTGGCCGCAGTGGAGAATAAAACTGGTGACCTTCCTGATAACAATAACTACAGGCTTATTTTTCTTGCTACTGTGGCACTGTTAGTCCTAAAGTGTTTGACGGTTTCCTTGATCGACGATGTCAGTTAATGCAGGAGAGGAATTCTTCTTCTTCTTCTACCTAGCCTTTTCCCAACCATATTGGGGTCGGCTTCCAGTCAAGTCGGATTTAGCTGAATAATAATACAAGCAGCCGCTCCTCGTAAAATACTGGATTTTACGAGGAGCGGCTGCCTATCAGACCTCCACAACCCATTAACTGGGGTAACACGGTACTTCATAGCAAGACTGGAATTAGGTTTACTGGCTTCTGACTATCCATAATGCAGGAGAGGAATTATGGATGATTACTTATTGGGTATTATTGAGTTTTATTTTATTTTATATTGAGTTTTATTACTTATTGAGTATTATTTTATTGGGTAATTTAATGTCAATGATTTTTAAATTTAGCTTGATTTTATTCAATTTTGATTCATTTCAATTAATGCTTAATTTGAGTTCATTACACACACATGACTACAAATTATTCATGTGCCCAATTATTCATGTACCTACCCAAAATAAGTGTAAAATTACCAGCAGCTTCACCCACCCAAATGTAGGAAACTATACCAAAGAAACATACTCCCAAGATCAAAAAGTATTCTATGCGCTATTCTAGGACATAGTCTATCTGTGTGCCAAATTCCATCCAAAGCCTCCCGGCCTTGCTAGAGTAACAAATAAACAAACATACCTACATATTCATACAGACATACTTTCGCCTTATCTGTATACATAAAAGGCTAAGTCTTGACTCATTCACTGACTCATCAACGCCCAGCCCGTAGACCTAGAAACGCTGAAATTTTGCACACAGTTAGATATGTTAGTGACTACAAAGAATAAGCAATCAATAAAAAAAAAATTAATATCGCCTTAAAGGTTGAACCTTTAAGGCGATATTTTTTTATGTTTTGCTTAAATTTTTTTTAATTAATCAATGAAGGAATACGCTTGCCTAGAAGTAACCTATATTCACTTTAGATTTAAAGACCCCCTTAGCTGTACGCAAAATGAATATGTTCCCAAAACGGGATAAAGTTGGGGAGCAAAATTTTGAATGGAAAAACCTGTCTACCTAGGCTACTACCTACTTAAATGAAATAAGAAATAATCAATGCTCATTCATCCTTCGAATCTACCTAGCCTTTTCACAACTATATTGGGGTCGGCTTCCAGTCAAGCCGGATTTTATTTTCCATGTAGGCCTACACGGGCACATGAAAAACGTTAGAAGTTTGCGCACCGGGGGTGTATTCGTATAGGGTTAGTAAAAGTCTATACGCCATCTCACTCCACTCTAGAGTAGGGGAGGACAAGACAAGAAATGACTTCCTACTTCCCAAAAATAAAACTACAGTTCTACGATAGACGTTACAATATGCAAAAATACATCTAAAACACTAGTAACTTGCCTTATTAATTCAATACCTCGAGGCCTACCACTAAATCCTCTAATACCTTACACAACACACAAAGATGGCGAGATATAACAACAATATGTTTGAATAATACGCATTTTCGCACGTTCAGCCTTGAAAAACTTAACGTAAAATCGGTTCTGTACTCAAAACTACTTCATGGTAGAGATATTTGGGTGATTCCGATAAATAGAATAATTATGCTTTATTTTTCTGTACATTACCTTTAATACATACTCGTACACACATAGGCTAAAGAATCACCACACTTATGTGACAGTGGTTAGGGCACATTGCTCGTAGAACAAATGGTCAATGGGGACGAAAGGTTCAGGAGTGTTAACCATGTACCGGAAGACGCAGCGTTGGAAGGCCTCCCACGAAGTGGACCGATGAAATCGTGACGGTCGTGGGAATTCGGTGGATGCGAGATGTGCAGGACCGGTCGTTTCAACCAAAAGACGTCTACAAACGTCTTTTGGTTGAAATGATGATGATGATGAACATGAATAGAAAGAGACTAGTAACTACATAATTCCAGTGTCCCCTAGATGAGGATAGAATACTAGATCTTTAAGTGTAGTGTGAATAGGCTACTTCTAGGCAAGCGTGCTCTACCTTCGACCACATCATCGATTACCATCAGGTGACTTGTCTGCGATCCCACCTGATGGTAATCAATGTCTGATTAAATGTACAAATCATCTCGTAAAACATACTCAATTTTTAACATGTATCATTTACCTTCCAGTGACAGATGGCGAGCAAAGGGTAGCTCGTCGTGCAGCGGTTCGGTAGCCCTCCGGATCGAGCCCAAGTCGTCGTCACCGTCTCTGCGGGCCTCAAAGAAAATAAAATCGGCAAAACGTACGGGCCCAGTACGGCCATGGGAAATTTCTGAAAAGGATATCTGTAGTCCTGAAACATAAAGGGCAACAGAAGGACATAGGTGTGGTTTTAGCCAGTAAGTTGTAGAGTGGATGAAGTCATTGCATGATATCCCACCTCCAATTTTTTTGGAAGTGGGAAATAATTTTCACAATCTTTCAGTGATTTTTTTCAGGACATTTGGAGGATGAATGAAACATTCCAAATCCGTCTGTATACCATTATGTTGCATAAAGTTTTAATAAATAAATAATACATGGATCAAAAAAACATTTGTAGCCATGTCAAGTGTATAAAGCACTTAATATATTCTAATGGCTGTTATAAAACGTTAGATGGCACGGTTGGCGCAGTGGTTGAGTGATTTGCTGCTTCGCTGCGGGTCGCGGTTTCGATTCCCCTACGGAACAAATGTTTGTAAGACTGATAGGTGTTCCAGGTCTGGGTGTCTTGTGTATGTGAGTTTACATGTTTGTGAATGCACCTACGATACAAGAGTGATTCCTAGTAAGTTACTTCTTATAACAACAACTATCTATCAGTGAAAGTCCGGTCAAAATCGGTCTAGCCATTTCGGAGATTACCCAAAACAAACAGACAGATAGACAAGAGTTATATGTATAAATAGTATTTTGTTATAGGTAATAATTGAATTTACTTTCAATTAACATAGTAACAATAAACGATATTTTGATTTAACAAACAGACACCTTATTTTTATTTTTAAATAGATGGTCAAGCGTTTGACCATTATCTCACCTGATGGTAAGTGATGACGTGATCGTATAGAGCACGCATGCATACTCTTAACTTACTTTAACCTATCAGGAATCATTAATTCCTGCTAGGTCCTGGAAGTTGCTTTTCTTAACTGTAAGCACATCACATTCGTAAGTACTGTTGTCCGGTTTCCGGATAAAACCGGACAAGGTCAGGCTTTTTAGTTGCTTGTCCGGCAAAATCAGGCGGAATTCAGCCAGTCTGGCTTTTGTAAGGCTTTTTAAATTCGACAGTAAAAAAAATGATGTGCAAATGGAGCAGACCAACAACTTTTTTAGTTATCCTGTTCTGTCTCACTCCTGTGCATAAGCGTTCCTCCACTCCTTCCAACTTTCGCGGGCCCATACTTCCTCTTACCAGTTCTGAACAGCAATTAGGTACATCAGTTATTTTTTTTTGTTAGCCTTTTTTTCCCACTCCTGGGCAAAGCCTCCACCACTTCTTCCGTCTTTAATTTTATTGTTAAAAAAAAATTGTTAATTTTGTTTTGTTAGCGTATTCTGTGCCACTCCTAGGCATAGCCTCGAATCTCCACTCCTTCCATCTTTAATTTTATGAGAATTGATAAAGATATATGTAATTATAATCGCCAAATATATTTTAAAAAAGCTGTGTTTGACTTTTTAAACAATTGTCTGTCAAATATCTGGCTAAATTGGCCGCTTTGTCAAGCTTTTCAGTTTGAGAACCTACTCGCTCAAGAATCTACCCATAACTACTACAGCAACTCGTCAAAAAGCGCCATCTACTGTCTAAAGTACTAACAAGTAATGGACGACTAATTAAGCCTGATTTATTACCCGATTACTATCTCTTTATAAGCATGTTAGTATTTATTGAATGAATAAATAACCTTGAGAATTGAAAAATTACTTGTATCGGTAATCGGGTAATATTAAACTTAATCCTTATTAAGTTAATTATAGTTAGTCATTGGTTTAAAAAGACAAGAATCTACTAAAAGATTGATCAAAGTACCTATACGAGTTAAATAAAATACGACGCATTCAACGTCGATAGCATAGCGACATGACTCCATTTTTGCTCGGTAAACAAAAACAAATGTATAACGTGTATTCACAGAACATGACCGCTTTGCAAACCAGAAAGAAAGAAAGAAAAGAAAAAAAAAGAAACAAGCGTTCCTTCAAATCAAAGGAGGTTCGAAACAAAACAAACAATTAAAAACTATTAAAAAGGTTTAAATTGTAAGCGGTCAGCTAGATTTAAAAATAAATCGCGAGCGTCCGTCCGCCTCGTTCGCGTTCCACATTCGAAATAATAATTGTATTAAGGAAACATGAGCGGCGCGCATGTGTTTGTTTGTTTGTTTACCCGCCGGTGACGTCATATGTTTATTCTCGCGGGGAGGCCGGGGCTGGGTGGCAGTGTTAGTAGTTTTGTTTTATTTTTCTTTATTGATTTTTTTGTAAATTTGTTAGTGAATTGTTGTGTTGTGTCTGATGGTTTTAGAATTGCTGGATAGTGCTTTACGCCCATTTTCAATAAGCTACCTATCTAAAGTTGCAGCTACTAAAAACAAATCTATCCTTTTGACCTTACTTGCTTTCCTATAACCTACCGACGGTTAGCATTTCCTACCAAAAGTTGTGAAATTGACAACTAGAATCTTACTGTTTATCGGAGATAGCTATCTACTTATGAACTGCGAGCTGCGGTAGGTTATTGAAACCGAGCGTTAACCTATCAATCGAAACGAGACACAATAGTAAAACAACGCGGTCGCATGAGACCGGTCGGGGATTCATAAATTAAAGTGGTAATTGCAAGGGTTTTTAAGTACTAATTAAAGGTAAACTAAGTACAGAATTATGTTTCATTCGTTATAAGTGTTATAACAAAAACTTTGGGCGAGTTACTGAATTAAAATTTTTGACTTAAGCACGTCTCAACTTTAATGTAAAATTTTGACAGGTTTTCAGGCTTTAGGAAATACGCAACTACAAATGCTTAAATTAGAAATTCAGGGTTGGTTTTGTTTTTTTCCTTTAAACAACCAATAAAGTTTAGTAGACTGTTATTAAAAATACAAGAAAAACTATATTAAATTAAATCTGTACACTGCTCAAATGTAAACTTGTTAAATAGCTGATATTTAATAGAGATTTTAAAAATGATTATTACCTGACCCTGGATTTTATAATACCTACATAATTAAATCTGCAAACAGAAGGCTTATAAAATAGTGGTGTTTTATTATCCAACGATGAGAATGACTCCTTCGGCTCTAGATGAAGCGAGAGAATGTCAAATGTTTACTGACTACAACCCACCTAGTCACAAGATGATCTAGACGCCTACGGGTCTACCCTAAGGATTGGTGCGAGGTGGCTCAAGAAAAGAATCATCATCTACCTAGCCCAACTATATTGAAGTCGGCTTCCAGTCAAGCCGGATTTTGCTGAATACTAGTATTTTACGAGGAGCGGCTGCCCACCAAACCTCCACAACCCATTAACTAGGGTAACATGGTACTTCATGGCAAGACTGAAGTCAGATTTACTGGCTTCTGAATAACCGTAACGACTGCCCAAGATCTACAAATGACAGCCGGGACCTACCGGTTTAAGAAAAGAATACCTGAAAAGAATGAGGGAAGGCCTTTTCTCAGTAGTGTGAACTGTGTTCCTTGAGTTTCCCTTTGCGGTCCAGGGCCGCGGTAAGTCTTCCGAACATGCCTCAGGCTCTGACAATGTGTCGAAGCCCTTACTCATCAACGATACGATATAATAATGCCAGACATCTTCTAGAAACAGTAGTAGTAACTGACACTATAAAAAATAATCTATGGAGACTGATAATTCGTCTCTCTGTTAGGACAAGTCAGTTTCTCTATCGTTCACTCAGATATTTTATCATTACCTGGCAGCTTTATTATAGAATAAGGAGTTTCAGAGTGACATTTCAAGGTGGACCGACGACCTGGCGAGGGTCGCGGGAATCCGATGGTTGCGAGACGCACAGGAACGGTCGCTGTGGCGACGCTTGGGGAGGCCTATGTCCAGCAGTGGACGTTTTTCGGCTGAGATGATGATGATGGTGAAAGTGACATTTCTAATGAAACCATACATGAGAGCTTTAGGTCATTTATAACTTTCAGCTCTAGGTCTCCTATCCAGTTACTTGTCAGGGATGTTTGTAAAGGAAGTCTCTCCGAGTCTCTATGAGAGCGAGCGGAGTCTTTGCTCTTATGTTATGTGAGCTCAAAGATCCCACACACATAATAATATAAAGTTTGAAATAATAAATATGATGTAGTAGTTTCCTCACGATGCCATATACAAGGTTCTGTAGACTACGATCTACTACATATGACGTCACAGAATCCTGCATCGCGCCAGCAAAGTTCTCCGCGTGATTTGAATACATACAACAGCCTAAATCATCTATCGGGCAGTAGCCCACCGGACATAACACCTTGTTCGGTCGGAGGATCCTCCCTTTTAAAGAGAGGTATGTGGGACTTTACTCTCTGTTCCACATACCTCCAAAGTTCTTTCTGAACCACCTCGGTCTCACAAAAGGCAGCCGCTTTGTCTAGCTAGCCATTTGTGCAACTATAATTAGTACTACAGGTTGCTGACAGAGTCATAATTTGTTTGATCCTGACTGTCACCTTAATGAGGAATTTTGTCGCTTGACTTTTGGTTGCCATGTCAGCTTCAATCTTCACTTGAGCTTTTATATGTATATTTTCTTAAAATGTTTTTACTAGAAGAGAGAGCACGGAAAATCTCTGCTGCTGTAAAGTGAGAAAATTTTAGTAGTATCAGTGAAGTTTCCAAAAGAGGAAGCACCTGTTGATCAGTCCCAGTAAAATTTCGACTCGACCTCGCAATTTCTTCCTTTGGAGTCGACTTTTGTTGCTACCCGGTTTGGCGAAAGATTTTTGTTTTTTTAGGCTCGCGTTTAACCACTATCTCACCTGATGGTAAGCGATGATGTGGTTGACGATGGAGCTCGCTTGCTTAGAAGTAACCTATTCAATCTTGACTTGAAGATTTATTTAGACATATCGCAAATATATACATATATGAATGAACTAGCGGTGGCTGGCAGGCGCGGTTGTCATCGGAGCCGCGCTGCCCCTTGTTTACACACGCACACAGACGCGCTCACGCACACAGCGCCGCGCCCGTCGCCCGCTTATTTAGGTATATTGTTGTTTATTTTATTCGGCGCTATGCTCCGACACGGGCCGCGAGCCTTTCGACTCAGTTTTAACGCGCACGTTTTATGAAACGACAACTATGCGTCGATGTTCGCTCGCCGGCGATAATAATTATTCATATCGGAACCGTCTCTAGCGACCGAAATAACACCGCGGTAAACAAATTCGCGATTTTATTAACTAGCTCTTATTGTTACGCGATTTTTTTTTGTATATTATTTACATTTTATTTATTTTTCATCATAACCTATTCGCACGCTCGCCGGTCCTCGGTTGTCTCCGCGAATCTTAATGGTAGTTAATCATAGTTTATTTTTACCGCGCAACGTGTGTTGTTAATAAGTGGGGCCACTTGTCGTCGTTTCTTTTATTTCGCCATAGTGTTTGATAAAACTCGCAATTGAATTGCGGAAGCGATTTCGGCCGTGAAAATAATGTTTGCGAATTCGTGCCGCGATATGAAGACAGTCGGCATGAAGACCTAATTATAAAGATAACAAGATATAGTTTTGATTAACAGCTTCAATAAATAATGATCGGTGTAGGTGACTTGTTTTGACAGTTTAAAATTCGAATGTGTTCGGCGCGCTTTTTGGAAGTTTTGTCAATTTGAATGAACTTTTGGCGGGAACGCGGAGTGTTAACGAAGACAGCCTGCACAGAAAGTTTGGAAAAGTGTTGAGTACACATCGGATGCTGGCGAGTGTTTTTTCAACGCGTTTTCGAGGCTAAGCGCTAGTTGTTTGAACAAGTGTGTTTTCTAATGGATTTATTTTGAGGTGAGTTTAAATTTACTTGTGTGTTGGTGTTTGTATTGTTTGCTCTTCGTGTTTTGTGTGCGTGTTCGCGCCGGTGGCGGGAAACCAAATACCTAGCCGGTTCTGAGCATGTGTGAGTGTACAAACAACGCGCGGGTGTGCGTGCGCGACTTATTGTCACTTTGTGTAAGAGGGGAGACAGGGAGGGAGAGGTTACTTGTCATGTATTTAGGCGAAGACGAACTTTGATGAGTTGACTTTTTAATTTATGTACACCTTTTATGGCGATAGAAAAAAAATATTGTTGAGACAAGAGACGTCATTATATTATATTTGCTCACGTATCGAACGTCTCCACATTTATTTAGGTTTATTGATTTTTGGCATCACTCTACCAAAAGTTTTATGTAAACGCGAAATGTAATTAAACATTATTTTTCAAGTGCGTTGTCCTCATAGACAATATAGAGGCCTCTTTATTGATTTTCAAATATGGAAATACAAATAAATGTTAAGTAAATAGATTAAAAAATAAATTAATGAGTAATTTTTCATGTTTTCTTAAATCAATAATTTATTTTAGTAAAGATAAAACCGCCTAGTTTCCAAGCGAATTGAAAAAAAAAATCATTTATTATTTCTTTGTGCTGTATACTTATGTACATGAATTAAAAAACAAAGTAATGTTATGCCTATTAAAATAGGTAGGTATGTGCAATAATAAAGTAGGTGCACACAATTACAATTTAATTAAATGCTGAATGAATGAAATACTTAATGACCATATAAGTTGTTCTTAGGGAAAAGATTGGACGTAAAATGTGCCTAACACTATGGTAGGTAATAAATATATAATAACTACTCTATTATATTTTATAGCTAATATTATAGTTAATTTACAATAAAATGTAGTCTAAATAACGGGATAAGTAGGTATAGTACTTAAGTTAGGTACTTTACTTGTCTAATACAATTACAGATTTTTTACTTTACAATTTCATAATTATATTTTACAAGTAGGTGTAGTACAAAAAACATAAAAACTATTTTTGTACTATACCTACTTTTTACTACTTATTATTATACGTAGGTACTACAACAAATTTGACATTTAAGACAAATTAATTTTACTTATATAATTAATTATTAATTAATTATGCATTCATTTGGCATACAAAAAATTAAATAAAAAGCCACCATACCTATAGAAAAAAGTTTAGGCTATCTATTTAAATTCTAACTGTAATTAATCATTTTCGGTTGGTAAGTTGGTAAGGATCCATGTTATGTTATTATTTTTATAATTTATCTTCATGTCATTTTATTGGTACATTAGTAGGAATCAAATAGTTATCAATAATATCTTATTACAGAGAGTGAAAGAAAGAAAGAAAGAAAAAATACAAAAAAAAATTGAAACGATAACCTGACTTCTAACAGCGGCATTTTTTAGTTCCATTTATCCCTACTCTACCCTATAAACACAAAAAATAAAATTGT
Source organism: Mythimna separata (assembly GCA_030763345.1). Lineage (NCBI taxonomy): Eukaryota > Metazoa > Arthropoda > Insecta > Lepidoptera > Noctuidae > Mythimna > Mythimna separata. The sequence goes on from CM061192.1 coordinate 12,618,832, forward strand.
TTATTATTATTTTAACTAATATTCAGCAAATAATAACTAATTTTTTTGCTGTAAATTATAATCCCTATGTATTACTAACTGCTGCCAAAGGAAACACAGTTCCAGGTTAAAAAGTTTTTTTTTATTCCAAAATACAGTCTACACATAATTATACCAACTTTCTTTCTAGCCTTTTTCCCAACTATATTGGGGTCGGCTTCCAGTCAAGCCGGATTTAGTTGAGTACGTATTTTACGAGGAGCGGCTGCCTACCAGACCTCCACAACCCATTAACTGGGGTAACACGGTACTTCATGGCAAGACTTGAGTACCAACTTTCTTCCAAATACGTTCAGACATTCGAGCGTAAAGAATTAACAAAAATACACACATACACACAGAAACTTTCGCCCACATTTTCAGTGAGATAACAAAAACTTATAACATACTAGCTGTCCCCTGCGGTTTCACCCGCATTTTTCGTTACTGCTCCGCTCCCGTGGGTCGTAGCGTGATTTTATATAGCCTATAGCATTCCTCGATAAATGGGCTATCTAACACTGAAAGAATTTTTCAAATCGGACCAGTAGTTCCAGAAATTACCCCCTACATACAAACTTACAAACTTACAAACATACAAACTTACAAATTTTACCTCTTTATAATATTAGTATAGATTAACAAAATCACCGTATCACAGACATTACAAAACTTTTTTTTTTAAAAAAAAAAGCTTGTCACCAGAAATGTCGCGACGAGACTGGGAAAGGCAAATAAGGGGGTTGGAATTATAAAAACAAGGGATGCGAAGCAAACCCTTGTGTTGGAGATTTTTTCTTTTATTTTTAAATTGGGGCTGTATTTTTGAGCGTTGGATAAGAAGAGTAAATAGTTCTCAGAAAGCTTAGTGAAATTTTTATAGCTTATTCTACAAAAACTTTTAACTGTTTAGCAGCCGTTTATTTTAATTTTCTGTTATATAACTTTGTAATATACTTAAAGGAATTAAAAGAGGGAGACCTAAAGGTTGACGGGTAGGGAATCGGCATTATCATTATCATTATTTCAGCCCAAAGATGTCCACTGTTGGACATAGGCCTTCCCCAAGTGTTGATATAATGACCGGTCCTGTGCATATCGCATTTCCGCGATCCTGACCAACCCACCTTGTGGCAGTCCCTATGTCCAACAGTGGAACTTTTTTGGCTACGATAATGTTGATGATGAATGACTTATTTATTACGGATTTAATTATTATATATTCATATTCATCTATCGGTATTTATGAAAACTTTTTTAACAATATCTAACGATCCTGGTTACTAATCTCCTTTGTTGACTGTACATAGAGTTTAAAAAAATATTGTTAAAGATTCATTTATAACATTAACTAAATCAATAAATAATTTAATAGGTATAAATATACAATCACAAATATATCACATTAATATAGACAAACGCACATACAACGCACATAAAAATAAAAAAGTCTTTTTTCGTTGTCGGTGGGAACAGTATAAGCTAGAATACCTACCAGTAGGAATTAAAAAGGTATCCAGAATGTTATTTGATTAATGTGGAATTATTTTAAAATCAATCATATTTTTGTAAAGAGTTAACTTGGAGTTTCTTCCCGGTTGTTCTCCATAGGAAACGACCAATTGGAACCGTGCTTCTGACGTTTTATAAGTGCAAATACCCACTGCACATAGGCCTAATATGAAATAAAAAAAAATGTTTTTAATACAGTTGCTCAAAAAGTGGCGTATTGCAGGGACGTATAGCGTTCGGGAAGTGGGCTATTACACACGCGTGCTTTTTCTTTACCATTCCCGAACTCGTGCTTTTTCTTTCCCAACTGTCAAAATAATGTCTATTAAAAAGAAAAAACTAACCACGAAGTTTTTACTAAAAAAAGATTTTATATTTTAGATTCATGCAAATATTTCTAAAAATAAGCTACTAATTTGTTTCAATATCATATTTAATGTTTGATTCAATGAGTTAGTTTAGGTTTCATTTCATTTCATCTCATTAAATTGCATTGTCATTTTATATCAATAAAAAAAATCTACTGAAGACTTGGCTGTATGGGCTTAGTTCCCTTTGCTTACCCAGAATGGGTGAAGAAAAAAAAATCTCTGCTTATATTATTTTACGGTTGGCGCCATTTTGATTAGTTAGTTGAGTTTATTGTGTTTTTATTATTTCATTAAATTGCTTCATTTTTTCGGAACTGTATTAAAAATAGTCGTTCAGTACACGTGCGGAACTGTCATTGCAACTTGTTCCGACTGTCAACCCTCACCTTCGGCTGCGCCTCGGCTCGGGAGACATTTGTCGGAACTCTTTGCAATGAAAGGCTTTCCGCACTTGTAATGAAATATACTATTTTCACTGGCAGTATTAGGTACTGCATTTTACAGTAATGCTGAATTGTTGGCCAAAGGTAAGGTAGCTACCCCTTGGTCGCGTGCTGGGTCGAAGCCTCTGAGGCCATGGATTGGAAAACTCGTGACCCTGAAACGAAGGCAAAGAAGGAACGGGGTGGGTTTAGTCAGTAAAAGTCTGACACGCCCGCGCCCTCCCGTTCCGCCCAAGAGCAGGAGAAGTCATTCTGATGATTCCCCACCTGAAAAAAAGGTCCTTGGTCACGTGAAGATTTGTTCTTTTTTAATTTGTTATAAACTAGTGCTTGACTGTGATCCTACTTGATGGTAAGCAGTGATGCAATCGTTGATGGCGAGGCGCACTAGCTTATTAAGAGCCTATTCACTCTAATAACTGTTTGGTAAAATCGTTGAAGACTTCGAAAACCAACCATTTGATTTATAATTCAACTACTAGCATAGCATAAAAAGGTGCTACTATAAATAAATCAATCATACTAAAATTAATACTAGAAACCAAAAAAAACTAAAGTAAATACTAACCAGTTCCATTTACAGATCTAGAGCAGGAAGTTAGAAAAAACTTGTGTTTGTTGTGGAGTAGTAATATATACTCTAACTAGCAGCCCGTCCCGGCTTCGCACGGGGCAGACAATTATTTATTTTTGGAATTTTTCCCGTCAAATGACTACCCTACATATCCTACACTACCCTACACTACCCTACACTACCCTACACTACCCTACACTACCCTACACTACCCTACACTAACCTACACTACCCTACACTACCCTACACTACCCTACACTACCCTACACTACCCTACACTACCCTACACTACCCTACACTACCCTACACTACCCTACACTACCCTACACTACCCTACTTTACCAAACTTTTTTTTTTTTTTTAGATTTAAACTATCCTATCTCTCAAGTTGGATCGAACTGCACATGGTGTGCGAATTTTATTATAATCGGTTAAGTGGTTAAGGAGTCCATTGAGGACAAACATTGGGACACGAGATTTATATATATTAAGATATATATAAAAATCTCACGGTGCATTGTTTGTTATAGAATTCCTCAGAAACGGCTCGACCGATTCTAATGAAATTTTTGTGTATATGGCCGACAGATTGTTTTTTTTTGCATTTATTTGGGCGGAATAAACTTGTTATCTTTCTTTCTTTATATATGGTAGGTCTAAGAAAAGGTAGTAGGTTAATTTTATCGTTTGCCGGGTCAGCTAGTCTAATAGGTAGGTTCAAAATCCTTCGAAACGGCTTGATTGATTTTTATGAAATTTTTTGTACATATTTGGTAGGTTTGAGAATAGATCGTAGACTAGACTACAGCTAATTATTTCTTTGAGAATGTATGTGACAGAACAACGTTTGCCGAGTCAGTTAGTCTTCGAACTATACTAATATTATAAAGAGGTAAAATTTGTAAGTTTGTAAGTTTGTATGTAGGGGGTAATCTCTGGAACTACTGGTCCGATTTGAAAAATTCTTTCAGTGTTAGATAGCCCATTTATCGAGGAATGCTATAGGCTATATACCATCACGCTACGACCCACGGGAGCGGAGCAGTAACGAAAAATGCGGGTGAAACCGCAGGGGACAGCTATGCTGTATAAAAATCTCGTGTCGAAGTGTTTGTTATCGAACTCCTGTAAAACGGGTTGATTGATTTTTATGAATATTTATGTGTATATTTGGTAGATCTTTTACGGTGCCTCTGTAGATGATGATTGATGGTTTATGGTTAAAATTGAGAAACTTCCTTTTCTAAAGTCGGTTAAAACTTGTCAAATAGCAAAAAATATGCAAATATTATACCGTGGGCAGTGGTTGACCTAGTAGGTGCCTATTTACTATTATAAAGTAAATAAAGCGCGTCCTCTTATCGTTTTTACTGAATATTAAGGCCGTGAGAGCCTTTTTTATTTGTACATAAGTCTTGTATACGAGATCTTAAAAAATCTGTTACCTAACTACGCAGGTTTTAGTGACTATTTATTAGTCTTTTAATTTTTTAATAATATAAACTAGTACTTGACTGAGATTCCACCTGATGGTAAGCATTGATGCAATCGTTGATGGTGAGGCGCACTAGTTTATTAAGAGCCTATTTACTCTAGCCTTGAAGACACCCAAATTATAATCAGGCTGGAAAATGATCCAAGACGCCTAGATGGACCGATGACATGATGATGGTTGTCACGGAAATCCGATGGATGCGAGACACACGGGATCGGTCGTTATGACGACATTTGGGGGAGACCTATGTCTAACAGTGAATTTAAACAACTTAGGTGTATAAGCATCAGATCATCATCATCATCTCAGCCGACAGACGTCCACTGCTAGACATAGGCCTCCCCCAGGCGTCATATACATAGGTTAAAATACATACAGTAAAGTTACATTGGCCCTGGTATATAACTTTGGCCCAAGCTTTTTAACAAACTTGGGCTTGAACTTGATAACGAACTTGGATGAAAGTTGCGGACGACGAGTAATAGGTAGCTCGCCCTCTTGCCCTAAATTACTTCTCTCGCTCTACGATTTGCCAAATTACTTCTAATTTGGCGAGCTACTGCACCAAAAAAAAAATGGCCCTGGAAAGGAAGGAGAAAGGAGGAGGCTTTTAAGGTATTTTATTAGATGTAGGTATTTATATTGAGGGCTTGCAGAAATTGTTACTTAGTTATTTATACTTGCAAAACAAATTCTGATTAAATAACTACAAATAATACAATTTTAATGACCGTTATCCTAGTAATTATATGTTTACCTAAGGAAAACCATCAAAATAATATTACTGTTAGAATTATTCGAATTTACTATTCCTCAATACGCATGAAATATAAATAAAAATAAATACTTTGACTGCCTCGTTGGTCTGGTGGTCGCAGGAGCGACTGCTGAGCAAGGGGTCCTGGGTTCGATTCCTGGGTCGGGCAAAAAGTGCTATTGGGTTTTTCCATTAGGAATTACTCTGTAGCTGCCCGGAGTTTGGAAGTTGGTGGTGTGATACCCCCGTGCCTCGGAAAGCACGTAAAGCCGTTGGTCCTGCGCCTGATCTCTCCCCGGTCGTGTCGGAATGCCGTCCCATCGGACTATGAGAGTAAAGGAACAGAGAGTGCACCTGTGTTTGCGCACACACTTGTGCACTATAATATCTCCTGCGTACTTGGCTAATCTCTGTTGAGATTGGCCACCGTGATCGAAATTCGGTCGGGGAGGATTATTTTTAAATAAAAATTAAAGTAAATTAATAATTTTTAGTAACACTTAATTAGGGCTCATTATTACTCAATTTTCGCTGTCCGTGTGTGTCTATCAGAGAGCTGTATCTTATAAAACCCGTAATAGGTAAACCGTCGAAATTTTCACAGAATATGCATCTATCTTACTATCGCCGTTATTACAAGAAATTCAGGAGTTATAGGTTACTATTAGTCAAGCGTGCTCCATCGTTGACCGGCGATCAAGTGAGACAGTGGTCGAATTCGAGGTATATTCATTGCCTCTGCCACCACAAGGGAGGTAGTAAAGGCCTCACATAGATTTTGGGCTGGAGTCACCGGAACAATGAAATAAAAAGGCTAATTGATGGAACACAGATGGATTTTAGTCGGTAAAAGTTTGACTCGAGTTCTCGTTCCACCCAAGAGCGGGAGAAGTCATTTGATTATTTCCCACCTTAAAAAAAAAAACACAAATGCATCAGTTAAGGGTCGCAAAAGTATTATTAATAAACTAACTAGCTTTACCTAATAACTATTTATTCCCGATGCTGGTGGGCTACTATTTTTTGTATTTTTGCCCTCTATGAAAAGCCCTCTCGATCGTTGTGTGTGTGTAGTCTAGTATTTGCAGAATTACTTTACTTTTATTTAAAAAAATATCAACTCATATTGCACAGTAACTAACTAACATTACTCATTAAAAATGAGAATTCCTAAAGTGTGAGAAGCAGCTCTGATATTTTAGGAAATCCCATTTTTTTAGTGAAGGTTGACAGGTTGAAGATCAACGATGATTGCTGCTTATCTTCTGTTCGTTTATACCATTTTATTAAGTCATAATTTTCCCTGTAGTTAATTAATTTTATGATGACCGGTTGTTTGGCGACGCTTGGGGTAGGCTTATGTCCAGCAGTGGACGTCAGCCGGTTGAAATGATGATTAGTGCAACAAAAAGTACTTATTGTCTTTACGTTTTGCCCTTTGCTATTCGTTTAAGAATATTTGACCAATATTGTCCAGACATAGAGACTTGTTGCGGTTCTACCCTGCACCTAACGTTTTACAACTTAAATTAAACTGTTAAAGGGATGTGGATGGAGTTATTCAGGTTCTACCCCTATTTCTCGCTCGTATGATTGTTTTATTGTCGTTACGGATAGTCAGAAGCCAATAAATCTGACTCCAGTCTTGCCTTGAAGTACCGTGTTACCCCAGTTCATGGTAACATCTCTTTGTGCGTGGAACACACGCGTCTTTGATCCAGAATTGGTTCTTATTGGACGACTGGACGGCGAGCTACCCATAGCTCGCCATATGGTACCTATCCGAATATTTTTCAAATTTGGTATTATATCACTGTTAAAATTCCTGTGGAATATTTAGTAGTATTCTCATAAAAATGAGACCTGTGTTACTACAAGGAGATCAATATAACGCTGATATGCTTGTGCTCATACAATTTTAGGGAGTATAGTAATTAAGAAAACGAATCTAGCCATTAAACAGAAAGAAAAAAACTGTTGTATACTTCCAATTATCACATATTACGTTCAATAGCAGACATACCAACACACACGATAATTGAATTAAAATTATGCGAAAAGCTAAAACAAATGGTTTTGCATGTATTCCGTAGTCGCAGCCACGGTTATACAAATAAAGCTTTTTAGGTAACTTGGCAACAAACCATCATCATAATGTATAAACTGTTTTTTTTTACGCACACATAGACGTATTGTTTATGTTTGTGTGCGTGTGTGCGTGTAGGCGTGACGACGGCCGATAACACTATCGGACCAAGCCTTGCAAAAATATACAACAAACATACACAGTATATGTAGTGTATGTATGTATGTACATATAGCACAGGTGTGGTTTGTTTCTTGATAATTATGTAGCCAAAAATAAATAATAACTTCTCAGGTCCGTATTGGGGCTTCTTAAGGTGCGCGGCCATCTTTTAATTTTTTACATTTTTAATTATAATACAATGAGTCTATTTTGAGTTTGGTTTAAATAATTAGTGTTGTGTAAATAAATATTTAACAAGAGCAGTGGTGGCCAAGTGGTAACTGCCCTGATTTACAAGTTGTAGACCGCAGGTTCAAACCCAGCCAGCCGCATTACTTTGTGTAATTTATTTGATCACCGCTGCTCTCAAAACGGTGTAGAAAAACATCGTAAGGAAACCGGCATGTCCTAGAACCAAAAATGACAATAAAAAGACATGTGATATCCGCCAATTCGCACTGGGCCCGCGTGGTGGTATACGGCCCATTCCCTCTTCTAGAGAGGAGGCCTGAGTCCCAACAGTGGGAACATTACAAGGCCGACAATACAAATAAACATTTAGAGACCAATTTAAATTATTTGCTTGTCCCTAAAATGTTGTTTTATTTGGCTTTTGTATTTGCGAAGGTAGATAACAGGGTAGGTTTTTCCAGTTATATTTTCCAGTTACATTTTCGCGTTGCGTCGTTAAATAAGTAGAAAATACTGTTGTTAGAATTATTTGATGATATCCCACGCTTAACCAAAGTGGAACCCACATTAATTTGTTTTTAGTATTGTGTTTATTGTCTACATTTCTTTTAATCTCTTGTTTGGCGGGTCGCTGGAAGAATTTTCTTTAGAAATAAGCATCATTTTTGTAGTTATTCATATTTATAATGTATTTCCTTTTATTGTGTCCTTGTATGTATATAAATAACAGTGGCGTAGCTAGTCACTAAGGGGCCCGGTATAATAAAAAAAAATGTGGCCCCCTTTTTACTTCATTGGGTTTATGTATTTCGCAACAAAACACAAACTCAAATATTAACTGACAATTCGGTGATTCGACAGGCCAATAACTTGAGATTTTTTTATTGGTAACAATTTGAGTTTTTGAACAGTAATTTTATTCTACCAACCGGGGCCCCTAAAGCCTGGGGGCCCCGTATAATTGATACGGCATATACGGCGGTAGCTACGCCCCTGATAAATAACTAGCTTCTACAAGACGTAGCCTGCTTGAATATAGCCTTTGACAAACAAACTTTGAACCCCCGTTTCCTCTCCGAAGGGGGTGACTTTTGGGAAATCCTTTCTTAGTGTTCATGTACGTCATAAAAGGAACGCTTGTGCAAAATTTCGCATTCCTAGTCTCAGTAGTTTCGACTGTGCGTTGATATGTCAGTCAGTCAGTTTCGGCTTTTACATGTATACCTAACCTAAATAATAAATTAGGCATTTAGAAAGACACTTGCAGAATTATAATGAATAATTTAAAAATACTAGCTTTAATTCCATCCTTCTTTTGACCGCATAGCATTAATTGTTTAGTTTTTAGTTACACGTTCCTCCATATCTAGGCCTACCCAAATACAAAATTAAAATATTACACACCACCATTTAAAATTCGAACCGCGCCCGCCAGACAAAAATAGCGTTTCACGTGTTAAATCTAAAAAGTTTACATGTACCGCGAATTTTAGCGCAAAATTGCGCCTTCCTACTGATAAAACAACAACAACCTAAATATTGTAGCGGCCTCGAAATCTAAATAAATTACTATCAGTATCCGACCTCCTTTTGCTTCCTAAACATTCTGAAATTGGCGCGTGCCTTCATATAAGCACGATTTATTGAATACCAGGCCTTTAAGCAATATAGATTTTTTTTAATTTTATGCAGCTATTGTTAGTGAAAATCGTGCAGTTAAGTTGTTGCTCGATTTTTATGAATATAAAGGTTTTTTAGGTGGATGGGAAGTCGTTCTATGAGTTTTCCCGTTTTTGGGTGGAGCTGGAGGGCGTGTCAGAATTTTACTGAATAAAATCCACTCGTGTTTCTTCTTAGGCTTCGCCTAAGGGCCTGGGGTTCACTCGCACAACCTGTGGCCTTAGTATGCTTCGACCTTGCTAGGCCCCTGCGCTTTGCTTTGCTGTCGTGACTTTGCGGCGCGCGTGGAACACTACGCGCCGCCAATGGCTTGAGTTCAGTCTGGACGGTTACCGGATGGTCGAACGGTGATCTACCCATTGTTCGCCGTCCGCAAGCCCACGCTTAGGAGTTGGGATCCCGGTGGATGGGGTGTGAGTGCCGTCTCCTCATGCGTGCGGCCGTCTGCTTCAGTTCTGGTGAAATCGGTGCGGTCTCTTAATAAATGAGAGGTTGGGTTGTCCTTGGGAGCATTATTATAGGACGTACAGAAATAATCGTTGGTACCACGTTTCATGAAAAGTGGCTACAGGCTCTCTGCGAATCTCCTCTAAAGACCCAGGTCCTCAAGGTTCTAAGATAAATAAAACACACAATAAATATAAATGTTTATTTCTGCCTTCTCTGTCCGAAAAACAGTTAACAACATACGTTAAAAAATACATAATTAATATATTAATTTTATAATTGTTACCGACGACCTATAATTAGTTAGATCATCTAATTAAGTAGGTACCACATGATAAAACTACTAAAGTATGAGTCTTCTGCGTTTTTAGCTCACAATCGCCATCAAAATACATGTTTTATTAAAAAAAACCTTAAAACAACTAAACTAATTAACATATTTTAATTTTTCAATAAAAAAACATATTAAAAAAAACAGTAACTAATTGGCATCAGCAACAGGATCCAAGCTACCTACCATCGGTCAGAGCTCCAGAGAAAGAAACCTCCTAATAAGAGCCGTATCCAAGAGTACCGCTTTCTGAATCAAGCCCTTGATCCAGCCTAAGGCTCGCGTTAGGCGACTGGATCAAGGGTCCTAAGGTGTTGGCCGAGGCTCGTGGCTATTAAGCCATCGGCTGATGCAACTATAGGTACAATGATCACCGAGTCGACTTCCCACTTGTGAACAACCTCGAAAGCCAAGTCAAGATTCTTGATTTAATATATTATTATTTGAAAAAAATGCATAATAATATATTATTATTATCATAACTAAAGTTCTAAAAATAGTGTTCAAAAACAAAAACTTCTAGTTAGTTTGGTAGTTAAGTTTTTATAGTACGCATCGAAAATATATAGCCATCTAGATGTATGATTTATTCATTAGGTTCTCGAGTTACCAACCAAGACAGTAGATATGAAACAAAGTTAAATTATCAGTTTCGTTTACAAGAATTTGTAATCTCAAAATGGCGAAAAATTTCCATGTATTAACAATATTTACCGTTGTTGTTACAGAATTGGGTCAAGGGTTTGATCCAGAAACTATAAATTTTGAGGACAATGCTTATATTGTTAGAGACTTGAATGTTTATATCCATGAACCAATCTTTTTGGCACTTTTTTTTTAAATAATATAAACTAATGCTTGACTGCGTTCCCATCTGATGGTAAGCAGTAATCATTAAAGTTGAAGCGCACTAGTTTATAAAGAGCCTTCAATCTTGAAGACATTCAAATTATAATCAGAAGGGAAGACGGCAGCAGGCAACATTTCTCGTAGAACAGATGGTCGATGGGGAGTAAGGTTCTGGAATGGCGACCACGTACCAGGAGACGCAGTGTTGGAAGGTCCTACAAGATGGACCGTTAACCTGGTGAGGGTCTAGGGAATCTGATGAATTGAAGATGCACAGGATCGGTCTTTGCGACTCGTGGTTGCGACGACGCTTGGGGGAGGTCTATATCCAGTTATGGAGTGTCTGTTGGCTGAAATGATGATTGATGATGACGATGATCTAAAACCTGTAGCTTTGGACTCTGTTCCTCATTCCACTGGCATTCTATTACAAAAATAACTATATAAACAAATGATAATAATAAAGTATGGCAACAGTCTCCATCGTATAACAAGTTCAATGCGTTTATTTCATAAAATTGATCCTGTTGAACCAATCAATCACTTATATCACAACACTATTCATTGTCTATGGCAACTCTGACGCCATGTTTGTTTATGAGATAAGACGTTCATGCTACACTACTGTACTACTTATTTAGATTTTTTACAATTCAAATCGAATTAAATTGCAAAATTCTAACATTAACATCAGTTTATAATGTAAAGGTATTTAAATTTATGCAAATTGTGTTAAATAATCTAAATATTGTTGGTGCTAAATTGCTGATATGTGAATAGATTTGTATAACTGCCGTAATGGTTTGATGTATTTTATTTGAGGATTAGGGTAATCCAAGGTCGTTTTCTAACCATACCACTTTTCGTATATACTCGTATGTATGTCATAGTCAAAACTAAGGTAACTTGATCTAAATTCTGTATAAAGTACCTACATCAGATTAGTTAAAACAACTATAAAATTACAAATATTTACTTAAAAACCTGTTTGGTTACTTAGTTTTTTTGCGAGCATTTTTTAAATATTTTTTGTGAGTGATTCTAGGTAACTACTAAAATGATTCGCATTTTTTAAAACTAATAATTCATTAGGATCCCTTATTAAGCAGGTAATTTGAATTTATTTTAATTTCATTAAGTATAGTTTGATTCTAATTTTGATTTAAAATTTTGATTTTGATGTTAATTTTGATTTAAATCGGACTATTGTCTTTTTTTTTATAAAACCATCCATATCGCTGTCAAAGCTGACAGCGTTGCCACGTTGGGTGGCATTACTGATACTTTGGGTAACAATGCTGATACCTTGGGTAGCAATGCTGATATCTTGGGCAAAGTATAGCTCAGTACTCCAAGGTCATGCAAAAAGTTGACCTTAAAAAATGTTAATTCAAAAATGTCTCATTGCAAATACTTTCATTGTTTTCTTTTACTTTTCCCTGTCTAAATGTCTCATCTGATAATCCGTTAGCTATTGCTATATTGAGATATTGGATCATGAAAACCCACTAGTTAGTCATTATATCTTCTGGTTCGTTCTATACCCTCAACATGACTTTTTTTGTGGCGGGAAATCACTAAATCAATTTTCTCACTCAGGTTGGAACAAGAGGAATTGTGAGACTATTACTGACCCCCTCATGGTCCTTGGCCTTTTGCGCTTCTCAAGGTGACTCTTTAAGCAATCCCGTTGCCTTATGTAAGATTACTGCCTATCTTTTTGTTTATAAACAGTATATCGTTAAGCAAGATATTACCTACTTTCAAAGAAACTGCATTTCCTATCGTATTTGTCATCATTGTAAATTCACTATTCTTCTTCTTCAAATGTGATGTATATATTTTTATTTTTTAATGTTACAACGTATACTGGTATTCAGCTAAATCCGGCTTGACTGGAAGCCGACCCCAATATAGTTGGGAAAAGGCAAGGCAGATGATGATGTTACAACGTGTGTGTTTTTGCTTACATACTTTACAAATATACAAAAAGACACAAATTCCTTAATTATTTCATTCATAGCTTCTTCCATTCATTCATCTTTTACTTAATTCAATTCATAAATATAACCTACACTATGACGCCATTCCTATCTACATATAAAGTGATAAATAAAAATGTTTATTTCACATAAAAAACCTTATCCGTATCAGTGAGTGGTTGCGTAGGTAAATAATATTTGTTTTTGCTAATATTTCATACATATCGATTTGTGTGTCAGTAGATTTATTTGTTTTATTTGTGTTATCTATTTAGTCCATGATTGGAAAAGTGGTTTCTCAGACGGTCGTTGTAGTGAGATGGTAATCATTGTGGGTCATATCTGTATCAAGATCTATTGTTCAAACTTCTTTGAAGAAGTTGCGTTTTAAATTCGGCGATTCTTCATGCTATAGTGGTTCTCTTGCCTTAATCATATTCATTCTTAATTCGATTATGCAGAGAAACTCCTACAACTACATCTTCATGTTTGAGTTTCCTTGCGTTATCGAATCAGGAATAAAGATATCCGCAACAGAACCAAGGTTACTGACATAGCATGAAGAATCGCCAAAATTAAGACGCAATGGGCAGGGCACAGGACACAACGTTAGGGCTGAAAGGTTCTGGAGTGCTGCTCAATGTGGCGATACTAAGGGAAGGTCTATGTCCAGCATTGAATGTCTTCCGGCTGAAATGATGAAGATAATGATGACCACCAGAAGCTACACTTCATTATCATCTACAACCCGATATTGCTCATTGCTGAACCTTTCATTTCTTGTACCATACTCTACACACTGTGCCACCCACATCCAGGTTTTGCTCTCGATGGTAACAATGAGCAACACTTCTTCGTGATAATTCATGAAAGTCTTAAACTTATTGTTAGTACACTCAATCATATCTTTGATCGCAAATATACGAGTATAGGTTTCGTCATGAAATAAATATATGAAATTCTTGATGATATATGAGTCAGATTTTTCGTTTTCAACTTTTTAAGAATGTGTCATTCAACAAGTTAATCGAGTATAATTAATACTCATACTGACTAACTTCTGCCAGCGGTTTTGCCCACGTAAAAATAGGTTTCTTCATCCAAAATTTGGACATTTGTTTCAAACCATAAGTGGACGAATTTTGAAAAATCTTCCTTAATGCTCGATTACATTATAAAAGGAAACCATAATTATTTAAAATTTTATGCTCCTAGTCCTTGTAGTTTCGGTTGTACCTTGATATGTCACTCAGTCAGTTTCTCCTTTTATATGTAGATATAGATAAATCGGCACCTACATTGATACATACAACACTTCCTTTATTATATCATTATAAAAGATTACGCCTGTTGTAAAAATATTATGTTTGTATAAACCGTATCGTTATCTTTTAGAATTAGGTCCAGTTGAACTAAGTATATTCTGATATAGTTAAGTGGTCATTTGTAAGTGTAAGTGTGGAGATTAATAGATTTGCAGTTTTAAGGATCATCAATTCATAAATCAACTCAATTCAGTCGTTGTGGTGATAGCTTAAGTCCCGTAAAGGACGTCTTTTGTCCAATATGGTGATGATGATAAGTATAGTTGTGTTCATAGTGATATGATCGATGATAAACTTATCAAATGGTTTGGGCCCAGTAGGTGTGGTTACGTTAACTGCAACATTAGTGACACTCATTAAAGCCTCCAAAATGCAGGTGTATGGGAAGTTGAGGCACTCCAACGTATGACTCACGTTTTGGACAGAAACACCGCACTGACATTGAATATCTGACGGACTCTCTATAAATCTCATTTCGCCAAGTTGTGTTCTATGCCTAGTGATTTAAATTTATGGATTGGTCTAAAAACACCAAGCTAGATAGGGATAATAGATACATTATTATTTATGATGATAATAATTATTGAAGTTAATAAACTTTTCTTTTAAATTCTTAGTCATAACATTCTCAGTCTCTGCTATTTTTACTGCTACAACAATTCCAATACAGTCTTCTTATGCCTACTACACATAATCATCACTTCTTGCATCGTCTTTATATCATCTACCTATGTTTCGATCAAAACATAGTTTCATATTATTATGCCTATTACCATATGGATAAACAAAATGATATATCTTATCTTTGAGCATGATACAAATCAATATATGTATGTGTAGATTTTACAACTTGTTGTTTTGTGCATGAACGACTTTTTATTTTAATCTATTTTGGGATCGACTCGAAATAAAGGAATGTAATTGTTTATTTTGTTTGTGTAATTTATCAGATTTTTAAGCTCGAATAAGCAGGGCAAGTTGGATTTTATATGTTGCTAGCTTCTACCAGTGGTTTTGTCTGCGTTAATGTTGGTTATTGTGGTCGCGAAGGCTTGTCAAAGATAGTTAAAAAGTAGCCTATGTCCTTGGAGTTCAAACTTGCTCCGTACCAAATTTCATCGAATTAGTTCTGTAAGTTAACCGTGAAAGTATAACAGGCAGACAAAGTTTCTTTCACACTTATAATATTAGTAAGAACAAATGTCTTGTCAGTTTTATAAACTTTTGTACTATCTGTGTAAAATTTATTGTTTCTTTATCATCTGTAGGATATTTTACTAGATTTAGGGCCTGTTTCACCACCTACGATTAAGTTGCCAATATCTTACTTGGCAGATAATTTCATACAAAATCTGTTCCATTTTTGAATTTACTCAGGAAGTAGTGGCTACTCGGACATTGTGAAATAGGCCCTTAGTCTCCCGTAAAAGTAGATATTTAAAATGTGAGGAACCCCTATTGCCAAATAAAAAAAATATACAAGTTAATACTTACTTAAAATTGTCCAGAGCTCAGAAAAATTACCATTCTCATCACATCATCCATCAACCATCCATTCATCCATTCTCATTTTTTTTTTATTTCTCTCCAATAGTGTTACTTAGGAAGACCAGACTTAATTGGACAGATTTAATCTTAAAACTTAAAACTCTCTGAAGCTAATACAAAAAGTTAGGTGTCCCTCAAGGTTCAGAGACCTTTTGGGACCCTTTCATAATTTATTCAGTATATTTGTCGCTACAAGATTAGATTTTAAGAAAGGACTCTACACACTACACTAGTTCAATATGTACTTATTGATCTTATATTATATATATTTAGTTCAATAAGTTCATAATGAACGATGGTCTTTCTATAATTTGAATGTCAATGTCATGTCCGTGTCCCCGTGCCTCGGAAAGCATGTTAAGCCGTAGGTCCCGGCTGTCATTTGTAGATCTTTGGCAGTCGTTACGGATTGTCAGAAGCCAGTAAATCTGACTCCAGTCATGCCATGAAATACCGTGTCACCCCAGTTAATGGGTTGTGGAGGCAGACCTCCAGAGCGACTGCCTACCAGAGTAGGCAGCCGCTCCTCGTAAAATACTGGTATTCAGCTAAATCCGGCTTGACTGGAAGCCGACCCCAATATAGTTGGGAAAAGGCTAGGCAGACGACGACGACTCAGATACCCGCGAAACGAGACACAATAGTATAACAATAACAGCGCGGTCTCATAGGACCGGTTGGGGATTTAAACGCTAACAGTAAATTTGACTCCAGTCTTGCTATAAAGTACCGTGGTTACCCCAGTTAATGGGTTGTGGAGGTCTGGTAGGCAGTCGCTCCTCGTAAAATACTGGTATTCAGCTAAGTCCGACTTGACTAGAAGCCGACCCCAATATAGTTGGAAAAAGGCTAGGCAGATGATGATGATGATTGTTTTAACTGTCCAATGCCAGTTTGTAATCGTTCGGCGAACTTTTGGTCACATCTTATTATATATGCACAGAATGTATTGTGGCCGAACTTCCGTTGAACCGACGACCAGCCGACCGTTTGGCCACGGCATGCGAGTTTGGCGGTGGATTATTTGCCGAAATTTGCAATAAATTGTATACTATTAAACTTGAACTTTAACTTAGTATTATGATGACGTTGAAATATTGGTTTAAAAACTGATAGTTTCACTTTCAAACACTGTTTTGATTTTTATTCAGTCACATCATTTAGAAATCATCGAATATAGGACAATGCTTATTACCGGTATCAGTCAGTATGGGGTAATACTCGTATACAGCAATTAGGTTGTCATCATCATCTTCCTTCTCTTATTTCGTGTCCGGCTTATTGTTTTCGCCTTCAATCTTTTTAAATTGCCACCACCGCCCCTTTACAATTGTCCACATATTTGACATATTGATCCGTCTATTTTTATTATATTTCTCTGCTCTTATAAACGTAAATTTGTTCATTATTTCGTATAATATTTGAGAGAAAATATAATTACACGAATATTATGTTGTCTATTATTCTTTTTCATAATTTATATTAATTTAGGTTCTAATTCCACCATCATTTTTAATTTAAAAATATTTTTAGGAAGAGTTTTGAAGAAATATTTTAAAATTTAATTAACATGCATAAAAAACCATAAACGATAATCAAATAAAATTTCTGCACCTAGTCCTATAGCAAAAAACAGCAAAACCCACGAACTAAACAAGCTATAAACATTTTAATTGGTTTGTTTGTTAGTACATAGACATAATAAATACAAGAACAATGTAGGAAAGGCGGCCATATTCCCAGGGTATTGTTACCAGTTTCCCTCGGTGTACTGTTTGTACAACGTTGCATAATCTCGGTTACATATTAGAGTTTTTTATATCGTGATCTGGTAAGAAATACTTGTGGTTCAGGATGTGTGTAATGTCTAATAAAAAGAGGTCCATATGAACGAATTTACTGCAAATTTGGTGGAAAAAAGATTTATAGATATTTCACAAACGTTATAAATATATTACCAATTGTTTTTGCAAATTTTACTAAACCTTTGATAGATTTTGAAGGGAAATATGCATATGCTAAAGAAGAAAAGACGAAAGAGTCGCAAATTCTACACTTGTGTAAATTGTATCAATAAGATATAGATCTAGATTTAAATTATCTAAGTGACTAAATATTAGATCTAATAAAAACAAAGGCAGACAATAGGCAATACTAACTTGATTTAGGACTTTTGATAAACTTTCATTGATTTGAAACAGATTTGATTGAAAAGGAGTACACCACGTCACCATAATTTTAAGTAATGGACATCAAAGAGATCAAAAATAATTTAAGTATATTCGGTAGGTGTCGTATATTCGAAATTGAATTTTCATTATAGGTATAGCTTATTGAAATGATTTATTTTAGTCATCTGTATAAAATAATTGCAATAATATAATTCAAATTAATTTATAGGTACGTATCATAATGGTTACAAAAATTAAATGAGAATTTCATATGATGTCCATCAACCTGTAAACGTCGATGGTTTAAAAATTGTAACTCCATTCTACTTCATGGAATCCTTCACAAAGCTATTGGGGACATATTTGCATATTTCTCTTATTTAGAATACCACTAAATTTAGAGCATTTACAAAATATATTTGAAGCAAAACAATCAATTTACTGCACGGTTAGGTAAAATTCTTTATATATTGCTTCCGTTATCCTTAACAAAGCCTTAATTGCTATAAGTAAAATATCTGAGCACTCTACAGCGGCAGTTACTTTGTTATAGGTAACTAGATAGGTATAATTAACAATAATGCATTGTTATGACATGTCGCTATTACAATAGTCATGTTTCCTTTCACAATGTCTAACAATCTTAATTCTAACTGTTATCTATCGCTTGATCTTACAGTGAGCACATCCATCGTAATATTTAAAGCATAAAAATATCTGTACGTAAGTCAGACAGAGAATTTATTACCTACTCGGGCCGTGCAAACAACAACATTTTGTGTACCGTCCTCGAACACACAGAGCCGGCTGTGAAAACATACGAACACACACACAAACACATATTCACACACAAAACAAACCAGGAAACGTCTAGCGAAAAACAAACAAGGGGTCTTTTGTATTGTGTAAACAATTGGTTGATCGTATGCAACAGGCGTGACGTCGCCTCGAAAAAAACGCTACAGGTTATCTGCCCTAGATGGCGCTGTTATAACGATATTAGTCAACTAGCTGACTATTAAGTTCTGCAATGCATAACTAGATGGCGCTAAATTAAATTTTTAGTTTTATATAAGTTTTATTGGCGCATGTTTACACAAATACACATAAAATGATTCAAAACTTGATGATAAATGAGAGATGTTTGTAAAGTTGAAATGTAAATAAAATGTTAGGTATATTTACAGCTTGTGCGTTACTTGCTATCAATGTATGAGTAATAAGTAGGGAACTAGATGAAGTTTTATTTTATACGGTGCCTGAAGGTTACACTATTTTGAAATATTTTTTATTGGTTTTCCTCGGCTTTGCGGTATTGTCAGAATTTGTAGCTAGCTTTTTTGTATAGCTATCTTTAGACTGGCTATCTCTATCTATACCTTCATGATCACTCTCTTGACTTCCCAGTTTAAAAAATATCAAAGCATTTCTTTGGTCCCCTATATTTTACCTCACAGTCTTACCCAAAACAAATTTTATTTTGTACATTATCATGGTTTTCGGTCCAAAGAATAAAAAAGATTAAGGCCAAATAAGCCCTATAATTTGCTCAATCTGGGTATCAAATTATAGAACCCAGACAAAGTCAAATAATGCCAGGATCTATTGAAGAGTTCCTTTGTCCATTTTCTTTCAAAAGCTTTTATTTCAGCTTATAGATATTTATTGTAGGGTTGGAGACAATCGAAAAGTTGTTTATCAACTGGGTTTATAAAGAATCAAGGTCAGATCACCCTATTGCTGTCTAAGATATCCATCCGTTTGTATGTCAATACTGTCTGGTTTTTATTGTAGTCTGTTAAATATTTCAGGATGTGGGTTTGTTTCGTTTGGGACGGTTTTTTAATTGTGTCTACAGACACAAATTATAAAACTCTTGCTTCTTTTGATCTGGGGTTAGAAATTGTCCAGTAACTTCTTCCAGTCTGGGTGGTGCGAGAGTTGTGTAACAGAGCCGCGATAAATCTTTAGAATAATCTGGCAGACTCTCTTTATCATGGTTCATTTGTGTCTTATGTCATCTTCTACCTTAGTCTTCTATAAGTCATCATCATAATACGAAGTCACACACATTCCAAGCTTCGTCAATTTGGTTCAATAATACAACAAAAATAAGTTATGTTATTTAAATATTGTCCACACATTGAAATTCAAGGATTTTTAGTTTTCAAGGACTCTTATACAATATAAGAAATCATCAAATAAATTCTGCTTTAAATAAAGTGAAAGGGCTGTCTAATTTTTACTGAATAAAAACCCATTTATACTTATTCCTTCAATTGTCTTTTGCGTTTCGACAAAAATTGTTTCTCCCATTTATCTATTTAGTTTTTATATTAAGTAACTCTAAGTATTTCCTTCCTTTTTCTTCAATACCTGCAGCAAATAGAAATATGATTTGCTTTCATATTTGATGGTGTTTCCATTCCATAAGTTAAACATGCCGTGTTATGATACAGTTGCGGGACAGGTCGTGTTTTGAGCTATCGTATGTCATACAACTACTGTTGATCGTTTTCAACAGTTTTTGTTTATCTTAATGCAGTGTTTTGGACAGCAATCGGTTTTATATTGGCTGGCGAGCATCATTCTTTGTTGTGTATAAGTTGGTGAGAGAAGGCAGTGATTCTTGTGTAAGTGAAATTGTGTGTGATTTTAAGATAGTTATCCTGTTTAGAAATAGTCGGTAATTTGATTTAATGGACGTTTTTTTTTCCAAATTTGTTGAAAGGGTTGAAGTGATGGTTGAGGCAGTATCACTGCATGCTGTGGTCTTAATAAAAAATATATATTCAAACCTTATGAGTAATTAAAATACTACCTGATGAGCTAAATGATTCTAAATCTAAATATTCTATAGGGTTTGCTAACCAGTATTTAAACTTATCATATTACATTTTATTCTAAAATAGTCCTTAAAATCGCAGTGTATTAAATCCGTAGATACCATAAATGAGGAATAAATTTATAAATATACGAGTTCTCATAGAGAAAATTTACGCTTTTCAAGAAAGCTTTAGTTTACGTGTTGCATTCACCCACCATCTGATATATTTTGCCTTTGGATTTCTGTAACTAATAATAGCTACGAGTATGTTCCACGTAGGTCTAAATTTTTCTATAGCTGGCTCCTTGATGTTTATGAAATAGGATATTAACAAAAATGTTTTGCTTAGCTAGACTGACCATAGAAACAAAATATTTTGTTTCAGAATAGTGTCGCCTTCAGGTGTCATTTTACAACCAATTGTTCTTTCTAAACAACTAACGCCTTAAAAGCCATGACTTTCTTTGTTATTATCGTCTTTATCGTTATGGCAATAGAGTTTGATTTCCTGTCGATTGTTTGGAGTTATATGTGTTATATTATGGCCTATCTAGAAATTAGTCATAGGCAAAGATTGCCGGGCAATATTTAAAAATACTACTTATTGTTTGTGTAATACTATTGTAGGTGAATGTTAGAACTCCTGGAGTACAGCTGCGTCACTGTTGGTGGTTTTAAATTGTTTGACTAAGTAATTAAAAATCACAATAATTATAATAATTATGTATTTTCCTTAACAGTAGGGTAACGTTTTGTTTAACAGGTTAGTTAATTACAAAAATCTAGACTGTTTTTATTTTATTGTTGTCATATTACAACAAAAATAAGTTCCTGATTTTTGTAGAGCATTTATTAAACATCATTCGTAAATAAGCATTGTGATTAATTTACGTATTCATTGTTAGATTCAATAATTATCTAAAAATTATGTAATGTCAATATGTGTCAGACGGAGTACGGTTGTAGCGAATATAATCGTAGAGCGTAGTAGTATCGTGTAGCATTACACCCATTGTTCTAAATAGATTGACATAATTATTTAGAAAAGAGAGTCAGTGCATATTATATGACCATAGGATATATGTCAACGACCATCTGACGCTGGATAATAAAGCCTTACTCAATAAAACGAAGATATTGGCAAAAGAAAAAGGCTATGAGTACGTTTGGGTATCAGGCTGTAAAATCCTTATTCGTAAAAACCAGGCGTCACCGAAGCACCACATTAGAAGTGAACAGGATTTAAAAAAGTTTTTTTAGTCAACATCATAGCTCGTTTTCCTGACGCACTAATGTTGATCATCGACTCATTACGTTTAAGTTTGAGAAACATTGGTAATCGTTTTTTATGCGCATTCCATTCTCGCCTACCTTTTGTTCGCTTATCGCTCGATGTCTATTCATTTAACTCATTAAGCTTTAGTTTTTGCTATTTGGGTCTTTATGTTTATGCTAATGAGAGCGGGATCTGCTTGCACTTGAAGCTTTTTTTTTATATTGACTACCGTATGAAAGCAAAATATTTGTTGAACTTGAACATAACATATTACGCATGTTCTACCGACTTTGTTTTAATAAATTTGGCTTCTACTTTTTTTGGCTTACAACTACCTCACTTTATATTGACTTTTGTTGATGTTAGTTTTTTCTTGAGACATCTTTTGAACGATATAATTAATATCTTACACTTTATTATGTTACTGATACGTTTAAAAAATTTAGTGCTAATTTTGAACAATGTAGTGTTGCATTTAGTAAATCTACGTAAAACTTTGTTTTGCTTAAAAATACCTCACTTTGTATTTGCTGCGACTTTTATTGGCATCAGTTACTTGAGACATCGTGATACTGATATAATTATTATTATTTTAGCCATTTTGAAATTAGTGTTAAATATAATCAATTTAGTGTTATATTTAATAAATCTAGCTGACGCGTTGTACTGCTTTCAACTACCTAATGTCATGTTTACATCGACTTTTATTTTCATAAATTGCCTGGGACATCGCTTTACCGCTACAATTCATATTTTACTCATTATTATTTTACTGTTACTTTTAACTTACGATGACGCCTATTAGTATATACTATCAAAATGTTCGTGGGCTACGGACAAAAACATCTGTTTTCTACAGGAATGTATGTATGAATTCGTTTGATGTCGTTTGTCTATCGGAAACATGGCTCATTGATGGCATTTCGGATAGTGAATTGTTTGATGACCGATATTTTGTATGGAGACGTGACCGTAATTATTCGCAAACAAAACAGTCTATGGGGGGAGGAGTCCTCATAGCTGTGCGCCGTGAACTTGTCGCCGATGTCCGCAATGAATGGTGCTCGTCCGCCGAGGATTTGTGGGTCACTTTAACATTACATCAATCGAAACCTAAGGTAACGTATAAAATGCACATCTGTGTTGTTTACATATGTAATCAGCAGTCTGGCAACTCTTTGATGCTTCAATTACATAACTTCGCTGACAACTTAGCTCAAATTGTACTTAATCAGCCCGCAGACAAGTTCTTGATTCTTGGTGACTTTAATCAGTCGAATATTGACTGGCACATGACGGTGGATAGTGATTATCTTTGCCCTAGTAACTTGCATGGACCAATACAGACTACCTTCTGTGATACTCTTACAGCATGCAATTTGTTGCAGTATAATTCTCATCGTAATGTGAATGATAGAATTCTTGACCTCGTGTTGTCGAATAATGAAGTTAATGTCACCAGCAGTCAGAGTCCCTTAGTGGAAGAGGACTTGCACCATAAAGCACTTTGTATATCTGCGGAGTTTGTTCAACTTCATCAGCTGCATGCTCGGCCTCGAGTCAAGTTTTTATACACTATGGCGAATTATGACACTATTAATAAAGAAATGATGGCAAGAGACTGGCCATTAGAGCTAAGCAGTAGGTCTTTCGAAGAAGCTGTTAACTATTTTTACGAAATTATCAACGTACTACACACTAAGTATATTCCTACTAAAATTATTGTCCCGCGTGGCAAGTATCCGCCTTGGTACAAAGGTCCTCTTATCAAAGTACTTAAGGAAAAGGCTAAATTCCATGCTAAATTTAAAAGGTATGGAAATATTTCAGATCATCTTTCCTTTAACACTTTACGTAGGCGCGCTAAAGATATGGAGAAGAGAATGTTTGATGAATATATTGCAAACATAGAATTGGCTATTTCCAAAAATCCCAAGGCTTTCTGGCAGTACGTTAAATCGAAGCAGCAAACAAACTGTTACCCGACTGTTCTTAAGTTCGGTGAAATTTCATCTAGCAACGGGGATGAAATTTGTAATATGTTCGGTGACTATTTCTTCTCTAACTTCCAAGAGCGGACCGATGTCGATGAGCGTTCAGTTGAACACTCATCGACTTCAGACTTTCTCATCGATTCATCTGCTGTTGGGATTGATGAACCTGAGTGTCAGACTGCTGGTTGTTCATCTGACATATGTACTATTGACATACGGGAGGAGGAAGTATTTCGGTTGCTGAAACAATTGGATTTGAATAAATCCGCAGGCCCTGATAACATTTCTCCAGTCTTCATATCTAAATGTGCCAGATGTCTATCGGTTCCGTTGACAATTTTATACAAACGCTCATTCGAATTAGGGGTTGTGCCTGCTATCTGGAAGTCAGCGTATATAACGCCGATTCATAAAAAAGGACCCAAGGACAGCATAGACAACTACAGACCAATTTCTAAACTTTGTGTGTTCGCTAAAGTCATGGAGAAGATTGTACATAAACAACTGTCCTCATCACTCAAACTAACTTTTTCTGAACATCAACATGGTTTTTTAAAAGGTCGTTCTACTACATCCAATCTTGCGGTCTGTAGTGACTATCTGACGGAGCATATGTCCAGGAGGGCGCAGGTCGACGTTGTATACACTGACTACAGTAAATGTTTTGATCGTATTGATCACGCGCTCCTCTTGCGTAAGCTGTTACTGGCTGGAGTGAGAGGTAATTTATTTAGATGGTTTTCGTCATACGTGGAAAACAGGTGCCAGACGGTGGTCCTGAATGGGTATGCGTCAAAAGTGATGTACATTCCGTCCGGAGTTCCCCAAGGGTCCTTACTGGGGCCCTTGCTATTTAATATTTTTATTAATGACATTGCTTCTTGTTTCCTACATTCGAAAATTTTGCTCTATGCGGATGATATGAAGATTCTTGGTCAAGTATCAACCATTGATGACGCACACTATTTACAGGAGGACTTGGATCGGTTCCATGTTTATTGTGCTAGTAATAAGTTAGACTTAAATGTTTCGAAATGCTATGTGTGTACATTTTCTCGTAAGCCAAACCCTATTACATATGATTATAAGCTATCGAACACCTCAATAGCCAGAGTCAGTGTCATAAGGGATCTTGGTGTAACTTTTGATTCTAAGCTTCTGTTTGATGAGCATATAAATAACGTAGTTAGTAAGGCTTCTAAAGCCCTAGGTTTTATATTTAGGATATCTACTGATTTTAGGAATATTAAGACGATGAAAATTCTGTACTGTGCCTTTGTCCGTAGCCATCTTGAATATGCTTCTCAAATTTGGAATCCCTATTACAATATTTATGTTAATCGCCTTGAAAGCATACAAAGAAGATTTTTGAGATACATTCAATATCGCGCAAAAACTTTTCTCCCTAATTACCTGAGTCGATGTAAAAAATTTCACATTCTACCTCTATATGAGCGAAGAAAAATAGCAGATCTCGCTTTCTTATTTAGCGTCATGAATGGATCTACTGACGTCCCTGAGCTGGTAAGCAAGGTTGGGCTTCGTGTGCCTGCTTCGTGTGCGCCTCGCCGCAGATCGCGTCTTCTTCATGTTCCGGTAGTTTCAACCAATTATCGTAAAAACTCATATTTAATAAGAGCTTCTCGTACTTTCAATACAGTGTGTCAGGATGTTGAGCTTGATTTGTTTGCAACCAATGTTAAAAAACTAAAGAAAACTTTGGCCGATCGCTTTTTTGGTACCTGAATAATATTGTGTCATGTATTACATAAATATTTGCGGTATGGTATGAGTGTTTTCGCGTTAACCCTAAGCTGTTGTCGTCTTAGTTTTAGTCACTCAAATTATTATAAGTGAAAACTTGTAAATGGCCGTCTTTTACCTATTGTATATGATTATTGTAACCATTAGCTGTAAGTTTTCCTAAAAGTAATAAAATAAAATAAAATAAAATTATATTAATAACTTCCTATCAAATACTTCGGATCTCTAACTCGAGATAATTGGTTTGATTTTAATTCCACGCATTAGTAAAATTCAATCAAATATTTAGTATTTCGGGCATTTTGAAAACAGAATTTCCAAAACTCGTCTAGTTACAAATAAAGATATTTCTCTCATGCATTTGACAGCGTCAAACAGTACAAGTACTCTCACCACAATATACAAACATAGAACTACGGGCAAGTGTAGTTTATTATTGTTTTTTTTTTTCTGTTACAGATTGTATTCAAAACATTGGAGCTGGCTTGCGTCAGTCTGGTCGAGAGTACTGTCGTGGCGTGCCGCAGGGCATAATATTAGGTCCGATATACTTTAATTGTTTTATGAAGTGAAGTGACCTGGGATTAGTGTTTTCTGGATGTGTCTCCAAAGGGATGAAGACTATGGTGACAACTTAGATGAAGCGGTGAGTAGATCTTATTGTTAATGGTGTAAGGGCGTGATTCGAGTGTCAGTTGGGGTTACAGTTTTAGTGAGTCATGTTAAGAGTTTTGTTTAAGATTTAATTTAATGTTTTACGTATTTTTTCTGTAATAATGCGAAATGTTTTATTTATTTGAGAAAGTAGTGTTTTTATACTTGGTGTCTTTATTTTATAAGTAAAAATTCTGTACTTTTGAAATAGCTTATCTATCTAGCTACTGTACAATAATTTATTTAGAGATATTAAAAAAATATTTTATATAAAAAATATTGATTGGTATTGCATGCGAAATACTTAATGAAAATAAAGTATACGCTGTTAGTTCCCACAAATCCAAATAAGCAACAAAATTAGTGTACAATAGAATACTACAAACAACCATATTGCCACTTACATGTAAAAAAACCAAAGTAAGATAAAAAAGAATTTGACCGAACTCTATAACTTTAAAATGTGGAACTAAATCTGTCTGTGTATTCTTCTCTTTAGTTATGTTGGCACCTTTGTTTAGTCTTAACGTGACACTTAGCAAGAGGCTGTGACATGAAAAATAACGGGATTTTGTCAAATAAGTTGTTAAATTTGAACTGTATTTGTTTTTAATATGGAGATCCGTCTCACGGCGTGCCTTAGAATTAGCATTATTACTAGTAGGTATTGCAATATGTAAAGTTTGCTTAAACACTTTTGAAGTAGCAACCGTATATGATTTATTGATATCTTAAATAATTTTATTGTCTGTGTCTTCGTACTGTTTGTGTATTTGTAAGTATCCATTTTAGAAAACATTTAGTTTTTGGTACAGATTATACTCACTTTATTTTCCATTAGAATGCGACACATTTTAATATTCTTTCAGTAGTTAATTGGCCGCAAATGTATTGAGTCAGCCTTTTCAGCAAGCTTCACTAAAGTAGTTAATGCTACAAAAAAAATTGTAGCTGGTTTTTACCGATATGCCGGCTGTTTTATTTATTCTGCATGTTTTCCAGTTGTGTAGACAATTGAGATATAAAACTTATATTACAATATCTACTTTTTTGAGGTGTGAAATCATCTAATCTTCTTTTGACTCATTTAATCAAACAAATCATTTAATTTCTCCCGCTTTAGATTTTAGGTGGAGTGTTAGGCTTTTCCTGACTTATCACCTGCGTTCTGTCAGTTGCCCTTTGCGTTCTAAGCTTAGCTGGTTGACTAATCCCTTTTTTACCTGAGAAATAATCGAATAACTTCTCCCGTCGTGACTGGGGTGGGAAGGAGAGTGCAGGACCTTTACTGGCTAAAATGAGTTGCGATGATTAAAGTAGTGTTGCAACCTATTTTATTAAGATTTCAAAGAATTTTTAGCTAGTTCAGTAAGAGGTTTATTAATCTGGCTTGACCCCCGAGCTTGTGGGCCCCAGGGTAATGCTTCGCTTAGCCCTTCCTTAGCTATGCCAGTGGGGTCTAAAGCTTATATTTATTATTATTAGCATTATTATTATTATTATAATATCCACTAGGAATCAATTTGCGAATTATTTAACAAAACCAAATAAAACAAAATTGTTTTCAATTCCTTATTTTTCTGTAGCGATTCATAAACCAATAATTAACTTCGACAAAAGCGTCAGTTTAATAACGATTAGGTACAGTTTTTCAAAAACATGATTATAATCTTGATTTATTCAGATTTTCATAATAGCAGCCTCTTTTCATTGCTTCCTCAAGATCTACCATCTCATCAGATGACGATGCATATTTTGGATCCAAAACATATTTTGATGTTCCAACCCTCTGTAGGGTTTAAAATATATATTTGAAAAATGAATATTGCTTGCAGACTTCTCGTCAATATATTCGAAAAATTTGTTTCTGTTTTTAATATTTATGTGTGAGGTAAAGGTATTGTTTTTCTTTCTCTTATTTATCTATAAAAACAGAAACTAACTGATATGACTGATGATATAACATCATCTCAACGTTAAGTAATGTGGTCAGAACAAATGAATAGAAAATTCGTAGCCAAGTTCATATCGTTCAAAATGAAAGAATGAAATGTAATCGTTTTTAGAGTGTTCATCACTACATCTGTAGTTTATAGTATAAATGGTAGCCAAAATTGTACATTTGACAAGCGCTACTGAAATGACCAACTTATTGTTTTCTAAAAGCGCTTTGTTTTTGGTGGATTGAAAATAGAAAACAGTCGTAACTAGGCCAGCAGGTAGTTCATAGAAATAGAAAAAAACACAATAAAAGAAATAATCACACAAATTATATATGACAGCACGGCTGAGTGTCGCAGGTTCGATTCCCGTACGGAAAACAAATTATAGCCAGCAAGTAGTTGATCCGGGTCTGGGTCCCTTGTATATGTGACTTATACTTTACATATTAGTGAACACACCTACGAAACAGGATTTGGGCGGGTGCGAGATTGCGGCGGTTAGTCCCCTCTTTAAGGAGTGGCCGAAGAGATGCCACGGCGCCCTCAACTTCCATATAACACACCTGAATCCGGAGCCCTCACTAGACTCCGGATTCAGGTGGAAGCAACGCCTGATTTTCACCATCACGCGGACCTCCCGAAGGACACGGTGGAGGTGTGCCCTCTTGAGCGGAGCACCGCCATGTCCTAGTAAGACAGTACTGAAAAAGATACTTATTGTTCTGGAACGCAAAAGGCAATTGAAAGAACATAAGTGTGGTTTTTAGTAAGTAAAAATCTGACACGCCCTTTCACTCCACCGTAAAGCGGAAGAAATCACTTAAAAAAAAGTAAACACCACATCAAAATTCATTGCATGATTTAGGAGAATATACATACAAACAAAAAACCAGTTTATTTTATACTATGTCTATACATATATACCATATTTATATTATAAACTTCCTTTAGAAAAATACACAAGTATTTTGACAAGACTTTGTTTATTTTTCTTCTTTCTTTCCTTATAAGTTTTAACCGTTTTTGACTACGCCCATATAATTACTGGTCGTCTCTCCGTTAGAACAAACTTGGTATATTATGTTTAGTTAATAAATATTGATTCAACCAGTAATGAGCTTGTCTGGGATTCCCAGAATTTACGACGGTCAGCGAAGTAACGTTTGGTTCGTAGTTTTTAGGGTTCCGTACTAAAAGGGTAAAAACGAGACGCTATTGCTACGATTCCGCTGTCCGTCGGTGTTTTATCAGGGTGTAGGTCATGAACGATGATAGCTAGTCTCATTTGGTCGTAGTTATTAGGTTCCGTACCCCTAAGAGTTAAAACGGAATCCTATTGCTAACACTCCGCTGTCCGTTTGTCATTGTCACCGGGCTGTGTCTCAGGAACTGTGATAGTTAGACAGTTGAAATTTTCACATATAATGTATTTCTGTTGTCGCTATAACAATAAGAACTAAAAAAGAAACTAATATTTAAGTGCCACTACCAAACCGTTTTTTGCTGTTTTTAGGGCTCCGTAACTCAAAAGGAAAAACGAAACCCTTATAGGACTCGTACTTGGCCGTTATTTTAATATGTTGGGTTTTAATATCCCACTTTATCTGGTTATTTAACTTTGTGATTTTATTACTATTGCTTATATTTACTTCAAGCGGTCTCTGCCCGACCTTGGTTATTATTAAGGCTCCTGAAGATAATAAGTGTCTATATTTTAGAAATTCTTTTATTACTAGACTAGTTTCTGCCAGCGGCTTCACTCTCATGAAAGTCAGTTTCTCCATAAAAACCTTTGAATTTGCGTCCTAAGGGAAATGAAACGGGGGTCATTTAGTTAGCCTTGCCTTAGGAGGCGAATTTTAGTAATTCCTCTCTTAGTGCAGACTACACTGCCGTAACATTACTAAAGTGCATTTAACCTATCACATACCCGCAAAACGAGACACAATAGTAAAACAATAACAGCGCGGTCTCATAGGACCGGTCGGGGATTCATGAATTAAATAAAATTTCAGTGTTTAACTTATCATTGTAACTTAATTTTCTAATTATTGTACTTAGTACTCGTATATAAAGAGATTGCACAACTTTCATATAATGCCATCCAGTCCCAAACTAAGCAGAGATTATGCTTTGGGTATCTACTAGACAACTGATAAACATAACTACATGTATACTCGTATTTCTAAACATATTCAGATTACAACACACATAGGTACGTTTACTCTCCTGGCCCCTGGGTTGACGAAAGAGGACCCCGGAACCCTGGAATCAGGGCAAAGAAGAAACACACGCAAAGATGTCTGATAGTCCCGCTCCGCCCAGAGCGGGAGCAGTCAATTTAAGATCTCTCTCACCATAAAAAAGACATACATTTACTTATATCAAAAGTATCTCGTAGTAAGCTAGCTAGTAAGTTCGTCTATCCTTAAAGTTCAAGCTTGCTTCGCATCAAAATCGGCCCAGTTTAACCGTCAAAGCGTGAGAAACAGACAGACAGAGTTACTTTCACATTTATAATATTAACACGGATTAGTGTTAATATTATACCCGCGTACCTACATCGAAGGACTGGAACGATTTGTCTGCTGCGGTCTTCCCGACCGATTATAATTTAGGTGTCTTCAAGGCTAGAGTGAATAGGCTCTTAATTAACTAGTGCGCCTCATCATCAACGATTGCATCACTGCTTACCATCAGGTGGGATCGCGGTCAAGCAGTAGTTTATATCAATAAAAAAAATTGTAATTCATTGAGCAATAAATTCATGAAATAACTGCACCTCCACATCAGTAATTTCAGTTTTCAAAACAACACCGACTCGCCAACTCAGCAACATCTCAAAACCAAAACAATTTATTTTTAATTTAAAATCCACTACCGCGCCTAAAGCACCTTTATCGATTAACAATAACAATTAAAAAAAAATCCGTAACCACCCGCGATGTTTATAAAAAACAATTTTAACGAAAGTAAACGTCGATAATGCGAGAAGAGTGAAAATCTAAACAATACCAGCCCGTGGCGATATCGATCGCGTTCATCGATTATTATAAACAAGAAAATCAATTGGTAACATACACACGATACAAGCGAATCGTATTTTATAAATATAACGACATTACCTTTATTGAGATTAAATTATTCGCTTTTGTTTTTAAAAAGAGAGTAATCAAGCTTTCTTTCAATATTATTTTGTTGATTTTTTCCGAGTACCTACCCAGTGTTGAATTATCTTCTACTATAGATCCACAAATCTTGGTTGCTAGAAAGCGTGGTGATTAGAAAAGCATATCACAGTATTGTGAATCTATCATAATTATCATTATCATCTCAGCCGAAAGACGTCCACTGCTGGACATAGGCCTCCCCGAAGCGTCGCCACAGCGGCCGGTCCTGTGCGTTCGCATCCATCGGATTCCCGTGACCCTTGCCAGGTCGTCGGTCCACCTTGTGGGAGGCCTTCCGACGCTGCGTCTTCCGGTACTCAGTTCGGTATCAGAAGGATTAAAGTCACCCAATTATGGCAATAGAATGCATTATAGCTCGGAGTTTCCTCGTAGGATTGTATCAAAAATGATGATAACTCCGGGAGCAACAAGGTTATCGACATAGCCTGAAAAATCATCAAACTTAAGCGGCAGTGGGCATGACACATTGCTCACAGAACGTTATACTATATTCTATAGTAGCGAACGGAAGTCGCAGCGTTGGAATGCCTCCTACAATGTGTAAAGATGAGCTAGTAAGGGTATCCAATGGATGCGAGACGCACAGGACCAGTCTTTATGGCGGCACTTGGGGTAGAGTTAACGTCGCTTCCAACCGGTGAGATAGCAGTTAAGCGCAAACCTATCAACGATAAAAAAAAGCAACAAACAACAGAACAACAACAACAAAACAAACAACAAACAAACACAACAAAAAAAATAAAAAACAAAACAGTGAAACAGACGGTGAAACAGTTGACGTCTTTCGGCTAAAATGATGATGGCCTGTCTTCATACACGTAGCCTGTGGTGCCTCTGGTGCCCTGCCTATGGCAGGCAGGCCTCTATGAGGTAACCATGTCTTTACTCTGTACTAGGGCTAAGACACCACACTTTTTTTCAGTTTTCTTAATACAAGATGTGATGGCTGATTGGTGAAAATAAAGGTGGCTGTGACATAAGGACGGACAGACAGCCAGACAGACATGACGAATGTATAAGGTTTCCGTGTTTTGCCATTTGCCAACGGAACCCTAAAAATGAGACGATTTATATATACATAACCGAGTAGTGTTTAAAGTTTAAAAACAAACAGATCACTAATGTCAGAGGTCTTTCAATCTGCAAATAATATATGTGTTATATTTTATTTTGAGATACTACCGTTATCAAAATTATTATTTATTCAGATAATTATGTACAACAGATTTAAAGGTTAGGTATTATTTTTAACATAATGTTGGTCAGTTTCGGCATTTTATTTTCTTATCTATTTGGGGCAAAATTGTTTAAAAATAAATAATATAAGCAGAACCGAAAGGGCCCATTAGGTTCGATGCCTGCTAGGGCTCAGGAAACGGTTCACAGAGTTAGCGTGGCCTAAGAATCCAAAGGGCAAATGGAAAAACATAGATGGGTTTTATTTATTTATTTATTTGGCTCTCCAACAATGAGTACACTATTAAATGTAAAGAAATACAATTTTGCCTTAAATCTAAGTGCCCCATCACTTAAAGAAGAGCACAACATGCACTAAATTATACGCTTTAACAGCTAATAATAATTAAGTAACAAAAAAAAAACGCAATAAGAATAAATATTAAAACGAAACCTAAATTTTAACATTTTTTAAAGCTAAATTTGAATTTATAATTTTGAACATACAATTTGAGTTTATAAAGTTTGGATAAACCGAATTTGACATAAAACTGATTTTTAGTTAGTAAAAGTCGGACACACCTTCACGTTCTACCCTTTAGAGGCCGAAGTCATTTGAGTATTTCTTATCTTAAAACGAAATGGTTCTAATAATATCTGTACTGGATGGATATCATATAAAATTGTCTAAGATCCTTAAGTACCACTTTAACGCGATATACTACTCTAAGCAGTATTTGCTTAATCCTAGAATACGATAACTAAACGTAGAACGGAATAAAATATGATTAACAGTGAATATAGCATAGCTAGAAGAATCGCCAAACTTAGTGGCACATTGCTCGTAGAACAGATAGTCGATGAGGCTGAAAGATTCTAGAGCGGCAACCACGTACTGTAAGATATGCAGCGTTGGAAGGTCTACCGCAAGGTGGGTGGACCGATGAACTGGTGAGAGTCTAAAAAGTCGACAGATGCAATATGCACAGGATTAGTAGTTGTCGTGACTCTTGAGGGATGTCTATGTCTAGCTGTGGAAGTTTTTCTGCTGAAACGATGATGTTGGGTACTATCTCCTTGTAAAAGTTTATTTTTCTACTCTACGGAGCATGTGGAACAAGATGTGTTTTGAACAACACGTATACCGAATTTGGCTCTCTGGTTGGTTAAGAGCTTGGAATAACACCATAAACGAGTCGATTGCGTTAATGTAGACAAACTCTCAATAGACAACTGCTGCAAAAATACAAAATTCCCATCATCTGCCTAGTCTTCTCCCAACTATATTAGGGTTGGCTTCCAGTCAAGCCGGACAGCCGGGACCTGCAGCTTAACGTGCTTTTCCTTCCTTATTGCAAAAATCCAAACTTCATTTTTTGCAATAATTTCGCGAGAAAACCAGCAAAACAAAGTTTGCCATCGGATTGGATCCATTATCTCAACGAGTAGCGGTTATCTTTATTTACAGAAGAGCCTATCACTAGCAGTGATAACGCAGACAAACAAAAACAACCAACTATCTATAAACTACATACTTATCAACTATACATAGTTAGGAGTTGTAATAAGTTTGTCTGTGTTTGTGTTGCGAATATTTTTTAATAAAAAAAAAAACATTGCGGAGTGCGTACATAATAATTTATCGGTTGGAACTACATTCCTTGAAAAGTGTTTGAGGGGCCTCTGCGAGTAGGCTCCAGCCCTTCGTATGCCAAAGGTTTTACCTTTGGAAGACCCCTCAGGACCTTTCCTGGAGGACACTAGCTTAAGTAAATACATAACAATTATTTTGTTCTACGGCTATCGATCTCAATTTTTATCAGAGCTGCTGAATTGGTCACAAGAGTTATGGCCCTGGAACGCAAAGGGCAACTGAAGGGTCAAGATATAGGTTTATTATGTAATAGTCTGATGATCGCTCTCGCTGCATCCAGAAAGAAAGAAAGAAAGGAGATATTTGGTGTTATTTGTAATCATTATTTCAGCAGAAAGACTTAAGCCTCCGTTTACTGTAAAAAATAGGCCTCCCTCAAGTGTCACCACAACGACAAATCCGGTGTATCTCTCATACATCAGATTCCCCTAACCCTTACCATAATCCATCTGGTGAGGGTTACGGGAATCCGATGAGGCCTTCCAACGTTGCATCTTCCGGTACGTGGTCCACACTCTCAAAACCATTCGTCCCCATCAACCATCTGGTCTGCGAGCAATAACTTTCTACCTCAAATGACCCAAAAAAAAGAAAAGCTACGATTGACACAACCATCAATCATTCAGAATTATCTAAATACCTACAGTATAACTTCAAGGAAAACCGAAGTATTTCCCTATCTTACTGAGTGTACACGAATGACGTATTTATTTATTAATGTCGCGTAAAGGAGTGCTTTGTCAGTTCATAAAAAAAATGTAGATATGTTTGTATGTATGTACAATGTTATCAATTTTATTGTAGTGTCAAGGATTTGTAAGTTCAAATTGAACTAGATATATATAGATAACTAGCTTGCCTCTTTCTGCCAGCGGCTTCGTACGCGTGGAAGTAGGTTTCTCCATACAAACTTTCGACCCCGTTTTACCCTCTTAGGAGGCGAATTTCGGAAAGTCCTCTGTTATTGCTCGTCTACGTCATAAAAGGAAACCTTGTGCATTGCACGCTCCTGTTCCCAATAATTTCGGCTGGAAATTGAAATGTCAGTCAGTCAGTTTCTCCTCTATCATATCTGTTTTTTGGGCAATACATACACACCTAGAAACCTAGTTTATATTGAAACAAAATTTTTCCCCTATGAGATTTTATAAAAACTGACAAACTTCTAGAAAAGCATAAGCGTAATCAACGTTATAATGTTCCCACGGCTAGGAATCAGGTCTCCTCTCTAGGAGAGGGAAAGGGGTGTACTCAACCGCGCGGGCCCAGTGTAGAGATGGATGTTGAAATGTCTTCGAATTTTTGATTCTGGGAATGTCCTCGTATACAAAATTTCATATTTCTATACCCAGTTTAGATTATACTATATCTGTGAATTAATTTTAGATTTTTCAATAAATAGCCAGATGTAGGTAGTGATAAAGTTTGAAGTTATTATCTTATCTTCTATGCGTAGGTTATTGAATAAGTGTGTAGGCGGAATTCGTTCCTGGATGGTGACACATTTCGAACGGCCTTAATGATAAGTACTCTCACTAACTTCGTCATGGAATATTCCTGTGTAAGTTTTTTGTACTATGTTTAATGAAAGTTGAAACTGACCTTATCATAACGTATCCCATATTACTTGGGGTAGGCGCAACACGTTTTTATCTTCCATTCTGTCCAGTCACGCGTTATATTATCAATTCTATTTCCATCTACATAGTCCTCACGCAGTCCGTTCATCTTTTCTTTGGCCTCCCTCTTCCTCTCCATCCGTCTACATTTTCATCCATTCTGACCTATCATCCATCATACTATCACTAACTCCCTTTTCTTTTATATCGGCCCACACGCGATTCATTCATCTTTGCTTTGGCCTCCCTCTTCCTCTCCATCCGCCTACATGTAAAATCATAACTCTTTTAGTAACATGCGTTTCATCCCTCCTCTTCACATGACCCAGACTATGACGGAGAGCTATACACCTTATTTTTATTGTATTTTTTATTGTTTAAAAAAACGTTGCCCCTCACTAGGAATTACTCCTGTATCGTGGGTGCGTTTACAAACATGAAAACTCACATACACAAGACGCCCAGACCCGGAACAACTATCTAGATAATACAAATATTTGTTCCGTGCGGGAATCGAACCCGGGACACGTAGCGCAGCAGTCAATCGCTTAACCACTGCGCTAACCGTGCCGTCAAACTAATTCAATACCTTATACAACGTGTAACTTTAAATGCGCAAAACCTCAGACACCCCAAACGATTTTTAATCCAATTGACCTAATTCTGAGAGAAAAAAAAATATTTAAAAAGAATTGAAGGTTTTATGTGCTGTTTTAGTTTGTTTAAGATTCGTATTTACATCGAAATGAGTATGATTATTATCCCGTTTATGAGAAAATCTAAATTGGACGACAACCATTTGTCTTTGTTTACCTATTTACGTAGGTTTATGCACGTGATGGCTTCATTTGTTAATAAATAGACAAAGCAAAATTTTTAATTTTTTTTTTTGAAAAATGTGACCTATATTAAAAAGTGGTTTTATTGCTTCTGCTCGTTATTCTGAACAAACTAATTTCAGGTTTTGCGCATTTAACGTTACACGTTGTATAGCTCCATCCCTTTAACAGTTCAGTTTAGGTCATCAAATACCTTTGGAGCTCATGATAGCGTTGCATCTGTACATATAGAAAAAGTCAGTACACAATGCTCTATAACAATAATTTACTTGAAATTGGTTCTTACCTCAGACAGTGATAGCCCAGTGATCTCGGTCGCGACTAGTGAGTTGTAGGTCGTGATTTCAAACCCACTGAGGCACTTTACTTTGTGTAATTTATTTCATCACCATTATGCGTTGCTCGCAAAATTATATTGCTTTAAGTTACTATATTAACTATACTATACAAAGAAGGGAAGAAAAGAAAAAAATGTTACTCTTATGGAAAAACAACAAAATAAAAAAATGAAATAATCTCAACTAAAATAAAATTACTCGTACGACGCTTTAGACTAAAACAAAAAAAAATCATTACGTTGTCAACGGTAACCCGAAATTATCTAAAATCTCTTATCTCAAATGAAAAAAGAAATGTCGTT
This sequence comes from Mythimna separata, assembly GCA_030763345.1. Lineage (NCBI taxonomy): Eukaryota > Metazoa > Arthropoda > Insecta > Lepidoptera > Noctuidae > Mythimna > Mythimna separata. Next base: position 12,656,352 of record CM061192.1, read on the forward strand.
AAAAAGTTAAATTTTGACGTAATCACAGTCCTTGCTACGAAGTCTACGAATACGCTACGTTGACCTTGCTACGCGCTACTGGCTACGAATCTTAGAATAGAAAAAGATTAACCATCATGAAAACAAACCAAGAGATGAAAATTGTACCATTTTTTTCCGGTTACAGTCGTTCGATCATGGTCCTTGCTACGAACATGCTACGAATTAAGTTCTTGCTACGAACATACTACGAATTTAGTCCTAGTTATGTGCTACGGGCTAAGGGCTACGAGCCTTAAAGTTAAAAAAATACTTTCTTCTAGTTTATTTTCCGTTGATATATACAGTAAATTATTCTGTTTTGTTTCAGACACCAATGGTGCAACTACCTCTTGTGGTAAGTAAATTATTTACTTTTATAAGATACCAACTTCACCTGCATGAAACTAGAAAAATACTACAAAGGAGCATAGTCCTCGAATACCGAGTCACGGGTGCAAAATTATCTGTGTTTCTCTAGTTCTCTACTAATATAGTGATGCCTGTATTATACATATAAACCTTTCTTGTGAATCACTATATCTATTCAAAAAACTGCATCAAAATCCGTTGCGTAGTTTTACAGATCTAAGCATACATATGGACAGAGAGACAGCGGTAAGCGACTTTGTTTTATACTATGTAGTGATGTTTTGGCAAAACTCATCTGTTTCTAAAATACCCATTGATAGCTCTAAGGTCTTCTCACAGGGTAAACGTTTAAATCTCCACGATCCTCTCGTCATGTTGACATTGAACCTTCACGCTAAGTCCGCGGCAGGGGGTGAGCAGCCCTTATTTGATTGTCAGATCACTTCGTATTTAGAAACTCTTTTTAGGCTTTCATGCACTTGATAAGGTTAATGACAGTAAGGGGTTTGTGGATTTTGGTTTTAAAGAAACAATAAAAGTACGGTTTGGAGTATAAGTATATTTTGTTTTAAAAATCTATATCAGCCTAGTTTTGCCAATGAAGGGTCCAGGAAAAGAAAGGGCTCATCGACAATCGAAAGCAATGTTATTATTCTATCCCAGTTTACGCTGCAATGGTCTCCTTTTTGCTATTTTCGTGCTTTGTAATAACTAAGCGGATTTAACAGAAAATGGGCCCCTTATAGTTTGTTTTGAATTCGTCATGTGATAGGACCGCTTAATATCTAGCAATTATTGTGATTGTTAGTTAATTTTCACAAAAAATGTCGATGAGCCCCTTTTTTTCTTGTACCCTTCTAATAGTAGTGCTTTTCAAGCACAGCTAAGGAGAAAAATTCCCGACCGGAGTTTGTGTTACAACCTAGGGGTCTTTAAGTCAAAAGTGAATAGATTAGGCTTCTAGGCAAGCGTGCTCCATCCCCGGCCACATAATCGCTTACCATCAGGTGATTTAGTGGCAAGCGTGAGCCAATAAATAATAAAAACCGGGCAAGTGCGAGTCGGACTCGCGCACTGAGGGTTTCGTACCAACCTACCTATAAAAACAGTTTAATTCTCGAATCGAGTCTTGAAGACTTTTCAATTTTTTTTTCTTGTGACGTAACTAAAAATTTTCAGTTTTCAGACTTTTCCCGATATTAGTGCTATAATACCTTGCTTCGTGCCAAATTTCAAGATTCTAGGTCAACGGGAAGCACCCTATGAGTTTTGATTCCTTTGACAGTGTCGAAATGTACGTTTTTTGCAACATAAACGGGCGTATCTTTTTTTCCCGTCAACTTACAAGTTTGATTTTTGCACAACTTCAAGGGACCGCGGATTTCAATATATGGTTTTAATTTCAACTTGATACCTTCACGCGTTCCTGAGAAAAAGGGTCTTGACAGACGGACGGACAGACGGACAACAAAGTGATCCTATAAGGGTTCCGTTTTTTCCTTTTGAGGTACGGAACCCTAAAAACAGGTCAAGTGCGAGTCGGATTCGTGAACTGAGGGTTCCTTACCAACTTGAACTTGGACCTATGAAAATAGTTCAATTCTGGAATCGAGGCTAAAAAAATTCTTTTGACGTAACTACAAATTTTCAGAAAACACAGTTTTTTTCATCATCTGCCTAGCCTATTTCCAACTATATTGGGGTCGGCTTCCAGTCAAGCCGGATTTAGCTGAACACCAGTATTTTACGAGGAGCGGCTGCCTACCAGACCTCCACAACCCATTAACTGGGGTAACATGGTACTTCATGGCAAGACTGGAGTCAGATTTACTGGCTTCTGACTATCCGTAACGACTGCCAAAGATCTACAAATGACACCCGGGACCTAAGGCTAACGTGCTTTCCGAGGCACGGAGGAAACTCGCTATGTTAAGATGGTCACCCATCTACAAACCAACCTTGGCAAGCGTTGCTTAACCTTATAGATCGACCCGTGCGGCTGTTATTATCTAGCCACGAGCTCCTCAAGAAAACACAGTTTGAGACTTGAAAATTAATTGAAAGGTGGGTAGCTATTTCACGTGGGCGAAGCCGCTGGTGGTAGCTAGTTTCAATTAAAATTAATTGTCCAATAAACGTGTTTTTCTCACCGATGATAAAACTCGTAAAAACCGCTTCCTCGCGACATTTTGACGTCCACCTTCCCATTACCGTTAACAGTTGCAATAAAACACGTTTATAGCCAAAATGTCGTTTGTCATTAGTTGCATTTATTTTCAACCCTTTACTACCCTAGCTGGGGTTTCTTTATCGTTGACAAAATTATTTTATTTTAAACTTACTTTTGCCATCAGCTTCGTGAAAATGATAGACATTTTCTGTTTTCAAGCCAGTTTTGAATTACGGAAATCAGTACAGTAGTTCTTTTATTACAAACATAAATCCAAAAATACCAAACTTTTCCCTTTATAATATTGCTTGGTGAGATATTCCCGAAAATCTCTATATGGTATTTACAAGTATATAAATATTGCATGCTTTGAAACCCAGAAGTTAGGTTGCACATTTTCTGTTCGTGAATGATTTGAAGGTTTTTTTCGGTCATGTGAAACTAGTACACTTTTTTCACTCGCGGTACAGAAAGTATCTATGCCTTGTTTAGAGCCTAGTTCAGCCCTTTCAATGCGAAGGAGTAACACATTTACACATACCAAATGTTTATGTTTATAATATTAGTTTGAAGCGGGAATCCGATGGATGCGAGACGCACAGGACCGGTCGCTGTGGCGACGCTTGGGGGAGGCATATGTCCAGCAGTGGACGTCTTTCGGCTGAGATGATGATTAGTTTGAAGACTACAAATATGAGGAGATTGTAGAAGTATACATATGAGAAAACTAGCAGCTTCCCATGACTTCGTTCGCGTGAAAGTAGAAAATTACCCCAACGGAATATAGTGTCAGGCTATCTTATGTGCTATTCTAGGACATTTACTTTTGATTACCCGTGCGCCAAGTTAAATCAAAAGCCGCTCAGTGCTCAAGATCGGTTTGTGTGTAAACATATACAAACACAGTCACAGAATTTCGCCTTTATAATGTTAGTGTAATATTTAGTAAACATTCATCAGTCACCTCACCTGAAATAGCATATCAGTAGGATTTATAAAAGCATGTGTTTTTTCCACGCTGACCAGGTTTCATACTAAACAAGATTTACACACACAACATTCCTTCTAAAAACGATAGCATTCCGTACGGGTTATCAAAAAACCCTCATTTAAATCACAAAGCTATACGAAACTACTACTCCATTATAAGTTACTGGTGAGCAATTCTCGCCACAAAACTGAAACGGTGCTATAAAGCGTACCTACTAGTGCCATGCTGAAAGGTACAAAAACTGCCCCCACTAGAGGGGGGATGGTGATACCGCTCTAGTTTGGACTCATATAATACGTAAGTATATAAAGTTTATTGTGCGGACCAGAGGAGCTCGGTTATATTACGATTTCTGCGCCATTAAAGGGTAGGAGAGGAGCTAGGGTCGCGAAATTTTGTGCTAACTATGTATTTGTAGTTTTCAGTTTGGTATTTTCTAATATTTCACACCGAAGAGGTAAGAAGATGAGCTAGACAACTATTGCAAGGGCTAGTTCCAGAAGGCTCGAGAAACAATATATACAAGAAATTAGAGAAAGCTTTGCCCAGTTGTGGGAAAAATAGGTTGCATTAAAAAAAAACCACCATAATAAATAACAATTTAAAATAAAACATTGTATTTACCAAAAATCATACGTAAACTAAGATTGCTAAAATGAGACATTAAAACTACTTTAAAAAAATTGACGATTAATTATTTTTGAATAACTTCAGTATTTTAGACGTGAAACAGGAAAGGTTGTATTAATTTGGACGGAAGTGTAAGGTTACGAAAGAAAGTACTCTCCAAATGATTAGGAAAATCGGAGTAGGCAGATAAAATTGTTTAATAATATAGAAGTTTGATAATGGAACCGGATAGAGAAACAACAATTTTCGAAATAATAAATTAAATGATTAGTCCATAATTTCAGTCTAGACTAATTTTTATTAAAATACTGGTTTCTGCCAACGGGTAGGCCGTCTGAAAGCAAAAAAATATATTCATGACACAAAGTAACATCTCTTCATAATATTAGTAAACATTAATTTTATTATCTTCTGACTAGTTCCCCAATTTTTTTCGTAGTTTGGCGTTGTTACAAAATTCATTCTAACCTTCTAACAATATCACAAAGAAGTGAACGAAGAGACTTTGTTTGTATAAGTAAGTAATGAACGAATTTTTATTTTTTATTTTATTGTTTACTGAGCTTACGTAAAAATAATATAGCATACAGCAATCGAGCAATTTTTATTAAATTTTATCATTATTGTATTGTTTTAATTTTTGTTTTAAACAATATAATGGATTTATTACCCTATATTTTTTGGTATTATCCTTCATATATGTGTATAGTTAAAAAAAAAACATTTCATTTAAAAACAGTAACGCTAATCAGTAAAGTTGCGTCGCATCTCGTCACATCATCTTACAGTTTCACGAAAAAAAAATTGATATAACTAGAACCTTATTACATTTAAAAATAATCAAGATTTGAAAGTGGAATCCATCTCCTAGACATGGTACGGTAGGAGGTCGCTGTACAGCGAGACTGGGCGTCGCTTTTCAGTAGGCGGGGCGACCGCCCACCCGCTCATCAGTTCGCCTGAAACCCAGCGCTGAAAACTTTTAATTAATTAAATTTTTTTTACACTGAGAAACCATTTTTTTAGTTCTGTCTGCGTGTCGAGAATATCGGCGATTGTATTCGCCATAATTGTTTTTTTTTTACAATTTATTTTCTTTCGTCTTGTGTTCGATTTTCGAATGCAGGTTTCTTTTTTTTGTAGTTTAAAATCAGTAGGTTTGTTTATGTTAGATGCTACAAAACTGTTTGTTAAAAAAAATATGATGGATTGGCCAAAAAATCTAGCAAAGATTTGAATAATTTTGAATTTATGAATCCGAGCAATCATTTAATCCATCTCAGGTCGAGAATCATTGGTTTTTCCCACCTGCTTATTTTATAAATTTTGCAATCAGAAAAAAATCGTTACTTTCTAATTAAGAGTTTTTTCATAAAATTCAATAATTTTACTAATTTTCCGAACAAAGAAAGTAAGCTAAATCCTGAAGTTTGCCCTGCAGTCATTAGCAGGTTCTGGCAGCGCTCTATAAATAAGGGACCTCGAATAATATTTTTTCCCTTCGAATGAATAGTGGAGCCACAATCGATAGCCATTAAATCATCGCCCAATAAAAATGTCACTGGCCCATTGGTATACTGGCGGCGTTTACACCGTATCGCGGGGGCGAATTTTCATTCTAACATTTTGATAGCTGTTTTAAGGCTGATTTTTTAACAGTCGGATAGTTATGGCGATTTGACAGCTTACGCATAGAAAATATGTTTAACAGCCATGTTTATTCTTCTGTTAAAAGTTATCCGAGTATTGAAAAATCGGCCCTTGGTTTTACACGTAATAGAAGATGCAGAGTTGGAAGACCTCTCACAAGGTAGCCGGAACATGATAAATACGAGACGCATAGGACCGGTCGATGTGGTGACGCTTGGGGGAGGCCTGTGTCCAACTGTGGACGTTTTTCGCCTGAAATTATGATGATGAGGACTGCCTATGGTAAAATTTTAATTGGGAGCATAAAGTTAGTGAATCTACAGCCAGGTAAGGTAATTTATTCACCTTACCTAGTAGTGACAAAAAGTATTTGCATCAATTAACCTCAGACAAAAGCCAATTTGCACCACCGATTGCAACAATTTATGACAGTCCCCCAAGTTTAAAATAAAGTGCGTCATCACACAGCAATAAATAAAAGTGCGTCAGCGTTGACACGAGATTATTGATAATAATATGACTGTATAAATAATAATAATAACCGCAAACTGTAAATAAAACATAAATTAGGAAGTAGACGATTGTGATGAAACTACAGCAATGTATTAAATCATAGTTAATTTAGTTTTTGCAAAAGCTAAGAAAATAACTATTTACACACAACCTGGGGTTTCATTTTGGACCATATCATCTCTTTCCATCAAATGATATAGCGCTCAAGTGCGAACCTATCCATAGCAAAAAAATATTAATGAGCAGAACATATTATGCAAGTACCTAAAATTAAACAAAAATATGGGTCTAGTTACCTGAAACCAATAATAATAATAGAAACTTCAGTGTATTACGTGACAATATTAATGGTTAGGATATTTATTGTCTTATTACGGGCTTTAAGTGCCTAACTTCAGGCTTCGTTATCCGAACCATTTATTTATTTATATCTTCATAGTTGCTTAACTATCTTAATCCAGATATCTACATATGCGTGAAGGCTGTCTATGGTTTCCTTCGATACTATTTGAATGCTAATGCCATAATGTCTGGTAGACAAAGTTCGGAGGTACCAGAACTAAAAAAAAATACAACCTTATTTAGAACTTACAACCTTTTTTGAAGTTGGTTAAAAAACAGGTTTCGGTATTCGCATATGACATTTAAAAGAGGCTTTTGTTTGTTTAATAGAAACCATAATATATGCAAATTATGCGGAACCGGCCGGCCTTGTCCGCGCGACTCGTTGAGCTAATTTTGATAGTCACGACACACATATATTTGCAATAAAATACCGGAGAGTTTGTGTTAGCCCAAGGTCTAGGTTAGAAAAGGACTTCTAATGTACTTGGCGATTATTTATATCAGTTCAATGTGCGTAGATGTAAATGCTTACTCGAAAACTTATACCTAAGTATCGCTTTTAGCATTGACATATGTATAAAGGTAACCGTTATACGTCAATGGTTTTTAGGTACGCAATTTCCGGTTTTCCGCACTAGTGCAGAAAAGTGCATCCTCGCTACTATTGATTGAATTTATCGTATCAGAAAATGTCGTTTAGTACACATGAAAATTTGTCACTGTAGCATTATGCTTATAATTAACAAAATGTATTAGTTTTTGGTCAAGTTCTTAAAAATAACACTAGTGAGGAAAAGAAAATGGTAGTGTTTAGATATATGCAATGTCATGAAGCCGGTTGCATAAAGCACTGACGGTTTTAATCGAAACTTAGTTATAAGAGAAAAAAAACTATAAACAAACAAAACTATTTTAAGAAACTATTAAAAAAATATTGAATGGCCAATAAAATTGTATGGTGTTGACATTTTGATATTATGTGAATAGGAAGTTTATTCAAAAAACATTTGATAAATATTTAAAATTTTGCATAACTATAGCCGATAGGCAATGTTTTTATGCAAATTTAATATAAATTGTAATTCTATTAATGGTTTTAGCTAAGCCATTAGGTAAATACTTTAAATAAAAATACAAACCTTAATTTAGATTCATTCATTGATTTAAAAAACCGTTAAGAACACTGAAAAGGGAAACATTACAAAAATTGTCGCAAAAAATTCAAGATAATATTTATTAGTAAAAATGTTTATATAAGTAACCTGCCCTAACGTCACACGGGTAAATTCTTATAATCTATGTCTCTCGGTCAATACCGCACAAAAATCTGTTCAATAGATTTTGGGTTTCTAGTGTTCATTCAGACAGACGGGATACTTTGTTCATACCAAATTTTAGAATTTAGAGAGCATAAAAAACATAATTCCCAACAAAACCGTTATTAAAATATTTTCTCAACTATGGAAAACTCGGTTCGGTGTAAATGTAGCCACACGCATGCGCTGAAGTTTCATATCGGATTATAATTGAAATAAATCCAGCTCAAAGTCTCGACTGCCTTGCTGAAAACTGATTACATTCTCATCTTTTACTTTACTAGGATTACCTCATCTTTCGTCACCTCAATCTAACCTACATCCATTCAAATTTATTTACGCATACAAAAATCCTTCTTTCGCAAAATCGTTGGGAAGCCATTTTTCAAAATGGCTGCAGCCGTTCCGTTCCACGCAGAAACAGCCAGCATGGTGTTGCGTCAAAAAATAAACATTTTGCATCGTCAATAACATTCTTGCGCCTCGGCGACGCGCATGCGTGCGACGCCGTCTCACAACGACGCGTTCCTGTCAAAAATATGCAAATTAATCTATAAAAATGTGATTCAACACCACTATTATGATACGAATGTTAGTTTAAAAGTAATAAATTTACTTGTGACGTTTTCGAATCGCTGAAAAATGTTATTAGTAAGCGTTTAGTTTTGACGGCGAGTGTCGCTTCGTCCCTGTCTGCTGCTACGGCGCATGCTCGGGCGTAATGTTTATATTATTTGTATTTGAGCTGTGTATCACGTAAACTATAACTACCACAGGCGTAGCTCCAATACTGTGGGCCAGTGCCCGCCCCACCCCTCTTCGGTAGTTAAATATTTCTTGCTTATTTCGCCCTTGCATTGTTGATGCTGCGGCGTCGCAGACTGTTGTGTATTGTTTAGACGCGCCATTCCAAGCAAATATTTTTTAAATATAAACACCAACGGCGTGTAGGGTTTAAATACTTTTTTAATAGTGTTTAGTGGTTGGTTTTAGTAAATTTCTAGTAGGATGCAACGTTTTGCTGCAGCGTAAATAATTTGCATCCGAAACTGCAGTGCACCGGTACTTATGAGTGGTATTTTTAGTCGCTGTAAAGTGTTAGTTTTTTATTGTTTGTTAATTGTTTTTATTTTATGTTAAACAATTTGTTGTTGCCGTGAGTGAAATGAGTTTTTGCGGAGTTCTGGCGAGCGCGTAAGTTTTTATATAGTGATTTGTGGTGGAGGGTCGCGGTTTTAAATATTTTTTGGCTAGTTTTTCGATTTTCACTTTCGCATTTTTGAATATTTCTTGAGTTTCCGAACAACGAAAAAAAAATTAAAAATTGTTCTAACATTTTTCTTGACTTATATTTTGATATAAAGCTGTCGTAATCAAACAGTGATTATAATAAAAAATATTTTTTTAATTAAAAAAATAATCAATAATTTATTTCAAGAAATATTCATTTATCTGCTTAAATATAATACCACAACCATCACAGAGCAAATTATTCATTTTTAACAATTCAAAAAAAACTTCCATCACTCGAAATATCAAAAAGAACACAATTTAAAAATCAAAATATTCGAACGCAACACGCCACTTATCGAGAAAAGTTTGAATTTCCTCGACGGAACTTATGAGCACGTGGTGTGTCGCTCATGTGCGCCAACAGGCGACCAATCACAGCGTCGCTCATCAGCGGCTCGGCCAATCACGAGCGCCTGCTTTTCAGCGCCTCTTTTGACAGCTGATAAGAGACGCGCGGAAAACTGCGAAAGTTTGAATTGGATTCGAATACTTTTTGCGCGCTTTTTGTTTCTTTTTAATCCATGATTGATAAACAAAAAATGTTCATTCATAAATTAGTATTTCTATTTTTATCGATTGAATTTTGATTTTGAGCTCAAAAAACACGTTCAAAGGTGATTTATTGTGTGGAAAATATTTTTATTATTAATTATTTCCGCAAACCTACCTGTGGGTCAGAATTATAGATTAAATTATACTGTTGGTCAAATGTATAACCTTAGTTTAAACATCCGTATGACGTCTTTGACGCTTCCGATTTCTGTCAATGATTAAACTGATTTTTATCTTGGTGACCTATAACTTAATAATCAACTAACATTTTGTTATTCATTAGATATAAAAGTTAAAATATTGCTAAAAATATATTTTGTTCTATAAACGTACTCATTTACTACTACATTTATTAGACTAAGAATACAGTGTTGGCGAGAAAAATCGAGAGAATATTGAAATAAACGGGGAAGCTGCGGGAAATTCTATTTAAATAAGATCTTTATTGTTACAGTATAGTTTTTTTAGCATCAAAATATTAAGACAGTATTGAATTATGTAAATATTTGTCCTTCATTTATTTATTAAATGCTCTAAGCAGACAAAAATTCAAAAGCGGACTTGATGCCATAGGCAATTTCTACCTTTGAGTGATGTAGAGAAAAATAGTGGTACAAAGTGCAATAAAAGAGAGAAAAAGCGAAAACAAGAAAAAAATTATATAGGTAATATATTTTTTTGCTATTCATGAATTGTGAATTAATATTTCCTGTTTGAGCTAAAGAGAAGATGAATAAAAAAATATGTCAATGTTGCAGAAATTTTAATTTAAAATAAGTATACCTGTTTTAAAAAACCCGTAGCCCGACTACGGGTTTTTTGTACTATGTTATCATCATTCATTCATAAGCCAAATTTCGATCGAGTTCGGACACCAAGCCTATAGAAAATACTATTTTAGAAAGGAATTGTTTTTTTTTGTCACAATTCGGCAGTTTCAGTTAAAAAATATAATCTACTTTTCGATTGACTTGAGGTTTCTGCTCAAATTGTTAGCATTTTTCCTGGAGGTGGAAAATTATCAAATAACTTCTCCCGCTCTGGATGGAACGAGTGGTAGTGTCAATATTTTACTGACCAGTATTCCTTCAATTTCCCTTTGTATTCCAGGCCCACGGTAGCTCTTTCGTTAGTAAATGTTTTTCTATTCTATTCTATTCTATTTTATTCTTTTTCAACAAATCCCACAGGCCTAATCAATTAATTACTACAGTAGCAGTCAAATGTGTCAATAATTTTCTATGTGTGTTACAGGTAATAATTATAATATTTATTTAAAGTGGCTTTTATATGTGAACAGATATTTGGTGCCTTTCTTTGAACTAAGATCTAGTCAAGTTTTGGGCAACTCAAAGTCTCGTAAATTAAAATTAGATTTTGTTCTTTTTTGCAAGCCATGGAAGCAATGATGGGAAGCTGCCTTTCCACAGCTGTGGGGTAGTATAGGCTAGATGTAATAAAAATGAATGAATATTGGAATTCCCAGGGAATTTTAAGTCGACAGTAAATAGGCTAAGAAGTAGCCTAGCAAGAGTGCTCCATCGTCGACCACAACATCGCTTACCATCAGATTGGATAAAAAAAATACCGTATCAAAAGCTGTCCCTATTGGTACAAAATTTATTTTCATGGTATAAAAACTTAGTTTAGTAATACGTTTAAATAATAACTTTTCGTTAGTAATACGTCTAAATAATAAAAATATAATGGTCTACAAAGATGGAATAAATGTCATACGTAGGTACGTAAAAAAGTTATTCGGTTTTATTTATCTTCATTACGAATATTAGTTAACATAATAAATCGGCGTCTATTTCTAATTGCCTAATTAATAACTTACTAACCTCAGTAATGCGAAACTAGTTTGTTTTTTATCAAACTCGAACTAAATATTATCCTTTTATTTTGATTTCACTGAATTATTTATCATATTTATTGAAACTAACTTTATTAATGACGATTTTATTACGTATGCGTATGACGTGCAACTACTATTTAAAATTTATATATTTTTTATTAATGATCTTGTTATCAATGAAACGATGTTTTTTTCATTACTAAGTCATGAAAAACAAAAAATTATCATATTAAAAAATCATTAGTTATTTTTTTTGTGCTTGGAAATCGTAAATATTTTTTCTAGCTTTGATTGGAGTTAGAGAAAGTCAGTCTTATACTGAATAAAATCTAGGAAAAAACTCTTTCGAATAATCCACATTTCTAGTAGTTTTTAGGGTTCCGTAGCCAAAATGGCAAAAACGGAACCCTTATAGTTTCGTCATGTCCGTCTGTCCGTCTGTCCGTCTGTCCGTCTGTCACAGCCGATTTACTCGGAAACTATAAGTACTACAGTGATGAAATTTGATGGGAATATGTGTTGTATGAACCGCTACAAAATTATGACACTAAATAGTAAAAAAAAGAATTGGGGGTGGGGCCCCCCATACATGTAACTGAGGGATGAAAATTTTTTTTTCGATGTACATACCCGTGTGGGGTATCAATGGAAAGGTCTTTTAAAATGATATAAAGTTTTCTAAAAAACATTTTTCTTAAAGTGAACGGTTTTTGAGATATCAGCTCTCAAAGTCGTAAAAAGTATGTCCCCCCCCCTCTATTTTTATAACTACGGGGTATAAAATTCTAAAAAAAATAGAGGTGATGCATGCTAATTAACTCTTTCAACGATTTTTGGTTTGATCAAAGTATCTCTTATAGTTTTTGAGATAGGTTGATTTAACTGTATTATATTTGCTGCTACGGAACCCTTTGTGCGCGAGCCCGACTCGCACTTGGCCGGTTTTTTATATATTTTTGAGTAACGGACACTATTGACCACTTTACAAATAAAGCTGATGGTTTGGTAACAAAAAAAAATCTGCCACCATGATGGGCAGCGAAATTGATTGATCTAAATAATTATAAACGGGATCACTTCGTCTCTGGTTATTTTTAACTATAATTATAATAATTTTATAGATAAAGAAACGACGTATTTTTCTTAATTTATTTATCTACACGCCTAGCAAAGTTAAATATGTAGTAGCCGAATAATATTTTAGTATGTTTACGATTATAAGGCTAACACTATTTCCGTGTTCCTATTTATTTGCGTCATACAAAACCTTTACAGAAGACATTCTGAATTTGTTATTGATATTGAGATTAGAGACTGTCAAGGGTGACAGTTTTAGACGTAAATCTATAAGGTCGAAGTTATACAGCCAGCGAGTGATATATAAGCTACACTTTCTGTATCGCAATGGCCTTACTGACACTTAGGGCCTGTTTCACAATGTCAGAGTAGCCACTACTTCCCGAATAAATTCAAAAATGGAACAGAATTTGTATGAGATTATCTGTCAAGTAAGATATTGGCAACTTAATCATAGGTGGTGAAATAGGCCCTTAGACATACGCTTTTTTTTGGTGGGAAATCATCAATAAACTTCTTTCACTCTGGATGGAACGAGAGGGAGTGACAGAATTTTACTGATGGAAACTCATTCGTGTTCCTTCAGTTGCTCTGTTGGCCTTGAGGTCCTTGTGATTTCAGTCTGATTCCAACCTCCTTTTGTTTTCAAAACCCTACACTTGTCACTGCACAAGATGTTTCCACTCATGCCAATTTAGTACCTACCTGTTTCTCCCAAGTCGTGGTGTCATTTCACATCCTTTAATGTGAGCATTTTAGACACTGTCCACCCCATTTTCGTTTTCCTTCTTGGAGTTCAGATTAAAAGTTACTCGCTAAGCGAAGCTTCAAGCTGTCTGTGTGACAACAGCTTTAGTAAGATGTATAAATGCAAAGATGTATTAATACATAGCGGGATCCGACAAACAAATAATAATATTGGATATCTAATTTCGTTTTACGACCTTATTTATTGCGATGAGAACTTCAAACCTGTATTATGAATTCTATATTTCCTTATGACTTCAGACATTTTTCGTAGTCTACATAGCACAAAATCGTCAGACCTTTTGACCCTTTTTGATGCAGATACAATTTGGTAATAAAATGATGACAGATTCAATGTTCAAATAGGTTACTTAAACAAGCTCCATCGTCGGTCACATCATTGCTTACCATGAGATCCATCCAGTATCCATCCAGAGGAGAAGAAGTTATACGACGATTTAAAAAAAAAAGGTGTAGTGTAGTGTAAGAAGTCCTGGCTACGTTTAGTAACGCTTTTCGTAAGGCTTGTGGCTGATTATAGCTGGATGACAGGATGTAGAGAAACTGAGTAAGGAGGCTCATGACTGCTAGTGGATTCCTTTGAGATTATTGTTAAACCAAGAGGTGAAGAATCCTCTCGCTCTATCCTAAGGATATTATAGCGACTTCTCTTTTCACCGTTCTGATAAGTCATGGCAGAGCTTGTGCCGCTCTAAGAGAAAATGTAGACTTTTTTCGACTGCTACCCTTTTGTGGCCAGTAGATATTTTCGGGAGTGCCTGAGCGGGTTCAAATTTATGTCATTTAAAATCGTTCGTAATTGGGCCAGTATTAAATTAAATCAGAAATTCTCTTTTTTCTTTGCGCAAGCAAATTATGTTAGAGATATTTCAGAATGTAAGGCTTTAAGGATAAATAATATTTATTTTGCAAATAGGTTTTAAATAAAACTTTTGCACATCAATTGATTCATCAATATAAATAAGATGAGCCAAGATGAGGTGTTTCTCAGCTGACTATCCTAAGAAGAAACACCGAAACAAACTCAGAAGTCAAAGTATATTTAAAGGTCCATACTGCAAACAATATATAATTACTTTTTCTATAATAATCTTCATTCGGCACAGTTAATAAGACCTTGTGATTTAACATATTCGTACTTTAAGTAACTCCCAGGAACATTTTAAAATCGAATGTATGTCGGGACCTAGTGTTACTAAAATCTGTTGACATGCATTACAGATCACCAGGTTCTCACGATAGAAATAAACCGGAATAATAAAACACTAATTAAATAATAAAAATACTAGACATAATTTACAGATTTAGAATCTTATTATAGTTATTATGTAGACATATCTAGTTATAACAATGAAGTAATACTGTCTAAGACATAGTAATATTTTATGTAACTTGATATTCGTATATTTTTTTAAGTATGTTAAATTAACAGGATACAGCGCAGTTGCATAATTTTGTTTGCAGATAAAATTTTAGTTAAAATCTATCAAATTGTTTGTCAAATAAAAGGAGAATTAGTCAGTTTCTCCTTTTATTTGGCAAACTGCTGGGTATGTTGTGTTAATGGGTTGTGGAGGTCTGGTAGGCAGCCGGATAGTCAGAAGCCAGTAAATCTGACTCCATTCTTGCCATGAAGTACCGTGTTACCCCAGTTAATGGGTTGTAGAGGTCTGGTAGGCAGCCGTTTCACGTAAAATACTGGAATTCAGCTAAATCCGGCTTGACTGGAAGCCGACCCCAATATAGTTGGGAAAAGGCTAGGCAGATGATGATGCGTGTGTTGTGCTGCACACGACGTCTCCACTCAGGTCGATTTTGTGCCAGCTCCTCCCAAGTCACGGGGTCCAATGTCGCATCTCTTTATGTGAGAATCCTTGAAGCTTTGAAACTGTTCACCAAGATTTCATTTTTCTTCTTGGAGTTCAAAACAAGAGTTACTCGCTAAGCGAACCTTATGCAGCAAAATTACTAAGGTTAGGAACGTAAAATTTTGAACAAAGGTTCCTTTTATAACGTAGATGAGCATTTAGAGAGGATTTTCCAAAAAACGCCTCTTGAAAGTATGAAACGAAGGTCCTAAGTTTATATGGAAAAGCCTTCATGAGGGCGAAGCCGCTGCCAGAAGCTAGTAAACTAATAAGATAGCATTTTTGATAGTGAAGACAATTAATTAACATTATATATGTTAGAGGATCTTCTATATTAGTATTTTTTATTGAATGAGATCCCATTTATGTCATGAAGAACCTATGGTTTCAAAAATAATGTCCTTTAACCTAATTCTAGCGGCCATTTTCAGTACAAATAAACTGAATAAGACAGCCCAAAACACTAGGTACCTAGAATATTATCTCCTGTACCGTTAATATAAGTCTATGTTATGTAAAATTCGGTGTACATCAAAGGCGGCGCGGTCTCTTTATAGCGGGTGGGCGTGTCTCTTTTCAGCGCCGCGTTCCCATTGGCCGCCCGCGCTTTGATGTCGCCGCCGTCACTGTACAGTGGGACGGGCAGCCGCTTTTCAGAGGTAAAAGTTACATTTCAGACAATGAAGGCTTTTTGTTATTTATTCAAATGTAATACTAAAGTAATTCGGTGGGATAGTTTGGTGGAATTAGGTTTTAGTCTTGTTTACTGAAAATCTGTTTTTTTTTGGTAATTACAAAGAAGTTTTTTTTGGTACTGCTGCTTGTTTTTTTTAGCTACTGAATCATTTTGATCTATAAAAGATATTGTCGTTAAGGCGATAATTAGTCCTTACAAATTGTAGGAAAGTATTTTTTTGCTGAGAAGATTTTTATTTTCTACCGATAATCACTTGTCTCCTCGAAAAATAATGTAATTATCTTTCGCAGTTGTAGTGAAAAAAAATCTTTAAAGGTTATAATTATTAGTAAAATACTTACTGATTATTTCTAGGCCTTAAGCAGGATAGTAATATTTTATATTCTTATTTAAATCGCGCGACAAAGTAGAGGAATTACGCCTCCTTATATTTAGTAACAGTTTTCGACCATTATTATATGTATCTTGAACTTTCAATCCCATAGTTAAATTTAATATCCCACAGTATAATACGAGTATTTTAGACTCGATATTTTGAATGAAGACTACACAGTGTTACAGTATTAAAAAAAAACAAGGAGAAGTACTGAATTTGCTGATTGATGTTTTACCTGCATTTTCTAATTTTACAAACCTCACACATATCTTAACTCAGAATATCGGTACATATGGATTTTCATAACCGACATAAAATTTTAGATTAATCGAACTGACGAATAAAAAATTTGAACAAAATGAAAAAAATGGTCACCGATGCTACTAAAATAGGTAGCAAAATATGTTAATACTATTATCTTTATGATATCAATATTTTAATATTCAGCATACAAACATAGCGGACTATCGCTTCTGGTTTTTTTTTTCCAAAATAAACAGGTCTTCGTGTAGATAAAAAAAAATATGATCCAATGACAACTTTCACTCACGGTTCTTTTTTTATTTTATTTTTTTAAGATTTACCTTGCATAATGTCCGTTACATTATACGAGCGTAAATTATAAAATTATATATTTTTTACAGATGACATTGTTTTTGTATTATTCCGTATTACAACTTAAAGATAATATTATAATATTTTTTATTATAATATTATCCTTATGATATCAATATTTAAATATTCAGTTATTTATAACATAGCGGACCATCGCTTCTGGTTTTTTTTTTCAAAATGAAACAGGTCTTTGCGTAGATAAAAAAAAATATAATCTAATGACAACTTTCACTCACGGTTATTTCTTTATTTTATTTTTTTAAGATATACCTTGCATAATGTCCGTCACATTATACGAGGGTAAATTATAAAATTATAATTTTTTTTACAGATGGCATTGTTTTTGTATTATTCCGTATTATAACATGAGAGAAAGAATATTATATAGTGAATTATATACTAATAAAAAGGTTAATAATATGACTGATAGTTAGTAAAATAAAAAAAAGTGTTCGTTAATAATAAAATAATAGTAGGTGTTAAAGTGTATAATAGCAATTTAAAATAATTGTGAAAACCAAAGAAAATCAAAGAAGAAATTACCATGTTGTATGCAGTTCGGCAGGTGAGTTTTTAACATATTGTTTATGGTACAGCGTTTTGTTTTAAAATAAAAATAGAAGTTTTTTAAAATATTTTTGTTCGCTATTAATCCGATTTTTTTGAGTTATTTTTTTATTAAAAAAGAAACAAGTCGTTGTCTAAAAAAAATCTTAGCTTTAAAATGTAAATTTCGCATGAGTTACGGTATGTATATTAGGACCGTTTGAAAAGTAGACAGATACGTAGATGTTTTTCTGCTATTTTTTATACACATTCCATTTGGTTGCAGTTTTTTTTTCGTTTGTAGTAGGTGTGTATCTCGTTTTTACTGTTTAAAAATTAAAAATACTTAAAAGTAAATAATACTTTGAATCAAGTTTTTCTTAGCATTCTATAAATAAAATCCAAAGCACCTTTTTGGGCGTGGCCTGTTTATTTCGTCGTGTTTCTGAGTATTTTTTCTACGTATTTTTATTTTTCTTTAGCAAACGATGTATCACTGTGGTTTCTCGAAAGGGGCATCGTTGGAATGTGAAGGCATATGTAGATATAGGCCAGCAATATAAAGCCAAGTCAGAAATTATTGTTCTTAACATTTCATTGTTAAGAACTATAATTTAAATTTAACTTAGCTCCAAATATCGTTTTGGTAATCACAAATTATAATTTTTA
This sequence comes from Mythimna separata, assembly GCA_030763345.1. Classification (NCBI taxonomy): domain Eukaryota; kingdom Metazoa; phylum Arthropoda; class Insecta; order Lepidoptera; family Noctuidae; genus Mythimna; species Mythimna separata. The sequence continues at coordinate 12,674,676 of CM061192.1, forward strand.
GGATTACTTATAAAAAACTCAGAAACCAGAAAATACACTCACCACACCAACACGAACCATCTTTGTATCTGTCAAATTCATCCAAAGGTTGTCTGCTAAACACTTTTTCATAACGACCTCCTAAACCTAGGTATTTAAGTTCCGGAAGTTCAAGTGTTTAGGAAAACATTTCTTGCGAACGAAGCCGGGGCCAAAGTGCACTAGTTTGCGTTGGCGTAGCATTAATAGCCTTAGGGCTACGAACGTTATGCCTACGTGGACTATGTTCGTAGCCCTAAGGCTATGAGTGCTACGCCTACGCGTATTCTGTAGAAGTGGCGTAGTATCTGCGTAGCGATGCAGACGTTCCGTAGCAAGCTGCTACCTAAAATTGATGGCACACTGCGGTTTTTTTACGTGGAAAGTAATTAAAAGATTTTCCCACTCTGAGTAGAGCGAGAGTGTAAGACTTTTACTGACTAAAGCCACAGTATGCCTTCAAAACTTTGCCAGGAATCTATCGTTTATACTGCGTACATCAAACGACCGGAAAAATTGGCCTGCTGCGGTCTTCCCGTCCAATTATAATTTAGGTCTTCAAGGCTAGAGTGAATAGGCTCTTAGTAAATCTGTGCACCTCACCATCAATGATTGCATCACTGTTTACCATCAAGTGGGATCTCGGTCCAGCACTAGATTTTATCAATAAAAAATTGTGGAGCATTACCAGTCGTTGTCCACTGTCATAGACAGACATTTGACCATTCAATGTCAGCTTGGCTGTCTACAGCAGTCTTGGCCTCCTTACTAACATACATTTTGCATTAACTAATAGGTTCTCCGTGTCATTGTGAAGCCCTTAATCGCACTGACAATTTAGTCCCTTGTTTAAATGGACGAAGGTTTTTGTTTGGTCTGGCAATGAATTATTTATTTGTTTGCTTAAGATCAGGTATTTAAGCTAAAAAACGTATTTTTCAATTTAATGTATTTAAACGTTATCACAGCACGTATCTTAGGTGCTTTTTGCGTTTTGGGGGGAGAATTGTGGGTAATTTCATTATTTTGAATAAAAATATGGGCATAGGCGTCTATAGAACTAAGGTTGCTGACATATATCCAGAAGAATCGCCAAACTTAGGTGGCAATGAGCAGGGCACTGAGGGCACATTGCTCGTAGAACAGATGATCCAGCAGTAGATGTGTAGCGACTACGATCTACTATATATGACGTCACAGAATCCTGCATCGCGCAAGCAAAGTCCTCCGCGCGATTTGAATAGATACAACAGCCCGAAATTATCTATCGGACAGTAGCCCACCGGACATAACACCTTGTTCGGTCGGAGGATCCTCCCTTTTCAATGGAGGTTTGTGGGACTTTACTCTCTGTTCCACCTACTCCAAATTGGACCAGCGACCTATGGATGTGATGTAGCGACTACGATATGACGTCACAGAATCCTGCACCGCGCAAGCAAAGATGTCTTTCGACTAAATGATGATGATGAAGCCTAACATTCTGATCCATACAACATTGCAAGACTTATCACGGACTGGTAGCACGATTCTATTTTTTTTTAAACTCCATGGCTCCTCTCATTCATGAGCAGAACTTGTATACAAGTATGTTCATGAATATACCATTGATTGACTGATTAGTTCGGTAAGAACAATGAGCGTTAGTGTTGTTGTTGTTGGTTGTTGTGGTTGACCATTGTGCTCTGTTGCGTCAACATCTGGTCAAGCAATCTGTTTCTACGGAATATTTTTTTTGGCTTGTACAGCATTGTGCTTAAGTGTATTAAGCGTAAGTAATCTTAGGCATGAGCATTGAGCATAATCATCCTTAGAATTGTCTCATTGCTGAAACTCAGGCCTCCTCTCCAGGAGGGGCAATGGGATCCTCAATATATCCTCTACTCGAGCCCAGTGCGGTTAATCGAATTTTTGGTTTTAAATCAAGCCGATTTTCGCACGATTGTTCTTTAGCATTTTGAGAGCCTTCGTGATAGAATAAATTATTTACTATTGGACCAATACTACTCAAAAGCATTGGTCGTCGTACGCAAGCCCACGCCTACAGTAATTATGAATCTGAATCGAGATTTCGGCAGCTGGGGCATGAGAAGGTTCCCTAACGCTTGCGGCCACCACCTTCACTAGCATTACTGCTTCAAAAAAGGAGAAGACTGCCTGTCATTTTTCTTCGCTCTGGACCATGGCCTGTACCAGGGCCCTGCGCGAGAGGCTACAGCCATAAATTACTCTCACGAGGATACGGCGATGCTCCGCCCAAACGGAGGACACCTCCACCGTATGATTCACCCTGTCCTCCAGGGAGTTCACATAAAGGTGACAGCCGAATCACGTGCGGGAACCTGCCGAACTTACCATGTCCAATTAGGACCTGCGTCATGCGGAAGATGAGGACGCTGTGACGTATCTCCAGCCACTGCTGGGTGATTATGACGTGCGCAGCGATTTGTAGTGTAGGCACTGAAAATCAGGTGTTTCTTTTTTAATCTCTTCTCTTCTTTCTTAATGATTAACTTCATTACGGAATTTTCTTTAGTCTCGTTTATCATTTCATTCTCCTTTTTTTGGCTTGGAGCTCATTATATAACTTCTTGTGCTCCGTGTGAGTCAGTGAATCAGTGATCCTTTGTGCTTCAGCACCACGGTGACTATAGGTTTAGCAGAGCTGCGATTTTGGCCTCTTCTCTCCGTTGTTAAGGCAAAATTGCAAAAAATAAAGTAAAACCTATAACATCCGGTGGTAGCATTCTTCTAGGCGCACGTTGCCGTTGTGTAGGTACATAAGTTAGCCTCGTTTATCAACGTATGGCGGCCATGTTATTGTTTTCCTACGGGCTCGCATTCAACCGTGTCGCGCAGTGTTTTCCCTAAAAAAACAAAACAAAGTTACTTGATAAGTAAACAATTGGAGCTGAGTCAAATGTGGCGTTCATTTTAAACAAACATGTATGTACGTGCATTTCTTTGTGTGTGGCTTGGTTGTGGGGAAAATACAGGTCGTGACACGACGAGAATTATTATAGTTTTTTTTTTTTAGTACAACGCTTGCCAAGGTTGGTCTGTGGATGGGTGACCATTTTAACATAACGAGTTTTTTCTCCGTGGCTCGGAAAGCACGTTAAGCTGTAGGTCCAGGCTGTCATTTGTAGATCTTTGGCAGTCATTACGGACAGTCAAAAGCCAGTAAATCTGACTCCAGTCTAGCCATGAAGTACCGTGTTACCCCAGTTAATGGGTTGTGGAGTCTGGTAGGCAGCCGCTCCTCTTAAAATACTGGTATTCAGCTAAATCCGGCTTGACTGGAAGCCGACCCCAATATAGTTGGGAAAAGGCTGGGTAGATGATGTAGATGATGAGGGGTTTTAGTAGATGCTTGATTTCCGTCTTCATAACGTAAAATGCTATCACGCCCTGTCGTTGTACCCTAGAGCGGGAAACGTCATTTAAGGATTTCCTACCTCAAAAAAGAGCTATGAGATAGAGAGAGAGTAAGGTTTAAATGCATCTTTTCGCTGCTCTCAAAACGGTGATGGAAGACATCGTGTGGAAACCGGCAGGTACTAGAACCAAAAATTCGAAGACATGTGACTTCTACCACTCCGCACTGGGCCCGCGCGGTGGATTACGGCCCATTCCCTCTCCTAGAGAAGAGGCCTGAGTCCCAACAGTGTGAACTTTATAAGGCCGCAGCTAATGTTAATTGAGACTATCATACTTTTACACCTTTGACGCATATAAGCTACTGTACACATACTAGAACAGCTAAGGCACATCACAATTGATGAAACCGAAACAATTTACAAAGCAGCTAGACAATATACTGCAACATGATCTCATACGCAGGTGTCTCATAAACTAAACGTTACCATTACTATAACTACTTGTATAAGGTGACATTCAGTGTGTTCTTTCACATCAGATTAGCGATAAACGTGTTTATATTATTATAACATACGTGCAATAAACAATAACATAAATTAAACGAGAGATGTAACAACAAATATGCTTCGTAATCACTTTAGATATAATAAATCACGTTCTCAGTTGTTACAGCAGTTATCTACGTGATGTACATAAACAGACAAACAAAACTACTCGGAATTTTATGTGTAGTTATGTAATAAAAATGTTAAGTTAGAGATTTGATGATTGAGCAGGAATTTTGCACGTGGTTTGAGAAATATTTTATGACGAGTATAGTGATGTTTTTTTCCGAGATTCCCGAAATTTCGAGACAACACTTAAATTTTTGTAAATGTTTTTGAAAATTTGGGGATACTTATTGTGACGGACGGGAAACTACGAAACCCTACACTGAGCATGGCCCGATACGCTCTAGGCCGGTTTTTATAATGATAAATTCTTTCTACTATAGAGAATAAGTCGCAAACTTTAGGTAAATATAGACGAATTATTTATTCCAAATAACAATTTTTTAAAATGTATTTAAGTGTTGTCTCGAAATTTCGGAACAAATGTCTCGGAAAAAATGTAGTCCGAAGGAAGTCCCCGTTTCTTGTCTCTGTTCTTCGAAGTTTAGGCAAATAGGCACTACCTATTCCTATCACTGCTGATGAATGATGAATTTTTATGTAGCTTCAGGTCCTGCCCTTCTCGGTTCTCCTATATTGTTTGGGGTCAGCGTAACACGTTTTTCTTTTCTATTCTGTCCTGCCATCCGTCACGCTATCACTAACTCACTTTTCTTCGGCCTCACTCTCCCTGTCCATTCATCGACATGTACTTATACTCATAACTCTTTTCACAACTCTTTTAGTAAGATACGTTTTGCACCTCCTCTTCAAAAAACCATTCCAAGACAAACGATTCCCTTTCAAATTTTCAGTCACTGGCACCACTTTCAGACTTTCTCTAGCATACTCATTTCTGACTTTATCCATTCTCGTCACACCACACATCCATTTTAACATTCTCATATCCGTTACATGCAATTTTGTTTCATCAATAAACTACATAAACAGAGCGAAGTCAAAAAAAAGTTGGAGTATTTTTTTGCTGAAAACTACTAGTTCCTAACTAATAACTTATAATCTTTCATACGTGATATTACTTGGATGAGGTAACAGGTATGTTGAAGAGGCTGCCAACTTAAGAAGTCCAAAGAATCGTGTAGAAGTTACGAGTGTCATTGAAGACAGTGATCACCCAGATAATATTCATGTGTGTAACATCTATAGGAGATTATGCATTGGATTGTGGCAATGTCTCAAGTCTTTTGGGTACATTTTCAGGTGATAGCGATGCAATGGAATCATTTCACGCTCTTATTGGTCTATATAGTTAGGCTATATAGTGTAGATAGTCCATGAAAACAATAGATGGTCGATGGGGACGAAAAGTTTTGGAGTGGTGACCACGTACCGGAAGACGCAGCTTTGGAAGACCTCCCACAAGGTGGACCGATGACCTTTTAAGGGTCGCGGCAATCTGATCTGAATGCGAGATTCACAGGACCGATCGTACGACACTTTTTGGAAGCCTTTGTCCAACGTGGCCGTCTTTCAGCTGAAATGATGATTAGTGTAGATAGTTAAACTTTTAAATAATGTTCACATTGATATTGTATAGAGATAGATAATTTTTTAGTGGCGTGGTTTATCACCTAATAATTTTCCCAGCTGTTAGTGGAAATAGAGGGATTGCCAGACTTTTACTGTGCAAAACCCACCTATGTTTCTAAAATTGATCTTTGTGTTTGAGGGTCGCGGTAACATTTTCTAACAATCTGGCACTGGTCCTGGAGGGTCCATTTACTCCTCCTTGAGATATTCATAGTTTTCTTTGATTAACTCCTTTACAATTCCCTCTCCTAGAGAGGAGGCCTGAGTCTCAGCAGTGGAAACATTATAAGGCTGATTGTACTTATAATTCACTTTTCTACTAATAATCTAGAACATAGTAGATACCTGTCAATTCCAACAAGATATCAGTTAGGTACCACATTATTTTATTTTGACATTTCCTCCTAACCCCCCATTGTTCTACGGATATAATTAACAATAGCAAAATTAGCCACCAATCCTAGACCTTATTTTCTTTTCTATATGAAGGATGTTTATGAAAAAATGTATCTTAGTTTACAATATGCGCGGTTTCATGTTTATACTATGCTTAGTTATTTATGAAAACAAATCTCCCCACTGACTGCGGTGACCTCATAGTGTAAATATGTTTGTTCTTCAACGATAGTACATTAGTAGAAACAATAACATTTTGCTAAGTATGCTGCTCGTACTTTAGTTAAAACTGTCTTTGAACTATGTATGTGTATACTTTTGCCTTTTTCTCTTTGACTAGTTTAGTATCAGTTGTATTAGCGTGTAATAAAATACTAGCAATTTTGGTAATTTTTTTACCGTGTTTATTCGAGTCTTAGTTAATTCAAAGTGGATAAAAAACGTTACTGCTGAATCTAAATTAAAAAATCCAAGTTATCTAATTCATAACTAGTTTTTTCACTGTTTATTTTCTTATTTTCATTGTTGGCAACAATTCGTTTTCTTCTTCCCTATTCCACTACCCAGACACATCACAGTATGCAAAGATGGGCAGAATTGAGAAACCAAATTCTGATTACACCCTTTATCGTTCATGCTTCGTTAGTTTTAAATGAAAAGTTTCTGCTGCTTACCCTGCCTGATTCTATTTGACAGTTATGACGTCACAACATGGCGCTAAGGCAATCCTATTCTTATTTCAAACGCATAGTAGTATATCCTTTCCTGCAGGAGAAGAAGTGAAAACATAGAAATGTTTCATTAGTTTTTCCCAATGGTACCCACCTACACCTTATTCCTTCAAACTTCTATTGTCAAATGGAACCACTGATGAAATACGTGCACCTTCATATTGATTGCATGACGTCAGCAATACTACTGAATTCGTTAAATTCCTTAAACATAAACACCGTTTTGTTTATATTATGACCTAAAGCTTTTGAGGTATGTTACTGAGGCTTTACAAAGCGACAAGAGGCCTTAGTGCGAGTTGTTTTTACATTAACGCAATCGAAATGTATATCACGCTTGACTCTCTGATTGGTTGAGAGCTTGGAGGGGGCCAATCGGAGCGCCGAACGTCATAAACGTGTCGATCGCGTTAACCTAAAACGAACTCGCACTAGGTACTTAGATTTCATGTAGAGGAACTGGGAATACTGTTTGAATGATTTCTAAATTATTTTAAGTACGATATTTAATAAGAACTTTTCTTTATTTGGCTGCTGGTAATTTTTATTTATTTATTTTGCGGGTATTATCATCGTCATCTTCAAAGATTGACTGATCCCTTGCTCGAAATAGGTCTAATCTTAGAAAACTTTCACCCATCCGCTACCAGTTTAGCTATCATTATATTGGTTCAAAGAATGGAATTTTGCATACGTATCATGTGAATTGTCAAAAAAAGGGTTTTTGAAAATTCACCCCCTTAGTGCTGCCACGTTCCTAGTCCCAGTAGCGTCAGCTGTGCAATGATTGTGTCAGTCACTTTTTTTAGATTTTTTTTATAGATACTTTTATAGATTTTGCAATAATCTTTCATGGCCTTATTGATATTCATCCTATCTTTTTTCTCATATTGCTGTTCTCTTGTCTGCAGGGTCCGGAGTCGGCACTGAACTCAAACCCGGGTGGCGCCGCGAAGCCGCCGCTCATCAACTCATTCGAGCTGGACCGGTGTTTGGACCGGTAAGTGACACAGACGATAAGACACCTTGTATGACTAGTTATAAGTATCATTTTGCAACGGTTACGTCTCTCTTTCTCTTCACAAAGCTCGAGGTAAAAGCTCAACTGGCTGCACAAAAATTGGGGATCTTAGCAAAAGGGTACTTCACGCCATAATAGCTGCTCAACATTTATTTAGCGCAAGTTCAATCGTGTGTCTGGTCTAAATCTTTGTGCGTACTAGTGATATTATTACCAATATTCGCATTCGCGAATGTGATAAACCTCACATTCGTACGCACTAGTACAGCTATGGAGTGGAATTTCCTGCCAGACGCCATTTTCAGATAGCATATACAACCTAGGGGTCTTTAGGTAAAGAATGAATAGGTTACTTCTAGACAAGCGTGCTCCATCGTCAGCCACATCATTGCTTACAAACCGGTGAGATAGTGGTCAAACGTGAGCCTACCCTTAGTAGAAAAAAAAGCTCCTTAATCAGATTGTGGCTCACTAGAGCTTCTTAACCTATCAATACCCGCGAAACGAGACACAATAGTAAGACAATAACAGCGCGGTCCAATGAGACCGGTCGGGGATTCATGAATGAACCTATCACACTGTATCACATACATGCAAAACGAGACACAATAGTAAAACAATAACAGCGCGGTCTCATAGGACCGGTCGGGGATTCATGAATTAATCAAATTGTAGCTCATTAGACTTCTGGCAGTTTATTGAAAATACCTTTCTTCTTCAGGGAGGAGTCCGGCAGGTGGGGCGGCGAGGCGGCGCGCCGACGCCGGCGCAGCTCGCCCCCGCGCCGCGCCTCGCCGCCTCGCGACCATGAGCCTCTCGCTCTTGCACGGGTAAGTCTTACTAAATCATCATCATCATCTATGAGGCGAGAACCTGGTCCTTTTAAGTTAGGACCGCAGAATCATTACGGTAACAATTATACTACTGCTTACAACGGTAAGTAGTGGGATCGCAGTCAAGCACTAGTTTTAATTTAAAAAAGATGGTCTTTGAATTTAAATATAATAGGTAGGTATAATCATCGATTGTAAATCTGAGAGTGCACTCCGACACAACCACCACCACCAGAGGTGGTTTATGAAGCTCATACTGATGATTAGTGTCTGAGATGGTCTTTTTGTAGAAAGAACCACATAGATTTGAGATCCAAACAGTTTAAGCACACATTTGTCAACTCGGAACTCTTTCTTCATAATACTTCTCCAAAGAACATCTGCATCACAACTCCAATCTTCCCAGGCCTCAGCCCCAACATCGCCGCAAGGGTCTGCGCACTCCAGCCCCGCGCCGGTGTCTCCGGCAGGCAGCGCGGGTGCGGCGGCCGGGGCTCGGTCCCCGCTGCCGCTGGTGGCCCCCGACCTGCTGGCCATGCAGCTGCTGGACCAGCACACGCAACTGCAGGCGCTCATGAAGCAACGCCTGTTCCATCAGCATCATATGCAGAAACAGGTAAGGAGGTTGAAGAATATGGTAAAATTCCTAGCCTCAAGTAATATGGGACAAATGCAGAGAGATGCTATTAAAGTTTGCTATGCAGGTCATTGCAGGTGGATATGAATCATGTAATGGCTAATACTTTAAAAAAGAAAAATAAAAAGAATGTCACAGAAATAATTATACTATTTTATTAACAGCACATGACTTCGGAGGCCGCTAAGCGTCAGCTAGAGCAATCGCGGCTTCAGGACCAGATCAATCTCAACTTGCTGTCACAATCTCATCTGCCGCCACCAGATGCCTCGCCAGGTTAGTACTTATACTGTGGGACCCGGACTTTATTGTTAAGACTATCAACTTCTCCCCTGCTACCTACACAAGAGACACAAGAAAGTCTAGACGTAATCTATTTGAAGTTTTAGCAAAATCCTTTCTAAAAGACCTTGGAGGTACTCATTCTAACAAATTGATGGATAAGGGACTACACACACTTATTCAGCTCTATTCGCGTTTCGCTGAACGGTTTTGATCACACTTATTCAGTTCTACTTCTATCAGCGGCGTACAGCGGCGTAAGACTGTTATCTCCGCTAAAATGCTTCTATCTACTACGTACGGCGCTGAATATGCTGCGAAGACGGTCATCTACTCAATTAGTATTGAGATGTTATTTTTTCTCTGTTGATCGCTATAATGTGACGGACTAATATCGTACAAGCAAGAATATTTTTGCACTAGAAATATAAGTTTCTCTTTCGTCCATTATTTTATTTCGAAAAAATAAAGGAGGTAATTAGAATTACTTTAAAACACGTCCGAACTCTCGATCCTTGCGTGGATAATGATTAAGTAATAATAAATCATATCTATCCAGGAGCTATGCAGGTTGCAACTTGTCGACAAGGAGTTGAGAACCATACGTGTGCAGCGCTGTTCCGCCCCATTCAGCGTCGAACGCGGCAGAACAGCGCTGAATGCGGCAGATCAGCGCTGATCTCTATCTAAAGCACTCGCATGATAAAAACACATTTGTTCTCATTTTATACTTGTTTGCCGCGAAAGCTGAATAAACGCGGAAAGCTGAATGGATGCGTACGCGTCTCCATATAAAATCGTTGTTTTCTATGGACATAAGCTGAATAGAGCTGAATAAGTGTGTGTAGTCCCTAAAAACTCAGTGTACTCGTAGCCTGTGCTAATTCATTTCCATCTTTGCCAGCCTGTTGGTATTCTACAGCTTACATTACATTTTGGGGAGTGCTTGTCAGAATCGCACTATTTAATTCCGCCAAACTCGTTCCATCTATTAAAATACAAGACATGGTCCTTGGCCATGGACCATGTCTTGTAGTCATAATGTGGATACGTACAAAACCTTTCGGGCATACGTTTATTATGCGTATACCTAAGTAGTGGAATTCCTTACCGGGGTCTGTGTTTCCTGACAGCAGACAAGAGTGAACAAGTTACTTGTAGCCTAGCGTTTTTACACAGTCGATTTTTACATATTAGTCAAGCGCTAGTCTAACAATAAAGCTTAAAAGGCGCCAGCCAAGCTTTGGATAAATCTCGTTCTTAAAAATTCGTAGTTTTTTAATATCTCTAGTAGGTACCCGAAAAATAAAGCTTCTATACTTCTGTTTTTTAAATTAAAAATCTCAAAAAATGTACCACAGACTATGCCATTATTCCATGTTTATTTGGCGTCCTCCTTATTTATAAGATATCCTGCTTCGTCTAGGTTCTCTGCAGCAGCAACTAGGCGCTCAGCAGCAGCAGCTAGTGCAACAGCTGCAGGCAGTTCAGCGTCAGTACCTGATGCACGGACCGCTCTCCGTGCCACCGAATGCTCCACCAGGTTTGAATCTCTCCTCTCTCTTTCTCTATACTTGATACATTGAACTTCTCTCTCTTGCTCTCTGTTTATAGGCGTATCCCTTTACTTGATAGGTTCTCCTCATCATTCTTTGCCAGACGTGTCTTATTGTACAAATTTTTCGTTAGAGTAATTGATATGGGAAGAAAATGTAATGATCTGTGAAATCAATTAAAATTTAAATAGGACTTGGACTTTCAAATTATTAGATATTCACAATAGCTACTTCGCTGAAGACATATACAAGCGTGTCGTCTTTAGAGAAATATTTACAATATCCACCGGTCCCACAAGTACACTTATTTTTAATGATGTTAGTCGCGTGCTATTACGAGGTATACAATAAATTATGTAAGTAAATAAATCTTACAAGGAGTATAATAACACTGTATCCTCTATTATGATAGATTTGCTACACTCTGATATATTCAACTACAATTGAAAAAAATATTTGTTTTAATCAACATTTAGGAATGGAGTCATTTGGAAAACACTACTTTTAATACAAGGGAAGGGCTCTGGCATTATCATAATTCTGTTGAACTTTCTCCTCTAGGCTTGATGCTGTGGGGCAGTGAAATGGAGGAGCATCCTCTGTTCGGGCGCGGCGTCTGCAAGTGGCCCGGCTGCGATGCTCTCGCTGAAGACTACCAGGCTTTCCTCAAGCACCTGGAAGCAGCTCACACCCTGGACGACCGGTCGGCAGCGCAGGCGCGCGTGCAGATGCAGGTGGTGGCGCAGCTGGAGCTGCAGCTGCGGCGCGAGCGCGACCGCCTCGCCGCCATGATGCGCCACCTGCACGCCGCGCGCGACACCACGCACCACCAGCCCAAGCATCCGCATGGTATGTCTGTCCCACCACTCACAACAAGTATCCTCCGCCTCGCCGCCATGATGCGCCACCTGCACGCCGCGCGCGACACCACGCACCACCAGCCCAAGCATCCGCATGGTATGTCTGTCCCACCACTCACAACAAGTATCCTCCGCCTCGCCGCCATGATGCGCCACCTGCACGCCGCGCGCGACACCACGCACCACCAGCCCAAGCATCCGCATGGTATGTCTGTCCCACCACTCACAACAAGTATCCTCCGCCTCGCCGCCATGATGCGCCACCTGCACGCCGCGCGCGACACCACGCACCACCAGCCCAAGCATCCGCATGGTATGTCTGTCCCACCACTCACAACAAGTATTGGGGTCTGTGATCTCCCTGTTTCATTACTTGTACGATATTCCTCCATCTGTTTCTGACTCTAACGATGCGTATCTGGTTGGATCAACGTATTCAGCTGTGTCCACGAGATCTTTTCTCATCCACTTTACTGATCACAATGAGCCTTTCGAGGTGGCCACCGTCTTTATTTGTCACAACAAATATCAGACTACCCCAAAAACTACATACACTTCTTATGAAATAAAAAAAAAATATTGACTTTCAAAAGGGTCTATTATAGACACTGTTTTAGGCTATCACGGTTTGTTTCTCATAATAAATAAAAATCACGGAAGATATCCCGTAGGTGACAATTTAAATTGGTCTATTATAGAGTTATGAGTTATCTATAATAGAGTTGGTGATGAATGTGTATATATGAATATAGTAAGGAGTGATCTGAAAGAAAAGGGAATTAATAATAGCGTGACATGTGACAGGACAGAATGAAAGAAAAAGTCGTGTTACGCTTACTCTAAATAATATGAAACAAAGGCAGGAAGAAGAAAAAGAGTCTCTCTCGCTTTCTCTGAAAATGATAAGATTCAACTAAGTAGCTAAACGTAAAGCCGGAAGTTAGTAATAACTATGTTTATTTTATAATTCCAGGTGGAGCTTCTGAAGGTGCATCTCCAGGCCCAGTGCGGCGTCGTGTTTCTGATAAATCAGGCGTCGCCATAGCAGGAGGTAAACTATCCTTCCATACTATTTATTTGTTACCGAACATCTGAATACAGGCATATGTCGAGTCTACTGTTATCCACTCTAAGGTAGGCTTCATCTTTTGAGTTGCTGGTAAAATTCACTTTGATTTGACCGAAGTGTTGTGCCTGAGTTTTATTAGTACTTTGATGAAAGTAGGGTAGTTTTGAAAATGATTTTATAAATATTGTTTCTGTCCTAAAGGTCTTCCGTATATGCTCGAAAGAGCCGGATTAGATGTGCAACAAGGTAATAAAATACTGACTAAAATGTCCAATGATTGTGTTTTTATGTAAAATTCTGTCTAGTATTACCATTTTCTTTATTATTTGTGTAGGTCGTTGTAGTACCATGTTTATTTTTATCTATTTTATATTAAAACTTTGTCATCATATTTTCAGAGATACAACGCAACCGCGAGTTTTACAAATCAGCTGATGTGCGGCCTCCGTTTACTTACGCTTCACTTATTCGACAGGTTGGTTCTTACTAAAGCTTTTGATATCTTAAATGTTTAGGTTTTACTCAAAATTATAGTAAATATCGTTTTAAATTACGATAACAGTATTTTTTAATTTAACAGAATGCTGTAAGTAAATCATATTAAAACAAAAAATGTTTTATGGTATAATCATACTCATGAAGTAAGTGGGGTCTTCAAGGGTGTAAGTCGGGACCACATCTAATCAAAATAGTTTTGAATTTAATTGATGCGAATATGATACCTATTTGGTTCCACAGCTATGATTTTCTGAGTTTGAATTTATACCAAGTTTAGTTTATGAATCCTGTTAGAGAATTTACAAAGCTAACGGTTTTTTTTTTGTTTTCTAGGCTATAATAGAATCTCCAGACAAGCAGTTGACTCTAAACGAGATATACAACTGGTTCCAATCTACATTTTGCTACTTCAGGCGCAACGCTGCTACATGGAAGGTATGTCTTAGACATTTAAGGCTTTTTACATTCGATCAACATGATTGGCAACTAAAATTTAAAGATAATAATTTGAATTATTACAAAAAATCAGAGTATCTGAATATTGTTATTCAAAATTTTGGAAACAATAAAAATTTAGTAAAAATTGTGTAGAGTCTAGACATAAAACTAATATTTTCTTTTTGAACGAAAGACTGTTTGATATGCAAAGACACAAGGTAAATGTAGTTTATTATTATGTTTATTCGTATTTACTTATATCTACATATTTTTTTACTACAATTTTCAACTCAATCTGACAAATCAGAAATTTTCACCAAGAATCGCAAAAATCTTAAAAAAAAGCAATATATTTATTTTTTTGGTTGAAGATTGTAGTCTTATAAATTATATTAAGAAGATCATAGATGTATAATATATTATATAAGATGTGTCTTTTTTGTATAAAACATATATGTGTTACTATGACGATACGCTATGATATACTTTGAAATATTTTGAATGGTTATCAAGACAATCACTATTATCATCAGTAGCATTAAATTTTGCAGTATACATATTTCAGCATTATAATTATGGATATTTTTATTTCCTTAAACATTATCTTTGCTACGGGTGATTTGTCTGCAGATTTTTCGTTATAGCATGACAATTACGGTCATCACTCTTTGTTGGAATGTGGACAAAAATTACATATCGTTTTATATCAGTGTATACTTACAGTGTTGATGATCACGATAGATATCAATTCACTTCAATTATAAACATGAGCCGTAGTTATCATGCTATACGCATAAGCAAACTTTAACTCCATTCTTAACAAATGCTCTACTATGACGTCCTAAAACCATCATGATTCTGGTGTCCGAGAGAGACAAAACACGACGAAAATCACTATCTCTTATCTACAACGGAATTCTGATGGCATTGGTGATGACATAGTACGGCCACAAAACATAGCGTATCGTCCAAATACCGGAACAAAATAAAGACGCGTTGAGTGGCGACACAGAACGCGGTGCGTCACAACCTGTCGCTGCACAAATGCTTCATGCGCGTGGAGAACGTGAAGGGCGCGGTGTGGACGGTGGACGAGGTGGAGTTCTACAAGCGCCGGCCGCAGCGCGCCGCGCACGCGCACCCGCCGCCCATGCACGCCGGGTACTACTCCTCCAGCCATGCAGACCTGTTCTACTGCCTATTTGCATTACCTACATTACACGATACTATACAGTTTACACTTCACTTTTGACTTTCAACTTTACACTTTCACACAAAACCTACAACCTATACAAAAATGGTGCATTTTTGTGATAGCTACATCTAACTAAAGTTACAACTTACCACCATTGACCTGTTCTACTGCCTATTTGCATTACCTACATTACATGAAACTATACAGTTTACACTTCACTTTTGACTTTACACATTACTTTTGACTTCGAATTTTACACTTTTACACATAACCTACAATCCATACATAAATTCATTTTGGTGACAATTTGCTTCACCTAACTAAAGTTACAACTCACATCCAGTCATGCCGACCTTTTTAGCTTATACTTCACTTGGACTACAAACTTTACACTTTACCCACAACCCATACATAAATGGTACATTTTCCTTCATCGATATAAAGTTACAACTTACCTTCAGCCACGACGACTTGTGATTACACAGTTTACACTTTTGACTTCAAATATTACACTTTTCTTTTATGAGATACCTATTATAATAACAGTTCCTACTGTCTGTAACTCCACACCTCAAACCATGCAGACCTAATTTACTGTCTATTTGCATTACCTAAATTACAGGATACTTTACAGTTTACACTTTACTATTGACTACAAACTACACTTACGAAACATTTTGCTGACATTCATGACACTACTCTTTACCTAAAGAACACAACTACAAATACTCATCTTCAGCAATGCACAACTATTCTACTTTCATATGCATATACACACAAACAGTTTACACTTTACTTTGGACTTTACACTTTATTCCGGCTGCAGTACATATTTCTAGCCATGCTGACCTATTCTACTGCCTTTTTGCAATACATTATAACAAAATATACAGTTTACACTTTACTGGATACTTACTTCGCTTTTTTACTTTACAATTTACAGACGATATTGATGGTGACATTACTCTTGACAATACATTTAACATCTTTCACATTTATTGTATTTTTAAGTATCTGAAACCGAATTTGTGCTTATGCACACATTACATTTGACACTCTGTAAGCATGAACTTCTTCAAAATAATTTACAATTCACACTTTCACAGCACATACAACTTACACTTCGCCAAGTAACTACATTTACATTACCTTTATTAACAAATACACATATATCCTTCCTTAACACGAAATATTTCAATTTTAACAGTACACATTACAAAATTATATATTTTCACACTACCGTTTATACAAACACATACAGAACATTATAAACACTAATAAATTTAATTATTACTTTCTAATTAAACAAATCAACAACATTAGTAGCTAACTCTGAAACTGCACAGAGCATGCATGTTACACACTTCACACAAAACAATTCTTAAAATAACAGTACACTAACATAAACACTATAAAACAAAAATTTTACAACAATTCATATAATACAAAGTGACAAGAAACAATATAACACACATAATATACATAACACTACCACAAAACCTACAATTATTATAACAAAAATGAATAATACAGCAGTACTCCACAATTCAGACGCAAAATACAAAAATCATGCTCCACGAATTAATCGACATATAGTACAAAATACTAAAATTATTACTATTACATTTTATTGTTAACATTGTAAACACTTATAACAAAAATATAAGCCTAAACACTAACTAAAATATGGCATCGAAAACTACCTGACCGTAATATCTAGATGGCTATTCTTGCACTTTTAACACTGTGAGTGCGCTTGGAGCCCATAAACCAAGTGTTTTCAACACAAACCGCTCAAAAATGCAAAATATTTTATGCAGAATTCTCAAAATTGTTATCAGCAATGTGTATAATCAGCAGTCAAGCTGAAGACAAATTATAGAAGAGGCACTTATAAATTTATTACTTGAACAAACAAAGTAACTCCAAAAACCTTGCACAAATCAAACACTGCACATAACATACACTACACAGTTTTCGGTACATTTTGATCTTCTCTTAAATATTTTCTATCTAACCTAGCGATGTATCTAACTCTTATTGTGTAAATAAACGTTTTCATCTCGTTTCAGATTTGAATCTGTAATTATTTGTGTAGTGGGCTCTTGATCATTGTGAGTGGTATTATAACCTGCCGCTTGCTCGTTATAATGCCACCAATTGTGAGGTCTTGTATTTATTTCTGTATTTAGGTTTTATGTGTGTGTACGTGGGTTTCGGCACAACGGTGAATAACGTTTTCTCGCTTGCCTATTAACCTCCTTTCCTATCCATCCTTCAGGGTTTCCGGGGCTATCATATCCTGCATGGTACGGTGTTCCATTCCACGACGATCTGATTGTGCTTTCATTGTCAGCTTTCGAAATTTTGAAATCAATTTTTTAAACAATGAAAGCACAAACGTTAATGTTAAGATGATTGGAGATTTTTGAATGACTGTGATAGTTATTAAACGGCGATGCAATTATAGAACGCTATCCGGACCAACCTGTCTCTGCACAAATGTTTCGTGCGCTACGAGGACGACTTCGGCTCGTTCTGGATGGTGGACGATGCGGAGTTCGTGAAGAGACGCCACCTGAGCCGGGGCAGGCCGCGGAAGTATGAGCCGGCCGCCGGGCCCGCGCCGCACCCGCCACAGTAAGGGCGCCGCGACACACAAGCGACCGTCCAACGAATCTACTTAGTACAGCTTTCTATGATGTTCATAATATTACACACCATTCCAAAGCACCCGATGATTTTGGTCATATCTTGATCTTAATACAATACTGTAGTTGTAACAGCCTCGATAAATAAAGAAGTGTCACTAAAACTATGAGCATCAACACACAAAGCTGACTAAGTACAAAATATATACTTAGATGTCATAAGATTATTTCTTTAGTTACGCAAACTTTTGACTATATGTCGACTTATAAATTTGATTCTCAAAGACGAAGAATGTGATAAATGAGGTCTTTTTATATAAAAACGTGAATCGTTGGACGATCGCGTCCACATAGCGTTAATGTATGTGAGAATACAGAAACCGAGAATTATCAAGATTGAAGTAAAAGGGATAATCCTCGGTCGACACACTAGATTTGATGTTTTCTGACCATTATTGTAAAGTGTTTCACCGTGTAAGCTTAGATTAATTGAACATGTCATGTTAGTCTGTAACTAGACTCGTGTTTATAATAGCGGATTATGAACACTGTGTGTGCTTATATTTCATTTAAAAAACTTATTCATCTTCCTCATTACATAATGAAAAAAAAAACTATAACTCGGTCACATTGACTTAACGCTTGTCGTCGATGAAATATTGTCCAAAAACAATATAACAACAACAGAGAACTTAAAGTTACGCAAAATTATTGACATGCGTATCGATAGCAAAGCTACTGACCATACCTGATATTTGCCGGGCAAGCTAAGGGAAAACAGGGGGAAACTCACATTCCAGAGATGCGTCAAGTTAATGTGACCGAATTGTAACTGAATAAGATGAAAAAATTACTTCTTTCATATCAGAAACACAAGCACACACAAGTATTATAGACTCCTAGAGTGCGAAGCTATAGCCAATTGTTTTGCAATAGTTTTTAACATCACATTAAAACAAATAACTTGTTTAATAAATTAGCTTATATCATATTTTGCTAATGTAAACATGGAATATTTTAATTTACATTTGATGAAACTCCGGAGCTATGTCGATGATTATAAAAAATGTTTATTATTACAAAAACTTGCATGTATTGCATCTAATACAAATTATTGTAAAGGATCGTCGTTGGATACCCAAGTAAGATTAAATATTATATTTTAATCTTTTACTATTCCCAATCTTTAACTTTTGTGCATGTAATCCCTGAGGTAAGTGTGCTTCTTATGCTTTGCCTGTGCATTTTTGTCGCATGTTAAGTAAGTTTTTTTCTAACATATTTTCGATAAGCTTGCCTTTTTTCCATTTTTCTATTTTTGTATTCTATTTATCTTTCTCTTTCATACACATCACACACTCACTGAGACACTTTTCATATAAATTGGACTTGAATTCAAAATTATACACTCCACAAGATATACACATTACAAAATTCACTATAAATAGTGTAAATGGTTATAAGTTGATTTGGAAGAGGTCTGAAATGGCCGGGGTATGATTTTTTATTAATTTTATTTTTATAAACGATCAGTTCCATTAAATATTATGAATTCATTAGAATCAAAGTTTTTGAAATTTGAAAAAAAATGCAGTAATTTATTTTGGAAGCCGATTATTATTTTTATGATTTGCTATTTCTATAACTAGTGTAATGTTCTCACAGATTCATGGGAGCTCAAAGTCCTCCAATGATGACCAGTCCTCACGGATACAGCGAAGCATTGAAGAGAAACCTGCAGGTATGGTACAATGTATGTGACCTAGTTAAAAACACTCAAATGTACGGTAATATTTCTTAATTTAATGTAAAAAAAGTAGAATGTTATACTTAAATTTGTTTTTAAAGTACATAAAGTGTAGCAAGTCATACAATTTGATATAGTTGGTTTTTACAGGATGGATTTAAAACCTACTTGTTTGTTATTTGTAGGGCATGATGGAGGATTGCAACTTGTCGTACATGTCCGGTGAGGATCACATGATGCAGTCTGAGGACTACCCATCCTCGCATGATGATTACAGGTAAGAGAGTTATAATTTCTTCTACCAGCAGCTTAAGCTTCGCGAAAATTATGAATAATCCTAAGTACGTACTACTAGGACGAAAAGAATGATGGATGAGATGGATCCTTCTCTAGAATACTTACTGCTGGAGATTAGCATTTATATAGCATAGCATTAGCATTATCGTCCTTATAATCGGAACATTATAAGGACGATATTGCATTGATAATGCTAATGCTAATCTCCCTGGCCTGAGTCCCAGTAGAGGGAATCTGCTGGGACTCAGGCCTCCTCTTTAGAAGAGGGAATGGGCGACAATACACCGCGCGGGCCCAGTGCGGATTGGCGGATGTCATGTCTTCGAATTTTTGGTTTTAGGACATGCCGGTTTCCTCACGATGTTTTCCTTCACTGTTTTGAGAGCAGTGGTGATGAAATAAATTACACTTTAACATAGGGGATGATCTACCACTTTTTTAGTTTATAGGGAATATCCGAACTGTCTTCTAGATATTTTTCAATGTAGTGGCAGCCTTATTGTACACGACTATTATAACATGATCATGTTGCGATGACGTTTCGCGTGGTCGCATGAGACTGCACGGGATTTACAGGTTTAATTGTTATTCCATAATCGGTTGCACCCAGAATGCTACTCTCCATATCAATTGTATTCGAACCAGCGCAGAAGAATAAGTGCGACAATTATGATGGCTAGGGAAAAATGGTGTAGATAATTATATAGCGTACATACTACCGAATATTTTACCTTTGCAAGCTTCTAGACTTGTAGGCTTCTCTTCCCTTTACCAAAATATTAATTACCATCATCATCTCCGTCAGCCGACCCCCGATGCTAAACGGCTACGGCAGCAGCAGCTCGTCGCACGACGTGAAGGCCGAGGACCTCACCAGCGACGCTCAGGACGTCAAGCCCAACATCTATGCTCTCAAGAATGAGATGCAGGCCTCTGATTATTCTAACAAAGGTAAGATTTTAAGCTGTTTATATCTTGAGGCTCGATTAGTTGTGCACTTTCTTACTGGTTCTTCTCCATAAGAAATAACCAATTTGGATCGTGGAAGAAAAGAAAGAAAAAAGAAAGAAAAACAGTTTATTTGTGCGGAAAGACGCATACAAGAAAAGAATAATGAAATAAATGAAAAAAGGGGAAATATGCGTCAAATCCGCGCAAAACGGTCGAACGCTCAGCAAAATGCCATGCAAAGTATCCCTGATGAAGTGATAAGGGTCCATTTTTTTCTTTTGTGGTCAGAACCCTAAAAACTAACTATTTCGTCAAGGGTAATTTTGGACTGCCGTATACTTCACACTCAGTTGTTCTGATAAAATTTTAAAAATTCTTGGTTTCATTACAGTACAGATTTAGTTTTATAAGGCAATCCTAGTAAAGTGTTCAAAGGCATTTAATTTGGGTCGAACAAAAAATCTTTATAGTATACTTAGAGGCCGGCCTACATAGAGAGAGCGAAATAAATCCAGAAGCATTCTACGAGGACTGATTCGAGACGGTGTGGGCGAAGAATGTCTAGAATTAAGTCATTCCAGGAGAAGTCTATGCCCAGCAGTGAGACAGTAAAGACTAGGAAAAAAAATGGTATATATAGACTATGCATTAAAATTATCGTATTACTAATGATGATTTTATAAATTTTCTTCGTTCTAGACTATTCAAACTCAAACAAAGAGTCGTCCAGCAACCGCTCGGGCGAGACGAGCCCCTACGACGACTACCCTCGCGCGGAGGACCGATACCGGCCCTCCATGTCGCACATCAAGGACGAGGCCGAGAACCTCTCCCTCAACGAACAGAGATCTGACAAATAAACTAATCAAGAAAGTATAGAGGCCTCCACCTGACAGTAAAGTACCCGCGATCATAGGTAAAAAGGCCTCCAGTTGACAGTAAAGTACCCGCGATCGTGGGTACAAAGTCCTCCATTTGACAGTAAAGTACCCGCAATCATAGGTAAAAAGGCCTCCAGTTGACAGTAAAGTACCCGCGATCGTGGGTACAAAGTCCTCCATTTGACAGTAAAGTACCCGTGGTCAGGGGTATTGAGGCCTCCAACTGACGGTAAAGTACCCACGACTATGAGAAAGGCCTCCACTTGATGAGTATGAAGAGTGGCTGTCAGGTACAGCAGCGAGTGTACTGTAGCCTCCTTTATCCAAAGCTACATAAGTGTCAAAAGTGTACTAGTGAACTAAGTGTTCGAGTGTATATCGTTCACAACACTCCAGTGTTTGGCGTTTATTATCACAGTATATAATACTATATTAATTACGGGTGTAGATCTATTTCAAGTTATTAGAAATGGTGTTCTAGAAAGTGTAATGTGTTCACTGTTGGAAGTTTTTATAATAAAAAAAAATGGACGATCTCGAAATGAGGAATTGTAAGTTAGAATTAACCAAATATTTTTTTTTCCTTTTATTTTTAAATTGACCCGGTTTTAACGGGGTTTTGAAGTATTATAGGTTTTACGTTTTTTTTTTAATTTAATTTAAGTTTCCCTTAGGTTTGGTAGCTGAGGTAGGTATACTTGTTAGAGATATTTATAGCGTATAAGTGTTAGGAAGATTTTAGATGAAACGGATTGCGCAAATAATCATTGAATTCAACGATAAATAACCTTAAAAGGTCCATATCAATATTTAAATAAAAATATTTAATCATTATTTGTAATATACAAGTAATAAGAACAATAAGTAGTAACTATTGGTATGTTAAAGTAAGCTTAAATATACGCCAAGCGTTTCAGTTGTGTCCACATTTTGTGCTACAGAAATACAAGAAAGATCTCAGAATTATACATTTATTTTCAAAAATACAGAGTCCGCTTTATTTTTTACATATTTTTTTTGTGATTATTGATCTGATGTAAAGATAAAATGAAATGTAATTTTTATTTTCATTGGCGTGCCATGATTTTTTATGGTACCATTTTTCTATTACTTTCTTGATTCCAAGGAATTGTTTTTAGCGTAAGTTTAGAATGTAAATATTTATCATGGATTGTAAAAAATTAAATCTTTTTTGAAAAAATGGTAATTTAGACGAGTGTAAACGTTCACTTAACTATTGCATATTAAATCGTTCATGTTGTAGAGAAAAAAAAATTAGAAGAAAATAAATACTTAGTAGTAAAAAAATCACTGTATTCTGAAGAATAGTTTTTGGTTTTGTTTAAAAAAAAATGTTTATTTCGTGCATTTTTCGATTTTGCATTTACTATAAAATAATGTTAAGCGCGTATTATGTTGGGTTTTTTGTTACTTTTTCGATAATTATCGGAAAGGGTGAAAATAACCATATCACACATTGTATGTATACTTATAACGTAGAACTGTAAAATGAGTATGTTAAATGTATATTCGATTACGCAATAACTTTGGGATTAAAAAATGTATACATTAATAGAGATGTAGGTGTATCACATTTTTACATATACTTTGCAAAAAAATATAGTGTTGTCCTGTCACGGTTGGGCTATAGTGAAACGCTTTTTAATTTAAATGGTATTATAACGTTGAAACTACGGAAGGGCTTACCTTAAAATGGTCATTGTACTCATCAATATTTAACGTACCACTAACCCTGAAATCACGAAGAAAATATGATCACATGACTAGACATAATATATCCATATGCTATAATGTACACACAATTTATATAAAACAATAAAAATAGGAAAGCTAATGTACACAGGCGAACTTAAAACATACACAGTAAACTTTACTGCAAACCTTATAAATGAGAGATTTTTAAGGTTACACTTGAGAATAAATGCACAACCAATTTTGAGCACTTTCATATCATATTTAAAACTACAATAAGTACAGCAAAATTTCTTCGTATTGATGAGTACATTAACCCCTTTTAATGAAACCTCATATTATGACGATTCAATGTTATATAAAAAAGGTATAATCTAATTGTTAGCAGTTCACGTCCGCCAATATAACCTGTGCGCTTAGTAACAGTTGTTTTTACGTAAACGCTTTCGAAACGTTTACTGCGTTTGACTCTCTGATTGGTTAAGAACTTAGGTCAATCGGAGGACCGAACGTAATAAACGTGTCGATCGCGATAACGTCAAACAAACTCGCACTAGGCACTCAGAGTGCAAGTGGTTTTTACGTTAACGCGATCGAAACGTTTGCCGCATTTGGCTATCTGATTGGTTAAAAGCTTGAGTCAATCGGAGGACCGTACGTCACAAACGTGTCGATCGCGTTAACGTTAAACCTACTCGCACTAGCCACTCAGGTTCCCGCCGCATCTATTCCCAACTATACCTGTACCGTGACTAGACCCAATGTAGATATTTCACACGCATTCGTCACAAACTCGTAGCCAGTAGATATACCATTTCTTCGTACATCTACTTAATTATAGCTGTCGTAAATTGAACATAAGTATTTGCTGACTGATTTTTCTGTATACAATCTTGAGAATTTTGCAATTGTTTTTTTGGGTTATAGTAAACTCGTCACACTTTCGTTTCATTTTCATTCGGCGGCGCTAAGTGTGACGAATCGAGAATGTGACGAGTTTACAATGACCAGTATTTTTGTCCACATTACAAGAATCGTGTGAACCGCCCTTAACAGTTAAGTACAATAGTTACGTATCTCGTTGTAAAACCATTATTACGCACGGAAATATTGAACCACATTTTGGAATTGAAAAATATTGACATTATTTTTTTTATTATTATTGTTTAGTAATCGGTGAGCGGTTATTAAAATAGTTTAATGTTTTTTCTCACTACATCGTATACGAATTGTTTTTTTTTTATTTTGCTATTGTAGTTCTACTGATTTTTGCGTCGATGTTCGTGAATGTTCGTATTCGTGATTCGGGCGGTGTAGTGGGAACCGCCTTGTATTTGCGTTCCGTTTTACGTTGCTGGTCAGCATAGATGAGTGCTTATATTCTGTGGCTTGCAAGCCTACACGACTACTTTTATTGATCATTGTAAATTATACTTACTTAGTGTTGTATTAAACGAAATCATTACAATTATGATGTGTTTTATTGTACGGTTTTTGATGGTAACCTTTTTTTTTCCTTTTGCGAAAGTTAGTAGGTCGCTTTCGCGAAAAACTTCGTCCGCGTGGAATAAGAAAATTGTTCCAAAAGAACACACTTCGGGGTATGAAGTGACTGGCCTTTTAATTTTCAGTGCCAGCCCTGTTATGCCGGAGGCGGAGGGTTCGATTCCCACCCAAGACAAATATTTTTATGTTGAGCACGATACCATTAGAAGCTGAAGCTGTGAAGTACTACAGGACCTTTGCAAGAACGTTTTTTTTGCAGCTACGTTGACTTAAGACTCAATGAACCGCCCAAAGTTGACGTCTGAAGAAACTTCAGCACTCAAAGCTGAAGACAGTCGGTGCACTCCAGGAATAAATTCCAGAAAGCAGGAGCCAAGGTGAAAAGGCCCTTTTTGCAATGTATAGACACGTTTGTATTTTGGCGGTGTAGAATCCCACCAGATTGGCTTCGCCCCATTTGGAGACTGCTAGAAGTGAGACTTTCCCAATCTCTACCATAGCAGCTTCTCTTTCGGACTGGCTCTTTACTAGCCGGAACAACCGACCACAATTCTCATTTATGATGATTTTTTTTCTACACTATTATAGAAATAAGTCAACATTTTTAATGATGTAATTAATTTATTAACACTTAAATTCCATTGCCATACTTTTTCATTATTCTAAAAACTTTGTGACTAACACTGTACTTACCTAACAATGTTTTCTGTTTAAAACCATGTATCATCACAATGCCTATAGAACTGCATCTTTAGGTATGTCATAATATGGTACAGTCAAGCGCAAGATTGAACATGTAAAAAGAAAGAGAGATGGAGATATGCGTATCAGGGATGTTATGGATATGAAATTTCGGATACGGATTGGATATGGATATAGAAATGTTATTATTCCGGATACGAATAAGGATATGAAATTATTTCGGATTATCCGTTAGTTTCGGATAATTTCGGTTACGGATATTAGATTTTTAAGGAATTCCAGAAATAAAATATAATAAAACGAGGACGAAAACAAACAATGGGCGCGTGTATCGGCCGCTGTCCGGCCGATCAACAAATTAACCTGTCATAACGTGTCGCAATTAGGCTCCGCCTCTATCCGATATTATCCGAAACTTTTATTTCGGATTTGGTTACAGTTATCGGATATCCGATAGTTTCGATTACGGTTATGGAGCTCCCTAACATCCCTGATGCCTATACAGCTCTACCCCTGTAACAATAAGTTAAGGTCGTAAAATGGATCGCGTTAAGAGCTCTTGGTAGGCTCTCATCTTTGGGATAGATCTGCCTAATACTAGCTTGATACGTTACAGTCGAGAGCAAGCACAGAAGATCATCGGTAATAATATGCATTCGCTGAATCAAAACTCCGTTGCTTGCCGGTTTTTTTCGGATATTCATATTTTGGGGCAGAATTCCATTACCGGATTATTAGACGTAAGGCGTTGCGCCCCGTACATGATGACATCCGACTCTTCATTCTATAAAACGTTTTGAGAACACATAGTTGCGCGTACCTACAGCTAAGGAGTGAAATTCCCTGCTGGAGTCTGTGTTACCTGAGACAACACACATTTTTTATAATCAATTTCATTTTAAACTAGATGAATAAGCCTATTTGCAAATTAAATATCGTTAAAACTCCGTCTAATGAAAGCGCGACTTGAGAAAAAGAGGTTAAATCCGAAACAAAGTTATGTGGTATTACTAACTAGTAGGAGAATCATGTTTTGACCCTTCAATTTTTTTTTATTGCCTACAATTGCGGCTGAATAATGTTGCCAATTAAATTTTTAAAAAACTCCAGGTCGCGCTTTCATTAGACGCACTCTATCAACTTATGAGTAGGCACAGACTTACATATCTGGCGTCGACTGTACCTAGCCACTTCATGAGTCAGTAACGATCACATTTGCTGCGCATGCGCTCCTAAGAGTCCCGCTATAATTAATATTACGTACAAATAAAGAAGTCTTCGTATCCGTCGAGCGACGTATCCGCTGTCGTTTCAACGATTATCGTAAATTGATGTTTGATATCGTCAGATGTATGGGTTTCTTTGATTGGTAGACCTTTGATAATTTATAACACCTATGTTTATAAAAATATTGGTAGAATAGCCGATTACGTTGATGTTACGTTGTAGTATCGAAACGAAAATTCGACATGACCGGTAAGAGATCAGCCACAGGACCAACGGCTTTGTGTGCTTTGCGAGGCACGGAGGAGACAAGACGATTGCATCACTGCTTACCATCAGGTGGGATCGCAGTCAAGCACTAGTTTATAACAATTAAAAAAAACTTCCAAAAATCGGCTGCTACAAAGTAAAACCGAACTCAAGACACTACGCTCAACTGTCACGTTTGCAGCTACAAAACCCACGAGGCAATTAAATGTTAGAGACCAGAGTTCGAATTCGAATCGGGCTTGGAACGTAAAGGGGACTGGGGACACAAAAGAACACAGGTGGGTTTTATTTAGTAAAAGAAACTCGAATTTCCCTTTCGCTCCGGTTACACCCAGGGCTGGAAAAGTTTGATGATTTCCCAACCAAAAAAATAGGCTTACAATTTATTTAAATAGGCACCTCATTGTAATTTAATATTTTTCAGCCGCTCATTCAGCTACTGCTTGGCAAAAAACTGTGCTAATTGCCTACAAGGGTCATTAGCCTTTAAAATATCCATTCAAGATAACATGGCAGCCGTAACATTTGTGAGCGATATTAATTTCTGTTAATTAGCAAGATTACTTAACACACATTTTAATTCATGAATCCCCGACCGGTCCTATGAGACCGCGCTGTTATTGTTTTACTATTGTGTCTCGTTTTGTGGGTATGTGATAGGTTAAATTATGCAAAACCTTCTGCCAATAGCTTCACCAGCATAGCATAAGCATATTAGCAGCCTTATAATGTTCCCACTGCTGGGTCTTAGCTCTCCTCTCCAGGAGAGGGAATGGGCCAATCCATCACGCGGCCGCAGTGCGAATTGGTGAATAATTATCTGCCTAGCCTTTTCCCAACTATATTGGGGTCGGCTTCCAGTCAAGCCGGATTTAGCTGAATAGCAGTATTTTACGAGGAGCGGTTGCCTTCCAGACCTCCAAAACCCATTAACTGGGGTAACACAGTGCTTCATGGCAAGACTGAAGTCAGATTTACTGGCTTCTGACTATCCGTAACCACTGTCAAAAATCTACAAATGACAGCCGGGACCTACGGTTTAACAGCTTGCGGATTGGTGAATGACAGATATCATATCACCATGTCTTCGAATTTTTGTTCTAGGATATGCCGGTTTCCTCACTATGCTTCACCGTTTTATGAGCAGTGGTGCTGAAATAAATTACATAAAGTAATGCACCTGGCTGGATCCGTACCGAAGGCGAAGGCTTATCTGTAAAAAAAAAAAACTAATTGTACCTATTTGATTTTTAAACACGAAATTGCATGAAATAAGCAAGTAAGACATTAATTTATACTATTGAACGCAAAACCAAATGTGAAATTTTTGGTACTGAAATTCTTTTTTTGATAAAAAGGGGTATTACAAAAAGGTCTTAACTACAGTAGAGCACTAGTGTGTAATAGCAATCAACAGTTTGGTAACACGCACCATTACATACCTAAACGCGTTACAATTAGAGTCACTTTCCGAGCAAGTGTATTAAAAATTATATTTTTTCCAACATCAAAGGGTGACAGAACAGGTTGAAGAGATAAACAGAATAAGACTATTACTGAAATGTGGTGTGTAATATTATCGATACGTCACAAGCGCGAGCGAGCTTGATTTATGAGCCGAAACAAGTGCAATAGGGATGTAGCTCATACGAAACTATCGATAGAAATATTTGTGCTTATTGAATTAATTTATAACTACAACTCGGTCACATTAACTTGACGATTGGCTTCGATGAAATAATGTCCAAAAACAATATAACTAACAACAACAGAGAGCTATCCAAGTTATCGAGCGTATTGATAACAAAGATGCTAACCATACCTGACACTTGCCGGGCGAGCTAAGGGAATGCGGAGAGGAACTGGGGGATGCTCGCCTTTCAGAGATGCGTCAAGTTAATGTGACTGGATTGTAGCTTGCTTTTGACATAAAATATAGCTTATGTAATTTAGGAATAAAGATGCTTTCCAACGGTGAAAAAAAATTGGCAATCGGGCCAGTTTTTACAGCGATTACCTATAAAGATACTTAACCTTTTTATAATATTAGTGATAGTGTCGAAGTTAATGTAAAGTGATGGCAAAAAAGCTACCCATAGGGCACTACACATACACTATTTAACAATATAAGAATATTAAAATTGATATTACATACAAAACAAATAATATAGATAAGAATATAATTAATCATTAGTAGAAACATTAAAACATTATAATCAATTAGTCAAGTTTGCAAGTTATCAATGTTTATGCTATAAAGAGGCAAACATACATAACTACTTCTTTTCAAGATAAAATGATGAATTTAGTAGTCTGTCGGTACAGACGATAAAATACCGGAATTGCTATACTATTACTAATTATATTACCATGGTACTATGGTATGGTATCACAAAACTTTCGTAGATTAGTAAACTACGAAAGTTCAGTTGTTAGTTTAGGCTTAAATCAGGTAAAAATTTCTACCGTCTGTTTTTTATACACTGAGACTAAAATGACATTCACATTACAACTTAAAAGAATTGGCATCATTCCCATTGTAAGTTTGACATTACCTGTGTCAAATTAGTCTCAGGGTTTAAAAACAGACAATAATTAACTCAAAAACAGGAATTGCTAAATAAACTGAGATACTGAAACAAATCTATTTCATCGCAAGAACTTCGACAAGTTTCAACTTGTATCGACAACACGACATCTGTCGACCAACACTAGTCTGACATATGGCTCTTAATTATAACTGGAGTTGTACGCGCCTAAAAACTAGTGAACCGACAAAAAATCTAAAATAACTGTACTTTTTAATCCCTATCTGGTTACTGAACTTTGAAAAAAAAAACCATTTTTTGTGCACATGTCTACGAATGGGTTAAAATTAAGACGCGCGCGTTTTTACATTTTACAAAAAACGTCATTTCAATTTGAAATGGAAAGTTAGGGGTTTAATTTAGTATTTTTGGGTTTTTAGTGTTATTCGGAGTTTTTTTTTTTGTAAAGGGATGAGTAATGATGGTGCATGTGGCTATGATTTGGTGTTGTCACTCGAAACACGTGAGAAAGGTTTTTTTTTGTCAGATTGCGTCAGTTTTGTTTATAGATTTCCTAGAGTGGAAACGTTTTGGGCGTGAGTCTGAAGATACTATTAGAAGCTGAATACGTTGTTTTTATGATAGGGTTCTAAGAAATTGTATCATGATTGAAACCTAGGTATGAGACTTGTGACTCGGGAATTCGTCCGTAGGTGTATTATAATTGGGACTTAAGTCTCTGTATCCATTATTCGTCCTTAACTCAATGTATCTATTGGGCACATCATAATCATGGCAGTAAGTTCCCTCTTTGAGGAGTGGTTGGAGAGACGTCACGGCGTTCTCACCTTCCACATGATGCAGGTAATCAACGGGTATGGTAAGTTCGGGAGGTTCCTGCACCTGATTTGTGAAGAAACGCCCAGGTGGACCAGCCGGAAGACATAGTGGAGGTGTGCTCCGCTTTTGTCGCGACCTCTCGCGTCGGGCTCTAGTTCAAGCCATAGTTCGGATTAAGGGGGAATGGGTGGCTGACGCTACCATCTTCGAAGCAGTAATGTTAGCAAATAAAAGCAGCCGCACGCCGAAATGAACATCCTCACTTTTCAGCCGCCGGGACTCATACTCCAACTGCCAGTCACCGTCCTAGCATCCAATCTAGCTCGCCGTCCGGCCATCCGGTAACCGTACGGACCGAGCCAAAGTCGTCAATGGAGTGTAGTGATCCACGTGCGCCTCAAAGAGATGTCAGCAAAACCTTAGGGCCTCAGCATTGCCGAAGCCTATTAGGGCTATGGGTTATGTTTTGAAAGGGAAACCCGGAGCCCTGAAACGAAGGCAAAGAAGAAACAGGACGGATTTAGGCTGTAAAGGTCACAGGAAACGACCAATTGGAACCGTGCACTAGCTTCTGAAGTTTTATAGTGGCCTTGCCCATGCAGGCCTATAAAATAAAAAGATTTTGACTTTTAAACAATCCTACAAGACAGACCACACAGCCAACGATAGTGAGATAAAATACGATACAAGATGCCAACAAACAATTTGACGAAAACCAACGAATACCTAAGCTTCAATAAACCCGATGTTATTAACCATACCCTTTCACCATTAATTATAATTTATCTAACCTAACTTACATAAACAAATGTCCGACTTATCTACGGAGTTTTCAAAGAGAGATTATTTATATAAAAAAGTGGTGTTGTCTTTTTGTCCGCGCGCCGAAACGGGCGTGTGGCACAATTACTACTAAGTGTAAGTATTGTGTTTATTTCTGTAAGGCGGTGAGGCCACATGTGCGCGTGCTTACTCTTGTACCTATCGCCGGGAGGACCAACTGAGGGACCGCATCACCACCCCCATAATGACAAGCTACGTTTTTTTTATTACTTACTAGCTTTAGCCCGCAGCTTCGCCCGCGTACATAAAATATAGCCTATGTCACTCAGGAATACAGCAGCTTTCTATTGGTGTAAAAATTTTAGCAATCGGACCAATACTTCCACAGTTTACCTCATGCAAACAAAAAAACAAACTTTACCTCTTTATTATATTAGTACCTATAGATCATGGCTTGCGTTTGACCACTATCTCACCTGATGGTAAACAACGTGTCAGAATTTTACTGACTAAAATCACACCTAAGTTCCGTCAGTTACTCTTTGCGTACTAGGCCAGGACTACTAGTATCCCTTTCGTCAACCCATGGCCCCAGTAACTTCTTCCCCGCTGAGATCCTATGGTTTTGCTGACATTGAGCAAAAGTTGAATTTATTTGTAACTACAAGGTCTTACAAGTCTTTGAATTTCTCAGTTTTTTCTCTTTTATAAGATTTATGTATTAAATACATGAACCAAACTGCATGGAAATCCGTCCAGTATTTTTTGAGTTTATCGTGTTCATACAGACGCGGATCTTGTTTTATTTTTCAATCTATACTAATATTAAAAAGAGGTAAAATTTGTAAGTTTGTAGGTTTGTAAGTTTGTATGTAGGGGGTAATCTCTGGAACTACTGGTCCGATTTGAAAAAGTCGTTCATTGTTAGATAGCCCATTTATCGAGGAATGCTATAGGCATATACCATCACGCTATGCCCCACGGGAGCGGAGCAGTAACGAAAAATGCGGGTGAAACCGCAGGGGACAGCTAGTCAATTATATTAAAAGTGCTAAATAACAATATAAGTACAAAAGAAACCTAAATATTTCTAACTACATCACTTTTATTAACCAAATGTGTACACTCAAATGTCGAAGTAATCTTCAACATCGCTGTTATTCGGAAATATATATCCTGAAGAATTGCAGCATTTTAATTCATGAATCCCCGATCGGTCTCATTGAACCGCGCTGTTATTGTTTTACTATTGTGTCTCGTTTCGCGGGTATTGATAGGTTAAATATTAATGTCTTTAATTGATTAGGTTGTTGTAATATCTTATTTTAATCAATATTTTTCTCTATGTCCTTAATATTACGTCAGTAGAATAATTATGATCTCTCGCGGGCCGCAGTTGATCTCCCCAGATGCGCACGAGTGTGTTAATTTGGTGTACCACCGCGACGATCAATGGTTCTCAAATATTATTGGTGATACTTTCTCTAAAAATAACTATTTCAATAATAGAGGATAAATTAGTTATCTTCAAGGCTAGAGTGAATAGGCTCTTAATAAGTTAGTTCGCCTCACCATCAATGATTGCATCACTGCTTACCATCAGGTGGGATCGCAGTCTAGCACTAGTTTATAACAATTTAAAAAAAAATGATAAGGATTTGTATATGTAGTTCGAAAAATTAGAAAGCAGCCTATTTGATATTTAGCGGTCTCTGCGGACATTGGCAATACATAGGACTCCATAACATTATACACCCCAATTAAAAAATGAAGTTACAATCATAATTTAAGCAAGGAAATTTTACTTAAATGGACTTCATCATCACCCTCACCATTTCAGCCGAAGTACGTCCAATGTTGGACATAGGCCTCTTCCAAGTGTCACTACAACGAACGGTCCTGTGCGTCTCGCATCCATCTCTTTCCCGCGACTCTCACCAAGTCATCGGTCTACCTTATGGGAAGCCTACCAACGCACTAAATGCACTTAGGTATCCAAATTATTTATTTATTTATTTAAGTTTCATGTACAGTGGTGGTACATAGGCGGACTTAATGCATCAAGGCATTCTCTACCAGTCAACCTTAGGGTTAAAAAGAAAACACTGTGGTAGGTCTGCACAATAAATAAATAAGTAGAATAATACAAATAGAGGTTTTATCGATAAAGTGTGTTTATAATTATCCTAATTGCAGGCAAATAATATGGAGACTGTCGCACTACATTGGTAGCGCATCGGTATTTATATCTACGGACACACGCATAAACACACTGGAATAACTAGCTTAGACTAATGTCATCTTTTATTTTATTATCTTAGTCACAATTTTTATTCTAAATCAACGCGTGAATAAAAATTGTGACTTTAAAATTTACTGAAAATCATTCAGTATTCGATTCTGAACATACGTAAAGACAAATTTAACCAAACAATGGCAGCTTAAAAAAAACTTTGAGATCCGCAGTCCAGTAACAAGTGTAAGCATTTCTCGTAGTTCTGTTGCTCTAGATAAAGCGAACGTGATGTTATATAAACACATAATTAATCAACATTTGGCTGTATTAGCTTCTTTACAGTTATTACTTCAGTGTAATTAGTGATGCCATTAGTATATAGGTCATGGACTTTTTAACTATTCCTTATTGACTAAGCAGCTAATTTTGGCCTTTTATGTAGTTTGAAAAGTTTTTTTAAGATGAATGAGGAAAAGAACTGGAGTTGGGTGTTAGAGATAGATGGATGGACCAGGACCATTTATTTATTTAAACTACATGTACAGTGGTGATACATAGGCGGACTTAATGCAACAAGGCATTCTCTACCAATCAACCTTAGGGTTAAAAAGACAACACTGTGGTAGGTCTGTACAAAAAATAAATAACATATATTTAAAAAAAGTTTTAAAGATAAACTAAGTTGATTATAATGATAAAATATGTATATATGTTAATATTATAAACTAACAAATACTATGATATATATTAAATTAATATAATTAAGACCACTCGTGGCTAGATAATAACAGCCGCACGGGTTGATCTTCAAGGTTAAGCAACGCTTGCCTAGGTTGGTCTGTGGATGGGTGACCATCTTAACATAACGAGTTTCCTCCGTGCCTCGGAAAGCACGTTAAGCCGTTGGTCCCGGCTGTCATTTGAAGATCTTTGGCAGTCGTTACGGATAGTCAGAAGCCAGTAAATCTGATTCCAGTCTTGCCATGAAGTACCGTGTTACCCCAGTTAATGGGTTGTGGAGGTCTGGTAGGCAGCCGCTCCTCGTAAAATACTGGTATTCAGCTGGATCCGGCTTGACTGGAAGCCGACCCCAATATAGTTGGGAAAAGGCTAGGCAGATGATGATGACTTGTGGCGCCACTTGCAAGCGGCCTATAGTAATAATTATGTCCAACAGTGGACGTCTTTCGGCCGAAATGATGATAGGGGTTGAGCAATTCACCGCTATATTAGCGGTCAATTTGGAGTTAGTAAGAATGATCAAAGCAGTGGTGGCCCCGACTTGCAAGTTGTAGGTCGCGGGTTCAAACCCGGTCAGGCGCATTACTTTGTGTAATTTATTTCATCACCTAATGCTCTCAAAACGAAGAATGAAGGAAAACATCGTGAGGAAACCGACATGTCCTTGAACCAAAAATTCGAAGACATGTGACATCCACCAATGTGCAATGGGCCCGCGCGGTGGATTATGGCTCATTCCCTCTCCAAGAGAGGAGACCTGAGTCCTAGCAGTGGGAATATTATAAGGCCAAAAATGCTAATAAAAATGATCAGTATATAATATGAAGTCTGATTAACAGTAAATTATATGAGTATACCCGTGGATGGAGAGGGAGGCCAAAGAAAAGATATATAGATTGTTTGAGGAGTGATGTTAAAGAACTGAAAGTTTATGAAAACGTGACGTCAGCCGTCACGTTTTCAGGACAGAATGAAAAGGGAAAACGTGTTGCGTCGACCCCAAGTAACACGCGACAGGGGCGGGAAGATGATGATGCTTTGAAAAGGTTTCGCCAATTTTCGCCAAAATTAGATTTTATAGACAAGTAAGGTTTTTATAGGTTAGTAATAAAACAGCACACCATGCTTTCCTACAGCGCCGACATCACTAATAAGAGACGAAATGATATTGTTTGCCACTCTAATGAATTCTCAAAATCATGAGATGATCATGAGACAATTTTTCTAGGGTCCTGTCCAATAAAATTGCACTTTTACGGTCCTCATAAGATATTATTAAGCCACTGAGTAGGGAAGGGTCCTAAGGTTTTAGAGGTCTCGCCCACGGCGACTTTTTGAAGCGATGCAGCGAGCGAGGAGCTCGTGGCAAGTTAATAACAGCCGCACAGGTCGATCTTCAAGGTTAAGCAACGCTTGCCAAGGTTGGTCTGTGGATGGGTGACCATCTTAACATAACGAGTTTCCTCCGTGCCTCGGAAAGCACGTTAAGCCGTAAGTACCGGCTGTCATTTTGTAGATCTTTGACAGTCGTTACGGATAGTCAGAAGCCAGTAAATCTGACTCCAGTCTTGCCATGAAATACCGTGTTATCCCAGTTAATAGGATGTGGAGGTCTGGTAGGCAGCCGCTCCTTGTAAAATACTGGTATTTAATTGGCAAAATCCGGCTTGACTGGAAGCCGACCCCAACATCATCATCATCTGCCTAGCCTTTTCCCAACTATATTAATTTAATTAAATAAGCCGACCCCAACATAGTTGGGAAAAGGCTAGGTAGATGATGATAAGATATTATTAAGCCACTGTGTAAGGAAGGGTCTTAAGGTTTTGGGGGCATCGCCCACGGCGACTTTTTGAAGCGATGCAGTAGCGCGGCTGCCGCGCTACTAAAGCGATACTGACGCGCGTTTACGAAACAGGGTAAAAGATACTAGGATCAACATCATTACAAAAAGAGCCTCCATCTCAACAAAAATAGAAGTCACAGTAAAAGACTTTCTCCAACAAATAACTATATATATAAAAAGCTAGTGATTATTGTAACAAATGGTTAAGCGCGCACACGTGTACAACAACTGCAGTACAATAAAACGAGCGACGCCGCGCGCGCACGCATGTATACGACGACACTTCTTTTTTTAAACGGTAGTATTCGAATTTCGAATTGATGATAAAACCGTTGCTTTTTTTCAAATGAAATGAAGAGTTATATTTTCTTTTTTTAGGGATTCCGTAAGAAGGTAGTCGACAAAAACGGAACCCTTATAGGATCATTTTGTTGTCTGTCTGTCCGTTTGACATGACCCTTTTTCTTAAGAACGCGTGGAGGTATGAACCTGAATTTAATAACAAATACTTAGCTATATATATGTATATATGTTACTAAAAGAGTTTTGAATTTACATGTGGATGGATGGAGAGGGAGAGGGAGGCCAAAGAAAAGATGAATGGATTGTGTAAGGAATGATATGAAAGAAAAGGGAGTTAGTGATAGTGTGACGGACGACAGGACAGAATGGAAGACAAAAACGTGTTGCGCCGACCCCAAGTAAGATGGGATAAGGGCAGGAAGAAGAAGAAGAAGACTTAGCTGTGATACTCAAAGGAGCAATGAAAAAAATAACCTCCATCAACCCAACCTAATGATAAGCTGGAAAATCAAACCTAGAGGGTACTTCCCGTTGACCTAGAATTCTAACATTTGGCATGAAAGCAGGTCTTATAGTCATGTAGGAAAAAGTCTGAAAACTGTAAATTTATTGTTACGTCACAAACAATTATCTACCTTTTTGCGACTCGAAAACAATCTTCGAGACTGGATTCAGGAATTTAAATATTTACATAGACCGTAAGTATATTGTACGGAAACCTCGATGCGCGAGTCCGTCTCGCACTTGCCCGGTTTTTTTTCAGTCTCGGGGTGAGTGACTTAGCCTGATGACATGGTTGGTAGGCGCTTAGTGCTATGTCGGTGATGACGCGGGTTATGTTATGTATGTCGACAAACTTACCCCTTCAACATCCCTGTGTTGAACGAAAGAGTATCCCGGGACCCTGGAATTCAGTCAAAGAAGGAAAGTATACCTGTTTCGGCACCAATAGGTATTATGGATTGGTAGTAAAATACCTATTGGTGCCGAAACAGGAATAGCTTGGGTGCTGAAACCTTTGGTGCCGAAATCTTGGTGTCGAAACAGGAATACTTCAAAGAAGGAACAAGAGTGGGTTTTAGTCAGTAAAAATCTGGCACACCCTTCCGCTTCTCTCAGAGCGGGAGAAGTCATTTTGATGATTTCCTACTTTAAAAAAAATCCCTTCAACTTGATTGAAAAGAGTTTCCATTTAGTTTCTTGCACATTCTTTTCATAATATAGTCCAGTCAAAATAGACTAAATTATTATTCAAGTTTGCATTAATTCCCAACAAGCTGGATTTTTGTGCAGGCCTTGAATACGTCATTACGAATGATATGTCAAAAGTCCCCATCGATCCCGCTTGTGCGTTGTTTTTTATTCGAGGTCAAAGGTCACAAATTAGCGTTTTTTGCGTATATGTCTGAAACAACGAGAGATATCGAAAAATGGTTCAGGCAAAGTTTGTAGATCGTAAAATTGTCTACAAAAAAGATTTACAATTTTTCTTCTACGGTGCACTGTTCTCGAATTATGGCTATTTTAAACATAGAAAATACGAATATGCACTCATACTAAGGGATGATGGGTTCGATGAATATTTGAAGGACAAACCATCTGTAACGATACATAAGTAGTGTCGTAAAGCATACACCCCGAAGAGCAGCATCGCTGCAGCTAAAAGACAGCGTGAGGCGGAGATAGCTAACCACATCTGGGATTAGTCCTCCTCGTACTAGCACGAGGTAATGAATCGTCTTTTTGACGAAATACTGTTTGTTCTGTGGCAATGAAGCAGATAAAACGGTTGAAATAAAAAAAAAGTGCAGCATCTTTGACCAAGAGTGTCCTCAACTTTCAACCCTTTGACTTCAAGAAAACCATCTTGAAGGAAGCTCAGACTCGTTTTAATGAGCTAGCAAGTAGTGTCATTGCCCGCATTCAGTATAAATATGGCTTAGTTGCTGCTGAGGCTAACCGTACCACAGTGATTGTTACACTAAAATACGACTTTCCTGCGGTCTAAAGTCACGATATCTCGAAAACGATGCTTTGTAGAAGAAAAGTGTTGAGATGTTTTTTGTAGACAATTTTACGATCTACAAACTTTGTCTGAACTATTTTTCGATAGCTCTCGTTTTTTCAGAGATATACGCAAAAAACGCAAATTTGTGACCTTTGACCTCGAATAAAAAACAACGCACAAGCGGGATTGATGGGGACTTTTGACATATCATTTGTAATGACGTACTCAAGGCCTGCACAAAAATCCAGCTTGTTGGGAATTAATGCAAACTTGAATGTCTATTTTGACTGGACTAATAGATCCGCTTTGGAATTTGCAATTGGCATCATTTTTTTGACTGACTTCTTGACAACACAAAAGTAAAAAGTGACTGGGCTATTTAAAATAAATGTTTTGTATCGGAATGCATTCTTCAAGCCGTTTCCTCCACTCGAATCAGTCTTTACAATAATTTATAGTTTGTTTTTTGTGTAGGTCTAATTTTTTTTAATTGTTAGTAAATTGTAGAACTCCATTTATCCAATTGCATGTTCATTATTTAGTTTAATTCGATAACAATAATGTTGTTGTATTCTTTTTTTTGTTTATGAAAAACACAAACACAAAAAGAATGCTTCCAAAATTAAATGTTAAGCGCAAAAGAGGTTTTATTTCTAGGTGTGTTAGACTATTACTGACTAAAATCACACCTGTGTCCTTTACACTTTGTTTTTTTACTATTTATTAATTAAATAGGTACTTACTTTATTCACAGAGGCTGACTTAATGGCTTATTATTATTGACAGACTCGCGTTTGACTACTATCTCACCTGATGCTAAACGATGATGTGGCCGACGATGGAGCACGATTGCCTAGAAGTAACCTATTCACCCTTGACTTAAAGACCCCTAGGTTGTAGCTATCAGGAAACAGATTCCGGCAGGGAATTCAACTTTATAAATGTATTCCCAAAATGGTGTTGTACGTTAACTAAAGTCTATTTTTTATATCCTGAGACTAAATTGACACAGGCAAACGTCAAACTTACAATAGTAATGATGCCAATTCTTTTGTGTCGAGACAAGTATTGTCGTTTACAACCCACGTACCTAATGTCATTTTAGTCTCAGAAATTAAAAAACAATCTTAAACAAATTACTTAACTTAGGTCACGGGTTTCCATTTAAAAAAAATTACCCACGGCCCTAGTGGGCATCGGCCCGCCACACACCCATCTGTTAAAATTAAATACTACCAAAATATTGTATCCATAAAAAAACTAGTCAAAATGCACTTGTTCGAAAACAAGGCAAAAAAATATTCGACGAGAGCTGTCAATATGACTCGTCGACGGCTTTTTAGGGCATCACGACCCATTTGTGTTAATTTTACAGGAGTTTCATTTTTTTTGGCACAGCATTTTACGAGTTAGGGGATTAAAATTAATAAGAGGCGTCTACTAAGGGTTTATGACTGTTTATGAGCAATTTCGAAAAGATATAATGATTTTAATGATCCAAGTTGTGCTTGAAATACCAATAAATTGTTTCTGTGGGTTAATAATAGGGTATTTTATTGTGTTTGAGAAAAAATCTTAAGGTGACCGCGACGTTAGAATTATCCATACAAAGTAATACCAAAAAAATATTTATCTAGGTTCCTACGTCGTCTTTTTTTTTTGAAAAACTTACCCCATACGAAATTGAAGCGAATTTAAATTTATTTTTATTTGGTTTTTTCTATTTTATAAACAACCATATTTCAAAATATCTCTCCGTAGGAACACAGATATTATTATCAAGTTATAAATACTCGAAACAATATTGGAAATACATTAATTTTTCATTCATCATTTTTAGTATTACGGAACATCTCCCACATTTCCTATAATTTGTATTGCTATCACAGCAAGCAACTGTTAGTGTGTGGATGATGACTTCTAAATACATACATATTATACATAGATACAATTACAAGAAACACAGAACAAATGATCGTGCTCATCACACAAACATTTGTCCTGAGTGGGAATCGAACCGACGACCTCCGGCGTAGCAGTCAGGGCCACTAACCACTAGACCAACAGGACAGTCTCACAGTATCGCCTGACCTTTCAAGACTTCACTTTTACTCAATACTTTTCCAAAATCTACCAAATTAATCTATACGTAGCAAGCTGACTGGTGGATTGAAGGTTGCCTGACCTTCCACTCCCGCGCAGCTTTTGTGAGTAAGAATAGGATTTATTATTTCATTTTAATTCCTTGACATTTATTCATCATCATCATTTCAATTGAAAGATATCTACGGTAAGATATAACCCGTGCGTTCCTATTTACCCCATTTGACTGTACACTTTGGCCGTCTAATCGCCCGTAGTCATCTACACAAGGTCGTATTATTCAAAAACCACAGAACAGTTGAATTCAACTATTCTGTGTCCTGAAAGCGCGACCTGTGAAAAAGAGGTTATATCCAAAAATTTTGTATGTGGTATTATTACTAACCAGTAGGAGAATGATGTCTTGAGTTCTTGACACTTCACAATTTTTTTTTATTCCCTACAATTACGGTTGAATAATGATGTCAATTAAATTTAAAAAAAACTCCAGGTCGCACTTTCATTAGACGCACTCTAGTAGCTTTGGCCTTGTAAAAGGTTTAGTAGGTAGGGTTTAGAAGGTATTCTAGGGAAACTTTCCGATTTCCGGGAAAAAAATATTCCATGTTCTCCGAGATCCAGTCTTATTTCTATACCAAAATTCATCAAAATTTTGTTCAGTGATTTAAAAAAATATGTCAAACTTGTCAGACAGAGTTACGGACCTTCGCATTTATAATATTAGATACTAGCTAGGTTGCTACCAGCGGTTTCACCCGCGCCGCGTGCTAGTAGAAAATGAATCAAAGGAATACACGTCAAATCCGTCCAAGCTTTGAAGTGTGAGGAAGTAAAAAACGTACACACAAAATTATACACGTGCCTACTCACAAACTTTTTTTTTTTTATATACCATAAACTAGTACTTGACTGCAATCCCACCTGATGGTAAGCAGTGATGCAATCGTTGATGGTGAGGCGCACTAGTTTATTAAGCCCTATAAGAGCCTATTCACTCTAGTCTTGAAGATACCCAAATTATAATCGGACGGAAAGACCGCAGCAGGCAAATTGTTCCAATCCTTCGATGTACGCGGTATGAACGACGAAGCAAACCGCTTTGTCCGGACCGTGCAGGTTTCGACAACGTAAGGATGGATACTCGCCGTACGACGGTTTGTCCGATGGTAAAAGCGAGATGGCGGAATTAACTCATGTAATTCCTGCGCACACTCTCCGAAATGCATCCTGTAGAACACCGATAGGCTGGCTACCCTACGCCTGTACTCTAGGCTTTTGCTCTAACTTTTGCCTTCATAAGATTTGTGTTCATAAGATCTACCACATATCGGAAATAGAAAAACCAATGAAACAACAGAAAACATGTATAATTTTTATATTGTATCATTTGTTTTACTGTCTCCAGTAAGCCAAAACTGGAGATAGATAGGTTATTATTGGGTTCGGCCGTAAATCAATAAACAAAATATTATAATGCGTTTCAAATCAGAATAGGAATGACAATGACCACAACAATGATCTCCATCTGTCAAATGTTACTTGAAAAGTGCGGTTTGCATTTATTTTAAATAAACCATTTATTACAGACACTTCTGAATTGTCAAAAAGTCAGTCAGTCAGAAAAAATATGCTATTGCGCATTCCAAAGCGTCGATCTCTATCTGCCTATGTACTTAGAGTATGAAGAATAAATAAATAAATATTATGTATTTCATTATTAGTTAAAAAAAAAACTGTTTTGTTCCTCATTTTCATTGTGGG
Source organism: Mythimna separata (assembly GCA_030763345.1). Taxonomy (NCBI): domain Eukaryota; kingdom Metazoa; phylum Arthropoda; class Insecta; order Lepidoptera; family Noctuidae; genus Mythimna; species Mythimna separata. The sequence goes on from CM061192.1 coordinate 12,716,883, forward strand.
CAACGATTCCTCTTCTTCCATTCACACAATGATATAAACATGAGTGGAATAGAAGAACTAGATTCGGAATTTTCTTTTTTATTCATGATTTATAAATCAATTCAATTACTCAGATACCCGCGAAACGAGACACAATAGTAAAACAATAACAGAGCGGTCTCATAGGACCGGTTGGGGATTCAAACGTTAATTTAAAAATATCTTGTTTTGCTCACCCTGCGAAAGTCACAATATGGGGCTAAGTCAATCCTATTCTTATTGGAATCGTATGGTAAGTGTTTAGACAAAACTAGCTGCTGTCAGCGGCTTCAACTGCGTTTTAGTAGATATATTTTTTTTTTTGTATTATATAAACTAGTGATTGACTGCAATCCCACCTGATGGTAAGCAGTGAAGCACTAGTTTATATCATATAAAAAAATATACTTACTTAAGTATTATCTCACATATCCAAAGTGACTTGTGTTACGTACTTCCAGATAAAAAGTATCCTATGTGTGTGCTATGTTGTCTTTTCAGAAAGGTTAGACGGGCCTACTATGGATAGATTTATCAAGCTGCATATTAGATATCCAGCTTGATAGATCTTCCACAAATTGAATGTTCTTTTTTAATTGTATTTGTTTTGTTTATGTATACATAATTATGTGCCTGAATTGTGCTTGATACTAACATAGTTTTTAATTTGTTTTTGTAATACTAACACCCTATGGGCCTACAATGCCTGAAAATAAAAGTTTTTTTTTAACCCGTTTAAATTTCAATTTAATATCACTTTTCTTCTTTTTGACTGACCGACATTTTGACAATTCAAAAGTGCCTGTAAATGATCTATGCGAAATAAACATGTTTCTGCTTCGTGTACCAAGATTCATCAAAATCCATTTAGTAGTTTTTGTGTGAAAGAGTAATAAAAGTCCATTTATATAAACTTTCGCATTTATAATATTAGTAGGATGGATATCTTGTCATCCTGAAAGAGGACTGAAACTTCGTTCATAAAATTATTTCCAATAAAAAATATTATATTGACAACTGAATCAATAAAATATTCTTGGCGCCAAAAGACAGTAAAACATATCTGAACAATCATGTACAGGTACTTATACAGTTTGTTAAAGGATTTTGAGCCGTATTGTCATACGCATAAGAACGTTTGGCTAAAAGTTTCAGCAGCGTGCGATCGAAAATTAAGTTGGTGTTCTGAAAGCACATGTTGCTACTTTGACCTAAAGGAACTGGATGGTGTACATTTAAAAATATTACGTAAATATTTTTATTTGGTAAGAATATATTTGTTAAAAAGATAGGCGTACTATCGCAAATTATTATTATAATTGAACAGTTTTATAATAAAATGGATTAAATATGACTATGATGACATTATTACTAAAAGACTCAATAAAACTGTTACTTGCACTTTATTCTCTAGTTACACAAAAAAAAATTTGACCATAGTTTTCTTTAATTATCGTTTGAATCCCCAACCGGTCCAATGAGACCGCGCTGTTATTGTTTTACTATTGTGTCTCGTTTCGCGGGTATCTGAGTAACTACATGACAAACTTATATTAGCTATCTGCTAATAACATGAAAAATAAAACAAAAACTATTTAATTTATTACTAACTAATCATCTTTTTATGGCAAAACTAAATCTAAAACAGTATCTTAAAAAAACTCTGAAATACAAAAAACTACAACATGAAAAAAACAAAAGACTAGGTATTTAAGTTGCTTCCTAAATCACATTTTTATGACAAAACTAAATCTAAAACAGTAGCTTCCTAAAAAAAAAAACTATACTAACATTGGCGCACAACTTTTTCAGACGTCCACGACACACATGTGTTTAATGCTTACGCCTTCCATATTTACCATCTCCATGGCGTTATGGCTTCAGTAAGGAGTTTTTCTCGATCCCGTTAGCTCCTGAACTATTCCCGGCAATGTCCTGGTGTAGTTAACTCGTGTGCTTTGCGCACTCAAAAAGTTAGGTTATGTGTCACTTTGACAGTTCGCGCCTAAAATTTGTGAAGTGATTCTTTTTTTAAATATTGGCGAGTTTGACAAGTGAGTATTTTGTGTGTGTTTGTTTTATTTATGTTTGTTAATTGTACGTTGTCAATGGAAAATATTTTTACTGTCGATTTCTGAATTATTAGTTTGTAGTTCCAGTATTTAATAAATTTACTAAAGCCTGAAAGCCGGTCATACTTTGGTATTACTAAATAAATAACTACAAATTAATAAATTTATAAAATAATTAATATTTTTTTTAACATCATAATTATTTTCTAATAGGAGTACCATTAATATTTATTGCGAAAAAATATTCAAAGAAAACACTATCATGTGTTAGGCTACGTTTTTTGCCTTATCATCATATATATTATTCTTATTAAATAAATATAATATTTATAATTACTAGAAAAGTTTATATGTAGATAATTAATATTGTTTTTTTTTAAATAATGTAGGCAGTGCAAAACATTTAATAAAGCCTTGTGATTAGTTTTAACACTGAGAACCTAATTTCTAAATTCAAAATTTTCTGTAACGAATTTGAATTTAGAATCCCGGAATACTGGCCAGCGCCAGTATTTAAGCTAGAGTGCGTCTCATGAAAGCGCGACCTGGAGTTTTTTTTAAATTTAGTTGGCAACATTATTCAGCCACAATTGTAGGAAATAAAAAAAATTGTGAAGTGTCAAGACATGATTCTCCTACTAGTTAGTAATACCATATACAATTTTTTTGGATTTAACCTCTTTTTCTCAGGTCGCGCTTTCATTAGACGGACTATAACTTGTATAATGATTAATTATGGTTGGCACTTTTTATAATATTTTTTTTCGTGAGAACTAGCATTTTGTAGGTAATGTTATTAAATAAAAATTATTGATAGCAAAAATATAAACAAATGTGTCGTTTACTAGGTAATTCTATTATAAACATACAACATATTCTTACCTATTCATTTATCTTATCGTAGTAGGTACTTTGTATTATAAATAATTACGTATAAATAAAATCAAAAGTGTCTGTTTATAATATTTAAGTAATATATTTTTTTTGAAAGTTGATTACTTTAACAAAAATACTATTTTTATAATATTTTATCAGCCTGTGCGTTTGTTTTTTGCTTCGGTTAGGTAATCTCCGAAATGGCTGAACAGATTTTAACTGGACATTCACTTAAGCCACTTTTATTTTAGAAAAATAATTAAGATGCCACGCTAAGACAGTGGCGGAAGCCACTTTTCACTGATAGAAAAATGGTTGGATTCAGAATAAGATCGGGTCAGTTATAATATTCGGGTTAATTATAATATTATATCGAGTAAATTATAATAATTATTAACGGACTTCAAAAAGGGAAGAGGTCCTTTTTCGTTTGTTACTACCAGAGCTCCCTCATTCATAAAACGATTTGGATGTTTTATTTAAACAGAATTCATTTAATTTAGACAAACTGGTAAACGCAAAATTAATGTTCAATCATAGGTACATAATTAAAATTTAATATGTTCTTCTAAAAATCCAATTACCAATCATCATTCTATATTTGGAGAACTTTCCGTCGGGTCATAATCATACGAAAATACGATCCGACGGAGTGTGATGATAATGATACAAACTGCACCGACATAAAATTAAACTTATGCTGAGAATTATCACCTCTTTCGTTTGGAATATCAATAGATACAAAAACATAAATAAAAATAGATACCTACAATAGCAATAAGTAGTACGTAGTAAATACTTTCATATAGGTAACTTTATTTAAATTAAAAAAATAACCCTAAGAACTAACTTAAAGTAAACTAAAGAATGGCGTCAAAAAACTTCTCCTTTATACTGATTATACTTTTGGATATACCGTATACGTCGTAGTCGGTTAACTATTAAAAAAATCAGTTACTATTTATACACAAGTTAATAATTTGCTATCATCTAGAACAGTAGTTTCAGCTGCAATTCGAGGCCATGTCCCGAAATAAAACGATTCAACAGGAGTTTTTCTTCCTAGTTTCGCTTTGCATTGGTCTAGTAAAAATAAAAATTACGCAATGTTCCCAATTAAAATGTGATAGTTTTGATTTACATTAATTACACATCACGTCATTTTTTTTCGACACTAAGAACTGGTAGTCATTAAAAAGTGCATCAATTTAAATGCGTCAATCGAATCATTTTGAAAAAAGATTCTAAAATCTACGGTATAACAATACTACAAAAAATTAAAAATATAAACTGAACTAAACTTCTACTCCAGATCAATCAATAAATCCAATCAATACATTATATCTTCATAATTCTATATTAGGTAATAGGTTATCCAAAATCATTTAAATTATGTGATTTAACGAAACATTTGGCAATAAAATCGTGATTGTTAAAAAGATTCCATCATGAATTAAAAATATTTCCAGCGTGATTCAAAGCAAAATACGTCCATTCAATATTTAAAAATAAAGCCCTTTTTGCATCATCCAATGAGCTTCCTAACTCTAATAATAATAGGCCATAAGTCAGCTTACTAACACGTGTTGGGACTAAAGAATAATTCTAAAGAGACGATTAAATTTATAATTCGCAGATGTTCGAGCCACGCGTGATCATACACAGAGAAAGTTTATTTTTATAATAATAGCAAAACCATATGCGCAAAGTTACGAGTAAACACCACATGTCAACACCTCTACATAGAGATTACTGAACTTTTGTAGGTACATGAACCTATGAAGATGGCACAATATGATATCATACCATGTTACGACGATGAAGACATGTTCAATGACAGAAATGATAACGTAACAGACCTACATGCTTATTATATGTCGCAATTTAATTTAGAACTAGAAAATAGCAATAAAAATAAGAAAGTAGACAATTTTAAGTATGGAGTAGAAGAAAGTTTTGACTTTGAAGTATTAGATAACTGGAACGCTCCTGCAAATAATGAAGCTGATTTTGAGATTATCGACGAAGTTATTGACAGCAATATCAATGAGCAAAATATTAAGGAAGTCCTCCTAGATTTAGATGGTATCGATTTTGAAGAAAAGAACTGTAAGATGGATGCCTACAAAGGACAGGAAAATAAAATGTATGAACCAAATAACGACTACATAGATGATGAATCACTCATTGATGAGCTTTGCAGAGAAGATGGTGAATCTTGTAGACTAACACCAGATTTTAATGAAGAATATTTAAACTCCACAACACCAGAGAAGAATTTACTACCGTCAATAGACACAGTATTTTCAAAAAGATGTTGTAATTATAATTTTGAAGATGCTCAAATGCCCGAATACAATAACGTGAGTCCTGTCCAACCAAATGTTGGTTCTGTAAATAGTTTGGAACATTATAGTTATCCAAACAACATTCTCTACAACTTAGAAGAAAGGAAATACGTTTTACCCGATACACCGACAAGTTGTAACGAATTTAGTTTTGATAGAAATGAGAGGAAAATATCAGTTTCAGAATCGGTTGAGAGTGATGTACATAGTTCAAGTTATTATGATGAGAATTCTGAAAACTTTGATGAAGATGATTTGTTTGTAAATTTAGACGACTTTGGACTAACTTTTGAGACAGATAATCATGCCAATGTAGTTGAAAGTAAAGCTCCAAATCCGAGGAAAGCTGATAAAGATAAGGCTCAAGGTAATTATTAAAATTATTCACATTAAAGTTTATTTGAATTTCCCGATTGCACATACCTTGCATAATATTCGTATAATAAATAGCCCGAAAAGAGAATGATACAGAAAAAATCGAACGGGTCGTTTCGAGTTTTATAATAACGTTTCTATTTTATTTTTTTAGGAGAAAGAGTATGTTTATGGGAGCAGTGTTACGAGAGATACCCGAACCAAACCACGTTGGTGGAACACATCGAGAGAGCTCATGTGAACACGTACAAAGGTAAACTAGAAGTATCAATTTACATTTTACACCACACGTGACACGTCATAATCTGTCTTATAGCCATTCCAAAGCAAAAAAAAACTATGTACAAAGTAATCGCAGACTTTACTTAGGGCCTCTTTCACCACCTATGATGAAGTTTCGAGTATCTTACTTGGCAGATAATTTCATACAAAATCTGTTTCATTTTTGAATTTATTCAGTGAGTAGTGCCTACTCGGACATTGTGAAACAGGCCCTAAGAGAAAAATTATTGATATAGTGTTAACATAGTCAGGAGAAAAATATTAGTTTTGACGACATTTCTGTAATTACCATAGCACTATCTAATACAAATCTTATCTGGTCGTAATTTCTTATAAAAATACTATCATTGAAAGTGATTTTCAAAAATTTTATTGTCATACTTCTTCTTCTTCCTGTCCGTATCCCATATTACTTGGGGTTGGAGCGACACCTTTTTTTCTCCCATTTTGTCCTATCACCCATCGTACTATCACTAGCTCACTTTTCTATTTTTTTTCCTCTTATTGTCAATACTTAAAGATCAAAAGTTACGTTCATGTCATCATTGCATGGTAGCCAAGAAATATATTTTGGAGGGAAATAATTTCAATTTATTGTCAGCTTATTATAACTAATCGCAATTATAATATCCGCCTTACTTTCTAGTTGCTTCTTGTATTCCTAATTTGTAATATCTTCTATTTATTGACTTTTCGTTCCCTCCTTGTATTTCTTATTTTTAATACCTTATATAATTATTGTATAGGTGACGAATTCAGCTGCCTGTGGCGCGAGTGTGCTCGAGAACGGCGCCCCTTCAACGCTCGCTACAAGCTCCTCATCCACATGCGCGTCCATTCCGGACACAAGCCAAACAGGTGTCATGTAAGTATGCTTTAATATCATCATCATCTTCACCAAAAGGATAACTTTTCCCAGCTGGCTGTGGGTCGTCTTCCAGTTTAACTGGATGCGGTTGAATACCCATATTTTATATGGAGTGACTGCGTACTAGAGTATCTTCACAAGGAATTTCATATTGCCCAGTTACTGGCCAATATGATACTCCTTGGAGACTTGGTCAGACTTTTTGGCGATTACCTGTATCGACCGTCAATATGTCTCTAGAATCAAGGTTTACTCGATGTAAATTATTGATTTCATAACATCAGTTATGATTTAAATTTAGCCAAGGTTTTAAGACTCTCGAACAAATTCTTCAGGTTTAGTTTATATTTTAAAGACGCCTCTTTTCCCGTAGTTAAGTTTCCAATGTTCTTATCTTCTAGCACCCTGGTTGTGGTAAGGCGTTCTCACGGCTGGAGAACCTAAAAATCCACGTCAGGTCTCACACTGGTGAACGTCCCTACGCATGTCCAGCACCGCACTGCAGGAAGGCTTTCTCCAACTCTTCCGACAGGGCCAAGCATCAGAGGACTCATTTCAATGCTGTAAGTATTAGAAAAGGAAGATAAAGAAAAATACATTTTATTCGGCACACATAGATGCACAGAGTGTAGAAAGCATATGCATACATATACATACTTAATTATCATCATCTACCTAGCCTTTTCCCAACTACATTGGGGTCGGCTTCCAGTCAAGCCAGATTTAGCTGAATACCAGTATTTTACGAGAAGTGGCTACCAACCAGACCTCCACAACCCATTAACTGGGGTAACACGCTACTTCATGGCAAGACTGGAGTCAGATTTACTGGCTTCTGACTATCCGTAACGACTAACTCAAATACTAAATTGATGTTTTTTTTTAGTATCTCCTCTTTATTACTAACACTAGTCATTAAGTTATTTTGTTGTTACTAACACTATGGACTTACGTCTGAAATAAAGAATTTGAATTTGAATTAAATCTTTTTCAGAGACCATACGCATGTGGTGCCATAGGCTGCGGCAAGAGGTACACCGATCCCTCGTCTCTTCGGAAGCACGTGAAGACGCATCCTCACATCACGAACGTGCCTCGGACCTGCATACCAGCGAGCAGGCCGTTGAGAAAGCCGGACCAGGAGCAGACGGTGCCAAGTTCTCCAGCTAAGCTGACTACACTCAGGTGTATAAGGGATAAGTTGACAGTACCGAGGTTGCAGAAACTGTAACTGCCGTGCCGAGGAGTTTTTAAATTCTGGTGATCCTTTTGATGCTAAAATGGAATATGCAGGAAAAGTTTTTATTATCTATACTCTGTTTACTGTAAGATTAGAAAACAAATGAAACTTGTGTTACTGTCTGTTCAACCGATTTTGACTTCCATTCCGTAGACATAAGAATGACATTAAAAGCAAAAAACGTGGTTACAATACCAACTTTTTCTGCAGCCGTCATTTGTCATCTGACCAACGCAATAAAAGTCAAAATCGCTTGAACGGACAGTAAAACAAGTTTATTTAAATTTCTAATCTTATAGTAAATAGAGTATAAGAATACTAAATGTGAAAACAATATCTTGATTTGTTTGCCAAACAAACAAATTTTGATATTGTTACAGCAATTGTAAACAAATACCGACATATTTCGATGGTCCCTAGGTAAAGTATCGAAAGTGAAAATCGCAACTTTGCAAAAGAGCGATTTAAAGTTTATTTTTTGCATAATTTTGTCACGGCTTTATAAAAATTAGGTCTCTAACTATCGGGAAACGAAGTTGTATTAAAAAACATCCTTTAAAAAGAGCTCAAAACAGTAATAATAAAAAATTGCTATTTTGTTGATTCGATACTTTACGTAGGGACCATCAATTTGTCTCTCGCCGTAGTCTCTCCAACCCAGACGCCATTTTTTTGGTGATGATGATGCGTAAGGCGTAATGAACTTTGAAGTTGCAGACTATGTAGAAACTTTCTTTTTTATTAGCAGCTTTGAGACTTTAGCATATTTTAAAATACTTTCAATTAAGCAAATAAAAAAATTGCGTGCTATTGTAAAGCCTTTACTGTTTTGCAACAGATCGCGCTATGGTTCAGTCATTTGGATGTCTATTTCAGTTGGGCTTTGGCCTTTATGGGAAATAAATTTGTTTCTTGATTTCCTTTATTTTTGCCGCCACATTGGTAGGCTTGTTCTTCCAAAAGTTTTGTTATTGATAACACGGAATAGAATTAAGTGTTTTTAATATTTTGATCTTTAAAGAAACTATGCTCAAATGAAGACTTCCTTTTTATGTACGATTAATCATTTTAATTACTAAGTTAGTTTATTTCTTGTTAGTTGTTTATTAAAGTTTTGGAAATCACTTGTCGTGTTTCAAAATGGTGAAATTAAGAATATATTTCTAATTGAAGCTCAAAAAAGACTGAAGGAATTGGCTCAATTTTTAATACTTTTGATAGCATTTGTTGTAAGTATTTAGTTTTATTCTTGTGTTGAAAACACAAAAAAATAGATTAAGATACTTTTTTTTTATTTCTAAATGTAATTAGGCATATATTGTGTGTAAGTAAAACATTGATTCCAAATATAGGTTATTAAGTTAGATTTAGTTTTATGAGAAATAAATCATCATTTGGTCTAGATTTAATCATCATCGGCCTACACTTTTTCGATCACAATAGATAAATCTAGGAACATAAATGTATAATCTTAAGTCCTAGTTGGAGCGAGAGGAAGTGTAATGCTTATACTCAGAGACATTCATTAGCGTCCCTTAATGTCCATTAACGTTAATCATCACTTCACTTCTAAACGGTTCATTAAGAAATTGGCACATTGATAATTTTACACAGTTTTACAATGAAAAACTGACAATGTGACAATTGCTTAAAAGTTACGTGATGATTAACATTAATGGACATTAAAGGACGGTAATGAATGTCTCTCAGTATGAGCATAAGATTTTTAATGACTAAAACCCACAGTGTTTCTTCAGTTGCCCTTTGCGTTCCGCGGTATCTCTTTCCATCAATACCACAAAAGGAGTAGCGGTTTAGATTTATCAGTCCGTATGCTCATATACTCGGATGTGTCTGTATGCTCATATACAGACACATCCGATATATGTATGTATGATGATGATGATGTATGGTGATGTATGTATGTGTATGTGTCTGAATATTTTTCCAGTCAAAACTCTAGGCGGTATTAAAATTATTGGCAACACCTGAATATTAGATTTCCTAAGCTCAACTCAATAATGTAACTGAAGCTTTAAGATCTCCGAAAATGTCTAAAAAGCTTACCTTAAGTAAGCTTTTTAAATATTTTCGGAGATCTTAATATAACACCTAGTTATTTTTATATGACAGTAACTGCCGCATTCAGAGACATTCATTAGGGTCCCTTAATGTCCATTAAAGTTAAGCCTTCACTTAACTCCTAAACGGTTCATTAAGAAATTGTGACTGACAGTTTTACACAGTTTTGCTGTGTGTAGTTTTGCAGTGAAGGCTTAACTTTAATGGACTTTAAGGGACGCTAATGAATCATTAACTGTGTCTGAGTGCCAGTGTTAGTTATTTTTATAATTGTGACAATATTGTAGATATTAAGAAATTGTTCCATTTGCACCTATATTTGCTCAATTAAATGTAAGATATTGTAAATTACAGTAGCTTAAACAAATAATGTAAGAAAAAGCAGTGCTGTCTGTAAAGTTGATTATGTTATAAAACCAGTCCATTTTCCGACTTAGGTCAAAGCTTTGATTTTTTGATTGGCTAAAGAACTGGTAAGAAAACTAAATGAAGACATTCACATTGCACGTGGAAAACGTGTGAGAAATTCTCTCGTAAAGGAAAACCAAATAGGAAATTCTCGGCTATAAATATTGGCATGCTGTAAAATGGGGTTATGATAGCCCTGAGGTAAAACTTTATACCAAGTTTGATAACCAATAGAAATATAGTAACCACAGTCTTTCGTGTTCTTATTGGTTAACAATTTTGGGCCTAAATTATACCCCAGGGTCAAAGTAACCCCACTAAGCTTGTGTCAAAGTTAACCCCAGGGTCAAAATAGCCCCACTTTACTCGGTAATTATTTAATAAAGACTTTACAGGCTGCACTGCTCCAATTAGTTTATAAGTTATTCCTAAAATGTACAAATGCATGCTTTCCAAAGAATCTCGTATTAGGATTACAGAAGTATTTCCCGTTTTGAGATCTCTTAATTTTTGCTCATTAGTTAAGTATTTAGGTAGATTATGTTGGCAGATGTTTGAACATCTTATGTTTATATATTTTTGACAGTTGCTGTCGCTAATTTTAATGCTCAACTAAATATAAGATTTAATCAGAAAATAAGGTATTTTCATTTATATTTTTTTAATAACTCCAAGTTTAAAACATTTTGTCTTTAAGTAACATTTCTAAATGAACATCATCTAGAGATATATTATTTAAATCTAATTTAAAAAACCTGGCAAATGCGGTGTCGGACTCTCGCTCTGCCTCTGAGGGTTCCGTACCAACTAACCTATGAAAACAGTTTAATTCTCGAATCGAATGTTGAAGATTTTCCATTTTTTTTCTAGTGACGTAACTATATTTTTTTCAGTTTTCAGACTTAGCCCTATATTTGTGCTACAAGACCTTGCTTCATGCCAAATTTCAGGAGTCTATTTCAACGGGAAGAACCCTATGAATTCCTTTGACAGTGTCCAAATGTACGTTTTTTGCGACATAAACGGGCCTATCTTTTTTTTCCGTCAACTTACAAGTTTGATTTTTGCACAGCTTGAAGAGACCACAGACTTAAGTATATGGTTTTAATTTTAACTCGATACCTCCAAATTCGAATTCTCGAATCGAGTCATGAAGATTTTTCAAAAAATAAAAAATATTTTTATTGTCCTTTTGGGTACAATATTGACTGGTCTACACTGTCCTCGGTTATGTGTCTGTATTGTAATATGGAAATATTGTAAACCCTGGCAACTTTGGACTCAGTAGAAAGGTGTGCGAAGAGGCTAATTGGAGATCCAGATTTGGTTATCTCCAATCTACAAAGCCTTGCGCACAGGCGTAGCATGTGCATTTCGAAAAGTGTGCGCGGGAATTACACGAATTGATTCCGCCATCCCCTTTTTACCATCGGACAAACCGTCGCACTGCGAGTATCCATCCTTACGTTGTTCAAACCTCTACGGTCCGGACTAAGCGCTTCGCTTCGTCGTTTATACCGCGTACATCGAAGGACTGGAATAATTTGCCTGCTGCGGTCTTCCAATCCAATTATAATTTGGATGTCTTCAAGGCTAGAGTGAATAGGCTCTTAATAAACTAGTGCGCCCCACCATCTACGCTTGCATCACTGCTTACCATCAGTTGGGATCGCAGTCAAGCACTAGTTTATACATAACTTTAAAAAAAACCCAATATTTTTTTGAAAAGAGTAACCAGTTTCTTGGCGCTTCTTCCCCATAGGAAATTACCAATTGGAACCGTGCACTAGCTTCTGACGTTTTATAAGTGCCCATGTAGGCCTATGTGAAAAAAAAACATTTTTGATTTTGATATTTGATTTGAGAAGGCACACGTTGAGCTGAGCTGATAAAATTATGAAATGTTTACGAAACGCATAACAAAGATAAAATAAACAGGGGTTATCTTATTTTTGTTATAATACACACATCAAAAGTGTCTAGGGATCAACATATATTTTTGCAATAACTTTTCTCCTGATTGATATTAATTAAAATTTTCTTTAAGGATTCATCAAATAAAGTGTTTTCGTTTGTCACAGTAACGATAAACCAAGTCACCTTTGCATTAATAAAGAAATTTGCCATTTTCCTAATAAAGGGATTTTTGACATTTGAACCACTAACATTAAAGTTCGAAAAAAAGACTGAAATAACAGTTTTCTTTAAAATTTTATTGGGTAACTTAAATAATTAATAATCCGTGTTTCTACCGCGAACACTAACAACACAAGAACATCGGTTTGGCATACTCAAAATGAGTTCATACAAATCACGCTGTGGAATGGCCGCCCATGTTCGTTGCAACAACAAAAACAGGGCAAGTGCGAGTCGGACTCGCGCACTGAGGGTTCCGTACCAACTGACCTATGAAAACAGTTCATTCTCGAATCGAGTCTTGAAGACTTTTCCTTTTTTTTTTCTGGTGACGTGACTAAAAATGTTCAGTTTTCAGACTTTTCCCTATGTTAGTGCTATAATACCTAGCTTCGTGCCAAATTTCAAGATTCTAGGTCGACTGGAAGTACCCTTTAGGTTTTGATTCCCTCGCGAGTACTTGCGAGTTTCAAAATATGCAGCTTAAATTGCTGTTTCTTTTGATTGCGTTGACATAGAAGTTTGATTTTGTTACAGCTTAAAGGTATTATAGACCTGAGTATTTGGTATGAATTTCAATTTAATACCTCTACGCGTTTATGAGGAAATGGGTAGTAAGTTTAAAATTATTAAAAAAATATATATTATGTGATGTAACTAAAAATTTATGGTTTTCGTAATTTTTCCTTTATCTATGCTATAAGACGTTGCTTCGTACCAAATTTCAAGATTCTGAGTTCACGGGAAGCACCCTGTAGGTTTTGATTCCCTTGCAAGTGTCGAAAATTTGCAGCATAAACGGCTGTATCTTTTGATTGCGTTGGCTTAGAAGTTTGATTTTTTCACAGCTTTAAGGGACAATAGACCTGAGTAATTGATATAAATTTCAGCTTCATACCTCCACGCGTTCCTGAGAAAAAGGGTCTTGACAGACGGACGGACAGACAGACGGACAACAAAGTGATCCTATAAGGGTTCCGTTTTTTCCTTTTGAGGTATGGAACCCTAAAAAAGGTCTTCATGCGACTGGATACCCTCCATATTCGGCAGAGCTCTTCTCTGTAGCATATCCCATGCATGCTCAATCGGGTTCAAGTCTGGCGACTGAGCAGGTCAGGGCAGGACATTGATGTTAGCTGCGGCGAGAGTCTGTCTTACAACTCTTGCGGTGTGCGGTCGTGCATTATCATGCATTAACTGAAATAAGGGACCGATTTGCACTTGTAGAGGAACGATGACGTCTGATACAATCGTCTCAGCATAAATTTGAGCGTTGAGGTTGCCTCTGATCCAAATCAACTCAGTTCTTCCGCCGATCCAAATACCCGCCCATACCATGATGGTTCCACCACTATAAGGATGGACTTCCTGGCAGGATTTTAATCGCTGTTGGCGTCCAGGGGTTCTCCAGTGTCGTATACGTCTTGTATCCGGTCTCATACCAAAACGAGACTCATCAGAAAAGCACACGAAACGCCATTGTTCTTCTGCCCAATTTCTGTGTTCAAGAGCCCATTGATATCGAATCCTACGATTGTGCATTGCTATAGGTGGTACCCGTAGCGGTCTTCGGGAATGAAGGTTCACTTCATGCAAGCGGTTTCTGACTGTTTGGTCGCTAATTAAGTTCCCTGAAGAGTGATGAAGCCTCACGGCTAACATCATGGCGGTTATTGTTGGAGCTCTTCGAGTTAAGATTTGAATGTATCGGTCTTGTCTCCGTGTGGTGCAGCGATACCGTCCTCCATGGCGCTCAGCCACGGTACCAGTGCTTCGGTAACGTGTCCAAAGTCGACTGATAACACTCTGACTTGTATTCAGAGCTAAAGCCACAGTACGTTGCCGGGAACCAGCTTCTATCATTCCCACGGCTCTGAGCATTTCTTCCCTGCTTAAATGACGTCGCCGCTCCATAATAACGTTGGTTTTAATCAGTAGTAGGGAAACAGTAGCACTAATAATGTCTTCAATGCGTTGTATGTTTTTATAGGGAAAATATTGACAGCTGATTTTCATCTTTTACTCGAATTTGATTCACAGTTCCTGATTCAAATTATGAAATGCACCAAAAAGGATCCATATAAATTTATAAAATCATAAATTTATTACAAAGCCACATCTCAATCTCAAGAAATCCGCATAAAAATGCTTGATCCCTAGACACTTTTGATGTGTGTATTTTGTGCACTTTGTGATCTTCTTGTAAGAAAAATATTTATAACTAGCTTTTGCCCGCAGCTTTGCCTGCGTACATAAAATATAGTATTTGTCACTCAGGAATACAGCAGCTTTCAATTGGTGAAAAAATTTTAGCAATCGGACCAGTACTTCTACAGATTACCTCATACAAACAAAAAAACAAACTTTACTTCTTTATTATATTAGTATAGATTTCATTGGTTGATATGGTGATTCATTATAGTTAGGTACAGTATCGGTAACAAAATAACATTGACAGATCATTCATCATCATCATCTACCTAGCCTTTTCCCAACTATATTGGGGTCGGCTTCCAGTCAAGCCGGATTTAGCTGAATACCAGTATTTTACGAGGAGCGGCTGCCTACCAGACCTCCACAACCCATTAACTGGGATAACACGGTACTTCATGGCAAGACTGGAGTCAGATTTACTGGCTTCTGACTATCCGTAACGACTGCCAAAGATCTACAAATGGACCAGGACCTACGGCTTAACGTGCTTTACGAAGCACGAAGGAAACTTGTTATGTTAACATGGTCACCCATCCACAGACCAACCTTGGCAAGCGTTGCTTAACCTTAAAGATAGACCCGTGCGGCTGTCATTATCTATTCTAGCCACGAGCTCCTAAACGCCAATTTCATATAAAAGTACTTAATAATAATTTAACCTATCAATACCCGCTTTTTTCGTTATTCTTTAGGAAAGCTTTGTAAAATGTTGTAAATGGATAAACATTGTTGTGCCAGTGTTTTCGATCGACTTAGTTAACGACAGATACGAGGACAAAAGTTCAGTAAACTTTTATTCATTGGTGGGTTTTAAGGTTATTTTTATTAATTTTGTGTCATATTTATGAAAGGGACACAAAAAATGGTTATGAATGGGACGTCCCTTTCATAACTGTCGCTTTCATAAACAGTACATTAATTAGCTAATTTGTGCACAATCTCTGTAACACCTAGAATCTGGCTAACGAATGACTAGTTTTAAGCTTTTCTTATTATCATGTTGTGCAAAAAAAGGTATTCTATCTATTTGTCTATCTTTTTT
The DNA here is from genome assembly GCA_030763345.1 of Mythimna separata. NCBI lineage: Eukaryota > Metazoa > Arthropoda > Insecta > Lepidoptera > Noctuidae > Mythimna > Mythimna separata. Next base: position 12,732,844 of record CM061192.1, read on the forward strand.
GTTGATTATATGGTAATATTTTTGGTATTATTATTTTTGCAGTTTAAATTTACCAAGAACACTAGTAGAAGCACACAAAATTGAAAAAGCTATGAATGAAACTGTATATAAGCATTATTATTGTCTTAGTCTCTCTTATATATCTTAGTTGATGATTAAATGTGACCAAGAAACCAAATAAGTTATAATAATTGAGTAAAATTCATATAAAAAAGATATAAACACGTCATTTGTTTAAAAAAAACAATTTAAAAAACGGTTAATCACTGTTTTATGTCAGTTTCTGTGTTTTCTACAAATATTTTTACTAAAAATTATTGGTTATTTTATTTTTTTGCTAGTTGTATTACTAGTAAAATATTCACGATTAGTACCTACTAAGATTTATTTAGCCAAATAACGAAACTTTAAGATTGTTGATTGATTATAACTTAAAGAAATAGATATTAAAATATTACCAAACTAGTATTAATATATTATAAAGTGATTTTACATGGATATTATATACTGTCCCTTTCATAAATGAATTCGTTCCTTTCAATACAGCTAATTTATGAAAGGGACAAAATCTACATTTTTTTAAATCGTTAAAATAAGTACCTAAGAAAAAAGATATATTCATTATTCACTTTTACTTCTTTAGAAGATGAATGTAGGTTTCTCATTCAGGTTCAACCTATTCAAAATATTATATAGGGCTTTCACTAGAGCCTCTAGAACAAAAATGTCCCTTTCATGCCACCTCTCCCCTATGTACCGTTGTTATCTATGCACTTTTGCCATCTCATAGGTAGTTTATTGATAATTTTACTAAAAAAATCATGGGTGAGAATCAATAAACTCTTTGAAGGCGGTTTGGACTACCGCATCGGAGTTGAATTTTTTTCCTTATAAGAAGTTGTCCGAATTCCGGAAAAAGTGGTAACCTGTTGGAGCAAGGTCCGCGGGAATCCGATGGATGCGAGACGCACTGACCGGTCGCTGTGGCGACGTTTGGGGGAGGCCTATGTCCAGCAGTGGACGTCTTTCGGCTAAGATGATGATGAGGTCCGGGGAGTACGGTGGATGTCGCAAACATTCTAATTGTAGCTCATCTCATCTTCTTCTTCATCTACCTGGCGTTAATCCCGGCCATTGCCAGGGTCCGCCAAAGCAAAGTAGCTCATCTCATCATCATCACTTAGTGGTTGTTTATGTGCAGTGTGTGGTCTTGCGTTGTCGTGAAGCAGCAGTGGCTAAGAACAATTGACCAATCTCGGTTGTTTAGCAGCTGGTTCTGCCTTCATCGTTTACAGTTGCTAACAATAGATATCTGCCGTAATCGTTTGGCCAGATTTTAGAAAGCTGTAGTGAACGACACCGGTGCTAGTCTACCAAACACTCACGAGTAACTTTTTCTGAGTAAATTTTCGTTTAGGGCAGGATTTGGCTGTTGGTTTGGTTCAGCCATTGGAACGAGCGCTTCCGATTATCGTACAGTTTTTATATTCGTCATTTACCATCGCAAGTAATGATTTGATTCAAAATTCCTTCATGATTTTGTTGGTTGAGCAAAGTAACACAGTAGTCGATTGTTTGCAAGTTTGATTCACTCAATTCATGAGGTATCCAACGTTCAAGTTTTTTTTACTTTCTAAATTTGCTTCAAATGGAATAATACTGTGATTAATCATCATCTGCCTAGCCTTTTCCCAACTATATTGGGGTCGGCTTCCAGTCAAGCCGGATTTAGCTGAATACCAGTATTTTACGAGGAGCGGCTGCCTACCAGACCTCCACAACCCATTAACTGGGGTAACACGGTACTTCATGGCAAGACTGGGGTCAGATTTACTGGCTTCTGACTATCCGTAACGACTGCCAAAGATCTCCAAATGACAGCCGGGACCAACGACTTAACGTGCTTTCCGAGGCACGGAGGAAACTCGTTATGTTAAGATGGTCACCCATTTACAGACCAACCTAGGCAAGCGTTGCTTAACCTTGAAGATCGACCTGTCCGGCTGTTATTATCTAGCCACGAGCTCCTCTACTGAATATAGAATACTGTGATTAATACAGTGGATTAATACTGTGAATAATACAGTGGATTAATACACTATCTCTGAAGTAGCCTTTAATTCTTCATTTTCCACTCTGGTCTCCAGCCGTCCACGAGGTAGGTTTTAAAGGTCGAAATTTCCAACACGAAAACGTTTAAACATAACACGTACCGTACATTCTTTTGCAATACCAGCGCCGTACAGATCATTAATTCTTCGAGCTGTTTCTGCAGCACTGGTGCCACGGTAGAACTCGTATTCGTAAATATTCCGATATCTCAAGTTTACCATTGTGCGGTAATAAGCGATCTAACTAATCTAACTTCTATGTTACTGAAAATGGATAGGTACGGCCGTCTACGTCACTAAAAACTTATATTTCGACACTCTCAAGGAAATCAAATTTTACTTTACAGCAATTTCATAATTAGCCTATCCAATTTAATTTTTATTATTTATTTATTTAAACTTCATGTACAGTGGTGGTTCATAGGCGGACATAATGCATCAAGGCATTCTCTACCAGTTTACTTTGGGGTTAAAAAGACAACACTGTGGTAGGTCTGCACAATAAATAAATAACATATTAATTTTTCCGTTTATTTTATACATTTTTTAAGGCTGGTGTATAGGACAACCTTTTCCTAGTTTTATTCAGTGTCCTTTTGCCCGATTAAAGCAAGTCAACCTTAGGGTTAAAAAGATAACACTGTGGTAGGTCTGCACAATAAATAAATAACATATATTAATTAATCCGTATATTTTATACATTTATTAAAAAAGACAACCTTTTCCTAGTTTTATTCAGTGTCCTTTTGCCCGTTAAATATTATAGCTGCAATAAATAACTGCCGAAGAAGAAATAAATAACAGAATAATAATAAACAGAAATATTTCACTTTGCCCATTGACATCAATGTGGATTTGATCAACAACACATTTGGACGTGTTCAATTATTCTACATGTTATTATTTTCACTTAACTTTTTGTGTATCTTATATTGCAGCCGCAGTAGTGTCGAGCCCGCTCACGCAGAACAAAAGCTGGCCCTGGCAGGTCGGCAAGGAGTACCTTTATGACGTAGACAGCTACACCTGGAGCACCTTCGACAGCAACAGCATCGGCAACGGCTTCAAAGCCCAGTTCATCATCCACGTGGTGGCGCCAGGACAGCTCCTCGCTAAGTTAAGCCAGCCCCTGTACGCGCAGTTCCAGAAAGGAAAAATTACGGACAACGTTGTACCTTCCGACCTGAAGTTCCAACCCATTCAGATCACCGACCAATCATTCGAGATATTCGTCGAGGGAGGCCGTGTCATCTCATTCAATGTCCCTCTTACACTTTCTGTTGCTCACGAGAACTTGTTCAAAGGTTTGATCAGCGCTATCCAAGTGGACATATCAACTTTTGGCCATGTGGATAGCTTTCCCAACAGTTTCGACAAAGACACGTTCCAAGGCCTCTTCAAGAAGATGGAAACTGACGTAACTGGTGAATGCGAGACTCTATACACTGTTTCGCCAATTTCTGCAGAATGGCGTCGCGAATTTCCTAAATTCACTTCAGAGGAGGATCCGATCGAAATCGTTAAGAGTAAAAACTACGGCTCATGCGAAAAACGTGCTGCAATTTACTATGGTCTGCCAGAAAGTGCCGTCTCGAATGGACTAGCAAATAAAAATGAAGTAAAACAGTTCATAAAACACTTTTCTGAATCCCGTTTGATCGCTGGCAAGCAGGGCACTATCTTGAAATCAGAAGTCAAAAGCTCAGTCTTCGTCAGTCCTCTTCAATTCGGTAAACAGAAGGCTGAAGTATACAGTTACGTTAAAGTCTCCCTATCGTCCGTTCAGGAAACGAGCGGTACTGTGTGGGACAAGCCTGCAGAGAGCCGCAAAATCGATTCGCTTTTATTTTCGATAAGCGAGTCTATGTTCATCCCGAAAGTTACCAATGACAGCATTGCAAACGCCCAAAAACTACTCCAAGAATTGACACCTTTGCTGCAGACGCCCAACCAAATGCCCAAAGCGGACTTCCTTTCAAAGTTCGGCAATCTTGTACGCATCATAGGCGCTTTGGATTCAGAACAGCTGACCCTGTTGACAGCCAGCGTCGACATCGCTAAGTCTTCGACAAATGTTGCTAAGACTGGTATGTGGATAATCTACCGTGATGCTGTCGCGCAAGCAGGCACTATTGCCGCATTTAGGGAAATCAGAAGTTGGATCCTTACTAAGAAGATTCAGGGAGAAGAAGCGGCTGAGGTTATCTCAGGTATAGGTGCTGCACTTCGCTATCCTACGAAAGAGGTCGTCACTGAATTCTTCGACATCGCTGTGAATCCTTTAGTAATGGAGCAGCAGTACTTAAACAACTCAGCCCTGTTAGCTGCCACCAAATTCATGCGTTTAAGTGAGGAAAACGTATTTATTGTCGATACCGTCATACCACGACTGTCTAAACATCTGAAACAGGCCATTGAAAACGAAGACTCGAATAAGGCTCAGGTTTACATAAGAGTCCTCGGAAATTTGGCTCACCCTGATGTCTTGATGGTATTTGCCCCATACTTGGACGGTCGCATTAGAGTGACCAAGTATCTGCGCACCCAGATGGTGGCCAGTCTCAAAACCTTAGCCAACCTGAAGAACGAATCCGTTCGTGCTGTTCTCTTCAGTATCTTGAGAAATACTGCTGAACCTTACGAGATGCGAGTTCTTGCTGCCCTGAACCTCTTCATGGCTTTTCCTACAGCTGATATGATGTTAGTAATGGCACAGATGACCAACGATGACCCCAGCACGCAAGTGCGCGCTGTTTTAGCAAATGGAATTAACGAGGCAGCTGAACTCAAGGATCCGCGGTTCAAAGATCTGTAAGTTTTTCTTTTTAAATATTTTTTTTATGATGGAAACACTAAAACGAATGCTGTGTTCATGATTTGATGACCTTATTGATGGTTATAGTGAATACCTAACTCGTAACTGTATAATACGTAGCTTTTCAGAAGTTAAAAAACTAAATATAACCTTTATTATTTTAGCATTATCGACTTTATAATATGAGGAGCTCGTGGCTAGATAATAACAGCCGCATGGGTCGATCTTAAAGGTTAAGCAACGCTTGCCAAGGTTGGTTTGTGGATGGGTAACCATCTTAACATAACGAGTTTCCTCCGTGTCCAGGCTGTCATTTCTAGATCTTTGGCAGTCGTTACGGATAGTCAGAAGCCAGTAAATCTGACTCCAGTCTTGCCATGAAGTACCGTGTTACCCCAGTTAATGGGTTGTGGAGGTCTGGTAGGCAGCCGCTCCTCGTAAAATACTGGTATTCAGCTAAATCCGGCTTGACTGGAAGCCGCCCCCAATACAGTTGGGAAAAGGCTAGGTGGATGATGTGGATGATTATCTGCTTTATAATGTTCCCACTGCTGGGACTTAGAGGCCCTCTCCTCTCCTTTAATATAATGTAATTTAGATGTGCTTTTACTCAAATATTTAAAAATATTGATTAATTTCGTCTATTTACTTCCCTTGTTTTTCAATTCTTTCTTTAAGTTTTGACGAAGCTTCTCGAGGTATCGCACCTAACTGGGTCAAGTGAGTTCTTACGATTACGAGGTATGCATTCAACATCATAGATGGCGTTACAATGAGGGTGTTCAGGATATTTCACACCACTAGTCGCCGATACTTAGCGGTCAGCTCTACTGTCAACGTGTACAATTTGACGTTGACGCGTTGCATTTGATGCGTCATAAGCGTATTTACACTTGGACTTGACGTCTCAGTGCTGCCATCTGTTGAACGTCCTCATTATCGAATCAAAATTTTGCGTGATACAAGATTGTGCGTTGCTAGCTATTCGTTCCAGATATAATGTACCTATAATAAAATAAATTTACCTAAAACTGCATACCCTATTTAATCTATCACATACCCACAAAACGAGACACAATAGTAAAACAATAACAGCGCGGTCTCATAGGACCGGTCGGGGATTCATGAATTAACGGATCGTTGATGCAGAACCAGGTGGGCCTAAGTGGGTATCGTGTAATAAATAAGAATGGCTAGGAATTCAATCACTTCATTTCTCAATTTAATTCATGAATCCCCGACCGGTCTCATTGGACCGCACTGTTATTATTTTACTATTGTGTCTCGTTTCGCGGGTATTCATTCGATACAGCGCACTATTATTAGGTTGGTGCTAAAAATAAAACGTAGAATAGTTCCAGGCTGTTCACGCTGCGAGACGGCCATGTTGAGAGTGTCCGCTGTCAGTGTGATGATGATGATGATGCCTTCAAGCCGATTTCGGCCATAGCGACCGCATTCCTTGGCTCCTCACGGTGGTTGTGAGCTATGATTTGCTGCTAACTTACAAATCCAAAGTACAGTACGGCCGTTATAACTTGGCGAGTCTGAAGTTAGGCTCTGCGAATTTTAGCGCTTGAAAACTCGTACAAAAATAAAGGATTTAAAAAAATAAATGCCAATAACAGTTTTTAACAGCAATAACAACTGCAAATTGTATTTATTTTTTACTGTACTTTGTGACTCTATCGTGGCAGACTCGCCCCACCTCGCAACTAAAAGGCCTATCACCACACGTTTTTACGAACGGTCTTAGTCTACGTCGCGTAGTGAAATAAGAGGAAGAAGGTCTTACTTGTACGTAGACTCAACGACAGTCTGCGTAAACCGGTCGTAAAAATGGGTGGTGTAAAAGACCTTTAAACGGAAACACCTGACTCTATCAAAGCGCGCCATTTCTAGTTCTTCTAGTTGCCACAAGATGGCGTGCCCAGTTTTATTGTAAACGAATCAACTACCCACGATATATTAATTATTTATTATTGTTTCTACATTTCTAGGGCCAAAACAGCGGAGGCTGTCAAATCTTTTGTTGCGAAAGAGATGTTTGGATACCGCCTGTCAACGGAGAGCCTAATCGACGAATACAAAAGCGACGATGGAATCGCAATGTTCAGTGAGCTATCGTATGTTGGCAGTGAAGATAATATTCTGCCTCTATACCTCCGGTCAGCTTTGAGAGCTGGAGGCGCTGGCTGGACTGAGGAAAGCCAGGTACTTATAGTCTTTTTTAGGGTTCCGTAGCCAAATGGCAAAAACGGAACCCTTATAGTTTCGCCATGTCTGTCCGTCCGTCCGTCCGTCCGCCCTCGCTTAATCTCTGAGACCGTTAGCACTAGAAAGCTGAAATTTGGTACCAATTCACGCCGACAAAGTAATAAAATAAAAATTGGAAAAAAAATGTTTTATCAGGGTAGCCCCCCTACATGTAAAGTGGAAATTGATTTTTTTAAATTTCAACCCTGGCTTGTGATATATTGTTGGATAGGCATTCAAAAATGAATGCCTCGGAGGAGCTCGTGGCTAGATAATAACAGCCGCACAGGTCGATCTTTAAGGTTAAGCAACGCTTGCCAAGGTTAGTCTGTGGATGGGTGACCATCTTAACGTAACGAGTTTCCTCCGTGCCTCGGAAAGCACGCTAAGCCGTTGGTCCCGACTGTCATTTGTAGATCTTTGGCAGTCGTTACGGATAGTCAGAAGCCAGTAAATCTGATTCCAGTCTTGCCATGAAGTACCGGGTTACCCCAGTTAATGGGTTGTGGAGGTCTGGTAGGCAGCCGCTCCTCGTAAAATACTGGTATTCAGCTAAATCCGGCTTGACTGGATTTCGACCCCAATATAGTTGGGAAAAGGCTAGGCAGATGATGATGATGAGGCATTCAAAAATGAATAGGGGTTTACAAAAATCATTTTTTTGATAATATCAATAATTTCGGAAATAATCGCTCCAAAAGTAAAATACAAAGTGTCGTCCCCCCCTCTAACTTTTGAACCATAAGTTTAGAAAATGTGAAAAAAAACTGGAAATTAGAGCTTTATAAAGACTTTCTAGGAAAATTATTTTGAACTGGGACGAACAGTTTTTGAAAAGTTGGGGACACTTATTGTGACGGACGGGAAACTACGGAACCCTACACTGACCGTGGGTGTCGGACCACGGTCAGTATCCGGCTCTAGGCCGGTTTTTTTTTAATGTATCACATTAAACCAAAAATCAGGCAAATCGTTCCAGTCCTTCGATTTACGCGGTATAAACGACAAGGCAAAGCGCTTAGGCGATTAACACACGGCACCGCGCACCGCCGCGGTTGACGGTAAGGCAGATCTCAAATAGCAATGGCCTCTAAGAAATCCGTTGATGCCTAACACACGCGCACTGCCTGACTGCGCGGTCGAGCGGTTCCCTTTACAGTCATCACTGTCCGTGGCGGTGCGCGGTGCCGTGTGTTATCGCCTTAGTCCGGACCGTGCAGGTTTCGCCGTACGACGGTTCGTCCGATGGTAAAAGGGAAATAGCGGCATTAGCTAGTCTGTCCAAAAAGCCAAACGACTTGGGTAATTATTAGGGTACAATGAAATCTGAGGTGAGCAAGACTGGTGAATAATCAAGGTTGATTAAAAGGTCTTGATCATTGTATACGTAGATCAGTAGTGCCGCTGACGCCGGAGCAACGACGCGTCGAGCTCTAAAAATTGCGATCACTATCCTCGAACACGTGAGACATCTTGTTTCACGGTGCACTCGGAACCAACTGTATGCCATCTGCTGTTGCCGTCTGCAGCCAGGTTCATATCATGACTGCAGCGACATGACGCAACGACGTGTCGTGACGACACGAAGCGACGACATGTCGTCTGCTGCTGCTTCGTGCAGTCGGCTACCAACTTGTACCTTTATAACCGTCGACCACATCATCGCTTACCATCGTGTGAAAAGTGTAATGGTGGTCAAACGCGAGGTTATCTATACTAATATCTTCTTCTTCTTCTTAGTCGTGCACTCTTGACAGAGTGGTCGTGGTCATGTTTCGGTCGAGTCCTGGGCCACCGCCTCTCTCGCGATACGACGCCATGCAGCTCTGTGTTTGGCGGCATGGGAGTTTTGGTATATGCTGCAGTGTGTAACCGACTTGATCAGGTCAATCCACCGTGTTGGAGAGCGTCCACGTGATCTTTTGCCCTCAACTTTCCCTTGCACCACCAATCGTTCCATCGAGTCCTCGTTACGGGTGATATGCCCGAAGGACTTGAGATATAATATAATAAAGAGGTAAAGTTTGTTTTTTTGTTTGTATGAGGTAATCTGTGGAAGTACTGGTCCAATTGCTAAAATTTTTTCACCAGTAGAAAGCTGCTGTATTCCTGAGTGACATAGGCTATATTTTATGTACGCGGGCGAAGCTGCGAGCTAAAGCTAGTCAAGAATAAAAAAACAACACAAAGAATACATATACTATATTATTTCGGTTGTGGGTTTTTGCACCCACAACAAAACGAATATTTTTTTTTTTCAAATTATACTTTATTTCATTACTACTGGTTCGCACCAACCCGCTTTGGGCCCATGTGGTAAATAACGGCCCATTCTCTTTTCTAATAAGAGGCCGGAGTCCCAATAGTGGACACACTAATAGGCTGATTATGCCAATTACCACAGGTAGAAGGTATAAGTTGAGAGTGGCAAAAAACTCTGACTAAATAAATACATTTTCTTGTATGGGAACTCCCTTTATTTTTTTATTTTGATGAATCGTTGTTGTAGCGGCCATAATTCAGGGTTTATGAGTCCACTGACAGACGGACAGACAGGCTGACGGACAGACCGACGGATGGACAAACAACCGAGGCTTAGTAATAAGGTCCCGTTGACATCCTTCGAGTACGGAACCCTAAAAATTTCACTTTTACGAAGTTGGTTGAGGCAGATCGAGATCGATATTACTTAATTAAATCCCATATTTCATTCTATTCTTTTTTACTTTTTGCAGGTGACTCTGTCTGTATCAGACGTGCAGCAGCTCATCGAATCCATCGGACAGATGTTCTCCAAACCTCCTCTGTATCTCACAGGGACCTGAGAGATACAGAGAACGAAGTTTTAAGCCCACAGGTTTTTTATTGGATGACCACCTGAAATTCTCCGCTAAGAAAGTGGCTGAGGCACTAAACATCAAACGTAAATCTCGAGGCCCCCTTGGAGGCTCTCTCTTTCTGGAAAACTTTAACCAGCAAAAACTTATCACCTTCAATGAGGCGGATGTTAATGCATTCACTGATAGCATTATTGAGTATATAACACAAAAATTATATAAAGGGATCGATTTCCAATATACTAAGATATTGTGCCAGAAACAAGCATACGTGTTATTCCCTATGGCTGCCGGTGTGCCTTTCTTCTTTAGATACAGTGAACCACTTATGTTTTCAATAAACGGCCGAGTCTCCAAAAGCTTGCCATACAGCTCGATATACAAATCTTTAGTTATACAGCTCGATGCCATCTATGCCAGGAACTTAGACGGCAGCGTCGGTTTCCTGGATACTCTCACCGATATGTATACTACCGTTGGAGTTATCAACAAAATTCAGTTCTACTGCCCTATCAATATGAACACAGATCTTACATCAGAAAAAATCACACAAAATGTTGTGCTTCCTGATCAAGACGCCACCTTCATTCACTTTAGCGTATCGCCTTATTCTACTTTACAAAAGACTGATGGTCTTCTGACCGTTTCTCAGAGCCCATTTACTAAGTACATCGAGCGACCTGCCAAAGTAATATCTGGTGATTACAAAATACGTCTCTTAGGCGGTGTTTCTATCCTTCTGCAAGGATACTCTTACTCATCTGACTTCAAAGACGAGATCGACATTGACGATTCTAGCTTCCTAACCGACATGAGCACCTTATTGTGTCCAAAAGATGTCGCTCTTACTCAATTCAACTTAAAATATCTTGCCCAGGAGACAATAAACAAGGATATCACATTCAGCTTGTTATACAGTAAGTTATAATTTGATTGCGATCTCATGATTACAGTAAATTGATTGTTTTTTTTTTTAATTTGTCTTTTCATTATAGGAACACTATCCCTTGTAAACTACCGTGGTGCTGAGTTGGGACCTGCTTCAGTAGTGAAAGATGTCTCAGTGAGCGGCGAAAAGCGTCGGTGGGAATTTATGACGCGCGTCGCGTCTGGCATTGAATCTGCTAATGTTCAATTGTATGACTTCAGTGTCGTGTTTAACGGAAAACATAAAGAAGAATACGTGTTCACCACCGCTTTCGCTAATAGTTTTGTAGACAAAAAATTCCAAGCAATATTTTTCTTAAATGCGAGGGAGCAGATCAACGGAGTCATCAAGGTAGTTAATCCTAAGACAGCCCCCCTTAACTTCAACGAAGCTTTGAATAATAAGATCAATGTAACCTACGAAATCGACTTGAAATTTGGAAACTCTAAAAACATTCAAATTAATGGTTTTGGAGAGCGCAGTGAGAAATATACTGAAATGCTGTTAAACGACCCTCTTGCGAAACAGTGCTTGCAAGAAACCAGCCAGTTCAACTTCTTCCAGAGGGATTGCTACAAGATGATTATCAAGGCACACGCGCCTGACTACTTGAAGTTTTTTATCACATACGAACAACTGAGCCCGGAATTCTTGATTAAAATACAGGAAACGTTTAGACGTCTAAATAAGAGATTCGGTGGGGCATTTACGCAAGATATAGCGAATAAATTAGATGATGGCAAACTGGAAATTGAAGTTCAGTCTTTTTATTACGATAATTATGAAAACGCCAAATTTACATCAAAGTACGGAGAATTGAGCTTTAAAAACGTGGAGATCTCTGATGACGCTCCTTATGCCATGGCTATCTACGCACCCATCACTAACTGGGAACATACCTTAAATTACTACTCTGGGCATCAATACCTGCGTGAGTATTTTATTATAAAACTGTGGTGATTTCTTAACCGATCAAAATCATAAATTTACGTTTTATAAGTGCACGGTTCCAATGGGTTGTTTCGTATGGAGAAGAACCGGCAAGAAACTCCATGGTTACTCTATAAAAAAAATGGGTATACAATATTTCCATATTACAGTTTTAACAGACAGATCACAGACACAGGACAGGGTAGACCAGTCAATATTGTACCCAAAAGTACATTAAGAACAATATTAATCAGAACCTGGGTCGAAATAGATAGTTGTCAAAATCCATAGTCTACAGTGTTCTCACATTCACACTATAAGAGAGAAAAAATTATCTTACTTATCAACAAATGTGATGTTAACAAAAATAAATCACGACTTAATGGATTTAAGGTATTTGAAATAACATAAAAATAATTGCTTTTGCAATATTTTAAATAAATATTTTTTGTAAATTAAAACATACATGGAGCAGTTAATAGACACGTATGACACAATAATGCAGTTTATGAGTTACCAGGGAGCAATATGTGCAGAAGCAGTCATTGCCAAACAAGCATGTCTTCGACATAGTCTCTGACGCTTATTTGGTTAGGGCACGATTAATATGGATTTTGAACTTTCGTATACTGTTCACAAGGAATTACTTGTTGTCTTAGTTAATCACCCTTTAGGTAATGCAATTTCTTGCTTCGTCAGATTATAATTATATATCAATGTTGGTTTGCTTATAGCCTACTGTGCCGTGGACAGCAGCAAAATCCAAACGTTCAGTGGCCGCAGCTATGACTACAGCCTTACTAGCTCCTGGCACGCCGTGATGGTAGACGAGTCAAAGTCCTTACACGATAACCTTGATCTGGTTATCCTCGCAAGGAGGCCCAGCAAACAACAGACGGAAGTGTATATCTCCTACACGTAAGAACAAATTTTACTTTAAGATGAAACTTTTTGTAAAAATAATTTTTCATAATATATTTTTTTTATTTGAAAATCTTATAGCTGATTGTAATGTCGGCGTATATAAGTTTTTAGTGTTGTAATTTGAACAAAAATATATATAAATCCATATCACAGTCAGTGTCGGAGGTGCAATAGACCACAGACAACCTAGACCACTTTATTCTGTCTATGGTGCAACTCCGTTATGCCCGGACCATATCCCAATCTAATGAAAGCGCGACCTGAGAAAAAGAGGCTAAATTCAAAAATTTTGTATGTGGTATTACTAACTAATAGGAGAATCATGTCTTGACACTTCAAAATTTTTTTTTATAGCCTACAATTGCGGCTGAATAATGTTGCCAATTAAATTTAAAAACAAAACTCTTGGTCGCACTTTCATTAGACGCACTTTATTGTATTTTAATATGCTTCCATTCGGGCAGAATAAACATGTTTTCTTTCTGTTAATAATTTATAGGTATGAAAGCAATACTTGTTATCGTTTTAGGGCCTGTTTCACAATGTTCGAGTAGGCACTACTCACTGAATAAATTAAAAAATGGAACAGAATTTGTATGAAATTATCTGCCAAGTAAGATACTCGAAACTTAATCATAGGTGGTGAAACAGGCCCTTAGACAAATATAGTTCCAACTTCATTAACGAGTTAATTTTTAACTTTACAGGACTGTATCTAGTAACGTCGAACTACTAATCAATTCCACGTCAGTTCAAATCGAACACAACAGTAGAGTTCAGAGGTACATAGGTTTGTACACACCCTACTGGAGGGCTACTGATTGGCATGATCACGATGTTACGAGTAAGTTCATGCAATACTACAAACTTGCTGATGGCGTCCTGATGTTCAACTTCAACGGTGGAGCTCTTCGTCTAGTATACGACGGATACAGACTGGCCATCTTTACCTCTGGCAGCCGCAGCACCACCAGGGGTATCTGTGGACAGAGCTCGTCCGAGATTCGTGACGACTACTTGACTCCTTACGGTGTAGTGGACCTGCCGGACCTGTACGGAGCGTCCTTCTCGTTGGACGGAGAATTCAGCGACCCTAAGACTGTGGAGCTGAAGATGCAAGCCAAACAGAAGGCGTACCAGCCTGTCACCAAGTACACTAATATTCTCCGCTCTGATACCGAGTGGAGTAAGGCTGGGAATAATGGCGCATTTTCACTGGCCGTTACTCGGTCGTTATCCCGCATGCGGGGACTCCGCATGCGGAATAACGACCAATGAAAGTAACATGGTCGTTATACCGCATACGGTTCCCCGAATGCGGGCCATGTGACAGGCGTTCCAGTAGTCTCTCGCACCCCGCATGCGGGCCCTATCGACTAATGAAAATGCGCCATTAATCTACCAAAAGACTATAAACTGTGAAGTTCGAGTATATTTACATAGTGAAACAGAGTGTCGAGTGTGACTTTATTTTCGCTAATACGATCGACACGTTTATCGCTCGTATTCAATTAGCTATCTATCTAAAGTTGCAGCTACTAAAGATAAACAAATCTATCCTTTTGCCCTTACTTGCTTTCCTATAACCTACCGACGGATAGCATTTCCTACCAAAAGTTGTGGATTGATAGATAGAATCTTACGGGGATAGCTATCTATCTATGAACTGCGGTAGGTTATTGAAAACGGGCGTTAACCAATCAGAAAGCCAAACACGGTAAACGTTTCGATCGTGATAACGGAAAAACAACTCGCACTTAACGCACTGATCAATTTCTGAGATGCGAAAAATTCTTTAAATATTTATTTAATAATGTATAATATTGTGATATATATAGAAATAGGCAAATTGTTATAAATTGTTATTCACATTGTATTTTCTAATAACTTGTGTAATATATTAAAGTGTAAAAATCACATCCGCAATTGAAATAAACACGTGAATAAAAAAAAACTCTTTTTTAATTTACTTACACTTATCGATAAATATTTAAAAAGTACTCAATATTTGGTGGATTTGGTCGTATTTCCTCCATGGTCTAGTCTTCCGCGATCCTGATAGCTACAAAGGAGTCTCAAGTCAAGAGTGAATAGGTTACTTCTAGGCAAGCGTGCTCCATCGTCGGCCACATCATCGCTTACCATCAGGTGAGATAGTGCTCAAACGCGAGCCTATGCATAATAAAAAAAAGAATCCTGTACTGCGATTTCAGGGCAAGATTTGTATGTACCAACGAGCTCACCGCTCATTGGGCATGCGGCAGACAATACAGGGTGTAAAAAGACCGATCACAAAGCCGATAACTATACATTCTGTACATGTAATTAAGTAACTTGGACCAAAAAATATTGCTGGGAAAATACTTTTTTTTTTCATCTTTAAAAAATAATTAATTAATAATAATTCCGATCAGCTGCGCGTTTGGCCGCTCGCGCTTGGTCGTTGAACTTTTCAATGCATTTTAGAAACTTCAAATGCGTAATTGACTATGAAAAATTGATAATTTTGATAACGTTTGTTTGGAAGAAAGTTTACTAATGATACTTGGAATACGATAGTGAAAAAAAAAACGAAAAAAAAATGTTGACTTTGACCTTCAATATCTCCAGAACCAGTGAATTCCCAGGTATGGTCTAGAAAAAAAAAGTATCCTAGTGATGAGTAGAATATGGGGTTCTCGTTTTCGTTAAGGGTCTTTTTACACCCTTTATGTGCAATCGAATTGGGGACATGGATCGGTATTCCGAAAGGTAAGCTCGGTGTCCCCAGATCGAAGGCTACAAAGGAACAGGGCCACCCCTGTTTAGTCAGTAACAATCTAACACGCCCTCACGCTCCGCCCAAGAGCGGAAGAAGTCATTCTGATGATACCACACCTGAAAAAAAAATTACCAATGGGCAGCCTTCGAAGCTACGTCGACGATTTATGTTTTAAATAGCATTATAGTGTTTCGAATGCTATGGAGAGGGAGAGGGAGGCCAAAGAAAAGATGGATGGATTGTGTGAGGAGTGTTATGGAAGAAAAGGGAGTTAGTCATATCATGACGAGTGACATGACAGAATTGAAGGAAAACGTGTTGCGCCGACCCTAAATGAAACGGGACAAGGCAGGGACGTAGCTACTGCCGTATCAGCCGTATCAATTATACGGGGCCCCCAGGCTTCAGGGGCCCCAATTGGCAGCATAAAATTACGTCCAAAAACTCAAACTTTTACTAATGAGGCGAGAACTAGGCTCTCATGCTATTTACCTGTCGAATTGCCTTGTAATAACCAGTCAGGAGCCGTTAGGATCAGGAGCTATTCACGTTTTGTTTTTATTACGAAATGCCTAAACCCGACTAGCAGTAGGCTTTACCGCAATCAGAAAAAAGAGGGGGGCCCCATTTCGTTGTTATACGGGGCCCCTTAGACACTAGCTACGCCACTGGGACAAGGGCAGGAAGATGATGATGAATGCCATTCGTTGAATTAACATCAAGTATGCTACACTCCACAGAACGTTGCCAAACCTTGAGTTTAGACTTTTCGATGTTACACAATCATCATCTGCCCCATGAAGCAAATAGCCGGTGGAGTGCGCGTACGATGCTATTGCGCTCACTAAACATATGCTAAAACTAGTAGAAGCGGCAGTCGCAAATGCAGTACGCACGTCACGTGCTCCCGATTTTTAAGCGAATCAAATTAAAGGTACACGACTTGACCTTGAACGGACCAATAGCAGCCGCGCATTTTTCTTCGTCCCCCGGCCCGCCGTGGTGAGTTATTTACTTAGAAGAAATCGGGCTATGCGCTCTCTAGTGGTTATATTCTCTATGATCTGCCCAGTGCCTAGCCTTTTCCCAACTATATTTGGGTCGGCTTCCAGTCAAGCCGGATTTAGCCGAATATCAGCATTTTAAGAGGAGCGGCTGCCTACAAGACCTCCACAACCCATTAACTGGGGTAACACGGTACTTATGGCAAGACTGGAGTCAGATTTACTGGCTTCTGACTATCCGTAACGACTGCCAAAGATCTACAAATGACAGCCGGGACCTACGGCTTAACGTGCTTTCCGAGGCACGGAGGAAACTCGGTATGTTAAGATGGTCACCCATCCACAGACCAACCTTGGCAAGCGTTGCTTAACCTTGAAGATCGACCCGCGCGGCTGTTATTGTCTAGCCACGAGCTCCTCCGTATGAAATTGTCGTTTGTTATGTAATATTTAAAAAACTCGTCGTATCTGCTTTATTGTCAGCGAATACAAAATTATTTTATTAATTACAGTCCAGAAATACATAGTGGTATTCAGCTAAATTCGGCATGACTGGAAGCCGACCCCAATATAGTTGGGAAAAGGCTAGGTAGACGATGACAGTCCAGAAATAGATACTTACCTACCTAAGCCAACCTTTTTGATAACTGGTGACCCCTCACTAGAGATAATCACATTTATTTAATGTACAAAGTAAATGATTACGACATATAGTAACATTTCTATTTATCATGTTGTTGATTTTGCCGGTTATTTATTCCTTTATGCACATAGAAGTACAGAGGCGGACTTAATGCCTTAGGCATTTTCTACCAGTCAACCTTTGGGTGATGCAGAGAAAAATAGTTGTAGGTGCAATAAGAGAGAGAAAAAGCGGATACAAGAATAGATATACTAATAAACACTAATACAGTCAAACGATCTTATTATTATCGCTCTTACTTGGCTTCTATGCGTAGATAATAAACTAAAAATAATAGAAAGCCATCGATTTTGATCATTTTTTTAGATTTAATATCGAGCATTGAAGTAAAACACCTGATATTTCTTTGTGAACGCAATACACGACGCGACAGGTAGTTATTGTTAGAGTGTGTTAACAAAAAAAATAAAAAATAGTTGGGTTACAAAAGTGACAACACTCTGCTGAGATAAAAATGTTTAGATTCATATTATGTATACTATAGTCATCCATCCCTAGACCGACCTCGTCAAATATTGCTGGGTATGATACATGACTTCGAAAATCGTAACATCGAATAACACTTTCCTGTAAGATAAACCGAAACACTTACGCCCGTTTTCAATAAGCTATCTACCTCCGGTTTTGGCATACTGGAGACAGTAAAACAAATGATACAATACAAAAATTTGACATGTTTCTGTTGTTTCATTTGTTTTTCTATCTCCGATATATGATAGATAGGTTATTGAAAACGGGCGCTAATAACTAATGTACGCTGCTACGATAAACGTAATGCCGAAGTCATGCGATCCTGAATTACATAATACAAAAAACTCATAATATCGAATTACATGTCCCCGTATGTTGCGATCTCGAATAATTAACTAAATCTCTAATTTATTAAATCGAATTTTAGAAGGTTTCTAAACTATGGGAAATTTCGTTTATTTACTGTCATCATTTAATAAGGGGTTTTAATTCATGAATCCCCGACCGGTCTCATAGGACCGCGCTGTTATTGTCTTACTATTGTGTCTCGTTTCGCGGGTATTGATAGGTTAAACTTATCTTCTAAATACGTAAAACACACACGATTAAGTAAGTACTTTTTCGATTTATCTTTAAAATTTAATTTACCACAAGAAACCAAAACATTAAAAATGACAGTCCTGACAAATCGCTGATTAAGACATGTCAATATATTCACTTTACGCTAGCCAAGTAGCCACGAATAATATCTTAACTTCATTACTAAAGATTCTCAGGGGGACAGCGCGTACGCAGTCCCCACTACCAAAAATTACGCATCCGAGTTATCCACATTAGGGATAATCGCAGGGGTCAACCTAACCGCAGTGCAATGGGAAGGCCTCGCCCTGGGGGAACCGCCTTCTTGATCACGGTATCCCCTATGCCAGGTAAGTATGATTTGGCTACAAAACCGCGCGAGGGTCGTTCAACGGCGGAGAATCTTAACACCGCGATTCAGAAACGTGACGTCATTGCACAGCGCCATCTAGTTATGGAGCGGGGAACTTCGGACTGGTCCGGAGTAAATATTTACTCCGTGGTCCGAACATAGATGGGATTAGTGAGGAAAACCAGTCGAGTACATTCCATAAGGGTATAATTAAATTAATATGCAGTATACATTCTATATAACGATATTAAAGGGACCGCGCATTTTACGGCGTTATAGAAAGACACAAATTTCAGAATTAAAGAGTTTATTTCAGACTAGTGATAGTATTTCTGTAAGTACATAAAAAGGAACCAATTTCTTAGAAAGTTCGGTATGCATGATGCCGACAGTCGAGTTTATTGCGGGCTAGGATAACAAAGCGACAAAAGAATGTACACAACTGCGCAGTTTTTATCAATTTTAGCAATTTAAAAGGTACTTTTTATTGCTCACTTGTCGTTATTGAGACTGGGTGTGATGCTATGCACTGTATCAATGTATGGTAGACAAGCTAAACCTAAACCAACCAAAGTCAATTGATTTCGACGCTTTAGAGAGTTTGTCGTTAAATGGAGTGACGTTACATGGAGTATACACTGTATAATTATGTATATGTATAACTGTAAGTCTTCTTCTTCCTGCCCTTATCCCATATTACTTAGGGTTCTTCTTCCATTCTGTCCTGTCGTCCGTCACACTAACTCCCTTTTCTTTCATATCAGTCCTTACATAATCTATCCATCTTTTCTTTGGCCTCCCTCTCCCTCTCTATCCATCCACATGTAAATTCAGAACTCTTTTAGTAACATGCATTTCATCCCTCCTCTTCACTTGAACATACCAAGACAATCGATTTCCTTTCAACTTTTCTGTCACTGGCGCCACTTTTAAACTTCCTCTAATATAACTCATTTCGCACTTTATCCATTCTCGTCACACCACACATCCATCTCAACATTCTTATCTCCACTACATGCAATCTTTTTTCATCCATCTTTTCCACAGCCCAACATTCTGATCCTATGATATGTATATAGATCTTTGTTTCCCGGTTCCCAGCCCTCTCATACGACTCCGTCCACGCGACACCATAACAAATGACGTCACGGCGTTATACCCCTTGGTACCATAATAATAACAAAACCAGGACTCAATAGCTAAGTCTCGTTCTCCACGACATATATAACTGTAAGCATTACCTTATGTTAACAATTGACTGTTACACAGCAACTGTAGCTCCCAACAGTTACACCAGGATGGTTATAGTTATAGTCAATAAGAGTGTAACAGACCCCTTCATCCAGTCCAGAGCACCAAGAATGTCCTTACATTCTTGAGAACTTGCACCCTGAAAAAAAGGAGTGCGAATTATTCGAAAGATTTCGGTTCTGGAACACAAAAAAGTACGGGTTTGTTCAGTCAGTAAAAATTTTGGATCTCCCTCTCACTGTGCTAAGAGCGGGAGAAGTTATAAAAATATATACATAATTGTAATACGAATAAAAGAGGAGTCTGTGGACATAACAAGAGTATTAGTAAAAGACAGAAAAAAGCGATGTATATCTAAGGAATAAAAGGAGATAAGGCGTTCGGACACTTCGGAGGTTACGCTGAAATAAAAGCGTCAAACGAGGTGAATACGAACAAAAATTTGAAGAGAATTTTCACGTTAACAGTTTTTCCCAGAACTTAACTTACTTGACTTAATGTCCTATGGCCCCTAGATGGGGCAGAGGACGTCCACAGTAATCCTCCATCGCGAACGGTCTTGAGCTTCCCGCTTCACCTCGCTCCACGTCATTCCGTTGTTCGCCGCTTCTGCCAACACGGTGCGACGCCAAGTTTGACGGGGACGTCCACGCTTTCTTTTTCCTTGGGGGTTCCAGTCTAACGCTTGTTTGAAATATTCCTATTTATTCATTAATTGTGATAACAGTCGATGCTTAGATCGAAATCGATAAAAAATATTTAACCACAGTAAAAATCCTAACCAAAGTTGTTCCTATTCACCGCGTTTGACTAATAGAAATATATCCTACTTATCCAGCATAAATCTCCTTTAAAAAGATACGCTGAACCCACATCATCATCATCATCATCTTACCGCCTTAGTTCATGAATCCCCGACCGGTCCTATGAGACCGCGCTGTTATTGTTTTACTATTGTGTTTCGTTTTGCGGGTATGTGATAGGTTTGTCTCTTATTATTTGGGGTTGACGTTACAAGTTATTTTTTGTTCCATACTTTTTGGCACCAAATAATAATAGCCGCACAGGTCGACCTTCAAGGTTAAGCAACGCTTGCCTAGGTTGGTCTGTGGATGGGTGACCATCTTAACATAACGAGTTTCCTCCGTGCCTCGGAAAGCACGTTAACCTATCACATACCCGCAAAACGAGACACAATAGTAAAACAATAACAGCGCGGTCTCATAGGACCGGTCGGGGATTCATGAATTAAGCCGTTGGTCCCGGCTGTCATTTGTAGATCTTTGGCAGTCGTTACGGATAGTCAGAAGCCTGTAAATCTGACTCCAGTCTTGCCATGAAGTACCGTGTTACCCCAGTTAATGGGTTGTGGAGGTCTGGTAAGCAGCCGCTCCTCGTAAAATACTGGTATTCAGCTAAATCCGGCTTGACTGGAAGCCGACCCCAATGTAGTTGTGAAAAGGCTAAGCAGATGATGACTTTTTGGTACCTACCAATTATACTATCACTAACTCCCTTTTCTTTCATATCATACAATCCATTAAACTTTCTTTTATCTCCCTCTACATCCATCCACATGTACATATATTCATAACTCTTTTAGTTGTTGTATGTCGATACCAAATTAACGTAAGGGCCTTTTACCCAAAACGTAAAATATCCCTTACATTAATTCATACTTCTGGTACTGATGTGCGTTTCATCTCTCCTCTTCATATGACCATACTAAAACAATCGCTTCTCTTTCAACTTTTCAGTCACTGGTGCCACTTTCAAACTTCCTTTAATTAGAGGAAGTTAATATACTATACACTTGCCTCAATAAAACTAAAATCATCATCTACCTAGCCATTTTCCCAACTATGTTGGTGACGGCTTAATTTGCATATAAGGATATGCAAATGAAAAAACAAGGACACCAATTATAAAATAGTTGAATCCTAGTAGATGTTGTGTTCCTATAGTCACAAACATATTAGATAAACAAAAACAAATTCCACACACGATCTAATACCATGCAAACTTCACCTCAACTGAGCAAAAACAACAAAATAGAACTCAAGGCTTACGCATGTAGGGGTAAACGACTTATTAATAGCTAATACTGGACTTTACTACAACATGTGCATCGGATAGTAGTCAATACAATGGATAATACGAAGTGCGACTCCATAATCACACGTGTAGAAGTGATGATGATACGGATTACTTAGGGCCGGTGTTCACTGCCGGCATGGCATGGCACGGCAAGCCGTGCCATCTCTCGGCATAGCGTTGCCAGGCGTCCGGATAAAGCCGGACACAGTCAGGCTTTTTGGTTGTTTGTCCGGCCAAATTAGGTGGAATACGGCTTGTCCGACTTTTGTTAGGCTTTTTAAATTAGACCAGTTTTTAGATTTTTCATGTGTTCTTGCAATTGCAAGTGTTTACAGACGAACAATTACTTGTTAAAGGAGATGGAAAACGGTAGGCCCAAAAGTACGAAGTTGAGATATGATCCAAAAAATTAGTCATATTTTTGTACCTAAGAATATGAAAAATCACTTCAATTCACATTCTAGAAGCAGAGAAATATGAGAAAGATATTAATCGATTACACAGTTACGAAAATAAAACTTTTGCACTAAAATATTAACTCAAAGTGATTAAATGCACTGTATTTATTATAGTTATATGCAATATAGTCTTCGATCAACTATGCACATATTAATAAATCGAATATCAATTAATTACTGAAAAACCAATATTAATGATTATCGATTCAAATCTCTCTTATTTTTCATCTTACTTTTTAGTCTATGTCACTGACAGTTGCCGACTGTTCTTGTTTGCTCACTCGTTTCGTGTTTTCCGATGCGTTTTGAGTGCTTTCCCAATTATTCATCATTTTACACGACCTGCCTACCTTGTACGACCCTTGCTCACACGTTTGACTTGGAATTGTTATTTTGGATTTTACCGCCGGCTTGTGGATTGGATATTATTGAAACTATGGATCGCTGTGTGAATTGTGGGATATCCACTGGTCACTGCAATATACTGGGCCGGCAACCCTTACACGATGAAACAATTCTGTCAGTGATTCGGCAATGGCTTGCACCTCAGTCTGTAAGTAAATATAACCTCATCTACCCAGCTACCATCCTGGCACGTTTAAAATACATGTAGTTAGAAAACCTATAGAGATTGTTTACAGTTATGGCAAAGAATTATTTATGAAACAATGTTATAATACCCTCTTCATCATCATCATCATCATCATCTCAGCCGAAAGACGTCCACTGCTGGACATAGGCCTCCCCCAAGCGTCGCCACAGCGACCGGTCCTGCGCGTCTCGCATCCATCCACCCCATCATACCCTCTTACACAATAGTTAATTATGTAGTGTTTATGTAGCTGAAGATTGATAAAAATGTTCCATCTTATTTTATTTATATTTTAGGCGACGGCTCTCGTAGAGGAAGGGAGGCTATAGAGGCTATAGAGGCATTACTGTAATTGTATTGTAGGGAAACGAACTGTAGGCTGTTGCGCTCACATAATGTGCATTATATGGTACCTTAGCTGGGCTAGATACCAAGATCATATAGTACCTACCAACTGCACAATTTCTAGACGACATTTTAATTATAATTGAAGACGAATAAAATACTATATATTATTAAATGATTTGTTTTTTTTTATTCTAGACATCCTTTCCCTATCTCGTTACCTGTTTCCTACCTAACGCTTGAAGTCGTTGACGTTCATTTAAATATTATGATTTTAACATTTTCTAGTAAATATAATATTAGTGCGAAACAACATATTTTGCACTTCAGGAATCAGCTGTTAGTTAAAGATTGTCACATAACTTCACTTTTACTTTTTCTCTTATATCTCTGTTCTCAGATTGACAAAATCCGCAGAATTGACAGTGAAAGGTTGATAATATATAAGCTATTAATTGACACCACTTTCATCTTCTTACACCTAGGCCCAAGATTGTATGTAATCGTTTCAGTCTCCTTTCATTAGAATGTAAAAAGAAAAACTTCCGGAATGGCATAAAAAAATGGTAGGCATTTTTAATCAAATGTCCGGCTAAACTGGCTGGTTTGTTCGACTTTTCAACTTGAAGATCTGGCAACCCTATCTCGGCATGCCGTGGCAACCCGCGGCGTTCCGCCTAACCGCTGCGCAAGTTTCAACCATATTTCAACTAACTTAGCAATCATAATTCCTCGACACAAAATTACCCATTACGTCTCGCGGGATGCAACGGCGCGCCGTGATATCCCGTGGAATGAAACGGCATGACACGGCATCTTGATATCGAAATAAACAAACATGAATTCTAAACTTATTTGAATAAGATTCAAAATAACTTGATGAGTAATAAAATCCTTTGACATTGTCATGACGCCGTGGACACGAGGAGCTCTTTGCTAGATAATAACAGCCGCACAGGTCGATCTTCAAGGTTAAACAACGCTTGCCAAGGTCGGTATGTGGATGGGTGACCATCGTAACATAACGAGTTTCCTCCGTGCCTCGGAAAGCATGTCAAGCCGTAGGTCCCGGCTGTCATTTGTAGATCTTTGGCAGTCGTTACGAATAGTCAGAAGTCAGTAAATCTGGCTCCAGTCTTGCCATGAAGTACCGTGTTTTCCCAGTTAATGGGTTGTGGAGGCAGCCGCTCCTCGTAAAATACTGGTATTCAGCTAAATCCGGCTTGACTGGAAGCCGACCCCAATATAGTTGGGAAAGGGCTAGGTAGATGATGATGATGATGACATGACACGCAGTGCCATGCCGGCAGTGAGCACCAGCCCTTACTACAATATCCAAGCGTTTGAGATAAGCTTTCAAATCGGCATTCGCGGAAACACGTGGAAAGTATTCATACATAGCTATGAGTTATTCTGTGGCACTGCCTGCCATTTTTCACGCCTGAAAGTAGTATTTTCAATTCGCTACTGAATCGATTACAGCATTTTTTTTTTGTTTTTTTTTTTTAAATAGAAAATTTTTCTTCTTTTATTTTTTTTATCAAACTACATAAAATAGTGCTTGACTGCGATCCCAACTGTTGGTAAGCTGTTATGCAATAGTTGATGGTGAAGCACACTAGTTTATTAATTAAGAGCCTATTTACTACAACCTTATAGACACCTGTACGGGAAGACCACAGCTTACTTTTTCCAAAATGGTATCTTTGCATTCATCTTCCGATATAAACACACATACGTTTTGTACCATCCGTCTTTTCAAGACAGCTTGAAACAAAAATATGTCACAATACTTTTTGGATGGAGAGGGAGGCCAAAGAAAAGATGGATGGATTATGTAAGGACGGATATGAAAGAAAAGAGAGTTAGTGATAGTGTGACGGACGACAGGACAGAATGGAAGAAGAAAACGTGTTGCGCCGACCCCAAGTAATATGGGATAAGGGCAGGAAGAAGAAGACTTTAGCCACAACTAGACAAACATACTATTTCTATGTATACTTATTAAGATGAACGAGATAAGTTCATTCATTTCCACTCGTGTAACAGTTCGTTACCCTGTTAGTGTTGTGTCAGAAGCAACATTGTTGCTACTAATTCACTTTCTTTATAAACTTTCCTGTTTACTTGTCTCAACTTATAGTAATTATTTAATACCTATCTAATGTGTAGTTTGTGTGTTTGTTTGTAGGAGTTAGGTAGTCTCTGAAATGCCTGAATCACTACATAGTATAAAACAAAGTCGCAGTCTAAACTACACAACGGATTTTGATGCGGTTTTTTATAATAGACTAGCTTTAGCCCGCAGCTTCACCCGCGTATATAAAATATAGCCTATGTCACTCAGGAATTTTCAGCAATTTTCTATTGATGAAAAAATTTTTAGCAATCGGACCAGTACTTTCACAGATTACCTCATACAAACAAAAAAACAAACTTTACCTCTTTATTATATTAGTGTAGATAGAGATTCAAGAGGAAGGTTTATATGTATAAAACATGCATAATATAGTAGAGTAACACTGATAAATTTGCACCCGTGCAAAGCCGGGGCAGATCGGTAGTAGAATACCTATAATTTATTCGACGCAAGCAATTAAAGTTACCGGTGGTTAGGACCAGTCGTTGTGGCGGCGCTAGAGCGAGGCCTATGTCTAGCAGTGGACGTCTTTCGGCTGAGATGATGATGATGAAATAATGCAAGTGGACATCTTTCAGCTGAACTGATAATGATGATGATGAAGTAATGCACTACAACGGTAATAACGTGTGAATGTGATTGATGTGAAGGAAGTAGCTCAGAAGCGTACTCATGGCCCGAGTAGGCTTTGACTCTGCTGGGCCCTTAAAGTTGCTGAAATTGCTGCTGGGCCCTTAGATGCTCACAGAGCACACATTGTTAGACCACACGTTCATATATATTTATTTATCATACACTTGTATAGGTACACACACACTTTTATTCATAATCATTACATACAGACGTACTACCTTAACTCCAAACATATATTTTGAACTCACATTATTTATTATACACACACATTCGGTAGGTAACCACCTTTCTTTTTTTTGTATTACTTTTAAAAATAAAATTTAAGTTAGAATTTAGAATTTATTATGTATTAAGTAAGGTATGGCAGGAGCCTGGATCTCACGACACAGGGAATCCTAGTGTGAGTTCCAGGAAACCAACATCTCTAAATGTATCAATTGAAATAATAAATTATTCCTATTCTTATTCTTATCATTGAGTCGCGCTGTTGACGACGCGGCCGTGGTCCGGACGGGTACCGGTCGCCCGAATGGCTATGACCCGGTGCTAAGTCTTATTTACAGGACAATTCTTGTGGATCACAGTTTTGTTAAGAGGCTTTGCCACTATTTCAAGATTCATAGGATTCTGATTGATTCACCAAGTGCCGATGTTTAAACATCTTTTTCACAAAAATATGGCTGAGTTCCTCCTTGATAACTAAGACCCCTCCAAACTATCACTTAATTCATGAATCCCCGACCGGTCCTATGAGACCGCGCTGTTATTGTTTTACTATTGTGTCTCGTTTTGCGGGTATGTGATAGGTTAAGTCGGATAATGGGCACGTTGTCCTCTGCTGACTAACAGGGAAGCTTCTATAGAACTTCTTTGAGCATAAACTCGGTCATTCTGCTAAGATAAAACAATGCTCAAGAGTAAAAAAAATAATCTCAGACAATAACTAAAACTTTTTTGTGAGCTCCCTTGAGAGTTTACTATCTTACATTACGTGAGTAAAGTGAAGTATTTAAAAAGTAGTCACCTTTTTTTACATGGCAAATTACCAAGAGACTTCCAGCTCTGGGTGTAGCTAGGTATAAAAGTTTTATACTTTTAAAGATTAAAAAAACCCACAGTATTCCTTCGGTTGCCCTGTTGGGAGGCTCCCGATACCTCCCTAGAACAATCCACTGCCCTAGAATATAGGTCACACACACCCAGCGGTACTCGACAGACGGGTCGACTGGCGACTGGAATAAGGCAAGGAGTAAAAACGAGAAAACGACTCGTACTGATCACTTAGCGAGGGAAATTTCAGCTGAAAAAACCTAGATATAATACCCGGCAAATAAGTTGGCAAGTTTCGCGCATGGTGCACAAAACAGCGAATGAGCGAACGGGACGTAACGCAGTGCGGAGGCAAAAGTCGTCTAACGCACCAATCATAAACTACTATTATAATACGGCGCTACCTCATACCCCGCGTCCCGCTTGACCACCAAATAGATCTAAAAAACGATTTCTGCGCATTGCCAAGATACGTGCCGCCGGTTATACCTATTACACTTAGATCTTAGGCAAAAGACAACTTGTTTGTTTAAGGAATTTTCAAAACGCCTTGTTGTCACTTCGCGTGACCCAAGGGCTGGCTTTAATCTTGGTCAGCGAATAAGCATTGCCATACAGCGTGGCAATGCTGCCAACATTACCAGTCGATAGCGATGTGGAGGAGTTTTTCGCCGACATTCTTTAGGTTACTTTTTATTTAGTGTATATATACTTAAAATGTAAATTCACAGCCGAGACCTAATGCAAGGCTTAGTCTATCATCTAAACAACAAACTAAACAGATAAGCATAATAAGATCAAATCAATCAATTTTCAACAAATAGATCAACATTGTAACTATCTAGAGGTCCAGAGGTCGGTCCTGTACCTTCTCCACGTGTCTCAACCTAGTATATAAGCTCTGGAGAGTTGTGGAAACATCAGAAGTACACTTCTCCAGTAACCATCAAGTACCAGCATAACTCAGGACTTAGATATGAAGTTGTTGGTATTGGCGGCGTTTATCGGTGAGTTTTTATATTTTACGAATTATCTACCTACAGAAAACGTAAAAAAAATATTTTTTTTGTGTCTGTGAACTCTAAATGTTATTTCATTTAATGGATTCTAGACCATCTTCAGTTTACTCTCTTATTGAATTACTCAGTTTTTTTGTACCCCTTTAAAGACTGTGATATTTTAATACATTTCATTGACATCTCTATCAAACGATCTTAAAAATATACGTAGAATTTGCTAATAAACCATGTCATGTGCTAATACCATGTTTCTTTGCAGCCGTCGTCTCCTCAGGGAGGCTGAGCGAACAGCAGTTGGATAACCAATGGCCCTGGCAAACTGGAAGACTATACCGCTATGACGTCAACACCCACACCCTGGCCCGGCTTCAGGAAGGCGCCAGCACTGGCAACGCTTTCAGGGCCAAGTTCATCCTCCGTGTTGTGTCCCCAGGCCGCCTTCAGGCTAGGCTGGAAAACCCCCAACGGGCCCAGTTCCACCAGCAGCTGCCCAACAACATAGCCATCCCTTCGGACCTCAAGTACGAAACTGTGCAGAACTTGGACAAACCTTTCGAGATCTCCGTTGAAGGTGGTCGCGTCCTCGGCCTCAATCTGCCATCCGTCTTCCAGCTCTCTCATGAGAACTTGCTGAAGGGTCTGATCAGCGCGCTGCAAGTCGACTTATCTGCTTACCACCATGTGCGCAACCTACCGAACAACTTCGACAGGGAACGCCAGCAGGGTCTTTTCAAAAAGATGGAGGCTGACGTCACTGGTGACTGCGAAACCATGTACACAGTCTCTCCTGTGGCCGCTGAATGGCGACGAGAGCTGCCGTTGTTCGTTTCAGAAGAAGACCCTATGGAGATCACCAAGAGCAAGAACTACGGCCACTGCCACCACCGTGTCGCTTACCACTTCGGAGTACCCGAGGGTTTTGAATGGACAGGAACCGCACACAGCAATGAAGAGAAGCAATTCATCTCGCACTCTGCCACCTCCCGCATTCTTGCTGGTAAGCAGGGTCCTATCTACAAGGCTGAAACCACGAGCTTCGTGACCGTGCACCCACACTTATATGGCCAGCAGAAAGCGCAGGTACACAGCTACGTAAGCTTGAACTTAATGTCCGTTGAACAAGATAGTGGTGCCGAATGGCAAAAACCTGAAAGCAGCCGTCAAATCCACACTCTTCTGTACGCAATGAGCACCAAACAAATGGCTTACCACGACCAGTCTTCCAAGTCAGGCGAGTCTGCTGAATCCCATGAGCACATAAATGTGCAATTGGAAGGTCTGAGAAGCAGAGTGCGCCGTTCTGATGTTCAACAAGAGAGAATGTTCAACAAGGACTGGAGGTCGTCAAGTTCCAGTGACTCTTCATCGGCTTACATCAACGATGACGTTCCCAGGATGAATGAGCCAGCATACGCTGCTTTGTACATGAGTGCTCTACCGCGTGGTGATAAGAAACAAAATGTGTTGAACGTCCAGAAGCTGCTCCAGGACATTGCTCAACAACTGCAAAACCCCAACAACATGCCTAAAGCTGACTTCTTATCCAAGTTCAACATCCTCGTCCGCATCGTTGCTTCCATGAGCACTGAACAGCTCGCCCAGATCAGCCGTGGCATTGAAGTCGGCAGAAATTCAAACAACAGTGTTAAAACTGATATGTGGATGATCTTCCGTGATGTTGTCGTCCAAGCTGGCACACCCCCGGCCTTTATGCAAATTAAGATTTGGATTATGAGCAAGAAGTTACAAGGTGAGGAAGCAGCTCAGGTGCTGTCCACTTTGGCACGTACCCTTCGTTACCCCACCAAGGAAATTATGGCACAGTTCTTCGAGCTCGCCATGAGCACAGAGGTCCAACAGCAGGAACGCCTTAACACTAGTGCTTTGATCGCTGCAACGGAATTCATTCGCATGGGTCAAGTCAACAACGAAACTGCTCACTCTTACTACCCCACTCACATGTATGGCCGTCTTGCCCGCAGACACGACAGATTTGTGCTGGACAATATCCTTCCTCGTCTCTCCGAATTGTTGAAACAGGCTATTGAGGCTAAAGAATGGAGCAGGGCTCTGGTGTACGTTAAGGCTATTGGCAACTTAGGACACCCTGAGATCTTATACGTATTCTCTCCTTACCTGGAGGGTCGTATTGAAGTGTCTACACACCTCCGCGTTCAAATGATTGTAAATCTTCGCCATCTCTCGAACCAGAAGGATAAATACGTGCGTGCTGTGCTCTACAGCATCATGAGGAACACTGCCGAGCCGTACGAAGTGCGAGTGGCTGCTATCCTGAACTTATTCATGGCTCACCCGACCGCTGAGATGATGCAAGTTATGGCCCAGATGACCCATGATGATCCCAGTATCCAGGTTCGCGCTGTACTCAAGAATGGCATCTTAACCGCTGCCAGCTTGAAGGAACCTCGCTTTTGGCATCTGTAAGTAATTTTTATTGTATTTATAAGATACAGCAGCATAGCTAAAAATATAGATGTATGACGGTTTCTTATGTACTTATTTCAGGTCAAGGGCAGCTCAGTCTGTCAAGGAGATCGTAACACGAGAGAATCTTGGTATGCACTACTCTAACAAATTCTACATCAACAACTATGTTAATGATGGAGAACTGGAGAACTTCCAAGTAGCATCTTACATTGGTGGTGAAAGCAGTGTTCTGCCTCAGTACCAGAGACATTCCTGGATGAACAAGCTCGGAGGAAGGGCCCTGGAAAACATGGTGAGTTTACCGTCTTTTTTGCTCGTTTTAGTTATCTGGCTCTGTGGTACACAATCATTGCATTGTTTAGTTTATTTTTAAAGAAAGTTTACAGACTAATAACAAAGTAATTTAATTTTTGAAAGAGAGAAAATACTAGGTATTGAAAGTTATTTATTTGATTATTTATATATCTTCAAAATATTTTTATGCTTATTGGACCATTTGTCGTTTTCAGATTGGCGCTTCATTCTCCGATGTGCAGGAAATCGTTGATTTCATCAAGACAATGCTGTTTGAGCCTCAGAGGTCTGAAGCCAACCACAAATTCAATGCCCAAAGAATTACGGAAATGCTGAACATCAAGCGTGAATCCCAAAGGCCATTCGAGGGCTCTTTCTTCTACGACATTTTCAACCAGGAGAGATTCTACAGCTTCGACGAAGGAGACCTTATTCGTCTGGTGCAAGACATCATGGAGTACATGAAGGAGGTAGAACAGGGTGTTGAGAAGCACTACACTAAAGTGTTCAACTCCAACCAGGTTTCCGTTATGTTCCCCATCGCCTCAGGTATGCCTTTCATCTACAAATACAAAGAGCCTGTCGTTATGCACATCCAGAGCAAGGCTAAGGGCAAGATCGACCGTGACCCCAAGAACCGCAACAATCTGTCCTCTTTCATGGATAAGGAACTTCAACTTACGCTTGCCAGAAACATTGATGGAACCGTTGGTTTCATGGACACCCTTACTAACCAGCTGGCTATTGCTGGAGTCGTCAAGAAATACCAGATCAACGTACCTGTCAAGCTGAGCTTCCAGATGGAATCAGGACAAGCTAAAATGAAGGTGGAACCTCTGCGCCCTGACCAGGACTACACCATCGCTCATTACAGCGTTTGGCCGTTCACTACTTACCAGAAGAAGGATACTTTAGTGCCCTACTCTCAGGACCCTGCCACCAAAATAGTAGAACGCTCAAGGAAGGTACTGTCCACTGACATGAAGTTCGGCCAACAAGCTGGCACTGTTTTCCAACTGCAAGGATACTCCTACTCCACGGACTTCAGAAACGCCGGAAACCTGGTTCAGGCCCTGTACAACATTGGTGACTTATTAGGTGCCCGTGACATCGCTCTGACGCATTACAACTTCAGATATCTTGGAAAACAGTCGCAGAACAAGGTTGTCACCTTTACTGCTGCTCACGGTACGTTACAGTTTAATTATGGTTCTTTAATAGTAACTGATACAATTTGATTGCGATTATAACTGAAGTAATTTCTACAACTAATACTTTCAAATATTTTCTTCACAGATACATTCTTCAACCAGAAACAAAGCGGAGAGCTGGGACAAGCTGACAACAGGAACGATGTGACGCCCAACAGCGGAGTCCGCCGTGAGGAGATGGTCAAGCGTGTTGCATCTGGAATCAATAATGCTAAAGTACAAGTCGTTGATGTTAGCGCCACATTCGAGGGACCCCTGAAACAGGAATACGTGCTGACTGCCGCTATCGCTAACAGCCCGATCGACCGCAAAATCCAATATGTCCTCTTCGCTGGAAGAAACTCAGTCAAGCTGGGTAACGAACAGATCAACGCTGTCGTCAAGGTTACAAAGCCCGAAATATTGCCACTGAACTTCTTGGAAGCTCTGCAGAAGGACATGAAGATGACTTATGAAGCCGACATCAAGTTCGGTCAGAATGGAAACATTCACATCCAAGGAAACACTGAACGCTCTCAGAAGTTCACCGAATACCTGAAGAACCATCCTTTGGCTAAGCTGGTACAGCAGGACATTGCTAATGGCAACCTTTACCAGGCTACTTCTCTCAAGATGCTGATTATGGCCCATACCCCAGACAACTTCAAGGCTTCAGTGACCTACAAGAACATGAGCCCCATGTACATGTACTGGGCTGCCCAAGTGAACCAGATTCTGAAGCAACTGAGCTGGAACACGGAAGTGAACCCATTGAAGAGGGTTGCTGATGGTAAACTGCAGTTGGAGGTTGAGACTTTCTACGGCGAGAACACCCTTCGTTTCGAGATGACTTCACCATCCGGTTTAGTTCGTGTCGAGAACTTGCCGATTCCCATGATCACTCCCTACATTGTGTCCGTCTACACGCCCTTCAGCACGGTTGAGCGCATCGTCAACTACCTGACCAGCTACCAGTACCAGCGTAAGTATCTGTTTCATTGGTGAAGACATATGATTCTCTCTCTCTTCTTTCAATTTGTTTATAATCATTATTGTTTTGCCAACAGCTTTCTGTACCATTGATGGCACCAAGGTGAGGACCTTCAGCAACCGCACCTACGACTACGAGCTGTCCCGTTCCTGGCACGTGGTGATGCAGGAGGAGTACAACAAGGCCCGCGGCAAGTGGGACGAGCTGGTCATCCTCGCGAGGAGACCCACCCAGCTGCAGCAGCAGATCTACATCTCTTACAAGTGAGTATTGTAATTTGTACTTATGTTTTTATATCTATTAATGTTGCTTATTGGTCTTCAGGTCTATTACTATTTCCAATGAGCAAGATAACTGTTTGAAAACTAATTGCAATACTCGTATAACAAAGTTTCTTCCAGACAAACAACGTAACATAAACAATAATGTTTCTAATTTTTTCTAGAACCGAAACTGGCAAGGACCTGGAAATCGAGATTTTACCGTCAAAGTCCCACAAAGCTATCGTTGAAGTAAAGACCAACAGCAAGAAGATCTCTGAAGGAGACTTGACCATCTACTGGGATGATGTCGCTGAGGTCCCGCTTCTGCAGTACTACACCCAAGCCGAAGGTATCCTGATGTTGAACATCCGCGACGGACGTCTTCGCATCATGTACGACGGCCAGCGCATGGTGCTTACCACCCAAGAGTACCGTACCACCACCCGAGGCATTTGCGGCCAGAACACTGGTGAGCCACGCAATGACTACCAGACTCCTCATGGTTTGGTGGACCTGCCTGAACACTATGGTGCATCCTTTGCCCTTGACGTCGAAGACAGCGACCCTAAGACACAAGGTCTTAAGATGGAAGCTCAGCAAAAGGCTTACCAGCGAATTCCTAAATACACCGCTATCCTTCGCTCCGATGAAGAATGGAACAAAGCCATCATGCAGAGAGACCAGGACTGGGACTCCCAGAATGTTTACAGGACCAGGAGCCACGGTTTGACGGTTCGTGGACAGTGCCAGGTGCAGCAGCAAATCCAGTACCATGAGAACCATGGAGAGATCTGCATTACCACTATCCCCCTGCCGTCTTGCCCGTCCCATTGCCATGGAGAAGGCTACAAGGTCCAAGCCGCTCAGGTCATCTGCCGGCCAAAGACTGACGAGCAGTTCAGATCTTTCAGAAGCCAGATTCACCAGGGCCAGAACCCTCAGGTTGATGGAGTTCCGAGAGTAGAACAGTACAGAGTACCCACGTCGTGCAAGGCGTAAGGACCCTTCCACTTACCACCTAATTCAATTACCTACTTAGATATTAATAGAAAATAATGGCATGAACTTGGACCACGAATATTTTATTAATAATAAACTATGTGTTCATATCTACTTTGGCAATATAATATTTATATATTTCGAAATTTATTGTCGTATTATGTAATTATTATTATGACATATATTTATGTATAAAAATATTTATTTCATATAAGTATTTTATGTATCTCTTTGTATTTATGTATAAAGACTATAATGTATTATTATTGCAGTAGAATAGTTTGTAAAGAGCAAGTGAAAAAATCAAAAAAAAAATTATTAAAATACTATGTATTTTGAGAAATAAACAAATAATAATTATAAAAATGAAATATAAATACTTTATTTTTTCCTACCATATTATCTCTTCACCATCCTAGGTTGACTGGTAGAGAATGCCTAAGGCATTAAGTCCGCCTTTGTAAATTAAAGGAGACAATTTTTTTTCGGCCCGCTGTTAACTAGGGCTTTCAATCCGGAGTTCCGGAGTTTCGTAACTCCGGAGTTTCGGAGCGATTTTAAGCATTTTTTAAATCCGGAGTTGAAATGGAAAACCGGAGTTGAAACCGGTTTTCAAAAATCATGTAAACATTATTTACAAAACGACGAAAAACGCATCTTAATTCTTGAGCGTACGTTTTCCGTTGTTTGATTCCTTCTTAAGTCTTTAGCACAACACTTCGGTATTATTCGGTAGCAAAAAGTTCTCTTTTTGACTCATCTTTGAATGCCTTATTGTTTCTCAAAACGTATTACTAAGAACTTCGATCTCAAAAAAGTAGATTTTATAGGTTCCTTTAAGTTCATGATTACTATTTTATTATTATATTGTTACTTGCCAAACAAATGTTTATTTTTGCATGATTGTTGATTGTTTTAATATTATATAATGCGTATTAGGGACTACGCACACTTATTCAGCTCTATTCAGCTTATGTCCATAGAAAACCACGATTTTGTATGGAGACGCGTACGCATCCATTCAGCTTTTCGCGTTTATTCAGCTTTGGCGGCAAACAAGTATAAAATGAGAACAAATGTGTTTTTATCATGCGAGTGCTTTAGATAGAGTCCAGCGCTGTTCCGCCGCGTTCGACGCTGAATGCGGCGGAACAGCGCTGCACACGTATGGTCCTCAACTCCTTGTCGACAAGTTGCGACCTGCATAGTTGCTGGATAGATTAAATTTATCCGAAAATGCTCTTTAAATTTAATATTATTTTGTTTTAATTGGGGTACCAATGTCGCGAATTCTTCAACCAAATTTCTATTTACCCAAAGTGGGTCGACCTACTGTCGTTTGCGTTGTAATATTTTCTTCTGCAAGTGGCGAATCGACAAAAATATCGCACATAGAACTGTCCATGTTGAGGGCACAATACTAATTGAGTAGCTGACCGTCTTCGCAGCATATTCAGCGCAGTACGTAGGTAGAAGCATTTTAGCGGAGATAACACTCTTACGCCGCTGTACGCGGCTGATAGAAGTAGAGCTGTATAAGTGTGACCAAAATCGTTCAGCGAAACGCGAATAGAGTTGAATAAGTGTGCGTAGTCCCTTAGTTGTCTACTAAAACGTCTGACTGTCAGACGGTAAATTTTTAAACCGAAAGTTTCTTTTTTATTAAATACTAGCTGACTCGGCAAACTTTTTTTTGCCATATAAATTATATTTAACATGATTGTTTACACCTTGTGTCTGAAAAACCCAGATATCTTACGGAACCCTATTTTTTTTTTTCAAAATAAAATTTAGCCTATGTTACTCGTGGATAATGTAGCTTTCGAATGGTGAAAGAATTTTTAAAAACGGTGCAATAGTTTTAAGCCTATTCATTACAACCAAATATTATTATATTATTTAAAAAAAATATATTTTATAACGCGTTTAGGTTGTCTATTATAACTTTTGCCGGTCAGACAGTAAATTTTTAAACAAAAACACCGATTCCTTTGCAAATAAAACTTCTATTGATTAAAATAAAGGGCCTATTTATTAATTTCTAAGAAAGCTGTCAACTCCGGAGCCAACTCCGGAGTTCCGGATTTGGTTGCTCAACATCGTAACTAGCTCCGGAGTTGGTAACTATCCGAGTTTGAAAGCCCTATGTTAAACGGTAATGTTTATTAATGATATTGCACATGAAAAAAGTGATCATCTTGTTATAATTAACTGACCAAAAATTATATCGATACGTAACCGGAATAATGAAATAATAGTAAAATAGTATTACGGCAAAAAATGCTTGTTAGGAGCGTTTTTAGGTTTATTTTCAAAATCACCGTGGAACAAAACGTAATTAATAGCCCGTTGCAGATACTCTGTCTTCCAATTTCCACACCCAACAGCAACCTTCAACCTTCCAGAGCTGGATGATTTTCTTCAATTGTCATTCCAGGTCCTAATTCTATTTTCTCTAGGAATTTATCAAATCAAACAATCTCGTTCATACTATGGAGAGCATGTCAGGGCCTCCGGAGAATTCAAAATCGAGGTATCTGTCCATGATTATGGTACAAATAATTATCTCCTACAAGGTAGGATACAATCAAGGCACACAAGTAAGAAAACTCATTATATTATTATATTACCATGTTTTATGCAAATAAACATATTATTATTATTATTATTATTATATTTATATATTAGTTGACACCACTCCATCAATTACTAACAATAGAGCTGCTCTTGCTGGATACTGTTGTAATTGTTAAGTGGGCAGACGCGCAGTTGGTTGCTGTGCACATGTGATGTGTAGGTATAGTGTGGTATTTATCTTGGGCACGGCATCAAGGTGAGGTTAAGCCACCTGCATCTTTTTAGGGTTCCGTACCTCAAAAGGAAAATACGGAACCCTTATAGCACTTTGTTGTCCGTCTGTCTGTCTGTCTGTCAAGACCCTTTATCTCGAGAACGCGTGAAAGTATCAAGTTGAAATTAAAACTGTATACTTAAGTCCGTGGTACCTTGAAGCTGTGTAAATATCAAACTTGTAAGTTGACGGAAAAAGAAGATACGCCCGTTTATGTTGCAAAAAACGTACATTTCGACACTGTCAAAGAAATCAAAATTCACAAGGTACTTCCCGTTGACCTAGAATCTTGAAATTATGGTACAAAGCATGATAATTTTAGCACAAATATAGAATAAATTCTGAAAACTGAAAGATTTAAGTTACGTCACAAGTTTTTTTTTTTGAAAAATCTTCAAGACTCGATTCGAGAATTGAATTGTTTTCATAGGTAAGTTGGTACGGAACCCTCAGTGCGCGAGTCCGACTCGCACTTGGCCGGTTTTTTAGATGAAATACTGCTAAGAGGTAAACGGTAATAATATTTCTTGTGATGTACCTATAATGTGTTATTTTTTCCAACCAGCTTATAACACATCACCTTATTATTTTAGATTTACAGTATTGGCCGGCAAAAACCGCGCTATTTCGAAATGAATACCTACATCTAATCCATTTACATGAATAAGTCTATCAAATCGTGTAAATCACATCAAAATCTGTCACGTAGTACAGACGTGACTTTGTTTTATAATATATTATTGAAAAGTGCACTATTTTGACTTAAAATACCAAGGAGACCTATCCACTCATAAGATA
Organism: Mythimna separata; assembly: GCA_030763345.1. Classification (NCBI taxonomy): domain Eukaryota; kingdom Metazoa; phylum Arthropoda; class Insecta; order Lepidoptera; family Noctuidae; genus Mythimna; species Mythimna separata. Next base: position 12,770,934 of record CM061192.1, read on the forward strand.
ATAGCTCTTGTGAGATTTTAAGTTATTATGAGAGTCATGTTTTGACTGTCGTATTTCACAGTATTCCGGTTTCATAAAGTTTTGCTTTAAGATTACAGTGGTAATATTATTACCACTGTAATCTATAGATTGTAAGGAATAAACTAAAGTGCATTTCATTGCTATACCTACGCCACAATTTGTAGAGGGCATATTCCCCAAACAAAAGAAATTGTCTCCTTTTGCATGAAGAATAAATAAATTAGCAACACCCTCTACCGGTTACACGACATACTGATTGTTTCCACTTTGGTACTTAGTTTATAATTGTTCCAACAGATGGCAGGATGCGTTCAAAAAACTCGCTCATTTGTTGATATTATCACACAGAACATTAATATTGTAGCGAATTATTTATCAAATATTCACTTGATTTGACAGCCAGATTCACCATTTGACGCAAGCTATGCAAGTTACCGGTGGTTAGGACCAGTCGTTGTGGCGACGCTTGAAGGACGCCTATGTCTAGCAGTGGACATCTTTCGGCTGAGATGATGATGATGAAGCAATGCATGTTGTCCTCTTTCAGCTGAAATGATAATGATGATGATGAAGCAATGCAATACAACGACAACAACGAGCGGATGTGAAGGAAGTATCGACGCCTGTACGAAATTAATTTATCACATACCCGCGGAACGAGACACAATAGTAAAACAATAACAGTGCGGTCTCATAGGACCGGACGGGGATTCAAACATTAACGTTTGAATCCCCGACCGGTCCAACGAGACCACGCTGTTATTGTTTTACTATTGTGTCTCGTTTCGCGGGTAACTAAGTAATTAATAAAGCATTTGACTCATAGTCCCGTAATTTTTTTTTATTAACTCCTTAACTCCTCTTGCTTTGATAGGAAAGTCCGGGAGTGTCAAATTTCTACTGACTAAAAACCGCCTGGGTCCCTTCGGTCTTCGTGTTTTAGACCCGGCGAGGCTAATATAGTGATGGCGGATTCCGAGCTATTTTAACAATCGAAAGAATTAGAGAAATCAAGAATAAACCATCGAGTCAACCATCGACTGCCCGTTCTACAAAATAATCGAGATGTGTATTCGATTCTTTCGAATGAACGGAATCGACTGATTCGATTCCACTCTCACTCGAAACTCTAAACCATCGAGGAACAACTCGCGAATGGACACGCCATTCGCCAGACGCAATAACAAACCGAGTCGGACTCGGTTTTTAGGGTTCCGTAGCCAATTGGCAAAAACGGAACCCTTATAGTTTCGCCATGTCTGTCCGTCCGTCCTCGCTTAATCTCTGTGACCGTAAGCTCCAGAAAGCTGAAATTTGATACCAATATGTATGTCAATCACGCCGACAAAATGCAAAAATAAAAATTGGAAAAAAAACTACCCGTTACTTTTTGGTGTACAATAAAGTTTATTCTATTCTATTCTAAAACAATGTGTGTGTCCCCCTCTAACTTTTGAACCATAAGTCTAGAAAATATGAAAAAAATATGGAAAGTAGAGCTTTATAAAGACTTTCTAGGAAAACACCCTCGTTTGTGGCTAACCCGGCTTGTATGGACCAAGCTTTATGACCCAGTGCTGAGTCTTACCAACGCCCGTTTTCAATAAGCTGTCTATCTACCGTTGCAGCTACTAAAGATAAACAAATCTATCCTTTTGCCCTTACTTGCTTTCCTATAACCTACCGACGGATAGCATTTCCCTACCAAAGCTATGGATGGATAGATAGAATCTTACTGTTTATCGGGAATAGCAATCTGTCTATGAACTGCGGTAAGTTAGTAGGCTCTTAATAAACTAGTGCGCCTCACCATCTAAGATTGCATCACTGCTTACCATCAGGTGGGATCGCAGTCAAGCACTAGTTTACATAATTAAAAAAAAAGTTACTGAAAAATTTAAAAAAAACCCCGCCTACTCTCCACCTCTCAGGTCTTGAAGACCTGAACCGATTTCCACCAAACATAGCTAAGAACACTCTCGACTAATATACCTTTCAAACAAAAAATAAATAAATAAAATAAAAAAAGCCTTTATTTGACCCTTAATACAAACATCTTACTACTATTACTATTACTAAAATGAAAAAATGCTTATATCTAGATGCTTATTATAAAGCAAGGTCCCCAGGTTGGGTAAAGGCCTCCTCCAAGGATTTCCACTACTCTCTGTCCTGTGCTATTTGCCGCCCGCGACTTTTTTAATTTCGTCGTCCCATCGGGTAGAGGGTCTACCTCTCTTTCTTCTTCCTTGCGGACCTCTCCATATGGTGGTATTAAACGTCCATCTTTTGTCAGTAAGCCTCGCTACATGACCGGCCCATCTCCATTTTGCTCTAAGTGCGAAGCTCAGAGCATCAGTGGCTTTTGTTATTGCTCTTAATTTTGTGTGGCGGATCTTATCAATTTTTTTAACTTTAAGCATGCTTCTCTCCATTCCCCGCTGGCAGGTCGTAATTTTATGCTTCACTTTTGAGGTAAATTTCCATGTTTGGCACCCATATGTCAGGCATGGTAGCAGGCTTGAGTTCATAATCCTAGTTTTTAGGCCTATAGGCATATTGCTTTTGAAAATTTCCTTTAGGCTCCAGTATTTATTCCACGTTTGTTGTATTCTTCTTTCAATCTCTAGTTCGTTGTTTTTAGGATCAAAGCTGATTGATTTCCCGAGGTAAATGTAATTGCTTGTATATAGCAGTGGATTTCCATTTACATTTATCTGTTTTTTGAAGCTGTTCGTCATTGTCATAGTTTTTGTGAGATTAATTTCCAGTCCAACGATGGTGCTAGCTATTTGTAGATCTTCTATCATGAGTTGCATTTGTGAGCTTGACTCTGATAATATGACTATGTCATCGGCGAAACGTAAGTGGCTCAGAAATGCTTCTTGTATGAAGATACCACGTTTGCTCCAATCCAGTTTGTTCATGACGCTTTCGAGCAACGCTATAAATATAATTGGAGATAAAGGGTCGCCCTGACGTACGCCTCGTTTTATGGGGAAGCGCGGGCCCAATGTTTCCAACTTTAATCTGCCTATGTTGTTCTTATATATATTTTTGATGACTTTTAGATATATCTCGCTTAATCCATGGTCTTTTAAACTATGCCAAACACTATCGTGAGTTACAGTGTCGAAAGCCTTTTGGTAATCAATGAATCCGAGATATAGTGGTTTCTGTTGTTCGCGATACTTCTCTATAATCAGCTCTAATGTGTGTATATGGTCTACCGTAGAGAAACCCTTCCTGAAACCGGCCTGCTCTACGGGTTGTTTTGTTTCAATTAAGGGGCTGATTCTTGAGTTTATAATAGCGGAGAACAGTTTGTACAGAGTTGGTAGGAGGCTTATGGGTCTATAGTTAAGTTACTTATATCTTTAGGATCACCCTTTTTATATATTAATATAATGTTTGATTCGGACCATTGCGTAGGCGTTTCAGATTTATTTAATATTATATTGAACAGGTCGGCGAGTGGGGATGCTAAAATATTATAGGCATACTTTAAAGCTTCGTTCGGTATATTGTCTGATCCAGGTGATTTTTCTAATTTTAGCCTTTTAATTGCTTCTATGACTTCTTTTTCAGTGATTGACTCGATGCTCTCCACATTAACATGATCGGAGTGGTCCTCATAAATGGTTACATCTGTGATATTTTTATGGTTCTGAGTACCGGTTGTTTGATTGCATTACACTGTATAGGTTTTTGTAAAAATTGGTTGCTATAGTGATTATGTCTTGTCGTTTGTTTAAGTCTTTACCAAGATCCTTTAATCCCTCTATCCAGCTCTTGCTTGTTCTGAGTTCTTTAAATGCCTTTTTTGTACTTCCGGTTAGGCTGAGGTGATTTTCTATGCATGTCTATTAAAACGAAGAAAAGAATTACAAAAACCAAAATAAATCACGAGCAATGAAAATGAACTCTCTGCACTATTCAAGCTTGTAAATAAATATATTAGAAACAAAAAATACCTTATCAAAATCGGATCATCCGTTTGGGAGCTACGATGCCACAGACAGACACATATACATTTACACACACAGACACGTCAAACTTATAACACCCCGTCGTTTTAGCGTCGGGGTGTTATAAGTTACAGTTAAAAAGGGCGTAAAGGGTCCAACTTTGATTATGGAACATAGTGTAAAGACAGAAATGTTATAAAGAGACTTTAGCATCAATTTTTGGAGGTAGTGAGACAGCGAGTAAAGTCCCACATACCTCCGTTGAAAAGGGAGGATCCTCCGACCGGACGAGGTGTTATGTCCGGTGGGCTACTGCCCTATAGATGATTTCGGGCTGTTGTATCTATTCAAATTGCGCGGAGAACTTTGCTTGCGCGATGCAGGATTCTGTGGCGTCATAGTAGTAGATCGTAGTCGCTACAACATCAAGAATCGTGTCTTGATACACTTGTAGCCACGTTGTATTCTGCTGACTAACTAGGCAGCTTCTATAGAACTTCTTTGATAATTCACTCAGTCTACCTGTAAGAACAATGCTCAACAATAAAAAATGGTTGCCTGTAAAGTCGTTTTTACGGGCGAAGATTTTACGTGACAACGTCTTTTTCTCGGTAGAATATTTATTGATATGAATATAATTAAATTGCACAATAGGAACAAGGAATTGAATGAAAATAAGAATTGCACAAATTTTAACTATATAAATATATTTTGTTTACTAAAATTCTCTAGTGCTGCGCGCGCGGCAGACCGATCATAGTTGAGTGGGAGAGAGACGCAAGGCATTCGGCGGGCCTCTCTCTCGTTCGGTGACTCATCGTAACGTTACCGAGCGTTACACTTTTTCATAAGTGACTCCCAGCCGCAACCTAATTTAAGACGTTGTCACGTCAAAAACCGGACAAGTGCGAGTCGGACTCGCGCACTGAGGGTTTCGTACCAACTTACCTATGAAAACAGTTCAATTCTCGAATCGAGTCTTGAAGATTTTTCAATTTTTTTTCTTGTGACGTAACAACAAATTTTCAGTTTTCAGACTTTTCCCTATATTTGTGCTATAATACCTTGTTTCGTGTCAAATTTCAAGATTCTAGGTCAACGGGAAGTACCCTATGAATTTTGATTCCTTTGACAGTGTCGAAATGTACGTTTTTTGCAACATTAACGGATGTATCTTTTTTTCCCGTCAACTTACAAGTTTGATTTTAGCACAGTTTCAAGTGACCGCGGACTTTAGTATACAGTTTTAATTTCAACTTGATACCTTCACGCGTTCTTGAGATAAAGGGTCTTGACAGACAGATAGACAGACAGACAAACGGATAACAAAGTGATCCTATAAGGGATCCGTTTTTCCTTTTGAGGTACGGAACCCTAAAAAAATCTCGTCAGTGAATAAAACTTTGCTGTGAGCTTGAGCGTTTACTATCCCTTAAGGTATGATTCCGAACTCGACAACAAGCAGCAGTGCTACCGCGACACTACTGGTCCCCGTACAATTTCTATTGGCTTAGATGAGATAACATTCCGAGCTAGGCAGCAATGTCGCGGCAGCACTGTCGCGGCAGCACTGCTGCGCGTCAGTGTCGCCCTACCGCCGCGACAGACCAGTAGTGACGCGTTTGCCGCCGCAGCAAGAGTACCTACTTGAATGTTGACACGTAAATTGACAACAAAAGGATGAATTTCTCTGACTCAGAAGAAGATCAGTTAATTAACTATGTGACTTTATATCCAGCCCTTTACTATAGCAGTCATACTAATTATCGTAATAATTTAATAAAAGAAAATATATGGAACGATATATCGAACAAAATCAATAAAACAAGTGAGTAAATGTTCTTACCAACTTTATTTTAATTTCATGATTATGTACTTCTTTTCTATGAAAAAATTGAACCGACTTCAAATAAAAAATATTTACTGCACTAAAAAGCAAAAATCTCATCATCGTCATCTTCTTCCTCTTCCAACAGTACAAATAAAAGTTGGTCATCAATCGACATCTTGTCAACTCAAAGTAAACTAACGAATACACAACAACGCATCACCACGAACAGAGCGACACTGCCGCGTTGCTCGGAATCAGCGCGGCAGGCAGCACTGCTGCGCAGCACCTTAGTGGCAGCACTGCTGCGGCAGCACTGCTGCTTGTTGCCGAGTTCGGAATCATTCCTTTACACGCAATTGGACAGAAAAATTTTAATTTTCAAATCCTAGTGCTTGACTGCGATCCCACCTGATGGTAACCTGTGATGAACCTGTCATTTTATTTAAATTAATAGCTTTTGTTACCGACAACGCCACTAAAATAGAATAAGTTTGGGCCATAAATCATTCAGGTACCTAGAAATCATTCAGGTACCTAGATTATACTAAGCCGCGAAGCGAATATTAGTTTTGTTTGGGTATCATTTCAGCTGTCGCCAATTTAATTCGTTTTGTGTTTCCTAAATAATAGCTTTGTCCTCAAAATAGTAGATTTGTCGCCAAAATGTAGTCACCAAACAATGTAAAATCAATTCTCCAATAAATCATCTAAAATCATGGAGATATAGGATCTAGTACCAAATAATTGTTTTTGTACTTATTATAATAGGTTTGTCCTAATAAGCATTTAAGCAAACTAATTGAAAGAGATCACCAATAAACTAAGGTCACCGACATAGCCCGAAGAATCGCCAAACTTAAGTGGCAGTGGGCAGGGCACATTGCTCGTAGAACAGATGGTCGATGGTGACGGAAGGTTCTAGAGTGGCGGCCACGTACCGGAAAACACAGCGTTGGCGCGGCCTCCCACAAGGTGGGCCTACGACCTGTGCGAGGGTCGCGGGAATCCGATGGATGCGAGACGCGCAGGACCGGTCGCTGTGGCGACGCTTGGGGGAGGCCTATGTCCAGCAGTGGACGTCTTTCGGTTGAGATGATGATGATGATGATGACCAATAAACCATATATTGTGTTACTACTAGACCGGGCGCCGGTCGTTATGGTTTTTTTTATTTTCGTTAGGGGAATCATCAGAATGACTTCTCCCACTCTAAGGCGGAGCGGGAAGGCGTGTCAGACTCTTACTGACTAAACCCCTACCCTGTTCCTTCGTTGCCTTCGATCTGGGGGTCACGGTGACAACCTTTTGGATTTTCCGTGTTCCCCAGAGGCTTCGGTCCTACCGGGCCCCTACAGTTTGCTGACATATCGTGGCATCGTATGATCATCGTAGGTAGTTACGAGTACCTACGACACATCGTTGAGGATGGAAAGCGCGCCAATTTGTCTCCGCCTCTTTGAAAATATTTTCAACAAAATTATAAATTGATGTATTAAATTGGTAAGGAATACTATTAATTTAATAACCGAACGAGATAAAATGTAACTACTTTATTGGTGACAAAATAACAAAAAAATAGGAGTTGCAGTCACGGATTGATAATTAATCGATTTATTTGGCGACAGATCTACCATTTTGGCGACAGATCTACCATTTTGGCGACCGATCTACCATTTTGGCGACAGATCTACCATTTTGGCGACAGATCTACCATTTTGGCGACCGATCTACCATTTTGGCGACAGATCTACCATTCTGAGCACAAAGCTATTAATTTTGTAATAAAACTATTATTATAAGAACGAAGTTTTATTTTATTGGTGATCCATCTCTTATTTTTTGATAATTCATACCTGGATACACTTTTGGTTTATCTGAGAACGAAAATATTTCGTGGCGATAGATCTATTAATTAGGTAATACAACTTGATGACAAATATAAAGTTTGATGACAGAAAATATAATCCCCGTTTTGTTTTTCTTAAAAATTCGTCAACTTTTTTTCCCTGGTAAATCATTAAGACTTCTCCAGCTGTGGGCAGAGCGACAAAAGGTTTATAATTTTATAGAATAAAACCCACAGTGTTTCTTGAGTTGCCTTTTGGAGAGCCCCACGGTATTCTGGAATAATCTGTAATAATATGGGCCAAACCCAGCGACACTGTAATGACGGGCCGACTTGGGCTTAGGGCAAGGAGCGAAAACCAGTTTAATATATTGGTCCCTGACGACAGAGCTATCTATGTAGATGGCAAAATTTTGGTCGGACTAAGTTTGAGTCGGATTGAGACGAGAATAAAAAGAAATTCACAGTCGAGACCTAACGCAAGGCTTAGTCTATCATCTAAACAACAAACTAAACAGATAAGCATAATAAGATCAAATCAATCAATTTTCAACAAATAGATCAACATTGTAACTATCTAGAGGTCCAGAGGTCGGTCCTGTACCTTCTCCACGTGTCTCAACCTAGTATATAAGCTCTGGAGAGTTGAGGAAACATCAGAAGTACACTTCTCCAGTAACCATCAAGTACCAGCAGCACTCAGGACTTAGATATGAAGTTGTTGGTATTGGCGGCGTTTATCGGTGAGTTTATATATTTTTACGAATTATCTACCTATAGAAAACGTAAAAAAATATGTTTTTTTGTGTCTGTGATCTCTAAATTTTATTTCATTCAGTGGATCCTAGACCATCTCTAGTTTAGACTCTTATTGAATAACTCAGTTTTTTTTGTACCCCTATAAAGACTGTGATATTTAAATACATTTCATTGACATCTCTATCAAACGATCTTAAAAGTATACGTAGAATTTGCTAATAAACCATGTCATGTGCTAATACCATGTTTCTTTGCAGCCGTCGTCTCCTCAGGGAGACTGAGCGAACAGCAGTTGGATAACCAATGGCCCTGGCAAACTGGAAGACTATACCGCTATGACGTCAACACCCACACTCTGGCCCGGCTTCAGGAAGGCGCCAGCACTGGCAACGCTTTCAGGGCCAAGTTCATCCTCCGTGTCGTGTCCCCAGGCCGCCTTCAGGCTAGGCTGGAAAACCCCCAACGGGCCCAGTTCCACCAGCAGCTGCCCAACAACATGGCCATCCCTTCGGACCTCAAATACGAAACTGTGCAGAACTTGGATAAACCTTTCGAGATCTCCGTTGAAGGTGGTCGCGTCCTCGGCCTCAATCTGCCATCAGTCTTCCAGCTCTCTCACGAGAACTTGCTGAAGGGTCTGATCAGCGCGCTGCAAGTCGACTTATCTGCTTACCACCATGTGCGCAACCTACCGAACAACTTCGACAGGGAACGCCAGCAGGGTCTTTTCAAAAAGATGGAGGCTGACGTCACTGGTGACTGCGAAACCATGTACACAGTCTCTCCTGTGGCCGCTGAATGGCGACGAGAGCTGCCGTTGTTCGTTTCAGAAGAAGACCCCATGGAGATCACCAAGAGCAAGAACTACGGCCACTGCCACCACCGTGTCGCTTACCACTTCGGAGTACCCGAAGGTTTTGAATGGACAGGAACGGCACACAGCAATGAAGAGAAGCAATTCATCTCGCACTCTGCCACCTCCCGCATTCTTGCTGGTAAGCAGGGTCCTATCTACAAGGCTGAAACCACGAGTTTCGTGACCGTGCACCCCCACTTATATGGCCAGCAGAAAGCGCAGGTACACAGCTACGTAAGCTTGAACTTAATGTCTGTTGAACAAGATAGTGGTGCCGAATGGCAAAAACCTGAAAGCAGCCGTCAAATCCACACTCTTCTGTACGCAATGAGCACCAAACAAATGGCTTACCACGACCAGTCTTCCAAGTCAGGCGAGTCTGCTGAATCCCATGAGCACATAAATGTGCAATTGGAAGGTCTGAGAAGCAGAGTGCGCCGTTCTGATGTTCAACAAGAGAGAATGTTCAACAAGGATTGGAGGTCGTCGAGTTCCAGTGACTCTTCATCAGCTTACATCAACGATGACATTCCCAGGATGAACGAGCCAGCATACGCTGCTCTGTACATGAGTGCTCTACCGCGTGGTGATAAGAAACAAAACGTGTTGAACGTCCAGAAGCTGCTCCAGGACATTGCTCAACAACTGCAAAACCCCAACAACATGCCTAAAGCTGACTTCTTATCCAAGTTTAACATCCTTGTCCGCATTGTTGCTTCCATGAGCACTGAACAGCTCGCCCAGATCAGCCGTGGCATTGAAGTCGGCAGAAATTCAAACAACAGTGTTAAAACTGATATGTGGATGATCTTCCGTGATGTTGTCGTCCAAGCTGGCACACCCCCGGCCTTTATGCAAATTAAGATTTGGATTATGAGCAAGAAGTTACAAGGTGAGGAAGCCGCTCAGGTGCTGTCCACTTTGGCACGTACTCTTCGTTACCCCACCAAGGAAATTATGGCACAGTTCTTCGAGCTCGCCATGAGCACAGAGGTCCAACAGCAGGAACGCCTTAACACTAGTGCTTTGATCGCTGCAACGGAATTCATTCGCATGGGTCAAGTCAACAACGAAACTGCTCACTCTTACTACCCCACTCACATGTATGGCCGTCTTGCCCGCAGACACGACAGATTTGTGCTGGACAATATCCTCCCTCGTCTCTCCGAATTGTTGAAACAGGCTATTGAGGCTAAAGAATGGAGCAGGGCTCTGGTGTACATCAAGGCTATTGGCAACTTAGGACACCCTGAGATCTTATACGTATTCTCTCCTTACCTGGAGGGTCGTATTGAAGTGTCCACACACCTCCGCGTTCAAATGATTGTAAATCTTCGCCATCTCTCGAACCAGAAGGATAAATACGTGCGTGCTGTGCTCTACAGCATCATGAGGAACACTGCCGAGCCATACGAAGTGCGAGTGGCTGCTATCCTGAACTTATTCATGGCTCACCCGACCGCTGAGATGATGCAAGTTATGGCCCAGATGACCCATGATGATCCCAGTATCCAGGTTCGCGCTGTACTCAAGAATGGCATCTTAACCGCTGCCAGCTTGAAGGAACCTCGCTTTTGGCATCTGTAAGTAATTTTTATTTTATTTATAAGTTACAGCAGCATAGCTAAAAATATAGATGTATGACGGATTCTTATGTACTTATTTCAGGTCAAGGGCAGCTCAGTCTGTCAAGGAAATCGTAACACGAGAGAATCTTGGTATGCACTACTCTAACAAATTCTACATCAACAACTATGTTATTGATGGAGAACTGGAGAACTTCCAAGTAGCATCTTACATTGGTGGTGAAAGCAGTGTTCTGCCTACATACCAGAGACACTCCTGGATGAACAAACTCGGAGGAAGGGCCCTTGAAAACATGGTGAGTTGACCGTCTTCTTTGCTCATTTTAGTCATCTAGCTCTGTGGTACACAATCATTGCATTGTTTAGTTTAATTTTAAGAAAGTTTACAGACTAATAACAAAATAATTTAATTTTTGAAAGAGAGAAAAGTACTAGGTATTGAAAGTTATTTATTTGATTATTTATATATCTTCAAAATATTTTTATACTTCAATGATCCAATCATTTGTCGTTTTCAGATTGGCGCTTCATTCTCCGATGTGCAGGAAATCGTTGATTTCATCAAGACAATGCTGTTTGAGCCTCAGAGGTCTGAAGCCAACCACAAGTTCAATGCCCAAAGAATTACGGAAATGCTGAACATCAAGCGTGAATCCCAAAGGCCAATCGAGGGCTCTTTCTTCTACGACATTTTCAACCAGGAAAGATTCTACAGTTTCGACGAAGGAGACCTTATCCGACTGGTGCAAGACATCATGGAGTACATGAAGGAGGTAGAACAGGGTGTCGAGAAGCACTACACCAAAGTGTTCAACGCAAACCAGGTTTCTGTTATGTTCCCCATCGCCTCAGGTATGCCTTTCATCTACAAATACAAGGAGCCTGTCGTTATGCACATCCAGAGCAAGGCCAAGGGCAAGATCGACCGTGACCCCAAGAACCGAAACAATCTGTCCTCTTTCATGGATAAGGAACTCCAACTTACGCTTGCCAGAAACATTGATGGAACCGTTGGTTTCATGGACACCCTTACTAACCAGCTGGCAATTGCTGGAGTCGTCAAGAAATACCAGATTAACGTACCTGTCAAGCTGAGCTTCCAGATGGAATCTGGACAAGCTAAAATGAAGGTGGAACCTCTGCGCCCTGACCAGGACTACACCATCGCTCATTACAGCGTTTGGCCGTTCACTACTTACCAGAAGAAGGATACTTTAGTGCCCTACTCTCAGGACCCTGCCACCAAAATAGTAGAACGCTCAAGGAAGGTACTGTCCACTGACATGAAGTTCGGCCAACAAGCTGGCACTGTTTTCCAACTGCAAGGATACTCCTACTCCACGGACTTCAGAAACGCTGGAAACCTGGTTCAGGCCCTGTACAACATTGGTGACTTATTAGGTGCCCGTGATATCGCTCTGACGCATTACAACTTCAGATATCTTGGAAAGCAGTCGCAGAACAAGGTTGTCACCTTTACTGCCGCTCACGGTACGTTACAGTATAATTATAGTTCTTTAATAGTAACTCATACAATTTGCGATTATAACTAAAGTAATTTCTACAACTAATACTATCAAATATTTTCTTCACAGATACGTTCTTCAACCAGAAACAAAGCGGAGAGCTGGGACAAGCTGACAACAGGAACGATGTGACGCCCAACAGCGGAGTCCGCCGTGAGGAGATGGTCAAGCGTGTTGCATCTGGAATCAACAATGCTAAAGTACAAGTCGTTGACGTTAGCGCCACATTCGAAGGTCCCCTGAAACAGGAGTACGTGATGACTGCTGCTATCGCCAACAGCCCAGTCGACCGCAAAATCCAATATGTTCTGTTCGCTGGAAGAAACTCAGTCAAGCTGGGTAACGAACAGATCAACGCTGTCGTCAAGGTAACAAAGCCCGAAATATCGACACTGAACTTCTTGGAAGCTCTGCAAAAGGACATGAAGATGACTTATGAAGCCGACATCAAGTTTGGCCAGAATGGAAACATTCACATCCAAGGAAACACTGAACGCTCTCAGAAGTTCACCGAATACCTGAAGAACCATCCTTTGGCTAAGCTGGTACAGCAGGACATTGCTAATGGCAACCTTTACCAGGCTACTTCTCTCAAGATGCTGATTATGGCCCATACCCCAGACAACTTCAAGGCTTCAGTAACCTACAAGAACATGAGCCCCATGTACATGTACTGGGCTGCCCAAGTGAACCAGATTCTGAAGCAACTGAGCTGGAACACGGAAGTGAACCCATTGAAGAGGGTTGCTGATGGTAAACTGCAGTTGGAGGTTGAGACTTTCTACGGCGAGAACACCCTTCGTTTCGAGATGACTTCACCATCCGGTTTAGTTCGTGTCGAGAACTTGCCGATTCCCATGATCACTCCCTACATCGTGTCCGTCTACACGCCCTTCAGCACGGTTGAGCGCATCGTCAACTACCTGACCAGCTACCAGTACCAGCGTATGTATCTATTTCATTGGTGAAGACATATGATTCTCTCTCTCTTCTTTTAATTTGTCTATAATCTTTATTATTTTGCCAACAGCTTTCTGTACCATTGATGGCACCAAGGTGAGGACCTTCAGCAACCGCACTTACGACTACGAGCTCTCCCGATCCTGGCACGTGGTGATGCAGGAGGAGTACAACAAGGCCCGCGGCAAGTGGGACGAGCTGGTCATCCTCGCGAGGAGACCCACCCAGCTGCAGCAGCAGATCTACATCTCTTACAAGTGAGTATTGTAGTTTGTTGTAATGATTTTAGATAGAGTCGAGTAGCTATAGTCTACTAATGCTATATTATTGGTATTGAAATTCCAAAGACCAAGTAACAACGTCATAATATAAACAATATTTCTATTTTTTTCTAGAACCGAAACTGGCAAGGACCTGGAAATCGAGATTTTACCGTCAAAGTCCCATAAAGCTATCGTTGAAGTGAAGACCAACAGCAAGAAGATCTCTGAAGGAGACTTGACCATCTACTGGGATGATGTTGCTGAGGTCCCACTTCTGCAGTACTACACCCAAGCCGAAGGCATCCTGATGTTGAACATCCGCGACGGACGTCTCCGCCTCATGTACGACGGTCAGCGCCTGGTGCTTACCACCCAAGACTACCGTACCACCACCAGAGGCATTTGCGGCCAGAACACTGGTGAGCCACGCAACGACTACCTGACTCCTCATGGTTTGGTTGACCTGCCTGAGCACTATGGTGCATCCTTTGCCCTTGACGTCGAAGACAGCGACCCTAAGACACAAGGCCTTAAGATGGAAGCTCAGCAAAAGGCGTACCAGCGTATTCCTAAATACACCGCGATTCTCCGCTCCGATGAAGAGTGGAACAAAGCCATCATGCAGAGAGATCAGGACTGGGACTCCCAGAATGTTTACAGGACCAGGAGCCACGGTTTGACGGTTCGCGGACAGTGCCAGGTGCAGCAGCAAATCCAGTACCATGAGAACCATGGAGAGATCTGCATCACCACCATTCCCCTGCCCTCTTGCCCGTCCCATTGCCATGGAGAAGGCTACAAGGTTCAAGCCGCTCAGGTTATCTGCCGGCCAAAGACTGACGAGCAGTTCAGATCTTTTAGAAGCCAGATTCACCAGGGCCAGAACCCTCAGGTTGATGGAGTTCCGAGAGTAGAACAGTACAGAGTACCCACGTCGTGCAAGGCGTAAGAACCCTTCCACCTACCACCTAATTCAATTAACTACTTAGATATTAATAGAAAATAATCGCATGAACTTGGACCACGAATATTTTATTACTTAATAATAAACTATGTGTTCATATCTACTTTGGCAATATAATATTTATATATTTCGAAATTTATTGTCGTATTATGTAATTATTACTATGACATTTATTTATGTATAAAAATATTTATTTCATATAAGTATTTTATGTACCTCTTTGTATTTATGTATAAAGACTATAATGTATTATTATTGCAGTAGAATAGTTTGTAAAGAGCAAGTGAAAAAATCTAAAAAAAATATTAAAATACTACGTATTTTTAGAAATAAACAAATAATATAAAAATGAAATAAAATACTTTATTTTCTTCCTATTAGTAACGCCCTCTACCGGTTACACGACATACTGATTGTTTCCACTTAGGTACTTAGTTTATAATTGTTCCGACAGATGGCAGGAGACGTTCAAAAAACTCGCTCATTTGTTGATAGTAGGTAGGTACCTACCATATATCACACAGAGTACACTATAATATGATAATTATATCATGAACAGAACAATATTGTAGCGAATTATTTATCAATATTCACTCGACAGTTTGAAACCAAACCAATACAGAAAACTTACATGGAACATCAATCATCGCATTTTAATATATTTAATTTTGAAAACACAATCTATAATTTTTTTGAAACAGAAGATTTGATAATGCTAGGATTGAGCTGAAAGTTAGCCAAACACTGAATGGTATGAACTGAACTCGTCTCAAAAGATTTCACAGCTAAAATATTGCTTTAAATTGGTAGCCCCAGTTACTACTGAAATATTTAATTGCAAAATATTTATTACCTACCTGATTCGGTCGATCGCCAATTCGCCATCAACAAACAATAAAAAGGACAACAAGCAAACTGCAGCGCCATCATGTCTCGATCCGGTAAATTCTCACAGCTGTTCTGTTTGTCAATGTCACTGAAGAATTCGTGGCTTGATTTTTCGTGAATTCTGTAATTACATTTTTCAGTATTAATTTTAATTGGAATTATCTAATGATAGTCAGTTTTGAGTGAGAAACAATAGACAAAAGTGTTGTGAAACAAGTTAGACCGTGTTTTGTTTTGGTTTTGATCTTTGACTCAAAAAGGTCGGCTTTTTCTATTTCTTCTCTGGGTCGCCTGAAAATTGTAAGTAGCCAGTGTTCTTAATTATTTATTGCATTGTTATTCAAGAATGTATTGAAACCATTTTATTCCGAAAAAATATTTTTATTATAAAATTATACGTGTTTGACAGCCGGTATAAAAAAATATAGTGCGCTTAGCCACAAGCTTACGGATTTTTACCCAAAAACAATAAAGGTTTCTTTTTTTAGTTGGTAGTACCTGTCACTTTTTATCAAAATTAAATTCCGAATATTGTTATAATATTGTTGTGGTTTATGATTTCCAGTCAGAGAGTCGTTTTATGACAAAAATATCCTTCCTATTTTTTGTAAACATGGAAACTAAAACAAAAAAAACTTTATTTTTTATTCCAACACCAAAACCTTGCAGTCTGCAGTAGGTATCCGAAATCTCATCACTCTAAACAACTACAATTGTTATCCTAACAGACGCTAACCTATATCCTAACAATCCTTTATGTAGTACTTAGTTGCAATTTATTGTCTCTTCACCACCCTAGATTGACTGGTACCACACAAAGTGGTATGAAGATTAATTACTCAGATACCCGCGAAACGAGACACAATAGTAAAACAATAACAGCGCGGTCTCATAGGACCGGTTGGGGATTCAAACGTTAAATAAAATAAATAAGCCTTTGAGCATCTATCTCCATTATATACAAAATTTAATGATTGCTTATTCATTCATGAATCCCTGACCGGTCCTATGAGACTGCGCTGTTATTATTTTACTATTGTGTCTACTACTACAATAATTTAGAAATACAACATATTGAACCCTAATGCTGGGTAATAAATCTGTGACAATTGAAAGCAACACACATCTTATTAACCTATCACATAAGAGACCGAAACAAGACACAATAGTGAGACAATAACAGCGCAGTCGCATGAGACCGGTCGGGGATTCATGAATTAAAAGTTTTTTCTATGGCAGTAGGCAAACGTCAGGAGAGTAAAATTCTTCTAATAAAAGGTTGTAGTTACTGACTTCGATTTGCAAAGACCTCTGCTGGGATTTCTAATTGACAAAGGCAAAAAAAATTGACCTGTAAAAGTGTATTTGGTTTGCAAAATGAATAATGTTAATTCATGAATCCCCGACCGGTCCTATGAGACAGTGCTCTTATTGTTTTATTATTGTGTCTCGTTTTGCGGGTATTGATAGGTTAAACCGTGTAATAAAAGTCCTTTTCTAAAGCAGTGGCTGCATTATGTATTTGTCCAGGAAACACTGAGGTTTTTGATTTTGTAACTTATTTGGTGACAAGAACCCAGGGGCCGGGTAATACAATGATGAAAAACCTAACGAAAATGGGCTTTAGAGTTGAGTTAGACTCAACTCTAAAGCCCATTTTCAATAAGCTACCTATCTAAAGTTGCAGCTACTAAAGGTAAACAAATCCATCCTTTTGCCCTAACTTGCTTTCCTATAACCTACCAATGGATAGCATTTCCTACCAAAAGTTGTGGATTGCTAGATAGAATCTTACTGTTTATCAGGGATAGCTATCTATCTATGAACTACGGTAGGTTATTTAAAACGGGCGTAAATGAGTTGAACTCACTAAGAAGTCAACAATAGATAAAAAGAAAGGAATTAATAAACTATTATTTTTTACCTTGCACACACAACTTATTAAAACTAAAAAATAAATACAGCAAACATAAAATGCAACAGATGAAAAATCTGTTGGGGCCAAAAGACATCTACCTTTTCACATCCATACTATATATTACTCAATAGTAAAGTGCCCAATATGCGTACTGCCTTACTTGACTTTGAAAAAGAACTGCTATCGAAGATTGCCAAACCCCTTCCGAAGATTTCCGACTGCTTCTGAACATCTAGAACAGAAGGACCTAGAACAATTCATCAATCAGCCGTAACTTGACTATTTATGTCAATGCGAAACACTTCGTTTTATTTTTTATCTAGTGTTCATTAACCTATCATCCGCGAAACGAGACACAATAAATAGTAAAACAATAAGAGTGCGGTCCAATGAGACCGGTCGGGGATTCATGAATTAATGTCATTGGTTTAATTATTATTTTCTTCATTATCTGTCACCCAGGTTTTATATTATCTTTAGTCATAAGCCATAAAATCTCACACCAGTCCAGCTAGACTGCCAAGGGCATTGTATTTATTATCCACTAGCTGTCCTCTGCGGTTTCACCCGCATTTTTCGTTACTGCTCCGCTCCCGTGGGTCTTAGCTTATTGATGGTATATAGCCTATAGCATTCCTCGATAAATGGGCTATCTAACACTGAAAGAATTTTTCAAATCGGACCAGTAGTTCCAGAGATTACCTATGTTACCTAAGTTTGTATAACTTACAAATTTTACCTCTTTATAATATTAGTTTAGATTTACTGGGTTGATAAGCACTGAGCAGTTGCTCCATGTAAAATATTAATAGGTGATTTTATAAGTAGGTAAAAACTTTTTAAATCATTTAGGAATTCATGACTAAAATTATGGATTTCCAGAGTAAAGCATCTCCTGCCAAAAGTCAGCCTTAGATCGGTGGCTATTTTACCACCGAGATCCTTCCATGCCTCAGAAAGCATGTCAAGACATTGGTCTTGGTAGTCATTCGTACGTGCTTCAAAGATACAGTGTCAGCAAACTATAAGGGCCTGGCAGGGTCGGGTTGAACTAAAGAAAGCCCCGTGACACTGGAATGAAGACAAAGAAGGAACAGGAGTGGGTTTTATTCAGTAGAAGTCTGACACGCCCTCCCGCTGCACCCAGAGCGGAGAAAGTCATATCGATGATTTCCTTAAATGCGAGCGGTCGGGGATTCATGAATTTAAAAAAAAGACTGTTAACAGTATTAAAGAGCAGGGTGGCCCAGTGGTAACGGCCCCGACTTACGAATTGTAGGTCGCGGGTTCAAACCCAGCCAGTCGAATTATTTTGTGTAATTTATTTCATCACCACTGCTCTCAAAACGGTGAAGGAAAACATCGTGAGGAAACCGGCATGTCCTAGAACCAAAAATTGCACTGGGCCCGCGCGGTGGATTATGACCCATTCCCTCTCTTAAAAGAGGAGGCCTGAGTCCCAGCAGTGGGAACATTATACGGCCGATAATGCTAAAAAAAATGCTAATGCTGTTAACAGTCAGTTACGGAAATTCAGAAGCCATGAAATTGAATATTGAACTTCATATTCCGACTAACATATTCAATTTACATGGAATTTCCAGCATTGCCATAAATTTCGCGTTTTCCTCATACAATGTGAGTACAATCTAGTGTAAATATCGCGTGGTGTTGCGTAAGGCATGCGTCATTGCCGTGCCCCTTCGAGGCGCGCTCCCATTGGTCGGCTGACACGACCTCCAGCACGTATGCGCCCGCGCAACCGGTGTGTGATAGAGACGTTGCAAGTGTGGAATGAAGTATCGATATTTTGAAATTTATCGATATCGTTTTTGATTGTCAAAGAAGTGGTTTGTAAGCATCGTTGATTTTAGGATAAGTTTTTTTTTATTGGGTGAAGCTAAGGATAATGCGCTTAAAAAAACTTGAGTAGACGGAACAGTTTTTAGGTGTAACATTGTGGGTATGATATATGAGGAGCTTGTGGCTAGATAATAACAGCCGCACAGGTCTTAGGTCCCGGCGGTCATTTGTAGACAGTCAAAAGCCGGTAAATCTGACTCCAGTCTTGCCATGAAGTACCGTGTTATACCCCAGTTAATGGGTTGTGGAGGTCTGGTAGGCAGCCGCTCCTCGTAAAATACTGGTATTCAGCTAAATCCGGCTTGACTGGAAGCCGACCCCAATAAAGTTGAGAAAAGGCTAGGTAGATGATGTTTTTGATTGTCAATGAGTGGTTTGTAAGCATCGATATTTTTAGGATAAGTTGATTTTTATTGGGTGAAGCTAAGGATAATGCACTTAAAAAAAAACTTAGTACACTGAACAGTTTTTAGGTCTAACAATGTGGGTATGATACAACATATTATAACAAATATCTGTTGAGGATGTCATAAAATCTGCCAAGTGAGTCTAGCTCAATAGCATTTGAATGGATCTAAACTTCAAGTACTGAGCTGAGGTGATGTTATTCGGCATAAAAATATAATTTACTTCTTGTACAATAAGTTTTATCTTGCAACTCTTCAAACACTTTGACCAATACTCGATATTTTGATATACAGTATGGAGTATACAAATATGGGGTCGGGATGCACTACTTACTAGTGCATGCGTTCTATTCCAGTCCACAGATCGAAGGCAACGAAGGAACGGGGTGGGGTTTCCCTCCTGCTCCGCTCAAGAGCGTGAGAAGTCATTTTGATGATAACCCTACCAAATAAAATAAAAAACTACTTACTAGTGCATCAAAATATTTTCTATCGACAGAAAATATGAAAATATCGATATTTTTTTGACAAACCTTGCAAGTAAACGAAACGAAACGTGATGCCGTGCTATTATGACATGACTCTGTTACTTTTAAATCAAGTTTATGGAACTTATTGCTTTTGAAAATGTGTGAACCAGTTTGTAGAGGCGTAATGTCAAAAGAACACGTTGATTTTAGCATTAGCTTCTGACGTTTTATAAGTGCCCATGTAAGCAGGCCTATGTGAAATAAAAAACTTTTGATTTCGAAAATAATCATTTTCAAAAATCTAGGTTTCAAACATTTCGTATCACGGGCAAGAGCAATGAGTAGCTCGCCGTCCGGTCGTGCGGTTCCTCTCTAGGAGAGGAATATCACGTCTTCAAATTTTTCGTTCTAGGACATGAAGGTTTCCTCGCGATGTTTTCCTGCACCGTTTTTAAGAGCAGCGGTGATGAAATAAAGTACACAAATTAATGCGCTTAGCTGGGTTTGAACCAGCGACCTTATTACTCTACATCACTATATTAAGATACATTATCTTTGTTTATAATTTGATTTCATTAGAAGCACGTGAAATGACTGCCCTATCTAGTTCTGTCTATGCGAACTGATAGAATATAAAATCTTCCATAACTTTCTACTAATCTTGATTGAGAAACTGCTGAGCTATCGTGAGAAAACGTGACGGGCAGGTAAATACGTGGATTGGTAAGAAAGGAAGACTTATCAAGCTTTGAAGATATTCGCAAGAGAATCAAGGTTACCGACATAGCCCGAAGAATCGCCAAAAAGTGACAGTGGACAGGACACATTGCTTGATGGTTGATAGGGACGAAAAGTTCTGGAGTGGCGATCACGTACTGGAAGACGCAGCTTTGGAAGGCCTTTCAAGGTGGACCGATGTCTTGGTAACGCCACGGGAATCTGATGGATGCGAGATGCACAGGACCGGTTAAGCAGTGGATGTCTTTTGGCTCAAATGATGATGATGAAAGATTTTTCATACAAGTTCGCCGAACTCCTAATGGGACTAGGTGTGTGAAATTTCGCACAAGTTTTTCTTCACATCCTAAGCGAATACTACTAAGTGAAGATTTGCCAAAATTTTATTTCCTAAGAGGATGAAACAGGGGTCCAAAGTTTGTTTGGAGAAATCTCAGGGCGAAATTCGCGTGCAGGACCTAGTATCTCATAACATAATGTTATATCAATAGCCTTTAAGCAAAAAAAGAAAAACACATGAGTTTTCGATTAAACTTTATCAATGTATTTCTTATCCAACTATGCTAATTTTGCCAACCCGGATATTTTAAATGTCACAGCTATTTTCGATTTTATCCATCTTTAATCATTTAACGTAGAACTTGTTGTGACTAAATTATTAGATGTTTAAGTATTCTCAAAGATAATTTTGCTAAAATAAACGAATTTTTTAGACTATTTGCTACTCAAGGCCTCGTTGACATAAGTTACTTACGGCCGAAGCCAATAACCTATCGATCTCCAGTTTTGGCATACTGGAGATTGTAAAACAAATGATACAATACAAAAATTATCATGTTTCATTTGTTTTTCAATCTCCGATGTGTGATAGATAGGTTATTGGTTTCGGCTGTTAGATAATATTATATTCTAACTGCTGTCAGCGGTTTCGTCCGTGTGACAATTATTATCCCGAGGCAACATACTCCCGGGATAAAAAGTATCCTTTGTGCTACTCCAGGATACGGTCCACCCGTGTAGTAAAATCTAAATCAATTTAGTAGTTTTTGTGTAAAAGAATAACAAACATCCACACAAACTTTCGCGTCTATAATATTAGTGAGATCTTTATTTTTGGGTGTAAAGCTAAGCTAGTATCCGTGGTAATTTTTCATTTGTGGCATTAAATTCCTTGAATTTTTAGAAGTCCTTGTCAAAATATCTTTTATTTTGGCTACATTGCAGTCAAAACTTCAGAAGCCGGTAAATTCTAACATAATTTTCGCCAAGGAGTATCCTATTGCCCAGTAACTGGGATATGGATTTTAGATAGTTACTTCGGATACCTGTATCTAATCACGTATACGCTTCAGCTTACTTTCGCTATCGAATGCCATCTTTTAATTATCGGTCACCCTCACCGTTTTTACGCACGCGACGTAGTCAGCGTACGCAACAAGACCATTCTTGGGAATGGGAACTAAGCAGTTCAACTTTGTTCCAACTTTAACATAATCGATGATCTATTACTTTTCCCTGCGTGTTAAACGGTTAAAATTTTCACAGTTGATGTATTTCTGCTGTCGCTACAAATCCTAAAAAATGGAATGAAATAAATAGTCGAGAGGGCTTCCTTACTACAAAGGACATTTTTTGTTTGTTCTTGCTCGATGTTGATAACGGCAGCAGGTATATGTTTGAAATATTTCCAGAATATTTATTTGTATTTATATCCACATATTTTTTTATATAACTTATATTTAAGGGGGCTCTCATACAACAAAACATTTTTTGTTGTTTTTGCCACGGCCGGTACGGAACCCTTCGTGCGCGAGTCCGACTCGTACTTGGCCAGTTTTTCGGGAATTTAAACTGGTTGATAGTTTGATACATTTTCTAAAGCATTAGTATTTTTCCTGGTTCTTACTAAGGTTTATTTGTATCCCGCCTTTGAATATAATCTTATTTCATTATAGTTTCTTGGATTCCCCCTTGCCAGACACATGTTATGTCAAGCTACGTGAGACACAATATTTGTCAAGTCCGAGTGGGTTCGCATTGCCTACGTGACTTCTGATGCGCACTGCGTCTGCTGAGTCAGTTGACTAAATATAAATCACTACATAACGGGAATTTTATAACACGCTTACGTTTATTTCTATGTAATTGTGATTCTGGGGATGGTCGCTTGTTTTGATGACCCCAATATTAGATTAATAAAATTCTGTAATGTCCTTAGTTCATCATCTCAGCCGAAAGACGTCCACTGCTGGACATAGGCCTCCCCCAAGCGTCGCCACAGCGACCGGTCCTGTGCGTCCCGCATCCACCGGATTCCCGCGACCCTCGCCAGGTCGTCGGTCCACCTTGTGGGAGGCCTTCCGACGCTGCGTCTTCCGGTGTGCTTAGTTACCTAATAGGATTTAATAATGGATGATGCAATCTCTAATAGTTGTTTATTGCGGAAAAGCTTTGGGGAAAACGTTAAAGGTAACGAGAAAGGACGATTTTAAAAAAAAAATTCAACAACTAAACATGCTAGTGAAACCCTCGTTTTTTCTTCTTGCTTATTGTACTGCTATGCTGCTAATTCATTAATTTTGTGTAATATTTATCACGTTTGATTTTATTTATAACACACTTGAGTCAGCGTTATTTGCACACCGTCAGGACCTGTTATTGAGTTGTGATAATCGCCCCAATTCCAACTTGTAAACACGTCGAATTTGGTTAACGTTATAAAAACCGTAGTATTTGCCATTTCTGAATGTTCAGCATTACTCGACATGTGGTCTCAATTACACCTGTACTTAAAATAAATTATTACTCTTCATTGATGTTATTTCATTAAAAAGTATATTGAGGGAAGCAAGATTGCTATATCTAGACTTTTAACGCTTTCATCTATATAATATCTACTTAACGTATCAAAAAACATATTTTTGATATATGAACTTCTTCCTCCTGCCCTTATCCCATAATACATGGGGTCGGCGCAACACGTTTTTCTCTTGCATTCTGTCCTGTCACTCGTCACACTAGCACTACTCCCTTTTCTTTCATATCACTCCACAGGCAATCCATCCATCTTTTCTTTGGCCTCTCCCTCTCCATCCATCTACATGTAAACCCGCAACTTCGTCTGCGAGGAGTTCAGAAAAAAAAGAATCGGTATTACCGGTAGCCTATGTTCTTTTCCGTGTTTGACACGGAAAAGAACATAGTTTAGGGCCATATGCATGCCCCGTTCAGCCGTTTTTCGTGATTAAGTAACAAACATCCACACTTTCACATTTATAATCCTACTTATAATATATATATCTTAATATATATAATATTATATTAATATTATAAATGCGAAAGTTTGTGAGGATGGATGTATGTTTGTTACTCTTTCACGAAAAAACGGCTGGACCGATCTGGTTGAAATGTGGTATTTAGATAGTTTATACCTTGGATTATCATATAGGCTACTTTTAGTCAAACTTTTTTTTTATTTTTTTTTTAGATTTTGTTATTTTTGCTATAGGCTGCTTTTTATCAACACACCACGCGGGCGAAGCCGCGGGCGGAAACTAAGTAGTATTATTATATAGTTTGGATGTGCGAAAATTAATAGCATCATATTGGCAAACAATTGGATCAATCGATTACGCCGTACGCGTCACACTTGACGCAAATACTGGGTCTATATTATATTCGTAAACGTTTCCAATATATCCAACTTCATTTGCAAAACTCATCTTTATTGCTCTTTGTGTTAAAGTCTAATTTGCCTTTATTGGCACTATTGGTGTTCCCAAATGAAATTATATTTTATTGTACCAAGGCTGGTCATTTACGTCCTATTCTGAATCAATTTGTTTATCATCATTATCATCATCCATCTTGTTTCAGACTGGACAGGTTTGTATATTAATTTCAATTTTCGAATAAGTAATGTGATCTTACGCATCGTGTGTATTTAAATTAGTAATAGAGCTATTTTTATTGGCTATTTACGGAGGTAATTTGTTTCAAAATGGCGCTACTATGGTTGTAAGTTAGGGCTGTCCATTTTCTTTTTCTTTTTTTCTAATTCGATATTCAAATTGGTTTTTCAGTATTTGATCTAAACCATTAAACGCAGGTCAGGCGTTTGCTGTGCTAATTCTCTGTACTGCTGCGGTAAAAAGCACAGAATGTTTGTCGTACCTCAGCGACACTGTTGCCCGTACTGAATCTCCGTAAACCTTGCACTTTATTATCTTTTTGATTCTAATCTAACAAACAATCTGTAAGTGAAATCTTGCTTGGATTAAAGCATTTTTTCGTGACCACTCCAAAATCGTCTTCAACCGTCTTTGAACAGTTCTCTGCTAAATGATACGTCCTTTCATTTACACTTTCATTAATTAAAAATATTATTATCATGATCCTACTCAATCAAACTCTACTCAACTCTAGATCTCTAGACGCGCTCTTAACCCAGGTTTCCCAGAATTTATATTACTCGTATATCAGGACCAGATCTAGCTATTTAACCGTTTCTGGCATATTCCTACAACATTTAGTTTTGCCGCTCTTTACAATGACATTATTCAATATTTAAGTAACATCAAATGTTTTTGATAAAAGACATATCGTCTTTGTCAGATCGGATAAAACCGTTATTAAAACGACTTCGAGTGAACGTGCTGAGTGAACTTAAAAATGTACAGAGAATATAATCATCATCATTCTGCACAAGTCAAGCAAGTCGCGCAAGGACCAGTCCTGTGCGTCTCGCATCCATCTGATTCCTGTAACCCACACCAGGTCTTCAATCCACATTGTGGGAGGTCTTCCAACGCTGTGTCTTCCGGTACGTGGTCGCTTCAGATTCGTCCAATTCGACAATCTCTTCGGCGAGAAATGTGCCCTGCCCACCGCCACTTCTGTTTAGCGAGTTTGTTTTGTTTGAAGAAAATATTAACTCCTTATAATATAATTGGTTGAACACCAATTTGATTGATTACCAAATTCCTAAAAGTAATTAAAAAGTTATTTTCTTGTAGCCGTCAACCGCCTCTCATTTTCTAAAGCATTGGGCATTTTGCCCAGTTCGCCCCTTAGAATTAGCCTTGATTGCTATCATCAGTATCACGCGACGCAATTTCTTCCTGACGTATTACTAATACATCATCAATTACTGTTCTACGCCCATGTTTGAGTTCACATTGGAGTCAATTACTTTCATGTTCCTATTCTTGTATTTTGACGCCTTTGTTTTTCATTGCTCCAAGGCCTTCAATCAGAACCTTTTAAAAATCAAAACCTATTTAGGCATTTATAAAATGATTGATCGTCTTTTAAGTGAAGTTTGAAATCGATTGTTTAATTGATTTGTGTGTTGGTAACAGTTCTATTTGTGTCTAGAATGTGATTCTTATTTAAAACTTGCTACTGCCTTTAGCTTCACCTGCATAAAACTAAAATTATCCGAAGGGGCAACATCATCATGTCAGCCGAAAGACGTCCACCGTTAGAGGTTTGGTTAAGTGAAGTCGTGTGGCTTCGACGATAAGTTATTCGTAGAACGGCATACGGCGTTTGAATATTCGTGGTAGCGTGCATTCGTTTTTAAGTGTTTCCTACGTATTATTCGATGTTATACTTTTCTGAATCTTGTTATACGAGATCGCATGGCTACGGCGTTAAGTTTTTCATGGTAGCATGCGTTCCTTGTTAAGTGTTTCGGATTAGTAAAGTCACGAAGACGTGTTATTCGATGTTACATTTTTCTGAATCACGAAACACGAGTATCTTTTGCTGAACATGTTGAAAATTCCTTACGTAGCAAGATTTATTCAAGATATTTTTGGGCTGGCTTTTACCTCGGTCAGAGATTAAGCATTGCCATACAACGTGGCAATGCTGCCAGTCTTTTGGGCACAGTTCCGATCGACAGAGAGTAAGAGTTAGTGTATATGTAGTTTTAATTAGTTAAGTGTTTTTATTTTTAATGTTTTTCTCTGCATAATTAACTGAATAAATGAACCTAACTCATTGAAAAAAAATATTTTTTATAAAATTAATTGTTTTCAGCACATACTTATTTTTGTCATCCGGAAATGTGTCCAGAAGACTGGCAGCATTGCCACATTGAATGGAAAAGGCTCTTTGGGCAAAGAAGATTTAATATAATACAGTCTTACGAAGATACAAACTTACTTATTTTACACATAATTATTGCATGTGACAACAAAATTCAGTTGAATGAGTTTACGAGTTTACCATTATTTAGTAACATTGTCATTTGAAGGCAGTGACATATGCCGATGCCACAACACTACTTTTGCTTCAGTAGAGCACTAGTAAACATCTAATTTCCGTGTTTGACATCAAAACCTAACAAGACGAACCTTCAAATGACCCACGGCCATAACATTCCACCTTCTCTCACACCTGTCTCAACTGTGTGAAGATCTCATTCATCATATTGTTTACAACAACACACCTTCCTTAGCGGAAAGTGCCGGTGTGTATACTGTTTTGATCGATCTCTAACATGTGCAGTTTACGATACTAACAGAAATGTTGATAAGGACTTCTTATGTCCATGTAAACAGTGGGTTCTAGCCTTGGTTTGTTGAAGACAGTTTGGAGGAAGCCTTCGCTCTAAGCGTACGGATAAGCATAAGATTAGGTCTCTGATTGGTAATGTGTCCATCGCAAAGACCATTGCACTTAATTTTCAGAAATTACGGTAAACCTATGAGCATTTTTAATTACTGTCCCATTGATCTAATATGCAAAAATCTCGTGTTTATTATTTATATATATATTTATACACATAGGATAAAATAAAGTAAACTTTATTGTATACCAAAAAAGAATACAACTTACGTCACGTAAAAATGATAAATAATTATTAATAAAAGTATGTACTTTCATTTTGCTCCACCTATCACATACAGGAACTTATCGCTGTTGCGATCATTGGTCCTTCGAGCCGGGTGATTAATTACATGAATTTCTTTTAAATAAAAACTGACGCCTGATTTGTCATAATGGTATCTTAAAAAAGATTATAACGATAAAATGTATGTGTGATAAAATTAGTAAATTTTGCGAAATAGCTGTGACAAATATACTCGTATACCTAGATATTTGTGACTGCGGAAATTGGTCCTGATGTAAATAATACTATTTAATGTATTATGATGCATACGAACATCACAAGGTATCGAAATCTGCGTTTGTTCTATGATTAGTTTTGTTATAGTTTGATAACATTCATATCGTTAAATCAAGCTGCAACGCTGATTTGCAGAGAAAACAATGGCAAAACTGTTGCTTATCACAAGTTTCAAGTTCAATAATTTACATTGAACGGAGAACCTAGAACGTAGGTTTTTTTTTTTTTTTTTTTCTGGTAGGGGAATCATCAGAATGACTTCCCCCGCTCTTGGGCGGAGCGGGAGGGCGTGTCAGACTCTTACTGACTAAACCCCTACCCCGTTCCTTCGTTGCCTTCGTTCTGGGGGGGACTCGGTATCAACCGTTAGGAATACCACATGTTCCCCCCAGAGGCTTCGGCCCTACCGGGCCCCTACAGTTTGCTGACATCTCCTTGAGGCGCGCGTGGAACAGAACGCGCCGTTGACGACTGGGCTCGGTCCAGATTATTTCCAGACTGCCGGACAGCGAGCTACCCAGTGCTCGCCGTCCGCGAACCCGCGCCTACGGTGGTCGGAAATCGGGATCGGGATCTCGGCGGCGGCGGCGTGAGGACCGTTCCCTCACGCGCTCGCGGTCAGCAGCCTCCTTCACGAGCATCACTGTTTCGCAGAAGGAGGCGACCGCATGCCAACCCTCCTCGCTCCGGACCATGGCCTGAACCAGGGCCCGGCGCGAGAGGTCGCCGCTCCCGATAGTCTCCACGAGGACACGGCGGTGCTCCGCCCAAGCGGGGCACACTTCTACCGTGTGCTCCACCGTGTCCTCCGGGCGGTCCACACAGTGGCGACACCCGGGCGTCCTCTCCTGCTTGATTCGATGCAGGAACCTCCCGAACTTACCGTGTCCGGTGAGGACCTGCGTCATACGGAAAGAGAGGACGCCGTGACCTCTTTCCAACCACTCCTCAAAGAGGGGCCTAACCGCCTCAATGACGGCGTGCCCAGCACTGGGTTGCGACAGTCGCAGTCGCCATGCCACCCTAAGATCCCGCCGGAACTCTGTCCGCCATGCCGCGACTTGTCGCGGCAGCGGAGTTTCGCCCCGGCGTTGCATCTCCACGCGCAAATCGTGCATGCGTGCAAGGACTGTTGCCTCCAGATCCCACGGTGGCAGGCCAGCGAGGAGGCTCGCCGCTTCGCGGGAGATCGTGCGGTATCCCCGCACCATCCGGATGGCCATAACCCTCTGGCAAGCGTTCAGCTTGGCCGCCGGTCGCTTACCTAGCGACGGCGCCCAAACCGGCGCCCCGTAAAGGGCCATGGACCGAACGATCCCCGCGTAGAGCCTCCGGCAGGGGGCGTCTGGACCCCCTAGGTTGGGCAGGAGCCGCTTCAGAGCGGCCCCAGACCTGTCCAGTTTGGGGGCCAAACGTCGGAAATGCTCCTCGAAAGTCCACCGGCTGTCGAGGACGAGTCCCAGGTACTTCATCGCCGACCCGACGCCGATGTGGACCCCCCCTACCGTTATTTGGGAACCCGGAGGTGGCGCGTACCGAGGGCCATGAAAGCACATGGCCTCGGACTTGTGCAATGCCACCTTGAGTCCCAGTTGCTGGATCCTCTCCACGACTGTCGCAACCCCGCGTGTCGCTGTTTCGGCCGCCGCCTGGTACGACTCTCCCCGCGCCAGGACCAGCGTGTCATCTGCGTAGCAGACCACGCTGACCCCGTCGGGGAGGTCGCCGCGCAGCACGTAGTCGTATCCGATGTTCCACAGGGGCGGTCCTAGTACCGATCCCTGCGGAACACCGCACGACATCTCTCGCCGTCTCCACTCTCCCTGGTGACCGGGATAGATGATGAACCTATCCGACAGGTAGGCCTCGATCACACGACGGAGGTAGGCGGGCACCTCGTGGTACCGAAGTGCCGCCCCGATGCAACTCCAGGGCAGGGAGTTGAAGGCATTGGCGATGTCCAAAGACACCGCCAAGACGACCCTGCCCCGAGACACCGCATCCCCCGTCGTGAGAGCCCTCACGCGCATGATGGCGTCCACCGTGGAACGCCCCCTGCGAAAGCCGAACTGGCCGTCCGAAAGGTCCGGCCCCACCCGCGCAAGATGCCCGACGAGGCGGTCTGCAATTACTCTTTCAAAGAGTTTGCCCACCTCGTCGAGCAGCACAATGGGCCGGTACGCGGACGGAGAGTCCGCGGGGCGCCCTGGCTTCGCAATGAGGACCAGTTTCCCGGTCTTCCAGCGACGGGGAAACTGTCCTCTCTCCATGCATGCGCTAAAGAGCCCTCGCAATCGAGACCCGAGAGCCTCCATGGCCAGGACCCATACCCTGCCGTGCACGCCGTCGGGTCCTGGGGCGGTGTTCTTGAAACTGAGTCTTCGTACCACCGCCCTCATCTCTACCTCGGTCACCTCTGGAGCGTCGTCCTCGTCGTCGCTGCTGTGGTCCGCTACGGGTACCGCAGGTGGCGGAGCCATGAGCGGGGGAGAGTGTTCCCCTCGCTCAGGGAACAGATTGGCCACCACACCCTCCACAACTTGGGGCCGGAGACTCTGAGTCAGAGGGGGAGCCCATGGGCGGAGTTTGTCCCGCACCACCTGGTAAGGGCGTCCCCATGGGTCCCTGTTCAGAGTCCCTAGCCACACATTGCGGGCCTCCAACTTGGCCCGCTTTACCTCTGTTCGGAGGGTGCGCCTTGCCGCTCTGTACCCCTCGTAAAGCTCCGCCTCCCTGGCCACCGCATCCGGCGGGCGGGTGCGGCGCCTGCGGAACCTGGCGTACCGGCGCCGCGCGGCGGTGCACGCCTCGCGCAGAGCCGCAATCTCCGGCGACCACCAGTACACCTGGCGCCGAGCACGTCCTGGATGGACTCGGGGCATCGCCTCGTCGCAAATTTGCGACATGGCCTCCTGGAACCACTCTGCCTCAAGGTCAATTTCGACAGGCCTGTCCGGTGCTTGCACCCAGGCCTGTACCCTCGCGGCTTCCAGGAGAGCGTCCCGGTCCATCTGCCTCAGCGCCCACCGCGGACCACACGGGGTCTGCTCCCTGACCGGCGCGGTCGAGATCCGGGCGGAGACGTCAAACCGGATGTACCGGTGGTCGGAATACGTCTCCACCCCCTCCATTACGCGCCAGTCGACGACGCGCGGCGACAGAGCGGGGCTGGCGAACGAGAGGTCCACCACCGACTCACCCCGCATCCGCACGCACGTGGGGACAGAACCCCGGTTTAGGACGACCAGGCCTGTCTCCAGAGCCCAGTCCTCCACCATCCGACCCCGTCGGTTCGTCAGCCGGGAACCCCAAGCCAGATTCCAGGCATTGAAGTCCCCGCAGACGACCACGGGGAGGGATCCGAACCCAGCGACGACGGCATTCAGCTCCATGAGGGAGTTGTGGAGATCGGCGAGATCTCGGTTCGGGGACAGGTAGACGCCTACCACTGCAATGTCCCCGACCCGTGCTGCCACGCAGCCCCGCCTTCTCGTGATGGACTCGAGAGGCGGGGGTACCGGCGGCGGCCGACGAAATTAGGGTCACCGAGCCGCTCAGGTCCTGGACCCAGTCTTCCCTGGGCAGGACAAAGTACGGCTCGGAGACCACGGCGATATTGATCGACCACTGCGCCATGCTCTGGAGCAACAGATCCTGAGCGGGGGCGCAGTGGTTGATGTTCGCCTGGAGGAGACGTAATGGGGCCATCACTGACAGTCCATTACGGTCTCCTCCGGAGCCCCCCTTGAGGGCTCTGCCACGGCGATGGCGGCAGCAGCGTCAGCCTTGGCTGCGGCGGTGTGGACTTTGGGGTGAGGGCCCCTCCGGACCTTACCCTTGGCTGTGGCGGGGGGGTCGCAGGACCTGCTCCCAGCCCGGTGGTCGGCAGCCTTGCCTGCCGCCGCACATGCGTAGCAGTGCGGCGACGCACGGCATTCGACGGCCCTGTGACCGGGCTGACCGCACTGGAAGCAGCGGTCACTGCGGTCCACCTCCGCGGCGCAACGGGCTCCCGCGTGGTGCCCCACGCGGCAGCGGAAACACCGCAGAGGTCTGGGCTCCAGCACCTTGACTTGGGCTGAAACCCAGCCCACCAAGAGCCTTCGGCCCTCCGCCGTGATGGCCTTGACCGCCGACACGGGGCAGCTCACCGTGACGGCTCGCATACCCGTGCCGTCAAGGCGGATGATGCCCGCCCGCACTTGGTCGGTCGTGCACCCTCCCGCCTCAACGACGGCGGCCACCACTTCCTCCACCTTGACGGAGTCGTCCAGGCCCATGATGCGCATATCGATGCACTTTGTGGGCCTGGACACTCGGGCGTCCTCCTCGTTCACAGACGCCCTGACCTTGTCAGCCAGGGCGTCCGCGGCAGGACCGCTGTCCTCGCCGGGAACCTCCAGCATCCAGGCACCGGTCACGGTGCGCCGCATGCGGAAGCCCTTCGAGGCCCCGTATTCGTCGAGGTGAGGGAGTACCGCCTTTTTGGCCTTCTCCATCACGGCGTCGTACGTCACGCCCCTCTTCTCCGCGCCCGGCTGCAGTGTGATCACTACAGCCGCGGCGCCCGGAGCGCGAAGCCGGTTCGCCACGGCACGCTTTTTGCGCTGCTGCCGCCTTTCCCTCTTTTTGGCGGCCCTGGCCGCCTTGCCCGCCTGCTTCTTGGCGCCGACGACCGACCACTCGGCGCCAGCTGGAGAATCGGCAGGCGGGGGCAGCCGAGGCCGCCCGTTCGCCACCACAGCGGCTGGAGCACCCGCCGCATTGGCGGTGGGCGCCGCCCTAGCGGTGGGCGCCGCTTTGCCCTTCGCAGGAGGGGCAAGGGCAGGAGCTGCCCTACCCTGCTGCTTCGTTACCGGGGCCTGCCTAGCGGTCGCAGCCGCTGCCGTCACGGCCCCACGCCCGGCTTGCCCTGACGGGCCGGCCTTGGGCGCGGCAGCTGCCGTAGGCGCAGCTGCGGCGGCGTACGACGCCGCCAGTCTGCGACCGGAGCCCGCGAGTGGGGGACGCAGCACAATCCCCTCCAGCAGGGACAATTGCCGCTGGAACTGCTCCTGCTGCCGCAGCATTTGCTGCCGGAAGGCAGCTAGCTCCTGCCGCAGCAGGGTCAGAGCCTGTCCCTCTGGCTCGTGCTGGGGCTGGGTCGGCGCCGACCCCTGCCCCTGCGGGCTCCCCGCCTTTGGAGGCTGCTGGGAGCAGACTTCCCTCGGAGGGGCGGCGGCTTCCAGGACCTCCCTCCGGGCCCTCGCACCCCGTTTGTCCAGGGCCTTCTGGAAGGCCTCCAGAATAGGGGGCAAGGCCTCGGCGACGGCAGAAGTCCTGCCCTTCGGGGTGCTCTTTCTGGCCACCAGCCGCAAGGACTCTATGACCAGGTCGCAGACCTCCTGGTGAGCCTCGTCGGCGGAGCCTCCCCCGTCGTCAATCTCACCGCCAGACGGCCCCGAGGGACCGGGGCTGGGTGCTCCGGGATGGCGTCCCTCCGCGGCAAGCTTCCCAGCCCTCTCGGCAGCCTCCTTGGAGGTCATCACCCTCCCTCTGCCGCGGGCTTGGCTCGCTCCCCGCCGAGCGGTGGGGATTTTTCTAGCCGAGCCCCTTCGGCTGTCGGACTCCTCGTCCGACCCCTCTCTTCCTAGAGAGCGTTTCCGGGAGCTGCGCACGCTTCCGGAGTCGCTCCCCATCTCCTCCCCCGAGCTCTCCGAGCCCTTCCGCGATGCCGCGTCGGACTCCGACCGCGCATCGCTCTTCTCCTTCTTCTCGTCGTTTTTGGGTTTATGGTCTTTTTTCATATTAGTTCCCACGAGTAAAAACTTCGGGTACTTGCTCAAGATAAGTGGTCCGCACTAGAGACTAATTTAGCTACCCATTAGTCAAGCTAACAACCTCCCTCACGGTGCGCCGCCGCTTGGAGGTTTGGGGTAATTTTTTATAGAGGTTGTCTTCCTCGCGGCCCGGGCGGTTAAGCCAGGACCCTCGACCCCCACCAAAAGTCAGAAACATGACCTTGGACAATCAATGGGGCTACGAGACTAACGGTGGCAGGAGGAGGAGCGAGTCTTCCTCCTGCCTGCCCGGTAGCAGGGTAAGTGCATACCGAGCCCGCTCTTGCTTCGCCACTGTGCCCTCTGCTGAAGCAGAGGGACACGCGTTGAAGCGCTCCTTCAGACAGAACATTCGCAGACGGCCATCGAGGCTCCTTAGGCAGAAGTACCCAAAAGAGTCGTTGGCCGCCTCCCAGGGTGCACCGTCCCGCGAACTGGCCTTCACTCCGGAAGAATCCGTTAGGGAATTCCAGCCCGCGAGCACGCGTGGAGGTTTTCTGTCGCGGCACCCCAACCTAGAACGTAGGTACCTATATTAAAAAATAAACTATATGATTACTTTTTGTCCTTCTGCCACATAAGTTTTTTCGCTACATCTGTGCAACAGAATGCCATTTTTTTAATCTGCTTCCATTTAGAGACTTTTATCAAATATGTTAACCCCATCGTACTCTTTGAAATGGGTTCTACTATCTAAATCTAGTTGTAATGCTTCATTATCATCATCATCATGATCATCTCAGCCGAAAGACGTCCACTGCTGGACAAGGGCCTCCCCCAAACGTCGCCACAACAACCGGTCCCGCGCGTCACGCATCCATCAGATTCCTGCGACACTTGCCAGGTCAGGGGTCTACCTTGTGGGAGGTCTTCCGGTACGGGACCACCACTCCTGAACCTTCCATCCCCATCGACCGGCAATCTGGACGCTCATGAAATACCTAATAAATAGTTATCTACAAGTTGACGAATAATAGTGTTGCAACGTCCTAAGACCTTGCGGCTTACTTGCATTAATATTTATTTATTATTATTATATCATTGTCTCCTAATTATTTTGCTGACGGTAAGTTCAAACTTTTCTGAAACACCACTTGTTTCATTTAGGTACTTTTTTATTGTTTGTGATTAACTCAGATTATGCAGTGTATGTTAAGTTATTCTAGGGACACCTTTTTCTTTTTTTATCAAGTATTTAGCAGTTTACCGTGCGATTTTTCTCTAAGTTTCTAACTTAATGTGATTTCGGATAAAGTTAATTTATAACATAATTTTGTTTTATCTAGCCGGTTGGAAACTTCAGAGCACCCTCTATTTTTATCGTCGTCACGCTAAGGAGATCTGTTCCAGTTCTACATCCATGACACCAATTTTTTTTAAAATCCTACACTACTGATTCCCTGCGGGTACGCTCACTTGAAAAGGTCTCTTCATCTGGACAGGGTGGATGAAGAACTCTTTCATCCACTTGGGGGAATCATTTTAGAAAAACCTCTGTGCTTCAGCATATTGCTCAATAAATTGTGAAAACTAGGTATTAAAATAACGTATTGTTTCGCATTGCTAAATAATAGGTCTTATCAAACCAATCCAAGTTGTTTTAAAAAGATTTCACGTCCAATCTATCGGCCACGCGTTCGACGCGGAATAAAACCGTTACTGCTATGATAAGGTCACGACTGTACAAACTGCTAATATCATCAAGATCTTAGTTATCTGCATTGATCATTATCTTGATTTCACTTAATTTTGCTGTGTAGACCGAGATAAGAGCTGACCGATTCACGTGGACATGCAGGTGATTTCAAAGAAGAGAAATTAATCATATTGATGCAGAATCAGTCCATCTTCCGGGAGGCCTTTTCACGCTGCGTCTAACTGTACGGTTGCTACTCCAGTATCTTTCAGTTCTATCGTCCATCTATTCTGCGAAATATGTACCCAGTCTATAAGCCTTCTGATGATCCATTGTGGCCCATAAAATATTGGTATCCAGCGGAATCCGTTCAACCTGTTGGTGAACGCGGATAAAGAATAAGAAGGCCCAGTGGTTATTGTCCCTCGACATTTTGTCGTGGGTGTAAACCCAGCCAGGAATACTGAAAACTAAACACGCACTGGGCCCGAGTTATTGATTACGATTATATTCTCTCACCTAGAGAGGAGGCCTGATTCCCAGCAGTGGGCCTGTGTACATCAATTGTCCTATTTTATTTTTTATAAATGTTGTGTACAATAAAGAATAAAGAAAATACTTTCTGCACAAGAAACACCACATAACTGCTGCATTACAAAAAAATATCCATTACCACAAGCCCTTTCAAAGAACTATGTACGTCCTATTTGTCCGTAATAGTGTGTTGCGACTCGTAGGCAGTCTAGCGTACGAGGTCACTCACTTTCTAAAGGACCTAGACCATGGTGTGTGCAGGAGCGGGTTCTAGCACTGTAGCTGTGTTGGGAGAAATTGTACTGGTTGGGTTACTTAGACAACTTTGTTGTTCAGGGAAAGTTTTGTAATTTAAAGATTCAAAGCACACACAAGCACATAGGTATTTCAAATAACCATTTCCTGGCAGTTTTGAATTGTCAAGAAGTCAGTTAGAAAAATGATGCTAATAGCACGTGCTCCAAAGAAAAGAACTCACAAATGACTGAAAACCTACTCGTGGAATATGCCTTGGACAGGGTACCTACTATAAATGATAAATGATATTTATTTTGCAAATAGGTTTTTTCAAACTCTTTTACACGTCAATTATTTTTTTGGACTTTTTTTTTTAATACTAGATGAGGCCGGTGTTTCCTAACTGACTACCCTGAGAAGAAACACCGAAACAAACCCTGTCCAAGGCATATTCCATGAGTACGCCGAGATACGCTGTTATGCTTAGGGCCTGTTTCACCACCTATGATTAAGTTTCCGATATCTTACTAGGCAGATAATTTCATAGAAATTCTGTTCCATTTTTGAATTTATTCAGAAAGTAGTGGCTACTCGGACATTGTGAAAAAGGCCCTTAATCTGTGTGGCGTATTTTGAAGCCTAATACTAAAGAAAACCCACCTGTTTCTTTTGGGTGCTCTTTGCGTGCCAGAGCCGCATCTCAAACAATTCTGTAGCTCTAGCTGTCATCGGCTTTACCACACCCTGCTCTAATATATGGGTCTACTATCAAGTCACATTCGCTGCAAATTTCGTATCGCTGACTCTTTCATCTTAATTGATCGAATCTTATTTTACGAGTAGTTGGTTGAATTTCTCGTTTTACGATATTCTACAAATAAAAGGACTTTATTCAAATATTTCTCTTGTTTGTGATGCCAATGAAACACAAGTTCGACCTTGAGCTGCCATTTTAAGCAGTTACTCGATGATGTCATCTTCAAGCTCTACAATATTCCTGTTTACTGCCTAGACTTCTTATGAATAATGTATTGTTTTGCAAAAAGGATGAGAATGAAGTTTTTTGCTTGGTTATATAATTATGTATTTAGTAGCTACTTTTACTTTGCAGTAAACTTATTGCCATTAGTTTGCAGTAAACTTATGGCAGCAAACTTATGGAGTTGGTCTTCTGGGATAGCAACGTTAAGATAGTCAATACTACAAGCAAATTCTAAGAAACATTCTGTAGAGCTCGAAAAGAAAGAAACAGGTTTCCTTGTGTCCACATATTGTCCAGTTCTGCAAACTCGACTTGAGATGCAAAAGTGGCTGTGGCATATGGACGGACAGACAGATAGACATGACGAATCTATAAGTGTTCGGTTTTTTTGCCATTTGGCTACGGAATCTACAAAAACTACAGCAATTTTACATCACAATATCCAAAAGCCACTGAACTTACGTGTCAAAAACTCCTTTTAGTAGGTAATATGTAATCCTTTTCAGAGCTATCCATTCATATTGACAAATGTACGTAACCAAGTTTGTCATGTCATCGTGTATGATGCAGCAAGTTTAAACTAAACCATGAGAAATTCACTGTCTGTACTATGGACCCGAGGCAAATAAGTCGCACTTAAGTGATGCCTTTGAGGAAAAACAATACAATTTAATATCTTATTCAAGAGCTGTTATTATTCAATGGAGTCATTTAGGTATCCTTTCCAAGAATTTGATTGTAGCCTACTGTCCAGGTTCATTTGTGTTTTTAAATCATCCTGGGACTCACTCAAATAGAGGCATACAATTTCTTTCCCATCATCATTATCATCTCAGCCGAAAGACGTCCGCTGCTGGACATAGGCCTCCCCCAACTCCCCAAATTTATTTCCCACTTACGTGGAATTAAGTGAAAAACACGTACAGAACGCATTTCTTGTCCAAGCAATCTCTGCCTATTCCAGGTTCCCTGGAAGAGATCACTTAATGCGATAAGGCCACCCATTGTCTGTACATACGTGTTTTAGTTAAGTACTTATAGTTCCTTTTTATGTATGTAGCTACTTACAGTGAGGAATATAATAAATAAATAAATAGAATAATGATATATTTATAAAGAAGATAAAGATTAGCAGATTACTACTTATTATTTTGTTACTCAAAGCACTTTAGACATTGAACTTTAGACGTTACATTTAGATGATGCACTTTAGACCTTTCATTTTAGACGTTGAACTTTATACGTTCCGATTTCCGATAAGTAAGTAAACAAAATGAGATCAGAACATAAACAGAGCATTGAAGATGACGTAGTAGCCAGTAGGATCCTAACCGGTTAAAACGACCTGTCGTAAGGAAATGTTGTTGAACCCTACAGTATTGTCAGTAATCCCGTTTTCTGTATGAGACATGGGCCTGGAGTAACTTTGCAA
The DNA here is from genome assembly GCA_030763345.1 of Mythimna separata. NCBI lineage: Eukaryota > Metazoa > Arthropoda > Insecta > Lepidoptera > Noctuidae > Mythimna > Mythimna separata. The sequence continues at coordinate 12,809,576 of CM061192.1, forward strand.
GAACCGGTTATGGAATGTCATTGCATAGATTGCCAGGTGGACCTACAATGTAAACGAAGGTAGAATTGATAACTAGGAGTCAGTAAGACTAATTTGAAGGAAGGCTTTGGCAATGAGAAATACGTGTCGAGTAAACAATATTATATTCTTTATATTCCAAATCTTTTTTACAGTTTATGAGCTCGCGCTTGACGACTGTCTCACCTGGTGGAAAGCGACGATTTGGTCGACGATGGAGCACGGTTGCCTAGAAGTGACCTACATATTCACTCTTAACTTAAAGATTCCCAGGTTGTAGCTATAAAACAGGCAGTGAATTCCACTCTTTAACCGTATACATAATGAAAATGCTGATTTCGCCAATTTAGTGATATATTGATAAGTGTGATTCATTGTGACTAAAATGTGTGAAGCTTTAGACAAACAACAACATGAGTCTAAAGATGTCTAATATCTGATGATGATGTGGCATTTAGTCACGATGATTCTTCGAATTTGCAGCGTAAACATTGGCATCCATCATTGATGAGATCCCTATAATTGTAAAGCATATAATCCAAGTGGGCATTATTCAAATGATTATTTCGGCAGATGTAAATATTCCAAACTACGCAATGTTATTTGGAGGCTGGTCACCTTAAGTTGCATCACACATTGATTCAAACAGAATATTTATAACATATTTGCCATTGAAGTTCAAATAAAACTGTACCGATGTCAACTTGAAAGATAACGTTCAATACACTACTCATAAATCGCTATCGCCCTCACTGTGGCTATAGTTTTTCGATAAAATGCGTGCGCTCGAGCCGGTGACGTCATGGAGGCGCGATCCCACCAGCCAATCGGCGGCCGCCGTTTCGGAGGCTTGCCAATCTGTCATGGCCGCCGTTTGTTTGTGTGTGTGCTTGTGAATGCACAGCCAGGGGCCTGCTGTATCGATAATGACTTGAATTTATTGTTTTACGTTAAGAGTTGCTCTCTCTGTTGTGAGGTTCATAATCTTATCTCTTGTCTTAGTTTGAGTTCAAGGTGAAGGTTTCTTATGGAGAAGGTGGTTAACCTTTATTCGTATTCCTACTTGGTCTTTAGGAGTTCTTTATTTCACCACGTGTGATATCCTAGCTTCATTTGAAGTAGAAAGTCATCTATAACCTTTTCCTGCTCCGGGTGAACTTTTACTGGCTAAAACATACTCGTGTTTATTCACTTCTCTGCCTTTTGTGTTTTAGGGTCATGGTAACGCTTTTGAACAATCCAGCAGACTGATATATTCTAGCTAAAACCGGACACCAATTTTCATTGATCTTAGTCCGCAATTGAATCATGTTTTCTCGATAGGAATGCATTTTCGTGTTATGAGTACCCATAACTTATGGGTACTTCTGTAAATAGTAAAACGGTCTGTAGTTATAAGCAGCGGTTTTCTACTACATGGTATTTTTATATTGCTATCAAATATTTTTTCTTAAATTCACAATCTGTTGTATGTTATATTTCAAACTTATTAAGATCTCCAAGTGATGCAATATCTCCCAAAAACCATATCCTTTATCTAAATTTATTTTGGGACTGGCGACACATCATTCTTCTTTCATTTTCTATTCCTATTAATATATTTCCAATAATTTTTTGTTCAAATATTGGAATTATAAAACGTTCCTGAATACAATATTGTGCAGTTTACAGCATCGCACGCACGTGTCGGAAAACGTTTAGTTCAAAGGCTATCCACGTGAACAAGTGCCTACAGGTTGCCAGTGCATGCAGACTACTTAGGAACTCATTTCCTTCAATCAGTCTATCTTTTAAATAGACAGACGTACAGTGTGTTCTTGTTTCATTATAGTGTGAGGTATGGAAAGTTTTGGAAGTCATTGGCAATAGAGGATCATTGATAAAATTATTGTAATCCGTCTTTAATCTCTATACATTTGCACTTCACGGTTCTGCTGAAAAAAATATGAAATCATTTAGAATCGATTGTACTAGAATTCAAATAAACTCATCTTCTTGTTACTTCGGTACTTATTGGTTCTTTTTCTTCTGCAGACATCTTCATTCCAGACTCGACCTCATTGCCTTTGCCTTTAGGTGATTTTAAACCTTTTGATGAAGCCAATATATATAATAAGCTTCAGAGCTATACGTCATCACTGGCAACACGCACTGGTCATTGACAATAATGATTAGGAAAATAAATATTAGTTTTGCAGATGGTAACACTCTATATGTCTAGATTACTACATTGTTAGTCCATTAATTATAAGTGCCGATAATGCGAATTTCATTGGTTGCAAAGCCGCGAGTTGTTTCCACACTACAAATATTTGTATGGTCTACAGATATGTATTTGTTCCGGAACTAGGTTTTTGTGTAGGTAACTATGTAAGCTTAAATGTCCGTTAGACACACCCACGATACACGAGTAATTCCTAGTATAAGGCAACATTAGAAGAAAATAAAATTAAATCAGAACTTAATTTACATGGTTGTCTGCAGTTAATAATATTTCAATTTTATCATCCAGGGTTCCTTGTTGAGATCTATTCAACGATGTCTTTCCCAAATTCTTTCTTGAGTCATGAATGTATTTGTTGTAGAGAATATTGTGATTGTCTTCTTTCTTAGAATTTCGTCATTTACCATATTTCGACAGCTCCGCTCTACCATTTTATAGCTTTACATATCCCAGTATCGATATGTGGCTAATTGTCCTTATTTGACTGTTTAAAGGTTTTTAATAATAAGGTATGGATATACAAAACATACAATGATTTAGGCTTTGTTTAACCAAATTGTTTCGATAGTTTTGTATGAAATTATTTAAAAAATACATATACGAATCCAACATAATATGACTAATTTCCATATTGTTTTCTATTGCAACACCTGTGTCTACACTTGCTGTTTTGACAAAATAAAAAGTTATTTCTAGAAAAGTTTACAACCTATATATTGTGTGACGTATATTCCCTGTTTGTCGTCTACGTAGGTTCTGGTCTTTTGCAGTCTAGAATAGTCCATATTCTAGAAACACGTGCAGAAACTATCTAGCAATTAGTCTAAGACTGAGCAGTCCTCAAAGACCTGCTTCTCATTAGAACACCAGCGATGGAGCAACCAGTCACATAACTCTACATTTAACTCTATCTACCTACGGTACCTCAACTGTTTCGTTGTACAAAACGTATTTTTTTCCGGCCTTTGATATTATCCTTTTAATTTTAGGTCATGTAATTTATATGTTTATTATGTTTGTACATAATAATGATTAGGTTAGGTATATATCTATTCATATTTTGTCAGCAACTCGATTAGCCGCTCCACTACTGACGTCATATTCATGTATAGGCCACAGGAAAAGAGCACTATGAGTATAATTGGTTATGATCAAACCTCGTCGAACTTCTTTAGTACAGTATTTTTCTGATGGGCAGTTAATATTAGTTGCAATGGAATGGGCTAGTCTTAGAGTTTTCTTGTGTGATTTTGAATTTATCCCCGGATATCTAAATTACCGACATAGTCTGAACTGTCAATGGTCGGGATACATAACTTGCACATGTTCGATTGGGCCGACAAGAAGGTTCAGCATGTTTATTTCCATGTCTAAATCCTCTTCTAATGATTGTTATTTTTTTATGTCATCAGTATTTTCATATGCTAACTTATCTTACGTTTCATGATTTGTATAATGCTTTGCTGGTGCCCCATAAACAAATTCTTTACCAAGTGACAACAATTCTTAATGAATAAGCTGCTTAAGTGTCTTCCATTAAACGAGTAATTATGAACCTTTGAATTCTTTACAAGTCGATTTTGTCCTCTTTTGTTATGGTGTCATGTACTAGACATTACTCGTACTTTTGTTCTTTAATAATTCATGAAGAAAACCATATTACCTTCTTTTGTGACGATCAATGGTTGTGATGAAGCGATAAAAGAACAATGCCTACACTTAATGCAACGAAGCTATTCCAACAGCATACGGCGAATTGTAATACTGAGTAATATTTAAAAAGCATTTTGAAAACTTACGATTTTAACGTTGCTGACAATTTGATCATATAATTTTTGTATTACTTACCAAATATTTTTCCAATGGCTATGTTTGAAGTTTCGTTGCGTTATCGAACCGAAAATCAAAACATCCGCAGGAGAACCAAGTTTATCGACGTAGTCCGAAGAATCGCCAAACGTAAGTGGCAGCGGGCAGGGCACATTGCTCGCAGAACAGTCGGTCGATGAGGTCGAAAGGTTCTGGAGTGGTTACCGCGTCAAGGCGGAATAATGACCTGGTGACATTTTCAGGAATCCGATCGATGCGAGACACATAGACCCGGTCATTGTAGCCACACTTGAGGCAGGTCTATGTCCAGCAGTGGATGGCTTTGGGCTGAAATTATGATGTGACTTCTTTACAAACGTTCTCCACCGTCGAAGTAGATGAGATTGAGGACAAACACGGGCCTTTAAAAAAACATGACTAATTGCGTTAAGGCTAACATTTTTTGGTTGTTATATTATGATTATTAAGTTTGCTATAAAATAGTTTCTTTTGTCTCGATTGAAATCATTTTTGCAATGTTTTTATTTCTGAAGCAAACTTCAGAACTCTTCAATGATCGAAAATACAGGTGCATTGTGCTAACGTCTTTTGGCATAACTCAAATGCTCTTGCCTGAACCTGAAACTGATCTGTGAGTTATTATGCAAAATTTGGCACGCAGTTCTGAAATACCGTCCAGATTAGTTTTAATAACCGATACGTTTGAAAGCATTGGAGGGATAAACTCAAGAGCGCGAACTGCGTTGCATCTAGAAGCTCTACAGAACGTCAATAATATTGATGCTGCCAAACCATCAAGCATTTATATAATTCTAGAAATTATTCTAAGAATTCTGTACTTTTACCTACTGGTGATACCGATGACTCCGTCTCCCCGTCTTCTCAATAATTACGAAGTTCATCCATTCAAATTAAAATTCTAAGAATTTATTTGTTACACAGGTACAATTTAGGTGTTGCGAAATATAAGTATCTCCGTGTTCTGCCACAGTAACGCTGCCAGCCCACGACAGACTTTTTGTAGGTCCGATAATCGGCACGTATTATAATCCTATAGTATATTCTGACCGACTTTTTGTAGGTCGTGTGCGTTGCACTATTACTATCAGTGTGTTCTATTTTTGACCTACAAAAATCGTTCGCCGATTATATTATCGGTCGTAGGCGCCACCCTAAGTGGCATACAATTATTAGTTAAATATTGGAAACGTCTATACCTATATCAGGTACATGTATACACACACATTTCAATAACAATACACAAAACAACACAATTAACGATATACATTACAATATTGATTTACTTTCAACCACAACTTTATTTACGTCTATACTGGTTACATGAATTTAATTATTTTCTTAAAATGGCTAATCTTCTAAGAACTGTTTAATAACTTTTTCTAAGAACTGAAATTCAATAACTGGTGCGCCCTACCTATACTTATAAGATAAAGTGTAATTGTCAGTCTCGTAATCCAACAGGAACTCATTAACGGAGTAATATGTATTTTTGATTAAAAATATGTTTAGTTCCTTTTTAAATATTTTTAGATCACTGATTTCTATTACAGATTTGGGTATTTTATTGTATATTTTTGGAGCCATACCAAGAACATTTCTATCATATAAAGACTTATAGACTTAATTTTGTTACATTGGCGTCGGCTGGTAAGTCTTTCAAATAATTCTGTATGTGACAAATACTGCAAACGCACTATTACAAATACTGCTAATTCAAATATTTACATTGTGCAGAGATGGTAACATAAGAATACTTAAAGTTTGGAAATGAGATCTACAGGTGTCAGGAAATGGTAGGTTAGAAATAGCACTTATACATTTTTTCTGAGCCCTATCTCTTGAAAAGGCTTCCTCCCCCTCATTAATGATATAATTCTAAAATTTGGATTGTGTCCGATATTAATTAATAAATTTTAATATATTTTAGTAACTGACGAAACGGTCTGTCTCACCATTTCTCATACAAGTAGCAAAAGAAATATATTTATACTGTATTTTTCGATAAGGAAACCCTTCTTCTTCTTCCTGCCCTTATCCCATATTATTTGGGGTCGGCGCAACATGTTTTTTTCTTCCATTCTGTCCTGTCACCCGTCATAACATCACTGACTCCCTTCTCTTTCATATCAGTCTTCACACAGTCCATTCATCGTTTCTTTGGCCTCCCTCTTCCTCTCCATCCGTCCACATGTAAATTCATAACTCTTTTAGTAACATGCATTTCATCCCTCCTCTTTACATGACCATACCAAGACAAACGATTTCCTTTCAACTTTTCTGTCACTGGCGCCACTTTCAAACTTCCTCTAATATACTCATTTCTAACTTTATCCATTCTCGTCACACCACACATCCATCTCAACATTCTCATCTCCGCTACATGCAATCTCTTTTCATCCGTCTTTTTCACAGCCCAACATTCTGATCCATACATTATGACAGGTCTTTTCACGGACTTGTAAATTTTACCCTTTAACTTGAGGGGCATCCGTGGGTCACAAGTTGTTCCTGTGACCTGTTGCCATTTCATCCATCCAGCGTTGATCCGATGCGTTACGTCCCGGTCTACCTCACCATCCCCTTGGACAAGAGACCCGAGGTACCGAAAGTCGGAACAGATTGGTATGGGTGTTCCAGCAAGTGCTAAAGGCACAAGATTGGATAAGGAAACCCAATTATGGGTTAAGCTCGCCTTTGTATTCTTAGTGGTTCTATTTTTCTCACAATCAATGTTGTGTACAAAAAAGAATATAAGAATGAAGAATTTGTTCTTATCTATTCAAGCAGGTCAAGTGTGACTCAGGAGCGTGGGAATCAGGATGACATAAAGGAAACCAATGTGATGGACGAAGTTAAGGATGAACCATTTTTTTAAGTTTAAAAAGCAAAAGCTATTAGTACAACCTTACCAATACAAAAAGAACAATTAGAGAAGTCTATAAATGGAACATTACGTCTTGTGCACGGACACGCGTCGAACGATCGTAAGACGTCGGCTGACCAATAAGAAAACAGAACGGGCGACACACCGACCAATTATTGTTTCATCATCTAGCAGCTGCAGAATGCTGTGTTTGAAAAAATTATAGAAAATTAGAAAAATGTTTATGTAGTTAAAATGGAACCTAGTATTACAGAGGTAAAAGTTTGTATCTGTGTGTCTGTCTACATTCGATACTTCTTGACGTTCAAACGATGGAAAGGGTTGTAAGTTGTAATGAAATTTGGAACATATCATAGAATTGCGCATAGGGTTCTTTGGAATAATTTCTTCTTACATTCAGGCAAAACTGCTGATAGAGGCTAGTTCCTTATATCCATAGTTATAATCCCTAATCATCTCTTCATTTTAGCTACATTTTACTTTCACTGTTTACATCGTATATTTGGATGCTCAATACATACATGTCTACAACGATTTGCATCTTACATTTATTATTGAAAAAAAAATCCATTTGACAAAATATTCGCATTCTAACATTTTAGTGGTAAAAAAGGCTTGACTTTAGTTACGGGTCGCAGGATTTGGGGACTGAAAATGGTCAAAACTGGTAGGGCTTGGGTTCCCGATTATAACAATACCACTCTTTTCACAAGGTAATGCCTAATTTTCGAAAAATTTACGAAATAAATTTCTAACCTCAAATTCGATAAACTGTAAAACGGAACGTTAAAATGGGCACTTGACAACCAAAGCTGTCACAATTTATTACCTGTAGTGTAAAATATCGTGCTACATCGGTAGAACGGAACGTAAAAAAAAAATAAAGTCAACATTTTGTGTCTGTGTCACTGTCATTCGTTTCGGTCATTCATTCAATTTTATTTTGATTCATTCTGTTCCTCTTCGAGTTGTATATGTATTTGTTGTTTACTTTTATATCATCCTAGATATCCTGTTTAGTAGAAAGTCGTATAATCATACTAATTATATGTGAGTAAGACTTAGGGGCACCCCGACTCGGACAGGTTAGGTTAGAACGAGGTGCCAGGGTCGTAGTGAGCGAGCGAAGCGAGCGAACACAGACCCTGGCACCTCGTTCGTGGTTATTTTTTTATAAACCACCCAGAAGTAGGAGCCCCGCGAAGCGGGGCTCCGGCGACTACGTCTTTTAAACAATTTTTGAGGTTTTTGAGGTTAGGTTACAAAAGATCGTTTTTCTCGGGAACGGTGAGTTATCTTTTAATGGGAGTGGTACTAGGGGGGAGGGGGGACTCCCCCCTCCCCCTCCGACTACCAACCCCCTACTCCTGCGACCCGATTCTAAAGTTATACCATTTTTGAGGTTAGGTTACAAAAGATCGTTTTTCTCGGAAACGGTGAGTTACCTTTTCATGGGAGTGGTACTAGGGGGGAGGGGGGACTCCCCCCTCCCCCCCCTCCGACTACCAACCCCCTACTCGTGCGACCCGATTCTAAAGTTATACCTATACACGTGCCACCAACAGCATATAGCCTTGGCTGATAATATGATAGTATTTATAATTTATCAGTTTGCAAATCATACTAAAAATATGGGCGTGGTTTCCTAGTTGATAAAGTTCATCAAAATTGTACCCAACTTCTGGTATCTGTTAATATAAAATATACAACATGTAACATAATTAACGCACATCCTCTTGGGGGGTCATTGTACGCATCATTATGAACAACTTTTACTATGGAACCAAGCCTGATATCGAGAAAAAATAATCAGCTGTTCCCTACATTTATGTTCGCATATTTCGTCAAAATGTATGGAACAACTGATAATTTTTTCTCTGCTGTTCGTTAGTCTTGCTAAAACTCGAGAACGGCTGAGTGGATTTATCTTATCTTGGTCTTGAAATGTTCGTGGAGATCTAGGGAAGGTATAAAAGATAAAAAAAATCGAAAAATAATCTGCAGTACGAAGTCTACCTGGTCAGCTAGTGTTAAATAAAAATATGTAACACTTTTTCACGTTATTTTTTTTTTGTCAGCCACTTCGAATTAGATGACTTCATCTTTCAGTTCCAAGATCTGTGTAAAAACGCCGAAACGAACTCAGAGGTCACAGTCACCTTAAGTGCATGCAATTGTCATATTATGTGAAAAACACCCAGATTAATGTCTGAGGTGATCTTTTGAGGACACCTCGACACAGATTGAGTGGGCCTGTCCAGTCGGTGCTAAAATCATTTTTCAGTTATGATATTAGATATTACTGTTACTAGAATATTTGCCTTTTTGTCTGTCTACATAACAGAAATTTCCAACTTTAGTGTTTTTACCTACTTCTTTAAACGAAATAGAAATCCTCTGTCGGACAGGTCTTTTTAAATTGAGTCTTCAAAATTTTTGTCTTCCTAAACATATGCATACTCGTATTAAGTGTCAGAATCGCAAATATCAGAATCAAAGTATTTATCTTGGACTCTGCAAATTTTGATTTAAAAGTTTGAACGGACCTAATAAGTCAAGAAAGAAAAAAAGAAAGAAAAGAAGAGGAGAGAAGAAAAGTCATTGAAAGGGAATTGCCTGATTTCAATGAGGCTTATGCCCTTGACCCAATCAAAACTGCGAAAACGAAAACAGATTAGATTATTAATAGGACAAATAGCAATAAATTGCAGTCAACTACTTGCTCTAGTGAACTAGTAGTGTGTATACAACAGTGATTACAGTACCTACTCACTCATCCTACACGTGGTTTCATGGTCACAGCGTAAAAACGATTCCTTTACAGTCTTCCTTCGTCAATTACGGAAAACACCGTTTGGAAAAATAAGATGCTTCGTTTGAGCAGTTGCTCTCAGTTGACATATATGATAGAGACAGTAGTTTCTTTAACTTAGGTAAGTTCTATGTCAAGTATAGATACAATAAGCTCTTCAAAAGAAAAAATACTAAATATTTCTTAGCGTGACACAGTTTTAATATTTCAAACAATCACCATTCTTGTTGCCACGCTACATTACATAACGTTTCACTACAATATCATCATTTCCCCTTACAATAGCCACAAATATGCCATTCTTCAAAAACAGTACACTGTAATACAAACGCAATCAGGAATACGTCATCCAAGGTATATCTTGTTGATTTGCACACACAAAAAGGCATATACGCACACCTCACTTTCATCCAACTTGTATATGTGTGTGTAAGTATGGCCGCTAGACTATACAATGCGAAAGAGTCATTCAGTTCATTACTGACCGTCATACGGTGCGGACGTCGGACGACGGACGGAGGAATTTTAATTCTCGCGAAGTTGTCGTCTCGATTATAATACAGTGGACTGTGTTGTGTTGTGATTATTCGATCAAGTTTCATCGGTAAGTTAACGTTCCGTTTGTAATGGTTGTATAACCGTGATCTTGATGGTTCGTACTCCGTAGTCCAGAAATAACCGTTTTGGCACATCACACCGCTCTTTACCCTTGACGTGATACTGAACGAATTTGCAGTTTTTTTTCCCTTTTTGTGAAATGCAATTAGCCTAGATTTTAACCAAGCAATGTACGTATACTACGTATGATTGACAATCTTTCTTTTCATATTTCCAAGAATTTCATACACATCATTGCAGTATTCAACTGAAATGTCGATGTATCACTTGTTGATTTTCGCCTTAGCAATATTATTTAAATATTTGTCGACAGTCTGTGTCGATATAATTATGTTAAGTAATTGTGTTATTAAAATTGCACGGCAACATATGTATATTTAGTAGTGCCTTTTACGACTCTTGTTCGTAGTATTTTTGCATCGTAAGAACTTAGTGTTGGCAATTTTTCTTGGTTTTCAAGGTTGGGTGGTCAAGTCGATTCGTTCCGTCAAGTTTTTATGAGGAACAGGAACGTAGGTCTTGACTATTTTGGCCAAGACATGGTTTCTTGGCTTGAGAGCTACTTTTTCTGCTAAAAGTGACTGTTGTTTGCCCTTATTTGTACATTGCGGGCGTATTATTTCTAAAACAGTAGGTCGTTTCAGTCGCTCGTTGCAGTGTGCATGTTATAAGTCAGTGAGTGTTAACAGGTCATTGTGTAGCTTGTCAGTCAGGCGACTCTACCTCATTATTATTTACTATTGATCCTTTTGCATGACATACTTCTAGTCCTTTGTGATTTCCAAGGAATGAAGGCATCAAAAGATTGATGTTATAAATACTATTAATCAATCTATGAAGGTCTAGAATTCTTTCGCTTTTTAATGTCAAATCATATGTAATCCTGTCTTAAGCGTTGTTTCTTCTGAAATCAAGGTTTCATCTTCGAGAAAGTACTTGTTTATAACTTATAGTAGTGCTAGACTTATTTAATTTTACACCTATATTGAACTGCTATTGACTGACTGCGGTCTCCGTATCATAACAGACTATTATACTATAAATTATTATTGTTTACGTACGGTCTGCTGCATGTTTTATTTTATCGGTTATGACTTTATGACTTACTATTAGTCCTTGTGCTTGCATTCTTTTCCGCCTCTCTCCCATAGCCCACGATTAAATAAAATTCTTCCTGTGTCTCTCAAACTGAAGTCTAGTTCACCATCTTTCCTTATGTTTGCCATTTATCAATACTCTCGAGAATTTTATCCTATTTAGGTTGGATGGCATACAGTATTTTCTTTGGCTTCGAATTTTGGCTAGGAATATTGATTCTTCAGAAACCTTTAAAGCGATTTTAGTTTTCCTCAAATCGGGCCAGCAATTTCTTTAAACACTCTTCGCTTTTTCTCATAGTTTTGAATTTGGCCATGCCCACTTGAGAAATTCTCGTGTATACTTTACCTACAAGGGTAGTGTGTAGTATTTAAAAAAAAATGTTTGCATCACAGACTTGATCTGTAAAAAAAAAACACGTCTAACTACATTTTGACATTTGGTATTTACGCCTTGAATTTTAACGTATTTTAATTACTCAGATACCCGCAAAACGAGACACAATAGTAAAACAATAACAGCGCGGTCTCATAGGACCGGTTGGGGATTCAAACGTTAAGTATGAAATTTGAACTTCAGGCAACCTGTAAAAGATGTCTGTAGTGTAATGTAGTCTATAGAGTAGGTTAAATGAGCAAGGTCAAAATCAGATGTCTCATCAATCATTTACTGCACTAGTGTTATTTGTCTTCACAACGTTCTTTCATGATTAATAACTTGGTGCAATATTTTCCATGATAATGAATGTGTGAGACTTGCATCTAATGGCATGATATATAGCGTAGAAGTAGTTTAGTAGGTAGACTTATCAATCAAGTTAGTGTGAACTTCAACGCTGTCTATTATCTAGCCCCTACTGCGAGAACGTTGTAAACGACAAAATGCGTTTTTTGCAAAGTGGCATTTTTCTAATGGCACTTAATAAAAAAGTATTTATGGCAAAATAATATAATGATGCAGTTAACCTAAAAATAAACAATTGGCCAGAAGTAGCTATGGTTAGAGAAGATTGGAAAAATGTAAGGAGAGCATTTGCGCTGCAGTGGGACACAAAAAGCAAAGTAGCTCTAGTCATAATGTCGTCTTGATATAATTTATCATCTACTTCCTTCCAATCTGATCCTCATTTAGGAAATAGCAGTCTTCTCACCGTATCTATTAATCTCTCCACATCTTCTTTTTTATTTGTTCACTTCATGACCACCCATTGCTAACGTGATAAAAACATGAAACGATATACTGGTCATCATGCCATATGCATCCAATGTCAGATAATTGAATTGGAGTTAGTAGTATAAGATAATAATACTGACAGTTATTATTATATGCACTGTCTGTCATGGATTTTTATTACGCCTTGCTCATGTTTCATGGGAATTCCATCCTGTTAATTTTCTATATAATTGGAGTATGCACCTGCCTTGAAATATTTGTTAGCAATTGCAATTAGGAGACGCTATATTTTTTTTTAATAAAATCTTTTAATTTCAATTAAAATTCATCTCCCTAGCCTTTTCCCAATTAGCTTTGGGTTGGCTTTCAGTCTTACTAGATGAGGTGATTGACACGGAGTGACTATCAAACCCACAGAACATATAAAGGAAGTTAGAAAGGAAATAGTTCCTGATTTGTATCGGAACGCGTGTCGCCGTTTGTCTCCCACTCTTTAACTCCACTACAGGCAAGAAACCTATACGGACGCGCATTACGCACACTAGTAGACAACGCACACTTAGATCGCAACTTTGCTATTGGTTGTATCACACATGCAAAAAAGCAATTTAGGGCGACTAAAAGGTCGATAATTCATATCGATGAAATTCAAAAATAACGGATAATATTGTCGACTAGTTATCGTTATAATTTAAGGTGCTGTACCAATACGATGTATTTATTGGTACACCTGGTTATATAAAAAAGTAATATAAATGTTATATTAAGAATAAAAAATAAAATAAAACAAAACTATAAAATTAAAACATTTGGTTCCGAAAAACCTCTTATGCCTACTTTTGAATTATTTATCAAAAAATTGTTCAGTTAGAGAAGTGATGCTAATTACATATTCCAAAGCGTAGATTTCTATGGAGAAGAACGTGCAAGACTCCGTATCTCCGTAATCTCGGTTACTCTCTTTTATGGTTTTTATTATGTAAATAAATAATTAAAAAAAAGTAAAAGACGCATGCTCAGGCACACTCTCTTCAACCTTTTTAAAGCAATGGAATGATCCAGTCACTCTTCGAGACATTTGAGTGAGCATAACAAACTCTCAATTACCATTCCTTTTTTATGTCAAACAAGTTATAGCCTATAGGTAGTATATTAACAGATAAACATATTTTTTGCTAAAAAGACAAGTGTGTTGAATACAATACTGTTGAATACCACAAGAGAGCCAAGAACGGCCATCACCAATTACTCACATGTATCATACGACGTTTTTCAACACATTTGTAAGAAAAAACAATTTAGCTAACTATTACATTACACAACAGTAAAACTAGTATAAATAATTGTAACATAGCGGTAAAAAATGAAATTTGTTTTCTTATGCGTACATCAAAATTAAGATATAGTCTTTTGATTATATTACCTAGTCTTATGTTTATACTTGCGTAAAAAGTTTTTATGATACCTAACGTCTTTCAGAGTGACAATAGAATAAAATTCATTTTCTATGTATTTTTTTTGTACATACCATAAACTAGTGCTTGACTGCAATCTCACCTGATGGTAAGCAGTGATGCAATCGTTGATGGTGAGGCGCACTAGTTTTTTGTTGTATATAATTCAATTTAATTAATACAGCCGCCAAACTTCGCTCAAATATATCACGCCAAAAATCACGGGCATTCTTAAATGGCGGCCATAGACCACAAAGTAAAACAAATTTTATTTGTATTAAACTGGACGAAATTGCGTGAAAAATTACAAATAAGACACTAATTTATACTATTGAATGAAAAATACTTAACCTATTGATTAGTATTAAAACTCTGTTCGAGGACGAATAGGTGAAACAAAACCGTTTTAACTACACTACATTATAGCACTAATAATAAAATATTTAAAAAATAATAACTGCTACAAGAAACCAAGTTATTTTAATAGATCGATAATGGTTACAGTTACAACTTGGTACAACACTATGTCCATGGAGTGAAGTTGTCAAATTCAAGACATAGTTCTCCACACGTGATATCGCAATGAACACATTACATTGCGCGCTTGTTTACTCAGTACAAGATTGTACCAATGAATTGCACACAATGTATAATTTTGCATGTCATTGCGATTTTATCGTTATAATGTACAAATTCCATAATATTATCATTATAATTATAAATATCAATTGTATTTAAAGGTTTTTAGACTAATCGGTGAAAAGAAATCCCTTCTTGGGCTACACTACACACTTGGTATTTTTTACGACACGTTGCGATAGCGCAAGTCGGCATAACTGATATTTTTCACGGAGCTTCATACACAATAACAGTAAGATCGCGATTGACGACCGGTGTCAATCAAATTTCGGTTGAACCAAAATTGAACTATGACAATTTGGCGTACATTGAGGCACGCCTGCCCCGCCTACAAGGCCATTCTAACTTCTTTCAACTGTTCTGTGATCAAACCTCTACAACCCAGTTTTTGTTTTGTTTTGTTTTTTATATAAACTAGTGCTTACCTGATGGTAAGTAGTGTTGCGACCGTTGATGGTGAATCGCACTTGTATAGTTTTTTAGTTACTGGGCCACACAATGCTCTTTTGGCGTCTGACTACCTGTAACTTTTGTTAAAGATCTACGAATGACAACCGGACGGTTTTGCGTGCTTTTTGAGGCATGGGATATCAGTAATATCCTTGTTTGATGTAAATAAATATTATGAATACTGAACAGCTGAAATAGATTTGACGAAATTTTGGTCTAATTTGCAATTTAGATGAGTTTCTTACACGCGTACAGACTCGCTGGCGCGACTTCACGTTGTATATTCCAAATATTAGTTGCCAGACCAGTTTTTTTGCTACATTTTTTAGTTGTAAGAGTCATAAAACTGTTCGTCCACGTGGGTTTTGAGTGATACCTGAGTTTCGCCACGTGACATGATGTAATAAGTTCATTATCTTTCTGTTAGATAGTTTAGGTACAAGCTAGGTCGTAGTATGTGTATGTTTTAGTCTATTATTACCTATATTAATTTCGGCTATCGTTTGAACATTATTTCACCTGATGGTAAGCAATGGTGTGGTCAGAGATAGAGTATGCTTGTCGAGAAGTAACTCATGACGTTTTTTTTGACGCGGGTGAACCATTCAATGACTTCTCTCGCTCTTGATTTCTTGATTGAAGTGAGAGAGCACGTCCACGTTTAATGACTAAAACTACATCGTATGTCCTTCATTTGTCCTTTACGTTCTAGAGTAATCCTTTCAAACATTTCTGCAGGCCAAGTCATTCATGACTTAACCTATCACATACCCGCAAAACGAGACACAATAGTAAAACAATAACAGCGCGGTCTCATAGGACCGGTCGGGGATTCATGAATTAAATATCCCTTTTTTGAGGTGGAGAAAGTAGGAGAAGACATCAAATGATGTCTTCCACTCTAGGGTGGAACGACAGGACTTGTCCGAATCCGAATTCCACTCACTGAACTCACCTGATTGTTCGAAAGGATCACGACTGCCCTGGAACACAAAAGGAAACTGAAGGGACATGGTGGGATTTTAGTCAGTCAAAATTTCACACTTCCACTCGCTACATCATCATCTGTCTAGACTTTTCCCAACTATATTGGAGTCGGCTTCCAGTCAAGCCGGATTTAGCTGAATACCACTACTTTACGAGGAGCGGCTGCCTACCAGACCTCCACAACCCATAAACTGGGGCAACAATTCCTCTCGCTACACGAAGTGTGTCCCTACCCAGTGTGACATCATCAAGCATAGCCTATTAATTAACACCAAAGGTCTTCCTGTCAACTACGATTAAAAATTTCTGCCATGCTGGTTCACCTTGACTCTTAAATGTCGACAGTCGTGAATCGCGACGTTAAATATTGGAATTAAGTATTCTGAAGAGGTCTTGATAACTTTAAGTAGAGGAAGAAAAATGCTGTGACAGAAATAATTCAGAGAACTGGTTTAATTCCTCATTACTACAGTTCAATATTCTCGTACTTGTAGAAGCGATCAGCTGAGTTCCTTGTATTCTATAAATAGATTCTGAAAAGTGCCGTTATGGTAGCAGTCTCATAGCCTATAGAATTTTTTTTTCAAAATTCAATTGTTAATCTGAATTCTGGTGCAACCACGATCTTATCGTCAATAGCAGTTTACTTATTAAAAATCTTAAAGTGTGTATATTCAGTAGGTCTGACAAAAGGTCGTAGCCTATTTTTTAACCCCCTGTTTCCAAACTCATTTTCTCTTAAATAATTTATATGGTAGAAAAACATTTGCTCAGTCTAGTCAGTCAGACGTAGATTTATTTTCTTCTAATTTTAACCTGCCTTTTAACCTCATCTATTTCTTACCCTTATATCAAATTATGTATTACATTTTAGTCCTTTCGAAAGTGTCCTTCATAAGCTTCTACTTACGAAGACCGGGGCTCTAGCGGTTAAAGCCCATCACCTTCCTGCCCTTGTCCCGTTTTATTTGGGGTCGGCGCAACACGTCTTTTTCTTCCATTCTGTCCTGTCACTCGTCACGCTAGCACTCACTCCCTTTTCTTCCATATCACTTCTCACACAATCCATCCATCTTTTCTTTGGCCTCCCTCTCCCTCTCCATCCATCCACATGTAAACTCATAACTCTTTTAGTAACTCTTTTTTCTAAGTCCTTGCAACAATACTACGAGTAAAACATTATAACCTAACTATAATAGCACCACGTGTAAGTCACGTGCCCACTGATTATACGAGTCCGTTCGCCCACCTTATCACTAGGAAACCGGCAACTACATGACGTGAACATCAATTATGGCTTTTTATACCATAACACACATGTTCAATGGATGATCATTCATTCTGTGACACCACTGCGTCAAGAAACGTCGTGGATAGAATGAACTTACACCAAAAATGTAACAATTTGTAAAGTTTAAATCTATGGGTACAATGGCGGTCTTATCGCCGTCAGCGATATCGGCCAGACATTCTTAAGATAGATAGTAAGAACTTAAATAATACAGGGGGCAGTCTTCGGTGTACGGCATTTTTTTTTAAATTGTTCAAAGGTGTTATCGTAGCCCTCGCAAAAAGGGCAACTTATGGACCACTGAAGGTTTGAAACAGTAAAAGTCTGACATTCCTAAATGATTTCGCCTGTTCTGGGTTAGTGGGAAGAGTTCTAAGATGACTTCTTACCACAAAAAAGGGCATATAAGCATCTGTTCTATGTACAATACTAGTAATCAGAAGCACCTGGTTAGATTTGAAGCTAAAGCGAGAACTACAATAGATCGATGCGCACGTGGGCGACGCCTGAGTTGTACGTAGAAACGCGTTGCGTGGCGTGGGTCTAATGTAGCTCTACAAGTCTAGTTGCCATATATAATCTATTGAGACGGACACGCCTGTATCAGCGTATATGTCCTACGCGGGGCAAATGTAGTTTCTACCTTTGCAGAGTTCGAAAAAATATTAGGTACTAAGGGAGATGGAGGCCCAAAAAAAGATCGATAGATTATGTGAGGGCAGGGAGAAGAAGAGATGTTTATAGAACGTGTCTTTTCCAGCCATAACTTTGCTATTAGCATGGAAAACTCTGTGTTATCAGCTGTTATCTCTGTCATGGGTGAAGAGCCTCGTCTAGTGATTGATGGCTGTTACTAATTAGTTCTAGACTGGACATGTGACTTTCGTTAACATGCGCTTTGGTTATATAAATTTGATGATAAGAAAATGATTCTGTCTTACGTAGTTGGTTTTGGTTTTTAAGAGACCCCTCTTTTTTCGTGAGGGAAATGATCGTAGGACTTTGCGCTACACAGTTTCCTTTTCAAAAATGTGCTACTGAGCTTACGAGCTGTCGATGACTTGGGCTCGGTTCTTATTTTACGGCCGGACGGTGCTCTCTATGAGGTCCTTTGTCCAGTAGTATGTGATACGTTTTCATATAACGCTTTTAATAGTATACGACGTGAGTAGCACCGTGCCATTTTTGTGACAAAAGATGTTTTTTGGCAGTATCTGCTCTAAAGAGTATATCAAGTATCATGATTCATTCAAATGCTTTCTCTTGAATATTAGCTAATTTTACGTAAAGTTCTCTGGTCATGCTATCATTTACGGCCTTTTTTTCGTATCACTCTGTACACAATCCATCCATATAGTGAACCTCCCTTTCCCTCTACATTCTCACATCCACATTTTTTTTTCGGCTCCTCGCCCTCTCCATCAATCCTTCCTTATGTATATTTCATTCTTCAACCGTTCTTGCCTGTCAACCGTCAGGCTAAAACTTTCTCTTAATGAAGTTAGTCCTATCATATCTCTCTATATCGAATTATCCACAACACACTGACTTTGTGTACTCACACGTTGAGATTGTTCTACATGATTGTATATATACTTACGAGAATAATATGATTCAGTATTCTACCTTGGCATCACATGTAGGGCATGTATCATACCATCCAGGTTCATAATAGACTGCATCTTGGCTATTATGTAAGTTTTAGAAACATTTACGAACGATTTACGTGTTTCCATTTTACTACGCTAATGTGTTTGTATTTCTGAGCCAAAAGCTACTTGTAAATCTATCTTCACTTTGGGTTCAAAGACCAAATACTGTGAATATTTTTGTGTTAAATATTTCATCTATCATCGGAGTAATTTTGGTTATTGCATTAGCAAATTTGGCCGATTATCTTGTTCAATAACCATGTTATTTGAAGTCAGTGCATCATCATTTTTTCTTCCATTCATCCATGTCTACCTTCACGCTTTCAATCACTCCCTTTGCTTTCACGTTATTCTTCAAAACTTTCAAGGTTATGTCTTCTTCTTCCTGCCCTTGATCCATATTACTTGGGATCGGCTCACCACGTCTTTTTCTTCTATTCTGTTCTATCACGCGTCACCCGCATCATCCTCCTAGCCTTTTTCCCAACTATATTGGGGTTAGCTTCCAGTCAAGCCGGATTTAGCTGAACGCGTCACCCTGTTACTTTAAAAATCATGTATGCATTGATTATTAAAAATGTTAAAAAAATAAAGTCAACGTTAAACAAATCGTAATGAATATTGAAAATAAAAGAATACTAATTGTTTCCCCGATGACGTGTTTCATTCATCAGCTACTTATCATGCCGTGCACCTATTTGTATCAGCTGATATCCACGTGATATTCCGTTGTGTTACGTAAACTGCACTAGGTGCATATTTCCGTGATTTCCAGAGTCAGCATTTTAGAACGTGATTTCTCGGCGTTACTAACCATGTCCCCTGTTTGTGGAGACGACTATTTGTGTCTTGACTTAAAAAAAGGTCTTTAGAGAGTTCTTCAGTCTGAATGTCGGCCTAGAGTAGAATTTTAGACTTGGGACAGACATAGCACAACGGTTATAAACACAAAGTATTACAGAAGAAGAAAAGAACAGAATGCGTTGAGGGTGCCAAATCTTTCTCGGCATTATGTAGGAGTCATAGACTGGGTTTATGCAAAAAATTAGTTTCAAAATCACACACATACACACACGCACATACATACACACACATACGTTACACGTTACATTTTTGGCATGCTTCACTTGGTAAAAATAGTCTGCGGTCAAGCTTTGGTCCTTCGAGCTACACTTCTAACATTATGTTTACAGTGAAAGGACTATTTTTTTATTGTTCCACGATATTTGGCCAAAAAAGATGATTCTTTAACAAAATCTTTTAGAGCTGTCATCATCATCATCGTCATCTGCCTAGCCTTTTTCCAACTATATTGGGGTCGGCTTCCAGTCAAGCCGGATTTAGCTGAATACCAGTATTTTACGAAGAGCAGCTGCCTACCAGACCTCCACAACCCATTAACTGGGGTAACACAGTACTTCATGGCAAGACTGGAGTCAGATTTACTGGCTTCTGACTATCCGTAACGACTGCCAAAGATCTCCAAATGACAGCCGGGACCAACGGCTTAACGTGCTTTCTGAGGCACGGAGGAAACTCGTTATGTTAAGATGGTCACCCATCCACAGACCAACCTAGGCAAGCGTTGCTTAACCTTGAAGATCGACCTGTTATTATTTAGCCACGAGCTCCTCAAAATCTTTCAGAGCTGTATCAAAGTAAAAGTCAAGGACATGAACTATTGATTTTGTATTGCATACCTCCAAATTCCAAAGTATATAAAAAGCTGTACTGAAAACGACATTCTTTAATATCGTGTGAAACCCACGACACGTATTTGCTACGTATATACTTCCAGTATTAATATTATAATTAATTCGGTTACCAGTTTGCACTAGCTACTCTCAATGTCAAATTGAATTTATTATAGACTTCTTGCTATAGGCTTAGCTTATTAACTTTCGCATTAGGTATCGCATTATAATTGTGTACCTACTTATTCTGTCTTCCTGGTTTTGGATTCGGTTTAAAAAACCAGTTCCTTAGCTTTGTCTAGAATTCTAGTTTAAATAAGTATCCTGGCATCGTGATGTGTCCCGACTAGATGTTCAATTGGCTTCTTACTCGTGAGAGACAAAAATTGTTCGACAGTAAAGAGATAAAAACTTTGAAATCGTCAGATGACTCCTCCCGCTCTAGATGTTTCGAGAGAGAGAAACTTTTACTGACTAAAAACGAATTGGTTTTCCTTCATTTGTCTTTTGCGTTCCAGGGTTGCGGTAATTCGTCCAAGTAGACAATGTTCCAATCCTGATCTCGTTCTAGGCATGTTAAAATTTTAGAGGCTTTTATATTTCATTAATTATTTAGTACTTTATAAGTCTATATTATTCCAATATAGCTAGTGTGAACTAAATAATTAGCTATTTTGACTAATTTCTCATAATAAGGTACTTTAGATATTATGATAGAAATATAATTTTTTTCGTATGTTCTTTTTCATATTCTAGGTCCGGCAATTAGACCAAAATACTAGACTAATTAAATTTAATAGCACTGATTCGGATTCAAAAGGTTAAGTGATGTAGATCATGATATCAAGTAGTGTCATCGCTTTACATCGACCTTGTGAGCACCACTTAACTTCTGGTCTCAGATAGTGTCAATAGATTAGCAGATATTTACTTTTCCATCTACTTGCATAATTACTAATTAGTCATTTGTCGTTTAGCAGGCTTTGTTGAAAGGCTCATAGTTATGTCAAGGATGGTTATAAGAAAGGGAGAGAGTGACCGCGATCTTGGAACCCAAAACGCAATTGAAGGAATGCAGGTAGATGAAGAAAGGATAGATGTAGAATGTGGATGGCTATAGGAATAGAGAAAGACGGAAGAATCGATGAAGGGACTGTGAATGGTATTATGACTAGAAAGACACTGACTAACTGAGTCGACAACTGATAAATATGTAAAAAAAAGACATTAAGAGTAAACTCAAACTAATTTATGATTAAAGCAAAACATTGATGATGAAACGAAAGATTCGGAAGAGAAGTTTGAAAAGAAACTACCAGCTAAACATAAATCAACAGTACAACCGTCCGTTATAAAGGATGTAACTCGAACTCAAGAAGCCGCTAACTATAGCTAAGTACATACGAATAATACCTTGATCTTCACACGGCGACGGAACAAGTTATTTCTAGATGTTACCGGTAACATTTGTATTATCTTAACGGCTTGGAAATTTTCTTGCAAGCGTTGGATCATTTGGTCTTGTTCTTTGCATAAAACGAAACGATTAATTCACCAATGGATCTGAAAGGTGGTCTGATGGTGGATGGTGCTAAAAAAGCAGAGAAATATGAAAGAAGTAATTTTCTTCAATGTCAATATCTGGTACATGACAACTGTCATTGTCAAATTCGGAATGGAGAAAGATGATAGGTCCTTGCCTACAATAGATGTCATTGTGTCGTGTGGAGAAATATGTATCGATGATGCAACTTTTATGCATACGCAATTAATTAAAATCTCGCGATATAGACTTAATAATTGTTTAATGAGTACGCGTTTATCATCCATCATAGTTGTGAAACCGTATCATCTTTACCTCACCTTCTTGGTGACAAGCTATTCTAATCTTGTTATGATTTTGAATATACAGATCTAGGATCAAACAGCTTTTGACATGTAACTAAAATAATACAGAAAATTAAGTTATATCATAATTTAACCACTAAAATTTTATTTAAATTCACTTAGGTAGTCATGCAATCAAGCTTTAGCAATTATGGTATCCTAAAATCATTCTCTCTTAAAAACAGCTGCAATTGATTCAGTAGTCGATTCTTAACACACTACTTTCATGTTCGTGTTCATTTAATGTGTTACATATTATTATGTTGAGTAGTCTTTCCAAAACTTTTCGACACCTGTCACCTGTTCATGTATTTTCTTCGAATAGTCATTTCAATCATTAGCTCGACCTTCACACGTATTTGTGACCATTTATTTTTGTAACTGTTCATGCACTCTGGTGCGTTCTTGAAATAATTTAGTGTTACGAGACAAGTAGAATTTATGAAAGTAAATAATACGTTTATCAATCAAGGTGTAAATGTCCTCTGTAAAAGCTATTAAGTAGCGGTATTTCTATTGAAACAATTGATTTAGAATTTTGAGTTCTGTATTTTGTAACGGTTTATGAGTATATATTTAGATGATGAAAAGGGAGATGGAGGCCCAAATAAAAGATAGATGGATTGTGTGAGGATTGATATGTAAGAAAAGGAAGCTAGCTCAGCTAAATTGGAACAGAATCGAAGAAAAAATATGTTGTGACGACCCCAAATAATATGAGACAAGGGTAGAAAAAAGAAGTAATTACAACAGTTTATTTGCATGATTGTCCGATATCGTCTGGTGAAGTAATGATGTAGCTTTATTACAATTCCAAAGTTATCCTAGAAGAAGAATAAATAAATTAATCAATAGACAAACTGCTAATGAAATGGGGATTATAATGTTTTTTTTTTATTATAGTCATCTAACATCAAAGTCACTATCAGCTTTTTCTTCGAAATCTGCCTCACCTCACATAATCAACAATCATATAGGCATACATACTTCATAACACAACATACCGGTCTCGCAAATTGAGCTAATTCGATCTAATTTGCTTGTTATAACACCCACACCGATTCTCGGCATGAGCAATCATTGGGACGGACATATCTTTCTATATATAGACTTTGTTATGTCACGTAAGGGTATATGGACATGTAGATAGACGGACAGTTGTAAAAGAAAACATACACTTGGCATGACTTGCTAGGTTGTGACTGGCAGCATATTATATGCTTGTTGTCGTCATCATCAACTTCAACTTTTTGCCCTTGTCTCGGATTTCTTGGGGTGAGCACAATACGTGTTTTTTTTTCTATTCTGTCCTGATCACCCGTTATGCTATCACTTACACCCATTTCTTTCGTATCAGTCGTTATACAATACTTTTAGGGATCAGAAGTGAAACAGATAAAAAATGAATAAACAATCTTTAATCACACTTTCACAAAATTATAAGATTATGAAGTAGGTACTAATGAAATAAAATCACACGATAACGGTCAAGTAGCAAGTCCGTCCTCAACGCCGACCAAACGAAAAAAGGGGGGTTGCCGCACCGCGCGCCTCTTTTATAGACTACCGTCGGCCGCCGCCTGATGGTGTGACGTCACGACGACGCCTCGCCTCCAGTTGCCAACACGGCCTCTCCTTCAGTTGCTAACACGGCCTCTCCTGACGCTCTGACGTCCTCGTCAGCTCTAAAAGATGGTCCTGCCTGATCTGTAGTAGTGTTTTCCAAGTCTTCATTGTCTCCTGTAATTTAATCAGACATCATCTGCCTAGCCTTTTCCCAACTATATTGGGGTCGGCTTCCAGTCAAGCCGGATTAAGCTGAACACCAGTATTTTACGAGGAGCGGCTGCCTACCAGACCTCCACAACGAATTAACTGGGGTAACACGGTACTTCATGGCAAGACTGGAGTCAGATTTACTGGCTTCTGACTATCCGTAACGACTGCCAAAGATCTCCAAATGACAGCCGGGACCAACGGCTTAACGTGCTTTCCGAGGCACGGAGGAAACTCGTTATGTTAAAATGGTCACCCATCCACGGACCAACCTAGGCAAGCGTTGCTTAACCTTGAAGATCGATCTGTGCGGCTGTTATTATTTAGCCACGAGCTCCTCAAATCAGACATTACGCAAAAATACAATTAAATTTAAAATTAAAAAAAAAAAACCCCCGACTACTCTTCACCTCTCAGGTCATGATGACCTTGAAAACCTGCACCGATTTCCATCAAAAATAGCTAAGAACACTCTCGACTGATATACCTTTCAAATAAAAACCTCATTAAAATCGGATCATCCGTTTGGGAGCTACGATGCCACAGACAGACACATATACATTTACACACACAGACACGTCATGCTACGTTCACACGCACGCCGACACTTGTCCGATTCGCGGCATTCACGTTCACAGGCACGTTCACGGGCTCGGGCGTACCGTTTACACGCTCGTGAATGTGAATGTGCACGTTGAATGTTGAGTTGAACGCGCGCGTATGAACGTACCAACAAACTTATAACACCCCATCGTTTTTGCGTCGGGGTTTAAAAAGATAATGCGCATTACACATAAAATGTGACACATAGAAATCTTTGCTAAGACACACCGAGTATATACGAGTAACTTGGTCGCGTTGCAGACATAGGCACCCAGTTAGCGTGTCTCACAACGGCTGTAGGTATAGGCACAAAGTGAGCATACCGCCCAGACTTCTACCAACACTGTAGGCATAGGCTCCAAGTTTGCATATGTCGGCGCTTGATCGCCATCGAGGTTGACGTCACACAAAATACACAGGCACAGTAATATAGAACGACAGGAAAAGTGAGTGATAATAAAGAAATACCTTACTTCAGTTCTGGAAAATCAAATGAAAGTACAAACCGTAGAGTGACTAATAATAAATTTGTTCCATTACATGCGAGACTCACAAAATCTACATACGATTCAGTAAATGCATTCCACGGGCGGCGAAAGAGTGTTTTTATATTTCAATTACATCGGTTTTTATACCCAGCAAATAAGAGAATTTAGGCGGGAAAAACATTACACTTAATAAAATCCACTATGAGGGTAGAAAAATACTTAAAATAAATAAATGAGAACGGAAGTTGTCACAGTAGAATTTATTGTGACTGTAGCGACTACGATCATCAACATCTACACATGACGTCACAGAATCCTGCATCGCGCAAGCAAAGTTCTCCGCGTGATTTGAATAGATACAACAGCCCGAAATCATCTATCGGGCAGTTGCCCACCGGACATAACACCTCGTCCGGTCGGAGGATCCTCCCTTTTCAATGGAGGTATGTGGGACTTTACTCTCTGTCCACCTACCTCCGGTGACCCTCGATCATGAACGTCAGCGCAACCTTCGTGCAGCAACCACGTCGTGACGTCATCATCACTTCCTCAAGCTTTCGAGCAGCGAGCCACGCAGCCAGCACGGCTATCATGACCACCAGCATGCCTAACTGGACATACCTGGTCATCACCTTCAACCTCATCATCGACCTTGGCACACCGCACCTTCGGCCAGTCATATGAAGAGCTACGAAGAACCTCTCCTGGTCGACGCCAGCAGTCAAGCCCTACGTCGCACAGTCCGGCTCCGACTCACTGGAGCCAGCTGTATAACTCCGACCCACTGGAGCCTGCAGCATCATCCCGACTCACTGGGACATCATCATCCCGACCCACTGGGACATCATCACCCCGATTTACTGGGACATCATCACCCCGACTCACTGGGACATCATCATCCCGACCCACTGGGACATCATCACCCCGACTTACTGGGACATCATCACCCCGACTCACTGGGGCATCACCGCAGACAGTTCCGACTCACCGAGAACTATGCGGATACCGGTTCCGACTCACTGGAACCAGCAGCATTACTCCGACTCACTGGAGCCTTGCAGCATCGTTCCGAATTCTATTAATTACTCAGATACCCGCGAAACGAGACACAATAGTAAAACAATAACAGCGCGGTCTCATAGGACCGGTTGGGGATTCAAACGTTAGAGAGTGATTCTATTGGTAAATACTATTTCAATATGAGCAGAATTAATCATTTAAAAGGAAGTTGTTTCATATTAATTTCAACAATATTTTGCAATATTCGAAAGGAAGTTGTCAAATTAAATCCTCATATTAATTCAAGAGGGTATTTGCAATATTTACAAAAGAAATTGGAAGGCAGTTTGGTTTTGCGCCCACACATACCTCCCCGTGGCTGTCGGCATAGGCACAAAGTTAGCATACCGCCCAGACTTCAACACTGTAGGCATAGGCTCCAAGTTTGCATACCTCCCAGTGGCTGTCGGCATAGGCACAAAGTTAGCATACCGCCCAGACTTCCACCAACACTGTAGGCATAGGCTCCAAGTTTGCATACCTCCCAGTGGCTGTCGGCATAGGCACAAAGTTAGCATACCGCCCAGACTTCAACACTGTAGGCATAGGCTCCAAGTTTGCATACCTCCCAGCGGCTGTCGGCATAGGCACAAAGTTAGCATACCGCCCAGACTTCCACCAACACTGTAGGCATAGGCTCCAAGTTTGCATACCTCCCAGTGGCTGTCGGCATAGGCACAAAGTTAGCATACCGCCCAGACTTCAACACTGTAGGCATAGGCTCCATGTTTGCATACCTCCCAGCGGCTATCGGCATAGGCACAAAGTTAGCATACCGCACAGACTTCAACACTGTAGGCATAGGCTCCAAGTTTGCATACCTCCCAGTGGCTATCGGCATAGGCACAAAGTTAGCATACCGCACAGACTTCAACACTGTAGGCATAGGCTCCAAGTTTGCATACCTCCCAGCGGCTATCGGCATAGGCACAAAGTTAGCATACCGCACAGACTTCAACACTGTAGGCATAGGCTCCAAGTTTGCATACCTCCCAGCGGCTATCGGCATAGGCACAAAGTTAGCATACCGCACAGACTTCAACACTGTAGGCATAGGCTCCAAGTTTGCATACCTCCCAGCGGCTATCGGCATAGGCACAAAGTTAGCATACCGCACAGACTTCAAGAAAATACTTGTCTTCAAAAATGCGACGCACGTCTCGGGAGTCCATTCATCCCTCCAGGGCAGCAACCAGGCAGAAGTTGCAGCTCACAGCGCCCGCAGTCCAGGACTCCAACTACACGGCGAGCACCGCGCGTACCAGGATCAAGTTTCTCCGTAGACTGCGACGTAGGCATGTGGACGCTGTCGGTCTTCATTGACACGCTCGTCGTGTTAGGCTTGGTTTTTACACCACCGTTCGGCCGTCCTTTGTCTTCTCATTTCCCGTAGCGGTTCACGGTTCTGACCTGTAAACATGCTTCCAAAACTTTCAACTGCGAGACAATCGTCTCAAATGATCACCAGTATAGCGGTGACGCAGGGCTGCGCGTCCTCACGCGGCTTCGGAATCGCAATCCCGAGACTTGCTACGTGACCTTCTACTCACAATATGGCGGCTACGATATCGGTTAGGACGCGGGGCACAAGTTTGTGAACCCGAACGACTCGATCTAACCATCCCAACTAGTAGTTGGCAACTACCCGCTTTTAAGTAGAAAAAAGAGAACTTTAAAGATCGAAACTAGTAATTTGTGGGCGAAACGAATCTTTATCCCACTTCTGATTTTAGGGATCAGAAGTGAAACAGATAAAAAATGAATAAACAATCTTTAATCACACTTTCACAAAATTATAAGATTATGAAGTAGGTACTAATGAAATAAAATCACACGATAACGGTCAAGTAGCAAGTCCGTCCTCAACGCCGACCAAACGAAAAAAGGGGGGTTGCCGCACCGCGCGCCTCTTTTATAGACTACCGTCGGCCGCCGCCTGATGGTGTGACGTCACGACGACGCCTCGCCTCCAGTTGCCAACACGGCCTCTCCTTCAGTTGCTAACAATACCATTTTTTTTGGCTTCCCTCTACCTCTTCATCCATTTACATGTATACTCCTAACGTGAAGGTCACGGGAATTCGACACAATTTGACACGATCACATTTAGAGGAGTCCTATGTCGAACAGTAAACGTCTTTCCGCTGAAATTATCAATGATGATGAAATGACTGCCCATACAATTGGAATTGTCAGTGTGCTCTTAATGTTCTCAGCTTGCTAGAGTGTACACTTACCTTTTGAATCTGAAACAGTATATTCTTGTAACTGCTAGAAAGGATGAAATATCACGGAAGAGCAAGCTTAATGGTTCTTAAATTGAGCTAATCAAAATGAAATTACGCTTAAGCAGGAGATCTGTTTGGGTTTGAATATCATTCGGAAGTTATCCACTGCTGAATATAACCTTTTTACAAACGTCGCCATTTAGATCATCTACCGGTCTCGTGCTAATCGCTTCCAGCAGATTCTCACAGCCTTTATCAGGTCATCCGCCTGTCTATTTTGTAAACATCTTACCGCGCAAATTTTAAGTGAAGTGGGCGTGAATTGAGCTCATTACTCCTAAGATTAGGTATAACAGCTACTTTAAGATTCATTGTTTTTTTAATGTGAGAAATTATCATACCTGCGAGTGTCAGACTTTTACTAACTAAAACTCACCTTTTTCTAGTTGCCATTTGCGTTCCGTAGCCGCGGTAACCCTTTGGAACGATATACCGGACCAGCTCGTTTCACGATGAGACTTTAACATGAATAATTTAATAATAAATTTTACAAGAATAATTCGATGTAGATAACTGGACATAATTTTTGGCAATAATAAAAATTATAAAACGACAGCTCGCGAATTTTGTTAATGCCCGGAAATAGGAAATTACAGAGCAAGGTGATCTACATAGCGCAGGAATCTGCAAGTTTTGTCATTCACTGTCATAGTGAAGGTTAGTAATGCGAATTATACATATAGTTGTAGGTTTCAGGAAGTTTCAATAAGTAAAAATGGGTGCAGTCCAAAACTAGAAAATCAGTTCACTCACGCGTGTGGCCGCTTCCTTCGCTAGCATTACTGCTTCGCAGAAGGACGCGATCGCATTCCATTCCCTAACACGGGTCATGCCGTTCGCAGAAGCTCCTCATCTACCTAGCCTTTTCCCAACTACGAGTATATTGGGGTCAGCTCCAGTAAAGCCGGATTTAGCTGAATACCAGTATTTTACGAGAAGCGGCTGCCTACCAGACCTCCACAACCCATGCCGTTCTCAGAAGCTGTTTAGGGTAAATAGGTTGACCCTAAGTTGGTAGAGAATGCCTAGGCATTAAGTCCGGCTTTGTAAATTGTGTTGTATGAAGACTAAATAAATAAATACATCTAAGGATGTAAGTGTTAAGCGGGAACTACAATGAATCGACTTGCACGTGGGTTACGCCTGATTTGTACGTAGAACGACGTCGCGTGGCGTAGGTTTAATGTAGCTATAGATATAAGAAAGGATATAATTTGGAAGGACACTGTTTTTTATATATTTTTTTTATTGATATGAACTACTGCAGCCTACGTGATGGTAAGCAGTGATGCAATCGTTGATGGTGAGGCTCACTAGCCTTTTATAAAGGGTGTAAAAAGACCCTTAACGAAAACGAACCCCATATTCTACTCATCACTGGGATTGTTTTTTTCTTCTAGACCATACCTGGGAATTCACTGGTTCCGGAGATATTGAAGGTCAAAGTAAACATTTCTTTTCGTTTTTTTTTTTCAAATTCGTATTCCAAGTATCATTAGTGAACTTTCTTTCGAACAAACATTATCAAAATTATCAATTTTTCATAACAAATTACGCATTTGAAGTTAGAAAAATGCAACGAAAACTAAAAACAACGAGCGCCTCACACACACAAGCGTGCGTTCGGTTCAACGACCAAGCACGAGCGGCCGAACGCGCAGCTGATCGGAATTATTATTAATTAATTATTTTTTAAAGATGAAAAATTTTTTTTTTTCCCAGCAATATTTTTTGGTCTAAGTTACTTAATTACATGTACAGAATGTGTAGTTATCGGCTTTGTGATCGGTCTTTTTACACCCTGTATATTTCTATGAATGTAGCTCTACAAGTTTAGTTGCCATATAAAATGTATGACGCGCTCAGATTAGCGTACGTAGCCCACGTGTGCACAACATTTACCATATGAAATTATAGCATGTGCAAAATTTAGATTACTGTGTCTTTGAAGTGTGCTAAATTTTGATTTTAAATGTAATTTTACGTTAATTAAGTTTAATTGCACTTAAACAAATTGCCTTTCTTTCAATCGGAACTTATCCGTCACTACTTAAACGTCATAGTTACATACATACTATATTATGTAATTTAGTATTAATTACTGTAGAGGTGAAGGGAGTTCAGGACACGTCACCAGCACGCCGCCATCACGCCAATTTACGAGTTGCAAATATTTTAATACCTAACTACTGAAATACGTTAATTTATTACGCTTGCGTATACTACTTTCATTGACGATATATTATAATATTAAATGCGTAAAGCCTTTTTAAAATCACCCGGTGCAGTGGTGAATGACTCTTTTTAGCGGAGCGATTCTCGCTCCGTTAGAAAGAGTCCAAGCAGCACAGCTGGTGACTTTTACTGACTAAGGTTCCAAAGTCGTGCCAAAAAACAGTGACTTTCTGAAGCCTAATACGTTGGTGGGGACCTAGTGTGGCCTTTACTCTAATTCGTGTTTCATCATCTCAGCCGAAATACGTCTACTGCTGGACATAGGCCTCCCCCAAGTTTTGCCACAACGATTAATCCTGTGCCTCTCGTATCCATCGGATTCCCGCGACCCTCGCTAGGTCATCGGTCCACCATAATTTATCATAATACAGTCCAATCATGAATAATGAGAAGCATTTAACAGAAGTGTCACCCACCCATGTAAAACCCAGCCTATCTGATGAACGCTTATCTTTACAACCTATCAAATAAAATACTACTAAACTTGCAGATCATGCGATCATACTTCAAAGGATTTTAAAACGGTATGTATAGGTACACGGTAGACGAATGTCAATGACCTGTAGTTTGGGTACAGAATAGATCACCTATTATGAAGAGTTACTGAGGACCATTATACATAGTTACACGTGTTACTTGCGTGTAGGGAATGCAATCCGGACTATCCGTAATCCGAAAAATCCGGATATCCGCACATTTTTACTCGACTTGTAAATCCGGATTTGAAAATCAAATCCGCGGATTTTCTGAATAATAAGAAATTTTAATTCGCGATGACATTATCTACTTTTATTATTAGTTTAGGACTAGCTTTTGCCCGTGGCTTCACCCGCGTGGAAGACGAATAACCAAGTAAATTCAGAAAAAAGATATCGTAACGTGGGTCCAATATAATTCGTGGTCTACCCGTATGACAAGTTGCAATATAGGCGTGCCCAAAAAAGACTGAATGTCTTTTAAGGCGCCAACCGTCATGATGCTGACAGAAAAAAGTATGAACTAATTACCAAAAAGTATGAACTAATTACCAACACATTCTTTGGGCACGCCATAATTATGGCTATAAGTCCCCACTTTGAGAAGTGGTTGGAAAGACGTCACTGCGTCTTTCTGCGCCGAATTTGTGCGAAAGATAAGCCCAGGTGTCATTATTGTACGGATCGATCGCCAGGAGGACACGGTGGAGCTTATGGTTAAGGTGTCTCGTTTGACTGTCTTGTCGGACGAACACTAGGTTCGTAAGGGCGAATGCTGAGCGTGGGTACTGGGCTCGAACTTGAGGTCAAGCAAATAGTGCTATTGGGTTTTTCCATTAAGAATTACTCTATGTCTGCCCGGAGTTTGGAAGTTGGTGGTATGATACCCCCATGCCTTTGAAAACAAGTCAAGCTTAGGGTCCTGAACCTGATTTCTCTCCGGTCGTGTTGAATTGCCTTTCCATCTGACTATAAGATTAAAAGAACAGAGAGTGCGCTAGTGTCTGCGTACACACTTGTGCACTATAATATCTGCAGTATACATCAGGCTTCCAGGTTTCAGTAGGCATCAGGCCACCGTGATCAAAATTCGGTCTGGAGGACTATTATTAAAGGTATGCTCCGTTTGGGCAATGACCACTCACGCCCGGTCCTGGTATGGCCCATGGACCGGAGCGTAAAGGAATGTGACAGTCGGTCGCCTGCTTCTGTGAAGCAGTAATGCTAGCAAAGGAGGCGGCTGTACGTGCGAGGGAATGATCCTCACGCTCCAACTCCCGGATCCAGACCCCGATTTCCAGCTACCGTAGGCGCAGGCTTGCGGATGGCGAGTAATGAGTAGCTCATAGACCCCGCCACAGCGCGTAGTGTGTCTCAAGGTGATACAAATCGTAGTGGCCCAGCTGGGTCGGAGCCTAATGTTGCCATGGGTTATGTGAATGGGAACCCCGGGACCCTAGAACGCAGACAAAGAAAAAGAAGAAGGGAGAGGAGTGGATTTTAGTCACTAAAATCTGATATCCCACTCTGCCCAGAACGGGAGAAGTCATTAGATAATTTCCAACACAAGAATGGAAAAAATATACATTCTTTGTCTTTACATGTTGGAAAAACGGCATTTTGGAGAGGCCGTGGCCTCTCCAAAATCCACACCGGGCTGGCCTAGTGTGGGTTTGTGGATGCTAAATATCCTAAAAGTTTTGGTTCTAGGACTTGCAGGTTTCCACACGATGTGAGAGCTACTGCTCTCAAAACGGCGAAGGGAAATCGTGTGAAGGGAAACATCATGTTAATAAAGTAATATAAGTAGGTTTGTTTAATTTTGATGAAAAATCCGGATAATTCGGATTGGACCCAAAATCCGTTTAAAAAAATCCGGATTTTTAAAACATAACGGATTTGCATTCCCTACTTGCGTGGTCTTTTTTGTCTATGAACGGCAGTGTTTTTTTATGTTTTTTTTTTTCTATTCAAGTCATGTCTTGTGTTCATTGAACTTGTTTTAATACTTGGTAAGTAGGCGTAATGAGATTAAAAACTAGATTGCCGATTAAGTTTCTTGCCGGTTCTTGTCCATAGGAAACGAACAATTGGAAGTGTATACCGTAGGCCTATTTGAAATAAAAACGTTTAGATTTAGATTGATTATTCGGTCAAACATTTGGGTCCTAAAATCCGGGTTGATCATGTTCACCAATTAAATAAAGTAAAAAAAATAATTGGTCCGATTTTGAAAACTCTTTCTCCATTGTCACTGAGTGAAATAGGCTTACTTATACAATATTTTCTACTTTTAATAGGGCGAAGCCACTAGCAGAAGCGAGTCGATAAAGTCTATTCACTAATCTTTTAAGCAACATAAATATAAAAAACCTAAACTAATTTTAATCTATCAGTATCAGTAACAAAACCCACAGTGGCCTAATGGCCTTTCAACTGAAATGTGAACATAAAATATTGCGAATACTTAACCTCGAGTAGCGAAAGTAAGACAGGTATTAAGACCTTGCCTTTGATACCATTCGGCAGTCACCATACGGGGTAATCTTTCAGGTCCTGGAACGGAAGCCAGAGAAGGAACATAGGAGTGGGTTTTAGTTAGTAAAAGCCTTGCCAGTATCCTAGTGGGGGTAGTTCAGGGCTTCATCCACTTTTGTAAAAATTGAGACAATATATTTTTTTTTTGACGCCCTTCAGCTCCGTCCTAGAGCGGGAGAAATCACCAGATTATTTCTCACCTAAAAAAAATATAAGTAAGTACAAAAGAATACCTACCATAATTATCATAATTTCACCTGAAAGACGTCCACTACTTAACTGGACGGTCTTATTCAAATGTCACCGCCACTACGGGTCAAGTGCTTCCGGCTATGTTGGCGATCTTGGTTCTTCTGCGGATATCTTCATTCCCAATGCAACTTCATTCGAGAATAGTTCTTTCTTTCCCTTTGGGTGAATTTAGTCCTTCTTTTTAGGCCCATTGTAAGCGAGGTTCTTATTTACAAACACAGGCAGTGTTTGCGCACGTTTAAGCCCCTGAAAGATTACTAATTGATTGCAAGTACGAGTATACTTCTAAGGATTCTCAGTTCCAATTGTGATTTAATTGAATCACAGTTCATGATGGCACGTTTAGCGATTGGCTACTGCGCTACATGTTGCGGGTTCGATTTCCGCACGCAACAACAAATTTTTATTTTGTAAGGAAATCTTTCAAAAGATTTCCTTTTCCATCTGCATCTTTCCATCTGCTGGGACTACAATAGTCCCAGCAGATGATAACTGTCAGTTAGTTTCTTCTTTTATATAAAATGATAGATGTGTATAGCTATTAGTGACTAAGTAATTAGTTAGGTAAACATAAACTTCAGTGTTTGTTTACATTAAGTACTTACCTAACAGGTAAGGAAATAAACTCGTTTTTGCATTAAGAATTTATTTCTTAAGGATGGTCCTGAGTTACCTTTTTTTTAATTGATATATACCAGTGCTTGACCGCGATCCCACCTGATGGTAAGCAGTGATGCAGTCGTTGATGGTGAGGCGCTCTAGTTTATACAATATATTTTTTACAATCTTAGTCAACTTTTTCTTTTCGGGAAAAATTAAATGTTACATAAGGGCCAAAGTTTTCTTTAGAAATATGTATTGCCAAATATTTTTGTAATTAGTGTCTATAAATAAATCGCAGGTGGCAGGGCAGGTCTCCCAACAATGTATGTTGTAAAAAAATATTGTGGCTTGGCAGTGATCAGCAAAAGTGGAAAACTATTTGTCACCGACGGGATATTGCAAAAATATGCGCAAAAGTACTGTGACGAAGTTTTCTTTCTGCCAAGTCCGTTGACCTCTCGCGCCGGGCCCTGGTACAGGCCATGGTCCGGAGCGAGGAGGGGTGGCAGGCAGTCGCCTCCTTCTGCGAAGCAGTAATGTTAGCGAAGGAGGCTGCCGACCGCGTGAGGCAACGCAACTCACGCCGTCGCCGCCGAGATCCCGATCCCGATTTCCGACCACCGTAGGCGCGGGCTCGCGGACAGCGAGCACTGGGTAGCTCGCCGTCCGGCAGTCTGGTAATAATCTGGACCGAGCCTAGTTGTCGACGGCACGTTCTGTTCCACGCGCGCCTCAAGGAGATGTCAGCAAACTGTAGGGGCCCGGCAGGGCCGAAGCCTCTGGGGAACACGGTATCCGAAAGGTTGTCACCGTGTCCCCCAGATTGATGGCAACGAAGGAACGGGGTAGGGGTTTAGTCAGTAAGAGTCTGACACGCCCTCCCGCTCCGCCCAAGAGTGGGAGAAGTCATTCTGATGATTCCCCTACCGGAAAAAAAAAAGAAAAAAAACCCACACGTACGTGATATGGAAGAAAAGGAAGTGAGTGATAGCGTGACGAGTGACAGGACAGAATGGAAGAAAAAAACGTGTTGCGCCGACCCCAAATAAAACGGGACAAGGGCAGGAAGGAGCTCGTGGCTAGATAATAACAGCCGAACGGGTCGATCTACAAAGTTAAGCAACGCTTGCCAAGGTTGGTTTGTGGATGGGTGACCATCTTAACATAACGAGTTTCCTCCGTGCCTCGGAAAGCACGTTAAGCCGTAGGTCCCGGCTGTCATTTGAGAATCTTTGGCAGTCGTTACGGATAGTCAGAAGCCAGTAAATCTGACTCCAGTCTTGCCATGAAGTACCATGTTACCCCAGTTAATGGGTTGTGGATGTCTGGTAGGCAGCCGCTCCTCGTAAAATACTGGTATTCAGCTAAATCCGGCTTGACTGGAAGCCGACCCCAATATAGTTGGGAAAAGGCTAAGTTGATGAGTTGATGAAGGGCAGAAAGATTATGACGCGTGACGTACAAAGCGTTTTGGGGGCATTCATTGTGCATTCAGGCGTTCTCTCTCGCTCCACCCAGAATGGGTGAAGTTATTTGAAAATTTCCGTTTTTTTTATAATATGTATAGATCAAATACATAAAAATCTCATGTTATGAATTTATGATGT
The DNA here is from genome assembly GCA_030763345.1 of Mythimna separata. Lineage (NCBI taxonomy): Eukaryota > Metazoa > Arthropoda > Insecta > Lepidoptera > Noctuidae > Mythimna > Mythimna separata. Next base: position 12,846,233 of record CM061192.1, read on the forward strand.
GTGTTATCGATCTCCTCCGAAACGGTTTGACAATTTTTTATGAAATTTTTGTGTGTAGGTTTTATGTAATACTAAGTACCTAATACATAGTACTAAGAATAGGTCGTTGGCCATTTTTTACTCTGCTTCCGCGCCCTCATTTTTTCTTTGATAATTTATATGGCAGAACAAGCAACGTTTGCTAATTCAGTAATTCGGTACAATAAGAATGTTTCCTAAAGCTGTTTTCTCTACAATAATATCGCTTGTACAAATATTGTTGTGTTCTATAAATAGTTCAGATATTTTTATACTGTCTAGACTTTATGACGTCGCGTCATACAGTCTCTTTTTGCCTTCCTAATTGTCGTTAAAGCTTATCATCTTTTATCTCGATTGTGGTAGGAAGTATGAAGCGATCAAGTAAAGTATCATCTAACATTATGGATTCGCTGGGTGACCCGCACCTGACCTAACAATTATTGGATTGATTCGTCAAACACTGCGTTGTAGTACTTAAGGTGAAAGCGTCAGGGTAGCCCGCAAAATTCAAATTGTAACCATAAAAATCATCAATACATCCTTGACCTTGAAAAAAACGTTCCTCGACTTATATGAACTAAGATGGATGTATTGATGTCTTTAAAACGTAACCAGTTACATAACTAGTTACGTTTTACAGTCGCAAAAGATATTTCAACTTCATACAACTTACAAATGGCCTGCAAATTGCAAAAAACGTAAGAAAATTTGAATTTCGCGGGCTACCCTGATGCTTCCCCCTTAACTAACATGATTACTGTAAAAAAAACCCTAAACTAATTACAAAATAAACTAAAATATGGCGTCAAGAGAATTCCTCCACATCGCTGTCCACTGGTAATATGCTCAAAAGACTTACCACGCTGTAACACGTATTACCACGCTGTGTGGCAATATTTATAATACTTATTAGTTCAGAAGTGTACCACGTGGAAGCGGAAGTCGGTCTGTTTACCCAGTAATCTGTCTATCATCACCTCACTTTGTTTACTTAGTTTTCCGCAGTGATCTTGCTTGAGTCACTGTGGCTCTATCTTGTTACAATCTATGCTCATCTATGTTAGATTAAAATTGTACTCACAACACGCATTATCATTGTAATACTTTAAACAACAATTTGTTTCTGATTTTAGATCAAAGAAACTGATTTAGGTATCATTATCATCATTTCAGCCAAGAGATGATCACTTTTTGACATACGCCTCCCCCAAACGTCGCCTTAACGACCCCGCCGACCGGTTCAGGTGCGTCTCGCTTTCATCAGATCCTCGAAAATTTAGCACACAGGTAGATAGACCAGGTCTTGGAATAGTACATAGATCTTTTTATCCTGGATTAGGACCTAGGATACTTCTTATTCTAGGTTTGCCCCTTTGGGATAATTTTATCTACTTACACGAGGGCGAAATCACTGGCAGAAGCTATAGTCTTCACAGAAAATTCGAAATTCCATTTCTGTCGACCTTCAAAAAGTCATTGACCTAAAAGTCTCCTGAAAAATGTTCACTGTCTCTGATACATATAGCTACTCAGAAGACAGTACGACCGAAATATCTAGACCGCTATAAATTTCGCACAATTGGCTGCGCAGTAAAGCTAGACCTACATTAGAACGACGCGGCGACGCACACGAGGGTCACGTCTGATTTGTACGTAGAACCACGTCGCGTGGCGTGGATCTAATGTAGATCTTCAAGCCTAGTTGCCATATAAAATGTATGGAGACCGACGCGCCCAGATCAGCGTAATGTAGTTCTACCTTAACCTATGACGTGAAACGAGACACAATAGTAAAACAATAACAGCACGGTCGCATGGGACCGGTCGGGGGTTTATGAAATTTTAATTCTTTTTAAGAATCATTATGGCGAACGCACATTGCGTAAATTTCGTGCGTATAGTTCGGAACGCCTACAATTCGGTCACATTAACATGACGCTAGGCGTCCATGAAATAATGTCCAAAAACAATATAACAACAACAGCCAACTAGCCAAATTATCGACGCACGTATGCAGGGATAAGCGAAGGGATGCTCGCATTTCAAAGATACGACAAGTTAATGTGACCGGATTATAATTTGTAACTTCAGTGGTCAACATATTTTCCCCTTGTGTACGAGTACATCTTGAGTAGTCACGCTTGTGGAAGATTCCAAGCAGTGCCAGGAATGATTGCCAAAAGTACGTATATAAATATTGGATCGAAAGAATGCAATCGTTGTCCTTCAGTACGTTTCATTCATTCAATCGTAAACAGTTCGCGTGCCCGTGGTAGTGAGTATAATTGCTTTGAATTACGATATAGTTTCCATATTTGTAAATGTTTGTTTTAGTTATTTCGACTCATCATATATTTTTTTATCATTATTAATATTATTATTGATAGGACTTTTGACCAGTATCTCACCTGATTGTAAGCGATGATTCAATGTAGTTTGATGGAGCGGACTTACCTAGATGTAACCTATTCACTCTTTATTTAAAGTCCCTACGTTGTAGCTATCATGTTTCTGACTTTGTGCTATATATTATGTTGCTTGGGCTTAGCGCAATTTATACTCCAAAATTTTGTGCGTGCAAATCCTACATGAATCAATTTAAAACTAACCACTTCAAAATTTGTCAATAATAAAAATGGTGTATTGCCAAATAGGCTTAAAAGATTTCCTGCTCATAAAAGAACTGCTGGGAGTTCCCCCATTTATTATTTATCAATAATTTTCCTGCTACACTACGAATATTGTGCTATTGACTCACATTTCAAAGAAAACTGAAATTCAATATGGTTCGAGTGGCTACTTGACTGATAAGGTATTTGTTACTAAGACTACAGACTAGGTACCTGTCTCAATATGCACTTGTGAAGAAGATGAGGATAAAGATGGTCTTCAACTCAAGCATACAGAAGCCGATAGTTCTACTACTTGAGTATCGTTAAGACTATAAACCCTTTAATAATTGAAGGGCCTTTGGCAAGACTTTCGAACGAATAGACCATGTCCTGGAATGCGATATGGGGAACTTTTAATTTTGGGAGTATGTTCTTTTGACCACCCTTTCGTCTTTCACGCGAGCGAAGCCACTGACAGTAGTTCTATTTACTAATAACTGCAAGTTGTGTAAGGCAAGCGTGCTCCATCGTCGGCCACATCATCGCTTGCCTTGGTAAGATAGTGGTAAAGCGCGAGCCTATACGTAAAAAAAACTGACCTTTTGTGCTCTTGTATCGTACTTTTTTAGGCTAGTTGGTCCTTCAGTCCAAATCAGTAGTCATTTTTATCAAAAATTTCAATTTGAGTACTAATATAATTCTCTGCAATGATGTTTATACCGTCTCGTACGGTCTTTCTCTCCCCAAGCCAGTATGTATTTACATAATATTGCCAAGAATTAAGCCACACTCCTACTACATAATCCGAGCCCTTCCCACAATAATTACTTCATCTTTCATCACAGTTTGTCCTCCACCTATCAATCAGCACTCTAAAATTAGACCTGACGTCATCCCTTGGGGGTGTGACCGTGTGATCTCTTGGATAGCAGCCAGATGGATGGTGTGATTGCACGTGGTGCCTGGTCCTTACGTCTGCCCGTAGGTGGGGCTGTCACGTGAAACAATTGAACGTCAAGACGTGCAATTCTACCTGTCTACTTATGGTATAATGGGGCGGTAAACGGTGGCAGTAAACAAGCCTCTCGTGCGCAACGTAATTGTAGAGGTAGCTGTTGATTGATGAAGCAAAATTCCATCGTCATTGAGTACTATCTTAATGTGAGACACGTTGCTTCTCAGACTTGGGATGTTCTATTTAACTTCCGACTAAAATTTATCGGAAGCGAAATTGGAATTGGAGGTGCAAAATCAATAGATTTCATCGACAATGCTTTTGGGATGCCTTTGGTTTCTATAGCCTAAACTTGGCCTCTTTTTAATGAACCCCTTCCTCAAGCAGCCATTCAGGCCTCGTCTTTTATTTAAAGCATTAGGCCCACTGTCCACAGATGCGTAGCTTCGCAGACGCGTATTCGTCAGTATTGGCTTGGAGTACGCCTGCGTGAAATCTGCATACAAAACTGTAAAATCTGTCGACGTAGCGGCAACGTCAGACTCGCGTCGCTGCATGCAGGTGTACATTGAGCGAAAGCACTAATTTATTTTTGTATATCGGCGGGAATTCCTTTATATGTTCTGTGGGCGGGAACGTCTCCGTCGTCCGAAGGCATTGGCACAAATTGATAACGTACGCCTTTAATACGTCTCGTGGACAGGGTTATATACGCTGTGCTGGTCAAGTTGTCTGACCTATTTTGAAGCTTCTATGGAGCTACGCGTCCATGAACAGGCCTTACTTCTATTTCAATTCCACGAATCCGCATTGTGGATTACGGCCCATTCCCTCTCCTAGAGAGGAGGCCTGAGTCTCAGCATTGGGAACATTACAAGGCCGACTATGCTAAAAAGCTAATGATAGCAATTTCTATTATTGCATACCAAAACTGAGTAAGTGGTGTCAAGATGAGGCGGCAGTGTATTGATGAATAATGATTGGATAGTTCAATGGGATCAACTTTATATTTAACTCTATTGGGCCTACTGACCGGGTGACATAAATAGGTTCGTTGATTATTGTGATTTAGTTCCTGAAACGTTTAATGTATCTTTTTATAGGTCGTAACCGTAATATAAACGACCTATAAGATTGACGAATGTTATTCTGGATTCTTATGAAGTCTATTGTCTCTATATGGTACCTACGGACGTTATAAAGAGTCCTTTAACAATAAACTAAAGAACACATTTTTACAAGGTTTACCCACTAAGTAGAGTTTAAGTCTGTCGTGTAGTTGTGACCGTGGCGTTTCGGCCAAATTTTGCAGTGTCGTAACTGTGGCGGTATATGTGACTGTAGCGGATATCATCATAATTTCAGCTTAAACACACAGTGACAGTGGACTTGTGTTGTCCAACAGTTGGACATAGGCCCCCTAAGTGTCACCATAACGACGGGTCCTGTGCATCGTAGATTCCCACGACCCTCACTAGGTTTGATGGTCAAGGCGGTGGCCGTTAAAATATGATAATAAATTGGAACATAATCTTTATTTTCGTTTCCGAATATGATGGTCCACCAGCCAATACTTTTCCATCGAATATTGGCCGAAACATTTGTCAAAGGGACGAGAATATTCCACCACGTCTCCTTGGCCAAGATTGGCCAAAGGTACGGCAATTTTTCAATTGATACGACAAGAAGCAATTGTTCGTAAATCGTTCGGTGGTTCGCGTCAATCCGTTGTTTCGCAATTCCGCATACATCGGGAGTATTTTGAATTTGTTTACTCTTTCTTGCTAGTGACGTAAATGGTTATGTTTTTGCATTTTGGTGTTTACTTGCATTATTTATTTGTAGGTACGTTGACCGCAATAAATCTGATAAACTGGCCACGTGCGAGTCGGTTTCGCTCACGAAAGGTTTTTCTATACTACATACAATATTAAAGTCGAGCAAAAATATATCACTCTTTCGGATACAGAACTCTAAGAAGCGGGAAAATTTCTGCTATTTCTAGTCTGCCATGTCTCATACTCTTCATATAAACCTTCTTAAAACTAGTAGAAGGCATCAAATAAATTAGAATAAAGACGACGACAAATTCCACCATTGGCGGTCCAGAATCATGTACTGGATCCATTACATTCGTTTGTGCGTCGATGTCTGAAACGCAGTTTAGGTAACTTGGTAATACAACGTGATGTGGAAAATATACGGCCAATAAAGTCAAGTGATGCGTAAAATTGATTTATTATTACCGATAAAAAACATATAAGTGAACGGTATTTTTCCACTATATCATAGCAATTTTTTGATAAAAGTTTTGATAACAAAAAAACCCTCAAACCTGTGAACAGCATTTCAGACGTTTCCTCACTAATATTCACGTATGTCCTTCAGTTGTTCACGGAAACTCTTTTGATAAATCTCGTTAGCTAGCTTGGCATAGGCCTTGCTGGGCTATTACGATTTTGCAGACATCTCTTTGAGGCGCGCATAAAAAATTACGCGCCATCAACCTGAGCACCTTAACGGACGGTGAACTACCCATTGCTCATTATCTCCAACTTGTCCGCGCCTATGGTGACCGGCAATCGCTCTACAACTCCCGACACTGGGACGTCTCGATCTGTCACCTAAGCGTATTCAATCAATGAGATCAGAGAGGTAGACCAATACCTTGACTGTACCAGCTGTCACTGACACACGCTTTAGGATCCCTGAATTTCCTAACAGACAACCCTCTGACAAACCTAGGACGCCTAATTTCTTTTTGGAGAGATATAGGCTGGTTGGGATGAGCCCTCCAAAGGTTGGCTGCCTTGACCCACGCACAGGACTAAGTGTGGAAACCACTCTCCGATAGATAGATAAATAATTATATCAGAACAAAACCAGGAACTATCAGTAATAGGGTCATAACCAGACATTAGATTGATACAGAATAATTTATTGAAATATGAGCTGTTGCGTATGTAATGGCAGCCTTGACTTGCAATAGAATGCAACGTTGAAGAAATTGAGTTAGGCGCCAGTTCCTATTAATGTTTAGTTGTGATTTATGGTTCGAGTACATTTGAGTATTAATGTGGGGCTTTATAAGAAGAAGAAGATAAAGAAAGGGACAGGGACAATGTGGCCATCAAAGGACAACTTATGAACACGGGTGGTTTTTAGTCGGTAAAGGCAGACCTTTCGAGGGGAAGTGTCAGAAAACTTCCTCTCGTTCCACCCTGCAGATTTTCCACCTCAGAAAAAGAGACTAGACAGTTGATTCACAAATATACTTCTTTTAAATAAACAAGGCTCTTAAGACATATAATGACTAAGGCTAAACAAGTAGAGAAATAACACCTTTCAAGGTTACTACCTGACCCCAACGAGGAGTCTATAGTTCCGCAGCAAGTCCCGTCATGCGAAATAATCGTCCAATAAAATAAATTGCAGGTGACGTCATAGTATACAAGCATCGGATGCAGGAGTAAAAGCGGGACTCTAATAATATCCTGTAAATGGTACGCAAATTCATTGGACAGGTGGTTTGGTTTATTCCCGTGGGACCCAATCTAACTAACGGCTGTATATTTTTGAAGGCTCATACATCCAGAAGTTTCGTCTCGGCTAAAGCTTAATCGGCTGCTAAAAAATGGGATCTTGGCAAAGGTGAGACGGTACTTCACCCTGAAATAGCTGAGTGTATAACTTTTATTAAGTTCAAATTCCATCGTGTGTGGAGTACATCCCTCCTCATCTTTAAGATGGATCTGCCAAATATCAGCGAGTCGATTGAGAAAAGAATCAAGACGTTCATTCTTTTATCAGTCTTGAACATCGTGGCCGAGTTTTAGTACAGTGTAGTATGCATTGGAATTAGAAAATTTAATTCCACCAGCCCATTCAATCATTGGACAACCAAACTGTACAACATTTCTTCACTGTTTATGGTGGACACCCAAACGCAACCCATACAAAACCTTTTGGAAACACATTCATTGGGCGTATAGCCAAAGAGTAGAATTCCTTGCCAGAATCTGTGTTTCCTGATAGCAAAATGTTTCGAGCATTCCGTAGCTTATGATTCTAGACATCTAACTTGAGTGTCCCAAGTTAGATACGTCACAAAGAAAAGCACATCAGCATATCTACCAATATTTGTAGATTAATGCATGTTAAACAGAACACGGTCCTCGTTGCTATTGTTTTGCTAAACCAAACTATCGTCAGGAGCATCATGTTTATACTTGGAGCTAAAATATAATAACAAGACCACTAGGCCGTACAAAGGTTACGCAGTTTTGTGCATAATTAGCGTGTGTGTATGTAAATTTAGTTTCTGTAGTAGAAGTGTTTTGGTTTTAGAAGCAGTTGATTTATTTATTGCTTCTTTTTCTTCTGGCTAGATTTTACTCTCTTTTATTTGAGGTCGGATCTCCGTGTCGCGTTTTTCTATTGAGCAAAATTTTATTTCGTCTATGGATGTGCCGAGATGAGCTTCTTTAAAGTCTTTTTGGACCGCCGCGCGCCGTCAGCTCAAAGTGAACTTAGCTCTGGTATTGTCATATTCAAAACTGCGATTTTCGCTGATATTTCTTTCGTCAACGTGAGCATGTTGTTGTTTCTTAAAGAGTCAACGCGCAAAAACAGACAGCTCGTAAACGGTCGGTTGGCATTTCCGTCACTCACTCAAATATTTCACAAAAAGTCGAAATAAAACCAAAAACAAACGAAGATCAATCAATCAACAACGTTGCACATGCGGTAGTATGAGAAGTAACATGATTCATAGGTAGGGCACTCTATTGTATGCCCAGTTAGCATAATCAACCTTACAATGTTCCCACCCCACTCAGAGCACCCAGGCCTCCTTTTTAAGAGGGGGTTGTAACCCCAGAGCTCAGTGCAAAGATATCAAGAGTTGCGTGCCCAGTTAATAATTTGATTCGCTTTTGCTTTATAAGTTCTTAATTTTAGAATAACATTAGCATCTACTATTGTATTGTCGTATTACGTAGGTACTATGTCAATGACCGTTGTTTTTCTTTTTGTTTCAATATAAATGTTCTACTTAGTAAATAACATGCGTCTTTATATTGGGTCATAATCCTAACACAAAATAATTTAGTCCTTCTGCAGTTATATCTACCAACTTATGTAGGGTTAGCGTAGTATCTTCTTCCAAAGTCGCTTCGGTGATATCTCAGTAGTCGCCTCCATCATCATCATCTTCTTCTTCCTTTTCCTGTCCCATGTTACTTGGGTTCGGCACAACACGTTTTTTTCTTCCATTTTTATGAATTTAAGAGATACAAGTCCGTTTGTTCTGGCGACACTTGGGTAGGCCTATGTCAAATAGTGGACGTCTTTCGGCTGTAATGATGATGATCATTGTCTTTTAACATCTGTTAATATTTTTGCCTCCAAAACATGTCTTTTCAGCTTCTAAACTCACATGTCGAACCTCGTGTTTATCAATACGTGGGTCTACATAAACATCATTCACTCCTACCTATTGAGTTACAACTCTATATGCTGGTCCTAACGTCACAGCTCACGTGTCTGGTCTCCCATCCGTGCGACTCGCGCTTGACACGCGTGTGACGTCACTCACATTGTGACAACTGACAGCACAATGCACAATTGTACATACAATTGACATCCGCCCGTTGGGACGGTCGGACTGCTGGTTTTAGATTCTAGATAGTTTTCATTGATTCCTATCTGTTTGTGTATATTGTTTTTTAGTTAGTTGTGAGAATTATTTCGTAGTTTTGAATATGGTACGATTTGTTTTTATGTATAATATCCATCATCTTCCTACCCTTTTCCTATTCTGTTTGGGGTCGGCGCAACTCCTTTTTTAGTACCATTCTTTTCTGTCACTCATTACTAACTCTCTTTTCTTTCATATTACACTTAACACAATCCATTCATCTTTTCTTTGGTCCTTCCTCTTCTTCTCCATCCATCTACTCTTTCTGTCTCTCTCTCTGTATACTCATAACACTTTTAGTAACATACGTTTCATCCCTTATTTTTACATGGCCATACAAAGCCAAACAATTCCCCTTCAACTTTTCTGTCACTGGCGCCACTTTCAAACTTCTTCTAATATACTTATTTCTCACTTTATCTATTCTCGTCACACCACACATCTATCTCAAGATTCTTGTCTCCGCCAGTGTATCCATAATATTATCTTTTAAATCAATGTGCATCTATGTGACTTCTTTACAATGTTCAAAGTTACTGTATCACGATAACATTGTTACTTTGAATCAATTAAAATAATAACAATAGTATGTTACGTCCTGAGGCCCTACCACGAGCCTCTAACGCGATCCATGTTACAACCTAAACTGAACTGTTAATTGGATGGAGCTGGCTCCGTTCCTTTTCCTCGCGCGCACGCTTGATATTTTAACAGGTCATGGTGAGGCCACAGAGGCAAAGATATATGTATAATGTTACATTATTACTTATTACCCTAGGGTTCAATGTAACTTATTTAGACCCGAGAAAGAGTTCAGCGGGCGAGCCTAGCGAGTTCGCCAATAGTACGAGTAATAGAACTAGTATTTTTTTATGAAAGTGATTCTCCCTAGGGATGGAAAGTACTTTTACTTTCATCCCGCTCCTCAGGCAACTTCAGACCTACTTTCAGAGTATGAGAAATGAAAATGTTCTTTTTATTTCCAATTGAATCTAATTTTATTTCTTCTTGTTCCAGGTTTGCCATGTCGACTTCGAGATTCTGAAGTTACTTCGTCAGCATACCGACCAAAATGACAATCCCACCATTCAGGAGGAAGTCTTTCAAAATTCTGAGCACATACCTTAACACATAACGTTACAAAAAAGACATAACAGACTCAAAAACAAAAACTTTATTTAATATATAAGTAGTGCAATTTTGTTCCTGTTTTTAATTTATTTACCGAGTGATATTAGTGTTAGTGTAGTGTTGTGCCATTGTCGATAGTTTTTTGTCGATAAAGTGAAGATGTATAACAAAATGTGGTGTTTATTCGGTGCGTTATTTGGAGTGGCTGCGGCGATGGATAGAAGCCATTTGCCACCTACTTGTTCTAGGTGAGTTTTTATTATAATACTTTTATTTTTGTGAACCTGATTAAAATAAGTATTTATTACTTATTTTATAGTACTAGTTAAGTTGTGTAAAAATAAAAGGCCCGTTTAGACATTTTAAGACAGATCCTAAAATGTAACTTGGATCGAAACTGAAAGAAACAACAAAATAATAATTAATTACAAATAAGTACAATAAAGTGTTTAACAATTTTTTTTTTGTGCTTGATAAATAATATTATGGAATATATTGCGAGTATATCTACACTTGTTACATCGCGATGAGAAATGTCAAAACCGGCCTTTTACTTTTGACGACTTTAGTTTACTGTAGTAGTTTTCTTACACAATTCTTTTGATTGTGTTATCCGCCGTTTTGCTTCTGCAAGCCGCAATGTTTTCATTAAAATACCAGAATTGCGCAGTCAGAACAACTATAATCAATCTTGCACGTGTTCAGTTTTTTTTTAATGAAAATCTGTGTTTACCTATTCATATGTTATGTAGTTTTTTATAACACCTGACTGAGATGATAAGTATAAATATTATTAAGTAGGTAATGCTTATTCACTAGGAAAACTAATGTAAAAACATAATGACGAGCAGGTAACTCTTGGGATCAATGAATAGGCGGAATGAAAGGAAGCTGCGTATAAGTGTACCTAGGCCAATATCCCACTTGTGGTTACGTTTAATCACGCAAATATGTATTAAAAAGGCTAAAGTTTTTATGTATGTATGTTTGTTATCCATGCTTCAACTGCGGAACGGATTTGGATGAAACTTTAAAGTAGAATTATGGCTTGAATATACGAATAACATATACGCTATAATTTATAACGGGGGAAAATCAATTCAATCCATAGGTAAAATTTCTAAGAATTTTCCTCAACGTTCGATTCCAGCACGGAACGAATATATAAATATATTTACTCGTATGGTCTACAGATAGGTATTCCATGTCTTGTGTATGTGAGTTTACAGGTTTGTAAACGCACCCACGATACAGATACCCTAGTCTGTGTTTAGCTACAACTTAGAGGTCTTCAAACCAAGACTGAATAGGTTACTTCTAGCCAATCGTGCTCCATCGTTGACCACGTCATTGCTTACCATCAGGTTAGATCGTGGTCAAACGTAAGCCTATCCTTAGTGAAAATATAAATAGCGCAGCTGTCTAAACAGTCAGGTAACAGTGCAATAGATACTAGCTAGATTTATCGAACTAAATGTATCTATCAACGTATGAGCCGTATCTTGGACACAGATCAAGTAGATCAGGGCTAGGCTAGAATCGTTGCCGGAAGTGCTCATCAGTTTACTATGACTGTGACACATCACAGCTCAGTACAAGCACTGAATACTATATTAAATTACTATCATTAAATAGTATCTACACACTTAATAATTATACGGAACCGACCTAGTCTAATAAAAGCGCGACCTGAGACAAAGAGGTTAATTCCAAAATTTTTGTACGTGGTATTACTAACTGATAGGAGAATCATGTCTTGACACTTCACAATTTTTTTTATTTCCTACAATTGCGGCTGAATTATGTTGCCAATTAAATTTAAAAAAAAACTCCAGTTCGCGCTTTCATTAGACGCACTCTAGAATCTTTCAGCGGCTTCGTCTTCATAAAAGTAGGTTTCTCTTCACAAACTTAGAACCCACGTTTCATCCTTTTATGCGGTGAATTTTGGGAAATCCTCTCTTGGTAGTAGAGTTATCAATTAATAAAAAATATTATCGTGTAAATAAAGGTATTACTATGTTATTTTCTAGCACATACTAAGGAGAAAGTTCATTCATTCAGGCGGTTCAGTAAACTAGTTTTCAAATTGACTGTCTTTAATGTCTTTAACCAATGGTTAAATAGTACTTTTCCTTTTAATTTATCTATTTTGCAAACATTAAACTTGCTAGATAAAGATACGAGTAGTTAACATATTCACTGCCACCAAATGTTTATTATTTGGAAAGGCAAAAGCTCTTTTAGTTCTTTACGTGTGAAATTGCCGTTTCTTGAAGACTTACACACTGTGAAATAAAGTAGTTTCGAATTGACTTGGGAATTGTAAGTTCAATTGTTGTTTGAAAAATAATAATACATTACTTTTCCAAATTAGTGATTCATTTTTTTCATGGGATTTATTTTTTTTGGCAAATAAAGCAATTAAACCACTATTTTCAAAAATTATTTTAATATGTGAACTATTTATTGCTTATTCATCATCCAAACCAAAGTACTATGTTGCTATGTACATAGGGGAACTTAATGCCTTAAGCATTCTCTACCAGTTAATATTCGATAACTATACCTGTGAACTAATATTTTCAAGTCATTCCTAAGTTATTGAAGACGAAAATAATAAATAATTTGGAAGAAGGAAAAACATGCAGCAAATATGAACTTTATTTGAACTAATAATTCCAAGTTAATCCTAAGTTACTCGTTTAAAACGGGGTCAAGTTTTATAAAGTGTCAATATTATAGGTTTAAAACAGACCCAGTAAAACCAATAAACAGATCATCTCCTAGATTGTGAATCACGATACGATATCTATTGGGTATAGATCAAGGGAACACGTACGGGACATGTCGGAAGCGCAGCGGCCTTGTGTTGGCCACGACTCTGAATGTGTTGACACTAGAGATGCGCCGGATAGTGGTTTCAACGAATAACCGAATACCGAATGTTTCATTATGCATAAGTAAAGCTCTCCTAGCATTGGCATTATCGGCCTTGTTCTGTTCCCACGGGTCAATCTTCAAGGTTAAGCAACGCTTGCCAAGGTTGGTCTGTGGATGGGTGACCATCTGAACATAACGAGTTTCCTCCGTCTCCGCCTAGGAAAGCAGGTTAAGTCGTAGGTCCCGGCTGTAATTTGTAGATCTTTGGCAGTGTTACCCCAGTTAATAGGTTGTGGAGGTCTGGACTCTGGTAGGCAGCCGCTCCTCGTAAAATACTGGTATTCAGCTAAATCCGGCTTGACTGGAAACTTAGTTGGGAAAAGGTTAGGCAGATAATGATGAATGTTCCCACTATTAGGACTCAGGCCTCCTCTCTAGAAGAGGCTTCCTATAACAGTGTTATTGTAATTTACTAGTGGTGTTCGTGTAATAAAAAATTTGTTTTTTTTTTTAATTTGCTATCTATGCTAGGTTGTTTTTGATTGCCTGTGTATAATTATTTCTTTGTTTGAATACCTTCGAAGAAACGATTTCGAATAAATATGATTGCTTAAATATGGGATTCCTTTACCCATTAAACCGAATACATTTGGTATTTCAACCGAATGACTCGGTCGAATACGCCGAATACGCCAATTATTCGAATATAATACGAATAATTGGCGCATCTCTAGTTGACACTGAATCTAGACTATACTTATGTAAATTAGGACTTGTGTTGTTGTTGTTTTTGTTTTGAAAGATTACGTCTTTGTTGTCGTAATTATCTTATTTATTTAATTATGTAGTATCTTAACTATGTAATGGTTGACTTCCAGTTTTACCAGTTACGTAAGTTCTTTTTGCATGTATGTTTTATTTATTTGTTAATCGTCACTACAAGTAGGTACCTACTCATTGTAGGCGATGAGTGAATTTCTATAACATCCTCAATGTAAATACATATTATTGTACATATACTGAAGTAGGTACCTTTGTAATTATAAATATAGAATTATGTATATTCGTAGTATCCTGTTTTTGATAATAAGTGATTTTTCAATAGCTTATATTGTTATTGAGTCCCACTGCTGGGCAAAGGCCTCCCCGTTTTTCCTCCAAACGTGAAAAGTGATTTATTGTGAAAAAAAAACGAGTTTAAAACTGGGTCAAAATGCTCATAGATACTGAATTCTGTCACTCAATAAAATACTGCGATAGGAGGGAGTCTTATTGGCCTCAAATAAATGTTTTATTATTGTTAGTTTGTTATTGATAGTTGTTTATTTAATTTAATTTTATTAGTTCTGTGCGAGTGATAGGTTTTTGCGCTCTAGAATTATTTATCGATAATTTTTATAGACATCTACCTTAGAATAAAAAAAACGAACATTGACAGCCGATTGTCCGATTGTAAATCTATATACTTATTTCTAAAAGAACACTATTGTATCGAATAATCTGAGAGAAATTGGGCAGTTGTTTGATTATTTTTTTTATGGAAGTTCATCAAATAACTCCTGCTGCTCTTTCTTAGAGCTTTACTGAGTAAAAAATACCTATAAGTTACTTCAGTTACCCTTCGACATGCAGCAAACATGTGCAACTCTGATTGATTAAAAATATGGTTGTCTTTTTGGGATCATAAATAAGATTCTATTTAGAACAGAAAGGCTATTGCTCTGACGTAGTAAAGTTCTAAAGAATACTATTTAATAAAGGTGCTTTTAGATAAAGACAGTTATACAGACAGCCAGCTTTACTAAAAATAACGAATCAAACAGTTGCAAAGTTTCTTTTTTATTCTTTTAATCTAAGTTTGTACGTTCTTTGGGATACGGGCCATGGTTGAAGGCCTCCTCCAATTTCTTCTATTTGTCACTGTCACTGTTAATATTCTGCCAATCATTTCCTACTCTATTAGTTAAATTGTCTGCGCACTTTTTTTTCGATCTGCCTACTCTTCTGTTTCCTTCTGGCCTTCACCACTCTAGTTTTAGCTTAGTGGCCAGCTAAAACTCATTGAACGAATGAGAGGAGGAGAGTGCATTGAACGAATAAGTACGTTGCTACGTTTTAATAAACTAATATTTTTGCCACGATGTTAGTTATTTTCGGTTCTGGTTCTTTAGTAATAATGTCAGGAATGTTAGATTTATTCCTCACACATTCGCAAATACGAATGTCAAAAAATGTGCGAATATTCGTAAATGAGACTATTCGCATTATTTATTATTAGGTAGGTACATAACTATTCTATTGAATCAAGAAAAGAATGAGAGGAAAAACCATTGCATGTAGTTATTAAAAATAAACACTAGACAATTTATTTTTGCACATGTTTAATTCTACGGTCTACCTACCTCAATATAACTTTGTAACATATTGTAAGTTATTTGTTATTGTACCGATGAATATTAAATGAATATGGTATTATTAGTTGTACGTGACAGGTAAATAGCAGCATATAGATATAGAATTAGGTACGTCATGTTTCACGTCTGTTCGGTGTTATAAAAAAAGTCTATTTTAAGCCATTTGAACACTTTATTTATTTGTTTTAAATGTATATAATATATTAAAAAAAGTAAATAAGTATGTTCTGTAAGTACATATTATATTACAGAACATACTTTTTTATATCGTAGTCCTACACTAGGAATGACTCTTGTATCGTGGGTGCGTTCACAAACTTGTAAACTTTAAATACACAAGACACCCAGACCCGAAACACTCTTCTGTAAGTCTTATAAATATTTGTCCATACGGGGATCGAACCCGGGACATGCACCGCTGTAACCAATAGCTTACCACTGTGCCAACCATGCCAGCTAAACAGTGCAGCGGTGCATAGACGGCGATTGTTGCAAGTTATTCTCTACCAATCTATAGGTTAAAAATACTAGGTAGTTACACTGTGGTAGGTTTGCAACAAGAAATAATTATATTCAAAAGCGTGTCGTAGGTTCAGTTCTCGAGTACATATTGTATGGTAACAAATATTGGTAATAATAACTACACAACACCTGTTCGATAATACCCTTTTTATATCTCATAGAACCCTTACCTAAAGCAAATCATTCCGTCTTTAGGGCTTAGGGTGCTAATACACTGTCCACAGTGCCCATACTACATGGGGGTTCTTTTGTGAATAATGTGATTTTAATCGGGAACGTCTAAAACATCGCAGTTTTCGGTAATTTATTGTATAAATCCCGAAGGCGTTTCGTTCGGAATTTACACACATACTGACCGCCCACGACAGCATAAAGCAGTGGCTTAACGTCGCGATCGTGGACAAAAGAGGATAAATCCTCTAGTCACATAATGTAGGTACTGAACGAAACAGGAGTAGTAACTCCCCGTTTGGTGTATGGTACATAAAAAACCGTACTCTCTCCATTTCCTCTTACTCACCCTCCTACTTCTGCTTCCAGTACAATCTACTGCCACGGGCCGCTGCTGGACACAGTGCAGATGGCAGGGCTCTACAACGACTCCAAGACCTTCGTGGACATGAAGCTCAAGGTCTCCGCCAACATCACCATGGACCACTTCCATGAGATGATGACCAGGTATACACTTGCTTGCACTTAATCTATGATACATTGGAAGGCTTAACTGCATCTTAGTAAAGTGGGGCTACCTTGAGGAGACCACAGCACGCAAGGTGTATCATATGTGGCTCAACGGCTCTTAAAGACGCCAGCAAAATTCATGGGGATGAGGATATTTTGAAGGAGTTACCGTAGCCCTCGATAATGAAGGCAGCTGAAAGGTCGCCAGGTTAGAATCAGTACAAGTCAGAGAGTTCCTCCAGAAATTTTGATGATTTCCCACGTAAAAAAAAGGTGTATGGTGCTGAATGCACCAGCCTTTCTTAACGCATAAGCTGGTGCTGTAAACTAGGGATGGCGTTTCTACCTTATATAAAGTGGGAGGTTTGAATCGATTCGAATTCGTCAGCGACCTGGTTTGGCGTAACATAGCGTCACCGACCTTTTTGAACCAGAAAAATAAATCATTTTTCTTTTTGGGGATGGGATGTCATCCCATAACTTCTCCCGCTCTGGATGATGTGAGGAGTTTCAGCCTTTTACTTTACCTTTCAGGATGACTTTTGAAAAATCCCGCCAACCAAAAAAAATACCTTCCTTTATAGGTACTACATGCGTTTATTATATAATCGGAATATTTCTTCAGGACAGGTTCCCATCCGACCAAGGCTGACATCCAGGAGTTCGTGAACCAGAACTTCGACCCCGAGGGCTCCGAGTTTGAGGACTGGAGGCCTACTGACTGGAAGGATAATCCTGGTAAGTGAAACAAGCGTTTTGTTTAGCGTTTCATAACTTTATAAAATCGGTGAAACGAAAATTGATACCACAATGTTAATATTAATGAATATTAGAGTGCTCAAAGTGATCTGAACTTTGGAGGACCGGAAAAATGCCACTGACACCGCTGTAAACGTGGCAACCTACTGGGTCCAAAAACTTTGAGGGATAGGTAATCATCGCCTCGAGGAGTAGAAGAATGAATAGATATATTTGTAGATAAGGTTTAGAAAAAGAAAGGGGAAGCTTTTGCTCAGCAATAACTAAATTAACTAAATTTTCGACTTGTTTTTTAAGGATTTTATTTTGTTTTCAGTCTGAAACGTAAGATATATGTATAATATTTGTTCAGCTGAAACACTTACGACCCTGAGCGTAAAATGTTTTCCGCCTTGTAGTCAAGTGACTCTTTTTATTACTAAAAACAGAATTTGAAAAAATACTACCTATTTCATAATATCTATATTCATTTCGAACGAAAGTACCTACATAGTTGTGGGTGAAGGTGAAGGAACCAACAGTGAACGTTTTTCGGTTGAAACGATGATGACGATGATGATAGAAATGAACAATCATAAATACGACAACGATCATAAACCCAGGCACTAAACGTCTTTCGGAAATGATGCTTACTGTTCTTCAATGATCTAGTAAACGGGTTATGGAATGACTATTCCAAGAATAACGTATTTTCTCTACCAACGATTGCATCACTACTTACCATCAGTTGGGATCGTGGTCAACTAGTTTATACCAATTAAAAAAATAAACTTGCAATGTTTTGTAACTACATATTATGTATGTTCGGCTCAAATCTTTCAACTCAACTTTTTATTTGTGTGTTTGAAATCTACACTAATATAATAAAGATGTAAAGTTTGTTTTTTTGTTTGTATAAGGTAATCTATGGAAGTACTAATCCGATTGCTAAACAATTTTTCACCAATAGAAAGCTGATGTATTCCTGAGTGACATAGGTTATATTATATGTACGCGGGCAAAGCTGCGGGCTAAAGCTAGTGTGAAATAAAACTAACCTTCCAACCCTCATTTCCAGCATTTCTGCAGAACATCAAGGACCCTCTCCTGAACCAGTGGGCGGCCGACCTGAACCGGCTGTGGCTACAGCTGGGCAGGAAGATGAAGCCGGACGTCAAGCAGAACCAGGATCTGTACTCCATCATCTACGTGGATAACCCTGTTATTGTGCCTGGTGAGTTTACCGCTTATGCGTAAAGAGGGTAAAATAATTTCGATCCATCACCATGTATTTTTGAGACACCATAATCATGATGTTAAGACCCCTTTTTGAGGAGTGACTGGAGAGGTGTTACAGCATCCTCACTTTAGCAGAGAGACGGACGGAAGAATTTCCATGAATGAAAGAACTTTCCATTCATGATCGGAACCGGTTCGCTCTCTGGCCCGACCCTAATTCAGGCAATGGTTCGGTAAGAGGGGAAATGGGTGGTGGTCACCTCCTTCTGTAAAGCAGTAGGTAATGCTAGCAAAAGAGATACCGCATGCGTGAGGGAATCCTTTCCCCAACTACTAGCCACTAGCCTAGTTGGCGTAAGCTTGCGGACCACGAGCAATGGGTAGCTCGCCGTCCGCAAACAGTAGGTAACTGAAGGAACATGGGTGTGGTTTTAGTCAGTTTTAGTAAAGTCTGATATGTCCTCTCACTTTGCCCTAAATTGGGTGGGCGTGTCAGATTTTTACCAATTATTATTTTTATAAATTATTAGTTAAAACAATCCTGACTTAATCTTCCAGGCGGTCGTTTCCGTGAGTTCTACTACTGGGACTCGTACTGGATCATCAAGGGTCTGCTGCTGTCGGAGATGAGGTCCACCGCCAAGGGCATGGTCTCCAACTTCATGGACATCGTTGAGAGGATCGGCTTCATCCCCAATGGGGGGAGGATTTATTATGCTATGAGGTTTGTTGGGTTTTAATTATGGGGCGTTCTTCATTTTTTCCCTACCCTAATCACTATTGTCTTAAGGACTTCTAGGTACCGGTTATAGATGGACGACAATCAATGAGAAGCTCGCCATCCGATCGTCCGGTCGTCGTCGACAGCGCGTAGTATTTCACGCGCTCCTGATAGAGATATCAGCAGACTGTAGGGTGAAAGGAGGGCCGATGTCTGTGTTTGTTCCCAATAGTTTTTTTGAAAACAGTAACCATGGAGTTTCATGCCAGTTCTTATCCATAGGAAACGACCAATTGGTACCGTGCACTAGCATCTAGCGTTTTATAAGGGGCCAAGGTAGGCCCATGTGAAATAAAAAGATTTTGACTTTGACTTTGATGCCCGCTAAGGCCGCGGGGATTTACTGAAAAGGAACCTGTGGTGTTAGAACCCAAAGGGCAACTGAAGAACACTAGTGTGATTTTAGATACCCAATCGTATTGACTCTTCTGGTCACTTATGTAGCCTTTAAAAGCTAATATTCTCCACTACATATTTCAGATCACAGCCTCCACTCCTAATCCCCATGGTAAAGATCATCTTAGACGACATGGATGACATCGAGTTCCTGAGGCAGCACATCCACACCCTGGACCGGGAGTACGACTACTGGATGACCAATCATACCACGGAGGTCAACCATAATGGGCATAGGTGAGATATAGATAATAGTGTTTAAAGGCCAAGCCAGAGCTCAGGATATAAACTTGATTCAGATTTTGATTTTTTTTTTCATAGGTTACAGAAACACATGTGTGAGATGTGTTTCTGTAACCTACATTTTTGTTGGTTCTCTATGCTTTGCCATTAGGCGTACAAATTTATTTAGAATATTTAAAAATTATAAAAAGCACTGCAGTATTAAATAGAAAACCGTTCATCTGAGGTTATACTGATACAATTACTTACTTCGCGAAATTACTGCTTGATCTATCTGCCTATGAGTAAAATTACTGTTAATTTTCTTGTGTCTACGTGAATATTATTCATAAAAAATGCATTGAAGTGATCAAACTCGTGTTATTATCTTTGAGCAATGTGTTTCCAGATGGGTTTCAACATTTTTTTTTTTTTAGAATTGGTATTACCCTTATTTAGATAGGCTATAAAATCTCTAGAAGCAGCACGACTGCGCGCGCAATTAGATATATTGATTTTGGCGCAAAATCATGAGTGAATGTTATTTTGTACTCATCCTCAACCGCAACCGAGAAAATTCTCAGAAGGAACAATGTCACTTTGGAAGTATGCAGAACAGAGTGTAAAAGTCCTGCAAGCCTCCATTGAATCCTCTGTCGAGACGGGTGTTATGTCTAGTTTGGGTAACTATACGAAAGGTGATTTCGGGCTATTCAGGCAGGATTTTGTATTTTTTGTAGTTCTTATGTGTGTGCAGCATAGATGTCACTACAATCCTGAATTATTTCGGACGACGACAAAACGGACAACAAAGTAAATAAATACTACTAACTTCTAAACCTTATGTATTTCAGATACACACTAGCAAGGTACTACGATCAGTCACAAGGACCCAGGCCGGAGAGTTACAAAGAAGATGTAGATGTTGCCAGGTAAAATTTACTTTCCTCATTTATATTAAAATCTGCTAGTAGACTAATGATTACTTAAGGATTTCAGAATTAGGTAGTATCAGTAAATTAAACGACTATAATAAAAATAGGCAGTAATCCACCACGCGGGCCCAGTGCGGATTAGTTCCAGTCTACAAATTTTTGGTTCTGGGACATGCCGGTTTCCTCACGATATTTTTTCTTTACCGGTTTTGAGAGCAGAGGTGATGAAATAAATTAAACAAAGTAAATCTTATTATATTCAATTGTTTCTTTTATTCTTCCCATATGGTTTAATAATTATAATTCTTGATGTCTAACTACCCAAATATTATATTTCCAGGCATTTCGACACAAATGATAAAAAGGAGGAATTGTACGCCGAGTTGAAAGCGGCCGCCGAGTCCGGGTGGGACTTCTCATCCAGGTGGTTCATTCTCAACGGCACAAACAAAGGTATGATATGGCCTGAAAGATATCATCATCATCATCATTTCAGCCGAAAGACGTCCACAGCTGGACATAGGCCTCCCCCAAGCTTTCTATATTTTATTGTAACCTTTTGAACGAGGAGCTCGTGGCTAGATAATAACAGCCGCACAGGTCGATCTTCAAGGTTAAGCAACGCTTGCCTAAGTTGGTCTGTGGATGGGTGACCATCTTAACATAACGAGTTTCCTCCGTGCCTCGGAAAGCACGTTAAGCCGTTGGTCCCGGCTGTCATTTGGAGATCTTTGGCAGTCGTTACGGATAGTCAGAAGCCAGTAAATCTGACTCCAGTCTTGCCATGAAGTACCGTGTTACCCCAGTTAATGGGTTGTGGAGGTCTGGTAGGCAGCCGCTCCTCGTAAAATACTGGTATTCAGCTAAATCCGGCTTGACTGGAAGCCGACCACAATATAGTTGGGAAAAAGGCTAGGCAGATGATGATTGTAACCTTTTGAACACCAAAGCCTGAGTCGTCGATGGCGCGTAGTGTTTCACATGCGTCTCAAAGAGATGTCAGTAGAGCCAGTGCCTGCTAGGCCCATGGGAAAACGTCTATAAAGGATACTCGCAAACGGCAACTGAAGTAATATAGGTGCAGGAGCGGGAGAAGTTATTTTGATTATCTATTAATTTAAAAAAAGGAACAGTGTTGTGGTTTTAGTTATTTAAAAGTCTGACACGCCCTCCCGTTCTACCCTAGAACGACTAACAGGAGTACAGTAGTAGTACCAAAACATGGACGAAACTGCGAGGGACAACTAGTTGAAAGAGAGTCCCCTCCTTGCGTCGTACTCCTCAATGCTGAGGGTCGAGCCTCAGCAATAAAAGACCACAAATGAAAGCAGGGAGGTCTCGAGACCTCTCCCTGCTTCATTCCCCCCTTTTGATATGTACGATGTTCCTACATCTGCTTCTGTCTCTAGCGGTGTGAGAGGACATTTTATACCATAGAGTCAAGAGCGGTGCGGATCTGGTCGAGGCCTTTTCCATCCACTTTACCAGTGACGACGAGAAACACTCAAAAGAAAGAGGCTCTTCCATTTAGGGCGGAATAAATATGTTTTCTTTCTTTCTTTTTTTTTCAATTAGTCTATTGAAAACAGCTGGTCTGTAAACCAGCTTCAAGGTCTACTAAAAAAAGATACTACAATATATTTATCCGTATTTTGTTCAGAATATCCGCAAACAGCTGATCTCTCTATTGATGGATATAACCAAGTCGGTGGTATGTAAACTGCTAGTGTGTGGACCCTGTTACTTCACTAGACTTTAGAAGATAATCCATCAGACATTAACTTAATTGGTCCCGTTTATAATGAATTTATTAATAGAATGTACCCGTTACCATAAGTAGTATACAAATAATATTACTTATAAGGAGACATTACACTACTAATGTAGTTATTAGCAACATAAAAATAATGGTTTTCTATGATACAAGGTTTTATTGAATCCCGATATTAAAAATCTTAAATAATTCTCAGTTCGTTTTATCCTATAATTCAGTACCCTAATATCTCACCTTAGTGAAGTAAAATTCATGTTTGAGAGCAGTGGTCCAGCGGTAACAGATTCAAATCCAGGTAGGCGCTACACTCTGTCACCACTGCTCTCAAAACGATTAAGGAAAACATTGTGAGGAAATCAACATTTCAAAAATAAATCAAAAATTCTAAGACCACCAACACCCACTAGGTCCGAGTGGTGAATTACAGCCCATTCCCTTTCTTCGGGAATACGCCTGAGCTTCAGTAGTGAGAATATATTATAAAGCTGATTATGTTAGATTCATGTTGTTTGCTGCATGAAGAAATAACTAAAGAACAATAAACAAACACTAAAAACATGTAACCTTACAATCTATTAATCAAATTAATAAAATAATCAACGCGTTTACAAGCACTTTGGTCAGAAGAAAAGACTAATTACTATTTACCATGAACCAAAACGTAGTCGTACATATACTTTCCCGATTCTAAATCTTGACGCAGTATTGTTTCACTTTGTGAATATTGAAATTGTTATTAAAATTTTTTATTCTAAATTGTCTGTGCCTGTAATGTTAGCGGTTCTTAACAATAAATAATAATAATAAATTGTAAAAAGACCAAACCTAAGTAATATCAAGGAATTTTATCTGTATTATCGGCACCAAAAAATTTTTAAAATTGACTTTAAAAACAAAAAATAGTACTTACCTTTATATCTCTCTCACAACTAAGGCGAATCTAACGACATATCTCAAGCTAAAATGCAACAAACCGTTTAGGCTCTAGGACATACTAAAGAAACACACATTCGTACACTTTCAAAAAACACTCCTTCCTACATACTCTGCTTAAAAGACCACAACTTTGACAATAAAACCCGCTCATACACCAAATAACTCCATCTCCTGTCCAGGAAACCTCACCAACCTGAAGAGGCGCTCCGTCATCCCAGTAGACCTCAACGCCATCATGTGCTGAAACGCACAACTGCTACATACTCTAAAAACACTCTTTCCAACACACTTTGATACAAATAACACACCAACTACACTGAAACCACTCAAAACATCATTCTGACTCCAACCCCTTCTCCAGATCACACTAAAACCCACTTAAAATCCCCTTCTGACCTTCAGGAAACCTCACAACCCTGAAGACGCTCTCCGTCATCCCAGTGGACCACAGCGCCATTATATTCTGGAACGCACAACTGCCACACACTCTAAAAACACTCTTTCCAACACACTGATAAAAAGACCACATTCAATGCCAATAAAACATTTAAAACCCCATTTTAACCCAAACTCCTTCTCCAGATTACACTAAAACCCACTCTAACTTCATCTCCTCCTCCAGGAAACCTCACCAACTTGAAGACGCGCTCCATCATCCCAGTGGACCTCAACGCCATCATGTGTTGGAACGCACAGCTGCTCCGCGACTTCCACACTCGCCTCGGCAACGTCGACAAGGCGGAGTACTACCGGAATGTGCATGCCAGGTTCATGGAGGCTATTGAGCAGGTTCGTATGGGTTTTTTAAGTTTAAAATATTCATTTCAGGCAAAAGACGTTCGCTGTTGGACATGGGCTTCCCCGTGTGTTGTACTGGGTAACTAAATACTCGTAGAAGATATGATTTGTTTGACGCAGGCATTACAATAGGCAACAACACAAAATAAGTGTACAGAAATATAATACAATTGCGCTGAGCGTGCCCGAACCGACAGGGTCGCCAGCTGAACGTGGCGATCATCATTATACAACATGTAACATAATAAGCGCACATCCTCATGGGGGCTCATTGTACTCATCATTATGAACAACTTTTACTATGGGACCAACCCTGAAATCGAAAAAAAATAATCAGTTGTTGCGTACATTTCTGTTCGCTTATTTCGTCAAAATGTATGGGACACCTGAATTTTTTTTCTCGATTTCAGGGTTGGTCCCATAGTAAAAGTTATTCATAATGAAGAGTACAATGACCCCCCCAAGAGGATGTGTGCTTATTATGTTACATGTTGTATAAGTCTATGTAAAGTTTTATATCTAAACCAAAAGAAAAATATGGTTAGAAAGAACAGTACCTGAAACTGCTGCAGGCAAGATTGAAGGCCTAATGGGGCACCTGTTTGCTGTGCATGTATTGTTACCAGGTGTCTATAAAAGTGGCGTAATTAAGGCATCGTCATTATCATCATTCCAGTCGAAAGACGTCCTCTGCATAGGCTTCCCTCAAGTATCACCACAATGACCGGTTCTGTGCGTCTCACATTCAATAAATGGTAATCACTCCACCTTGTGAGAGGCCTTCCAAAACTTTCAGAACACAGTTGCTATTCCAGAACTATTCAACCATATCGACCATCTATTTTCCAAGTTTTCCAATGTATTTACTGAAGACGAGGCGGTACGATTCTATCGACCTCAGCCTGGCGTAGTCAGTTAGTCTTTGTCTCAAATAAATAAAATAAAAATGTTAGTTGTTTATGATTTACTTACTAACACTATCTCCCCCGCAGGTCCTGTGGCACGAAGACGTGGGCGCGTGGCTGGACTACAGCCTGGAGTCCGGGCGGCGGCGCGACTACTTCTACCCGTCCAACGTGTCGCCGCTGTGGGCCGTGTGCTACGACCAGGCCAGGAAGGACTACTTCGTCAATAGGGTCGTCAACTATTTGGACAAGGTTAAGGTGAGGAGTTGAAAACTAATAATATTGACAAGGTTTTTTATTTCATTGTTATAAAGTAATTTTTCTACAATGTTGATACGACAAATGGGCTTTCCTTAAAAGTGGTCGTTGTACTCATCAATATGAATAACTTTTACTATGCGACAAACCCTAAAATCACGAAAAAAGTACAACGATAAACAACCCCTTTTAAGGAAAGCCCATCTGTCGTATCAACGTTGTATATATTTTTTTTTACAGTATTCAAGTACTAAACACTTGATACAAATTTTGATGGTAAAACACATGAAACTATTTGGAATTGATTGGAATGAAAATATCAAAGTAATATTGTTAAAAATTTAATTATAATAAAAATGGTTATGCTATAAAAAAATAATAAATGAGCGAAAAAAAGAAAAATTACTTTAAAAAGTAGGTACATCATCAATTCGATTCGATTAAAAAACAGGTAAATATACAATATTACCTAACTATGAAGAGCGTTATCGAAATTTTGGTTACTAGAAAAATACGTAATGTGTTTATTATTTATATTAGGTAAATAGAAAATTAAACTAAATATAATCGTCAAGTAACTTTTATTTCTACAATATTGACGGTTTAACAGTTTTTCAATGAAATACATACATACATAGACAAACATACGTGTATTTTTCAAATTATAATTTATCAGAATATTAAAAACTCAGCTATTAAACAAAATATAAATCAAAACAACGTTAGAAGTTATGACAATTTCCTACATAAGTCCTTCTATCTACATTATAATGCATTTCCATTTCATACTTACGTAACTAAGTCATTAACGAACAAACAACCTTCATATAAGCAAACAACAGTTATTACGCATAAGTGCATGCTAATTCATACCTAATCTAGATAATTAGTAAAGATAATTCAACATTGCGTCATATCGTTCATACAGTACTGCTATTTCGCCGCTGTTCACAACCGACTCCGTGGCGCAACGGTAGCGCGTCTGACTCCAGATCAGAAGGTTGCGTGTTCAAATCACGTCGGGGTCAAATTGAACTTTTTGTGTTTTTGCATTTTGTTTTTTATTTTTTTAGGTATTTTGGGTAAAATGTTGAATTATTATTAGTAAAAAACATTGAAAATCCTTTTTTTTATGTGAGAATTATTTCATTTTGAGATGATAACCTCGTAGTGTCTAACATTTTTGATAGTATTTTTTTTTGTTTTTAAATTATTGATTGAATATTGTCTGAAAATAAATTGATATTTACTAAATATTTTTGATTATTTACCACAACAAGAATGCTACAACATTCCGTCCTTTTTGGGTTTATCACGTTCATATTGACAGACAGACGCGGCATAGAACTTTGTTTTACATCGTGTAGGGATAATAATAATTTGTTTCATGTAACATTCACTAAAAATTAATGAAATAATGATTTAGTTTGGATCATTTCAATTTATTTGTAAAAGATGTATTTGAACTAAAATTAAATTTTAATTATTATCTCCTTTATTCATAATCTACAGATATTGTTATTAATTTATTTGTATTATACTAAAAAAATAAGATAACATTATTAATTTATTTTCCCATTCCCCCAGGTGGACATTTTCGATGGCGGCATCCCCACTACCTTCGAGCACTCGGGCGAGCAGTGGGACTACCCCAACGCGTGGCCCCCACTGCAGTACATCGTGGTGATGGGGTTGGCCAACACTGGGCAACCTGAAGCCGTGCGACTGGCCAGCGAGATCGCTACCAAGTGGGTACGATCCAACTTCGAAGTTTGGAAGCAGAAGACAGCTATGTTGGAGAAGGTGATTTATTTTTTGTTTATTATCGATAAGCTCGCGTTTGACCACTATCTGATCTGATGGTAAGCAATGATGTGGCCAACGATGGAGCATGCATGCTTAGAAGTTTTTTTTTTTAATATACCATAAACTAGTGCTTGACTGCAATCCCACCTGATGGTAAGCAGTGATGCAATCGTTGATGGTGAGGCGCACTAGTTTATTAATTACTCAGATACCCGCGAAACGAGACACAATAGTAAAACAATAACAGCGCGGTCTCATAGGACCGGTTGGGGATTCAAACGTTAAGAGCCTATTCACTCTAGTCTTAGAGACGTTACTTATTCACTCTTGTCTCAGACACCTCTAGGGTATAGTTATCAGGAAACACAGACTTCTGCAGAGAATTCCACTCACAGTCAAGCTGTATATGGCTATAAATAGGTTTTGACCTATGTTTTCTTTTACTACTTCACGTTTGAATTGATATGGATGAAACTTGGCTCAGAGGTTATGAATGCTTGGGACTTTTTTTATTATATTACATAAACTAGTGCTTGACTGCAATCCCACTTGATGGTGAGGCGCACTAGTTTATTAGTCTATCACATACCCGCGAAACGAGACACAATAGTAAAACAATAACAGCGCGGTCTCATAGGACCCCGACCGGTCCTATGAGACCGCGCTGTTATTGTTTTATATTCAAACGTTAAGAGCCTATTCACTCCAGTTTTGAAGACACCCAAAACCTAGTCCTAAAATGTATATAGGATACTTTCATCCCGGAAGTATGTTTCCTTAGGATAATTTTGTACTTTCAACACGGACGAAGACTATTGTAGAAGCCACTTATTATGAAAATGTTAGAATTATGCCTTGCACTACGACGCAATTGAAATTAAGTTTTGTTGTTTTGTAAACAAAATTTTGTTTTTTTTTCATCAACAATTTCATAAAAAATACTAAGAAGATTAGCGTTTAAATGTAAAATAAACTTTACCTTCTTAACAATAAAATCCATTTTCCAGTACGACGCGACAATCTTCGGCGGTTTCGGCGGTGGCGGCGAGTACGTTGTGCAGACTGGCTTCGGATGGACCAACGGTGTGATCATGGCAATGCTCAACAAATGGGGAGGTAAGCTATTGTGTGCTTTGTGTCAATGGTGGAAGGTTTGTTTTGGCTTGAGCAGAAATATTTGAAAAGGTTTGTCTGATTGGTTCCTGATGCGTTTGAATGACAGTTCTGATTTTGAATGTGATGAGTGACATTAAAAAAAAATTGAAGGCATATCCAAATTATGAAGGAAATCTAGGTAGATACAAAAAATATCGACTTTAAAACAAATGGAAGACTTGAAAAATAATAATTGGTATTTATCTAACCTATAATAATTCTAATAAGTTGAAAACTTGATAATTTTGCTGGTTCGAAACCCGAATAAAGATTCAAAAAACTTTTCGAGGTTTTTTTTTTCAGATTCTAAATTTAAAAATATTTTATTTCAAAGGCCGACATGGGCACTTATAAAACGTTAGAAGCTAGTGCACGGTTTCTGTTTTTCGTTTCCTACAGATAGAACTAACAATAAAAATTATGGTTACTTTTTTAAAATATTGATTAAGTTGTACAACATTTTCACATTACAATATTAGTAGGTCTGAATGTATGTGTGTGTTGTGAGAATGAGAAATATAAGAAGCGTCTCACACTAAAAAAATTAAACATTATTGCAATTTAACTTATGGCTCGGCAAAGTGACATTTTTGTTAATTATGCTGATTGTCCAATAGTCATAACTGAAACTTGAACTTCAAGACGGATTTTTTTTGAGTAAAATTCAGTGGCTGTTTAAATTTTTCGCAAATTGATTCCTAGCAGTAGATATTGTGATGTAAAACTAGTATTATTGTGTATCTCAACTGGAAAAAGTGAGGAATCATTCAAAAAGGCATGATCTTGGTAAAATTATAACCGAGAATGTTATTTTAGTACAGACTATCTCAGCAAAGCTTGTCGAGAAGGCTAACTTGATACATGTTTTGCCTAATATTGCATTGTAATCAATGATTTCAAAAGGAAGGATGCGCCCAACTGAACATTTCATAAAAAACTTTATACTACACGCAAAAATAGCGACATCTGTAATAACTCATTCGAACTACGTGACAGCCGCATCGCACAAGTTTTCGACGTAACCTTGTTAGAGCGTCAAGCATTTTTTTCGTAATTAAAACAAATTTAGTGAGTCTCAATCAGCTTTATTTAAATATAAAATAAATATTTAGATAGGTAGGTATTAGAATATGTAAAAGATATTATAAAATACGAAATAGTTTGCATAAGTATACATGTGAAAAACATAGCAAAATTACTGTCCTTTGAATAAAACGCTCTTTTAAAATTTTTGTTTTTTAAGTTCCTCTCCCCGTGTTTTCCGTGATAGACTCGTGATGCATTCTGATATTTTAAATATATTTCTTAATGATGGCTCGAACAAGATCCGGTTGATCAACAGAGTGCAAGTTTAAAATAGTAAAAGTGCTTTTTCCTACAAACTTTGCTAGAGGTTTTGTGGATAGGATACATATAGTCACTTTTTGCCATAAATTTGGGTCTATCACAGTGTGTTATATTTTTAACCTTTGGATACGGGACAATAAAAATAAGAAAATAAATGTCTATCGCGCTTTCACGACTAACTAAACTGTTGAACTAATTTCGATGAAATTAAATGTAGGTAAGCTCTTTTTTCGAAATTCACACGGAAGTAGTCGTGGGCGAATATAGTACCTATCTTTCATTTTCTTCACGCTAACTGAGATGAAAGGTCATCTCAGTTAGCGTGAAGAAAATGAAAGATACATTTAAAAATATTTTAAAAATAAAATTTTCAATTTTATTAGGTATCGTTTCTAAGCTTCTAATTTTTAAAAATCTTATATTAAACAAATTAGATAGGTACCAAAACTCAAAATTACATGCACTAAGGACAACAATGAAATAAATAATAAACAATACGTCCGTACAAGTTTACTTCGTGCACTTCGATGGTCCAGTGCGGCCACACAATGGCCGCCATTGTGGAATTCAGTAGTAAAATATTTAACACTTTAAAATGTGATTATTTAATAGCTTAGTGGTAACAAAATTAATGTAAGATTACTTCCCGATGATACAATATTCCATGTTCCTTTTTAACGTTTGTATCATAATTTTTGCAACCTTTTACCACACAACTAGGCATTTTTATGACAAGCAAAATACTCGTTGACTCTCGCTCACGGACCACTGTCAAATGAGTCACGTTGGCCCTAAACTGCTATTTTAGGGCCAATGCGCTAGTGCCATTTAGTCGCGCGGTTAGCCTGGTCCTTACGCTAGTAATATATATGTCAATGATTGTAATGTATCACATTCAAATTCTGAAAACAAAGTTAATAGTCACTTTGTCAAAATACTCAGGTTTTGATACAAAATATAGATTTTGTATAAAAACCTTTTCCCAATTTTCTAAAAATAACACTGTCTGATTGGCCAAATGCTTTTTTTTGCAAAGCCATAAAAAAAAATGTCACTTTGGCTAGAGCCGCTTGTCATCCAGTGTTGCCGCTTTAATAAAAACGTTTTATTTTCTTTTCACCATTCACTCATTCATCGTGGAAGTCGGTGGCATCGGTACGTCGTTCATTCAATTTTGTGTTGTGTTTGTGTACTTAGATGTGTGCTCTGTGTTTTATTTCTTCGGTATTTAGTTCTGAACATTTTTGTGTCAGATTCTGTGTAGGACACTACAATTTAGTTGAGGTTAAATGCCTTCTTTCAATATATCATCTCATAGAGAGGAGGCCTGAGTCCCAACAGTGGGAACATTACAAGTCCGATAATGCAAATGCAATTTAACCTATCACATACCCGCGAAACGAGACACAATTTGTAAGACAATAACAGCGCGGTCTTATGCGACCGGTCAGGGATTCATGAAATTATATAAAAATGAAAGCTTCGCACCTTTCTTTTTGCGGGAAGTTTAACAAAGAATTTTTGAGAATAAGAAGAGAACATTTTCATATTTATTATATGACACAAAAATGTTAAAACGTTTTCATATTCTTTTGCAGATTTTGCCATATATATTGATATTATAGGTATCTATCTGATTTAGATTATTTTTGATATTGGTTTTACATATTACCTACAGTTGTTTAGTAATTTCTAATAATTTTACTTATTTTTTGACTCTTCAATTTATATAGAACTGTGTGGTGGAAGTATTATTATTGTAATCAATAATTATTAATTTGTGCATTAAATATTCTGATACCTACTTATATATTTTTAGTGAAAGTCTGATTTGATGCACTAAATAATGAATTCAGTATTCACTTAGTTAAGCCAACCAAGTATCTTTACTTGGCTGGCGTTAAAAATAAAATCAAAAATCTGGTTTTTAAACAAAAATATTTGAAAGTGAAGAAATATAATATAAAATAAATAAATAAATGATAATGAATTCATTATACTACATTACTTTTAATTTAATTTTTTTTTATTATGTTTTTTTTACTGCATGCGTTGGTGGGTAAGTCTAGCGTTGACGCCTGGGTTTTGTTACTTCTGGTTTAATTCATAATTTGGTATTCATTGGTGATATTTTTTTAACACTGGTTCTAGATATTATTTTTTAATCACCGCTATAATATTTATAATAGGCACTGTAGTTATAAATAATAATAATAACGAGTGGTGGTTTTTTAATTTCTTATTGGTAATGGTATTACCTATATTTTTTTATTATTTACTCAGTAGAATCTATATCTTCTAGTTATATTTATTAAGTGTACTTATCTAACTTATTTAAATTTTGATTTATTTTACTTCTTAGTCATAAATAATTTCTATTTTTGTTTCTTTAGTCATTTCAAATATCAAAGTCAAATTATGTGAGCACTTTTACCTCTTATGACACAAGATATAAGACAACCAAATTAATAAATATTATGTCTTCAGAAAGTCAAACCGAATCATTGTAACCTGAGCAGGGTCTACAATGATTTATGACTCTTGTTAACATTTCTAAAACTTACATTATAGAAAACAAATAAATAGAAAAGCTACAATGAATAGGCTCTTAATAAACTAGTGCGCCTCACCATCACCGATTGCATCCCTACTTACCATTAGATGGGACCACATTTAAGCACTAGTTTATACTATAAAAACAAAGATACAAAACCCTCGCGCTAGCTAGATGAGCCCACCGGTGCGCTCGCTCACCGGTCGGCCATTTGACAGGCACCATGACTTCAGCGGACGCGTTCGGCACCGGCCAAGCGGCAGAGTCTGGGGCCGTGTATGGAGCGCAGGTGGGGGCGAGCGGAGTGGCCACGGCTATTCTAGTCGTGTTGGCTTCTTTGGCCGCCGGGACGCTAGGGTGAGGTGAGTGTCGGGATATTGATTTTTATTTATTGATCTTTTTATCATTGAAATATTTTTTTTCTAAGTTTTCGTTTCGCAGTGGTTGAGCGATTGGCTTTTGCGTTGCGTGTCGCGGGTTCGATTCCCGCATGGAGCAAATAATTATAGGTATATTGTTATAGGCCTTGGTGTCAATACTGATGGCATAGTTGTTCCATTTCTGGGTGTCTATGAGTTGGAATGTTTTTGGTCACACCCACGATACAAGAGTAAACTTCGCTCCTAGTGCGGAGCAAAGTTTAATAAAAAATAACAATTCATAGACACAGTTTGTAAAAATCAAAACTTTATTGTTCCTATATTTTTTTTCGAGTTATTCAAGCAAAGATGTACCTAATAAGCATCAATTTTTTTCAAAATATAGGCTCTACGTTACGTAATTTTTTTTTCGACACACTTGCTCATAAAGTGGCTGTTATTGCACTGCACTTAGGTATATAAAGGGGCTCGTTACCAAACTGTGACATTTTGATTACTATTATGCACATGTGCGGTAATGTAGTTAGAACCTTTTTGTTTAACCTCTTTTTTGTTAAAAAGAGTTTTAAGACAAAAAAGAATAAAATTTGTTATTGCGTTCAATAGCATAAATTAGTGTTTTACTTACTTATTTCATGAAATTTCGTGTTTAAATAAACTATTTAAAATATTACATAATTAATTAATTAAATCTTTTATCAAATTTGTATTTTCTGTTTATATGCAACCTCATTCTTATTTTTTCTACACCAACATCTAGAGTAGCTAGTCTATAACTATTTATGAGGAAAATGATTTGTGCTGTACGCAAAAAAATCTATGTCATGGGACCACTATACAGTCAAAATAGTTAATTATAACTTTACTGACTGCACATTTATGAACTGTTTCTTTAGATAAACTTTTCATATACCTACTAAATAAAGTTGATTTTTAATTTATTTTCTTCACAAGTGTGTCGAAAAACGTCGTATGATACACGTGAGTAATTGGTCATTATCGTTCTTGGTTCTCTTAAGACCCTCGCCATGGCTCGGGTCTTAATACCACCGCGACGATAATGACCCACATTACACACTTGTATCATAATGTACTACTATTTACCGTATTTTTCTTTTGTTTCAGATATAAAACTTTTCATAAAACTTATGTGTACGCAACAGTTACCCAGTGCAACATGAGACCTGCTAAAAGTAAGATCTTTCCATTATTTCTCTTAATTAGTTCAATTATAGTTGGTGTAAATCACGAACGTGCATATTTTGACTCTTATTAGTATAGCTACAAGGTTTAAATTACAATGATTTGCGTTTATTCGTGAAATGAAACAACTATGGTAGTATCTCTGCATTTTAGTAAAGTACAATATTTTTTTTTGTTTTTATTGATAACACAAGACATTATTACATTATTTTACAAGAGTTCAGTTAAATTACATTTTTGATAACACTTCATCTTACCCGTCTTACCCCTGTTTATTTTCTTTGTTGGGGAAAGTGTAAGTTTTAAAAAGGCATGAGTAAAGTGTTACTTTTTAAAAGCTGCCATGAGTAGACTGTGACTTTAAAGGCAGCCTCGAACAAACTATAACTTTTATAAAGCCTTTATAAAAGTCGAGCAATGTTTATGTTTTAGGAAATCAACCGCAAGCAAAGGGTAATTCTTAAAAATGCTGCCTCGATCAAATTGTGACTTCTAAAAAGGCACCTTTAGCAAAGTTAGACTTTAAAAAAGGCTGACTCTTTAACATTTCTATCTCAACATGTCATATTATTGTAATAATGTCTTAAGTTATTTCAGTGATTCGTTTATATTTAAGTAATAAATTTAAATTATTAAGATGATGATGAAGATGTGTGCAATTTAGAAGTATTTATAATTATCACTAATATTTTTATTGATACTAGTATTACAAATTAGTTATAAGGTTTTGTCCATCATGTTTGGTATTTTCCGAGTTTAAAACATTCCTTAAAATGTGATATTATATAATATTATTGTAATTCGCCAGTATTTTATTAGGTATAAAACTTAATCATTACAATATCTTATTATAATTAGTACTATCATATAATGTGTTTCGATGGCTTAGAGTGAAAACCTCCTACCAAAACTGCGAAATAAGTATATTTTCAGGAGGCACAAATACCCAAATTAGACCTTTGTTATCATTTAATTTAAACGTGCTTCTATGTGATTTATTACAAGCACTAATTTTTTTTGTCTTTAAATTTTTTCGACATGTTTTGACGCTTCGTACTCGAGAAGGATATGCATTTAATATTGTAGACGACGTTACAAATCATCATCTACCTAGCCTTTTTCCAACTATATTGGGGTCGGCTTCCAGTCAAGCCGGATTTAGCTGAATACCAGTATTTTACGAGGAGCGGCTGCCTACCAGACCTCCACAACCCATTAACTGGGGTAACACGGTACTTCATGGCAAGACTGGGAGACGGCTTTATAAATAACCAAATAATTTTTTTCGTGATATAAGATGGTGCGTTTCGAGCTCTTGTTTCCAAAAATATAATAAAACAAAATTACCTAAAATAGCAGATACGATGTTTTCACTCTAAGCCATCGGTTTGTAAATATTTGTTCTATCATACACCTAAGTATATAAAATAGTGACATTAGCATACTGGCATTGATAATATAGCTATAAAATAAACACTACGCAAGTTTCTGTGCAAACAGAGGCGTTTTATATTTATAGAATAAAGTATTATAATTTTATCCATATTTATAATTACTCTCTCTTTAGAAATTACTTGAATAATATTTATTTTTTATTAATAACCTAGTGCGTCAACGATTGCCTTGATGCTTTCTATCAGGTGGGATCGCAGTTAAGCACTAATTAATATGTATTTAAAAATAGGTTAATTTTAGGCAAATGTGTTCTATCGTTTCGTCTATCGTATCAAAATTTACCGTCAGGTGAGATAGTAGTCATACGCGAGCCTATCAATAGTAATAATACCAATAATACCCTTGGAACCTTTGGCCAA
Organism: Mythimna separata; assembly: GCA_030763345.1. NCBI lineage: Eukaryota > Metazoa > Arthropoda > Insecta > Lepidoptera > Noctuidae > Mythimna > Mythimna separata. The sequence goes on from CM061192.1 coordinate 12,882,391, forward strand.
TGCTAGTGGGCTACTATTTTTTTTAGTTAGATTATTCGTTACATTTATTAAAAAAATATTTTAAAATACTTATTTTGTTATTATAAGATGTATGTAATTAAAAATAAATAAACAGAATAATAACAAAACTACACACATTCACTCATTCCTTTGAATGAATGAATGAAGAATTATTTGATTATATTATTAGGATTTATCTAAACACAGAGCTGTGTATGAGATTGTAATGCATTTTTTATCTAAGATAATTATATTATCTACCAGTGTCCAAGACACCTAAGATATTTGAATAGATAAAAAGCCTTGCTTTGCCTAGAGTTTTGATGAACTTACAATCAAAAGTACCTATAGAACATTTTTTACTTTATTGGTTTTGGTTGGGAAATCATCAAGTAATATCTCCCGCTTTGGCACACGAGTTATAGTTGAATAGCAGATAGGACACTTCCTATTTCCCTCGGAATAGGTTTCACCTTTTACGCGTGCGAAGCCTTAAAACACAGTTATAGCAAAAGTAGTTGAAGTCCAAATATGGTACAACAATATGTTCAGAAATTTCCACCGACACAAATTTCCTTTCTTAACTCTTATTGTTATAGTATCCAGTTAGTTCCAGGCTAGATGACGGGAAGTCCAGTAGTATCGCGGTGTTTACCCAGTTAGGCGGTAATAAGCAGGTAGGACCTATTGCAGTAGTAAGACTATGTCGGACTGTCGGTACATCCTCGTTTCTCGTGACTAGTTTAATTATGTGACTGAGGTAGAGTTGTTCTGTGTCACGAATGCTGGTTTGATCTAGGATGTGTTCACAAACATCCTAGATTAACCGGCATTTGTTCTATTTTAATCTATCGAGCCCCGAGAGGACGCCGGCGTCCGCACACCTATTGTTTTTCTATTATGTCTCTAATTACGGTACTCGAAAGATTAAATTAATTATTATGAGAATAAATTAAAAGGGAGAGCAGCTGTGGTCCAGTGGTAACTGCACCGACTTGCAAGTTGTAGGTCGCGGGTACTAACCCAGTCAGGCGCATTACTTTGTGTAACTTATATCATCACCAACCTTTTTTTTCTTTGTTTTGCTTTCAAAACAGTGACTGAATTCACCAATACGAACTGGATTACGGTCCATTCCCTCTCCTAGAGAGGAGCCGGTGAGAATATTACAAGGTCGATCAATGCTGAAACTAAGAAACTAATTAAAGAAATCTAGAGCTATATCGATTTTTCCTTTCGTATTCTGATAAAGTAATTGTTTAGTAAGGCATATTTATTTATTTTACTCTACATACAACAGAGGCGGACTTAATGTCTTCAGGTATGATTTCTTAGGATCTTCCTCACGTACTGAGTACTAATTCATACCTTTTCCTTCCTTATTAAAGTCTTGTAGTCGTTTAGTCCTTACTCAGATATTGTGTCATTGTGCATTCTACCTAACTACCCTGATACATGTCCTCGACAGTTATATGAAAACCTTTCAAGGTTAAAACGCGTTTTGAAAGTTCACCTTTCAACTTCCTTGTTAGTGAATATAGTCTTAATTAATAATAATATTAGTGTCAGCCAACGGCGTATAGGCCATTGCGTCAAAAGCCTTGACCTCAACACAACTTAGGAGGCTCTTCTTAGGCGGCTGGATCAAGGGAACTGATTTCGATGATGGTACATTGATAAATCATGTCCTACACATAGGATAGGTTTTTGGAACAACTTTCGCGAGCGCGAAGCCCTCTTAAAACACAGTTACATTTATCATATTTATTTATTTATATCGTTATACTCGTAGTTTATCGTACACCAAGATTACATTTCACAAAGAAACCTTATAGTAAAAAAAACGTAGGTACCTACTCGTACAATCGCACTCGGTGATATCTTCCAGGGAACCTGGAAGGATTATAGTTGCATCTAAACCATCACAAACTACATAAACTAACGGTACAGACCTACATATATACTCATATATCCATATAGCAATGACCAAGACCTTGCACGTACTAAAGGACGAACGGACAGACAAGATTTACTGCAGGACGCGTGTTATTAGACGCGCACGTAGTTCTGGGCTCTCCGTCATCAACGCTTGATTTGTAGCTACATAAGGGCCCTGGTTCATTGTCAGTAGTACAGTGCCATACTTAATGGTATTACTGAAGTTTTTTAATCAGTATGTTCATTTTAAAAGAATATAGAAATAGTGGAACTACTTAATGTTGAATTTTATTATCATTAGTTCCACATTTTTTATTTAAGAGTGGATTTTTTTTATGCTTCTATGCTTTTCTGTCGGATAAACCCCGTTATTTACTTATTAGACTTTAATATCTACCTCTTACGGTTTACGGAGATACAGACAGACAGACGAACGGATGGACTCCGGAAGTTTAATAACAGAATCCTTTTGGCGTGTTACTGAACTCTGAAAAATACTTCAGGATATTTATTTTCTAATTAGTTAGAACTGCAGACGTAAAAAAATACGTTTGCCAATTGTAGTTCTTCATACAATTACCTACATCCGGTCACGACCCTCGTGTGAAGTATTCTGTGACGCAATGATGGTTATTTTCTTAATATATATATAGGTAATTGTCTCGTAGTGACTGGCATCTTAATCCGTGTGTCATTATTTATCTAGCTAGCTGTCTAGTCATCGTGGATTATCTATACTTATATTTATAAAATGCTTTGTCCTGAATGAGTGACTGACGGCGCGCGCACGGCCTAAACCGTTGATCGCAAATACCTAAAACTTAGAGGGTATGTTCTTTGTATGACGCCCCCTAAGGTAGTGAAAAAGGTTGGCAAAGTTTATTTGGAGAAACTTACTTTTGAGCGGTTTAGTCTGCGCCAAGCGTGTCGTTCAAGTGTATAGAGTTTGTAGGCTGAATATTGTTCTCTCCATTGCCCTTTGAATGACTTTGTGCCTTCTAATAAGCCTCTTCGCGGGTTGTATCGTATCACACTACAAAAGTGCATTTTTTGGCCTACATGTTTTCCCTCAACCATCATCATACCAGTCAATCTTAGGATTAAATTATTAAATCATCCATCCATATCCTGATCCCTCCTGATTTAGTCTCTCACTCCATATGTATATCCGCGTATATTATTACTCATAGTTCTTTTGAAACATGCGGTTCAACCCTCCTCTTTTTTTTACAACTTCAACGAACCGCTGACCTGAGTATACGGTTTTAATTTCAACTCGATACATCCACGCGTTCCCGACATAAAGGGTCTTGACAGACACACGGACTACAAAGTGATCCTATAAGAGTTTCGTTTTTTCCTTTTGAATACAGAACCCTAATAATTGGTATACTTTTCAGAAATCTTGCTTCAACTGACACCTGTCTAATTATCCTCGATTGCTATAAAAAAAGTTTGCTATAAACTGGTAATTAAAAGTTATAAGTGTCATATTATCGTGACCGTTCACTTGCCTTGAGATAATTGTAATTGTATTAATGTTTGCCCTTGTTACTCCACTTTATGAAGTAGTTTGTACCTTCACCTCAAACTGTCGCGATTGTCTTGTAGCTCAGAGTGTCTAGTGCGAGTTCGTTTTACGTTAACGCGATCGACACGTTTTTGACGTTTGGCGCTCTGATTGGTCCGCTTAGGTTTAAAGAATTTATTCTCATAAGAACAATAATTACAGTTCACTTAAAATGAGATACAAAGTGCTTATAAATAGTGTAACATTCACATCTGGTGTGTTGGTGACGATTGGTTCGCTTGCTGCTCTTAACCAATCAGAGAGTCAAACACTAAACGGTTCGATCGTGTAAAAGTTAAAATGACTCGTACTAAGGCTTCTGCTGAAAAGTGCGTTTTAAGATCGGCTTAAGTCTCTTATTTTTCTATACATTTTCTCGAAAAGTAGCTCTTATTGCTTTAAAGCACACTATTTACAGTTTTCCGCACTGGTACGGAAAGCGCGCGAGCTCGACCCTCGTCACACTTTATTGTACTTACTCGTATTTGTCGCAGCACGGCTCCATAACACCTAACTACAGCCTGGCTGAATTATTCTTCAAGTTTGAGAATTCCAATTTTATTCCATAACTCTCTTAGAAGCCAGTTTATTGACCTAATATTTCACCTTCAACTCTTAAGCAGTGAGAGTTGATATCGATAAATCCAGTTTTTCTATTTACCTCCTATGTAATTTGTGTGTGTGGAATGTTGTCAATCATTTACTAGTTAGCTACTATCAAGCTAATAAGTAGATATGTAGTGACTCGGTGGTAAAGGCTCTGACTTAAAAGTTGTACCTTACGGGCTCGAAATCAGGCAGGTGTTTTAGCATAAAAGTATGATCAGCTTTATATTGTTCCCACTGCTGAGATTCAGACTTCCACGTTAGAGTGAACGGGCCTTAATCCACCACGCGGGCCCAATGTGGGTTGGTGGATGTCACATGTCTTCAAATGTTTGTTTCTATGATATGCCGGTTCCCTCACAATATTTTCCTCCAACACTGTAAGAGCATTGGTGATAAATTAAACTACACAAAATTATGCATCTAGCTGGGTTCGAAATCGCGACCTACAACTAGTAAGTCGAGCCAGTACCACTGGGTCAAAACTCCACAAAATATTGCAAAAATTGATGACACTGCTGGACATAGGTCTCCCCCAAGCATAGCCACCTCAGGGCGTGGACCCATGTCTCCGGTGCGGCGCTGTTTGCCGTGCAACGGTACGGCACCGCTGCCGGCGGATGGCGCGGCGCCGTGCCGCACCACGGTACCGCGAACGGTGCGCCATCCATTGCCCCTCAGTCGATTGAATCAACAGTGAAATATCGACTGAAAGGGGCAATGGATGGCGCACCGTTCGCGGTACCGTGGTGCGGCACGGCGTTCGCCGTCCGCTGGCGGCGGTGCCGTACCGTTGCACGGCAAACGGCGCCGCACCGTAGACATGGGTCCACGCCCTCATCCGGTCATGTGCGTCTTGCATCCATCAGATTCCCGCGACCCTCACCAGGTCATCGGCCCACCTTGTGGAAGGCCTTCCAACGCTGCATCATACGTGGTCGCCACATATCCGTTTGTCTTTCGGCTAAAAAGATGATGATGATGATAAACAGCGTTGGATCCCCGCAATCATCCTAATCATCACACTGCAAGGCTGGTACAGCCTCCTCCATTGTGTTGCTAATAACAGGAAGTACTGACAAAGCCAGTTTCCGTTCTCACCTGTCATGGGATGCCCTTGTGCCTGTCATGTGTTGTATAAGTACCTTGTTATTAGTGTGATGCGTTTCCCTGAGCTAGATTCATGTTTTTGTTTACTGTTTTATGGTTTTTATGTTTCCCTAATTTAAAGTAGAAGGGGAAGAAAGGTGGGGTAGGACTTTCTTCTGTGAGTTTGGAAAGTGGTTCGTTTCATCGTACTCATCATGGTGTCACACTATTACCTACTAAGCTTCTGGCCTGCGACTTTGTTCACGAGAGTGACAGTTATTTCGGACAAAAATTTGAAGTCGAAGCCCATTCTGGGTTCAAGCTTACTTTGTACTGTATTCCTTCAAAATCGGTTAGGCGGTATATGCGTAACAAACAGACAGAGTTACTTTCCCAATTATAAAATTATAAGAAAGTATGGATAAAAGCGAAAGTTTTTATGTACACCTAAGTATTTATGTGTTTTATCTGCACCTTCACTCTCTTACAACGGCTGAACGGATTTCAATGAAATTTGACACACAGTCCTGGAATACCACACTTTTTATCTCAAGAGTATGTTCCCATGCGATAACGTTCTCTCTACTTATACTCAGGCAGCTCTTTCACAAAACTGCAAACCAAATTTGCTGGTTTTTCTATCGGCGTGAGTATCTCCAAAATCCTTGAAGCGTGTAGTTGTAATGCATTGTGTTGTTTATGAATGTCAGTGTTTATCTCACGGCATACATACATATAGTAGGTGCTATGTTTGTTTGTATATGCTATTAGCTTATTGTTTGAATTGGGATGACAGTAATGTTTTTTTTTGTATGTGTTTGCCTATTCCTTCACGCTCAAACGGCTGAACGGATAATAAAATTTGGCACACGGGTAGACCATATCCTGGATTAGCACATAGAATACTTATTATCTCGAGAGTATGTTCACTTGTAATAATTTTCTACTTTCACTAAGTCAGCTGATAGTTTATTAGTTCATAAAACTCCAAATTAACTTTGATGGTGTTTCTACTGGCTTGAGAATTGTGTAAATGCTATATAGCATTGTGTTATTTATGAATGTCAGTGTTTATCTCACCTTACCTTTTTCCCAAAAAGTAAAAATGTCCCTTATGTTAATTTATTTTTCTGGTATTGATATAGTAGGTGCTATGTTTGTGTTTGTATACGCTATTAGCTTATTGTTTGAATTGGGACGACTGTGATGTTTTTTTAGGTATGATATGTGTGTGTGTCTGTGTGTTTCATGGCCTAGAAGCTTTGTTTATTGCTAGATTTTTCCCATGAAGTCTGGACGAGTGACAAACCGTTTTATGGAAGTTTTCCTATACCTATACTTACATATACAAATACCTGTATCCTTACTTGAATACCTTTTTAACTCAATTTGAGTTTATTTCAATTAAACAATTTTTAAGTACTTTTGAATTTCAATGTCGGTCAGTAAAAAGAAAGTTGAAACGATACGCACGTTCCACTCTCGGTGGAGCGAGAGGGAGTCTTAGACTTTTAACGACTATAACCCGCCCCTGTTCGTTTAGTTGCCCTTTGCGTCCAGCGGTAACTCTTTCGAACAATCCTGCATCTATTCCATCTATATTTATCTAATTTCTAATTTATTTCCCATTTAAATTTATCTAATTTCCAATTTTTAATTTTTTCCCATGTATATTTATCTAATTTTTAATTTTTATCTAATTTCAAATACTTACAAATACAGTGACAAAATAAAACACAAAACCCTTGGCAAGTTTATTATGAACATAAATACTTACTATTATTATGTGTCTTGTCTTCCAAATTGGTATGACACCAATACCTTTGGAAGTCTTCCCAGGGCTTTTAAAATCTCATAGACACGTTTGTTCTGACTTGTAATCAATGTACGACCATCTTTATTTTAAAACTATAGGCTGTGTTTTTTTCAGTCTCGATCACTGGCAAATCCTGAAATAAAAGAATCATAGATAGGTATAACATTTATTTAATGCAAAACAGAAAATGAACACACAAAAGCACAATCAAATTACAAACCTAATCAAATACATAACAAAAAAAAAATTGTACAATCATTTCATGAAATGGTCGTGTTTGATGATATGAAACTGCCCGCTGGCTACATCATGATATAGGGCCGGTGCCCAGTGCCGGCATAGCACGGTATGTCATGGCAAAGGCTTTTTTTACTTATCAAGATATTTTGAATCTTATTCAATTGAGTTTACAATTCATATTAATTTATTTCAATGCTATGCTAGCAGTGGGCGCTGGCCCATAGGCTAGCCAAATTAATAAACACTGCGTTTAACGATATGACCATTTAAACGAATGATTATTTCGTGATGTTGTAAACATGGGTGATTATATTGTAAAATAGTTATGTTAACCATCGATAGAGGTGCTGCGCTTTGTTTTTGTGATGCAATATGTCAGCAGACGGTGCTTTACCTAAATAATAATCTTCAAATGGTGGATACAAGTGTAATAAAATATAATTACTTCACAAAGCTGCAGTCCCGATGCAGGTTTAGCGACAACGAAATCCATACGATTTTAATTGTAATTAGCTTTTTATTTAAATAAAGATTTATTTAAGCATGTTACCTAGTTCTTACAGGAGCAGTGCTTAAGTTCCTACATTTTATGACCATGCATATTATTCTACATTAATGGCATGGCCAAACGTGAAATGATTTCATGAAACATTAACATTTAAACGATTTGGTTAAGTTTAGTTTTATTTTTATCTCATGAAATGATCGGTCACATCATGAAGTGACAGATACTAAGATCTGAGCTCGACCTACATATATTTTGCACCTGTACAAAACTGAGATGGGTTACTAATTAATATTAAAAGAAATGATTCATTTGCACTGGGATTGTAGTCACGTAATTATAATGAAATCACAATTTTAGTTGGTAATATAATTGTGAGCATGACAAATCATGGCTTTTTCCTTGAACACTAGGTACCTATGGATCAAAGGCCTACCAGCATAACTTAAAATGTTTCATAGCTTAAATTGTAATATGACAAATCATTGAGATTCCCGAATGAAGTCACCTTTTTTATTCCCTTGGAATAATTTCCAAGTTTCATGCGGGCGGAACCACTAGCTTAAGCTAGTTAAATATTTACTACTCTAGAACTAACTAGCTTTTTCTCGAAGCTTTGCTTGCTAACATAAAATATAACCTATGCTATTCAGGAATAAAGCAGCTTCTACGGTGAAAAATTTTTGGCAATCGGATCAGGAGTGCTATTCTCTAAGAAAAGAGCCTTAACAGCCTTAACCACCTTTAGAGTTTCACACGTAGCACCTTTGACTACTGCTCACCTCACAAAGCTAATTAAGTTTAAAGATATAAATAAGCATGCAAATTATCTTTTACAGTGTTTACTAAGAAATACCAGACGTGATTGTATATAAAGCAGATGTACAAACATAGCTTTTATTACTGCATTTGTGATAATTATAATACTTTGTTTTTCTGCACTTGTGATAATTATGAAACAATGTTTATTGTATCGTTTTTATGAGGGTTTTAACTTGCGCGTGATTGTGTTTAATTGTAGAATAGATTAAAAAAAATGTATATGCATGTACGCGTTTATGTATTTTCCTACGCAAATGAAAAAAAAAAATTAAAAAGGAATCCTAGGGGTCTTCAAGTCAAGAATAAATAAGTTACCTACTTCTAAGCAAGCGTGCTTCTTCATCGACCACACTATCGCTTACCATTAGGTGGTCAAACGCGAGCCAATAATCAATAATAAAAAATATATTTAAATAGTAGTATACCATCATATGGGGAACTGGGTCAAAGCCACCGGCTATTAGAGCTGAGAAAGAAATGTTAATGGATATTTATCATCGACAACAGATCAGTTCAATAAAGTGTGACAAAGGTGTACACCGAAATTTAAAAAAGAATTGATATGATATAATCCAATTTTACCAACTTTTAAATAAAAATCCGCCCCTAAGGCTACCCACTGACGAGAATTGAGAATCCTAAAAATTACGTAAATACTGTATTTACATTTTTTTTCGAGGTTAATAACATAATGTTTGCAAAAAAGAAGAACGTCCCTAATATTGATTAAGTATTACAAAAACAATTAGTAAAAAAATCAACATGTTTGACTATACTTCATATCGTCTAAGTATGCAACCCATAGCTTTGATTGCGTCAGTTAAATTGCACTTTCTTTAACATCATTCTCGGGAAAGTCTATCATTAAATCACTACATCAAGAAAAACACATAAAAAAGAGAAAATCACATAAAAATAAATATATTAATCTTACCTTAATATTCCATCTCTACAACATTAGCTCGACATCAATTGGATTTCCCAAAAAATTACTGGTACATTCCTACTTCAGATCCCATTTTCAAAAAAAAAAACATCATCTTCAAGTCCCCATCATTGTAGAATATTTCCTGTACATCCTTTTCCTTCTACTAAATATTACTGTCTCCAGTCTTGCCATGAAGTACCGTGTTACCCCAGTTAATGGGTTGTGGAGGTCTGGTAGGCAGCCGCTCCTCGTATAATACTGGTATTCAGCTAAATCCGGCTTGACTGGAAGCCGACCCCAATATATTTGGAAAAAGGCTAGGCAGATGATGATGATGATCCTTTTCCTTCTAGCCCATTGACAAACGTCGTAGTTTTATTCCGCAGAAAAACTTGAATTAAATAAGTCAAAGACGTGTTGACAGTGCGACGGTTACGCGACTACTGAGCTCGCGAATGCACTCGCTAGATCTCATTGCGTGTGCGCAATTTTTATGCAATTAAGTTGTGGTTTGTACAGCGTGTTGTTTTTTTCGGCGGTTGATTGGATTAAACATAAATATATATTTTTTTATTTGTATAGGTAGACAAGTTTTGATTTTACCTTTTTTGTATTGGGTTCGGCTTTCAGTCCAACTAGATCCCACTTCTTAACAATAATTGACACGGAGCGACTGCCATATCTGACCTCTACAACCCAGTACTGGGTTGTAAAACAATACCTTTTGGGAAGACTAAGTGTCAGCTTTTTCTGGCTTATATCTTTCACACATTTTTGACATTCATCCCAAAAAATAACCATTTTTTTGAGGTGATAAATTATCTAATAACTTCACTTGCTCTAGGTGAGACAAGAGCTTGTGTCCGTTTTTTCCACGTAAATCTGTTGTAACACTATAAATTCTACGCGTGAAGAGTATTGTTCATCACAATACATTCTAAATTCAAAAAGGAAGTCACTAAATCTTTTTAATTTTGTTTCAAACTAGCTCCTAGTAGTTTTAATGTATTTTTATTTTATTGTGCGTCCATTTAGGGCGGAATAAACGTGTTTTCTTTTCTTTTTTCTTTCTCCTGCCAGCGGCTTCGCCCGCGTGAAAGTAGATTTCTTCATATAAACTTTAGACCCCTGTTAGGGGGTGAATTTTGGAGAATTCTTCCGCCCATGCCATAAAAAGAAACCTTGTACAAAATTTGACGATCTCAGTAGTTTCTTTATTTTAATTCGTTTCGTTCACTTTATTTATTTAAACTGTACTATTATTATAGTGACGGATTTAATACAACAAGGCATTATCTATCAGTCAGTAGTTATAGCATTATCAGCCTTGTAATGTTCCCACTGTTGGGACTCAGATCTCCTCTCTCTAGATGGGATGGGTCGCAATCCACCAGGCGGACCCAGTGCAGGTTGGTGAATTTCATGTTGTGGTAGGTGTGCACAACAAATAGATGAAAAATAAATAACTTTATAAATAAATCGTGTACATTGCAGTGCACGAGTTGCACTGACTGTAAATGCCAAGGACATTTGCGTCTATTGTGGTCCTCTAGTAGTTCCTGCATGAGTGCATGTAATACGTTTATTGTTAACCTTCTTCCGCAGTTCACTGTCAAGGCTTCCTGTTGTTACTGCAGTGTGCTAGGATTTTTCTTTTAGTCTAGAGAATTCTATTTATTACAAGCAAGGATGTTTTTGAATTGGGTTAAGACATAACTTCGTGGTTTTCTATTATTTGCCTCTCATTTTCCAGTCTCAAAGCAATGTTGAAGATTGAGTAATTATGGGTATTTTTTTAGGGTCATGGGTTCGCTTGTGAAACGAATACGCAAGGTAAAGAACGAACATTCCTATGTTCCTTCTTTACCTTGCGTATTCGAATGATTTTAGTCAGTAGAAGTCTAACACATAGCGCTCCCACTCCGCCCAAGACCGGGAGATGTCATTAGATGATTTCCCCCCTAAAAATAAAATAAAAAATTGATATTTTATCATTCCTTTATAAAAGGTAGGTAGACTACTGAACAACTACTGAACTTCACGACTAGCAACCAAAAAAAAACATTTTTACAAAAGCAATGGTCATCTCGGTTGTATTTTATTTTTGCAAAACAATATTTTATTTAATTATGTCCAATTTTTATGTTGATTGGTAAAAACGACAAATATTAACACGACGTGTTTAACAATCAACCTGTATATTGACTAGTAACATCATCGGCTATTTTAGTATCTTTACTTTCAAAGTTAGGTTTCGAAACATTTTGATAGCCTTTCAATTAATATTATTTTTATGCCGAACAATTTTTTCAAGGAGATATTTGTATTTGCTTATACTGGTTATCTGCATGTATTGGTTATAGTTGAACCTTGACGGTGTTTATTTATTAACTTATGTAGGTTTATACAAAGACAAACGCTTACAAAAGGAGAAGAACAAATACACATAGGTTTTTTTCTAGTGGGGAATCATCAGAATAACTTCTCCCGCCCTTCAGCGGAGCGGGACGGCGTGTCAGACTTTTACTGACTAAATCCACTCTGTTCCTTCGTTACCTTCGTTCTGGGGTCACGATCTTCTCTTTCGGAAATCCGATCTATGGCCTCAGCAGCTTCGGCCCTGCTGGGCCCCTACTGTTTACTGACATCTCCTTGAGATAATATTATGTGCTGCTTATTTCAAGAGATAGGTTGATAATAATAACTGTTTTATCTATCTAGAATATCTAGGCATTTTTCGCCCATGACTCAAAAAATGTTTCTGTTTCTATTTTAAAAAGGCATTTGTACTCGTATAGTTGTCACACTCTGTGACATTTACGTGATAAATAATACAGGCACAGCAAGTCTAAACAATTATTGCCTGAACAGAGCGTGTTTCGTCTTTGCGTTTTTTGTACATTGTTTGTCGTTTTTTCAATATTTAAGTTGTTATTTTTGAAACAAGCGCTTAAAAAATTGATAAAAGAAGGAAACACTACCCCAGTTCGGATAATAATTGTTTTGACTTACTATATTATCACGAAGATGTCACTAAATAAAAACATACACACAATTATACAAATGCATTTAAAATCTGCATCGGCAAAATATGCATTTTAGTCGAAAACTGAAACTTTTGAGTGTATATTGGCTAACCCAACCCAACCACCGTCTCTCTCCTCTTTTAAAAAGGGTACTGATTTGATAAACATGATGGTGGGCAGCCATAATCACTACACAATGCAATGCCTAATGCACCAATTTAGATAAAGTGGACAGCAATTTTGATTAGGTCTGTATAGCTAGCAAGTTTGTCTCTATAGCGCATTCATGTAACTAGCCTCCAGTACTGGCTTCCAGTTCTCGTTAACATGGTTTCTCCTTCCAATATAATGTCTGTGTAATGCCTAGGGATTCTATACAATGACTAGTCAGGTTACATAATGATAAACGATAGATTTAATAATTTATACATTGCGTGATCGAGATAAGTATTGTATAAAATGATAAAACATTATTTAAAATGCCTGGATTTTATTTATTGCTTGTAACATAAAAGAAAAAATACCAAGAAAAATAACTGTATTCGAAACAAAACTCTAGATCTTAGGACAACCTTTTTTAAAGCCTACTATTGTGCCAAAGCCTGTCATTTTGGAGCATTTTGATGCCCTAGTTGTAACTGCCCCGACTGTTGTAGATCGCGGGTTCAAACCCAGTCAGGCGCATTACTTTATGTAATTTATTTCATCGCCACTGCTCTCAAAACGGTGAAGGAAAACATCGTGAGGAGACCGGCATGTCCTAGAACCTAAAATTCGAAGATATGTGACATCCGCCAATCCGCACTGCGGGACTGCGTGATGGATTACGGCCCATTCCCTCTCCTAGAGAAGAGGTCTGAATCCCAGCAGTGGGAACATTACAAGGTCGATAATGGTAATGCTGTTATTTTGACAGTCAATTTGACATTTATTATACAATGGAAAAATAGTACATCGCACCTAGTACGGAGGCAGTATCATCAACTAGTAAGGTACTTCCCTTTCTAAGGTATTTTAATGCGAGATGGTTTGTTTGGAATTGATGCAACTATTTATACCTACGGTTCAATTAGTCATAAAACTTCCTAGTTTGCACCTGACGTGTCTTAAGAGCTGCAATATAAACGGACGATAGTAATGTGTTTACAAGTTAGATGCGTCGTAAACGAGATGTGTATGTTAGTACAGTCAACACGGCAGACGAGTAACCAGGGTCGTCAGATGTACCTACATAGTTGAACTGTTGTGTTATTTTCCTCATCTAGCTTAAATTGACCAAAAAAATTAACGTGTAAGTGTTTTTGATAAACCTATTTGCAAAATAACCAATAAACCAACATTAACACAAACATAACACAATACATAATATCATTTAACCAGGGTGGGCGCAACACGTTTTTTTCTTCCATTCTGTCTTGCCACTCGTCATGCCATCATTAAGTCAATGTCAAATTTTTCATAAAAGTTTTTGGCCTCCCCCTTCCACTCTATCCTATATATTATATTTTCTTAGTTGGTTGCTGCACATGAACCTTTTAGACTTTAGAATATTTTCGGTTTTGGTACGAAATGGCACCCAAGGGCTGCAACTAAAAATCAGCATCGATTGGTGGCCTTGTCTTACTATTTGGCATAATGCTGAGCTAGGGTCCTTTTGGCATTACTAAAAATGTTCTTTTTGTTTAATTTTTACGGAGTTTTCAATTCTAGTAATGGTAATAAACGCAATTTTCTTTCTATCTTTATCTGGAGACCCAGGTTACTGATCTACTTTGTTGACTGTACTTGCTCACGAACGTAAACGACGCGATCTGTAACTGTTTGTGCAGTTTTATTACCTACTTGTTAGTTTTGATTGCTACTCTATCATTAGTTGTTTGAGTGGAGTACAATCAAGCTGTTCTTGCTGGTTCACCCGCGTCTTTTAGCACTGCAACACTCCTCCTAGATGTAATCATCATCATCTCAGCCGAAAGACGTCCACTGCTGGACATAGGCCTATTAGATGTAGCGTAATGTTATGTAGCATATAGGTTTTCTCGATAAATGAGCTGTCCAACACTACAAGAATTTTTCAATTCGATCCAGTTCTTTCTGAGATGAGAGACAACTGAAAAAACAAACTCAAGCTTTATAATATTAGTATCTAAAATAGAAAGCACCTTTAGATTTTTTTATAATTTCTATTAAAACCCTGTTTTTGTTGAGGGTAAGAATTCATGAATAAATCGTCCTGCTCTGGGTGGAACGAGAGAGTGTTTGATTTTTACTCACTAAAATCCATCTAGGTTTAAGTCTCTTTTCACACTCTCGTTTTCCTTCAGTTGCCTTCTCCGTCCCAAGGAACAATTTATTTCCCAGACTTTACATAATAACTTGTATAACTCACTAGTGCATAATATTTACCTAAGACAAGACTGCGGATGAAGATATTACCTATGTTTGTACATATTATCTAATACTAAGTGCACCTAAGTACCTAAGCATATACCGGTATACCGAGGTACAGGTATATATATGCTTTGTCTTAAGATATACCTACTATGTTTGTGATAGTGATAAGCAATGTTTTTCAACACGATTGTTTCATTTGCGGGTCTCATGATTTAATTTTATCATTATTTATAAGATATTAATGTAAAATATTTTAATTTTAGAAAATATTGGAATACTTAATTTCTTATCCTATTCTCTCCTAACTAATCAGGGTGACTTTTAATTCATATATCTCCAGGTACAAGTAGCGACTCTTAGGGCCTGTTTCACCACCTATGATTCAGTTTCGAGTATCTTACTTGACAGATAATTTCATACGAATTCTGTCACATTTTTGAATTTATTCAGTGAGTAGTGCCTACTCGGACATTGTGAAACAGGCCCTTAACGTTTGAATCCCCAACCGGTCCTATGAGACCGCGCTGTTATTGTTTTACTATTGTGTCTCGTTTCGCGGGTATCTGAGTAATTAATGTATATGTATAACCCATGATTCCCATTGGGTCAAGTAAATATATATACTGCACTCCCAAATTGTTTAAAAATTCACCCATTTTTATCTTAGCTTCAAGGACCAACCCCCCAAAAATACTACAATGACTCTGAGGCACACAAAACGGCAGTTTAATTTTAAATCTTTGCTTTTTAATATTCCACTAATAAGTAAATGGCTCTTCTAAGCTCCAAGGATAAAAAACTCAGAAATATTTAAGTGTTTTATATCACACATTTTTTTTTAAAATTCTTTGTTCTATATTATTTCCACTAAAGACTAAAGAGTATAAGGCCCAATGCCTTCCAATCCCAATTTGACTTACCACTTAGAATATACATAATTCCTTTGCTCAAAATCCAATTCTCTCTTCACAGACTTATGGTGTACAGAAAACGCAGGGATTACATCAGAGTCAGCGGCGGTGAGGACTACAAGCTGCTCTCCCGAAGACCTTACACCGAACTCAGAAGCCTCAACGGGGCATCAAACCCCAGACAACGATGAACACCTACCTCCTGCTACCCGATCGAAAGTGAGTGAGTGGTTACAAAACTTCGAACGAAGTAACTGGTTAACTAGAATATTTGTGTGTTACTGGCTGTAAAATAGTTGTGCAGTAATTTGTCATTAAATGACAGGTCTTTTAAATTCTGCGATTTAATTCATGTACTGTTTATTTGATAGTATTAATTTGTCCTTTTATTGTAATGACACACTGGTATTTAATATTTATTTGAATATTAAAGAAAACTCCCCAAAACTTGCAGTCTTCCTATCCGATTATAATTAAAGAGTTTTCACCGCTAGATAAAATTGTCTAAATACTGCGCTTCACCATCATCGATTGCATCACTGCTTACCATCAGGTGGGATTGGGAGGTGGGACCCATCCCAAACCAGGTAAGAGGATGAGAAATCAAATAATGAGTGGAGTGAGGAGCCCGACTATGTTCCTTTAGTGTGCATTCTAGGGCAATAATCTCACAAAATCGTTATTCCTAGAATACCAGTATACTTACATTGCTATATCAAGTAAAAATCTTAGATTGTATCTAGTGTGTCATAAAGCAAAAGGACATATTTTTAAGTCAAAGAAAAAAGCTTGCCAATTTACAGCAAACCTATTCAAGATTATATTGTCTGCACGTTAAGTAATTTTTAGTAAGCTCAATGTGAATATTATCATTAATTTGTAACGTAGCGTTTACCTAAAATAATGTTTAGTAACATAACAAGCTAATTCTGAAATAAAAACTAAAAGAAACTCGTAATAATAATAACTACGAAAAGAACAGAAACTCTGGTCTGTTTCGAAGTTAACTCCAAATATAAATCTATGCACACCAATTAACTTAGTGCTAAAATATTCAAACAAAGACAAGAAAAAAAATCAGTTACAAAAATGCGAATAACTAGTTACAAAATTAATTTTTCGCATTTTTGTAACCGATAAATAATTATTTTTTCGAACACACCAGATGTTTGTAACACCGCCATCTATTGAGAAAGACATTAACTAAAAGCTGTCTGTATTCTGACCCACGGTAAAGGATTCGTTTAGGAACCTATTTCAAAGGGTTTATCGTAACGTTTTATGAATTTGCTTAAATTAAAATACCCTATGATGGTTGACTTTTGATCGAGTAAGCTTTTATGCCCGATCTACTTACTAAAAAGAATTTCAAGATACGTTTAACCATAGATACGAATAATACCAAGTATTTTCGTAAATCGCCAAAGTGTATAATCTTTGAGACTACATGGACTATCTACTTTAAATGTACAAAATGTCGGATTGAAAAATACTGTTGAATAAACGAATTCGACACTAAACTAAATAAAAGGCGTTTGTATGATACCAGTTCTACAGTGCTGTGAATTTTTGGATGGGATGCGGTTTCAGGTTGGCTATTGCGTGACGTTTCCGATACCTGAACGACAGATAGGTGTTCCAAGTCTATCTGTATATGTGAGTTTACATGTTTGTGAACGCACCCACGATACAGGAGTAATTCCTAGACAGGGGCACACGATAAAAAAAATACACATACATACGGATCAAATTAATTACCTACTCTTAGAGTCATAATTTTGTACTTGATTTTTTTTTTGTATAAAAAAATATCTTTATCTAAAACCGCAAAGAGGAAAAAAAACAAATCCATTTAAAATGCAGTAAGTTACAAATTATTCAAATGTGAAAAAAGATGCTCGTACAAAAATGTGCCGTCACCTCTATTTTTGTTACACGGGTAGAAAAGATAGCGAGATGTTCCCACTATTCTTTCTTATTTGAAATACTAATTACTGCTTTATAATAAATTTCCATGCGGTTATCAGAAGAAGATATTTTTTTGTGTTATTTATTGTTTAGTGCAAAATATTTTACAACAATAAACACACACACACAAGTAAATAATTAAAACGCAAATGCCGCGCAGTTGCCACGCTGTACGCCCGCACGATCCTACTTGGACTTCTTGTATATAATAGTTTCGAATATTATTGCTTGTCTTAGGTTAGTCTTAGTTTTTAAATAAAATATAGTGAGGTAAAAATGTCGATAATGTATGCAATTTTGTTATGACGTTTTTTTCTTTAAAACTATGCGCCCTACACTCGTAAGTTGCAGCGATATGGTTTAATAGTTATTTTAATGTTCAGTTTCTTAAACGAATATTTTTGTAAAATTAACTAAATAAATTATCACTGTATTATCGGGATAATTTTTGCTCGAGAAACTGAGTGTTAAATGCGACTTACTTGAAAAAATATTATCGAATATCCTAACATAGAAGCTCAATTTTTCTCCCATTAAGCAATATAAGTATACTTATGTCTGTAAAACAACGTTCTGAAATTGCGTTTCTGCTGTATTTTATTTTAATTGAATATCTTGGTCTTCTTGGCAAGTTTTAACATTCTTTGGACATTACGACTTCGAATATTCTTCTAACTAGTCTGTCAAACAGACATTTTTAAACATAACTGGTCTTTTTTTGGTACCAAGCACCAAATACCATTTTTTTTATTAAACTAAGACACTATTTTCAGTACAACTAACGCCATCTAGTATAAATTTAGTGAACTATCGTAATGTGACAAGTGACAACACTGGTTTCAAATTCCTCGTTTAATTTACCATAAAGGAGACTCAAGATAATATTTACCTAATTTTTTAACCTTGAACAAAGTCGATAGTCAATATTTTATTTTGTAACTATAGGTATTACATGAGTATTATTAAATTTAGTTATTGTTAGCCTAACCTTAGTTTTTAAGTAGACAATTTTTATTTCCCTCAAAATGTACAGTTTAGTCGTGCGTGTACATGTTATTATGCATTTATATTTTTTAGCGGGAATGCGATTTCAGAACGAAAACTTTTCTGAAGTAGAGACAATGTGATGTTTTTTTGAATGTAAGAATTGTTTTTCAATTTTAGAATTGATTATTTTATTATTATTCATAAAATCGTCAGTTTTATTTTTTATAGTTTATTATTACGTTTTAATTAGTATTTGTATAAAACCAAACATTAATACAGTGTTGTTGTTTTATATTTTATTAACTCACATTAATTTTATGGAAAATGAGCTTCATAGGTGCTGGTCGCCTTAAATTAAGTCAAACTACATCCATTTTAGACTTATCTAATATAAATCATGACATACGAATATCATTTTACTCTAAGTATGTCATTTCTTTGTAAAAAATAGTCAAAATATTTTTTACTTCATTTTAAATTAATTTAATTTTAACTTTGTATTTGTGATTTGTTAGTTTATTATGTAGATTTATTTATTTGTGTAATCTCAATGTATGATTGTTTCTATAATCTTTTGTTAAGTTGGCAGTTTTGTTGTTGCAGAGATATCCAATTTTTCATATTTATTGAATTAACTAGTGTTAAAATAAGCTGGTTCAAACCTGTAATGATATAGTGCTGTTTTTTCATTTATTGTGAATATAATTAATTAAGTAGATCTGTTTAAAAACAATAGAAAAATCTCCTACAATTCGAGAAAACATAAAATTAATAAAAAACTACTAAATTAACTAAAATCATATTAATTATCTTTTATTCCAACACACAAACTGCTTGTGATACTTTTTTTTTGTAAATAAAAATCAAATGACATTTCAGTAGGCGATTATTTTGTTCCTAGGCGATTTTATTAGTTATTATTAATTAATAATATAAAATAATTTAATAGTTGTATTCGCTGTGTTGTACACTACTTATTCTGTAGGTACCCAACAAGGAAGGGTCGTGATGTCATTGTGTATTAGTTATTAGTATGAATTTGACAAATAAATAAGATTTATAATTTATTTCTGTGTATTTTATTGAGATTTGCCTTTAGTATCCTAGATGGCGCTATCCCCAATTCAAAAAAGTTAGAAAACCAATTAACAGATGGCGCTGTTTTAAATGTCGAAAAATAAAATAGTTACACTAATATATAAAGTTGTAATATTTGTGATTTATTTATTTAACAATCATTTGAGTAAGCTCTTGACCATTATTCTTATTTTTACCCTCATCCCTAAATCTTCCATGATTAAAGAAATATTCAATCTCTTGCAAAGTTCTATCTTTAGTTTCTGGTAGCATAAAGTACAAAAACACTAACGAAATAATCATAATTACACCCAAAATGGTGAATGTCCCGTACACTTTCACTGTTGCCAACATAACTGGAGTAGTTTTTAAAGTAACTATACTTGTTACCGCTATCAAAATCCCTGCTATGGTAGTCCCAGCTGCCCTGTGTTCCAAAGGAAATATCTCCCCAACTAAAGCCAAGGGTATTGGAGCACACGCAAAATTAACTATCGCGAAATACACGCTAAATAATGTCATTGGAATCCAAGGAGTACTAGGAATTATACCTCTTGATGTTAAGAAAAGTTGGCAGCAGGCGGCCTTAAGAACTAAGACAGCTGCGAATCCTGTTGTAAACAGTAATGTCCTTCTTTTCATAATCCTGATAAGATACGAAGAAAACGTAGCACTTACTGTCACTAATAAATCTAAAGCTAACGTGTAAAATGAGCTGACATTCCCAGAAATCTCTGTTATTATCTGCACAGCGTACGCAGGAAAAATATGTCTTCCAGTCGTCTCTAAAAGAATAGCCGCGAACAGATAGTTTAACACTGGGCAAACAAAGTCTCTCTTGCCGAACTTCTTAAAGAAATTCTTCATATTCTTCAGAACAGATAGTTCATCAGTTTTTTTCCGTTCTTGCTGAGCCTTGATCATTTCTTTCAGCTCTCTTGTAGATTGCTCTGTCTTTCCTCGGAGTCTGTAGAAGACTTCTCTGCTTAAATCAAATCTTTTTTCAGATGCCAACCAAGAAGGACTTTCAGGCCATGTGCAGACCATGCCAAAAGCTAATAGGCATGGCAACAGAGTCAGCATAGCAACTGTCCTCCAATGGTAGTAATGTCCCAGAAGATGGACCAATGTACTGCCTCCGTAGAGAGCTGCAGTCTTCAGATTAAGGAACATACCTCGATGGACTGGACTCGAGTATTCTCCTATCACTATAGCTCCTAATATCGAGGTAGACCCTGCAGTTATACCCTGTAGACTCCTGGCTGCTATTAAACAGGTGACGTTTGTGGAGAAGTACATTAAGACCAGTCCTAATGCTCCAGGAATGACGTCCAGGATGAAGGCTACTTTTCGACCGAAACGGTCCATGTAGTAGGAGGATGATAGAAAGCCAGGGATCCAGGCGAGACTGAACGATGCAGCTGCAAAAGAAGAAACCCTTTATTAGAAGAAGAAAAGGGAGTTAGTGATAGTGTGATACTTCTTGCCATGAAGTACCGTGTTACTCCAGTTAATGGGTTGTGGAGGTTTGATAGGCAGCCGCTCTTCGTAAAATACTGGTATTCAGCTAAATCCGGTTTGACTGGAAGCTGATCCCAATATAGTTGGGAAAAGGCTAGGTAGATGATGATAAGTGATAGTGTGATGGGTGTCGGGTGACAGGACAGAATGGAAGAGATAGACGTGTTGCGCCGACTCCAAGTAATATGGGATAAGGGCAGGAAGAAGAAGTTTAGTATGAGAACTATCTACTTGTAAGTGAGAATAAATGATGGCGTGAGCTCACCTATCCAAGAAGATTGTTCTAAGGTAGCTCTGATGGGGGAGTCTGGATCCTTGAGGGCTGGCAGAAGACACGTAGTGAACCCCAGGAACATCCCTACCTCCATCATTGTGAGGAGGACTCCTGCCACGATCCATGCCTGCAAAAATGTAAGAATCATAAAGAAGGACCAAATTTTTGACCTTAGGAATGGACCTGTAGGGCAAAAAGAAAATATGGTCAGCCTTACCTGTCTAAGGAATATATTAGCCATCTTTGCACATAACTAATTTACTTCCAAATGGGATCTGATAGTACGCGTTACTTTTTTTCAAAACTTCGAGATCGTCAAATGACTTCCAAGAATATTTAACATTGCACCCTTACAAAGTTAATTCATTTCGTTTCTAGATTCAAGTAATTACACTTATTTAAAAAATTATATTATAAACACTAGTATTCACAACACCCTTATTTCATTTGGTTTCTAGATTCTATTTACTACATTTATTGAAAAAATGATTTTACAAACACTAGTATTTGAAACATTTTCGTGTTCGTTTTAAACTTTTTTATTAAATCTTAAATGAAAACATTAATTTATATGAAAATATATAAATCACTAACACCTAGGTGTAACCAGTTCAATGCTGCAAAACAACTGTGTGATTTTAGTTGTAGACAAAAACATGCATGGTTAATTGTAACAACCTGTTTAAATATTTATTTAAATATATAAGTACTTAGGTATTATGAAACTTAATGATATCAGTTGACGATTGTGTTATCAGGGATGAAGCCAGAGCTCAGAGATAGGGAAGTCTGTGAAAAACTGACTTTTGGCGGAAGAAAGCGACTTAGTTGTGCCTTGTTGTGCCTAATTCAAAATACAAAATGTTTTTATTTTACATAGGCCTACATGGGCATTTATAAACCGTCAGAAGCTAGTGCATGGTTCAAATTCAAATTCATTCATGGATCCAATTGGTCGTTTCCTATGGAAAAGAACCGGCAAGAAACTCCATGGTTTCCTTGTTATTATATAATTATGATTATCTATAAAGTGAGCACTTTAGAAAACGCCCCAACTGTCTGTCATCAGAGTAGGTACCATTGGATCACATTCGCAATTGATCGATCACCATTGGTCGCTATTTATTTCGAGTTTTTGCACGTAGCAACACGTTCTGCATTTAATTGAACCAAATGGTTCACTCAATCACAATTTCAATATCACTTTGACGTATGGGGGGTAAAAAAACATTGCAAATATACAGTGAGCATTTGGCTTTCTTTAATTAATATTATCGTGGAGTATCTTTAGTTGCAAATCATAAGTGAGCGCGAGTGTGTGTGTGTGTGCGTGTGCTAGTGTGTGTGTGCGAGTTCCTTTTTAAAAATCGTAAGTCATCGAAAAGTAAACTATTCGAGTGCCAACTGTTACGAGTAGGTACCAAAACAATCTGTGAGTTATTGGAACATGTTATGTAGTAAAACAGTTAAATAAATTGTTTTCAAAAGTGCATGAACGATATAAAGAACAATGCCGGTACTGTACCTACACAGAAACTGTTGATTTTGCCACGATAAATAAATAAAGTTAAATAGAGTATAAAAATAAACAGTTTATTGGTACAAAGTTCACAATAATATTATGATCTAAAAAAATTGACACAGTAAAAACTCAGAAATTGCCGATACTGGTTCCCAAACTAAGCTATCGTTTATATTTTGGGATATAGGAAGCTGTTAGCGTTTGAATCCCCAACCGGTCCTATGAGACCGCGCTGTTATTGTTTTACTATTGTGTCTCGTTTCGCGGGTATCTGAGTAATTAAATAATTTGGAAACAGAAAATTAGGTAGGTACATTTAACTGGCCAGTCGGTCTATACTATATTTGTTATAGGATGGTTTCGGTGACAGCTGTCAGATTCATACAATGTAGCTATCTATCCTTTTTTCTCATCTTAGAGATGCATATTTTCGTCCTGCTGTCACCCAACTCATGTTACTTATGTAAAAAAGATTATAGTGGCCCTATTATAACTGCTATGCCAGAGGTCGTGGGTTCGATTTCCACCCAGGACAAATTTTTGTATGATGAGCAGGATCATTTTGTTCTGTGTCTGAGTGTTACTTATCTATAGTATGTTTGTACTAAGAAATATATAAGTATTGTTTATTAGTTGTCTAGTACTTATAGCACCAGCTTTGCTTAGTTTGGGACTAGATGGCGTTGTGTGAATAATATTATTATCTATATACATATAAATGAATTGTTGTTCGTTAGTCTGATTAAAACTCGAAAACGGCTAGGCCGATTGAGCTGATTTTGGTTTTAAAATGTTTGTCGTAGTTCAGGGTAGGTCTAAACGGTGAGCAAAAAAATCAAAAGTTAGGTAAGGTAGGGTAGTGTAGGGTAGATTAGGGTAGTGTAGGGTAGTGTGGGGTAGTGTAGGGTAGGTAGTGTAGGTACGATAGGTAGAGTAGATAGGGTAGGGTAGCGTAGGTTAGGTAGGGTAGTCATTTGACGGGAGCGAAGCCGCGGGTAAAAGCTAATCATTAATATTATTTGCTGTGAATGTGGAGAGTTTATACATACTAATATTATTCTAAAACGCACACGTGTATTATATGATATAATAAGTATAATATACGCAAATCACAAAACAAAGACTGACCTTGGACTCATCAGCAGCTTTGTTTGAACATTGAAATAAATACTAATTTTGTCTTGCATGCGTCACGTCTTTTTTAACCGCCTCCGAAAAGGCGGAGTATGATTTTTATTTATCTATTTATGTTTACCGATTTCTCGGTCAATTGTGAACTGATATTGAAATATATTTTTTAATGGAAAAATTATAGTTCCGAATAAGTCCCATAGATTTTTTTATTATCTGATGATAAACTTCGAAGTTATGGAACAGAACTCCTCATAGGATCATAGCAGAAATGTCGTAACAAGTAAAATTGCTTTGTTTATATGTGTAGTCGATGACTGACCGAAAAATGAAAGGAGGGAGGGGAAGGGTACACCCTCTTTCATCACCTCTTGTGAAAGTGCGGGGATCACGGCGTACTATGGTCACGGCCACAGAAATCTTAACCTATCAAGACCCGCGAAACGAGACACAATAGTAAAACAATAACAGCGCGGTCCAATGAGACCGGTCGGGGATTCATGAATTAATAAACACGTCACGGCCCATGTCTATTCAAACATTTTTTTAGTTTATTTACCTTTACTTTCCCGCTGCTGGATAAAGGCTTTTCTCAATAGTTCCCTAAACTTTGTATTTCGGAGAAAGAGAGTAGACGTCCTGAGATGATTGCGTACCCTTCCACGCCATTTGCGGCTAGTACTCATAAAGATTGAGATTTTATCCACTCGCTGCCCTTTCATCACTTCTTTTACAACGATCACCTTCTCTCAAGAAGGCTTTTTACGCGCTTTTGGTCCAAACCATGAACTGAACTACAACCGGACCGGAACAGTTAGTCGTACAACCTCATACACGAGATCACGGTGCATTACTGCCTAAACTGAACTCTACTCCAATGTATAGTGTTAAACAGCACGGTGGGTGCAGTGGTTGTGGGATTGGCTGCTGCGCTACGTGTCGCGGGTTTGATTCTCGCACGGTATGATTTTGTAGAGTTTCTGTTCTAGGTGTCTTGTTTAGGAGTCTAAGTGTTGCATGATACATAAGTAACTCCTTGTCTTCTTCTTCTTAGAATGTCGATGGCAAAACCAGTCAGATACTTTGCCTGGCCCAGTACTCGGCCACGGCAATGCCGTCCACTGATGCTGTCATAAGGTCCTCGCGAGAACAAGCAACAGGACATGTGGTGCAGGGTGGAAGATGGGACATGGTCTGTGGAGAGACGCCGCACAAACACTGAAGATCAGAGCCGTCCGAGAACCCCCATATGTGGAGATTGTCTTTGCTACGGCCAACCTAGGTGCGGAGTCTGTTTAGGATTTTCCAGGTTGGCCAAGGCGACTTGTGTCCAGGAGCGAGACTCTCCGACGGTTCGATAAAATCACAAGGAGGTCCAAACTTCTCCCGCCAGAGGTCACACCTCTCCGAGGAGGGGCCAGTTTGAGATGTAACTCCTTGTGTAGGGCAAAGTTTTTTTTTAAATATAGTGTCGTTGAGGCTGTGCCGTAGTGGTATTGGCACAGCCCTAGCATGCTCCTGCGAATAAAACAATAAAGTTCTGCACTTATTTATCTTAATTGCATTGCGTTGATTAATAACAGATAGCACTCATCTACTATTTGTCTTACTAGATATATTAAGCACATTTGCCGCAGTCAAGGTTATGGACATAGCCTGAAGAATCGTCGAGGCAAATTTCTCGTAGAAAGGTGTGTCAATGGAGCTGCAAGGTTCTGGCACCTGAAGACTTCGCGTATCAGAAGAAGTAACGTTAGAAGGCCTTTCCCCAAGGTGGACCGATGACCTGGTGGGAATCTCTAGGCTCTGGGAAGGGGGAGTGTAAAATTTTTACTGAGAACCTTCCTTACCTTCTCGTGTTCTTTCAGTTGGCTCTTGCGTTCCAGAGTTCCAGTGACTCGTTTCAACAACCCATAATTAGAATCGAAGCTATTGGTACCAAGACTCACTCCTTACACAAAAAAGTCACATAGTTACAAACGACATCATTATTAGCCATCATGAAAGCTATTTAGATATCCATCTAATTAACTGCTTACAGCTACATAGTTTGCGCGTTAACGCGTTCAGTTCACGCGTTCCCGAGATAAAGGGTCTCGACAGACAGACAGATGGACAACAAAGTGATTCCATAAGGGTTTCGTTTTTTCCTTTTGAGGAACGGAACCCTAAAAACGAATTCTAATGCTATATGCAAGTGAAAAAGTAAGTGTAAAGTAACTTTTGTGCCTTATAAAAAAATTGCTTGATTTTGAAATATTTTTCCCTTCACAAAAAAAAACTACGTAGTTACAAACGACATCATCATTAGCCATCAAGCAAGCTATTAAGATACCCATCTAACGGCTAACAGCTACATAGTTCGACCTTCCCGTCCACACGTCTGGAACTACGTATTGTATAGCCAGCTAGCGTGGCCAGGCGTCCGGATAACGCCGGACACGATCAGGCTTTTTGGACGTGTGTCCGGAAAAATTAGGCGGAGTGAGGCCCGTCCTTTTGTTTCCAGTCTTGCCATGAAGAACCGTGCTACCCCAGTTAATGGCTTGTGGAGGTCTGGTAGGCAGCCGCTCCTCGTAAAATACTGGTATTCAGCTAAATCCGACCCCAATATAGTTGGGAAAAAGGCTAGGCAGATGATGATGCAAGACATGGATGACTTTTAAATAGAAATACCTTTCCTTAATGCAGTTTGACTTTTAAATACTTTTCCTTATACAAAAAAAACTTCGTCATTACATAGTTACCAACGACATCACCATTAGCCATCACGAAAGCTGTTAAGATATCCATCTAACTGCCAACAGCTACATAGTTCGACCTTCCCGTCCACACGTTAGCCGCTTTACAATACGTAGTTCCAGAACTACGTATTGTAAAGCCGGCTAGCGTTGCCACGCGTCCGGGTAAAGTTGGACACGGGCAGGCTTTTTGGATGTGTGTCCGGCCAAGTTTGACGGAGTAAGGACCGTCCTTTTGTTAGGCTTTTCAATTTTATCATTTTTATAGATTTTCATGGGTTCTTGTAATTGCAAGCGTTTACAAATCAACAATTATTTGTTACTAGCTTTTACCCGCGGATTCCCCCGCGTGGATGTCGGATAACCAAGTAAATTCAGAAAAAATAATAATATCGTAAATGGGTCGCATAAAATATAGCCTAAAGCACTCAGGAAGAAAGCAGCTTTCTATCAATACCTAGATTTTTGTTGTCTGACCAGGATCTTCAGAGATTACCCCTACAAACAATCCGACGTTTGGCCCCCAAACTGGACAGGACTGGTGCCGCTCTGAAGCGGCTTCTGCCCAACCTAGGGGGTCCAGACGCCCCCTGCCGGAGGCTCTACGCGGGGATCGTTCGGTCCATGGCCCTATGCGGGGCGCCAGTTTGGGCGCCATCGCTAGGTAAGCGACCAGCGGCCAAACTGAACGTTTGCCAGAGGGTCATGGCCATCCGGATGGTGCGGGGATGCCGCACGATCTCCCGCGAAGCGGCGAGTCTCCTTGCTGGCCTTCCACCGTGGGATTTGGAGGCAACAGTCCTTGCACGCATGCACGATTTGCGCGTGGAGATGCAACGCCGGGGCGAAACTCCGCTGCCACGACAAGTCGCGGTATGGCGGACAGAGCTCCGGCGGGATCTCAGGGTGACATGGCGACTGCGACTGTCGCAACCCAGTGCTGGGCATGCCGTCATTGCGGCGGTAAGTCCCCTCTTTGAGGAGTGGTTGGAAAGAGGTCACGGCGACCTCTCGTTCCGTATGACGCAGGTCCTCACCGGACACGGTAAGTTCGGGAGGTTCCTGCATCGGATCAAGGAGGAAAGGACGCCCGGGTGTCGCCACTGTGTGGACCGCCCGGAGGACACCGTAGAGGTGTGCCCCGCTTGGGCGGAGCACCGCCGTGTCCTTGTGGAGGCTATCGGCGGCGGTGACCTCTCGCGCCGGGCCCTGGTACAGGCCATGGTCCGGAGCGAGGAGGGGTGGCAGGCAGTCGCCTCCTTCTGCGAAGCAGTAATGCTAGCGAAGGAGGCTGCCGACCGCGTGAGGCAACGGAACTCACGCCGCCGCCGCCGAGATCCCGATCCCGATTTCCGACCACCGTAGGCGCGGGCTTGCGGACAGCGAGCACTGGGTAGCTCGCCGTCCGGCAGTCTGGTAATAATCTGGACCGAGCCTAGTCGTCGACGGCGCGTTCTGTTCCACGCGCGCCTCAAGGAGATGTCAGCAAACTGTAGGGGCCCGGTAGGGCCGAAGCCTCTGGGGAACACGGTATCCGAAAGGTTGTCACCGTGTCCCCCAGATTGATGGCAACGAAGGAACGGAGTAGGGGTTTAGTCAGTAAGAGTCTGACACGCCCTCCCGCTCCGCCCAAGAGTGGGAGAAGTCATTCTGATGATACCGGGAAAAAAAAAGCCCCTACAAATAAAAAAAACAAATCTTTATTATATTAGTATAGATTTCGGAGTGTCATCCTGAACTTCGACAGTTAATTATTTCGACACAGTGTGAATTTCGAAAAGAAGTACTTTGACTACTCACTGCTTCGACAGAACATTTATTTGACAAGCATTAGTCCGACAGAACATACTTCGACAACACACAACTTCGAAACCCACTACTTCGAAATCCACTACTTCGAGAGATCCCTTCTTCGACATGCACTTGTTCGACCGATCTCTATTTCGACGGAACATACGTTCGACAAAATACTATCGTCTATCGATGGGCAACAATTGTCCGGCTTTTCGGTTTAAAGACCTGGCAAACCTGTAGCCGGCGCACAAAGGGACGGGGCAGTAGGTCAAGTGGCACTCGCGCGGGTGGACCAATTAAACCAACCTGAGGTTTCTTTGTCACTGTCTCAGGTGAACATTTTTGCTGAAGCTGAATGTTTTTTGGAAGATTTTGATGAGTAGATAAGGTGTGGACCTGTATTTTTATTGTAAAGTATGATAGACTAGCTTCTGTCAGTTGCTTCGCCCGTGTGAAAGTAGGCTTGACTTTTCCATACAAACTTTTAACTCCTGTTTCATCTACTTAGGGCGATGTTCACCGACACCAAATCAACTGTTTTAATATTAAAACGGCTGTTTTAGCAATATTTCCTGTTCCTTATCGTCGGTTATTGACGTTAATCAGATGGTTATCTTAAACTTATGTCGGTGCACATGGCCCTTAGGGGGGTTTGGAAAATCGTCTGTTAGTGCTTGCCTATGTCATAAAATAAAACCTTGTGCATAATTTCACCTAAATTGCAGTTGTAAAACGTTATAATAAACTACCGTTGACCTTGTGTTCAAAGTCCAACGTGCTCGACCTATTAACGTTTGAATCCCCAACCGGTCCTATGAGACCGCGCTGTTATTGTTTTACTATTGTGTCTCGTTTCGCGGGTATCTGAGTAATTAATTTATTATAGTCAAAAAATATTAATAATAGCTGTCCCCTGCGGTTTGATGGTATATGATGATGGTATATAGCCTATAGCATTCCTCGATCAATGGGCTATCTAACACTGAAAGAATTTTTCAAATAGGACCAGTGTAGTTCCAGAGATTACCCCCTACATACAAACTTACAAATTTTACCTCTTTATAATATTAGTATAGATGATCTACTGACTACTACTACCTACTTATACTTACAAAAATATATATAGGTAGGTATATCCTGCACGGGCACTAGTCTCTGAAAAAATTAAAATTAGTCGTTTCAGGAAAAGAACCGGCAAAAACCATCATGGTTAAAAACCAGTAAAGTTTTTCCCAACCCCGTCTAAGCAAAGCTACAAGTATTATAAAACGTTCAGAAAATATCTAGAACGTAACAAAAACACTTAAGTTACACATTTTCTTCAGGAAAGTGTAACGTTTCACGCCTCACGCCTCACGCGTCACGCTTCACGCCCCTTTCAAAACATTACGCTCAAATAAACGGCGGATACGCAGTCGGATAAGAAACGTGGAGGCTTTTAATTAAATTTTTATAATTAACCTTTTTAGGGGAAGTTTTCTTGGAGTTATCTGGTAGATTGATTGTTAACTAGGTACTGGGTTGTGGAGGCCTTTCATTTTAGCTAAAACTTTTTGCAATAAAATGTATACTTAACCGACATTCATGTTAAAAAAAAACACTAAAAAGTACAAAATAACTTTAATTTCGTTTTTATTTTAATATTGAAGGAGGAAGAACTTCTAGGTAGAATTGTATGTGCCTTACTATTTACGAAAGTTTCGTAGGCCCCCAAACTTGGGGCCCCGGGGCACTACTGTCTAGCCTTTCGGTAGCTACGCCAGTGCCTCTCCCAAGTGTCGCCATAACGGCGAAGTCTCGCATTCATCGGATCCTGCAACCCTCACCAGATCTTTGGTCCACCTTGTGGGATACCTTCCAACGCTGCGTCTTTCGGTACGTGGTCGCCGAATCTCTATTCCTGGACAGTAAGTTTCGCCGAAAACTTGGTCGATAGAAAACTTCACAGAAATCTTAATAAGAAGGCAAGAAAACATCCACTCCAGAACCTTTCGTCCTCCACTACCCACTCCTTCCTACTTCACTCTTACCTATATTATATTTAGGGCCTGTTTCACAATGTCCGAGTAGGCACTACTCACTGAATAAATTCAAAAATGGAACAGAATTTGTATGAAATTATCTGCCAAGTAACATACTCGAAACTTAATCATAGGTGGTGAAACAGGCCCTTACTATCCTAACTCATCATCATCTGCCTAGCCTTTTCCCAACTATATTGGGGTCGGCTTCCAGTCAAGCCGGATTTAGCTGAATACCAGTATTTTACGAGGAGCGGCTGCCTACCAGACCTCCACAACCCATTAACTGGGGTAACACGGTACTTCATGGCAAGACTGGAGTCAAATTTACTGGCTTCTGACTATCCGTAACGACTGCCAAAGATCTCCAAATGACAGCCGGGACCAGCGGCTTAACGTGCTTTCCGAGGCACGGAGGAAACTCGTTATGTTAAGATGGTCACCCATCCACAGACCAACCTAGGCAAGCGTTGCTTAACCTTGAAGATCGATCTGTGCGGCTGTTATTATCTAGCCACGAGCTCCTCCCCTTACTATCCTAACTAATATTATAAATATGAAATTGTTGATGTTTGTAATAGACTTAATCACACAAAAACGGCTTAGCGGATTTGGATGAAATTAAGCATGCTTAATTATGGCCTTTGACATGGAAAAGAACATAGTCTACCTTTTATCCCGATTCCTGAACATGAGGACGATGGGGGCGATGTCGCGGACCGAAGCTAGTATGAGTATAAACACAAAACTCTTTAAACAACTCCGCTAAGGTAGAAGACGTACCTATCAACTAAGAATTAGAGCCAAACCCTGGAGCAAAATCTAGTTAAAACTAATCCCGCTTCAATCTAAGCGTTTCCCCCGGCATTACTCGTCACACTAGTCACACATAGGTACACATGTTCACACACAGTTGCACACTCCTTCTCAAACACACACATAAATAAAATATCTTGTGTGTACGGTAAGGGGTTACACACACAGATATTGGTTTCCTTAAGGCCGGTTGCACAGTTGCATTTTAAACTGGCGGTTACGGGATTTAGATATTGTGTTTAAAACAGTGTTTTAATCTATACATATAATAAAACAGTAAAATTGTGCATCGTTTGCCGCAAATGGCGCCAAAACTACTGAACCGATCCTGTTCAAATTTTGCATACATAATCCTTATAGGACCCTTTTTGCTTTAGGCTATATTTTATCACGCTATTTGCTATGGGGGGTGAGCAATATTGCATTTTGTCGGTTTTGAACGAGTTGCCCCGAGTTCGAATCCCACCTACAATTTATATTTCTGTCAATGTTTTATCTTATTGTTTTTGGAAAAAAAATACTTTTACCATTTTTTCATAAAAAAATCAACATTCCTATTTGATTTTTCCCAAATATTTTGTAAAAACTAATCAAAACACGTTATAAAATCCAAACGTCCACGAAATTCACATACTACAATGTTACATTAGTCCATTTAGCTGCAAATTTATCTACTGAAATGAAAATCATCACGCTATCATCGACGAAGAGCGGGGCAGTCATTTATGACATTTATATGAGAACGTCTATTTTGCTTGGTTTTCATCGAACACTGCAGCGTGATTGATTAATGACTAGACTGGGACGTAACATGGTGGTGGTTCGAATCCCAGGAGGTGTTTTAGATTTTTTTAATTTTTGTATATTTTTTTTTTCACATATTTTTGCATTCTCACAATTTTTTTAACAAAAATATTAACAAAAAATATTATTATTATTGTTTAACCAAAAAAAACCATGGTGACAAATTTTACAACTGCGGAGTTGCACCCCGTTTTCAAAATACAAACAATGACATCCTTCTTATTCTTCCTGCTCTTATCCCGTATTACTTGAGGTCGGCGCAACACGTTTTCTTCTTCCATTCTGTCCTGTCGTCCGTCACACTATCATCTGCCCTTTTCTTTCATATCAGTCCTTACACAATCCATCCATCTTTTCTTTGGCCTTCCTCTCCTTCTCCATTCATCCACATGTAAATTCAGAACTCTTTTGGTAACGTGCTTTTAATCCCTCCTCTTCACATGACCATACTAAGACAAACGATTTCCTTTCAAAATACAAACATCCATTTAATTTTTTTTAACTAAAGGCGATTTATATTTTAGGTGATTTCTTCCACTCTAGGAAGGAGCACGAGGGGATGTCAGACTTTCACTGACCAAAACCCACACCTTTGTATGTTCCTTCTTCGCCTTGCATTCCAGGACTCCGGGTGGAGGTGATCAGCAGTAACGACCTCTCACGTCCGGTCCTGGTACAGAGAGAGAAGGTATGGAAAGCAGTCATCACTTCCTTCCGCAAATGAAGCGAAGAAGGTAGCAGAAAACGCAAAGATGATGCCCTTGGCATTACGAGTCGCAGGGCGATTCCATGATACCGTTAGCGCGGAGTTTTGGACGGTGCACTATTGGCATTTCGCTGTTGAATAAAGACTGGTCTTAGTCGACTGACGTTGCGTTATGTGCCAC
Source organism: Mythimna separata (assembly GCA_030763345.1). NCBI lineage: Eukaryota > Metazoa > Arthropoda > Insecta > Lepidoptera > Noctuidae > Mythimna > Mythimna separata. The sequence goes on from CM061192.1 coordinate 12,915,779, forward strand.
GCGCACCTAAAAGAGCACAAGAGAACTGCCCTAACGGGCTTCGATAGCTGGAAAATTGTTCGTATTCTAATGGAACAAAGTGGGTATTTTTTACTGCTCTGCATGCTCTACCCGTAAAAATCGAGAGTTTACAGACTGCGTTCGATCATCAGCATGTGAAGTCGACTAGGTGAAAATACTCGCACACAAGAATTCGTTTATTATTCTCACTAAAGAAAAACATTTATTTGGTGTATTAGGGTGTCAGTCAAATACCGCACCAGAAAATTCCTGCCTGAATAAACAGGTAATATAAACACAAAAAAATGATGGTGATCGGTAAACGCCCCATACATATGACACCTGGGAAGTGTCCAAGTGGCGATGGGAGGGGTCTAAGGATGTCCTGTTTCGCACGGTTTTAGCCACGTTGCTTCACTCTAGGAGGTGACTGCTTTCCATTCCTCCTCCCAGCTCATACCATGATCTGAACTAGGGTAGGAGGATTCTGATTTTTACCCGCAAACAGTACGGCGGTAATACGCCCTAGCGGGGTAACTTCGATCGTAAGGTCCACCGTGTCTTCCCGCCGAATCCAAAACATCTACCTCCCGAAACACTCATGTTCGGTTAGGACCCGCGTAAAGCGCTTGCGCTTAGAGTGAATTTATCATAGTAATAATCATGGTGTGCCAATATTAGTCGCCCTAGAATGTAAATTGCAACTAAAAGAACACTGTGGAATTTAGTTGGTAAAAGTCTGATACTCTCTCTCGGTCCACCTAGAGTGGGAGAAGGTATTTGGTGGTTACCCAACAAAAAAAGAGGCAAATACTAAAGGCGATTATCGGCCCTAATTTGGTTTTTTGAATAACAAATCATTTTCATTTTGGTTTTATCGCAATATGAAGTAAAGTAACGACTTTACCCATAGAGTAGGCAATTAACTATTTAGAACGTGAACTCTGCGGCTCTGTGCTTCGTTGATGTTTTTAAGGCAATTGACGTCGTGCGGAAGAAAAACCCGGGTGTTACCATTGGGTGGAGCGCCCGGAGGACACGTTAGATCATAAAGCACTGGTGGGCCACGCTTAGGCGGAGCACCACCGTGTCCTTGTGGGGACGATCGGTGACAGCAACCTCTCGCGCTGGGCACTGGTACAGGCCATGATCCAGAGCGAGGAGTAGTGGCAAATAGTCCCCTCACGCCCCAGTCGCTGGGATTCCGACCCCGATTTAGAGCCACCGTAGGAGTGGCTTGCGAATGGCGAGCAATGGGTAGTTTTACCATTTGGCTGTCCGGTAATGATCCAGACGGTCAACCGTGGGTATTGTTCCACGCGTGCTTCAAAGAGATGTCAGCAAACTGTAGGTGCCCAGCAGGTTCGAAGCCTCTGGGGCCATGGGTGAGCTTTCGAAAGGAAAACCCGGGCTCGAACGAAGGCAAAGAAGGAACGGGGTGAGGTTTATTCAGTAAAAGTCTAACTCACCCTCTGAGAAGTCATTCTGATGATTTTCCACCTAGACAAGAAACCTGGGCACGCCGTCATTGCGGCGGTAAGTTCCCTCTTTGAGAAGTAGTTGGAAAGAGGTCCTCACGTTCCGTATGCCGCAGGTCCTCACCAGACACGGTAAGTTCGGGAGGCTCCTGCATCGGATTCAGGGGTAAAGGGCGCCCCAGCCAGACTTGGGCGCACTGTCTGGACCGCCCGGAGGACACGGTGGAGCACACGGTAGAGGTATTGCGGTCGCCTTCTTCTGCGAAGCAGTAATGCTAGCCAAGGAGGCGGCCGGCCGCGAGCGCGAAAGGGAACGACCCTCACGCCCCCGCCGTCAGGATCACGAGAACGATTTCCGACCACCGTAGGCGCAAGCTTGCGGACGGCGAACACTGGGTAGCTTGCCGTCCAGCAGTTCGGTAATAACCCGGACCGAGTCAAGTCGTCAACTGTTCCACGAGCGCCTCAAGGAGATGTCAGCAAACTGTAGGGCGCGGCAGGGCCGAAGCCTCTGAGCACGTGGATCTGTATTCCGAAAGATAAACTCGGTGTCCCAAAATTGAAGGTAACACAGGAACGGGGGTGGCGTTTAGTCAGTAAAAGTCTGACATGCCCTCCCGCTCCATTTAAGAGCGGGAGAAGTCATTCTGATGATTACCCATCTGAATAAAAAAACCTAAACAAGAAACCTACTGGGGCTATGGTTTCGCTTCTGAAAGGGAGACCCCGGAACGTAAGGCAAGGAAGGAATATAGAAGTGAGTCTTAGGCAGTAATAATCTGACACGCACTTCCGCTTCACACAAGAGCAAAAGTCATTAGATGATTTCCCAGCTAAAAAAAGTACTAATTGGAGTTTTAACTTAAACAGTTTTATGTAAAATTAAGTAATCAGATCTTTTCGGAAGTATAGGATTAGATACTTAGATTACTTTTGTGCAGTTTTACGAACTTAACGCGGACGAAGTCGCGGGCAACAGCTAGTTAATAATAAAAGAGAAAATGGCAGAAAGAGAATGACATAATAGAGAAGATTATTTATTAGGGAAAAAAACAAAACACTGAAACATACTAATATCCGATATTGGAAAAGGACGGATTTTGGAGTTGGATTAGGTTTTAGATGTATGCGAAATAGGCTATGAAGTCTAGCAAACCTTAATTGAAAAGGGAGGATCATCAGATCAAATGGGTATTGTGTCTGGTCCGGGCAACTGCTCGTCTTCTAGAGGCCACCATTCCAGGATCTTTCGGCCCTATCTATTACGGTCGGTACTGCGAGTAATGTGCCCAGCTTACTCTTATTTAGTTAGTTATTTTCGGGCTAGATTACACACCGGCGATGACTAATTAACGTATTTGGTCAAGTGTTTGTGTGACAAATGTTATAAAAATTTCGAAAACTCTTCAAGTGGATTTCGGCCTTTGGCAAGATCGTAGTGAGGTACTTGTAGTTGTAACATAGCCAGTTTTTTTTTTCTGTGAAATCTTCAAATACATTAGTATTACTTTCTAAATGGAGAAGTGAGAGAGAAATCACACGGAGTTAGGTATCAGTCATTTACTGACTAAAACCCATCGGTGTTCTTTCAATTGCCACAACTCTAAGCAACCAACTAACTTCAAGTTGCTAGGGCGTCTTGCGTAACCATGAGACACAAATTGTATCAAGCTATGTTTTATTATCTTAACGTTTGAATCCCCAACCGGTCCTATGAGACCGCGCTGTTATTGTTTTACTATTGTGTCTCGTTTCGCGGGTATCTGAGTAACTACGTTTCTTAATTGGAAAGCAATGGTGGCCCAGTGGTATCAGCCCCGACTTACGAGTCGCGGATTCTAACCCAGCCAGGCGCATTACTTTCAACACCACTGCTCTCAAAACGGTGAAGGAAAACATCGTGAGGAAATCGACACGAGACATCCACCAAACCGCCCTGGGCCCGCGTGGTGGATTAGCTCTCCTAAAGAGTAGGCCTGAGTCCTAGCAATGGGAAACATTATTAGGCTGATGCTACTGTTGAAGTTTTGTAAACATTGTTTTTACAGTGTGTGTAAATAAAAGATTTTTCTCTTTTAGCGTTTTAGGGTCGTAGTAACTCTTTCTGTGCCATACCACAGCCCTTAAAAACTGTTGGTAAAGTATTTTTACTTCAATTATAAAACCAATAGAGATCAAAGTACCGACGCCCACTTTGACCTTTAAAAGAATTATTATCGGCTTGTTATTTAAAGGATAACATTTTGCTATAAATTGGGATATCAATATCAGAGTTGACTAAAAATAAACTCGTCGATTAAAAATATAATTATTGGTAACCAGTCTACATAATTATATTATTGTCAACTGCTATTGTTTACAATGTCATTGACGGAGTAGCGACATCTACTACATATGACGTCATAGAATCCTGCATCGCGCAAGCAAAGTTCTCCGCACGATTTGAATAGATACAACAGCCCGAAATCATCTATCGGGCAGTTGCCTACCAGATATAACACTCATCTGGTTGGAGGATCCTCCCTTTTCAATGGAGATACGTGGGACTTTACTTTCTGTCCATATACCTCTAAATTGGAGGGCTCGACGAGACGGACAACGAGCAGTTGGTAGCTAGCCGTTTGGTCGTCCAGTAACAATCTGGACCGAACCCGAGTCGCCACTGATGCGTAGTATTCCACGTGCACCTGAAAGAAATGTCAGCAAAACCGTAGAAGCCCAGCAGGTCCGAAGCCTACTGAGGCTATGGATTGACTGTATGGAAAACCCGTGGCCCTAGAATGTAAAGGACCACTGGAAAAATATAGGTGTGGTTTTGATCAGTAAAAGTCTGACAAGCCCCCCCCGCTCTGCCTTAGAGCGAGAGAATTCATGAATGTTCTTAAAGCCGTTCTAACATTTCCCGTCTGTGCTCAGAGTGTTTTCAGTCAATGTTTTTTTTTAAGTGGAGAATCATCAGAATTACTTCTCCTGCTCTTGGGCGGAGTGTTACTTCTTTGCCTTCATTCCAGGGTCCCGGGTTTTCTTTCAGTCCAAGCTGGAGATGGAAGTCATTAGAGAACACATAACAAAGCAGTGTATTTGAGTTCACAATCTGTAGAAACGTTTGAAAGAGTGACTGTGGCGAGAACGCAAAAGGTGACTGAAGGACACAGACCCACCTGTGTTTTTTTTAGTCAGTAAATATTCAACACGTTCTCTCACTCCGCCGTAGGGCAGAAAAAAACAATATATGATATCCCTCCTTAAAAAAACCTCTTTCAGAGATTGTCCCTCCGCAAAAAACTATAGATGTCCATATCAATATCTGTGTCCCGACTTACAAGTTATAGGTCACGGGTTCAGAGCTGGCCAGGCGCTTTACTTTGTGTACTTTGTGTTTATTTCATCACCGCTACTCTCAAAACGGTGAAGGTAAACATTTTTAGGAAACCGGCGTGTGCATTCTCTCTCCGAGAGAGGAAGCCTGAGTTCCAGTAGTGGGATCATTATAAGACTGATGCTAAACCTTTACTATCTTAAACCACAGTTAGCACGATGCAACCGCCCTCCGTCCATACATTTGATTATGTTGGTATAAACGCAGTTAGCACGGCGATGACGTCACTCTGACGCCGGTGACGTCACGGTATGGCGCACTATTATACAACTGTAGTGTTAGTGTTGGGTTTTTTTTATATATGGGATCTCGATGTACCGAAGCAGCTATGAACTAGATAGAGAGCCCGCCTGCTTCGTCCTACAGCTGCAAAAGTCATTAATTGATCCCTCCTGAAAAAAACCTTTTTCATGGTCTGTCTTCACAGCACTTTTTCCCTGCAAAAACCCACTGTGTAACAAGTGTGGCGACTCTTGCTCAGCTGTTAAAATCTTTGTCTAAGTTTAGATAATCCATTACTTACTATCTTAAACCAAAGTTAGCACGATGCAACCGCCCTCCGTCCGTACATTTGATTATGTTGGTATAAACGCAGTTAGCACGGCGATGACGTCACTCTGACGCCGGTGACGTCACGGTATGGCGCACTATTATACAACTGTAGTATTAGTGTTAGGTTGTGTGTATACTTGGTTATTTATGTATGAGAGGTTCTGATGCAGTTATGAACTAGATCCTTTTGTTTTAGTTGGGAATCATTAATTAACTTTTCCCGCTATCATTTAATAACAGTCTCTCTGGCCCCACCCAGAGATGCGGTAAAAGGGAGTGTCAGACTTTTCCTGACTTACGGCCAGTTTCTTCATAAAAGCTAAAACTATCACTAAAGCTAAAACTATCACTGTTGTCAATAGCAAATGTCATCTTGTGTCAATGTCTTCATCCAACTGACAGCTAAATTAAAAGTCGACCAAAATAAAATTTAGGGTTAAACGCAGTGAAACCTATACGATTTGGTCAAAATGACAGTGATTTTGACTTTAACAGCCCTTCAATGAGCAGTTAAAGTTAAGGACAAAACTAACAGTTAAAATTGTGAAGAAACGAATTTAACCGTTATTATTACTTCGAATGAAAAAATTGGCCGTTAGCATGTAGTGTTATTAGTCAAAACTTAAGTTGCTGGAAGAAAACTCATTGCTGAGTTAAGCTCGCCTTTGTACATTAACAATTTAATCACCATGTCTTGTAATGTTTATTTTTGTGTACAATAAAGAATTAAGAATTAAATTGGTACATTTGAAAAAAAAAATGCAGGTCTGCCGTGTAAAGACACTGGTCAGGCTTTACAACGAGCTCTTAAAGCGATCCATTTGACGACCTTGTATAGGATGTATAGCTCTATCCCTCTTTCTCGCTCACCCGACTGTCATTTTAATACATCATGGTGTCACATCATAAGGCTTTTCAAAGGAGGCTAAGATACGTCATAAGCAGTGATAGGAATAGGTAGTGCCTATTTGCCTAAACTTCGAAGAACAGAGACAAGAAACGGAGACTTCCTTAGGACTAAATTTTTTCCGAGACCCCCGAAATTTCGAGACAACACTTTAAAATACATTTAGAAATTTGTTTTTTGGAATAAGTAATTCGTCTATATTTACCAAAAGTTTGCGATATCATAATAAATAACTTACACAGTCGTTACAACCATAAAATTATCAGATTTTTTTTTTGGAGAATATTTTTTAAATGACTTGTTGATCGTAATAGGTATTACTTATTCCAAAAACATTTTTTTTAAATGTATTTAAGTGATTTCTCGAAATTTCGGGACAGATGTCTCGGAAAAACATTTAGTCCTAAGGAAGTCTCCGTTTCTTGTCTCTGTTCTTCGAAGTTTAGGCAAATAGGCACTACCTATTCCTATCACTGGTCATAAGGCTCCAGGGCTAGGATAACTATTGCAAACAATTACAACCCTGTCAGGACTCCATCATATTAGCTAGATCATGAAAGTATGATTTGTTTACCTTCTTTTTCTATAAGCAAATAAACTTGCTGTACTGCACTGCAGTTATTTATTACTAGTTTTTGCCCATAGCTTCGTTTGCGTAAACATCGATTTATGTAAACGTGAAGTCAAAGTTTAAACTAGATAAAAAGTAGCCTATGTCCTTCATCGTTTGTCAAGCTTATTCCGTAACAAATACCATCAAATTCAGTTCAGTAGTTTAACCGTGATAGACAGATACTTACTTTTATTTTACATTTACAATATTAGTATTTTCTGGGCGGGACTTGGTCAAACTTCCTTAAAAAGATTTCAAACTTAGGTTAGGTTAGGTTATGTTGGAAAAACTCTTTTTTTTCTCTTGACTCCTAGAGCAGATTTTGAAGCGCTTCGGTTTACTGATTAGTGTTGGCCTGAGAAACAAAATGCACTAGGTGTTCATTCTGGGCAGCACTTGGTCCGAGTTCCATACAAACATTGGCAGTGTCCTATTTATTACAGACATAGGTACATAATTACAGTTATTATGTCAGAAATACAATGCAATAGTGCAGAATAGAAAATTCAATTACAATTAAAATTCAGTCAAAACAAATGAAATTAATTAACATTAACAATAAGTACAATAAATGAATGACAATTCAGTTGATACGAGTCATCTTAACAATTCATTACACTGGAGGAATTAATGCAATACCATATTATTTCAATGAAACCTTTTAATTTCAATTATCATAATAATTTACAGGTTTAATGTGCGTATAGTCAGAAGCCAGTAAATGTGACTCCAGTCTTGCCATGAAGTACCGTGTTACCCCAGTTAATGGGTTGTGGAGGTCTGGTAGGCAGCCGCTCCTCGTAAAAATACTGGTATTCAGCTAAATCCGGCTTGACTGGAAGCCGACCCCAATATAGTTGGGAAAAGGCTAGGCAGATGATGATGATGATGATGAATGTGGGTATTCTCCACGAGAGTGGGACGTTGGTAATCAGCTTAGTGCGACCACGCAGTAGGTATGCAGGGTTATATGTAAATCCTTAACAACTATGCAGGACTGTATTACAAACTGACATTATAAACAACAACTATGACTGACATTATAGACAACACTGACTGATAACAACACTGACTGAGACTGACATTACTTATAAACAACAACTATGGTTCTATGATTTTTTACACGTTTACCAAAACAAACCGTCAAGATTTCGTTGTTCTATCTAACACATTTCAGCTCTGTATTTTGCTGTCGCTCGTGGCTAGATAATAACAGCCGTACGGGTCGATCTTCAAGGTTAAGCAACGCTTGCCAAGGTTGGTCTGTGGATGGGTGACCATCTTAACATAACGAGTTTCCTCCGTGCCTCGGAAAGCACGTTAAGCCGTTGGTCCCGGCTGTCATTTGTAGATCTTTGGCAGTCGTTATGGATAGTCAGAAGCCAGTAAATCTGACTCCAGTCTTGCCATGAAGTACCGTGTTACCCCAGTTAATGGGTTGTGCAGGTCTGGTAGACAGCCGCTCCTCGTAAAATACTGGTATTCAGCTAAATCCGGCTTGACTGGAATACGCCCCCAATATAGTTGGGAAAAGGCTAGGTAGATTATAATTTTGCTGTCCTTCCCTCTTTTCTTTCCTTCTCCTTCTCAATCCATCTAGGTACATATATAATTATAATTCATAAATCCTTTAGTAACATGCATTTCATCCATCCTCTTATCGTGACCATACCAACATAATCGATTTCCTATCAACGTTTCAGTCACTGGCGCCAATTTCAAACTTACTTGGATGGACAGTAAGATATAAAATTAAAGTACTAAATAAAAAAATTCCTCCTCTTCACATGTCCATACAAGACAAACAATTTCCTTTCAAATTTTCAGTCACTGGCATCATTTTCAAACTTCTGACTTTCAAACTGCGACTGTAAGAAATAAAAGTAAAGTCTTTATAAACAATCTGCGGTGTTCTACCATCTCTTCAAAAAACTCTCCCAAAAAACTATTTAAAACCGACTCATTATCCTCCAAAAATATTTATACTTCATCCACTTCTGATATCATCACGCTCCGTCTGGCGGGCCCTGGCAGATTTACGGCGTCTCATTACTAGGAGCACGTAGCCACCATTCATATCGTTTATTGTGACACCCGGCGCCGCTTGCATATCTGTCCGGTATCAAGGCATTCTTATAACTTCGTGATGTTATTAAATTCTGAATTCTTATTTTTTCTTTTTGAGGATTTCATACTCGGCATCTGCCAAGCTTTTTTCTTTCTATGTGGTTTCGGCTGACTGGAAACTGGAGTCTAAGGGATGCAAGTAAGAACCAGTATTTTACAAGGAGCGACTGCCGCCTGTCTTTATCTTCACCAACACCCGGTTTAGGATTAGGATTATCGGCCTTCTAATGTTCCCACTTTTAGGACCCAGGCCTCTTCTTTCTAGGAGAGAGAACAGCACCCGATCGCTGCTAGACCACTGCTAACAAAATACTTCTAGGCAAAAATTTCTGGCTTCTCATAACTAGTCAAACTGTCCATTTAAGTAAGTCTAACTTCCAGAAAGAGGTCAATCGACGAATCCAACTTGATTGGGTAGCGGTCGGGAAGCTGCACGGTATCTTTTCGTCCGACTTATCACAGTGTTTCAAGACAAAAGTCATGTGCGTGTTACCAGTTATGATATACGGCTTTGAAACTTCGATGCTCGCATTGGGCTTCATCAGAAGGTTTAAAATCAACTAAAAGGCAAATAAAAGGGCAAAGAAGCTTTCTTTCATGATCGGATCAGAAATAAAGAAAAGGGTTATGAAGTTCCTTGCACTATCGGATTAGAAATGAGTAAATCCACTGGAGAACCAAGGACATACACATGTCATGAAACCTCTGAGCCACTAATACAGACCCCTCTATTCGACAGTTCCTCATAAAACTTGCAGTAATACCATCTATGTCCTTGTAAATCAAGTCTACACACAATCGATCAGCGGCCTCTGAATAATTTACTATCCGTCGGACTCCCAAAGTTACCCTTTATGATGTGACTTTGTAATAAGCTTTAGATATTTGTATTAGGAGACTTTGGGCCTTACCATGAATGTTAAAATGACAGGCATGCAAGCGAGTGCATCCTGTATAGCTCCATTCCTTTAACAATTCAGTTTAGGTCGTTTTAAGATCACGTGCCTACAAAGGTGAAATTGTGTATGTATGTGTCTTTGTTACACGTTTACGCTCAAACGAATTTTAAAGGAATTTGGCATACGGGTAGAGTATGTCCTAGAATTGCACGTAGAATACTTTTGTTCTCATCTTATTTGTTTTTCTATACTTTTTTATACATATCAAATTATTATTTTCGTATTTTATTTTCGTATATCTAAATTATTTAAAAGTAGAACTGACATTGACTTTCTTTCAGTCAGTTTCAGTTCCTTTTCCCTTCTCCTAAAACTACTGATACTGGGTGTATGAAATTTTGAACAAGGCTGTCTTTTATGTCGTAGAACACTAAGAACGGATGTTCCTGAATTCAGTACCTAAAGGGGTAAAAGGGGTGTCTACAGTTTGTGTAAAAAAAACTACTTACGCGAGCGAAGGCGGTAGCATAAGCTAGTTTATTGATAAACTGGTTAGATAACAAATATCTTTTCCATTCATATTCCCTATCACAATTACAATAAAATCCCTCAATATCTTCATTTACATACATTTGCACCTAATTATAGAATCTGCTCATTGACCCCCAAGTAATAGGGGATAAGGGCAGGAAGAAGAAGAAGATCAGAGTCTGATGATTCATCATTGTCATCTCAGCCGAAAGACGTCCATTGCTGGACATAGGCCGCCTCCAAGCGTCGCCTGTACAGTCCTACAGTACAACAGTACTATACTTCAATCTGGTACATAGTACTACAGTACGAGTACTATCCTATCGCCTAGTACTATACTACCATCATCAACCTAGCCTTTTCCCAACTATATTGGGGTCGGTTTCCAGTCAAGCTGGATTTAGCTGAATACCAATATTTTAAGTGGAGCGGCTGCCTACCAGACCTCCACGACCCATTAACTGGGTTAACACGGTATTTCATGGCAAGACTGGAGTCAGATTTACTGGCCTCTGACTATCCGTATTGACTGCCAAAGATCTACAAATGACAACCGGGACCTACGGCTTAACGTGCTATCCGAGGCACGGAGGAAACTCGGTATGTTAAGATGGTCACCCATCCACAGACCAACCTTGGCAAGCGTTGCTTAACCTTGAAGATCGACCTGTGCGGCTCTTATTATCTAGCCACGAGCTCCTCTTTAAAGCGCTTTTTATACTGCACTATAGTACCGTCCAGTACTATAGCCTCACATTTATCGCTCCCCGTCAGTACTATCGACACGTATTGTTCTGCCGGCCCCCGCTGGCGACCGGCGTGCTGTCTGGCCATCGATCCTTTCAACTGTCAGTACAGACTGTTTCATTGGTTATATCGTAATACACAGATTAGTTATTTATGAATAAGCGTACGGCGACACCGGTATATGGTGGATATCCTACCTATGAGTACAAAACGATTTGGAATACGTATAGCTAAGGAGTGGAATTCTCTGTCAGATTCTGTGTTAGCTGATAGCTACAACCTGCGTGTCTTTAAGTCAAGAATCGACGGTTATTTTAGCTATTTTAGCCGTCGATCACATCGTCGTTTTCATGGAAATTAAGAGCTATTACAGCCTGCGATCGCTTCCCATCAGGTAACATACTGGACGAACGCGAGCCTATAAAAAAAATTGTACGAGGTCTGTGGTTATTCCTCTGCCAGGGAAATTAAGAAAGCAATTTCAAGCAAGCTGTTCGGAGGGAAGAAACCATGTGTCACCACCACTCACCATTTTGCGGATCACCGAACACAATGGAGCATACAGAGGAAGTCTGCCCGTTTGGGTAGAACACCGCCCATGTCCTTGCAGAGACGATCGAAGTTGGTAAACTTTCGCGTCTGACCCTGGTTCAGGCCATGGTCCAGAGCGAGGGAGACGTCCTTGCGCCCCGTTGCCTTAGGAGACGCTCAAAAAATTCAAAAATTTTTTTTTTACTTAAACCTACATGGGCACTTATAAAACGTCAAAAACTAGTGCAAGGTTCGGTCATCTTAACAGCGAACAATGAGTAACTCGCTGTTCGGCCGTCATAAAACGTCCAAGTCCAAGTTGACCTCAACCCGCTATCGTACAAGAGGTCTGCTACGACCTGGCTACGACTCCTTCAATCAAAGATATCACTATAACAGTCTAAGATCAACTATCGGACAGTTGCCCGGACCAAACACAATACTCATCGGATCGAATGAGTCTTTTCAAATAAGGACTTTGCCTTGACCTATTTCACATACCTAAAAAATCTAAAGACAGTGTACCGTTTTAGTGTAAAAATGCTCTAAGCTTGTAAAGGCTGCTAAGCCATAACGTAACACTAACATTGTAAACTTAGTTCGCAATAAACGTTTTGACTTCAACTTCACAAAACTCAACGCAAGTTATAACAGTACTCCACTGCTTTTATTTTTCTAAACCACCCCAATGCATGTTGACAGTGTATTCTTGAAAAATATTGAAGAAAATCTATGTTAGTACGTAAGTCGTAGCCTACATGCGTCTTGCCAACACCCCTCCACTCCTCACACTCCACCTTGTAATTGATTTCCACCCCCCCGAGGAATGCGACCCATCGTATGTAATGGGGTGATTCAAAAACTCATCTTATACTCGCTCTAGGGGTGGGAAAAGTCAGGCTTAGTTGATTGTATTTTGGAGACGGGGTTGTACCTATTGTTAAAATTTGTTGGTAGTAAGTTTTTGTTATGTATATTTTGTTAATTTTACTATCTGAATTCTCGTGTTCTGTCTTATGGACATGGATGGGTGGAGAAGGAAGCTAAAGAAAAGATGGATGGATAAAGCCACTCTTGTTACTTCTCTGCCTTCGTTCCTTTTTGCTGATATTTTCTTGAGGCGTGCGTGGAACATTACACGCCGTCGACGTCTTAGGCTCGGACGGATGGTTGAAGGGCCATGCATCCTCGCTCCATGGACGGCTATGCTCTGTACCAGGGCTCGGCCAGGCATTTTACCCCGTCCGGTCTTTACGGCCACCCCTCATATACATATAATTCGTCGTCTAAAAGTGTTAAACTGCTAACTCCCTTTTAGCTAAAAGGGAGTTAGCAGTTTAACACTTTATATACATAATAATTTAATAGTGCTACAAAACTACAACCAAATCTACTTGCAAAGCTACAACTACAAAGTAACTACTAACAAAACTTTAACTACAGTAGTTTCATTAGTATCAATAGAAAGGTAAGAGCCAAATCGATAACAATTAATTTCAAAATTAGTCGATTACTCATCGAGTCGATACCGGAAGGCACACCTCTAGCACTCATATTGCGCAGTAAGTAGATATACAAAGCGCTTAGCGATATAATTTCGTTTGTAGCGACTCGAGGTGCGCCTCTATTCTATGGCTGTTTTATTGTCCATCACTTTTATTGTACGAGTATAACATAACATATTGAGAATGTATGTAGATCTATCGGATACTAGTATTGCTCGTGGCTTTACGTGTGAGAATTGATTTCTATCACAAAGAACCAGAACATTGTTTTCTATCACATAAGTAGTTGAGTTTTGGCAATGGTTCAGGACACGGACGGAGCGATAGGGAATGGGTGACTTCACGTCTCAGCCATCGCTTCATGAGAGGCCCTGAATGTTGGGAGCTGCAGGGAGATTCCCGACTGTCTTAGGCGTGAACTTGTATTTTTAAAAAACCTTTTAAGATTAAAAAAAATGTATTTTCACAAACACGTTTTGTGAAGTTTGTATTTTCTTTCTTTTTTCCCGTTGCTTAACAAACATTGTATTGGATGAAACAACAAACTTTTCTAATTTATTAAATCCATGATGATAACAGCCGCATGGGTCGATCTTCAAGCAACGCTTGCCAAGGTTGGTCTGTGGATGGGTGACCATCTTAACATACCAAGTTTCTTCCGTGCCTCGGAAAACACGTTAACCCGTAGGTCCCGGCTGTCATTTGTAGATCTTTGGCAGTCTTGTTACGGATAGTCAGAAGCCAGTAAATCTGACTCCAGTCTTGTCACCGTGTTACCCCAGTTAATGGGTTGTGGAGGTCTGTTAGGCAGCCGCTCCTCTTAAAATACTAGTATTCAGCTAAATCCGGCTTGACTGGAAGCCGACCCCAATAAAGTTGGGTAAAGGCTAGGTAGATGATGATAAATCCATGATCATGTTGACGATAGATGTGATCGAGAATGGCTCTCATAACCAATGAACTTCAAAGCAAGAATTAACAGACATCTCTTGAGTATGCTTGTTCATCGTAGATGTTATCCGACACTTTCCATCAGGTAAGATCAAGGTCAAGAGCTGTCGATCTTGAAAATAAAAATGAGTCGCTCATTTTTATACTGGCGCCTACAAAAAAGATTATATTATAGCAATGTTGCATAACTGCAAAAATTTGACAGTAATTGTATTTGGTTAGGCGTAATAGAATAGAATATTTTGTTTGTTGAACCTGGTAAACAATACACCTTGGGAAATTGGTCCAGTCTGAAGCCGACGCCTACGACGACGCTGCGCGAGTTACCGGGCAACGGTTGCCAGGGCGCCGCCGCTGAAATGTCTTTTTCGGCGTTGCGGCGCCCCAGGCCGCCAAAGCGACTGCGCCATACCGTTGACGGGTGTCACAGTTTACAATTGACATTTATTGTTTTTGACTGTTTTTTTTTGGTGTTTATTTTCTTGTAATATATAGTTAAGTGGACTATTTATTTGTAATTATATTAATGTTGAGTGGCAGCAGTGATACGGTGGACAGTGCGTGTCAACCTTCAACATCGCTGAGTTCTCTGGAGAGGTGCCCTCGCTGCACCCAAGCACGGTTTTTTAAAGGTAAGCGGGGTCTGAATGTGCATATTGGAAAGGCCCATAAACCCCAAAATGCACTCAATTCAGACCCTGTCCTTACTCCATTATCCTCTACTCCAGCTACTTTAATTTCGGACCCCCTTTGGAAAACCCTTACAAAATTAAAAAATTCTGTTCCTGTTTTAAAGCGAGTTCCCCGTGGTGCAAGACCTGTAGTAGCACAAAATTTAGCAAGTTGTGTCCGCCTTGCCGCCCGGGAGAACTCGCTAAGTGCTTGGGAACAACTTCTCACCTTCCCTTACAGAATACTACATGTTCGAAAGGATTTGACAAACAAAAAGTCTTTGACTACACAAATTAAAGAAAACTGTAATATTTCGGCCCTTAATTTAGACCCTAAATTATCGACACAGAGGGTTACCCCTTCTAGAGGTATATCCCATCTGGTCGAAACTAAATTAGGGGAAGGTGACATTAGCGGAGCAGCCAGAATTCTGTTCAGTAGTGATGTGCTGGCTCCTTGTTCTCCAGCTACTCTAGTAGCTCTGGAGAGTAAACACCCTGCCCCAGCGGATGGCCTTTCTTTTCCTGATCCTCCTGATTCGGACATTCATACCCTCACCGTTACAGGTCGAGAGGTAGTGTTAGCTGTTTGCTCCTTCCGGAGTGGCTCTGCCGGCGGCCTCGACGGCCTAAGCCCTCAACATTTAAAGGACCTCATTTGTTCAGGCGCCGGGGAAGCTGGTGAGTTGCTCTTGAAGGAGCTTACAGCTCTAATTAACCTCATGCTCTCGGGCAAAGTGAACGAAGCCGTCATCGAGACTCTGTACGGGGCCAACTTATGTGCTCTGCGCAAGAGAGATGGCGGTATTCGACCCATTGCTGTGGGAACTACCTATCGGCGTATGGCAGCCAAAATTTGCTGTAAATTTTATGGTGAGGCTGTTTCGGAAAAATTTCAGCCCCTACAGCTTGGTTTCGGCTCTAAAGGGGGCTGCGAGGCTGCCGTACACGCCTTGTCGACCTACTTAAATTCTAACCTAGGAGAGGTCATCCTGAAGGTTGACATAAAAAATGCTTTTAATTCAGTGAATAGGGACACCTTGCTGGCAGAAGCTAAAAAAGAAGTACCCCAAATTTTTAGTTTTCTTTGGCAATGTTACAGGAAACCATCTAAATTACTATATCGGGACAACCATTTAGAATCCGCTGTTGGTTGTCAACAAGGTGATCCCCTCGGGCCGGTGATCTTCAGCTTAGCCATTCACCCCATTATTCGACAGTTAAATTCCAAATTTAACGTTTGGTACCTCGACGATGGAACCCTAGGAGGCGAAGCAGATATAGTTTTGAATGATTTACAATTCCTAAAAAATCAACTTCACTCAATAGGACTCGAACTTAATCTTTCAAAATGCGAATTATTTTTAAATGACAGTACTGACAGACAACTGACTCTTTCCAAATTTAACACAATAGCCCCAGAAATAAAAATTATTGAAAAAAGTTCACTTCGTCTCCTTGGGTCTCCTATTTTTGAGGATTCCTTTCCCAATTTCGTTGAGGAAAAAATTCAAAATTTTAATGATATTTCGGAAAGATTGCTCAAAATTAATATGCATTCGGCCATCACCTTAATTCGGTTCTGCTGTTTCGGCCCTAAATTAACATATTTCCTCCGCGCTTCTCACTTATGGCAACATCCACAACTCTTAGAAAAAATGGATCAAATTATTCGACAAACCCTTACGTCAATTTTAAACGTGGCCATGGACGACCGAGCTTGGAGTCAAGCTACTCTTCCAATCCGTATGGGAGGCCTCGGTATCCGCAAAATTTCCAGTATTAGTTTACCTGCTTTTATGTCCTCGGTTCACGGCACTGAGAAATTGGTCAGGAATATCCTATCTTCCTCACTGATCAATTTCAATGTGCCGTGCTTCACCGAAGCTATAGATACCTGGAGACTCACTTGCCCGAATTCTAATCCACCCGACGACCCTTCATCCCAAAGACGGTGGGATGAGCCGCTCTGCAGAGTAGTTCAGGAAAACCTGATTGCAACATCTACTACTCCTGCAGAGCGTGCGCGCCTGCTAGCTGTGGGGGAGTGGGAGTCGGGTCTCTGGCTTCATGCACTACCGTCATCGAACTTAGGCACCCTGCTCGATGATACAACTTTCCGTCTCGCTGCTTCCCTACGTCTAGGGGCTCCTTGTTGTTCTCCTCATCGCTGCCACTGTGGCGAAGTTGTCAACAGCCTCGGACACCACGGTCTATCATGCAGCCGAAGTGCGGGTCGCATAGCACGGCACGCGAATATCAACGACATAATCAGACGCGCTCTTGTCACCGTCGGCGTTCCAGCTGTATTAGAACCTCATGGCCTGGCACGCGACGATGGCAAGAGACCGGACGGTATGTCGTTATTCCCTTGGAAGATGGGTAGGCCTTTAGTATGGGATGCTACTTGTGTCGATACTCTTGCGCCATCCCATCTTCCAAGCTCGTCGTGTTGTGCTGGTTCCGCCGCTGCGGCTGCGGAGAACCTCAAGCGGCGGAAATATAATAACCTTGTGGGAAGTTATATTTTCGAACCGTTTGGGGTTGAAACTCTTGGTTCGTGGGGTCCGAGTGCTCACAAATTGTATAAAGATCTTTCGAAGCGCCTAGTTGACACTTCGCGTGACCCAAAGGCTGGCTTTTACTTTGGACAGAAAATAAGCATTGCCATTCAGCGTGGCAATGCTGCCAGTCTTTTGGGCACTCTACCAGTCGACAGCGATGTGGAGGAGTTTTTTGACGCCATATTTTAGTTTGTTTTAAGTTAGTTTTAATTAGTTTAGAGTTAGTTTTTATTATACTGTAAATACCTTGTACCTATTGTCGTAACAAAATAAATAAATCAATATGCATTAGTTTGTAAGATTGTAATGTTATGTATTTTATCTAATGGATTTTGTTGCAATAAAGAAATAATAATACACCTTTAATATTTGCACCATTTAGTGGCATACAAATATTTGAACGATGGTTAGTAAGGAAAAATGGTAAATCTCTGACTAATGTTAAGTAGATAATAAAACCATTATTCCCTCAGCCAGTACATTAAAGCGTCCGTCAAGACCCGTTTTCTCAGAAATGCGTTGTAGTATTAAGCCGAAATTAATATAAAATACTTAAGTCTGCTAAATCTTAGAGTCGCTAAACATAAGTGTAGGAAAACGTCTGAAAAACGTGTAGTTATAGATCAAAACCTTTTTGTGATTCGGAAAAACTATTCAAGAATCAGGAAATTCGGGATTCGAACTACTTATCTGAATATGTCAGATTGTATAGACCCTTGATGCACTAGTCCGACTCGCATTTGACCATATTTTTATTACTAGGAAAGGAATTTCAAGCCTGGAAGCAAGGGCTTGTGGACGACGAGCAGTAGGTAGCTCGCTATCCGACCATATTGTAACCATCCGGACCGAGCCCGAGTTAGTAAAAGAGATGTCACAGCAAAACCGTAGAGGCCCAGCAGGGTCGAAGTGCGCTAGGGTTCGCTTTTTTTTTTTTTAATGGTTATAAACTAGTGCTTGACTGTGATCCCACCTGATGGCTATAGTTTGCTTTCGCTTCCACAATTGAAACACGGGTTCCTGGAACGCAAGGCAGAGAGCAGTGGTGGCTCAGTGGTAACTGCCCCGACTTGCAAATTGTAGGTCGCAGGTCCAAACCCGGTCAGGCGCATTACTTTGCGTAATTTATTTCATCACCACTGCTCTCAAAACGGTGAAGGAAAACATCGTGAGGAAACCGGCATGTCCCAAAACCAAAAATTCGAAGACATGTGACATCCACCAATCCGCAATGGGCCCGTGAGGTGCATTATGGCCCATTCCCTCGCCTAGCCTGGCCTGAGTCCCAGCAGTGGGAACATTATAAGGCTGATACTGCTATTGCTAATGCTAAGGCAAAGAAGGAACAAAGGAGCGGCGAAAGTCTGACACGCTCTCCCGCTCCGCCCCAAAGCTTCTGCCGCTTTAGATGATTTCCTAACTTAAAAAAGCCTCGATGCAAAGTTCAATATGATGGATCCAGTAGTTATGGAAGTTATGATTCCTGTAATGAGTCATCAGAGCGTGATGTAATAGGAATGCGGATCAATAAACAAACAGAATGATGTACTCTACTAATTACATTAGCACAAGATGTGGTGAGCTCTTGTCCACAGTAGAATGAGAACAGTAATTCAATAATAAACTTGAGGAATTTCAGTATGTTAAGTTGGCCACCCATCTTCAGATTGACCTCATTGCTTAACCTTGAAGATTGACCTGTGCGGCTAGTTATCACTTAGCTACTAGTTTCGAAAAAAATATAGGTATAATAAACACAATTCTGATCATGCTTGTTGGTCAAAGTGTTCCCTCAGTTTCCCTCAGCTTTCAAGGGCCACGGACCAAAGACGTCCTTTCAAAGCATACTAGGTATACTGCATGAAAGGATTTTTTTAAATTGGAAAATCATCCAATATCCTCTCCCGCTGTAAAGTGAAGCTGGAGAGCAAGCCGGCCTTTTCTTCACTAAAACCAAACCTATGTCCCTTCTTTGCCTTGCGTTCCAGGTTTCCCTTTCGGAAGTCAAACCATGGTCCCCACGGGCTTCGGCTCAGCTGCACCACTACGGCTTCGCTGACATCTCGTTAGGGCTCGCGTGGAACACTAACCGACGTCACCGTGTCTAGCTTGGACTTGGACAGCCAGACGGTGAACCACCTATTGCTCTTCTTCTGCAAGCCCATGCTTACGGTGAGATACCCGAAAGGCTAGTCATTAAATAAGTATTAGATAGAAACACCAGATATTTAAAAGAAAAACCTAGGTAAAACGTGTGACACTATCCAAATACATACCTATATGTACTAGCAAGAATGATACAATAAAAACTCTTTGAACTACTACAAAGTCTTTGTGCGGCCCTATCGGCTGCGCGCGCGCCGCGTCTATTGACGCAGTGACGTCACGACGCGCCGCGCACGCGATATGCACACGTGCGCCGCATATGTGATGTGTAAACATTGGGGCAGGGATCGGGTACGTGGTGGTGGTTTTAGTTAAATAAATCTAATTTTTGGGCGTGAGAGAGACAAAATGATTCCTGGAACTCTAAGCAAAATGAATATTGATTATATCAGCGATAGAAGAACACTAGTCAGTTTGCCAAAATGATAAACATTTCAATGACCTAAGAACCGGCTTCTAACTTAGTACTTGGACTGAAGAATAAGCATTGCCATACAACGTCCGCCATGCGCCCAGCCCCAGTGCCAACAGCGTTTTTTTTTATGTTCAAAATCATCCAATGACTTCCCCCACTCTAGGTTGGAAGGGCTTGTCAGACTTTTGAAGGGTAAAACACACCTGTGTCCTTCAGTAGCTGAGCGCGAATTCCTTTTTAGAAACTATCTGCGGCCCAAGCGGGCGTCGCAGCGGGCCCCTACAGTTTTGCTGACATCTGTTCGAGGCGCTATGCGTTGTCAATAACTTGGGTAAGGTCCGGAGTTCCGGAAGGCGAGCTGCTTATTGTTGAAAATGGCTAGCAAAGTTTTATTAGATTAGCGACTTGATGATTAGTATAATGTAGTCCGCGAACACCCTAGGTCGTTAAAACGCTCTCACAAGCGAACTAGATTCTAGGTTGGCGACTCTTTACTTCGTTAGTTCATTTGATTGGATCGTCCGGATCCAGGCCGAGTCGTGCGCTTTAAAGAGATGCCAGCAAATCTGTAAGGACCCAGCAGAGCCGAAGCCTATGAGGTCTATGGATTGCCTTCTGCTTGAGAAACTCGGGGGCCTGGAACGCAAGGTGAAGAAAGAGTATAAGAGTGGAGTAGGGGAATGTCTGAGTAGCCCTACTGCTTGGCTCTAGCGCGGCAGAAGTTATTGTATGATTTCTCACCTTACAAAAGCCACAAAACTAAAATATCTTTCTATCAAACCTGACTAAGGTTGTCAACGCCCTCCGCCGTCTGCCCGTATGATAACATAAACAAAGCGAGTGATTGTAATCCTGAGCGAGTAGGTAGAACAGAGCAGCACGCTCCGTATGTCGGCACTTCCCTGGTCGACGTCTAGCCACCATCTGTGTAGTCATTGACTCGAGGCTATGGGGCGGTAGAATGGAATCTGTACTGGAATTTATTAATTAGTAGTCGGCAGTTTCGTTTGCGTAGAAAATTATGGCAAAGGAGCATAGATACTCCTGGGATAGAAAGAGAGGTATATATCGATGGTCCCTAGGTAAAGTATCGAAACTGAAAATCACTACTTTGCAAGAGAGCGATTTAAAGTTTGTTTTTGCATAATTTTGTCACGGGTGATTAAATCTTTATAAAAATTAGGTCTCTAACTATCTGGAAACGAAGTTGTATTATAAAATATCCTTTAAAAAGAGCTCAAAACAGTAATAATAAAAAAGTGCTATTTTTTTGATTCGATACTTTACGTAGGGACCATCGATATATCCTATGCCTTATTCCAGGACATGGCCTTGGTCTACCCGTCCGTCTGCCAAAGGACGGAGAGTCCACGAGTTTTAGACATGGATAGAGCATGTCCTAGAATAGTACATTGAATAATACTTATCCCGGGTGTTTGTTTCATGTATGGGTACGTTGCCACACTTCTGTGGTGCCTCAGGAATGTTCGTCCCCAAAGACTAAAAGCATTGATATATTAAAAAAACCTACTATAACCTTAACAAAGTGAGTGTTTGTAATTCTGAGCGAGTAGGTAGAACAGACCAGCAAGCTCCACGTATGTCTGCACTTCGCTGGTCGACGTCTAGCCACCATCTGTGTAGTCATTGACTCCAGTCTATGGGGCGGTAGAATGGAATCTGGACAGGAATTTATTAATTAGTAGCCGGCAGTTTCGTTTGCGTAGAAAATTATGTCAAAGGAACATACTCCAAGGGTAAGGAAAGAAGAAGATATCCTATGCCTTATATCAGGATATGGTCTTGGTCTGCCCGTCTGCCAAAGGGCTCTCTTTTTGTCACGGATCACGGCTCCTTTTAGAATATCAGATTTAGTACCATTTATCCCGGGTGTTTGTTTCATAATTATATGGGTACTAGCTGACCCGGCCACGCGTTGCTGTGGCTAAAGTTTTTGTTATATCTTAATATATATAAAAATTTAAAAAGTGGAAATAATTGAATTATACGGTATTTCGTGCACAACAAAATAAATTTAATTAATTTTATAGCGTCAACACACGTGGTAATTATGCTGTTAAAATGTAGCTTATATGACACGTTCGTAGATTTACCATAGCAGCGCCATCTATTGATTACTTATTCAACCCAGTCGAAAGGTATCGACATCTGTTAGAATCATTTGGAGTTAACAGATAATTGTGACTGTCAAATAATAACAGACAAATAATTAGCAATAAATTAAAATTGCGACTATAATTTGAGATTTAAACTATCCTATCTCTCAAGTTGGATCGAACTGCACATGGTGTGCGAATTTTATTATAATCGGTTAAGTGGTTCAGGAGTCCATTGAGGACAAACATTGTGACACGAGATTTATATATATTAAGATAAGATAAGAAGATATTGCCACACTTCTGCGGAGCCTCAGAAATGTTCGTCTACCCAGACTGAAAGTTTCGCAGAGTGCGTGCAAGTGCCTATTAACATCCACCTGATTGTCATTGAGTATCTTTTCTTTTCATCATCAAAATCATCTTTTTCTTTTCGAATCGATGGTTTTCTAAAGTGGTTTTATTGTTTCTTTCTTTTACTGACGTTAGTGGCGTTTTTATGTATGCATTTAAGTACGTACCTACCTACTTACACAGACTAGCATCCAGCACGTTTCACGTATGTTCGCACTTCCCTGCTCGACGTCTAGCCAACATCTGTGTAGTCATTGACTCGAGTTTATGGGGCGGTAGAATGGAATCTGTGGAGGAATTTATTAATTAGTAGCCAATGGCTTCGTTTGCGTTGAAAATTATGGCAAAGGAACATACTCTCAGGATTGAAAGCGAAGTATATATATATAGTACTTATACGAACCTGCTGGGGAAGTATAGATATCCTATGCCTTATTTTCGGACATGGCTCACCCGTGTGGCTTTCAGTTTTGGAGGTATTCGGAACATAGTGTAAAGTTTCGGAAACCACTATTGAAAAGGGGGGATCCTCTGTACAGATGGATGTTATGTATGGTTTGGGTTTTGGTCTGCCCAAGAGATGATTGCGGGCTCTTGTACATGTTCAAATTGCCCGGAAAATTCTAATTGCGTGATGCAGGATTTCGTAGTTTAGTTAAACAATAACAGCGCGGTCTCATGTGACCGGTCGGAGATTAATGAATTAAACAGTAAGGCACCACAGGGATAGTCCATGTTCTTGGATATGTCCTGGAATAGCGATCCTGAATTGAGATCGCTTTGGAATGTAGCATCTTTTTTCTGATTGACTGCTTAAGCAGAATCTCAGACTCAGGCCTCCTTTCTAGGAGAGGGAGTGGGCCGTAATCCACTACGCGGGCCCAGTGCGGATTGGTGGATGCCTTTGAATTTTTGGTTCTAGAACAAGCCGTTTTCCTCTCGATGTTTTCCTGTCAGTCAGTCAATTTAAAAATGCCTGTAAATGATTTATTCGAAATAAATGCGTTACATCTTGAATTGAATTGTTTTATAGAGCCACATAACACAGCAATGTAAGCAGTAAACAGTTTCAATATGCCCCACAAATGACAGCAGCGGGATACAAAACAAAACGACAAAGCGGCGGCATTAGTACAAAGAGCTAATTGTGATAGTACTATACTTATAAACAACTAGTATGTCTGTATGTGTTGTAGTGCACAGATTAGCGACGCTGCAAGGCTGTTTTAATCAGAACTCTGGGGATTGGATATAGTCTATTGTTTGGTTCAGCTGGTAGTACACTGGGCGATGTAAACGCTGCGTTTGAAACGTTGCCGCTGATAGATTTTGGTTCGTGATCGTGACATAGAACAGAATAAACTTTATTGTGCCACAACATATACATAGACTTGAGGAGCTCGTGGCTAAATAATAACAGCCGCACAGGTCGATCTTCAAGGTTAAGCAACGCTTGCCTAGGTTGGTCTGTGGATGGGTGACCATCTTAACATAACGAGTTTCCTCCGTGCCTCGGAAAGCACGTTAAGCCGTTGGTCCCGGCTGTCATTTGGAGATCTTTGGCAGTCGTTACGGATAGTCAGAAGCCAGTAAATCTGACTCCAGTCTTGCCATGAAGTACCGTGTTACCCCAGTTAATGGGTTGTGGAGGTCTGGTAGGCAGCCGCTCCTCGTAAAATACTGGTATTCAGCTAAATCCGGCTCGACTGGAAGCTGACCCCAATGTAGTTGGGAAAAGGCTAGGCAGATGATGAACATATACACAGACTTCTTTTTTTATGGTATATTTTCATATTTTTATATGGGAATCATCAAAATGACTTCTCCTACTCTTGGGCGGAGCGGGATGGTGTGTCAAACTCTTACTGACTAAACACCCCGTTCCTTCGTTCCCTTCGATCTGGGGGACACGGTGGACACCTTTCGGATTTCCCATGTTCCCCAGAGGCTTTGGCCCTGCCGGGCCCCTACAGTTTGCTGACATCTCCTTGAGGCGCGCGTGGAACAGAACGCGCCGTTGACGACTGGGCTCGGTCCAGATTTTTACCATTATACACAGAGTTAAATCTGTACATTGGCGGCCTTATCGCTGACAGCAATATCTACCAGCCAACCTTTTTTTTTAGTTGGTAAATCATCCAATGTCTTCTTCCCCTCTTGGTCGGAGTAGAAGGGTGTGTAAGACTTTTAACTATGATTCTGACTAAAACCCACTCTTATATGTCCACATAGGAGTGGGTTTAGTCAGAATCAGAGGGGAGTCAAACAGGGGTATTATACCTTGCGTTCCAGGGTCCGGTATTTCCTTTCAGGCTCCGACCCTGCGGGGCCCCTACAGTTTTACTGCTCCTTGAGGTGCGTGTGGAACGCTACGCACCCTTGATGGTGAAAATTTGGATAATAGTGCATCAGAAATATAATTAACTCAAAATGGTCTTTATACTTCGGAAAAAATCGTTCAATGAGATCAGATATTTATAAATAAATAAATTCAAGTTTCAAGTCAAGCACCTACTCTTCAGATCACAAGATGTGGCTATCCTATATTAACTAAGTACTCCAACGTCGGCCATATCATTGCTTACCATCAGGGTGAGATAGACATTATTCACA
The DNA here is from genome assembly GCA_030763345.1 of Mythimna separata. NCBI lineage: Eukaryota > Metazoa > Arthropoda > Insecta > Lepidoptera > Noctuidae > Mythimna > Mythimna separata. The sequence continues at coordinate 12,940,899 of CM061192.1, forward strand.
TTTTTTTTCTAGCCTTTTCTGTCTTACTACTGGGCAAAGGCCTACCCCAAACAATTCCAGACATACTTTTTCCTCCCCGTCTCTAGAATTGGGCGGGTCACGTCAGCCGCACATACACCATTGGGCAAGAGTCGCCACGCAGTGGCTTCCTCCAAAGCGTCGTCGAGGCAGGCCTAGAAAAACATGACGGGATGATATGGACACGTACCACAAAGACTATCCATCTCCTCCTTGCGTCATATTCCTCAATACTGAGGATCACTTTAAGTTTCATGATATTCCTCCATCTATTTCTGTCTCTGGCGGAGTGAAGGGCATTGTATATCGTAGAATATCGTTGTGTAGACTACCTATAATAAGCAATAACAAAACTATCGCCTGTTTTTTATACCCTGAGACTAAAATGACATTACAACACAAAAGAACTGGCATCATTCCTATCCTATAGTAGGTTTGACATTACCTGTGTCAATTACGTCACAGGGTATAAAAAACAGACTAGCTGTTATTTCGCTCAGTGTAGGCGCAACCTATACAACAACAGTAAAGCGATTTAAAACAATAATAGATACAAGTAAGGATAGACATATTGATAGGATAATTACAGATAATGCACTCTTATTATCTACCTCACGTCATGAGGGAATTCCAATGATACTTATGGGTACTCCGATGATTACGATTACAATAAAGAATGAAATAAATAATTCTTAACTAATATAAACTTCATATGCGTATTTTTTATAGTACAGAAAGTACTATCTTTGGTTGTTTAATCACTCTTTTTTTTGGGATGGCAGATCTTGCAATGACTTCTCCCGCTCTAGAGTAGGGTTGGTCGTAAAGACTTTAACTGATTAAAACCTACTTCATCATCATCTGCCTAGCCTTTTCCCAACTAATATAGTTAAGTAACTAATAACAACCGCACGGGTCGATCTTCAAGGTTAAGCAACGCTTGCCGAGGTTGGTCTATGGATGGGTGACCATCTTAACATACCGAGTTTCCTCCGTGCCTCGGAAAGCACGTTAAGCCGTAGGTCTCGGCTGTCATTTTTAGATCTTTGGCAGGCGTTACGGATAATCAGTAGCCAGTAAATCTGACTCCAGTTTTGCCATGAAGTACCGTGTTACCCCAGTTAATGGGTTGTGGAGGTTTGGTAGGCAGCCGCTTCTCGTAAAACACTGGTATTCAGCTAAATCTGGCTTGACTGCAAGCCGACCCCAATATAGTTGGGAAAAGGCTAGGTAGATGATGATGAGTTCGGTAAAGACCAAGTTCAGGTGTCAGCGGGATTGTTTGAGAGAGCCTCTTGACTCTAAAAATATCTACCGAGCCTTTTCCCAACTATATTGGGGTCGGCTTCCAGTCAAGCCGGATTTAGCTGAATACCAGTATTTTACGAGGAGCGACTGCCTACCAGACCTCCACAACCCATTATCTGGGGAACACGGTACTTTATGGCAAGACTGGAGTCAGATTTACTGGCTTCTGACTATCCGTAACGACTGCCAAAGATCTACAAATGTCAGCCGGGACCTACGGCTTAACGTGCTTTCCGAGGCACGGAGGAAACTCGTTATGTTAAGATGGTCACCCATCCACAGACCAACCTTGGCAAGCGTTGCTTAACCTGGAAGATCGACCTGTGCGGCTGTTATTATCTAGCCACGAGCTCCTCCACCTCCTGACTCTAAAAATATCATTGAAGTTTAATGCAAAAGACAGTTTTTTTACAGTCAAAAACCTTCCAATTCTATGCATTTCGTTATGTTTGAAATAACTGCATAATAATAATGACAGATCTCTATCAAAACAATGGGCTGTCTATACATAGCAAGTACATTATGTATAGCTAGGCCATTCTGTATGAATATGCAACGAACAGATTAGTGGACGGTCGGCAAATAAGGTGGGAATAAACTGTTGTTTCTGTTTGGGAATGATTTTGAATCTAAATCTATACTAATATTATAAAGAGGAAATCTTTGTTTGTTTGGTTGAAATGAATAGGCTTAAAAACTACTGGACCGTTTTTAAAAATTCTTTCACCATTCGAAAGCTACATTATCCACGAGTAACATAGGTTAAATTTTATTTTGGAAAAAAAATAAGGTTCCGTAAGATATTTGGGTTTTTCGGACACAAGGTGTAAAAAATCATTTTACACATAATTTATATGGCAGAACAACGTTTGCCGAGACAGCTAGTATATTATAAAAGAAGAAAGTGACTGACTTGATATGTCATTATTACACAGCGGAAACTACTGGGACAAAAAGTGTGAAAATTAGTAGATTTCCTTTTATGGCTGTGCCAACAAAAAAAAGATTTTCCTATATTCAGGGGATGAAACGGGGGTCTAAATTTTGTATCTATGTATAAAGTTACTTTCATGCTGGCAACGTAGCTTTGTAGGATCCACCCAACACTGCGTTTTCCAGTACGCGGTCGCTATTCCCTATTCCATATTGGAACCTTCTGGACCCAACGACCATCTGTTTTGCGAGCTATGTGCCCTGCCTGCCCTAAAAGTGGCGATTCTTAGTGCTATGTCACAGACGCGTAGCTTCATAGATGGCGCAATTTCATTAGTCGATAGGGCCCGCATGCAGGGTGCGAGAGATTTCTGGAACGCATGCCACAGGGCCCGCATTCGGGGAACCGTTTTCATTAGTCGATAGGGCCCGCATGCCGGGTGCGAGAGATTACTGGAATGCGTGCCAGTCAGACAGCCCGCATTCGGGGAACAGTAGACGGTATAACGAACATGTTACTTTCATTGGTTGTTATTTCGCCTGCGGGGACTCCCCGCATGCGGTATACTGAACGATTTAACGACCAGAGAAATTGCGCCAAGACGCGTATTTGTTGGCGGCAACATCGTGTCGTTGCAGCTTCGTCGACAGAGCAATGCATGCAAGCTTCACGCAAGCGTACAGCAAGCGTATAATTAATGTCAAATACGCGTCTATGAAGCTAGGCGTCTCAGGACAGTTAGGCTTATGTATATCAGCAGCCCTATTTAGTAAAGTAAAATGTAACTGCTGTTTAAAAACGTACAGTCTTATTCAATTTTATCAGAACACTAAATCAAAACGTTAATTAACTGCCAATCAACGAAAAAACCCAAAAAAAGAAACACAGGATACAAAGTACTAAATTAATTTGCTGTCTGTACGTTACAACAATGCATCTGCTGACCACCTGTTGGAGAAGGCCGATTAGTCAGGCTGGAGTATTCCCGTATCGGCACCAACATTTTCGGCACCTGAGCTATTCCCGTTTCGGCACCAATAAGTATTTTGGATGGTAGTAGCCTAACAAAATCTCAATCCAAAAATACCTATTGGTGACGTTACCGTTTCGTCGACAGTCCCATAGTTTAGTATGCAAGCGTATTATGTTATGCCTGTTAGCCAGAACAGTAAGGTTAATTCAACGTATACAGAATGCATGTGTAAGATTTTGCATAAATGTACCACATAGGAGTCATGTCACACCCTTTATCAATGACAACAATATGATGAAAATGTCAGCAAGGAGAAAGTTACATTTAGCTAGCTTACTGTTTGGAGTTGTCACTACACAGAAGCCAAAATACTTATTCGACAAACTTGTTTGGCGACAAAGCAAGTATCTACCACGCTTGTCAACATATCCTCTCTGTACACCACATCACAGAACTGCAGCATTCAGGGGTAGCTTCAAGTATGCCGCCACGCACTGTTGGAATGACCTTCCGCCACCATTTAGAGTCCTAAGGACAAAACAACAGTTTATTAACCTTATGAAAAAACATTTAATGCATATTCAACAATCTACATGTTAGAGTTAACCTCAATATTTAAGTTTAATATACGATTTAACACGTTAAGTTTTTACCTCTTTTGTCCTGGACTTCGGGCAATGGATATTTGGTCTTCCCAGTGGTAATGGTCATAGATCTGATCCCGACAATCGCGCTGAGACGAGTAATGTGAGTGGCCGCCATCATGTCGCCTTCCCATAATATAGTACAATGTAGGTATGCTCTGTGTATTCACCATCGATAAAAAATTACTTATAGCTGCAATAATAGAAATTATGTAATAGTTTAGTTTAAGATTATGTTAAGTATATACATGAATGTTTAGTATAATGTATTTATTCATATCTAGTACTTGTTGTCTATTTGTGGTATGTTGTTGTAATGATTGTTCGTGTGTATTTAATTGATATATGTATACTAACCTGCCGTATACATCTAATAGTTTCATGGAACGGACGCCAATTTGTCACACAGAACGGTGGTTGCTGAAAATCAGCTCCGTAGATTGTTGGAATAACCCAGCGTCACGGTATACGCTGAGCAACGACCTATTTTCGCCTAGATGCGACGCACAACTTGGATTTATTTATTGTTTTGTTCTTGTTGTTGATCTTATTACTGTTTATATTTATATTTTGTGTGTCTTGCAATAAACCACAGATCTCAGCTCAACATAACTTGCCACAGATTATCTATGTGTTAATAACTTGACAGCTGGGCAACTGTGTTCTCACTAGCTCTAGTGTCTATGAATGATGCTATAAAATAATGCCGGGTTCACATAGCCTGACAGTTTTTGTATTGTTACTATTGTACTGTGCGTCCATTTGGGCAAAATAAATTCATTTTCTTTCTTTCATTCATTTCTTCTTTCTATTATGAATGACAAATACGTCTCTATGAAGCTACGTCTCCGTGGACAATTTTTTTGGATTCTTCTTCTTCTCGATTCGACGGTAAACTCGCAAAATTTTTTGGGCCCAGTAAGTGGTCACGTTAATAACTACATCAGTGGCGCTCATTAGATCCTCCAAAGTGCAGGTGTAGGGGCAATTGGGGCATTCCAATATGTGGCTCATGTTTTGGACCGGAGCATCGCACTCACATTGAGTCTCCGACGGGTCTGTTAAACCTCGCCAAATTGTATTTGCAACGGCCTACCTGGGTGCGCTACCAATTCAAATATTTTGGATTAAAATATTGTTTAGGTTACTACCCTCCCTAAATACCTATTTGTGCCGAAACGGGAATTGCATGCGTGCCGAAAATTTTGGTTTTGGATTGAAATATTTTGGATTGAAAAATTTAGGATTGAGATTTTGTATAGGTTACTACCATTCAAAATACCTATTGGTGCCGAAACGGGAATGGCTTGGATGCCAAAACGGGAATACTCCGTCAGTGTGGCCACTGTTATACAATACCGAGGTAGGCAGGGTTCACGCTCATCTACTGTTGTGAGGATTTATCATTGCGAAGGTATTAAGCCTTTGGATGTAGTGCCCGCTGAATGGGCGGGTAAGTGAGAGGTGATGAAATACAGTGGTGTAAGGGTCAGTTTTGTAGCTATAAATTACCCTTATTTCTGGATTAGGGGTTGGAAGTTGAATATTTTGTCAAATATTTACATAAGGAAGATGCAAGGCAGCTTGAGATTTTTTTTAATGACATATAAAACATTAATTGTTCTGTGTCTGGGTGTAATATATCTGTAATATGTATGTATTTAGAAGTATATAAGTATGTTTATCAGTTGTCTTGTACCCATAACACAAGCTCTGCTTAGCTTGGGACTAGATGGCGTTGTGTGAAAGTTGTGGAATATTATTAATTGGGTTACTACCATTCAAAATACCTATTGGTGCCGAAACGGGAACAACTGGGGTGCCGAAAATTTTGGTGCCGAAAATCTGGGTTCCAAAACGGGAATAGTCCGTCAGTCTGGCCACTGTTATACAATAACGAGGTAGGCAGGGTTCACGCTCATCTACTGTTGTGAGGATTTATCATTGCGAAGGTATTAAGCCTTTGGATGTAGTGCCGCTGAATGGGCGGGTAAGTGAGAGGTGATGAAGTGTTACGTTGAGAGTTTAGAAGGAATGGTTTTGATAAATTACCTTTATTTTTGAATCGGGCATTGGAAATTGAATATTTGTCAAATATAAAATATAACTAGCTCAAGGCAGCTTGAGATTTTTATTAATGACATTTAAAACATTAATTGTTCTGTGTCTGAGTGTAATTTTTATATAATATGTATGTATTTAGAATTAGAAGTATATAAGTATGTTTATCAGTTGTCTAGTACCCATAATACAAGCTCTGCTTAGCTTGGGACTAGATGGCGTTGTGTGAAAGTTGTGGAATATTATTAATTTGGTTACTACCATTCAAAATACTTATTGGTGCCGAATCGGGAATATCTTGGGAGCCGAAAATTTTGGTTCTGAAAATCTGGGTTCCAAAACGGGAATAGTCCGTCAGTCTGGCCACTGTTATACAATAACGAGGTAGGCAGGGTTCACGCTCATCTACTGTTGTGAGGATTTATCATTGCGAAGGTATTAAGCCTTTGGATGTAGTGCCGCTGAATGGGCGGGTAAGTGAGAGGTGATGAAATGTTATGTTGAGAGTTAGTTTAGAAGCAATGGTTTTAGAATATAATAGTATAAACTTTATTGTACACCAAAAAGTAACGGTACAGCGTATACAATAACTTACACTTACTTAGATATATTACTTACCTTTATTTCTAAATTGAATGAAAGGGATTGTTTTTTTAAGTAGGAAATCATCCAATAACTTCTCCCGCTCTAGGTTGGAGCCGAAGGGCGTCTCAGAGTTTTGCTGAATAAAACCCACTATTTTGTTCTTTCTTTACCTTACGTTGCAGCACCCTGGGGTTTCTTTTCTGACTATCCATGTGACATGTCCCCAGTAGGATTTGGCCCTCCTGAGACTCTTACGGTTTTGCTGACATCTCTTTGAGGTGCACGTTGACGACTCGGGCTAGGTCCAGACGATTAATTTACTTGTTTGATTACTTGATCACTATCTTACCTGATGGTAAGCGATGATGTAGCCGACGATGGAGGACGCTTGACTAAAAATAGCCTATTCACTCCTGACTGAAAGACCTCTAAGTTATATCTACTCGTATCAGGAAAAGTTTTGTAACTATTTTGGTGTACAATCAAGTTTATTCTAAGTATTCTATTTCTAACTCGTTCAAGCCAGCTTCTATTTACCCTATCTATAGGCACCTTCAGCTGATCCTTTAATAACATAAACACAATAATAGTAAATCCCAAACTTACCCCAAACTATTCCTTACCTAGAGAATTAATTGCTCTCACGCCCCTGCCCCCGGGATCCCGATTTTCAACCACCGCAGGCGTGGGCTTGCGGACGGTGAGCAATGGGTAGCTTGCTGTCCGGCAGTCCGGTAATAATCCGGACCGAGCCCAAGACGTCGATGGCGCGTATTATTCCACGCGCGCCTCAAAGAGATGTCAGCAAACTGTAGAGGCCCAGTAGGAGTCTCTGGGGCCATGGGTTGGCTTCTGAAAGGAAAACCCGGGACCCTGGAACGAAGGTAAAGAACATCCCGCGTACATCGAGGGACTGGAACAATTTGCCTGCTGCGATTTTCCCGCCCTCCCGTGTCTTCAAGGCTAGAGTGAATAGGCTCTTAATAAGCTAGTGCGCCTCACCATCAACGATTGCATCACTGCTTACCATCAGGTGCGATCGCAGTCAAGCACTAGTTTATAACAATTAAAAAAAAAAGAAGGAACGAAAGACTTTTACTGACTAAACCCCACCCGGTTTAGTCAGTAAAAGTCTGACAAGCCCTCCCACTGCGCCCAGAGAAGTCATTTTGATGTTGTTTGGTGTTATTCCTCACTAGAAATAAAAACCCAGGTGACCTAATTCCAGAAAATCTTAATTCCAAATTGGACATATAATTTGCTTACCTACTGAAATAAGTCCCTGAAAAATAATTGTATCCATTTTCCTGCGAATCGTAACTTTTGTCCGTCTGCAAACGCTCTAACTGTGAAACTAGGTGGAATGAATCCTGAATAATTCATAGCACATCTAATCTTGGAAATGGATGTACCGTCTGTGTGTTGAAGTTACCTTTTATGATGGTAGGTGAAGATATAATAGTGTTTTAAATGAGTTTTGCTGCATCCATATACTCTCTCCAAGTCCCAGCAGTGGGAATATTAGAAGGCTGGTTATGTTATAAGAGTTTTCTTGTTTTTTTGTCAGCATTTCTGTGGAAGGCCTTCTACGAGGTGGGCCGATGACCTGGTAAGGGTTGCGGAAATCCGACAGGATTCATTGGTGACATTTGGAGAAGGCCTATGTCCAACAGTGGACATCTTTCGGCAGAAGTGATGATGGTGATGGTAGTTTCAGATATACGTAGTATAACTTCCGTTCTTTTGTAGTTTTCTGCTATCTTCCTCATCTCTATTCAATTCAAGTCTCTGATCACTAATCTAAATTGTTTTTATTGTTAAAATAAAATGCAACAGATGTTTCGTTTAGTAGTTACCTGAAGGCTTCTTCAGGTGAGCAAATAAATTCCATGATATCTATATTTTCAGTTGCAATCTAAGATACAGACCCAAAACTAGAGATACAGACGCTACTTGTGCCAATTGCCAAGAAAAACACCCAGCTAACTACCGAGGTTGCATGAAATACAAACAATATAAGGAACGCATACTGAAAATACAACCGAAAATTCTACCTAACAAACAACCCAATCTAACTGCCGAAGAGGACAAACAGCAACCAAGAAAATCCAACATTCACAACCAGAGTACCGTAACCTACGCTGAAGTGACAAAAAACAAAACGGGCAACATGTATAGTCCAAATCAACCTCTTGAAATTCAACACCTCGGTGACATCCTAGAACAAATGTTCAACAGATTACAAACCATGATGCTCAACATGGTAGACAACATGATGGATCGTTTTGTCCAGTTAGTAAGTAGCCAAACGAAAATTCAATCCAAACCTTAGAATAATCACTTGGAATGCCAACGGGTTGGTCGCACGACGACTGGAACTAGAAATCTTCCTACATACTGAAAAAATTGACGTGATACTAATATCGGAAACCAGGTTTACGAACAAAAGTTTCTTCTCAATTAGAGGGTATGCAACTTACTACACTAACCACCCATCAGGAAATGCGCACGGAGGCACGGCAATACTCATAAGAACACATATAAGACACCATCCACTTGAACCTTTCGTAACAGAAAAGATACAAGCCACAGCAATTAAAATAAATGATGGGAATTCGAATATCACTCTCGCCGCTGTCTACTGTCCTCCCAAACATCAAATATCAAGGGAAGACTTCAAAAACTTTTTCAATACACTCGGAAATCGCTTTATAAGTGGAGGTGACTGGAACGCAAAACATAAGTTCTGGGGATCCAGGCTAATCACGACCCGAGGTAGACAACTCTATCAAGCTGTGGAAGACCTTAACCTCGACTGTATATCCACCGGTGAACCCACCTACTGGCCGACTGATCCTCAAAAAATTCCTGATTTGCTGGACTTCTTTGTCTCTAAAAATATCGCACTCAGTAATATCAGTATTGAATCCAATTTTGACCTGATCTCAGACCACTCTGCTGCGCTTCTTAACGTACAAAGTAAGATCATACTAACAGAAGTACCATATAAAATTTACAATAAACACACAGACTGGGGAAAATATCGAGATATCATCACCACAGAGACGCAGCTCAAAATATCCCTGAAGACAACCGATGAGATAGAGCAGGCTATAGAAGGATTAAATTTTCTAATCTATGATGCAGCGATCAGATCCACACCCCATCGCAAAACGAAAATAGCAAAAGAACACAACTATCCTGCTATGATCAAGGACTGTATAAGTGAAAGACGACAACTCCGGAGAATTTGGCATGAGACGCACTACCCTAAAGATAGGACCGCCTTTAACAAAGCTTCCCAAAAACTAAAAACATTGATTAAGGAAATGAAAAACGAGAACCTACAATCTTACCTTGCAAAACTGTCTCCTACTAGTGACACAAATTACTCCTTGTGGAAGGCTACCAAAAGCCTAAAGCGTCCAAAGCAGCAAGCAACACCACTAAAAACGCAGATGGGCAACTGGGCTCGGTCCAATAGTGAGAAAGCTGATACCTTTGCACGTCACCTTCAAAGGGTTTTCCAACCACTTCCTAGCAACAATCAACATCATGACAGTGAAATAGAGAAATACCTGAGCTCACCTACACAAATGTGTTTACCACTAAAACATATCACGCCAAAAGAACTGAGACAGGAAATTAGTAAACTTCAAGAAGGGAAATGCCCGGGCTACGATCAAATTGACGCTACCTTATTAAAACATCTGCCAAAGAAAGGAGCTCTGCTTATACTTGCTATTTTTAATGCAAGTCTAAGACTTTCTTACTATCCCAGCCAATGGAAAATTGCACAGGTAGTGATGATTTTGAAGCCAGGTAAACCAGCTCAAGAATCGTCTTCGTACAGACCGATAAGCCTCCTACCCGTACTTGGAAAGTTAATGGAAAAAATGATATTGAATAGAATGCAGGAACACCTAAGGGAAGTAATACCAAGTCACCAGTTTGGATTTAGAGAAGGCCACGGGACTATTGAGCAAGTGCACCGGTTAGTAGACGTCATTGGCAGGGCACTAGAAAACAAACAATACTGCTGCGCAATTTTCTTGGATATAAGTCAGGCATTCGACAAAGTATGGCATAAAGGGCTACTCTATAAAATCAAAAACATGTTACCACACTCCTTTTTTCTAATTCTAAAATCCTACCTAGAGAAAAGATGCTATGAAGTGAGACAAAATTCCGACACGTCACAAATGTACGAGATCAATTCAGGTGTTCCACAGGGTAGTATTTTGGGACCGGTCCTCTATCTCATTTTCACTGCGGATCTACCCACCGCTAGCCACACCACCACAGCGACATACGCAGATGATACCGCAGTCCTCTCGGTTCATGAAAATCATGATGCTGCATCTGAAAACCTTCCATCACATCTGACCCTTATCGAAGCATGGTTCGATCAATGGCGCATTAAAGCCAACACTGATAAGTCGGTCCAGGTTACATTTGCACTCAGAAGGAAAACCTGTCCACCTGTGAAATTATACAACAAAGACGTCCCTCAAAAGGAAGACGCCAAATACCTAGGTATGCATCTAGATCGCCGTCTTACCTGGCGCAAACACATCTGGACTAAAAGAAAACAATTAGACCTAAAACTCCGCAGCATGTACTGGCTCATCGGACGTAAATCACAGTTGACAGACGCCAGTAAAATGACCATATACAAATCCATATTGAAGCCCGTATGGACATACGGCATTCAGCTCTGGGGTTCAGCTAGCAGTAGCAATATAGAAATACTGGAAAGATTTCAGAGCAAAACTATGCGAGCTATGTTCAATATCCCACAAAACATATGCAACAAATATGTGAACCTAGACTTCAACCTGCGAACAGTTAAACAAGAAATTGAATCTTACAGTAGGAATTATCAAGCAAAATTGGACCAACATATAAACTTATTGGCTGCAGACTTGCGGAGAGAAGGCAGTTTAAAATACACTCGCCTTAAGAGAAATAGCATAGTGGACCTTGAGTTAAGATTCGCAGACAAATGATGAGACTAGCATCACTGGATGCAAAGCTCAGCTAAAGACAATTTGACGGGGGAAACCTGACAAATTATTAGATTATTGTTTGGAAAAACAGATTGCTAAGTTGCAGGATACAAAAAAAAAAAAAAAAAAAGTTGCAATCTTAGTAAAGTTCCCTGTAAATCAGTAAAAAGTATTATTAGAATGGCGCTGACGATATTGAATAAAAAAAATGTGAATAGTACTTTTAAACCGACCGACACATCTTATAACACTTATGTAGTAGTGATCTTGACATCAGTCGCAGACAATCAACATTTTCAGTCCAACCCAACGTTAGCGTATACAACTGTGTCCGGTGTCCGGCCGGCTAATCGCTTCCTCTTACAACAATGCTGTTCCTATTACGACCTGCTGCGGACGTCCTGTATCGTTTGTCTTTCAAGCAAGATTCAATTAATAATTGTATGCACTATTTTCCGACATGGCCCGAAGAATCACCAAACTTACAATGGGCCTTATCAGAAGGCAGGGTCACTCAAAGGGCAATGTATAGGGCTATGCTCGGGGGATGCTTGTAGAACAAATGGTTAATGGGGGCGACAGGTTCTGGAGTAGCGACCACGTATCGGAAGACCAAGTATATTAGAAGGACTCCTAAAAGTTAGACTGATGACCAGGTGAAGGTCACGGGAACCCAAAGGATGATGATGATGAACTATTTTTCAATATCTGTTTTACATTTACCCAACAATAAGTAAATTACAGCTCCATATCAAGTTCGATAAAATTACCGTGGCCCTGGAACGTAAAAGCAATTGGAGGAACACGGTAAGTTTTAGTCAGTAAATGTCTGATACTCCCTCTTTCTCCACCCAGACTGGAAGAAACTATTTGATTCCCACAAAAAAAAATTGGTAAGTGAGATTATCATAATAATTATAACAAAAGAAGCCTGGACATCAAACACAGTAACCGCTCTGACGTCACAAACATGGCGCCGGTCCCCAACTCGTCGCCATTTGCATTCCGTCAGCTGTTTTAAATATTAATCGTTCGTACTTTATGGTGGTCTGACGCTTTATAGATCTGTCAATGATGTTGCTGACGCGGATGCCTCTCAAATGTTTGTTCGGAGATAAAATGTTATAACTTTTGAAGACCGGGCTGTATAGGGAAGGTATGGACAGAGTATATTTTACCAATAGTTCACAACTACTCAGCAATATGGGTTTTTTTGTTATAGAAGATCTTTAGTATTATTTGACGTAGATTTTATACGTGTAGGTACATTATGGGGCATGCAATTTTTGCAATGTCCTTTGTCGGAGTTTTGATACCGATTTCGAAAGTTTGGAACTTCTGATTAATTTTGGAGATTCCGATTTAAATCGCAACTTAATCACAGGTGTTTATAAGTAGAGGTGTATACAAGTTTATAATTGTCGCGCGAGGAGCATCCTTCTGTTATATTTAGTAGTGTTCCATTTGACGCTTTTACCTCCGCCTCCGTGATTTTGGTCCCAATTTCGACAAACCAACCCTAAAAACTCCGCTTCCAAAGAGTTTCCTATATAGATAACTTTTTTTTTTTTTTTTTTTATTATACATAGGCTCGCGTTTGACCACAATCTCACCTGATGGTAAGCGATGATGTGGCCGACGATGGAGCACGCTTGCCTAGAAGTAACCTATTCACTCTTGACTTGAAGACTCCTAAGTTGTAGCTATCAGGAAACACAGACCCCGGCAGGGAATTCCACTCCTTAGCTGTACGCATAATAAATGTGTTTCCCCGCTTTGTGCGTATGGGTGGAATGTTCACCATATACTGGTGACGCATCGCCGTACGCCTTGTGGTCCGATGATGGAAAGGACTTGACGGAATTAAATTGTGCAATTCCTGTGCACACTCCCCGAAGTGCAACCGATAGAAAACCGACAGGCTAGCAACTCGGCGCCGATGTCCAAGACTTTGGAGTTTCGACTCAACAGTAACATCCAGTAACATCCGGCCTCATCTAGTAACAAAAAAAAAAGTCCAAAAAAAAAAAATTGACGTGTAAAAGAGTTTGAAAAAACCTATTTGCAGAATAAATATCATTTATCATTTATCATTTATCATTCATTTAACAAGTGCATCATTACCGATTATCTTCTTGGCTCGCTTCTCAATCGACTCAAGTGCATCAAGCTGGTATTTGGCAGACCCATCCCAAAGATGAGAGCAGTACTCCATACACGATTGAACTTGCGCTTTATACAGGTTGAGCAGCTGTTCCGGCGTAAAGTACCGTCTCACCTTTGCTAAGATCCCCAATTTTTTAGCAGCCAGCTGGGCTTTTGCCTCGATGTATGAGCCGAAATTGAGAGTAGACGAGAGTGTTACTCCAAGAAGCTCAAGGTGGTAACTACTTCCGTTATTTCGAGTATTCGCCTACTCGACAACTTGGTAATGATATAGCAACATCAATACCTACATAGTTCTCTCCTCCGTGCCTAGGAAAACACGTTAAGCCGTAGGTCCCGGCTGTCATTTGTAGATCTTTGGCAGTCGTAAGACCGTTTTCACATTTTCCGATCCGATATCGGTATCGGACGCCGATACGATATCGGGGTAAGGTAAATGCATGAGATATGTACCTGTCTTTCATATTGTCCGACCCGATATCGGATATCGGAGCACAGCATTTCATACATTTTACTTACCCCGATATCGTATCGGCGTCCGATACCGATATCGGATCGGATAATGAGAAAACGGTCTTACGGATAGTCAGAAGCCAGTAAATCTGACTACAGTCTGGCCACGAAGTATCATGTTACTAAACCCCAGTTAATGGGTTGTGGAGGTCTGGTAGGCAGCCGCTCCTCGTAAAATACTGGTATTCAGCTAAATCCGGCTTGACTGGAAGCCGACTCCAATATAGTTGGGAAAAGGCTAGGTAGATGATGATGATAGATAACCACTTTCGTTATATACAACCCTATTGCGAAGGTAGAAGGAGTATTCACCTACTCCTGCTGCTTAGTCGACAACGTGGTAATGTATCAACATTAATACATACCTATGTTATACATAATAGTTCTCACTAAGCTAAGCCTAAGAAAAACAAAAAGATATGAGTGTTGTATTTACCGTCTTATATTTGTCTTAGGCAATTCAATTATCTGTTTACTAAAGCCACTTACAATCATTAATAAGCATTAGTTGCGTACAGTGGTTCTTAACGTGTGGTCTGCGGTGGTACCCAAAAGCTAAAATATTGTCCAAAAAAACTTTAAAACTTTATACACACAAAACCGTTTTGGGTGCATGTATTGTACTGCTTATTCGAGTATTTTACGGCTTTAGTAAAACAGCGATACGTATTTATTTGCACTATACAACCGCCAGATGGTCACTGACAGGTGTCAAATACATTGCGGTACTATGCTTGGGACTACCCACACAGTACATAATTCACTGTGCGTACATTTAAGATGTAAAATTTCCTGAGAGTTTTGATCTGATTGTTTCCTGATAGCTACAACCTAACGCCGTTTTAGTAAAGCGTGTTTGGAGGTATTCGGATCAGAGTGTAAATTCTCGTACACCTCCGTTGGAAAGGGAGACCAGCGACCACGAGACTACCGCCCAGAGCGGGAGAAGTCATGTTGATGATTCCTCATATAAAAGAAAAACCTGCGACCAGACGGATTTTTGATCTGTTCTGGCAACTGCTCGAGAGATGATTACGTGCTGTGAAGTCCCGTAAACCTCCGTCGGAAAAGGAGGATCCTCCGACTAGACGGATCGGCATGGCTAATCAGACGGCAGCTGAGCCCAAACGATGATTTCGAACTGTTGCATAATTATAACGCGAATTAATGTAATTGGAGGATTTCGTAGTTTAGTTTATATGTGGGTGGGTGAGAGCAGTGGTGGCCCAGTGGCCACCAGTGCCAGTGCTAGTGGGGCAGTGGTAACTGCCCCGACTTGCAAGTTGTAGGTCTCGGGTTCAAACCCGGTCACGCGCATTACTTTGTGTATTTATTTCATTACCACTGTTCTAAAAAAAACGGTGAAGGAAAATCATCGTGAGGAAACTGGCATGACCTAGAACCAAAAATTCGAAGACATGTGACATCCACCAATCCGCAATGGAACCGCGCGGTGAATTATGGCCCATTCCCTCTCCGAGAGAGGAAGCCTGAGTCCCAGCAGTGGGAACATTATAAGGCCGATAATGCTCATGCTATGCTAATGGGTGGGTCATAGATGTGCGCTTCATCGTCAACTACATCGATACCTTTGGGTAGAAAGGTCGTATAAACCAAAACCCGACTTTTCAGTAGAGCCGAAAAACTATTTTTTTTTTACATAAAAATTCATAACTTTTTTCCTTTTGAAGTTATATAAAAATGATCTATGAGAAAGGTTCTTACATTTTGCAGATGAAAAAGGTTAAATCATCAAAACCCAGCTATCTTCTTTAGTTTTAAAGTTAGCTTGCATTTACGTCTAAGAAAAAATCAATGTTTGGTTTATACACCCCATGAAAAGGTACTTTGCAAAAACCGTGGGGGTCGTATATCCATTTTTGGTAACCATAAGGGTCATATTTAATGTCGTAAAAACCCATATATGTAATTTTTTTGTATTAAAATCCATTTAAAATCATAGATCAATTAAATTTTGACTAATAAATAATCCTGTTACACATAGAATTAGTAGGAACTCAATTATTATTATTTTAATACCCAATAATGGTCGAAATAAATAAAATAAAACTACGTGAAATATGAAATCAACATTTATTAATTATTATAATACATTCTAATCAATGGTATGTGTCCGGTACCTATCATTTATCGCGCTCGTTCGTCTGCTTGTCGCTGCGCGCAAATGCAAGCCTTGTATGTTGATCGTAAAGTGCTTCTTGCAATCTTCTTCTTCCTGCCCTTATCCCATATTACTTGGAGTCGGCGCAACACGTTTTCTTCTGCCATTTTGTCCTGTCGTCCGTAACACTATCACTAACTTCCTTTTTTTTCTTATCGGTCCTTACGCAATCTATCCATCTTTTCTTTGGCCTCCCTATCCCTCTCCATTCATCCACATGTAAATTCAGAACTCTTTTAGTAACATACGTTTCATCCCTTCTCTTCACATGACCATACCAAGACAAACGCTTTCCTTCCAACTTTTCAGTCACTGGCGCCATTTTCAAACTTCCCCTAATACAAACATTTCTCAATTCTCATCTCCACTACATGCAATCTTTTTTCATCCATCTTTTTCACAACCCAACATTCTGATCCATACAGTATGACAGGTCTTATCACGGACTTGTAGATTTTACCCTTCAACTTGAAGGGCATCCGTGGATCAAAAGTTGTTCCCGTGACCTGTTGGTATGGATGAAATACCAACAGGTCACGGCCATCCTTCGTTGCTTGGATGTGGTATGTCCCGGTCTACCTCACCATCTCCTTAGACAAGCGAACCGAGGTACTGAAAATCGGAACAAATCGGTATGGGCGTCCTAGCGAGAACTAAAGGCGAAAGATTGGAGGGACCGCCGAACTCGCAGAACAAGTACTCTGTTTTGGTTCTACTCAATTTCAGGCCAACACTCTCTAATCTTTGCCACAACACCTCCAATCTGCTCTGAACCTCAAGGCCACTCTCGGCAACTAGCACAATGTCATCGGCAAACAGCATACACCAGGGGGCCTCTTCCTGAATGTCTAACGTCAAAGAGTCCATTATCAGCAGGAAGAGTTAAGGGCTGAGAGCCGACCCCTGATGTGGGCCGACCGCCACATTCAAACTGCCACTATAGGCCGGTCGTATGCCTTTTCGAGGTCAATTAATACCATGTGCAAGTTTTTATGTGCACCTCTGTATTTCTCGCACAGCTGGCGTATAGCGAAAATGGCATCCGTTGTACCCCGACCAGGCATAAAACCGAATTGGTTCTGTGAAATTTCATCATCTCATAGAACCGTTCCAGGTTCATTACTTACACATTTTACTTGACAAACATCCTAAAGTAAGGTGCGACTTGCAATGAACATGGTCTATACACGAACGTTGCGAACTGTGTTTGGTTTTACGACGTCAAATTTAACCTGTGTTTAGGTAATGCATTTATACGGTGTTAGGGCGTATAAACCATTTACAATTAATGCATTTAACATTTTAGGGCGTATAAACCATTTACAAATAATGCATTTAACACTTTAGGGCGTATAAACCATTTTCAATTAACGACTATTTTTACACCCTGAGTTAATATAAATCATGGTCATTACGTCATAAAAAATTACAAAAAAAAATGTTTGGCTTTTACATTGAAAATTTACCTTTTTTAAGAGGCTATGACCGAAAATTCCTGGGTCGTATTAACCATTTTTGAGCGAATTTCTACATTTCGTATATACAGATCGATAGAGAAAAAAATTCTGAGAAAAATGGTATATATAACTCAATTTGGCCAAAATGGTTTATACGACCTTTCTACCCAAAGGTAGCGACATAGTCGCTTACCGTCAAGTTAGAAAACGAAACGCGCGCCTAAAATAATCAAAAAGTCTAATTGAAAACTAGTAGTGATCCGAACAGATTTTAAGTTTGTATCCGAATTGGTTCCAGGCCAAAAAAGTTTGGGAAACACTGGTTTAGTAACTACCTACGTTACCTACGTAGTTAGGTATGTCTGTGTGTGGGATGCAACTATAAAACAGCTGATGCTTGATGCCTTCCGTTATTTTCATTCATTATTTCATTCTCATTTACTTATAAATAGAATAGATAATCGCAAAAGGAAGTCCATACATCAAGTTGTTATTGATAGCATCGTGGCGGGAATCTGATTTCTCATAGGTTTTGTATGGGGTTCCAATTAGTATAAATAAAGGTTGGTAATTAAACTAAAAAAGATAAAACATTGTTTTTACAAAACATGAGTTTACAGTACAAATTGGAGTTTGTTGAAGAAAGATAAGTTGTTGAGAGAAATAAGATGTTTTATTTGGAACAACGGTTTGCATGCCATTTGTTGTAGGTGATATTTTTTAAGAAAAACACATGCTGGCTTCTGTCAGTGCCTTCGTTTTTTAAGGTTCCGTAGCCAATTGGCAAAAACGGAACCCTTATAGTTTCGCCATGTCTGTCCGTCCGTCCTCGCTTAATCTCTGCGACCGTTAGCTCTAGAAAGCTGAAATTTGGTACCAAAATGTATGTCAACCACGCCGACAAAGTGCAAAAATAAAAATTGGAAAAAAATATTTTATTTAATATTTTATTTACATGTAGGGGGGGCTACCCTCTCCCTACATGTAAAGTAAAATAGCGATTTTTTTTTAAATTCCAACCCTAACGTGTGGTATATTGTTGGATAGCTATTCAAAAATGAGTAGGGGTTTACTAATAATTTTTTGATAATATCAATAATTTCGGAGGAGCTCGTGGCTAGATAATAACAGCCGCACAGGTCGATCTTCAAGGTTAAGCAACGCTTGACTAGGTTGGTCTGTGGATGGGTGACCATCTTAACATAACGAGTTTCCTCCGTGCCTCGGAAAGCACGTTAAGCCGTTGGTCCCGGCTGTCATTTGGAGATCTTTGGCAGTCGTTACGGATAGTCAGAAGCCAGTAAATCTGACTCCAGTCTTGCCATGAAGTACCGTGTTACCCCAGTTAATGGGTTGTGGAGGTCTGGTAGGCAGCCGCTCCTCGTAAAATACTGGTATTCAGCTAAATCCGGCTTGACTGAAAGCCGACCCCAATATAGTTGGGAAAAGGCTAGGCAGATGATGATGATCAATAATTTCGGAAATAATCGCTCCAAAAGTAAAAAACAATGTGTCCCCCCCTCTAATTTTTGAACCATAAGTTTAGAAAATATGAAAAAAATCTAGAAAGTAGAGAATTATCGGTGCCCCTTCTATGTGCTGATGGTGATCACCGAGGTGCTTTTAGTGAAGTAAAAATCCCACACTTCCAGGACTTATCCCCAAAAGTGCCGGGCGCGTTTTGAAGGTTTCCCCTCGAAAACAAAAAAAAGGTTGTAGCTATCAGGAAACACGGACTAAGCAAGGAATTCTGCTCTGTACACACTATTACTGTGTTCTTAAGAACACAGAAGATTTGTGTTTAGAGTCGATTAAAAAAAGTGAAAGCGAAAGGTGGGAAGTATTATTGCAATAGAAAATAAAATCTATAGCTTAAACCTTTTAAAAAAATCTGCATTCATTAATCAAAACGTCATTACCAAAACTTCCCACCCTGTCCTAACGAAGACAGCTTGAAAATAAAAGTCTCGGATGTTAAGAGCAACAAAACCAAGCAATGAATGAGCGTGTTGGTGGCTCGAGCACAGCGTGGAAACGGATGTCCCGAGGTCAGTTTTCAGGTCAGGCAGTGTTATTGGGATTTTTCATGAAGAACTTCTCTGTAACAGTATGGAAAACAAAACAGACAAAAGTCTATGACCAGTGTGTGTTGCCAGTGATGACATATGGCGTCGGAAGGCCTCCCACAAGGTGGACCGATGACCTGGCGAGGGTCGCGGGAATCCGATGGATGCGAGACGCACAGGACCGGTCGCTGTGGCGACGCTTCGGGGAGGCCTATGTCCAGCAGTGGACGTCTTTCGGCTGAGATGATGATGAACAGTATGGGGTCTGTTGTTGCCTTGAAGGTAATAGGTCTGCTAAAGCGGATAGTACGCGTACCGTATTATTCTGGTTTAGCTGTTTATCCCCTGCATCCTTTAGCGTTCAGGTCTTAACAGCTCGCACTAGCTGTGATGGTAAGAGGCCAGATGAACTAACTCTGGTTCCACGGAAAAACAAGACTTGCCTAATCTGGGAAGTAACTAGCGTCAGTACTGTCGCCGCCAGTGCAGCTAGAGAGACTCTGGGCTGTAAGAGTATGGAGGCAAAGTGTTTTATGAGGAAATTGACCTGTGGGCTCGAGGAGGCATTGGAAAACTCCCAGTCTAGGCCTTTCTTAGTGCAAAGGATGGTCATTGCCAGCCAGCGAATAATGCACCGAATGTTATGAGCACCTTTGCACTGGGAACGATATGGGGCGAGTTATTTTATGACGTCTTTTAAGTTGATATTTTTATTATTTACAAGTACATAACTCATCATCATCTACCTAGCCTTTTTCCCAACTATATTGGGGTCGGCTTCCAGTCCAGCCGGATTTAGCTGAATACCAGTATTTTACGAGGAGCGGCCGCCTACCAGACCTCCACAACCCATTAACTAGGGTAACACGGTACTTCATGGCAAGACTGGAGTCAAATTTACTGGCTTCTGACTATCCGTAACGACTGCCAAAGATCTACAAATGACAGCCGGGACCTACGGCTTAACGTGCTTTCCTAGGCACGGAGGAAACTCGGTAAAACTCAAAATTATGATTGTTAAGATGGTCCCATCCACAGACCAACCTTGGCAAGCGTTACCATAACCTTGAAGTTCGAACTACACGGCGGTTATTATCTAGCCACGAGCTCCTCCAGACATTAAAGTTATTATATTCAGTTGTTGTAAATACTTAAATGAAACTAGTTTTCACTTTCAAAAGAACTCAAAACCGACCGTCCCAGCCTACACCCTCTTCTCAAGAACAGTTCGAAAGCAATACTCTCGGTTATTTTACTTTTTTTTGGAGCAACAAAACGCTCCCGATGAATGAGTGAGTCAGTGCGTACCCATGCGCGTGCGCGGCGAGGAAACAGATGTCCTGGGTTCGATGAACGGTTTTGGCGCGGGCGCGTTATTGGGGCCCGGACGAGTATACAGGGTGGGACGGACGTTAAATTGTGTTAATTTGTTG
Organism: Mythimna separata; assembly: GCA_030763345.1. NCBI lineage: Eukaryota > Metazoa > Arthropoda > Insecta > Lepidoptera > Noctuidae > Mythimna > Mythimna separata. Next base: position 12,962,248 of record CM061192.1, read on the forward strand.
CTGTGAGGAAGTTAAAGAAGGCTAAAAATGTTTTTGGGAATATATTTCTGGATTGGATTTGTTTGCTGATGAATGGAAGACGGTATTGTTAGAAAATTTGCGGGTCTATGAGACACAGACTGAAAGATTATTTTTTTTCATTTTAGGGATAATGGCTATTTTTTTGTACAAAAAATAAATGATGAATAAATAAATTCATTTTACGTACAGCTAGGGGGGGGGGGGAAGCTAGGGTATGGTCTTGGTGGGAATCGTTGTTAGTGAGGACAACATTACCTAAAAAGTGCCAAATAACCATCTGCTGTGCTCGTGGCGGAGTACCGTACAAAGCAGAGCCCTAGCCAGTCCGAGCCATCCACGTCCCCGCCGTCCTCCCTGGGAGCTGCTGCAACCGCGCCGCCGCGCGTCCGCCACCCTGAGTTGCAGCTGAGCTAACGGATGCAGGGCGAAGGGCGAGTATTCTGCGCCTTAAAACAGAATCAACTCACTAGGGAGGATACCTGAAACGAAACCGAGCACATCCGCAGGTTCTAAAGCGGCAGCCCTGCTAGCGGATTAAGGTACAGTGGGCTAATCACTCGCTTACCCGACAATAACAGATTCTCGAAACCGAAACAGAAAGAAACCGGACCGATACTTCACAAACGACTTTTGGCATGAAAACACGGACACGAATTGCTTTTTGGAATGTACGTACGCTTAGCTGCGACAGTCGACTTGCCCAAGCCGAAGCAGTCATGATCAACTACAACCTGCAAGTTCTCGGTCTAAGCGAAGTAAGGAGAAACGGGTTCGATGAGATGAGAACGTCCAAGGGCTTGACTTTGCTGTATTCGGGCAAAGAAAGTGAGGAAGATGTGCACGAATATGGCGTGGGACTCCTTCTTTCAAATGTAGCAAGGAAAAGCCTTGTGGACTGGAAGCCAATCTCAGACCGGATTATGTACGCCCGTTTTAGCTCAAAAGCCCGGAAGATTTCCATCGTACAGTGCTACGCCCCAACCAATGCATCACCAGAGGATACCAAAGACGACTTCTACAACGCCCTCAACGCCACCCTTAGGAGCATAAAAAAGCAAGACATCGTCTTCGTCATGGGGGACCTAAATGCAAAGGTTGGAAATGTAAACACAAACCGCGAGCGACATATGGGTACGCATGGACTAGGAATGAGCAACGACAATGGCGAACGCTTTATCGAGTTTTGCCAGAACCACGACCTGACTATCGGAGGTACATTATTTATCCACGGCGACCACCATAAGTACACATGGAACTCACCCGATGGCGTCACCAAGAACCAGATTGACCACCTCGCCATTAGTTCCACATGGCGTTCTTCATTGCTCGATGTCCGTAACCGCAGGGGCGCCGATATTGATAGTGACCATCATCTGGTGGTTGCTGAAGTCCGGCTTAAAATTTCAGTAGCCCGTAAAGCTGGAGGACCGGGCAAAATAGGGAGAAGGTTCGACGTGAGCAAACTGCATGACTCCGACACGCGTAAAGCATTTCGGCTTGAGTTACGCAATCGCTTTTCGGCACTCGAAGCTACTACGGACTCACTGGACGAGGAGTGGAACCGCATCAAGGTGGCCTATACAGAGACCAGCTCCGTTGTTCTGGGACATAAATCGACCAAATCTCGCGAGGATTGGATGTCACAGCGTACGTGGAGTCTGATTGAGGACAGACGAAACCTCCATCTAAGACTGCTTGAAACTCAGGATAGCACCGTAAGAGCCGTCCTTAACATGCAATACCGTCTAAAACGCAGGGAAATTTATCGCAGCACCCGGAAAGATAGGAGACAGTGGGCTGATGGTATTGCAGATCGTGCTCGACGAGCTGCGAACTCCGGAAACCTAAAGGAGTTATATAACACCACGAAAACCCTGGCTGGAAACCGAAAATTCAAGAAGAAGCCGCTGAAGTCTAAAGATGGTCAGCTCATTGTGACGGCAGAAGAGCAGCTGCTCCGCTGGCGTCAGCACTTTGAGGAAATTTTCCGTACGTCCGCAGCACTGACTCCTGATGCGTTGCAGATTCAACCTACACCAGCTCGGCTACTCGATATCGATACAGAACCACCATCAGCCTTTGAAATTGCTAAAGCGGTCCGCTCTTTGAAGACAGGTAAGGCGCCAGGACTCGACCTGATTACGGCGGAAATGCTACAAGCTGACTTATCCTCTGCCGTCGATGTTCTGACGCCCCTTATAGAAAGGATCTGGACCGCCGAGGAGCTCCCGGATGAATGGAACAAAGGTCTCTTAATCAATGTACCGAAGAAAGGTGATCTCAGTCAGTGCAATAACTGGAGAGGTATTACGCTGCTCTCAATTCCCTCAAAGGTGTTTTGCAAGATCATCCTGGATAGGTTGTCAAAGGCCGTGGATCCTCTCCTACGCGAGGAACAAGCTGGTTTCCGCCCTGGCCGTTCATGCACCGACCAGATCAACACTCTCCGTATCATACTCGAGCAGGCATCAGAATGGCAGAGGGAGATTTATCTAACTTTTGTTGACTTCGAAAAAGCCTTTAATACGCTGAAGTGGTCCAGCATCTGGTCTCGCTTGTTGAACATTGTGGTTCTTGACGGAATAATGCTCCGTATCTCCGACAACAAGCGCCGCGGAATAGAGTGGGGATTAACCAACGTCTTGGAGGACCTAGATTACGCCGATGACCTTTGCCTCTTGAGCCATACCCACTCCGACATGCAGGCTAAGTTGGACGATTTAAGTCAGGAGGCTGCAAGATCTGGCCTTAAAATTAACATCCGGAAGACGCAAGAGATGCGAACTGGTGTGAAGAATCCCTCACCGTTGATGCTGAACTCAGAGGTAGTGGAACGCGTACACAATTTTACCTACCTAGGAAGCGTCGTTACAGAAACCGGAGGTAGTGAAGAGGACATCACTTCACGGATCGCCAAAGCCCGAGCAACCTTCGCGCAGCTGAGACCTGTTTGGCAGTCACGTAAATTGACCCGAAGGATAAAACTCAAGATCTTCGGGTCCAATGTTAAACCTGTACTGCTCTACGGGTGCGAAACATGGAAGGTTACGAAAGATATCTCACGCCAGATCCAAGTTTTCGTCTCCGTCGCATTCTCGGAATTTACTGGCCCGAGACTATATCTAACATAGACCTGTTAGAAAAATGCCACGAGAGCCCGATCGACCTCCAGATCAAGCGTCGCAAGTGGAGATGGATTGGCCACACGCTCCGAAGGGATTCCGATCACATACCCAAACAAGCGTTGGATTGGAACCCCCAAGGAAAAAGAAAGCGTGGCCGTCCCCGCCAAACTTGGCGTCGCACCGTACTGGCAGAAGCGGCAAGCAACGGAATGACGTGGAGCGAGGTGAAGCGGGAAGCTCAAGACCGTTCGCGATGGAGGATTACTGTGGACGCCCTCTGCCCCATCTAGGGGACATAGGACATTAAGTCAAGTAAGTCACGTACAGCTAAGTACTGAAATGCCTTGGCAGAAGACTGTGTCAGGGAATGTGTAAACATAGACATGTTTTCTGATAGCAACGAACTGGGTATCTCTAATTTAGGAGTTTTAGGACCCCTAATAACGGCCTCATATTCATTGTATGTAGTACCTTTGAGGTAAAGAGTGGAATTCCTCGCCGAAGTCTGTGTTTTTAGATAGCCATTTCAATAATTTATTTGGCTTAAAACTAAACTATCAACGGCTTCTTGCCAGTTACATTATTATGTATTCTAAAGTCTGTTTTTTAATCTCTGAGACTAAAATTACACTACACGGGTTACACTTGTCACAGCACAAAAGAACTGGCATCATTATTAAGTATTGTAAGTTTGGCTTTTGCCTGTGTCAATATTTTAGTCTCAAGGATTAAAAAATAGTCCATGACACTGGCAGAATAGTCTTAATCGGCTCAATTGCCATAAACAAATAGACTTTACCAGGATATTGATTGACATAGCTCAACAACATTTCGATCAAGCAACTTTAAAATCGGTGTGGTTCAAGCTCGATTGATGGATGTGAATACGATAAAGGTCTAAACGAAACGACTTTAAAGATGAGAAATCTTCAATATGACTTATCCCGCTCTGGACGGAGTGGGAGAGTGTGTCAGACTTCCACTGACTAAAACCCACTCCTGTTCATTCTTTGCCTTAATTAAAGGGTCCCGGGGTTCTCTTTCGTTCATCCCAGGGCCCCAGATGGTACTTATACACGACTAAGACGGTTTTCACATTTTCCGATCCGATATCGGTATCGGACGCCGATACGATATCGGGGTAAGGTAAATGTATGAGATATGTACCTGTCTTTCATATTGTCCGACCCGATATCGGATATCGAAGCACAGCATTTCATACATTTTACTTACCCCGATATCGTATCGGCGTCCGATACCGATATCGGATCGGATAATGTGAAAACGGTCTAAGTCGCCACAATATCGCTACAATTTTGATTACATGAATCGGTTACTATGAGGCAGTCAAAATCGAATGTAGTTACTAATGTTACTATACCACCACCTTATTAAATAAACAGCATGATATTTGACAGGTAACCAAAATGACCAAACTAGACTTCAAGAAACACGGTGTTCGGAAAATTATGTGACAAACTTAACTAGTTACTCTGATTTACACTAATAACTACAATCTTGGATCGCCAATACATTAGCTGAATAGGTAAACATGCGGATTGTGACAATAATTGTCACGAGCACCGTTTGTCACTAGTTTCTTATTAACTTATTGACCATTATTAGTTTAATTAAACAACTAAAATAAACTACTAATTTACGATGGTGAACAAGATATATTAGACCATTTTTTGAAGGTAAATAGGTACTAAGGATTTATAATAATACTAGCTGCTGCCAGCAGGTTTCGCCTGCGTGATAGTATAAAATTATCCCAAAGGAATATACTCCCAGAATAAAAAGTACCTGTGTACCAAGTTTCATCGAAATCTATTTAGCAGTTTTTGCTTCAAAGAGTAACAACACGTAAACTTTTACTTTTGCGATTGATAGGCTCACATTTGACAGGCCTGTTGGTCTAGTGGCTTTGACGTCTATGCCGGAAGCTGTGTGTTTGATTCCCACCAATCAAACAAATCATTACCGTTGGTTCTGTGTCTAGGTGTATTTAGAAATATAGAATTATGTTTATCAGTTATCTAGCACTAGGTCTGCTTAGTTTGGGACTATAATAATATGCAGTTGTGTGAAAGTTGTACAATATTATTTTACCTAACTACCTATCTATTTTTTTTTGCTTTTAAACCTTTGCCTGTATGTTAGTGAATAATCCAAAAAAAGATATGAAGAAAAATTCGAGAACAGCTAGACCAAGCTGTTCTCGAATTTTAGCGAGATTAATGATCATCAACTAATTTTATATTTGTATTATATGTACATAGCCAGGTATAAATTAAGTTTTTTATTTAAATTTTTAGTATTTGTATATAAATTGTATTAAAAAAATACTATATTTGAAAAAAAAAACTGATTTTTAGATAGATTATGTGATCGACAAGGGAGCACGCTTGCCTAGAAAACTTAATGACTTCCAGGTTGTGTTTCCAGAAACAATTTTCACAAATTCAAAGCTAGATTTACCAAGGTAGCATCAAACTATGAAGCAAGGAGTGCACTCGAGACAGACTGTCGGGCCGGGTCGGGTCGGGCCGATGGCTCGTGCACAAAGAAACAGATGTGCCGAGTTCGATGCACGATTTCGGTGCGTCCGCGCAGCTCTACTTTATTGGGGGCCCGGGATATACAGGGTGGTTTGGATTTTGTTTCGTGTTTAATCTTTTAACAGGAAGTTTTAGTTTGTTGAACTTTTGCACTTATTTGTAACTTCATTTTGTGAACTAGTAAAGATAATATGAAGACCTTAATTGAGAAACATTAAATTGTTTGATTTATTTTTCGAAATGCATATTACAGATTCGTTGAGATATAATTGAGTAACAAACATGCATTTGCACCGAATTTTGCTTCACACTAAGTTATAAAGGCGAAACTTTCTATTTGAGCACAAACAGCTGACCGGATTTGGATTAAATTTTGTTCAAAGGTAAAACAAGTCCTGGATTTAGACATAGGATACTTTTTTCTTCTGAGAATAAGATCTCGTGAGGCGAAAATGTTGTCAGTAGTTTATAATCTATACTAATATAATAAAGAGGTACCTAAAGTTTGTTTTTTTGTTTGTATAAGGTAATCTGGAGAAGTACTGGTTCGATTGCTAAAATTTTTCACCAATAGAAAGCTGGTGCATTCCTGAGTGACATAGGCTATATTTTATGTACGCGAGCGAAGCTGCGGGCTAAAGCTATATTATATGAAAAGGATATGAATTTTCCTATAGCCATGAATAGATTTTTCTGTCAGATTTATAGTAACTTTATCATAATTTATCATCTGTTATAGTGTCTACTACACACATGTGTGATTTAATCGTTTTATTGTGTACAGAACAAACATTGTTTATAATGTTTTTGTTCAAACAGATGTCTGAATATTTTTTATAGTTTTTAGGTGCTTATGTGGTGCCTTACTGTTATTAGGCTTCATGTGATTTCAATTTGATTTTATCGTCAATTTTAGGCTAGCAAACTCTGCCAGGCACTAGTCAGAAGCCAGTAAATCTGACTCCAGTCTTGCCATGAAGTACCGTGTTACCCCAGTTAATGGGTTGTGGAGGTCTGGTAGGCAGCCGCTCCTCGTAAAATACTGGTATTCAGCTAAATCCGGCTTGACTGGAAGCCGACCCCAATATAGTTGGGAAAAGGCTAGGCAGATGTTGAAACTCTGCCAGGCACTCTGGTTTGAGTACCTACAATCATTTTGAAACGATTGTCCCTTTCGAAATTATGTTTCAATTCAATAAGACGAAGTTCTAAGGTAAAAAAAGACGTTAGAAGTTTGATTTTTGCATAGCTTCAAGGGACTGTAGGCTTAAGTATTCATTTTTAATTTCAACTCGATACCTCTAAGTACATGTTTCCGAGATAAAGGCTCATGACAAATAGACAAACAGACAGACGGAACTACAAAGTGATCATATAAAGGTTTCATCTTGTCCTTTTGAGGCACGGAAACTAAAAAATTTGCCCGAATTGAGAATCTCTTCTCCTTATTTTGAAGGCAGTTAAAAAATATCGAATTCGTCTCATGTAGTAACTGATCGTTAGTCCGTCATTGGCATCCCCTAAGCTGACCCTTTTGACCCAACCCTTACCTGGACCCTTCAGCCCTTACAACTTGCAGGCGCTCATGCAGCAATATCTTTTACTCAATAGGTACTGAATAATGTTGGATTGAATAGGTTTCTTATTCACGAAGTGTATTTTTAAGACGTTGTTCAAAATTGAACATGTTGTAGGTACTGATAGCTACATTAATTGGTCGGTATAGATGGATTGGGTAATAGGGTGTAAGTTCTAAATATTGTTTACTAACTGCATGGACTTTAAAAGAGACTTTGACCTTCAAACGTCATACAATATAACAAACTCAGGATTGTTTTAGTGTTTCTTCTCAGGGCAGTCAGTTAGGAAACACCAATTTTAGGTATCAGGCCTAAAATTAAAATCCCACTTAGTAAATCAAATGTCTTCTCTCTCCTCTTTCTTCTTCTTTTATTCCATCCCTTCTCCTCTTTTTTTCTTTCTATGTCTTTATCGCATTGGCTGAGAGAATAAACAAATAAGTTACCGTGGTCCTAGAACGTAAAAGGTGGCCGAAGGAAAACAGGTGGGCTTCGTTATTAAAAGTCTGTCACATTCTCTTAATCAACTCTTCTATTTATACGCACAAAACAGGACAAGAGGACAGACCCTCCTCAGGACTCCCGTGAGTGGAAGATGGTCCCTGCTTTTTTTTCCGGTAGGGGAATCATCAGAATGACTTCTCCCACTCTTGGGCGGAGCGGGAGGGCGTGTCAGACTCTTACTGACTAAACCCCTACCCCGTTCCTTCGTTGCCATCGATCTGGGGGACACGGTGACAACCTTTCGGATACCGTGTTCCCCAGAAGCTTCGGCCCTACCGGGCCCCTACAGTTTGCTGATATCTCCTTGAGGCGCGCGTGGAACAGAACGCGCCGTCGACGACTAGGCTCGGTCCAGATTATTACCAGACTGCCGGACGGCGAGCTACCCAGTGCTCGCTATTCGCGAGCCCGCGCCTACGGTGGTCGGAAATCGGGATCGGGATCTCGGCGGCGGCGGCGTGAGTTCCGTTGTCTCACGCGGTCGGCAGCCTCCTTCGCTGACATTACTGCTTCGCAGAAGGAGGCGACTGCCTGCCACCCCTCCTCGCTCCGGACCATGGCCTGTACCTACCAGGGCCCGGCGCGAGAGGTCACCGCCGCCGATAGCCTCCACAAGGACACGGCGGTGCTTCGCCCAAGCGGGGCAATATGGTCCCTGCTGGAGTCTGTGTTTTTTGATAGCTACAACCGCGAGAGATTTTAAGTCAAGATTGAATAGGTTACTTCTAGGTAACAACTTAGACGATGTAGCTTGTTGCTAACAAGCTACATCGTCTACCACATCGTCACATAACAGTAAAAAAACAGATATCTTTCGTTTAGTATCCGTCATGACCTATATAATATTTAGGCCACATTGATGGCTTACGTTCTCATTCATAAATCATCCGTCATTAGATATTTATGAACTGCGAAGATCTCAAACTTTACAACGCGTTTACGTGTCCATATTAATAATTCCCACCATTTCATAAGTGTGTGAAACATGTGACATTGTTGTGATCAAAGGATTCTCGTCCACTGCGACTTTTTGAAGCGCGGCTGACGCGCGTTTCGTAGGCTCTTAATAAGCTAGTGTGCCTCACCATCAACGATTGCATCACTGCTTACCATCAGGTGGGATCGCAGTCAAGCACTAGTTTATAACAATTAAAAAAAAATGTCTTCAACAAAAAAAAATCCGACCAGAGAGCCGTACAGGTTGCTAAATACAACCCTCCTAATGCATTCTGTTTACCGCTAGACAATAATGATTCATATGTATAGCTTCATACATAGTCATTAGGTATTAAATATTTAAATTTCTTGACACCGGTCTTTGTTTTTATTACCTGTTCATTTGGGTTGGTGATTTTTCCTAAGATGGATATTGAATGATTTGAACTTTCTGAGATCGAGTCACAGAATCGATCCTTTGTTTAAAATCGATTATAAAATTTTCTTGACCCATAAAATCGATTTTTCAATTATCATCATCGATCTCAGATTGCCTTTCTTACTGTTCATTATTATTATCAGTTTGTTTGTTATTGTTTGTATACTATAATGTATTCGCGAAGATAATAGTGACTCACCGTTGCATTACGTTAACCACGCCCATTGACCAATGACATTTTCATTTGCCTTGCCTTTTCCCAACTATATTGGGGTCGGCTTCCAGTCAAGCCGGATTTAGCTGAATACTAGTATTTTACGAGGAGCGGCTGCCTACCAGACCTCCACAACCCATTAACTGGGGTAACACGGTACTTCATGGCAAGACTGGAGTCAGATTTACTGGCTTCTGACTATCCGTAACGACTGCCAAAGATCTCCAAATGACAGCCGGGACCAACGGCTTAACGTGCTTTCCGAGGCACGGAGGAAACTCGTTATGTTAAGATGGTCACCCATCCACAGACCAACCTAGGCAAGCGTTGCTTAACCTTGAAGATCGACCTGTGCGGCTGTTATTATCTAGCGACGAGCTCCCTTGACCAATGACATCATAGCAAATTAGTAAACCGTTTTTATATTTAAACAAAGTTGAGCCAGTACAGACCCGTGTATTCACGGACCCAGTAGCTGTCAGACAGTAACTGTCCTTTACTGACCGCACAGCTACTAGACCTGTGAAAACCACCCTTAACTAATAAACGGACAAAATCTAGTCTAGTCTAGTCTCAGCTTTATAATGTTCCCACTGCTGAGATACAGGCCTCCTCTCGAGGAGAGGGAATGGACCGTCATCTACATGATGTCTCATATCTTCGAATTTTTGTTTTTAGGACATGCCAGTTTCCTCACAATGTTTTCCTTTACCAGTTTGAGAGCAGTGGTGATGAAATAAATTACACAAAGTAATGCGCCTGACTGGGTTTGAACCCGCGACCTACAACTCGTAAGTCAGGGGCCGTTACCGATAGGCCATCGCTGCTCACCGAACAAAGTAGGCAGTAAAAATCAAGGCCAAAAAGAAAGGTAACACAATACAAATCCTATGAAAGGTTCGACTGAAAAGATTGATGACATTATCGATTCAGGAGAAAACCCAAAAACCAATACAAATGACTAAAGCAAATCGTTACAGTGGGCCCTTAAATAAATCTAAAGCGGTTCACATTTGTTTTTAGGGAAAAGGGAGCAAATAAAACGAGGCAGGGGTTTCAATGAAACTTACCTATTTTGTAAGAGTTCTTGAAAGGTGAATGAATGGGGAACAGTTACTTAAAGGCGTGACTATTTAACATTGAAATCAACTCAAAATTGTTTTTATTTTTCATTGGCCTACATGGGCACTTATAAGAGGGCAGAAGCTAGTGCATTATGTTGTGTTGTCAATATAATGTTTGGGAGTACAATCTGTGTACAATTACCTACTGGCCAAAGCCGATCATAGAATGGACTAGTTTCGCCTAGTCCAAACCTGCGATATTAGTACTGGTTAGGTTAGAAGGCTAGAGCGGGAGCTGCGCTCCGCTCCCACCTTAGGCTGATGTTATTTTTTTTTATAACTATCTAGAAATAGGTGCCCCGTGGAATTCCGTGCATATAGAGAGAACAGGTTTGGCCTAGGCTAAACTAAAATCGGGTATGGCCAGTAACATTATATATAAAAACCAAAGTCCACACTTACTCACTGTCTTATCAACACCCAGCCCAAACCTTTAGACCTCAAACGCTGTTAGCATAGAGGTTCCATTTATGATGTATATGTGGCAACATATACATCATACCTAAATTATATAGATTGCTGGTAAGCAATCTGTATAATTTAGGTATTCTACAGAGAGTTACTCTGTAGAATACCTAAATTATACAGATTGGAATGTATAGAATACCTTAAACGTGTAAGTAATGTATGAAATACTATATATTTTTAATGCATTGTCTAGGTATTCTATGCAATATCAAATGCACAGCTGCTAATGGGTGTAAACGATGAGAGCAACTAGCAAGGAGCTGATGATATAGACCAAAATATATTTATTTTACACATTGCCGGTGGACCAGCAGGTACTCTACACCATCCCTTGGAATTGTATTTATTGCCTAGGTAAATACTTCGTTAAGTAAAACATATTGCCTAGACGCCCCAAGTATTCTATACATTGTCGAGGTATTGCATAGAATACCTGAATTACACAGATTTCGCGTATCTATCGTATACAAAAAAAAAACCAAAAACAAAAAAAAAACAAGCGAATTTGCGTTCGAATTGCAAGCACTCACTTGTGGGAACTTCTAAGTGAACCACAGAGAATAGTGCTGCAGATTTCGACATGACTTTATTGCCTTATAGTCTGTCGCTGGTTTCTGGCGCGCTGCCAGCCATATTGTTTGGGAGCTGTCATGGCGCTCATTAGTGTACACAATGACAAGTCTCAGATTTTACATCGTGAGATAGCTTCAAGGGGATTGGGTTTGCTTGCTACCTAGATTATTATGAATGTGGATAAAATTTTGAAAGATAATTCTTCAAGATGTAGCCTAAAAATCGTCAAACTAAGGGCAGGGCTCATTGTTCGCAAAACAGATGGTCGATTGGGTTCTGGAGTGGTGAGTACGTACCGGAAGACGCAGCGTTGGAAAGCCTCCCATAAAGTGGATCGATGGACCTGGTGAGGGCCGTGGGAATCCGGTGGAAGCGAAAAAAAGGATTGGTCGTTATAGTGACAATTTGGGGAGGCTTGTGTCCAACAATGGACGTCGAAAATGAGTCTTCAGGCCAAGAGTGAATAGGTTACTTCTAAGAAAGCAAGCTCCATCATCGACCACATCGTCGCTTTTCACCGGGTGAGATAGTGGTCAAGGGTATAGACTCATGCTTGACTAATAATTATTAAATACGTCTAGCTCCGTTTTTCCAAAGGTCGAACATTGTCTTGCTACTTAGTAGTTTTACTCCGCTTAGGGCCTATTTCACCACCTATGATTAAGTTTCGAGTATCTTACTTGACAGATAATTTCATACAAATTCTGTCAAATTTTTGAATTTATTCAGTGAGTAGTGCCTACACGGACATTGTGAAACAGGCTCTTAAAGTATCAAAACTGCTCCAAAATATCCAATGTTAAATCAAATCGTCCCAAAAAGCAACCCGCTGTATGTTAAGATTTATTTTAACTTTCTTCATGAAGCTAATTCTTTTGTTCTTTGATGTAGCGGTGTGCACAACACATGGCCGTACTCGAGGTAAAAATATCTAACGGTCAAGTGCGAGACGTACCTGTGGGTGCGGCGTTAGAACTATATCGTTGGGGACTATGAATGGATACTGATGTTTTTACCCGACTGCGCGATGTAAGAGAGGGTTATGTGTTATGTCTTTCAAAATTCATTTATTTTTGTGAATATAGGGTAAGTACAATGATCTTGTAAGTATATAATATTACAGTCATCAATATTAAAATAAAATAATCAAAATGTCATTAAAAAAAAAAACAAAATAAAATAATGTAAATGTCATAAGAAAAAAAAATCTGTTATAAAAAAAATATAAAATAAAATAATTTGAATGTCATAAAAAATACAATGTCAGCAGGAATAAATTACATTAATTCATGAATCCCCGACCGGTCCTATGAGACCGCGCTGTTATTGTTTTACTATTGTGTCTCGTTTTGCGGGTATGTGATAGGTTAAAATAAAATAAATTTAAATAATAACATAACAATAATTTCAGAATTATATTTAATTAAATTTGTCATTTAGAAACTGGTCTAATGTATAATAGCATTTCTCCAGCACTTTGTATGTTTGTTCTGTTTGTGTGTTCTAGAACAATGATCCACAAAGTGTGTGCTACAGCACACTTGTGTAAATACCATGGTGAATAGTTAGTGTGCTTTGAAAAGCTAATTTATCTATTAAAAATAGACAAACGAAAGAAAAATGTAGATAGATCTACCTATCCAAAAACTCATTTTTGAGGGCATTATTTTTTGAAACTTACCGATTATCTAGTAGTACCGAACTATTGGAAAAGTTAACGTATCACTATCGCATATTTTTCAATTTGTTTTTAATTGTTGATTATGAAGCGCACTGGTTTCATCTTTTATCCTCAAGGATTCTAACCCAAGGCCTTACTATAACGTTAAAATATCAAGCGTAAAAGCTAGAAATAGAGACGAAGCTATAAGTATAGCTGCATCAAAACCAAAATCAAAAATGTTTTTATGTTACATAGACCTACATGGGCACTTATAAAACGAAAGAAGCTAGTGCATGCTTCCAATTGGTGGTTTCCTATGGAGAAGAATCCTTTAACAGCCATCTCTTTAACAGTTCACTTTAGGTTTGCATATGGATCGCGTTAATAGGGCTTTTGTCTAAATATGTGATCGGAATACCTCCGAATCCTTCCCTCTCCTTGAGAGGAGGCCTGAGTCCCAGCAGTGGGAACATTATAAGGCCAATAATGCTAATGTAATACCTCCGAAGCGACAAAAATTACCAATTCATCTCCACTTACGACGCTTAATCTGGCGGTCAATCTAGCTTTCATGGCATTTCTCCAACGGATCTACATTAGAGAAGGTGTCGAGTCAGTAAATTCTGAGGATGCAATGGAGACATCGATTGACGAAGATCTAGATTTGGTGTGAGATGACCTGGATCCGGAGATTTTGTGCTTAACCTCTCGGGTCAGTTTCCGTAATTTCCAAGCAGGTTTTAGCCAGAGATTAGCGTGTTCAAGAACAAAATTGAACTTTACAGCTTTATAAATTAGTATGAATTGAATTATAGTAAATGTGTTAACTCAGGATATAACCTAACCAAACTTCATCCAAATCAATCATCAGTTCCATAAAAATGAAGGAGTAAAATACACACACATACAATACAAACATTCTCATCTGTAATAACACTAATTACTGACAGCGGTTTCACCTGCGTGAAGTCTGCCTCCTTCTGCGAAGCAGTAATGCTAGTGAAGGCGCCTGCTGACCGCGAACGCGTGAGGGAACGGTCCTCACGCCGCCGCCGCGGCGCCGCCGAGATCCCGATCCCGATTTCCGGCAACCGTAGGCGCGGGTTCGCAGACGGCAGGCACTGGGTAGCTCGCCGTCCGGCAGTCTGGTAATAATCTGGACCGAGCCCAGTCGTCAACGGCGCGTTCTGTTCTATGCGCGTTTCAAGCCGTAGGTGTCAGCAAACTGTAGGGGCCCGGCAGGGCCGGAGCCTCTGGGGACCATGGGGAATCCGAAAGGTGTCCACCGTGTCCCCCAGATCGAAGGCAACGAAGGAACGGGGTAGGGATTTAGTCAGTAAGAGTCTGACACACCCTCCCACTCCGCCCAAGAGTGGGAGAAGTCATTCTGATGATTCCCCTGAAAAAAAAACCTGCGTGAAGTTTGAAGTATAGTGCCAAACATCCAAATCCGATCAGCCGTTCATTAGTAACGACGTAACAAACATACACTCACAAACTTCCGCCTTCATAATATTAGTATAATGCTTGATTAGTATAATTTATTTAAATTAGCTTGTATACTTTACATACAAATGCAGCTTATAATTTATTAACATAATTAATTTTGGTTAATTATAATGATAACTATCAAGTGATGGTTACATTTTATAAACAAAGCTTTAAATGTATGTTTTCTTGTAAGATTTTTGTAAATGCTGTTGTTGGTAGAATTAATCACATCATACAAATATTACAGAGGTAAAACGGCATGTTTGTTAATTCTTCACGCTCGAAAGGCTGAAAGGATATCGAAGAAACTTGGTGCCTGGGTAGACCATGTCCTGACCATATAGTTTGGAAGGTATATGGAACAGAGAGTAAAGTCCCATACAACAGACAGTAAAGAACATACGTCCGTTGAAAAGGGAGGATCTTTCGATTAGACCAGGTGTTATGTCCAGTGGGCTACTGCCCGATAGATGATTTCGATCAGTATCTATTCAAATCGCGCGGGGAACTGCGCGATGATTGCGCGATGCAGGATTCTTCGACGTCAGATGTCGCTACAATAGCATATTATTATACCTGATATCCCTGGCGTATTTCCCTTGGGATAATTGTCTTCTATCACGCAAGCGAAACCACCACCATAAGTTAATAAATAAATAAAAATTTGGCAAAGTGCAAGTTGGACTCGCACACGATGGGTTCTGTCCCTACTACAATATTAAAATCGAACAAAAAATGTCAACGAAACAATATACCTGGTGTACCAAAAGGGTTCCGTTGGCACCTTCGGGTACAGGACCCTAAAAAAGAAGATCTTTCTCTAAACCCGTTTTACGTTTCTGTAAATTCCTATGAAACTGTAACGTGTCCATTGACGGCATAACCCTTCAGTCTATTGGGCCATTGGCCTCTATAAAACAATTATTTTTAGCAATGAACTCCGAATTTTCAGCCGTGACTAATCCTAGTTACTAGGCCAGGGATGGTGAACCTATGGCAAGAGTGCCCGTTTTCATTTAATTCGGAAGGTTTCTGAGTGGCGACCACATCCCGGAAGATTTTATTTTAAATTGTTGATAGGTTCACGCTTGACGGCTACCTCTGTCCTCTATCCTGATGGAAAGCGACGATGCGGTCGACGACGGAGCGCCCTTATCTAGAAGTAACCTATTCACAACGACTTAAAGATCCTTGGGTTGTAGCTATGAGGAAATACACTCCGTCAGAGAATTTCACCCCTTTCCACGGACAATGAATGTGTTCGTGAGCGTGAGAAGGCAAAGCAAAACTCTTACAAGGTGGACCGATGACCTGGTGTGAGTCGCGGGATGCGAGACGCATAGGACCGGTCGTTGTGGCGAAGTTTAGGGGAGACCTATGTTCAGCAGTGGACGTCATTCGGCATCTTCTTCTGATGTATGTCATCATCATCTCAGCCGAAAGACGTCCACTGCTGGACATAGGCCTCCCCCAAGCGTCGCCACAGCGACCGGTCCTGCGCGTCTCGCATCCATCGGATTTCCGCGACCCTCGCCAGGTCGTCGGTCCACCTTGTGGGAGGCCTTCCGACGCTGCGTCTTCCGGCGGTCTGATGTACTAAATTTTTATTTGCTAATCTGTACGGCTCTGTTATTGGCTTCGTATTGATCTTGAAAAGTACAGGTGGTTGTAAAGGATAGGCTGCATAGCAGGTGCCTTCCGACTCCTCAGTGATGTGCCCTAACAGGCACTGTAGAGAGCGGGTTGCGGGGTGGTTTTTTAAGAGGTACGTTCAGGCAGCTTTTGAAGGTTTCCCCGGGAAAACAAAAAAAAGGTTTTTGCGGCTGAAATGCTGATGATGATATTTAGTGGCCCGTTTTTCCATAAGGGTTCACCATCCCTGTACTAGGCTCTCCCATCATAATTTACGAGTAAACATTCCTCGAATTAACTTCCAGTACAAACTGCGTGAGATACTGACAGCCAGCGATGATAACACGCTGACAGGCAAGCAAATACTTTTAATATTAAATAGTTAGTCAGCCGTACTGACTCACTGTTTATATTTGAACGGGTGTTAGAGGAGCTCGTGGCTAGATAATAACAGCCGCACGGGTCGATCTTCAAGGTTAAGCAACGCATGCCAAGGTTGGTCTGTGGATGGGTGACCGTCTTAACAAACCGAGTTTCATTCGTGCCTCGGAAAGCACGTTAAGCTGTAGGTCCTGGCTGTCATTTGTAGATCTTTGGCAGTCGTTACGGATAGTCAGGAGGCAGTAAATCTGACTCCAGTCTTGCCATGAAGTACCGTGTTACTCCAGTTAATGGGTTGTGGAGGTCTGGTAGGCAGCCGCTCCTCGTAAAATACTGGTATTCAGTTAAATCCGGCTTGATTGGAAGCCGACCTCAATCTTCTTCTTCTTCTTCCTGCCCTTATCCCATATTACTTCGGGTCGGCGCAACACGTTTTCTTCTTCCATTCTGTCCTATCGTCCGTCACACTATCACTAACTCCCTTTTCTTTCATATCAGTCCTTACACAATCCATCCATCTTTTCTTTGGCCTCCTTCTCCCTCTCCACCCATCCACAGCCGACCCCAATATAGTTGGGAAAAAGGCTAGATAGATGATGATTAAATAGTTAGTTGGCCATTCTGACTCAGTGTTTATATTTGAAATGTGTTTTATTATAGAGATGATGTACATCTTTGTGTTGTTGTACGTTATTGAGAGGAATTGATAGTTTAGAGATTGAAATAGAAATTCTTTGCGATTCAACTGTGTGATTCAGTAGTATTCGATCTTTTTCTTAAATACAAGATAAATTCTTAAAATTCAAGAAACATAGACCCTAGCAGGGAATTTCATTTCCCTTTTAGATTCATTATTATCATTATCATTTTAGGTAAAAGACTGTTAGATATAGGCTTCCTTCAAGTATCACCATAACGACCGTTCCTGTGCGTCTCGCATTCATCGGATTCCCGCGATCCTCATCAGGCCATCGGCTACTTTGTGAGACTTCATAAAACGCTAAGTCTAAGTGTCTAAACACACTATGCCGAACGTACGCGACCGAAGTTCCGCGGCTGATTTTACATTCCAACGTATTCGGCTGATATGACACACCATAAGTGCCGAACTTACGCGGCAGAAATTCAGTTGCGCAATTTTGTGTGTATTATCAGTGTTTCGAGCGCTGTCGTGGCGTCGTGTCTTGATCTTGTCTAGATCTTCGTCGGCAATCGAACCAAACTCCGGTCGCGTATGTGTATTCTACAGAATACGTTGCCGCCGAAGTGCCGCTGAACTTACGCCCGACCGAAGTTCGGCTGTACGCTATAACGCAACGTAATTTCGGCATAATGTGTCGCCAGTAATTCAAATAGCATTACAGGCGTAATAATGCCGAACTTCGGTCGCGTATCTTCGGCATAGTGTGTTTAGACACTTAGTCACCACTCCAGGACCTTTTGTCCCCATCGACCATCTGTTCTACGAGCAATGTGTCCGACTATAGTGCTTAAGTAAATTCTAAATACTTTTCAAAACTTACCATGACACACGAAAGTTTTTCAAAGTGGCGTTTCTCTCTCTGGTCAACGCTTTTCCATCCTCTGTGATGCTAACGATAGTAGCTCCTCATCCCAAAGATATAATAATAGTCCAGTCAAATTAGCTCAATTAAGGTAAGAATCTCGGAATTCGAGATACCCAGCTGTAAGTTTGTAAATAGTTGTATATTGACTCCCTGAAAGTTGTCTCAAAACCTACATATGGTAGGGTGTACGCAACTATTAAATTTCATGGTCGGGGGTCACAAAAATCGGGTTTTTGCGCTTTTTTTGTAAATATCTCATTTCCTAAAGGTTTTTTGCTATTTGTATATTTAACAATATTGTAGAATATAAAATTCTCTACAATTTTTGTTCAGAAAACTTTTTCCTACGGTGAACCGTTTTCGAGATATAGGGCGGTCACAGCATCACTTTAGGTCAACTGGTGCCTCCGGTCGAAAACGCGCCATATTATAGTTAATGAACTATCGATAAATCAATGATTATAAATATTTGTCTGAATAGTCGTGACTATTCGGAGAAAAATACAAAAAAAAATATCACACAAATATTTTTTAAGTAATAAGTGAAATAACACAAATAAATTCTTTTAAAATTTAGATCTGTTGTGATATTTTCCTCTACCATTACCACAGTTGTTTAAATATTGCTGTTCTTTTTTTTGTAGCGACAACCTGAATAAATCTGCTATCTACTGCTATTCTTAAAAAATCCAGAATTCCTCTAGATTTTTCATAAAAATGAATGAAACTTATGTGATTATCCAAATTTATTGAAGATTTTTACTTTTAGCCAACTTTAGCTTGTCCTGGTGTAAAAAAAAATATGAACACTACTATGGCAAGTTTTTTTAAAAATTAGTGCAATTAATCAAGTTTCCAAAATGGTATACTACTTTATTAAAACCAGCCACAAAAAAATTATATCCATACAAGTTCAAAACAAGAAACTAATTTCTTAAATTATTGTTAACAGTAATCACTTTTCCTACGTGCCCAAAATAAGTTCTTGCTACAATTTCTATTAATGAATGACATACCCTAGTTATTTACTTTGAAAATTAAAGCAAGATAGAGATATTTAAGTTAAAAAAAGCATAGCATAGTAAGAGAAACTAATTATTCTCAGTAAGTGAGTTCAGTTCAGTACGCACTGCTCCTTTCCATCGTACATCTGTTCACAAGCCCATGCTGGCGACGGCGAACGGCGAGCAATGCGTAGATCGCCGTCCTGTCGTCCAATTACCATCCAGATTGCGCTCAAGTCGTCGACGACGCGTAATGATCTATGCGTACTTCAAAAACATTTCAGAAAATCGTAGGTGCCCAGCAGGGTCGAAATCCACTGGGGCCATGGGGCATGTGAAAGGGTACACTGACTGGGGCCATAGAACAAAGGCAAAGAAGGAACAGGAGTGGGCTTTAGTCAGTAAACGTCTGACACGCCAGGTAAGTGTTGTTAAATAAATGAATACTGAATAAAAAGTGGATAGGTTAGGAAAAAAATCATAAAATATAATATAATAGTTAATAAAAATTGACAAATATTTATAATCATTGATTTATCGATAGTATCAACTTATATGGGGCGTTTTCGACTAGAGGAACCAATTGACCTGAAGTGATGCTGTGACCGTGCGCTCTCCGGCCTCTATCTCGAAAACGGTTCACCGTAGGAATAAGTTTTTATACAAAATTTGTAGAGAATTTTGTATTCTACAATATTGTGACATATACAAATAGCAAAAAACCTTTAGGAAATGAGATATTTACAAAAAAAGCGCAAAAAAACGATTTTTGGGCCCTTTGACCTTGAAATTTCATAGTTGCGTACACCCTACCATATGTAGGTTTTGAGACAACTTTTAGGGTGTCAATATACAACTATTTACAGACTTACAGCTGGGTATCTCGAATTCCGAGGTGAAAGTACTATAATGACTGGACTATAAGAGCAAAGTGCATGCAAATATTACAATATTTGAATAAACAAATGAAGATTCAGAGCTGCAATATGT
Organism: Mythimna separata; assembly: GCA_030763345.1. Lineage (NCBI taxonomy): Eukaryota > Metazoa > Arthropoda > Insecta > Lepidoptera > Noctuidae > Mythimna > Mythimna separata. The sequence continues at coordinate 12,982,522 of CM061192.1, forward strand.
CGACGAAATGAAATACGTTGTCCGAGAGAATTTATTCAAATAGATACTAGCTTCGCCCAGCGGCTTCGTCTGCGTGAAAGAAAATTATTTCAAAGGAACACTTATTCAAATAGAATATACTCATACTAGTTTCGGTCAGCGGCCTTATCCGCGTGAAATTAGACTATTATCCCAAGGGGATTTAATCCAGGGATAAAAAGTAGGTATCCTATGTCCTATTAAAGGACACAGTCTACCCGTGTGCTGAATTTCATTATTTGTTTAGGCGTCTTAGCGTGAAGAAGTAACAAACATCCATACATTCATGCATTCATGCATCCATACATACAAACTTTTACGTTCTTAATATTAGTAGGATTGTTCCTATTTTGTGTAAAATCTTTTAGTGAAACAAGAGGTATAAATATCCAGGATTGTGGCAGTCCTGGAATACATAGGGCAATTGAAGTAACACGAGTAGTTCTAGTGTTGCAAGAGACTCAGTCGAAAAATACTCGACTTCATTTTACGCGACTTAGGTCTGGAAACAGGACTAGAGTATCCAGTATTTACTAATAAGACTGAATCGTTTTACAAAGGACTAAAAGACTTTGTTTTACAAGGACTCGTGCCAAAGCCTAACCTAACCTAAGCTTAAAGCTTAAAGCTTAAAGCTTATAAGCCTAAACACAAGCTATGTTTAGGGTTGGATTTTTTTAGCCGTCCGGTAGTCGACCAGATCGAGCTCAAGACGATCTTAATGCGGTTCACAGAATACATCTACTTACCAAGTTTCAACAGTATAGCTTTTATAGTTTTGGAAAAAAGTGGCTGTGACATACGGACGGACCGACAGACAGGCAGATATGACGAATCTATAAGAGTTCCGTTTTTTGCCATTTGGCTACGGAACCCTAAAAAAGCTTGATAATTTATGAAGACAAAATAACCCTTTTGCTTACCTTTCTACAACTTAGAGGTATCACAAAACAATATTTAAAGCACCTTAGAGCTTCAGATTAGGAATTCAACATCGAACAAATGGTTGTAGAACTAATTTCCATACATTACTCCATATATGCATAATTTACGACTTTTATGTGCATATCAAAAATGTATGAATAAAAGAAAATATTTCTCTCTTTGTTCTTATACATGTAGTTCGAGAAATATGTGTTAATGTATACTGTTGATTTAAAATGTAGGGTGAGGGTGAATGAACTTAGAAGGTGCATTGGACACCTGCAGGATAATCACGGTTTTAGGATTCCGTATCCGAAGGGTAAAAATGGGGATGTATTGCTAAGACTCCACTGTTCGTCTGTCTATTACCAGGCTTTATCTCATGAACCGTGATAGCTAGTCATTTGAAATTTTCGCAGATGATCTAATTCTTTTGCGGCTATAATAATGAATACTAAATCAGAATAAAATTTGTATTTAAGGTGGCTTCCCATACAACAACACACAGACGTGATACGTTTATCGTTTTTTGCTACGAACTTTTTTTTAGGTGAGAAATCTTCCATTGTCTTCTCCCGCTCTTGAGCAGAGGAGGAGGGCATGAAAAACTTTTACTGACTAAAACCCACTCCTTTTTTCCTTCTGTGCCTTCGTTCCAGGGCTCCGGGTTTTCTTTTCAGAAGCGAACCCATGGCCCCAGAGGCTTCGACCCTGCTGGGCCCTTACAGTTTTGCTGGCATCTCTTTGAGACGCTCGTGGTACTACGCGCCGGCGATGTCTAATTGAGATCTGGCCGGATGATTACTGGACTGACGGACGGCAAGCTATCCATTTCTCGCCGTCCACGAGCCCGTGCTTACGGTGGTTGGAAATCGGGATCGAGATCCCGGCGGCCTGGGCATAATATCCGTTCTCTCACTTATTTACGCCATAGATTGGCAAACAGGCAGGCAGCCCATCCGATGGTACTCACTAACAATGGGCTTCTGCTGTTCCTATAACCTTACTAACCATATATAAGTAACCTAGCTTTAGCCACCGGCTTTGATCCCGTGATAAAAAAGTAGAATTCTTCATAGTCTATTTTCTGATAGTCCAGCCAGCTGCCTGTGGGTCTACAAGTCATCATCATTTACCTAGCCTTTTCCCAACCTTTAACGTTGAAGATCGACCCGTGCAGCTGTTATTATCTAGCCACGAGCTCCTTAGTCTACAAGTAAAGACTCAATAAGTTACTTCCAGGCAAGCGTGCTCCATCGTCAACCACATCATGGCTTACCAGATGAGGTAGTGGTCAAGCACAAGCTCCATAATTAACAAAAATTCTACTTTATGACTTAGCAAACATATCAACAGAACTTCTTGCAAATGATTCACGAGTATTTCGTTAAAAACAAAACGCTCTTCCCCTTTCTGGCCGGTCCCTAATAAACAGAGTATTATGCTAAACTTTGCAATAAATAACGGTGAAAAACAATAGCCGTGTGCGGAAATATACGGGAGGGAAAGTGGAGCAGGCACGTGAGTTGTGAGTGGGAGGAGGAAAACGGTTTCGACATGTCGATTTGTAGATTATTAGCATTTATCAGCAGTTTCTGGGTAAAAAAATACACACACAAATGGTTCATCATCATCTGCCTAGCCTTTTCCCAACTACACACATCAAAAGTGTCTAGGGATCAAGCATTTTTATGCGGATTTCTTGAGATTGAGATGTGGCTTTGTAATAAATTTATGATTTTATAAATTTATATAGATCCTTTTTGGTGCATTTCATAATTTGAATCAGGAACTGTGAATCAAATTCGAGTAAAAGATGAAAATCAGCTGTCAATATTTTCCCTATAAAAACATACAACGCATTGAAGACATTATTAGTGCTACTGTTTCCCTACTACTGATTAAAACCAACGTTATTATGGAGCGGCGACGTCATTTAAGCAGGGAAGAAATGCTCAGAGCCGTGGGAATGATAGAAGCTGGTTCCCGGCAACGTACTGTGGCTTTAGCTCTGAATACAAGTCAGAGTGTTATCAGTCGACTTTGGACACGTTACCGAAGCACTGGTACCGTGGCTGAGCGCCTTGGAGGACGGTATCGCTGCACCACACGGAGACAAGACCGATACATTCAAATGTTAACTCGAAGAGCTCCAACAATAACCGCCATGATGTTAGCCGTGAGGCTTCATCACTCTTCAGGGAACTTAATAAGCGACCAAACAGTCAGAAACCGCTTGCATGAAGTGAACCTTCATTCTCGAAGACCGCTACGGGTACCACCTATAGCAATGCACAATCGTAGAATTCGATATCAATGGGCTATTGAACACAGAAATTGGGCAGAAGAACAATGGCGTTTCGTGTGCTTTTCTGATGAGTCTCGTTTTGGTATGAGACCGGATACAAGACGTATACGACACTGGAGAACCCCTGGACGCCAACAGCGATTAAAATCCTGCCAGGAAGTCCATCCTTATAGTGGTGGAACCATCATGGTATGGGCGGGTATTTGGATCGGCGGAAGAACTGAGTTGATTTGGATCAGAGGCAACCTCAACGCTCAAATTTATGCTGAGACGATTGTATCAGACGTCATCGTTCCTCTACAAGTGCAAATCGGTCCCTTATTTCAGTTAATGCATGATAATGCACGACCGCACACCGCAAGAGTTGTAAGACGGACTCTCGCCGCAGCTAACATCAATGTCCTGCCCTGGCCTGCTCAGTCGCCAGACTTGAACCCGATTGAGCATGCATGGGATATGCTACAGAGAAGAGCTCTGCCGAATATGGAGGGTATCCAGTCGCAAGAAGACCTTTTTTTGTTGTTGCAACGAACATGGGCGGCCATTCCACAGCGTGATTTGGATGAACTCATTTTGAGTATGCCAAACCGATGTTCTTGTGTTGTTAGTGTTCGCGGTAGAAACACGGATTATTAATTGTTTAAGTTACCCAATAAAATTTTAAAGAAAACTGTTATTTCAGTCTTTTTTTCGAACTTTAATGTTAGTGGTTCAAATGTCAAAAATCCCTTTATTAGGAAAATGGCCAATTTCTTTATTAATGCAAAGGTGACTTGGTTTATCGTTACTGTGACAAACGAAAACACTTTATTTGATGAATCCTTAAAGAAAATTTTAATTAATATCAATCAGGAGAAAAGTTATTGCAAAAATAATATATGTTGATCCCTAGACACTTTTGATGTGTGTATATTGAGGTCGGCTTCCAGTCAAGCCGGATGGTTAATGGTATTTATTCCACAAATCATTGTCATCGTTATCATCATCATTTCAGACGAAAATCGTCTACTAGACATTGGCCTCCCTCAAGTGTCACCACAACGAACAATGTGTGTCTCGCATCCATCGCTTTCCCGACCTTTTTCCTTCCTTCTTTCTTCCCTTTTTTCTTTAATGACCTAATGAGAGTCGCGGTATGCGGTCGGTCCATCTTTAAGGAGGTTTCAAACTCTGCATCTACAACTCTGTCTTCCGGAGCGCGGTCGCCACTTCAGAACGTTTCGGCCCCATCCACCATCTGTTCTACGAGCAGTCTGACTTCAGGACCAGACCTCTAAATATCTCCTTTTGCAACGTATATCCAACAGTGGATGTCTTTCGACTGAAAAAATGATGATGACGATGATAATGTAGGTTACTTCAAGGCAAGCATGATCTATGGTCGACCATCGCTTACCATCATGTGAGATAGTGGTCATACGTGATTTAAAAAAAAACTCGTATACCGGGGCCGTTGGGTCCGTAACGTTACTTCGAGAGTCACATGGTCGATTAATGGAAAGTCGACTGAACGATTGATCGAATAAAATTAATCGTGAAACAACCCTTTATCGCCAAACGCTACTACGACTGAAGGATTCATTGAATATTTTTTAATCCATAAACTGCTCTTTCGAATGAGTTTAAAGTTTTTGTTACCACCTCTGCTCAAGAAAATCTGGTAACTCACAGTAATTCTCAAACAGTTCCGGTACATGAAAGCTAGTGAGTTTCATTATACGTACTGTTGTATGTATGTTTATTAATGTAACCATTTGAAATGCAAATGCCCAAGGTTGAGTTCAAGGTCGCTACACAAGGTCCAAGAATATTAGGGAGGAAAATGGTTATTGGCACGAAAGATATTTATGTTACAGTTTATTATTGATCTGGTCAAATAATGGCTTTGGCCAGAGGGCTTGGGAACGTAAAATTGGGAAATTTGATTTGGAGATTATTAACTATCAGCGTAGTCAGTTCGACAGAGGGGCTCACTCGATGTCAAATATTTCAGTGTTTTTTTTTCAGGTGTCCATGTCAAATAATTTAGAGTGTTCTTTTCGAGACTAGGCTAATATTAGATAGGTCGACAAGTCTGAAAATGAGTTCATTTATCAGAGTGTTCTCTCTGCTTCACAGAAGGAGAGTGTGTTACATGACTTCGAAAATCCTAACATCGAATACACACGTCCCCGTATGTTTTGGGTACTATAGGAAAAATAGAACAACGAATGCTCGCTGAAACGAAAAACTGAACGCTGTAGTCACGTGATCTTGAATAATCAAATCTGTTTTCACTTTTTTCACTAATTGAAAAATAAATCCGTGCTTCTACGAATAACTTATCACCGAAGCCATACGACAAAGTCTTTTCGTTAGATTTTAGAGAGTTAGTGCCACAAACAAACAAAAACCACTTTTTTATATGTAGATACTACTTAAAATTTAGATAAGATTTCCAAAGATGAATGGAGTCCAAACATTCAACTATTTCAACAGACGTTGTATCAGTGAATGATCGCCTCTACAATCAACATCATTTTCCGCTCCCTTTTATAGAACTCTGCGTGCTTCTACAGAATTATAAATAGCTCCTACATTGAATGGCATTCCCAAAATGGCATCAGAAGTAATTGATTCTAATGCAACAGAATTAATTTCGCAAACAGTATCGTTAATTAGTTTTTGATGTTGTTTATTTCAATTGTAAACTGATTCGATATTGGCAAGGACACGAGAACTTAGGTCTACATTTGTGTAGCCCCTAACGGGCTGTTGTTAGCGCTTCACCCGCGTGGTAGTAGAAAATTTATCCCAAGGGAAGATACTCCCGGGATAAATAGTATCCAATGTGCTTGTCCAGGGCACGGTCTACTAATATAGCAAGTTTCATCGAAATCCATTCAGTAGTTTACATCCATACATATGACATTCACAAATCCATAGATACAATCTCTTGCATTTATAATATTATTGGGATAGTTTCTGACATAAACGTTTGGGTTGTGGCAGTCCTAGAACGCAAAGAGCAGCTGAAGGAATACGAGTGGGTCTTAGCTTAGTCAATAAAAGTCTGATACTGATACTCCGTTTCGCTCCGTCTCGAGCGGGAGAAATAATTAGACTAAAATAATAGATCTTTCAAATTAAGGTAACTTGAGAGATCTCTCTAGCTCAGCTATCTAGCGTAGCTCAGTATAGGATTGTTATTAAATAGCCTTTTGTGGTTTATGGTCCGGAGTCCTCTGTGTCGTGTGAGCTAGTCCATTTCGCACTTTACCAGTATTTTTTGATGTTCAAGAAGACTCTGATTATCTGTTTTTTTCCCTGGCTATTCGTTGACGTGCCCGCACCAACTTTCTCTTCACCAATACATTCTTAAAACGCAAGGAATCGGCACCGACTTGGGGTGTCTACCCAACCGTGCCGCGATCGGATCAAGCCAAAATGTCGCAACCTAGCATTTGCACTGGCATTTCTGATTCCTGGCCTTATTTCTGACATTTTGATGCTATTTAGTTAGTAATAACATTAGCGAATTTCTTTTTAATACTCCCATAGGGACTATTCAACATTTACTTGACATTTCACTTTGTCGAAGGGAGTAAAATATCAGTGTATTGTGCGTAGCTTCAAAGGGTAGTGATGTATTGGCATTTTGAATATGAAATTAATGATCCAGTTAAATGTCAGGTCAAAGTTAAGATGAGTCAAATTGTTGTTGCGAAGAGTTTGTGTTTCCTGATAGCTACAACTTCTCCTAAGTTAATATTGTAGTAATACGTACGAAACGTTTTGGGAACCTATTCATTTTGCTGTCTTTCCGGATAGCTACAACCTAGGTGTCCTTAAGTCAAGAGTGAATGGGTTACTTCTAGGCAAGCTTGCTCCAGAGAGCAGTGGTAGCCCAGTGGTAACTGCCCGGACTTGCAAGTTGTAGGTCAAGGGTTCAAATCCAGCCCAGCTCTCAAAACGGTGAAGAAAAACATCTTGAGGAAACCGACATGTCCAAGAACCAAAAAATGTGACATCAACCAATCCGCTCTCCCCAACAGTGGCAATAATGTTAATAAAAGCGTACTCCATCGTCGGCCACATCGTCGCTTACCATCAGGTGAGATAGTAGTCAAACGCGAGCCTAAGCATAATAAAAAATAAAATTGAAGGTAACTAATGTTTTGTTCAATCTGTGTGAAAGCAATGTAGGCCCAGTTGGGTCTTGGGGCGGACAAGTCTACTTGCGAACGAGAAGTCGTGACTTCAATCCCTACCATTTGCACTATTGATGTAAACACAAGTTCTAAGCTATTTAAAGCCCAGTTGGAGAGGTTAACAAGAGCACTAGTTACGTGTTCCCCTAAGTAATAGATTCGAGTTCACATAAAGTTAACTAAATCACTGTTCTTGCTAAATTTTAGTCATTAGATCAAACTGCGGGGTGATCGGACTTTGACTATTTCAACTTTTACAGAACATTTATCTTGTTCATATTTTGGGTCCTGTGATCTGTGAAGGTTTGGACAAGAGCTGGGAGACCCTGTGTCAGCTTTTTGACCTTGGGCCGAACTAGCCTCAGCCTCATCACCAGTGATAGGAATAGGTAGTGCCTATTTGCCTAAACTTCGAAGAACAGAGACAAGAAACGGAGACTTCCTTAGGATTAAATGTTTTTCCGAGACACCTGTCCCGAAATTTCGAGATAACCCTTAAATACATTTAAAAAAATAGTTATTTGGAATAAGTAATACCTATTACGATCAACAAGTCATTTACAAAATGTTCTACAAAAAAAAGAACTGGTAATTTTATGGTTGTAACGACTGTGTATGTTATTTATTATGATAGTCGCAAACTTTTGGTAAATATAGACGAATTACTTTTATTACAAATAACAATTTTTTAAAATGTATTTAAGTGTTGTCTCGAAATTTCGGTAGTCTCGGAAAAAATGTAGTCCTATGGAAGTCTCCGTTTCTTGTCCCTGTTCTTCGAAGTTTAGGCAAATAGGCACTATCTATTCCTATCACTGCTCATCACATTATCACACTTCACAAGTGTGTGTGTGAAACTGAATGATATATAAACTTTTAGGCGAAGCATTGGGACTAAAAATGTATATACGAGGTTTCCTTTTATTACTTAAGCGAGCACTAAGACAGAATTCTCCGAAATTCCCGCCATAAAGAAATGAAATGGCCAAAGAGGGTCCAAATTTACTTTAGAGAAATCTACATACGTTCACATGGATGAAACCGCTGGCAGAACCTAGTTTTATTCATATAGTAGGTTAATTTTAAAGAGATTTTACATTTTATATGCATTGTTTTCTAAATGATGCGTAGCGAACCGTGTTAAGGGTTCCGCGTAGAGGTGCGAAAACTTGGGTGAAGCACTTAATTTGCCGAGTTTCCAAGAATTTGAAATTTGCATGTAAATTCTTTAAGATCTCGCTAAATACCTTCCGTCTTTTGTTTGCGTCTCAAATTACTTCGTTAAATTGTATGGGCACGCTAATTCATATGTAAAGATGTTTAGCGATACGCCTTGAAGATAATTTTTGGTACCTTTGCAAACTTGGGCTGGCTAAATCACCATTCTTCGACATGAGTTACTTTTTTATTTTATTTTATTTTTATGGTGAATTTGTCGACGATGTGGATTATTCTTCTTATCAATTTAAGCATTTTTCACAGTTTGAGTACTTTATACAGTCTACCCAAATGTCCTTTCTTTGGTATTATTCTTCTTCTTACTAGTTCTAAATTGAGCTACACGAATAACTATCTACAGAAAAATGCTTGTACTGACTTGATATATCATATCCACTCAAATCCATATGATTCTTTGCTTAAATTACCATCCTAGACACCATAAATCCTCATCGTTATCTTATTATTTTACAATTACATGTTTACTAATTTGCATTACTTTGTGTAATTTATTTCATCACCACTGCTCTCAAAACGGTGAAGGAAACCAGCATGTCCTAGAACCAAAAATTCGAAGACGTGACATCCGCCAATCAGCACTGGGCCCGCTCGGTGGATTATGGCCCATTCTGTCTCTTAGAGAGGAGGCCTAAGTCCCAGCAGTGGGAACATTACTTACGTTTACTGTATGGACTATATCTTAGTAGTCAGCTTAATATTTTTTTTTAGTCAATTATTAAAAAATATTGACTTATTACGTATTTGCGTAATAAACTCATCTCATTATCTTGTTTTCATCATTTCAGTTTGAAATATGTACTTTTACCTTGCAAAATTCTTTCATTTAAGGTGTCCCTTCTATATATTTTGTAAAACATATCATCCATTGAAACCAGATCAATTAATTACTTTTCCAAGTGCCGAAACCAAAGCCATTTCATCGAGAATCCCCACAAAAATTAATAGCCAACAAACAGACTATTAAAAAATAACGATTGCGGTCGGCCATTTTGTTCGTTTTCGCGCCCTTTTTGACATCGGCCGCCATCTTGCGATAAAGCGATGCCAACATGGTGGATTTTTAGTATCACTCGTAAACCACGCCGAAATTAACAAAAGGTTTTGGCAACTGGTACGATTTTAAATATAAAATCATGGACGGAATCGACCGACATCTTGAAGTATTGAAAATCTGAGTTATAAATAGTTTACGCGGTTGTGCAATCCGTCAGAGCAGTGGTTATCAAACTTTTTGACTACGTGACCCCTTTTTAACCGACTTCAAAAATAACAATAATTGTACCTATTTACATTATAATGTTATCGTAATAATTTGATTGGTTTTAAGTAGTCTAATATTTTTCTTTTCATTTTACTTAGTAGAACTCTGAAAATATTTTGATAATTGTTCGTTATAAAAAAGTTAGTTGATTTATTAAGTTGTAGAAAAATCGCAATTATTTTTTTACTTTTTAGTGCATATTAATTTGTTTAGGAATATTAATTTTTTGAAGTCGGTGTTTTTTTGTTAAAAACTGTTTTTTATTTAAATAGTGGTGACCCCCTAGGGACCGTAACATTGCGATAAGTGGACGAATTTACTGCGGTCTTGGGACCCCTTTTTTAATTTAGACATCTGAATCAATTCGGACATAATGTGCGCATCTTAAACGGCACTTTTCCTCTGCAGGAACCCATTGCGAGATGACACTTGTCCAGCGGTCAGTGTTCAATGTACATACAGCTGACGTGACCTGCTCATTCCCATCTGAGCTTAGCAACCTCGTTGTTCATGTCTATTATGCCAGTCTTTGAGTACAGCGTCTTATTTTGTATTCCGTCTTTTTATTTTACAAGCTGAAACTTTTGCAATCGGTGTAACGGAACTATCAATACTACGCTCGATTTTCACTTCTACCTAACTCGCGATGGGAACCCAAGACTTAGTGACCCCTTGGAGGTCGCGACCCCTAGTTTGAGAAACACTGCCCTACAGTACGCTTTGCAACGCTCTTAAATTGGAATTGGTATAAATTAAATTCAGTTATCAGACGTTTATCAAATAGAGTGAGCTGTTATAGTCCAATTGAAGGAAGTTGTGGCTCAATTCGATTTATTACTATTTTAGTTCTATCTATCTATCTATCCACTTTACAACTAGCTTCAGCTAGTGGCTTCGTTCTTGTTTTAAGTGGAAATTCTTGTTCTGTTTCGATCGAAGTGGCTGCGTTCGGCTGTTCTCCTTTCGTATTGACATGAACGGATTGGGAATAAGGTCATGTTCTAGTAAAAATATATGAAAGTTTAGTTTGAACTGTTTTCCTCTGTTTTGGTTTTTTTGAACATTATGTTCGCTTTGTTGGTCTATTGATTAGAAAGAGAGACGACCATAGAGAGAGATACCATATTTAACAGTGCTGCTAAGTTGGTAATGGTAAAGTAGTTATACAATGACATAATGAGTTCAATGCCAGGATCGAGCAGTGTTCTTTACTTTTCCATCCTTATATTTCTCAGTAACAACACTTTTTCGAGGTAAATATGTCGACTTACTTAATAGGTAAAGGCTTTTTTATGAGGTGAGAAATCTTCCATTGGCTTCTCCTACTCTAGGGTGGATCGAAAGGGTGTGAAATTCCTGTTACCCTAGCGTAGTGTGCAAAGTATGTGCCTCGGAAATATAGCTATTGTTTTCTCATACAATTGTCTATAATTAACTTTAGCAGGAACAGAAAAATAAGATTTATTTACTTACAGACTGGGTTCAAAGCATTTCTTCCGACATTTCGAAATGAAAACGGAGCGCACATTAAAATTAAAATAGTCAAAAACGAATTTTTCGTACCTCGTCAATTTTCCGATTTCCTAGAAGTGTAAAGTTACAAACTTTTGCCTTCAACCTTGATTTTTGAAGGCAAACAGTTTGAAACTCTCCGCCCACCCAAAGTGAGAGAGGGAAATACTTACCTTAATTTTATGTTACAGATATTTTTTCGAACTCTGTAGCAAAAACGCTTGGAGGTCTGTTCAACCTATCTTCAATTCAACCTCCATCATAATCAATGAGAACTATTAAACATCTACTTACTGCAAGACCACCATGCTCGTCATATGTGTTATGTTTACAATGCGACAGTTTATAGGACACCCGTGCGATTACATTTGTAGGCAGCGAGCGTGGTGCATGCGAAGTCATCACATTGTTGAGTAGGGTACATCGGTTGTACTGATAACGGCATATTTTTTTACTAGCTGTTCCTCGCGGATTTACTTGTGCCCTTTGCTTTCGTGGGTACCTAGTAGCGTAATGTTGTATGGCCTATACTCGTATTATTCGTGATAAATTCTGGCTATTTTTTTTTAACATCGACTTAGATAGGTTAGGTTTTCTCCGTAACCGTGTCAGATTTTTACTAAGTAAACCCACACCAGTACCCTTGTCTTTTGTGTGGACCACGGATTTCCTTTTCAGAAAATCCCTGCAGATAATGATGTATTTAAATTCCTATTTTGTTTAAGGATCTATATGTCGCAGGTTTTTCATAAAATTAGGTTTTTGATCAAAAACCTAGGTTTTTGATGAAAAACCGGAAGATGACACATATTAAACTCAATTTCATCATAAACCTGTATCAATTCAGATTTTTGATCAAAAACCTGAACTAGTTTGGGTTTATGATAAAGTTGTTGTCAAAACCACGGTTTAGCTTTGTTTTATGACAAATAAATCAATTTAAAGGAAATAAATAAAACAATCCATCATCATTTGCAACTTAGTAGAAAGAAAACCATTATTTATTTATCAAAAATGGTCCATGGGATGTTACTCTGTCCAATTTAAAAAAAAAAATCCTTTCATAGGACCATTCAAAGAACACCATATAAGGCTTTGTTTGGCACAGAGTCTAAAATAGGACTGAAAACACACATTCCAACAGACTTATTAGAAAAACTTATTACGGAAGAGGAACTTTATCATAAACCCAAACTAGTTCAGGTTTTTGATAAAAAATCTGGATTGATACAGGTTTATGACGAAATTGAGTTTAATATGTGTCACCTCCCTGTTTTTGATCAAAAACCTAATTTTATGAAAAACCTGCGACATATACAATGTATTAAATGACATTGAATATCATCAATGCAACATTCATGCATTATGTACCTGATTCTCTATCTATTTCTATAACGTATAAAAGTAGAAAATGACATAATAATATTAACAAACAACCGAAAATGTCGGGCCTAGGAACGTGAAATTTGCACTACCTTTAATGACAAAAGTGAGCACTACGAAGGGATTTTCGAAGAAGTTTTGTAAATTCAACCTATACGAATGTGAAAAGAGAAATTTTGTTGGTATGCAAAATCTCATGAGGTTCACCAATATACTTGAAAGATATTATAAATAGTAACTTAAATAACGGTTATCGTTACTGGTTTCCATAACTACTTCCAATAGAACCATGAATTTAAGCATTCAAGTATCAAGGATGCTTATTTTTGGGGAACTTGAAACTAGGCACAATTCCAATACAAAAGTAATAATAAAGATTATCATTATTGGATTTTATAAACGAGTGTTAAAGTTTTTGGGAAAACATTTTCGTGAACGAATTCGATAAAGTAAAATATGTAACAATTAATTTTTTATTTAATTTTCAAACTTCTAAAAGATTGCAAAAACCTACAATAAACTTGCTCAAAACTGCGGCAAAAAATATTCAAACCATATTTCCACAAAAATATTTAGCATTCCACACTAACTGACCATTCATAAACCACCATAAAAGAAGCATGGAAATAAAAAGTCCCATAAAACAATAGCAGCCTCGTGGGCCACCCATGTGACCCCATGACCCGGTCGTTGACCCCATCCTGGCCATTGTACTCGCTCTATTAATTTAAGCCTTCCATGGGTATCCGGCCATCTGAGTGTCGAAAATTAAAACAATAGACGGTGTTTTTTTTCTACTGTAATGGAAGTTTTTAGTGAAAGTATATTTTTTGGGGGAAACTCTGGGTTTTATTGTGTTATGGTCGATTTAGGTTGTTAGTGTGAAATGGTAAGTTTTGATGGGTTTTTTCAGGGTCAATATGTGTTCTTTTACGAATGGATTTTAAACCGATGGTGATGGTGAGCCAATAGGAAATTTCCTATTGGCAAACATTGGAAGAAGATGATGATCTGAAGATTGCGGGGACCGTTTATTGTGGTGACACTTGAGGTAGGCATATTACGTCCAACAGTGGACATCTTTCGGCTGAAATGATGATGATGATGAAATATTGGACCTTTAGTTTTATATAAATACTCAAAAATCTTCTTATCTGGTCACTTAAGATACGTTGTAACTGGAACTTGCGCAATTTTCACGTTTGCAAGTATTTTTACAACATATCTATACTATCTATACTAATATTATAAAGAGGAAAGATTTGTACCTATTTTTGTATGTTTGTATAATAGGCACAAAAAGTACTGGGCCGATTTAAAAAATTCTTTCACCAATAGAATGCTACATTCTTCCAATTTGACATAAACTACATTTCATTTTGAAAAAAATTAGGGATCCTTGGTAAAATTTGAACAATGTAACCGAAGGTGTAGAAAAATGAGTCTTAAGTCACAAAAAAAAGTGTTTTATGTCCCAATTTCCAAAAAAAATAATTGTCTACCCCGTGCGAAGCCGGGACGGGCTTCTAGTTTGATTATAAAACCAAAACACTATAACGGTAAAACGTAGCTTAGCAGATAAATGCAAGTAATATTAAACCAATTTTAATCGATTAACGTAATTTTTGAGGCACCTCCGTGATTTTTTATATCGTACTACATTAACTTTTTTGGGTGGAAAATTATAGGCGAACCCACGTCCCCAGAGGCTTCGACTCTGCTGAGCCCCTACTGCTGATATCTCCATGAGACACGCGTAGAATACTACGCGCCGTCTAGGTACTAAATTCGCTGTATTACGTTTTGAACACACAATCTATCGACCATAGTTAAATATATCCAGAAGAATAACACATATTTTTTTCTGATTGGCTAGATAATAACAGCCGCACAGGTCGATCTTAAAGGTTAAGCAACGCTTGCCTAGGTTGGTCTGTGGATGGGTGACCATCATAACATAACGAGTTTCCTCCGTGCCTCGGAAAGCACGTTAAGCCGTAGGTCCCGGCTGTCTTTTGTAGATCTTTGGCAGTCGTTACGGATAGTCAGAAGCCAGTAAATCTGACTCCAGTCTTGCCATGAAGTACCGTGTTACCCGAGTTAATGGTTTGTGGAGGTCTGGTAGGCAGCTGCTCCTCGTAAAATACTGGTATTCAGCTAAATCCGGCTTGACTGGAAGCCGACCCCACTATAGTTGGGAAAAAGGCTAGGCAGATGATGATCTGTTAATTACAGTGGATCATAATATACTTTAGGGCATTATAAAAGTCGTGATTAGTTCCTGTAATCCCCTTAAGGGAACAGTCGTGAGTATCTACAGATATTCGCAGTGGCAATTTATGGGTGTTCCATATACCTTGGAGGGTATCTTGTTCGTAATACACATAGATATGAAATCGTGATAGGTTACTAGATTAATTTGGGCTATTAATAATTTCCTACTGTTCTTTACTCCTTTCACTGTTGCAAAATCTTGTAATTAGAATTGTCTTTATCTTTTGACTGTCTTTAAAAGATGGTGGCCTTAAGACATCAAAATGGATTAGCTGGTTGATATGATATATGACCTTCCTTCACTATCTACTTATCTATATAAACAAAAGGAGAAACTGACTGACTGACTATCAACGCACAGCCAAAACTACGGAGACTACGAGTGTTAAAATTTTGCGTAAGGTTTTGTTCGAGCACTAAGCAAGGATTTTCCAAAATTTTTAATTAATTTCAAAAGGTATGAACCATCAGCATTTTATGCATCACTAGCTTTTGCCCGCGACTTCGTCCGCGTGAAATAATAGTTCCCGTTCCCGGGGGATTTCCGGGATGAAACCAACCTATGTCCTTTCTCGGGTTTCAGGCTATACCTGTACCAAATTTCATCCAAATCGGACCAGTAGTTCCAGAGATTACCCCCTATTTATTACATACAAACTTACAAATTTTACCTCTTTATAATATTAGTACACTTAATAATTGAGTTAGACTTAATTAATTCCTTAGACATTTTCTACCGGTCAACCAAAGGTGATGAAGAGATTTCAAGCGAGTGTAGCTGCTGGCAGAAGCTAGTAATAAGGCCAAAAAAGTGCTTGGGTAGAAAGATTGTTCTAAGTAGACACCGCGGACCTTCTAACGCAAAGGGCAAGTAATGGAACACAAGTAAGTTAGCCAGTAAAAGTTATTTGATGTTTTCTCACGTAAAAAAAGTAAGTACCGCCTCAATTTCCGGTCTTCAGTATCTTACATCGGATTCCTGCAACCCTCAACAGGTCATTGATCAACCTTCCATATCCAAAACAATCTTCTACTTCTTCTTCTACTAGGCGTTAGTCCCGGCTTTTGCCAGGGTCCGCCTTCCGGCTTAGCTTGCTCCACTTTGCCCGATCTTCTACATCCTTGACAGTAAGGCCATTGGCTCTCATGTCGGACTTGACGACGTCCAGCCAGCGCTTGCGAGGGCGACCACGCGACCTACCGCCAAGGACAGCCATATTCATGCATCTCCGGCCAACGTACTCCATAGGGCGGCGCATGATGTGGCCATACCATCGCAGACGACACTCTTGCAGTTTTTCCCCCACGTCACGGACACCAAGACTACCTCGGATGAATGAGTTGCGTATGCGATCGGATCGCGTTACGCCGCTCATCCACCTCAGCATCTTCATCTCTCAGAATTTCCAAAACAATACATTTAAAAATATCCTTACAAATTCCTTTTATGAAGTAAAAAAAGAGCAAAGTTATATTTGCTACGACGTTAAAGGCTCTAAAAGCCTAAGCAATCATTGTTGGAGCCAGTACTAGTACACTGTACTTGCCTAGCGAGTGGAATGACCCAGTAAACTTGAATCAAGTCGTGAGATCCCAGCTATATTATGGTATCAGTAATCAATATTTCACAACACAATGAAAATAAGACTCTATGTTTAGAAAAATAGGGTATAAAGTCCGTTGATACAGTGTTTAGTACTCGCAAAACAATGAGCTCCTCTTATACTATGCTCTCCTACTCCAATAATACAGGCCTTATTTAAAAAATAAGAAAATTTACATACTCTACTGAAATTTAAACTTTATTGCTACAAAAAATAATGTGCGTTTTTCTTTATTTCCCTCGTTTTCTTTATGGTAACCGTTCGTCGTGGATACTGTGTTGGGAGAAAATATACCTTATTTGGTAGGAACGAAGGTTGGTTTTCTTTTGGGTGAGGGAGTAAGTTCTCATGTCAAGGGCTAGGTCCCCCCAGTCCTAAGCGAAGCTTGTTAAAAATCGGCGTTTTGTTGGAGACGAGTATTACTTTTACATTTTTTCTTTTTAAGTAAGAATAATATTGAAGTTTGGAAAGAAATGTGCTAGAAATTCTGGTAAGAGAATAATTTTTGATACGTTAGTGTATATTGAGTAATTAATATCTATCATCATCATTTAAGACGAAAGACGTTCACTGTTGGACATAGGCCTCCCATAAGTGTCGCCACAGAGACCAGTCATGTGCGTCTCGTCTCCATCGGATTCTCACGACCTTCACCATGTCACAGGTCCATCTTGTGGAAGGCCTCCCAACGCTGCGTCTTCTAGTACGTGGTCGCCCCTCCAGACCCTTTCGTCTTCATAGACCATCGAGTAGTACGAGCAATGTATGCTGCCGATTGCCACTTAAATTTGGCGTTTCTTTGGGCTATCTCAGCAACCTTTTCTCTTGTCTCTTGCGGATATCTTGATTTCTGAAGTGTTCAAACAAGACCAATATCTATGTAGGTACTTACTTAATATCTCAATTTTACGCGAATTAAACATTAAGACTAGAGTACTACAGTTTTTCCATATAGCCAGGAAAAACGGCCACAACCTTGAACACCTCATCGTGACTGGCGTGGTTGATGCCAAACGACCAAGAGGCTACAGCCCAAAAAAATGGGCAGTTCAGATCCACTCCACACTGGACCAAGAACCATCACACATGGCGATGTATACCATCAGTAAGAAGCCAATTCAATAGGAACTTCATGACCCTCAGTAATGAGGAATACGGCTCGAGGAGGAGGAGGATATCCTTACGTATTAAGTACTCATTATAAAACCAAGTCCCCGCCATGTCTGTCCGTCTGTCTGTCTATATGAATGCTTCTTCTACTTTCTGCCTTGTTCCCATATTACTTGGGGTCGGCGTAACACGTTTTCTTGTTTTCTTCCTCCATTCTGTCGTGTCATTCGTCACACTATTAATGACTTCCTTTTCTTTCATATACTCCTCACACAATCCATACATCTTTTCTTTGACTTCTCTCTCCCTCTCCATCCATGTAGATAGGCCACGGCATCAAGAGTAACTCATGGTGTGGGGCAATTTTTTAGAAAAGATAATGAAAGAATAAATTATAAAAAAAAGATCACATAAAAATAGCACTCGTTCTTTTTGATGTAAAATGTTCAGTCTTTGTTCAGACTTTTCAGACAAACTCTTATAAAACAAGTTATTTATTTACGTCCAATAGTTACGACTTTCTTTGTAACCCCGCTACAATTTTAGTTACGCAACGTAACCTTTATTTTTAGCTTCAAACACAAAGAAACTTGGAAACCCCAGTAGGTACACAAGTCCCCCAAAATTTAAATAAGCCACATTGCGTAAAACGTCTGGTCTCTGGTCTATGGCACGTGGCCATGTCCCGATTTCACAATTCTACCTACTCTCATAAAGATGACCCGTAAATTTATACCTGATTCTGGAAAAACCACCCTTCGATCCTATTTCCAACCTTATCTAAACAAAATAAGGTTGAATTTAGAGTAGTTAGAGAGTGGTCGTTACGTCGTTTCGGTCTAAAGTGGTGTGTGTATAAATCAATCGATCGATCGACGCGTGCGCAGCGCCTGCTGGCGATCAAACGCTGCTATTTCTAGGTATGTGTTAAGGGGAGACAGATTTAGACTGAAGTTATTATGTCTATACTTTAGTTTTGGGTTTTATGATGATTTGGAGTGAAAATGATGAAGGGAGATTTGGGGGGATCGCTTTGAGGACCATTTGGTGTAGTAGAGACAAAATCAAATCACTCTCATATTTTAAACAAGAAAGTTAAGAGTGATTATAGTTTGTTACTTCTAGGCAAACAAGCTCCACTGTCAACCGCATCGTCAATCACCATCAGGTGAGACGGTGTTCAAAAGCAAAGCTATCTCCTTCTTCTTCATCTTCCATTCTGTCCTGGTACCCGTCATACTATCACTAACTCCCTTTTCTGTTCTCACACAATTCATCAATCTTTTCTTTGGCTTCCTTCCCTCAATAATTAAAAATTGTGATTCTTTTTGTGCGTATGGTTTCCTTATAGTTTTTTACCCGAATTCTTCTCAGAGAAGGTGTTGAACCGTTCAGTATCTTTAGATAATATCTATATGGCCGAAATAATTGATTTTATAAACAAATCACTATGGTTTTTCTAATGAATAGACAGACACCTGAAACATGAAGAGCGTTTTCTGAATGTTCTATTACACTTTGTAAAATATTCGTTCCTGATAGAAAAAACCGCTCACAAAAGGATCCGTATTACCTACAGCCTGAACAGTGTACGGCATTGAAATCTTCCCGATTAATCTCGGGCTTGCCTTGAAGGCTAGAATTTCTCTGGGGATACGTCTTCAAGTAATCGAAATGCAGGCAATGCAGCCCTGGTTCAGTGGAGTAGTGAGACTCAAAGGAATCCTGTATAAAAAACTAGCCAAGAGCTTGTCGGGCCACGCTCAGTTAGGGTTCCGTAGTTTCCCGTCCGTCACAATAAGAGTCCCCAACTTTTCAAAAACTGTTCGTCCCATCAAGTTCAAAATAATTTTCCTAGAAAGTCATTATAAAGCTCTACTTTCCAGATTTTTTTCATATTTTCTAAACTTACGGTTCAAAAGTTAGAGGGGGAGGGGGACACATTGTTTTTTTACTTTGGAGCGATTACTTCCGAAATTATTGATATTATCAAAAAATTAGTTTAGTAAACCCCTATTCATTTTTGAATACCTATCCAACAATATATCACACGTTAAGGTTGAAAGTAAAAAAAAAATCACATTTTACTTTACATGTAGGGGGGCTACCCTAATAAAACATTTTTTTCCAATTTTTATTTTTGCACTTTATCGGCGTGATTGACATATATATTGGTAAAAATTTTAGCTTTCTAGAGCTAACGGTCACAGAGAGTAAGCGAGGACGGACGGACAGACATGGCGAAACTATAAGGGTTCCGTTTTTGCCAATTGGCTACGGAACCCTAAAAAGAGGGCAAATGTGAGTCGGACTCGCGAACCGAGTATTCCGTACCTATGTAAATAGTTCGATTCTCGAAGATTACGGCGAAGGATGCACTGTTGGCACCGCCCTAGTTAGAGTGACAGACTTTTACTGTCTAAAGCCAACCTGTGTTCATTCAGGAACCCTTCCATTGCCAGAGTAATTCTTTCAAACAATCCTGCAGCCCAACACAAGTCTACAGACGGATCAAAGAGGGGTCCTTTCGAATTCTGTGATGTCATCATCATCTACCTAGCCTTTTTCCCTATTATATTGGGGTCGGCTTCCAGTCAAGCCGGATTTAGCTGTATATCAGTATTTTACGAGGAATTTCGAATTCTGTGATGTGAAGGAGTACTAATTATTTCTTGGTAAAAACTGACGGACTCGCACAGGAAGGGTTCCGTATACTATTAATCTAGTAACCGACAAAATAAACGGGAACTCAATTAATTTTATTATCTGTTGTTGTAGTGCTAATAGATGCATACTTACTGAGAATTTGAGCCTTCTACTTCTTACAGTTGATGAGATACAGCCAGTTGACAAACAAACTGACAAACAAAGACGGACTCCGTTGACACTCGAGCGCGAAACCCTAAAAAGTAATCACAATCGCAACACAACCAACCCCAGAGGCGTTTTCCCTTTCCAAATTAAACAAATATTAAATTACTTTCTAAAATATTTTCCTACCGAAAATCTTACTTCCACTTAAGCCAGCTCACTACAGTATTAAGGCTGGCCACTTTACGCTATGGAAAACGACTGGAATATATATAAAAATAGCACAAAAATCATAGCAGCCACCGACCGCCTAGCCGACGATATTCGTGGTTATATAAAACATGCAACTAGCGAGGTATGTGCACAGTTTTGGCGCGAACTATTTTTATGTTCAGGGTCAATTTGGAAAGGTCAAACTGTTTCTAGACTTTCTAGTACTTTTTTATCTTTTTTCCTTACGTAATTTCTGGAGTGGAGTGTCTATGTTCTGAAGAGGCGGCCACGTACCAGAAGACGTAGCGTTGGAAGGCCTCCTACAAGGTGGACCGACGACCTGGCCTGAGCTGTGAATCCGATGGATGCGAGACGCACAGGACCGGTCGCTGTGGCGACGCTTGGGGGAGGCCTATGTCCAGCAGTGCACTGCTTTCGGCTGAAATGATGAAACAAACTATTTTGAGGTTATATATTATCTTTTATCTTGGCCAGAGAATAAGCATTGCCATACAACGTGGTAATGCTGCCAGCCTTTTGGGTACATTACCAGTCAACAGCGATGTGAAGGAGTTTTTCGACGCCATTTTTTAGTTTACTATTAGTTAGTTCTTTAGGGTTTTTTATTTTGTGTAAATATTTATTTGTAATGTTATTAGTTATAGTATATTTTTATCTGATACAGTTTTGAGGTTTTTTTTTCCGATTTCTTATCTATACAATCACGTATAGACAAGGAAAAACTGACTGGCATATACCTATCAACGCACAGCCGAATCTACTGGAACTAGAAGCGTGAAATTTTGCACAAGGTTTCTTTTAATGACGTAGACGAGCATTAAGAAAGGATTCTGCAAAATTCGGTCCCTAAGAAGATGAAACGGGGTACTAAAATTTCTACGGAGAAACCTACTTTCATGCGGGTAAAGCAGCAGGTAGAAGCTATTAAAAACCTAAAACATGCAACTGCCGAGATATGTGCACAGTTTCGGCGCGAACAATTTTTATGTGCAGGGTCAGTTTGGAAAGGTCAAACTGTTTCTAGTTTTCTTTCTTCAGCCTTTGTTTGCCAGGTCTCTGTCCAGCCGTGGACGTTTTTCGACTGAAATAATGATCTGCGTGTTAATAAAGAAAATGAGTTTGAAAAAATTTAAACATTTGTTGTACGACTTGGGAGGAGCTCGTGGCTAGATAACAGTCTCACGGGTCGATCTGAAAGGTTAAGCAACCCTTGCCAAGGTTAGTCTGTGGAGAGGTGACCATCTTAACATACCGAGTTTCCTCCGTGCCTCGGAAAGCATGTTAAGCAGTTGGTCCCGGCTGTCATTTGTAGATCTTTGGCAGTCGTTACGGATAGTCAGAAGCCAGTAAATCTGACTCCAGTCTTGTCTTGAAGTACCGTGTTACCCCAGTTAATGGGTTGTGGAGGTCTTGTCGGCAGACGCTCCGAGTAAAATACTGGTATTCAGCTAAGTCCAGCTTGACTGGAAGCCGACTCCAATATAGTTGGGAAAAGGCTAGCCAGATGATGATGATTTGTTGTACGACTTGCACGTAATACAATTAAGGAGTGGAATTCCCTGCCGTAGTCTGTGTTTCCTAGCCTTAAATGGTTACGTTCTGACTGACTGACAAGGAAAATGGAAAGGAAAATCGTTTCGCGCTAACCTCAAGTGACATGGGGCAGAGATAGGAAGAATAATTGTTTTAGCTTACCAATTATTGAAACATTTAACCAAATTTATCTATAAAGACATGGTTTTCTTTGAAAGTGGAATAATAGGTAGGTAGGTACCATAAACTTTTTAAACAAGGAGAAGTTAGTAATATATTTTTTTGATCTGAGGTTTCCTCTAAAGACTTCTCCTGCTCAAGAATGGAATGGGAGGGCAAGTCAGACTTTTACTGATTAAATTAACACCTGTGTCCTTTAGTTGCCCTTTGCCTTCTAGGACCACGGTTACTGTATGACCTTAGACTCTCTACACACCTGTGTGTAATGTGTAATACGTCTGGCTGGTTTGAACCCGTGTTAGCCTAGTGGTAATTGCCCCGACTTGCATGCTGTAGGTCGCGGGTTCAAACCTAACCAGATGCATTACTTTGTGTAATTTATTTCATTGCTCTCAAACGGCGAAGGAAAACCCTCATAAGGAAACCAGCATGTTCTAGAACCAAAAATTTTAAGATAAGTGACATCCACCAATCCGTACTGAGTCCCTTTGGAGGTAGATGGAACAGAGAGTAAAGTCCCACAAACCTCCGTTGAAAAGGGAGGATCCTCCGACCGGACGAGGTGTTATGTCTGGTGGGCTACTGCCCGATAGATGATTTCGGGCTGTTGTATCTATTCAAATCGCGCGGAGAACTTTGCTTGCGCGATGCAGGATTCTGTGACGTCATGTGTAGATGTCGATGATCATAGTCGCTACATCCCAACATTGGGAACCTTACAAGGCCGATAATAATGCTACAGTAATAAAATTCAGTGTAATCACTAAACCAAGTGAATCAAATGTCAGGAATAGCTAATTGTAAATAGAAATTTGATGCCTAATTTTGATTAGCATTATCGGCCTTGTACTTTCCTCACTGTTGGGACTCAGTCCTCCTCTCCAGGAGAGTGAATGAGCCGTACGTAATCCACCACGCTAGCCCAGTGCGGATTGTTGGATGACACATGTCTTCAAATTTTTGGTTCTAGTCGGTATATGCCGGTTTCCTAATGATGTTTTTTGTGAAGAAATAAATTACAGAAAATAATGCACCAGGCTGGTTTGAACCGGCGAACTTCAAATTGTAAGTCAGGGCAGTTACCATGCGCTCTAGACTTTTGTGTGGTCAAAAAACAATGTAAGAATAATTCGCTTTTTTATTACGACCAAAGAAAATATCAAAGTAATGCTACAGTAACAAAATTCGCTAGCCTCCAAAAACCAGTGTAATCACTAAACCAAGTGAATCAAATGTCAGGCACGACTAATGGTGAATATTTGATGCCTAATACCAGCAGTAATTACCGTTAATGGCGAATGCTTTGCCAAATTAATGCGCGTTTTCATCACTGTTACGTCAGTGAGCTGGAATTTATGACGCTTCCAGAGAAATCAGTGGAGTTTATGAAGATTTCGAAGTGTTGGTTTTGGGTGATTGGATTATTGTTTGGGTAGTAGTCTGGTCATCGGAGGCGTGGGTTTGGAGACGGTGAGCATTGGGTAGCTCGCTGTCCAGATGGACGATAGGGATCAAGCCATGCGCGCATCAGAGATGTCAGCAAGATTGATGTGGCCAGTTAAGGCTAATGCATGGTAAAGCTGTGGGAACGTTTGAGAGAGTAACAGTGGTCCTAGAACGCAAAAGAACAAGCTATGGAACACTGTGGGTTTTAGACGTAAGCGGCAATGATACGAACCAAGCCCGAGTCGTCAACGGCGCATAGTGTTCCACGCGCGCCTTGAGATGTAAAACCGTGGCGATTGTGCGAAGGAAAACGGCAAATAAGGAACATAGGAGTGGTTTTTAGGCAGTAAAAAACTGGCACGCCCTCCCGCTCCGCCCTATAGAAGAAGAAGACAATGTATCATTAGCCACCTAAAAAAACTTACAAAATAAAATCCTAACAGGATGTGAGTACTAATTTAGACTCGTAGCTTAGAGGCTATCCCTAAGCTGCAAGCCAAATATAGAACTCATATTTTAACTGAAAATTACAAGAAAAGAAAACCCGTATTCCACCCGTTCGGAGACTCAATATCGGGAATCGAAACTCATTTTCCATTTCCTTCTGAAATTAGTTTCTTGACCTTGAAAGTCATTGCGACCGACCCATTACCATTTACAGCTGACCCCTGGGCTTCACACCATCTTAAGTACTTTATTTGACCCTTGAGGAAAGAAAACTAAGAGGTAGGGGTCTTTTTATATCGGTTACTGTGTCTAGTATTACTTGGCCTCTTTGTGGAAAAGGATGAAGGGTAAAGGTAGGTCCAGCTGTTTTGGTGGATAATAGGAGGGTTGATAATTTCACGTTTGGGAGAAAGTGTGCTTATATGAAGTAATTTGCACCGTTAGAATAATAATAAGGACGTAATGTGAGAAGGTGTTCGTACTGGATCCAAAAGAGCTAAAATATTTTACATGAAAAAATTTATATTTCAAACTTTCCAACTGAAAATAATATCAAATTGATGTGAACCATTTTTTCTGTTTTGAGAAGTAGTGTCTCCGTTGTAACGGCCTCAACTGAAGAATTGTATAGTGTGGGTAACGCTGAGTTAGAACTCAGCGTTGGAAGGTCTCCCACTAAGTGGACCGATGACCTGGTGAGAGTAGCGGGAATGCGATGGATGCCAGGAGCTCATGGTGGTCAGGAGAGGTCTATGTCCAACAGTGGAAGTCCTTCGACTGAAATGATGATGAATATTGGCGAATATTAATGTTAAGAACTACATTTCCTAGTGGTCGGAAATGTAGTTCTTAACATTTTAACTACCCATATCACCTTGGCCTTAAAATACTCCAGATCTGACCTTTAACTCCTACGATGAGATATTATCGTATCGGTATTATTAGTCAGAATCAGTAAACAATTTCGCCCACGGCTTCTTATAAATTCCACGGAAAACCAATAGTTTATGCAATCTATTGGAAGTTCTAAAGTAATCTATACATAGTGTTACAGTATTGATACAAAAAAAGTTTTTTATTTTTGATACGCTCACCTTCTTTTTCTGTCCTGATAGTAAGCGACGATGTGGTTAACGATGGTACACGCTTTCCTAGAAGTAACCTATTAACTATTGACCTAAACACCCTCAGGTTGTAGCTATCAGGAAACACAGACACCGGCAAGAAATTCCAGTCTTTAGCACCTTAGTAACTTAAAGCATCTCCTGAACCCAAGTCCAACAGATGTCAGCAATCCGTAGGGGCCCAGCAGGGCAGATTCCAGCTAGGTTCGCGGGAATTTTCTGAAAAGGAAACCTGTAGCCTAACCGCCGAACCCAATTACCTATCTATCACATACCAGAGATAGAAAAATAAATGAAACAACAGAAAACATGTATAGTTTTTGTATTGTATCATTTGTTTTACTTTCTCCAGTATGCCAAAACTGGAGATAGATTTCATTGGGTAGTTAGTGTGGAAAGGGTAACTGAAGGGTACAGATATGGTTTTAGTTAGTAAAGATCGGACACGCTCTCACGCTCCACGCTGGCCCACGCTGAAAACCAGCGCAGTGGACTAGTCGCACTATATGTGTGCCTACAGCATTATAATTTGGGTGTCTTCAAGGCTAGAGTGAATAGGCTCTTAATAAACTAGTGCGCCTCACCATCTAAGATTGCATCACTGCTTACCATCAGGTGGGATCGCAGTCAAGCACTAGCTTATACAATTTAAAAAAAAAAAAAAAATATGCTGAGCGTTCGGCCGTTTTGCACGGACGTGGCGCATAATTCTTGCTGTTTTTTTTGTTGTTAACATGTTTTGTAAATTTGCCACTGTTCATGAAAATAAAGAGTTTTTCTTTCTTTCTCCACCCAGAACGGAAAAATTCCTTAAGAAAAAGGTATCGCCTAAACTACATACAAATAAACATGTTACATATTCGATCACAAAATTCCAGGAGGTAACATCTAAAATTTATTCAACATCTACCATGGGGCCAGGACCACACGAAATGTATATTTTATATATTTTCTATCATTTCCTCGTAATTCAATATCTTTTACCAACAAGTCCTATCCATTATTGCCAGTGTAAATATTACTGTGTGCGTTAGTGTGTGTAAGTGTGCGTGCTATGACGTGCAACAAGTTATATTATCGAACGAGACTTTCTATGTGTGAGTGTGTTTAGTCACCATTCGATTTTGAACTTTAAAGCTTGGCAGTTAGAGTTGGAATTCCAATGAGGGGTGGTTTTTCTACTGGTGTTAGAAGAGTTAAATTTGGGTTTTATGTCCAGGAGATAGGGTTGGAAATTGCTAGTTTTATTGCATTTATATGTCGCTAAGGATGCTAGGTGTCTTGTGGTCGATAGCTCGACAGTCGGTTACAAATTCAAAGGTTTGTTGCCAAGACGAAGCTTTTATTTAAAAACTAAATATTTTTCGTGAAACCTGCGACGAGGTTGCACTGCGAATGTTTTTGTGTTGTTAGTGACTTGTGTGACTGTAATGTCGAATGTGGAGTATTTTTGTATTAAATATGAATGGTCTCTTGCAGTTAGTTTCGCTATGCAGTCGCTGTGATATGATTTTTTTGGAGGTTATGTTTATTTGAACATCAATCTTCGATGTTAAAAGGAGAAACTGACTGTCCAAAATTCTCCCCTTCAGAGAATGACAACGGGTCCAATGTTTGTATGGAGAAACCTACATTTATGCAGGCGAGGTCGCTGGCAGAAACTTATTTATTTATATAAAAGGAGTAACTGACTGACTGACATATCAACGCACAGCTGAAACTACTGAGACCAAGAGCGTGAAATTTTGCACGAGAATTCTTTTTATGACATAGGGGAGTATGAAGAAAGTATACTCCAAAATTCAGCCCCTAAGTGAGTGTAAAGCTTGCATGGAGAAACCTACTACATTATAAGATGGATTATGTGTATTCTGTCCCACTGCAAGAAAATGGTCAAACATTTTTTTTTGCATCACTGTGGACCAGTGCTGTCTTAAAACGATTCTGTTAATAGCGTACTAGTTTATAATAAGCCCATTCACTTTGGCCTTGAAGACACCTAAATTATAATCGGACGGGAAGGCTATAGCAGGCAAATTATTCTAGACCTTCGATATACGCGGTATAAACGACTAGGCGAAATGCTAGTTACTGGTTTTATGACAAGTATAAGGCTTGGGCGCTCCTCAGATCGCTAGTTTATCAAAATGTAAATAGTTAATATTACTGAACAGAATAGGAATTATCAATAATTTACAATATTAACGCAATTTGTCGAGTATTGAACAGTTCACGCTGTGTGGGCTCAATTGGCGCAATTTATGTCACTTGGAACTGTGGAGGCTAGAATAAACTTTCGATTATATTATTCTGGGAAGTGTTTCTAAGTAATACTACCTAATAGTTTATCCTTTAAACTTATTAGTAGCGTTTTCTTGCAACTCCACTCTCCAGTCTCCAGTCTTGTCCAGCTCTGAGTAGAGCGACAGTGTCAAATTTTTACTGACTTAAACACCTCAGTGTTTCTTCAGTTGGCTCCATTTTTCCAGGATTCTATCATCAGATCCTGACCTATGTGCTTGGTGCTACCTGGGACGTGGGTATACCCTTTCAAACAAAAATAAAACTTCTTCGTCCTCGAGGAGAACATACATAAGAAAACTCTTTTTTTTAAGTTAGTTAAAAAGTAGTACAAGTTTTATAAAGCTACAAGATTCCCACTATTCAGAAACAAGCCTGCCGTCTTAGCATATGCTAAGTACATAATATGCTAAGTGCATATGCGATGGCACAAATTTGTTTTTTTTTATCCCTGTTCCATCATTCGACCACGGCAATGCCTCCTCACTGTAAGATTAAAAAAATAAGTCACTAAGCTAACACTTTTGCTCGCAACGGTACGTGTTTCGTAACGAGGTCGTAAAGTATCATCGCGCTCGCTACACAACTCGAGGGTAAGCAGGATACATCCGTCGAGTGCCAACTTCTTTGTAAACTTGCAAACATATTAGAACCTTTGCTTTAATAAACCAATTTACTAGTCAAGTTGTAAATCCAACTTTTTCTAGTTTTAGGTGAGTTTCCTGCACCTAATTCGTGCGGAAGAAACGCCCGAGTTTCACTGTTGTGCGAATTATATAGTTTTGTTTTAAGTCAGTAAAAGCCTGATATAATTTCCCGCTCCAACTTGAGCGGGAGAAGCCATGGAATGATTTCCCACCTTGAAGGCTGGCGAAGAGTTTGAACGACTGGCTGCTTCATTGCGTATCGCGGGTTTAAGAGCACGTAACACATATTTTCATGGCCCGCAAATACCTACTAATTGGTGTCTTGTCTATGTGAGTTTATGTGGACTAATTTCTAGAACGGAGCAAAATTTTTTTTTAAGTAAAACAAGCCAAAAACCTTTTTCGCACATTTACTGGGCGTTGGCGATAATATACGAACTGAGTACATATACGGCTCAAATATATAATAGAGCATAAGCTGAGTAAAGTCTACGTAAGCTGGAGGAATTGAATGTGAAAACTGGGTCGCAGCACTGGGAGGCAGTTAAAGTTTACACTGCTGTAAAATCTGACGATACTCGTATACTACATGACTGAAAGGTTCTGCGAGAGAGGAAATAAATAGGGAATTGATTAGTTTGTTGCGAACTTACGTTATCCTAACTTATAAAATGCTAATTTTGTATTTTAGTATGTAATTTTATATGAATTTTTACTACAGAAATCTTCTGATGACTCTCCCCGCTCTTGGGCGGAGCGGGAGGGCAGTATCAGACTTATACTGATTAAAACCTACTTCTGTTTCTTCTTTGCCTGCGTTCTTGGGCTTCGGGTTTCCCTTTTAGAAGCCAACCGATGGCTTCGACCCTGCTGGGCCCCTACGGGTTTGCTGACATCTCTTTGAGGCGCGCGTTTAGAATATAGCCGGACGGCAAGCTACCCATTGCTCGCCATCCTCTAGTCCACACCTACGGTGGCTGGAGACCAGGGTCGAGATCCCAGCGGTTGGAACGTAAGGAAATAGTCTATTCCCTGTAGGCCTAACTTATATAAAAATATGTATATTGAACTTTTGTATTTACCAGGCCAGGCCATTGCTCTTTTAAAAACATTATTTTAACAAAATACACGAATAACGTATATGCAATTAACTAAACGAATTACTCAGTAGATCAACTACTCACAAACACTAACTGAATTGCGCGCGTCCAATTTAAATGAGCGCTAATTATCTCGAGCGAGCGAACGCATTACTGAATTACTTTTTAATTTTATAACTAACTTTGTTCCGTGTTTTTCTAGGTGAATACAGGATAAATGCAGTTCTGATATAGAGGATTTTTTTATTTTAACACTGTTTGTTTTTTTTAAATGAACCACAAAAATTGCATTTTATTGTTATATCTATTGAGTAACTACTAGCCTCTGACCGATTTGGAAAAACTCTTTTTAGGGTTGCATGTCGTTCAAAATCGGTCGTTTAGTCGGCCGAAAGTACGTCTGGCCATCTGTCAAATTTGCAGTTCAGTATTGAATAGTAAGATAAAAATATAATTTTAATAATAACAGCAGGGCCGATGCCAATTTTTATAAAAGGAAACCCGTGGTCCTAGAAAGCAAAAGACAACTGAAGAATTGAGGCGTGGCTTTAGTCAGTAAGTAAAAGCCTACACTCCACCATAGAATAGGAGAAGTCATTAGATGCCTTTTCGCTTAAAAAAAACCCGCATATATATGTTTTTTGTTACCATAATATTATCCCATGTTGAGCTCCAAATTGCACACTTGAAATTTGGAATTTCACGAACTTGTAGGTTTTAACTTAGCAACGAATGCATCGTGATCAAACACTTAAAGAGAGAAAGAAAAACAATATTTTAAACGAAATGATGCAATCTTAAAACTAACTAACAATCAATCTCCCAGCAATTAAAAACTCTCCTATCAAAGTTTCACGCGAAACAAAAATAGAACATTGAAACTCCAGAATTCCGAAAGCCGTCGTACCTTACTTCACTTCGGGGTCAAGTGCAAGCACCCTGTCTCCCGTCTGATGACCCTAACGATCTCCCCGTCCCTTTCCATCTTCAACAACTACCATATCTCCATCTCTGTCTCGTGTCAACTTGTCAGTGCACACTTAGGTCTGAATGAGCGCAATCGCGGATTTTTTTTTTACTTTTTTGTTTTTTTTTTTCGAGTTCTGAGTATGTTTGGGTCCGTTTGTGGTGTTTAAGATGTTTTAAAAATTCTTTTTATGTAACCAATATGGTGATATGCGGGTAGAGTGATGTTGGATGGATGTTGTAGTGTCGAATTGTGTGGGGGCGTTTTTGAGGTCAAGCCAGCCGCTCGTTTTAAGGGTTATTTACGTGTTGGTTTATATTTGTCACAGTTCTTAGACTTTGTACTAAAATAGACCGAAATAGGTCGCAATTCAGACAGAAACTGTCTTGTTTGTGCGCTATTATTAGTAATTTTATCATGGGAGCGAAACCTAGACAAAAAGTCTAGTAAAATTACGAACGGTGTCAGAAGTTTCAAAATAGGTATCTGAGGCCTTACCACGAGCAACCCTTAAGGCGACCCATTTGAAGACTTAAACTGAACTGTTAAAGGGCTATATAGGTTATATACCTTCTTTCCTCTTTCTTGCCCGTATGCCTGTGTTTTCAACACATCAAGGCCTATTGCAGTATTTCTTTTACTATTTATTCACACAAGTAAAATTTTTAAATAGGAAAACCAACTTTTACGTCTTGGCTTGAAGAAGTCCCTCTCAATTCCAACTGGTAACAAAATACGTACAACTCAATCCAACGTAACAAATTATGACGTCAGCATTACTCCCTTATACAAACAAAGTCATTTCCCGCTCCGCTGCAGGAATTAGAGGGCCAGGTTATACAGAGAAAAGGCAGAATGTCCAGTCCAGCGTGGAGTTAGATTCTCTCGGTGGGCATGTCCAATCCAGGAAGAGGTCAGACTCTTTCGGTAGGCTCCACCAGGGCTGCAAATCTTGGGTTGAACGAAAGAGAACACTGGGATCCTGGAAATAGGCTAAGAAGGAAAAGGGGTGGGTTTTAGTCAGTAGAAGTCTGACAAGCCCTGTTCAGAGCGGAAGAAGACATTTTGATGATTTCCCACCTTTAAAAAACCAGGCTAGCAGATTGTTCGAAAGTTCAAAAGAGTAACTAAAGTAACATAGGTAGATTTAAGATAGTAAAATTCTGACATTCCTCCTCCCTGAACTGGGGGAAGACAGCGGCAGCAGCCATCGGTTGGTTAGGGCTCCAGGGACAGGTACCTATCTGTTCAAAATGCGAGGCACGGTGGAGTTGTCCCCCGCTTGAGTGGAGCAACGCCGTGTCCTTATGAAGGCAATCGGTGGTAGTGGCCTCTCGCGTCGGGCACTAGTTCAGGCTATGGTCCGGAGTCCGAAAATGGCAGGTGGTCGCCTCCTTCTACGACGCAGTAATGCAAGCGAACGAGAGGGCCACACGCGTGAGGGAACGAACATTGTCATGCTGCAGCCGCCTAACTCCCCGACCGCGACTACCAGCCAAGGTGGACGCGGGCTTGCAGACAGATTGGAAGATTTCCACCTAAAAACGGGACCTTTTGGTACCAGGCCAGCTGTCGACGTTTTTTTATTGAAATGATGATAATGTAACGCAAGGGAACAAAGGCCGTCTTAATGCCTTAGGGTCAGTTCACACCGAGACGCAACGCGACGCGACGATGCAGGAAGAGGCCAGTGATTTCGCGCTGCATCGCGTCGCGAATGTGAAAACGTTCCGCTGCGCAGCAAGATGCCGCGCGGCGTCACGAGGCAAGCCCTGCATGAAGCAACGTATTCTAAATTCTCACAATGAAATGTGTATCTTTTCGTGTAGTAAATAAAGTTCTATTTTGAGTCACTCTATTGAAATGTGCATGCAGCGTCGCGTCGCGTCGCGTCTCGGTGTGAGCTGACCCGTAGACATAACTACTACAATCAGTAACGTATTATATTATAATTTCCAAAAAGTGCCAATTTCGCATCGAATTAACCTTCTGCCATTACAAACCTAGGAATATACTATATTTACATCATTCTACATCTAATATTAAGTATTCGCTACAGCGTAGAAAGTTTTATGTAGCCAGCGAAACTTGCGTGCCGTCCGACACCTCGGGGCGGGTTTCACTGTTACCCCTTAAACTGAGATTTAGATCGGAAAAACGGCTTTCGGCGGAAAGTATCGTTTTTCGGATATTTTCCGTTCTTTGATGGATCGTGTTAAAAAATAACGTGCTAGATATTTTTTTCTTTTTTGGTATTTTTGGCGACTCTTTGTTGTTGATTTGCATGACCAGTTGGGTAGTGTTGATTTGTTAAAATCCTGTTTTTTTAAGGAGCCAAATAATCGATTTGACTTCACCCACTCTTGGGCGAAGCAGGAGGGCCCATCAGACTTTTACTGACTAAAACCTTCTTTGTTTCTTTCGTTCCAGGGCTCCGGGGTTGTTTCACAATACCAGTAGGCTTCGACCTTGCTGGTCATTTACGGTTTTGCAGACAGCTCCTTGAAGCGCGCGCGAAAAACAATGAAGGCAAGGACGCCGTGACATCTTTCAAAGCAAAGAAGGAACATGAGTGGATTTTAGTCAGTAAAAATCTGTTACTCTCACCCGCTACGTCCAAAGCGGGAGAAGTTATTAAATGATTATCGACCTCAAAAAAATCTTTCACAAATATTAAACGTTTCATTTAACTACAGTTAACTAATCTCCCATTAGCCACGCGGTGTGACCCCCCATATTTTAGTTGTAGCCCATCCATCAACCGTGGGGGGAAATGTTTCGCCGAATGCCTTCCTTCCTGAGGTATCAAAGTGCTGTTAATAACCGCTGCTAATATCCTACGATTGTGCTGTACAACTTGCAAAAAAAATGTTGGCCTTTAGCTAGGGTAAAAGAAGACCCAATTCTCTTGTGGAAATGCCCTACGAATTCTATGGTTTGACTGACTGACATATTAACGTACAGCCAAAACTAGGTCTTGGTGTGAAATTTTGTATAAGATTTCCTTTTTTGACGTAGAACGAGCATTAAGAAAGGATTTTCAAAAATTCAGCTGCCATTTTCAAAAACGTGGGTCGAAAGTTTGTTAACTCACTCTCACGCGAACTTTATTGTTTCTAGACGGCGATTTTTTAGTTTCGGTGAAAAAAACTCACTTTATTTACATACCGCCCATGACCAATATCTTTCCACCATTCGGATGACCCGACGTACGGCGAGTATCGTATCCACGCTTAAATTGTTAAGATCATTACAGTCCAGACGAAGCGTTTCGCTTAGTCGTTTATACCGCGTACATCGAAAGACTGGAACAATTTGTCTTCCCGTCCGATTATATTTGAGGTGCCTACAAGGCTAGAGTGATTAGGCTCTTAATAAACTAGTCCGCGTAACCAATAACGACTGCATCACTGCTTACCTTCAGGCGGGATCGAAGTCTAGCACTAGCTTATATTATTATAATAAATCGTGAGTTTTGACGCAACGTAACAAATCACGATTCATAACTGTTACATAGAAAAGACTAGAAAGATATCACATATTTTGAAACAATGTTGCCAATTTTTCAAAATGATACTTTAGAACATAGGCTCAAAAGATAATAAAAATGTCAAGTCAAAAATTCCCTAATCCAAACACATCACTATAATTTATACCATTTATTTTATGTCATATATTCGCCATTTAAAATTCACAACTCAAAATGGACGTTACATCAAAATGTCTAATCCCACAAAACTGACGGTGCCGCCAAAAACTAGCATTTTCAATGACAAGTTGATCCATCTAACGCGCCTCCCTGTCGTAAATATTACACAACACCAATATTGTCACTATAGTCTTTTTTACATAGCATGGATTGGGTGACAGCAGGACGAAAATATGTATCTTTTTAGATAAGAGAAAAGGATAGATAGCTACATTGTATGAATCTGACAGCTGTCACCGAAATCATTTTGTAACAAATTTAGTATAAATGAAACATTCAGAAGGATTCGTGCAAATGAAACTGGATGGAAAGAATAGGTTTATTCATCTTAATTTATAATGGTAAAGCCGTCGTTAATACACAAGTACATCGAAGGACTGGAACAATTTGCCTGTAATAATACATAATTATGTTGGTGCAACAAAACATAATAATATTAACAATGACAAGGATAGGAATTTTACAAAAAAAATAACCTAAAATGCAACCTTTTATTCACAAGAATAAATTTTTAAAAAGAAAGTTCAAAATAACAAAGTAAATACTAACGATAAAACTTTATACAGTAAATAGAAGTATAACATAAAAACAGCATAAGTGGCAATCTTTAAAAAGAACAGCTTCTTCCTAGCATAATCGGTGTTTGTTAATCCATCTTTTAAAACATATTTCCGTAAGGCTAAAGCCCATAGAACATTGTACTCACGCCAATCAATTTTATTGACATCAAAATCAAATATTTCTCGATCTACTTCAGATAAATTTTCGTATAAGGCTTCAGTATTCTTGTCGACAAAGTCAAAATTGTTTAACAGCACAAATGTCATTAGTTGAATTAACTTATTTGCTTTGGTGTATAGTTTCACGGCTCTGAAAAGTAAAAGAAGAGTAAATAAGAATTTTTAAGAGTGACTTTTCATAAACATCTCAAGCGTCTACCTGCTTTCATAATACAATTGTGTATCAGACAGACATCGACGCACAAACGGATACCAGGGATCAAGTACAATATTCTGAAAACCCTGTGGTCACTAAAAATGACACCTGGGTTGATAAAATCGTTATTCTAATAAAACTCGATGACATTTTAGATTAAAAAGATTTTAAACAGTTTAAATTAAAGTATAGTTTTTTTTAATGATTTATAAACCTGTCTGATGTCTGACAAACGGTTTATAAGGAGAATGTTTTTTTTTCCTGGGTATATATGTAAATCTCCATAAGATTATCTTATATTTTAGCTTAATAATACCCTAGTACAAATTCAACACCAGTTCTACAAGTCGGACGGTGGTAGACTATGTTCTTCCCAAAACTTTACTCTTTCTTTGGGTGGTGGGTCAAAGATGGCTTGTGTTCCACGTAGAAAGCTCTTTCGGCTCTTGAGCCTGCACGGGAATTGCAGTGGACTGTATGGAAAGCACTAAATCGGTTGCGCACCCAGGTAGTTCGCTGCACACACAATTTGGCCAAATGGGGTTTTATAGACCCGTCGGATACTCAATATGAGAGCGGTGATTCTGTTCAAAACATGAGCCACACGTTGGAGTGTCCCATGTTCCCAAACACCTGCACTTTGGAGGATTTAATGAATGCCTCCGATGCTGCAATTAACGTAGCTACTTACTGGGCCCAAACAACTTAACGAGTTAAGTTTAGTTAGGGAAAAGAAGACACTTAACGATATTGCTCTTACCGTCTTTGTTTTCCAAGAAGCAAGCAGACTCCATCTATGATATACGCAGGTATCATATGCAGCAACCAGTTGTATACCCAGTATATTGCAGGACTGTTTGTTTGCAAATAGAGACTGTAGGCCACCGCCATCGGTGGTGGAAAGTTCGGTATCGTGTCGTTCCTTAGCATGGGTAGCATTCTTCCTGTGGATATATTTTAAATTTTATTGGTTGGCTATAGGTGCTTATATAATTATGTCACCGGTTTATGTCGGGTAGAATGAGAGTTATATTTCAACTTGATATACCAGGACCAAATTTTTCATTTGCTTGTCAATTTAACCATTTTCATCATCTAGTAGTGTTTTTCTAGCTTATTTTTTACTCTCTCTTTAGAATGTAACACATTTTAAATTTAAACAAGTGCAAATATATTCGCTTTCATTATCTACTAGTATTTACATGGAGCGACTTTCTCAATCTAACGAAAACCATACTAAGACAGATTTGACTGCAAAACCCACCACAGGCAAATAAAATCAAGGTTGTAAAAATGCTGAAAAACTAACCTATATTGATTGGATTTCTCGGAGTTGTGTTCACGTTATATATCTTCAGGTTCCTCTCGCCAGCATCTCTTCTCTTAGCTGTCACCCATCCCGCAGCTATAGTAGCGTTCGTGACATAGTCCACGGGTATGAAATTTAACTGAGCTCTGTCGTCAACTAGCATCGCATGTACTAAACCCATGCCGACACTTAGGGCTAGCTGAAAAAGGTTTTTTTTCATATACACCAAGATTACAATACATATATACTCGTAAAAGGAAAACTAATAAAAAAATTGGCGCCCTTATCGCACTTTGCCATTTCTTCCAGGCAACCTGGAATGGACAGGGATGGCCTGGACTCAAAGTGTGCACGGTATACATTTGGTATAGTTAGTACACCATGTATCAGATATCGACGCGCAAATAAATTCCGTGATTCTGGATCATGATTCTGGATCCCCCCATGTTGGAATTTTTCGACAGCTTTAATTTTGTTCCTATAATTTTTTTTTTATCTGTACTATTTTAGATTATAAACTGTATAAAACGTGTTGTGTAATTAATTCATGATATTCGTTTTTGCATCGATGATGATGATGTCTGACATAAAGTGTATAAAATATTGAGTACCTCGTATAGCCAGATTTATTTGAATTGCGAAGGCTCGTTCCTTATAAGAATATCCTTCAATTTTATTTTAATTAATATGGCTTTTTAAGTCACTTCTGTTGATTTTTTTGTTGACGATGAACTAATAAAAGCGCAGTCCATGGTTCTAAATTATTAGACAGTCCGATTGCTATAGAAATTATGATATACTTACACCCGAAGCCCCATAAACACAATAAGCATCAGTCCATCCTGGATGTGGTTCTCGGATAGAATGTAGTACTGTAAAAAAAATATTATTATGGTTATACTTTAGAACCAAAACATACGTGCTATTGTAGAAACCAAGTCTTCAACCAAGTGAATAATTTTATATGATAGACAGAGCATGTAGGAACTATATTAAAACTAAAAAGATTTTACCATATAGTGCAGATATGAATCTTAAAATTTTGTTATGTTATTACAAAATGTACTTATATTTGAAATAACTTACCTAGATATTAACTTAGTTTGTGAGAAATTGGTGATTGAATTTTTGAATAGAAGTGCAATAAATATCTAAACTTTCATCGCATTTATTGAAGTCTACAAAGTCCTGGGATGTGAGAGAGAGAAAAACCTTTGCCTAACAGAGTAAAAGATATAGACAAAATAATGACTGATGAATGTATAATCAGTGAAACTAGAATTTTCCGAGTCATAAAGGTACTTACCGACAGCAGGTCTTACAACGCAAATGGGGAGGTCTTCGCTCATGCTACTGACCACCTCTTCAGCTACGGCCTTGGAAAACAAATAGTTGTTCAGCCAGGTTTTGGTCAGACTGAAAAAAACATACGAATATTATCACTATTAGCCGAAAGACGTCCACAATTGGACATAGGCTCTGCCTCAAGTAACGGTCTCGTGAACTTGCATTCATCAGACTCCCGCACCGTTATCAGGTCAGCGGTCGATAGAGGACGACGGGTGATAGAACAGAATGGAAGAAAAAAACATGTTGCGCCGAGCCCAAGTAATATGGGATAAGGGCAAGAAGAAGAAGAAGATCTCTCACCCAGGTGTAATGTCATCTAATCTTGACTCTTCAACTGACTCAGCTAGTTTGATCATCGTCTCCGGTGGGACAGGGCTGAGGTAGAACTCTTCTAATATATCAGTGTCGACTCGGTTGGTACAGGCGTGTGAAAATGCCGTTGATACGTGGACGTAGGACCTATGGGAAGTAAAATTTTAATTGTTAATCATAATATAGTAGTTTTACAGCTGGTTTCTCTAAAAGTTGAGCCGCTTGGAGCTAGACCAATAATACATCGCGTGTCAGATATCGACGCATAAACGAATACCATGAAACCAGTACATGATTCTGGATGTAGTAAAAATATTCGTCGGCTTTACACTAATGAAAAAAATTGTTCTTTTTTAATTTAACTGTATTAAATCATTACTTCCGTATACAATGTATCTCTAGATACATTAAAGTCTCATGTAGGACCTTATTGGCGATTGCTTACCCATTTTTTGACGGATAATAGACCTGCTGACTAAAACCCACTCCTGTTCCTTCTTTGCCTTTATTCCAGGGTCCGGGGTTCTCTTTCGTACAACTCAGGGCCTCAGAAGGCTTCGACCGTGCCGGGCCCCTACAGTTTGCTGACACTGTCTCTTTTAGGCGCGCGTGGCGTTGACAACATGGGCTTGGTCCGAAATATTACCGAAAGTCCGGACGGCGAGCTACCTGGGCCTACGGCAGCCGGAGGCGGGAACTACTGCTTTAATAGAACTCACTTGAGATTTTTACAAGCCTTGCCAAGCAGGAGAGCTTCTCTGGCCCCTCGTGTGTTGATCATGGTTGCCGCTCGTAACGGAGTGTCCAACCTCGTTGTCGCAGCCATGTGAAATATTATATTAACCTGCCATAAGAAAATAATTAAAGAAAGATTGAGCTGTCAAGAAGAATAGAATAGAAAGACCTTTATTCGAAACAGACACAGCACAACGATTACAAACCACAAGTAAAAAATAAAAAAATAATACAGAATGCGCCGTGCGTACCCGCACCGAAAGGGTGACCACCTCAGCAATTGCTGGGCGTCAGATACCCAGCGCTGGTTTTCAGTTGGCACCCCACA
Organism: Mythimna separata; assembly: GCA_030763345.1. Classification (NCBI taxonomy): domain Eukaryota; kingdom Metazoa; phylum Arthropoda; class Insecta; order Lepidoptera; family Noctuidae; genus Mythimna; species Mythimna separata. Next base: position 13,021,814 of record CM061192.1, read on the forward strand.
GTTGTCCACAGTTGTAACAGTGTTAGACTGTATTGTTAGTAACAAGAGTAAAGTGAAATGATAATATCGATGTTTTTTAAGTTGCATAATAATCCGTTCTTTATAAATAACCATTAGTTTGTCTAGACATCATCATCATCTGCGTAGCCTTTTCCCAACTATATTGGGGTCGGCTTCCAGTCAAGCCGGATTTAGCTGAATACCAGTATTTTACGAGGAGCGGCTGCCTACCAGACCTCCACAACCCATTAACTGGGGTAACACGGTACTTCATGGCAAGACTGGAGTCAGATTTACTGGCTTCTGACTATCCGTAACGACTACCAAAGATCTACAAATGTGCTTTCCGAGCTTTCCGAGGCACGGAGGAAACTCGTTTGTCTAGACATATCGGTACCTAATATGTAAATAATTGGTAAGTATTAGTTTATTTAACTACAGCGAAATATGAGTTTTAACTTGTTGCCTCAAGACATTTTACAAATAGCTCTGATATGATGATGATCCCACCTATGCAGTATGGTAAGCAGTGAAGCAATTGTTAATGTTGAAGCGCACTAGTTTATCTTAATAAACTAGTGCGCTTATTCACTCTAGCCTTGAAGACAACCAAATTATAATCATACGGGAAGACCGGAGCAGGTTAATTGTTCCAGTCTTTCGATGGAGCTTGTATAAACGGCAAGACGAAACGTTTAGCCCGGAGTAAGTTTCAGCAACGTAGGAGTGGATGGATACTGGGCCTGCATTGTAGTGTCCTATAGTAGAAAGGCGATGGCGGAATCATATTTAATCAACCGTGCGTCTACAGTTTTTTATTAAATACATTCTATGAAACAAACCAAGAAAAGATGGATGCATTGTGTAAGGAGCGATATGAAAGAAAAAGGAGTTAATGATAGTGTGGCGGCAGACAGTTAAGTTACGTAAAAATGAAATACGTTTTTTTCTGACAGAATGGCAGAAAAAAACGTGTTGCGCCGACCCCTAGTAATATGGGATAAGGGCAGGAAGAAGAAGAAGACACTCTTTGCAACAAACCTGGTCAGCGAGTATATCCCAGTCGTTGTTACTCAGGCCGAGTCTAAGTTGTGCCACGTCTCCTTCTATTGGTACTATCCTGTCTGCAAAACCTGGTTGTTGCTCCCGAAGTTTGTCATAGACCTGAAATGATAAACGAACGTGTTGTCATAATATCATCTCCTTGTGATCTTCACTTTTTTAATTTTAGTTTTTTTTTTTCATTTTGATTTTGACATTTAGATTTTTGACATTTTGAATTTGATATTTTGATTTGTACATTTTAATTTGACATTTTGGTTTTTTATTTTTTTGACATTTTGATTTTGACTTATTAATAACATTTATGATATTTGAATTGTATTAATAATGGTATTTGCAATAGTAACGATATAATATAATGTCTAATGATAATAATTTAATTTTTTCTATATTATTTCATAAATTTATTTAATTCAGTCGTTATTTTTTAAATTTTTTACTAAGTAATTATAAATGTTTGCATGTCGCAATGGCAAAATGTGGCTGAGCTTGTATGTACTATTAAGAACTATTGTGTGTACCCATGTTTGCAAAATAAATTTTTATTTTATTCTACTTTGTTTATTTATAATAATAATAATAAATAAATCGTTTATTATCAGGCAACTAAGGCCCATAGAGAAAAAAAAACACAAATAAATATTACAAAGTTAATACATATAAAAGTAATTATAGACAATTATTGCACACGAAGTGACGGCGTCGTATTTTGTACCACAAACGATTTAAAATTATGATGATTTTATGATGGACTTGCTTCTGGCAGAGTCGTCGTCTTCGTGCGATCCTATATCCAGGTTATGGTCCTCCCGTATGTTATTAAAAATATATATCTTTATTTTTATTTAATTAAATATAGTCTTAATACAGCCAAAACGGGGTAAATAGGAACAAAGGAGTGATTAGAGACAAACATTTAAAGGAGATTTTAACGTTGTTTACCAGTTTTTCCCATCATTTAAGTACTCCAATTTATTTATTAAATGTAACAAGTCGATGCTATGCTATAAAATAATAATGTAAACATATACGAAAGTGAACAATCTAATCATCTTAACCTTTTGTCTCTATTCACCCCTGGGTTCCTATTCACCCCGTTTGACGGTATAGATAGCCTCAATTTTTCATGCCTTTGCCTTTTTTATAAAGAGGTTAATTTGGTTACAACTGGAACCTCATAAATAATTAGCAAAAATTTAATAGCAGGTTTTTTTTGGCTCTTGGGCGGAGCGGAAGGGCGTGTCAGACTCTTACTGACTAAACCGAATATACTCACGGGTTCCTGTAGCATTTCATTGAACCTTTCCTCAATCTCTTTTTCTTTCTTGGGTCTCAGCAAAACGAACACTTTTGATACGGTAGTCGCTCTGAAAGGAAATTAAAATAAAATCATCGCTCTGTATGTTAATCGTAATCATTTATTAGTTTGCATGCATAAAACATAAGTATACGAATATTTTGCCTTCACATACGACATGCATAACGTGCCCATTTATTTTTTTTGTCAGAGCGGGATATCTGCGGAATTATGTAATAATTTTTTTTTTGTGTTTTACAAGTTTTTTATTGTAGAAGATAGAATAATTTAAAATAAGCAAACCAAATCAGTTGTAGCGTGAATAAATATAACCACAATTCTGAGCTGGGATTTTCGAAAAACGTCTTTAAAATATTTGAGCATTTGTCGATATTCAGAAAATAGTTTTTCAAAGGCTGAAACATGTTTATAACTCTCTCAAGTGCGGGCAATTAACGCAAGCCACCTTGTTTTACTGTAGCCCAGGCGGGGTGCCGCATTTCGATCGAAAAAATACATTTTGATTATCGTTTGGTCTGTTTGCAAAAGCGGGACAATTTCGGCCTCTTGGGGGACACCGGGACAGACTGCTTGAAAGCGGGACTGTCCCGCCGAAAGCGGGACTGTCCCGCCGAAAGCGGGACTGTCCCGCCGAAAGCGGGACGTGTGGTCACGTTAGACATGCATTACAGCTTTTGAATTTTCATTTCAATTAACCTATCACATACCCGCAAAACGAGACACAATAGTAAAACAATAACAGCGCGGTCTCATAGGACCGGTCGGGGATTTATGAATTAAAATCTATAATTATATTAAGTAAACATATCAGCATAGTAAATGTCGAAGTAATAAAAATAAAATAAAACTATACATATAAAGTTAAACGGAAATAAATAGTAAGTCAATCTGAATCCAAATAATAATGTCAAACAGATTAGCGGTATGTTAATCAATTAGTGAATTGTCATTGAGAAATGACAATGATGTCATATATTAGTTTCTTTCTTCAATAACATGTATTCACTGCATGAATTTCTGGTGAACAATTGTTATTATAACGTCAAAGAGTACTTAAAGGCAAAACATTTAGACATTGACTACAATAAAGATAATTTAATGACATAAAATCATAGGAGAATAAAAATCAATTTGACAAGCAATGATAATTTAATTTGACATCTGAATCTGGACCAATAATTTAATTAAATTTATTTTATTGTTAAGTTTATGATGTCTTTTATAGGTCATTTGACAATCGTTTTTAACAGCTTTAGAACATAAAACTAGGATCTTTGCATGCTTTGGATACTGCATGCATAAATTATTTTAAATATTGTTTAAGTCTCGCATCCATCGGATTTCCGGTGCAAGACGCACAGGACCGGTCGCTGTGGCGGCGCTTGGGGGAGGCTTATGTCCAGCAGTGGACGTCTTTCGGCTGAGATGATAATGATGATTTTTTATGTAAATATTTTTTCTTATTCTTATAGCATAGAGATCCAAACCAAAATTCCTCGCCTTTCTCTCAATACATTCTCACCTAAGGAGTTTCTCGATAAGCTGCTTGCCAAGGAAACCAGAGCCTCCCGTGACGAACACCGTGGCATCACTGTAGAACTGTTGAATGGCTGAGTCTCCTTGAGCCATCGCTTCGTTCATGGACTGGTTCCGAGCCATCAACTCGTTAATGAACGCTTGTGCTGGATCCATTGCTTCTGCTTGTGTCATTGCTAAAAATTAGATTAGTTCAGAATCAATAATAATAATCATCACCATTATCTACCTAGCCTTTTCCCAACTATATTGAGGTCGGTTTCCAATCAAGCTCACCGAATACCAGTATTTTACGAGGAGCAGCTGCCTACCAAACCTCCACAACCCATTAACTGGGGTAAAACGGTTCTTCATGGTAAGACTGGAGTCAGATTTACTGGCTTCTGACTATTCTTTACGACTGCCCAAGATCTACAAATGACAGCTGGGACCTACGGCTTAACGTGCTTTCCGAGGCACGGAGGAAACGTGTGACGGTTATAAACACCGTGGTGTCACTATACAACTGTTGTACGGCTGAGTCTCCTCGAGCCATGGCCTCGTCCATGGACTGGTTACGAGCCATCAACGCGTTGATGAACGCTTGTGCTGGATCCATTGCTTCTGCTTGTGTCATTGCTAAAATATAGATTGGTTGAGAATCAATAATAATAATACATTCATATATTTCAGGCTTGGCATACCCATACTTTTTTTTGTTAACCTATTCTGTCCCACTCCTAGGCAAAGGCCCGCGCTTCCTCTTGCCAGTTCTACCTTAATAAGATTAAATTAAATTACTCTCTATCTACCTCAGTATTACAATTAGGGAGTATTGTAATACTGTGTTATCTACATTACATTAAAATTACATTTCATTTGCAGTTTTAGTAATAAAATTAGAAAATAGATGATGGGCAGATGATTTTGTTTCCATCGTGGGTAAACCTAGATAATAGTCATCGGCATAAGGAAAAGAGGTTTACGCTTAGCAGTTGGTAGTCGGGGGTGATGATGATGAGACGATATCTAATTCCAAAGAAACTTATCAAAAAGGTTTTCTTTTAGGGTAGCTGCCAATATATGCATCTGACTCTTGTAAAGATTTATATGTAGTTTGGAGCACCCTAAAACCATGGCTTTGTTTAGGATATATGATTATTTTTTATCAGTAGTAAATTCTCATAATTCTATTAAAGTCGATATTCTTGCCAGGGTTGCGAATTACGATTATGAAAAAAAGATACTTATGTATTTTTTTTCTAGATTATTATTGTTTTTTTTTAGATTTAAGTTTTTTAAGTTGTCTTATTATTTTCGTATACTTACAATAAAGTTTATACTATTATATTTTATTCAACTTACCAGAAAAACTAAACACTACTGATGACCACAAGTGTTCTAAGCGACGACCAGACAGAATATGTCACCTGTGACTAATAAAACATTTTGTAAACAATTAAGTTTATTCTATTTTGTATTAAAATAATCATGCATTAGCTGCGTACATAATTAATGTTGCGCTATGTCATTTTAGTTAGGTAATTAAAATTTACCTAACTAAAGGTACCTGTGCTTATTACCGAGTGCTTATCGAGTTGTTCGTGATTTTAGCAAGCAGCTAGTCGACTCTTCACGTGACCAGAGGGCTGGGCTGTTTTTCGGCCAATGACTCAGCATTGCCATCCAACGTGGCAATGCTGCCAGCGTTCTGGGCACTATTCCTGTTGACATCGACGTGGATGAGTTTCTTGATGCCCAGTAAATCACTTTTTTTGTATATACATATATATAGGTTTGTACATACTTTTATCTTTAGTTTGTATATAGGTATATCTATTAAGTCATTTTTTAGTTTAATATGTAAATAATTCAATTATGAAAAAAAAAATAAAAAAAAATATTATATTATTTTTTTTCCAACTTACAACTATCTTTACAGGGTAACCTAATGCGATAGAGTATTTTTCCTTGTTAGCATACTTAATATTAATCTTAATAAACTATAGTTAGTAATAATCATGCTTTACTTAATTTATAACAAATAACAAATAAGGCATTAATTGTGAATTCACTCAGAGAACAATAGAATATGTCCGTATCACTTGCTATGAGGTTGAGAGCGCGGAGCGCCCGCGTCCACCAATACTGCTGAGCGTGCCCGTCTACTGGCTGTGGGTGAATGGGAGTCGGGCCTCTGGCTACAGGTACTGCCGTCGCTCAATATAGGTACTATGCTGAGTGACGCCACTTTCCGGATCGCTACATGCTTGCGTCTGGGTGCTCCTTGTGGAGCTCCACATCGATGTCAATGCGGTGAAGCAGTCGACCGCCTCGGATATCATGGTCTATCCTGCAGTAGGAGCGCTGGTCGGATAGCTAGGCACGCTAGCATAAATGACATTATCCGTCGAGCTCTTGTCACCGCCGGGGTGCCAGCTGTTTTAGAACCTAATGGCTTGGCACGCGACGATGGGAAGAGGCCAGACGGGATGACCATAATGCCTTGGAAGTTGGGTAGGCCTTTGGTGTGGGATGCAACTTGTGTCGACACCCTTGCGCCATCCCATGTTCTGAGTACGGCGGGCTGTGCTGGGGCTGCTGCTGCAGGCGCAGAAAACCTCAAGCGGCGCAAATATAACAACCTTATCGGGAGTTACATGTTTGAGCCGTTTGGGGTTGAAACACTGGGGCCTTGGGGTCCGAGTGTTCATCGAGTTGTTCGCGAAATTAGCAAACAACTAGTCGACTCTTCACGTGACCAGAGGGCTGGGCTGTTTTTCGGCCAACGAATCAGCATTGCCATCCAACGTGGCAATGCTGCCAGCGTTCTGGGCACTATTCCTGTTGACATCGACGTGGATGAATTTTTTGATGCCCAGTAAATGCCTTTTTTTTGTATATATATTTACGTTTGTACATACTTTTATCTTTAGTTCGTATATACAACGTGTAACGTTAAATGCGCAAAACCTGAAATTAGTTTGTTCAGAATAACGAGCAGAAGCAATAAAACCACTTTTTAATATAGGTCACATTTTTCAAAAAAAATTAATTAAAAATTTTGCTTTGTCTATTTATTAACAAATCAAGTCATCACTTGCATAAACCTGCGTAAATAGGTAAACAAACACAAATGGTTGTCATCCAATTTAGATTTTCTCATAAACGGGATAATAATCATACTCCTTTCGATGTAAATACGAATTTTAAACAAACTAAAACAGCACATAAAACCTTCAATTTTTTTTTAATATTTTTTTTTGTCTCAGTATTATGTCAATTGGATCAAAAATCGTTTGGGGTGTCTGAGGTTTTGCGCATTTAAAGTTACACGTTGTATATCTATTAAGTTATTAATATTTAAATAATATTTAAATATCTATTATAAATAAATTAATACATTATTTTACGATTTATGTTTAAATTCCACATTATTGGTGCTATCAATTCGAGCATAACTTTTTTGCCTATGGACCGACCATGATGGTATTTTTTGTATTGAGTTATGTTTTGACTCCCAAAAAATTTAATGTTCTAAACAATACTTATTATAAAGAATAAAGAAATAGATAGGTACAAAAGTGATCCCTGATTCCACAGAAATTTCTAGAAATATAAGAAATTTATTACAAAAAAAAATCGAATGGAATGGTCGCAAGACCGCGTGAAAAACTAGTTAAAGAATTCAAATTGTTAATCAGCAATTTTATTAATTAATTTAAATTATTTAATTCATTGATATGTTTTGATAGGTACGTCTGCGTGCATTGTTTGTATGGAAATTAAAGAATTAGTTGCATTGTACGTCGGTAAAGTATGCACTTTGATCTTTTTAGTTATTCACAGACAAAATTGTAGCGATATTCTGGTGATTGACATCGGCAAAATTGTTTATGAAACAATATCACGTCCAGTTAGTGCATCATCATCCGCCTAGCCTTTTCCCAACTATATTGGGTTCGGCTTCCAGTCAAGTCGGATTTAGCTGAATACCAGTATTTTACGAGGAGCGGCTGCCTACCAGACTTCCACAACCCATTAACTGGGATAATACGGTACTTCATTGCAAGACTGGAGTCAGATTTACTGGCTTCTAACTATCCGTAACGACTGCCAAAGATCTACAAATGACAGCCGGGACCTACGGCTTAACGTGCTTTCCGAGGCATGGAGGGAATTTGGTATGTTAAGATAAAGAAAAAGTAATAATAAGTAGTTTAAGATGGTCACCCATCCACAGACCAAGCTTGGCAAGCGTTGTTTAACCTTGTAGATCGACCCGTGTGGCTGTTATTATTTAGCCACGAGCATGTTGTTACACATCTTTCTGGCTTCTAACTATCCGTAACGACTGCCAAAGATCTACAAATTACAGCCGGGACCTACGGATTAACGTGCTTTCCGAGGCACGGAGGGAACTCGTTATGTTAAGATGGTCACCCATCCACAGACCAACCTTGGCAAGTGTTGCTTAAACTTGAAGATCAATCCGTGTGGCTGTTATTATCTTGCCACGAGCTCTTCATCGCGTCCAGTTAGTGCAGTTGTGTCTATATTACACAAATAAGACCTACTGTACACGGAAAGATTCATAGACGCATATTCGTCACTATACGCGCGACAAGAGCTGCCGTTTGTGGATCTTTGGCAGTCGTTTTGGATAGTCAGAAGCCAGTAAATTTCACCTCCAGTCTTGCTATGAAGCTAAATCCGACTTGACTGGAAGCCGACCCCAATATAGTTGGAAAAGGGAGATGATGATGATGACGAATATGCGTCTGTGAAGCAATGCGTCCGCGGGCAATAGTGGCCTATAACTGCCCACGGACGAATGCAGGAGAAGTATCTACTGCTTTATTTATTGAGGTGGAAAATCAACCTTCTAAACAACTGTAGCGAGAAGGAGTATCATATTTTTAATAAGTTGATGTTAAGTTTATACAACTGTTTTTGGGTGGGAAATCACCCAAAGAAATGGCATGACTTCACCGTATCCTCCACCGTGTCCTCAGGGTCCACTCAATGGTGATACCCTGGAGTTTATTCGATCCGATACAGGAACCTCCCGAGCTTACCATGTTTGGTTCGGTAAGAATTTGCGTCATGCGAAAGGTGAGAATACCATTACATCTTTCCAGTCACTCCTCAAAGAAGGAATTTACCGCCATAATTAGCCATAATCATATTTCCGCACCCCTCTTATCGGAGAATTTTCGTGCTGGCCCTGTTTGGACTGCTAGAATTATCCTGAAGATAAGTTTCATTGAGATAAGTTCCGACCTCACATAAGTGAAGCCACTAGCAGAAGCTAACTACTAGCTAAATACTATATACATAAAATGGACCATAAGACTTACGATACATGTCTCGGTTTGGAGATTTTTTTAAATTCCTAGGATTCGTTTCATTGGAATGATTTTTGACCTAACATAAATAAAGCTGCTAGTGGGCACTACTATCTATCACATAAATATCTCAATTCAGTACTATCTACACTAACAAAAACTGCCCAAAACAGATGATAAACCAATCAGTGCCAATCTAAAACCCATCTATTTATTAACACTAACATAGACCGACTAGGCAAAGATATAACTAATTGTTATTGCTCAATGGCTGGCGATTAAACTGCGAGGTTAAGATGAATTTGGAGAGGTGGGTTCATCATCATCTTCCTGCCCTTGTCCCGTTTTATTTGGAGTCGGCGCAACACGTTTTTTCTTCCATTCTGTCCTGTCACTCGTCACGCTATCACTCACTCCCTTTTCTTCCATATCACTTCTCACACAATCCATCCATCTTTTCTTTGGCCTCCCTCTCCCTCTCCATCCATCCACATGTAAACTCATTACGGTTACGGGATTGATTGAAAGAGTCAACATGTCCCTGGAATGCCAAAAGCAAGAAACATCCGATGCGGGCCTAAATCATCGACAGCGCGAGGTGGTGTTGTGTGTGTGTAGAGCAGCTAGTTGTGCAGGATTGGTAGCATAGCAGATGACGTTTGTCAAGTACTACGCGCTACGTAGCGGCTTCATACAGGCACTGTGTTAGAGATGGGTCAAGGAAGCCCCGTTTGGTCAAATTGTATTGGCATTAAAATGTTACGCAGAGGGTGACAGCCGACATAATTTCACTAAATCTTACCCAGTCACGCTTGATGGAAACAAAATTAATTTTCCGCCCAACGTGCAAAATAAAATTTCATAACAGACACGCAGAAGCACACAAACAGAAGCAATCGCTAGACAAACACATAATTTAATTACTAAAATAAAACAATAAACAATACTGCCTGATTGTTACCAAGAGTAATTAATGATTTCCATCAAAACACCACAATATTGCAATTTTAACCCAATCACAGTTACGCAAGGTTGAATTTTGTATGTGACAGAATTTAATCTACAGTCGATTGGAAGACAATAGCGAGTAGACTGGTCTGTCCATCTGTCCGTTCATTAGGCACGCAATCTCAACTCGAAAACAACTTTGACGAATTAATATTCGTCAAAATTGTCAGGTTTCTTGATTACTGCCGGCAGTGTAGGGTGGCGAAGCTATGGGGTGGTTTAGGATTGTCCTGTGATTTTGTTCGAATGTGTTTTTGGAATTACCTTTTTTAATTTACAGTTCTTGACACGTAGTATTTTTTTTAAAAAAAAGGAGGCATTGCCTAAAATAAAATAACAAATGGTCAGAACTTTTAATTATTTGAAAAATGCTTTTTCTTTTTGTTTCACATAACATTTGCTAGGTAAAATTATTTTTTATACATTAGTCCTAATTTTCTGATTCCTTAGCAAGTATTAACTATATCATAGGGTGCCTTAGCCTATTTTTATAATTACAGTTTTATGTCAGAAGTGAGCTTTAAAATAAAATACTTCACGTTTTAACTACAATTAAAAATTTAGTGTTAACTGTTTTACAAGTTACAAATATACAATTAAAATTAGATAGGTATAATAAAACGTTGCCGGAGTTTGTGTTTCCTGATAGAGCTACAACCTTTGGGTCTTTCAGTCAAGAGGGAAAGGGGGTCACTTCTAGGCAAGCGTGCTCCATCATCTAAATAATACATCATCACTTGGTCAAGTGGTCAAGTGTAAGCCTATCAATAATAAAAAAAAGTAACAATTCTAACCAAGTTAAAACTTAAGAATATTAAATAAACAGAAATTGTCGTAGCCATTTGTTAGCACGAAATTACCCCATTAGACAGACTTCCCCTTTATTAATTAAATGTAAATGACATTTTTAAAATATACTTACCCTTATCATTAGGATTATTCTTACTAATGTATGCAGGAATTTATAATTAAGATCCAACCCGAGATACATTTCCATACAAGGTTTTACGTGATTATGACGTTGTTACACATCTTTCTCTTAATATTTTGTACGCAAAGAACATTGAAACCAAAACTATATGTAAAATTAATCTGGTTTAATTTAACATCATCATCTGCCTAGCCTTTCCCAACTATATAGGGGTCGGCTTCCAGTCAAGCCGGATTTAGCTGAATACCAGTATTTTACGAGAACCGGCTGCCTACCAGACCTCCACAACCCATTAACTGGGGTAACGCGGTACCTACTTCATGGCAAGAATGGCAAGTCAGATTTACTAGCTTCTGACTATCCGTAACGACTGCCAAAGATCTACAAATGACAGCCGAGACCCACAGCTTAACGTGCTTTCCGAGGCACGGAGGAAACTCGTTATGTTAAGATGGTCACCCATCCACAGACCAACCTTGGCAAGCGTTGCTTAACCTTGAAGATCGACGCGTGCGGCTATTATTATTTAGCCATGAGCTCTTCTGGGTTAATTTAACATGTATTTAAAAAAATGCCTCTAGACATCTGAAAATCTACAATTTTGGGTCAACTTTGATAGTTTATAACTTAACTCATAAATTAAAAACATACTACACATTTAATCTAGAGTTTGAACTTTTTCTAAAAACTTTTAAGGTAGGACTTTGTTCTCAGACGTTTTGCACGGATGTGACGCATATTTTCCCTACAAAAAAGTTTATAATTGTAATTTTTCATCCCGTAAACATTGTGTTATGTTTTTCTTTCTTTCTGTTTGAAGCAAACTTGCAGCGGTTACCAGAGTTGTGTAGAAATAGTCTCTAAAGAAATCAAGAATTATTGAGATGCGGTGAAATAATGGAAAAGTGGCGAATATAGAAATAATGTCAGCGGCTTCGTCCGCGTCAAAATAGAAAATTATCTCAAGGCTAGCAATAAACTTCCAGGATATATGTATATACTATACATATGTATGTGTATACCAGGACATATGTATTTATATAATACGTCTTGCTCCTGGACACGCGATTTAATCAAATAAAAATTTAAAATCAGTTATTCTCTATCAGACAGTAGTACATTTAATAAGGGTTCTTAGTTGACTACAGGACCCTAAAAAGCAGGATAAAAATAAAATTATAAACCAAAAATAAAACAGTGAATCGTAATATTAAATAAATTCAAATCAAAATCACATTATTTAATTTAATAAGTAACTGGGCTGGTTTGAATACTAGAAAGTGGTGAAAGTGACATTGATATAAAGAAAAAAATATTCACTCAACACTAAAACCGATAGAAACAATTGATTTAGATTGGAACAATTTGCCTGCTGCGGTCTTTCCGTCCTATTATAATTCGGGTATCTTCAAGACTAGAGTGAATAAGCTCCTAATAAACTAGTGTGCCTCACCATCAACGATTGCATCACTGCTTACCATCAGGTGGGATTGCAATCAAGCACTAAAAAACTGGGGAGAGAGACTGCAAAGGAAAAGTAAAAATACAAATAGAAATTGACACTGTATATTTGTACAAAAGAGGCCTAAAGTTAATACTTGAGGTACATTAAACTATCACTTAATTAAAGCTTAAGTTACATCTTATTACCCGGTGACTAGTAAGTATTGTAGAAACATACAAAAAGAAAGCCATAGTTAATCTGGTAAATCATATAGCTTTAAATTAAGAACAAAATAATGTAGTATATCTAAAGCATATCTTACAAATAGTTTCAATTAACAGATCTCACTTGTCCTGTACTGGAAAATTTATAACCAGGGACATATAAAAAAACAAATACATTCGATACCTGACACTTAAAAACAGTAGACAAAATTAATATTTCTAAAAAATCATAATCAAAAAACCGCATTATAAATTTCCAAATTTCCATCGTAGTGTATAAAAATTAAAATAGGTAACAATTAGGTTCAAAAATAGTTAACAGTAAACTTCTACAAAAAATTCGCAAGTAAAAACATAAATCAATTATTAGGTACACCGATAAGGCATTTTAACAAAACGACAGAAGTTACATAAATACATCTTTCTAAGCTTAATACATCCATACTATTGTTTATCAAGACATGTCTTGATTTTGAAATTTTTAAGTCACGCACTTTAATTCACTATCGACAAACTATACAAAAATAATAATCACGACATGGTTTTTTTAACCGATTTTTATAATACTCATAACATACAGTTCGATTACTCTTTAACAAAGGAACAAATATAGAAATAACAATCACTTGCAAGCAGAATGATATAGCTCGTGCTAACTCTGCAAGATTAAACGAATCCCATATGAGAAACGTAAAAACAATACTATTACTGAAAATAACCATAGCCGTAGCTGTACATAAACGACTTAAATTTTGTTTAAATTTTTCTTTTTTAGTAACCGCACATACATTTGAAGCTTTACAAGGAAATAGAGAACATAACAATCTGATTAAAATGATCAAATTAGTAAACACAGGCAGAAATACGCATACAACAAAAATATATAAACATACTAATAAAATTATTTCTTGTGCGTTATTTTGTTCTTCCCATTTACTGAAGAGTAAAAGCAAAGATAATATTAACAAAACTGTCAAAGGCACACCCCATGCAAAAAGAAAACTTTTAAGATATTTCCTTGTAAAATCTTTATAGAAAACCTTCACAAGATCAATGTAAAATATGTAAAACATTACCACCAACCAATTGCTGTAGACTATTGATAGAAATCTAATGATAAACTGATATAAATATATGAATTTTTTGTCAACGTTTCGGTTGCAATGCATTATAGTTAGTGTCACAACAATTAAACGAAGTATATTAATTAGAATTGCGTTAAGGTACACGTAGTTGTTGAAATTGCGAAACTTTTTGATGAGGCACCACGATATCACTCCGTATATGAACGTTGGTAGGCACAAGATGTACAGAACGCAGTGGACAATCAAATAGAGGGTAAAATTTTCCACGTAAGTTATACAGTCGATAGTGTTGAGCTCTGAGGATTCGGTGACATCTATAACAGCCATTATTCTTAATTTCAACACTGACACAATTCAATATTTTATAAATAATTTTCTTTAAAAAAAGTTACGTAATAGGCAGAGGTGTGACCCCCAACACAGTCGGTGAAATAATAAAAGTTATTGATGGCACAGGGAAAACAAACAAATACAGTTAAGCCAAATTTAGTCACAGAGATAATCGATTCTGTCAACCTGCCTTATCATTGGGATTCTTAATTGAGGTAGTGGTCGATAATAGCCTTTGATAACAGTGTCACATTCATTGCTTTATTAAAATTGTTTCTATAAAAATCACGTTTTATCTGGCCATCAGTCATATAATTAAAAATATTGTTGTGCCATATCAACCATGTGATTTTTTGGTATATCGAAAAAGTCTGTTTAGTAAATTTTTACCATTACAAGTAAAACTTTTCATTAAACTAATCCATAAGACTAAACTTTTGTCTGTTTTTAAAATCGATTTTGTAATAGATTTTTATTTGCCACTATCACTTTATCATCACTTTCTAATTGTTACAACTTTTAAGTCGATGGCTTAATTTGGTGTAATTTATCGATTATTAAAAAAGTTTCTTTGACAAATTTTAAAGCAAAATACAGTACAATTGTGGATCGACAACAAACAAGGGTGTGTCAAACAAAGTCTGTCGCCCTTGTACGACAAGCTGGAAACTGCGGAGGGGCAGAAGCTTATTTTTAAGCTGGCGCGTGCCCGGGAAAAAGCTACACGGGACATTAGCAAATGTCTTTGTGTAAGGGACGCCCAGGGTAAGCTGCTCTATGATGCTCCTTCTGTTAAGGAGAGATGGTGTACATACTTCTCGGAGCTGTCTAATAAACAGCATCCCCACAACCTTCCTCCCGAACCGCCTCCTAACCTCGGACTTATTTCCCCTATTTCCCCCGACGAAACCCGCATTGCTCTTCGCCGCATGAAGAACCGGAAATCGATTGGGCCTGACAATGTGCCAATTGAGGTGTGGAAGGCGATGGGCTCACATGGTGTGGACCTTCTGACTGATCTTTATAACCGCATCCTGACCACCAAGGAAATGCCAAACCAGTGGCGACTAAGCCTGATTATCCCGGTCCACAAAGGCAAAGGTAGCGTACAGGATTGCAGTAACTACCGCGGTATCAAGATCATGTGCCACACCATGAAGCTCTTCGAGCGCATCATTGACACAAGGCTCCGTAGCGAGTGCACTATCTCTGAGTGTCAATATGGCTTCCGGGCGGGTAACAGCACCATGGATGCAGTGTTCGCCTTACGGACTCTGTCTGAGGCTTACAGAGAGAGAAGGAGAGCTCTGCATATGGCCTTTTTAGACCTGCAGAAGGCCTTCGACTGTATACCTCGGCAGGCTATCTGGTGGGCGCTCCGCTTCAAGGGTGTTCCCGAGGCCTATATTGACATTATCAGAGATATGTACCGCGATTCCGTGTCCTTTGTCCAGACCGCTGTTGGCGAATCCAATGTCTTTCCATTATCTGTTGGCGTTCACCAAGGTTCGGCTCTAAGCCCGTTCTTGTTTAACGTTGTGCTTGATGTAGTTACGGCAAACATCCAGGATCAGCCTCCATGGCTAATGATGTATGCCGATGACATCGCCCTCGTTAGCCAGAACAAAGCCCATCTTGAGCGCAGGGTCAACATTTGGAAAGACACGCTGGAAAACGGCGGTCTGAGACTAAATGTGGCGAAGACTGAGTACATGTCCTGTGGTGGCACGGATTCAAGTACTATCCGGATAGGGTCGGATTTGATCGCTAAGTCTGATAAGTTCCGGTACCTTGGATCCGTGCTGCACGAGTCTGGCAGCATGGATGACGATGTCCAAGCACGTATAGGCGCGGCATGGGCAAAATGGCGCGAGGTAACGGGCGTTTTATGTGACCGTAAAATGCCTCCGAGGCTCAAAGGGCAGATATATAAATGCATCATACGGCCTGTCCTCCTGTACGGTGACGAATGTTGGCCAGCACTAAGCAGACACACCCAGGAGCTTCGCGTCACGGAGATGAAGATGCTGAGGTGGATGAGCGGCGTAACGCGATCCGATCGCATACGCAACTCATTCATCCGAGGTAGTCTTGGTGTCCGTGACGTGGGGGAAAAACTGCAAGAGTGTCGTCTGCGATGGTATGGCCACATCATGCGCCGCCCTAGGGAGTACGTTGGTCGGAGATGCATGGATATGGCTGTCCTTGGGGCTAGGTCCCGTGGTCGCCCTCGCAAGCGCTGGCTGGACGTCGTCAAGTCCGACATGAGAGCCAATGGCCTCACTGAGAAGGATGTTAAAGATCGGGCAAAGTGGAGAAAACTTAGTCGGAAGGCGGACCCTGGCAATGGCCGGGATTAACGCCAGGCAGAAGAAGAAGAAGAAGAAGAACAAACAAGGGTGTGTGTTGTTGCTAATGTTATAAGATCCCCAAGATTTATAGTGAACCAACACTTAACGTTTATAATAATAACAATTTAATTAATTTATTAAGGTAATATTGATGTAATGATTGTAAAAATCTTATCATTTATCCGATTCAGATTGCAATTACTCATAATCAATATCCTAACCCTATTCCATTACTATCCTAACTTGATGCTTTAGGATAGAGCAGTCATTAGGATAGAAGTTCAATACTATTGCTTAGGCTGCTTAATATGGAGGCTACATTTTTACCCAAAATGACAGCGAATCTGTACGCGTCTCTATGAACATATCACATGCTCTGCAAAAATTTGGGTGTCCCAATAACATCCTGAAGCCGTCGTTGTATTGAATGCGGAAGATAATAAGGGTTTTTTGCCTGTATATTGTCCACAAGCTGCAGCAATATAAAAATTTTAGCAGTATGCTTCAGAAAGCTTAAGCCTTACCTACTTCGAGCAAGTTGTAAATGTTCTGACCAGCATATTCCTTCTCACCATCAACGTCCAAGCGTATCAGGAAACAATTTGTTGATCAAACAAGATAAATTATTACGTCGTGGACCTTAATGACTGAATCTTATAATACTCTTGCCACAACACCCGATTACTTTTTACTAAAGGAACAAACAACGAAAGGAATACTACTTGTAAGCAAAAAGAAGCTGCTCGCACTACATCTGATGCGTTCCATAGATCCCAAATAATCATCGTTAATACAAATATGTTGCTTATCACAAACATGGCCGTCGCTGTACACAAGCGACTCAAATTTTGTTTAATTCTTTCTTTTTTAGAAATTGTATAAATCTTTTTATCTCTACAAGGAAACAAAGAATTCACAACTTTGATATATAGAGTCAAATTGATAAGAGCAGGAAGAATGTGGCATATAATTAAAATGCCTCCATGCAAAACACCCATCAGTTCTGTTATTCTATCACAGTCTTCAGTTAGTTCGATACACATCAATACTAATCTACAAACGACCATTATTACAAAAGGCAAACCCCAGGCAAATAACGAGCTTTTAAGATACTTCCTCTGAATTTCTTTGTGAAAAACTTTAACAATGTCAACGTAAAATATGTAACACATCACCACTAGCCAATAGTTATAAACGGTAGAGAAAAACGTGAAGAGGAAGAAGAAATAGTTCGTGTATTGAAACAGTACTAGCATATACTCGCTACCTTGTATTAAAGTAACCGTGACTAGGGTTAAACGTAATACATTCACTAAAGTTGCACTGAGATACACGTAGTTATTGAAATTACGAAACTTTCTGATGAGGCTCCACGATATCACTCCGTAGATGAAAGTAGTTAAGGTCATAGAGCACTGAAAATAGTGTGCAATAATAAAGAGGATCTGGTTTGTGCTGCGCCCAGCTGTACTGTTATCACTCACTATACTGTTTTCTATGTTTTTGACATGATCAGCCATGACGACCATCAGACGCTATGGGGCTGATTATCATCTGCCATTTTGATTTTTGTTATCAAAATTTTAGCAACAATTTTAGGAGATGCGACACTAAACACTTGCCAAATATTATAGCTTCCAGATCGGACATTGTTTTAACAGCGTTAGAACCAGACTAACGTACAAAGAAAATTGTGGGCACTTGAATATATCTATCTAGCTATCTTGTTTTATCAGAACAGGCAATAATTACACTAGTAGTCAACAACAGTCAATAATGCTTGATATCGTGTATGTATTGCCCTATTTTATATTAATATAAGAACGTTAATAAAAAGAATGATTCGTCCATGTACGTGAAAATGTACGAGTAGGTTAAGCTTATCAAAAACGATGATGTTATGAGTAAGCTAAAATTTCTGACGATTATAAATGATTCACGTAAGGGAAGTGAATGACAAAACCTAAATGCGTACACAACAACATGACAATGTATGGGCGCGTTTTAAACATGAAATCAAATCCAAAATTCAAATTCGATTTTTTTATATTTCACTTAGGTATAAATGCATTTCTTTTTATTGAAATTCCCTGGTTTCTAAGATAGTTAAAAACTTTATCACTGGAGCCTGTACATTTCCGATGATACTGATACAATTATGAAATTTATTCAAATTAGAATAGTAAATAAATTTAAAATGGAAATTAAATTAATGTCAGAACAAGAAAAAAGTCAAAAACAACAACAAGTCAAAACAATTATGATGATGAAATGTAAATTGTCTGTTTAACTTGTGCAAAATATGCAAAAAAAGAATGCTATGCACTAGATCTTTCACCAACAAGATTAATAATCATGGTTTGACGTCGATCACGACGTTGTAAACATTCTTAAAGTTATAGAAGAACGATGTCACAATTTTGTTATTATTACCTACCATTATCGATCACCAAATCAATAAAAATCACGACATGTTTCTATTTGCTCGATTCTTAAAATACTCGTGCCATAACGTCCGATTACTTTTTACTAAAGGAAGAAATAATGATAGTACTACTAGATGCAAGCAAAATAAAATAGCTCGTACTATATCTGAAAAATTACTGTAACCCCAAAGAGTTATTGTCAACAAAAATACGTTGCTTAATAGAAACATAGCCGTTGCTGTGCACAGACGACTTAAGTTTTGTTTTCTTCTTTCTTTTTTAGGAATTACACTCACGTTTTTATCTTTACAAGGAAATAAAGAACATACCAGTTTAATATAGAGAATCAAGTTGATAATTGCAGGAAGAATGCTGTTCATGATCAAAATGCATGCCTGAGTAAAATTGATTAGGATTGTATCTTGATTACGGTCTTCAGCTCGTTCAATAAAAATGAAAATTATTCGAGATATTATCAGTACTATTAGAGGCACACCCCACGCAAACAACGAGCTTTTAAGATACTTTCTTTTAATTTCTGTGTCAAATACTTTTACAATATCAACGTAAAACATATAACACATCACTACCAACCAATAGCTGTACACACTAGAAAGAAACATGAATATTAAGAAAAAGTAGTTCATGAATTGGATAAGCACAACGATATACATGCCATCTTTTATTAACACAAGCGTAGTAACGCCTAAACGTAATATATTCACAAGGGTTAAACTAAGATACACATAGTTGTTGAAATTACGAAACTTCTTGATGAGGAACCACGATGTTACTCCGTATATGAAAGTCAGTAGTGTCACAGCGCATTGGAAATAATGACTGACTGTATAGACGAATTCTGTTGAGTTATAGACATCACTTTCACTCACTGTAATGTCTTCGGCGCTAGTATCAAGATCAGCCATGGCGATCCTTAAAAGAGATTGAGCAACATTTGGATACTGTTTTTAATTGTCAACTGCATCTTTTTAATTCTTAAATTATTTGTTGATATTACAATATAAAATAAGACGGTCTGATACACATTTGTAATAATCCAATCCTAGTTAATTTTGTATCACTGTAGACTATTGTACACTGTAATGGTATATTTAACAAGGAAGATATGGGGGTTGTGTGTGTGTGTCTAAAAACTGGTTAAAACACTAAAATTTAGTAGTCGGCCTTTATATTATAGACGATATAAACATAAACAGCGACGAAATCAAACTAAACGTGATTACAGAAAATGTTTGGCACTCGAAAGTATAATATGTTTATCTATTGTTATCAGTACAGGACATAATTTGCGTTATTAGTCAGTTGTATTATGAGCTGACCCTTTAAAAAAACATTGTGTCAATGAATCCAAAAATATATTTTTCGTAAAACAGTAACATTCTAGATAGAGACATACATTAATGAACACTATCGAAAATTGATTATCAAAATGCTTGTAGGCCGCGTTTATAATATTATGTACTACAATCAGCGGCTTTGCCGACATACAAAAATTGGATAATTACAGAGATTGTTTTGAATATACTCAAGGGTATACTTGATATCAAAGAAATATACTCTAAAGATGAAAATATCCTGCATGCACATTTTATTATAAACTGTTCAGCCATTTGAGTGTAAATGCAAATATGTGTTTGTAAGGCAGGCCTTATCTAGTTTAAACTGACAAAAAAGAATTGAAATGCAAAAGTGTATATCATTAATGTTTGTTACAAGTAGTAACAAATATACAAAAATAAATTAATATGAGCTTTTATCTTTAGAATTTTGGTATTATAAAATACAAATTGAGTCGATTGATCTTAAAGTGTTACACCCACAAGACCGACGAAATTCAATAGACGTCGATTATATGGGTCTACAGTCAAGCGAACAAACTTTGTCGATGATGATCGAATACAAAATATTGTAAGCAGATCAAATATTATCAACAACATGACAAGGTCCTATTTAATCTATTCTTATAATACTCGTGCCATATTGATCGATTACTTTTTATTAAAGGAACAAACAATGCAAATACAACTATTTGCAAGCAAAAGGAAACAGCTTTTACTATATTCGAACAATTTGACAAGTCCCATATGAGCATCATCAAAAGAAAAACGTTACTTAACATAAACATAGCCGTTGCTATGCTTAAACGACTTAAAGTTTGTTTATTTCTCTCTTTTTCAGGAATTGCACACGCACTTTTATCTTTACGAGGAAACAGTGAAAAAACTAGTTCTAAATAAATAACTAAATTAATAATCGTAGGTAAAACATAGCAAGCGATAATAACACAAGTATGCACAAAAACTACTACCATTAATTCTTGATCCTGATTTTCAGCAACTTCAATCAACAAGTAAATTAATCTACAGATGATCAACACAACCGAAGGTAAACCCCACCCAAAAAGAGCACTTTTAAGATATCTACTTTTAATGTCACTGTCAAACACTTTAACAATATCCACATAGAACATATAACACATAACTACCAACCAATAGTTATACACCATAGTGAAGAACATGAAGAAAAAGTCAAATTGGTTCTGGAACTGTTCAAGGAAAGTAAAAATGATGTCACGATTGATTAAAGAACGTGTTAGAACAGCTAAACGTAATATATTCACAAGAGTGACACTGAGATACACGTAGTTGTTGAAATTGCGAAATTTCCTGATGAGGCACCAAGATATCACTCCGTATATGAACGTAGCCAGGGTCATGGAGCACTGGAAACAGTGGCCAACAAAAAGGAAAACTTCTTTGGTGCAGATAGTCACTGTATTATTTTCTACACTGCAGTTGCGATCAGCCATGGCGAGCCTCAAAGGGCATGAACTCACATTGAAATGTTTTTCGGAATTTTCACTATTTTTATCAATTTGAACACAGTAACTATTTGCAGAGGACTGCTAACTTTTTCAAAGTCGCCTTTATCAGACTTAATAATTTTGTGCTAATTGATACTGTAGGTACTAAAGTAAAATTATAAACTTGTCATTAATAATTTGGAGGGTTGCAACTTGAAAAACTTGTAAAAATTTTCAGATCGAACATAGCTTTGACAGCGACACAGCCAAAGTAAAGTGATAACAGTAAATTTTGTGCATTAGTATTTTTATCTCCCTTTATCAGAAAACACTGACCGCAATTTTGCTTGTGATCACATAGAGTAAATAGTGCTTGATACCAAACTGTAATTGTGCTTTGTGTTTTATAAAAACGTGCCAGAGATGTGATGGTAAAAATTCTGATTAGATTTAGTCAAATTTAGTTAACGCTGTTACTCCAAGCTTAAGTCAAAAATTTCAAACTTAAAAAATGATAGTTTGTATCAGATGTCATTATTAAAACTTGACTAAATCTTTTAAACACTATAACATAATGCAAATTTACAAAATAAAAGTAAGTGTATCTCACACATAATAACAAAACTAAAATATTATTTTATCACTTAACCATTTTAAAAGTGTTCTATATATACAAAAAACGAATACTTTGATTGATTCAGCCATCTGAGCTTTTCATCTACACCTATAAGATCGACGACATTAATAGTTAACATTGGTTATGAGTTGTGATTTGATATCTTGCGTAGGTGGGTCTTTTACGGCTGAAACCAATAACCTATCGATCTCCAGTTTTGGCATACTGGAGATTGTAAAACAAATGATACAATACAAAAATTATCATGTTTTCTGTTGTTTCATTTGTTTTTCAATCTCCGATATGTGATAGATAGGTTATTGGTTTTGGCTGTTAGAATGTTCTCTAACAATAAAAATAGACAATCTTACTGTCGTTAAAAACAACTTTGTTTCGTTATCAAATCTTACGACAATCCGGTAGATGTTGATGATGTAGATTTATTCCTCAATCGATTCTTATAATATTCGTACCACAACGCACGGTTACTCTTTAATAACGGAACAAACAGTGCCAGTGATATTATTTGAAAGTTAAGTGTAAAAATACTCACTAAGGGTGATAAGTCCAAAATATCCCAGAATAACAACATCAACAGAAAAATATTGCTTACAACAAACATGGAAGTAGCTGTACATAAACGACTAAAATTCTGTTTTCTTTTTTCATCTTTTGATATTGTACACACTTTAGAACCTCTACAAGGAAATAAAGAAAACACAAGTCTAATAAAGAGAAGCAAGTTAGTGATCGCAGGTAAAACACAGCATGTGACAAAAATGCAAATACTAACAAATGTTTTAATTTGATCTTCTTCCTCTGCTTTTTTCATAATAAATAAAATCATTGCAGCTATCATCAATACTACAGTAGGCGCACCCCAGGCGAACAGAAAACTTTTCAGATATCTTCTTTTAATGTCTCTATTAAGTACAACCAATAGTTGAACACTGTCGAAAGAAATATGTATATGAAAAAATGTAAATTCCAGTACCGTAGGAACACAGGAATATATATACTGTTGTCATCTACTAATGGAAGAGATACGACGATTAAACGCGTTAAATTCACTATAAGTACATTAAGGTACACGTAGTTGTTGAAATTGCGAAACTTTTTCATAAGGTACCAAGATGTCAATCCGTATGTGAACGTGGCCAGGGTGAAGGTAACTTGGAGATAGTGTCCAACCAGATAGTAATAGATGAATCTCATAAATTCTTCTTCGTCGTGGGCATCCCACTTCTTAGAGATAGGTTCACTGTTTGCGATAGTAGCCATGGTGAAAACTAAAAGTCTCGTCAACTTGTCAACTAGTGCGCCTCACCATCAACGATTGCATCACTGCTGAGCATCAGCTTGGATCACAGTCAAGCACTAGTTTATATTTTTGAAAATACACTGCAACATTGTAGATTATTTTAAATTTTGCTCACTTGAACTCAAAACTGGAGGCAATAGGTGTAAACGTGACTTTTGGAGAGACCTGACTTTAGTAGGAACCGAAACAAACTAATGTGATAAAGGGAAATTTGGTGATGATAATCGAGTTGGTTACATTTCCCCTTATCTTTGACTGCTCGTAATGGTGCTGTAAGTACATCGTCACTAAAAGCCTTTTGAAGTGCCCCGCATACATTGCTTCATCTAATTAATTTATAGTTATACTAGATGAATGAGAAAATAATAGGGCTTAAATAATGTGACGTTTTATCAAAAACATATTGTCACGTACTGTCGAAAAAAAAAATGGCTTAGCATAATCACCCTTGTGAATTTCTCACTGCTAGGACTCAGACCTCCTCTCTAGGAGAGAGAATGAGCTGTAATCTATCACGCGAACTCAGAGCGGGTTGGTAGATGTCACATGTCTTCGAATATTTGTTTGTAGGACATATCTGCTCTGGGTGCAGCGACAGGGAGTGTAAGGGCGGTTTAAATTTATGCGTTTGTAAACGGCCTGCTACGGTGCCGAAGCGGTGCGTTAGTCGTATTGCGTACGGAGGACCGCTATTTTCCATACAAAGTGCACCGTCCTGTTGTCGAGCGTTCGCTATACCGGCGCCGCACTGTTGCCGTACCGAGCGTTTTGTATGAAAAAAGAGGATCGTCCGTGCGCAGTACGTCTAACGCACCGCTTCGGCACCGAAGCGGTCCGACACGAAACGCATAAATTGAAAGCGCCCTTAAAGTTTTACCTACCAAAGCCCACCGGTTCTTTAATTTGCCCTTTGCTTTACAGGGTGGTAACTCTTGCAAATCAACCAGCAGCCCTAATTTCTAGAACTTAGGGCCAAGTTTGCCATATATGTCAAGAGAAATTTAACGTATTTTATTTTATAAATCAGAAATATCCAACGCCTCAAAACATGGTCACTCTAACTGACCAATCTGATTGGTTCGTGCCACGATCGCTTAGCGGCTTCTAATTTAATAGAGCACGCGTGACAAGAAGCCCATGGGCACCCTATGGTGTAATCACCGGTATGTCATGGTGAAACGTTAAAAATAACATCGGGGGAGTGGCCGGGGTCGAAATAGAATCGTTGCTCATGTTTTGGTTTACAAATTATGCTTGCTTTGTGACTTGGACTTTTTCTGGGTGAAAAATTACTAAAGAATTTCTTCCTCTCTGGGGGTCAGACTTTTACTAATTAAAAGCCAGCTGTGTTACTTTAGTTGCCCTTTGCGTTTTAGTCGATCATTTATCATTTTCAGCTAAAAGACGTTCACTGTTAGTCAAAAGTCTCATAAGACATATTGAAATTGTTCCTGTGTGTCTCGCATCCACCACGTATCTCACCAGGTTATAGATCCACCTTATGGCAGGCCTTCCAACGCTGCGTCTCCCGGTACGTGATCGCCACTCCAGAACTGTGTCAGATTGAATGATTGTCATTAGACTATTTCTACAAGCACACTCATATAGACATTTACAGGATCGATCAGTGAGAGTGTATAAACCCTAAAACTGATTAGTGTAGATTTTAAATAGAAAAACAAATCAATATTCGTTTTTTCTTTTTCTTCTTTTGGCTTCTCCCAGTTTATGCATTTAGTCAGTGCTAAGGTTACAAAATTAAATTTAAAATAAAAAAAACCCCGACTACTCTCCACCTCTCAGGTCCTGATGACCTTGAAGATCTGAACCGATTTTCACCAAATATAGCTAAAAACACTCTCGACTGATATAACTTTCAAACAAAAAAAACCTCATTATAATCGGATCATCCGTTTGGGAGCTAAGATGCCTCAGACAGACCCCGTCGTTTATGCGTCGGGGGTTAAAAATGAATTTCGTTTATGATACCGTATACAGTAATTTTGTTTTTCATTAGAATGCTGAAGGAGGAGCTCGTGGCTAGATAATAATAGCCGCACAGGTCGATCTTCAAGGTTAAGCAACGCTTGCCTAGGTTGGTCTGTGGATGGGTAACCATCTTAACATAACGAGTTTCCTCCGTGCCTCGGAAAGCACGTTAAGCCGTTGGTCTCGGCTGTCATTTGGAGATCTTTAGCAGTCGTTACGGATAGTCAGAAGCCAGTAAATCTGACTCCAGTCTTGCCATGAAGTACCGTGTTACCCCAGTTAATGGGTTTTGAAGGTCTGGTAGGCAGCCGCTCCTCGTAAAATACTGGTATTCAGCTAAATCCGGCTTGACTGGAAGTCGACCCCAATATAGTTGGGAAAAGGCTAGGCGGATGATGATTAGAATGCTGAAGTTTTATTCTAAATTTTTTGTAGTATTACCAGAAAAAGTATCGAGTTAGCCCTTCTGGCAAGCTTCGCTGAGGTAGTTAACCAATACTAGAATAATATTTTCTCAGTTCTATTTTACCGAGATCGTGCCTGTTTGAATGCTTTCACATCTATACTAATATAATAAAGAGGTAAAGTTTGTTTTTTTGTTTGTATGAGGTAACCTGTGGAAGTACTGGTCCAATTGCTAAAAGTTTTAGACCAATAGAAAGCTGCTGTATTCCTGAGTGACATAGGCTATATTTTATGTACGCGGGCGAAGCTGCGGGCTAAAGCTATTAGTTATAGTATACAATATACCTATGGACAATAGTCCAGCTGAGTAGATCAGATACTTGAAATACAAAACTAATTTAA
The DNA here is from genome assembly GCA_030763345.1 of Mythimna separata. NCBI lineage: Eukaryota > Metazoa > Arthropoda > Insecta > Lepidoptera > Noctuidae > Mythimna > Mythimna separata. The sequence continues at coordinate 13,048,413 of CM061192.1, forward strand.
TTTTACGTCACACTTTCTACTTAGGAATTAAAACAACCACTGAAATTTACTCGAAAAAATCCTGCCAAGAACTTAGGTAAGTACCAGATATTTCTCAGCATATCCATCGACAAATTAAAATTTATTATGAACTTGAAGTGCAGACTACGAACATCCTTCGCACTTTAAAACTCAACAATATAAATAAACAAATTCTCATTCCTCACTCCTAAACGAATGTTAGCGACAATAATTTGTTTTCAAAACATGTCACCTAACAAATTGTTGAGGTTAAGTTGACAGCTGTCATTCATCGCGGCGTTTTTGGCGGGAACGCGGCAGCCAATCAGGGGCGGCGAGTGATCGCGTTCCGATGGATGTAAGGATGTCATGTTTGGGGGTACTGGCTGTTAATGATTTGGTGGTTTGAGCCAATAAAAAGTTGATTTCAAAATTTGGATGTTTTTTTTTTTCAATATACGACTACGGCTGCTGACTTATCATAAAAAAAATCAACTGGACTTTATTCTCTATTGGTTTTACTAAGTACAAAGTTATGAAAAGATCGTGGGGTTTTTGTTTATTTTACATTCATTTTTATTTAATTCAATATTTAAATATTGGCCAAAAAAACTTATCAGGTATGATATTTATGGTCAAAAGAGTTTCAGCTCGTCTTTAGAATATGGGATTCCAAGTAAAGTTTTCATTACTTTTTATGTGTAAAGTACATACTAATTAGTCTCAAAAATTTCATGTTTAGGAAATAAATACATTCTGCGATAAAAAATTCCAAACTTTGCAAAATTATTCTTTAAAGTAATACTTTATGTAGTTTAACCTATCACATACCCGCCAAACGAGACACAATAGTAAAACAATAACAGCGCGTTGTCATAGGACCGGGATTCATGAACTAATATGTTTTCATTTAGCAAACAAATAGACGATGTCCAATATTGGGGACCTCTCTTCTTCCCCCACTTCTCCCCCTCAAATTTTCATATATTCACATCCCTTATTCTAAAGTCCTTTCCTGGTTTTATTTTTTCTTTCACCATGGCCAAAAAGCATTCCACCGTCCCTATCTCAGCTATTTTAACTTAAAGAGATGCTTTCGACCTCACTATCATTACCAAAAATAGTTATGTTATACTCCTTGGAACGACACAAGCCTATTAGAATTTATTCGGGTTACTTTCATGAGAGCGCGCGGTAAGTAGATAAAAGCATTTTGGCTGCTGCAAAATACTGACATTTTATTTTTCAGAGGCTTTCTGTAGGAGCTTTTTGGTAGTTTGGTTGGGAAAACAGTCGTATTTTGTTGCTTTGATTTTTTCTAAGAAAAAACATACAAACACTACACAGGTAATAAGCATATCTATACTAATATAATAAAGAGGTAAAGTTTGTTTTTTTGTTTGTATGGGGTAATCTGTGGAAGTACTGGTCCGATTGCTAAAATTTATTCACCAATAGAAAGCTGCTGCATTCCTGAGTGACATAGGCTATATTTTATGTACGCGGGCGAAGCTGCGGGATAATAGTTTTCCTTTCAAAAGCTAGACCGAGGCCCCAGTCTTCGATCCTGCTGGGGCCCCTATGGGTTTTCAGATGGACACGATTGCATAATAATTATGTTTCTATGCAATTGCGTCTTTATGGCAATACTAATTTGTGAAACGTACCTATCGAAAGACGTCCACAGTGAGCCATTGGGGCCTTCTGTGGACGCCTTTCAGCTGGAACGATGATAAACATTCTTAGAAAAAAAAACGCAAAACCTTTTCCGTTTACACCAACAACTGCCAACCCTATCATGTGTTTCCTTTCCACCAACTTAACAATACCGTTCCCAAAAATCATTTCCGTTCTTACCTACAAAGCAATAAAGTTGAAAGTCCGTTGTTTTTGTATATTTCTCTGGTAAAATTAATGTGGAATTCTTTTCGTTTAATTATCGCTAATGACTATCACGTTAGGAGTTCCGTTTTTTTGTTCTGCGTGTCAACGGCGGGTATGATTGATGGAATCGAGTCCCAGATCCACTCAGGCACTCGGTTTGATCTAAATATGTCTGTTAGTGAGAATATTTGTGCGTTTTTTTTTTGTGTTCAGGCCAAAAATTGACGGATTTGCTGGTTTTAGGTTGTGCTGTGCGATTTTATTTGATAAACTGGTTTATGTCTGCGGTTTTGCAGGCATGAAACCTTCTTTCACCCTCTTGATGGTTCGGTCTTATTCCTTGTCTATATCTTAAAATGGTTTCATGGTGATTTTATCGAACTGTCGGAGAACCTCTCTTCTGGACACGAATCGCTTTGGCCAACCTGGAAAACCCTAAACAGACTTCGCACCCAGGTTGGGCGCAGCAAAGACAATCTCCACAGATGGGGGTCTTCGGACGGTTCTGATCTTCAGTATTTGTGTGGCGTCACCTTTTTTTTTTAATATTACATAAACCAGTGCTTAACTGCAATCCCACCTGATGGTAAGCAGTGATGCAGTCGTTGATGATGTGGCGCACTAGTTTATTAAGAGCCTATTCACTCCAGTCTTGAAGACACCCAAATTGTAATTGGACGGAAAAACCACAGCAGGCAAATTGTTCTAGTTACCTCCCATTCTGCAACACGTGCCCTGTTACTTTTTCATGTAAGGACCTAATGACAGCATTGGTAGGCGGCATTGCCATGGCCGAATACTGGGCCAGGCATGGTATTTAATTAATTTTGTTGATGCCAAAATTAAGTTAAGAAGAATGGTGGCTGGTGGATAGATCTGGGATATTGGAGCATGTTGGACCTTGATACAGTGGACAACTTTATTTACCTGGGCTATAATCTCAGTAACGATGATTCGTGCAAAAGGGAAAATGACTAGTGTGAAAAATAGCTGAAAAGAATTCAGTAGCTGATTCTGAACATACTACTTTTAGGATTTTTTTGCAGTGGGGAATCATCAGAATGACGTTTCCCGCTCTTGGGCGGAGCGGGAGGGTGTGTCAGACTTTTACTGACTAAGCCCCACCCAGTACCTACGTTGCATTCGATCGAGGATGTTCGTTTATTATGAATGTTATATTTAACATGAAATGAGATTATCAAAGAAATTTACGAATATGAATAACAAAGGTCAAAATTAGAATCAACAAGCCTTATCTGCACGATATCCTGAAATATGTCGTTACAACAGAATTTCTTTAATAAGAATTCATTATCAAGGCTGAATTAATTCAATCAGCTATGCTAATTAGTTTTTTTGTCATGTACAATAATTCATAATAAAAGGTAAATATGCATTGTCATCTGATAGTATTACACAGTCGTAATAATCTCGTCGTCCGGCTGTACGGTAATCGTCCGGATCGCGTCCAAGTCGTTGACGGCGCGTAGTGTTCCCCGCGTGCCTCAAAGAGATGTCAGCAGAATCGTAGGGGCCTAGCAGGGCCGATGCTTATTGGAGCCATGGGTTGGCTTCCGTAAGGGAAACTCAGGGAGGAACCTGAGTTTCTGAGTTCCTTCTTTGCCTTGCTAATAAGGAGAACCGCAAGGCAAAGAAGGAACTCAAATAAAGTAGCTGCGAAAGCTGAACGCACGCCAGACGGTGGTCATCCGGATGGTGTAGGGATACCGCACGGTCTCGCTGAGAGGATCCATCAGTTGGAACTCGAGGTGACGCTGCACAAATCTGAAGTGTCACCATTGTGATGACCGCCCCGAAGATACGGTGGAGCAAATGATGAAGGTGTGCCCCGCTTGGAACAGAACCGAAACCTACTGGGGCTTTAGATTGGCTTTCGAAAAAGAAACTCAGAGTCCTGGAACGCAAGGCAAAGAAGGAACATTGAAGTGAGTTTAAATCAGTAGAAGTCTGAAAAGCCTTGTACTGTGGTATAGTGTAGCGTAGAGCAGGAGAAGCTAGATTGGATGATTATCCACCTAAAAAAAGCGACCACCTCCTCATGGTGGTAGCAAATTCAGATATCCTGCTCTGTTATATGGGCTCATGTGACTTGAATATCCAACCGTGGCCGGAAAACAATATATTCATAAAATCACCACAAAATTAATACAATAACGTGAAGTATCCATTGACAGACGCGGTGGCTGCAGTAACAATGATGAAACAATAAAATTGTAATGGCTATCGTAAAATATATAGCTGTGGGGAGGAGCGGTTACCAACGTCGATATTTATACAATGTTGAGATACGGAGAAGTGTATTGATAGGTGTTTTGAGAAGAATTCATTAATAAATCAATGCCTTAAAATACAACTCGAATTTAACAGGGTTTGATTATATTTTACTTTTGGAAGAAACTGGAACTCTGGGCCCATACTTTTCGTGAAAAACACTCCTGCAAGGAATTTCTCTCCTTAGCTGCATATGAATGGGTTTCAAAATTGTTATATAGGGTGACTGGTAATTAGTGACCGATACTTATACACGTGATTGTACTCATGATATCAAAGAACTTTTGCTATGAGACTAAACCTAAAATCGCAAAAAAATCAGCAGGTCAGTACACAAGTCCCACATACCTCAGTTGAAAAGTGAGGATCCTCCGACCGGACGGGTGTAATGTCCGGTGGGCTACTGCCCGGTACAAGATTTCAGGCTGTTGTATCTATTCAAAACGCGAGGAGTACTTTGCTTGCGCGATGGAGGATTCTGTGACGTCATATGTTACTACATAACAGAATGTAGGAGAACATGTAGCGACAACTACTGGTGTCGCTACATGTTCTCCTACTAAAAGGTCAAAATGTACTGAACTGCTGTTTTTTTTTCGCGATTTCAGTTTTGGTCCCATAGCAAAAGTTTCGGTCACTAATTACCAGTCACCTACTACCACTATATTATACGCGTGCCATATTTTTGCACTTAAAAAGTAAAGTCAGCTTTTAAGAACTAGAGCATACAATCCAGCTGTCTGGTAATGACCAAGCCCGGTCTATGGCGCTAGATTAACAGGGTGCTAAGAGCAAGATAAGTGGAAGCACTAAAAGTGTTTCCATCTTATCCCAAGATTCTTACACCCATAGCTACCTCATCAATAGCTATTGTTCTAAATGACATAACAGTAACACAACTTCATATAAAATTCGGTAGATGTTCCACGCATAGCCGCTTCGTCATGGATGCCATCGTTTGTATTATTCAATTATGGTATTAGACCATATCGGTATGGTCAAATTGAGCGATTAAACCCGTTAGCATTCTATGCTTTTGTAAAACATGAAGTAATTGCATTAATTTTTCCATCATCATCTGAATTTTAACAGAAAAACTTTCACTGTTGGATGTAAGACTCCCAAAGTGTCGGATGCCCCGGGCATCGGGATTTGCAGGGCGATCCCTGGCCACCATAGGCTTGGGTTTGGGGAAGATAAGCAATGGGTAGCTCCCCTTTTCTCAACTGGCTTAGGGTAGACTTACAGTCTAACTTAATGCGGCTGAATACACGTATTTCATATGAAGCGACTCCCTATCAGATATCCGCAACTCAGTTACTGCGTAACACAATACTCCATGAGCAAACTGATGGTGATGGGTGACGACTGTCAAAGATCTACGAATAACTACTGGACCAACGGGTTTACATATTTTCGAGGGGTACCAGAATTGTCCTAGATAAACTTAGAAAAGTATATATGAATTGAAAAATTCTCAGTAGTACTTGCCCAGTTTTGAATCCACAACCTCATGCATAAGAAGCAAATGCCTTATCCATTTGGCCATCATGACAAAGCTAACGACCCTTCTAAATATAAGCTAATTAATAAATTAACTAAGTCACAATCGATAAGAACTGTACCAATTATATTGTTCCCACCCAACTCCCGCTTATCTAACATACATTGCACGACAAACCCCGACCCACCCTTATAATAATATACTCCAATTAATACTAGACTAGCTTCCCCTCACAAGGTAAACACAAGGGGGAGGGAAGAGGGAGAGTGACACATTAATCATCTTCAGACGACATCGGAGACATACTTGTTTACGAGTAAAGAGTGCCAAAGGATAGGGCGGTACTCATAATAATTTTGCAAAGAATTTTTGGAAGTTCGAAAGTTGGCTCTTTAAGCGTTTTTGATAAAGGCTTTGTAGATGGTGGTGAGGGCTGTTGATAGATTATTTAATTTTGTTTTAGGCTACTGCTTTTCGATACTTATAGCTTGTAGCCTGACAAGGTAACTATATACTTATCGCACGAAAAAGAGACGTAACTTTATAAAGAGACATTTCTAAACTGATCCTTATTTCTGTTCCTTTATGATTATGTTTTTAGAATAAAATATATCCTCTTTTAGTATGGGTCTCTTTATGTTTAAGAATTAGGTATATAAATAAGAAGTTTCTGCCAGGAGCTGGCGTGTGGAATGAAAAAGTGGAGAAAACTATCCCAAAAAAACGCTCATTGACCAACCTTTCTCGCAACGCTCGTTGGCCTTTTCCCAACTATATTGGGCAACATCTTAGGCCTTTTCCCAACTATATTGGGGTCGGCTTTCCAGTCAAGCCGGATTTAGCTGAATACCAGTATTTTACAAGGAGCGGCTGCCGACCAGACCTCCAAAACCCATTAACTGGGGTAACATGGTACTTCATGGCAAGACTGGAGTCAGATTTACTGGCTTTTGACTATCCGTAACAACTACCAAAGATCTACAAATGACAGCCGGGACCTACGGCTTCACGTGCTTTCCGAGGCACGGAGGAAACTCGGTATGTTAAGATGGTCCCATCCACAGACCAACCTTGGCAAGCGTTGCTTAACCTTGAAGATCGACCTGTGCAGCTGTTTTTATCTAGCCACGACCTCCTCAAGATCATATCATGCAATAGCACATATACGAAATTTTTATCCCTGGACTATGTTCGCTTGGGATAACATTCTACTATCACACGGGCGAAGCAGCTAGTAATTACACCAATTTACGGACTGCACTTTAATCAACGCCGCTTTACTCCACCTTCTGACTAGTTAAACTAACTTAAATTAAACTCTGACCTCGTCCAACATTTTAACCGTTATAATTGGCTTTAACAAATTAACTATGAATGATTCAACACAACTAGGATAGGGGACAAGCGTGTAAGGTACTGCTGTACTGCAAACTGGGGCTAAGATACGCATGTGTTTCTATTTTTTTTTTCTGGGTGAAATTCTTTAAATAGTTTGTTAAACCTCGTGGTTTTCTGAAAAATAAACTTAGAACGTAAAGGACACAGGGGTGGGTGGTATTTGACAGTTAAAAACGTTAGAGCAGGAAAGGTCTTTGGATGATTGCCCATCTTAAAAAGGCTCGAAACCGAGTGTTAGACGTGTATTTACTTTTTTCTTTTCTTTTATAAACCTACTTTTTAGGTGAAGTTTTTCTACATAGGAAAAGGCCAATTTTAACCATGCACTAGTTTCTAATGTATTACATGTAACCATGTAGACCTATGGGAACTGTTAAATTGAATTGAGAGCAGGCTCTCCTCAGATAGATTGCGATACACTAGTTCTACTATGGTCAGTCTGACCCAAAGGATTACTGTTGACTTTGGCTTTAAAGCTGACGAATTTTATGTCGTTCATTCAAAAGAGTAACCGCGGGTCCGGCACCTAAAAGTATGGCCTCACAAAAAAATAAATCGCTTAGCTAACCTGTCCTATATCTCCGCATATCCCACGTACCACTGGATGGTGGACTTTACCTAGTCGGGCATCGAATGTAGGACCGTCCTCGTCACGCCTACATTGAGCCCACGCGGGTTATCACACAGTATTTGTAATGGTCATAACATTAGTCTAGGTATTGCGTTTGAGCACGACTTTATGCTAAATGTTGTTTGTTTTGAGATCTGCGTGAAATTCGCCGTGTTTTGAGAATAGGTCATGTTGTCTTTAGTTGGGTTTTAGATTGGCTAGATAAAAGTTGACTACCTAAAAAAATTAAAGAGTCGCTAAACAAAAATAGCAACATAACTTTCAAGTCAGGAAGACGGAGTTTCTAAAATTTTCGTTTATTTTTTTATGTCGGTCGTACTTTTGTAAAAAAAACTTTTTTTACTTTTTAGTTGTGATACCCCACCGCAGTTGTTAAAAGGCCCATCATAATTTTATTTACTCAATTTATACTTCATGACTTCTGCTGCTAAAGGGCGAAGTTCGAGACCGAGTTAGAATTTACTGACTAAAACCCACTAGTATATTATATGTTCCTTCTTTGCCTTGCGTTCCATCACCCTGAGTTACCAATACGGAAGCCAGCCCGAACCAGCCAGGACCCTAAGGTTTTGCTGACTCTTTGAAGCACGCGTAGAATACTATACACTATCGACGACTCGGACTCGGCTTCAGAAAATTACCAGACGGCCAGACGTCGAGCTACCTATTACTCATCGTCCGCAAGCCCACGCCTATGGGGGCTGAAAATCAGGGTCGAGGCTGGGGTATGAGGAAGTTAGTTCTCTCATGCGTCGGTGGCCGCCTCCTAAACTTTACTGCAAGAACATCAAAACAGGAATGAATGAGACTTTATTCGTATTAGAGAAACTAACTAAAACTGTTATACGCTAGCTCTATTGCATCACCGTAGATAAGGTGCTTACCGGCTTTGTTCCACGAAGCGAATTCTATTAGATCCATGCTATGTTGGCGTCAGATAATGCTGACTGAAATAGAAATACGTCATCAAATTCCTTTTATTACTGAGTACTTGGCGGATAGATTCATCATTGCAGGCCTTAACCCAGTTACTTCACTAAGATGAAGGGATGATAGAGTATAAGCTTAATTAGCCTTATAAGGTTCCCACTCCTGGGACTCAGGTCTCCTCTCCTCAGGAAGAGGCAATGGACCGTAATCCACTACGTGGTCCTTTTTTTTTCGGAGTGGAAATCCTCAGGGATGTCCTCCGTCCTGGGGTGGGTGGAGCTGGAGGGATCTATCAGATTCTTACTGACTAAAAACACCCCGGTGTTCCGTCGTCACATGTCATCGAAAAAAAATGCACAATGACGTAATAATACGCGTATACGCTCGAGGTGTAACAATAAATAACGTAGCTCTGGTATTCTGGAAGGGCCAGAGAGATTCTCAAATATTGAATCAAAAGACTATTGACTCTCTTGTGTTTTTCACCTTAAAAAATAACCAGCTCATTAGTACATATTGTAAATTAAAAAGGTTTAGTACCAAAGTTGTGGAGAAAGAACAAATTTAAATAAAGTAAAATATTCTTACCGGACTAACTCAAAAGTTGTACCGTTAGGAAAGAAAACAGTTGATCCGTGTCAAAGTTGGTTAGATTGGGATAAACACCTTCATCGAGTTCCATTCGGCCAAACTAAAATCTGTTTTTTAATTTTTGAGACAAAAATTACATTACATGGGTCACAACATCATGGAACTGGCATCATTATTATTGTAAGTTTGACATTTGCCTGTGTTAATTTAGTCTTAGGGATTAAAGAACAGACTTTAGTGGATCCGTTCAGTTTGTCGGAGTGGAAGTACTCCATTTTCAGCTACAATCATCATCATCTGCATAGCCTTTTCCTAACTTTATTGGGGTCTGCTTCCAGTCAAGCCGGATTTAGCTGTATTTACGAGGAGCGGCTGCCTACCAGACCTCCGCAACCCATTAACTGGGGTAACACGGTACTTCATGGCATGACTGGAGTCAGATTTACTGACTTCTGACTATCCGTAACGACTGCCAAAGATCCACAAATGACAGCCGGGACCTACGGCTTAACGTACTTTCCGAGGCACGGAGGAAACTCGGTATGTTAAGATGGTCACCTATCCACAGACCAACCTTGGCAAGAGTTGCTTAACCTTGCAGATCGATCCGTGCGGCTTTTATTATCTAGCCACAAGCTCCTCAATAGACTAAAAGTCTCTGTGAAGCTATCAAAGTCTTGTGCTAAGATATCTTAAAACGACAAATAACGTAGCGCTGGTTCTTATAGAGCTCAAGAGTTTCTGGCCCATTATTGAATCAGTTTTTTTTATATCGCATAAACCAGTGCTTGACTGCAATCCCACCTGATGGTAAGCAGTGATGCAGTCGTTGATGGTGAGGTGCACTAGTTTATTAAGAACCTATTTTCAGCTACAATACTTAACAAAATTTTCTGTACAGTTAGTATAGCTAATAACCATCGGTGTTAAGTTAACCGGGTCAGGCGAGTTCAACTGGTTGATCCGCAGTATATGGGTCGGCCGCCCCACCCGTTTCCCGCCACTCCCTCATTTCCTATGTAAGACTGTGTCTACAACGATTATCTTTTTTATAGGTAGGGTCTATTTTTATACCCTGAGACTAAATTGACACAAGTAATGTCATATTTACTATAGGAGTGACGTCAGCTCTTTTGTGTTGAAATGTCATTTTAGTCTCAGAGTTTAAAAAACAGACGATAGTGTATAAAGTTTTCTTTGTAAGATCACAAAACAAAAATGTTAGGTTAGGTAAAAGTTTTTGTTTATACATCGTCAAAAGGTTAGCAGATTTGTCTGATGTACTTTTCTAAGTTTACCTAGGACGCTACTGATACCCCGTGCTTTGGAAAGCACGCCAAGTCCCGGCCGTCATTTGTAGATCTTTGACAGTCGTTACACCAGATCGTATACGCCAGAAAGTCTGACCATCAACTTATCCAAAGAGTAACGTATTACCTAGTGACTGGATTGTAGAGGTATGATCGGTGTTTTGGACATCGATATTGGAATCATAGCTACTATGAACTTTCGGGATTTTGATACGAGAGAAGTTCTATCGCGGTAACGTGCATCGACATGAAATGGTTTCGCTGTCGAAGACGGTCTTTCGCGATAACGTGCTTCGCGATGTTGTAGTATCGTATTAGCATTCATTGACATTTTTTGCGTCGACATTCCGTATTCTACTTATAAGCAGTCCCTCCGCTAGTTGCAAAAAGATTAGGAAGATGATGAGAATCCTTTTTTTTTATGTGGAAAATCATTCATGACTTCTCCCGCTCTGCATTAAGAGGGCATGTCTGGCTTTTACTGGCTAAAACCACACCAGTGTCCTTCAATTGACGTTTGCGTTCCAGGACCACGAACAATACAATCCTCATAGATAATTTTCTATTCCTGCGTCTTTTTAGCTTCTGACACTTTTAACCTATCACATACGCGCGAAACGAGACACAATAGTAAAATAATAACAGCGCGGTCCCATAGGACCGGTCGGGGATTCATGAACTAAGGTGCCTACATGATTATTATAAACTTGAATTTGATAGTAATATTAGCGCCGTCTCCATTTTTTTGCCTTTACAACAGCCGCCCCAGTGAAATTAATCAAAATTCCTTTATTACATAAATCCTACAAATACTGCGTACTTTAGTAACCCGCCTATGGTTGATTGCATCGCACAAAATCGTGACATCGTGAGCGTGGTCGCTGGTTGTCGCGTATCAATCAATTGTTGGTAGTGATATTAATTTTCTTGATATATTAGAATTACTTAGTCAATCATGAAGTTAACATAGAAGTATAGGTTAACCACTAAGTAAGTCTGCTTTTAAGCTCTTTTTTACTAATAAAAAAAAGTTGAAGAGTGGAATTCTCTGGCGGAGTCTGTTTTCTATCAGCTACTACCTGTGGGTCTTTAAATCAAAAGTGAACAGGTTACACAAGCGTGTTGTATCGTCACTTTTCGTCAGGTGGGCCATGGGATAGTGGTTAAGCACGAGCCTAACATACACAGAAAAAGTAATCTAATATTATAGACATGCTAGGTTAATACGTATGTTTATTATTTTCTGAACAGATGTATGGAAATACACACACAATACAGAAATAATTCCTAGTGATTCAACAGTTTTACTATTTTTATTTTGTTTAAGTCTTTATCTTCTTTCCAGATGTGTTTCATATTTTCTAAACTTACGGTTCAAAAGTTAGAGGAGGGGCACATTTTGTTTTTTATTTTTTGGAGATATTACTTCCGAAATTATTGATATTAACATAAAATAATTTCAGTAAACCTTTATTCATTTTTGAATACCTATCCAACAATACTGGGTGTAAGGGTACATATTGGTACCTCAGCTTTCTAGTACCAACGGTCACAGAGATTAAGCGAGGACGAATGGACGGACAGACATGGCGAAAATATAAGGTTGCCGTTTTTGCCATTTGGCTACAGAACCCTAAAAATGAAAATGACTCATCACAACCGACCCTTCTTTTAACACCAATAACAAATCCTTTTACCAGTTCAAAGTAAACCTGTCAATTTTACACGTTACAAAGTACAAAGTGCTTCTCACTGCCTGTGGACGCGCCCTAACGCATTATAGAACTACTGCCACTCCCAGGCTGGCCCATGACACGCCATCAAACCACTTCTAATTATTTTTAGGCTACCATTATAGTCCTCGACTGACTAGACAGTTGTTATGGATGGAGTAAAAAATTTAGGGCGAAATTTTTGTGTCTAGCTTTTAAATTTTTTGTTGGTTTTGTTAATTTTTTCGAGCTTCCTCCGTGCCTTAGAAAGCACGTTAAGCTGTTGGTCCCGGCTGTCATTTGTAGATCTTTGGCAGTCGTTACGAATAGTCAGAAGCCAGTAAATCTGATTCCATGCCATGAAGTACCGTGTTACCCCAGTTAATATGGGTTGTAGAGGTCTGGTAGGCAGCCGCTCCTCGTAAAAAACTGGTATTCAGCTAAATCTGACTGGATGACTGGAAGACGACCCCAATATAGTTGGGAAAAGGCTAGGTAGATGAGCCACTCCCAGGCTGGCCCATGACACGCCATCAAACCACTTCTAATTATTTTTAGGCTACCATTATAGTCCTCGACTGATTAGACAGTTGTAATGGATGGAGCTAAAAAATTTAGGGTGAAAATCTTATCTAGCTTTTTAAATTTTATAGTATACTTTGTGGAATTTTTAAACTCACACAGGTTTGAGACTCCTGCCGAAATCTGACCATACGACGACAAAGAATATAGTCGTAAAATAATGTACATATATAGAAAGATCGGAAAAATTATTCATTGCATCATCTTTTTAGCCTTGTCTCATGTTATTTGAGGTCACAGTAACACAATTTTTCTGTCATCCTGTTCTATAATCTGAGTTCTGACACGCTATCACTAACTCTCTTTTCTTCCATATCACTTCTCACACAATCCAGCCATCTTTTCCTTGGCCTACCTCTCCCTCTCCATCCATCCACATGCAAACTCACAATGACGGACAAAATTATATTGTAATATCATGTTAAACTTTATCATAGGCTTTTACTGTCTACCAGTACCATTAAAACTGATAAGACAAGGGAAACACAGACGGATACATTATCAGGCCAAACTGCCAAAAATCTATTCTGACCACACTAGTATATTTTTGGTTCTGTTGTAACAAACGTGTACTATCTAACAATTGTAATTTAAGTTATATACACATCTGTCGAATAAATTGATTGTCAGTGTATAGTAATGGTTAATGACAACTGCGGAGAAATGCATCCAGAAAATAGCCTTTGAAGAAATTTCTATCTAACCAAGTTGTAACAGCAAGGAACAGGCTCCCGGAAAGTGTAATTGTAAAAGCTCCCATATTGAACTACTTTAAAAATCAGTTGGACAAACTAAACGTCTCCAAACTGTATGAAAGACACGCATCAGGTATTAGCTGCTAATGTGTCTTACCAAATAATAATATACTTCTCATCATCATCATCATCTGGTGGGATCGCAGTCAAGCACTAGCTTATAACAATTAAAAAAAAAAAAAAAAAAAACATCTCAGAAGAAAGACGTCCACTGCTGGAGATAGACCTCCAATAAGCGTCGCTACAACGACCGGTCCTCCAGGTCGATAATATACTCACTCGCTCGCTGGCTCGTCAATATATATACTTCTGTGTCGGCACAAAGTTTGATGTTCGTAAAGACTTATAATAATAACACTAACGAATCTTGCCTTACAGTGCCTTTCATAATGCAGTTTCCAGTAATTATTCCCTGTTACACAGTTACACACTATATTCTGCTCTTCTTGACTCTGTCTACGTTCATATACGGAGTGATATCATGGTGTCTCATCAAGAAATTTCGCAATTTCAACAACTACGTGTATCTTAACGCAACTCTTGTCAATATAATTAGACTTATTATTGTTTCTATTGTTTTAATAGATTGTGGCAACATTTTAGGGACCAGTGTGATTGTATATTTTTTCGTTTTCATGTTCATGACGATGGTTTACAACTTTTGGTTGGTGGTGATGTGTTCTGTAATTTATATTAAAATTGTAAAAGTCTTTAATGGAAGTATAAAGAGAAAGTATCTCAAAGGTACAGTCTATGCCTGGGGCGTGCCTGTATTGTTAGTGCTTATTTGCGGTATAATTTGGATTATTATTAACCTAATAGTAGAAAGTGACAATATAAAATACATACGCAGAACGTATATCTATGTTTGCATTTTAGTCGCCTGCCACTTTATACCTACTGTTATTAATTTGATTATTTTTATTAAAATTTTGCATTCTCTATTTTGTTCTAAAGAAAACAATGCAATTTCAAAACAAGAAAGAAAGAAAGAAATGTGGCGTCGTTTTTTCACAGCGACGTCTATATTCGTTTTAAGCAACGTGTTCGTATTGCAATTTGTAATTTGGGAAGGTTTTTATTTTTCAATCGAATTGCGTATTGTAACTACCGATATACAAATATTAGCTATAACATTATTCATTCCTTTAGTAAAAAGTAACCGGGTAATATGGTATGAATATTATAAGAGTCGATTGACAAAAAGTATGTCATGATTACTATGACGGACAGCAGTAGTCTCTTGTCTACATCATCATTATCGTTAATTTAGTCCAAAGACGTCATCTTCAATCACCTGAAAAAAAAATACCTGTTCTGTGCATTTTGCATTCCCATCAGATTTTTGTCAGAGGGGTTTACAGAGATTTACCATGACATTACACTTGACTTTGTCTATATTAATTTCCTCCATAGTCTACTGGTTTATAGAAATTTACCATAAACTTTGCTCGGTCTATTTTTATTTTCTCTGTAGTCTCATCCTTGACTACTATATCATCGATACATCGAAGGTGAATGATGTAGTCGTCATTGGCATTAATGCCTAGCCCTATCCAGTTTAGAACCTTGAATACATTAACCACTGCAATCATTGTGAACAGTTTTGGAAATAAGATGTGTCCCTGTCCCTTTGGAGTTGGATCGAGTTATCGATCTATCTTGAAGACCGAACTTCCCGTTAATGATTCAACACAATATTTTAAATATAACTAATTACCAAACCAAAGTATTTAGTACAATATAGAAACAACTAGATTTTTTTTGTTAGTGCATTAGCACTTACTAAGTACGAGTAGTACAATGAGTACGATATCGAACTTAATGATAAGCTTTTATTGACTACCAATGCCATCACTACCGATATTGATAAGACAAGGGAAAGGGAATCGATTAGTTCCATTAGTGCTTCAAATATTGGACAAATTACATTAGTTTGATTCCGTTCATGTAAAAGCAATGTTCGATCTGAAAATTTTATTACATTAATGACTAAATTTGTTATGTTTTCATCTGAAATCGAATATTTATGAAAGTATCAGTGTGTCGTTACAAAATTTACAACTCGCAATGGCTGACAACGAGACCATCATACCCTATTTCATAGAGAATATCAGAGACCGAACACTAATAATTATTCCCTGTTATCAGACATTTCACTATATTCTTTTCGCTATGATCTTGGCTACTTTCTTATACGGAGTGATATCGTGGTGCCTCATCAGAAAGTTTCGCAATTTCAACAACTACGTGTATCTCAGTGCAACTTTTGTGAATATATTACGTTTAGTTATAGTGTCGATCATTTTGAGAGATTGTAACAAACCTTTATCGATCGTCCAATTTTTTGATGTTTACTTTTACATATTTATTTTTCAGTCGACAGTGTATAACTATTGGTTGTTGGTGATGTGTTATATCTTATATATTAAACTTGTTAAAGTTTTTCATGGGGATATCAAGAGGAAGTATCTCAAAAGCACCCTTTTTGCCTGGGGTTTGCCTTGCGTGTTAGCAATTATCTGTACAATAATTTTAGTCATTATTGACGCGGCAGTTATAGAAGGTAATATGACAATGATACGTAATGTTTATATCTATGTGTGCATCATAGTCACATGCAACTTAATTCCTATGATTTTTAACTTGACTATTTTCATCAAACTTGTACATTCGCTATTTTTTTCCAAAAACACGAATTCAATTATACTTACTAGAAATGAAAAATGGGGTCGTTGTCTAACAGCGACGTCTATATTTTTTATGAGCAATGTTTTTGTACTGACTTATATAATATGGGATATTTTAAGACTATCTATTTTAATAAGAGCTATAACAATTAATTTTCAAATATTAATTATAACATTATTTATTCCTTTAATAAAAAGTAACAGGACTTTGTGGTATGAATATTATAAGAATCGTTTGTCAAGGAATACGCTGTGATTTGTTTTGTTAACACTAAGTGGATGGCAAGCAGTGTAATTCTCTTCTCCTTTTTCTTCGTCAATAAGAATTAAACTATGATTATTATCATCACCTCCACGAGCAAATTACTGGTTTATATCCACCTTGCTATCATCGGATAATCGCCACGAGGCGATTAATCTACCGCCCAGCGTTTCATTGCGACTCATGACGGATCACTGCGAGACTGCAACGATTCGTCACAAGTCGCGACGGATTTTACGTTTCATGTCTCACGCTGGGCGCATGGTTTGTCCATGACGTTTTGTTCATCAATGTCGCTCGTCTAATCGGTACCATATTGCCATGTGATTTATTTTGTTCTACATGGTGGTGTAGCGCATTGCATATTGCATGTGTAACCTACCTTAAACTTAGTATTGCATAACAATAGTAGAAATAAGTGACCATGTATCTTGAAGCTATGGGCAATAAAGAAGATAGAAATGTTCGTTGGTTTTTTTTATTTTTATTTAGCTACTTACAAGAGACTAAGAATAGTCTCTTCCTAACTGTTTTTTAAAAATCACTATGTCCATCTCTTTAGCGCTCAAATTAAATTTTTATCAGTTGCTTCCTCAATTTTCTGTTTTTTTCTCCATATCTGAAGTAGAACTTGCATACACTGAATAGGAATCATAATTTTACATTTGTATTTTTTAAATATTTTTAGTCGATATCGTTAAATGGCAATACAAATAAACCACTGGGGTCTCTACCCTTACGTCTTCCACTCTCTTACCTGTCAACCTGTAATAGATAAGCAGCTAGCTCGGTCACCGATGTTACGCCCATTCACTTGTCAATATTGCGTCTTATCCACTTAAACCCTCTTCTGATATATGTTATTGATCTAGAATGTGATATTTTTGTCATCTTTTAAGTTAAGTAAAGTTAAGTTAGGTACAATTTTGTGACGATGATTATGATGCACGGTAAAACTTTAATGCGTTAATGATCTGCATCATCTGTAATATATCTATTACTTGTATAAACTCAGAAAGAAATATATGAAAAAAAACCGTGGCAAGACATAGACTTGATTTATGTGTATGTATAAGCTGCTCAATATTGTTTATGACCTATGTACTACTGTGTAACAAATACATTATTGTTAACTGTAACTTGGACTTTTACTCCCGGCTCCGATCCTCACTTACGCCCGTTTTCAATAAGCTATCTATCTACAGTTGCTTTGCAATTGCTTTTCCTATAACCTACGGACGGATAGCATTTCCTACAAAAGTTGTGATAGAATCTTACTGTTTATCGGGAATAGCTATCTATCTATGAACTGCGGTAGGAAAAGACCTAAAAAAGGGAACTGGTAGAATTGTAAAAATGTGTTGATTTATGTACCTTACATCAACACATTTTTACATCTAAGATATCAACAGATGAAATGGTTTTGGATTCGGTACCTGGAAAAGTAATTAGTTCATCTTGTTTGTGTGGATGATGTAACTATTTAAGCAATTTTTTTTTTATCTTAAACTAACGTCTGCCAGTGGCTTCACTCGCTTCAAATTAGGTTTCTCCATACAAACTTTGGACCCCGTTTCATCCCCTTAGGCAGTGAATTTTGCAAAATCCTCTATCAATGCTAACTTAGAGCATAAAAGAAAACCTTGTACAAAAATTTGCATTCCTAGTTTCGGTAGTTTTGACTGTTCGTGGATATATCAGTCAGTTTATCCTTTTATACATATATATGGTGTCTGGCTTTTACCTCGGTCAGAGATTAAGCATTGCCATACAACGTGGCAATGCCGGCAGTCTTTTGGGCACACTTCCGGTCGACAGCGATGCGTAGGAATTTTTGACGCCATATTTTAGTTTAGAGTAAGAGTTATTGTATATGTAGTTTTAATTAGTTAAGTGTTTTTAATGTTATTCTTGAAATATACATCGGTTCCTTCTCTATCTTATCATCATTCCCTAGCGTCATAGGTTCTTCTATCAAGTTCATATTTATGGTACATTGGATCCTATCCTCGAAAGAGATCTCTCTCCATCACTCATAGAGTTGCTAGAAGGGAACTCATTGTTGAGTTAATCTTGCCTTTGTACATGAGTTCTTAAATTATGTATACTATGTAAAATTTTGTGTACAATAAAGAATCAAAAATATTGGGCGAAATACACCAAAGTAGGATTTCCAGACACAGACAGACATAATGTTTTATTTTCCAAGTATGAATATGATATCGGCTATATTGACCACAAATTCAATAACGACCGATAAGACAAGAGTAACAAGATCAATTTGTTCAATATATTCCAAAAATCTGGACAAATTACATTAGTGTGATCCTGATTCCGTTATTGGAATGTTCGATCCAAAAATTTTATTAAATTTTTCTATATCCAAACTGCGTCTGTGGCCTAAATTTTTGTCTCAAGTGAACGAAAATGGAAACTAACAACAACTGTACGGCGGTGGCTCGTCTTTTAATGGTTGATAAAGAAAACTGTCTTATAGGAAATGCCAAGAACTGGGAACCAACCACCTGCTATATCGCCACACACTATATCCTGTTCATCATGACTCTGGCGACGTTCATATACGGAGTGACATCCTGGTACCTCATCAAGAAATTTCGCAATTTCAACAACTACGTGTACCTCAGTACAACTCTTGTCAATATATTCCGTTTATTCATTGTGTCGATTATTTTGAAAGATTGTGACAATGGTTTATTGATTGTTGAAAATGTACATTATATCTATGTGTATGTCTTCGTTTTTCAGTCAATAGTGTACAACTATTGGATTGTAGTGTTGTGTTATGTGTTTTATGATCAAACTGTAAAGGTTTTCAATAGAGATATAAAAAAAATGTATCTTAAAGCCGGTCTCTTTGCCTGGGTTTTGCCTATTGTTTTAATTATAATTTGTAAATGGATTTTTCTCGTTATTGAATTGAAAGTTGAACGAGATAAAATACGATTGATTCGTGTACTTTATTTATATTCATGCATTTTGGTCATTTGTAACTTATTTCCTTTGATTTTGAACTTGATTATTTATATTAAAGTTTTGAGTTCTTTATTTTCTTCCAAAGATATGAATACATTTATTACGATTATTAAAAAAGGTAAATGGTATTGTATTTTTACAGTGAGTGCTATATATTTTATGGGCAACGTTTTTATAATAACTTTGGTTGTATGGGATGGTTATCAAATGAGTATTTTCATACGATTTTCCTTGATTTACTTTCAAATATTAGTTATTACGTTACTTATTCCTTTAGTAAAGAGTAACAGAGCATTATGGTATGAATATTATTTAAATGTATTGGCATGGAATAATAATAATGTGAATGATAATAATAATATGTCGTAATTATACCTGTATTGACGTAGAATGTCTTATTTTACAATGATTTTAAATATGTGACTTTAAATATGAATTGTTAATAAAGGTATAACTAATGTAATTTTAATTTTTGGTTAATTTTTTTGTTCTTATATTTCTTCAAGATCTGGCGACACTGACTGTATAATCAGTATCTCTTTAGAAATGGTAGACACATATTTGTAAGTTTAGTCTCTACTTTACACTTAAGTATATAAAACTTATTTTTTTAGAAATAATTATGTAGTTTGTAAGCAGAAAATTGTTTCAAATTTTCCCATCTTTTAAAATAAAACATACAAATTTTTCAAAATGTCAAATAGGTACTAAGATTTAATCCCCTTGAGCTACAGGATTCTTTAAAAGAATCAATGCGGCCCAGGAATGAAAGGGCAACTGAAAGCACATGGGAGGATTTGAGTCAGGAAAACTCTGACACTTTTTCTTACTCCATCCAAAGCGGGAGAAATTACATAAGTACTTGATGGTCCCGGCTGTCATTTGGAGATCTTTGGCAGTCGTTACAGATAGTCAGAAGCCAGTAAATCTGACTCCAGTCTTGCCATGAAGTACCGTGTTACCCCAGTTAATGGGTTGTGGAGGTCTGGTAGGCAGCCGCTCCTCGTAAAATACTGGTATTCAGCTAAATCCGGCTTGACTTGAAGCCGACCCCAATATAGTTGGGAAAAGGCTAGGCAGATGATGACTTGATGATGCCCACATCAAAACAAAAAGAAACAACGTGCTAATTGCCTAGTTACTACTTCGTGTTATCCAAGGGCTGGCTTTTACCTGGCCCAGAGATTAATTAAGCATTGCCATACAACATGACAATGCTGCCATAAATTTGGGCAAATTTCCAGTCGGCATAAATGCGGACTCATTTTTAACGTCATAATTTTTATAAGGAGTTTTGTTTTAAGTGTTAGTTAAGTTTATACCTAATAATGTTTAGTTTTTTTATAATTAGTATAATCTAGTTATATCCTGTTGCAAATAAAATGCTTAACTACATAGAAAACATATAATTTCTAAACTCACTACAGTAGTAGATTCATATCGAGAACGTCCTTGACCTTTTAGCGTAAATATATATCAAGGCTTTGGGTCAGGCCAAGGCTGAGTTGAGTAGAGGTCAAAACGAGTAACTAAGCGAATATTTTTCTAGTACACACCAATTTTTTTTTTTTTTTGCTCCACCCTCGTAATTACTTCTGTATCTGGGATGTGAACACAAACATATTATATAGGTACTCACATGCATAAAACACTTAGACGCAGAACAACTTTCTGTAGACCGTAAAAATATTTGTTTTGAGCGGGAATCGAATTTGCAACACGCAATACAGCAGCCAATCGCTCAACAAGTGCACACAAAATCACAAAACAATTACAGTTAAGCCGATTAAACTCTAATCAAAGAGCCAATATAAAAACTAATTACTGCTGTAAACATCAAGTAAGTATTCTCGGGGTTAAAAGAACAGACCGCTTATGAAACAGTATACATCGTTTTAAAACATAAATCGCAGACGTAGGTTATACAACCGCCAAACTAAAATGGAACTGACCAGGCCACATCTGCCGCATCATTATCTAGCTAACCTTTTCCCAACTATATTGGGGTCGGCTTCCAGTCAAGCCGGATTTAGCTGAATACCAGTATTTTGCGATTTACTGGCTTCTGACTATCCGTAACGACTGCCAAAGATCTACAAATGATAGCTGGGACTTAACTTTACGTGCTCTTCGAGGCACGAAGGAAACTTGGTAAGTTAAGATGGTCACCCATTCACAGGCCAACCTTGACAAGCGTTGCTTAACCATGAAGATCGACCCGTGTGGCTGTTATTATCTAGCCACGAGCTCCTCAAGCGAGCCACATCCGCATGTCACAACAAATCGGACGAAGGCGACTACTGCAGCAGCAGGAGCCGGCGATCTTAGGTCCACAAGGAGATGACGTGACGATTTGGACTCCTACGTTAAGAATTGGACAGAAGTGACTAAAGACAGGAAAGAATAGCATGATAAAAGGGACGCCTTTGTCTTGTAGTGGTACACAAAAGGCTCATAATAATAATAAATAGCACAGCGTCCTCAGCCTCCTCTTTACTCAGGCCTCCTCTCTCTCCGATCAATTTAGACATAAAAGTACTTAGTGGTCTTTTAGATTTTTTTACTTTTGAGCCCGAATAGCTTTGGTAGCACACATGGCTCATATATTCGCATACAATGTAAATAGTTTTTTTGAATAAATGAATTGAAATGAATTGAAATGGGATCGATTGGGATTTTTAAAACTTTATTTGTCGTGGTATACTCCAGCTCTTCACAAATATTTGGTTTTCCAGGAATTATTGTAATTTTTGATATGTCTATATTGACCGGACTACTAGGACAGAATGGGCCGTAATCCACCACGCGGGCCCAAAACCGGTTGGTAGATATCACATGCCTTCGAATCTTTGATTCTAGGACATGCCGGTTTCCTCACAATATTTTCCTCCACCGTTTTGAGAGCAGTAGTGATGAAATGAATTACACAAAGTAATGCGCCTGGATGGGTTTGAACACGATTTCGATCGTGGGTTTGAACAAGACCTAAACAAACAAAAAAGCAATAGAGTCGCCAATCTATAAGTATAGACAGACTTAAATCATAACGTCAATTACAATGTCCCCCTGATTGGATAGATTAGGTTATGAAGGGCTTCCAAACGTCGACTCGATTGTGATAAATGACCACCCCTAGGGAGGAAAGAGGGGGAGAGTGGGAGGGTAGCAACACTTCTTTTTTAAATGAGGTTATTTGTTGGTCTTCGGTATCCGAGGTTGGAAGGGAATTGTAATAATTTTTGGCTTCTGAATTTGTGGTGATGATGAAGTAAGAAAGTGGTTTTTGGACTACTACTTGCTGCTTGACAGTGCAGTGACAGTAGAAAATGTATATAAATGTTTAGGTAACGTGTAGGAGTTTGTAAAAACCTACTTAAAAAGTCAATATCATTTACTCGTATTTATTATTTATGCCAAAGGAATATAATCCCGGAATAAAACGTATATCAAATATGAGCTTTTCCGGGACACACAAGAACAAATTACAAACTTTTGCATTACCTAATAGTGTTAAGAGACATTTATTTTCTGAATCTAAGGACGATAAATGGAAACATCATTTTCTTAAGTACAAGTATCAGGATGTTCCTTAAAAATCATATTGAAAGAAATGCAATATAGACCCGTCTCCCTGCGAGGAGGCGGCAAAACCCTAGCAAAGCGCATTTAAATAAAATTACAGTGCTTGAACTACGATTGCAACTTAATTTTCTAATTGGCGTGAATAACGGTGTGCATTATTTCAGTAACTAAAGCCTGTTTTTTAATCTCTGAGACTAAAATGACATTTCGTGGGTTCCGTTGGGTTTATGTTGTAACACTTGTCACAACATAAAAGAACTGGCATCATGGGACACAGGCAGTCTCAGGAATTAAAAAACAGACTTTAACATTATAGTGTGAAACATTCAAATTCCCATGACCACCACACTACCAATATATTGTTCATTCCATTAAATAAACTACAAGCCCATCTGGCTATTATAATCACTTACCACGTCAAGCTGTCGGCTAGTTACACTTACAGGTAGCGATGTACGATAGCGAGAGGTGTTATTCGATCAATTCGATTATTTGAACGTCTAGATGATTCTCGATAGTTTCGACTGTAACTCGAGTCCAACTCGGTCCGTTTATTGCAAATGGCGCATTTTTTTTTATTATGTATTAGGCTCGCATTTAACCATTATCTCCCTTGGTGGTGGTGTGGCTGATGTGGTCGGCGATGGAGCACGTTTGCCCAGAAGTAACCTATTCACTCTTGACTTGAAAATCTCTAGATTGTACCTATCAGGAAACAACTACTCCTAGCATGTTGTACGGTGTGAAAAATTCTAAAATCCCATGATCACCAGACGACTAATATATTCCTCATTCCATTAAATGCCAAATGGGTATGTAGTTTACATGCCCATCTGACGCTTGGCGTGTTCATTCGCGACTTGTTCCTCGATGGTTTAAAGTTTCGAGTGAGATCAGTGACTGATTCGAACAATCGAAAACTAGGATACGATTTCGTTGATTTGAAATAATCGAATACTTCTCGATTGCTCTAAGACACCTACAGGGGTCTGTGTTTCCTGATAGCTACAAATTAGGAGTCTTTTAGTCAAGAATGACTTTGTTTCTTCTAGGCAAGCGTGCTCCATCCTCGACCACATCAAACTCCAGCCTACCAATTTTTTTTTTAACGATTTTTGACTCGATAGTTTATTTTAACCACTCCGATTCTTTCGATTGTAAAAACATCTCTCGGAATCGCTTACCACTAGTTACAGGTCTTGTATAAGGAAAACTATCGGAACAAACGATCTGATGGTATAATGGAGTCTCCATGGAGGTGGATCGATGGTATCAGGCTTCGTTATTGATTAGGTAAGTGTCGTTGAGGTAATTAAAACTTTAATACTTATTGTATTAAGCTCATAACTGTTTGTGTTTTGTTAGTTTACTTCCAAAACTGTTTGTCAAAGAACTTCTTTTTTGCGTTACGTTTTAAACGGTTTTTCATCAACATCTTTCTGCCCTTGTCCCGTTTTAGTTGGGATCGGCGCAACACGTATTTTTCTTCCATTTTATCCTGTCACTCGTCACGCTATCGTTACTACTTAATTCCCTTTTCTTCCATATCACTTCTCACACAATCCATCCATCTTTTCTTTGGCCTCCCTCTCCATCCATCCACAAGTAAACTCACAACTCTTTTAGTAACATGCGTTTCATCCCTTCTCTTTACATGACCATACCATGACAAACGATTCCCCTTGAACTTTTTAGTTACTGGCACCACTCCGATCAGATCCGTACAAAGTATAGCTAATAAGTTGGGACTTAGTCCGCTGAACTAATTTCCACATGAGAAGACAATCGTATCTATAGGTAATACACTCAGGATACTGTGGTTCCTCGTAGCCTACTGATAAGTGATGCGGTCTTTTTGTGCCACATAGCTGCAAACCCATCTATGTTTGCATCAGCAAACATTCCTGATGCGCTACAGAAACGTGGAAGCCGCAACAGGGCCCTGAACGCGTTGTTAAATTGAACCCGTAGAGCATTGTATGCTCTCTGGGTATAGTCAACCCACAAACCTCGCTTGTACAGTGCTAAAATAAGGTAATTTTGACCGAATCTGTACACTGGAAGCAGTGCCGTAACTAGGGTGGTGCGAGCAGTGCCCAGGCACAGGGCGCAGACCCTGGAGGGGCGCAGAAATTACCAGTCTAAGCCTGGTTAAAGCATTTTTCAGGGGCGCAGTTTTGAAAGCTCGCACCGGGTGCATAAAAAGCTAGTTACGGCACTGACTGGAAGAATTTGCAAGCCAACATGTTCGCCCGAACTGGCAATGGTCTGCCTTTCCTCTCCTTGTCAATATCGTCTTTTAAATCATCAGTAACCCATTGATCAAATCTTTATTTTAATTAAGTACGAGTATGTCATTATATTACATTCTTCATCTCCAATTATTAGACCTCCAAAAACTTGGTGATCTGAAGGTATAGTGTACTATTTACCATCAATCACCCTTAAGTTTACCTGAAATGGAATCACCAAAGAGAAACAAAAAGAACACAATACTATGTGTGCATCACAATAAAATATAGGAACACAGCTAAAACATCGAGTTTACAAGCAGAACCGCGACAATAAGCGACTGCGGCACGTGTAGCCTGCCATAGACAATCCAATATGGCGGCCATCATCTGTCACTTGCAGCCGAGCCGTCACAGTGAGCGGACGTCTATCGCAATTGTATCTTACAAATAGATAATTAATGTGTACTCTATTTAGAGGAAATAGGGTTTAATGTTTAAAAAGTTGCGTAATTTGTGTTATGGCTCCAATAGGGGATTGGAAATTGTAATTGTTTTAGCAATTTCTGAGGGAATGAGGTAAATGGTTGCGTAAGTAAATTGAGGTTGGCGTAACACTTTGTTTTGGTTTGAGTTTTAACATTGAAAAGTATCGAAAGGTTTGTGTTACGTAATGTATATTTATAAAAATATAACACTGGGTTGTAATTGGCAACTTGTAATTATTTTGTGAAAAGGATATGAAAATAGCTTCTACACGCAATGACTTTTTTAGGTTTCTGTGCTCAAAAGGTAAAATGGTGCCCTACCACTAAGACTCCACTTTCCGCCCGTCTGTCTGTTCATCTGTCACGAGATTGTATCCGATATCCATGAACCGTGATAGCTAAACAGTTGTCATTTTTACAGATGATGTATTTCTGTTGCTGAATCTGACTCCAGTCTTGCCATGAAATACCGTGTTACCCCAGTTAATGGGTTGTGGAGGTCTAGTAGGCAGCAGCTCCACGTAAAATACTGGTATTCAGCTAAATCCAGCTTGACTGGAAGCCGACCCCAATATAGTTGGGAAAAGGCTAGGTAGATGATGATGATAATGTATTTCTGTTGCTGCTATAACAAAAAAATAATAAAAATATAATAAATAAATAATTAAATAGCTCCCAAGCAACAAACGTGATACTTTACCATTTTTTTGGTACGGGCGTTACTGCACCCTTCATACACAAGTCCGAATCGCACTGAGTCAGTTTTTTTCTTCACTGTTTAGTTTCTATACCCGCACACCCATCTCTTTCATACACTGTACGTAGTATTGATGCAGAAAGCGTCGTAATGAGGTAATCAGGTTACTAGGGTACCAGCAGTGTCCTAGGCTACACGACAAAGTTGTAGCTTCCTTTACGCCCTGGTTGTAACTTCTGCGCGAGGAACCGGATACGCTGTGGCTTTTTAATGCTAATGGAAAATAGAATGAATGGCTTCTCTGGAAGGGTGTAACTGAAGTTTTGTAGTTGAGTTATTTTTGTACTTGGAAAGAAGGTAATTCAAATTGTGGAGATAGGTGAAGTTGTAAAGCATTTTTTCGGTCATTACTTCATAATTTGGGAAAAGTTTGGCTTAAGTTATAAATCAGAATTCATGTAAAAAAAATCAACAAGACAAATTCTTTCTTTCTACTGACCCATGAACTATTGAAAAGTGTCTACGCAGTATTTTTGTTATTGCCATGGTTTTATCACTATATAGCTACTTATCATCATCACATCAGCTGTAAGGCGGTTACTTGTCGTCAACGATCGGTCCTGTACAATTCACATCTGTCGAATTTCCGCAACCCTTACTAAGTCATCACTCTACCATGTTGAAGGCCATCCAACGATGCATCTTCCAGTATGCGATCACCACTCCAGAACCTATAAGGAAGCAATGTATGCATCAATGTACCTTTACAATCAAAAATCATTGAGATAAAGTCTTCATAAGTACCCAGTTTAGGGCCGATTTAACAACTAACTAACACTAACAACTTAATAACTTTTAATTGAGGAATAAAAATGGCAATTCCTAGAACACTCACTTGGTCATCGATCTACCTTGTAGGAGACCATCCAACGCTGCATCTTCCGGCATGCAGTCACCACTCCAGAACCTATTACAGAACTAACATTGGGCCTTTCATCATCATCATCATCTTAGCCGAAAGGTGTCCACTGCCGAACATACTCGTAAGCCTCCCCAATTATCTTTACAACGATCAGTTCTGTGCGTCTCACTTCTATTAGATTCCCGCAACCCTATTCAGGTCATCGCTCCAACTTGTGGGAGGCTTACTAAAGCTGCGTCTTTCGGGATGCAAGCAATATAATACGCATCAATTCGCCCATAAAATCTAAAATCATTCAGTTTAAGTCTTCATAAGTACCAATCTTAATCAAATAAGTCTTAATAACACCCCTTTTACACCCAAATATAGGAAAGAAAGTTAACACGAATCTCGGAAGGTCAAAATTCAATTGGCAGGTCGGCTAACGCCCGAGATAAGTTCACAAAGGCCCGACGTTGACTTGCTCCAATAACTTGGACTACACTATAGCTATTGTGTGCTGTACACTGGCGTGCCGCGAAAAGGGTACGCTTTGTTTTAAGTTTTAGTTTGGAAAGAAAATAGGTATATATTTATGATACCTAATATTTATTTATATAAGTGTTTTGTTTGCACTCTTATTTTTTTCCTATTTCTTTTAAACATGTTGTCTACATCTATATTTTTTCCAACTCTTCTTTAATATAATACGTGAGTATTATACACCTAAACCTCAAAAAAATTATAATCCGTTCATAAGTGTTCGAGCTTATTTCGAATAGACAGACAATTGAAAAAGACTTTGTTTTATAATATGGGTTCGCTTCTGGAAGAAAACCCCGGGATCTGGAGCACAAGGCAAAGAAGGAACATAGGAGTGACTTTTAGTCAGTTAAAGTCTGACATTCTCACTCCGCCAAAGAGCTGGAAAAGTCATTGGATGATCTCCTACTAAAAAAAGGGAACTTGTGTCAATAAAGTCATCATCATTTGCCCTTGTCCCGTTTTATTTGGGGTTGGCGCAACATGTTTTTTTCTTCGATTCTATCCTGTCACTCGTCACGCTATCACTAACTCCCTTTTCTTCCAAATCACTTCTCACACAATCCATCCATATTTTCTTTGGCCTCCCTCTCCCTCTCCATCCATCCACATGCAACTTGTGTCAATAAAGTATTATTATTAATTGAATATTATGATTCAGCAACATCCCCCTTTCTATTTATATTCCCTACCGTATCTAAAATCAGGTAGGCAAGTTTATAAACATCCTGAATAAATTTCCTCTAACTTCGTCGTGTCTGCATTGGAAGTTTGGTAGTAGCGACTGCCCAAACTTTGGCCAACAATTTTCATCGAACACCGACCGGCCTCGGGGTTTAAATTAACGGAGTCCTAAAAGGATTCATTTGGGCAAAACCACACACTGCGTTTCATTAGTTATGTTGTTCATTAGGTGAAATTAATGATAAATTAACGATATTTATTTTGCAAATAGGTTTTAAAAATGTACACGTATTTTTTTTCATCAGTTTAATCTAGGCAAGCGTGCTCCATCGTCGGCCTCATCATCGCTTACCATCAGATGAGATAGTGGTTAAACACAAGCCTGTCAAGAATAATAATAATAAAGTTAAAGCCGGTGTTTCTTAGTTGACTAGCCTGAGAAGAAACATGGAAACAAACTCAGGGGTCGAAATCTCTTTTAAAGTCCGTACAAAATATCTATTGGTAACATAAGAACTATGCAAGAGGAGCTCGTGGCTAAATAATAACAGCCGCACGGGTCGATCTTCAAGGTTAAGCAACGCTTGCCTAGGTTGGTCTGTGGATGGGTGACCATCTTGACATAACGAGTTTCCTCCGTGCCTCGGATAGCACGTTAAGTGTAGGTCCCGGCTGTCATTTGTAGATCTTTGTCAGTCGTTACGGATAGTCAGAAGCCAGAAAATCTGACTCCATTCGTGCCATGAAGTACCGTGTTACCCCAGTTAATGGGTTGTGGAGGTCTGGTAGGCAGCCGCTCCTCGTAAAATACTAGTATTCAGCTAAATCCGGCTTGACTGGAAGCCGACCCCAATATAGTTGGGAAAAGGCTAGGCAGATGATGAACATAAGAACTATGCAAATTAGTGTCCGAGATGGTCTTTTGAGGAAATAACCATACAGAAAGAAACACAGATAAATTACAGAATTACAGAAAAAGAACAGTTTAGTAAACATTTCACTGAAATTATGCTTGAAATGCAACTAAAACGTATCTCAAAGTGAAAATGATGCTCAAATCCAGCCAGTAGTAGCACGGATTAACCTATATAGCAGAAATGTGGTTGAAATAATCCTCCCGACGTAATACTAACCTATTGCGCCACTTTGCTGTACAAGTTCTTTTTAATATCGCTTTCAAAGTACTTTTAAAAGATATTCTTAAAGCAAAAATAAGCATAGCATTGCATAATCAGCCTCTTAAGGAGATGTCCGTACACTAGTACCACTCTTCTTTAATATATTTGAAATGCATGTTACCAACATAAAACAGCTAATAACTTTTAAAATATTTATGCTATTTGCTGTTTCGTAAATACACACAAAAGTGTTTATAAAAAATATATTGGTATTATGTGCTTTGTTCGTCTTCTTAATATAATTATTATAGTTTTACATTTAAAAATGTAAAACTTATTGTTGTTATTATTATGATTTTTCCGATTTTTCCAGAATATTTCTTTTATTCTTTTTTTATGCACTTTTTATGTTATCTTTACACCATCCTTGATTTCCTGCTAAATAATGCCTAAAGCCTTCAGTGTGTCTTTGTATATTAGTGTAACATGAAATTTTATATAAAAAAAATTGATCGTCCACATTTTCACGTCACCGTCCTCTTAATTCTGTCCCGCAGTGTAAGGCAAGAGTGGAAAAACTCTCCCATCCAATGACTACATCTCGTTCATTGTTATTTGTAGCAGTTACAAGTTGTCGCCCCTTCACGCTGATTGAGCTCCATTACAGCCATCCTTTCAGCTATCCCGACGAACAAAGCGAGCAGTCAGCTGGATTTATTTATTGGGAGGGACACTTTGTTATGAGAAGCTTATAATATTTATTATTTTCATAAACAGTTCAGCTCTTAAGTAGAGTATGGTTTCAATAGCTCTTTGGTTTCCATCTTAAATAAACCAATCTTCGCGGTGTAGTATACGGCGAAAATATGCCCCGCTTGGGTGAAGCACGGTGGGACGATCGGAGGGAAAGTGCTCTCGCAACAGACCCTGGTACAGGCTCTGGTCCAAAGTGAAGAGGAATGGCAGGTGGTAGCCCCCTTCTGCGGAGATTATCTGTATAGAACCCTTCGTCTTAGAACGCAAAGGGCAACTGAAGGTCGCCGAGCAGAAAAAATCCTTGGACGATTTTCCTCCTTAAAAAAAGACTTGGAGTCATGCCACTGCCCCACCTGATTTTAACTATATATCAAACATAAAGTATTAATAAAAATAAATCCACCAGATTTTCATCTCACCGTCCTCTTAATTCTGTCGGGCAGTGTAAGGCAACAGTGGAAAAACTCTCCCTTCCAATGACTACATCTCGTTCATTGTTATTTGTAGCAGTTACAAGTTGTCGCCCCTTCACGCTGATTGAGCTCGATTACAGCCATCCTTTCAGCTATCCTGAAGAACAAAGCGAGCAGTCAGCTGGATTTATTTATTGGGAGGGACATTTTGTTATGAGAAGCTTATATTATTTATTATTTTCATAAACAGTTCAGCTCTTAAGTAGAGTATGGTTTCAATAGCTCTTTGGTTTCCATTTTAAATAAACCAATCTTCGCGGTGTAGTATACGGCGAAAATATTCCCCGCTTGGGCGGAGCACGCTGGAGCGATCGGAGGGAAAGTGCTCTCGCAACAGGCCTTGGTACAGCCATCCTTTCAGCCATCCCTACGAACAAAGCGAGCAGTCAGCTGGATTTATTTATTGGGAGGAACATTTTGTTACGAAAATAATAAATATGATATAAGCTTCTATATAAAATTAATTATTTTCGTAAACATTTCAGGCTCTGGACTCTATGATCTATGGAGTCTAAAATCCATAAAAATAGCAGTGAGTCCACTCTTTGAAGAATGGCTAGAAAAATGTCACGGCGTCCTCACGCCCTCGTGCTCATGGTGAATTCGGAAGGTTTCTGCAGTAGATTTATGCGGAAGAAACGGCTGGGGGTCATCATTATGTGATCTGTCAGGAAGACATGATAGAGCATACGGTGGAGGTGAGCCTCACTTGGGTGGAGCAACGCCGTGTGTTAATGAAGGTGATCGGTAGCAAGACCTTCTTCGACCAGGTCTGAAGCGGGGAGAAATGGCAGGCGGTCGCCTTCTTCTGCAAAGCAGCTATGCTAGCAAAGGAGGTGGCCGCACGTCTGTAGGAACTGACATCTTCACGCCCCAGCCGCTGAAACCCCGACCCCGACTACCAGCCACGGCAGATACGGGCTTGCGGACGACGAGCAATGGGTAGCTCATCGTCAGGCAGTCGAACGGATCGAGCCCAAGTGTAAGTTTTACAGACATACTGGGCTCAAGAACTAGAATCATTAATATGAGAAACTTTTATATAAAGTGGACGATCCATATACATAAATAAAGACTAACTAGATGGCTAGTTACTCAAATAAAAAAAGTACCAACTTAAATACTTTATAAGCGAGCAGACCCAACTATTTTAACATTATATGCGAAAAATTCTTTTGGGAAATGAAGTCACGTCAGGCATTTAGCAGAAACTCCGACATTTTTGTTCAGTTAGGCTCTAGAAATGTGAATGAATGCGGGAATGCGCTAGTTTATTTCATTTAGTATTTCACCTTGCTCTATTTTGCTGGCTCGGTTTTTATCTTTGTTGAATAGAGATGGTTTATTAACTTATTACTTATTTTGTTCAAAAATGGTAAGTTAAAGTATTAACATAGCTCCACAAAACCGTTGCAATGGTTTGACTGTGGAGTCGGATGTTGGTGACCCTCTAGACACTTATAATTCGTATTTAAAATAAATATTTTGTATATAACTTACTCATTAGAAATGTACTAAATAATAATATATTTTTAATGTTCTAAATCTTTTATTTTTATTTTGTTTCACTCTTTATGTGTCCTCCAGACTGTTCAATAGATATATTAGGTATATGGTGTTGGTTTTTAAGGTTATATTTGTAAATAACTTTTAAAACAGCACAAAGTCGAATGATTTAAAATTATAAATATTTTTTTTTTGTAGTGTTATCTGGTTTTATATTTTTCATCATCAATCAATTCAGCCAAAAGACGTCCACTGTTGGACAAGAAGCTTCCATAAGCGTCGCCATAAGGACCACTCCTGAGTATCTCGCATCCATCAGATTCCCATGACCCTCACCAGATCATCGATCCACCTTATGGGAATTATTGAGTATTATTAATAAGTACATAATATATTTAAATTCGTCAACAGTAGCATGTATTCTCAGGTTTATTGGCTATTGTTTTCATTTCCATTTCCTACAATATTTTGCGATAGCTTTTCTCATCAATGGCATAAGCAGTAGCATCATGATCAATAATTTTGCCAAGCTTGGTAATTTGAGTGTTAACTTTAAAGACCATTATGCTGAAGGCTTTAAAATTTAACTACCACCTGATCTAACAGAACCTGTTATCCACTAGGTTAGGGGAGGCAAACCTATGGCCATTCTGTCCCTAAGTATCCGAGATTTGAATTTGGCTCATGAAACTATTTAAAAGAAATCAGACTATGTGAATTATATTATAACGCAGTAAACAAGTTTATTCATTAATCAAACTGATTCCCTCGCTATGTTCGGGAGTTAATTATACAACTCCTTCACTCGCATTCGGGATTAAAACTTAGCAATCTCCGTTTTTTTTTCGGAATAAAGACACTGCTTTAAATTAGTAGTAGTTGTTATTAGATTATGTGACTAGGGGACAGTCACATAATCTTCTATTTTTATATATTAAATTCATGAATCCCCGACCGGTCTCATTGGACCGCGCTGTTATTGTTTTACTATTCTGTCTCGTTTCGCGGGTATTGATAGGTTAATAGCACAATTTTCAATAAGCCTTCACCTTCCCTGCACTACCTATAACTTTTCATTTCGTCATCACAACCTATTTCACTCACATTTCTAACACCATAAACGGCAAATGAACTTGAATAGCCTCGTATTGAACAGTAAAACATAGCGAGCTTTACAGTGATCCATTCCTTAGAGCTGACATTAACTTACAGTTGCGTGGGAAGCTATCGTAATGGACACACAATCCTATGTCGTGGAATAATGTATTCGCAATTATAAATGGTATTTGCTTTAAGAACCGGCCTGATACTTGGTCTAGGTCCACTCTAGCCACAGTCACTTTTGCCTACTAATTAAGTAGGTTACAACTTATTTCACATAAAGGAATAAACAGTTGAGAGTTTGTTATTTTTTTTTAAGGTGGGAAATCTTCGACATGATCTCTCCCACTCTTTGGCAGTCTTTACGGATAGTCAGAAGTCAGTAAATTTGACTCCAGTCTTGCCATGAAGTACCGTGTTTCCCCAGTTAATGGGTTGTGGAGGTCTGGTAGGCAGCCGCTCCTCGTAAAATACTAGTGTTCAGCTAAATCTGGCTTGACTGGAGGCCGACCCCTATATAGATGGGAAAAGGCTAAGCAGATGATGATGATGATGATTTCTCCCACTCTGCCACTCCCACTCTCCCAGAGTGAAAGAAGTAATATGGTTGAGGGGTGTCAGACTTTTACTGACTAAAATCCACTCCTGTTCCTTCTATGCCTTCATTCCAGGGTCCCACTCTCTTTCGTTCAACCCAGGGCCTCAGTAGGCTTCGACCCTGCCAGGCCCCTACAGTTTGGTGACACTGTCTCTTTGAGGCGCGCGTGGAACAATACGCGCCGTCGACGACTCTCGCATGCGGCCGCCTTCTTCGCTAGCATTACTGCTTCGCAGAAGGAGGCGTCCGTCTCCATCTCATTATATGATTTAAAAGAGTGTCCATGGAGTTTCTTGCTCGTAGTATCTCCATAGAGATATTCACTTTTTTTTAAAGGTTCATGCTATTTACGTCGGTGGACCGACGACCTGGTGAGGGTTGCAGGAATGCGATGTATGCGAGGCGCACAGAACCGGTCGCTGTGGCGACGCTTGGGGGAGGCCTATGTCCAGCAGTGGACGTCTTTCGTCTGAGATGGTGATGATGATGCTATTTAGCTTCACTTTTTTTTGACTAATCGACATTTTGACATTTCAAATGTGTTTGTAAATGGTCTATTTAAAATAGACGCGTTTCTATTTCTATGCTTACATTTAAACCACACATGATACATTCTGTTAGTGTTTTCTTTGAATAAAACATTTTTGGTCCTCCCGTACCTATCGAGAAATATTGTAGGTACCAAAAGACCAATATTTCTCCCGAAACTTTGTGCGTTCTTCATCAATAAATTTATCGGACCTAAGGGTGTTCTGCGTCGGTAAAACATCTAGATTTATTATCTTATACTGTTCTGTAGTCTGCGCGGTTTGGCTTTGGCCTGGTTTATTTTTTTTTGGTGTGAAGTCATCAAAATGACTTCGTACACTCTGGGCGGACTGGTGTCAGACTTTTATTGACTAAAACCCACTATTGTTCCTTCTTTGCCTTCGCTACAGAGCTCCGAGAGGTTCTCTTTTGTTCAAACCAGGGCACGGTAACTTATCAACAACAAATATAAAATAATAAATAGTACCTATAATCTGTCCAATAAACCCGGAGACTAAATTGACATAGTAATGTCAAAATTTCTATAGGAATGACGCCAGTTCTTTGGTGTTGAAATGTCATTTTAGTCTCCGGAATTATTGAACGTAGGTTAGTATTTACACCTTAAATCAATTAATTATGTTCTTTTAAAACCTTTTCGGTCTTTGCGACAAACAAAATAATAGCGTTTTTATTTGACTTTACACAAAAGCAAATCAAAAACTTATTCTCCCATTAAGGGCCTTTTTCACCATCTATGATTAAGTTTCCGATATCTTACTTGACAGATAATTTCATAGAAATTCTATTCCATTTTTAATTTATTCAGAAAGTAGTGGCTACTCGGACATTATGAAAAAGGCCCTTAGAGTATCTAACTAAACTAAACATGTTTTTGCTGTATCTACAACAAGCTTAGAATCTTAACGCCAAGTCCACTCACTACGCACAAATAACTTCCCACTTACCCACCCAGAAACTTCCATCGATACTTCAAAAACTCATAAAAACAAAAAAAAAGAACATCGAAAAAAATCACCAAAGCGAGAATGCACGTATTACGTTTGACAGAAGAAAGCGCGGGAAGGCGGCCATTTTGAATCGAGACCCATTGTGAGGCATCTTCGTGTTCAATCGAGCGAGTAAAAAGTTTTACTGCGTTATTACTGTTACAAGTGTTTTTTACGAATTGTTGGAAGTTTTATCTTAGCATTGCGATTTAGGACGAAGATTTTCTACTTTTAGGGCGCGATGATAAGAAAAACATGCGAGGATTATGTGGAGAATGTTGTGTTTCGAAGCGTTGTTTAATCAGATCTGGATTTGTCTTTTGTTTGTAGGAAAGTTTATTGATAGTCAGGTATATTTGGCGTTTTAGTTCGGGGAAAATCAATCGTTTAGACTTTGATCTTCTTTACCTACAAACAACCAATGTAAGGCAGTGACCATATCTTTTGATAGACATCTTTTCTGGTATAGAGCCTTTCTGGTCAGTCTTCTATAGGCCCTTTCTTTTAAAGACTCCTTCTCTAAGACTTCCTTCTATAAGACTGAGCAAGAGATCTATGTAGATAGGCTGATCACACCTATGTCCTTCAGTTGCCTTTTACGTTCTAGGCTTAACAGGTTTTTTTTCAGAAATTCCTCATGACCTTAGCGGGTATCGGCCTTGCTGGGCCCCTACGGATTTGCTGACATCGTTATGAGGCACGCGTAGAGCACTACGCGCCGTCGACTACTCAGGCAGGATGGGCAGACGGCGAGTTACCCATTGCTCGTCAAACCGTATAAAAAAAGTATTCCTTATTTTCACTAGATAGTTAGTGTTATGTTACTTCTGCACACTTGAACGGCCGAATGGAAACAAATAAATTTTGTACACGGGTAAACCATGTTCTGGAATAGTACATAGAATATTGTTAGCATATTAGTTCATATTTAGGGGATAAAAAATATTCAACATTTAAAACTCCCTAGGGATAATTTTCTACTGTCACGCTAGCGAAGCCACTGGCATCATGCATCAAGTAGATTTGGTACAAATTGAGCTTTAAGTTACGCAATGAACTACGTACAAAATCTCGAACTAGGGATAATAGCCCTGGATTCCACGTAAACGAACATTATTAAAATTTATTGAACTTTACAAACTTCAGAACCACGAAAGGTCACTGTACCAGTAGAACAATGAAAAGGGGAAAATTGTGAAACTTAATATGGCTTCCGAAAGTTTGAAATTAATTACTGATAAGTAAAATAGGTCGCGTAGACGCAGTGTTGGAAGGCCTCCTTTAAGGTGGACCGATGACCTGGTGAGGGTTGAGGAGCTCGTGGCTAGATAATAACAGCCGCACAGGTCGATCTTCAAGGTTAAGCAACGCTTGCCTAGGTTGGTCTGTGGATGGGTGACCATCTTAACATAACGAGTTTCCTCCGTGCCTCGGAAAGCACGTTAAGCCGTAGGTCCCGGCTGTCATTTGTAGATCTTTGGCAGTCGTTACGGATAGTCAGAAGCCAGTAAATCTGGCTCCAGTCTTGCCATGAAGTACCGTGTTACCCCAGTTAATGGGTTGTGGAGGTCTGGTAGGCAGCCGCTCCTCGTAAAATACTGGTATTCAGCTAAATCCGGCTTAACTGGAAGCCGACCCCAATATAGTTGGGAAAAGGCTAGGCAGATGATGATGATGATGACCTGGTGAGGGTTGCGAGAATTCGATGTATGCCAGACAGGATCGGTCGTTGTGGCGATGTTTGGAGAAAGCCTATGTCCAGGAATAGCTATCCTTCATCTGAAATCGGCCCAAGCGCCGATTTCAGATACCTATAATGGTTGGTGTTTACGAATGGAAATCGTAAAAAAGACGATGTCGTCCATTTTAGGTTGGGTAAGTCAACGAAGAGGGTCTGATTCGGAAATATTGCAGTAAATAATAGTCTTTACAACTAACCAGCTTTTTCAGCTTTTGCTACGTGATTTATCCCACTGCGATTGAGTATGGTTGGCTAAATAATAACAGCCGCACAGGTCGATCTTCAAGGTTAAGCAATGCTTGCCTAGGTTGGTCTGTGGATGGATGACCATCTTAACAATAGAGTTTCCTCCGTGCCTCGGAAAGCACGTTAAGCTGTAGGTCCCGGCTGTCATTTGTAGATCTTTGGCAATCGTTACGGATAGTCAGAAGCAAGTAAAACTGACTCCAGTCTTGCCATGAAGTACCGTGTTACCCCAGTTAATGGGTTGTGGAGGTCTGGTAGGCAGCCGCTCCTCGTAAAATACTGGTATTCAGCTAAATCTGGCTTGACTGGAAGCTGACCCCAATATAGTTGGGAAAAGGCCAGGCAGATGATGATTGAGTATGGTTCCGGAAAGGAAAATAGTAAGTGACATTAAGTGATAATCTAGATTTCAATCGGTTCACTACTTTCAGAGATTATTGTGTATCAAGAATTTTTCGGTTGGAAAAATCTAGTATAAATAATAATCTGTTTACCTTTAAGTTGGAAATATTTAAGTCTAAGTACTTTAAGAGGCTGTTCTAGGCACATTTTGCTTTTATAAGCTCGGATTTAGTGTATTCAGGATTCAGGAATTCTTGAGGGTATTGTATCTCTTGATCCATAGATAACATTATACAATGGAAATATGGTTAGTGCTATCTCCTGGATGTTTACCCAGTATTATGTTGTTGATTTAATCAATTTTTTTTTAATTTTTATAAACTAGTGCTTGACTGCGATCCCACCTGATAGTAAGCAGTGATGCAATCGTTGATGGTGAGGCGCACTAGCTTATTAATCTATCACATACCCGCGAAACGAGACACAATAGTAAAACAATAACAGCGCGGTCTCATAGGACCGGTTGGGGATTCAAACATTAAGAACCTATTCACTCTAGCCTTGAAGACACCCAAATTATAATTGGACGGGAAGACCGCAGCAGGCAAATTGTTCCAGTCCCTCTATGTATGCGGTATAAACGACAAACCGCTTAGTCCGAACCGTAGAGGTTTCGACAACGTAAGGGTTAAATAATATTAAGTTGAAGCAACTTCTCGTTTAGTAGTTTAATTTATTTAGGTCCTAAAGTCCTCGTGTCTCATCTCTCTTTACCCGATTCCCCGTATAAAAATATTATATATCGTACACCTCTTACTCAACAATTGTGTTGCGTCATCCATAGCCAACCCTATTCTAGAACGACGCTCGTTCTGAATTTGAAATCGATTTCAAACTAGATTTCCGTTGAGATTGCTTTTGAATTTGACAGTTTTAAGTTGAGATTCATGACTGAGCTTTTCAAATATGGAATCTCAGTTCAATATTATCTTCCTACTTTATTCTTGCCCTATGCTGTAGCCAGAGAAATAGATAACAGCTGTTCTATTCATTCATCATCTACCTAGCCTTTTCCCAAGTATATTGGGGTCGGCTTCCAGTCAAGTCGGATTTAGCTGAATACCAGTATTTTACGAGGAGCGCCTGCCTACCAGACCTCCACAACCTATTAACTGGGGTAACACGGTACTTCATGGCAAGACTGGAGCCAGATATACTGGCTTCTGACTATCCGTAACGACTGTGTTGAACG
This sequence comes from Mythimna separata, assembly GCA_030763345.1. Classification (NCBI taxonomy): domain Eukaryota; kingdom Metazoa; phylum Arthropoda; class Insecta; order Lepidoptera; family Noctuidae; genus Mythimna; species Mythimna separata. Next base: position 13,087,745 of record CM061192.1, read on the forward strand.
TTGAAAAGGGCGGATCCTCTGATCAGACGTGTGATCCTGAAAAAAATTGTCTGCTGCGGTCTTCCCGTCCGATTATAATTTGGGTATCTTCAAGGCTAGAGTGAAAAGGCTCTTAATAAACTAGTGCGCCTCACCATCTACGATTGCATCACTACTTACCATCAGGTGGGATCGCAGTCGAGCTTTAGATTGTATAACTTAAAAAAAAAATATTTCATGGACAGTTGTCCTGCATCATTATCGGGCAAATGCCCGATAATTTATTTATTTATTTATTTATTTAAACTTTATGTACAGTGGTGGTACATAGGCGGACTTAATGCATCAGGGCATTCTCTACCAGTCAACCTTAGGATATTATTATCTATAGTATCTATTCAAATCGCACGGAAAACTTTAATTGCACGAAGCAAGACAGGACGCCAAACATATCGCTACGAAAGCAATTAATTAATATTATTAAAAAAAATCTGACTCCAGTTTTGCCATGAAGTACCGTGTTACCCCAGTTAATGGGTTATGGAGGTCTGGTAGGCAGCCCCTCCCCGTAAAATACTAGTATTCAGCTAAATCCGGCTTGACTGGAAGCCTACCCCAATATAGTTGGGAAAAGGCTAGGCAGATGATGATGATGATGAATATATATATCCGAGAAACACACACATCGTGAGAAAACCAGCATGCCCTAGAATTAAAAAATCGAAGACATGTGACATCTATCAATCCACACTGGGCCTGAGTGGTGGATTACAGTCCATTCCCGCTCCTATAGAAGGGGCTTGAATCCCAACAGTATATTTCCACTGTAGTATGACACACAAGGCCGATAGTGCAAGTGATATATCCTAAGAAATTATTTTACCTTGGGATAAATTTCTACTTTCTTGCGAACGAAACTGCTGACAGAAATCAGTCTAACACACAAACCAGTAACCAGTACAACGATCCCAAATTTTTCGTATTAAATACGTAGGGGCTTAAAAATTAAGACCGTGTATATCATTTTCGATTTTACGTCATAACGTAAACGTCAAACATGACTTACAACCGTCATGTGGCATTAAAATTATATTCCAATAAATCATGGTTGATTTTTACGGGTTTGGGTTTTGGGGTGCAAGTATTGAACGAAGAGCGGATAAAAAACTGCTCACCATCATCGATTACATCACTGCTTACCATCAGCTGGTGGGATTGCAATCAAGTATTATTGATTTATTATTTTATTTATTGCACACCGTTACATATATATACAAAATGAAACTAAAACACATAGGTACATACAAGGTGTACACAGGTACTAATTGTGACCGAATTGCATGGAAGATTCTAAACCAAAATCGTTTGCACAGGGTTTCATCGTCTTAACCTATCACATACCCGCAAAACGAGACACAATAATGTCAACTGTTCTGTGGCCTTAATAATATGTCTTTTATGACATAGATGGCGCTAGTATAGTAGTAGGATTGGAAAATATACATATCTCTTTAAAGAACATTACTTTGTTTTTTGCTATTTACAAAATTACTTAATCTTAACACAAAGTCTCCTACGACATTACAAACCTTATAAAGCAAAGCACGTAATAACTGGGATTCGAACTCGGTGGCATAAAATTTACCGATTCCATTAGCCACTAGACCATCGAGTCATTACGCAATGAGTTGAAATTATCCTACTCTTTATTATATTGAAGTTGTTTAGCGACTTTAGCCCGTATCATAAATCTCAAATGAATTGAGGGTAGTTTAATATTAACTGTATAAAAATTAAATCTTTTTGTTCAATCATAACGTTCATTACAATCTTTGAGTAAGTTTAGTTACGATTGCGTTTAACAAGTTTTTAACATTTATTTTATCATAAGTTCGCGATCAAATATTGATATGGCTACGAGGGCCCAAATAATAGCATTGCATAATCAAGACTTAAACGTAAGTAATATTTTAAAGTCACGGTTCGTTATTTATTTTATTATCCACGATTAACGATACACGAAAATAATAAATAATATATTATTTCCTTTATAGGTAAAGACTGTCACTTTTGGATAAAGCGGTTTCAAGAAGAGGGTTCGTTGGAACATCGTAGTAGATCTGGTAGAAGACGCCATATTGACTCATACCAGCGTCAGGTTATGGTGCAAGGTTATGAGGGAAATGGCTTTACACGAACAAGATATTACGCAGAGTTGTTTGATACATCTTTGTGGACGGTGTATCGTGCTCTTTATAGTGAAGGGCTGCATTATCATCGACATGCTGCTAAGCCATTGCTAACCGAAGCTCATAAAAAAGCACGATTGGAGTTCGCTAAATACAGAAATTTCGACTAGAGCAACGTCATCTTCAGTGATGAAATACTTTCAAATCCAGCACGGGCAAGTTAGGTTGTGGCGTAGGAATAAAACGCGTTATGACAGTGATCACGTTGTGCCTACCTCTGGATCCGGTCGTGTAACAGTGAACATGTGGGAAATGGATGAGTGCTGACCAGGAGAACTTACTGTAATACTCAGTCGTGCAAATAGTGTAAACTACATAGATGTGCTGAATGACGTCATGCTGCCAACCGTGCGGAATTTTTTTTTCCTGTAGAAGAAATGCCTGTAGTGATAACGTTTGTGCAAGACCATAAAATTGTCCTATACACCGTTCCATAATTGTGCAAGAGTGTGTAATATTCAGGGTTCCTGTTAAACCGAATAAAATACGAACACGGCCAGTACAACCATTTATGCACAAACTCTCAACTAGATTAAGTTTAACAATCAATCCGCATAAAATAAACAAAGAAGCGCAATTCTTGTAACAAAAAGGTTATGTCCGTATGAGTCCGGATCGAACCAGCGGCATGTGTCCGCCAGACCACCGGCTGTGCCTCGAAACCAATCGCTCCTTTATAACTGCGGCGATTATGACGATGACTAGTTTGACAGACGGACATCAAATCTGTTTAGCCAGCAATCGGATATACGGATCATTCCTTGGCCTGCGAGATTACCAGATTTAGGGTCCGTTCACACAGACCGGCTCGGAGAGGAGAGCAGATTTTTTGTCAAGTTGAAAATAAAGTTTTAAGTATTTGTAGTAAGGTTTATTTTTGCATGTGCACTGCGCGTTCAAGCATTCTTAATGACAAAACAGTGCACATGCAAAAATAAACCTTACTACAAATACTTAAAACTCAGTTTTCAACGTGATAAAAAATCTGCTCTCCTCTCCGAGCTGGTCTGTGTGAACAGACCCTTAAACCCCATTGAAAGTTTATGGGGCGTTATAGTTCAAAGGTGGGACAATAGGAACGAAAGGACTTAGGAATCACTGACTTTACGGGGTCAAAGCTTATATGAATAATTAATAAACGGCGAACACACGAAATATTAAAAAGAGAATATAAAGTGTTGACTATTGGATTGAGTAATAACAAAGACCGGGGTAGCTATAATTTATTTGATAAATTACAGTGATCAAACTTAGTGTAAGTGGGATTTTAATCACTACTTTATAACAACAAAATGTTATTACACTAATGATTTTGATTTCTTATATAATATAAGAAATTAAAATAAAAACAATATAATTTATATTTATATTGTATTCCTTTCCAATATAAAAAAAAAATATTTATTAAAAATATATTTTATATATTATACAAATCAAATAAAAAAACAAGTTAAATTAATACTAAAGAAAGTCTACTCAAACAACAATTAATATGAAATAAATCAAATTATTAAACAAAACAAAATCAAAATTATATGCATAAATAATAAACCGAAACAATTGTATTAAATCGCTTATATTCTGCACTGTGGCGTAGGCCTTATAGGCACGCAGTAATCATTCAATTGCATCCTACCCTCATAAGTCAAATTGTTTTGCGGTTCCTTGTGTGAAACCTACCTTCTTATTTTTGGGAAATAAATACCTTAACCGTAAGTAGAAAACTAGTTAAATACACACGCACGCACACACCACGCATACACTATACATAAATTATTATGCACACCATACTTTTAATGCACAAACCTTCGCGCTAAGAGGCAAATTAGCGTTTAGATACTAAATTAATATCTTGCCACAACAATTTTTTTGTTTTTAAATACATGTTATTTATATTCCTCGTTATGTTATACCTGATTCCGTGGGGTGAGGACCTGGTGATCTGTAATACAGGTTTACACCTATAATAGACACCAGCTCCGCACACTAGACTGATTTTTTTTTGTTATGTTAGTTAGATAATTTTAATCATGTAAGTCTTGTTTTTGTGGGTGAAATAATGATATTATTATAAATTACTCGATCCCAAAATTACAGCTATAACCCGGTCTTACAATTTATTATTGTTATTGATTTGAGGTCAAGCTTCAATTTCTTCCTCGTTCTGGAACGAATACTTAAGCTATGAACCTTAGTCATAACATAATGCACAAATCAATCATTATAGTCAATACCACTAACCATAATCATGCAAAACGTAATATTTTTATAATTTATGAGTGGGTAAAATATTTACAGAACTACTGTCTAATGACATTACAACACAAAAGAACTGGCATCATTCCTATAGTAAGTTTGACACTAATGTGTCAATTTAGTCTCAAGGTATAAACAACAGACGATAAGGTTGCATATTTATAGGGAAGGGTATTGTAACTTTATGAATCAAACTAAATAATAGGAGAATGGCACAATACAGTTTTCATTTTTTTATATAATAACTTATAATTTTATTATGGACATGAAATGAATATATTCTTTCGTTTTCAAGTCTATAAACTTTTAAATACAAATGTTCCCACAGTTTGATTACTTTTCTAAACGAATAATATGTAAAATGATTATAGATAACTTATAGCTGTTTGTTTATAACAAAAGACAAAAATACATTGTTTTCTTTTTATGTATCTCAATTATTATAAAATATTTAATTTATCTATTTCATTTAAATACATAATCAATGGTTAGTAACTGTCAGAAACTTATAAACTATGTTATTGTTGTTGTGTTTTCATTTAGAATACTTATAATATCTACTACTAGTTTTATTTTTTTAATGTCTTCCATTTTGTAATAGAGTTATTCAGTTATAAATTTTGCTTGTATTTCTCATAACAAGTGAATTAAATAATTGTTAATTGGGTGTAAAACTGTTAAGTTAGGTTATACACTGTATAAATAAGAAAGAAGTAAAAATTGTATTCTTCTTTGAGAATTAAATGTCATAATATCACTAAAATAGTTTAATTTTTTATCCTTTACTAATTCTCGTAACTTAGTAAATCTTAATCTGTAAGAAAACTATTACTAATAATGCTAATACTTACCACTATTTATGAAAGTAATTTATGTATATATATTTATATAGTGTTAATATATAGTAGTATATGTATACTTGTGTATTATGCCTTTATTGCACCTTATACCGCATATTTTTATATTATTTATAACAAAAAATAAAATAAAAAACGTTTAAAAATATAAAAAAGAGAATATAAATTATATTATATAATAATTACATTTTAAAAAAGTCGACTTAGAACTGGGATTTGAACCTGTGCCCTGTGGAACTAGCTTTGATATTCTGCCATGCTAATCCACCTGAGCTACCGATCTAATTATTAGAATATGCGAAAACGAGAGCTACTTTGTGAATGTAGGGATTTTATTATTTATGATCTACGCCATCTGTTGTCGAATTAAATAATATACCAATTGGCTTTTTTGCTTTAGTATAGATGGCGCTGTATTAAGTACTCGGAAATAAGAAAATAAAATCATTTATGTTTGTTTTTTATTATATTATTATTACTTAGTAATTATTTTAGGTATTAAAAACCATATTAAGTGCCACTGCGTAATAAGATTTTTAAGCTATGCTGTGTTTTTTAAATGTTTGAACAGCGCCATCTAGCCGTCTCATGAAAGTCATGAAAGGTTTTGCAAAACCTCACAGTCAAATGTCGACCTAAGGTCTACCATGCAGCTTTGTCAATGTTAGTACATAGGTAGGGCATAGGTACATCAGTTTATGTTAGACAGAAAAAAGACAAGTGCTATGAGTGCGAGTTGTTTTTATGTTAACACGATCGAAACGTTTACTGCGTTTGACTGTCTGATTGGTTAAGAGCTAGGAGCGGACCAATCAGAGCGCCGAACGTCATTAACGTGTCGATCGCTTTAACGTAAAACAAACTCGCACTTGCCACTCGGAGAGTTTCGTATGACATTTTTAAAGCACTTTTTAGACTTAAAGTACGCTGAAAATACGCCCTAGAAATGGTGTAAGTTTCTTCTATGTTTTACGTAAGATAAAATTTTATCTTTAAAATTATCTTTCTAGGATTACTGAGTACTATGAAAGTCACACTAGGACCAGTGTACCTTACTACATCTCCCCGTAATGAGAACAAGCAATTTGTAATATTATGCATTTCAAATTATGAAACAAACCGTGATAGCCTAAACCAGGTTTATTGTAGGTATTTACTCATAATATAAATTGATATACTAATACTAAAAATTTAAATAAAAAACTTAAGTTAAACCTAGCTATGTACATATAATACAAATATAAAATATACACTCAGACGTTGAATTACTCCTCCACATCGCGGTCATCTGGAAATGTGCCCAGAAGGCTGGCGGCATTGCCACGTTGTATAGCAATGCTAATTCTTTGGGCGAAGAACGAGCCAGCCCTCTGGTCCCGCAAAGTGTCGATCAGTCGGCGTGAAATCTCTTTAAAAACAATTTTGTTAACTTGCATAATGCCGCTCCCTCTTAAGACTTGCGACGTTTTTAAAAGTAATCCTATCAACGACTTTTTGTATGATATACGATAAACATCACTATTTCAATTATTTTTTCTTTTTTAGCCATGATTATTTTCATGGTATCCGGAAATATATTTACGGCAACTCATAATTCGTGGTATAATTTAATCTTTTAGTACATAATTTTATAAAATTAAATATTTCGGTTTAGATATGTTAATAATTATTAAGTAATTGCACACTTCTTATTGAAAATAGCTTGTTAATATTTAGAGCCTTAGTGTTATCGCGATTTAAAAGAACTATTTGTGCAAAATTTTAAGAGGTTTAGAAGGCGCTAATTGAAAACATCGCTCATGATTTTTACTGTTTTATAATAATTATACTAGCGACCCGCCCCAGTTTCGCACGGGTGCAAAATTATCAGTGTTTCCTTACTATAATTCCTCTTTCTTCCTCTTGAATCACTCTATCTTTTTTAAAAAATGCATCAAAATCCGTTGCGTAGTTTTAAGGATTTAAGCATACATAGAGATATAAGGACAGAGAAAGCGACTTTGTTTTATACTATGTAGTGATTCGCGGTCCCAGCAGACGTTGTCCTACCGGAAACCAGACTTTATGTCAGAAAAAAACGTTGTTAACCCGATTGTAGCGCTTACAGGATTCAATTGTATTTTCAAACTAACCAGGGAACCACTCAAATGACTACCTACACAATACATCCAGATCCGTCACTAGGAGGAGTTAAGTGACAACACATTATTAATTTCCGGTTTTTGAAGATATTTTCACGAATTCCGTAAATATTTTCTCGAAAAAGACATTCAATCCTTAAATGGGTGAAAAAAAACTACACGCATACGCTTTAGGTCTCCAAATTGTCATTTTTTAACATTTTTTTTTCAGAAATAATTTTTGGTTATTTGAGGATACAAAATTACCGATTCAAAAATTTATTTATATAGAAATTGATTTAGTACCCTATTCAGCACATAATACCTAACTACTTTGTGGATGTGCATTTACTATGTTATACGTTGTATAAAAGTACATTCCGTAACATTTTATATGTCCAGCAAAAACACTTACCAAACACATTCCTCATACGTTATTTTATTCGTCTAATACTCGTAGAATTTGGTAGCAATCCAAGATCCAAGTTTATGAGTCCGTCGACACAAAGGTTAGCCGAATAAGTTTTTTAAAACGTTTCCCAGAAATATTTTATGTAAGCGATTTGTGGAATAGAATCTAGGTTTATTTAGTATGTGGAAATACTGGATTAATAAAATATCTAGTCTTTAGATCTAGATACTAGAAGGTTGAATCTATTACCAAGGTTAAGTTGTTTTTTAGATGTCCACTGCTAGACATAGACCTCCCTCAAGTATCGCCATAATGACCGGCCTTACAGGTCTCGTGTCCCTCAGATTCCCGCGACCCTCACCAGGTTGTCGGTGTGACTGCTAGAAGGCTTTGCATCTTCCAGTACGTGGCCGCGACTCTAGAACGTTTCGGCCCTTTCGACCATCTGTTCTGCAAGCAATGTTCCCTGCCCACTGCCTCTTAAGTTTGGCGATTCTTTGGGCTGTGTCATCTTACTATGATTATCAAGATTTCTCCGATACCCGGAAGGCGCGTTAAGTCTTTGGTCTCGGTAGTCATTTGTTGATTTCTCACAGTTATTTTGGATAGTTAGTAGCCAAAAAAGTCAACGCACTGTGGGCACATAACTTATGTAGGTAATCTTGTTCTATCGAAGATCTCTTCCATCACTTTGAAGCTGGTGAAATGTGGGTGCAAAGCAGGCTAGCATAAAAAAGTGTTTTGACTTGCAGTTGTCAAAGTGTAAAAAATTCTCAAACACTGTTTTAGGCTATCATGGTTTGTTTCACAATTTAAAAAAAAAAACAAAAAAAAAAGGACAAACCCCGTGACCGTTCCGTGATTTTTCTAAAATGAAAAATCACGGAAGATATCCCGTAAGTGACAATTTAAATTCTCAAACATCAAAATGCTCCGATAACGGTAAAGGATAAAATCGTGAGGAAACCAGTATGTCCTAGAACCGAAAATTCGAAGGCATATGAAATCCACCAATCCGCACTGGGCTCGCATGGTGGATTACAGCCCATTACTTCTCCTAGAGAGGAAGCCTCAGTCCCAGTAGTGAGGACATAATAAGCCTGATAATGCTATGTATATTTCAAAATGATCTACATAGAATTCGTCTTTTGACAAATATATTTAGGCTTAAATTGTTTTCAATACAAGCCTAAATATAGGCTTAGGCATGGTTTATATTGTTTTGTTCAATACTAGCTTAAACATAGACATGTTTCCACTCCATATCATAACAATTTCCCATAAAATACGCGAAGGATTTCCTTGAAACACGGCACAAACTCCGGACGATAAGGAAGGAACTGGAGTAGATGATTGCAGTCAGGATAATGAGGAAACGGCCCACCTACTCGTATGTCAGCTTAGTTCGCGCCGGGGTTAAGTGAACTAGTGATATCCCGATTACAATGGATATTACATTGGCTTGACAACTTTACCTAAATAATAGGAAATTCTAGTTTTCTTCTTCTTCCTGCCGTTGTCCCATTTTACTAGGAGTCAGCGCAACATGTTTTTTTCTTTCATTCTGTTCTGTCATCCGTCACACTATCACTAACTTCGTTTTCTTTCATATCATTCCTGACACAGTCCATCCATCTTTTCTTTGGCCTCCCTTTCCATCCACCTACATGTAAACTTAGAACTCTTTTAGTAACATGCGTTTTATCCCTCCTCTTCGCATGACCATACCAAGACAAACGATTTCCTTTCAACTTTGAAATACTTTTGTTAGCTGAAGAGCTTGTCGGAAATTATTTGTCGGATTAAGCAAAGTTTGCCAAGGACCTCTTGGATGGGTGACCACTAGTGATATATAAATGATATTTATTTTGCAAATAGGTTTTCACAAACACTTTTACACGTCAATTTTTTTTTGGACTTTTTTTTTACTAGATGAGGTCGGTGTTTCCTAACTGACTACCCTGAGAAGAAACACCGAAACAAACTCAGGGGTCACAGTCTCTTTTAAAGTCCATATACAATGTATTGGTCAAATCATATGCGAACCATGCAGATTAGTGTCTGAGATGACCTTTTGAAGAAAGAACTATGCAGATTTGAGTGGGCCTGTCCAGTCAGTGCAAGCATTTGTCATTATTCGTAAAGGTCAACTCAGGACTACTAAGGAGCTCAAATCACATAGTAAAGCGAATCTCCTATTTGCCCTGGAAAGAATTTTGATAGAAGAATTCCGAAAGTCTTGACAAGAAATTAGTTTGTCAAGAGGCATTGTGGTCTGGTTAACAATATGATAACTGAGTTGTGGTCCTCAGATAGACAGTCCTCCCATGTAAAATACTAATATTCAGCAGGCTCTGGATGGATTGGAACCCGAAAACAACAGAATTTGGAAGATGCTAGCACTAGAGTAGTAATTCTAGCGGATCCAATAAACAAGTAACAAGTGATCCAATAAATAAGGTTATAAAAACAGGAGACATGTCTTTTGGCCTAGTAAAATACGAAAATTAGAGGAAATTTCCTAAAAAATCTCGTTTAGAAACTTATTTTATAAAGATCAGTTCAAATTAAAATTGAGTGGTGATATTTAGGAGACGGAGCCACTGAATACAAACATCTATACTCCGTCGGTTTAGGTAGTTAACTAAATGTAAACAATCTTGGCATGTCTTTTTATCTAAAAGTTGTCTATAAAATGTATGTAAAAATCTTTGCGACTCGGTATTTACCTAAATCGATGTTAGCTAATAAACTAAATTTAAATAATCTTTGTGTATATTATATACGACCTCTTTAATATAAAAAGACATACCAAGATTGTTTACCTTTAGTTAACCACCTAAACCGATAGACCATAAGTATCTGGTTGCTATAATTCTGATTCTTAAGTGACAGATATACACGTAAGTTCCATTAGACTAGCCTGTTGGTCTAGTGGTTAGTGGTCTTAATTGCTATACCGTGGTCGGTCTTGAGTTCGATTTCCACCCAAGACTAATGTTTCTACGCGGGGATCGTTCGGTCCATGGCCCTTTACGGGGCGCCGGTTTGGGCGCCGTCGCTAAGTAAGCGACCGGCGGCCAAGCTGAACGCTTGCCAGAGGGTCATGGCCATCCGGATGGTGCGGGGATACCGCACGATCTCCCGCGAAGCGGCGAGCCTCCTCGCTGGCCTGCCACCGTGGGATCTGGAGGCAACAGTCCTTGCACGCATGCACGATTTGCGCGTGGAGATGCAACGCCGGGGCGAAACTCCGCTGCCGCGACAAGTCGCGGCATGGCGGACAGAGTTCCGGCGGGATCTTAGGGTGGCATGGCGACTACGACTGTCGCAACCCAGTGCTGGGCACGCCGTCATTGAGGCGGTTAGGCCCCTCTTTGAGGAGTGGTTGGAAAGAGGTCACGGCGTCCTCTCTTTCCGTGTGACGCAGGTCCTCACCGGACACGGTAAGTTCGGGAGGTTCCTGCATCGAATCAAGCAGGAGAGGACGCCCGGGTGTCGCCACTGTGTGGACCGCCCGGAGGACACGGTGGAGCACACGGTAGAAGTGTGCCCCGCTTGGGCGGAGCACCGCCGTGTCCTCGTGGAGACTATCGGGAGCGGCGACCTCTCGCGCCGGGCCCTGGTTCAGGCCATGGTCCGGAGCGAGGAGGGTTGGCATGCGGTCGCCTCCTTCTGCGAAGCAGTGATGCTCGTGAAGGAGGCTGCTGACCGCGAGCGCGTGAGGGAACGGTCCTCACGCCGCCGCCGCCGAGATCCCGATCCCGATTTCCGACCACCGTAGGCGCGGGTTCGCGGACGGCGAGCACTGGGTAGCTCGCTGTCCGGCAGTCTGGAAATAATCTGGACCGAGCCCAGTCGTCAACGGCGCGTTCTGTTCCACGCGCGCCTCAAGGAGATGTCAGCAAACTGTAGGGGCCCGGTAGGGCCGAAGCCTCTGGGGGGAACATGTGGTATTCCTAACGGTTGATACCGAGTCCCCCCCAGAACGAAGGCAACGAAGGAACGGGGTAGGGGTTTAGTCAGTAAGAGTCTGACACGCCCTCCCGCTCCGCCCAAGAGCGGGGGAAGTCATTCTGATGATTCCCCTACCAGAAAAAAAAAAAAAAAAAAAAACCCAAGACTAATGTTTGTGTGATGAGCACAGTGAATGTATAATTAAGTTTATCATTTGTCTAGTACTCATAGCGCAAGCTCTGCTTATTTTGGTTTTAAATGGCGTTATGTGAAAGTTGTGGATTATCATTCATCACCTACCTAGCCTTTTCCCAACTATATTGGGGTCAGCTTCCAATATTTTACACGGAGCGGCTGCCCACCAGACTTCCACAACCCATTAACTGGGGTAACACGGTACTTCATGGCAAGACTGGAGTCAGATTTACTGGCTTCAAACTATCTGTAACGACTACCAAAGATCTACAAATCGATTGCGCTAAGACGTGAGCAAAATAAATTAACATGGCTAAATGCGGTGGTTGTGGTAAGTTTCTCTCGTCAGCGGAGGCCGCTAATTGCAATAAATGTAGGTGCTGGTACCACAGAGCGTGTGTGGGACTGCCGAATACTGGACAGATAGCTACCCCTTGGCACTGCCCTGAATGCAACAAAAATGTTGTAAGAGATAACCGGGCCGACACGCCGGTAAGGGGGCGAGCTACACCTGGGCACGAGGACAGCCCCATTGCACAAATGACTACTAGCCCTATAAAGAGTGCTACCATAGACGCCACGCAAGAGCTCAATTTAGATATCTTGAGGGGGGAGCTGAATAACTTCAAGGAGGACTTTTTAAAATCAGTAAGAGCAGAATTTCAACTGTTTCGCGATGATCTGGCGGATTTGAGATCGTCTATAACCGCTACAAACGAGAGAATGAGTCGTCTGGAGGAAAGGGTGGTTTTAATTGAAAGTAAACAGTCTCAGCCACAAGCATCGCTATCGTCAGGGGTGGATGACTTAATTGATCAATTAAGGAGCGACATAAACGATCGCGATCAGGAGTTGCTCGGCAACGATCTCCAAATTTCGAATATCCCAGAGGCCAGCGGTGAAAATCCCACCCACACAGTTATGTTGGTTGCTGCGAAACTTGGAGTCGCCGTCGAGGCGCGCGACATAGTAAGCGCCGAGCGAGTCGGAGGTAGGCGCATCAACGCGACGCAGGCGACGGCGCCGGTGGAGTCTCGTCCCCGCTTCCTCGTCGTGCGCCTCGCGCGCCGCGACCTACGGGACGAGCTGCTGCAGGGGGCGCGAGTGCGGCGCGGCATGACCACGGCTGACCTTGGAATGCCTGGCTCTGCGAAACGCTTCTACGTTAACGAGCGCCTAACAAAAATTAATAGAGAGCTTTTTCGTTGCGCTCGTGAAGCGGGCAATCGCCTGGGCTGGCAATATGTGTGGTCGAAGCGCGGCCGTATTCTTGCCCGGTGCAAGCCCGGGGACGCAACTTATCACATTCGCTGTGAGGCGGACTTGCAACGCGTCTTCGCGGCGGCACCGAGTAACGACGGCGGCGCGGGCGGCAGTACACTTTAAAAATTTAATTTTTTCCTCGACACTGCGACCACATAGAAAGGGTTATGTTTTTTTGTTTGTGTTTCAGATATTTTTTTTTGTTGTTCAGGATGAATTTTTAATAGTGCTAATCTCCAAAGCCAAGCAAATATATATTATTATATTAATTTTAAATGTTACCATACAGATTTTTAAAAGAAATTTTGTTGTATTGAGTCTCGCTACTTCAACTATTTCATCATTGTTTTTGTTGTATTACAGTTGTCTATTTCGTTTCTTAGTAATAGGTATATTATGTTTCACGGCACACTTTTGCAACGTACACGAAAATCAGTTATATAACACTACACATATTTACATACATCAACTTATAACTAAACTATACACAATTTACATAATATTATTTACAATACGACTAAATCGCATACTACTATTTTACGTAATTATTGAATATAAAAGTTTTACTATATACTATTATAATGATGACTAAGGGAAATAAGTTTTTGAAGGTTGGCTTTCTAAATGCTGGATCGTTGGGTACGGGTCATGACGACCTTATTAGCGTACTGGACAGGCATTGTTTCGATGTTATGGCCATTAACGAGACTTGGTTGCGACCGTCGGATGGAGATCGCGCACCCGTGGTGCCGGGCTATCGACTGCGTCACACTCCGCGGCCGGCGAGTGTCCGCTCTGGCAGAGGTGGGGGTGTAGGCTTTTATCTCCGACGCGGGCTAAGCACGCGTATTTGTACTGCCACGATCGATCCCAGGTTCGAATCGGTGGAACAGATGTGGCTAACAATCACAATAAACGGCAGAAAAATTGCTATTGGTACCGCTTACCGTCCACCTTGGCTTGATCTTGTTCTTTTTCTGGACGCTATAACTGAATATCTAAGCTTATTGGGACATTGTGACAACTACATATTGCTCGGTGACTTTAATGTTAACTTGCTGGACACAAACGGAACAAAAACAGGAAAAATTAATGAATTTCTGCATACCCTCAGCCTTACTCAACTGGTCACAACTCCAACACACTTCACGGCTACCAGTGAGACACTCATTGATTTAATTTGTACAGACTTGGTAGCCAGATATACGTCAGTTGAATCTTTTGGTTCCATCAATGGCCATTCAGTTATAATATCGGAATTTAACGTGAAGCGGGACAAGTTTAAGCCATACGTTGTTAAAATTAGGCCACTTAGAGACATTTGCTTGGACAGCTTTAATAGAGATTTAGGGCTTTCATGTTTTGAAAATGTTTTAATGTTCGAAAATGTAAACGACATGGTTTATTTTTTTAACCATCACATTACTGTCTTGTTTGATGTTCATGCACCAATCAAGACAATCACTATAAAAGAAAAGTCGTACCCCTGGTTTACTGACACCATTAAATTAATGATGCGTTTGCGGGATAATGCACTAAATGATTACCGAAAAACAAAATCAAGTTCAAAACGCGAATACTACAAACAATTAAAAGCCTTAGTGGTAAGATCTTTGTACAGTGAAAGAATGGCATATTACAAGCATAATATAAATAACCAAATTAAGAACCCTAAATTACTATGGCAAAATCTTAAATCCACAATATTGACTACAAACTCTAGACAAGACCTTCCGTCACACTTTGCAGATCCTGATTTAATTAATAGCAACTTTTTGACCGTTCCTGGCAGCACTATGGCAAATGCGTCACTGTTGAGGTATTATGATGAACACAAACACGGTGTGGCGACATTTTCTATCGTTCCGGTGGAGCAGGCTGACGTCTCTCGAATCATATCCAACCTTAAGAGCAATGCCGAAGGCTCAGATAACATCACCCTGGACATGATTGTCATGACTTTGCCTCACACGTTAAAGGCTATTACAGATATAGTAAACTGCTCAATAGCGACTTCAACTTTTCCCGAAGAATGGAAGATTGCCTCTGTTAAGCCCTTACCTAAAATTCCAAATCCAGTTGATTTGAAAGATTTACGACCTGTTAGCATCTTGCCATGTCTGTCTAAGGTGCTGGAGAAGGTCGTTGCCAACCAATTAACAGTTTTTTTGGAACAGAACAGCGTGTTACCAGACTTACAATCAGGTTTCAGAAAGCAGCGAAGTACCGCTACTGCTTTACTGGATGTGACTGATAATGTGTTGTCTGCCCAAGATAAGGGAATGTGTACTTGTCTGGTCTTACTTGATTTTTCCCGCGCATTTGACGCAATAAATATACCACTTTTATTATCGAAGTTGAGTTATTACGGTTTCGACCCTGACGCTGTGCAATGGTTCCGTAGCTACCTCAGTGATAGGAAACAATTTGTAGACTTACGCATGGGGGATGGCACCACTCTAAAATCAGCTTTAAGTTCACTACAGAGAGGAGTCCCGCAAGGCTCTATATTAGGTCCAATTATATTTATATTATATTGTGCAGATATAATTAAATGCCTTCATAAGTGCAAATACCATATATACGCCGATGACGTCCAACTATATATATCATTTTACCCCAACGAATATGATACTGCCATAAGGGACCTAAACGACGATCTTCGCAGAATTGCCGCATGGTCCGAGGATAATTGTCTGTCGCTAAATCCAAGCAAAACCAAATTCATGATTCTTGGCTCTAAACAACAACTAGCAAAGCTACCCTCAACGCTTACACTCGAACTTATGGGCAAGCCGATAGACAGAGTCTATGAAGCGAGAAACCTTGGTCTTGTTATGGACAAAGACCTTCGTTACGAAAAACATATCGCCGACTCTGTGAGAAACTGCTTTTATCGACTAAAAGTACTTTATAAAATGAGACCTTACTTATCGGAAACACTTAGGGAGCAGCTCGTTGAAAGTTTGATTTTATCTAGGCTGAATTATGCAGACACGGTGTACGGTCCGCGTCTACTAGCTCGTACGGACCGGCTCATTCAAAGGGTGCAAAACGCTTGCGCTCGGTTTTGTTATAAGATTCCTCCTAGAACTCACGTAACGCCATTCCTAAATAAGCATTTTAGCCTTAAAATGAAGTCGAGACGCAAGCTTCACTTAGCCTGCCTTCTATTTGGGGTGATTAAATTTCAGAAGCCAGATTACCTCTACAACAAACTTAGTTGGATCACTGGTAGGCGAGAATGCGGAAGAAGGCAATGTTCACAGCAACTCTCATCGCAGCCCCATAGTACAGCAACATTTAGAGGCAGTTTCCGTTACGCCGCATCTAAAATATGGAATAACTTGCCACCGCCTATTAGAGAATTAAAAACGATGAATACTTTTAGAAAACGTTTACGGCAGTTTTTGATTGACGCGCAGCGGAAACTAGACCTGACCAATTGGAATGTTTCATTGATATGATTGGGTATGATGCAAAATAATAATTTAAGGGATTATACATAGCTACTTTGTGTGGCTGTTTAAGATTCCTTGGGCACCGGCGTCCCTTACAGCTGACTCGTTTCCTTGTGTCCGAGGCTCGGAGGTGCAAACGTGTCATGCGCGACACCAAACGTTCTCGACGTTCACGACGGACCTGGGGGAAGCGAGGGACGCGTTATGGGGTTTTTTATGTAACAGTTGTCTTGTTGTTGTGGTTGTTTGGTCAATTGCATTTATGGTTGCATACCCCATGGGCCTGGTGGGTAGGTACTTGCGTTCGGTGTCTGCCTCGCCATTCATCCTCATTTATTGCAACGAATACTCCTTTTGGTGGCATTATTACCCACAACTGCAAAAAACAAAAACACACTTATTGATCTTACTCATTTCGTAAATAAATATACGCACTTGTTTTTTTTTGTTTTTTTTTTTTTATTCTAGGAATAAGCGGCACTTACCTTTTGCCATTTGTGTCCTCTTATATTTCACTATTTAGATTCACTTTACTGACAACGTTATACTACACATTATAATCTGACCGAGAATGTATATAAATATTTTAAAACCCCGAAGTCAATCACTTTTTCTTGAAAATATAAGGTTTGTCGTTAGTTGCTACCCGTCTACCGCGCTCAGTCGCCAAATGCATAGTAAATATAACTTGCATTGTATTGACGGCGGTTACTCGAGACCGGTTTCCTTTTGATCGTTGTATAGGTACATACAACCTACAAAAAGTTAAACCTATAAAAAGTTTTGAAGTTGGCGATATTATTATTATTTTTATTCTTATTACACACCTACACATCTAACACTAAACATTTATTTATGATTTATCCCTTTTTACACATTAATATAAGTATGCATATATACATATATATTCTTATGAACCTATTTATTTATTTAATTCACATATAATATAACACAACTGATTTTTATCCGTGCCGACACTCGAAGGTTCAGTTGAAAATCAGCGTCAGGCAACTGCTACGTAGTTGCCTGGCATTATGCTGAACTGGACCTATTTGGCGAAGCCGTACTTAATATATTGTTGTATTTTTTTATTTTTTTTTTGTTGTTGTTTTTGATTTGTTTTTTCTGTGTAATTTAAGTATGCAATTACTTGTACTGGTTTGCCAAATAAACGTGTTTTCTTTCTTTCTTCTTTCTTTCTTTCTTACAAATGACAGCCGAGACCTACGGCTTAACGTGCTCTCCGAGGCACGGAAGAAACTCGGTATGATAAGATGGTCACCCATCCACAGATCAACCTTGGCAAGCTTTGCTTATCCTTGAAGATCGACCCGCGCGGCTGTTATTGACACGATCTCCTCCATATTACCTTTTATTATCATTATATTATTTACTTCATCACTACAAAAACCGCTATAACAGTAATCCATCTAAATTCAAACCTCTCGCTAACCAAAACTCTAATCTCCCATCAATGTATGGTGAATTGGTGACGTGGCGGCAATGGTTCCTGACGTATATTCAAATGTTCCAACCGTCGTCCCGGCCCGCATAATATATTCAATTAACTGAATAATAGATCAAATGTATTCCTTCATTATTAATGCTTTAATACTTGGCGATTATTACCCTTGCCGTTTTTGGGAGTTAGGAATTAGGGTAATGTTTTAGACTGGTAAGTAATGGTTAGTACGTTTTATGTTTACTACTTTGTTGTTCTAGTGGTGGAGTCGAATAAGGTCGAGTAGTGGTAAGAGTGGCTACTAAGTTCGAATTCTGGGTCAGGCAAAAAGTGTTATTAGATTTTTTATTAGGAATTACTCTATACTTCCAAACTCCAGGCTACTCCTGGAGTTTGGAAGTTGGTGGTGTGAAAGATCCGTGTATAGGAAAGCATGTGACGCCTTTGTACCTGCGCCTGATCTCTCTCCGTTCGTGTCGCCATAGGACTATGAAAGTAAAGGAACAGAGAATGCACTTGTGTTTGTGCACAGACGCATAGGACCGGTTTTCGGATATTCTATTCTAGTATGTTTTATGTTTACTATGCGATTCAAATGAGAATAGGATTGACTTCACCACTTTGTGAAGTATCTGTGTACCTTTCAACCCCATCGACCATCTGATCTGGGAGCAATGTGCACTGCCCACTGCGAACTTTTAGCGATTATTCGGGCCTAAATGGTCTTACCAACTTACAGCCGTTTTTAATAGCTTTAGTGTATTTTTTGTAGCAATAGGCAGGGCACATCTAATGGTCGATTGGGCCGAAAGATTCTGGAATGATAACCACATGTCGGAAGACACTGCACTAAAAGACTTCCCACAAGGTGGACCAAGGAAGTTATTTGTGTGCGGGAATTGCATGAACTGATTCCACCATTCCCGTTCCACCATCGGACAAACCATCGTACGGCGAGTAGGTATCCATCCTTACGTTGTTCAAACCTCTACGGTCCGGACTAAACATTTTCGCTTCGTCGTTTATACCGCGTACATCGAAGGACTGGAACGATTTGCCTGCTGCGGTTTTCCCGTTCGATTATAATTTGGGTTTCTTCAAGGCTAGAATGAATAGGCTCTTAATAAACTAGTGCACCTCACCATCGACGATTGCATCACTGCTTACCATCAGGTGGGATCGTAGTCAAGCACTAGTTTATAACAATTAAAAAAAGAAAAGGCTAAGGAAGAAATTAAAAAACTTCACTACTCTTGAAATTTTAATAATAAAAACTTACTTATCACTCTTTTGAAAATAATTATTACTTTTTACCTATACTAAAGGCGTTTAAGGCCTAATAGGCGTTTAGTAAAAAAAATATAATAGTGTTAGAATGCAAAGTTCCTACCACCAATTCCAAGAAGACCGGACCGGAGAGAGATTCTGGATCCCAGACACTAAGAATGCAACAAACATATACACTCATATTCTTTATTGTACCAACAAGTTTAAAAAATGCAATAAAATAGGACTACTGATGTACACAGGCGGGTTTAACTTACAATTGGGCTTTATTACAGAAAACTTTATTAGATAGTCGTACATACAGATAAATTTTACACTCATGAGTAATTAAAACATTGATTTCGATGTTATATTCAGACCTGTTAGTGTATCAGGCATTGGATGACACGAAAGGCTAACAAAATTGTAACTTTGTAACAGGACATAACTCTGATAATGTAATCCAAACCTTTAACACTTATTTAATATTAGAAACATTCACCATTCAGAATTTCGAAATGAACAAATAATAAATAAAATATAATCATCCACCAAATCTACATCCCACATATCGAAAACGTAAGATATTGTTACGCCGTGAAACTTGAGTACGCTATATCTTCGACGAAACCAAGAGTAGCATCAAATAATTAAAACGCATTGCTGTGCGAAGCTTCGAGAATAGGAGTACATACTCAGGCCTGGCAAATTCCAGAAAAGTCCGACATACGCTATTATTATTAGATAACATTCAGTAGGTAGTTATGTGGGTGGATAAGGGAATTTGTACCTTAGGGTGTTAGCAATAGAGTCGAAATTTGCATGTAAGGTGGTAGATAAGTACCTACTTACGAGAGTAATAATAATGATTTATGGCCTCCCGATGCGACTATTTTGTGCTAGAATGTCCTTGAAACGTCGGTATCGAGAAATTTCGATGACTTCGCATATAAATACGGGTCCCCGGCTAGAAGCAGTTCAGTTTGATTTCGTCAGCGATACAGAGCGAACTACCTAAGTGCTTGAAGTGATACCTAGCGACCTAAGCGATACTAAACGGAACTCTGAGTGTTTATAGTGATTGGTTATTTGTTGATTGGACTAATTTGTCATTGTTTGTGGTGAATAAAGTTATCTGCTAGTAAACCGGCATTTAATTACTCACGTTCGTAACAACTGGTGTCAGAAGTGGGATGCCATTACTACAGAGGGACGACGAACAGGGACCACGAACAAGGAGGCAAGTGGAGATGGATGCTGCACGTCAACGTCTGGAAGCGGAAGATCGGGCTGGTATGGGAGCAACGGCAGCTACTGAGGCGCCAACAGGGCCATCCTCGGAAATGAACCTCGCCGCAGTGTTGGCCGCCATGCAAGCTAGTATGGAAGCTGCCCGCCGCGAACAAGAGGCTAACCAACGTAAGCTCCAGGACCTAATCGCGGCTAACCAGGAAGCTGCCAGCCGCGAACAAGAGGCTAACCAACGTAAGCTCCAGGACCTAATCGCGGCTAACCAGGAAGAAGCCCGCCGCGAACAGGAGGAAGCCCGCCGGGATCAAGAGGCTAAGCAGAACCTGATCCTCGAAAAAATCGATCACGGCCTCGTCACGTTGGGCGAGAAAGTGAAAAATCTCACCTTAGAGGTCAAGGAGGTTTCCGCCCGAGCTGATAGCCTCGAAACCAGAATTGATGGCCACGAAGATCGCCTGCTGGACATCAACAAGAAAATTGTCAAGCTCGAAGCACGCGAACCCGTTGCTGTTAGCGCACCATCGCACACCCACTGTGCATCAGCCGCAAAATTTGATATGCCGCGTTTTGATGGCACTTCGTCCTGGACGGCTTTTAAGTACCAATTCCAAACACTGGTCAAGACGAACCGCTGGGATGATGACCAGTCTTTCGCGGCGTTAACTTTGGCCCTACGAGGCGACGCTCTGCTGGTCCTAGAGAACCTTCCTTCAGACGGCAGGACGTTGGAGCGTCTAATGGAGGGACTAGACACTCGCTATGGTGACAAGCACCTCGAACATGTTTTCCGCGCGCAACTTCGCGAGAGAACGCAGAGGTCGAACGAGAGCCTTCAGCAGTGGGGAGTAGAGGTTGAACGGCTGGTCCGGCGGGCATACATGTCGATGACACCGGAGACGGTGGAAGTAAATCTGGTGCAAGCATTCATCGACGGTCTACGGGATACTGAAGTCAGGGCTACGGTGCGACTTGGACACCACCAAACTCTGAAGAGTGCGATGGCCCACGCTTTGGAAGTGGAAGCCGTACGACAAGACTCACGTATGCACAGAGTTCGGGAAGTGGTGGTCTCACCTTCAGTGCAACCACGTCACCGAGAAGTGGCTTCGTCGGCAAAGTCCCGCTACATTCCGACGTGTTATGGATGTGGAGAAAAAGGGCACATTCGTACCGATTGCCCCAAGAGGAAGAGGGGAAGTGTGGACTCCGGAACTCAAGTTAACGAGGAGTCGTTAAAACTAAATGTCGCCAGGGCCGCGGGGCGGGTGCTGGCTGGTCAACTGAAGGCCCCAACCATCACCATCAATCAAGTCCACAACGGAAATAGTTTGATCATCGAGGGAACGCTGAATCAACGTGCTTGCAATTTCACCGTTGACACCGGGGCGTCACGGACTATTATAAGACCTGAGTTGCTGAAACGCACCATCTTGTGGCAAACAGAAACCCCAGCCTACCGACTTCAGACAGCCACCGGCCAGCCAGTCTCCGTTCTCGGTGATACAGAAATCGAGTTTAAAATCGGTGATCAAGTGTACACCCATTCAGCGTTAATTGCGAACATTACCGACGATTGCATACTGGGTCTCGACTTCCTGCGGAATTACCGATGTGTTTTAGATATCGATAGAGGAGTATTGAAATTCCCAGACCAAGAAGTCTTCCTGCAAGGAATTAACACATGCAACCTCTATTGCTTAAAGGATACCACATTGGCTCCAAGAACGGAAACCTTAGTCGAAGTTAAATTTCCTAAGAAAATTAAGCAACGGCTATGTGAAGCGCCTATATTGGGGTATCCGAGCAGAGATGGAAGATTTGTCGTCGATACCGACGCCAGCAACACAGGAATCGGTGGAGTGCTGTCGCAGGTGCAAGAAGATAGGCAAGTCGTGATCGCTTACTTCAGTAAGGCACTTTCAAAACCAGAAAGGAACTACTGCGTGACTCGACGAGAACTACTGGCTGTTGTAAAAACTTTGCAACATTTCCACAAGTACCTCATAGGGAGACAGTTTACGTTGAGGACGGACCACGCTGCATTGAAATGGCTTCTACAATTCAAAAACCCTGAGGGTCAAGTTGCAAGATGGCTAGAGCAGCTGCAGGAGTTCAACTTTGTGACGGAACATCGTAATGGAAAAGGGCATAACAATGCTGACGCCCTGTCGCGACGTCCATGTAATGAAGACTGTAGACATTGCCAGCAAAATGAAGCCCGGGAACACGTGAACTTAATTAGGGCTGAAGGGAACTTTAAGAAGTCCCAGGAAGAAGATGACGATATTCGACCTATACTGGACTGGAAGCGTAGTGGAATTAGGCCTCAGTGGAATGAAGTATCGTCACATAGTCCTGTCACAAAGAGCTACTGGGCACAGTGGGACAGTTTAGTCCTAGAAAATGACGTGCTTTGTAGGAAATGGGAATCGAACGATGGCAAGGAGGTGACCACACAAGTGATAGTACCACGACGTGAAGTGGTCCCCCTGCTTCAGGAGATACACGATGGCGCTTCTGGTGGACACCTGGGAATCAAGAAAACTCTACTGAAAGTGAGACAGCGGTATTACTGGCTCAATTGTAGAGAAGACATAGAGCAATGGTGTCGGAAATGTACAGCGTGCGCATCCGTGAAAGGACCACAGACTAGGAGCAGGGGCAAGCTTCAGTTGTACAATGTAGGAGCCCCATGGGAACGCATTGCCATCGACGTTGCTGGACCTTTCCCAGTGACAGATGACGGAAACAAATACATAGTGGTGATACAGGACTATTTCACAAAGTGGCCTGAAGTTTTCGCCATACCCAATCAGGAAGCGACGACAGTGGCGAAAAAGGTGGTCGAAGAAGTAGTATGTCGGTATGGCGCACCTTTGGAGATCCATTCCGATCAAGGCCGCAACTTCGAATCTGCGCTGTTCCAGGAAATGTGCACTCTTCTGGGGATTTACAAGACACGCACAACACCTGCGCACCCACAGTCGGACGGAATGGTGGAGAGGTTTAACCAGACCCTGGAGAATCACCTGGCTAAGGTTGTCGATGACCATCAGAAAGATTGGGACCGGTATATTCCACTATTTCTGATGTCTTATCGATCAGCAGTGCATGATAGCACGGGCCATACCCCAGCAAGAGTGAATTTCGGCAGGGAGATGAGACTTCCAGTCGATACCATAACCGGCGTGCCACCTGACAAGACTAAGCCAGTTACGGACTTCGTAAGTGACCTCCAAGATCAATTGGATGAAGTGCATAAACGAGTGCGTGAGAATAGCCTGCACACCAGCGTTAAAATGAAAACTCGATACGACCGCAATGCCAACGCCAAGGGATTTGAGGAAGGTGCACTGGTTTGGCTCCACAACCCACTTCGACGAAAAGGGAAGTCGCCGAAACTTCAAGCTCGATGGGAGGGACCCTACACCGTGATAAAAAGGATCAACGACGTTACCTACCGCATCAAGAAAGGGTTACGAGGGAAACCTAAGGTAGTCCACGTGGATAGATTGGCGCCGTATCACGGATCTAATAATGCTCGGGACGAGCATGACTAAGAGGGGGGCACTGTTACGCCGTGAAACTTGAGTACGCTATATCTTCGACGAAACCAAGAGTAGCATCAAATAATTAAAACGCATTGCTGTGCGAAGCTTCGAGAATAGGAGTACATACTCAGGCCTGGCAAATTCCAGAAAAGTCCGACATACGCTATTATTATTAGATAACATTCAGTAGGTAGTTATGTGGGTGGATAAGGGAATTTGTACCTTAGGGTGTTAGCAATAGAGTCGAAATTTGCATGTAAGGTGGTAGATAAGTACCTACTTACGAGAGTAATAATAATGATTTATGGCCTCCCGATGCGACTATTTTGTGCTAGAATGTCCTTGAAACGTCGGTATCGAGAAATTTCGATGACTTCGCATATAAATACGGGTCCCCGGCTAGAAGCAGTTCAGTTTGATTTCGTCAGCGATACAGAGCGAACTACCTAAGTGCTTGAAGTGATACCTAGCGACCTAAGCGATACTAAACGGAACTCTGAGTGTTTATAGTGATTGGTTATTTGTTGATTGGACTAATTTGTCATTGTTTGTGGTGAATAAAGTTATCTGCTAGTAAACCGGCATTTAATTACTCACGTTCGTAACAATATATTAAGTTAAGATACACACTTTATTTGCTTATCTTTCTTGGCTTTCATGAACTGACAAAAATATTTAATTTCAAAACAATAATTAATATTGACGTTTTGTTAATCAATAAAACCTTATACAGTTACTTATTTAAACATTTAAACTTATAATTAATAAGGCTTAATAAATATATGTTACACAAACTAAAAGTAAGAATATGTACAACCAGATAGAAAAAATATTAAATTTATTAAGACGCACTCCTTGCAAATTGCTTCTTATAAAACTGATACCACAATGCTCTATTACTCTTTACTAAAGGAATAAATAACGTAATAACTAATATTTGAAAGTAAATTGAGGTATATCGTATTAAAATACTAAGTTGAAAACCATCCCAAAAAATTAAAGTCAATACAAAAACGTTACCTATAAAAAAAATACACGTTGCTGTAAGAAAACGACGACATTTTTCTTTTCTTCTACCAGTTTTAGTTACCGCAGAAATTGCATTCGAATCTTTGGAACAAAATAAAGAAAACAATAGCTTTATAAAAATAGTCAAGTTAAAAATCATAGGAACTACATTACATGTTATCAAAATACATGAATAGATATAAATTACACGTATTAATCCTATATTACCTTTTACAACTGATCGTTCAATAATGTATAAAATCAATCTACAAATGAATACTAAAACAATAGGTAAGCCCCAGGCAAAAAGAGTACTTTTAAGATATTTCCTCTTGATATCACTATGAAAAACTTTAATAATTTTAATATAAAACATATAACACATCACTACAATCCAATAGTTGTACACTGCAGACTGAAAAAGAAAAATACGAACATATACATAATTTACGTTTTGAACATTTAGTAAACCATTATTACAGTCTTTTAAAATAATCGATAAAATGAACAAACGCATTATATTGACGAGAGTTGCACTAAGGTACACGTAGTTGTTGAAATTGCGAAATTTTCTGATGAGGCACCATGATATCACTCCGTATATGAACGTAACCAGAGTCAATGAGAACAGAATATAGTGAGCGACTTTATAACAGGCATTATTTATTGGTTTCTGGTTCCTGAAATTCACTGTGGTGTTATCGTTATCACCTATGATGACCATTAAACGTTGTATCGATTCACAGATGCTGTTGTCTTGGCCCATGATTATACAGTTGAGCAAAAATTTGATCAGGAGATGTGTTTTTACATTAGTCCAACACTTGGTCTGAAAGATCAGGAGACGCGATGTTGCATGAGTCCGACACTTGAGCAGAAAGATCAGAAGATGCAATGTTACATTAGTCAAGTATAACTTTCAAATGAAACTCTACCATAAGAGAAACAAAATCAAACTGACGTAATTTAAGCTTATTTGCGGCACTTATTGAACTTATCGATTCTGATTAGTTTGGCTAATCAGTCGTAATGATATCTGTGGTCAGTAAAAGCTTATGATAAAGGAGATATAGAATTAAATACATACAAATAAAAATATTCTGTCTGTCAATATAAACGAGTAACTTAACGTGTCCACGTTGATTTTGTACTAAAGTCTATTCGCGTTAAGAAAATAGTGACTCATAAGTCATGACTGTAACTGATAAATTAAAGGCGTATTCATACTATGGTAAAAAATAACAACGATTTAAAGGTGTTAAAAATGATAAAGATACAGATTTAAAAAAGAAATAGGACAATACTGACGAAAATTTTCAAAATTGGGGAATCCAAAGTCAGGAACCATGGTATTCGTTTGTGCGTTAAGTCTGACACACGATGTATAGCTACTTATACTAGCCTCTGCCAGCGGTTTCACCCGCATGAAAGTAGGTTTCTCCTTACGAACTTTGAACCTCCCCTTTCATCCCCTTAGTGCTTTAAGAGTTCACTATGTTCCAGAATGCAACCCTTCTGGAAATTCCTCTCTTAATGCTCGTCCACATCCATACCTACGCTTATATCATAAAAAAGTACATTAAGGAAGAATATCACACTTAACATTTAATGATTGAAGATGATGATGATGAGATCAAAATCAACTTTGTAGAAAAAAAATATTTTTATTTCCTACGATTACATGTATTATAGTATTATACATACACATATAAAGGACAGAAATGAAGAAAAAATCTTATTGCACCAACCCTAAGTAACACGGGACCGTGGTAAAAAGCTGATGACTTACATTACGTCATATTTTATTATCAATACACTAAAATGTTCTTATAATAAAATGGACTATTTTTTCAATACACTAATTATCTAGTTACAAGAATAAAATTGTGATTCCACAGATTCGCTTGATAAGATTTTTTTTATTCCACTTTTCATTTAGGGGCTTTTGTCCAAAAAGGATATGTCTGCCCCATCGTACCTTATAACAATTACTTAACATACTTATAAATTATATATACATTGATAAGATTAAAATGGTTCATTTACTTCACTCAGATATAAAAGCTGTTTCAGAATATTTTATTGTAACTAGATTTTCTACATCCCTAAGTTTTTTTCTTACAGCATAAGTCATGATCATCAAGACATATTCCTTATTAATCGCTTTTTGTAATATGTGTACCATACTTCTCGGTTGCTCCTTACTACAGGAATGAATAAAGTTAGAACCAGTATTTGTAAGTTAATTGTTACAGATCGTATCATAACAGACAATTCTAGAGCATCCCAAATAATATAAGTCAACACAAAAACGTTACTTAAAAGAAATATGGACGCCGCTGTAATGGAACGACGCCATTTTTCTTTTTTGGTAAGAGTAATTGCATTAGGTTGTTTACAAAAAAATAAAGCGCGCAACAGTTTAATAAATACAGTCAAGTTAAAAATCATAGGAATTAAGTTGTCTGTCACTAACATGCACACATAGATGTAAATAATACGAATTCTTAGTTTTTTACTTTCTACAAATGACTGCTCGATAGCTAGTAAAATCAGTCTGCAAATTATAACTAATAAAAGAGGCACACCCCAGGCAAAAAGATTGCCTTTAAGATAAATTTTCTTGATGTCTCCATTGAAAACTTTAACAATCCTGACATAAAACACGTAACACATCACTACCAACCAATAATTATACACTGTAGTAGCAACAATAAAGATATAGAAGTACACGACACGAACAACCAAAAACTTTTTACCACAGTCTTTTAAAACTATCGTAATAATACTTAAACGCACAATATTAACTAAAGTTGCACTGAGATACACGTAGTTATTGAAATTACGAAACTTTCTGATGAGACACCAAGATATCACTCCGTATATGAACGTAGCCAGAGTCATGAGGAATAGAAGATAATGTGGGATCTGGTAACAGGGAATAATTAAAGGCTCGCGATCCCTGAAATGCACTGCAGAACCGTCTTCTCCTACAGTAGCACTGATGGTATCGTTTTCAAGCAAGAACAGCATCAATTGATATGTCGACACATAGATGCTGGTATCATTTCCCATTGTTAACTTAACATATCACATATCCGCGAAACGAGGCACAATAGTAAAACAATAACAGCGCGATCGCATGAGACCGGTTAGGGATTCATGAATTAAATCCGAATTAGCAGTCACAAATTCGACTAGCATAGTCGATATAATAAAATTTTCTGATCAAACATGATATTAACAAGTACCGAACAACACTAATGTAATTCGTCCAAATTTTTGACATTTAATGTAATCGGTTTACCTTCTCTTGTCTTATCAGTTGTATAAAAGCTCGCGATATGACCGATATCGTAATATATGCCTTAAGTTTTATTAATACAATAAATCTTTCGTTGATATTTTGTTCGTGAATGTGTGGTTTATCTGCTTTGTCAATTTTGTACTTGAAAATTGTAATCATTCAAAGATTCATAGCATTTTATTTCAAATAAACAGCTCTTTTTCTCTTTCTGTGAAGTAGCCTCCTCTCTTCAGAGAATGCCCTCATGCTGGCTTGGTTGTAGTAGATGTTACATGTCATTTCTTCGAAGTTTTGGTTCTACAACGCCTTCACCGTTTTGAGTGCACCGGTGAGGAAATAAGTTACACAAAGTAAAGCGCTTGGTTGAGTTACGTGACCTGCAACTCGGGCCGTTACCACTGCTCTCAGATTTGACTATAAATATATAAAAAAATTTAAATGACTGCACGTAAAAACGGTGAAATGAAACCAGCGTGATCCTTGAATTAAAAAAAAATTAGCTCTTGTAAAGAAATATGAAAAAAATATTAAAATATCTTCATCAACAAAGAAGTTATAAGATCTCAAAGTTGCTTTAAAAGAGAAGTCTGATATGGAATCGGACGTCATAGTTCATCACGCGCTTTGATGAGAAAGACAGATATATGTATATTTGTTTAAATTTTTTATATGTCATTAGCTTTTCCAACTGATTTTGATATCGTTTTCATAGTTAGTTTTCTATGTTTGTATGTTTATTGATAAACTGGTTCGATAATTTAACAAATATCGTTTTTCGAGCATATCACTTAAATTTTTATCCAAACAAAAGACCGAATGACGTAACAATCAATTGAGGGGACAACTGATTGAAATGACTTACATAACTATAGATATTGGTGGCAACCTGTTGTGGCCGATCGTTAATATTCGACGTCATAGCTTCATCTGACCTCGACGAAAGCTGACGCATCGGTATAGTACTTTGGGATGGTTTCATGCAAGTTACGGAATTGATATTTTCTGAAGTATATTCAGGTTTTTGTTTTTAGATCTTCTTTTATTTTTTATATTTATTTATTGCAATATAGCAACAACAGAAATATGGGCAAAAAGCAGTAGGTACATGAGATCTGGAACTAGTTTTTATATCATTAACATTAACTTAATTATTAAACAAGTTGAGCAAAATTT
This sequence comes from Mythimna separata, assembly GCA_030763345.1. Taxonomy (NCBI): domain Eukaryota; kingdom Metazoa; phylum Arthropoda; class Insecta; order Lepidoptera; family Noctuidae; genus Mythimna; species Mythimna separata. Next base: position 13,117,512 of record CM061192.1, read on the forward strand.
ATATTAAATGGATAAAAATTACAAATAATCAAATTAAATACTGAATAGAATAGAAAAAAATAGTAAATTGCATTATATAACATTAAAAATAAATGATAGATCACAAATAACACATTAATTTCCAAAATTTTTCTTTCCAAACTTTGCTTCTTTTATGCCGTATTAAAAGCTTATGTTATAGTCAGTAAAATACTGAGACTCTCGCTTTCATCTAGAGCGGGAAGATTAACCTAGTACATCATATTATCTGAGCTCCGTAATCCATATTTTTATTATTCGTATGATCTTAAGGAAAATCAGATTTAACTCAAAGAGCTTTTGTGGATAATGGCTCTTACAATATTAGATTCTAATTTATTATTTCCTAGAAGATATGAAAAGAAATAATGTATTTTTCAGTATATCCGGCTCGAAGGACCACTACTAGTAATATTTTCAAAAAACTTTAATGAACATTATGTTACCGCTATTAAGAAAAAATACAAGATTAATTGATTTTCTCTCTCTGGTCGTAAGTGCAAATGTTGTGTATGGAGCCGTAGCAGGATTTCATTGGAAGTTCAGTCAATAAAAGTGTCATTCGGCTTTTCTACTAAGAATTACTCCGCTGCAGACAGAAGCCTAAAAGATGATGTCATGTCTAGAAAAGCACATAAAGCCGTTGCTCATACAAAGGAAAAGGATTATCGCAATTAATAATGATCATTATCTTAATCCGGTCCCAGTATATTTGGGGTCGGTGAAATATGTTTTCTTTTTCTATATTTACCATTCAATTTTGTCTCAGTAATCACTTCCTTTTCAGTCCTATAATTTTTTATACAGTTTTATATTTAGTCATCATTATCATCATTCTTTTTTTTATATCACATAAACCTGTGCTTGACTGCCTGTGCTTGATCCCACCAGATCGTAAGCAGTGATGCAGTCATTCATTATGTTTGTTTTTTAAAATATTAATGATTATGTTATATGTAGCTTGAACAATGTTACTGTTGGGAAAAAGCTCCCCTCTATCCCCTTCATTGTTCACGGCTCTAGGTTTTTTTCTTCCTAAAAAGGAATCAAAGTCGTCCTGGCATTTCTCGTATGATCTGCTATGACTCTGTCTCTCAATTTCAGGTCACCAACTTTATATTTTACAACTGCAACGCTCGATCGGCCTACGACAGACGTCATATCCAACTGAGTCCTATTTAAGCTAGACAGCCTTCAGAGTTACGTCAATGATGTGTATTTTGGAGCGCATAAACACTATATTTTTTAATTTTTGATAAGTTTGAGCTTGATTATTATTACAGTTGATGAAAAGAAACGATGTGGTCTTTGATAGATCACGCTTGTCTAGAAGCAACCTATGCATTCTTGACTTAAATATCGAAAGCTTACCTTTCTATTGGGTCATTCCGTGGTTTTGTGCAAAAAGCAATTCCAGACGAAAATACCCATGTATTTATTAGAAAAAGTGAACTGATTTTTGGTTAGAGAATAAAGATATAATAATTTTAAAAGTAATATCGCTAATATTACATATTTTTTATTAAACATTTAAAAAAAAAATCTAAAACTGCCTGTAAAATCATTCCTCTCCGTTTCCAACTAGGGACTTCGGCAGTTCTTTCGATGTTTACTTATCTAAATTCGAAATTATGACTTTAAATAAAACCCAATATTAAAGCTAAAGGACTGAACTACAATTTATGTAATTTAGTTTTCAATTTATTGCAATCTATATACGTAAAAAACTCCTTTTTCGAATTGTCATAAAAAAAAAATCATCACCATCCGTACACACAAACTTCTTAATTTAAGAGAATATGAGACGTTCTCCGTTACGATTAACGTCAAAACGCGTATATACTAGTTAGTCGGCCCTGGTAACAGAGACGAGTGGATGTTGCGCGCACTGTGGAAAAAAATATTTACGATCCTCTAATTGTAACCGGTGTTTCGTCAGTAAATCAGCTCATCACCTTCCTTCGATTTCTCAAGGTACAGTTATAAATAAATTATTATAAATACGTAATATGTATATTTCTTAAAGTCATATTAGACCTGTTTTAAGATAAAATATTTAATGTTTTGTGCAACGAAGTTATCAATAAAAAAGGTGAAATTTTTCATTCATCTCCTCTGCATTACCATCCGTTCCGTCCATTTTTTTGCGGGAAGGTAATGAATAATTTTGGAAGGGAATGAAGATTTTTTTTTTAATGAATGTGTTCCAGTATGTATAGTGTATTATCTATATGAGACATGTTTTTTCGGGTTCCTTATGTCACTGCGAAACATGACGATTCGATTTTTAGTATATGTACTTCGAATTAATTATTAATTAGTTAGTAAGTTACATACAGTTACCCTAGTTCATTACAATCCAGACAGTTTTCATCGCCATCCTGTTACTGATTTTCAACTGTCCATATTCAGTAAGTAAATAATATAAAGAAGTGCCTTCCACTTTTTATGAATGTGACGACGTTTTTAACTCGAATTAAAAAAATAAATATGTTAAATCTAACATTTTTTTTTATTCCGCGGATCGTCGCAATTTGCACGAAACGACGGAATCACCCTATTACTAACAAAATTAATTTTAAGAAAAATTTCCGTGACAATCACTTCCTAAATGAAATGTATTAAATCCAGTATCAAAATAACAAAATGGCTGTCATCATGTCTATAACATAATCAACAAAATCTACTAAAAAACTTTTAAGGCAGGAAGTGACTTTCAGTAAACATAAACACGAAGAAAGGGCAAATGGCGATAATTTAAAGCCTACCGACAGGTCCACTTATCCACTAAAGTACAGTTTTTTTAAAGAAATATTCTTCGACATTTAAATGTTCATAATCATTATGGTTCCTGGTATAAAAATCATTTACAGGTATGTAGATTACATTACACAAAATTAGAGGTATTGGTTGTTTTTAGAAAATTATAACCATCAATAATTTACAAATCAAATTAAATATACTAGAAAATCAGGTTATAAATTACAACAATTCAAATAAATAACAAACTCAAATAGTTCAACTTCTTATTTATATGAATATAAACTAAAAGATAGGCGTTTGTGGAAAAGGGAGATGGAGGCCTTCGCCCAGCAGTGGGACACAACGGGCTACTAACTAACTAAACGAAAACAGTTCGAATACAAAATAAATTAAAATAATACAATTACAAATGACAACGATAACGATATAGAGTTAAAACAATTAAATAACAGATTAAAGCGATTTAATTATAAATTACTCTCACATAAGTAACAAAAATTATATCGGAAATATAATAACAGAGAAACCAATTCAAACACAAATGTTAAAAACTAAATCAGTTTGTATAAAAGGACCAAGAATCAAAACGTACGTACGAGTATACACAGTATACCAGACGCACACACATCATACGGACGTATCAAGTTTATTTATGCATTTTCAAGATCAAGACTGTAGTTCCGGTCTGTGAGATAAAACAGATATACTTATATGTACAGCCATACATTTCAGACGTGAGTTCGGTCACGTCATATAATCCATAGATAGAAACGAACTCAGAACTTTTTTGAGCTGGAATATTATCAAATTAAAGCTTCAACTCTGGGTAGAACGAAAAGGAGTGTTTTGTTATAGACTCAAAAGAAATATAAGTAGTATATTTCTTCTGTTGAGCTGTGCGTTTCAAGGACACGGTAACTCATAAATTTTCACAGCCTAGAAAATATCCTAACAATACGAACGAGAAACACAAAGAACCAAAGTGAAATAAAGCACAAAACAATTCTAAAATCAAATCACAAGAAACAGTTTCAAAAAGAGAACCTCAACGCAACCTGCACGCGAAGCCCTTATTTATGACGTGCCAGTACTATACAAACTCGCGTAGCAAAAGCCATTTCTAACGCAGGAAGGACAGATAAGACAATTCTAATCGATTCGCGGAAAACTTAACACAGCCAGTAACGTGATACTACGCAATAAACCCATAAAGCTTCGTAACATTCCATAGCACTCCTGAAAATTGATTAAATAGGTAGTGCATTTTTCCAGTGGCGGAAGCAAGGCGCGGTCGCGGGGGGAGGGGCGCGGCTAGGGACGCGGGGCAAGATGGCGCCGGCATTACGTCACTTTCACAGTCGTACGTTTGGAAATTAGATCAGTATACTGCAAGCCGCCCTCGGCGCGCCCGTATAGACACGCACCCATTTTTTTTTTATCTCGAAAACGCGTTTGGACGTATACCGTTTAGTGCCTTTTTAGTTATGTGTACGACTTTTTTGTTTTTTTTTTTACGTTGCATTTTTGCGGAAGGAACCCGGATCGGAACGTAAGTTTTTTCTCTTGTAGTACAGTGATCGATTTAAAGCTCTGGAGCTTTTTGCGGCTGTCAAGCGGGAAATTTCGTTTAGGATTTTTTTTATACGAGCATCGAATTACTGCGATATTGCGTTTGCGTTTTTTTTTTCCGCTAAATGTAAATGATATCGTTGTATTCGGAGCAATAGCTGTCATTATGATGGCGCTATAATAATATTTATCGTGCTGCACTTTTATTAAAACATCTACGTTTTTTTGTAAGTTACGGTTCGAAAGAAATTTTATAGCGCTTTGTGCTTGCGGTTGCGTGAATTTAATGGTGATTTTATTTACGCTGTGGGAATCTATAGGTACTCAGACAGTTGATTTGTTCGAATGAAGTCACCCATTTCGATTTCGTTTTTTATTAGTATTTTGGAATAATAAAATCCGGTAGTATAAAAATATTTTCGATTATATCTTTTTTTTCTTAGCAGCCATAAAACATGAAAGCTTTGTAATTGGTATATTTTATTATATTAAGATTTACCATAAACAAGAAAAAAAAGGCTTTTCTAAAATTGACAATGCCAATTTTCCACGCCGTAATTTATAAAAAGAAAAATATATCCTCGCATCCTTTTTTCTTTTTCTGCGGAATAAAAACATTCTAATGAATGACTCTGAATGGGGTGGTCGCATTCTAAAAATTGCGGCAAATTACTTCTGCCGCGGGATATTTGTCATAGCACGAAGAATGTCTCCGTACATTTTTATTTTGTAGCGATTTCTTTTGACAGATACTACGATTTCAACGCTATTGTTATATTTCTTTAGTGGAAAGAAAATCCATTATTCGGGCCTCTTGTAGTGCAAAGCCAGTTCGTATAAGATAAGCAGACGGATTTATTTTTAATCTTCTTAGGAAACTATGGTTTATGTCTCGGTATTTTTGCTTGCTGTTCTTTCGACTTGGTTTATTGCTTTCTGTTTAAGGCACCCTTATCTTCTATTCTTTTAAAATCGTGAGAATTTTCCCGTCGAATTCTTTGGAATCAAGTTTGAGCTTTTCAATTTTTTTTTCAATGCTTTTTTTTATTGGACCGAGTAATCAAATTTTGTTAATGATGCTTATTATTTACACTCGCACAAATTAGTATAGTGAATAAGGTTTTGATAATCTCAATAGTCCATTTTTTTACTTGATAAAAAAAAATACTTAACCTAAAAATTTATAAAATGCTTCACCGACCTCCAACATCAAATTACTCCATTCCCCACATATTTAACGACCCAAACTTTTCACACGCGAATTTCAAAATACCCCAAATTCCGAAAATTTAATTTCAAACTTCCAAATTGAAATCGAATTTCAAGTTTCAACCGTCATTTATCATCAACGTACACGTCTGGAACGCATTTTGAATTGAATAAAGAACAACAGAAGAGCGGTCGGCGAGGTCACAGCACGTCCAGTTTGCGCTGAGCCTTGCCGTGTGCGGTACTTGTCTGACGTTTGATTGTTAGTGGGAGGTGGGGTGGGTCAAGATAGGCTGGTGGTTTGTACAACGTTGGTCATTGTGGGTGTTCATGCGACCTACATAGTTTAATTATTGCTGGGATGCGACCAACAGGCGCCGTGGAGGCCTCCAAGTGGGCGAGAGGTACTATCGAGTAGAAACAGACGTACGTTCAATCGTAATTATAGTGAAAGGCTGTTGATCCTCGCAAAGATCCTTAAACTGAAGCAGAAGTACTTACTGATAGAGAACTCAATCATTTTAATCAGACATTCTGAGAACCAATTCCAATTGAAGATTTCGGAGAACGGGTAATGGTTATTAATACTTCTAAAACATTTCCCAATTTCGATTTCGAGAACGCCAGAAATATTTTAAAGATCTGCTTATCTTGCTGATCAAATATTTGAAACTTTGTTACTGTGGACTTTATACTACTTTAAAATACAACTAAAAGAAAATTAACTTAAAAATACAATAAGAAGCCTCATTCATCATGCAAGTAAATACCAGCCAGAACTTAATTTAAAATAAAGCTGGAAAATTCATTCGTATTAAATCGTAAAAGTTTAACATTTTTGCTCAACGAAGAGGAAAGCTGAGCCCAAAATTAAATAACGGAACAATATTTCGGAATCTCCCTTGTGTTGACTTGAAAAGGCTGAGAGAAACCGGGAGACCGAAAAACAACAAAATTTTATGCAAAAGGTGGACTTAATTCAATTGTAAACGGTATAGAAAAGCAAAATACTGATGCTCATATTACTGCTATCAAACGAACAATCAATAAAACAGAAGTTAATGAAAGACTTACCATATTTTCTGACAGTTATAATATAACTACAATTATACATATATCGAACATTTTTGTCTCCATGCGTACTCTTCGCATATTTCCCAGTTCTCATTAAACCTTGAAACACACTTTACATTTAGATAACTTAAATTTACACTAGCCATTATCTTAATCTTTTTGTAAACTTTGCTCATTTTCATTCATGAAACGATTGGACTACAGTTCTATTAGTAACATCTCTGAATATAATCTTTCTTTTGCTAGCTGAACAGTCTTTTTCCTATGCATTGAAATCTTCTTCGCGTCTTAAAACTGTTTATAGAAGTCTAACTTCTGTATTAATCTTTTATGTTTGACCTACATTGTTCTCAGGGTTTTTGGTCAAGGTCAAATTCTTAAGATTCTCTTCAAATGCTTTATACTCTAAAGCTTAAATTTTACTACCAATATGAAATGTATTTATTAAAAGTTCATGCTACATAAAGGTACACAGGCGGACTTAATACCTTAGGCATTCTTTACCTTGGTTTTTTTCTTCAACCGTGTGGTGAAGAGAAAACATGGCAGGTGCATAAAAAAAATATGATTAATAAAAAAAAAGAGTTCAAATATATGATTATCAAACCTGGCTATATTATTATCAAATCTATCTTTAAAAAATTTGGCACTAAACTTGCCAATAGTACCCTATTAAACCCTAGCAAAGGAAGAGGAGGCAGTTAATCAATCGTGAGCCCGAGTGGTGAATGGCACACGATCTGTCCATGTCGATATAGTTAATGTCCTGAGTAACAGGTGGATCCATCTATTGGTATTCCATTTAAGTAGAGGACCCTACTTTTTCTACCCGAAATGCTAAGATGAATTTCAAAGCTTTGATAGGGTTGAAAAACATGGCTTTTTGATTGGTGACATCATTTTTATAAAACTTAGTTTGAATATTTTTATAAGCTTCAAAAGTGTCACATAATTTTGCTTAAATAATTCTGTTGTGTTACAGGATTAACTATGGAACACTCTGCAACCCAAGCCTATATTGTCCATATCAAAGTAGGGACAGTACATTAGTAGGCCGGCACATAACTTAAACTACGTGCATAAATACATTTAGGATACAACGTACCTTTCTTCGTTGGGGATAGTACATTAAACTCTTGGGTTTAGTGATATTAACATACTATGTATGAATATAATAGATACCGACCATGAAACTATATCAGATAAAGAACTGGGTAGAATGACTAATGATGGTCGATAAATATACTAAACTATAACTGAATGATAATCTACTGACTTGTGACCTATTAGCTGAAAGACTACCGATGAGATAATGGAGTTAGATAGATCATATTTTTAAACAATGATCTAATAAATTCATCCAAACTATAACTACTGTATAGTCTGCAATGTTAAGACGCTATATATAGTAGAGAATACGCTATTAATCTAAAAGAGCTATCCCATGAGGACCGTAAAAGAAGATTAAAGGAATTAACATCCCTTGATGGCCACTAACTATCCTTAAGATATATGTAATGGCTTTTCTAACTAAGACAACATGGTTTAACTTGAGTAATTATATTCTTATATACACTTCTATGTCTCTTTTGAATGCTGAGAACAATGATTCATATTGAGGATAATAATCCGTGATTTAATTTTATAATATTGGTGAGGTGTCTATTTATTAATAATGTCTCAAAAACTCCAATTTTATATAAACTAGAAACACACGTAAAAAGTGACCTAGATTAAGAAATATGATACATTTTATACCGTGGCTACAATCCTGAGAGGTTTATTTCAACCATTACATGGGTGATGTTGCTTGTAATAAAAATATATAGTGTAATATAAATATATAGGTAATAACTCCGCAGGACATGTCAATCATCATCAGTAAACTTCACATAAACGAGGTGTTACAACAACAAAAGAAACTAATGCAGGAACTATTACCGCAACTCCTGACAAAGAAAACGTCCGCAACACAGAACAGGAAAAACAAAAAAACGGCCAAAACTGTATTCTTAATTTGAGCCAAACAAGTGGGTCAGTAATTAGCATTAGTCGCCATTTTAGGTGTCTACAAAGGTGGGGCAAAGTAGGTTAACCATAAAACGCCATGACTTAACGAGGATTTATAAGCCGCAGTCTATATTGTGAGACAAAGGCAATTCTGTTCAAGGTTTACTCGAAAAAGTTTCAATATTACTTTTCGTTTTCTGTTTGAGTTAGTTTAATAGAACAGTGACAATTTATTTGGATTGTCAGCAATTTTCTTATTGATTTATGGTGCGGATTAAATTTCAGATTGGTGAAGTTTAGGTGTAGCTTCGTATAAAGTTGCGTCAGTTTGGTTTATTATGATAATGTTATGCTGGAATTGTCGCAGTGCAGGGTATTTAGCTGTTATAGACAAGGAACTAGTCTCGTTATGTTTTTGATACCTTGCTTTTTTATTATTATGGATAGGCTGGCGTTTGAATACTATCTCACTCTGATGGTAAGCAACGATGTGCTTGACTGATTGTCTTTACTATAATAGAAGGTTTTAAAATTGAAGTCGAGTCATGATTAATCATACTTTTAATTTTTATTGTCAATATTTATTTTTGTATTTTCTGAAGCCAACCATTGTTTTATGTGTTGATATCTCCAACTTATCTTAGTAAGTGGTCATTTTAACGTTTCTTAGGCCTCTAATATTTATTATACCTCCAAAACCATAATTAACTACTAAAACTAAACATCAGATGGTAACTAGAGCAAGCAGGTCAGCTGTTACTGCTTTAACCTTAGTGACCTCAGTCAATCCATTTTCGTTTTGCTCATTTTATTTTTATTTAGATTGTTATCCTGCATCTGCCGTAGTGCATGTTTCGTTTTTCAGTAATAGGATGGGTTAAATTTGAAAGAGGGTTGAAATTTTTGCACCTTGCGAGGCCATGTGGCTTTGCGGCACCACCTTTTGTAAAATAAATGGAGTCAATCGCATCGCATCTGGTTGGGAACATCGCGAATATTAGTGTAGGTCGTCACAAAATACAGAGTTTGTTTTTTTAGAAAAAGTAAGGTCTTTTATTTTTGAATTTGTGTTTTTGAATGAATCTGTGACTGTTGTTTGGGCCGTTATAAAATATGAATTTGTATCTTCAAAACAGCAAGATTCTTTATTTTTTAATTAACTGCTTTGGAATTAAAATGTGACACAAACTAATGATCTTAATTTAATAAAAATTTAACTTTGGACTAAGTTAACCAATTTATTTTTTTTAATTTCCTGATTTGTTTTTTTTTATAGATATGCTATAAAAATATTTTAATAGACCAAGTTTATGCATATACGGTGTTTTAAGTCTAGATAAATTTATCAAAAAAAGAGTACAAAAACTACCACAATAAAATAAAACATTACCACACACACGCTTACAAGCGCTTGTGCAACCGCCTGTACTTGCGCGGGCGCAGGCGTGAGTCAGCGCGCGCGTGTCCTGTTTATCTTGCACATCTGCTGCGATCGGTGGGTTCCGTACAGCAACGAGCCGTACATATTGATACGAACGAACTGTCGAATTGACGACCCGTTTTATTCTATTGAGCCGTTTTTTATCTATGAGTATATTTGAAGAAATAATTGGTTTCGATTTTGATGCTTGTTTTGAAAATATTTGAACTTAGGCGTCTGCTTGTTTTGTGTAAACAGTAATTAGACGTGCGTTGCTATCGTCTTAATTGACATTTAAAAAGTTTGGCGTTTCCGAATTTGTGTTGTGCCAAGTTTTAAGCACACCACCAATTTGAGAATTAAGTTTAAAATTAAATGCTTATTTTTCTATTGTATCTTCATTAAGAGTTTTGTTTAGATTTGGTCCAAAAAGATTATTTCCAAAACTTTTCCTGTTAAAATGCCAAGTCATCTGATCTTTGGTCATTGCATTAGTTTCGGTTATCAAACGAACGTCCCAGACATTCGACTCACTTAAGCTTTGAGTCCAAAGTCTAAACCGGTCTAGCCTCAAGATTACTAACAGTTCCAATTGGGTTGCAAAGGTCAAATCATAAGAGAAGCAAGTTTTTTGTTAGAAAAAGTGAGTTTTAAGCTTATATGTCTACTGTTATTCATATTTGAATATATTAATCAAGAATAGATTGAAAGGATCAGTTTTGATGATACTTTTAACTGATTTTTATATTTATTAATATAAATTAGTGTTTGACTGTGATCCCACCTTTTGGTAAGCAGTGATGCAGTCGTTGATTAGGGCACTAGTTTATTAAAAGCCTATTCAGTGGCCTTGAAGACACCTAAATTATAATCGAAGGGGAACACTGCAGGCAAATTGTTATGTGATAAAAGTCAGATAACCCAAAAAATTAAAAAAAGCCTTTGAAATCATTGCTGATGAAGAAGAGGATAAATATGATGCTGACAAAGATGTTATTAATGAACCAGTGAAAGCATAGAAAAAATATACTTAAGAGACTTGAAACATAGAGGTTAATTAAAAGAATTTTTTAATAAAGTCATGACTTGTACAGATAGCAGTAATTGAGCAAGACAGATATAATTTATAGTAAAGCAATTGTCGATTAATTAATTACTATTGATTGTAATTGAGAAACCAATTAGCTATGGAACCAAAAGATTTCGTGTGATAGTAATGTATAATTATGGGTTACTGTTAGACGATTAGTCAAATATAAAACCTTTTAAACATTGCCGAATAGTTACCGCATTGGTTTCGCTAGTTAGACGAATTATAAAAGAATTTTTAGATTTAGAAATGGTTGCCGAAAAGCGACATCTATTATGAATTATTATGGGAAAATAATTTATATCGTTTTTGAAGAATTTTACAATGCATGGAATAATTGGAAAAGAAAGCTTATACAAAGTTAAGTGGATTTTTAAATCGAATAAATAATTCTTTTTTAATTATAAATCTTTTATTAACATGTCATTATTATTCAAGATTATCTTCTGCCCACAGTTTCTGCCAAATGACTTTGAATGCGTAAAATGTATTGCATTCATTAATGAAAGAATAAATCAGTTCAGTGATTTTTAAGTTTATTAATTATCTATAAGCAATAAATTCAAATTCATGTTTTATAATATTATAGATTTAAACGCAGTTTCAACACATCATTAGGTAGACTAGTGAAGTTATTCTAAAGAGTGACCATGGCATTGGGCTGGAAAGGGCAACTGGAGGAACACAAAAGTTTTTAGTCGATAAAAGCCTGAAATTCTCTCTGACTCCATTTAAAGCGGAAGAAGTCATTTGATGATTTCCCTCTTTAGAAAAAGATAGGTTTTATGCAATCTTTTGTTGAATTAATGTATTTATAGCTACTCAAGTTCATCATTGACTTGAGTTCAATTTGTGAAGCGTAGATAATTTGTGTTCAGAAACGAGATGGGGGGTCTAATAGGCTGTCCTTCGATTCTTAACTGTGCAACGTCGTTAAGAGTAAATTTACCATATCAAGCTGATTTAGCAACAGCCTTGTTTCTATGAAGAGTTTTTAATTTGTATTGTGTTTGTGTGTCAGACATTGACGTACAAACAAATACTTTAGGTCCAGTACATGATTCTGGACTCCCCTATGGTCGAAATCGGAAGCGGTCGTTTTTTTCGTCGGTTTTATGCTATTTTGTACAAAAAAATATGTTTTTTTTAATTTTAATTGTATAAAATCGTTATTCGAATCAAACCTGATGACATTTTTCGTCGTTCGCGACCCTAAACCTACGGTGGTTGGTAGTTGCGGTCCGGGCGTTGGTGGCTGAGGCGTGAGGATATCCATTCCCTCACGTATGCGACCGTCTCATTTGCTAGCTTTACTGCCTCGCAGAAGGAGGTGTCCATTGCCCATTCCTGTCAATCGCACCCACGGAGATCAATGCGTGCCACTGTTCTTACTGTCTATAAGCTCCTCCTGGAACAGATTTGACTTTAATATCTTCAATCGAAATTATATCATTCCATTACAATAGTCAAATCAAATCAAATCCACTTTCAAGTTTGACATTTACGATTTGTATTCAAAAGTTGACGCCGTGATTTTTACGATCGATTCAATATGCGATCAAAACAGCTTTCTATTTCGGCTTACAAAGGGAAAGCCCTTAGACACTGTGCGTAATCTAGTTTGGTGGTCAAAATAGGTCGAAACTATTTTCTTTGATGTAGATAGTATAGTTTTTTATATGTATAAATGACGAATTTAAATGGCAGTGGGCAGGGCACTTGTTGGTAGAAGAGATGGTCGATGGGGACGGTTCTGGAGTGGTGATCATGTGTCGGAAGACGCAGTGTTGGATGGCTTCCCACAAGATGAAGCAATGACCTGGTGAGGGTCACTGAAAGCCAAAAGATGCGAGACGCATAGTAACGGTCTTTGTGGTGACTCTAGGGGGAGGCCTATGTACAGCAGTGGACGTCTTTCGGAGGAAATGATGATGATAAATGACGACAAAATGATGCCCATGCGAAGATGGGCGGCTTATTAGTCAGTTTTTTTTACTTAATATAAACTAATGCTTGACTGTGATTCCACTTGATGGTAAGCAGTGATGCAATCATTGATGGTGAAGCACATTAGTTTACTAAGAGCATATTCACTCTTGACAACACCTAGATATTAGTCGTTTGGGAAGGCTGCACTTAAATTGTTCCAATCCTTCTATGTACACGGCATAAACGACGAGGCGAAACGTTTAGTCCGGACCGTAGAGGTGTTAATAATGTAAAGGCCGTACGTCGGGTTGTCTGACGGTAGAAAGGTGTTGGCGGAATCAAGTCATGCAATTCCCGTACACACTCTCCAAATTGCATCCTGTGAGATACCGAAAGGCTGGCTACACCTTTGCTCCAGGCTTTGTAAATTGGACTTAATCAAATCTAGGTCATCAATTAGCCTCTTGGCACGCCTTTTTTCCTCTAGCCATTAATGTCCCACAGATGAATAAAATCCTCTCCCAAGTTCATCCAGCCGTTCTCGCATCCTTTCTTCTTAAACTATAAAGGAAGTTTAGTTGTAAGTTTATTTATCGTGTAGTGTCTTTTATTTAAATATAGAACCGATTCTGAAAATACTTTAAGTTCTTCTTTTTAAATTAAAATTGAATCAGAATTAAGCAACTTGTTCAGAATCCAATTTAGCCTTATAATATTCGCACTGATTTTACTCAGGCTTGTTTTTTAGGAGAGTAAAATGGGCTGTAACTCTATCATTGACCTCCCTTCCGTTTTTTCCTCCTACTTGTTATGCCCTACAAGTCCCACAATGCTCCAAAACTAATGTATATCCTTATGTAACTACTTTGTGGAATGCAATAAACGTGTTGAATTATACTCGTATATTTCACCACTAATACCTGTTGGAAAGCAACGATATTATGCACTTGAACACCATCATACCTGTTGAAAGCAACACCGAGGTCCTTTGCTGAAACGTTACAAATTCATAATTGCAGAAATCCTTTCCAAAAAACATCAAAAACCCACTAACACACTAACAAAACAACCCCAAAAACCTAACTTACAAGAAAACAACTACAACTAATGACGCATCGTTCTAATCATGCACTTATGCGGGCTCGCTCGATACAGGGGGGTGTCACCGACGGGGGGACAGAGAGAGGGAGGGGCCTTATCACTCAGCTGATAATCACTGGCCCCTAAACCAGACACTTCATGTGTTGACGTAAGGGTAGGGTGGCGTAGAGTTGGAGACAGTCCTGATTAGAACTGGTGCTTGTATGGCTTTTGATTTGTGTGGGTTCGCAATTGATGGTAATTTGTTAGTAAATGATTGTAATTGTGAGGTTTAGTTGGTTTGAAAAAGTAGGTAATGTGGTATGATAGAAAAGGGAGTTTATAGCGTGACGGTTGATAGCTTATACCCAGTATCTCTTATTATAGCATTCTTTCTAGATTTCTGGTAGGAGAATCTCAGTTTTTATTCAGTAAATAGATACAAACTTACCTTGGAACCTCCAAGGAAAGTTCGATAGAGCCACAGACCCTATAGAACGCAAAAGGCAAGTGAAGCAACAGATGGTAGTTTTAGTAAGAATAAGTCTGACTCTCTCTGGCTTTACCCAGAGTAGGTGGAGTTTTTATAAAATTTACCACCCAAAAAAAAATCTAATATATTTTTAAACTTACAAGATAACCGCATAATAATAAAAAAAAATCAAGCTCAATTTTAAAGAAAGAACCATATCTCATAAATAATAACAAATTCAAAGGTACACACGAAAGAAAGAGAATCAAATAGTACGAGATCCGATAGACGAAATGTATGAGAAAATATGCGTCATCTGTTATTTGATTATGATTAAGATTATATGCTAGATAATGTATTTATTGATGCATTGCGAATAGGTTGCCGAGCTAAATTTGGTGCAAAAGATGTTAAACAATTAAATTTGCAATTACATTTTGGACATAAATATACCTCATCTGTTATTTAATCGAATTATATACCAAATGAAAGGTTATTTTATTCCTAATTCAACTGTAATAAGTTGCCTTACCAAAAATGGTGCGTATCCAGAGTTGCCTAAATTGAAGATGGTAAAATAACTATAAAATAACACTTTGGAAGTGTCTCTCGCGCAAACTGTTCAGTTTAGAAAAAAATGATATTAGAAACCTCAATATATTTTTTAAAGATCTATCCATTGATACCCCACACGTATGGGTTTGATTAAAAGATACTTTTTGGGTTTCAGTTCTATGTAGGGAAAATCCCCAAAATTTATTGTTCTTTTTTATTTTTGTGTGAAAATTTTAGTGCGGTTCACAGATTACACCTGCTTACCAAGTTTCAGCAGTATAGTTCTTATAGTTTCGGAAAAAAGTGGCTATGACATACGGACAGACAGACAGACAGACATGACTAATCCATAAGGGTTCAGTTTTTGCCATTTGGCTATGGAACCCTAAAAAAGTAGCTTATATTACTATAAACTTATCCCAAGGAAAGTCCCGATATTTTCGTTTAACTATGTTGAATACGTATTCCGTAGTTTGAAATTCCATTTCCACAGAAAAATTAAAATAAGCCTTACTTACGCATTTCCAACCTTTCGGAGACGCCCTACCCCGGGAACCATTTTTATTTTTGTTCATTTTTTGGACCAGGAATACTCTCGGGCGTCCACAATCTGAACAATGATTTAGGAACGCATAGAGGACAAACATATAAAAATTGATTTTTATTTAGGTATATAAAAAGAAATAATTATCCAACATGCTGATTCCAACTTTTAGTTCTATACACTGGTCATAATAGGATGTTACCACGTTTTAGTAACTTTTTTATTGATTTAACTTTTTTACGATCGTACCGAAATTGGTTCCTCTTTAATCTTAGAGCATTTAAACAATTTAATAGTCGGCTAAGTTCCCTTATTATTGGTGACCATGTATTTTGTTTAAGACTCTTTTTACGTTTACTTTTACTTCTGTCGATTCTTTTCTGACGCATTTATTTATTCAAATCTTTATGTAGGTAACTATGGAAATATATACATAAAAATGTTCCTTTTAATATATACTTTCATATAAAATAATAACATTTAACATTAATTTGCACATAAAAAAGTTTCTGGAACATCATTGAGTAAAAATGTTAACTCGACCATACTTATGAACACAAAGCTTGCCATATCTTTTCCAATAAGATTCTAACTAAAATTATTATTACTATAATATCGTTTTCTGGCTAGATCCAAACTAATTACTCAAAGATTTAGTTAATAAGTTATCAAATTAAAAGTTTCATTTTCAAATTCTAATTACGTAATTAAATGGCGAACAATAAATATTTTTTAACAACTTTTGCACCAAATTTAGCTCGGCAACCTATTCGCAATGCATCAATAAATACATTATCTAGCATATAATCTGAATTATAATCAAATAACAGATGAGGTATAAAATTCTTCTTTGGATCTTAGACCAAAAGCAGTTATATTAAACAACAATTAAAAATTCACATAATATTATTATGTAGATAGTTTGCCTAACTACAGTCAACAAAATAAAAAGCCAATTAAAACAATGTCCAATACCCGTTCAATCGCATGGTGACAATGAAAACTGTAATTTTATATCATCGACAGTAAAAGGCGAGCGATTGACGCATACATACATACATACATACACACACTTGTGTGTAAAGCGATATTGTATTGATTTATTGCAAGCACGACGGCAACTTAGGGGCCTCGCTCACGACGACTTTTTGAAGCGATGCAGTAGCGTGGCTGCCGCACACGTCCATCTTCAAGGTTAAGCAACTTTTGCTAGGTCTATGGATGGGTGACCATCTTAATGTAACGAGTTTCCTCCGTGCCTCGGAAAGCACGTTAAGCCGTAGGTTCCAGCTGTCATCTGTAGATCTTTGGCAGTCGTTATGGATAGTTAGAAGCCAGTTTATGGATAGTTAGACTCCAGTCTTGCTATGAAGTACCGTGTTACCCCAGTTAATGGGTTGTGGAGGTCTGGTAGGCAGCCACTCCTCGTAAAATATTGGTGTTCAGCTAAATCTGGCTTGACTGGAAGCTGACCCCAATGTAGTTGGGAAAAGGCTAGGTAGATGATTCACGTGCCACCTTCCCTCTATCCTCTCCCCGCTGTCGTCTGACACGGTCGCGCGGCAGCCGCGCTACAGTTGCGATGTAATAGCGCTTTAGTAGCGCAGCTGACGCGCGTTTTAAATGCGACTGTAGCGCGTTTCAAATGCGACTGTAGCGCGTTTCAAATGCGACTGTAGCGCGTTTCAAATGCGACTGTAGCGCGTTTCAAATGCGACTGTAGCGCGTTAGTGGCGCGGCTAACGAGCGTTTACGAAACGCGCGTCAGCCGCGCTGCAAAAAGCCGCCGTAGGCGAGGGCCCTTACAGTGCTTGTGTTATGACACGTCGAGCTTCAGAAAGAGACCAACATATACGAGTGACAAAGATGATAAATAGAATGGCAATTGTACTATTTCATACGAGTGGAGACAGGATGATGGGTGTAAAGCCAAAAAAGTAACCTGCAATTTTGTTGGTGCGGTTGGCGCAGTGGTTGTCCTGCGTATTGTGGGTTCGATTCTCGCTTGGAACAAGTAGTCGTATGGCCTATAGATAGCTGTTCCGGATCTGGGTGTCTTGTGTATGCACCCTCCAATATTAGCAAAAACTTTTCATTGTTAGTATCGATTCGTCTGTGAAAAGAACGGGTTTTGATTATTGGAAAAAACCGTCCAAGTACGAGTCAGACTCGCGTAGGAAAAGTTTTATGCTTGTCCCTTCCGTAGCAAAAAATCGCAAAACATCTCAATTGTTGTATGGGAGCCTCACTTAATTATTTTATTTTGTTTTCAGTTTCATTTTTTGTTATAGCGGTAACAGAAATAAATCATCTGTGAAAAATTGAACTTTCTAGCTATCACGGTTTATGAGATACAGTCTGGTGAAAAACAATCGGTCAGCGACACTTAGCAATAGGGTCCCATTTTTACCCTTTGGATACGTAATTCTAAAAATCAGGCAAATGGGTACATAAGTGAACCTAATGTTTTCAATTCTTTGAATAAGTCATTTATATATCTAGTTAAAAAAGAATTTCCGATAGTTTTTTCCTAGAAAAATAGGCATATCTTTTAACCTGAAAACTAGTAACCATTTTACCAGAACCACACTTTTTTTTTAATTTCCAGCAAACCTAAAACCTATATTTCAAAATTAGAAATTCTCAGAACTCTACAAAACGCCAGTCGTAACTAGGTACCTTATTACATTATTTATTTATTTCCTTGCCAACAAATTTGTTATAAGCTAAGACTATCGATAGTCCTGGGGTTATCGGTTATATAAATATAATAGGCAGGTTCATTTCCTGGCTTTAATTAAGTACATTATTAACCTACTTTTATTGTAAGAATAATTTTGTAATGACGTCTGGTTTGTACTTTATCACTTACTAGATTCTGCCAGCGGCTTTGCTTGCATGAAAGAAAAACTTTAGACTCCGTTTCATATCCTTAAGGGCTCTATAATTATTATAGTTTTAGCCGAAAGACGTCCACTGTGTGCTTAGGCCTCCCCCAAGTGTCGCCACAATCAAAGGTCCTGTGCGTCTCGCAATCATCTGATTCCCAAAACCCTTACCAGGTCGTCGGTTCTTAATTTCTGGGGGTGAATATTGAAAAATCATCAAGGTTAAGCAACGCTTGCCTAGGTTGGTCTGTGGATGGGTGACCATCTTAACATAACGAGCTTCCTCCGTGCCTCGGAAAGCACGTTAAGCCGTTGGTCCCGGCTGTCATTTGGAGATCTTTGGCAGTCGTTACGGATAGTCAGAAGCCAGAAAATCTGACTCCAGTCTTGCCATGAAGTGCCGTGTTACCCCAGTTAATGGGTTGTGGAGGTCTGGTAGGTAGCCGCTCCTCGTAAAATACTGGTATTCAGCTAAATCCGGCTTGACTGGAAGCCGACCCCAATATAGTTGGGAAAAGGCTAGGATGATGATGATGAGTATTGAAAAATCATCTCTAAAAAAAAGTAAAGTTTGAGTGACAATATTTGAGTTGCCATTCGAATCACCATCATTCTTCCAAGACGTTTCACTCTTCTTTGCTCTCCAGTAAAAACACTGTAAAAGTCTCTTTTAAAGCCCATACACTAAGGGCGATGTTCACCGACACCAAATCGACTGTTTTAATATTAAAACGGCTGTTTTAGCAATATTTCCTGTTCCTTATCGTCGGTTATTGACGTTAATCAGATGGTTATCTTAAACTTATGTCGGTGCACATGGCCCTAAGTGAAAAATAAAATCAAATCTTATGATCTTTAGAGGAAAAAATCAGATGTTCTTTAGAGGAAAGAACCACACAGATTTGAGTGGATTTGTCCAGTTAGTGCAAGCATTTCTCTGTATACGAATGTAACTCACACTCCCGACTACTAAGGAACTCAACATCAAAACAATTACCGATCCTTTTATCGCAAAACAATGTCACAAATTGATCGCTAAAGAGCAAACGATTTAATTTCAGCTTGAAACCAGTTAGATAGAATCATAATTAGGTGTCGGGTCGGGGCTCCGGGCAGAGATAACATTGTGTACTTATGATATGAGCACAAAAACCAACACGTTTTCATTAAGATAGCAAGGTGTATATTGTGTGGGAGAGTTAGTGGTTGAATGGTTCATTAGTATTTTATTTTATACCAGCTTCTATCTTTTGACCACGTAAAACAATGATAATTTAAAGTATCTGTTATTTGTTTATTGTGTAGACCTACCACAGTGTGGTCTTTTTAACCCTAAGGTTGACAGGTAGAGAATGCCTTGATGCATTAAGTCCGCCTATGTACCACCACATGAAGTTTAAATAAGTAAATACTTAAGTATACTAAACTATTAAATATAAAAACCCCGATAGTGGCTTTTAGATTAGGGTTTTTATATTTTTTAAATGCTTACAAATTATTATTCAGTATTTAAAATAATGGTAAGACTAAGGGTACTGGTAAGATTTTTTACTCCTAGAGAGTCCCCTAGAGAGGAGGCCTGAGTTCCAGTACATCCACATATGGATGCCACTAATCTGAATAAAAAATTTCGTTTTTATTTTTAATCATTTTTTCCGTCACCTTTTCTCAACAGGAAATCTTAAACCGAAATTTTTACATTTTCCTTAATTCTCTGAATAAAAGTGAAATGAATCACAAAACTAAATTCGGTGGAATGCTATATATACTCGTATGTCGAGGACGAGAATACGCTTGTCAAGTAAAAATAGTTTCGGAAAGATTCACCGAAATACCGCGGGCGGTTCCATTTCCGTCCTTTAACTATTATTTTTGGTTTACTAACTAACTATATTTTAGTAAATATATCATACCAGCGTACCGGAAGACGCAGTGTTGGAAGTCCTCCCACAAGGTGGACCGATAACCTGGCGAGAGTCGCGGGGATCCGATAGACGAGAGACGCACGGGGCCGGTCATTATAGCGAGGCTTGGGGGAGGCCTATGTCCAGCAGTGGACGTCTTTCGGCTGAAATGATGATGATGATCATTGCAGCGACAATGGGCCCATGCATGGCATGGGCATGGCATGCCATTGTTGTTTGCCCGCTGCTCGCATAGGCAGCGGCCTATTCGAGCAGCACGAGCAGTGGCAACTTTATAAGGCTGACAATGCTTTTGCTATATTTGTCAAGGCAGAACAAGACGCAAATCTTCCCTCTCCTATATCTACACAGATAAGGGAGAGGGAGGCCTCTATTCAGCAGTGGATCATAATGGACTAACTAGGACTAGAACTAAATATACAAAAAAACTTGTTTCTCGTAGACATCCCTCCTCAAATAAAAAACCTTGCAACGCAAAAGGAACTGATAAAACGCGGGTGGCCTTTAGTGAGTAAAAGTTGTCATGTGGAAAACCATCCAATGACTTCTTTCACTATAGAGTGGAGCGAAAAGTCAATTTTGCTGTCTAAAACCTACCTGTTTCCTTATGTTGCTCTATGCGTTCCAGGAGCATAGTAATCCCTTCAAAGTGTCCCCTTGGCCCTCGATTATACAATGGGACGATAATAAACAGCTCATTCATTAAATCATTTAACGGCCACCATTACAAGAAGCTGCAGTACCTCACATAATTATTGTAATTAAATACAAAACGATTGTCTGTCACGAGGACACTCCACACACAAACAGATTCACATACAAACAGATATATATGTGCGTCATTCCGTATAATGAGGTCTTCATTCATGGTGTTCCTTCTTGCACAATATTGGTGTGTGTTGCGTGATTTTCCCACGGATGGGCAGTTGGTGACCAAGTTGCGAGATATGGACCACCCACAAGCGTAGACAAACTAGCTCTATGAATTTATATATTGTACGAATAGACATTTTTATTAAAGGTACTTCATCCAATGACTTTAGAGCGTGTCAAACTCTTACCTATTTCTTAGACTCCTGCGTTCCAAGACCCAGATTTACCTTTCAGAATTCAAACTTCGTCCCTGTTGGGCCCCTACGGTTTTACTGACATCTCTGAGGCACGCATAGAACAACACTCACCGTCGATACGTTAGACTATGACCTGGAATAGTATACATGGAATACTTTTCACCGGGGAGTATGTTCCCTTGGGGTAATTTTCTACTATCACGTGGGCGAAGCTGTTGGCAACCGCTAGTCTAAAATGCTTAGAAAGACAACTCACAGAGATAATGAGTAGTTAGTATGTCATATTTTTTCGAGATAATTGAAACTTCATACTAAAAACGGCGTTTGACATTTTCCAAATTAAGTTCGCAAGTTGTATTTTTCAGCTCTTTTTTAAGTTTTTATTTAAACTTTGCCGCAGTACTCAATTTCACCTTGTTTGATCAAAAAAGTTAATTTGCCAGACTAATACTGAGTGCTGACGCATTGGCTTTGAAATAGGCTAAATAAATAAAACTGAACGCTACTGGGCCAATAGGCGTGCCTTTTTAGTGCGTCTGACTTCGTTGGACCGGTTAGTACCGGCATGAACCAGATTAAACCGGATTGATCCAGATTTCAGATAACTACGTGCCACGTAGAGTAAACGGCGCGATTTTTCAGTGTTTGCTAAAATTTGGAGATGGAGTGAAACGGGGCTAAGTGGATTTGGGTTCGAGTTTGAAAGAGGAGAGTGGGGAGAAAAATGTGTGTATATTTTTTTTGGACTAGTTTCAAGTACTTTTATTGAACAGTAGACACACTTTATTATGTTTAAGCATCTGCCAGGGATTTCATTAGCATTAGTATTATCGGTCTTTTAATGTTCCCACTATTGGGACTCAGGGTTCCTGTCTAGAAGAAGGTTTGCCCCTGCTTGAAAATGGAAAATATTATAGCCTTTTTATCGGTTTCTATTTACGAATTTAGTAAATAAATCCAAAATCTCAGAAAACACACTCAAAATTCCTTGTTTACATTTGGATCGTTTGTCAATTTTGAAGTAGAATTAATTCTCGATTCTCAGTAACGTGATATTGTTAAAACCGTTGTAATTGAGGCTGGTTCAAATCGTTAATGATTTAATTGGGCGATCCGATTGGCGTAGCGGTAAATGGTGAAACGATGCCTTTTGTTGAAAAGGTTCCATAGCCGGAAGGCACAATAGGTACTCGTTTAATCTCGTATAATCCAACCAAAACATTATGAAAGTCTTTTTTAATTACTACGTGGTATAAAACAAAGTCGCTTTCTCTGTCACTATATCCCTATGTATGCTTAAATCTTTAAAACTACGCAACGGATTTTGATGCGTTTTATTTAATAGGTAGAGTGATTCAAGAGGAGGTTTATTAGTATGCATAGTAGAGTAACACTGATAAATTTGCATCCGTGCGAAGCCGGCGCGGGTCGCTAGTATAATATAAGATAGTGCTCGACTGCGATCCCACCTGATGGTAAGCAGTGATGCAATCGTTGATGGTGGCACTACTTTATCTTTACTTTAGCTTTAAAATCACCTAATTTAGACAGCTGAATTATATATCTAACGGGAAGACTCTGCAGGCTAATTTTTCCAATCCTATGCTGTACGTGGTATAAATGACGAAGCAAACTGTTAGGTGCTCCTTTTTCTTGGAATATAGCATAGCTTATGCTCGGAAAACCAAAAAGCTTACTTTATTAAAATTTAATTTGCGATATAACTACATGACTGTGGCTTCCAATCTACTTGATTAGTATTACTTATACCATGATTTGTAAGTAATATGTCTAAAGTAATTTTCAATCTGTTTTCTTGGAATCTTTTGAATGAACATAAATAAAATTTATACTGAATCCAGTAAACCAAGAAGGTGAATAGGAAATCATGTAATTTACAGATTATTTCTCTAAACTGTTACAGGTAATCTTCTAAGCTTTTCAGCTTTGTAACTTTCAGATTGTCAAAGTATTGATTATGTATACAGATCGTAAATAAGGACAAAGATATATCTTAAGCTCTAGCTAAAATATCATGCCAAAAGCGATAACAATTTATCTCAATAATACAAAATGTTTGGCACTGAGTAGGTGAAATTTCATACGCTAGTATGCAAAGAAAGAAAAGGCTGAACGAATATAAATTTGGTGACAGTTGCCAAGTGATATGAAGTAATAAAGTGACAATCATTAAGAAATAAATAACAATGTCTCATGATTACGCACAAATATACTTCTAAATACATGAAAGAAAATATTTGAGTTGTTTCCTAAATTCATTTATTTTTTACAAAATTGTACGTATGATAAATATTTTAGTTAAGTACTTACATCTTTTCCTTATCCTAATATTAAAATATACATTTTAATTGTTACAGATAGTTCCAATAAAGACGAAAATGCTGAAATACTGTAAGTATCTTCGATATTAATTATATCACTAATAGGATCGTTATTGTGGATTAAAATGTGGTCGTATCTAGAGACTAAATTATTTACAAAAGTAATTTTATGGACTTAAATTTCTTAAGGAATATTTTACAATACTAAGTACTGCTATCATTTATTGAGTTTTAGACAAGGTGGATTATAGCCAGAACTACATAAAATAGGATTTAGTTTTAATTTACCAATCGGAATCTGCCTTAGACTTTTATTGTATACAAATTGCAATCCCACATTAAGACAAATTTTAGATTAGAACACAGAATTTCATGTTTCTCATTCTTCATTTGATATATGCAACGTGTTGACTATCAGTTACTAATAACTTAGCCAGTCACGAAACTGCTCCATGATTGCCTGAATTATTTCAAATATGCTGCCACCAGAAGCCTTATCATAATTCATAAGCCGTCAATAGCCCGGATCTGGCTTCACGATTTCTTGATCAGCATCAGGTATAACCTTTAGGTCATTGTCTCTCACCGACCAAGTTCTGCTATACTTTCTAATTTATTACACTCGTGAAATATCTCAAGTGTTTCAACCTTAGTGTATCAATACTTTAAAGACAACCTTTACAGCTTTGATTTAGTTGGTGGTTGGTATATTATGCAATTTGCTGTCACGAACGATTTTGAATCAATATTTATGGCTCC
This sequence comes from Mythimna separata, assembly GCA_030763345.1. NCBI lineage: Eukaryota > Metazoa > Arthropoda > Insecta > Lepidoptera > Noctuidae > Mythimna > Mythimna separata. Next base: position 13,142,229 of record CM061192.1, read on the forward strand.
ACTTACGATATCATTGTGTTATTACCAAAACCTTTTCCATTCCGATGCTGGATTGTTTTGAAATTCTTCCAATTTGCAACCTTTGACCACTGCACATTTATGTGTATTTTTGTTAAGTCTAAAACATAGTGCATTATATTTTTAATGAACAGTCTTTCTACTGTAAGAATTTAAAATCTCATATGTTATATATCTATATTATATATTGGTTGACTTATTTTTATACGTATATTATATCACACAAAAGTATACGGGAAAACCCAACAAATAAGTTTGAAATTCCTAAAATACATCTGAAAATAACAACAATATGTTCGAAATTCCAAAATAATACAGAAAAACTCAAGGATACTTTGAAATTCAACTCATTCATACTCTAGTTTAGCGCCATAACTAAGCAGAACGAATCTATTGTTCTAGCCAGCGTGTTCAATATATGCAGTATCTTTTGTCTGTGTCACTCTTCTAACCTTTTCCTCGTCATCTATCTCTATAATATCATTTTCTTCAAATTCCAAGGCCTCGTGTATCCCTGTATAATGTCGCAACGATTCATCCTCTTTAATCCTGTTAATCCTGCTGATAAATCTAGCAGGTATTTACGACGTCACGTCACGTGCCATGTTTGTTCTCCTTATCTACTTCATACATTAAGTGTGTATGTAAAATTTTGTGGAGCACTAAACTGGGGGTTACGATCTTTTCGAGTTGAATGTCCTTTTTGTTGAATGCTTCATTATTATCGTCTGGGTCTACATTGGCGTGTGTGAATTCGGTTTGAAAAGAATTGGGACGATTAGAATTTGAGGTTGACTTGAGAAGTAAGTCATCTATCTGTCTATACGTATATAAAAGTAGATACTGGCTGACTAATATATCAACGCATAGTCGAAACTACTTGAACTAGTAGAGCGAAACTTTGCATTAGGTTTTCTTTTATAACGGAGGTGAACACTAAGATAGGATTTTCCAAAAGTCAGCCCTAAAAAAAACTACTTTAACGCGGACGAAGCCGCTGGCAGAAACAAGTAGTATTCTAAAAGGTTTTCGGAAACATAAAATGAAGTCTATAATGAATTTGATAAAAAAGGTAACAAACCACAAAGTTTGCTACTTTAAAATTATATGTACATATTTGAAAAAACAGAACAGATGTTGCTACAAAATTTACGAATTTATACTAACAAGAGGTTAATCAAATATTTACTAAACAACCTCGAAAGGAAACAGTGTCACAAAGTCGTTTTCAACCCTAAAATATATAAATTCTTGGTACAAATCCGCAGGAAAAGCTCCATCAACCAAATATCCTCCAGGAATTAGAGCGTCCCCAATTAAATATCATTATGACATCAGCATAGTGGCTTCCTTGTCAAGAAAAGGCCTACTGTTCAACGCAAAATTAAATTTTCCTTTCAAACCACAACTTTAAATTCTTAATAGTACAGCCATAAGGCCTAAATTTAAATTTGTAATGACTATTTCGACCGTAAAATAATTTTGGTGCTTAGATGTAGGCCACGCAGGGACCAAATTTGGTTGGTCTCTAAAACTTCTTTGTGTAGCCTCATTTTTAATGCGTGTAGTTGCAAGAGAACGGGAGGGGCGGGTCACGTTATGTTGGACATCTGTTGATTTATTTTTTCTTTGTTTGCTGAGGACAATGTTGACATGTCTTTTTTTTAAATTTCGGTCTGGTGTTAGAATAATTTCTGTCTGGCCAATGACTTAAAGTTTTGTGCTTTTGTTATGATATAGACCGACACGTGTTGCCTGACATGTAATGAATGTGTTTTTTGTGTTCCATATTGTTACTTCCCTTCACTATTCATTAGTTTTGAACGTGATTTTGTAAGTTCTTGTCGTCATCTTGTGGAATTTAAGATGGCTAACATAGATTGTTATTAAATGGTAGTCTCTGTAGATTATAGTGGGCATTAATTATCCATGATTCATGATGTGAGTTATGACAATTGTTTTGTCTAGAACTATTAACAATTATTCGGTTTCCAGCTTAGGAATGAGTAATGTTGGGACCACCTAGTTAAATGTAATGGATTCTACAATCCATTCCTTATAATTTTCTGTCATTCATAATTCATTGAAATTTGGCTGTAGACTTTTACTTGCGTACCTATTGCATTGTTTAATACCTGCACTTAACTAGAAAATTTAACTGTATTGTCTTTAATAGCATATACCAAATTGTAGGTCTGAAATTACGTTAAATACTCTAAACATAACCTACCACTGAGCACTTAATATAATTCCTACATTAAATATTTTACTCCATACCTTTAATTTCCCCCAACGAACACGTTTTACCTCGCACAGGTGGAAATGAAAAATTCCATTTGTTTTATCTTAACGAAATCTGTATTATTTGGATCAGCGGAACGCGAACAAAATTTTTATTTGAATAAAATGGAATAAATATAATTATATTTCGCGGTGGTTCCAATTTCCCGCGTTCACCCTAACTTAGTGAAATTGTTTTATTATTCCGTACGCGATTTACGTAAATAAAGATGTGTTTTTGACATTCTTGAACAAGCGATTCTGAAATGAATACTTATTTAAAATATTAAAATTAATATATGTTCACATTTTTTTTGTCTTTAACCTAGTTAGAGGATATTTTTATTAGATAATACTGCTATTCTGTTGCATCTAATTATACTAGAAACCGACCCCACAATATATTCTAAAAAGGTGAATGCGATTCTAAAAAGGTTTTTTTAGGCGGGAGAAGTCTTTGGATAACCAAAGACTGTGTATGGTCTTGAAGTGCCTGAAAATGGCCTATTTGAAACAAACGTGTTTTTGTTTCTATAGATCTCTAGATAAATTATAGGTACAGAAGAAATGACAATGCTCATCGCACATAATTATTTATCTTGGGTGGGAATCGTATCCACGACCTCCGGTATAGCAATTAGGACCACCACTAGACCAAAGTCCAGTCAAAATACTTAAACCATGACTGATCTTTAATACCAATTCTTGTTGGTAGTACTTTAATCTTTGAAACAGTAATGATTATGATTTTCTAAGGTACAAGATGCGAAGTCATCATGACTTGGCATATTTTATAATGATGATATACCAGCTGTTTCTAATCGTTTAACTGATGCCGAATAGCTTTTTTTGTAGTTATTGACACCATTAAGAACTAACATCTTTTTTCTTAAATAATATTTAATGAAGTTTTTCAGTTCTTCTCCATAAGAAACGACCAATTGGAACCGTACATTAGCTTCTGACATTTTGTAAGTGTCCATGTAGGCCTAGGTATATGAAATTAAAACATATCAATTTTATTGATGTTATGAGATGAATGATGGTTAAAGATCTTTCTGCCACTGTCCCATTTTCCTTGGGGTCGGTGCAACACGTATTTTTCTTCCGTTCCCTGTCCTGTCCTATCACCCGTCACACTATCAATAACGCTTGTTTCTTTCAAATCACTCGAAGCTTGTAGGTAGGCCCGTTATACAATCCATCCAAAACACCAAAAAAAAAAATCAATGCTTGTTGATTTCTTAGTTTCTGTAATGTCAGCAATCTCTCATCATCTGCCTAGCCTTTTCCCAACTATATTAGGGTCGACTTCCAGTCAAACCGGATGTAGCTGAACACCAGTATTTTATGACGAGCGGCTGCCTACCAAACCTCCATAACCCATTAACTGGGGTAACACGGTACTTTATGGCAAGACTGAAGTCAGATTTACTGGCTTCTAACTATCCGTAATGACTGCCAAAGAACTAAAAATGTCAGCCTTCTCTGATGTGACCAAACTCTCCACATAACTTAAAGAACATAAGCTCAATAAAATGCAACTCCGTTACATCTCTACCTACCTCATTATGGTAAACAAGCGTAATACTATGCTATAATACGTTCATACCAACGTGATTCATACTACACAAAACAAAAACATTCATACAACTCATACATCGGTCTCATTCCACTCATACATTCGGTCTCATACATTATTTGTACGTCTACAGCTATATAAAGCTCATTTTGTACCTTTAAAGACTCCATTCACGACAAACAGCCCATTCTTCGACTCTTCATCAAGGTTTTTACACTCCAAAAAGGAAACCAGAACCTTAACTCTACTCCAATAAAGTCCAAATTCGAAAAGCTCCATCAAAACGAACAGCAAATCTAATTTTGTTTTCAAACAAATCGATTTGCGTTCGGATTTTTTTCAAATAAATCGTAAGTGTTTGAAGATAAGGTTGAGTTTGCAATGGGTTTCAGTTCATGGGGTGTATAATGGGTTATTGAAAGGACACGTGCAGCTCAGCCCAGATGCGTGGAGATACATATGCAAATGTTCTTTGTTGTACACATCATTGCATCACAGTAACGGTACATAATTATGGCTTGGAGTACCTCAAGGTTTATAATTTGGTCCAAATTTGGAGCTATTTCGAAGGCTTTCAGGTTATTTTGAGAAGAACGGGGGAAGGGCGGATGAATTTGTTATTTCACGCTGTTGTTTTACTAATGAGTTTAATATTTGGGCTGAGATGCTTCATAATTATTGAGGAAGGTGTATTTTTAAGAGGACGCTTTTAAAATGTTGTCTACATAAGTTTATAATAATCCGTCAGCATTTTAGTAGTATATTCAGCCTAGTATTTAATAATTAGTAGTTACTAAATAATAAGCTATCTTTATTTGTTGCAATTTTAAATATATTTCAATATTTTTGACCTTTTATGTATTCGTGATCATTTTTTACGCCTACTCTTTTAAGACTTTTTTATTATGGAAATATGAATAGGCTGCGTTTGACCACTATCTCACATGATGGTAAGTGATGCTGTGGCTGACGATAGAGCTTGCCTAAAATTCTCTCGTAAATATATTCTTACAATAATATTTCATGGAAACACTGGTTTGAGTAAAGTTCCCATGCTCCTTGAGTCAAGGTCAAAGGTTATCAGATATTTACTTCTCAGCTTGGGGTATCACAGCCCGAGCACTTAACATTTCCATCGACCACCGTACCGATCCATTGACGTCACACTTCAATGTCGCCATCGACCATCATGGCGATCCAGTGACATCACTCAAAAATAATGTAACTTTATACTGGTAAAAAATTCAAAATCGGTTCAGTAATATCAGAGATTACTGTCTACAAACAAATTCACAAACTCTATCTGTTTAAAATCTCCACTTTTTTAAAGTTTTTTCTTTATGTCTGTGATTCCTGGTAGCTATAATCTAGGGGTATTTAAGTTAAGATTGAATGAGTAACTTCTTTTAGGCAAGCGTGCTCCATCGTCGACCACATCATCACTTACCATCAGGTGAAGTAGTGGTCAAACGCGAGCAATAATAAAGTAGTGGGTTTCACTATCAACTATTGCATCACTGCTTACCATTAGATGGAATCGCATTCAAGCACTAATTTATATCAATTAACAAAGAAATGCACACAAAATTGGGAATCAAACAATCTTGCCTGTTAAGCGAAGTCTTGATTCTAATTTTACGAGCAGCAGACTAAAATGTAAAACTGTAACCCTCTCTTTAATATAATTACTCCGTTCAAAAGAAAACCATTGAATATAAATTTTACCACCCTGCAAACAAACTAACACACAATTCTTCCATCCCGCTACATTTTTTTAAAGCACTTCAAAGCCTGGCTTTAATTGTAACATAAACATTTTTGTTACAAAAGTGAAACAATAAAACATTTGGTGCGAAACACTTCACATTGTAGCATTCGTCCATTTATTTTTGGGTATATTCCTCTGTTTAAAATTGTTTTAATTACGTTCAAACTGGCTGGAGCCATGTGTTTTAACAATTTATAAATATGTGTGAAAATGTTGGAATATTTTTGTGCTAGGTAACTACCTAGTTTTAGCTCAGACAGTACCTACTGTAGAATCTACAAACGACCACAGCATCAATCTTAAATCCTTACCACGATCAAGAGCATAAGTATAATCAGCCTTTTAATGTTCTCATTGCTGAATCTCAGGTTTTTCTCTCAATAAGAATGAATGAGTCCTAATACACTACGCAGGCCCAGGTGCAAGACACTTGTCTATTAAGACTGCCGGAATTTTCTTAAAATTTACCGATAGCCAGTAAAAATCTGACACTTCCTCTCACTCTAGTGTGGGAGAAGCCACTTGGATGACTTTCCATCAAAAACAAAATAGTCACCCGTTTCCCGTCACATTGTCCTCCACATAGTCCCTATGGACTATGTTGAGGTACCTATATAAGTCCATAACTTTTTTCATCTCCCACTACTCTTGTAGCCATCATACGATACAATAGACTACAAACTAATAGATAATTTAAAAGGTTAATAACCGAGGTCGCAGTGGAATAGAATTACGGACTCGTCTTGTTAGCACATTCTTTTGTCTCGAAATGATAACAAGAAACAGTCGACTATCGTTTATTTTCTCATAGGACCACCATCATTGATTGTTATATCACGTTAATAATATAAAGGCGAAAGTTTGTGCAAAAAAGAGTGTATGTTTGTTGCCCCTTTAAACTCAATTTGCTAAACGGATTCTTTTTAAAGACTTACGTGTAGACTATGTTCATAAATAGGATTTTTTTATCCCGGGAGTAGCTTTTGGAGTTTATACATGGGTGGATGGAGAGGGAGAACGAGGCCAAAGAAAAAATGGATGGATTGTGTGAGGAATTATATGGAAGAAAAGGGAGTTAATGAGAGCGAGACGAGTGACAGGACAGAATGGGAGAAAAAAACGTGTTGCGCTGACCCTAAATGAAACAGGGCAGAAAACTGATGATGAGTAGCCTTTGGCGGCTGGCAGAAACTAAGATATCAGAAACTTCGCTTCTGCCTGTGGCTAAACCCACATGAATAATAAAAAATATCTCAAGGAGGCATACTCCAAGGATAAAAAGTCCTATTTTAGGACATGGTTTGCACATGTGCCGAATTTCATTTCGGAGTCTGTGTTTCCTGATAGCTACAACCTAAATGTCTTTAAATCAAGAGTGAATAGGTTATTTCTAGGCAAACGTGTTCCAACACAACATCATCGCTTACCATCAGGTCAGATCGTTATCAAACGTGAGCCTATCGTCGTCTACCTAGCCTTTTTCCAACTATATTGAGGAAAGGCTAGGTAAACGCGAGCCTATCAATAATACAAAAAAATAATCATCACCATCATTTCAATCGAAAGACGTCCACTTCTGGACATAAGCCTCCCCAAAATGTAGCAACAACGAGCGATCTATTGACCCATATAACGCAAAATAAATAAGAAATAAATACGTGGAACCTTAAAACAGCCGTATCAACTCGATAGAGGCTTATCCTAGAATTAATAACAACCGGAGGATTTACCTTTACAATTTGTTTTGCGAGCTCTTTCTGCGTAATTATTTTATACGCTGTAAAAATTGTGAAAGCATAATTTTCTTCCTTGGTTTTTCTTTTATAGGATAAATAAGATGAAAGTAAAGGAAGAGTGGAATGGGTCCAATGGGCGAAATTGTTTAGGAAGAGTTTTTCTTCACACGACATGCAAACTTTTTTTAAGGTTGGAAATAATCCAGTGACTTTTCCCGCTCTAGAAAGTAGCAGGACGGCGTGTCAAACTTTTACTGATTAAAATCACCTGTGTTCTTAACTTGTCCTTTGCGTTCTAGGGCAGAGTCATTTCCTTTTCAGAAACTCCCTATTGCCAAGCGGGCATCGGCCCTGCTGGGCTCCTACGATTTGCTGACATTGCTTTGTGGACCGCTTGGAACACTACACGCTGTCCATAGCTTGGGCTCTGTCCGGGTGACTGGACGGCGAGCTATTCATTGCTCGTCGTCTGTAAGCCTGCGCTTACCGAGGTAGGCGGGGTCGGGGTCATGGTCGGTAGCCGGTGTGTGAGGCAGTCCGGTCCATCCCGCATACAACAAATCATTATGACTGTATTCCGTCACAAATACAACGAACGATCCTGTGTGTCTCGCATCTATCGGATTCCTGCATCCTTCACCAGGTCATCGGTTCATCAATGGAAGGCCTTCCAACGCTGCCTCTTTCGGTACGCAGTTGCCACTCCAGAACTTTTCAGCCTCATTGACCATCTGCTCAACCCTCACCAGGTACAGGTCCTCAGTCCACCTTATAGGAAGTCTTACAATACTGTGACTGCGGTAAGCCATTTGCACTCTAGGACCTTTTGGTCTCATAGACCGTCTGTTCTACGAGCAATGGGCCCTGCCCACTTAAATTTGGCGATTCTCTGGGCTATGTCGGTAACCTTGCTTAAGTACATAAATGTATCCTCCTTTTTCCTTATCTCTTTTTATCCCCATACGTTTCTTTTTTTATTTTCATTCAATTGAGACTCTTACACACGTATGCTTATGAAAGGTTTCTTTCTTCAAGCATGCAACATTTGAATATCAATGTTAAACGTATGTATGTATGTGTGTCATGTATTTTTTTTTGTATGTAAAAAGGTCGTTAAACTCTGTAGTAAGTACTATGGGCTGGTTTAAAAAAGATTTTTATTTGTAGAATATAGGTATCTATTTAGGTCCGGTTATGGGGGATTTTTTTTAGAGGAAAATTATTATAAATGTCGCAGCCGTATTGTATAGCACGCCGTATTGCAAATTAGTGCGACGGATTGAAAAGTCACTGTTATGTAATGCGGCTATCTCACATTTACAACACAACTAAACTGACATTTGACTAAACGAGCCAGGTACAAATATTTAAGCAAAACAATTTCTTATTCTTTTCAAACAACTTCTCCCATACTGCGTACAGCGAAAAAGAGTCTTAAAACTTTTACTGACAGAAACCCACCGTACCGTAAAAGGCAATTGAAGACTCATTTCAATTGCCTTTTACGTTTCAGGCTCACATTAAGTTTTCTGAGCAATCCCACAGCCTAATTTTCTGATGATAGTGTTAAGATTTTTATCATCTTCATGTACCAGTAAATAAATCTACATGAGTAAAAAAGAGGTTGTCTTTAGTCATCAGCGCTTTTTGAGGCTACTGTATCTAAAAACATCATCATCTGCTTAGCCTTTTCCCAACTATATTGGGGTCGGCTTCCACTCAAGCCAGATTCAGCTGAATACCAGTATTTTACGAGGAGTGGCTGCCTACCAGTCCTCCACAACCCATTAACAAGGGTAACACGGTACTTCATGGCAAGACTGGAGTCAGATTTACTGGCTTCTGACTATCCGTAACGACTGCCAAAGATCCCCAAATGACAGCCGGGACCAACGGCTTAACGTGCTTTCCGAGGCTACTTTCTACTGTATCTAAAAACATCAATGAAAAAAAGAGACGGGAAATTTTTGCAATTCTTTCGCAAGCTATCCCGATACTCACATCTACTCAGATAATTGTACAAAATGAATACATCAGAAATTGACCTACATTTATTTAATGCGTAACAATATAATAAAGGCTTTATTGTAACGTAATATTACAGATTAAGCCCCGTGTAGAACCTTTAAGGGCCACGAGACAGGCGGGCAAAGTATGAATATTTGGGTCATGGGGTTGTTTGGACCGAGACCGCGCGGTCCCAATTTCCTTCTTTAAAAATACTAATTTTTGGGCCACAAGAAAAACAGGAATAAAGTACTTTACCAAAATAACTGCATTTATTTATTTGTGGTTAGTATTGTACTATGCAAAAAAAAATAGGTAGATGTTGGGACCGCGGTCCCGGTTTATAGAGCCACACGACCCGAATATTTTAGACTGAAAAATAATTGGAACGGAATTTCTTAATTTTTTTTTTATTGATTTTCGTATCTACCAAAAATTAAGTGTCCTGACTCCCTTTTACCTGGAAAAGCACTTAAAGCCATTGGCTGTTGCAAAAAAAATTGTTGCATCACGGTGATAGAGTGCTCTACGTGATTAGGACTTATACAACCGCCTAAAATAACTACCTATAAAGGATAAAAAAACATCAACATTGCTATTAAAAGATGACTTCCCCCTTTAGTACAGAACCAATCTGGAAAACGTCAACGATTTCATGACTATTTTCCGACCCAAAGGTGAAAAATAAAATCACAAAAACTCGCCAATTTAGTGGCCACACACCACGAGTTTATAATAACCATTCCAACGTATCTTATGGAGATTAGTTCTAATATAAAATTTACATAGACCCACATTATAAAACCGTTTATAATAGATTTGTATTATGTATTAAATTGAAGATTGTATCTCTCAGTAGCTTCACTGGAGGTCTTTAAATATCTTGTGATATTGTTGGTTTATGAAGTACTAGTCTTTGCTACTGGTTTCTCTTGCGTGAAAATGGGAAAGTTATATAAGGAAAATATATAAAAGGTAGGAAAAGTACATACTCTGCATAGCTGCATGAAAGAGTAGGTGTGCGGAACAGGATGCAAAGTATCTCCGGCAAACCTCCGTTGAAAAGGGAGGATCATCCGACTAGATGGGTGTTATGCAATCGTTGATCCAGGCAACGGTCCGATAGATGATTTCGGGCTGTTATACATGTTAAATCGCTTCAAATTAGTTCTTATGTGACGCCAAAGATGTCGCTACATAACATCACTCCAGAGATCGGAGATCAATGAATTGGGATGATGATGTCTCCGTAAACCGGGATAATGCTGAAAGTCGCTTTATGAAATGACATGAAACATTGCATCATTAAAATAAATGGGCTGCAAAATTATTAGAAAGAGTTATTGCAATTCTGAGTAACTGAAAGAACACAGGCGGGTTTTAATCAATAAAACTCCATGAAGTTTTACCCAGAGAGCGGACACGGTTATTTGATGATATCCCATTAGGTACCGTTTCCTACTCTGATAAGATCGTGTATCAATTTAGCCCAGTCTTCTGAACCGAACCCTTCATTAGTGCACCATGCTCCGCCTTAGGGCCGTATCACACTGTACTCTATTTACTATAAGACTAGAAATTTAAAGAAAGCAACGCCTGCCAAAGTTAGGTTAAGCTGTAGGTTCCGGCCTGTCATTTGTAGATCTTTGGCAGTCGTTGCGGATAGTCAGAAGCCAGTAAATCTGATTCCAGTCTTGCCATGAAGTACAGTGTTACCCCAGTTAATGGGTTGTGGAGGTCTGGTAGGCAACCGCTCCTCGTAAAATACTGGTATTCAGCTAAATCCGGCTTGACTGGAAGCCGACCCCAATATAGTTGGGAAAAGGCTAGGTAGATGATGACGGCTCTATCATTGGCGTGTTCGCTGCGGACCCGTAACGTATTCATAGCGTACCCGTTCTGCTTTGAGGACGCTCGAAATCCGCTAGTGTGATAAAGCCCTTACAGTTAGCTAGTCTACATCCACTACCTCCCTTCACTTTCTGCACATCATGATAAGAAGTCATTAAGAACCAAATATTTCGTAAGCTGTACTAGCTTTTGGTTTTAGACTTAATTAAATAAGTTAGTTGTTTGATTTTATGGTTTTGCAATTTGGATAATCTAACAAAGTCTTGCAAAGGCTTCAAGAGTTATCGTATTAGTCTATTTTTGGGTTATGGAGGTCAGACAAGCAGTCAATCCGTGTAAAAATTTGGTATCCAGCTGCATTTGGTTGACTGGAAACTGACCCCAATTGGGTTCTACAAGAGACTTTCACTGCTGATACAAAACCTTATCAACCCCTTTTGGTTTTTATTGGTAACCTTGCGATCGATCACTGTCTCACCTGGTGGTAAGTGATAATGTGGTCGACTATGCAGCATATCTGTCGGAAAGTAACCTATTCACTCTTGACTTAAAAATCCCCAGGTATCGGAGACACAGACTCCGGCAGGGAATTTCACTCCTTAGCTATACGCACAATGAATGCCCTATCGTGCACTAGCTGTTTTACATATCTCCCTCGTGTCTGCTTTTTCTACTTCGGTCTCACATATATTCACGCAAGTGAAGCCGCTGGCAGTAACTAGTTTGAATTAAACTGAGTTCAATATTCAGATCAAAAATTCATCTTCATTTACTTTTAAAACCAGTAGCAAAGTACTCATAATATTAAGCTATTACCCTCACCGGTGATTGGGTAGCCTCCCCGATAAACTACCACCATCAAGATAATTGCTCCCGCCTCAGACTCGGCGCAAACACATATGAAATATAAGCCTCATTAACTTATTAACGATAAAATGTATTCATTAACGAAATTAATAGTGATAGTATGAAGATACTTTATTTATTTTATTTAAACTTTATGTACAGTAGTGGTTAGCGTTAAGCCGTAGGTCCCGGCTGTCATTTGTAGATCTTTGGCAGTCGTTACGGATAGTCAGAAGCCAGTAAATCTGACTCCAGTCTTGCCATGACGTACCGTGTTACCCCAGTTAATGGGTTGTGGGGGTCTGGTAGGCAGCCGCTCTTCGTAAAATACTGGTATTCAGCTAAATCTGGCTGGACTGGAAGCCGACCCCAATGTAGTTGGGAAAAGGCTAAGCAGATGATGATGATGATGTAAGTACAGTAGCGGTATCGATACAGCGGTATATAGCGGTACAAAGTCCCTTCAGTGCCTATCTGAAGGGACTCTATGGTTTTAATAAGTAAAAGTTTTACACTGCCCTCACGTAAAAAAAGCACTGGTAGAGTACCACTACCATTTTGACCCCTACCTGAAAATATGTATTTGCACGACAATAGTAGGGTATTTTTTTTTTCAAATATTCTATACTCACATCACAGTCTCACTTGATGATAAGCGATGTGGTCAACGATGGATCACATTTGCCTAAAAGCAACCTATTCACTTCTGACTTCTATACTTCTAGGTGTTAGCAAATCAGGAAACAGACTCCAGCAGCCATTCCACTCCTTAGCTGTACACACAATACAAATCCACGAAGTAATTCCTATCAAAACCAAAAAATTCTCAAAAACATGAAATTCTCCTGAAACTATATTTATCCGCATATTTCCTTCTTACTCGAGCGCTGTATCGAAAGCTCGTATGTTTGAGTTTCCAATTCATAACTATTAGCCTATTTTCAGCTGTGACTTACGTTATGTACAGTCGTCAGCCGAAATAACTTACATTTATGGTACAAATATAGTGAAATGATGATGAACAAATATAATGATGAGCAATGGTGGCCTAGTGGTAACTGCCCCGACTTGCAAGTTGTAGGTCGCGGGTTCAAACCCGGTCAGGCGCAATACGTTGTGTTATTTATTTCATCACCACTGTTCTCAAAACGGTGAAGGAAAACATCTTGAGGAAACCTGCATGTCCTAGAAACAAAAATTCAAAGACATGTGACATCCACCAATCCGCAATGGGCCCGCGCGGTGGATTATGGCCCTTTCCCTCTCCAAGAGAGGAGGCCTGAGTCCTAGCAGTGGGAACATTAAAAGGCCGATAATGCTATAGTAAAATGACTTGGAAATCATACTTATCTAACTATAGTTAGTTATTTTAAAAAAATTGCGCCGCTCAACGAATAACTCCTGTATTGTGGGTGCGTTTACATACATGAGACACCCAAACCCGGAACACGTATTTGTACGCCATGCAAATATTTGTTCTGTGCGGAAATCGAACTTGCGAACTGCAGTACAACAGTCCCTCTATCAACCACTGCGCGAACAGTGCCGTCAAAATTGTTTTTTTTTTATTTATTTTGTTTCTCTTCATAAGTTTTACATTCATAACTAAGTATTTCTTATAATATACAACTACTTTTTTTAAATCATTTAAAATCTCTGTTGGTAAAAGAGCCCACGCCGGTATCGGGATCAGGGTCCAAGCTTTCGACAGAGCTATAGGGAAAAGAACCTTTTGTCACTAATAGAAAGCTGCTGTATTCCTGAGTGACATAGGCTATATTTTATGTACGTGAGCGAAGCTGCGGGCTAAAGCTAGTTATTAATAAAATCGCCAATGACATCCCAATCGCCACATACATATTTCGTCAGTTGACTGTACGTTCGTTTTGACGGGCTACAATGGAAGGTTATAAGTAGCGTGGCTGCTTGCGCGCTGTGAGTCAGCGACTAATATTGACGGGTTATTGGGCTTAAGATATAGGCGGTAGCGGGTTGGAGCTTCCGGTGGCTCGGTAGTGTGAGAAATAGGAGATAGTTGGTCATTGTATTAGAGGCAGGATTCGCCCGAGTCGCAGGTGAGGGTGTTATAGGGCTAAATACTATCAAATGACGTTTTTAATACACTTACGAAGAAATAAATAAACATGGGTTCAGTGGTCTTGTGGGGGTTGCAGCCTGATACATCCATTAAATTGTAGTGGGGGCGAGCTCGCGCCCTTTTCTGCACTAGTGCAATAGTGTAGTAAACATTAAATTGCGTGTCTAAAGCGGTATGGATGAAAGCGGGTTTTCGAGTTAGTGTATTGAAAATTATATTTTATAAACTAACCTCAGTTTGGTAGGCAAATACCATGATGTAACATAAGAGATCGTGCACATCAAACAAACATTTGTCTTGGATGTTAATCGAATCCACGACCTCTGGCGTAGCAGTCACGCCACTAATCACTAGACTAACAGGCTAGTTCAACATAAAAAATCAACTGCTATAAACTTCCGTCCAATTCTAGCCACCCTTCTAGGGCGTAGCTTTCATTTCATCCCAGAGAAAACGTAATAAAACCAAATTTAATATCGTAGAAAATTAAGCAACAAATTGAAAACGACGTAAAATCAATACTAGGGTTTACACACAAATTGAATACATGTCGCGTTCTCCGAAAATTTTAAGCCGTAAAACGTGACGTTATTCATATTTAGGTATAATTATACGAACGAAATTTGTATATTTATATTGTTATTTTATTCATGGCGCGACGAATTAGATAGATTTTAATAGAACTGGCAAGAGGAAGTGTAGGTCCGCGAAAGAAAGGGAAGTAGTGGAGGGCCCTTGCCCAGTAGTGGGAAAGAACAATATAACCCAAAAAATATCATGATACTTGAAGCTGAATTTCGCTGAGGCGTAAGTACAAGTATCATTTCACAATGTTTTTTAGGTGGGAAATCTTCCAATGGCTTCTTCCGCTCTTAAGACGAGTGGTATGCCAGACTTTTACTGACTAAAACCCACTTCAGTTCCTTCTTTGCCTTCGTTTCAGGGTCACGGGGTTCTTTTTTGCACAACCCATGGCCCTAGTAGGCTTCTACCCTGCTGGGCCCCTTCGGTTACTAGCATCTCTTTGAGGAGCGCGTGGATGCACTGTCGATGACTCGGTATCGATCCAGTCGATTATCGGATGGCCGGATGGTGAGCTACCCATTTCTGAGTAAAGCTACCAAAGAGCAGAATGATAGCTATGATGATAACAAGGTACGTAGTAAGGGAACAAGAAAAAAACAATTTTAGAGTTATGTGAAACAGTGTAAAGTCGAGGACAAAAACGAAACGGAGGGGCCGTTGAAAGGGGAGAATCCTCCGTCCAGACGGATATTTTTATCTGATCTGTGTAACCGCCTAATAGATGATTTCAGGCAGTAAAAGTTTGACACGCGCTAAAAAAATATATGTTTTTTTTTTAGCGCGTGTCAAACTGTTACAACAACAGTAGTTCAGTAGTAGTAGTAGTAACTTTTACTGACTGAAACCCACACCCGTGTCCTTCTGTTTTCTTTAGCTATTGTACGATTATGTTTTAGGATTTTATGATTTAGTTCCTTTATGACGCCATGGATGTCGTTACACAACAAACGACCAACCTGACCCTAACGCTAATCACTTGTAACTTAAACCACGCAACAACTAAAGTTATTTTAACAAGAGCTGATTGTTTTACTAGTAGCGCACGGTCCAGGGTTCGAGTCCCGGCTGAGAATGGAATTATTGTTCACTTTCAGCCGTTGAAACGTTGAAACAATGATGGTACTATTTTTAATCAGAAATGAAACTATTAAAGTCGAGTTATGGGGTTACTGTATATTTTCTATTGTTAGTAACTTGTAATTTAATATTTGAATAGGTTGTTGGGTGCGTAATGCGCTTCTGAGGGTCTTTTTTGAGGTGATAAATCTGTAAATAACCTTTCTAGCTCTGGGTAGAGCGAGAGGAAGTGTCAGAGTTTTAGTGGCTGAAACCCAACTCACCGTCATGGTAATTCTTTCGAAAATATATTTTTTTATTGTGTTTGAGCTTGTGCTTGACCACTATATCATCTGATGGAAAGCGACGACATGGTCGACAATGAACGCACGCTTGCCTAGAAAAAACTTATTCACTCTTGACTAGATCCCCAGGTTGTAGAATATCAGGAAACACAGACTCCTGCTATAATGTTTCCACAACTGGGACTCAGACCTCTTCTCCAGAGGAAGGAATAGGTCGCAATCCCCCACGTGGGCCCAGAGTGGATTGTTCGATGTTTGAAAATTTGGTTCTAGGACATGTCGGTTTTCTTGCGATGTTTTTCTTCACAATTTTTAAAGCAGTGGTGATGAATTAAATTACAAAAAGTTGTTTATCTAGCTGGATTTGAACCGGCGACCTACATTTACCACTGCTCTAAAACATAACTATTAAACATTAAATTGACACAACCTTGGCCAACATAATACATACTACATAGACCCTGTAGGTATAGCCTAGTCTATAGGCGAAAAAGGATAAAATATTTTTACCTAACAACCGCAGAATTACTCAATTATACTAAAAGGTACTAAAATCAACAAAAACCCAGGACGACCGCACGCTTGCCAGGAATTTAATTTGATTCCAATAAAAATTCCATTTAAGTAATTAATCTAGCTAACTTAGCCAGTAAAGTGGTTTTTAAGTTATTCCCTCGGCGGACAAAAACTGTCAAAATTTCAGCAAAGCTCGGGTTTTTACGTAATTAATTCGATTTTTGCCTTTTTTCTTTCTTTCTTGTAAAAAAATTAAAATCTGTGTAACAAGGGTAACATTAAGTGAAGTTGTTAGCCAGTTATTTTTAGTGCAGGCATTTGTGTTTTGTATCAGTAGGTATCAGTTTTTAGTATCGGTATCAATTTAGGCCTTCTCTTTTTCAATTTGTTATCATGGTGGATATCCCACATACCTGAAAAATTGTTTTAGGAGAGCGCATCAAACTAATAAAAAAAGTCATTGAAACACTTTTCCTGCTCTTGAGTGCAATGGAAGGGCGTGTCAGGCATTTACTGACTAAAACCCACTCTTATGTTCGTTCTTTGCCTTGCGTCTCACTCAGGACCTTGAAGTTTCGTTTCGGGCAGCCCATAGCCCCAGTAGGCTTCCGCCTTCCTACAGTTTGGCTGAAATATATTTGAGGCGCGCGTGGAACACTACGCGCTGTCGACGACTCGGGCTAGGTCCAGACCTTAATGTAAAAGATATTAATTTTGTCAATAAGTTAAAAAAAAAAACACTTTTACACGTCAATGAACGACTCACCGATCACTGTATTTAATTTTATTATACGTTTTTGTGGCCAATAAAGAATTTCTTAATTCTTTATCGGTTCCCAAACAACTGGATGTCAAGCTACCAGTTTCTCGTCGTCCGCAAGCCCTAGGCGGTGGCTGGAAATGACAAAATTTCACAATTTCTCCATAATCAAAAAACAAAATCACAATCAATCAACCCCAACCAGAGCAAACTTATTTATACATTTTGCATTAATTCCAGTTAAAAGTATTGTTCCAAACTTCGGACAAGGCAGTGCCACCCTTGAGTTTCGGGATGACCTTTTCCACCCGGTTCACGTTTTCATGAAACAGGGTCGCAAAAAGGTATCAGGAAAACCCGTCGATGAAATGTCGAAGTTTCAGTCCCGAAACAAATCCGTTATTTTCGTTGCAATGTCGGGTTGTTTCCTTATTTCTACTTTTTATTTTTAAAATCACGTGTTTTGGAGACTTTTCCTTAATTTTTCTGTAGGGAAACACGGTGTGGTTAATGAAAATGATTATTTTTTTATATGTGGGTCGCGTTAGCCGTGTGAACAGTGATTGCTGGACAAGAGTCGCCATGCAATGGGTTCCTGTAGAAAGAAAGCGCCGTCGAGGTTAGCCCAGAAGAAGGTGGAGAAATGATCTTGACGCTTACCATTATGACTGATTAGAAACGGCATGAGAGAAGTCTATCTACTAGATAGGATTTCGGGGAGGCTTTTGACCAGCAATATTATTCTCATGGTTAAAAAAAAACGTAAGCCTTTACGACCTCATTTTTCCTAAATTTTGATTATGAAACGGCCTACATAGTTTAGCACAAAATGAATAAAATACCCTACCTTAGATTTAAATATAAACTAGTAATTTGCCACTGCCTTATTTCACGAGAATAATTTTCATAAAAACTCTAGCGTCTCTTAAACCGTATTTTTATTCAGTTTTTATTACAGTATTTATTCAGTTTTTATTAATTTTGATTAGAACTTGTGGAAAGTTTCAAGTTTATTAACCTAAAAAATAGGAACCCTCCATACAATCTTTCAAACCCCTAAATTGTTCTATTAGGGGTGGTACTGAAAACCAATAATGCTAACCATTGCTATTTACTTAGTTTACTGATTATGCTAATTTATAAGTATAATTATTGGTTTCCGGAATGAGATTTCGCATATAAATAAAATTCCCCTTTTCACCTCCTTAAAGCTAGAATTTCCAAAATCCCTTTTACTAAGTAGGTGATTAGAAATTCTTGCTTACAATATAGAAGGAAGTCTTGTGCAAAATATTTTGTTCTTATTACCAATAGTTTCGGCGGTGCATTTATATGTCTGTCAGTCAGTTTGTGTATACAGACTTAGGACCAAAACTTAGAGGTCAAAAGAATGAATAAATAATAAGAAGAAGAAAGAAAGGAAAATCCTTCCTTAGTGCTCGCCTGCATCAAACAATGGAGCCTAGTGCAAAATTCCTAGAAAATCTGTCACCAGTCTTTCCTAGAGCTATCGGGTTCACTGGGTTGTGGAGTTCAGATAAGCAGTCGCACCATGTAAAATACTGCTATCCAGCTGCATTTGGTTTGATTAAAATCCAATTCTAATACCCGTATAATTGGGAAAAGGCTGGCCAGAATGACAAAGTACGAACAAACAAACAGTAAACCGAGAGTGCAATTAATAAAACCGTTACACAACACATTGCTAAATAAAACCGTGCAAACGAAACCCCCAATTTATTCGCGTAAAAGGTGGAAAAGTTGTCTCTACCCATCCAATATTTAAAAAGGGGTACAGATTGACGTGGCCACGATAAAAACGCCGTATAAAAATAAAATGGGGCGACTCCAATTTGTGAGGTCTAATTTTTTTCTACCCGTTTCTACCTACCTTGATAAATCAGGCCGTATCGCGATTGCAACCCCGCCCGGCCGCTCCCTAGTTCCACGATAAACAATTCTACCATCTACCTATTTTCTTCGACATTTGTTCAACGGGGCGCGCCACCCATATAGCTGTATTGCGCGCTATAATCGCTCAATCTGTCACATTATTACCCTGCCCGAACTGCCCTTAGCCAGCCCAAATAAGTTACAAAACCGATAAAGCTAAGGAATGACCTTAAAGTAAACAGATGATCGGCAAACGAGGCGCGGTGTCCACCTGCAATAAAGCTGTGTGTACATAGCCGGCGCGCCCTTTCTCTAATGAGGACACTTTATGGGGTGAGCTAGCATTTAGTTTTTATTATCTATGCGCGCGCAACCCCTTGTCCATGGTATATAGTGAGGCACGAGGGGCGAACTCAGTCAGTACCCCACGCGACGCCGCCGCGCGCAGTCGTCCTCGAACACTTCGTTAACTTAATATGTGTTAATTTGTTTCGATCGTGTTATGTTAAATGAGTGACTCAGTCCTGAGTCGGACTCGCCCACACCCGATAATTGGACGCCAGCCTAGAACACGAATTAACGAGTTTTTTTCTGTAAACATCTGAGTGAAATTTTTGGAAACAATTAGAATATTTAGGTGCGAACTATGAACAATGAATTTCCGGTCTAATTTAAACGTACAAAAATTTGTTCAATTTTTTAAACCAACCATCGAAGAAAAGTTTTCGTTTACATTTAAAACTTTGTCGAATAAATCTAAAAACCAGTTCTCTTCATAAAATATTATTCCAACTAACTAAAGTTTATTCGAGTAGTCTTGAAGTAAGCGATTGGAAAGTTTTAACTCGGCGAAGAATCGGCGTATTCAAAACAGTTGTCAAACTTAAAGACAACTTTAGGAATAAACGCTTAAACGCCATTTATCAGATAGAATTCCAATTTTGGGATGATTTATGGCACTGAAAATCTGGAATATTCTGGGATAAGGTACTTTATATGAAGAAGTCAGGTTTCTAGCTTATCAGTTATCGTTACGAGGCATAATCGGTGTTTCTACGCTTAGGTACTTCCTATGACAAAATTAAAACGTAAAACTTAGTAAATGTACTTGCATTAGTACTGAACTTAGTAGCATTATTATGCTACTAGATTAATCTTGGTTGCATCTTAATTTGATCTCTAAAAATATGAACTACGACATTAAAGAATCACATATCTTTACTGATCAGATTTCAATGGACATGGATTAATATACTGCAACTGAAGGTAAGAACCTAAAATTTTTCTATATAAGTGTATCTAAGTCACTTTACTTGACTCAATGCTTAAACTATGGGCATCAAGGTTTGTACTGTTGTTACTATAGGCAAAATATGGACTAAGCGATATGGTTTATCATTTAAATATTCTTTCCAAGGTCAGTCAGTTTTAAGTTGGTCAAAGCGAAAAAACTATGAAGAAAATTCGTTGATAACAGTGAAATCTATGTCAAACTTCCATATTGGCTTTAAAAGTGCCTAGACCATATGCTCCTTTTTTCTTTCGTAGTTTTAAAATCATATAAATCTATGCATAAGGTATTTTCGTTGAACATTTATTGATATGGACATCGTAACGTTCTGTAAAAACAGATATGATTAGGTTTTCATATCATACAAATTTTAACATACTTTTTCGTCTGGTGAATTTTCTTTTTCTCTTCTCTTTGCATTTTCATCTATTCTAACTGATTGAACTGTGTGATACTGTAATAGCCTATTATAAACTTTTGTGGTGCAGATCTTTTAGGCAATCATTGCGGAAACAACGCTATTATATTCTTATTTCTAGAGTATCGGTGCAGTTATCAAATTTCTTCAAGATGAAAGTATACTTTGTTGGCCAAATTCTTGGCAATTCCTATTTGCACTCTACAATCGATGTACTCGTAGTTACCAAACTTAGTGATGAAAACTTAATTTGTTGGCACAATGCTTGGCTAATTTTAAGACTGCAGGTAATAGGATGCAGTTTGACATCCTCACCTACAACCGATCCTGAAGACAGAGGCATAAAGGCATTTCAGCAATATCTGAAACTAGCTGTCCCCTGCGGTTTCACCCGCATTTTTCGTTACTGCTCCGCTCCCGTGGGTCGTAGCGTGATGGTATATAGCCTATAGCATTCCTCAATAAATGGGCTATCTAACACTGAAAGAATTTTTCAAATCGGATATGGTGACTGCAAAGTCACTGGCATTGCTATTTTCATAGGCGGCGGTGGTGTGTACTTATCATCAAGCGCTACCTGATTATGTTCCACTTACAAGAAAACCTGCCCTAAATTATAATATTTGAAAGTTTTCAATTTGATATATCCTTATTAAAAAGTGTTGGCCAAATTTAAACTGGGTAATACCCAAACCATGTTCTGACCTAAAAATAAAAGTCTTATGTGGTTTGAAGTGACGACAAACAAAACTAAAATATGTTTTTTTTTACATTTTTATCACCAACTTTCAATAATATATGTTTCATTCTTTTCCTTCCTGCTAAAAGAATCTTGGCATTAAAAGTTGACCGTTTCTCTTTAATTATTATGAAATGTATGATCATCATTATTAATTTGCCGTTTTATACTTCGGTATGCGTCGTGTATTGTATGTATATTGCTGTTTAAATAATAAAAATATAGAAAATCTTCTATAGCGATGAATCTACCATACATAATATTTAATATTTAAGTCTTTATTGCCTGTTAGCAACAACTTTAAGTTTAGACGTAAAAGGTAATTTCTTGGCAAGCGTGATCCATTAGCAATCACATCTAGCTTACCATTTAGAAAACTATTGGTTAAACAGCTCTTCATTTAAGGTTCTATGAGGTTGCCAAATACTGGTCAGAAGAGCTTTGATATGAGTGCTTCGACACAAAAAGGAGAAGAAGAATTAAACTCCTTATATAATACATATTGGCCTGGTCTTCCTACCAATTTTCCTCCTCCAAAAGAGTTTCTTATTAATTAACACAAAAATGCCCTACTAAACGACAAGATGCTAGATATAATATCAGTTTCCTCGTGAGTTTTCCTTCCTTTTAATTATAATAACAATGGGAGGTACTTCATTCATTTTTACACCAAACACGTGCCTCGGAGCAATCCTTTTATTACAATAAGTTATTTTTATTTCGTTGATAAGATCTTGTATAGTAAAGGATTATGTATGGCGTTGGCTGTATCTCATTAACAGTGATATTATTGCTGTAAATATTTGTGTCTCTCTTGTCTCAAATCTTTAAGACATTTTTAAATCATCATCCTCTTGCCGTTGGCATGATGATAATGATGATACGCCATCATCTGTGTAGTCATCACTTCATAGTTCACTGTTTATCCTCATTTAAATCAGTGAAGAACCATATCTCGGACCAAAAAATCTAAGTAACATGATATTTACCAACCCATACTGGTCCCGTGTGGCAGATTACGGTTCAATTTCTCTCAAATAAAGAACGCCTGTGTCCCAGCTGTACGAACTATATTCTAATCTTAAAGATTTTTCAAGCATATTTTCTAAAATATAAAATTCTCCACAATTTTTCCTAAATTTTCAGTAACATCCCCGAAGATTTACTTCGGGGATGGGATTGGATTTTCCTCTAACGTAAAGTATGAACTCGTATTCCACATTAAAAATGCGTCAGTCTTTTTTCGGCAATCAAGACGGCTTCGAAGTTTGACTAAGTTTTGATTAGGAAACCTTGGAAAAAACGTCATACTTAGGAGGAAAAGTAAAAATAAAAGTTTGGAAAAAGTCTGTATTTTGCGTGATCAGAGCAAAACAAGTGAACGAATTCGGATGGATTTACTTTAAATTAGTCGCCAGGAAAGCAAAATTGAACAAAAATTTAGATTCTTTGTAACAATTACTTTAATAAAGTGACTATATCACGCAATAAAAGGAACTGCCAAATGAATTTGACAGCGTGGTAGACCAAGGTGAAGCTAACGGCATAAGTTTGGCTCCTAAAGAAAAAACTAGCCCATGTTAGTAAAGGATAGAGTCATACTCGCAAAAGAAGAGGAATACCTTTGCCCAGCAGTGGAACAGAATAGGATAGTTAGGTAAATTCATGTAATAAGCAAAATTAGCATTATAATGTTTTACTATTGGAACTCAGGCCTCTTCTCTGTGAGAAGGAATGGGCCGTAATCTACCACCACTACGAAGGCTCAGTATAGATTGGTAAGTTAGACTAGACCAAACCCAAAAAGGCAGCCAATAATTTGCAACTCATAATCGATAGGACTATTTTGGTAGAAGTTAACAAAAAAGAAACCAATCTTAATGAAAACATGAATAGACCAGCTACTGTTGGTATGCCAAAATGTCTTTCAATTAAACCAAACTTGAATCAGCAAGTGTAAACGTGTACACTTATCATCACTCTAAAGAGTGACGAAATGGACAAAAAATTTGTACAATCATTGTGTGACGAAACCTCTATAGCACCCGCTGACACTAGAAAAAGTATTTACTTGTGTACTTTTTATCATAGATCTGGTTTGCGATCTGATGAGGCCTACATTGTTGCTACTGCGGTTTAAATCTAGAAAAGTTAAGTATATTCGAAAACATATCTGTGTGCAAGCGAAGATGATAATGATGATGATGTTGGTAAAGTCGTTAATGATTCCGGTAGAAAGAACAGACAAAACAATAAAAGAAAAAAGAAAAGACAACTTTGTGAGGTCAGTTAAATATGTAATGGTCTTTATAAGAGTTTGTAACACGCGGCTTCAAATACTATATTAATAGGAGCAATGACCTCTCAAGACCTATTTCTAATTGAGTTCAGCAACGTGTTGATAATTTAATTACCTACTTTGGTGTTAGTCATTATTCTGGCCCTGTTTTTATGACTAAAAATTCTCTACATTCTAGGCTCGGAGTTGTGCAATATTGTGCATTCCATATGCATTAGAAGTTCTTGCACCTTTATAATATTTTGTTTCTTTACTGCTAGTGTTTTTTTTATCTGCGTGTTTAACTAAATTACCTCGATGCAGATCATTTACGGTTGTTATACTATTTATTTTTTAAACTTCATGCAGGCTAAATGTAACATGGCATCCTCTACCAGTCAAATCAAATCAAATCAATTTTTGATTTAATAGTTAAATACATATATCTGCTAAAATTATAAACTAGTAAATGCTACGATAAATTTCAAATCAAGGAGATCAAGTTCTATGAAATGTAGTAGTCGTAGTATCAGATTATCGCATTTTCAATACGCACTCGTCTAGGGAGCCTTCATTTTGAACCCCTAACAAAAGAGTACGAAATCTCACGTAGGGATTTCAAAATACGTCTTTTAACGATTTTTTCGCCCTGAAAAATTCCGGATGTCGGATCCCTCACATGAAAAAAGTAGCTGCTGTAAGTGGCTGTTAAATACGGATGGGCGAGTTGGAATTACGGGCCTTTTAAATTGATTTCAGCTATTTAATTGAGCGCGAAGGTTTTTGGAGCCTTGCACCCTCTAGTTTCGGTAATATTTCCTGTGTGTGATACGTTCATGATATTATTTAAGTGGGTGTTTTTTTAGCTGTTTATGATGTGGGTTATTCTGCGTATAGTTTAGGGAAAACTATGATTATTTTAGCTCGGCCGAAGTCGGTCTGTAGATTCGTAGCCATCTTAACTTACCAAGGCTCCTCAAAACAAGTTAGATTATTCATCTAAAGAACATTCCACCAAAAGTCGATGTAATGATGAATCATATGCTTGTTGAATTGAAATTTATTACAAAAGGTGTAAAGAGCTTTGAAAATTATTAACTTCTCTATAAGGAAAATGTATGTTAAAACCTTAATTGGTTTTCGCAAGCTACACTAAACATTCAGAATGATTCCAGGAATGTATATCGTATAATGAAAATAAGAAGTGTTGAGCAAGAAATGGCTGTAACGAGACGTAATTTATTGAAATATATTCAAATTTTAGAGAAAAGCTCATATTATGAAGTCTAAGATAATAATAACAGTCTCAATATATTATTACAACAAAGTTTAATCAAATATTATACTCGTATTCCTAAACCTAAATATAGATTATAATAACCGAAAGTTAATGATGCTGCATAAAGCCTTACCAGGAAGCATAAAAAAAAGCTCTGTACCAAAAACCCATTCACACGAGACATATTACACAACATCATCATATGTATAAATAAATTTCCAATATAAAATATAGATGACAATAATAATATCTATACTGCAAATCGTCGCCTTTCATTCAAAAATACGATAGAAGTAATTTTATACAAGAAAGAAAAAACTACAACCTTATCAATTTATGACACAGCTTAACTTATCACATACCCACAAAACGAGACACAATAGTAAAACAATAACACCGCGGTCTCATAGGACCGGTCGGGGATTCATGAATTAATATGTCTTTTTAAATTCGTGATTTGGATACGATTTCAAATGCAACGAATTTATATATTTTAATACTACTAGCAAGCTTTTCATTCATTTATACTCGAGAATATTTACAAGGTCCTAATTAACCGTCATTAAAATTTAGATTATTATTATTTGTCTGAAATTAGAATGTGCTTTTCTTTTTCTAAAAATGTTTAAAATATCATTTACCAAAACCATATTCTCGACTTTCTCTTAGACGACGATATATGCAATATGCAGCACAATAAAGTGCAGAATAAAGGCTGTACATCAAAAACCCATTTAAACGAGACACGAACTAGAAAAGTGTTTTCTAAAACTCCGACAAGATGAGTGCAAAAACCGAAAGAGACTATCAAAATCGCTGTGTACCTATTTTCGAGGCTGAATGACGTCAGCCCCCTCGGGAATCCATCGCGGTTTAGAGAGAAATCCAAATGGAATCCTATAGCCTTTTACTGGTATATTATCTACCGCCTCTAGGGACTGTGGTATGTTAAATCTAAAATTGGTAAAGGATGTGGGAAATGGCTTATTTCTCGACCTGTGGCTTTGCCAAATGTTTTTGAGAATTCTGTGGTTTTGTATTGAATTTTAGGTTTTTGTTGAATTGAATATTATTCATGTGTTTCCCAAATTTGGTAATTTCCAAAATACCAAATTCCAAGGAGTCATCGTGATGACTATTTTTGTACCGTATTCAATAAAATTATTTAGGTACCTACACTACCTACGTTATGAAGAATAAATAAAGTGAACTATTCATATGACAAACCGCCAAGTATACTTATTTTCTAAGTGTTAAAGGCAAAGTTAAGTAAAACTCAAAATTTAAAGCACCATTTACAGGCACTTTTGACTAGTAAAAATGTAAGTCAATCAAAAAAAGTGAAGCTAATTTGCACGTTTCAAACCGTAGATTTCTATGGAGAAGAACGTGCAAGAAACTCCATGGGCATTCTTTTAAAATTATGATTTAAAAGAGTATCTATGCTCATATGTATGTGTAATGCATGCATGTTTAACACACAATATGTAGTTGAGTTTGTAATCTTGGTAACATATTTCTTGTCGCTTCTATTATGTGAGCACAATGTAGATAAGTATATATCGTACTATCCTTCACTTCGGTTCCATTTTCAGCTGCAATAAAATGCGAATTCTCAAAACATCTAAATCATTTCCATTGCAAACACGAGACGCTTGCATAAAACTAGAAAAGCTTACCCTCTGCTCAGATTTCACCTCCAAACATCACTTTATTGCACCACCGTATCCTTTGCAAGATAAACAACACTGCTCTCGAAATGATCTAGAATTTTACTCTCTTTGCTTTTCGGTGCTTCTCTTTTTATTTTTAAAGCTGAGCCAGAAATAATGGTTATGATTGCAGGAGAATAGTAAGTTTAAATATTTTCGTGTAGCGTTGAAAATTCAACTTTAGTTTTGGTAAAAGTAGAATTGAAATATTTAAACTGTACAGAATGTTTGGATGCGGTGAAGTCCTTGTAAAATGTATATTGTATTTTTAAGAGCATATTATATCATATATAGACATAAACTTCACCAGTTTCTGCCAGCAGCTTTGCTCGAATAGAAGTAGGAAATTATCCAAAAGAAATATACCTACTGCTGAGACAAAAAGTATCCTAATCTAGAACATGGTCTATAAGGGTAGACCATATTAGCTAGTTTTTTCCAAATCTGTTTTGCCGTGTGAGTAACTAAGAATAACAAACATAAACACACACACACTCATACATACTCACTTTAATATTAGTTTTAATTTGATTGATATAATCGAGGACTTAATGAACATTACTAAATCAGTTTTAAACGTAACCATTAAGAACCCCAAAACTAAATAAGTCTCAAATATCGATTCGAAAAGAAGGACATTTTCTTTGTCTTCCTTTAGACTGTGGTCAGTTCTAACATTCAAGTTGATTGCAACCCCTCCCTGGACAATCCCAGAGGTGTCAAGGAGTGTTAGTACCGAACTAGCCACAACTACCCCTAACGGAGATCCAATCTCCTTAGTCGTCCCGAGAGAGCAATCGCGATTAATTTGCGGACACGACTATCGCGATCGTCTGCTCGATGTTACACTTCTAAGTTATTGTCATTCGGATTGCTATCATTAGTTAGTTCATCTTTGGCTTCAATGTGTGTTTTGTTTTCAAGTCTAACATATATTGAATCTATGAAAATAAAAGCTCCTTCAAAATCAATTTTAAAATCTGTAACAAAATATATTTTACATTGAAACTCGCTCGCTTATGCAATATATTCGACATCTTTCGTATATATTGGACGTCTTTCCTAGATTGCTATTCGTTCAAACCCTGTTTTATTGTTCTCTTTCGCTCTTGTATTGTTTTAGACGCTTTTTTTCGAAACGAGGTCAGGGGCCTTCCGGGATTACCGTTAAAAGATTTTCGTGGTTTAAAAAGAACTTTATTAACAGGGATATATATTGTTTTGTGGGCTAATGAAAACAAAAGTGTGGTTTTGTTCCATTGAGAATTGATATCCAACCTGTGTTACGGAGTTTTTTTTGTTTCTCTTTATTTTCTGTTTTATACAGTTGATCAATGTTGAAAACGCGTCGACTGGTATTTTCATTATTTTTTCTTTCAAAATCTTTATAAAACGAAATTCTCTACTTATATGGCTTTTCAGTCTTTTAGTTTATAAGAACCGTAGCTAATCTTATTATCGTTAAGCTGATAATCCTACTAACAGTGGATTCACTATAACACTACAAAGTACCTCGAATTTGGGCTGACGACATTTTAACTACTCATCAACACCTTATGGATGAACTTTTTGTATTACTTACTTCATTAGCTACTATTTTAATAGCATCATCGGCCACTTTTATGAACTTCAAAACTAGTATAGGCACGATTTCTCTTCTATATCCACATATTATTGTACTCAGAATTTTGTTTTTCTCTTTTATTTCTGTTTCATCATTTTGTTTGTTAGTGAAACCTCTATTGGAAACCTTTCAATCACTATGACTTGCACAGTTTCCGATTCAACCGTAACCTTAATGCTATAACAATATACCCTTAATACAACTAACAGAGCTACATTGTTCATATAATTATATCAATTTTCTGACAGTCATGTGTCAATTTACTATGTCTTGTTAACAGAATTACTGACATTGTTAACTTAATTATTGTTCAAAAGTGAGTCACTTGAAAGAATTTAGAGTATTTCCGCCATTTTAATATTTGGTCATTAAGTTCATTAGGTCTGTACTAGATGAATGGAATGAGGGTGGTCGACCGTTTGGATCAAAAGGTCAACGGACTTTTATTTTGGGGCTCCAAAAAGGTCGCCTATGTTTAAATGGCATCTTTTTTTGTATATCATGTCCCGACGAGTTTAAATTACCATTATCTCTGGGAATTTTGGTGCTGTTTATAGATTCAAGTCTATGTATCACCCTTTTCTTCAAAGTGACATCTGCTGACATTATCCATGACTGACGCGTCAGCCAACAGCTAACGATTTCAACCAACTTTACAGCCGTTCACAGACTCTCGTGTAAAAGATTACTAGCCAGAAACATTAAGCTATTCTAGTTACTATAAACACATCTATTTTAGAAGCCGTCTGTGTTTGATCAGAGTCGATATCAAAGGATTTCGAACAACTGCTGTCTGCCAACATGGCGTGTCAATTAAAAAAGATTTTTTTAGCTGGCAAGGCTGTCTGGAAGATTTAGTGTTCGCATTCCAGGTGAATTTGGCAAAGGCTGATAATGAGAATTTGTTAAAGGAAACTGCTTGTCATGCTACCGGAAATTACATACTTGAGAATTAGACAATCGATTTTGCAAATGTTAATTTAATTGTAGAGGCTATACAGCAGAGTCATGTTGATGCGAATTTTATGTTAGAAGGAAAATGAGGCGTTAAAATGTATCTCATAAAAAGTTTCTTTCACAAGCATGAGTCGGCAAAATTCGATGTCAATGAACACTTTATAATAATATTTGAAGCCTTTAAAGCCATTACTCCTATGTATTACGAAATGTTGCGAAATGCTACCGCGTTTACCGTGTGTTAACCATTTAACCCATTTGACAGTATGCGGGTCAATTCATGAATGGAGTTCCTGACTACTTAGTAACTAATCTATGTTTGTAATGATAATTTAAGAGATGGTTGATAATGTGAAGAATTTAGGAATTAAGGCATAGGTATTGGAGATAGTAATAGAAAAGACGTTAAAGTAATCCATCACATCACATCATAAATACAGCTATCTATACATAAAGGCCCAGATAAATAGACAAAGTAAAATGGGTATTTGATAATGACATCATATTGTACATAGCATATACATATATAATCTTCATGATATCATGTGCCATGACTTGAGCAAAGAAGCTTGCTCTACTGTCCTTGATCAGCTGATTCATACTAGTGCTCCAGAATTTTCCGTAGCATATTAATCTCGAACATGACCTGAATGTGAATAGTCATGGTAAAAATATATGCTAGGCAGTAACATGGTAACAGACTGGCCAAAGGAATGTATATTTAAATAGAAGTAATAGGAATTGCCTATCTAGCCTTTCCCCGACTATGATATGGTCGGCTTCCAGTCTAACTAGATGCAAACCAATATTTTACACAGTGACTATCTAACCTCTACAGCTCCATTTCCTATTGCATATTAGGATACCTCTTCGTTAATATTATTTTTATGTTTCAATGATTTTATGTTTTATTAATAAAATCTTTTCTTTTCTTTCAGGTATACTGGTAAAAATTGCGATTTTGTTCCTTGGTTGAAGATTTGGTAAGTCATAACATTATTGTCCTTATAAGCTAAATTATGTATTGTAAAGAAACTGTTTTTTGTTTTTTTTGCTATATCATCATGATAAGACGAATATATAATTCGTCTAAATTTTAATGGAATAGTTCATTGACTGTTGTTTTTTTTTTGTTTATTAGTGATTCATCTGTGTAATTTATTGGTGTGATAACCTACCAATGTATTTGGATGTCACTTCTTTCATGCTTTTTCGTAAGTTGTCCTTCACATGTCTTTCCTTCACATCTTCCATTCACTCTTTTTATTCTAAGTCGTTATTTGTCACTAAATCGTCAACCCGTAAAACACATTTTAGTTTTATTTTATGAAGAAGCCATTACCTTGCAGTATGTCTTTATAAAATTTGATATTTATTTTAAAAATTGGGTAATAATAACACTTTCGCACGTCAATCTTGTCTGTCAATATGAAAATATACAAGTCAGTTATAATTATAGCTGACTACTCTGAAAAAACTGAACGAAAAAAAACTCATAGATCAAACTTTGCAAGTCTAGACAATCTGTAATGGTCAAATCATACAGAAACTATCTCCGCCACTTACATTGGCGGAAGTGGTCTATTGAGGAAAATATCACAAAGATTTTAGTGAACTTATTCATACCTTGCAAACCTTTAATATACAACGTGTAACGTTAAATGCGCAAAACCTGAAATTAGTTTGTTCAGAATAACGAGCAGAAGCAATTAAACCACTTTTTAATATAGGTCACATTTTTCAAAAAAAATTAATTAAAAATTTTGCTTTGTCTATTTATCAACAAATCAAGCCATCACGTGCATAAACCTGCGTAAATAGGTAAACAAACACAAACGGTTGTCGTCCAATTTAGATTTTCTCATAAACGGGATAACAATCATACTCATTTCGATGTAAATACGAATCTTAAACAAACTAAAACAGCACATAAAACCTTCAATTTTTTTTAATATTATTTTTTCTCTCAGTATTAGGTCAATTGGATTAAAAATCGTTTGGGGTGTCTGAGGTTTTGCGCATTTAAAGTTACACGTTGTATATCTTCTGTACTTCTTCTTCTTCCTGGCCTCATCCCATATTATTTGGGATCAGCGCATATGTATTCATATATGTTCTGTACTATTTGTTTTATTTTTATTTTTTAATGAATAAACTCAAAAACTAATGACCAGATAGACGACGCTCTGATTGACACAGGCAAAATATATCCTACTTTTACGCGGCAAAGCTTCTGGTAGAAGCTACATATGTAACAGGATAGATGTTCCAATAATAGCTCCATAATATAAACCAGAGCCTTAAATACTCTCACAGTTTGTAATACTAATAAAATATCAAGAAAAATCTAAATAATAACACGATAGCCGTCTGCGTAGCATCACTCGGCGATGGAAACTTTGAGTTTATGCCAAAAAATATTAATCTTCCGTTCCTGAAATACACTTTAATGTGAGATCGATCTGACTGCTTACTGGTAGTGAGTTACATATTGAGATCTGTTACTGGGTGGGTTTTTAAGAGCTTGTGGTGTATTATGGTATTGGTTTTGGCATTAACATTTATATATGTTCTTATAACAGTAATATTGGAATTTAAAAAGTTATTTTCATCTGTACGCTCTCAATCATCATCATCATCATCATCTACCTAGCCTTTTCCCAACTATATCGGGGCCGGCTTCCAGTCAAGCTGGATTTAGCTGAATACCAGTATTTTACGAGGAGCGACTGCCTCCAGACCTCCACAACTCTTAACTGGGGTAACACAGTATTTAATGACAAGACTGATGTCAGATTTTACTGGTGTCTGACCATCCGTAACGACTGCCAAAGATCCAAAAATGACAGCCGGGACCTACGGCTTCTATACGCTCTGTACGCTCTCAATAAGGCTCAGTTAAAAACCAGCGCCAGGCAAATACCACCTGGTTGTGTGGCGGTTTGCGGTCTTCGATGTGATAATTTTCCGCGTCAAATAAAAATGCGTGTGCTTACGTAATTTTTACCTACAAAATTTTAAATTTTACCGACTTTATTTAAATAAATGTTTTTAAATATTCACATCGTACCAAAGAGTCAAGAGTCAACCATAGACGAGCGTTGCGTACAAGGTTCATCAATAAACTGAGCATGTGGCTCGTATCCGTTGAACGATGGCTTGCGCACGCGCCGCTCGCGCACTTTTGTAACATGGCGACCGATTTACTACGTCTTTAAAACTTTTTTGAAGTCCAGAAAAGTCTACAGATGTACAATTTTAAACGATAAAATATACATTGGAATGAAAGAAAGAATACCTTTTTATTTGGCACACAATTCAAGGAGATATACCTATATTTTTTTAAATTGTTATAAACTAGTGCTTGACTGCGATCCCACCTGATGGTAAGCAGTGATGCAATCGTTGATGGTAAGGTGCACTAGCTTATTAAGAGCTTATTATCAGCGAATCGTGAGAATTCGCAGCTTACTGGAGCCAAGGGTTATGTAAAAATGAATCCAGAGGTCCTGGAACGAAGGCAAAGAAGGAACAGGATTACTACATTGGAAAAAGAAAATCCAATACATAGCACAGAGAAAAATCCAATGAGTGTAGTACTGTATTCTATAATTGCTGAGTGTATAGTCAGCAACAAAAGTATTTATATTGACTTTATAATGTTATCTTT
Organism: Mythimna separata; assembly: GCA_030763345.1. Taxonomy (NCBI): domain Eukaryota; kingdom Metazoa; phylum Arthropoda; class Insecta; order Lepidoptera; family Noctuidae; genus Mythimna; species Mythimna separata. The sequence continues at coordinate 13,175,498 of CM061192.1, forward strand.
TTTCTTTCAACGTATTGGATTTTTTTTATACAAAAACTTAAATCTAAGAGAAGTGTGTAAAAATAGAAGAGAATAAGAAAAGTGGATGAATGGAAGGGAGCATTTTCTCTGCACTTGGATACAACAAGCACATAATGATAAAACTATAAAAGAGTAAACAAGACAATTAATCAAAGCTTTTGACACTAGTATTCGAAACAAACATACTAAAATTCCATAATTGAATAATCAAACTAAAGCTAGTTAACGCGCGCGCTTACAGGTAAGCACCTGTAAGCGCTGATCGATTAAAATTATACTGTGACGCCTCAGTGACATAAGAATCGAATTAAGTCTATAGTACGCCTCTCCATCAACGACTGCATCACTGCTTACCATCAGGTGGGATTGCAGTCAAGCACTGGTTTATGTAATATAAAAAAAAATAGATCACAGAGTGGCGAGCGGACTATAGATACGAGCCAGTCTATACTAATATAATAAAGAGGTAAAATTTGTAAGTTTGTATGTTTGTAAGTTTGTATGTAGAGGGTAATCTCTGGAACTACTGGTCCGATTTGAAAAATTCTTTCAGTGTTAGATAACCCATTTATTGAGGAATGCTATAGGCTATATACCATCACGCTACGACCCACGGGAGCGGAGCAGTAACGGAAAATGCGGGTGAAACCGCAGGGGATAGCTAGTATTTAATATTTTAAGAATTAAACTACATATATGTGACGTCCTCAGTAATCAGAAAATATGTATACTACAATAGTAAAATTCTTCATCTTCTTCGGACGAGACAATTACTGGTATAATGAATAAAATCAACATACTTTTGTCCTCGACTGCTCACATAATGCATAATATGCATTACAAAGCTTGCCGACGCACATGTCAACAGATGCCACGTTTCCGACAGATACTGAAGATTGTATGCGCGTGCACTGGTTTACGCACACGTTTACGTTCTGACATCACACGTGTAGACTGTGTGAGGCTGGTCAAGTTTTTCAATAGTATTTTATCCCTTGAATACGAGACAGCAGCTCATCTGTTTTTAATCTGCCCAGGGATAGCTGGATACAGGGCAAAGTACTTCAAGAACCCAGGTACTCACTGCAAAATGATAGTAACACAAAGACGCTGCTAAAAGCTTTAGGAGTTAGGTTGGATTGAAAGACAAATTTGTACCATCCGTACGCAAAATACGGGAAATTATGAAAAATAATGTGGAACAGAACTACTTAAAAGTAGTGTCGTTGGGATCGAAAGTAGTATTAGTGAGAACAAAAAATATCCCATTAGTTCTACCGATGGAACAGGTAGAACAAGTGGGAAATAGAGAATCCCAGTAGTTCTACTATTTTATTATACATAATATCGTAGAACTAGTGAGAAAAAAAATCCCATTAGTTTAACCGTAGAACTGTTCCGTAGAACTAGTGGAAACAAACCCTTTAGACTTGGAGGATAGATATTAGAAAGCCTCCCAAAGGTGGACTGACGACTTAGCAAAGGTTGCGGGACTCCAATAGATGCGAGACGCACAGGACCGGTCGTTGTAGTAATTTGATGAAAAGAACCAAAACTTATGAGAACTTCTACAAGAAAATCCAAGCATCGAAACTGCATTGAAATACGATGTATATATAACAAAACTAAAATGGCTGCGTGTTAATAAAAACTTTAAAGTAACTACATAATTCTGCAGTATTTTCTGTTTGCTTAACAAACACAGTCGGTCAGGTAGAAAATGCGCTAATCTACTTAAAGCGTGCCAAGAACCTACCCCTGGAATTTTACCATAAATCCTAGCCCCACTGCAATGCATAATTGCTACTTTAAATAATTCTGCTTACTTGAAACAATTTTGCAAAAATAAGTAGGTTGAAATTTTGGCAGGAAGCCAGTAATCGGTTGTGTTAACCTATTTTTTTTAAACTTTCGAGGAATCAGAATATCAGATTTTATAACCCAAGAAGGCCAAAATTGGCTTGCTTCCAGAATATTGATTAGGATATTATAATAAGCGTGTTTTATAGTTTTTTTTTTGCAAACGGTACTTGTTCGGCTTGGTAGAAATACTAAAATATAATGGTAGGGAACGAAATATCGACAAGACTTGGGTTGGGTGCGATATCTAGCTCTGAAAATGTATTCTTTTTTTCTTATAAAATACTATTTAGGTCGGTAGACAGTAAGATAGGATATTTTTCTGGACTATTTCGTTTCTTATTTCGATACAGACTGCCTTTTTAGAAGAATAGGATACTTTCAATAAGTTTTTTTATCATGATTGGCAAACACCTTTGGCCTACAATGTTCCAGATCTGCTAACAATGCCAATGTCTTATTTTAGAGTAACTAGATACTCAAAAATCTGTCTAACCTTTTCCTCACTTTCTCTAAGACATGTGACTAAGAAGGTGTTGGCTTTCATTTGTCCTAATTTAACCGTATAGATAAAAATCTACCCGGGTACCAGTATTTTACGTTGAATGTCCGTCTGTCCATCCTCCGCTACCCAGTAACCGGGTAATATGATACTTCTTGGCAAAACAATTGTCTTTCAAAGTCAGTCATACTTTCGTTCCTCGACCATCCGTTCTACAAGCAATATGCCCTGACCACTGCCACTAAGTTTGGCGATTCTTCGTTCAACTCGTATGTCGGTTACCTTGGTTCTCCTGTAAATATCTTCATTCCTGATTCAATCATGCAAGGAAAATCTATGCATAGTCTTTTCCATTGTCCTTCGGGCGACTGCAGCTTACTGGTGAAGCGACATCTACCGTGTCACATAAGAATTACGAATCCTCCATCACGCAATTAAAATTCTCCACGCGATTCAATTTATTACATACCCGCGAAACGAGACACAATAGTAAAACAATAACAGCGCGGTCTCATAGGACCGGTCGGGGATTCAAACATTAAATAGATAGATCATGATCATCATCTCAGCCGAAAGACGTCCACTGCTGGACATAGGCCTTCCCCAAGCGTCGCCACAATGACCGGTCCCGTGCGTCTCGCATCCATCGGATTCTCGCGACCCCCGCCAGCTCGTCGGTCCACCTTGTGCGAGATAGATACAACACCCCGAAATCATCTGTTGGAAAGTTGCCTACCAGAAATAACGTCTGTCTAGTCGGAGAATCCTCCTTTTTCAACGGAAGTAAGTGGAACTTTACTCTCTATTCCGTAACCTCCAAAAGCTCAAGGCAAAAATGAGCAAATTTCGGCTCACATCAATTCCCACAAACGCCAGTAACCAGCACAAATTATAACAATCCACGCACCGCAACATGACTCACTGTCTAGTTCAGACAACTCGTAAATTGGCCATTAACCTAATTTTTACCATTGACCGTAACACGTGTAATAGAAGCGCTAAATGGAACTATAAAGATATATTAACTACCGCTGTTTCGCTGTTCCCTGCTGGGTTTGATGAATTATTGTGGATATAGGACACTCCTATTTATTTGTTGTACCTATACAAGCCATCTGTTAATCTAAAATGGGATTGGGTTGGATGGGAATGGGATGGGGTTGGGTCATATTATCCGCAAGCACACTGACCGCTGGCAAGGGTCTCCACATTGGTGCACAGGCTTTTTATTCAAGACTAGCTGTCCCCTGCGGTTTCACCCGCATTTTTTGTTATTGCTCCGCTCCCGTGGGTCGTAGCGTAATGGTATATAGCTTATAGCATTCCTCGATAAATGGGCTATCTAACACAGAAATAATTTTTCAAATCGGACCAGCAGTTCCAGAGATTACCCCCTACATACAAGCTTACAAACATACAAACTTTACCTCTTTATAATATTAGTATAGATGCAATACCGCCCGCTGACGTTGTCACTAGATCCCTATTTAAGAACTGCCTCGTTGATCTAGTGATCGCAAGAGCGACTGCTAAGCAAGGGGTCCTGGGTTCGATACCCGGGTCGGGCAAAAAGTGCTATTGGGTTTTTTCCATTAGGAATTACTCTGTAGGTACCCGGAGTTTGGAAGTTGGTGGTGTGATACCCTCGTGCTTTGGAAAGCACATAAAGCCGTTAGTCCTGCGCCTGATCTCTCTCCGGTCGTGTCGGGTTGCCGTCCCATTGGGCTATGAGAGTAAAGGAACAGAGAGTGCACCTGTGTTTGCGCACACACTTGTGCACTATAATATCTCCTGCGTACTTGGCTGATCTCTGTTGAGATTGGCCACCGTGATCGAAATTCGGTCGGCGTATATATATTTAAGCTCGAGCTAGTATGTACTAGCTTCTACCAGCAGCTTTGTCCACGCGAAAGGAGGTTTCTCTTTACAAACTTTAGACCTACGTCATTAAACGAAACCTTGTTCAAAATTTCACGCTCCTAGTCCCAGTATTTTCGGCTGTGCGTTGATAAGTCTGTTATGCCTAGTTCGCACTCAGCTAGTAATTTAGTTTAGTAACGAGTAATTTAGTAGCTATTTAGTTTCTTTATTAAACTAGTCGACTAAATTTTTGGTGTTCAGACGCGTTTAGCTACTAAATTACTCGCTACTAAACTAAATTACTAGCTTAGTGCGAACTAGGCATTAGTTTCTTCTTTTTAGTGGACATGAAAAAAAAAACCTCAAACAAACCCTACCAAGTTTTTTTTTTAATGGTTATAAACTAGTGCTTGACTGCGATCCCAACTGATGGTAAGCTTAAAGAGTGTTTTCAATCCCATACATTGTGCTTAGAAGTGAAACTCCCAGTGTGTCTTACTTCCTGATAGCTTAACCTGGAACATTTCAAGTCACGATTGGTTAGGCTACCTAGAATCCCTCGAGGCAGTCATGCACCATCGTTGTCTATTCCATAACCTAACATCACGTGAGAATCATAAGCTATGGTCATTACTAAAAGTTCTAAGAACATACACACTTTATAAAATATGATGTAGGTTCATTTTCAATATTTCTTCCACATAGTAGGTCTATGTACCTATCACACTAATAATATTATAAAAGCTAAAGTTTATAAAAATATATTATGTATATTATTTAAGTGTGTATTATATTTCTTGCTACTTCACACCCAACTGGCAAAACGTATTTGGATGACATTTGGCAAAAAGTGCACTATGTCTTAGAACAGGATATAGAATACTTTTTATTCTGGGATTGTGTGTTTCAATGGGATAATTTTCTACAGTCAAGTAAGTGAAGTCACTGGTAGAATCTAGCTATTATAAGAAGCTATTATTAAACTACGAATACAAACTGACTTTGACTGACTGCAATTTATTGGCAATTGCTCAATTTTAATAATATCGACAATCTGATTTGTTCTTCGGCGGGATATCACAAATATTAGAACAAAATCTTTAGATTTTTTTATTTTTTTATTATATTTCCCTCTGCTGAGCACAAGCGGTCCACAAATCCATCCAGGTATTTGTTCTTTAAGCCACCTGGAACCAGCTCTTGCGGAAGGCGTCTACATCATCTCGCTACTTATACCAAAAACAAACAATTTTTTTCTTACAATCCAATAAAAACACATTTCTTCAAACAAAAGAAAGGTTTATTAAAATAAAAGACGTAAAAGCGTCTCTTCCCGAAGTAAGTCACAGAAAAACTAATTAAAGTAGTAAGGAACTTACCAATTAAGTAAACGAAGAAATATTGATGTTCGTTATAAGTGTTCAAATTGTAGATATCCAGGCCAAAACAATTAATATAGAAAAGTGGGCCACTTTTTATTGCCAGACAGTGTAATAGCAACAGCAGTTAATTATTAGGCGGCTCATTTTGTTCAAGTTATTCCTATTAATTTTGCAAAGTTCATACCTTTTTACAGCGTTTTTAATGGTAATAAATTGTAGTGTAGTTAGAATATGAATTTAGTTTCTAATGTCATATGAAGCTAGCCTTTTGCTAAAGCCAGAAACAGAAACACGTTTATTTAAAATAGACCATTATTTTGAATTGTCAAAATATCGGTCAGTCAAAAAAGAGTAACGCTAAATTGCATGTTCCAAAGCGCTGATCTCCATAGACACTCTTTTAAATCATATCATGAGTTGCATAAGATTTATGTTTCTCTCTCTCTCTCTTTTCGCTGAAATGATGATGATGATGATGATGATGAAAAGAAGCTAAAGGCTCTGAAGGTACATTTATTTATTTATATATTTAAACTTCATGTACAGGATTGAATGCATCAAGGCATTTTATACTAATCAACCTTTGGGTTAAAAAAGACAAAACTGTGGTAGGTCTGCACAATAAATAAATAACAGATATTGACGATGATGATGATGATGCCTTCTAGTCGATTTTGGCCACAGCGACCGCATTCCTTGGCTCCTCACAGTGGTTGTGAGCTATGATTTGCTGCTCTGTTATGTGCCCTCATGTACACCAACAGATATTACAAAAATACTAAACATCTATTGTTAAATTAAGTAATTACAAGAAACAATGATGAGACAACGAGTGGAGAATTGTCAAGAATGGCTAATAAAACATGTAAGATGAAAACATTCTAATCTTCTAATGAACTTTTGTAAAGTTTTACTAAGGCGTAAATATCAGTAAAGTGACATTTTATTAAAAGCAACTGTGATAATGCCAAATGACAGTGTGACATTTCAGTAGCAAATGTCAATCATCAATCATATAGATACATTTTGTAGATCATAGTCGCTGATCGTTATCACTAAGCGATACAACTCCTTATAGGTAATTAATAAAGAATTAAAAAAAAACGCTGTTGGTAAATCATTTTCGTTACAGCCCAAAGCATGATACAATTACGGGCTACAGGAATGTTCCAGTGAATTATCATGGCTCTGAAACACAAAGGTCAACTAAAAGAAAACATGTAGCGACATCTATGATGCCAAATAGGAACTAACTTTCGAAATACTGCATCCCGGTTTTAATTTATGAATCCCCGAGCGGTAACCGGTGACCGCACTGTCATTGTCTTACTATTGTGTCTCGTTTTGCGGGTATCTGATAGGACGATCTTCTTAAACCTACCAAATATACTAAAAAAGAAACGAAGGAGTTCTATAACAAATTCTGTGAAACGAGAATTATTGTTTATTGTATTTCTCACTTCTCATTTTTATTTATTACATTTCATTCTTCGCTCACTACTGCACCAACTGTACCAAAACTAACAACGGCACAATATTCACACCACATATACCTTATCAAAAAATCGAACCATTCTACTCCACCACCATAAAAAATCAACACCACCCGATACAATATCAATCCATCAATAAATAAAACTATCAACAAATTAAAGATACGAAATGGCTGCACACTTTGCGATAACCATCGGTCGAATGATAGCATTAAGTGAACAGGGGGAATATTAGCTAATTCAATTACGAGTAGTGGCACTTTGTCTCTGGTCACGCGAGCTGCGGGTGTGGTAGTATTAACCTAAATGTACCATAGACTACACGTACCTATTCCTATAATAATAGCTGTCTTTGGAAACATGTAGAGTTGTAGAGGAAAGTTACTAGAATTTCGCGTGTTTATTTTTGACGTTGATGCTTTATGGTTTGTAGAATGTGTGTGGTTTTTGGTGTTGCCATATTTAAATAAATTTTATGGGAGTTTTTGGGTTGGTTAAATCCTTATAATCGCAAAAGTTTGTAAATATGGATGTTTGTAACTCTTTTGCGCAAAAACTCCTGATTGTATTTCGATGTAACTTTGTATACAGTTAGACCAGACCAAACCTGGTGTCTGGGGTCTGTTATAGAGCTTCTGTGAAACAGCTTGACCGAACTTTATGATTTTTTTGTGTATTACTCTCCTACCTCTAGCCCCCATTATTGATAATTTATATGAAAGAACAACGTTTGCTTTTCTGATTGCTTATCTATATCCTTTACTAACATTTAATACCGACCAAGAAAATTTTGAATCAGGACACCACGAATTCTATTTAACTTCTAAACTGTTATAAAACTGAAATATACCATCATGATTACTTCTGAAATTCTCAAAAAACTTATCTAAGTTCGCTTCTCATCTAACTTACTCTCTACTCAATTTCAACTCGTTCTCACTACTACAAAGAGCCATATTTCCCACTATGTTTTAGGCTCGGTGCAAACGAGCTACCGTCCACAGCCATCAGTAGCTGTCGCGGTCTACCGCCACATTTTTTGTAACAATGCCCGAAGCTATCGACAGCAACCGATGTTCGGAAGCCACCACATTTTATAATCCGCTTCCTGCTGTGCAGTCTTGCGATGGAATCCAACACGGCTTGCTCGCGCATGGTAGCATGGCATGGTGACGCGTGCTATATAAAATCAGCGTCAGTCAACTATCATGTGGTTTTCTGACATTACTGCTGAACTGGACCTATTTGGCGCAACCGTGTGGCACACAGTGTTTGATAAATAATTCATGAATCCCCGACCGGTCGCATGAGACCGCGCTGTTATTGTCTTGCTATTGTGTCTCGTTACGCGGGTATGTGATACCTGAGTTGTTAATTGTTAGTTTTAATTACGTTTTTTTTTTTTTCATGTACCTAAATGTTTTTCTACACTGTGTGTATATTATTTTTTCTTATATACATTTTTTCTTTCTTTCTTTCTATACGTAAAACATCTAACAGATAACTGTGTGGAGGGTGGAGCAGTGCGATAGTGACCGGTGCTGGTTTTGCGCAGCCCATAGTCGGCGTTTTGCGTGGCTCGTAACGACTACAAGTGGCAAATAAATATTTAGAATAGAATAGAAAAATATTTAGTATACGCCAAAATAGTAATTTATTTATTTATTCTCTATGCAACACAAATTACAAATGCGGACTTATGCCCAATGGAACACATAAATAATGATGTCTTAATGGAGTAATGGTAGTAATAATAGTCTTGCCTATACTACCTAGATGGCCAGTTCCTATTTCATCGTTCATATTTTTTCGCTTGGCACCTTAAAAGACTGAAAATTGGGCATACGGGTAGATCATGACTTAGATTGGACCCACATTACGATACTTATATTTTTTTCTGAACTTACTTGGTTATCCGACTTCCACGTGGGCGAAAACACATTATAAAGTTATACATTAAAAAGTATGTTTAGTCGCTGTCGCTGGCCACTAATGGCAGTCGTCTGTAGCCCGTTTACATCGAGCCTTAGTTGAAATATTCCTGTTATAGCAACAGGTTGGGAGGTGGGAAATTCGGCCATTTTCCCTGATAAATGACGTGTCAGTGCAACGAACAACGGCTCGTGTTTTTTAGTGTTCATTTTCGGTGTTAAATTGTGTTCGTTCGTGTTTTGTTTTGTGTTCTCTCCTTTAGTTTATCGGATGATTGTGTAATGTGATGTTACTATTTTATTTTTTGTAAAATGCTTTATGCATATTTTATAGATGTATAGAGGTGGACTTAATGCAAATTAGCAATAACTGCTTGGATTAAGAAATTAAAAATTATGCACCCAAGGGTGCACTATTTTTTTCCAAGTAGACTTTACACAGTTACAGTCAATTTAAACTAGATGATGCCAACTTGGATTTTTAAGTTTGTTCCGGTATTTTTCTCAGTGTTTTCAGCTAGGAAACACCGACCGTGTAAAAGTTTTATTTATAAGCTACGAGTACATAATTATTTGCATAATAAACATCATGTTACCTATATATATTATTATCATTTATCACTTTCAGTTTCAAATATTTTTTCCGTAATAGTGACTACATAGTAACGGCTGTATGTATAAAAGAAAAATAAGCCTAGCTTATAATAAGATAGATAAAGTTTAAATTTCTTTCAAAGCCTCCATTATAACTTGTCTTTACCCTGAAATAATGCTAAAATGTTTATTAAAACTTGCAAAATAAATTTCACCATTTTTGCTTAAGTAGGTACCTCTTGTATATTATCAATGTTTTCCTACAAAAACAAATCAGGGTAAAAACAGGGTAGTCCACAAAATTCTATTTATTTATTTTGCAAAATGCAAAAACTCCAGTTGCATTAAAATATAGTTCGCTGCCGTAATACGTACTTATTTAAAGAATCATCAAAATCTTCTTCCTGCCCTTATCCCAAATTATTTGGGATCGGCGAGAAAGAATCATCAAAATAATAAATACGAATGGCTATTATTTTCAATAAATCATTCATATTTTATTTATTTATGTACACACAAAAAATAAAAGATAAAAAGAAGAAAATTTCACGAGCTGCGTTTAAGCTTCACCCTTAACTAAACACTACTGCTTTTCTCATAGACAATTTACAAAGGAGGATAAATTAAGATTTAAAATAAACGCCTTAGTTTACGACTGAATGTTGGCAGATATAGATATTGACGTTGGCAACATTTGCGCATAGATCTCGATCTTATTACTCGTTTGGGCAACACTGGTTATTTGGGCCGGGGAATTTAGTGTTGTATTTTAGATCTAGTTTATAATGAAATCGGGTGGTGATTTAGGGTTTTCTGTTTAGTGAAAGCTTATGCCGAAATTTATAATTAAAATTATGTCTTCGGTAAGTTTCAGTGAAAGTACAGTAGTTTATATATTTTACATAAAACAAGAAATATAAGAAAGAAAAATTTGTATCTTAAACACATACACAAACTTAGATTGAAGTTATCGAGAGCTTTTTCAAAGTTATACTCAAATCTAGCTACAAAATATACTTAGAAAGATTTATTTCTATTTGCACCTAGAAAATTAAAGACCGGGCAAGTGCGAGTCGAACTCACGCACGATGGTTTCGAACCTCCATAGCGAAAAACGTCAAAAAATAAGTTTGTGTTATGGGAGTCCCACTTAAATATTGATTTTATTCGGTTCGTGAGATACGGCCTGGTTACAGACAAACGGACAGCAAAGTTTTAATAACAGACTCTCGTTTTTACCTCCGATTCGAAAAGAAGAAGAAGTTTTTACCCTTTGAATACGGAACCCTAAAAAATACCGACATAAAACCAACCTTTCCTCGCAAAACATTATCATAAAAGTAATAAACTACATTAGCTTTTTAAACACAAAGATGGATTACTATCCAATACCCATTAGTCGTATTACATTACAATATTATATAGATATATAATATAATTAGGTGTGCTATGAAACTATGGGGCTATCCAATTACATTTTTAGGGTAGCCGGGGCCATGAGAAAGGACGGGCAATCGATTTTTTATACACGCATTCGCCATGACTTCATGTTTCCATCACGCATGTCAGAAAATGTACTGTTTCTTTTGAAGTTCGGGTTTTTTTGGACAGGTAATGCATTATGTACATCTTCCCAGTATTTCCCAAAGGGTTTATGGTGGGTACTCCAGCGGAACTCCAATTTTAGAAAGTTTTTTGGTTTTTTGTAGAGGAGAATGTTTGGCTCGCGTTTGACCACTATCTCACCTGCTTATTTGTATTTATTCTTGACCTAAATATTCCTAGGTTACAGCTATTAAGAAATACAGACGCAGAGAATTTCACTTCTTAGCTTTTATTTTAAGACGTAAACTGAACTGTTTTAAAAGGATAGAGATTTTTTTTTAAGAATATTTAGCTCCATCTCTCTTGATCGCTCACACGCCTGTCACTTTAATAATAATAATAATTTATTGTCAGGAAATTATTCCCATATTAAAAAAATCATTACAATCGTTACATTGAAAGAAAATTAAAATCATTAAGAAATCGACAACGTCACGAATACGTCATAGTAAGGCGCCTAGTTAGTGTTAGATTCTGTGTTCATTAAAATATGATTTACGCTTCTTTTTCATTAAACGCAGACCGAAGCGAAGGTGGAGAGATGAGTTGGATAACTATCAGAGGGACTGGCCTGCAATCGCTGCAGATAGGCGTGTGTGGAAAAGAGAGAGGGAGGCCTTCGCCCAGCAGTGGGACATAACAGGCTAACTAACTTATGATCGTAACAAAATATAGCTTTACTACGTTCTAATCATTAAAATCATCAATAAAACCAGTGTAGCTAACCCTATTGAATGATTTTTGCATGAAATAGCCATTCAATAGGGTTAAACAAATTTTGAGGGTTGTATAGATGACTTTAGTCATTATCATTCCGAAAATAAACACGTGTAACCGTAAGCAAATCATATTTTAGTCAAATTATCCCGGGACCTGGTATATGTCCCGGAAAAACTGAGTTCGTGCAGAAATCAAAAACGCTACATGCAGCGTGGAAGCCAATCTCTCAACCAACGCTCCAACCGTAATAAACAGGTATAAAAGCTCAATAATACAAAAATATAACTTGAACTCTCTATACACACGTGTCGCATGTCCATTTAACAAGGCCACCGTGTCAAACTAACCTAAATGTAGCCGTCGCTGCGGGCGCCCCAAGCAACTAGTGTCAACATTATAACAACCACGCAGCCATTATTTTCAAACATGTACAAATACCACAGCTAAACTAACTAAGCCAATCTACATGTCACAGATTATTTGTTCGCAATAAACTTGGGTCCGATCGTGTCGCGTTTCCGAACGCGCGTGGTAATTGACAGATGTCAAAAGACTTTTTCGCGCCTTTTTTGCTGTCAGTGTAATAATGATGTAGATTTTTTGTCGATAGTGTCGTGTTTGATATGTTTTATTTCTGTTTGTTTTGTTTTGTAACTGTTTAGTGAGGAGGTATTGTTTTTTATTCGTTTTGGAATAATACTGGGAACTTGATTCTTTTTTTGGAGTCTCTTGCACGTTCTTCTTCATCTGGTATAACAAAGCTTTAAACATGCAATTTAGCTTCACTTTTTTTGACTTACTGACATTTTGACAATTCAAAAGTGCCTGGTAGATAATGGTCTATTTGAAATAAAATTTCTGATTTCTGAATGGAAACATACGAGTACATGTATAAAATTTAGATCATTGGTGTACTTACTTAGATTTTATTTGGAAAATTTAGGTACACCAGTCTTGCCATGGACTGTTGTATTACTTACCCAGTTACTGAGTTGTGGAAGTCTGATATGCAGTCGCTCCATGTAAAATATTCAACTTCATTCGGTAAGATTGGAAGCCGATCCTAATATAATTAGAAAACATTAGGCATGAACGATTTAAAAACTTCCGCAAATCTAACTTTTGTTAACTTGTTGAGCTACAAGCCTCCTCACAAATTACTTTTCAGTATTCGTATTAAAAAAAAAAGACAAAGGAATATTATTTACAATAAACACTGACAATAAGCTAAGGACTGGAATTCCCTGCCGGAGTCTGTGTTTCCTGATAGTTACAACTTAAGAGTCTTCAAGTCAAGAGTGAATAGGTTACTTCTAGGCAAGCTTGTTCCATCGTCGGCCACATCATCGCTTACCATCGGTGAGATAGTGGTCAAACGCGAGCTCATGCATAATAAAAAAATAAACGAATAAACCTACTTCGCGTGGGTCTTACAAATCTTTGGAAATTTCGTCTTTTTTATACTGCGTATACCTAGATATACCTAGTAAAAAAACAAAATCATGAATCATCCAACAGTTTTTAAGTTGCTCGCAAAAAGACAGACAGACACGATAGAAACTTTGTTTTACAACAAGGATACTTGATTACAATTTATTAGACTATCAATTACAAGAAATATATGATACACAAAACAGCATTAGTGCCTAGACTAGTCTACCTTCAAAATGACTCACTCGAGAACAAAACTGGCTCAACTATAATATCTTATCAAGTCAATCATTTTTTATTGTATGATTGGCTACTAGACATATCTATATAATTAATTAAAAGAACTTATAATTAGTACTACCAAAGCTATAATTAAAAATTTCGTGTTGCAACTTTTGTTGGGCATTTTATTTGGCCTTATTCAGAGGGCGCGTCCTTTGGCATTTTAGTGGCGCCAACCTGATTTTAAGATCCTGGTTAAATAAGTCACTTTGATACAAAACATACTCTTATCATGGTCATCATTTCAGCCGAAAGACGTCGGCTGTTGGACATAGGTCACACTAAAAAAAAATGTGGCGACACTTGTGCGAAATTGGACAGGTTGTCGCCACAACGAACGGTCCTGTGTGTCTCGCATCCCTCACCTGGCCATGGGTTCTTCTTGTAGGAGGCCTTCCATGGCCGGATCTCCCGGTGCGTTGTCGCCATTCCAGAATCTTTTAGCCCTATCGACCATCTGTTCTGCGAGTGATGTGTCCTATCCATCACCACTTAAGTTTGGTGATTCTTATTATTTTGACACTTGCAAGGAAACCACAATTTGTACGATACTTTCAGTTGGCAAGAAGCAATCCTAAAACAAGTAGGTAAAGGAAAAACGCAAACACTCTGAAAATGGTAATTATTTTGATGGATCAGAAAAGTCTTTGAGGATCGCTTCGGGACTCGAATTATGTATTATTTTATTTTCACTGAATCCTGTACATCTTTTAACGTAAAATTTTTATATAATAGGAAGGTATTGTTATTTTTTTGCTCTTTACTAGCTTACATAGTTAAACCTTGTCATCAAATAAAGTCCTCTACAGAGGACCCTTCAGAAAAAAGGAAGCAGAATAAAGAAGACTATCACAGAAGAGTACACAAGAACGTCACAAAAAAGAAAAAACGAATGTCACAGAAGAGAAGAGAAGAATGTAACAGAAGATAAGAAGAAAGTACGGTACACTGATGGGCCTGAATTGTTGCTCGAACCTGTGTTTTAATCAAGGTGAGCAAACTTTCAGGTGTGTTAGTGCCGACTTTTCTGCGAGAGAAGAGAAGATAATATCAGAAGAATATCAGATTTTGTTGATGATGTGTTTATGATGTAATGCATTTTGTGTTTTTATAGCCTTCGAAAAAAATATGTACCTATTAATTATAACATTATATTTAGCTACCAGTGTAAAGGTTACAGCTGTAAGCTACGAATGTATACTTATTTGATCTCATTTCACATTTAATTTCTCCATGTTATCTTAAAGCCTCAAATACATTAGCAGACAGAAAACCTATAAGCGCGTCAAGTTGGGGACGCTCAATGCTCAATCTATGTGACGCCTGCAACGTTGCTCAATGGCCCGATACTTGCGCCCCAATATTTTATAACGCATTCACGTAACGGGACAGGTTGCTGGACAATTTGACAGCGTTGCGCGTCATTTTCGGGGACATTTTTCCCCTATGTATCTGAGGCTTTAATGTATAATTATTTATAATATCTTTTATGTATTTGATTACTGTGACTGTTTTTTTTTTTTGTAATTAGACATGCGATATCCTTTAGTGAAGAACTGGTCAGACATGGCGTTCTGTTCCATAACATGTATCTAAAGATTCATCTAAAGCAAAAGAAGTTATTTGATGATTTTGCACCAACAAAAATAAGGCCAGCAAAATTTAACTACACTGCGGGTAACAACCTCTATTTTCTTCACAAAAAACTGTAACCTTTTCTGAACATATTTCCATAACAAACTGATTAAAACTTTAATGCATAACTTAAGCCGAGATGAACGCTTGTAACGTTACTACTCACAGAGTATGGAGACTCCTTGGCGGTTACGGAGATGGAAGTGTCAATACTTTTTTATACAAAGCCTTCTTGATTGCTATAACCTGTGGTCTTTAAGTCACATGTGAATAGGTTATTCTAGGAGTAATATGCATGCGACGATTTTTTTGTGGTGGAAAACTATCCAATCTTTCTTTCGCTTTAGGATGGACAGAAACGCCCTCTCGTTTCAGATTTTTAGTGACTAATATCCATTGCTTTTCTTCCGTCCTCTACAGTGGCCGGGAATTGCCCTGCCACTTCCAATGCTTAAGGCGCCTCCTGTGGTGGCTGGGGTGTAATGAAGGGTATTCCTTCTCGTCGCATTATTGTTTCGCAGAAGGAGCGACCTCATCCCATTCACTCTCAGGCATGTTTAGATGGCAGAGGTAACTTATGCTAAATGGGTGAATGTTGTATAGAGATCGAGTGCTGTTGTTGTGACAAGCGGTTCAAAGAACCTCAAAACAAACTCGTCATAGGAAGTTAAGACAGCTGGTAGATTAACACAAAACTGGTGGGGTCCACTGTCTGAGGTAAAAACCAGTACTTGGGGTACCTAGTGCGAAATGTTAACTATATATTTGGATAAATATTTAGTGTAGGCACATTCGAACTCCAAAACCCAAGAGTAGTTTCAACCACAAAAGATTTTTTACTTACATAGATGATTATTTAGTGAGTCTTCCAGCTGAATGCACCATTACTACAAAAGACTCCAGAGTAGTCCAATTTACTGTTAAACGGTTCAGCTCACCTAATTTCCTTGTCGAATATCTCCCTTGGGCCTCGTCTTTTAATAAGACACAAAAAATAATAAAAAAGCTGGTAGAATCTCATTTGTACAAAAGGATTAGTTAACGAGGAGGCTATCCTTCATTTGGCGAGCCTGAATTGGACTGAATAAATCGGGTTGTCGTTTACAATGTTCGTATTTTTTGCTGACCACTGTCCATCCAGAAATTTCAGGGTTTGTAGTTGCTGATGAAAGCAGATATATAGGTAACAAGTTAAGCAGCGTACAGCTAACAGCTAAAAGAGTCTTTAAGTCAAGGGTGAATAGTTTACTTCTAAGCTAGCGTGGTCCAGTGGTGACCACTTCATAGTGTCACATGAGATAGTGGTCAAATGCAAGCTTTTCAATGTATTAAAAACCTTGCAGATCAATGACTGACACTGCTTATAAAAATATTATCATCATTTCGCCTCGCATGCATCAGCCAAAAGACGTCCACGTTGAACATAGGCCTTCCCTAAGTACCGCTACAACAAACGGTCATGTGCTTCTCACATCAGTCCGCCTTAAGGGAGGCAACGCTGCGTCTTCAGGTGCGCTGTCACTATTCTACAACTTTTTGGCTCCCTCGAACATCTGTTCTACAAGCAAAAATATCATACAGGGAACCAGAAACTCGTCTAGTTTACATGAGGAGATGTGTAAAATTTTTGAAACCGTACCGTAACTATTGTTGGGCAAGACAGCATAAATTATACATCATCATCATCTGCCTAGCCTTTTCCCAATTATATTGGAGTCGGTTTCCAGTCAAGCCGGATTTAGCTGAAAACCAGTATTGTACGAGGAGCGGCTGCCTACCAGACCTCCACAACCCATTAACTGGGGTAACATGGTACTTCATGGCAAGACTGGAGTCAGATTTACTTGCTTCTGACTATCTGTAACGACTGCCAAAGATCTACAAAAGACAGCCGGGACCTACGGTTTAACGTGCTATCCGAGGCACGGAGGAAACTCGGTATGTTAAGATGGTCACCCGTCCACACACCAACCTTGGCAAGCGTTGCGTAAATTATACATATGATAATATAAACATATGATGGCTGCGCGACATATGTCACTAATTCTATGAATGCTAATCGAACTCAACGTTCTTCTATCAATAAATCAATCAAGTAGACCACTCAACTATCAAGTCCTGGACTAGATCAGTTCGCTGATGAATGGAAGGAGATACTGTCTGTATACCTGATGACTTGCGAGGACGCTTAAGTGAAAGGTTTTTATTATAATTGTTTTATTATTGACGCATGTTACTAAAAGAGTTATGAGTTTATAAGTGGGTGGATGGAGAGGGAGGCCAACGAAAAGATGGATGGATTGTGTGAGAAGTGATATAGAACAAAAGGGACTGAGTGATAGCGTGACGAGTGACAGGACAGAATGGAAGAAAAAGACGTGTTGCGCCGACCCCAAATAAAACGAGACAAGGGCGGGAAGATGATGATGATGATGAGGCTAGCATTCGCCCATTATCTCACACTAGCTGTCCCCTGCGGTTTCACCCGCATTTTTCGTTACTGCTCCGCTCCCGTGAGTCGTAGCGTGATGATATATAGCCTATAGCATTCATCGATAAATGGGCTATCTAACACTGAAAGATTTTTTCAAATCGGACCTTTAGTTCCAGAGATTACCCCCTACATACAAACTTACAAACTTACAAATTTTACCTCTTTGTAATATTAGTATAGATGATGGTAGGCAATGATGTGGTCAACGATGGAGGAAATAAGAAATAGCGTATTCACTCTTGACTTAAAAACTACAAGTTGTAGCTATCAGAAAAAAACAGAGACTCCGACAGAATTCCACTCCATCATAGTTGTACGACAATGGTTATGTTCCGAAAATATTTTGTGCGTTGACTGGGTAGAATTAAATTTTGTAATGCCAATGCACATTTCCCAAAATGTATAGGTACAAATACAATTGTAATAATTGTTCTATATTATTTAAGTTCTCTTATTTAAATTGATTTAGTATATATCGTAGTATTTATTAGTTTATAATATTTGCATATAAGTCTACGTATTTCATAATTATAAACAAAATTTATCGATAAAATCTTTATTTGAATTATTGCTTATTTATTTATTGTGCAGACCTACCACAGTGTTGTCTTTTTAACCCCAAGGTTGGCTGGTAGAGAATGCCTTGATGCATTAACTCCTCCTATGTACCACTACTGTACATGAAGTTTAAATAAATAAATAAATTGTAGCAGTATGCTTGACATCTTTTACGTAAAAATTTTGTTACTATTTTGGTGTACAATCAAGTTTATTCTGTTCTATAATTGGTATCTAATTAGTGTAATTGGCACTTTATTTTTCTGTTTATTTTATTATTTGAGCTCGTTTTATCCCACTGCAGAGCAACAACCTTCCTTAGGATTCCTCTTTTTCAACTTTTCGCTGTCTCCGTTCGTAGCTTCATCTGCCTAAACCTTTAGATAGCATTAGCATTATCGGCCTTGTAATGTTCCCACTGTTGGGACTCAGGCCTCCTCTCTAGGAGAGGGAATGGGCTATAATCCACCACACGGGCCCAGTGCGGACTGGTGAATGTCAGATGTCTTCGAATTTTTGGTTCTAGGACTTGCCGGTTTCCTCACGATGTTTTCCTTCACCGTTTTGAGGGTGTCTGTCGGGACCGTTACCATTGGGCTACCACTGCTCCTTGCCTTACCTTTAGATAGAAGCTCAATATTTATCACACCATCTCTATCCGGCCCTATATTGTCACTGGATTCAGTCAGTGGCAAAATTTTCCCAATTTAGTTGCGGCCTGTAGCAGATATGGCCTGTTCAGTTCCACTTCAGTTTGGCGGTAGAGTTCTGCGGCTCAGTGTACTGATCTTTAGATGGTTTTTGATTTTGACTCCGAGAATTTTCTCTTGTTTTAATTTTCCGCAGGCAGATCGTTGACAGATGTTTTGGTTAAATAAATAAATAGAAACTGATTATTTATTATTATCGAATATACATTTTTTACATCATAATATGTTACAAATTATACTAAATAAAATAAAATATAAACATAAAGTACTAACTAAAAGTAAACTTAAGAATGGCGTCGAAAAACTAGAGTGAATAGGCTCTTAATAAGCTAGTGCGCCTCACCATCAACGATTGCATCACTGCTTACCATCAGGTGGGATCGCAGTCAAGCACTAGTTTATAACAAATTAAAAAAAAAACTCCTCCGCATCGATGTCGACTGGTAATGTACCCAAAAGGCTGGCAGCATTGCCACGCTGTATGGCAATGCTTATTCTCTGACCAAGGTAAAAGCTAGCCCTGAAACTGATTGATTATGATTATTCAAATTTGGCAAAAGACAGCTGAAACACGATCTTTAGCACAACTTGCAGACATGCAAAAAATATTCATCATTGCTCCCACAATCCCTACAGGAACCCTCCATTTTTTCGGATTTAAAAAGTAGTTTATTCATATGAAATATTAAAGAAAAATTGTTTGCTCTACACTGACCAATCGCACATTTACTAACTGCACTGCGTTCACTTTATTTTTATTTGTTTTGTTTCTGAGGTTGAGCATTGAGAAAAACCAAAATCCTTCAGCTACCCCTTTACAGTACGGCCGTTATAAGTTGGTGAGCGTGAAGTTCGGCTCTGCGAATATTGGCGCTTGAAATATCGTACAAAAATAAAGGTTTTAAAAAAATTAATGCCAATAACTGTGTTTAACAGCAATAAGAAATGCAAATTGCATTAATTTTTTTTAATAAAAAAAAACGAAATAATCAACCTTTTAAGTCAAAACTATCTAAATATAAGGTGTACAAGCGTTACGTTCAGGCGCACAAAATCAAAGACCGATTTTAAACATTCTTTTACCAATTTAGCTACTTTATCACTAGCGCCCGTTTTCAATAACCTACCGCAAATCATAGACAGACAGCTACCCCCGATAAACAGTAAGATTCTATCTATCCATCCACAACTTTGGTAGGAAATGCTATCCGTCGGTAGGAAAGCAAGTAAGGGCAAATTGATACATTAGTTTATCTTTAGTAAAAAGTTTTGAGGAGCTCGTGGCTAGATAATAACAGCCACATAGGTCGAACTTCAAGGTTAAGCAACGCTTGCCTAGGTTGGTCTGTGGATGGGTGACCAACTTAACATAACGAGTTTCCTCCGTGCCTCGGAAAGCACGTAAAGCCCGGCTGTCATTTGGAGATCTTTGGCAGTCGTTACGGATAGTCAGAAGCCAGTAAATCTGATTCCAGTCTTGCCATGAAGTACCGTGTTACCCCAGTTAATGGGTTGTGGAGGTCTGGTAGGCAGCTGCTCCTCGTAAAATACTGGTATTCAGCTAAATCCGGCTTGACTGGAAGCCGACCCCAATATAGTTTGGAAAAGGCTAGGCAGATGAGTTTATCTTTAGTAACTGCAATTGAAGATAGATAGCTTATTCAAAACGGGCGTAGGTAACACAACGATGCCATGAAAGCCACTGGCAGAAGTGTTAGAGGTTGCAAACCTATAAGTTAAACTATATCTTTTCTACTGCTTAACGTGTCCTAGCAACCGTAGTAATAAAAGTCGAAAAAAATATATTTTTCTGTTGTACTACAAATAAGTTTTTTCTTTCTGCAACCTTATCCCATCTATACATATAATAAATCTGTAGAAAAATGATTTTTGTACATGAAAAAGAAATTAAAAAAGAATAGCTAGGGTGCTAAAGAACAACCAACAGAACCCATTTCCAGCATTTTTAGAATTTTTGTCTGTTTGTCTGTTTATCTGTTTGTCTGTTTGTCTGTTTGTCTGTTTATTTGTTCGGGCATCACGCTAAATCTACGAAAGCAATGTAGATAATTTTTAGACACAAGGATTGAGCGTAACTTACAGTAACATTTAGTTTTTGTTTCATTGCAATCGGTTCAGTTTAACAAAAGATATTTGAATTTAAAGATTTCCAGAAATAAAATTAGGGTTATGTGTACTTGATCTCATTACTTCACGTAACTTTTATACATAACAATAAATTGTGCGACATGTAGTAATATTAAGTTTTTTGTTACATCGTAATCAGCTCATACCTTATAATAAAATAAAAAAAATATAATAGTCTTTTCGAAGTAAAATATTAAAATAGCGCCATCTATCAAAATAAGAGATCAACTGCGTGCAGTGTATATAATAATAATCAACGCTGATTAGTAAATCAAAACTGATTTTAAACCAATTCAATTATCAATTTAATATTAATTTAATTCTTGATCCCATAGCACACTCATAAAGGCAAAATTTTGTGAACATATCTATACATATAATAAATCTGTAGAAAAATGATTTTTGTACATGAAAAAGAAATTAAAAAAGAATAGCTAGGGTGCTAAAGAACAACCAACAGAACCCATTTCCAGCATTTTTAGAATTTTTGTCTGTTTGTCTGTTTATCTGTTTGTCTGTTTGTCTGTTTATTTGTTCGGGCATCACGCTAAATCTACGAAAGCAATGTAGATAATTTTTAGACACAAGGATTGAGCGTAACTTACAGTAACATTTAGTTTTTGTTTCATTGCAATCGGTTCAGTTTAACAAAAGATATTTGAATTTAAAGATTTCCAGAAATAAAATTAGGGTTATGTGTACTTGATCTCATTACTTCACGTAACTTTTATACATAACAATAAATTGTGCGACATGTAGTAATATTAAGTTTTTTGTTACATCGTAATCAGCTCATACCTTATAATAAAATAAAAAAAATATAATAGTCTTTTCGAAGTAAAATAATAAAATAGCGCCATCTATCAAAATAAGAGATCAACTGCGTGCAGTGTATATAATATAATCAACGCTGATTAGTAAATCAAAACTGATTTTAAACCAATTCAATTATCAATTTAATATTAATTTAATTCTTGATCCCATAGCACACTCATAAAGGCAAAATTTTGTGAACATATAATTCATAAAATTATATAATTGTTAACTTCTATACCGATAGATGGCGTTGTTAGTTGACACTAAATTCTGAATCACGATGTTAAGGCGCTCCACACACTGCACCACGTTCCGCCGTGGTGCGCTATCGCGCGCGGCGACGGAGGCGCAGATCTGCCTTACTTAGCGGTGTAATCTGCTCCCCCGCGCGGTGAAACAGATTACGACGGCCTCGCGCTAAATAAATTCATATGTTCACTGTGCTGTCGATCGTCGTGGAGAATGGACGAAATTATTAAATTTCAAGAGATGTAGCAATTATATTATGGTCAATTTAGTTTTGTGAATTAAAAGACACTGCATCCATAGAAGATTTTGGATATGTCCCTAATTACGAACATCTTTACAATATCAAATCACGCGCGGGACTACGGAGCCAGTGTGTTTTACCGCGCGGCACGCCCCGCGCTCCCGCGCAGATGGGCAGAAACTGTGCGCGGAACGCCTTCCCGCGCAGATCCGCATCGGCAGTGAGCTGTACTAGGATTAGGGTGATTTCTATGCAAATTGAGATACTTGCATACAACGGTAAAATCTGCCATCCCGCACTACGCGACGGGACGCGGTACAGTGTGTGGCGCGCCTAAGATAACACGCTCAGCTAACAACGCCATCTATCGGTACAAAAGTTAACAATTATATAATTTCATGAACAGGTGTCTGGCAAGGGGTTTCCACTATGTAATGTGTGTGTCTGGCAATGAATAACGTGATTTTCAATAATAATATTCTGAAAGTAATACAAAAACATCTTTATAAGTCGACGTAATTAGATCGGTATTTTACACAATTTTGGTACCGTGTACCTACCAAAGCCACTGCAACCCAAACTTCATAAGTGGCCATCGTTGTTAGGTCTGCGTTGGGACCATGCTCTGACAAACTTTCAGCTTTTATAAAATAGATCTGGCGTTCACGGGCTCAGGTTATTAGGTGTCTTAACAGTTCTGTCTTTGAATAGGTCTTGACTTGATAACATCGTTAAATCGTTCGATAAAAAGAGTTTTACATTCGATTCAAGTATTGAAGTGCAAAGTAAATTGTATCTTGCAATTTGAGTCAAGCAAGATAGGTTATTTACTTAAATTGGATTTTTGGATATTTTGCTGGTCTTCAACTTTATTCTCATTTTGAAAGTTTGTGCTGTTGTGAATTATTTGGTTCAATATTTTATTAGTTTGAAATAGTTTTTTTTAAATGCCTTCTAGAAAATAAACAAGCCTTTTGAGATGCGAAAAGGGTGAGACTAAGTACGTCCCAAGAATTAGAAGAAGATCGTGACGAGGGTATCAGCGGTTCGAGCTAGGCAAGTCAGAACTCCTGCGTCAGAAACGCCTACCCAACGCCAGTCACGACTTAGTATACAGCGTTTTCATACGGCAGTTTCTCTATCACAGGAGAGTTTAGGAGGAACGCGAAGCGCGTTTATCGGCCGACAAAGAGCTTTACGCCTCTCATGCGAGTCTGAGACTTTCACCGAAAAGGAGTTGCGCTTAAATTCGCAAAGAATTGTTACTGCGCTCCCAAGAAACCAGCGAGGACTGCAAAGCGCGTTTATCAGCTGACCGAGAGCGTTCGTTTGATAGGTTATGCTGCAGTGTAGATAACGTCTCGGGTGAAATCCTGTTTTTAGACGCACCGGGTGGAACAGGTAATACTTTCTTAACCAAAGTTATTTTGGCTCGAATAAGGAACCAAAATAAAATTGCCCTTGCTGTCGCCTCTTCAGCGCTAGCAGCCATATTATTGCCTGGAAGAAAAACGGCACACACAACATTTAAAATTCCTATCGACTTAAACCGTACGAAAAGCTCGGTTTGCAACATATCGCGAAATAGCGATAACACAAGGGTTTTAAGCGATTGTGTGTTAATTATTTGGGTTGAGTGCACCACAGAGTGCACAATGGCAAACCGCAAAGTTGTAGAAGCAGTGAATAGAACTTTACACGACGTAAGGCAAAATGGCGGGACGATGGGAGGCATAACGGTGCTGATCTGCGGTGATTTTCGGCAGACACGTCCGATACTGCCCCGAGGAACCTGAGCCGATAAAATTGCTGCCTGACTGAAGAGTTCGTAAATATTAACTGGTTACGGCGCCGGTGATATAATTTTTATTCCAAGAATACTTATAATTCCTAACAACTTTCCTTTCTCTTTCAAACGAGTGCAATTCCCAGTTAGTGTCTGTTATACCATGACGATTAATAAAGTCAGGGCCAGACATTATCTGTTGCGGGGGTGGACCTAAATATTGAATGCTTTTCCCATGGTCAACTATACGTAGCTCTTTCACGGGTAAACAACTCCAATAATCTTTTTTGTACGCTTCAGATGGTTCCACCACTAATGTTGTTAATAAAGAACAACTAAAATGAATAAATTATATTTGTATTGGTATCCTCCAACAGCGCTTCGCACTAAAAAATACATTGTTATGTTCCGACATCCACGCGAACGAAGTCGCGGGCACAGCTAGTTCTCTAATAAGAAGCTTATATTTGACTAGCTTTAGCCCACAGCTTCGCCCGCGTACATAAAACATAGCCTATGTCACTCAGGAATACAGCAGCTTTCTATTGGTGAAACATTTTTTGCAATCGGACCAGTACTTCCACAGATTACCTTAAACAAACAAAAAAACAAACTTTACCTCTTTATTATATTAGTGTAGATAAATATCTACACCATAGACTAGTGTAGAAAATTTAAGTAGCTATCATAGAGAGGGGGAAAATGTGTACTTATCTATCTATATATATAAAAATGAAACCCGTTTTTCATTGTCACGACATCACATGAAAACGGCTTGACCGATTTGGCTGATTCTTTTTTTAAAATGTTCCTTGAAGTTCAATGATGGTTCTTACGGAGAGAAAAATTCTAAAAAAAAAAGTTAGGTAAAGAAAGAAAGAAAGAAAAATTTTTTATTTACATGAACAAGTGGCATATTTAGAAAACATGTAAGTAAAGTAGGGTAGGTAGGGTAGTGTAGGGTAGTCTAGGGTTGTGTAGGGTAGTGTAGGATAGTGTAGGGTAGTGTAGGGTAGTGTAGGGTAGTGTAGGGTAGTGTAGGGTAGTGTAGGGTAGTGTAGGGTAGTGTAGGGTAGTGTAGGGTAGTGTAGGGTAGTGTAGGGTAGTGTAGGGTAGTGTAGGGTAGTGTAGTGTAGGGTAGGTAGGGTTGTGTAGGGTAGGATATGTAGGGTAGTCATTTGACGGGAGCGAAGCCGCGGGTAAAAGCTAGTTGTTTATAAAGAATAAACTCAAAAACGAAACCTGCTACTTTATCGAAAGCCAGTATTTAATAAACAAATAACTTTACCTCTTTCAAGTTATAATAGTCAAGGTAGCATCTCCCATCGCTAGACACCTCCGCAATTCCGTAGTCTGTTTAAGTCCTCGCAAAGATCAACTAAGCCCTCTCCTTTACTTCCTTGATTAAACCCCAAGAGGGCTTGTTACAAGTTTAAATTATTATATACTCTAGAAGCAGTGTAGTTAGTACTCTTGTTACATCTATCTAGCCTTTTCCCAACTATATTGGGGTCGGCTTCCAGTCAAGCCGGATTTAGCTGAATACCAGTTTTTTACGAGGACCGGCTGCCTACCAGACCTCCACAGCCCGTTAACTGGGGTAACACGGTACTTCATGGCAAGACTGGAGTTAGATTTACTGGCTTCTGACTATCCGTAACGACTGCCAAAGATCTATAAATGACAGACGGAACCTACGGCTTAACGTGCTTTCCGAGGCACGCAGGGAACTCGGTATGTTAAGATGGCCACCCATCCACAGACATGACAACCTTGGTAAGCGTTGCTTAACCTTGGAGATAGACCCGTGCGGCTGTTATTATCTAGCAACGAGCTCCTTTAGTAGTGTAGTTAGTACTCCTGTTAAATAAGAGGAATTACTGGGTAGTCTTATATTGATTGACCTGTAGACAGATCAAATGTGTGGGCTTGTTCAGATCATGCGTCATTCATTTTAGTGACTACTCGGCTTTAATTTTAAAGTGTACTTCTGTGTAAGTGTGTGTTTTGTTACTCTAGAGGTTTTTTTTAGGTGGGATATCAATATGACTTCTCCCACTCTGGGCGGAACGGGAGAGCATGACTTTTCGGGGCATGTCAGTCTTTTACTGACTAAAACCCACTTTTTTGTTCCTTCTTTACCTTCGTTCCAGTGTTCCGGGTATCCTTTCAGAAGCAAACTCATGGCCTTAGAGGCTTCGTCCCTGCTGGGCCCCTACGCTTTTGCTGACATCTCTTTGAGGCGCGCGTGGAACAGTACGTGCCGTTGACGACTTGGACTCGGTCCGGACTTAGGTTAGAGATGGATACTGATTTTGATTGAGATGATCTCGTTGAAGTACTCCTCCATATCACTGTCACCTGGAGACACCAGAAACGTGTCCAAAAGACTGGTCACGTTATTTTGACATTGAAAGGCGGTTATTTGTATTGTTTATTGATTTAAAAGAGTGTCCTTGAAGTTTTCTGCACGCTAACATCTGTAGAGGTTTACGTTTTGGTACCTGCAAATACATAGCTTAATTTTTTTATGTGACTTATTGACCTTGACCATCGAAAAGTCCCTTTAAATGCTTTTATTGAATAAAAGCTTTGAGTTTCAGTAAAATGGTAAATGAAAATAGATGCTCTTCTAGTGTGCTCCCTTTTCCCACTACTAGGAATCAGTTCTGCTAGCTAGTACAAAAATAATACGGCTGATTATGCTAAGATGGGTTAACGTGACGCTGCAAACATTTCATTTTTTATTTTGTAAGTTTCCGAATTTCTAGAAGTTATTTCTTCACGTGGATATTTTTCGGTGAGAAATTATGAAATAACTCTTCCTATTCCTGATCGAGCGAGAGTGTCAGACGTTCACTGATCAAAACCCACCCTTATTCCTTCAGATACCTTTTGCGTTCCAGAGTCACACATGGTGACGCTTTCGAACAATCCTACAGCTCTGCTAAGCACCGGCTCTGCTTAAGTATTGGTGTCATTTCTTTGAAATGCAAGTAGAATATTACACGCCGTCAAATTGGGCTTGGTTGGGACGGTCGGACGGTAAGCTATCTATTGCTCGTTGTCCGCAAGCCGCGCCTGTGGCTGTTGATATTCACCCTGCGACACTCAAGACGTCTCCTTCAGTGGCGGCTGAGACATGGAAGAGGAGGTCTGGTACTTCACGATTGCGGCCATCTCCTTCGCTCTAATAATTTGCCTAGTTCTCGGGTGTTCCTACCGACAGAAATCGAAACAGGAACCTCCCAGGCTGACCATTTTCGATGAGGACCTCATTATCATCATCATCTCGGCCGAAAGACGCCGACTCCTGGACATAAGCCTCCCCCAAGCGTCGCCACAGCGACCGGTCCTGTGCATCTTGCATCCATCGGATTCCCGCGACCCTCGCCAGGTCGTCGCTCCACCCTGTGGTAGGCCTTCCAACGCTGCGTCTTCCGTGAAGACCTGCTGGGAAAAAATCAAATATCAAAGTCAATATAAAGTAAAGATAAAGCCGTTTATGTCTCATGTAGATGCATCTGTTAACACTTGCAAGTAAATCAAAACCGACAAGGTGCTTTCCGTTGTCCTAGCACAAAACCGTTTTGTAGTTACATAACAATAATAAATATACTTGCCTACTTTTTTCCTACTCGGAAAATTCAAGCTACTTACATAAGAAAGTTTGTACGGAATCCTCGAACTTGCATTAGACTGCCTTATTTAAATATTTTAACTCTCATTAAAGCCCCGCTAACTTTCCACCACACTTTAAAACCTTATAAATATTATTTTTCCCAAGAACCCGTGCAATAAATTCAACCGCTCCCATTTCTTATTTCTTACAGAACGTTGTGTATAATTTATTACGGAAACCTAATAACAGATTGTTGTTCTGAGTTATATACGTAGACGTTTCTAGTCCGTGTTTTAGTATCCTAGATATGTCTGTAGATACAAAATGCTTCAATATACAATCAGTATTTGTTGTATACAAATTCATCATCATCATTTTAACCGAGAGAAGTCCACTGCTTCCCGTTGCGTCTCGACGCTCTAGCTACCGGACAGGTTTATTTTAAGGTCAGAAATCATACATGACTTCTCTCTCCCGCTCTTAGCGCTCTTGGAGCGAGAGGTCGTGTCCAACTTTTACTTACTAAAACTTTCCTTCTTTGCTTTGCGTCCGCTTCTGAAAGGAAACGTTAGGGGGATTTTCTTTCAGAAGCGAACCTATGGCCCCATTAGGTTTCGGCCCTACTAGTGTGTACCAGAGCGTTAGTCTGTCAGGTGTGTTTTTCATCCATCGAATGTGTTGAAAGTTTTCCAGTTTATATAAATAGGTATAGTTTTTATTGCCTTTATTCATTTATGAAAACTTTATAGCACACAAAGCTACAAAGGCGGAATTAATGCCTTTGGCGTTCACCAGTCGCTCCGTCGAGGAAAGGAGTTTTAGTTGCTCGATAAAATAATATGGGCTGGGTGGTTTATAAAATACCTAAGACTATCCTACGTCAAGCATCTTTCTCAAATAACCTGTGTAAGTTTACTAACTTCTTCCAGCAACTTTGACCACTGTAGGTACTTTCATAACTGTAGAAAATTATTCTAAAAGAATACACTTCCGGAATAAAATGTATCATTATAACATGCTATTCCAGTCTTGCCATGAAGTATCGTGTTACCCCAGTTAATGGGTTGTGGAGGTCTGGTAGGCAGCCGCTCCTCGTAAAATACTGGTATTCAGCAAAATCCGGCTTGACTGGAAGCCGACCCCAATATAGTTGGGAAAAGATGATGATGATGACGATATGCTATTCCAAGACTTGGTCTATCCTTATATAAAATGTCATCCAAATCCGTTCTGCCATTTGAGCGTGAAAGTGTTACGAACATTCATGCATACGCACAAATTTTGGCCTTATTTCCTCGGGTTTCGGCACCCAAGCTTTTACCGATTCGGCACTAATAGGTATTTTGGATGGTAGTAACCAATATAAAATCCTGATCCAAAATACCTATTGGTGCCGAATTTGGAATAGCTTGAGTGCCGAAACAGGAATACTTCGAGGATGGAGCACGTGTGCCTCGAAGTAACTCTTTACCAAAGGTTAATTGGTTAAGAATGCCTTGTTGCATTAAGTCCATCTATGTACCACTACTGCACATGAAGTTTAAATAAATAAGTAACCTATTCACCCTTGACTTATATCTCCAGGTTGTTACCATTAGCATAGCATCAGCCTTATAATGTTCCCACTGCTGGGACTCAGGCCTCCTCTCTGGGAGAGGGAATGGGCTGTAATCCACTACGCGGGCCCAGTGCGAGTTGATGGAAGCCATACTTCAAATTTTTGCTTTTAGGACATGCCGGTTTCCTCGCGACATTTTCCTTCTCCGTTTTGAGAGTAGCGGTGATGAATTAAATTACACAAAGTAATGCGCCTGGCTGGGTTTGAACCCGCGAACTAACTTGTAAATCGGAGCAGTTACTACTGGACCACCACTGCTCTAGTCATTAGTAGCCTGTTGTAGCCATTAGGAAACACAGAATCTGGCCAGAAACTTCTTTAAATTAATTTATCAGAAGCACAACAGTAAATCATTCATTTATATTACCAAATCAGCTTTTGTACAGAGATAGCGTGACCTCTGCCCGGGACCACACACAGACACATACAACAATCTCAAGCCAAGTATTTTGCCTACATAGCCATTATAATATCGCCTAGACCATAACGTCCAATAACTTCATAACTGCTATAGGAAACAGCGCGTCTGTTGTTCGTAAATGGATAGTTATAAAGATTATTATTCTGTGCGTTGCTTTACGATGGCAGTTAAAATGGCATAGAATAAGTGGGTTGGGAGATGCGAAGTTTTGTTGAGGTGGTCTAATTGGAAACTAGATCTTTATTACAATCCATATAGTATTGTAGATGGGCAATTTTAATAAACTAACAATTATGAAGTCTGACAGGAGAGAGTATAAGAGCTCTTTAATAATTTTTAGGGTTCTGTACTTAACACTAGAAGGGCCGGGCTTCATACTATACCTTCAAATACCGCAGCGGTCAATTTGACGGTAGAGATTCAGTTATAATACTTATTGAATTATTGCGTCTATTTCATTAAAATAAAATAAAAATAATATTAATATTTATTAATAATAAACAATTTTAGCTTTAAACTGAGTAACACTTGTAAAAAAAAACCTGAACAAGCCATCTCCGACTTCCAGCTCTTACGGTGTAGGTACTTGCGTGCCATTTGACATCTACACCAAATTTCGTTCCATCATAAAATTCAATAGTCTCAGGCAGCTTATTTTGATCAGTACCTATACTCACGTTGGGATGCAGAGTACTCAAAATAACAAAAAAAAATTCTGGTATTCCTTGATAGACAGTAAGAGTTGTATCGGTCTCTGAAACTTTTATATGAATTTACTTCGGAGTCTTCTGATGAAGAAGTGACCTGTACCGGCTAAAATTCTACAGCATGGGTTTCACAAACACAATTTGATAACTCGTCACCACTTTCATCACCTGACACATCTAGTTGTTTATCCCGATATTGCAACAGTTCTTGTACTTTTTGAGAAGACGGCAACTCATTTCTTTATAACAATTTACCACTGCTCACTAGACGAAACCATTGTCTACAGAGTGTAATGTAAACAATCTAAATAGAACAACGTACTCAGAATTCAACATAAATAAAAACAAAAGTACCTTCATTAGTTTGGAGAAATCATGGTATACAATTTTTATATGCCGTCACTTTGACGGTATGCGGTCTTAGTAGGTATTTGCAAACGAATCTCACATACAATATATAGTTTAATTTTTTTAAATGTAGATTTAGCCTAACAATAGCAAATTAGGAAAAGTCATTAAATATCAAAAGAAACAAAAACATAGTTTGTAAAATATTTAAGAATGAAATCGCCGTGCCGTCAAATTGACGGTCTTGGTCTTTCTAGTGTTAAAGGGTGCCAACGGGGCCCTATTACTAAGCCAGACAGGTGACCGACAGTCGGCTGTCTGTCCATCTATCAGCGGGTTTTATCGCAGAAACCGTAAGAGGTAGATTTTTTTACAGAATGTGTATTGCCACTTATTGCCACTAATAAAATAAAAATAAAAAGGCAGTTCCCATACAAAAAATGTTATTTTTTCGGAGCTTTTTTTAATTTTGCTTGATTTTAATGTATGTAGTGCAGAACACATCGTAACTCTAACTTGGTCAGCATTGTTAAAAATGGTACGCGCGGAAATTGGACATTCCACAGAAAATAGAAAGAACTCTTTTTAAATTAGTTCTCTCGCTCTGGGGTGGAGTGGGAGGGCGTGTCAGACTTTAAATGACTAAAACCCACTCCTATGTCCTTTGTTTGCATTTGATACAGGGCCCCGTGGTTCTTTTTCAGCTGCTACCGATCGTCTCCATGAGGACACGGCGGTGCTCCGCCCAAGCGGGGCAACCTCCAATGTATACTCCACTCTGTGGTGTCCCTCCTCCTCCAGGTGATTCACCTAATGATGATGATGATACTCGGGCTTTTCTTACGCAGAAAGAATCTTCACGCAAGTAAAATCGCATAAAAGATTGATTTTTGCGAATTTCACCACTATCGCTATACCAGTTCTTAGTTCAATTGCCAAAACACTAGTACTCACGTTAGTGGATCATTTATGTGACACTAGCACAAGCTACAAGTACCACCTGCCAGCTGATCACACAACTGTCACTTAACTGTAAGTTAGCACTTTACACAACAACAATGTCACAATACGCTGAAGTCCTTGCTGCTCAAAAGTCCCTCGAGGAAAACTTTTAGTTGTACGTTTCTTGGTTTGTAATACTTTTACCTTCTTTATCCTCAAAAAACCCTAAGATTTCTGGATTTTACGTGACAACGGTCAGCAAGAAATATGACAAGACAACTAGATTTATTCAGACCAAGAAAATATAGCTGGGCAAATGAAGGATAGCCTCCTCGTTAACTAATCCTTTTGTTCAAATGAGATTCTACCAGTTTTTTTATCATTTTTTCCTGCCTTATTAAAAGACGAGACCCAAGGGAGAAATTCGACAAGGAAATTAGGTGAGCTGAAGCGTTTTAATAGTAAATTGGACTACTCTGGGGTCTTCAGTAGTAATGGTGCATTCAGCTGAAAGAATCACTAAAAAACCTTTTGTGGTTTTGTGGTTAATAAAAAAAACCTCTTGGGCTCTGGAGTTCGAATCATCATTTTCAACATCATCTTTTCAGCAGAAAGACTGACTATTGGCCTCCCTGATGCAACTATGAACTACCCTGTGCGTCATGTCCATCAGATTCCCGCGACCCTCACCACGTCATCACTCTCTCAAAAAACTAAAAAAAATATGCGCTGGTGACGTAATCACTATCAAGACCCTCGACCCCCACGTCATCAAAAATAATCAAAGCAAGGATCGTCACCCTGTAGCCCTTAGTCCAGCAATTGGCCCCTTTGTATAATAAATATCATTTATCATTACCATTTATATACAAATGCATCATTTACTTTACTACCGCATTCCTAAAGCCCAAACTACCCCATTGCACATTTTCCCCCATCGCCAATTTGACGACAATACCCCTAAACCTTATGGCCTGCCTTATTAGCGTAACCCTTCTACCTGGTGACATAAAAATCAACGGCGTGAGGATACGAAAGACCCCCAATCATACCTTAACAGGCAATATATGAAATAATAAGAACCTTCTGCTTTATAGTCTTTGGCGTTTTATAGTACTTTTGGAGGGATTTTTTTAACCCTTCACACTCGTAAAGGGTCGACCCCTTTACGAGTGTGAAGGGTTAAAAAAATGGCCCCATGAAATGCCTAGCTTTTTAATAATAGCCAGTTAGGGGCGGATTCGAGGGTAGTTTTAGTTTAATAGCTTTTCATCTTGACGGACTATTGTATAGATTTCTTATGAGTTTTTGGATAAGAAAATTGTTGGTTTGATTTTGATTGGATTGGTCTACTTACTGATCTATGCCGGGGATGTGGGTTGGATTGCCATCCAAGACAAAATATTATGTGTATTGTGTGATAAACACGATTTGCGAGATGCACCGAACCGGTCGTTGTGGCAACGCTTGGAGGAGGCCTATGTCCAGCAGTGGTCGTCTTTTGGCTGAGATGACGATGATGATGATAAGCATGTTTATTTGTGATGTCTGGGTGTAAAAATCTATAACATGTAGGTTAGTGTAAGGTTAGTATGTAGTTACAAATATAAAAGTATGTTTATCAGTTGTCACAAGTTTGGGACAAGATGGCGTTGCCTTAAAGTTGTAGAATATTATTATTACTAAAAGAGAGATATAACAAAGTCTTTGAAAAATATTCAAGCAATCAATTTGAACCAATCAAACCGCTGCATTTAATTAATTGATTCCTATCTATCTTATTGCAAAATAAAATGGAAACTGAATTGAATTTGCTCGGAAAACCATTAGGTACAGACACTTTAAAAAATGACGGTTCAAGTAAATTTAATTTCTCTTTACGTTCTCTTTTCATTTTGCTTTTAACAGTTTTCATTACTGAATGAAGGTTTTTTTAAGGACATGTTTTGCTGTGGTACTCGTAATTATCACACGGAGGAGCACGGTAGATAATAACAGCCGCACGGGTCGATCTCTAAGGTTAAGCAATGCTTGCCAACAACAAACACAACGAGCAACACAACGAGTTTCCTTCGTGCCTCGGAAAGCACGTTAAACCGTAGGTCCCGGCTGTCATTTGTAGATCTTTGGCAGTTGTTACGGATAGTCAGAAGCCAGTAAATCTGACTCCAGTCTTGCCATGAAGTACCGTGTTACCCCAGTTAATGAGTTGTGGAGGGCTGGTAGGCAGCGGCTCCTCGTAAATTACTGGTATTCAGCAAAATTCGGCTTTACTGGAAAGCCGACCCCAACCCAAGTTGGGAAAAGGCTAAGCAGATGACATCATAATTTCAGCCAAAAGACATATTCTGCTGGACATTGGCCTACCCCACACATCACCACAACGCCGGTGCGTATCGCAAACATTGAATTCTCGTGACCCTGGCCAGGTCGTTTCGAAGTCTTTTTAGAAGGACTTCCAAACTCATTACTCCAGAACCTTTCGGCTCCATCGTCCATCTCTTTTTCGAGAATTGTTTCCTTCCCTGCATATAAGTTTGGCGATTCTTTGGGCTATGCCACCTTGGTTCTTATGTAACCTATGGGAATACAATAGATCGTGATACTGTCAGTGTTTACTGAGATGTAACCGACTTCAGTATAAAAAACCGCTATTTTTGTCAGACTTTTACTGACAAAACACAGGGTTTTTTCATTTTTTATTTATTTTGAGGATTGTGGTACCGCCTTCCTTGGAATCACTCGAGTCCCCAATCTGAGCGCCCGTGGTTTGGATGATTTATTTATTTATTTATTGTAAGCGGGGTTTCGGCGTGTTAGGCAGCGAGGCGGTTGCCTCCTCAATGCCTTCTTCTCCGAGTAGGATCAGCCATCTCACGTTCCCGCTCTGCTGCTTCCTTTTGGACCATTACGGTCTCACAAAAGGAGGCAACTTCCTTTCAGTTTTCTGGCTAAGCCAGCACCGGCCTCACTACTGCTAGCAGAGACAGATCTAGCCCGATCCTAGCGACCAAAACTCCACGCTCAGTGGTCCAAGCTGGACACTGTTCCAGCGTGTGCTGTGCAGAATCCACGGCTCCTCCACAATGGTGGCACTATCCACGGACGCGTAGTTTCATAGATGCGTCATCGTACGCTTGCATACAAAACTATGAAACTATCGACGAAGTGGTAACGTCGTGACGATGTGTCGTTGACAGTAGGCTAATTTCCCAGTTGACAGTCTACACTCAAAAAACAAATCCACAAACTGGTCATCAGTAGATTTCCATATCAGCCGTTAACAAATATTGTAATCCCAGTAAAGCATGTTACGCAAACTAGTTACATAATCAGTCTGTCTGTCCGTCCATTCAGATCACGCTCGGCGGTGATGTCATAGTATTGTTAGCTATATAGGTATGTATGTATGTAGTGGTATACGTATGCAGTCGGAAGGAGGATTTGTCGGAGTTTTTGGAAAAATTCTAGTAGGGTTATGTAATTGAAGATGCGGAAGCTAGCCTGTAGAAGTCGCAGCGTTAGAAGGTAGACTAATGATCTGGTTAGGGTTGCAGAAATGCGATATTCGTTATGCCAATACTTGGGTGATGCCTATGTCTAGTATTGGACGTCCTTTGGCTGAAATGATGATGATGAATTGAAGACCATTTTTCTAGACAAGAAAAGAAAGAAAAATATTTACGCCAATCCTTAAAGAATAGAATAGAATAAGCTTTATTGTACACCAAAAAGTAATAGTACAGTTTATACAATAGTTTAAATCAAAGAGATAAATGTGATGATGAATGATGGTTATTTTTTGGGTTTACCATTTTTTTAAGGTGGGAAATCTATTTACTTTTCCCGCTCTAGGGCGGTAAAAGACTGATACGAATTCCCGCTGATATCGAATCAGCGTTTTACTGACTAAAACCATACAGGCTATGTTCATTCAGTTCTCTTTTGGACCATGGGGAACCCTTTCAGAAGTCAACCCATGGGCCCAGTAGACTCAGCCCTGTTGGCGTATTTTCATACAGACGGTTTAATAAAACAAAAACTAAAGTTAAAAGAAAAAGGTTTTTTGTTGGAGTTTTTGCTCTACTTTCAACCCTTCTTGTGGGATTCCACTGGTAAGTACATGGTCAGTTTCTTTTTTTAAATAAAAAAAAACTAACTAAACTTTTATGTCCTCTCCGAGTGAAAATATTTTTTTTTAAGTGTCCAAAGTCAATTTTCCAATGAGACATTATGCAAAACCTCAATTTTTCCACTTAAACTACAACGTTCACGCTTAACCAAAGAAACAATGGAGTTAGAGCTAATAGTGCCTCTTTTACAGTCTAGCAGCCTTTTGTTCTTCACAGTTTGAACACAGTTTAGCATAAATCTATACCTATGTAGTAATGAAAAATATTATAACAATTTTGCGGTTTAAAAATGAGATGTAACCTCAATTTTATAGTAGTCATATGACTGGCAACAAAACCTCGCTGTCTGTTTCCACTTTTTGAGCATAGATGGCGCTAGTAGTGGGTATAAAAAAGAAGTATTTTAACAATAGCATTACTTATTGATTTAATTAAGTATGTAGATTCTTATTTTATTGTGTGCCAAGATAAAAATTGTAACAATGGGAACTTTCAAAATGCAAACAAAAATTGCCATCAAAATTTTAATAAATTGAGCAAAATAATTTTGGAAGTCTAGCATCCATCGGATTCCAGCGACCTTCGTCGGGTCATCGGTTACTTTGTGTTAGGTCTTCCAACGCTACGTCGTTCAGTACGTGGCTGCCACTCTGGACCTTTCGGCCTAATCGAACTTTTGAACCATAAGTTTAGAAAATATGAAAAAAATCTGCTTTTTACTTCTTTGTGGGAAAATTATTTTGAACTTGATGGGACGAAAAGTTTTTGAAAAGTTGGGGACACTTATTGTGACGGACGGGAAACTACGGAACCCTACACTGAGCGTGGCCCAATACGCTCTTGGCCGGTTTTTTATTTATATAGAAGTACTCACTTTATTGTATGACAAGATACAATAGGAAACTTAAACGTTGCAAACAAAAATAGGCCTTAAAAATAAATAATTATGTAAGTTGAGTAAAATAATTTTGGAAGTCTCGTATCCATCGGATTTCGGTGACCTTCATCAGTTCATCGGTTACTTTATGGGTGACTTTCCAACGCTACATCGTTCAGTACATGGCTGCCACTGTAGACCTTTCGACCCTATCGAGTATCTGTACCTACAGCGTTAGTACTCGGACGCCACTCTAGATCCTTCCGGTTCCTTTGAAATTTTGTTCTGCAAGCAATGTGAGCCCTGCCTTAAGAGGATAATGGACGTCTTTCGGCTGAAATTATGATGATAATGAATATAACTTTACAAGACGTAGTTTTTTTATTATATTTCGCATTTATGAGGTTTCCCTTCCACTTCTTAAGCGATGATATACACAAGTGTAACTGGAAAACAGATAATCTGAAAAGTTTGAGTTATACAGGGTTATTTTTCAATAACAGATTTCAGAAACACATTTTCACAGAGTGGTGAACCACTTTCACTATGGGACTAACGTCGTGATTTCAGAATCGGTCCCATAGTGAAAGTTTTTCATATTCATGAGCAGAACACCCAGTGAAAATTTGGCCGGTCATTGAAAAATAACCCGGTATTTACCATCATCCTTGCGTCCCTGCGGAGTGAAAGCTGAAAACCAGCGCTGGGTGCAGTGTGTGCCTGACGATCAACAGTTGCTTAGCTGGCGACCTTCTCGGTTCGGGCATGCTCAGCGCAATTTTATTATATACTGTGCTCTTTTTTTTGTTATTTTATGTTGTTGCCTATTGTAATGCCTGCGTATAAATTATATCCTTTTCTACATTTTATAATTATCTCAGCGTCCAAAATGCGGATGTTTGCATGCATATAGTATAATAATTTACGATATATTAAAGACAAACACAGATTTACTGCTACACTCATAGGAGTTGATGGGCCATGTAATGGTTAAACTATTACCTGAGCTTGGAATGCTACCTAAATCTATATTTTGAAAGTGGTAACGACACCGACGAACGAATATAATATTAGGTCGGGCAGTCGAGTACTTTGTGTAATTATAATAAAGCATCGATGCCACTGCTCACAAACCGCTGAAAGAAAATATCGCGAGGAAACCGGCATGTGTTTTAAGCAGACATACGAAGACATGTGACACCCACCCGCCTGGGACCGAGTGGTGAATTTTCAAATTTAAATTTTAAAAAAAGTCAAAGCACTACATGGGCACTTATAAAACATTAGAAACTAGCGCTCAGTTTCAATTGGTCTTTTCCTATGACGAAGAACCGGCAAGAAACCCCAAGAAACTCCAATCATAGTTTATTCCGTCCCCTAGAGAGAAGGTTTGAGTCCCTGTAGTGGAAACATTATAAAACTGCTTATGCTTAAGCTATGTTTTAAATATTAACCCTTTTCGTAACAAAAGGCTGAAACTTTGGAGTTATGCCTTTAGTTACTTTTGGCAGTAAACAAAAAACGAAAAGTTTTGCGAATAAATAATTTGGAGCTTTAAGGAAACGCTGAGTTATAATAACAATTTTTCGTCGTAGGTACAGCAAGATTGAAATACACAGGTCAGGATCGTGTTAGCAAATAGAAGCCTATTGGGGCAGATGCCTGCTTAGGCCACGAGAATTTTTGAAAGAGATACCATGGACCTGAAACGCAAAGAGCAATAAAAGGATACAGGTCAGTTAAGCAAGACTGATGCCAGATTGGCAGTGGGCAGGGCGTATTGCTCGTAGAACGGATGGTCGATGGAGACGGAAGGTTCTGGAGTGGCGGCCACGTACCGGAAGACGTAGCTTTGGAAGGCCTCCCACAAGGTGGACCGACGATCTGGCAACGGGTTGCGGGAATCCGATGGATGCCAGACGTACAGGACCGGTCGCTGTGGCGACGCTTGGTGGAGGCCTATGTCCAGCAGTGGACGTCTTTCGGCTGAAATGATGATGATGATGATAATGTTGTCAGATTTGGTGATTTTTGACTAATCAGATCAACTGTCACAGGTCTAGAAATTAAAAGACAACCAATCAGACAGATTTTCTGGCATCTTTGTAGCTTTTTTGCAGAAAATTAATCAGATAATTTAATTCAGCATTTTCCAAAACGGCCACCCAAACAGGAACTATCTAGTATCTTTACGTCTCTCCACCATTTAAACTGAGACACATGAAAGTCGTGTTTCAACCATTAACCTCTTTGACTGACATTTGACTAAATGCTAGATAACGTAAACTGTCACCTAGTGATCCCGAAAAGGCTAAATACGAGCCTATTGCAAAATATTTAGAGCAACTGTAGGCTTGGACTTGAGTAAAAGTGTACTGTATAACTGACAAACGTATTTCCAAAAAAACTGTCAAAGAATTTACAAGGAATTTTGTGTCGTATTATGTCGTCATTTGGGGGCTTTTGCCATAATCGCCAAACTAAAGTGGCAGTGGGCAGGGCACATTGCTCATAGAACGGATAGTCGATGGGGACGAAAGGTTCTGGAGTGGTTGCCACGTATCGGAAGACGCAGCGCTGGCAGGCCTCCTACAAGGTGGACCGACGACCTGACGTCGTCGGTTGTTCGCGCTAGTGAAGTACTGGATCCGCGGCCCTGCATGGTTCGCGTGTCGACGCACGCGCAGTACGCCGACAAGTGACGAAGGTAGCCGACGGCGCCTGAACAGCAACTCCAACTCAATAAGCCATGATGTGGTCGACGATGGAGCACGCTTGCCTAGAAGTAACCTATTCACACTTTTTTAGGTGTCTATCTATCGGAGCTAAATCCGGCTTGACTGGAAACCGACCCCAATATAGTTGGGAAAAGGCTAGGTAGATTATGATGATTTATCGGAGCGGTGGTGCATTACCACAATGTAGGTCTCGCGAAAATAAAAATAAAAGACAGGTGACGGTTGCTGGGGCAGGAATTACCTTATTTTTTCTATGAATCATAATGAACCAGATCTTGACATCCCAAGAATTTGGTTTAGTCACAATGGTTGATTCATTTGTATTTATCAGGAAAACAAATTAACTTTACCTGGGAGTTACCTTTATGTCAGTTTGAAAGAGTCACGAAATCATTCAAGGAATTCTGTGCTATATGGTAACTCACCATCATCATTTCCAATATACGCTATATTCTCCATTCGCCAACTTCAGGAGAAAAGCAGAGAACAATGTCGACCTCTGTTTCTCTGTTTTGTCGATCTCGAAAAGGCTTTCGATAGTGTGCCTAGAGAAGCTCTTTGGGTCCTGCTTATTAAACTAGGATGCTCTGAAAAGTTTGTAAGAATAATGCGACTCCTGCATGACGATATGTCCTGTTGCGTTACGGTAGAAGGCAAGCAATCAGACTATTTTAATGTCACCTGTGGCGTGAAGCAAGGGTGTGTACTTGCACCTACACTCTTTGCCTTGTACTTGGCCGTCGTCATTCGGGAAACCTTGGAGCGAATTTCGGAAGGTATTCGAATTCGTTTCCGAACTGATGGCAATATATTCAATCTTGCCAGGTTAAGGGCTCGCACAAAGGTTTCTTACAGTACTATCACAGAGATCATGTACGCTGATGACCTGTGTTTTGTGGCAGATACTTGCGATGGTTTGCAGGCGCTGATAACTGGACTGAATGATGTTTGTTGTAAGTTTGGACTTACAATAAATGTCAAAAAAACCGAAATTATGGTCATGGGTGAAGACGATCTACAGGTAGCCCCAGACATTTTGGTCGGCGCTAGTAAATTGAAGCAAGTGCAGAGCTTCAGGTATCTTGGCAGCATGATCACAGGCAAAGGAGATCTTGAAGTTGAGGTTAATCGGAGGATTTGTGCAGCAGCAGCAGCGTTTGGCAAACTGCAGCCCAAAGTTTTTCGTTCGCATGATCTCAAATTGAAAACAAAAATCGCTGTATACATGGCCATAGTTCTTCCAAATCTGCTGTACTCATCGGAGACGTGGTGCCTGTATCGAAAACACATACGGACCTTGGACAAATTCCACCTCAAATGCCTCCGAAACATTATGGACATCAAATGGTCAGATCGTGTTAGAAACACAAACGTCCTAAGGAGAGCCAAGGTCATGGGCATTGAAGCCTACTTGATGAGACGGCAGCTCAGGTGGTGTGGGCATATCTCTAGGATGCCTGAACAGAGATTGGCGAAGCGTATCTTCTATTCTGAACTCCAGCAAGGAAAACGAAATCGTGGTGGACAGTTTCTACGCTTTAAGGATGTTCAGAATAGACACATGAAGAGATGCGGTATTGACCCCGCCACTTGGGAGAAACAGGCACAAGATCGGTCTGAATGGAGACGCCATGTACAGCAAAGCGTATACGCTTTTGAAGATAAGAGGAGGTTAGAATTGGACCGGAAACGCGATGAACTCAAAGCTAGGCCACCAGTAGCTATAGTTTATCATGTCGTAATGGCGCTCTGACATGTCCACTTTGTGCTCGGAGTTTTTCGGCCAAAGTTGGATATGCAAGCCACATGAGGGCGCATAACAGAGCTGCAAATCAGAGCTCACAACCACCATAAGAAGTCATCGAATGCGGTCGCTGTGGCCGAAATTGGCTAGATGGCATCATCATCATCATCATCATCATTTCCAATAGATGTCCACTGTTGGACATGG
The DNA here is from genome assembly GCA_030763345.1 of Mythimna separata. Taxonomy (NCBI): domain Eukaryota; kingdom Metazoa; phylum Arthropoda; class Insecta; order Lepidoptera; family Noctuidae; genus Mythimna; species Mythimna separata. The sequence continues at coordinate 13,217,173 of CM061192.1, forward strand.
GCCTCCCCAAATGTTTCCACAATGAACGGTCCTATGCGTCTCGCATAGACCAAATTCCCTCAACCCTTACCAAGCTATCGGTCCACATCGTAGGTGGCCTTCCAACGCTGCGGATTCCAGTGAAGATCATTTCGGTTCTAACGGCCATTTGTTCTGTGAGCAAAATGCCCTGCCCACTGCCATAGTGGGTTCAGGGACAATCGTGGGATGGTAAAATGTTCAAGGCTTCTGCGAGTTGCCTTTGACCCATTGTATGAGGTCCAAAGGCCCAGTAGGCGCGGACTCCAAGGTCCTAAATGATGTATGAAAACTTTATACTTATGAAATTACTATACTCCGTCGGTTTAGGTAGTTAACTAAATGTAAACAATCTTGGCATGTCTTTTTATCTAGTTGTCTATAAATTGTATGTAAAAATCTTTGCGACTAGGTATTTACCTAAATCGATGTTAGCTAATAAACTATGTAAATTTAAATAATCTTCGTGTATATTATATACAACATCTTTAATATTAAAAGACATACCAAGATTGTTTACCTTTAGTTAACTACCTAAACCGACGGAGTATAGTTATGATTTATTTTTACAACGTTTCCACACTGCGAATTTCTCATGTATTTGATGTATTGCGGGTGTAATTTCGAACATAAAAACACTTGATATTTACACGGCTGAGTTCATATTTTCATCTAAAACATACGACAGCCTCAAAGATTGACCTATAAGAAGCCACGCACAAAAAAATCATTGCCCAAACAAAATAAAACAGCCTACCAACTAAACCATCATGCCAAATAAGGCTATAAAGCCTATGACCACCAGCGACCTAAAAGTACCGTGTGCATTGACATTCATCTCAAATGTTGCCATATTTATAGATAGGTACCACAGACTCTGTCAGACCTACGCAATATGATCTTGGAACCATATTTGGTCGATCACGACGCAAGCGTGACGTTGGTATAGATAAACTTGAACTTAGGTATGTAAGTATTTTGTTCTGCGTCTTTATTTACGTGGGATTCGGGACGAGAGAAACGTTTTGTATGAATTATTTCTTTTTTAATGGAAAATTGTCTTGTAGCGACATCTATGTCGCCGTATAGGAACTAAGCTACCAAATCTTGCATCGCGGTATCAAGTTCTCCACTCGATTAGAACATAATATACACTTATACAGGAATCTGAACAACACCTATATGGTTGGAGGATCCTCCCTTTTTAACGGAATGTGGGACTTTAAACTCTGTTCCGCATAGCTCAAAACTTTTCTTTAACTATAAATTTGGTGGACATTTAGAGCTAGCAGGCATCAAACTTAATGCACCTCGGCTATTTTGCTGACATCTCTTTGAGGTCTTACCACCGTATCTTGTTTAATACCTATCCTGTCTAAACCTAAGCGGATATCGCTACCGTTATTGGTAGCGTTTACTTGCGAAACTATTTCCGTTCATTCGTCCTCCTTTTTTTTTTCCAGAAAAAAGTTACTTTTTCTGGGACAAGCTTCAGAAGCGAACTCTCTTTTTTTTCTTTCACATCATTTTACAACCGCACTAGTCGTGAAAAATTACTATACAGTAAACGCCTGACCTATTTAAAAGATATCATCAATAATGTATGTATGTCCTTCACGAATTTCCCTTCTCTACGTGTCTGCCATCCGTCTCGTAAATTCTTATTGTTAATCGTCTTTCATTAATTCGACTACAATCAGTGTAAACATCCTCCTCGTCTTACTGACCTTGGGCTGCAAACTCAATCCCATTTAAACAGCCATCCCTGGTCAGTCCACCTTTCGGCTCCACCGACCATTGGTTTTGCCAGCAATGTAACATGCCCAATTGCCCAATGTTGCTTAAGTTTTGCGATTTTTCGGGCTATGTCGGTAAATTTGGTTCTTCTGAGGTTATGTTCATTTCTGATGCGATCGCGCAAGAAAACTCCAAGCATAGCCCTTTCCATTGCTTTATTTGGTTTTAAGCCTTTATAATATTAAGCCGCATATAATTATCATAAATTTTTTATGGGTCTAGTTACCTGAAATAAATAAATTATTATTATTGCTCTTTGAATGACTTTAAGCTGCCTGATAAGTTTTACACGAAGGATATTACATAATCCGTAGATTATAATTATAGTATAAGTAATTATTTTTGAACTCGATCAATAAAGTAATTCTATTTTTTAAGTGTTTAGTAGGCGTAGTATTTACATAGTCGTGATGTTTCGATAATGTATTCAATACATTCAGATCCGGTTAGTTTACGTTGTAAATTCGTATTTTTGTATAGCCTGGGAATCAAGTCATACTTAAATGAATTGATCGTTTCCAAGGGATAAGACAAAAGACCGTTCGTTGTGACGTCACTTGGGGAGGCCTTTATCCAACAGTGGATGTCCATCGACTGAAGTTATGATGATGATTAAGACAGATTTATTCCATCCATGTTTTGTTTCAAAGACGAAAGCATTGACGGGTACCATCGTTGGAAAACCTGCTTTCTAGACCAAAATATTCAAAGTATAAAATATATTGTGACGTTCCCCACCACTTGGTGTTAGATCAAAGATCCTCTCTATAAGGACAATATCTAGATATGTCCTAGCACTAGCAATATTGTGCCTAATTATGCTGATTGTGCCTGTTTTTAAAAAACTCGTTAAAGAACATTACCTACTTGTCGCTGTGAGTGTCGATAGTCATAATTTATATTTCTGTTTGTAGTTTTGATTATGTATGTATAGGTATATGTATTTATTATATACCATATGTATATATCTATGTATCTATTATAATATATATATATATAATATGTAAAATACTGGTATTGTCACACCAACGACAGCCCCATTTCTTGTCAAGACAATCTCTGTCCATTCCAGGTTGCCTGGAAGAGATCGCGGAATGCGATAAGGCCGCCCATTGTATGTGTTTTAGTTTTAAGTTTTCTTTGTTGTAATAATAATTGGTGTACAATAAAGCGTATAATAAATAAATAATAAATAAATTGCTACAAAATTGGCACATTAATTAAATTATGTATTATGATCTTAGTATTGAGGAAAATATTAAATAAGTCGTTAAAACTAAAGAAAAAACATAAATCTCAAAAGCACAATGCATGATTATATGCAATTGTAACTTCCTGACAACATGTCACACTACCTAATATTCAAAATAAAGGGGTAAGATAAATTGTATGTGTGAGAGAGTATGTTTGTTAATCAATCACGGTTCACACGACGATGAACTTCTTCTTCTTCTTCTCGAATCGAAGGTAAACTTGTCAATTTTTTTTTACCAGTAGGTAGCTACGTTGATTAAGTCCTCCAAAGTGCAGGTGTCCGGGCACTTGGGGCACTCCAAAAGGTGGCTCATGTTTTGAGTAGAAGCACCACACTCACATTGAATATCCGACTGGTCTATAAAAACCCCATTTGGCCAAATTGTGCTTGCAGCGACCTACCTGGGTGCGCAACCGATTCAGTGCTTTCCATACAGGCCACTGCAGTTCACGACCAGGCGGGAGATGTTCTTGGGGTTTCAAGAAGTCGGATGGTGGAAGACTATGTTCCTCCCAAAGCCTTATTCTTTCCCTGGAAGAAGGGTCAAGTATGGCTTGTGGTCCACGTAAAAAGCTCTTTCGGCTAATAACTAATTTCGTTGGACGGCACGGCTAGCGCAGTGGTTAAGCGATTGACTGCTGCGTTGCGTGTCCCGGGTTCGATTCCCGCACGGAACAATTATTTGTATGATCTACAGATAGTTGTTCCTGGTCTGGGCGTCTTGTGTATGTGAGTTTTCATGTTTGTAAACGCACCCACGATACAGGAGTAATTCCTAGTGTGGGGCAAAGTTTAAAAAAAAAATTGCATGCATTTTTTCACATAAATAAATGTCCTTAAATAGAATACAGTTTACTTTTTATACCCGAGACTATGTTCCCTTGAGATACATTTTATCTTCCACACAGGCGAAGCCACTGTCAAAAGCTAGTTAATAATAACTTCTCAGTGTAATCAAGTTAAAGTAAGGGCTGACAGAAAAACAGCTGTTTAACAAACGATAGTACAATGAACTCGACTTTAAAGTCATCTGATCGCCCATTTGAGAGTGCGTGGTTCCATTGTCGCACGACACGGTTTTAAAAAATGATCTTGTAATACTTTGACGTGCCGTCGTCATTTTTGTTAAGTAAGAGTTTATTTAGTCGGGTTTCTTCTATTAGGGTCCTTTAATGTTTTTTTTTTTTAGCAGCGTATATACATTCTGTGACAATTTAAACATTCTACCTCCTGCGATTTATGAAATTCAGTTTGCTAACAGACTGACGGACGGAAAGATAGTGAAGGCTTCGTAATAGCAACCAGTTATAATAGCACCTTTGTGGTTTAAAACCCTAAAACAATTTCTACAATGGTACAAAATTCTGCTAGTATTACCATGAGGAATAATGTACTTTTCTAAACTGCCTGTCCTTGAATTTTCATAATCATCATCTTTCTGCCCTTGTCTCTTCACGTCCTCGTTCTTCTGCACGTCCTCAAATAATAATTTGAGGACGTGCACCGTCCTCAAATAATAAGAGATACATTCTTCTTTAGACACGATAATCTCTTCTATCACCAATAGGTGCGTACGCTATCACTTACATTCTTTTCTTTCATATCTCCTCTCAAACAAACCATCCATGTTTTCTCTGACTTCCTACTACCACTACAGCCATCACCATTATACTCATAAAGAGTAACGGTTCACTTTTTTGTCTTCTTTTCTCCATAAGAAACAATGAATTAGGACCATGTAAGAGCGTTTTCACATTATCCGATCCGATATCGGTGTCGGACGCCGATACGATATCGGAGTAAGTAAAATGTATAAAATGCCGTGCTCGGATATCCGATATCGGGCCGGACAATATGAAAGACAGGTACATATTATTTCATACATTTTACTTACCCCGATATCGTATCGGCATCCGATACCGATATCGGATCGGAAAATGTGAAAACGGTCTAACTAGCTTCGGTCACTTCATAATGTGCCCATTTAGGCCTAACCCTGGGTAAAATGTAAGAGGACCCCGGGACTCAGGCAAAGAAGGAACAGGAGTAGGCTTTAGTCAGTAAAAGTCTGATACGCCCTCCCATTCCGCCCAAAGCCACATTGTCTAAAACCAAATATTTTTAAATTCATTGGAATCATTACAAATTACCGGACATGATTAATCTAAATAGTCGTGAGGCAGTGGAGCCAGTACGTGGCAAGTCACGCCCCAGCAAGTTACCTTGATCGAGTGAACGCGGCACATCCGTATCGCCACACGAAATAGAGCAAACCATCCACTTTACTGGCCCAAGTGCTTGAATTATTTGCCTAGCCTGCGTGCCTTGAGAAGACAGACGATTCACACGACGCGACGTAGGGTAAATGCTAAAGATAGCATTCTATCTATACTAATATTTTAAAGAGGTAAAATTTGTAAGTTTGTAGGTTTGTAAGTTTGTATGTAGGGGGTAATCCCTGGAACTACTGGTCCGATTTAAAAAAATCTTTCAGTGTTAGATAGCCCATTTATCGAAGAATGCTATAGGCTATATACCATCACGCTACGACCCACGGGAGCGGAGCAGTAACGAAAAATGCGGGTGAAACCGCAGGGGACAGCTAGTTAGTGATACATTTGCTGCCAAATACTTTAAAAATATGGGAATGTGTTATATCCGCGTTCTGAAAAAACTCACACTAGAACAGAAGAAGTCAATGGATGAGTTCCCAACTCAAAAAACAACCGCAGCGCTGGACACAACAAGCAACTGAAGGAATACAGGTAGGTTTTATTCAGTAAAAGTGTGACATTCCCTTTCACTCCTCGCACGGGAGAAATTATTAGATGAAGCACGCTTCCTCCTTCCAGTTCTGGTGAAATCTGTCTAGTTCGTTCCATTATCTCCCTCGCGGTCTGCTCTTGTCTTTTCTTTAAACTATTTTTTTATGTAGGAGTAGAGGTTTTTTCGTGTTTTCATGTCCAAAGCCTGAACCTTTAAAAAAAACCAAGTACCAACTACCCAACTTTTCCTAATTAATAATTCAAACATATTTCCTAACATACCAACAGTTCGATAAAAGAAAGAATCGTGAGAATTTGTACAGGCCCAGCAATAAATTATGGACGTCTGTCGCTGTGAACAGAAGCAGCTGTCATTTGATTGGTCGGCCGGAACACACACTGTAGCGGGGTACCCACTACATGAAACATGCACGATGATTGCCGATGGACGGTTCAAAAAGCCATTTATGTGACTTTTAGGTGGGTACTCTGATTCGGGTTGATTTTTTCACTTTGTGACTTTTTAAATTGGCAGTTTGTTTAATGGGTATTCAGGGTATTTTGTAGGGGAACCAGTGAATAGAGTGACATGAATTGAGGTAACTTTATTTTGCATCAGGTTTTTTTGTTATCACATCAGGTTTAGTTTTACTTTCCTACCACTAACTTACAATTGGAACCGTGCACCAGCTTCTATGTCTATCAGATTACCGCAACCCTGACCAGCCCATCGGTTCGCCTTGTGGGAGGCCTTCGAATGCTGCGTCGTCCAGTACGTGGTCGCCACTCCAGAATCTTTCGTCCACATCAGCTATCACCTACGAGCAATGTACCCTGCCTACTGCTTCACAAGACCGGACGTGGTGGCGACGCTTGGGGGTGGCGTATTCAGCACTGGACGTCTTTCGGCCGAAGTTTTGATGATGATGACTAGCTTCTAATGCTTTATAAGTACAGTAAGTATTAAAATATTTTATGAAATTTGTCAATTTTTGACAAATCTTAAGTTTAGTTGTTCTGTAAGTCACCAATTTTGTGCACTGTATACTGACATTAACCATTATAATATCACTAGAGCCTTTACTGCCCAAGCCGCTATTGCACAAACGTCTACCCTATCATTGCCTGTATCTAAGCTATCTACAGCGATTATTAGCACACTGATAAACGATCGGTTGGCCGTACTAAGTGACATAGCGACATTATCATGCCTCGCACGGCCGTCGCGGCGGCAGTCAGTGAATGCGTGTGTAAACCTTGAGCTGGTACACTTGAGTGCATTTGTATTGAGCTATTGTTGATTTGAATAGAATATATAATAATTTATTAATTTAGACAACTGTTGGTCCACATAATATGTTAGTAGCACTTATATTTATGAGGAGCTCGTGGCTAGATAATAACAGCCGCACAAGTCGATCTTCAAGGTTAAGCGACGCTTGCCTAGATTGGTCTGTGGATGGGTGACCATCTTAACATAACGAGTTTCCCTCTGTGCCTCGGAAAGCACGTTAAGCCGTTGGTCCCGGCTGTCATTTGGAGATCTTTGGCAGTCGTTACGTCAGAAGCCAAGCCAAGCTTCTTTCTTTCTAATGGGTTGTGGAGGTCTGGTAGGCAGCCGCTCCTTGTAAAATACTGGTATTCAGCTAAATCCGGCGTGACTTCCAGTCACGTTGGATTTAGCTACGGATTTTACTACTATTTAGCCGACCCCAATATAGTTGGGAAAAGGCTAGGCAGATGATGATGATGATGACATATATTTATGTTAGTACAGGAGCTCAATGATATTTTACAATAATAATTAACATTTGATGAAATTAAATCAAAATTTTTATTAAATTAAAAATGTCACTACGTTAAATTAAATGTCAAGTTAAAAAAAAAAAAATGATTATAGGAGAAGAAACAAACAAACCAAATATAGGTGAGCAATGGTGGCCCCGTGGTAACTGTCCCATCCTGCAAGTTGTAGGTCGCAGGTTTAAACCCAGCCAGGCGCATTAATTTGTGTAATTTATTTCATCACCGCTGCTCTCAAAAATGATGAAGGTAAACATCGTGAGGAAACGAGCATGTCCTAGAACCTAAAATTTGAAGACATGTGACATCCACCAACCCGCACTGGGCCCGCATGGTGGATTACGGCCCATTTCCTCTCCTAGAGAGGAGGCCTGAGTCTTTTTTTTTTTTTTTATTATTCATAGTGATTCATATAGATAGTGGTCAAACGCGAGCCGTTTGACCACTATCTCACCTGATGGTAAGCGATGATGTGGCCGACGATGGAGCACGCTTGCCTAGAAGTAACCTATTCACTCTTGACTTGAAGACTCCTAAGTTGTAGCTATCGGGAAACACAGACTCCGGCAGGGAATTCCACTCCTTAGCTGTACGCATAATAAATGTGTTCCCAAAACGCTTTGTGCGTATGGGTGGCATGTTCACCATATACCGATGGCGCATCGCCGTACGCCTTGTGGTCCGATGATGGAAAGGACTTGACGGAATTAAATTGTGTAATTCCTGTGCACACTCCCCGAAGTGTAAACGATAGAAAACCGACAGGCCAGCAACTCGGCGCCGATGCCCAAGACTTTGGAGTTTCGACTCAACAAGTGCATCATTACCGATGATCTTCTTGGCTCGCCTCTCAATCGACTCAAGTGCATCAAGCTGGTATTTGGCAGACCCATCCCAAAGATGAGAGCAGTACTCCATACACGATCGAACTTGCGCTTTGTAAAGGTTGAGCAGCTGTTCCGGCGTAAAGTACCGTCTCACCTTTGCTAAGATCCCCAATTTTTTAGCAGCCAGCTGGGCTTTTGCCTCGATGTATGAGCCGAAGTTGAGAGTAGACGAGAGTGTTACTCCAAGAAGCTCAAGGCGATCGGTTATCGAAACGGTTACACTCCGGAAAGATGGAGCCGGGTGGAATTGACTCCGTTTAGCGGAAAAAAGACACGCCTGGGTTTTAGCAGCATTGAACTTGACCAGTTTGGCTTCGCCCCAATCAGAGACCGCCTTCAAGGACGAGTTCAAGCGCTCAACCATAGCGTCTCGGTAAGACTGGATCTGTGACCCACTAGCGCGTGCGTCGGAAACGTATCTCTCAGCAACAGTGCTGGCGTCTGCATACCCAAAGGTACCGGGCTTAAGTAGACAGTCTCAGTGGTAACATTACAAGGCCGATAATGTTAACATAGGAATAACATTTATTGTACATCAAAATACTAACAATTTCGCAGAATCTTAAATCTATGGGTACAATGGCGGTCTTATCGCTAACAGTGATATCTTCCAGACAACCCTAAGATAGACTATAAGAACATGAATGATTTATAGCGAAGTCTTCATTCTTTACTAAACTTTTTTTTAAATATAAACTAGTGCTTGACCACGAACCCACCTGATAGTAAGCTGTGATGCAGTCTTAGATGGTGAGGCGCACTAGTTTATTAAAAGTCTATTCATTCTAGCCTTGAAGACATCCAAATTATAATCGGACGGGAAGACCGCAGCAGGCAAATTGTTCCAGTCCTTCGATGTGCGCGGTATAAATGACGAACTGAAACGCTTAGTCCGGACCGTAGAGGTTTCGACAACGTAAGGGTGGATACTCGCCGTACGACGGTTTGTCCGAAAATGCTTAAAAAAATAATGCTTTGAAGATTGTGGTCAAAGAAGTAGTTGATAGGCTTATTCCAGTTCTAGTCAGAGAGAAAAATTTTACCCATTTTTAGGCTTCCATACCTAAAAGTGGTCTTCGCTACAGGAGCTAAGCACGAGCGGAGCACAAAACGAGCTCCATTTCGTGTAGTCTCTCGTGCTGGGCGTTTTTAGAGTCGGTCTACACTACACGAATTGGAGTCGGCTCGTGCTACGGTTGTGCTGTGTTCCTGTTGTGTAGACCAATCTTTAGATGGCAAAAACAGAACACTTTGTCGTCGTCCGACTGTCTATCTGTCTGTCTATCAAGACCTTTATTCTCAGGAACACGTCGAGGTATGAAACTAAAATTAATATCAACTATTCCTAAACTTGCGATGACGGCTTTTCCACCCAGCAATCACTAGCACACTATAAATTTCCACACTTCCTCACACGACGCAAACTTTATCACGAAACATCAAACAAAGCAAAACTCCACGCTAAAACTTTACTTTACTAAAGGTAGTATTTGCTTCTTAGCGACTGCGACCCGCGACCGCAACAGAGTCATCTGACCTACTGCTTAGTATGGATTTGTATCGCATCAGTCGCGTGACGCAGTCGCCTTTTTTATTTAGTTCTCCATTTAAATACGTACTAAGCACTGTAGGCGCGCCGCAAGCAGGCGGTGAGTAATAGGTAGTTCGCCGTCGGGACGTCCTGTAACAGTCCGGACCAATGCCATGTCATCGACGGCATCGGGAGCGGCGACCTCTCGCGCCGGGCCCTGGTTCAGGCCATGGTCCGGAGCGAGGAGGGTTGGCATGCGGTCGCCTCCTTCTGCGAAGCAGTGATGCTCGTGAAGGAGGCTGCTGACCGCGAGCGCGTGAGGGAACGGTCCTCACGCCGCCGCCGCCGAGATCCCGATCCCGATTTCCGACCACCGTAGGCGCGGGTTCGCGGACGGCGAGCACTGGGTAGCTCGCTGTCCGGCAGTCTGGAAATAATCTGGACCGAGCCCAGTCGTCAACGGCGCGTTCTGTTCCACGCGCGCCTCAAGGAGATGTCAGCAAACTGTAGGGGCCCGGTAGGGCCGAAGCCTCTGGGGGGAACATGTGGTATTCCTAACGGTTGATACCGAGTCCCCCCCAGAACGAAGGCAATGAAGGAACGGGGTAGGGGTTTAGTCAGTAAGAGTCTGACACGCCCAAGAGCGGGGGAAGTCATTCTGATGATTCCCCTACCAGAAAAAAAAAAAAAAAAATGTCATCGACGGCACTTATTGTTCCACGCGCGCCTTAAAAATACTTATGTCAGCAAACCGTAGGGGCCCGACTGGGTAGCAACCTACTGGGGTCCTGGGTTGAAGAAATTCAACCCCGGGACCCTGCTGTGCTATTCTCTAAGAAATCAGCCTTGGGCACAGCGCTGCCGCAGCGGCGAAATACAAATTGGTATTCTCTAAACTGTAGAAGCTACACTAGCGCAATTGACAATGATAGTTCTTCATACATTCTGCGTTCGCTGTTTGAAGGCTGTCTTGACGTCGAGCTCGTCACAGCTTACAACCTAGAAAAGTGGTAAAAAAGGAACAGGAGTGAGTCTGTTTTAGTAAGTAGAAATCTGACACGCACTCCTGCTCAGTCCGGAACGTGAGAAGTCATTTTTGTGATCTCCTACCTTAAACCTACTTCTCCTTACTACTCTCCACTGCTTAGTATCATTGCGTCATGTGACCCAGTAGCATCCGCGGGTCGCAGTCGCGCGTCGCGGTCGCTCAGAACCCAATGCGACCTCTATGTAAACTAAAACGCAAGACTTCCGCCATCACATCGATTCGACGGTGCGCTCCGTTAATTTGACAGGCAGAGTATGGGTCTCAGTAATTTGACAACTGATATTTTTGAGTCTCGGGAATGTATAGTGAGAATTTGTGTGTGTGTGTCTTAATAATTTAGCGCAGAATATAATGCAAAGAGAATTTTGATGAAATCTGAGTAGTTTTGAATATTTTAGATATAAGTACTCATGCATTGAATAGTAGTGGCGCTAGTGACTGAAAAGTTGAAAGTTCATATGCTCATGTGAAGAAGAAGGATGAAACGCATGCTACTAAAATAATTGATCGATTGTGGAAGTGAAAAACTGATGAATGAAATGGATTATGTGAGGAGTGATATGAAAGAATAGGGAGTTAGTGTGAGGAGCTCGTGACTAGATAATAACAGCCGCACAGGTCGATCTTCAAGGTTAAGCAACGCTTGCCTAGGTTGGTCTGTGGATGGGTGATCATCTTAACATAACGAGTTTCCTCCGTGCCTCGGAAAGCACGTTAAGCCGTGGGTCCCGGCTGTCATTTGTAGATCTTTGGCAGTCGTTACAACACGGTACTTTATGGCAAGGCTGGAGTCAGATTTACTGACTTATGACTATCCGTAACGACTGCCAAAGATCTACATATGACAACCGGGACCTACGCCTTAACGTGCTTTCCGAGGCATGGAGGAATCTTGTTATGTTAAGATGGTCACCCATCCACAGACCAACTTTGGTCAGCGTTGCTTAACCTTGAAAATCGACCCGTGCGACTGTTATTATCTAGCCACGAGCTCCTCTACCACCTACGTGTGTACCATTCGTTCAAATTCTAATCTAACAAAATTAAATCACAGCTTACCATTTGCATTACGTCCGTGACTGTACAACAAATCCGTATTTGGTATCAGGATTCAGGATGTGAATGAATTAAACACAAACTAATATCTTTAATTCATTTTTAGATAGCCTAGCAGACATTTTACATGCTAATTTGGCAATACTATATAATAGACATAGAATTTAAAACTTGGCTTGCATGTCAAGGAGGTTCTTTGGTCTGGGTTACCGTTATTTGGGGTCGCCAAACTGTCTGCAAGGGTACATACAAGGATACCACCGTGTCCTTGTAAAGGTAATAAGTAGTAGTAAATATCTGTAATGGTGTGTAACTGTCTTGGTAAATGGTATGAAGTTATAGGGCATGGGTTCTGAAAGCAGTCACCTTCATCTGCGACACAGTAATGCTTGGCTTTGGTTTGAGGACGATATGGAAGCCAGCTTGTTGTCCGAAAAGCAGATTTCTCGTGACAAGGCTGTAGACTGTTCGAAAGAGTTACCGTGGCCGAGTCAAGTAAAAGAAATTACTTAGAACCATTATGTTAGTAACAATATTCAACTTTTAGATCAATAATTACAATCAGCTATTCCACAGCTGAATATGGACCCTCTGTTACGCTATTTTTTTGCAGAAAATCATCGCTCACTAAAGTTATCTCTCGCTCTGAGTTGAGCAAGAACAAGTGTCAGACGTTTACTGACCAAAACCTATGTTTCTTCAATTGCCTTGCCTTCCTACTACTTCCCTCGTCTTCACCTAAAATTAAAAATTTCAACAAAATCTCAGTGCAAACTCCCAAAGCCTACCTCACCAAAGGCTACGATATATAGCCCCCGTACAACACCGTAATAACGTAAATCACGTTTACGGCCACTTTAATACTTAATTTGTTAATTTGCTTTACATTGTAATGAATAGGGCTAAGGCACAAGATGGCCCCTTTTTTGGGTAAGGTCCGGCGAAGGAATTTTTCTTGGATCTTCCTTATGTTGGCTATTAAATTGTATTGTGTTGCTCTTTGAGAGAGCAGTGGTGGCCTAGTGGTAACTGCTCCGACTTGCAAGTTGAGGTCGCGGGTTCAATCCCAGTCAGGCGCATTACTTTGTGTAATTTATTTCATCACCACTGCTCTCAAAACGGTGAAGGAAAACATCGTGAGGAAACCGGCATGCACCTAGAACCAAAAATTCGAAGACATGTGACATCCACCAATCCGCAATGGGCCCGCGCGGTGGATTATGACCCATTCCCTCTCCTAGAGAGGAGGCCTGAGTCCCAGCAGTGGGAACATTATAAGGCCGATAATTCTAATGCTAATGCTGTTTAATGCTGTTCTCTGCCTGATGTTTGGAGGAAATAACCGAAAATGACAATTTCAGTCGAAAGATGTCCACTGCTAGACATATGTCTCAAGGTTCGCCACAAGAATTGTTCCTGTGCGTCTCGCATAAATCGGATTCTCACGACCTTCGCCATGTAATTGGTACACCTTGAGGGAGACCTCCAAACACTGCGTTGTTCGGTTGGTTGGCACTCCAGAATCTTTCGGCCACATCGGACCGTTCTGCAAGTAATATGCTCTGACCACCGCCGCTTTAGTTTGGCGATTCTTCGGCATATATAGGTATCTCGGCGACTTTGGTTCTTCTGCGGTTATCAGAAACATGCTTACGTCAAATTGCCTGAAAAGAGAGGTTTACTTATTGTCACCAGACAATTAGTTATTCAGTTAAAATAAAAAAAAATAAAAACTCTTACTCTAACCTAAAATATGGAGTCAAAAAATTCTTCCGCATCGCAGTCAACCGGAAGTTTGCCCAAAAAAGTCCTTAATAATTATATTTTTGTTTGTTATGAAAAAACTCCAAGCTAAATACTAATTTCAAAACTCTTTCTTTAATAGAATGCTTAGTATAAATACTTTATAACTTTATTTTTTTTTACATAGACACACATTATCAAATTTCACGCAGGTGAAACCGTTAGCAGAAGCCAGTATTTCAGAATATAAATAAAACATCGTAATCACCGCACCTCACAAACGCATTAGCACTGGCATGGGGTTGCTACCCCTCGGGTATAATGCCTTAGTCACCTTTCACTACATCGCTGAAGAGAGAATGATGACCCATGTGATGGCATGATTGGCGCATTGGCTTAGCGATTGACTGTTGCGTAAGAAGCGACGCGAGTTCGATGTTGGATTAGGTACGTATCATTTATATTTATTAAAATACCTATTTTCCGGGAAGAATCTACCTATTTTTATAATTTCTGGTAGATATCGCTGTTAGCTATAATACCGCCATTGTGCCCATAGATTTAAGTTATTGTATAAACTGTACTGTTACTTTTTGGTGTACAATAAAGTTTATTCTATTCTATTCTATTTCTGTTTCCTGAGTAGGTGTGAACCAACGGGAGAAGATCGTCACTCACTGGACGACTAAGGGATAAAGACGCCGTCGAGATCGACCGTGGTAATGATGCTGTGACGATCTGATCATGTATCTACATGAAGCCAACTTGACTAAAAATAGTCTAGAGGTTTGGAAAGGAAGGGCAACTCCCGAGTCGCATAGAGCGGGAGAAGCCATTTGATGAATTCCTTCTTAAAAAAAACCAATAACTCGGAAAAATGTATTAATCTTATCTTACTCTATTAATCGCATCTCCATCAAAATGTGCATAATTATGTATGTATCATGCTACATACTTGTACACATGTTAAGACAAATAAATGATCTTTATCTTTAAAAAAAAGAAACTGTCAAAATATTGTCATGAGCTCATTGTTAATCAATAAACTTGATTTAAAAGATGTCATAAGATCATCATCACTATTAGTTTAAGTACTGGAAATAACATCGCCACTTAATTTTATTCAGGAAGTGATACTAAATAAAGAACAGATGCAAGCCATGAATTGAGTGAATTTCAACAACTATGATTTTTTACCTAATTTTGGTGGAAAAGTTTGTTTCAGGTTTTTTTAATAATCTAAGATGATGATAAGCAAGAGATACGTATTCAGGTACATAAAATGTAAGAGAAATTTATTTATTCCTGAAAGCTTCTAATATATTGTCGACACCAGAATTGGTACGACACCAAAATTGATATCTGACACCAAAATTAGAAATATTGACACCAGTTTCTTGAGGAGCTCGTGGCTAAATAATAACAGCCGCACAGGTCGATCTTCAAGGTTAAGCAACGCTTGCCTAGGTTGGTCTGTGGATGGGTGACCATCTTAACATAACGAGTTTCCTCCGTGCCTCGGAAAGCACGTTAAGCCGTTGGTCCCGGCTGTCATTTGGAGATCTTTGGCAGTTGTTACGGATAGTCAGAAGCCAGTAAATCTGACTCCAGTCTTGCCATGAAGTACCGTGTTACCCCAGTTAATGGGTTGTGGAGGTCTGGTAGGCAGCCGCTCCTCGTAAAACACTGGTATTCAGCTAAATCCGGCTTGACTGGAAGCCGACCCCAATATAGTTGGGAAAAGGCTAGGCAGATTCTCTTTCTTTTCTTCTTAACTCCTCTAGTTTAACGGGATCATTCCTAATTCTTTCTTTTCTCTTCCTTTCTGCCATCCTTTTCCTCTCCAAGCACTCTGCGTGTGTCAACTTTGAATTTCTTTTCTTTGTCATGCTGGAAGACACATAATAATTATCTAAATTATTTTTTAATGCTATTGAATTACATTTTCGTTCTAAGCGTACAGTAAACGAACATTATACATTTTCTTATTTCTTCGTCACTCTCAAGCAACTCGTAGGTATAATATACCTACCGTACTTCCAAACCGAGTCATATTATTATGTTTTTTTTTTATTTGGGTGGGAAAATCATCTAATGACATCCTCTACTCTTGGGCGGACCGGAGATAGTGTCAGACTCTTACTGACTAAAAAACCACTCCTGTCCTTTCTTTGCCATTATTCCAGGGCCCCGGAATCAATTTCACATCACCCATAGCCCCAATAGATTTCTACCCTGTTGGGCCCTTGCGGGTACTGACAACTGGCGTGTGGAACACTAGGCGCCGCCGTCGACGACTTCGGTTCGGTCCGGACTGTTACCAGACGGTTAGACGACGACCTACCCATTGCTAGCCGTCCGCAAACACGCGCCTACGCTGGCCGGAAACCGGGATCGATATCCCGGCGGCTGGGGCGCGAGGGCCATTGCCTCGCACTTGCAACCGCCTCTTTTGCTAGCATTACTGCTTGGCCTGCTTCTCCTCGCACCGGACCATGAACTGTACCAAGGCCTGGCGCGAGAGGTCGCTGCCGCCAAACAACCCCACGAGGATATGGCGTTGCTCTGCTCAAGCGGAGCACAACTCTACCGGTCGTGTCCTCTCAGCGGTCCACACAATGGTAACACCCGGGCGTTTTATCCGCACGAATCCAGTATAGGAATCTTCCGAATTGACCATGTCCACGTGAGCACCTGCGTCATGCGGAAGGTAAGGACACCGTGAGGTCTTTCCAGCCACTCCTCAAAGAGGGGGCTTACCGCCATAATTATAGCGTGCCCAGCACTGGAGAGCGACAGTCGCTGTCGCCATTACACCATGAGATCCCGCCGAAACTCTGTCCGGCATGCCGCGACTTGTCGCGGCAGCGGAGTTTCATACATGCGAAAAAAGGACTTTTACCTCCAAATTCCACGGTGGCAGGTCAGCAAGGAGGTTCACCGCCTCGCGGGAAACTGTGTCACATCCCCGCACCATCCGGATGGCCATGACCCTCTGGCTTGCGTTCAGTTTGGCCGCTGGTCGCTTTGACCGAACGGTTTTATGATTCGTTTTCGTCAGTCTTTGAATTACCTACCTACGTAACTCTAAAAACTAATTTTGGTGTAACTAAGCAATTTTGGTGATTGGTATAACACCACCAAAATCACCAAAATTGCACCACCAAAATTAGAATCTTGTTGAATATGTTTATTTAAAAAAAAACTACTAAAATTGTAGTCTTTATATTTGTATACTTTTGAAAACATACCTTAACCTTTTTATTATAAATTTAAATTACAACACCGACCTAATCATAAAACTTTTTTAAAACATTACACCAAAATTGCAGGTCTTTGGCGGGAAATTACAGCGAGATGGCACTCGTTTATCACTGCTGCGCGTGAGCACCTGACTTAATGAAGTTTACGTTGGGAGTCTTGTCCGTCTAAGTTTATTCTATACGAGTCACTTAATGATTAGATTACTCCCACTAAAATTTAAAATTTCCTGCGGACAGTCTTTTTTGATTTTCACTAGGATAAAGTAATGCCCTAAATATAAAAATAAAACTGTCATTAGATAGAAAAAATAATGCTGAATACAAATAAAATTAGTAATTTCTAGTAAACTAGTGTAGTTTCGTTCTAGCGGTGGTCGTCCCCAAAAAAACAGATTGTGGACGCGCCACCAAACTTAGAATTATGCTAAATAATTATTTTTCATTTTACTACAAAAATGTTATCTACTAAAATATTGACGGCCTGATCAAGATAAGTACGCCTTCTTTCTAAAAAAAAAATAACTTCGTTGTACGTTTACTTTAAGATATGATTTTCAGCTGCACCGCTTAAATATTGCGCTTGAGAAATTCACTCAATTAAATAATTATTTATAGAAGCATCTTTTTAAACCATGAATGTAACTTTTAAACTATCTATACCAATATTATGAAGAGGAAGGATTTATTTTTTTATATTTTTTTTACTACTCGATCGTTTTTGAAAATTCTTTCACGAGTAGCATGCTACTTGATCTCTTTAATTATATTTTCTTTATTCACCTGGCAGAAGCCTGCATTAAGCAAAAGAGCAGTGGTTGCCCAGAGGCAATGGCCCCGACTTATAAGTCCTACATCTCGATTCTAAAACTCAAGCAGGCTACGGTGAATTTATATATTTATTTATTTATTTATTTATTTATTTATTTATTTATTTATTTATTTATTTATTTATTTATTTATTTATTTATTTATTTATTTATTTATTTATTTATTTATTTATTTATTTATTTATTTATTTATTTATTTATTTATTTATTTATTTATTTATTTATTTATTTATTTATTTATTTATTTACAACGGTTGGTCAACCAATTACAGTAATTAACAAAGACACAGAGACAATTAAAAAACAATTAAAATTATAAACATCATAACATCACATACATTAAATCCTCTCACAGTACTGCTGACATACCAATAAAATCATCTTCCATTCATCCGCAAACAGATCGTTTGTTGGATTAGAATCCAAGAGACCATTTAGTGCAGCCAAAACGCGAGGTATTGGAGACTGAGCACGTGCAACAGTGCGACACTGGGGCACAGCAAAGAACCTGTGCTTTTTACCGCGGCAGTAATTGTCAGGAACAAAGAACCGTGCCAGCACAGCAAGCAGGTCAGGCGCGTCAATAATGCCACGAAGCGTCTTGCAGGCGATGGTGAGCTGATCTCATGCTCGCCTTACCTCCAGTGAGTTGTATCCGAGGCAACCCAAGAGAAATTTTGTCGGATAGAGGTATGGGTAATAACCGTGCATCCGCTTGTATAAGAACCTAAGGAACGCTTTTTGCACTTTTTCTATTAAAAGCGCATACGTACTTTGGTGCGGGTTCCACACACAAGAGCTAGATTCCAGCTTGCAGGTGAAGGAAAACATTGTGATAAAACGTGTTCTAAAACCAAAACTTCGAAGACATGTGACATCCACCCGCCCACATGAGGTCGCGTGGTAAAACCTCTCCTAGAGGGAAACTTTCGTCCCAGCAGAACGTTACAAAGCTGACTGTGGTATTACTATTCAACTGAGAACCTATCTTTATTTCCGTATTTTGAAGATACTCCCCCCTTCCCTGCGTCGTATTCCTCAATGTTGAGGGTCGTGAACTCCCTGCTTCATCACCTTAGCCCTTACGATGTTCCTCCATCTGTTCCTGTCTCTAGCGGTGTGAAGGGCATCGTTTTTTTCGTCGTTACAAAACCATATATTCTTTTTCTAGATTCGTGCACGAAAATTTGCCAATCTTCTTTATTTAGATCCGTGCGCGAAAAATTGCCTCTCTAAATTTCTTTCGCCTCTTAGAATATCGCCAAACCTCGTCAACAAATCGGCGATCAATCGCCACAATGCCGTCGATATCGCTCGAAAGCTAACATCGCCGGAACTCGCCGTGCTATAGTCTAATCGTGGAAAAGCAGGTACATAACGCGGCTAAAATAGAAGCGCTTCCGTTCGGGTTTGGCGCAAGGTGTGAGGTGGAGCGGGTTCGAGGATTGAGATTTTTCTGTTAATGTTCATGTGGTAAGATAAAGTGAGAAGTGAATTGTTTTTATAGTATAGTAATCTTGTTAACCGCTTTTTATTTGAAGAAATGTTGACAGTGTACGCTTAGTTATATTTTCATTTGAGTCTATTACTGCATTATTGGCAAAAACGAAGATTTCATATTAGTATTATCTGATCTTTAACATTTTGTATTTTTTTTTTAACTGTTGTCCACACGAATAAATTTTTAATAATATAAATGAGTGCTTGAGTGCAATCCCATCTGAAATTAAGTGCAATCGTTGATGGTGAGGTGCACAGGTTTATTAAGAGCCACTTTAGCCTTGAAGACACCTGAAGACAGCCAAATTATATTTATTTTAATTTAATTAGACAGATCTACTCACCGGCGGAAATTAATCAAACAGGAAACACGTGTAAATTATTCCACAAAAAAATAATACTATTTTTAATAAAGAAAAATTAAGGACCAATCTTTTCAACAAACACACCTACCATCCCCTTACACTGTACCAAAAAAAACAAGCGGCCATCAAAGCCGCCGCCGCCGCCGACTCTCCCACTTGACACCACGCCGGCTGCACCCACCAGACTGGGTGTGCCACACACTGTACCGTAATTGATTAGCTAGGACTCTCTTATTGTTACGTTAGCCTAGTTATACGGCGAAGAGGCCATCGGACTGCTGTGGAAAAATTCTGAGTTTATTTTTCTTAGTAAAGTAGTTAGTTGAATTGTTTTGATGGTTTGGGGT
The DNA here is from genome assembly GCA_030763345.1 of Mythimna separata. Lineage (NCBI taxonomy): Eukaryota > Metazoa > Arthropoda > Insecta > Lepidoptera > Noctuidae > Mythimna > Mythimna separata. The sequence continues at coordinate 13,237,378 of CM061192.1, forward strand.
ACGTTTTATGGGCTGTGAGGTTGTTTGAAAGAGGTATCGTGGCCCTGGAATTGAAAGGGCAGCTGAAGAAATACGGGTGGATTCTAGCCAGTAAAAGTTTGATGCTCCCTCTCACTCCACTTAAAGCGGGACGAGTTATGATGGTTTCCCTCCGGAGCACAAAGGATACGTTTTATTTTGTTCAAATATGATATTTATGGAAAAATCCTTGAATTTTTCCTTGAAGACACTATTTTAATAAATCGTGGTTCCTCAGTGCTTTGCAAACTACGTTAACTCGTTGTCCAAGTGCCCATATACCATATACATGATGGTACTGGCATAACCTGAAGAATTGTTAAAGCAGCATTGGACTGGGTACGTGGCTCGTAGAACAGATGGTCGATGGGGCTGAAAGGTTCTGGATTGCTTGATTACCAGATTATGTAGTGTTGGAAGGCTTTCCAGGAATAAATGGATGGGAAACGCACATGACCGGTCTTTGTGGCAACACTTACAGGGATAAGTCTAACAGTGGACGTATATCAGCTGAAATCATCATTCATCATCATCTCAACCAAAAACGTCCACGTCTAGACATAGGCCTCCCCCAAACATCGCCACAACAACTAAAATGATAATTTACAAATATTTTCACCACCCGCTAAAGCACCACTCTTCTTCCTCCCTCCACCCGCTGCCGCCTATCACTAACACCAGCACCGAGCTCCACCCAGCAGTCGCGGTAAGGTGCGGCATGCATACACTGTTACTAATGGATTGCCTTTTGTGTTGTTTATCATTGTTAGCTAGGTAGGTTTGTACTGGTGACGTCATCGGGAAGAAAGTACGCGTCATGCTGGTGGCAGTGGAATTTTTCTAAGATATTTTCCGAGGTGTGGGGCAAAAACAGGTGAGAAAACTGAAACGTTTAATTTTTGAGAATAATTAGGAATTACTGCATCATCTCATGATCTGAGACCGACCAAGAGCTCTTAACGCTATCGATATGCAATTCACATAATTTTTATATCGAAACCGATTTTCGTCCGTACGTACCCAAACGTTCAGTTGAAAACCAGCGTCAGACAACTGCTACGTAGTTTTTTTATTCACTATGCATAGGCTCGCGTTTGACCAATACCGCAACTGATGGTAAGCGTTGATATGGCCGACGATGGAGCACGCTCGCCTAGAAGTAACCAATTCACTCTTGACTGGAAGACTCCTAAGTTGTAGCTATCAGTTTTCTGGCATTATGCTGAGTTGGACCTATTCGGCGCAGTCGTGAAACATCGTTGGTGTTTTTTTTTTTATATTTTTTATGTTTAAGTAATTTAACTTTTCAATATTTGTTTGTTCACTGTGTGCCTAATAAACATGTTTTCTATCTTTCAGCTTTACAGCCTAAACTAAACGGTTAAACGGATGGAGCTGTATAAAGTGCAGAGTTCTATCCCTCTCCCTCGTTCGCGAGCTTTACATTTTAACACGTTATGGTTAGGCCCTTGTTTTCTCGGTATGCCAACGCCTAAGAGACACTTTGTGTGTCCTAAGGGATTTTTTAGGTGAGGAATCATCAACATGACTTCTCCCGCTATGGGAGAGGGAGGGCGTGTCAGACTTTTACTGACTAAAACCCACTCCTGTTCCTTCTTTGCCCTAATTCCGGGGTCCCGGGGATCTCTTTCGCCAACCCAGGTCCCAGAAGGCTTCCCAAGGGTTGGCTTTCATCTCGGTCAGAGATTAAGCATTGCCATACAACGTTGCAATCACGGTATAGAAAATACATGGAGGAAGTTCCTCTACACTGCCTAAGCACGGGAACCAGTGTAGCCAAACTCAAAGATTTGCAAATAAAATTGTCAATTAAAATACCTCTGCACATGATAAAAATATTGACCCCTGTGTTTTGAGCACATCCAAGCGACAGCGATACAGAGTGCCGGTTTGAGGATGACCTGCTTTACCAACAGAGATCCTATCATGCTTCGAAAATCACTCTAATACGTTGATGGTGGTAGCAGTGGGCAGATGGTCCATGAGGACGAAAGGATCTGGTGTAACAACTACGTATCGGAACACGTAGCGATAGAAGGCCTCCCACAAGGTGGACCGACGACTTGGTGAGGGTTGCGGGAATCTGAAGGATGTGAAAAGCAAAGAACCGGTCATCGGACACTTAGGGGAAGTCTATATCCAGCCTCAGCAGTGAACGTCCTTCGGCTGAAATGATGATTATGATGGTGATCAGATTGGCAGTCTAAAAATTTATCTAAAATTCTGATATCCGGCTGGACTTAGTTTAATTTGAAGCCAACCCAAACAAATAACCAAAAAAATACAAAAAGTTTATTACAGTAACATCTACAACTTTTACAGTTAATCTTACATAGGGACCTCCTTTTAAGTAAAGATATACCTGTGCTAGGAGGCCCCGCTCTTCAATTACAAAAAATGGTAAAAGTGGTGTACCAAACAAAAACATACCTAAAAGAATTTAAACAAAAATAAAATTAAATAAAAAAGAAATAATAACAAACTAAAATATAGTGTGTGTGGGTACGTGAGGGAATGTGTGTAGGTGTGAGTGCATGTGTGTAGGTGTGAGTGCATGTGTCGAGGATGTATGTGTGTGTGTGTGTGAGAGTGCATGCGTGCGTGTATCTGTTCAACTCATATTGACGAAGCTTGCAGCAACAATTCAATGTCCTCATAGAAAACAGTTTTGAAAAAGTCCACAAATTCACAAGTCTATAGTAACTCCAGCCAAGTAAAAAATGAGTGAACCATTATTTAAAGTATCTTGATTTAACCTCCCTCCATTCTTTATGCCCTAATCTATTCTAGGCCATAAAGATATCTAATCAGTAAAATCAAAACCTATAAATTCGCACGACGACCATATTGGATGACGTCAGATGATTCTTTTCACCGGCACACATGCAACCGTTGCCTAGCAACCGGATAACAGGTCTTCATAACCGAGAACCGAAATAAATATCAGTGGAACAAAACATCTCCATAGGACACCACGCGTTTTGAAAAAAGAATCGAATTTTCAAATTCAGAAAAAAAGAATCGTTTGAATTAAGAATCGGGATCGTTAGAATCGAGTTTGTTATCGATTAAGAATCGTTTCGAAAGTGAAAGTTAGGATACAAGCGGTTTGTACGTGACCTTCCGATGTATTGATTAAAGTTTGCACTAAACCGGGTAAGTTTCTAGGTAAAATGTGATTATAGATATGTTATGTGTGCTAGAATTAGTGCTAGAACATTTTGTTATAACCGTTTTGAAAATATATATACTTATTATTATACCGTTGTTATAACGACAAATATTTATGTTTGCGTCACAAACTTGCAAAATAAATTCATGCTTATATAGAATTAATTCAATTAAAAATCATTTATTGTTTGTCACAGATTTGGTTTTTATAAAACAATTTCAAAAAGACTGCTGCAATATAGGCTGCAATAAATTTTAATATTCTAAAATCGATTACCATCAACTAATCAGTTTATTCGTCTAAGTATACATATAAATAACTAAATTATTAGTTCGACATTTTTATTTAAAAAATAATAATTTAAAATAAGTACAATATTAGAACAGAAATATTAATCATGTCATTTTTGTTAACATTCCTGTAGGTATAAACGTACTACATAAAAATATGTTAAGTTCTTAAAAATATATTTTAAATCTTCATAAAAATATACAATTTAAAAACCAATACTTAAGAACTAGTCATAATCTCGATGGAGAGAAAATCATTGAAATCTTAATATATATAAATCTCGTGTCACAATGTTTGTCCTCAATGGACTCCTAAACCACTAAACCGATTATAATAAAATTCGCACACCATGTGCAGTTCGATCCAACTTGAGAGATAGGATAGTTTAAATCTAAAAAAAAAAAAAGTTAGGTAAAGTAGGGTAGTGTAGGGTATTGTACGGTAGAGTAGGGTTGTGTAGGGTAGTGTAGGGCAGTGTAGGGTAGTGTAGGGTAGTGTAGTGTAGCGTAGTATAGTGTAGGGTACTGTAGGGTAGTGTAGGGTAGGTAGGGTAGTGTAGGGTAGTGTAGGGTAGTGTAGTGTAGCGTAGTGTAGTGTAGGGTAGTGTAGGGTAGTGTAGGGTAGTGTAGTGTAGCGTAGTGTAGTGTAGGGTACTGTAGGGTACTGTAGGGTAGTGTAGGGTAGTGTAGGGTAGGTAGGGTAGTGTAGGGTAGGTAGGGAAGGTAGGGTAGGGTACCTAGCGTAGGATATGTAGGGTAGTCATTTGACGGGAGCGAAGCCGCGGGTAAAAGCTAGTATAATTATATAATTATGTCCCTGTAAAAACTTTTATAGCTTCACAGTATTTAAATTATGGTTCATCATCATCATCATTTCAGCCGAAAGACGTCCACTGCTGGACATAGGCCTCCCCCAAGCGTCGCCTAAAAAATTATGGTTATTTATTTAAAATATTATTTGATTTATTTACTTCCGATAGATTTAACTACGCAAAATACCTAGAGGGAGACAAATTGTGTTGCAACATGACACGCAACACAGTCCAAATGTCCAGCAACATGTCCTGCATCACGTGAATGTTGGGGGACAAGTTGCAGGCCACTGGTCAATGTTGCAACGGGCAACGCCTATATTATATTGTAGTCTTTGGTGCAACGTCACACAGATTGAACGTTGCGCGTCATGTTTGGGGACAATTTTTCTTCTGCATTTAAAGCCAAGGATACACTAGGGGACAAATGGAGCAACATGTTGCAGAACATGTTGCTCAACAACTACGTAGAACATTCCAAAGTGAATGTCTTAAAACAGAAAAATGTTTCGGGTCATGTTGCGGCACACTATGCAACGTTTCAGCGTCACGTATATTGAGTGTTGCGTGTCGTGTTTTGGGACAAAATGTTCCCTAGTGTATCCTTGGCTTCAGGCTCAAGCTTTGTACTTATAAGCAAGAAATTTAAATAAACGTATTTAATTTTTTACAAAAAAAAATAATTAAACTTTATACAAAAACTCCTAACTCTCCTATAAAAATCAATTGCTATTCGTTAGTCTCGCTAAAACTCGAGACCAGCTAAACGGATTTATCTTATCTTGGTCTTGAAATTGAGGAGCTCGTGGCTAGATAATAACAGCCGCATAGGTCGATCTTCAAGGTTAGGCAACGCTTGCCTAGGTTGGTCTGTGGATGGGTGACCATCTTAACATAACGAGTTTCCTCCGTGCCTCGGAAAGCACGTTAAGCCGTAGGTCCCGGCTGTCATTTGTAGATCTTTGGCAGTCGTTACGGATAGTCAGAAGCCAGTAAATCTGACTCCAGTCTTGCCATGAAGTACCGTGTTACCCCAGTTAATGGGTTGTGGACGTCTGGTAGGCAGCCGCTCCTCGTAAAATACTGGTATTCAGCTAAATCCGGCTTGACTGGAAGCCGACCCCAATATAGTTGGGAAAAGGCTAGGCAGATGATGATGGTCTTGAAATGTTCGTGAAGGTCTAGGAAAGGTTTAAAAGGTGAGAAAAATCGGCAGTATGAAGTCTGCCGGGACAGCTGGTATTCGATAAATATCTTACGTCAAACAAAATATTCTTCCGTATCCCTGTATTATCATTATAATCTTCCTGCCCTTGTCCCATGTCACTCCGTGTCGTCGCAATACGTTTGTTTCCTTTCATTCTTTCCTCTAAAATAAATAAACATCATATCATTCATATACATACAAAAGGGAGAAACTGACTGACATACCAACGTACAGCCGAAACAACAGATTTTCCAAAATTCACCCAATAAGGGGATGTAAAGGAGGGTCCAAAGTTTTCATTTAGAAACTTACTTTCATGTAAGCGGAACCGTCGGCAAAAACTAGTTATTAATAAATGAGTTACTACCCAAGAAATTTAACCGTTAGAAAAACGAATTTTCTCAACTCCATTCGAATATAGAATACAACGAAATCTGACATTTCTATTTTTAAACGGCCTAAAGAAACATCGCATTTCGTTTTAAAAAAGAAATTCGTTTTAAAAACAAAAGTTTCCTTCGCCCGGTTTCGCCATTGAACTTTCACGTTTCGTTTCGTGCTTGGAACATGACATGTGGCGACTTTGAAAGTCAAAGCCAGGGCCAAAGTTCGCACGTGAGCCGAGAAATGAGGAAATTATGAAGCTTTTTGAAGAAATAAAGTCAGACCTTTTCTTATTTATGACTTTGCACGGTTTTTGCATTAAGGGCGGCCGAGCCGAGGTATATTTTCATACAGCTGTTCTTACGTGATTATTATGTTATTACTCATCTTTCTTTAGATATTTTGGAGACACAGATATCTTGTTGATATTATCTAGGTTTCTATGGAAATAATCCAGTTACGACCTCTGCAAATCCTCTTGCAAAAAAAAATCTTGCAAAAAAATTCTCTCTTCTCGTCTTCTTTAAGGGCTTGCGGACATCGAGCAATGGGTACCTCGTGGCCTGGCCGTTCAACCGGAACGAGACCAAGTCGTCGACAGCGCGTAGTTATCCACGCGCTCCTCGATAACATTTCAGCAAGCCGTAGGGGCCCAACAAGGCGTCGGCCCTGTTGGCCTAGTGGGCATCGACCCGCTTGAGTCACGGTGATTTTCTGAAAATGAAACTCGTAGCCTTAAATCGCAAAGGGCAACTAAAGGCTATATGTGTGGTTTTAGTCAGTAAAAGTCTGACGAGCCCTTTTGCACCACACAGAGCAGAAAAGGTCTTTGTAGGATAAAAGACACACACAAACTTACGCATTTATAACATTTAAGTGTGATTTGTGAGGTTGCGATAAATATTCGTACAAAATTTGCTTAGTAACCGAACAAAATTAGCGAAACACAGTAAATCTCTGTGCCTATATATGATAAGAATGAGTAGTTTTTGATGGCTTCCCAGAGACACATAATGACACAGTGATAAGGCCTTATAATGAAACTTTGATTACACGCCCATGACTCATTTGTGGCATCTGGATTATATGGTTTAAGATAAAAAAAATGTGTGAAGCGTGAGTTGGGTTTTTTTTGGATGGAAAATCAGGTTAACATGTCAGATTTCTACTGACTAAAACCCACTCCCGTTCCTTCTTTCCCTTCGTTCCAGGGCCCGGGGTTCTCTTTCTTAATATATATAAATCGAAGCCTAGGCTTCGATTCTGGTTGCACTTTACGGTTTTGCTGACATCTCCTTGAGGCGCGCGTGGAACTCAACGCGCCATCAACGTTTCGGGCTGGGTCCGAACTACCCATTGTACGCTGTCCGCAAACCCACGCGTACGATCGCTGGAAATCTGGGTTGGAAACCCGCCTGCCTGAGGAGTGATGAAGTCCGTTCCTTCAAATGTCCTTCCGCCTCCTTCGCTATCATTAATGCTTCGCAGGAGGAGGCGACCGCCTGTTTCCCAAACAGCATAAAAAGTACTGACCAGTACACACAGTAGCTACATCACCATAAACCATTGCCAGAAAACATGGCAATAGTCTAGTAAATCTCAAACGTAAAACATATGTCCTGAAAGCCAAGGAATAAATATCAAAAGCCCCACATGAGAAGCGTTACAGGAAATGAACACCGCGAAATACTAATTTGAAACTCGTAAAATAATTATGGCTTTCTGTCGACCAGTGGTTTACGATGGACGTTCGTCTATATCTGGTTATTGGGTTTAAATTATATTTTTAGGGTCTGAAAATTATGTGCTGGTTCAGAATTTGCATAGTAAGTGCGATTTGTCAAACGGTTATTTGACGAAAACGGTTCCCACGTTTTTAGGGATCGCCAGAGTTGCAAGGTTAAATTTTTCAGTCACGGTTACCGCTTTTAAACTTCCTGGAACATATTCAAATTTTATCCATTCTAGTCACACCATATATCCATCTTAACATTCTCATCTCCGCTACATGTGATCTTTCACCATCTTTCTTTTTCACAGCATAACATTCTGATCCGTACAGTACGTCTTATCACGGACTTTTAGATTTTACCCTTCAACTTGAGGGGCATCCGTTGGTCACAAGTTGATTCAGTGACCATTTCTTCCATTATAAGTTGAGCCGATCGGTTGCGTCTCGGTCTACGTCACCATCCCCTTGGACAAGCTAACCGAAATACAGAAAGTCAAAACAGAACCTCGATCAAAGGTGTATCGAGTATACATCACTACAATCATTTTTCAATTCGAATTGAAATAACATTCTCATCTCCGCTGCGTGCAATCTCGCAATGTTCTATACGTACTACAATATACTCGTATATTACAAAAGATGTAACACTAACTGAGGTATTGTTGATCGAAGTGTTGCTGTGATGAAATAGAAAGATAGTGTTCTTACGCTTTTCTTTCACAAACTGCAACAGTTTGCTTCACAAATAAAGCCACGCCGAACAAAAACCAAAGTCCACTTCACTCATCACACTTGTTCAGGAAACTGGACATAAAACAACACTTTGTTTTATTAACCACTATGCCGGGAACATCTTCACGCTTGATCGGCTTTACGAGGGAGACAGAAATACAGCGGACACTAGCTCATTCGGGACGGCTTCGTATGTCATACATTGATGGTATACGGTACTGCAGTGTATCACGAAATATTAAGATTTATAGAGATGAGAATAAGTCTTTTAATAGTCCAAGAAATTCAAGCCAACGCCACTTGTAGAGGAATTTGTAAGCGCAGAAACACTTCCAAAATGTTTAAAAAGACTTACTTTTAAGGTGTGAAATCATCTGATGACTTTTTCTTCACTAGGATGGAGCGGTACTGTGTGTCTGACTTTTACTGACTAAAACCATACCTATTTTCCTTCTTTGCCATGCGTTCCTTGACCTCAAGTTTACCTTTCGAAAACCATGGCTTCAGCATATCGACCATGCTCGGCCCGTACGGTTTTGCTGGCATTTCTTTGACGCACGCGTGAAACACAAAGCACTGTCGACGATTAAGGGTCGGTCTGAACAGTCACCGGACGGCTGGACGGCGAGCGACTCGTGCTTGATCTCTCTTTGGTCGTATCCGATTACCTTACCATCAGACTGTGAGTCTAAAGGAACAGAGAGTGCACCTGTGTTTGCGTATACCCTAGAGCACTATAACATATCCTGCATACTTGGCTAATCTCCGTTGAGATTGGCAGTCTTGATAAAAATTCTGACGGGAGAATTGGTAAAAGTCCTAAAGATAATAATCAGACACTTTCGTAACAAGTCATCATCATCATTTCAGCCGAAAGACGTCCACTACTAGACATAGGCCTCCAAAAGTGTCACCACAATGAGCTGTGCTGAGCTTCTCGCATCCATCGGATTCCCGCAACCCTTACCAGGTCATCGGTCCACCTTGTAGGAGGCCGTCTTTTCCATCATCTCTCTTCAGAACAAACACTAAAAACAGATTTAGCATTCTTTCAATCAATTAATTCCGATAAGAGCGCCTGACCATGCTAAGGTTATCGCCGGGTCTATAACGGCCTGCACTTCAATGGTCACCGCTATCAGACAGATAAGATATCGTTAACAGAATTAAACTGCCCGTGTGGGGGACAAACTCAGTATTTTTATTTAACTTGACTACTTGATGCCTGTGGCTTTGTCTGCGCTAGAGTTGTAGAACAACACAATGTGTGGCCTAGAATGGTCATATTTTCAAGGGCTTTTTTTTCGCGTAACACTTACTCTTTTTGTGTCTACCCAGGAGTCTATGGGAAGACTTGGAAATCATTCTAACATTTTTAGTGAGACAAGTGAATTAATTAGCATTATCGGCCTAGTAATGTTCCCACTATTGGGACTCAGGCCTTCTCTCTAGGAGAAGGAATGGGCTGTATCCACCACACGGGCCTGGCGCAGATTGGTGGATGTCACAAGTCTTCGAATTTTTGGTTCTAGGACATGCCGGTTTCCTCACGATGTTTTCCTTCACCGTTTCGAATTAATATTTTTTTTATTAAACGTATTAATCGGGGTTGATGAAATCGTTAATCTAATCTACCCTGATTATATATTTAATTTATTACTTTTTAATTAAAAATATCACTGAGCGTTGATTAGGACATCGATTTTATAAAATTTATAGTCCGTCTAAAAAGCGCGACCTGAGAAAAAGAGGATAAATTCAAAAATTTTGTACTTATGTGATATTACTAACTAATGAGAGAATCTTGTCTTGACACTTCAGATTTTTTTTTTATTTACTATTTACTACTACGGCTGAATAATGTTGCCAATTAAATTTAAAAAAAACTTCAGGTCGCGCTTTCATTAGACAAACTCTAGTTAAAAAGTACAGATTAAAAAAGAATAGGAAATAGCTGACAAAAACATTTCCTCATGGGGGTGTTCAGAATTAAGAACTGGATCCATGCTACATTCATTGGTGCGTTAATGTATAAAGTATTCAATAATCATTTGCTTTTTCCCAACTATATTGGGTCAGCTTCCAGTTAAGCCGGATTTAGCTGAATACCAGTATTTTACGAGGAGCGGCTGCCTACCAAACCTCCACAACCCATTAACTGGGGTAACACGGTACTTCATGGCAAGACTGGAGTCAGATTTACTGGCTTCTGACTATCCGTAACGACTGCCAAAGATCTACAAATGATAGCCGGGACCTACGGCTTAACGTGCTTTCCGAGGCACGGAGGAAACTTGTTATGTTAAGATGGTCCCATCCACAGACCAACCTAGGCAAGCGTTACTTAACCTTAAAGATCGACCTGTGCGGCTGTTATTATCTAGCCACGAGCTCCTCGATGAAGTATTCAATAAGTAGGTCAATAATTATTCATTTTGGAAGCAATCACAAATTATTGAGAAACGATAATAAATTGAGAATTTTCCTATAAATTTTTCTTTATTGAATTGCTGCTTAGAATAAGGGCGGGATTCTCGATAATTTGTCCAAAGCACGAAATACAAAGAACTTTAATAATCGTAGCTTATGATAAATTAAATATATTATGGCGATATTAAGGAGACGTTTCATTACAATGAAAAGCTAATAATGTATTTAAGTAATTTTTATTATGTTTACGAAGGAAATTATGGATATCAGAAAAAGGTTTAGTAACCATTACCCAGCTTGGTGAAAGAAGAAAAGAGATAAAAATATTTATTTGGCACATAGACAGACATAATGTAGAAATAACAAACAAATTAAAAAAGAAGAAAGAAATGGTGGATCGTGGCTCTCCTCTCCTAGAGAGAACGCCTGAGTCCCAACAGTGGGAACATTACAAGGCTAAGCCAGTACCACCATCAATGATGATTTGTGAAGAACGTTGTCAAAAAAGCAAGTATCTCTACGTTCTTCTTAGTCGTGCACTCTTGACAGAGTGGTCATGTCTCGGTTGAATCCTGCGTCACCGCCTCTCTTGCAATACGACGCCATGTAGCTCTGTTTTTGGGGGCTTGGGAGTTGTAAATGAAATTCTTTATGCCAAAAACAAAAAATAAGCGAAAAATTTTGTCTGAAAAATTTGTTAATTATCTTCTTCTTTCATTCAGATACCAGCTACTCGTAAACCATGGATGACCGCACTGTGGACCTGATCTTCGGCGGCTCCCTGAAGCTGCTGCCACCCGTCAGCTCCAAGATCGTCAGGATCTTCACCAGTTCCACTTTCACAGGTAAAGAGATTCTTATATATTACCTGCTTAAACTGTACCGTCACTTTTTGGTGTACAATAAAGTTTATTCTATTCTATTCTGCTTAAAAATGGAAGAGACAGAGAGGACAGGTTTGATGTCTTGAACTTGACCAGATTGGCATGCGTGTCAAGTCAGGAGACAGAAACAGATGGAGGAATATCACATGCAAGGAGGAGGAGGACATCAACATGTTTCCGCTATACGGAGCCAATTTCACCCAGCACCATCTTTCCAAGCTGTGACCCTGCCGATAACTGACCAAGTTGGTTGCTAAGCAACATTGTCGTCTACTCTTAATTTCGGCTACTCATCGAGCCAAAAGCTCAACTAGCTGCCAAAAAGTTGGGGATCTTAGCAAAGGTGAGATGGTTCCTCACAGCGGAACAGCTGCTCAACTCAATCTGTATTGGGTGTAATAAATTTATCTATAATATGTATTTATTTAGAAACATATAAGTATGTTCCTCAGTTGTCTAGTACCCATAACACAAGCTCTGTTTAGCTTAGGACTAGATGAAGTTGTGTGAAAGTTGTGGGATATTATAATATATTATATTATTATATAAATCAAGTACAAGTTCGATTGCGAATTGGCTGAGTGCTCTCATCTTTGAGATGGGTGTGCTAAATACTACCTTGATACATTAGAGTTGATTGATTAAAGAGTCAAAAAGATCATCAGCCATAACTCCTTGTCAAAGTCTTGAGCATCGACCCCGAATTGTTAGCCTGTCGATTTTCTAGCGTTTACATTTCAGAGACTATGTTGTGGAGGTCTGGTAGACAGCCGCTCGTAAAATACTGGTATTCAGGTAAATCCGGCTTGAGTGGAAGCCGACCCCAATTTAGTTGGGAAAAAGGCTAGGCAGATGATGATTTCGGACACTATGCATCGGAATTGCACAATTTAACCCTGCCAAATCCATTCCATCTTCGGACCATTAGACATTGTACCACCAGTACACATATGGACATCCCACCAATATGTAGAAAATGTTTTATGTACACACTTATTTTGGAATGGAATTTCCTGCCGGAGTCTGTGTTTCCTAACAATTTCAACCGAGGGATGTCTAAGTCATTATTGAATACGATACGTCTAGGCAAGAGTGCTCCATCGTCGTTACCTTCTGATAAGATAAACGTGAGCCTATTCGTAATAAGACAAAACTAAAAATTTCACCACTAGCAGGTCCAGAAGGCCAGAATCCACAGAAATCTAAATAAATTAGATTTCTGTGCCAGAATCATATACTGCATCCACGGTACCTCCTACATATTTGTGCGTTGGTGTCTGAAACACGGTATATGCTTTAAGAAACTGAATAAAACACGCTACCAGAAATACGTTTCCATTCTCGTATCCCAGAATAGTATATTCAAGTCATGTTACTCAAACGGTTCAACAAAAATCTAGCAACCAAACCAGAACCGACTTTGCTTTATAAATATCTGTTCCTCGTTTACAAGTTTCAAGAACTAGGAGTTATTGCTCCGTCGTCTAAACTATTTCAGGCACATTTCCAGCGACTTCGCTACATTTCAGGAATATTTAGAGCAACCAACTGTTAAGGATGCCCCTAGAGGGGATGGTCCAGGATAGCACACGAAATTCAAATATTCTTAAGTTTTTAGCAGTTTTGTATGTTGTATTTTGGTTCAAATATTATTGACTCTCTTAGTACGTCTTAAACCACTCGTATGTTTCTTATTTTCCTTGCGTTCCTGGGCACTGGGGTTTCGAACTACCTGTGGCCCGAGGCCCGGCCTTGCTGGGCCTCTACAGTTTCGCTGACATCTTTCTGAGGCGTGTGGAACACTACTTATCATTGACGACTTGAGCCAGACCAACGGGACGATTACCGGTCGGATGGCGAGCTACTCATTACTCGCCGTCCGCATGCTCACGCCTACGGCTCGAACGGCGGATTTCCTTGTGTCTACACGTATAGCGAATAGTGTACTTTTTATTTCGGAAGTATAATATTGTTTCCTTGGTCTAATTTACTACTTTATCGCAGACAAAACCGCTGGCAGCAGCAAGTATCTTGTACATAACCTACTTGAAGACGACAGTACTGAAAAATACACTTAGATTGTTTGCAAAGCCACAAATAGAAGAGGTTCTATATAGCTTTGCGTTCGCCTACGTGTGTAAGTGCAATTTGAAGCAACCCCCCGCGGTAGGGGAGCGGTGACGTGAATAGCGCAGTGAAGACTGGCTTCTTTGTTTAGAATGGTTTATATTTCTGTATCGAGACAATCTATTTGTGTCACTCGATAAATAAGTTATGAGGAATGGAAAGTAGGAAGGAAGATAGGTGGGTGTTAATCGGTAAAAGAGTGATACTGCATATAGCACCGCTCAGAATGGGAGGAGTAATTTGATAATAGCCCAAAGATTTTTTTTATTTTGTAGCCTATTGTATTTCGCAATGCAGGGCAAAGGCTTCTCCTTTCTCCTTCCAAACCTCTAAGTCTAGGGCGATCTTTGGCCAAGTATGACGACGTACGGCATGCGGTACGGTAGGCGTCATGAAACCTGCATTCAGCGTCGCGAGCACGACGTTTCAGCTTCAGCTTCGTCATCAGAGTTTAATAGTTACCATTACTGTAGAAAACTTTCAAAAGACTCCTGGACTTTTGGGGAAAAGACCAGGACCTGTGGGATTCTTACTTCATTAAAAAACACCCCGGTAATTACCACCTGTACATAAAAGAGGGCCCTGGACAGAAGGACTAAGAAAACTTTAATTAGACATGCAAAAGATGACTTTTCTCCACCTTTTGTTCATTTCCCAATCATGTTTTCAACAAACCCGATTAACCAAAGAAAACTACTACAAAATACACTCCAAAATATTTCCCTTCAGAAAATCTAAAATCCAAAAATCCCCTTCGTAAAATCTAACACAAAATCCACGATATCTTTTATCAGTGAACTCGATACCCTCATTTCGATTCGTGATCAAATGCAATTTTAAACACGCTGCCTTCTAAATGTGGCGAAAGGGGGGGGGGGGGGGGTTCGAAGGGGTGGCGGGGGCGCAAATGAACAACTTTTCATTAACGCTACATTATCAGATAGCAGTTGGTGATCGGTTTTGGAAAATTTAATTTCAATCTGACCTAGTTTTGCGCGTTTATTTAGACGGAATTAATACTGCACTGGATTAAGTTGCAGTGTTTTGGTGTTTGGAAGTGTGTGTTTAAGTCTTAGTCAATGGTTCTCAACTTGTGGTTCACAAAGACTAATGCCCGTTTTCAATAACCTACCGCAGTTCATAGATAGATAGCTATCCCTGACAAACAGTAAGATTTCTATCTATCCATCCACATTTTTGGTAGGAAATGCTATCCTTCGGTAGGTTATTAGAAAGCAAGTAAGGGCCAAAGGATAGATTTGTTTATCTTTAGTAGCTGCCACTGTAGATAGATAGCTTATTGAAAACGGGCGTAAAGTATGGACCGGGAAGGTTTAAAAATTTCGAACTTTCGAACTAAAAAGTAATGTTGTATCGTAATGTAAAAAGTTTCTATCAGAAATAGTAGGTATATGGTGTTTTCCACAACAGTGATCGTTACTTTAAATTTTTAAGGATAGTTAGCAAGCTAGAAGTTTGGAATCTATGATAGGTATGTTTTTTATGTTGATAACATATTGCTTAGTGTCAGTACGAAGTAGTTTTCTTTTGGACTAGTTTTGCCTACCTCCAACAAAGAAACCCTGGCATTAGGAATGGCAACAGCAATTTTCAGCTACAAAGCAATGGGTAGCTCGCTGTCTGGCGTCCACCCGTCCGGTAAGGACCTGACTCGACTCAGTGCACAGTGTTACACACGACTCAAGGACATGTCCGCAAATCTTAACGGGTACAGTAAAGCTGATGCCAACGATTGAAAGTGTTACATTAGCCCTAGACTGCAGGTGGATTTTAGTCAGTAAAAGTCTTTACACTTCCTCTCCTATCGAGAGCGAAAAAATTAATTGGATGATTATCCAGCTCAAAAAAATTATTGTCCACTTAGTTTACAATAATTGTTTTGACTTTGACTTTGCTGTTAAGTTATAATAGTTTTATACTGAACTACCATCAGCTCTTAATACATTTCATTTGCGACCTAATCTGAACTTCTAATGGGATAGAAGCTATATATATGGTGTATAACTCCATATTTCTTTCTCGCTCGCACGATTGACATTTTAACACGTCATGGTATGGCCGCTGGTTACTGTTAAAAACAAAGAAACCAAAGTGTGGTCCCCAACCAAAAATAGTTTGGAAACCACTGGTTAAGCTGGTTCGTAGGAAATCAGTTTCTGGGTGAAACCAACATTTAGATTGGATTTCTAAATATGAAGTCTACACAGCAAAGGTGGATTATTTTGAAGTGTGTGTGTCGATTCATTTACAAATTCTTAGTGTATGTGTGACAGAGAGTGATCCAAGTTTACGTATGCGGGTAAAAAATACGTGAATCTACTTCTTTTTGTTTAATTATTGATAGGCTCGTGCTTGACCACATCTCACCTGATGGTAAGCGATCATGTGGTCGACGATGGAGCACGCTTGCCTAGAAACAACCTATTCACTCTTGACTTAAAGACCTCTAGGTTGTAACTATCAGGAAACACAGACCCCGGTAGGGAATTCCACTCTTTGGCTGTACGCATAATAAATCAAAGTCAAAGTCAAAAATATTTTATTTCACATAGGCCAACATGGGCACTTATAAAACGTCGAAAACTAGTGCACGGTTCCAAATTGGTCGTTTCCTATGGAGAAGAACCGGCAAGAAACTCCATG
Source organism: Mythimna separata (assembly GCA_030763345.1). Lineage (NCBI taxonomy): Eukaryota > Metazoa > Arthropoda > Insecta > Lepidoptera > Noctuidae > Mythimna > Mythimna separata. Next base: position 13,253,851 of record CM061192.1, read on the forward strand.
GTTACTCTTTTCAAAAAACTATTGGGATTACCATATTACAACACAGACACTTATGCGAGGACAGTGTAGACCAGTCAATATTGCACCCAAAACCACAATAAAGATAAAATTAGTCAAAAACGGGGTTCAAAAAGGTAGTAATTAAAATCTGTAGTCTACAGTGCCCACTCATTCACATTATACGAAAGAAGCTATATAAATATAAAAACAAAAAAAAAACAATTATAAAACTTATCAACAAATGAGATGTTAACACAAAAAAACAATCACGACTTAATGAATTGTGAAAAATGTACTCCCAAAACGCTTTGTACGTATGGGTGGGATAGTTACCATACTTACCATGTACCGGTGGTGCATTGCCGTACGTCTAGTGGTGCGATGATGAAATGGGTGTGGAGGAATTAAATTGTGCAATTCCTTGTCTACAAACATGTAGTGACATCTATGTGGCCACAAAGGAACTATCCTGCTTAACGGTCTGAGTTTTCCGAACTTCGCGTCGCCAATTTATCACATTAAATTAACGGAGTTTGTTTCGGTGTTTCTTCTCAGGGTTGTCGGCTAGGAAACACCGGCCGCATCTAGTTTAAGCTGACAAAAAAAATGACATGATGTTTTTAAAATCTATTTGCAAAATAAGTTTGTGTTTATGTTTGTTACTTCTTTACACTCGAACGGCTGAATAACGATGAAACTTAGTACATGGGAGCAAGAAAGCAATGAGGGCCCAGTGGTTACGGCCCCGACTTACTAGTGGTAGGTTGTTAGTACAAATCCAGCGAGGCGCATCACTTCAATATGGAAAACATCGTGAGGAAACCGGCATATGCTAGAACCAAAAACTTCGAAGACTAATGTGACATCCAATAACCCGCAGTGGGCCCATGTATTAAGGACCAATCCTCTCTTACAAAGGCGGCCTAAGTCCCAGCAGTGGAAACATTATAAGTAAGTAAGTATAGTACCTAAGGTAGGGTAGAACGTACCCTGGAACAGCAAATAGGACAACTGTTTTAATCCGGTAGTAGGTATCATTGGGATAGTTATCTACTATAACGCAAGTGAAACCGCTGGCAGCAGCTAGTATCCACATAAGCCGCTTAGCTTTACAAATAGAATTTCTCGTATATAGAGGTGTATAATAGTTGGTCTAGTGCAGGGCCGGACAATACAAAATGTACAGTATTGAGCCAGTCGGCTTGTCACCGCAAAATTCAATCTAAAGGGGTAGATAGGCAGAGATCCGTTAATTGAATCCACAGGGGTAAGTAGGCTCTGATGCACCGTTTTAACCCTTCAAAAATATAAAAAGCCTCATTCAAAAACATGAGTACCTAACCGACATCCAAAAAAGAAGGAGATTTTCAATTCGTGTGAATGTTTTCTTCTGTATCTTGTTCAGAATTTCGCCGAATGGGAGCCGATTTTGAGGATTTATTGTTTGTTTCAAAGAGTATGCCCGCCAAGTTATCTCACTTAAAGGTGAAGATCTATGGGTAGCTCTCTGTCCCATCATCCGATATAGATCAAACCAAGGTCTACGGCGCGTTACACACAAACGTCTCACAGAGGTGTCAGTCTAAGCAACTAAGAAAAGAATACAGGTGTGTGGCTTCCAGTCAAGCCGGATTTAACTGAATACCAGTATTTTACGTGGAGCGGCGGCCTACCAGACCTCCACAACCCACTAACTGGGATAACATGATTCTTCTTACTTCTTACTTCATGGCAATACTGGAGTCAGATTTACTGGCTTCTGACTATCTGTAACTACTGCCAAAGATCTACAAATAACAGCCGGGACCAACGGCTCAACGTGTTAACGTGCGTCTCCGAGGCACGGAGGAAACTCGGTATGTTGAGACGGTCACCCATCCACAGATCAACCTTGGCAAGAGTAGCTTAACCTTGAAGATCGACCCATGCGGCTGTTATTATCTAGCCATGATCTCCTCCTAGTGTATTAGTTACTAAAATTTTGACACTTGCTCTAATCAAGAGTGCGAGAAGTCAATTAAAGATTTCCCACCTCAAATGGTACCCAACTGTTGGTGAACTTGCTCACTCAATTTTTCTAATCGGCTGCAGTCTTGCAAAATTGATGCAGTTGATTCGAACTTGTTAATCGTTTTAACCCTCAATTCCACTTACGAATAGCAGCACAAATAGAGTTCTTCGTACAGGTAGGGGTACAATAGCGGGAGCGGCGCAGGTAGGCACAATGCGAAGTGTACGCGGTACTCCAGGCAGCTTGTCACCACTACACTGTCGCCAATACTCGGAACGTGCACGAGAGAGTTGTACTGCGTGAATTGATTTATTAGGTTTTTATGGGATAAAAACTATTTGAGAAGCATTGCAGGGTAACCCGAACTCGAAATTGATTCATTGTGGCTGTTTTTATTTTGTGTTATAAAAATTGGATGAATGGCAATTGTACCAGGTTAACTCAACGGCGCGTATTAGAACACACACGCGTCTCAAGGATGTCAGCAAAGCCGTAGGTGCCCAGCAGGGTCGAAGCCCAGTAGGCTTGGGCCATGGGCTGTGTAAAAAATAACCCAAGGCCCCAGAACGCAGACAAAAATGGAACATAAGATTGAGTTGTAGTCGGTAAAAATCTGACATGCACTCCCACGCCCACCGCTTTGTCTGCCGCAAAACGGCGAGCTTCTTCCGGAAGTTTTATCGAGCATATTGTCTTGAGATGCTGAAATATGTCGGACGAAACAACTAATATAACACAATCTTTTAACTAAGATTGCACAAATCGTAATCAAAACCAAATTATAAGTGTTATTCCATCGAATTCCTTCTTCTTTCATCAATCCCAAACCAAAATTCCTCAAACCCATCTTCCGCGGTTCCCGGAACAAATAAACACAAATATAAATTCCGCCACAGTACCACGTCGCCGTTTGCGAGGAGCGACCTAGTTCCGTACCGGACTGCGTCAACCGACTGCATAGCAAGCGCACTAACTGCGGAACGAGGTGTTATTAGTAATGGTTTTACAAGCTATGGGCCGTAGGTTTTTTTAAGGTGGAAATCGTCTAATGTCTTCTCCCGCAGGGTGCCGGCGCAAAGGAGTGTCATGTTTTTAGTGACTAAAACGCATTTCTTTGTATCTTCTTTGCTTTGGACCCAGATTTTCCTTTCAGAAGCGAACCCATGGCCCCATTAGGCTTTGACCTTGCTATCCTACTACCGTTTTGCTGACTCTTTGAGGCACGCGTGGAATACTTCGAGTCACCGACGATTTAGGCTCGGTCCACACGGTTTCTGGACGGCGACCTATCCATTGCTCGCCGCTCGCAAGCTTGCCTATACGGTAGACGACTCGTAGGTACGACTCCAATTTATAGAGTCTTCAATTTTGGTTAGTTTTAGCGGTGTTTTAGCGGTTACATCTATGGCGTCACATAACAACTACGAAAACCTACGTCGCGCAATTAAAGTGCGATTTAAATATGTAGGCACAACAGCCCGAAGTCATCCATCGGGCAGTTGCTCACCAGACCTAGATACGTGCCGGATTGCGTCAACTGACTGCATAGTAAGCACACTACTGCGGAACGAGATGTTATTTAGTAATGGTTTTAAAGAGACTAAAAATCGTAGGCTTTTTTTTGTAAGGTGGGAAATCATGTAAAGACTTCTCCCGCTCCGGGCGGGTCGAACTTGAACTACACTGACTGCTCTATAGGGTTGAGTGCGAGGATGTGCCAGATTTTTATGGACTATAACCACACTTGTGTCCTTTGGGTACGCCACAATTATAAAATAAATTGAAGATATAGATAGATATAGACAATTATGGCAGTAATAGTACCCTCTTTGAGAAGTGGCTGGAAAGACGTGACTGCGTCCTCACCGGATATAGTAAGTTCGGGAGGGTTCTGTACTGGATTCGTGTGGAAGAAACGCCCAGATTTCATCATTGTGGGGATAGCCGGTAGGACATGGTGGAGCATAGAGGTGAGCCCCGCTCGGGCGGAGCACCGCCGTGTCCTCGTGGGGGGCGATCGGCGGCATCGACCTCTCGCGAACAAAAAACCCTCGTCTTTTAGCTACGACTCAAATTATTTAAGTCCTCAGTTTTGGTTAGCTTTAGCGGTATGGAAGACCTACATAGTATAACGTAAGAGCCCGTGGCTGCCAGACTTTCGTCATTGTATAAGAGCTGATAGTTGGTCCGTTCATATCCCCATCAAAGGTTATAAAGGGTGTAAAAAGACCCTTAACGAAAACCCCATATTCTACACATCACTGGGATACTTTTTTTCTTCTAGGACATACCTGGGAATTCACTGGTTCTGGAGATATTGAAGGTCAAAGTCAACATTTTTTTTTCGTTTTTTTTTCAAAATCGTGTTCCAAGTATCATTAGTAAACTTTCTTCTGAACAAACATTATCAAAATTATCAATTTTTCATAACAAATTACGCATTTGAAGTTACAAAAATGCAATGAAAACTAAACACAACGAGTGCCTCACACACACAAGCGTGCGAGCTGTTCAACGACCAAGCGCGAGCGGCCGAACGCACAGCTGATCGGAATTATTATTAATTAATAATTTTTTGAAGATGAAAAAAAAAAGTTTTTTCCCTGAAATATTTTTTGGTCTAAGTTACTTAATTACATGTATAGAATGTGTAGTTATCGGCTTTGTGATCGGTCTTTTTACACCCTGTATGATGGCTTTGGCAGGTCACAAAGGTTTCTGACTGACTGACTTCTTGACAATTCAAAAGTTCCTGTAAATGGTTTATTTATAAATCTTGTATTAAGAAATCTACTTCAAGAAGGCAAAACCGCTGGCACAAGCTACATGGATGAAAGATATTCGAATTATCGAGAACAGGGATTATAACTGGACCGCTCTATTCACTGAATTGACACTAACATGTCATCATTATTTTACATCCGGAGTTTTATCCAAACGGATAGAGATATTCCCCGAAATTATCGGACGTTGAATACTTTGATTATTTCGTGGATTTGGTTCTGAGAAGATACTTATAATGTCATCAGCTTATAATGTTGACATAGCGGCTTCATCTCATTTAAATGGGGAACTGATTCCTGGCTTAGTCACTTCAGATTAGGAATTCAAGACTGTTGAGTCAAGAGATGGAGGAATACCATAAAAGTTACAGTAATGAAGCAAGGAGGTCACGACCCTTAGCATTGAGGAATACGACGCCAGAAGGAGGAGGAGTCAGGAGGACTCTAGAAGAACCTAGCTTTTTTTAAGCTGGAAATGATCTAATGACATCTTCTACTCTAGGGACCAGTGTCAGACTTGTATTGACTAAAACGATACCTGTGTTTCTTCAGTAGCCCTTTGTGTAACAGGACCATGGGTAACCGTTTTAGAAGTGGCGCGCGTAGAACACGTATAGTTTGTTCGCGTTAAGAATGCAGTGATTTATCAGTGCTACTGCAAGATAAAGGTGTATTTGCAGCGGTGTTAAATCCAAACAAATTATAGTTTTAAAAGATTAAGTTTAAATTATTTATAAAAATACACTTAAAAAGCTTGGATTGGTTAGGTTAGGTTAGGCGGGGCTAGGCCGACGGACAATGATGACTGTACTGCATTCTTAACGCGAATGAACTATATACGCCATCGACGACTCAGGCTCAGTCTAGACGGTTATTAGATGACCAGACGGCGAACTACCCATTGCTCGTCGTCCACAAACCCACGCTGCATATTCAACGTGTTTCAGATATCGACGCTCAAACATGTGCCATGAATCCGTGATGCAATATTTTGTCGGCGTTTTCGTAATCCAAGACAAAGTCATACTTTTTCATTTTAAAGTAGATATAATTATTTATAAAATCGTTATTCTAATCAACCTCAATAGCAGTTTTAATTAAAAAGTAATGAATTCGTTTTTTATCTGAGTACTAAGGCAGATAGCTCTATCTAGTTTTATTAACATTGTATCTTTAATGTAATTGTTTCATCAGTTCTCAAATTTAATTTTTCTAGATACTATCTAAACTTAATATCCTAAAGACGAGAGATTTGTATTTTTATTTTGTATTGAATAAACTTTAGAACTACTTTACCGAATTTCAAAACTCTTTCACCTTTCTTGTTTTTGTGCTATTGATTAAATAAAACAAAACACATGACAGAGTTGAAAACATTTTACAAGTTGTTCGTTAAATAAAATTTTGAATTGTGGTGTTACGCAAGGGTTGGTTCAAGGTTAAGCAACGCTTGCCTAGGTTGGTCTGTGGATGGGTGACCATCTTAACATACCGAGTTTCCTCCGTGCCTCGGAAAGCACGTTAAGCCGTAGGCCCAGCTGTCATTTGTAGATCTTTGGCAGTCGTTACGGATGGTCAGAAGCCAGTAAATCTGACTCCAGTCTTGCCATGAAGTACCATGTTACCTACCTATTAACTGGGGAGTTAATAGGTTGTGGAGGTCTAATATGATTGCTCCCACTTCTTGTCACACTTCATCGACCTGCTCTCCTCCCCAAAATGTGTGACATAATATATGGATGGCCTCTTAATGGGCTTTCCAGAGTAATTTTCTTTTAGTAAATTTCCTTAATGGGCTTTCCAGAGTAACGCGGTTCAAGTACCTGGGGCATTGGGTCACCGACACTTTGTCTGACGATGTGGACATCGAGAGGGAACGCAGAGCATTGGCGGTTCGATGTAACATGCTGGCCCGTAGGTTTGCACGTTGTACAAAAGAGGTGAAAATCACTCTCTTCAGGGCGTATTGCCAATCTTTGTACACGTGCGCCCTATGGGTCGGCTATACAAAAAGCTCGTACAATGCTCTGCGAGTCCAATATAATAACGCTTTTAGAGTATTGTTGGGACTGCCGCGCTTTTGCAGTGCATCAGGGATGTTCGCGGAGGCGGGAGTGCCAGATTTTTATGCTATCATGCGGACACGAATAGCATCCCTGATGCGGCGAGTGCGCGAGAGTTCCAACACTCTAATAGCTGTTGTGGCCGACAGGATGGACAGCCCAATAATGTGGCACTGGATGACGACTCATAGAGCGTCATTTCAATATATTAAATAAGTAATATTAATATTAAGTATATTTTGTCGTCTATATATTTGTAATTTTGTATGTGTTTTTGTTACCTCTAATGTATGTGTAATTACTGTGTATGTGCAATTTGTGTACATATAAAATAAGCAATATGTGTTTCGTTTCGATGTATGGATTAATAGTCGGAAATAAAGTTATTATTATTATTATATTATTATTAATGACTTTTTTTTTACTTCCAGATACCACAATGGAAAGAAACACACTGATGGCCAAATGCTACCCTCGCATCAAGGATTACTGCCGAGAGAAGCACGGTTTGGAGTTTCAGGTAAGAAGATTAGTTTATGGTGATTCATCATCATCATCATCAACATTTCAGCCGAAAGACATACACTATTGGACCTAGTGTGCTGTCCTCCCCTAAGTGTGTCCATCGGATATCCGTGATCATCTCCAGGTCATCAGGTGAAAAACGTAGTATTTTGGAGGTAGGTGAGACAGAGAGTAAAGTCCCACAAACCTCCGTTGAAAAGGGAGGATCCTCCGACCGGACGGGTGTTATGTCCGGTGAGCTACTGCCCGATAGATGATTGCGGGCTGTTATATCTATTCAAATCACGCGGAGAACTTTGCTTGCGCGATGCAGGATTCTGTGACGTCACATGTAGTAGATCGTAGTCGCTACAGTATTTACTACGCGTATATTACGAATACAAATGGCATTAAGTCCGCCTTTGTACATTACGTTGCATGAAGACTAAATAAATAAATAAATGCAGAATTCAGGCCTATGACCAGCAGTGGAGGTCTTTCGGCTGAGATGATGATGATGGTCACAAATGCAGCAGTCCACAAGAACAATTAATTACAGGCATTATATGTTTTGCAATTATTATAATCTATATTATCTGTATTCTTTAGGAAAAACTGACTGACTGTAATATAAACGCACTGCCAAAACTACTAGGACTGGGTTTTACACTAACGGCCAGTTTTTTCATAAAAGCCGAAAACAATAATCTATCTATCACATATCGGAGATAGAAAAACAAATGAAACAACAGAAAACATGATAATTTTTGTATTATATCATTTGTTTTACAATCTCCAGTATGCCAAAACTGGAGATCGATAGGTTATTGGTTTCGGCCGTTAAACTATGACTAAAGTATTAATTTTCCTTGACTTTTACTGTTGTCAATAGCAAATGTCATATTGTCAATAGAAATATCATCTTGTCAATGTTTCCATCCAAGTGACAGCTAAATTAAAAGTCGACTAAAACAGAATGTATAAACCTATACAATTTCGTCAAAATGACAGTTTATTTTGGATTTAACAGCCTTCCAATGAGCAGTAAAAGTTAAGGGCAAAAGTAACAGTAAAACCTATGGTAAAAATTGTGAAGAAACGAATTTAACCGTTATTATTACTTTATGACGTTCCTTTGGCTGTTACTTTAGATGAAGAAACTGGCTGTAAAAGGCACAAAGTTTTCTTTTAAGTCGTAGGCGAGCACCAAGATAGGATTTTTCGAAATTCACGATGAGATGAAAGAGGGGTCCAAAATAGAGAAATCTATTTTCTACCGCTCGCAGAACGCAGAAGCCGCTGGCAGAACGAAGTGTTTTACATATTACATCATCTACCTAGCCTTTTTCCCAACTATATTGGGGTCGGCTTCTAATCAAGCCGGATTTAGCTGATTACCAGTATTTTACGAGGAGCGGCTGCCTACCAGACCTCCACAACCCATTAACTGGTAACACGGTACTTCATGGCAAGACTGGAGTCAGATTTACTGGCTTCTGACTATCCGTAACGACTGCCAAAGATCTACAAATGACAGCCGGGACTTACGGCTCAAGGCACGGAGGATATTACAATAATTGCAAAACAAGTATTACCTCGAATAAGAAAACTTTACCCAATCCTCCCAAAAATTTTACCCAAAATTGCAACTTTAATACAACATAATATTTCTGGATGATATTACTATTGATATTGGTCGAGTTCGGGTTTTTTATGTAAATACAAGCATTGGGGTGGATCGCAAGGTACCGGGGGTAGGGGGTAGGTAAGGTCAAGCCTTCTTGTGCAAATTGAAAGGGCAAAGGGCCCTTTCCTTATTTTTCATAGAGTTTTATTCTGTTGGTAAAATGTGGATCATAAGAAAAGGTTTTTTTAAAAATTACTTTCTTTGCCTCGTAAATGTTAGATCACATCACACTAATATTGTAATGGTGAGAGTTTGTATTGTGTATGTAACTATTTGTATTACTCTTTAAGTAAATAATATATCAGAATAGAAATACTTTTATTCGGGACAGTCCACATAATTATACGCTTTCTTTAAAGTTTATAGCTTAAACAGCTGAATAGATATGGCATGAAATATCATATCCTGGAATAGTACCTACAGCCTACATGGAACATTTTTTATCTCTGGAGTACGTTTCCTTGAGTCAATTTTCTACTTTCAAGCGGGTAAAGCCGCTGGCAGCAACTTAGTATTATAAAGGTGAAAGTTCATATGTATGTGTGTGTATCATCATCATTATCATCATCATCTCAGCCGAAAGACGTCCACTGCTGGCCATAGGCCTCCCCCAAGCGTTGCCACCATGACCGGTCCTATACGTCTCGCATCCATCGGATTGCCGCGACCCTCACCAGGTCGTCGGTCCACCTTGTGGGAGACCTTCCGACGCTGCGTCTTCCGGTAGTACGTGACCGCCACTCCTGAGCCTGTGTGTGTTATATATTGAGCTATACACACTAGATAAAATGGTATAGGTAGGACTGAAAAAAGTTTTTGTGATAAGATGTTTAGATTCGTCTACTGAGCAAACCCTTAAAGTTAGTGGGGCTGCCCCTTACACCCAGTATGTATGTACAGATAGGTATTTACTTATTAGATAGAGTACCGCAAGTTATACGGATCGAAACCTCTCCGTCTATAGCACGTCTATAGTGCGCGATAGCAAGTCAATGCCATCACTGGCTCGACTACGGAACCCTGAGGGAAATCAGTCTTACCAACTATATTATTATTGTCATAGCACAAGTGGATTCGCTTGTTTATCTTATTCAGTAAATTATTTATTTAGACTTTTTCTTAGAGGGTAGAAGGATTTATTTAGTACAAGAGAATTTGTGTGTGTTTTTGGGTAATTTGTCGAAAAACTGAAAGAAAATTTTCTAGTTCGATTGAAGTTATAACGGTAACATCGTAGAACAGATGGTCGATGAGGACGGAAGGTTCTAGAGTGGCGGCCACGTATTGGAAGACGTAGCGTTGGAAGGCCTCCCACAAAGGGGACCGGCGACCTGGCGAGGGTTGCGGTAATCCAATGGATGCGAGACGCACTGGATCGGTCGATGTGGCGGCGCTTGGGGGAGGCCTATGTCCAGCAGTGGACGTCTTTCGGCTGAGATGATGATGATGATATATCATTAAAGGTAAAAGTTTATACGAGTGTACACTTTTACTATGAGTAGCTTTTGCCACCGGCTTCGTGTGCGTGATAGTATCTCAAGGGAACATATTCCCGGCATAAAAAGTATCCTATATGCTAATTCAAGACATAGTCTACCTGTGTAGGTACTAAATTTCATTGAAATCCATTCAGGAGTTTTTTTTTGTATAGCTAAAGAGTGGAATTCCCTGCTGGGGTCTGTGTTTCCTGATAGCTACAACCTAAGGGCCTTTAAGTCAAGAGTGAATAGGTTACTTCTAGGCAAGCGTGCTCCATCGTCGGCCACATCATCGCTTACCATCAGGTGAGATAGTGGTCAAGCGCGAGCCTATCAATAATAAAAAAAAATATACATACTTATCGCATATATGATGTTAGAAGGACTTTGTGTATGTTTGTAACTTCTTCACGCTTAAACGCCTTAGCTTAACAAAGCACAAAGCTTCCTTTTATGGCATAAGCGACCCTGTGAAAGTCTTTGGAAATTCAATCTTTAAACGGGAGAAAAGGGGGAATTTCATTTGTATGCTAAATCTCATTCAACGTACTTACCTAATCTACTTACTTGAAAATTAGTAAAAATCACACTAATATTATAAAGGAGGAGGAGGAGCTCGTGGTTAGATAATAACAGCCGCACGGGTCGATCTTCAAGGTTAAGCAACGCTTGCCAAGGTTGGTCTGTGGATGGGTGACCATATTAACATAACGAGTTTCCTCCGTGCCTCGTAAAGCATGTTAAGCCCTAAGTCTCGGCTGTCATTTGGTAGATCTTTGGCAGTCGTTACGGATAATCAGAAGCCAGTAAATCTGACTCCAGTCTTGCCATGAAGTACCGTGTTACCCCAGGTAATGGGTTGTGGAGGTCTGGTGGGCAGCCGCTCCCCGTAAAATACTAATATTCAGCTAATTCCGGCTTGATTGGAAGCTGACCCCAATATAGTTGGGAAAAGGCTAGGTAGATGATGATGACACTAATATTATAAAGGCGACTGTGTGTGAAAGTGAGTGTGTATATGTTCCTTACTTCTTCACACTCAAAAATCTAAACCGATTTGGTCGATTAGCACACTAGTAGACTATGTCTTGAAAGAGTGCCTTTTATCCCAAGTATATGTTCCCTTGGGATATTTTTCTACTTTCACGCGGGCGAAGCCGAAGGCAGTAGCTAGTAATAAGATACTTATAATGGTATTTAACGCGAAAATAATAATAAAACACGAAGAAATACCCTCTCGGGAGTCGCAGGGCGATCTCCGGCCACTGTAAGCGCAGGCTTGCGGACGACAAGCAATGGGTAGGTGGCCGTCTGGCCGTAGGATAGTGACCAAGACCGAGTCGTCGACGACGCATAGTTGTTCCACACATGTCTCAAAGAGATGCCAGCAGAACCGTAAGGGCTCAGCAGGACCGAACCTGCACCGATGGGAATTATTGAAAGAGATACAAGCAAACGGCAACTGAAGAATACCTACAGTTTGGTTTTAGTCAGTAAAAGTCTTCACCCTCTCACTCCACCCCAGAGCGGGAGAAGTAATTAGGTAATGTAAAAAAAACCTTTTATTCCGTAATTTAAAATATAATTTAACTATATAATACCATTAATAAATTTTCACTCCATAAATCGGCTTTCCGTGCTGCCGATAAAATATTCATAATTGGTTTTAATCGATTACAAAATCGGCATCCAATAAATCGAGTGGAGTATCGATTCGGGAAATAATCGAGTCGGTCACCGACGCCAGACTCATACATAATTCATAGTTTCCATGTATATTTAATGCATTTTCAGGGTTTTCCTGGCTGAGGTGCGAACGACTAGCGTAGTTAATATTTTTGACATGGTACTGCTTTCAACAGTATTTCGATCAAGAAGTGAAGTGTATAAATTACATGAAGAAAATATATTTACACACCTCTGGACGAAAAATTTAATTAACATCTTTGCAGTTGCACAATTTACAGTTTTCAGAATTATTCCAAATTTCAGGGTTTTAGGTCACCGGTCAAAGTATTATAGGGTACTTTCCGTTAACCTAGAACCCTGGAATTTTGATTCACTTAAGAGTGTCGAAATATTCGTTTTTTGCAACATAAACGTCCGCATCTTTATTTTTATTTTTACACAGCTTCAAGGGACCGTTAGGCCTGATTATATGATTTTTATCTCAACTCGATACCTCAACGTTTTTCCGAGATAAAGGATCTTGACAAACAGATAGACTACAAAATGATCTTAAGGGTTCCGTTTTCCTTTTGAGGTACAGAACCCTGAAAAAGAAAGGACAACATCCGGAATGACTTTTTGAAAGATGAACCTGAAACAAACTTCAAAATGTCGAGTTTAAAATGGAAAAATTTCACGGTTCAAGCCTATAGTTTCGCGTTAAGCACAGCAACTGACACAAATAACACGCGTATCGATCTGCTGCTGCTAAAGCCGATACTATTACTTCAAGGCCAACAGCTAGTGTTAGACGTTGCCATTATGCTGTATTGTAAACTTTCCAACTTGTATTCAACGCTTTTTGAAGCAAGCTCTTTTTATCTTTTAAATGGTACTTTTTCTTTATTTTATTGTTGCTTTTTTTGAGACGTAAAGTTTCAAATAACTGCTAACTTTTAGTGGATAACAAGGTTAAAGACTACGTTGAAGACAAACTAGTTGATTCGATCATTTTGTAAACGATAATGACTGTAAATTCATTTTAATATATTTATAGCATGTGATGTGTATATTAGCTAAATACATAATTATTATTTTCATGATATGGCCAAATATGTCAGATCATATCGTAAAATAGTTACGTTAACCACCGGTAAAGTCCACTGTTTCTCAATGTATTCCTTTTTTCTACTACTAAATATGCTTTTGATCCATCAAAAATACTAATTGTGTACTAAAATGTGTTTTACTGGGTGGTTTAAAAAAACTGACCTAACCTAATATGTCCGAGTTGGAGTGCCCAAAGTCCCAGTACAATAATATTTGGTATAGAATACATATTTTTAGTAATGTATAAGATTTTTGATACACATAACCTACATTAATATTATGACTGGCCTGTTGGTCTAGTGGTTAATGGTCCTGAATGCTATACCGAAGGTCGTGGGTTCAATATCCACCCAAGACTTAATTGTGTGATGAGCAGGTAATTTTTTTTTAATTATATTTTTTTTTATCGTAAACTTACCTATTTCTTATAAAATAACTAGATGTAATCGATTTAGTAGCTGATTTTGAATATTGTTATTGTTGTATATCGCCAATAAAATACCACTTACTCATAGCAACGGAATCTTACAACAACTCATCAATACCACAATGCCCACCAATCATAATACGCAATAATAAACATCTCAAACCTAGAAACAGCCAAAGCATAGTAAATCAAACTTATAGCCCAAAATAGCCCACACGTGGGCTGCCTTCCGCCCCCCAAAATAGCCCAGAGGGTGGCTAGCTCGGTTTTTGTAAATGTTTACAATTCCTATGGCCTGTGTTTGTGGGGACTATTTCTGGATTGTTGAGCTTAGAGACCATAGATTATAGAGTAATGGTGGAGAATGGTATGTCGATACATTGGTGGGTGTTGGCGTAGGCATTGATGTTTACTGGTTTGGACTTTTTTTTTAGAGTAACGAAATAAAAGAATTAGTAAGTTTCTAATCGACGAGCAATGCGTAGCTCGCCGTCCGACCGTCAGGTAAATAAGTCATCGACAGCGAAAAAACATGAAAAGAACTGTTTCCTGGAACTGACGGTTGGCGCAATGGTTGAAAGATTAGCGCCCTGCACACGTACAGTTCGGACCGCGCATCTTGGACTGCGTTCCAAACCGCAGTTAGATCTGTACAGTTTGGACCGCGGATCAAACTGTTTTGCTGATTACGATTAAAAATGCATTCACGGTTTGGAATACGGACGAAGCTGACATAATCTAGTAAACGTTCCGAACTGTGCGTTGAATTGAATTTCAAGAGTTTGGACTACAGTTTGGACTGGCGCGTGGAACGTTATAACTTTTAAAAGTTTTTTACACAGTAGTGAGAAAAATGGACGATCGTTTGGTCATAGCGTTAGTTGGATTTGTAGTTAGCTTAAACAGCCGAAAAAAACACTGAGTGTGGGTAAAGGAACACAGAAAAAGATATGGACGTTTACCGATGTTAATGGAATTACGACAGTGTCATCCGGAAGATTTTAAAAATTACCTAAGAATGGATAGTTCTCAATCTCAAGTATTTTAATACGGATGTTCACGGAACAAACAAATTAACTCTGTGATCGCTTCGACGCTCCAAACCGCCATTCTTGTATAGTTGTTTTATCTCACGAAAGCGGGTGAGCCTTATTTGTAGTTGTGATGTGTATAGACACTCGCTCTTGTGTGCGTAACTACAGGTAGCGTTAGCAAGCTCATCGCTATTGAACAAAATAATAAAGTTGCCACTTGTTGCCCAATTTATTTAATTACTTACGCAGCGTTACGAGACATCCATCGAAACCAACTTTTTCATTCAAAACTGACCTTAGCTTGGCCAATCTTATACAATTAAGGGAAGGAACGAAATAACCCCAACACAAATATTAATAATAATTAATAACTTACTGGGGATGTTTCATTAAGGGGGATGTTCCAGGTTACCTGAAGCATTCACCTTAACACTTGTAATGTAACCTTTTCAGACCAAATAAACAATTTATTTATTTTATTTGATGATATTAATGTTGGAATTTGTTTTAGTACGATATGAAAATTTTGTATTGTGCTCCGTACAACGTCACCTGTAAATCCACCTTTATTTTCTCTCTTTCTTCGGTTTTTCATGGGTGACATAAAATTCGAAGATGTACTTGCGACATATCTTCCTTCTTTTATTAATTTTTTTGCACTGTGTCGCTTACCCCCGTCGCTGCTGCAGTGCGTTTTGTAATATTACGCAAATATGATAAATCACAATTTGGTTCTCGATGAAGTTCCGTGAATTAATATTCTTCTTTGACAAATTATAAATATTTGCAATCATTTGACGAGCCCAAAATAAACAAAACAGTTATAAAATCGTTTAACATGTTGATGTGTTGTGGTGGTGGAACACAATCAAACGGACCAGATACTTTTTCAATAGTTTATTCTCACCATTAATATAGTTAACACAGCAAAAGTAAGAGCGTGGCGTCTGTCATCTGTGAGCGAAGCGGACTGACAGGCGCTGGTGCGCGCGTCGATGCTCCTTCGATGGTTTTTGTGGTTACCTTGGTTACGCCACATAAATAATCTGCTGAACGCCCTGATTGCTCAGGAACCGAAATTCGTTTTTTTTTTATATAGCAATAAAGAAATGATCAATATCTGTGTATAATAAAATCTCTAGTTTGTAAGAGCCTTTCCGCATTATCCGATCCGATATCGGTATCGGACGCCGATACGATATCGGGGTAAGTAAAATGTATGAAATGCTGTGCTCCGATATCCGATATCGGGTCGGACAATATGAAAGACAGGTACATATCTCATACATTTACCTTACCCCGATATCGTATCGGCGTCCGATATCGATATCGGATCGGAAAATGTGAAAACGGTCTAAGTCGTTGGCTAGCTATACGCTTTGGTGCGTACTGTAAGTATAGCTAGTAATTGAAATAAATAAATACATTCATATATTACACACAACAAATATGAACATTAAGTTGCCTTATCGCACTGCGAACAACTTTCCTCTGTTTCTTCGTACCTCGCATGCTGACGGTACTCGATAAATTATTTTGACGCGAACCAAGACGCACTACTGACTCAGCCGGCGACCCGGCCGCGACTGAGCGCTCCCGAGCTTACGCACACAACGACAGTGTGCATGTACACAATGTATGAAATGCTGTGCTCCGATATCCGATATCGGGTCGGACAATATGAAAGACGACCGTTTTCACATTTTCCGATCCGATATCGGTATCGGACGCCGATACGATATCGGGGTAAGGTAAATGTATGAGATATGTACCTGTCTTTTATATTGTCCGACCCGATATCGGATATCGGAGCACAGCATTTCATACATTTTACTTACCCCGATATCGTATCGGCGTCCGATACCGATATCGGATCGGATAATGTGAAAACGGTCGCATCGTGAGATAAAACATCTATAATTTACCATGGGTGGCCATATTATTAGGGACAGTAACTAAATTTCTTATATTATTATCAACTTTAATTGCAATTTGCAAGTAAATGGTTGGTTGTAGGTTCGGCTAATATTTTTTATTTATAGACTTCATTGATTGAGATAATAAAACATCAAATTTGAAGTCAAATTTATTTATATATTTTTGAAAAAAAAAAAAGATACGTAATAAGATGGATGAATATTGCTAGTATTTTATGAAAGCATCCATTTATCGAGGTATGCTCTCTATGCAAGTTCTGGCTTTCTGTAGCAGGTTTCTAGTATAATGGCCACTCTTTAATGAGGACTACAATCAGCTGGTGTTATTTTTTTCACCAGCAAGAGGATCCAAATATTCACCAAATGTTGAAAAAAGTCAACAAAGTTAAAAAATATCACTTTAAAAAAAATGGCGCCATCTCACAATGTTGCTTTATATCAAAAATTATAATACTGATACCAGTAATAATATGAAATAAAAAAAAATCTTATATAAATCCGTTGGTTAGCTTAAAAAGTGAGATTTATAACTTTGGTGACTTTTTTCGAAATCATCGTATTACCTACGTATCTTTTTTTTTCAAAAATATATAAAAGAATTTGATTTCAAATTTGATGCGCGCATAAAACTGTGAGACAGGCGCTCGCATCGACATGCCAGATCGAGCTGTTAGACCCGCACATCTACACGTACAGTTCGGAGCGGGGGATGGAACGGCGCGTGGTGTTTCCCGCGGTTCGAACTGTACGTGTGCAGGGCGCTATTGGCTGCTGTGCTGCTTGTCGTGGGTTTGAATCCTGCACGGAACAAATATTTATCTGCCCTACTTGGTGTTTCCGGTCTAGGTTTTTTGTGTATGTGAGTCTACATGTTTGTGAAAATACCCACGATATAGCAATAATTTCTACAGTGAGGTAGTAAAGCTTAGAAGAAAAAAAAAAACAAGTTTTGTAAAGAATGAGCGTTGGAAGTTACCGAATGCCAACCGAAAGGTCAGGTGCTATCTGTTATTTTTCACCATGGCTCCTTTCAATATTGACTCCAGCTTCTATACTCTGGCAAAGTAATCGGAATCAAATCATGGACGTTTATTCGTCATTATACGTTTGGTGTGCGCCTGGGCGAGGCTTGCATATAAAACTATTGAACTCCGTCGACGTAGCGGCAGCGTCATGCCGTCGCGTCGTTGCAGGTTCGTCGACGAACGGACAGGCCGAGCGTATGAAGACGAATACGCGTCTATGAAGCTACGCATCCGTGAACAGTAGCCCTAAATGACAAGTAATCTTCAATTTGACAAAACCGACCTTTCCTCAGGTGGTGGACATGCGCTGGGGAGTCCGAGACGAAGCCACAGACGATCACATGACCACAGAACTCTGCATGAGGGAGATCAAGAACTGCCAGCGGCTGTCCATGGGGCCGAACTTCGTTGTCTTCCTCGGACAGAAATATGGATACAGGTACTTAAAGTAGCGGACGGCGAGCAATCGGTAGCTCGCCGTTCGGCCGACCTGTAACCGCCTGGACCGAGTCCGAATGAATAAAGGCGCGTAGTGCTCCTGGAAGTTTTCCTGAAACAGATATCAGCAAAATCGTTAGATACAATAAACCCTTAGGCTTTTCTTCGCCCGCAGGGTTCTGTTGGCTCTTTTTAGCTAAGGAATCCTAAAAAGGATGCACAAACTGACATATAACGTCACCATTAGGTTACGTGCTTAAGAAAGAGATAGCGAGATATTCACACTACGCTCCCTTTTTTCCTCCTCTTTTAAAATGAAATACCTACCTACTAATTGCAGCTACATTTACGCCCGTTTTCAATAAGCTATCTATCTACAGTTGCAGCTACTAAAGATAAAAAATCTATGCTTTTGCCCTTGCTTGCTTTCCTATAACCTACCGACGGATAGCATTTCCAACGAAAAGTTTTGGATTGATAGATAGATAGAATCTTACTGTTTATCGGGGATAGCTATCTATCTATGAACTGCGGTAGATTATTAAAAGTTAAAAGTTAGCTTTTTAATTGTATTGTACATAAAGAAACAGGATAATACCTAACAGAACTTATTACAAAACTATTCCAGACCAATCCCCACGTACGTGCTGTCATCAGAACTGCAGATGTTGAAGGAGGAGCTGGTGGCTGGTGGGGTGGACACCATCCTGATGGACACCTGGTACAAGAAGGACTCCAACGCTGTGCCCCCCGTCTCCGTGCTGCAGCCCATCTCTTCCATATTGATCAATTTTAATAATAAGGTGAGTTTTGGTATTGGTTACATGTAGAACAGAAACATTTTTGTGTACAGCTGTGGAGTTCCCTGCCGAAGTCTGTGTTTTCTGATAGGTACAGTCTGGGGCTCAAGAGTGAATTGTGTGAAGAAAATTCACCGAATGACAGTGACAAACTCTTTCTTGTTTACCAGTCTAGCATTCAAAAATCCATGAATCTCTCTGGCTACCAGTAAAGATATGACTGCATATTCTGTCAGTCAAGGTACAAGTTTGTATAAGTTACCGAAATTGAGTGCTACTGCTTGCATATTAGCATGATCATTTTCGGCTATGTAATGTTCCCATTGTTGGAACTCAGGCCTCCTCTCTAGAAGAAGGATCACTCCTTCTCAGTCAGTTCTCAGCAGTAATCCACCACGCAAACCCAGTGGGGATTACGTCCTATCATCAGAACTGCAGATGTTGAAGGAGGAGCTGGTGGCTGGGGGGGTGGACACCATCCTGATGGACACTTGGTACAAGAAGGACTCCAACGCTGTGCCCCCAGTATCCGTGCTGCAGCCCATCTCTTCCATATTGATCAATTTTAATAATAAGGTGAGCTTAGTGCATGTGCATCCTCTGGGGAACATGGAAAATCCGAAAGGTTGTCACCGTGTCCCCCAGATCAAAGGCAACGAAAAAACGGGGTAGGGGTTTAGTCAGTAAGAGTCTGACACGCCCTCTCGCTCCGCCCAAGAGTGGGAGAAGTCATTCTGATGATTCCTCTACCGGAAAAAAACAGTGCATGTGCATAGGGACGGAAACTTCTGGAATGGCGGCCACGTATCGGAAGACGCAGCGTTAGAAGGCTTCCCACAAGGTGGACCGATGACCTGGCGATGGTCGCGGGATTCCGATGGATGCGAGACGCACAGGACCGCTCGTTGTGGCGACGATTGGGAGAGACCTTCGTGCAGCAGTGCTCGTCTTTCGGCTGAGATGATGAGCTTAGTACCTATTGGTTATTCGCAGAACAGTAACATTTGTGCATACAGCTGAAAAAAGAAATTCCGTGCCGGAGGCAGAGTTTAAAGAGTTAAATAGTTCTGGAGTGATGACTGTTTAAGTATACAACAAATCAAAACCCGCCCGCCACCAGACATAACACCCATCTGGTTCAAGGATCGTCCCTTTCCATTCGTTTGCAGGACTTTATACCCTGTTCCGAGTTCCATATACCATTAAAAGCAAAAAAGATTTAATTATTTTTAAAACTTGCTCTATTTTTAAAATCAACAATTAACATCGCCTAAAGCTCATCATATTCAATAACTTTCTATAAATTTACAGAGAGTACCAAAACTCCAAGCTGAGGACCAGGCAGTCTGGTGGGATACCCTGGGAAAAATGCAGAAGCTGTTCCGAAAGGCTTCGCTACAGCTGTACAATGCTGGCAAGATTGATAAGGACTGCATGCATAATTACTTTATGTCTGGTGAGTTTCCAGAATATATGATATGAAGATCTTGTTAATTTTAAGGAGTCTGCTCATCACACCGTACCGTACTACGATCGGTAATGGGTAGCTCGATGTCTGGCCGTCAGGTAACTGTCTGGACCAAGCCACGCCGTTGACGGCTCGTGGTGTCCTCAAGATGTCAGCAAATCATAAGGGCCCAGCATTCGTAGCCTACTGGGACCATGGGTTACGTGAAAATATACCTTGTGGCCCTGGAACAAAGGCAAAAAGGACCAGGAGTGGGTTTTTGTCACTAAAATTCTGACGCCCTCCTGCTTCGTCCAAACGCGGGAGAAGTTATTGATGATTTCCCAACTTAAAAAAATACGGTCATTTCATCAAGGCCCGTGCTAGGACTGGGTCATGCGTGCAGACAGCGACCAATGAGTAGCTCACTATGTGGCCATCCGATAAGGATCAAGCCAAAACCGATAGCGCTGCGGATTGTGCGAAGGAGTTAAAAAATTGACTCTTCCTCCCGTTTTGCTCGAAAATAATTTGATGATTTCCCATGTAAAAATATTCTATGTATGTAGGTACCGCCAAAATATAACAATTGATCGTCTTGGTCGGTACCTAACCGTACGGTCAAACGGGCATAGTTTTATACATTACGTTACAAAGACTAGCACTAGATTCTGACGATTTTATAAGTGACTATGTAGGCATATGTGGATTTTTTTGAAAAATAATATTTATTTACATATATGTAGGAACATGGGAAAGCTAGGAAGCAAGTTCATGACATTCTAATTAGCGGTATAGTGAGCAGGCTCCTTTAATTGTATGCCACGCTGTGTCGGTGTCGGAACCATGTTATTAGTTTCACGCCAAACGAAAAGCGGTATTTTAATTTATTTTGTTCAGCCAACCACATTATTTGGCATGATATCTAAACGCACATAAAATCATAATTTCTTCAAGCTTCCAAAAAATAATGGTAAACCTCACTTTCAATTTGTTATTAATCCTCATCTACCGAGCCTTTTCCCAACTATATTGAGGTCGGCTTCCAGTCAAGCCGGATTTAGCTGATTACCAGTATTTTACGCGGAGCGGCTGCCTAGCAGACCTTTACAACCCATTAACTTGGGTAACACTGTACTTCATGGAAAGACTGGAGTCAGATTTACTGGCTTTTGACTATCCGTAACGGCTGCCAGAGATCTACAAATGACAGCCGATACCTACAGCTTAACGTGCTTTCCGAGGCACGAAGAAATCTCGGTATGTTAAGATGGTTACCCATCCACAGACCAACCTTGGCAAGCGTTGCTTAACCTTGAAGTTCGACCTGTGTGGTTGTTATTATCTAGCCACGAGCTCCTCTTTCAATTTGTTATTATTTGTATCAAAAAGCAACTAGGTTTATCGTATGTAAAAAGAATTATCCAAAACCGTTCAAATCAAAGTAAATTAGAAACCTTTCAAATTTGGTGGAAGCTAAAATTGTGTAGTAAAAGAAAAAGAACAAACTTTTTTGTTGTAAACAAACTATAATGTGGCAACACAGACAGGTTACGCGCTTAGAAAAGAAATAACGAGGTATAGAGTCCGTCTTATGAAAGCGCGACCTGAGAAAAAGAGGTTAAATCAAAAAATTTTGTTTGTGGTATTACTAACTAGTAGGAGAATAATGTCTTGACACTTCACAATTTTTTTTTTATTTGAGGTCGCGCTTTTATTAGAAGCACTCTAGGTACCCACTATGCGCTCACCCTTTCTTATACAAATATTTGAAAAGCTAATAGTAATATGTATGAAAAGCAATAGGATATTTACAGTGAAAATAATATCGAAATTGGTAGAAAAGCAAACGAGATGATTATAATAATTTTAAATATATGTGTTAACTAAAGAGCCAAAACGCCGTTTTTTACGGCAGCCGTATGGGCGTGCTGATCTTTGCCTTTAAATTCTTTTACCTTCTCATATTTATTCGCGATTTTGAAGCGCTGTTGATAAAGGTATTTTAAAAATTCTTTCATGTGTGTTTATAAGTTAAAAAAAAATCGCAAATAAAAATTTTGCATACATATTCCCCCTCTTGCTGTTTCAATTAATAACCAAATTCGATGCTGTATTTAGAAAAGATTTATGTTTAGTACAACAAAAAATCAAGTACCTACTCAATTATTGTCCAAGAACTAAGCCTCCACAAACCCCTTAAAACATTAAATTCTGCAATAAATCATACCCTCAGTCTCAAACTCAATTAAACAACCATCAAATTAAATAAACACACACTCAAACCCATCCATCTAATCCCACGAATCCACGATCCCTAACATGGCAACCGAACCAAAACTCACCATAGCATACCTTGCTATAACAGGGTAGGTACCTAATCAAATGACAAGTCAAAGTTTCGTTTTAACCTATCAATACCCGCGAAACGAGACACAATAGTAAAACAATAACAGCGCGGCCCAATGAGACCGGTCGGGGATTCATGAATTAAACCAACCTACCACCTCACTCTAGAAATTAAATGTTCCATTTAGTAAAGTCTCTAAAAATAATTGTAAAGAGGAAAGGTAACGTGATCGTAGAACTTCTCAAAATTTTTGTGCAATTTTTATATGTGAAATAATGTCGTTTTGTATTTATATCACGTATATTAATCTATCACATACCCCCGAAACGAGGCGAGGAGGGGTGGCAGGCAGTCGCCTCCTTCTGCGAAGCAGTAATGTTAGCGAAGGAGGCTGCCGACCGCGTGAGGCAACGGAACTCACGCCGCCGCCGCCGAGATCCCGATCCCGATTTCCGACCACCGTAGGCGCGGGCTCGCGGATAGCGAGCGCTGGGTAGCTCGCCGTCCGGCAGTCTGGTAATAATCTGGACCGAGCCTAGTCGTCGACGGCGCGTTCTGTTCCACGCGCGCCTCAAGGAGATGTCAGCAAACTGTAGGGGCCCGGTAGGGCCGAAGCCTCTAGGGAACACGGTATCCGAAAGGTTGTCACCGTGTCCCCCAGATCGATGGTAACGAAGGAACGGGGTAGGGGTTTAGTCAGTAAGAGTCTGACACGCCCTCCCGCTCCGCCCAAGAGTGGGAGAAGTCATTCTGATGATTCCCCTACCGGAAAAAAAAAAAAAAGAAAAAAAAAAAAAAAAAAACCCCCGAAACGAGACACAATAGTAAAACAATAACAGCGCGGTCTCATAGGACCGGTCGGGGATTCAAACGCTATATTCACTGGTAGTATTAGGAAGAGGAAGGGGGAAAAATCAGTTTCCCTAAGCTAAACCAATGATAAGGATGCCAAGATCGACTCATCTAATCCAACATCTTCAAATTCCAGTAACCGAACGCGAAGTAATAAACGGCGTCCTAAACGTGAAGAACACTAAGAACCACTGCTTGGCCTACGTGAGGTACATCAACAACATAAACCTTCAGAACCTAAAGAAGGCCAGCAACTTTGTGGACATCATCAACAGGAGTTTGGACGCTGAGGCCTCGAAGCTGTTGGCTGATCTGAGAGATGTTAGGCTGCCGGATAAGATTGAGACTACTAATATACAGAAGTGAGTATGACGGTCGAAAATCTTGGCATGAATTTGCAATATAGGTGGGATAGGATAGCGGAACGAAACGAAATCTATAGGTAAGATAGAATATAAATATATACAACATCGAAACGAGTCGACCAATACACCGATATTGTTCGTTTTTAGAAAAGATATACGTTACACTGTGTGTTTGGAGTTATTTTAAATTTTTCTTCATAAAGAGCTGTGCTTTAGAATGTGCAAGTGGCTTCATTTTTCTGACCTAGTGAGTTCTAGATAACTCAAAAGTGTCTAGATAACTCAAACGCTACGTTTACTTCTCGTTTTGAGAGCAGTGGTAATGAAATTAGTAATAGAAGTGCCTGTCTGAAAATCAGTCAAAGGACAATGGGAAGGGTTATGCTTGGAGTTTTCTTGGGTGATCATATCAGAACTGGAGACCGAAATAGCCCTAAGAGTCGCCAAACTTAAGTAGCAGGGCACTTTGCTCGCAGAACTATCAGTTCTGAGAGCAATGTTAAATCTTCGATGGTCATTGGGAACGACTGGTTCTGGAATAGCGAATATGTACCGGAAGATGCAGCATTGGAAGGTTTCCCACAAGGTAAACCGATGACTTGACCGCCACAGTTCTCTGCTTAAAATTTACTTTCTAAATGTCATAGTTTTTCATAGAAATATTTCTACACACATGTAATTTGTCACAAAAAGTGTTTAAATATTTGTAATAACTTTCAGGTATACGGTGGAGTGGATTGGTCGAGAGGGTCTGGACACAGAGACGCACGGGGAATACCTCAGCCATTTCATAGCTCACTTCTATAAGAACATCGTCAAACTAGTGGACAGGTCAGTAAAATAGTCACTTTTTTCAACAAATAAAGGGGTTTAAAGGAGATACGGACGAGGTTGACGAAACAGACGATAAATTATCCATTTTATCCATGCATAAGCATAAGCGTAATCACAGAGCGTAATCCAGTCTTACAGCTCATGGACAAAGTATTGCACCACGCTGAATTTGAACCTGCTACCTGCAACTTTAAAGTCGGATCGGTTACCAATGGGCCACCACTGCTTTCACTCCTAAATCAAAACATTCTAAGGGGCATAGCGCGATGATGTATTCAATATTAACTAATTGAGTAAACCGTCGCGCGTGACCATGAACCTTCAGCCCTTCCTCGCAAATTCCATTCATACAGAGATTTTTTTTTTTTTTTTTTTTTTTATGGTAGGGGAATCATCAGAATGACTTCCCCCGCTCTTGGGCGGAGCGGGAGGGCGTGTCAGACTTTTACTGACTAAACCCCTACCCCGTTCCTTCGTTGCCTTCGTTCTGGGGGGGACTCGGTATCAACCGTTAGGAATACCACATGTTCCCCCCAGAGGCTTCGGCCCTACCGGGCCCCTACAGTTTGCTGACATCTCCTTGAGGCGCGCGTGGAACAGAACGCGCCGTTGACGACTGGGCTCGGTCCAGATTATTTCCAGACTGCCGGACGGTGAGCTACCCAGTGCTCGCCGTCCGCGAACCCGCGCCTACGGTGGTCGGAAATCGGGATCGGGATCTCGGCGGCGGCGGCGTGAGGACCGTTCCCTCACGCGCTCGCGGTCAGCAGCCTCCTTCACGAGCATCACTGCTTCGCAGAAGGAGGCGACCGCATGCCAACCCTCCTCGCTCCGGACCATGGCCTGAATCAGGGCCCGGCGCGAGAGGTCGCCGCTCCCGATAGTCTCCACGAGGACACGGCGGTGCTCCGCCCAAGCGGGGCACACTTCTACCGTGTGCTCCACCGTGTCCTCCGGGCGGTCCACACAGTGGCGACACCCGGGCGTCCTCTCCTGCTTGATTCGATGCAGGAACCTCCCGAACTTACCGTGTCCGGTGAGGACCTGCGTCACACGGAAAGAGAGGACGCCGTGACCTCTTTCCAACCACTCCTCAAAGAGGGGCCTAACCGCGTCAATGACGGCGTGCCCAGCACTGGGTTGCGACAGTCGCAGTCGCCATGCCACCCTAAGATCCCGCCGGAACTCTGTCCGCCATGCCGCGACTTGTCGCGGCAGCGGAGTTTCGCCCCGGCGTTGCATCTCCACGCGCAAATCGTGCATGCGTGCAAGGACTGTTGCCTCCAGATCCCACGGTGGCAGGCCAGCGAGGAGGCTCGCCGCTTCACGGGAGATCGTGCGGTATCCCCGCACCATCCGGATGGCCATGACCCTCTGGCAAGCGTTCAGCTTGGCCGCCGGTCGCTTACCTAGCGACGGCGCCCAAACCGGCGCCCCGTAAAGGGCCATGGACCGAACGATCCCCGCGTAGAGCCTCCGGCAGGGGGCGTCTGGACCCCCTAGGTTGGGCAGGAGCCGCTTCAGAGCGGCCCCAGACCTGTCCAGTTTGGGGGCCAAACGTCGGAAATGCTCCTCGAAAGTCCACCGGCTGTCGAGGACGAGTCCCAGGTACTTCATCGCCGACCCGACGCCGATGTGGACCCCCCCTACCGTTATTTGGGAACCCGGAGGTGGCGCGTACCGAGGGCCATGAAAGCACATGGCCTCGGACTTGTGCAATGCCACCTTGAGTCCCAGTTGCTGGATCCTCTCCACGACTGTCGCAACCCCGCGTGTCGCTGTTTCGGCCGCCGCCTGGTACGACTCTCCCCGCGCCAGGACCAGCGTGTCGTCTGCGTAGCAGACCACGCTGACCCCGTCGGGGAGGTCGCCGCGCAGCACGTAGTCGTATCCGATGTTCCACAGGGGTGGTCCTAGTACCGATCCCTGCGGAACACCGCACGACATCTCTCGCCGTCTCCACTCTCCCTGGTGACCGGGATAGATGATGAACCTATCCGACAGGTAGGCCTCGATCACACGACGGAGGTAGGCGGGCACCTCGTGATACCGAAGTGCCGCCCCGATGCAACTCCAGGGCAGGGAGTTGAAGGCATTGGCGATGTCCAAAGACACCGCCAAGACAACCCTGCCCCGAGACACCGCATCCCCCGTCGTGAGAGCCCTCACGCGCATGATGGCGTCCACCGTGGAACGCCCCCTGCGAAAGCCGAACTGGCCGTCCGAAAGGTCCGGCCCCACCCGCGCAAGATGCCCGACGAGGCGGTCTGCAATTACTCTTTCAAAGAGTTTGCCCACCTCGTCGAGCAGCACAATGGGCCGGTACGCGGACGGAGAGTCCGCGGGGCGCCCCGGCTTCGCAATGAGGACCAGTTTCCCGGTCTTCCAGCGACGGGGAAACTGTCCTCTCTCCATGCATGCGCTAAAGAGCCCTCGCAATCGAGACCCGAGAGCCCCCACGGCCAGGACCCATACCCTGCCGTGCACGCCGTCGGGTCCTGGGGCGGTGTTCTTGAAACTGAGTCTTCGTACCACCGCCCTCATCTCTACCTCGGTCACCTCTGGAGCGTCGTCCTCGTCGTCACTGGTGTGGTCCGCTACGGGTACCGCAGGTGGCGGAGCCATGAGCGGGGGAGAGTGTTCCCCTCGCTCAGGGAACAGATTGGCCACCACACCCTCCACAACTTGGGGCCGGAGACTCTGAGTCAGAGGGGGAGCCCATGGGCGGAGTTTGTCCCGCACCACCTGGTAAGGGCGTCCCCATGGGTCCCTGTTCAGAGTCCCCAGCCACACATTGCGGGCCTCCAACTTGGCCCGCTTTACCTCTGTTCGGAGGGTGCGCCTTGCCGCTCTGTACCCCTCGTAAAGCTCCGCCTCCCTGGCCACCGCATCCGGCGGGCGGGTGCGGCGCCTGCGGAACCTGGCGTACCGGCGCCGCGCGGCGGTGCACGCCTCGCGCAGAGCCGCAATCTCCGGCGACCACCAGTACACCTGGCGCCGAGCACGTCCTGGATGGACTCGGGGCATCGCCTCGTCGCAGATTTGCGACATGGCCTCCTGGAACCACTCTGCCTCAGGGTCAATTTCGACAGGCCTGTCCGGTGCTTGCACCCAGGCCTGTACCCTCGCGGCTTCCAGGAGAGCGTCCCGGTCCATCTGCCTCAGCGCCCACCGCGGACCACACGGGGTCTGCTCCCTGACCGGCGCGGTCGAGATCCGGGCGGAGACGTCAAACCGGATGTACCGGTGGTCGGAATACGTCTCCACCCCCTCCATAACGCGCCAGTCGACGACGCGCGGCGACAGAGCGGGGCTGGCGAACGAGAGGTCCACCACCGACTCACCCCGCATCCGCACGCACGTGGGGACAGAACCCCGGTTTAGGACGACCAGGCCTGTCTCCAGAGCCCAGTCCTCCACCATCCGACCCCGTCGGTTCGTCAGCCGGGAACCCCAAGCCAGATTCCAGGCATTGAAGTCCCCGCAGACGACCACGGGGAGGGATCCGAACCCAGCGACGACGGCATTCAGCTCCATGAGGGAGTTGTGGAGATCAGCGAGATCTCGGTTCGGGGACAGGTCGACGCCTACCACTGCAATGTCCCCGACCCGTGCTGCCACGCAGCCCCGCCTTCTCGTGATGGACTCGAGAGGCGGGGGTACCGGCGGCGGCCGACGAAATTAGGGTCACCGAGCCGCTCAGGTCCTGGACCCAGTCTTCCCTGGGCAGGACAAAGTACGGCTCGGAGACCACGGCGATATTGATCGACCACTGCGCCATGCTCTGGAGCAACAGATCCTGAGCGGGGGCGCAGTGGTTGATGTTCGCCTGGAGGAGACGTAATGGGGCCATCACTGACAGTCCATTACGGTCTCCTCCGGAGCCCCCCTTGAGGGCTCTGCCGCGGCGATGGCGGCAGCAGCGTCAGCCTTGGCTGCGGCGGTGTGGACTTTGGATTCATACAGAGATAGAATTAACTTTGTTAACTGAACTCTACTTAGTCAAAAAGTCATGAAAACTAAAGAAAAAGGATGCAAGAAACGAGCAAAACAAACGAGCAAAATTAAATGTTTGCAACTCATGTCAGACATGCTAAGTTCGTTATTAAGAGACTTTTTCCTTTTTATATACTTAAAATGCACCCCTTTGCAGCCCTCTACAGGTACCGTTGTTTTTTGTAAGTTGTTTAAACCAGAACTTATGTAGAACAACAACCACCCCATAATTTTTGCATAGAATTCAGGATAGGAAGTAATTAACATGTAAATGAATCAAAGAGAGTTCAAAACTAATCTAGTAATTTGCATTGCATACGTTTAGTTACTAACTATGTTATTTTAGCTCACCAGAAGTGGTGGAAAGTAAAATTAATTTGCAATTCAATTGCACTCCCACTTTTGTTTGGTTTTGGGTGCAATGTTCACCAAATTCTTAGGCCTGCAATCTTACTCTTCTGACTACTTCCTGACTCTTTTTTCTGTGGTTTTTCAAAATGACTTCTCCCACTCTTGGGTGACATGACAGAGTTTTACTTACTAAAACCCACTCCCGTACCTTCTTTGCCTTTAATCCAGGGCTCCAAGATTCTCTTTCGCTCAATCCATTTGGCTTCGACCCTGCTGGTTATACTGACATCTCCTTGAGGCAAGCGTGGAACACTACACGCCATCGACGACTTGGGCTCGGTCCAGATGGATACCGGATGGCGAGCTACCTATTGTTCGTTGTCCGCAAGTAAATTGACGATTTTTTTATTCCAGAGCAATGCGTAAAGAAGACAGCAGTGCTCAGGGTGTGATAGTGACAGAGATACTCCAGCATCTCCATGCTTGCAATAATTCTGTCAAAGTCTTCCACGGGAGGGAACCAGACCTGAACTTCATTGAAGACTACATGAAGAACTCGTCTGATAAGCCACTGGTGCTGTATGGTGAAGGTAAATATGAAATTAATTTCAATTTGACGGTTTGAGCGTAGAATCCTGAGCGTAAAAAAAACCGATCGAATAAGAAATATCATGCTGCACTTAAAAATGGGGATCATAGACATAGCACCGTTAAAACTAACATGAAAAGAGATGACAAGATGACTTAGACGCCATGATGGTGCGACGTGGTTCGAGAAAAGAATAACTGGAACTTTGGCCTTTGTCTAGCATTCTAAATCAGACCTCACCAGCCATGAGGTTAGCAGCTTGTGATTTAGCAGCAGAAGGGGTGTCCTTAGCATCTCTTCTATTCAAAAACCTAACAGCAACATATCATAAATAAAAAATGTTTTTCTTTTCTTTTATGGAATTCATCACGTAAAAGCACAATGAAAACTTTCCTGATTGTTAGACTCGCGCTTGGCCCGTATCCTTACCTGTTGGAAAGCGACGATTTGGTTAACGATGAAACACGTTCGCCTAGAAGTAACCTTAAATACTTCCAGGTTACAACTCTAGAAATTCAGATTTTTTGTTAATACGATAAACTTAGCTATTACTATTATTATTTTTTGTTTCAGGTGGTTGCGGTAAAACCAGTCTCCTAGCTAAAAGTGCAGCCATGTCTCTGGACACCTGGTTCGCTGACGTGCGGCCTACCAACGTCATCAGGTTCCTTGGAACTACTCCCGACTCCAGCGCTCTGACTCCTACTCTCATCTCGATTTGTCAGCAGGTACCTTCAGTTATTATCATCATCACCATCCTCTTTCTATCACCATTTATTTTAGGGTTCTAATAGCAAGACTTTATCTTTTCATTTCGAAGGTAATCTTTATGTAACTTCTCCCTCTATAACAAAAGTCTGACCCTCTCCACCTAAAGTGCGAGTATCTGACTTGTATGGACTGAAACCCTTCCGTGTACTTTTAATTGCCTTTTGCGATCCAACGTTGCGGTGACTCTATCAAATATCTCGCAGCCCAGTCCTTCTGTTTAAACCCTTTATCTCAGGAAAAAAACTTCTTAGCGATTCAAAAAAATCTTCGATGCCCGATTCCGCAATTGAACTGTTTTCATAAGCAAGTTTGTACAGAACCCTCAGTGCGCGAATTCGACTCGGTTTATAGCCCTTATTCCTCTCTCTCTCTCCTTTCACATTCCCTGTCTTAAGACTCTCCTCTTCTCATAATCACACCAAGACAAACGATTCCCTTTCAACTTTCTAGTCACTATATAACGCCACTTTGAAACTTCTTTGAATATCCTCATTTCCATTCCCTACATTCATACACTAAGAACCACTTAAAAAATTGCAGATATCCTACAACTTCGCCCTTCCCTTCGAGGGTATCCCAGATGACCTGGTGCCGCTCACAGCGCACTTCAAGCACCTGCTGACGATGGCCAACCAGCAGCAGCCTCTACTGCTGTTCTTGGATTCGGTAGACCAGCTCACTGGTATCGGCACTGAGAATAACAAGGTGTCTTGGTTGCCGACTAGGTTGCCGGAACATTGTAAGGTAATTCTTCGCTAGCAGGCTAGACTAAAATTACTAGGCTAGACGGTACAAGTAGGTAAATATTAGGTTTTTACCTATGAAGTTGCAGGTTTCTGAAACGGATCGCTTTATTGAGCTTTCATACTCGTAACTTCGAATTGATTTAGAAATATAATTTAAAATAGATTTTAAAACTATTTAAAAATCTTTTCAATCATGTTGAGTATTTTTATAATCCTAGTTTCATATTATATTTATGTAGTTGCTTGTGTAATGTGAAAACAAAATCAATAAAAAATAAAACAGATTACAATACTAAGATTTCAATAAGCCACTGTCAGTTAAGAGAAGAGACGTGCCAAGTCACGGCGTCCGTTCACGAACATGACGCGTGCATCAACACCACACAATTGAACCATTTTGGAGGGAACTGAGTGATCCAAGACATTATAGGAGGAGATTTATATGAACATCGAATTTAAAAAGAAACTCACGTTTCACCAACCTAAATGACTTACTTGAAGCTTTTGTTAAAATATATGGCGATCAAAAAATTATTAAAGGAAAATAGTAGCTATTATTGCTGTCATAGTATGTTTTACTTTACAGATAATCGTAACTTGTGCGTGTGAGGAAGCAAATCCCGAGGTATCCAAAGAGTACGACGTACTACGTCGCATGATCGACTCCGAAGAAAACTTTCTTGAAGTCAAAGCTCTAGGGGAAGATCTGGCGATGCAAGTTTTGAAGTAAGTAGAACACAAGGAGCAGGAACTAACTAACTACGCATTGATAACTACAAAAAAAAATGTAGCTGCATCTATGCTGATCACATAGTAACTAAAGGACATGATTAGAACATTATAAAATAGTCCGAAAAAAGACTAACAACTTTCTCATAAACTACTATTGGGCAGTGCCTGGACCAGATACAAAACACGACTTGTCGGAGGACCCAGCGCGAGGTGGTTGCAAGACGGGACGTTACTCCTAGTTTTGCGTTTCTCTATTAATAAAGAAATCCATAACAGTGCACGAGGTGTAAAGCTTTATTTGAAACATAAAAACTTATAGAAAGCTGTAAACAAAACGTTAATCACACGCAGAGGTTGCTGCAAGAATTCCAATGCTCAAGTTTTTCGTTTGGATTTTTTCAGATTATGGATGGCTTCTGCAGCTCGTGACTTATCGAACTATCAATGGCGTTTAGTATCCAACGCCATCGCCTCCTGCTCTCTACCAATATTTGTGAAACTGGTATTTGCTGAGGTATGTCATTTTCTTTAACGCCAGCCTTCTACTAAGTCATTTGTCTTAATGGATTTATTAATTTCTCTCAAAAAGGTTTAAAGGTTGAAAGTAACTAATAAATTATAACATCTGTCCTTTATAAGAGCTAGAGTCTATACTGGGTTCAAGACCAGTATGACAGTCCAGGCTTAAAAATTTACAACCATGTTTGCACTTACGTAGGTACTATTTGTATTGTCGGCCAGTTTTTATATTCGCCATCTTTTCTCTCCAGGTGTGCAGATGGAGAAGTTACACCAAACCTCAGGATACGCACTTAGCATCAACTGTCATGGACTCCATCATGATGCTGTTTGAGAGAATTGAGAAGCAGGTATAAACAATTTTGTAGGTCAATCTGCAACTGAAACAATCGACGTCTGTCACCAAGAGACTCCTAGAGGACTCCTAAAATTATGCTCCCTATTTTACACTGGACGGGATCCTCTACAGCCGAATACCAATCTCTGTTAAGGCTGAGGGATTGTCAATCATTCCCGCAGCCCTAGCAGACATCAGCCATCGACTCAAGAGTTACCGTGACCATATCACAACTGAAGGAACATAGCAAAGTTTTAGTCTGTAAAAGTGTGACATCCGAGCTCACTCCAACCAGAGAAGACGAAGTATCTATATTATTATTACATATAATAAAATCGTAGGAAAGTCAAAACTGTACATTGAATATTTTTTTTAAAGAATACTTGGGGCGTGATCTACAATCGATATCGAACCCAAAAATAGAGTTTTTAGAATTTTTGTCTGTTTGTCTGTATGTCCGGGATAAACTCAAAAAGTACTGCATGGATTTACTTCAAATTTTGCATGAATATTACTGAGAGGTACTGTCAAAAAATAGGCTACATATTATCACGCTATCACCTACGGGGGAGGAGCTGTGAACCTTTTTTTTCTTACGCATTCTGTGACAGCGTGTAATCTAACAACGCATATTTAAATGTTGTTTTTGAGTAAGCCATGCTATTATTTAGCTTTACAATATAAAAACTACGCCATTAAAGTAACTTGGGCAGAGAAACATAGTTTAATGAATGTTAGTAGCAGTATAAAAACAATTTTAAAACAGCGCCATCTATGAGATTTCATAAAAATCAAATCAAGTTACATGTTGACCCTTTTTGGAGATTACTAATAATTTAAATATGATCATGTTGGCGGGGTTAGTAGTTAGTTATTCTTAAAATTCATAGATGGTGTTGTGCATGTTCTTCATAAAAGTTGTATCATATACCTAGTTCGTTTTGACAAATTCAAGATCCAACAAAACCCTCAAAATCTGGAGCAGAGTTAAGGAAGACAATTAAAAAAAATGCGGTGTTAATTATTACAAAAAAAGTTATGTTCATTGATGATGAAGTGACATTGAAGCTCATTTATCGCAAAAACGTGACAGAATCGCGTGAGACATTCGAGGAACTTGGTCGGGCGAATAGTGTGCAGCACAAGTAGAATAGGATCGCCTGTGTCGTGTCATAAATCAACTTTCGACATCTGATGATGAATCCACGGTTTACGATATCGAAGAGCAACCGTGGCTAAATAAAGAAGGAAGTGGGTTTATCTACAATGTCGCGATTAACTACGCCACCCTATTGGTGCCTTAGAAGAAGAGTGTACCCACTGCCAAGTCTGCAAATGGAAAGGGGACCCCAAAGGAATGTGTTGTGCATCTGGTAAGGTACGCTTGGAGTCTATGCAAGACCCGCCAGATCTGTTTAGAATCTTAGTAAATGGCGAGCATCCGAAGTCCAGCCATTTTTTGAAATACCATCCGAGCTTATAACAGCGCCTTCAAGATGACTTCCTTTGGTGCAAATCAAATCGTTGAAGCTGGGTTCATACCGACATTCAAGGTCCAAGGGCAAGTTTACTATCAAATTGGTTCGCTGCTACCTACAGACATTCCAAAATGTGTGCAAATTGTTTTGTAAGAAATTTTGAAGAAAAAGCAAGCCTGCGAAGAACAAGCATGTGTTGAACTAGACACATCCTCAATTTCGACTCTGGTCTGGTCAGAGGATTGCAAAGTACATCGCGGAGAGGATGGCTACCATTTCGCCCACTATAATGTAGACCCTCAGACAAGCTTCCCAAATTATAACGAAAAAACGTCAGCCATGCAGTTCTATAGCTTCTTGATCCAGCTGAGGGTAAACAATGGTTCTTATCTCCAGCATTATCGTAAGCTCTTTAGTCAGTTTCTGGTGGACATTTACGCCAACATTGAGACAGAGCGTTTGGTATTTATAAGGTCCAACCAACGAAAACTGAGAGCTGAGAACTACGTCCATCTCAGAGATGCCTTGCAGGATGATACAAATAAATTATGCTCATTCATGGTCATTCTCCCCTCCACCTTCACAAGAGGTCCGCAAAACATGCACGCCCCAAGGACCCAAGATGCATTTTGTTACGAGCGAAAGTTTGGTCGCCCGGACCTCTTCATTACCATCACTACCAACCCAAAGTGGAACTCAACTTCTTGCAGGATAGGCTTCATACGTAACACGAACGACTTGATCTCTCGCGTATTCCACCTGAAGTTAAAGTGCAATTAAAAATGCTAATTTCTAAGCTCGACTCGGCGGCAATGCACGGGCTCAGGAATTTTCCGATGTCCTTCTAAGTCTTGGCAAAGGCACTCTACCAGAAGAGAGAGGTGGACAGGTGGTGCTGCTAGAGTTTCTCGGTAGAGCGGTAGTTATTTATTTATTAAATACTTCATGCATATACAAGTACAGAAGCGGACTTAATGGCTTAGGCATTTTCTACCAGTCAACCTTTGGGTGATGCAGAAAAAAATAGTATCCAGCTTAGAAAAACTCATTCGCTTTTTGTACGAGGATGTCAGTCGTATACTGCACCAACAGAATTCTTGGGTGTGTGAGCAGGCTATTTTGATACCCAAAAATGATCAGGCTGCAGCAATTAACGAATGCATTCTCTGGGAAATTGAGGGGAATGAAGCGGTCTACACCTCGATAAACTCTGTCGTCAAGCGAGATGACGCCACAAATTATCCCGTGGAATTTCTGAACTCCCTGTCAGCAAGTAGACTTCCAGCGCATACCATCCAGCTGAATACCGGTGTCCCAATTATGCTTCTTCCGAACCTATGTCCTCCGAAGTTAAGTAACGGGACCCGCCTTAAAGTCGTCTCGCTCCGCAGACACACCATTGAAGCGGAAATTCTTATGGGTTGTGGCGTCGGCAAGACAGAGACAGAGAGTATTTATACCACGCATTTAGCACCTCATACCTTATAACTTCCCGTTCCAGTTCAAGCGCGTACAGTTCCCCGTGAGTGTTACTGTTTGCTTCGCAATGACCATCAATGAGCAGGGGCAGACACTGAGGGCAGCGGGTGTCGATCTCAGGACGAGTTGCTTCTCACACGGGCAACTGTACGTTGCTTGCTTCCGCGGCACCAGTTCTGATTTTCTTTACACCTTGGCACCTGGCATAACTACCAACGTAGTTTTGGGAATGATACCTTTGTACGTATTTTTACACTTTTGTGTCCTGAAACGGACTGCATTATTTTCTCCATTTCCTTCAGTCACAGCTTATGACTGAACTCAGCAGGATTCCCATATAACTCTCTAAACTTGCTTTGCTTGCAAAAAAAAACATAATTATATCTTAATGCTATTTTAAAAGTTGTTTACTTATAATTGTATAGCGACACAGCCATCTTAGGTATTTTTGGTGCTGTAGAAATGTAGAGCCTTCACGCAGACGACTTCGCGGGTAGCAGCTAGTTATACATATATTACTAAAAAAAGGGGGTGCCTTATTTTCTGATTCAAGCTTACAGCCTTTAAACTCCCACTATCGGGGCTCAGGACTTTCCCTGAGCGACGAAATGCAAGCTAGCATAGAATCCGGGTGGATTTATTAAGGTGGATTCTACCCTTTTTTTTTACAGAACTCTTCTGCAAATTGACAGCCAGTTTGAAATTCTACTTCTTCAATACCCTTTACGTTTCCGTTTCTTTCCAGCACGGCCGTCTACTAGTCTTCCATGCTCTAGCCTACATCACAGCCGCTCGCAGCGGTCTATCAGAGACCGAGCTCGAAGATCTGATCTCCTTGGATGACAAAGTACTGGATGATGTGTACCAGTACCATTTACCACCTGTACGACGAATACCACCGCTGCTGTGGACTAGGTAAATATAGTAGATTAAGGATTGAGACAGAAGCGTGATGGGCAACAGGACTGGACAGAATGGAGTTAAACAACGTGTTGCTTCGACCCCAAGTAATGTAGGACAAGGGCAGGAACAAGAAGAAGAAGATTACCTGTGACAGAGAGGGTATTTTTTCTTCTTTCTTTCATTAGTAATCTCATAACGTTATCCTTCACTCAACACGTAAGTGGGTGCTTCAATGTAATACTTATCACCGAGAACATTAGAGAGTCCGGGCTAAGCTGACGTGGACAAGGTATGCGCAGATCCGATGACCATATCGTTAAAATGGTTTTCCATGGCTCCAAAAAAAGGGAAATGTAGACCGTAGACCTGTACCTGGATGACAAATTTCTTGAATGACATGCATAAATTTGACCTTACCTTCCACGGAGTACGGACGTAGGCTTTCCCCAAGTGTCACCACAATGACGGGTCATTGGAATACTGCGACCCTCACCAGGTCAACGGTCCACCTTGTGGAAGTAATCACCAGGACTTACTTCAACTAATTTGAATCACATTTGGGGACCTTTCAGGATCCGCAACGATCTCCCAAACTACCTATCAGAGCGCGAGGCCGACGGCGTCTCCGTGATGAACTGGTACCATAGGCAGTTCCGGGATACTGCACGGGAGAGGTACTTCAAGAACATGAACATGGCCATGTACTTCCACTCCATGATTGCTGATTATTATCTGGGTAAGTTATTAGTTTTTATGAGCATTTTAATCGACAGACGATAGGTGACTAATAAAAATCTGAAAATTCTGCTTTTGTAATTAAGACCTGTGGCAACCATGTGTCAGTAGTGTACTTTTCATATGAATTTAACAGTTGATTTTTTTTATTGTAAGGCCCATTTATGTGTAATCTTTACAAAAAGGAATAGTCCATTTAAGAAGTCGCTTTTTTTATAGCATAAACTAGTGCAGTAAACTGCAATCCCACCTGATGGTAAGCAGTGATGCTGTCCTAGATGCACCTCAAAGATCTAGGACAGCATTAAATAACACTATACAAGTTAGTTACTCCTGTACATCGAAACTTCTGAAGGGATTTAGATGTTTAACTCACGGGTAGACCACGTCCTAGAATAGCACATAGGATACTTTGCTCCAGGATACTTTAATCGGGGAGTTTCTTCCTTCGGATTATTGTTTTCGTTTCACGCATTCGACTCACTAGCCGATATACAAAGAAGAAGACCAAGCAAAGGACCCAAATCTGATCTCCCATCTCTGTTAGTCCTACCCATCCAGTAGTAGACCTTGCTTAAAGAATCAGACGCAACATTTTAATGTAAAAATGATTGCATTCACGTAAGAATCACGTTACTAGCTCATCATCATCATCTGCCTAGCCTTTTCCCAACTACATTGGGGTCGGCTTCCAGTCAAGCCGGATTTAGCTGAATACCAGTATTTTACGAGGAGCGGCTGCCTACCAGACCTCCACAACCCATTAACTGGGATAACACGGTACTTCATGGCAAGACTGGAGTCAGATTTACTGGCTTCTGACTATCCGTAACGACTGCCAAAGATCTACAAATGACAGCCGGGACCTACGGCTTAACGTGCTTTCCGAGGCACGAATCACGTTACTTGCTAATTCCAGGTATCTGGGGCGGCGGAACACCAAAGCCCTTCAAGTACACGGAGATCCAGCGCCACCGCTTCAACTTGGCTGACCGAGAGGGCGTGGCAGACAGGAAAGTGCCTCTGCAGCCGCTGGTCTTCATGTCCGCTGATGGGGCTAACAGGAGATATAATTTGAGGAAGGTAAAGGCATAGGCATTTCTTGTTGATTTTTTAACATTATTGCTAGTCAGGTTGGCGAAGTAAGCACTTCTTAATTTCTGATAGTAAGGAATTAACCTATCACATACTCACAAAACGAGACACAATAGTAAAACAATAACACAGCGGTCTCATAGGACCGGTCGGGGATTCATGAACTAATGAATAGAAGACGTGGAATTTTATTATATGACTAATTTTTGTGCCAACTTCTAAGCTCCTTTTTCAATGATTCCTTGGACTACTATCAGTTTTTCATGGATCCTAACGGACTTTTGATTTATGCAGTACTTAATATTATCAGATTATACCATAATTTACCTAGTCTACGACCCTTTACGGAGCATTGGTGTGGGCGCCGTCGCTGCGAAAATGACCTGCAGCCAAACTGAACGCGTCCCAGAAAGCTATGGCTACCCCGATGGTACGTGATACGAAACGGTCTCCTGACAGCCTTCTTTTAAGTGAGGGCCTAGAAGGAGGTCTGTACAATGTCCGGTAAGGACTGGAGATGGTAAGTTCGGGAAGTTGATGGTGGGTTTGCTGCACCTGACTCGTGGAGAAGAAACGCCCAGGTGTCACCATTGTGAGCCCCTATTCTAAGCTCCCTGATTTTTTAGCATCTCTTCTGGACTTCAATTATACTCTTTAGTATAGTATCACTCAAAAATATGTCGATTCAACGTAATCAAATAGCAAATTCACTCTTCTTTGCAGTTTGGTGAGCTGCCATTCCACCTGGTCCGCTCAAAGCGGTTCACAGACTTGTACGCTGAAGTGCTGTTCAATTACGAGTGGCTCCATGCCAAGCTGAACTGCTGTCCTCTTCAGGCTGTGCTGGCTGACTTCGAAGATGCTAAGCTGCATGTTAATAAGGATGCTGTGAGGTAAATATAAATAACACTCACCTTCTTGTACTCGTTATAAACGTGTAATAGGATTTAGAACAATGATATAGTTTTATACGTAACAGAAACAGAAGTGTGTGAGTCGTAACTTTTTTTTGGGAAAAACCATATTTAAGGGCTCCAAGTTGATGAAATCTCACCTGATGGTAAGCGATGATGTGACCGACGATGGAGAACGCTTACCTAGAACTAAACTATTCACTCTTGACTTAAAAACCCCTGGGTTTGTCAGGAAATAGAGATGCCACCAAGGAATCCTACTGCTTAGCTCTACGTACAATTAATTTAAAAATGAACCAAAAAAGAAAAAGAGGCAATAAAGCCCATTAATTCATGAATCCCCGACCGGTCCTATGAGACCGCGGTGTTATTGTTTTACTAATGTGTCTCGTTTTGTGTGATAGGTTAAAGCAAATTTTTTTCAAGCAAAATGTTGTCACATTTTTTAACGAGAATCAAACCACGAATCTACGGTTCGGCACACTGACTTGAGACCCCTAATCCACTGAATACAACTTAACAATACTTATCTAACCTTCTACAATCACCCAATTCCAGAGAACTCATGCTAGTAGCAGACGCCCTCCGCCTGGGAGGCGCGATCCTCGGCACGTACTCCGACATGCTGGCCCCACAGCTGGTTGGCAGGCTGCTGCCCGAAGCCCCCCACAACCCCGCTATATCCTCGCTGTTGAAGCAGTGCGTCAACAACGGGAAGAGTCATTGTGCGCTGCTGCCTTCGCATCATTGTCTGCATACTCCTGGTGGACCGCTTAAGGTAGAGTCATTGTTATTTTAGCTTTTATTATCATCATTTTCATCACCAACCAATGTAAGGCGACTATTCACTAAAACCACTTTAATCGCATGGTCGTTCCTAGCCTGGTCTAATTCAGCTTATTAGACCAGTCACTTCTCCTAGCCGGAGTGTGTAGCTGCGTTCAGTTAGAAAGGACTAACTTCGAGAAAGAACTCAATCATCAAATCCGACTAGGCTGGGCAGCGTTTGAGAAGTTGTGTGGTATTTACATATTACAGGGCTCAGGATCGTTCACGTAACAGAATACAAAATGTTGAAAGGCCTCTCTCACGGTGGACCAATGACCTGGTGTGTGTTACGGAAAGCCGATGGTTGTGAAATGCACAGGACCGGTCGTTGTGGTGACACTTAGGGGAGGCCAATGTCTAACAGTGTACGTCTTCATTGTAGCTGAAAAGATAAATTGTATGAGACACACGTCATGAACATGTTTTTCTTTCTTTAAACAACAAGCATAAACATGTAATATATAACAACAAGCATAAACATGTAATAAAAACCTACGTATTTAGTATTTCTGCTCTATTTCGGTAATTTTTATTACAACCACTGTGTTCTGAAGAATGATTTGCCTTCAATTTTCAGTACTCCTTAGAAGGTCACCAGTTTGCAGTCTTCGCCTTCCGACTGAGCTCTGACAAACGCTACGTCGTCTCCATCTCCAGTAGAGTTATATCCTGGGACCTCTCCACTTCCGACCTGGCCAGAGACCTCTGTCCTCAACTCGAGGGTATCATGCAGAACTTGGAGCTCTCACCAGATAATAAATGGGCTGCTGCGTCTACCAACAATTCTGTTGTAAGTTTTTTGCCATCTTCTTTTTTATAGGTTTCTGGTTAATCGACTGTTTTTGATATTCATTATCCCATATGAAAACGTATGTGTATAACAGTAAATGTGAGCAATGGTGGCTCTGTAGGAAGTTATAGGTCGCGGGTTCAAACCCAGCCAGGCGTATTACTTTATGCAATATATTTCATCACCGCTGTTCTCAAAACGGTTAAAGGAACATCGTGAAGAAACCGATATTCAAAGATATGTGACATCCACCAATCCGCAATCCGTACTGGGGCCGCATGTTGGATTATGACTCTGGCATCCTCTGTCCTAGAGAGGAAGCCTGAGTCCCAAAAGTGAGAACTTTACAAGGCCGATAATTCTAATGCTAATACTTTATGGTTTTCAGTCAATGCTCCTGAATATGCTGACCAGTGAATACATCACTATTGACAACCCTCTTGAAGAAGGTAAGTTAACTTTGATACTCTTACTGACTAAAACCACGCGGCAGCTATCTTTGACCTGGGCATTCCCTCCTTTGAGGAGTGCCGGCAAAGACGTCACCTTCCGAATGATGTAGTAAGTTCGAGTGGTTCCTGCACTGGTTTCGTGCGGGAGAAGCGCCCGGGTCAACCTAAAAAGACCTGGTCTGTGTAGAAGATACACAGACAAGATTGTCTATATGAGTTTAAATATTTACAAACGCAACCATGATACCTAATGAATCATTCCTAGTATGGGGCCACGTTTAAAAAAGAAAATAATACATCAAATAATAATTACCTCCTCAGTTACTTATTGTGTAATAACTACGAAAGAAGGGTTTCATGTTTGTGTGAAATTTACTTCATCATCAGGTCAAACCGTCCGTGGCGTGTACGTCCTGAACCATCACATGTTCATCTACGGCCCCCACTCCTGGGTGCAGTACAGCATGAGAGGCGAGCATGAGCAGACCTTACCAGCTCCTGATACGGCACCGTTTGATGACGTCAGCTGGGAGATACTCTGTAAGTATAGGTGATGGATTTGCTTATTCATTGGATATAAGCTGCATCATTGGATACAGGAGCAGTGGTGGCCCAGTGGTAACTGCCCCGACTTGCAAGTTGTAGGTCGCGGATTCAAGCCCAGTCAGGCGCATTACTTTGTTTAATTTATTTCATCACCACTGCTCTCAAAACGGTGAAGGAAAACATCGTGAGGAAACCGGCATGTCCTGGAACCAAAAATTCGAAGACATGTGACATCCACCTATCCGCAATCGGCGACCTCCCCGACGGGGTCAGCGTGGTCTGCTACGCAGACGACACGCTGGTCCTGGCGCAGGGAGAGTCGTACCAGGCGGCGACCGAAACAGCGACACGCGGGGTTGCGACAGTCGTGGAGAGGATCCAGCAACTGGGACTCAAGGTGGCATTGCACAAGTCCGAGGCCATGTGCTTTCATGGCCCTCGGTACGCGCCACCACCGGGTTCCCAAATAACGGTAGGGGGGGTCCACATCGGCGTCGGGTCGGCGATGAAGTACCTGGGACTCGTCCTCGACAGCCGGTGGACTTTCGATGAGCATTTCGGCGACCTCTCGCGCCGGGCCCTGGTTCAGGCCATGGTCCGGAGCGAGGAGGGTTGGCATGCGGTCGCCTCCTTCTGCGAAGCAGTAATGCTCGTGAAGGAGGCTGCTGACCGCGAGCGCGTGAGGGAACGGTCCTCACGCCGCCGCCGCCGAGATCCCGATCCCGATTTCCGACCACCGTAGGCGCGGGTTCGCGGACGGCGAGCACTGGGTAGCTCGCCGTCCGGCAGTCTGGAAATAATCTAGACCGAGCCCAGTCGTCAACGGCGCGTTCTGTTCCACGCGCGCCTCAAGGAGATGTCAGCAAACTGTAGGGGCCCGGTAGGGCCGAAGCCTCTGGGGGAACATGTAGTATTTCTAACGGTTGACACCGAGTCCCCCCCAGAACGAAGGCAACGAAGGAACGGGGTAGGGGTTTAGTCAGTAAGAGTCTGACACGCCCTCCCGCTCCGCCCAAGAGCGGGGGAAGTCATTCTGATGATTCCCCTACCAGAAAAAAAAAAAAACCCATCCGCAATGGGCCCGCGCGGTGGATTATGGCCCATCCCCTCTCCAAGAGAGGAGGCCTGAGTCCCAGCAGTGGGAACATTATAAGGCCGATAATGCTAATGCTAATGCTAAGCTGCAACTGTGGCTGCAACTACTTGGACAGTTCTGCAAACAAGAGGACTAATGGTCAAGAGGTTTGTAAGAGTAACCGCAGTCCTGAAACGCAAAGGGCAACTTGAGGAACCCAGGTTTTACTCAGTAAAAGTCTAACACTACCTCGCGCTCCACGTATAACGGACGGAGTAATTTATCAAATTGGAGTCGGCGGAACACGTGGTTTCCTTCCATACTGTTTTGTCAGTTCTCCAACTATCACTAACTTCCTTTTATTTCATGATCTACTTTTTTAACATACATCTTTTCTTAGGCATGTCTACGTCTGCCCATCTACATTTATTTTAGTAACATGCACCAAGACAAACGATTCCTGTCAACTTTTCAGTTACTGCTGCCACTTAAACTTCCCAAAATAATGCATTTCTTAAATTATTTATCCAATTAAAACAACGTGTTAAAAAATAATATCCATACTATCAATTTCGGCCAATTTGCCATCCTATAGCACAAACCATTACCACCATTACTAACATAGATTTTAAGCTCCTGTGTACTAACCAATGGATCATGTAATCTGACATATAAATAAATAATAATAATTACGATTTGCAGCAATGGAGTTCCGTGACTTGGAGAACTTCCTCCTAGTCATGTGGAGTGGCGACCTGGATGATGACCGGCTCCTGGTGCAGTTCAGCAAGAACGGCGAGTGGATGAAGCCTCTGCGGTGCCGCGGGGCGCTGGCCATGAACAAGCATTGGACTAGAATCTATTGTAGTGATCCTGAGAGGGGGTATCAGGTAAGGCTAACATATTTTAACTAGCTGTTGCCCGGGGCTTTGTTTGCGTTGAGAGAATATTATTCTAGTAGTGACCGACATAGCCCGAAAAATCATCAAACTTAGGTGGCTTGCTCGTAGAACAGGTGGTCAATGTGCTCGACCGATCGATTTCTTAAGACAAAGCGTTGGAAAGCTTCCTAAAAGTTGAACCGATGACCTCGGGAGGGTTGCAGGATCTGATCAATGCGAGACGCAAAGGACCGATCGTTGCGAGGACACTTGGGGGAGATCTATGTCCAGCAGTGTCGATGTACTCTTACTAAATTGGCCTGAACTTGAACCTATGTGGCTCTGATATTGATTCTGTGCCTCGTAAAGATCCTGTAAAGTGCAGGTGGTTGTGCAGGATTAGCAGCATAGCAAGTGCTGCATATCCTGGGCGGCGGGTCCACTCTGGCACTGAGTAAAGGGTGGCTCGAGGAAGTCGCAATTGACCAGACAATTGAGACGCAATCTATAAAA
This sequence comes from Mythimna separata, assembly GCA_030763345.1. Taxonomy (NCBI): domain Eukaryota; kingdom Metazoa; phylum Arthropoda; class Insecta; order Lepidoptera; family Noctuidae; genus Mythimna; species Mythimna separata. The sequence goes on from CM061192.1 coordinate 13,298,394, forward strand.
TGCTTTCAAATGTTTTTTTTTTAAACAACCTTTTCAATGACTTCAGATATCAATCTTCGAGCTGGACGTGGAAGAGAAGTGCTGGAATAAAGTGGAAGAGATCTTCCATAAAGAGACGGACACGGCTGAAGCGATGCTGCAGCTCAAGCGTGGCAAGAAAGATCGCATGCTGTTTGGTAACTATTTTATTACTGATTTTTTTACGAAGCTGACCCAGAAAGTGAAGACGATGATGTTAAATACCCAATTTCTGATTTATTCTTCTTCTTTCTAAAAACTTATCAAAATTTGATCTGAAACTGGAATTTGAGACGCGCAAGAAGCCTTTACCCAGCAATGGGACAGCAATGGCTAGAAAAAGATAGGATTGATAGGTTATTGCGGAGGTGATAAAATTTAGCAGCCTGCGAAATATCGATACATATAGGCTACTACCACTTTATCACTTAACTAAGTACTAGTTTCAGCAAGGTTAGTTGTCGTTAAACTTAGGAACTAAAGATTCATTCAAAGTTCATAAATATAAATTGTTTACTTTCAGCTACAACAACTTACAGTTTCGTGGTGTGGGATTTCGATCACACAATACCCAGAGTCAAGCCCGAACCTGTGGTTAAAGAAGACGACAAAACCAAAATTCTTTACGGCAAACCTGAACCTGAAGAAGTAAGTCCCATCTTTTTAAAATATAGACCTTTTAAAATACAGTGCTTTTATAAAATACTCGTATATTTAAGAAATTATTTTCATGGGTTTTGCCCGCGTGACATTAGAAGCAATCTTCTAATTTTACGCGGGCAAAACCAATTCCAAGTGAAAATTCTCTCAGGACAAAAAGTATCCTATTTAGTAGACCTGGGTAGACCATGTCCTGGAATAGCAGGGCATGGTCTACTCGAGGGCCAAATATCATTCCAATTCGTTCATGCGTCAAGAAGTAAAAACTTCCAATATATCAGGAGACGAAAAAAACAGATAAATTTTGTGAACGAACGACGATTGAACGGAAAGGGAGTGAATAGAAGAGAATATCGCTTTGCATTGATCCCAAGTAATATGAGACTTCAAAAATAAGATGCAACCCGCGTATACCCGCATCCTTTATAACTTAGAACTACTTACTTACTAACTTAAAAAGTGAGCTATAAAACCTTGACGTTTTACCTCGACAAAAACTTGAATTTTGTAGAATACTCACATCAGACTAAAATTTTATAAGTAGATATTGAGAACAATAAAACTGAAAAACTGCTATTGTTTCTAGGAAGAAAAACCAGAAGAGCCAGAGATAGACCACCGTCTCCACGGCATAGTCCTGAAGCTTCCTCACACGATCCGCAACATCTCCACCAAGATGACCCTCTCCAACTCCTTCATGATTAGCAATAACAACACTTATGCTGTTGCTGGAGTCAGGTATGTTTACAGCACCAGTTTTAACCTAGGGCAGTACCTAATAGTACCCATATTACTCGTGCTCTGCCTAAGGTACAGTAATCTTATGACCAACAATTCAGTAGAATTCATAATTATTGTACTAACACGCCATCGATGGGTGAACTCTTTCTTGAAGTTGAACCTACCTAACTGGATCGTCTGGCCCAGGTAATTGCAATCGTAGCAGTGAAGAAGTATTCTGTCTTAACAAGAAGCTGCTACTTGACTTTGGTTTTGTCCACTTTGTTTCTTTTTGTTGACAGGCTTCCCACAAGGTGGATCGATTGCCTAGTGAGAGTCAACTGGGACTGTTTGTTATGGTGAAGCTTGGAAGAAATCTATGTATAATACTCGGCAAATACGTTGGCAAGTTTCGCGCATGGTGCACAAAACAGCCAATGAGCGAACAGGACGTAACGCAGTGCAAAGGCAAAAGTCGTCTAACGCACCAATCATAAACTACTATTATAATGTTGCACCAATCGCGCGGCGGATCGGCGCTACCTCGTACCCCGCGTCCCGCTTGACCACCAAATAGACCTAAAAAACGATTTCTGCGCATTGCCAAGTTATCTGCCGCCGGTTATACAACATCGGAAGTACTTTGGCTGAAATGACAAAGTCACGCAAGATAAGTTTTTCTCAAGCAGGATCAAGCCAGGATCAAAACCATTAGACTACAATCGGGAACGCCTATGTGTGGTTCCAACCTGCAGTGGACTGTTTTCAACGTGGTTATTTACTAACGGCCTAAAAGATTTCAACTTGTAATATTTATGTCCATCTTTCAATCCTTTCCAGAAAGAACCTCTACGTCTGGAGCTTGGAGACCACGAAGCTGATCAAGATCTTAGACGCCCACTTCGGCAGGATCGTCCAGCTGGAACCCTTGACTGTAGGGTCCTGGAACAACGTCATCACCTCCTCTATCGACAGGACGGTGAAGATATGGAACATTGATAATATTTTTGAGCAAGTCCATAAGATTGATCGGCAGGAGTTGCCTATTGATTCTATCAGGTATCTTTTTATATTTTTTGTGTTGCTTTAGAAAAGGTTTTTTTTTATTAATTATCTTTATTACAAATAGGTAAGTAACTTATAAGCTAAGCCCCAAAAAACCGTTGCAATGGTCTGTTTGCTTACTTTAGCATTCTAATCATTAACTGTTTAATTTATTGTTTTGTTTACTTTCCTAATTTATCTATATTACATCTTATAATCAGAAATGAAGATATCTGCAAGAGAACCAAAGTTACCGACATAGCCCTAAGAATCGGCAAGCTTAAGTGGCAGTGGACAGGGCACATTACTCGTAGAACAAATGGTCGATAGGAACGGAAACTTGTGGAGTGTTGACCATGTACCGGAAGAAGCTGCGTTGAAAGACCACCTACTTGGTAGACCGATACCCTGGTGAGGGTCGCAAGAATCCGAAGGATGCAAGATGCACAGGACCAGTCGTTGTGGTGACGCTTGGAGGAGGCCTATGTCCAGCTGTGGACATCTATCGGCTGAAATGAATAAATGAACAACTTATAACTTTTTAATGAGATCTTCTCCTACGATCTTCTGACAAGTTGAGCCATAGCACCCATCATCTGCAACCAGTTCGATCTAGCTTTCTAATGAACCTTTACCAAACTTCCAGTCTAGCCCGAGACAAGTGCCTAGCAGTAACAGTGACCCGCAGCTGCTGGGGTCTGTGGGACACCGGGACCGGCAAGCTGCTGGCTCAGCTCGCAGAAGCCCCACTGGGGGCCATCGTCACCCACGCCGTCATCACCCCCACTGGCGATAATGTCGTGACCGCTGAGTCGGGGAATGTCGTGATTTGGGATACGCCGGAGAAACAAGTTAGTAAAATCATCATCAAAATTCAAACAAGAACAGTAAAAACACTTAAATAATAAAGTACAATTAAAAATTAAAATTAAGGTAATTGTAACTGCTAGCTAAAATATGGCGTCAAAATTATCATCAAATGCTTTCGTATTGTACTTAAATCATGTTTATTTAGCTGTATGGTAGTTCCTCTACTATCGTTAGGTTTTTAGGTCCGACATCGTTCTCATGTTAATTGTATCTTGTGACAATCAGGTTCAATCAATATTACCCTTTTCATATCTCAGTTTTTCCTATTTTTGGAATCTGAACAGGAAATCAAGATCATTACATCTACTTTCCTAAAAATGGTGCAACCTCTTACGAATTTATAAGATTGTATTTATTTCTTGGCTGCGCAATTTGAAGAAAAGTAAATATTAATGAACTAGTTTGCCTCATAATCAACGATTACATCACTGCTTCTTATCATCAGATGGAATCGCAGTCAAGCACTACTTTACCTTATTTAAAATTAAGAAGCGTAAAGAAGTACGAGTATAATCTATCTAATTACAACTCTATTAAACTTTGTCTTATCACTTTTCCAGGCCATATACAAAGAAGAACAGAAAGGTATCAAGCAAGTACTTCTTCTAGAAGATGGCACCAAATTCATCACGATCTCCATGCAAGCAGCTTCTGAAAACGTAGACAATGTTGGAGTGGCTAATATCGTCGCGAGGACTATTCCTGGTAGGTTTTTATATTTTAGAAATATTTTTACGAAATTATAATGTCACCACTGACAAAGACAAGGTAAGAGAAAATTGCACTGCGCCGTCCACAAATACTATAAACTAGCGCAGTAAGATCTTGATTTTTATTTTGCAATCTATAAAACAGGCGTAAGCGTTCTAAGTAAATTTGTTAAAATCGGCGTTGCAATTAGTAACGCATTGGTGTGATTTGCTGCAGCTAACAGGTATACTTTAAACTTTTCAGAAGCCTCTTCAAAACTAATCAAAGTGCCTTTATTAAAATTACAATCTACCAAATTTTAGAGGGCGAAAGAATCTACGTGGCCGAGTACGAACTCCGAGGCACAGGGTACAAGGCTGCCGTGGTGTCAGCTGATGAGCATCATATCGTTGCTCCCGGCGTCGACAAGTCTTCCAGGGACTGTCTGCATGTGTTTCATGCGAGGACTGGAGCTAGGCTGCACAGGTGATTGATTATCTATAATGCAATATCTTTCCATGTTTTTGATGTTCCTTAGCGTTAGCCTACTGAGCTTTCTGCAGATCGATTTCGTTCACTCAATCTTCATTCTACCGCATCCAGGATGCGGTAAGATGAATGAAGATTGAGTGTCTCTGATTTCTTTTAGTTTTCAATCAATTTTCGTCTTACCATATGCACTAAATTTTGCTGCTTCAGGAATGTTAAAATTATTTATTTTAGATCTTCAACAAGAATGCACAATTGTATTGAAAATTACTGACTCCTTAACGAGTTGTCCTTCAGTTATAGAAGACCACAGCATTCCCATACACACTAGAAAAACAAAAACAGAAAACAACAATACGCAGATTATAATTTTGACAAAATCGTTTTACCTATATAATTCTCATTTCTCAATTTTATGTACTTAATTGAAAATATTAATATATATATTGAAGAGAGTTGGGCTTAAATATAAACCTTGTAGAACTCCGTATATAGCCAAAAGAGGCTACAAACAAGCATATACTTAATTTAAAAAATGTTTCATATAGGAATTGGTGGAGTATTTTATGTTTATATTTTATTATTATAAGTCTTCAAGGGCAACTCAACAAACAAACGAACAAGACAAACAAAGCTGCAACTCGTTCGATTAGTAATTGACTCCCAACGTAGCTCGCTAAAGCTAGACTGATACTGACTATGAAAGTAATGTTAAATAAACTGAAATTTCCATCCAAAGGTTGTCTGTAAAAAATCGCTGTTAGCGATAAGACCGCCCATTGTACCACTCCTACTAATGTTAAGCTCCTTGTGAAAATGTATCTTTATGGTGTACAATAAAGAGTATATATATAAATAATAAATATAAATAAATATATAAATTTCTGTTGCAGGATTCCAATAAAGAACAGCGGTATCAAGGACATGCAGTCAATAGTAGCGCTACCACACAAACCGCTGTGGGTGGCCGTGGTGGGCAACGACAAGGCGGGCATACTGGACATCAAAACTAAGAGGCATATCAGGTGAGCATTTTAATTGTACCCTTAGTTTCCTTTTCATTATTTCAGCCGAAAGACGTTCACTACTGGACATTATATGCCTCCCAAGTGATACCACAATGACTGGTCCTGGACGTCACGCATCTATCGGATTCCCACAAACCTCACCAGGTCATCTGTCCATTTTGTGGGAGGTCTTCCAATGCTACATATTCCGGTACGCGATCTCTGTTTCTACTTAGACGACGTTTACGAATTTATCCTTTGGGATAAGGAAAGCGCGGGGTTTCTAGAAGTATTGTAGAAGAAAGTGGAGTTCTTTATCCAGCAATGGCTGATTCCAGACTGAAATAATGATGTTTTAGGTATAACTGAGTTTTCATCAGTTTTGTATTAGTGGGTGGTCACTAATGTACTGTTATGATGTAATGGAGTCTTGAATTCGATTCCCATGGAATGTCTCAGCAACTATTGTATAGGACTGATACCATATTTTTGCGTGGATTCTGCACAGACAAATGAATTGATACTGACTATTTATTAAAATCTCTAAAGAAATACACATTTCAGACTTTATTATTATAATACTAACTATATATTCTAGGTTTGTCCCCCGTTGGAACGGCGCTTGCACACGCGACGGTAAAATAGGCCTATGTGCTCCCACCCGCGGAGGTCTGGACCTGATAGAGCTGAAGAGAGGCACCTCGGTCCAGCAGCTGATCTACAGGGCTGCTGAGGGCGTATTCTCCATCATTACCATGTTCAGCTCTACGGACCAGTACGTCTTCTATTACCATAGTGGGAGGAAGACTTTGAGGGTTTTCAGGTTAGTGGTTGAACGTCTTTTTTATATTGTTTACCAGCAAGATGTTTTTGATTGTTACACCACCATTCAAAATTGCATTTTGTTGCGGACTGAGATTTTCGCTATTGTTTTCAGTCATTGTTAACCAGCAATAAATTAGATTTATTTTATGCTGAAACTGTAATACAAGTGATAAAGAATGATAGACATTTGGGAAACACAATTTAAATGTCCAAATAATGCTTTGAGCGAAAAAAGATCCAGATTGTGATGCAGAAACGCGAACGAATCATAACGTACCCATTTTCTTAAAACTAGAACTCTAAACCTATATCGCCGCTTCGGGATACTACGGAAAATCTCAAATTTAAATTAATTTGGAGATTTTAAACAGTAAAGAAAACCAGTAACCTCATCCCAACCATTTTGTTTTCACATAGAACCACTTAAAATTTTCAAAAACCACTCTAACAAAATAAATCTTTCTTCTCATTCCAGGGTAGACGGCCGCGCAATAGCCGAGTACCGTGCCCCAGCAGAAGTGACCGGCGTGGCCAGCGCTCACGGCGGCAAGGCAGTGGCCATAGCGTCGCAGGACGGGTGTCTCACCGTGCTGGATATAGTGGACCCGTATGAGTAGGGGGGAGGCTGTGATTAGCTTGGTGCTGTGTGGTCTGGTGGTGGCCCGTGGTTTGATGTGTGATGGGAGATTGAAAGCTGTTTGGGTGTTTTTGGTTAGGTCCTGATAAAAAGAGTGTATTTCGGTTTTGGCGGCCAATCTCAGTAGGTACTGGCCCTAACGCGGGATAAAGGTACCTACTTATTATAAAGCACAAGTGCGTACGCATTACGGGTACAGTGTGCACCTGAATTTCTTCCATCTCTCTTATAGTACGTTGCGCAAATAAATAAATAACATGTAACATAATAAACGCAAATCCTGGTAGAATTCAGAATCGACTACTGAATGCGTTTCAGCTATTTTTGAAATAGATGTTTTTCTTTTGTTTGAGCAAACAATTTAACATTTTAAAAAGCATTAATAATTTCTTCATAATAGAAAGTACGCAAATAAAATATTTACAACAGAACATGACTACAATATACCTACTGATTAAAATAAAATAGGTATAAATAACTCAAACAAAAACTAACCTAATATTTTCAAATATGGCCTCAATAAATTCCTCTGTTTCGGTACCGACTGGAAGTGGTCCCAAAAAACTGTCGGCATTGCTACTTAGAATAGCAATGCTAAATTGCTGACGGAGTTAAAAGCCAACCCTTAGGTCACGTGTAGGTAGTATCAACCAGACGTTTGGATAAGTACCTAAATCTTAAACGCTCATGATTTTTAACCTTAAGGATCCAGCGGAGATCGCTCGCTACTTCGAGTTGAGATGAAAATAAAATACGTTCGCGGTATATTGCTATCTTTGTTTGGCAAAAACAAATGCGAAATTGCATATGTGTGTGTACGTGTGAGTCGGACAATCTTCACAGCATAATATAGAACAGTTTTGAACTTGACAAAATAATTCCATCAAAAACACAGCTTGTAAAAAAACTCAAGTCTCGCAACACTACTCTTCTACCGTAAAAATATGTGAGATCCATGTTATTCCAAGTCAAAATATCTTGTATGTTTTAAATAAATGAATTTAGCTTTGTAATCGCATGAAAACACAATGTATCTCAAAAGTAATTAAGTAAATCGTTTAGTGCGATTACCAAGTCAAATCTTTTAAATGTAACTTTGTAATCCTATACATTTATATGGGATTACTAAGTTATATATGCAGTTGGTGTATCTAGAAAACTAGGTCGAAATTGCAAAATATTTTAGTTTTCCCTTGGTTTGTACACTAAACACTAATTGTAATCAAAATTTGAAACTTCTGTCTCTATTGCTGCTAAAAGTGCCTTAGACTTTTTATGTTCGTTCAGTCAGTGAGTGACAAAATTTAGAAAATTTAATGAAATTTGAAATATATAGTCTTTTTATGAAGCCTGCTTGATCTAGTTTCGTCCACAACGGATTTATAAGAGGTTGAAAATGGCTCGAAATGTTTCGAGATAAGGATGGCACTTTTTTGCGCGACTTGGTGGGTGTGACACTACCGTGCCCTCAGATTACCTATGCTCCATTGAAGTAATAGGGTCGTCACTTTTAATGTTATCCTAAAAATAAATTTAATGCAAAAAAAGACAGTGTTCTGTAGTGATCAATTTATCGAATTGAAATCATATTTTTATTTTACGTGGGCCTACATGGACACTTATGAAACGTCAGAATCTAGTGCGTAGTTCCAATTCGTCGTTTCCTATGGAGAAGAACCGGCAAGAAACTTCATGGTTACTCTTTTCAAAAAAATATTGGGTTTACAATATTTCCATACTAGCTGTGTCCGCGACTTCGTTGCGTGTATGAAAAAACTTATCAATAAGTTTTTAGTGTAGTATCTACACTTATACAGGAAAAGTTTTAACCACTGCGTAAATTTTTTTTGGTGGCTCAGTGTAAGTAATAAAACACAGATCGATCTTCAAAGTTAAGCAACGGTTGCCAAGGTTGGTCTTTGGATGGGTTACCAACTTAACATAACGAGTTTCCTCCGTGCCTCGGAAAGCATAGGCTGACTACCAGACCTCCACAACCCAATAACTGGGGTAACAGGGTACTTCATGGCAAGACTGGAGTCAGATTTACTGGCTTCTTCTGACTATCCGTAACGACTGTTAATGACAGCCGGGACCTACGGCTTAGCGTGCTTTCCGAGGCACGGAGGAAACTTGTTATGTTAAGATGGTCACCCATCCACAGACCAACCTATTGGCAAGGGTTGCTTAACCTTGAAGTCGACTTGTGTTCTATTACTTACACTGAGCCACCAAAAAAAATTTACGCAGTGGTTAAAAACTTTTCTTGTAGGTATGTATATCAATAAATAAGTAAAATCCCTAAAAACTAATATCTATACGAATTACTAATCTTACCTAAGAGTACTAAAAATACCCTACACACTATCAAATATACTACCTATACTTGAAATTAAAATCTACACGGTCTGCGCCCTATAAAAGTAAACCTAAGTACCTACCTAACTAATTTTAAAAAAATGGGTTCGGTATCGGTCTCGTAACACCCCCTCTGCCATAATTTTTTTGATATTTTCAATATACAGAATTTTTACTTCTACAAATGTATTATAAGTATATATTACAATATTATATTAACAGACAGATTATTAAGATTGTACCCAAAAGTATAATAAAAATATTTTTTATCAAAAAACTGTCGAAATACTAGTAATCAAAATCGTAGTCTACGGTGTTCCCACATTCACACCATAAGAGAAAATGTAAATATAAGAAAAAAAATCAAACCTATCAACATGAGATGTTAACAAAAATAAATCACGACTTAATGAATTTAAGGTGATTAAGATCTAAATAATATAAGAAACAAACGCTCGCAAACCGCTTGTACAATATGACCAATACACTAGTGTGAAAGCCTGTAGGAGGGGAACCGATTTTCTTAGTGGCGTAACTACAAATTTTCAGTTTTCAGACTTTTCCCATATTTGCTATAAGACCTTTTTTACCCTATAAATTTTGATTACCTAGAGAGTATCAAACGTACGTTTTTTGCGATATAAACGGCTGTATCTTTTTTTTTTCGATAACTTATATATTTGATTTGTGCACAGCTTCAAGGGATCGCGGGCCTATTCTCGAACTCGATAACTCCACGCGTTTCCGATATAAAGGGTCTTGACAAACAGACCGACGGACAACAAAGTGATCCTATAAAGGTTTCGTTTTTCCCCTTTGCGGTACGGAATCCTTAAAACGAAACGATAATTGTTGAAAAGTTTTATAGGAAATGAAATTCGATCAAATATGAACCTATGATAGATAAGTAGGTAACCCTGTAGGAGCGACACACACGCAAGGACCTTGTGTACCCTGGAATGATTACAAAGTAATATCACACAATCTGAAGTGTACTTAAAATTCATTGCCATTAAGTACATATTTTAAATTGACAAGCAAAAATGGAAAAAATGTACCCAGCAAGACGGAGCATACAAAGAGGTAGCGTGTCCCTTTCTTACTCGTCTATGGACACCGTGGTAGAAAGAGACAACATACCCTTTTGCGGGTACGTTTTTGAGGTTGACGTAATCAATCCAGATAGTATAAACAATTCTTGGACACACTGACTGGAGATGTCATCACCCACACACTGACATTTGCTTGCTGCGATAGCAATAAAAACTATTGAAAATTTGGTAGAAATTTGGATGTATTCCGTAATACCAAAAATGATGAATGAAAAATTAATGATTTTCCAATTTCTTTTCAATTCTTTATAACTTGATAATAATATCTGTGTTCCTGCGGGGAGATATCTTGAAATATTGATGTTTATAATATAGAAAAAACTATATAAAAACATGACATTTTCGCTGTGAAAATGTGCAAAATTAAATTCGCTTAAATTCCGTTTGGGGTAAGTTTTTCAACAAAAAGACGACGTAGGAACCTAGATAATTATTGTCTGAATCCGAATAACATCATATTATGGTGTAAATATGCTTAAACTGCAAATGATTTACGTTTGTATGGAAAATTGACACTTCGCGCCAGCCTTAAATGGCTTGAAGATGTAATTGCAGATTTTCAATTTTTTTCAATCAAGGCTATTGATAGATAGAAAATGGTAGAATAATGGGCAAAAATATGGCAATGCTAGAGAAAACGAAAAAAATATTCCATGATCTGTCAAACCACGGGTCAGAAACCAACCACATAAGCTAAGTGGTTTGCTCTGTGATAAGTAGGGATGTGAAATACTGAAGGTAATTGGTATGGATCTCAGAAAGAGTTGTGCTAATGTTTGTTAAATCTTTTCCTTAGAGCACCTAGGGCTAGTGCGTAGGACATCACTGTGGTAGAATTAGGGGTAGCGGAAAATCTAATCAATTTTAGAAATAAGGGCGTTTGTTTGTGGCATGTCTTCTTGTCATCTCAAAGTACATGGTGCATAAGTTTTTTTATTCTATACTAGCTGACCCGGCAGACTTCGTACTGCCTCAATAAAAGAACTAACCTTTTTTTTAACCTTTTAAACCTTCCCTAGACCTCCACGAACATTTCAAGACCAAGATAAGCTAAATCCGTTCAGCCGTTCTCGAGTTTTAGCGAGACTAAAAAACAACAATTGATTTTAATATATATAAGATAGATAACCCAATAAAGGTTAGTATTGGCAGTACAGAAAGTCAAGAAATCTGGCATATGGTTCATCATCATCATCATCATCTCAGCCGAAAGACGTCCACTGCTGGACATAGGCCTCCCCCAAGCGTCGCCACAGCGACCGGTCCTGCGCGTCTCGCATCCATCGGATTCCCGCGACCCTCGCCAGGTCGTCGGTCCACCTTGTGGGAGGCCTTCCGACGCTGCGTCTTCCGGTACGTGGCCGCCACTCCAGAACCTTCCGTCCCCATCGACCATCTGTTCTACGAGCAATGTGCCCTGCCCACTGCCACTTAAGTTTGGCGATTCTTCGGGCTATGTCGGTAACCTTAGTTCTCTTGCGGATCTCTTCATTCCTGATGTGATCGCGCAAGGAAACTCCGAGCATAGCCCTTTCCATTGCTCTTTGGGTGACTTTAAGCCTTCTGATGAGGCCCATTGTGAGCGACCACGTTTCCGAGCCATATGTCATCACTGGCAACACACACTGGTCATAGACTTTTGTCTTGAGACACTGCGGTAGGTTGGACGAGAAGATACCGTGCAGCTTCCTGAACGCTGCCCAGCCGAGTCGGATTCGACGATTGATCTCTTTCTCGAAGTTAGATCTACCCAACTGGACCGTCTGTCCCAGGTAGACGTAGTCGTCCACAACTTCGAGTGTAGAGTCTCCGATCTTGATAGGAGTGGGAGCTACATGGATGTTTACCATGACTTTGGTTTTGTCCATGTTCATTTTGAGTCCCACTCTTTCGGAAGCCCTACTGAGATCACCGAGCATTGTACTGAGCTCCTCCGTAGTCTCAGCCATGACTACTATGTCGTCGGCAAACCGAAGGTGAGTGATGTACTCGCCGTTGATATTGATGCCTCGCCCTCTCCATTCCAGAACCTTGAAGACATCCTCCAATGCGGCCGTGAACAGTTTCGGAGAGATAACGTCTCCCTGTCTCACACCCCGCTGTAAAAGGATAGGTTTCGAGGTCTGATCCTGGAGTCGGACTGGCATATGGTTATCGTTACCTAATGACGACTCGGTTGGCGCAGTATTTAAGCAATTAGCTGCTGTTCTGCGGGTCGCGGGTTCGATTCCCGCACAGAACAAATGTTCAGCTGTTCCGGGTCTGGGTGTCTTGTATATGTGAAATTACATTTTTGTATACACATGATACAGGAGTAATTCCTAGAGTGGGGAGAAGATTTAAAAAAAAAATACTAGTTGGTGGACGTCAGATAGGTAGTTACCTCATGTAGGTAAAACATATTGGTAGAGTACGTCTAATGAAAGCGCGACCTGGAGTTTTTTTTTTTATTTACTTGGCAACATTATTCAGCCGCAAACGGAAATAAAAAAAATTGTGAAGTGTCAAGACATGATTCTCCTACTAGTTAGTAATACCACATACAATTTTTTTGGATTTAACCTCTTTTTCTCAGGTCGCGCTTTCATTATACGGACTTATACTAAGCTAAAAAAGTTTGTTGGAAAATTGAAAAATAGTTTTCGATAATTGTGGAACAAACGCTCTTAGCCTTCCTATTGTCAATTCAACTTTATCTTAATATTTAATACATACATATTGATAAGTTTTTTCTCTGAAACCTACTGTTATGTTTAGAAAAAAAGTAAAGTTTTTTAGATAGTTCTCGATTTGTTATTTCGTAAATATTGGAACCAACATGAAACAGCATTGTTTTGGAGAGAGAATTTATCGATGTCTTACGACAAAATATTTAGTATTATTCTAGTGCAATTTAAATAGGTATGCTTTTTTATCATGCATAGTAACATAGAATTTTTGATATCCCATCTTTTGAAGCAAAATATTAAAAGTTAATAAAACTATTATGTGAAGTATTGTTATTTTTTAAATCATATTATTTACCACAATTATGAAAAGTGTGCTGTCAAATATGAATATTTTACTGTATCACCAAACGCTTCTAAACATTGTTTCAATAAAAACGTTATTTATAACCTCGAATCGATATGTAGGTACCAGTTTTGATTTTGATTTTCAAGTTACTTTAATTTGTATTATAATTAAAGTATTTGAATTGTCTTGTATAAAATAAGTTTTATATGGTTCCATTTCAAAATTATGTCGAATTGTTTATACATTACTAGCTGTCCCCTGCGGTTTCACCCGCATTTTTTGTTACTGCTCCGCTCCCGTGGGTCGTAGCATGATGGTATATAGCCTTATCATTCCTCGATAAATGGGTTATCTAACACTGAAAGAACTTTTCAAATCGGACCAGTAGTTCCAGAGATTACCCCCTACATACAAACTTACAAACTTACAAACTTTACCTCTTTATAATATTAGTATAGATATTCCATACATTGTCATACGTTGCTGCAGCAATGCGAAGGATACAGAAAAATATTCAAATTTCAAATTTCTTCATTTATATATTTTACTAGCTGCTACCCGCGACTTTGTCCGCGTTAAGTTCGGAAACAGTACTATCATTCTGTGCTTGCAATTCATTTCGAAAGGTTCGAAATTATTTATTTAACTTTCCCATAAACTGTTTAAAAGTAAAAACACAAATTACCTTGAGTAAATGTTTTGTTAATGTTTTACGTCCAGATGTACGAACAGAAAGAGTATTTGTAAGGGTCGTAACAGTTGGCGTTTCTGCCTAGCCCGAGTGAAAAGGCATTAGTTTATATATTGGGCACGCCATTATTATGGCGGTAAGTCCCCTCTTTGAGAAGTGGTTGTAAAGACGTTACGGTGTGTTACGTCTTCACCTTCCGTATGATGCAGGTTCTCACCGGACATGGTAAGTTCGGAAAGTTCCTGCATCAGATTCAGGCGGAAGGAACACCGAGGTATCACCACTATGTGGATCGCCCGGAAGATATGGTGGAACATAAAGTGGAGGTTTGCCCAGCTTGGTCGGTGCACCGCCGTATGCTCGTGAAGGCGATCGGCGACAGCGACTGCTCACGCTGGTTCCCTGCTACAGGCCATGGTCCAGTCGCCTCCTTCTGCGAAGCAGTATTGCTAGCGACGGTGACGGCCGCACGCGAGTGGGAACGTCCCTCCTGCTCCCGCCGCTGGGATTTCAATCCCGATTTCCAACCACCGCAGGCACGGGCTTGCGGACGGCGAGCAATGGGTAGCTAGCCGTCTGGCAGTCTGGTAATAATCCGAACCGAGCCCAAGGTGTCAACGGCGCGTTCGGCCACGCGAGCCTCAAAGAGATGTCAGCAAAACTGTAGGGGCCCAGCAGGGTCAAAACCTCTGTGGCCAAGGATTGGCTTCTGAAAGGAAAACCCAGGACCCTGTAACAATGGCAGAGAAGGACCGGAGTGGATTTTAGTCAGTAAAATTCTGACACGTCCTCCCGCTCCGCCCAAAAGCAGAATATGTCATTCTGATGATTTCCCAAAATTATTTTATGTACGTTTCTCGTTCGTGTTCTTTTGTTGTTCGTTGTAAGATTTTTAAATGATTTGTTCGTCAAAAAAAGGATATACACGCGGTTATTTTAGTAACAACAAATAAATGTTTTTTAATGTAGGCTGTAAAAGAAATAGTGATCTGTGAAGTTGATCCTGTGATGGGCACCCGCAACCTCTAGGGCTTGCAGTTCTGCACCTTTTTCTTAAGATAAATGAACGAATACCTTCTCCCATTCTGGGCAGAGCAAGAGAGACTATCAGAATTTCACTGACTAAAACCCACTTGTGTTACGTCAGTTGCCCTTTGCGTTTCAAGCAAGCACGCCACCATAGCTAGTGATTCAAAAGGGTTCAGTTTCGGATCTGGCTGAAAGTACCTTGATAGTAATATTATGCGAATCACTTGGAGGATACAATAGAGCATGCGCTGGAAGTCTGCCCTGCTTATGCGGAACGCCAATGCGAGCGAAGGAGGTTGCTGAAAATATGAGGGATAGGATATCCTCCCGCTCCGTGACGCTCCGGGTGTCAAGCTTTAGGGAGAGTCCCAAACACCGCAAGCACGCCTGTGATTGTACCATCGGGCCGTCGAGTGAAAGCAAGCCCGAATCCGCGCGACTTCAAGTGGTGTCAACGAAATATGGAAAGTTTGGCAGAGGTAAATAAAGAAGCATAATCGGGACACTGACCTTCTGATAGCGCAAAGCCGTAAGCGAATCCAAAAATGGTGTAGACCATGTGTAGTTGTAAAGAAAGACATCTTTACAACAGCACTCGTAAAGAATTTGAGATCATGCTTACATTAATTGGACATTTTTGTCGTTTAAATTACTTGTTCATTTACCCAGTAGTAGTTTTTGGTGTATATTTGTCTAACGTCCTCGTAAATCAGATGAATGTTTTTCCGTAGTGGGAACTATCCTATAAAGTTTGTCCAACTTTTAAATGAATTTCGGCGAAATCTTGTTGTAGCGTTTATTGATGGCCAAACGCGGACTGTAGTCGCCGCCGCCGATTATCTCCATGAGGACATGGCAGTACTCTACCCAAACGGGGTTGACTTCTACCGTATGCTAAACTGTGTCAAATGATGTGTGTGTGTGTGTGTGAAATGATGGTAAACCAATGTAGGAGTCGATTGGGGTTATTCCTGAGTATTGCCTCCGTCAGAGGGTTGTTCCAGTGTTCTTCACCACTTAAGGCTGCTAGAAATGTGAGATACGTCATACCTTATCAAACTGTCCTCAGAAAAGCAAACTACATTCAGCCCCGAACTATATGAAACAGTAACCGCAAATACACGCAATTATTAGGCCGCATGGTGCAACTCCTTCCTATAAATTTGTCAATAGTAAAACTCATCTAAGTATTTACTTTTATCGCCTTTGGTTGGTATGCCTTGCCGAATCACGGTCAATTAGCTTGTTACAACCTCTGGTAAATAAATAAAAATAGACAGTATGATTGTTAAAGACGCTCTGGCCGTTCAATAATAAAATTGTAAGTCCGTCATGCTCGATCTAAAAAACCGTTTTAATAAAAAAAAGTAGTAAGAATGCAAAAATATGTCAGAAATTTGTGCTAACAGTTAAAAAAAAAACTATCTTGCTAAAAGGAAAAAAAAACTATCACCCAAAAAACCATCTGAGATTCGAACCATGATTAACCGACTTACAAATCTAGTCACCAAACCAATGTGCTACATGTCTTCTATGACATATTTTCAAAATAAGCGTTCTTATACAGACTTAGTAAATGCATTTTGCACCTAATTGATTAAATTCTATGTTTTGATTACTTTAGTGAAAAAAAATGTCGAAGTTACGTTGAAAACATTTAAAAATCAGTTTTAGTATTAAAATCGACTTGTTTTTCTAAATTATGTCTAAAAAAGAAGATAAAATAAACACAAAAAGAATAGCTGGAGTAGGGATTCGAACTCACGACCAATGACGTTCAATACGGTCCACGGAGTGCGGACAAAATGCAATATTACTCACCCCCCAAAGTGAATAGCGTGATAATTTGCTGCCTATGTCCTTTCTCAAGCTCTAGTTTGTCTTGGTACCAAATTTCATCAACATCGGTTTGGCGGTTTAAGCGTGAAAGCGTAACAGACAGACAGACAGACAGACAGAGTTACTTTCGCATTTATAATATTAGTTTGGATTATTATAATCCATCTTCATGATACCTCTTTCAGTACCTGCATTCCACGAAATACCTCTCCATTAACGACCATATTTTTAAACAAACTTTGTGTAATCTTGTGATAGAAATCGTAAAAATTCTGCAATCAAAATAAGGATAGGAATGGCGAAACTCCAAAATATAAACTAAACAAACTGATAGTATTCTTGTCTCGGAAGACCTGAAACCCAAACGTTGAAGTAGGTTAATCGGTAGATACACATATCACACACAGGATACAACCATAATTATTTTTCTGCCATCTTTTGGAATGTCAGACTTTTACTGACCAAAATCTGCCTGTGTTTCTGTGTTTTGATTGCACAAAATCAGAAAAATATTTCTTTAAGATCTCTCAGGATAAAAAAACAAAATACGAAATAAAATGTACTTAATCATATTTTATTATAAGTAAGTCTATACAATAATAAATACTACGTATTAAAACTATTGTTTTATTTATAGTACAATAAGATTTATTTCAGTTAAACTGTATAAGATATAGGTTCGTGTTGCATCTCTTTCAGCTTTACAAGTCAGGCCAGAAAAAATTGCACCTTTGGAAAATCAAAAACTGACATCTGAAAATCATTTTTTACAAATGGCAATTAGACAAAACAAACAAGACAAGACCAGAGAACGAAAAAAAAAGATAATTGAAAAAGAAAAACATATAAAAAAAAGAAAATTAAAAAACAAAGAAAGAAATATAAAACAAAGAAAGAGAGAGGTAGAAAATCTTCAAAATGGCGAAAGCTTTCCCAATTTGGGGGAGACTAAATAATTTTTTTACAAAAAAACTAAAATAGTACACAGCTAATCTGAAATAAAATCCGAAGTTCTAAAAATATCTTATGGAATTTCTATACTTTAATAAGCACCTTATTTCACTCAAATTCACGTTTCACTCCAAAATATCATAAACTTGTAAATATTATGACGTTGGGTAAAAGTATGGCTATCAAAATAAAAATACGTCCTTATTATTTATTTAAAACAAAACAATACTGAATTCACAGAATGCAGTTTAAAAATACATTGTAGGTATTATAAAAGAAGCGAGCAATTGACGTTTAGATTTTTTCACTAGAGTAAAAATACATTTTCTTATTTATTTAGTACATGGAGAACTTAGAGCTATTGAAGACAGACAAAATAAGTAACCAAAATAATTAGAAGTCCTCACATAAAGACACTTAATACATTTATGGTGTTTTTATTTATTTAATTGTATTTTTTTCATCAGGTTTTTATCGTTCAATTATGCAGATATTTAATCAGTATACAAATACTAATTTGTCAAAATATCCAAACTAATATCCATTTCATGCTTTCAATTAATACACTTACAGCAATTGGTTCAAAAAAATCAACAAACGTCAAAATACTGTGCCAGTTTTCTTGCTCGCCAGTGTAATCTCCCTTAAAACTCATATTCAGAGACGTAAATGAAAAGCTTCGCAATGGCTGTTCCTCCAAACTGCTCGTGAGTGTACAGTTCCATAGACATTTCAAGTTCTATGCTCTGTGGTCCTTCGAGTGGTCGCACCAATGAGGTTAGGCCTTCGTTGTTGTTTTGTGTTAATCTGAAAAAGGAGGAAATCGTTATTAGGAGAGTACCTTAGCTTGCATATCTCGTGCAGCGACGCCACACTGGCACTATGTTAGAGAGGGGTCAAGGAAGTCCCATTTGACCAGATTATTTTTGCAGCGGCCAACCTGGGTCCGTTAAAAGATTTCCAGACTACTCACAGTTTTTTTTCTGTAGGGGAATCATCAGAATGACTTCTCCCGCTCTTGGGTGGAGCGGGAGGGCGTGTCAGACTCTTGCTGACTAAACCCCTACCCCGTTCCTACGTTGCCTTCGATCTGGGGGACACGGTGACAACCTTTCGAATTTTCCATGTTCCCCAGAGGCTCCGGCCCAAGAGTCGGTAAGTAGGACTACCGCCAGATAGGTGGTCAACCTACAGAAACGGTGGGTGTCACCTGTAAGAGACTTGTAGACAAAGAAAGGAGATCACCCATTTAGTAGGGCGACTCGGACTAAAAAAAAAAAGTTGGCGGCCAGGAATGAAATACATTTTATTTGAAAGGTTACAGGAGTAGAAAGAAAATTGTATGGTGACAACGTTATAATTAATTTAGAGACCAAGATATAGAACGGTCTTTAAAAAATAAAATCGGGTTTGTTCGAACACTTTAACTCGAGAACGGCTGGACCGATTTTCATGGTTTTTGGTATTCATAAAATAACAAAATGGAAAGAACATAATGCAACGGGCAGCCTTATTGCTTGGCAGTAATTTCTACCAGGCAACTTTTGGGTTAGGAAAAACAGCTAAAAAAATATACATTTTGAATTCGATCCCTATTTTTTATATTTTATGATTACAACACTGCTATCTACTAACCAACTAGATATAATTATGTAATAGGCGTTGTACGGATTATAATAAAACAAAGAAAAGGGTACAAAAGTATCAATTTATTGTTTTTTTTTATACGAATTAAAACGAATTGTTGTTTTAATTTTTACATGCAACATATCTTCGAACCCAAATTGTTCTCGTCTTTAGTGCCATAGTAAAAAATAATGTAATCTATACATATTTTTAAAATATGTAAGAATTATCAAGGGCCACCCAAAAAAAAAAATAGCCCAGAATGGGTGATCTCCTTTAGCACAAAAACGAGGAGACCTATGAATCTAAGCAACCAACACTTCTTCTCCAACGTGTACAGTAACGCGCAAAACGGTGTATGGTGGGCATCCTCCCCATACGCATTAAACGTTTTAGAAACACATTCATTGTGCGTAGAGCTAAGGAGTTCACTGCCGGGGTCTGTGATCCCTCATAGATACAACCTATGGGTCTTAAAGTCAAGAGTGAATAGGTAACTGCTAGGCAAGCGTGCTCCATCGTCGACCATATCATCACTTTTCAACAGGTGAGATAGTGATCAAGTGCTAATGATGTTATAGAATACTTACAAGAAGTCATTGATGTCAGCCTTTTTCTTGACACTGGGAGGCGCGTTTACATTCACCAGTTTGAGCTCAAACCTCATCTTGACATACGGCCAGACGGGACCTCGCATCGTAAACAGTTTTAACTGAAAATAATAATAATTATAGAATTAATTCTTTTGGGGCAAAGAAACAGAGATTGCTCAAGACAGAGAGGATTGGAAGACGAAGGGACAGAATGGGAAGGGACGTCTTTCTCAAGGTGGAATCTGAGAACGTCACAATCGTAGCAGTAAACCTATTGAGAAAAGCTTATGGCGGCCACATACGTAGCGTTATACCTGAACGGTATACCGAAACTGAAGGCTTGTGCAAGTATACCGGAGCGTATGTGTGACAAAACTTGCACAAGTTTCCTGACTTGCACAAGTCTGGTAGGCAGATCAAAACTACGATCTGTATACCTGCGCAAACTAGTTTGTGCAAGTATGCATGAGCGTGTGTGTCGGAACGCTTCAGTCGCACGCGCTAGTGCTTCGGTCGGTTTGTGTGGTTATTTTCGCGCCAAAATGTCTGTCGATTCACGCCGCAGTAATAGAGAAAAATTAGAAGAGTTTATAGATTTATACAGAAAGTTACCATGTCTATGGCAAATAAAAAGTAAAGAATACCATTCGAGACAAAAAAAACGCTGCATACTTATTTCTTTTTAGTAACCATTCTTTACACCATACAGAACGTTTCTTCTTACACTTCTCTTTTTTCTTAATAGCTAGCACCAAACCAACAATAGCCAAAACGTCATCATTTGTGGGTGCCGGTGGCATATTTCACAAAATACTTATTGCACAACACGACTTCTTCGGTTTGTCACAGGCGCAGAACTGAGACTGCACAGGCATACTTGAATCGTGTGTGGTCACTATGGACGTCAGGTATACTTGCACAAGCCTTCAGTTTCGGTATACCGTTCAGGTATAACGCTACGTGTGTGGCCGCCATTACAGAGGTCCCATGACGTCTCCACTTTTCGTCTGATGCAAGCCTACACTGGACACGGCTGTTTCGGATTCGACAGAAAGAAAAGCTTAGGTGTCACTACTTTTCGGATCACTCGGAGTACACGGAGTAGGCTTGCTCCACGCGAGGCGTGAGGCAGTAATGACTCTAGCGTCCTGCCCTGATTTGACTCCTTTGGATGTTTTTTTGAGGTTAGGAAACTGTTGGCGACAGATCTAGTGGCGCACCCAAATAAAGTAATTGTAACTTGTTTGCTAATAATGTAAGTAATTTAGACTCGTATACTTTAATTATAATTTAATTTCACAATGTTCATTATCGTACTGTTCTTACATGTAATTCTGTTTCTAACAATAAACGTAAAAACTATTCCCGACCCGTGTGTTAGCGCAGCACTATTTGTTGTGTCCCCACTAGCGCGTGATGTGTACGCCGCGCGACCGACCGCGCAGGCGTGTAGTTGTGTTCGAGCCACCGCCGCGAAAACGTCTTGCCGTGCGCTGCTAGCGTAGGCGCACGCGACGGGATAGTTTTTGTTACAACTCAATAAACCGTGGTTTTTCTCCCAACCGGACTCCTATCCGCTACAGAAACCATCAAGAAACTTCTGAGACTCTGGATGAAGTAAAAAATAGTGTTTTAAGTGACTAAAAACCACCCGTGAATTTTCAGTTGTCCTCTGCGTTTCAAGACCTCTTTAAAATCATCCCGTAGCCCGACTATAAAACTGAATTTTTGATTGAGTAAATTGGTTCCATCAGTCTCCTTAAACATGTAATAATACAGACCTTAGTTTCCGGTATGTACAAGTTGGACACGAAGGTGATGAAGTTGTAGGAGATGGTGGTGGGCTGGTGCGCGCAGTGCCAGTCTCCCGGCTGGCAGACTCGCTCTATCTTGTTGCAGCGGCTGCAAGAGACGTCATATTAAGTGACATTATAATAATAGTCGATAATTAGTAGGAGTTGACGTTAGTAAGAATTGCATAGGAAGCTAGTTTCTTTAATTTCTGTAGGGATGTGTAAAGTTTGTGTAAGTTTAGAGGTATGCGGAACAGAGTGTAATGTCCCACATAACTCTGTTAAAAAGGGAGGATATTTCAAGCAGATGTGTGTGTTGTCTGGTCAGGGTAATTGCCCAATAATTGATTTCGGATGGTTGATAATAATGTTCTAGTCGAGAGGAAAAATCTGATGTCGCGATGAAGATAGTTCCGATGTGATTATATAGATGTCGCTACGATCAACGATGTACTATCGTTCGTGATGGTTCAAAGGCAGCAAATTAATTTGGTCAAAAATATACCTGTGTATATTTTTGACCAATATTTTATACTAAACAACAAATAACCCCTATTTTTCATAAAGAAAAATGTCTAGATAAATCTGTCTATCTTAACAGCATCAAAATTTATTGATTTATTAAATGCAGCAGCAATTAGCATTTCAAATAATGCAAATTCCCGACTAGACGAACTACAGCTTTGACCAATTTCAAATTTCAAAACTGCGTACTTGACGAATTACCGACTTGATCAATGTCGTGCCACCCGTCAGTAGTTCAGTACACATCCTTTTTCTACCTTTGACAGTGTGCTCTACCACCAGATATAAAAGTTTTCCAACTTCCTTAACTTTGAACCGATTTAAAAAGTTTTCGATTTATTTATTCTAAAAACATTGTCTGAAGTCACTTACTGCTTGTTCTCCAACTGGTAGCCAACAGGGCAGGTGATGCGCTGACAGCGGTAGCTACCTCGCGTGTTGACGCATACGTCACTAGACGTTATAGATGCTCCTGCACTCTTGGAGCACGGGGCTTCGCCTGTTTCGCACTCGTCAATGTCTGTGAAAAAGATTTTGTTTTATAAGCTGTTCTATAAATTTTATGAGTGGGGAATGGTACTTAACTGGTTCTTATATTCACGTACATTTCTTCTTCTTTAACGTATAGCAATGAGGTTGCTTCATGATCTTTTTAGGCCATTAGATGAGAAACGAGCCGAAGTTTTCATAAGTCCAGGTATCGGTTTTAACGAAAATAGAATTGGCAGTATGTACGATGTATGGTGAATGATGATACATGGTACTGCTGATGACGTTTAGTAGTAGGTGTCTCTAAACGTCAATTTGAACCTTTTTAGGGTTCCGTACCTCAAAAGGAAAAAACGGAACCCTTATAGGATCACTTTGTTGTCCGTCTGTCCGTCCGTCCGTCTGTCAAGACCCTTTTTCTCAAGAACGCGTGGAGGTATGAAGCTGAAATTTATATCAATTACTCAAGTCTACTGTCCCTTGAAGCTGTGAAAAAATCAAACTTCTAAGCCAACGCAATCAAAAGATACAGCCGTTTATGCCGCAAATTTTCGACACTTGCAAGGGAATCAAAACCTACAGGGTGCTTCCCGTGAACTCAGAATCTTGAAATTTGGTACGAAGCAAGGTACTATAGCACAAACACAGGGAAAAGTCTGAAAACTGAAAATATGTAACAAGTTTTTTTTTTTTAAATCTTCAATACTTTTCATAGGTAAGTTCGTACGGAACCCTCAGTGCGCGAGTCCGCCTCGCACTTGCCCGGTTTTTTTTTACATATCGTCGAAGAGCCTGTAGCCAGAGGAACAGGCGTGCCTCCAATCGTTAATGGTTCATAGAAAGAGACCGCGGCACACGCATAGGACTCTCGAGGGGTGAAGGTCATGGGATATCAATAACAATGAAACTCTCAGCAATACAAATCCAGAAGCACAGGCGCGCCTAAGTCACCGGCTCATTGAAACAGCGGCACCAATATTAAGGAAACTTACAAATACAGCACCTCTTATTCTCAGAAAACCTGTAGCCTGAGGGACAGGCACACCTGTAGCTGCCGGGCTCGCTGAGACAGTGGCATCAGCAAAGGATTCTATAGAACCTAGACCAAACATAATGAAACTCTTACCAATACAGCTCCTCTTATCCTCGGAGAGCCTGTAGCCTGAGGGACAGGCACACCTGTAGCTCCCCGGCTCATTGAGACAGCGCCCCACGCAAGGGATCTTGGACTTGAACTCGGTGCACTCATCAACGTCTGAGCATGTACTGTGAAATAGGCAAGGATTTAGTTAAATGGCTATTTAGAGGTGTGTTAATTTTGGACTGTTGTAAATAGAATAGAATAAACTTTATTGTACATCAAAATAGAAACAGCAGTAAATGTTCTACTTGCGCGGAGAACTCTGATACCACTAGTGCAATTAGTGCTAATGGGCCTCATCAGAAGGCTTAAAGTCACCCAAAGGGCAATAGAAACGGCCATGTTAGGTGTTTCCTTGCGTGATCGCATTAGAAATAAAGATATTAATTAGCAGGAGGATTAATGACAAAAACCTAAGTTGTCGATATAGCCCGAAGAATCGCCAAACTTAAATGGCAGCGCATATTGCTCGCAGAGCAAATGATCGATGGGGCCGAAAGGTTCTGGAGTGGTAACGCACACCGAATGACGCAACGTTGAAGACTTCACACAAATTAGACCGATGACGATGGCTTGGTTAGGATTGCGGTAGTTCAATGGATGTGAGATGCACATGGCCGTTTATTGTTGCGACGCTTAGGGGAGGTCTATGTAGAACAAACTAAACTTTTGGCTGAAAATAATGTTGGCAATGATTTGCCATCATTAAGAATATCTTACCTATTGTCAGCATTGAGTCTGTATCCTCTATGGCAGGCGCAGCGGTAAGATCCCCAGACGTTGTTGCATCTGTGCTGGCAGAGCGAGCCGGGCCGGGACTCCATACATTCGTCCACATCGACGCACACCTAAAAAGAAATAATATTAAGAAGGATTACATAAATGTGATATGGCCAAACCTGTTCCATCATCAGACCATCAGACAGACAGCAATTTATCACTGGTAATCGTGGACAGGCCGCCTACGAGTTCCTTTGGCTTTTAAGATGCTGTTATGACTTTCTTCGTCATGAAGTGACCCTAATTTTTTCGAGTAATGGCATAAAAACCAAAGAATTGCGCAAACATCTCGGAGGCACTGCAGAAACGCAGAAATTCCAACATCATCCTGAAGATGTCATTATATTGGATGCGCATGAAGGTCCAAGAAAGTTTAAAGTATAACTCAGAGATCACTCGTACACTATTTTGTAGAAACGGCAACAACAAAATATGAAAAGGCAGCTTATTTATTATCTTA
Source organism: Mythimna separata (assembly GCA_030763345.1). NCBI lineage: Eukaryota > Metazoa > Arthropoda > Insecta > Lepidoptera > Noctuidae > Mythimna > Mythimna separata. Next base: position 13,323,756 of record CM061192.1, read on the forward strand.
CCTTGTCATTAACAGGTGCAGATCTGAATCCAATGTGACATTTACATTGGTAGGATCCGATAGTATTCACACAGTCCGCGTTTTGGGAACAGACAGGCTGAAAAGAGACAAAAATATTTAAAATATTAAATAACTCAAAACTCTAAAGTCTTTGACAGGGGGTTACATGTTCGGTTCACCGATTTCTCGGTTAATATTATGGACCGATGGACCGATAATAAAAATATCTTTAGATGCAAAGAGATACTGCTCTAGTTTAGGCTCCAGTCCACTCCATTTATTTTAATAATGTAATTTGTACTATATTAGTGTGGAAAATAAATAATTTTTTACTATATAAACTAATGATGAACTTCAAAGGCAGAGTATTCACATCTTGACCTCACACCCGTAGTATCGTAGGATGCTGTTTTATATTAGCAAAGTAACTCTAAGGTAACTCACCATACTGCCTCCGAGAGCACACTCATCCACATCCTCGCACTCGTGGTCCTTCACCAGGCGGTGTCCGCTGGGGCAGTTGCAGGAGTACCCTCCCGGCAGGTTGGCGCAGATCTGCTGGGGTCCACACTTCGCTTCCCCGGTGAGGCATTCGTTTACGTCTGGAAGTAGAATCATAACGTTTTTAATTGTGTATGATTATACACCAGCTGTTTGTGCAATTGGAATAAAAAATAATCATCAAATAATTTCTTCTATTCTGGGTAGAACGAGAAGGAGTGTCATTACTTACTGCCTAAAATCTACCCGGTTTATTTCAGATACCCTTTACTTTCCAAGGCGGCGGTGGTTCTTTCGAACAATCCTACAGTCCTGGCAGGAATCGGCTCTAGAGAACCCAATCAATAAATCTGTCAGCAATTTAAAGCGCAACATGCAGTTGGCCTGGACCTGATCTTTATTAGACTTTAAGCTACACCATCTTTTATCCTAGCCTCTGTGTAAAACATGCAGCTAAAATTACCCATAAAAACGCTGTCATCGACAAACCCGTAAAAGTGGCAAAATTTGGTCCATAGTAATCAGAAAAACTGTCGTACCAGCGACTTGAAGGAGAAGATTGTCATGCTTTCTCTTTACCACCCTTGTTAGAGAATACCAAAGGCATTAAGTCTGCCTCTGTACCTTTGTGTTGCATGAAGTTTTAATAAATAAAGAAGACTTACCAACACAAGTGTTGTCATCTCCAAGCCTGTAGCCTGCAGGACACCTGAACACAGACCCTCGGTCGAGAACCTGCGTGATCTCAGGGTCCACATACTTGGTGCCGGTCGTGTGGACGTTCACGTTCTTTGGTGGCAGGGGCGGGTAGACTGAAACAAAGTCATTTGTTTATTATCATAACTTTGGTAACCATTGATTTATCAATAGAAAAACGTTGAATACTGGATATAAAACTGCTATCAATATCACCACAACAATCACCCTCAATTCTTAATTCTTAATTCTTTATTGTACACAAAAACTATATTTAAGTACAGTGATTTTTACAATTCATGTACAAAGGCGAGCTTAACTCAACAATGAGTTTTCTCCCAGCAAACCTTTGAGTAACATAGAGATATCACATTCGAGGGCAGGATCTAGTGTACAACATAAACCTACATAATAAATAAATAAATATATTTATACATATATATAAATATTATACATATACTAATAAATACCAATATATACTAATATTATGTCAATTCAGAAAGGAAGTGCTCTTTAACATTCCTCTTAAAGGAAACAAGGGAAGGGCTGTCGCGAAGAGAATGAGGGAGAGAGTTCCAAAGACGCACTGCAGTTACAGTAAAGGAGCCATCATAGCGGCTGGAAGTGTGACGTGGAGTGCGAAGAAGAAGAGAATTGGAAGTGCGGCAAGGTTTGCCTCTCGGGACGAAATACTCAAAGCGCTCACGAAGGTATTGAGGAGCATTGGGATTATGCAGGATAGTATAGAGAAGGGATAGAATGTGGGTATCTCGCCGACGCCGAATTGGCAGCCACTTTAACCTGGCCCGAAACTCCGACACGTGGTCGTATTTACGCAGGCCAAAAATAAAGCGGATGCACAAATTCTGCAGACGCTCGAGTTTATTTAGAAGCACCTCCGTAGCATCTAGGAAACAGACATCTGCATAGTCTATGAACGGAAGAAGGAGAGATTGTGCAAGATTAACCTTAGTGTGAAATGGTAGGAATTTTTGGAGACGTTTAAGAGACTGAAAAGAGTAAAAAACCCTCCTACTCACATCGGCAACGTGAACCTCCCAAGAGAGGTTAGTGTCCATATGCACGCCAAGGTTTTTAGCGCTCTTAGAGTATAATATGGGCACAGAATCATACACGATAGGTGGGAGCGACTGGTGATCCAGTCACCAGTCGCTCCCACCTATCGTGTATGAGCTATAAGTTAAGCATGTATCTGCCACCAACAATGAGTGCTTGAGATTTAGTTGGGTTTAGTAAAAGACCAAAAGATTTAGCCCACTGGTGAATATTTTCGAGATCATTGTTGATGGCAGCCACAGTTTCATTGAGTTCGTGTACTTTACAATGACGATAAAGCTGCAAGTCGTCTGCATAGAGATGATAGTTCGAAGTTAGGACCTTAGTGAGAACATTTATAAAAAGCGAGAAGAGAAGAGGAGAGAGGACGCCACCTTGAGGAACGCCCGCAGCTAACTCACACCATTCCGAGGACTCCTCATCGGATCGAACAGACTGCGAGCGACCCCGAAGATAAGATTTGAACCACTCAATTACTGATGCAGAGACATTAAGAGAGGAAAGGATTCCTAAGAGGATGTCAAAGTCAACTCAGTTAAAAGCACTGCTGAAGTCCAGCAAAACCAACACAGTTACGCATTTATTTTCCATGGCCAATCTTATGTCGTCAGTTATTTTGACAAGAGTTGTCACAGTGCTATGACCAGGTCTGAAACCAGATTGGTAGGGACTCAGCAGGCTGTTAGAGGACAGGTAATCAGACAGTTGCTTCTGAACAACACTCTCGAGGACTTTGGAGAGGATAGGGAGTATAGATATTGGACGGAACTGGGATGGTGAGGAGGGATGAGATACTTTAGGAAGCGGTATGACGTGTGCCTTCTTCCAGGCAGAAGGAAAGGAGTTATTAAAGAGAGAAAAATTTATAATATGAGTTACGACAGGAACAATTTCACTTAAAATAGGCAAGAACATTTGTATTTGAAGGCCATCGTCACCTACCGCCTTAGTGGATATGGATAGGATACACTTCTTAATATCTGGCTCAGCAACTGGGTGGAAATTGAAGGAAGTATTTGTTGGCAAAGGAATATTTGAAAGATTATAGAGAGTGGAAGATTTCACATGGTCATCAAGTATAATTGGTGACTTAGAAAAGTACGCATTAAGTGCATTGAGGTCCATTTTATCAGGAGAACCCCTGGTAGAGGTTTTGCCAATACCAAGAGTCTTTAAAAATTGCCATACTTGTGTTGGGTTGAAGTTATTAATTGAGTTGTGGATGTGGCGCCTTTTTGCATTCCTACACAAACGACTGCAGTGATTTCGCATCTTCTTATATCGATCCCAGTTTTCCTCAGTGGGCCGCTTTCTGTACAACTGCTTGGCCTTGTCCCGCTTAGCCATCTGGTTTTTTATTTCTGGGGATAGCCATGGTGCAGGAAGGTGTTTCACCCTCACCTTTTTAAGGGGAGCATGTGCCTCGTACAATTGTAAAACAGTCCCACTGAAAACTGACACCATAGTGTCCAAATCCTCGCAGGCCAATACCGGTGACCAGTCGATCCCTCCAGCATCAGCTCTCAAACGCTCCAAATTAACGTTTTTAAAACTACGAAGAAAGAGAAATTTGGCCTTGCGTTTAGGAGGTCGAATCTTGTAGGAGAGATAAACGAGGTCATGGTACGAAAAAGGAGCAGGAAGCTGTCCATGTGTGGCTACTTTCATAGGGTCAGAAACCAGAATGAGATCTAAAAGTGAAGGAGTACAGTGAGGAGCCCTGTGAGTAGCATTAAGTGGAAGTATGTGCATATTGACAGAAGAGACAAGTGATTGGAGTTTACGGCTACGCGAGTCTCCCTTGAGCATACAAGTGTTAAAGTCCCCTTAAAAAAAGGCACCCTTGTGCCTTGTGAGAGTCTATGTCTATTACAAGCGACAAACAAAATAGCCGGACCAAATAAAGATTAATTCGCTCTAGAGTGGAGTGAGTAGGTGTGTCAGGCTTACTGATTTAAGTTTACCCTTGCCCTTCAATTACCCTCTGCGCTGCAGGACCACGGTAAACTTTTTTAAATACTCTACTTTACCCAAATAGGAAGTTTACTCATCTTTCAAGGAAATAAAGACATACAATCCGGACTCTTGCCATCGTCGCGTGCCAGACCATGGGGTTTCAATACGGCCGGAACGCCGACGGTGACAAGAACGCGTCTGATGATGTCGTTGATATTCTGATGCCACGCTATGCGACCCGCACTACGGCTGCATGATAGACCGTGGTGTCCGAGGCTGTTGACAACTTCGCCACAGTGGCAGCGATGAGGAGAACAACAGGGAGCGCCAAGACGAAGGGAAACAGCGAGGCGGAAAGTAGTATCGAATATAAACTTGATGTGCTTACTAGGCTCATTCCCATATCCCGTAGGGAACTGTCCGTTGTTCTTGACGGGCACACAGCGATGTCTGACCTCGTCGAGCCTCCAGTTGGGAGGGCACTCGCAGCGATACCCTCCCGGAGTGTTAATGCAGATCTCCACCGCCGCGCAGTTTGCCTGGCCGTTTGTACATTCATTTATATCTGTGGGTAAAGAGTGAGGTGAATTGGTTACCAAGATTGGTAAAGACATCAGGTAAAGTAGAACATTTCAATCGAAAGCTGTGCACTGCTGGACATAGGCCTCCCTCAAGTGTCGCCACAATGACCTGTCTTGTTTCACCCATCGGATTCCTGTAACCCTCGTCTTCGGTCCACCTTGTGGTAGGCCTCCAAACGCTGCGTCGTCGTCCGATACGTGGTCACTAATCCAAATCCTTTCGACCCTGTCAACCATCTGTTCTGCAAGCAGTGTTTCTTTATATTATTATCCTGACTTTCTACGGATGCCTCAATATTTTATGCTGGGCCTTTAGAACCATAGGTACATTTTTCTTCGAGTCGTCTATTATTCCAAATTAAATTACTTTGGTCAGAATTTAGTCACGTTATCAGCGTTGGTAGGACTTTAGGCTTTGCAAGGTCTTTTCACATTTTGAAATCCATTTAATCTATACATAGTTACTCACCTTCACACTGTCCAGTTTTAGCATTATGATGGAAGCCAGCATCACATAAGTTTCGAGGTCGGAATGGCCGTGCTGTCACTCCGGTGTATTCCGGATAGCCCCAGAAGAAAGCTTTTTCTGTAAGAGAAACATTATTATTTAGTTTAGAGACATAAAGAGATGATGAGCAGAGAGATCTTAGTGACTAGGTCCCTAAAGACTTACTAGTAGTAAAAATAGGAGGATCCGGGACTAATAGCAGTTCCTAGTGGTCGAGGTAGCTATGAGTACACAAGTTTTATTGGCAAGATTCCTAAAAAGTACATCATAGTCATTGTAGTAGATATTTTTTTAGTTGATACATCATCCAATGACTTCTCCCGCTTTAGGGAGGAGCGAGAGGACGTGTCTAACTTTTGCTGCCTAAAACCCGCCAAACCTCCTACCTTCTTTGTCAAACGTTCCAGGACCCCCGGCGTTCCTTTTTGGACATCCCATGGGCTATGGCAGAGGATGAGGTTGTGATGCTGATGAGTATGCAAGTCTTAGTGACCAGATCCCTAAAAACTTACTAGTAGAAGTAGGTAGCTGCAGAACTGAAGCAATGTTTTCCGATGGCAGAATGTCAGGTGGTGATTATAAGAAAATAAGAATTCATGACCAAGTTCATAAAGACTTACTAGTAGAAGTAGGCAGCGGCGGCACTGGCGTGGTCGTCGACGTAGTAGAAGAAGACGTGGTGATAAGCACACAGGTCTTAGAGATCAGGTCTCTGCGGAAGCCAGGCGCGCAGTTACAGGTGTAGCCTCCTATCGTGTTCCGGCAGACTTCGGTGAGCCCGGAGCAGCTGTGGCGGTTGGTAGCACATTCGTCTATATCTGGGGTGCGAAAAGAAAGATTATATAAGAATGGATAGGGATAATTTCAGAATAAAAATTTATTGATCGTCAAAATTAACAAAGGAATATCTTCTTAAGCTCCCGCCCATCATCACTAAATTGCTAGTGTAAGAATAAGAAATAGTGGCGAAACAAACGCCTAACTTCTCAATAGTTTAAGTGTCTCTAAATGTTAGGATAACATGAAAGAAGGACTTTAAATTATGTTTCGTCAGAAACAATTCTTAAACTAAAGAAAAACAAAACGAAATTTTACCAAAGCAATCTCCATACTCCTCCGGTTCGAAACCAAAAGGACATTCCTTAGGTTTCTCTACCTTCGGCCATTGATTCTTTGGAGGCACTTCTGTATTATCCACGGGCTTATCTTCTTTCCTTTCTTCAGGAGCTGGTCTTTCATCCTTCCCTATATTCACGTTTACTGCATACGGAGGGACAGGTTTAGGCGGCTCCGTAGGCCTATATGTAGTCTCTGGTGTCTCATCTTCAGGAGTCGTTTCATTGGTCTGTTCCTCTTGCTTCGGAATGTTTGGTTCTGGTTGTTCTACTGGTTTCGGTAACTCTCTCTCGGGTATATAGGCTGGTGGAGTAGGTTGGTTGAAGGTTACTTCTGGTTGCTTTGGTGTGTACACAGGTTCGGTTACTGTTATATATTCGTGGTATTCCGTTGGTATAAGGTGGGTTTGTTCTTCGGGTTCTGCAGTCGTTGTTGGCGGAACATATTTTGGTTCGTTTTTGTATACATTTGGTATGTTGTTGAATGTAGGAGGTGGTTCTACGTTGTTGTCCTCTATTCTTGGTTCTTCTTTAGGTTTTTCGGAGGTTGTCGGCGGTGGTAGTGTAGGTTTTGCTGTAGAAGTCGTGGTGGTTGATGGTTCCTTTGGTTGCGTTTCTGCGGGCGCTGTGCGGTTGGTATCTGTTTCTTCGCTGAAAATTAAGAGGTTTTTAGTTTATAGTTTTCTGATGATATCTTGAGTAGATAACTCTTTGCATAACGTTTAATGATGATGACATTGTTAACATCGATCACGTGATCGTAAAACCAGCGCACAGGGAAGGATTAAGAGCAAAAAAAAAGTAGATTAGGGTAGGTAGGGTTAGTAGGTAGGTAAGCAGCATAGGGTAGATAGGGTGAAGTAGGGAAGACTGGGGTAGTATAGGATAGAGTACTCTTTCGCTCCCTTCTTCTTCCTGCCCTTATTCCATATTATTTGGGGTTGGCGCAACATGTTTTTTTTTTTCATTCTGTCTTGTCACCCGTCATGCGATAGCTGAAAGAAAAGATATTCCTCACACAATCCATCCATCTTTTCTTTCGTCTCCCTCTTCCTCTCCATCCCTCCACATGTAAATTCATAACTGCTTTAGTAACATGCGTTTCATCCCTCCTCTTTACATAACCATACCAAGACAAACGCAGTACTCTTTCGCTCCCGTCAACAAAAAAAATATATTCATATTCATATTCATATTCATATTCATATTCATATTCATATTCATATTCATTTATTCATTTGTAAATAATAGAGAAAATTGAATTGTTTTCTTTTTAAATTGATTGATTGAAATTGAATTGATTTGTGTTTGATTTTTTTTCGTCAGAATAGAGCAGTTAGTTGACGGGAGCGAAGCCGCGAGCAAAAGCTAGTAAATAAATAAAGATATACTTACTCAGAATCATAATACTCGTACTCATACTCTGGCAGTGGCGTGGTAGATGTGGTGGTGGTGCGTTTGCGGCTGCAACGGAAGGAGCCGCGGAGGTTGAAGCAGTTGTAATCCTTCCCGCAGTTGTCCAGCCCGAGACCACACTCGTCGATATCTGGGAGAGGAACACACAAGTTTAAATATTGTTTTTAAGTCAAGAGTGAATTAGAACCTTCTAGGCCAGCGTGCTCTATCGTCAACCATATTATTGCTTACCATCAGGTGAGATACTACGAACTAAACAATAATAAATTAAAAACCGGCCAAGTGCGAGTCAGACTCGCACACGAAGGGTTCCATACCGTCAGCTGCAATAAACGGCACATATATCACGTTAGTGGTGTGGGAGCCTCACTTAAGTACTTATTTTATTCTGTTGTTAGTACCTATTTGTCATTATCGTGGCAACAGAAATACATTGTGAGAATTCCAACTGTCTAGCTATCGCAATTCATGACAAAAAGACAGGTGGCAGACAGACAGATAGTGGAGTCTTAGTAAAATGGTTCCGTTTTTGCCCTTTGGGTACGCAACCCTAAAAACTACATTAAAAATCATCGATTGAAATCAGAATCACGTGAAATCTATGGATGCGAGACGCACAGGACCGTTCGTTGTGGTGACTCTTGGGGGCAGCCTATGTCCAGCAGTGGCCGTCTTTCGGCCGAAAAGATCATGATGGTGATGATAAAATTGGTAGAACTTCCGTACCCTCACAAGTCCCGGTAGAATGATGCAGCACATAGCCGGTACCACACGAAGTTATCCTGATACAGAGGTAGGAGCCGACCGTGTTGTCGCACCGCTGAGCTTCGGGGATGCAGTCGTGTTGGCGGGTCGCGCACTCGTTTATATCTGAAAGGAAATATAAGTTAGTATTAGAGGTGATGTGGTGAGTTGTATGATCCCAATTAGAACTAAACTACGAAAGCCTGCATCGTGCAGTTAGAGTTCTCGGCGTGATTTTAACGTATACAACAGCCCGAAATCATCTCTTAGGTAGTTGCCCAGATCTTCCTGCTAAAGTGGTGTGTTTCTTTAGAGGTATGCGAAACAGTGTGTAAAATCCTGCTAACCCTCGTTGAAAAGAGAGGATGCTTCGATCAGACGGGTGTTGTCTGGTCCGGGCAACAACCCGATTGTCGATTTCAGGCAGTTGTAAATATTCTTATTGCGCAGAATACTCTAATACTGCCCTACTTCAGGATTTTATTTGGCGTTATAAAAACAATGTTGAAAGGCCACCCTCAATGTGGACAGATGACCTAGTGAGGGTCACTGAAATCCGATGGATGCGAGATGTCCAGAACCGATCCTTATGGCGAAACTTGGAGGAAGTCTATATATCCAACAGTCTTTCGGCTGAAATTATGATGATGATGGTGTTACAGATGTCGCTTACATTTGATGTAGGTTTTACTCACCAACGCAAGCACCAGTGATGATGTCCAGCTCATAGCCCAACTTGCAGTGGCACTCATAACTACCATTTGTGTTCAGACAGTGCTGGTACTGGTCACAAAGATGGGTGCCTTCCACGCATTCGTCGATATCTGGAAACATAATTGTAATAATTTGACTGGCCTGTTGGTCTAGTGGTTAGTGGCCCTGACTGCCATGCCAGAGGTCGTGGGTTCGATTCCCACCCAAGACAAATGTTTGTGTGATGAGCACGCGATCATTTGTTTGTTTGTTTGTTGTTTGTCTGCTTAGCTTGGGACTAGATGGCGTTGGGTGAAAGTTGTGGAATTTATGTGTATGTGTGTGTGTGTATAATATGCAAAATATCATTTCTTAAAAATAAAAATCTAAATCAAATTATTAGTAGTAGTACCAAGAGATCTTAATGCGATCTGTTTGACGACCCACATGGAGCTGTTAAAGGGATGGAGCTATTTAGGGTGTTTAGCTTCATCCCTCTTTCTCGCTCGCACGCCTGGCATTTGAACACTTCATGGTATGTCCCCTGAACAATGAATTAGTTGGAATTCATTAAAACTTGCTCATGAATCGCTCTGTCTTTTGATGAAAACCGCATTAAGATCTGTTTAATACTTTTCGTAAAGGGGAAGGCTAAAGTCGCCGGAAATACGTTGATTTGAGTGCTACGAGTATTATCACTGATAGGCCTTCAGTGAAGTGTTTTCTACCTTCTTGTGCATGAAAAAGATGGCGACACACCAGTCTAATCCTTTTTCCACATTTGTACAACCAATTATATTCACACTTAATTTGAAATTAACTTACCTTCACAATACAGGTTTCCTGATCTTTTCCGCATACCATCCGGACACTGATCTTTACTGTAAATAAAAAATATTCAGATTAATGAAATTCAAGTTGTGAAATCAAACTTTTTTCAAAATAATAGGAACTATATTTTTGTTCCAAGCGTATAAAAGAAAATTGACTATCGCAAAGTTTTACTATAAATAGTTCACTATAAAAGAGAAAAGAAAGATAATAAGGGGGAGAGGTTTACTACTAGCCCTAGTCAACCCCGTAAATTATGTTGATATCTTCTTGAGGCGTCCAGAGGCCTTACCAAGAGCTCTCAACGCGATCCATTTGACGACCTAAACAGTTCAGTTTAAAGGGATGGAGCTATATAGGGTATACACCCTAAACCCCTGCCCACGTGAGAAATATCTACCTATGTATACAGCTCCATCCATTTTTCTCACTTACACGCCTGTTATTTTTACAGGTAACTCCCCTGGTTCTTCTCGAACGGCGTATTTACCTGTGATCGACTTTGGGTTTGCAGTCGTACTGTCCTAACTGGTTTATACAATCTTGATCCGGTCGACAAATGCCCTCTTCACATTCGTTTATGTCTGTAATAATAACAAAAATAACTAAATTAAAATATTGTCAAGAAAAAGTTCGGTTGCAACCGATGATAGATATTTTCTGGTTAATCCCTGTTATTTCTAGTTAATACTAGTTACTTCCAGTAAATACCTGGCATAGCATAAATAAAAATAAATAAATAAAAAAAGCCTTTTAATTCATGCAAGTAAATATACAGTATTTTCAGGTTGTTGTTCAAATGTTACATTAAAATTTAGTGACTTAGTTGTTTGGTTTAAAAAAACAATATGTCAAATTGTTGAAATTTATCATTAAAATTACAATAAACGATACTATACATTATAATTGATTAATTATTCTTGAATTGAAAAAATAAATAACATAAAAATTGTATGATAATATAATAAAATTGTATTAATAATCTATTTAAAATTAAATATAGCATGCATGAATCTCTCACTCGGTGTGAGTGAAGGCCTCCTCCAGAGATGACCAGTAGTCTCGGTCTGTGGCTTTTGACATCCAGTTTTTTCCTGCTACTCGTGTAATGTCACCTGCCCATCTGCTTATTGGTCTACCTCGTTTCCTAACTCCCGTAGGGCCTGGCCAAGACGTCATGCGGATAGTCCAGCGGTTGTCGCTCATTCTCGCTACGTGACCCGCCCACCTCCATTTGAGCTTTAGAGCATATGTGAGAGCATCTGTGACTTTTGTTTTTTGTCTGATAGCAGAATGACGAATTTTGTGGATCTTTCTTATTTTAGTGATACTTCTCTCCATAGCTCGCTGGCAGGAAGTTATTTTATTTTTAACCCGACTATTGAACTTCCATGTTTGACATCCGTAGGTTAGTGAAGGTAAGAGACAAGAGTTCATGACCTTGGTCTTGAGTTTCATCGGCATATGGCCTTTAAGAATCTCTTTGGCACTCCAAAACTTTTTCCATGTTATTTTTATTCGTCTTTCCACTTCTAGGTCGTTGTTATTCTTTTTAAAAGAAATATTCTTCCCTAAGTAGATATAATTATCAACATATTCAATTGGTGAGTTGTTGAGAAGTATTGTGTTTTGTGTCGAGTTTGTCATTAATTTGGTTTTGCTCAAGTTTATTTCTAGTCCTGCCTCTCTGCTTGCTTGATGTAATGAGTTTAACATAGTCTCCAGTTCTGAACTGTCATCTGACAACAGGACAATATCATCGGCGAATCTCAAGTGATTCATATATTTCCCTGCCACGCATATACCAACCCTATTCCAATTTAATTTGCCAATTATTGATTCTAAGACTGCTGTAAAAATCCGTGGCGATATAGGGTCACCTTGTCGTACCTACTCCTCTTTTAATAGGGATAGGGGGTCCTGTTGTTTCCAATTTCACTCTGCTTGTGGAGTTCTCATATAGGTATTTTAAAACTTTTATGTATGTCTCCTCTACTTTTTGTGCTCGCAAAGCTTTCCATATTGAGGGATGCAGAATTGAGTCGAAAGCCTTCTGGTAGTCAATAAACACAATGTAAATAGGACGCTGAAATTCTTGATATTTTTCAATAAGTAATTCAAGTGAATGTATATGGTCTACCGTTGAATAACCTCTTCGAAACCCTGCTTGTTCGATCGGTTGGCTTTTTTCCAATATAGAGCTGATCCGCTTTTCTATAGTTGTCGAGAATAATTTGTACAGTGATGGAAGGAGGCTGATTGGTCTGTAATTGCCAATATTCTTAGGATCACCCTTTTTAAACAACAGTATTATGTCAGATTGGCATGGCATAGTAAAGCGTAATCAGCCTTATAATGTTCCCACTGCTGGGACTCAGGCCTCTTCTCTTGGAGAAGGAATGGGCCGTAATCCACCACGCGGATCCAGTGCAGATTAGTAAATGCCACTTCGAATTTTTGGCTCTAGGGCACGCCGCGCGCCGGTTTACTCACGATGTTTTCCATTACCGTTTTGAGAGCAGCAGTGACGAAATAAATTAAACAAAGTAATGTGACTGGCTGCGTTTGAACCCCGACCTACAATCGGGGCCGTTACCACTGAGCCACCATTGCTACAAATACCTGTTACTTCCAGTTAATACCTGTAACTCCCAGTAAATACCTGTTATTTACACTTACTACCTATTACTAATACTTGTTACTACTCATACCTTCGCACTTCCCAGTGTTGGAGTCTATCTTGAACCCTGGGGGGCAGTACTTGGACTCCTTGTCCTGGCAGTAGAAGGAGCTGTGCGTGTTGATGCAGAACTGCGAGAGAGGGTTGCAGTCGTGCTTGTGGACCGCGCATTCGTCCACATCTGTAAGGTGGAATATGACAATATGAATAATATGACTCCATCTGGTATCGGCCACAGCGACTGGATTATTTGACTTTTTATTATGAATGAGAGCTTAGATCTGCTTTCATGTACCCTCATGATGCTACCATATCTAAGTTGGCTGGAGAAGTCTGAGCACATAGCAGACATGTCGGAACATTATTGTCGCATTTTCCCCGAAGAAGTTAGTAGAGGTAAACAGTTAACATATTTCTGGGTGTGGACTGTTGTTCAGAAATTTCTAACGGAAAGCTAATGACCATAGTTCTTGAGCTAAGTCCTACAGATTTCAAACACGAATGTTTAGGGCTAGATCTTGAATCGAGAATTTACCCTCTACAGTCGCGAACTCGGAAGTTTAATTTGCAAACCGAGTTCAAGGCTATAACCGTAGCATTAGGTTATTAAGTTCTTCAGGAATTTCTTTTTAGTAACCCAATCAAATCTGGCGAATCATTTTGTTGGAATTAGGCATAATAGTATATTACTCCTTTATGTTTCTTCGCTTTTCTATACACGCTTTTATAAGTATCACCACCATACCTTCACACTCCTCATGCAATCCAATCTTGAATCCAGGAGGGCATCTGTCTTCCACATGCGTTCGAGGAGATGTGCTCAGGTTGATGGGGTTCCCTGTGACCCCACCACAGCTGTACCCTCCTATCGTGTTCTCGCAGACGAAGGACGGACACGGAGGGTTTGGGAGGGTGCACTCGTTTATATCTGGAAAAAAACCACACAGATAAAATATTAATTTTAAGTAAGTGCTTATACTTTTGGCCACACTTTCTGTCGATATCGATGAGGAGCTATTTTTTGACGCCATTTTTTAGCTAGAAGTTATTAGTCTGTACTTTGTTTTAATTGTTGTTTGTAACTATTCATTATAAGAACAATGGCATAGCCAGGTAACCAAGGGCCCTGGGTGAAAAAATCTGGTCTCCTTTTTATTACAACGCAAAATTATCAAATAACTTCTCCTGCTCTGGATTGAGCTGTGAGACTGTCAAACTTTTCCTGACTCAAACAATGTGCCATGAATAAAGTCATGTAGCACCCTATTATATTTAGATTTCTATGGCGGAAGAATTTTTCCTCATTCCAAAAGGATTGCTTATCAGGATTTGGGGCCCAATGTTTCCCAATATTAGGTGTCCGAGGCAGTGCCCTGGGAGGTGCCTAAAGACTAGCTGGCTAGCCCTTCGGCAGCTATGTCAGTGTATAGAAAAAAGAATAAATACGTACCATCACAAACATGATTATTAAGATTCCTGGCGAAGCCTGGAGGACACTGCCCCATCTCCACGTTGGTCTTCTTCACAGAGATGCAGCGGTACGAGCCCAGCAGGTTATGGCACTGAGTTCCCGCCAGGCATACGGGCATGTCGAGCTGGCATTCGTCTATGTCTGGAAACGAGAAGGAAGAAATTAGAGAAAGTAAGATAAAAAGCCCTATTTATTTTGTTTTGTATCATCACGCCACTAACTACGACATCATTATTACTATATACTTTTATCTTATTAATCTAGCGAATGCTAGCAGTTTCACCCACGCCACGTGAAAATTTAAAATTATCCCAATGGAACATAGTCTTGGAACAGAAAGTTCAATCACAGAAAATGATCTACGTACCTTGAAAACGGTTCTGCTGTGAAGACGTGAAGAGTTATCAGACAGACAGGTTATTTTTGCGGTTAAAATATAGTATAAATAGTATGAATAAAGAAACGCATGAAGAACAGCTTACCCTGACAAGAAGTTCCATCAGGCATCAGCTCGTATCCTCTCCTGCAGGAGCACTTAACTTCGACACCGTTGTCGTTACACTTGTGCTGGCAAGGGTTCTGGGGCTTACACCTGTTCTTTTCCACCTGGAAATAACAAGGGAGTAGCTAAGAGGAAAGCAGACTGCGTCAATGAAAAAATACAGTTCTTACAATTACACTGTACGAACTCAGAACATAATATTTGAATGGATTAACCAAAGAGTCAGAAAAACAAACTGTCCTACTTCTCTTATTAAAAAGATAAGTTCCTGATGAAAAATATTTTATCTGCAATTAGTCGCCAAACTTATTGCAGATTATTATTAGCAGAAGCGGAGGCCAGTGCCCTACACTCTGATTAAAGTACTCGTATGTGGTTTCTTTAGGATCTTGTAACCACATTTTTAGGATTAAGCAATCCGGAGGCAAGTGGATTAGGAATTTTATTAATTTATTATATAAGTTTCTTTTGTAAAAGAATGAGGCCTGAATTTGAGGTTGTGATGCAACACTATTATTGTTTGCGTGGACAACTCAATAAATTGTATATATGCCATAAAAATTATAGGAAGAGTTACTATCTTCAATATGCCAAGCAGATAGAGGGTTTGAATATCATTACAATATCTGACAAGGGAGCTGGAAGTTTATTTTTGTACTTCCTACCCCTTGCTATGTTTTACGTAACCAGCATAGATAAATTTTATAAATCTTTTACAGTTAACTACGTACCTCCTTGCAGTTCCTTCCATCAGGCATCAACATAAAGCCAGCGTTACATTCACACTTGTAAGACCCTGGCACAGGTATACAGTGATGTGCACACAACTCGTTCGGAGCGTAATCTTCACATAAGGATGGCATTGCTGGAAACAGAAATAGTGATAAGTATGTTTTACATAACTAGTCAGTAAGACATCATTCATCATCATCATCATTTCAACCGAAAACGTCCATTGTTAGACATAGGCGTCCCCCAAGTGTGGCTGGCCACTACGAATGGTCCTGTGCCCCTCGCATCCATCACAGCAATCTTGCTATTCTCACCTGGCTATTCCACCCACCTTGTGGGAGGCCTTCCGATGTGTGGTTACCACTCCAGAACCTTCGGCCCCAATCGACCATTTGTTCTACGAGTAATGTGCCCTGCCCAGTTGCCCACTGCTACTAAACTTTCTTCGCAGTATGCGTAAAGGTTAGTAAAATAACGTATAGTAGTAGTCAGTTGCGTCGATGAGTTGCTTATCCGGCTCGAAGGACCGATTAATTTGTTGTATAAATTAGGCCCAGAAGTAGGATAGTAAAGGCTAGGATAAAGTACACAATTGTTTCTATGTGCACATTACTAGAATAGCCGCTTAAAATTCCTTATGTCATTGTTTGTTCAGCGATAATGTTTTTTTATTTACTTTCCAAACAATGCTTATCAGTTCACGATTATTTTACCATAAGTTTACACGGTGTCTTTATACATCGGCACACAAATGTGTGCCATGGCTCCGTTACATGATTCTGAACCCCCAGTGGTGGAATTTTTCATTGGCAGTAACCTAATTGTCCGCAGTAGAACCAAGATTACTGACATAACCTGAAGAATTACCAAACTTAAGCGGCAATGGGCAGAGCACATCGCTTGCCGAATAAATGGCCGTTGGGACCAAAGAGTTTTGGAGTGGCGGCCGCGTACTGGAAGACGCAGCATTTGAAGGCCTCCTACAAGGTGGACGGATGACCTGGTAAGGATTGTAGGAATCCGATTACACAGGACTGGTCATTGTTATGACACTTCGGGGTGGTCTATATACAACAGTGGACATTTTTCGGCTGAAATGATGTTATTATTATTGAAGAGATTCCGAATAAAAAAATGCTCTCTTTTTATATCAGTCAAAACAGTTAAAACGTTAATTTCGAATAATGATACATATCGACACACTTTTGTGTGTCGGTGTCGAAGATATGGTGTATGTAGACAAATGTACATGATGTAGGTATATAATGTTAAAAGAGTGTAGGTACTTACTAGATAGCGTTATAGTGTTTGAATTTCTTGAATTTGTATCGCCCTTCCAGTCTTTTGCGGCTTTCTGAAATTAAAACATGTTGGCATTATCAGGATGCTGCAGGATTGTTTGGAAGGAGGATCTGGTGGTCTTGGACTACGAAGGGTAACTGAAAAAATACCGGTGGGGTTTATTCAATAATGGCCTGACACTCCTCCTCGCTACATACAGGGCAGGAAAAGTCATTTGATGAATTCCCACCTCAAAACAGGGCCCTCATCAGATTTACCATGATCCAAGAACAGAAATGGCAACTGAAGGCTGTTTGTTGCCCCACCGTTACGTACTCTAACGGCGCGATGTGCCCCTACAGCCCAGGCGCTTAATCTGCTTAACGCCCTGATTGCTCAGGAACCGAAATTCGATATTTTCCTAGGTAACAGTAAAGAAATGATCACTATGTGCACAAAATTCTTTAGTTTGTAAGTTGTTGACTAGCTATACGCTTTGGTGTATACTGTAAGTATAGCTAGCATTTGAAATAAATAAATAATATAGATATTAATTAGACCCGCTCCACTCAGAGAGAAGTTACTTGATTATTTCCCACCGAAAAAAAAGTACATTCGACCTCAAAACCTAAGTGATTAGATAAGAGTACCTATATTTTACCACTGCATTTTTGTCACCAATATTAATAAAGAGCCTTCTATAAGGTACCCAAGATAATCTCCAAGGCCAACAGGGGCGTCTGGACTGGCCACAAGGCCGTGGTTCTATTCCCGTATCAGGTCAATATTTGTTGAACAAATATTGGTTAGTCTTACTGATAGCTTATTCTATTGGTCGTTTTATGTGGGTCCGATGTTAGACTCGTTTGCTTGGAATTATTTTTAAAGGACTACAGAGCTCTTACCACGAGCTCTTTACGCGGTCCATTTTACGACCCGAATTGGACTGTTAAAGGGATGACTTGCTAAAGAAAAGATATATAGGATGTATTTTAGCTTCATTCCCGATTCTCGTTCGCACGATAAACATTTTAACGCGTCATTGTAAGGCCAAGGACCTAAAACATTCTCAGACTGCATACAAAAGAAAGAGATGCGCTGACACTTCTTCTTCCTGTGCTTATCCCATATGACTTGGGGTCGGCGCAACATGTTTTCTTCTTCCATTCTGTCCTGTCGTCCGTCACACTATCACTAACTCCTTTTTCTTTCAGACACATTGCTTGTATAATAAATAATAAATCATTTTAGCAATTTACTAAAAATCTACAGATTTGATTATAAAATTAAACACTTCAGAGTGGTCCACCCAGTACCCTATGTAGCTCCATCCGTTTAAAAGTGTTGGGCTTAAAATGGATTGCGTGTGAAAAGTTTTGCGGTTACCTATGTTAGTATGGTAATATGTTTTATCTTAGTAAATTAGGCGCCGATTTCAGGACATAATGGTTTGTGGCTTGCTTCTTAAGAACTCGTGGTAAGGCCTTAGAGCACAAATACTAAATTACAACCCATTTTAAAGTAGATAACCTCTCAAATTTTCCCTCCTTACCTTACAGCAGGTCACAAACGCATCATCAGCCAGCAACTCCTCTGCGTTTACGCCATGCTTCCTCTTCACGCAGGCGTCTGGGCCCTTGGACGAACCAGCTGTGGTTCCGTGAGAGCAGTCGTTGCAGCATATCTGAGAGAAATTTCATTAATTAATGAAAGAATTGTTAAAAATGATTATATGAACAAAGCGTTTTGGGAGTACCTACATTTATTATGCGTACTTACAACTAAAGAGTGGAATTCCCTGCCGGGGTCTGTTTTTCCTGATAGCTACAACCTAGGGGTCTAAGTCAAGAGTGAATAGGTTGCTTCTAGGCAAGCGTGCTCCATCGTCGACCACATAATCGCTTACCATCAGGTGAGATGTGGTCAATCGCGAGCCTCAATCAATAATAAAATGCGGCTGTGCCGTATGTCGGGTGGCAAATACCTAGTGGTTGCCCCAAGAAAAAAAAGATCCTCCTGGACCGTAAAAATCATTATAATCTATAAGGGGTTCAACTCCTACCTGGAGTCTGTTTCGTAATGGCTATATCCTAGCTGTCTTTAAATCGAGAGTGAATAGGTTACTTCCAGGCAAGCGAAAAAGAAAGAGAATAGAGTCTGAGCAAAAACAGAGATAGTTACACTCTACGCTAGAGCGGTAAAACTCATTGAATGATATTCCACCTAAAAACAAAAGTTAGAAATTCCAAGCAGGCCAAAGACACCAATATGAACCGAAAATATTACAATAATAATTTGACTAAACCAAAAAAAACTACAAGATTTTTGCATAATTCTACAGGAAACGGGCATAAAGATACCTTAGTTAAACTAACAAGGAAGGGTTACAATAACTCAGTGACGCTAACCGAACAAACACGGATAACATCTGCGCGTTATCACTTAGTGTTTAGTGATAAGAGACTACCTAGTTACCTAGTTTACTGGCTGTTTGAGTTAGGGCGGTGGACTAGGTGAAGATGTGCTATGGAGATTGGAAAGCTTGCAATCAAAATCAGTTACAGAGAGCTCCGCTAAAAAATCCGGAGCAATATTCGATACTATATTACTCGTATCATTTTAATTTTAAGCCGTAGGTCCCGACTGTCATTTGTAGATCTTTGGCAGTCGTTACGGATAGTCAGAAGCCAGTAAAATCTGACTCCAGTCTTGCCATGAAGTACCTACTTACTGTCATCTGCCTAGCCTTTTCCCAACTATGTATATTGGGGTGGGCTTCCAGTCAAGCCGGATTTAGCTGAATACCAGTATTTTACGTGGAGCAGCTGCCTACCAGACCTCTACAACCCATTAACTGGGGTAACACGGTACTTCATGGCAAGATTGGAGTCAGATTTTACTGGCTTTGTTCGTAACGACTGCCAAAGATCCACAAATGAAGGCCGGGACCTACGGCTTAACGTGCTTTCCGAGGCACTGAGGAAACTCGGTATGTTAAGATGGCCACCCGTCCACAGACCAACCTTGGCAAGCGTTGCTTAACCTTGTAGATCGACCCATGCGGCTGTTATTATCTAGCCACGAGCTCCTTCGCCTCAGCCCTCTTTTTAGGGTTCCGTAGCCAAAATGGCAAAAACGGAACCCTTATAGTTTCGTCATGTCCGTCTGTCCGTCTGTCCGTCTGTCCGTCTGTCACAGCCGATTTACTCGGAAACTATAAGTACTACAGTGATGAAATTTGATGGGAATATGTGTTGTATGAACCGCTACAAAATTATGACACTAAATAGTAAAAAAAAGAATTGGGGGTGGGGCCCCCCATACATGTAACTGAGGGATGAAAATTTTTTTTTCGATGTACATACCCGTGTGGGGTATCAATGGAAAGGTCTTTTAAAATGATATAAAGTTTTCTAAAAAACATTTTTCTTAAAGTGAACGGTTTTTGAGATATCAGCTCTCAAAGTCGTAAAAAGTATGTCCCCCCCCCTCTATTTTTATAACTACGGGGTATAAAATTCTAAAAAAAATAGAGGTGATGCATGCTAATTAACTCTTTCAACGATTTTTGGTTTGATCAAAGTATCTCTTATAGTTTTTGAGATAGGTTGATTTAACTGTAATTTTGGTTAAGTTATTGTGCTTACACTGAAAACGATGGCTGAACCTTATAAGTTTTATTTGCTGCTACGGAACCCTTTGTGCGCGAGCCCGACTCGCACTTGGCCGGTTTTCATTAAATGACTTCTCCAGCTCTACGTGGAGTTCGGCACGCCATAATTATGGCGGTAAGTTCCTTCTTCGAGGAGTGGCCATTAACCTTCCGGACCAAGTCATGGGTAGCTCGCCGTTTATTATATTCGATTCGCCATTCGCGCTTTACAAAAATTAAAGAACTGGTTTTGTCTTTATTTAAGACGGAACAAAAAAATAAGCTTATTTTGACTGGAATAGTATCCTATTCCAGTCAAAATAAGCCTTATAAGCCTTAGGGCCTGTTTCACAATGTCCGAGTAGGCACTACTTACTGAATAAATTCAAAAATTTGACAGAATTTGTATGAAATTATCTGTCAAGTAAGATACTCGAAACTTACTTGGTGGTGAAATAGGCCCTTAGCAAGATAAGGTCTTGCCTAAAATTTAATGTTATGGATAACGAATTTGAACACACATCAAGGCCCTAGTCATAGTAGGCGCCTGGTGGCCCAGTAAAATACGGTGATAGCAACGCCACTGTATACCTCAGCACTCGCTTCGCTTTTTATATGATACGATCTCATAATTTATTGTTACCTACTAACCTGTTAACCTTTTAATAATTAATTAATTATATATTACATAGTTCATTATTTTGTAAGATTATAATACTATTGTATTGTAGACCTTAGTTGCCCGGTAATAAAGGAATAATAATACTTATAGGTATCTAAAATTTTAAACATTTTGAAATCAATTATAAATAATACATTAGTACATTATGATACAATTGTATAATGTGGGGCATTATCGTCGCGGTGGTATTAAGACCCTCGCCATGGCTCGGGTCTTAAGAGAACCAAGAACGATAATGACCAATTACTCACGTATATCATACGACGTTTTTCGACACACTTGTGAAGAAAATAAATTAAAAATCAACTTTATTTAGTAGGTACTTATATGAAAAGTTTATCTAAAGAAACAGTTCGTAAATGTGCAGTCAGTAAAGTTATAATTAACTATTTTGACTGTTTAGTGGTCAATAGGAGCTCGTGGCTAAATAATAACAGCCGCACAGGTCGATCTTTAAGGTTAAGCAACGCTTGCCTAGGTTGGTCTGTGGATGGGTGACCATCTTAACATAACGAGTTTCCTCCGTGCCTCGGAAAGCACGTTAAGCCGTTGGTCCCGGCTGTCATTTGGAGATATTTGGCAGTCGTTACGGATAGTCAGAAGCCAGTAAAAAAATCTGACTCCAGTCTTGCCATGAAGTACCGTGTTACCCCAGTTAATGGGTTGTGGAGGTCTGGTAGGCAGCCGCTCCTCGTAAAATACTGGTATTCAGCTAAATCCGGCTTGACTGGAAGCCGACCCCAATATAGTTGGGAAAAGGCTAGGCAGATGATGATGATGAGTGGTCATAGATTTTCTTGAGTACCTACAGCACAAATCATTTTCCTCATAAATAGTTGTTGTAGACATATTTATAAAATCTGTATATTATTTTTAAATATGGCGGCTAAAAAATTGACTTTTCTTAACGCGCGCATGCGCGAAAAATGGCGGCCATAGACTAGCTACTCTAGCTGTTGGTTTAGAAAAAATAAGAATGAGGTTGCATATAAACAAATATTCAAATATTCTCATCAAATGTTGAAAAAAGTCAACAAAGTTAAAAAATATCACTTAAAAAAAATGGCGCGATCTCACAATGTTGCTTTATATCAAAAATAATAATACTGATGCCAGTAATAATACCAAATAAAAAAATCTTATATAAATCCGTAGGTTAGCTTAAAAAGCGAGATTTATAACTTTGTTGACTTTTTTCGAATTCATCGTATTACGTATCATTATTTTTCAAAGGTATGTGAAAGAATTTGATCTCAAATTTTATGTTTTTGTTGACTCAATTAATGGAGTCTTTAAATAAAAAATATTGGCCGGACCTACAACCAGCCATTTGCCTGCAGAGTGCAATCAAAGTTGATACTAGTATATGAAATTCAGGTGCTGTCCCTAATAATTTGGCAACCCACTGTATGTAATAAAAGTTTCACAGTAACTTAATGTCAAAGAGGAGCTCGTGGCTAGATAATAACAGCCGCACAGGTCGATCTTCAAGGTTAAGCAACGCTTGCCTAGGTTGGTCTGTGGATGGGTGACCATCTTAACATAACGAGTTTCCTCCGTGCCTCGAAAAGCACGTTAAGCCGTTGGTCCCGGCTGTCATTTGGAGATCTTTGGCAGTCGTTACGGATAGTCAGAAGCCAGTAAATCTGACTCCAGTCTTGCCATGAAGTACCGTGTTACCCCAGTTAATGGGTTGTGGAGGTCTGGTAGGCAGCCGCTCCTCGTAAAATACTGGTATTCAGCTAAATCCGGCTTGACTGGAAGCCGACCCCAATATAGTTGGGAAAAGGCTAGGTAGATGATGAGGTTGCATATAAACAGAAAATACAAATTTGATAAAAGATTTAATTAATTAAATATGTAAAATTTTAAATAGTTTAATTAAACACGAAATTGCTATATAATTATAAGTAAGTAAAACACTAATTTATGCTATTGAACGCAATAATTTTTTTTATTCTTTTTTGTCTTAAAACTCTTTTTGACAAAAAAGAGGTTAAACAAAAAGGTTCTAACTACATTACCGCACATGTGCATAATAGTAATCAAAATGTCACAGTTTGGTAACGAGCCCCTTTATATACCTAAGTGCAGTGCAATAATAGCCACTTTATGAGCAAGTGTGTCGAAATAGTACATTATGATACAAGTGTGTAATGTGGGTGGTTACCGTCGCGGTGGTATTAAGACCCGAGCCGTGCGAGGGTCTTAAGAGAACCAAGAACGGTAACCACCGATTACTCACGTATATCATACGACGTTTTTCGACACACTTGTGAAGAAAATAATTTAAAAATCTACTTTATTTAGTAGGTATATGAAAAGTTTATTTAAAGAAACAGTTCGTAAATGTGCAGTCAGTAAAGTTATAATTAACTATTTTTGACTGTATAGTGGTCCTATGACTTAGATTTTCTACTTGAAGGCGTATAGCATAAATCATTTTCATAAATAGTTGTTGTAGACATTTTTGTAAAATCTGTATGTTATTTTTAAATATGGCGGCTAAAAAAACTACTTTTCTTAAACGCGCGCATGCGCGAAAAATGGCGGCCATAGACTAGCTACTCTAGCTCTTGGTTTAGAAAAAATAAGAATGAGGTTGCATATAAACAGAAAATACAAATTTGATGAAAGATTTAATTAAATAAATATGTAAAATTTTAAACAGTTTATTTAAACACGAAATTGCATGAAATAAGTAAGTAAAACACTAATTCATGCTATTGAACGCAATAACAAACTTTATTATTTTTTTTCTTAAAACTCTTTTTGACAAAAAAGAGGTTAAATGAAAAGGTTTTAACTACATTACCGCACATGTGCATAATAGTAATCAAAATGTCACAGGTTGGTAACGAGCCCCTTTATATACCTAAGTACAGTGCAATAACAGCCACTTTATGAGCAAGTGTGTCGAAAAATATATTATACTGAGCCTCGAACGACAGCTCAGAAGGCTTTCCTTTAGGGTCAGCTCACACCGAGACGCGATGCGACGCTGCGTGCACATTTTAACCTAACTAGAAGAGTAACTCAAAATAGAACTTCATTTACTACACGAAAAGATACACATTTCATTGTGAGAATTTAGAATACGTTGCTTTATTCAGCAGCACTGCACTGCACACCAGTCGTATAGACTTGACCAATTGTTTTTTCAAAAACTTTCAAATTAAAGAATAAAACACTTATTTCCAAGGAACAAGTTTTATGATAAATATTCGAGAACATGAACAAATACCAATGGAGTTTTCAGGCTTAACCTCCCTTGTTTCGCGCGGCTTCTTCATCAAACCTTTCGTTGAATATTGTGTTAATTTACGCCCGTTTTCAATAACCTACAGCAGTTCATAGATAGATAGCTATCGCCGATAAGCAGTAAGATTCTATCTATCAATTCACAACTTTTGCTAAGAAATGCAATCCGTCGGTAGGTTATAGGAAAGCAAGTAAGGACAAAAGGATACATTTGTTTATCTTTAGTAGCTGCAGCTTAATGCCCGTTTTCAATAAGCTATCTACCTCCAGTTTTGGCATACTAGAGACAGTAAAACAAAAGATACAGTACAAAAATTTGACATGTTTCTGTTGTTTCATTTGTTTTTCTATCTCCGATATATGATAGATAGGTTATTGAAAACGGGCGTTAGATAGCTTATTGAAAACGGGCGTTAAGCAACAAGCTTTTAGACCACGTTGACGATATACGTGTGGGGAAGGGTAAATATACATATAAGTACTAACCTTACTTGTAGATTGAGTAGACTCACAGTTGTAGGTGCTCGTCGCGATGTCTATGCCGGTCTCGCAGTCGCTTTGCTTTCTGAAACAATAGAACATTAGGTTATTACAAACTAGCTGGCCCCTGCGGTTTCACCCGCATTTTTCGTTACTGCTCCGCTCCTGTGGGTCGTAGCGTGATGGTATATAGCCTATAGCATTCCTCGATAAATGGGCTATCTAACACTGAAAGAATTTTTCAAATCGGACCAGTAGTTCCGGAGATTACCCCCTACATACAAACTTACAAATTTTACCTCTTTATAATATTAGTATAGATGAAGAATCGGTAAAAGCCTAAGCCTTCTGGTGAAGCCATTATGAGCGACCACGTTTCGGAGCCATATGTCATCACTGCCAACCCGCACTGGTCATAGCGACTTTCGTCTTTTTTTGAGGTAGAGGAATCATCAGAATGAATTCTCCCGCTCTTGGGTGGAGCGGGAGGGCGTGTCAAACTCTTACTGACTAAACCCCACCCCGTTCCTTCGTTGCCTTCGATCTGGGGGACATGGAATTTCGTCTTGAGACATTGTGGTATGTTGGATGAGATGATACCGTGCAACTTCCCAAACGCTGCCCAGCCGAGTTAGGTTTAGGGATGACCTCTTTCTCGAAGTTAGAACTACCCAACTGTCCAAGGTAAACGTAGTCATCCACAACTTCGAGTGTAGGTTCTCCAGATAATTACAAAAACAATATCAACAATGTTTCCTATGATTAGCATATTTATTTTACCTCAAATTATCATTAACACACATTCGATAACTAGGTAAACATGTAAAATATATATTAAAACAACTATTTTCCTTAAAATATAGGTCAAAACAATTCAAGGTTTCCTAACATGACATTTATACTAAAAACCTTGTATAAACTCCATTGTGATTAAGAATATGACAACTTTGTAACCAGCAAACAAAACAATATAAAACAATGTTGTATTTAAGCTAAACATTAATCGTTCGCAGTATTTCTATTTATGTGTTAAAATACATAACATGGAAATAAGCTTTGGATATGTTTGTTTTTAGGATTTCCTTACAAGTTTTCAGGAATTGCCGCCTAGATTACATGGTTCTAGATATATTAATAAATTTCCAGGTATGAAATGATTTCTATGTAAAATAATACATAATAAGGAAATTGTGGTTTTGTAATATTTAAATTACTCGTAACTTGTCTGTTTTTTCAGGATCTTAATTATAGGGAAATATACAGGTTTAGATCTATGTATTTCCAAGTAAAAATAAGCTAAATAATATTATATAATTATTATTACGTTACGTTAAGTTTTTTAATAATGCTTAGTTAGTTATAAAAATACTAAAGTTATATTTTGTTGTAAATCAAATAAAAAACGCGTTAAATCTGTATTATAAAGGAAAGACATTTTGTATAGGTATTTCGGTATAACGAATAAACTCAAAAATAAGTACAGTAGGAACTGATTTAAAACATTCTTTCACTAATAGAATGCAACTTTATCAATGAGTGACATAGGCTAAGTTTCCTACCGATCGAGGCATTTCGCTAAACCTAGTGAGTGTATTAAAGGATATTGCTCTGCGCCAAAACATTGATCAGAATTTGATCAATGTTTTGGCGCAGATTGAGACATGGAACATTGAGCCAAGAGCATCGGAAAATGATGTATTGTATTCTCTATCATTAGTAAACTCCTATAGGATCTTAGTTTTGTAGCGGACTAGCTTTAGAGTATAATAGTAGATTATGTGACTAGGGAGTAAAGCAGTGTCTTTAAGGCGAGGGCGGCATGTTGAATTCCGAACAAAACGAAGGTTGCTAAGTTTTAATCCCGAACGTTAGTGAGGGATTTATATAATTAACTCCCGAGCATTGCGAGGGAGTTAATAGAGAAACCTGAGTGAAGTGAGGAATTAAAGCCGCCCAAGACAAAGACAGCTTTATTCCCGTGTTGGATACTCTACTTTTTACACCATCTGTGAGATAATTACAAGTCTACCACGATTGATTAACTGGGTACTATATATCGTATAAAACAAATTATAAATAAATTAAAAAATATGCAACATTATTTACACGTTAATCTCAACTCCAAATTAGAAGCAAACAAAATTCAATACTTCAATATTACTCTTTAACTTTACTCTTTTTTAGAACCTCCTTAACCTTTTCCTCAGTATGTAACCATATTTATTATTCTTTTTTTTTGTTAGTGGCCAGTTTCATTTTTGAATAAATTTGTTTGATGCACGTACATTTTAAATGACTGAAGGCGTATTTGATGTTTTAAATTAAAAAAAAAAAACATTATGCCCTAGGGATCGGCCATACTGTATTATCTCCCTAGGTGATAACGAGTTGCTTTAAGTGCAGGTTACATGACACATAATAGGGTCATTATCGAGCAGGTAGTGTAAAAAATATATTTTCAAAAAATTTATCTGATTTTGAGGTTTTAAACTGGGATAAAATAAACCAAAATCAAATATATTAAAACTCTCGTGTCACATCAGTGTTTGTTGCCGAAACGACTTGACAAGTTTTTTTTGTGTATATATTTGGTTTATCCGAGAATAGGTCGTAGGCAATTTAATACTAGGTTAAAAAGGATGGCTTGACATAACTTTTATGGCAATGCAACGTTTGCCCGGTTAGCTATTCTACACAAATATTATACGGAGAAAATATTTGTAGAATGATGCTTTATCACTAAGAGAGTGACATAAGCTATAATTTTGTTTCTATTTTCAGGCGGGCGAAGCCGCTGGCAAATGCTAGTGCCATATAAATATCTGAAAAAAATATTTCAGATTTATTTACGACCGCAGTGTTAAATAAAAAGTAATGTTATTTCTTGGTATTGATGTTAATGTTTACAAATCTGATAACGTATCATAATTGAAAACGTGATATTTCACACTAATTTTTTGTTTAAATAATTTTAATCTACGTAAATAAGTTAATTATATTTAATTACTCAGATACCCTCGAAACGAGACACAATAGTAAAACAATAACGGCGCGGTCTCATAGGACCGGTTGGGGATTCAAACGTTAAATATCAAGTTCTCGCTAACTATCAACTCTTGATTTTTTGACGTTGAGGCGACCCACTCTAGAGCGGATTGGTGGATGGTCACAAGTCTTCTAATTTTTGGCTCTAATAACGTCTGGTATTACCACGATTTACCTTCAGCATTTTGAGATTAGCAGTGATGAAGCCAATTCATCTCTTGTAGGTATATTGTCGCGAGTTTTTAAGTCAAGAGTTAATAGGTTACTTCTAGGCAAGCGTGCTCTATCGTTGGTGGCCACATCGTCGCTTATATCATTAAACCCGAGCCTAAGCATAATTATAAAATACTAGCTGTCCCCTGCGGTTTCACCCGCATTTTTCGTTACTGCTCCGCTCCCCTGGGTCGTAGCGTGATGGTATTCCTCGATAAATGGGCTATCTAACACTGAAAGAATTTTTCATATCGGACCAGTAGTTCCATAGATTACCCCTACATACAAACTTACAAATTTTACCTCTTTATAATATTAGTATAGATGTAGGACCCTAAGCCACTTACTTAAAATATTCCTTACAGCACTGCGCCTTAGCCAGGAGGCACATGGTGCCGAAGGCGAGAGGAACCTCAGGAGGGACTGACTGGTCACTCGAGCAGTCACTCAGGGTGTGGTTCCTGGCGAACCCCGCCGCTTCGTTACAGCACAGCTGGATGGTCTCCGCCATGTCATCGCTGAGGTACCCTGGAAACAAGAGATAATGAAAATTCATCATTATTTTAACCGTAAGACGTTCACTGCTGGACATAGGAGATGGCGACGCTTGGGAAGGTCACCAACTGTCGCCACCTTTTCTGAAATCTATGGTCGCCACAATGACAGGGCCTGTGCGTCTCGCATACAACGGGTTCTCACCACCCTCACCAGGCTATCGGTCCACCTTTTGGGAGGCCAGCTAACTCTGCGTCTTTCAGCATGTGGTCGCCATTCCAGAACTTTTTGATAAGAAGATTTAAACAGAATATCTAGCTCCAGTAGTATCTTTTGTGGATTTAATTTCCATTCTCCAAATAAAGTTTGACATGAGTTTACGTTGTAAAGTATCACATTTTGAAAATGTTTGTTTGTTATTGTATTAACATGTTGTGAACACATTTATCATGCGTTCAGCTAAGGAGTGGAATTCCCTGCCGGAATCTGTGTTAACCCACGAATCTTTGAGAATGATTAGGTTACTTTTAAATAGGCGTGTTCAATCATCGACCACATCATCTCTTACTTCTTAGGTAAGATAATGGTCAAACGCGAACCTAGCATCGAGCCTTAGAATATTCCTACTGCTGGAACTCAGGCCTCCTATCTAGAAGAGGGAATGGGCAATAATCCACCACGCAGTGCGGAGTGGTGGAAGTCATATGTTTTCGAATTTTTGGTTCTAAGACATGCCTATTTCCTTTACTATTTTGAGAGCACCGGTGATGAAATAAATTACATAAAAGTAATGCGCGTGGCTGGGTTTTAATCCGCGACCTACAACTTGTAAGTTGAGGCAGCTACCACTGGGCTTCCATTACTCTAAATCTATATATCTAAATGATAGATAATAAAGAGTAAATAAAACCAATAATATTGGTTTTATTTACTCTTTTTTCTTTAGTTATTGTCAATGAAAGTGATGATATATTATATCATTACTTTCATTGACAATAACTTAACTCACAAGCTACAAAAACTGCACCACATTACTCGACCTCGTAACACAAACGATGCCCACACCATAAAGATAATAAATCTTCATAATACACATGAAACCTTATATAAAATTAATTTATTGTCATCTGTTCGCCATATTTGACGCGTTCCTCGTAAATCAGTGCGATGAACGATGATCGTAAATATATTCGAGATTGCTATTTTAATGAGTTTTCATCACGAGAAAGTGTATTTTAGGACTAGATCGATTCTGTGTCTTGCTGGTATTGCACCTGGGATTTCGTTTCATTAGTTTTTTAGGGTTCCGTACCTCAAAAGGAAAAAACGGAACCCTTATAGAATCACTTTGTTGTCCGTCTGTCCGTCCGTCTGTCAAGACCCTTTTTCTCAGGAACGCGTGAAGGTATCAAGTTGAAATTAAAACCATATATTGAAATCCGCGGTCCCTTGAAGTTGTGCAAAAATCAAACTTGTAAGTTGACGGGAAAAAAAGATACGCCCGTTTATGTTGCAAAAAACGTACATTTCGACACTGTCAAAGGAATCAAAACTCATAGGGTGCTTCCCGTTGACCTAGAATCTTGAAATTTGGCACGAAGCAAGGTATTATAGCACTAATATCGGGAAAAGTCTGAAAACTGAAAATTTTTAGTTACGTCACAAGAAAAAAAAATTGAAAAGTCTTCAAGACTCGATTCGAGAATTAAACTGTTTTTATAGGTATTGTTTCTGTACAAACTTCTACTCATAATAATTACAGTTCTAGATCAAAAATGGTGATAATGGGCTGGTTACGTCTTGTTGCGTCACGTCGCGTTTGACTACTATGTTAAGTGATGATGTAGGTAGTAGACGATAGTCCAGAAGTTACTTCGAGGCAAGCATCTTCACGCATGCTTAGAAGTAACGTATGCACTTTTGACTTGAAGACCCCTTGGCCAGGTTGACACTGATGCAAAGTTGCTAGCCTGACGATTTTCACCAGTTGAATTTTGGGGACAGTGCGACGGAATTGCATAATTTAATTCCGCCAAGTTTCATCATCGGACCACCAGCCGTACGGCGATGCACCACCAGTGAAAACATAGTGGACATTCTACCCATACGCATAAAAGGTTTTAATAACACATACATCGTGCGTTGTGGTATATTGTCCAGACCAGAAATTACACCCATCTAGTCGGAGGATCCTCTTTTTTCAATGGAGGTTTTCGTGAACATATCCATTATGCGTACCACTAAGAACCGGAATTTCAAAATTTCAGAAATGCCGGAGTCAGTGTCTCCTGATGGCTACAACTTGGGGGTTTTTAAGTTAAGAGTAAATAGGTTACTTCTGAGCAAGCATACTCTATCATCAACCACATCATGGCTTTCCATCAGGTGAGATAGAGGCGAAGCGTAAGCGTATAATAATAAAAAAAAGTAATGAAAGAACCACGAGGCGCCTGATAAGTTTGTTATTCTTAAGACATTGCTTGATTACTTAATAGCTCAGAATTTTGATGGAGCTACCACACAATCTCAACAGATTTATAACGAGAGATAAGTTTCGTTGCATAGTCTCATATATTATGATTATCTTTACTTTCTTTGTGCATTTAGCCTTAATTTTTAACGCTGAATATACTGGAATTGAGTTCATATTATAGAAATAAAAAAAAAATAAAAAAAAATATCGAGAACTCAAAATTATGAAAAATCACGGAAGATATCCCGTAAATGACAATTTAAATAGTGAAACAAACCGTGATAGCCTAAAACAGTGTCATATTATAGAGTTCATGATTTACATTCCAAGGCAACATTAAATTGTTTCAGGATTCAGGTTTTATTAAAATGGTGTTCACCAGGAAGCAGCTGACTTCACATAGGTAAAAGTAGACAATTGTCCAGAGGGAACATACTTCTGGGATAAAAAGGATCCTATGTGCTATGCCAGGACATGCCGTGTGACATGCCGTTCAACCATTCGAGCGTGAAGAAGTCGGTTCCGTAAGGGAACCCACGACAGGCAGAACAACAACCAATCGCTCAACCACTACGCCAAGTCGCCAACCTTTGCAGTTTCAGATAATATTTAGTAAACAAACCATAAAGCATTTTGAATTTATAGTCATTCAGATTTGATTGCATGAGATAGTATAGATTTAAATATTTAAGGGAAGTTGTGGCACAACGATATCAAATGCAAATTTTGTGCAAATATCCACTTGAATTCCTATGAAGTCGCTGAACTTCTAGGTTTGGGCGATTTGTTTAGTAATTATAGATAGGCACTATTATTTATTAAAACTTTATGCACTAGTAGGTAACACAGTACAAAGGCGGACTTAAGCCTCAACTTAATTAATAATTTTAAAGAAAGAAAGAAAGAAAACATATTTATTTATTTTATTTTAATTATTAATTTAACCTAGGCATTTTATGCATTTTATATTCCTCACCCAATCTCATCCCCGCTCTCTCCTAACATCTCTTCTCTTCAAGTCAAGAAAAAGTCCAGCGACAGTGTGACAATTCAACAAAGTAAGATTTTTCCGTACATTTTCTTATAAGTATATTAAATAGCACCTATCATAGAAATCTGACAATATTATGTTACTTTTCATACATAGGTATGTCGACTTGGCTATTATCATAATAATCACATCACACTTCACACAACTATTAAAAAAGTGAAATTAAATCGTCGAGTTCCTCGTAGGTCTTGTGACAAGCATGCTCAGCTCAACTGTACATCTGTACTCATTTTTAGGGTTCCGTAGCCAATTGGCAAAAACGGAACCCTTATAGTTTCGCCATGTCTGTCCGTCCGTCCTCGCTTAATCTCTGTGACCGTTAGCTCTAGAAAGCTGAAATTTGGTACCAATATGTATGTCAATCACGCCGACAAAGTTCAAAAATAAAAATTGAAAAAAAAAATTTCTTAGGGTAGCCCCCTACATGTAAAGTAAAAAGCGTATTTTTTTTTTTAAATTTCAACCCTAACGTGTGATATATTGTTGGATAGGTATTCAAAAATGAATAGGAGTTTACTACAATCATTTTTTGATAATATCAATAATTTCGGAAATAATCGCTCCAAAAGTAAAAAAACAATGTGTCCCCCCCCCCTCTAACTTTTGAACCATAAGTTTAGAAAATATGAAAAAAATCTCGAAAGTAGAGCTTTATAAAGACTTTCTAGGAAAATTATTTAGAACTTGACG
Source organism: Mythimna separata (assembly GCA_030763345.1). Classification (NCBI taxonomy): domain Eukaryota; kingdom Metazoa; phylum Arthropoda; class Insecta; order Lepidoptera; family Noctuidae; genus Mythimna; species Mythimna separata. The sequence continues at coordinate 13,356,582 of CM061192.1, forward strand.
GGACGAACAGTTTTTGAAAAGTTGGGGACACTTATTGTGACGGACGGGAAACTACGGAACCCTACACTGAGCGTGGTCCGACACGCTCTTGGCCGGTTTTTTTTTTTTGCTTTTACTTTGCATATTGCCTGCGTCGAATAAATTCTATTTTATTCCAAGTGTTTACTGAAATTTGGAAACTACTAGGATAGAGTGAAATTTTGCACAAGCTTTCCTTTTATGACATAAGCGAGCACAAAAAGAGGACTTTCCATAACTAAGGGTATGTACCGTGGCCCAATGTTTGTATGAAGAAACAAGGAAGAAACCTACTTTTACGCAGGTGAAGCGAACTAGTATATTTGTAAAATTAGGTTTAGTATTGTAGCACCACTTAAATCTACAAGAGACCCTATATTTCAATCAGTAAACTAACAATAATTTAACTTTACAACTCATTAATATTACTCGGTATTTACTACCACACTTATGGCAACCACATGGTGTAACAGAAATTAATTATTCTGGTCAAAATAAATAAATAATGGCCGATGAATCAAAAGCAAGAAATAAACATGAAAAGTGGGTCGTCAGATTTAACACAGAGAATATTATGGAGGAAAAATACGGTCAAGTGCGAGACGATAAATATAAATATTAGGTACTGCTGTTATATTTATTTGGGTCAGTGTGTGAACAGAAGCAAGTACTTAAGTGCCTATATGTCTACTTATTGTTCAAGTGGTTCCCGTATTTATTTTTTTCGTGGGAATAACTCAGTCATACGTTAGGGTCAAAATGTGGGTCAAAATATGTTGGCCACTCTGAACTTAGGCGTACGTAACTATGTGCATAGGTAGGTTCCTACGTGAACAGCCAAGTGTTCAAAGTTTGGAGCGGTCAAGATATTTTGGCCTTACTCTACTAATCCTCTAATGGCAGGCAATTGTCTTCTTCTGCGAAGCAGTAATGATAGCGAAGGAGGTCACAGAAGTGAAGGAACGAACCTCTTCATGCCTCAGCCGCCGGGATTCCGACCCTGGTTTCCAGCCACCAGTTCGCGGCCCATGAGCAATGGGTAGCTCCCTCGCAGTCCGGGCGGTTCTCTATTGCTTGTCGTCCGCAAGCTCATCACTACAGTTTCGGAGGATTTCCCTGCGACTCTCGACGGCCTGGACCTCTCGGTTGAGGTATGAGGACGTACCCTCAGAGCTCAGACTATCTTCTTCACTAGCATTACTGCTCACAGAAGTGGTTACCTCTTCCTACTCTCTCTTATTTCAGACCATGCCTTGTATCAGAGCCCGCGCGCGAGAAGTCACTACCGTCATAGCTATTGGTGAGAGGTTGTGGTAGGTAGCTACCGAGCTGACATAAGGTGACATTATCTCTTAGTCAATGGAGCAAACTTGATCAGGTTTCCTGTCGCGAATCTGAAGCAACGAACCGATGAAAATGGGTGTAAGTACTGAAATACCTCACGGGTACTTACTGAAGGAAGTCATCAATTTCAGGTCTTTAGCCTCAAGTCAATAACCTGGGGTTATTTGTGCTATTGTGGTGACCTAATAACGATTTTACTGCTTAATGAGTATCAGGAAGTAGGACAAACGACCATTTATTGATGGATTGTGAAATCGAGATTTTGGTTGTGATTTTATTGGTGAGAATTATCCATAAGTAAACCTATTGATATGCACTTAATAACTGGGCCATTCCATGAAAAAAAGAGGCGAGAATGAAGACTGGAAGTTGATAAGCTAGGCTAGAAAATCCCTAGACGGCGTTGGGAGTCGCAGGACAATATCTGCCCACCGTAGAACTGGGTTTGCGGACGGTCAAGCAATGGAGAGATCGCCGTCTAGCTGTCTGGTATGGATCAGGCCCGATTCGCTTGCGCCAGAATCGTAATAATCAAATTATTCTTTATAGTCCGTCTAATGAAAGCGCGACCTGAGAAAAAGAGGTTAATCCAAAAAGTTGTATGTGGTATTACTAACTAGTAGGAGTAGACACATTTTTTTATTTCCTACTATTGCGGCTGAATAATGTTGCCAATTAAATTTAAAAAAAAACTCCAGGTCGCGCTTTCATTAGACGCACTCTAGCATGTCGTGGTTTCAAACCCAGCCAGTCATTTTACTTTGTCAAATTTATTTCATAACCACTGTTTTCAAAAATTGTGATGAAAAACAGTGTGAGGAAACCAGAATTTCCTAGAGCCGAAAATTGGGCTGGGCGCGAGAGATCGCTGCGGCCGATTGCCTACACGAGGACAAGAAATACATATAACATCCTCTCGGTCCACTTGGATCTACCACTATGGCCTCATGGAGAGGAGGCCTGTATGATTATGTGATAGTATGCTATCTAATTCACAGCATTATTAGTATCCAGTAACTAGCCTTTATCATACCAGTAACACTTAAATACCTCATAAAATAAACGAGAAATAAGAACCTATTTTTATAAACTTGCATACGGAACACTGAAACCGTATAATACATTATATACAACCATACTCTTAACTCAAGCAATTGCCAATTGATATTAAACCCTGTAGTAATAAAAATAAAGTGCATTTTCAATTCTGGTGCAGCATTCGAATGATACCATCTCGTTGGAGGAGAAACTTCAGTGACCTGATTTTAATGGCGCTTACAAAGTGTTACGATCTGTTAAAAGAGAGTATGTTCGAGCTTTATTGGTTTCGGTGTAAGCAGAAAACTTCATAACACAAAACAGACATAAAGTACTATTACCGGTAAAAGTAAATCCTACCAGGGCTACGGGATATCCGAAAGAGAATGGACGTCCTCATTTGGAAGTAGATGGACAGGGAGTGAAGTCAAACATACCTCCGTTGAAAAGGGAGGATCCTCCAACCGGACGAGGTGTTATGTCCGGTAGGCGGATGATTGCGGGCTGGTGTATCTATTCAAATCGCGCGGAGAACTTTGCTTGCGCGATGCAGGATTCTGTGACGTCATACGTAGTAGATCGTAGTCGCTACACTCATGCCCCAGCCATACCCTGACCCCAATATCCAGCAACCGTAGGTGTGAACTTGCGGATGACGAGCAATGGGTAGCTCACCGTTTGAACATCCAGCCATCCGGTAACCGCCCAGATTAAGCCCAAGTCACCGACAGGGCGCAATATTCAACGCGAGCCTCAAAGAGATGTCAACAAAACCGTAGAGGCCCAGCGGGGCCAAAGCCTAGTGTGGCCATGGGTTGACTTCCGAAAAGGAAATCCAAAGAAAACATAGGTGTGGTTTTAGGCAGTAAAAGACGCCTGCCCACTCCACCCTAGAGCGGAAGAAGTCATTGCATGATTCCACACAGGGAATTTCTTAAGCTACGAGCACTTGTTGTATAAAAGATACCTAAAGAAAGAAAGAAAGAAAAATGTTTATTTGGCACACCATGATTCACGAACCTAATTGTAACTAAATCTAAAATGAAACATAAAAAATAAAAACGTGAAGAAAAATAACGATATAAAAAGGTCTCACGGCTTCGCCAAATAGGTCCAGTTCAGCATAATGCTCTTCTATTAATACCATTTACGGGTATATTTCCTGGCTGAATAATTAACACTCGACTTACGCTTATCTCCTAGTCTTCTAGGACCCTGTTTGCATAAGCAATTATATTATCATACGCTTAGCTAATGCGTTAATCAACAATATAAATAGATCCTGCTAATTAGTCGCGTGGGATGGCCTGATCAAGTTTTGCGACAATTGAAAAGCTAGATCTTAAGGCGCAAAATACACAGAAGCGATGAGAGAAAGAGATGCGTCGTAAATTACACAGAAAGGAAGCGGCGCGGATTTATCATGCGTGATAAATCCGCGCCGCATCCTTGCATCGCATGCATCTCTTTCATACATTTTGTACGAATAAAATTTGAAGCGACAAAAATACGATCCACATCTGCATCGCATCCGAATCTTTCATCGCTTCTGTGTATTTTGCGCCTTAGAGATCTTATGAATATAATCTAAGAAGGTAGGTTGATCGCTGTTTTATGGCTATGTCTAAAATGCTATCAGCTGTCCCCTGCGATTTCAACTGTGTTTTTGGTTGCTGCTCTGCCTCCGCGCGTCGTAGCGTAATGTTTCACAGCATAAACTATTTACTCATGTAAAAGATAATATTATCAAATCCGAGGGATAGTTCCAAAGATTAGCGCACTTAGCGCGTAACGTACCTACCTAATAATATTATATTCTGTGCATTTTTTAAATCACACTAATAATATAAAGCTGAAAGTCTAGAATGTCTGTAGGCTAGAATGGCTGACTGGATTTTGATGGATTTTTAACTAAACGCCTTAGGTACACGGATATCTCGGGAGTATATTTCCTTAGGATAATTTTTTACTCTCACACGGGCGAAGTTCACTAGTAGCGTGAACACTTAAATTAAACAGGCAACGCCATACTAGAAATATACACCTCCATGAACCTTTCAACCGTTAACCGTCTACCTGTCAGTATATTTATGAGATATACGCTTACAGACAGATGTACAGCGCAGGATGAGTAATAGGGTTCCGTTAGCTACCCTTTTCGTTCGTAAGTCTAAGCATGGAAAACTTAAAAACGTAAAAAAGCAGACACTATAAATTAAATTAATAAAAAGGCGAATATCTTGTGATATAATATCTGACATAAAGTATCCTGAATGTTTCTATTTTGTTTTATTTTTTCAAAGTATTGCATCTCACACATCATATACGAATCTCAGAAAAAACCACACACTTCAATATATAAAAAGAAAACAATTAATTTCGGATGTCGATGTTTCTATAATAGTTTTATTTCTTTTCAACTAAAAATATTAAAATCGATATACAAAATCGGAAACATACCTACATAAAACAAAACAGCCAAACAGACAACCGGCTCCTTTTTGAAATCAGTTAAAAAGTAATACAAGTGTTAAGCTATTATAAATCTCAATCAAAACGTATGCTCATAACAGATTATCATCTCGCTTCTAATCCAACTTAATCACTACAGCATCCCATTTTAAGATGTTTCTATCATCTCCTACTTGAACCACTTTGTTTTAATGGCTTTCTCAAGTCCATTTGTTTTTGTTTTATTTATTTCTTATTGATAGGGTAGTCAGCAGAAAAAGTTAATGGATGTTTATTGGAATATCCAATAAATACAACAATATATCAAAAAATTTGGTTATTATTCCGATTATTCATATAAATTATATTTTTAAATAGATATTTCAATTTAAAATAAAACAACATAATTATATAAAAAATTGTAGCCCTCCGGTATCGGGAACAGGGCCCAAGCTACCGGGATCAGGGTTCCAGAGAAAGCAACATTTGGCCCTGCTGTAAGGGCCGAAGCTGGGCCCTGTGGTTTTACTGATATCTCTTTGAGGTTCACGTAGAACACTACGCGCCATGGACAATTAAGGAAAGAAGAAAAAGGAAGTCGAAGGCTTGGTCCGGACGATTACCGGACACCTGGACGGCTAGCTACCCATTGCTCGTCGTCCGTAAGCCCATTTTTTAGTTAAGAAACATGTTTTTTTTTTAGGTGAGAGATCATCCAATAATATTTCATTTTTTTAAGAGAGGGCACGATAGATGTTTACTGATTAACACCACAAGATATAAGAGTAATACCACTTATCAAATTAACATTCGAAACTGTACAGTCATTTCTCATCTTTTAAGTACTTTTTCTGTTGGCCGTACTTGAGAACTCCCATCAACTGATCAATTTAAAAGCAGTTATGAACTCATAATGTTAGGAATGCAATTGTACAACGAACATGCTCAATTATTATTTATATGCATTTACTGTCTTGTTTTAACACTTGCCAGAATTTCTATAACAATTCCATAATAACTTATTGTTAGTGTCAGTGTCAGTGAAAGGCATTGATTTATTTATTAAATTCTTTATGCACACAAAAGTATAGAGCAAAGTATCCAGACGGATAATCGAGAGGGAAAAGAAATAAACAAGAAGTTTATTTCAAAAGCAAATTATTTTTTGTATGCAGACGACATCGGGGACAAAAGTTAGCTAATCATCAATCTAAATTGTTACTGCAAAATCCATTCGAACTTCGAGTGTTTGAAAATATTATGATAGACCCCTTATTTAGAAATGTCAATCATCATCATCTACCTAGCTTTTTCCCAACTATATTGGGGTCGGCTTCCAGTCAGCCGGATTTAGCTGAATACCAGTATTTTACGAGGAGCGACTGCCTACCAGACCTCCACAACCCATTAACTGGGGTAACACGGTACTTCATGGCAAGACTGGAGTCAGATTTACTGGCTTCTGACTATCCGTAACGACTGCCAAAGATCTCCAAATGACAGCCGGAACCAACGGCTTAACGTGCTTTCCGAGGCACGGAGGAAACTCGCTATGTTAAGATGGTCACCCATCCACAGACCAACCTAGGCAAGCGTTGCTTAACCTTGAAGACCGACCTGTGCGACTGTTATTATCTAGCCACGAGTTCCTCGCCCTTATTTAGAAATGTCAATGCTTCGCAAAAAAGTGCGCAATACCTGTGTCATTAATTTGTGATTACACCTTGCAAAGACGGGCATACATACATAGAAAGATGAACGAATAAAGTAAAATGAACTCAAGAGCGAGAGCAGTGGTGGCTCAGTGGTAACTGCCCCGACTTGCTAGTCAGGGCAGTTAGGTCGCGGGTTCAAACCCAGTCAGAAGCATTACTTTGTGTAATTTATTTCATCACACTTTCTGCTCTCAAAACGATGAAGGAAAACATCGTGAGGAAACGGGCATGTCCTAGAACCACAAATTCGAAGACGTGACATCCGCCAATCCGCACTGGGACCGCGCGGTGGAGTATGGCCCATTCCCTCTCCTAAAGAGGAGGCCTGAGTCCCAGCAGTGGGAACATTATAATGCCGATAATGCTAAAAAAATGAACTCAATAACCATGTTTAATATACAACGTGTACCAGTCATCGACGCACATATGAATACCATAGATTTGGTACATGATCCTGGAACTCCCAGTCCTTCAATTTTTCGTATCTCTCAGTGGTAGAATTTTTCACCAGTTTTTCTTAATTAAAAAAAATCTCTACTTTTAAAATTAAAGCTGTTAAGTCGTTATCCTAACATTTAAAAAATATTATGAGTTACTTTTTATCAATTTTTTTCCCACTTAATGTCATCGGTGTTCATCAGGCTCTATTTTTTCTAAGATACAGAGTCCCAAAAACAGAGTAAAAATTAAAATCAGCAAAAACCAGCTCACGATATTATAACTGGGCGGTCACACCAAGGAAATGTGGGAGTTACTTAGTTACGAACATAGATCTTCCTGATCATCATCATCTACCTAGCCTTTTCCCAACTATATTGGGGTCGGCTTCCAGTCAAGCCGGATTAAGCTGAATACCAGTATTTTACGAGGAACGGCGGCCTACCAGACCTCCACAACCCATTAACTGGGGTAACACGGTACATCATGGCAAGACTAGAGCCAGAGGCACGGAGGAAACTCGTTATGTTAAGAACCCATCCACAGACAAACCTTGGCAAGCGTTGCTTAACCTTGAAAATCGACCCATGCGGCTGTTATTATCTAGCCACGAGCTCCTCTACACATAGTTCTTCCTGATATCAACTTTCATTGCTTAGGACGTGCTTACAGCTTACCCATTAATCATGCACCCAAGGATAATGACAGCCTGCCACTATTCTAGTTTATTACGAAAGGATACTTTGATTAGTGAACTAAGAAACGCATCGGTCAAGAGCTCAAGATGTTCGCTTACTCAACGAGGATGAACTGTATAACAATTTTAAATGATATTTATTTTGCAAATAAGTTTGAAAAAAAAAATTATACGTCAATGTTTTTCGTCAGTTTAAACTAGATCTTTCCTGCCCTGAGAATAGATAACAATACAAATTTAGTGGTCAAAGTCTCTTTCAAAGTACCTGATACCTACAGTAAACATGCAGATTAGTGTCTCAGATAGTCTTTTGCACTGAACGGCCCTCACGCCGCCGCCGCCGAGATCCCGATCCCGATATCCAACCACCGTAGGCGCGGGCTTGCGGACGGCGAGCACTGGGAATCTCGCCGTCCAGCAGTCAGGTAATAACCTGGACCGAGCCTAGTCTGCAACGGCGCGGTCTGTTCCAAGCACCTCAAAGAGATGTCTGCAAACTGTAGGGGCCTGACAGGGCCGAAGCCTTTGGGGAACAATGACATTCCGAAAGGTAAGTCCATGTCCCCCAGATCGAAGGTAACAAAGGAACGGGGTGGAGTTTAGTCAGTGGGAGTCTGACACGCCCTCCCGCTCCGCCCAAAAGCGGGAGAAGTCATTCCGATGATTACCCTACCAAAAAAACAGTGAAGGAAAACATAGTTAGGAAACCAAAATTCAAAGACATGTAAAATTTACTAGCCCACACTGGGCCCACGTGGTGGATTACAGCCCCATTATTAGGCCTTAGTCCCAGCAGTAAGTAGCAACATTGTAATGCTGATTATGCTTATTCTTATAAGTTGTTTCCTGTCGCAGTTTTTCCTCGAACATAAAATATTGATGTTCAAGTATCAAGTAGGCGTAGGTATACCTTGGCCCGGTTTTTGAACAATGTCGGTTATCTAAATGAAGTTCTATTAAGTTCGTACGGGGATCATAGCATACGTTTTCAGCCTTATTATGTTCCCATTTATTTATTTATTAGTTTATCCTCACAATGGAACGCCTTGCGGCAATTACACCAATGGAGCACAAGTCACGACTGAATCATTTTGCTACTTTCCAACCGCCTCCTTACAGCATCTGCACGATGGACTGATGGAGTAGTAGTGGCGATGGGTCACGTACGCTCACCAGCCATCAGGCCAGCGCTCCTCCAGGATTCTTACCTGATTCCCATTGCTGGGACTCAGGTTTCCTCTCTAGAAGAGGCAATTGGCAAGTAGGTAATCCACAACGTGCGCCCAGTGCAACATGCCTTACGATGTTTTCTTTCATAGGAATCATAGACGTCGGGAAGTAGCCTGCTAAGCTAAAACGGGATTGAACGGGAACCGACTCCGGACCCAGGTTGGCCGCTGTAAAAACAATCTGGCCAAATGGGGCTTCCTCGACCCATCCTTAACACAGTGCCAGTGTGGAGCCGCTACGCAAGACCTGTGACACTTGCTGAGCTGTCCTTCCTGCACAACCACCTGTACCTTTTCGGGATCTATGCGAGGCCAATGATAGAGCCATAAAGGTTGCTAATTACTGGTCGGAAAAAAATTAGTTAAAGACATCGACACGATAAGAAGAAGAAGAATGAAGCTTGGTACACTGGCAGGCCATAGAATGCTTCTCATCCCGGGAATATGTTCCCTTGGAATAATTTTCTACTAAAACGTGGATGACGCTTCTGGCAAAAACGAGTAAACTTAAGAAGTTCAAAGCTGCGTCCTCGTGCCTCAAATCAAGAGTGAAATAAAGACTAGAGTGTAAATACTAGAGTGTATAGTAATAGGCTCTTAAGGATCCAGCGGAGATCGCTCGCTACTTCGAGTTGAGATGAAAATAAAATACGTTCGCAGTATATTGCTATCTTTGTTTGGCAAAAACAAATGCGAAATTGCATATGTGTGTGTACGTGTGAGTTGGACAATCTTCACAGCATAATATAGAACAGTTTTGAACTTGACAAAATAATTCCATCAAAAACACAGCTTGTAAAAAACTCAAGTCTCGCAACACTACTCTTCTACCGTAAAAATATGTGAGATCCATGTTATACCAAGTCAAAATATCTTGTATGTTTTAAATAAATGAATTTAGTTTTGTAATCGCATGAAAACACAATGTATCTCAAAAGTAATTAAGTAAATCGTTTAGTGCGATTACCAAGTCAAATCTTAAAAATGAATCTTTGAAATCCTATACATTTATATGGGATTACTAAGTTATATATGCAGTTGGTGTATCTAGAAAACTAGGCCGAAATTGCAAAATATTTTAGTTTTCCCTTGGTTTGTACAGTAAACACTAATTGTAATCAAAATTTGAAACTTCTGTCTCTATGTCTGCTAAAAGTACCTTAGACTTTTTATGTTCGTTCAGTTAGTGAGTGACAAAATTTAGAAACTTTGATAAGAAAATTTAATGAGATTTGAAATATATCGTCTTTTTAAGAAGCCTGCTTGATCTAGTTTCGTCCACAACAAATTTATAAGAGGTTGAAAATGGCTCGAAATGTTTCGAGAAAAGGATGCCACATTTTTGCGTGACTTGGTGGGTGGGACACTACCGTGCCCCCAGATTACCTATGCTCCATTGAAGAAATAGGGTCGTCACTTTTAATGTTATCCTAAAAATAAATTTAATGCAAAAAAAGACAGAGTTCTGTAGTGATCAATCTATCGAATGGAAATCAATAATATTTTTATTTTACGTGGGCCTACATGGACACTTATGAATCGTCAGAATCTAGTGCGTAGTTCCAATTCGTCGTTTCCTATTGAGAAGAACCGGCAAGAAACTTCATGGTTACTCTTTTCAAAAAAATATTGGGTTTACAATATTTCCATACTAGCTGTGTCCGCGACTTCGTTCGCGTGGATGACAAAACTTATCAATAAGTTTTTAGTGTAGTACCTTCACTTCTATGTATATCAATAAATAAGCAAAATGCCTAAAAAATAATATCTACATAATTATACGAATGACTAATCTTACCTAAGAATACTAAAATACCCAACGTTACCTACACGCTATCAAATATACTACCTACACTTGAAATTAAAATCTATACGGTCTGCGCCCTATAAAAGTAAACCTAAGTACCTACCTAATTAAAAAAAAAATGAGTTCGGTGTCGGTCTCGTAACACCCGGTGCCATAATTTTTTTTGATATTTTCAATGTACAGAATTTATACTTCTACAAATTTATTATAAGTATAGATTACAATATTAACAGACAGATTAAGATTGATAACCAAAAGTACAATAAAAATAATATTTATCAAAAAGCTGTCGAAATAGTAGTAATCAAATCGTAGTCTAGTGTTCCCACATTCACACCATAAGAGAGAATATAAATATAAGAAAAAACCTATTAACATGAGATGTAACTAACAAAGAGAGATGTAATTAACATGAGATGTAACTAAATAAATCACGACTTAATGAATCTATGGTGATTAAAATCTAAATAATATAAGAAACAAACGCTCGCAAACCACTTGTGCGATATGACCCCTACGCTAGTGTGAATGCCTATAGGAGGGGAACCGATTTTCTAGTGGCGTAACTACAAATTTTCAGTTTTCAGACTTTTCCCTATATTTGCTATAAGACCTTTTTTATGCCAAATTTCATGATTCTAGGTCATCGGGAAGTACCCTATAAATTTTGATTACTTAGAGAGTATCAAAACGTACGTTTTTTGCGATATAAACGGTTGTAACTTTTTTTGACGTGACAACGTCTTAAATTAGGTTGCGGCTGGGAGTCACTTATGAAAAAGTGTAACGCTCGGTAACGTTACGATGAGTCACCGAACGAGAGAGAGGCCCGCCGAATGCCTTGCGTCTCTCTCCCACTCAACTATGATCGGTCTGCCGCGCGCGCAGCACTAGAGAATTTTAGTAAACAAAATATATTTCTATAGTTAAAATTTGTGCAATTCTTATTTTCATTCAATTCCTTGTTCCTATTGTGCAATTTAATTATATTCATATCAATAAATATTCTACCGAGAAAAAGACGTTGTCACGTAAAATCTTCGCCCGTAAAAACGACTTTACAGGCAACCATTTTTTCGATAACTTATATGTTTGATTTGTGCACAGCTTCAAGAGATCGCGGGCCTATTCTCGAACTCGACAACTCCACGTGTTCCCGAGATAGAGGGTCTTGACAAACAAAGGTTTCGTTTTTGCCCGTTGAGGTACGAAACGAAACGATAATTGTTGAAAAGTTTTATAGGAAATGAATTTCGATCAAATATTTTTCGAACCTATGATAAGTAGGTAACCCTGTAGGAGCGACACACACGCAAAGACTTTGTGTACCCTGGAATGATTACGAAGTAATATCACACAATCTGAAGTGTACTTCATTTTCATTGCCATTAAGTTCATATTTTTGATTGACAAGCAAAAATGGAAAAAAATGTACCCAGCAAGACGGAGCACAGAAAGAGGTAGCGTGTCCCTTTCTTACTCGTCTATGGACACCATGGTAGAAAGAGATAAGATACCCTTTTGTGAGTACGTTTTTGAGGTTGACGTAATCAATCCAGATAGTATAAATAATTCTGAGACACACTGACTGAGGTAATGTCATACCCACACACTGACATTTGCCTGCTGCGATAGCAATAAAAACTATTGAAAATTTGGGAGAAATTTGGATGTGTACCGTAATACCAAAAATGATGAATGAAAAATTAATGATTTTCCAATTTCTTTTCGTTTCTTTATAACTTGATAATAATATCTGTGTTCCTACGGAGAGATATCTTGAAGTATTGTTGTTTATAATATAGAAAAAAACAAATAAAAACATGACATTTTCGGTGTAAAAATGTGCAAAATTAAATTCGCTTAAATTTCGTTTGGGGTAAGTTTTTCAACAGAAAGACGACGTAGGAACCTAGATAATTATTGTCTGAATCCGAATAACATCATATTATGGTGTAAATATGCTTAAACTGCAAATGATTTTGGTATTACGTTTGTATGGAAAATTGACACTTCGCGCCAGCCTTAATAAACTAGTGCGCCTCACCATCAACGATTACATCACTGCTTACCATCAGATGGGATTGCAGTCAAGCAACAGAAACCTGCATCTCCAATTCGTTGCGATGTTATTATATCTATGAAGATTTTTATCAATGAAATCCTATGTAACATAATCGTAAAGATCCTGTTGCAAATATGTTACTAGAAGCCGAAATCTAAGACAATCCTCTTAATTAGGTAGGGTGCAATAATTTGACTAATTGTAATTGAGGTGAATGTACTTGCAGTGAAACTGTTCATAATACTGGAGCTTTGAAAGTTGATATTATTTGAATTTTATTTCGAATTTATGTAAACACAGTTTTTCTATCAGAATTTTTTATTTTTAGTTGGTTACCTATATGTGCTCTTGACAATATTGCACGAGGGCAATGAATAATGATAGTTTTAAGTTAATCGATAAATAAATAAAACTGCATGTTTAAAAACTTAAAACCGTGAGCTTAAAGTTATAAATTAAAGAAATTCGATTGCTTAAGATTATTTTTTCAACTAAACGATAAATAAACACTAGACACCTGACTTTGAACCATTAAAATTATATTTTAAACACCAAATGGTTTTGTTAAGTTGTTCGATTTCAATAAAAACTAAACCCAAACAAAATCACCGCACGATATTTTGCCCACATGGGCCACATTCCAGAATCTCAACAGAACACAACTCAAAAAATCAAAAAAAAATATAATGAACTCACCATAAACATCTGGACACAAGGTCACACAGACGAACAAACACACAGCAAAACACAAGCGCATTTTCACAAAAATATCGTCAAATTACAATCCAAAAAATTCACTTTCGTTCGCGAAGCCACGGCGCCATATCAATAAGTAGAGTTACTTCAAAAAATCTTCGAAAGATTTTGTTGAGAAAGATCCATGGATCAAAATGGATCCTTATTTCGAACGCGCTGCGCAGGAGTGAGGTGCGTGCGTACTAAGCACAGTCTATTTCGGTGTTCGGTCGCGTTTGCACTGCACCCGCCGTCTCTGTCTTGACATAGATTAGTTTTAACAGATGCGACATTTAGGTTAACGGTGGTTTTGTGTTTATTTTACTGAAGTGTTTCTGAGTATCATTAAATTACTGGTTATGACGCGTTTAGTGATTAATGGTGAAGTAGTTGGGCGTACTAAATTAAATTTTAGCAGTTTTACTGTCTTCAAAATGTTGTAACAAATCTGTTTCAGTTCTTAGTAAATGTGTCAAGATTATCATTGTCTTGAAATACAATACTAGTTCTGTTAATAAATTACCATAGGCTAATACAATTTTCGTTTTTTGGATAGCACAACAAATACGTTGTGGCTATGTGTCTTATGGAGCCAATTAGCTCCAAACGCTTCGTACATTCGGAGCTAATTGGCCTAGACAATTAGCTCCGAATGTACCAGACTAACAGGCCTAGACTGATTAAATTGACCGGGGTTTGAAAAATTTGTGTGGGATAAACAAAAAGTTGAAACCCCGTCCAAACGGTTCAGTTTGACCGGTTGATATTAATTCATGAATCCCCGACCGGTCTCATAGGGCCGCGCTGTAATTGTCTTACTATTGTGTCTCGTTTCGCGGGTATTGATAGGTTAAAAAATAATTTAAAAAAAAAGGAGGAAAAAAATAATAAGAAATTTAATACCAAATAAAAAAATATTTTTAGTAAAAAGATCTCCTTAAAAATTGTCCTCCTCCCCAATAAATAAAGGACCCCTAAACCTTATTCATTTTAAGGTCCCGTAATTTTTGAAGACGTACAAATCTGTGTATAGGCACAAACCTCATCCACGTCGCATCTACCCACTACTCTGTGGCCTCCCTCCCACCGTGGTCGTGTCGGCTGACTAAGCGGAATGTCTCAGGACATGTTCCAATGTCCTATTTCAGTCGAACAAGTTTATGAAAACTAGCTGCCGCCTAGGAGGTTACAGGGTACCGTCAGGAACGGGATCTGAAGTTATGGGGATGTTGACTTTTGTACGTATAGTTTTGTATTTATTTATTTATTGTAGAACAGCAAAATAGCAACACATACACATACACACAACATGCATATACACACACACACATACATACACACACACATACATACATACATATTTTTATATTATAATGTTTCCTTGTAATATTTGTGTGTACATAAATGATAAAATAAATAAATAAATAAATAAATAAGGTTTTTTTTTGTATGATGCATAGACTTCACGTTTGACCACTATTTTGCCTGATGGTAAGCGACGATGTGGCCAACTACGCTTATCTAGAAGTACCTAACCTTTGACTTAAAGACCACAAAGTTTTAGCTATCAGGAAACATGCTTCGGCAGGGAATTCCACTCCTTAGGTGTTTTGGGAACACGTTTATTTTTTATTTCGACTGGCCTGTTGGTCTAGTGGTTAGTGACCCTGACTGCTAGGCCGGAGGTCGTGGGTTCGATTCCCACCCAGGACAAATGTTTGTGTGATGAGCACGATCATTTGTTCTGTGTCTGGGTGTACTTTATCTATAATATGTATGTATTTAGAAATATATAAGTATGTTTATCAGTTATCTAGTACCCATAACACAAGCTCTGCTTAGCTTGGGACTAGATGGCGTTGTGTGAAAGTTGTGGAATATTATTATTATTATTATTATTATTATTGTACGTACAATAAACGTGTTCCCAAAACGGCTTATGTGTATGAGTAGTATGGTCACCATTTTAAGGTAGCGCGCCGCCGTTCGTCTAGTGGTCTGATGATGGAATGGACTTGGTGGAATTATGTATTTTTGTGTATTTTTTTGTTTTAACACTTAAGATCCGGGGTCTGTGTTTCCTGATAGCTCCAACCTAGGGGTCTTTAAGTCAAGAGTGAATAGGTTGCTTCTAGGCAAGCTTGCTCCATCGTCGACTACATGATCGCTTACCATCAGGTGAGATGTGGTCAAGCGCGAGCCTATCAATAATAAAAAAAAATCCTTTCCATCTGTCTTCGTACAGAACTGAAAATTTTATAATAATATCGTCTTCCATTCATCAGGAAACAAATCCAATCCAGGGTTGGTCTCCATGAGCGCGTTGAGCATCGTTAGCATACGCGGAATAGGAGAGGTGGCACGGAGGAAACTCGGTATGTCAAGATGATCACCCATCCACAGACCAACCTTATCAAGCGTGGCTTAACCTTGAAGATTGACCCGTGCGGCTGTTATTATTTAGCCACGAGCTCCTCAGTGCACAAACAGTGTACAGTGTGACCAAATGGGACATTAAATAATTTATGCTTTCTAGAGCGATTGTAATTATTCCATACAAATAATTGGCATAACTCTGCATGTAAGTCAGACGCGTGAGTATAACCATTAATATTTTATGGACTTTTGTAATTTGGTCAGCACTATTAACGTTTGAATCCCCAACCGGTCCTATGAGACTGCACTGTTATTGTTTTACTATTGTGTCTCGTTTCGCGGGTATCTGAGTAACTACGTGAAGTCTAGAGAGATAGTCCCATGTATTTATAACTTAGCTTCTCCCCGCGGCTTTGAACGCGTAGAAAGAACTATCCTATGTCCTTTTGCACGTCTTAAGCTATAGCTATATAATATAGTTCGGTTTAGCTCAGTTTACAAACTAACATAGCAACACATTCATTCTGCGTATAGCTAAGGAGTGGAATTCACTGCCGGATTCTGTGTTTTCTGACAGCTTTACCAGGGGGTCTTTAAGGCAGAAATCTACAGGTTACTTCTAAGCAAGATTGACGATGCGATGGTACAATCGTGGATAACTTCCAAAGCATGCTATCCCAGGACATAGTCTACCTGTGTCTGTCTAGCCTTTTCCCAACTATATTGGGGTCGGCTTCCAGTCAAGCCGGATTTAGCTGAATAGCAGTATTTTACGAGGAGCGGCTGCCTACCAGACCTCCACAACCCATTAACTGGGGTAACACGGTACTTCATGGCAAGACTGGAGTCAGATTTTCTGGCTTCTGACTATCCGTAACGACTGCCAAAGATCTCCAAATGACAACCGGGACCAACGGCTTAACGTGCTTTCCGAGGCACGGAGGAAACTCGTTATGTTAAGATGGTCACCCATCCACAGACCAACCTAGGCAAGCGTTGCTTAACCTTGAAGATCGACCTGTGCGGCTGTTATTATCTAGCCACGAGCTCCTCCCATAGTCTACCTGTGTACCAAATCGAAATCCATTCAACTGTTCAAGCATGACGAAGTAACAAACATAGAAACACAGACACATACAATATTTCGCCTTTATAAATTATAATATTAGTGTGTTCAGTATGGATTTATAATGATTTCTCGTATGAATTCTAGACAAATCTTTAAGTCGTAAAAACGACTAAAATTCACAGTAACTAACAGACTTAACACTAACTAAATTACAAGCTATTCACGTATCATAACCGCCTCACGCCGCCATAAGAGCCGCACAAACATTATGCAACTACTTTTAACACCGAAATTGCGTCAAAAGCACATACCCCACTGTTTACACACCAGTGATAGTGTTAGATTACGATAATTTTAACAGTTTTCACTGCCGCAGTTAAAGATAACTAATTGTTTGAGCAAATGTTTGGTTAGAGATGACCGGACGGTTATCATGTCGTTAAGAGTTTAGGGTTCCGTATAATAATGTTCCACTACTATGACATAACTCCATCTATTCACAAAACTAAGCAGAGCTTATGCTATGAGTGCTAGACAACTGGCAAAGTATTTTTTAAATAAGTACATACAAATTTTATTAAGTACCTTTATCTATACTTCTATACTAATATTATAAAGAGGAAAGATTTGTACCTATTTTTGTATGTTTGTAATGAATAGGCTCAAAAAGTACTGGGCCGATTTAAAAAATTCTTTCACCAATAGAATGCTACATTCTTCCAATTTGACATAGGCTACATTTCATTTTGAAAAAAAATGGGGATCCTTGGTAAAATTTGAACAATGTAACCGAAGGTGTAGAAAAATAAAGATTAAGACTCTTAAGTCACTAAAAAAAGTGTTTTATATCCAAATTTCCAAAAATAAATAATTGTTTACACCGTGCGAAGCCGGGACGGGCTGCTAGTATAATATGCTTGTATATTTCTAAATACATAGAAATTATAGATACATTACACCCAGACACTGAAAAAGTGATTGTGCTCAAAATAAAAACTTTTGTCTTGTTAGGGAATCGAATCGAACCCACAAACTCCGGAGGAGTCAGGCCTACTAATCACTAAAACAACGTAAGTAAATATACCGCTTTGTAGCGATATCTCAGTTGCAACATGTCCACTAGCTTCTAACATTTTATAAGTGCCAATGTAGGCCTATGTGAAATAAAAAGATTTTGACTTTGAACGTAGAAACTAAAAGTTCGAAATCCTGCATCCTGAATTGATAAAGGAATTGACCTATATAGATATAGAATATATATATGAATAGGGTGTATAGTGGTAGTATTCTATACACCCTATATAATTAATTAATTATTATTTCCATTCCTTCAACAGTTCACTTTAGGTAGTCAACTGGATCGCGATAAAAACTCGTGGTAGGGCACAGCTTTTGGTTACAAATTTATAAAACTGACAAATGACAATCAATCAATGCACAGACATGACTTAAACCAAAAACAATAGAATATTGTCATTTTAAATTGTCAGAACATTATTCATATACGCATCACAATCGTTTGGCGCCCATTTATAAGTAAAGAAGTGTGTCAATGGGTCAAGCACAGATAATAAAAATTAATAAGGGTCGTTTTTTTTTTCGGTGAGGCTAAGGAATCTTGCGAAACCGCTTCGGGCTGCCATATGGAGAGGGAGCAGGTTCAAAAATGTAATTCACGATGTTACCATGATGAGGTAGTCTTGCTGTTTACTTTTTTTTTTATGGAATGGCCCTTGAAATAAATAAAAACATCTTCGGTGGGCTTTAAAACAGTTATTCTTAACTGATTGCAGAGAAAGGGAAACTGATGTTTTGTAAAATGACAATTTAGGTCTTATTAGTTTATTATTGTTCGTTTATCAACAATTAACAATCAAGGCATTTATTTTAAATAAACCATTCAAAGCACATTTGTATTTACAAGAAGTCTGTCAATCAGAAAAATTATGCTACATATTTGCACATTCCAAAGCGTAGATTTCTATAGAGAAGAATGTCCAAGAAAATCTTTTTTATTTAAATCATGCTATTGTATTAAAAATATCTGGTTTTCATATTTCTTGACACTTTTATTATGTCAGAACAATAAAAATACTTAAAGTAAAGAAAAAAAGTGTAGAAATTAAAATAAGCCGCAGGCAGCTAAAAAAAGTTACATTTATTTAGTAAAAATTGTAATGAAGTATTTAATAACTTTTTTTAAATATAACATAAACTAGTGCTTGACTGTAATCCCGCCTGTTGGTAAGCAGTGTTGTAATTGTTGATGGT
Organism: Mythimna separata; assembly: GCA_030763345.1. Classification (NCBI taxonomy): domain Eukaryota; kingdom Metazoa; phylum Arthropoda; class Insecta; order Lepidoptera; family Noctuidae; genus Mythimna; species Mythimna separata. The sequence goes on from CM061192.1 coordinate 13,375,835, forward strand.
GAGGCGCACTAGTTTATTCAGAGCCTATTCATTCAAGCCTTGAAGACACCCTAATTATAATCGGACGGAAAGACCGCAGCAGGCAAATTGTTCCAGTCCTTCGATGTTAGCAGGCTAAATGGTCTTCGGGGATTATGAGAATCAGGTTCATAAATGAATTGTAAATTTTAGATTAGTACGGTCCATAATAGAATGCGCTCTTGATTTGACCAAAAAACTTAAATACAGCGAAACAGCTATCACTCCAAATACGTGTCTATAAACTTTTGTCACAAAACAAAATTTCAACACCAGAACCCAACTGCGACAAACCGATCACACTTGTCCATATTCTGTTTGTTCATAAGTAGCTACTTTAGGAGTGCTTCTCAGAATCTCGACACAAACCCACACAATGCAGTTTGTTTAGATCATTTGAGTGACTGGCGGCGACCGTGTCGGTAGCGGGTTCGATTACCACTTGATGTTGAAAGTTAAACATCTAGATATAGACAGATTTGAAGCACAAGATGCAATACAAAGTACACAACTTTGAATTTCTTCTACATCTTGAAATCTCGGTGAATCAATTTTGATTATTTTCAGTACCTACAGTCAGTAAAAAGATTTTAGATTATATTATTGCCAATTGGAAAAATCTCACAAACAGGCCATTCAAAATAATAATGATAAACACTTTTTAATAGAAATAGAAAGAAAGAACTCCCCTTTCTCCTTCCTAACCTCTCTGGCCAAGTTATCCCCGCGAACATGATCAAATTGTCACACCTCCTTCGTCGCGGTCGACCTCAGATGCGACAACCTCCCTGAGGACTGTCACTTACTCAACTGTCTAACTACGACCGAGCAATAGAATGAGTAAAAAAACTGCAAAGCAAAACATAGCCAAGACCAATACAGAATACCACATGTCAATCCTCAAACAACCATATCTACAGCAGAGAATACATTAAAAAAAAACAAAAGCCCAGACAATGGCAGCAGCACTCTGTATTCCGTGAATATTAAACGTCAAATAAAATTTTATTAACTCCGTGAAGGCCGCCAGTGCCCTGAGCTGAATGGATATTGGATAAGGATGAATTCGTATTCGGCGGTTTTATCTATATAACGTGTAAGATAATAAAGGCAGATCTTAAAAGTAATATTAATCGGCTATTAAAACTGACTTAAATATTGCTTAAGTGGCAGTGGGCAGGGCACATTGCTCGCAGAACAGATGGTCGATGGGGACAAAAAGTTCTGGAGTGATTACCGAGTACCGGAAGATACGAAGTTGGAAAGCATCAAGACAAAGTGATGCGATGACCTGGGGGGTCGCTGGTCTGATGGATGCGAGACGCACATAACCGGTTGTTATGACGACACTTGGGGAGATCTCTATACAACAGTGGACGTCTTTCGACTGAAATGATGATGTGATATTGATGAAAATATAGCGTCGAGGGACTTGATCGGCGGCTCGTGCTCGACCCTGGTTCAGGCCATGATCCGACTCTCAGCCATGGTAGGTGGTCCAGCCATCCGGTAACTGTCCGTACCGAGCCCAAGTCGTCGACGGCATGTAGATATAGGCCACGCACGCCCAGAGAAGAGATGTCAGCAAAACAGTTGGAGCAACAGCAAAACAAGGCGACCAACAGTGCCTTAATGCCTTCTGAAAAGGAAACCCGTGTCCTAGAACGCATGGGGCAAATGAAAAACTCAGGTGGGGTTAGTTAATATAAGTCTCAAACCCTCCCCACTCCATCGTAGAGCTGGAGAAGTCATTGCATGTTTTTCCACCTCAAAAAACAGGCTATTATCTTATTTCTTTCATAACATTTCCCCACTCATTTGTTCCATGCAAGGATCGAACCCACGACACGCAGCGAAGCGGCACTACGCCAGTCGAGCTAATTCCAAGTAAATCTTGTTTGGGCACGCCGTCATTGAGGCGGTAAGTCCCCTGTTTGAGGAGAGGTTGGAAAGAGGTCACGGCGTCCTCTCGTTCCGTATGACGCAGGTCCTCACCGGACAAGGTAAGTTCGGGAGGTTCCTGCATCGGATCAAGCAGGAGAGGACGCCCGGGTGTCGCCACTGTGTGGACCGCCCGGAGGACATGGTGGAGTACACGGTAGAGGTGTGCCTCGCTTGGGCGGAGCACCGCCGTGTCCTTGTGGAGGCTATCGGAGGCAGCGACCTCTCGCGCCGGGCCCTGGTTCAGGCCATGGTCCGGAGCGAGGAGGGGTGGCATGCGGTCGCCTCCTTCTGCGAAACAGTAATGCTCGTGAAGGAGGCTGCCGACCGCGAGCGCGTGAGGGAACGGTCCTCACGCCGCCGCCGCCGAGATCCCGATTTCCGACCGCGTCGCCGTCCGGCAGTCTGGAAATAATCTGGACCGAGCCCAGTCGTCAACGGGGCCGAAGCCTCTGGGGAACACGTGGTATTCCGAAAGGTTGACACCGAATCCCCCCCAGATCATAGGCAACGAAGGAACGGGGTAGGGGTTTAGTCAGTAAGAGTCTGACACGCCCTCATTCGGAGAAGTCATTCTGATGATACCCCCACCAGAAAAAAAAAGTAAATCTTGTTCCGTAGTAAATCCTTTTAACCTATTATCAACAAGTTGTATTCTTGGCCCTTACAAATTACGTTAATTAACTAGTTTTACATATAAAACAGATTCCTTAGATCATTAGCTGATACTACTTGTCGACTTATCAATGTCAGGAGTGAGATCATGATATTACTAATAGTAATGACCAACATTCTAGCAATTGTTAATTATGGGCCTGTAATCTATCAATCAGCATTCACAATCAGGATACTAGAAGATATATTTAATAGTAGATTATGTGCCTAGGGGATAAAGCAGTGTCTTTAAGATGCTGGTGGCATTTTGAATTTTGAACTAAACGAAGGTTGCTAAGTTTTAATTTCCGAACGCCAGTGAGGGTATTTATATAATTAACTCCCAAGAATTGCGAGGGAGTTAATGTAGAAACTTGAGTGAAGTGAGGAGTTCAGGCCACCTAAGACAAATACAGCTTCATCCTCGTTTTGAACACTCTACTTTTTACACCATCTATGAGATAAATAAAAGTCAATCGTGACATTACTAAAAGTAATGTCCAACATTCTAGCAATTCTTAATTAAGTGTCTATCAATCAATCAGCATTCTCAATCAGCTGTCCTAGGATATATATTTAATATTAGATGATGTGCCTAGGGGATAAAACAGTGTTTTTAAGTCGCTCGCGGCTGGTATGTTGAATTCCGAAGTAAACGAAGGTTGCTAAGTTTTAATTTCCGAACGCCAGTGAGGGTTTTATATAATTAACTCGCGATCACTGCGAGGGATTTTACTCATCATCTTCCTGGACTTATCCCCTTTTTTTGGGGTTGGCTTTTATATTACTATGAAAAGTTTTTTTTTTAATTATTAAGAATATTATGTTTTGCAAGATTAATGTAACTTCTCCATAAAGATAAACGTGTAACTTAGATTCACCTTTTTTGACTGACTGACAATTCAAAAGCCTGTATGAAATAAACGTGTTGCTGTTTTAATTTTGATTGATACATTAAACCAAAGATTTGGTAAAAGTAGTAATTAATAACAGCCTAATCCGCCCAAAGCCTAAAGCCATCCAATGTCAGCGATAATACCAAGAGGTAACGAGCTACTCCTCCCACATACACAATGATCGTCTGTCTCGCATCTCCCGTGATTATTGAACAAAATCCTCTTTACTTTCAATTTTACCTTAACAATATCTTACCTTTGTAATAAGTTTACGTTGAAATTATTTTAAAAAGTATATTTTTTGAAATTATTAGAAAAAGAAAAATTTTGAAATTATTGTTATTTAATAAACATATTTTTTTTAAATATTGTTTTTTTTTTAACTAGTAATGAAACTGGGTACCAGTTTCATATAATCCGTCCAAAGCCTAAGATCCAACGTCACCGACACTAAAAAAAAAACAAAGAAACACCATGAAGTAACAAGCTACTCCTCCTACATACATAATGATCGTCTGTCTCGATTCACGCGTGACTTTTGAACAAAATCTCCTTTACTTTCAATTTTACTTTAACGATATCATTTTTGGACATTGTTCAAGGTTCTTTGATTAGTCTAAACCATACTTGAATCATTTCGACTTATTTCTTGCGAAAGGACAATATAATACTTTTGTATGGACTTCTTATCCAGTATTGTATTTCATCATCACCATCATTATTTGATCAATGTAAGTGTAGTATAGACTTCAAAGGTATTATAGTAAAAGTAATGGGATTCCTTAACTTTAACTGAAATAATCGGACATCCGAAATAAAAATATATCCGAAACCTGTATCAAAAGAAGGCGGAGTATTTAATTACAGGTTGCGACAGGTTTTTATTTTGTCCGGCCAAATAAATGGTGGTCTGGATTAGACACAATTTAACTATACTTTAATAATTTTTAAATTCTAATATCCGTATCAGACCCCAAAATTCAAAGTGCCAGTCACCCAAAACAAAAATGCAAATGAATAAAGTCTCGCTTCTAATCTTTCTGTCACATACATTTATTTTACACACATTATAATCATATAATTGGTATACAAACAATACCACACCCACGGATCTCTCCAGTTTTATCATACATGCAATAAATAAATTTAGTAACCTAGACCCGAAGGCGAGAAACCCACGCGGTTACATCATAATGCTTATAAGGAGCCGGTCAATTTGCAAGACTGTGTCAAAAAGTATCTGATGAACTAATCAAATAGTAAGGTTTTAGCGTGGCGACATTATTTTTGATGTCATCATTAAATATGACGGGGTAAGTCGTCGTTTATGTTTTAAGAAAGACCGTCTTTTGATGACTTTGAGGAGCACGTGGCTAGATAATTACAGTCGCGCGGGTCGATCTTCAAGGATATAGACTATATCCGAGGATAGTAGACTAACACTACCTTTTTTATGAGATATAAAATCATCTAAAGACATCATAATCTACCTAGTCTTTTCCCAACTATATTGGGGTCGGCTTAAATAAATAAATATGTTAAGATGGTCACCCATCCACAGACCAATGTTGGCAAGCGTTGCTTAACCTTAGAGATCGACCCGTGTGGCTGTTATTATCTAGCCACGAGCTCCATATACAACCTAGAGTCAACCTAGGTCTTTGAACCAAGAGTGAATAGGTTAGTTCCAGGTAAGCGTGTTCTACCGTCGACCACATTATCGCTGATAAGATCACGTTGAACGTGAGCTTAACAATTATAAATAAAAACTTCATCTGCGTCTATGGACTTTGGTGCGAAAGCATCTCATCATCATCATCTCAGCCGAAAGATGTTCACTACTGGACATAGGTCTCCCCCAAGCTTCGCCACAGCGACCGGTCCTGTGCGTCTCACATCCATTGAATTCCCGCGACCCTCGACAGGTCGTCGGTCCACCTTGTGGGAGGTCTTCCAACGCTGCGTCTTCCGGTGCAAAGCATCTATCTATTTATATTGTAATATGGAACGATTGTAAACCCAATTTTTAAAAGAGTAACCATGGAGTTTCTTGCCGGTCCTTCTCCATAGGAAACGACCAACTGGAATCGTGCACTAGCTTCTGTCATTTTATAAGTGCCCATGTATGTAGGACCATGTGAAATAAAAACATTTTTGATTTAATTTAATGGATTTAAGATGCAGAGGGAGAGAGAGGCCAAAGTAAAGATGGACGGATTGTGTAAGAACCGATATGAAAGAAAAGGGAGTTTGTGAGAGTGTGACGGACGACAGGACAGAATGGAAGAAGAAAACATGTTGCGCCGACCCCAAGTAATTTGGGATAAGGGCAGGAAGAAGAAGAAAGGAGAATGTTACACGCGTAATTCAAATTTTCTTACGTTTTTTGCCAATTGCAAATTGCAAAAAACGATCCAAGCACAAGCCTTCAAGCCCACTTAGGTCTAAGAACGTTTTTGACGTTGAAAAAATCGTTCTTGGATTTATATGAACCAAGAGGGATGTATTGCTGATTTTTATGGTTATAATTATGTAACTAATTACATTTTACAGTCGCAAAAGATATTTTTAACTTCATACAACCTACCACTGGCCTGCAAATTGCAAAAAACGTAAGAAAAGAAGATTGGCGAGCTGGGTATCACATCAAAATCCAAACATACACAAATCTAGTTATATGCAACTTATGGGTCATATATCGTTAGTTATTTTCCAAGCTAAAATACAATATTAGCAGTCCGGAGTAATTAAAAAACCATGATTTTAGGGTACAGTCCCGTTACGGAAACAAAACGCAATAAGTAATGCAATAGTACCTCGTCCTTTTTGTGAAGTCTGTAAAAACAAAACGCATAAAATAGTCTTATTGCGTCAGCTGTTACTTAGGTATGTCAAATACAAAAAAAATATAAACTGTCATGATATTTTTGTTTGACCCTGCCTAAACATAATTCGTCGTTCGTGTTATTTGTTATGTTGTCTGCATCTATAAATGAAGTGTGAACTCTTATTTTGTGCCGCCACGTTACTTTAGTACATTACAATTTGCGTTTAGTGTATAAACCTGCGCAGGACTGAAATAGGACTCTTATTTATTCTGTGAATGTTTTTCATGCTTTAACAATGTCAGCAGTTGATCTTCGGTGTATAAACTGTTATGTGCGCTTATCACGCCTTCGCCGACGTGTCTTGATTTGACCAGTTTAAAGGAGAAAACCGAAGCCATTATCGGCTACTGTTGTAATTGTAAAGTATGACTCAGAACCGTGGGCTGTTGTTCACATGTCATGAGTGTAGTCTGGTATTTAGCTTACGATCGACACGAAGGAACAATCTCCCTGCGGTATTTCTTGACAATGTATTGTTACAATTATAATAAAAAAATGTTATAAATACTATGGTTTTGTTTTTTACCTGTTACGAGCGCACGAGATGGCGCGTGGCATCATGAGAGGCAGCGCTGCATGAAGCAACGTATTCTAAATTCTCACAATGAAATGTGTATCTTTTCGCGTAGTAAATAAAGTTATATTTTGAGTCACTCTATTAAAATGTGCGCGCAGCGTCGCGTCTCGGTGTGAGCTGACCCTAACCATCGTACGATTGAACGATGTGATTAAACACAAATTCTTTAGAGTGTCCTAATAGAAGCTTGTAAATCATCGCATGAGCACAGGGTTTCGTCGATAAAACTAATCTCATCGTGCGACGAAATCACATCGTTCAATCGTATGATAGTTAGCTAAATAGGACGACGCTTGAGGGCCTTAAAACCTTGTCCAGAAGAAGCGAATTCGTTTAGAAACGTTTCGCGCGAATTCATTCGCGCGCTAGTAATATACTAGTAAGATACTAGCACAAATACGTCGCGTCCACAAGTATCGCGCGAATTCAAAATACGCGCGTAAATCGCGTGCACAACACCAGACCCTCAACTCGCGCGTATTACACGCGAGTCGAGATACTAGGGACACCTTATTGCGTCCAGTTAAACGCGCGAACTCCAGAGTGAGTGCACATATCCAGGGAAATTGAGCACCTACATTTGATACGGAATTGTTGAATGCTCCAGCGTTGATACGCTCTTTCTGGGCGCAACGGTCGCGCGTGATACGCACGCGCAATCGCGATGAATTCACCCCTTCTGGTCAAGCTCTAAGTTACATAATTAGGTAGGTACCTTGTATTATTTTTGGTGGTCCATTTTGAGGTTATGTCTATAAATCATTTTATATCCCCAACTCTAATTTATGTCTTACCATTACATATTTTGTTATACTCTATTGTAGCATTCTAATCCATATATTCATTCTATTGTATGTTAAGCCTGTATGTGATACTGAAAGTACATGGGGTTTTGCCAATCTTCTTTGAAATGAATATCAACGTAACGGCGCAACGTTTTGAATTTCAAGTAAGTAAAGTTGTAAGCTGCCCTGACGCTTTCATCTTAAAACAAACTCGCACTAGACACTCTGCTTTGCTTTTACGTTGATCACTCAGAATGACCTTTTGACCAGGCTGATGTATATCTGCTATTTGCAAAACGAAAAATAAAGCAGAACTATGATGATGATTCTTCTTGTAAAATCCGAGAACGGAATATGCACAGAAAATAAGGTCAAAATAAATAAACCACGTTTATATCTACTATTTAATGAAATAAATATTTCAACGATTTAAACTACATTACATACCGTTTCAAAAATAAAAAATTACCTCAGAAAACATAATATGGCTTCAAAATCATATAATTGTTAAAAATATATAAATAATTATTATTTCTATAAATTATAACAATCATAAGTAAAATATATAAATGACATGATATTATTGCTGAATAATTATAAATAATTGATAATAATAATGGTGATTAAAATGACATGTCGGCTCATAGATTACTCTGCATGATTATTTGTATGATTATTTGCCCTAAGTACTATATATTTATTATTATATTTATATAATCATAATTAATAATTATTTAGTAAATGGGCGGTTTATATTAACCTTTAACTTTTGCATAAATAGATAAATAATATTTCTACACAATTCTTTGGTAAATGGAAATCTTTTTAAATAATTTTCGTGTTATCTTTAATTTGAGTAGTCATGATTAAATATTGTTCGTAAACTTTAAAAGTATACGGTATATTAATTTAATTAAAATTAACAATAATTATCTATTCATAATCATTTTCAAATATATGGAAGCACATTTATCTTAGATAACGCATTAACTTTGAAAGATATGAGACACTTTAAATATTTTTTATCCTGACAGGGTTTTAAAGAATATTTTTTTTAGTTTATCTCACAATCATTATATTTCATGATTCACTGGTTTTTTTTTGTTTTTGCTAGTGTCCAATATCTAAGACCAATACAATAATATATAAGAAATCTACTAATATGATAATTTATTTCATATCACTCATTTATACAAAATCGGGCTACGAGTATCTTATATTTATATATTAAATTCACTAATATACTATTAAATTTTTCTTCAAACACTACGAAGGTAAACAGTTATAGTAAAATTATAGGATTAAATATTTTATTAAATATATTGTCTTATTTTTATAAATGTAAAGGTAAATTTTATAAATGGGATATAGTTTTTGCTACTTAGTATATCAATATATTAAAAATTGACAGTATAAATAGACATTTATCATTTTGAACACGCCAAGTAATGTATCGTTGGTAAAAATAATTTTATATTTTGTACAAGATAAATCAAAAAGTAAATTATTCATGCCCAATTAGATCCTTTTTTGTAGCAATCGATAAAAATAATTTATAAGTCGTAGTGTGTTATAAATATTATACCAATGTAAACATCTTGTACGCATAAATAATTCAAAACATATATTTAATAAAGATAATATTTTATATATAAAATCTACAGTATATTATAAATGTTTGGCTAGAATAGAATATATTTTTAGATTCTTTGGTCTCGTTTAGAACACAGAGGTTTGAACATCCAATGTTTTAGGTCGCAGTGACTCCGAAAGAAATAAATATCAATATGACGATTTCATTATACAGCTAAATTAAAAATGAATTAAAAATAATTTATTTTTAAAGCTGATGAACCAAATCGGTACTACATACACTGATAATATTAATCTAATGATATGAATATCAAAAACATCCAAAAACTCCATTTATACCACATAACATTTGTACTTAACTAATAGATAGGCCATTAAATATACGTAAAATTAAATGCATTTAAGAATAATTAACGATCTGAATCATACATTTTCGACAAACACCATTTAGATTCAAAAATGACGCGCCCCGAAGCGCTTTCAATGTAAACTCTTAAATTTAAAAATATCTAACATTGAACTAACACTTAAATCCTTTAAGGATAACAAATATAATTATTACAAAAGATGTATTCTTCTACTTACGTACAATAATAATAAGTGATAAATTAATCTTAGTAATTACGACCAAAACCTAGTGTTTATTAAAATGAGGTTATTTCGTTGTATTTTTTGTATTAAAATTCTCAAAACAAAATTATTTATTTTTTAGGCATGAAAGGAACAAGCAGTTTTTTTTTTATTTAAATTTACTATTTTAGCAATCAATATTTATTCACCAGATTTAGGTCAGCAATAACAAATAAACATTTAATATATTAAATATCAATAATAACAGTAAAATCTAAGCGTCAGCTACATGGAAGACCAATAGATAGTTAACTTTTAATAATACTGTTACTTTAACCTAAATATGCTTAATAATTATAATTATCAATAATTATCGTACAATTAAACGTACATGAACGTGTCGACACACGGCAAACGGAAAGTCATCAAATTATTCTAAAAATCTAAAACATAATGCGCTTAAATATTTCTTTAAATACGACTACACGTTACATATTTTTTTGAATTAATAATTATTACATGTAAATATCATTTTAGTATAATTATATTTTGATAGTATATGGCACAGTTATATTTGGCACATAATTATGATATTATATTAAAATTGTGCGTGATGTTTTAGAATTTATTTCTTATACTTCCCACGATAATCTTTCTATAAGGTTAGATTCATTAAAATAAATAAAGATTTATTTATATTATAAATAATTTCCCATTTTTTTCATACTATATTTATAAATATATCAGTTTTATCATCACTGACTTATATTGCATCGTTATTTTCTGTGTAATGTATTGTCAATCGAAAATGAGCTCTAACCACACAAGACTAAGGTGTTACTTTCCGAATCCCTTTGGTCTGAGATCCTGCTGTTAAGTGGGAGTGAAGGGAGTTAAGACTTGTTGTGCTTGGCCAACTCCTCAGCCTGCATCTTAGTCCTGAGGGTCGGGACGTCCTCTGGAATGCGCACGATCTTGTGGAATTTCTGTAACAATAAAGTTAGCATTTAGTATTATCGGCCTTATAATGTTCCCACTGCTGGGACTCAGACCTCCTCTCTAGGAGAGGGAATGGGCTGTAATCCACCACGCGGGCCCAGTGCGGATTGGTGGATGTCACATGTCTTCGAATTTTTGGTTCTAGGACATGCCGATTTCCTCACGATGATCAACAATAAAGTTGATTTTGTGAAATTCAAGACCATCACCAACAGTTCCAATTATTAGAAATTTTTGAAATTGATGGTCATTATACCCAAATTGGAGAGGTACCAAAAGTTATAAATAAAAACCTAATGAAACAGCAAATAGCCGTAACAGATCGCGTTCTAATAATAAACTATGTATATATCTAAAACAATAAATAAAATAATCTTAACAAAGTGCACAAACGTAACGAGGTTGGTTCTTTAAACCACGCACAACTTCTAATCAGATAATCAGAACTGTCTTTAGAACTAAGCATTACTTTTGTACTCATGCAATGGGCCGAACCCAATAACCTATCTTTTCCAAACTGAAGATATGAAAACAAATGAAACAACAGAAAACCTGTATAATTTTGTAATGTATCATTTGTTTTACTATCTCCAGTATGCCAAAACTGCAGATAGATAGGTTATTGGTTTCGGCCGAAAATGAAAAACAAGTTATCTCCTATAGATCCTCTGTGTGCATAAATAACAAAATATATAGAACTCACCTCTTGCCAAGTACCAGGAGTAACGCGCCACAGGTAGACCATGTATCCAGGGATGCACATCATTGAAGACAAGGCGGTGAACCAACCGAAGGCATGCGACCACCAGGGGTACTCGTAGTTCATGTACTTGATCGGCTTCCACTGAACCAAGTTGAAGATGAAGACGCTCTAAGGAGATGAAATAATATGGAAATTATAATGGTAGCGTAAGAAGTGTACCTTTGTACATATTTCTATATTTAAATGTTTTCTTATCTGTATATGTGTGTGTACATAAATTATAAAATAAAAAAATAAATAAATAAGTATAATAGAAGAAAAATTAAGAAGAAGCAATGAAGTAAAATATTATATCGTTTTACACTTTAGAATAGATACACAGTTAAATAGAACAACAAAGACACTTGTTTATCAAGTTAAAGAAATCACAAGGATATTTGTAAATATTTCATTCAATATAAAAAGAAAGCTAGTCAGTCAATTTAGTATTAAGCATTATCGTTCTTGTAGTGTTCCCACTGTTGGAGCTTAGGCCTCCTCTCTTGGAAAGGCAATGGGCCATAATCTACAGCGCGGGCCCAGTCCGGATTGCTAGATGTCACACGTCTTCGAATTTTCGGTAAGTCAATCAAAATAACCAAATTGATGACAATACAATTTATAAAAACAATACTCACGATGCAGATAGCGGGCGTGAATCCAACCCAGCAGAACTTCCACCAGATAGTAGGGTAGTAGCCGATCATCTCCTTGATGCCATCATAGAAACGGTTGACGCCAAAAGCCCAGGATATGGAGACGCATTCGAAGAAGATCAGGAACAGAAGACAGAAGCCGGAGACAGCGTACGAGTCGAGGATTTGGAAGACGTACATGCCACCCTGGGGAAAGAATGTGTTTTTTTTATAATGATATAGAATTTTGAAAGTATTACCAAGCTAAATTCTGCGGTCACTTTAGTAAGAGCATATACCTAGATGGGCAGCCAGTCAAATATAGAAATTGTAGCCGCATTATCATCCAAAATAATTTTGAAAATAGTAGGATTTAGAGTGCGTCTAATCAAAGCGCGACCTAGTTTTTGTTTCAATTTAATTGGCAACATTATTCAGCCGCAATTGTAGGAAATAAAAAAATTGTGAAGTGTCAAGACATTCTCCTACTAGTTAGTAATACGGTACCACATACAAAATTTTTGGATTTAACCTCTTTTTCTCAGGTTGCGCTTTCATTACACGGACTATATTTATAGGCTTAAATATGAAATTTTATTTACTGTCTATAGATTGCTATTAGTTTATCTGGTTATTTTGTTTAATTGGCATCTAATATAGGTTCTGCTAATGGTTACTAGTATAACTATGGTAGTCAACATTCCTGTATTTTCTAAACAGAACTGAATCTCCAGTGGTATTTGAAATAGCTTTATGATCACAAGATATAGCTGATAGAATTCGAAATCGTTTTTTAATGGCCACCAGATAATTTTCATCACATTTTTCCGCACTCCACAAAATAACACTTTGTATTCATCGCAGCCTCTACCGAAGACGTTGGTGGAATTTGAATGAGAGCCATTACTCCCTTTCAATGCCATATTAAGAGATTCGCTTCGAGTTTGTAGATACTACAAAACCTTGACGTTGACCATGAAATCAATTTCTATGCCAATAAATAAATCTACACCTACGTGTGAAAATGTTGCTTTGGAGTGACATAATTATTTGTTGCCATGCGCTACTTTATTGAGGCAAAATTATACAAAAAAAACTGCTGATGCAAGTCTCATCATCATCATCATCTCAGCCGATATTTTGGATGGACTTGACAAACATTTCAGACCCTTAATACCTTACCGCAGAATTATAAATGAGGCTGTCCATGTATATGTATTTAAGTTTAGTTTAATTTTGTATGAGTTATGATGTACAATAAAGAATATTATAATAATAATACAGGAAAATATTGAAAAAAATATATCGAAGATAACCTAATAATTATGCTGGTGACCACCCTAAGGTTACTAATAGGCCATCAAGTTTAAACAATGTAGTCATTAATATGATATATGCGTTGATACGCACGTAGACATGCTGCATAACAGATTTTTTTCTGTACTGTATCTATAAATTTATTTGATGAACAAAAAGCCTGTCAGATTGAATGTAGTCACTTCTAATATAGGTTATGTCTAGCTCTAGATTTATCCTAACTAAATTGGGGTCGGGTTTTAGCCAAACCAGATATGGCACCAGCATTTGACTGAGAGTGAGGCAGTCACTCTATGTAAAATACCAGTATTCATCTAACATATACGAGTCCATATAATGTGGTTTTTCTTTCTTTTGTTACCTAAAGTGCTAATTTATAGTAGGTATTACTAGTTGCTGCCAGAGGCTTCAAATGCGTGGTAGTAGAAAATCGTCCCCATTAAAAATATTCCCGTGATAAAAGTATACTATGTGCTATTCCAAGATATGTTCTACTCAAGTTTAATCGATCCATTCTGTATTTTTTGCGTGACAGACATCAAACTACTTTCGCTTTATAATTAGCATTAGCGTTATCGGCCTTATAATGTTCCCACTGCTGGGACTCAGGCCTCCTCTCTAGAGGGACTGGGCCATAATCCACCGCACGGGCCCAGTGCGGATTGGCGGATGTCACATGTCTTCGAATTTTTGGTTCTAGGACATGCCGGTTTCCTCACAATGTTTTCCTTCACCGCTTTATAATATTATTAGGATAATATTCAACCAAAAGAATTGAAACATCAGCAAATGCTACGAGTACATTAACCAAACTTGATGTCTTGTTCTTGGGTTAGATTATACATATACTGACTTACCTCAGAAATACACGACAGCCCAACCAAATACGAAATAACGCAAGTAATAGCGATGAAGATCTCCTTCCGTCTCCTGAGGAGTTTGGGCCACTCGTCGATGACAGCCGTGATGAAGCCTTCCATGGTGCAGAACTGGCTGTCCAGACCGATGAGGAGTAACATGAAGAAGAACAGACATGACCAGAGCGGAGCTCCTGGTAGCTGGAGCACTGCTGATGGATAGGCTAAAAAGGCTAAGCCGGGACCTGGAAAAAAAGTTATGGAGTTTTGAGCTGATCAAAGTAATAATATTACCAATAAGAAAAGTGTCTTGATATAAGAAGACATCAGATTAATTGCATATTTAGCATATTCTTATTTATAGTGCTTATTTCAGTAAGTAAATATGATGATGATGGTGTGTTATATTATGAGGGGACGATGGAGAGTAATTTATTGCTTGTTGTTTGTTTACCTATGAAAATCTTGTTTTTGTTTAAATAATACCGCCATTATAAGAATATCCCAGTTTAAAAAAAATATCCGGGCTCTGTGATTTTCTGCATGCGCATATTTTTATAAAATACTCGTAAATGTGAAAATAAACGTGAATAATAAATAAATAGTATTTTCATTACATTTACTATGTGCATGTTTCGTCTTAGTTAGTGCATATTTAGTTTTTGGTTGTCTAGATCATAAGTTAACATGTAGTTACCTGATGCAGCCACTTCAGCAACCGGCCGCTGTTGCTCGTGGGCCATGAACCCAACCACAGAGAAGATCACAAACCCAGCAAACATGGATGTACTGGAGTTCACAGTACACACGATCAAGGCATCCCTGGAAGAGAACATATGCTAAAATGGCGGGACGACTTGGATGTCTTCCTTGAGAATTGGCAAGAAGTAGCTCAAAGCCGGGAACGATGGAAGGAGTGGAGGGAGGCTTTTGCCCAGCAGTGGGACAGCATAGGCTAGATATAATAATAAAAATAATAAGATGCTAAAAACAGCGATCGAGTGAATACAATTTTTAACACAAACAATTTTTTTTATTTTTTATTTAAAGTACAGTATGAATTATGGGCCATGCAGAATAGCAGATTTTCAGAGGTATTTACTGGATTATTTTTATTTACAGTTTATGTTTTGATTTTAATAGAAACCTAGATAATATCCACAAGTATCTACTCGTATATTTCCAAAATATCTGGAGAAGTATGTGCAATAACGGCATAATCACGTAAGAGTGGTTGTACAGAAATATATCTTGGGTAGGCCGCTTTTAAGGGTTCATATCAGTCCTTACACAATCCATCCATCTTTTCTTTAGCCTCCCTCTCCCTCTCCATCCATCCACAGCGTCTCTACACTTCACAAAGAACTTACTTATAAACGTTGTTCGTAAACTTGTTGTAGCTTCCCAGAGCAACCAGAGTACCAAGACCCAAGCCATAAGAGAAGAAGATCTGAGTAACAGCATCGATCCAGACTTCAGATTCCATCAGTTTGGACATATTCGGCATCACATAGAACTTGATGCCTTGCATAGCACCGGGCAAAGTGATTCCTGGAACAATGATAATAAAATTTATATAGCTGTAGGTCAGGGATGTTATGGATATGAAATTTCGGATACGAATATAGAAATGATTATTATACCGGTTACGGATTCGGATCATCATCATCATGATCATCATCATCTACCTACCCTTTTCCCAATTATATTGGGGTCAGCTTCCTATGTCCTTTATTTCCTATGTCATAGGATACGGATAAGGATATGAAATTATTTCGGATTAACCTTTAGTTTTGGATAATTTCGGTTACGGATATTAGATTTTTATGAAATTTCAGAAGTAAAATAAACAAACAAGGCGCGCGTGTGTCGGCTGCTCGGCCGATCATCAAAACAACAAGTCATAACGTGTCGCAAGTAGGCTCCGCCCCTATCCGATATCATCCGAAACTTTTATTTCGGATTTGGTTACGGCTAAGGATATTATTTTATATCGAATATCCGATAGTTTCGGTTACAGTTATGGAGCTCCCTAACATCCCTGCTGTAGGTTATCTTATGGCAAAATCGATTTTCAAATGTCACGAACATAAAATTGCTATAAACGATTCGGTTTTAAATGAAATTAAAGGTCTTGGTTAGATCGTTAATTGTCGTGCTATTCATGTATGCAAATGTTTTGAAGGTAGGGCAATGTTTAATGTCTGTTGATTGACATTAGACAAAGGATATTTCATTTTGTAGTGGGTTCGCTGAGAGAATTGAGTTTACTGAATTTGCAGGTTCTGTATCATGTTTCTGAGCAAAGATACTTTATTAGTAAATGTTTTGTTTATATTTTTTTTCAATTACAACAGTTTTTTTTTTCATTTAACAGGCCTGTTGGGCTAGTTATGTTATATGAACTAGAGCTTGACTGCGATCCCATCTGATGGTATGCAGTGATGCAATCGTAGATGGTGAGGCGCACAAGTTTATTAAGAGCCTATTCACTCTAACCTTGAAGACACCCAAATTATAATCGGATGGGAAGACCGCAGCAGGCAAATTATTCCAGTCCTTCTGCTATTATGTATGTCGTGGGTCCGATTCCCACCCAGGACAAATGTTTGTGTGATGAGCACGATCATTTGTTCCATGTCTGGGCGCAATTTATCCATATATTTGTATGTATTTAGTAATATTAAAAGCATATGTATCAGTCTAGTACCACAAGCTCTGCTTAGTTTGGGACTAGATAGCGTTGTGGAATAAAATTTTGTAGTATATATAATTTTATCCTTAATCTAAATCTGTTTTCTGACTCCACCAACCTATACCACTTCACAGCTGACCAACAGCGTCTACGACATTAAAAAAAGTTGAATACACATATCTAATCAAGCATTCTAAACCTCACCTCTGATCAAAAGCACAGTCAGCAAGAAGTAGGGGAACAGCGCGGTGAAGTAGACGACCTTGCCGGTCCACCTGACTCCCTTCCAGATGCAGAAGTAGCAGAGCACCCACACGAGCAGCAGGGTCCCCGCCAGCTCCCAGCGGATGTTGCCAATGTGCTCGATACCGCTCGAGATTTGGAGGGCGCGGCGTCTGCAGAGAGAGAAACATTTTTAGGAATGATAAATTTACATTATTTATTTATAAATTCTTTATATTTTTATATAAAGTATGGTGAAATAATATTTTTAAATTTCACCACTAGCTTTAGCCCGCAGCTTCGCCCGCGTACATAAAATATAGCCAATGTTACTCAGAAATACAGCAGCTTTCTATTGGTGAAAAAATTTTAGCAATCGGACCACTACTTCCACAGATTACCTCATACAAACAAAAAAACAAACTTTACCTCTTGATTATATTAGTGTAGATAAATACGAGTAGGTACAATTTTACACTAGTAGCTTAAGATTAATAAGCTGTTAGAATGAGTTTATCGCTAACACCAATTTTTTGCAGACAACACAGGATCATGATGGTTTCGAGCACTTCGAGGGAAGCTACTGCAATAATAGAAGATGATCTACTTTATAGGTACTTTCAAATTTAAACGACTGACAAAAGGGTTAAAGTCACCCTTGATACAACGCTGGTTTCTGAAAGTCATGAAGATTAGCTTAGAAAGTTATTCCTCTACAGTGAGCTCAGAACACTAAATCGAAGCAATCGCAATCAAGTTCACAAATATTAATCAAAGAACTAGACAAACTAAACATTACAAATAATCTCTTGCAACAGTTAAGATAGAATTAGCAGTTGATGAAGCCGGTTTGTATTGTGAAACATTACTAATCTGATACATAAAGGGCAGATCTATAGATGGTCATTGCATGCGCGTCATTAAAGTTGAACTTCACACCTTTTGAACGAGCTGTAGGTACATATTTTACTTTGTATACCATTACTGCTCCATTGATCGTCGTCTTCATTAGTAAAGTTAGCTAGTCATTAAACTAAATTAACGAAATAATTTGTAACTTTGAAACAATTTACAAATTATTAGCTAATTTATGAACGTTGTAAATATCATTTTAACGTGAGAAAAGACTTGTTTAAATTAGTTTGTTTCTATTGACAAATTGTTCAACACTCTTAAGAAAGTAAAATTTTTAAGACTATTAAAAAAATCTATACTTTTCATTCATCTTTAACCTCTTCTTTAATCAATCAATAAAACTGAAAGCGCGACCTGGAGTTTTTAATTTAATTGGCAACATTATTTTACATTATTCAGCCGCAATTGTAGGAAATAAAAAAAGTTGTGAAGTGATCAGACATGATTCTCCTACTAGTTAGTAATACCACATACAAAATTTTTGGCTTCAAACTCTTTGTCTCAGGTTGCGTTTGCTACTGTTTCAACTTTTTGAATCGTTATATCTCAAAAACGGTGGCTCTTAGGAAAAAAAGTATTGAGACATTTTTATAGATCTGATCAACAATTTTTGTCTGAGCTAATTTTATGATAAAACTTACCATTTTGCTGAAAATCGCGAAAAACCCATTTTTGTGACCTTTGACCGCGTGTATTTTTTTTTGCACGATCGATGAGGACTTTTCACATTTCCTTTATAATAGTGTATTGAATAATCCTACCAATTTTCAGCCAAGTGCGAATTATTGTAACCTTGGATGTCTAAATTGACCGGACTAATATTAGGGGAAGTTTGAAAGTGGCGCCAGTGACTGAAAAGTTGAAAGGGAATCGTTTGTCTTGGTATGGTCATGTAAAGAGGAGGGATGAAACGCATGTTACTAAAAGAGTTATGAGTTTACATGTGGATGGATGGAGAGGGAGAGGGAGGCCAAAGAAAAGATGGATAGATTGTGTGAGAAGTGATATGGAAGAAAAGGGAGTGAGTGATAGCGTGACGAGTGACAGGACAGAATGGAAGAAAAAGACGTGTTGCGCCGACCCCAAATAAAACGGGACAAGGGCAGGAAGATGATGATGATGAACTTTACTTAAGGTTAAACACTAAGGGCCTGTTTCCCAATGTCCGAGTAGGCACTACTCACTAAATAAATTTAAAAATGGAACAGAATTTGTATGAAATTTTCTGCCTAGTAAGATATTGGCAACTTAATCATAGATGGTGAAACAGGCCCTAAAAGTAATACACTTATTAAACTGTTTTTTATCTAACTTTATACTGCAAATGGTTTCCCCAACTTACTCCCAGAACTCCTTGACAGGATCGGAGAGGACAGCCTTGCTGATGTTCTTGCCGTTGAGCGTGCAGAAGGTGGTCATGTCCATGGTAGACCAGCAGGTGAGGTTCTTGCGGTCGTAGGGGTTCACGCAGGTGGCGGTGTTCCAGTAGTTGTCGCAGTTTCGCCATGGCACGTCTGGTTGGCAGAAATGAATGTCATTAAGAGGCCTGCGGAGACCGCGCGCTATCTCGAGTTGAAACGAAATAAAATACGTTTTTGAGGTCGATGGAGTCAATCCAGATAGTATAAACAATTCTTGGACACACCGACTGGAGTAAAGTCATCATCCGCACACTGACAGTTGCTTGCTGTGATAGCAATACAAACTATTGGAAATTTGGGAGAGGTTCCGTAATACCAAAAATGATGAATGAAAAATTAATGTATTTCCAATATTGTTTCGAGTATTTATAACTTGATAATAATATCTGTGTTCCTACGAAAAGATATTTTGAAATATTGTTGTTTATAATATAGAAAAAACAAAATAAAAACATGAAATTTTTGCTGTGAAAATGTTCAAATTTAAATTCGCTTAAATTTCGTTTGGGGTAAGTTTTTCAACAAAAAGACGATGTAGGAACCTAGATAATTATTGACTGAATCCGAATAACATCATATTATGGTGTAAATATGCTTAAATTGCAAATGATTTTGGTATTACGTTTGTATGGATAATTCTAACGTCGCGCCCACCTTAAAATGGGTAAAGTTTAAAATGGAATAATTATAGAGCCTACTACTCAATAATCCCGCAGAAATAAGGTGAATTTGAATATATCATAAAAATCTCATGGTATAATATCCAAGGCAAAGCATATGATACTTTTTTTTTCATATTTGAACAAAAGTCTAATTAAGTTCTTCCTACAAAATATAGTAAGCTAAGTAAAATCAGCAAAACTGTGAAACTCTAAACAACAAAAAAACTAGTTTGACTAATTTGTGAATTTAAATTTTTAAAATACTGGTATTCAGCTAAATCCGGCTTGACTGGAAGCCGACCCTAATATAGTTGGGAAAAGGCTAGGCAGACTAATTTGTGAATTTGCTTCTTGGACTGTTTCAGTAGAGTGAATTTCAATGCCTGTTTTAAATAGAGCCTTGGATATTGTGATGTAAATTTACTAATTATGTAATTATAGCAGAGAATATATCATATATTAAAGTGTGGGCATATATACCTGATCTCATAGACATGAAGAAGTAGAAGATGGCCCAGGCGAGGATGACGATGTAGTACACGTTCATCCAGCAGGACATCACAGCGGCCGCGTAACCAATGCCTGGATCATAAAGATGATATTGTTAGAAATGGTGATAATAGAAAGAATATGCATGAAAAAAAAAATTGGTTAGCTAACTAGATTATCAATAAACATACAAAAACAGTTAATTAATATTGCCAAACGTCAAAGCGATATTAAAATTGTGACTGAATGAACCATTTAGTTCAATTAAATTTTTCTCTGTAAGATAAAATTCTCTGTAAGATATTGCTTTGCCCGACAGGGTCCATGTGCACTTTTAAACTATTACTTTTAAGACCTTATAAAACACATATGTTAATGCAATAAAGTATTTGAATTTGAATTAAATGCAGAACGTGTTAGTACGTGCAGAAAAACTCCAAATAAACAGCGACCAATGATCACGGATCAATTGTGATCCAATGGCGATCAGATGACAGTTGGGGGTTTTCTAAAGTGTGGTTCCTATCCTCACTTTAACGTTTGGGGGAAAGCAGTTTTCTCCGTGCTAACTTTCAACCCTCTTTACTTTCCTTTAGGGGGTGAATTTTAGAAAATCCTCTCTTAGTGCTGGTCTACGTCATAAAAAGGAAACTTGTGCGTTATTAGACGAAGTAGTTTCGGTTGTGCGTTAATGTCAGTCAGGCTGTTTCTCCTTTTATAAATTTAGATACTAATTGCGAAAACAATATCAAAATTGGGTGTCATGACCTTAGACATCAATTCTATGTCGGACTTCTCTTTCATAATAACAGAGCTAAAAAATATTTAATCTAGCTAATAAAAATTGTATGGATATTCCTCATTATTCCTAGGGGCACTCAATTGAGAGCTGACAACTAATTTTGTTTAATTGTAACGATATCACACGACTTAGTCTTATCAAGTCGTGTTAAAAATGTAGCTTATGAAATGAATTAATTGATTTTTATATATTCTTTGTTCCAACAAGGAAACTGCGTAACTCTTCCAAATAAAATGATAACTAAATTAAACATCTTAACTGAAGTTCCCAAAATTTAAGCTAAATATCATTGTTCTAAGTTATTTCATTTAAAAGACCAACTTTTCAAATTAATCGTCGCTATCATATTGTAAAATTTAAACTTCGATTAAGAAAGTTTCAAACGCTTCTTTTCTTATTTCTTAAATCGCCGTGGTAAACAGTGATGCAATCCAGTGGCGAAGGGTAAACTTGCGTGCGAGTAAACCCGCTGCTTGTACCAAAAATTATTATAAACCTGACCTAATTAAGCGACGGAGAATCTTAACTGCGAGATTCAAAAACCTTTGCTCAACTAACAACGCCATCTAGTGACCGCGTTCCCAACTTTTTTCACAAATTCACAATTTCCTCAAAAGATGACGCAGTGAACCAATATTTATGTAAACACATTTTAAAAATAGTATGTAAAATATATTATTAAAGTTCACTCACCAAATGCCGTTCGCTCAATGATGCAATAAATCCAAACCGGCGTTTTTATTAACTGTCGTAACTTAATTTTGGGAACAGGATTTCGTTGCAATACAAAGAATCTATTAACAATATATCTCTACCATGAATTAATGCCATTACTAAATAGCACGAAATATATGTACAGTAACGTTAAAAACAAAAAAAAATCGACTACAAAACAGAAAATGAAAGATTCGCGCCTCACGCACATAATAAGATAACCGCCATGATAATTCGGTTGTATAAAAAACCCTACCAAATAAGATGAAGACTCGCCAATATCAGTTATTATGCAGTGAAATTCATTCTTATTTTGGAATCATTATAATTACACAATGAATGAATTTTTCTTTCTCGCTTGCACCTGTGCAATGTTCACTGTCTTGCTCCTCATAACTCGGTCCGGATCGAGTTATATTGAGTTCAATTTTCTACGTGCGAAAACGAGACGGCAAGAGTTGGAGTAATAGGCGTTAGTTTATAGGAAAGAAAGAGATTGATGCGTATTATGGGTTTTAGTTGTTTGAAAAGGTAATCCGGTATTTTTCGGCTTATGATTTTGGCATTGACGACAAATGTTGTATACATTTAAAAAAATCGAAGTAATTGAACAATAGAAGGGTTGTTGACCTATAGATTTCTGTTTCAAAAGGGAACTCGAAAGGAATGGAGTTATATGAAGGCTTCGCGACTGATGCAATCATTGATGGTAAAGTGCACTAGTTTATTAAGGGCCTACTCACTCTAGCCTTTCCTTTCGCAGGTCTGCTGTAAAAAATCTTTTGGAATATACAGTACCTTTGTACAATTTTTTTATAATGTTCTCGGTTATAAATGAATAAATAATTAAAAATAATATCCTGAAGACAATGGTCTTGCTATGAAAGAGATCATAGCAGTCGGGAATGCCTAAAGTGGGAACTTAACGCATTACAACTTAGACCAACGCACACGTGACCCACGCCTGATTTGTACGTAAAACGACATCGCGTGACGTGGAGTTAGCTCTACAAGTTTAGCTGCCATGTAAAATGTATGGAGACCGACCCGCCCAGATCGGCGTTCGTGGCCCACGTGTGTGCAATAAAGTTATAACAACTTTAATCTACAAATTGATTATTAGAGACTCTTATACAAAAGATTCTGAAGCCTTATAAAATTAAAGACGTTAATTAACAGCTATAAATATCCTGAACGTGACAATAGCGCTTTTGTTGTAACCATACCGAGGTATTTGGCTGACCTTCTAGCTATTACATAAATATTTTATGTTATGCAATAATTAGCTCATCAAGTTAAACCTTAACAGTTCAATTATATTATGAATAATTTTTATTTATACGCACCTCGAGATTCCAAAATTCTAAATGTTTGATAAACTAAAGGGCATTGACTAAGCCATTGGCACCGGTTTTCTTGTGCAATAACAACGACTCAACAAAACATTCACTCTCTCTTACAATAGTAAAGATTTTTTTAAATATTGCAAGAAATTTACTCCTGCCAATTTAGTCAGAATATCTATCAAAAAAATAAATAAGAAAAAACAATTAAATAATTCACGTACCTTTGAAAATCGGTGCAATCTTAAAGACGCCCAAGCCGCCAATAGTAAGCATCTGTCCCATAGCCAGCTCCATGAAGAACATGGGAATACCAGCCAGGAACAGAGTAAGGAAGTAGGGGATGAGGAAGGCACCGCCGCCATTCTTGTAGCAGAGGTAGGGGAACCGCCAGACGTTGCCAAGACCGATGGCCAAGCCGATGACGGAGAGGATGAAGTCTAGCTTGCTCCCCCATGAACCTCTTTCGGGTAGATCGGATTTTGATTTCACCACTTCGCTGTAAAAAGAAAAATAAAGGATGTTAGTGTATTAAGGTCAGTTGAACTTTTAAGGGCGTGGGGAACAGATAGTATAGTCCAGCAGACTGGTGATGTGTCTAGTCCAGGCACCTGGTCAATAGAGGGTTTCGGGCTGTTGTATATGTTCAAATCGCGTGGAGCACTCTAATGCTGCGATGCATTAGAGTTTTCCATGAACATTCCTCCTATGAAGCGTCATACAGCTTCTTTTTTTTTAACTTGGTAGGAAATAGTCCTGAACCTTAAGTGCTTTTAAAAAATAATGTAAATTCATATACACAAAACAACCGGAAAATCTATCTGTAGGCTATACAAAATATATTTCTTCTGGACGGGATTCGATCCTGTGACACACAGAGTAGCAAACAATTGCTCAACCACTGCGCCACCTGTGCCGTCAAATGACATTATTATAGACGTTTTGATTCCTATTATGTATAGATTTATTTTATATCATCGGTAGTCTCGCTTTTGAACCACTATCTCATTTGATGGTAAGCGATGATTGACCGAATATAGAGCACGTTTACCAAAAAGTAACCTATGGTTTTCTGTATCTTTAAAGGCTCTAAAGGTCACTCAAAAAACAACTATGTTAAGTGTATTTCAGATTTTAATGAATGTTCAGGCTTCATAGCATTTAACACAGTAATAGTCATCTACAATAATCACTATCAATAAAAGAGAGAACAATTGTATTTTTGTTTGCTCAAAAACTACTGGACTGATATTAAAAATTATTTTACTAGTGGAATTAATTAAGTAATTTATCACTCAGTGACTGTTTACGCGAAAGAAACCACTTGTAAAAGCTAGTGTGGTAATAAATTAGTAAGACCGACCACAAAAGGACGTGTCAATAACACATTTTGGAAGGAAATGCCGACAAATACTCTTGACACGCAACGTCTCGATTAAGCCCTTACGCTGTGGAATCCATAATGGATTCCAATTTTAAGGACATTTCCTGAATAAACGAAAAATACACACGAATGCAGGAAAAGACAAACTGAGCCCAAAGTGTACTAAGTACGTCGGCAAGTTTCGACAAATGGACGTGCGATTAACGCATTGTGCAACAAAACTGTAATACGATTTACCTTAGTTCGAATTCACGCTTGTACGGTCCCCTGAAGCTCAATCAGCGATGGGTAAATTAACATGTTTTAACAATTGAAGGAATTCGAATCGTTAAAATAAACCATTGACCCGCCGTTCTACAAAATAATCAAGATGTGCTTCGATTGTTTCGAGTCAACGGAATCACCCGCTAGTCTTCAATTATTCGAATCAGTCACTCGAAACTCCAAACCATCGGGGAACAACTAGTGAATGAATGCACCATGCGCCACAATAACTGATCGAGTCGGACTCGAGTCAAAACAAACATGCGAGAACCATCGAGATTTTCGAATAATCGAAATAATCCGAATAAAACCTCTGGCCACGCATTGGTAAGTTCGAAATAACTCTATAGTCTCTTTTTTAAACCCAGAGTCTAAAATGACATTTCAACACAAAAGAACTGGCGTCATCCCTATAGTAAATTTGACATTACTTGTGTCAATTTAGTCTCAGGGTATAAGAAACAGACGATAGTGGGAAATGAAAAATTATCATTTTTTAGGGCACCCTGATGTGGGCAGGTTAGGTTATGAAGGTTAAGGCGGGAGCGAAGCAGACCGGAGCTTACGCCTTGTACACTCTTGATCCCACGCCACATATACGCGATTTAATAAGTTGGACCGACAGATCTGTTTTTATTTATTTATTTTTTATTTTAAAGGCGTTAGTCGTAATTCGACTATGAAAGTTTCATTATAACCTACATTTACAAGTATGTCTAACGCTAGATACTAAACTAATGCTTTTATGGATGTATTGCATACAAAATTTATTAAAGTTCATTAGCCAGACAGATATGATGTTGCGTGGGTAGCGTATACCAGTGTTGTGTATACCAAGAATGTGTCTAATCTGTTTTACAGGTAAATTTAAGAGACTAAAGGCCTGTTTCACAATGTCCGAATAGGCACTACTCACTGAATAAATTCAAAAATGGAACAGAATTTGTATGAAATTATCTGCCAAGTAAGATACTCGAAACTTAATCATAGGTGGTGAAATAGGCCCTAGGTATCATAATGCGTAGCATACTCGCATGCATACGTGGGCTCAGTTGGTTTTTACCATTACAATAACTAATGGAAAACCATTTTAGGCACGTTTTGAAGGCATGTTTGTTTTTTGACATATAGACTTTTTTATGAAAAATCAAACTTGATGGCTCAGATAGCGCAGTGGTTTAGCGATTAACTGCTACGTTGCATATTTTGCATTTGAAACTCACACGGAACACATATTTGATTGGCCTATAGATAGTTGTTACGGGTGTGACTGCCTTTTCTTTGTGAGTTTCCATGTTTATGAACTCATTCACTAATGTTGTGGTTCCCGAAGAACTAGGGTAGCAGCAGCTTTTTTTAAAATGAAATAACAAAAAAATCTAATCGATCTATTGTAACATTTGTAGCCCAGTGCTGGAAATATATAGGATCAATTAGACAATTAGAGGAGCAGGGTGTATAGTCCGACATACCTCCGCTGAAAAGAGAGGATACTTCGACTAGATGGCTATTGTCTGTCTGTCTGGTCCGGGCAACTGCTCGATAGTTGCATTATAAGTTCTAATAATCTTTAATTTCTATGTGATTTAGATGTGGTTACAGAATTTACTTACCCAGTTTTATTGCTAGATCCTTGTGCGCTGAGTTCGATGTCATCTGTACGTACGTCGTTTTTCGTTTCCATCTCTGTTTATTGTATCTGTCTCTTTCTAATCGAATGTGTTGCCCTTTCTATGTACCGTTGTCTCTTTCCCACACTATTTCTATGTTTTAGGGAAACTGTATTAACATTTTCGATGAAGTACGTAGACTAGAATAGGAATGCCGCTAATTTTGTACCTGTAACAAGAAAAAAGAACATTGATACCATGTTTAAACATTAAGAACGATTTTAGCTTAAGGCCCCATCAGAGTCGAAACCTACTGGAACTATAGGTTTACTTCTGAAAGGAAAACCCTTGGTCCAAGACAAAACATAGGAGTTTAGGCTTGTATTTTTAGTGTTCCGTACCTAAAGAGGAAAGAACGGAATCCTTATTTTTTACTTTATTATATTTTTTACTTTTAATAAATTCAACAATTCTAATTAGTCGTAACTACATCTCCTTAACACGGTAATGTGTCAGTAATAAGTAAGTACCTAAGTGCTGGCTTAGATAACTTAAACATAACTTTTCTATATCAAAAAATAAACCTTTAAACGTATCATTTAGTAATTTGGTACTAATTATTTACAACCTACTAAAACTACTGAAAGATTTATCAATGGCGAAACAAACAATTTTAGTAAAGTCACACAAAAATGCACTAAAGAACCCACAGAAAGTCTCCATCCTCACAAACAGATACAAAGATTTTCATTTACGTCCCTCCATAATATACTCCTCCCTCATACCTGTCACCTTTACCAGACACCCTCTAAAGCCACGCCTGTGTTTACGAGGTATCAACGTAAAATATGAACAGATATTTACATCACATGTATATGTTTATTTGACAAAGAAAATTGAATGTGGATGGGGATTCGTGTAGACGAATCCCTTTACCTTTGCATCGATTGGGTTGCTTGTAAGGGTTACCGCGGCTGTGGAACGCAAAAAGCTACTGAAAGAATCATCATCTGCCTAGCCTTTTCCCAACTATATTGGGGTCGGCTGCCGGTCAAACCGGATTTAGCTGAATATCAGTATTTTACGAGGAGCGGCTGCCTACCAGACCTCCACAACTCATTAACTAAAAGAGAAGCTACTGAAAGAATACGGGTGGGTTTTAGCCAATAAAAGTCTGAAACTCACCTCGCTCTACCCAGAGCGAGAAAAATTAGTTAATGCCTACTGTAGTGTAGGTAGGCGAGGTTAGATGAAGTGGAAATATCTCGATGTTTGGTTGGAGTAACATTATTATATGTATCTTCTGCCAGCGGCATTTTAAATACAGTAGAGATACGAGTACATACACAGAAATCCGTAGCAAGTTTATCGTAGACACCAAAAGAGTAAGACAAACACTTTTGCAGGGATACTTTTTTTAAAGTGGAGTTTTTTGAGGAGCTCGTGGCTAAATAATAACAGCCGCACAGGTCGATCTTCAAGGTTAAGCAACGCTTGCCTAGGTTGGTCTGTGGATGGGTGACCATCTTAATATAACGAGTTTCCTCCGTGCCTCGGAAAGCACGTTAAGCCGTTGGTCCCGGCTGTCATTTGTAGATCTTTGGCAGTCGTTACGGATAGTCAGAAGCCAGTAAATCTGACTCCAGTCTTGCCCTGAAGTACCGTGTTACCCCAGTTAATGGGTTGTGGAGGTCTGGTAGGCAGCCGCTTCTCGTAAAATACTGGTATTCAGCTAAATCCGGCTTGACTGGAAGCCGACCCCAATATAGTTGGGAAAAGGCTAGGTAGATGATGATGACTTTTTTTAAAGTGGGAAACCATCAAATATTTCACCCGCTCTGAGTGGAGTGAGAGGGAGCGTCAGACTTGTACTGAATAAAACCTACACGTGTTCTTTCAGTAGCTCTTTACGCTCCAGGCGCGTTAATTCGAACAACCCAATCGCTGCAGAAGCACTTCAAAGTAGCATTTTATACAACTCTTTCAGTACTACAATAATAAGACTTGCAATTAAATTAAAGGCCTCGGGGACGCTCTCCAATATGGTGGTCCTAGTTGGATCTACCCTTCACACCACCAGAGACAGAAACAGATGGAGGAATATCATACGAATTAAATAAATGAAGCAGGGAGGTCACAACCCTCAGCGTTGAGGAGTAGGACGTAAAAAGACTTGCATAAAATATTTTGAATACAAACTGAATGTTTCACTTTATCCCTTCCCTTCAGTGCAGTTTGCTTAGTGCAGTTTGCACTAAGCAAACTGCACTGAAGTTGTAACCATTTGCATGAACTTGTACACAAAAACCGGCCAAGAGCGTGTCGGGCCACGCTCAGTGTAGGGTTCCGTAGTTTCCCGTCCGTCACAATACGTGTCCCCAACTTTTCAAAAACTGCTCGTCCCATCAAGTTCAAAATAATTTTCCTAGAAAGCCTTTATAAAGTTCTACTTTCCAGATTTTTTTTCATATTTTCTAAACTTATAGTTCAAAAGTTAGAGGGGAGGGGGACGCATTGTTTTTTACTTTTGGAGCGATTATTTCCGAAATTATTTATATTATCATAAAATGATTTTAGTAAACCCCTATTCATTTTTGAATACCTATCCAACAATATATAACACGTTAGGGTTGAAATTTAAAAAAAAATCG
The DNA here is from genome assembly GCA_030763345.1 of Mythimna separata. Lineage (NCBI taxonomy): Eukaryota > Metazoa > Arthropoda > Insecta > Lepidoptera > Noctuidae > Mythimna > Mythimna separata. The sequence continues at coordinate 13,405,479 of CM061192.1, forward strand.
CTTTTTACTTTACATGTAGGGGGGCTACCCTAATAAAACATTTTTTTCCAATGTTTATTTTTGCACTTTGTTGGCGTGATTGACATACATATTGTTACCAAATTTCAGCTTTCTAGAGCTAACGGTCATAGAGATTAAGCGAGGACGGACGGACAAACATGGCGAAACTATAAGGGTTCCGTTTTTGCCAATTGGCTACGGAACCCTAAAAACGATGTTCATCTTTAGAAACTGACTGACTGACATAATATCAACGCACAGCAGAAACTACTGAGACTAGGAGCGTAAAAGTTTCCCTTTATGACGTAGGCGATCACAAAGAGAGGATTTTCCAAAATGTACCCCCTAAAGTTATAAAACGGGGACCTAAAGTTTGTATTGAGAAACTTTTTTGTTCTTTTGCGGGATCGAAGCTGCTGGCAGAAACTATTTAAAATAATCTTACGGGTCGGTTTATAATAAGTAATCTTTAATAGGTTATTTAACTATCACACAAATAAAAAATGGCAACCACATTTTCAAAATACACTTAATATAGCGTAATCAGACTTAGGTACAATGTTCCCACTGCTGGGACTCAGGCTTTTTTAATTTAATCCTACTGATTATTTCCTTTATCTTCCTTACAAAAAGCAGTGGTGATGAAATAAATCACACAAAGTGGTGGATACTTACCCACCTGGGTTTTAACCCACATCGTACAATTCACGTAAAAACACATATCTAACTTGGTACTTAATTAAACTTTTTTACGAAACTTTTGGTTCGTGGGTTTTTGGTCTTTGTGCTCACAAATTGCTTAAATAAGTCTAAATCTTTGTTGACACTGTGTAACTCAAATACTGTTTTTTTTTACTTTGGAATTAGCTAAAGCATTGCTATACAGCATGGCAATGCCGCCAGTCTTTTAGGCACTGTTGTCGGTAATAAAACAGTGCGGAAAAGTTATGGAAAAAATATGTTTATTTAATTATTATTATTAATAGGCTCCCGTTTGACCACTATCTCGCCTGATGGTAAGCGACGATGGAGCACGCTTGCCTAGGAGTAACCTATTCACTCTTGACTTAAAGACCCCTAGGTTATATCTATCAGAAAACACAGATTCACCAAACACATCTTTTACAGATGAACCTTCTACCTAAACAATTTCAGAATTCTAAACACCTAAATTATGACAAAATTAAAGATTAATTACTCACTTTTAGACATCCACACAAACCCACAACCACATCAAACCGTATCACCACAATTCTATCAGCACCGATCGTTGCTAACACTTCAGTAAGTCCCCTATATACCTCCGTCTCTGCCGGCACCCCTGCCCTACTAGTCTGATAGGATAACGAGCAGCTATCAGTAACGGTGCTTTATTAAATAAACTATTACTCAACCATTTACTCTTGACCGTCAAATGGTCCCTTTTGTGTATCTGAATATGTAAATGCCTTTGTAGTTGCATTTGCATCTAGAAATTCAGTGAGGTCGTGATTTGAGTCACTCAGGTTTGTATATCAATTGGTATGGTCTATTCGCATGCAGATATGTCCAGTCTTTTTAGGAAGAAAGGGGCAAACGACGATTTTCCTTAGTTACAAGTATGGGTTTGGTTTCAATTATGATTATATTTTCAGGTACAATAATGGTATGTATTTTATTTGCTTTGCTAAGGGTGAATATACAAGTACCTAATAATATTTTCTGTTCTTAATTACAATTCAGAACTATTAAAATTAATAGCAACTAGAGGTTTACCGTCCATTCCATCTCCTGGAAAGAATTAAGGCTTGAGTGTCAGCAGTGAGAAAATTATACGGCTGACTATGCCAAGTCATGACAAAATATGTCTTTGCGCTAATATATTATACCATATTTAATGCAAATAAATGTCTTTGAATTTTGCTTATGCTATAGGACTAAATACAGTGTAACAATAGGAGGTCAATCGCTAATAGCGATCTTTTACCTTTGAATGGCATGGACAGAGACGAAGAAGAGATAAGCAGGTAGTCCGTAGTGGAAATGACATTAAAAGGTAATGGAGTGAATGAAAACGTGATAGTACGTAAAGCAGTAATTATTGGAATAGATAAAGGTTTACGTTAATCCCAATTAACATGGAATGAAGTTAGAAACATTATGATGACGATGAGATATAATATATTCTACTAGCTTCAGCCGGCGACTTTGCCCGCGCAAAAATAGGTATCTATGCAAACCCTTTTTGAATTTTAGAAAATCAGAGAGGATTTTCTCGCTTTCGATGAGCAATAGTTAGTTCGCTGTCTGCTCGTGTTCCATGAGCGCTCAAAAAGATATCGATGCCGGCTAGGGCCACTTCTTAAGAGGATAATACTTTCGTGGTCCTAGAACGCAAAGGGCAACTAAAGGAACATAGTTGTGGTTTTATACACTAAAAGTCTTACACTCCCGCTTTACCCAAAAGCAGGAGAAGTAATTAGATGATTTTCTACATTTAAAAACAAAAAGATCGTTACGGACCCTAAAAAAACATAGTTTTTTGCCTTACCGATGCGAATACATAGGTATAAGACCGTTTTCACATCTTCCGATCCGATATCGGTATCGGACGCCGATACGATATCGGGGTAAGGTAAATGTATGAGATATGTACCTGTCTTTCATATTGTCCGACCCGATATCGGATATCGGAGCACAGCTTTTCATACATTTTACTTACCCCGATATCGTATCGGAGTCCGATACCGATATCGGATCGGAAGATGTGAAAACGGTCTTACAGCATCGGAAAGGGGACCATAACATCAATATCCTCCGTCCGTCATAATAGCGTATCGTGACTAATTGAACAATGTCTGCGTACCAGACGAAGCCGCGGGGCTTAACATGTTGTGACAGCCCTTATTTGCATCATCTATACTAATATAATAAAGAGGTAAAGTTTGTTTTTTTTGTTTGTATGAGGTAATCTGTGGAAGTACTGGTCCGATTGCTAAATTTTTTTCACCAATAGAAAGTTGCTGTATTCCTGACTGACATAGGCTATACTTTATGTACGCAGGCGAAGCTGCGGGCTAAAGCTAGTTTTTTATAACTTGGTAGCAGGATCTGTGAGACTAGCTAGGAACATTCCATACTCCTGGCATAAAAAATAGCGTATGTGCTATTCCAGGTCATGGTGTACCCGCGTATAAAGTTCTATTGAAATCCGTTCAGCCTTTCCAGCATGAATCTATACTAGTCTATACTAATATTATAAAGAGGTAAAATTTGTAAGTTTGTATGTAGGGGGTAATCTCTGGAACTACTGGTCCGATTTGAAAAATTCTTTCAGTGTTAGATAGCCCATTTATCGAGGAATGCTATAGGCTATATATCATCACGCTACGACCCACGGGAGCGGAGCAGTAATGAAAAATGCGGGTGAAACCGCAGGGGACAGCTAGTAAGTTATTAACATATACGTACACACACACAACATCTTGCCTTTATAATATTAGCAAGGTTCTAGCTTCTGCCAACAGTTTTGACCGTATAAAAATGATTTCAAGGGAACATACTCCTGTTATACAAAGTATTCCATCTGCTATTCTATTCGTATCGTTACTAATTGAACAATGTCTGCGTACCAAACGAAGCCGCGGGGCATAACATGTTGTGACAGCCCTTATTTGCATCATTATTTATAACTCCGTAGCTGGATATGTGAGACTAGCTGCTGCCGGTGATTTCGGTCGTGTGGTATTAGAAAATTATCCCAAGGGAACATTACTTCAGCGATAAAAAGTAGTTATGTGCTATTCTAGTAGTAACAGGTCATAGCCTACCCGTGTATTAAGTTACATCACGATATTCGTTAAAATAACGTGAAGATTCTCAAGGTTTGAGAGCCCTTATAGACCGGCGAAGCACTTCTTTTATCCCGGGGATATAATTCCCTTTTGACAATATTTATTCTGCTTTGACGCGGGTGAAGCAGCTAGCAGCAGCTGGGACGTTTATAATACTTAATTATATTATTATAAACTGCAGAATTATTCTAAAGAGAGTCATTGTGATTATGAAACGCAATAGGTGACTGAAAAAGGAATATGAGTTGTAGTCATTTGAAGTCGGATACTCCTCCCTCTTGCTCTTAGTCTTCTTCCTTAATTTAGTTTGTACCCTCAATAAAAAGGCTAATTTTATCCATAATATATTGTACCGAAATCAACCAACTGTAACTACCTCACAAAAGTACTTATCCCTTAAATTACCCGCCTAAATTGGAACAGATCCCGTCCGATCATAATTTAGGTGTCTTCAAGGCTAGAGTGAATAGGCTCTTGATAAACTAGTGAGATCAATGATTGCATCACTACTTACCATCAGGTGGGATCGCAGTAAAGCACTAATTAATATCTTTAAAAAACGTACTCATTAATTAAACACATCTCTTTACGAAATGAATCAGAATATTTAATTAAACTTCAGAATGTAATGTATATGGTTTTCAGAACCACTCTGTATATACCATATACATGTAGCTATGTATATTCAACACCTGTACACAAAAGCACTTTTGAGTTTTCGGACAGCTGCGAAAATTCTCATGGAAGAAAATACATTTGCAATTTCAGTGTGAAAGTAATGCGGTTTCATTTGGTTTGGTTGGGTTTAAAATACTGTAGCGGTAGGACTTTTAACTGAGTTTTATTTTATCATTTTAGCAGAGGTATGTACTACATGTACCTATAATAATAAACGGACATACTAAATAAATGTGGTAAAACGTCTACGGAATCGATTTCAGTTACTTTAAAACTTCTTGTTTTCACTATCTCTACATATAAAGGTTGAAACAACATATGAAAGTTGAAACAGACAGACTGATTAATTTACATATTACCTACCTTTTATTTCAGAAACTACACGATTTTTGTGTGTAAATAAAATATTCTATTACTATAAGAAAGAAGCGTACACCGAAGCCTTTTTACAGTTATTTATTGGTTTAAACTTTTATGCACTAGTAAGAAACACAGTATAAAGGTGAACTTAATGCCTTAGACATTTTCTACTAGTCGACATTACAATTCAATACGAAAAGTCTTTAAGGATATATTTTATTAAAATTGCCACCTATAGCTTCTAAACGAGATGACACGCATCTGTCGCTATTAAAATAATCGATCGTCCCAATATGACCCAGATTCGAACTCCCGAACAATTTACATTCGAAGTACGCAGGTATGCTTTCTAATATCTCTATTATTGGCAGCTATTTTAATAGACTAATCATTTGTTAATTCATTTTTAGATCGACGATTGCATCAGTGCTTACCATCAGGTGGGATCGCAGTCAAGCACCAGTTTATAACAATAAAAAAAAACATATTATTTACATTTTTAAATATTTCTTAGTTAAAATAGTATCCCACCGGTATCGGTAACAGAGTCCAAGCTAGCGGTGGTCAGGGCACCAGAGAAAAGAACCTCCTAACTAATAATAGCTGGTGACTACCCCCACCCCACATGACGAAAATCTCGTGAAAGTTGAGAAAGAGAAATGCGAGAGCATACAGCGCTAGCGTAGACTTGACTGTTTTTGTGCCTATTGTCGTGACCGCCAACGGCCTGATGGGATAGGAACTAACCCTATGTGGTGTAACCAAGTGAAGCAGCGTCTAGACTGCAAGATCTCTGACGCACTATAACAGACTTAAACCGTCATCAATGGAGGGAGATTGCGCGTCCAATTTAAATTCTGGATGGTATCACACTTCAGTATTAATCATCATGTTAAATACAACTAAAAGTATTTCCACTCTGTCAAAAGATCGTAGATAGAAAGACTCCCGAAAAAAAAAAGAACACACAAAAAAGCAATACTTACATTAACACAAAAGCATCACAACACTACACAATACACACACATCACAAATTCTAAAACAGGACCCGAAATTCTAGAAAGGCGGATCGACGTCGTGCCTCAACACATGCTGAGCCGATTGTGAGGTCCAAAACTAACATGGAAGCCACCACATCATGGGTATACATGCTATTCATGAAGCTGTCAGGTTTAGAAAGAATTTATGAGCAGCGATACGTCCCCACCGGAAGGAGGGATTGATCAGCGGAGCCCACAGATTGGTCTCCCTGGGGTGGGCCAAACGGTTCCATGCTAGTTCACACTTTGGATGCCGTATGGCCTATTTATTTCTTCCTTTATTACACGGTTTTTGGGTCGTGTAAAGTGGTACAGCGTTTTGGGCTAGTTGATTAGTGGGTCCGGCTGTCGTGCGATAGGTTCTGAGTTTGATCCTCTGTCTAGAAACTGACGCACAAATGATAAGTGATATTTAATATTGCAACTTGGTTTTTAAAAACACCAATTTAAACTGGATGAGCGGGGGTATAAAGCATAACGATTCGAGTGGACCTGTCAAAGTAATTATTTTGCAAATGGTTTTTAAAAACACTTTTACACGTCTTTTTTTGTCAATTTAAGCTAGATGAAGCCGGTATTTCCTAATTCACTACCCTGAGAAGAAACATCGAAACAAATGCAGTCAAAGTCTCTTTTAAAGACCATACAATAAACATGACAAATCATAATTATGAGAATTATGCAGATTGTTGTCTGAGACGGTCTCTTAAGTAAAGAAGCACACAGATTTGAGTGGACCTATCAAAGTAATTGTAGGCTTAACGAGTTTCCTCCGTGCCTCGGAAAGCACGTTAAGCCGTTGGTCCCGGCTGTCATTTGTAGATCTTTGGCAGTCGTTACGGATAGTCAGAAGCCAGTAAATCTGACTCCAGTCTTGCCATGAAGTACCGTGTTACCCCAGTTAATGGGTTGTGGAGGTCTGGTAGGCAGCCGCTCCTCGTAAAATACTGGTATTCAGCTAAATCCGGCTTGACTGGAAGCCGACCCCAATATACTTGGGAAAAGGCTAGGCTAGGCAGATATCAAAGTAATTGTAGCCTATGTTGATGAGTACGCTTGAGAGTCTGCAATAATCATATCCTTAGCAGCAGTTCGGGTTAATTACTTCCGATAGGATCAAAGTAAAAATACGGACGGAGATTTCTTGAAGCAGGTTCTCAAGAAATTTTACGATGGGCAAAAATATGATATTATAATTGTAATGACTTCAATACAGCCACTTTGAAAGGTTAAGAGGTTTTGTTTTTGGAAGGGGAATCATCAGAATGACTTCTCCCGCTCTTGGGCGGAGCGGGAGGGCGTGTCAGACTCTTACTGACTAAACCTCACCCCATTCCTTCGTTGCCTTCGATCTTGGGAAAGGTTAAGAGGTAAGTCTGTCAGAAAAAATGGTGCTATTTGCACATTCCAAAGCATAGATCTTATGGAGAAGAATGTGCAAAAAACTCCTTGGACACTCTTGTCGATCATGTTATATATTACAAATATCTCAGTTATACGTTTTCTGTCGCTACTACGAGTATGGGAGAGCAATGTAAATAAAGTCACGAATAAAAATTAAGAAAAAAAAAACAAATTCTAAATATAGTGAGAGTCTTTATAAGTTCCAAGATTACCTAATTGTTGAACAAAAATTAATGCTACTGATAGAGACGTAGGTAAATCCGCTGCCTGAAGCTAATACAGAATGTACTGACTAATGTCAAAGTCAAAGTCAAAATATTTTTATTTCACATAGGCCTACATGGGCACTTATAAAACGCCGACTAGTGCACGGTTCCAAATTGGTCGTTTTCTATGGAGAAGAACCGGCAAGAAACTCCATGGTTACTCTTTTCAAAAAAATATTGGGTTTACAACATTTCCATATTACAATACAGACACTTATGCGAGGACAGTGTAGACCAGTCAATATTGCACCCAAAACCACAATAAAGATAAAATTAGTCAAAAACTGGGTTTAAAAAGGTAGTAATTAAAATCTGTAGTCTACAGTGCCCACTCATTCACATTATACAAAAGAAGCTATTTAAATATAAGAACAAAAAAAAACAATAACTTCGTCTATCGTATAGTAGAAAATTATCCTAATGCAACAAACTCCCTCACAAAAAGTATTCTATGTGCTATTCCAAGGTGCGGTCTACGCTTGTATCTTTCAGCTTAAAACCGTTCAGTTAGTCGAGCGTGAAGATATAACATCATCATCTGCCTAGCCTTTTCCCAACTATATTGGGGTCGGCTTCCAGTCAAGCCGGATTTAGCTGAATACCAGTATTTTACGAGGAGCGGCTGCCTACCAGACCTCCACAACCCATTAACTGGGGTAACACAGTACTTTATGGTAAGACTGGAGTCAGATTTACTGGCTTCTGACTATCCGTAACTACTGCCAAAGATCTCCAAATGACAGCCGGGACCAACGGCTTAACGTGCTTTCCGAGGCACGGAGGAAACTCGTTATGTTAAGATGGTCACCCATCCACAGACCAACCTAGGCAAGCATTGCTTAACCTTGAAGATCGACCTGTGCGGCTGTTATTATCTAGCCACGAGCTCCTCAAGTGAAGATATAACAAACATACAAATATAAACACTCACAAACTTTCACCTTTATGATATTACAGTAATGTAATTTTTAGCCACATTTTCCGGCGGTTTCTTACCCCTGACCTATATATAAAAACCATGGATTTTCCGGGATGAAAAAGGTCTACGAATGAACGATAACGTAGGTTTGTATTAGTAAAGGTTTATTCGTAATCGGCTGAGTGCTCGTACAAACAACCACTTTTTATGTATCTACTAACTAGCTTACTCGACAAACGTTGTTCTGCCATTCAAAACATAAAAGAAAAATCTGAGGAGTTGGGGAAGTAAGGTAAAAAAAAATAAAAAATGAAAACTCTAAACTAACAAAAGAACAACTAACTAAAAACCATTTTAGTTGGTTTTTAGTTAGTTGTTCTTTTGTTAGTTGGCGTATAGCTTGGCGTTAAAAGACTTTTCAACATCGCTGTCGACTGGTAATATGCCCAAAAGACTGTCGGTATTACCATTCTGTATGGCAATGCTTATCCTCTGTCCGAGGTAGAGCCAGCCCTTGGATCACGCGAAGTGTCAACAAAAGGTTTCGAAAGATTTTTATACAACTACAGCCGTCTTCCCGTCTGATTATAATTTGGGTGTCTTCAAGACTAGAGTGAATAGGCTCTTAATAAACAAGTGCGCCTCACCATCAACGAATGCACCACTGCTTATCCTCAGGTGGGTTCGCACCTCCGCTTTAAATTATTGCGGACCCCACGATCTGAGAGTTTCAACCTCAAACGGTTACTTATACATTATTTATACATATGACGAGGAAGAGTACCTAAACCACAACTGAAGTCACACAGGTGAGCGGTTGTAGTCAGGAAATTCTGAAAATCTCGCTCCACTTAGAACGATATACCTACCTACTAATTATAGTTAGACAAGGGTTTTAAAAATATATAAATACTTGTAAAATTTAAATTATATTAGACCTTCAGTAATTAAACTTACTTTTGGTACATTAAAAACAAAATACAATCATGAGTGAAAATGGAAAATCCCATGGAATTTTTTTCACTCACGTATCTAAACAAAAATAGACAACACGGCAATAAACAAAAATTTAAACCTAATCAAAAACAAACACTCTTCATTTAAAGTAAATGACACAAATCCATTAAAAACTTTCTTTTCGAATTTTCTTCTTTATATTGTAATTGTTTAGTGGTGACATTTTTAATTATTTCTAGTTAAGCACTTGTTTTCTCATTGGAATTTGTATTTGTTTAATTAATTTTCAGGTGCTACTCTATTCAACACTGTGGTGCTCTCTATAGGTATTAAATGTTGTGGCAATTTTACGTATAATTAAAAATAATTCAATTTAAAAAATTGAATTTATAATAATATTACCTAACAAAAGTAACATCATATACTCTTTTTCTTTCTTTCATAAGTATCTGTAACCTATGTTTACAAATAAATCTGAATACTAATCTTACACATAACCACCAAAACCAATGAAAAATGTAACGTCGAAACTCAGAAATATTCCCTTCATAACAATGAACGAACATCACTCAAACTTCATCAAGCCACGAGAGAAACAAATCAATGCAACAGAAAAACAAAACACACACACTACCAAATAAACAATAGGTTTCCCCACAAAATAACTACACAGAAAAATAGCTTAGAAAACCACCTTTTTACCTATGGAAATAAATATCAAAATATAAACAAGTTTCAGTGAAAAACTTACAGTTTTTAACTTCGTGTAGTCAGGGAGAGAGTTTTTATGGAGGCGATGGCACTGTTATGTGGATTCCACCCTTATGGGCAAAGGAGAGATAGCAGACAGCCTCCTGGACCGCGCATGCGTACCACAGGTGTCGTCCTGCCACCCCCTACTATGGGTAGGTTTTTTTCGGTGATAAAAGGACGAAATAAGTCACTATTTGAGATTTTATATAGAGAGTATTTTTATCTGTATTTTGACTTTTGATTACAAATATTTTAGTGGACATCAAAACATACTATAAGTTATCTCATTTCCTTATTAGTCATCGCCGCCTCGTTCCAGTGCTCGGCAAAAGGCTGAAGAAACACAAGTTTTATTCAGTAAAAATCTGAGACGCCCCCTTGCTATACTCAGAACGGGAAAAGTTACTTGATGATTTTGTCACGTCAAAAAAGTTGTTGATTATTAAATTCTACCCTCTCTATCCTCATTATGTGCATGAAACGCAACCCTATTTTTTTAATTTAACCTATCACATACCTGCGAAACGAGAATCAATAGTAAAACAATAACAGCGCGGTCTCATAGGACCTGTCGGGGATTCATGAATTAATGGAATTCAGACTAACTTCAATATTCCAAGTCATGCCTTTAAAATCGACTCCACCTCAACTCATCAAATTCCTTCCACCAAATCACAAGACGTACAAGCGTTGCGCCACTTTTAGGTACATGATAGAAATCCCACCCATCCGCACAAAGGATTTGAGAAACATATTTATAGTTCGTACAGCTAAGGAGTGGAATTCCTTGCCGGAGTCTGTTTCCTGATAACTACAAGGGGTCTAAAGACAGACCTACTTAGTTAAAATAATTACTCCTAGGCAAGATTGCTCACATCTTCGCTTACCATCAGGTGAGATAGTGGTCAAACGCAACCTAACAGTAAAAAAAAAATCTTTTAATCAGACTTGGAGTATAAGCCTTAATGTAGTTTGTCTATCTGTCCACAATATAAAGGCTCATCTCTGACTGAATATGGACGCTATGGTACTTGTACAATTACTTAATCTGTGCTATGGCGAACTACAGCCAATAGGTATTTAGATAAATAACAAAATTAATCAGCACTTAGATAATGTCGACACTATCTCACTTCATAGTGGAGCCTCGTGATAGCTACAGATGATAAAACAAAAACGTAAATTGCAGGTCAGTGTCACTGGTCATATTACCTAGGTTGATTTACACAATTTTAGCTATTTGCTGCTGCCTTCAAGGCTAGAGGGAATAATTGTTCTTCTTCCACCTGGCGTTAATCCTGGCTATTGCCAAGGATCACTTACTCCACTTTGCCCGATCTTCAACATCCTTTTCAGTCAGGACATTGACTCTCATGTCGGACTTGACGACTTCCAGCCAGCGCTTGCGAGGGGGACCACGGGACCTAGCGCCAAGGACAACGATATTCATGCATGTCCGACCAACGTACTCCATAGGACGGCGCATGACGTGGCCATACCATCCCAGACGACACTCTTGCAGTTTTCCCCCACGTCACGGACACCAAGACTACCTCGGATGAATGAGTTGCGTATGTATATATCTGCCCCTTGAGCTTCGGAGGCATTTTGCGGTCGCATACAGGGCCCGTTACCTCTCGCCCAAGCTGCGCCTATACGTGCTTGGACATTCTCGTCAACGTTGCAAGGCTAAAGCGAATAGGCTCTTAATAAACTAGCGCGTCCCACCATCACCGATTGCATCACCGCTTACCATCAGGTGGGATCGCGGACAAGCACTAGTTTATGTTAATTTTTTTTTTAATATAAGCTTCTGCCAGCGGCTTCGTCCGCGTGAATGTTGGTTGGGGATGTGAAGTCGAAGTCAAACATAAATTAGCCTATGTCCTTGTCCATTCTTTGTCCATTCTTGATATCCAAGGATAGACATAATCTACTTCAGATGAACCCGATTAACGTTTGAATCCCCAACCGGTCCTATGAGACCGCGCTGTTATTGTTTTACTATTGTGTCTCGTTTCGCGGGTATCTGAGTAATTAACCGATTTTTTTCATTAAAGTCGATTCAATAGTATAACCGTGAAAGCGTAACAGAACATAATAATATCAACGAATCTTATACGAGTACCATATCCCATGATATCCTCATGAAGGCTTTCAAGAAAAATATCTTCATATCATCTTATGGGGACGTATCGTAAACCTATAGTAATGTGTATTACCTTCATACAATATCAAAACACCTTATATTCTTCTCAAAACTTTGAACTCTACCTCGTTTAAAACAAGGTTGAAATTCAAATGTCTGTAGCTAATATTAAAAGTTTAACGACACTTTCGTTTTCAGGAACGTCGAGATGGATGAATTTGGACTTTAGTGTTATTAAGATTAAGTTGAATTTTATTTGGTGTTTGGTCAGTTGAATTCCGTAAATGTTTCCAATGACTGCAATTTGCTAGATGTCTTTGTAGTGTACCCTTTGAATGGTATCATCCATTGCTTTAATTATTTACTTGGGTTTAAACGGTTTCTAAGATCTTTTGCTGAAAAGATTGAGGAATTTTCAGGAATGGTATGATTGAGATGGGTGTTTAATCTTAAATATTTAGGAACTTTTCAAAAAAATATTTCTATGTGTAGTAGATTTATTGATAGAAGCTAAATATTTATGCTAAAAAGTCGATAAAGAAGAATAAAAATAAGCAGCAAAAATATTTTTCCAAAAAAAATCCAATTGGCTTCTGAAATATTGAACACAAAAAATGCAAAATACTTTAAACTGGGATATTTGTGCCAAAAGAAATTAAAAATAACAAAATGCAAAAAAAAGTGTAGGTACACAAAAATGTATAAAACTAAATGTAGTTAGTTATCCTATTATGTCCCACAACTGGGCGAAGGCCTCCCTCTCCCTTTTCCACACACGTCCATCCTCAGGTATTGCGGCCCAGTCCCTCCGATAGTTGTCCAGTTCATCTCTCCACCTTCGCCTTGGTCTGCCACGATGTCGCCTTGCATTTAATGGGACCCAAAAAGAGGCTCTTTTAGACTTTTGGGTACAGAACCCTAAAATACTCTACAATGTAGAATTTTCACGATGACTCTTTTTTTTAAGGTTTTTTTTGAGATCATCAAAATGACGTGTTATACCTACCTACCTCTACTAAAACCACTCCTGTGCCTTTTTTACACGAAGACTCCTTGCGATATGCTCTATGCTTGGAAACTAAGAAATACAAGTGTGCATAAGCGAAATCGGCCTTGAATTGTTCCCTTCAGGAGACTCAGGCCTCCTCTCTATGAGAGGGAATGGGCCATAATCCACCAAGCGGGCCCAATACGATTTGATGAATGTCACATTTTTATTTCTAGGACATAATCTATACACATAGTAATGCACCTGGCCGGGTTTGAACCCGCGACCTACAACTCGTTACTCGGGGCAGTTACTACTGGGCCACCACTGTTCTAATTATGATCTGATAATTGTGCATTGTATCTAGTTAATTTGCATTTCTAATTGGTAATCTAGGTCTTTAATCGGTTTTGAACAAACACAACGGTTGCATTTTGTACCACACTGGTATTTGCAGTAGTTGTCAATAAAGAGTGACATAATGAAAATATTATTAGTAGGTTTTATATCTGCTATATTTATATTATTATACAGTACGTATTACATTTAAATTTCTAAATCGTTTGATACTTTTAGAGCACTCATATAAAACCTCATATGCATTAGGACAGTGTTTCGCATATAGTTTGACTCGCAAAAATACTGTTACCTCATAAAGTTAATCATTATCATCATCTCAGCCGAAAGACGTCCACAGCTGCTGTCCAGCTGTGGATGTCCATAGGTTTCCCCCAAGCGTTGTCACAACGACCGGTCCTGTACGTCTAGCATCTATCGGATTGCTGTTTTTTAATTAATACAAAAAAATGCATTGCCGTGGTCGAGTACTGGGCCAGGCAAGGTATATCTAACTTCGACACGCTAAGAAGAAGAATTCATAATTGAATCAATGTCCATTTTGAGCACCATTCATAGATACATAGAGTTATAAAAACTCAATACCTATTTCCAAAAATTTAGTGTCATTTTTTAGATACAACACAAACGCTGCTTGTGAATATTATTTACTAGCTTCCGCCCGCGACTTCAACCGCGCGCAATTCAAAAATTCAATTTGTTTGACAATTTAAAAACAACGCTCCGCTCCTTTTGGTCTTAGCGTAATGATATATAGCCTATACTGCCAAGGTAGCGTGGCGCGTCGGACACGCCAACATCTGCCGCCTGCTGGAGCGCAGGGCCACTTCTGCACCACAAGCCTTCCTCGATAAATGGGCTATCGAACACTAAAATATTTTTTCAAATCGGACCAGTAGTTCCTGAGATTAGCGCGTTCAGACAAACAAACTCTTCAGCTTTACCTTATATTTTTTTTAGTTTTTTGATGACATGCGCGTATTAGAATCAGGAGGTAACTGTATGGATATATATATTTGTATCTACCCACATGTTGTTCAAATGTCAAGATGGAAAACGATTATTTACTGTGTGTAAAGTTCCTACTACTGTGTTCCTATGACTGGTGTGTAAGGAAAGGGTTTTATGAAGAAAAGCACAGAAAGACAAGACTAAGTATTTATTTTAAAAAGGCTTGTCAATTAGTCGAATAACTAGCTGCTTGTTCAAAACTAGGTCTCGTGGAGAAGAACAAGCAAGAAACTCCACGGTAGCTTATTTATAGCATTTTTAAATACACATTTTACAATATCATTAATTATAGTTGGTCACAATAACATAATTAGAAACAAAAGTCACAGTATGACACATACACAGAATCGATATAATATTATTCAACTTACGTGAGCTTTGGTACTCTGTAATGGTCTATTGCTGGATAAGAAGTAAGGGGCTTTCATAGGAATTGCATCGTTTTTATAGTAAAGTGTCGACCTGTGGGTTGACAGGTTGACACTTAAACGTCACCTTCTACAAATCCATACAATATCCCGCTACCTTCTACAAATCTCAGATTGTCACAAAAGCAATTATTGATTCAGACAACTTAATAAATTAAAGTAGCAATATAAAATACAAGACTTGTTCCAAAGATCATTAATAATTACATAATAATTTATAAGATTATCATCAATAGGTCTTTTTATATGTTTATCGTTTTATACTTGTAAACACAACAATAATTTTATTGTTCTTGGTAGGTACTTCAATATTAGTTTCAAGCTACATAAATGTTACCAATGTATAAAATACAACTAAAAATATAGTGAAAAATGAAAATCCATGATTTAATTAAGTCATAAATAATGTTGAATCTAACACGGCCATACTGACAGTACTTTGTCCTCAAAGTATCTATTTACAACTGTTAAACTGCTTTGATGTGAAAATAACAATAACATAATTATTCAGTGAGGTATTATTATAAAATATCTAAGTGTCAAACAATGAGCTTGAAATAAGTTGGAATAAAAACAGTAACAAGACTATTTTACGTAATTTAGCTTTCTTTACATTAATTCGGTACTTTTATATTTGCAAAATATGGAAACCAAATTACAAATAAATATACACAATGCTACTATTGTACTACTAATTACTTGTACCAAGACATGATCATCTCCTTCAATAATACTGAGAACAGAAATTTACAAGTTTACTAAAATAGTTTTAGTTAGTTCTAATTGAACTTTAGAGTTTTTTTATTATACTGTAAATAAAATATGGTACTTATATAGTTAGTTGATACTAAAATATCATTGCAAGATACACTGACATGTCAATCACATTCACCCGCTGCTAGTGAGATAACTGACATTGAATAAAAAGTTTACCAGCGAATCATTGAGCCAAATACATAGCCACGCTAATAACATTCACCTGCTGCCGGCGAGACCTATTAGCGTCAAATAAGAGGCCTAGCAGCTAAAATTTGAGCCAAATACCTAGTCACGCTAATCACATTCACCCGCTGCTGGTGATATTTATATATTAGCGCCAAATATAAGGCCTAGCAGCTAATACTTGAGCTAAATATAGCTGTCACGCTAATCACATTCACCTGCTGCCGCCGGTGAGATCTATCTATTAGCGCCAAATATAAGGCCTAGCAGCGAATAAGTAATAACTAAATGACTAAATCATTATAACAGCTATGCTGATTCCGCTCACTTAATATAGGTCAAATTAGACTAGTCAACAGTATGTTACAGAAAACAATTTCTCTTCACATGTTGGCTTGTTATAACTTACTACTCGTCTTAGATATCATTTAACCTAAATATCATGAGAAAAAGAACTTCTAGTTCTACAACTATTTATCGTTTTCTCTAGGATGACTATCCAAGTGAAATCTAAAGTAATATTTATGAGTTATCAAATTAACTGGAAAATCAATAATTACATCTTATTTTACAGTGGATTCAAAGAACTAACCGGTTTTAGTAACATTACCATAGCTCGGTCTACCTGACAATATTATCGCAAATTTTTCTGTACCCCCTAACACGTTTATTTGTAAGTTTCGTATCGTAAACGTATCGAGTTAACGATACGATAACGCAATACAATTAACGTCGGAAGTACGAAGCTATTTCGTAAACGTATCGAGACCGCGATACGATTAAGTTAGTGACGACATACTAATATAAGTAAGGATGTACAAAATTGAACGAATTGATTGAATGTTTCGTTCAAAAACTATATACGTATTTAGTTCTTAGTGATTTTAGGGCCTTTAAAACTTTAAAACTGTTCAAATTTTGATGCAATATAGAAACTGCAGTAAAATTTATTATTAATTCATGAATCCCTGACCGGTCCTACGAGACCGCGCTGTTATTGTTTTACTATTGTGTCTCGTTTTGTGGGTATGAGATAGGTAGTTAAGGTAAGTGTTATAATTATTTCATTATTATTAAAACTGTGTTTAGTGGACTGTATTCCTAAACGAACGACGCATAATCCTTGACACTTTTGATGCGAAGCTCATTCAAGGTCAACTTTGTTTTATAGTGTACTTTTATTTGTTTACATTTAAAATTCTAAAACATAAGCTAAAACTTTTTGGTACTTAAGGCTTTACTATTTTTATTTGTTCCTACATTACTTTATGTTTTAGGCTGATCCTTTTGCTTGATCTTAGATTGGATTTATCTTTCAATTCGCGACATAAAAACAAAAATGCTTCCTCTCTCTACGACGAAATATAATATTAAATTCTGTATCGTTTAGGTTTTGTAGATTAAAATTTGCCATATTTTTTTGAGGAAATTTCTACTTGAGACTTCTCCGTAATCATAATAGTAAATTTGAAAAATTAGTGTTCTAAAATAAATCACACACGATCTCTTCGTAATTTCTATTTATTATTTTATATTTTTAGCATATTTATGTATTTTATTATTATTAGCAACTTATTTGTTCCGATCGTTATTTATTTATTATGCAAACCTACCACATGTTTCCTTTTGACCCAAAGGTTGGCTGGTAGAAAATGCCTTGTTGCATTAAGTCCGCCTATGTACCACTACTGTACATAAAGTTAAATAAATAAATAATTGTACACTCCACAATGTCGAGGGGTGCTTCTAGTTAATCTAAGCATTTTCTAACAAAATTTATCAACTCAATCACTTCAATAATTATTTCATGCTCCCAATAAACTCTCACTGCCAAATTTATAGTGACAAAACTTTCGAGAAAGCCAGCCTTCGGTCAGTGGGTAGCCTTAGGGGCGGATTTCGACAATGACGATACTAAACATTTGCTCAAGTTTACGTTACGGATTCGATACGAAATGAACTTGACATTATTCATGCTCACAACATCAGTTAAAATAACGCACTGAGGGCGCTGTTCATGTTTTCATACAAAATGAACACGTTAACGATACGAATACTTTTTCGCAAGTTGTTCGTGCTAGAGGTATTGAACCTCGAATGTTCTAATTACTACTATACTTTTACATATTTTGAAATGGCCACTTAGACCAGTACCTACTGGACATGACTAAGTCAGTGACATTTATTATTTACTTCAGACCACAACATAGGTATTTTTAAAGTTAATAATTACAAATAGATAATTATTACAAACTGTTACACCTGCTATTAGTGATATCTGAATTAAAATTGAGGTACTAACTCAGATTTTTTTATTTGATTTCGGAAACAACCTATGCTTCTGACTAAAACTGAGGGTACATTTAATTTACTTTTTCAACTTTATCAGTTACTATTGCAGTTATTCTTAAAAGCCAATTAAGTAACAAAATTTTTAAACACCAAAATAAAATTTAATTATTTTTTGATAAATCAAAATTAATCATAAAACTTTTGTTTACTTTATTGTTTCACCTCAACTTATAATTTCAATAAATAAAACGACTACCTATGAACTGCTAGTACGCTGTAAATCCTTCTCAATTTTAATTTTATAAAACTAGCTGACTCGGCAAACGATCCTTTGCCATATAATTTATTTCTTGTGAATATGTTGGTAGTCTTATAAAAATATAAATAAAATATCTGCCCTACTTATCTAAATACCCTATGCTAGCCTATGCTACCCTACCTAATCTATACTATCCTACGCTATCTTCCTACTCTATAATACTAAACTATTGACTGTATTAAGTTATTTATTTTTTTCGCTAACCAACTTTTAGATTTCGATGTGATACCAACATCGGTTTTCGTTATAAGTTGGCTTTGCTTAAAGTATTACCATTTTGCTTCAAATAGATGGCTGTCTAAGGTGGCTTAGATACGGACTACCCCGTTTTTTAGACTTGGACAACTACTTATCCGCAAATAATATCTATGTACCTACAATCTTTTTGTACAAGTTTCTACCTATGACTGTACAATTCATGTACTCTGTCATGTTCCTGGTAAACGAATTGGAAATTATTCCTAGTACTTTGTATAAGGTACAATTTTACGTTTGTACATAAAAACTCTTTACGACGTTTAAGATACTCGACGTCAGATATTTCATCATCTGGAGGATGATAGATAAGACGAATCTTTAAAAAGAAATAAAATCAATGCCAACAAAGCTCTACCTTTGGAAACTACACATACTTTGTAGATATAATTTTACCAGTGCTGATGAAACAGCTGGAAGATCCATAGCTCGCTGGATCTCAACGCAACTTGTAGATTTGCTGAGCCGTTGTCCAGGGTGGCATGGCGACTTGTAGACTTGACGTCGGGTCGTCTCCAACGGCTTCAAAAGTTCACACAATGCTCCAACATAGTTCATGAAACAAAATACAATACATTAAAAATCGGTTATGTAAGCCAGAGCCCTATCCCACTTCTGATATTAGAATCAGGAGGTAACTGTATGGATATATATATTTGTATCTACCCACATGTTGTTCAAATGTCAAGATGGAAAACGATTATTTACTGTGTGTAAAGTTCCTACTACTGTGTTCCTATGACTGGTGTGTAAGGAAAGGGTTTTATGAAGAAAAGCACAGAAAGACAAGACTAAGTATTTATTTTAAAAAGGCTTGTCAATTAGTCGAATAACTAGCTGCTTGTTCAAAACTAGGTCTCGTGGAGAAGAACAAGCAAGAAACTCCACGGTAGCTTATTTATAGCATTTTTAAATACACATTTTACAATATCATTAATTATAGTTGGTCACAATAACATAATTAGAAACAAAAGTCACAGTATGACACATACACAGAATCGATATAATATTATTCAACTTACGTGAGCTTTGGTACTCTGTAATGGTCTATTGCTGGATAAGAAGTAAGGGGCTTTCATAGGAATTGCATCGTTTTTATAGTAAAGTGTCGACCTGTGGGTTGACAGGTTGACACTTAAACGTCACCTTCTACAAATCCATACAATATCCCGCTACCTTCTACAAATCTCAGATTGTCACAAAAGCAATTATTGATTCAGACAACTTAATAAATTAAAGTAGCAATATAAAATACAAGACTTGTTCCAAAGATCATTAATAATTACATAATAATTTATAAGATTATCATCAATAGGTCTTTTTATATGTTTATCGTTTTATACTTGTAAACACAACAATAATTTTATTATTCTTGGTAGGTACTTCAATATTAGTTTCAAGCTACATAAATGTTACCAATGTATAAAATACAACTAAAAATATAGTGAAAAATGAAAATCCATGATTTAATTAAGTCATAAATAATGTTGAATCTAACACGCGCAAATAAACGCTTTTTCTTCCTTTCAGTTTCAGAGTACCACGTGACCGATGGGCAGTTCGCCGCTGACGTGACCAGACACTTCGTACCAATCAAGTTCGACTCTATAAACCGTGGCTTGTGGAACGCCACGGATTGCTTAACCAATCTCCTCAATTGCTGGGAGCTTGTCAAGTTTGTATTTTTTTTATATACAATGTGGATATGACAATATCTTGCCATGAAGTGCCGTCTTACCCCAGTTAATGGGTTGTGGAGATCTGGTAGGCAGCAGCTCCTCGTAAAATACTGGTATTCAGCTAAATCTGAATCGACTGGAAGCCGACCCCAATAAAGTTGGGAAAAGGCCAGGTAGACGATGTGAATATGACAATAAATGAATGCACTGGCAACACTGATCATTATGAATAACTTTTAGTATGGGACCAACCCCGAAATCGCGAATAAAAATTCAGCTGTTCCTTTTATTTACGTTTATATATGTCGACAAAATGTACGAGACAGCTGAATTTGAATGACGCCAGTTCTTTTACATTCGCGACGTCGTGTTGCCAATGAGTGCACTTGTGTGCAGATTTACGCGCCCACGTCCGATAATCGGTGACCGATTTTTTGCAGCTGAAAAATAGAACAAAGTTGCAATAGTGCGACGCACACGTCCTACAAAAAGTCGGTAGGATTATAATTTGTGACGATTATCTGTCCTACAAAAAGTCTGATGTGGGCGGGCAGCGTTATTTCAACCCAGATTAATCAAGTACGCAACTTGGTTAATCATCATCTGCTTAACCTTTTCCCAACTATATTGGGGTCGGCTTCCAGTCAAGCTGGATTTAGCTGGATACCAGTATTTTACGAAGAGCGGCTGCCTACCAGACCTCCACAACCCATTAACTGGGGTAACACGGTACTTCATAATCTGGTTTGAAATTGACCACTGAGATCAAAATTCAGTCAGAAGGATGGTTACTATTTTTTTTTTATAGGGCTGACATTCTGTGCTCATACACAAAGTACAAGACAACTATATGTGGTTTCTGGAGGGACAATTGCCACGACTTTTATGGAAGACTTGACGGTAAGTTATCATCATCATCATCATCATCATTTCAGCCGAATTCGAGTCTGAAAACATATGTCATTATTGTTGTATTATAAAGCTGTTCGGTTCAAATTAAAATTAATTTTATACTTTCGACATTTTTCCTTCTAATAAGTCTATTATCCTTCCAACAGTAAGATCAATTGACTAACTAATACATCGGGTGTGTCTAACATCGACGCACAAACAAATACCATGGATCCAGTACATGATTCTGGACCCTCAGTGGTGGAACTTTTCGTTGGCTTTTTCCTAATTTTTTCAACAAAAACTGTATATTTTACAATTTAAACTACATAAAATAATCAACCCGTACGACATTTTTAATTTAAAAAGTAATGATTTGTACGTAATTCTAACATTTTTTTTCTAAAAATGTTAGAATTACGATTTTACGTGTACGTGTTTTTTTTTAAGAAAGACAAAAATTACGAAAAATTACAACACTGTGGGGTCCAGAATCATTTTATACGATCCATGGTACATACTTGTGCGTCGATGTCTGACACCCTGTACCTACATCAGAGTTTATCTATAATGTTTATTGTAAATGTGAAATGTCGAATTGAAATGTCTACTTAGTTAGTAAACATTTCAATTCGACAATTATGATTTATTTATACAAAACAAATGCATAAACTCTAATACCTACTATAAATTATTACTGTATATTTATAACCACTAGCGCCATCTATCGCTTAAAGACAGAAGTCGAACGATTTATGAATATTTTCTTTAAAAATCATTAGAATATTTTGTTATAGACAAGGTTTTTTTTAAATTGTTATAAACTAATGCTTGACTGTGATCCCACCTGATGGTAAGCAGTGATGCAATCGTTGATGGCGAAGCGCACTAGCTTATTAAGGTTCAATTTTTAAATAACCTCCTTTAAAAGTTACTTACGTCTTTTTTTGATTAAGCATGTTCGTGGCCAGATCTTACGATTGATAATTTCATTATGTGACCAGCCATTTCATGAAATGGTGTTATATTAACTTTTCAAAACCATTATGCGTTAATTTTATGATATAGTCAAAAAATACGGATAATATTGTAAAATAGTTATGTTGTCCACCAGTAGAGTCCACTGTTCCTATTCCTATATGTATTCTTGTTTTCTGCTACAAAATTATGCTTTTGTTCTATCAAAAATACTAATTGTGTACTAAAATAAGAAAGAAAGAAAGAAAAATGTTTATTTGGAACACATAGACACACACAATGACACAACGTAGAAATAACAAACATATTTAAAAAGAAAGAAAAGAAAACTAGCACAGTACACACTGTGCTAGTTTTCTGGCTGCCAAATACGAGTATGTCCAGTTCTAGATGCTCTTCTGGGTGATTTAAAAAAACACAAGGCGGATGGACTCATTAGACTCCATCATCATCATCATCATCATCCTCTCAGCCGAAAGACGTCCACCGCTGGACATAGGCCTCCCCCAAGCGTCGCCACAGCGACCGGTCCTGTGCGTCTCACATCCATCGGATTCCCGCGAACCTCGCCAGGTCGTCGGTCCACCTTGTGGGAGGCCTTCCAACCCCATCATCTCCTTCTAACCTAACCTGTCCCAGCCGGGGTACCCTAAGTCCCTTAATAATTGTAAAAAGTCTATTAATATTTGATTAAAGTTTAGGAAAAATTACAGAAAATAGGTGTTTAAAGTGATGATATGTTTTCAGGTACCTATGGAGGAGAATATACATTGTTTGAAGGCTATTGCTTTAGCGATGGCTACCAGACATGGACTTAGTCAAATTGTGTGAACTGTACTAATTATACGCATTTGTAATTATTATGTTTGTTTTATTTATTATATTTAAGTCATTTAACGGTGTATGTAGTAAGAAATCATCATCATCTGCCTAGCCTTTTCCCAACTATATTGGGGTTGGCTTCCAGTCAAGCCGGATTTAGCTGAATACCAGTATTTTACGAGGAGCGGCTGCCTACCAGACCTCCACAACCCATTAACTGGGGTAACACGGTAATTCATGGCAAGACTGGAGTCAGATTTACTGGCTTTTGACCATCGGTAATTAGTGTTAAAAATCTACAATGACTACAGCTTTGCATGTAGTAAGAAATAATCTTGATAATAACATTCTTGATATTCAACACATCCAGAACCTTTCTGCCACATCGACCATCTGTCCTGCGACCATTCAGTTTAAGTCTTATTATATCTAGGTACTGGTACACACTATTATCAAAAGACTGCTGCTTTTCCACAAAGAGTCATAAAAATAGTAAGTTTTAAGTAGGGTTGCCACGTCCTTATCTGCTGTCGTTACTTTGTCGAAATGAAGGCCTATTTAGACGGAGAGGGTTACTCGTCTAGAAACTAACTAACTTGATAATAATATCTATGTTCATACGGAGAGGAACTCCTATGCTGGTATTGCGTTTGTATGGATAACTAGCTGCGCCCCGCGGTTTCACCCGCGTAAGTTTCGATTCCGTGGAAATATCGGGAAAAAGTAATAGCTGTTGACCGATTGCGATGAAACTTGATGGGTAGGTACATAGATGTTACCTTTTTAGGTGACAGTTGTGGGTAAAAAGGGTAAAAAAGAAAGAAAATAAAAATTTAATGTAAATACCTATAAAGAATCATTGCAAGGCTTCTCTGTAAACTATATTAGACGTGCTATTCGTCTGAAGCAAAATATATTGATTTTCCGGAGATCCCACGCGAGACAGGCTAACGTATAGTTGCCCATGAGAGAAGCACTCTTTTCTTAAGTCGATGCCGACCAGTGAAAATGTTTGTCCCTGGGACTTATTAATTGTTATAGCAAATGATACTTTAACCGGGAACTGAAGCCTCTTAAATGATATTGGCAAATCTGTCGGTATCATTGGAATACGCGGAATGTGTGCGAGCTGTCCGGCTGCGGGCCCGGTGATGATGGTGGCTACAATGAACGGTTCGCGTATTGCATTTTTATACTTGTTATAACTTCGAAATTAAATGTCCGATTCGAATGAATTAAAAAGTATTTTTTACACCACCTGCTCGATAATGGCCCTATTATGTGTCATGTAACCTGCACTTAAAGCAACTCGTTATCACCTAGGGAGATAATACAGTATGGCCGATCCCTAGGGCATAATGTTTTTTTTTTTAATTTAGAACATCAAATACGCCTTCAGTAATTTAAAATGTACGTGCATCAAACAAATTTATTCAAAAATGAAACTGGCCACTAACAAAAAAAAGAATAATAAATGTGGTTACATACTGAGGAAAAGGTTAAGGAGGTTCTAAAAAAGAGTAAAGTTATAGAGTAATATTGAAGTATTGAATTTTGTTTGCTTCTAATTTGGAGTTGAGATTAACGTGTAAATAATGCTGCATATTTTTTAATTTATTTATAATTTGTTTTATACGATATATAGTACCTAGTTAATTAATCGTAGTAGACTTGTAATTATCTCACACAAGGTGTAAAAAGTAGAGTATCCAACACGGGAATAAAGCTGTCTTTGTCTTGGGCGGCTTTAATTCCTCACTTCACTCAGGTTTCTCTATTAACTCCCTCGCAATGCTCGGGAGTTAATTATATAAATCCCTCACTAACGTTCGGGATTAAAACTTAGCAACCTTCGTTTTGTTCGGAATTCAACATGCCGCCCTCGCCTTAAAGACACTGCTTTACTCCCTAGTCACATAATCTACTATTACTGCTACATAAATGCCCTTGATTATAAAACTATTTATTTGAATAAGAATTAATACTACGATACGAATGTAACCAACTTTTGTTTCTACCGGCAATTTAATTAAATTTTAGAACACAAAAGCTGCTATTGTGACTTAACTATGGTAGTTAGATATATTCTATCGCGGACTTTTATGTAGGTAATAATGAGTAATTTAATCATGTAGTACATCATTTTTATGTATCATCAATAGTTTTCTCAGCGCACGCCAAATAATGAATTTCATAGGCAAAATTTTGCTACTCTGGGATTCATTATTGCAATTTTCTTATGGATCTCTAATTTTTTTTAACATAAATTATAGCCTATGTTACTTCCTGACAATTTAGCTTTCTATTGGTGAAAAAACGGTTGAAATCGGTCCAGTAGTTTCGGAGCCTATTCGGTACAAACAAACAAACAAACAAACAAAAAAATCTTTCCTCTTTATAATATTAGTATAGATTCATCCGTCGCCGTCACCTTAACATTCATTCTCGTTTTTCCACTTTGGCGAAAAAGTTGTGGCTAGTTTGGAAGTATGCGGAACAGAGAGTAAAGTTCCGCAAACTTCCATTGAAAAGGGAGGATCCTGCGGCCAGATGGGTGCCATGCCTGGTGGACAACTGCCCGACAAATGATTTCGGACTGTTGTATCTATTCAAATCGCGAAAAAAAAATGAGCAGCTCGTGGCTAGATAATAACAGCCGCACAGGTAGATCTTCAAGGTTAAGCAACGCTAGCCAAGGTTGGCCTGTGAATGGGTGACCATCTTAACATAATGAGTTTCCTCCGTGCCTCGGAAAAGCACATTCAGCTAAATCCGGCTTGAGTAAAAGCCGACCCCAATATAGTTGGGAGAAGGCTAGGCAGATGATGATGATGATGAATCGTATTTCGAGGTTTTGTCGTAATCGTATGTAAAAGTGCACTGCGCAAGGGCATCTAAAGTATGTCTAGTCTTCAAAGACAAGCATTAATTAAATGGATACTTGCGAGAAACCCTCTCCGTCTAAATGGGACTTTCGTTTGTGAAAAAACTTGTGGATAACACGATTAGTACAAACTGTCAATTGTAGACCTTTGAATGTAGTTAAAGGTTAGTCAGAATCTAGAAAATCTAACATCAGTCTAGTCAAATGATGATTGAGGAATTCGAATTAGATGCCATCTAAAATAGTGTGAAGTCAACCCCAATTAAGTGGGGAGAGGCTAGACAGATCAATCATTCAATCATTCAGGTGAGTTAGCAGGTAATAGATATAATAAAAACCTTTTTAAAATTTATTTCACCATTTTCATTGATTCAACTAAGACTCGGTTAATCAAAACAAAACATTATTGATACACAAAAAGTTTTTTTGCAAACCGTGGATACTTTTCTATCAACCTTTTACAGATAGAGGTCATTGTAGTTCCTATTCCTTTTTTAAATGTATTGTAAAACACTGATATTCAGGACAATTCAGTTACGCTTTTAGTCGATCCTATAATAAGTTATTTTAAATATCATATTATACAGGTTGATTGGAAGATCGATGCAAAGCTATAAAGCGAAGATAGTACCTACAGACAATTTAGAACCACATTTACTGCTCCAAATAGTCTTAATTCATGAATCCCCAACCGGTCTCATAGGACCGCGCTGTTATTGTCTTACTATTGTGTCTCGTTTCGCGGGTATTGATAGGTTAAGGGCTGAAAGAGCTTTTTTCGTGGCACATAAGCCATCCTTGAACCGTCACCCAAGCAAAGAAGAAGGCTTTGGGAACAACATAGCTTACTACCATCGGAATTCTTGGAACCCCAAGAACATCTCCCGCCTGGACGCGATAGCAGTGGTCTGTATGGAAAACACTAAATCGGTTGCACACCCAGTTACTTACTTCTTACAACACAACTTGGAGTTGGACTGCCATATGCAGTTTTATAGATCCGTCGAACATTTAGTGTGAGTGTGGTGCTCCTATTCAAAACATGAGCCAGACGTTGGAGTGCCCCAAGTGCCTGTACACATGCATTTTGGAAGAGTTAGGGCCTATTTCACCACCTATGATTAAGTTTCGAGTATCTTACTTGACAGATAATTTCATACAAATTCTGTCACATTTTTGAATTTATTCAGTGAGTAGTGCCTACTCGGACATTGTGAAACAGGCCCTTAATGAGTGACACCTATGTTGCAGTTAGCGTAGACACCTACTTTTTTTTCAAGTGGGGAATCATCAGAATGACTTCTCCCGCAGTTGGGTGGAGCGAGAAGGCGTGTCAGACTTTTACTGACTAAAGCCCACCCCGTTTCTTCTTTGCCTTCGATCTGGGAATACCGAGCTTACCTTTCGGAAAACGTAACCAGTTACTGGGCCCAATACAATTTAATTCATGAATTCCCGACCGGTCCTATGAGACCGCGCTGTTATTGTTTTACTATTGTGTCTCGTTTTGAGGGTATGTGATAGGTTAACTAGTTTAGAGAAAAGATGCGTGCGGGGCAATCCAGCATGCGTGGTCAAACCCGCATGATATTAAAAACAGCCATAGTTGGCAAAAGGCGAGAAGTGATGGGTTTCATGCCTTCATAAAAATAGTGAAAACGGTAGGGTGTGTCATGTCCTTATCTACTGCTGTTACTTTTGATTGAGACGGGTGTCGACAAGGGTTGCCAACTTTTTTGGAAGATATTTTACTCGTAGGTGTAGTATTTTTTTAAATCCTTACAAAAAATATAGTAAGTATTATTGGGAAATTCGGGAAATATTGTAGTTCAGTATCGAAAATAGTCGAAAAAGTACGAATAATTTTAAAACTGCTATTGGTATAGGATTTAATTAGTAGTAAGAAAAGAAAATTAAAAGTGAACGAAGGGTTTCGTACCATTCGTAGCAAAACAACCGGCCAAGAGCGTGTCGGGCCACGCTCAGTGTAGGGTTCCGTAGTTTCCCGTCCGTCACAATAAGTGCCCCAACTTTTCAAAAACTGTTCGTCCCATCAAGTTCAAAATAATTTTCCAAGAAAGTCTGTTTAAAGCTCTACTTTTCAGATTTTTTTCTAAACTTATGGTTCCAAAGTTAGAGAGTTAGAGTTATATTTTAGTAGGTATTAAAAAATGAATAGGGGTTCTATTCATTTTTTAATACCTATCCAACAATATCACACGTTAGGGTTGAAATAAAAAGAGATCACTTCGCTTTACATGTAGACCCTAATAAAACATTTTTTTCCCATTTTTATTTTACTACTTTGTCGGCTTGATTGATATACATATTGGTACCAAATTTCAGCTTTCTAGTGCTAACGGTCACAGAGATTAAGCGAGGACGGACGGACGGACAGACATGGCGAAACTATAAGGGTTCCGTTTTTGCCATTTGGCTACGGAAACCTAGCCAAATGGCAAAATCGAAATCTGGGGGATGAACTGCTCGCGTCTGTAGGATTTACTTGAAATCTGACCACCCTACACGTGTCCCCTGGGTAGTGCTAAACGAGCAGTAAATCCGGTGGTAGGCCATCGCATCGGCCGCCGGCTTAAAGGTTACCACCCGCTAGACAAAAACCATGCCGCCAAACGATCCGTCGTGTTCCGGCGTGATGTCTGGTGAAGCCGTACGGTGGAGGATGGGTCTGAGCAGTTGTGTTGTGATGTATACCGGGTGCGATGCACCGGTGTTGTTGTGTCGGATGTTTGATCGTGGAGGGTAGCGGGATCCGAAGCACGGTGCTCCGATGGCCGACCGTAGACAGTTGGGGGCCCAAGTAGTGTGCCAGCCACACACGAAAGGCTGCCCCGCCATCTGCGAAAAATCCCAGGGTGGCCCCATCGTGCCGGTTGGCGACCGGATGGGAGGACCCGATGGCGATCCCTGGGGGGGTTCGGGCGTCCCCGCAGTCTCCAGATCAAACCTCCATTGGCGCAGCAACTCTGGTTGTATTGTTGGGCTCAACATCACATCACCTCGCTCAACTGCTATCTTCCATCTCTCCTATTCGCTCAAGAAAATAATTTCATAATTAAAGGTAAAAAGAAAAGCAGGTGTCGACAGCGGTTGCACGTCCTCCCATTCCAAGTGCATCTCTCGAATATTCGAGGGCTGCACTCAAATCTCCCAGCGCGGGTCCACCACCATCTCGAAACCGATAAGCCACACTTGCTATTCTTGACGGAGACGCAGATTAGATGTCCGTCAGATGCGGCGTACCTCAACTACCCGGGATACTCACTGGAGCATCACTTCCTGCAGCGTGCCGTGGTCTGTGTGTACGTCCGCAATGACATCTGCTGCCAGCGTCTTCGTCACCTTGAAGACCCTAGTTTCTCGACATTATGGCTATTGGTGGACACTGGTATGGACAAAATTGTCTATGCCTGTGTCTACCGATCGCATAGCGGTGATCAGGAGACAACTCGCCTGTTTGACCACCTCAGTGAGGCCGCCGATACGGCTCTGCATCGGCACCCTGACGCGCAGCTCGTCGCTCTGGGGGATTTTAACGCTTGCCATCAAAACTGGCTTTTCCCTTACTAGAGGACCGACCACGCTGGGAGACAAGCGCGAAACTTTGCGGTTTCGATGGGCCTCTCCCAGTTGGTAAGGCAAGCGACAAGGGTGCCTGATGTAGATGGTCATACTGCCAACTGTCTGGACCTTCTGCTGACCACCGATCCGGACAGATGTATCGTAACAGTTTCTTCGCCACTAGGAACTTCAGATCACTGTCTGGTGAAATCTGTAACGTCCTTCTCCCCGCCCGACTGCGACTCACGCGGAGAACGGCGAATGTGGCGTTACAAGTCAGCAGATTGGGATGAGATGCGGCACTTCTTTGCGTCTTATCCTTGGCAGCAGGTCTGCTTCTCTTCGGAAAATCCGTCGAGCTGTGCGGAGGCAATTTCCGATGTGGTGCGTCAAGCTATGGAGTATTACATCCCACATAGTGACGTACCCGTCGGTAGCTCAGCCCGCCCATGGTTCAACGCCGACTGTGCTGAAGCTGAAAAGCGAAAGCACTCGGCGTTTCTTTCCTGGGTGGATGCTCGTGACCGCAAAGCTCCGGACCTGAGTTCAAAGAAGAGAGCCTTCAACCATGCTGCCAAGTCCTACAAAAAGACACTAAGGAAGGCTCGCTTCGATCGCATTTCCCACATTGGCCAGAAGCTCTCTGCGCAACCGTCCGGTAGCAGAGCATTTTGGTCCCTTGCCAAGTCGGTCGAAGCGAACTTCTGTCGGCCCACATTGCCTCTGCTGGTTCGGCCAGATGGAACACTAGCTCATACGGCGAGAGAGAAAGCAGGTCTCTTTGCATCTCTCTTCGCCCATAATTCTCGTCTTGACACTGGCAGTGCTACTCCACCGATTCTGCCACACTGCGGCGCCTCGATGCCCGAGGTCCGTATAAGGAACAAAGAGGTTCTGAGAGCACTGTGTCGTCTAGATGTGAATAAGGCTAGTGGACCAGATGGTATTCCAGCGATTGTTCTCAAGGCATGTGCGTCCGAGTTGTTTCCTATACTGACGCGCTTGTATCGCCTCTCATATAGGACTGGTATAGTGCCCAAGTCCTGGAAGCCTGCCAACGTGCAACCTGTGCCCAAAAAGGGCGGTCGTGCCGACCCTGCCAACTTTCGGCCCATTTCAATCACCTCCATACTCTGTAAGATTATGGAGCGTGTATTGAACTCGCGCCTCATGGCTTACCTGGAAGGTAACGATCTCCTCAGTGACCGACAATACGGGTTTCGCCGCAATCGGTCTACTGGGGACCTTCTGGTGTATGCCACTCACCTGTGGGGTGAGGCCCTCGAGAAGAATGGGGAAGGTCTTGCAGTTTCCTTGGACGTCTCGAAGGCCTTCGATAGGGTTTGGCACGCTAGCCTACTGAGTAAGCTTCCAGCGTACGGCATCTCCCCTGGCCTGATTAAGTGGATAAAAGACTTCCTGAGCGAACGGTCCCTCCGAGTTGTTGTCGACGGGTGCTTATCGGAGCCCATGTGGACTAATGCCGGAGTTCCTCAGGGATCTGTACTCTCTGCAACTCTCTTCCTGCTCCACATCGACGATCTGCTGATGCCCGGTATCTATGGGTATGCAGATGATAGCACAGTTGTAGAGAGATACTTGCCGCTTAATCGGGCTAGTAAGGAGCTAATCCAGTCCGAAAGAGAGGCCATGGTGGAGCGTACGAATGACTCACTTCAGGCAGTCTCCAAGTGGGGCGAAGCCAATCTGGTGGGATTCAACGCCGCCAAAACACAAGCGTGTCTATTCACCGCTAAAAGGAGCCCGTTCACCTTGGCTCCTGCTTTTCGGAATGTATCCCTAGAATGCACCGACCGCCTTCAGCTCTTAGGAGTTGAAATTTCCTCCGACCTCAACTTTGGGCGGTTCATTGAGTCCAAGGCCAAGATAGCTGCTAGGAAACTCGGCGTTCTGGCAAAGGTCCGGCGGTACTTCACATCAGGACAGCTTCTAATGTTATACAAAGCGCAGGTCCGATCGTGTGTGGAGTACTGCAGCCACATCTGGGCTGGAGCTGCGAAATGCCACCAGGCAGCTTTGGACTCAGTAGAAAGGCGTGCGAAGAGGCTAATTGGAGATCCAGATCTGGTTAAGTCCAATTTACAAAGCCTTGAGCACAGGCGTAGGGTAGCCAGCCTTTCGGTTTTCTACAGGATGCATTTCGGAGAGTGTGCGCAGGAATTGCATGAACTGATTCCGCCATCCCGCTTTCACCATCGGACAAACGGTCGTACGGCGAGTATTCACTCTTACGTTGTCGAAACCTCTACGGTCCGGACTAAGCGTTTCGCTTCGTCGTTTATACCGCGGACATCGAGGGATTGGAACAATTTGCCTGCTGCGGTTTTCCCGTCCGATTATAATTTAGGTGTCTTCAAGGCTAGAGTGAATAGGCTTTTAATAAGCTAGTGCGCCTCACCATCAACGATTGCATCACTGCTTACCATCAGGTGGGATCGCAGTCAAGCACTAGCTTATAACAATTAAAAAAAAAAAAAAAAAACCTAAAACCAGCAAAGAATCACGTTTGTTGTATGGAAGCCCCACTTAAATATTATGTATGTATTTATTGTATTCTGTTTCAAGTATTTTTTGTTATAGCGGCAATATCTATAACGACGTTGAGCTCCTTCTCCTCCTCCTTTATAAGTCGTTGAGCTCCTTAGTAGTCCTGAGTTGAGCTTTACGACGAATGACAAATGCTTGCACTGACTGGACAGGTCCACTCAAATCTGCATGGTTCTTTCTTTAAAAGGCCATTTCAGACCCTAATCTGCATAGTTCGCATATGATTTGACCAATACATTTTGTATGGTTTTTTTTTTTTTTTAAGAGACTGTGACCCCTGAGTTTGTTTCGGTGTTTCTTCTCAGGGTAGTCAGATAGGAAACACCGGCCTCATCTAGATTAATGATTATGACAAAAAAAAAATTGACGTGTAAAAGTGTTTCGTGAAACCTATTTGCAAAATAAATATCATTTATCATTAACGATTTCCACAGTCTAGCTATCACGGTTCACGAGATACAGCCTGGTGTCAGCCAGACGGACAGAGAGCGGACTCTTAATAATGTATCATCATCTGCCTAGCCTTTTCCCAACTATATTGGGGTCGGCTTCCAGTCAAGCCGGATTTAGCTGAATACCAGTATTTTACGAGGAGCGGCTGCCTACCAGACCTCCACAACCCATTAACTGGGGTAACACGGTACTTCATGGCAAGACTGGAGTCAGATTTACTGGCTTCTGACTATCCGTAACGACTGCCAAAGATCTACAAATGACAGCCGGGACCTACGGCTTAACGTGCTTTCCGAGGCACGGAGGAAACTCGTTATGTTAAGATGGTCACCCATCCACAGACCAACCTAGGCAAGCGTTGCTTAACCTTGAAGATTGACCTGTGCGGCTGTTATTATTTAGCCACGAGCTCCTCCTCCTCTTAATAATGTATCTATCTTTAAATTTGAATATTAACAATGTCAATTGCCAATGTTCAAAAGAAGGGGATTCAATATTAAAAATCGCAGAGAAAATTCCTTCGATCCTTCCCGAAATGTTGCCCAATTGGCAATTCCGAAACATGGGCCTTTGGATCAAAAAATAGAAATTGTACAAAAACTGTGTCATTGTTTACTATAACAGTTCCTTCAACCTTCTGACTCCTGAGGGGATGAAATTATAGGGCTCCGAGATAGTTCCAAAAAGTCACGTCAGTCCTGGACCGCAAAAGGCAACTAAAGGAACACAGGTGGGTTTTATGCAGTAAGTTTCTTTTTTATTATTAACTAAATTTTGCCCGCAGCTTTGCACGCGTGAAAAAAAAAAAGAAATTCGGGAACTAAGTACTTTTTTTACATAAAATATAGCCTATAGCACTCAGGAAGAAAGCAGCTTTTTATCAATATATACATTTATGTAATCGAAACAGGATCTTCAGAGATTATCCCATACAAATAAAAAAACAAACTTTACCTCTTTATTATATTAGTATAAAAGTATAGATAGGCTCCCGTTTGACCACTATCTCACCTGATGGTAAGCGATGATGTGGTCGACGATAAAGCACGCTTGCCTAGAACTCATTTAGAAGTAACCTATTTACTCTTGACTTATAGACCCCTAGGTAGACCCTGCGTAATATGTGCTATGTGAGCCTGTGAGCAACCGTCCACTAAGAGTATAATAAAGACGAATACGCGTCTATGAATCTGTCGCGTCCGTTCAGGCCTAACTTTTATTTTTAGATGGACGTTTTATTTTTATAGAAGGATACAGCAGACGCTCGTAGGGAGTTCCCCACTTTGTCTAAACACTTAAACAAATGTTGAAATGACCCGTTGGGTGTGATTTAGCTTCTGCTAATGGATTTATGTATTGCTAAATCCCAAGGGAACATAAACCAGATATAAAAATGTCATATGTGCTATTCCAGGACAAGGTCTACCCGTGTCCCAAAATTCATCCAGATCCGTTCAGCCGTTTGATTGTAAAGAAGTAACAGTATCGAAGCAGTAACACTAGCGAAGGAGGTGGCTGCAAGGGTGAGGGAAGTTTGACGCCCTCCCACTCAGCCCAAGAGCGGGAGAAATCATTCTAATGATTCCCCAACTAAAAAAGAACAGTATCGTGTCATTCAAACCCTTGTATTCCCTTGGTTGCCCCTTTACTAAGGTATTATAACGCGAGAAGGGTACCCAATTGATGCAGCCGTGTGAACGAATGTCAATCAACAGCCTACCTTTACCGATATAATAATTAATGAATCTTGACAGTTCCTATCACGCCCCGCCGCCTGATTCACGTAAAATCAACCATGTTAAATATCGTTGAAGTTTTATAGTCGTTCGATCGAATTCTTACCCAAAATCGGTATTCATGTGTTCCTTGAACGCGACTTAATAAGAACGATTATTTAATTGGCTTGAAACTAAACGATCAATCAACGGCTTTTTACCAGTTACATAATTATGTATTCTATATAACTGACATAACTGAATACACGTCAACGACACTTTGATTGAATGACTTAAAATCGCTGTCATTCAAAATCGATTGATGGATGGGAATGATGATGTGGTACGGCTTCCATTGAGAATCTATAGAGAGGGAGAATTCGTTTTTAATTTGTGATTATCTCTGTTATGTATAACTACTGTGACACTGGAAACTACTGCGAGACTGACATATCAACGCACAGCCAAAACTTCTGGAACTAAGAGCCTGAAATTTTACTCAAGGTTTCCTTTTACAACGTAAGCGAGCAATAAAGAGGATTTTCCACAATTCACCATTTAAGGGAATAAAAGGAGGGTCCAAATTTTGCATGGAGAAACCTACTTTCACGCGGAAAGCTGAAGCTGTTGGAAGAAGTTAATTAATAGAGAATAGTAAGACACAAAATTGCTACAATTAAATATTATGGAAAGGCGGAATTTTGGAATTTTGGCCCCTTGCCCCACTTCACTAGAAAACAGTTAATAGAGTAGGGAACAGACTAGTAGTTCATGAAAGGTTGTGAAACTGATCATAGTTTTAAAGGAATAAGTCGCTACGATATCATTACGGTTTTGATAACATGAATCGGGCCACAAACCATGACAGTTCCCTCCCTGCTGAGCCCCCAAAGTGTCAAGTTCGAGCTGTATCGATCCCATGACCTAGTTTCAGCTGCTTCCCGGCCATGGGTTTACGGGAAGACATAATAAACGTTTATGGTAATGGACTAGAGATATAATACGCTGACTATTTCATGAAATAGCCATTCAATGGTTAGGTTAACTGAAAGGGTTGTATTCTGTTTTTATGTTTCGGTGGTCATATTGATTTATTTATTTATTGGTCATGTGAAAAGGAGGGTGGAAACTCATGTGATACATAAACTAGTGCGCCTCACCATCTACGATTGCATCACGTGGGATCGCAGTCAAGCACTAGGTTAAAAAAAATATTAGTAAAAGAGTATGAGGTTGCATGTGAGGATTATCTGAGGAGTGATATAAAGGAAAAGGAAATTAGTGATAGTGTGACGGATGATAGGACAGAATGGAAGAAAAAAACGTGTCACGCCGACCCCAAGGATAATGGGATACGGTCAGGAAGAAGAAGAAGATATTGATTTATTTATTGGTTTATCCTCGCACTGGAACGTCTTGCAGCAATTACACTAATGTAGCACAACTGTATAGTTCAGAGTCTGCTACTTTCTGACAGCATAAGGGCGATGGAGTGGTAGTGGTAGTCTTCGAAGGAGCGGCGCGGCGATGGGTCTGTCAACACAATATTTGTCCCATGTGGGAACCGAACCCGCGACTACGTATCGCAGCAGTCTTTTTTTTTTAATTGTTATAAACTAGTGCTTGACTGCGATCCCACCTGATGGTAAGCAGTTATGCAATCGTTGATGGTCTATCACTCAACTACTGCGCCAAACGAGCCGTTGCGACGCGTCGTAATGCAGGCGTGATTTTAATGACAAAAAGAGATAATATAAGCAGCTGGTACTTGATGCTTATGTCAAGTTTGGGAAGAAAATAAAAGGCAGAGTTGTAGCGAATGGGTGCTGGTAGACGCAATACTTTGTGCACATTTTTCATCAATACATACACGTTCCGCCGGATTCCCGCAACCCTCACCAGGTCATCGGTCCACCTCGTGGGAGCCCATCTGATGGATGCAAGACGTCCAGAACCAGTAATTGTGGCGACGGACGTTTGAGGAAGGCCTAGCACAGTTGTGGATATCTTTCGGCTGAAATCATAATGATGATGATGGTGACACACGTTCACGAAGGCATTGAGGAGCCATTGACAACAGTGCAGGACAATATAAAGAAGGATATGAGTAGCTCGCCGATGCTGAAGTGGAACCCACTTTAATTGGCCTGTAACTCCAATATATTTATTTGTTTGTTTTAATTAATTACAACGGATAACCAATTACAGTAAACTAAACAAAAACAATTTAAAGTTTATACAATATTTTTTTCCATTTTTCCGATCAGTGTCATGTTGTATGTTGATACAATGACCGACCGTAACACAGATTTACTTATTATAATAATTAAAATCACCAATATGGAATCCTGTAGGAACTCTCGCCTAATGCTGCGTAAGCGAGCGTACGTGACCAATCGCCACGCCGCTCCTTTGAACACTACCACTACTACTCCGCTTTTTCAACGACAACGACGACACGACGGAATCTGCTTCCTTCTAACAGCGTATAGGTACGCTGTTAGAAACTCACTAAACTTGTGCTCAATTAGTGTAATTGCTGCAAGGCGTTCTGATGCGAGCATAAACAAAAAAATAAATAAACATACTTAGATAAAACATGAAAAATAAAAACACTTACGAGTAGCTAATTACAACTACAATACACTACTCTAACCTAAAATATGGCGTCGAAAAAATTCATCTGCATCGCTGTCAACTGCAAATGTGCCCAAAAGACTGGCTTAATCTCTGTCCGAGGTAAAAGCCAGCCTTTGGGTCAAGCGAAGTGTCAACAAGGCGTTTGGATAGCTCTTTAATAAACGTATGAGCACTCGGACCGGTCCAAGAGTTTCAACCCCAAACGGCTCAAAAATATAACTGCCGACGAGGTTGGTGGAGGTGGTAGATATCACATGTCTTCGAATTTTTGGTTCTAGTCCATGCCCGATATCCTCACAATGTTTTCCTTCACCATTTTGAAAGCAGCGGTGAGGAAATCAATTATACGAAGTAATTTCACCTGACTGGGTTTGAACCTGCGACCTACAACTTGTAAGTTGGGGTAATTACCCCTGGGCCACCACGGCTATCTGACAAAAAAATAAATAATTGTATTAAACTTTTAATACACGAACAGCCAAACCCTTCCTCACCAAGTTCACCGCAGGTAACTAGTTGTCAGTAGCCTGTATAGATGGCGCTGGCGTCGCCGCAACTCCCACGGGAGCACCGCCACATCCGGGGGGGAGCGGCGGATGTGACGACATCCGGTGCAGGAACACAGGAGCGAGTGTGTGGAGGATACGTCCTGAGATAGGTGTTAGGAGAATGTGTTTTAGATGGGAATAGTTTAGTAAAGGATGTCATGGTGCTGGTTATTTAATTAGTAGGGGAACGGCTTTAGACTGGGATGATGAATAATAATAATAATAATATTTATTTGCATAAAAACACGGTATAAAAGATGGTACAAAGATTGAATACAGAGCATACATGTTTTTGCTTAACATTATAAGCGTGCAAATCGTTCATACATTCGTTCAGTATTTATGATTAAGCATAACCACCAATGTACCTACTGCTAAGACTCTAGACTCTAAGAAACCTCTTCTCTAAGAGATGGAATGAGTTGTGACCTTCCCTAATCTACCACGCGGGCCCAGCGGGGATGTCACATCAAGTCACATAATATCTTTGATTTTTGGTACAAAGACATGCCGGTTTTCTCACTGTATTTTCCTTCGCCGTTTTAAGTACATTGGTCTAATTTTGACCAATGAAATCAGAACGGCGAATCCTAGGCCATAGTAACTATTTTGCAGCTGAAATCCAAGTAATGAAAAGTCTAATTTTTAGAATAAACAAAAATATCTAGGTTCCAATTAGCATTTTTATTCGTTATAAGCCAAAGACGCCTAGATTCGTAGATGCTAAATAGTTATGAGTGCACATTATTTAGCACAGTCTACTTTATTTTTCAAATATAGGATGAACATACACATCTATAATGTAAAGGAGACGTTCACTTACTGGCATATCAATGCACAAACGAAACTACAAAGCATAGAAGGAACTGGAGTGGGTTTTAGTCAGTGAAAGTCTGACGCGCACTCCCGCTCCGCCCAGGACGGGAGAAGTTACTGGATGATTTCCTAACCACAAAAAAACAATGAAAAAAAATTGCTCTAGGTTCCTTTTATGGCGTAGACGAGCACTAAATGGAGGTTTTCCAAACTTCACCTCATATTAGGAGAAACGGCCGCGGCGGTCCAAAGTTTGTACAGGGAAATAGCCACTTTCACGCGGACCAAACCGCTAGCATAAGCAAACTAGAATTGTTGACCGAATAGGAAATCTAAATATTTATAGCAATCACACTTATATTATAAAGGTGAAAGTATGCATCTATGTCGGCCGAATGGATTTGGATAAAATTTTGCAGATGGATAGACAGACCACGTCCTATAATAGGACATACTTTTTATTCCGGCCCCAGAGTATATTCCCTCGTAATAATTAACCACTTTCAAGTAGGTGAAACCACTATACTCCGTCGGTTTAGGTAGTTAACTAAAGGTAAACAGTCTTGGCATGGCTTTTTATCTAAAAGTTGTCTAAACATTGTATGTAAAAATCTTTGCACATAGGTATTTACCTAAATCGATGTTAGCTAATAAACTACATTTAAATAATCTTTGTATATATTATATACGACCTCTTTAATATAAAAAGACATACCAAGATTGTACAACATAACATATTATAATAACTAGGTAAATATTAACTATCGCAATTCGAAAGTGATTGAAACCTTGAGGGTAAGAATTTGTCTAAAAAAGGGCTGATGCAGGCTCACATACCAGTTGATAAATAATCAAAGCGAGACAGGCCACGGGCTCGCAAAACAATAAACACATCTCTTATCTGTTTTGTTAATAAAGACTTTGAATAAATACCTCCCACAAAAACTTTTCCCACCGAAAAACCTTCCGAAATATCCGCAGATCAATCCCTACAAGGAATCCCCTGTGTACCAGCGTATCATAATACATATCTAGGTAGCAACATGTCTCCTGTCGCACTGTAGGAAGCAGTTACTCGTGATGGAAGTCGGACTTCCGTTCCCTAGTTCCTCGTGGATTTAGGGCGAAGGGCGAAGTTGGCCTGAGACTTTTTCTTTTTTAGGTACCCATAGGTCTGGGCAGTTATTTTTAGTATAGTTATACTTAACTCATGAAATTACACCGCGTTTTTTCCCAAAGGGTTCTTATTTATTAAAACTTCAATACTGAATACTATATTGGTCTGTGGATGGGTGACCATCTTAACATAACGAGTTTCCTCCGTGCCTTGGAAAGCACGTTAAGCCGTAGGTTCCGGCTGTCATTTGTAGATCTTTGGCAGTCGATACGGATAGTCAGAAGCCAGTAAATCTGACTCCAGTCTTGCCATTAAGTACCGTGTTACCCCAGTTAATGGGTTCTGGAGATCTGGTAGGCAGCCGCTCCTCGTAAAGGACTGGTATTCAGCTGAATCTGGCTTGACTGGAAGCCGACCCCAATATAATTGGGAAACGGCTAAACAGATGATGATGGCTCAATACTTTATTGCATTTCATAGTGTAGCAACAAGGTGTTAAAAGATGGTATATAAAGGTTTAATTATGGACCCTGTCGATCACAGCAAAGTCAATTTTATAGGTCTACTTCATCTAACACAAAAATACAAAGACGGGCTTAATGCCTTAGGCATTCTCTACCGATCAACCAAGGGTGCTGAAAAAAAAAAGGCAGGTGCATAAAAAAAGAAAATATTATTAAGAAAATAAGAATACAAAAGTGTTGTTGCCCAATGCCAATTCATCAACATAAATGGCATTTGTACACTTAGACAAAATAATCATTACGAAATAAAAGAAAGGGGTTATTGAGACGACTCCGCTGTTTGTGTAGAAAATAATTCTGCAACTACCACTTAAATGCCTATAGAATGGTGGCCATTCTGGTGTTCTTCTTCTTCTCTAATTAATGGTTCTATGTTCCCACAAAGTGTTTCAATTCCTTAAAGATACTCAAAGAGCAATGGAAAGGGCTATGCTCGAAGTTTCCTTGCGTGATCGCATCAGGCATGAAGACATCCACAGATTTTTTTTGTCGTTGATAGGTTCGCGCTTGACCGCTATCTCACCTGATGGAAAGCGACGATGTAGCTGACGATGTAGCATGCTTACCTAGAAGTAACATCGCCAAAAAATCGCCTTTAAGTGGTAGTGGGCAGAGCACATTACTTTTAGAATAGCCGATGTGGTCGAAAGGTTCTAGAGTGGCAACCGCACACCGGAAGACGAAGCGTAGGAAGGCTTTCTGCAAGGTGAGCCGTAGACCTGGTGAGATTCGCAGGACTATCATGGATGCCAGACACACAGGACGGGCCGTTGTGGCGACACTTGTGCGAGGCCTATGTCTAACAGTGGACGTCCTTCCATTGAAATAATGATGATGATGGCGATTTGAGCTCATTATGTAGCTATGTTTATAACGGCGTTAGTGGCGTTTTAAGGTGGTCCAAAGAGCAGATTTTGGGCACTCTAATAAGTGGGCCATCGTCTGGAAGGAGTTTGGCAATCGCACTGGACGTTGGAGGGGTCTAAAATCCTCAATCCCTAAGGGTCAATAAGTACAATTCTCCAGAGGAACCCGTGAAATTCAATTTATCGAAGGTTTTTTTTGTAAATGTTAATTTGTATCGGTAAATTTATTTTTCATTAATTTCAGTCGAAAAATGTCCACTATTGGACATAGGCTTCTAATAAATCTCGCCCACGTCTCGTCACAAAAATTATATTTGAGGTAACACAACTATACTCATTCAAACCGTCATCATAGAGACAAGGAATAATCTTGTCTACGTTCTAGTTTCGTCGCCAAGTATTTTTTTAAAATGGCTTTTATCTCTTCTCTAAGTTAAAGAAAGTTGTGATAATACCTATTTTTATAAAGTATGCCATACATGTCACGGACTAAAGAGACTGTGACCCCTGAGTTTGTTTCGGTCTTTTTTCTCAGGGTAGTCAGTTAGGAAACACCAGCCGCGTCTAGAAAAAAAAACCGGCCAAGAGCGTGTCGGGCCACGCTCAGTGTAGGGTTCCGTAGTTTCCCGTCCGTCACAATAAGTGTCCCCAATTTTTCAAAAAATGTTCATCCCATCAAGTTCAAAATAATTTTCCTAGAAAGTCTTTATAAAGCTCTACTTCCTTCATGCGTCCTTCCATTCTTTACTAAAATTATTTTAGTAAACCCCTATTCATTTTTGAATACCTTTCCAACAATATATCACAGGTTACGGTTGAAATTTAAAAAAAAAACACTTTCCACTTTACATGTAGGGGGGCTACCCTAATAAAACATTTTTTTCCTATTTTTATTTTACTACTTTGTCTGCGTGATTGATATACATATTGGTATCAAATTTTAGCTTTCTAGTGCTAACGGTCTCGGAGATTAAGCGAGGACGGACGGACAGACATGGCGAAACTATAAGGGTTCCGTTTTTGCCATTTGGCTACGGAACCCTAAAAAATAGTCCAAAAAAAATTGGCGTGTAAAAGTGTTTGTGAAAACCTATTTGCAAAATAAATATCATTTATTAACATAAGCATAAGTATAATCATCTGGGACTTCGGCCTCCTCTCTAGGATAAGGAATGGGCCGTAGTCCACTAAGCGGGCCCAGTACCGTTTGATGTCAAATAATGCCTTTAAATTTTCAGTTCTTGGACATGCCGATTTCCTCACGATTTCTTTATTCACCATTTTGAGAACAGTGGTGATGAAATAACTTACACAAAGTAATGTTCCTGACTGTACCTCACTCTTCGATACTGAACTGGAAATTGCAAAAAGCATGCTAAAATTTGAAGCTAGTGGGCTATCCCCCACTTATTGGGCCTCATTAAACCGTGGCGAGTGGTGGCAGACTAAGGCGAAGGTGGAGAGATGAGCTTGACAGAGGGGCTAGCCCGCAATGGTTGAGGACAGACGTGTGTGGAAAACGGAGAGAGAGCCCTTCGTTTGGCATAGCATCAGCCTTATGTATAATGTCCCACTGCTGGGACTCAAGCCTCCTCTCTAGGAGAGGGAATGGGCCGAAATCCACCACGCGGTCCTAGTGCGGGTTGGGGGATGTCACATGTATGTCTTCGAATATTTGGTTCTAGGATATGCCGATTTCCTCACGATGTCTTCCTTCATCGCTTTGAGAGCAGCGGTGCTGAAATAAAATACACAAAGTAATGCGCCTGGCTGGGTTTTAACCCGCTATCTACAACTTGCTAACTTTAGTATGACTTAATACTTGCCCCAACTTCACAAGGGTGTCAGAATTTTTTGAAATAGTC
The DNA here is from genome assembly GCA_030763345.1 of Mythimna separata. Classification (NCBI taxonomy): domain Eukaryota; kingdom Metazoa; phylum Arthropoda; class Insecta; order Lepidoptera; family Noctuidae; genus Mythimna; species Mythimna separata. The sequence continues at coordinate 13,448,378 of CM061192.1, forward strand.
GGCCTTTCTCTACAATAATATGCTAGAATACCTACTACCTATTAGTGTAAACCACATGAAAATCCGTTTAGTAGTTTTTGAGTATATCACAAACAGATAGACAGACGTTGTGAAGACTTAGTAACAGACATGTAATATGGAAGCCTTTATGCAAAACTTAGCTTGTTGATCCCAATAAAATTTCGGAATCAATTACATAGGGGGAGTCCGGGAGAGTTTAGCAGGGGGGAGACAATAGCCACTGATCATAGAATCCCTGTATAACTAGATATTGCGACGTTTCCACACTTCTCACAACTCATAGGCGACTCCCACCTAGCTCACGCGGCGATGTTGCGATCAGCAGTTTCGTTTTGACGATACAAGAGAAAACACGTTTTTATGCCCTATAAGTTAATTTTTTCAATTTTCGATATTTGATTACTGTTGTTTACTGTTTATAGATTCCAGCATGTCATGCATACATATCCTTAGTGTAATTATCCTTGTTACCTTTACGATAGACAGTTTTTGCTTAAAGATTATAGTTTTTTTTGTAAATTAAATAACGGACAGCTTGGCGTGGGGTGGGAGACATTACCATGGCGACGGGAGGAGACTTTACCCAGGGTAATCTCTCCCTCTGTTTCTTTTGCAATAATATTTTTCGATTGCTTCACCCTCAGTAACTGCAGCACTGCCTTCAGATGTGACCACAATCGTTTTACCTACATCGCCTACTTTACAAAGTCAGTCAGAGCCTTCAACTTCAGCGTCAATATTTATAAATGAAACTGCGGAGTCTAGAGCGAGTTCGCCATCAATTTTGACTCAGGAATCTGAGCCAGCATTGCATTATTAAGAGAATCAGCAGAGTTGCCTTCTACGTCTCAAGATACGGTAGATTCTGTTCCACAACTAAAACCAAAAATAGTTTTACCACAAACGATTCGTCCATTTCCAAAAGCTTCTCCAAGAAAAACTTTCCGCCGTGGTAGACAGCCCGGAAAAAATAAAATTAAAAAAAAACGCCAGAAAGGCAAGACCAAGATGAGAACAGAGATTAAAACGCACCAAAAAATAAAAAATCAAAACAACTAAACAGAAACGAAAAGGTAATGCAAAGAAAAAGAGAGTAAAAAGCGTCACTACCTGTGTGTCAAATATACTCAAATTATATAGTTCGTGTTATCATTTACTACGTATTATTATGTGCCATGTTTTTTTTATTACATTTCTTTATTTAATTATTATTTATTATTTTTATTTTGCCTAGTTTTAAACCCGGGTAAAGTCTCCCTTCTTGGGGGTCAAGTCTCCCACCTAGGCGGGAGATATTAGCCAAATCTCACTTCAGTAGAAATCGTTAATTACTCATAAAGTATTAATGATTTATAAAACTTTCTTAAGAAAAAATAAAGCTTAATAATGCAGCTTAGGGTACAATTTGTAGAAAATAGTTTTTTGTAAATATAAAGCAATTTATGAGCATTTTAGTCGAAGGCGGGTAAACTCTCCCGGACTCCCCCTACCTTTTTGATTTATTCTGTTCGTGTCCATCCCAAGGTTTCGTGGCATAATATTAGAAAGGAACGAAAGAAAAACAGGGCTAGTGCGAGTCAGACTCGTGCACTGAGGGTTCCGTAAAAAGTTACGTATGAAAACAGTTGAATTCCCAAATCGAGTCTCGAAGATTTTTTCCTAATCGCAGTAAATTTTTTGCGACGCCTAACACTTTTACAGTATCGGTTTTTTCCTATAGTTATTTTTGCTATGATACCTACCTTGCCTTTTGCCAAATTTCAGGATTCTAGGTACGGGAATAAATTTTAATTCCTTTGAGAGTTTCGAAATATACGTTTTTTGCGACATAAACGGCCGTATCTTTTTTTTCATTAAGTTAGAAGTAAGTTTTTCCACAGCTTTATGGGTCCGCAGAGTATGGTTTTAATTTCAACTCGATACCTCCACGCGTTCCAGAGATAAAGGGTCTTAGACAGACAAACAGAAGAACATCAAAGTGAACCCTACAAAACATAACCCTTCTTGCAGTCGGGTTAAAACGTTTATTCGTGCAATTAAATCGTCGTGTTAATTAACAATTTATCCTACAGTATTTAGGTATATGGGTTTGTCAAACTAGACAACCTATTTGTGAGCTACTTCTTCATGAGCACATTCGCCTGAGCTCAGTACCTATATTGGGGCTCTCTGAAGCATCACGAACTGGACCAGGGACACTTCTGAACAACACTCTTTAGCACTCCTGGAGTGCTATTCTTTAAAAAACATGTAGAGATGAGCAGAATTGAACTATGAAATAGATTTTGATTAAATTATTACGTTCGTGATTCATAAATCAATTTAATCTTGCTATGTTCACCTTACCTGATTTGATTTGAGAACTTGACATCATAACCTGACGCTGAAGTCGATCCTACTCTTATTTTTGATTCGAATAGTAAGATTCCTGAACGAAGTAGTCGCAATCACTGGCACTATAAACCGGATAAATATAAAAAAGTATGTCAGTATGACTTTATTCTTTACGAATAGTCCTTATGTAACACACACAAAGCTCAATTTAGATTGACAAGAGCGTCAACAATTACAGCTAGTTTGACTTTTTAATTGTGTCGTTATACTTTATGACATTTGATTCTAGTTGGTATTGTGTTGTGAATGTTGTGATGAAAAAAGTTAACACAATGATTAAAAAGTAATTTTACCTGTAGAAAAACATGCATGATTGATAAAAAATAAGTTAAGGTAATAGTGTAGCTGTATTAAAATACAAAATGGGTGAAAGTAGAATTCGGAACAACTGGGATGTGGATGTAAAAGTCGATTCAGAAAAGAAGTTCTGTTTTGGTTGTTTGTGTGTAAATGAAGAGAAAAATGTACAAAAATTCGCATTTGAAAGCGGTCTCCTCAAGAATATGCTCCAGGTAACGTGTTTAAGTGTTTATTTCGTGGCTAAATTTGATTTAAAACACATAAAACTTGCTTGGTATTTAGTGTAGTAAATAAAATATATTTCTGGTAATTTAACAGATAAATATTTGTGTCACTGTACACTCCTTACATTTATCGGCTTTGTATTTATGAATATAGTACCAGCATGCATTGATGTTTTCTTTCTGATTCTTAACAAAATAGTGGATGGCATCAACCCCAGTCATTTGTTTTTTCTCTTCACAGATGGACTGCTTATTCCTATGTTATCTGTGCAAGAGGATGGCTCAACACACTGAACAGTTCATACAAAATGTACAGAGTAACCAAATACTCTTGGAAAACTTTCAGAATGTGAGTACTGTGAGTAGGTTTTATTTTAATAGTAATCCAATGAGATTTCCTTTAGTTCAAATGGTGCTGTGGTCATGCTCACTGTGACTCTGATTCAGTGGCGTAGCGTGCCTTGTCGGGGCCCCGTATAAAAAATTTGTTTGGAGGCCTTTATATAGGGGAAAAGATTTTTCACAAAAGAAAAGTAGTGTGTAGTGTTGCCAACTTTTGAACGCAAGCTTAAGGCGGGAAAAAAAGTAATTGCTTTACAGAATTTGGTCATTTGTAAAATAAAATACCTAAATTATAAAGTTTCTTTTTTCTTCGTTACGCACTTTGGGAGCCCCGTGGCCCGGGGGCCCCGTATAATTGATACGGCAGATACGGCGGTAGCTACGCCCCTGCTCTGATTAAAATTGTTTAAAAATAGTTAAACTTCTTGTGGAGGTCTGATAGGCAGCCCGCTCCTCGTAACATACTTGTATTCAGCTAAATCTGGCTTGACTGGAAGCCAACCCCAATCTAGTTGGGAAAAGGCTAGGCAGATGATGATGATACTTCCTTTTTAAATTTAATAAGTTAAAAGTGCACATTTAGAAACTGTGCCTCTCTACTATACAGGACAACAAAAAGTTTTAACAAAATGGTATGTTTCTCGTTATTCAATCCAAACATTAACGTGATGTAAACAATCAAAGTTTGTAAAGAACGAACTGAGTTCAATTGTGTAAAACTTTAAGAAATACCTCTAAATAAATAAAAAGATAAGACTGGCACTACCAAGAGTATGCACAGGAGTTTTTGGAAATTTTCCATTAGTTCATGAATCCCGACCGGTCTCATGCAACCGTGCTGTTATTGTCTTACTAGTGTGTCTCGTTTCGCAGGTATGTCATAGGTTCCGCAACTCCACAAAGGGTGTGTTTTGTGTACAAACACCATTTCTTTGAGATTCTGTTGATGTTTGGTCTAGCTTTACTAAATAATCCAATGCTTTGATTAATCTTGTGAAATCATCTTTCAGGGCATGGATGAGACTTTAAAATCAGTGCGCACACAGACACAACCACTAGTCAACTTAACACAAGTGCCATTTGACGTGATAGAGTTATCAGAGAGAGATAGCAATAGTACTGAGGAGAGCTTCTTTGTCATATGCCCTCGGAGAAGGAAGGAGGATGTCCAGGTGAAGACGGAGATGAAGGAAGAGGAATATTTAGATCATCTTGAGGGAGATTTTATTAATGGTGGTGATGGTATGTATTTGCCAAGCTATTTAAATACTGACAGATTCATTCGCCTATATTTTTAGTACATAATACCATGCACATTGCACCATAGTGCAGTACATGATTCCGGACCCCCCAATCCTGGAAATTCCCATGTGTGACACACGGTGTATATTTTGTTTACCCTCATCCATGAGCCACTGCATGGTGCCTACTGAAAACCAGTGCTGTGTATCTAACGCCCAGCAAATGTTGAGGCACCGTCACCCTTTTTGGCATGCTCTGCACATTCTGTAGTTTTGTTCTTTTTTAGTTTGTGTTTGTAACTGTTGTACAGCATCTGCCCCAAATAAAAACGTTCTATTCTATGTTTTAAGCAATCGTTGATTTATACAATTATTTAGTACTTAGCTTGTGCCAGCAGATTCATCCACGTGAATGTTGGTTACTGCAGATTCGAAGTTGCATTCAGACAAAAAGTAGCCTATGTCCTGTTCTTGGAGTTTAATAATATAACCGTGAAAGCTTAACAGACAGACAAACCGAGAGGGCATGCCCCCCTATGTTCCTTCTTGCGTTCCAGGATCCTCGGTTGTCCTTTCTGAAGCCAGCCCCCGGCCCCAGCAACTCATTTTAGAGAATAATGATAACCAGGATTTGTTTTAATTTTGCAGATTTCCCTGAGCCATATGTAAAAGATGAAGACGAAGCGTTCCACCTAAAGACCTTGCTGAAGGAAGAACTAGAACTGCAAGACCTGGACAGCTTAGACCTCATGACTCTCAGTGCTACGCTCAAAAAGAACAAACACAAGAAGAAAAGTAAAATCAAACAGGAAGATGTGCAACAGATAGACAGAGGTAGGTTGTTAAAATATGGTTTTGGAAAACATCATTAGATACAACAAGTAAGTAAGAATGAAAGAATGACAGAATCATTTCCTATGATTAAAGCAAGTAGTAAAGGAAAAAGCCTGAAAACCATGAATTTGTAGTGACAAAAGTCTTCAAAACTCGATTTGGGAATCACAGTTTTTTCATAGATAAGTTTGTGGAGGGAGGCCTTTGCCCAGGTGTGGGACAGAATAGGTTCATAAAAAAAAGTATTTACGAAAGCCTCAGTGCATGAGTTCGACTCGCACTTGACAGTTTTTTTAAGTTCCTCTTTTCATAATGCAATTAAATGTTTTTATTCAGACACACCTAAAATAAAAACGATATACATAACTCGAGAACAATGTCTGGAAGAGCGTGCGCGAAGTGTACAGGACCACAAATACACGAACTTCGCGTACAAGTGTGATAACTGCATCAAAGGCTTCTCCTTTAAAGACAGCTACGATAAGCACATGGAAAAACATAAGCAGGTACCCATTTACTTCTTCATCTCCCTAAGGGTCAGCTCACACCGAGACGTGACGCGATGCGACGCTGCGTGCACATTTTAATAGAGTGACTCAAAATAGAACTTTATTAACTACACGTAAAGATACACATTTCATTGTGAGCGTTGCTTCATGCAGCGCTGTGCCTCGTGACGCCGCGCGGCGTCTCACTGCGCAGCAGAACGTTTTTACATTCACGACGTCGTGTTGCCAATGAGCTTACTGTGCGCCTCGCAACGCTGCGATGCGTCTCGCGAAGGCACGCGGCGCAGCGCGAAATCACTGGCCTCTTCTTGCATCATCGCGTTGCGTCTCGGTGTGAACTGACCCTAACCTTTTCCCAACTAGCTTGGAATCAACTTCTATTGTAATCTGACGAGCCTTTTGTTTTTACTTTTACTGACTAAAATCACACCTGTGTCCATTAGTTGCCCTTTGTGTTCTAGGACTACGAGTTTCCTTTTCAGGAAATCCAGACATCGTCCCTGCTGGGCTCCTACAGTTTGCTAACATCTCTTTGAGATACGCGTGGAGCACGCGCTGTTGACGACTGGGCTCGGTCCGGTCGATTACCGGACGGTGAACTACCCATTGCTATACGTCCGCAAGCTCGCGTCAAACTTAGCTGGTAATAAAATCTCGGTGGCTAGGGTGTGAGGGCTTTCGTACCTTCTTGCGTGCAGCCTCCTCCTTCGCTGTCATTACTGCTTCCTAGAAGCAGGTGACTGCCTGAACCGGATACGGCTGAACCCATGTTTTACATGGAGCGACTGCCTATCAGATCTCTATAACCCTGGACAACACGATACTCCTTGTATAAATTAATAGTCCGACTTTGTGGAGTCAGACTGGTCTGAATACCTATAACGACTGTCAAAGTAACATAGAGTACGGCCGGTATAAGTTGGTGAGTCTGAAGTTAGGGGCTCTGCGAGTTTTGGCGCTTGAAAACTCGTACAAAAATAAGGATTTAAAAAAATGCAATTTGCAATTATATTGCTGTTAAAAACTGTTATTGGCATTTATTTTTTTAAAACCTTTATTTTTGTACGAGTTTTCAAACGCTAAAATTCACATAGCCTAACTTCAGACTCGCCAAGTTATAACAATACAACAACAATATAACAAGTTTTAAAAAAACAGTACGGCTTACTGTATTACTGTACAAACTGTACTGTTACTTTTTGGTGTACAATAAAGTTAATTCTATTCTATATTATTATTTTGTGATTGCAGAGCATGGGAGACTACGAATGTGATATTTGCAAACAGAGAACGGATACTGAAGATAAATTAGTTAGTCATATGAGATATCATCTAATGTGAGTTTTATGTGCTTTCATTATTTTAAGTTTTCTAATCCATCCAAAGGTTATCGGGTAGATATCGCTGTATTTGTATGGCTGTCCGTCATTGTATGATCCTGAATAAGTTGCTTTAAAAAAATGTTTCTATGGTCAGTTTTTTAAACCCGGAGACTGAATTGACACAATCATCATCTGCCTAGCCTTTTCCCAACTATATTAAGGTCGGCTTCCAGTCAAGCCGGATTTAGCTGAATACCAGTATTGACACAAGCAATGTCAAATTTACTATAGGAATGATGCCAATTCCTTTGTGTTGTAATGTCAGTTTAGTCTCAGGGTTTAAAAAACAGACCATAGTAAAATTTGCGCCATTCAGGGCGGCGTTTTGGCATAACCCCTTCCTTCAACGTCTCCCATTGGACTCAGTCCGCTGCTTCCCATCTTTCATGAAGCGCCGGTGCTGACGTGTTGTTCCTGCAACGAATAACATGAATCCCTCTCACAAGGAGACCTGAGTCCCAGCAGTGGGATAATTGTAGGTTTTTTAAATTGTTATAAACCAGTGCTTGACCGCGATCCCACCTGATGGTAAGCAGTGATGCAATCGCTGATAGTGAAGCGAGCCATGGAAGCGGGCGTTGATTATATTGTTTATGGTATTACCTCCGTTGTAATTTTGTTTTTCTTTGCAGTCGCTACAAATGTCCTGAATGTGGTTTAACAAGAAACTGCCGCATGACGATACGAGATCATTACAACGCGTACCACAGTCATGGCTACCAAATTTGTCCGTATTGCAGCAAGAGTTTTAAGTGAGTTTGTACTTTATTGCTACTTAGATAAGGTTTACACTCGATTGGCAAATTGACTGCGGCAAGAGTTTGGAATGTCTAATGAATGTATGCCTTATGGCCAGAAACCGCAGCAAAACTAATTTAATAAATGAAATAGAAATTATCATTTCCAATATATCTATCCGTTTGCTACGCGTGTAGCCTAAAGGCGATGACGTCACATTGTAGTTTTTGCATCTTTTTTGTGTTACGTGACAGTTTCCCCTTCCACTAGATTCGAAAGGTTTTCTTAACTTAACTTTTTAATATAATACGGAACATGCTTAAAAAATGTTATCTAACCATTTTATCAATAAAAATACAAAAATAAAATACTAACTGTGAAACAAAATCGAAATTAGTAGCTAACGAGATATAACCATTTAAAACAATCTGTCTGTTTCGCCAAAACACCTATTTCCATGGCAGTCGAACGGGCGCAATGTAATTCTCACGTCAGAATTACATTCGGATTTCTCTTTCTTTTTAGCAGCTTTAAAGCTTTACAACTTCGTTGTCAATAAAGATATTTTAAAAATTCTGTTATGTTTTTTTGCTAGAGCTGAAAGTGTATTTATTCAGCAAATAAAAAATTACATGCATATTCCCTATTGCTCATATTATAACTTTTTTAATTTTTGTAACGTTAATTCCGTTTGTCTGTAGACGCCAGACATCAATGCGCAAACACGTGCGCTACGTGCACATGCGGAAGGGCCGCGTGCAGTGCGCGTACTGCGAGCGCACGTACGCCGACAAGAACGTACTGCGCACGCATATGAACATGTAAGTATCGCCAATCCTGCTATACTTATGGGAAATCCGAAAGGTTTCCACCGTGTCTTCCAGATCGAAGGCAACGAAGGAACGGGGTAGGGGTTTAGTCAGTAAAGCGGAAGACGGGCGGAGCGGGCTAAGCGGGGGGCGCACTGCTATTCGAAAGACGAACGTCGACTAGTCTACTCGAAACGGGGAGGACGGGCGAACGAACCGGGCGAGCGGGCTGGCGTGGCGGGCGTGGCGGGCGAGCTAAGCTAGCGAAGCGCGGGCGCGCCAACGAGGTGAACGAGTAGATTCGCTGGAATCGTCGGATATTTCGTTAGCTTAGCTCGTCAGGTTAGTCGGTAGCTCGCGGTGTGAACCGAAGTATGTAAAGAGGTGAAACGATGGTCGCCCGCCAAGCCCGCCCGCCCGCTAGCTGGCGGTGTGGCCTGCGCTTAAGAGTCTGACACACCCTCCCGCTCCGCCTAATAGCAGGAGAAGTCATTCTGATGATTCCCCTACCATAAAAAAAATCCTGCTACACTTCCCAATTTATAAAGCCCAATATCAACAGTGGCGACAATCAATGACATGCTGAGCTGATGAAGCTCCATGAATCGCCCGTACCCTGACCGCCAGTAGACGCGGACTTGCAGACGTCGGCCTCGCCGTGCGGCCATCCGGTCCGAGCCTAAGGGGCAAAATACACAGAAGTGATGAAAGATTCGGATGCGATGTGGATGTGGATCGGATTTTTGTCGCTTCAAATTTTATTCGTACAAAATGTATAATAATAATAATAATTTTTCGCTTTTATCGGGCTCTTTATGAGCCTGAAATAGATTTTGTTGCGTCCGTGGCCTGGCTACGGTTCAGTAACCTCTTTGGGGAAACTGAAGGTTTCGTCTGTGCGATTATGGACGAAGTTATCCTGACGAATAATTACCGGAGACATAATTAAGGACGGGACGGTGGACATGTGTCGGGCATGCCATCGTCCGGGCGAGTCCATTAGACATATTATCTCTGGTTGTTCTCGTCTGGCTAACGGCGAGTATTTGCACAGACACAACCAAGTGGCCAGGATTATACACCAGCAACTTGCTCTGAAATACAAACTTGTGGAATCAGAGGTACCGTATTACAAGTATGTGCCCGACCCAGTTCTCGAAAATGATCATGTCACGCTGTACTGGGATCGGTCTATCATCACTGACCGGACTATTGTAGCCAATAAGCCGGATATAGTGGTGATAGACCGATTAGCGCGCCGCACAATGATAGTCGATGTCACCATCCCGCATGACGAGAACCTCGTGAAAGCCGAGAAAGAGAAACAGATTAAATATCTCGACTTGGCACATGAGGTTGTCGACATGTGGAATGTGAACTCGGCTGTCATTGTGCCGATTGTTGTGACCGCCAATGGCCTGATGGCCAAAAGCTTCGACGACCACCTGTCGAAGCTGTCGTTGCGCGGTTGGATCAAGGGCCTGATACAGAAGGCAGTACTCCTGGATACGGCTCGTATCGTGAGGAGGTTCCTGTCTCTGGAGCCCTAACCACCGGTAGCTTGGACCCTGCTCCCGCCATCGGTGGCACTCTATTTTTTATATTTTTAAATGTTTTTATATTATCTTTTTGTATTCAAATATAAATATAATTTATATGAATTTAATGAAAATAAAGAAATAATAGTTTAATAATAGTTTATTAACGTTTCAAAACAGTACATAAAAGTGGTTTTTTGGAGCCTTCTTTTAAGTAAATAATGCCTGTGTTTAGAAGACTCCGCTCTTCCATAACATAGCATAATATAAAATACAAAAATAAAACATTTTAAACATATTTTTCTTTATAAAACTAAGAAATTAAGACTACAAACTACAATTAAACTAAAAATGGATGAAAATGATAAATAAAAAAAATGCATCGTAAATTACACGAAAGGATGGGTGATAAAGCGCCGCATCCTTTCTGTGTAAATTACGACGCATCTCTTTTTCATCGCATCCGAATCTTTCATCGCTTCTGTGTATTTTCGCCCAAGACGTTCACAATGCGTAATTATTTACGCACTCCTCAAAGAGATGTCAGCAAACCGCAGAGGCCAACAGAGCCGATGACCGTCAGAGCCGCGAGGATTTCCTGAAAAGGAAACCCATTGGCTTAGTATGCCAAAGGCAACTGGGAAGGAAACACAGGTTTTTTTTATGGTAGGGGAATCATCAGAATGACTTCTCCCACTCTTAGGCGGAGCGGGAGGGTGTGTCAGACTCTTACTGACTAAACCCCTACCCCATTCCTTCGTTGCCTTCGATTTGGGGGACAAGGTGGGCACCTTTCGAACTTCTCATGTTCCCCAGAGAAGGAAAGACAGGTGCTATTTTAGTCAGTAAAAGTCTGGCACAACCTCCAGAGCGGGAGAAGTCAGTGGATGATATCCCATCTTCAAAAAAAACTAGATGCAGTTGAACAGTTAATTTAAAAAACCCAGTAACAATTTTTGACATCATCATCTGCCTAGCCTTTTCCCAACTATATTGGGGTCGGCTTCCAGTCAAGCCGGATTTAGCTGAATACCAGTATTTTACGAGGAACGGCTGCCTACCAGACCTCCACAATCCATTAACTGGGGTAACACGGTACTTCATAATTTTTGTCATGTTCACAGTAAACATTCCAAAGAAGTGTCAGCGCTGCCCACCACCAAGCAGCACGTCTGTCCGGAGTGCGGGATGGCCTTCAAGTCACCTTCGCAGCTGCGGAACCACAGCATCAAGCACTCGGACATACGGAACTACTACTGTGTCGAGTGTGACAAGTAAGATATTAACCTTGCAGCTTCGTTTAAGTTCATCATCATTTCAGCCGAAAGATGTCCACTGTTGGACATTTTTTACATAGCTCTTTTCATGGGACAAGGGTCAGCTTCTGAAAAGAAAACTCGGGACCCTGGAACGAAAGCAAAGAAAGAACGGAGTGGGTTTAAGTCAGTAAAAGTGTGACACGGTCTCCCCTGTTCCGCCCAAGTGTTAAGTTTTTAAGTAACTACTCCCGCTAGTAGGAGGAGCTCGTGGCTAGATAATAACAGCCGCACAGGTCGATCTTCAAGGTTAAGCAACGCTTGCCTAGGTTGGTCTGTGGATGGGTGACCATCTTAACATAACGAGTTTCCTCCGTGCCTCGGAAAGCACGTTAACCCGTTGGTCCCGGCTGTCATTTGGAGATCTTTGGCAGTCGTTACGGATAGTCAGAAGCCAGTAAATCTGACTCGTCTTGCCATGAAGTACCGTGTTACCCCAGTTAATGGGTTGTGGAGGTCTGGTAGGCAACCGCTCCTCGTAAAATACTGGTATTCAGCTAAATCCGGCTTGACTGGAAGCCGACCCCAATATAGTTGGGAAAAGGCTAGGCAGATGATGATGATGATGACTCCCGCTAGTAGTCACTTCAAAAAAAGCTCAAGCCATCCATCATTGAATCCAGAATATTACATGAAAGTGTATGTACCGTCTGACTCGAAAGACTATGAACCGTTGGGCACACTTCTGTTGCTGGGATTGGTGGATAAGGGATATTGAAAGATTGGAAGTTTCTTCACCGACGTTTATTCTGTAACTGTACCGAACCTTTTCTTCTAATACCACCGTACTACACAGTAGTCAAAGGGCGCGTTTACTATTAAGGTGAATGCTTCAGGTAGCCCGCCAGTAAATCTGACTCCAGTCTTGCCATTAAGTACCGTATTACCCCAGTTAATGGGTGGTGGAGGTCTGGTAGGCAGCCGCTCCTCGTAAAATACTGGTATTCAGCTAAATCCGGCTTGACTGGAAGCCGACCCCAATATAAGTTGGGAAAGGCTAGGCAGATGATGATGCTTCAGGTAGCCCGCGAAATTCAAATTTTCTTACGTTTTTTGCAATTTGCAAGCCAGTGGTAGGTTGTATGAAGTTAAAAATACTTAAGCGACTGTAAAACGTAACTAGTAATCTATATACAACGTGTAACTTTAAATGCGCAAAACCTCAGACACCCCAAACGATTTTTAATCCAATTGACCTAATTCTGAGAGAAAAAAAAATATTAAAAAAAAATTGAAGGTTTTATGTGCTGTTTTAGTTTGTTTAGGATTCGTATTTACATCGAAATGAGTATGATTATCATCCCATTTATGAGAAAATCTAAATTGGACGACAACCATTTGTGTTTGTTTACCTATTTACGCAAGTTTATGCACGTGATGACCTGATTTGTTAATAAATAGACAAAGCAAAATTTTTAATTATTTTTTTTTGAAAAATGTGACCTATATTAAAAAGTGGTTTTATTGCTTCTGCTGGTTATTCTGAACAAACTAATTTCAGGTTTTGCGCATTTGACGTTACACGTTGTATATAAAAATGAAACCCGTTTTCCGTTGTCACGACATAACATGAAAACGACTTGACCGATTTGGCTGATATTTTTTTAAATGTTCCTTGGATGTTCAATGATGGTTTTTACGGAGAGAAAATACTAAAAAAAAAAGTTAGCTATTGTAGGATAGGTAGGGTAGTGTAGGGTAGTGTAGGGCAGTGTAGGGTAGTGTAGGGCAGTGTAGGGTAGTGTATGGTAGTGTAGGGTAGTGTAGTGTAGTGTAGGGTAGGTAGAAAAGGTAGGGTAGGGTAGCGTAGGATATTATGTAGAGTAGTCATTTGACGGGAGCGAAGCCGCGGGTAAAAGCTAATATAAATATAACCATAAAAATCATCAATACAAGCCTCCAAGCTCACCTAACTGTAGGAACGATTTTTTCGAGGTCAAAAACGTTCCTGCAACTAAGTGAGTTTGGAGACTGATATTGATGATTTTTATGGTTATAATTATGTTACTAGTTACGTTTTACAGTCGCTTAAGTATTTTTAACTTTCATTAAAATTTGAATTTCGCGTTCTAACCTGAAGCAGATTCCCCTTAAGAAGATTTACTAACTGTGTGACTGTGAGCTTCAAGTTAGAACTATTCTGTATGAGCGTCGAATGAGAACTGACTGTCTGAGTTCTGAATAGAAACTGACTTTCTGGGATTAAAATCGACTCTTTTATAGTCGGCTAACTGTAAACAAAATATTCTAGAATTATCTATATAATCTATATATATTAATTTATTTATTTTTGGATGTCTTTATTACAATTATACGCGTCAATCTTCAAATAATCTTGATAATATTAATATTACAGAATGTCAATTTGTTAAGAACTCATTTAAGCTATAGTAACACTTCTGTATTAGGTACAATTTAAGTGTGTTTACAAATCTATATATATAAAAATGAAACCCGTTTTCCGTTGTCACGAAATAACATGAATATGGCTTGACCGACTTGGCTGTTTTTTTTGCCTTGAAGTTCAATGATGGTTTTTATGGAGAGAAAAATTATTCTAAAAAAAAAAGTTAGGTAAAGTAGGGTAGGTAGGGTAGTGTAGGATAGTGTAGGGTGGTGTAGGGTAGTGTAGGGTAGGTAGGGTAGGGTAGGGAAGGTAGGGTAGGGTAGCGTAAGATATGTAGGGTAGTCATTTGACGGGAGCGAAGCCGCGGGTAAAAGCTAGTTCACGATAAAATATAAACAAAAATAAATGCAAGCTTATCATCATAAAACTGTAACTAAACATAAACATAGGTGTTCAGTAATTAGAGCATTCGGTGTCGGTTTAGCTCTGGATAACAATAAGTACAACAGTAACAATTGTTTACGCGCTATGATCCCGAGTTTTCTAGAGCGTCATAACTTACAATCATTTATGATAAGAACCTCGGATTTCAAAGTATTGGTCCGCATCTATTTCGATTCTATATTTACTTTTGAGTTAGTATTACTATAAATATTTACTGTCGGAACGCACAATAAGAATTATCTAGAATTTCAGAGTGTTGTACCGAACCTACTCTTAACCTATGTTTACATTAGAGTACTATCCCGCAAAGTGTTCTTACCATTCTACTAGGTGGAGACCCCGTCTCTTTAACTTTATTCGTATGTTTGCAGAAGTTTCAAAACCGCAGCCACATTGAAAAACCATTTGAAGACTACAGCAACCCATATCAGTTATATACAACTACCGTAAGTATCATTTGATAACATTTTGTTCGTCTGGAATAATCAAGCTTTTCTCACGCCCCAGCCACTGTAGCTGCGCCTACATTGCGCACGGTGAGCTATGGGTAGCTCGCCGTCCGGACGTCCGCTATCAGTTCGGACCAAGCCCACAGTCGTCACCAGCACGTATTGTTCCACGCGCGGCTCGATCGATGTTAGTAAAACGTTGGGGCCCGACAGGGTCGAAACCTACTGGGGCCTGGGTTGACGAAAGAGAACCTCGAGACCCTGGAATTAGGGCAAAGAAGGAGCAGGAGTGGGTTTTAGTCAGTAGAAGTCTGAAACGAAGAGCGGGGGCAGTAATTTTGTTGATCTCCCACCTTATTAAACTACTGTAGGGGCCCGGTAGGGCCGAAGCCTCTGGGGGAACACGTGGTATTCCTAAAGATTGACACCGAGTCCCCCCCAGAACGAAGGCAACGAAGGAACGGGGTAGGGGTTTAGTCAGTAAGAGTCTGACACGCCCTCCCGCTCCGCCCAAGAGCGGGGGAAGTCATTCTGATGATTCCCGTACCAGAAAAAAACCTTATTAAACTAAAGGAATAATCAAGCTTTATAATTATCCCTGAAGAACAATATAACTTTTATGAAAAAAATTATAAAATGAAAATAAAAATCTATCGAGGAACCGGGAGTGAGTTACCTGTTATCCGCAAACAACATAAAAATGTAAAGTATTTCTGTGTTGTTCCAGATTACCGTGTCTTCACTGCGACAAGCGTTTCGCGATTCGCCGAGATCTAGAGAGACACACCAACCGAATACACCTCAATATCAAGCCGTTCTCTTGTGATAGATGTGATAAGGTAAATATTAAACAGATGCTAATATTAAAGGGGCCTCGCACACGGTTAATTTTTTAAGCCTGCTATACATGTTGGCCGAGCGTAGACCAACACGAGCCTAAGCAAATCGACACAAGCCAAACGCTACTGTCTACATGTTTGGCAAGTTAAAGACCAACGCGAGCCTAGACCAATGGACGCAAGCTAATTTGAAAGATGCCCATACGTTGGCCTTGGCAGGCGAGCGCCTTTGATTTGTGCACAAAAACCGACACCGATCCGAAGTGAGGCGAGTGGTCACAGGCGACGGCGAGCGTAGACAAGTGGCGCCAAATGAACCCTACACACGTTGGCGCTTGGCTTCACTCGGCCAGCTAGGCGAGCGACACCGAGCGATGACAAGGCAAGGCAAATAGGCTGTCTACATGTTGGCGTTGGCCGTCGCTCGGCACCGCTCGCCCAACATGTATAGCAGGCTTTACGTGCAGTAGCGATACTGTCGCACTAACATAGCGAGTTTCCTCCGTGCCTCGGATAGCACGTTAAGCCGTAGGTCTCGACTGTCATTTGTAGATCTTTGGCAGTCGTTACGGATAGTCAGAAGCCAGTAAATCTGACTCCAGTCTTGCCATGAAGTAGCGTGTTACCCCATTTAATGGGTTGTGGAGGTCTGGTAGGCAGCCGCTCCGCGTAAAATACTGGTATTCAGCTAAATCCGGCTTGACTGGAAGCCGACGTCAATATAGTTGGGGAATAAAGGCTAAGCAGATGATGATGATGATTATCTATGAGTATTTGTTTCAGAATTACTTGGACAACTGGGCACTAAAGGAGCACCAAAGGCGCGCCCATGAAGGGCATAAGAGATCCCCACATCGGTTCCCATGCCCTATGTGCGACAAGGTTTTTGACGTAAGTATTAAAATATCACACTAAAATTAAGGAAAATGAGTAGTTTTAGTCAGTAAGTCTGACAATCCCTTTCGCTCCACCCAGAGCGGGAGCTGTTATTAATAAACCGACTTTTCGTGGTTATTTTACCAGAATTTCTTCTTATAATTTTAACTTCAATTAGTTTATTTATTAAAACACGTTTCACCTGGCCGCCTGCGGCCTGGCCGCTAGTGCGCACCTGGCCTAAAGATACGAGAAACTAAGAGACCGTACTCATTTTCTAGCAGTCGTCCTTAGGGTGATGCGGAAACTTAACATAGTATTACGCTACTACAAATAATTCTTATCCCAACTCTTTTAAACATCTTTCCAAACCAAATCATTAATACGTGTAAAATATTCCACGGGAAAATAGATGCTCCTGAACTGCATGACGAGCTTTGTCAACTGTTTGCTCTGATCAACTGTACCCGCAATCGGAAGCTCCAACTATTTGCTGTTTCTGGGAATCGTACCGTCGCCCGAGCCCAGTCTCCTATCCCTCGTGCAATCTCCGCGCTCAACGCTCTCTTGGATGCCAAACCTGATTGTGACGTGTTCGCGGATGAATGGAAGAACATCTTGTCTATTTGTTTGGAGTTTTGTGAGATGAGTGTATGACTGCAGAGTAGTTATATACAATTTTAGTTTTGTTTAAAATATGTCTTTAACTAATGTATTTGGCCTTTGGCCGTGTTATGTTAAAGCAAAATAAATAAATTCCTTCCTTACAGCGCAACCAAATCCTGAAAGGCCACATCCGGACACACACGGGAGAGCGTCCGTACCACTGCACCAAGTGTCCGGCCACTTTCAGCCAGTCCAACATACTGCGCACACACGACAGACTCATACATCTCAAACTTACCAGGGATGGAAGGCCTAAGGTCAAATAGAGGTTACCACTGGCCATCTACACCCTGTACTAGTCTTGAACAAGACGGCGTTAGGGCCCTCGCCTACGACTACTTTTTGTAGCACGCTACAGTCGCATTTGAAACGCGCTACTGCATCGCGACTAATGCGCGACCGTATCAGACGACAGCGGGGCGAGGAAGGAGGGAGGGTGGCGCGTGAATGAAAAAACAAAAAACAATCTACATACAAAAAACTTTATTTTTTGTGATACTGTATCGCTTTTGCATCGCGGCTGAGAATCGTGGTGTGGGCGGAGGCAAGCCGCTAGCGACTGCGTCGCGACTGTATCGATACAAACGCGCGTTACCCGCGCTACTGAATCGCTTCAACAAGTCGCCGTAGGCGAGGCCCTTAATAATCTATATATAATTTAAAGAAACTTGTTTTACTGTCCGTTCAACCGATTTTGACTTCTATTCCGTCGACATAAGGATGACATTAAAAGCAAAAATGTGGTTACAATACCAACTATTTACTGCAGCCGTCATTTGTCAGGCCACCAACAACGCAATTAAAGTCAAAATCGGTTGAGCGGACAGTAAAACAAAGGAGATTGACCGTTTTGTAAGGGAAGTTGGGTCCCAATGGAAAATGCTTGTGCCCTGAAGATTTTTATTTTACCTAATAGTAAAAACATAGCATTTTCATAATTGCGAACCTTTTTTCAATGTGCCACCCTGGTTCAGGAGATATCATTATTTTTCTGTTTTATAAATCTAGGTTATAATTACAAATTGACAGACTAAACATCACCATGAGCATGGAATTATGTGTCTATTACTTGAATTCCATTAGTTTATGAAAAATTATATAAAAAATAATTTGCACAGAAAAAAATAAATAATATTTTTAGGTTATTATTCCAAACAGGTACACGACAGCACAAAAGGGACCTGCCCCGTGGCATTCTCCTTTCTTAATCTTATAGTAATAAATAGAGTATAGGTCTAAAAGATTTTATACTGACTAGTCCTACTTCGTAACGTCAAATAGACGTTATAGTCTATGTTAGAGCATTAGCTTTACAAACTCTTTGGTCTATCTATGGTCAAATTGACCTTACATTGACTAAGGACAAAAAACTCTTGGTGAAATAGAGTTTATGGTAGGGATGGCGATGGTTCCTAAAAATATCGATTATGGAATTTAAGTGTAAATAATCGATTTAGTAATAAATCTAGTTCTACAAAATTTATCCGTTACTTGGTGGTTATTTATTTTATTTATTCCCTAGGAAAAGAAGTTTATTTATAATTTTATTATCAAGTTTATGAAATCGATTCGTAGAATTGAGAACGATTTAAAAATCGATTTTCTTGACCTACAAAATCGATGCTTCGATTAATCGATCTCAAATCGCCATCCCTGGTTCAAGGCAATAAGGGATGATATTTTTCAATATTTACTCGTGATTTTTTGTCATAGTTGATAGAATTGATGTGCATTTTGCGGAAACTGTCGACTGGTTTGACTTATCTGTGTCGTACGTAAGTTTTGAAAAACTGTTAGATTTTTGTCTATTTCAAAACAGTCACACAACTTTTTAAAGTCAAAAAAAGGTATTATCTACTCATTATTTATGGGGTAATAGGAAATTATTATTATTTTGTTGGATCCGATGGATCCGGTTGTGAAACATTGTAATAAATAGTTTGTAAATACTTGCTGCGTTTTATTTGAAAAGTAAATTGTCTTTAATTTTCCTGGTCAATATTTTTAGCTCTTGTTTCTCTTTTAGAATAAAATGTTTTCCTATTTGAAACCCCAAATTTGTCTGCACGAATTGAATTGATTTACGACGGATTATGAGTAAAAAATATTAATGGGTTATTGAAGTCTGGTAGGCAGCCACTCCTCGTAAAATACTGGTATTCAGCTAAATCCGGCTTGACTGGAAGCCGACCCCGATATAGTTGGGAAAAGGCTAGGCAAATGATGGTGATGTGTAAAAAATATTAAACTTTTATTGGTATACCGGTTTTTATAAAAATTCGAAGACCCAATCCGCACAGGGCCCGCGTAGTGGATTATGGCCCTTTCCCTCTGCTAGAGAGGAGGCCTCAGTTACATCAGTGGGCATATCATAAGGCCGATAATGCTAATGCTAATTGGTATATCGGTGCAAATAGTCCAAACAACGATTGGAGCGCACGTGCAACGAAACCTAACGAACTACTCATGCGGCGCTCCCCACCTCGCGCCAGGCAAAAATGAAAGGCAGAGTTTATAAAAATAGGTGCGCAGCGCGTGAGCGGTCATTCGTTCGTCGGCACCCGAGTTGGTCGGACGGTGTTGGAGTGAATTTTATTTTATGTTATTTTGAAGTTGGTTTGATTGCATATAATTTTAAAGTAAAATTGTACTAAAGTGATTTATGAAGATGCCTTTGTTAAAAAATACGCCTCTCTTATATGCTTTTGTGTGTGTGTTTTGTCTTGGGACAAATAAACGCTTATTCTATTCTACCTATAGTGCCTATATTTTGTTTCTTCGGTTTGCAAACCGATAAGCGTGTGATAATCTAGCTGTTTTTGGAACAATTGTTCGAGAAGTGTGTTTATACGTGGTGACCAGTCCAGTGCGAGTGTCCTGTTCCAGAAAGATCAACCCAGGGGTCCAGCCTTCGGTCGACGACAAGAGCAAGGTAAGTGTGCATGATCCTAGCTTAATTTTCCCGTATAACCCTAATTTTTTGTCGTCTAATTTATTTATGTTGTTTTTGCTAGGTCTAAATAATCAAGCACTTACACCACATCAATTCAGTCCACAATTTGATCATATAAATATAATTATATTATTTTAACTGTTAAATCTAACCGAAAAGTGCCCGACCTACGGGTATCTAAAATCGAAAAAGACTTGAGACTTGCTTCTCCTGTTGCTTTAAGTCCACGAGGAAGAAGGGAGGGAAGTCCGACTTCCAACACTGACAACGACACTTCCAAGTCTGACATGTGCGTTGGGGTCAGCTCACACTGAGACGCGACGCTGCATGCACATTGTAATAGAGTGACTCAAAATAGAACTTTATTTACTACACGAGAAGATACACATACCATTGTGAGAATTTAGAATACGGTGCTTCATGCAGCGGAACATTTTTACATTCGCGATCGTCGTGTTGCCAATGATTTTACTTGGGCCTCGCAACGTTGCGATGCGTTTCGCGGTGGCGCGCGGCGCAGCGCGAAATCACTGGCCTCTTCCTGCATCGTCGCGTCGCGTCGCGTCTCGGTGTGAACTGACTCGCAGTCTACTGTTGCATATAGGACCAAGTATCGCCATAACAACCGATTCTATACATATCGCATATGGATGCGAGATCCAGCTGGCTGGAAGTTGGAATGCTTCCTATAAGGTAATAATTATATAATATAATATATTCCATAACTTTCACACAAAGCTATCTAGTCTTGTGTTATGGGACAACTGATAAACATACTTAAAAATTTCTAAATACATACATCATCATCATCATCATACATACATACATATTATAGATAAATTACACCCAGATACGGAACAAATGAGACACTTTTCCTATGTTGTGCCGAATAAAAGAATTTATTATTATTTATTTTATTTATAGCATTCAGGGCCACTAATCAATAGACCAACAGGCCAGTCTAAGGTGGACCGATGATCTGGTAAAGGTCGCGGGAATCCGATGGATGCGAGACGCACATTACCGGTCGTTGTGGCGACGCTTGAGGAGGCCTATGTCCAGCTGTGGACGTCTTTGGGCTGAAAAAAAATAAAAATAAAACACAGCAAGTATTTACAAACTCTTTATTACAAATGTTTCACAACCGGATACATTGAAATCAACAAAATAATAAAATAATAATTTCCAATTAAAAAATTAACAATGAGTAAAAAATATCATTCTTTATTGCCTTAAACTCTATTGCACATACAATCCTTTGTCTTTGGTCAGTTTAAAAAGGTATAGTTGACATTACAAAGTCGGCCTGCTGAGTATAAAAACTACTATTCAACTTCTATTGAAAAATTCATCGAAAGAGTAAAATTTCAAAAATGCTTAATTTGATATGGAGTCCCTACCATTACCACTCTACCGTGCATATGCTGTTAGAAGTAGTCTCCAGCTCTGGGTGGACCGGGAGAGCGGGTCACACTTTTACTGACTATCACACCTGTGTCTTTCAATTGCCTAGTTCGCAGACATCTCTTTGAGGAGCTTGTGAAACACTACGCGCTGTCGACGACTTGGGTTCAGTTCGTTCGATTACCGGACGGTCGGACGACTTGGGCTCGGTCTGGTCGATTACCGGACGGTCGGACGACAAAATACACATTGCGCTCGGCGTCCGCAAGCCAATATCTACCGTGTCTGGGCTTAAAATCACCATGTGGCGTCAAAAAATGCGATCGATGTCGCCGAAATCTGCTAGATGACATCATCATATCATCATTTGACCTAAAGCCGTGTTTAGACCAGTGCAGGATGTTGCTTGCCATTAGGCCTCCCATCCCTGGTAAGTTTAAGATGTATGAGTCGGTCGTGTGTGCGCAGTATGTTGGCCTGACTGAAGGTGGCCGGACACTTGGGGCAATGGAACGGACGCTCGCCCGTGTGCGTGCGGATGTGCGCTGTCAGGACTTGGCTGCGCTGTAACAGAGATATTCGGATCATAGTAATATAAAAAGCCGGGGTGATTGGGGTCCGTTTACATCCTAAGGACCCAAGCCAACCTCACCTGCTAGCGGTGCACCCTGCTGTTCAACGGACGAGGCTCTGGCGATCCTGGTTTCCCTCTCGTAGGGTTGTGGGGGTCAGACGGCTGGTCGCCCCACGTAAAACCAAGTCACAGTCATATAAACATGGATGGCAAAGAATACAGTGGGTACTCGGGCTAGGGCGTCGCCGAACAACGACGCGCAGGAACATCGCCTTAAACCTGCGATAAGTGGGCTAGGGCTACCGTGTCAAGTACGGGCACGGCTAAAGACGTTAGTACCCAAAAAGAAGCTCCGCTTTGCCACTTGGAACATTGGCTCTCTAACTGGACGTTGCAGAGAACTCGCGGACGTACTTGCGAAGCGTCGAGTCCAGTGCGCCTTCCTTCAGGAGACGCGCTGGAAGGGGAATAAGTCCCGTGACATCGGGCAGGGGTACCGGCTAATGTACACCGGATCACCATCGGGCAGGAACGGAGTAGCCGTAGTACTGTCTAAGGACCTTCAGGATGGACTTCTTGAAGTAGACCGATACAGCGACCGGTTGATGCGAGTTAAGGTGCTGATCGAAGGGTCGGTAACGAACCTAGTCAGCGCCTATGCTCCTCAAACTGGCTGCTGTGAGTCTGAAAAGGAGGCCTTCTGGGATGAGTTCGAGGACGTACTGCGCGGTATTCCGAATTCTGAAGGTATTTTGGTTGGGGGGGATCTCAACGGTCACGTAGGACACTCCCTCCACCTTCCCATGGCCCGACCAACTAACAACTGTTATACGGGCCGAATCGTGGGGCGGCTGCGGACTTAGCACCCTTGGCCATCTTACTGGTCACGTAGGACAGTGTGCTGGAGAGTTCGGACGTGTTCACGGTGGTTTTGGCTATGGCCAACTAAATGCAGAGGGAGTCAGCATACTCAGGACCTGCGCCGTGTCGGACCTAGCCATCGCGAATACGTTCTTTCAGAAGAGGCCCCAGCATCTTATTACGTACCGTGGTGGTTCATACTCAACCCAAATTGATTACCTGCTGGTGCGACGGTGCAACATTGGCAAGGTTACCAACTGTAAAGTTATCCCAGGCGAAAGCTTAACGGCCCAGCACCGCCTCCTTGTCATGGACTTGGCGATCGTAGCAAGGAAAAAAGTGACCCAGAAACGCAATCCCCGCACCAAGTGGTGGTTGCTGAATGGTCCTAAACTGTCGGAATTCATCGCGGAGGTCGAGCACCTCGAGATCAGTTCTCCGCATGAGTCCGCTCAAAAGATATGGAGTAGGATTCATTCAGCAATCACCGCCGCGGGTAAGCGCGTCCTTGGCACTTCTCGTGGTGGTCGCACCATGGACAGGGAGACGTGGTGGTGGGATGACGGGGTGCAGGAGGCGACCCGGAAGAAGAAGGTATTATTTAAGAAGTGGCAGGGGTCCAACTCTCCGGAGGACAGGGAGGCATATGGAGTGGCTAAGCGCGCTTGCAAAAAAGCAGTAGCCAGAGCCCGCAGCAAAAGTTTGGCGCCCTTGTATGACAAGCTGGAAACTGCGGAGGGGCAAAAGCTTATTTTTAAGCTGGCGCGTGCCCGGGAAAAAGCTACACGGGACATTAGCAAATGCCTCTGTGTAAGGGACGCCCAGGGTAAGCTGCTCTATGATGCCCCCTCTGTTAAGGAGAGATGGTGCACATACTTCGAGGAGCTGTCTAACAAACAGCATCCCCATAACCTTCCTCCCGAACCGCCTCCTAACCTTGGACTTATTTCCCCTATTTCCCCCGACGAAACTCGCATTGCTCTTCGCCACATGAAGAACCGGAAATCGGTCGGGCCTGACAATGTGCCAATCGAAGTGTGGAAGGCGATGGGCTCACATGGTGTGGCCCTTCTGACGGATCTCTTTAACCGCATCCTGACCACCAAGGAAATGCCGAACCAGTGGCGATCAAGCCTTATTATTCCTATCTATAAAGGCAAAGGTAGTGTACAGGATTGTAGTAACTACCGCGGTATTAAGATCATGTGCCACACCATGAAGCTCTTCGAGCGGATCATTGACACACGGCTCCGTAGCGAGTGCACTGTCTCTGAGTGTCAATATGGCTTCCGGGCGGGTAACAGCACCATGGACGCAGTGTTCGCCCTGCGGACTCTGACTGAGGCTTACAGAGAGAGAAGGAGAGCTCTGCATATGGCCTTTTTAGACCTGCAGAAGGCCTTCGACTGTATTCCTCGGCAGTCCATCTGGTGGGCACTTCGCTTCAAGGGTGTGCCCGAGGCCTATATTGACATTATCAGAGACATGTATCGCGATTCCGTGTCCTCTGTCCAGACCGCTGTTGGCGAATCCAAAGTCTTTCCAATATCTGTTGGCGTTCACCAAGGATCGGCTCTTAGCCCGTTCTTGTTTAACGTGGTGCTCGATGTAGTTACGGCATACATCCAAGATCAGCCTCCATGGCTAATGATGTATGCCGATGACATCGCCCTCGTTAGCCAGAACAAAGCCCAACTTGAGCGGAAGGTCAACATTTGGAAGGACACGCTGGAAAACGGCGGTCTGAGACTAAATGTGGCGAAGACTGAGTACATGTCCTGTGGCAGCACGGATTCAAACACCATCCAAATAGGCTCGGACCGGATCACAAGCTCCGATACATTCAGGTACCTTGGATCCGTGCTGCACGAGTCTGGCAACGTGGACGACGATGTCCAAGCACGTATAGGTGCGGCTTGGGCGAAATGGCGAGAGGTTACGGGCGTTGTATGCGACCGCAAAATGCCTCCGAAGCTTAAGGGACAGATATATAAATGCATCATACGTCCTGTCCTCCTGTACGGCGGCGAGTGTTGGCCGGCACTAAGCAGACACACCCAGGAGCTTCGCGTCACGGAGATGAAGATGCTGAGGTGGATGAGCGGCGTAACGCGATCCGATCGCATACGCAACTCATTCATCCGAGGTAGTCTTGGTGTCCGTGACGTGGGGGAAAAACTGCAAGAATGTCGTCTGCGATGGTATGGCCACATCATGCGCCGCTCTACGGAGTACGTTGGCCGGAGATGCATGAATATGGCTGTCCTTGGCGCTAGGTCTCGTGGTCGCCCTCGCATGCGCTGGCTGGACGTCGTCAAGTCCGACATGAGAGCCAATGGCCTTACTGCCAAGGATGTTGAAGATCGGGCAAAATGGAGCAAGCTAAGCCGGAAGGCGGACCCTGGCAAAAGCCGGGACTAACGCCAAGTTGAAGAAGTAATATAAAAAGCCGCTTGTACGAGTACATATATTTTCGAGGTGGCCAGTTTAAAATTTACCGTTTTAGGACAGAGTCTACAGTCTAGAAAATGGAAGAAGACTTAAAGGTAAATTTTTATCAAGCGGTGAAGCCGCAGTCAGAATCTTCTATTTAGTATACGTCACAAAGATAAAGAAGAAAAGAATCTTCGTTCTTTACCAATTTTTTTTTTCTCGGAACTGTTATTGACTTTATAGACATAAAAAAATATAACTCGAAAAGCGCTTCTACTTTAATAAGTATCGAACTAAAATGTTATAAAATAATATCTTCTGCTCCTACCGCCTTTTAAATAACGAAATATCCTAGTATAGACTTGCTAGAATACAGCGCGACTTAGATACCATCAAGTATTTCATTTAATGGTGCATCATCATCATCATCATCATCATCTCAGCCGAAAGACGTCCACTGCTGGATATAGGCCTCCCCCAAGCGTCGCCACAGCGACCGGTCCTGTGCGTCTCGCATCCATCGGATTCCCGCGACCCTCGCCAGGTCGTCGATCCACCTTGTGGGAGGCCTTCCGACGCTGCGTCTTCCGGTACGTGGCCGCCACTCTAGAACCTTCCGTCCCCATCGACCATCTGTTCTACGAGCAATGTGCCCTGCCCACTGCCACTTAAGTTTAGCGATTCTTCGGGCTATGTCGGTAACCTTAGTTCTCTTGCGGATCTCTTCATTCCTGATGTGATCGCGCAAGGAAACTCCGAGCATAGCCCTTTCCATTGCTCTTTGGGTGACTTTAAGCCTTCTGATGAGGCCCTTTGTGAGCGACCACGTTTCCGAGCCATATGTCATCACTGGCAACACACACTGGTCATAGACTTTTGTCTTGAGACACTGCGGTAGGTTGGACGAGAAGATACCGTGCAGCTTCCTGAACGCTGCCCAGCCGAGTCGGATTCGACGATTGATCTCTTTCTCGAAGTTAGATCTACCCAACTGGACCGTCTGTCCCAGGTAGACGTAGTCGTCCACAACTTCGAGTGTAGAGTCTCCGATCTTGATAGGAGTGGGAGCTACATGGATGTTTACCATGACTTTGGTTTTGTCCATGTTCATTTTGAGTCCCACTCTTTCGGAAGCCCTACTGAGATCACCGAGCATTGTACTGAGCTCCTCCGTAGTCTCAGCCATGACTACTATGTCGTCGGCAAACCGAAGGTTTTTTTTTTTTTTTTTTTTTCCGGTAGGGGAATCATCAGAATGACTTCTCCCACTCTTGGGCGGAGCGGGAGGGCGTGTCAGACTCTTACTGACTAAACCCCTACCCCGTTCCTTCGTTGCCATCGATCTGGGGGACACGGTGACAACCTTTCGGATACCGTGTTCCCCAGAGGCTTCGGCCCTGCCGGGCCCCTACAGTTTGCTGACATCTCCTTGAGGCGCGCGTGGAACAGAACGCGCCGTCGACGACTAGGCTCGGTCCAGATTATTACCAGACTGCCGGACGGCAAGCTACCCAGTGCTCGCCGTCCGCGAGCCCGCGCCTACGGTGGTCGGAAATCGGGATCGGGATCTCGGCGGCGACGGCGTGAGTTCCGTTGCCTCACGCGGTCGGCAGCCTCCTTCGCTAACATTACTGCTTCGCAGAAGGAGGCGACTGCCCGCCACCCCTCCTCGCTCCGGACCATGGCCTGTACCAGGGTCCGGCGCGAGAGGTCACCGCCGCCGATAGCCTCCACAAGCACACGGCGGTGCTCCGCCCAAGCGGGGGGCAAACCGAAGGTGAGTGATGTACTCGCCGTTGATATTGATGCCTCGCCATCTCCATTCCAGAACCTTGAAGACATCCTCCAATGCGGCCGTGAACAGTTTCGGAGAGATAACGTCTCCCTGCCTCACACCCCGCTGTAAGAGGATAGGTTTCGAGGTCTGATCCTGGAGTCGGACTGACATGGTGGCGTTTTTGTACAAACATTTCAGCACTTCGATGTACCGATAGTCAATCTGGCACCGTTGGAGAGACTGCAGTACAGCCCAAGTCTCGATCGAATCAAAGGCTTTCTCGTAATCCACAAACGCTAAGCAGAGAGGCAGGTTATACTCCTCAGTCTTCTGTATAACCTGCCGTAGCGTATGTATGTGGTCTACGGTGCTAAAGCCTTTTCGGAATCCGGCTTGTTCAGGAGGCTGGAAGTCGTCGAACCTGCGTGCGAGACGATTCGTGATGACTCTGGAAAACAACTTGTAGACATGGCTCAGAAGTGAGATGGGCCTGTAGTTCTTAAGGAGGGCATTGTCGCCCTTCTTAAAGAAAAGTACCACCACACCTCTGCCCCATGCCTGTGGCGTTTTGCCCTCAAGTATGACGGAATTAAATAGCTTCTGAAGGGCCTTAAGGACCGGTTTTCCACCCGCCTTCAGAAGTTCGGCCGTAATTCCGTCCTCACCCGGCGCCTTATTGTGTTTAAGTTGTTTCAGAGCCATCCTAATCTCGTACAGGCTGACGTCCGGGATATCTTCGGTATGGTGCGCTATTATTAAATACGTGGAATTTTTGCCATTTAATGGATTTTTACCGCTTCAAAAAAAAAATTGCGGAAAAGGGTTTTTTTATTGCTATACTTACACTAAAAGCCTTGTCGCACATAGGGCACTGGTACTGCAAGGGTCTCTTATACCCGTCGTGCACTAGCCGCTGGTGTTTCCTCAGAGATGAGCTGGTCAGGTAATTCTGAAACAAATAACGGTACGCATTATCAAGTAGTATGGACTTCCGTAAGCGCGTGTATCTGACTTTCAACATTTATGTTTTTCATACTGCTTTGCCCTTCTCACACTACATTTCGATGTCTTCAACCATTGTCATCACTGCTTACCATCAAACTGGCCTTTTATTAGGTGGGAAATCATCTAATGATTTTTCCTGCTCTTACAACAATACGCGCCGTCGACGACTGTGCTCGGTCCGGATGGTAAGCTACCCATTCCTCGCCGTACGCAAGCCTGTGTAGCGACATCTACTACATATGACGTCACAGAATCCTGCATCGCGCAAGCAAAGTTCTCCGCGCGATTTGAATAGATACAACAGCCCGAAATCATGTATCGGGCAGTAGCCCACCGGACATTACACCCGTCCGGTCGGAGGATCCTCCCTTTTCAACGGAGGTATGTGGGATTTTACTTTCTGTTCCACCTACCTCCAAACCTGGGGATTTTCCATTACTGTCACTTTAGTCCATCTAAATAAAAACCATGGTATAGTGTCAATATTTACCTTATCACATCTATCACAAGTGAACGGTTTGATATTGAGGTGTATTCTGTTGGTGTGCGACTCAAGATCTCGGCGAATCGCGAAACGTTTGTCACAGTGAAGACACGCTAATCTGAAACAAAACAGAAATGCTTTTAATTTTTGGGTATCCGCAAAAAGTAATAGCTTTTAAAACTTATTTTAGTTTCAATATTAGCCTTAATTTCCTTTTAATTGGAGACGTATCGATACTTTCTATCGAGGAACCGGTAGGTACTCGTAGAAATTCATTTTGAATAACGATTTAGGAAACTGATTTTCTTCGTAGGGGATAACTAAGTTCTAGCAAGTAATACTTACGGTAATTTTATACTACTGACATGGATTGATGTAGTCTTTAGATGGCTATTCAATGTGGCTGCGGTTTTGAAGCTTCTGCAAATAGAAAGAAAGAAGTCAAACTTTGGGTGATGTACGTATCATCATCATCATTATATAAGCCGAAGAACGTCCACTGTTGGACATAGGCCTCCCCAACGGTCGCCACAACGACTCGTCCTGTGCGTCTCTCATCTATCGGATTCCTGCGACTCTCACCAGGTCACCCGTCCACCTTGTGGGAGGCCTTCCAACGCTGTATCTTCCGGTACACCGCTCCACCTTTCGACCCTAGCGATCTTCCGTTCTACAAGCAATGTGCCCTGCCTAGCGATGTTACAGTTCACGTACAGCAAATCGCTAACGTCGTGACCTACTTTACGTTACTTGCTTTATTTACTTTTATACTAGCATTTAGATAGCATCCAACAGAAGTTTGTGTAAGGCCTCTTGTACACGGCACGTTTTCGTCGCCGTACGTACGTAATATAACGTATCGTGCAGACTGCGATACACCACTGATGAAACACGGCGGCGGCCCGCCGTTTGTGCAAGCCCTCTGTGATCCATACTAGAGATGTTAAGGAGTTCCGGCTTCGCTTCCGATATACCAAAACTTTCGGCTGATTTCATATCTCCGATTTCGGCTTCGGTTCCGATTGATTTGAAACGGAGGTTGCAGCGGAGATTTTACCGGCTCACGTGCCTAGATAAACAGGTTTAGACTTGTCGAAAGTTCGAAACACTCTACGCAAAATTAATCAAAATTCAAATCTCCGGTTTCGGCTTCGGTTCCGGTGAAACCACCTCCGTAACATCCCTAATCCATACAACACTACGCCTCGTGCTTACAGACGGAGAATTGACCGTGGCTACGTACGGGTACGGTATACGGTACGCCGTATACAAAAGGGCTAACTGTGGTTTTGTCAACATGTGTATGAGCTCTTAATTTCTTACTTGTCACACTCCACGCAGTAGAACTCTCGCGAGTCAGAATGCTTGCTGCTATGTGCCTTGAGCTGAGAAGGCGACTTGCACGCCATGCCACACTCCTGGCAGACGTGTTTCCTGCTGATAGGGAGCGCTGATACTTCTTTGGAATGTTTACTGTGAATAACACAAAAAACTTTACTTTTACTTTACTTTTTTATTTAAAGGTTTTATGCTTTCGAGTGTGTGTTTTTTGGCACACCCTATCGGGCGGACGCCTTAACATAAGGGTTCGTTTACACAAACCGGCTCAAAGAGGAGAGCTTTTGTCATAAAGAATACGCATGAACGCGCTTGGTGTGAAATAATAAGAGGAACCGATTGGCTCCGATTGTGGGCCATAAGGGCACACAATCGGAGCCAATCGGTTCGCGCAGCCGACCGGCTCCGAACGCATCTGTTTCCAGCCGGTCTATGTGAAATAGTTGGCGGCTCCGTTCCGACCAACCCCAAGCGTATACGATCCGGTCTGTATGAAAAGAAAAATGCGCGCCGATGCTCTCCGAGCCGGTCTGTGTGAACGGACCCTAACTCTTCTCCTGGCGTAGTCTGGTAAGAAATTAAAAATCTTGCTAAATTCTGATACCGTGAAGGTACAAGTTATCTGCCAACTATCGGGCAATTGCCCGAACCAGACACAATACCAGTCTGGTCCAAGGAACCTACCTTTTCAACGAAAAGTCGTATTTTACATCTTGTTTCGCGTTCCTCAAAATATTATTGAAAAGTATTTTAATAGGAATGGAAAAAGTTTGTATAGGTATGTATAATAATTTATAAAAAAACATTTAAAAATAACATTTATATGTAATTTATTTATTTGATAAAGAGAATAATAATAATATTACTAACTTATAATACTTACTGGACCATATGCGAGCGCAGTGCGTCTTTGTCAGCGTATGTTTTGAGGCAGTATGCGCACTGCACGCGGTTCTTCCGCATGTGGCCGTAGCGTATGTGCTTGCGCAGCGACGTCGGACGTCTACAGACAGAAAAAAAAAAATATCATAAGTGATTCTAATATCCAACGAAGTGTCATTCGATTCAAGCTATTGTAGACCTTATTCTACTAACATCATCTGCCTAGCCTTTTCCCAACTATTTTGGGGTCGGCTTCCAGTCAAGCCGGATTTAGCTGAAGACCAGTTTTTTTACGAGGAGCGGCTGCCTACCAGACCTCCACAACCCATTAACTGGGGTAACACGGTACTTCATGGCAAGACTGGAGTCAGATTTACTGGCTTCTGACTATCCGTAACGACTGCCAAAGATCTCCAAATGACAGCCGGGACCAACGGCTTAACGTGCTTTCCGAGGCACGGAGGAAACTCGTTATGTTAAGATGGTCACCCATCCACAGACCAACCTAGGCAAGCGTTGCTTAACCTTGAAGATCGACCTGTGCGGCTGTTATTATCTAGCCACGAGCTCCTCTGACCTTATTCTACTAACAGCAAGGCATAAATCTCAATCTCGCACTTCACACACACTATGTACATTCGTGTTAAGAAAATAGTGACTTATCAGTGGTACTAGTAAAGGCGTATTCATATTAGGTGCACGAATAGGTGTACTATTCATTTTCAAAATTGACATAAGTCGCGTTCCTACTGTCTGTAGGACTAACATCAACTCGCCTATATAAACACGGATTTCTAATCTGATATGACCAGAGGGGCTTTTGTCTATCTCTGTTAACAAGCAGCTCAAATGATGATCACTCGTTATACCTCGTTCCCAGGGCCCTATCCAATAAAGCTGACAATCCGACAAGTTCGACATAATATGTCAAAAAGTGACAACTAGACAATTTTTACTGTTTAATAAAACTTACAGGCGACAAAATTGTCATGGTGGAAAATTCACAAATATGTCGGACTCTTTTTTTCTTGACATTTTTCTGTTTTATAAAACTTTTTATGCGACAGCAGACAGGTGACAATTTGTCGTGAAAAACTTGTCAAATCTGCTTTATTAAACAGAAAATTGTCGTGACATGTTGACATATTTGTTGAATTGTACGACAATTCTGACAGGCGCGTTACCCTCTGTCGCGAAATCATATCGACGGGTTCCGGGCTAATTGTATTAAGCGATACTCTGAGCGATATAGACTTTTATACATATTTGGAATCAGCAAATTTTTCTGCGTCATTTGAGCTGGGTTTGGTGACGTTTGGAGCACTTTTTTGTCGCTTAATACAACCGCCCAAATGGTAAATAAGGCCCAAAATGGTAAGTTTTCTGTGCATTTCCATCTTACACGCGATCATAACACAATCGAAGTTGCACTAGTGATTGTTTTATTCTTGTACTTTGATAATATCTTTTTCAATTTTAACCTCATCCAGCTTCATAAAACAAAATTCTTTGCAAATATATTATGTCAAAAGTCGACATAATTGTCTCGACAATCCGGCAATATTGTCACCGACAATTGTCAGAAATATTATGACTGTGGTTTTTTGATATGTCGAGTTTTATTAAACATGTTTTTACATTAAAAATATGTCAAGATTTCACCTGTCGATTTTTGACATATTTGTCACGTTTATTAAACAGCTTAAGCGCGACAATTCTACAATTTTGTCATTTTTTGACATATATGTCGGATTGTCAGCTTTATTGGATAGGGCCCTGGGCCCTATCCAATAAAGCTGACAATCCGACAAGTCCGACATATGTCAAAAAGTGACAACTCGACAATTTTTCTGTTTAATAAAACTTACAGGCGACAAAATTGTCACGGCGGAAAATTCACAAATATGTCGGACTCTTTTTTTTCTTGACATTTTTCTGTTTTATAAAACTTTATATGCGACAGCTGACAGGTGACAATTTGTCGTGAAAAACTTGTCAAATCTGCTTTATTAAACAGAAAATTGTCGTGACATGTTGACATATTTGTTGAATTGTCCGACAATTCTGACAGGCGCGTTACCCTCTGTCGCGAAATCATATCGACGGGTTCCGGGCTAATTGTATTAAGCGACACTCTGAGCGATATAGACTTTTATACATATTTGGAATCGGCAAATTTTTCTGCGTCATTTGAGCTGGGTTTGGTGACCGTTTGGAGCACTTTTTTGTCGCTTAATACAACCGCCCAAATGGTAAATAAGGCCCAAAATGGTAAGTTTTCTGTGCATTTCCATCTTACACGCGATCATAACACAATCGAAGTTGCACTAGTGATTGTTTTATTCTTGTACTTTGATAATATCTTTTTCAATTTTACCCCCATCTAGCTTTATAAAACAAAATTCTTTGCAAATATATTATGTCAAAAGTCGACATAATTGTCACGACAATCCGACAATTGTCAGAAATATTGTGACTGTGGTTTTTTGATATGTCGAGTTTTATTAAACGTGTTTTTACATTAAATATGTCAAGATTTCACCTGTCGATTTTTGACATATTTATCACGTTTATTAAACAGCTTAAGCGCAACAATTCTACAATTTTGTAATTTTTTGACATATATGTCGGATTGTCAGCTTTATTGGATAGGGCCCTGAATGTCCCAGATGCGATAAAAGTGACAATATCGGTACCCTGATTGGTCAAGAGGCGTGGCTATGCTACTTGACAACGATGACTCACTATTTTCTTAATGGGAATAGTCTACAATATGAATAAAACATACTCATCTGACAGTCTTGCTGCAATTTTTGAGTCAATCATATGTGGACCTTATCTAGGTAACAATAAAGTACAAACTCACTTAAAAGTCTTGCTGCAATACGGGCAAGTTTGCAATTCTTGGCTGTGGTACGCATTGTAATGATCTCGAATCGACACATGACAGTTTCTTGTTAAACCACATTCAGGACATTTGTAGCGACTGCAAAGAAAATCAAAATTACAACGATGTAATATAATTACAGCGTCCTCAAAGCGGAGCGGCTGCGCAAAGATCACGCCGCGCAAGCGCAGCGAATTTGTTTCGGACGAGCAAAAAGACCGCCGTGAATAGAAAGGAAGAAAGAAAGAAAACACGTTTATTTGGCACACCATGAATCATTAGAAAAAAACAAATAATTGCAATAGCAGATTGGACGACATTGTCTACTGTCTCGTAAAACCGCCAGCCCGTACCCCCGCCTACAAAATCGCGACGAAAACGCTGCAAATTCGCCACGCGTCTGTGACGTTTAGCTGTGCTGCCGCGGCGTGTTCGCGACGCATTCGCTGCTCGCCTGCTTCGCCCCGCAGCCGCTCACAAACCGCTAGTGTGATACAGCCCTTACAGACGACAATTTTACACACTTATTTTCGTTTTTACAGTTATTTCGATAGCACCTCGAATAGTGGTATAAAAACGGGTACTCACACTAAATGATATCTCATATGACTGACTAATTTATCTTCAGTAGCCGTTCTCATTTTGCAAATATCACATTCGTAGTCTCCCATGCACTGCAATCATAAAATAAAGAATATTATTAATACAACACTATACTGCGCTCCAAAACGATTCCAACTCATTGACGTGGCTCGAAAGGGTGCCTAGATTAAATGGGACTGAGCCGGACAAGTCTGCCGCATGCCGATCGAGTGGCGGACCAGTAAAACACAAGGTTGATGCCCTGAAATCACACGACCGACGGGGTCGCGGCAGACCAAGAAAGAAGAAAATGGCTGGACGACTTGGATGTCTTCCTTAAGAATTGGCAAGAAGTGACTCAAAGCTGGGAAGGATGGAAGGAATGGAGGGAGGTCTTTACCCAGCTGTGGGTCAGAATAGACTAGGTATAATAATAATAAATTAATTAATACAACATACATTTGTAGATCAAATTCTTAAAAGTTTTGAGAACATGACGAAAACATGGACTGGGCTTATCAGATAGACAGAGAGACGGATTTCGGTTGGTACTCTTTGGGTACGGAACCCTAAAAAAACACGGTAGAAAAGCTAGTATAAGTAAATGTAGTAGTACCTGAGCGTGTTTCTCCATGTGCTTATCATAGCTGCCTTTAAAGGAGAAGCCTTTGATGCAGTTCTCACACTTGTACGCGAAGTTCACATATTTGGGATCCTTCGCCATCCGCGCTCGCTCCTCCATACATTGTTTCCTAGTTATGTTTATAGTCTTTACTTTAGGCATGTCTGAAATAAATAATGCCAACATGATTTAATTTATAACTTTAAACAATACAACGTGTTGATTTGAAAGTGTATGGCATTTCGGGAGGTTGTAAAAAGAGTCACAAATAATCATTTAAAAATACAATACTTGGTCAATAATAATCAATAATACGTTTTATTTTTTTTAATTTTAGTTGGTTTTCAGAATAACTCTCTAAACAAACGTGCGGGAAGTGCCAGTGTGCTTTGGATCAATGAAATATTGTTTGTATGTGTGAAACTTAGTTATAGGGCGAGTATCAGACTGGCCGCGTTTTAATAAAGGTAGTTCACACGGACCTATTTCCATAATAAAAAAATAAATAAAAAAATGACCTACTCATTTTATTATTGATTCAGGTCGAGTATCACTAACATAATTACCTCCCGAAATGCCATACACTTTCAAAACAACACATTGTATATCTATTCATCGTCGAATTCGACCGCGGCGAAGATGGTGTTCTGATCATGTTCACGGGGCAATCTTAGCCAGACATCGCCCTAGAGAAGTTTGGAAAGAGAAGGGGATATAGTTGCCCAGCAGTGGGCCACTATGTTGCACTTTACACTCCGCGTACTAGAGAAAGTGTTGGAATGCCTCTTACAAGGAGAGCCGAAGACTAGTGTGGGTCTCAGGAATAGGCGGTAAAATTTTTGATTTTTGACTTTCCCCAAATTCTTGATACCGCTCATGCACAATATTCTAAGCTATACCAAAAATCATCTAGCCATCTATATAATCATTAGCTAATACTTATTGACGTTGCGCAATCTCTAAATATTAACCGATTACGCTGCCCGCCCACGACAGACTTCTTGTCGGTCCGATAATCGTCACATATTATAATCCTATAATATTATAATCCTATAGTATATTCTGACCGACTTTTTGTAGGCCGTGTGCGTTGCACCATTTGCATTGCTATCAGTGTGTTCTATTTTTCACCTACAAAAAATCGTTCACCGATTGTCGGTCGTGGGCGGGCAGCGTTATGCTTATTTATAGTATATGAACTTGAAACACTGTGCATGAGTGATATCAATAATTCGAGAAGACAAATAAAAATCGAAAATTTTAAAAAATAATGAAACAGGGCAGTTGCCCGGATCAGACCAAACAGTCGTCTGGTTGGATGCTCTGTTATTAACGAAGATTTACGGGATTTTACTCTCTGTTCACATCTTAACCATATTTTAACAACCTACCTACCTCCTGCTATGAATCTCTCAAGCTGCTGCAAATCTTCTTTGGTTTTACTCTTCTTCTTCTTTACTGTTGCACTGAGAACCGCCACGTTTGGGCTGTCTAAGTCTACCTGTACTAATTCCTCTATCCTTCGGCCTTCCGGAGGAAGCTCGTCGTCTTCGTCTTTTATGGTTATCTCGGGGAAATCTGCAAAGTAGAAATAAAAGAAAAATGTACTCGGTCGATGGAACTTTGGAGTTAGGACTTAGGAGTACTGTCCACCTACGCATAGCTTCATAGACTCGTATTCGTCATTATACCCGGCACGTAACATGGCAAGATTTTGACGTAGTGGGGGTAAATTCACGCATGTGGTACAAAAAAGCGAATGAACGAACGGGACGTAACGCAGTGCGGGGGCAAAAGTCGACTAACGCACCAATCGCGTGCCGGATCGGCGCTACTTCATACCCCGCGTCCAGTTTGACCACCAAATAGATCTAAAAAACGATTTCTATGCAACTAACGACTCCTGCCAAGTTATGTGCCGGGAACTGTACGCTTGGTGTACGCCTGCGTGAAGCTTACATACAAAAGGCTCTGTCGATGAAGCGGCAACGGCGCGAAAGCGCGATGTTGCTGACAGCAGGCTTTACGCCGAAAATCTTTAGAATTTACTACAACCGCATGCTTCCTGGCGCAAGCACTAGTGCGTAGGAAGAAGCCAGTTATGACCTAGCCACTTACGCAAAAGTTGCCTATGTTTTTGGGGTTGAAACTTATTCCTCATCAAAAATTGGTTCAGTAGTAATCGTGACAGTGAAACAGTCAGACAGAAAAAGTAATTTATACATATATTTCTATGGATTACGTAACTGAACTATTCCAGTAATCTATTCAATGATCCATTTTAATAGAAGTGATATAGCACACAGTCAGACATAGGTTAGGTTTTGGATAGTGTCGAGACTATTGACTAGACTAGCCAGACATTCGCAAACAGCTAGACAAATAAAGTAACTCACCATCACCACCATTAGTGACTTCTACTTCAAGATCATTCGTATTTTCCTCTTCTTTCATCTCCGTCTTGACCTGCACATGCTCCGTCGTACTCCGAGAGGATGTGACAAGGATGCACTCTTCAGAGCTATTGCCATCTCTCTCTGATATCTCTATGACGTCAAATGGCACTTGAGTTAGGTTGACTAGTGGTTGCGTCTGTGTGCGCACTGATCTTACATTCGCATCCACAACCTGAGTGTTGATTTAACTGGATTAATCAAAGCATTCAATTATTAAGTAAAACTATAGTAAAGAAAAAACATCAACATGTAAGTTAGGGGGGTACTTGAAGCATTCCAATGTGTGGCTCATGTTTTGAACAGAAGCACCACACTCACATTGAGTATTCATATCTACATATAAATCTCATTTTGTCAAAGTGTGTTTGCAGTTGCTATTAACGTAACCACCAACAGGGCCCAAAATGTTTAACGAGTTTACCGTCAAATCGAAAAGAAGAAGAACAGGTTTGCATGGTTCACATTTCAAGATTAAGTTATACTTTTGAGGGAGGCTGGGTAGACTATGTTAGCCAGGATCCGATACAACAGAAAGATAACAGAAACAGTAGTCTACTACTAACAAAATAATGCTTGTTTCTTTTCTGAATGTGCAAAAAATTTTAGTGTTGCCATTCTACATTCAGAAGACAATTTGCCTGCTGCGATCTTTCCATCCGATTATAATTTGGGTATCTTCAAGACTAGAGTGAATAGACTCTTAATAAACTAATGCGCCTCACCATCAACGATTGCATCACTGCTTACCATCAGGTAGGATTGCAGTCAAGCACTTCTTCTTCTGCCTGGCGTTAGTCCCGGCCGTTACCAGGGTCCGCCTTCCTGCTAAGCTTACTCCACTTTGCCCGATCTTCAATATCCTTCCCAGTAAGGCCATTGGCTCTCATGTCGGACTTGACGACGTCCAGCCAGCGCTTGCGAGGGCGACCACGGGACCTAGCCCCAAGAACAGCCATATCCATGCATCTTCGGCCGACGTACTCCCTAGGGCGACGCATGATGTGGCCATACCATCGCAGACGACACTCTTGCAGTTTTTCCCCCACGTCACGGACACCAAGACTACCTCGGATGAATGAGTTGCGCACGCGATCGGATCGCGTTACGCCACACATCCACCTCAGCATCTTCATTTCCGTGACGCGAAGCTCCTGAGTGTGTCTGCTTAATGCCGGCCAACACTCGCCACCGTACAGGAGGACCGGCCGAATGATGCATTTATATATCTGCCCTTTGAGCCTCGGGGGCATTCTACGGTCACATAAAACGCCCGTTACCTCGCGCCATTTTGCCCAAGCCGCGCCTATACGTGCTTGGACATCGTCATCCACGTTGCCAGACTCGTGCAGCACGGATCCAAGGTACCGGAACTTATCGGTCTTTGTTACCAGATCCGAACCTATTCGGATAGTGTTTGAATCCGTGCCGCCACAGGACATGTACTCGGTCTTCGCCACATTTAGTCTCAGACCGCCGTTTTCCAGCGTGTCCTTCCAAATGTTGAGCTTGCGCTCAAGATGGGCTTTGTTCTGGTTAACGAGGGCGATGTCATCGGCATACATCATTAGCCATGGAGGCTGGTCTTGGATGTTTGCCGTAACTACATCAAGCACAACGTTAAACAAGAACGGGCTTAGAGCCGAACCTTGGTGAACGCTAACAGATATTGGAAAAACACTGGATTCGCCAACAGCGGTCTGGACAGAGGACACGGAATCACGGTACATGTCTCTGATAATGTCAACATAGGCCTCAGGAACACCCTTGAAGCGGAGTGCCCACCAGATAGCCTGCCGAGGTATACAGTCGAAGGCCTTCTGCAGGTCTAAAAAGGCCATATGCAGAGCTCTCCTTCTCTCTCTGTAAGCCTCAGACAGAGTCCGTAAGGCGAACACTGCGTCCATGGTGCTGTTACCCGCCCGAAAGCCATATTGACACTCAGAGACAGTGCACTCGCTACGGAGCCTTGTGTCAATTATGCGCTCGAAGAGCTTCATGGTGTGGCACATGATCTTGATACCGCGGTAGTTACTGCAGTCCTGTACGCTACCTTTGCCTTTGTAAACCGGGATAATCAGGCTTAGTCGCCACTGGTTTGGCATTTCCTTGGTGGTCAGGATGCGGTTAAAAAGATCTGTCAATAGGTCCACACCATGTGGGCCCATCGCTTTCCACGCCTCAATTGGCACATTGTCAGGCCCGACCGATTTCCGGTTTTTCATGTGGCGAAGAGCAATGCGAATTTCGTCGGGGGAAATAGGGGAAATAAGTCCAAGGTTAGGAGGCGGTTCGGGAGGAAGGTTATGGGGATGCTGTTTGTTGGACAGCTCCGTGAAATACGTACACCATCTCTCCTTAACAGAGGGGGCATCGTAGAGCAGCTTACCCTGGGCGTCCCTTACACAAAGACATTTACTAATGTCCCGTGTTGCTTTTTCCCGGGCACGCGCCAGCTTAAAAATAAGTTTTTGCCCCTCCGCAGTTTCCAGCTTGTCGTACAAGGGCGACAAACTTTTGCTGCGGGCTCTGGCTACTGCTATTTTGCAAGCGCGCTTAGCCGCTCCATATGCCTCCCTGTCCTCCGGAGAGTTGGACCCTTGCCACTGTTTAAATAAAACCTTCTTCTTCCGAGTCGCCTCCTGCACCTCGTCATCCCACCACCACGTCTCCTTGTTTATGGTGCGGCCACCACGAGAAGTGCCAAGGACGCGCTTACCCGCAGCGGTGATTGCTGAGTGGATCCTACTCCAGATATCTTGAGCAGACTCATGCGGAGCACTGATTTTGAGATGCTCGACCTCCGCGATGAAGTCTGACTGCTTAGGCCCATTAAGCAACCACCACTTAGTGCGGGGGTTGCGTTTCTCAGTCACTTTCTTCTTTGGCCTGACTGCCAAGTCCAGGACCAAAAGGCGGTGTTGAGCCGTTAAGCTTTCGCCTGGGATGACCTTGCAGTTGGTAACCTTGCCAATGTGGCACCGTCGCACCAGCAGGTAATCAATTTGGGTTGAGTATGAACCACCACGGTACGTAATAAGATGCTGGGGCTTCTTCTGAAAGAATGTGTTCACGATGGCTAGGTCAGACACCGCGCAGGTCCTGAGTATACTGACTCCCTCTGCATTTAGTTGGCCATAGCCAAAACCACCGTGGACACGTCCGTACTCTCCAGCAGACCGACCTACGTGGCCGTTGAGATCCCCCCCAACCAAAACATCTTCGGAATTCGGAATAGCGCGCATTACGTCCTCGAACTCTTCCCAGAAGGCCTCCTTTTCAGACTCACAGCTACCAGTTTGGGGAGCATAGGCGCTGGTTAGGTTCGTAACCGATCCTTCAATCAGCACCCTAACTCTCATCAAACGGTCGCTGTATCGGTCTACTTCAAGGAGTCCATCCTGAAGGTCCTTAGACAACACGACGGCTACTCCGTTCCTACCCGACGGTGATCCGGTGTACACTAGCTGGTACCCCTGCCCGATGTCACGGGACTTATTCCCCTTCCAGCGCGTCTCCTGAAGGAAGGCGCACTGGACCCGACGCTTTGCAAGTACGTCCGCGAGTTCTCTGCAACGTCCAGTTAGAGAGCCAATGTTCCAGGTGGCAAAGCGGAGCTTCCTTTTGGGTACTAGCATCTTTAGCCGTGCCCGTACTTGACACGGTAGCCCTAGCCCACTTGTCGCAGGTTTAGGGCGATGTGCCTGCGCGTCGTTGTGCGGCGACGCCCTAGCCCAAGTACCCAATCTTGCCTTGTTCCTATGCATATTATTTGACTGATGTTGGTTTTACGTGGGGCGACCAGCCGTCTGACCCCCACAACCCTACTAGAGGGAAACCAGGTTCGCCAGAGCCTTGTCCGTTGGTCAGCAGGGTGCACCGCTAGCAGGTAAGGTTGGCTTGGGTCCTCAAGGTCTGAGCGGACCCCATACACCCTCAAGTTTTGCAGTCAAGCACTAGTTTATGGTATATATAAAAAAAAGACTTATTATAATGTTTAGTTTTGCTAAAAGCCTTTTTATGCATTCAGAAAAGGAACAGAGAGTCTAGGGATTTAGTAGGTTGCTGGGTGCAACAAACTAAATCCCTGCACACTGTATCAAGTATAGGAATTTACTAAAGTGCAGCTAATCATCTGCAGGCTTAAGTTTGTATGACTACTGTTTATGTATGTCTAACTTTTTCAAATGGGATTATCAGAAGAAAGAATTTTAGAGTTGTGTAGAACAGGATATAAAATCCCACTAACCTCTGTCAAATGGAGGGGATCCTCTGAAAAATCCTTAAATTTGAAATGGTTTAAATTGTGCAGACAACTCTAATTAGGGGATGCGCCGCAATAACAAACTTTACTTCATATGTGGAGCAATAGATGTAGCTACAGTGTTACACAGATATTACTGGATTATGTTAAAATTAAAACCTACTCACATTCTGCATGTCTTCCAAATGTATTTGGTTACTCTGCACGTTTTGTATGAACTGTTCAGTGTGTTGAGCCATCCTCTTGCACAGATAACACAGGAATACGCAATCCATCTGTAAGGAAAAGAAACAAAAAACTGAGATGAACTTAAGAAGAATAGGCAATATGCTCGAAAAACAAGAACGAAAGAAAAACAGTTTATTTAGATATAACAATTTTAATCTAATATTTCTCTCCCTCGCCAATCCACCATTTTCTGTGGTTGCCGATAGAGTGTGATAGGCTGACATCAAAGTCCACATTGAACTTCTTTTTCTAATTACATATTATAATGGTAAACAATAAAAGGTATTATAGATAGAGTGTGATAGGCTGACATCAAAGTCCACATTGAACTTCTTTTTCTAATTACATATATTATAATGGTAAACAATAAAAGGTATTATACAGCTACAAGTTTATCTGTTAGTTGACAAAATAAATATTGTCAGAACACTGTTTATTTTTATACCACACCTAAACAAGTTTTAGGCATCATAAAACAGTTTACTTTAGTTCTCTATTCTATACTATAAGCAGATGTGGTGAGTGCTTTTTGTTGTTTAGAGCTAGCCTTTTACTCATATAGGTAAGGAACTTAGACAATTGTTCCTCTATGAAAAACCATGTTATTCCAAGTACATGTCCAGGTAGTTTTAGTATGTGAAGTGAGATGTGGAAGTTGAGTATCCTTTAAACTTACTGGAGAACATTGTTATTTCTGGAGAGCGAATGCGATTTCGATACACTAGTTACTTTACAATCCTCCATTTGGCCATTAATAATTAAGTAAATATTTAGACACATTACCTTGAATATATTCTTGAGAGCACCGCAGGAAAATGTATATTTTTGTACATTATCCTCTTCATTTACACACAAACAACCAAAACAAAACCTCTTTACAGACTCGATTTTTACCTCCACGTCCAATTGGACAGAAGGCGTATTTTCATCCATTTTTTACTTGGATATTTTTATTGTTACCTTAACTTAATTCTAATAAATAATTTAATGTTTATTCGACAGAGAAAGTTCCTTTTTTCCTTGTTAAAAGTTTTTCATAGCACCCTAAACAGAATGTCATTGTAGTGTGTCTATGTCATTATCTATGGTATCTTCCGTCAACGTTTGACGACTGTCATGCATAATCTTCTGTCTGTTACTTTTAATTATTACCTAATATTTTAGCAGAATAAAGCCAAGATTTCTATTGGTATTTTCGTTTAAATGTATCAATTTATTCTGCTAAAGAGATATGTCTAAAAATGATACAAAACCGGCTACGCTAAAAGCCGAAAAATCTTCAAGCATGCTACGATATTTACGACCGGACCGTTTCGATACCGAACCCGGAACGGTGGCGGCTGATTCAAAATGGAGACATTGGTATACAACTTTCTCTAATTTTATAATTGAAGAGAATTCGTGTATTTCTGATTCTATGAAACTGAAACTACTGACGAATCATCTTTCTCCAACGATTTTCTTATTTATTAACGAATGCGATACATTTGACAAAGCTATTACACGGCTAAATGAAATATATATCAAACCTTCCAATGAAATACATTCACGCCATGTTTTG
Source organism: Mythimna separata (assembly GCA_030763345.1). Lineage (NCBI taxonomy): Eukaryota > Metazoa > Arthropoda > Insecta > Lepidoptera > Noctuidae > Mythimna > Mythimna separata. Next base: position 13,491,955 of record CM061192.1, read on the forward strand.
TCAACTCGCAAACAGCAATCAGATGAATCAATATCTAAATATATTCAAGCTTTGAAACAACTTGCGCAAGATTGCACGTTTAAAAGCGTAACTGCTGATCAATATAAGCAAGAGTATATACGTGACGCATTCATCTCAGGAATTTCTTCGCAAAAGATACGTCAAAGACTGCTAGAAAATACGGTACTAAGCCTTGATGACGCTTTTCGACAAGCTATTGCAATTGATTCGGCCGAGAAACACAGTCTCGCATTTGTAAGCACACTTGATCCAACACAACTTAACGCAGTAACATCCAATAACCATATCCAAACTTCTGAACTAAACCAAAGCTCAACCTTAGCGGCTATGACACAAGGAAAAAGACGTTGCTTCTTTTGTGGATCTAATACTCTACATCAACGTATCAAATGTCCCGCATTTAATTCTATATGCCAACTTTGTTCGAAGAAAGGCCACTTGGCACGTGTATGCCGATCTTCGAAACCTGTCGCGAATGCAGCGGCCAACAATGAAGAAAGCAACGCTTGTATTTCGGCTGCATCGCCGTCTAGTCTACGGAAAGCGACAATACCTATATTACTGAATGAAACTCGTGCTGAAGCACTGATTGACACGGGAAGTTCAGTAAGTTTTATCGACGAGGCTTTATCGAGAATAATGAATCTCAGAAGGAAGAACATACATCAATCTGTTTCTTTGGCTTCTCTTAATCATTCAACATTCGTCAATGGATTATGTCAAGCGACTATCAAAATTGACAAACATATTTACAAACAACATCCTCTCCTCATCGTGCAGAACCTGTGTGCTGATGTAATCATTGGCCATGATCTCCTGAAACATCATCAGTCGCTAGAATTCCAATTCGGAGGTGCAAAAGAACCTCTTCATATATGCAACGTTATGGAAGCATCTGTGCCTCCGGCCTCTGTCTTTTCTAACCTCTCGCTTGATATAAGGCCGGTTGCTATCAAGTCCAGGTCCTACTCAGAAGAAGATGAACGATTTATTAAAGAGGAAGTAATTAAGTTATTAGCGAGCGGCATAATCGAACCAAGCATTTCGCCATGGAGGGCCCAGGTTTTAGTAACGGGAGGTATTAGACACCGTAAACGAATGGTAATAGATTACTCTCGTACTATAAACCGGTACACTGAATTAGATGCCTTCCCTTTGCCAAAAATAGAATCCATTATATCCAAAGTCTCAAAAATACAACTTCTTCAGTCAAATAGACCTAAAATCTGCGTATCATCAAGTGCCTATCTTATCGAAAGAAAAACCTATGACGGCATTTGAAGCTTGCGGAAACTTATATCAATTTACACGAATACCGTTCGGTGTAACTAATGGCGTAGCCGCCTTTCAAAGAACCTTGTCTTTTATCATAGAAACTGAAAAACTAAATGGCACATTCTCTTACCTTGATGACGTGACAGTCTGTGGCAAAACAAAAGAAGATCATGATAACAATCTGAAACGATTTATGGATGCAGTTACTAAATACAATTTGACTTTGAATGAACAAAAATGTATATTTAGTTCTGAAGAAATAAACTTACTCGGATATACAATTCACAATAATATTATTAAACCTGATGAGAATCGACTTAAGCCCCTTTTGGATCTACCATTACCAAACGACAGTAGCAGTCTTAAACGAACTCTTGGTATGTTTGCACACTACTCGAAGTGGATACCGAACTTCTCTTCAAAAATTCAACCGTTAATTCGTGCGAACATTCCACTAAACAAAGAATCAACTGAATGCTTTCAAAAATTGAAATCTGAAATCGCCAAAGCCGCGTTAGTAGCCGTAAATGATTCTGATTTACTCACTGTAGAAACTGACGCTTCTGAGTACGCTATCGCTGGCACTCTATCTCAATGTGGCAGGCCTGTCGCTTTCTTTTCTCGTTCGCTTAATGATTCAGAGAGAAAACATCCATCTATAGAAAAGGAAGCTTACGCGATCGTTGAATCCTTGCGGAAATGGCGTCATTATTTACTTGGAAGACACTTTTTATTAATCACAGACCAAAAGTCTGTAGCTTTTATGCTGAATCAAAAGCACGCCAGCAAAATCAAAAACGAAAAAATCGAAAGGTGGCGTTTAGAACTTTCTTGTTTCAAATATGATGTGCTATATCGCCCTGGCAAAGAAAACGTCTCTGCGGATGCGCTATCAAGAGTTTGTGCTGTTATGAACACGGATAAATTATATGAATTACACAATTCTCTCTGCCATCCAGGTATAGTCAGAATGGCGCATTGGGTTCGTACAAAGAATCTTCCTTTTACAATTAATGATGTAAAATCTATGACAGCATCTTGCCGTGTCTGTGCGGAATTGAAACCACGTTTCATAAAAACTAAGAGTCACCTAATTAAAGCTATCGAGCCTTTCCAGCGTCTGAATATTGACTTTAAAGGACCTCTGCCATCTAACACTCATAACAAGTACATTCTCACTATCATTGACGAATACTCAAGATTCCCATTCGCTTATCCATGTAGCGATCTTTCAGCACAAACTGTTATCAAGTGTCTTAAAGACTTGTTCCTTACTTTTGGTTCCCCAGCCTATATTCATTCGGATAGGGGAACAGCATTTATGTCACAAGAGCTAAAACAATTTCTGCATTCATATAATGTTGCTTCTAGCAGGACAACTCCCTATAATCCAGAAGGAAATGGCCAAGTAGAGCGGCTAAACGGAACGCTTTGGAAAACAATCCAACTATTTCTGAAATCTAGACAGATGCAAACTGCGGAATGGGAACGAGCGTTACCAACTGCGCTGCATTCCATTCGATCTCTATTATGTACAGCAACAAATGAGACACCACATGAGCGATTTTTCTTTCACACCAGACGATCTCCGACAGGTGAATCAATCCCTTCATGGTTATTGTCGCCAGGTCCAGTGCTTATGAAAAGGAATGTCAGAACTTCAAAATATGATCCAATCGTAGACGAAGTTGAGCTGTTGCATGGAAATCCATCTTACTCATATGTCCGTTTGCCTGATGGTCGGGAGACTACTGTTTCTAATAGGCAACTAGCACCACTACCTACCGAGGATCTAGAATCTGATGAAGAGGATTCAGAACATGAGTTTACAGAATCAGAACTAGCTGTACAGCCAACGCAAGAGGCTACGGAGGGCGAAATTTTAGAATCATCTCAACTAGCTGAACAACCTCTGCGTCGATCCACCCGCGAAAGGCGGCCACCAGCTAATTTACAAGATTACGTCACTAACTAAATTAGCAACGACGTGAAACTGGTGGGGGTGAATGTAGTGTGTCTATGTCATTATCTATGGTATCTTCCGTCAACGTTTGACGACTGTCATGCATAATCTTCTGTCTGTTACTTTTAATTATTACCTAATATTTTAGCAGAATAAAGCCAAGATTTCTATTGGTATTTTCGTTTAAATGTATCAGTCATCATAAATTCATAAATAAAGCATGACGAAAAAATTGAAAATATCAATGCAGCCATGGTTATTGAATCTCATGTCAATCTAATTTGAGCTTTGGTGCTGTGGCATAAGGACTATCTGTTTGGTATATAGTCACATCAGCTGTCACATCGACATACCATTTCTTTTTTAGCCGGGTTATTTCGCCGATGATAGCAATTATTTCGTTCAGAAATCTTAGTTTAAATTTTAAAATTATGTTTGTCGTCGTGGATGGAGTAGTCAGTGAAGCAACACGTTTTCTAAAAACGACACCTACCGAGTATATAGGGGTGTATAGCAAGAAGTCAATGGGAAACCTACTAATAAGAAACATAATGTCCGTGGACTGCAATCCCTTTTAAACTGACGCTAAGGAATTGTGAGCACATTGCCCTAGGAACGTTGCTCAAGATTAGTTTGTGATATACTCCCATGCAATTATCGCAATTAATTTTTATGGGCCAAGCGCTAGAACCCATCGTTTTTAATTTTTCATCATCGTCTCCAGTATTCAGCTAAATCCGGCTTGACTGGAAGCTGACCCGAATATAGTTGGGAAAAGGCTAGGTAGATGATAATGATCTGAGCCGAAAGACGTCCACAACTGGACATAAATCTGTTGTACAGTTTTGACAAAAATTAGATGGTAAGTATTTATAGCTAGGTCAATAATTGTAGCGGAGCATCCTAGGATTTTATACAATCCGTATGGTTTACAAGTTCCTTTAATTACGCATAGGGTCTCACGAACACCACAGTTCAGGATGTGACGAATACTTTTTTAAAAATTGTAAAGTTTCTATTTTAATGCTACCAAAGAACTTAGATGCTATCTAAATAGAGCCAACGAGGTTTATTGATCGGCATGTTGTAGCCAATTCCGCGGCATGCTGTATTGAACTATCGAGGGGCGGTCAAGAGGTTGCGGGAACGTCTCTGTGACGGAACACGGATGCTGCACGTGGACCAAGCAGATTACTGCTTGAGCACGTAGCGGCGCTTCAGATTTATTTGTGTAGAGGGGATGATATACGCTGAATTAGAAAATGTAGGAGTTTAACCACATTTTCGGCATAGACACTCTTAAATTATAAGCGTTCCGGAAAAAGCGTATGGCCTCGTTGTTGGTACTGCGTACATCAAAGGATTCGTAATATAAATTATAATCGGACGGGAAGACTGCTGCATGCAAATTGTTGCAATTCTTCGATGTACGCAGTACTCTTAGGATCTTAATACAATTATGCGCCTCACCATCAACTTTTTTTTTTTTGATTGCATACCTGTTTACCATTAGGTGGCAATCAAGCACTGTTTATGATAAAAAAAACGATGAGACGAGATATAATTTACTGACATATTAACGCACAGCCCAAACTACTGGGGCTAGGAGCATGTTGCACAAGTTTCCTTTCTTGGCTTAGGCGAGCACTACGAGAGAATTTTTCAAAATGTTACCCCAAAGAGGATGAAACAGGGTCACAAAGTTAGTCTAGAGAAACCTACTTGATGATTTATTTTTATAGAGTATTGGTTATCTCCTTTTTGAAGTTGGTTACAATTATGAAACTGACTGACAGACATATCAACGTACGGCCAACACTACTTGACCTAGGAAAGTGAAATTTCGCACAAGGCTACTTTTAAGACGTAAACGAAAACCAAGAAAGCTTTTTCGGAAAACCAACTTTCAAGTGGGAGAAACTGGGGTCCAAGGACGGGGTCCAAGGTTGTCAAAGAAATGACAAAAACTATAATGTAATGTAGTCTGAACCGTTTTTAAGTCAATTAATAATAATAATAATAATAATAATAATAATTTTATTTATTTCCATAATAATTGTACAAATTTGAGCAAAGAATTTAAGGTGACATTATACAAATGCATAACAAATAAAAATGTGCAACTGCGCCTGAGCTAGGCAGAGCCTGTATTTCAGGACGCAGTTCTCTTTCAAAAAAAAAAAATTAGCAATATAACAGCATTTGCGTGTTCGTTTTAAATGATTAACTAATAACAAAAACATTAAAAATTATTAATAATAATAATAATTAATTTACAATGTATATTGTGTGTTATGTGCATGTGTTTCGTGTGTTGTGTGCATGCGTTTCGTGTGTTGTGTGCATGTGTTTTGTGTGTTGTGTGCATGTGTTTCGTGTGTTGTGTGCATGTGTTTCGAGTGATGTGTGCATGTGTTTCTTGTGTTGTGGAGTAATTTCACCTTAATGTTTTAAGGAGGTCTTCAGTTGTTTGGTAATCACATGTGAGTAGGAAATCGATTAGTTTTGTTTTGCATTCTTGTTTACTTAGTGTGTAGATATTGAGTGTTGTGTTGAGTTTATTGTAGAGGAAAGGACCAGTGAAACAGAAAAACCTATGTGTAAATGAATGTTTGAATTGACGGGATCGGGGTACTACAGCATTACGACGACGTTTTAGTAGATTATTTCTGTCCAAGGGAGTGACAGAGTGTTGCTTGAGGATCGCAGTCAATATGTACAGTTGACGAACAGTGAGTAAGCTCCAGGACTGATATAGGAGATGTGTAGGGTAATCAATGGGTCGGAAGGAGCTAACCTTTAGAATCGCTCGTTGTGCTATTTCAAGAGGAAGTAGCGTAGTTTTGGAAGCTCCACCCCAGCTTGAGATGCAGTAAGTTAAGAGTGATTCACAAAGTGCCCTATAAACTCTTTTTATTATTCGAATGTCTGCTACGTGGCGCAAGTTCTTGAAAATATAAATCAACTTTCTAAGTCTGGATTGAAGCAAAGTAATATGTGCACTGAAGTTGAGTGAGGAGTCGAGTATGACACCTAAATATTTCTCTTCAGATTTTCGAATTATACAAGAGCAATTACATGTGGTGTCATTCGAATTGTAAGTCCAAGAAGGATTAAAGGAGAAATTATTGATTTGTTTATTTCAAAATCTCTTCAACTTCTTGTACCTATATTTTCTGCAGCAGCACACCGGGAAATCCCGCCGTGTCCTCGTGGCAGCGCTCGTGGAGAATCGGCGGCAGCGACCTTTTGCGTCGGACCCTGGTACAGGCCATGATCCGAAGTGAGGAAGAGTGGCAGGTGGTCACCTCCTTCTGCGAAGCAGTAACGCTAGCCAAAAAAAGCCGAAAAAAGAGGTGTCAGCAAAATCGAAGGGCCCCAGCAGAGCTGAAGTTTACTGGGGCCATGTGTTGTCCGAAAGGGAACCCCGGTGTCCTGGTACGCAAGGAAAGACGGAACATAGTATTTATTAAGCGATTTCTCACCTAAAACAAAAGCAAATAATAAATGGCTCAGTGGTATTACCAGCTCCTACAAGGTAGCAAGCAAATACAGCAGGAGTAGCGTTTGACCGCATCGTGCTCAAGAGCTGTCGACGGCCCTCCTACCCTCCCCTCCTCCGAATGCCAGCGAGTAGTCGTCAGCACCGTATTACGTAATAAGTAGGTAAGTAGGTGTTATCGATTTTATTGAAATGTCGCAAATAAGGGTTAGGAAGTATTGATTTTTAAATTCGGGAGTTTTTAATTTAAGAATGGCATGTAGACTGAAAATGTCTATGAATCAATATCTTATTAGGTACTATTTCTATTAATTCATAAATCCCCGACCGGTCCTATGAGACCGCATTGTTATTGTTTTACTATTGTGTCTCGTTTTGTGGGTATGTGATAGGTTAAACTCAAGTGTTCACGTACCTAATGTATTTTATTTATAAGGTAACGCAGTGGGGGAATTAATAATTATTAAATATATTAATTAATTATTGTATCTTTTTCGTGATATGTAAGTTTCCCCTCGAAGTCAGAACCGTCCCTTTGCTGTCCTTTTACTATAGGTCTTATTATTTCTAAAGTTATAAGTACCTAGCGCTATCATGTTGTACCTACTGTAACACTATTCTATTCTCTGAACAATATTTAATTAAAAATATTATAGTTTGTTCGAATAGTTACCACCGCTTTGAAACACAGAGGGCAATTAAAGGAACGCGGGTGGGTTTTAGACATTGAGACTGACACACTCTCGCGTTCCACCTAGAGTGGAAGAAGTTATTTGATGATTGCCGACCCCAAAAACAAAACATAGCATTTTTCTTCTTCTTCCTGGCCTGATCCCATATTGCTTGGGGTCGGCGCAACACGTTTTCTACTTCCATTTTGTCCTGTCATCATTATTTTATAAATTAACGAAGTAGATATAAATGTATGCTAACAAAACCTACCTACCCTGCACAACTACAAACACACGCACACACAAATACAAACATAACTACATATACCAACATCTAAGATGAATTGATTCATACCGAAACTATTTTATTTACACAGGATAACATAGTCCAGTTAACTTTGTGTACCTACCCAAAGCACACAAGTAATCTATAAATACAAGGAGTTTACACTCAAACCTACTGTGTTACGTAAGTAAGTGCCTACCGAAAATATGTGCGTGAGTCATTAAAGATACGTTGCCCGATAGGCCTATTTAAACATCCATTTATCATAATTCATAGACGGCCATTAATGCACCCTGCTTAAAATCCATCAAATATGTAGATATCAATGCGCATGTCACAAACTTTAAAACGCATCCGATGGTCATCGCGGTATTTTTTCCGCGGCTCCGTCATTACGTTTCCCGCGGTTTCGCGACACCTGTCAAAAGTCGCGCGCTTTTTAGCGTCGTGTGGAATAAAATAAAACTTTTTGTTTTTGGTTGTAATAAATAGAATAAAAGTTGAATAAGTTTTAAAAGTATGCTCAATAATAAGAAAATTAAAATGGTAATGTTGAGAATTTAATAGTTCAGGCTAGTTATGTATTTCTATCTACGTAACTTTTTAAATTTAAATCAAAGTTTTATTAGGCTTTAATATTAGGTACACTCTAATAAAATATAATGTAGATTAATAATTTATATACTATATATGTCGTTGTTAAAATATTAAAAGAATAAAATTATGCTTCGTTAATTAAAACGATATTTTAAAAATATTGGATTCAAAATGGCGGCTGAAAGACTGCTTTGGTTCACAACTGTGCTTCTTCGTCTATGGCTTGGAGCTACAGACCTCTGCTATGCTCAGTAAGTACCTACACTTTTAAAATAATATAAGTAATTATCCTGGGCTTGCGAGACTTTATTTTACCTACCTAAAGTTTTAATCTAGGGCGTAGTGATTTTGAATTAGCAATTTTCTGTAAACCTTGTTATTTTTTGCCAGAAGAACTGTATGATGGTCAAGCTCTCATCATTTATCCTTGGTTACCTTCAGTCAGTAACGTACCCACCGAATTAGTTATTATTCTGGCGAAATCTAGATATAGTCCGTATAATGAAAGCGCGACCTGAGAAAGAGGTTAAATCCAAAAATGTTGTAAGTAGGTATGTGGTATTACTATACTCCGTTTGTTTAGGTAGTTAACTAAAGGTAAACAGTCTTGGTATGTCTTTTTATATTAAAGAGGTCGTATATAATATACACATAGATTATTTAAATTTAGTTTATTAGCTAACATCGATTTAGGTATATACATATTTGCAAAGATTTTTACATACAATTTATAGACAACTTTTAGATAAAAAGACATGCCAAGATTGTTTACTTTTAGTTAACTACCTAAACCGACGGAGTATAACTAGTAGGAGAATCATGTCTTGACACTTCACAATTTTATTTCCTAGGTAGGTACAATTGCGGCTGAATAATGTTGCGATTTAAATTAAAAGAAAAAAAAATCCAGGTCGCGCTTTCATTAGACGCACTCTACCTACAGGGACATCATTCTCTGCCTAGTCCTTCGGTGCAATGGCGTGATGATGTCGTTTTGCTTTACGAATATTAAAATAACTCTAATTTCTCATTTTCTTTTCATGACCTATGTTTTAAAAATAGTCTGTGTTTTAAATACTATTTTATTATTATTTTAGTTATTATTTATTTACTTTAAAAACTTTATGCACAACTTAACGTACAAAGGCGGAAGGCGGTGGATCTTGTTTTATTTATTCTGTTTACCATCTTTTATTGCTTTTAAAAAAAATCTACCTAGTTATGAACTAAGAATCAAACTGCCGTCGACCTTAAAAATGGTCGCGATCATAATTCTTTTGCACAATTGATGTTCCTCTTCCCTATGCAATCTCTGCGGCAAATGACACAAAAGTGTGCTTGTAGCACACTAAACTTGTAGGCAACACATTGTTATCCCTTTGAGGTTTTTATTATACCACTACTGCAATGTATCAAAATAAGAAGTAGATTAAATATTTTCATAACTCCTGACATAATTATACACCTTTAAAAAGTAAAAAATAACCAGTGTAGTGCGAGTCGGACTTGCGCACCGAGGGTTCCGTACAAACTTATCTATAAGACTCATAGTTCTCCCCGAATCGAGTCTTATGAGATTTTTCCGAATCGCATAAAAGACTCATCTTTAAATGGTAAAGTAAAGATATTAGCGGTTTTAATTTCGCTAGAAAGTCAAAACCTATGGGGTAGGTAGTTCCCGTTGACCTAGAATCTCGAGAGGCCAAGGTTTCATAGGAAACCATCTCAAAACTGTTTTGTAGAACATTTACTCCACAAAATATTTAAGTATTGTTACGCCGTGAAACTTGAGTACGCTATATCTTCGACGGAACCAAGGGTAGCATCAAATAATTAAAACGCATTGATGTGCGAAGTTTCGAGAATAGGAGTACATACTCAGGCCTGGCAAATTCCAGAAAAGTCCGACATACCCTATTATTATTAGCTAAGATTCAGTAGGTAGTTATGTGGGTGGATAAGGGAATTTGTACCTTCCGGTATTAGCAATAGAGTCGAAATTCGCATGTAAGGTGGTAGATAAGTACCTACTTACGAGAGTAATAATAATGATTTATGGCCTCCCGATGCGACTATTTTGTGCTAGAATGTCCTTGAAACGTCGGTATCGAGAACTTTCGATGGCTTCGCATATAAATACGGGTCCCCGGCTAGAAGCAGTTCAGTTTGATTTCGTCAGCGATACAGAGCGAGCTACCTAAGTGTGTGAAGTGATACCTAGCGACCTAAGCGATACTAAACGGAACTCTGAGTGTTTATAGTGATTGGTTATTTGTTGATTGGACTAATTTGTCATTGTTTTGTGGTTAATAAAGTTATCTGCTAGTAAACCGGCATTTAATTACTCACGTTCGTAACAACTGGTGTCAGAAGTGAGATGCCATTACTACAGAGGGACGACGAACAGGGACCACGAACAAGGAGGCAAGTGGAGATGGATGCTGCACGTCAACGTCTGGAAGCGGAAGATCGGGCTGGTATGGGAGCAACGGCAGCTGCTGAGGCGCCAACAGGGCCATCCTCGGAAATGAACCTCGCCGCAGTGTTGGCCGCCATGCAAGCTAGTATGGAAGCTGCCCGCCGCGAACAGGAAGCTGCCCGCCGCGAACAAGAGGCTAACCAACGTAAGCTCCAGGACCTAATCGCGGCTAACCAGGAGGAAGCCCGCCGCGAACAAGAGGCTAACCAGCGTAAGCTCCAGGATCTAATCGCGGCTAACCAGGAAGAAGCCCGCCGCGAACAGGAAGCTGCCCGCCGCGAACAGGAAGCTGCCCGCCGCGAACAGGAAGCTGCCCGCCGCGAACAGGAGGAAGCCCGCCGGGATCAAGAGGCTAAGCAGAACCTGATCCTCGAAAAAATCGATCACGGCCTCGTCACGTTGGGCGGGAAAGTGAAAAATCTCACCTTAGAGGTCAAGGAGGTTTCCGCCCGAGCTGATAGCCTCGAAACCAGAATTGTCAAGCTCGAAGCACGCGAACCCGTTGCTGTTCAAGCATCAGCCGCAAAATTTGATATGCCGCGTTTTGATGGCACGTCATCCTGGACGGCTTTTAAGTACCAATTCCAAACACTGGTCAAGACGAACCGCTGGGATGATGACCAGTCTTTCGCGGCGTTAACTTTGGCCCTACGAGGGGACGCTCTGCTGGTCCTAGAGAACCTTCCTTCAGACGGCAGGACGTTGGAGCGTCTAATGGAGGGACTAGACACTCGCTATGGTGACAAGCACCTCGAACATGTTTTCCGCGCGCAACTTCGCGAGAGAACGCAGAGGTCGAACGAGAGTCTTCAGCAGTGGGGAGTAGAGGTTGAACGGCTGGTCCGGCGGGCATACATGTCGATGACACCGGAGACGGTGGAAGTAAATCTGGTGCAAGCATTCATCGACGGTCTACGGGATACTGAAGTCAGGGCTACGGTGCGACTCGGACACCACCAAACTCTGAAGAGTGCGATGGCCCACGCTTTGGAAGTGGAAGCCGTACGACAAGACTCACGTACGCACAGAGTTCGGGAAGTGGTGGTCTCACCTTCAGTGCAACCACGTCAACGAGAAGTAGCCTCGTCGGCAAAGTCCCGCTATATTCCGACGTGTTATGGATGTGGAGAAAAAGGGCACATTCGTACCGATTGCCCCAAGAGGAAGAGGGGAAGTGTGGACTCCGGAACTCAAGTTAACGAGGAGTCGTTAAACTAAATGTCGCCAGGGCCGCGGGGCGGGTGCTGGCTGGTCAACTGAAGGCCCCAACCATCACCATCAATCAAGTCCACAACGGAAATAGTTTGATCATCGAGGGAACGCTGAATCAACGTGCTTGCAATTTCACCGTTGACACCGGGGCGTCACGGACTATTATAAGACCTGAGTTGCTGAAACGCACCATCTTGTGGCAAACAGAAACCCCAGCCTACCGACTTCAGACAGCCACCGGCCAGCCAGTCTCCGTCCTCGGTGATACAGAAATCGAGTTTAAAATCGGTGATCAAGTGTACACCCATTCCGCGTTAATTGCGAATATTACCGACGATTGCATACTGGGTCTCGACTTCCTGCGGAATTACCGATGTGTTTTAGATATCGATAAAGGAGTATTGAAATTCCCAGACCAAGAAGTCTTCCTGCAAGGAATTAACACATGCAACCTCTATTGCTTAAAGGATACCACATTGGCTCCAAGAACGGAAACCTTAGTCGAAGTTAAATTTCCTAAGATATTTAAGCAACGCAGATGTGTTATGGTTGAAGACATTGGCCGGCACCCGGAACTTATCACCGCGAGGACATTAGTTATGACGAAAGGAAGATCCAAGGTCAGGATTGTAAATCTTGGAAAAAAGGAGATCCAGTTGAAGAAAAACAGTGTTGTTGGAAGATGTGAAGAAGTGAAGTATCTCCGCCAAATCAACACATCTTCAGTAAAACAAGACGCAATAAAAGGTGAACCTGATCACATCCAGCAACTTCTGGAAAATTCTAAGAGCAATTTATCAGTTTCGGAACTACAGCAAGCCAAGGAATTTCTGCTACGGTTCCGGGATATCTTTGCAACGGGAAAAGATTGCAGAAGAACAGGTCTCGTCAAGCATGAGATAGATACAGGTGATGCTAGACCAATTAAACAGAGACCGCGCCGCATACCCTGGGCTAAAGAAACTGAGGTAGCAGAAATGGTAAAGGATATGGCTGATAGCGGAATAATTGAACCTTCTACGAGCCCATGGTCTTCTCCTGTCGTTCTGGTGAAGAAGAAGGACGGTAGTACCAGATTCTGTGTAGACTACAGAAGGCTGAATGATGTAACGAAGAAGGACAGTTATCCCTTGCCTAGGATAGACGACACACTGGATATGCTCAGTGGTATGAAGTGGTTTTCAACCATTGACTTGAAAAGTGGCTACTGGCAAGTGGAAATTAGCGAGAAAGATAAGGAAAAGACAGCGTTCAGTACAGGAATTGGCAACGGCCTGTGGCAATTCAACGTCATGCCTTTTGGGTTGTGCAACGCTCCAGCGACGTTTGAACGCCTAATGGATAGAGTCATGGTGGGCCTTCTTGGTGACGTCTGTCTGGTATATTTGGATGACGTCATTATAATGGGCCGCACTTTTAAGGAACACCTGAGGAATATGGAGAAAGTATTCACCAGGATACGGGGGGCTAACCTAAAACTAAGCCCAAAGAAGTGTGCCCTGTTCAAGAAGGAGGTCAGCTACCTAGGACATGTCATCTGCGCCGATGGAGTGAGAACCGATCCTGAAAAGATAAAGGCTGTCCAACAGTGGCCGGCTCCAAAGAACAAAACAGAAGTACGTGCATTTCTAGGGTTGTGCACATACTACAGACGGTTTGTTATGAGTTTTTCGGACATTGCAAAACCTTTACATCAGCTGACTAGGACTGAGGATAAACGAGATTTTATCTGGGACAAGAACTGTGAGTCAGCATTCAACGAACTAAAGCAACGGCTATGTGAAGCGCCTATACTGGGGTATCCGAGCAGAGATGGAAGATTTGTCGTCGATACCGACGCCAGCAACACAGGAATTGGTGGAGTGCTGTCGCAGGTGCAAGAAGATAGGCAAGTCGTGATCGCTTACTTCAGTAAGGCACTTTCAAAACCAGAAAGGAACTACTGCGTGACTCGACGAGAACTACTGGCTGTTGTAAAAACTTTGCAACATTTCCACAAGTACCTCATAGGGAGACAGTTTACGTTGAGGACGGACCACGCTGCATTGAAATGGCTTCTACAATTCAAAAACCCTGAGGGTCAAGTTGCAAGATGGCTAGAGCAGCTGCAGGAGTTCAACTTTGTGACGGAACATCGTAGTGGAAAAGGGCATAACAATGCTGACGCCCTGTCGCGACGTCCATGTAATGAGGACTGTAGACATTGCCAGCAAAATGAAGCCCGGGAACACGTGAACTTAATTAGGGCTGAAGGCAACTTTAAGAAGTCCCAGGAAGAAGATGACGATATTCGACCTATACTGGACTGGAAGCGTAGTGGAACTAGGCCTCAGTGGAATGAAGTATCGTCACATAGTCCTGTCACAAAGAGCTACTGGGCACAGTGGGACAGTCTAGTCCTAGAAAATGACGTGCTTTGTAGGAAATGGGAATCGAACGATGGCAAGGAGGTGACTACACAAGTGATAGTACCACGACGTGAAGTGGTCCCCCTGCTTCAGGAGATACACGATGGCGCTTCTGGTGGACACCTGGGAATTAAGAAAACTCTACTGAGAGTGAGACAGCGGTATTACTGGCTCAATTGTAGAGAAGACATAGAGCAATGGTGTCGGAAATGTACAGCGTGCGTATCCGTGAAAGGACCACAGACTAGGAGCAGGGGCAAGCTTCAGTTGTACAATGTAGGAGCCCCATGGGAACGCATTGCCATCGACGTTGCTGGACCTTTCCCAGTGACAGATGACGGAAACAAATACATAGTGGTGATACAGGACTATTTCACAAAGTGGCCTGAAGTTTTCGCCATACCCAATCAGGAAGCGACGACTGTGGCGAAAAAGGTGGTCGAAGAAGTAGTATGTCGGTATGGCGCACCTTTGGAGATCCATTCCGATCAAGGCCGCAACTTCGAATCTGCGCTGTTCCAGGAAATGTGCACTCTTCTGGGGATTTACAAGACACGCACAACACCTGCGCACCCACAGTCGGACGGAATGGTGGAGAGGTTTAACCAGACCCTGGAGAATCACCTGGCTAAGGTTGTCGATGACCATCAGAAAGATTGGGACCGGTATATTCCACTATTTCTGATGTCTTATCGATCAGCAGTGCATGATAGCACGGGCCATACCCCAGCAAGAGTGAATTTCGGCAGGGAGATGAGACTTCCAGTCGATACCATAACCGGCGTGCCACCTGACAAGACTAAGCCAGTTACGGACTTCGTAAGTGACCTCCAAGATCAATTGGATGAAGTGCATAAACGAGTGCGTGAGAATAGCCTGCACACCAGCGTTAAAATGAAAACTAGATACGACCGCAATGCCAACGCCGAGGGATTTGAGGAAGGTGCACTGGTTTGGCTCCACAACCCACTTCGACGAAAAGGGAAGTCGCCGAAACTTCAAGCTCGATGGGAGGGACCCTACACCGTGATAAAAAGGATCAACGACGTTACCTACCGCATCAAGAAAGGGTTACGAGGGAAACCTAAGGTAGTCCACGTGGATAGATTGGCGCCGTATCACGGATCTAATAATGCTCGGGACGAGCATGACTAAGAGGGGGGCACTGTTACGCCGTGAAACTTGAGTACGCTATATCTTCGACGGAACCAAGGGTAGCATCAAATAATTAAAACGCATTGATGTGCGAAGTTTCGAGAATAGGAGTACATACTCAGGCCTGGCAAATTCCAGAAAAGTCCGACATACCCTATTATTATTAGCTAAGATTCAGTAGGTAGTTATGTGGGTGGATAAGGGAATTTGTACCTTCCGGTATTAGCAATAGAGTCGAAATTCGCATGTAAGGTGGTAGATAAGTACCTACTTACGAGAGTAATAATAATGATTTATGGCCTCCCGATGCGACTATTTTGTGCTAGAATGTCCTTGAAACGTCGGTATCGAGAACTTTCGATGGCTTCGCATATAAATACGGGTCCCCGGCTAGAAGCAGTTCAGTTTGATTTCGTCAGCGATACAGAGCGAGCTACCTAAGTGTGTGAAGTGATACCTAGCGACCTAAGCGATACTAAACGGAACTCTGAGTGTTTATAGTGATTGGTTATTTGTTGATTGGACTAATTTGTCATTGTTTTGTGGTTAATAAAGTTATCTGCTAGTAAACCGGCATTTAATTACTCACGTTCGTAACAGTATGTATTTTTTTGCGATTCGGCAATCAAATCTTCGAGCCTAAGCTATCCCCTCAGTTCACGAGCCCGACTCACACTTGACTGGTTTTATTTAAATGTTGGCCTAGACTATTTATACTATATATGTATAGATATACCTAGATTACCTAGTATATATTACCTAGTATATATTACCTAGTATACCTAGAGAATTCCTGTGGCGTAAGTTTGTTCACAAACGTCTAAACTCGTAACACCTACCTGTAACCCGTAAAAATATTTGTCCTGTGCGGGAATCGAACGCAGCGCAGCTTACAATCGCTTAACCACTGCGCCAAGCAATTTCCACTCCTTAGCTGCACGCACAAAGAATGTGGATGAATAGATTAGGCTCGGCAAGTCTGTATCCCATAAATTACCCAAAATGCTGTAAAAACGAAAACTTTAATCGTTTCGCAAAAAGTTAAAACTTAAACCCTTAAGGTGACCGCGACGTTAGAATTATCCATACAAACGTAATACCAAAATCATTTGCAGTTTAAGCATATTTACACCATAATATGATGTTATTCGGATTCAGACAATATTTATCTAGGTTCCCACGTCGTCTTTTTTTGAAAAACTTACCCCAATCGAAATTTAAGCGAATTTAAATTTGCACATTTTCACAGCGAAAATGTCTTGTTTTTATTTTGTTTTTTCTATATTATAAAGAACAATATTTCAAAATATCTCTCCGTAGGAACAAAGATAGTATTATCAAGTTATAAATACTCGAAACAATATTGGAAATACTTACATTAATTTTTCATTAATCATTTTTGGTATTACGGAACATCTCCAAAATTTCCAATAGTTTGTATTGTTATCACAGCAAGCAACTGTCAGTGTGTGGATGATGACTTTACTCCAGTCAGAGTGTCCAAGAATTGTTTATACTATCTGGATTGATTCCATCAACCTCAAAAACGTATTTTATTTCGTCTCAACTCGAGATAGCGCGCGATGTACGCAGGCCTCTTAAGTAGGGTTTTTACCCAAAGGATTCTGGAGTGGCGAACACGTACCTACCGGTAGACGCAGCGTTGGAAGGCCTCCCCCAAGGTAGACTGATAACTTGGCGAGGGTAGCGGTACAGGACTATTAGTTGTGGCAACACTTAAGGGAAGGCATACGCCCAGCAGTGAACGTCTTTCGGCTAAAATGATGATGATATGCATATTTTTACAATCTCCATCAAGAAGTTTGATTATTTTTTTGTTATTTACGACTTACAATAGGCGCCAAAAATCCGCCATTTTATTTTTTAATCACGTAGGTATGGATACTTGGGTTTTTGAGACAAATCTAACGATGACTTAACCGTAAAGTTTACTTATTTTTTGAACCTTTGTTATGCATGCAAAAACTTTATTAGCTATAGATACGCTAGCTATACATTCCTTTCTCAAACTGCGCCCCAGTTTCCTTAACAGTCTCAGTGGCAAATTACGAGCACACTAGAAACGTGAACGTCTCGTCAAGGTTGTCAACGCACCGCTAATCCCTTTGAGCGGGTAAGCACTTCCTATCGGAGAGGTCTCCATGTTTGCCGACCCATTTCTGAATAGCAGAAAATAAAAATGTATGTAAGATGCGGCCTTGGGGCCTTGACCCATCTTTGTTGTAGTAGAACTGGAATTTCTAGTTGTGATGTGGTCTGGTCATCTTTCTGTACGTAATCTATACTAATATAATAAAGAGGTAAAGTTTGTTTTTTTGTTTGTATGAGGTAATCTACACACACTTATTCAGCTCTATTCAGCTAATGTCCATAGAAAACAACGATTTTGTATGGAGACGCGTACGCATCCATTCAGCTTTCCGCGTTTATTCAGCTTTCGCGGCAAACAAGTATAAAATGAGAACAAATGTGTTTTTTATCATGCGAGTGCTTTAGATAGAGTTCAGCGCTGTTCTGCTGCGTTCAGCGCTGTTCCACCGCGTTCAGCGCTGTCCCGCCGCGTTCGACGCTGAATGCGGCAGAACAGCGCTGAACACGTATGGTTCTCAACTCCTTGTCAACAAGTTGCGACCTGCATAGTTCCTGGATAGATTAGATTTATCCGAAAATGCTCTTTAAATTTAATATCATTTTGTTTTAATTGGGATACCAATATCGCGATTTCTCCAACCAAATTTCTATTTACCCAAAATGAGTCGACCCACTGTAAGTTGTTCGCGTTGTAATTTTATACGGTTATTTTTTTCTATTTCTTCTACAAGTAGCGAAACGACAAAAATATCGCACATAGAACCATCCATGTTGAGGACACAATACTAATTGAGTAGCTGACCGTCTTCGCAGCATATTCATCGCCGTACGAAGTAGATAGAAGCATTTTAGCGGAGATAACACTCTTACGCCGCTGTACGCGGCTGATAGAAGTAGAGCTGTATAAGTGTGACCAAAATCGTTCAGCGAAACGCGAATAGAGCTGAATAAGTGTGTGTAGTCCCTTAAGCTAGTAATAAATAAAAAGGCAAGGCAATTTCATAGGTAAAGGACTATTATTTTGGCTTTATTAAAGGACATCACAGACATCAAGAAAGATTTCTGTGGAGGACATCTACAATTTTTGATGCTGTATAATATGTAACTTAGTAAGCGAAGGGGTAACTTCGCTTACTAAGTATTTCCTATTTAGTAGGTATAATATCCTGATAGTAGTATGTAACTTCAGAAGCTCTATCAAGAGCTATTAACGCGATCCATTTGACGACCTAAACTAAATTGTTAAAGAGATGGATTTGTATAGAGTGTATAGCTAGAAATATAAAATAAATGGAACAGCTCTTTCGCGAGAAAGATCTATGGCGTGTGTGTGACTGATCACACGTCTGTCATTTTATCACGTAATGGTAAAGCCCCTTTACCGGCTTTTGAATCTATTTCAGCTATTTTAAAAACACATTTTTATATTCTAAAATAATGAAGAATTATTGTAACACAAACAGTACGTTAAAAATTCGCTTTTAAAATTTAATGAGCCTAAAGGCAATATTTGCAAAGAGCATGGCTCTATTTGCCCATCCTTCTAAAGGAAAACTCGGTCAAAGACAAATTAACAGGCATAAAACCATAACAAAAAACTCTAAATATAACCGTCCTTCCTAAAAATAAATAAAGCTAAAAATACCTTTTGAATCTGAAAACATTCGCGTAATTTCAGCAAACAATGATTTCCATCGGACAATCGTCATAAATGGCGCTTTCAGACATTTGTCACATGGCTTACGGAGCTTTATTACTTATGCACGATACTATAACAATGCCCGGAAAAAGAAGGTAGGGAAAAGGGGGAGGAAAGGATAAAAATATATACTTACGTCTATAGAAACTTTGTTTGAGAAAATTGTCAACAATACGCAGTACCAAAAGTTTGTAAATAACAATGTTTGGATGTTTTTCTAAAGTTTTAACGACTTGAAATTCCGTCTGAAAGTCCGTTTGAAAGGTATTATGGGTAGTAGAAGGATTTAATTTTAAACTAGCTTCGGTCAGCGACTTCGCCCGTATGAAAATAGAAAATAAATAGCCTTAGACCGTTTTCACATTTTCCGATCGGATATCGGTATCGGACGCCGATACGATATCGGGGTAAGTAAAATGTATGAAATATGTACCTGTCTTTCATATTGTCCGACCTGATATCGGATATCGGAGCACGGCATTTCATACATTTTACTTACCCCGATATCGGATCGGCGTCCGATACCGATATCGGATCGGATAATGTGAAACTGTACTTACTCAGTGAAGATGTAGCCTTCTGGTCGAAGAATTCTTGAAAACGGTCAAGTAGTTTTTGAGTAATAGTAATTTATTTGTACACAAACAAATAAAAAATCAAATCTTTCCGCTTTATAATATTTAAATAAAGTGGTTTAGATGATATAAACGAGTGCTTGACTGCGATCGCACCTGATGGTAAGCAGTGATGCAATCGTTGATGGTGAAGCGCCCTAGTTTGTTAGGAGCCTGTTCACTTTAGCCTTGAAGACCTAACTTATAATCGGACGGGAAGACCGTTGCTGGCAAATTGTTCCAGTCCTTCGGCAACGGAATAGACAAAAGAAGTGGATTGGGAAGATATAACTTAGACGGTGCAGTGGTTGAATGATTGGCTGCTGCGATGCGTGTCGTGGGTTCGATTCTCGCACCACGGAATAAATATTTTACTCGTAGGTATGGCCTAGATAGTTGTTTCGCGTCGCGGATGTCTTTCGTATGTGTGTTTACGTGTTTGTGAATGCACCCACGCCTGTTTGTGTAATTGTAAAACAAATTGTTTAAGTATTAATTTGTAGATACTTGCGTGGGGCAACGGTTTTTTCTTAGTCTTATAAAGTCACCTTTTTTACTACAAGGAAAATTATCAAATGGCTTCCCCCTTCCACTTTGGGTGGAGGGAGAGGAGTGCTAGATTTTTACTGACCGTTGATCCACAGTATTCCTAATTCAATTAATTCATGAATCCCCGACCGGTCCTATGAGACCGCGCTGTTATTTTTTTACTATTGTGTCTCGTTTTGCGGGTATGTGATAGGTTAAATCCAATTGCCTTAGCTAAGGCCATAGAATTATAATAATTAAAATCATCAATAAAATGGTCTAGATAAAGTTCGTCTGCGGTAAGATAATAACTTTTCCTGAAATAGCCATTCAATGGACATTTTAATCAATTTATAACTTGACGCTAACCTGTAAAACAAAAAAAAATCTTAAGAAAATTTAATTTTCGCGGGCACTTAGCACTAACGCTTTTCAACTTTTTAGAGTTCCTTGCTAAACAGGTGAAAAAACAGGAGCCCTTTAATCAGTAAATATTAGTCCGCCTGTCTGACGGTTATACACAGGACACCAGCAGTATCTATCTGTATTTGGCTTGACGGACATTGGTTCCTAATTCCAGGTTCTCTTGTCTCCAGATCCACACTGCTGACGTTCCAAGACCTGTTGCCGGAAGACCCTCGCCTGTACGACAAGATGCGGCCGCCCAAGATCAACGAGCAGCCTACCATAGTGAACTTCCACGTCACTGTCATGGGACTGGACTCTATTGACGAGACTTCTATGGTAACTATCCTGTAGACCTGTTTTAATACCTTCTTGCTCTTTCTAATGGTTTCACCCTCGTTTATTTTCGTATACTAGCTTCTGACGTATTATGAATGGCCATCTAGGCCTATGTAGATCATTGTTTACCATCAGATTAGTGGTCAAATTCAAACCTATCGATAATACATATAGTATGTGAAAAAGAGGATGATTTAAAAAAAAATAGTCAACAATTTACCAACGGGAATGTAGCTACTGGCTATAGTACAGGCCTTTGAAAATAAAAACAAGCTTTTTACAACAATATTTCGGAAGTCGGTGTCAAATGAACGAGAAACTGAAGTCGGTTGTATTTTTTTTGTTTAACGTTTTTTATATTAAACTTTTTAGTTGTCGTACCACTTAGCTAAATCTAATAAGAATCATCATCTGCCTAGCCTTTTCCCAAATATATTGGGGTCGGCTTCCAGTCAAGCCGGATTTAGCTGAATACCAGTATTTTACGAGGAGCGGTTGCCTACCAGACCTCCACAACCCATTAACTGGGGTAACACGGTACTTCATGGCAAGACTGGAGTCAGATTTACTGGCTTCTGACTATCCGTAACGACTGCCAAAGATCTACAAATGACAGCCGGGACCAACGGCTTAACGTGCTTTCCGAGGCACGGAGGAAACTCGTTATGTTAAGATGGTCACCCATCCACAGACCAACCTAGGCAAGCGCAGCTTAACCTTAAAGATCGACCTGTGCGGCTGTTATTATCTAGCCACGAGCTCCTCCTTAAATCTAATAAGAATGCAAGGTCCAAAATTAGGGACCTATAGAATCTAGTCCATCGACGCGCACTGGGCCCGTGTTGTGGATTATCAGTCTGTTTCTTTTTCTTAAAGAGGAGGCCTGAATCCCAGCTCTGTGAACATTAAAAGGCTGATTATGCTTTGCAATGCTATGTGGCTGATCCAATACTAACCCATAGCTTTTCACCTTTTAACCGAAAGATTAGTAGTAACGCGAAACATCACACACAGAGTAACACACGGTGTGAACGCAGGACACTTCCTCCATCTAAATTATGCACCCTCATTACGCAGAGACACTGCTGTTTTAATGACGATGACGGCCTTTGAGCTTCCGCACTATTCTAAACCTATAGAACAGACCTAACCTAGTAGTCCTGTGATCTGAATTTAGGTCATAGTAGCCAACCATAGCGGTGACCAGCCGTTGATGAACAATTAAGGTATAATATACGCATTTTTTTTTGGAGCTCGTGGCTAGATAATAACAGCCGCACTGGTCGATCTCCAAGGTTAAACAACGCTTGCCAAGGTTGCTCTGTGGATGGATGACCATCTTAACATGGCGAGTTTCCTCCGTGCCTAGGAAAGTGCGCTAAGCAGTAGGTCCCGGCTGTCATTTGTACATCTTTGGCAGTCGTTACGGATATTCAGAAGCCAGTAAATCTGACTCGTCTCGCCATGAAGTACCGTGCTACTCCAGTTAATGGGTTGTGGAGCTCTGATAGGCAGCCGCTCCTTGTAAAATACTGGTATTCAGCGAAATTCGGCTTGGCTGGAAGCCGACCCCAATATAGTTGGGAAAAAGTCTGGGCAGATGATGAGACCCTCGAGAGTACCTCTTCATTCAACGAAGTCTTGCTTAAAAACTTACCTAATTGATTTATTTTCTCTTGTTTTAGACGTATGCTGCTGATATATTCTTTGCTCAAACATGGAAAGATCACCGCCTAAGATTGCCAGAAAATATGACCACGGAATACAGGTAACTCACTCAAAAACACTTAACTAGATAATAGTTTCTTTAAAGGCCTTAAAATGCTCGGAGATAGCTTGCTTAATTGTGTCTGTAGCGATACCTATTTCAGTCACATAATATAGGAACTAAGTTTACTGCGCGATTAGTATTTGTATAACAGTGTGAAAAATGACTACCGTCAGTTGTTAAGACCAGACTCATCTGGTCTGTACACCTCCATATAAATAAACATAGAAAACAACACAAATCAACTTGGTAAAAGCCACGGAAATTTGCTGAATGCAACTTTATTTGGCAACGTTTGAGAGAGGTCTTTGTGTGGAAGTGGATAGCGGAAATCACAAAATAATGACTTCTCCCTCTCTGGGTACAAAGAGAAAGAGTGTCAAACTTTAACTGGCTAAAGACCACCAGTGCGCTTCATTAGTGATTATTAACCATGGTTGCATTTTGGGGAGTGTGCGTCGGAATTACGGCCATGCGCCACCGGTACGTGGTGGATATGATCCCTTCTATACTTTCGCACAAAACGTTCTGGGAACACATTTATTGAACGTACAGCCAAAGAGTGGAATTCCCTGCCGGAGTATATTTTTCCAGATAGCTACAACCCAGAAATCTTTAAGTCAAGAGTGAATAGGTTACTTCTAGGTAAGCGCGCTCCTTCGTCGACCGCATCGTTGCTTTCCATCAGGTGAGATAGCGGTCAAGCGCGAACCTATCAAAGATAAAACAAAACTCTTTGCATTCCAGGGCAACTGTATGTAACTGCTTCAAACAATCCTCTGGGATTGTTGATTGAGAGCTCTGACCATAGCAGGCAACGGCCTAATATCTCATTTTAATCACACTCCTGTCTACTTATAATATACCAACAACATAGGGAACTACAACCCTACCTATACTAATGAGATATCAATCTTCCAGGCTTCTCGAAGTGGACTGGCTGAAGCACATGTGGAGACCAGACTCCTTCTTCAAGAACGCCAAGTCCGTAACATTCCAGACGATGACCATTCCCAACCACTACGTCTGGCTGTCCAAGGAGAAGACTATACTGTACATGGTGAAGTTGACGCTCCGACTGTCCTGTGCCATGAACTTCCTGATCTATCCTCATGATACGCAGGAGTGTAAGCTGCAGATGGAAAGCTGTGAGTATTTTACTATTTATACATTTTTTATTGAGTCTTCCGGTACAAGGTGGACTGATGGTGGCCGGTCCGCGTGGTGGACTTACCTGGTGACAAAAAATAGCGAAGTCATATTTATGCTACTTATATCGCGTAGGAATGAGGAGCTCGTGGCTAGATAATAACAGCCGCACAGATCGATCTTCAAGGTTAAGCAACGCTTGCCTAGGTTGGTCTGTGGATGGGTGACCATCTTAACATAACGAGTTTCCTCCGTGTCCCGGCTGTCATTTGGAGATCTTTGGCAGTCGTTACGGATAGTCAGAAGCCAGTAAATCTGACTCCAGTCTTGCCATGAAGTACCGTGTTACCCCAGTTAATGGGTTGTGGAGGTCTGGTAGGCAGCCGCTCCTCGTAAAATACTGGTATTCAGCTAAATCCGGCTTGACTGGAAGCCGACCCCAATATAATTGGGAAAAGGCTAGGCAGATAGATATATATCGCGTAGGAATCTCATATGTATAAAGAAATGGGGGGAGTATTATATTGCGGATGTGTTTTAAATCATAAAATTTAAACAGTATTAAGTTTGTTCTTGATTGATTGGTGACCGAAACTGAGCTATGTACAAAAACAGCATTTCTGCCGTTTGCCTCTATAGATCTCACTGAAACAGATATGTGTGTGT
The DNA here is from genome assembly GCA_030763345.1 of Mythimna separata. Taxonomy (NCBI): domain Eukaryota; kingdom Metazoa; phylum Arthropoda; class Insecta; order Lepidoptera; family Noctuidae; genus Mythimna; species Mythimna separata. The sequence goes on from CM061192.1 coordinate 13,516,804, forward strand.
TCCTAAACGACCCTAGGCTGATAAAATGTTCGTTTTGCCAGAATTATCCTACATGAAGGTTGAAAAGATCGGTCTCTCCCCTCATTTCCTAATTTTTTTTTATCAGCCTATCTTGTGCCCGACGACTGGTCAAAGGCGTCCAACTTCTCGTCTCAAAACTACAATCTTTACCCAATCATCATCAACCAACATCAATTTTCTAATCACTGGTAAAAGACGAAGACACTGGATCATCATTTTATGTTTAACAGGCTTCAAAAAGAAGGTAAAACATATTTTTTCAAATCAAAATCAAAATACCAAAACCACATTTACAAATTACGAATCAAATTCAGTACAAAACCCATCACTACAAAACGAAACCCACAAACCAGAACCGCTTACCATTCAATTCCTCCCAAGTTCAAAACCTATAGACTTAAACTCTGTCTAACCATAAAAATATCTTCGAGAGCTCTCGAGCGAGCTCGTTATACTGTCATTGTGGGCGAGTGGCTCTTGCGAAGCGCCGACACAGCCCCTCTACGTCTAATTATAATCTATGTTTGACATTTTGTCCTATGCTTTCATCTTTACGCCTGTTTTTATCGGCTTTTATTTACTTTTGGGACTGTGTATCGGCTATAGATGGTTTTTATAGCGATGGTTTATACCCAGGCTATATTTTATGGAGGTATTGATACAGAGGGTAAAGTCCCGCAAACCTCCGCGCGTTGAAAAAGGAGCATCCCCCGATCAAACGAATGTTTTGTCTGATCTGGGCGACAGCCTGAGAGATGATTTCGGGTGGTCGTATATGTTCATATCGCGCGGAGAACTCTAATTGCGCGATGCAGGATTTCGTTATTTCGTTCCAATAGTTCCTATGTTTGTGCGTGTGATTAATGGATTAATGAACGCTTGATTTTTCTAAACCTCAGTCAATATTAGTACAAATGTTTCAGTTCCATAGAACACTATATAATATTGCCATCTAGCCGATTTCGGCCACAGCGACCGCATTCATTGACTTCTCATGGTGGTTGTGAATTCAGATATGATGCTCTGCTATGACTACCATGTGACTTGGATATCCAACTTTGGCCGAAAAACTCCGAGCACAAAGCGGACATGTCAGAGCACCATTAACGACATGAGAAACTAGGTATAGCTGTTGGTGGTCTAGCTTTGAGTTCGTCGCGTTTTCGGTCGACTGTACTGTCATTTTGACTTGACAGAGTGGTTCACGCTTTGCAATAATCTCAAAGGAACTGTCATTGTGGGCGAGTGGCTCTCACGAAGCGCCGACACAGCCCCTCTACGTCTAATTATAATCTATGTTTGACGTTTTGTCCTATGCTTTCATCTTTACGCCTGTTTTTATCGGCTTTTATTTACCTTTAGGGGTAGGTTTTATAGTGGTGTCTGGAACTGAGTGTAAAGTCCTGCAAGCGCACCTTGAAGCTTTATAAAACCCGATTTCAGTAAAAAATCAGATCCTAGGCGCTTTATAGACACGTGATTAATGAGGGCCGCCATCTTGATCTTTCAAAACCATGGACAATATTAGTAGAAATGTTAACCAGTCGCGTGACACTGACAATGAATGATTCAAGCACTAAGGATCTTGTACACCCTAGCACCAAATGAAAGAATGAAAGAAAGAAAACCCTTTTATTTGCGGGATAACACAATGGCTAGGTACCACTAAAAGTTCCTTGTGACAGAGTAAGTATTGTCATTTTGCCTTGACAGAGAGGTTCACGCTTTGGGCAATAAGCTCAAAGAAACTGTCATTGTGAGCAAGTGGCTCTCACGAAGCCCCGATACAACGCCTCTGGCGTCTAATTATAATCTATGTTTGACATTTTGTCCTATGCTTTCATCTTTACGCCTGTTTTTATCGGCTTTTATTTACTTTTGGGACTGGGTATCGGCTGTAGATGTTTTATACCGATACCCTGGGTATATTTTATGGACTTGGACGTATAAGTATAACGCATCTCTGAAATGCGAGAATCCCCCTGCTTCCCCCCGCATTCCCTTAGCTCGCCCGGTAAGTGTCAGGTATGATCAGCATCTTTGTTATCGATACGCTCGTCGATAATTTGGCTAGTTTTCTGTTGTTGTTATATTGTTTTGGAACATTATTTCATCGACGCCAAACGTCAATTAATGTGACCGAGTTGTACTGTCATTTTGACACAGTGGTTCACGCTTTGGCCAATAAGCTCAAAGGTACTGTCATTTTGAGCGAGTGGCTCTTGCGAAGCGCCGACACAGCGCGCCTAATTATAATCTATACTTTTGACATTTTGTATTCTTTCATCTTTACTTCTGTTTTGATCAGGATTTATTTACCTCATAGTACAACTGTTTATTAGCCGCTCGACACGTTTCTTGGTGGCAGTGTCCTGTCATTATGACAGTGGGGATTATTGAGTGGAAAAGGTTTTTTAGCATTATCAGCCTTGTAATGTTCCCACAGTAGGGACTCAGGCCTCCACTCTGGGAGAGGGACATTAATTACTCAGATACCCGCGAAACGAGACACAATAGTAAAACAATAACAGCGCGGTCTCATTGGACCGGTTGGGGATTCAAACGTTAAAGTTAGATGAATACATTAAACTACAATTATTATCGAACTATTATCGACTTGAGATGCCAAAAGGAACATTAGGTACATCAAGTTTTATATTATCTACTCTTTGACCAGACGGATAGGTTGTCAACAAATTTCCAGCTCCTATAAAAATTCTCAAAAACCACACACAAAATCACCTCGTTCAAAACGCACTCTCCCAGTCTCGTCGAGTGCATAGCTGACAAGCATCATTCCGCCCATCAGCTCTATTTATAACCTCCTCACTTCTGATACACGTCACACGATAGGACCACCTGACTCCACGACAAGCCCTCTTTAGCCCTCTTATCCTACATTCTAGAAGTTCTATTACAACGTTTTTGTTTCCAAAGACGAAAAAAATAAAGAAATCAAAACTACAAAAAGGGCATTATCATCTCTTCCAAAAGCTTCCAAAACATTTTAAAAAAAATTGAACGAAACCATCGCGAGTCACAAAGAGAATATTTGCGTGACAACGCCATCTATTAAGCGACAATCAAACTAAATCAAAATTTCAGTGGAAATTAAGGATACTTACATTTATACATTCAAAAACTACAATTATTATCGAAGATGCCAATATGAACATAACATCAAGTTTTGTATAAATCTACTCTTTAGTAGACGGTCAGATTATTGTCAACAAAGTCTCCTATAAAGAAAATCACCTCGTTCATAACGCACTCTCCCAGTCTCGTCGAGTGCATAGCTGACAAGCATCATTCCGCCCATCAGCTCTATTTATAACCTCCTCACTCCTGATCACACGATAGGACCGCTGCCTCCGACAAGCCCCCTTTAGCCCTCTTATCCTACATTCTAGAAGTTTTATTAGCCATCATAATACTGATTACAATGCTATTGTTTCCAAAGACGAAAAATAAAATTACAAGCTCAATTAAAATAAAATAAAACCCATGTGAAAAACAACGGTAAAAAAGGGAAATAGAAACTTCCAATACATATATTAAATAAAAAGATTTGATCGAAGCCATAGCGCAATTGAGGAAGACAATTTTGCAGGATAACGCCATCTATTGAGCGTCAGGGAAACTAAATAAAAATTTCAATGGAAATTAAAGTTAGTTGTACATTCAACTACAATTATTATCGAACTATTATATTATCGACTTGAGATGTTTTGTATTACCAGACGGATAAATTATCAACTAAGTCTCCTATAAAAAATCTCAAAAACCACACACAAAATCACCTCGTTCAAAACGCACTCTCCCAGTCTCGTCGAGTGCATAGCTGACAAGCATCATTCCGCCCATCAGCTCTATTTATAACCTCCTCACTCCTGATCACACGATAGGACCGCTGCCTCCAAGACAAGCCCTCTAGCAAGCCTTTCAGAAGTTGTGTTAGTCGTCGTTACACTGATTTAAACGAAGCCATAGCGCGATTCCCTCTCCCAGAGAGGAGGCCTGAGTCCCAACAGTGGAATCATTACAAGGCTGTGTAATGCCTTTCAGAAGTTCTATTAGTCATCATCAAACTTTAGATTTGCAGGCCAAGTGCACAGAACATAAATTGCAATAGACAATGCAACAACTTAGACGACTGTACTCTGTCTAGTGTCTATGGTGCTATAGTTTTGCCCAGTCCACACGTGGCCCGACAGATTGGTGTGTGTTATTGTGCGTCCATTCGGGCTGAATAATATAAATATTCTTACTTTCTTCGATTTGAAAAGAGCCAAAGCGCGATTAAGACAAATTTTGCGTGACAACACCATCTATTGAGCGACAAAGAAGCTAAATAAAAATTCAGTGGAAAGGATACATTTATACATTCAACTACAATTATTATCGACTTGAGATGCCAAAAGAAACATATCATCAAGTTTTGTATTGTCTCCTCTTTGGTAGACGGTCAGATTATTGTCAACAAAGTCTCCTATAAAAATTCTCGAAAACCACACACAAAATCAGCTCGTTCAAAACGCACTCTCCCAGTCTCGTCGAGTGCATAGCTGACAAGCATCACTCCGCCCATCAGCTCTATTTATAACCTCCTCACTCCTGATCACACGATAAGACCGGCTGACTCCACGACAAGCTCTCTAGCAGGCCTTTCAGAAGTTTTTAAATTAGCCATCATTATACTGATTTGAACAGACCCATAGCGCGATTCCCCTCTCTCCCAGAGAGGAGGCCTAAATCCCAACACTGGAATCATTACAAGGCTGATAATGCTAATGCATAGCGCGATTGAGAGACGCTTTTTGCGTGAAAACGCCATCTATTAAGCGACAATGAAACTAAATTAAAATTTCAGTGGAAATCAAGGTTTATATTCAACTACAATTATTGTCGAAGATGCCAATAGGAACCATCAAGTTTTGTATTATCTACTCTTTAGTAGACGGTCAGATTGTTTTCAACAAAGTCTCCTATAAAAATTCTTAAAAACCACACACAAAATCACGTCGTTGAAAACGCACTCTCCCAGTCTCGTCGAGTGCATAGCTGACAAGCATCACTCCGCCCATCAGCTCTATTTATAACCTCCTCACTCCTGATCACACGATAGGACCAGCTGGCTCCAAGACAAGACCTCTAGCAAGCCTTTCAGAAGTTCTATTAGCCATCATTATACTGATTTAAACAAAGTCATAGCGCGATTCCCTCTCCCAGAGAGGAGGCCTGAGTCCCAACAGTGGAATCATTACAAGGCCGATAATGCTAATGCATAACACAATTGAGAAAGACAGTTTTGAGTGACAACGCCATCTATTGAGCGACAAAGAAACTAAAAAATAAAAATTTATGTTAAAATTAAGGTTGAATGGATACATTCAACTACAATTATTATCGACTTCGAGATGCCAAAAGGAACATAACATCAAGTTTTGTAAGTATTATCTACTCTCCCAGCTACTATAAAAATTCTCGAAAACCACACACAAAATCACCTCGTTCAAAACGCACTCTCCCAGTCTCGTCGAGTGCATAGCTGACAAGCATCATTCCGCCCATCAGCTCTATTTATAACCTCCTGATCACACGATAGGACCGCAGCCTCCGACAAGCCCCCTTTAGCCCTCTTATCCTACATTCTAGAAGTTCTATTAGCCATTATAGTTAATACTGATTACAATGCTATTGTTTCCAAAGACGAAAAATAAAATTACAAGCTCCATTAAAATTAAAATAAAATAAAAACCATATGAAAAACAACGGTAAAAAAGGGAAATAGTAACTCTTCCAATATTTATTACTTAAATAAAAAGATTTGATCGAAGCCATAGCGCAATTGAGGAAGACAATTTTGCATGACAACCCCATCTATTGAGCGTCAAGGAAACTAAATAAAAATTTCAATGGAAATAGTTATTTTTTTTAAAATCGTTCTAAACTAGTGCTTGACTGCGATCCCACCTGAGATGGTATAATAAGCAGTGATGCAGCCGTTGATGGTGAGGCGCACTAGTTTACTAAGAGCCACTAATTTATTAAGAACACTCTATGGTTAGATGGCCAACTACAATTATTATATGCTGGCTTGAGATGCTTTATATTACCAGACGGATAGGTTGACAACTTTCCAGCTCCTATAAAAATTCTCAAAGTCAAACATGAAAATCTACCACACACAAAATCACCTCGTTCAAAACGCACTCTCACAGTCTCGTCGAGTGCATAGCTGACAAGCATCATTTCGCCCATCAGCTCTATTTATAACCTCCTCACTCCTGATCACACGATAGGACCGCAGCCTCCGACAAGCCCTCTCTAGCCCTCTTGCCCTACATTTTACAAGGCACTCGATCCGATAATTTTTCTGTATCATACGACAAACTTTACTCAGGTCTCAAGAGGGAGCTCTTATTGTTCGAGTTTGGGTCTGAGTGATTTTTATTTTTGCGTGTTTTTGTGGAGTACGTCGATACCTATAGGTATGTATAGGGATATTTGTGACCGAATTGGGGTAAGCACAAGCTTCTTTGTCCTTTCTTGCCCGTATTAGAAAGAAAGAAAATGATTTATTTGGCAAACAAAAAAACAATAATAACAGTATTACTACCAATACTACTACCAATAGTAATACTGTGGTTTTTTATCTCTTTTGTTACTACAGCTGTAGTAAGTTATTAGAAGAGTAATTACAATTTGATCTTTGTGACCGAATTGGGCTAGGGACAAGCTTTTTTGGTTGATTTCTAGCGGACAGTTTTTTACTACTAGACATCGTGAGGTTTTCACGATATTTTTTTCCCCGTTTAGAGAGCAGTGGTGATTAAATAAATTTCACAAATTAATTCGTCTGACTGAGTTTGAACCCGCAACAACTGAACTCTTAAGTCGGTAATATAATAATAATGAGCTGTGTAGTAAATGGTGATTTCTAAAACATTTAGCTCGATATTTTTTTTATTATTGATAGTCTCGTCTTTGACCACCCTCTCACCAGATGGTAAGCGATGATTTGGCCGTCGATGGAGCATGCTTGCCTAGAAATAACCTATCACTTTTACTTTTACACATTAATTTGTCACTAAAAATTTTAAACAAATCTCGTAGATAAACTAAAAATATCATCAATTTAGCATTTCAACGCTACCAAAATCTACAGTATTTAGCTTTCCAGTTTGATATTTTCATCACCGTGAAAGCATTTTTGCATTTCTGCGACTTTAATGAAGTAAAGAGACGTGAACTGCGATAATTAACGAGAAAACCCCTTTGACGTTGTGTAGAAGGATGCTGCGATGATGCAGACGAAAAAACTGAGTGTTTCTGCCTTTACACTTTGAGGAAAATGGAGGAAAACCGTGTTTAGGGACTGTTGGGGATCTGAAACATGTTTAACGACTGCATTCATTGCGCTTCGGAATGAATGTGTGCCAAAAGTTTTGTGAAAGCATCGTTAGAGCGTACCAGGCAGGGATTCAGAGCCTTACCTGTTATAACATTTTTGACGAGGTTGCACTAATTTTAGAACTTTTTTGTACCTCTAGACATGCACTAATTATTTAAAAAAAATATTTTATTCAAATAATTAGGTACACATATGACCAACCGCTGTGTAAAAATTAATTACTCAGATACCCGCGAAACGAGACACAATAGTAAAACAATAACAGCGCGGTCTCATAGGACCGGTTGGGGATTCAAACGTTAAAACATTATATAAAATAGTTGGTTCGCTCTTCTGTACGTGTATTTATCACCTAACTCCTGCTAAACGGCTTGACCGATTTGGAAATTTTGTATGTCCATGTATTTGAGTGGCTCTCGGGATGAACCAGAACCAGAATTGGTAGCGGTGCAAACGGATTATCAATGTTACGATAAGGCAGCTATCGGGCAAGACATGCATCTGTAGGAACTGCTAGTATTAATATAAAAGTAAATAGATAATTCTGCTTTATATTCACAGTTCAGTTTCTTTAGTAGTCCTGAGTTGAGCTACACTAATACTGACAGATGTGTGCCCTTACTGGACAGATCCACCCAAATATGGGTGGTTCTTTCCTTCATCAATCTCCATAGTTCTCATATGATTTGACCATTATATGTTTGCTGTTTGAAAGAACTTTAAAAGAAACTTTGACCCCTGAGCTTGTTTCGGTGTTTCTTTTCAGGGTAATCAGCTAGGAAACGGCGACCTCATCTAGTTTAAATTTACAAAAAAAACATCGTGTATAAGTGTTTTTGAAAAACCTATTTATTGTGTCATTTACAGTATCCCACACGACAGACGACCTCATCTTCCAGTGGGATCCTGATGTGCCTCTCGTGGTGGACGAGAACATCGAACTGCCTCAACTGGAGTTGGTACAGAACACCACTGCTGACTGCACCCAGGTCTACTCCACTGGTAAGCAACTGTTCTTCAAGTGTCTTGTATGACAGACGAGCTGATCTTGTGCCTCTCGTGGTGGACGAGAACATCGAACTGCCTCAACTGGAGCTGGTACAGAACACCACTGCTGACTGCACCCAGGTCTACTCCACTGGTAAGCAACTGTTCTTCAAGTGTCTTGTATGACAGACGAGCTGATCTTGTGCCTCTCGTGGTGGACGAGAACATCGAACTGCCTCAACTGGAGCTGGTGCAGAACACCACTGCTGACTGCACCCAGGTCTACTCCACTGGTAAGCAACTGTTCTTCAAGTGTCTTGTATGACAGACGAGCTGATCTTGTGCCTCTCGTGGTGGACGAGAACATCGAACTGCCTCAACTGGAGCTGGTGCAGAACACCACTGCTGACTGTACTCAGGTCTACTCCACTGGTAAGCAACTGTTCTTCAAGTGTCTTGTATGACAGACGAGCTGATCTTGTGCCTCTCGTGGTGGACGAGAACATCGAACTGCCTCAACTGGAGCTGGTGCAGAACACCACCGCTGACTGCACCCAGGTCTACTCCACTGGTAAGCAAGTGTTCCTCAAGTGTGTTACATGGCAGACCAGCTGATCTGACGTGCCTCTCGTGATGGACGAGAACATCGAGCTGCCTCAACTGGAGCTGGTGCAGAACACCACTGCTGACTGTGCTCAGGTCTACTCCACTGGTAAGCAACTGTTCCTCAAGTGTCTTACATGGCAGACGAGCTAATCTGAAGTGCCTCTCGTGGTGGATGAGAACATCGAGCTGCCTCAACTGGAGCTGGTGCAGAACACCACTGCTGACTGCACCCAGGTCTACTCCACTGGTAAGCAGGTGTTCTTCAAGTGTCTTGCACGACAGGCGAGCTGGTCTTCCATTGGGGTCCCGACGTGCCTCTCGTGGTGGACGAGAACATCGAACTGCCTCAACTGGAGCTGGTGCAGAACACCACTGCTGACTGCACTCAGGTCTACTCCACTGGTAAGCAAGTGTTCTTCAAGTGTCTTGCACGACAGGCGAGCTGGTCTTCCATTGGGGTCCCGACGTGCCTCTCGTGGTGGACGAGAACATCGAACTGCCTCAACTGGAGCTGGTGCAGAACACCACTGCTGACTGCACCCAGGTCTACTCCACTGGTAAGCAGGTGTTCTTCAAGTGTCTTGCACGACAGGCGAGCTGGTCTTCCAATGGGACCCTGACGTGCCTCTCGTGGTGGACGAGAACATCGAGCTACCCCAACTGGAGCTGGTGCAGAACACCACTGCTGACTGCACCCAGGTCTACTCCACTGGTAAGCAAGTGTTCTTCAAGTGTCTTGCATGTCAGGCGAGCTGATCTGATGTGCCTCTCGTGGTGGACGAGAACATCGAACCGCCTCAACTGGAACTGGTGCAGAACACCACTGCTGACTGCACCCAGGTCTACTCCACTGGTAAGCAAGTGTTCTTCAAGTGTCTTGTATGACAGATGAGCTGATCTGATGTGCCTCTCGTGGTGGACGAGAACATCGAACCGCCTCAACTGGAACTGGTGCAGAACACCACTGCTGACTGCACTCAGGTCTACTCCACTGGTAAGCAAGTCTGCCCTCGTAACAGCAAATGCAGTACTTGCAAAATAGCGGTTTCGAGAAAAACGCGTCTAAGTGTTTTAATTAAATCTCTACTTTCACTGATATAAATCTCATATGTTTTGTTCCCACCATAGAAAACAATAAAAAAAAAAATTACATATAGCTTGAACTCTCCATATGTAATTTATGATAAACGGAAAGTCGCCAAAATGTCGATTACTGCATTTGCTGTTACGAGGGCAGAAGTGTTCTTCAAGTGTCTTGTATGACAGATGAGCTGATCTTGTGCCTCTCGTGGTGGACGAGAACATCGAGCTGCCTCAACTGGAGCTGGTCCAGAACACCACTGCTGACTGCAATCAGGTCTACTCCACTGGTAAGCAAGTGTTCCTCAAGTGTCTTACATGGCAGACCAGCTGATCTGACGTGCCTCTCGTGGTGGACGAGAACATCGAGCTGCCTCAACTGGAGCTGGTACAGAACACCACTGCTGACTGCACTCAGGTCTGCTCCACTGGTAAGCAAGAGTTCCTCAAGTGTCTTACATGGCAGACCAGCTGATCTGACGTGCCTCTCGTGGTGGACGAGAACATCGAGCTACCTCAACTGGAGCTGGTACAGAACACCACTGCTGACTGCACTCAGGTCTACTCTACTGGTAAGCAAGTGTTCTTCAAGTGTCTTACATGGCATACCAGCTGATCTGACGTGCCTCTCGTGGTGGACGAGAACATCGAGCTGCCTCAACTGGAGCTGGTGCAGAACACCACTGCTGACTGCACTCAGGTCTACTCCACTGGTAAGCAAGTGTTCCTCAAGTGTCTTACATGGCATACCAGCTGATCTGACGTGCCTCTCGTGGTGGACGAGAACATCGAGCTGCCTCAACTGGAGCTGGTGCAGAACACCACTGCTGACTGCACTCAGGTCTACTCTACTGGTAAGCAAGTGTTCTTCAAGTGTCTTACATGGCATACCAGCTGATCTGACGTGCCTCTCGTGGTGGACGAGAACATCGAGCTGCCTCAACTGGAGCTGGTGCAGAACACCACTGCTGACTGCACTCAGGTCTACTCCACTGGTAAGCAAGTGTTCCTCAAGTGTCTTACATGGCAGACCAACTGATCTTCTGATGTGCCTCTCGTGGTGGAGGGAACATAGAACTGCCTCAGCTGGAGCTGGTGCAGAACACCACTGCTGACTGCACTCAGGTCTACTCGACTGGTAAGCAAGTGTTCCTCAAGTGTCTTACATGGCAGACCAGCTGATCTGACGTGCCTCTCGTGGTGGACGAGAACATCGAGCTGCCTCAACTGGAGCTGGAGCAGAACACCACTGCTGACTGCACCCAGGTCTACTCCACTGGTAAGCAAGTGTTCCTCAAGTGTCTTACATGGCAGACCAGCTGATCTGACGTGCCTCTCGTGGTGGACGAGAACATCGAGCTGCCTCAACTGGAGCTGGAGCAGAACACCACTGCAGACTGCACTCAGGTCTACTCCACTGGTAAGCAGGTGTTCTTCAAGTGTCTTGCCAGGCGAGCTGGTCTTCCATTGGGATCCCGACGTGCCTCTCGTGGTGGACGAGAACATCGAGCTACCTCAACTAGAGCTGGTGCAGAACACCACTGCTGACTGCACTCAGGTCTACTCCTCTGGTAAGCAAGTGTTCTTCAAGTGTCATGCATGACAGACGACCTCATCTTCCAATGGGACTACGTCTCGGAAATACGTATTACCAAATTACTAATTACAAGTCCTTATATACCTACACTAAGATAGAAACTTCAATAAAAAAGAAAGTACATATAAGTCAATTACATGATAATTAATAATAAAATTCAATGATTAGTAGGTAATTAATTGATTGTTGTTGGTATTTTTTTTAAATTAAAAATCAAGTACCCGTGCTACACTTCGCGTTCCAAGGTCACGGATTCGTAATCCGCAGCCCAATAAAACCATCTTTGATACCACAAAGCAAACATACAACACTGGGTCACAGAATTAAGATCAATTACCATCAAATCTCCCAAAAGCCAGGTTTATACGCCAATTTCAACAGCTTGAGTATAGATTAAGAAAAGAAAACTAGGTCGAATTATGGATTATACCAATGACCATCATTTTACTGTTAATGCTGTATGATGGATTAGATCTTGTCTCTCTATTGTTATCTTTTAATCACTTGATAGTTACAGCTAGTTAAAGAGTGTATCATCATTTTGTTGTTTTAAATTGTTCAATCTTGATATCTTCTTACCTAGTTACCAAATTTGCACGCTTTACCATAAGCTGGCTAAATGTGTTTTCAATAACTTTCTGACACTCTCACTCCATCCAGAGCGGGAGGCGAACAGATATTTGAGCGGGGATTTTCTGAAAAGGAAACCCTTGGTATTATTAGAACGCCAAGGGTAACTGAAGAACTTTAAAACTAACTTCTGCCAGCTACTTTGCCCGTCTGATGGTAAAAAAATATATAATAATGTGTTATTTCAGGTCATTCTTTCTACCCGTGTATAAACTTTATCCAAATCCGTTTAACCGACGATGGAGCGAGAAAAAGAAATAAACAAAGAAATATCATCCAATAACATCTCTCACTCAGGAACGACAGTGGATTGCCAGATTTTTACTGACTAGAACCCACTCTATTCCTTCAATTGCATTTCCCATGCTATGCCTCGTTGATTCTTTCGAACAATCCCGCTAAGCTGTTGATCGGTATCAACCAGGGTCATTAATCAAGTCAGACAATTATTCGGCCATCAGCCGATCGTCACAACATCGTCAATCATTGTGGAGGTGCACCGTATGTGTTGGTTACTTTGATCGTCTTTTATTCTTTATTGTACAAATAACATAACCATAAAAATAGGACAGCCGATGTACACAGGCGAGCTTACAGCTTAACCTATCAATACCCGCGAAACGAGACACAATAGTAAAACAATAACAGCGCGGTCCAATGAGACCGGTCGGGGATTTATCCAATGGGTTTTCTTACAGCAAATTTTACGACAAAACTTACCATCATCATCTACCTATCCTTTTCCCAACTATATTGGGGTCAGCTTCCAGTCAAGCTGGATTTAGCTGAATACCAGTATTTTACGAGGAGCGGCTGCCTACCAGACCTCCACAACCCATTAACTGGGGTAACACGGTACTTCATTACTGACAATTATTCGGCCATCAGCCGATCGTCAGAACATCGTCAATCATTGTGGAGGTGCACCGTATGTGTTGGTTACTTTGGTCGTCCTTTATTCTTTATTGTACAAATAAAACATAATAATGAAAATAGGACAGCCGATGTACACAGGCGAGCTTGACCCACAATTCATACAGCAAACTGAAAAACCATAAAAAAATTAGAGAGAAATTTTGCACTTAGAGTATTTTTGGAGATAATCATCTGATCTTCAATTTTTGTTCATAAAACTTACCGTTTTGCTAAAAATCGCAAGAAACTAAACAGTTTCTAGTTCATAGTTCAGTTAGTTTCAGTTTCGGAGTAAACACTCCGAATATTTTTTTCAGGGATCGATGAGGACTTTATTTTAGATGATGTGTTAAATAAACATAAGTAGGTACCAATTTTCAGCTGGGTGCGAATTATTGTAACCTTGAATGTCTAACTTGACCAGACTTGACCTTGACCTTGATTGTTGGGCAGAGCTATGTTTACGGGTATGTGAGTATGTCGCGTGAGAGTGTCGAAATAAAACATATACCTAGGTATTTCTACACTCTCTAGAAATTCAAAATTTATAGGGCACTTGTCGTTGGCCTAGTCTGTATCAAAAATAGGTTGTACTTACATCACAAAAACATTTTTGCGAGTCGAAAAATTGTCCAAAACCAAGCCCGAAATGACAGAGCGTTGTTTCACACGTATTAGAAAGAGATGTCAGCAAAATGTTCGGGAACCCAGTATTTAAATGCCTACTGGGTTCCGAGGCCCAATGCCTTCTAGGCATGAGCGTACCCAGGGTAGGGCAAATGTATAAACTATTGCTTGATCGCGATCTCACATGATGGTAAGCAGTGATCCTATCGCTGATGGTGAGGCGCACTAGAACCTTTTTCACCTAAACAACTAAAGTCTTCAAGGCTAGAGTGAAGAAATAGGTAAATGAAGGAACACAGATGGAATTTAGTCAGTTAAAATTTGACACTCCCTCTCCACTCCCACAGCTTGAGAGGAGTGGAGTGAGACTCCACTCCTCTCAAGCTAAATCTAGAGAGTATTCTGAGGTCTATACGCCTACAGCAGTCTTAGTTGAGAACTGATATAAAATTGATTGTTCCAGGTAACTTCACGTGCCTAGAGGTGATCTTCAAGCTGAAGCGGCGGCTGGGGTACCACCTGTTCAACACTTACATACCGACTTGCCTGATTGTTATCATGTCGGTAAGTTAATATCACCAACTACTTATCTCTTAGTTAAACTTTAGTCTATGAAAATGAATCAAGAGAATCATAAGCAATGATGATCATAAGCACGGGTCGAGTCAAAGTCCCAGTCTTTAGGTTTTAGCATCAAGACATCTGAAACTTATTCACTGGGCCCAGTAGCTTCTTTGAGGTGCGCGTATAATACTACGCACTGTTGACAACTCGGGCTCGGTCTGGACTCTGGACGGCCAGACGGCGAGCTTCCCATTGCTCGTCGGCAGAAAGCCCACGCGTGCGGCCACCTCCTTCGCTAACATTACGACGATAATCTGCCATTTCATCTCGCTCCACAGTGGTAGTTGTAAACTTGAGTTATCTTCTCTCTCCAGTGGGTATCATTCTGGATCAAGCCGGACGCAGCGCCGGCGCGTGTGACGCTGGGCGTGACGTCTCTGCTCACGCTGTCGACGCAGCACGCCAAGTCGCAGGCGCAGCTGCCGCCGGTGTCCTACCTGAAGGCGGTGGACGCCTTCATGTCCGTGTGTACGGTGTAAGTACTACTGCTGCTCTCTCCAGTGGTATCACTCGCGCGTGGCACGCTGGGCGTGACGTCTCTGCTCACGCTGTCGACGCAGCACGCCAAGTCGCAGGCGCAGCTGCCGCCGGTGTCCTACCTGAAGGCGGTGGACGCCTTCATGTCCGTGTGTACGGTGTAAGTACTACTGCTGCTCTCTCCAGTGGTATCACTCGCGCGTGGCACGCTGGGCGTGACGTCTCTGCTCACGCTGTCGACGCAGCACGCCAAGTCGCAGGCGCAGCTGCCGCCGGTGTCCTACCTGAAGGCGGTGGACGCCTTCATGTCCGTGTGTACGGTGTAAGTACTACTGCTGCTCTCTCCAGTGGTATCACTCGCGCGTGGCACGCTGGGCGTGACGTCTCTGCTCACGCTGTCGACGCAGCACGCCAAGTCGCAGGCGCAGCTGCCGCCGGTGTCCTACCTGAAGGCGGTGGACGCCTTCATGTCCGTGTGTACGGTGTAAGTACTACTGCTGCTCTCTCCAGTGGTATCACTCGCGCGTGGCACGCTGGGCGTGACGTCTCTGCTCACGCTGTCGACGCAGCACGCCAAGTCGCAGGCGCAGCTGCCGCCGGTGTCCTACCTGAAGGCGGTGGACGCCTTCATGTCCGTGTGTACGGTGTAAGTACTACTGCTGCTCTCTCCAGTGGTATCACTCGCGCGTGGCACGCTGGGCGTGACGTCTCTGCTCACGCTGTCGACGCAGCACGCCAAGTCGCAGGCGCAGCTGCCGCGGGTGTCCTACCTGAAGGCGGTGGACGCCTTCATGTCCGTGTGTACGGTGTAAGTACTACTGCTGCTCTCTCCAGTGGTATCACTCGCGCGTGGCACGCTGGGCGTGACGTCTCTGCTCACGCTGTCGACGCAGCACGCCAAGTCGCAGGCGCAGCTGCCGCCGGTGTCCTACCTGAAGGCGGTGGACGCCTTCATGTCCGTTTGTACGGTGTAAGTACTACTGCTGCTCTCTCCAGTGGTATCACTCGCGCGTGGCACGCTGGGCGTGACGTCTCTGCTCACGCTGTCGACGCAGCACGCCAAGTCGCAGGCGCAGCTGCCGCGGGTGTCCTACCTGAAGGCGGTGGACGCCTTCATGTCCGTGTGTACGGTGTAAGTACTACTGCTGCTCTCTCCAGTGGTATCACTCGCGCGTGGCACGCTGGGCGTGACGTCTCTGCTCACGCTGTCGACGCAGCACGCCAAGTCGCAGGCGCAGCTGCCGCCGGTGTCCTACCTGAAGGCGGTGGACGCCTTCATGTCCGTGTGTACGGTGTAAGTACTACTGCTGCTCTCTCCAGTGGTATCACTCGCGCGTGGCACGCTGGGCGTGACGTCTCTGCTCACGCTGTCGACGCAGCACGCCAAGTCGCAGGCGCAGCTGCCGCCGGTGTCCTACCTGAAGGCGGTGGACGCCTTCATGTCCGTGTGTACGGTGTAAGTAATATTTTTACAACACGTTGTTGCTCCGCCCAAGCGAGGCACACCTCCTACCATATGCTCCATTGTGACCTCCAGGCAGTCATCACATTGGTGACACCCGGGAGTTTCTTCCTCAAGAATCCGGAGCAGAAACCTCCCGAACTTACCGTGATAGTGAGGACCTGCGTTAGGCAGAAGACGCCGTGACGTCTTGTCAGCCAGTCCTCAAAGAAGGCACTTGCCGCCATAATGATGGCGTGCCCAAGACAGTGCACTGCAGTTCCTATGTTTCAAATTATGTATATTGTTAAAGCAGGGCAAAAAAAGTTCTCTGGTCTCACACATGTCACCGCCACCACGCAGATCCGCATCAACTGTACAGAGTTAACCAGATGAACCCACGAGGGATTGAAAAGCCTCGCAGCGTAGCACTGCGTGGTGCTGCATATTCTACATTCTCACAGTGAAATTTGTATCTTTTTGTTTAGTAAATAAAGGAATGTTTTGAGTCGCTCTTCGCGTAGTGTCGCGTCATCGCGTCACGCATCGGAGTAAACTGCCCATAAATATGCAGAAAGTAAGGTTTCTGTGTAACTGCCCCTAAGCACTCGGAAGTCATTCGACTTCAGAGTTCTTATACAGGCATGAATATGTGTGTTGTTCCAGATTCGTGTTCATGGCGCTTATGGAGTATTGCCTCGTCAACATTGTTCTGGGAGACGGAGCCAAAGTTAAGGTAAGCTCACGACTTAACCAGCGGTTTAGGAACAAAATCTTAAACACCGTCTAAGGATGATGATCAATAAGAGTTACTACCGGAGGTCGGAATAGCCAAGAGTATATCCATCTAAAAGTCGAGGAAGTAAGTAACACAGAGTCGATAAAACCTTCTTTAAAATCCCGAACACACGACATTGAACTAAAATTGAAAAATATTACAATAGTTCCATAGTAAAACTATTTGAAATCCGCAGGATAACCAAACCAAGGTTACCGACATAGCCCGAAGAATCGCCCAAATTAATTGCCAGTGGGCAGGGCACATTGCTCGCAGAACGGATGATCCATGGGGCAAGGTTCTGGAGTGGCGACCACATACCAGAAGACGCCGTGTTAGAAGGCCTACCACTAGGTGGACCGACGACCTGGTGAGGGTCTCGGGAATCCGATGGATGTGAGACGCACAGGCTTGCATTTTGGTGGCACTTGGGGAAGGCCTATGTTATGTGGCTGCGTTTCCACCAGAGATGTGCGAGGTTGCGTAGCGAGGGATGTGATTGTACCCATAGATTTCTAGCTTATCTTAGCTTCTTCAATTTGTTACTATTTTTGGTGTACAATAAAGTTTATTCTATTCTAAATTCACTTCATTTACCTCTCCTTGGTCAGCACAGCTCTGGTGGAACGGCTCAGCGGAGTTACATTTTTGCGCATACAAAACAAGCGAGGGATGTGTGCGAGGGAGGTGTGTTGAGAGAAGTATGTATTGCGAGGTTTGCGAAATGCTTACCACCCAGTCTATAGACGGTCGCATCGCATCCTCGCACCGCACATTAATGCGAACTTTCACAGCTCCGCTACACACACGTACGACACATTTTCCTCGCACAGCTTTGGTGGAAACGCACACATTTTTACAACACAGCTAAACAACCTCGCACGACACGTTTTCCTTGCACATCTCTGGTTGGCTCCGGCTGAAATAATGATCACGATGATAACTTAAACTGTTAAAGTACACAACTCTGACACATATTGAGATTCTTATATTCTTCAATTTGCCTGCTGCGGTCTTCCCGACTGCTTATAATTTAGGTGTCATCAAGGCTAAGAGTGAATAGGCTCTTAATAAACTAGTGCGCCTCACCATCGACGATTGCATCACTGCTTACCATCAGGTGGGATCGCGGTTAAGGACTAGTTTATAACAATTTAAAAATCTTGTAGTAGTTTGTTATTTTTTCTTGTCTTTAAGAGTGGGTATTATCAACTCTATACTATTTACTTCCTCGAACTTAAATACATCTTCTACCTTCCGATCTCCAGTAATGTCCCTCGTTTCAGGACGCGCAAGAGGCAGCTAAAGCCAAGATGCGAGCCATCAGCATCGACCGCTTTTCCCGCGTATTCTTCCCACTACTGTTCTCCGTACTAAACGCCATCTACTGGATACACTTCGCGCAGTACATCTGATGGACTTAGTTGTTACCAAGAAAGAAAAATAAGGAAAGAAAGAAAACGTTTGTTACTCTTCTGTTTGGTCTTTGCTCATTCCATAAAGTACGGGGCGCTGTTAGCTAGTGGCGTAGTTATATTATCTGAAGCCCGTGGCGAAGAGGCCCCAGAAAATCGTAATCGTTGTGATTTACTTTTAATAATTTTTCAAAATTAAATTGGGTTACTTCTAAGTTCCTGGCCTCTCGAACCAGGGGCGCCGTGGCCTGTGGCTTTTTGCCGGCTTCGCCATTCGTAAATTTGGTTTTACTTGAGATAATATAAGTGGACTTTTCAGTCAACGCGATCGAGTAAATATAAAAATTTGGCCTCAGGTTGCGTCACTTGTGAAATGTTGAACACATGATTTACTTTGACTCGTGTCACAAAATCTGACAGTTTTGACAGCGTTTGCACTTGACGACTCAGTGATGCCACATGGTGAACGTTTTATCAGAAAACCCTAATTTCTATAAGTGAACAGTGGCAGTTTAGACTTTTAAAGGCATGCAGAACAGAGTGTAAATTCCCACATACCTCTGTTAAAAAGGGAAAAAAGGGAGGATCCTTCGGGCTGTTTATGTTTAAACCACGCGATTTTTTCGTTACACTAACAATACTCAAGGAGGCGTCCTTGTGCTCTGTGGCTCATTCATATTATTGTTAATGTCTTAGAAAGAATCACAAGACTACCACTAGTGTTATCAATTGCATTTTATAATCATTGTGAACACATTGTGTAGTAACCATCTTAAAATTAAGGATCACTCTTTGTTCCTCTTAAAAATCTTTTCGTAAAGTGTGTTTTAAGACTTTTTTTTTCAATTATTCCTTTTGAATTTTGAAGAAATATGCCTATAAATATTATTATAAGAAATACAGTGGCGTAACTATAGAGTACCATCAAAGGCCCTTGGCAAATTCATTGGACGGTGCCTCAAAAAATCATCTTCATGACCTTTAGATTTAATTTTAATAAATTTTCTTCTCGAACCGGGGCCCCTTCGTACCGAAGGTTCCGTCGTACTGGGGGCCTCATCGAATCGGGGGCCCACGGCATTTTTCCAGCTACACCACGCTATACTTACGCCACTGCAAAAATATTACCTACTCGCTACCTAAATAATTTATTTACCAGTAACTTCTAAATCTACGTCATAGTCACATAGTGTACTATCTAGGATAGTTAGATACTCTGCCAAGAATTTATTATCTGTAGCTAAAGGCCAAAGCTAAAAGAGGGCCGATAATACTTATTCCAGTTTAGAATGTCTTAACATTCTCAAAAAATTAATTGTTTAGTATGAGGCCTTACTATGTTCGTGCGTTACTATGCTCGTAGCTATATAATAACAGCCGCACGGGTCGATCTTCAAGGTTAAGCAACTCTTGCCAAGGTTGGTCTGTGGATGGGTGACCATCTTAACGTAACGAGTTTCCTCCGTGCCTCAGATATCACGTTAAGCCGTAGGTCACGGCTGTCATTTGTAGATGAGGATAGAGGCATCCTAAACATATAGCTCCATCCCTATAACAGTTCAGTTTAGGTCATCAAATGTGTCGCTTTAAGAGCTCGTGGTAGGACCTCTGAAGGCCTTTTGTTTTAAGGTAGGAATTAATCATCAAATTACTCCCAGTCTGAGTGAGTGAGGGGTGTGTTAATGAGTAAAGCCCGCCTGTGATCTTTCAGTTGCCCTTTGTTTTAGGGTTACGATAAAACTCTCAAATATTCTCGTAAACAATCTGTAATAGGTAGTCAAATCTAGAGGTAAAAAGTACCTACTATCTCCCCATGCGTTTTTCGCAGAGCAATGTTGTAGAACGAAGGATTGCTCCAAAAAATAAGGCGGAGTGGGAGGACGTATAGAGTTTTACTAAAACTCACTATTTTGTTCCTTCTTTGCCTTGCGTTCTAGAACCCCGAGTTTTCCTTTCAGAAGCGAATCCATGACCCCAGTAGGCTTCGAACTTGCTGGGCAGTAAGTAATCGACATATTCATCATCATCATCATCTGCCTAGCCTTTTTCCAACTACATATATTGGGGTCGGCTTCCAGTCTAGCCGGATTTTTAGCTGAATACCAGTATTTTACGAGGAGCGGCTGCCTACCAGACCTCCACAACCCATTAAATGGGGTAACACGGTACTTCATGGCAAGACTGGAGTCAGATTTACTGGCTTCTGACTATCCGTAACGACTGCCAAAGATCTACAAATGACAGCCGGGACCAACGGTTTAACGTGCTTTCCGAGGCACGGAGGAAACTCGTTATGTTAAGATGGTCACCCATCCACAGACCAACCTAGGCAAGCGTGGCTTAACCTTGAAGATCGATCTGTACGGCTGTTATTATCTAGCCACGAGCTCGTCCTTATTTTTCATAACTAAAGATTCAATTAGTAGGCAAGATACGTGTCTAGGTACGTTGAACGAGTCCAACATTTAAAACTATTTGGTAAACAATATTTGTATGCCCAAGGCTGCACATGGTGAATCGGTATTTTATAATTAACACCATGTGCCATAACATACCTATGTGTAACAAATAAACAAATATATTTGACTTTGACTTATTTTCGAGTCAATACCACGGAGTTATGGTCAATACCTATGGTAAATTCTTTGAATTGTTTTGGCCTAATAGGTGACATTTATTAAGAGGGCCCTTTCCGGTCCGTCTTACGTCAACGTGAGTATGATCCAACGCAATATTTGAAAAAGATGTAAACTGAACACTCGGTTAGCATTCGGTAATTTTCGTCGCTCATTCCAATATTTCACAAAACTTATTCAATATTTCACAAAACCACCATTGTACCCATAGATTTAAGTTATTGTATCAACTGTACCGTTACTTTTTGGTGTACAATAAAGTTTATTCTTTTCTATTCTATTCCAGGGAATACATTTGAAAGATGTGTAATAACTTCATAATCACGTAAGAGTGGTTCTTCTATTTCTTCCTACGCTTATTCCAAATTACTTGGGGTCGGCGCAACTTTTTTTTTTCTATCGGTCCTATGACCCGTCATACTATCATTGACTCCCTTTTCTATCATATCAGTTTATCCATCTATTCTTTGGTCTCCGTCTTCCATTCCATCCGTCTGCATGTAAATTCATAACTGCTTTAGTAACATGCGTTTCATCCCTTCTCTTCACATGACCATACCAAAACAAACGATTTACTTTTAATTTTTCTGTCACTGCCGCCACTTTAGACTTTTCTGGGTCCCAGTGAACAAATCGAGACATCCCATGACTGTTGAAGGGTAGGGACGGGTTTCATACAAAATCCCCCATGATCCTTTCCTCTAATATTCTCATTTCTCACTTTATCCATTCTCGTCACACCACATATCCATCTCAATATTCTTATCTCCGCTACATGCAATATTTTTTCATCCGTCTTTTTTCACAGCCCAACATTCTGATCCATACAGTACGACAGGTCTTATCACGAACTTGAGGAGTGGTTATATGAGAAATATCAAGGTTTGGGCGCTCTTAAGTCCTTCAAGTGCAGATGTAAGGACACTGGGGGCACTCCAGCGTCATGTAATATAGGTATGATTACATAATGATCAAGGTTATAATCGAGTCATAGTCATAAGTTTCTTTTTAATGACCTAGTCAAGTTATAGGTACCTAATCCGTAATCAATCTCAAAAATATTAGTTAGGTATAGATGTTGTTTTATTTAATTCGTATCGTCTGAGAATGTTAAGATTTTATAAAAAGTTGAATTATCGATTTAATTGTACAAACTATAGAGATATCAAAGTTATCTTCATTGTGTATCATAAAAGTTTTATGTGAATAAATAAATATTATTCGTTTTATGTTGTTGTTTCTCTTTTTGAACCTTGAAGGGTATCCCCCGGAGACCGTGTTTTAGAGGGCAGGAAATCCTCAAAGAACTTCTCTTGCACAGGGTTGAGCGAGATGTGTCAAATCAAGTGTAGAAACGCAGTTGATTTAAGCCAGTAAAAGTCTGACTCTCTCTCTCGCTCCATCAAGAACGGTGCGAGAGATCGTTGCTGCTAATCGCCCCCATAAGAACACGGCGTTGCTCAAGTGAGGCCATCTCCACTATTTGCTCCACCGTGTCCTCCGTGCGGTCCACACAGTTCACACCTGGCCGTTTCTTCCGCTCAAAGCCGGTACGGAAATCTCCTGAGCTCACCAGGTGTCCGGTGAGGACTTGCGACATGCGGAAGGTGAGGGCGACGTGACGTATTTCCAACTTTTTCTCAAAACGGGAACTTTCCGCCATAATTATGGCGTGCCCAACGGACTTTTTATTTGGAAGGGAATCATCAGAATTACTTCTCCCACTCTTGGGCGGAACGGGAGGGCGTGTCAGACTCTTACTGACTAAACCCCACCGCGTTTCTTTGATGCCTTCGATCTGGGGGACATGGACTTACCTTTCGGAATTTCATTGTTCCCTAGAGGCTTCGGCCCTGTCGGGCCCCTACAGAGCGTGCCCAACGGACTTAAAACCTAATGTCAAATCATTAATTCTACATTGCAGTATCAACACTGATGACTTTGTTTTACGCGATTAGAACATATACCTACCTACCTACAACAGTTTTAAAACAATAAGTGGGCAGTTGTCCAAAACGGACACAAAACCCGTCTCGTCAGGAGATTCTTCCTTTTTAAAGGACGCGGGCTGTTAGTTTTCCACCCTGTTCTGCGTAGCTACCTATCTCTTCTATCTGTTTATTTTGATACTTGCTTCCTATATTCATGTTCCAAGATCAGAGGACCAGACAGTAAGTAGTACCTACTGGACTGAAGACTATTGACATCATGTTTCTTCGTGAGCTGTAAATAAAATGGATAAATATTTGTTTAGTCATTGACAAATAACGCGTGCTTTCCTAATTTGTAACAATTAGTTATAAACCTGACATCTTGTGGCTTTAAGTCAACAGGGCAACGGGCAACGGCTGTTACGTCATCGTCGTCATCATCATCATCATCTACCTAGCCTTTTCTCAACTATATTGGGGTCGGCTTCCAGTCAAGCCGGATTTACCTGAAGACCAGTATTTTACGAGGAGCAGCTGCCTACCAGACCTCTACAACCTATTAACTGGGGCAACACGGTACTTCATGGCAAGACTGCAGTCAGATTTACTGGCTTCTGACTATCCGTAACGACTGTCAAAGATCTACAAATGACAGCCGGGACCTACGGCTTAACGTGCTTTCAGTGGCTGTTACGTGTAACTTACTTAATTATAATCATCATCATAACCATAACCACTTAAGTTTGGAGATTTTTCGTGCTACGTCAGTAAATTAAGGTTACTCAACCTCAACTTACTTATCCCCTTCAAAACTGGACGTAGACTATAGTACAGCCTATGGTCAATTTAAACATAAAGTACTAACACCAAGAACTTAAACAAAAACAATGATTAAAGTATTTTTTTAAATAGGAAATCATCGAAATGACTTCTCGCGCTATGAGCGGAGCGGGAGGGCGTGTCAGAAATATATTGACCAAAACCCACTCCTATTCCTTCTTTGCCTTAATTTTAGAGTCCCGGGGTTCTCCTTCATTCAACCCAGTGCCCCAGTAGGCTTCGACCCTGCCGGGCCCCTACAGTTTGCACAGTGATTGAAGTAAGTTACTCAATTAATAAGATACGAATCATCATTAGGTAGATGTTTTACTACAGAAATAAAAAACTAAGACAAAAACAAAACAGGAAATCCACGTACCTGAGTCAGATTCAGTTGTTTAACATGCCTAATGCTGCGATAAATTGGCAAATGATATCACGGAATCTACAAAGTGACCAGTAAAACGAATAAAACTTGTTTAAATTGGTAATTTGGCATAATCGAGTAGTTTGTGAAGCGTTAGGGATCTTGAATAATAAAGAGAAGAAGAAGTTGAAGAGTCTCTAGTTCATTAGTTTACACCGGGAAAAAAGTAACCCCTCAAAAACAATGCACCCATACCCAGAACACCTATCTGTAGGCCTTATACGTATATTTGTTCCCTGCGGGGATCGAACCCGCGATACGCAGCGCAGAAACTTATGTCCCATTGCGCCAACTGTGCCGTCAAAATAGTGCATTCATTCATTAAAAACTACTTACTTACTACCTACTCTTGAGCCCCGGTGGCAGGAAAACGTGCCAGTAAAAAAGTATTAAGTACCTTTTAACTTTGAGAACCTCTGGCCCAAATTTGTGCCACCAAAATCCGACCGATTTAAAATTGTACTATAGTAGATAGTATAGTTATAGAACCAATAGAAACAGCAATAACAGTTTATATTGTTAATATTTTTTATATTAATATTATTTATATTAAAATAATTGCGATCCCCGAGAAAGATATGTGAATTCTGGTGTATACCAATAATCGAATTCATTTTGAATCAAGATGGAGTCAGTTAAATCATCAATTAGTTTGGTCATCTCTCTGGTGGCCTATCGCAACCGTGTCTTGAAAAAAACCCGCAATTTTTTTAAAGGGCCCCCTCTGGTCCTTCGTACGCCACTGCTACCTAACCCACAAGATTGCACAAATAGGTTACCAGCCCATCTTATGTTTAACAGACCCTTAGCCCACTTAACTAATGCAAGTTGCGGAAGAAAGTCATTTCATTGTCTCATTCGATGGTGACGGTGACCTCAAATAGTTGAGAGTGTTGCTAAAGAAATTAATGAATCATTATAATGGATTCAGGCTCGTAGATTAATTTAAGATTCTGTAAAACTACTAGGTACTATTTTGAAGTACAATAACGTTTATTCTATTCTAATAATGTCTTTTGTCTGTCTTACAGATGAATAGACGATTACACTTGCATAGTGTTTTTCTTATTTTAATTATTTATTGAGTTCGCAGTAGGTAATTGTTTTTGATGCGTTTTGACGAGAGTATCAAGACTAGTTTTTCTATAGCACCGTTTTATACTTCTTAATGATGGTTAGATCCTTTCTGGACTATTTTTTTAGTATGGATACCTTCCGTTCTGGGTGGAGTGTAAGAAACTAGACTTTTACTTTTTGTAACCCATCTGCCCAGTTGCCCTTTGCGTCCATAGCCCAAAACCGCGGTAACTCTTTAGAATAATCTTGCACCTTTCTACTTTTGAGGAAAACAATTTAGAAATTAGGTACCCATTGGTATAACTAAAAGAGTGTATTTAATTCAGTCATTTATTCTGCCACATCTCCTCTTATATTGGGTACCTCATAACTTAAGAGTCTTCACGCCTTACAAGAGTTTGTAACATTAGTCACTACCTACAGTTAATTTCCTAATTTATACTTCTTGGAACAGTTGGACCCTGGTTAAGTGGCTGACACAAAGCACAGTGATGTGATTGGCTGCGATATTTAACTTGAACATTAGTAAGATGATCCCATAATGCCTCTGATAATACTTATTTAGATCTATGTAAGGATGAGAATTTAAATAACTAGCTGACTCGGTAAACGCTGTTCTGCCATATAAATTTATCAAAGAAATTTTGGGAGGGTAAAAAATAGTTTTCAGACCTACTGAATATACCTACACCCAAAATTACATAAGAATTTGGTCAAACCGTTTCGGAGGAGTTTTGTTACAAACACTGTGATACAAAAGAAGATTTTTTTCTGCTTGTGGCGTCACCCGTATTAGTAGGTTTCTCCAAACAAACTTTGGACCCCATTTCCTCCCCTAAGGGCGTGAATTTCGGAAAATCATCTCTTATACGAGTAGTACTCGCCTACATCATACAAGGATGGTTTTGTGAAAATTTCACGCACATAGTCCCAGTCATTTTAGCTGTGCTTTGATACTCGTATGTCAGTCAATCAGTTTCTTTATTTTTATATACATACTTATGAATAGATTGGTAGGATATATAGATATAACTGTACATAACTATTAAGACGTTAAGCGCAACGTTTTAGCTTCTTTAACGGACCTTTCATTAGCTACCTTGTTAGACCTAAAAATATACTTTTAATTATTTTCATTGCTACAAGCCGTCGCGGTCGGAGTTCTCTCTCCTGGAACAGTGTCTAGTGTCCAGAGACGCCTTGGCAAACCTGGAAAACCATAACCAGACTCCGCACCCAGGTTGGCCGCAGCAAAGACAATCTCCACACATGGGGGTTCTCGGACGGTTCTGATCTTCAGTGTTTGTGCGGCGTCTCTCCACAGACCATCTCCCATCTTCCATCCTGCACCACATGCCCTGTTGCTTGTTCTCGTGAGGACCTAATGACAACATCAGTGGACGGCATTGCCGTGGCCGAGTACTGGGCCAGGCAAGGTATCTAACTACTTTTGCCATCGACACGCTAAGAAGAAGATTGCTAGTTGTTGTACATTCAGAATTTACTTAGTGCATTCGAAAGTCGTGAACCAAATTTGAAGTTTCCTTAATATCAAGATTAGTTTTTTTTTGCTTCAATTCACAAGTAGTGCGTAAGTGGTAGATACTTATTAAGTGTTAGTTATTTATTTAAACACTTTGCGAAAGAAGTTTTTGCGTGTGTTTTTTTCTTCTTAAATGTGGAGTTCGCTGAACAAATTCAAGATCAAGGGCACTATTTACTACGTCGGAATTGATGGCTGGCTGATAGAAAAAAATAGGCGTGTCTCGTACCTACCTATGTACCTATCTACTCGTAACTAAGTAGGAGATGATAATGATAAACATACATCCCCATTATGTATATTCTTGTTTTCTAAATAATATTGTCTTTTTATGCAACTACCATATTATCTCTTCACCATCCTAGGTTGACTGCTAGAGAACGCCTATATATGGCATTAAGTCCGCCTTTGTACATTGCGTTGCATGAAAACTAAATAAATAAATAGATAGTTTAAAATGAAATGATAACTGGGGTATAATGGACCCAACGAGTGTAAGAAGTCCCATCTTCTAGGTAGGTATCTGCACCATTGTCTGAATCTACCATGGAATAGTCATCTGTCATCATCATCAGCCGAAAGGTGTCCGCTGTTGGATATAGGTCTTTCCCAAGTGTCGTCACAACGACCGATCTCGGATTCCCACGACTTTCACCAGGGCAATCTGTCAACATTGTGGGAGGTCTTCCAACGTTGCGCCTTCCAGTGCGTGGTCGTCACTTCAGAACATTTCGTCCCCATCGACCATCTGTTCTACAAGCAATGTGCCCTGCCCATTGCCAGTTGAGTAATGGAAATGTCATGTATGATGCTAACGACCATGAGGTCCAAGTCGTTACCTACAGAGGCGATTGAAAGATGAGTCATCGATAAAGGAGAAATAATACATTTTGATACAAGTGGAGAAAGTTTGTCATTGCAGCCGAGGCCAGACGGTAGTGTTTTCGAGCCGAGGGCTGCAGTGACTTCTGCTTTTACCAAACGATGTTTTTCACACTTACCTACACCTACGAAGACGTATAAATAAACGGGGGATGCCTGATACGATAAATGTAATAAACTAGTGCAAAATAACAGTAAACTCAGTGCATATAAGCGGTACGGTACAGAAAAGAGCAGGTTTTCAAGTAAACTGTATGCCTATTGAAAAATATTATATTGTTTGTGAGGAGCTCGTGGTTAGATAATAACAGCCGCACGGGTTGATCTTTAAGGTTAAGCAACGCGTGCCAAGGTTGGTCTGTGGATGGGTGACCATCTTAACATAACGAGTTTCCTCCGTGCCTCGGATAGCACGTTAAGCCGTAAGTCCCGGCTGTCATTTGTAGTTCTTTGGTAGTCGTTACGGATAGTCAGAAGCCAGTAAATCTGACTCCAGTCTTGCCATGAAGTGCTACCCCAGTTAATGGGTTGTGGAGGTCTGGTAGGCAGCCGCTCCTTATAAAATACTGGTATTCAGCTAAATCCGGCTTGACTGGAAGCCGACCCCAACATAGTTGGGTAAAGGCTAGTTACCTAGATGATGATGTATTGAAAAAATTGTTTGATGGAACGTTTTCATAGCCATCTGGTCTGCTTATAAGAATATTAAACAATGAGATCACAGGCAGTTTTTCTGCGAACCTCAAGAAGTTTTGAGTTTCAAGGCTGTTACAAGCGATCTACGGGAATATTTGAAAGAGTTTCCTACCGCGGCCTTGGAACACCAGGGGCAACCAAAGACCACAGGTGGGTTTTAGTCAATAAAAGTCACGGACGCCCTCTCGCTCCACCTAAAATGGGAGGAGTTATTTAATGATTACGTACCCTAAAAGAGAGCAACAAGAGTAGATAATAAATATGTATATCTCTTTCTTGAACCATAGAGACCTTTATCTCTTCTCTTAATCTTCTCCCACAGATTATAACTTCTGTGACCGCACGCACAAGACTCGATTAGCCGACATTGTGAGATGCAAATGACAATTAGAAAACTAATTAGTTTTAATATTGTTGTGGTTGACCCAAAGTCAACCGTCACGCGTCATAATGGGCATACTAAAGATCAGGCATTCATTCATCCATATTAGCTGTGTAAGTTTACATAAATACAGTCTACTGTTACGGCAGAGACTTCAAATATATTACAATATTTATTGTGTGGCCCAGTGTGGCTAATTGTCAACCAAACACAAGACTCAAAAACAATGGGATGAATATCTTTTGTTTTTAAACGTTTTACAATGACCGTAGCGCTGCAGCGTTTGTTTCCTTTCTACACCCACATAATAGTTATGACCGCCGACATTTATTAAGTGTTCCGTTGGATTTTGCATAAAATAATAAATCCCACCATTTTACAAACCTCGCATTCTTACAGGTGCTCAGAGGTGATGCAAATAATTCATGTATCACATGTGTTTTTGATAAGTCTATCAGATAAACAGAAGTAATAGAGTCACATGTTTTTAGCAAATTAATCTGATAAAAACTACTATCTTGAGTGCTACATAAGAAGCTAAATAAACATCAAATCACATACGGAACGGAACGTTGATAAATCAAGAGATTAGTTGCGTTCGGAATATCATGACGTTTGCATGTCTCTCGCGCTCCGCTTGTGTGCCTGGATTTTAATAAACAAAACTTTTAATTAGTTTTATTGACTAGTAAATATAAATTAGAGTTGATAGTGAAACTTTGATACGGTCTCAAATGAATTAATAGATAACGAATCAGTTCAAGTTCATGGTCGCCATTCCAATCTTTGAATGTGCACTGTCACTTGTCAACTTTTTGTCAACTTGTCAGTCGGTCAGTCGATGACGTTCAGTTTGAACGTGTGCTAAACGTATCGGCCGGTACGCGAGCAATTTGCCTGAAATTGCGTTTATTCAATTACATATTATCTTATTACACTTGTACGTTGGTTGTACGTGTAGCGGGGAGATGGCCGAGCACCGCCGGACACTGTGATTCTTTGCCACTGTTGTATATTTAGAAAAAAAAAGTTGCGAAACGCGGCGATCCGCTGAGTTCGCATTGTTTTGATATTTTAGTTTTGTGTGTTAACGTTTAGAACTCTTATTTGGTGATAATGAAGGTGTCACACAGCAAGGAGGAGACCTCCGATGAGGAGTCGGGGCTCGGATATCAGAATACGTTGGTAAGTGCATATGTGCAACTTTCTATTTTCTAGAAAATACTTATTACTAAGCTGTTTTCCTAGTTTATGAGTTCTTTCTAGTCTGTCTGTGCGTGTGTAGAACGCGTTGCAGTATTTTAAAAGAGGTTTCTTTCATGGATTGTATTGGAAAGAAGTTTGTTTATAAATCACACCAGTTTATTTTGATACTTGTACCACACAGTGCAACTGGTGGTTAATGCAATTTGCAAATGTATTACGGGTCTTAAATGATACATTTCAGTGATATGTATATTTACGTTTTATTTCCGAATAGTAAAAATCAAATTTAAAAAGTTAAAAATAAATTTTATAAAACTTATCAAAAATATATTTTTTTTATAATTAACTGAACAGCTAGTATAATATAATTATGTTAATGAGGGCCATTTGATAAAAAACAACATCATTAAAAGCATAAAATAATTTTAATCATTCATCACACTGTGACAAATTCTCTTGATAAAATAAGTAGGAAAAAGTGTGTTTTCCTATTTCAAACATTCAAATTGATACAGGAACTTGAAATTAATAATAATAAAACACTTTTGAAGTGTTGAATTATTTTTTTTAATCATTTATTTTATGTGAATTGCATTGTAAAATTGAATACCTACCATAGACATTATGCAGGTGGCCTCTTGTGCAACCTGACCTTTAAAAAAAAACGATTGTCCATCACATGCACTTTCTTCAATATTATTTGTATTAACTTGTAGTGTAGCATTCTTTTTCATAATGTTAAAATTATTAGACTGAAAATTGTTTATTTAGATCTTGATATTTATCTTGACATAATGATTTGGTAAATGGGTTTTAAACTTAATTTTTTGCTAGGCTGCTTTATTTTGATAGGCTGCATTATTGTTGAATATCATGAGTACTGTCTCATCCTGGAAGAAATTATCAAAAATTAAATTAATTCTTATGTAGTAGGCTACTGTTGCATAAGAGCAAGTCACACTAGCATAATTAATATTAGTTGAGAGTATTAAAATTACAATCAACATCTCTCAAAAAGTCCTTGCATGCTATGGAGGAGAAATGCAATAAAAACGTACAAGTAAAAAATTACCTTCGTCCTGATAGTAAGTAATAATTTAACAATTAACTATTCTGTCATGAAAACCAACAAGTATTTATGTAAGCTAAGTTAATTTGTACAGTAAAGAACTCCTTCACTTTCAATTAGTACTTTTCAACTAATTTAAAGTTTACTCAATTCCTTTAAAAACATGGTTTTTACATGTAAATATTATGTATCACATGTTCAGAATACCGTCTTACCCATTGAAGTTTGTAATTGCTTGCTATATCTGTTAGTAGACTTACAAATATGGATAGAAGATGACTAAGGAAGTGTTGGATGGATTCTGTAAAAAATGATATTTGAGATGTCATTAGTGGACATGTATGAAGATGACACTATCATCACCACATATAGGGCCTTGGGTTTCCTTCTGATAGAAAAACCCTCAACCCTGGAATGATAGCAAAGAAGCAATAAAGATGTAGGTTTTAGTCAGTAAAAGTCTGACTCACCATACCTGTACGCCCCAGAAGGGTGGGAGAAGTCATTGTACTGATGAAAAAAAAACCACCACATTAATTGGGATATGGCCAAGATTATGATAATCATACAGTGGAGTTGTTTTATAATTGATAGGCTTGCTTTCACCTATCATCTCACCTGATGGTAAGCGATGATGTAGTCAACGTCGGAGCATGATTTCTGCATATATTACAGTTAGATCCCCGTCAGTTACCTATTAATGGAATGCTAAATAGGATGACTTATACTTAGGTGGAGCCCACACATAGTTATTTTTAGCCTGATTTGTACTACATATTGTATTACATGGGTCTCGGACATCATCATGAAATGTCATCATCAAGGGTGATTTATAAATATGGTATTTTAAACTAGGGACTTTGTTAATTGTCTTTTTCGATATGTTGAATGAAAGAAAAAACATTTTGTTGTGCCTCACATAAAAATACAGAATAAAAAAGGAAATTATAATCAGTGTGAGGTCAAATAAACAATAAACAATGTGTTGAATGACTTCCTCTACTGTATATAAGCAATAGAGAAAGGTATTCTTCTATCCTAGGAACATCAAAGTCAATGACAGATACCCTGAATAAACCTAAGAAGCTGGTTTGCTTTTGGAATGAGGTGGTTGGAGTAAAGGCCGGATGGCCCACGCACAATGGTCCAGCGGGACTAAGTGCGGAAACCAGAACACAATGATTGATAGATAGGCATTCTTCTCTAGGGTACCATTTTGTGATAATCTTCCTCCATTATTATGAGTTCATCTAGATAGGCCATATACTAAGTAGTACTATGGGCCTGCTAAAGTGGAGATCCACATCATATGCAATACCAGATCTCTATGCAGATTGAGACACAAAAAGGTTCTCTTTCAAGGCACAGAAAAGGTAAAACCTTTTCTATAAATACTAGGTACTAATGATATTAAATATTTGAATAACAAGAAAATCTTATAATATTTTCAGACTTATCTATGGCTTTCAACAATGATTGATATTATATTATCAAGTTACTAACAGCTGTAGATGTAACATTGGTATTATTGTTCAAGTACCTAACTACTTGATTCATAATAGATAGGTACTTATTGTTAATCACATTATTAATTATTATAAGGGCGAAAGTTTGCGCGCGTGTGTGTGTGTGTGTGTACAACGGGATTCAAATAAGTGATCATCCATCTGTCAAATATTACTTGAAAAGTATGGTTTGCAAAGAAAAAATATTTTTGCATGAATACATAATAAATATCGTTTCGTATTATGGGTTGACTTTCGAAAGCGAAGTCCAGGTTCCAGGAACATTAGGCAAAGAAGAAACATAAGTGTGGTTTTAGTCAGTAAAAGTCTGACACACTCTCTCGCTCCACCATCGAGCAAGAACTCACACCTTAAAAAAACACTATGAATTCTTTCCTAAGCCCTTTTGCACAGCTAACTCTAATTTCGACTTCTATTTTTTTTTAATTCATCCTATACTTCCCCACTGCTAGGCAAAGGCCTCCCCCGACTTCTTCCAGGTATTCTTTTCTCAAGCCACCTCGAACCCGCTCGTGTGGTAGGCACCTAGGTCATCCCGCCATCTCTTCCCGTGTCGATCAGAGGCTTCTAATACACTTCCTCTTCCTCCTTGCGTCGTATTTCACAATGCTGAGGGTCGTGACCTCCCTGCTTCACCACCTTAACCCTTATTATGTTTCTCCATCTGTTCCTGTCTCTGGCGGTGTGAAGGGTATGGCCCATCGTCATCATCATCATCTGCCTACCCAACTATATTAGGGTCGGCTTCCAGTTAAGCCGGATTTAGCTGAATACCAGTATTTTACGAGGAGTGGCTGCCTACC
This sequence comes from Mythimna separata, assembly GCA_030763345.1. Classification (NCBI taxonomy): domain Eukaryota; kingdom Metazoa; phylum Arthropoda; class Insecta; order Lepidoptera; family Noctuidae; genus Mythimna; species Mythimna separata. The sequence goes on from CM061192.1 coordinate 13,550,413, forward strand.
AGACCTCCACAAACCATTAACTGGGGTAACACGGTACTTCATGGCAAGACTGGAGTCAGATTTACTGGCTTCTGACTATCTGTAGCGACTGCCAAAGATCTACAAATGACAGCCGGGACCTACGGCTTGACATGCATTCTGAGGCACGGAGAAAACTCATTATTTTAAGATGGTTAGGGTGGATGGTTAGCCCATCGTAAATCGTGGAATTAAGAGCGGCGCAGATCTAATACAGCTACTAAATAATAAAAACAAAATCGACACGTCTTTATGTGAAGACACAAGAAATATGACAATAAAACTGCGAACATTAGGTTATAAATAATTTTATGACTAATAAAATATTTCTAAGAGTAAATATTTTATTATTGAAGGTATAGCAATGAGTTTTATTATTATGTACTCACCTCATATTTATGTATTTTAGGTGTTAAGATTTTTTTAATACTCATCTGATATTCACATCAGAAATGAAGATATCCGCAACAGAACCAAGGTTACCGACATACCCGAAGAATCGCCAAACTTAAGTGGCAGTGGGCAGGGCACATTGCTCGTAGAACAGATGGTTGATGGGGTCGGAAGGCTCTGGACTGACAGCCACGTACCGGAAGACGCAGCGTTGGAAGGCCTCTCATAAGATGGACTATGACATCTGGTGAAGTTCACGGGAATCCGATGAATGCGAGACGCACAGGACCACCGGTACCTAGTAGTTGGGACGCTTGGGGGAGGCCTATGTCCAGCTATGGACGTCTTTCGGCTGAGGTGATGATGATTTACTTTAAAATTTATAGGTAGATTGCAATATAAATTCGAGATTGTTGATCTATCTATGATAATCGTCAGTAAATCAAAACTCCAGTAAAACCCAGTTTTTTTTACCCAAACCGAAACCGAATCTTCCATCAGTGTCTAGTAATTATAAGTATGCACAGGGTGCAAAAAAAAAAACAAAAAACACTGGTAAAAATACTGGTATTTAGTTAAATCTGGAGACTGAAAGCCGACCCCAATATAGTTGGGAAGAGGCTAGGTAGATGATGATGATGATGATGACAGGGTGCTATAACATCATAATAATCTACTTCATACAAGTTCGATTTAACCTATCAATACCCGCGAAACGAGACACAATAGTAAGACAATAACAGCGCGGTCCTATGAGATCGGTCGGGGATTCATGAATTAAAACATGGCTATGTTTCATTGAGATCGGCTTGAAAGCGTCCAAACAGTGATCTAGAACACTGAATCATGGGTCAACAGTTCAACGTCCTCTCAAATATCTTAGCAAAAACATCTTTTGTGTAGACTTGCTTCCTGTCTAAACGCACGTTTTAACATAATTTATTTTAAATTAGTTTTTGCCAGCTGCTTTGCCTGCGGAAAAGTAGGAAATTTAATACAAGGGAACATATTCCCAGAATAGAATTTCTTCCAAATCTTTTCAATCGTTTGAGCGTGAAAGAGTAACAAGCATACACACACACTAACATACCCGTGGGTTATGTGAAAGTGAACCCCCGGGCCCTGGAACGAAGGCAAAGTAGAAACAGGAGTGAGTTTTAGTCAGTAAAAGCCCTCCCGCTCCGCGCAAGAGCGGGAGAAGCCATTGGATGATTTCCCACCTAAAAAAACATACATACTTACATAAAAACTATCACCCATGAACATGAGGCATGTAGACCATGTCCTAGAACAGCACATAGTGCAAATATCCACATAGGATGGAGTATGTTTACTTCATCATCATCGTCATCATCTTCCTGCCCTTGTCCCGTTTTATTTGGGGTCGGCGCAACACGTCTTTTTCTTCCATTCTGTCCTGTCACTCGTCACGCTATCACTCACTCCCTTTTCTTCCATATTACTTCTCACACAATCCATCCATCTTTTCTATATGTTTCCTTGAGATATTGTTTTTACTATTACGCAGGCAAAGCCTCTAGTAGCAGCTAACTAGTGCATTTAGAGATCTAGGATAAGATACGATCTAGAAAAAAAAACTTTGATTGCTAGTAGCCGATATACGTTTAGTTTCATAATTTTCAGATCTGTAGCCTAGTTTTGAGCGTCCATGACCATGTCTGCCAAACAAGTCTACATTTCAGGCCACGGCCGCGCCAAATACATTGTTATTATATCACACAATAATAATAAATTAATAAAAAGCAAGTGCGAGTCGAACTCGCGTGCTAAGGGTTCCGTACATTCTGTGCTTACAGCCTGATGACAAAGACGGGTAGCAGATTTTTTTTTTTTTTTTACAACTATCCACACAACGCCATCTAGTCCCAGATTCATCAAGAAGCGGCAAAAAAATCACGTTTTTTGTATGGGAACCCCACTTAAATTTTTATTTATTCTGTTTTTAGACAGAAAAACATCATCTGTGACAATTTTTACCTGACTAGCTATCCCGGTTCATGAGATATGGTTTTCCTTGGTGACAAAGAGAATGTCGGACAGTGAAGTCTTAGTAATAGGGTTCCGTTTTTACCCTATGAGTAGGTACAGTACCCTAAAACCAATATCGTTTAGGCCACGCCGATATATCTACTGCTTATAACAATATAATCACACTACAACAATAACTCAAAATAAATAATTATATCAACATTATTAAGTATGTTAAAGTGTTATTTGAGTCTTAGTAATAGGGTCTCGTTTTCACTCTTTGGATACGGTACCCTAAAAAACCAATATCGTTTAGGCCACGCCAATGTATCTGATCTGCTGTTATAACAATATAATCACTCTACAACAATAACTTAAAATAAATAATTATATCAACGTTACTAAGGGCCTGTTTCACCACCTATGATTAAGTTTCGAGTATCTTACTTGACAGATAATTTCATACGAATTCTGTCACATTTTTGAATTTATTCAGTGAGTAGTGCCTACTCGGACATTGTGAAACAGGCCCTAAGTATGTTAAAGTGTTATTTGAGTCTTAGTAATAGTGTCTCGTTTTCACTCTTTGGATACGGTACCCTAAAAAACCAATATCGCTTACACCACGCCGATATATCTACTGTTATAACAATATAATCACATTACAACAATAACTTAAAATAAGTAAATAATTATATCAATGGTTACTAAGTATGTTAAAGTGTTATTTGTGTAAGGTTGCGCAAGCGCAGGTTAGCTTATCGCTTGCAAGCACTCTAGTAACCTATTTCTTCTAATTGGTTCTCAGTTACTTAACGGTAAACTAATGATATAAAATTGCTTCGTTATATTTTAACACTGATTTGAAAATAATGTCGAAGTTTCTAGACTAGACTATCTCTTTGTGTTTAAAGAGATTTCATGGATGAATAATAATAATTTTTTGTATATTCTTTTTTTATATTACATAAACCAGTGCTTGACTGCAATCCCAGCTGATGGTAAGCAGTGATGCAGTCGTTGATGGTGAGGCGCACTAGTTTATTAAGAGCCTATTCACTCTAGTCTTGAAGATACCCAAATTGTAATCGGACGGAAAGACCACAGCAGGCAAATTGTGATATAGTTTGAATATTTTTGATGTTTATATCTCACCGTTAGGGCTCACAAAGTTTGAAGCCTATTGGGGCCATGGGTTCGCTTCTAAAAAGAACACCCGGGGCCCTGGCAGAAAGGCAAAGAAAGACCATACGAGTAGGTTTTTATAAGTAAATTCTGACACGCACTCCCGCTCCATTCTAGAGCAAAAACCTGAAAAAATCGGATACCTTTATATGTAGGTATATTCACTCTCGTTGGTAGAGTTTAGTCAGTAAAAATCTGACACTCCCTCACGCTCCACGCAGAGCTGGAGAAATAAACCAGTGTTCCTTCATCATCATCAATTCAGCCGAAAGATGTCCACTGTTGGACATATGCCTTCCTAACGTGTCGCTGTCGCCACAACGATCGGTCCTGTGCGACTCGCATCCATCGGCTTCCCGCGACTCTCACCAGATCATCGGACCACCTTGTAGGAGGCCTTCTAACGCTGCGTCCAATACGTGACCCTATTCTATTGGAAGAAATCTTTCGTCTTATATTCTAGCAGCTAACAATCAGAGTTATACTTATAACTCTTCAAGGCTAAAGTAAATAGACTCTTAATTACTCAGATACCCGCGAAACGAGACACAATAGTAAAACAATAACAGCGCGGTCTCATAGGACCGGTTGGGGATTCAAACGTTAATTCATGAATCCCCGACCGGTCTCATAGGACCGCGCTGTTATTGTCTTACTATTGTGTCTCGTTTCGCGGGTACCTATTGATAGGTTAGTACCTCATCATCAACAATTACATCACTGCTTACCATCAGATGGGATCGCAGATATGCTCTATTTATCACTCATTCAAATCACAGTACTCAACAACGGGAAACGACCCATTGAAATGGTCGCAGGCCAACTGGCCACCTGCTACAACCTTAATGGCTGACGTATTAGTTTTATAGCCCGATTCACTGCATAGACGCACTTCTCGTACTAGCAGCTCTATGATTTAAGTGGGAACTAGATTAGATCGACGCCACACGTGGTTGTTATTGTGACTGTAAAAAATATAATAATTCAGCTTTAGTCTAGTTGGTAAGGCGAGCTGACCTCCTGGTGATAGCTTTTTTCATTAGGATTGAAACATAAATGTGCGTTCAAGAAAAGAAGAAAGTGGTCCTACCAGTAAAGCGGGAACTACATTAGATAGACGCACGCGTGGGCCTCATTGCATCGCGCGTTGGGCCTTGTTTTACGTTTTATGCTATCCTCTTAAAATATTTATTTCTGTTTTTTTTTTTGTATTTGTTGTTATAGCGGCTAATGGGTTGTGGAGGTCTGGTAGTCAGCCGCTCCTCTTAAAATACTGGTATTCAGCTAAATCTGGCTCGACTGGAAGCCGGCCCCAATATAGTTGGAAAAAGGCTGGGCAGATGATGTTGTTATAGTGGCTGGTGACAGACGGACGGACAGCGGAATCTTAGTAATGAGCTCCCATTGGGTACGGAACCGTAAAAATGAGTCAACTTCTGAAATATGTAAATGCAGGCACACTGCTTATCGAATCAAGAAACCAATTGATGCCACCACCATCATTATATTCTGCCCTCATTTTTTTCACGGCAGTTTGTTTTCCAATTAAATAACGCATTTGTACCGTTTATGATAGGAATTGAACTTGAAACCGCACACCTTGAGACATCCTGCTTCTGACGTTACGATAGCATTCGTCAACAGTGTGATAAGTTATCATTATCACTGACGAACGAATCAACTTCATAATTGTTTTTCTATGCTTTTTGTTTAACGCAAATATTTGGTTTAGGCTGTAGGTTACATTGACTTGAAAATTTGTAATTGTTTGTTTTGTAAATTGTTTTTTAGATGGGTAGTCTGAGAAAAATAGATCGAGACAAACTCAGAGGTTAAAGTCTCTTTTCAAGTTCATTTTCTTCGAGTTAGGCAATCAACAAATGACTTTTGACTGCACGGGGTCTCGCTGTTTCGATTCCCGCACAGTAAAAATATTTGTATGGCCTACAAATAGTTGTTCCAGGTCTGGGTTTCATGTGTATATGAGTTTACATGTTTGTGAACGCACCCACGATACACGAGTAATTGGTAGTGTAGAGCAAGGATTTTATTAAAATCAAATGACTTATTTCGCCTTAGAGTGCAGCGTCAGACTTTTATTTATTATTATTTATTTATTATATGCTTTATTGTTTGTACTTTTATTAATTAAAACCAACTTATGTCCAGCTGCAGTCACCCTTTACATTCTAATTGCTTTTATTTAAAAGTCCACGGCCACTCTCTCAAAGTTTCCCACAAACAATCTGTAACGGGCACATCTAAACTCTTTTCAGGAATGCATTACAGTCTACACTGATTTACATGGACCTGTCCAGACAGTGCAGCATTTGTCGGTTATCTTACGACTCGATTCAGCACTTAGTGTTTAGTTTTCCCAGTAATAGTCTGTATAATTTGTCACTTATCAGCCAGTCAGTACTCAGTAAAGTTTTAAATAGCACATAATAAAGGCTGCCATAGTCATATACATGACAAAACTTCACGTCATGAACGATAAGGTTACCTTAACCATCTTCCACGACCGTGTCATCATTTAGCATCAGGTGGAATAGCGGGCGAAGGAGCCTCTTCATCATTTGCTTAGCCTGAGCTACAGTACGGCCGTTATAACTTGGCGAGTCTGAATTTAGGCTCTGCGAATTTTAGCGCTTAAAAACTCGTACAAAACTAAAGGTTTTAAAAAAATAAATGCCAATAACAGTTTTTAGCAGCAATAACAACTGCAGTGCCTGTTGGAATACAAAGGTTAGCTTAAAGAATACGAGTGGGTTTTTGTCAGTAGAAGTCTGTCAGTCTTACTGCTCGATGGTGAGCCACCCATTGCTTGCGACGGCGAGCTGTAGGTGGCTTACCGTCTAAAAATTCGGTAAGGATCAAGCCCGAATTGGCGGCGCATAGTGTTCCATGTGCACCTGAGATGTCAGCAAAATTTTTAGGGCAACGGGTTGTTCGAAAGAGTTCTGTGCAATACGGCTTTTTTTTGGAAGGGGAATCATCCGAATGACTTCTCCCGCTCTTGGGCAGATCGGGAGGGCGCGTCAGACTCTTACTGACTAAACCCCACCCCGTTCCTTCGTTGCCTTTGATCTGGGGGACATGGACTTACCTTTCGGAATTTCATTGTTCCCCAGAGGCTTCGGCCCTATCGGGCCCCTACAGTTTGCTGACATCTCTGTGCAATACGGCTGGGTTTTAATCAGTAAAATTCAGACACTTTCGCTCCTAAGTCTCGTTCTCCTAAATACGCTACTCCATCTATTAAAACCACTTAACGAAAATAGAAATCAATGCCTGCCAGTCGAGACAAAAACAAATCAGCTTCACAAAACAACAACAAACGTTTCTCATTTCATAAAATTAGAATTAGATTTTATTCACCATCTGCCCCACTTTGTATTGAGATCAAAACAACGAGACGAAGGTTCCGTATCTTTACCGGCGTTTATCTACTCTGTACAAACATCATCATACAATGATCATCACGTTTTTCCCCTTGAATTAAACTCATTAATCATCTGCCTAGCCTTTTCCCAACTATATTGAGGTTGGCTTCCAGTCCAGCCGGATTTAGCTGAATACCAGTATTTTACGAGGAGCGGCTGCCTACCAGACCTCCACAACCCATTAACTGAGGTAACACGGTACTTCATGGCAAGACTGGAGTCAGATTTACTGGCTTCTGACTGTCCGTAACGACTGCCATAGTTCCACAAATGACAGCCGGGACCTACGGCTTAACGTGCTTTCTGAGGCACGGAGGAAACTCGGTATGTTAAGATGGTCACCCATGCACAGACCAACCTTGGCAAGCGTTGCTTAATCTTGAAGATCGACCCGTGCGGTTGTTATTATCTAGCCACGAGCTCCTCCGTATCTTTACCGTCGTTTATCTACTCTGTACAAACATCATCATACAATGATCATCACGTTTCTCCCCTTGAATTAAAGTCATTAAAGTGGATTAATTGAAGTGTGTCTAATTAGTGTTTGTCTTAAGTCGTCACACTCGTTCTTCAGACGGTGTTAGGTTACTGTTGAATAAAAATGTGTTCCACTTTGTGCACTAACCACTTGTAGACTAATTAGGTCTGAAATAAACATATTTTTACTAGTTGCTGCATGCGGCTTTGCCTGGGTAAATATTGTCGAAGAGATAATACTCCCGAGATAAGGAGAAGCATTAGATATGCTATTCCAGGAGATCGTCTTACCGTGTGCAATTTTTTTGTCAAATCCGTTGAACCTTTCCAGCGTGAAAAAGAAACAAACACAGACCCACAAACTTTCGGCTTTATAATATTAGTTTGATGCTTTGCTTTAAATCGCTGAGAAAATTAGGTCAGTTACAAATGTCCAGACAAATCTGTTCCTCCAAAGCCATAATTTCCTCTGGTTCTGCAATCAGAAACTTCTTCTCTTCAGGTCTTAATCTAACTGATAGCGGCACTTGCATCTCATTTTTTCTCCATCAGAACTAAATATTTTTTTGTGGACATTCCCGACGGCAGTCGAGATGCAGTACCTAGTGGTTTTACAAACAACTGCAAACTTTCACTCCTTTTCCTTCTTTGCCTTAATTCCAGGTTCTTTCGTTCAACCCAGGGCTTCTGTAACTCCTCCAACACACTACCTAGTAATATGTTTCTGTGTGTGCCCTGTTTACATGGACTCTCGGTATGCGAGCGTGTCCATACGGCCGCCTCGATAATAATCAACAAACCGTTACCTCCCGCCATTCGGTACACTCGCAAATTGTTATCGTTCCTCAACTAATGTTGCTTTTCTCTGATTTTTCATCATTGTTTGCTGTAATGAATAAAAAAGCTAGAGCTAAAGGAGCTCGTGGCTAGATAATAACAGCCGCACGGGTCGGTCTTCAAGGTTAAGCAACGCTTGCCAAGGTTAGTCTGTGTATGGGTGACCATCTTAACAGAGTTTCCTTCGTGCCCCGGAAAGCACGAAGCCGTAGGTCCCGGCTGTCATTCCTCAATAGATCTTTGGCAATCGTTACGGATAGTCAGAAGCCAGTAAATCTGACTCCAGTCTTGCAATGAAGTAACGTGTTACCCCAGTTAATGGGTCGTGGAGGTCTGGTCTGGTAGGCAGCCACTCCTCGTAAAATACTGGAGTTCAGCTAAATCCGGCTTGACTGGAAGCCGACCCCAATATAGTTGGGAAAAGGCTAGGCTATGATGAATAAAGTGTGTAGTTTATTTTGTTATTCTTTCCATTCGTGCCAAGAGATTTGTTTTCTTATTCTATTTTGGTTTGAAATAAAACTTGGTTTGTGTAGATCATAGTGTGGCGGTGTTTTAGCTGCTTGTAATTAGTTCGTGGTATTGTGATTACTTCGCTCAGAATTCTGTTGTAATGCTGTATTGTCCGACTTCGATATTTAGGCTTCTGTCGGTTTTTCTAGCCTTTTGCGACGTAGATTCAATTACAATTATAATAATTGAAGAGTGTTTAGCGTTTATTGGCTAGAAAAAGATTGCAGTTACATGCTACAGAAGTTCCAAAAAATATCCTTAAAACGAGATACATAAAACTTTTTTTCCACTTCAATGTCCACATTTAACACATTAATAGATGAATAACTGTGGTAAGAGTTTACAGAATACAGTGTCTTCTGCGATAGCTTTATACATAAAATAAATAATTTATTTATGTAATCATAATTTATACAATACATGATACATTAAATTAATTCAGATTATCTTAATTCTTTTCTTAATATTTTGCCATTATTTTTGTCTTCCTATTACTTTGTTTAAGAGTTTTTTTTTGTTCGGAAAAAATCTAAATCTTCTCCCGCTCTAGGGCGGAGTGAGAGCGAAAGTGTCATACTTTTACTGACTAAAACCCACTACTATGTTCTTTCTTTGCCTTGCGTCCCAGGACCCCAGGACCCCAGGGTTCCTTTTCGGACAACCTATGGACTTTGTTTAAGGGAGAACTTTCAGTCTTCATTGTGGACGAATATTTGATATTATAAACGCGGAAAAGAATACTAATGTGACCTTCGTGTTTAATGTTAGATCTTAAACTTGATCTAAAAGAATATAAATATATGCGAATCTGCTTGATTATATTTAGATTAAGTAATAAAAATTATCATTAAAATGACGAAAGGATTGTGTAAGGTGTGATATGAAAAAAAAAAGATTAAGTATGTTGCACCGACTCGCAAGTGACACGGAACAAGGGCAGGAAGATGATAAATAATGCAGATGATGATGTTGATGTGAATATCTATGCTAAATGCAACTGACTGGTAGGCTTAGTTAACCACTGTGCCTACCATACTGTCTATGATACGGCAGTTGTATAGTAATTGGCTGCTGCGGTACGTGTCGTGGTTCGATTCCCGTACAGAACAAAGATTTGTATGGACTTAGTTTGTTGTTTCGGGTATGGGACTCTGGTGCACCGTACCTATTTGAGAAAACGCAACGTTGCAAGTGTACATGCTAGACTTGGACAACATTTTCGAATCATAAAAAAATGGCATTTTAAATACCTACCTGGCTTACCTAACCCCATTCATTCACACTCACTATAAAATATTAGACATATTTAGTAACCGAAAACTTGATTCTAATCAAAGTTATTATTCGAATTTTCTAAAATACGCTACCCATCATATTATTGTTATATGCAGAGATACTATATCACTATTAAATAATAAATATCTTATCAGTTTATCAATGTTACGTTACCAATGCACACTAACATACTTATTATGCAAAATTATCTTTACATTCACAATACCTCTAGCATATTAATCAGCTTTACAATGTTGCCACTGCTGGAATTCCGGCATCTTTTCTAGGAGAGGGCGTAAACCGTAATCCACCACGTCAACCCAGTGTGGGTTGATGACTGTTTTATGTCACAATATCGAACCTTTCAGGAAGAACGACAAAAATATAATAGTGGCGACAAGAAACAGAAAGAAAAAAATACCTAATAAGTAACCGAGATATTTGTAACGAAACTGAAGATACTATAGGTGCATAGCATAGCACTTCTCTCTAGGAGAGGGACCATTGTCTTAATCTGCCACGCGGGCCAAGTGTAGATTGGTGGATGTCACATATCTTCAAATTTTTGTTCTAAGCCATGCCGGTTTCCTCATAATGTTTTCCTATACCGTTTTCAGAGAGGTGGTGATGAAATATATTACACAATGTAATATATATGGCTAGGTTCCCGAGATCTTACAACTTTGAAGTTGGGGTCGATCGCACTAGACCACGATTCCTCTGCTGTCTGCTGCTGCTTTTTAATTCGAGGAGAGAAAACCCTTCCTGCAAAAAACGCAAATCACTTACGGTGTTCTTCTCAAAAGGAGTGGATTTATGTATGGCGTTCTTGGCAACAAGAATCATCATCTGCCTAGCCTTTTCCCAACTAAATTGGGGTCGGCTTCCAGTCAAGCCGGATTTAGCTGAATACCAGTATTTTACGAGGAGCGGCTGCCTACCAGACCTCCACAACCCATTAACTGGGGTAACACGGTACTTCATGGCACGACTGGAGTCAGATTTACTGGCTTCTGACTATCCGTAACGACTGCCAAAGATCTCCAAATGACAGCCGGGACCAACGGCTTAACGTGCTTTCCGAGGCACGGAGGAAACTCGTTATGGTAAGATGGTCACCCATCCACAGACCAACCTTGACAAGCGTTGCTTAACCTTGGAGATCGACCTGTGCGGCTGTTATTATCTAGCCACGAGCTCCTCAGAATATATTCTTAGCAACAAGAATATCAAAAACAAAAGACAGATAGTCCAGACCAGGAAACCCACTAACAACATACCTATCACTTGACATGACCACATGACCAGTAGTGTCAAATCTTTTGGCGCCTTGTCAATGTATGAAAGATAATTTATAAATCTTTATCAGGGGACGGAAGGGTATCGTAATCATGTGACTTTCTGACGATAATCTCTGTTTATGACACCTATGAACATAAACATTCTATGATTATTATTTTCTTTTATCGGTTTTGTAAAAATCCCCTGAAAATGTAAACTAACGGCCGAAACCAATAACCTATCGATCTCCATTTTTGGCATACCTACTGGAAATTGTAAAACAAATGATACAATACAAAAATTATCATGTTTTCTGTTGTTTCATATGTTTTTTTATCTCCGACTAGCAGCCCGTCCCGGCTTCGCACGGGGTAGACAATTATTTATTTTTGGAAATTTTTCTACACCTTTCGGTTACATTGTTCAAATTTTACCAAGGATCCCTAATTTTTTTCAAAATGAAATGTAGCCTATGTCAAATTGGAAGAATGTAGCATTCTATTGGTGAAAGAATTTTTTAAATCGGCCCAGTACTTTTTGAGTCTATTCATTACAAACATACAAAAATAGGTACAAATCTTTCCTCTTTATAATATTAGTACTTATAGATATGTGAAAGATCGGTTATTGGGTTCGGCCGTAAGGAAATAATGCCCATTGTTATTAAAAAGGTTGAAATTTTTCTAATAAAAGGTAAAAATCTTGTGTCACAGTTTCTGTTATCGAATTCTTTCGAAACAACTTCACCAAATTTTATGATTTTTATCGCGTATTTTCAGTAATTCTGAGAATAGGTCATAGGATAGTTTTCATACTCCTAGGAGACAAGAGTGATCCGAACTGATTTATATGACAAAATAACACATGTCTTCGAAGTTTTGTTTCTAGGATATGCTAATAAGCTATAATTTATTTAAGTATATTTATTTATAGATAATTAAAATGGCAGACGTCCAATTACATTAATTAACACAGATTTATGGAAATAAAAAAGAAAATACAACAAGATACCTAGTCTATCGCTGATAGTGATATAAACATAATTTAAATTAAAACATTTAGATTGAATACATTATTGTTTTTACTTTTGGTACAATAAAATATTGATTAACTAGATAACAGGTGATATACATGGAGATGTCTTACTTTGTAATAGATATTTATATTATAGTCTGTGAAACAGCTCGTAAAACTGTCGTCTTTTATAGTTTTCTAATGGTAATACATAATCCATTAGAAAATTATATTATCATTAGGTATTTTATAATACTTACTTCTTTCTTTAATAAGTATGTTTACGTAGCTTCTTCCGGTGCACAGTGGCTTCGCCTGTATGAAGTCTCCAAGCTATGGAACCCCATTTGGCCATCCCTAGGGGATATTATTTTTTAAAATCTGAATATTAAATATTTGAATATTAGTTTGGCTTACCTAATGCAAAAACTTAAAGTAAATCTTTCTAAACCTCAAAATCGGCTCAAATCCATTAAAAATTAATACCCAAGATAAGAATGGTATCACTAGCAATAAACTTAATTTTTGCCCGAAGGTTCTATGAATTCAGAGATTTACGACCAACTGCAGTTACGTTACAAAATATACTGTTTCTATGCAGACGAAACTCTGCAAAAGGTTCTGGTTCCAGCATCATCATGTTACCTACAGCCTACCGCATTACACTTCTGGTCATAGGCCTCTACAGTCGCGTGCATCTTGATTCATCAGCATCTTTCAGTTTTTGCTGAACAGAGTGTCCTGCAAATCTCTTTTGAAAAAGGAAAATCCTCGGACCAGCAGTTGCGCGGACCAAACATCATCATCATCATCATCATCTCAGCCGAAAGACGTCCACTGCTGGACATAGGCCTCCCCCAAGCGCCGCCACAGCGACCGGTCCTGTGCGTCTCGCATCCATCGGATTCCCGCGACCCTCGCCAGGTCGTCGGTCCACCTTGTGGGAGGCCTTCCGACGCTGCGTCTTCCGGTACGTGGCCGCCACTCCAGAACCTTCCGTCCCCATCGACCATCTGTTCTACGAGCAATGTGCCCAGCCCACTGCCACTTAAGTTTGGCGATTCTTCGGGCTATGTCGGTAACCTTAGTTCTCTTGCGGATATCTTCATTCCTGATATGATCGCGCAAGGAAACTCCGAGCATAGCCCTTTCCATTGCTCTTTGGGTGACTTTAAGCCTTCTGATGAGGCCCATTGTGAGCGACCACGTTTCTGAGCCATATGTCATCACTGGCAACACACACCAAACATAACCTGTATATAAATACTTTTAAATGTAATTTCACCTTTATTGTTGATTATTACGCAATTAAACAAGTATTTATACGCAAAAGCCCACATATGAGGAAATGTCAGTAAACCACGCTGACATTGATAGCGGTCGAGTTTATCTGGACATTATCGTGGCTGTCTTAGCGTTTACTATAAAATATCTCTGTCCGTATGTTTGTTGATAATTCTTCCTATACTATACTGCTACCGATTTTATTGACTTCAATAAACCTGTCATCTGGCATTGCCACAACATCTAGTCACTAAACTAAAATTATTTGCCTGAAGACAGTTTTTTTTTCTGGGAAAACATGATATGATTTCTCCCGCTCTGGGTCGGACGGAAGGGAATGTCAGACTTTCACCGACTAAAACATACAGTGGTCCATTAGTTGCTTTATTTTACGAGGGCTGTGGTAACTTCTTCTAACACAAAACGTCTTTTCGAATGCATTCATTGCACGTACAGCTAGGAAGTAGAATTTCGCGCCGCAGTATTTCCTGATAGCTGACACAATCTAGGGATATGTCAGTCAAAAGTGAATAAGGTTATTGCTAGGTAACCGTGCTCCATCGTTAACCACATCTTCGCTTACAATCAGGTGAGATAGTGGTCATCATCATTATCTCAGCCGAAAGACGTCCACAGCTGGATATAGGCCTCCCCCAAGCGTCGCCACAGCGACCGGTCCTGTGCGTCTCGCATCCATCGGATGCCCGCGACCCTCGCCAGGTCGTCGGTCCACCTTGTGGGAGGCGTTCCAACACGAGATAGTGGTAAATTGTAGTAAATCACACTAAAAAACGACAACAATCATAAACCTAATTTCACAGACAAAACCGCAACCAAAACATAGTTAACTATCCGTTATCTAATCCGGTTCACTATCTTAATTTCCCAGGACGATAACACTGCTTATCAGATAGGATTATATCAGTATAGCGGTGAATGTTATGGAATTCCAGTCAATTTAGTAGATAGATTTCATTGACTATAAATTATATATATCTTTAGATTGCCTTGATATTGAAACTAAAGATTGCTATCGGTTATCTATCTATGAGTATATTGTTAAAAGCAGAATCAGGATTATTCAGCTGTTTAGATTGTTGAATTTGACTCATTACAGAATGAGTCAAATTCAAGAATGTAAACAATCTAATTACCTACCTAAACAGCAGAGAAATAGTCACATATTGAACAGTCATGTGACAGTTTCTATTTTTTAATTTATTTAGGTCTTCCTTAAGAATTGCCAAGAAGTGGCTCAAAGCCGCGTACGATGGAAGGAATGGAGGGAGGCCTTTGCCCAGCAGCGGAACAGTATAGGCTAGATGCAATAATAATAGCCTAGCTATACTTTCCCGATGCGGGACGTGTTTTTAAAGTTTCTTTGCTTTTCATCTCATCTATTTTCAACCCTACTATAATGACTTAAAGTTGTCATAATTCTGGTGAGAGAAAGGTACACTTCTTTCTGTGTATCTCTCTCTTTAACGAATCATGACATTAGATCTACGCCACGCGACGTGGTTCTACGTACAAATCAGGCGTAGCCCACGTGTGCGTCGGTCTAATGTAGTTCCCGTTTTACTGAGACTACTTTTTTAGTTTCTCTTATGCATATTCTTCTTTATATCCTGATGAAAATGGCCATCATCGAGAGTTCAGCTCCCCTTGCAAGACTTTTTTTAAAGTCAATCATCAAAATGACTTATCCCGGTCTGGGCGTAGCGTCAGTCTTCAATAGAAGACTGACGCTGGCGTGGGTTTAGTCACAGAACATATAAAGGAAGTTAGAAAGGAAATAGTTCCTGATTTGTATCGGAACGCGTGTCGCCGTTTGTCTCCCACCCTTTAACTCCACTACAGGCAAGAAACCTATACGGACGCGCATTACGCACACTAGTAGACAACGCACACTTAGATCGCAACTTTGCTATTGGTTGTTTCACACATGCAAAAAAGCAATTTAGGGCGACTAAAAGGTCGATAATTCATATCGATGAAATTCAAAAATAACGGATAATATTGTCGACTAGTTATCGTTATAATTTATGGTGGTGTACCAATACGATGGATTTATTGGTACACCTGGTTATATAAAAAAGTAATATAAATGTTATATTAAAAATAAAAAATAAAAATAAAACAAAACTATAAAATTAAAACATTTGGTTCCGAAAAACCTCTTACTAACTTTTGAATTATTTATCAAAAAATTGTTCAGTCAGAGAAGTGATGCTAATTACATATTCCAAAGCGTAGATTTCTATGGAGAAGAACGTGCAAGACTCCGTATCTCCGTAATCTCGGTTACTCTCTTTTATGGTTTTTATTATCTAAATAAATAATTAATAAAAAGTAAAAGACGCATGCTCATCAGGCACACTCTGTTCAACCTTTTTAAAGCAATGGAATGATCCAGTCACTCTCCGAGACATTTGAGTGAGCATAACAAACTCTCAATTACCATTCCTTTTTTATATCAAACAAGTTATAGCCTATAGGTAGTATATTAACAGATAAACATATTTTTTGCTAAAAATACAAGTGTGTTGAATACAATACTGTTGAATACCACAAGAGAGCCAAGAACGGCCATCACCAATTACTCACATGTATCATACGACGTTTTCAATACATTTGTGAGAAAAAACAATTTAGCTAACTATTACATTACACAACAGTAAAACTAGTATAAAGAATTGTAACATAGCGGTAAAAAATGAAATTTGTTTTCTTATGCGTACATCAAAATTAAGATATAGTCTTTTGATTATATTACCTAGTCTTATGTTTATACTTGCGTAAAAAGTTTTTATGATACCTAACGTCTTTCAGAGTGACAATAGAATAAAATTCATTTTCTATGTATTTTTTTTTACATACCATAAACTAGTGCTTGACTGCAATCTCACCTGATGGTAAGCAGTGATGCAATCGTTGATGGTGAGGCGCACTAGTTTTTTGTTGTATATAATTCAATTTAATTAATACAGCCGCCAAACTTCGCTCAAATATATCACGCCAAAAATCACGGGCATTCTTAAATGGCGGGCATAGACCACAAAGTAAAACAAATTTTATTTGTATTAAACTGAACGAAATTGCGTGAAAAATTACAAATAAGACACTAATTTATACTATTGAATGAAAAATACTTAACCTATTGATTAGTATTAAAACTCTGTTCGAGGACGAATAGGTAAAACAAAACCGTTTTAACTACACTACATTATAGCACTAATAATAAAATATTTAAAAAATAATAACTGCTACAAGAAACCAAGTTATTTTAATAGATCGATAATGGTTACAGTTACAACTTGGTACAACACTATGTCCATGGAGTGAAGTTGTCAAATTCAAGACATAGTTCTCCACACGTGATATCGCAATGAACACATTACATTGCGCGCTTGTTTACTCAGTACAAGATTGTACCAATGAATTGCACACAATGTATAATTTTGCATGTCATTGCGATTTTATCGTTATAATGTACAAATTCCATAATATTATCATTATAATTATAAATATCAATTGTATTTAAAGGTTTTTAGACTAATCGGTGAAAAGAAATCCCTTCTTGGGCTACACTACACACTTGGTATTTTTTACGACACGTTGCGATAGCGCAAGCGGCATAACTGATATTTTTCACGGAGCTTCATACACAATAACAGTAAGATCGCGATTGACGACCGGTGTCAATCAAATTTTGGTTGAACCAAAATTGAACTATGACAATTTGGCGTACATTGAGGCACGCCTGCCCCGCCTACAAGGCCATTCTAACTTCTTTCAACTGTTCTGTGGGTTTAGTCAATAGACTAAACCCACTCCTGTTCCTTCTTAGCCCTTATTCCAGGGTCCCGGGGGTTTTCTTTCGTCAACCCAAGACCTCAGATGGTCCCCCTGCAAGACTAAAACTAGATGGTTATATTTTTTGCAGCCACAATAACAAGATAAGTGGTCTATTGTCGACGGCAGACAATTTTGCCATGATTTCATCATTATTTTAATGATAAAATTGTCACAAAATTGCCCATGTACCTCTTCATGTATGCGTTTCCGTGTGTAGAAAAAATATAAGTTTAATGTTTAATATATTGTACTTTTTTTTTGCTTAGTTGCTCGTATTAATGGTCTGGGAGAATCAAGGTTAAAGACTAGGTTTAAATCTAACACGTTCACATTTGCATGATAAGCTTGAATTAGGGTCTGTGATGCCATTAGTCGTTGTGTTATGTATGGGTAAAGCAGAAAATATTAGTGCAAAAAACTAGCACTTCGTTTAGACGTGATAATGACTATATTATTATTTAGTCGTCATCTTGCCCGTACGTATAATACCGGGCAAATACGTTGGCAAGTTTCGCGCATGATGCACAAAACAGCCAATGAGCGAACAGGACGTAACGCAGTGCAGAGGCAAAAGTCGTCTAACGCACCAATCATAAACTAGTATTATAATGCTGCACCAATCGCGCGCCGGATCGGCGGCGCTACCTCGTACCCCGCGTCCCGCTTGACCACCAAATAGACCTAAAAAACGATTTCTGCGCATTGCCAAGTTATGTGCCGCCGGTTATAACGTCGACAGTGCTGAATTTTCCACGCGCGCCTCAAAGAGATGTCAGCAAAACGGTAGGTAGGGGCCCAGCAGGGCAGAAACCGAACCGAACTGGAAACTTGGAATCCTGGAAACCTAGGAGAAGATGGAATAAGTGTGGTTTTACTCAGTAAAACTCCGACACGTCTTCCCACTCCGCCCAAGAAAGGGAGAAGTTATTGGAAGATTTCCCGCCGGGTTCAAATGTGGAACTTTTTTTGTGGCCATTGAAGATGTTGTCGCCTTTCCCTTATAATCTCTTTTCAATTAGAGATACAGAAAAAATCTTCAGTTCTGTATCGCAATACTTTGGTGAAAATATAATCAGGATACATACATATATTTCCATTTTAGGTATATTCGTAACTAGCAAAAAAGAATACATTTATTGTTTAACTTTCTCGACATTTTATCAAGTAAACAACTCTACAAACTACATTATCGCTGCAATAAAACCCCGAAACCAGAGCTTTGTGGGACCCAAGCCTCAATTCTCCTATTACAGCATAGGTAGGATAATACGATACCCCAAGTTTTCCGATTGTGAGCATGCATTAAGGCCTCTTGTACACGGTACGTTTTATTAAACGTACGGCGCGTTAGCCGGACGGTTAATAAAACGTTCAAGTATGGTACACGGCGCGGCAAAGCTACCGATCGGGACAACGGCCAGGCGCCGCACACCCCTCAGTTTAGATGAGCCTATGTAATTTGTCATGAAAACGTTAAGGCCTTGAATATCCGGCTGATGTTAAATCTTATTCTCCTACGTTAATCCCGGCTATTGCCAGGGTCCGCCTTCCTACTAAGCTTGCTCCACTTTGCCCGATCTTCAACATCCTTTCCAGTAAGGCCATTGGCTCTCATGTCGGAATTTACGACGTCAAGCCAGCGCTTGCGAGGGCGACCAAGGGACCTAGCGGCAGTTGGAGTATCTTTGCTTTTAATTCCGGCCAACAGTGTATTTAAGTGCATTTTCTTTGCGAAATATTGATGGATTTAAATATGCTTGTTTCTGAAGAAGACTTAACCATTACAACAACAACATTCTTTTAAAGTTTAAACCCGTTTGAAAGAAGTAGGAAAAACTAATGAAAAAACCTGTCGTTATTTTATTTTGGTAAAAGTATTAGTCATACGAAAAAATCATATGTTGCAATTGTGTATATTCAGTTTATAATAGACATATATGTTTTTCAATTATGGCACTAATCGGGCGCTAGACCCTCTGTAGATAATGACGTTAAAAAAACGAAGTGTTCCTGTTTTCGCACCAAGTTTTTCGGCATCAAATGTTTCGGCACCCAAGCTATTCCCGTTTCGGCACCAATAGGTATTTTGGATAGGGATTTTGTATAGGTTACTTACCATCTAAAATTCTTATTGGTGCAGGAATACTTAAAAAAAAAGTGTGTGTACAAGAGGCCTTAATACCGACGCTTATTGCAGATAAGCTAAACGATTTATGAAACATTCCAACGCGTTTCACGCCTTGATTAACTTACTGTTCCAGTCGCTTTGCTGTTATGAAGCGTGGAGATAAGGACTCAATTAATATGTGTACATATTAGTTTGGTTTTAGAAAGCATTGTCGATTGGACGAGCATAGTGGAAAGAGTTATCTGCAATTGAGTACTAATTGGGTTCTAAAATCTGGAACGAATTAGGCTGCGGTCTTCCCGTCCGATTTTAATTTTGGTGTCTTCTAGGCTAGAGTAAATAGGCTTTTAAAATAAACTAGTGCACCGCACCATCAACAATTGCATCACTGCTCACCATCTGGTGGCATCGCAGTCAAGCACTAGTTTATGACAAACTTAAAAAAAAGTGGACAAAAATTAACAAGCATTTTTCTGAAAACCGAATCTAAATTGGTTATAAAATGAAGCAACAATATGCCTTTTAAATAAGGACGAGTGAGCGCGTAATATGTATTTCTTTACAGAACTACTCTTATAATCATCAAAAGGATCATACAATTCTCTGAGTTCTAGCGAAGAAGGTGGCGCGTCTCAAAGAGAAATCAGCAATACCGTAAGGGCCCAGCAGGTTCGAAGCCAACGGGGGCCATTGGTTCTGAAAGGAAAACTCGGGTCCGGGTCCTGGAATGCAAGGCAAATAAGGAATATAGAAGTAGTCTTAGTGAGATGCCCTCCCGTTCCGCTCTAGAGCGGGAGAAGATATTGGTTTTAATGATAAATGATATTTATTTTGCAAGAGAAGATGATGAGAGAGAGATGATTTCCTTTCCTCTGAGTTCGTCTAACCTTATTGAACGGCTAGTTACTTATTAGATTCACATTCTTTCAACTTACCGTAAAGACAATACCAGTTGTAAATTCCTACTTAATATGTGTAAACTAAAAGAAATTATACATATCGACAAAACCAAGCAAGGAAAACATTACTTTCGAAAGGTTGACGTTAAATTAAGAATGTAACATATTTCTTATTATCGCACATGTCATGTTTCCTTGAACTTAATAAAAAAACACACCTCGTTCAAGCCGGAACATTTTTGTGTAGTACAGTGTAGTTATCGAAACTGTGATCACCAGAGATCGGAATTAGGTAGTTATTTATGTACTTGCATCGAAATGTTGATATTAATATGGATCTTCCCGGGATTTTTAATAGACAATCCCGTGTGGCCAACAATATTACAAATAGCCCCAAGGTAGCGTGCTAGGGCCGCTACTATTTCTAATATACATAAATGATCTTCCAATACTCATATCTCAAAATATGGTTCTTTTCGCCGATGATAGTACAGCTATTGTAAAATGTGATAATCCTGCTAATTACGAGAGTGATATTAATGAATGTCTCAAAAAAATAATTAACTGGCTTAACAATAATAACCTAGTAATTAATTTAAACAAAACTAGAATAATGCACTTTCGTCAAAGATGTGAAAAACCTCCAGTTCATGTTTCATATGACCAGTGCCAAATAGACGATACAGATAAAGCTAAATTTTTAGGTAATTATTATTGATAGCAAATTGACATGGAAACCCCATATAGAAGCAATTTGCCTTAAATTAAATAGATCTGCATACGCACTGTTTCAGCTGTCGAAAAAAGTCAATACACAAACACTTCTAATAGCATATCACGGATTGGTTGCATCAGTTCTTAGGTTTGGAATTATTTTTTGGGGGCAATCTACTGACAGAGAGAATGTTTTTAAAGCTCAAAAACGATGTATTCGGTCCATGTGTGGCTTAAAGTCTACAGAAACTTGTGTTCCTCATTTTAAATCATTGAAATTGCTGACTATGCCAGCTATGTACATTTACGAAACTGCATTATTTGTTAAAATAAATCTACATCTATTTCAAAAGCTATCCGATGTTAAAAAGACTCCAATGCGTTCTCAGTATATGAACAAATTGTGCGACAGTAAATGCAGAACCGCTCTAATGAAAAAGAGTTTTTTTGGTATGGCTACCAAAATTTATAATAAAATACCCGATAATGTAAAAAACTTGCCCTTATTAAAATTTAAGAAAAGCCTCTACTCATTTTTATTGGAAAAATGTTACTACACTGTAGAAGATTTTTTAAATGATATCTTTTAACATGTCGTAGGTATTTAAAATATTAAACCTCAGTTATAATTGCTAAGTGGTTATTGCTGTTGTTGTTTTACTTCTTATAATTTTAATGACACTTTTAAGACTGTTTTTTTTGTTATTACTGTTATATAGTTATTATTTAAAAACTATTATTAGATATTTAACTTGTTTGTAATAGTTATTTATCTTCCATTTGTAAGAATTTTTGAATTTGCTGTTTTTTTAATTCCTTAGTTTTATATTTATAGTTTTTTTCCAAAGACTTTGTCTTCAACATTTGTACGCCTTTACGGCAAAACATAGCGCTCATATTTTAAATTTAAGACCTGTATGTACTCATAAATACCTATGTTTTACAAGTAAATATTCTGATTCTGATTCTAAATAAATAATAATAAAGTTTTCTTCACGCAAGCTATGTTGTGCGAACTGCAAATATGGCAACATGACGCGTGTGCGCATTAGGATTTTGCAATGAAAATGTTTAAATTGTGTTAAAGTAATAAATACCTTTTTCATTTAATAAATTTCGGGATTTTTTCTGCTCTTAAAAACTGATCGCGGGATTTTTAGGACATACGAGTATCTACTTAATTCTTTCGCTGTATGAAATCAGTGTAAGTACAAAAATAACTCTACCTAATTCCGAACTCTGGTAATCACTGGTTTGTCCGTAAGAGTATCACAAATTGGGTTTTCATACAAGTTTTTTGGATCAATTTAGCGTGTGTGAATATTTTTTTTACACGATTGTTCTAAACAGTGGGATATGATTTTTCTAGAGTACCTATCTATGTATGTGTTATATCTCGTTAATATGGTTTAGATGAGGTAATTTACAACACGCAAATGAATTAATTGGAGCTATACTCAGAATTGGTTTTTACTCACGACTTTGTCTGCGTGAATATTGGCTATAGCGGACGCAAAGTCAAAGTCGAGGCCAGATAAAAAGTAACTCATATCCTTTCCTGTTGTTCAAGCTTGCTTGTCACCTAATTTCATCAAAATAGAAGGAACCTCGTTACCTCAGGAACCTTAGGGCATATTCCTACACTATACCTCGCTGTACATGGCAGCACGTGATCACTATGCCACCGTATTACTTGAAATCACTCGATAGGCGGGAAGGGTGGGTCCCCACTGGTGCCATCGTCGGCCTCGTCATCGCTTACCTTCAGGTGAGCCTACTAATAAGCAATAAAAAAATCTTTAATCAAAATCGGTCAGCATTATATTTTCTACTTTTTCGTGGACGAAACCGCTGACAGAAGCTAGTCCAGAATATATTTGATAGTATAGTAGTCTATTTAATGATATGGAAGAAAAGGGAGTGAGTGATAGCGTGACGAGTGACAGAACAGAATGGAAGAAAAAGACGTGTTGCGCCGACCCCAAATAATACGGGACAAGGGCAGGAAGATGATGATGATGATAGTAGTCTATTTGATTTCACGTAAAATCCAGACACTTCTAAGAACAAATCGATGCATTTAATCTTTCTTACTGATGTTGCTATTTAATGACACAGTAATCTAGTTGTAATGATCACTTGCAGAGAATCGGGGACAGGAAGTAACGCGAATTTATAAATAAACTGGGTCGAACTCGATGCAAATTCGCTTACTCGTGTATAATTATTTTGCTTGCACTTTTTCCGATTGCCCTTAATATTCTAGTAGAGATAGACTTACGACCTAGTTCTTATGTGTGTTACCCCGAAGTTAATAATTGGCACGCATGGGGAAGTCCTAGCCCAGCAGAAGACTTTTTTACTTGAAATTATACTTAATGAGGTCAACTTAATACCTACATTAGTTTTGTATTTACTGAAGTTCAGTTGAACTTAACCATGGACCACGGGTATCTTCTTTGGTAACCCGTGGTCCATGGCAAACAAGGAACATAGAATCAGTGAAAGTCTGATACAAGTTCTTGCTCCGCCCGGCCAGAAGAGAAGTCATTGGCTGATTTCCCACTTTAAAATAAAAACAAACAAATGACGCCTGCCTTTCTTTAGAAACACGGAAAATACGCGTGCGCATACGTGCAATCTTTCACTGAGATTTCAGTATTGCGATCCTTTGCCCTTTCACGTTATCTCCTAAAGCTAAATACGTGTGATAACACGAACATCCGTTAGTCTAGGTCCGGGACTACTTAGATTATCACTACCAACAGTTGTACCTCTAAGTTCTCTCTAGGTTTCTAGCTTCACCAGAATAGGCCTTATTCTGGTGAAGCTAGAAACCTAGAGAGAACTTACCTTATTCTGTGAGACTGGGAAGGTCCAGAAGGTCCATCGAGTGGGATCGGAAGAGGGCCAATCCTACTCGGAGAAGAAGGCGTCGGAGAGACAACCGCCTTGATGATTAATATGCCAAAACCCCGCTTTAGTCATCCAACGCAGGTAGGACTTTGGAGGCGCTCAGAGTAGGGACTCTGATCGCCCTTTGAGTGATTCCAAGAAAGACGATGTCGAGTGAGTCCAAGGAAAATGGTGGCACAGTGATCGTATGCTGCCGTACACAGCGAGGTTTGGAAAAGACCGTTGTAATCTCCTTAGGGATGTGCCCTAATAGGCATCGCACAGACGCCAATTCCATGTTTTGATGGTGATCATCGGTGTAGTTTTAGTGAGCTAAAAATTCCACACTCCATGGAATTATTCCGGGCGCCTTTTAAATAAAATAAATAAATAAAATAAAAATATTTTATTTCCTTGATCCATATGATATTAGTAATACACACTACTTATAAGCTATGTTTAAAGGTTTTCCTGCGAAAACAAAATTAAAAGGTCTGGGACTTCCTACGCCTTTAGAAACAGCTCTTGAAACAATGCTATTTTCTTAATCAGCATTCATACTTGACGCGTTCTTGATTGTTCGGAATCTCAAGTATTTTGTTGATCTAATTGCATAAGATTATGTAGCTGAAGTGCTGAATGCATGCTCTTTACACAGGCATTATTTTGTTCTTTGACCTCCAAACGCTTTCTCTATTTCATGACGCGATCTGGTTTTTTTGGCTTAGTCTATCTTAGTGAATGGTTTGGTTTCATCATGAGTCGAACAATAAATTGCAGACTGATGATATCATCTTGAGTGTATTTCTACCACTCGAGATCGTTTCCTATAAGCGTATATCATATCGGCGGTGACTGGCTGCCTTTGACGTCCGGCTCTGGTTGTCTCTATAGTCTAGAGTGAGATGGAATGGTAAGCGGTTGCTTCCTTCTGTAATGCAGCATTAAGAGTGAAGGAGATGGCCGCAACTAGGAGAGAACTAACATCTTTCCGGATCAGCCGTTGCTATAGGAAACGCCGGGTGTTGGAAGTCGCAGGGTGCTTATCGGCCACCGCTGACACGGGCTTGAGTAAGCAGTAATGCAATCGTTGATGTTGTTAAAAAAAATCTGCATTCAATTTGAAATAGTGATTTATTAATAGCTCTAGAAACGAAATGTTTTAATTTCGTTGACACAAAAGGTTAATGAACTCAAATGACCTTGATTACGATAATTACGCAAAGTGTTATGTAAATCTGTGTACCTATGTCGTTGACCTGACCGCACTTCGAATCTTAATGATAAAAAATAACAAAACGAGCCGGTTCTAAATCTTCTTCTAATGTATAAAAATCTAGTTTGTGTTTGTTATTGAATTCCTCCGAAACGGCTTGACCGATTTTTATGTTTTTTTTTGTGTATATTTAGCTAGTTTGAGAGTAGGTCAAAAGCATTTTTTTTTACTTCCTCCACTCTCCATTTTTAATCGTGAATAAATTCACGATTTTTTGGATTTCTCTGCTAATGTATATGGCGCAAAAAATGTTTGCCTCGTTAGCTATAATTGCCACAAAATAATGATTACCATTTTTGCGCATTAGTTTGTGAGTTTAATTTCTTAAAACAAAAATGGTAACTGAAGAAACAGGTGGGTTAAAGTCTACTCGTGGTCTATTAGTTTTCCAGTATCAGGTGGAATCGCAATCAAGCACTAGTTTATATAACTTAAAAAAAAAAAAACTGAGAAGTTATTTGATGACTTCTCACTAAAATAAACATATAAATATCAAACATAATAAGCAGGTGAATTATACTCTAGAAAAAGCGAATGTTTAGGTTAATATACAGCTGCGCAAACATCGGTGGTAATCACAGGCCAATTATTTTAAGTCAATATTGATTCAATACGGTTTTTATATCGAGAAAAAACTGTCTGTTTAAATATTAGTTCATCTTGTAACTAATATGTGTAGGGTAAAACCGGGATAGATGCCCCACTTTTCGAAAGTGTTTCATTATTTGAATACCAAACATGTTTGCATAGAAAGTCCCTGTAATATAGTTAGTTCAATCATTTATAGAGCTTTAGAAACTGTATTTATGTACCTAACCATTACTGGTTTTGCAAAAATTAAATTCTTGCGAAACACCTTTTTTGGGGATAGATGCCTACCTATATGGATAGATGCCTCACTATAAAATCGCTTAGGAGGATAGATGCCTGTGATGCGGGATAGATGCCTTTTTAAATAATCAACAAGAATACGTAATCACAATGCAATATTTATTGATTATCTTCATGTGTAGGTAATATAAAATGCTTATACATATTTTTATTTATGCATCTCTATAACAAAAAATACAAAAAAAAGCTGTTTAAGCGATAACATATTAAAACTATCATAGAATCATCTCAAACGAAACATTCCCATTCTTTTTAATAGCGTAACGCCTTTGTAATGTTCTGGATGGAATCCCAAATTGTCTGGATTGTTCATTGATCCCCCCTTTTTTATCCATTTCATTGATAGCTGACTGTAGCTGCTCTGTTGTCCAAGAAATTACTCGAGCTCGTATTTTTTTGTATTTTTTATTATTTTTTCCTTTCTTTTGTATTTCCTTGGCATGACTCACCTACAATAAGCAAAATATTATTTAAAATATAATTATCTACAGTCTTTCATTAGGAGTCCTAACCACTACCAATAATTGTTTCTTTTGTTTTTTTTTTAATTTATTTAATTATAGATATTCCATTAATTAGAATATCCATTAGGAAATTCCCTAAATATTCACGACTATGACTTATAAATACTTTGATAGGGCTCTTGCAGTATAGAGGGATAGAAGCCCCTAAAGTCATCTATCCCTTGTAAACTCGGGGCAACTATCCTTTTCACTAGGGATAGATGCCTCTTAATATTTTATAAATAAAACAAATGCAAATATCAGTGATTGACTCTTAAATGTGTTCTCAAAGAACCAATGTATTAAAACAATTCAAATAAAATGTAATCATTTAACTGTTTATAAAGATATGGAATAGTGAATACTTACGTTTGAAATTTTGAAGCGTTCTTCGCATCTGCTGCGAATGTAATTCGACACACAAGCGAGAAAAGTCCGTCTAGCACAACAACTCGCACGTCACGGATGCAGGGGATGCATGTGGCACGTATGTAAACAATGAATTTGCTGTTCCGTTCTCTGGTAGTTGAGTTTTTAGAAACGAGGCATCTATCCTAGCGCGGCATCTATCCCGGTTTTACCCTACATAAGATTTACCGCTCTCAAAACGGTGAAGGAAAACATCGTGAGGAAACTGGCATGTCCTAAAACCAAAAATTCGAAGACATGTGACATCCACCAATCCGCAATGGACCCGCGCGGTGGATTATTTGGCCCATTCCCTCTCCAAGAGAGGAGGCCTGAGTCCCAGCAGGGAACATTATAAGGCCGATAATGCTTAACCTATCACATACCCGCAGAACGAGACACAATAGTAAAACAATAACAGCGCGGTCTCTTAGGACCGGTCGGGGATTCATGAATTAAAAAAGATTTACTGTGCACCGGAAGATGCAGCGTTAGAAGACCTTCCAGAAGGTGGACCGATGACCTGGTGAGAGTCGCGGGAATACGATGGATGCGAGACGCACAGGACCGTTCGTTGTGGCGACACTTGAGGGAGGCCTATGTCCAACAGTGGATGACCTTTAGATGAAATGATGATGATGAAGAAACTTAAACATTAATAATAAACTTAACTAATTACGTGTATACAAAAAGTTTATGATTTCCTAGGAAGGATTAGTAAAACCTCATTACCTCATTAAAATATTTATCTTTTTCTACATGTTGTTTATGGTTTGCTTGGAAGCAAAGAGTCGGAGTTGAGAAGGAGTAGTTCACATAATAGCTATCCCACGATTACTGAATTCTTCTATCGAGGTATGCGGAATAGGATGTAAAGTCCCACAAACCTTCATTGAAAAGGGAGGATCTTCCGACCAAACGAGTGTTATGTTTGATCCGGGCAACTACCTAATTGCTGATTTCGGACTGTTGTGTTACTAATTAGTATTTGTCAAACTAGAGTTTGATACTGAAAATTCTCAATTTAGAGGTGGCCCGATATCTAAGACTCAAAACAAAATCTACTAGTATTTTAATTTACAGATCTTCTCAGTATAATCTGCCGCTTACTGGCAGCATTGTCCGCACAGATTTGCGTGAGCACATGATGTAACGCTACTTATACGTAAGTATAGTAAACATCTTGAACATATGTTTGCACACTCGCTCTTATCAGCTGTGACCTTCTGTGACGTCTGATAATGCTTGTACGATGCATTTCGATGCGATACTTAGTTAAAAAACCCAAAAAAAAAATTGGGTAGAGATCGCCCTAGACAGAGAAAGGGGAGGATGTTTTCCCAGCTGTGGGACATAAAATAGGCTTAAAAAATTGTGCTTGCAGTCAAGCACAATTTTTTCAACGTCGTTGGCACTCATTAAGTCCTCCAAAGTGCAAGTGTATAGGCACTTGGGGCTCTCTAAAGCCACCTATTGGGTTCAAACAAAGTAATGAGTTTACCTTCGATTCTAAAAGAAAAAGTGCCTTCTACTACCTACGCACCTGATGGTAAGCAGTGATACAATCGTTGATCACACAAGACCTGCGTGTTTGATTCCGACCATAGAAATATAAAAAAAACATACGAACAAAATATAACAAAACAACTCTTAACTAATATCTGAGGTTCCAGCGAATTCCCTCTCCTAGAGGCTTGAGTCCCGCTGGGACTCAGCCTAGGAGTATTATAGTAGGAACATTATAAGGCTGATTATTTATCGTTACGGATAATCAGAAGCCAGTAAATCTGACTCCAGTCTTGCCATGAAGTACCGTGTTACCCCAGTTAATGGGTTGTGGAGGTCTGGTAGGCAGCCGCTCCTCGTAAAATACTGGTATTCAGATAAATCCGACTTGACTTGAAGCCGACCCCAATATAGTTGGGAAAAGGCTAGGCAGATGATGATTATAAGGCTGATTGTGCCAATTATACAAATTAATTCATGAATCCCCGACCGGTCTCATTGGACCGCGCTGTAATTGTTTTACTATTGTGTCTCGTTTCGCCGGTATTGATAGGTTAAAGCCATCGTAAATTTTCTATATTTCTTCTAAACCATAAATATGTATAGTCTTTAAGAATAGTTGTTGACTTGTGGTTCTACATGTAAGAATGTAAATGAAGCAGTTTTTTCATTGTTGTCTCTGTTACTGTGAGGTTTGTATGTTAATGTTATTTCAAATGTCCGTTCGGACAGTAATTAATGTTGTGGTTAGGAGTTTTCATTCTTATTCATTTCCTTATATTTATCGACTTGCGACAGATTTGTCCATTTTATTACTGATTTTTTTTATGCCTTTTCTCGCGAAACTATGACAATTAACTATGTATTTTTTGTCATTTTTGCGACTGCCAGATTTATTTTTATTGTTGATAGGCTCGCGCCTGATCACTATCTCACCTGATGGAAAGAGACGATGTGGTCGACGGTGTAGACTTAAGCCAAGGCTTAAGAAAAGCCAAGGCAAGGCTTAAGTGAGTGTGTGTTTGTGTGTGTTTGTGTGTGTGATTAGAAGTACCTAACCTATTCACTCTAAACTTAAAGATCCTCAGGTTGTGGCTATCAGATTCCGACAGGGAATTACACTCCTTAGCTGTACGCACAATGAATGTGTTCCCAAAACGTTTTGTGCGTATAGGTGGGATGTACACCATGAACCGATGGTGCTTCGCCACACGTTCCACCAAATCTTTGTTTTGTTTTGAATGTTTGCCTTTAAATTAAATCTTTGCACACTGCACTATTTATTTCCATGATTATATCTAGAAGACCGGTTATATCTCAAAATAACATATTTGAGGGGGATTTGCAAGGGGAAAAACCGTCAACCGCATTTTCAATTAAGATCTGGTAAATTAAAATTGTGGTCGAATGCAAATCTGCATAGAATATTATAAAGGGTAAAGTTAAGTTGAGTTCAAGTGGTTTTATTTATAGGCTAACTTATACATCACTTAACCTATCACATACCCGTAAAACGAGACACAATAGTAAAACAATAACAGCGCGGTCTCATAGGACCGGTCGGGGATTCATGAATTAAATGACTTTTAATGAATGATAACATACAAGTATGCACTAGATATTGCGTAGATAAAATAGAATAGAATAAACTTTATTGTACACCAAAAACTAACAGTACAGTTTATACAAAAACTTAAATCTATGGATACAATGGCTGTCTTATCGCTGACAGCGATATTTACCAGACAACCTTAGTTTATATTGTGCTTATTTAATGTCTGGAATCGAACCTTACGAGGATTAATTCCAGACATAAAATAATTTTATTAAATCTGAAAAACACTTACATTACTTTTTAAATTTTTTACTCTAATAATCGTGTTATTTTTCAATACGTACGCAATAAACACTGTTCGTACAACAGTGTTTATCAAGACACAGTAACGTTTGTCTTTCCTGAGTTTAAGTTCGGTGTGGCTCTGCTAGAGAGTATGCTCTGTAGCAGAGCCACAATCAATGTCTATTTTATCATTACCTAATGTACGTACAGTGATGACGTTATGCGTACATTATGTACGTTCGACGTACATCATTTTAAGATATAATTGATCGACTTCTAAAATGGTGGCTCTGCGGCAGAGCATGACACCTTATTTATGGATTCACTGGGGTCTAAAATAAATGCTATTATTTATTTATACGACTTCAAGTTACGACGCTAAATGAGAACGTGTAAGTTAATGTCAAATAATAATTGACCTTGTATGTGCTGGGCAATAAATAAATTGCATTTTCTAGAATCAATAAAGTTGAAGACTGTAATAAATTATCCTATTCTTATTTTAAAATAAAAGGTTTTATTTGCAAACATTTGCATTTTTAATTCATAATGGATTTTTTTGTGGGCGGTGTTGTCATCATATTACTTAACACCGCCCGCTCTGAGTGGGGTGAGAAGGAGTGTTAGACCGTTTTCACATTATCCGATCCGATATCGGTGTCGGACGCCGATACGATATCGGGGTAAGTAAAATGTATGAAATGCCGTGCTCCGATATCCGATATCGGGCCGGACAATATGAAAGACAGGTACATATTTCATACATTTTAGTTACCCCGATATCATATCGGCTTCCGACACCGATATCGGATCGGATAATGTGAAAACGCTCTTAGATTAGGCTTTTACTGATTGAAACCCATGTCTGTGTATTGTCCTTTGTGTTTCAGAGCCACGGTATATTTTTTTTTAACTCTAAACTTTTTAAACTTTTGGAACAATCCCGCAGGTGGACCCAGCAGAATCAAAGCCTCTGGGGCCATGGGTTCGCTTCTGAAAGGAAAACCCTGGGACCTGGATTGAAACGCAAAGAAGAAAAAGGTCTATTACACCACTCGTTTTTACGAACGTTCTTAGCCCGTCGCGCGTAGCGTCGTGTATTATGAGTAAGACGGTCTTACTCGTAATTCCGACAGCAAAACCGGGCTTGACGTATCGAGTCAATGTATCGAGTACTTAGTGTAAAATGAAAATGCCGGTATCGAGATTCGAACGGAACTAATTTATTTGAAACATAAAAGACATGTATATGACAGTTTGTTAAACCAACCACAAGATGGCGCTATCAGTACTTTTTCACAGATTATTTGCATATAATTCAACACCCCCACTATATCAAATAATCTAAACTTAACTTAGTTCACTGGGACTATGCCTAATAAATCCATAAAATTATAATGCTTTTTAGAACATAAACTTTTTGTGAGTAAATCAGCTGGCATATTGGCTGTTGGCAAATACATTAGCTTTACTACTCTATTGGAAACACACTCTCTTGTAAAATGATGCTTTACATCAATATGTTTAGTTTTCTTGTGAAACACAGGATTTGTCGACAGCCTCTGTGCACTCTGATTGTCATTGAACAAAGTCAAAGTATACATATTATTTGTAATTTCAAATTGTAATGCTTTCAAATAAATGGCCTCTTTGCAGGCTTCTGATATGGCCATGTATTCAGCTTCACAGCTCGACAGTGCAACTGTCCTCTGCTTTTTGCATTCCCAGGATATTATACCATTAGCAAGCACAAAACAAAATCCTGTATAAGACCGCCTATCCACAGAATCATTTGCCCAATCGGCATCAACAAAACCTTTTATTTCAGTATTTCCATCTGCACAATACTTTATACCAAAATTTATAGTCTTTTTCAAATACTTTAAAATCCTCTTAGCATATGCCCAATGTTCATCAGTATGACAATTATTGAATTGACTCAAGTAACTTATAGCAAAAGTTATATCTGGCCTAGTCAACACAGATAGATACATTAAGCTCCCTATGAGCTGTTGATAAGGCACTTGATTATTTACATTTTTATCACTTTCAACATTTAATTTAGTCTCCATTGGAGTATCAACAGTTTTACAATCTGTCATGTTAAACTTTTGTAACAAATTATTTATATAACTTTCCTGACTCAAAGTTACAGACTTCTCTAATTTATTAAACTTAATATTCATTCCTAAACACTGTTTTACTCTACCTAAGTCTTTAATCTTGAACTGACTAGATAATACATTCTTAAGGTTTTCAGTTTCTAGTTTACAATTAGAAAATATGAAAAAATCATCGACATATAATGTCACAATGGTCTTGAATTTACCATTCATTTTTGTGTACATACAAGGTTCTAACTTAGATTTACAATAACCATTCTTAAGCAAAGATTGATCTACTTTTTTATTCCAGGCCCTCGAAGCCTGTTTTAGGCCATAAATGGCCTTCTTAAGTTTTAACACTTTGCCAGAGCCACCAGAAACATCATAACAATCAGGCTTTTGCATATAGATGGTTTCCTCTAGGTCACCATTAAGAAATGCAGTTTTGACGTCGAGATGTGTTACATCAAGTCCAAGTTGTACTGACAATGAAAACAAAAGACGTAAGGTCGTGTGTCTGACAACGGGTGAAAATGTTTCCGTGTAATCCACACCATATTTCTGGGAGAAACCTTTAGCTACTAGTCTAGCACGATACCTAACCTTGTTTTCACTGTCATACTTCTTGCGTAAAACCCATTTACATTGCACTATAGTTTTATCTTTAGGTAAATCAACCACTTCCCATGCACAATTATCATCAAAACATTGCATTTCATCACGCACTGCCTCTAACCATTGTTCTTTTTCAGGACCTTCTAAAGCTTCCTGAATTGAAAGTTCACCAGTATTTTCTACACTACTACCAATACAAGTGTTAGAAAAGCCATACCTGTCTGGTTGCCGTCTCTCCCTACGTAAAATGTACCCTTTATCAGCACTCACTACACTTTCAACACTACTGGCAGAAGATTCATCATCTGGAACATATGTCTGATCACCATCATCAGTAAAATATTCACTTCTGGAACTATCTGACATATCCCCCACTGAATCTTCCTTCTCTTCTATGATAGTTGTTGGTTTTTCATCACCCTGAACTGCAACTTCTACTGCTGGTGGTTTCTCTATGATGATAACATCACGGCTGGTGGTAATATTCTTAGTTTTAGGGTTATAAATTCTGTACCCTTTCACTTCATCTGAGTAACCAACTAAAATGCCTCTCTCTGCTTTCTTGTCCCATTTCAGCCGCTTCTCTTTTGGGACGTGTGCCATGACTACACTCCCAAAAACTCGCAAATGGCTTATGTCAGGCTTTCTCCCTGTCCATATTTCAAAAGGTGTTTTCCCATCAAGAGCTGATGCCACTGTCCTATTTTGTAAATAGACTGCAGTATTACTAGCTTCAGCCCAGAATTGTTCTTCGAGTTCAGCATCAAATAGGAGACATCTTGCCTTTTCCACCACCGTTCGGTTACAACGTTCCGCCAAACCATTCTGTTCAGGTGAATAAACATTGCTCTTTTGATGAATTATTCCTGAAGTCTTGAGATAATCATCAAATTCTTTGTTGCAAAATTCTTTGCCATTGTCAGTTCGCAATATCTTTATTTTCTTATTCAGCTGGTTTTCTACCAGTGCTTTATATGTTTTAAAACAACTATAAGCTTCGCTTTTGCTCTTCATGAAGTAAATATATACCATGCGGCTATAATCATCCACAAACAATATGAAATATCTAGAACCTCCAATTGAATTCTTGCTAAATGGACCACACACGTCTGAATGTATGGTGTGCAGTAGCTCTTTACTTCTATTGCCATTCTGTGGAAAAGGTAATCGACTCTGTTTACCTTCGCAGCACACTATGCATGACGACTTCGAAACATCTGCCTTTCTATCCAGTGTGACCCCTTCCACGGCATCCTGCATTCTATTTAGGTAATTGCTATTGACATGCCCAAGTCTGCGATGCCAAATATCACATGAGTCCACTGCTGCTGCCATCAATGCTTCAGGTAATTTCAGTTTGTAAACACCATTCAACAATGAAGCCGTACCAACTAATTCACCATTCTTATTATAGATTTCACAGCCACTGCTGGTGAATTGTACTCTATTTCCTTTGGCTATCAGCTGACTCACCGAAATAAGATTAGTGGTCAGACTTGGCACACACAAAACTCCTTCAACAACTACTTCATACTCGCAGTTGTCAGTCAAAGTCGTAATCACAACATCGCCCGAGCATACTACCGGGACTTTTTCCTTGTTCGCGACCACAATTTCTTTGATCGGATGCTCGACAGAAATATTCTTAATCCAGTGCTTGTTGGCGGTTAAATGAGCACTTGCACCAGAGTCTATGTACCAGTCGTTTTTGGAGAAACTTCCATTTAGAAAAACGGCACTGAACGCATGGGTTTGTTTACGTTCACACGATTTCACTGAGTCTTTATCACTGGTGCATTGATTTCGATAATGTCCCGTTTGCTTGCATTTATAACATTTTATAACCTTTGGTTTCAGCTTTGACATATTTGAGTTTGACGTTGACGTATTGTTATTGTTGTTTTTGGTTCCGCCAGTACTACCAAACTTGTTATGTTTACGGAAACTCGCAAATGCTCCGCTGGTGTCGCCACTGTCTTCCTCTAAGTCCATCAGTTTTGTTTTAATGGCGTCCGCCGTAATTGAAATTCCGGAATGTTCGATGGCCATTATCATCGGCGAATATTTTTCAGATAATCCTGCTAAAAGTAGCGATCCGACCCATTCGTCGTTGATATTAAAGCCCGATCCACTCAATTTCTGGCTAGTCTCAATTATTTGCGTGACGTACGATGTCATGGATGAACAATTTTCCAGGCGAATAGAAATAAGCGTTCGCAATAAGCTTATCCTTCTTGTAAAACCAGAATCGTCAAACAAATGCTTCAGTTTTTCCCATAACTCTTTAGTACTCTTCGAATCTTTGATGTGAACATAAAGCGACGCTTCGATCGTTAAGATCAACTTTGCCTTGGTCTTCGCGTCTGCTGCGGCTTCTTCTGGCTTTGTAACTTTGACGTAATCGAAAGTTCCTTCCAATATAAGAAAATTCTCGGCCGCAAACGCCCACTCAGTATAATTTTCGCGACCTTTTAACTTAGGCACGCTAACAATGTAGTTCGCCGCCATTTTTAACAATTTGCACAAAATTTTCACAAATACGGTTCACAACCCAACAGTTCAATAGCACAGTGTATTCTCAGTCTGCGAATAACTAATCGGCACAAACTTGCAAGTATTTTCGCGAGAAACAACGTAATTCTGGGCCCATAACCTAAAATGAAAATGCCGGTATCGAGATTCGAACGGAACTAATTTATTTGAAACATAAAAGACATGTATATGACAGTTTGTTAAACCAACCACAAGATGGCGCTATCAGTACTTTTTCACAGATTATTTGCATATAATTCAACATAGTGTAATAAGGCCTGAAGAAATGAATGGGTTTTAGTCAGTAAAAGCCTGACTTGCCTTCCCGTGGCAGAAGTCATTAGATGACTTTGCACCTAAAAATAGCCATTATGTATAACACACAAATTCATTCGGTCTCATGAAGCAATTTTTTTTTATATAACATAAACTAGTGTTTGACTGCAATCCCACCTGATGGTATTACAATATTGTTCTCAAAATAAACCTAAAGCATTTTTTTTAAGTCAATATGCGCACTCTAACCAAGTGTATGTACTATAATATATACCTATCTATACGGTCGTATGACGTCACACGGCTTTTTTTTTTTTTTTTTTTTTTCTGGTAGGGGAATCATCAGAATGACTTCCCCCGCTCTTGGGCGGAGCGGGAGGGCGTGTCAGACTTTTACTGACTAAACCCCTACCCCGTTCCTTCGTTGCCTTCGTTCTGGGGGGGACTCGGTATCAACCGTTAGGAATACCACATGTTCCCCCCAGAGGCTTCGGCCCTACCGGGCCCCTACAGTTTGCTGACATCTCCTTGAGGCGCGCGTGGAACAGAACGCGCCGTTGACGACTGGGCTCGGTCCAGATTATTTCCAGACTGCCGGACGGCGAGCTACCCAGTGCTCGCCGTCCGC
This sequence comes from Mythimna separata, assembly GCA_030763345.1. Classification (NCBI taxonomy): domain Eukaryota; kingdom Metazoa; phylum Arthropoda; class Insecta; order Lepidoptera; family Noctuidae; genus Mythimna; species Mythimna separata. Next base: position 13,587,199 of record CM061192.1, read on the forward strand.
GAACCCGCGCCTACGGTGGTCGGAAATCGGGATCGGGATCTCGGCGGCGGCGGCGTGAGGACCGTTCCCTCACGCGCTCGCGGTCAGCAGCCTCCTTCACGAGCATCACTGCTTCGCAGAAGGAGGCGACCGCATGCCAACCCTCCTCGCTCCGGACCATGGCCTGAACCAGGGCCCGGCGCGAGAGGTCGCCGCTCCCGATAGTCTCCACGAGGACACGGCGGTGCTCCGCCCAGGCGGGGCACACTTCTGATGACGTCACACGGCTGAGATTACAGCAAATCGCGTCTAGTTAAGAAAGAGGGAGAGGGGGGATTAGTGAAAGATTTACCGTGGCCCTGAAACGCTAAGGGCAACTGAAGAACACAGGTTTCAGCTATAATTATTACTTTATTGAACGACTTTACTCATGAAAAATTACTATATTGGCACATATCTCAACGACAACAGGATGGTGCGCTTTGTTTGAAAAAAAATAATGTCATCCGTACGCAGTACGATTAACACACTGGCATCATTCGGCATCGCAACATTCGCAACAGCCGTCCAAAAAGGCATAGGTAATTTGAAAGCACCCTTATCCTAGACAACTACTCGGTTTCTCTGAGCTTAGTAAAGGAAGGAAAACCGCGGCAAGAAACTAGTCTAAAACACGATTAAACAATTACACTTAGGTACTTTTTTTCAATTGTGTATTACAGTCTCGTTTGTGAACGTGGGTACCCACGATACCGGAGTAAGTCCTACTGTGTCGCAAGTTTAAAGAAATAAGCAAACACATAAAACTCCTTTTTTTGGGCAGTCGTGTAAAAAGCAGCTACGTTACCTTTGAGCCTGTCGTTGTGGGCGACGCTTTGGGGAGGCCTATGTCCAGTAGTGGACGTCTTTTGGCTAAGATGATGATGATGTTGTTACCTTTGAGTTGAGCGGAAAAGGCTACTTCTTGAACTAGGCAACTGCTCGGTCTCTCTAAGTCATGAGAGAAAAACCGCGGTAAGAAACTAGTCTAAAAACACGATTAAACAAGTGCACTTCTGTCAAGTGTGCATTGCATTCTTGATGACGTCATGTCGCAGACGCAGTATCAAGATTGAAACGGAACGACTCTGATTTACCAGTTTCCTGTGAGAATACGTATATGTACTGTTCTTTATTTATAAGTGGTGTAGGTATCTTCAAGATTGTTAATCAGAAGGAATCAGCAGTGGTTATGCAGCAATGGTCGGCTGTGATCCACGCGTCTTAACCTATCACATACCTACCTACCCACAAAACGAGACACAATAGCAAAACAATAACAGCGCGGTCTCATAGGACCGGTCGCTGATTCATAGGGCTTCGGGAACGCTTGAAAGAATGACTGAAAAATTTGCATTATAAAGGTGAAAGTTGTTTTGTTACTTCTAGACGCTCAAACAGCTGAATGGATCCTGATGAAACTAGGGTAGATTATGTCCTTAAATAGGGGAAGGAAGTTTTAATAGCTGAAGCATGTTTCCATCGGATTAATTTTGTCCAAAGCTTGTCAATCATAAAAGCAACCTTTTCTGCAAGAAAACGTGAATTGAGGATAGTTTTGAAAAGAACACGAACTGCCGAGCACTTATCTTTGAAATGTATCTGTCACCATTTACTAAGTAAATACCCTGCTCCAAGAAACTGGGGCCTAAACCGGTCTGAAAATTCCACCGAAGGAAGGAAAACCCCAGGGCCAGGTGCACCTTAAAAAGGTAGTCTAAACGATCGCAAGTTTTTCCGCTCTAGGTCGGAACGGGAGGGCGTGTCAGTCTATTAACTATACTTAATTTGACAGCTGTCAGATTCATACAATGTAGCTATCTATCCTTTTCTCTCATCTTAAAGATGCATATTTTCGTCCTGCTGTCACCCAATTCATGCTATGTAAAAAAGACTATAACTAAAACCACACCTCCCCTACTCGTCATCCGCAAGCTTACGAGTCAGGGTTCCGGCAGCTTGGGCGTAAGGACGCCGCGTGTGGCCGTCTCCTTTTCTAGATGGTTTTCCCGTCCGATTATAATTTAGGTGTCTTCAAAGCTAGAGTGAATAGGCTCTTAATAAGCTAGTGCGCCTCACCATCAACGATTGCATCACTGCTTACCATCAGGTGGAATCGCAGTCAAGCACTAGTTTATAACAATAAAAAAAAGGAATTACTGCTAATTAGATAGAGGTGACCGCCTGCACTTTCCTCCTCACTCCAGACCACGGCCTGTACCAGGGCCCGGCGCGAACAGTCGCCGCCGAATATTAGCATCACGCTTATAGTATAAATCTATCTACCTAGGTACTCTATCAAGGCTAATAATAAAATAAATTCAAGTTCAAACCTCAACTCACGTTTATTGTCCTCTTCGCAATCTTTATTTATATTTAACAACAATGATAGCCCAGGTTTTTGATAGCACAGGCATGTAATGACGTAGGTTTCATATGAACTACCTAACGCGTCATCGGCTTATGTGCCTAGGTATCTTCACGAACTTGTTTTTGGCTTGGGATATCTATACTAATATTATAGAAAGGTAAAATTTGTAAGTTTGCATGTAGGGGGTAATCTCTGGAACTACTGGTCCGATTTGAAAAATTCTTTCAGTGTTAGATATCCCATTTATCGAGGACCTACTACGACCGACACGACAGCGGAGCAGTAACGAAAAATGCGGGTGAAACCACAGTGGTCAGCTAGTCATTAAATAAATTCTTCTACTCTAGGTAGAGGGAGGAGGAGTGTGACTTGTGTTCCTTGCCCTTTGTAGGGAAGGACAGAAATTAATTATTATTTAGGTGTATTAAAAGATAAATTACAACCAGACACAGAAACAAAAGATCGTGCTCATCCCCCCAAACATTTGTCCTCAGTGAGAATCGAACCCACAACCTCCGGCATACCAATCAGGGCCACTAACCACTAGACCAACAGTCTAGTTAGAAAAGTCATTAGCCCGCAGATCAGAACATAAGGAAATCGTTTACTTGTATAACCGCACGATTTATCATGTTGCTATCACTTACGTAAATCTGCTATGCATTTCCATACAAGGGGTTTTTAGTTAGCTTGAGGAAAACTGTGATATTGACAGTTTTAGGGCTCCTAGTCATTATACAAAGTTGCGTAAGTATTGCAAAATTACTAAAGCAAAGTTTCGTAAACGAGGAAAATCTGTATATATTGCAACATATCTAAATGGATAAACTTGTAAATCATCATCATCTCAGCCGAAAGACGTCCACTGCTGGACATAGGCCTCCCCCAAGCGTCACCACAGCGACCGGTCCTGTGCGTCTCGCATCCATCGGATTCTCGCGACCCTCGCCAGGTCGTCGGTCCACCTTGTGGGAGGCCTCCACCACTGCGTCTTCCGGTACGTGAAGAACAGATGGTCGATGGGGACTGAAGGTTCTAGAGTGGCGGCCACGTACTTGTAAATGCAGTTAATAAATCCTTCAGGGTTTTAAAATTTTCACAATCCAAACTCTTACACTCCATTCAATCCCTTTGAGGGTTAATTTTGGACAAGATACAATGCTTACACCTTAATTTATTTATCCTTCATACACAAAGTACAAAGGCGGGCTTAATGCTTAATCTGACTTCAAGCTATTACTACATCTATACACATCATATTTATGTATTTAGAAATATATAAGTATGTTTATCATTTGTCTAATACCCATAACACAAGCTCTGCTTAGCTTGCGACTAGATGGCGTTGTGTGAAAAAGTTGTGGAATATAATACACAACACAAAAGACATGATAGATTACCGCCCATTCCTTCTCCTAGAGAGGAGGTCCGAGTCCCTGGAGGAAAAATTGAAAGGCTGAGTTTTTTTAATTACCTAACTAAATTAATATACAATTTACGCCTACAGCTTAATTTCTGACATGAATATCTGCATGTCCGCAATCTCCTAAGTGCATCATCATCATCTGCCTAGCCTTTTCCCAACTATATTGGGGTCAACTTGCAGTCAAGCCGGATTTAGCTGAATAGCAGTATTTTACGAGAAGCGGCTGCCTCCCAGACCTCCACAACCTATTAACTGGGGTAACACGGTACTTCAGGGCAAGACTGGAGTCAGATTTATTGGCTTCTGACTATCCGTAACGACTGCCAAAGATCTACAAATGACAGCAATCTCCTAAGTGCATATTCATGACTATATCATTAGCTGAACATACTCGTACATAACAATATTGTTCTCAGTACATAGTTATGTAAATATTCTGTGCCCCACTTAGTTCAGACGTAGTTATTCACTGTTTATCTGCGAGGTGCTTCCAAGACTCGAGAAGGATGGATGTGTCATTGTTTAGGAGATGGTTGCAGTTTCTTGGTTGATTTGCTTTGCTTTCCACAATGGATGGAGGTCCATGGTTGGTGATCTTTTGAAAACAATATTTTTGTTAGAGGTAGGTGGTTGGTTGTATGGGAATTTTCACATCATGCTAATATTAGAGGCGAAAGTTTAATGGCGTGTGTATATAAAAATGACTAGCTTTTGGCTACGACTTCGTCCGTGTAGTCTGTCAATTTTGTAGTACATGATTTTTGCGTAACTTTAACCGTTTACGCAGCGTACGTAATGGAAGCTCTCAAAAGGAATAGTTTTCCCCGTTTTTTTGTAACATTTTTTTCGTGCATAGTCTGCTCCTATTAGTCATAGCAAGGTGCTATATGGTGGTGGTGGACCGATGATGATGCGAGACGCAAAGGAGTGGTCGTTGTGAAGACGCTTGGCATATGTCTATATCCAGCAGTGAACGTCTTTCGGCTGAATGATGTTGTCATATAACAGTCTTCCTCGATAAAGGGGCTGTCGAACACCTACCGAAAGAATTTTTGAAATCGATATAGTAGTTCCTGAGATTAGAGCGATCAACCAACCAAAACAAACTCTCCAGCTCGCTTCTTCTTTCTATTAATATAATATAGTATAGCATCTTTTGGCTGGTTACAATCTGATGATGACAAATAAACTGCACGTTTCAAAGATAAGGAAATAAATACGACTTCTGCACTTTGACTACGTTGACTATCTTGAAATTGTAGTCAAAACAAAATGTGATTAAAGTGTCGTTTACCTGTCAATCATTTTAATTATAATGATATAGGTCGACGTCCAAGGTAGTGTAGTGTTTATTTTACTAGTTTTATCTTGATACAACTTGCCTTACAGCTATACGACTTGAATATATAGGTAATTAGGTACAATAGCCAACATGCTACATTTGTTTTATTTATCTTACCGTCTGCCGCTACTGGACTAAATATCCCTCCGCTTGTCTGGTCTTCTCCGGCCGACCTGTCTGGAACGAGACCTGATTGTTTTTTAGGCCTGCTTCTATAACGATGTCCGTCCCTGGAGACGGCTGTTGTACTCGCTGTATGACAATCTTTGTTCTAACTGCTCACGCTCTGGATGTATCGAGAGGGCGTGTGAGACTTTTACTACTTTTACAGACTAAAACTCACCTGCGTAGCTTCAGTTCCTCTTGGCGTTCTTCTTTCCAACATTCCCTCAGCCCTAACAGGCATCGGCTCTAGTGAGTTCCTTCAAGTTTTCTGAAAACTTTTTGAGGCGTCCATGGAATATAAAGAGCCGTCGACTTAGGCTTGTCCTTACCGGACAGCGAGCTGCCCATTGCCCGCCGTTTACAAAACACGCTTCTATGCACCTCGTGAAACCTAATGAGGTGATTATAACTTAAAATCATCATCATCATTTGCCGAAAGACTTCATATCCTAAAATACTACAAATAAATCACTGTCGTTACTACAATATATTTTCTCACGCCCATTACTATTCCTAACGAGTCCAAACGATATTGTTTGCCCACACGTCTTTCTCCAGGGACCTCTTATCAGAGATGCGTTGTAATTACTCTGGTCGTCGTGATGACACTTGGGGGAGGCCTATGTCCAACAGTGGCCGTCGTTCACATGAAATGTTGATGATGATGACTCTGTGATGCCCGACGTACCTCGTAACCTAATGAGGTAGGTAATAATACCCTGTAATACTACAAATTAATCACTGTCGTTACTACAATATATTTTCTCACGCCCATTACTATTCCTAACGAGTCCAAACGATATTGTTTGTCCACACGTCTTTCTCTAGGGACCCCCTTATCAGAGATGCGTTGTAATTACTTCCCTATAGTTGTGAGATTTAGCAGCGAGCTTGCGCGTGCGTCGATAGCTGTTGTGGAATTGTGATTTTTGGTGTTTATTTTGTGAAATTTGTGTGGGGCTTGATTTGTAGATTTTTTTAAACATTTTTTGGTGTTTTGTCGCGCTTTCCCCCCTCCCTGTCCCCTTAAAATACCTGCAAATAGAGAAACGTTACTCCGATGACTGCGAATTCCACATAACTGTTCATCGTGGTGACACTAGGGGGAGCCCTATGTCCAACAGTGGGCATTTTGCAGATGAAATGATGATGACTCGGCGACTCCCGACCTACCTCACGTTTCTAAAGAGATAATGATTCCCTTTAAAATACTACAGATAAATCACTGTCGTTATTACAAGTAAGTTAATTAGGTATATTTTCTCACGCCCATTACACATTATTATACACACACACACACACACATTACACATTATTATTATGCATTATTTTGGACTCGTTAGGAATAGTCTACACATTATTCTCGATATTGTTTGTACGTCTTTCTCCAGGGACCCCCTTATCAGAGATGCGTTGTAATTACTTCCCTATAGTTGTGAGATTTAGCAGCGAGCTTGCGCGTGCTCCGATAGTTGTGGAATTGTGATTTTTGGTGTTTATTTTGTGAAATGTGTGTGGGGTTAGGTTTGTAGAATTTCTTTTTGTTTTTTGGTGCTTTGATCCGCGTTGTCGCCCCCCCCCGTGCCCCCTTTAAAAAAACTTGAGAAATATAGAAATATCTACGCTTAAAAAGTCAAGTGACTTTTTTAAATTGTGATTAATTATAAAATATTGAATACTTTAATCCAAACAAGATTTTCCGGGAAAAAATATGAAAAAGTGAAACAATTTCGTGAATTTTTTTTCGGTGTACAAGTATTTAGTGCTTTATGTGAAGTTGCTGATCATGGTAAATTAAAAAGTACCAAATGAAACATTGGAGGTATGCGTAAAATTTAAAATTTTAGTTGTAAACTTTCACTGAAATTGAAATCTTTAAATTCCTAGAATTTTTTAATCACATGTGACACTTTTGTTTTCTATCCTTGAATGCCATTGTCTTGAATGTCAAATAACATGTTCAATCCGATACTGCAAGTATGAGGAATAGCGAAACGTACTTTAAAAGAATGGTAAATGGAATAAGTTCGATTCCGATGAAACTCTAACTACATAATTTGATTTGTTTTTTAAATCAATATTCCGACCTAAAATCGACCGCTTGCCGGTCGTCCGGAAATTGTCGGGATCGAACCCGAGTCGAAAGCCTCAAAACCGTTATTATAGTCCATCATCATCATCTGCCTAGCCTTTTCCCAACTATATTGGGGTCGGCTTCCAGTCAAGCCGGATTTAGCTGAATACCAGTATTTTACGAGGAGCGGCTGCCTACCAGACCTCCACAACCCATTAACTGGGGTAACACGGTACTTCATGGCAAGACTGGAGTCAGATTTACTGGCTTCTGACTATCCGTAACGACTGCCAAAGATCTCCAAATGACAGCCGGGACCAACGGCTTAACATGCTTTCCGAGTCACGGAGGAAACTCGTTATGTTAAGATGGTCACCCATCCACAGACCAACCTAGGCAAGCGTTGCTTAACCTTGAAGATCGACCTATGCGGCTGTTATTATCTAGCCACGAGCTCCTCAACCGTTATTATAGTCCAGCAGTGCGAATGACCGTCAGGGCTACGAGGATTTTTTTAAAAAGAATACGTGGTCCTAGAACATAAAAAGGCAACTAACTGAAAGACGTAGTTATGGTTTTTAGTCACTAAAAGTAGCCGTTTTTTTTAAATGCCTATCATCATCATCATGATCATCATCTCAGCCGAAAGACGTCCACTGCTGGACATAGGCCTCCCCCAAGCGTCGCCACAACGACCGATCCTGTGTGTCTTTAAATGCCTATAAATGAAAAGAATGAATGACACATATTAAAAGTCTTCAATAAGGAAGACCATATTATTTGAGCTTTATGCCCCTATCATAATTTTACGAGTAGGCATCCAGACACCAACCAGCTCTTAAAAAATCCGCAGAAAACAAGTAAAAAGCATTCCAGTGTTATTGCGAAAATAAAACAAACAATAAATAAACTACAAACGCATTGCCCTCAATAATAATAAAACGTGTTCACTTAGTTATTCCGCGTGCGTTAATTAAAGGTAGGTACTCTATTGTTTCATATTCATAAATTATACGCTCATCAAAAAATGTTTTGCGACGCAAAGCGATGCAAAGACGAGGTGTTGATGTTGACTCAAACCATGATATAGGTAATTTTCTTGACACATTTTTTTTTAAGTTATAAACTAGTGCTTGACTTCGATCCCACCTGGTGTAAGCACGCATTACTTATAGTTTATTAAGAGCATATTCACTCTAGCCTTGAAGACGCCCAAATTATAATCAGACGGAAAGATCGCAGCAGGTAAATTAATCCTGCGATGTATGCGGTATAAACGACGATGAGGCGAAACGTTTAGTTGGGACGTAAAATAATTTATTAATTTCTAGGCTCTAACCAGTTTATCAGGCTGTCACTGCTGGTCTAGAGGCATATTTTTTGTGTGAAGGATTATTTATTAGGATATCAAAATTGGGGAGTTTATAGGTACTTTGTTTAACACTATTCAATTTTTGCAACATTTAGAGAAAATTACAAAATTAAAAAACACATTTGATTATAAGATTAGGTTTTTTTTCTTGAACATTAAGTTAAGAGAATAAATTAATTAATGCCTTGTTGCATTAAGTCCTTACATGCCTATGTACCACAATTGTAAGTACTTACATGAAGTTTAAATAAATAAATAATAACTTTTGGTTTTAGCTTGTTTTTTCCCACTCTTGGGCAAAGGCCTCCCTCCATTGAATAACTCGTCAAAGAAAAAAAGTATTTAAAATTCTGGTAGTAAAAATTAGGAGTCCTTTGCCCAGCAGACATAATATAATAATAATAATTACAAAAATCTGTAATCGAAAAATTAAATTCAGCACTGATTGCTAATTACGTAGTTAGTTTTTTGTTTACTAATGACTGTTGCCTCATACTAGAAATTACATACTTGTACCGTATCGTGGGAGCCTTTATAAATAATATAAACATGTATGCATATGTGTAAACATGTGGCTATGGAAATATTTGTTCAGGAATCCAAAATTGTAGGTAGGTACCCACGACGCGTAGCGTAGGAATCATTCGCTCGACCACTGCGCAAATAATTGTATGGCCTACTAATAGTTTTATTTTAGCAATGATCATTTTTTACATTAAGGGACAAAGTTTAAGAAAAACAATACCTGTTATTGTAATTTAATTCTTAGCGTGTCGATGGCAAAACTAATCAAATACCTTGCCTGACCCAGTATTCGACCACGGCAATGCCGTCCACTGATGTTGTCATTAGGTCCTGACGTGAACAGGTAACAGGGCACGTGATGCAGGATGAAAGGTGGGACATGGTCTGCGGAGACACGCACAAACACTGAATTTATTTTATTTTATTTACTGTTAGTCCGGTCAAAATAGACTAATTAATTGGGGTGAGGTTACAATAATTCGCACTTGGCTGAAAATTGGTAGGTTTGTTCAATACACTATTATAAAGGAAATGTGAAAAGTCCTCATCGATGAAAAAAATATACACGCGGTCAAAGGTCACAAAAATGGGTTTTTCGCGTTATTAAGCAAAATGGTAAGTTTTATCATAAAATTAGCTCAGACAAAAATTATAGATCAGACTATCTATAAATATGTCTAAATACTTTTTTCCTAAGAGCCACCGTTTTTGAGATATAACGATTCAAAATATTGAAAGAGTTGTAATCGTCAAAATATGAATAAGTAGGTACACCACGTATATACTCGTACATCACTGAAGCCGTAATACAAGCAAAAATATCGTTCTATCGGTCAGTGTGACTAACACATATAAAAAATGAAAATTTGGGGTAAAAAAAAACTCATTCCCTTATCTTCTACGCCAGTGTAACCTTCAGCAACATCTGCCTCCCATTCAATTGTCTGCGTGGCTAGGGTCGTATACCTGCTTTATTTTACTTTGCCGAACACATTCAATGCTATTAGAGTGCGTCTAATGATAGAACGACCTGGAGTTTTTGATTTAATGGGCCACATTATTCAGCCACAATTGTCCGAAATAAAAAAAAGTACTACTAGTTAGTAATACCACATACAAAATTTTTGAATTCAACCTCTTTTTCTCAGGTTGCGCTTGCTACTGTTTCAACTTTTTGAATCGTTATATCTCAAAAACGGTGGCTCTTAGAAAAAAAAGTAGTTAGACATTTTTATAGATAATTGTCCGATCTACAATTTTTGTCTGAGCTAATTTTATGATAAAACTTACCATTTTGATGAAAATCGCGAAAAACCCATTTTTGTGACCTTTGACCACGTGTATTTTTTTTTGCACGTGCCGGATCGATGAGGACTTTTCACATTTCCTTTATAATAGTGTATTGAACAATCCTACCAATTTTCAGCCAAGTGCGAATTATTGTAACCTTGGATGTCTAAATTGACCGGATTATGTCATAACTTTGCGCGAAGCTAAACTTTTTTTGTTCGCTGTACAAACCAAAAGAATATTCAAAGGATTCTGTTAATGGTGTACTGTATTAACTAATAAGGCTAGGTTTTGAATGAATTAGTTGGAAAGGATATCCTGATCCACGTCAATGGTGAATCATCATTAATTATTCTCGTTCTTCATCTTCCACCTGGCGTTAATCCCGGCTATTGCCAGAGTCTGGCTAAAAAAGTCATTAATTATTCTCGTTCTTCATCTTCCACCTGGCGTTAATCCCGGCTATTGCCAGAGTCCGGCTAAAAAAGTCATTAATTATTCTCCTATCTAGTGAGTTAGCAGTGGTGGCCGAGTGATAACTGCCCCGACTTACAAGTTGTAGGTCGCAAGTTCAAACCAGCCAGGCGCATTACTTTGTGTAATCCATTTCATCACCACTACTCTCAAAACGGTGTAGGAAAACATCGTGAGGAAACCGGCATGTCCTAGAACCAAAAATTTGTTGACATGTGACATCTACCAATCCGCACTGGGCCCGCGCGGTGGATAATCGGCCCACCTCTTCTCCTAGAGAGGAGGCCTGAGTCCCAGCAGTGGGAACATTATGAGGCCGCTCATGCTAATTCTTCTATCTGTATATTTTTAATACTTTGCCCTACGCCAACGGAATTAGTTATACCTGTAACGAACATACACAAGACACATAGTCCCGAAACACTTATCTGTAGGCCATACAAATATTTTTTCCGTGCGGGAATCGAACTCGCGACCCGCAGCGTAGCAGCCAATCTCTCAATCACTGCGCCAACCATGCCGTCGTCTATTAGATGTCGATAGACCAATCACATGAGATGATGAGAGAGTTATATTTAGTCTGCGCTTGACCCAATTCCGCATGTGTTATTTAATAAACTGTTCGATCGATCGCGCTTCTAAGTGCTGATCAATTGGATTTTTCTGCCAGCGTATGTATTCTGTACCGTTATGACCTGCTAGCTTAGGCATAAAAAAATGGTGACACAGGGACTACTTTACTTCATCATTATCATCATCATCACTTCATCACTTTACTTAACCAGTCCTATTATCGTTTTCTAGCTTCTGCCAGCGACTTTGCCTAGAACTCCTAGAAGTAGGTTTCTCCATAAATCTCCATAATAAAGAAAGTGATGAAACGGGGGTTTCGGGGGTGATTTTTCGGGAATTCTCTCTTGTATGTGTATGTGTGAATGCTCGTCTAAAAAAACGAAACCTAGTGCACAATATCAAATTTCTAGTCCCAGTTGTTTTAGCTGCGCGTTGATATGTCCATCAGTCAGTTTCTCCTTTTATATTTATACCTATATAGATGAAAACCATTCATACAAGTACAAGGTAACCTAACTCCCCTTTCCAATAAAAGAAGAAACCAAATTAATTCATGAATCCCCGACCGGTCCTATGAGACCGCGCTGATATTGTTTTACTATTGTGTCTCGTTTTGCGGGTATTGATAGGTTAAATCTAAATGAAGGCACTTAAAACTTTCCATGTCCTCGAATCATTGAACTTGTAAACTGAATCAACTGGATATGGCTCGCGAGCGTACGTCTCGAGACGTACAATTTGCATGGCGCTTCCGCTATTACAATCTGTGTGATCTACAGTTTCATTGATACATGTACTCGTTTCAAGTGTGTGGCATTTACAAGTGCTGTTATGATGGAGTAGTTAATGCATGTGACATTGCCAGCCTAAATGTGTATTTTTGAAAGTGTAAAATCATATACTGACTTCTCCCCGCTCTAGGGCGAAGCAAGAAGTCGTGTCCGTTGTGTACTGATTAAAGCCACACCTACGGTTTTTCAGTTGCCCTTTGGGTTCTAGGATCACGGGTTTTCCCATTCAGAAATCGCTCATGGCCCCAGTAGACTTCGGCCCTGCTTGGGCTACCAAATGAAATCTAAATTAAAGGCACTTAAGAGGCCTGCGGAGACCGCGCGCTATCTCGAGTTGAGACGAAATAAAATACGTTTTTGAGGTTGATGGAAGCAATCCAGATAGTATAAACAATTCTTGGACACACCGACTGGAGTAAAGTCATCATCCACACACTGATAGTTGCTTGCTATGATAGCAATACAAACTATTGGAAATTTGGGAGAGGTTCCGTAATACCAAAAATGATGAATGAAAAATTAATGTATTTCCAATATTGTTTCGAGTATTTATAACTTGATAATAATATCTGTGTTCCTACGAAAAGATATTTTGAAATATTGTTGTTTATAATATAGAAAAAACAAAATAAAAACATGACATTTTCGCTGTGAAAATGTGCAAATTTAAATTCGCTTAAATTTCGTTTGGGGTAAGTTTTTCAACAAAAAGACGATGTAGGAACCTAGATAATTGTTGTCTGAATCCGAATAACATCATATTATGGTGTAAATATGCTTAAATTGCAAATGATTTTGGTATTACGTTTGTATGGATAATTCTAACGTCGCGCCCACCTTAAAACATACTTTCCGTATATTTTCCCGGGCGCTTGGGTTCTAGGACCGTAGGTTTCCCTTTCAGAAGTCCACTCGTGGCCCCAGTAGGCTTCGGCCCTGTTGCTTGCGCTATTACAATCTGTGTGATCTACAGTTTCATTGATACATGTACTCGTTTCAAGTGTGTGGCATTTACAAGTGCTGTTAGGATGGAGTAGTTAATGCATGCAGTTTCGCCCGCGTAAAAAAATCTTTTTGTCCCAAGGGAGCTTAGTACCGGGATGAAAAGTATCTTCTTAGTCGTGTGTACACTCTTGATAAGGTGGTCGTGGTCATGGTTCGGTCAAGTTTTGCGTCTCTTTCCCGATGCGATGCCATTCACGTCGTTTTACGGCTGTGGTTAAATAAACTGTATGCCTGACATATGCCAGCAGTGCTACCACGAGCTTTTGATGCGATCCATTTTACGACCTCAACTGAACTGTTAAACTGGTGTAAGATGTAGTTGTAGGTATAGCTCCATTCTTCTTTCTCGCTCGCACGACTGACATTTTTACACAACGTCATGGTAGTTCCCCAGGTCATGGGGCACTCGTGTTTCAAGTTTAATACGATACCATTCAGCCATAATTGTATTTTTGTTATCTATTGTATTGTTTGATAATGAATGTGTAATAAACATACACACACAAACTGACCTAAGGAAATACGAATCTAGCAGTTTTGAAGAGTTAAGTCAATCACATCTAGGGATTTATTTCGAGAGATTGGATAGAAGTGGTATAATAAAACACTTAGTGAAAATTATAACTTAAATAAAGCCACCATTTAAAAGGGATTATATGAAGAGGAAGACCACCAGTTCCTGATAGCGATAACACATGGGTTTCCAAGCGGATTGATTATTATGTCACTTATCTATTATGATTGCTATCAACATTATGATCGTGTACTGATAGGTAACAGAGATAGAGATCATTAGGACGCTTATCTAGTTGTTGGAGGTTGATGTTGATGAATGGGCTGACTTCAAAAATGTGTCTGCATAAAATAATGCCTGGATTCTCCCGCACCTGCAGAGAGAGTGAATATTTTCGTCCTAATTTCATTATAAATTTCATAATTATTATAGTAAACTAGTACTAGCGCCATAATCATCATAATGCGCAAATAAATTGTTTTTCTTTCTATATGAATTTATTTATTTACTGTTTTTTTTTTAATAGTGCTTTTGTAATAATTCAGAAGGCAATTTCTACAGAGACTAACCATCAACACGCGATAAATATGACATCGAGCCTTGTGGGAAAGATCATGCATTTTTTTGCAGCAATGGGTTTTCCCTGGGTCCATGTCAAGGCCATCAAATGTGGTCCACATACGTAGGTACATTCTCTCTAGATAGATTGATGGTTAAACTTTCTGGGTCTGACTACTTATAATAACTGTCTGAAATCTACGAATGTTATCCGGGACCAACGGTTTTACGTGCTTTCTGAGGCACAGGGTGTCAGTAATATACTAGATAAACTTAGAAAAGTATTTACTTGTGAATTGAAAAATTTAACTGTCGTACTTGCAGTTAGTACAGTTTCGAACTTGCAACCTCAAGCATGAAAGGCCGGTGCCTTATCCAGTGGGCCACCACGACACTACCATAAACTACAGGGTCTAATGTATACTTAAACAATTTAATGACTCAAGTTGAATGCTAGGAAGGAAAGCTAAAACGATTCGATTATTGACACGTATACCTGGATCCAGACTTCCTAAACACATACCTAGACTGTATTATCATACGTTAATATTCAGCCTCAGATTTTCCTGTAAGTCTCTGTGGCATTGGCTTTGTCGTCGTGAGAATACATGGTCTTTGTATTGGAAGATAGCTAGGTACAACCTAGGAGTCTTTAAGTCAAGAGTGAATTGGTTACTTCTGGGCAAGCATGCTCCATCGTCGGCCACATCATCGCTTACCATAAGGTTAGATAGTGACTTGGTCAATCCCGAGCCCATCAATAATAATTACTTATAATAAAAAAGTTATAAGATTAGACATTTTATAATCACTCTTATTATAAAGGCGAAAGTTTGTGTTGTGACTGTGTGATGGCGTGCATGTGTATGTTTTTTATTCTTTTTTAGGTTTAAAATCATCAAATAACTCTTTCCGCTCTGAGTGGAGCGAGAGAAAGTCAGACTTTTACTAACTAAAACCCACTAGTGTTCCTTCATTAGCCCTTTGTGTCGAACTATCTTACAGTCGATACGACCAATATCGTTTTTAAATAATATCGTTGTATTTGTTAAAAGGGAGAATTCAATAACTGAACTGGCCACAGCATTTGATTGGATAAATTGAGCGTCTGGGCAGGCGAGGTCAGGTTGATATTTAGAGAGTCGAAGGCCCGAAAACCCTTCTTGATTTGATGTAATAAACAATCTTGGTCTCCCAGATTGAATGACTGACCTTTAAAAAGTTCCATAAAGCGGGAACTACATTAGACCGACGCGCATGAGGGCCACGCCTGATTTGTACGTAGAAGCACGTCGCGTGGCGTAGATCTAATGTAGCTCTACAAGTCTAGTTGCCAAATACATTGTATGGAGTCTGATGCTCCTAGATCGGCGTACGTGGCCCACGTGTGCGCAATGTAGTTACCTTCATGAGGCATGTTTTCAACAAAATTATTAACAAAAGCAAAACAACATAATTCTTCTATCATACGACCATCAGACGTAAGGCGATGCGCCACCGGTACATGGTGGACATCCCACCTATACGCACAAAACGTTTTGGTAACCCAGTCATAGTGTGTACAGCCAAAAAGTAGGATTCCGTACCTTTGTTTCCTGATAACTACAATCTGGGAATCTTTAATTCTAGAGTAAATAAGTTACTTTTAGGCAATCGTAGTCCATCTTCAAATGAGATAGTTGTCAAGCGCGAACCTATAAATAATGATAATTTAAGAAAATGTTAATGAGTCGAACAACAGAATTATTAGTTGGTTGAAAACATTACGCGTACTGTAAGTGCGTCAAAGCTTTCATAAATATTACTATTGTTCAATAATTACACTTCTTGAGAAGACGTTATTAAAATAGTCTTGGTTAGTAACTAGAGAAGAGGAATTACTGATGGAATATCTTCTAGTTAAGGTAGGGCAGTTCAGTATGGGTAGAATATTTTTTTTTTAGGTGGGAAGAATTAAATTATCCGATTTATAAAGAAGTCATTCGATTTCTCCCGCTCTGTGCGGAGCGGGTGTCTATGTCGTGAGCTATTGGAAGGTAGTCCTATATTTTATAGAGTAACTGGCATCTGTCTTTAGTTTTTGTTGTCTTACAATCAGATATTGAACTAAGAAATGAAAAATCTAGAATATTTGAATTTCGCAAGCCACCTTGGAGCAATCTCTTTTAAAAACTATCTCCTTTGTCTACAACCACAGTTTTAGACAGACCCTGACATAGGTCACTCTTCAAGGAAAGTTAGCAACGAAAATCTAAAAATAACTTCTAAACCCAATCAATAAATCAAATCACGCCACGTATCACACGTCGCCTACATTAGTGCCTAATTAATTCACTGTAGTCTAGCCTAAAACAAGGACTTTTAGACACGGATCGGAATTCATAGCGCATTGCTCTTCCTCAACTGTTCCGTAGTGCTAAGGTCACAGAAAATATTGTATAACTGTCGTTGATAGACTGATAAAATACTTTTTTAATTAAAATTTTATTTACCGTGAGGAAATGGAATTCCTCACGCCCTAGCCAGATTTGGATTCCGACCCCGATTTCCGGCTACTGTAGGCCTGGGCTTGTTTTGATAGGTTGCTTGGTTTACAATAGGTAGCTCGCTGTCCGGCTGTCCGATAAACGTCCACGCGCGTCTCAAGGAGATGTGAGCAACACCGTAGGGTCCCAACATGGTCGAAGCCTACGGGGGCTATACAACGTGTTGATTTGAAAGTGTATGGCATTTTGGGAGGTAATTATGATAGTGATACTCGACCCAAATCAATAATAAAATGAATAGGTAATTTTTTTATTAATTTTTTCATGATTTAAATCGGTACGTGTGAACTAGGTACCTTTATTAAAACGCAGACAGTCTGATACTCGCCCTATAACTAAGTTTCACACACACAAACACTATTTCATTAATAAAAAGCACACTAGCACTTCCCGCACGTTTGTTTAGGGAGTTATTCTGAAAACTAACTAAAATTAAAAAAATAAAATAAAATTTATTATTGATTATTGACCAAGTATTGTATTTTTATATGATTATTTGTGACTTTTTTTACAACCTCCCGAAATGCCATACACTTTTAAATCAACACGTTGTATAATAAAAGTGAAACCCGGGGAAATGTGTAGTGAAGCCCTGGAACTAAGGCAAAGAAAAACAGGAGTGGGTTTTAATCAGTAAAACTCTTACACGCCCTCTCGCTCTGCCCTAGAGCAGGAGAACTCATTGGATGATTTCCCACACCTAAAAAGGTGGCACTATATTTTTAATTTTATTCTGAAAACTAAGTATCATCGCGCTCAACCGCAGTAAGAACATACTCGTACTTTTACATTTAGCAAAAAACATGCGTTTAGATTTGTGTATTTTATCTCTGACATTTTGGTAAGTATATTAGTTCTGATAGTCTGATAACTGTCAGCCAGCGGTCATCGTAACAGGTCGAGATTTGCGCAAACGCAGCGTGGATCACGTCTCGCTAAGGAAGAATCATAATGGGCAATTTGTACGCGCGTAAGGGGAAGACGGTGAGCGTTTCCATTGAACGATACGGTACGGGATTTGTGTGTTAATATTAGTTGACGTCTCATATATTTCAACTGTACTTATACATTGATTTACGAAACGCTTAGATAAGTATTTGGAAAGTTAATTATGAGTAAAATAATGATAATGGAGGTCTACCGTTATAAATATTGCTGATTCATTAGAAATTAAACTGATCGACAGTGAACTTAGTGAACTGAGGAACGTGCTTACTGACTACGGCTTAACGTGCTTTCTGAGGCACGGAGGAAACTCGGTATGTTAAGATGGTCACCCATCCACAGACCAACCTTGGCAAGCGTTGCTTAACCTTTAATATCGACCCGTGCGGCTGTTATTATCTAGCCACGAGCTCCTCGTGTACGTAAGTGATTTGTTTATTTATGTATAATTTTCGATCTTAAAAAGTAGCCAATAATTTATTTAGTAAAACAAATAACCCAATTAGGATAAGTATCATGGTATCGGCGTAGTTCTCGATTTGAGAATTACTTGTTTGAACTTTAAAAGCGACTCCCTCGGAATTGGTTTCGGGGGGTGGCTTTCACACATGGTAATAAAGGGCTTAACATATCAGATACCCGCAAAACGAGACACAATAGTAAGACAATAACAGCGCGGTCGCCGGCTACCTCTCGAGGGTTCATGAATTAAAGGTTTCCGATGGGTATTGTTCTATTTTACGTTACCTACTAGGGGTGATCCAAAAGTAATGATAATCAATATGAAATAAGGATATTTTAACTATAAAAAAAATATATTTATCTATATAATCTCTTAGCAAATCAATACATTTAGTCCATTTTTTTTAAAATCCACAGTTCGCTTTGAAAAAAATCTTTGGCTTAGTCATCCAAAAACGCCTCTACAGTAGTCACCACCTCGTTATTATTGTCATTTTTTTTGCCTCAGTGGTGTTTCTTGGGCCGAAAAAAGAGGTATAAGTCACTGGGTGCCAGGTCTGGAGGATAGGGTGGGTTTTCAAGCAATTTGAATCCCGTTTCTTGAATAGCAGCCATCGCAACTGCGGCTTGTGAGCCGGTGCGTTGTTTTGGTGAAACAACACTCTAACTCGGAGTTTGCGACGTTTTTTTTCTTGGATGACCTGCCGCAATCTTCTTATTTGGTCTGCGCAGTAAGAGTCCATAATAGTGGCTCCTTTTTCCAAGTATTCTACTATTATAATTCCTTCAGCATCCCATAAAACGGACGCCATAACCTTTCCTGCCGAACTTGACTCATTGAATTTCTTCAGCGACGGGAAGAGGCTCGTTTCCAAGTCTTAGACTCTTGTTTGATTTCTGGATAAAAATAGTAGATCCAAGTCTTATCCATAGTCACGAAACGAGACAAAAAAAAATCCTGATCCGTCTGGAACTTTTCGAGATTCGCCGTCGAAATGTCGACACGTTTTGATTTGTGCTCGTCGGTTAACATTCTCGGCACCCAACTTTCAGAGACCTTTTTCATATGCAGTTTGTTCGCAATGATTCTTTGAACACTTGTCATATGACATCCCTATGACCTCAGCTACATGCTTTATGGTCAATCTTTGACCTACCAATTCGATATCTTCGACTTTTTTTACTTTTTCTGCAGTGTGGGACCTGGGTGGGCGTCCCTCGCCATGTTCATCTTCTGTGGATGTTCTACCCAGCTTGGACTCCTTTGACCAGCGCGCAACTGTGGAATATGAAGGAACAGAGTCCCCTTATGTTTCCACTATGTCACTTTGTATGTCTTTGGTAGATTTTTTTTTCAAACAGAGGTACTTAATGACAGCTCTGATTTAATTTTTCTCCATTTTGATTTTTACTCTCCGACTGTTCGTATTCAAATGAATGTAACTCCCTGTAATCTTGGCCTATTTTTATGATTTTTTTATGATGAAGTACTGGATATATGAGGAAACAAAAAAAAAATATTTCATATTTTTACGTGCCCTACAAATGTCCGATTATCATTACTTTTGGATCACCCCTCGTATTTAGTCCTCAACATATTTCTTTTCATATCTGAATTTAGAGCAGTGGTTGCCGAGTGGTGACTGCCCCGACTTACAAGTTGTAGGTCGCGGGTTCAAACCCAGCCAGGCGCATTACTTTGTGTAATTTATTTCATCACCACTGCTCTCAAAATGGTGAAGGAAAACATCGTGAGGAAACCGGCATGTCCTAGAACCAAAAATTCGAAGACATGTGACATCCACCAATCCGCACTGGGCCCGCGTGGTGGATTATGGCCCATCCCCTCTCCTAGAGAGGCTGCCTGAGTCCTAGCAGTGGGAACATTAAAAGGCCGCTAATGCTAATGCTATTTAGTACTCAACATAAGTATTTCTTTCTACATCTAAATCTAACTCACGTCACGTCATTCCGCACTACCGTATCGTGTCATACATTGAACACGCACGCAGCGGTATCACTCACGGTCGGCGATACTTCCTTAACTCATTGTGAGCGATTCTTTGCGACACGGCAGAAATGCTCGCAATGACTCACGTGAAACGATAGCGTGACGAAATGGTGGGCAAAAGTGAAGAAAATGTGTTGGTTCTTCTGTATTTAAGGACTGAAAGGACGGAAAATTCAATAGCACCCATCATCATCTGCCTAGCCTTATCCCAACTATATTTAGGTCGGCTTCCAGTCCAACACCAGTATTTTACGAGGAGTGGCTGCCTACCAGACCTCCACAGCCCATTAACTAGGGTAACACGGTACTTCATGGCAAGACTGGAGTCAGATTTACTGGCTTCTGACTATCCGTAACTATTGCCAAAGATCTAAAAATGACAGCCGGGACCTACGGCTTAACGTGACAAATTCAGTAGCACCCTAGGATTAAAAATTACAAAAAAGAAATCTGCTCGTTTTTTAACTTCCAAGTTAAAAGAAATAAACCGCACTAACCAACTAAAAAAATAAATCTATCAAAATCTATATAAATATGAAAATGAAACCCTAATACCCTTGGTCATGTCTTCACTATAGTGAACGGCTGCATCAATTTTAAATTTTCTTTTTTTTTGTTTTTTTTTATATTAAGTTAATGTAAGCTAAGACCGCACTGTCGCATTAGGTTTCCACCTGTAATGATAGTGAAAGGGAGATAAATAAATCAATTTCGTTACTTCATTTTTTGTGTTTTTGTCAGGAGAAGTTTCTTAGTAAAGAAAAAAATTAAGAAAATTGCGCAGAACAAAACATTTTTTTGTACTGTTGAGATAGAACATTGAGTGTCGAGTCGGGTAGTATCATCATTATCATCTCAGTCGAAAGATGTCCACTGCTGGACAGAGCCCTCACCCGTCGTCGCCACAACGACCGATCCTGTGTGTCTCACATCCATCGAATTCCCGAAGATTTTTGCAAAATATTTCGCTGCTAGTTCCAGTAGTTTCAGCTGTGCGTTGATATGTCATTAAATTGGTTTTTCCTTTTATAAATGACCCTCGGAATGCTCTTGACACTCCACTATTAAATGCCTAATCCTAAGTCCTATCCTTCCGATGCATAATGTCGTACGACTAAACTGAAAAAAAAAAGTTGCCTCATCAATATTGCATGCACAACTGTCGTCGTTGTTCAATCCTTGATTGAGTAATTATCACGAACAAAACGATTACTTCCTGCCTCCTTACAAAATAGGTAGATCTCTATACTCAGCAGTTGTGGTTTAGTGGTAAATTCCCCTACTTACGAATAACAGGTCGCGGGTTCAAGCTCAGTCAGGCGAATTATTTTGTGTAATTTATTTCAACACTGCTCTCAACGGCAAAGGAAAACATCATGAGGACCATGCATGTCCTAGAACCAAAAATTTAAAGACATGTTAGATCCACCAACTCGCGCTGGGCCCGAATGGCCTAAAAAAACTTAATGTAAAACATTCTTTTCACTTTTACTTAGACTTCAACCAGTCCTATAAAAATATAGTAAATACTAAAAGAAAAACTGACTGACATGTCATGGAGCGGGTGACCACTAAGGCAGGATTTTCCAAAATTGTCCCCCTAAGGGGATGAAACGGGATTCTAAATTCGTATGGAGAAATCTTTCACGCAGGCGAAGCCGCTAGCAAAAGCTAGTCATCTATAAACACCAATCATGTCATGTAGACGGAAGGTTCTAGAGTGGCGGCCACGTACCGGAAGACGCAGCGTCGGAAGGCCTCCCACAAGGTGGACCGACGACCTGGCGAGGGTCGCGGGAATCCGATGGATGCGAGACGCGCAGGACCGGTCGCTGTGGCGATGCTTGGGGGAGGCCTATGTCCAGCAGTGGACGTCTTTCGGCTGAGATGATGATGATGATGATGATGTCGTGTTCAAATTCCTACCGCTCAAGTCGGACGTCCTTTCAGTTTGAACTCCTAATGATTCCTGGAATCTGGGTCAGCCGTCCAAGGTCCCCTGGAGTCACGGAGACTCACAGAGGTTACTACACCTTACCTCGCGTGCTCCGTAATGACAGTTTCCCTCAGTTGGATCATACCATGGACGGTTCAATTGCTTCCGCAAATTATTGTCACAGACGCTAGACGTACTGACGCAAGATTTTTTTTTTCGTCTTTTATTACGGATAGGTTCGAATTTGACCACCATCTCAGATGTAAGATTTTTTTTTATTCTAGGTCACGTTTGACCACTATTTCTCATGATGGTAAGCGATGATGTGACGGAGAAATCGCTGGCAGAAGCTAGTCACCTATAAACAGGAATCATGTCCTCTCGAAATTCTTACCTCTCAAGTCGGACGTCCTTTCAGTATGAACTCCTAATGGTTCCTGGAATCTGGGTCAGCCGTCCAAGGTCCCCTGGAGTCACGGAGTCTCGCAGAGGTTACTACACCTTGCCTCGCGTGCATCGTAATGACAGTTTCCCTCAGTTGGATCATACCATGGACGGTTCAATTGCTTCCGCACATTATTGTCACTTGGTACAGACGCAAGATTTTTTTTTGTTATATGTATACAGGGTGTATAGGACAGCCCTCCACAAACTTTAAGGGCTTGCTCAGTAGACGAATCTGAACATCCTCCCACAAAATTTTTCAGGAAACGAAAAAAAATTTCAGCCTCGCTAACAAAACTATAAATTTTATCGGACAGTTTGTATGGAGCGGTCGATTTTTTTTAGACACCCTTTATTATAGATAGGCTCGAATTTGACCACTATCTCATCTGATGGTAAACGATGATGTGGCTGACGATGGAGTATGCTTGCTTAGAAGTAACCTTATACACTTTTGACTTAAAGACGCCTAAGTTGTAGCTATCAGGAAACACAGACTCCGGCAGGGAATTTGAACACTTTTACTCATATAGGGGTAGTTTTGAAATACGAATAATGGAAAGCTTTTGTATTTACTTGGGTTAGAATTTCTGCTAGGTTTTAAGTATATGAACCCAAGGAATACAATTTTGCGTAGAAACTAATTTTTCTGTTTTCACCCCTTCATCTACCTTGTCGTTTTCCCAACTATATTGGGGTCGGCTTCCAGTCAAGCTGGATTTAGCTGAATACCAGCATTTTACGAGGAGCGGCTGCCTACCAGACCTCCACAACCCATTAACTGGGGTAACACGGAACTTCATGGCAAGACTGGAGTCAGTCTGTTTCTCCTTTTATATATGGACCTATAAAGATATATAATTAGACATAGTTAGTGTATTACGATAACTTGAGCATTGATTCTACTGCAATATCGGGAAACTAAGACACATTTCCTTGTATGGACTAATTTGAAATAATCGAGGAAATCGATACAAGATCGATGTAACCATCAACACAGTACCTACACAACTTACTTGCACAAATCAATGGGTTTCCTATGTAATTTTTATTGTTTTAATTGTCTTCTGCGGTATGTTTTGTTTTTTTATTCATGGTTTAGGTTAAGTCCCATAAACCTGTTATTATAAAATCAATTTATTTTTAATACATACCTTCAGTGTTGAAATCAATGGTTCCCTGGTTCCCAATCTATTGCCCATATGTGATATCATGGACGGTTCAATTGTTTCCGCAAATTACGAGTATTTTGTCACTTGGTATTACCGAAGGAATGTTTATTCTATGTATAGGTTCGCGTTGTACTACTATCTTACCTGTAGGGTAAGCGATGATTTAGCCGACGATGGAGCACGCTTCCCTAGAAGTAACCTATTCACTCTTGAATTAAAGACCCTGAGGCTATAGCTATCAGGAAACATAGGCTCCGGTAGGGAACTGAATTTTAACCGAATGAATTATATCACAAACATTAAGGTTTACGCCCTCCCGCTCCGCCCAAGAGCGAGAGAAGTCATTCTGATGATTTTTCTGAAAAAAAAAAGCCCTTGAGAGTTTTTTATACTGAACAAAAAAACGTTTTGAGGGCTTGAAAACATTCGTAATAATAAAGGATTAATACCCAAAGCAATCAAGTTATCCGGATCTTCAATTTGTAAAGAAAAAATGATGATTACAACTTGAATACTAATGAGTTTAATACCCTGATGATGACGCATTATATATTATGTATAACTGGGTTTAGATATGTTGTGGTAGGACATACTAACACCCCATACCTCAGAAAATTATATCTCTGCTTACCATCAGATCGGATCGCGGTCAAACACTCTTCTTCGTTCACCTGGCTTTAATCCCGGCTATTGCTAGGGTCCGCCTTCCGATTGAGCTTTCTCCACTTTGCCCGATCTTCAACATCCTTAAGGTAATTGGCTCTCATGTCGGACTTGACGACGTCCAGCCAGCGCTTGCGAGGGTGACCACGGGACCTAGCGCCAAGGACAGCCACATTCATGCATCTCCGACAAATGTAATCCATAGGGCGGCGCATGATGTGGCTATACCATCGCATTAAATTAATTAGCTTAAAAGCACTTCTTGTTATTTTAATATATCATCTGCCTAACCTTTTCCCAACTATGTTGGGGTCGGCTTCCAGTCAAGCCGGATTTAGCTGAATACCAGTATTTTACGACGAGCGGCTGCCTACCAGACCTCCACAACCCATTAACTGGGGTAATACGGTACTTCATGGCAAGACTGGAGTCAGATTTACTGGCTTCTGACTATCCGTAACGACTGCCAAAGATGTCCAAATGACAGCCGGGACCAACGGCTTAACGTGCTTTCCGAGGCACGGAGGAAACTCGTTGTGTTAAGATGGTCACACATCCACAGACCAACCTAGGCAAGCGTTGCTTAACCTTGAAGATCGACCTGTGCGGCTGTTATTATTTAGCCACGAGCTCCTTATTAGTTATTTTAGTATAATTATGTTGGATGGAATATAAGCCTTTGCCTTCCTCAATTCCTTCCATTGTTCTTGACTCTGAGCTACTTTCTTGCCGATTCATACGGAAGACGTCCAAATCATCCCACTATCTCTTCCGTACGGTATCCTGCATATCAACTTTGGTCATCTATAAAAGGAGAAACTGACTGACAGACATATTGACGCACAGCCAAAACTACTGGGACTAGGAGCGTGAAATTTTGCACAAGTTTTCCTTTTATGACGTAGACGACCGATAAGAGAGGATTTTCCGAAATGCATCCTCTACACTGGGATTCACAGTTTCTATACAGAAACCTACTTTGATGCGGGCGAAGCGGCTGGCAGAACCCAGTTGTAAATAATCAACGAAATTTTTGTTTTAACTATGAATAGGCTCGCGTTTTTTTTGAGGAGCTCATGGCTAGATAATAATAGCCGCACAGGTCGATCTTCATGGTTAAGCAACGCTTGCCTAGGTTGGTCTGTGGATGGGTGACCATTTTAACATAACGAGTTTCCTCCGTGCCTCGGAAAGCACGTTAAGCCGTTGGTCCCGGCTGTCATTTGGAGATCTGTGGCAGTCGTTACGGCTAGTCAGAAGCCAGTAAATCTGACTCCAGTCTTGCCATGAAGTACCGTGTTACCCCAGTTAATGGGTTGTGGAGGTCTGGTAGGCAGCCGCTCCTCGTAAAATACTGGTATTCAGCTAAATCCGGCTTGACTGGAAGCCAACCCCAATATAGTTGGGAAAAGGCTTGGCAGATGATGATAGGCTCGCGTTTGTAGATCTTTGGCAGTCGTTACGGATAGTTAGAAGCCAGTAAATCTGACTCCAGTCTTGCCATGAAGTACCGTGTTACCCCAGTTAATGGGATGTGGCGGTCTGGTAGGCAGCCGCTCCTCGTAAAATACTGGTATTCAGCTAAATCCGGCTTGACTGGAAGCCGACCCCAATATAGTTGGAAAAAGGCTAAGTAGATGACGATGATAATAAATTTTTAATGTGTTCCCAAAACGTGTTGTACGTGTAGTTGGAATCATCCCGTCATCTCTTTCGTGCGGTCTGCTGCATCAACTGCTTATAAACTTTTTTAGTCATTGTAAATCAACAAATAACTTATCGAAGCGAGACGGTGTCGCTCCGACAAGTTATTTTTACTGACTTAAACCTATCTCATTTTTTGCGTGTTCATTTTTACCATATTCCTTCCATTGCTCTTTAAGTTTCGGACCAAGGTAACACTTTTAAAAAATACTGCAGTTTTCGAAGCCATCGACCTTAGCGGGTCCTGTCAATTATGCTGACAGCTCTTAGAGGCGCATGTGGAGGACACAACGCGCTGTCGCGGTTAACCGGACCTGGCACCTTATCATGACATGCAGAATGATCAACGTGTGAGCGAGATAGAGGGATGGAGCTATACACTCTATACGTATACCTTTAACAGTTCAGTTTAAGTCGACAAATGGATCGCGTTAAGAGCTAGTGGTAGAGCCCCAGGGGCCTTATTGTAACAAGATTGCGAGCGAATAGAGGAATAGAAAATGTTTCAGACATCGACGTACAAACGATTACTAAGGATCCAATATTTTTTAGATTCTGGACCCCCCAGTATATACTTTCTTAATTTAATGAAAAAAAATTGATAGTTTTTTCATTTAAAATGTCATCGGGGTTGATCAGAATAACAATTTTGTTAACCCTGATGACTTTGTAATTTATTTACTTTTTGAGACTATAGGCTATATAGCTTATACTATAGACCTATATTATAGCCTTACTACCTATAGTCTTCCTCCAAATTATAATCAGATGGGAAGACCGCATTAGGCAACTTTTCCTGAATAAAACCCACATGTATCCTTCTTTCCTTATCCTTTGCGTTCTTGGGTTGCGAACCTGCACCCTCCATGTATTGGAAAGTAGTCATTATTAGTATTAGCAGACCCCAATTAAAATAAATTAGTATCACTTAACATTTCCATAAACGAAAAGTTTGCTCACCATAGCAACTTACCTACTATTATATATCCGCGAAAATCACGTGAAATCATTACACTCGCCATTACGCGGTAATTATCGACAGTTAGAGTTGGGCTATCGATAAACGGCGTTGTTATCGATAGCGGAGGACGCTCTAACTGTTACGGCAAACTAGGGGCTAATGTGTGAGGCAATGGTAGTAGATAAGGGTGCGGTCTGAGATGCGCGGGGAGCGATTTTACTAGTGGGAAATACTTGTAAGATTATATGATTCTTTATATGCATTGATCATAATACCATTAAACGATTTGAAATCAAATAGAATTCAAAATAAAATAATTAGAAACAATAAAAATAATTAAATCACAATGAATTACAGTAACATTAATGTTTATGTCCACGTTTAGATACTTTTAAATTCGTCAAAGGAATAAATAGCTTGCTCGATAAGCCATTTACTTTGGCTAGTTCGTCAGTCAGCTCGTGACTGTCAAATTCGTGAATTGACGACAAAGCCTTTTCTTTTTAAATAAGCTTCATAAACTACGTTTCTTTTAATAGAATTTGATTGTGTGGTATTGTAAAAAGCGGACCGGTATTAAGTGTCTGTTCAATTAATACCGACTTAACTGCATCACAAATAAAAAACTTTGACTTAATAACACATGACGATTTTGATGATTTCATCTAGAAAGGACATACAAATGGTAGTTACAGATGAAAAATAAGAACTGGACTGACAACTGACTGGACTGGTAGAGAATGCCAAACGCATTCAGTCCGCCTAAGAGTGTGTACTTTGTGTTATATAAAGATTAAATAATAAGTAATATTAATTAGGGTTATGGCAAAGATGATCTGGTGAGGATCGCGGGAATCCAATGAATGCGAGACGCACAAAACTTACCGGTCGTTGTGGCGACTTTTGGGTCCAATAGTGGACGTCTTTCGGCTGAAATGATGATGATGATGAGGGCAAAGGAAAAGACTGACTTATTAGGTATTTCTTAAATCCTTCTGCAGATTTATTTTCCAAGAAACATTAAGTCTTATGTGTCAAGCTTAAAAAATATTGCGCATTGATAACAGACGTATAAATAGTGAGTAATTACTTATGTACGTAACTAGCTAGTAAATAGATTCTTTAGTCAGTTATTTATTGTTTTATATGTCGTTGCGTATGCTGAGGTAGGTGCCCTTTCTGGCCTTGCACAGATTTTTGATCAATTGTTTTTTTTTTTTTCAAATTAATATTACTATTTATTATTTGGTTTTAATAAGTGTAACTTGACATTTTTTTCAGTCATTTTTTCTGTTAGTCTAAAGTATTTTATTCGATTTACCTTTACAGTTCTACCATTTTGAACATACTCCCGCGATAAAAAGTACCCTATGTGCTATGCCAGGACATGGTCTACCCGTGTGTCAAAATTTTATCTAAATCCGTTCAGCTGTTTCAGCGTGAACGAGTAACAAACATACTCACGCACAAACACTAATATGATCACATACATACTTTCCCCTGATAATATTAGTGTAATTTATTAATCATACTAAGTTTGATTTTATCTCTGGTCTTATTTCTAAAAGGGTAGCGGTAGGTAGGTATATCTATTTATATTTCTATACATTTTACCTGCATAAGCATAAAAATGAAAGAAACATATTATTTACGATTCGGTGTTTGGGTAATTAAAATGGGATGCAAATATTTTTTTGTGAGTTAACAATTTATCTTTTGAAAACTTTAGGTATTGTAAAAAGCGGATCGGTATTAAGTGTCTGTTCAATTAATACCGACTTAACTGCATCACAAATAAAAAACTTTGACTTAATAACACATGACGATTTTGATGATTTCATTTAGATAAAAAAAAAACCGTAACGAATTAATTGTTCACAAAATAAAAGCGAGGGGAAATACAAAAAACAATAAAAGGTATAAAAAAGAACGGTCCTTTTATACCTTTACATATCTACATAATTGAAAGAATTATTACTTTGAATCAATAAAAAAAAAGAAAAATACAAACAGAATTAAATCCTCATAAAGATATCGTTCATAAATCTCGGCGCCGCGTCGACTCGTGCGCAGGTCAGGTCGCTGCCTTAGTTTTCAGCTTCAGATGTGCGCAGGAGCATCGCATCTCATTAGTTCTGATCACCTGGACGCGACGGACGGCCGCTAAGTAAAGGACAATCCTAAAAAACCGGCATTTTTTTTCGAAAATACAAAATTTAATGCATATTGAATTCTGTGTGCAAAAAAATAAGGTGTAAATTTGGTTGAGATAATCTTTTTCGAAAATTTGATTTGTAAAGTTTTTGGATTTAGAATCCTTTGTGCCTTAAAATGCGGTGCATTTTTGAAATGCAGTTTTCTAATTAGTGATGTGAAAATTTCTGAGCTGGTGGAAATTATTTTTGAGTGATAGTCGCATGATTTTTTTATCTTATTTTTTTTAAATTGAAGATTGATTACGTATGAACTCATAAATCATCTCAAATCATCCGTCTCATTACTGTAATTTTAGCGTAATCTGCGCTTCACGATAGCAAATATCAGTGTAACTACCTCGTCTAGAGAAAAAATGCACACAATCATAACATAATCACGGTAATTTTCTAAAACTTGCATGTATCATACTACGTAATATTTTGCAAATTATGCTGCATTTATCTTTTCTATTATCCTTATTATTTTCATGAAAACATCCTTATTGTATTTTATATAATTTGACTGCAAAAAAAAATATTTAGGCATAAAATTTGGCTTACATTAGATCATTAAAAAAGTAAATTCTACTTGTCAACATAAAAATAACAGATCAGCACTCAACTTACGGTACACATATTTTCGTACTTATCCAAAATCCAAATTCATTTTCAACTTTTAACTTCAGGCACACAATAAAGCTAACACTTATTTTGTATCATATTCGCACTAGCGAAGAAGCTCTTTGAATAAAGTTAAAAAAAAAAACTCAACACACAACTTGACCACTCAAAGTCACAACACATTATAACGATAACAAAATAAATAAACAAATTCATAATACTAACATTTAAACATGTAGGAAAACCCAGACCCCTAATATTCTTTTTTAACATGTTTGGAACACAGAATCTACAGATCGCCTTGGGCAGGACCCTTTAAATTTTCACTCCCATAAAAAGTCACTCAAAAATTTTATTCACAAAAAAAAATTTCACTCGCAAAAAAATTTCACTCGAAAAAAATTCACTCACAAATAATTTTCGCCAGCTCTATCGACTTAGCGCGCAAAGCTCCGACAAAAAAGTCTTTTATATAAATGTGGTGATACCAAAGTGGTGCGATGAAGTGGAAACGGCAGACCTTGGTGTCAGGGGAGACTTCTGAGGATGAGATAGGACACAGCTACTTGAGCACTTTGGTAAGTTTATATGATAGAAAATTGCCCTTTATGCTGGTTCAAGGTAACCCGCGAAATTTAGATTTTCCTTAAGAGTCTATTTTTTGGGCTACAATGTAACTTGGCTAAAGTCAGACTAGTCCAATTACGTTTGCATAATTCGACAAAATGAACGGAACAGCTGATTTTTTTTCGCGATGTCAGGGATGGTCCCATATAAAAGTTATTTAGAGTGATGAGTATTGCCAATCTTTTCATTTAGGGCCTGTTTCACCACCTATGAATAAGTTTCGAGTATCTTACTTGGCAGATAATTTCATACAAATTTTGTTCCATTTTTGAATTTATTCAGTGAGTAGTGCCTACTCGGACATTGTGAAACAGGCCCTAATTGTCGTATTGTCATATCCACAATGTATAATAATCCAGACATTTGATGATTCCAACTTTAAAGAAAGATGGTATACCTCCAATTGCCCTTCTCGTTCTTTCTGCGATAATTATTTTGGACACTCCCGCAACTCGGACAGTATAGGCCACCACCAAAATATTCTTCAATGACCAGTCATAGGACTGGTATTAGTGTAGCATAAAGGTGACATTCTTATGGAGAGCCTATGCTCTTGCTATCAATCACAATGCCGCGAATTTGACTCGGTGATAATTTCATCTCGTTAGAAGCCGTATATGCACAAAAAATTATCAAAATAGTTCAATTTGAGATCGCGTTCTCCTAATCATCAAATCAATACTTATGTAATGCACCTTAATGTATTCAAGATGATGATATGTTTTTAATTAGTGAAGCTATCAAACGGAATAATCTAATCACGTGAAACTAATCATTCATATCACTGGAGAAGCCTCGAAGGAAGTGAATCATAGCCACATTTTTAACCCTTTAATCGATTACGTTGGACAACAAATATTTTTGTGTTCTTTTCGCCTGGGTCGTTTATTGACGACCTAATAATCCATCTTGTCACCTATGGGAGTTGAAGAGTTGATGTATGTGGTTACGGTCGCAAATCATACTTTATCATCATGACTGTGTTTTGTGGACTACCCTGCTGCTAACCCCCTTTCGACTTTTTTAGGAATCGTTCGAATTGTTAATTTTTCTGTACACATTGCAGATGATAAAAACTTCTTACTAAAAATAACATAATACGAGGCATACACGTATCCTGGCATACTTGTAGTCCTAGAAAACAAAAGGCCTTTTGCGTGAGCGAAAGAACTTACTTGTGGTTTTAGTCAGTAAAAGACCAACACGCCTTCCACTCCACCCTAAAATAGGAGAAGTTATTAGATGACTTCCCGCCCTAAAAAAAATACACATATCCTTGCAGGACTATCAAAAAATCAGCTGTATCAACGAACATCCCACCAAAATCGCTACACGTGGCTACTAAAACAAGAGGTCATCGCATTTCAAATAACCTCAAGCAATAGTAACACAATTTCTGTGAAATTTGTGCCAGAGTGGCGTCCACAATTGTGTCTGAGTAGTATACGCCTGCGGGATCGCCTACGATTTCTATTAAGACTTGAGTCTATCAGCTGATGCATAGTTTACTTACGCGTAAGGAATGTGGCTGTTAGATGCCTAGACTGTTTTTATAGGTCTCATTCTTAACAAGAATGACCAATGAAAAGATGGATTAAAAAAATGTTAAGGTGGAAAATTTCATCAGATTGACTTTTCCTGCTCTTGGCCGGAGCGGGAAGGCGTGACAGACTTTAACTAACTAAAATATTCATGAAAAGATGGATGGATTTTGTGAGAAGTGATATGGAAGAACAGGGAGTTACTTAGTGATTGCGTGACGAGTGACAGGGCAGAATAGAAGAAAAAACCTGTTACGCCGACCCCAAATGAAACGGGACAAGGGCAGGAAGATGATGATGTTTCTTGACCTGGATATATGGATGTGATGTAGGGCCCTTTTTAAGTCTTGTTTTCATGATCTGAAAAGTGTTTATATTCTCATGGTTTCCAGTCTTTCGTCCTTGACATTTTAATTAAGACATATTCTATTTGCACAGAACAGTTTATCAGAACTGTTTTGTCATAGGAATTTCAGCGTAAAACAGTATGCAAACATAGAGCAGAAACCTCAAAATCGGCTTCGTCACGATTCGCACAGGTTTATTGTTTATTCACGAATCGGAAGTACTAGATACTTCCGAATCATGGCGACACAATAAACCTGTCAAGTGAGAGTCGAACTCATGCACCGAGGGCTCCGTATAAACTTTCTTATTTTATAATGTTACTTATAAAAGTTTTTTCGGTTTTTTCGTGCTAAATGGCATGGCTTCTTGCCAAATTTTGTGATTTTAGGTTAACGAGAAGTCCTCTATAGGTTTAGAGTCCCTTGCGAACCTCAAAATATGCACCATATACGGAGCATGAATATCTTTACATTGCGTTGATTTAAATATTTATTTTTTCAATGCTTCAAGTGCTAGCAGACTTGAGTATTTGATATTAATTTCGGCTTGATATAATTGGCTCCACGCATTAGAGTCTGAGTCTTGACAGACGGACAACAAAGTGATTTTATAAAGATTCCTTTTTTACTGAGTGAGGTACGAAACCCTAAAAATGTGTAAAATGATCTGAGCAATAAAATTCAAAACTGACTTTATTTTAAAGAAACTACATGACCAACAAAAAGATCTGGCCTTAGGTACCATGATTTGTTAAAATGACAGCCGTGTACTGTACAGTGTACACCCTAAGTAACCCCATCTCTTTATCCAGTTCAGTTTAGGTCATGGATGGAGGACGATAAAACAAGATGATGTTTGAATAGTTTTATTTATCGATATTATTTCTATTGCATAATAGGAATTATGAAACCGCAAGTTTCCGATGATTTTAAGAAAAATAATAATTATAAAGTCATGTGATGATGTGTGGTCGGTCACCTTTTAAAAACAAGTTAAGCCATAGTAATTAAATAGCTTTTGATCACATGATACACAATTAAATGACCATTTTTAACCATATGTTATGTGTTAATTTAATATAGATACCCAAAAAAGTTATTAATTTTACCAATAATCGGATAAGCTGCATTTAAGAAAAAACTGGATTTTCTTGATTCCTGCAAACGTAAAAGTAATTTGGAAATTTAATTGCCTTGCAGATTTATGTTTACGATTTTTTTAATGTTTTGGTAAAATCCAAAATTTTTGGTTTTTTATTTCACTTTACAGTCTTTTAATATTTCTCGTTCAATTGCTATAAAAATCACAACTGCCACAGCAAAAAAGGTATATAAGTAAATAAGACTAACATCTACATGTCCAATTATCAACTTTGCTAAAATGATTTTGATCCCTAGCAAGAAGGGGTAAATTAACTATTAAACAAGGCACCAATTGGCATTTCATAAATTGGTATGAGAAAAAGGGCGTGGTTATATCTTGTTTTTACTCAATGTGACGTCACATTTCAATATGTGCATCCTTTTTCTGTATCTTGTTAGTTTTCTCTTCTATCTTAGAAAGGATTCTAACTTACTTAATTTTGAACGTATTAGAAAAATTATTTACATATTTGTGATTTTTTAAAGAGAAATTTTGATTTACGAGAAGATGATGAGATTGATGAGAAATTTTTAAATGATAAAAAAATAGTCAAGCACCTGATCAATAGTACAAAAAGTATTTACTTATTTTTTAACCTAACCCAGTCCCTTTATACAACCTCTTTGCTACCTCAGGATCACCTTGACACAAGTTCAATAGGGTTCGAGTAAACAAAACTGGCAACTTCCAAAGTCAACATAAATATTATGGCAACCCTTTTTTTGCATACAACATAATAATAAGGATGTATTTCGTCCCTAAACCGGTTTTTTGGTGAGATTACTGTAAAAACTGGCCTTTACTGATAATTGCATGTAATTCTTTGTAGTTTGTGACAATGTTTGCTGATTGGAAAACCGGATTTACTGATTGTATAAAAAGTAATGGCGAGACCAATGTCGAAACTTTGGAAATTCGCGTCATCATTCGCGTTTCTCGTCTTCTTTTTAATTTGGTTATTATTTTGAGTGTGTGTCCACTGAAGTAGGACTGTAAGAGCAATAGCGCACTTGTCCGCACGCGACCAGCGGCCACAGGTGTGCGCGCTCTATGGTGGTTTCATACTAATGTATGCATCTCGATGGTCGCCGCGACCTGGGCCCTATCCAATAAAGCTGACAATCCGACATATATGTCAAAAAATGACAAAATTGTAGAATTGTCGCGCTTAAGCTGATTAATAAACGTGACAAATATGTCAAAAATCGACAGGTGAAATCTTGTCATATTTTTAATTTTCGTCAGTGTCGCGGCCAGTCCGCAGCGGCCAGGGCCCGCTGCGGACTGGACGCTAGTGCGCTATTGCTCTTAAGAGCTGAGGGGACCGTGAAATTGTCAATCACACTGCTCAAAACTCTCCACTCCACATCAGTGGAAATAGTGTAGAGGGACTTTCAAATAAAATAAATAAAAACGCAACTTCGAGCCGGATCAAAAACAACTGAAATCTTTATTATTATTATTAATGTATTAATGTGAGCAACCAGGCCATAGGCTTTGCCATGAAGTACCGTGTTACCCCAGTTAATAGTTTGTGGAAATCTGGCAGGCAGCCGCTCCTCGTAAAGTACTGGTATTCAGCTAAATCTGGCTTGACTGGAAGCCGACCCCAATATAGTTGGGAAAAGGCTAGGTTGATGACTAATGTGAGCAACTAGGGAAGATTTGAAAATTTAACCCCCTATAATAATGAACTTCCTAACGTTTCGTTTTTGTCAGATGCGATCGCAGTCAAGCACTAGTTTTTATCATTAAAAAAAAAAAACTTTTATGAGATGAACGTTTGTCTACAATGCCATTTTTCCTAATGGGAAATAATTTAATGGTTTGTTAATTAGACACGCTAATATTTATCTAATTAGTTAAGCATAGAATATAATACAAAGCAATTTGCACCCAAAGTATGATTTATTTGTAACATCCAAATATTTTGAATTTTGCATCTATTATTATTTAAAATATTGCTTAAATACCGAGTGTTCTACTCAACTAACAAATAGAGTAAAGTTTTCTCAATTATGCTAATTCAAAACTAATGTTAATAACAATAAAATGTCTATGAACTAGATGAGGAAAAACTATTTAACTGAAAATCCTCCAGACGTTTTGAAAGTCATGTGAGTTTGAGATCTATTATTGCAACATTCTTCTGATAACAAAAAAACAAGCCATGGGTAACGTCTTTTTGCGCCATTACTTGTTGACAATGAAACTGATATCCCAGAAATTTCACATTGACTCCGACCCATGTGCCATAAACGGAACAGCCTTATCTTAAGATTACGTTAACTTAAAAGTTAGATTTTTTCAAGAAGCTTCTTGTTCGTCAAGTCGCTACTCCAAAATCGCGAGCCGCTAGCGAGTTGGCACCTTCCGATTTCGCTCGAACGTAAAAATGTGACGTATTTTTGCGAGCGCTCGCGAGTTTTGCAGTAGCGAGATGACGAACAAGCCTTTTCTCTTCGTCTTTGATATCGGTTTTAATTAGAATACCTGTAACCACTGTGTGTGTAGTCTATAACATGATATAGTATTACTGTTTTTTATCCTTAATGATTAAATTAATAAGGGTCCCGCTTTCGCCGACTAAGGTCCGGAACCCTAAAACGGAGATAGCATGATTTGACGCAAATGCGGACGATATTGAACGTATATAACAGTTGCGATAGGTATCTAATGGGATAAACACGATGATGACGTCTTATCACCTTAAACATCGATCAAATATCCGATTCTGTAACATTAACATGACCCTACTAATAAAATATAATATCATCCTTGTACATTTTCGCAATGTCATTTCGGCTTTACTTAGTATTTAGCTTTAGTAGAACTTCATCTTGGACACTGTTGTTTTTTAGGGTTCCGTACCTCAAAAGGAAAAAACGGAACCCTTATAGGATCACTTTGTTGTCCGTCTGTCCGTCCGTCCGTCTGTCAAGACCCTTTTTCTCAGGAACGCGTGAAGGTATCAAGTTGAAATTAAAACCATATATTGAAATCCGCGGTCCCTTGAAGTTGTGCAAAAATCAAACTTGTAAGTTGACGGGAAAAAAAGATACGCCCGTTTATGTTGCAAAAAATGTACATTTCGACACTGTCAAAGGAATCAAAACTCATAGGGTGCTTCCCGTTGACCTAGAATCTTGAAATTTGGCACGAAGCAAGGTATTATAGCACTAATATCGGGAAAAGTCTGAAAACTGAAAATTTTTAGTTACGTCACAAGAAAAAAAAATTGAAAAGTCTTCAAGACTCGATTCGAGAATTAAACTGTTTTTATAGGTAGGTTGGTACGAAACCCTCAGTGCGCGAGTCCGACTCGCACTTGCCCGGTTTTTTTTTTATTGATAATCATTTATTTATTTATTTAACTCTTCATGCACACGAGAGTACAGAGACGGACTTAATGCCTTGTGGCATTCATCATCATGCAATCAGTCATGCGTTTGACTACACTCGACCTTTGAATGGGTAGCTCAATAAACCGATAAAGACCAAACCTGAGTCGAGGGCGCATTGTGTTCCACGCATTAGCATTATCAGCCTTGTAATGTTCCCACTATTGGGACTCAGGCCTCCTCTCTAGGAAAGGGGGCTATAATCCACCGCGCGGGCCCAGTGCGGATTGGCGGATGTCACATGTCTTCGAATCTTTGGTTCTAGATCATGCCGGTTACCTCACGATGTTTTCCTTCACCGTTTTGAGAACACCGTGTTCCACGCTTGCCTCAAAAAACGACAAATTGCCGATTAGGTACGGTAACCGGAAATTGTCCCCTACGGTAATCTCGCAGTAAGCGAGCCAGAGTTTCGCCGTAGGCAGCACACGGTGATCCCCACAGTGGTGACACTCGGGTGTTTCTTCCGACTGCATCCGATAGAGGTTACTTCTGAAGTAATCATGTCCCCCCACTGCCTTATAATGTTCCCACTGCTGGGACTCAGACCTCCTCTCTTGGACAGGGAATGGGCCATAATCCACCGCGCGAATTGGTTGATGTCACATGTCTTCGAATTTTTGGTTCTAGTTCATGTCGGTTTTCTCACGATGTTTTCCTTCACCGTTTTGAGAGCTGTGGTGATGAAATAAATTACACAAAGTAATGCGCCTGACCGGGTTTGAACCCGTGACCTACAACTTGCAAGTCGGGGCAGTTTCCACTGGGCCACCACTGCTCCGATGAGGACAAACTTTGAAGTTTGTCCTTCTCACGTTGAGGTGAGGACGCCAAGGAGCCTCTCTTCTCACTCCTCAAAGAGGGTACTTGCCGCGAACAGTCCTTACCATGACGTAAGAATGTTTAACTACGATCAGTATACACTAATGTGGCCGTTTGAAGTGGCAACACTAATTATTCATTGTCGATGATTAGCGCGCGATCATGTGCTGATTGTTATTTCGTGTCGCTCGCCAATTTGAGTGTGGAGTGCGAATGCCAGGGTTGGCACTGCCAAGTTTCTTTTACCAATAAAAATGAGAATTTTAGTAAAAAAAACAGTTGGCTGAAACTCCTTTCACAAACTGGGACGTTAATATTAGCTTATTTATTTATATGAAGAAGCCTACTTCCAAGCTAAATCACTGCAAGGAAAAAAAAAAGATTTTTTCAAACCTCCTAAGGGAATGAAAAGAGGGTTTTTTTTTATATCACATAATCCAGTGCTTGACTACAATCCCACCTGATGGTAAGCAGTGATACAGGCGTTGATGGTGAGGCGCACTAGTTTATTAAGAGCCTATTCACGGTGAAACCTACTTTCATGCGGGCAGTCTTTATACTTTTTCATATACCTTATAAAGTAAAATTAATCCTTGATGTAAGCGGCGAAACTCGAATGTTTATTATGATATATAAAAATAATTTATTGATCAAAATTTAATGAAGACAATAAACATTTTACAACGTACATTTCGAGTGTAATACTTTAAATGATCTTTTTGGCCAGTCTTGGTAGCAATAAAACCATACTAAGTTATTATTTGGAACATAATTTAATGTGATATGGCAACCCTGAAAATCTCTACAGGTCAAGTTTGTACTTACAGCAAAATTTAAATTCATTTATTAATTTTCTGAATACAGGGTATAATGGTCTTATATAGTTGTATAATAAACATTATGCTCTATCCTATGTTCCCCCGAAAGGCATATAAACCAGTCACAATATTGATGATGTCAATATACACTATTAAAATTAAATTAACTGTAAAAATGTACAAAATTAGGTACATAAAAAAAACTATGTCTGCAAACGAAAATTGAAATAGAACAATTCAAAAATAGTACAAAAACATAGAACAATGGTAGCAATTTTAGAGTTGTCAAAATTAAACCAATTAAAATAATACATTAAGTATTATTTTAATTGGTTTTGAAGCCAGGAAAAAATGCTTTCAACTAGTACATTTATAAACAACCACATAAAAAAATAAAATCTTTACTCTATTATAATGTATGATGTATAGATAGATACATATCTGCTTACCCTTTCAAGGAATCAACCTTGTATACAAAGTTTCTGAACTTTTATCTTCAAACATAAATAAATAAAATATTGACCAAGGCAATCCCCCGTATTTATCAGAAGTTTATTCCCTTATAGTATAACTCGTAGTATATAGTATATAAGTATGACGCGCGACTTTAATGTTATGATATTGTTAATAACAATAACACATTAATAACATCATATGACTGTTATCTTCAGGGAAAGTGATTGTTACGAATCAAAGTGCAAGAATGCACTTTGTTTATAGTTAACTGACTTCTGCCCGTCCCAAGCAGCAAAAACTAGTACTATAAAAAACCATAGAACGTTTTGTAAAAATCTGTCCTTGGTCCTATAAAACCCCAAAGAACGTATCTTTTATTCGGAAGTGGCGCATTTACATCTCTGTTCAGTGATAAAATAATTTTATTGCTGTGTTCATAATGACGAAACAGTCCAATAAAATCTATGTAATAGTGATGCAGGTCTCAAAATAGTGATGTACTGGCTACTGTGGGTCCTTTTATAGTACTTTTTCGTACTATACAAGAGTTTAGATTCCTTTACGTCACTTTTTCATTCACCATTCATTATTTTACATTTGTGATAGTGCAAAAAATAATTAAAATAATTTTACAAAAGGATACAAGCAATCTGAGGTGAATAAGATTTTATTTTGTTATTATAATATTAGTCTATTACGGTGGAAATGATGTGCGACTGCAGGTTTACTGATAAACTAGGGATAGGTTTACCATGAATTTAAAGTGCCCCCCTCGAATTGTTGAGTTTTTACTAAAAATTTTATCATATAAAGTGATTTCGATATTCTAAGAGCCATTATAGTACTTGCTGTGATAATGTTTTCACTGTCACTCATCGTGGATTCAACCTAAAATTGGGGTTCTGTGTGAGCATGACTGAATACTTATATAAATTGTAAACAGTGTTTATTTTTATTTTTTTCTGAAGACCATAAGTAATGAAAAAAAGAACGGAATTATAAACTGTTTACTGACGAATAGTATGAATTAATCATGTAAACAGTTATAATTAATATTATAATATAATAAATATTATAATTAATGGCCCAATTTTTCACGCCGTCACGAAATTGTTGGTCTTTTTCGAATGTTGAAGATTCAGGAAAATTGCTGAAGTATAGACTCTCTTCAGAAATAATATCTTCGTAAGACACATTTTGTACGGAACCGTTTCCCACATTTGTAATTCCAACTTGATTTTGGCTACTATCATTGCTTTGATTGTTTGATGATGACGAAATTACTTTTTTAAAACGTCTATTAATTTCTCTTCTGTAAGTTCCACTGGATTTATATCTTTTCCAATTCTTTAAATCCATGTTTTTGCTTTTAGGTTAGAATGCACGTCGCATTAATTCCGTATTAAAATGTCTGAATATTGTTGTAAAAGCAAGCCAAGAATCCTTTTTGAGACTTAGCTGTCATTTAATAGAAACATTTATCTACATGTATGTGCCACTTTTGCGTCAGTATAGTGATAGATACCCATTTATAATACCAAGAAGCGCACTGCTAGGCACCAAAAAAGTTGTTATCCAATAATTCGGCTCTATTATAGTGTCTGTGTGATATGCTTATCGATAAAATTATAATATGCATTTAAAAACTATTATAATACCCTTACGTTCTATTAGCGTGCAGTGAAATTAGACTACATCACAAAAACACTCTATTGAAAAATCTTTGTAATTACTAACGCACACGTACTATAGCAGCGATCTGAATATCCACAATATCACAATATCGCCCTGTAGTTGAATGTTCATCACTGCTATAACGAAACTACTATTGTAGTTCGTTTGGAACCCTTATTGCGTTAATCAGGCAAATAAAGGCACCTGTTAACAATTTTATAGAGCAATATTACTATGTACTAGTTATATTAAAACTTGCTACAGTACTTAACTATAACGGTTGTATAAAATGGCGTAGTAAACGTTTACATTATTTGTTTATAGGTATTTTTAGCTCTCTAAGCATTTAGAGCAATAATGTACTGTCGAACGCTTTTATACAACACTGTGGCACCGCTAAAACCTCAATAAATCGTTTATAGAGCTTTTTAGAATTATAAGTTGAAATAATAGGACTGAATTGCTGGTTGGGGTGGCTTTATCTGAAAATTATCTTAAGGGAACATAGGCACTTTCGGGATAAAAATTATCCAATATGCTATCCCGGATTCCGTGTACCAAATATACAAACAAGTCTATGAAACCTAGCCACAAACTTTCACCATTATAATTATAAGGATGGATTATTTATTAGATGTAAGACATATATTACTTAGGGCCTGTTTCACAATGTCCGAGTAGGCACTACTCACTGAATAAATTCAAAAATTTGACAGAATTTGTATGAAATTATCTGTCAAGTAAGATACTCGAAACTTAATCATAGGTGGTGAAATAGGCCCTAAGCGTGTTATCAGAATCAATAACATGTGTTTCACGCTAATGTTTTTGTAGGGAGGGATATCATCATTCCAAGACGGCCACTGTTGGACATAGGCCTTCCCCAAGTGTCGCCATAACGACTGGCCCTCTCTCTCGTCGTCTCGCATCCTTTGGATTTCTGCGACCCTCGCCAAGTCATTGTTCTACTTTGTGGGAGGCCTGCCAACGTCAGAACCTTTCGATCCCATCGACCATCTTTTCTGCGAGCAATATGCCCTGCCCACTGCCGCTTAAATCTACGATTTTTTCGGCCTAGTAACCTTGGCTCTCGTCCTTAAAACAATTACGATAAAATAAATAATCATTGTAAGTTAATTATCCAAAACATTGAACACGATAACGAACAAATATAAACAATCAATATACACACAATCACATGACAGTGTATTTACATACAAATACAGACAGTTTCCTACAATCGTGCGAGCGCCTTGGATCGGACTTGATCTAAATAACGGACAAATGATTGCCGATGACTTTATTATGGTTCGCTTATGTATAACTTGACGGAAGTCGTGACTAAGGCTTAGGTATATAGTAACCATGTGTGTTGTCTTGGCAAGGAGAGTTGGACGTATGTACAGAAAAACAGTTTTTTTGGGCCAAAAGTCTTTACATAATTTGATAACACAGTTATTCTTAGACATAACGAGTGCTAAAAAATGATATTTCATAATTCGCCCCTTAATGGGATAAAACTGGGTTCCTAAGTTTGTATGAAGAAATCTTTAAAAGAAAAACTTTTACGCGGGCGCAGCCGCGGGCAGAAGTTAGTAATTAATTTAATATTTATTTTAAATACGATTTTTAGACACATACAGTTTTTAGAAACTAAAACTGACTGACCTTTCAAACCAATGTAGTGGTTTTTTGGGGCTTAGTTTATAATTTTGCTTACTTACCATTTTTTAATAAAATAAATAGAAATTCAGCCGCATCCAGTTAGACTGGAAGCCGACCGAAAACTAGTGATAACATGATTACTAAGTTACTAGTGATACATTACTAAAAAAAAACACTTTTGGTCCTACAGTTGCCCTTTACATTCCAGGACCTTAATCAAAATCAAATTAACACACTTTCACTCCTCTTTAAGAATAAAAAAATACCGAATCAAAAAAAGTATTTCATTTTTTACATGGTAACCCCGTTTAAACCAACCCAATGTCTTCTCACTATATCCTCAAGCAAAAAAATCTATAAACAACATCTTTATGGCATTTTTGGAACTTAACCTGAATTTTGACTTCAAACGGTCTTCAGATGTTAAGAACTGATGTTATCTGCTTACCTTCAAACCCACGCAGGATATATAATGCACATTATGTTGTATTTATTGATAAGGTAAATACTCTTTTTGCTACAATGAAGATTATTTTGTTCAGTGATCTTGAAAGTAACATGAATTTTATCCTAATTGCCTATTTTTTGCATTACGTATCTCGAAAGGAAAAAACGGAATCCCTATAGGACCACTTTCTTTTTTAAGCAAACTTTACCCCACACTAGGAATTACTCCTACTCGTATATCGAGCTGCGTTTACAGTCATATAAACTCTCATCAGACCTATCAATACGCTCATACAATTTTTTCCGTACGGGAATCGAACCCGCGACACGTAGCGTAGCAAATATATTTAATGTCTTTGGTAGCAATCAACCACTACCACCAAACGACCAAACGTGTCGCCAGTACAATG
The DNA here is from genome assembly GCA_030763345.1 of Mythimna separata. Taxonomy (NCBI): domain Eukaryota; kingdom Metazoa; phylum Arthropoda; class Insecta; order Lepidoptera; family Noctuidae; genus Mythimna; species Mythimna separata. The sequence continues at coordinate 13,630,709 of CM061192.1, forward strand.
ATGAAAATCTAGTAGTCGGTTTTATCTGACATCTATCAGTAAATATCTGTCAAGCCCTCTCGCTCCACCTAAGAGCGGAAGAAGTTATATCGATGAATTCCCACCTTAAAAAAAACCCTAATCCCACCCTGTTATTTCGCGACGAAAACCTTCAACATTTAACACCGGCAAAAAAAAAACTAGATATAAACAGAAGGCAAGAAAACCGCTTCAAACAGGTAAAAATATCTTGTAAACGATAAATTAACTTATAATTGGCATTTTTCTTTGACAATAAGACACTTTACTGGACTCGATTAGCACTAAAAACGTTTATTACAATAATTCTTAAGTATTGTTTAACCGGAAAAAGAGAAACTTAGTTTTTCTTTATGTGATTTTCTAAGTAACTTAGCAACAAACAGCATTGAACAGAGAAAAACTGAGATTTCAATTGTGACACACGTCAAAATATTAGCAGATTGAGTTATTTATAGAGTAACTGCTGCCAGCATCTTCGCCCGCATAGCATAGCATAGCATTAGCCTTATAATGTTCCCACTGCTGGGACTCAAGCCTCCTCTCTAGGAGAGGGGATCTTCGCCCGCGTGATAATAGAAAATTTTCCCAAGGGAATCAAACTCCCAGAACAAACTCAAAGAGATGTTAGCAAACTGTAGGGGCCCAGCATGGTCGAAGCCCACTGGGGCCCTGGGTTGCACGATAGAGAACCCCGGGGCCCTGGAACGAAGGAAAAGAAGAAACAGGAGTGGGTTTTAGTCAGCAAAAGTCTTACACAATAAACTTGTGCGCCTCACCATCAACGATTGCATCACTGCTTACCATCAGGTGGGATTGCAGTCAAGCACTAGTTTATGGTATATATAAAAAAACACACCTTCCCGCTCCACCCTAATACGGGAGATAAATGATATTTATTTTGCCAATAAGTTTTTTCAAAAACACTTACACGTCATTTTTTTTGTCAATCTAGCTCAAGCTAGATCCTTCGATGATTTCCCAATAAAAAAAAAAACTCAGAATAAAACGTACCCTATGTGCTATTCCAGTACTTGCCATAAGTCTTCCGTATTCGAACAGACATATATCTCAAAAATGTCCTAAAGGCGATACGGACGTCCTTAAGGAATAAGGAACCCATTGAGCTAGTTAAGATTGTCTAAACAGGATAGCTGAGCGGTAGACCGTAATGACGATGATCGTCCGCACGCGATCTCTAAAGGTTAATGCCAATGTAACACCTGGTACCCAGCAGCAGTAGCGTACTTAACCAGTCTTTTGTTTGCCCGGTTTGAATTTATTTATCTGGCTCTTTAATTTTTTTTAATACCTACACTTACTTGAAAATCCGCTGTTATCCTACCGCTTTTATGCGCGCAATTGACTGTTTTTCGCACTAGTGCGGAAAAGTGCGCTTATTCGCCCTACCACAATGTTATTACATTTATCTTTTAGCTAGGGGCGCGTTGACTCCTACGAGTCACGCGTCAACCCTCGTTTATTAATGTCTTCGTATTGTATCCTGAAGCGCTCGGTTGCATAACACCCTAGCCGAGGCTCAGGTGAATACCGCCTTGTTCACAATTTCAAACTTTCTCCACTTGTACCAAAAAGCAAAAGAAAGGAACAAATAAAAGTGAAAAAGAAAGAAAAATAGAAGAGTGAAATGAAAATGCATGAATGAAATGATGTTTTTAATTTTAACCTTTGCCGTTGGCAACTTGCCGCTTGTGTGTATGAGCTGGTATTATATCATCATCATCATATCAGCCGAAAGACGTCCACTGCTGGACATAAGCCTCCCCCAAGCATCGCCACAGCGACCGGTCCTGTGCGTCTCGCATCTCTGGTATTATATGTATGCTATTAACTATCAAACTTTGGATCATCAAGAGTTGAACCTGTTTTGATATGGTGCTCAAATAGTGGCGTAAAAATTTACGCCACTATTTGAGCACCACTGACACTGCCCTAGTTACGGCCCTGCACAACTATAATCAACTAGCCTAGTTCAATAGAAACCGTTATCAATAGTTATGCTTTAGATCTTCGGTAAAACATCATTTCTTTTATTGATGGTTTTAAGTGTCCGTTAAAAGAGTGTTATGACAGTTTTTATTTAAGTGATATTGTAGTGCAATTTCTTGGTTGTGATTGTGGTTTTAATTTTATAATTATTTTGATGGAAGTCATGAAGGAATATAGACATTCTGATACACAGGTAAGGTTTTTAGTCTGTAGCTAAAGTAAACAAATTTTTTTTTTATCATTATCAGCCTTGTAATGTTCCCACTGATGGGACTCAGACCTCCTCTCCAGGAGAGGGAAACAGCAATAAATCTTTTGAATCTGTTTATTGATTGAGTGATTAAGTTCCTATTTTAATTGGGAAAATCTTATGACTTTTTAAATTTTTCGTTTGTTAAGTATTTGATGGTGTACGGGTTGAAATCAAAAGAAAGATAGATTAAAACGTTTATTCGTGTCTCCAGCAATCGTATAAACTAAAAACACATAATGAAAAATGAAAATAATAGCCTGGGCGAGGTCAAAAAGCCACCTAAATCATATGCTACAATGTTTAAAACAGTAAATAACGTAGCACTGGTATAGGTAGGTATTAAGATAATGATAGAGATACTTCTTAATAGTAATAAATAAATAATAATAAAATAATAAAATTTTATTCAAAATACAATGTTTACAAAAATTAACATAAGCCTTCAGTAAAACAATTATCTATAACATTATTTTGCATAAGAATAAAGTAAATCTAATATAATATTAAAGGTGCAATGAATACGGTTCGAAATTGCAATAGTTAATAACGGACCACCCGAGCTAGGTTAATTTAAACCTGTGTTTCAGGCCATCGCATTACTTTTAAAATTAATTTCTTTGTAAAATATTTAAAATGACTACTGAACTAACTATTATAAAAATATAGTCTATGTTTAAAAACTATGAAAATAAGCTTATGGTACAATAAAACTTAAGAATATATCTATGAAATTATACAAAAATAAACAATAACGAGGGGATCAGTTAACTTATGGTACAATAATACCTAAATCTATGTCTATAAAATTATACAAAATAAATAATAATGAGGGAATCAGATAACATTATGTCAATATTTCCAGAAGTTGTTCTGTGTCTGTGTAATTGAGTATCACTAAATGTTCCGATAACATCTTACTACATTCTTTATACCTTACATTATAGATGCTTAGTACCTTGTTGAGCCTATTGTATAGAAAAGGTCCCAAGAACACGTAAAAGCGTTTAGCAAAAGCATGTTTAGTTTGAGGCTTTATGCAAACCGAGTCCTTCCTTCTCCTGTCAGAAGGTACAGGGACAAAAGGAAGTACAGAATGCTGGTGTAGTACTACGTTTAAAATAAATAATTGTCGTACTGTAAGTACATTACATGCTGTGTAGAGTTCGTGCGTAGGAAATCTAAAAGGGCGAAATGTAGCGACCTTGAGAATTGCTCTTTGAGCACGCTCTAACGGGAGTAAAATTGTTTTAGCCGCTCCACCCCAGGAAGTTATGCAATATGTAAGAATGGATTGACACAAAGCTAAATAGACCTGTTTAATTAATTTGTAATCGGCTACGTTTCGCAAATTTTTAAAAACATATATTAGTTTGCGAACTCTCGTACACAATAGCTCGATATGTTTACGGAAATTTAGATTTGTGTCAATCGTGACACCTAGATATTTTACATGGTCAGCTTTAACTAAAGTCGGGCAAGTGCATGCAGTGTCAGCATACGTGCAGTTATGCGCGTGAATATTTAGGTTAGTAAGCGATATGTTAGCATTTCTCATTGTAAATAAAATGTAATTTGTTTTATCTGCGTTTAATGATAGGAGATTCTTCTGGAGCCAGTTAGACACAATGTTAAAACCATTTTGAGCATATTCATAAACCTCAACTCTTGACCTACCTGAAAACAATAAAGCGGTATCATCTGCATATGACATTATAACACCATTTTGGAGCGACAGGCTGCATAGTTCATTAATGTAGATTAAAAATAAGGTGGGCCCCAAAATGCTACCTTGCGGTATACCAAAAGAACTATTTTTTAGATCCGAACTGGTATACTGGCCTATTTTTAGGCATTGATGACGATCGCTGATAATAGTATAACTGACGAGGATGCTAGATTAAGAACAAAGACTCCAGATCCTTACAAATCAAGCCGGCAAGAAAAAACCAAGAAGTAACCAATCTGAGTACAAAACCTCTTTAGAAAGCGGACCCTTTTCTTGAGGTAAGAAATCATCTAATAACTTGTTGGAACGAGAGAGAGTGTCAGGATATTACTAATTAAAATTCATATATGTTCCGTTAGTCTAACCCCAAGTGTCCATACACCTGCACTTAGGGATTTAATGAGTGCTACTGATGCTGCATTTAACGTAGCCTACTGGGCATAAATAATTTAACGAGTTTACCATCAATTTAAAAAAAAGACGAAGCTGCTACTCTTTCGAATAATCCTGTAGCCTTGCAAGTAGAAACAAGACCCTATAATGATTCCATACAAGGATGTCCACCTATAGAGAATCATCCAATAAGGATCTATCTTAATAGATAGGATAGGATAGGAGATCTATCTTTATAATCCTCTTGTTCCGCAGGCTTGCAAGCAGAAACATGACCCTTATTATGATTCTAGACAAGGATATCCAGTTATAGAGAATCCTTTAGAGAGGCTATATCTTTATAGTCTTCTTGTTCTGCAGGCTTGCAAGCTGAAAGCTGACCCTCATAATGCTTCTTCTAGACAATAAAGGATAATTTCCAATGATGGAGTATATACCAGACAAGGATATCCAGTTATAGAGAATCATCCACTAAGGCTATATCGTTACCCCTTGAAACGAAACACCAACAAATGGGCAGCCATTCTCTGCTGTCGCCACTTCACGCGAGCCACTTGCCATAATTGTGAAATTTACTTCATCAGACGGTATTTCCTTCCTCCCACTTGCGGCGCAATTGCGTAATGGCCGCGAATTAGTCCAGGTGTTGTGTTTAACGCTTTGCAACTTGATGCCCAGGATGTGGGCTGTCCGGTGGTAACTAAGCTTAGGTAGGTACAGTCCTCTGCTCTGTAAAGGCTTCCTAAGACGACAGTGTTCTAGTTTGTCCGAAAAAATTCTGAAGCCTGAAAAATTTCGTAGAAGTTAAAAAGAAAGAAACAAATTAAAAAAATTGGCACACAGAGATACACACAGTGTAGTAACAAAATGTTAAAAATTGAGATTCAATAAACACAAACACATTGTGTGTCTCACGGTTGCACCAAATATTTCCCAGTTCATCAAAAGTGCCAGGCATCTACATATTAGTTGTCTGATGCTGGTTTTCAAATGAGCCTTGAAGAATGTGACTTTAATCTTCCTGGAGTTTAATTTTCTATAGATTTTTATTCTTTTCCAGTTTTCAAAATTCTGATTAGGAACAGTGTAAGTAGCGCACTTTAAGACCATTCTAACTTCATTTGTACGTCATTTAACTAAAGGCTAAATTGTAAACAGTAAAATATCGTAGTCTCATCGATGTTTATACCAAGCCCTGTGAAGGAGGGCGCGGAACGAGGAGACTAGTGGTAACTCAGTGAGCAGTGGTAATGGTCTTAGGAGATTTACCCAGGCGCATTACTTTGTGTGATTCATTTTATCACCGCTGCTCTTAAAAAGGTGAAGGAAAACATCGTGGGAATCGAACTAGCACCTAGAATTAAAAATATATGACACCCACCATTCCGCACTGCGCCCGCGTGGCGGATTGTGCCCCATCCCATTCCCTCGCCTAGAGAGGAGTCCCAGTAATGGGAATATCATAAAGCTGATTATGCTGTACCTCTAAAAAAGTAATCTCAAGACTGTTCTGACTGTGCAGCTATTTTGATTGTCGACTTTAGAGAGGTCTAAAGCCCTATCAAAACAAAAGCTAACATTCTTGTCCAAGTACTGTGTATGTTTAGTAACTTGATCTCCTAGCCTCCTAGGTGGTTATCTTGGTATCATAGCGTCCGGTTATCTCCACAACTGTTGCTAATGTAATTGTGTCAGTTAAATTAAGCTGCTTCCCTGACTGTGGGAACTAGGTACGGAGAAGAATTTGTTTCTGACAAAGAAAAGATTACTTAGCTTGGTTTCTTCCTATTTTAGCGATCACTGGTTTTTCTTCTTATTTTCGAGTCAATAGTAAACTTCTGAAGTATTCCTGTTTACCTAGTAGTAACCAATACAAAATACCAATCCAAAATACATATCGGTGCGAGACAAGAATAGCTTGGGTGCCGAAAAACTTGGTGCCGAAGCAGGAATACTTTAAATTGCCACATTTGAATTTCGCGGGCTTTTTTTGGCGAGAAATCTTGGCGCTTCACCCTTTAGTTCATTCGATGTGACCGACTTAAGATCACATCGAATGAACTAACAAACTAAAGTGTGACTAGTTCGCCCGATGTACATTGGTCTGAAAAGCACTGATCTCTGCTGTCATTTTTAAACCATAGACCAATGTTTCCTGATGCCTTGTCGTCAACGGCGCGTAGTGATTTACGTCACCACTTGGGCTTCCTAGGGCCGCAGGGAATTGCTGAAAAGGAAACCATGGTCCTAGAACACAAAGGAAAACTTATGGACACCGATATGGTTTGAGTCATTAAAATTTTGACACGATAGAGCGGGAGAATTCATTGAATAATTTCCCACTTCAAAAAAAAAGACTATTAGGGCAAGAGAACGTTGGATGATTATTTCGGGTGACAGACATAAAAGCTGTTCCTGATATATTTAATGTGGGTAGATACAAATTACTAAAGTAATTTAAAACCAAGGCCGTCCATAATTATGTGTAGGTATTATCAAGTAATAATAGATACAAAATTAGAAATCCAAGGATATCTTCACCATCACTTTGTGGTCAGCATTATTTAGATTTTACTAGATACAGTGCGAACAATAAATCTTTGCAAAACCGCAGTAATCAATATCTTAGAAGTAAAACTACGCAGTAGTACATATTTATAAGCTATTAGCTTTTCCCCGTGGCTTTGCTCGCGTTAACTTAGACTTTAACTATCAATCCAGGAGGTTTATCGTTGTAGCAAGCATTATTCTACTTGCCTAACTTTAGGAATTATTAAACACCATTTTTTTTTGCGAATAAATCAGCTTAAATTAATCAGTTTTTTATCTCAGGTAGTTTGAGATAATTCCGCTAGAGGTCAAAATAAGGTTACAAAAGAAAAAAAAACCTTGATATAAATCAGAAAAATAAGTGCAAGACTTGAAAAAAGATTTAATGAAGTTTGTGTCAGTAGAATCACAGGGTTCTTTTACTTTGGACATTATGATTGGACACAACATGGTCTACCTATGTGTTGAATTTTATTCAAATCCATTTAGCAGATTGAACGTGAAGGAGTAACAAACGCACATACACACAAAGTTTCGCTCATATAATGTTAGTGTGATGAACTAGAAGTTATTGGTTGGTTGGTGTTCACCACACGCGTAATACAGAGGCTAGCTGATCAACCATATGTGTAAGTAATGACAAACCAAGTTTCTAGTCTAGTTGGCCGTCTAGTCGTATAAACCAACTGCGGGTTCGACACTGCGTAGGGTTATAAAAATTAGACTGGTTAAAAAAGTTCTTTTTAGGGTTCTGTGCCGAAAGGGTAAAAATTCGACCTTATTACTAAGACTCCTCTGTCTGTTTGGCACCAGGCTGTATCTCATGAAGCGTGATAGACAGTTGAAATTTTAATCTATATCTATACTTCTATACTAATATTTTAAAGAGGTAAAATTTGTAAGTTTGTAAGTTTCGGAACTACTCGTCCGATTTGAAAAAATTCTTTCAGTGTTAGACAGCCCATTTATCGAGGAATGCTATAGGCTATATACCATTACGCTACGACCCACGGGAGCGGAGCAGTAACGAAAAATGCGGGTGAAACCGCAGGGGACAGCTAGTATTATATAAAGTGGTGGTATAACATTGTACCACCGATAGACATTTTGCGAAGGAGATGTTTTTCAAATAAGACTTTACTTCGTCTCCAACAGGTTCAGTTATAGGACTAGCCCATGTAATTTCTGGCTATTTAAAACTCTTCAACTTTAATTTCTTAATTACCCAAGATGGTCAGCTAATGCTTCCTTATCTGATGGCAAGTCACGGAAACCATATATTTCCTTGTGCTATTAGCTGATTTTCACAACTAGATTGTTCTGTAGTTATTAATAGGAGTCTAGAAGGATGAAATTACAGGCAGTACTTATATGTTGTTAGGTAGTCTATATCTTCTTGCTTTTTAGGGATCTATACCCGAGAGTTGCCAACGGGACCCTACTTCAACCTAGCCTTTTTCCCAGCTATATTGGGGTCGGCTTCTAGTCAAGCCGGATTTAGCTGAATACCAGTATTTTACGAGGAGCGGCTGCTTACCAGACCCTACTATTGCGTTTACGGGATATTGCGTTAGTACGTTCGTTTGTTCTCTCTGTGTCTGTCAATCTGTCAGCAAGCTGTATCTCATAGACAATAAAAAAACAATGATGACTGAGATGGGTGCAGATTTTATTTTAACTGTTCTAAAATCTATCAGTTCTATACAAGCCCGCTCATACTCAGATTTTTGCGAAAATGCATACCTACTTGCTGCATGCTGCTTTTCTGAAATAGCAGAAAGGTTAGAAAAAAAGTCCCTGAAATTGGTGAGATGAGACCTAGAATGACCTAGAGTTTGCTTGGTTCGCTATTTTATTTGATATTAACCAAACGAGATTTATTCGTACCGGGTCAAAGAATTGATTTCACAGCGCTGAGACCCTGACAGGCTAAGACGAAAAATGCCATACTTTTGCCCTATTCCTGACCAAATGTTTGTGGGCCCATGCTAACAAATATTGTGCCAAGCAGGAATTGAACTCGCTACACAAACGCAGCAACCAATCGCTCCAACATGTCGTCGATCGTCAAAATGAGCCTACTTACTTAAATACTAATGACGGAATCATTATTTTTATAGCCTAGCACTAATTTTAACGTCTCACCTTATCGAAACAGATAAAATCTGCATTTTTGCAAAAATGCCGATACTTAACCAAACGTGCCTGAACGTCATGCGATACATTTTCATAATATACACATAAAAACATTATTATTTACATATGTATGTGATTGCAGCCATTATACAGATTGTTAGCTATCTAGGATAACTCGTGGTTCAACGAGGACAGGCGTTTTGAAGAATGTCCTCATCATTCTTCGTTTGTTAATGATATAAGAATAGGTGCTGTTCTTAGCAAGGTTGATGGCTGTACTTCTAGTAATGTATCTGTTGTCTTAGTCTAGCACTTATAGGTACAAGCTCTGCTTAGTTTGGGACTAGATGACATTGTGTGAAAGTTGTGGAATAATTATTATAATTTCGTTGATCAGTTTCTTTACTTATTTTTAAATAGGTCCTAAAATATACCTTCATAAAAAATACAGTTATTATTATTAGACATTGTGGAAGATGACTAGAAAATGCGTTAGATGCATTGCTGGCAGTCCTACCAGTCCTACTACAAATAATCAAAAAAAATAAATCCCTTTTTTGAGAGTAGACAATTATCAAATTCTCTTGCTCTGGATAGAGCGACAGACTTTTCTAGGACCCAGTAGCTGTCTACTCCTTGAAAACACTGATCAGTACGGGCTTAACTTAGTTTTCACCCTTAGTTTTGGCCCAGTAACTGTCCTTCACAGACTGACTATACGGGCCTTAGTAGCCTGAAAATAATAATAATAATTATTATTATTTCCTGTCTTGTTATCTAAGCCCCGTGTGGAACAGACCTTAGTCTAAGTCTGTGACTATAATGATTTATCTGTGTCAATTGAGTCGTGAGACCGGTTACGTACGATTCTGTAATTGTGCGAAGATGTGTGAGATTTAATTATTGAGATTACGATCTTAATCACTTTCCTTGATGTATGCTGATGTGGATTTTATACTAATTCAACCGTAAGTTGTTAGAAGTCAGATGTTGGCGTAGGATTCCTGACAGTTTGGTTTCTTGTAACTGTATATCTCGATCGATTATATATTTTATGTATAATCGATCTCCAAAATCACATGAGTACCTATGATGCCTTGTGGGACTCCATAGCTGAAATTAAGTACGTTCGCCTTTGTGAAAAAATGTTTTATTATCTCGAAGAATATACGTAGGTAAAGACTTAAAGGGCAAAAATATACACCGTCACATTTACATATTGTGTTATGTATATAGACTATATCCATGAACACACAAACGCATACAGGCCTACCAACACCGCTATCAGCGACAAATATGTGAGAATCAGTGCTCTCGATAATCTTAATCTGTGCAAACTTTAGCTCGAAGGTTAATTCACGTGATTGTCTGCGTAAGCCTTATCTTAGCCGTTCATCCTTCCGCACACACACTGTTTGGAATTCCAGTGTAAACAGTAGCGGCTACCTTTTTATTGTACACTAGTGTAGGTAAGTAAACTCGTGTATTTGTGTCAGGGTTTAGGAAAATTGGTATTCTTTTATAGTAGCTTTCATGGCAGTATGTGTAGGAAAATGACTGAAAAAGCTAGTAAGTAACTACGTAATTCCCTATTAATATAACATCAGGAATGAAACTCCAAAAATGTGATTTGTTTTTCACATAAATAAGATCACTGTCTTCAAAACTAGGAAACTATCCTGTATCTTGAACAATAGTAGGTATACTAACTAACGTAATTGGCCTTTGGCCGTGTTATGTTAAAGTAAATAAATAAATACATACTTTCAATTCTTTGATAGTTTTATCTAGCTTTTACCAGCGGCTTCGCGCGCGTGAAAGTAGATTTTCTCAAACAAATTTTGGGACCCGTTTCATTCAATTTGGATTAAACGACGGTCAGACGGGTTTGTGGGACTTACGCTGTTCTGAATACCTCCATGTCCTCCATAATTAATTACAAAACTTCTCATACATTTTATTTCTTTTTACCACAAAACCAAAAAAAATAAAACTAGACACAACCGCGCCAATGACTCAATCCAGTCAAAAAAAAATCATAAATAAAACAAAAAACTCGTTTAAAATTCATGAATAAGCTCCGTGTTGCATAACAAACAAGTCGCTAAACTAGTTGCAGCAAGGTTATAAGAAAACTGCAACTTTGCGCGTGCGCACGTGACGTCACGAGCCGTGTCACTGACCCCAGCGGAAAGCTCGAGTACACTTGCAACCCTGACCAGAAAACAGCACTGGTTTATGGGTATGACAACCCTGATTATGTTACCAAGAAAGAAAGAAAGAAAGATTATTTATTTGTCAAACATGCGTTTACATAAACTGACAAGGCAGACATGCAAGGTATTAAGATCATGTTTTGTAGTGAGCGTCCATCTTTTGCCAAAAGCGGCGTACAAATTGCCAAGTACCAAAAAAAAAACCAAAAAAAGTACCAAGTTTTTAAAAAAAAAGGTTTTTATTTACTAAATGATATATAGTATACTGCCAGCGACTTCCCTCGCATGAAAGTAGGTTTCTACATATATACAAACATTCAAATCCAGGTTTTACTTCTTAGACGTGAATTTTGAAAAATCCTCTCTTAGTGCGCCTACGTCATAAAAAGAAACCTTGTGTAAAATTTCACACTCCTACTCCTAGTAGTTTCGGTTATGTGTTAGCACGTCAGTCAGTCGGTTCCTCTTTTACGCTCGTGTGCAGATTTGTTGTTAACTACGAACATCTTTTATTATGTGGTAAATCCTCTATCCGCGTCCCCAGAGCCTTCGGGCCTGCTGGGCCGCTACAGTTTGCGTGGAACAGAACGCGCCGTTGACTACTAGGCTCGGCCCGGGTTCTGCTGCCGGACGGTGAGCTACCCAGTGCTCGCCGTCCGCTAGCCCGCGCCTACGGTGGTCGGAAATTGGGATCGGGGTTTCGGCGGTGGCGGCGTGAGGACCGTTCCCAGCAGCAGCAGCCTCTTTCGCTACCATTACTGCTTCGCAGAAGGAGGCGACCGCCCGCCACTCCTCCTCGCTCCGGACCATGGCCTGTACCTGGGCCCGGCGCGAGGGGTTGCCGCGTATATTACTCATGTGATTTTGGACATCGATAAATCTATAACTACTGACTGACATAACCTAACATATAAACGGAACGCCGGAACTACTGAAACTAGGAACATGTGCACAAGGTTTCGTTTTGACAGGTTATTATGTCGGCGTTTTTTTATTTGTTATTGTAGTGGCAATCGAAATACACATTATGTGAAATTTTCAACTCTCTACAGTACAAACGGACGGACAGACAACAGAGGCTTAATAATAATAAGTTACCGGGTCAGATCTTATAAGCTAAAAAGCCTTCCCAGAATCATATCTGGAAAGTCCAAAACAACAATTACACTTAGATGAATCCCAGTCTGCCTAGGAAAAACAACAATTGATAGCACAACAACACACCTCTTCATCAATGGAAAGCCCAACTCAGAAGAGTCAGTCTTAATAAAGAACAAGCTTTAATTGAAAATGTAGAAGAATGGAACACGCAATCTTTAAAGTGTCTTGTTTTTCAATGATTAGTCTGAATACGACGACGGACGACGTTGATGCTACGAACGTATGACAGGTTTTTTTCTTCGGATAGATTTCTGTAAAACTTAGTACTATTACCAAGAATTAAAGCTATAGGTAATGCAGGGAAAATCAACTGAATGAAAATACTAAGTGTTCCGATATGGTTGATGATTATATATATTTATTTTCAAAATATCTTTAACACCTTTGTAATATTATGGAATGCAATAAAATATTGATTATATAGCTGGGCTTGGCGAGTTATCGAAACGCTGCCTTAGAACACAAAGTGAAACTGAAGAAACATGATGGATTTTAATTAGCGAAATTACAAGGCATTCTCTACCAGAATATGTTTTTGTCTGCTAGCGTCGATAATCCATAACTATAGAAAAACTCCAATCACACCAATGTCATCCTAAGAAAATAGCAGCCAACTTCAGGAATTCCCAGTCAGAGCGTAAAAACATAGACATGCATACAGACATGTCTATAAATAGTGCAGCCCACGCATCCAGGGGACTAATTAGCTGCGGGTTTAATTTGTAGTGTTGTGTCCTCTTTGGACCAGATTGCGCTTGAATTTTGATACGATTTCATCATCATCATTATTTCAACCGAAAGTGTCTCCACAACAAACAGTCTCGCATATCCATCGCATTCCCGCGACTGTTCATCGGTCTCCTAGAGTGCCCGATTGTAACCAAAATACGAAAAATGCCTAGAACAAGCTGCTACGCTTGATCTGCTTTTGGGGAGGGGTGGGCGGTCTATCTTGAACTAAGTGTGGAAAACATATCATTAAATAATCTACCAGTGTCTATATTCCATAAAACTTCAGCTCTCGCAAACATCATCATCTTCCTGCCCTTATCTCGTTTTATTTGGGGCAATACGATTTTTCCATTCTGTCCTGTCACTCTTCACGCTATCACTAACTCCCTTTTCTTCCATATCACTTCTCACACAATTCATCCATCATTTTCTTTGGCCTCCCTCTTCCTCTTCATCTCTCCACATGTACACAAACATCATCCATTTTTCATCCTAAGAAAATAGCTGCTGACTCCAGGAATTCATACACATAAACATACATACAGACAAGTCTATAAATAGTCCATCCCACGCATCCAGTGGACTAATTAGCCACGGGTTTAATTTGTAGTACTACGCCACGGGTATTATTAGGATCCATTCAGTTGCCGCCTCTTTGGACCAGATTTCGCTTGAATTGATTGCGATTTTTTATTGCGTTGTGATTTGTGTCTGTGTGTGTGATGTTGACTGTTTTCTCTTGGTTCAGTATTCAGGATTGTTTTCAGAAGTGTGTGAATGTTGATGTTTGTGTGATTTCGACTATCGATGTTACTAAATTGGTGATTTAGAAGAAATAGATATTGAATGGCTAGACTTATTAGTGCAACCGATATTTTTGCTAGAACGGACAGCGAACATACGTGAATGTAATGAGGCGTGTACAACTATACCATTTATTAAGAAATATATGGTAGAATATCTAAAGTATTTAAGAGGTATACGGTATAGGGTGTAAAGTAACCACCAATGAAAATGGAAAGATCTTCCGACCAGAAGGGTATCTGATACACCGTATTTTACAGTAAAATGTCTTGAAATATTTTGCAAATATGTCGTTGGTTAGCCTTAGAAAAAAAAAACTAATAAATAACAAACACCCATACGTTTATTTACTCACGAATCTTAATTAAGACATGAGAACAAGCAGCAATGTATCAACTTTTGGAGACAAAACTAAAGCTTATAACCACCACCAAAAACAACGATGGAGCATCAAAAAACCTCCGATTGCGAAAACAGTAAACATGCATCGGCATGTGGGCGTCATCGTCCCCCATTTGGACAAACAGGTTCGACCAGCAGCCTCCGGCTTACGGCGACCCGACCCTCGAAGAAAAGAAGGTTCGCGACGAACCTGCGATATTATATACTCAACTTGTTTTTTGAAAAGTTGTCCAATAATCGCCAGTTCTGCACCTTTTCGCCATTAGGTCAAAAAAGCCATAACATTAATATGTTTTTTTTATCCCTTAGTCCCAAATGGAAACGAAAATAAAGTGTATTACTTTAGTTTTGGAGCGCAGAATAAAAGATGATAAGCGAGTAGACATAACTCAAGTCAGGCCAGGCTAAAGTAGGAGAGGGTTATTCTGGGCAGGTCGCACGAATTCACCTGGACAGAATGGCGTGACGCAGACGAGGTTGAGTGCGGAGAAGGTGGTGTGACCAGATCGTCAAAAAAATCATGTTCGCTGGGCAAACTTTGTTAAAGATCGCCTTAGACACAGAGGCCTAGTAGGAGAAAGACCAGGCCTTTGCCAAGCACTATTCAAAAAGCTCACTATGTGTGAAACAATAGGGATTGTCAGGCTTTTACCGACTTAAACGGGTAGGTATTTTTATTCCCTTAGGCCACGGTGACTCTTGAAATATCCTTCAGCTTCGTTTTGGAACCACGATCATCTATCTCCCAATATTTACCAGTCTCAACCTTCCCCTTGGTGTACAAGAGTGATAATTGTCGTTACGTCTATATGTCTAAAATATTGTCAATACTACATAATCCGTGGCCCGGTTTCAGCGTGCCAATGACCAATGCCACGGCTCGCTAAATAAGCCACTTAGCGTCTTGACGCGGCCGTCGTTAAACATTCGGTTTGGATGAACCATGTGATGTAGCAGACTGAAAAGTCATTTGATAATGTCTTTAAGTTTTTGGGAGGTATATTATTGTTAGTTACGTATAACTATAATGTAATATTATACCTAAACATTGATCGGTAGAAAATGTCTAAGGCATTAAGTCCGCCTTTGTATGACTAGAATCCCTTACCAATAAATTACTATGACTATTTATCAACTGAATAGCTAACCACCAGTCTAGTTCACATTCATTTTATAAATGTGGTACGAACTACATACATTCATACATTCGTGTTTGTGTTTTTGCAAGTCAATAACACCACAACCGATGGACCACAAGATTTTTTGATAGAGATACTGTTTGGGAACGCAAAGGAAGAAGTGATTGGATGATTTTCCACCTCAAATGGATGATCCAATTTAGATGACATTTAGAATATAAGTAAACCATGGCCTAAGATACGACCCTGAGTGATTATTTTCTATTTTTATGTAACAAAGGTAGAGATTCTGAATCCAATCCACATCTATACTCCGTCGGTTTAGGTAGTTAACTAAAGGTAAACAATCTTGGTATGTCTTTTTATATTAAAGAGGTCGTATATAGTATACACAAAGATTATTTAAATTTAGTTTATTAGCTAACATCGATTTAGGTAAATACCTATTCGCAAAGATTTTTACATACAGTTTTTAGACAACTTTTAGATAAAAAAACCATGCCAAGATTGTTTACATTTAGTTAACTACCTAAACCGACGGAGTATAGTGGGTGTAAATAATATACACCCATTAGCTGCTGCCAGTGGCTTCGTCCGCGTAGAAGTACGATTCTTCATACATATTTTGGGCCCCTGTTTCATACCACTAGGAAGATTGAATAGGATTGAAAGGAAAGGATGAATTTTTGGGAATTCCTGTCTTAGTGCTCACCTACGTCATAAAAAGAAACCTTGTGCACAATTTCACGCTCCTAGTCCCAAAAGTTCCGGATGTGCGTTGATATTTCAGTCAGTCAGTTTATCCTTTTATATACTCGTATATAGACTAGCTTCTGCCTGCGGTTTAGCCCGCGTGAATATGGGTTTCTTCATACAAACTTTGCCCTTCTTTTTCACTCCTTTTTGGGGAAGAATTTCGAAAAATTTTTTCCTCCTTTCTTATCGGATGCCTACGTCATGTTAAAAAGGTACCCTCCAAGTTTCAGGTCTTTACGACCAGCGGTTTAGGCTGTGCATTGATCCGTCAGTCAGTCATTCAGGACAAAGCATTTTAAAAACATAGATAGATGAATATACACGTAAATCATGCCGATATTCCTGCTCGCTTCGCGTACATCTTAATTATAATTGTTCGTGCTCCTGAATTGATCACAATGTAACCAATAATATTTTAATTTAGTAGTGGCAAGTCTGTGTGCGAATGTGCGCGTTTGTAAAAGTCTTGTATCGTGTTTTTACCGACGATGCCACGGTCAGGAGTGAAGAGACATTATGCTGGTTCTGCTATATCTGATGCTCTGGTCGTGGAGACCTTTTATTATCAGGTGGGATGCATGCTTGTTTGCCAATTAATGACAGGAATTTTGCGTTCTGAATGAATGATTGAATGTGAGAATTGTGAGAACGTGATTAAAGCACGAGGAGTAGGTACCTTTGTAGGGATCATAAGAGGTTGCGTTTTGTTTCTTGCCCACAATGGACCAAAAATTGTGTGTTTATGTGTTTACGGTACAGTAACAGTACAGATATCTAAGTTTATTTTTCGAAGTGGGATATCATGCCATGTCTTTTCGTGTCAGATTTTAACTGACTAGAAACGACTTCCCTATGTTCCTTCTTTACCATGCGTTTCAGGGCCGGGGTTTTCCTTTCGGAAGCGAACCCATCACCCCAGTAAGCTTCGACCCTGCTGGGCCCCTACGGTTTTGCTGGCATCTCCTTGAGGCACGCGTGGAAAACTACACGCCGTCGTCGAAGACTTGGGCTCGCTACCCATTGCTCGCCGTCCGCAAGCCCCTCAAACAATATAAATTACACTCTGTTTTAGGACTACGAGTATATTAAGACTGCGTAATTTTCCATAAATAGATTTGTTGTTCTTACTTCTGTTTATTGAATCGTTTCAGAACTTTATAGTCATTGCAATTGCCCTGATTTTTAATTGATACATCCTCCATAAAAGCAGGGGTACAAGTCTGCTATTAGAATAGTATCAGAATTGTCGATCATTGGCTTCGTAATTTTTGATTTTGACAAGTTTTGTAACTGTGTCCAAGCTTGTCAAAATCAATATATATTTTTTTATTATTATTGATAGGCTCGCGCTTGACCTCATCTCACCTGATGGTAAGCGATCATGTGGTCGACGATGGAGCACGCTTGCCTAGAAGTAACCTATTCACTCTTGACTTAAAGACCCCTGGGTTGTAGCTATTAGGAAACACAGACCCCAGAAATATGAAGACAATGATCGATAATTCTGATGGCAGACTTGACACCCTGGTCTGCAGTCTAAGTGGCCGCTACCACTGGCTACTACACTTAGCACCTTGAGCCATCTTCGCGGCCAAAGATAATGTTTTGTCCAAAACTTATCTCTAACATGTGTTCTTGTCATATTACCTTGTAAAACAGCCAATATATTAGCAGATAGGACGTGGAAAATATGTGATTTGTAACTAGATAATAAAATAATATAAGGTCATCGGTTGGCTATACGGATTTCACGATAAGATCTATATTTGTTTTGATTTTTGTTGGTTTATCTACTGATTAAAGGTATGAGTGGACCGTGATTTCCGTGTAAGTCAGAGTTTCCGCTGAAATCACATGAGTTGTGCTTAGGTATGTCCTACTTCTCTAATCTAGTCTAATCCCCTGTCTAGTATTGTCTAGGCCTCTAGGGTTCATCAGTCTCCTTAGTTTCTTCTAAAAGGATTAGATGAACATGTAAAGGCTAAGTAAATGAGATCTCTCTCTCTCTCTCTCTTTAACGAAGAGATTGATAGCCTACGTTGTTATTTTTGTATTTTTAAACCAGGGAACACAAACAGCTACAGTGTAGAACTTTGGTAATAGGCGTATACAAACAGTTAACACAGATTGACTGTAGGATATACATAAGTTAGACGCTTGGGGGAAGGGCTATGTCCAGCAGTGGACGTCTTTCGACTGAAATGAGGATGATGGTGATGATGATACATACCTAAATAGAATCACTAGAATGGCTAAAGCTAATAACTTATCTATCGGACTAATTAAAACAAAAAAGCATTATAAAATTAAATGAGAGAAACATAGAAAAAAAAATAAAACAAAGACATTCATGAAAACTTTTGGACTTGCAGGATACAAAAATATTTAGATATAATTATGTCAAAGTGTCCGCGTGGTGGATTACGGCCTGTTCCCTTTCCTAGAGAGGAGACCTAAGTCCCAACAGTGAGAGCATTACAATGTCGATAATGCAGTCTCCTTGTTTCAAATTTTCACCAAGCTATTTCGTTGACAAATTGCTTTAGATTTTTAACTGTAAAAATGTACAAAACCAATTAAGGTTGAAAGAATACTAATATTGTGACTATGACTAACTTTGGGAAATATTAGATCTTAAAACCATTTTAAAAGATTCTTTGACCTCAAATTACTCCAGCTTAAAGGCTTTAGCCGAGAATAAATCCACCACATATTTACCAAGACTCGGTACCTACTGTACCAAACTCAAATATTGGTATTTTCCGATTTATTATCTCCCTTAAACAGAGATAATCTGATATATATGCTTAACGATAGCTTCTTCAAACAAAGCCTGGTTTCAAGGCTGTGTTACGCTAATTAGTCTTTCAGTATTTTGACTTTCTTTGTCGGCAGCAGTTGGTTTCAAAATGTAATTGTCAATGTTTAGTTGGATTGGTTTGTAAACAAGATGGATTCGCAAGAGATGGTTGAAAGGGGCAGCAGGGTCGTGGTAGGTTAACTCGGTTTTTAATTACACAAAACTTAACAGTAATACAATTATTTGACAATTCATACAAAGATGAGCTTAACTAAACAATGAGTTTCAGAATACAATATTATACTTAAACTTATAATAATACTCGGTGTTATAAATGCAAACGATTATTTGTTTAAACTTTATTTATATATCATCGGCTTTTTTTTAGTTCCACAAGCTCACCTTAACCTATCACACCCGCGAAACGAGACACAATAGTAAAACAATAACAGCGCGGTCTCATAGGATCGGGGATTCATGAATTAACGTTTGAATCCCCAACCGGTCCTATGAGACCGCGCTGTTATTGTTTTACTATTGTGTCTCGTTTCGCGGGTATCTGAGTAACTACGGACGATAATTGCATAGCAAGCGTCGCGGCTCGATCATTTGATTCGTGTTTTGTCACTAGCTGCGCTTGCCCAGGAATATTTTCTTAGTTGAGCATACGTCATTTGAACTTAATGCAACAAGGCATGCTCTACCAGTCAACCTTTGGGTTTAATTAATTAATTTATTAAAGCTTTATGCTCATAAAAGTATAGAGGCGGATTTAATGCCTTTGGCATTTGCTGTTTGTTGTTAGGACTTGAGACTGCGACCCCTGAGTTTGTTGCGGTGTTTCTTCTTAGTATATTCAGTTAGAAAACACCAGTCCACTCTAGTTTAAATTGACGTGTAATAGTGCTTTTTAAAAACCTATTTTCAAAATAAATATGATTTATATTTTATCTACCAGTTAACATTTGGGTGATACATAGGGAAAATATTTCTTAATTAACTGTTTTTTATGGTATCCAATTAATAGTATGTACATAGAATAGAATAAACTTTATTGTACACCAAAAAAGTAACAACACACATACATCACATCATCTACATCTATATTATTATAAAACTACGATAATCTGGTTCAAGATGATAGGTACTTTATTTTCCTCATGTAAGTATTCGTATTTGTTATAATAAGGTGATTAGGCACGACGTTGCTATCCATTATCTTTAGGCGTTATTGTAAAACTAAAGAGTACATATAAGTTAAGTATATATTCAAATATTAAAACCAGTACCTACAAGTATCAAAATAAATAGGTAAAGATTGTAGTGTATTATCGGCACGGATAGCTCAGTGCTTGGGCTATCGGCTGTTGCGATACGTGTCGCGATTTCGATTTCCACTCGGAGCAAAAATATTTGTATAGCCTACAAATAGTTATTCCCTAGTATAGCGGCTAGTGCATTCGAATTTACTTGTGTGTGAACTGTGAACGCATTCACGATAGAGTGTAGGGCAAAGATTGTTTTAAAAAAGTACCTTATAAGTAGCAGAAAAGTTAAGAAGACAAAATATGCTGTAATGTGAACCAAATAACTAATTTCTTTTCTCCTCTCCCCAGATGTATGGTCGCTATCAACGCGACCTAAGCGAAGCAGCTAGAGAAGAAGCAAGAAGACTCAGACGACTTCGCAAGAAGAGAAGAAAAGACGACAAGCTCCGGCAGAAGGAGCTAGAAGCTAGCGGTAAACACAGGCCCCGGGGGAAGTTCTTTAAAGTATTAGGTGAGTGTCTACTTGTCTGAGAGATATATTCCTCTTTCGGCACCAATAGGTATATTATCTTGGTGCCGAATATGGAAACTAAAAAATGTATTAAATATCATTCTTCTTTCGGCACCTAGTTGACTGTCTAATAAACGTATCGATATAATTTGCAATGATAATTGTGCGACGTAAGGCTTGACTGCTGGCGTCGAGCAGGAGAGATTCTTCATAGCTCTTCATGTGAATGGCCGAAGGTGCGGAGTGCTTAGCCAAAGTCGCTAATGAGGCGAATTATTTAAGGGGATTATATTTTCTGTCACCAAACTTTATATTTGTCATCAAGTTGTATTGCCTAATTAATAGATCTATCGCCACGAAATATTTTCGTTCTCAGATAAACAAAAAGTGTATCCAGGTATGAATTATCAAAAAATAAGAGATGGATCACCAATAAAATAAAACTTCGTTCTTAGAATAATAGTTTTATTACAAAATTAATAGCTTTGTGCTCAGAATGGTAGATCTGTCGCCAAAATGGTAGATCTGTCGCCAAAATGTTAGATCTGTCGCCAAAATTGTAGATCTGTCGCCAAATTATTCCTTACCAATTTAATACATCAATTTATAATTTTGTCGAAAATATGTTCAAAGAGGCGGAGACAAATTGGCGCGCTTTCCATCCTCAACGATGTTTCGTAGGTACTCGTAACTACATACGATGATCATACGATGCCACGAGATGTCAGCACACTGTAGGGCCCGGTAGGACCGAAGCCTCTGGGGAACACGGAAAATCCGAAAGGTTGTCACCGTGTCCCCCAGATCGAAGGCAATGAAGGTACAGGGTAGGGGTTTAGTCAGTAAGAGTCTGACACGCCTTCCCGCTTCGCCCTAGAAAGAAGTCATTCTGATGATTCCCCTAACGAAAAAAAAAAAACCACAACGACCGGCGCCCGGGAAGGCGCTGCTGGCCTTTATTGAGGAGCTGGGGTGAATCGAATAACACTTTTGTCCCACCCATACGCAAAACACGCGCTCTAGTCGTGGAGTTGCGGATACCAGCCCGTTATACTATACCAGGGTTTCTTAAACTTTATGCAGTCACGGACCACTAACTGAATTCAAAAACCTCTACGGACCCCTATCAATAAATATTTTAGGAAAAAAAATACCTTTTTATTGGTAGTTTACTTACACTTGCACTAATACTTAATTAGGTAAAACAAAACTAAATTAGTGAGAAGGATGTTCTTGTTTGGCCTCAATGAGTACGTTAAATTGTGGACTTGTCTTCGATAAGCCAAGGCCCATGTCATCTTTAACGTTCAATCGATTGAGATTTTTTGTTTTTATTGACACTAGAACCGAGAATCCTGCCTCACAAAGATATGTAGTAGCAAATGGTATCAGAACGGATATAGCTCGTTTGACCAGAGTTGGGTAAGCATGACTCAAAGAACACCAAAACTCACCAAGAGTTTTGGCATGAAATTCAACTCTCAATACTTCTTTAGATCTCATGTCAATTAAATCATCTTTAATAAGATCTTCATCGCTGATATTATCCATATCAATTAAAAATGGACTGAACCATGTTTCTTTATCAAGCCCGCAAACAGACTTTAACAGACGCGATCAAACAAGCGATGCGTGAATTAACTTATTACTGCACAGTTTTCTGATAAATATATTAATGTTTACTGAGCTGCTGCGGTCCATGCCGTGTGTTCCCAGGCAGAGTAGAATAGGCCACTCTTACTCTTACCGAGGTGTCGTAAAAGGCGACTAAGGTAAATTCCGTGCAATGTCACCAGCACACAGAGAGGGAAAACTCTGTAATTTATACCAAAACCCTCACTAACCCGTCTGCCAAGCGTGGTGAGTATAGCAATTACCCCTCACGTATTGGGGGAGGCCCGTGCCCCAGTAGTGGGGAAATGGGCTGATGATGATGAGCTGTTGCGGACCCCTGACACTCATATTACGGACCCCTAAGGGGTCCGTGGACCCCACTTTAAGAAACCCTGTACTATACTAAGTAGTACTCTTTTGGTTGAAACGATGATAACGACAACAATTATGGTAACACAATGGTTTATTGGTGATCTTTTTCAATTAGTTTGCTTAAATGCTTATTAGGACAAACCTATTATAATATGTACAAAAACAATTATTTGGTACTAGATCCTATATCTCCATGATTTTAGATGATATATTGGAGAATTGATTTTACATTGTTTGGTGACTACATTTTGGCGACAAATCTACTATTTTGAGGACAAAGCTATTATTTAGGAAACACAAAACGAATTAAATTGGCGACAGCTTACCCATTATTTAACCCACACAAGCCTCTGGTAAATGATCATCATCACATAGGCCTCCCCCAAGCGTTGCCACAGCGGCCGATCCTATGCGTCTCGCATCCATCGGATTCCCGCGACCCTCACCATGTCGTAGGTCCGCCTTGTGCGACTCCTTCCAACGCTGCGTCTTCCGGTAGGTAGCCGCCACTCCAGAACTTTGTGTCCCCATCGACCATCCGTTCTACGAGTAATGTGTCCTGCCTTTCTTCTTCTATTTCTACCAAACATAATTATGCTATTATTTTATAGTCAACCGCCTGCCTGACACTAACCGTCCTTGGGAATGTTGTCGTTGGTGGTTTGCCCGCCACCACACGGTGCTATAATATGCACAGTCTCTAAATATCCGTTAGTCGCCTCTTAGTACTGTGTCCTGCCCATTGCCACTTAAATGTTAGTTGATAATAAGTATTCACGTGCAAGAAGTTTGTCGCAGGATATGTTTGGAGGCACACGTTCGCGCGCCTGGGCGAGGACTGGGTGTTCCTGGCTCTGCTGGGCATCATCATGGCGATCGTCAACTTCGCCATGGACAGGGGGATAGCTGTTTGTCAGAATGGTAAGTAATATTTGTTAATTAGTTACTTGAGAAATATGTTTCTCAGATTTCTTCAGGATACTCAGTGTAGAATATATTTTTATAATTTAATATTTTAATTTTTGATTGATTCTGGAATCGTTATAGGTATGGTATATTATATTCATAGGCGGCGGTTACTATTTACTGTCCTGTTTGCCTGTTAATCAAATTCTTAACGACCTTAACTTTACTATATTTTATCTTTTCACGCTCTCCATAAAATTGATGATAGCTGTTGTAAGTACCAAGTACCTATCTCCATTTTACAAATAAAATTTAAAGCTTGCTAATCACGATGCAAGACATTTCGCATTGCAAAATTACACCTTCTTGACATCCAATAATAGAACTGTTGACAAAACATTGCAACATTTATTTATGTGTTATGGCACTCCAGCGAATAGTTCGCAGAAACATTTAAAGAAGAATAATAAGTTTATTAATATCAATTATCACAACGAATTCTTCAGTTAATTAGCTAACTAATATTAATTATATTTTGAATGAATTGTTTAACTTCATACATTACAACATTTACAAACATAAGGATAAAACTTTTTTTTGTTAATATACAGGTCATTAACAATCCGTCAGCAATGCTAACGTTACCCCTATTTTCCAGCCCGCATGTGGATGTACAATGACCTGGCGACATCGACGTTCAGTCAGTACGTAGCGTGGGTGTCGCTACCAGTCTGCCTCATACTCTTCGCCGCTGGATTCGTGCATATAGTTGCTGCTCAGAGTATAGGTAAGATATGACATTAGTTGTGGATTTTCTAGATGTAGTAGTATGTTTACTTTCAGCCAGTCAGTATAGTTACTCTATCATGTTCTTAGATACTAGCCAAGCATTTGACAGAGTGTGGCATAGAAGGCTTCTCTTCAAACTTAAAAAGTTGGTGCCCTTTGCTTTCTTTCTGATTTTATAATCATACCTACACAGGAGATGCCTTGAAGTAAAATTTTACATTGAAAACACACCTATAAACGAAATCCTTTCAGGAGTACCACAAGTAGGTGTACTGGGACCTATCCTATTCTTGACTGGAGTCTTGCCAATGCACGGTAAATGTAGAATCTTCTCTCCGCTGGTTTCATGCATAAATTTGCTGCTCAGAGTATAAGCAAGATACATCTTTAAGTGGATGTCCAAGACAACTCTGTAAAACTAAAAAGCTAGACTCTTATCTTCTGTTTGGGTTAATTGTTCCAGTAAATATTCTTAACGGTTTTGGGTTCATTACCATAGAAATTCTTACGAAAATAAATGCTATGTAATGTCCAGACCGCATTGTTGCCATACTAGGAAAATTTATCATAGAAGGTAATAGGATTTTCAAAGAAAATACCATAATTAATTACTTGACACTATTCGTGACCCTAATTCTATTATTTTAGTTATTGAAACAAATCTAAACATCACATCCTAAGACAGAGCCCTACCTATTACATAGTAGTGTATTTGTGTTACTTACCTTACTTTGTTTGCCCAACAGGGTCCGGTATACCAGAAATGAAGACAATACTCCGAGGAGTACATCTAAAAGAATACCTCACCTACCGGGCGATGATCTCCAAGATCGTCGGTCTCACTGCCACTTTAGGGTCCGGTCTACCGCTGGGTAAAGAGGTCAGTATAAACTGTTTTTTTTTCAAATAGTATAAACTAGTGCTTGACTGCGATGCCACCCGATGGTAAGCAGTAATGCAATTGTTGATGGGGAGGGGCAATAGTTTATTAAGAGCCTATTCACTCTAGCCACTCAAATTATAATCGGTCGAGAAGACTGCAGCAGGCAAATTGTTCCAATCCTACGATGTACAGACCTACGCAGTATAAACGACGAGGCGAAACGCTTAGTCGGTACCGTAAAGATTTCAACAGTCTAAGGGTGGATACTCGCCGTACGTAATCCCGTTTTTTTCAATCGAGGTTTCGTGCTAGACGCTCCCTGGTTGTTACACTACTGTCCCATACCTGTCCTGTATATCTTATTCATGTGCCATATTTTTCTTCACGACTGCGACCCAATTAGGAATAGATAGTTATGCTAATTGTTCAACGACAGCAAAACAGTCACAACATAGGAATGATGTCTTAGGTCATGTACGACGTTTTTGACGTCAATCTAATATATGCATAATTACTGCCGCATTCTTCCGTGTAATTAGAATATCTGTGCGAATATACGGTTCACATTAAGCTAAATGAATACGTGTATTTGCCTTAATGGTAACATGTTAACAATAGAACCGGTCATCATCATCATCTTTGCCAAAAGACGTGTACTGCTGGACATTGGCCCCTCTTAAGTATCGCCGTAACGACCGGTCCATCCATCGGATGCCCGCGACCTTCACCAGGTCATCGGTCCACCTTGTGGGAGGTTTTCCAACGCTGTTTCTGCTGCAGTCGGTTGTAAAGTTATATTTTTGACACTAGCTCCTGTCAAAGGTTACGCTTGCGTGAAAATAGACAATTATCCCATGGGAACATAATATGTACTTCCGAAATAATAAATAATTTCTTTCTTTCTTTCGAAATAAGAACTACGTGCTATTCCATGACATGGTCAACTCATGACTCATATTTCGTTTTATTTTCAAATCTTTCGTCTTAATAATATTAATTTGTTCATTTAAAAGCCTCCGGGGGACTTTAGGAGTTCCAAATTAGGATTATAGTGAAGTAATCGAGTTGTATGCATTACCTCATCTAAGGAACGTAAATGACTGTAGTCTAGTTGCCACAAACTAACAGCCATTACAACTAAAATATATTAATACCTTCACTGTCTCGTCTCACAGATTCGCAAACCTTCTAATAATATAGTCTTCCATTCATCAGCAAAATCCAATCCAGGGTTGGTCTCTACGTTAAACCGTAGGTGCCGGCTGTCATTTGTAGATCTTTGGCAGTCGTTACGGATAGTCAGAAGCCAGAAAATCTAACTCCAGTCTTGCCATGAAGTACCGTATTACCTCTGTTAATGGGTTGTGGAGGTCTGGTAGGCAGCCGCTCCTCGTAAAATACTGGTATTCAGCTAAATCCGGCTTGACTGGAAGCCGACCCCAATATAATTGGGAAAAAACGCTAGGCAGAGGGAGAGAGGTTGGTCTCTATGATAGCACATACACAGTATACAGCCCACTATCACTAACATTTTGCTCCACCACGACCTATCATCGAACAAACAATGATCAAACTAATAAGTTCTTTTTCCCCAGGGCCCATCAGTCCACATAGCATCAATGGTAGCTACGCTCCTCTCGAAGCTGGTGACGACCTTCCAAGGGATCTACTCCAATGAGTCCAGGACTAGTGAAATGTTGGCTGCAGCTTGCGCTGTAGGTGTGGCCTCGTGCTTCGCGGCCCCAGTTGGAGGTAAGATCTGTACTTTCAGTTAACTTCTGCATGGCCTGGGTTTCGCCATTGTGTGGATAGCCTGGAGGACACAGTGGGGGCATGCCCCGCTTGGGCGCAGCACTGCCTTATCCTCGTGAGGATAATTGGCGGTGGTCGCCTCCTTCTACGAAGTAGGTGGCTAGCGAAGGAGGTGTCTGCACGCCTGAGGGACCGGACGTCCTCACGCCCCAGCTTCCGGGACCAAAACCACGATTTCTAGCCAATACAGGCGTAGGCTTGCAGACGAGCAATGGATAGCTCGCCCTCCCGCTCCGTCTTAGAACGGTAAAAGTCATTACTTAATTAACCAACCTAAAAAAACCTTAACTTTAATGAATATTGTATAATAAACAAAACTTTCCATAACAATTACTTTATGTAAGCAGTTGGCCAATATAGTGAATACTGTGAATCAAAACGGCATTCAATGTGTTCGCTCAATTTATGAGTTATTGAATTTTCATTAATTTATGACTTTACAATTGATCTTCCTGTGGTGACTGCCGAATTCCGGTCTTATATTCGATCCCTATAAACAACTCTCTGTTTTCTTATTAGTATTATAAGCCTTTTAATATTCCCACTGTTGGGACTCAGGTCCTCAGATCTCCTCTCTAAGAGATAGCCGTAATCCACCGCGCGGGCCGAGTGCGGATTGGTGGATGTCATATGTCTTCGAATTTTTGGTTCTAGGACTTGCCGGTTTTTGTCACAATGTTTTCCTTTACCGTTTTGAGAGCAGTGGTGATGAAAAAAATTACACATATAGTATTGCGCCTGGCTGGGTTTGAACCTGCGACCTATAACTGGCAGTTACCACTGGACCACCACTGCACTTAATTTTGCTTTCTTATAAATATATTTTTAAATATGTTACCCTACTGCAAGAAATACTATAAAAAAAACTACTGCAAGATTTAATAAATAAATAAATAATACTAAATATTTACAGGCCCGCTCAAAAACATGTAAACTCGTGTACATAAGTCATCCAGATCAGCATGTAAATATTTGTTCTGTGCAAGACTCGAACCCACGACTGGCAGCGCAGCAGCTAATCTTGTTACTAGATGCCAGTGGCTTTGCCCGCGTGAAATTTGTCCCAAGAAAAAAACCCTACTAAAATTCGTGCTTTCATAAGTATTTATTTATTTATCTTAGATTATTTGTTTGTTTTTTCTCCCTTTCTTCACTTTCTTTTTCTTCTATTTGTATTTGTTTTATTCATGCCCGATAGTTAATTTATTTTATTTATTATTTTATCTGTCATACTAGCGATTTTATTTTATTGAAGTATCCCACAGTTAATCTGTGAGCAGCGCTGTGGGCTACAATATTGTTTATATGTTTTGCATACCTGTAATACCTAAGTCTTATATTGTAGCTGTTTGTTGTTCCTTTCTATAAAAATAAAAAAATAAAATAAAATACCTAAGTATAATAATAAGTAATCGTTTGTTTGCAGGCGTGCTGTTCTCCATCGAAGTAACGACGACGTACTTCGCAGTCCGTAACTACTGGCGAGGTTTCTTCGCGGCCTGCTGCAGTGCTATTGTGAGTATATTTTCTGCATATCATCATCATCTGCCTAGCCTTTTCCCAACTATATTGGGGTCGGCTTCCAGTAAAGCCGAATTTAGCTGAATACCAGTATACAAAGTGCTATTTTGAGTACATTTTCTGTATATCATAGTAAAATAATTACATGGCTTTTAGCGATAAGACAGCCCAAATACACACCTTTTACAACGTTGTAGAATTTGGACAGGTTGCCCAAATCTACTAAGCCGGGAATTGAACCCGGGGCGTATTCAACTTAATGACAGCAATATGTGAAGCGGAAGGATGATAGCGGTAGATGATTAAAATTATAGTGAATGATTGTAGCAGATGATTATAGCAAATGATTATAGGCGAAGAGAATGAAGAATATTATTATAGGTAAAATGAGAGATATATTTATATTACAACAAAGAAAAGAAATTAAGCTAACACAGATAAAACGTAAACAAAGCGCGGCGCGAGATGTGTAGTCAGGTAGCTAGCCGAGTGAAGACTGGTGTTCGCCGCTCCGACGCCCCGCTCCGGTGAATGGCCGCACGCACTCGTTCCGCAGCCCAAGGTTGTTGTCGCCGCTGCCGGTACAAATATCACGCGCACGATGCGTGTGAGCGGCTCGTGTAAGCGCGCGGTCACTTGCACCGGCGCGGACAAAAGGATCGTATGATTTTAGGAACTGGCGCAATTCCTAAAGCGGCAGCGTTTTATTCGCAATTGTGAAGTGGCGGTTCAGTAGGTCCGCCACATATTCCCCCTGGCCAGACCGTAACTACGGTCGATAAAAGTCGGGAAATCTGACATGCCGACCGCTTCTCGTCTTCTTTTGAGTTTCAGTCGTTGGTGAAGTAGCAGTAGGTGGATTTGTGGATGTTGGTTTTCGTGAAGGTGCCAACGTATCTTCTTTCATCATGTAGGCTGGTTTTAACCTATCCACCGTGATGTTGTTGGTCTTTCCGTTCGCCTCGACCACGAAGTACTTCGGGTGTCTCTGTATGACCTTGTAGGGTCCAGCATATGGCGGTTCCAGTGATCTTCTTACGTGATCTCGGCGAACGAAGACATGAGAGGTTGTATGAAGATCTCGGGGAATGTAGAAGGGTGTAGTGGCGCTGGCGTGCCACGCAGTTGGTTTCGGAGCGAGTTGCGCCATGCGAGCTCGCAGGCACGTAGCATACTCCGTGACATCGGCTGTGGTGAAGTCATCTTTGGGCGCCAGGAACTGAGCGGGTAGATGTAGGGCTTCACCGTAGACCAGCTCTGCAGGCGTGGCTTGGACATCTTCCTTCCAAGCGTTACGCATGCCGAGAAGAACCAGTGGAAGGACTTCCGTCCACTGTGAGGTGGCGTGGCACATGATGGCAGCCTTCAGCTGCCGATGCAGTCGCTCGACGATGCCATTCGCCGCCGGGTGGTAGGCGGTGGTGCGGAAGTGTTGCGCACCCACCAAGGTAGTGAGAGCTTTGAAGAGGTGGCTCTCGAACTGGCGACCACGGTCTGTGGTCACCCGTGCAGGACAGCCGAACCTGGCTATCCAGCCAGTCACCAGGGCTGCTGCGCAGGTCTCCGCCGTGATGTCTTTCATAGGGTACGCCTCAGGCCATCGCGTAAATCGATCAATGACCGTGAGGCAGTATCTGTAATCAGACGAAGAGGTTAAGGGCCCTACGATGTCGAGGTGAATGTGGGAAAATCGGGAGGAAGGAGTAAGGTAGGTGGAAAATGGAGCTTTGGTGTGTCGTGCAACTTTGCACGTCTGACACTTTAGGCATTGCCTAGTCCACTCTCTACAGTCTCTGCGAATCCCTGGCCAAACAAAGTGTTGTGTCACCAGTCGCACTGTAGCTGATGTCCCTGGATGATGCAGGCTGTGTACCGAATCATAGGCCTCTCTGCGCAAGGTAGGCGTTATGTAAGGTCTTGGTGTCTTTGTGGAGGTATCGCAATAGACAGGTAAGTCATTGCTGTAGGAGGACGCTATCTTTGTAAGTTTGAGCGTGGAGCCATGACGAAGGAGGTCTTGCAATTCTGGATCTTTGTCCTGAAGCTTTGCAAGTTCCTCGAAGTTAACGGCTGGGGATATCTCCTCTATGCGTGACAATGCATCTGCGACAACATTTTCACTACCAGGTAGGTACCGTAAGTCAGTAGTGAATTGCCCGATGAAGTCCAGGTACCTAAATTGCCTAGGTGAGCAACTTTCCCTGTTCAGTTTGAAGGCAAAAATAAGGGGCTTATGGTCCGTGAAGATGGCGAAAGTTCTGGCTTCAACCATATGGCGGAAGTGCTTAATAGCCTCATAAATTGCCAATAGCTCGCGGTCGTACGGGCTGTACTTGCTTTGGGCTCCGCTTAGTTTGTGCGAGTAGAAGGCTAGTGGTTGCCAGCTGTTGCCCTTTTTTTGCTGTAGAACGGCGCCAATTGCCGTGTCAGATGCATCTGTCGCGATAGCTAGCTCTGCGGATGCGTCGGGATGAGCTAGAAGAGTTGCCTTGGACAGTGAGGATTTGCAATCTTCGAAAGCCTTCAGCAATTCTGGCGTCATGTCCACTGGATGCGAACCTTTTACCTTGGGGCCAGCTAGAACTTCGTTTAGTGGTCCTTGAAGGCTGGCTGCGTTCGGCACGAATCGACGGTAAAAATTGATCATGCCGAGGAATCGGCGCAACTCTTTGGCAGTCTTGGGAACGGGATACTCCTGCATGGCATGGACCTTCGACTCTATTGGCCTTGTACCTTCTGCAGACACACGATATCCTAGAAATACGACTTCTGACTGCCCGATGTTGCACTTAGCTGTGTTGACCACGATGCCGTACTGACTCAAACGATCGAACAGCAGGCGCAGGTGGACCTCATGCTCCTCTGGAGATGCGGAGAAGACTAGAATGTCGTCGACGTACCCATAGCAGAAGTCAAGGCCTAGCAGGACTTCGTCGACGAACCGTTGAAAGGTCTGTGCTGCGTTCCTTAAACCAAACGTCATGAAAGGAAACTCGTAAAGGCCGAAAGGCGTCGTAATTGCCGTCTTAGGTATATCGTCTGGATTGATGGCTATTTGATTGTAGGCCTTTACGAGGTCGATGGTGGAGAAGGTAGTGCAGCCTGATAGTTGGTGAGAGAAGTCGTGGATGTGACGAATGGGGTACCTGTCAGGTACTGTTCTGGCATTTAGTGCCCTGTAGTCGCCGCATGGTCTCCAACCGTCATCTTTCTTCTTGACCAAATGCAGCGGTGATGACCATGGACTCTCGGAACGCCTCGCAACGCCGCTTGCAAGCATTTCTTCAAACTCCTTCTTGGCAATCTGAAGTCGAGATGGGTCGAGGCGCCTAGGCTTGTTTGCCACAGGTGGCCCTGGTGTCGTTCTGATGAAGTGCAGCGTGTTATGCTTACCTGCTAGCTGTTTGCCTGGTGGCCGTGTAATCTCTGGATACTCGCGCAGTATACGGTGGTAGTCAGTATCTCCTACAACAGCCTTCACCGATGCAATGTCGACAGTATTACAGTGCGCTGCAGGAACTGACAAAGTCGTTGTGTTGTCGATCAGGCGCTGGTTCCTGCAGTCTACAAGTAGATTATAGTGGCTGAGAAAGTCCACTCCGATTATGGGTTTTCCAATGTCAGCGATTGTAAAGCTCCAGCTGTAGTTCCTCCTGAGGCCTAAATTTAAGTGCAGCTGTATAGGGCCGTAGGTATGTATCACGGTACCATTAGCTGCCACCAGGTCATACCTTGACCTGATACAAGGCGTCTTAGTAGCAGACCGGGGAAAAACGCACAAGTCGGAACCAGTGTCCACAAGGAACTGCGTTTTTGAAGTCCGGTCGGTGATAAATAGACGGCCTGAAGAGGTGGGGCAGTCATTGGCCGCTACTTGCGACCGCCCTTCCTGTTTTCCGTCGTGAAGGTGCAGGGCGATCTGCAGTTCTTCGCTTTGTCCCCGTATGTGTAGTGGTAGAAACAGTGTGGGTGGTCTGGAGGTGGTTGTCGTGGCCTACTTCTAGAGCGGTCGTACCTTCGATATTGTTGGTGAGATCGGGAGCGTGAACGGTCTCTCCCTCTGTCGTTCATGCGTGCGGTGAGCGCGGCTACCTGCTTCGTCAGCTCGCTCACCTGCTTTGCCAGGTCCGAGGAAGCAGCGTCGCTGGTAGTTGAGGTGCTAGCGACCTGCGGTGTCATCGGGGCTATCTCGAACACCCTGTCTGCAATCTCAGCTAGTTTCTCGACCTGTAAATCAGCTAGTTGTGAGGCTATGACAGTTTGAATATTCTGCGGCAACCTGTTTGTCCACAGACTCTTGACGAACTCAGAAGCACCTGCTGGTCCAGCCAAGTTCTGCAGGTGTCGCAGGAAATGGGATGGCTTACGATCGCCTAGTTCCTCGTGGCAGAGCAACTGCTGTATGCGCTTCTCTCGCGATGCCGACAACCGCTTAATGAGCTCGGTTTTCAAAGTGCCGTACTTGTCGCTTGCAGGTGGATTGGTGATAATATCCTTCACCTGCAGCGCATACCTAGCTTCCAGCATAGAGGAGGTAAAATAAAATTTAGTATTGTCACTCGTGATTCTGGACATAAAAAATTGGCCCTCCAGCTGTGCAAACCATAAATCCGGTTCTTCCGGGCAAAATGGAGGACAGCGTAACGGCATTCCAACCGTCGATACCTGTCCTGAGGTAGCGGGCACCTCTTTGCAATCCTCAAAGCCGTCTGCTTCTGCCATAATTAATTATAAATAAAAATCGCTCACCGCTTATGATTTTGTACCACACCTCAATAGTTGTTACGTCAGCCACGAACGTAAACACACGTTAATTTCCGACTCCTTTCTTCTGAAGTGCTTCTTCCAACGCGAGGCGCTTCTTGCAGTCTTCGGATCTTCTGGATCTTCGGGATCGCGTTCACGTAGGGTATCGCGTTCACGTCGGGTGTCGCGATCACGATCACGTCGGGGTCACCAATGTAGAATTTGGACAGGTTGCCCAAATCTACTAAGCCGGGAATTGAACCCGGGGCGTATTCAACTTAATGACAGCAATATGTGAAGCGGAAGGATGATAGCGGTAGATGATTAAAATTATAGTGAATGATTGTAGCAGATGATTATAGCAAATGATTATAGGCGAAGAGAATGAAGAATATTATTATAGGTAAAATGAGAGATATATTTATATTACAACAAAGAAAAGAAATTAAGCTAACACAGATAAAACGTAAACAAAGCGCGGCGCGAGATGTGTAGTCAGGTAGCTAGCCGAGTGAAGACTGGTGTTCGCCGCTCCGACGCCCCGCTCCGGTGAATGGCCGCACGCACTCGTTCCGCAGCCCAAGGTTGTTGTCGCCGCTGCCGGTACAAATATCACGCGCACGATGCGTGTGAGCGGCTCGTGTAAGCGCGCGGTCACTTGCACCGGCGCGGACAAAAGGATCGTATGATTTTAGGAACTGGCGCAATTCCTAAAGCGGCAGCGTTTTATTCGCAATTGTGAAGTGGCGGTTCAGTAGGTCCGCCACAACGTTGATACGACAGAGGAACTTTCTTTAAAAAGGATTGTTGTACTCATCAATCGGTCGCTGCTCCATACATTTTGAAAAAATCTGCTGCTCCGTACATTTTGTCAAATTATGTGAACATAAATGTATGGAGCAGCGGATTTTTTTTTTTCGTGATTTTAGGGTTGGTCACATAGTAAAAGTTGTTGTTCATATTGATGAGTACAACAACCCGTTTTAAGGAAAGCCCCTTTTTCAAATCAATGTTGTATTTTAGCTCATAGCTAAGCCCCGCAAATGGGTTGTAACTTTTTGTTATAAAATTATAATTGACACTGTATGTGGTAAATATTAGGCCCGTAAAGACTATATAAATATAGTACGTCTAATGAAAGCGCGACCTGAGAAAATGAGGTTTAATCCAAAAAAATTGTATGTGATATTACTAACTAGTAGGAGAATCATGTCTTGACACTTCACATTTTTTTTTATTTCCTATAATTGCGGTGAATAATGTTGCCAATTAAATAAAAAAAAAAAAACTCCAGGTCGCGCTTTCATTAGACGCACTCTAATGTATGTGTATCTTGAAGTATTCAACACGTTCATTTATTTAAACTAGAACCATCTAGTTCATTAAATATGAAAATACGAGCGCTCATTAAGATTAATTGTCGTAGAAATTCTGAGCAATCAGTTGTATGTGTGGAACATTATGGTGTGTCGCCATGACCTTTCCGTTTGAGTCTGAATATTGCCATCATTACCAGCTGTTAATTAGCTGGTAGATGTCGCGACATCTATACGGCTACGTAGAAACTAAAGACATGACGTCACACCTTACTTTTTTTTATTATAAGGCTAGGCTCGCGTTTGCCGACGATGGAGCACGCTTGCTTAGAAGCAACCTATTAACTTTTGACTTAAAGACTCCTAAGTTGTAGCTATCAGGAAACACAGACTCCAGCAGGGGATTCCACTCCTTAGCTGTACGCTACATCGCGCAATCATAATTTTCCACGCGATTTGAACATTTGCAACAAACCTCGAGCAGTTGCCTTGACCAGACACAAACGTCTGCTCGGAGGATCCTCTCTTTGCTAGGTCTGGTCTCAGTTACACATTTTTTATAAATTGTTATTAACTAGTGCTTGACCGTGATGCCATCTGATGGTAAGCAGCGATGCAATCGTCGATGGTGAGGCGCACTAGTTAATTAAGAGCCTATTCACTCTAGCCTTGAAGACACCTAAATAATTATAGTCGGACGGGAAGACCGAAGCTGGCAAATAGTTCCAGTCCTTCGGTGTACGCGGTATAAACGACTTAATAATTTTAACTGTTCTGTTGGTCTAGTGCTTAGTGACCCTGACTGCTATGCTTCAGCATATCAGCGACCTCCAGGTCGTGGGTTCGATTCCCACCCTGGAGAAATGTTTGTTTGATAAGCACGATCATTTGTCTTGTGTCTGGGTGTTATTTATCTATAATATGTATGTATTTAGAAATATATAAGTATGTTTATCAGTTGACTAGTACTCATGACACAAGCTCTACTTAGCTTGGGAATAGATGGCGCCGTGTGAAAGTTGTGGAAATAAAAAAAATAAAAAAATATCGACGAGGTGAAACGCTTAGTCCTGTAGAGGTTTCAACAACGTAAGGATGCTATTCGAAGTTGCTTTTCAACCAAAATTCTGAAACAACGTGCCCTCATTGCAGATGTTCCGGCTACTCTCAGTATGGTCGGGCGCCATGCCCACAGTGAAGCCTCTGTTCCCCACCAACTTGCCTCAAGACTTCCCCTTCGACCCCCAGGAGTTTGCCGTCTTCGTTCTACTAGGGTGAGTAGTCTGAGGCTTCCTCGACCCATCCTTAACACTGCTAGCGTGGAGCCGCTGCCCAGGACATGCGGCACTGTCTTGCTGTGTTGCCCATCCTGCACAACCACCTGCACTGTACAGGAGTTATACGAAGCCAATGCTAGAGCCATGCAGGTTGCCAAATACTGGGCAGAAAATAAATAGTGACATGGACATCGAAAAGAAGAAGGGTCAGTAGTAAATCAAATAGTAAAATGGATTTATTTCAGGCACTCAGTTCGAAGAATCACTAAACTTAAGTGGCAGTGGGCAGGGCACATTGCTCGTAGAACAGATGGTCGATGGGGACGAAAGGTTTTGGAGTGGCGGCCACGGGCCGGAAGACCTGTATCTTCGCGTTGGAAGGCCTCCCACAAAGAGGAGTGTGTAATCCGATGGATGCGAGTTGCGGTCCTATGTCCAGCAGTGAAAAAAATGATGATAATAAGTTAATATTTTTTTTGGATGAGACACAAATGAACGTCTGTCTAACTTTATTTAGGACTACAGGTGGCTTCTATATTCATTTACCTATTTTTTTAATTCACAGCATAGTATCCGGTCTCCTGGCAGCGTTGTGGGTGTTCCTACATCGACAATATGTGCTGTTCATAAGAAATACCAAGACTCTTAGCAACTTTTTACAGAAAAAGTAAGTTTTTCATCTTAAATAACTCTTTCCGATAACCATCGTTGTCGTATTTATTTAAGTCACTGTGTGAAGACTGATATGGAAGAAAAGGGAGTTAGTGATGTTATGACGGATGACAGGACAGAATGGAAGAAGAAAACATGTTGCACCGACCCCAAGTAATACGGGATAAGGGCAGGAAAAAGTATCTATTTAACGGCCGAACGCATAGTCCAGCTAATGGTTCTTTAGCGTCTCTAATGTCCATTAAAGTTAAGTATTGTCAAACCTTCACTGAAAAACTGTGTAAAACTGTCAATGTGACAATTTCTTAATAGATCGTTTAGAAGTTAAGTAATGATTAACGTTAATGAATGTCCCTGAGTGCGGCCGTAAGTCGCGCGGAACTTTAATTTTGCGATGCAGGATTACTGCTTATGTGATGTCATAGATGTAGCTACTACTTCTTCTTCTACCTGGCGTTAATCCCGGCCATTGCCAGGGTCCGCCTTCCTACTCAGGTCGGTTTTTTTTTAAATGGTTATAAACTAGTGCTTGACTGCGATCCCACCTGATGGTAATGTAGTAGCAGTGGTTAACTGCTACTACATGTATCTAGTTTTTAGTAATTTAGCAGAATTGTAGGAAGGTGTTGTAATAACTCTAAATATTGTTGTTTTCCAGTCGCTTCATATACCCCGGGTTCATAACTCTAGCAGTGATGTCGATCCTGTTCCCGCCCGGCATCGGCAAGTACATGGCGGCTGATCTTGGCAATCAGGAACAGGTAAATCTATGTTCTTGTCTATACGTCTTCTGTTTATACATGTACCTAAATAAAATTTAAGTGAGAAGTTCTGAATACATTATATATATATGATAGTATATTCGATACCTATAAAAAAACCGGGCAAGTGTGAATCAGAGGGTTCCGTACGGTTATCTATAAAAATTGCAAAAAAAAACATGTTTGTTGTATGGGAGCCCCCTTAAATATTCGGTAACAAAAATACATCATCTGTAAAAAAATTCAATCAAATGATAGACAGCGGAGTCTTAGTAATAGGGTCCCATTTTACCCTTTGGGTACGGAACCCTAACCCTCAAACCCTCAAAAAGAAAAAACGGAACCCTTATAGGATCACTTTGTTTTTTAAACTGCCTGTTTGTTGGGCTGTTTGCACACAGTGTACATGTCGTATATAGTACTGGACAACATTATCTTCATAACAATATTGTACCCCTCTCTCCAGGTCCTGTCGCTGTTCTCAAACTTCACGTGGACGGACGAGCTGACAGCGGAACAGGCGTCCGTGGTGTCGCACTGGCAGACTCTGGAAGTAGACCACTTCGGGTGCCTCATCATCTACTTCTTCTCTATCGTGAGTATTGTTTTTGATTACCCCAATCATTGAATCAATCCATCATCATCATCTCAGCCGACCGACGTCCACTGCTGGACATAGGCCTCCCCCAAGCGTCGCAACAACGACCGGTCCTGTGCGTCTCGCATCCATTGGATTCCTTCGACCCTCGCCAGAATCATTGAATGACTTCTCCCAATCTAGGTGGAGTAAGGAATGTGAGACTTTTTCTGACTGAACTCTACGTGCGTTCCTTTAGTTGTCCTTTGCGTTCCAGAACTTATAGTCCTCTAATTCCAATGTTGGTATTTGAAATGTATCAGATAACAGATATCAGTTATTTTTTAATGGTCAAAATTTTATTTTAAATTAAACCCTACAACATTTTTAACACTGACTTTTTATAAGGCGTTTGCAGAGAGTGTAAGTTGTCCACCCCTTTCCCCCCTTTTTGAGGTTTCCTTGGATTTGCTTTACGATACAAACGGTACGATATACAACGATCAAACTACTGGTCACTTTTAAACCACTTTGGTAATCCACCTGCCATCTAGTAGACAAATTATGCAAAAACAAATCTAACAAGCGAGTCTGTGTGCACAGACAAACAGTGCCGTAACTAGGGCGGTGCGAGCAGTGCCCAGGCATAGGGCGCAGACCCTGGAGGGGCGCAGAAATGACCAGACTAAGCCTGGTTAGAGCATTTTTCAGGGCGCAGTTTTGAAAGCTCGCACCGGGTGCATAAAAGGCTAGTTACGGCACTGCAGACAAAACAGAACAAAGATCTCTGGCGCAAATATGAAGATCCAACCCCAGCTAAACTATGAGTAGGGTTGGACAAGGTAGGAAGGAGACGGGGAATTAGTAATCATAAAAAAGAAAATTAAAAGCGACAAAATTATTCGACACACGATACATTTCGTGCAATAGTCCATTCATTTTGCTAACATTATTATACTTATTTTTATATCATATCATGAATCAAACCAAAAACAAGTATCGACGAGGATGGGATTCGAACCCACGCGTGCAGAGCACATTGGATTAGCAGTCCAACGCCTTAACCTCTCGGCCACCTCGTCTCATAGACTAAACTATCAATTTATAGTCTGCGTAAATCAATAACTATCTATTGCTCAAGTTTTATTTGTACAAGTGTTTTAAAATGATAACACTGGCTAACAAAATTTCCCTTTTTTATTTACCTTCCTTAAAATGTTCATAATTTTATATGACGTAGTAATATTTTTTCTATACTTCCAACGTGGCGGCTGTAGTTAGTATAATAATTTTGTCAAAATTTCAACAAAAAGCTAGTGAAGTAGTAGTAGTAGTACTTTATATAAGTTTAGATTATTGATCTTCTTTGCTACCTTTCTGGGTAGTTAGATTTTATATCTTTTGATTATCTATATCAGGAATTTTAGAATAGCAACATTCAACATTCATTTCGTTCCAAGACGAGGATAAACCAATAAATAGATAAATAAATAAATAATAAATAAATAAAATATTTTCAGCCGGTCAATTGCCGGCAGTGGTTTTTCCAGAGTTGATGTCTATACGGCTAATGCAAGGTCGTTTGCATAGAAAAAGCAAGCTAAGCTGAACGTTTGTTTAAACATTACACAGCCGGGCCCAGCACGGTACCTTGGAGGACACCGTTTTTAAGACAGCGTCACCTACTTTTGTTGTTACTAAGATAAACTAGCTAACCGAAGTTATTCAGAATAGCACTTAGGATCTATACAATACCTCTACCCTTTATAAGCTTGT
The DNA here is from genome assembly GCA_030763345.1 of Mythimna separata. NCBI lineage: Eukaryota > Metazoa > Arthropoda > Insecta > Lepidoptera > Noctuidae > Mythimna > Mythimna separata. The sequence continues at coordinate 13,670,606 of CM061192.1, forward strand.
CGACATTTAGCCGGAGACCTTTGATGTCGACTGTGTCAAAAGCTGCCGAAAGATCATCGACTACAACACCTGTGCCATCTTCTTTCAAAAAATACAGATATTATGTAATAGGTTCTGTGTAAAAAACATCTTACTAACCCATTATTTTGTTCTTCCACAGTTCTTCCTAAGCCTGGTGTCCTGCACACTACCAGTGCCGGCTGGTATCTTCGTGCCGGCCTTCAAGATGGGAGCCTCCCTGGGCAGGTTCACGGGAGAAGTCATGCACTACTTCTGTCCGCTCGGCGTCGCCTATGGCGGACATATACAGAAGATTTTGCCTGGTTAGTATGTGGCGGACCCTGGCAATGGCCGGGATTAACGCCAGGCAGAAGAAGTATGTTCTTGTCTTCGGTTTTAAGTTCCACAAAGAGTATGTTTTTCCATCAAGTAACTCTTAGTAGTACGCATTTTTGACCCATATCAACTCTTGACCCGACACTTCTTTTTTTGTAGGAAATCATAAAATTCCTCTCCGTCTGCAGCAAGACGAAGTGTCAGGCTAGTCAGGCTTTTACTGACTAAAATACACCACGGTAACTCTTTCCAACTATCCGCCGCTGTCATTGATGCTTACACTTCTTTGATACGCACGTAGAACACAACGCGCCGCCAAGTCGAATCTGGTCCCTATCGGACGGTGAGCTACCCATTTCTGGCCGTCTACAAGTCCATAAGCCAGAAGCGTCTCTTGCGGTGGTTGGAGTGCGAGGATGTCCTCTCCCTCTTTTTTTCTGACTTGACACGTGTGATATTATATTCTGAACTAACGTGTATTTGGCATTTGCAGGAGGTTATGCAGTAGTGGGGGCGGCAGCTTTCACAGGAGCCGTCACACACACTGTATCTACCATCGTTATTGTCAGCGAAATGACTGGACAGGTAAGTCACAGAACTAATCTTGTCTTACTAAACCATTCAGTGACATCAATGACAGAATTTTGGATCCGTCTTCTTGGTCCCAAATTCTGTCAATAATAAGAGAGTCTCGAGAGGCTAAATAATAACAGCCGCACAGGTCGATCTTCAAGGTTAAGCAACGCTTGCCTAGGTTGGTCTGTGGATGGGTGACCATCTTAACATAACGAGTTTCCTCCGTGCCTCGGAAAGCACGTTAAGCCGTAGGTCCCGGCTGTCATTTGGAGATCTTTGGCAGTCGTTACGGATAGTCAGAAGCCAGTAAATCTGACTCCAGTCTTGCCATGAAGTACCGTGTTACCCCAGTTAAATGGGTTGTGGAGGTCTGGTAGGCAGCCGCTCCTCGTAAAATACTGGTATTCAGCTAAATCCGGTTTGACTAGAAGCCGACCCCAATATAGTTGGGAAAAGTCTAGGCAGATGATGAATAAGAGAGTCTATCAGTATAACGTTTTCAATTTTTATTAGTACTTTTAATGATTTTAAGTAAGTCCCAATTCGCAGGGCAAACTTGGCTATAGATCGCCCAAGACATTGAGGTTCGGAAAGAAAAAAAGGAGAACCTTTACCCGGTTGTGGGACACAATTTAGACTAATGATTAAATAATAAAAAGTAGTTTTGAAACGGTTCGAGCGTGAAACATACGCGAATACATACAAACTGTCACCTTTATCATATTAGTGTGCAGTCTTATCATTTTCTATACGGTAATTGTCTTGTAACACTCGCTCAACTTGTCCAGGTGACGCATCTACTACCAATAATGGCGGCAGTACTAGCTGCCAACGCGACGGCGTCGCTGCTGCAGCCGTCCTGCTTCGACAGCATCATCCTCATCAAGAAGCTGCCCTATCTGCCCGACCTGCTGTCTTCTGCTAGTCGTGAGTACAACATGTATATGATTATAGACTTTAGATTAATTGGAATAGAGTTCAAATTAACGTGCAGGACGTAATACTCTGTGATCTACCAAAGAGCACGATCGAGCATAGTGCTGTCTTAAGAGAAGTGGGGCTTGGATAGCTTTTTTCTATTTACTTGCTTCTGCCAGCGGTTTCGTCTGCGTGAAAGTAGCTAAAATATGCCTCAATGATGAAACCATAAATCAATGTATGGAACAGCTGATAATCGAAATAAGCGATCATAAATGTAGGGAACAGCTGATTATTTTTTCTCGATTTCAAGTTTGGTCTCATAATAAAAGTTGTTCATAATGATGAGTACAATGACCCCTCAAGAGGATGTGTGTTAATTATGTTACATGTTGTAGGTATATAGACTATTCGCTCTAGCCTTGAAGACACCCAAATTATAGTTATAGAGTGAATGGGGTCTTAATTACTCAGATACCCGCGAAACGAGACACAATAGTAAAACAATAACAGCGCGGTCTCATAGGACCGGTTGGGGATTCAAAGTTAATAAACTAGTACGCTTCACTATCAACGATTACATCACTGCTTACCATCAAGTAGGATCGGTGTCAAGGACTTTAGTTTACAACAGTTATAAGGTTGACTGGTAGATAATGCCTATGGCATTAAGTCCGCCTCTGTACAATGTGCATTAAGTTACAATAAATAAATAAATAAATAAATAAATATTTAACAGCAATAATTATGCTCCATTACGATGATTTATGATAAACATAAAGCTACTTGCAATATGCAGTTTTTTTTGATAGTTTACTTCGCAAGACGAGGTGGCCGAGAGGTTAAGGCGTTGGACTGCTAATCCAATGTGCTCTGCACGCGTGGGTTCGAATCCCATCCTCGTCGATACACTTTTGTTAACTATGGGGAATAGATGGTTGAATGTGAGGGAAGTTCAATCAATACAAAGTATCCTATATATATAGTACCTATACATGTCTATAAAGTTATTGAAAAACACACACATTGTATATCTCTCAGGAGAAGTGGAAATGGAGTTATTTAAGTCCGAAGTGAACTAATGACAAGCTACTATACTCCGTCGGTTTAGGTAGTTAACTAAAGGTAAACAATCTTGGTATGTCTTTTTGTATTAATTACTCAGATACCCGCGAAACGAGACACAATAGTAAAACAATAACAGCGCGGTCTCATAGGACCGGTCGGGGATTCAAACGTTAAAGAGGTCGTATATAATATACACAAAGATTATTTAAATTTAGTTTATTAGCTAACATCGATTTAGGTAAATACCTATTTGCAAAGATTTTTACATACAATTTATAGACAACTTTTAGATAAAAAGACATGCCAAGATTGTTTACATTTAGTTAACTACCTAAACCGACGGAGTATAGAGATTATACGTATGTTTGATAATAAATTTTGAAATCGTGATCGTAAATACATGGTTAATTGTAAAATACTAACAACCTTTTGTGACTGTATTACTGACATCATAAATAACAACTATTGTCTTATGAATTTTTACAAAACATAAACCCGTTTGCCAAAAACAAACCTTCAAGATTTCGTTGTTCTATCTAGCACATTTCAACTCTGTATTTTGCTGTACCTACCTACGGTTCCTGCGCACTGTTCTCGTCCCCCGCTATTGTACTATCGCTTGCTTCGCAAAGACTTCGTAACATTTAAACAAGGACGTTTGATTTGAACATTTTATTTTTTTAAGAAAATATGATGAGCTAAAATATGATAAATGTTTTAAAAGTCGTAGAACAAAAGTTGTTGTTTACGATGATAGTCATGGGACTATGTAGTCCTGAGAGGTTGCCAGTGTTTTACAAATAACCATGTACATGGAGTGCCGTCGATTTGTTGCCACATGACCACTTCAAGAAGGCTTCAAGGTTAAAAGTTATTAATTCATTAATCCCCGACCGGTCTCATTGGTTTAAGTTCTTACGATCCATCCTAAGGTTGTCTGGTAGATATCGCAGCGATAAGACCGCCTTTGTACCCATAGATTTAAGTTATTATATAAACTGTACTGTTACTTTTTGGTGTACAATAAAGTTTATTCTATTCTATTCTGGCATAACATATTTGTAAACGTTAGGAAAGTTAATAAAAAAGTGAAATTTGTTCACCGTGTATTGTTTTAAAACACTTGTACAAATCAAACTTCAGCAATAGATACGTATTGATTTCCGCAGACTATGAATTGATAGTGTTGTCTACGAGACGAGGTGGCCGAGAGGTTAAGGCGTTGGACTGCTAATCCAATGTGCTCTGCACGCGTGGGTTCGAATCCCATCCTCGTCGATACTTGTTTTTTTACAGAATAAGTTAAAATATATCTGTGCTATAATATTTTCTAACATATAAAAATCTTGGGTCATAGTGTTTGTCATCGAACACCTCCGAAACGGCTTGACAGATTTTTATGTTTTTTTTTATGTACATTATTTGGTAGGTCTGAAAGTAGGTCATAGGTTATTTTATTTTATTTTTTTAAATAATGTAAATGGCAGAACAACGTTTGTCGAGTCAGCTAGTAATATATTATAATTAATAATTATATAAATACGTATATAATTATCGCAGTTCAGAGAAAAGATTTTTCTCTTTTACTTGATTTTTTTTATACAATATTAAATGCCGGAAGACGCAGCGTTGGATCTATGACCTGGTGAGGGTCGCGGGAATCCGATGGATGCGAGACGCACAGAACCGGTCGTTGTGGTTACGCTTTGGGGAGGCCTATGTCCAGCAGTGGACATCTTTCGGCTGAGATGATGATGATGTTTATGAAAGATGAGTGTGAGTGCTCTTTCCCTTGACTTTTGATTACACAATATTAAATGTATGTTTTGTTGCAGGTATGTACGACATCTGCGTGGAAGACTTCATGGTCCGCGACGTCAAGTACATCTGGAACAGGATGACTTTCCAACAACTTAAGGATCTGCTCAAGGAGAATAAGGTAACAATACTAAATGTTAATTGATGTTCTAAGGCCTTTTTTACATGGGTGCGCATTGGTATAATGACTGCAGAACGAAAATATATATCTTTAGATGTTGTCGCCCACACCATCTTATAGCAATTTTATTGTAAAACGTCTTGTATCCGGTAAACGATGGGCATTCCAAAGGGCGCCTAGACTTTACTATAACCCCTTTTCATTACTTTACTATAACCCCTTTTCTATTCACCTTTTGTGTTTTCGGACCGCGGTAATTCCTTCGAACAAAATCCGCAGACCTTTGCATGAAAAAAAAATTTTGTTTAGCCTTTAATTTCCCACTGTTGCGCGAAGGCTTCCAAGGCACCAACTTCTTCCAAGTATTCTTTTCTGACGCAACCACGACCCAGCCTTTGTAATAGGCGTCTAAGTCATCTTGCCACCTCTTCTCAGGTCGACCTCGGCGGCGTCGTCGTCGTTCATCTAAGGGTACCCACTTTGTGGAGACTCTTGTTTAACGGTGTGTGCTTGCAGTTGATGTAACCCGCCCAATCCTATGCCTATGCCTATGGCGGAGCACAGCTCGGAGCTTATTTATTTTTTGTAATATCTACTGCATGTACCCTGTGTTCACGAAATAAATGAATTTGAATCCTATTTCTATGTTACAGACAATCAAGAGCTTCCCCCTAGTGGACAGCCCCGCGTCCATGGTGCTGCTGGGCTCGATCCACCGCTGGGAGCTGGTGAAGGTGATCGAGAAGCAGGTGGGGCGCGAGCGACGGCTGCAGATCGCCGCGCTCTGGCACCGCGAGGCAGAGCTAAGGAGGAGGGATGAAGAGGCCAGGAAGAAAGTCAGGAGGCCCTCCCGGTTTGAGGTAAGTGCATATTTATTTATGTATTAAAGCTTTATTAAAACAATCAGCTACTTACATTACATTAGAGAGCTCAAAGTGACCCTAAATTTGGACTATGTAGGACCTAAAAATGCCACTGACGCCGCTATAAACGTGGCAGTCTACTAATATAATAATAATAAATGTGCCTACTATACGAGTATATAAAAAATTGTCTAATATAATAATACTAAATATTAGGGCCCACCTAAATTTTGAGGGAAAGAAAACCATCGACTGCAGATTACAAATTTTTTTCTTTGAAATTGAGCTAATAAGTTTCATTGTCAATCATTTAAATCCAATGTCAGTATTTGAAAAGTAACAAAAGTATACTTGAATGAACTGTAGTGAACATCTATGCCGCTATATAGAAACTAAAATGGAAACTCCCCGCAGCGCGTCGTGGTATTACAGTTCTCCGCGCGATTACAATATACACAACAGTCCGAAATCAACTATCGCGCAATAGCCAGGACCAGACAAAACTTCCGTCTGGTCGAAAGATCCTCCTTTAAAAAAGAACTAAAAAATACTAAAGAATATTACTCGTATACCAATTACAGGCACTTGAAAGATATAGAAACCTATCACATTTGCGATTCTATCCAGTTACTTTTTCAGAAATTTTAACAAAGTATATTGTGTGCGGGAATCCGATGGATGCGAGACGCGCAGGACCGGTCGCTGTGGCGACGCTTGGGGGAGGCCTATGTCCAGCAGTGGACGTCTTTCGGCTGAGATGATGATGATGATGATGATGATGTGTGTTATCTCCAGGTTACTCCAGCACCAGACATGCTACAAGTCCCGGGCACTGGCATGACCAGAGGATCTTCGCTTACCACCAAAGACCAGGGAGGACTTATACCTGGTTAGTATCTAAATTATTTAAATACATTTTTCGACACACTTGCTCATAAAGTGGCTGTTATTGCACTGTACTTAGGTATATAAAGGGGCTCGTTACCAAACTGTGACATTTTGATTACTATTATGCACATGTGCGGTAATGTAGTTAGAACCTTTTTGTTAAACCTCTTTTTTGTCAAAAAGAGTTTTAAGACAAAAAACAATAAAATTTGTTATTGCGTTCAATAGCATGAATTAGTGTTTTGCTTACTTATTTCATGCAATTTCGTGTTTAAATAAACTGTTTAAAATTTTACATAAATAATTAATTAAATCTTTCATCTGATTTGTATTTTCTGTTTATATGCAACCTCGTTCTTATTTTTTCTAAACCAAGAGCTAGAGTAGCTAGTCTATAGCCGCCATTTTTCGCGCATTCGCGCGTTTAAGAAAAGTCAATTTTTTAGCCGCCATATTTAAAAATAAAATACAGATTTTATAAAAATGTCTACAACAACTATTTATGAGGAAAATGATTTATGCTGTACGCCTTCAAGTAGAAAATCTAAGTCATGGGACCACTATACAGTCAAAAATAGTTAATTATAACTTTACTGACTGCACATTTACGAACTGTTTCTCTAAATAAACTTTTCATATACTTACTAAATAAGCTGATTTTTCGTTTATTTTCTTCACAAGTGTGTCGAAAAACGTATGATACACGTGAGTAATTGGCGATTACCGTTCTTGGTTCTCTTAAGATCCTCGCCACGGCTCGGATCTTAATACCACCGCGACGGTAATCGCACACATTACACACTTGTATCATAATGTACTATTTAACGGTTAAGACCGCCCCAGCTTGTCAAACTAAGAAAATACCGAACCATATACTGCTTTAGCAAAATATCAAATGAAGAAATTCATCGACATTATAAAGGCCATTACTTTCTTACTTGTAATCTGTAAAACCTAATCTATCCTTTTTTATAAGCATTAGGATGAAGTTATTATTTTATAGTTTCTTGTTTAGACTCAAATATTTCAGTTTATTTTTAAAATTTGTTGGTTGGTTTTTCTCCGTTGTTTTTGTAAATCTAACAGTTATTTTAAGGCCTTTATTATTTATTATTAAATCAATTGTCATGTTTTACAATAAAATACATTCTATTCTATTTCCTACAGCACCAGGCCAGCTGTTCCGTCCGAAGTCGATCCTGAAGAAGACGAACTCGTTCACGCTGACGCGCGGCCTCTCGTCCGGTGGCACAGCTCCTCAAACGCCCACCACGCCACAACCCTCTGTGTATACTACTGTCACTGGAGCTGAGACTAGGTGAGCTTCATTCTTTTATAGCAGCGAAAACTATTTATTATATAGGATTTGCTTCAAATACTGCCCAGTTGAGCAGTGCTGGATCTCGATCACGATCGAGCCAGGTGCATTACTTTGTGTAGTTTATTTTATCGTCAAGATGACATTTCAAATCTTCCGTATTTTTTCGATTTAAATAGGTAATAATTTTATGAAAAGTTAATAGATTCAACCCCAAAATGTTTGTAAAAAATATCTAATCAAGAATAAGATGCGGAATCTTGGAGGAGCGCTGTCCAGAAGCTGTGTAAGCGACCGCGAGTTTGATCCGCCATTGATGTCTACCACTCAACCGTTCACACGAAGATAGCATGTAGCAGATTCTAAACCAATTTGTGCTCCAATGGTGTAATTGCTGGAAGGCGTTCCGTTGTGAGAATAAACAAATAAATAAATAAATCACTGCTCTCAAAACAACGATGGAAAACATCGTGAGGAAACCGGCATGTTCTAGAACCAAAAATTTTAAGATATGTAATATCCATCAACCAGTACTGGGCCCGCGTGGTGGATTATTTTATTTATTTTATTAATTAAGGTTTACCAACAGTTATGACAGATTTTTATGAATAGGAACTTACAAGTAATAGTGTCTTAAATCTAACTGTACTACCAATTACGGCCCAATGCTTCGAGGCCTGAGTGCAGTGGGTAAATTATAAGGCTGATTATGTATGTTATGTACTTATTCTTCTTCCTCAGAATCCGGGCAGCCTTCGAGGCCATCTTCAAGCGTTCGTCCCTCCTGCAAGACGTGGAAGGCGGCCTGCCCGACCAGCTCAGTCCCACATCGCTGCCCCGGAGCCCGTCCATCAACAAGAAAGTCCAACTCGTTAGTATCATCGACTTCAGATATAAGTTCTTTTATAAGTTTACAAATGTCAATTTAACTCTTCAATAGTCATACCAAATTTTAATGATTATTTTTATCGTTGGTAAGATTCGGTTTAAACATCACCTGTTGTTAAGCGATGATGTGTCTATACCATAAACTCAAGGGGGCTCTAGTATAGCCGATGGTCTAGCGAGGATCGCGGGGCAAGGCACAGGACGGTTCCTTGTGGCAAAACTTTGTGAGGCCCGCTTAAACATCGTTTGAAACTTTCGCAAATGGCGTCGCGTTGGTTGGAAAACTTGGACAGTAGGCCTTAAGAGATGAAACATGTAGCCCAAATATCATCATCATCATCATCATCTCAGCCGAAAGACGTCCACTGCTGGACGGCGGCCTCCCCGCGCGTCGCCACAGCGACCGGTCCTGTGCGTCTCGCATCCATCGGATTCCCGCGACCCTTGCCAGGTCATCGGTCCACCTTGCGGGAGGCCTTCCATGCTCGCGTCCCAGATACTTAAAGATAAATCCTAACAAAAGCTGTTCATCCCCCAGCCCCGTGAACGCGTGTGCGACATGTCTCCTGAAGACCAGAAGGCGTGGGAACAGATGGAGATGGCCAAGGAGATCGACTTCGACCGCATGCTGCAGATCGCACGGAAGCGGGATATGGTGAGAATATTATATTATTATACCTAGCCTATGCTGTCCCACTGCTGGGCAAAGGCCCCTCTGCATTCCTTCCATCGTTCCCGGCTTTGAGCCAATTCTTAAAGACATCCAAGTCGTCCTTCTCGGTCTGCCGCGACTCCATGTGCGACTTCAGGGCACGATTTTTGGTAAGATACGGATATTTTTACATGGAAAACCATTTGGAAAACCTTCAAACATACTTGTGTTAGACTTTTACTGACTAAGAATTACGAAATCCTGCATCGTACAATTAAACTTCTTCACGCGACTTGAACTGATACAACAGCCCGAAATGATCTATCGAGCAACTACCCACACCAAACAACACCCGTCTGCTCGAAGAATTAAGTCACCCTTTTGAACTGTTTTAACAATCCCACAGTCTTGGCCTATAGTAGGTTAGGACCCTGGATTACCTAGGGGTAATCCTGCTATTATATTTTGCGCCAATAAATAGTTTTTTCTTTCTTTCGTTCTTTTTCTAATAAACCTTTCTATATCTTTTGCAGCATCCCGACGACCCAGAGTATGAAGACGAGAACCTGTACATCTGCCACATTGACCCAGCGCCATTCCAGCTCGTTGAGAGGACCTCGTTACTTAAGGTATACAACAAAACATTATTTACCAATTTTTTACTAGTTAGGGTTACCAACAAACGGCATGGTTGACGCAGTGGTTAAGCGAATACCTGCTGTGCTCCGTGTCATGGGTTCTATTCCCGTTAATAAGACGCGCTAATGCTGATCCACTTTGCACGTGAATGTCAACGAACCGATCCTAGTCCTTATAGGACGACGAACTCCTCATCGCTTACCGTCCGCAACCCTGCGCATTCCGTGCCTGACACTCGCGCTACTCCTGATATAGCTCTATCTTTTTCGCAAATTAGAATCATAATAGATATCTCTATTATGATTCACATCATAGTAAGATGGTGGAAAGACGTTTGTTTCTACACGAAAAGGAACTGGGGTTATTAATACACATTATTATATCATGATGTTATAATTTGTTGGCGCGGCCTCCCACAAGGTGGACCGACGACCTGGCGAGGGTCGCGGGAATTCGATGGATACGAGACGCACAGGACTGGTCGCTGTGGCGACGCTTGGGGGAGGCCTATGTCCAGCAGTGGACGTCTTTCGGCTGAGATGATGATGATGTTATAATTTAACGTTTATATATAACAAGTATGTTGTGTACAGGTCCACTCGCTGTTCTCGACGCTGGGCGTGAGCAGAGCTTACGTCACAGCTATAGGGAGGCTCATAGGCGTCGTGTCGCTCAAAGAGGTAAGTCCATGCTGCGTGCGTGTACCAAATCAAATCTCGCAAATAAAAGGTTTTTCTTTCTTTCTTTAAATCTCATCCAAACCTTTTTAGCCAATGAGCGTGAAAGAGTAACAAACATAGATAAAACTTTTCTTTTTAGAATGTAAAAAAATTGCAGCTGCCAGCGGTTCCGCAATTCGAATAAAATTATTATTTTCCTTAAACATTATGAAAGCAATAGCCTTTTTTGAGCAATAAGCCATCCAATAAACTTCTCCCGCTCTGACTGGTCGGGTCAGACTTTTACTGATTAACACCCACCTGATTTCCTTCAGTCTTTGCGTTATAAAGTGATTACTCTTTCGTACAACCTCGTGGTTTTTACCAAGACATTTGTGCTGCAGTAGGAAAATAAATACTCACACACACGACTAAATTAAGACACCAATGTCCATCCAAATACTCAAATCAACTCCCTTCCCACAGCTCCGCAAAGCAATAGAAGACGTGAACTCTGGCGCCCTGACCCTGGCCACGCGGCCAGAACCCCCCAGCAGCCCACCGCCCTCCCTCATCAAGGTGACCAGCACCCAGCCAGCCCCACCCACGGACAGCGAGACTGCTAAGCTCACTACCACCGCTGTGGGGGACCACTGAAAATGATGCTAAAAAGAAAATGGTAAACATTGAAGGTACATCTTGTGAATCTTATGTGGTATTGGAGTTACAATTCGATACCAGAAATGTGAATTAACGTAAAGGACGTTTACTAAAACTGTAAAATGTCCCTTACGACTATGAGCGTAAGGTCCTTTTACCCATAACGTAAAAATGTCCGTTACGTCAATTTATATTTCTGATAAAGACATGATAATGAACAAAAATTGTCAACTCGACTCGACATTTATTTAGGGCCGTTTTTTCATAGTCAGATAATTTTTAATTGAGGAATCAATATGATGATTTAATAGTTTTTGCATAGAAAATATGTCAAACAGCCATATTAATTGTTCTCATAAAAGGAATCTGACGATTGAAAAAATCGGACCTTTGTCGTTAAATTAAAACTGTTTTTAAATGACAGCTGAATTCTCAAACTTGACGGTTAGTTGGTCGTTATATTCAAATTGAACTGTTTTTTTTAAGTTAAATGTCGTTCAAGAACTTTATAATTATGAAGAATTGTTGTTTAAAAGTACCTACTAGCATTAAAGATGGCGCCTGTGAACGCTTCTTTTAGATCCGGTACACTTATTACTAAAATTTATTCAAAACGTTACTGAGAATATTTCCAATGCTGTCCAGTTTCTCATATCATAAAGGAATACAGAAAAAAATGTGTTTCATGGATAAGAAACGTTCTTGACTTAGTAAGTCACTGTGTATTTAAATTAAAGTTCTTAAAACAAGTTGTAAAAACACATTAGTTGAATAGAATTTTGACTAGAACTTTGTCATAAAGTTTTCTGTGTAAAAAGACAGTTTTAACACTAATATTGTAAGCCAATTAAAAGGCTAAGCGGTTGCAAATACCGTACCCGTGATCTATTCCTGGGAAATATTCCTATAACGTAAGAACTTTGAATTGGGAAAATTTCTATTCAAAAGTTCTTGAAGAACTTTTTTGGTAAGTATTGTAGTTTTTAGTAGATAATGCTGTAGAGCAGAGTTTCATAGTCGTGGAATATTAAAAGGTGTGGTTTTAGATTAGTTTAGGTTTGAAGTTCCTTACTCCTAGTTTTTGAAAAGTCGGTGAAAACAAAAATTAAACCGTATTCATCTAATAGACTATTGGAAACTAGGAAATACATACTATCGTGATGTTCAAAAGCTAAAAATAAACTATGGCTTGAAAACTTGTGATGGACTGAATGTCGAAACAAATGTGATCAAAAAATTGCTCGTCCAAAGATTAGAAAAATTCAAATGGGAATTTTCCCATTTCAAGTTCTTACCATCACTGGGAATATTAGCCAATAAATAAAAATAGAGATAATTTCTCACTAAGTATGCATAATTTAAGACTTGTCAAGCGAAGACATATCGAAGCGATTATTTTACATTATTGCGTAAAATATAAGAAACTGTCACAATTACGTAACTTTTTTGTTGTAAGTAGGTGTATTTTTGATAGATTTTTTTTTATGTATATGGTGCTTTCGAAAAGAGATTAATAAATGTGCGATTAGGAGCGATTTGATATTTTTTCTTGCGTGCCCAGGCAATGCGAGCATTCGAGCAATTTATAAGTAAATGAGCAATATTTATTATAGCGTATAATTACGAAAATACTGCCAATTAATGTAATTTTTTTAATGAAAATCGCGTTGATGGGTAAAATTGCTCGCGTGCTCGCATATAGCTCGGTGGCGAGCGTTTCAGATGAGCAATAATACTCTAAGTACATTGCTTGAACTTAGTGCCTTAGAATTTCGATATTTTTATGTACAGGCCGTTGCACTTTTTTTAATTATTTTTGAAATACTGTATACGAAAAACATCTACTTTTTACGAAATCCTAACTTCCTAATTTAAATTTAAAAATTCCAATGTGAAAATGTAGATAAAATCGAAATTACTTTATAGTCATAGATATTTATTTATACAGGGTTATTTGTAAAACACTAACAACCTCTCAGGACTATATTACTATCCTCATAAACAACAACAATTTTTATTCAATGACTTTAAAAAATAATACATTTACCAAAACTGCTTCAAGAGTTCGTTGTTCTATCTAACACATTTCAACTCTGTATTTTGCTGTTCCACCTACGCCTCCCGCGCACTGTTCTTTCCCCCTCGATCCCCCCGTTATTATACTATCGCTTCCTTTGCGTAGACTTCGTAACATTTAGAACTGAACATTCTGAATTTAAATGTTTTTATATTTATATGGAACTAAAATATGATACATTTTTAAAAGTCATAGAACAAAAGTTGTTTTTTATGTTGTCAATAACACAGTCCTGCAAGTGTTTTAAAAATATCCCTGTATATCTAAAACGCATAAACTTAGTGTTGCCAATGGAAATTATTCTTCGGTATTATTTTGACGTCTGATCACCCTTTAGACAGCTTTATTTAATGTAGTTTGTAGTCAACGCCTGTACATTAGACCAAATCAATCTACCCCAAGGCTTGTGATCGTCCGTTCATTCCAAAAGTGTTGTTTCCTAGTTAGTAAGTTATAATTAATAATTAATTATTGTAATGTAATTTAATAAATATATTGTATCTTTATCCGAAAGGATTCTTATACATTTGTGTCCAGCTTAAACATTTTGTAAGCTGGGTTTGTGTTTGATGAAAATAATTTAAGATACGAGTATCGTTCTATACAATTATGTCTGGTTTGGAATAGGCTTTCTCGCAAAAGGCTAAAATATTGACATATGCTATTGTTACTATCAGATAGCAGATTTGTGGTATCTATTACATCCTAAAGGTTTTTCACCTTATCTTAGGTCTATATTTTGCAGTCTTCAATTGAAAGTGAACTATCCTTTAAATTCTGATTTTGCTCTAAATTAACCATAATAAGTTCTAGAACCTTATGGTGAATTATCCGTGCAAATCCTTGAAGTGGTTGAGCGGTATGAGAAAAAAAATTAAATCTGGAGGTACAGTCAGCATCAAAAGTCCATGAACAGAATCAACATAACAAAACACCGTTCCCAATAAAATGTGTTTCATCTGTTCACAATAAAATGTTTTGTTATGTTGATTCTGTTCATCAACTTTTAATGCTGACTGTACATACTAAAGATATTTAAGTTTACTTAAATCTACACTTAACATTCTCACCACATTTTGTAATTTCTGTGTTAGATCACTAAAAGTGTGATTAATCATTGAAATTACAAATCTCATTAATTTGCCAAGTCTCTTCCCAAAGGTTCAGTTTCCATTCTAATCAGATGCGGCTTAATACTAGTATTTTATACGATGCGATTGCCAATCTAACCTCTACAACTGAGTGCAGCAAAGGGCAAAGGGAAAAGCAAATTACCTAGACATATTTATATGCTGAGAAAGTCCTATTCCAGGCTAAGGAGCAATCACTACATCCCTCGTAGGATATTTCGTTTTTTAGGGTCAAAACAAGAGGCTATATTAGATACGAAAGATATAGGTAGATGTTGTAATCATGAAACACAAACCCAGAATAAGTGCCATTTATACATTGAAATAGTAAAATGTGCCATAAACCTATTGGCTAAATGATACAGTAAAAAACTATAGGCATTCACACACATTAAAAATTCTTCAAAAAAATGATGAATTTTGTAAATTATGGCAGACCTTATTTTCAACATAAATAATCATGACTCTAAATCTATTCAATTCCGTATTATCGATGTAAAATTCTAATCGATTCCATGTTTGTAGGTATCGATTATGATATTTTGCAAAGTAATTTTTTTTTAGTATTGTGCAGTAAATCATGTCTTTAAACAGTGAATGCCTATTTCGAGTGCCCCAATCATGAATGTTTCTCGTATTTTTATAATAAAACAAATAATAAATGGTTGTAACAAACATATCTTGTATTTCCGTCCTAAGGAATTTATAAAGAAAAGGAAAAAAATATACAAAGAGAGACATTGTGTAAAACTTGCAACTGCTACCGATTGTTTTGAAACGAGTCTGACGATAATTCAATATATTTTCTATCACTGTATATTATAATGATCTTGTTTCTAACAAAATTTACAAATACTAAAATATTGTTGATCAAATTTTATCGACTTCATTCAACTTTTGCATCATAGGCTTTCGTCAGACACTTGATTTTCAGCGATGATAGTGTCGACGATGGAGCACGATTGCATTGAAGTAACGTAATCACTCTCGACTTTAAGACCCCCAGGTTGCTGGTTGTTGTGTCGGGAAACACAGACTCTGGCAGGGAGTTCAACTCTGATATATGTTAAAAGGTTCAGTAAACTTCTAGAAAGTCGAACCTAATAAAATCGATAAAATATACTCTGTTCATTCCTTCCCTATAATATTTTACTTTCTTACTTAAAATACAGCACTATTAATAGTACACTTGTCGTGCGAAAGCAATCGCTAGTAGTTGCAAACTAGTTGTAGAATCCATAACTTTTGGACATGCTTGTATCCTCAAATTCTGTGATTTTTATAATTATTTAATTATATACAAGAGATCGAGAGTGTTGTCTGGTCACCCTCTTTATTTAATTTATGTCTTTTTTCTGTTCGGATGAAGTAATTTGGTTATTATAATAAATGTTCCCTAACACCACATTTAAAGAAACCTTTTTTAATACAAGAATACTAATATTTTCCTGGAAAGGCCACTATTTGACTATTTAAATAAATATTCTATTTATCTACAACTACTTGAAAAATTAAAATCCAGATCTATTGCACAATCAAATCAACTAAACTACTCCATCCGAACGGAATGTGTTATAAAAGTATTTTAAAAAGTGAAGTGATGGCTTGCACGAATGTTAGAATTAAGAAATAATTTATAGACAGAGTCTGTTCGAACAGCTTTCGGCTATAGACCATGTCTGATCGATAAGCTATCGACTAACGAACGGGCCTATTCGACGGGCTATATTTCATAGAACATCCCATTCGACTTGCTATAATTTATAGATTATACCCATTCAACGGGCTATAATAGACCATGCCCATTCGATTGGCTATAATTTATAAACCGGGCCCGTCCGGTGGGCTATAGTTTCTAAACCAAGCCCGTTCGTTAGGTTATAGTTTATAGACCATGCCTGTTTGTTGGGCTATAGACTATAAGGTCGTGCCTGTTCGACTGGCTATAGTTGGAGATGCATTTCTATTGTGATCTGTTGCTATTGTAACTATTAAACGTGTTCCGTGTCGTTAACTAAGAGTTTGTTTTATTTGTGTAACTATTTGTTTATTTTACAGTTGTGGGTGACTTATATAATTATATTTACACATTAACATAAACAATAAACATATACAAATCATCAACATCTATTATATCTATTTACATATATATACTTATATACGTGTAACGTTAAATGCGCAATACCTGAAAATAGTTTGATCAGAACAACGAGCAGAAACCACTTTTTAATATAGGTTACGTTTTTCAAAAAATGTTATTTCAAAGTAGAATACGAATTTTAAACAAAATAAAACAGCACATAAAGCCATTACATTTTTTTATGATTATTTTTTTCTCAGAATTAGGTGAATTGCATTAAAAATCATTTGGGGTGTCTGAGGGTTTCACATTTAATTTTAACGTTACACGTTGTTTACCTATATTCACCAAATCTAAACACAACATACAAAATATTGACGTAACGCATTGGACACACGCATCGTCGATTACGCGCCGGTGACACATTTCATTCTACCCACAAATTACATTCATTCTACCCCCGCGTTACTATACCTACTGGTTTCGCACCAGTCACGATCTGCGCTGTCTGAGAGACAGACGTGCGCCCGCGCCGGTAAAGTTATTATTGGGTAGTAATAAAACCTCTGACAAAAAAAGAAGAATTACCCTTACTCAAAATATTAAATCTACTGCCTAAAATACTAACTTTCCGACTACTTTTGTCCGAATAAAAATGACGAAACGACCGAATGAGATACTGAAATCTTCGAAAAATAAACTTGACTGTTTATTGCTATAATACTTTTCTACCGGTATAAATTACGTTCTGCCGAAAACTATGCTTTGTAATTTTTATCTATATTTGCCAACTATTAATTCATAAATTACCTTTCAAATTTCATAGACTGTGGTGCTATTTTAACTGTAACACTATACTAAAAATATTATTCTGAGTGGTTATACAGAAACTTATAAAAAATATAAAAATGTACTTGTACAATAACTTTTGTTTGTATCGTATATCATGAATTTTACTTACTACGGGTATGCTTGGGTATCGGTAAGTAGTACCTATTTCGGGCGTTAAAAAGTTAGAACAGTCGTATTTATGCTTTAATGTAAAACTACGTAGACTTTGGTTTCCTAGAATATTTACGATTCGAAAAATTGGTTAAAAGGCGTAGTCGACGGAGCCCCACTGCGCGGGGCTCCTACTTCTGGGTGGTTTAAAAAAAAATAACCTCGAAGGGTCTCGGAGGTGGCGGGGTCTGTGTTCGCTCGCTTCGCTCGCTCACTACGACCCCGCCACCTCCTTCTAACCTAACCTGTCCGAGTCGGGTTGACCCCAAGTCTTGAGCTCGCTTCGCTCGCTCTTGCATCTTAAGTTATCCTAGCAACCGAAGAAAAACGGAATGAATCAGAATAAAAATGTAGTTTTAATAGGTAGTAAAAAATGTCTAAACCCGATCTCACGGGCCGAACAGTTAAGGTATTTTCATTATTATTGAGAGTTAAAAAATAAATTTGATAACCAACAATATAAATTAAAACAGTTTATGCAAGTTGTAAAAATATGATTATTATGACAAAACCTCTGTTGTCGGTAACTTAGTAATTTTGTCGGAGGTTCAGTATTCCATTCGGAAGTTTAGTTTTGTTATTCAACGACTCATTTTTTTTAGGAGGAGAACAAGTAATTTGAACATGTTCTAAATTTGTTGTTAAATTAGGTATTTTTTTTCGTTAATGTTTTGGGTTTTTTGTCGGTAATTAATTATAAAGCTGGTTAATTAGAATAATAGTCGGCCACAGATCGCTGGAGATTAATTTGTTTTTCGGAACCATTATTATTTCCCGTTATTATTGAATTGCATCTACCCGCGGTAACCTACCGCTGTGCTAAACAATACTGTAAGGTATACTTTGTACAGATGCAAAATTACATAGTACCTACAGAAAAAAATTCGTGTGAAGCTAGAAATGACGCGATGAGTATTTTTCGAACACTTGATCTCAAACGTTCACGGGAAAATAGACATTACCTTATCCATGCTATTTGCATCGTAACTTACATGAATTGTCAAATCACTTTGTGTAATGTTACGAACGTGAGTAATTAAATGCCGGTTTACTAGCAGATAACTTTATTCACCACAAAACAATGACAAATTAGCCCAATCAACAAATAACCAATCACTATAAACACTCAGAGTTCCGTTTAGTATCGCTTAGGTCGCTAGGTATCACTTCAAACACTTAGGTAGCTCGCTCTGTATCGCTGACGAAATCAAACTGAACTCGCTTCCAGCCGGGGTCCCGTATTTATATGCGAAGCCATCGAAACCTCTCGACACCGACGTTTCAAGGACATTCCAGAACAACAGAGTCCCATCGGGAGGCCATAAATCATTATTATTACTCTCGTAAGTAGGTACTTATCTACCACCTTACATGCGAGTTTCGACTCTATTGCTAATACCGGAAGGTACAAATTCCCTTATCCACCCACATAACTACCTACTGAATGTTATCTAATAATAATAGCGCACAGTCGGACTTTTCTAGAATTTGCCAGGCCTGAGTATGTACTCCTATTCTCGAAGCTTCGCACAGCAATGCGTTTTAATTATTTGATGCTACTCTTGGTTTTGTCGAAGATATAGCGTACTCAAGTTTCACGGCGTAACAGTGCCCCCCTCTTAGTCATGCTCGTCCCGAGCATTATTAGATCCGTGATACGGCGCCAATCTATCCACGTGGACTACCTTAGGTTTCCCTCGTAACCCTTTCTTGATGCGGTAGGTAACGTCGTTGATCCTTTTTATCACGGTGTAGGGTCCCTCCCATCGAGCTTGAAGTTTCGGCGACTTCCCTTTTCGTCGAAGTGGGTTGTGGAGCCAAACCAGTGCACCTTCCTCAAATCCCTTGGCGTTGGCATTGCGGTCGTATCGAGTTTTCATTTTAACGCTGGTGTGCAGGCTATTCTCACGCACTCGTTTATGCACTTCATCCAATTGATCTTGGAGGTCACTTACGAAGTCCGTAACTGGCTTAGTCTTGTCAGGTGGCACGCCGGTTATGGTATCGACTGGAAGTCTCATCTCCCTGCCGAAATTCACTCTTGCTGGGGTATGGCCCGTGCTATCATGCACTGCTGATCGATAAGACATCAGATATAGTGGAATATACCGGTCCCAATCTTTCTGATGGTCATCGACAACCTTAGCCAGGTGATTCTCCAGGGTCTGGTTAAACCTCTCCACCATTCCGTCCGACTGTGGGTGCGCAGGTGTTGTGCGTGTCTTGTAAATCCCCAGAAGAGTGCACATTTCCTGGAACAGCGTAGATTCGAAGTTGCGGCCTTGATCGGAATGGATCTCCAAAGGTGCGCCATACCGACACACTACTTCTTCGACCACCTTTTTCGCCACTGTCGTCGCTTCCTGATTGGGTATGGCGAAAACTTCAGGCCACTTTGTGAAATAGTCCTGTATCACCACTATGTATTTGTTTCCGTCATCTGTCACTGGGAAAGGTCCAGCAACGTCGATGGCAATGCGTTCCCATGGGGCTCCTACATTGTACAACTGAAGCTTGCCCCTGCTCCTAGTCTGTGGTCCTTTCACGGATGCGCATGCTGTACATTTCCGACACCATTGCTCTATGTCTTCTCTACAATTGAGCCAGTAATACCGCTGTCTCACTTTCAGTAGAGTTTTCTTGATTCCCAGGTGTCCACCAGAAGCGCCATCGTGTATCTCCTGAAGCAGGGGGACCACTTCACGTCGTGGTACTATCACTTGTGTGGTCACCTCCTTGCCATCGTTCGATTCCCATTTCCTACAAAGCACGTCATTTTCTAGGACTAAACTGTCCCACTGTGCCCAGTAGCTCTTTGTGACAGGACTATGTGACGATACTTCATTCCACTGAGGCCTAGTTCCACTACGCTTCCAGTCCAGTATAGGTCGAATATCGTCATCTTCTTCCTGGGACTTCTTAAAGTTGCCTTCAGCCCTAATTAAGTTCACGTGTTCCCGGGCTTCATTTTGCTGGCAATGTCTACAGTCCTCATTACATGGACGTCGCGACAGGGCGTCAGCATTGTTATGCCCTTTTCCACTACGATGTTCCGTCACAAAGTTGAACTCCTGCAGCTGCTCTAGCCATCTTGCAACTTGACCCTCAGGGTTTTTGAATTGTAGAAGCCATTTCAATGCAGCGTGGTCCGTCCTCAACGTAAACTGTCTCCCTATGAGGTACTTGTGGAAATGTTGCAAAGTTTTTACAACAGCCAGTAGTTCTCGTCGAGTCACGCAGTAGTTCCTTTCTGGTTTTGAAAGTGCCTTACTGAAGTAAGCGATCACGACTTGCCTATCTTCTTGCACCTGCGACAGCACTCCACCAATTCCTGTGTTGCTGGCGTCGGTATCGACGACAAATCTTCCATCTCTGCTCGGATACCCCAGTATAGGCGCTTCACATAGCCGTTGCTTTAGTTCGTTGAATGCTGACTCACAGTTCTTGTCCCAGATAAAATCTCGTTTATCCTCAGTCAGCTGATGTAAAGGTTTTGCAATGTCCGAAAAACTCATAACAAACCGCCTGTAGTATGTGCACAACCCTAGAAATGCACGTACTTCTGTTTTGTTCTTTGGAGCCGGCCACTGTTGGACAGCCTTTATCTTCTCAGGATCGGTTCTCACTCCATCGGCGCAGATGACATGTCCTAGGTAGCTGACCTCCTTCTTGAACAGGGCACACTTCTTTGGGCTTAGTTTTAGGTTAGCCCCCCGTATCCTGGTGAATACTTTCTCCATATTTCTCAGGTGTTCCTTAAAAGTGCGGCCCATTATAATGACGTCATCCAAATATACCAGACAGACGTCACCAAGAAGGCCCACCATGACTCTATCCATGAGGCGTTCAAACGTCGCTGGAGCGTTGCACAATCCAAAAGGCATGACGTTAAATTGCCACAGGCCGTTGCCAATTCCTGTACTGAACGCTGTCTTTTCCTTATCTTTCTCGCTAATTTCCACTTGCCAGTAGCCACTTTTCAAGTCAATGGTTGAAAACCACTTCATACCACTGAGCATATCCAGTGTGTCGTCTATCCTAGGCAAGGGATAACTGTCCTTCTTCGTTACATCATTCAGCCTTCTGTAGTCTACACAGAATCTGGTACTGCCGTCCTTCTTCTTCACCAGAACGACAGGAGAAGACCATGGGCTCGTAGAAGGTTCAATTATTCCGCTATCAGCCATATCCTTTACCATTTCTGCTACCTCAGTTTCTTTAGCCCAGGGTATGCGGCGCGGTCTCTGTTTAATTGGTCTAGCATCACCTGTATCTATCTCATGCTTGACGAGACCTGTTCTTCCGCAATCTTTTCCCGTTGCAAAAATATCCCGGAACCGTAGCAGAAATTCCTTGGCTTGCTGTAGTTCCGAAACTGATAAATTACTCTTAGAATTTTCCAGAAGTTGCTGGATGTGATCAGGTTCACCTTTTATTGCGTCTTGTTTTACTGAAGATGTGTTGATTTGGCGGAGATACTTCACTTCTTCACATCTTCCAACAACACTGTTTTTCTTCAACTGGATCTCCTTTTTCCCAAGATTTACAATCCTGACCTTGGATCTTCCTTTCGTCATAACTAATGTCCTCGCGGTGATAAGTTCCGGGTGCCGGCCAACGTCTTCAACCATAACACATCTGCGTTGCCTAATTTTCTTAGGAAATTTAACTTCGACTAAGGTTTCCGTTCTTGGAGCCAATGTGCTATCCTTTAAGCAATAGAGGTTGCATGTGTTAATTCCTTGCAGGAAGACTTCTTGGTCTGGGAATTTCAATACTCCTTTATCGATATCTAAAACACATCGGTAATTCCGCAGGAAGTCGAGACCCAGTATGCAATCGTCGGTAATATTCGCAATTAACGCTGAATGGGTGTACACTTGATCACCGATTTTAAACTCGATTTCTGTATCACCGAGGACGGAGACTGGCTGGCCAGTGGCTGTCTGAAGACGGTAGGCTGGGGTTTCTGTTTGCCACAAGATGGTGCGTTTCAGCAACTCAGGTCTTATAATAGTCCGTGACGCCCCGGTGTCAACGGTGAAATTGCAAGCACGTTGATTCAGCGTTCCCTCGATGATCAAACTATTTCCGTTGTGGACTTGATTGATGGTGATGGTTGGGACCTTCAGTTGACCAGCCAGCACCCGTCCCGCGGCCCTGGCGACATTTAGTTTTAACGACTCCTCGTTAACTTGAGTTCCGGAGTCCACACTTCCCCTCTTCCTCTTGGGGCAATCGGTACGAATGTGCCCTTTTTCTCCACATCCATAACACGTCGGAATATAGCGGGACTTTGCCGACGAAGCCACTTCTCGGTGACGTGGTTGCACTGAGGGTGAGACCACCACTTCCCGAACTCTGTGCGTACGTGAGTCTTGTCGTACGGCTTCCACTTCCAAAGCGTGGGCCATCGCACTCTTCAGAGTTTGGTGGTGTCCGAGTCGCACCGTAGCCCTGATTTCAGTATCCCGTAGACCGTCGATGAATGCTTGCACCACATTTACTTCCACCATCTCCGGTGTCATCGACATGTATGCCCGCCGGACCAGCCGTTCAACCTCTACTCCCCACTGCTGAAGGCTCTCGTTCGACCTCTGCGTTCTCTCGCGAAGTTGCGCGCGGAAAACATGTTCGAGGTGCTTGTCGCCATAGCGAGTGTCTAGTCCCTCCATTAGACGCTCCAACGTCCTGCCGTCTGGAGGAAGGTTCTCTAGGACCAGCAGAGCGTCCCCTCGTAGGGCCAAAGTTAACGCCGCGAAAGACTGGTCATCATCCCAGCGGTTCGTCTTGACCAGTGTTTGGAATTGGTACTTAAAAGCCGTCCAGGACGACGTGCCATCAAAACGCGGCATATCAAATTTTGCGGCTGATGCACAGTGGGTGTGCGATGGTGCGCTAACAGCAACGGGTTCGCGTGCTTCGAGCTTGACAATTTTTTTGTTGATGTCCAGCAGGCGATCTTCGTGGCCATCAATTCTGGTTTCGAGGCTATCAGCTCGGGCGGAAACCTCCTTGACCTCTAAGGTGAGATTTTTCACTTTCTCGCCCAACGTGACGAGGCCGTGATCGATTTTTTCGAGGATCAGGTTCTGCTTAGCCTCTTGATCCCGGCGGGCAGCTTCCTGTTCGCGGCGGGCTTTTTCCTGGTTAGCCGCGATTAGGTCCTGGAGCTTACGTTGGTTAGCCTCTTGTTCACGGCGGGCAGTTTCCTGTTCGCGGCGGGCAGCTTCCTGTTCGCGGCGGGTAGCTTCCTGTTCGCGGCGGGCTTCTTCCTGGTTAGCCGCGATTAGATCCTGGAGCTTACGCTGGTTAGCCTCCATACTAGCTTGCATGGCGGCCAACACTGCGGCGAGGTTCATTTCCGAAGATGGCCCTGTTGGCGCCTCAGCAGCTGCCGTTGCTCCCATACCAGCCCGATCTTCCGCTTCCAGACGTTGACGTGCAGCATCCATCTCCACTTGCCTCCGTGTTCGTGGTCCCTGTTCGTCGTCCCTCTGTAGTAATGGCATCCCACTTCTGACACCAGTTGTTACGAACGTGAGTAATTAAATGCCGGTTTACTAGCAGATAACTTTATTCACCACAAAACAATGACAAATTAGCCCAATCAACAAATAACCAATCACTATAAACACTCAGAGTTCCGTTTAGTATCGCTTAGGTCGCTAGGTATCACTTCAAACACTTAGGTAGCTCGCTCTGTATCGCTGACGAAATCAAACTGAACTCGCTTCCAGCCGGGGTCCCGTATTTATATGCGAAGCCATCGAAACCTCTCGACACCGACGTTTCAAGGACATTCCAGAACAACAGAGTCCCATCGGGAGGCCATAAATCATTATTATTACTCTCGTAAGTAGGTACTTATCTACCACCTTACATGCGAGTTTCGACTCTATTGCTAATACCGGAAGGTACAAATTCCCTTATCCACCCACATAACTACCTACTGAATGTTATCTAATAATAATAGCGCACAGTCGGACTTTTCTAGAATTTGCCAGGCCTGAGTATGTACTCCTATTCTCGAAGCTTCGCACAGCAATGCGTTTTAATTATTTGATGCTACTCTTGGTTTTGTCGAAGATATAGCGTACTCAAGTTTCACGGCGTAACAGTAATATAAAGTTTTGTGTGCAATAAATAATTAAGAATAAGGATGGTTAACGTTATTACTTTCCTGCTTGTGCTTAACGCATTCACTGCTGAATTATTAGCGAACTTTTTGCAAGTGCTAAGAAAACTCGTATTTCGTGTGGTGCTACAAACGCACATATGCGTTTGAAAAAAGTTCACTCAGTGCGGCTGGCCGCATTAGTGCGTCGATCAACACTTTGCTCAAGTGCGGCTCGACGCTTATGTGCGTTTGAAAATTGTCGAGTTTTATGACAGTCATAAAACAATTACGGTACATGTAAAGGGTGTTTCACACAATACTGATTCTTGTTACACGTTTTCTTAACTTGCTTGTGCCTTCTTACCCGTAGTGTAGTTGTGTTGAGTGTGAAGGTACGAAGAGGGACTATTATTTGTTTACCACCTACTCAGTGAGAACCTACGCCACACGCTCTCCAACCAAACGATTTATTCCATTTGAATACCAACGAACTTTTCCACTGGTATTTTTTGAACGAATTTGTATTACCTATACTGACCGGATACCATTTTTTAACGAATGGTAAAATAAATTCAAAGATCTAAAGTACTGTCAACAGAAATGCTTTGTATCACCTTGCAGGATCTCCCACAAAACGAAACACAATAGTAAAACAATAACAGCGCGGTCTCATAGGACCGGTCGGGGATTCATGAATTTTTTAATCAGTTAATTGATGAGGTTTGACTGAGCTCACCGAACCAAATTTAAGTTACTGGTATTCGTTCTTACATTTTTTTATTGTTATAAACTAGTGCTTGACTGCGATAATTACGATTGCATCAGTGCTTACCGTCAGGTGGGACGGTAAGCACTGATTCAATCGTAATTATTTAAGGAGTGGTATCCGTTCAGAATATGTACCTAATAAAAATGCGTTAAAACAAATGCCAGTGATATTCGTTGGTTGGTATTATTCAACTGTTTTGTGGTATTATTACGGAATAAATCATCTAAACAACCAAACGGTGTTAGTCTTGGCGCTATGTTGCTCGGAAACGCTCCATATCGGCCTAAACTCTGAACTGAACCTACATGAAGTGTTACCTGTACTACCTAGACCTAGACTGTGTTGTGTATCGCTGGCCAGAATAGTGTACCTAGACTGTGAGCTGTACAACACGCACGCGGCAGCCAGCTGCTTTTGCAGATCGCTGGATCAAAGGTATGTGGCATGATTAGTAAATTAATATATATTCAATAATAATATATTCCACAATTTTCGCACAATGCCATCTAGTAGTTAAACAGAGCTTGTATGATTGGTACGAGACAACTAATAAACATACTTATAAAGGGTGTAAAAAGACCCTTAACGAAAACCCCATTATTCTACACATCACTGGGCTACTTTTTTTCTTCTTGGACATACCTGGGAATTCATTGGTTCTTGAGAACTTTCTTCTGAACAAACATTATCAAAATTATCAATTTTTCATAACAAATTACGCATTTGAAGTTAGAAAAATGCATCGAAAACTAAACACAACGAGCGCCTCACACACACAAGCGTGTGGTCGGTTCAACGACCAAGCGCGAGCGGCCGAACGCTCAGCTGATCGAAATTATTATTAATTAATAATTTTTTTAAGATGAAAAAAAAAAGTTTTTTACCAGCAATAATTTTTGGTCAAAGTTGCTTAATTACATGTACAGAATGTGTAGTTATCGGCTTTGTGTATGTCTAAATGTATATAGATAAATTACACCCAGACACAGTACAAATGATCGTGCTCATAACATAAGCATTTGTCCTGGGTGGGAAATTGGAAATCGAACCCACGACCTCCGGCATAGCAGTCAGGGCCATTAACCACTATACCGACAGGCTAGTCAAGCCTTAACCTTATCCGTTGCCTTTCGTCTCATTTGCGTATTTCGATACCAGAAATATGAATTAACGTAGGGACATTTTTACGTTATGGGTAAAAGGCCCTGAGTTCCAAGGTCCCGAGGTTCTCTATTGTTCAACCCAGGGCCCCAGTAGGCTTCGACCCTGCCGGACCCCTACCGTTTGCTGACACCTCATTGAGGCGGGCGTGGAACAATACGTGCCATGCCCAACATGGGCCTGGTCCTCTTTGCTACCGGACGTCCGAACGGCGAGCGACCCATTGCTCACCGTCTGGAAGCCTGCGCCTACAGTGGCTACAAATTGGGTTCGGAATCCCAGCGGCAGGGGCGTGAGGGTCATGCCCTCTCGCGTACGGCTGCCTCCTTCGCTAGCATTACTTCGTTGCAGAAGCAAGTGATCGCCTGTCACTCCTCGAAGAGGAAGTAGGGTAATCCACCTCAAGTCATCATTCACCTAGCCTTTTCCCAACTATATTGGGGTTGGCTTCCAGTCAAGCCAGATTTAGATTTTATTTTACGAGGAGCGGCTACCAGACCTCCACAACCCATTAACTGAGGTAACACGGTACTTCATGGCAAGACTGGAGTCAGATTTACTGGCTCCTGACTATCCGTAACGACTGCCAAAGATCTACAAATGACAGCCGGGACCTACAGCTTAACATGCTTTCCGAGGCACGGAGGAAACTTGGTATGTTAAGATGGTCACCCATCCACAGACCAACCTTGGCAAGCGTTGCTTAACCTTGAAGATCGACCTCTGCGGCTGTTTTTATCTAGTCACGAGCTCCTCCTAATCCACCTCAAGTAAGAATAGAAACAATAAAACGACAGATTTTTAAAAAAGAACTTATTTTTATATTTGTCTCAATATATTTTTTCTCTAATTTCGAACTTAAACTATAATACTTAGACACCGTTGTGACGAAATCATGAATAACTGGGACACGACAATATTTAAGTACATATTTATAAAATTGTATACATAATGTCAGAAGACAGTGTCTTTAGTTTAAATAAAAATTGTCATAGTATTTGACAACACTTTATAAATTAGATGATATTTTATTTTCGTGTAATATTAGACCAAAAATACAAATCTTTTATAGCTATTAAAAAAATACAAATACTTTCGTAGCTGCCCTTATGATGACATCGAGTAAATCTAAATATTTTTAAACATATCAAGTTGAATTTAAAGTGAAAATTTAATATTTTTGGTGTAATATCGAATTTACTAACTTAAACTATAGGAACAAATCTTTACAGAATTATATCCTTATCTTAATTAAAGGTTTGATAATTTATCATACTTAACATTTACATTAGAAATAACGTAAATATCTCATTTAATAATAATACGAACTTTAATATACTTTTTAGTGAACTTAATATGCGCAACTTTTAACAGGCTGACGAATTTATTTAAATTTACTAAAGTAATGTTTTTAAGTAGTAAGTACAAGTCTAAAATTGAACTGAAAGTAGTAATGTGCGAAATACCATAACTGCCTTTTGTGAAGTCGGTAAAGAGATTCGCAAGACATTGAAGAATTTAAAAGAAGTATATTAAAATTCAAATACAAAAACAACATGGGATGTCATGTTACATTAATATCATAAATAAAATAAATGCACTGGGTATCATTAAATTAATCTTACAATCACAACGTTTATTACTAAAATTTTAAAAGAAGGAGGAACTGTTAAAGATTTTAATAACAATTTAAACAAAGAAAACATTGGGAAAAATCACTTTGAAATCTAAATTTACTATGCAGATAATAAAATATATTTATAATAAGCTTTTGTGTAAAACGGTAGCTTTAAATTTGAATAAAATTTCACTGGTTTTTATATGTTGGCTAAATAATTGAGTTATCTACTTCCTTGTATCTTTTTAAACATTTTTACTCCTTCTTCAATCTATAACATTTATACGATATCACATTTTGCTTATAAAGAATAGATTAACTACACAAAAATGCTCATTTTATTATACACACTCACACACACATAATAATTACTGTCGTATATAAAATAATTACTTTATAGAAAAAGTTCATGTCTTTCTAACAACACAACCAAGAAGAAGTGGGCAAAGTGTAGGTCCTAGTGAAACCCCCGATTCGTTTCGTAATACAATAACCACAGGAATTCAAGTTCAACTACTTATTCAAATTTCTGCAGTATTTGTATGTGGTTAAGGTTTCTTTTTATTTTGGGTGGACCACTATCTAATTTAGTGCTTTGAAGCCCGAAGAAAAGAGTACTTTATAGTGTCGAAAGCCGACATTAAACGATCACATTTAATCCTAGACACATTTCTCCTGCTTCCAAGTGTTTTTTTTTAGTCCTTTCACAAACTAGCATGACTAACTAATGTCTCTACTCTCACATACACCCACAGGACTCTACCACCATGTTTGGTAGAGTCTTCTGCGTCACCGTATTCGTGGAGTCCATGTAGAGTAGCTGTAGAGAGCTAAACGTAGTCGGCGCACAGCAAGGTTTAAACTCTGCCTTTCTTTCTGATACCGTGTAGAAGTATTTCTGTAAAGAAGAAAGAGATTGTTAGAAATCAATCGACAAAAAGACAAGTCAAAAAGACAATCAACAACAAAAATAAATTTTGAAGAATTTAATAGGCATTCTTTTGGCAAATCTAGCGACAAACGCGGATGACGATATATTGAAATGATTAAAGTAATAACGCAGATTTTAAAATGGTGATGCCCATTCTTATAGCAAGTAATTATTTACTAGTATATAATAATTTCCGCATCATTACACAAACAAACAAAACATTACCACAAAAGAAAAAGAAACTTACCCTTATAAAATTGTGATGATAGCTATCCGTATTCGTTAACGCTGAAATGGGCGAGCAAGAGCCTTTGCAGAAATAGGCATGATAGCCCTGAGGCCTGATGATCCAGTCATCCCAGCCAAGGTCCTTGAAGTTGACGTAGAGGGGTTCTCGGCAGCACTCGCTGGTGGTGGCTCCGCATTCTAGGGCTCTGCCCCGACGGCGCTTGCCGGCGTACTTCGTGTAGAGCACCAGGAATGGACGGTGCTTCTCGTGGAAGGAGAGAGGCGCGCGGCGTAGCTGTAATAGGAGATTGTGGGTTAGTTTTGATTGTATTTTAAACCTAAACTTATTTTTATTATCCAAAGGTTTTGCCATATTAACGATTGAATTGGGCTTCTATAACTTTAGGATTGTAATAATTTATTCTATAGGTCAGCCCAATCAACTAGCTTTTGAAATAGTGGGTTAGTTTCCATGTGCTAGAACAATGTCAAGCAGCGAACCCTCTATTTTAAACTAATATATTATAAACAGGAAAGATTTGATTTTTTAGTTTGTACGAGTATGTTACGCTTATCTTACGATTTAACTCAAACAACTCCGTGACCGATTTCAAGAATTATTTTACAATTAGAAAGCTACATCTTCACTATATAACATAGCTATGTATTTCCTACTTTTATACGGGCGAAGCCGCAAACTGCAGCTAGTCTTACAATATAATAAACAAGCTAAGATCCTCACCTGACAAGTCCTACACGCCACATGCAGCGTATGCAGCCTCTCCCGGCCCTCCAGCCACACCCTCACGGCCCAGGCGAGTTCCACGCGCACCCAGCCCTCGCCTATGTCCGTCTCCCTGATCGCTATGGGCTTGGTCTTCTTGAACTGTTGCTGGCTGTCCCAGTGAGCCGCTTCTGATATCACGAACGTTTGGTTGTACTCGTCTAGTGGGTCGCTTTCCTGGAAAAATGGAGAGAATTGGTTAACTACAGTTGGGAAAATATACAGTTTCGTTGCTAGAAAAAGCTAAAATACAATGCAGCTACTTTCCGCAAACTTTCTTCCTAAACATTAAAAAACTAGGATATCTGTCGATTTTTTTTATATAAACTAGTGCTGGACTGCGACCTCACCATGGATCTAGTGTATGATTCTGGACCTTTCCTCCAGTGGTGGAATTTTTCGTAAGATTTTTCCATATTTTTTTTTAATTTGAACTGCTAAATTGAGACTAAGCCAAAAAGGAGATCAATATAAATGCAAGTACTTCTAGATATTACTCGATGCATTTATCAAAACCAGATAATAAACTAGGTGCTTTTAAATACCTATGCAAAACCTAGACCACATTTTAGGCTGGTAGGTAGAGCCTGTAAAGGACAAGGAGGCCCTTATAACAATACAAAGTATTTATAAAGGTAGTAGGTACATACCTTATAGAACCACAACTCGACCACATTGACCTCTTCCGGCTCCACATCGGGAGGCAGCTCGAACTGCAGACACTTGAACGGATACCGGCCTGACGTGAGACATTCACCTGGAAAGAGGAAACGACTTGATTAGGCTGATTGTAAAAATATCTAAGTCAACAATAGCTACGTATAACAATGACTCGGGAGGCGGGTGGTCGGGACACGACCAAATTATTATATTCCTGGTACTTTATTTAGAAGGTAGATTGGTTATGGATGCCAAATCAAACCACCCCATGTAAAATGCTGGGTTGGAAGTAACAAAGACATTCACACAAATCTTAAAAGTGTATTTTGGGATAGAACATAGATGAAGCATTTGAGTAAATGATAATATGAGTATTATAACAAACTATTTGTCTTAGCGTGATGATATATAGCCTATAGCCTTCCTCGATAAGTGGGCTATTTAACACTGAAAGAATTTTTCAAATCGGAACAGTAGTTCCTGAGATTAGCGCGTTCCAACAAACAAACTCTTTCAAACATTCTGCGGTAGTTGACAACAAGTTAAGATTTTTCTAAGTACAAAATAGAGATTTTATTCATTTATTAGAAAGTTGAATCCGTTGAAAATCGATTAACAGATTTCTGCATCCGATATTATTTAACAGTTTCAATTACACGTGGCGTAAAGATTAGACGGTAATTACACTCACATGAGATGTTCAATTAAAAATATTAACAACCAATTAGTTTTCATTTAGTCTTAGGTAATCAATTTAAAGATTAAAGTTTGACATTAAAAATTGGTACTATTATATTGAGTTTTTCCCTATAAAGTTAAGTTTTATTAAACCAGTCACTTTAAAGTCAGATTATTTTGGATTTCCAAATTATAAAACCTAATACCTGTACCTACCTAGCCAAATTTTAGATGAATATTATTTATGAAAAACTCAATAGATATATCATGTAGGTATACCTTATCTGTACTTGAAATAAAATAGCTTTATCTATTTACAAACAAACACATTACTATTATCTATGATTTACATCCGTGTAATATAGTAGTAGGTGCCCTTAGGGTCAAGAAACAAAAATAAAATAGATACATTTTTTTATAAACTTATTAAATTACCTGTCGTACAAATCTCAAGTTAACAATTATCTCCCAACACACGATAAGTACATAAAATACACGGTCTGTATGACCTAAGTTAATTGGACCAAGGAGCGACCCTTGGGGCACTCCAGTAGATAACGGATAAACATGTGTAGGTATTTAATCGTTTTACTCACGACAACTCTTTTAACAGTCATTTAAAAATATTGTTTATTCATTTTAAATCCAACTTATTGTATAATTACGATAATTGGCCACATTCTGATGAGTGATTCAATCGTATGCTTTAGCCGGAATTTGTTTATATTGATAAGATTTACGTGACTGAGAACTACCGCAAATAATAATCAAAAGATTTGTAAGAGTACCAAAGTTGGTTTAATTTGTAAACATTTAGATTGTAAGAGCGAATATTGTCATTCATTATACATACAATAAAGAACATACAGATATCTTCATAATTGCAAGTCCCAGTATAGGCATACATTGCTTTGAAGAACACGATTAATTGTTGCTCATTGTTGACACAAATAATTATTATAAACTGTCAACATGTTAATTAGATGGAATTTATGGAGAATGATATGAAGGAAATGGGAGTGATTTATAGTTTGATGGTAAGCAAGAAAAAATATAAGGGAAAATTTAACAAAATGACACTAACTATCAATCAACAGGCCAAAGCTAAAAATAACGATCACAAAGCGTGTAAGTCACGCAATAATATAATATGGCAATTGCAACATAGTATGGGTGTTTCCTTAAGTTATCTTCTTCAGACTGTCTTTAGCCAGAGAGACAATTATCCGCATTTACATCCTCTTCATAATTAAGATGACAACAGTGATGATTCAGAAATTAACTATCATCACTTTCATCAAGGAATCAAAGTCCACACACAGTCAGATAATTACCATGTAGCCTTTGATATTCTCCGCATTCGATAAGGTGTAGATAAGAATGACTACTAAAGTGTCTACAATTAATAATTATAATCTTAAATAAAAACATATAGACGGAGAAGAGTCATGGATATGTGTAACTGGGAGGTCAAAGACAAATCCCTGTTTATGTGTCATTGATGTAAATAAATATTTATAATATTTTTTATACAGCCTATACTTCCCACTGCTGGGCAAAAGCCTCCCCCAGATTATTGGTTTTTTTAACGCTAAATTTTTTCTTGGTTCTGCAATGTAGCCATAACTAAGATTTCTATCCTCGAAACCCTAATATACCTACGTTTTATTTAGAAAGCTACACATAAATACAAAACACTAAACAATATTTTCTAAAACCAAACATGACTGGAGCTTTTAAAATTACATTTTACCATCACATGCTAAGAAAAAGGCTGGCCGCGTAGCAACTATCATTTTAAAAATTACAGAACCTTCATTTAACTACATAGTCATTACTTACATGCCTATTGCAACACATCATAGACTTCGACACAGCTTTACTAGTTCAGGTTTAGTTCAACTAGCACCGGAACCCTATAGTTAAGCCAACCATAATCTCTGGTTGCACAACCTGTGCAGCCGTTATTATTATAATATCAGGTGTATGGGACGTGCACGTTTTGCTTGCAGCAACCATGATTCATGGCTAGTCATAATATGGCGACCTGTGTAAGTGTGTAATCATGTAACCTATTATGCATTGGTTGAGAATTTCTCTTTCAAATAAGCCTTGCTTCTAATTATGGAGATATCCTATAATATCACAAATCTACCTCATATAGGCTTAAGCTAGAGTTGATTCAAGTTTTTTTTGTTAAACGTTTCAATATATATACATATATTGAAACGTTTAACTACTATCTCACCTGGTGGTAATTATTTAATAACCAACTGCTGCTAGGCTAGCTCGTGCGAAAGTAGGATTGTCCATATATACTTTGGACTCCCGTTTTACCACCTTTTGTCGGTGCATTATGAAAAATCCTCTCTTTTAAGCAAACGTAACGTGCATCTTTCTACTGTTATTTGACAGTTTCTCCTTCCACTAGATTTGAAAGCTTTCTAACTTGATTGATATTGAACGAATTTGAAAATTTCTTTATGTTTGCAATTTTTGATAAAGTTACTTTTTTAAAACAAATAATATTTATACTATATACCCAGAATTTTATACTCAGTTGTGTACCTAGGTATATCACGAGTAACAGAAACCTCATAAACCGCTGATCTTTCAACTTCCTTGTTGACAAAACAGACTTTTCGTACAAAGATAAAAAATCTTAGTAAATATTGTTCTCGATCTGAAGCAGTAATAATTAATTAAGATAATAATTAATGTATTTACTAGAAGTAATTGTTTATCGTTGAGCTTTTTTCTTTGCGAGGCAAACAACATTAATTGGTAGCTAGTTACCTAGATAAATAATAATTATATTATTAATAGTATTGAAATTTACCGATTTCTTATACCTATACCACCTTTAGGTGGTATAGGTATAAGAAAGGTGTAGGGCTTGTTAAAGAAATAAGCCTTTATTTTTATAGAAATGTTATTTAAGTATTTTCTTTATTGTACACAATAATACAAAAGAAACTAAATGAAGAATGTTCTTTTTATTTTATAAGCCAAGCAAAAAATCTGAGGTGTCAACTGTCAAGATAAAAGGAGACGGGTCATAAAGCAGTCAAAAGAGAAAACTACGTAATAATATATACCTATCTCCCCCTTTTAATTTTTTAGTAAGTATTGCTGTACATAATATATATATAATCGTATGACCCGACTTGCTTTGTTTGTTGACTCTCACCAAATAAAAAAGTTTTAAATTAACTCTTTTGCCCTATACATATTTAGAATATATTTGACATAGTTATACATATTGGGATAGGGCAAATATATTGTAAACTGAGTCATTTCTGTGGTGCTAAGGTAAAAGGGGCTTTACTAAACACCAAAGAAATATTGGCATACGAATAAACGAAGAAAAGGAAGGCATTTGTTCACAATTGCAGAATAACTCAATAAATCATCATAAAAAAACCCAGTCCCAGCAATCAGGCATGTAATAATCGCATTAATTATTACGATAAATAAGTTCTTGTCTCTTTAATTAGTATAATTGGCTCGAAAACGATCCAATTAAACAAATAAACAAACAAAACAAAAATGCGCAGTTGTTCATTTTGTGCCCTATTAAAATAGTTGACCCCATAGATACTGATTCACTACTCTAAGTTACATCTCGAATAATAATTTCACACTTATTACGGTGTCGTCAAAAAATATTTGCCTGCTGCGGTCTTCCCGCCTGACTTTAATTTGGGTGTCTTTAAGAATAAGCTCTTAATAAACCTGTGCACCTAACCACCCGACGATTACATAACTCCTTAACATCAGGTGGAATCGCAGTCAAGATTTTATACCTATTATACTGGGTGTAAGGGACAGCTCTCCACTAACTTTAAGGGCTTGCTCAGTAGACGAATCTGAACATCTTCCCACAATTATTTTTTTCAGGGAACGAAAAAAAATCGACCTCTCCATCAACTCCAATAAAATTTATAATTTTGTATGGTGAGGCTGAAACTTTTTTCGTTTCTTGATAAACAAAATTGTGGGAGGATGTTCAAATTCGTCTACTGAGCAAACCCTTAAAGTTAATGGAGGGCTGTCCCTAACACCCAGTATAAAAAAACTTAGCAGTAGAATATTTTTTAGCAGTTTTAGGGAGGCTCGTCGGTCATCATCATCATAATTATTTCAACCGAAAGATATGCACTGTTAGACTTGCCCAAAGACGACCAGTCCAATGCGTCTCTCATCTTTCGGATTCCCACGACATTCACCTTTCGGCTAACTGACCATCTGTTATGTGCATCGTCATATCGCGCAAAATTAAAATATTCGCCTAAAATTTCTAAAAATACAGCTAGAAAATGGACATGGAGAATGTAAACAATAGTAGGTAAGGCAAATTACAAATTATCGGACGATACATGATTCGTAGCACACATGGGCCGGGCCCTCTATCATATGATTAAGAGTAAACAGAACTAGAGACATGTCTGTAGGTACTATACGTGCATCTCTTCCTTATCGAGGTAGGAGATATTGCTAAACATTTGTCAAAGTTTAGAACGTATTTCAGAAAACAAAATGGTTGCGCTAGTTCTAAATTCGGTCACAAGATGGCGTTCTAACTTTCCCCGTCATCGCTAAAATAACCTCTACTTTCTGCCTCCAGCATAAAGCGTCGTTTATTAAGCATTTTTCTCGATATATTACCGTTGTTCTTGTAACTAATGTCTATATCTACAGTATACAACTGAGCGGTTACTCCAAGAGGTCACGTTTTATCTCGGGCACACCCGCACGGCGCGTGATCAGCTTCATGAAGAATAGGTGTTTTATAGATAAACGGAGTGTGTTAATACTATTGTGGGTACTAGTAGTTTGTAGGGTTTTAGTTGCCAAGTAACAAAAAATATGCATTTAAATTTAAATGTACCTACTCTAAAAATTTTGGCAATTCAAATGCCTACTCTAGAAATACGAAGTTTACATTACCTGGGATCTTTAAGTCAAGTGTAAATAGGTTACTTCTTGGCAAGCGTGCTTCACTGTCGTACACATTGACGCTTACCATCAGGTGAGATAGGTAGTGGTCAAACTCGAGCCTTTTTTATTAAAAAAATGAAATACTTATATACATGCTCTCGATACCTATATAACGCCATAAATATTGTGTACTACAGGATAAGACCTTTATTATGAAACTGTACTAACTTATTAGTTACTAGCTGCTGCCAGCGGCTTCAGCCACGTGAACGTAAAAAATAAATGGCCTATGTCACTCACTAATAACACAGTACTGCATTGGTGAAAGATCTAAAATCGAAGAAGAAGAGAAAGAAAGAAGACGAGAAGATTTAAATATCAGTTTAGTAGTTTTTGAGTTTGTTAATTACAAACAAACTCAAAACAAACAACTCTTTATAATATTGGTACGAGTATAGATGTCTTCATTTAAGTCATTGTAACTCGCTACGACCGCTACAAGTTTTGGCCTACGGTCTACGAGTGCTACGAAACGAAACACTTCTTATTCATATTTCTGAAGCCAATTTTTGATAATAACGTTTGAATCCCCAACCGGTCCTATGAGACCGCGCTGTTATTGTTTTACTATTGTGTCTCGTTTCGCGGGTATCTGAGTAATTAAACTTCTTTCTATGATACATAACAACTAGTTATCAATTGGTATGAACCTAAATAATACGTTTCATAAACATTCGGTTTATAGTTTTCTACCAACTTCACGAATAATAATAGGTATCTGTCGATGAAGTTACTTGAATATTCTATTCCATAGCTTTCACGTTTTGAAACGTGCAAACTATTTAATTTATGACTAGTTGACTGTATATAATCGTATGTAAGTGCCAGCTTTTACCAACAGCTTCGCCCACGTGAAAATTAGTTTCTTCATAGAAACTTTGGACCCCCGTTACATCCCTTTAGTTGAAGAATTTTGGGTAATCCTTTCTTATTACCTTCTCGCCTGTTATAAAAGGAAGCCTTGTGTAAATTTCACGCTCCTAGTAGCCTAGCATAGCATATTCACTCTAGTCTTGAAGACACCTTAATTATTAATAATCGGCGGGAAGACCTCATCATGCAAATTGTTTCAGTCCTTCGGTGTACGCGGTATAAAGGACGAAGCGGAACGTTTAGTCGTAAAAATAACGTAGTCGTTCGTAGTTTATGGACTACCATAGAGATTTCGACAGCGAAAATTAGGTGGGATTGTTGTCAAGCTCAGGTTTTATATCTTAAAAAAAAATGTATGTCCATAATACAAAGCTCTTGTTATTAAAATACAGATGAATGTATCTATTGTCGGTTTTATCATGTGTCTCCGTTAACACGCTGCGTGATATCTCTCAAATTAAATTAGTTTAATTGGTTGAGGGGTCAAACTAACAGTTTTTATTACCTCTCCCGCTCCACTAAGATATAATTAATTTAAAATCAGTTCCGTGTCATATTTTGTTTTAATTAGTGGAAAAATACTGGAGCTTTCAGTTAAATGTTTTAAGGAAAAAAGAACGATATATTTTATTGTGTTTATACCTTGATGAACAGGACAATGTCTCAGAAAAAAAATCGACAATGTAGATACCTAAATAATTTACAAATAATTATTTAGTATGGAAAAAGCCTGGATTTCACGTCACAAGGAATTCTTAGTGTGAGTTCTTGGAAACCAACTATTATAAGTGTATCTTTTGAAATAATAAATAATTCTTCTTCTCAAAGATGCATATTTTCGTCGGGTTGCAGTAAACTCGCCACACTTTCGATTCGCCGAAACGAAAATGTGACGAGTTTACATTAACCCTTTTTGTCCTGCTGTCATCGTACCCATGCTATGTAAAAAAGACCTTAGTGATGCTATATTGCTATGTATGTGAAACTATGACATACAAGGTAGCCTCGCCTATTTTCTCTCATGACGCTTATCTTATCGCGAAAGTAGGAAGAGCTAGAGAGACACTGGCACTAATTACTACAGGTCACATTAAACCGTCAATTAACTGGCTATGACTAATATCATATTATTCCATATACCTAAGTATTATAATTATAATATTCTCTTAATCACTGTATATTCTATACACTTGTATCTAAAGGTATAATTATGTAATTGGTAAAGGCCGATATTTAGGTTTGACTATAATTCTGATAATTTTATAAAAATTAGCTAGTTAGTGAATTGTTACAACAATAATTTACTTAAACTTTCGCCTTTATAACTAATATTAGTATGATAAAAACAATACACTGCGTAATTGCGTGTTAATAAATCCTATATACTTAGTTGCTTCTTCCAGCGGCTTCAAAATCTAAATCAAAAATTGTTTATTTTACATAGGCTTAAATGGGCACTTATAAAACGACTTACAAAAACTAGTGCACGGTTCCAAATTGGTCATTTCCTATGGAGAAAAACCGGCAAGAAACTCCATGGTTACTCTTTTCAAAAAAATTATTGCCCGCATGAAAGCGGAAAACAAGTAGCTTATGTTACTGAGTGAAGATGTAGTTTTCTAATGGTGAAAACATCTCATTAGAAAGCTACATATTAACAATGAAAAAAAAAACTAATAACGGTAAGTATCCCTTGGTATCCCTAATAAATAAAGATAACGAAAAACGAACGAATAGTGGCAAAAAAATTATTAAAAGTTACATTTCAAAATTCAATTAGAGATAGTAACTTGGGTGTGTATAAAAAAATAACTGCGTCTCAATACTCAACGCCGGTCACAAAAATACCAGCAACATCTACCTCTTATAGTACAAAGTAGTAAATATATGTAATATCGGCGATATATGGGTCAGGATCGGACTTTATCTCCGGAGATAATGACTACTCACTTGTTTTGTGTCCCGTGTAGGCATAACATACCACCTACAGTCAATTCATGATGATAAAAATGAACATCGTTACGGATGGTCAGAAGCCAGTAAAATCTGACTCCAGTCTTACCATGAAGTACCGTGTTACCCCAGTTTAATGGGTTGTGGAGGTCTGGTAGGCAGCCGCTCCTCGTAAAATACTGGTATTCAGCTAAATCCGGTTTGACTGGAAGCCGACCCCAATATAGTTGGGAAAAGGCTAGGTAGATGATGATCGGGCTTTATCTCCGAAGATAATAACTACTCAGAAGTTTTGTTTCCCGGGTAGGCATAACATACCACCTCTAGTCAATTCATGATAATAAAAATTAACATGACTTGACTTACAATTAGAGAATGCGAGAAGCTTCGGTTTCAGATACTTCAGCCAATAAAAAACTGCCCTGGAGTTTCAGTTTTGGCCAAAAAGGCATTGAATATTAAGTTCGATTAAAACTAGTGTATTTAAGCTTACGGTTGTGATCTATCTACATATAAAATGACTGCCCCTATGTATGTTTATAAGTTTTTATGTAGTTATCGATTTGTTTAGGAACAGTAAAGATAAACTATTTGCAAAAAGCGAAAGCTAAAATGGTAGGTATCTGACAACAGAGACAATGGAAAAGCACTCTAATCAGCGTTATAATAGGTAATGTCCCTACTGCTGGGACGCAGGCCCAGTGCGGGTTGGTACGTATAGTTCAATGTATTGTATAGTAGGTATGCCCAATCTTTGAAAAAAAAATATGCAAAAAACTACAATTTGTTACGCTTTTTTGTAATCTAATACTAAGTCAGAAAAAAGCTCCAAAAGACGTTCAATTAATTTCATTTCTTTGAAAACTTAACAAATAACTAATATATCAATCTCCATTGATGAAACTTTATTTTTCTTTTAAAAACTTTGCCCAAAACTAGAAACAACTCCTATTAGTGAGTGTGTTTACAAACATATAAACTTACACACACAAGACACCCAGACCCGGAACATCTATCTGTAGGTATATCAATTTTTTTTTGCTATGCATAGGCTCGCGTTTGAACACTATCACACCTGATGGTAAGCTCACTTGCCTTGAAGTAAACTAGGTATGTATTACAAATATTAGTTCCGAGCGAGAATCGAACCCGCGACACGCTGCGCTGTAGCCAATCGCTCAACCACTGTACCAATCATGTCGTCACTAATACGTAACATCTGATTCCATAAACTAAACTAAATTATCATGAATGAAGGCGTGAAATATTGTGTAGATGACGTTGAACAAACGTAAGAACAGCTCTTGACGTGGCAGCTGATACTAAATCAGTTGCCGACGTCATTGCAGATTAACTAATTATATATATTATTATAATTAGCATGCCAATACTATTGTTCTATTTATAACTCGTGCGTGAAAATTTATAATAATGTTGGTGATTCATACGAAATACCTCACTGACGGAGGAGAAGTGCTCTAGCGAGAGGTAGTGGGATGTGGTCGTGTTCTTCTGCTGCAGAAGTAATGCTAATGAAGGAGTGAAGAAGGAGGCCATAAGAGTGAGGGAATGTTCATCCCCAGGCCCTACCACCACGACAGGAGATGCTCCAGGCGGCAGGAATCGCAAATAACGCAAAAGACTGAAGCAGCATAAGTGTAGTTTTAGTCAGTAAAAGTCTGCCACGGCCTCTCGCTCCACCCTAGAGTGGGAGCAGTCATTAGATAATTTCTCACCGCAAAAAAAAGCTGCCAGTCTTTTGGGTACATTACCAGTCGACAGCGACGCAGAGAATTTTTTTAACGGCATACTTTAGATTACTTTTATTTACGTGTTTTTTTTAATATGTTAATATTTTATGCCTGAAAATAAATATTCCTAGTACTTATACGGCATCATATACTAAAACCCTCAAAAACTCCGGGACCGATTTTAAACATTCTTTCACTTGTAGAATGTTACTTTACGAGTATCACTGAGTGACATAGGCTATAATAAATATATTGTCTACTTCACGAAGGCGAAGTCGCTGGCAGATGCTAGTCTGATGAATAATATACAATTATACATATTATGTAAAATCCTATCGCATATTGTATCGAAAAAATTCAAAAACACGTTACAACACTCTTTTTTGTTTTGTATTTTTGCAAAATTATCAATAGGTCAAGCTCTCAAGCGGAGGTTCACTCGAAATCGTCGTGGACACGCGTAAGCGCATGTGGAAATGTTTAAACTACCTAGCATAGCATCAGCTTTATAATCTTGTAATGTTTAGTAACATTATAAGGCTGGGAGTGCTGGGACCTCCTCTCTAGAAGAGGGAATGGCCCGTAATCCACGATGCGAGCCTAGTGCAGGTTGGTGGATGTCACATGTGTTTGAATTTTTGGTTCTAGGACACGCCAGTTTCCTCACGATGTTCCTTTAGGCGGGCGCGACGTTAGAATTATCCATACAAACGTAATACCAAAATCATTTGCAATTTAAGCATATTTACACCATAATATGATGTTATTCGGATTCAGACAATAATTATCTAGGTTCCTACATCGTCTTTTTGTTGAAAAACTTACCCCAAACGAAATTTAAGCGAATTTAAATTTGCACATTTTCACAGCGAAAATGTCATGTTTTTATTTTGTTTTTTCTATATTATAAACAACAATATTTCAAAATATCTTTTCGTAGGAACACAGATATTATTATCAAGTTATAAATACTCGAAACAATATTGGAAATACATTAATTTTTCATTCATCATTTTTGGTATTACGGAACCTCTCCCAAATTTCCAATAGTTTGTATTGCTATCACAGCAAGCAACTGTCAGTGTGCGGATGATGACTTTACTCCAGTCGGTGTGTCCAAGAATTGTTTAACTATCTGGATTGCTTCCATCAACCTCAAAAACGTGTTTTATTTCGTCTCAACTCGAGATATAGTCCGGTCAATTTAGACATCCAAGGTTACAATAATTCGCACTTGGCTGAAAATTGGTAGGATTGTTCAATACACTATTATAAAGGAAATGTGAAAAGTCCTCATCGATCCGGCACGTGCAAAAAAAAATACACGTGGTCAAAAGTCACAAAAATGGGTTTTTCACGATTTTCAGCAAAATGGTAAGTTTTATCATAAAATTAGCTCAGACAAAAATTGTAGATTGGACAATTATCTATAAAAATGTCTAACTACTTTTTTTCCTAAGAGCCACCGTTTTTGAGATATAACGATTCAAAAAGTTGAAACAGTAGCAAGCGCAACCTGAGAAATAGAGGTTGAATCCAAAAATTTTGTATGTGGTATTACTAACTAGTAGTTGTGAAGTGTCAAGACATGAAGAATCATGTCTTGACACTACTTTTTTTATTTCGGACAATTGTGGCTGAATAATGTGGCCCATTAAATCAAAAACTCCAGGTCGTTCTATCATTAGACGCACTCTAATAGCATTGAATGTATTCGGCATAGTAAAATAAAGCAGGTATACGACCCTAGCCACGCAGACAATTGAATGGGAGGCAGATGTTGCTGAAGGTTACACTGGCGTAGAAGATAAGGGAATGGGTTTTTTTTTACCCGAAATTTTCATATTTTATATGCGTTAGTCACACTGACCGATAGAACGATATTTTTGCTTGTATTACGGCTTCAGTGATGTACGAGTATATACGTGGTGTACTTATTCATATTTTGACGATTACAACTCTTTCAATATTTTGAATCGTTATATCTCAAAAACGGTGGCTCTTAGGAAAAATGTATTTAGACATATTTATAGATAATTGTCTGATCTATAA
Source organism: Mythimna separata (assembly GCA_030763345.1). NCBI lineage: Eukaryota > Metazoa > Arthropoda > Insecta > Lepidoptera > Noctuidae > Mythimna > Mythimna separata. The sequence goes on from CM061192.1 coordinate 13,713,878, forward strand.
TTTTTATCTGAGCTAATTTTATGATAAAACTTACCATTTTGCTTAATAACGCGAAAAACCCATTTTTGTGACCTTTGACCACGTGTATTTTTTTTTGCACGTGCCGGATCGATGAGGACTTTTCACGTTTCCTTTATAATAGTGTATTGAACAATCCTACCAATTTTCAGCCAAGTGCGAATTATTGTAACCTCACCCCAATTAATTAGTCTATTTTGACCGGACTAATAGCGCGCGGTCTCCGCAGGCCTCTTAAAGTACCAAGACATAAATCTATTTATGTCTTGAACTTAAAATTCCAGTTAAAATTCGATTGCTGCGCTACGTGTCGCGGGTTCAGTTTTTATATTTTACAAATATTTCTATGGCCTGCAGATAGTTGTTCCGGGCCTGGATGTCTTGTGCACATACACAAGACACCCAGACAAGCTACTGTATTAATGAAAAACATCCCATATTATGCTTTTGTAGTTTAAATAGAACTAATTTAGAGTTAAGTATCTTTAGAATACCTAAAAGCTTGTATGTGGCATCTTATCAGAATACCAAATTGAGATATTCCCTTTCCTAAATTGCACGTTCCAAAACTTAGATTTCTATGTAGGAGAACGTACAAAAAACTCCAGTACTAGATGTACCATTCTAAGGAAACAAACCAGTATAATCATCAAAATCATACCTGCTTGACTAACTTATCTTTTATTAATATAGTCAACAAAACCGAATCAAAGTCCACAATATATTTTTAGCCGACTTAGTAAAAAGTAGTGTACGACCTTAACATACTAACATGTTTCTAAGCCGTGCAACGCGCGGTCCAAAGTTCGATTCCTGCCCCACGTGCCCACTGTAGTTAACCTGCTAACTAAACGTATGCAATTGTTACATCATCTGTGCAGTAACCGGAAGTTATTATAATAAGTTAATTAGAGCAGTTAATTAGTTGGAGAGATTATAATCGTAGTTCATAAAATGAGAGACATTGATAATTTATAATCATAATCAGAGAAATGAGACACAATTAAAACATCTGTGTTGAATTGTGCATAATTGTGTATTTTGCATAATTATATGAAAATTCACTGGTTTTTCATAAAAATAGAACTAGAAACTAATATTTGAACCTTGAGAAATAATAGAGCCAAAAAAAGAAAAAAAATGTACACTAAAAATTACATACCTACCCCTTTCAAAATAAAATCCCCAAAAATACCAATATACTTTTTTTCCCTTTTTCAATTCTCTAGAAAGCCAAAAAGAGCAAGAGAAAAATGTAAGTTTCCAGGAGCAACACATATTTTTAATTTCCAGGTGAGAAATTATTAAATTACTTCTCCCGGTCTGAGCGGAGAGATAGGGCGTGTCATATCTTTACTGGCTAAAACCAATCCTTTTTCCTATAACTATTGTTTTTAACTGTTGTTTTTGGACCTCCTCGTTACCCCTAATGGTCAGTTCAGCATATATTCAAGGAGAAATTTTTCTCTTAAGCCAAAATATTTTTCACTTCAGCACCTCAAACAAGTATGTTTTGCAGTCTACAGACAGTGAGCAAAATTCGATTTTGCTGCGAGCGTGAGACAAAGTAACTTTTTAATTTTTTTTTTTAAATGCCGAGTCAGTGCTGGGTCTACTCACAACATTCGAAAGATTTGAACTTCACTTGGTTCTGTCACTTTCACTTCGATACGAAAAGAGCGAGAGATAGAAACAAGTCGATTCAAAGTTCGATTTTCGAATTCCATATATAATAGGCTCAAAAAAGATACCAACATTAAAACGTTCGGAAACACGTCACCTATAAAATTTCAAATCAAGGTTTAAATGTAATTATTATACTTTTCTCTTAATAATCGAATTATATTTTTTTATGATCAAATAAAGAGATGTTGAATTAAAAAATACGAAGTTTATCATGTATCTACATAATTATTTCAAGTTTTAACAATCTTTATTGTGACAGAATAATTTAGTAATAGTGCAATTTCCGAACGCATCTTTAAAAAATAGCGGGCTTTAATTTTTTATTGTTTTCTTCTTCTGTTCGCTAGCTACAAAGTGCGATACACGTTGGATATTATTAAAATAATAATAAATAAATATGAGTGAATCCAGTGATGATGTCTGCGATTTAACACCGGAAGAATTGAAGCAGTATGTAAAAAATGCAGAATTAAGTTTCCTGCCGGAAAAGTCTCGCGAAAAATATCTTAAAGCTTATGATATTTAATTTTACTTTTAATTTTTACAAATATACATATGGTATGGTATGGTATGGTATGGTATGGTATGGTATGGTATGGTATGGTACGTATGGTATGGTATGTACAAATATACATATTACCAAGTTGTATTTTTTATTACCTTTACATTATTTGTTCTCGCTGCTGAAGTGAAAAGTTGTATGTGCTACACGAGACCAAAGTTATTTGCATCTCGTGTCTTTGAATCCCTCGCTGCACTCAGGATTCTAACCTAGAATCACTCGCTACGCTCGTGATTCAAATATAGAATCCTTCGCTTACTCGGGATTCAAAATCAACACTCGCGGCAAAAACCAACTTTGCTCTCTTGTTGCACAAATAACTATTTCGCTGAATGCAGAAATAAAGCTTTTTCACAAGGCAATAATTTTCTATAATACATAGATATAATTATTAAATTATTTAAAAATTTGGCATACCATAATTTGCTTTTAGTTTTTTCTTAGGGTATTTTTATTTAGTGTAGGTATAAGTTATTAAAAATATTTATAAAAATCATTCACTTTTTCACATCCGTTTTCATCCGTTCTCTTCATCTTTGCGTAATTCTTTACGCAAAAATAGATGAAGAGAACAGATAAAAACCGCAGAATCTGCAGTTACTAAAACCGCTAACACACGGATAAGTAAAGCTATAAAAACGTTCCTAACGCGGTCATGGTATGATACGGTGTAGTGAGCAAAATCACGTATGTTTAGAAATAGTTACGAGCAATAACTTAAGCTATTAAGGAAGTAAAAGCGTACCTTCAACAGGGAATATAATCTTCTGCTCAGTTCTGCCGTAGTAGTCGTCGAACTCCGGCGGTTTGTTGGTGCCCTCGCTGAGGGTCTGGCCCTGCGCCACCGGCATCGGCAGGCTGTTCACCGGCAGCGCCACCGCCGGCTTCTTGCTCAGCCGCAACTTCTTCAGAATCTGCTGCTTAACGAACTCTATCCGTGCCTGAGTCAACTCAGTCACACTCAGGTCCCCATTCGCGCAATTCGCACAACTACCCAACAACTCTCCCTCCAAACTTAAAAAATTACTGACTAGAACAAACACGATCACACTCATTAATTTACCCATCGCGGTAAATTCCTACGTCGGAGACAATTGAAATAGTAGAGGAGATCGAGACGCATGCGTGCGGTGACGGCGACGGGCGGCGCGCAACTGACCCGCGAGAAAAAATACACGGACTAATATATGTGCGTGCGCGCAGGTTCGCGCGCTGGGGGTGTTTCGTCGGCGTTTTTTCACGTTTATCGGAGTATTGTTCGAGGCAGCCACCCCGGAGGTCGCGGCGTGGACAATGGACCTGCGTGATACACTTGGCGCCGTAAATCAACGCTTTCACTCACATTATTGTGTTTTCCTATAGTTTACGACTGTGTGAAGCTGTAGTATCGGTGTTTTGTTGTTTAAGTCGCCGTCTCCCTCTAATAACGACCTGGGGACAAAGTCTCGGCTCGTTGAAGATGCATTTGAGTGGTGTGTGTTATGGGCGCTAGCGTTTTCCTCCTATTAATATTTTGAAGCATAATGACCTCGATGTTACCCACTTTCACGGGTAAATCACAAGTATATAAGTACAGGATTAGAGTTAAAATGCAAAAAATATGAAATAAAGAACTACAAGAACCTTTTTAGCTTTTAAAGTCCGGTCCAACTTTTCAAACCCTAATTTTGAATTTCAGAATTGCATCCGTCTTAGCAGCTCCATACTTCATCCATACATTATGATAAACAATATTTTCTTTCCTGTCACTTCGTTCTGTGAATGTAGTTCTGTTCCTGACATGGCCTGCAGACAGGTTGCTCCAGATCTGAGTGTCTTGTGAATACGAGTTTATGTCTCACACCGAGACGATATGGGAGTAATTTAGTAGATTTAAAAAAAAAAATAAGCTAAGTACCCATTTCTACCCCACTGTCTCCAAAGACACTGACTCCTTATAACCGACAATCCTCCATCTCGCTTCCTCTTATACCCCACTCCTCATCCCAGTAAGGGGGTCAAGCAGTATCTCACAATATGGTACGCGACCTGAACCGGAATCTGCCGGAGACTCTATCTACTCTACGGTCTGGTAGAGATACTTGTAGACGGGCAGTTCCGGCAGTTCTATCGACTCTATTGGTTATGATAGTTATCGGTAAGTTCCGGTTTTATGGTGTCCGGGGTTGAAGTCTAATAATACCCCTATGGAATTGACTGTGGAATTTTATCTCCACAGTAAATTGTGAATACTGATGCGACTCATGAAATGGTTATTAATAGATTGGTAGAAATTGTGGCTGATACCTTAGATGCAAGCTAGGTCTCCATGAATACGGGTTAGACGAAGCAAGAGAGAAATAAAAAGACACATTTTTTGACTTGGGAAATAATCCAATGACTTCTCCCGCTCTAGGATGGAGCAAGAGGGCGTGTCATACTTGCTCTTCGCGTTCTAGGATCACAGGTTTCCTATTCAGAAATTCCTCGTGGCCTTAGCGGGCATCAGCCCTGATTGGCCCCTAAGGTTAGCATTTGTATACAAGCTCTATGCGATATTCTATACTAGCTACTAGCTTTTTTTTTTTTTTTTTTCCGGTAGGGGAATCATCAGAATGACTTCTCCCACTCTTGGGCGGAGCGGGAGGGTGTGTCAGACTCTTACTGACTAAACCCCTACCCCGTTCCTTCGTTGCCATCGATCTGGGGGACACGGTGACAGCCTTTCGGATACCGTGTTCCCCAGAGGCTTCGGCCCTGCCGGGCCCCTACAGTTTGCTGACATCTCCTTGAGGCGCGCGTGGAACAGAACGCGCCGTCGACGACTAGGCTCGGTCCAGATTATTACTAGACTGCCGGACGGCGAGCTACCCAGTGCTCGCTATCCGCGAGCCCGCGCCTACGGTGGTCGGTAATCGGGATCGGGATCTCGGCGGCGGCGGTGTGAGTTCCGTTGCCTCACGCGGTCGGCAGCCTCCTTCGCTAACATTACTGCTTCGCAGAAGGAGGCGACTGCCTGCCACCCCTCCTCGCTCCGGACCATGGCCTGTACCAGGGCCCGGCGCGAGAGGTCACCGCCGCCGATAACCTCCACAAGGACACGGCGGTGCTCCGCCCAAGCGGGGCACACCTCTACCGTGTGCTCCACCGTGTCCTCCGGGCGGTCCACACAGTGGCGACACCCGGGCGTCCTTTCCTCCTTGATCCGATGCAGGAACCTCCCGAACTTACCGTGTCCGGTGAGGACCTGCGTCATACGGAACGAGAGGACGCCGTGACCTCTTTCCAACCACTCCTCAAAGAGGGGACTTACCGCCGCAATGACGGCATGCCCAGCACTGGGTTGCGACAGTCGCAGTCGCCATGCCACCCTGAGATCCCGCCGGAACTCTGTCCGCCATTCCGCGACTTGTCGTGGCAGCGGAGTTTCGCCCCGGCGTTGCATCTCCACGCGCAAATCGTGCATGCGTGCAAGGACTGTTGCCTCCAAATCCCACGGTGGCAGGCCAGCAAGGAGGCTCGCCGCTTCGCGGGAGATCGTGCGGTATCCCCGCACCATCCGGATGGCCATGACCCTCTGGCAAGCGTTCAGTTTGGCCGCTGGTCGCTTACCCAGCGATGGCGCCCAAACTGGCGCCCCGTAAAGGGCCATGGACCGAACGATCCCCGCGTAGAGCTTCCGGCAGGGGGCGTCTGGACCCCCTATACTAGCTACTAGCTGCGACTTCACCCACGTGAAGGTAGAAAATTGTCCCAAGCGAAAATATTTTCGTGCGCAAAAATATCCTAAGTATGTGCTTGCTATTCTGAATTAAGAAATGGTCGTGTCATGGTATAAATGATCTACCCGTGTGCCAAATTTGATACAAATCCGTTTTGGAGAAGTAATAATTAATAGTAACAGTAATATAGTAAAATAGTAATAGTAACGTATTTATATTATATATTTATTTGTAGTATAATCTTAAGGTATATACGAGTATATGTATTTGTTACTTTAATTTAAGTTTCGATACGCTTTCCTTGTGTTTTTCTTGCACACTAACTGTCTACATCTCACAAAATCTCTCTTTCGCAGGTCTGCTGGTAGAGGTTTTTTTTTATTAAAGCAGTACCTTTGTACGTATTTCTATATTTTATTGTTTCCTTATCTGTATATCTGTGTGTACATAAATTGTAAAATAAATAAATAGTAGTAAAGTAAGAAGTAATAATAGGTCCGTATGAAAAAGCAATAAACACACTCATAAACTTTCGCCTTTATAACATTATATGATTTCTGCCCCAGCTGGTTAGTGTTGAGCGACCCTAACATACTTTGAGACAAGACAAGCTGATGAAATCGAAAGGTATTTTACGTGATCTATTTGACATAGATAATACTTACAAATATTGAACCAAATATATGGGCTAAAGTTGCGAAACGTATTTTTTATGGGAAATAATAATGGTTCCGAAAAACAAATTAATCTCCAGCGATCTGTGGCCGACTATTATTCTAATTAACCAGCGTTATAATTAATTACCGACAAAAAACTCAAAAAATTAACGAAAAAAAATGCCTAATTTAACAACAAATTAGAGCATGTTCAAATTACTTTTTCTCCTCCTAAAAAAATGAGTCGTCGAATAACAAAACTAAACTTCTGAATGGAATACTGAACCTCCGACAAAATTACTAAGTTACCGACAACAGAGGTTTTGTCAAAATAATCATATTTTCACAACTTGCATGAACTGTTTTAATTTCTATTGTTGGTTATCAAATTTATTTTTTAACTCTCAATAATAATGAAAATACCTTAACTGTTCGGCCCCGCCACCTCTTTCGAGGTTATTTTTTTTTAAAGCACCCAGAAGTAGGAGCCCCTCCGTCGACCACGCTTTACCTCACGACTTGGGGGTAACCCGACTCGGACAGATTAGGTTAGAAGGAGGTGGCGGGGTTGTAGTGAGCGAGCGAAGCGAGCGAACACAGACCCCGCCACCTCCTTCGAGGTTATTTCTTTTTTAAAACACCCAGAAGTAGGAGCCCCGCGCAGCGGGGCTCCGTCGACTACGCCTTTTAATCAATTTTTCGAATCGTAAATATTCTAGGAAACCAAAGACTACGTGGTTTCACATTAAAGCATAAATACGACTGTTCTAACTTTTTAACGCCTGAAATAGGTACTACTTACCGATACCCAAGCATACCCATAGTAAGTAAAATTCATGATATACGATGCAAGCAAAAGTTATTGTACAAGTACATTTTTATATTTTTTGTAAGTTTCTGTATAACCACTCAGAATAATATTTTTAGTATAGTGTTACAGTTAAAATAGCACCACAGTCTATGAAATTTGTAAGGTAATTTATGAATTAATAGTTGGCAAATATAGATAAAAATTACAAAGCATAGTTTTCGGTAGAACGTAATTTATGCCGGTAGAAAAGTATTATGGCAATAAACAGTCGAGTTAATTTTTCGAAGATTTCAGTATCTCATTCGGTCGTTTCGTCATTTTTATTCGTACAAAAGTAGTCGGAAAGTTAGTATTTTAGGCAGTAGATTTAATATTTTGAGTAAGGGTAATTCTTCTTTTTTTGTCGGAGCTTTTATTACTACCCATTTTTTATTAGCAATATTTATATAGATAAGCACGTTAAGCCGTAGGTCCCGGCTGTCATTTGTAGATCTTTGGCAGTCTTTACGGATAGTCAGTAGCCAGTAAATCTGACTCCAGTCTTGCCATGAAGTACCGTGTTATCCCAGTTAATGGGTTGTGGAGGTCTGGTAGGCAGCCGCTCCTCGTAAAATACTGGTATTCAAAAAAATCTAAATCCGACTTGTCCAGTAAAGCCGATCCCAATATAGTTAGGAAAAGGCTAGGCAGATGATGATGTAGATGGTAAATAATAAAACTAAGCCGTCTGCATTGACCTGATGTTATGAAAACCGTCATGAGAATACCTGGTCTTAAATATTTAAAATCATGCTTTTCTTATTTTTCGAATCAAAGGTAAACTCGTTAAATTGTTTGGGCTATCCTAACTGCAGCATCACTCAATAAATCCTCCAAAGTGCAGGTGTTTGGACTCTTGGGACACTCCAACGAAGTTTTATTATTTACCCTTGCATATTATTTCGAGTTATTTTTAATAATATTAAAAATAATGCTTGACAGCGACACCTGATGGCAAGCAGTGATGCAATCGTTGCTGGGCCTCACCTTCAACGTTTACGCACTATTAAGAACCAATCCAATCTTATCTTTTTTTTTTAATGGTTATAAACTAGCGCTTGACTGTTATCCCACCTGATGGTAAGCAGTGATGCAATCGTCGATGGTGAGGCGCACTAGTTTATGAAGAGCCTATTCACTCTAGCCTTGAAGACACCCAAATTATAATCGGATGGAAAAACCGCAGCAGGCAGATTGTTCCAGTCCCTCGATGTACGCGGTATGAATGACGAGGCGAAACCTCCTTGAATAGATGTAAAACATAATTGCACGGGAAGGCCGCAGCAAGAAAATTGTTCCAGTACTTCAACGTACACGGTACTTATAAACGATGCTAGAGTTTGAATCATCGTGGTGAAAGGATTAGTCAGCTAGACTCTGCGTTTCCGAGAGCTAGCTGTCCAGGGTGCGCCGGGCGTTTAGAATCGTTGTACCTACCCAGGTTGGCCGCTGTAAAAACAACATGGTCAAATGGGGCTTCCTTGACCCATCCTTAACGCAGTGCCAGTGTGGAGCACCTACCCGGGCCATGCGGCACTTGCTATCCTGTCCATCCTGCACAACCACCTGTACTTTGCTGGATCTAAACGAGGCCAATGCCAATGCCATACAGGTTTCCAAATACTGGGCAGAAAAAGTTTGATGAGAGTATCGATGCGAAAAGAAAAAGAAGAACGACGCTAACGAGGCGAAAACTTTGATCCGTAGAGGTGTTTACAACGTAAGGTTGGCTACTCGACATCCGTTGGTTTGTCCGATGGTAAAAAGGGGATGGCGGAATCAAGAATTCCCAAAATGCATTCTGTCAAATAGCTACCTTACACCTGTGCTTTTCAAATATGCAAATCAAATATTACTTAACCTAAATAAATAAATAGGGTACTATAGTATTTATTTAGGATACTTTAACATGATAGAATACACTGGTTAGTTAGTACTAGTCTAATGTATGTATCCTAAGTAAATAACGCACTAAACACATATTTTTTAGAGGTCATTCAACTTCTAATTCAAGTGATCTTGAAGCTTCGAAGTTCATCATGACAAAACAAAGTTTGTAAGTAATTAGGACAATAAACTGTATATTTGAAGTGGTGTAGTAGTGTAGGTAGGCTTTAATTATCGCATTTCATTCATATTTAGGCTATCTACACTAGTATAATAAAGAGGTAAAGTTTGTTTTTTTTTGTTTGTATGAAGTAATCTGTGGAAGTACTGGTCCGATTGCTAAAATTTTTTCACCGATACAAAGCTGATATTTCTTGAGTGACATAGGCTATATTTTATGTACGCGGGCTAAAGCTAGTATTTTATAATTTCACTTTGACCTTACACACTACGGTAACGCTTGATACGGTGAGTAGCCACCGTCCACGGACGCGCAGCTTCATTATAAGTTTCAAACTATGCCAGTATTTTCATTTAATGTCGTAGTGTCATATCCACATTGTATAATAGGACCACTAGATCAACGGGCGGCCTGTAGCGGAGTCTAACTCGTTCCACCATATTTTTCTTGGTCTGCTATTTAATGAGACCTATTCGGTAGATTTTTTGCCCATTTCTCGTTCGTTTTGCGGAAGACTGCGCGCTGCGTTCCAATCCAACATAGTACCTACGCTTACTGGCTTTTAAAGAATTAAGTTATAGACGAGGAGACGCAACTGATGGACTGAGAATTCTGTAACTATGCTCTGCTCCGCCTTAGAGTGGAGGAAATCATTGGATGATTTTCTACATAAAAAAGGTAGGGTGTAATCTATCACATACCCGCGAAACGAGACACAATAGTAAAACAATAACAGCGCGGTCTCATAGGACCGGTTGGGGATTCAAACATTTCAGAATAAGTGATGATTTGTCACCCAAACGAACAAGGCATCTTGGTGCACTGTAAACAAACTAGCGTCAACGTCAATGACACCATGATTCAGACTCTAATGGAAATATCAAACTTATTAGATTTCGACAAATATGTAATTTACAGTAAAGCCACTAGTGCGAATATCTTGGCCAAACAGTAAATTACTACCTAATAATTAATTTAATAGAAGTGGTCAGGTATATCCAACTGGGACTCCCCAAAAGTCATTGGTTCTGCGGTCAGGGTGTTAATCTGTCAATAAACCATTTTTGGGGTTCCTTCATCGAAATACTTAAGGGTTTTATCCTTTTTGGAAGATGCAGCGTTGGCTTCCTACAAGATGGACCTACCTACCTGATCAGAGTTGCAGAAATCCGAGTGATGCAAGCCGCATTGGACCGTACATTGTGGCGACGCTTGGGGGAGCCCTATGTCCAACAGTGGACGTCTTTCGGTTGTAATGATGACGATGAGGAGCACATAGGCTCCTAATTTGTTGACGCAAGTGTAGCGATATAGGTAATAAAAAATCTTGTATCTCAGTATCAAAGTTATCTGCACGTTTAGAACATATTTATATATGTAAAAGCCAGAAACCAACTGTCAGGCAGTTGCCCGGACCTGACACAATACCTGTTTGGTCGGAGAACCCTCCCTTTTCAACAGAAGTTTATAGGAGTCTTTACACCCTGTTAGGCAAACCTCTATTTAAAGTCAAGTTACCTACTATCCAAAGAAGAGAAAAGACATTAATTTTCATCTAGAATTTTGGATAACAGAATATTAAATTAAGTACTAAGTGATGTGTCACTTTGTTGACATACAAAAACAAATATTAAAAATCAAGTGAAAAACCGGTTATTACAAATCCGTTGAGGATAATGCCCCGGGCAGTTAGCACACATTACAATCACCTATAGCAATCATAATTTAGCATTCCCGTTTCGGCACCCCGATTTTCGGCACCAACATTTTTCAAAGTCAAAGTTAGTCAAAATCAAACTACACACATCAAAAGTGTCTAGAGATCAACATATATTTTTGCAATAACTTTTCTCCTGATTGATATTAATTAAAATTTTCTTTAAGGATTCATCAAATAAAGTGTTTTCGTTTGTCACAGTAACGATAAACCAAGTCACCTTTGCATTAATAAAGAAATTTGCCATTTTCCTAATAAAGGGATTTTTGACATTTGAACCACTAACATTAAAGTTCGAAAAAAAGACTGAAATAACAGTTTTCTTTAAAATTTTATTGGGTAACTTAAACAATTAATAATCCGTGTTTCTACCGCGAACACTAACAACACAAGAACATCGGTTTGGCATACTGAAAATGAGTTCATCCAAATCACGCTGTGGAATGGCCGCCCATGTTCGTTGCAACAACAAAAAAAGGTCTTCTTGCGACTGGATACCCTCCATATTCGGCAGAGCTCTTCTCTGTAGCATATCCCATGCATGCTCAATCGGGTTCAAGTCTGGCGACTGAGCAGGCCAGGGCAGGACATTGATGTTAGCTGCGGCGAGAGTCTGTCTTACAACTCTTGCGGTGTGCGGTCGTGCATTATCATGCATTAACTGAAATAAGGGACCGATTTGCACTTGTAGAGGAACGATGACGTCTGATACAATCGTCTCAGCATCAATTTGAGCGTTGAGGTTGCCACTGATCCAAATCAACTCGGTTCTTCCGCCGATCCAAATACCCGCCCATACCATGATGTTTCCACCACTATAAGGATGGACTTCCTGGCAGGATTTTAATCGCTGTTGGCGTCCAGGGGTTCTCCAGTGTCGTATACGTCTTGTATCCGGTCTCATACCAAAACGAGACTCATCAGAAAAGCACACGAAACGCCATTGTTCTTCTGTCCAATTTCTGTGTTCAAGAGCCCATTGATATCGAATCCTACGATTGTGCATTGCTATAGGTGGTACCCGTAGCGGTCTTCGGGAATGAAGGTTCACTTCATGCAAGCGGTTTCTGACTGTTTGGTCGCTAATTAAGTTCCCTGAAGAGTGATGAAGCCTCACGGCTAACATCATGGCGGTTATTGTTGGAGCTCTTCGAGTTAAGATTTGAATGTATCGGTCTTGTCTCCGTGTGGTGCAGCGATACCGTCCTCCATGGCGCTCAGCCACGGTACCAGTGCTTCGGTAACGTGTCCAAAGTCGACTGATAACACTCTGACTTGTATTCAGAGCTAAAGCCACAGTACGTTGCTGGGAACCAGCTTCTATCATTCCCACGGCTCTGAGCATTTCTTTCCTGCTTAAATGACGTCGCCGCTCCATAATAACGTTGGTTTTAATCAGTAGTAGGGAAACAGTAGCACTAATAATGTCTTCAATGCGTTGTATGTTTTTATAGGGAAAATATTGACAGCTGATTTTTATCTTTTACTCGAATTTGATTCACAGTTCCTGATTCAAATTATGAAATGCACCAAAAAGGATCCATATAAATTTATAAAATCATAAATTTATTACAAAGCCACATCTCAATCTCAAGAAATCCGCATAAAAATGCTTGATCCCTAGACACTTTTGATGTGTGTATTTATTCGTATGCTTTTTGGTGGCATACTGCAGGTCTTACAGTAATTTTATAGAAACTCAAAAAGTTACCCATCAGGCATACACTCTTTAACAATATCAGAAATTAAAATATTGATTTACATTGAAATACAAAACAAAAAAGAATTGATATACAAAATAAAAATATCATAATTGAGATAACATTTCATATTGGAACACAATTAATTATTATTTTGGCACACAAGCTGTTTTCGTTTCGGCACCAATAGGTATTTTGGATTAGGATTTTGTATAATGTTTAGGTTACTAGTCCTTGTTTGTTAGGCTACCATCTAAAATACCTATTGGTGCCAAAACGGGAATAGCTTGGGTACCCAAAAACTGGGTGCCGAAACGGGAATACTTCATCATAATAATTAAAACAGCAGTTTGGCAGATAACGGGTATCTCCTTGTGTATTTGGTAGGTATTTGTAAATGTAAGTCAATCACGAGTTGTGTTCTGTGTGTCATGGCATGCGGTGCGAGCATGCTACGTTGTGTGTGAACGGAACGTGACTTGCGGATTTTTTTTTTGTTTTTTTTTTTCTGGAATACTAATCTAGAGGAAGTCTTGGAAGATCTTTCAAAACGTGTCTGTACGCGCACAAAATTTTTTGAAAACATATTCGTTGTCCGAACAACTAAGAAGTGGAATTCCCTGTTCCCTGTCTGTATTTTCTGATAGCTACATCCTAAAGGAAAGCCCTTAATTTATTTATTTATTTAGTCCTTGGAAGACTTACAGCTAATAAAGCCAGAAAAAAGAAGCCATAAACATTAGGAAGCCAATTGAAAAATAATTTAAGAATGATTAGGTTACTTCTAGGCAAGCGTCCTCTAACAACAGTCTAAGAATTACTCCTGTGATGTGGGTACGTTCATAAACTTGTAATCTTTTATATATCTTAACAGTAAAACTGACTGACTGAAAAATCTATGTACAGCCAAAACTAATAGGATTAGGAGCGTAAAATTTTGCACAGTTTCCTTTCATGACGATTTCCTTTCGACCTAAGAGAGGATTTCCCAAAACGGGGGCTTAAAGTTTATATGAAGACCCTACTTTTACGCGGGCGAAGCCGCAGGTAGATGGCTAAAGCTGGTCTCATATACACAAGACCCGGACCAACAATCTGTATGCCATACAAATATTTGTTCCGTGTGGGAATCGAACCTGCAACACACAGTACTAACCGTGCACCAACTGTGCGTTCATAAAGCAGACGACACACTTTTTGTGCCTGGTATAAAATGTTTGCATGGTATGCTTATATAAAATAATTTTATTTTTACTTGTACATAATTAACTGTGTATGTGAAAATAGAACCTAAGCAATTACATGCATAATTGCATATATACTTAGCATATAAATACTTAGGTTATATTGTCACAGACTAAAAAGTGCGTCACGGATAGTCTGTCGTCTGCGATGCCTCATAGCGCAGTAGTCAATCGCTCAACCGCTGCACCAACCTTACCATGATGCTGTCATAAGGAAAATTACACAACAATCCGTATTAGTTACAGCGAAACGTGTCGATAGGCGTTTCAGTGTGTAACCTCAGATAGAGGTGTCCACCCGGATCGAGATAATTCAGCTATTCTCTCCGCCACTATTGTATAACGCTAATTAGATAATTACTCGGACCTGCCCCTAATCAGCAGAGGTTACGAGAGAAGATACATTCTCTTTACTCATGACTGTTGCTAAACAATTTGAGATAAACGTAGATGAATAATTATTAACTTCATGAGAATAGCTCAGTCGCTGACGTAAATATTTACGTGATTATTTATAGTTTTAGTTCCCGTTATTACAATTCCCATAAAATGAACAAATCCTCCATCTAGCGAATGATAATAACCGAAAGCAGGTTGTAACACGGCTGAGGTGCAATCTGCAGGATTGGCTGAAAGGTCAATCCGGTGCAGAAACCTCCTGAACTTACCATGACCGATGAGGGTGCCGTGACGTCTTTCCAGGCACTCCTCAAAAAGAGGAACTGCCGTAATGATGGCCATCACTGGGTTGTGGCGGCTATCGCTGTCGCCAATACACCATGAGATCCCCCCGGAACTCTGTCCCATGCCGTGACTTGTCGCGGCATCCGGACTACAAGCGAAATAAAAGCCTACTGGAGCTATAGGTTGACTTCTGAAAGGAAAACCCGGAGTCCTGGAATATGGGTTTAGTCAATAGAAGTCTGATACGCCATTGGATGATATTTCCACCTCAAAAAAAGCAAGGTGCAATACTTATGGTTCTAAAATCATTATAGATATCAGTAAAAAAGTTATCCAAACCAAATATACAACCGTGCAATATTAGCTTACAATTCCGCCATACAGCCATAATAATCAACCAGTGACATAGCTGATGCAATGCTATCAAAAAACTGCGCGATCCATTGGTTACTAGGTTTTGGCACGCTTATTTACCATACCACGATAAATGACCCAAGTATTACATTATATTGGTTTTTTTAGCGATAAAAGTTATATTAGGTCACCTGCTAATGACGCGGCAACTACATTAGACCGACGCACACGTGGGTCACGCCTGATTTGTACGTAGAACCGCGTCGCGAGGCGTGGATCTAATGTAGCTCTACAAGTCTAGTTGCTATAATATATAAAATGTATGGAGACCGACGCGCGCAGATCGGCGTACGAGGCATACATGGGCCCAATGTATTTCTACCTTATATGTAAGCTAAACCTATATTGAGAAATTGACCATTACGGATGTAATCAACATTTTTGAAGTGAAGCTGTGAGAATGGGAGGTCAGTGTTTGTAATTCTACGACTAAGGGCGGATTCGACCAAATTCCATGTTACACCAGAGTAACTAACCCTTGAATAATTTTACTCATTGATTTTACTCTCAGATAACTTCGTTTGCGTTTTTCCATCGTATACGTAGAGTAGCCAATACTGGGTATTGTTACTCTCGAGTTGATATAAAAACTTCATTCATTCTTACATGTTCACTCAATATACGTATAAGCCAACTAAAATGGAAATGCAATTGTTTATGAAGCGGAACGTAAGATTTTATGTTCACATAATTTTGCCGGTTTATAATGGTGTCAACTTTGCTGTCAATGAATATTCTGGATAAATCTGGATGAATCTGGATAAAATATATTTGGATAAAAGACTCAAAGTCGCTTCTTTGGACAATCGAAACCTTATGGCAAAGTCACGGTCATCATAATTATCGAAGTAATTGTTCCTTTCTCTAATCCATCGTGGACGCCTTGGAATGTATTCTTCATCACTCAGAATATTCGATCATATTTCGTAAACGTTGCATTATTAAAAAAATATCCAAATCATAAAACTACTAGAAATTATCCACGTGCGCTCAACTGTGAACATGTGGCTGTTGTAAACTTTTTAACAAAGCATACGATAATACCCCGTCGTTTTTGCGTCGGGGGTTGAAAACAGCTGGTAATGTAGTGAGCGGCCATTAGATTACTCTCGGATAACTTGGTTACTCGATGCATTTTGGCGGTATAGCGATTTACTCTCGGATAGTCAGTTATTCCGGGGTTAAGATTTGGTAAAACGAAAAGTTCTCTAACTCTAGAGTAATTAGTGATTTTATTCCCAGGATAAGACTTATACAAGTTTGGTCGAATCCGCCCTAAGTAGAGGTAGAGATGTTATATAGGTTGGATTGCAATTCCGATTTCGGAATAAGAATTAGAACCGAACTTATATCGGAGGTCCAACAATAGATGCTTGTCGAACGGAAAACTTCCTTATCCTCGTGCCTTTTGTCGATTACTCTTTCATTTGTGGTTTTAATTTGTATTAGGAATGTTTTGAATTTGCTCTTTATTTATAGTGATGAAGTAGTTATTGATCAGTTTTAGAAGAACTTCTAGATCCCTAGATAGAAAAAGATTATGCAGTAAATGTGAAACCGAAAAACAATTGGGAGACATAGATTATAAAATAAGCGTTCCAGTTCTAGGTTTATCCAAGAAAGTAAATAACATTTTTTTTTTCATAGTAAAAAAAGTCTGTTAAAATTGAAAATAAGGTAAAGGAGAGTGCGAAAGCCGACTTTCGTTTGGGGATCAAAGGGTTTATTCCATTTGACATTTCTACCTCCGGCTCCGGCTCCGATTTCGGTTCCGATTCCCGCAAACCAAATTAGAAACTCCGGATTCAAATATGGTTCCGTTAAAACCACTTCTGTTACATCCCTAGTTCTAAATATAGGCACCCTTTTGATAGCTTCCTGAAGGATAGCTGTTAAAACAATGGTGGACGTTGCAATGGGCTTTATGATTTCCGGACGTATTTATGGCATGTGAATCACTGAGTTTCAAGAACTCCAGCCATTTAAAATACCGTATAAGTGTTTCATATTTCACTTTTAGTTTTCAACCTAACTCGAACTGTGGTAGGTCACATAAATCAATCATAATTATTATTTCAGCCAAAAGACGTCGACTGCTGGACATACCTAGGCCTCCTCCAAATGTCGCCATAACGACCGGTCCTGTGCATCTCACATCCGTCCAATTCCCCTTGAACTTCACCAGGTCATCGGTCCAATTTTATTGGTCCAATAAAATGGCATTAACACCTATGCTGTCATATCAGCTGGAGCTCACGAATGCCTAACCTAAGCATATGCTTAGGTTAGGCATTCGGTTAGGAGTAGAATACGGAATGTCGACACACAAAATGTCGATGAATGCTAATACGATACTATAACATCGCGAAGCACGTTATCGCGAAAGACCGTCGCGTCGACATTCCGTATTCTACTCTCGGTTAGGCAAGATAGCTGATAGGACATCAGCTATCTTTGATCGAAGGTTTAGGTCCTGTACTTTGCTGAGGATCTATATCAATTTCTAGTCTATATAAAGTATAAGATCTCTTTTAGAGAGGCTGGTAGAGCATCAATTCATTTAAAATGGTCAGCCTATTCCCTTCTAAGCTATTGTGAGCGACTATGTTTCAGAGCCTTCTGTCATCACATCACTGGCAAAACACACGTCTTAGTCGTAGACTTTTGACCTGAGACACTGTGGTATGTTGGACGAGAAAATGCATATTAAATAGTGTCTGACCTTCCAGTATGTAGGTAGTCAAAATTAAAAATTCGGTCTCATAAAAACTTTTATGTAACTTTTTACATTTAATTCGTGGTCTGTTATTAAACACCTGTGTTAATTAACAAAATTATATAAATAAACTTAAGATGTAACACGTTTATAGGACGTGCTAACCTGCTGTGCTATTTATTAATATTTCTCAGCAACTTAAAAAAAATATAAAAGTCAAGGTTTTACGAAATTATGACTCAATAAGAATAATACATAATTTACTTTAATATTGAGTTAAACTAAAAATACCTAATAAATGAACAAGTTTTTGTTACTAGAAAAGCTGCTAATCTATAGTGGGATTGGACCGGACACATGTTTGCCGTAAATCAAATGAGGTGGGATAAAAGAGCCTGCACCTTTTTGGATCCATTAAACGCAAGGCGACGTTGAGGAACCCACGGACCTAGAACGCAAAAGGCAACTGAATGAAACAGGTGTAATTTTAGTCACTAAAAGGCTCATTAGATGATTGCTCACCTTAAAAAAATGTACAAGAAGAGCCTAACCTTGAATGCACCTGAATAATAACACTAGTTTACAAATTTTTGTTTTTTCTCTTACCCATTCCCAAATTTATACTAAACCTGTTTTGTCTAGTGTTCTTATCACGAAATTGTATGTAAAATATTTTTATCACGTCAAGTTTTTTAATTATATAAGAAGTTTTTGAAACAACAATTTTGGGGCGTATCGAGTGTATCAAACGTTATAGTTATGTTTAATTTGTAAAATTAGTTACAAAAGAATTTTTAAAATGTCCTCAAGAAAGTGTTAATTTAATTCGAATGACTTTTGCTATGTTTGTGGTAAAGTTATTTTGACAAACACGACGACACCAACTAGAGAAGCAGAAAAACAGGCGTATTTTCAATACTTCCAAATTCCCGTAACAAACATTGAAAATTTTGTTTTCTGAAGTAATATGTGAAAATAATAGAAGCATATTAACTAACTGGGCTTCAGGGAATAATATAAACTTGCGTATCATGCCCGTTTTTGGTTGCACTTTAAGTACAGAAAATAACTCAAAGCACAGTGACTTGTTCATGAAATTTTGCAAATTTAAAAATCGTCTGTCCCAAACTCTCTGGTACAGAGGGAATCCTTGTAAGACCCCAAATTAAAAAAAAATTGAATAATAACAATTTTGATTGCCACTTATTTAGTGTTGAAAAAAATGCCAGAACCAGTAGCTTTGCTTTCTTGGGCAACAATAAAACTGAGGAATATGAATAAATTGTATCTTATTTATTGATTATATATCTCAAAATGAGTGTACACATGTCATTGAAAATTTATTTTTTACATTCACACTTTAATATTTTTCCTGAATACCTGGGAAGCGTGAGTGATGAAAATAGCGAACATTTTCATCAAAAATCAAAGTTATGGAGAGAGGTTTCAAGATTTGTTTGATAAAAATATGTCAGGCGATTACTATAGGAGAACCAAAAAAGAAACTGACACTAATTAGTATGAAATTTGTGCCAGTTATTATTTTTTTAAGTAGCGGCTATGTAAGAAAATCGAAATATAAAAATATTAATATTTTTAAAACTTGACGTGCTAATTTTTTTTTTGCTTCCATGTCCAACTAAGGGTTAAATACCCTACCCATTTTCATTGGTTTCATGTATGGGTATAAAATCTTGTAAACTAGTGTAATCGGACGGAAAGACCGGTAGCAGGCATTTTACTCTATCAATCCTTATTTATTTTATTTCAGATCAGGTCAGGTCAAGGCAGAGGCCAGTTACTGGATACCGGCTTCGACTTGATTATGACGATAATGCAAATCTCCAATTGACGACCGATGACGACTGACGATAATGCATTGCACCAGTTTTTTCTCATTCGTCATACCAGTATCACAAGACGAAAGTCTATGACCTGATGATATTGGTCTGTGATGACATAATGGCTCTGAAATGTAGTAGCTTACAATGGACTTCCGGGACCCCAGAATTAGGGCAAAGAAGGAATCAGGAATTAAAAATATATGAAGAATTAGGAATAATTATTTTTCTGGATTTATGGCTCCGAAATGTGGTTGCTCACAATGGGTACCATCAAGGAATCTAGAATTGAGAGAACTAGGGAGGACCGAGTTTGCCGTCATATCATGAAAGAACGCCGAAATTAGTAGCAGAGGGAAATACACATTGCTCGCAAAACAGATAGCCGAGTGGGGATCGCTTACGGACGCAGCTTTAGAAGGCTTTTTATATGACCTGGGAAAGACGTGGATGTGGGATTAGGACTTCCTAATCCCACATCCACGTCTTTCCCAGGTCCTAATTTAGGACCCTTTCTGAACTACAAATAATGTTGGTAACAGGATGATGACTCGACTTCTTGAGTTAACCGTTCTCCAAGTTTTGTCAGCCCCATCAAGTCAGCTTACGTAACTAGGGAGTGGCCTATATTTAGCCGGAATCACGCTATCAGCACCACGTACTAGCACAGAAGTGCCGGTACTATCGTAGTACGGCGCCGGGTCGTGCGGAGGGTCGTGGTGGCTCGACTGACGACGCCTTCGCCACGGTCATGAGATATGTGTGCACGTGCTGTGCATTTGTTCTCAATCTCTTTCTTATTATATACTGTTTTAACCACGTTTGAGAGCAGTGGTGGCCCAATAGTAACGGCCCTGTCGTGCAAGTAGGTTGCGGGTTCAAAACCAGCCAGGCGCATTCCTTTCTGTAATTTATTTCATCACCACTGCTCTCAAAACGGTGAAGCAAAACATCGTGATGAAACCGGTATGTCTTAGAACCAAAAATTCGAGGACGTGACATCCACCAATTCGCACTGGGCCCACATGGTGGATTACGGCCCATACCCTCTCCTAGAGAACTGTCAAGTAACAGTAGAAGGATGCACATACTAAAATGTGACGTCACCGCATTAAGTTAAGCGCGTAGAAGAAAGATAGCGAGACTTTCCCGCCACGCACCAACTCTTCCTTATACAAATATGTAAAATGCTAATAGTTGCTTCATTTTTTAACCAACAGACTTACCAGATACTTCATCTACGTGAAAGTAGAAAATCATCCCAAGGGAACATACTCCCAGTTTAAAAATTATCCTACCTGCTATTTTAGAACAGTCTACATATGTGTAAAATTGGGTTATGTACAATTTCTTTTATTCCAACCGTTGTTCTCAGTAACACCCAAACTGTGCAAACTTTTAACATCAAAAGTGATAAATAAATGCGGAAATATCTGCTTTGCCCATTTGTTTAAACAAAAAAAAAACTAAGAATGCACGTGACAAGCAGTAGTGCCTACAAGATAACTAGCTACTGTTACTTTAATCTATTTAAAACAACATTCCCCAAACTAGCACGTTTTTATACATGCTTTAAAATTATAGCTGTAATCTGTACTATGATAAATGTAAAAGTAACTGTGTCCGTTACGCTTTCGCAGTTAACTATATATTGCTGAACCGATTTTCATGAAACAGAAACACGTTTATATCAAATAGACCGCTTCGTCGCTGAATTTCAAAATTCTCAAAAGTCTATATTTACAAAATGAGGAGCTCGTGGCTAGATAATAACAGCCGCACGGGTCGATCTTCAAGGTTAAGCAACGTTTGCCAAGGTTGGTCTGTGGATGGGTGACCATCTTAACATAACGAGTTTCCTCCGTGCCTCGGAAAGCACGTTAAGCCGTAGGTCTCGGCTGTCATTTGTAGATCTTTGGCAGTCGTTACGGATAGTCAGAAACTCAGAAGCCTGTAAATCTGACTCCAGTCTTGCCATGTGGTATCGTGTTACCCCAGTTATTGGGTTGTAGAGGTCTGGTAGGCAGCCGCTCCTCGTAAAATACTGGTATTCAGCTAAATCCGGCTTGACTGGAAGCCGACCCCAATATAGTTGGGAAAAGGCTAGGCAGATGATGATGATGACTATATTCACAAAATAGTAAAATACCCCATCCGCAAAATACGACATTCGTAAAACATCATAATCTCAAAATAATATGAACTTATATGACCACATTCGCAAAACACAATATTCTGGTGATACCCAATTCAAAGTGCAGTCATTGTTTTTTATTAAAAACGAAAATATAACACAAAAATTAAATTATTATCTTGTTAATTTCACATTCCAAAGCGTAGATCTCTTTGGAGAAGAACGTGCAAGAAACTCTATGGACACTCTTTTAAATCATATCAAGTTTGGTACGGACTTTCTTTTAAAGTGGGCAATCATCCAATAACTTCTCAAGCTCCAAAGCGGAGCGGGCGTGTCATGAGTTTACCGACTAAAACGACTGTTCCTTCTTTGCCTTGCGTTCTGAGATCCCAGGTTTCGCTTTCGAAAATCAACCCATGGCCCCAGTAGGCTTTGGCCCTGCGGTTTGACGCCATGAACCCAAGTCGTCGACAGCACGTAATGTGCCACGCTCTCCTCAAAGAGATGTCAGCATACCTTAGGGGCCCAGCAGGGTCAAAGCTTCTAAAGCTGTGGGTTCGCTTCTGAAAGGAAAACCCGGGCAAAGAAGAAACAAAGGAGTGGTTTTTAGTCAGTAAAAGTCTGACCCGTCCTCCCGCTCCGTCCAAAAGCGGGAAGTCATTCTGATGATTTCAGACCTAAAAAAAATGTTCACACACCATTAAAAAAAGTAAGTCTTACACTCAGTAGCACCTAATAGTGCGAGCGAGACGCAAATAATAACATTGTATTATTTGTATTATGCAATCTCTTTGTTCTTAACATAATGCCGAGTCTTATGTAAGAATATAATATAAACTATCATACTGTCTCATGTGTGGAAGATTTGTCATCGCTTATTAATTTCTAATAATACATTACTTTCTTATACCACTATCTACTATTGTGGTTTCCAATTAAATTTTCAAGGAAAATTCTTAGTAGCTGTCTGAAATATCCAGGGAAGGAAAACCTATCATGTGCAAGCAGAGGTGTTAAATATGCACCCTCCTGAAATAGTATATATTTGATACAAGTGGAGAAAGTTTGTTATTGCGACCGAGGTGGAATTTGCCTGGCCGTAGGCGATTATGTTATGAAGCTGAATGCTGTAGTGACAACCAGGTGCATTAAACGACGTTTTTCAATACACTTATATGGAACGAACTTAAGCAAATATCCGCATTAGTACAAAAAACAGTAAATTGCGTGCGCATGAGCGAGTTTTCAAGTAAGAATACTTATTGAAAATCGTCATTTTGGCGGCTATATGTATAGTTATCTAAACAGCAAGTTGTAGAAAGGTTAAGTATTTAGTATACCTTTATAGGGTAGAACCTCAAATACAAGAATTTCTGGGTATTTTCCGGAACCTCCAATCTTAATATTTAGCATAATTACCTAATAAAAAAGACAAACACTCATTACAAGCGGGCCCTCCTTGAGACCGCTAAATGCTTCAGATAACCCCTCGCCAATTAATTACATTTTAAACGAACAAAAAGCTAAGAATTCGCGTGGCACGCACGTGGCCCACAAGATAACTGCCGTTACTTCGAATATTTTCAACGATTCATCTGGGATTGCCGGATCTGGTACTTTAACAGGAAAATTAGCTGTTTAACTATTTAAATAGTTTTACGAGTAAGTAATATTTATTTTTTTAATTATACACATATACTGTAGGGTCTACGTGTTAATACTTCCGAAAGTTTTTTTCTTCAGGTAGGTAATCATCCAACAATCCAATGACTTGAATAGAGCTGTGAGAGTTTTACTGTTATTACTATTACTTATTCAGCTATGTGCCTTCTTTATCCTGCGTGTCACTGCGTGGCCCTCCTTCGATAGGATTACTGTTTGACAGAAGGAGACGACCGCCTGCCATTCCTTCACGACCATGGCCTGTACCAGAGGTCGGTGCCGCCGATCGCCCCCACAAGGACACAGCGGTGCTCCGCCCAAGCGGGGCTAACCTCCACCGTGTCGTCTAGCGTCTGGACGATCCACTCAATGGTGACACCCGGGCGTTTCTTCCGCCTGAATTCGATAACCTCTCCAACTTACCATAACCGGTGAGGACCTGCATCATGTGAAAAGCAAGGATGCCGTGACGTTTTTCCAGCTACTTCTCAAAGAGACTCACTGCCATGATTATGGCGTGCCCAAGCATGTTGGGGTCAACTTCCTATCTCAGAAGAAGCGGATATCTGTTGTTACCTAAAAACACTCCCCTTTGGCCTCCACTCGATCTGGTTTGGAATGAGTAAGTAGGTACTAGTGTTCGGTAGGTATTGTCGTGAAGTCTGAAATTAACGTGATTATTATTTTTATTAGCTGGCTTCTGTCTTCGCCTGCGTGAAAGCAAAAATAAAACCGCAGTGTCCCAGTAGGGTCCGAAGCCTCTGGGGGGGAAAGGAAAACCCTGGACCCTGGAACGAGGGCAAAGCCTCTGGGGCCACGGATTGGATTCCGAAAGGAAAGCTCGTGACCCCAGAAAGAAAGCAAAGCCTCTGGGGTCACGGGGGATTCCGAAAGGAAAGCTCGTGGCCCCAGAACGAAGGGAAAGAAAGAACGCTGTGGGGTTTTAATCAGTGGAAGTCTGGAACGCTTTCCCGCGAGCGGGAGAAGTCATTCTGATGATTTCCCACAAAAAAGGCCCATAATTTTTTTGACAGCTATAATTCCGGTGTATGATTAACTAACTATATACAATATTTATTTACAGTATAATAAAATCTAAACTAATTAAACTAACTAAAGTATGGCGTCAAAAAACTCTTCCACATCGCAGGGCTGGCTTTTACCTCGGACAGAAGATAAGTATTGCCATAAAGCATGGCAATACCGCCATTCTTTTGGGCACATTACCGGTCGACAGCGATGTGGAAGAGTTTTTTGGTGTATGATTGAATTACGAATATATCTACTAAAAATAGATACTCATACCTATCTAAAAAATTGGCATAAAAACACCCATCGGGTACGCCTCTCGAAGTGCGACCTCACGGCACGTCGTGCGAATCACGCCGCGGCCGCGTGTGGATGCAATCGCGGAAATTTGGCCGTTGTAAACATATACGAGTATATATACATACCTAACCTAAGTGATAGGGGAGGCCGATATCATCCAATAATAGTACTCCATTGCCATATTTATTTTGAAGCACGAATTACGAGTAATTTTACGAGGAGATAAGGTGAAGATCACACAGTAGGACCGGGGCTTTACCATGACCTGCTGAAATTAAAGGCGTGTGAACGAGAAAGAGGAATGGAGCCACCCTATATAGCTCCATGGATTTTACAGTTCAGTTTAGGTCGTCAATTGGATCGCGTTAAGAGCTCGTGGTAAGATTCCTGGGACCTTACCTTGACATGTTAAAATGTTAATATTTCGAGCGGAATTTAAAACAGGTACATTTTAGTCAGTGAAAGTCTGACACTCCGTCTCGCTCCAACAGGAGAGGCGTCACTAGATGATAACCGACGTAGAAATAAATAAACGCTTTGTGTTGGTTTACTCAATATACTTATAATTTTACTATTTTTAATTCTTGATTTTACGTGAAAATATAACATGGTACCATGTTAGTCACGTCACGTCAGTGATTTTTGACAATACATGTACTTACAAAGACGAGTTTAACTTTTCAAGGAGTTTTCTCCCAGCAAACTTTGAATTATAAAGAGATGTGAGGTTGTTTCATTATAATTATCTTAAACTATTTGGAATATTCTGAGGTTCTTAAGCTACCTAGGAATTGTATAAACTCCGAACTGCTCCAAAACATCGCCATATTTTCAACATCCCTTATTTACATATGTAATTTAGAACACCTCTAGATTTTAAAGCAAAAATTGTTCTCAATCATATATCATACTTTATAGTTATGAACATCCTTAACTGACAATTAGTAAGCCGCCACTGATATGCAGATTTAATTAGGCGCAGATAACCGCGGGCCAAGCATCGTGTGATAAGCCTGGCGTGTGCGATACTCCAAGCTTTGCTGAGCTGTGTCACTACACTGCCGCAGTCGCCGGTTTGTACTGGCTCGCTTTGATAGCCTAGGAGTGCACAAATAAGAACTACCTTAGTTTTTAAGGTAGAAAATCATCAGAATGACTTCTCCCACTCTTTGGCGGAATGTGTGAGACTTTTATTGACTAAAACCCACTCCATTTCTTCTTTTCTCCTTTGTTCCAGGGTCCCGGGTTTTCCTTTCGGAAGCCCACCCGTAGCACCAGAGGCTTCGACCCTCCTGGGCCCCTACGGTTTGCTGATCTCTTTGAAGCGCGCGTGGACGCCTTGGGCTCGGTCCGGATGATTGTCGGAATACTACGCGAATAAGTTGTTCAGGATTCTAAAATCAAGGTCCTTACAAGAACGTAAGTTTATACATACTGCTTTTTGACTCGCAATACAGTGTATTAATGTCATCACTCGTGTGGAAATGGACCATTGAACATTTAAGACTTTTTCTAAGCAATGTAAGGTAATGCTAGTGGCAGTTTTCACAAAAATCGAACAAGTCACGCTAAAAAAAATCAATGATCCAATTCTCACCAAAATATTTAGTAACGTCTCGGATTCCCGCGACCCTCTCCAGGTTATCAGTCCACCTTCTGAGCGGAGCCCGGGAACCTTTCCAACTACTACTTCTCTCGACCATCTATCTGTATATGACGAGCAATGTGGCCCTACTCATAGTCGCTTTTTTTTAAATTGGGATTAGTATATTGGCTTCTTCCGCTTCGTGTCAGACTTTTACTGATTAAAACCCATTCCTAGTCCTTCTTTGCCAATTTTCTGGACCATTTTCAAACAAACCATGGCCCCAGTAGGCTTCGACCGTCCTGGGCCCCCATGTTATTGCCACTTCAGTTTGTCGATTCTTCGGGTTATGTCGGTAACCATGAATTATGTTATGTAAGTCATCATTATTCAGGAATATGGTTTGTTTTATTTTTTTTATCATTTCTATGAAGCTCGAAAAAAATAATTAAAAATACCGAAGTACCTACCAAAGTTAATTTTGTTCTGTGTACAATACACTAAGACTTAAAAAAAAACCACCTTGATGATATTCTTATTTAATGTTGTTTAAAATCTTTCATCTTTAGTTACAGCTTCGATCCTAAAAGTCGTAGCATGGATATGGTTATCCAAATACTATTAGTATTTTACGCTCTTTTCCTTACTCATTTTATTGAAAAACCAAAGCTTAGCCCCACACAGATCACAAATGTCAAGTGTACCTATATAATTAAATATAATTATACCTTAAGCTAAAAGCGGCTGTAAAGGCTCCCCCACACAGGCGCGTTATTATCGGTCGATAATATCGCATGCGGTATTGCGTTAATGCGTCCTGATTACTTGCACACAACTGCGTTTTTATCGTCCGATATTTCTTACGAGAGAGCGCCGTTATTATCGCAGATGTGTGTACGGTCGTTTGCGTCCTGATACAAAACATTCTAGAACTTATATCGGAATATCGCAGGACGGAGAAACGCAACGTCCCACTTCTATTGCAGCGTTTTTATCGCAGCAGTGTGTAACTACATGACCGTCCTAATACAAAATGTACTGAAAACAGATATCGCAGTAACGCATGCGATATTATCGACCGATAATAACGCGCCTGTGTGGGGGAGGGAGCCTTAAAGCTAGCAGACGCGCGAGGCAGTTACTTGCAATCGGTGGTCGTTCTTTTTTACCTATGCTTGACGGGTTTGAACTTCTGATAAAAACAATTCTATGTACATAATTATCGTTTAATGCCAATCAACGGTAAAAAGGTCCACATGCTGTGTGTTTCATACCCCTGCTTCGAAAGTTAACTGTGAGGGGTACGGAGTATAGCGCTAGTGGCGTGTGTTGACGATTTGTAGCGAGTGGCATCATCGAGTGCTGGGACTGGGAGTTCATGTAGAATATACGAAAACTAAAAGAAATAGTTCGTCGCTGTCGTTTTGTAATCGTGACCGGGCCCATGTGTGGACAGGCTAAAGATCAAACAATAAAAGGACGAACACACCATCATGATATCTCCCCACCTTGTTGGGTGTACTATGCCAAATCGAATTCCAAATAATCGAATATCAATTGATAGAACATCTAAATACTCGATGGTTAAAAATTGAACACGATACGTTGAAAACTGTACTGTGTGTTACTAAACTTTGAATACCATTTCAGGTACCTCTTTTTTTAAAGGCCAAGTAAAAAAATAATTAAAGATAAAAATGTGATCGTGTAGGTATTTTTTAGCGAAAGTATGTGAAGTGTGAAAATATATACGATGCATTGAACGTTCGATCAAGCAAAAATTCGATATTTTGAAAACTCGATGTATTGAATGTTTAATTTTTTAACCATTCGATATTAAGTTGTTCGATTTATAGTGTTTGATCAATTCATCATCTGCCTAGCCTTTTTCCCAACTATATTGGGGTCGGCTTCGCTTGTTTGATCAATTGATATTCGATTATTTGGAATTCGATTTGTCATAATACCTTGTTGGGTTTCGTGCCTTTCATAATTTCTTTTGTAGGGTTAGCGACATGCAAATCCTAAATCACCCTACCATATGTCCATCCCGTTCCAACATGCACATTTGGATAGCTTTGTCCCTATCGCCACCGATTGGAACAATTTGAAAGAAGTTATTACTTTCACTTCATTTTGAAACCGCTCCTAGAAGTAATGGTATATATTTTTTCTTTTTAAGTACAATCTCGAATGATGGTAGGCAGTGATGCAATCGTTGATGGTGAGGCGCACTACTTCTAGTGTTTTTTTTTCTATTGCAAACTAATACGCGGGTGGAAACCAAGTCATTATCTAGGAACATTACGAAAAGTGCGATTACACGTTAGTGATCGAAATCTCTCTCCAGTTAGAGTGTGCTGCTCTGGACAGATCAATCAAGGAGGTTCAACCTTCAGCCGACTGATGATGACCAGGTTAGTACTGCATGTTTACCTTGCCTAACTTTCCCTTACTTATAGTAGGGGAGGCAACGATGCTAAATGGGGATTTACTCGAGCGTCGTAGAGACCTATTGGGTTGCAAAGCTTAGATGATAAGAAGAAAAAAATGTTATATGATTATACCTTTTCATCGGTGGGGGAAGCGGCTATAGACTTTTAAATATGTAAAAAAAAACTGTTGCATGGACATCCTCGAGCGCGTCAGATATTGATAGCATCAATGCCCTACGTATTTTTAATAATGTACGTATGTTAATCTGATCGTTTGCATGATGGGGGTGGTTGTATGGAAGGGTTGAAAATGGAAAAAAAATAATTTAATCGAGCGCGTCAGATTTTCTAAGGGAGTGTTAAGTGCACCAAAAAAAAAGATCTCATTCACTAATCTGACCATTTCGATGGGACGCAAACTCGTGGCCACTTTCATAAAGTGCAAAAAAAATTCGCCATTTTGAAATACTCAAGCGCGTCAGATTAAGATATATATGGTTCATCTTTATGTTCTAAACGTACTGTCTCATAATCTGACGATTATCTAGAGGGATTCACCTGATCTGACAAAAAAACCCCTGCAACTTTCAGCTAATTCCATTCCTGGGCGCTTAAAATTGTACTTATATCATTTTTGAGCTCAAAATATATTTTATGTGATATTTTGAGCTCGCTGAGTTCAAAGAGATAATATTTGAGCTCTCCCAGCTCGAAAGTCTGATAAAAGTTTCATAGAACACTATTTTTGGAATCTTCAAACCGCAATAACTTCTGAATGGATCAAGTAATTTTCACGCGGTTTACGGCATTCAACGCAGTTTTATTATCCTCATAAGTTATTTTCTAGTTTTAGTTTTGTCGAACCAAAAATTTCGGAGTAATCCCGAAAAAACACTTTTTCGAGTTTCTTTCGTTCACGATGTCTCTCGAACGAATCAACCGATTTTGACCAGCTTAGTAGCGATCGACGTGGTTTTTCAAGCTCAAAGGCGGATTAGTTTTTGAAGTTGATCGATAAAGCCGTTTAAAAGTTATTTCAAAAAAACCACTTTTATAATAAAAAACTTATTTTTTTGAGATTTTTCAAAATTTCTCAAAATGTAACGGTCCGAATCAACAACCAGTTCAAATTCCCAGGAAATATAATTTTGAGGGAACTCTTTAGAACACTGGAGAAGGAAATGTAAGCATCACGCAGCTGCACGCATTTAACTTTATCGACGAATTTTTGTTATTTCGGCTTGCGGAAATCGTCAGATTATATATTTTTCATTATTCTTGAATCATTTCCTTCAAAATAAAAAAAAATTAGCTACGCTCGAGAATGTCGAGATGACGTTTTTTTTTTACGACTTTGCTGTCCTCCCCTTTCTTTACGTCACTCTCAAATTGTCAGATTAGTGGAATATACACTTTTTAGTATATAATTAACTCACCCTACCTTAATCTGACGCGCTCGAGAATTTCTGATGGTCATTATTTTTTTACTAATCTGATTCTATCTCCTTCACGGGCGGCTTTATATATGGGCCTCATATTTGGTGGAGGTACTTAACCGGGTACAAGGTATCCCCCTGTATATTAATCTGCCGCGCTTTAGTAAATCCCGAAATCCCTTCTGGGGCTCCCCTACTATTACTTAAAAACTAATTTTGAACTCCTATTTGAGTCTTATTTCCAAGGTCACGTATGTTTACACTCATTACAACCGCCTAGAAAACTTTATCGTATTATTTTTATAGGTAGGTATAAGATTGCGTGTTTTTTTTTAGGTGGGAAATCATTAGAATGACTTCTCCTGCTCTTGGGCGGAGCGGAAGGGCGTGTCAAACACTCCAAGTCCGCTTTTCATTTCTTGAACCAATCCCCTGTGTCTTGGAATAACCACGACTTTCCATCCAAAGTACCTAATTGGCGCCACAACACCTAAAACATCATATACTTACAGGAAAAGTTTTTAACCAGTGCGTAAATTATTTTTGGTGGCTCAGTGTAAGTAATAGAACACAAGTCGACTTCAAGGTTAAGCAACGCTTGCCAAGGTTGGTCTGTGGATGGGTGACCATCTTAACATAACGAGTTTCCTCCGTGCATCGGAAAGCACGCTAAGCCGTAGGTCCCGGCTGTCATTTACAGTCGTTACGGATAGTCAGAAGTCAGTACAGTCGTTACGGATAGTCAGAAGTCAGTAAATCTGACTCCAGTCTTGCCATGAAGTACCCTGTTACCGCAGTTATTGGGTTGTGGAGGTCTGGTAGGCAGCGTATGCTTTCCGAGGCACGGAAGAAACTCGTTATGTTAAGATGGTCACCCATCCACAGACCAACCTTGACAAGCGTTGCTTAACTTTGAAGATCGATATGTGTTCTATTACTTACACTGAGCCACCAAAAAATATTTATGCAGTGGTTTAAAACTTTTCCTGTATATCAATCATACCAATATTTGTATTCCTGGGTTGACGAAAGAGAACTCCGGGACCCTAAAATTAGGGCATAGAAGGAACAGGAGCGGGTTTTAGTCAGTAGAAGTCTGAGACGTTCACGCTCTGTGCGGAGCGGAAGAAGTCACCCACATACCTTAAAAAAACACCTAAAACATCAAATCATCATACCAGTATTTGTATTGAAGCCGAGGCGCCAGCGTCCAATTAATACGAAATATCGTGTTAATCTTAGTAAATAAAGTAAAAAATGGGGTCTCTCGTTAAAAATGTGAACGACCTTGCTTATCGCGGTGTCAGCGGTCAGTTGGACACGCGCTCACTGCGTGGTCGGGAACTTTACTATGTAAGGTAGAATACTTACTATCAATACTGGATAAATAATAATATTGGCGAATCAATCTCTACGGAGATTTGCCAATTAGTACCTACGGCCGAAATATCGTGACTGCTCCGAATTTCGAACAATCTGCTTCGTTCTGCATAGTAGAATAATTTGGAGAATACATATTCTCTTTGGGTATTTTGATTTTTGAGAATTTCTTTAATCATCTAGATGTGAGAGGATTTTCCATAATTTACCCTCTAAGGCGATGAAACGGGGCTCCAAAGTTTGTATGGAATGACCTACTTTCACGCGGGTGAAACCGCTGGTAGAAGCTAGTCATCAAGTACTCTCTGCCTCTAAGGTGGAGCGAAAGAGCGTGTCAGATTTTTACTGATGACCACCTATGTTCCTTTATTTGCTCTTTGCGTTCTTAGGCCACAGTAACTCTCTCAAACGGTCCCACAATCTTAGCAGGATACTTAGATGTATACAATACATACAACAGCATACAAATAAACAACGATACTGTAGCGACATCTATGTCGCTACATTGGAACTAAACTAAAAAATCCTGCATCGCGATATCAAAGTTATCCACGCGATTAAAAAATAATACAACAGCCCGAAATCAACTGTCAGGCACTTGCCTGAACCTGACACAACATCTAGCTCAAGGATCCCAGTCGATGGAGGTTTGTGGGGCTTTACACCCCGTTCCGCCTAACTCTAAAATGTGATGTAAAAATGAGGTTCAGTTGTTTAAACTTGAAAGCGGTATAACAGACATACAGAGTTAATTTCACATTTATAATATTAGTATAGCAAATAAGTTTGACTAATCAATCCTGTGATGATACCAACTTCTTGCGGATGCGTTCACGGGCTAGACGTTCTTGCAAAGGTCTGGCGGTACTTCACACCGGGACAGCTTCTAATATTATACAAAGCACAGGTCCGATCGTGTATTGAGTACTACAGCCACATATGGGCTGGACTCAGTGGAAAAACGTGCGTAGAAGCTAGTTATGGTAATGCAGATTTGGTTAATACCAATCTACAAAGCCTAGAGCACAGGCATAGGATAGTCAACCTTTCGGATATTAGGGTAGGGTGCATTTTGGAGAGTGTGCGCGAGAATTATATGACTTGATTCCGCCAGCACCTTTCTACCAGCGGACAACCCAACGTAAGGCGAGTGTCCGCGTACATCAAAGGACGGGAATAATTTACCTGCAGTGGTCTTGCCATCTCATTACAATTTAGGTGTCTTCAAGGCTAGAGTGAATAGGCTCTTAACCTATCAATACCCGCGAAACGAGATACAATAGTATAACAATAACAGCGCGGTCCAATGAGACCGGTCGGGGATTCATGAATTAATAAACTAGTGCACCCCACCATCATCGATTGAATCACTGTTTACCATCAAGTCGCATCGCAATCAAGCGCTGGATTATATGGATGAAGGCAATAAAAAAGTGCCTTCATAACTATTTATAATTATCCGTCCAATTACCGCCATAACTGTTATTTAGTGTTATCGAAAATAATTAATGATATTTATTTACGCATGACGAAAGCTGACGTGTACTGAGCAGTACCTAAGCATATTGTTTACATACTTTCCACAGATTCACGTGACAAACAACTTAGCAACACAATCTATGAATTATTTATAACTACAGATGCGGAGGACAATGATCTCGGGTTTTAATTCATAATCTCTTTGACGAAAGGTCCATAACCCGAATTTGCTCTCATTTTTTATACCAGTTTTGTGATTTTTTATGCAAAACGGTTTTTCGGCTTAATCATGCGTATTTTTCGCTGCTAATTTTATCGTGGCTCTGCCTGTGTAGAACAAAGTTTAAAAGATTCTTTTGTATTGTCAAATAAATCCTTTTTTACTGATTGAATTAAACAAATCACAACCAGACCTCAGTATATATAGACACATTAAAAAACCCTTCGCTGATGCGGCGTGTATAAAGTCACCGTAGCTGCTTAGAGTAGCTACATCATAATTATATTTATAAAGTGTATCTGCACTGCTTTTATAGTGAAGAACCAGTAGCTGCGTAGTCCACCGAGCTTACGCATACCATAGCAAAATAGGCTAACCAGAGCCATAGCCGAAGCACATAGCATAACTTAGCAGCTTAGGCTCGCCACAGAGACAGTGCACAGTATACAATAGCTGCAGTGTAGCATGTAGACTCACCGTAGGTACAGCAGAGCAGCATAGGCCTTCCGCAGGCGTAGCTGAAGCACTGCGTAGCGTAGCAGCGTAGGCACAGAGCAGGTTATAGTAGACACAGTGAAGCACGTAGGCTCACCGTAAGTACAGCAGAGCAGCATAGGCCTGCCGTAGCCGTAGCTGAAGCACTGTGTAGCATAGCAGCGTAGGCACAGAGCAGGTTATAGTAGACACAGTGAAGCACGTAGGCTCACCGTAAGTACAGCAGAGCAGCATAGGCCTACTGTAGACGTAGCTGAAGCACTGCGTAGCATAGCAGAGTAGGCATAGAGACGGGTTATAGTAGCCGCAGTGTAGCACGTAGGCTCACCGTAAGTACAGCAGAGCAGCATAGGCCTGCCGTAGCCGTAGCTGAAGCACTGTGTAGCATAGCAGCGTAGGCACAGAGCAGGTTATAGTAGACACAGTGAAGCACGTAGGCTCACCGTAAGTACAGCAGAGCAGCATAGGCCTACTGTAGACGTAGCTGAAGCACTGCGTAGCATAGCAGCGTAGGCACAGTGCAGGTTGTAGTAGCCACAGTGAAGCACGTAGGATCACCGTAAGTACAGCAGAGCAGCGTAGGCCTGCCGTAGCCGTAGCTGAAGCACTGCGTAGCATAGCAGAGTAGGCATAGAGACGGGTTATAGTAGCCGCAGTGTAGCACGTAGGCTCGCTGTAGGTACAGCAGGGCAGCATAGGCCTACTGTAGCCGTAGCGGAAGCACTGCGTAGCATAGCAGCGTAGGCACAGAGCAGGTTGTAGTAGCCACAGTGAAGCACGTAGGATCACCGTAAGTACAGCAGAGCAGCGTAGGCCTGCCGTAGCCGTAGCTGAAGCACTGCGTAGCATAGCAGAGTAGGCATAGAGACGGGTTATAGTAGCCGCAGTGTAGCACGTAGGCTCGCTGTAGGTACAGCAGGGCAGCATAGGCCTACTGTAGCCGTAGCGGAAGCACTGCGTAGCATAGCAGCGTAGGCACAGAGCAGGTTGTAGTAGCCACAGTGGAACAATTCGCATTGTGAACGAAGTTCACGAGCGGCCGGAAGGTATCTTGTGCACTTTGAGTGAATTCGCTAGATTTTTATTAAATACCTATAGTTATGAGTGACTGAGAGAGATTCTATTTGATTAAGTTTGATTTTTAATGAACTACACATGTTTTTTTGATTTTATCAAAAATATATTAAAGATAGCTGTAAAGAGAAGGAGAAGAAATAAATAAATAGAATGACGAGTAAAGCAATTAGCCAACAAAGTTTGCCAGTGGTGAACGAGCTAATATCCCTTATAACCTTATCTATATATTTATACCTAGTGGTCAATGCCAGCATTGGTCATTGACCAAAGGAGTTAAAAGTTCTAGCTAAAGCATCTTTCTTATGCGCCGGTCGTTATTTATTTTATTACTAGCGACCAATCTCAGCTTCGTACGAGTGTTGGAAACGTGGCTTTGCGTACGGGGAGTAATAGGTAGGTCGCCGTCCGGTCGACCAGTAACTGTCCGGACCAAGACAGAGTCGTTGATTGCGCGTAGCGATGTCAGCAAAACCATAGGGGGAACCTTGCAGGGTCCACCCGAGCGTTTTTTCCGTCCCAATCTGGAAAAGATACCTCCCGAACTTACCAAGGCCGATGGCGATGAGCACATGTATCATGCGGAAGGTGAGGACGCCGTGACTCCTCTTAAAGCCACTCCTCGAAGAGGAAACTTATCACCTCAGTCGGAGCGTGCTCAGTACCATCCTCTTAGGAGTTGAATTTCACAATATCCCTTCTTATTCCAAGGAACCTCAGTGCACTCTGTGCGTTACGTCTAAGGGTTTAGGTAAGCAGGGCGTCGCACGCTGGTCCGGATTTCCGGATCGAAAATGCATATTTAACTTAACAAAAAATGGTTTCGTATAGGGAATTTGACGCTGATTAATACTTATTACTACGACTTTTCAAAAAAACTGCTCCTTCATGTCGAAAAAAAATATTGAAAATAAAAATGTATGGGAGAAAATCTATTTTATTTTTTTTCTCCGTTCAGTATTAAAGTATAGCAACCAAACCTTATATTCTGGTAAGTACTTATTGTCCTTAATACGACGACATATAAATTGCTTGCGTATCCCTGCGGCCTTGACGCCTACGATGCTTCAAAGTTTAAAAGTAACAGTTGGGATTTTTTTAACTTTTATCAAGTTTTTCAATTAAATTGAATTCAAAATATCATTTTTTAATTATACTAGAATTAAGACATACGCATTCAAGCATTTAGCAAGTATTGGTTTATTTTATTTTGATAAAAAATGCTAATAAAATAATTCAACTTTAGTTATGTAATTAAAGACACGTGCTGATTCATTGCCTATTTGTAACTGACTGAAACGACTCTTGTAATAAAATAATCATTTACCCCCCCCCCACCGGAGATTTCGACTACGCTGATTGGCTGTTGAAGATGTGGTGCTAATTTGACCAGTACACTACTTGCGACCATGTGTTTGTTATTAATGTATGTGCGTGAAACAATCAAAGGTACTTGTACTTGTTTCTCAACCCTTGAGGAAGCAACATATCTAATTATCCGTGCTGTGTGAAAGTTTAGTGAGTCTCGTTATGGTTGCATTTGTTACAATACAATTTGTTAAACTTGGACATTTTTATGTTCCTCCGTGTTAAAGGAGACATGAAAAATTGGGCACGATTTTATGAAGCTATTATTCAACATATCCCAGTTGAAACATGTTCGGAAGATTTAGAAATAATCAAGACCTTTTTGAAGAACTACATCAGTAATATCAATCGCAGATGGGCAAGTGCTGCTAGAAGACTTTCATAAAGACAATTGAATATTAGTTGGTCAAATAGCACTACTGTTAATTTATCCGAGATTTTTCAAGCCCAAGATGAAGTTATCGAAAACATATCGTCAGACAATACTTCAGTTTACATCGATACTACTACTACAGTAGCTGTGATTCCGTCGACATCAAGTACAACAACTGTGGGCACATCTACCGAAGTTCAGATTAGGAAGCTTTTTGTTGACCTCAGCAACAAACAGAAGAAAAGACGTTCAGAGTCTCTTTTGGACTATTCGCCGGAAGAACATTAGAACTTTTGCATTAGACGAAAAGACTTAGGATAGACCAGATGAATGATTTAGCTTGTGTTATTGAACATATAACGAAGAACCCTGATAGTGTTGCTAGTGTTCAAGCCAAATTGTTTAAGAAAAATAGGAAAAAATCTTTTGATGAAGATCATGCTCTTGGTCTTTATACATCATTGAAACTGTCAAAATGGAAATACATACTTGTGTTTAATGAAAGTGCTGTTAGATTCTGAAGTTCCAGTGTTACCATCGTATCACAAACTCCTTGAAGCTAAAAAGAGATGCTATCCACATGATTTAGAAATTACTGAGAGAGGAGCCAGAGTGAAGCTTCAAGCCCTCTTGGATCTGACAGTCCAGAAGATTCTTCAAATTACCGGTACCCAGATTGATTCGTCAACTGAAGGATTGAAGTTAATTAGTAAATGGGGTTTCGATGGAGCTTCTTCACAAAGCACCTACAAGCAAAGGAGTCAAGATGTAGACTTCAGTGATTCATCGGTTTTCATGTCTTGTCCCTCTTAAATTAGTTTCTAATAATAGCACCATATGGGAAAACCCAACACCTTCTTCAACACATTATTGCAGGCCCATTAAGTTCGAGTTCTGTAAAGAGACAGCAGAATACATCGAAGAAGCTGCATTGAAGGAAGAAATAAAAAACATCAATTCTACAAAATGGGCCGGGCTAGAGACTAGTCACGAGCTTCGTATAACAATGATCGACGGAAAAGTGGCTACTATTATAACGGATACTTCGTCTGCATCTGCCTGCAATATTTGCCTTGCTAAGCCGACTGAGATGAACAAGCTGTCAGAAGTATTTTCAAGACCTGTTCGACAAGATGTTTATATATATGGACTTTCTTCATATGTGGATTCGTTGTATGGAGTGTATTCTACACATATCGTACAACATGAACTTTGAGATGTGGACTGCACGAGGTGCTAACAAGCAACTAAAAGCTGCGAAGAAACAATTGACACAAGAAGAATTCAAACAGCAATTGTGGATTTTGTGAAGCAAGGCTTTGGAACCACAAACGACGGAAACACAACCAGAAGGTTTTTTAGAGATTATGAGAAATCTGCCCAAATAACCAACATTGACAAAGACTTACTGAAGCATTTTGCGGTTATTCTTCAAACGATTTCATCAGGATGTGCCATTCAACAAATGATTATAAAAAAAAATAAGCAAAAATGCTTAATTTATCTTAACATCACGTTTTATATTCCCCGAAGGGTTCAGCAAAGGTGTATACTACACTATAGTACACTGTCATTTTGCCAGGTATATTTAAGTCCCATCTAATAGGGGGTGAGCTTAATACACGGATGGGGCGCGCCGAGGGGGGTTTGTT
This sequence comes from Mythimna separata, assembly GCA_030763345.1. NCBI lineage: Eukaryota > Metazoa > Arthropoda > Insecta > Lepidoptera > Noctuidae > Mythimna > Mythimna separata. Next base: position 13,752,360 of record CM061192.1, read on the forward strand.
TTGATTAAAAATGATATTTTGGATTAATTTCAGTTGAAAAACTCGTCAATGATATTAAGATAATTCAACATTAAAATTTTAAACTTAGAAGCATCGTAGGCGCCAAGGCCGCAGGGATACGCAAGCAATTTATATGTCGTCGTATTAAGGACAATAAGTACTTACCAGAATATAAGGTTTGGTTGCTATACTTTGATACAGAACGGAGAAAAAAAATAAAATAGATTTTCTCCCATACATTTTTATTTTCAATATTTTTTTTCGACATGAAGGAGCAGTTTTTTTGAAAAGTCGTAGTAATAAGTATTAATCAGCGTCAAATTCCCTATACGAAACCATTTTTTGTTAAGTTAAATATGCATTTTCGATCCTATGTCCACCTTTTTGAAAATCCGGACCAGCGTGCGTCGATGAGTCAATGAGTTAGTCACGTTTTTGCCTTTTAAATTTACAGAAAAAGCGCAGATTCTGAGGTCAATAATCTAGCAATTATTCTGAGATACGCTTTAAACAATGACCCATTTATTTTATCACATTTCTTACTTTAGTATTGCGTTAAGGAGATTCACTCTCGTCGTAATGTGAGTAACCTTTTCAGTATAAAATAACTACGATGTTGTTTGTTTTTCTGGGAAAAAAACCTAGTATCTAAAAGTTCAGTGTAGTGACGAATAGAGGTTGAAGTAAGTAATGAACTTAGAAAACACATTTCTGTTGTTTTTGCCTTGAAAAGAAATGCTATCAAGCTATTATTTTTATACTCAAATATAGGTTGAATAGCAGGATAAATAATAAAACGGTAAATAACTGTTTAGCACAATTTTGTGGAATGTTGTCAAGCCTGTCTTAAAATATTAATTAATAGCCGTTATTTTTTTCCAAAATCCATTGTGATTCCGGTTATACCTATAGTAAAATCTTACTTCGTGTACTGTTACTTCATCGTCTTCCTTCCCTTGTGCCATGTTATTATTTATCTTATTTCTTCCATTCTGTCCTGTCACTCATCACACAATCTATCCATATTTCCTTGGCCTCTGTCTTACTCTCCACTCATCCACACGTATACTCGTAGCCCTTTGAGTAACATGCGTTCCATCCCTTCTCTTCACATGACCATACCAAAACAAATGATTCCCTTTCAACTATTCATTCCATGGCGCCAATTTCAAGCTTTCTTAATATTTAAAATATAATTTCTGCTTTTATCCACACATCGAACTTAACATTCTCGTCCCCGTTACACGTGCACTTAAATAATACAAGAAAAGTAAACGTAACGTTTATGCTTAATTGCTTACTCATAATCAAATAGAATAGTGCAAGGATAGCACGATTCACTACGTCATTTCTTACTGTGTTTATAACTTGCAGTGCAGTTACGCTGTGTCTAAGTTGCAGCTACGGTAGGCCTACGCTGATACGCTACGCAGCTGGTTAACTAAATTGCCTTATAAAAAGTTCTGTGTAGTCTTAAAAAAATGGTTGATATCGCATAGTTTTTACTCAATAGGCGAATTTCTAAATAAAAAAACATGCCAATCCTACCACTTCAGGAATGCTTTGTAGTCAGAGATGAAGTTCAGTGTCAATGTTTTATTTTAGTATTTATCTAAATCACATATAACTTTGTTACCCTAATGTGTGTTTAACATTTTGTTTAAATAATTTAGGTATAGATCTGCTCATGTGATTATATGTACTACTTCTAAAGATTTGCATGCCATCATTAAATGGCGGAATGTGTCCTTGCACTTACTCTCCTATACTTAACACCTTTGTACCTACCACATTTTACGCAAATAAATGATATTTGATTTGATTTGATTTGCAGTGCTTTAGCGACAGCTACGGTAGGCCTACGCTGATACGCTACGCAGTGCTTCAGCTGCGGCTACGGTAGGCCTACGCTGCTATGCTACACAATGCTTCAGTTACGGCTACGGTAGGCCTACGCTGCTACGTTACGCATGGCTTCAGCTGCGGCTACGGTAGGCCTACGCTGCTATGCTACACAATGCTTCAGTTACGGGTACGGTAGGCCTACGCTGCTACGTTACGCATGGCTTCAGCTGCGGCTACGGTAGGCCTACGCTGCTACGTTACGCATGGCTTCAGCTGCGGCTACGGTAGGCTTACGCTGCTATGCTACACAATGCTTCAGCTGCGGCTACGGTAGGCCTACGCTGCTATGTTACGCAGTGCTTCAGCTGCGGCTACGGTAGGCCTACGCTGCTATGTTACGCAGTGCTTCAGCTGCGGCTACGTTAGGCCTACGCTGCTTTGTTACGCAGTGCTTCAGCTGCGGCTACGGTAGGCCTACGCTGCTATGTTACGCAGTGCTTCAGCTGCGGCTACGGTAGGCCTACGCTGCTATGTTACGCAGTGCTTCAGCTGCGGCTACGGTAGGCCTACGCTGCTATGTTACGCAGTGCTTCAGCTGCGGCTACGGTAGGCCTACGCTGCTACGTTACGCAGTGCTTCAGCTGCGGCTACGGTAGGCCTACGCTGCTACGTTATGCAGTGCTTCAGCTGCGGCTACGGTAGGCCTACGCTGCTACGTTACGCAGTGCTTCAGCTGCGGCTACGGTAGACCTACGCTGCTACGTTACGGAGTGCTTCAGCTGCGGCTACGGTAGGCCTACGCTGCTACGTTATGCAGTGCTTCAGCTGCGGCTACGGTAGACCTACGCTGCTACGTTACGGAGTGCTTCAGCTGCGGCTACGGTAGGCCTACGCTGCTACGTTATGCAGTGCTTCAGCTGCGGCTACGGTAGACCTACGCTGCTACGTTACGGAGTGCTTCAGCTGCGGCTACGGTAGGCCTACGCTGCTACGTTATGCAGTGCTTCAGCTGCGGCTACGGTAGGCCTACGCTGCTACGTTACGCAGTGCTTCAGCTGCGGCTACGGTAGACCTACGCTGCTACGTTACGGAGTGCTTCAGCTGTGGCTACGGTAGGCCTACGCTGCTATGCTACACAATGCTTCAGTTACGGCTACGCTGCTCTGCGGTGACAACGGTGAGCCTACGTTCCAAACTGACTACTAAGAGCTACTCTAACCCTGCACTGTGTCTACGCTGCTTTGCTACGCAGTGCTTCCGCTATAACTACGGCAGGCCTATGCTGCTTTGCTGTGCCGACGGCGTGCGTATACACCAGAAGGTCCCCAGTAAACGGTTGCGGCGAAACTCGTACTGTCGGTCACTGAGGAGATCGTTACCTTCCAGGTAAGCCATGAGGCGCGAGTTCAATACACGCTCCATGATCTTACAGAGTATGGAGGTTATTGAAATCGGCCGATAGTTGGTAGGATCGGCAATGTAATGGAATGAAAAATAAATCTACCCATTTTTTTATTAGTCAACTTCTTAAAGCCTTTTGAAAATACATACCTAAATATAATGTTAAATCGAACACGCCAGAATTTCTTCATATTTGTTTCTGGAGTTTCGAAAAAGATATATTTAGAAAATCCGTTCCCAAAATAAAGAATAATAACAATTTTCATCTAAATTAAAAAAATCGTGTAAAATAATGTTGAATTCTCTTTTTGAAAACAGCCGCTTTCATTAGGTTAATACGGAATGTAACAAACCCACACGATATCATCCCAGTACAAAACCGGAAAATTACACACTCACACATAACATACATTCATTCAATACACTCTAATAGGTACCTCATTCGTGATTCTCACGCTGTTTGATCATGTAAAGTATCAATATTTGGGTTATAAATAACTTTTTACATTATTGTATTTGTTTAGATTATGTTACTTTGTTTTACTGATAAAAAATCGCGGAGCAAATGCGCAGTGGAAGTAGGAAAGTGTGACACATTTTGCGCCATTTTATCGTTTTCCAACATTTTTAGTAGAGCAAGTTGGAATTTCTTCTTTTTAGGGTTCCTTAAAAAAATCAAACTTCTAACGGCCGAAACCAATAACCTATCGATCTCCAGTTTTGGCATACTGGAGATTGTAAAACAAATGATACAATACAAAAATTATCATGTTTTCTGTTGTTTCATTTGTTTTTCTATGTAGTGATAGATAGGTTATTGGTTTCGGTTGTTAGTCAACTCAATCTAAGGATATGGCCGTTTATTCTCCAATTAGGCGCCTATTTTGACACTCGCAAGGAAATCACATTCTTTTTACATAATATTATGTACCTAAGGTTTGCTATGAGAAAACCCAATTGTGGGTTCCTCTGTGAACCTGCCCTATTTTTTTTTAATGACAATATTTAATTTATTAAACAAATAAAAATACAATAAAGACATCAGTACACTTATGGGGTTCCTGATTGGCAGATTAGGTTCGCCTCTGTATGCTGTACTTACCTAAATTAATAAAAATAAAGAGTTTGTAGTACACATAAATATATATATGATTATTCTACTATTATTACTCATGATAAACCCCTGAATCATGTTGTGTACAAACTTAACAGACTCCTATCAGCTGTACATGTTTACTAGTAGCTATAATTAGCTATGATTAAGTACTAGCGAAAGTTACAGGAACTCGTGGCAAAACACGTAGGGTTGCTAGCTTTATAATAACGTAGGTATCTGGTAAATATGCTTTATACTTTAAAATGTAAGTGCATAAAAATAATACGCTATTTACATAAACTCTACTAAAATAGTACTAAAGTTCTATTACTATTAATATGAACTATTCAAACATTGTACATTCATTATTTGAAACTAACGCGTACGCGTTAGTTTCAAATTAAATCATAACAAGGCAGGTTGTGCCGTAGCATGCCACAGCATCCCGTGGCATGTCGCAGCATCGTGGTGGCGAAATAAAGTAACATGAACTCTAAACACATTGAAATAAGATTCAAAATAACTTTATTAGTAATAAAATCCTTTGCTATGACATGCCGTGCCATGACGGCACTGGGCACCGGCCCTTAAGCAACACTCGCCTCGCTCTGTGGATGGGTAACAGGGGCGTAGCTACCGCCGTATCTGCCGTATCAATTATACGGGGGCCCCCAAAGTGTGTAAGGAAAAAAAATAAAAACATTCTAATTTATTTTATTTTACAAATGACAAAATTCTATAAAACAAATACTTTTTTCCCGTCTTAAGCGTGCGTTCAAAAGTTGGCAAAACTACATCGTTATGGCGGGCTGCGGGACTACTTACTTACGTACAGTCAGCATCAAAAGTCGATGAACAGAATCAACATAACAAAACACCTGTTCGCAATAAAATGTGTTTCATCTGTTCACAATAAAATGTTTTGTTATGTTGATTCTGTTCATCGACTTTTGATGCTGACTGTACTTAAGAACTTCGATGGGACAAGAACGGCTGTGAGACCTCTCACTATTGTTCATAGAGGCAGAAACTTTAGAAAAATTAAAATCATCATCAGCCATAAATGATTTAATAAATCAGTTTGCCGAAAAAAAGGCAAGTAGAGTGAATATTTAAAATTTGATTTTTGTTGTAAAATGGTTAAATTATGTTATGATAAACAAATATTTCTTTTCACAATATATTTTTTCTTTTCTGTAAAATCTTTACCCCCATATAAGGGCCTCCAAACAAATTTTTTATACTGGGCCCCGACAAGGCACGCTACGCCACTGATGGGTAACCATCTTAACATACCGACATTCTTCCGTAGCTCGGATGTTGCTCCCGGCTGTTATTTGTAGACCATTGAAATTGTTTCAAATGGTCAGCCCCGGTCCCTGGTAGAAGATGTCAGATACACTAGGGACTGAGCCCGAGCCCGAGCCCGCCTCAAAGAGCACTGATGCACACGTAGGCAACACCGGAGTTGTACACGGAACTGCGTTGCGAGCCGTGGGTCTAATCATTGAGGTCAGTTGTATTTTATTTTGTAGTTTTTTTCTTTATGCTTATATGAAGTTAGGATTAACTTACTTGCTATCCTTGTCACAAAACCTAGCTTCGCATAGTCCGCCTGGGCGACAGTTCCTGGACATTTTTTAGGGTGGGTACAGTACGGCCGAAAGATTTTGACCGCTTCGAACTTCGAACAATTGGCTGCGCGAGCCATCATTATCTTCCTGCCCCTGTCCCGTTTTATTTGGAGTCAGCGCAACATGCTTTTTTTTACACTCTGTCGGTTTAACTAATTCCCTTTTCTTTCATAATTATCACTTGATGAATAAGAATCATCCGCGAGTGACTTTTTTTTCTTAGTATGAGTATAGACAGGGTTGCCAACACACAGGGTCGGGTTGCATTCTGATCGTAGGGTACATTTTCGTCGGGTAATAAATAAAAGTACCAAATCATATAAAACCCACTTTATTTCTCATCTATCTCCCTTAATAACCTCTGTAACTGTACGTAATACTATCATATTTACAATATACACACATCGACAAATACCAAAATAAATACACAGAAAAATAATATCCTTATAATTTCGATATGTTATACTTATAATACAAAATTTTCCAAAATAAAAACATTAACAGCCATGATTGATAATCTCACAATAATAATAAAAAAATATAAAAAACATAAGAAATTATTAAAATAATTAACTATTAGAACTAATTTACAGTAACTGGTGTTTATAAAGTAGGTGTAGATGAGAAAATGTGTTTTAATCAGTAAGGAAATAGTGTTGATTCGTCATCTCGGTTAATTAACAAGTGATTATATGGTTCAAGACTACTAATTATATTTTTTCTGATGCAAGCTTGGGTATCTGCGCAACATCTTTTGTTGATACATAATTAACATTCTAATAAGTTAATTAAATGGGTCAATTATATTGTTAAACCATTTATTATTTACTTCTGGGTTAAAATAAAAAACACATTTTTCGTTATTTCTATAAAAAGAGTAAACAATATGGAATGTCATTTTATAATCTCATTCAAAATAATAATTAATATAATAATAATTCTCTCAATCTCATAGTAATTTCAATTCGCTACTGAATAAAACCATTTTCTCTCTATGTCTACCAAAAAAAAAACATTTAAAATACTTAAATTCGGCTTTAAAAACCTGAATACAGCCTGCCAGTATTAAAAACTTAAGTTTCTATCGGAAACCTTATTGAGCTTTAGATGCCCATTCAAATTTACACCTTTAGCTTTTTCAAATACTTTAAGGCAGTGTTTGTCAATCTTTTTGAATACGAGACCTCTTTTTTAAATAGACAAATATTGGCGACCCCCTAGGACTGTAAAATTGCAGTGAGCAGATGGGTGTACTGCGGTCTTCTGATCACTTTTTTAATTTACAATCCAGTCACATTAACTTAACTCATCTCTGAAATACGAGATTCCCACTTTTCCCCCCGCTGCGCATTCCCTTAACTCGCCCGGCAAGTGTCAGGTATGCTCAGCATCTTTGTTCACGATACGCGCGTCGATAATTTGGCTAGTTTTCTGTTGTTGATATATTGTTTTTGGATATTATTTCATCGACGCCAAGCGTTAAGTTAATGTGACCGAGTTGTAGACGTCTTGTTCGAATACATTTCAAATTACACCCGATTTGCATAGCAAAACAGTATGTAAGCATAAACAAGTATAGCTTTATTACTCAATTGCGATACTTTTGTTGTAGCGTAGGTTTAGTAATAGTCACATTTGACTACAATATACTCAAAAAACACTGCCGTAAAGTATTTTTTTCTAACAGCTTGCCTTATAGACTTTATCACCAGTATATCTATTACTTTGTATTTAAAAAGTAATAAGATTTATTTAAAACAATCTCCTTTTAAAGTTAAAAGGTTTACTTTTCATTCAAGAAGAATTGTAGGTATTATTGGGCCCGAAAATAATTTAATCTTAGCTGCGACAATGTACAAATATACTAGGTACATGTAAGTGCCTTCTAATTTCTTTATCACGAATATTTTCAAAAGAACGGAGGCGATACTGTGAGATTTTTTAAATACTAATTCGATCGCGTTAACAGAAACGCTCGGTTATGTTAAATAGTATGGATAATATATTATAAAAAATATTCATGAAAACTAGTCTTCACGGCGATCCCACCTCAACCTAAACCATATTGGATTTATTATGACGTAGATTTTGTTTTGTAATATGTGCCAATGCCAATTGTATTTGAATTAAATGTATTTTTCAGTAATATTTCTACACCGACAATGGTAGTGTATGTGAGACATTTATAGATTTTAAGACCTTGTATGTACCATATACATAGAAATAAATAAATAATAAATATTCTTCTCAACCTTGATCTTGGTCTGGATATGAGAGAGATGAATCTGACTCTTACCAGAGGGACGGGCCCGAAATGGTAGAGGACAGAAGTGTAGAGAAGAGAGAGTTAGGACTTCGCCTTCGAACCTTTCCTCTACAAATCCTTTTAGTTTATATCCAAATAATATGGTCCAAAATAACAAGTCCACCATGTACAGGGGTCCGCCATATTGGATTTAGAACGACGTCACTTGCTCAGTTTCTTAGTTGAACATTTACGTTAAAGCAATCGTATAAGTATAAAAAACTCACAGTAAGTCCTCAGCAGTGTAAAATTAATCTATGGCTAAAACTTGTGGTAGCTACTCTTTAGAATATTTTGTGGTCTCGTGTTTGGTCAGAAATACTTATTTGCTAAATAGTTGCATTTGATATAGTGGTATTTTTGTTCTATCACTTTGTATACAGCTAAACCCGATATAGAATAACACCCGTTTTCAATAAGCTATCTATCTACAGTTGCAGCTACTAAAGATAAACAAATGTATCCTTTTGCCCTTACTTGCTTTCCTATAACATATCGACGGATAGCATTTCCTGACAAAGTTGTGGATAGAAGATAGAATTTTACTGTTTATCAGGGATAGCTATCTATGAACTGCGGTAGGTTATTGAAAACGGGCGTTAATGACTTTTGGTAGGTTGAAGAAACAGAGTGCCTAGTACGAGTTTGTTTTACTTACTATCCCAGTGGTTCTCAACATTTTTTGATCTGGCACCCCTTTGAATTTTTTTGTTTTTATCAGGGACTAAGGTCCTAGAAGAAAACTTAAAGCACGCGTGCTTTTTGAAATCAAAAATAATAACCATTCTCATAGAATAAAATACATCTGATAAAACTTAGAAAAGTTTCACAATAACTTTACTTTTTAGTTGGAAAGTTTGAGTGAAATAACGGTACATACTCCTGAGATACCAAGTATACTATGCTCTATCTTCGAGGTCTAACCATGAGCCAAAATTTCTTCCAAATCCGTTCAGCCGTTTGAGCGTCATGGAATATCAAACATAAAAGTTTGAGTGAAATTATAATAAACACTCCAGAGATACCAAGTATACTGTGTCCTATTCTCGTGCATGGTCTAGCCGTGTGCCAAAATTTCATCCAAATCGTTTGAGCATGATGGAATATCAAACATACATAACAAACACTGTTTTAGGCTATCACGGTTTGTTTCACAATTTAAATTGTCACTTACGGGATGTCAGATTTGTCTGCTCTTAACAATTTATTGCCATCCACCCGCACTCTCCAGTCATCCCGCGATTATGGCGCTTGCAACAGTGTCGAAATATCGGGAACTCAAAATAATGAAAAATCACAGAAGATATCCCGTAAGTGACAATTTAAATTGTGATACATAACAAAATTTCACGTTTAGGGCCTGTTTCACAATGTCCGAGTAGGCACTATTCACTGAATAAATTCAAAAATGTGACAGAATTCGTATGAAATTATCTGTCAAGTAAGATACTCGAAACTTAATCATAGGTGGTGAAACAGGCCCTTAATCTAATAGAAGGATAGATCGGTTCCTGTCTTAACTAGCTCACATTTTCTTGTCAGTGTTCAGCAGGTGCTGTTTCTGTGGTGGGTGCGGTGTTGGGGGCAGTGCTGGGGGTGGCGGCGGTGGCCAGCGTGGTGAGGGCGGTAGTGACGGCGGCGTCCTTGTCGAGCGGCCGGTACGACCAGTTGCCGCAGCCGTCGAACTCCAGCACGTGCGTGTGGTATTTCCTGTAGGTGGGAGGTAGTTGTAGTTGGTGTTTGATAGCTTTCGATATTGGTTCGTAATTTGGGAAAACTGTTGATTGTACAGAGTGGATTTTTGAGACGGGCTAGTAAAGAAAGAAAGAAAGAAAATGGTTTATTTGGCCAACAAGCGTACAGACAGTGTAGAAAAAAAACATGTAGATAACATCTAAGCATAAAACTTAAAAATAAACATGAATAAAAGTAACAAATTGGTTGACACTGTATGTCACACGGTTGCGCCAAATAGGTCCAGTTCAGCAATAATGCCAGGCAACTACGTGGTAGTTGCCTGACGCTGGTTTTCAACTGAACCTTAGAGTGAACGGAAAGGGATTAAATATAAGTGACCAATGTTAGATGTACCTAAGGTAAAGAAGTAAGAGAACTTGAGGAAGGCCTAAGAGCCTAAGGTTTCCTTATTAACCCGTCTGACCGAGATAGGGAACAAAAGCTCTTTACATGTTCTTTTTGACAACCTAATCTGGATTGTTAAAGTGATGGAGTTATACAATCTGTATTTTTTGATATCCCATAACTCTAGGGTTATATTCTGTAGGTAAAAATAATTCTAAAACTCCTAGAATAGGTGGTCCAAATATGCATCGTTTCGGAGATATCATACATCTAAGTTTCATTGAAAAATACAAGTAATTCATTTTTATTCAAACCAATCATTAATATTTAAAGCTAAGAAAATGCGACGCTGTCATATTTCACGTAAGGGTGTTTTACATTAATATTCGTGACTTAGCAGAATTATTTTGTATGAAAAATTTTAAAAAAAAGTCGTTTTTTTTTAATATATAGTATAACCATTAAAGTGACAGGAAAATGTTCCTAAGTATCATCGGAATGGCTTCCTGCTCTTGAGCGGAGCGGGAGGCGAGCGGGGCGTCTCAGACTTTTACTGACTAAAACCGTCCCGTTCCTTCGTTGCCTGCGATCTTGGGACACCGACCTTACATTTCGTAATTCGGCCCTGCCGCACCACTACAGTTTGCTGACATAGTGTGTGGGTGTATTAGTGAATCAACACAGTTGGGAAAAGCCTAAGCAGCTACTCTAGTACTCACCACACGGAGGGTCGATGCGTGATGGAGAGCAGCGTGATGCCCTCCTTCACGGCCGCCTCGTACATCACCACCTCCGTCTCCATGGACACGGCGCTCGTGCACTCGTCCAGTAATGCATAGACCGGCCTGGAAAGTTATGAATAACGATAATTTAGAGCTGGAACAAATGTGTGCTTATAAGGCAATTGCCAGCCTACGAGTTGACAACGCAACCTACGAGAGGGCAACGCAACCTACAATTGAGCAACACTGTCTAGAGGTGGGCAACGCTGTCTAAAGGTGGGTAATGCAGCCTGCAAGTGGGCAACGCTGTCTACTTGAAGTGGGCAACGCTGTCTACAGGTGAGCGACGCTGTATACAAGTGGGCAGTGCTGTCTACAAGTGAATTACACAGCCTACAAGTGGGCAATTCTGCCTATGAGTGGGCTAAGCTGCTGCAACGCAGCCTACAAGTGGGTAACGCTGCCTACAAGTGGGCAACGCTGCCTACAAGTGGGCAACGCTGCCTATAAGTGAGCAACGCAGGCTGCAAGTTGCCAACGCAGCTTATTAGTTATCAGCGTACCCTGAAAGTGGGCAACGCAGCCTACGAGTTGGCAGCTCAGTTTACAGGAGCAAAGCAGCCTACGGGCCAGTCAATGACATTTAATATCTGATACTAAGCTCTTTTGCTTTAATCATATTTCGTAAGCTTTCCGTTTCTTTTGTTTAACGTCGTGCCAAAAATCCCAATATATTTGTCCCATTACCTGTGGTAGAACATCCTAGCCATGGCCATCCTCTGCTTCTCGCCGCCGGACAGCGTGGCGCGCCAGTCGCGCACGGCCCACAGGCCGCCGTGGCGGGCAGCGGCCGCGTCCAGACGCACGAGCTTCAGGATGTGGGCAGCGCGGGACTCGGCAGCTGTGTCGCCTTCTTTGGCGCGGGATGGGTAGGTCACTTGGTCTATTAGCGAGCCTTGCGACATGTAGGGCCTGGAAAAAAATGGTTAATAAAATTTATGGAATTATAAATAAACTTCCTAAAGACAGATTTCTCTTTTGAAGTATAAACTGTTGCATACTGTATATTCGCGTTAAGAAAATAGTGACTATACTCCGTTGGTTTAGGTAGTTAACCTAAGGTAAACAATCTTGGTATGTCCTTTTATCTAAAAGTTGTCTATAAATTATATGTAAAAATCTTTGCAAATAGGTATTTACCTAAATCGATGTTAGCTAATAAACTAAATTTAAATAATCTTTGTGTATATTATATACGACCTCTTTAATATAAAAGACATACCAAGATTGTTTACCTTTAGTTAACTACCTAAACCAACGGAGTATAGTTGGACGTAGTTATGCAAACAAGAACCATCCCACAACTTGAGTGAAACGTGAGTTATGTTTTTAGATAGACTGTGTATCGTGTATAACAGCTCCTCAGAAAAAATCCTGGCCGATAAAGTAAGACACAAAGCATAAAAAAGGAACTGTTTAAGGTATCAACCCGAGTTTGAGCCAATTTTTATTAGAAAAACGGACTTATGCAGCATGGTTCATTATCACTCAAGTTGTGGGATGGTTCTTGTTTGCATAACTACGTCCAGTTAACAACATCCCTTGTCCTATTATTTCACTTCGATATATTACAATCTAACGAAAAATAATACACATTATAATTTTCATAATGTTTCGATAGTCTGCAATATCGTGAGAAGGTTGTAAACTAACGGTATTTACAATTAGTTTAGTAGTGAAATAGTTTTGTCTCGAAATATCGGGAGTCTCGGAAAAATTTTAGTCCTAAGGAGGTCTCCGTTTCTTGTCTCTGTTCTTCGAAGTTTAGGCACATAGGCACTACCTATTCTTATCACTGGTTATTATATTATATTATTATACTTAGCCTATGCTGTCCCACTGCTGGGCAAAGGCCTCCCTCACTGTCATATTGTGTCACTATTTACTTAACGCGAATAGACTATAAAGTAGGAGAGTTTTTGCTTTCGAGACATTTTAATTTAAACGTTATATAATTTAACGCATTATTTTTATTGTAATCGAGTTTTCTTTTGAGTAGTTTTGGCACTGACCTCTGCGGTATGTAGAACATGATGGGCCGGGACGTGCAGAAGCCGGTGTCGGCGAGGTTGGTCTCGTCGGCGCAGTGCGCGCACGCGCACGGCCGCGGCACGTGCAGCTCGCCGCCGAATACGGGCCATAAGCCGGAGATTATGCGGAATAAACTGTAAGGGAGAAAGGTAAACATGTTATATAGTGGATATGATAATAACGGCAATATTAAGAATACAGAGCTGCATGGCGTCGTATCGCGAGAGACGTGGTGGCGCAAAACTCGACCGAAACATGACCACAACCACTCTGTCAAGAATGCACGACTACCAAGAATAGTAAGAGACATCATCATTATTTCAGCCGAAAGACGTCTACTGTCGCACGTAGGCTTCCTTGAGAGAGTATATTAGTTTGCAAATAAAGTAATTATACAATATAAAGATATTTGAGAACACCGGCCAATATTCATAAAACTAGCATACTTTAATATAGGAATTACTTACATATTACGCTTTTGCAGGAAATGGTATAGAACAGAAGGGAAGTAAGCTCTAATAATACATTCTCTTGCGGTGTCGTGGGAAGTCTCAAAGCCTCCGCAAAAGATATGAAAAGCGCTATCAGGACCCTCTACAATAAATCTGACAGTGAGTTGCCAATGGTTAGTTCGCCACTGTTGGACGCGTACAGGTCTATTATAATTTTTAATCTGCTTGGGTTTGTACTGCAGGCACATTACAACGCTGCAGTCAGCGCCGACTCTTCACGCCACACCGGCCTGCGGCGGTTTTCCAGATATACTTGTCGGGGATGGTACACGCCCCCTCCGCAAGCTGCACTGCTGGTGCGCTCCCATGGTCGCTCATGCTGCCACCATCACTACTATAATTATACATACCTAGACTTGCCACATCCATTAGGCCCCACTATAAGCAGGTGCGTGCCGGGCGCGATGTCCAGCGTGACGCCGCCCGCTACTACATCACACGCCGGCGTGACGATAGGCACGCCGCGCAGCCGGATCGCTTGGTCGTTGGTGTAGATTATCTTGCCTGCAAATTGAGAAAAACAACTGTAAAGAAACGAATTCAATTATATAAATTTTCGATTTGTAGTCTCATTTCTCAGTCTTAAAACCTAAATAAACTTCCAATCAGGGTCTCCTTTTATAAGTAGAATAAAAAGTTACACATATTCCATATTAGCTTTCAATCGAGGTTTTCTTTTCCTTGTATTATAACCTCATAGAAGGTGTTCTTAGTTTTAGGCAGAATTTCTATATATTCATGAATCCCCGACCGGTCTCATACGACCGCGCTGTTATTGTCTTACTATTGTGTCTCGCGGGTATGTGATAGATTAGTTCCCTTGCAGTGCTCGGGAGCTAATTGAATAAATCTTTCAGTGGCAGTTGAGTGGTAATAGGCAGGCACATTGAAAACAAAATAGTTGGTCGATGGCGGCGAAAGGTTCCGGAGTGGTCCCCACGTGCAGAAAGACGCAGCATTGGCACGGTCTCTCACTAAGTGGATCGACGACCTGGCGAGGGTCGCGGGAATCTGATGGGTAAGAGACGCACAGGACTGGTAGTTGTGGCGACGCTTGGGGTAGGCTTATGACCAGTAGTGGACTTGCTTGTCGTGGTCTTCCTCACATTTCGGATACCTGTTCAGCACTCCAGAACTTCGGAGCTATAGCTAAATATAAGAGTCATGGTTACCTTCAGGCACGGGGCGGTTGTCCTTGAAGGTGACCTGGAAGGGCGCGCCGGCGGAGCTGACGTGCACGCTGCGCACGCACTTGCCGCACACGACTAACATGTAATGAGAGTGGTGGTTACCTTCAGGCACGGGGCGGTTGTCCTTGAAGGTGACCTGGAAGGGCGCGCCGGCGGAGCTGACGTGCACGCTGCGCACGCACTTACCGCGCGCCACCTCGCCGAACACCACTAACATGTCGGACACGCGCGTCGCGTACCCTGCTAGCGTTACTATTTCCTGGAAAGACGACAAAATAGCAATTTTAATAAACAGAGAAACATGGAAAAAAATACAGCACCATCTGCGTCCAGGTCAACAAGGCTTTAAGGGCAGTACAGAGGCTGCTCCAGCACTACAGCGGTCTGCGTATGTTGGCGGAGGCGCGCGCCGCCTGCCTCCACGCGACGTTGCGGCGCGCGGTGCGCGTGCACTGCGCGCAGTGCGGGCAGTGCCAACACCGACCTGACGGTTATCGCCAACAGACTGGCTTGCCCGTACATCCAACAGTGCTCCAGTCGGCATCATCTCGGCCCATACATTAATTTTTTTTTCATTTCAAAATGCCTTGTACAATATTTTGGTTTGTGTTATGATCAAATGATCGTGTTAGGGTGCCTGCCCACGACCGCCAATCGGTGAACGATTTTTGTAGATGAAAAATAAAACACACTGATAGCAATAGTGCAACGCACACGGCCTACAAAAAGTCGGTCAGAATATACTATAGATTTATAATATGTGACGATTATCGGACCTACAAAAACGTCGGCCGTGGGCGGACAGCCCTTAGGCTGTATATAGGTGTATAGGTGTGTATGTGGGTGTATATGTGACGATTTGAAAGGTTGAACATCATCTTGCACATTCTTCCCTATAAAGATCCACGCCTTCGAATGTGCAACATTTTTTCTGCCAGACTAACCTTTTGACCTTTCAAAAGTGCCTGTGTAGCGACTACGATCATCGACATCTACACATGACGTCACAGAATCCTGCATCGCGCAAGCAAAGTTCTCCGCGCGATTTGAATAGATACAACAGCCCGAAATCATCTATAGGGCAGTAGCCCACCGGACATAACACCCGTCCGGTCGGAGGATCCTCCCTTTTCAACGGAGGTATGTGTGACTTTACTCTCTGTTCCACTACTTCCAAACTGGTGACCCTCGAGCATGAACGTCAGCGCAGCCTTCGTGCAGCAACCACGTCGTGACGTCATCATCACTTCCTCAAGCTTTCGAGCAGCGAGCCACGCAGCCAGCACGACACTGAGGGTATCACGACCACCAGCATGCCCGCCTGGTCATACCTGGTCATCACCTTTAGCCTCATCATCGACCTTGGCGCACCGCACCTTCGGCCAGTCACATGAAGAGCTATGAAGAACCTCTCCTGGCCGACGCCAGCAATCAAGCCCTATGTCGCACAGTCCGGCTCCGACTCACTGGAGCCAGCTGTATAAATCCGACCCACTGGAGCCTGCAGCATCATCCCGACTCACTGGGATATCATCACCCCGACTCACTGGGACATCATCACCCCGACTCACTGGGGAATCATCGCAGACAGTTCCGACTCACCGAGAACTATGCGATATCTGGTTCCGACTCACTGGAACCAGCAGCATTACTCCGACTCACTGGAGCCTACTGCATCATCCCGACTCACTGGGATAGCACCACCCCGACTCACTGGGGCATCACCGCAGACAGTTCCGACTCACCGAGAACTATGCGGACACTGGTTCCGACTCACTGGAGCCAGCAGCATTACTCCGACTCACTGGAGCTTGCTACATCGTCCCGACTCACTGGGACGACACCACCCCGATTTACTGGGGCATTACCGCAGTACAAAGTTCAGACAGCACCTCACTGTGAACTATGCGGTATTGGGTTCAAACCCACACAAAAGCAACCTACCGCTGGCCTGGCACGCATCATAAGAAGCATCAAGGGCTATCGATCTCCGATCTCCGGAGGGGAGTGATGTAGCGACTACGATCATCGAAATCTACACATGACGTCACAGAATCCTGCATCGCGCAAGCAAAGTTCTCCGCGCGATTTGAATAGATACAACAGCCCGAAATCATCTATCGGGCAGTAGCCCACCGGACATAACACCCGTCCGGTCGGAGGATCCTCCCTTTTCACGGTATGTTGGTGTGTGATCTCCCAAATAATAGAAAAGTTTGAATAAGAAACAAATATAAAATTCGGGCGCCAGGAAGTCACACAGACCGGAATAGCAAAGTTGGAAGAGTTTGGACAATTAATCTGCCGGTGGGAGGCTATACTAAAAGGAAATAAAACGATAAAATACTTTTGTCTTTCCCTTTAATAATCTCTGCCCGTAGCTTCAAAATATGACTTTGTTTTACCTTACAATTCTATTCATGCTTTTGACTTTGACATCATTCAAATCTAAAAAAATATATTGCGCAACCAGATAACCGGGTCACCGCAGGCAAGGTGTACGACCATGTGTATTATCTGACAAGTGTTATAATAATGTTTACCTTATAACTGGACATGAGCCGCTCGATGGCGTCGGCGGCGGAGTTGAGGAGATTTCTCGACGTTGTCATGTATTCTGCTCGGTCACTTATTGTGCTGCCTGTAACAAAACAAATACAAAATAAGTACACATAACAGTTATGACGATCTATATTAAAAAAAAAGAATTTCGATAATTGTGACCAATATCAACCGATTAGCCAGGTACAGTTAGCACCAAAAGTTAATGAACAGAATTAACATAACAAAACATTTTATTGTGAACAGATGAAACACATTTTATTGCGAACAGGGGTTTTGTTAAGTTGATTCTGTTCATCGACTTTTGGTGCTGACTGTACATCATCATCTATCTAGCTTTTTCCCAACTATATTGGGGTCGGTTTCCTACCAAACCTCCATAACCCACAAAGATTAGCCAGGTACGCAGGAGATATTATAATAGTGCACAAACACAGGTGCACTCTCTGTTCCTTTACTGTTATAGTCATGGCGTTATTAATATATTAAGATTTTATTTCTTTATTTATGTAGTTTTATTTTTTGCACTGAAGATATGTGTAACCTACCCTCTTGTGATTTTATTAGGGTTCTGTTTTTCCCGACTGAGGAACAGAAC
Organism: Mythimna separata; assembly: GCA_030763345.1. NCBI lineage: Eukaryota > Metazoa > Arthropoda > Insecta > Lepidoptera > Noctuidae > Mythimna > Mythimna separata. The sequence continues at coordinate 13,770,398 of CM061192.1, forward strand.
CTTAAAAGGATGATTCCTTGCATCTAATGACGCAACCATAGTTGGTTAAAGAGTTGGTAGATGATGTTAGCTTTTTTTAGTTTTTGGGTGGGGAGGTGGAGCGGGAGACCGTGTCAGACTTTGACTGACTAAAACACACTCCTATGTTCCTTTTTAGCCTTTCTTTCCAGGGCCCCAGGTTTTCCTTTCAAAAGCGTACCCATGGTCCCAGAGGTTTCGACCGTGCAGGGCCCTTAAGATTTTGTTGACATCTTCTTGAGGCACACGTGGAATATTGCACGCCGTCAACGATTTGGGCTCGGTCCGGATGACTACCAGACGGAAACAGGGTGAACTTCCTATTGCCCACGTCCGCAAGCCCTACGGTGGTCAGAAATCGGATCGGGATCCGGCGGCGGTTGGGACGTGAGGGCCGTCAGCCCTCTCGCGCTCGCAGTCGGCCACCTGTTTCGCTAGCATTACTGCTTCGTAGAAGGAGGCAACCGCCTGGCACCCCTCCTCAATGTAGGGGTAGATGATGATTGATGGTAGCTTGTTAACTCACCTTTCTGTCCGTGCGTGTGCGTGGCGGTGAGGATGGGCAGTGCCAGCATGACCATGCCGGTGCCGGACCACACGTACTTCATGCAGAACTGTAAGCGCGCTGATGCTGTAACTCACCTTTCTGTCCGTGCGTGTGCGTGGCGGTGAGGATGGGCAGTGCCAGCATGACCATGCCGGTGCCGGACCACACGTACTTCATGCAGAACTGTAAGCGCGCTGATGCTGTAACTCACCTTTCTGTCCGTGCGTGTGCGTGGCGGTGAGGATGGGCAGTGCCAGCATGACCATGCCGGTGCCGGACCACACGTACTTCATGCAGAACTGTAAGCGCGCTGATGCTGTAACTCACCTTTCTGTCCGTGCGTGTGCGTGGCGGTGAGGATGGGCAGTGCCAGCATGACCATGCCGGTGCCGGACCACACGTACTTCATGCAGAACTGTAAGCGCGCTGATGCTGTAACTCACCTTTCTGTCCGTGCGTGTGCGTGGCGGTGAGGATGGGCAGTGCCAGCATGACCATGCCGGTGCCGGACCACACGTACTTCATGCAGAACTGTAAGCGCGCTGATGCTGTAACTCACCTTTCTGTCCGTGCGTGTGCGTGGCGGTGAGGATGGGCAGTGCCAGCATGACCATGCCGGTGCCGGACCACACGTACTTCATGCAGAACTGTAAGCGCGCTGATGCTGTAACTCACCTTTCTGTCCGTGCGTGTGCGTGGCGGTGAGGATGGGCAGTGCCAGCATGACCATGCCGGTGCCGGACCACACGTACTTCATGCAGAACTGTAAGCGCGCTGATGCTGTAACTCACCTTTCTGTCCGTGCGTGTGCGTGGCGGTGAGGATGGGCAGTGCCAGCATGACCATGCCGGTGCCGGACCACACGTACTTCATGCAGAACTGCTCCAGCATCACGTACCACAGCTTCTTGTTGAACACCGACGTCATCTGCGCCACCAGCTCCTTGTACGCCGCCTGCAGCTGTCCCAGTTCCACCTGGAAAGGATACGATACTTTGTAGTTTGATGTATAGAATGTTGAGGTAATCTGAGAATAACAAATGTCAGCACATGACCCCTGTTCCGCTGTCTCTTCGGGGACCATCAGCCAGAGGGCGGAGAGTCTCCAATCTTAACACCGCATGGTTCTCATTTGATTTGACGATGCAGGAAGACACCAGTGATTTTACACCACGCCGTGCGCCGCCGCGAGACGTATCGCAACGTTGCGAGGCGCATAGTAAAATCGTCGGCAACACGACTCGCGAATGTAAAAACGTTCCGCTGCGCAGCGAGACGTCGCGTGGCATCACGCTACATGAAGCAACAATTTCTAATTTCTCACAATGAAATGTGTATCTTTGCGTGTAGTAAATAAAGTTCTATTACTATCATTTATCTATCCTCCTTTTCTTTCCACTGACACTAGATATATAAAGCTATTTTATGACCTCCATAGGAGGCAAACATGGCCTAAAGCCGATCCCAATAACCTATCTATCTCATACCAGAGATAGAAAAAAATTAAACAACAGAAAACACGTATAATTTTTGTATTACAATAGAATCCGTTTATTATGACTCCGCTTATAATGACCCACCGCTTATTATGACGTAATTTCCAGCGATGTTTGGTTTTCATACATTTTTTTTTAAACAAATTCGGATATAACGACTTCGCTTATAGTGATATGCCGCTTATAGTGCCATTTTTAATGAATCGAGTCCGGTTATAGTGGCGGATATGGTTCCTATCACAGAACATATAATGGTTCCTATCACCTTCGGCAGTGTGCACGTGACACCCGACGACGTTTGGTGCGTGCATGGTGTTTTTGTTTTTGAGTCTCAGTGGGTAAATGCTGTATTTTTCTGTGTTAAAATAAATACGTACTAACAAAATTAAGACATTGTTTATTTTCGACAAAATGCTTTGTATGACGTCCGCTTAGTATGACGTATTTGTTATTTCCCTTCGATGTCATTATAAGCGGATTCCACTGTATATCACTTGTTATACTATCTACAGTATGCCAAAACTGGACATAGATAGGTTATTGGGTTCGGCCATTAAAGGACTTAGTATCCAAGCCAAAAATATTAACAAAAAAATGTGTAATGTCTATCGTTCTTTCCATAGAAACCAGATTCTATGCTTATTCTTAACTCTTTATCGTACACAAAAACTTATGATTAAATACAGTGATTTAACAATACATGTACAAAGGCGAGCTTAACTCAACAAACAGATTTGAAGGAACAGAGCAGACAAATACTACACAACAACAACAACAGCAGCAACAGAGTCTGGCCTGTTGGTCTAGTGGTTAGTGGCCCTGACTGCTACGTCGCAGATCGTGGGTTCGATTCCCACCCAGGACAAATGTTTGTGTGATGAGCACGATCATTTGTTCTGTGTCTGGGTGTAATTTATCTATTAGATAATATGTATGTATTTAGAAATATATAAGTATGTTTATCAGTTATCTAGAACCCATAACACAAGCTCTGCTTAGCTTGCGACTAGATGGCGTTGTGTGAAAGTTGTGGAATATATTATATATTGTGGAATATTATATTATTTATAGGTTACCTTATGCCCTCCATAGAAAGCGACCTCCTCAGCATGTGCAATGAGCCGCGCGTGCACGTGCCTCAGATTAGCCTTCATGCGCGCCTCCTCGCCGGCCAGCGCACCGAACCTGGGACTCAGCAGTCGCAGCAGCTGCCCCGTCATGCAGATCACTATAGTGGCTATGCTGGGACCTGGAAACAAGAGATTGTTTTGTAAATTAAGTTCGACAAACAAAAAGTAACCGGCGGACCTTAAAATAACCGGCGTTTTATTCTTTAGGTCGAAAATTATCCAATGTCTTCTCACACAAACACACTTCACACTCATACACGCCCACACATCACTCGCACATCAGACTTTACTGACTTTATTTAGTCACTCCTTTTCTTCTTTGGCATCGTTCCAGAGTCCCGGGTACTTACTTATTACTTTCACATAACCTATGGCCCTAGTAGGCTTCAACCGTGCTGGGCACCTACGATTTGCTGAAATCTTAAGGGGCGCGTGGAATACTACGCTCCGTCCACGACTTCACGAACGATTACCAGACGACGGAAAATGACAGGCATACAAGCGAAAAAGAGGGATAGAGCTATACACTCTATACATATAGCTCCATATTTTTAACAGTTTCGGTCGTCAAATAGATAGTGTTAAGAGCGCATGGTATTTTTTCGGGGCCCTATAAACTTAACTTCCAAATAGTAAATTGAAAGTTTAGTTGCCTAGCACTTATACCACAAGCTCGGCTTAGTTTGGGACTAGATGGCGTTATGTGAAAGTCATGGAATAAAAAAATAATGATCTTCTCATTATCATCATCTCAGCCGAAAGACGACTACTTCCGGACATAGGCCTCCCCCAAGCGTCGCCACAACAACCGGTCCTGTGCGTCTCGCATCCATCGGATTCCCGCGACCCTCGCCAGGTCATCGGTCCACCTTCTGGGAGGCCTTCCAACGCTGCGTCTTCCGGTCGTACGTCGAAGATGATGCTAAACATAATGATGCTCTACTCACCAATGAAGATGTTGCCCTTCATCTTGTTGGAGTAGGTGGCGAGCGTGAGCACGATGAGCAGCAGGTCGAAGCAGGGCTTGGTCAGCGAGCTGTACAGGTGCGCTACCGACTGCGTGAACATAATGATGCTCTACTCACCAATGAAGATGTTGCCCTTCATCTTGTTGGAGTAGGTGGCGAGCGTGAGCACGATGAGCAGCAGGTCGAAGCAGGGCTTGGTCAGCGAGCTGTACAGGTGCGCTACCGACTGCGTGAACATAATGATGCTCTACTCACCAATGAAGATGTTGCCCTTCATCTTGTTGGAGTAGGTGGCGAGCGTGAGCACGATGAGCAGCAGGTCGAAGCAGGGCTTGGTCAGCGAGCTGTACAGGTGCGCTACCGACTGCGTGAACATAATGATGCTCTACTCACCAATGAAGATGTTGCCCTTCATCTTGTTGGAGTAGGTGGCGAGCGTGAGCACGATGAGCAGCAGGTCGAAGCAGGGCTTGGTCAGCGAGCTGTACAGGTGCGCTACCGACTGCGTGAATACTGATACGTCTTCTGTTAGTCTGGAAATAGTAAGATGTAATAGGTTATGACGGGTCACATAACAGAATTGTCAAATTAATCATCTGCCTAGCTTTTTCCCAATATATGGGGTCGGCTTCCAGTCAAGCCAGATTTAACTGAATATCTGTATTTTACAAGGAGCAGCTGCCTACCAGACCTCCACAACCCATTAACTGGGGTAACACGGTACTTCATGGCAAGACTGGAGACAGATTCACTTACCTATGATCAGCATTTTCGATCCTAGCATCTAAGTTGGCGACCCTATAATAAGTCTGGTTCTTGAAGTACATCTCATAGGCGTGGTTGACGAGCCTCGTCCGGAAGGCGAGGGCCAGGCGGCTCTCCAGGTATCTGATCATGGAGTTGATGAAGGTGGCCGGGACTGCGATACCGAACCATTGGAGCAGGAGGGCTGCGAAGCGTTTCATGTCTTTTTGGACTATGTGTTTCACTGGAAGAGAAGGTTTGAAAAGTTAATAACAATAATAAATAATAATATCCATCCATCCATCCATCCATCCTTCCTGCTGAAGACCTTGGAAAGGCTTTGTGATAGACACATCCGCGACGGTCCTCTCCTAAAAAAACCACTCCATAAACAGCAACACGCCTACTCCACCGGCAAATCAACAGAATCCGCACTACACGAAGTGGTGTCTAAAATAGAATGCGCAATACACCACAAATGCTCCTCGCTAGTCGCCTTCATCGACATAGAGGGCGCCTTTGACAAAACCATGTTCCAAAGCATCAGTGCAGCCCTTGAAAAGCATGACGTCGACCCGACCTTAAGTGGCTGGATCACGAACATGCTCAAACTAAGGGCAGTGCAAGTAACCGTAAATAGCACAACAAGGGCCACCGTAGCAAAGGGCTGTCCCCAAGGGGGCGTCCTCTCACCACTGCTATGGAACCTAGTCGCAGACAGCCTCGTTAAAAAACTAAATGATAAAGGATACTATACCGTGGGATACGCCGACGACATAACCGTAATAGTCAACGGCACCCACGAAAACACTTTATGCAACCTTATGGGACAAGCCCTGAAAATAGTAGAGGATTGGTGTAAAGATTACCAACTCAACGTCAACCCCACGAAAACAGAACTAGTACTTTTCACAAAAAAAAGGAAACTACCCGCACTTAAACTACCACGTCTCTTCGGTACTACCCTAAGCCTTTCAACTGAAGCCAAGTACCTGGGCATTTACCTGGACAAGCAGTTAAACTGGGCAAAACACATGGATCACTTAATCAAAAAAGCCAGTATATCGATGTGGCAATGCAGACGCATGTTGGGACGCAGCTGGGGCATTAGCCCCAAAGTCACCCACTGGCTATACACCACAGTTATCAGACCAATCATCACGTACGGCTCCTTAGTTTGGTGGCCCAGAACTAACCTAAGTACAGCCCAAAAAGACATGGAAAAACTTCAACGACTCGCCTGCATAGCAATAACTAGCAGCATGAGAACGACACCCACTGCCGCCCTACAAGCAATGATAGGACTGCCTCCGCTCCATCTCATGGTAAGAGAGGAAGCGGCCATGGCAGGTCTCAGACTAAAGCAAGCAGGCACACTGAAAACGGACTCTCGCATAAAACACACAGGCATCATCGAGGATGCTGTTAAAAGACAGCCCATGATGATGGCCCCAAATGACAGAGCCCCCAAAGCTCTATACTTCCAAAAACACTACAGTATCCAGCTCACAGAAGAATTGCACGACTACTCAGGCCCGGAGGAACTGAGAATCTACACTGACGGATCAAAGACAAATACCGGGACAGGAGTCGGAGTCTACTCCGAAGACCTGAATATCAGGATATCCAGACCGCTAGGCACACTAAACTCCGTCTATCAGGCAGAGTGTATTGGTATCACCCTCGCAGCCCACGCCATAAAAGCCAGAGGAGTCAGGGATAGTCGCATCCGTATAATCTCCGACAGTGCCTCAGTACTACAATCTCTAGAAAAAACGGAAAAAATCTCGAAACTCATACAAGAGTGTCATCTTGCACTGGAACGTGCAACGATGCCATATAACAACACCATAACGCTGCAATGGATAAAGGGACACAGTGGCTCACTGGGCAATGACGCGGCTGATGAACTAGCGAGACGGGGATCTGGGGCGGTAGTCTTCGGGCCCGAACCTATCGTGCCGATCCCCTTTGGTCAGCTGCGTGGTTGGCTAAGGGAGCACACTAACACACAGGCGGGAAGGTGGTGGTCCCTGGCACCGGGCTGCAGGCAGGCCAAAGAGGCCATGCCACTCGTGGACAAAGCTCTATCCAGCAGCCTTCTGCGACTGGATAGAGGCAGCCTGCGTCTGGTGGCAGGGACTATCACCGGACACTGCTCACTGAACAAACACTTTTTCACACTGGGTATCACGGACAGTCCTCTGTGTAGAGGATGTATGAAGGCAGAGGAAACTGTCGCGCATGTACTCCTGGAGTGCACAGCCGTCAGCAAAATGAGAACCCAAATCCTGGGAACACTGAAGACAATAACAGAAACCCTGAGCAAACCCAAGAAACTTGCTTGTTTTTGGAACGAGGTGGGCTGGCTGGAGTAAAGGCCGGATGGCCCACGCACAATGGTCCAACGGGACTAAGTGCGGAAACCAAGTACAAAGATATAAGTTAATAACAATTTTTGTAAATTTATTTTATGTTTAATCCGGTTTTACACTTTTTTAAATATTCATTTCTTGATTATAAAAAAATAATATAATCTTAAATATTGATGGAGGGTTAGGTAATTCTGAAGTAATAAAGTTTGTTAAAAAATATATTTGAATCATATGTATATTCCCTATTAAAGTATCACTGGCATTCATTACATCCTCCAAAGTGCAAGGTGTATAGACACTTGGGGCAATCCAACGTGTGGTGGAGCGAGGGTGTGTCAGACTTTAACTGACTAAAACCCACATGTGTCTTTCAGTTAATAATATCAGCAATTCCCCATGGCCCCAGCGGGCAGTACCCTTATAAAAGACCCCAACGTTTTGCTGACATCTCTTTGAGACGCACGTGGAACACTACGCGGACGGAAGATTATTATTATCGGACGATCGAACGGGGAGCTACCCATTGCTCGTCGTCCGCAAGTCCGCCTATGATGGCCTGGGATCGCATGTTCTCATTGGGTGCTAGGCTTAACGCTAACAGGATTCACATCATCAAATCCTACTCACCAATGGACCCTTCCAAAGACGCTACATAGATAGACATGAAGGTTCTGGTGAAGAGACACAGCGTGTGCGCCGTCAGCAAGGCGACCTCGTGGCTTCGTACTCCTGGCACCATGATCTTGGCGAGGGAGATCAGCTGTCGGAGGAACTCCAGGTTTAGGCCTGGGATGTGCTCCTCCACTGATTGGGTTTCGTCGGCATCCTCCTGTGGAAAGGGCTTGGGAGTTAGAAAGTAATACCGTTTAGCAGTTTTTGAGTCTATCGCCTTCATACAGACAGACAGATGTGGTGGACTTTGTTTTTAATATGTGACGATTTAGATTAGACGATTATGAATAACATCTCCTCGTTTTCTGCCGGTATTTTAACCTTGCAGTTTTTACAAATTTTACGCTCAATATCATCTATCTAGGATGCTGTAGGTAGCTGTAGATTGGTCAATATCATCATCATTTCTGGCGAAAGACGTCCACTTTTGGATATAGGCCTCCCCAAGTGTCACCACAAAACGAGAGGTTCTGGGCGTCTCGCATCCATTACAGTCCCGTGGCTCTCACCAACGGGGGTATTGCCTATCTCTGTTGACGGTTCGAATGGGGATAGGTAATAACGCAGTGTTTCTCTACAATTATTTGTAACATCTGTCTGATGCAAATAAACGATTTGATTGATTGATTGATTGACTCGTTATATGTGGCTTTCCGAGATGTGATTAATGTGATAACATCACGGATCCGACCAACGCGCAGTCTTTATATTTTGTGACTATTTTATTAAGTTGGTCGGTTTGCGATATAATTCATTACAGCTGTCAATAGAGATAGGCAGTACCTCCGCAGGTCATCGGTCCCGATTGGTTATGAAGTATGCGCATAACTTACAATATTCTGTTTGTTGTCGGTGTCGGCGTCTCCTCGGCAGAGCGCGCACTGCTCGGCGCCACAGCGGCCGCCGCACGTGTCGCCGTTCGCGGTGCCGTTGTCCACATTGTGCAGCTTGCCGTTCTTTGTAACCTGGAAACACAAAGATGGTGTTGTTAGGTGGCTTATCATTACTTTATTTATTACTAGCAGCCTGTCCCGGCTTCGCACGGGGTAGACAATTATTGGAAATTTGGATATAAAACACTTTTTTTAGTGAGTGTTCAAATTTTACCAAGGATCCCTAATTTTTTTCAAAATGAAATGTAGCCTATGTCAAATTGGAAGAACGTAGCATTTTATTGGTGAAAGAGTTTTTAAAATCGGCCCAGTACTTTTTAAGCCTATTCATTACAAACATACAAAAATAGGTACAAATCTTTCCTCTTTATAATATTAGTATAGATTTTATACGCGATTTAAACATATACATATTCGCATAAACGAAAAAGCTCTATTTTAATTCATTAAGCCCCAAGCGAACCCCAGCGTTCGCTCTCTCGTTGTCTTTCTACGGTGTCTCTAATGACAGTATTCGAAAGGTTAGATAAAGATAAAAAAAAAACATCCCACCAACAATCATCGAGCAGTTACCCACCAAAATTAACCCACGTCTAGTCGGTGGATCCTCCCTTTTCATCTCGGTAAAAGGTAGTGGGTCATGGGTGGTGTTACCACGCGGCCGCGCGACTCGCGAGTCCAGTGAGGCTTAACAGGTGTCACATGTCGAAGACATGCTGATTGCTGGTTTCATCATGAGGTTTTCCATCACTGTTATTTTTTTAAACTTCCTCGGTGTTCATAAAATAAATTACACTAAGGAAAGCACTGTACAAATTGTACGTCTTCCAAAGTTAGACAACCAGGGCTGCAGATTTTTCGAAAGAGTTACCTCGTAAAAAGAACAACTGAAGGAAAACTGTAGGTATTAACCGGTAAAAGTTTGACACGCTCACCTGCCTCGGAGATATATTTGATAACTACCCACATAAAAAAAGATGTACCAACGTACACACACAAAGAAAACACAAGAATACCAACCTTATAATTATTATTATTGTTGCACGGAGGCGTCTGTTTCTTGTCCCTGGTTCCGTACACAGCGCAGGCCGCCAAAGCCACCCCGACACCAACCCCCAGCGCTATCGAAGGCTGCACCCTCGAAGCCTGCTCCCGTATCTTTGTCAAAATCGCAGGCATTTTCACAAATCCTCTAGTTTTCTTCTATATAACTGTGATCATTTATGCTTATCTTTAAGAGATCGTTGGCTTAAAATTTAAATCACAGATGTTTTTGATTATTGGTTTTGGTTCAGGTCATTACAGTGACTTTTCTTCGTCCATTGTCCTGTAACAAAAAGAAAGGGGAACTTTAGTATTGTGGAAAATATATTGTAGAATAGAATAGAGCGAAGACAAGCTTTGTTAAGAAGTTTCTTGGTCAGAAATAGTCCTGAACACCTCTTATTTCTCAAATTAATTCATTATTTGTTAAAAACGGTGTTTCCTGAGATTAAAAACCGGCCAAGTGCTAGTCGGACTCGCCCACGAAGGGCAAAAAACATCACGTTTGTTGTAAGAGAGCTCCTTAAATATTTATTTTATTCTGTTTTTAGTATTTGTTGTCATAGCAGCAACAAAAATACATCATCTGTAAAAATTTCAACTGTCTTAATTCATGAATCCCCGACCGGTCCTATGAGACCGCGTTGTTATTGTTTTACTATTGTGTCTCGTTTTGCGGGTATGTGATAGGTTAATATCACGGTTCATGAGATTACAGCCTAGTGACATACGGACGGACAGCGGAGTTCCTAGTAATAGGGTCCCATTTGACTACTTCGGTACAAATAACGGTACAGAAGACAAACTCTTTAGGTTTTGTAATATTAATTAGTTACTCAGATACCCGCGAAACGAGACACAATAGTAAAACAATAACAGCGCGGTCTCATAGGACCGGTTGGGGATTCAAACGTTAATAAATATAGTATAAAAAAGATAGCAAGCTGTTTATAACAACTTGTAGATTTAAAACTTTAGACTCTCTATATTACTTCATTAGCATTTATGACTAATTGATAAATAGGTAGTAAATTTAATCGTTGATTTAATGAAGCTACGAATCTTATTGTATGTTTGTCTATTAGCACTACTTCAAAGTTTGTATAAATTACAGTTATTTTTGCATTTTAATTGGCCATTTTACGATTTTATAGTTTTATTTTTGCATGTCTTTTAGCGTATTTATTCTTTAAGTTACATAATAATTATTCGACTGCTCTTAGTCATATCCTTATTAGTTTTAATGAGATAATAAAAGCTTATTTTTATTTGCTTATTGGATAAATTTAAAAACGGTCAAATTTAATATGGAATGGATGCTTGAAAAAGGAATGGAAAAATAAATATTTTATTACTGTAGGTCAGTAATGTTTCTCGAAGTACAAGTATCTACTTAGCCTGTTGGTTATTTTTCATTTTGCTAATAAGTCTTTCATGCGTAATTACTTAATATAGAACCATAAATTAAATTCTGTCACGTCATCTGAAATAATTTCGCTTTGTTATATATTTTTAAAAAGTAATTAAAATCAATACCACATTGATCTACATACAATGCAATTACACATACATATTTATTTTAATGGGGTCCCGAGAAACTGCACCACTTAGTTTAAAAATAGCATCAGTTGAACACCTAGTAATTAATTTGAAACAATGACTGACATTTGATCCGGACTCCGAAGAGCGAAACTTTCCGTGCAGATTGGCCGTAAGTATTGTTTCTAAGTAAACCTACACCTAACAACTGAGGTTTTTTTTATTTATCTCAACATGGATTTAATTTTTTCTGTGTTTTTCACAGATATTTCTTTTATTGTTATAAACCAGTGCTTGACTGCAATCCCGCCGAATGGTAAGCAGTGATGCAATAGTTGACGGTGAGGCGTACTAGTTAATTAAGAGCCTATTCACTCTAGTCTTGAAGACACCCAAATTATAATCGGACAGAAAGATCGCAGCAGGCAAATTGTTCCAGTCCTTCGATGTAAGATAAAGTTTCTCTACGTAAATCAAAATGTAATATTGATGACTAGCTTTTGTCAACGGCTTTGTCCACTTGAAATTAGGTTTCTCATAGGAAATGAAAATTTGGGAAATACTTTCTTATTCTTTGTTTATATCATAAAAGGCCAAATTTTAGCGTTTTAGGTCCTAGGATTTGGTCTAGGCGTTGATGAGTCAATGAGTGAGGACTTCTATGTTGACTCTTATAAATATACCTACTCCTACCAGGCTTCCCAAGACAAAAAACAGTGGTCTTATTATTTTTATAAATACCCACGTGTGGTAGATAATAATTAAACGTAATTAAATCATTTCAGCACGTGTTTCTCACAGATAATTATTTAAGTAAGCCGATTAGTCAGACTTTATTATTATAAAAAATAGGTAATTACAAAACTAAAACTCATTGTCTCTAAATAATGATAAATTATCAAAAAAGTGTTTTTATATTTCGGGTTTCTTAAAATACTTACCTACATGTTTTTACATTGGACGAACAAACATGCGTTGGACATTAAAACATTTGTTTACGCAAAACTCAATTAGTTACTACAACAATACTTTGTCACACACAATTAATCATACACCAAAAGAAATCATAAAATCTTTGCAAGGTTTTTTTACTACGAAGGGCTGAAAACGATTTATTGGTTTCGTAAGTAATAAGTTCTTTTTAATTTATTATTGCAAGGCATACGCTTGACCATTACCTCACCTGACGGTAAGCGATGATGTGGTCAAAGATGAAGCACGCTTGCCCAGAAGTAACCTATTCACGCTTGACTTAAAAACCTGCAGACAAGAAAGCCGATCTCAACAGAGATTAGCTAAGTACGCAGGAGATAGTATGGTGCACAAATCTCTTCCCTCTCATATCAGCGTCAATCCAACTCGACCGGAGAGATCAGATCTGGCGCAGGATCAGCGGCTTAACAAACTTTCCATACTTTACTAGACGTGGGGGTATCATATGTATATACATATCACACCATCAGCTTCCAAACTCCAGACAGCTACGAAGTCATTCCTAATGGAAAAAAATCCAATAGAACTTTTTGCCCGACCCGGGAAACGAACCTAGGACCCTACGCTCAGCAGTTGCGCTTGCAACCACGAGAACAACGAGGCAGTCAAAGTTTTAATCATAATAAGATTATAGGCTGCTATACTCAACCAAGATAACACAGCTAAAACAGCTAAATCATCTTACAATAACGTAATAACTGCAACAATAAGTGAACGGGCATTTCATAAACGCACACAGTCCACGAGCGCAATGCTGTCGCGTATCTTTTTTTTAGCATTAGCATTATCGGCCTTATAATGTTCCCACTGCTGAGACTCAGGCCTTCTCTCTAGGAGAGGGAATGGGCCATAATCCACCGCGTGGGCCCAGTGCGGATTGGTGGATGTCACATGTCTTCGAATTTTCGGTTCTAGGATGTGCCGGTTTCGGCACGATGTTTTCCTTCACCGTTTTGAGAGCAGTGGAGATGAAATAAATTACACAAAGTAATGCGCCTGACTGGGTTTGAACCCGCGACCTACAATTTGCTAGTCGGGGCAGTTACCACTGGGCCATCACTGCTCTCAAATAGCTAAATCATCTAACAATAACGTAATAACTGCAACAATAAGCGAATGGTCATTTCATAAACGCACACAGTCCACGAGCGCAATGCTCTCGTAGATGCTATGCAATTGAAACTAGCACTATTCAGCGCTCACAATGATACAATAACGCATCCTGGATGTTGCAAGCTATTCCACGAGATAATCATATAGTAAACCTGATAAATTATTGAATATTATATATTTTATACTAGCGACCCGACCGGCTTCGCACGGGGGAATTTATCAGTGTTACTCTACTATATTATGCATGTATTATACATATAAACCTTCCACATCACTCTATTAAACAAACCCGCATCAAAATCCGTTGCGTATTTTTAAAGATTTAAGCATACATAGGGACAGAGAAAACGACTTTGTTGTATACTATGTAGTGATAATGATAATAGAACCTATTGTCCTGTAATATAAGTTGCAGAGGGCAGTTAAAGTCAACTAAATTGATGAGCTGAGATGATGATGATTAATAATATAATCGATGGGGCTGGACGGTTCTGGAGTGGAAACAACGTAACGGAAGACGCAACGTTGCATGTATTCTCACAAGGTGGACTGTCGACCTGGTAAGAGTTGTTTGTGTTGTGGGTGTGTCCATTGTGGTGACACACGGAGGAGGCCTCTGTCTAGCAGTGAACGTCTTTTAGCCTATCACATACCCGCGAAACGAGACACAATAGTAAGACAATAACAGCACTGTCTCATGCGACCTGTCGGGGATTCATGAATTAAATATACCTAATTATATAATTACAGGTAAAGTCGAAATATCTTGAACAATAATGATATTTGAAGAGTCAAGGTATTTCAGCTATTATCATAATAAAGACCACTGTTGTGGGAATAAAAATAAATTTAAATATAATGCTTGCCACTTCCAGTACTATACATTTTTGGTAAAGTGTCTTTGAACATCAAAACAAATATGAATTTGGCTTGTATAGTATGTTGTATTGACCAGACCCAGAGTGTATATGCATATATGCCTAATGATCCCAGGTGTATACTTAAACTGTTTTATAATAATGTCTACTGATGTCCATTACTGTTTAAAACAAATTACCTGATGGCTTCAAAACTCTCGTCTAGTAGGTACCTACAATAAATGTATTCCAAAACGTTTTCTACGTATAGGTCCATTGTTTGGAAGTTAAACCGCAAACTTGGTACGTCTAGTGAAACGGGTCTGGCGTAAATAAATTGTGCAATTCTAACGCATAGTGCCCGAAATGTAAACAATAGAAAAATGGAAGGTTAGCAACCCGCCATTGATGCTCAAGACTATAATAATGATGTATAAAAGAAAACCAAAAAAACTCAAAAATTAACTAGCAAATATAACAAGAACAATGCGATTCTCACGATGATACATTGTTTACACAGAATATTCTGGAACCTGTGAATTTCGGTAAGAACACGGCCACATTAGATCATATTTTAGTAAATATTAAGAGCAGTCTTACATAAAAAGAAACAAGGTGAGTACAAATCTTGATACAGAAGATAACTATGACCTTACCGAAGGTAACGAGTCTAAAATGTCACCGCGAGATTGCACAACTTTGGAGTCAACAAACTGAGGAAAAAAACAAACGATTAGAGGGGAGTGGAATCTTTACTCTTATTTGCAGTATTGACGAAATATCTTGACATTCTTGACCGCTCTGAACTAAGAACGATTAAAATACCTTTTTTTTGCGAAACCACTAACTACATCTAAATAAAACAAAAAATCATATAAATCTTTACCATAGTTTAAGAAACACTTACCAAATAAAATAACGAAGATATAGAAGCAGTTACGGCAAAAAAGCTATTAAATATGAAGAAGCACAATTATATAATAAATCTGACAAAATAATCTTAAGGATAGTAATCCCTTGCAAAACAAAATAAAAAAGACACTACTTTAAAGATAAAATTTTACTAAAAATTGCTTGATATATTGTATTTATTATTTTCGTTCTCTATTATTTCGCTCGTTATTAAGTGAACTATGTATTGTTCTTAACGAGTAATAAATTCGTTAAACCTAACCTAATCACTCCTTCACTGGCTGGGTATTTTTATTAAGGTTGGTAATAATCACTTCTCCCGAGATGAAAGAGGATGGAGCGGGCGTGTTCAGACTTTAACTGACTAAAAACCACAGCTGTGCTACCAGCTGTGTTTTAGGGCCACAAGGTTTCTATTCAGAAAAGCGACACAACCTGTAGTCACATTCTGCTAGACCAAGCCCGCTACAAAATGACCACTTCAAGCCATTACCTCACTTGCAATGCCACAACACTGCAACCAAATGACATAACAGGTCGCTGATGGTCGGTTGAGTAACGTTCATCTCGGTAATCGATTGCGTAGGGTTTAGGTGATAGGCCGCTGTCAAATGGACAGTTTGATGGATAAAGATGAATTTATAATTGTCGCGTCTTAAGGTAGGAATATTAGCTCCATATAAGGGCAACCGGCAATATCTGGAAGGTCTACGTATTGCAACTATCGCAAGAACTAGTTCGTGGTGGCCGAAAAAAGTATACCTGGAAGAATTATAGGCTACATAAAAAATAAAATAAATAAATACAAACAAATTAATACAATTAATACTGATGATTTAGAATAGGTACTATTAACATAATTATTGTCATGATTTCATGAATACTTTCTACTTACGAAAGAAAAACAAAACCAAACTGTCGCTTAAGATATTCTATATTACGATCTTACGAAATTCGTTTATACAAATAATTTGCAGATAATAAACCCAATGCCTCCAGGCTTTTCCCAATTGTAGAACAATTTAAGATTCAAGAGTATTTCAGTTAGTAATAAGCCGCCTCGACGACAACAACAATTAATTTTAGTTAACATGAACGCTGTTGCCTTGCCATACTTAATGAAAACACGAGTGTATACCATTTTCCCTAGAGCCGTAATATAATTGTTTCCCGGAAAGAGGCTGTCACATCGACGAAGATAGATGACAAGACGAAAGACGAATTTAGTTCGCAAATTGATTCCTGGTAGATATTGTGACGCAAAATTGATGTAGCTTTGTATGTCAATTGTCTACACAATCACTGAAACAGGTATGATTTCGGCAAAATTGAGTTAAGAATGTTATCGTGATTTTAAATACCTTAAAGCTGACTCGATACAATCTCTGCAATATATTGCAAAACATTAATATTATTTTGAGTAATTATAACGCAATAAAAATACTTCTACGAGATAATATCAATATTATCTTATTTTATCTATACCAAAACTTACAGATAATAATAATTATAACCTGTTATAATTATACGAACTCACATACATATTCACACATATCCTCTGCCCAAACACCTTCCAATAAGCAAGTCAGAGACACGGAAACATTTACCAAACCAACGATCAAACATACATCATTGTTTATAAATAATAGAAGTCCCAAGCCCCCTTCTTGCGGTACTCCGCACGTGTTTCCACTCGGTATCACAACCTTGACCCTGACGTGACTCAGATACATTGCAGACAATACTTGGCACCGACCTCTACCACCAATAAGGATTTAAATAGGAAAAAACAATGGAATAAGCGAGGGAACACAAATTGTGATACACGGTGTCAGATGCCTTTGTTAGATCAAAGTATTTATAAACTGGGCGTTTATTCTAAATAGTTCTTAGAAGTCTTTAGACGAAGTATTATTCAAATATAAGTGTAACTGTATTTTGTAATTGTATGCAATTTACTGACCTGAATCACCTGAATACTTTAAGCGGTAACTAGTTCAGTGGCACAGTATTAAGAAAACGTGCGGTAAGCGCAAAGATACCTATTTTATAATGAGATACATTATACATTGCTAATTAGTAATTTGAATTCTAAAAATAACTCGGATTTAATTTGTTAATTTGAATTCGAGTTATTTAACAAACTCGATCATTAATTTATGTCAGAATACGATTTTCTTTAAGAATATTATCAATAAGAAACATACTTTGTTCAACTTATGTTTGTTAACTAATAAATAAATCATTTCAAAGTAAAACAATATTTCTTTACAACATTATTGCAAGTAAGCTGTTATTATGATGAATAAAAATAAACATTGCAGAGTCAAACAATTACAAAATATGCAAATTATATAAACTTAACACTTGAAAACTACCTATTATTCTAATAGAAACTTATAATTTATTCATGGTTATTTTAAATACCTATTATCCAATCACGTAGGAAAAGTTGATTTCTTCGTGTTTATAACTTTATTTATTAAATACCTTTTAACATATTCTATAGAAACCGCAAACTCTATTAACATAAGACATTTTTTGTATTCATACACAAAGTGGGTAAGAAACGACGAAAATAATAATAGCCCTCCCGACCGAATTAGTCGTTAGTCCATCTGACCGTTGTGCACAAGTGTGCGCACAAAACAGATGCACTTTGAGACGGTAGGCGAACACGACCCGGCTAACATCAGGCTCAGGATCAAAGGAACGTGCCTTCTGAGGCACGAGGGTCACACACTACCTAACTAAACAGTCCAAACAAGTTTGGACATTAATTTGTTAGTATTATTGGGAAGTTCAATAATACTTACTACCCGACCTGCTTGCCCTCGCATCGCAATCTCGATACCAAAGGGTATCAATATAAGTATGAGAACATAAAGAAAAATCATATCCTTACTAACGTTCACGCATATATCCATATAAATGAAGACTAACCCGTGCCAAGTAACAAAGTAACCATCACAGACTCCACATCATTTAAAGAAAGAAAAGGAAAACAAAACAAAACAGCATCGGAATTTACCCGTACCACATTGTGAGGAAGGACGAGTGACTCTAAGGCTTCCTCCTAGATGGTAAACAGCCGATCAGACTAGACCTTATATTGTATAGGACTATGGAACAATGAGAGGTCAGGTTATCTGGTAAATCTACAGCGATACAGTTCCATGCAGCCGATCAGACTAGACCTCATATTATAAAGGACTATAGAACAATGAGAGGTCAGGTTTGAATGGACATAGTCTCGTGCGTACATGAATAGAATGCTATTAGTCATAGAGACTTTTGACTTGAACTAATGCCTAGTTCGCACTAAGCTAGTAATTTAGTTTAGTAGCGAGTAATTTAGTAACTAAACGCGTCTGAACACCAAAAATTTAGTCGAGTAGTTTAGTAAGGAATTTAGTCTAGTCGATCCATTTTACTCTATTTTTATCGGGCGAGTAGCACCTCCCACTACGCGTCCGAGCCACTGGCGCACCGATTAAACGAGTCCGAACCTGTCGAATTAGTCGAGTTCATTAGTTGCCGCAAAAATGTCGTTTCGTAGGAGCGCAGAAACTTTAAAAATTGTTTCCAAATATATAGAATATGAATGCTTATGGAATATTAAATCCTCATATTATAAAAACACTAGCAGCCCGTCCCGGCTTCGCACGGGGTAGACAATTATTTATTTTTTTGGAAATTTGGATATTTTAATTCATAGTAATTATCTTTTGAATGGACAGTCCAATTTAAATAATTTAAAAACTATTTTATAGGTAGTTAAATGGTCTTGACCATAAAATAATTTATTTGGATAAGGATTAATATAAACACATAAATAGCATGGTTTGAATTTGGTTAGCATTTTCATTAATGTTTAAAATGAAAAAAGTTGTTGTAGTGACATAACTACAATAGTTGGACATATGCTACCGCGGAGTTTTTGTAGACATTATGTTCTTCAATATTGTTGTTCTATCGCTAATAGTTTCGGCAGCGCATTCGACGAAAGACATTTTAAGACTCATTTTTCTACACCTTCGGTTACATTGTTCAAATTTTACCAAGGATCCCTAATTTTTTTCAAAATGAAATGTAGTCTATGTCAAATTGGAAGAATGTAGCATTTTATTGGTGAAAGAATTTTTTAAATCGGCCGAGTACTTTTTGAGCCTATTCATTACAAACATACAAAAATAGGTACAAATCTTTCCTCTTTATAATATTAGTGTAGATAAACAAAATATGAAATAATCCGCATACTTGGATTTAGAAAATACAATGAATATACAGTACGGTCGTTATCAGTTGGCAAGTCTGAAGTTAGGCTCTGCGAATTTTGGTGCTAAAAAAACTCGTACAAAAATAAAGGTTAAAAAAAAATGCAATTTGCAGTTGTTATTGCTGTTAAAAACAGTTATTGGCTATTATAACGGCCAAACTGTATCTGGAATTGGTGAAAAGGGAAGAAAATTGAAAATTAAAAAATTAATCCGTTTATTTATTTTATTGCGTTGTAGGCTGTTCATCTTGCAAAACACCACTCACTTATAAACTGTACTCGAACAAAGTGCGAACGATTTTTGGACAGAAGCGAGTATTTTAGCTACTAAATTACTCGTTACTAAACTAAATTACTAGCTGAGTGCGAACTAGGTATAAGTAAGAGTGATTAGTTAAGTTTGTGATGAGGAAGCTGTAGTAGTGATCACGTGCGGTACTCACTGTTTTGAGAATTGAACAGGCTATTGTTTTTAAGGTTTTTTGTACTGATAATCTCACAATATTCAATGTCAAGAAAAACGTTTGTTTTTATTTTGGATAGCTAAATTCAGATCACCTTTATTTTGAGGTTTCGAGACTCCAAATTTACATAAAGTCATTTTTATACCTCTTAAAATGCAGAGGTATAAAAATGACTACAAATTTTCAAAACCGGATTTTTTTGTTTATACGCGATAAATAAAAAAAATCCGGGTTTAAAAATTTAAACTCATAAATATCCTACAAATAGAAAAAAAGACAGCTGATTTATATCCTTAATTAAAAAGTAGTGTGTTAAAACACGTGTCTCGTGAAGTTCAAAGTTTTAACAAAGACAAAAACAAAACAAAATTGACAAATGTCATAGATAATATTAATCATACAAACGTGACATTTTGCGAAGACGTAATAAATATTAGATTCCGACAAGATTGTAAACTACATTATATCATGAATAATATATATAATTCCATTCAACCGGTAACCGAAGCAAAAACGTTTGGTTCAATGATAAATCAATGATTATTACTGCCACCTGTTATGATTAATTGCTGCAATCTTTGATAAATTCTATTATTATCACATTTTTCGTGATTAAAATATGTAGAATTTGAAATATTAATTTGTCACGTAAGTAAGTAAACTTACAACAGGAACAGTTTTTTTTTTTGGAAAGTTTGATAAGAAATAAAAACGGCGATTACTAATGCTTACAATATTTAAAAACAATACCAATATTTAATAACAATAGGGACGAAGCTTAACGTGCTTTTTCAACAATTTCTAATATTTCATTTTCAATAGTGTAAGAAGTTCTCTATAGGACTATTGCTTCAACGGATTGACTTTTTTAAATTATACGAGTACTATCAACAAAAGTTGACGATATTATATTTGGTTCTTAATCTCTTATTATAATTTTATTAAAGTTTGGATTAACTATTTCAATGGTTATTTTTCCTACTACACTACCTACACCTCATTCCAATAATATCAGTTCATCAATAAATACCACTTTAAGTATGTATATAAAATTAAATTGCTTAATATTGAAACCTAATTCCGGAATTGAAAATAGTCCGATATTTAAAAGTCAAAGCCTTTATTTCACATAAACCAATACAGGCACTTTTGTAAGGTCAGGAGGTCAGTCTGTCAGAAAAAATGATGCTAATTGCAGATTTCAAAGCGTTGATTTCTATAGAGAAGAATGTGCAAGCAATTCCATGGACACACTTTTCCATCATTATGTATCCAAACTCCAAGTTAAAATATCTTTTGAAACGGTAAAATCTTTACTGTGTTAGGACGAAGAAGCTGGCGGTCGAGGCAAATCAGATGCCTTCCTTAGCTTTCCAAGAAGTGACTCAGAAAAGGGAACAATGAAAGGAATAGATGGACGCCTTTGCCTAATTTAAAATTTAAGAGAGCTTCCTTTAAGAAACCCATAGAACCAATGTTACATCTGACCATTGATAGAATGGATGGTCTTATGTTGGGCATAAGATTTTAATGGGGCATAAAAACCCCACGTGACTAGATTACGTCAAACTTGAGCCAGCAATGGTGTAATTACACTGTAACTATGTGGTATTGACGTAGGTCAGTTAGAACGCATGTTTTTTTATCTTATGTTTGGTTTAGTCAGTAATTGATTAGTCTTGGCATTTTTTAATCACAATGATACATCAAGTTTTATACTTTAACTCAATAACTTTAAAACCCGTTTTCGTATACCTACGTCTTACCTTCTTTTTTGCTTCCTATTAAAAAAAACTTACTTAAGACTTAAAAAAACATACTACATAAGTGATTTGAAGTTATTGATGACGATGAAGCTCTCAACTTGAACTATACAACGAAAATTAAATATCAAATTTTAAACCCTATTTGATCATCTACGATCATAGATTATTAAAATAATTTAACACACAAATAGAACAGTAATCGATCTGGGGCTTGCCATAATGATTTAAAATGACGGGCATGCGAGCAAGGAAGAAAAGAAGCTATACATCCTATATAGCTCCATCCCTTTAACAGTTCCGTTTAGGTCGTCAAATATATCGCGTTAAGAGCTCCTAATAGGGCCTCTGTTAATCTTTCCTTGAATCATTAACCTTTCTTCCACTCAATAATGTTATTCCAACAGTTTTCCATTAACCACTTCAATATTTAAAACAACCTTATCACAACCTTTCCTAAACTTGCTACATGCCATTTGTAACTCGTTTTTAATGATAAAAGCGCTCGTAAAGGTTTATTTATTTAACCTATAGCCAATAAAGGTCTTAAAACAAACAAGTAAATAATTAAAAACAAACGTTTCGCCATTAGACGTGAATTAATTAATAAAGCAGTTATGAAATTAATTACGAAACGTCAATAAATGACGAGGTTCAAGCTGTACACGATGTCAACAACCTCTAAATACAAGCATTATTACATCTTGTCAAATAGTATGGTGGATAATGTCATGTGGTGTGGAAAGTTTTGAAGCACGAATGTTAGTAGAAGGAATGGCAAATGCTGTGAATGATGTGTCGGTAAAGAAGGCGGTTAGTGAGATGGAGATTATCACAGAAATATGGATGAAGAAAGTTTTTTATAGATATAGGGGTCTTTAAGTCAAAAGCAAACAGTTTACTTCTATGAAAGCTTACTCCATTATCCAACACATCATCGCTTATCAACAGGTGAGATAGTGGTCAAACACAAGTCTATGCAACATAAAAAGAAAATCCATATTAGACAACAGTTTCTTGATTGACCTTAAATCTATATAGAAGACAAAATAATAACCAGACTATGCATAGTAAATATCACCTACCTATTCTTATTCTTCTGAATAACAATCAATTACTATTCAACACCACTGACTGACTGACACATAAAGTTAAAAAGAACATTATTAATATGTCAGACGACAATAGGCGCTGACATTAATAATGATGTATTGAATATAGTGCGAAACTTTATACGCATTGATCTAGTTTAATGTATATAAAACTTTTGTAGCCTCCAAGCTCACTTAAGTCTAGGATCGTTTTTGACCAAGAAAAAATCATTCCTCGACTTATATGAACTAACAGGGATGTATTGATGATTTTTATGGTTATAATTATGTAACTAGTTTCGTTTTACAGTCGCAAAAGATATTTTTAACTTCATACAACCTACCACTGGCCTGCAAATTGCAAAAAACGTAAGAAAATTTGAATTTCGCGGGCTACCCTGACGCTTTCACCTTAATGCAATTCATTCTGTCCCTAGGGAGATAATGTAGTATGAGCAACTGGCGTTCGGGATTAAAATTGAGCAATCTTCAACGATACAATCACCATGTTTCTAAAACCCCATTAGTAACTCTGTTACCATAATTCGCAAGGTAAGATCGACTATGCTCACTATACCAAGCGATCAAACAGTAAGTAACCAAAGCCGCACTTCTCACCTTGACCGCGCCACTGTACTTGCTACCAGTACTCGCCGCCAGTACTCACCGCTAAGCAATTACTGGCACACAGTTAACTTGAAACAGTTACCCACTATACTTATTGAGCTTTCTAATACGAGAAAGTGGAAAAAGCTGATGTAGTTTCCAGGAGTGGAAAGAAACGAAGGTTTGTATATTTGTATAGAATTAATGTACACTAATATTATAAAGACGAAAGTTTGTGAGATTGTGTGTATGTTTGCTACTTCTTCAAGCTCGAATAGCAGAACGGATATCAAGGAAACTTGGTACACGAGTAGACCATGTCCTGGAATAATGTAAACCGGTAACCCGAAGAATCGCCAAACATAGGTAAGTGTCAGTATGGTGAGGCGCACTAGTTTATGAAGAGCCTATTCACTCTAGCCTTGAAGACACCCAAATTAAAATCGAACGGGAAGACGAATATTGCTCGCAGAACAGATGATCGATGAGGAAGAAAGGTTCTAGAGTGGCAACCATGTATCCGAAGACGCAGTGTTGGAAGGCCTCCCACTAGGTGGACCGATGACCTGGCGAGGGTCGCAAAAATCCAATGGATGTGAGATGCGCAGGACCGGTCGTTATAGCGGCACTTGGAGGAGGGCTGTGTCCAACAGTGGACGTCTTTTGGCTGAAATGATGATGATATTCTCTTGGAATCATTTTCTTCTATAACGAAGGCAAAGCCGCTGGCAGCAACTAGTCTTAAATAACCAGAAGTGTCAAATTCAAATCCTGAATGTTATTGGAACAGGTTATTTAGTCACAAAACTGGCAGCTGAGTTTATTACTTTTGAATGCAAATCAATATTTGAAATGTTTGCAGTATATACTCTTATATCTATTAGATGAATCTTTATGAATTGATTAGAGACGACATTTCTGTCGACGAAACTACAAAGTCGTACAGTCGCTTCGTCATCAGAGTTTTTTTTAAATATATATAACATAAACCAGTGCTTGACTGCAATCCCACCTGATTACCAGTAGTGATGCAATCGTTGATGGTGAGGCGCACTAGTTTATTAAGAGCCTATTCACTCTAATCTTGAAGACACCCAGATTATAATCGGACGGGAAGTACCCAGCAGGCAAATCGTGTTACTCCTTCGATGTACGCGGTATAAACGTCGAGGCAATGCGTTTAGTCCGGACCATGCAAGTTTCGACAACGTAAGGATGGATACTCGCCGTACGACGGTTTGTAAGCTTCACGCAGGCGTACACCACGCGTCTATGAAGCCACGCGTCCGTGAACAGTAGACCGTTAATCCTAATTAAACCATGATGCTATCAAAACAGGAACTAACAGTAAAGCCATGACCTTTCGAATCTTTGATCTGGCAGTAATCTGCGCCCCCTTAGCTAGGAAACAGATTATCTGCCTACATAATTTAATAAATTCGCATATATATTGTGTCTGTTTTTACATAATTATTAGTGTTATATAACTTGGCCATGCGTGGATCACGAGTGCCGACGTCATATAAGACCGGACTTACGTAGATGTAGAAGGATCAGATTCTTCTGTGATGATTTTGCTGTTAATTCATGAATCCCCGACCGGTCTCATAGGACCGCGCTGTTATTGTCTTACTATTGTGTCCCGTTTCGCGGGTATTGATAGGTTAATCAATATACTTACTGTACTGGATTTACCACGCAACAAGAGAAGGAAATGCTATTGTTCCCGCGCTTTGGGGTGAAGCCCTTTTAGATGTAAAAACCAAACCACGATGCTTAATGCCTCTTCTTCTCTTGCCCTTGTCCCGTATTACTTGGGATCGTCGCTAACATAATAAATCTAAAGTTGAAAACCCTGACCTAAACAACTGACGAGATGTTCTTTTTATTTAGTTAACCCTCCGTCTGCCTTGTTGCATCCATGCTCAATCCTGTCCTTTAACAACATCATGCCTGTCCTTTACATGGGAAATCATCAAATTACACCTTCCCCTCTCTGGCTGGAGTGAGAGGGAGTGTCAAACATTTATTGACACACTGTGTTCCTTCCTCCCTTTGCGTTCTACACTGCGACTATTCTTTCGAAAAATCCCTCACGAGGTAGGCGAAAGAAGGGAAGGGTTGTCCTGCCAATTCGACACCTTACTTCAATTTTTGCACAGCAACTTACAAAGCCCAGCCCGATAGCTTCTTAAAGAATCTATTGTGGCGGTTAGTAACAATGTATAATTAATTAATGCTGTTCTTCGAGTCGAGGCACGTAATAGCAACAGGTATCAGAACCACCGCCGTTTGACATTTGTTTTACATACGTCACACTCAATTCTGATCGGAAGAATTAAGTGTTACATGATCGGAATAAAGGATGGTGTCCATGACGTTTGATCGAGAGGCGATTAAGAGGCAGATCTAGACAGAAGTTGCGCGATGAGCTGGATTGATTTTTTACAAAAACTAGTTTAAAATTTTAATATTGTGCAACCTATGGGTACGTTACAATGTTACTAGATGCAATAATAATTTTAAGAGCTGAACTCCCACCTGTGACAAACAATATATAAATGAATCTGAATCTAGGTCCTCCAAAAATGAAAATGGCAGAAAAGGTAAACTCCTACAGATAATAAAGCTACAACCAAGAGAGATTAGGTTACTTCTAGACCAACGAGCTCCATCGTAGACAACATCTTTGCTTACCATCAGGTGAGATAGTCGCTAAGCACGAGCTTATGAATAAGAATAAAATAAAAAACAAGGTTATTATATAACACCTCACACACAATGGTATGCAATACCTAGAGCATTTTGCTAAAATTGGTGACAACAAAAAATAAACAACTAAATTATCATAAATTAAATATTGTTATTTTATAAGAGATCGAGATAGCGAGCAAGATTTGAGAATATCAAACATTTAAAAAGAAATATATTTCCTGCTTGCAAATAAAATAATATCCATTTCGAGTTATTTACATTTATTTCTTGCTACTATAATTTTGATGGTGATATAATCGCAGTTTTATGAGTAAATTAATTACATAAGCATAGTACCTATATAGTCATTGGTATACAAGTAGTAGATAGGTTAACCAGAATTCAGAAAAAAATAAACTACTTGAAAACCAGATTTTTAATAACAATCTGCGAATATTTGCTATGTGATGATTTATTCTAGAAAAAAAATAAGTTTGACGAGCCGCAGGTTTTAATAGGCACTATAAAACGTGATTTTAAAATGCCTATTAAAAAAGAAGTATAAGTAGGCGAAACTCGTGTTGGTCATTAAAATAACCGGTTTAAATAATCTGCATTACAGGTACATAAAAATATGCGTCATACGTAATATATCATGATATTAAAGGTTTTTTTTTTATTCTTTAGCATACTGGAAATGCGTACGTATGACCTTGAAACCAGGTGATGGATTGCTTTACCGTAGTAAGTATGGAAATCTGTATAGACAATTCCTACTAAACTATTTTGGGCCTAGTTTTAGTCTAGCCGGATTTTACTGGGTACCAGGATTTTTTATATTAAAAGCTAACCTTATTTTTACAGCTTACCTACGGGGCAGCTCAGCAGATCTTTAACCGCATCCTGACCATCAAGGAAATGCCAAACCAGTGGCGACTAAGCCTGGTTATCCCGGTTTACAAAGGCAAAGGTAGCGTACAGGACTGCAGTAACTACCGCGGTATCAAGATCATGTGCCACACCATGAAGCTCTTCGAGCGCATAATTGACGCAAGGCTCCGTAGCGAGTGCACTGTCTCTGAGTGTCAATATGGCTTTCGGGCGGGTAACAGCACCATGGACGCAGTGTTCGCCTTACGGACTCTGTCTGAGGCTTACAGAGAGAGAAGGAGAGCTCTGCATATGGCCTTTTTAGACCTGCAGAAGGCCTTCGACTGTATACCTCGGCAGGCTATCTGGTGGGCACTCCGCTTCAAGGGTGTTCCTGAGGCCTACATTGACATTATCAGAGACATGTACCGTGATTCCGTGTCCTCTGTCCAGACCGCTGTTGGCGAATCCAGTGTTTTTCCAATATCTGTTGGCGTTCACCAAAGTTCGGCTCTGAGCCCGTTCTTGTTTAACGTTGTGCTTGATGTAGTTACGGCAAACATCCAAGACCAGCCTCCATGGCTAATGATGTATGCCGATGACATCGCCCTCGTTAACCAGAACAAAGCCCATCTTGAGCGCAAGGTCAACATTTGGAAGGACACGCTGGAAAACGGCGGTCTGAGACTAAATGTGGCGAAGACCGAGTACATGTCCTGTGGCGGCACGGATTCAAACACTATCCGAATAGGTTCGGATCTGGTAACAAGGACCGATAAGTTCCGGTACCTTGGATCCGTGCTGCACGAGTCTGGCAACGTGGATGACGATGTCCAAGCACGTATAGGCGCGGCTTGGGCAAAATGGCGCGAGGTAACGGGCGTTTTATGTGACCGTAGAATGCCCCCGAGGCTCAAAGGGCAGATATATAAATGCATCATTCGGCCGGTCCTCCTGTACGGTGGCGAGTGTTGGCCAGCATTAAGCAGACACACTCAGGAGCTTCGCGTCACGGAAATGAAGATGCTGAGGTGGATGTGTGGCATAACGCGATCCGGTCGCGTGCGCAACTCATTCATCCGAGGTAGTCTTGGTGTCCGTGACGTGGGGGAAAAACTGCAAGAGTGTCGTCTGCGATGGTATGGCCACATCATGCGTCGCCCTAGGGAGTACGTCGGCCGGAGATGCATGGATATGGCTGTTCTTGGGGCTAGGTCCCGTGGTCGCCCTCGCAAGCGCTGGCTGGACGTCGTCAAGTCCGACATGAGAGCCAATGGCCTTACTGGGAAGGATATTGAAGATCGGGCAAAGTGGAGTAAGCTTAGCAGGAAGGCGGACCCTGGTAACGGCCGGGACTAACGCCAGGCAGAAGAAGAAGAAGACTTACGGGGCAGCTGATTTTTTTATTGACTTTTTAAGAACTTAACGATCTAACCTAACCTAACGATATTTGCCAGACCCTATTCTTGGAAATTAATGAAAATATTCTGATTTTGGTACACTTACGCAAGGTCTAACTAGGTCTAGGGACTAAATAGAAATAGGGCCATTGTGACTCTTTTTTGTTGTTTTTGAGGCATGAAATAAAAATGGTCTAACTATCCATGATCACTGACCTCGGGAAGCGTAGCTTATCCCGACTAATCGACCCGTGACTGTTACGGCTTTACCACCACAAACAGCCTATTTCTTTCGCCATCATTAAATATTGGTAAATAAGCCTTTGTCATGACACTAGTAGGCAGTAGTAAACTATAACGCAGTTAAGAGCAATTTGTTCTCGTCATCCGGCAATCATTTGTAAAAGTCGTCACAAATTGTATGTTTTTCGTTGTTAGCCATAATGTCATATTGCGTCCGGATGTAGAACATTTATATTGGCATAATTTGAAAGAATTGAGAATGAAAATGAACAATTATGAATCAAAAATGATAAAGTCATTGGCTACTTATATTCGTCCGGCCTGCAATACTAGGCCCTCGTAGAGGATTGACAAGTATAATTCTAATAGAGTGGTCTGTACCTCAGCTGTGACAGCTTTGTACCTGATAAGACTTTCTTCCTACGACCATGACCTACGACTCGATAATCTAATTTGTAGGTCGTGAGTTCAAACCGAACCAGGCGCCTTGGTCTATTGTATAGTTTAATGCATCGCCACTGCTCTTAAAACGGTAAAAGAAAAGCTCTTGAAGGAACCAGCATGTTCTAGGACAAAAAACTCAAAGATATGTGACAGCATCAACATGCACGCACTAGACCAGCATGGTGGATTACGATCGTGTCCCTCCTAGAGAGAAAGCCTGAGTCCCAGTAGTGGGAACATTATTTGATTATGCTAGTGCTTATAATTATGTACTACTGAATTACTGATATCTGATCTATAACTGATCCGATATACACCTCTCAACATATCTGTGAAGATTCCCTGATTAACACAAAAAGTAGGTCGTTTTCGGCAAACAAAATCAAATGTCAATAGACTAACATTAATAACAGTAACATGTCTGTCTCTAACGAGAGATCGCCATTTCATTAATATTAATGAGTTAATGATCACAGTACCTACTTACCTACCTATGTTAATGAGGACGTCAATAACATTGATATTTTTTACACAAATTTTAACTCGTAACTTTAAGTGTTCTTGAAATGTGTGTAGAATTGCTAAACAATGTAGTAATAAAATTAGGTATTAATCGACATAATAAAATTGGTTGAGCAAGATGGATTGAGAAAACAACTACATATTTAAGCTGTCAGTCCCAGCCCATTTGTCTTTCACAGTAATTAGTAGGATAGTCAAAAGCCAGAAAATCTGAAACTAGTCTTGCCAAGGGATATCGTGGTACCTCGATAGATCTGCTTACTAATAGAGATAAAATAAAGGACAATGGTAATTTTTGTATGGATTCTTTACCAAGTTTTGGTCATTTCAAAGGTCAACAATGACTTTATTTAATTGTACGACACCAACAGTTAGACATGTGCCGAGAAATTATTATTATCCATTTTATTTTATCAGATCATCATCTCATCATTACCCTCATGAAAATTAATAATAATTATTTGTAATATCAAATAAAATGATATGTGATTTTTATTCAAACATTTATGATACAAAAACCTGACCCTAAACCACCCAACACAGTAACAATAGTCTCCATAATTTATCATTCATACCAAGTGAAAGTCTATAGAGAAGAACAAAAAAATGGTGCCGTGGTAGGTACTGGCACGCAGTTTTTTTAATAATTTCACCGTTAAGAGCATTTTGAATGAGGTTTTTTGGCTGTAACACGCAGTGAGAGTGAGTTCGTACAAAGTTGATACTATTTTGCTTTTATACAATTTTTCGTAGTTTTTTTAAAATAATGTATGCTAGTGCTGGATTGCGATTCCACCTGATGGTAAGCAGTGATGCAATCGTTGATGTTGATGCGCTCTAGTACTAGTTCTTAATAAAAAGGAGCCTGCCCAAATATATTATACGATTTAGTCGCAATTGAATGAATGACACCATACCACTCTTATTCTTAGTCCTGTTTGTGTAAGAGAATCTCTATATGCTAAATAAATAAAAAAAAACATTTTATGACTTTGCACTGCAGAACAAGGTCCATAATAAAAATTAAAATCTAAAACTCAATTAAAAAAATACACCAGCATTCATCAAAATTGCAGAGATATGCGTCATGGACAAAGCAAAATAATATTATAAAATACTTATATTTATGCAGTTTGTTGACACTTCGTCAAAGATATTTAATGCCTTCAAGATATTGTTGACTCAGGAAAAAACCACCAGAGTGTCAGTCACGACTGTAATCCGTTATAAATGTAGTGTTATTTCAATGCACAAAAGCAGGTTCAATGATTCTTTAACTTTGTTTAAAATGTTAATATTTTATGTCTATATAATGTTTTTCCTATCAATATTGATTTGGGGTTCGTAACATCTGTAAACTCAAAACAAATACAGCAACTTTGGAGTTGAAACTTTACATGAGAAATTTAAGTCATCTGAAAAATTGCAAAAATAAACGACTATGCCTCTTTGTGATTTTTCTAATTAGTAAAATTAGGTCGCTGCTGGGTTCGTCAGTGTGAAAGTAGAAAATTGTCCCAAAGGAGACTTCCAAACAGTTCAGCTGTTCGACCATGAATATACTTGCTCTTTTATTAGTAACCTAACCTATCCTAACAATGCAAATGCATGCATTTTGCATTGGCAATAGAAATTAATCACGTCCAAACAATTATCAATACGACCATGATATCTATAAAAAGAAACGCTAAATAATATTTATTATTTATTTATTTAAACTTTATATACAGTAGTGGTGGGTACATAGGCGGTCTTAATGCAACAAAGCACTCATTATTCGCATTGTTTTCATAATAAAGGTAGCATTCGGTTCTTAAAAACCGCGACTGGGTCGCGCGACCTACTGCTTAGTATAGATTTGTATGGCACTGGTCGCGCGACTCAGTTGCTTGGTTTGTTTAGTACTCTATACAAATCCATAATAATCAGTGGGTCGCGCGACCTAGTGGTCATTAAAGAACCGAATGCCACCTTTAACCGTGGTTCAAAGACAAGAAGAGTTCAGTAAACCTTTTACCGTTGCTCAAGTTACATACTCGTATTATGAAACCGTGGTTATTTTTAGACCCCAATAAATAAATGTCTATTGACATACACGAGAGAAATGTAAATAAGTTAATAATCACCGTATTAACATAGATGGCACAACAATGAGCTTGACACACCATACAAGCTTTTATAACAGTTGCTACTAAGCACACACGTCAAGCAAATAATTAAAATGATTCATCATAAAATATTTACATGATGATTATACATAAATATGTATGGAAGTAAGTACATGCTAAGAATTTTTTATACATGAGAAGTTGTCTTTCGTACACAAATCATCTTCATCTTCCTACCTTGTTAGTTATTTGGGGTCAATGTGTCACGGTTTCTTTTCACATTTTTTTTATAACCCAAAGGCATGGATACCTTAGGCTTCTCTACCAGTAAATGAAGGGTGGTGAAAAAACATCAAGGTATAAAAAATAAAAAAGATTATTAAATAACAAGGGTACAAAACTATACATATTTAAGGATAAAATAAACCTACATATAAGTTTCAACAGTAAAAAAATCAAAAGGACAGCCAGATCTGTCAATTTTTTTAAATTATTTATTTATTCTTCATGAAACACAAAGGTACAAAGGCAGGCCTTAGGCATTCTCTACCAGCCAACCTAGGACGGCGGAAAGGCAACAAGGCAGGTGCATAAAATATAAATATTATTTATAAAATAAAGATGAAAGATATTTTCTATTTACTTACTATTTTAATTTTTGGTTTATATTTTTTGTCCATTCATGTTTTCTACAATTACGCTATCATAACTCCGTTTTTTTTTGAAACATCAATTCCTCATATAACAAAACTTTTCTTTACCCTCTCAAGCTCAAACCAAAATTTCATAAAGGAGAATGTCCAGTCCCAAAATAACGACACAATTACAGACTTGACAAATCATAAAAGGTTACAAGAAAAAATGAAGACCTATAAATTTAAAAAAACCTGCGGAAATCGAATATAATATGCAATAAATCATAAGCGATATGCAAATCGAATAAATTAAATAAATGAGTGCTCCAGCAACCTTGCAGGCGGCTTCAAGGCTAGTATTTCGTAACCAACTTATTAGCTCGACTAGAAGTTTCGAAACACGTGTTCTGAATGGGCACTGCGCTTTACCTACACAAAGTTGATTGGACTACAATAACTATAGTTGACAGTTATAATATTCCACAATTTTCACACAATGCTGTCTTGTCCTAAACTAAGCAGAGCTTGTGCTATGCTTGCTACAATACCTACTATGGTCTATCGGTTTAGGTAGTTAACTAAAGGTAAACAATCTTGGCATGTCTTTTTATCTAAAAGTTGTCTATAAATTGTAAGTAAAAATCTTTGCAACTAGGTGTTTACCTAAAGCGATGTTAGCTAATAAAATAAATTTAAATAATCTTTGTGTATATTATATACGAACTCTTTAATATAAAAAGACATACCAAGATTGTTTACCTTTAGTTAACTACCTAAACCGATAGACCATAGTACTGGACAACTAATAAATCTTAACTAATATTATCAAGAAAGATATGATTTTTTGTATGTTACTATTTAACTCAAAAACTGAACTAGACTAGACTAGAAGTAAAAGTTAAACCTAGCTATTTGTATTTTAATTTTATAATTCTAATATCCATAGCCTATAACCGAAACTAACGGATAATCTGAGGTTATTTCAAATCCGTAGGTATCCGAATCCGGTATATATTTTACTCCTGCATCAGTAATCCCACATTCAAAACTTCAGAACATCAACTTCAGAGGTAATACATAATTTCAAAGCAGATCCAAATGTTTGACGAAATCGTATAGTCTCGTAAGTAGTAGTGTAGTCTTTTTCTCTTTCGCACGTTTTGTGCAGTGTCAATGATCCTGTGGGTTGATTTTAAAGGTACAGCAGGTAAAAATACAGATTTTGATGGTACATCTTGTATATCAGATGTACTTCATGTACTACAAGAAACTGCTGTCTAAAAAACTAACTTAATTACAGCAATCTGTACTTTAAAGTCCAATGAAGATGATTCACTTTTAGGTAAGCTTGCTCCATCGCATCGTCGTATACATCATTATTTATCACCGGGTGAGATAGTGGTCAATCGCAAGTCTAACATAATGAAACCAAAAGCGCAAAAAAAAGAGCTAAACCTTTTTAAATAGCACAATATTTACCTTAGAATTAAATACTTAAAAAGGTAAAATGTCTCTCATCTTCACACAAATAACAAAATACATAAATAAATAATTAAACAATAAACCTAACAAGAGATTGTTTAAAAACAAGTCCCAGATATTATTACTAAAGGTCCCTAATTAGTTTTCGCACAAATTTCGACGAGATAAACAACACTTCAAGACAGTTCATTGCACCCACAGTGCTTATCTTTAGCAGCTAATAAAATAATATTTTTTGATAATGACTACGAGTACTTACTTTTACAAAAAAGGCATTAATTTTATAATGAAGATACCTCCTTCGCAAGCATAATTAATATCAGTTTCCGGAGAGTCCGTTTATCTTTTAAAAGCTATAGTGTCGAAATGATCTAAAACATAAAAAAGCTCCAGGAGCGAGAGGGAAAGTCAGACTTTCTAACTATCCTAGACTATATATATATCTAAACTAACTATCCAGCAACCCTAGCATGTATGTGATAGATGTGAGATATCTGTCAGTAGAAATTACGTTACCTACTATTTTAATGTACGATAAAATTTATTCTATTAAAAATCAAACTTGCAGTTACAGCTAATTATCAAGTATAATGAATTTAATGTTTCCGTCAACTCAAAAATTCCTCATGAAATATTAAAAAAAAAATGCGGAACTTCGGAAAATCGGCAGCCTTCCGCTTTATTGTTTTTTTAATCTAATATACAAGGGCGTTGTTAGAATTTTAATCTTAGTTTCCCATCACTGATGGCCGAGATTGAGCTTGTCCCAAGAAACTTTGAATTTATTCATGAAATAATGGATAAAAGTCTATGCTAACTTGGGTTGTTTATTTTGAACGTCATTGTTGAACCGTCACTATTTTTTTTATTTTATATAGTAGGTATATAAAAGAAGAAACTGACGGACATATGTATCTACGCACAGCTGAAACCACGGGGCCAAGTTGCGTAAAATTTTGCACAGGGCTTCCTTTTATGACGTAGAGGAGCACTATGTGAGGATTTTATTTTTAAATTCTGGGTGATTTTAAAAATAAAATCCTCTCAAGGGGAAGAAACGGGGTTACAAAGTTTGTATGAAGAAACCTACTTTCAAGCGAGTGAAACCGCTGGCAGAAGTTAGTAATTAGTCTTGCGCTTGACCGCTATCTCACCTGATGGAAAGCGACGATGTGGTCGACCATAGAGCGCGCTTAGCTAGATGTAACTTATTCACTCTTGACTTAACGATCCCCAAGTTGTAGCTATCACGAAACGCAGACTCCGACGGGGAATTCTACTCCTTAGTTATATGCACAATATGTTCCCAAACCATTTTTTCCGTATATTTATTTATTGCACCAAAAAAAACGATAAATAAATAAACATTTAAAACGCTATTTAAAAAACCAGAAACCTCGTCTAATATCAAGCAGACACATACATAAATCTAAAATAAAATGAAAAGGTCAATTAGTTTCTTCTTTTTTGAGAAAATAAAGAAACGTAAATCAAATCTCCGTATAATAAACTAAAAATAAAGAAAAGCGTTATGTCACTTACGTAAACGTTTTGGCAGAAATACAATATTTATATAGAGATGTTAGTACCGCACGGAGAAGAATAAATTCAACATCTTTATTGCATTGGTGCGGCGTTTTCTTTTTTTTTTGTTATTGTGTGTCTTACGATATTTATATGCTTCTAAAAATATTCTGTTGTAGTCGACGTTTGAGCTGTGATATGACAATATTTAACTATGATAATCTTACAAAATGATTGTGTGTGTAGGATCAATTTGTATATGAAATCTTTTGATAGGTGTTAATTTTATATTATTTGTGCAAATTCAGAACACACTAGACATTCAATTACCTCAAATAGAGGCAATGAACGATTTGTCTAGGTCCTGCTTCTATAAGTAACACTATTTGTTGAACAAAAGCTTATAAAACATTAAAGAATAGTTGTCCCCGACATCGAAAACAAGGTTCAAGCTACTGGTGGTCGGATCTCCTGTGTGAAGAATCTCCTATCACTATGTATTATTACTATTACAAGTACCTAATCTTAATGATACTTATCTATGTATATAAAAATGAATCCCTTTTACTTATACTTATTTTGTTGTGTTTGTAATTGTCGCGAGAAGGTTAAGGAAAATTGAAGCAAGTTTATTTTTACTGTTTATAAGCTCGCGCTTGATGGAAAGCGACAATGTGGTCGATGATGGAGCACGCTTGCCTAGCAGTAACCTATTCACTTTTCACTTAAAGACTTAAAGAACCCGAGGTTATGGCCATCAGGAAAAACTCCACCAGTAAGTTCCACTCACCAAAACGATGTGTTCCAAAAACGTTTTATGCGTATGAGTGGAATGTCCACCATAAAAACGTTTATTTATTTAAACTTAATGCCACAAACACAAATGTAGAAAGACAGACATAATGCCTTATGCCCGTTTTCAATAACCTACCGCCGTTCATAGATAGTTATCCCCGATAAATCGTAAGATTCTGTCTATCCATCCACATGTTTGGGAGGAAATGCTATCCGTCGGTAGGTTATAGGAAAGCAAGTAAGGGCAAAAGGATAGATATATTTATCTTTAGTGCATCTGTAGATAGATAGCTTATTGAAAACGGGCGTTAGGCATTCTCTACCAGACAACCAAGAATGGCGAAGAGACGTCATGCTAGGTTACATACACATTTTTTTTTATAACAATCATTTCTCAGATCCCCCTATCGGGGTCAAACATAGATCTCCAACAGAAAACAAATGCGTGCTGGTAATAAGACAAAGAGTTTAAAGATTGCCAGTGCATAAGTAAACATAATTGGATAAACGAGCGAAGGCATTCCTTACGTGACCGGTGCATAAGGAGTGGAAACTTCGAGAAACAATAAACTTCTAATGCTTATGTAATTGATGCTCAGGTATAGAACTTACGGGCTGCTTGGGCCTGCTTAGGTGTTGGCAACTCGGCTGATGGTTTTGTCATTCTGTCTATAGAGATACCGAACTGTAGTTCACAAACTATAGTTCGGTATCTCTATAGACATAAATGTAGGGGAACAACGGGGATCCATGCTAGTGACGGGATTTGAAATATGATAGAGGATGTATGTAAAAGAAAACTAAACTAAAAAATAACTATTTTCACAAGGACGAAACCGCTGGCTAAAGAAATAAAGCAAACAATAAAGCAAGCAAGCAAGTTCTTATGTGATGTCGTTACAGCGTCAAAATTTTTTTAAACAGCTAATAGACACACACACAAATCTAGCTATTGTGATTTATATATCATACGGTCTAAAAAAACTTAACTAGTTATTATAAACTTTAATAATTTAGGTGACGTATTAAAAACTGGTGACTATTACAACCCTATTTAGGAAAATAATAATACATCTAGATTTTAGATTTAAAAGCATTTCTTGTTATACAAATTATGTAATAGATTGAGGTCAATAGTAGATAACAGTGGGATATACGAGTTTGTTTGACGTAATACGTAATTGGAACAAAAAGTTATTCCTTTGTATTTATTTAATACTAGCTGTCCCCTGCGGTTTCACCCGCATTTTTCGTTACTGCTCCGCTCCCGTGGGTCATGGTATATAGCCTATAGCATTCCTCGATAAATAAGCTATCTAACACTGAAAGAATTTTTCAAATCGGACCAGTAGTTCCAGAGATTACCCCCTACATACAAACTTACAAACATACAAACTTACAAATTTTACCTCTTTATAATATTAGTATAGATTATTATCGTCAAACGAAGTGAATAGAAACAACATTTTTATTATTATTTTCACTTCGGTATATTTTTATACTTTCGATTCGCACAACGCACCGATTTTTATTACAATTAATGAATACATAGAAGTACTTAAATGCTGGGAAAAACTGAAAAACTAACGAGAGAAAAGAAATGGAATTGAAAGTTTCCTTCAAATTTTTGTTCCAATCCACCCCTGCGTTCTTATTGACCCCGTTTTACCTACAATTTAGAATACAAAATCGTACGTAATAGAATAATAGGCACCTACAGTAATTTTAGAAAATTATACAGAGCTATTACTCGGTAAACCGTCTTACCCGGCTTTTATTTATTCATTGGCCTCCAATTTTACATAATTTCTATTCCAATCTATCCGATATTATATCAATCATATTATTATGTCATCCAGCGACCGTGTAATATTAAACGAGAACCTTCTACTAAACATTCATAATATTCCAAAAATGGCGTTGTTGAGGTTCTATGCATAATACATAAAAAGAAGGAAAATAGTAAAAGATCACACAGGTTAATTTCCATATTGATAGCCTTGATGATTGGGTCCTGCTAGTGGCTCTAGATTTCGGGATTGTTCGCAAGAGATACCGCAGCGCAGTGTAGTCTGTAAAAGTCTGACACTATCTCTCACTCTACATGGAGTGGGAGAAGTTATTGATGATTTACCAGTTCTAAATGATTGTGGTAGATTTTTCAATCGTTAGATAAAGTCTCGTGGATGGTTGATCATCGGAAAAATACTTGCCAAGGGGTGTTGCGAAGCTAGGTGTGATTGTGGAAATCAGACAAGCAGTAGCTCCAGTCAAACTTGAATCCTACAAAACTACTTAAAAGCTAGGCTAGCAGAAAGATTGACACTCTTGAGTTCTATACCAGCAATAAATATTAAAGTTTGAAAACCTTTATCTTTACACAGTCCCCCATCGGGCTTGTCTATCTGTTATCGATAAAATCGGAAACTACTGACCGCATTTTCATGCGGTTTTCACTAATAGACAGAGTGATTAATGAGGAAAGTTTAGGTGTATAATACATGCATATTATAGTAGAGAAAAGCCGATAACTTTAAAGATTTCTAACAACCATGCGCTGCCGAGGCGGGTTGTACAAGTACCTATGGTCTATCGGTTTAGGTAGTTAACTAAAGGTAAACGATCTTGGCATGTCTTTTTATCTAAAACTTGTCTGTAAATTGTATGTAAAAATCTTTGCAACTAGGTATTTACCTAAATCGATGTTAGCAAATAAACTACATTTAAATAATCTTTGTGTATATTATATACGACCTCTTTAATATAAAAAGACATACAAAGATTGTATACCTTTAGTTAACTACCTAAACCGATAGACCATAGTAGAAAATATGTCAAACTTGTTCTTTAAATTAAAAGTGGTCTGACCATGTAAAATCGGATCTTATTGGTTTAATTTAACGGATAGACAAAATAATTTATGTATCAAACCAGTATAAGTATTATAGAATCTAAGTTATATTAACTTGTAGCGGAGATTTGAAAGTTACAAAAAGTCGTAAGTCCAGTTTGTTTCTGCTAACCTTAATGGTCTCAATAACCATTAACCATTTGACATATATGTAAGTAC
Organism: Mythimna separata; assembly: GCA_030763345.1. Lineage (NCBI taxonomy): Eukaryota > Metazoa > Arthropoda > Insecta > Lepidoptera > Noctuidae > Mythimna > Mythimna separata. The sequence continues at coordinate 13,809,688 of CM061192.1, forward strand.
TATCAGATAAATCATTGAATTCATGGTTAGACAATTTATAGACAAAATGGTTAAGTTATTTATACTCATAAGGCAGTGTTTGAGAAAATCTTTAAGTTGGCTGAAAATACCAACCGCGAAAACCGCGTTTATCTCAACAAATGGTAAGCGACGATGGAGCATGCTAGCCTAAAAGTAACCTATTCACTCTTGGCTTTTTCTACCAAATTATACTTATCCCAAAAAAAGACACATAACGAAAATCTTATTCACATCGTTGACATAATTTTATAATCCATCAAATACATAAGAAGTTAAAAAAAATGTGGACCAAATCAACTTTCACGTGTGGATCGAAACTTCGAGATCACAGAGCGATGCTATAGAAAGTTTTTGTGTGGCCACTTGGCGGGTCCGATAATGCATATTATATGCACGATACTGCGTGCAGGCTTCCTCATATGCTTGGAGCTGTTGGGTGAAGTGTGTCGGTATCATTTTAGTGTGACAACATTTTTTTTAACCTAGTTTGAATTATATTTAATTAAATAAATCCGTCTCTTTAAGAGGAGGCCTGAGTCCCAGCAGTGGGGAGATTATAAGGCTGATTATGTATGTACGTAAATAAATATACCGTTATGGTGTCTATAGAGTATAAATAAATAATAAATAAAATAAAATAATAAAAATAAAAAAGCCTTTTAATTCATGCGAGTAAATATACAGTATTTTCAAATTGATTTTCAACAAAAACAACGGTACCTATGATTGATCATAAATTCGCTATAGGCTTTAAATAACAAAAAAAAAAATGTTAGAATGACAATTTGACAAATTACACAGATAAATAATTCTATTGATCATTAGACAAAAGCTGTCAAAACAATATTTCAAACATTTTTTTCCTTTAAAAGTACGATAAATATATATAAATAATTACTGGGATTAATGACCTCATCTCCGCAAAGACCCTTGTTTTCATAATATTTTTTTTTTTATTTCTTCACCTAACATGGTTTTTCTCTTCACCCTTGGTTGACTGGTAAAGAATACCTATGGTATTGTGGTATTTGTAAAGTCCGCCTTTATACTTTTGGATTGCATGAAGTTTTAATAAATAAAGGTATCAGAATTATAAGTCAAAAGTAGGTACATTAAAAGTCAAACAAACAATTTATTTGACCATCCAAATTGAATAGCAATAAAAATAAATAAGGTAACCACAAATTTCATAACAGAAGATTCTTCTTATTTTCTTAAAAAATCTAACCACACATTCTCTATTTTTTTTTATTAGGTTTGTGTTGACCGCTATCACACCTGAGGGTAGGCAATGTTCAAAGGGGTTACCGTGACCTTGGAACGTAAAGGGCATCTGACGGAACACAGGTGAGTTTTAATCAGTAAAGGACGCAGAAGTTATTTGATGAAAATCTCAACTCAAAAAAAAATTGTTAGGCTTCGCCAGCCTGGGATACACTAGGGAGCATTTTGTCCCGAAACACGACGCGCAACACTCAATATACGTGACGCTGAAACGTTGCACAGTGTGCCGCAACATGACCCGAAACATTTTTCTGTTTTAAGACATTCACTTTGGCATGTTCTACGTAGTTGTTGAGCAACATGTTCTGCAACATGTTGCTCCATTTGCCCCCTAGTGTATCCTTGGCTTTACACTATCTCACCTGACGTTAAGCGAAAATGTGGTCGACGATGGAGCAGGCTTGCCTAAAAGTACCTTTTTACTTATAGACCCCTGAGTTGTACCTGCCAGAAAACACAGACTCCGGCAAGGATCAACTCCTTATCTGTACGCTCAAAAAATCTTTCAAAAGAAAACAGGAACCAGAAAGAAAACATTAATTCTTCTGACATTTGACCTTATATAAAGTTTATAGCCTCATCAGGTATTTTTTTGTATTTTCTTTACTGCCGGGTTCTTCAAGGTCACAGACAACAAAGGTGAGAAATATAAGTATTTCAACCCGTTCAGTTTTTGAAGAAAAAAAGGCATCTTTTATACAATAAAAAGGATATGAAATAATAACGTGTAGTTCTCACGGTTGAGACAATGGTGATGAGTTGAAATTATCTGGTATTTTATTTTTTGTCAAGTTCAGAGTGATGACTTTTATTCATTAAAACAATATAATTATGTTGTTATCGGGTTCCGCTTTAACATATAATATTGTATCATCATCATCACTATATGTACTCAAACCCTTAAAAGAAAGAAAAGAAAGAAAGAAATAAGTTAATTCCTGCTTTACACAATCGTATGTAAAGAAAAAGGAAATTGGCTATTATTAATAGCTAGGCTAATTGACTTAATTAAATATTATTCGAAAATGTCCTCCAGTTTTTTGCATTTTGTTGGTTAGTTTTTGTGGTATGTTGATTAATATGGTTCGCGACCTTAGCACATATTTATTTATGGAATCATAATATAATTAAAATCAGCATTACAACCTTCTCGCTTCAGTTACAGCTTAGTAAAGCCATATTTGTTACATCTGTTCGAATAGTTGATATTCCTTAGTTTTTGTACATAACTATATTATCATGTTCAGGTAAACTATTGTTTAGTAACGAGTACTAAGGGCCTATTTCACCACCTATGATTAAGTTTCGAGTATCTTACTTGGCAGATAATTTCATACAAATTCTGTCACATTTTTGAATTTATTCAGTGAGTAGTGCCTACTCGGACATTGTGAAACAGGCCCTTAACCTATCACATACTCACAAAACGAGACACAATAGTAAAACAATAACAGCGCGGTCTCATAGGACCGGTCGGGGATTCATGAATTAAACAAAAGACCATGACTTCAAAAACACACCTTGAATACGGTACCCAGAGGAAGAAGAAATAAATAAAATAAAACCTCCATAACTTTATAATGATCCTAATCAAAAATAAATACTCAAAAACTTCAAATTCTCAGGGGAAAAATGTAAATGCTACCAAAAACTGCATTGTATGAAAATTTATTACTAACATAATTACGGGAAACCTTCAGAAAATTATACAACATTTGAGGAATAAATTACCCAATAAAAATCTGACGAAATTATTTGTCATAAGTATTTGTCAAAAAAATAAGGTCTCTTCAAATATCAAGTCAAGCTATTTCTATTATTTTTCTGGATTTTTCTTTTACTATTATGTATTATTTATGTACACAAAAGTACAGAGGCGTAATTAATGTCTACAGACATTTTCTACCAGTAGTACCAGTCTACCTTTGGGATAGATTTAGCAATTTCATCAAAATTATATTATAAAGAAGAATATTTGTATAAGTATATTTGTTATTCACACTCAAACGGCTGAACGGATTTCGGTGAAATTTTACACACGAGTAGACCATTACCTGAAAGGGTTGTTGTAAACTCGTCACAATTTGACACGCCACACAATGCACTTATGAATGAAAATGCAATAAAAATGTGACGAGTTTACAATAACCCACCTGAAATAGCACATAAGATACTTTTTATCCCGCGAATAAGTTCCCTTTAGATAATTTTCTACTTTCACGCGGGCGAAGACGGTTGCAGAAATCAGTTTAAAAAAAACCTTGAGTTATAAATAACTAGATTGTAGATAGTGAAACATTACCCAAGCGTCTGTCGTGCAATTCGTCAAGTTTCCTAAGAGTAAAACGTACCTAGCAAGTTTAGCATTAAATTGTACACTTATTTTATTTCCATTAGGACCTTTTATTTGAGTTTACTGAAGTTTCTCACAACGATGTTAACTAGCCTTTTGTTTTCAAAATGGCCAAGTAAGAGCTCTTTTTTAAAAAAAATTAAAAACAGTAATGTATACAGGGTGTAAAAAGACCGATCACAAAGCCGATAACTACACATTCTGTACGTGTAATTAAGTAACTTGGACCAAAAAATATTGCTGGGAAAAAACTTTTTTTTTTCATCTTTAAAAAATAATTAATTAATAATAATTCCGATCAGCTGCGCGTTCGGCCGCTCGCGCTTGGTCGTTGAACCGACCGCACGCTTGTGTGTGAGAGGCGCTCGTTGTGTTTAGTTTAGTAACTTCAAATGCGTAATTGACTATGAAAAATTGATAATTTTGATAACGTTTGTTCGGAAGAAAGTTTCTTAATGATACTTAGAATACGATTTTGAAAAAAATGAAAAAAAAATGTTGACTTTGACCTTCAATATCTCCAGAACCAGTCAATTCCCAGGTATGGTCTAGAAGAAAAAAAGTATCCTAGTGATGAGTAGAATATGGGGTTTTCGTTTTCGTTAAAGGTCTTTTTACACCCTTTATAGCTATTGAAGATTTTCTTTTTTGCTACAACCTTTTAAAATTTAAAGACAAGCCTTATTATTTTATGTAACTTTCAAATATTACAGTGACGTGATCGCGATTGATATTTTTTTTAAAAGGTTCGATAAAAGTTCAATCTCGTCGTAATCACACTTCTTACTCCTGTTTTTGTCATTATTTACCATGTTCATTTTACATAATACCTACATTATGTAAGTGATTCTACATGAAACTGGTTTTATATCCCATTAATTTTTTTAATAAAGAAATGATAAGATAGTCAGTATCATAATCTCAATATTTCTTCCATATTACATTAATATATTGAACTACATTTTCCACTACTACGTACCACTAGAGTGCGTCTAATGAAAGCGCGACCTGGAGTTTTATTTTTAAATATAATTGGCTACATTATTCAGCCGCAATTGTAGGAAATAAAAAAAATGTAAAGTGTCAAGACATGATTCTCCTACTAGTTAGTAATACCACATACAAATTTTTTGGATTTAACCTCTTTTTCTCAGGTCGCGCTTTTATCAGACGGACTAGGTATATCAAACATAAACTCCATTCAAGTCTTATTCCTATAAAATTAACTCTTCAACTCAAAGAGTTACCTACCAACAACTATATCAGAATACAAGTCACCAAGACATTATAATACACAAATCCTGTAATTTATCTCTAACAAGTCATTAAAATCTAGAAACCGGTTATCTTATATCATCGCATGACTGTGTGGTAACCTAATCGTCATCTAATGCGATATTATTATTGCTATAGAGCATAAACCTGGTCTTTGACACTAGCAGGGTTTTATCAGCGAGCCAAGGAGCGCAGTATCCTGGGGGTTCGAATTTCTGGCCGCATAAAGAAAATAATACCGACTGCGTGCCAAAACTAAGAAAATATGTTACCCGAAAAGCTGCTCTCTAAAGTGGGACTGGGCACATGTCCGCCGCATATCAGATGAGTTTGGGCTAAAAGAGTCAATTATTGGCTCACAATAAACGTAGGGCGACATCACAGCATCGGCAGAGCAAGGCGAAGGTGGAGAGTTGAGCTTGACTCTTATTGGAGGTTCTGACCTGCAATAGCTGAGAACAAACGTGTGTAAATGGAGTGGGAGGCCAGCGCCCAGCAGTGGGATATAAAAGGCTAACTACTATTACCAACTAGTAACAAAATACTGATAAAGGTACCTAATTAGGTATTACGAAATAGTAATATATTTTTATCCCGGGTTAAGGGCAGGAAGAAGAAGAAGAAGAATATTTTTTTATCCCGAGAGAACCAGAAAAAAATTCCTGGGGGAAAAAACGTAAGGACATGGTCTCCCCATGAGTCAAATTTCATCAAAATCCATTCAGTCGTAAAAGCCTGAAGGACTAACAAATGACATACTTTACAACTGTTATATTTAAAATATAAGAGTGATATTTAGCAAGCTGTTACTACAAGAATGACTAGTTTATATCAATAAAAAATTATAAAACGGAATACCCAGTTATTCAGTATGATCATTAAAACAGCAAATACGAGCAACAGAAAAGAAAAGAACAGCAAAGTAATACAAGAAAGAATAAAAACAAATGTAAAAGATAATACAGTGAGAAAGGTTAAAGAAATATCTTTCAATACTCCTATAACGGAATGTGATAATAAACCAGCTTTCAATGCGGATGTTCAAGAATACATATACAAAGTAAAACAGATGGTTATAATCACAGTAGTCGTAAATGTCGGGTAACCAAGAATGATGACCGGTTAAAGGTATAGCAGCTTTGATTACTAAGGAATTCGTTCTAAAAGCTATCGGCAAGAACCTAACCTGTATTTGTATGTAACATGTTATGATAATAAACGCACATCATCATCTACCTAACCTTTTCCCAACTATATTGGGGTCGGCTCCCAGTCAAGCCGGATTTAGCTGAATACCAGTTTTTTGCGAGAAGCGGTTGCCTACCAGACCTCCACAACCCATTAATTGGGGTAACACGGTATTTCATGGCAGGACTGGAGTCGGATTTTACTGGCTTCTGACCATGTGTAACGACTGCCAAAGATCTACAAATGACAGCCGGGACCTTAACGTGCTTTCCGAGTCACGGAGGAAACTCGGTATGTTAAGATGGTCACCCATCCACGGACCAACCTTGGCAAGCGTTGCTTAACCTTGAAGATCGACCCGTGCGGCTTTTATTATTATCTAGCCACGAGCTCCTCATGATAATAAGAGGACATCGTGAAAGTAAAATATTCAAAATCGGTTACCGATTGTTATTTTTAAAATAGATAATTTTCGAAGAATCAAATAACAATAGGAAATTCGTGTTTTCATTTAACGACTTTTACAGTAGAAACAGTTTAGCGAAATTCAATTTTTCTTAAGTTTTTTATAGCATTTTGCAGGTCAATGTCAAGTTTTACGAGTAGTTGATTTGCGAACAGAACTCGTATTTATTTACAGAATTATAATAATAAAAATTATCAATACAACTCTCATTTAGTAAAAACTTTTGACATTTCAATAGTGCCCGTAAATGGTTTAGGTACTTGAAATAAAAGTTTTTCATATTATTGTTTTTTTTTTATTATAAAAAAACACGCTAGCTACCCTGGGTTAGCCTGGGTTACCCAGGGTTGAGCAAAATCAAAGCTGGGACTTAGGCCTGCTCTATAAGAGATCCCACAAGCAGTAATACACTTTGATAAAGATTGGTACCCTGGAATTAAGGGGAATGCCCTCTCAACTTAAATATTAGCATCATCTGCCTAGCCTTTTTCCCAACTATATTGGGGTCAGCTTCCAGTCAAGCCGGATTTAGCTGAATACCAGTATTTTACGAGGAGCAGCTGTCTACCAGAACTCCACAACCCATTAACTGGGGTAACACGGTACTTCATAGCAAGACTGGAGTCAGATTTACTGGCTTCTGACTATCCGTAACGACTACCAAAGATCTACAAATGACAGCCGGGACCTACGGCTTAACTCGTTATGTTAAGATGGTCACCCATCCACAGACCAACCTTGGCAAGCGTTGCTCAACCCTGAAGATCGACCGGTGCGGTTGTTATTATCTAGACACGAGCTCATCAACTTAAACTGCTATCTTAAATATTAGCAGTTTATAGTTTTGACTGCTAATCCAGAATGCATCTACAATACAATATGTGAAACCACAATAGTACAGTTACTCAACAAGAAATAGTTTCGCCAATCAATAATATAATTTACTCGTGAATGAAATCTTTCCGCTCGTAAAATTCTTTACAATCAAGCCCCGTCAATGGTGCATTGTATCTAAATTAATGCTTGAATGCCATTACTTGTTTTTATCGTAGTTTATTTTAATCTGAATGAAGATTACAATTTGATGGCGCTGGATTTATTTCATTATTATGATAAACTCGTATCATAATTTAAAAAATTCAGCTGTCCCGTACATTTTGTCGACTTATGCAAACATAAATGTATGGGAAACCTGAAACGTTTTCGCGATTTCAGCGTTGGGCCCATACTAAAAGGAATTCATAATTATGAGTATTGTCAGTGTTTTCATTTATTGTCGTATTGTCATAAACACATTGTACAATTCCCATAAAACAATTTAACTACATATACAAGAATCTATTTTACATGAAAGCTAGAAAATGTTTTTTTATTGATAGTCTCTCTGATGGCAAGTGATTATGTGATCGATATTGAAGCACGCTTGCCTAGAAGTAACTAAGCTTATAGCTATCAGGAAACATATTTTGATTTTAAAGAGCAATTTGTCATTTTTTTTTGTTCGTCGGTAGGAAATCATCTAATGACTCCTCTCGAATTCGACCAGGTGAATATTAAACTTACTGTGCACCTTTAGTTGCTCTAAGCATTTCAGGGTCACGGTAACTCAAACCATCCTACAACCATGCCATACATCATAAAAACAATCACAGGCTTAAAAGAATATCTCCAAGTAGGTAAAACAGAAACAAAAGCTAAGCAACCAAACAAGGTCAGTAACTCATCAAATATAACAAAAAAACCTTACTTCTGTTCCGCTCCGTCGGTTAATAAACACACAACAGACTGTGAGAAGGCAAACAGCTGATTCATATACATTTTTATATATTCTTGACCGATATAACATCAACGACGATAATTATAATGAAACATTCTAGTGTATTCGATGATAAATAATAACAATCTGAACTATGAACTCCTAAATATAGAATCGTTTAGAAGAACACAGAAACAATCGTGTCCATCAAAGTTATCAATCACGACAGTTTTTTCCTCATCAACAAAACACAAGTCATCTTGGCAACTACAACAATTATATTAGAAAACTGGGTAATCCAATATCTAAAAATACTTAAATTGAATACGTACCAGAAACCTTGTCCAATTATGAGAAGAAACAAACACAAGAAAGAACCAACACAAGCACAACACTACCGAATGATTCGATTTCCAAAACTGGTTGACTCGTGTGAATCGTGAACCGTTGTGAAGGCGTGCGACGCTCGTGGCGGCCGCAAGACGACTGGCGATGGAATCGGTTCGAGACTTGAAAATCTCCGAATACTTGATTAAGTACAGTAGTTGACATCGGCTGTTTTATTTGTTTGGTTCCAGGATAGTTTGTTGCAGCTATGACCTATAACAACTGTTATTTATTTTGTGCCTACAGCTAAGTCACTGTTTAGGACCTCAAGCCCTCTAGGAGTACAGGAAAGTAAAATCACTTTTGGGAGTGGAAAAAAAGTGAAAAAAACTTCTCCCTGTCTGAGTAGAGTGAGAAAAATTGACAGATTTTTACTGACTAAAATCTAAAAAAATATTCTTTAAATTGCTCTTTGTCTACCAAAACTGCGAGGGCTGTTTGGAGCAATCCCGCAGAAATGGAACGCCAAGGGTAGCAAAAGCAACACAGTTGGATTTAATTCAGAAAAAGGGGCTAAAAGGATGATTACTGAAGTGATATCTTATAAAGATAAAAATATAAAGAAAATGCAATGTACAATTGGAATACGAGCAGGTGTATGTCAAATGATGATGATTATATTGAAGGTCATGGTGAGCGAAATGAAGCACGTGTAGCCGACAAGGCCGCCATACTAATGATTTAAGTGATCACTCTGTGTAATGCGCAACTTTGTACGAATTCAGGACAAAATAAAAGTGTATTCATTAAAATTAATCGTAATAAAGAAACAAACAAATGGGAAGGAAAGGAGTGGCCACTGCGTACTGGAAGACAGAAGGTTTGGAAGACCTCCTACAAGGTGGACCGATGACCTAGTGACGGTCGTGGGAATCTAATAGATGCGGGACGCACAGGACCGGTCGTTGTGGCGACGCTTGGGGTAGGCCTATGTCCAGTACGACATACGTCTTTCGGTTGAAATGATGACGATAATGTAATAAAGAAATACATATAAAACACAATTATTCCGCAACATGAGCCCTTGATAGTATGCATTCCGTAATTAATTGATAACGATGGAATTTAAGCAACAACTGATTCTATTTCTGATGTAACAGATTAAAATTTGTATTTCGGATTTCACGTAGCACTATAAGCCGATAACGCTATAATATTAATTACAGTATCAGTAATTACAAGTGTTTGATCTGTAACGGTAATCAAGCTGGCGATTTTGGAGGTAAAAGCCATTCAAACATGTTTTATAATGATTTGACAATGAACTTTATAAATTAACATTCGTTTTGAAGGTTCTAGGAATATTCCTTTTCCTTTTATAGTCTAGTTTTACAACCATAAAAGGTGTTGTTGCCAAAATATTTCTTAGAATTCTGCTGTTGTTGTTTATCAAATCAAAGTCATGTGACTTTGATTTCAGACCTTGTCTTTGATTTAAAGAAATAATATTAATTATTATTTCCGTTTCTAAATGCATAACTTTGCTCACAACATATTCTTCGGTAGTATCCTTGATTATATTATGTAAACATATACTGAGTAACTGGTAATTTGGTGTTCTTTGAAATATGATTTATTAGTGCTAATTTGCAATGATTCTGATTCCTATAACTTGGGTTCTTTTCAAAATCTGATATTTCCGCGTAGACCATGTTCTGAAATGGTAGGTATATAGGATATAGATATCCAGTACTGGACAAAGACCTCCCCCAAGAGTCGTCATAGCAACCGGGCCTGTGCAACTCGCATCCATCGGATTACCACGTCCCTCACCAGGTCATCGGTCATACATTTTGTCCCAAGAGTATATTCCGTTGGGATTATTTCCAACTTTCACGCAGGTGAAGCTGCTGTTAGCTTGTAAAGTAATTCTTAAATACAAAACAAACATCTCGAGTTTTCTTGGAGAAAGCTTTTGGCCTGACCCTCTCTCCGGTGTGCATAATGCCGTTAGCAGCCGCTATACTCCATTAACATATTAATAAAGGTTTTATAGAGCGTGCGTTAATTTTATTACTTTATCAAAAGATATGAAACTTGTTAGACACTCATAGAAATTAAGGTCTTCAAGTCAAGATAGAATTGGTTACGTATGCAACCGTGCTCTATCGTCGACCACATCATCGCTTACCATCAGGTGACCTAGTGGACAAACGCAAGCCTATCAATACTAATAAAGTTACTTAATACGACGTCAAAGGTAAAAAAACTATTTGGTAAAAAACTCAGCACAAGAACCAACATGTTTGACTAGATTTATACAGATAAAGTGTACCTAAATGTTTCTCTGGAAAACAACAAAAAATAGTAGCAAAACGTTTAGTTAAACTGTAAAAAATTGAAATGCTTAGAGAACCAGTGCAGCGTTATAACATGTAATTTCTTCGCTTGAAAATGTTGTTAAGACAAAACAAAAGGCTTCAATTACTTTGCTAATTTTAACCGTACTTTTATGCATTTTTATAAAGTAAAGGAAGACAGGTTAATAAGTGTAAGCAAAGTAACTTTAATGAAGATACAATGAAATTTCCTGCCCCAGCCTTGTTTTCTGATAGCAATTACTTAGGGTTTTATTTCTAGGTAAACATTCTCTATTTTCTACCACAACATCGCTTACCATCAGATGAGATACTGGTTAACCGTGATACTACCTAATAATACCAAAAAAAAAATTGTAAGTAGATGACACATTCAACAAAGAAGGAAAACACAAAAGACCCAAAAAACATTTACATAGGACCACCCCAGGTCATTCAATTAATTCAATACCATAGCTATTCTTAAGAATATCAAAAAACTAAACCACATAAGCAGGTCATCTGTGTTCAGTGCAGTTAATTCTAAGCTGTTTATGAGCAACCTCATTGACGTCATAGCGTGATGATATATCGGCGGGTGTCGAATTGACGATAACGGCTTACGCGAGCTGAATACAGATAACTTTGTTTATAAGTTTCCACTGATTGGTTCGAACGCACTTTGGGTCAGTAGCTAAAAATTTAAAGAAGGCTAAATTCGACTCATCATCATCGTCTTCCTGCTCTTTTCCTATTTTGTTTGGGGTCATCGCAACACGTTTTTTTTTTCTTCCATTGATCTGTCACTCGTCATGCTATCACTAACTCTCTTTTATTTCATACTAGCTTTAACCTGCAGTTTCGCCCGCGTACATAAAATATAGCCTGTCACTCAGGAATACAGCAGCTTTCTATTGGTGAAAAAATTTTAGCAATCGGACCAGTACTTCCACAGATTACCTCATACAAACAAAAAAACAAACTTTACCTCTTTATTATATTAGTGTAGATAACTCTTCACTCATTCCATCCATCTTTTCTTTGGCCTCTCTCTCCGTTAAAGTCCTATAAGATCCAAATCTCAACGTACGTCAAAAGAAAGGCGTTAGTTGCTGACGTAGTCTGATGTTATTAATTCATTCACAAATTGTTGTAACGTAAAGATACATACTGTGATTGCCCATAGATATGTGTATTTCAAAGCACATAAGGTCACTAGATAAAAAATCTATAGGAGGTTAAAGTCTACGATGAGAACTCTCAAAACCCAACCAACGTCAAAAGCGTTAGTTAGTGACGCAAATTGAATTTATATTAATCGATGGTTATAAACTCAAAACCTGACTGGCAGGCTTAACAAAAACTAAACCAATCAGTTGGCAAACTAATTAGCGAGCACAGTTCGTTATCGATAGTACACTGAAGAAAGCAACTAACAATACTACCTTCCACGAATTGAGAAATGGTAACGTAGTATCTCCTGGAACCCACAAAGAAGGTTCTCTCTAACAACTCTATTGTTGACGAAGATAATACAACTGTGTAGCCATCCAACGATACTTCTTTCGATATGGTACTACTGTATATATTCTACATCAGTATCGAACTATTGATTTTTGCTAATAAACAAAAGGCACGTGATGCATCGGTAATGTCGTACTGACCGATTGAGTTCACTCGTGAGTACTCACGGATATGGAATCCGGTTTGAACTCGAAAACTTGTTCAAGTCAATTCAAAATAATTTATGTAGGCCTATATTGGCAAAGATATAGGTATTGATCATTAAAAACCTGTATAGTAACACACAGCTGTGACTAAGTAGAGTACAATAAGGTTATTGCAGGTGCGGGAAAAACTATAAAATACTATAAAGAAAATAGAAAATAAACAGCACAACAGCAATACTTTATGAAGGTCATAAAGAAAGCAATAAATAATAAATATGCCCCGGTAAATAACCTTGACGAATAACAAAGTAAAATAGCACCAATAATCCAAATTCTACTCAACTTAGTAAACGCAACAAATATGTTAGTAATAAAACAGAGGAATCTGAAGAATTCAGCAGCACTTACAGAATACCAAAACGCAAGACCGCAAATATATGAAAGAATAGCTTCAGCTATAAAATTATTCAAGACTCGACTGGTCACGGCCACTATGTACGAGCTTGCGTCGAATGGATTCAACCAAGATTCGTACGATCACGTTTAACCTATTTTTGGCAAAACCACAACGCATTACGGTCGGGAGATTTGCTTTAGCGTAAATATTGTTATGATTACATCTGCATTTTGTAAAGATCTTGAGATTGACTTGAATGTAAATTGACGTCATGCGGTGTAGATCCTAATGGAAAAGGTGAAACTTTTTGATAGTGCGGATATAATCAAATTTTCTTATCGTAAGTTAGAATCATGGGCGCCGGATATGGGTCTAGTGATGCTTTCAAGTTAATTTTTGAAAGCCTTTCAAGAATATTACATCCTGCTTATGCAAGGAGCTATCGATCTCGCTTCGGACGCTTTTGCATTATTTTTATTTAGTAATCAAGTAGGCACCCTTTCTGAGAATAGTTCTTCCGGTATAGGTACATTTATTACATACAGCTTACTAACTTTTCTCCTCCGTGGCTTAACCCACATTAACCGTAAATTTTGTCATGTTAAAAATTAACCTATGGCTTTATAACAAAGGAAAAATTTCGATTTTGGATCACTACTTCCCTCTACAAGCATACAAGCTAACAAATGATTTTACCTAGTCGTTATATTTGTTCAGATAGAGCTGTTTAAAGCTTGAATGAGGTCAGTTAAAGCTGATGACATGGAAATCCCATAAAACGAAAAGCAAAACATGGGAAAGGGAGTATAGGTAACATATGTACTTATTGACCTCATTAATAGTCACTTCCATGCCCTTAGTTGAATATCGTGTTGTTGAGTTCACAGTATTTTCTTAATAAAGTAACGGATACGTGTTATTTCAAAATTACTGTGTCAAGGCTTGCTTGTTCTATGCAAGTAAATATTTACTTGAAACTTTAGAAGCTTTAAACTATACAAGTTATCAATTACAGCTAAAAATAGAGGATGCAATTTGCACTTATGAAATAGAGGAGCTTTGATTTGAGTCTAATTTTAGATTAGAAGTATTATTTGAATATTACAGAACAGAACACACAGAATAGTACAGTTCTTACAGTTCATCCTAAGGTTGTCTGGTAGATATTACTGTTAGCGATAAGATTGAACCCATAGATCTAAGTAAGTGTAAAAGTTTTGTTACTATTTTAGTGTACAAAAAGGTTTATCCTATTCTATTTGATTTAAGACTATCAGTTACAAATAACACACAAACAATGGAAAAGTACACACCAGTGATCAAAATATTTACTGCTGTTTGAACAAGAGAAATAACAAATACAGTGGAATGACACAATATTCCCAATAACATCTAAGTAAACTGATCCACCGTTAATCACAAAATAGAAAGGTTCGCAAAAATTCACATTACCTTGTTAAGTAACAGTCAACAAACCATAAAAAGATGCTAACTATGAATTTAAGTCTAGTCAATATACCTACAATATGATGTACCATTTTCGTCTACTTGTGAATCGGCTTCATTGAGTCTAATGTCATGTCATTATAGAGCATTCTATTTTTTTTTGACATTGACCTTCACCATTAAGCAAATTTGTATTAGTTTCCTTAATTACAGTAATAAACTTTATTATTCTTCAAATGAATGTGGTTCCATATAAAAATATAGGTGATGTGATGTTTTACCAAATTTAATTCTCGTTACCGCAAATTATATTGGTCATTACTAAGATACTTTGTTTGTGAAGTTGTAATCTTTGTAACATTAAAAGTGTTTGAAGTATAAAGAACGATTCTTAATCATTTTTAACATTTCGAGCTTCCGCATCTACATATAAAAAAAAATTTCATCTTTCGAATAAAACACATACCTCTATTTTGGCTTAATCAAATTATTCTAATGACATTTGTTCGCCCTTTATAAGGTGATTTAGATTTAGCTCGTCTCAATTTCAAAGCATTATCGAAACCTCTACACGGGTAATCAACTCTACACAAAAGCATAAAGTGTAGAGTGTTGATCTGTCTCTTTTTTCTGTGCTCTTTCTTAATCTTCAGCTAGCCAACGGACTACCCCTTTATCCGTTAAAACTCTACTACCCTTCACAATCTCCGGCAGCATCTACTCTATCTGTTTGTCTATCCTCTGGTCATAAGTCATCAACTAACTTAAAAACACACAGTTCTTACAAATTAGTAACGCCAACCACCAAACCAGCTTACAACAGAACGCAACTAACCATGGTGGTACCATCATTCATCATTAATTACGCCGTCATTACCGCAGTCACGGGCCGCACCTGAAGCCCATTGTCTGATTCCATTAGCGTACGAAACTTTGGTAGCCACAGCTTCGAGGTCGATGGCATTAGTAACCTTTTTGTTTGGATTGGGTTGCCTGATGTGATGGTTTTAAGCCTTTTTGGACTTGTCTGAACGTTCTTTTTTTTTACTGCGAACCTGATGGTAAGCAGTGACGGAATCGTTGATGGTGAGGCGCACTATTTTATTAATAACCTTTTCACTCTAGCCTTGAAGACACCCAAATTATTAGCAGACGGAAAGATCGCAGCAGGCAAATTGTTCCAGTCCTTCGATGTACGCGATATTAACAATGAGGTGTAATGTTTACCCAGGACCTAGGTATTTACCAGATTTGGAATACTGGGTTATTTATAATTTGTATGTATAAATTAAGGATCATGTTTCTGTCTCTTAATCGGTTTTCCCGTCGTCGATACGATTCGTGATATCGGTCTCACTTGCCCTTTGTCACTGGTTTATTTCCATTAAGATTATCTTTTTGCAATCTCGCATCAGTCTCGTCTTCTTGTCTCTTTTGATTACTTTTTTAATCCCTGTCTTTTTACTTTTTTTCACAACGATTAATTTTATTATGCCCGCTGGATAACCTAACAAGAGTTATCTCTTTTTTGCCTTCATTTGCCAATAATTAGTACTCTATTGTCTAGATCCACCAATCCGCACTGGGCTCGTATGGTGGATTACGGCCTATTCCCTCTCCTAGAAAGGAGGCCCAGCAGTGGGAACATTATAACTTAAGTCTGATGCTATGCTGTGCTAATTAGTACTTGCACTTAGAAAATGTGTAAGTAATATAATATTAGTTGTGTCACAATTGGACTCTTTAGCTCGTACATCTATCAGAGGCAATTGGTTCAATATCTGAGTACAATGTCCAGCTGTTATCTCTCTGATATACGCAATAGGATGAACGTTACTGCGTCAAAAGGTCTGGAATTTATTTGAAGTGGATATAAATATTCCAGTTTTAAAGGGTGGAGATCATTAATCCTAAGATAGCCGTGATTTGATTGGGGAGCTAATTTCAGGTACAAATTATATATACAAAACCTTCCTCGTTAATTGTTTTTTTTTTTGTAAGTCAAAATCCTTTGCGTATTTTAGGAGGAATTAGCGGATAAATAAACAGACGTGGCGTTTGTTTTATACTAGGTTCTTAGTAAAGAAAACTGTCCTTCCAGAAGATTATGTTCTGTTGCTATTTTTAAGTACAATACAAGTTTATTCTACGAGTATTACGGACATGACGTGCTTGAGAATCGTACATACCAGGAAATCTTGGCATATTAGGAAGGACCCTATGCCCAGTAGTGGAAACAGCAGGTTTTTGGCTTTGTATCTGCTTTGTTTAAGTACTACTCTTTGCCTGCGAATTATTATGTTGGTACCTATAGTGTTTAAATTATTTAATTGGCTTCGGCCGATCGATTTAATTACATAAATAAATAAACAGACGCATTAACATCAGAATGACAATCTGACCTATTTTAATTATTCTTAGAACTACAAACATAATTATAAATAATTAAACTAACCAAGTAATATTACAACATTTATTATTTCTACAACTAATTCGAAACGTTATATATTTACAAACACGTGCGTTATGTGTAAAGCTAAAGCACGTGTTATGTATTGAATAACAATATTATAACACAGACGGCTGAAGAAAGCAAAAGCCATTCAAACGACATGTCATAACTGCCTTGTCTAGTGATGGGAAGGGGCGATATCGATAACTGACTTTTGTTTATTTTGTGAGTTTGTTTCTTTGTAATATTTTACTCGACATACCTATGACTTTATGTCATAGGAGTTAATGGGGTGAAAGGAATGGAAAAAAATGGAAGAGAATGAAAGAGAATGGAAGAAAAAATGTGTAGCGCCGACCTAAAGTAATGTGGGACAAGGGCAAGAAAAAGAGGAAGAAAAAGACTGTCGTGCAAAAGTGCCAAGTCGTACACAGCGAAATAACTATATTCTTCATTTAAGTCTAAGTTTCCTTGAGATTTTTCTAATGTTTCAAAAATAATTGGCGCACCAAAAAACCAATATCTAGTATTTCCCAAGAGCAGCAGCTATCTATCACTTTTGTCCTTACTTCTCAGCCGCTGCTAAAAGAAACGCCAAGGGAGTTGGGAGAGATGTGAGAAGCGTCTTTCACTAACTGATACCTACCCCCACCCATTTTTTATTGCTTCTCTACTACTTCAGCTGCCCTTTGTGTTCCAAAGTAACAGTAATGCTTTTAAACAATCCCGCAGCTCTGCCAAGCCTTGCAGGTATCGAATAAGCCTTGTCAATCAGTGATACTTTGTCCAAAAGATTGATCCGAATACGTGCTATGAGCCACGAGCTCCTACAGGTAATTGAATTAATATCTAACGATTTAAACTGCGTTTGATGTGTAAATGAATTCTAAAACACATTAGCATTAACATAAGCCGTTCTCATATCAATTACGTGACATATATCACCATTTACCGGTAATAAGCGATAATAGTAAACTATTAGTGAAGCATTTTATTATTTTGTAATTAAATACTAATTACTTTACGTAATCGTAGGTTGAGAGGGAAATAAATAATTTTTGTTACAACTACGATATCTAGAAATGAATACTGAGAAACTTACACCCGTATAAATTATATGTGAACTACAAAATTTGGTAAGCACAAAGAGCTGCGTGAACGTTCGAAAGTAACTCTTTTCGTGGCTTTAAAAGAAAATATAAGTGAAGACAGCTAAAGTTTAGTAAAAATCTAACACACCCTCTCGTGGCACCCAGAGCCGGAGAAGCTATTTGATGATTGGCTACCACAAAAAAGGCATAATATAAGCCCAATCAACCTATAATGTCCGCACTGCTAAAACACAACTGGTAACAGAGTAGTAATTATAACGCAAAGTATCCGGGACATTTTCAATTCTTCTGCTTTTCGTATCGATATACCCTATCTATATATTTTGTTCTCTGACCAGTATTCGGCAACCTGTACGGTTCTGTTATTGGCCTCGTATAGATCCTCAAAAGTGCAGATTGAAACATTTTCAATAAGTTCAATGACAATACATTCATAATCATGATAAGCTAAAATAATAAGTGGATCAAAAGTATTGACTTAACATAGATTACGCCCCGGCTTTAGCCGTGTTGTCATTGTATTTAACCTATTAAGTATAAGGTTAAATAGTACGCAAAATACTTATTTATCAAATAATACCGTGCTGATAAAATTATCTTAATCTGTGCATGTTTAAGATTAAGATAATTACGTATTCCTCGCGATCTCAAATAATAAATATAAGGACATACTCGTACACTACTATTCGAAACGCACAGGATCAGGACGTCTACTCTTTTTCTTCGAAATACGAAGGTTCGACCTAAATTTAGCATGTCACAAAAAGAAAAAATGGTTTTGGTACATAGATTATTCGGTATTTTAGCGTAAAACTGACGAAACACGCGATTTTCCTGGATGTCTACTTTCTTTCTTCGAAACTTCATATTTCGAAGAAAGAGAGTAGACATCTAGTCGTTGTGGCAACGCTTGGTCCCGAGGCTTACGTCCAGCAGTGGACGTCTTCCAGCCCGGATACCCTACGAGTCTAAATATGAGAATTAGAGGTAGTGCCTCAATTAAATTTTAAATGTTGAGGAAAAAAGTATTTTTAATTTGGCAATGTGCTTATCTTTTACCATGTGACTGTACTTATTTAATTACATATATCTAATCTATACGGATGCGGATAAATCAGAATAAATTAAATATTATTTTGATAAATCTACCTACCTGTACACGTAAATGGCAATGATAATGTTTTAAAATAATAGACATAATCAATGACCAAGGTTGAAATTTCCGCGTGCATAAAAATCCCTTACTAACGCCCGTTTTCAATAACCTACCGCAGTTTATAAATAGATAGCTATCTCCGATAAACAGTAAGATTCAGTTGTCAATGTCACAACTTTTGGTAAGAAATCGTACCGTCGGTAGGTTATAGGAAAGCAAGTAAGGGCAAAAGGAAAGATTTATTTATCTTTAGTAGCTGCAACTTTAGATAGGTAGCTTATTGAAAATGGGCGTAAAACAGTATCACTAACTTGAACACAACCATTATTTAAGTCGTTATCATTGCTATATCAATATTTATTTTATTTCTATATCCCAGCCCTATCAGATTGCATAAGAAATTACAGTACAAAAATGCACCCATTGTAGTGCTCACACGCAGGTTATTTTCTTGACTTACCTACAATAATAGTGGCTAACATAATGCATTACACAACACAACCATATTATATGGGACACTAGTAATATTGACCCGTACCAGGTTCTCAAGGGTGTGAAAATTATACACAAAAAATGTTCCTCATTTATTTTAATTTAGAAGTTAGTAGTTAAGCGGGTAAACAGAGAAAAAATGGCTACGTTTTATACTGCCGAAGTCTGTGTTTCCTGATAGCTACAACTTAGGGGTCTTTGAGTCAAGAGTATATATAAGTTACTTCTAAGCAAGCGTGCTTCAACGTCGACCATATTATCGCTTACCATCAGATGAGATAGTGGTCAAACGCGAGCCTATCAATAATTATAATAAAAAATACTATAAATGTTTTTTTTTAACGAAGTACGAGACAGAATACTTTTCTTATAGATTCTTTCATCTTATTTCAATTTTATTTATAAAATGTCCCACCCCATAGGAGTTAGGGTTAAACAGACAGATGTGAAAAGCGACTTTGTTTTATATTATTTAATTATTTTTATTAACGAAGTGCAAAAAATATTACCTACTTCACTCAAAGATTTGAACATCTTATTGGCTCTAGTTTATCGATATTATTCATAAAATATCCCAGCCCTATGCGTACGGAAGAAAAGCTGCAAGCTTTTGTGTAGAGCACGGACTTCGCGTCGGTCAATCGGCTTGCGCACAATGACCCAGTCCTGCATTGCACAACCTTTGTGCAACACCCGAGATTCTGTTTCTATATTATTGTACATACTCGTATAACTTATCTATACTAATATTATAAAGAGGTAAAATTTGTAAGTTTGTATGTAGCGAGTAATCTCTGGAACTACTGGTCCGATTTTAAAAATTCTTTCAGTGTTAGATAGCCCATTTATCGAGGAATGCTATAGGCTATATACCATTACGCTACGGCCCACGGGAGCGGAGCAGTAACGAAAAATGCGGGTGAAACCGCAGGGGACAGCTAGTCTAGTGTTAGATATATTTATGGAAATAAAGAAGATTTTTTTTGGGAAGTGTTTTTTTTTCTTTTCAGTTCTTTGGCTGATTTTACAAGTTGAAACCAAGTACATAAATGCAGAGTCCTGGAACGTTTTGCATCGAAGAAACAGGTGAGATGTGATCCATTTCATGCAATATAAATTTTACACGTTCTCATGACGGCAACTACAGGTTTTGTCTAGAAGTACATTTTAATCATAGTCTCGATCAAATTCGTTAGAAAAATAATAGTAAAGACGGGAAATAGTAAATAAGTATGGTTAACACTGGTAAATAGTATTAAGCAGTGTTGGCTTAGTGGTAACGGTCCCAACTAGCGGGTCGCGGGTTCGAACCCAGCCTGGTGCATTACTCTGAGCTTTGAGTAATTTATTTCATCACCTCTGTTCACAAAATGGCGAAGGAAAGCACCGTGAGGAAAACGGCATGTCCTAGAACCGAAAATTGGAAGACATGTGACAAGCCCAATCTCTCTTCTACAGACGATGCCTGTCTCCCAGCAGTGGGAACATTATTAAACTAATAGTGGTACATGATTTTAGTGGCGAGGAGGTCGTGGCTAGATAACAACAGCCGCACAGGTCGATCTTCAAGGTTAAGCTACGCTTGCCTAGGTTGGTCTGTGGATGGGTGACTATCTTAACATAACGAGTTTCCTCCGTGCCTCGGAAAGCACGTTAAGCCGTTGGTCCCGGCTGTCATTTGGAGATCTTTGGCAGTCGTTACGGATAGTCAGAAGCCAGTAAATCTGACTCCAGTCTTGCCATGAAGTACCGTGTTACCCCAGTTAATGGGTTGTGGAGGTCTGGTAGGCAGCCGCTCCTCGTAAAATACTGGTATTCAGCTAAATCCGGTTTGACTGGAAGCCGACCCCAATAAAGTTGGGAAAAGGCTAGGCAGATGATGATGATGAGTGGTACATGATTTTAGTCCCAACCCTACAGAACCGAAACGAAAGCGTCAATAATTCTGCGCAAACGCAAGCTCCATGTCAGTTACTTGAAACAGTTTGCCGTTACACAACCCTATGTAGCACATGGGAGATTCTACATAGATATGGAACATTTTGCACATTCTTTATGGGATAATAAAGATAAATGATGGCATTGCTAGCATACAAAATGTCATATTTCATAACTATTGCCCAAATATGACGAGAAATACTTTCAAATAACCGTGCAAAAAAATAATTGGGCACATAAGTGGATTAAGAATTTTATGGGGTGATGTTTTGAATGAGAAATATCTTGGTTTAGTTTCAAAACTTAGATAATTAAGTTATTGGCCAGCTGTCGTAACTTTTTTTTTTCTATAGCTGTGGGACTTAGGTTTTTATAACTCATAATTTTTATGACTAACTATAAAACTGATTTTGATAGCTTTTAAATTTTAATCGATTTCAAATAAGGCGTAAATCCGACGAATTGAAATCCTCCTTTCAATTCTTCGGATTTTTTTAAATTTACGCCGCCTATCTTTTTTAAACCACCTCATTTTTGGTTCGAAAGGGCTCTTCAAATTTTTAAGGCGCTATTGTAATGGTTTATATTTTATCCTACTCACGATAAAACTTGTAATAAATTATTTAGGTTAGTCGTGCACTCCAGTAAATCTGACTCCAGCCTTGCCATGAAGTACCGTGTTACCCCATTTAATGGGTTCTGGAGGTCTGGTAGGCAGCCGCTCCTCGTAAAATACTGGTATTCAGCTAAATTCGGCTTTACTGGAAGCCGACCCCAATATAGTTGGGAAAAGGCTAGGCAGATGATGATGAGTTGTGTACTCCTTAGGTACCACCACAGATGCCATAACAAGATTTAAAGTTCTACATAAGCGTGTTACTGATGCATGCAAATCACATATCGTCGGTATTATTTCAAAGAAATGCATGCACATCATACATATTGAACAGTTCCGAACTAAAGTAAAAAAGTTTTGCGTATGTTATGACTGTACCGGATGTTATGTATGCGTGTTCAGATTCCGATAGTTCGGAACTTCCGATTAATTTTGCACCTTCGATTCCGATTTTTAATCGAAACGACATAAGTCGGAGTTATAACAAGTTCACCACGCCTCCTTTCGATTACATAATCTTTAACCTTCATTTATATTTATTCGAGTTTTTGATTAGTTTTAGTATTTTCTGTTTCTGTCTTTGTTCTTTCCGCCTTCACTTTCGATTTCGATTCTGGTAGAACTGTTTCCGTTACATTCCTGGTTTATATTCCGTAACTGAACTACGTGGAATAATATCTTATGTTTACTTACAGTGTTTAGATTTTCTGCTGTTCTTCAGTGCCTGAAACAATAAAATAAATTATTAGGATATTTTTTATATAATATTTTCAAAACGAAGGTCGATTGCCATAGGAAATTTCTGAAATGGAAGTCTAGTCCTAGAAGGCAATGGGCCTGAAGGATATCGGTGTGATTTTTAGACAGTACCTAAAAGTTTTCACGCTCTCTCACGCTACCCTAGAGCGGAAGGGGTCATTGGATGATTTCCTAATAAAAAAAAAAACCACTTATAACGATAGTCAAAGATTTATAAATGAAAACTGGGATCAATGTCAAAATATGAGTACGTACCTACATATTTTAGTCCTTTTCCAGAAACGGAGAGATCACTAGATACCTATATGTTATGGGTGGTCGACCTCTACCAGACCAACCATAGCTTGCTTAACCTTGCCAGTTCGACCCCTGCGGTGGTTTTTACTAAGTCCCTAGTTCTTCAACCGCAAATTTTATGGCTGCAAAGTAAAAAGAACAGTCCACCCAAACCGCCCACAGGTCAACGTCCATCACTTCTACCTGATAAACAGCTGATCGTACACCTGCCTCCATTACGGCGCGTTTCCAATGACTCAGCGAAATGGGAGCACATTCATTACGCGTACAGCTAAGGAGTGGAACTCCTTACCGAAGACTAAGTTAGGCTAGGGATCTATAAGTCAACAGTGAATAAGTTACATCTAGGCAAGCGTGCTCCATCGTCGGCCACATCATCGCTTACCATCAGGCGAGATAGTGGTCAAACGCAAGCCTATCAATAATAAACAAACACGCGGAGTGCAGTGGAGAGGAGCAGACCATTATTTGGCCAATCACATTGCTCGAAATCTCCACTCCGTATCAGTGCGTTGTGGTTGTGTATGGACGACAAAACCGCCCGGGGGGCGCGGGGCTGCTACCCGGGATCACGCCCCGTACACACGCATTATAATAAATACTTATTTGATAAAAACCTTCTTGTGATAAAATTTATTTATTTACTATATTAAAAATACCCCGAATCCATTCCGCCCGTTCCACTTTTTACTGCTCTTCTCCGCCCATCTCCACTACAGTGGAAACACATCCTCGTGTCTCCTTTAAAAGAACACGAAACACGGTCTAAATGACCTTTAAGCTGACACCTGGATACAATGAACTTTCAACTTATTGTTTAACTACACAAAGAAATGGGAACTGAATATGTCAAGTGTGACACGACCTTTTGTCCGAAGAAAGTCAAGGCAAAAGTTTGTTGGGCTTTATTTTGATATGGTTTTGGGAAAAGATAACATGATATACTTATCGCATGGGAACTGGAAAGACGATTTTTAAGGGTGCACCCCCTTCAGCACGCATAGAATAGAATAGAATAAACTTTATTGTACACCAATCAACCTTATAAGGTTCCTACTGCTGAGAATGTCTTAGCTCTCAGTTCTTAGGGAGGACCCTAGAAGAAGGAAAATGGACTGTAATCTATGCGGGCCTAATGCGGGTTAGAGGTCGGGCACATGCCTTCGAATTTATCGTTCTAGGATATGTCGGTTTCCTCACAATATCTTCCGTCACCGTTTCGAAAGCATTGGTTCTGAAATAAATTACACAAAGCAAAGCAGGACTGAAGTTCTGAACGCGTGATGTACAACTTGTAAGGTTTCAATTCGTATATAACGAATGTTCAAACAATCTGAACTTTTTATTGTTAATAGGCTCGCGCTTACCCACTGTCTTAACTAACAGAAAGCGACGATATGGTAGACGATGGAGCGCGCTTGCCTAAAAGAAACCTACTCACTCTTGACTTAAAAAGATCCCCAGGTTTTAGCTATCAGGAATAGATTTGAATCACCATTTTTACCCAACTGACAAACAGGAAACAAATTCGATTAGTAACCCGAGATCGCGGAAACGATTGAAAACAAGCTAAAGCTTTAACAAAAGGCCTCCTGACGGGGATGTACCAACACTAAATACTCCATAACTAAAGTAAATAAACGCTCAAGAAGTCAATGAATCATCTAACAAAAATAATTATCATCTTCAGTTTTTTACTACTAAACGTATTGCAGATTTTTCTGTTTACTTCGATAATGGCAAATATTCTAAGAACTTAGTAGTCTTAGGTAATTAATAATTCGAAGCTTTACAACCTTAAGACTAGGAATCCCCGCACTGTAGGCTATACAAATTAAGCATATATATTATTTGAAGGCCACCAAAACAACGTTGAGGTTGTGTAATAGTATTTGACAAGCCTTCAAATACATATATATGCCCTTCTTTCCTGCTCAGCATGGTCAGGATGAGACGATGATGAGATCAGATGGCCGGAACCGTGAAGGAATTGATATCCTCAAGCCCCAGCTGTCGTCGAAGGGGACGAGTCTGCCCTAGCGAAGGAAGTAAAGGAGGGCGAAAGTCCATCCGTCCGTTAAGAAACAGGCCCAATTCCACGGCGTAAAGTGACCCAGATAACAGCAGCAAAGATATCAGCAAAACTGAAAAAGGCTAAGCAAATTGCTTGATACTAGGCAGTTGTAACAGCTGCGTATAATCCAAAAGAAAGAGAAGAGCCGAGACTCAAGTTCTGTAGCAGGTAATTAGAAATGTATATAGAGATACACTGATCCTGACGATACTTAATGACTGTGACCAGACCTTCTTCTTCTTCCTGCCCTTATCCCATATTGTTTGGGGTCGGCGTAACATACTTTTTTTTCTTCCATTCTCTCTTGTCACCCATCATGCTATCATCAACTCCCTTTTCTTTCATATCAGTCCTCACACAATCCATCCCTCGACATGTAAATTCATAACTGCTTCATTGCTGACTGTGACCAGACCATACGAGTAATAATAAGAAAAGAAGGAGAAAAGCAACACTATATCTGGTATGGTAGAAAACCAGGTGCCATTAGCAAAGATCGTCAACAAATATCGAGAGAAACATGCAGCACGTTTTAGTTTTGCACGTGCGAACGTTTAACCAAGATTTACAGATGTAACTGGGTTAAGTAAATTACAATATTATACCAACTATTGACGGTTCACATCCGAGCTATGATTGGAAACTGGTTTCTTTAAGTAGTTACAGGTTTATACAAGACTTAGGTTTACTGTCTACGGCCGCGTAGCTTCTAACGCGCGTATTCGTCTTATTACTCTTGGTGTACGTTTGCGTGGAAACCGGCATGTCCAAAACCCAAAAAGTCAGACATGTGACATCTACCAATCCGCACTGGGCCCACGTGGTGGACTATAACCTATTCCCTCTAGGGAAGAGGGAGGAGGCCTGAGTCCCAGCAATGAAAACATTACAAGGCCGATAATGCTAAAATGTACGCTTGCGTGAAGCTTGCATACAAAACTGTGAAATTCTGTCGACGAAGCAACAATGTTGTACCATCGTGTCGTGTCGTTGCAGCTTCGTTGACAGTTTCATACTTTTGTATGCACGCTTCACGCTGGCGTACACCTAGCGTATAATGACGAATACACGTCCGTGGACAGTAAGCCTGAGGCTTGGACCTTTTGACGGGGCCCACTAGGTCCGATATCAGCAAGGTCATCCAATGCATACTACCGCTTTAGCGAGGACTTTTTCTGACTAAAATCACACCAATATGCTTTAGTTAACCTTTGCTTTCTAGGACCGTTCTATCTCTTTCAGAAATGACCTAGGTTCATTAAGAATTTCTGAAACTGAAACACTGGCCCAGTTTTTTAAACATAACAAAGATGACTTCAAGCACACCTTCGTCAATGGCGAAGTATGCTGTCTACCTAAAAACGCAATAAGCAGAATAGTACACTGTATACCATTCATGTTCATTCGTTCTGAAATAACATAATAGACCATTGTTGTATTCGTATTCACCTTAGAAAACCTATTCCAACATTTTAACACAATGCTAGTAAATTGTCTATACTAATATTATAAAGAGGTAAAATTTGTAAGTTTGTATGTAGGGGGTAATCTCTGGAACTACTGGTCCGATTTGAAAAATTATTTCAGTGTTAGATAGCCCATTTATCGAGGAATGCTATAGGCTATATACCATCACGCTACGAGCCATGGGAGCGGAGCAGTAACGAAAAATGCGGGTGAAACCGCAAGGGATAGCTAGTATATTAATATACACATAGGTAGGTTTATGTGCGGTGAATGCAATCGCTTATACGGCAAGCTTTTGCAACCTGCGCTTGCACATGTCTGACCCCGTTGTGCACCGGCTGCTGTCCACTACAGTTATTTGTAGAGGTTGGGTAGTGTGTACTGGGCCTTAAGGAAGTAAGGATGCTAAAAGGTAAATGGTTAAAAGTAAAAATTTACCAAATTTCCGAGCTACATTGGTATAAGTATGTGTAAGTTAGTATAAGGGCTGAAAACCAGATAAAGAGTGTGAGATGATAATGATGATGAGGGAACTGCTGCCCATAGCAGGAGCTGTACACCAGCTGCCGGATGCCTCCGAAACACGTAAGGGTGGAATATTATTCTACCGGAGCAGGATGAGTAGGTACCGCTACCGACCACCGTAGGGCGGGTTTGCGGACGGCTTGGCAGGTGTCGGTCCTAACTGGTGTTTGTGAAAGGAGTTACTGAGCCCCTGCAATAAAGAGCAACTGAAGTAGGTTCTGGACAGTAAAAGTCTCACACTCCCTTCCGCTACAACCAGAGCAGGAGGTATTTGACGATATCCCACGAATAAAAAAACGAAGTCGCATCGCCATAGCGTCTAATGGTCCAATGATAGAACAGCTTGGCGAAATGATCGCGTACATCGAAGGCCTGGAAAAATTTGCCTGCTGTGGTTTTCCCGTCCGATTATAATTTGGTTGTCTTCAAGGCTAGAGTGAATAGGCTCTTAATAAACAAGTGCGCCTCACCATCGACGATTGCATCACTGCTTACCATCAGGTGGGATCGCAGTCAAGCACTAGTTTATAACAATAAAAAAAAACTGATGCTGATGATTAAACACGGTTATTCCCTCTGCAATCGATACGAGGCATAGTGACCCATAGAAACCTACGAAGCTATTTATATTTGTATCCATTCAACCTTCAAATACAAATATAACTTTCTTTAAAATGTAAAAAAACGATTGACAACACAAGAACCTTGACATTTACTGCATGCAACGCGCATAATTCACCCTAATTATATAGCCAAAACTGGAATGAAGTCCAAAAATAGCTGTTACCCAACCAAATCTATTAATAAACTTAATAAGCATTATAAATCTGTAATATAGTTAAGTTCGCCAGAAGGCCATGCAAGAGCGCAGACATTACGCCATGCTTGCCACACTGGCTGGCCACGACGCGGACGGCGTGTTGGCACATTGGCCACATATTTTGAGGTATAGCTAGGAAGGCGATTGAGGGTATGGGAACGGCGGTTCATCTATTAGCCCATCCTTAAATAGCTGAGTATTGCAACAGTGTATCTGGTTGCAAGGTATTGATTTACGAGTAAGTGCCTCATAGACAGATGTACCGTATATATTATGTTTTAGTAATCCGATAGGTTACTAAAATATAATATAATTATACTATTAATTTCATTTTCTACATACTTTAAAGTGGTGTCTTTAAAGTTTAAAGTATGTAGAAAATGAAATTAAGAGTGTCCAAAGTGTCCCTACCCGGTCCTCTAAAGTGCAGATGCACTTTGAAATTGGAGGACCTAACAAATGCCACTGACGCCGCTGTAAACGTGGCAGCATATTGGGCCTCTAAACTTTGAGAGAACGAAAACTATCGACTCTAGAAGAAGAATGTCTTAACTAGAAACCAATAAGGCACACCACTTTAAAGTATCTAGAAAATTAAACATTGAATACACGTACGGTAGGAATAAAAAACGAACCGAATATTAAAACAACATTAAGCATTGAAATTAGTGTTTAATAACTTGTTATCAGTAATTGTCTGTAAGATTTACAATAACAAGAAAAAGCATAATTATGTCTTCAAGAAACCGGTATGCTTACATAATCCATATACTATAATATAATATATTATAATATATATATAATATTATAAATGCGAAAGTAGTCCTGTCTGTCTGTAACACTTTCACGATTAAACTACTGATCCGATTTTGGCCACCGATGTTATTTTTTCGTCCATGTCTAGCTGTCCTACGTATTAAAACCTGACCTAATTTAATCCTCACCAAAATCATTAAACGTAAACTAAACATTACTGGGAAAGGAACACATTTGATTTTCCTGGAGTTTTGCCGCCGTCACCGCATCCGTTGAGATATCCGTTGAATAAGATTTCAACATGCAAATATTTATTTTCATGTAATAAAATTAAACTAGGTTTATAAGTTCTGCGGTTGATCTAATTAGAAATAATTTTATTAAATACTGTAGCCTGCTATAATAAAAATAATGTATAATAAATAATTATTTCTTCCAGCCACTTGATAATAATGGCAATAACATAATGGATATAATTACTGTAACTATCGTAATAGTTTGCGTCACAGTAAATGAAGAAATATGTAAAGAATACAAAATGCTAGTAACAACAGTTGAGTTAAATAATAAGACAGATGCAACAAGCAAAACCGATAATGCCTGAGGCAATCCAACAGAATTGCTAATCAAAACTACCTTTTGTTACAAAAACAGGTCAAGAGACAAATATAATGGGTATTTGTTTACTAACTCTGACAAAATTCTCTAGTCTGTAAGAATAACCAACATTATGCTAGGTAAAGAAACTGTAAGAAAACAAAGAAGAAGCAAAGTTGCAGTTTCAACTTTGATTTTTTTTTATACTAGAGGTAACCAAGAAATCCATTTTTGTAACTCCACATATCCAAAATATTTTAAGGGATGTGTGGAGTGATAAAGTGAATCAATAGGAATTAGAAACTGGTGCCAGAGACTGGAAAGTACAAAGGGAAACGTTTGTCTTGGTACGGTCATGAAAAGACCCTCTTCTTTACATGACCGTGCCAAAACAAACGATTCTCGATGTAATGCATGTTACTTAAACAGACTTACAGACTCATAATTGTTTCTCTTCTGATATATACATATGGATAGAACAAAAACGGGAAGGTGGCCAAAGAGATCGATGGATTGTGTGAAAACTGAAACGAGAAAAAAGAAAGTGATTGACAGTGTGACCGTTTACAAGATCGAATAGAAGAAACAAAGCAGTGTAACATGAAACACGAGTAAATTGGGAAAAGATGAAGAAGTCGGTAATAAGCTAGCTGTTAGAGGATTGGTAAAGATGGTAACGTTAATGTTAGGAAAATTCCTACAAACAAAAACCAACTGTTTGCATACTGTCAACTGTGTCTAAACATAATAGTCAATAATAACACAACACCACAGACGCAACTTCTGTTTACCTATCGCGACATATGACTTATGAGTAAATACTAGTGACTACGAAATAGTGAAATAGCCCTTCACTGTACTAATGTTCTATCGATTCGAATGCTTCTGTTTGTTCTAAGTTTTGTATGTTGATAAAGCACTTGTTTTATGTATTTATAGGTAGACCTACGTGAGCTGCCTACTTCGTATTTTATTTCCGAAGTTATCTTGGTTACTTCCTTTCTCGCTTGGTTTTATTTCCTATATCCTATCTACTTTTCTCGACTTATTACATATCTCGCAAATAAAAAAAATAATGATTTACGATAATAACTTGAAAAATTTAACTTACGAGTAAATGCGTCTGAGAATGCAAATACTTTAAAACTAAAATAGACTATAAATGATCTGTGTATTTACCGAATGTATTAATGCTTCTTTTTGCAAAACTATCTCTTTCGCGTTTATAAGATTTTCACTCTGAGGTGACAATAAGTTTCTATAAGTACATTTTTTTTAGTTAGTTTATCCTTATTTATCTTTCGTATTCTTTCTCTTTAATTCCAAAGTGCTCATTTTCTTGCCCTTGTCCTACGCTGCTTAAGATCAGCGCTACACCCTTTTTTCTTTAATTGTGTCCTGTCCGTTTACGTCAGTTCCAAAGCGTTGTAGTTCACAGATCTGCCATTAAGTACAGGTAAATGTTTCGATTCAAAGTTTTCATCACAAAATCGTAAGACTAATCTACAGTAAATATCTAAATACTTTAGCCTGTAGCACTAATAGTACACCTGCTTCCTGCCAAGTATCTCTAAGCTCAATCACTCTTAGGTACCCCAAGGGACTGACCGCTCACCATTCACCATTGCTCAACCATTTTGTCCACAGGATATATAAATATTTATACCTTTATATCTTAAAGTTTAGAAGCCAGGCTATTTCACAAACTGTTTAATAATTCAGGAGTATTGCTTCTAGTTTCCGAGCGAGTGTTGTGGGTACTTCCTTTCATAATATTATCCACGTTAGTATAGAGATGGTGCAATGTGATGCAGGTTTTGCGATAATGTAGGAAACAAACGAAGTGTTTGTTATTGAAGACTGTAAAATGGATGTATTTGTTCTATTTTGAGGGATAGGCAATATACCTACAATAGTTTCAATACCACATATTGAAGCAGATAATCAAATTATTTGGTAAGGAGAAAGATGAATAATCTCTCAACATTCGTTACTTTTCTAAAAACAAATGCCTTTTTTATAGGCTTAGGTTTAGGCCTATATCTCAACATGGTAAGCGACGATGTGGTTGAATATCAAACACATTTGCCTAGAAGTAACCTATTCACTCTTGACTTAAAAACTCTCAGGATGTGCTCAGACAGACTCCGTCCGGCAGAAAATTTCCTTTCTTAACTGTACGAAAGGTGAAAGTATTCCCAAAACGTTTTCTGTGCGTGGGTGTGATATCAACCATGTACTGGTGTCACCGAATTATTCGCCGTGTGTCTTATGGGCTTGGTTTTTTTAAATGATATAAACTGAATGGTAAACAAAAGATTGGTCAAACACTCCACAAAATGTAACCGATAAAAAACCGTCAGGTTAAAGACTCAGCGATGTTGTTAAATGTGCTCGAAGTTGTTATAACTCCAAAATTTTCTAAAAACCAATCATCATCAGAACAGCCTACACATGCCTAAGTTTGATGCGTACAAATCGTTTGTTTAAACTAAGCTAGATTTACCAAGTTCAATGTTAATTGCATTGCAAATACGGCAATTTGTTTAATGGTTATACCGATTTTTTCCGTGTCAACATTATCAATACTTCTTACTTATCGTGGAAATATGGAAATAGTGCAAAGGTTACGTAGATTGTGTATTACAAGAGATAACGAAGTACACTTGCACTCATACAATATTGTATTGGGTTACTATAGCTTCTACCAGCTGCTTCGCTCTCGTCATCGCGTGAAAATACAACCTTGATCGCCAGTTTTATCTCCTTAGGGGTGCAAAAGAACCCTAGGGCCCTGAAACGCAGGCAAAGAAGGAACAGGATCGGGTTGTAGTAAGTATAAGTCTGACACGTCCTCTCGTTCCATTTAAGAGAGGGAGAAGTCATTGGATGATTTTCAAACTATTTTTGGTTACATCGGGTGAATTGCGTAAAATTCCTTTTTTAGTGGCTTGGCTCTCTTCTTAGCCTACGTTTTAAAAGTTGGAGACATCATTGTTTTCATTTTCCATTTGTTTTAAAAATTCTGACTTACATTAATCACACACTAATTAGTCAATAGATTACTTAATCGAAGTGTCAACAAAGTACACAACACATACAATTTTTTTTAATGTGAATTTGGTGAATGAATTGCCTAAGTTTGAATGTGAATATAAATAATGCATGACTATCGACATACATAAATGTACTATGCATGACATTCTAAAAATAGACTTGAACTTAAAAATTCTTTCTTTCGCAATCGGAAACATGCCTACACATATGTAGATACTTAGAATTGCAGTTTGCTCAACCGGTGGAACAGAATATGTAAATAATTGTGCTTCATTGAGTGGCAACACTGAAATGTACGATCGTTGCCTCTAGGCAGTAAAACTTGTGAGACCGTGATGGTACAGAAGGAGGCCGCTGAGCGGGGTCTCTGTCCGCCCAGTGAGTGACTTCGGGAAGGACGGTGGCACAGTGATCACGTGCTGCCGTGCACAACAAGGAACAGGGGAGACCCTTCAAGGTCTACTCAGGGATGTGCCCTTACAGGCGTTGTACAGGTGGGGTTCCGGGGTGGTCTTTTAAGAGGTCACGAGGCCCTCTCAGTCAGGGGTGGTTTTATTGAGGTAAGAATCCCACACTCCCTGGTATTTTTCCCCAAAGTCCAGGCGCCTTG
Source organism: Mythimna separata (assembly GCA_030763345.1). NCBI lineage: Eukaryota > Metazoa > Arthropoda > Insecta > Lepidoptera > Noctuidae > Mythimna > Mythimna separata. The sequence continues at coordinate 13,842,956 of CM061192.1, forward strand.
TGAAGGTTTTCCCCCGACAACAAGAAAAATGCAGTAAAACTTGCTGTCATATTGGTGACAATTTTAACGAATACTGCCTTCTTGGTCTCGAGGTAGTACGAGTGCGGACCGTGAGGTCCAAGGTTCGAGTCAAGCACTAGTTTATAAAATAAAAAGAAAAGATTTCATAGAAACTGGCATCACTTTTTAGTACCAAAAAAAGTCAAGACAAAAAATTCAAGGTCTCCAATTTGAGAGTGCAAGATTGCGCAACATAGATTAGAATTTTTAAAGTTGAAATAGCGGTTTGAAACATAACAGCATACAATTAAAATATAGTCACGTACGCCATTTCTAATAATAGTATCAAATTATGTGAATACACTAGTTCAGCTAAGACCAAAATAGTTTTAGCATTTTCGGTTATGATGCTTCCTGATCAAGTTTTAATTCTAGCTTAATACATGGCTGAATATAAACATATAGCATTGTTAATATTGTTATACACTAGTGCTTGATTGCGATCCCACCTGCTGGTAAGCATTGATGCAATCGTCGACGGTGAGGCGCACTAGTTTATTAAGAGCCTATTCACTCTAGCCTTGAAGACACGCAAATTATTACATTGCTCGTAGAAGAGATGGTCGATGGGGACGGAAGGTTCTAGAGTGGCGACCACGTACCGGAAGACGCAGCGTTGGAAGGCCTCCCACAAGGTGGACCGACGACCTGGCGAGGTTCGCAGGATTCCGATGGATGCGAGACGCACAGGACCGGTCGCTGTGGCGACGCTTGGAGGAGGCCTATGTCCAGCAGTGGACGTCTTTCGACTGAGATGACAATTGACTGAGACATCGGTGAACTTACAACAATACCTAGAACCGAACATAGAAATTAAAATTTTAACAAACTCCAAAAAGGAGCCTCCTGATTTTTGATGTCGGTTAAAAATTAGGAAGATGGATGAAACATTGATTCAAGACTAGAGCGCGTCTAATGAAAGCGCGACCTGGAGTTTTTTTTTAAATTTAATTGGCAACATTATTCAGCTGCAATTGTAGGGAATAAAAAAAATTGTGAAGTGTCAGGACAAGATTCTCCTACTAGTCAGTAATACCACATACAAAATTGGATTTAACCTCTTTTTCTCAGGTCGCGCTTTCATTAGACGGACTACCTATAATCATCACAATTACTTGCAAAAATCTTTTACTTTTAAAACCGCAAAACTTCTTACACAAATTGACACGAACATCGCACTTAGCATCCATATTGATCTTAAGTATGATACTGAAGTGAAACTTTAGAGAGAGGCGCTAATAAGTGTTAGACTAACCGACATTTCTCCTAGAAAGTGGTTTCTACAGAACCGGTGGAACTGGTGTCTACGGCCTTGGGATTATTATAAATATTATTGGAATTACTCAATGTGGGTAGTTCGTAATCTCTCGTGACATTTGACATGTAAGCTTGTGCACCACGACTGTGTTAAAAATAGCTTATGTACGCAATAGCCTTCGCCTAGAAGGTCAATTATGGTTATGGTTCCGTACTCAAAGGGTGAAACGGGACCTTATTACTAAGACTCTGCTGTGCGTCCGTCTGTCTGTGTGTCACCAGGCTGTATCGCATGATCCATGATAGTTAGACAGTTGAAATTTCAGATACAGACAGCTGATGTAAGAGTTTTTCTTTAACAACAAATATTAAATAACGGAATAAAATAAATATTTAAGAATTTAAGGCTCCCATACAACTAACATGATTTTTTTTTGCCGATTTTTGGTATGGACGGTAAGGAACCCTTCGTCTGCGAGTCCTATTCGCACTTGACCAGTGTTTTTTTTTTCTTTTTCTATGATGTATTTTTAGTTTATAATACGATTGTGTGCAGGTTTTTATTTTGTTTGTGCTCATCTATTATCAACTCATTTATTAGCTGTACATGTGGAATATGTTCAATTCATTTTTATTTTGACTTTTTTTCATCTATGATTTTTCATTACGATTTCGAATTCCACAATAGAGCGCGAAAACCAACTCTTACAAACAATTTTATATCGGTTAAGGATTAAAACAAATCTGTAATGTCATTAGCGGTTTAATACACGAACTCATTATCTAATAATAGGCTAGTCTATTAGATTAGTGTCACGAGCCTATTAAGATAATCGGGGTTAAGCAAGACTATACTAAATCTAATCTCCATTGAGTCTGTTTAGATGTGGAATGGTAGGAAGTGTCAATTGTAATTTAGATGTCAATAGGCTCTACCACGAGGTCTTACCGCGATCCATTTACGACTGACGACCTAACTTGAACTGTTAAATGGATAGAGTTATAATAGGGTCAGTTCACACCGAGACTCGACGCGACGGCGACGCGACGATGCAGGAAGAGGCCCGTGATTTCACGCTGCGCCGCGCGGCGTCACGAGGCGAAGCGCTGCATGAAGCAACCTAAATTCTCACAATAAAATGTGTATCTTTTCGTGTAGTAAATAAAGTTCTATTTTGAGTCACTCCATTAAAATGTGCATGCAGCGTCGCGTCGACGCGTTACGGTGTGAGCTGACCCCAAGGCGTATAGCTCCACCCCTCTTTCTCACTCGCACGCTTGACCGTTTCGTGTAAAACGAATCTTACAACGTTGAAAGTTCCAACGTTGCATAATATAGAAATGAAAGAAGTATTGAAACAAACCCTAACTTTTCTTGTTTCTAAAAAACTTAACTGGTCACCATCAATCTTCCGTACTGACATAGCATTGCAAAAAAGCTATCGATGAAAAAAACAAGACAAAAAACTACTCAAGGAACAGTTTATAGTCAGGTCTAAAGTCTCAAGGTCTATAACCTAGGTAACGGATGTCAACCAGTTTTAGTTGACAAGTTAAATATCAAAATATCATAATCTAGCGATTCTTCCTAGCTTGGTATGGTTATTATTATTATTTACAGATCTTTGAAGTTTTTTGGCTTTTCTCTGCTATAATCTGCTTTGCATGCACATTCAAAATTTCTTCAATTCTAAATTGTTTATTGTACAGCATAACAACATAATTATGTAATTATAATATTATAAGTGCAGTTCAGAAACATTGGCGAAGTTAACTCAAAGTTGAATTTTCTGCCAGCAAACCATTGTCCTCATGAATCACTGTATCTATCTAGGGGTCTTCAAGTCAAGAGTGAATATGTTACTTCTGGACAAGCATCCTTCATCGTCGACCACATCATCAGGTGAGGTAGTGGTCAAGCGTGAGCCTATAGATTAATAATAAAAAATATATAAAATAGAATAGAATAAACTTTAATGTATACCAAAATAGTTACAAAACTTTTACACAAACTTAAATCTATGGATACAATAGCGGCTAATCTACCAGGCCACAGTTCGCGTGCAGTTCAGTTCAGTAATTTTAGAGTTTACCCCGAACAGACAGATAGACGCGGTGAGATACTTTTGTTCTATAATATGTAAGGAAGTTCGTACTACAGACAAGCGGTAAACGGTTTTAACAACTAGAAGTTCATTACCTCTACACATAGGTTTACTTTCTATTCAATAGTTTGCTAGAAAATACTTTCTTTACTTTGTGTGCTTTTCGTTAAGTGTCAGTCAAGACGCGGCTTTCGACAACCGTAAGTAAAAGTCTACAAACTGACTAAGATTATGTAAACGAAATTTTGAAAAAAAAAAAAGAGAAACCAGGAATAAAGCCTCACATACACTCGGGAAGCTAGAAATATCCGCAGAATCATAGGGAGCCCAGCAAGGCGGAAGCCTACTGGGGCTATGGGTTGGTTTCCGAAAAGAAAATCCGGGGTCCTGAAACGCAAGGTATGTTCGCTCCTTACCAGGACCTACCGATTGTAGAAGTCTAGGAGCACTTAAAAAGTCATGAACGATATTATAATGACAAACACCGTTAAATCCAAGGCCTAAAGAAAGTTAATATGGCCCCTGCCACAAAACCATTTAAAACCGGAGGAAATCGTTCTGGTTGACAAACACAAGCAAGCAACTAACTGTGACCGACCGGGTAATGGCAGTTTTTCGGGCCATTACGCACCTCTACTGTAAGGCTTTGTCTGTTTTTGTGGAGTTTCTTTCTTTGTTCATGGCTACTAAAAGTTTGTTAAGAAATGAATGATGAAAACTTCAGAATAAGTTATTGATTTATCTGACGTGTCTTAGAACCTTTTGATGTATGCTTAGAACCAAAAGTTCGACGTCATGTGACATCTACCATCCGTACTGTGCTCGCATAGTGGATTATGGCCCATACACCCTCCCCTAGAGAGGAGGTTTTAGTAGAAGTAGGAGGATGGAGGATTGGAATAAGGATGATTATGCTTATGCTTATTGATTTATCGAGGCTGAGTGAGACTAAATGATAAGAAGTTGAAGGGCATGAAAAGTGCTGCCCCAAAGCAGTGTTAAAAATATCGTACTGCGATTCTAAAAACCCGGCGCACCCAAGACGGCTAGCCATGACGACGCAATCTCAAATTCAACTATGAATAGGTACAAAAGCTTGCGATGATGAAGGATGAGAAGACCTTTCTAGATGCTAATTAAGAAGACACATTTAAGTCTGTCCGCCATTTATACACTAAGTAAACAAAACTACAGCAAAGCAAACAAAGCCGTAAACAAATTTAAGCAGAAAAAGATTTTTTTGGTGAAAATTTTTCATATCGTCGTCTAAAAGTGTTAAACTGCTAACTCCCTTTTAGCTAGAAGGGAGTTAGCAGTTTAACACTTTTAGACGACGATATGGGTTCTCCCGCTCTGCGTGCAGAACCCTCCCGTGCACCCTTTGCGTTCCAGGGAGACGGTTACTGTTCCGAAATATCCTGCAGCTCTGGCCATCTAGAAAATCACCTCCAACTGGCAAAAAACCTACAACTCCTGATAGCGTTGTTCTAATTCAGAAGCCGTTATCTCCATCTGTATTAGCTTAGCATCTGGCATGCCTTCCGCCTATACAACACATCCTGTGTGTACTCTATGAGTCAAGTACTAAGTATACTATTTACTATGAGCAAACCTATTTGTATGTCTGTTTGATCATAATTAATGGCACTTAGCTTGATGATCCTTTAAGTTGCAACACTTGCGGACTGGAGTGGAAGGTAATTAAGTTTGTTTGAATAGGATGTTGATTATTTATCGCTTGAGAGATCAGGTAGACGACATACTGTTAGCTAAGTCGAGGTCGTAAAACGACTTGATATTTTTCATTGTTTTATTATGGATAGGCTAGTTTTTAACCATTATCTCACCTGATGGTAAGCTATGATGTGGCCGATGATGGAGCAGGGAATTCCATTCCTTAAATGTACACGCAAGGAATGTGGTCTCAAAACGTTTTGTGCATGCTGGAATCTGGATATCCCTCCCGAATGGTGGGATGGCTGCACCGGTGGTGGATCGGAGTACGTCTGATGGTTCGTTCCGATGTTCTTTTTAAGGTGGAAAATCATCAAAATGGTTTCTCCCGCTCTGAGCAAATCGGGGTCCAATTCAAAATGGACAAGTAAAACGACGTCCCGGTTAAGGGAGGGTAGGAAGAAGATGATGATTCAACAACAATAAAACAAAACTGCTTAAAATGGTGCTTCTGTACAAAACATGAGCCACACGTAGGAGTGCCCTAAGTGCCCAAACACCTGCACTTTGGAGGATTTGATGAGTGTCACCGATGCTGCAATTAGCGTGGCTACCTACTGGGCCCAAAACAATAAACCATTTTCAGCATCTATGCTTTACGACTCGACCGATTTCCGTACAGCCAACGTGATACAAGAAGAAACCATAATGAATCGATGGCATGAGATAGCGTGCAGCTCATCATGCTGCATGGCGTTTAATACCATGACAGACAACATCAGCCCATCACACGATACACGGCGATTTGCACGCCATCGGCACAGCCGTAATACGTTTACAAGTAATTTAGAACGTGCAGTATATTAAGTTTATTGCACTATTTGATGCTAGAGGCTTCGCCCGTGTAGACAATTGTCTCAAAGGAATGTTTCCTTGACACTAGGGTACTTTTTATCTTAGGAGTACATACATCATCATCAGCCTAGCCTTTTCCCAACTATATTGGGGTCGGCTTCCAGTCAAGCCGGATTTAGCTGAATACCAGTATTTTACGAGGAGCGGCTGCCTACCAGACCTCCACAACCCATTAACTGGGGTAACACGGTACTTCATGGCAAGACTGGATCTTAGGAGTACATACACCCGAGATAAATAGCTATGCTATGTGCTATTCCAAGATATGGTCTACTAAGTGTCATGAAAATGCGAAATACATACATTTTATATGGCAAATAACTAGAGCTACACCACCACATTTATTCGTCTAATGTAGTTTTCCCGCTTCATTCTTTTAGTTTTTTATATTGTTGGTTTTTTTAGGTAGGAAATCAACTTTCACACAACCCACAGCCCGAGTCCTACAAACTTGTCCTACAAAAGTCCAGTACGCCTACGGTGTCTGTAAATCGGGATCAGGATCCCGGCAGCTGAGGCGTGAGGGCCTTTCCCACACGCATATAGTCGCCTCCTCCGCTAGCATTACTGCTTCGCAGAAGAAGTACACCATTCCTCCTCCATGTGTGCTACCTGCTCGCCCTCTGCTCCGCCCAAGCGAAGCACACCTCCACCGTGTCCTCGAGGATTGTTAGTAAGTTACTAAACGAATAGTACATTGAAAAGCATGTTGTACCTTCCACTAACATGCCCGCTCCGGAACTCAGAGTTGCATGCCATCGATACAGGCACCACGCGTCGTGGAGTATTTAGCACACGCACGATAACAAGCAACAGTTACTTAATAATATATTTCACTAATTTAAATTTATAAATAACGTTTCTTCTTCACTAAGATTTAACTACCGGTAAAACGGGGTTAATAGGAACAAAAATGTGAAGGATATTTTCTGGTTACTTAAACGGTTTTCCCAGAATTTAAGTACTCTTATTTATTCATTAATTATAATAAAAGTCGATGTTAAGATACAAATTCGTATAAAATATTTAACCAAAGTAAAAATCCTAATCAAAGTTATGTTCCTATTCACCCCTGCATTCCAATTCACCCCATTTTACGGTACCTAGTTTTCGCAAGTGTTTAAATGTATGAATTTATTGATACGCAAATTAATTTTCTTCGCAAACCGTACTTTCCAAGTAATATTAAAACTTTGACAGATAGAGGTTATTGACATTCCTATTCTTATTTGAATCGCATTGCACCTTCCGCTAATGTGCCCGCTCCGGAACTCAGAGTTGCATGCCATCGATACAGGCACCACGCGTCGGGGAGTATTTAGGACACGCACGATAACAAGCAACACTTGCTTATTAATGTCTTTCTCAAGGTTCCACTTAATTGGCAGTTTAATATTAGTTTTGTAATGCAGTATTTGTATAAATAATGTTAACTCAAGCTTTGTATGAAGAAAACTACAGTTCGTAAGCAGTACGACTAAACGCACCGCTTCGTCACCGCACCAGGCCGCCCAAAATCGCATAAGTGAAAGTGTCCAAAGTCCTATATATCGTTTATATTTTGTGGAAAATATGTCAATAAGTAGCGAAATCATGATGATTTTCATCTTTCATCCGGGATTGTCATTATTAGTTTAAAAAATAAAACTACATAACAAAAGTTTTTATTGAGGATAGTTTTAGAAAATAGTTTTTTTTAAAACTACCCTCAATGGCCTCAATATACAGTTTAAGGAATGTTTACATTTTGATGAAAACATTATCGCATATGAAGTCGCTGGCAATATGCTAGTACTTAAGTATTAGTACAGAATTATAGATGCACTTACGAGTTACGACATACAATTCTTGGAGACTGCAACATTAAGCAGTGAAGGTCGAAATTAAATTCTCTTGTCTATATTTAGAAAAATAATTTCATAACATCACTATTTATAAGCTTATGCAAAAATATATCTCATAAATGAAAACGCTATAAGTAGCGACCTTTACATATTATATGCAAAAAATGTGGCCTTGCATACAAAATACAAATACATACATATAATGAATATTACTGTGTCCTTTTTTGTGTAAATACAATGTCTATTATTGAGTATATGAGAACAGAAACATAATAGCGACAAACCATTGTTTTATTGATACAATTATCAAAAAATCATGGAGTGATTTTTTTTTAGTTGATTGTGTATTGAACCAAATGATCAAGTGATTTAAATAGGTACGTTTCAATTCAATTCAATCAATTAATCATTTATTTATTGTGTAAATGTTTTACAGGTACAAAACAGAGTTTTTTTTATAAATATATAAAAATTAGTGCAATCCCTCCAGCCTAATGGTAAGCAGTGATACAATCGTTGATGATAAACGTACTAGTTTATTAAGAGCCTATTCACTCTAGCCTTGAAGACACCCAAATTATAAACAGATAGGAAGACCGCAGCAGGTAGATTCTTCTAGTCCTTCAATGTACGCGGTATAAACAACGAGGCAAAACGCTTAGTCCGGACCCTACCGGTTTCAACAACGTAAGGGCGGATACCCGCCGTATGTTGGAAGGTGTAAAGAAGTAGGTCTAGGTAATTCCTAATGAGAAGCAACGTTTTAAAAAAATCCTATAGCAAGATCAAAAGCATATAAATCAAATACACTTTATGCAGTTTTTGTTTTATTACGATACTTAATTATTTTGAAACAATGTAAACAAGGTAATTATTTATAGTATAATATTTAATTGTGGTTTAGTCAACAATGTATTGATTGACCTTTAAACTACAAGTTAATGTTGTAAATAATAGAGATCAGTGCGCTAGTCAGAAGCCAGTAAATCTGACTCCAGTCTTGCCATGAAGTACCGTGTTACCCCAGTTAATGGGTTGTGGAGGTCTGGTAGGCAGCCGCTCCTCGTAAAATACTAGTATTCAGCTAAACCTGGCTAGACTGTAAGCCGACCCCAATATAGTTGGGGAAAGGCTAGGCAGATGAGTGCACTGAGTGCGAGTTGTTTTAACGTTAACGCAATCGAAAAGTTTACCGGGTTCAGGGTTCTGTTTGGTTGAGAGTAGCAGAAGAGTCAGGAGTCACTGAGTCGTGAGTAACTCTAATTTGGTGACATTGAATAATAGGTAACTGCCCCGACTTGCAAGGTCGCGAGTTCAAACCCAGCCAGGCGCATCATTTTGTGTAATTTATTTCATCACCGCTGCTCTCAAAACGGTGAAGGAAAACATCGTGAGGAAAGGAGGCATGTCCTAGAACCAAAAATTCGAAGACATGTGACATCCACCAATCCGCACTGGGCCCGCGTGGTGGATTACTGCCCACTCCTTCTCCTAGAGAGGAGGCCTGAGTCCCAGCAGTGGGAACATTACAAGGCCGATAATGCTAATGCTAAATGAATAAATGGACGAAAGAATAGTGTTTTATGCCACGATAATTTAATTTGACATTTCCTTCTGGACCAATATCTTTAAATCTATTTGACTGTATTTCATTGCGGCGCAATCCACCGTTGAAATCGGACGCGCCTGCACTGTACGCGATAATTATTATTTAATTGACGCCGAACGCGGCAAGTGCCGCTGCCACGATGCGTTCGGAAGAACTTGTGGCGAACGAGGTCCTGGCATTCCTGCAGTATCAGCTGGATGTCATGGACGAGGTCAGTGTGACCCAGATCTGCACGTCAAACTTCAAAGAAGAGGAGATTCGCAGGGCAAAAACACTGCTGTTCGAGTCGCTATCCATGGGTGACCGAATGCCGTCCCGTAGGAGGGATGAAAAAGGAGAGAGGAGTCTCCAAGACATCATCAAGGTGTTGAAGGAGACCGACCCGGACGACGTGCCGACTTTCGTGGCGAAGGATTTGCGCAAGCTGCCCCCCGTCACATTCGACCACGTCGACGTCACCAGACTGCTGCGGGACATCACAACCCTGAGATCAAGTCTGGTCGAGATGCAGTTGAAATTGGAAGCATCGCAATCCACCATCAGTGATCTACGTACCGAGGTAGCAGATTTACGCAATACGGTATGTAGGTCACACGAGCTGCCTGCCAACGTCAACGCAAGTCACGGCGCGTTCAATGCATCGCAGCTGAGTTTCGAGTCAGCAAAATTGGACTCGTCGCCGGCCGCCGTCACTGCAAGCGGTGCACACGCGCGCCCCGCCCTCCCCGCGCCCCCCATCGCTGAGGCGCCGAAGCAAGTGAGTGCGTCACGTGCGTACTCTGCCGCCGTTATTGCTACTCCAGCAAAAAAGCAGCGGCCAAAACAAGTGAGGGGTACCCAAGGGCCCTCCGATATAGTTCGAAGCTTGTTACCTGCGGCGACAAGTCAAGGACAGGCCGATGAAGAAGGCTTCGTTCTTTACCAGAAGAAGAAGAAGAAGCCTGCTAGCCGCAATCAATGCGGTACCGCATTAACTTGTCCGAACGCGTTGCTGCGTCCCGCTATTCCATCGACGCAGCTGTACGTGTCCCGTCTGCATCACTCCACGAAGGTAGAGGAGCTCGTGGAGTACATCAAGATGAAGACCAATTTCATCTTGAGAGTTGAAAGGTTAGAGTCGCGCCACAAGATCAACTTCAAATCTTTTGTGGTACGGGTGCCGACTCATAGCCTGGAGACTTTCATGAAGGAAGAATTTTGGCCGAAGGGTGTCGTGTATCGACGCTTTCGCGGAAGGCTACATGACACCACGACTCAGCGCAATACGTCGCCGACTCAACGTAGTTTTAATAATAATGTAAATTAGATAAATATGTATTAGTGTATTATTTTTAAGATTATTTTATGTATAGTGTTTTATGGGCCCTAGTGGCCTGAAATAAAGATTTATTATTATTATTATTATTATTATTATTAATTATGGCAAATCTGACAGTATTTTTTAACTTTAAGCCTTGACATTTTTAATATTCTGAATTAATTTTAATTTTACATGTTATGTATTTATTTTTTAGTCTTGCCATGAAGTGCCGTGTTACCCCAGCTAATGGGTTGTGGAGATCTGGTAGGCAGCCGCTCTTCGTAAATAAAATACTGGTATTCAGCTAAATCCGGCTTGACTGGAAGCCGACCCCGATATAGTTGGGAAAAGGCTAGGTAGATGATAATATTATATTATATTTATTTTTTTAATTTTACAATGTAATTTCATATACGTATAATTTTATAACTATATTAAGTATAATACATAAAAATATGTGCACAAGGTTTCTCCGGACCAATATGTTAATATCTGTATACTTAGTTGTTAAGTTTATGACATGTTTTATATGGCAAATCTGACATTATTTCTAATCTTAAACCTTGACATTAATGTAATATTATGAATTTGTTCAATTTTCCCTTTTTTTATTTTGCAATGTTATTTAATAATGATCAATCTATACTAATATTATAAAGAGGTAAAATTTGTAAGTTTGTATGTAGGGGGTAATCTCTGGAACTACTGGTCCGATTTGAAAAATTCTTTCAGTGTTAGATAGCCCATATAAATATACCATCATGCTACGACCCACGGGAGCGGAGCAGTAACGAAAAATGCGGGTGAAACCGCAGGGGATAGCTAGTTAATCATATAAGTAGATTAAAAAATAATATTTATTTGTACAATATTTGCACATCTTATTAGGTAATAATGCAGTGTTTCTCTATAATTATTTGGAACATCTGTCTCCCTGTATTAAGCAAATCAACGATTTGATTGTTTGATTGATTGATTGACTCAATCGGAGCTCCGAACGTCATAAACGGGTGGAGCGAGAGGAATTGTCAGATTACCGACTAAATCCCCTTTGTGTTTCTTCAGTTGCTATTTGCGTTATACTTATAGGGACCGCGTTAACTCTTTCGAGCAATAGTAGGCTAACGCCCGTGTTCAATAACATACCGCAGTTCATAGATAGATAGCAATCCCCGAAAAATAGTAAGATTCTGTTTATCAATCCACAACTTTTGGTAGGAAATGCTAGTTTATAGGAAAACAAGTAAGGGCAAAAGGATAGATTTGTTTATCTTTAGTAGCTGCAACTTTAGATGATAGCTTATTGAAAACGGGCGTTAGCAGGCATTGGTTGATCGACCCCCTGATATTATATGTATAATATGTAAGGTAGGTACACTACACTACATTACATTATACAAAAATACCCCAAACCTTGAAACTTCCATTAAAAATCACCATAAAACCGTTAATTTTACAAATCATGGTCACTCTACGTTCACAAATTGTAATAAAACAGTACAAATTATATTAAACGTAGGTACATTCATTGTGGGTACATTATTTGTCAGTACTAATGTACTTTACATTATTTATCATTCTGCCGGCACGCGATCAATATGTATGGTAATTGTGTATCAATCAATGTTCTGCTAAATTATTCCTACGGTCCTGTATGAATGGAGGCGTAAAAAACTTCTGTATCTAGCTACCAAGGTCGCTGATATAGCCCGAAGAATCGCAAAAGTCATAACCCGAAGGATTGTATGGTTTTATTGACTGAGAAAATATAAGATATGACCACATCAGAATTGAAGATATCCGCAAGAGATCCAAGGTTACTGATAAAGCACGAAGAATTGTGAAGCTTAGTGGCAGTCGGCAGGGCATATTGCTCGTAGAACGGATGGTCGGTGGTGACCAAACCCGGTGTATTAGTCCATGTACGTGGTTAGAGAGGCACCACGGTATACTCACCTTCCATTTGACGCAAGTCCTCACCGGACACTGTAACCTCAGCAGAAACCTGATAGGTTCTGCTTAGAATTCGACGGTAAAGAAAGCCGCTCCGGCGTTAAAACTCAAAAGGTAATTGAAGGAATAGGAATGGGTTTAAGTCAGTAAAATTCTGACACAAAAGAACAAGCAATTTCATGATTACCCACCCAATAAAGGTTGACAATATAAACCACTGAATAGATAAGTTAGGAGGAACATCTTCCTCTTCTCGAGTCGAATTCCTCATTAATGAGGGTCGTGCAACACTCGCTTGATAAGCTTCTTACTATTAATAATGGTGTCTCACCATCTGTGATGGTTCTTGGCGTCATTAAGGGCAAATTGCAATCACTGGACATCCAGTCCAGTATGGAGCTATGGATCTTATTGGGCTGCGGTCTTTAATGCCAGTTACGTACAAGCTGGTGAGGTTCGCAGGATCCGATGGATGCAAGACGCACAGGACCGGTCGTTGTGGCAATGCTTGGGGGAGGCCTATGTTCAGCATTGGTTCAACTGAGGTGATAACGGTGACGATCAGCTGTATAAGGTTGTGACCATTTTCCCTGGCTATGTGGCCTAAAAAATTTAGGAAAATCTTTACATTATGATAATCTGAAAAATATGAAAGCGCTTTCCGCCAGTAGGGAAACACAAGACTCCTAGGGAAGGATAACCGCATCTTGATTTATTGGGTATTCCGCTTGACGTGGATGTAACATGTAGGAAAATAGTGATATCTTAGGTGACAGCAAGGCTAGTCATGTCCTTATAAACTAGGCCAGGAAAATACATAGTGCTGATTGACAGACTCACGAGGTGGAGATACCACTATTATATATTAACGTGCGGTTACTTATGAGTATTATTTATCAGCTTCAAGTTCAGGAAAAAGAAAATAGTTTTGCCTTCTTTTTTTTTGTTTATAGCTTTGCGCTTGACCCTGTATCTCATTCGATGGAAAACTACGATGTGACTTTGGTCTATCTAATAAAAAATCATGGTATAGTTATAGAGTTACTAGCCGGACGAGGAGAAGAATCGCCAAACTTAAGTGGCAGTGGACAATGCACATTGCTCGTAGAAAAGATGGTCAATGTGGACGAAAGGTTTTGGAGTGGTGACTACGTACCGGAAGACGCAGCGTTGGAAGGCCTCCTACAAGGTGAACCGATGACCTGGTGAGGTTCGCGGGAATCCGATGGAAGGCTGGCCGGGGTGGCGAAGCTTGGGATAATGATAACATTAGCCAGAAATCAAGTGGCAACAGATGAAATGTCCTAGATGTCCTAGGACAAATATTTACGTACTGTATGTTCTGCAATGCGGTTTAACTACTCGAAAATGGCTGTCTAACCGCAGTGCGATGAACTACAGTGAAAGGAGAAGTGTAATGTTCTGGCGAGGGTCACGGAATAGATACATTAGTTTCACATGCATTGTGTAGGGCATTGGGTATTTGATCTATTGTGTCATCAACTATGTGTATGGATATGTTATTAGGTTATTTATTTATTTAAAGGTTTATGTACACACACATAAGAATTATAAAGAAAAAGGAGACAGAAAATAGGTACAAGGGTAATGCTTATTTCTAAAGAAATCTCTTCCAGCATACCGCGAAAGGAGAGTTGGAAGAGAAAGAGAAGTAGACACCATATGTGACAATCTGTGTGTGAGTCTGTTATTATTGTTTTATTAAATGCATTTTCAGAGCAGTGTTGGCCCAGTGGTACCTAACTGTTCCGACTTACAAGTTGTATGTCGCAGGTTTAAACCCAGCCAGGGGCATTATTTTGTGTAGGTAATTTATTTAATCACAACTGCTCTCAAAACGATGAAGGAAAACCTCGTGAGGAAACCGGCATGTCCTAGAACCAAAACGAGGTTCGCGTGGCAGATTATGGCCCATTTCTTCTCCTAGAGAAGAGGCCTAAGTCCCAACAGTGGGAACGTTACAAGGCTGATAATGTTAGGCTAATGTTAAATGCATTTTTAGTTCGTGTCAAGTGTCCATTGTACATTGCCTTGGACATGCTCTGTAATGTTATACAATCATCATCTACCTAGCCTTTTCCCAACTATATTGGGGTCGGCTTCCAGTCAAGGAGCGGCTGTCTACCAGACCTCCACAACCCATTAACTGGGGTAGCACGGTTCTTCATGGTAAGACTGGAGTCAGATTTACTGTAATGTTATACAAGTGGTTGTAAATACATAAATAATTTATAGAATAATTACATGACACCTAACGTGGTTTCCCAACAAGAGATGAATTACATCACTCTTAGTTAATTAATAATCAAAGACAGATTATTTATTCCGTTTACTTAAGTAACAATGAACACGTAGGGTATTCTTTTAACACTATCTGATCGTTTTTAATCTTAATCAGTATTCTTTCCAGTGATAACTGTGATAAGTAATAATTATTTGAAACATAATGACTTAATAATTTATGCAAAACTTACGTAAATATGAATGTTGGTTTGTTTTCGTTTGCTTAAATAATTACGTTGATAAACGACCATAAATTAATCTGTAAAAGATTACATCTTTTGGAAAAACTTCGATCTTCGGACTATCCGATCAGACTTCGGACTTATAAGAAGTAGATTTGCAATTCAATATCATACCTAATGATACCTAGGTTACTGATAGCACCGTAGACGTCTGGATTTAGGATTAATTGATAAAAACGTGTCCTTGAATCGTGGACTGAAACTGACAACCGCAGTGTATAAGTGGGTCTTCAAGTCAAAAGTGAATAGGTAGAAGGGCAAGCGTGCTCCATCGTCGACCACATCATCGCTTACCATCAGATGAGAAAAAACGCGAACCAAACCAAACACGAGCCAAACGCGAGCCTATCAATAATAATAAAAAAGTGTCAAGTTATTGACGTTATCAGCTAGGAATAATGCCTGCCAAAGTTTCGGATTTCTCGAAGGAGTTTTCATATCCCTCACAAAAAAAAGAAACTGAAGGAACACTGTGAGTTTTAATTAGTAAAAGTCTACCACTCCCTAGCAGGCGCCATTCAGAACAAGAGAAGTCATTTGATGATTGCCCAAGTAAAAAATACAGACTCTGCGGTTTTGTATCTTTGATTGAGATAATAGTAAATCAAACTTAAGTGTTGTGCAATTGAGGAAGCTTATGTCTGACGAAACAAGTGACAAAAATCAAAGTTGATTTCTAGCAGAAAAGGTAGATCGAAGAACTAGTGCAGATTGTGGAAATACCTTAACTGCGAGTAGATTTAGAGATGCAAGGTAAGGTCCATGTCCAGTATGGATCTTTTGGCTCACTGGTGTTGACTGGAAGGTTTGGCTAAAGCCTTTTCCCAACTAGCTGGAGGTCGGCTTTCAGTTTAACCGGATACGGTTGATTACCTGTGTTTTACATAAAAGGACTGCCTATCGGACCTCCACAATCCACTTACTAGGCAACACAACACTTCTTGAATAGGTTGATGTTCAGAATTTCTGGCGTCTGACTGAACTGTAATGACTGTCAAAAATCTACAAATGACAACCGGGACCAACGGCTTTACGTGATTTTCGAGGTACAGGGTGACCTGTGTAATGTCCAAGATAAACTAGATTAGTAGACATATGAATTGATGAATTTACATTGGTGCTTGCTCGGTTTCGAACCTACAGGAAAGTCGAAGGATTATTATAAAAGGGTGATGAATATTATGTAACTATGTGGTTTCTCTTTGTGTTCAAATGTGTCATCAAAATAATCAGCCATGAATACAGAAGACGAACACAGTACGTTTAGTACAAGCGTACTCATAAACTGTACCTAAAACATAACTGAATGACTCACACCAAACAAACTCCCGGACAATCCAAAATAATTCTCGTGCCCCTCTAAACAAGGTTTCATTTAGCTTGTACAGGGTGACTGAAATGAACATTGAAACAAAGGAGTAGGTAAAATTATCTTATCATTTGAAAACAAAAGAAATTAATACGTTTCCAAGAGTAATTTGCTTAATTCAGTTATAATTGTGGCTTCATGACATGTTTGGGAATTCTTTAAATGTTATGGTTTTATTGTTTCGTGATTCTGTCACTATTATGAAAAGGAATTCGTGCTTTTGTAATATTATAAACTAGCTATCTTCCCGCGGTTTCACCCTTGTTTTTTGTGGGTCACAGCGTGAAAACGTAACATTGTAGCGTAAACGTTAAGACTCATCATCTACCTAGCCTTTTCCCAACTGGGGTCGGCTTCCAGTCAAGCCGGATTTAGCTGAATACCAGTATTTTACGAGAAGCGGCTGCCTACCAGACCTCCACAACCCATTAACCGGGGTAACACGGTACTTCACGGCAAGACTGGAGTCAGATTTACTGGTTTCTGATAATCTGTAACGACTACCAAAGATCTACAAATGACAGCCGGGACCTACAGCTTAACGTGCTTTCCGAGGCACGGAGGAAACTCGTTACGTTAAGATGGTCACCCATCCACAGACCAACATTGGCAAGCGTTGCTTAACCTTGAAGATCGACCCGTGCGGCTGTTATTATCTAGCCACGAGTTCCTCCTGCTGACCTACAATATTATGTACAATTAATTAGCTAACTTGCTTGCTATCTAAACGCGTCAGTATCTATGAACAATAAGTGCTGATTCTTAACCAGTTTTAATTAAATTTTTATCCGATCTAAAAGTAATATATTGAAATAATTTTCGTTGTATCTTCGTAACTTTATAACTCTTCTTCTACCTGGCGTTAATCCCGGCCATTGCCAGGGTCCGCCTTCATCCTTCTCAGTAAGACCATTGGCTCTCATGTCGGACTTGACGACGTCCAGCCAGCGCTTGCTAGGGCGACGACGGGACCTAGCCCCAAGGACAGCCATATCCATGCATCTCCGACCAACGTAACTCTGTAACTGATCGAGTTTATTTATGGTTTTTGACCCGCAGTGGGGCCAGATAAGAGGCCAGACATTACGCCGAATTAGTTTGCGTGGGGGCGTCGCGAACAATTTGTACGTCGGATCTTCTAAAGTACAATCAATCTTCCCAGACTTGTTTTATTTTTAGGGTAATCATCCAATTAATTCTTCCGCTCCACGACGGAGTAGCAGGGCGTGTCAAACTTTTACTGACTAAAACCACACCTATGTTTTTTTTTATATATAACATAAAGTAGTGTTTGACTGCAATCCCACCTGATGGTAAGTAGTGATGCAATCGTTGATGGTCTCACTCTAGTCTTGAAGATACCCAAATTATAATCGGACGGGAAGACCTCAGCAGGCAAATTGTTCCAATCCTTCGATGTACGCGGTATAAACGACCAGGCAAAGCGCTTTGTCCGGACCGTGCCGGTTTCAACAACGTAAGGATGGATCCTCGCCGTACGACGGTTTTTCTGATGGTAGAAGGGAGATGGCGGAATCAACTGATGCAGTTCCTGCGCACACTCTCCGAAATGCATCCTGTAGAACACCAATAGGCTGGCTATCCTACGCCTGTGCTCTAGGCTTTGCAGATTGGACCTATGTTCCTTCTTTGCCTTCGTTTTAGGGCCCCAGGGTTCATTTTCACATAAACTATGACGAAATCGTCGACGGCGCGTAGTGTTCACCACCCACGCCTCAAAGAGATGTCGGCAAAACTTTAGGTGCTCAGCTGCGCCGAAGCCTACTGGGCCCACGGTTTCATGTTCTAATCGAGCTGAGAACTGTAATACTGTGATGTAGAATTTTCAATTTTTATTTTTGCGTGGTGTCTTAGATGTCGCTGCATCACGTCCCTACGCCAAATAGTCGCGAAACGAGACACAATAATAAAACAATATAACAGCGCGGTCTCATGCGACCGGTCGGGGATTCATGAACTAATCTATAATATTGCTACCCAACACAAAAACACCAAGTTTGTGCCCCAAAATCAAACAACAGGGTCGCGACAGACCAATAAAAAGATTATTGGACGACTTGGATACCTTCCTAAGGAATTGGCAAGAAATGACTCAGAACCGGGAACGGTGAAAAGAGTGGAGGGAAGCCTTTACACAGCAGTGATACAGTATATGCTAGACATAATAATAATATTAACCTATCACATACCCGCAAAACGAGACACAATAGTAAAACAATAACAGCGGAGTCTCATGCAACCGGTCGGGGATTCATGAATTAATAATATCACTTCCCTTCCAACCAGTAACTTTGAAGGATGAAATTATAATAAACAATTCAAGAGAAAATTACATTTCAAAATTTCGAAAAGTGTGTCGACCAGAATAAAATAGATAGAATACTTCTGATCAAAAAAGTAGGATGTTTTGTAGGTATGAAAGAAAAATTCACTGAGAGTATTTTTGTAATAATTATCAGCTTTCAAATTGATTATTACTGAAGACTTGATTAATTAAAGTATTTTTGTAAGATAGGTGATATTTTTTTTAATTCCAAGTACCTAGAAATATTGTTTCAATAGTGAGGGCAAAGGAAATGCAGATAAAATCAGTCTGTAACCTAAACTAAATGGAAAAATATTTTTATTTATATAAATCAAGTCAGTTTGTATTTTTTATTACAACACAAGAGTAAAGATAATTAGTGTAGTAATAAGCAAACTGCCAATCACAACCAAACTCTTATTAAAATATTCACAAACACTATTTGTTTTTGAATCTTATCTTTTAATTATTGTGGTTTACAAATCGTCACATTAAACCAGAACACGAGCTTCATTGGGCCCATGTTAGGCAAGCTAAATAACTTTATAGTGTTACATAAAATAGCTGGAAAGTTGATCAGGTGTTTAAAACTTTTTTAGAAAGAGAAAGGCTCCAATGCGTAATACTTTTACCCTAGCAGATTCTTATAAGAAAATAATTTGAATCTTTACAAAATTTCCTACGGACTTCGTTCATTCTTAAAATGTACCACAGCGCCTTCGCAAGTATACTGTAATTTATTACTTACCAATCGAATGATCGCGAGTTACGGCAATACGCACCAAGTTTAAATGATTACACTCCAACAAAATCCTATCACTAGGATTCAGCGAATATTTTAATTAACACAAATATTAGCGTGCTAGCACGTTACACGACACTCGCGCACAATTTTAAATGCGTCTATTATTTATTATTTTACAATAACAAACAATGCAGCTGACTGTACAATGGTGTTCACCTAAAAAATGACAAATTAAAATTGACAAGAAAACACAAAGGCAGTGATTGGCAAACTGCGCAAGCGTGAATGTTGACGAATCAGGAAATAGAATTGAAATGTTCCGCCAATCAGAGACTATTATTATTCTGACGTTTAATAAAGTTGCCAGCAATTAATATTATAAAGCTAATTATACACTATTTAAAAAAGTTCCGAGTAAAGCTAGTGTCTCACCAACCTTTGTTTTTTAATAGATTTTTTTTAAATAATATTTTTACAGTCAATCAAAATTAAAATAGATTACTATTTGCAGCAGACTTTAAAAAACAGATAGAAAATAAATTAGAATTGTAATTAAAACTATCTATAATTATGATTACGATTTTTAAGAATTTTAAATGGAAAGTAATGTTATCAATCATAAAATCTCAAAAAAATTAATTAAACTTTGTGACTGATTTAATAAATACCTAAATATTCTATCAAGAGATGTATTTGATGGCAAGTGCATTTTTTTTAAGTGTAATTCATTGACTGTACGAGTATTAATTGTTCGCATAGTGATGTAATTCTTTTCTGTCTTAATGATTTTTAATGAAAGTACAAAATCAATCATTAGTTCTTATTTTGTAGGTAATTATTAACAAAATTATTGAAACAGGCTCTAATTTCGGTAAAGTTAAGGTTGAGAATTTTATTATATTTGTAACTACTTCAGCCACAGAATAAGAACAAACTTTAACGAAGCTTGATTTAAAACAGTTTGATTTTATAATAAGTTATAATAAGTTGCTACCAAACACTGCAAATCAATTGGAATGTGTTAAATCCAGTCTTGACCTAAAGTCCCAAAGGATCAATAGTTAGGTCATTAAATTACAAAAAAAAAATGTTTACTAAAAATATTGTAAATGTAAAATAAGTTCTGCTTGTTTCGGAACGTGAGCAGGCGATCGAAGAAATCTCGATTCATTTTCGTAAAGAACGATTCGTGAGTTTCGCTAGATCGGCGAGAGCACAATTGTTACAATATTGAATAAGCAATTATAACTATTCCCTTATTTAATTTTAGCTATACTGAAAGTAGTATTCGGAAATAATAATAAAATATAATTTGTAGTGGAATTTTTAAAACTCCCGCTTTCGGGTTCTCACGCCCAGTTTGACGTCACGGGGTTCTCGTTTGAACCGTACCGCACCCTATTTTGTGCCAATCCAAAGGTTGCAAGTCTAGTTATTCTGAATGTTGGTCGCTCTTCGGTAGTTGGCAGACGGTTCATTTTTGAATGACTGAATTTTAAGTGTATATTGTTTATCAAAAGATGGCGTTGTTGGATCAAACTACACTAGCGCAGTGAACACCAATCACGTTCCAGGAACTTTGACGCAATTTGCAAATGGCCGTGAAAAGGACTGAACTCGAGAATCGAGGGTGTATGAAAGGCTAATGGTGGATTGTACCGTGATAAAAACTTGTGTATAATTCTATATTCAGTGTGGTGCTGTGCAAGATACAAAATGTGCCAAAAAGTGAGAATCCAGTCTTAATGTTGGTATAGGACGCGCCCGAAAACCGCTGGAGCGACGATCGAAGGGACATTGCTGACAGAAGGGTAAAATCCTGCTATCATTTTTGCCTGATCGTACATATTTTCTTTGCTTATGTTCTGTGTCCTCGATGCGCATTAGTATTGTCGTTATTCGGTGTGTGAAATAGTTATAATTCGTAGACCAAAGTCGTTATTCGTTTTGGGTGTATGCGCGTAGCTTCGCCGGTGTAAAACGTCTCGTGAATCGCGCATTAGCGGTGATATGTGAGTGTTATTGGGTTGATGGTGTCACGTACGCCGCCCGTGGAGCGCTAGGACTTCGATTAGGGCTACCGGATGAAAGGATATTGAACATTTATTGGGAAAAGTGGGGGGTGTGTACATAGTTATAGGTATGTATGAGAGGCCATGTAGCCACAGCCCTGTTGCTAGATGAAACGACATCGATTCGCTACTTTAATCCGCCTTTTACCTCGTATTACCGTCAATATGCTATTATTTGAGTATCTAATGCGTAATCTATGTCTTTTTTGTTGTTGTAAATTGGTTTTTTAGTAAGATATAATCAATAGATAAGTCGATTTTCTTACAGATTCTAATTTGATTGGCAATAATTTTTGATCAATCGTGTTCCGTGTGTGGTCCGAATTTGGCGCATAGGTTTTATATTTTGAGTATTTTGTCGTAATTTATGGTCTGTGACTGATTACCAGTTTTCCACCATGCTCCACACGGTACATATATGTAATGTGGGTACACCTCAGTTAATTACGACGCGAATATACTGATTTAATAAACTAAGTGAGCACTGGTGTGAATAATCAATGGTACCACACCCTATGAGTCTAGTGACCTGTGTTTTGCTGTCATGTAGTTAATTAGAAATAAAAACTGTTACTGTGCTAATAAGAGAGAGACTGTCCAGGTGTGGTCATCTTCCAATTGATGATAATGTCAAAACTGTAAATTTTATGATGAAACATAAAAACAATGCATGAGTAATTGTAAAATTGAGTAAATTATCATGAAATCCTGTCAATAGGCATGGTAACAAGGAAAATTATAGCCAATATGTACCTACATGTCACCTCAATCCATCAAAATAAAGTCTACTTCTGTAGGGACTGCCATAAGCAAAGCACCTGGATAATAACCTAAGTTTTTTGACAGCTTAGAAAGATAACTTCCTGGCCACACCTTGATTAAGTGAAAACATTTGACTATGTTCTCTTTTCAAATTATCATTGTTAGACTCTTATTTGACTACCATCTGACCTGACACTAAGCACTTTTGGAGTTTGCTTGCCTTGAATTAACCTATTCATTCCTGATTGGATTTTTGTGGTGCGGTAACTGGCATGTCTAGTTCAGGCCTGTATGTATGAGTGTTTTGTGTACATTTGTGCATCTATTAGTTCTTTCTTACTTAACCTCTAAACTTATGTTTTGGTTGTCCTGTTACACAGTTACCGGTGTAATGTCTTGATGCACTAAGTCCGCCTTTGTACCGCCACTGAAGTTAAAATAAATAAATAAATCAGTGTCACTATCCTCTTGTGCTCATACTATTTGGTTGGTGCAGTGTACCTTATCATCAATTGTAAAATTATTGATGACAGTGTCCACTAAAAGGAATTTTATGGATCTCATCTTACTCACATGTAAGTGCTAATGTCATGTTAATTTTCTTGTAAGAATGATTTTAAAATGAATACTTATTGTTGTCAATACCTGAACTGACTCACTGATCCATTCTTCCTCGCTGATTGTCTTAATAACATGTCAATTTTCCTCTACACACTTCATCATTGTATTCCCAATGACTTGTCTAGAGTTCTTTTTTTGTATGACGAGTTGGGGTTTCCTTGTCAGTTAAGAGAGCAGAAACCTACATGGTACATAAAAAATACTTTATCTTTGGATATGCATGTTAGGAGTTTCAACCAGAGATTAGCGAGTGTTTTCATCAAGCGTGTAAACTTAAAACAATTATTAAATATCTTAGATTTTCTTGAGATTGTTTCTCGCATCATGCTATTGTTTTCTTGTAAACAAAACCAGCATGACCTCACTAAATGTGTGTATGCAAAGCTAATACAACAAATATTCAATCATGCGTGACAATCTTAGGTTTCTTTAAATTCCTTATCAAGTTATCAGAATAAAATAAGCCAGTATTTTCTAGATATATGTGGTTTAAAGTGAGAGTACCTGGGTGAGCCATGACATTTAAATTGAGAAGATGAGCATCCTCCTTAACATGGTTTTCAAAATTGAATGAGTCTGCATTATCTGAATGTTATAATTATTCTGACTACATCTCAATGCTCACTAATTTTCTGTTCTGTATTCTCAGAATCAATTGATTAAAGAAAACTGTGTCTAGATTTATGGCTATTGCACTTTCAGCAACTTGTGCCTAAGATATTTTCCTACTTAAACAAGCATGTATTTACTAAGCACACACATAGTTTGATGAAATTCTTGTGGTATAACAATATGAGTCACTGAGTTAAATAGAAAGTAATTCAGTCATTATTAGTCACTACATAGTGAAAGTTTTATAATATATTGTTCCTGCCAAAATAAGTCACCAATTTAGTAAACATGTAGGTAATTGTGCAATTTGATAAGCATTTGTTTAACAATGCCTACAGTTTTTTAGAGATGTCTTGTCTGTGTCTTAATTGGAGCAGACAGTTGGCATCCCAGGATAATCAATGCTTAAACTTCTTCCAAATCTGTTCAGTCATTTTAGTGTAAAGGAGTAACACACATACATACAAACTTGTCCTCTGTGTATTATAATATTAGTACTGAGGTGGGTCTGCAATATTCTGACATTTCCTCTATGCCAATTTCACATCAATAACTGTCAAACTGACAATCAAATGACCTAAATACTGACCCCAACATCATCCTAATTGCCTAATTTTTCTATTACTAATATTTACCCAATAACCAGGTTTTTGAGATCAAAATAGGCAGTTTTTTCATCTAAAATACTGGTACTTGGTTACATCTAAAGGCTGCCTTTACCACTTTAACATATTGGAATAGGTTTCAAAAAGGGTTTGCAGTTCGAGGATACCCATATTTATGCAAAAATTATGACAGTGATAAAATTTAGGCATGATTAATTCATGAATCTCCGACCGGTCCTATGAGACCGCACTGTTATTGTTTTACTATTGTGTCTCGTTTTGTGGGTATGTGATAGGTTAATAGGAATACATTTTTTTAAATGCAGTTTTCCTATTGACTGTAAGTCACTGTACTCACTTCCAGGTAAGTGTCAATGTGTCATTATTCAGTGTTTTTTGTGGTTGTAATGTGTGTGTCGTAGACAATTATTACTTTGTTTTATGTTGTATTGTTGCTTGTTGATTGAAATATTAAGCCAAGGATACACTAGGGGGCAAATGGAGCAACATGTTGCAGAACATGTTGCTCAACAACTACGTAGAACATGCCAAAGTTAGTCATGTTCATTGTTTATGAATTCTATTTTTGAAGAAATTTTTACTTGTTTTTTTTGTATCGGATGGTGTTGATGACCTGAGAGGAGGATTTTATAGGTGTATCATACAGTTACATTATGACAGATTACCAGAAAAAAAAATATAACATGGCGGAAGAGATTTTTGTTTTTTTATATGCGTTAATCTCTGGAACTACTTGTCGTATTGACAAATCTTTCCGTGTTTTAGAGCCATATTTATGACAAATTATAGTGTAAGCTATAGATATAACATCACACTATGACCTATGAAAGCAGAGCAGTAACCTAAGAAGCAAGTGAAAATGCAGGACAGCATGTAGATTATAACTCCCTATTTATCTTAAATTTTTTTGCAGTGCATTTATTAGTCCATACTTTACTTCATAATCTCATTTATAGTAGGTCTGTGAAAGGGTCAAATTAAAGTCAAATGAAATCATTTCACTATCATAATCTTCTAGTTCAAAAGTTCGCATTGATAGACTGTTGTATAGCTGTACTAAGTTAAGCCAAGATTGAAGTGCCGTGAGTAAATTATGATTTTAATTACCTAAGCAATTTTACTAAGTAACCAGCCTTGAACACAAAAACCTCAGTACATTAAATCTAAAAAATAAATTGACACAACATATTTTTTTATTTGTATTTTCGTCAAATATTACAAGTACATACATAGCTTTGGTTTTGTGAAAATAGAAAGTTATTGCAAGAAGACATACTCCTGGAATAAAAAGTCCTACTGCAGACATGGTCTACATATGTCTTGTGTAAATGTCATCCAAGTTTGTTAAAGTGTGGAGGAGAGATATGTATTTCTTTCTGTCATGTTTTTTCAATAATTTAGTCTTCAATTACAGAAACACTAATTATGTAATTACACAATATGAAGTGTGAGAGACTTCCAAATTCTTATCTTGATATTAGACAGCTTAGATATGATGCTTTCAAAATAATGTTATAAAAAAAACTATGCACAGTCTACCACACAATCATCGTAAGTTTTACCTTGCTAGCAACTTTTTATCGCCGCAACTAAGGACGATTTTCCTAGTTCAAGGGTTTTCTACAGGTGTGTTTAATAAAACATTTAGCTACCATGAATGAAGTATTTTAAGCAACCTATTAATGAGTAATTGCCGAAGTAGCCTTGCTATCATTCACCGAAACATAAGCCAATGAGGATTATATTAAATGCTTTTGTAGAGAAACAGGAAACATGCTCAAGGTCATACAAAATTATGTACTGTTCTTGACACTGGCACACAGCTGACATAGTACAGGAAAAACAGGCTTAATCATTTGTTGTTTTTTTACCTGATATTGTCATCTAATGCATTGTGCGTAAAAGAATCTCTCCCTCCCGCTCTAATCGGTTCGGGAGCAGTCCTTCCTGTTCCTTCAGTTTCCCTTTTTTAGGGGGGTTTCGTTAACTGCTTCGAACTAGCCTTAGCAGGCAGATGCCAGCAAAATTGACTAGGCTGAGACGGGAGGGATTAAGGGCGGATGCCCTAACTGACCCTGTCAATTATGCTGACATTTCTAGGATGCGCACGTGGTACACAAGGGCTGGACGGCGAGCTACCCGTGGCTCGCCCTCAGCAAACCCGCGCCTGCAATGAGTCACTGGATCTACAATCACGATGTTCGTACAATTAACTGTCATGACATAAGTATATAAATGGATGAAACATTGTGTAAAAGTTCGTCATTTTTGCCAGAAATATCTCTTCGGCAGCATAGATTCGCAAGTAACTTAATTTAACCCAACTTCCTACTTAGAACCGTAACAATATCGCATCTTCTATTAATACCTCTAATGTATTTCGCCTCAAGTAAAGTGAATTACTAAAGGACAAACCTCCATTGATCGTATACATATAGCATGATCATCATCTACCCAGCCTTTGCCCAACTATATTGGGGTCGGCTTCCAGTCAAGCCGCATTAAGCTGAATACCAGTATTTTACGAGGAGCGGCTGCCTACCAGACCTCCACAACCCATTAACTGGGGTAACACGGTTCTTCATGGCAAGACTGGAGTCGGATTTACTGGCTTCTGACTATCCGTAGCATATAGCGTGATACAATGTGCAAAATCATCTTATCATGGGAAATGACACACAGTGATGATTTCAGCTACTATTACAGTAATTTGGGTTATTATTGTTACGTATTCAATCCCGTGTGTTCAGTTTTTCCTTATAATAATTACGTCAATACAGTAACCGATCGGCTTCCTCGATTTTGATCGTTTGGAAGATTAAGTCTTGTTTGTCTCGTAAATGGTCCCCGTGGCCCCACAGGTGAAGCCTACTGGGGCTATGGGTTCGCTTGTGATAGAAAAACCCGGGGTTCTGGAACGCTAGACAAGGAAGGATCACAGGCGAGGATTTTTGTCTGACACGCCCGCAAGCTCCACCTCAGAGCGAGAGAAGTCTTAACTTCTCTTGTGCTCTGAGTGCAGCTAGAATGTCAGTGACTAAAACCCACGTGTGTGTTCCTTTGCCCTTTGCGTTCCAAGGCCATGGTAATTGATTACCACTGGTCCACCAATGCTAATGAAGTCCTGAACTTAGATAAGTGGCGAAATGTTGGTCAAAGTTATCAATGTTCTTTTTTATGCTCTGGGCAATACAGGCGTGGCATTATGTAACAAACAAGTACCTATCTAGTCAAGACTAGGTTACTTCTAGGCAAGAGAGTCCATCGTCGGTCACATCATCGCTTACCATGAAGTGAGATAGTGGTCAAACGCTAGCCTGTTCATAGTGTACATACCCTATAAAAAGAAACTTTACTATGGACATTTCACCATAAGTCATTTAATTCAAGTTCCCATCTTTTCCCCCCATTATAAGCCTAAGTACCCTTCCCACTTGACGGCATTAGGCAAGGGACCCGGTAAGTACCGACTCGCCACGCTGCACTCGCAATTTCCCGGGAATATTTCTGCCGGTAACAAGTCGCAATTTCCTCACAGAAAACTCTATCGCACTTTTTGACGTGAATATCGATCGACTAGCGCTCGGCAGTCACTGTGGCCGACGAGGTTGCAATAAATTTTACAAGGAGTGCTTTATAAGGTCGGAGAGGAGCTCGTGGCTAGATAATAACAGCCGCACAGGTCGATCTTCAAGGTTAAGCAACGCTTGCCAAGGTTGGTCTGTGGATGGGTGACCATCTTAACATAACGAGTTTCCTCCGTGCCTCGGAAAGCACGTTAAGCTATTTATCCCGGTTGCCATTTGTAGATCTTGGGCAGTCGGTACGGATAGTCAGAAGCCAGTAAATCTGACTCCAGTCTTGCTATGATGTACCGTGTTACCCCAGTTAATGAGTTGTGGAGGTCTGGTAGGCAGCCGCTCCTCGTAAAATACTGGTATTCAGCTAAATCCGGCTTGACTGGAAGCCGACCCCAATATAGTTGAGAAAAGGCTAGGTAGATGATGATCACGCTAATGTATACGATCAATGGAGGTTTGTCCTTTAGTAATTCACTTTATGAAGATGCGACATTGTTACGGTTCTAAGTAGGAAGTTGGGTTAAATTAAGTTACTTGCGATTCTATGGTAGCCGAAGAGATTTATTTTTGGCAAAAATTACGAAGTTTTACACAATCTTTCATCCATTTATACAGTTTTGTTATGAAAGTTACTTGTACGAACATCGTGATTGTAGATCCAGTGGTCTCACTGCAGGCGCGGGTTTGCTGTAGGCGAGCAACGGTTAGCTCGCCGTCCGGGGTATATACTATATTGGGGTCAGCTTCCAGTCAAGCTGACCCCAATATAGTTGGGAAAAGGCTAGGCAGATGATGTTGACTTTATAAGGTTAGTTTTTAAGCCAGTAACAAGTAACTCGACCTTCTTTTAACGTCAATGTGTGAAAAGGCACGGAAAATTAACCGACTGACGGCCATTCTGTACAGATTCAAATTCCAATATGGCGGCGTATAAATAAAATGGAAGTAACCGTTTGTTTTGAAGATTACTGGAACCCCATTTGCTTATTTATGTGCCATTTGAGTGTATACAGGTGTTCCAAGAAGTTTGTGAGTCGGATCTCGGAAACGGATGGACAGATTACGAAAGGTCTGGATTGTGGTAGATACTGAAAACTTGAATAATAAATCATGGTTATTTCATGAGAATTTGATTACAGTAGTAACAGTTTCTTGATCTCTGGCGGAAAATTCAAAATTAGAAATCAGTCTAAGTCAAGACTTTTTGTTAAGCTGGAAATTATCAAATGATTTCTCCCGCTCTAGGGCGGAGCAGGAGGGTGTGTCAGATTTTTACTGATTAAAACCCACTGGTGCTCTTAAGTTGCTCTTTGCGCTCCAGGACCATAACTCTTTCAAACGTTTTCGTGAAGTCAAGACCTAAGACCAATAGCGCCTGACCTTAAGAACATCAGCAGAAAGCAAAATTTAAATTCTGCTAATTCAGCTACGATTAAAATAAGACGATTTTGAACTCGGTTTAAAATACGGATGTTTTCTCAATTTTCCTTACAAATTCTAATCTTACATTTTAAGGCGAACAATACACCAAGGACTTGAAATGCGCAACGAATTTCTGCAGATATAATCTGAGGCACTTCTCCATAATTTCCTCCAGTTTGAAAAGAATAAGGATTGGTAAACAAATTAGTGATTCTGGAAGTGTACCGGAACATTTATTATGTGCTGCAAAATCTTGTTTGTTGATCGTACATTTACATATTACGTAATATACAAGTTGGTTGAAAAACACACCTACATTGTTGCAACGTAAATATGAGAAATGTGTTGCACTTTTGTACTGTACATGTGACTAATTCCGAGTGGTAAACTCAGGATTAGTTGCTGGCTTGTCCGGTGTATCATTTCATAGGCCAGGCTTGATAAGTCCCCACTTACAGTACGTCCGTTATAAGTTGGCGAGTGTACAACACGTCTAATAACCCTAAATTTTGATTTTTTTTAACGATATTGTAAATTTCAGCTTTTAGTTCCGTGCTAAAAATAAAGAAACCAAACAACTCAGGTCGAAAAAAAATTAAGAACTAGAACCCTTCTTCTTCTTCTTATCGAGTCGATGTATTTAACTAATTTTTTTCCGACCAGTATTTAGCAACCTGTATGACTCTATCATTGGGCTCGCATAGATCCCGAAAAGTATAGGTGGTTGTGCAGGATGGGCAGCTCAGCAATGCTCACATGTCTTGCGTAGCGGCTCACACCGTCTCAAACTAGAACGCTATAAACACCTAAAGGCCCCTACAAAAATTTTACTCCCCAGTCTACCTGAACTCGGGCCGCGTAACAAACGATTCAATACAGGTGCATTAACGCATTGTACGGGCTCGTATGGCGGTCGTGATCGTGAATGTCCCATTGTTCCTACTACGGGCAGGTGGAATTAGATGTTAATGATGCTTTAGTTTGTGCCGTTGAAAGACTGGTTCTTCCTGCAGTGTCGGTAACAGATAATAATGTCGATATTTTACTTAGAAACTTTTGGCTATTGTATTTTGCTATGAAGTAAAATATTATGTTTTACTTTTAGTTAATATTTTTTTTGTATTTCACAATTGGCAAGAAGTAGCTCAAAGCCAGGAAGGAATGGAGGGAGGCCTTTGCCCAGCAGTGGGACAGCAAAGGCTAGATATATAATCTTAATATATATAAATCTCGTGTCCCAATGTTTGTCCTCAATGGACTCCTAAACCACTTAACCGATTATAATAAAATTCGCACACCATGTGCAGTTCGATCCAACTTGAGAGATAGGATAGTTTAAATCTAAAAAAAAAAAAAAAGTTGGGTAAAGTAGGGTAGTGTAGGGTAGTGTAGGGTAGTGTAGGGTAGTGTAGGGTAGTGTAGGGTAGTGTAGTGTAGCGTAGTGTAGCGTAGTGTAGTGTAGGGTAGTGTAGGGTAGTGTAGAGTAGTGTATGGTAGTGTAGTGTAGGGTAGTGTAGTGTAGCGTAGTGTAGTGTAGGGTACTGTAGGGTAGTGTAGGGTAGTGTAGGGAAGGTAGGGTAGGGTAGCGTAGGATATGTAGGGTAGTCATTTGACGGGAAAAATTCCAAAAATAAATAATTGTCTACCCCGTGCGAAGCCGGGACGGGCTGCTAGTAATAATTTAGGAATAGCACAGGCAGGGGGGCTTACGATGACGTGTTGAAATGACAGGCCGGCGTGAAATGCGAAGGAGCTATGTAGATTATATTTAACAGTTCAGTTTAGGTCATCAAATGGATCGTGTTAAGAGCTCGTGGTAGGGTAGGGCCTCTGTTCTATAGGCAATATTGGTTTATTATAACTTGAATCTCTTACTCCCAGACAAAGGCAATCAAAAGCCCTTCGGCTTTTTGTCAGTACAGTTACGTCAATACTTTTTCGAACTCCCAAAAAAAAGCCGACACTTTTTATCGATTTACGTAAATAGATAAAAAAAACACTTGTCACTATTCTGATTACTGACCTTAACAACGACTGATTGAATTGCCTGTGGAAATACCCAGTCACCTAATGAAACGAGTAAAGAATACGTCACGGATGTTTGACATTCATCTTCGACAATTTTGTACAACTAACAGCCGAAACCAATAACCTATCTATCACATATCGGAGATTGAAAAACAAATGAGACAACAGAAAACATGATAATTTTTGTATTGTATCATTTGTTTTACAATCTCCAGTATGCCAAAAGTGGAGATCAATAGGTTATTGGTTTCGGCCGTAAAAGATATTCAGGTTTTATCTTTAGGGACTTCTTTTCCTTCAAATCAAGTATTGTTAACCGTTCTTATAATACCTAATACATACATATAATACGTTCTTAATTCATTAATCCCCGACCGGTCCTATGAGACCGAGCTGTTATTGTTTTACTATTGTGTCTCGTTTTGCGGGTAATTGATAGGTTAAAATACTTATAACACCTAGGGCCTGTTTCACAATGTCCGAGTAGCCACTACTTCCCGAATAAATTCAAAATTGGAACAGAATTTGTATGAAACTATCTGCCAAGTAAGATATTCGCAACTTAATCATAGGTGGTGAAATAGGCCCCTAATGAATATACATTCATTTTCGTCAATTTTGTACAACCGTAAAACGTATTCAGATTATATCTTTAGGGGGACTTCTTTCCTTGAAAGCAAGTATTGTTAACCGTTCTTATAATATCTTAATACGTTCTTAATATAATAATACTTATAACACCTAACACATACAATAATACGATCTCATAATACATCATCATTACTCGAAAAAAATAAATTGGACCGTTTTTTTATTCGCACGAATTTGAGTAACGTCTGTTCCGTAGTAAATCCTTCGTTAACCTAATTGTTCGGATACGGTCGATCAACGTTGCCCTACTAAACATTATGTGCAGGCCTACTCGGTGATGTATCTTTAACGGGTGGTAATTGGTATACTCCGTTTGGCCTGTGACGTTATGTGAATAAAATTATTCGGCACCTTTTTTTTGTTTTGATGTTTGGTCCGGGTGGAGGGAGGGTGTGTCAGATCTTTATTGAGTTCAACCTATCTGTTATCCTTCAGTCGGCCTAGCGTTTCAAGTTATGGTAACTTATTCGAAAATTCGCGCAGCTCGACAAATCTGCCGTCCAGCCCCTAAAGCGCAGTAAAACATGGGTTTTTTTACGTTATGTTACTGCACCTTAGGGGCTGGACAGCAGAAATATTTTAGCTTTCCAGGTAACCTTTTCAAATATTTGCGCAGTTTGACAAATGGGTACTTATTGTTAAATTATAATAAGCGTTAAAATCAGCAATGCTAGTCTCGGTAAGAACTACTTAATGTAATGACTTTTTTATGGTATCATAACATTTTAAATCAATTATACCTTAGAGGGTTTCATTGATTTCTTATACTTGTAAAGACATATTTATTACAGTCGCTAATAACTTTTTTATATTGCTATAAAACTGAATACTGAGCTTGTAAGTTGCATAAACTATCGTGCCATATCTTATTGTGTTGTTATTGTTATTTTTATGATATGCGCCGTGTTGGACGCAAATTCTTTTTTTCTTTTCTCTCTAAACAGTCTTCTTCCTGCCCTTATCCCATATTATTTGGGGTCGGCGCAACACGTTATCTTCTTCCATTCTCTCTAAACAGTAAACACGATTATTTTTCGCATGCTACTCCGTATTCCCCTTAAGCCAAGAGTTCAAAGAATCTCGCAGATACGGTATTACGCACTGGATCAACTAGTGGGTCGTTAGTTCGCACCTGCCGCGGACGCTCAACAGGCCAGTGCCATCGACCGGATCTCACTAATATGGCCTCTCCATTATAACTGCTTCTTTCTTCCTGCGATGGTATTATATAGGTTTATTGTGGGCCTTTGTTCCGATTGACCCATTGATTTTTCAAACCTTTTTGAACCTTACGGTTAATTTCGTCAACGAAACTTCGGGTCTAAAAAAGCCACTTTAGCAGAATCGTATTTTGGGTCATAATATGAATCATGCGGCAATATTTCCAAGATATTCCTTCCTCCTCCTTTCGTTCTAGGAATATGACTCTGATATTAAATCAATTGAGTACCAATCTGCACATAACGAATATTAGAATAATTGCTTATTAGGATCTGCTAGAAATTGGATGATTTGGACTCAATGTGACCTTTTTAGGCCCGCTGAATGCGTTTGAAATAGCTTATGTTAAATTCCAAGAGTTGATAAGGAAAATACATAGATTACAGCTCTTGAATGCGGTTTAGATGAGAACTTAACATCACGATGAATAAGCTGTCGAATTGTCAAAATGATAGGTATAGGAATAAAGGATATTGATATCGCAAGATTATCCCGAGGATGGACTGCCGGATTATTTTGAAAGTGTCACCGTATTAAAAAGGGCAACTAAAGGAATTCGGGTTGGTTTATTCAGTCAAAATCTGACACGCTCCTCCTAAAGCAGGAGCAATTATTTGATGATCACCCACCTAAAAATAGCTGAAGAAACAAAAGCATGTAAGAATTAAAGCTGGCAGCATTATTAATGTAGTTCCAACTAATCCCAATTTAGAAAAGGCGTTTGTAACTATCAAAAATTACCAAAACTCATAGCGATCCGATAATGTTGAAGTGAAACAATAACCGAACGTCGGCAGTATGTAGGCAAATCCCCCGTTAACCTAATTGGCGGGATCCGGTCGATATCCTCCATACATACCGCCATGCCGCTGCCCTATTGAACGCGCTATGACGGCTCCGACGGGATAATAGACGCGGTTTTTTAAATGTGTCCGTTACCGTAGTCGATTTGGGAGTTAACTGAAACTATGTTATTGATATGATAGGTTGGTTGGCAACTGTGTCCAGTTGTGGACATCTTTTGACTGCTTCTTTGTTATTCGACTTAAATTTTATCCAACATAATATATGTATAATATAGCCTGTATGTACTTTTCTAAGTTTATCTAGGATATTACAGACACCTCGTGCCTTGGAAAACAAGCCGTTGCAATCTATCCCATTTGGCAATTGTAGATCTTTGACAGTCATTACAGGTAGTCGGACTTCAGAAAGTCTGGTCAAAGCGTATCGTGTTACCCAGTAAGTGGGTTGTGTAAAATAAGCAGTCGTTTCGTGTAAAACACGTGTACACAATCGCATCCAGTTAGACTGGCAACCGACTCCGCTAGTTGGGAAAAGGAAGGGCGACGATGATCATCATCTGCCTAGCCTTTTCCCAACTATATTGGGGTCGGCTTCCAGTCAAGCTGGATTTAGCTGAATACCAGTATTTTACGAGGAGCGGCTGCCTACCAGACCTCCACAACCCGTTAACTGGGGTAACACGGTACTTCGTGGCAAGACTGGAGTCAGATTTACTGGCTTCTGACTATCCGTAACGACTGCCAAAGATCTACAAATAACAGCCGGGACCTACGGCTTAACGTGCTTTCCGAGGCTCGGAGGAAACTTTCCGAGCCTGCATTTTCAAACGTTTTTGTCCATCTAATTACCATAATTACCCAACATGTAAGCGCTCTCAAATTCGTTACTACCTAACATGTTTGAAAATTAAGACTTACCTCTGTCCTGTATTCAACTATTTCTAAATGAAACATTACGAAAAAAACATTTTATTGTTGATTCTTTGAATTTCTTACCTATTGGATTTAATCTTATCAGTTTATCAGTGACTGTGTTTTATTACTTTTTAACTTTTCTTCGTTGCCATAGCATAGCATTTTCTTTGTCGCCCTCATTTTCTTAGTCCTAAATACAAAATGCGATGCGACATTGCATTGTAAAGAACTTATGAATTTATTCGAAAAAAAAAAAATTTGCAAATCGTGTTCCAAATTTCTAGCAGATCATAAGCAATACTTCTAATATTCGTAAAATGGCTGCACAAAATGATTAAGGGATTCGTTCACTTATGAGACTATGCCAATCTTTTAAGTTAGTCATTAAAAAATGTGATACAGTTGCATATTGGTCAATTTCTTCATCCACAAGCCTTAAGACCTAAAATAGTAAAAAACCCAGCGTACACAGACACTATCATACTACGAATACCGTACTCAATCGATAGTAACTTTACGCTACACAACAGTTTACAGCCATTGATTTGATTGCGGCTGTCATTTGAGACAGAGGAAATGCCAAATGATACTGATTCCGATAACTATTGAAGGTGCACGAGTCGGCTGTAACGTGAAACATGTCCGTGCTGTTGTTATTTTGCAGAAACATACGGTATTACTCACTTAGAAACGCATATTAGAACATGTAAGCGCAACAAACATAAGTATGACAACAGGAACTAAGTATAAAATTTAAGACCTTAATAAGGTCATAGATTTGTTCACTAAAAGTGATTTGAGCCAAAAAAAATGTCATGTAACAAACTATAAAACGGAGAGTATAATTTACTATGATCTTTGCTGTGATGACCTTTGACGTCACACTCCGATCAATGGCATCGCGTTTCAAGTATTTGAATATCCGGCCGTCATTTTGCACTTTTGAAAAAATCGGTCATCAATCGGTCAAAACGAAATTATAATCTAAAATGTTGACAGAGCATTGATTCTGTAATAATAAAGTTTTGTTTAAAAAAAATGTTACATCCTTATTTGAATCAAAAACATATTCCCTATTTCTTTATCTTTTAACCAAACCATAATCAAAAACACCACTCCGAAGTTGTTTGTTAGTCGCACCCAATTTGAGGAGTGGAAGTAGTCGAACGCCAACCTCACGCGATGGCACTCTGACAGCGCACGAAGTTATAAGTGTCAGTCGAGGGTAGCAGCCATTATGGTGCACGAAACCTTGGCTATCTGTCAGGAAAGTGAACCATCCTTATTGCTGATGTGAAAGAAACTAATTGGACATAGCTTCCGCATTGATTCTCGTGACAAAGCGAAAACTGAGGTAAATTATATTAAGATGAATGGTTCAGGGTCCACCCGGGGTCCTGGATAGCGAGGCAAAGAAGTAACATAGGTGTGGTTTTAGTCAGTAAAAGTCTGACACACCCAGCTCTGCCCTAGAGCATGAGAATTAAGTCATAAGATGATTTCACACCTTAAAAAAATGGTAACCCGTGAAATTGAAGATTTCAAACGTGTTTTTTTTTTGCATTTTGATGTCCAGTATCGTATATAATGAGGTAGAAAAACATAATACATATTTGCGCTAATTACATCATGTATGTTATCACAATTATACACATTAAAACCGAAATTTCGCGGTTTTCCGTGGAGGATTTACCTTAAGGATCAGTTTACAGCTAGTAATCCCTTTATAACTACCCCAATTATGTACCTGGTTCGCTTCATAACTCCCCTGAGACAGTTAAACTGATGATGTCATTAATTCAATCTCCGGAATCGATACGTTTGATCTAGTAGGCTGTCTATCGGTAGCTGAATAGATGAGCAATATGATACACTAGCTTTAGCCCGCAGCTTCGCCAGCGTACATAAAATATAGCCTATGTCACTGAAAACATTTTAGCAATCGGACCAGTACTTCCACAGATTACCTCATACAAACAAAAAAAACAAACTTTACCTCTTTATTATATTAAGTGTAGATGTAGTAGGTTCACGAGAATTTTGGAAAGAGATACCGTGGTCCTGACTGCAAATGCAGGCCACAGGGGCTTTTTTTTACTCTCTACAAGTCCAAGACGATCCATCTTGGTTCGCGAGAAGTCATTTGATCATTTTCCACTTCAAAAAAAACAGTTTGGGAATCGGTGAAGAATAGACCAAGTTTTCGATGAAAGGATACACTCACGTGTTATAAACTTATAGTTTACTTTTTAAACTAACTCGCAAATAAATATTTACTTTGTGTCCTAGGTGCAATAATAAACTTGTAAACGTACGCAACACACCTTTTGATAGTGTCAGACATAGACATGTAGCGCACTGAAAGATTAGTTTTAGAAAAAAAAAAACAAATTTTTATAAGACCTACAAAAATACCTTGTTGGTTTACAAACAATAAGTCTCGAAACTTATTTTTTAAACCGGATCGGATTAACAGAGACTTAAAATGTCTAATACAAGTCTGCTATCAATCTCCGTGTCCCACGCACTTACCAATCTATCTGTAACGTTTAGGCTCGGCGCAAACGGGCCACCGACCACAGCCCACCGGTAGCCAGCGACAGCGATTTAACACACTTTGTATAGACGCGCCGCTCACGTGTAGCCGGTAGCGGCCACTCGCTACAGCAGTGTCCGCTACTCGCCACTTGTAATCGCTTCTGGACTTTTACTCTCTTTTTCCGAAATCCGAAATTGCGCGTGTTTCCTACCACGCTTCTGATATTTTGTATGAACGAAAATGGTCCGACGTTTCGAATCTCTAAACCTACTCTTATTTGTAATATTCCGAAAAAGAAAAAATGTCTTGACATATTCGGAATTTTAATGTCAAACTGACGAAACACGAAATTTCGGTCAAAACTTCATATTTCGTAGAAAGTGAGTAGACGTCCTGACACTACTACTACACCGGTGGCTGTGGTCTGTATCCCGTTTGCGCCGAACCTTAGAAGCTGCAGCATCCTATAATCGGATCCTCCTGTATCTGGGTCAGCTTGCTTAATCCTGTTATCTATTGTCTTTCTAATTGAAGGAGATTTGGTGACTGTTCCGGATTTGGCACGTTTGTAAGGACCGTTTTGGACGGAGGGTAGTCGGAAATTTATTTGGTGTTGATGTTTTGTTTCATTCTTTCTGGTTGTGGTTTAATTAGGAAGGGTCTGTTGTCTGATGTGTGGTTTTTCTCCTCAATGTAAATGAGCTAAAAGTATGTAAGGGTCGTAGCAGTTAAGAGTTCTTTAATTACTGTTTATACGCATTGGAAAAAAGTGCGTCGCTTTGTCTAATATTATAAAGAGGAAAAATTTGTATGTTTGTGTTTTTTGTTTTGTAATTTATAAACACAAGAAAGAACTATTAGATCGATTATAAAAAATATTACTGATAGAATACTGCTTTATAACTAAGTAACATACATACATGTATCGTGTAATTTTCTACCAGACCCTCACTGGCTGAAACTAGTATAGTTATGTAACATGTATTTCGCTCCTGATATCTCTAGGGAATAGTTTGTCCAATATAGCATTGTTTGAGGGTAGATTGACAGTACATTGTATTATTAAGAAGTTTGTTTGTAGTTGCTGTCGATGAATTTGGTCGTGTGTGATTTTCGTATGATAATGAAGCTCTCTAAAGTTGTATGAATACGGTCTTCTCGTTAGAGTGATAATAACTGGAATGCTGAACCGATTATATTTTAATTTATACTACCTTCTGTCAGCGGCTTCACCCGGATCAAAATAGGTTTCTTCATGCAAACTTTCGTATCATTCCCTTAGGGGTTCATCACATCACATCATCATTTCAGCCGAAAGACGTCCACTGCTGGACGTAGGCATCCTACAAGCGTCACCACAACGACCCGTCCGTTCTTTAGGGGTTGAAGTTTAGAAAATCCTCTAGGGAATCTTGTGCAAAATTCACACTCTTTGCGCCTGTAGTTTTAGCAGTCAGTTTCTCTTTTTATATGCACACATAAATATAGATAGACAAGTTACAAACACCAATGTTGAAGAAGGTCTCATACAGTTTGACTAAATAATTAGCATACTGTCGACAGTTCCAGTACGCAAAACAAGAAACATGTCTTTGCCTTCAATCGCCATATTATTATGGAAATATTTAGAAAGCAGCTTCACGTACTGACAAATGCAGGCAATGTCAAGCAGAGACAGTTGTGTATCAGTTTAACTGCACAGAGACGTAAATACCACGTTGCAGTATGGAGAGGCGTTTTGATATGGATGAAGGTTATAAAAGCTAGGCTGATTCTGTTTCATCATCATTTTAGCTGAAGGACGTCCACTATTGGACATAGGCCTCCTCGCAGTGTCGCTATAACGAACGGTCCTGTGTGTTTCGCATCCATCGCATTCCTGCGATTCTCACCAGGTCACTGGTCCACCTTGTGTGAGGCTTTCTAACCCTACTTCTTCCGGTACGTAATCGCCACTCCAGAACCTTTCGTCCCCATTGACAATCTGTTCTACGAGCAATGTGCCCTGCCGACTGCCACTAAGTTTGGCGATTCTTAGGGCTATGGTGGTAGCCTTGGTTCTCTTGCGGATATATTCATTTCTGATGTGGTCATATCATGATCTTAGTCAATGAAAAGCGTATAATTCTTCAGGTTATGACTGAAACTGTGTAAATTACAGTGCAGGCCGTTCTAACAGACCCCATAACACGTCTCCACGTTCACATAACAGCAACCAGTCAATAACCTCTCGCTATAAACGAATAGTTGCATGCACTGTATGCTCTACGCCTTCCATTTCAGTCTCGTTTCCGGCTTTACAAGCGTTCATTGCTTAAATAACTCTTCAATTCGCTTAAAACTGTTGTTTTCGTGCAACGTTACTATTTGCACGGTCTACTGGGCTGGTTAATCTTCGAGATGTGCGCAATATCGGATGTTGTGGAGTTAATTTGATGTTGAATGTGCTGATTGATGCGTTTGCGTTGGTAAATTATGACGGGAATGGTGGTTTGTGACCTTTTAAACTGTTACGTTATCATGATTAGTGTCTTTAGGTGTCGTAATGCAGCGAGCAAAGGACTGAAGTAGGAACAGCTGTTTCCTGATAGCTACAACTTACTTAATAGGTTATGTTAGTGTTCCATCGTCAGCTACACGATCGCTTACCATCAGGTGAGATAGTGGTTAAACGAGAGCCTAGGCATAATGAAAAAAAAAAAACTGTGTGGCAGGAGATGACGTAGACGCTGATTGTAGTCGCGGGCTTGTGGACGGAGAGCAATAGATGGCTCGTCGCTGAAAGAGCACGTTTCAACATATGAAGGGAAGGAAGTATTATACACACGCATCATGCATTAACATTATTGCTTAGAAAAACAACACAAATATTTGCTACGGCGCAGAAAGCCATTTCACAGTGTAAACAAAATAAAACTAACTGAATTTATCTTGGTATACAACTAAATTGAATGTGGTCAGTTACATTCATTTTATGTTGCCTTCTCTGAGCTCGGGTATCACGCATCTATAGTTCGTATACTTAATTATATTATCATTGGTTTCAAGTAAGTCTCGCTCAAACCGTCCTTACCCAGTAGATGGGCCCTTGCCCAGCAGAGTCGAAGCCTACTGGGGCCAAGGGTTTTACGAAAGATAACCCTTGGGCCCTGGAACGAAGGCAAAGAAAGAACATGAGTAGGTTTTCATTAGTGAAAGTCTGGACGCGCTCTCCCTCTCCGCTCAGAGCGGGAGAAAAGACGTTGGTGATTTTCTACCTAAACAAAAAAGTAGGTATCGCCATTCGTGAAGCGCCATGATGATTGTGAGCCGGCTGATTATAGTGTATTTATAAAAATTACTTAATTACTACTGCAAACAATAATTGTCTACAAATGGATTTAACTGATTATTCTTCATCGTCTTTATCTATGTCAATTTGTCAGGAAGATAATCTTAACAGACATGTTTTTTTTTTGTTAAATTGTTTTTATCGATTTGTTTGTTATAAAGTTTTTAATCGATTGGAGATTACCTGTGTGATTATCGATTATGATTGATAACAAAAAACGTATTTGTTGTATTTAAAGGCTGATTTACATCGATACAGTAGCTGGCGTCAGCATCACTGGATTCTGGCGTTGGATCAGCACTATATCAATGTAAACATGTTTTAATCTAGTCCAGCATTGATACAGGGCTGATCCAGCGCTGGAATCCAAAAGCTGGTACCAGATACTTCTTCTTCCAGGCCTTATCCCATATTACTTGAGGTCGGCGCAACGTCTTTTCTTTCATTCTGTCCTGACACCCGTCATACTATCACTAACTCCCTTTTCTTTCAAATCAGTCCTCACACAATCTATCCATCTTTTCTTTGGCCTCCCTTTTTCTTTCTATCCGTCTAGAAGTAAACTCATAACTCTTTTAGTAACATGCGTTTCATTCCTCCTCTTCACACTACCATTTCAGTATCAATGTAAATCAGCCTTTATACAAAATGCTAGGACCAATAAAACTGGCCAGTCTTGTGACGTAAATATTTAAACATCTGAAGTCTTGATAACTTGATAATCTTGTCATAAAGAGGAAAAAATCTAAACATTTGTGACTAAAATACTAGTTTGGGGCTAGCGGACGCACTAACGATAAAATAATGACTATATTGTTAAATCTAGTTTAAAATAAATTGTACCTACAAGTGGTTTTCAAACATATTTTCCTTATTAAATCAGTTTTAAACAGAAATCATTGCTTAATATTTATTGCTTTTTGTTATTCAAGCATGGCCTGTCTTGCAACTTCTTAGAACTAAAATGTCAATGCCCAATAACTAATTACGGAATTCTACTTACTAACTCGCACTTCGTCGTAGTGACCAATTTTTTAAGAGGTCGAACATCGTCAATAACTCTTCACAAGTCCTCCCCCTATATAGGCAGAGGAAGCAGTATCAGACTTTCATTAACTAAAGCATGTTTGTATTCCTTTAATTGCCTATCGGTGCATTTCGGAGAGTGTGCGCAGGAATTGCATGAGCTTATTCCGCCATCTCCCTTCTACCATCGGACGAACCGTCGTCGTACGGCGATTATCCATCCTTAACATTTTCGAAACCGGCACGGTCCGGACCAAGCGCTTTGCCTCGTCGTTTATACCGCGTACATCAAAGGACTGAAACAATTTGCCTGCTGCGGTCTTTCTGTCCGATTACAATTTGGGTGTCTTCAAGGCTAGAGTGAATAGGCTCTTAATAAACTAGTGCGCCTCACCATCAACGACTGCATCACTGCTTACCATCAGGTGGGATTGCAGTCAAGCCCTGGTTTATGTGATATATATAAAAAAAAATTGCCCTTTGCGTTCCAGAACCACGATAGTTCTCCCCAATCCCAGAGCCTATAGTAACTCCTCAATTACAGCCATATCTAAACTCCAACAATATAATTTTAAATGTCGGTAGTTCTATTCCTACTGATGACGTCATCGTACCCGTATTTCCCGACTGCTCCGTCATGGCACGTTATAAACACGACTACCACAAGCTATGGTTAAACGCGTCATGTTTTTTGTACTACTTCAGGACGTTTAGTATCATGGTGAGAAGTTGGAACTAGTAAAATAGTTTAGCTCTTTTCTTGAAACTAACTTGTTTTCGTCAATGAACTGGGTTTTTACGCGATTACAGGCAATTTTTTGGACCGTATTAATAACCTACTTTTCAAATAAAAAACTTCCTGTCAAGTCTTAAAAACATTGTGGAGAAAAATATCATGGGCAGCATGGCCTGTTCTAGAACTAAAAATTTGAAGATATGTGACATCTCCAAACCCACATTGGGCCCACATGGTGAATTCTTGCCCGGAGAGGAGGCATTGAGGAGATCATTATAAGGCTGATTGTGATTTGAGAAAGGCAGTTTTATTTCACAAAACATTTAATTACTACATTAATAGTCAGAAGACTACAACAGTTACGAAGAGGCGCCCGATTATCTGTCGTGAAGATGTCAAAGATAACTAGCGCGGAGAGATGGGATGCGGTGATAATAGGGATCGACTCACTCATCGACTTTTAGTTTAACAGTAAAAAAAAGTCTAACAGTGTGGATGTGTAAAATAATAACGACTAGTTTTAGACCAAGGGTTTTTGTAATTAATTCAAAATAGTGCTTGACTGCAATCCCATCACTGTGACTTACTGTCAGGTGGTAAGTAATGATGCAATCATTGATGGTGAGGCGCACTAGTTTATTAAGAGCTTATCCGCCATAGCCTTCAAACATGTAAATTATGATTAGACAGTTGGCATGTAATGATTAAAACAGTTCATAAAATCACAATTAAGCTCGCGAATAACCTTGGAATCTTTTACGTACCCTCGTTTCGAACATAAATTAATCACTAGCCCGTTTGTGTATAAGATTTCGATAGTGGTGAATCAAAACAATCGTCCACCCGCACTCGCCAATCATTGCAAGTGCTACAATAAACTATCTTTTGAGAATCGAGTTCAGTTATTTACCTTACATTATTGGCATGCATCGTTCCAAGATTTCCACGTACAATGAGAAACTATCGAAATATATTTTTAGTTATTCCGACTAGCGCCGGGTTTCCTCAACGTGTTTGTTTTATATCTTCCGGAAAATGTATGTAGTTTACTTATCTTCATGAGTTTTTTCTCCTATCATCAATTGAGCTTTGATATGTCCGTCAATGAACGGGCTTTCTGCTTAAAAGGATTCTTGAATAGAATTTGCTTCAGTAGTCATCATCATCATTTCAGCCAAAAGACAATCATTGTTCGACATAGGTATAACTCAAGTATCGCCATAACATCCATTGGGTTCCCGCGACCCTCACCAGGTCATCGTTCCATCTTCAGAAGTAAATTTCATTAATTGCTAAATGGTAATTAATGCCCCTAAAAAAATAATAGCCCCTGAAAATTTAAAAGTTTAATTAACTTGATGATGTTGAGAATTATGATTAAACATCCTAATCGTTTAGTCAATAATCGGTTTTAATTTATGCCAATAAACAAAATGATCTACAGATAGTGTTAATGACTTAGCTATTTCTGACGTAAGAGACTTACGTACAAGTTGTGGTTCAGTTCAAACCATATCTCTTTATAGAAGTAGTAAAAAACTGCTCAAAGTTAACAAAATATTACCCGCGTGGATACCAGTAGCTCTATTTATATGGAATCGCCTTAAAAATATTTCTGAGTCAAAAACATTTTTCCTGCTTAAAATATGGATGGGAAAAGGAAAATTCTTTTCAAACTCGA
Source organism: Mythimna separata (assembly GCA_030763345.1). Lineage (NCBI taxonomy): Eukaryota > Metazoa > Arthropoda > Insecta > Lepidoptera > Noctuidae > Mythimna > Mythimna separata. The sequence goes on from CM061192.1 coordinate 13,887,289, forward strand.
AACTTTTCCTTTTCCATGCAATAATTTCACACTGCTCTCAACTCAACCCGTGAGCCATTATTACGTAAATAAAATATTTTCACAGTTGTTACCAAATCTCGATGTTGTTGCTACTACATCGGATACACTGTAATCTATTTACTCTCATGTAAATGGGACGGTAGCTATAAAGTTTAGAGTAGACAGATTCATAAAGGCCAACTACTAGTATTTAACTACTTAGGAAATGTCGTCAATCACACAAATTCTGACGTAAACTAAGATAAACAGTAGCATGTAAAAATTTGGCATGTGTCACAATTTTCTTAGATCATGCTGACACGACATTAATTATGGCATAAAACATCTTGCTACAGATAATGTCATCATCATAATTTTTTCACCCTAAAGACGTCTAATGTTGGACATAGACCTAGCCCAAGTGTCGCCATAGCGAACAGTCCTGTGTACCTCGGATTCATCCGATTCCCGCGGCCCTAACTAGGTCATTGTTCCACCTTGTGGAAGGCTTTCCAAAGCTGCGTCTTTCGGTACGCGGTCGCCACTCTAGAACCTTATCGACCATCTGTTCTGCGTGCAAGGAATAGCAAGGCAAGGGTTCATCCCTGCTCACTGCCACTTAACTTTAGCGACAGATATATGTCCTCTGCGGTATTATCTGACAGAGTTACTATGGCCGTGAAAAGCAAAAGGCAATTGATGATACACGAGTAGGTTTTTAGTCAGTAAAAGTCCGATACTCCCGGTTGTTCCACACAGTTCCGGGAGAAGTTTTACGATAAATTCCCACACAAACAAATAAGACATACATGTACGTGATATTCCTATCAATTATTCAGGTTGACCTGACCCAGATTTCTGAAAAAAATAGATATCAGTAAAATCTTTGGTCAAATTGCATTCAAATGATTGGCAAAAACACAAAAGTTTAGACGTTCTAAACCAAGGAATGACACAACACTAAAATTTTCAAAGTCCACAACAGTAATCTAAATATGGCCGGCTTCAAAAGGCGCGCTTTTGCTAATAGCTGGCGCATAGGTCATTCACCCAGTCGTATCGATCGTCTGGCTGTCTCATAAACAAGGTGGCAGTATTAGTCCGCTTTGCGAAGAAGCCTACCGCCTACCCCGGGCAGTAAATAGTCCGCTGTGCAAAGGAGCCTACCGCCTACCCCCCAGACTTATTGATCCTGGGAAACCCTTGTAAACTGTAGCGTGATCCTATCAGGAACTGTTTAATACCTACATATTGTATATCTCAATTATACAGCTATACAATGCATAAACGCGGGTCTGGTTTGTAACAGCCGCGAGTCAGGAAGTGTTTACGCATGTTCCAGTATTCTGAATAGAATTGTTCTATGTACATGTCCAGAAAATTGTAGAATTCGGTCGAGATGGCTAACGTAGCCACAGGACGATCTGAAGCAAGTTTAAGCTTTCTGAATTTATTCGTAACATCTTAGCGATCGGTTCCAAATGTCTAACAAGTTGAGAAAATCGCGCAATAATTCTGTCTTATCTATGACAATCCGTATAATCTACTGCCCTTGGTGATAACCTTACCACGTGCTCTTAACGCGATCCAATTGACGGCTTAAACTGAACTGGAACTGAATGGGGTGTATAGCTCTATCCCGCTTTCTCGCTCATTTTGCACTAACAGAGCGAGCGTGTATATGTTTTCTTTCGCTTCTCTTTACGAGTTTTCCTAATGTGTTTTTCCTGTCTTTCTGTTTTCCTACTGGGAATAAATAATAAATCTAATAATAAGTATCTCTAGTGATGAATTAGTGTTCAGTCTTCAGAATAAACTTATTTCAGGGATCTCAAATTGACTTTGTTGTTTACTATGCTTCCGTTAGTATCGTTTTATGACACCTGAATTGCAGGTATAGGTAGATGTATATTATTAGATGTGCTCTGAAATAAAGAAGAAAAAAAGAAATCCAAAAAGCCTATCTACCACTCTGTTATTAATTATTGACAGTATTTTGATTACGGATAATAGAAAACTTTACGACAAAAGTGCATAGGTTACATCTAGACATGCGTGCTCTATCTTCGACCACATCTTCGATTTCCATCAGGGGTAAATGTTCGGTACCGTCCGTCGAAAAACAACAGCAAAAATAATCGGGTTTGTCATTTATGAGCCCCCCCATTTAAACATGTTCATGAGACACAAACAGACAGATAGCAGAGCTTAGCATTAGGGTCCCATTTTTACCTTTTAGGCACGGAAATCTAAAAATAACTTTCCCACCTTTCAGTGGAAATTGTCAGTAAATATATTTTCTCTCTTTCAAACGCACCTTCTCTCTCTACCCAGCTCCACTCGCATCGCGTTCATAGACATGTTAATTTGTATGACGTCAGAGCGCCCGTTGTTAGCCGTGTACGCGCACGTAACCGCAACGCATTAGTGGCTCTAAACGAAGCGGAAATCTGTTACGGACCGGCTTTTATTTCAACCACTCACTTGGACTATTCCTGTTTCGGCACACCGGTTTTCGGCAGCCAAGTTTCGGCACCCAAGCTATTCCCGATTCGGCACCAAACCAAAGTATTATGGATAATAGTAACTTCCGCAAGCGCTGGCATGACGTCGTCAAGTCCGACATGAGAGCCAATGGCCTGACTGAAAAGGATGTCGAAGATTGGGCAAAGTGGAAGAAGCTAAGCCGGAAGGCGGACCCTGGCAATAGTGGCAATAGCCGGGATTAACGCCAGGTGGAAGAAGTAACCCATACAAAATCCCAATCCAAAATACAGCTATTGGTGCCGGATCGGGAATAGCTTGGGTACCGGAACAGAAATACTCCAGGCATTTGTAAGATATCGGTGCTGACTTTTCTTCTGTTATTAGACGGTTTTTGTTGTGGTTTGCTAAAGAGTTGATGCGTTAAATGATTAGGGGTTATCGTATTAGCGTCACTTCGTGTTATGTAATGTTTAGATATACATGATTATATTCCCCCCACCGCGTCTGTCTGTCTGTTTGCGATAAACTCTGAACGGTCGCGGTCTTCCGCAATAGACAGTATGATTCATGAAGAAGGTTTAGATGGGTATAACTGAGAAAAGCCGAGAATTTTAAAGATTTGTAACACCTGTGCGAAGTTGGTCGCTAGAATTCACATAATTAAAACCAGAAAAAAAAATTGAGACACAAACAACAAAAAAAAAACCATGTAAACAAATCATTAACGAATACACAACATATAATGAAAAAACGAAATAATTATCATTTTTATATTATACTCCGTTTGTTTAGGTAGTTAACTAAAGGTAAACAGTCTTGGTATGTCTTTTTATATTAAAGAGGTCGTATATAATATACACAAAGATTATTTAAATTTAGTTTATTAGCTAACATCGATTTAGGTAAATACCTATTTGCAAAGATTTTTACATACAATTTATAGACAACTTTTAGATAAAAAGACATGCCAAGATTGTTAACCTTTAGTTAACTACCTAAACCAACGGAGTATAGTATTTTTTATACCTGAGCGAGGGCAAAAAGGCTCTTATCTCGCATATGCTGTGATGTAGAAAAGAACACGTCAAAGCACCTCTGGTTACGATTTTTACACACACCTTTTGATTCTGTTCCATTCACACTGTTCATACAAGCGTGCTGGAGTTACGTCTTATGCATTTAGATCAAGAAACCTATCCTTCTCAGAATAGAGGATTACAGATACATTATTTACGCTTTCCAAGAGCATGAACAGTCAAGTGCGTCCGACGCACCCTGGACAGTCATTCCAGGCTGCCAAATGTGCCAAGTTCTGTCTTATCTGCTGACCTAGACGTAAATATATAATTTAACCACTAGCCAATTTGGTCCTACACTACACTTGGTACGCTACGATTAATTGTGCTAAATTTAAGTATATTGGTGTAATATGGAATTTGATTATGCATACAAACGAAATTCCCCCCTTTTCACCCCCTTATAGGTTGAATTTCTAAAACCACGTCTTAGTGCTTGCCTACGTTATAAAAGGAAGCCTTGTGCATAATTTTAAATTCCTAGCCCCATTATTTTGACTGCATAGATATCTCAGTTTCTCCTTTTTTTTTAAAGCTTCTAATCCGCTTTTATGCTTTTATTTTGGTAGGAAATTATGAAATGTCTCCTTCGGCTCTGGGTGGAACGAAAGAGGGTTCTTTACTTTTACTGACTAAACCCACCGTGTTTCTATTGTTGTCCGTTTGCGTTCCAGGGTCACCGGTAACTCTTTTAAACAATCCCGCAGCCGCGTTTGCACCCTGTTGTTATGAAAAGTTTAAATAAGTCGTTTATAAGGGCTTTTTCCAAGCCCTCTTCTCGTCAACGTGGTCATGGTTTACAAGCTTGTTAAATAATATGTTGTTGGCAACGTCAAAAAAAGAGGTTACAATTCCGTCACCCACCCGAATATTTCACAAACACTTTTTTCAGGAAATACCTATTTTTGTTTTAACCTTAAAAGTTTTTGGAAAAAAAATCATCATTCAAAATGTCTAACGTGCTATCTTAATTTTCTACAAATTATTTTACTTTCTTTTTTTTTTGTCAAAAAATCTGCTTCAAAAATGTTTGAAGTCTAAGTTTAGGCTTTCCTCTAGTTGTGTAGCATGCTATACAGTTAAATTATCAGATCAGCATCGTACGTGGTCGGTTTATGGTCGGGTTTTAATTATTCATGAACTGTAGCTCAGAATAGATTCCCCGGAACTATCTGGGGTGGCTTTCCACCCCGTTAGTTACAGTTAGCGACGTGTCATGCGATAAAGGGGTTAGAAATAGAATGTGTAAAGCAAAGGTTATACAGTAAAGTACGATAGTTCATGTCGTTTTTCTTTGGTATATTTATCTGTCAAAGTCGCTTTCCGTCTCCGTCTCTTTTCTAAACTAGGCAATGGATTTTGATGTGGTTTTCTCTAATAGTAACGTCCATAAACGATGAAGAATCTCTAGCTTTTACTGTTCCACTGTAAAGGCCTCTCCCAAGTCCTTTCAGACATTCTTCTCCCGCACTGTCTCAAACATGTCCTCATGATACGCGTCTAGGACTAAATAGTGATCCTTTCGGTTGAGGCACACTCGTCGTTGTATTGTATAGCTTGCGTCGAATAAATTCTATTCAATCATCTAGCTACTTATTTCTGAACCAGTCGCGACGGCTCCTGCCCTCTGCTGGATCCAGCAGTCCTTATACGGCTAACGTGACGCGACAAGCAAGTTTTATGCACATAATTTACGTGACCCGTACAAAACTGGGCAAGTCACGTCAGTAGATATGTCTAAATAAACTCTCTTTCACTTTAAAATTCGCACAAAAAAGATAACATCACCCACATTTTAACCAGACAAGCTAAATTTGGGTAATCCCATAATTTACATTCCTATTATAGAATTTTATCCAAGGTCACTTCATTGCAGTCAGAAAACAGTAGCAATTACAACATACACCCATTGTTCAGTACTGATAAACCATCTTTATGTATCCGTTTTGCCGTTTAGTTATAAAATTATCATACTAACGCTTGTCCCGATCGTTTTCATGAGTTTACCTCGTTATGTTTTATCCTCCTGTTTTGGGATGAACGCGTTTTATTAGGGGATGCTGTGTGCGGTTTTGGTTTAGTCGTAATTAGATTTGGTGGATTCTGTATAATTATGTGGTTGATTGTACCATTTGTGAAATTCACGACAGTCGGTAGATATACCTTGATAACTTGAGCTTCATTGCATGTTAATCTGACATGCCCAATTGACATCATCTGAGAGTCCACTCCCACTTCAGCCTGACTGTTTTTTCTCCGACGTCTGCTCCATAACTCAGATATGGACACGGAGTAGTATTTCGGACACTATATATTAGGTTAAGGGTCAATACCGAAATGGCATTGCTGCCCGAACTCTGCACTCTCCCATGGTTGCCAGCGTCCGAAAGCGGTAGTCTGAGGCGGCCTCTTCCCGTCACATTCCGGTATGAATCAGCCCTAATACCCAATGACGCGCTCTCTTGTTCATAAATCAATATTCAATACCAAATTCCAAGCTTACGAGCACCTGGTAGGCTCTCAAGCAGGCATGCCCGATCACGCGTTATCAAATCGTTCCTACCGTACGACGGTTACCCTAAATCCGTAAGAGCGTAACGTAAACACTCTGAACGGGAACACACTTATAACAATAACATGCGCAACTAATTTTAGACACTTGCTGAATAGTTACAAAACTCTTACTTGATTTATGTACTATAGAAGTACAACGAAAGTTTGAATCGAATGTTGGTTTTTTTTTTTGCTTTTACGTCTTGTAACCGTTAAAAGTAAGACACGGTTTGGTAGTCTCGACTAATAATGATCATGTTTTAATATCACGTGATAGTTCCGTCTTCTATTTTTAGACAGCTATGATGAATGAAATTTTACATCGGAAGAAACCTTGATATTACGAAATAATTACTCCCGCTACGATTGGAGTTAGAGTAAGCTAGAGGAAGTGTCGAGACTTTTACTGACTAAAACCTCCAATCACCCGTGTTCCGACAGAATTATTATAAATGTCATACAAAACTACACGATTCCATAAAGTTTTGTTTATGAAAACTAAAATCACTTTCACATTAGGACGTTGCTAAAAGTTAGGCCGAAATAATCAATCTACGGAATTATACTACCTTCTTAGTTCGTCTTACACGAATGACGCTGAAAATGTTACTCTTAGGGCCTGTTTCACAATGTCCGAGTAGGCACTACTCACTGAATAAATTCAAAAATGTGACAGAATTTGTACGAAATTATCTGTCAAGTAAGATACTCGAAACTTAATCATAGGTGGTGAAATAGGCCCTTACATGCAAAAACTACTGATTGGATTTCGATGAAACCATGTCCTGGAATAGCGGATAGGACACGTTTTTATCCCGGTTTCTACTGTCACGCGGGTGAAGCTGGCCGATCATATTTGAATCAACATACAATTTGACACCTGCTAAGTAAAACTTAACAAAATTTTAATGCTGAAGGGTAACCCGTTCGTGAAACTTATACAAACTCCATATTATAGCTATGTACGTCATCAAAACTCATGTAAATGACGGCTACGTACACACACGGGTCCTCCTATTACGCCGGAGGACGTTACCGAATTGTTTAACTTCATACGAGTTTGTTATCAAACAACCTTTCCAGCCGGGTTCGTCTGCTGCTGATTATGTACTTGTGTAGTTGATTGAGGTGTGGACTAGTTTTATAACTGACTGCAAAAAGGACTAAACTGTACTGTATTCATTAATCTAATATATTGTTAGCTTGTATTTATTGTGAAAGAGAAAAGGGCATGCTGCTTTCGGGCGTTTTTGATTCTTTGCTTAGATTACTTTTGCAATATCCTACCTATATGCAGAACAGGGGGTTACATCCCGCAATTTCTATTCAAAAATCCCGAAACACGGCTCCCATAATGCAGGATTTGTGTGATATAAGGCCTAATATGTAGTTCATAATCTCTCTTTCGGCTAAGCTTGAAGGCTTTCGATTTAAAGACAGATACAGTTCTTCAATTTTAGTCCAACTCTTTGATAGAGCAATGATGGTGTTGACATCAAACTCATTCTTTGATACGGCAACGTTTTGTGGTAACCAATTCTAAAGGTAAAGAGTGGGAGTTTGTTACACCCTTATTATGAAAACAACTGCCAAACCACAGAACAACTAAATTATATCCCTAACCACAAAAAACGTACAAATAAATCAAACCTAACAAGTCACAAATATGATCCCCAACATGTTTATACATGTCGTAGGATAATTTGATACTTCGAATCTTCGCGAAAATCCTAGGGGTTTTGCGAAAACGCGGATAATTAGACATAGGCGAAAAATTATCAAATCTTACTGGACAAAGTCAGGATTTTTGCGAAAATACTCGTTACTATAGTAAGATTTGATGTGCTCAACACTGATTGGCTACAATTTTGCAGGCTGACTTCTAATTGGTTCCTAGTTTGCCGATGATTAACTTCAAGTATTGTATCACAGAGATGACAAACAAAACACCGCTAAACCAATCTCGAAAGCATTGTTGTTGTTGAGTGGTTGACTAAGGGCCTGTTTCACCACCTATGATTAAGTTTCGAGTATCTTATTTGACAGATAATTTCATACGAATTCTGTCACATTTTTGAATTTACTCAGTGAGTAGTGTCTACTCGGACATTGTGAAACAGGCCCTAAGACTTTTATGATATATGACACTATGTACATCCGTGTAGCACTTTTATTTACCACTTTATTTAAGTCCAAGTAGGTACACTATTCACGATCAAAAACAAAACACTTCTGCAATTTAACTCAGACACAAACGTAAACAAATAACGTGCGGCAACAAATGATTGACATTTAAGACGTCAACCAATCAGAGACGATCTCTTATTGAACGCGCTGACCGACCAATCAGCGTTCTTATTTCATAACAGCCAGCGTTTCGTTTCGCAATATTGCTATAATAACGAGTATTTTCGCAAAAATCCTGACTTTGTCCAGTAAGATTTGATAATTTTTCGCCTATGTCTAATTATCCGCGTTTTTGCAAAACCCCTAGGATTTTCGCGAAGATTCGAAGTATCAAATTATCCTACGACATACACATTATTTTCCATGGAATCTCCTCAAGTACACATATAATGACACCGTCGTCGTTTGCACCGGCGTTGTGCAATTCTGACGCAACCTAGGACAATCGCTGGCGAACAATGGACGGAGATAATAACTTCACTGAGATACAAAAGCCTAGTCCTTCACATTTTAATGGAGCATTTTTTCTATTAGTATAGGAATCTGTTTTGTTTTCCATCGGAATGTGGTCAGGGTGAATTGTGTGAAACGTTTTTCTATACACCTATCTGATCTAAATCAGTTTGGCCTATTTACAATTATTATCCAGATTTTACGTTATAGGCACGCCACAATCTTCACGCTGTCTTCACTTTCGCGTAATATCTCACGCGCGCCTCAAAGAGATTAAACCAGAGAACCAGTATGGCCGATGCCCGTTAGGGCCGCGGAGAATTTCTGAGAAGGAAACGTGTGGTCCTAAAACGCAAACGTATTCAGGTGTGGTTTAGTCAATAAAAGTCTAACACACCCACACGTTCCAGCTCCACGTTAGAGAGCAGGGGAAGCCGTAGGATGATTGCCTACCTCAAAAAGAAAAGACTACGTCATCTTGGTTATCACCCTCTTAAATCATGTCTATCACATCACACGCACCACCTGTCCAACGTTTCCAAAAACAGATCTGAATGGTCTTTTTTATAGAATGAAACCGGAACGAGTACAGGTTTGTAACTCGTAGTCTTTGTGTAAAAATGTAGGGTACATTTTACAACAGACGTATAGTAAGTAAAAATAGCACCCTTCCGTCTCCCCATACCAGGAAGCCGGATACATTCTAAAGAATTTCTCCGTCAAGGCAAAAATGCGTTAAGTTGAAAGTTGAACGAACTTTGAATGGACAGCTGGTTTTAAATGGCTCTCTAAAAGAAAGGACACCCGCCGACATTCTTGGGAGGATTGGCGAAATTAAGTTACTGGCAATTTTATTCTTTGTAGCCTCTTGTTTTACTATCTCACCTGATGTTTTTGCTATTTATTGATTTTAAAAGACTGTCGTTGCACGTTATTTTCCATAGTAATAAGTGATTTCAATTTTTAGTTATCAAATATCATTGTATTTTATATTAAGTTTTGTGTACACTAAAGAATTAAGAGCAATAGGTGAGTCGACGATGGAGTACGCTTGCTTATCACCGATCAGCCCAGATTTTTTTGAAGAATTCATAAGTTAAGGTTAAGAATTAGTACCAAAATACGTGACTTCACTCGTATGTGAAATTTCTAACCCGCTCTGGACGGAACGAGAGTTCTCTCTCGCTGTCCCGGTCTGTTTTACTGACAGCTCTTTTAAGGCACGCGTGGATTACAACATCGTCGATCCAGTTTTGGTCCTTGCCAGACGACTCGTCGTCCGCAGTGCCTTATTACCTTGTCGTCAATAATATTGTAATAAAAGTCCCAAAAAATCAGGACAAACTTGAAAGTCCATAACGAATTAACCGATGAAATACTCGAGCGCCATAAAAACAAACTGGAGTGCAATGTAACTAGAGCTTGTTACGTTTGTTCAGGGCGCCGGCGTGCCAAGAAACTCGGGTTCTGAGTAATAAACTATATTGACCAAGGAAAACCGACTGGAAACATATTGACAAGGCAATTTTACGCTTTTTACACACTAGTTTATTATTTGTTTCTGTTTTTATTTAGGACAATTTGTTGTATTTCCTACAGAGTCGTTTTGGCGCCCAACAAACAATATAATGTCTTAAAGAACCTAAAAATCTAAATATTCATTCTTAACTCCCATACTTGGATTTGTCCTACATTTTTATTTGATTCGGTTATAATTTAGATCAATTTGTTTTGTTTCCTACAAATTCCTGTTGGCGCCCAACAAATTCAATATGATGACCTAAAAAACTTAAAATCTTAATATTTTCTGCTCAACCTCGCTGCTCCACATATTTGGATTAGTCTTCATTTTCATTCGTAGATTAGTCTCTGAGCTTTTCATTCCTACCTGAGTTTGTTCCACCCAATTTTTCTATCTCCGTTTAGCGTTACGATACCTTACATAATAATCAGAATAGGATAATGAAATCAATGTTAGCCAATCATAACTGTAAAGGCAACATAATCGATGCGTTGTTAATTTACACACGCCCACACCTGTAAGGCATCATATTTTTTACCTAGCTACGCCTTATATTAATCATACGGCATAATATTTGGCAAATAAATTCCCAGAGAGACACTTTAAAGGCTGCAACTGCCAGGAGCTCATATTTCGCAGTATACAGATCGATGGGTAGGATTATGTGTCCCTACGGTTAGGACTCGCCCAGGCTAGCTGCCCTTCGTGCATTCCTACGCCTGCGCACTAAGGACCAGCGTCTGTCAAGTCCGCGCATGCGTAGTAAAGCCCCTTCTGGCCGGGTGTCCTGTTGCCGTGTGCATTGTGTTTGACGGGAATACGGAACTGCATATATTACGAAGTTGGAGATCCTTGACCTCTCCAATCTTGGGCTTTAGAAACATCCTGATCTTCTGAAGAGTATGTAAGGTTGTTGTTTATTGCTGTTGTTGTAGTTTTTGAGGGTAGATGTCGTATGTAGATTGGTTGTTGTATTTTTTGTCCTTGTTGTAACAGACATGTCAGCTCTCGTTCGTTTGTTAATTTATGTATCTGTCGATCGATTGATGCAATGATGATGCGTTTTTGATTTTTTGATCTTTGACTTTCGCGGATTGGGGTATTTGTTCGCGATGTTTTTTTTTAAATCGAATTTCTATTTTAGCGTCTTTTTATCGCCGAGAATCGTAAAGACATGTGTATTTGTTGCTGTCTGGGCGGTTTCCCGGATGTCATCCCAGCTCAACTTTGGACATTCTTTTATGATTGATAAAGCCTCAGTTGGTCACTATTTCACCTGATTGTTAGCGATGATACTGTCCACGACGGTGTACCAAGAGGAGTATCTATTGAATTCAGGTGTCTATCGGAAAAACTGACACGCCCGGTCTATAGATTCTCTTTCAATACTTTTCCTTGAAATGTCCAATAATGTTCGTATGTATTAACTGAATTTGGACTGATGACCTGGACCTCAAATCTGCTATTAAAATTGTCGATCATTGGCTTCATAATTTGTTGATTTTGCTAGTTTGGTACTTCCAAACTTGTCAGACTTGAAGCAAATCATTGACAATTCTGATACAATTCCTATAGCAGATTTGAGGCCCTGGTGAGAGTTGCGGGAATCCGATAGACGCGTGAGGCACAGGACCGGTCGTTGCAGCGATGCTTGCGGGAGGCCTATGTCCAGCTGCGTTTTTTGGTTGGAAATGATGATGATGAACGCGAAGCGAGCTTAACTCACTGTTAAGTTAAGCTCGCCTTTCTTCATGCATTGTCAAATCACTGTATTTAATTCATGAATCCTGGAGCGGTAGCCGGCGACCGCGCTGTCATTGTTTTACTATTGTGTCTCGTTTTGCGGGTATCTGATAGGTTAATAATAAGTTTTAGTGTACACTAAATAATTAAGAATTAAGATGAATTGAATGTTGAGTACGCCTTGGCTCATATGAAATGTTTTGTTTGTTCCAGAGGTCGTTGCGTTGCGTGATATCGGACGCGGCGCGCGGTTGTCGAGCGGTTTACTAGAGAGGCGTGAGACAAATCTATGAACATGAATGAACTAGACAGCCTGCGCCAGGAGGCGGAGACGCTCAAAAATGCTATCAGAGTGAGTATTTTGAACCTTATGTGTTTTAGATTAGGGTGTGGTATGGTGTGGAGAGGCGCTCGTGGCAAGCCCACGATCAATTTTGTCTTCTATACAAAGCTCGATGTAGTAGAAGCTCGTGGCTAGATAATAACAGCCGCACGGATCGATCTTCAAGGTTAAGCAACGCTTGCCTAGGTTGGTCTGTGGATGGGTGACCATCTTAACATAACGAGTTTCCTCCGTGCCTCGGTAAGCACGTTAAGCCGTAGGTCCCGGCTGTCATTTGTAGATCCTTGGCCGTCGTTACGGATAGTCAGAAGCCAGTAAATCTGACTTCAGTCTTGCCATGAAGTACCGTGTTACCCCAGTTAATGGGTTGTGGAGGTCTGGTCTGGTAGGCAGCCGCTCCTCGTAATATACTGGTATTCAGCTAAATCCGGCTTGACTGGAAGCCGATCCCAATATAGACGGGAAAAGGGCTAGGCAGATGGTGTGGAGAGGCGGACACATCACGTCTTGACTTACTTGACTTAAGGTCGTATGTCCCCTAGCTGAGGCAGAGCGCGTCGATAGTAGTCACTACCTGGGTTGACCAAAGCTTCTACCGTGACGTGTTGTGTCATCAGCTCATAGCATTATTTTTTTTTGTAGGATGCGAGGAAGGCAGCCTGCGATACATCGCTGGCGCAAGCGACGGCGAACCTGGAGCCCATCGGGCGCATACAGATGCGCACGAGGCGCACGCTGCGCGGCCATCTCGCCAAGATCTACGCCATGCACTGGGGAAGCGACTCCAGGTAAATACCACCAATAGATCGCCGTCCGGCTGTCCGGTAATCGACCTGACCGAGCCCAGTCGTTAAGAGCGCGTTGTGATCCACGAGCTCCTCAAAGAAATGCCAGCAAACCGTAGGGGCCCAGCAGGAGCGATGCCCATGAGCGAGCTATCGCTTATACTATAACTTTTCCAGGTTAGGATGTCTTGTGTATATGCGTTTACGTGTTAGTAAACGCACCCATGATACAAGAGTAATTCTTAGTGGGGAGTAAATTGTAAAAAAAAAAATATTCTAGTATAAAGAGGCTTTGAGTTTGAGACATCTTTGTGATCAGGTTGCCAAACACTGGTCAGAGAAAGTTTAGTTGAAGACATCGACACGAAAAGAAGAAGTATAAAGAAAGGTTTAAATCAATGAATCAATATACAATGGTACCCAAACACCTGGTCCCATTCGCAACAAAACACTTAACATTAATAAAAATTCATATGACTCAAGCCTCTGACGCGGCTCGTGACCGAAACTGTACAGAATTGAGATGTCATTGAGTTTCGTGATGCTATCGTATCGTGAACTGACCTATTTATTGAGGAAAAAATTGTCTGCGTCGTCATTTGAGAAGTTACTTTAGTTCGCGGTGTCTAGAAGTAACCTATTCACTCTTAACCTATCAATACCCGCGAAACGAGACACAATAGTAAGACAACAGCGCGGTCGCATGAGTTCATGAATTAACTTACGCCCGTTTTTAATAACAATAATAAGATAGATAGCTATCCCCGATAAACAGTAAGATTCTATCTATCAATCCACAACTTGGTAGGAAATGCTATCCGTCGGTAGGTTATAGGAAAGCAAGTAAGAGAAAAAGGATAGATTTGTTTATCTTTAGTAGCTGTAACTGTAGATAGATAGCTTATTGAAAACGGGCGTTAAAGACCCTAGGTTATAGCTCTGCTCTAGCATATAGATCAGGAAACACAGACTCCGGCAGGGAATTCCACTGCTTAGGTGTACCGGCCCTGTGGTAACTGTAACACTGTGACTTGCAAGTTTTGTGTAAATTATTTCGTCATCGCTACTCTTAAAACGGTGAAGGAAAACATCGTGAGGAAACCGGCATGTCCTAGAAACTAAAATTCGAAGACATGTGACATCCATCAACCCACACTAAGCCCGCGTGGTGGATTACGGCCCATTCGCTCTCTTAGAGAGGAGGCCTGAGCCCCAGCAGTGGGAACATTAATAGGTGATAGTGGTAATGATAATGAAGTGCATCATTGCCAATGATCTTCTTAGCTCGCTTCTCTTTGCATCATCTATATTCTAACCTGAAATACCATTCAGTTTCTTACTAACTCAATACAGACTCATTCGTACCAAGAAACGTTTGCAGTTCTATAATAAATCTCTTATTTGGACATGTGTGACGTTCGGCCGGCCGAGCCAACAATAATAAACGCTAAATTTATAATCATATTGTTTGTTTTGTCTCGAAACTTTAATCTATTTCTTATAAATAAGTCACCGAGAATATTCTACATCATCATCTGTCTACCCTTTTCCCAACTATATTGGGGTCGGCTTCCAGTCAAGCCGGATTTAGTTGAAGACCAGTATTTTACGAGGAGCGGCTGCCTACCAGACCTCCACCACCCAATAACTTACTTACTTAGTCAAATTTACTGGCTTCTGACTATCCGTAACGACTGCCAAAGATCTACAGAATATTCTACAGTTGATCTCAAAATCAACTCAAAAATGTTTTTATTTCACATGGGCCTATATAGGCACTTGTAAAACTTCAGAAGCTAGTGTGATCTCTTATTGGGAAGCACGTAAAGCTATTGGTCCAGTCTGTGGCGTAGCTAGGTGACCTTACGGCCCTAGGGAGAAGTTCAAAGATTTGTATACGAAGCTGGAACGGAGAGTTAGCATGCGCCATTATCAAAATATTGCTGTGACTATCTTTTATCAAAGAACGTGATAGGGCTAAAACCATTTCTTTTTTTACCATAGTTCGGTGCGCGATTGACCATTATCTCACCTGATGGAAAGCGATGATGTGGTTGACGATGAAGCACGCTTGCTTACCTGTAACCTATTCAGGCTTGACATAAAGACTCCCAGGTTGTGGCTATCAGGAAATAGACTGGCAGGGAATTCCACTGCCTCGCTGCTATACGCACAATGAATGTGTACATAATTTACAAAAAAAAAAAAAAACATCGATTATTTCTATGCTAGACTATTCTACTTTCTTCAAATCTCCGTAGCTTGTTTTGATACTACATATAATAAAAAAAGTTACAGACGTGTTAATAGTAAGTACAAAACAATTTTAAATAGTTTTCAGACGTAGATGTTGTAGATAATTATTTATTAACTAAATAACAGTATTTACGTGACAAAAACACATGTGACGTCAGTAGTGCCCGAGGGATTTCGTTGAAATAATGGCAACCATTTCCCTAATTAGTATTTTAACTACAAACAGTTACCACCAATCTAATAGCCAAATATGGGGAAACTAGCTTTTGGCAAGGGCTTTCCCCGCGTGAAAGTAGGTTTCTCTATACAAAGTTAGGACCACCGTTTCATCCCCTTACGGGGTGAAATTGGGAAATATTTATTTAACCTATCACATACCCGCAAAACGAGACACAATAGTAAAACAATAACAGTGCGGTCTCATAGGACCGGTCGGGGATTCATGAATTAAACTTCATGTACCGTAGTTTTACATAAGCGGGCTTATGGCATTCTCTAGCAGTCAACCTTTTTAAATACTGGTATGAGGAAAGTGAGAATGTTGTGGGAATGTCTTTTTACATCTTTTCTACGCCTGTAATTAAACAGTTATAGTGCCGTCACGTTTCAGTATATGCATCCTTTTTCTGTTACTTGACAGTTTCCCCTTCCACCAGATTTGAAAGGTTTAACGTACTTAATGTTGAACGGATTTTTGCAAACATTTTTCTATTTATAATAATTTTAATAAAGTTACTTTTTGTTACAAATAAGTCATTGGTTAGGTTTAGGTTCTTGAAAGACAAACTTCAATGCTTTGGTAGCGATACTGTTCGCCAATAACTGACTCATTGAAGTTGAGTATGATGTTCTGTCAAGTTTACACATAAAATTGACGACACAAAGACTGTCACAGCCAAACAATAAAAAAAAAACAATATCATTACTAAACGTACAATTATTACTCATTTTTCCTCCCGATAACAAGAGGGCAATAGCGTCATGATTTTCCCTACAAATCACGTCAAATACTCAAAAATAAACCTTATATTTACAGCAGTAAGGTCTCAATTACCGATCAATACTTTCCTGAGGCAATTTGACTCATTAAAACCTCGGTTTGTAGTATTTAACACTCGCATAAGACTTGTGACGTCAATCAGTATTAATTAGAGAAATATTTAATGGATCGTTATTACAATAATTTGATAAGTGATTAGTGAAATACTTAGGTATTGTTTTATCTTGAACGATTCGTCACAATCACAATATTTTGGTTGTATGCTAGTCATAATAATAACAAAAGAGTAATGACATCTGAAACCAAATTAAAGACACATATTTTAGACGGCATGTTATTAACATGGAGTATGAAAATACATGATGTCCTGGTGAGGGTAGTGGGAATCCGATGGATGCGAGACGCACGGGACCAGGCGATGCGGCGACGCTCGGGTGAGGCCTATGTCCAGCAGTGGACGTCTTTCGGCAGAAATAATGATGATGTATTTCCTCTCCTAGAGAGAAGGCCTGAGTCCCAGCAGTTGGAAAATTATAAGGATCAGCCTTATGCTAGGCTAATGATGAATGGTGAAAATACATGTCGGTGGATGAAGAGGGGAGGCCTAAGAAAAGATAGATGGATTATGCGAGGAATAATATGAAAGAAAGAAACTTACTCCCTGTAAGTGGTAGTGATAGGCAAAAATCTGACACTCCATTCCGCGCTAAACCGGAAGAAGTAATAAAATTATTTCCCACCTAAAAAATGTCATACTGTGTGTTTGTTTTCGAAGAATATTAAAGGAAATAGCTGATGAAACAAACGGTCTAACGTCATAATATTGACAAACAGGACGATCGATCAAAAACGTCTACGTCAGCAACCTGAATAGTAATGCCGTTGCCTTGTTTTCCTCAAAGACAAAGTTGACATCACGCTCTCATACATTTTACATCTGAATCTTTAGCGATACGCAAATCTGTATTATAAAACCAAATTTCAACTGTGTCTGTCTGTTTGCAATAAATTGAATGGATTTTCATACAGTAGGTATTAAGGAAAGAAAGAAAACACGTATTTTGCTTTTCATTGCTCACAGACAATGAAAAAAGCATTTCATAAAAACTAGAATTAAAAAATAATAATTAAAACAACCACATTGTGTTTCACGGTTGCACTAAATAGTACTTAGGCAACTGCTACGCTGCATAAGCATTATGCAGTAGTAGTTGCCTGACACTGCTTTTTCAACTGAACCTTACTTTAAATGTACGGATGTATTAACCAATAGACAGAATGATTCATGAGGAAGGATCAGGTGTTATAATACATGCATATTGTAGTTAAACCGAGAATTCCAAAAATTGCTAACACTTCTGCAAAGCTGGGGCACTAAGCGATAACTACATTACACCGACAAACACGTGGGCGCCGCCTGAGCTGTACGTAGAACCGTGTCGCGTGGCGTGGATCTAATGTAGCTCTATAAGTTTAGCAGCCTTGCATGTTTCCTTACGATGGTTATTCTTCAACGTTCAAAAGTTTCTGACCTAACAATGATGCAAGATATTTAGTTTACAATAAGACTAGTAACCAGTTAATGGGTTGTGGAGGTCTGGTAGGCAGCCGCTCCTCGTAAAATACTGGTATTCAGCTAAATCCGGCTTGACTGGAAGCCGACCCCAATATAGTTGGGAAAAGGCTAGGCAGATGATGATGATGAATAAGACTAGTAACGATGCGTTTCCTACATATAAAAGGTAATGTCTTGACTCACTCATTGACTCATCAACGGTCAGGCCAAACCCTTGGACCTAGGTACATTTTATAATGTAAATAAAGAGAATATAGGAAAGTATTTTTCAATTCCAAGTCTAAAAGAGCTTCTAGCTCAGAAACCAGTCTAATATAGTGATGCATTATTATAATTCACTCACGTAACCGTTACTAGGGCCCAACTTACGGTCTACGATTACCAATGGATGGACCTTTTTAGTTTTACCTTCATAATCATCATTTCAGCCGAGAGACTTCCACTACTAGACATAGGCCTCCCCCAAGCGTCGCCACACCGACCGGTCCTCTGCGCCTTGCGTCCAGGTCATCGGTTCACCTTGTGGGACGCCTTTCAACGTTGTGTCTTCGGGCACCTTTTTGTCTTGTTTCTTAAATAGCCAAATTTGTGTGCCACTGCTGGGCAAAGTCTTTCCCTTTCTCCTTCCAAACTTCACTGTCTAGGGCGATCTCTGGCCAAGTACTAGTAGCAGCCTTTTTGCCTTAACTTTGCTAAATCTACACTAATATAATAAAGAGTTAGTTTGTTTTTTTGTTTGTATGAGGTAATCTGTGGAAGTACTGGTCTGATTGCAAAATTTTTTTCACCAATAGAAGGCTGCTGTATTCCTGAGTGACATAGGCTTTATTTTATGTACGCGGGCGAAGCTGCGGGCTAAAGTATGTTTTGTTGTCTGCAGGAACCTCGTGTCAGCCAGTCAGGACGGCAAGCTGATCGTGTGGGACAGCCACACGACCAACAAGGTGCACGCGATACCGCTGCGCTCCAGCTGGGTCATGACCTGCGCGTACGCGCCCTCGGGCTCGTACGTCGCTTGCGGCGGATTAGACAACATATGCTCGATTTACAGGTGGGTTTGTGGGTGAATGGTGTGGGAGGATGGAGAAGGATGTGGAGTCACTGTTTTAGGCTATCACGGTTTATTTCACAATTTAAAATGTCACTTACAGGATATCTTCCGTGATTATTCATTGTTTAGAGTTCCCGATATTTCGACGCTGTTCCAAGCGACATGATCGCGGGATGACAAAAAAAACAATGAATAATCACGGAAGATATCCCGTAAGTGACATTTTAAGATGTGGAGTTGTTTTTCTATAAGTATTTCAAGTGACCTAAGGTATATCAGGATCGAGGAGTCTTTCTGGTAATACTATCAGAAAACTCTTCAATCTTATACTAGCAGCGGGAACTAAAACTTATATTAATTGCCACTGCTAGTTCATCAACTTCCACTTCTGTGGTGAGAGGGAGTGGGTTGTTATCTATCAGCCACACCCAGGTTTTGTACTAATTAATGATGAAGTAAATGGGTGTGGCGAAATTATACTAACACTAGCTGCTGACAGCGGGTTCACCAGTGTGATAGTAGAAAATTATCCCTAGGGAACATACTCCCGGGATAAAATGTATCCTATGTGATATTCTAGGATCTAGTCTACCCATGTACCAAGTTTTTCTTGGGATTTTTTTTTACTTTCACACTGCTTGTGAAAAAACATTGTTTCATTTCAAAATGTCAGTTTGTGAACTACAAGAAAATAAAGTAGAACAACAGGTATTCGTTTATCAGGTAACCAAAAGCATGCTATTGCTTTTTGACGTGGTTATCAAAAGGAACTTTAAAACGATCCTTCGGTTTTGTAAAAGATACCTTTCTCGTTCTTTTTTTAATGTTTACAAACTCATTTTTTTCTGTTTATTGTATTGTTAGGTTTGCGTTTGACTACAGTCTCACCTGATGGTAAGCGATGATGTGGTCGACACTTATTAACCGTCTGCCCGTAACGTTTCAGTTTGAAGACGCGCGAGGGTAACGTGCGCGTGTCGCGCGAGCTGCCCGGCCACTCGGGCTACCTCTCGTGCTGCCGGTTCCTCGACGACAACCAGATCCTCACCAGCTCTGGCGATATGACATGGTAAGCTATAAGAAAGATCAGACTTAAAACTAAGGACATATTGAACGAAACTTTTAAACCTAGTGTTAAGAAGACGGCTGCAAATGTGAAACAGAAAAACGTTTTTTTTTTTCAAATATACTATGAGCGACGTAATTCTCAAAATCAAATCAACTTACATGAGTTAGTAATAGTGTGACGGACTACAGGACAGAATGGAGGGCAGGAAGAGGAAGAGAACATTTATAGGCACTTTGAATTGTCATAATATCGGTCTGTCAAAAAAAGAGTTAAACTAAATTGCACATTCTAAAGCTAAGATCTCTATGGAAAAGATCGTGTAAGAAATTCCATGGAAACACTTCATGAACTCCATGTGAGGGAACGGACATAACCCCCAGGAGATGCCACTGGCGTTGTCTCCTTCGTGATCTGCTATGATCCAGTAGCACTGTTTCAGAAAACTATCTCTGTGCTACTTTGGCCCACAGTTTGTCAGGCATGGGGCAGATATTTCCTGCCCTGTCCTATTTCAGTTAGGAATGCTAATGGCTATGTGAAGCTATGTTGTAATACTGTTTTTTTTTCAGTATTTTAGATAGAAGATGTTCTCGATGACCAATTCAAACACCGTGCTAATGTGTAATAAACTAATAAGTGTTTAAAAAATACCAAATTCGGAACGGTTACTGTGAATCAAATTCCGAATTTGTTACACTTTTGATTACATGTTAGGTTAGTTGAAAGCATGTTTTACGCAGTGCACAATTCATTTCGGATTTTCAAAACTACAAGATTATGTTAGTGATAATTTTATTTGATGTTCTTAGACAGAATGTTGTGTCAATTCTTCCCTGGTTAAAACTAAAGCCTAACTGTCCACGAACGCGTATCTTCATAGACGCGTATTCGTCATTATACGCTTGGTGTACAGTGTACACTTGCTTGAAGCTTACATAAAAAACTATGAAACTGTTGATGTTACGATGGCACGACGCTTCATAGTGGCAATGTCGTGCCGTCGTATCGTTGCAGCTTCGTTTCTACACGTCCCAGGACAGTGGGCCTAAGCTAAGAGCTGAAATTTTGTAGCTTTTGACAAGATAAACTTATTGACCCTCATTCTAATTTGAAGATACGATTTTTTACGTGGAAATGTCCTCTCCCCCAGCGCCCTGTGGGACATCGAGACCGGGCAGCAGTGCGGGCAGTTCACGGGGCACACGGGCGACGTGATGTCGCTGTCGCTGGCTCCCGACCAGCGCACCTTCGTGTCGGGCGCCTGCGACGCGTCCGCCAAGCTGTGGGACATCCGCGAGTGCCAGTGCAAGCAGACCTTCCCGGGACACGAGAGCGACATCAACGCCGTCACGGTAAGAGCTCACAGCACTTCGTGTCGGGCGCCTGCGACGCGTCCGCCAAGCTGTGGGACATCCGCGAGTGCCAGTGCAAGCAGACCTTCCCGGGACACGAGAGCGACATCAACGCCGTCACGGTAAGAGCTCACAGCACTTCGTGTCGGGCGCCTGCGACGCGTCCGCCAAGCTGTGGGACATCCGCGAGTGCCAGTGCAAGCAGACCTTCCCGGGACACGAGAGCGACATCAACGCCGTCACGGTAATCATCGAACTAGCCTTTTCCCAACTATATTGGGGTCGGCTTCCAGTCAAGCCGGATTTAGCTGAATACCAGCATTTTACGAGGAGCGGCTGCCTACCAGACCTCCACAACCCATTAACTGGGGTAACACGGTACTTCAGCAAGACTGAAGTCAGATTTACTGGCTTCTGACTATCCGTAACGACTGCCAAAGATCACACCGTCACTGTAATACACCCTATTTATTATTGACAAGCAGTGGACAGGGCACATTGCTCGTAAAAAAGATGTGAGATGTGAGTTGATGGGGACGAAAAGTTCTAGACTGTCGATCGCGAAATGGAAGACGCAGCGTTGGCAGGCATCACATAAGGTGGACCGATGACCTGGAAAGGGTCGCAGGAATCCGATGGATGTGAGACGTACAGGACCGGTCGTTGTGGTAACGCTTGGGATAGGCCTATGGCTAACAGTGGACGTCTTTCGGCTGAAGTGACGTGTCATGTGATCATGTCCATAATCAGTTTTATGCAGTGTCTTTCTCCGCAAACCATGTTTCATCCTGCAAGTCCGTGTCTTGTTACCTGTTCACGTAAAGACCTAATGACAGCATCAGTACAACAGTCAACGCCATCGCATTACCGTGGCCGAATACTGGGCCAGGCCAGTTATTTGCGATGAGACGTTCTGTGTCAAAAATACGTTATTCTCCTAATTTGTCTTTGCTAATAATGTTATTTGTGTTGTGTTCCAGTTCTTCCCATCCGGGTTCGCGTTCGCGACGGGCTCGGACGACGCCACGTGCCGCATGTTCGACATCCGCGCCGACCAGGAGCTGGCGATGTACTCGCACGACAACATCATCTGCGGCATCACGTCCGTCGCCTTCAGCAAGTCCGGCCGCCTGCTGCTCGCTGGTTATGATGACTTCAACTGCAATGTGTGGGACTCCATGAAGAGCGAGCGCGCCGGTTAGTCATCACTCTCTTACCATTCTCTCTGTTTTTATTTGTGCTCTCTCATCACTCATGAGCATACTCTTATGAAGTGGTTGAATAAGTCATCAATTAAGAATTAAATCGTTATCGTTATTTTTGAACGGGAAACCTATGTTGATGGGGACGTAAGGTTCTGTAGTGGCGACCATGTACCCGATAAAATGGGCCGTGAGGGTCGCGGGAATCCGAGGGATACGAGACGGTCGTTTTGTCGAGGCTTACTTTACTTATAATTTCGGTATTTATATGACTTATTAAGGGCGCATTTAGACAAGGCGAAAACTTTTTGCGGTTGTCACATGTGGCCGTGTATTTGTTTTCATTTGCATCTATCTAATTTCAACTCTTGAGTCTCATTCTATTCTCTCCACCATAATCACAACAAATGAACTAACCATTATGTGTCTTTACCTGCAGGAATCCTCGCCGGCCACGACAACCGCGTGTCCTGCCTGGGCGTCACCGAGAACGGCATGGCCGTGGCCACGGGCTCCTGGGACTCGTTCCTGCGCATCTGGAACTAAACGCACACACACACACACACCCCCTACTTCCTCACACCCTCCCACGCCCCGAGCACCGCAATACCAACATGTACCATCTACTGTAATGTCACTCGCAAGAAAATACCCTTTTTATAGTTATTTTACTTCTGAAAGCAACCTTATAGCGGTTAGAATAAAGTTCAATCTTGCAAAGGTATAATAACTGTGATTTTGTAATTAGTCTTGCTAAAATTATTTTTAACAGTTATTTTACCTTTGAAAGCGACTTTATTACTATTAGGATAAAGATCTCTTTCAAATGGTAAAATAACTGTGAAAGAACATCGTTAGTCTTGCTAAGAATATTTTGGACAGTTATTTTACTTGTGGAAGCAACCTTATTGTGGTTGGAATAAAGATCATTTTTCAAAGGTAAAATAACTGTTTGAAGACAAGTGTTCTGAGATGGGTAGAGACTATACGTCGATGGCTTGCTATAGCTGTGAAAAAACATACAGTACTTGTTCGCAAATGTGAACGTTCGAGATTTAGAAAGAGTACGCATTATATAGTGATATATCTCTTTCTAAACTTCACTTCATATTTTCGTTCAGGTAGTTGTAAGTTTTCAGTCCATATTCCGTCTCTACCCACCTATAGTAAAGACTCAAATATGTGCGGATGGTATATGAATGGATTGTAAGTTGATGGTTAGCCTCAGTTCAGCCGATGACGACACTTTCTAGTTTTATATTCGAAATCAAGCGGTGTGTGAATGTTGTAGCTTCTAATTTTGATATCTTACTCACTGACGATGGTCCATGTATTTCCTTATTCGTTTGACCATCGCAGGCATTGAGGTACAAACTCAATGAGTAATAAAAATTGGATAAACCTGAATTTTGTAAAGGAACGGCTGTAACAGATTAGCAACTTACCTAAAACTGTAAAAAGTCCAGTCTTCTCATAGTTGTCATTACGTTAATCGTTTCTGATCTGATGCACAAATGACTTCGTGTATATAATGTCATATTGTTTTATAAACTTTTAATATCGATATCGGATAGAAATTGTACTGTATATCAGATCTATGCGCACGTTTAGCACAAAATTTACAAGTGCGCGTTGAACAACCGCACTAATCTTTGTATCACGGATAAAACGCGCAAATAAAGTACGCACATGCTGTTTTATGCGCATGTAATGATACAATACGACTCGGCCGTGTCGAAACGGGACGGAAACCCGTACAAAACTCGCTTTATTTATTTATAATTATAATTTCTAACAATATTAAAAGCATTTAAACAAGTTTTAGGGAGGTATGTAGTTAACATTGTGTGTCTGGCGAGTGCGCGTGGTATGTTGAGCGTCATCACTGATCCATTCACTTCACAACCTATATAATTATGTATAATTGTAATGATGTAATGATATGTTAACGATAGATGCTGCTGGCCTTTCTCTCGAGAGGTTATGGCTGCCGGATTCATTTTCTGTTTATTGGTAAGTAGTTGATGCACTTTGTTAGAAAATATTTTTGCAACATTATAAATTACCGTATGGATATATAGAAAAATCTTTAGTCTCTGTTTTTGCTAAGAAAGTTATTAATCACGCTAATGACTACGAATTTATAATGAATTCGGCAAGTTATGTAAATGCAAATGATAGCATTATTTGCACAACTTGGCTACTAACAAGAAGTATAGCGTGTATCAAAAAACATTCTGGTTGCAAAAAAACTTTCCTAATTTTGTTGCAAAAATATTAAATCTAAGTGAATTAGTAGTCAATGTGAAGTAGCTTCCATTCTTTTTACCTATTTCTGTTGATTCAGCAATACAAACTACTCTTTGATACAATTTATAAAAAACTTAATGATCAATGTGATTTAACACATTACTTGTCTTTCCGGGGCAGTTGGGTAAAAAGTCTGCTAAGGTCTACTGTCCACAGACTCGCAGCTTCATAGAATTCTTCATTGTGCACTTTTGGTGTGCTTGCGTGAAGCTTACATATTTAAATAAAAACTATGAAAATCTGTCGATAAAACTGCAACGACTTGACTGCATAACGTTGCCGAAGAAGCGACAGAGTTTCTGTAGACCATTTAAAATAATTCACTATTTAATCTTTTATAACTTGAGTTATTGAGTCAGAGATTGCTGAATGAGCTGAACTAGGAAAAAAGAGCCATGTTATTATTAATACTTTCGATGCCTTATTATGCAAGGATAATCTTAGATTTTTTTGGGATAGTTATCTTTAATTGGCTTAGTAGCAGTATTATAATTCTAAATTAGTATTTTTTGTTGTTATGGCACATTTATGTATGACACGTACTTTTTTACGTTCCAGGTGACAACATCGCACAACAGAATAAACCTATCTATAAAAAAAAAACTATAATTAAAGAACCAAATATTAATTATAAATGTATCTATGCATAACTTATTGAATGAGGACATTATTTTCGTTTCTCGTCACTTTAAATGTAATCCTAATGTGGTTGACCTATTATATATTTAATATATGTTTTAGATTAGTCAACACACCGGTTTGTTATAAGAGTTAAAATAACGAGATTCTACTGATCTCCTATGACGAAAAAAAAATCATTTTTTGTACCTACATAAAGACGCTTACACAAGAGCTGCCCGCGTCCCTCGCGGCTCAGTCAACAACGCCACGTTATACGCTAGCCACTGCCGCACTGCTCGTGTGTAAGCGTCTTTACATTGACGATCACGAATTGTAAAATGATATCTAAATCTTAACCTAGGCTTTAAGCGTACAATTACAATGATTTATACTTTGACATGCAATATAATTTATCTATATCCAATAATAATTCGTATCATTATCCCTTGTTGGCACTGGTATAGGTTACTCTTTGGAATTTTGCAAAAATAAAATCGATTTGCGTAATTTTGCGTATTTTTGTGACACCTTGTATTCGCGTGGAATTGTGGCCGGTACTACAAACGACACGCAAACGCGTTTTCGTAAAAATGTCGGTAGTATTTTGTATAGTTCCATTCAGTATCCTTTTCACCAAATGACGTTCAAACTGAATTCTTTCAGCAACCGGACAAAGTCTACAAATTGCTGAAATTCCAATACAAAGCACATTTGCAGTTCAGGATCGTGAAATAGATGCATTTCTTTAATCTCCATTCCTTATTTGGCGTAGTGACGATTGACTTTCTTGTGTAAAAATTGTTTATAAAAAAGTACGTCTAAAAAAAATTCTGCCGTCATTATGGCCGAGAATTCTAAGCCACTATGTTACGGGCTGTATGATAAACCATTATAAACTATTTAAAAATGGATATTCACAAACCTATGATAAAATCATTCGTTTATTTGCGCGAGACTAACATCTTAGACACGGAAATTCGGAAAAATAATAATAATCGTGCTTATTATTATTACTAAAAGTTAAAGGACTAATATAGCTTCAAGACAGTGTATTCTAGTCTTAAAATATACTATGGAAGGCAAAAGTATAACTTTGAAAGAAAGGCGTGTAGAATATTGAGATTTTTGATCTTTTAAAATTTAAGGGTATGTTGTAAAATGTAGTATTGTTAGTTCTCGCGTGAACAAGCAGAAATTCACCAATATCATTACGCACTATTTTATATGTTTATACCGCTTTCACTATGGTTATTAAGTTAAATCGTATTTGGTTTACATTGTATTGAAAATTACTCACGGAATGTATGAAATAAAACATGAAAACCACGCTTTTGAATGTTTTATCTGATCTGATTCTGTCAAGTAGATCAATAAAATGTAAATTAAACATGTATTTGACAGTTCATAATAGTACTTAGTCCGTCTTACATTTTGAAACGTTTAAACTTGAAACATTTTCAATCATAGATGGTTAATTTTAAAATAAGCATAAACGGTAGCGTTTTTATTGTCATGTAA
The DNA here is from genome assembly GCA_030763345.1 of Mythimna separata. Lineage (NCBI taxonomy): Eukaryota > Metazoa > Arthropoda > Insecta > Lepidoptera > Noctuidae > Mythimna > Mythimna separata. The sequence continues at coordinate 13,914,393 of CM061192.1, forward strand.
GGGTTACCATGTTAATGTTTCGTACAAGATTCGCTCGTATTCACACGCAGACATGATATGTTATCCCTTAACACCCACACATGAGGACGAGACAAGATCACCCGTCGTCCTATAAGTTCATTTTATTAGAGTAAGCTAGCTTTAGGTACGTAAGAATTAATATACATGAATAAAAAATAGGCATTTGTAACTCGAACGTTCTGTGTTGCTAACTGCGAAAATTCGATGCCAATATGTTTCTTTGTATCACTTAGTTATTATTTCGTTGCAGTATTTGTTGGGATTTTAAGCACAAAATATTTTATAATTATTGTTTGTCGGCTTTTTTAATTATACAATCGATGGATGGTTGTCGCGCTATTGTTTTTTTTTTTGTTTAAATTAAGCCTTTTTGTCTTAGATAGGTTATAATATAGATGTTTGTATTAGGCAGACGAAGTCAGACGTGGCGACTGGGAGAGCTAATAGTATGATTTGCTTTCGACTACAAAATATATAATAATCAATTTCATTTCTATAGTTTGTCGTGCTCAATTATCATAATATTTATATTGCACAAAGGCGGCGAAAAACTATAATCAGATTGAATATTTTAACAAAGCTCTAAAGACAAACAGGTGAAGGTATTTAATAAAAAAAAAATGGCATATCAAACAATAGCTCCGCCATTTTGTATCGCAAACTAATCATCGAGGTATAATCATATTGTGTGTGAATTATTATGTTGATTAAACACGTTTTGAGGATAAATAATCTATGTTCAAGCATGCATCTATTTGTCTATACGTAAGGGAATATTGCATTATGGGAATTATTTGTCCAGCGGCAAAACAAAATGGCCGCTTACGTTTTGGCGGGAACCAGACGAGGCACAGGCGACGCGCGCACAGCCACGAGCCGACGTTGGACAAATAAATAGGATGTATTCTGAAGTTAGCTCCGGTCTGCTAGTTTTACGCCTAGGATAAGACTCTTTTTTAAATAATAATAAAAAAATTGTTTTCTACTGTAATGGCTTCTTTTCAGATCAATGTACGATAACTATAATAATATTATAGCATTATATGATATGTATGATATTTAATGGATAGTTTTGATGGCTCATATTCGGTTCTTGTCTATTCAGACCAATTTTTCTCACTTTTACATCATATTATTGAATGGACTGCCATATTTTAACCTGTAAACTACTATATTATACTTAAAAAAAAACGAGGGATAACAGATGGTATAGTTATTAGGGATTTAAATGCCTAATCTTGGAACAGAACCCACTAAATGACGCAAGATCCTCGAATTTCTTGAAGAACTAAATATATCCCTGGAATTGTATATCGTCATATTCCTTTGAAACTTAAAGGATTCGTAAACCTTAGTTAACTTTTATTTGCTAGTCCGCGGTCTTTAATATATTTTTTAAAATAATATAGTGGTATAATACTAATTATAATGTATTGTGTAAAATATTTTTTTTAGTTATTATATCAATAAATTAAAATTTGTTTATTTTAATTGCCTCTTTTATTCCTCTTTTTGGATAAGTTTATTTAAGGCCGTGTACCCACTTTGTCGTGACGACAGATGTAGTTTTAAGTGCCATGACGTGTTCACATATAGGGCGGACACATTAACTGTGGTCTACAGCCATTTTGAGGTGACGAAAGATTCTCATACTAGTGTGAAGCATGATAGTCGTAAAACGATCAAAAAAATTGTCACAACTAAACCGTGTTGGTAAATCGTATCGGTGCTGCAAATATCTGTCGTGGCTTCGGCAAACAGCTAGAGACGATAGTCGTTCGACGACAAATTAACCGTTACGACATGGTGAGAACGCGGCCTAACACAACACTCCTTTTTTAGGCAGTCCTGAAACATAATACTTTAACATCTCGTCAAAATTATAATCCATTTTCTCGAAACAAGAGCAAATTAGCGTGACAAATTGTCAAACGCGTGTAATTGCTTTGATTGGTTGAATGAATATTGATAGCCAATCACAAGTCACAAGACTTGCGATGCGTCTTCTTTCAAGAGTACAGGGTTGATAAAATTTAAAACACTCACAAAACTTGGGGCCAGGCAGGATCGAATTTCACTGGGGCCTGGGTTTTTTTTTAAATTGGTATAAACTAGTGCTTGACCGCGGTCTTACCTGATTGTAAACAGTGCAATCGTTGTCGGTGAGGCGCACTAGTTTATTAAGAGCCTATTTACTCTTGAACGAAAGAGAACCCCGGGCCCTGAAAAAGCATAGAAGGAACAGAAGTGGGTTTTAGTCAGTAGGAATCTGACACGCCCTCCCACTCCGCCCAGAGCGGGAGAAGTCATATTGATGATCTCCAACCTTAAAAAATAATTCAAATTATGTACCTACACTAATACACTTACAAATATTCTTTTCTAACAAAACCCTAGGCTTATTGCACACACAACTATGCTTTATTTTTAACAGTCATGGTAAATTAAATAAACTTGGCAGTGAGTGTAAGGATATAAAGTATTTGGACGCCCGGCCTTGCGCTTTATGATGAAGACGTATCAAAATAAATACGCCGTAGTGCAACTATCGAGCAACTGATATATCACAGGATCCCCTTTGGAATGCGTAGGTACAGTACCGCCGTTATAACTTGGCGAGTCTGAAGTTAGGCTCTGCGAATTTTGGCGCTAGCAAACTCGTAAAAAAACGGTTTAAAAAAAAATGCAATTTGCAGTTGTTACTGCTGTTAAAAACTGTTTTTGGCATTTATTTAATTTAGCTGATTATTCCTGAATGAGGTATATTAGTGCACCTAAGAGCAACCCTCCGGTTGGGGGGAAACTATAGGAACTTCCGAGGGCCTGCAGCAACGTAAAGGGCAACTGGAGGGACACGGGCTGGTCAGTCTGATTCGCCTTCTCGTCTCTGAGCGAGAGCAGTAATTTGATGACGAAATGAATAAAAAAATCTACAAAGAAAAATAAATAAATCTACAAGTCTCTGTGGGACCTATTAAATATACCTAACTGAGGGGCCTTACCATGACATGTTATAAATTAATAATGTCAGTCGTGAAAGCGAGGGGCGGCATGTAAAGGATGGAGCCACAAACCCTATATATTAGCTCTATCCTCATAACAGGTTAGTTTAGGTCGTCAAATGGATTGCATTAAGAGCTCTGAAATCTTAACCAGCTCACTCATTTGAAGAAAAATCGCATAATTTTACAATAACTAGTTTTATTAAGTTGTGGCTGTGGTACTTTTACATCTTACTGCCACAGTGACACTGCGTAAGCGCACGCTAGTTGGCATCTAGTGCGCATTTTGTGCGTGTTTACGTGCTACGCCGGACAAGAGCTAACTAGGTTATTTAAGTTATTTTAAATGCAGTTTAGTTTCGGTGATTAACGTTAATAATGGGGCGTTTTATTGCAGTCATGTTGTGCAACGGTAAAACGGGAACTACACTACACTGACACACACATAGGCGCCGCCTGAGTTGGACGTAGAACCGCGTCGCGTAGCGTGGGTCTAGTAGCAAGATAAAATGTATGGGGACCAACGACGGGCCTAGATCGGCTTACGTGGCTGACGGGTACCTACCTTAAAAGAATCGGTGTGTTGAGCTGACAGGCATGATATTATTTGATAGTAATAAAAAAAACAAATTCAACACGTAAAAAGCTAAGCTCTTCTTAAAGCTAGCCTCTTCCTATATTGACATCACAGTTGAGTAGAATTTCAGGCTGCTTTCTCCGTAAGTGATAGATTAGACTGAGCAGACCTGGCGAGAGTCGCGGGAATCCGATGGATGCGAGACGCACAGGACCGGGGAGGCCTATGTCCAGCAGTGGACGACTTTCGGCTGAGATGATGATGATGAGACCTGGCGACGAACAGTTTCGCGAAGACGAAGAACATAGGGATGACCTGGACTGAAATGAAGCGCGAAGTTCAAGACCGAACGAGATAGTGGTGCACTGTGGACGCCCTCTGCCCTATTTAGGATACACAGAACACGTGGAGTAAGTCAGCCTAAGTAAAAAGTGTCAAGAATTTCCGCACGAATAAACGCAAAAAAAAACCTGAAGAACTTGCAAGGTGGTTGAACATACGCACGACTCTACATACGAAGTTTTACTTGTGTGTGTAAATCCTTTGTTGGAGGCCTCCAACAATTAATTATAAATAAAAAAAGTTATCCTGCCTGTTGTGACTACATATCTAATTTGTGTAGGTACCTACCTAGAAGTATGTGTAAGTGTTACTTAGGTACCTAAGTACATGTTATTATTTACATTTTCTCCTCATAAAATACTTTCGAGTAGGTATTGAGGTAGGTATTACATTCCACAATTGTATGATGCAAGTGATTCAATGAACGTACCTACCTACCTATTAAAACCGTGTTATGGAAAATACTCAACAATATAAGGTTGAGTAAGCTGAAGGTAGGTAATATTACTTATTCTGTGGCTGAAGGAAGAATCTATATTGTAATACTTACTTTTTTAATCCAATACTCAGAACTATGCGCTAAGTGCGAATTGTTTTTAAGTTAGTGCGATCGAAAAGTTGACTGGCTTTGTTATTGGTTAAGTGCTTGGAACGGAACCATCGGAGCACCAAAAGTCATAAACGTGTCGATCGCGTTAACGTACAACAGTCGTACTAAGCACTCTGGAACGGAAAAAGTTCCGTTCTTCCACCGTGACAATATTACCTTAACCCTTACTGATGACTACGATGACATGAATGGGTAACCTCCTCATCGATACTTTCCCTCTCCCAACATACAAAGACGTCATAATGACAGGTGAACTCAGTCCAAACACCTGATGTAATACCTGCATCTCTCCGCCCACGCAAAGACAAAAGCAGTTCTATTCTTAGCGCAGCACAGCACATTATTGCCAAACACATCCACATGAGTGCCATCGTCACACCGTCTGAAGTAATGGACATGACATTCTATCACCTTGTCGCTGTTTACTGAAACCACTAAAATTACACTGTAGGAAATAGTTGGCTGTAATTTACTGCTGTAGGAACATAATGGTGCAGTTCATGGTCGCATTTACCTAATGGTTAAATGGACTGCAGCCAGGGCCGCCACGACTCATTGAAAACAATCTAGAATATGTTTTAATCTATCCGAAAAAAATAAATAAAACCAATAACTGGAGTAGTAGGTTTCTACTACAATTAATTACTCAGATACCCGCGAAACGAGACACAATAGTAAAACAATAACAGCGCGGTCTCATAGGACCGGTTGGGGATTCAAACGTTAAGGGCCTGTTTCACCATCTACGATTAAGTTTCCGATATCTTACTTGGCAGATAATTTCATAGAAATTCTGATCCATTTTTGAATTTATTCAGTAAGTAGTGGCTACTCGGACATTGTGAAACAGGCTCTTAATCTATTAAACCCCGAGCGAAGCGTTCACTCTCTCATTGTCTTTCCATTGTGTCTCTAATTACGGTATTCGAAAGGTTAATTATAGAAGCAGTCATCGATATCGCTGCTAATATGTTGGGTCAATGGTTTAAGAGCATTCAAAATTGTTGAGCGGAGAGATGTGTCAATAACACAATTCTATTGGTTGTTTAATTACTCAGATACCCACGAAACGAGACACAATAGTAAAACAATAACAGCGTGGTCTCATAGGACCGGTTGGGGATTCAAACGTTAAAAAACATCTCCTCTCCGCTCGTCTCGTATCCGCTTTGGTGGAGTCCTGGCCTAACCATCCGGACCTCTCCAGTCGTCGATACGCGCACCTCAAAGACATGTCAGCAAATGTTAGGGATTTTGCAGCTTGCTAGGGCAACGGGGAATTTCTGACAAGGAAGCACGTGGTTCTAGAACGCAAAAGCCACTGAAGGACACAGGTGTGGATTTATGCGAAAAAGTATGACACGTTCTCCCGCTCCACCCTAGAGCAGGAGATGTCCCCGACTTTTCACCTAAAAAATAGATACACCTTCATTGCTAAGATCGATATTCGAATCAACATTACTGCTTTCAAAGCTCGTCTAAATATGCGATTACACGGGTAACTTTAATAGTGCAATTTCTACAAAACCTTCATAATGTTGTAAAATGGTGACCATGTAGCCGAAACACGACAATGCACAATGGCTTCAAATTACATAATGAATTGCTTGTCCCAAAAGCAATTCATTGCGCAATTTCAGCCGCATCTTAATGAGCAGTCTTGAAAGAAAACGCAACAAAAACTGCACTACATACATAGCTTAGTTAGTATCGGTATGAAGGAATGTACAGACAGCGAGTGACATTGAACAGTTTCGGAGAACTGCGTTTCAAGATTTATTTTCAAATAGTAACAAAGTCTAACGTGTTTGTTTAACCCAATTCTGGAGATTATATTTCAAAAACCACTAAATGTTTTCGTTTTCATATTCTAGGAAAGCTACAAAATTAATAAAAAAAATATAGTTTTATAAGGGGCACAAGCGAGCCTATTTATAAAAAGCAACGAATTATGGCAGCACCAATCTTTTGTTTCATATATGTATAAGTAGTTGAGCCACTAATACCGAATGCCGAGAAGATTTGGGCCAGTTACATCACATTCAAAGCCCTTTCTTCAAACTAATATTATAAAGCCGAAAATATTTGTGTGTGAATGTTTGTTATTCCTTCCCGCTCAATCGGCTGAAATGGCTTACGGATGATGACCATGCCCTACTTATACACATAGGATACTTTTAATCAGGGGAGTATATTCCCTCGGGAAAATTCTTTACTTTCACGCGTGCGAAGCTTCTGACTGAGGCTATTAGGTCACAGTTCCTTACGCCTACCTACAAAAGGGTTTGTAATTTCCTACATGGTTCACGATTACGTGCGCAGATGCACGTTGGTCTCTATTACAATAATATCTTCTTTATAAATTATGTTTAGGTACACTATGACTGTATCACAAGTGTTCGTGACTATATCTATCTTCTGTCTACTTGTACCTACAGGTTTATGCTAATATGGGTTTGTGATGATTATTATTGCAGCTTTGAGTAGCAGTTTTGCAAGATTAGCTATCTGTACGTATGTGAACAAAAGCGTAAGGTAACTGCAGGTGGCATTACTAGACAGTACAGTCTGAGTCATATGTTCAGTCTTGGCCGATAAAGTTGTGTGAGTTTGTCATTGTTTGTTCCCATTTAAATGTTGAATGGAAATCCTTATGAATTTCCTCCTTTTGCGGAAAGTGGAAAAAGATTACTTGGCTTCTTTTTGTGTGACTAACAACCATTTTTTTTAAGTTAGCCCTCTCTAAGAGCACCGAATTTCTGCATCGTTGGTTGTACATATGACACTTCAGTACCTATTTGTAAAACCTATACCTAGAGGTTTTACAAATATTTGTTTCGTGCGGGAATCAAATCCGCGACATATAACGCAGCATGCAGCCAATTGCTCAACTACTGTGCCAACCTTGCAGTCATTTTCCAGGAAAACTACATACTTACTCGACGTGCAACGATAGTGTTTACAAAGTTTAAACAGCATCAAAACATCTGGCGTAAATACATCAGAAGGTCATGTTTACAATTTACAGTCTCTGTGGACAAGATTTCCCGCTGTAAAGACCGCAGAAGGAATGAGTACTTGCAGCAAGAAGGGGAGAGGAAGAGTAGGATTTAGAGGGATCATCTCCGGACATTTTATCTTGGTTAATCAGAGGAGATTGCAGGCAATAACTGCTGAGATACGTTTTTTTCTTGAGTACGAAAAGTCATCAAATAACTTCTCAATATAGAAAAAAGTCTTTCTATATCCATTCAGTTGCCCATTGCTTTTCAGATCCGTGGTACTGGTCTAAATTAGCAGCCGTAAGAATTTCTGAAAATACTGAGTACCTCATGTTAGATTATTGTTTCTCATACGGATTATCCAACGCTGCGTCTTCGGGTGACACGTTGGAAAGTCTCCCAAAAAGTGGAGCGATGATCCGAGGACTCGTGGGGGTCGCCAGAATCCGACGGATACGATACGCACAGCACCGTTCGTTTTGGCGACTCTTGGGGAAATCGTATGTCCAACAGGCCCACTGTTGGCTCTCGCGATGATGATGACATTTTCTTTTTTTTAGGTGGGAATTACCTATTGACTAAAAACTTCTCTCGCTCTTCGTGTTTGACTAAAACACGCTCCTGTTCAACGCACTGGCGTTCTCTTAAGATCTCACGATCGGACACAATGGAAATTGCATGATGATGATGGCATGGAATATGTTTTGTAAAACTAACTATGAGACCGTCGTATGATGTAGTTATCCTCTATCTAACAGCGATGAGTTTTAGACACTGATCGGTTTTTTAGGTAGACATATAACTAGCAAGCACATCTATTCTACTTAATTCAATTTTCCAGAACCTTGGACACTATCTTTCATTAACATTTCCGACTCAATCACCACATCAATACCAAAACCATGGAAATACACAAATTTTCATTAAAACGATGGCTGCATGAATTGAATTCATGTTGGAATTGTAAATAATGCTGAGCGTGTGTGTTTGGATGTTGAAACCGCGCTCGCCGCCCGCCGGACCAAATTAGACGCTGGCAGGGAACTGCTCCAACTGGGGTGGCCCAGTGTTGCAGCTTTTGGAGACTTTTGTAGGAAATTATTGAGGTTTTTAAATGCAATCTAAATATTCAGCCGTTTATGCCGCATATTTTCACAAGAACGGCGAAAAAGATTTTGATGAAATTTAGCATATGGGTAGATAATGCCCTGGGTTAGGAATAGCACATAGGATATATTGTCCCAAGAGACCTGATTGTGGCCGACGATGGAGCAGGCTTGTCTAGAAGTAACCTATGATTCACTCTTGACTTAAAGACCCCTAGGTTGTAACTATCAGAAAACACAAACTCTGGTAGGTAGGGAATTCCACTCCTTAACTGTAAGACAGTAAAATGTGTTCCCATATCGCCAAACCTACCGTTGGCACAATTTTCAACTTTCACGTGGGTGAAGCAGCTAGCACTCTATGGTCTATCGGTTTAGGTAGTTAACTAAAGGTAAATAATCCTGGTATGTCTTTTTATATTAAAGAGGTCGTATATAATATACACAAATATTATTTAAATTTAGTTTATTAGCTAACATCGATTTAGGTAAATACCTAGTTGCAAAGATTTTTACATACTTACTTACAATTTTTAGACTACTTTTAGATAAAAAGACATGCCAAGATTGTTTACATTTAGTTAACTACCTAACCGATAGACATTAGCGGCAATTAGTTAGGCACTTATAAAGCTGGATAATAACAATACGCATCCTTATATTGCGTACTGTGCAGCTGCCGGCTTAATAGTTGGGGAGCCCCAGAAGGGATTTCGGGATTTACTAAAGCGCGGCAGATTAATATACAGGGGGATACCTTGCACCCAGTTAAGTACCTCCACCAAATATGAGGCCCATATATAAAGCCGCCCGTGAAGGATACAGGATCAGATTAGTAAAAAAAAAATGACCCTCAGACATTCTCGAGCGCGTCAGGTTAAGGTAGGGTGAGTTAATTACATCTTAAAAAGTGTATATTCCACTAATCTGACAATTTGAGAGAGACGTAAAGAAAGGGGAGGGCAGCAAAGTTGTAAAAAAAAAACGTCATCTCGACATTCTCGAGCGTAGCTAATTTTTTTTTTATTTTGAAGGAAATAATTCAAGAATAATGAAAAATATATAATCTGACGATTTCCGCAAGCCGAAATAACAAAAAATCGTCGATAAAGTTAAATGCGTGCAGTTGTGTGATGGCTACATTTCCTTCTCCGGTTTTCTAAAGAGTTCCCTCAAAATTAGATTTCGTGGGAATTTGAACTGATTCGGACCGTTAGATTTTGAGAAATTTTGAAAAATCTCAAAAAAATAAGTTTTATATTTTGAAAGTGGTGTTTTTTTAATAACTTTTAAACGGCTTTATCGATCAACTTCAAAAACTAATCCGCCTTTGAGTTTGAAAAACCACGTCGATCGCTACCAAGCTGGTCAAAATCGGTTGATTCGTTGGAGAGATATCGTGAACGAAAGAAACCCGAAAAAGTGATTTTTCGGGATTACTCCGAAATTTTTGGTTCGATAAATTAAAATTAGAAAATTACTTATGAGGATGATAAAACTGCGTTGAATGCCGCAAACCGCGTGAAAATTACTTGATCCGTTCAAAAGTTATTGCGGTTTGAAGATTCCAAAAATAGTGTTCTATGAAACTTTTATCAGACTTTCGAGCTGGGAGAGCTCAAATATTATCTCTTTGAACTCAGCGAGCTCAAAATATCACATAAAATATATTTTGAGCTCAAAAATGATATAAGTACAATTTTAAGCGCCCAGGAATGGAATTAGCTGGAAGTTGCAGGGGTTTTTTTGTCAGATCAGGCGAATCCCTCTAGATAATCGTCAGATTATGAGACAGTACGTTTAGAACATAAAGATGAACCATATATATCTTAATCTGACGCGCTTGAGTATTTCAAAATGGCGAATTTTTTTTGCACTTTATGGAAGTGGCCACGAGTTTGCGTCCCATCGAAATGGTCAGATTAGTGAATGAGATCTTTTTTTTTGGTGCACTTGACACTCCCTTAGAAAATCTGACGCGCTCGATTAAATTATTATTTTTTCCATTTTCAACCCTTCCATACAACCACCCCCATCATGCAAACGATCAGATTAACATACGTACATTATTAAAAATACGTAGGGCATTGATGCTATCAATATCTGACGCGCTCGAGGATGTCCATGCAACAGTTTTTTTTTACATATTTAAAAATCTATAGCCGCTTCCCCCACCGATGAAAAGGTATAATCATAGAACATTTTTTTCTTCTTATCATCTAAGCTTTGCAACCCAATAGGTCTCTACGACGCTCGAGTAAATCCCCATTTAGCATCGTGGCCTCCCCTACTATAAAGCTAGTTACCTACTTACATACATAACCTACAATGTATTGTTCAAACATATGAATAATAAAGAACATAATAGTACGTATTAAATTGCAAGTACGTTAAATAGTAGGTATAACGAGTCATGCTTAGCATAACAGCATAATCAGCCTTATAATATGATAAGTACCTATTCTCTTGCTAGAGGTCAGGCCTCTACTTGAGGAAAGGGCTGTAATCGTTGATGGGGGAAGTCTCGTCCAAATAAATCTAAAAACTTACTGTCTCGACGCTTTATTAGTTTTTGATTGAAAACGAAAAGCAAAAGCAAAAGTGTTAGGCAACGAGGCGGCGCGGCGCCTTCTTCTACGAGTGGGATCGGCCCAATCACGATATTGTCCGGCAGCCTCCTTCTGGACCATCACGGTCTTATAGAAGGAAGCTGCTTCGCTAAGTCTGTTTTCTGGTTCCGCCATCATTGCCCACACTGCTGCTGGCAGTGTTTAGACACGTACATTCAACTGCACATCATCATAAAAAAAACTCTTTTGTTAGGTGTTATGAAAAGGTAATTTTTGTACTCGAAATGTAACAGCGGATAGCCGACTGACGTTACTTCTTACTGACCTAAGGAAGACTCATCGAGTTCAAAGTTCACAATATTGCGCCTTTTATGTTTCATCATAATAAACCTACTTATGACATTGTTAACAGAACTCTTCGTAGCATCATTTAAATGAGGTTTACTTGGTGACTAGTCCAAGTCGTCAACTGCGCGTTCTGTTCCGCGCGCGCCTCAAGGAGATGTCAGCAAACTGTAGGGGCCTGGCAGGGCCGACGCCTCTGGGGAACACGAAAATCCGAAAGGTGCTCGCCGTGTCCCCCTGATCGAAGGTAACGAAGAAACGGGGTGGGGTTCAGTCAGTAAGACTCTGACACGCCTCCCCGCTCCGCCCAAGAGCGGGAGAAGTCATTCTGATGATTCCCCTTCCAAAAAAAAAGCCTACTAGAAACTGATAGTAAAATTAAGGTAAAAAGATTGTGACAATTTGTGAGTAGTGGTGATTTCAGCCCATTTCAGCCAAAAAGACGTCCAGCGTTGGACGGCACATGTATCCCCCAAGATTAGAGTCCCCATAATAAACGGGTCCATCTTCAAGGCAAGCTTTACACCGTGTAATTTCTTTCATTATTACTGCTCTCAAAATGGTGAAGGAAAACCTCGCGAGGTAAGCGATATGACCTAGAATTTTAAATACGAAGACATGTAATAGGTACGCACGTGGCACGTTGCTCGTAGAACAGATGAGCGATGGGTCCGAAAGGCTCTGGAGCGACCGTTTACGCTTGCCAGAGGAATTTTTGAAAGGCCTCCCACAAGTTGGACTTACAGGATGGTCTGGTGAGGGGTTCCAATAGAGGCGAGACGCACAGTACCGGTTGTTATCGTCGGTACCTACTTGGGCTAGCCTGGGAGCCTGCTATATCCACCTATTGCCAGGACTGTAGATATTCCTTTGTTTTTAAACAAATGCATAGTGCGTAATTATTTCAAGAACGTCCGTGAAAATCTCCGCGCCGTGGTCATCGCACTCTGGAGCTTTTCTGTGTATTATGCAATGATGTTTCAGTACTTATTTTAGTTTGTGAGAAATCTCCGCGCTGCGCACACACCGCGCCCCAAATACATACAAATACGGTCTTTATCTAACTAAAAATAAGATTTTAAATTGCGTGCATTAAATATTCAAATCAGTGTAACTCGTAATCAAGTGCATTTTGGTTGTAGAAGTGCATTTTCATTTCCCGCGTAGTTTGACAGCCGGCCATTTTGTTTTTTCTCTTGTTTTGTTGAGTGGGCGGTATTGTTCCGGGCTGACACATATTGCTGACAGCCATATATTAGTGGCGTATCACTAAAGAATTTAAAAAGTATCACGGAAGACTACATACGTTGTAGTCTTAAATATTTTCTTCTGAAATGTAACTGGAATTTAATTACTTATTTGTCTATTTAGGTATCATCAGCGGGTGTTACAAAATATTAAACTTACTGAAATAAAAATTGGTAATGGTGTACCAATTTTTATTTATTTTCCATTTTTATGCACACTCAATTATAATCAACTACAGCTTATGGATAACCGAGTGTACACGGGTCTAAATAATTCATACAAAATATCAAATAAAAACAAAATAAAATTAATCAAATAAGGATGGCAACACAAAAAAATAAATACAGTAAAATGTCCAGAAGTAGGTAGATAAAATCAACAAAATTAAATTGCAATATGAATTGATTAGTTGGTATTTCCAATTAAACAACAGAAGTTTCTTCTTATTACGACAAATATAATTCCAGGAATTTAATCAAAATTAAATAACAAAATACCTAACTTGTACCATCACACGTCCATATAGGTATTATCATCCTAAAGTACCTACGTAGCATAAGGGCAAATCGGCCTGGCTTTTCCCGTAAAACCACAATAAAAACAAACATGACGTGTTCTCCAGGCGTCCACATTATACACTTACCTGTCATTTCCTTATATTTATTTACCAGAAGTACCTAAATATGACATGAAATAAATATTTACATTGTTATCGCGATAGTCAGAAGCCAGTAAATCTGACTCCAGTCTTGCCATGAAGTACCGTGTTACCCCAGTTAATGGGTTGTGGAGGTCTGGTAGGCAGCCGCTCCTCGTAAAATACTGGTATTCAGCTAAATCCGGCTCGACTGGAAGCCGACCCCAATATAGTTGGGAAAAAGGCTAGGCAGATGATGATGACCTAAATATGACATGAAATAAATATTAACATTGTTATCGCCATATAGACAGTGAGGGTGAAAGTACAGTTGTACTCTAGCTAAAGTCTCTTAATTATTTTTTTTAACCATATCTATGTTCAATAATAGTCCGCTATCAGTCTATAATTTATTATTTTAGATTTTGCGCTACAAATTAAAGTCATGATTGAGCTTCTTCTACATTAAAATTTTAGACTCTTTGGCATTAGTACCTAGAATGCACTTTGAAATCCTGACTGGACGTATAAAGAAAATATAATAATAATTAAAATAAACGATGCTTTAATTAGATATCTTAACTAAAAATTGAATTAAACAGCGACATTCTGGTATCATTTTTTTTTGTTTAAAATTAATTTCAAGATACCTAGGTACCTAAAAACCTAGTACGTTTTCGTAGACAATACCGCAAAATTCTAGTTTCTATTTTTATTTAAATTATAGTTTAAGATATAAAACATTAAAATAGTATGTTTTCGTAAACAAAACCATTTTTTATGAGTGTTATTTTTTATTACTAATTGGCTCACGCTTGACCACTATCTCACCTGATGGTAAGAATGATGTAGTCGACGATGAACCACGTTTGCCTTAACTTTGGCACTAAGTCTTAAACTTTCCTGTTAGATAAAAACAGCAAAGATGTATCATTCAGTTCTCATTTAATGAATCCCATCTTTATACTTACATGCATTCTTCTACTACTCATCACCGTACAGTTTAGGTGATAATTAGTGAAAGGCACACAGTTCTTTGGAAATAAAACTAGGTACTAAAGTATTATGGAACTGACTTTATTCGCGAAATTTTTAATAACAAGTACTCTTCTTTTTTGGGACTTCGTGTAAAATTAAAAAAAAAAAATCTTTTATTCAGACAACAAAGATCCAATTTGTTAGTATTACATAAAGACTTATAAACTAGTGTTAGTAAAAAGTGATTGATAGAGTAAGGAATGATTAGGCAGGAAAATATGTTTCCTACCCAATCACCCTTCGCACAAACTGAGCAATATTCGGCGTATAGCTAGCTAAAAAATAGTTAGTATTTGTTTATTATTTTGACATAGGTATTCTGAATTTTGAAATTCCGTTCCAACGGGAAAAAGAAAAGTAGCATAGGTTGCTTACTCCTTGTAACATTAACAATTTGTTAGAGTCAAAGTCCCATCAAACAGTCAACGTCAAGAGCCGTGTTAGAGACTATCCGAAACAAACAGACTGCCCAAAAATTGCATTTCTATATTATTTTTATTTCTTTAGGACAGCAAACAAGTACCTACTGAATATCGAAACTTTCATAAGCATTATTTTAGTAAAAACCTGTTATATTGACATTAAAAACAGATATTTTAATTTTTATAATTCATTTGTATGTATAGATAGCTACTTGTAGATTTGTCAGTCAGTAGCGCTTTTCCTGTTGTGATTGGTTAAATGAATGACCTATATCAACAGCCTACAGCATGACTTGCGTTTATTTAGTGACGTGTCGATATTTGCTCTTAAAACCAGCTGTAGATATATCATCACTACTTTCTTACACTAGACAACAATCTTGACTCATATCCTCTCTCTCACGCTCAGGGTTTCTCAAACTTGTCGCACCTCTTCGCCCCGCGTAAAGTAAAGAAAATAAAAACTTAAAAGTAAAGTAAGTACTAAAGTTCCGAAACGACAGCGTGCCCCTAACCACTCATTCCCCAAAAAGAAAACTATAAAATTAAGTTCTGATAGCTAGATTTTGAATATTTTTGTGCATATCTAAATACGTTAATATAAACATGATACAATAACATACATACTCGTAAATCAAGTAGTTTTATGCATTTGGTTTTGTCATGACCAGGTATACAGTTTGGTACTACCAAACTTGTGAAAATGATCGACAATTCATATACAATTCTAATAGCAGACTTGAGGCCCTGTTTGTCTTCCAGAAAACTGGTTGCGAACCCCCTACCAACCAATAACGAACTTCTTAGGGTTCAACTATCCCACTTTGAGAAACACTGCTCTGACTACATTGCCATCTCACAGCATTCCAAAACAGCTACCATCTTTCATTGCCCCATACAAAATACTTCACAGTGTAATGACTTACGAGAAGCACTCAAAAATTCTAGAAGCAAATGAATCATTTGTTGCCTTGCCAAATGTTTTCTAGCGAAGTTTCACTTTTAATTAGTGGTGTTAAGATTTATTGTAGCTCATGGCACTTGCATTGTAGTGATAGAATGGACCTGTAAAGGTATGCACATTGCACATCTGGGTGTAGAAGCAGTGTTCATTAAGGCCCACGGACGCGTAGCTTCATAGATGCTTATTCGTCATTATTCGCTCTGACGCCGAAATTTTGCCGACGAAGCGGCAACGTCGTACTGTGGTTTCGTCGCCACTTCGTCAACAGAGTATCATAGTTTTGTTAGGTTTCATATGCGTCTATGAATCTACGCGCCTGTGGACTATAGGCCATAGTCTACGACCCGCTCCAACTACCCATAAAGTGTGCCTGTTCGTACAGTCAACAAAAGTCTTGTGCCACATGTTAATGTTTCATTTAGTAAGCTTGTAAGAACACGAAAAACAACAAGTAATGCGTAATGTGCATCGTGCCTGCATGCCAAAGTCTTTCTCAGATTCTTTATTTTAATACGACATACTGTCACTTTACTCGTAAAATGATAAAACTGAGGCAGGTATATTAATCGTACATTTTTAGATGCGGGAAGCTCTTCCTTAATTCTTAAAAAATAATAATCCTGTAACACCATCAATGCTGGTTTGGAGTGATGTGGCGTATCGGACTTTTACTGACTAAAACTCATGTGTGTTCCTTCAGTTGACCTTTGCTCTCCAACCGTATGATAAGAAAGAACAAAGGAGTGTATTTTAGTCAGTAAAAATCCGACACGAAAGAGCGGGCGAAGTCATTTCTGATAGGTAATATTCCAAAAGCCCCACGATAACTCTTTCGAACAATCCCAGCAGGAAAATCCGCTCTTTTTTAAAGAAAGGCCTCTTTCATATTTTGACCTATTTATATTATCCATGTCAAAACTATTTCATCAGTATAAACAACAGTAACTCTGTTCTACTGTTTACTCATACCAGTATTAAATCCCCAGTTTGTGATGATTCAAGCCGACTCATTTGTTTAGGTATAAAATTGATATAATAAATAATTACAAGTTACTGGAGGTGACCCAAATTCGACCGGATTCGAGAAGATCTTGGCTGTTTATGATTTGTATATTAAATGGTATTTGAGTTGAATTTTGTGGTTCATTTGTGATGTTTGTTGGTTTTAGTCTTTGGCGCAATATTGTAGCGTTTCAATATATTTTCTTGCTATTTCTTACCACAAAACCAATGTTCTGTGTTTTTTTATAATGTAGGCTCAACAATCAACATCTTCCTTTGATTTAGTTAAAAAATTATCAATTAATTGTTACTTACCAAAAATATCGTTAATCGTAAGCGAAAACGAATAAGTTTTGTATAAAGGCAGTTTCAGGTACGACAGGAATTTATTTGTTTTGCTCGGCTAAACAATTACTAGTATAATTTAGACAAGAAGTAAAATAACCGAAAATAGCAAGTAATTCGAAATAATTTTGTTCCATATCCGCAACTGGTATAATATTATTCCCTCCTTGATATGTTCTCTTTTAGAAAAAAAAAACTGTCTGTATCAACACTGGTTTTGATTGTATTTAAAAGGCAATCAAAACCAACTTATTGTTATGGCTTCGTAAAAAAAGCCATAACACTAAAAGAAACATGACCTGCATTTTCCAAAACCGAAAACTTTCCTCCAAAAATTCCCAGAAACACAAAATTGAAAAACAATTACAAATGTACAGCTGAGTCGTAAACAGTACTGAAACACACAGTAACGGCCAGTAATAGCATTTTCACAAAATTATTTTCGTACACTGCTTTTTTCACAATTTACTTACGTCAAAGTTCTTGTGCAGGCGAAATTGAACCTTATACCATTAACAAAAGAGCTTAGAACTGTTGTAGTTGCGTTTGGCATGGATAAATGGTGCGTTGTGTGTTTATCCCGGCTCGTTTCGAAGCAGCTTTGCATTGATGGGATGATGAATCGTATTTTGATGTTGAAAACCTTGATGTTAGTTTTCTTATAGCTGGAATCTAGAACATTGTTTCAAAGATAAGATAAGCTTTTAAATTTCAGAACATTCGCCAAGCAATTGGTAGACTACATTTTTATCAAACACTTTTTAAGCCGTGACATATGCAGCAGTTACTTTTAGGGCTGGCTAGCTAATCATTGCTCCCCGTCCGCAAACCCACGCCAACGGGTGGCTGGAAATCGTCCTGCGAATCCAACTGCTCGGGGTGCCTTCGACCAGGATCAGGGAATAAGACTTGTGTCCTCCTTTGCTTGCATTACTGCTTTGCAGAAGGAGGTGGCCGCCTTTCATTCCCTATCATTCCATATTATGGCTTTAGGCCATGGCTATTCGGGGGCGAACACGCTGCCGATTGCTTATCCTGTTCTAGGTCAGCTATCTCTATTGTAACGTTCCCAAACCTTATAACGTTACCGTTTACCGTAACCTTATAACGTTCCCAATACTGGTACTCAGGCCTCCTGTCTAGGAGAGAAATTGGGCTGTCATCTACCACGCGGTCATAGTGAGGATTGGAGGATATCACATGTCTTCGAAATTTTTGGTTGTAGTTGTCACGATATTTTCCTTTACCGTTTTGAGAGCAGTGGTGATGAAATAAATTATACAGAGTCATACGCATGGCTGGGTTTTACCCACGATCTTTACCACTAGGCCAGCCACTGCACTTAGGGGCTCACACGCTTAGCATCGAAATCTATAAAACTAACATAAATCAATCTTTAGCCATAACCCAATTTTACATTAATCGAAGTGTTGCTCTATTTTAAGTCTGACAGTACCGTGTGGGTTGAAAAATCACTTTCATTTTCTTAACAAGAGGTTTTTCCAGGTCATAGCACAAGTAAATCAAACTAGATCTAGAACACTTCTTTCAATGCACTGCTACGCTTAGAACTGGCTATTAAACATCTGGTTATACTCTTTATAAATAGTTTGATAGGTCTATAAAAGTTTGAACGGGGACTAAATTCTTAAGGCAGCTTTCGTATTCCTGCCAGGGTTGCGGGTTAATTCGAAAGAGTAACTGTTCCCTGAAACATAAAAGGTTCAGGAAAAGCGTGACGGTCCCTCCCAAGTTATCAAATAAGTCCTCCCTTCAGCAAGAGTGGAAGGACTTTTTGATCATTGCCTACCTAATAAAAATGCTTGAGTTGTCTGAAAATGAAGGAAGCCTTCAAATGTTCAAGAGCTTCGAAGTAATATAACATCTGACTAATAGAGATCCTAATTGAAGAATCTATGCTAGAGTAAGGGGAATTCTATGTGCCAAAAGTGTACAGTCAGGAGTCAAAAGTGCAGTTGCACTCTAAAAATGCTATATACGAATGTATCTTTAAATTCTTTGTCGTACAACTTCAATGGTCCACAATAAGTTTTTTCAATATTTCAGATTCTATGGTACAAATTAAATCAGTAATAAACCATTGGTCACTACAAAGAAATTTTAGATACTTTAGCATTGGTAGAATGCAACTGCACTTTTGACGACGGACTGTACGTGTCACTTAGTTTTATTCTTACTGCAATTAAAAAATCTACTTTGTCCGAATAATTACCAAGGACAATACTACGAAAGTTTTAGAAAACCGCGTCAACATGGTAAAACCCATTTCCTCCTACACACAAAACATTACACACACACACACACACTCATCCGACGACCACATTGCACATTGTGTCCAACTATTACAGATATTAGTAAAAATACCCGAAAAGCATCGTAGAGTCGTAGCACTGACGTAGAGCTGCTCACGTAGCCAATAGCGACGAGTTTTACCTATTTCAACTCCTGCGCCGGTCACGAGTCATTCAGTCATCCGCAACACGCTGATACACACGTCGCGACTCTGTAATATTTAAATAAAAACAACGGTTAACGGTTTCTGCGATAGCATCTAAATATTTCAAAATATAAAAAAATAATAAATGAAAAGTACATCAACGTCAAAAATAACAAATAAATCTTTTTAGAGCCACGTGCTGAGCAGATAAAAAACAAAAAAAAACAAGTGACAGTGCAGTGAAACGAAAAACTCAGTCAAAATGATGACGATTAGCGAGAGTCAGTTCTCATCAAACAAAATGTCGAGTATCCACAAGATCAACGACAGGATCATCCATAAGGACAGCTTCGATGACACCAAGAGTTCTTCGAGCGTCAACAGCACCCTCATCACGAAGAGAGGCTTCAAGCCCTCCGACATGTATGACCCTCAGAAGAAGGAGTTCCTCACGAACCTCAGTTATAAGTTGTTCCCTGTAAGTTGGGTAAGTCATCTCTTTTCTGATTAGTGGTTGGTGCTTCTAACACACGCGTAGTTGGGGTGGACACGTATATTGAGTAATTTATTTTGAATTATTTATTTATTATTTTGTTTTGTTAGCGTTGTCAATGTTTGAAAATAGAACAATTTTTTTTAATGAATGTGGGCAGGATCTAAATGTAATTAGAGTGTAGATACCAAAAACATTTATGACGCTAACTGTAGTTATTGATAGAAATAAAATTGTGTAAATGCCTTCACTACATCATTCAAGGTTTTAGAAACTAGAAAATAATGAGAGAATTGTTAGAGATATTATTTTAAAAATGTCTTTGTTCTAATCTATAAACGTAAATGATCACATGCAGTTGTCGTCAAGACGACTCGGTCATAGTAATTAGTAATGATAAATCTGAGTCAAGACAGTCTGAGTCAAGCTTTTCATAGAAATATGCAAGAACAATTATAATAACTATCTACTATACTACTACTATATCTAGGTGAAAAATAAACAAAGTAGATATAGTCTAGAGTGTAGATTTCCAATAGGGGCTGTACTCCCCCACCCCCCTAGCGGGCGCTGAAGACTTTCATGGGCCCCCACAAGGATAGCAGGTCCAAAGGCAAATGGGGGGGGGGGGGGCGTTAAAAATAATTTAAATATTGTCCCTCAATCACGATCACGAGTAGCACAATTACAGAGAGAGAGTAGTAAAATTGTTTCTAATTTATGATAATGAATAGATAATTAATAGACGTATAAAATTGGCATAACTAAACATTAAGTTAAAAGGGCGTTGGAATTTTGTTTTCTTGTAAAGGAGGAAGTAATTCATAAAAGATTGGCAAACTACGGTCTAGAGAGCAGAATAAATAAAAATGCTTTCGCCACTTCATGTTTCCTGCTGAAAGTTTTACACTCGAGCATCTGTAACATATGAATAAAGTCGATTAAATATTTATGATCGCAGATGCAAATATTTGATAGCTCTCTCGTATGATACATTGTTAATGTTAGAATATCTGTGTATCTCTCAGAATATTCTCATGTGGCCTTGTTAGTTGTTTACTGTTTGGTTTCTGAGTCAGTAGCTGTTTTTAATAGTAATTTCTGTTTGTTTACACGTAATTTTCTTCAGAAAATCAAACGTCTGAAAACATTTTGTATATTCGGGCTAATATTTTTTTATTTAGGTATCCGATTACGACTTAAAATAGGATGCATTTTTTAAAATACAGGTTATTTACACAATTTTGTTTCCTAGACCGTATTATTTATTTTATTTATTTAAGATACTTATTTATTTTTCAGTAGTTAGATTACTGACGTCACTAACTTTCTATAAAAACAATAAATAAAATGATAATTTAATTGAAAAAATATATAATTAAAGCCTACTTGCATCAATCACTAAACGTATTTACAAACAATTGTCAGAAATAATACAATATTTTAAATTAAATTAGTGCTAAATGCATTTAGTAGTTTTTGGTGCAAGTAGGCATATGCAAATCTTTATCAATATAAACTTAAAAATTCTAAAATGGCACTCTTAGACTTACAAAATAAAAAATACAATCATTAAAATTTTACCGTTGCAATGAAAACACTAAAATAACATTTAAACTAGTTTTTTCGAAAACAAACAAGTTTTCTTTTGCCAAAATAAAGAGGCAATGACCCGAGGCAGGGTTAGTGCTACTAATGAGGTTCAGTTACCTATTAGACAAATGTAAACGTCATTGACTGTACTTTGCTACTTTTTTAAATATCACAGAGGAAATATTTTGGCCTCGTCGCGTCGTCGGAAGAATGAAAGCTGTAGACGAATGTTATTAATATTATCTTAAATCAGAGGTTGATGGATTAAAAAGAATATTATTTCATTATTAAGACGAATATTATAATAATAATCTTGAATCAGAGGCTGATGAACTTATGAGGATACTTAAACTAAATTAAGACACAGTTGGTAAAACTAGGTTTATTTTTTCATTGAGAAGAGGATCGACTGGAAAAGGAAACTATATGATTAGGATTCAATTATAATGATAACCTAACACCTCCAATATTGATATCTTTCTATAAACAAATGTTTGTCACAAGAAAACTTTAACATAATGGTATTGATTAATTAGCTATGATTACAATTACATAAGTATTTTTTTTACAAATATTAGATTTCATTGATACGATTAGTCTATATGCCTAACACTAGAAACATAAAGGGAAGGCTGTGAGATTGTTTGTTGATTTCACATGAAACGGGAAAATTTATTTGATAATTACCCGCCCAAAAAAGACAGGCTACTCGTAAGAGCCCAATTATTAGATTGAGGGCCTGTTTCACCACCTATGATTAAGATTCGAGTATCTTACTTGACAGATAATTTCATACAAATTCTGTCAAATTTTTTAATTTATCCAGTGAGTAGTGCTTACTCGGACATTGTGAAACAGGCCCTGAATGTTATCTAAGATAAATTAATTCTTAAGAAACAAAAGCCCTCCACAACATAAAACTACTAACTAACGTTACGAAACTGTTGAAAGCTAGCGGAGAGGGAGACTATTTGAGGACGGACAGACGAACAGATTAACCTATATTACTCGTAGTTTCCACATGTAGCCGCTAAATATAATGGCTGCCAACGTTGCCATAGACGAGCTCAAGTTTCTACTCTTTTTGTTGCTTTAAACATGGAAAGATGTATATTTTTCATGATGTCTTTGAAATTCGTTACTGTTTTATGTGTAACCACACTTAGGTACGTCAAGATCAGTTGTTGTGCTAATGGTAAATGCATTAGACTACCATATATTTTTCAAATCGGTTATAACTTTAATGTTTTCGTCAATTTAAAATAGATAAGAACGGTACTTCCCACAGAACACAGACTTCGGTGACACTTCTGTGTTCTGTGGTAACTGTGTCCTAACTGGCTAACCTGAAAAGAAACACTGAATCAGATTCAAAGTGAAAAACATACATTATGTTAATATAAATTCTGTCACGTTGAACTAAATATTTTAACTAAAAAAACAATTTTGGCAGATCGTCTATGAACAGTATGAACACAACCACACATTCACGTTCTTCGTTCATTCTTCGTTCCTGCCCACTGCATTTTCACTTAAAAAGGGGTAAATGGGACGATGACACTAGCACTATTAAATATTTCACATACGTTTCTACACAAGTTTAAAAAATACTACATGAAATTACTTACTACACCATTTTTCCTCTATGTATAAACTTGTAATAATGGTTTTAATAAAATTGAAAGAAAAATAAATGTACAAATGATTGACCCTCACACTGCTCGGAATTTAAACTTTACAGAATACATTCCTTACCGTTACATATCAAACACTATTTCTCTAAAACCACAATAACTTAACTATAACCCCATAACCCGTTTTAAAATCTTCTTCTTCCTGCCCTTATGCCATATTACTTGGGGTCAGCGCAACACGTTTTTTTTCTTCCATTCTGTCAATCAACCCATTACATAAACTACAAAATACACTTACAATCGTATGACCAGACTCTTAAACGTCAATATTGTAATGACTGCACCTGTCGTTCCTTTGATCTCCTATCTAAAAATAATACTCATAAAAATACTTCGTCAATGAATGCCAAAATTCCTGGCAGTACTAACGCACACACTTGCCTTCAAAAAGGCCAAATTGAACTGAAATTAAAACTATATTCTCTTGACCTAAGATCACTCACACTATGATCTATTCATAGATATTTTTAGATTTAATAACTGAAGATGTGTCTGAAGTGGAAGCATCAGACAGAGTGGATTAGTATAATAAAGATGAACATCATGTATCGTGTCTGGTGGAATAATAAGTTTATTTTTACGATTATTATTCTGTAGTTGAATTTTGAATTGAAAATGGCATTCAGAGTAAAGCATAGCAACAGCCTTAAACTGTCTCAATTAGACAGTCTTCTTAGGGCCTGTTTCACAATGTCCGAGTAGGCACTACTCACTGAATAAATTCAAAAATGGAACAGAATTTGTATGAAATTATCTGTCAAGTAAGATACCCGAACTTAATCATAGGTGATGAAAGAGGCCCTTAGTATACAAGACATAAACGAACTTAATAGTCACTAACGGCCGAAATTAATAATCAATCTATCTCCAGTTTTGGCATACTGGAGATTGTAAAACAAATGATACAATACAAATATTATCATGTTTTCTGTTGTTTCATTTGTTTTTCTCCGATGATTTGTGATCTCCGATATGTGATAGATAGGTTATTGGTTTCGGCTGTAAGCGAGCTAAAGTTGAAAAGAAATCGTTTGTTTTGGTATGCTCATGTGAAGAGGAAAGATTAAACGCAAGTTGCTTAAAGAGCCGAGTATACATTTGGATGGATCGAAATAAGGAGGTCAAAGGAATAGATGAATTTATTGAGTATGGAAAGACAAGAAAGAAAAGGCAGTTAGTGATAGCGTGACGGGTGATAGGACTAAATGTAAGAAAAAAACGACCGCTAGTAACATGGGACAAGAGCAGGAAGATGATGATGAAGCTCAACTTTATCAGTTTTAAATTTCCTCGTAGTGATTTCTAGATGGAATGGAGAATTATTATAGTAAACATTAATTTTGTATCAAAACAAAATCAAGCTAGTTCTCTAAAGCCATGGTCGAAATTCCAATTAGATTTCAAAATCCCAATTAAAACAGAATTATGGGTTAAGCTCCCCGTTATACATCACACACTAAAAATATAAGAAGATTTACCAGATATCAAGATCAAAACACGATCCCTCGCCAATTCGATTATTACCATTAGCCAATTCATATTTCTGTTGAAATCAAAAGTGAAAAACACAATTGAAAAGCCAACAGTCGATAGGAACAGCCACAAATAGCCGTGATCCGGATTTGTTTCAGGCGGGCATCGAACCCGTGTCATTCTGCACCTCTGGTCTTGGCCTCCTCGTTATTTAGGGCCCCTTTACACTTATTACTTTATTCAATTATATTATATTTTAAGGATGTAAGCACAGTTAGAAGACTGTGTTAAGGTGTTACATACTAATCGATTTATCGTCGGTCAATGGTAGAATGGTAATATGCCAAAAGATACCTCACCAGTAGGGAATATACTTACCTGCATAAAAAATGTTATGTAACTAGTTTATCAATAAATATACAAAAGTAAAATATGAACTATGAAATCAATATCAAAATAGGCAGAAAGCGAATGAGATACAACAATTTAATTACAAATATATCTATTTCTTTCGCCAAGACATCAATTTTTATGTGCGTGTGATGGAATTTAACTACAAAATCATATCGTTTCTCTTTCTTAGCTTTAACTTCATTGTTGATAAAGATATTAAAAAAAAAATACAAATTCAGATGTTATACAGATTGCCAGCTAATTTAGCAAATAAAAATTGCATTCAAATTCCCAAATGGGTTGACCAACATCGATTGTTCGTTAATCAAAGTATCGATCTACACTCGATCGATTAGTGTAGTAACCCTTAGCTTAGTGTGACTCCAGTTTAAATTGGACGTTTAAACACAGTTTACGGATGTCTGGTGTTTATTAAAGATGTCTTAAATCTTATGTGTTAGGACTTCAAAGGTTTTCAAAGGAAATCATGGGTATTGGAGTTATTGGCCATGATTTATCACATCTGAAAGACATTCCTGACTACACAAGATATTTATTTACTGCTGGTATTAAATTATCTCAAATTGTTGACTTCAAAACGAAGTTTTTAATTTACTGTTAGTAAAAGTCTGCCTTCAGTACTCATTAGCTTTGGACAGGTTAAGAATGACAAAGCGGAACCCTACCAATTACTATCCTATGAATGACTTTTGTGTCTCATCATCTCATGTCCGTCTGTTACAGATGGTTACAGACTATTCTTTGGAAGCCACTGTACCGATTTAAGGTATTTTGCTTTGAACACAGACGAAAAACGTATTAAAAATAGAATAATTGGAATTGTCATAAGTAGGTATTTATTGCGAGAATCTCTTTATGTATTTTCTTAATAATTTTAAAATAAAGTTATTTAAAAATATTGATGATTTTTTACCACTCGCTAGTAATCTCCCAAACTACCGAGCCTAAAATATCGATGAAAATACATATCTTAGTTCTCTACTTTAGGTCAAAGGGATTATATGAAAGTTTAAAAATAACGTGTAAAACAAATAAGGAGTGTGAAAAATCCGGACTTCGACGCGCAGTTTTCAAAAGAAAACTAACTTAGCGTTGCTGAAATATCGAAAGATATGGTATAGTAGTAAGTAAATACATACAACAAAACTGGACACAATTAAACATCCAAAAAGTGCAACAATCTTCAAATCTATTAAAATTCTAATATTTTTAGAGGCATCTTTGTGATTTTTTTTTATCTTACTAAATTATCTGTATTATGTTTTGAACACACAATCTATTAGCATTTATCCTGAAGATTAACATATATGTTTTTCTGTTTATTGCAGTAGATCATAAACTTTTACGCATTACAAAGCCCCCTTGAATAAATCATAAAGTGAAGTATGACCGTGCCTTAACAGCAAGGGCTGCCAAAAATGATAATGATTGTCATACAGAAATACAATATGCATGACATGACATTGTCGTGACATTATTTATTGCTAACGCCTGTTCAGCTGTTATTCGGAGACAGACGTATTAACGTGAAGACTGTCCAAGTATCTACATCTGAAACTAGATTAGTTTTGCTGATAATTAATATAAATACTATATAATATATTTATATATTTGGAAAGAGGATGTGCTAAGTGTGTTTTGTATGGGATCTATTTATATTATGTGAGTTTTGAATTGTTTATTTAACGATTAATATATACACAATTACATACGTATATATTAAGATTAATGTTGAAATAATTATATACTAAGAATGATATAGACAAAAAGGAAGGAAACAGAAAAATAGGTACAAATGTAATATTTATTTTTAAAGAAAATCTTCGAGTATACCTGCAAAAGAAGAGTTGTTAGAATAGCAGTACAATAATACATTCTAATTAGTATTATAACATGCAAATGTTATTATAATAATACATAATAATATGCAACTGTGACGACTTGGAAAAATAATGTGATAAAGTTTTATGTTAAACCATTTTCTTTTCTTGTTATTATCATAGCGAGATCTAAGATAAAAGATAATTGAATTGTTTCTCCAAGGATCGTTAAAAACCATAGCCTTGATATTATTCCTGTGATCGCCACTGTGGATTATTTGGCTAACAGCAGATGCATTGGTTAAGGATAGTGTAATCTGGTAGGCTTGTCTGATTATGAAATAAAAATGTTCAAAAGATATAATTTATTACAGGAAGATACTTTTTATTATTTACATTAAAAATCGTATCTTTTGATTTAAAGGTCATCTTTAATGTTGAAAGTAGCGATTTATTATAGTTGTAGGAAGTGGTGGCCGAATTACAACTGCGAAAGTGCGAATTATATTTATAAAAAAAAAACTTCTTCCGGTTGTAAAAAAAACACACGAAAACAGTGAAGCATTTCATGTGTGACAAAATAAAAGTTTATGGATAACAGCTAACTGATAATGACAGAAACAAGTTTATTTCAAATAGACCATTCATAGACACTTTTGAATTGTCAAAAGTTGTAAAAAAAAGTGAAGCAAAATTACACGTTCAAAGCGTAGATCTCTATGGAGAAGAACGTGCAAGAAACTCCATGGACACTCTTTTACATCATATGACTGTTAATATAGACATAAACATAGTTCTTAAAAACTTTTTCCTGGATCAAAAGCACAATTCCTCAAATTTAAACCAAAGTTTCTTTTTACAGTTATCCCATAAAACTTTTAACTAATATTCTAACTGTGTATATCTCCATCGGCCTCGATTCTTTGTAAAAAAGTCTATTATAAATTTCCGAAGCAGTTTTAGTTGCCAGAGTAATTTGGACGCGTGCCAACCCTGATTAGTGCCACGATATGCTATAAAACGTCAAACTAGTCAATCGAGTTTATACTTTACTGCTATTGTTAATAAGTGGAAAATTGAATGACGAAAATAACAAAAAGACTTGGTTATTGGAGTTTGGAAGTTTATTTTTTTAATTATTTACTTCTTTGTTTAAAGGAGGAAACGTCTCGTTAAAATAAAAATGTAAAAAATCTGAATTAATTTTAAAACATAATGAAACATTTTGGTTGAAGAGGAACAAGTTTTTTACAACACAAACACATAATCGATATTCCTAGGCAACTTAAAAAAACTTGCATAGGAATTAATTTGGGGGTCAAAAAACTACTATATGTTTTGTATAAATTACCTAACTTTTATAATCTGATCTCTACAGAATATTAAAATGTATCGTTTGTGAAGACTATAATATTTCACGATATTTATTTTAATTTTTTATTAAATTTCTTTAAGATTTATAAAACCACGTCAAACGG
This sequence comes from Mythimna separata, assembly GCA_030763345.1. Classification (NCBI taxonomy): domain Eukaryota; kingdom Metazoa; phylum Arthropoda; class Insecta; order Lepidoptera; family Noctuidae; genus Mythimna; species Mythimna separata. Next base: position 13,943,047 of record CM061192.1, read on the forward strand.
GTTTAGCCTTTTTTCTGCACATTTTATTTTTGGTAAAACGATCTGTTAAAAAATTTCTACTATGACAGACAGACATTACATAGTTGAAATTATTGAGTACATTCGTTCAATAGACAGTTGGCATGGCTATCGTAGTCTTACTACATACTGTCGTACCTTTTATTTATTTCAAGAATATAATTTACTTCAACTGAAAACAAAACAAGTATAAATAAATAATGATTATAAACTACCTCCACTATCTAAAGTAAGACTCACTTACACCATAAGTAACAAAATGCACTTAACAATAAATATGTTTAAAAAATCATTCTGTCTCTATCATCTTGAAACGATTAACAGAAAAAGAAAGATGATTTAAATTAATTTAAATGTATTTAGTGGTTTATAGTGCAAATGAGTTTACGTTTATTCCCATCGTATAAATGATGAAATAAAAAATCAACTTAATAAATAAAAAAGTAATTTTATTTCGACTGAAACAACTCACAAAAAAATCAATCCATACCCATCAAAAGAGTATAAGGTAAATAAAGTGTTCTGTAAATATAATATACAAACAAAAAAATAATACAAAAACTATGCTAATCACACAGAACGATGGCGAATATTCCCGAGACCCCGAGATCTTGGAGCCGCTGGACAGTCTCACTGTAAGACGATCCCGAAACACACCCAAAACATAGCCACACTAGCTCCATAAACGTTTACAGTGTAAATAAATACCATTCCCATTTAAAAACAAAAAAAATACTGGCTAGTTTTGTGGCCACTTCTTTTTTCATAATTAGGAAACATTTTAACTCATATTTACTCACCATTTAATTTATTAACTCATGTTTTTATTTTTTATTAATATGTATATTCTGCTTTCGCTTTATCTGTCTGTGTTTATAATTAATTAACTTTTCAGTTTTCAATATTAATTTTTATTTTATTATGAATGCATCTATATTCATAATAAAAGCCTCGACGGTAACATTTTAATATAATCTTTATTTTAATTTTACTGCCTAGTCTAGGCGGATAGTCAATTATCATGTAGAAATAACTGTTTTTTAGAGGTCAATAAACTCTTAAATATTTATATTACAAATGCATATTCGGACGTATTTTCTATTTTAACAGATTCGTTGATTTTTTTTCGCTAGGTCTTAAATAATTTTGTCTATTAGATAAACTTTTTTTTTATTTAAATGCCGGTTACTCGAAAGCAAACGCACATTCTCCAATAAGTTATAAATTATCATAGTTTTGGTAATAAATGATGATTACATTTAGGTTTTTTGATTATACAAGATGACGTTTTAATTAGGTGCTATATTTTAGTTAGAGAAAGTGTTATGTAATTATTGTATAGTTGTTTTATCTCACGAAAGCGGGTGAGCCATACTTGTAGTTGTGATGTGTATAGACACTCGCTCTTGTGTGCGTAACTACAGGTAGCGTTAGCAAGCTCATCGCTATTGAACAAAATAATAAAGTTGCCACTTGTTGCCCAATTTATTTGATAACTTACGCAGCGTTACGAGGCATCCATCGAAACCAACTTTTTCATTCAAAACTGACCTTAGCTTTGCCAATGTTATACAATTAAGGGAAGGAACGAAATAACCCCAACAGAAATATTAATAATAACTTACTGGGGATGTTTCATTAACACTTGTAATGTAACATTTTGAGACCAAATAAACAATTTATTTATTTTATTTGATGATATTAATGTTGGAATTTGTTTTAGTACGATATGAAAATTTTGTATTGTGCTCCGTACAACGTCACCTGTAAATCCACCTTTATTTTCTCTCTTTCTTCGGTTTTTCATGGGTGACATAAAATTCGAAGATGTACTTGCGACATGTCTTCCTTCTTTTATTAGTTTTTTGCACTGTTCTTTCACTTACCCCCGTCGCTACTGCAGTGCGTTTTGTAATATTACGCAAATATGATAAATCACAATTTGGTTCTCGATGAAGTTCTCGATGAAGTTCTCGATGAAGTTCTCGATGAATTCTTCTTTGAACAAATTATAAATATTTGCAATCATTTGACGAGCCTAAATAAACAATACAGTTATAAAATCGTTTAACATATTGATGTGTTGTGGTGGTGGAACACAATCAAACGGACCAGATACTTTTTCAATAGTTTATTCTCACCACTAATATAGTTAACTCAGCAAAAGTAAGAGCGTGGCGTCTGTCATCTGTAAGCGACGCGGACTGACAGGCGCGGGTGCGCGCGTCGATGCTCCTTCGATGGTTTTTATGGTTACCTTGGTTACGCCATATAAATAATCTGCTGAACGCCCTGATTGCTCAGGAACCGAAATTCGATTTTTTTACACAGCAATAAAGAAATGATTAATATCTGTGTAAAATTCTCTAGTTCTTAAGTTGTTGGCTAGCTATACGCTTTGATGCATACTGTAAGTATAGCTAGTAATTAAAATAAATAAATACATTCATATATTACACACAACATAAAGTTGCCTAATCGCAACTACGAACAACTTTCCTCCGTTTCTTCGTACCTTGCATGCTGACGGTACTCGATAAATTATTTTGACGCGAACCAAGAAGCACTACTGACTAAGCCGGCGACCCGGCCGCGACTGAGCGCTCCCGAGCTTACGCACACAAAGAGAGTGTGCATGTACACTTACACACACTATAATGGGTCACCCGCTTTCGTGAGATAAAACATCTATACATACAGAACATACAATTCATTGCACCCCATAAAAGTTTCCAATACCAAATATAGTATCCCTGTACATACGAGTATATTATACAGGCGCATTTATCGCATTGGGAATTAAAAAATAAACCTTTAAATATAGATGTGAGATAAAGAAAATAAATAAATACAAGATACAATTTTGAATCTACAAAAAAATCAATAGGCAATTATGTTAGTGATTCTCGAAGCGAGGTATTGTTTAAAAAAATATTTTATTTTTATATACGGAAATCGGAAACGCGTTTCGTAGAGCAAGTGGGCGGAGCCTTGGACAGGCTGTCTCACTCACGCACACAGTGACATGACTCAAGGGGTGATTCTGTTTTTCTGAAGAGAGTTGTTTTATGATTAGTTATCATATTTTTATATGATTATTTACGACTTTTATAACAGTCTTCTGAGTGCAGATCCAAAACTGTATCTTGTATAATTGTGCCTCATTGCAAACCCTACATTTAATAAAATCAGTACTAGTTCAGTTGCAACATCAGACTATCAGTAAAGCAACACAGACGCTTGTCACGTCAGCGTCGCGGCGTCGCATACGCAACAAGGAGACGAGAGCCAAAACATTTCGTCTGAATGTTGTTGAGTAATGACTTACATTCATTCCTCGACCACTCCCAAGGACAATGATGTGGAAGATATTTATATTTTCTTATCTCATCTTTGGGAAGAATTAAACATTAGTGACTTTGCTGCGGAAATAGCTGATTTTTTTGGTTTTGCGTGGAATAACTGTTGTTTTACTCTCGGTGTTGCAAATCCGCATTATATATTTCATAAAGAATCAAATTCTCAAATAAATTTATGTATCATCGGATCTTTTTTAAAGTCTTTTGATAATATTATCATAATTATGAAGTTTATTACGCAAATACTGCTACCTGAATATACAATAGTTCTAGAGATTTTTTCTTTGTACTAAATGATAATTGACTATTCAACCTGACATTTTAACATACAAACTCTATTTAATGTAAGCTTTGAATAAAACTGCTAGTCTCTAGTTTAGATCTTAGAAAAGCTTTTAGAAAAATTACTGTTTCAATGTTTTTTGCCTTTCCTCAAGCTTTGTCGAACTCTGTGCGTCATCGAATTCTTGAACTCGTTTCATTTTCATCTTTCCGAAATATCTCGAGAGTCAAGCCAATATCAGCTAGACTAGACCTAGATTATCAAGAACTGAAATATTTAGTGTTAACCGTAACCTAGAATTAATCGTAGAATAATTTTCACGGAGAGAGATTTAATATTATGATTTCAAATATGCTTTTTGTTTTTGCACACTATTTCCTTTTGAAATCCATGTAAATGATTTACCTAATTTATGTACTGTTAGTCATATATTATAACAATATTTTAGATTTTTGTCTCACCTAATTTCACATAGAGGTGGCTACGATCATACACATATGCTTTTGTCCTTAAATACTTATAATTTCACTGTATTAATATCAATGTCACATATGTAAATCCCATTCGTCTTTTTTATGATTATAATTATTGTGATAATCTCCATATTGTGATAATATTTTCATATACATTATGATAATAATATCACCAAATACTTGGTAAAACACACTAAATACCATCGCAAAATAATATCAGCACAAAACTAAAGGGATTACACCTGACATTTCAGGAGGACATGGAAAACAAACCAATCCTAGTCGGAGAGAAGGAGGTCGACCTGAACAAGATCTTCACGCCTGCGCCTGATGCTGAAGAGCATATCATCAAGAAAGACCGGAAATTTGGTAAGTAGAGCTTTATTTAGATTAAATTCATGTAAATTTAAAATTATGACTCAAGTATTCATCTTCTTTGTCGACAAAATCTTGACAGAGCAATCGTGATCATGACTTCTACAAGGGCTGATGTGATTTGCCACTTGTTCTTGCTGCCAGAAATCTTGGTGCACTCATGCAGGGGACCATCTATAGCATACTTAATTAAAAAGTGGTAGAACGTGACCTTACTCGTCTGCTGGTACCCCTTACTATTCCCTTCTTCCTCTTCATCTTCTATGCCTTATGTATATAGATGTTGGTACTAAATTCAGTTTATGAGATTCCTACTACCTCCAGGACCATATCTTACGTCCATTAACTATCTTCTTCCCCACTTGTCATAATTTCCACGCGGCACTGTAATAAAAGCAGCAGGAGGAGCTCGTGGCTAGATAATAACAGCCGCACAGGTCGATCTTCAAGTTTAAGCTACGCTTGCCTAGGTAGCCGTAGGTCCTGGCTGTCATTTGTAGATCTTTGGCAGTCGTTATGGATGGTCAGAAGCCAGTAAATCTGACTCCAGTCTTGCCATGAAATACCGTGTTACCCCAGTTAATGGCTTGTGGAGGTCTGGTAGGCAGCCGCTCCTCGTAAAATACTGGTATTCAGCTAAATCCAGCTTGACTGGAAGCCGACCCCAATATAGTTGGGAAAAGGCTAGGCAGATGATGATGATGATGACTGTAATAAAAGCAGCTGCTTTAGTAGGGTAGGTTATAGACGCTAGAGTAGGAAAAGTTATTTGATGATTAAACACTTAAGAAATAAACCAAAGCATCTGCTTTCTGAACTTTACTGACTTAATTTACGAGTATATATTCATCTGCATATGATAGCAATAAACCGACTAACATTTAACGAGAAGGCGCGGATGACACATTGCAGGTCTAATTAATGTTTAAATAAAAGGTCATCATTATTGTTTATTGTAGGTAGTAAACACTGTCGGGCAACCGCAGTTGCTCACTTCCGTCGTTACTCAGAGTAGATTGAACTAACAAATGAAATCAAAAATGTTTTAATTTTGTATAGGCCTACATGGGCACTTATAAAACGTCAGAAACTAGTGCATAGTTCCAAGTAGTCGTTTCCTATTGAGAAGAACCGGCAAGAAACACCATGCACAAATAACAAATTCAATATAGTTAGTATCTTCTCTCACTGTGATACTCATCAGCTCAAAAATTATAATGAGAAAGACATTGTTTAAGTTAGAAATTATCTGCAGGCTTGTTCGAAGGAGTACGGTGGCCCTGTATGGGTTTTAGTGAGTTAAAGTCTGGCACTTCCTGTCGGAAGAAGTTATTTAAGGATTTCCCACCAGCAATATAACAACCTTAAAAGTATATAGTATATCCACTTTATTCCATTTTAACTTTACATACCAACGTGTGTAAAGTTTGACAGAGGGCCCATACACCTGCGCTTAGTAAGATTTAATGAGTATCGCCGCTGCTGCCGAATGCTGCAGTTTACGGTGTCACCCAGTGATCCCAAACAGTTTTGCGAATTTTCCATCGATTCGAAAAGACAAAGAACCTTTTCTTGCGTCTTTGACTTAGCTTATTTTTGGATATAGAAGCAGACGTTATTTTATCCTATCTTAATCTAATGCAATAGTTTACGTTTTTCCCAGTTATTAAAAATCGTATATACAGATCAATAGTTCCAGAAAATACCTTATACTAATATTTATACAGTAGAAATATTACATTATTGCTATATTAGTTTAGCTTGAACAATGTCCATGATCCTTTTTGAAAAAGACCATGAACCAAATGTAATTCACTTGCAAATAAATGGGACTTTCCATACTTCGGATTCTTCGTGGTGAAATAACCCAGACATGTAGGTTCTTTCCCCGGCGGCCGTGAGGCGCAGCTGGTTCGTGTCAGCGCCATATTGGTTTCATAATGTTATTAGAGCTGGAATTAGGGCTGTGCTACTTTCGATAACATTGAGATTAGTAATTTATTTAATAGTATATTTACACAATAAGCTTGCCATCTGTTCACCGTCCGGATGGAGCCCGAGTCGTCGACTGTGCGTAATGTGTGTGTTGTTCATATACGCCTCAAAGAAACAGTATCAGCACAGTGTAAAGGCCCAGTAGTATCGACGCCTACTGGGGAACAGCCTACTGGGGTTGTGCGGAACAGAACTCCGGAGCCCTGGAACCAAGGCAAAGAAGGAATACAAGTGGGATTTAGTCAATGAAAGTCTGACAAGCTCTCCTACTCCGCCGTAGAGCGGAAGAGAAGTCCTTGCATGATTTCCAACGAACGATTTTGAATATACCCCAAAGCCTGTGTCTGTGTGTGTTTTTTATTTCGCCACTAGAGACTATCAGGGTTCAGACATTACATCTTATTCTTTTGTCCCGCTTGATTTTATATTTTCAGTCATATTTTTTTTTTGTCTTATTTTTCTTTGTATTTCGTGCTACCTGTAGATTAAATAATGTCTTCAACAATTATTCCACGGCTAGTTTTTCTCTGTCAATTCTTACATCTTATAAGATTTAGAGGCATACTCTTCTACGAGAGGCACCCCTACACTCACAGATCTATTCCGGGATGTGGCCGCAGTTTCCAAGATGAAGTTATGTGCTATTGTTCGCCCTGGCTCCGTGACGCCCGTTTGCCGACTGCTTTTGGTAATATCGCCTGATTTGCGTCAGTGAGGAGCTGAGTCAGACCTCTTCTGAAAGTTGAATGGTTTAAGTCATATGGTCGTAGATTTTGGCTGGTAGAAAACAGTGTATACTGGCTTTTTTATAGTACGGATCAAGTTTTGGAATTTTCGAAGGTTTTATCCTGCAGTTACTCATCAAATTTGTCTAATTAATTTTGATACACCTTAATAAGGCCTATTCTGCAATATGGCATGTTTAAAATCGGCTACATTTTTATTTCATTTTCATTCACCAGTGCATTGTGTGGCGTGTCAAACTGTGACGAGTTTACAATAACCCATCGATTTTCAGCTATTTTAAAAATAGGTAAATGTTTATTTCCGTTGTTGTTGGTAATTATTTGTTTGAAAAAATAATAAACTTGATTGATTGAGATAAGGCAATCAAGAATTAGGTAGTTCAAAAGGCACAATTTGAACAAATAACTAAATTCATAACTAAACGCGGTAGGTACATAAGTACTCGTAAAGTATTATTTATTTAAACTTTGTGTACTAGTCCAAACTTCTCCTACTCTGGTTCGCGCGTCTGTAGTACCTCCTTTAATCCAAATCATAATCATACTTTCATAACGGGCAAGGCACACTGCCAGTACAAGTAGAACAGAAGGTCGGTGGAACGGAAATGTTCTGGAGTGGCGTCGACCTACTGGAAGATGCACGGTTGAAAGGACTCCCACAAGATGGTCCAATGACCTAATAAGGCTTAGGAGAATCCGATGGATGCGAAACGCACAAGTCGGTTCGTTGTGGCGAAACTTAGGGAAGCAAGGGAAGGCCTTTCGGAGAGTGTGCGCGGGAATTGCATGAACTGATTCCACCATCCCCGTTCTACCATCGGACAAACCGTCGGTCCGGACTAAGCGTTTCGCCTCGTCGTTTATACCGCGTACATCGAAGAATAGGAACAATTTGTCTGCTGCGGTTTTCCCGTCCGATTATAATTTGGGTGTCTCTTAATAAACTAGTGTACTTCATCATCGACGATTGCATCACTGCTTACCATCAGGTGGGATCGCAGTGAAGCACTAGTTTGTAACAATTAAAAAATAAATAAAATAATGATGATGATGATAACTTTCGTAATCACAAGCCACTAGAGAGAGTTTTACGTCTTGTCCGTATGCTAGCTGAATGCTACCCACTCACCTGACAGAACCTATTCTTGGACAGATAGTAGACTGACCTATTCTAAGGGCTATTCTTAGCGCCCTATTGTGACTACTCGGTGACACAGTGCTTACTGCGCCATCTATCGAGAGCACCGAGGGTGACTGAGTTGTCATAAGTAAACAGAAGAGAGACTGATTTATTAAATCATTCTTACGCCCGTTTTCAATAACCTACCGCAGTTCCGGTAGATAGATATTCAGATAGATAGCTATCCCCGATAAACAGTAAGATTCTATCTATCCTATTGTGGATCAACGTTTGATAGGAAATGCTAACCGTCGGTAGGTTATAGGAGAGCAAGTTAGGGCAAAATAATAGATTTGTTTATCTTTAGTAGCTGCAACTGTAGATAGATAGCTAATTAAAAACGGGCGTTTGTTAGTAACACAGAGACCAGTTCCTAATTTTATTTAGTCAAGTCTCCCAATTTTGATCTCCACCAACAGATGGCGCTAACCCCAACTTTCCCTTTCCAGAGAAAACATTCGCCTCCTCAGCATTCTACGTGCCTGGAGTGCACCCCACGGTGAAGGAGCAGATGGACCTGGCCCGCGCCATCTCCAAGTCCCTGAGCGACTCCAGCAACCACATGAGCAGAGGACAGAGCATGTACGTCAATAGGAAGAAGCGGTCTGTCAAGTGGGTGCATGAGGGCCGAGGTAAGATACACCTTCAATCATTTTGATACATGTCAAGAAAGTTTTGTGACAGAGGCGGACTTCGCCCAAGCTGCAGGCGGGCTGCAGTGACAAAGTTTCCACGTGTCGCCATCGACGTTTTTGAATACGAGAGCTCACATTCTCAGCAGTCGGCTTCGCAATGAATGAACAAACTTTTTTCACTTGTATTAAAGTCTACTTGATTCTTCACATAATGATTATGGCAAGTCTCTAAATCAGGAGTCGTATAGGAGAGAGTATGAATAGGTTACTTTTAGGAAAGTATGTATGTCCATCGTCGGCCACATTATAGCTTATCATCAGGTGTGATATTGGTCCCCGTTGAGCAGCTGTTCCGTCGTGAAGTGTTTTTGGCAGCCATTTGAGCTTCTGCTCCTATGTAAAGGCTGAAATTGACGGTTGACGACCACGTTACCCATCTCTTTTTAATCCCTAAAGCCAGTGCAGATACTGACATTATGAGAAATGCCCTTGCTTTTTTTTCTATGTAATTAGAAGCCACCTGTACTTCTCGGGATCTATGCGAGGCCAATGATAGAGCCGTACAGGTTGCTAAATTCTGGTCGGAAAAAATTAGTTGAACACATCGACACGAACAGAAAAAGATTAGAAGCCAAGGATTACCGACTCTTCGAAGTTATCCGGACGCATTTTAGTATTAGCTGATTATAGGCCAACGTTATTTCTGTCGTTCAAAATCTCCAGCTATGTACATTGTCAGATCAGCTGTCCAAGCCCATGCAATCTTCGATCTTCGTCGTTATAATAAACCATATTTATTATAACCTGTCGCTCGCTGATAAAACGACGGCAGCTGATATTGACAGATTGGTCGCCCGCCAACAGGCAACCGCCAACCGCCAGCGTCGACACAGGCGACCTCGATGTTTAGCCGTATTTATAGGAGACAGAATGTTAATTATTATGCGTGTCTAGAGTTTTTGTTAAAAAAAAATGTAGTAAGACACTTCTGTGTCGTGGGGTTGCGGACGGCGAGCAATGGTTAGCTCGCCGTCCGGTAACGGTCCGGGCAGAGCCCGAGTCGTCGATGTAGCGTAATGTTCCACCCTCAAGATGTCAGTAAAACCGTAGGGTCCCAGCAGGTTCGAAACCTACTAGGCCCATGAGTTGTTCGTAAGAGAACCTTGGGAACCGAAGGCAAAGACGGCACAGAGGAGTAGGTTTTATTTAGTAAAAGTCTGAGACTTCTCCCGCTCTGCGCCTTATAGCGGGCGAAGTTATTGGATTATTTTCTAAGTAAAAAAACCACTTCTGTATCGTGGATGCATTTACAAACTAGTAAACTTGATGTAAGTTTATCTTCATGACACTTATTCAGACCAGGATCAACTTCTTGAGAGGCCAACGCGTCAACCTTTTCCCAGATTAATAGGTACAAATCGTTGCCAAATTAATTAATGCAATCTGTTATCTATCCCTAATGACTATTTTCACATTTCCAGGTCGAAACACGTCGAACGCGAGCTCGACGCCGACGCCCGTAGCGAACCACGACACACCGTACCGCCCGCCATCTAGTTTGCGCAACCAGAAGACTTACCCCAAGTCGGCGCTCAAACACTCCAGCAACCTGCCCAAGATGGAGCCCTTCCCAGTGTCCCCACCGACCATTACCGTCCAAAATATTGATGTACCAGTACCCATGGCACCCACAAAGTTAAACGACGTCTATGCTTCACCAAAAAGCCCGCGATTGCCCCTAGTTTCTGGCCCGAACTTCAATGTAGCGCCGCGCGGTTGGGGCGAGATGACGGATTACTACCGGCCAGTTGTACTAGATGGCGTTGGCGCGTCAATGCAGTACACAGATTTTTAAAGTTATTTAATTTTTTTTTTTTGTTAAATAATTTTAAGTCTAATGCTAGGTACACGCAGCGAGTTTAGTAGCCGGTGAATAGTTATTGATTTTAAAATCTCACAACCTTGTAAAGATATTGACAGTCGAAAATATGCATAAATAGAATAATTTTCTTCGAAGCAGATTATCAATAAATATACCTACGAAAATAGAATACAAATCTGAAAACAAGCGAGATACAAAAATTTTAAATAAATATACCGGTCTCTCTCGTTTTTTATGGCAGCCGTACGGTTAATACATTGACGTCAAAGTCCATATCGGACTTTTCTTTTAGCAGTTTTGACGCTTTGTAGTTCTTCGTTACTGAAGAGATTTCAATTTTTTTACATATTTACTACAGATAAAAAATGCAAATAAAAAAATTAATGTATGTTCCATAATGGTAGTTAGCACATAAGGTTGTAAGGTTTTAAAGTCCGTTTACTCCGCGTAAAATATTTATAAATACGTGACATTTTCTATTTCGGTTTTCTCTACGATTTTTAAGTTATTCGTTTTTAAATGTCGTCATTGTGGGATTTTGATAGATAAAGTAACGATTTTATAATTTTTTAGCATATTATTATTAGGACAATGACTTTCCATTCTACGTGCTTATTCGTGTATTCAACATCAGGAACATTGAAAAGAATTTATGAATAATTTTAATAAATTTAAAATAAGCATTTTAATATTATCCATCTTGAATAATGACTATTAATGACTAGTTTTTAGATTTACGATAAAAATAGTTTTTAATGAAAAAAAAATATGTAGTCGAGTCCTAGTCATATTTAAGATTTTAATTAATGATTTTTATACTTAAGTATTTAATATACAAATAGTGCCTTGTAATGTAAAATCTCTAACCAAAGATCTGTTGTTGTATCTATGTGTTTATATCTAAGAAAGTAAATAGTAGATTTATCTATTTGCACTTTCAAAGTACTTTGGTACAATTTGAAACTTATAGATTTTTGATATAATCATTTGTATACAAAATCTATTTAATTATAGCTTTTTTAAAAGAAAAAGATCTTGAAATAATTAAGGGCTGCTTGCACCAAAAATTACTAAATGCATTTAGAGCTAAATGAATTTAGAACGTGGTTCTATCTCTCTCTAATCTTTGAGACAGAATGATATTTTAAATACATTTAGTGTTAAATGCATTTAGTGATTTTCGTTACAAGTGGGTGTAAATGTATTTAAAAAAAATAAAAAATGGACTAGGTACTTTATTACTAGGTACTTAATGTTGCTAGTCGAGAAAAATAATGTACGTTAATAAATATTGTTAATATAATTTAAAATAACTTATTTTTATGGAAAGTTGTATTTATTTGATGTGTACGGGTGCTGTAAGTACATGAAAATCAATAAAATACGTTTAAAATCAAGCTCTATTTTATTTACTCAACGTTGACTATTACTACCTGCTAGGAATAAAAATAATGGCATAATGTGGTGACGGTCTAGCCGTGGACGTCTTTCGACATCATTTCAATGTCGATGATGACAATGTATATTTAGACAGTAAATTTTCTGGATTTATTTGACATAGCCATAGTATAAGTTAAAAAAAAATAAAAAGAAATATAAAGAGCTATATGTTGACGATCATGTAGAAGACGATGATGCTAGGTTAACTTTACTACGGTTTGCTTGCCGCCACAATATTGCTATGACGTTTCTACAAAGCTGCTACGCCAACGCTACGACGCGACGGCGAAGTTTCTACTACGCTGCTACGCTGATGCTACGACGTTTCTACGACGTTGCTACACCAACGCTACGACGAAACTATGCGCCCGCTACGACACTACAACAGCCTGTCATGTCCACAGTCTCGCATCTATTTTTATTTGGTTATAAGAAAGAACTGATGACAGCCTTACAGGATGTCATCAGTTCTTTCTTTAGAGGTGGAATTCTGGTCGGATGCTTTTGAAATTCATATAAATGATGATGTGAATCCAAATTTATGCATGGAGTTCACAAATTCAAAATTACAACATGAACATTCGTATTATTGTAGTGTTGCACCCCTCGTAAAGACGACGCCTCAATTCCAGCGTAAAAGTTATTAGCTACGTATTTATTGATATTTAATTTATTATAATTATTTGGTAGGACACACTAGCAATTATTAACTGATACGTGTGTTTCATATTGTTTGGAGACTATGTTATATGTTGGGTGTTCAATATTGAGTAGAAGATTTGATCCCGGGATTCCGGGATCCCGGTCGTGTAACGTAATAAAAATCAAAATCGGTTGAACGTACAGTAAAAAAGGTTCGTTTAAATGTCTAATCGTTGTAAAGGTTTGTTTTAACGATTTTTATTATTGCGAATGGAGTATAAACACATAGACACTTATCGCAAAGGCTGGTTCGAATTGGCTCTAGAAAAGAATACCTGAAAGAATTTCAGTGAAACCTTTGCCCAGTTGCGGGAAAAATATAGGCTAAGTAAAAAAAAAACCTAACATCTTTCTTTTACTGTGAAAAACGACTTCCTGAAAGCAATCAATCATTGTTTTTGTAGTTTGTTTTACGTGAATTCATTACACCGCACAGATACGGAAACAAAGTCAGTGGATTAATTAATTACAATTTAAGTCAATGATTACAATAATGAGCAGTTGCGTACCCGCCCTTATCTCAAAAAAAACTGGCCAAGAGCGTGTCGGGCTCAGTGTAGGGTTCCGTAGTTTCCCGTCCGTCACAATAAGTGTCCCCAACTTTTCAAAAAGTTCAAAATAATTTTCCTAGAAAGTCTTTATAAAGTTCTACTTTTCAGATTTTTTCCATATTTTCTAAACTTATGGTGCAAAAGGTAGAGGGGGGGGGGACGCATTGTTTTTTACTTTTGGAGCGATTATTTTCGAAATTATTGATATTATCAAAAAATGATTTTAGTAAACCCCTTTTCATTTTTGAATACCTATCCAACAATAAGGTTGAAATTTAAAAAAAAACGCTTTTTACTTTACAAGTAGGGAGGCTACATCAAACGTGCTCCATCATCGTAGGTTGAATCAGGAAACACAGACTCGGGCAGGGAATTCCACTCTTTAGCTGTGCGTTTTTGTGATAAAGGCCGGTTCACAACTCATCATTGTTAACTATAGCAACATCATCATCTACCTAGCCTTTTCCCAACTATATTGGGGGTTCGGTTCCAGTCAAGCCGGATTAAGCTGAATACCAGTATTTTACGAGGAGCGGCTGCCTACCAGACCTCCACAATCCATTAATTGTTACCTATAGCATAAGCACAATAAATTTTATAATATTCTTATTAAATGTTCCCCCTGCTGAGACTCAAGCCTTCTCTCTAAGAGATGCATTAACTATACTTTGGTTTTTGTATACTTGTTGTCACATCATAGTGTAATATTTTTAAGGCCACAATTTGTGGGTATATTTGTGTGTTTATTACTTCTTCACGCTAGAATAGCTGAACGGATTTGGATGAAATTTGGCACACAGGTAGATCATGTCAAAATAACAAATAGGTATATTTATTAATGTAGCTACTACTCTACCAACCTATAAACGTCTTCCACGCGGTTGAAAAACCAAGTTCCAACAGAGGCCACCTTGATTGGAAATTGGTTTGTGTGTTTGGTTTGCGGTTCCAACCAAAGTGACCGCTGGTTACCTATAACCCAGACCCAGCCCAAGTCGTCAACGGTGCGTACTGTTCCACGCGCACTTCAAAGAGATGTCAGCAAACTGTAAGGACCCAGCAGGGTCGAAGCCTCTGGGTTGCCATGGATTGGTTTCCGAAAGGAAAATTTGGGACCCTGGAACGAAAGGCAAAGAAGGAACAGGGCAGGGTTTAATGAGTAAAAGTCTGACACGCCCTCTCGCTCCGCACAAGAGCGGAAGAAGTCAATCTGATGATTCCCCACCTTAAAAAAACCAACGTGTCCTCTGTTGGAACGCTGGTTTTACAACCGTGTGGAGGAAGTGTTGTTGACTAACATAATTATAACTGGCATATAACCTCCTAAGTACTCGTATAAGCAACTAAATCAACTCAAGTCACGAGTCCTACTGATGCAAGACTGCAACCAAGCCACTTTGCGAAACTCTAATTGAACGCACTCACGTAGAATTAGGGTTGCCACCATTAATTATTAAGTAATTGCTTAAAATATAGCACCCAACTTCTAAATTCAAAAATCAATATCAACATCATTTCCGACGAAACTGCTGGATATAACCTACTGCATGCACTCGGCTGAATGCTGACTTTCTCTTCTTCTGCCTAGCCTTTTCCCAACTATGTTGGTGTCGGCTTCCAGTCAAGCCGGATTTAGCTGAATACTAGTATTTTACGAGGAGCGGCTGCCTACCAGACCTCCACAACCCATTAACCGGGGTAACACGGTACTTCATGACAAGACTGGAGTCAGATTTACTGGCTTCTGACCATCTGTAACGACTGCCAAAGATCTACAAATGACAGCGGTACAGATTCATCCCGTATTGCAATTGAGTAAAATATAGTAAGATGCCACATAACATAGTATTGGGTAGCAACCAGTAGCAACCCTACCCAAGAATTTTGTGCAATGCACGATCTGTGCTAGATGTACGGGTTAATGTTTGAAACAATACCTTAATGTTAAGAGTTGAGTGCAAGAATACGATTAAAATAATAGAACAACGTCAAAAAATAATCAAAGTCAAAAACCGGCCGGTGTTACAGACGCACAGGACCTGTCATTGTGGCGACACTTGGAGGAGGCCTATGTCCAGCAGTGGACGTCTTTCGGCTAAGATGATGAATAATATGCATTGAATTAATTGTTTTACATAAATTAAGGGCTTCAACTGGAGTTAAATGTACAATAATTGAATTGTAAACCTGAACAAGAAGAAACCTAGAAGGGCAGTGTCACTCGTGGAGCTTTCCACTTTTCAAAAAAGGTCTTCATGTCTTTTTTTTTGGTGAGAAATCATTAGATCTCCTGCTCTAAGGTGAACCTAAGGGAGGCCGTGTCAAACTCTTACTATGTCTATTAACATCATCATAACGCCAGTGTTAAAAAGAGATAGTGCTATTCGTCTTCTATAGAACCGTCTCTCGCTCTTATACCGGAATTGTCATAATAATTTAAACATTAAAAACCTTCCTTTTTATTCATTTTATTGCTATTTTTTTTTGTTCTTCAATATCAGTCAAGAAAATCTAGTTTAGATTTTTTTCCGTTTTCTTTCCTGTTACTTTTTACTTATTGTACCATCAAAGCCTATTATAAAAATAATGTGCAGGCCTCGAAATACATTATTTATTATTAAGATTTATTTATTTATTCACTGAACACTTTGTTCAAATTCTATTGTAAGTTTTTGCCCGGGGTCGCATCGTCTAGATATTTTTACACGACAATTGGCAATGTAGAATCAGATTATTTTATTCGACATTCAAGTGTGCGTTTTCTTTTGAGGTTTTTTTGTTTGAGATGAGAAATAATCTAATAACTTCTCGCGCTCTAAGGTGGAGTTGGACGACGAGTCTGATTTTTACTGGTTGCCTCTTTGGTTCAACTTTTACTGATGGACCCTTTAGTTGCCCATTGCGTAGAAAGCCAATGGACCAAGAATCCACGGGCTTTCTTTTCAGAAATTCCCCGTCATGGGGTTTTTTGAAATTTCTTAGAGGTGCGCGTGTTAGTGCTTGACCGCGATCCCATCTGATGGCAAGCAGTGATGCAATCTTTGATAGTAAGGCGCACTAGTTTATTAGGGGCCTATCCTACCACTCTAGTCTTGAAGACACCCAAATTATCTTTAAGTTAAAGCATTTAGTTTTTAGTGCTTTTGGCTACCTGCATGCTGCTTATGGACGCTCACAACATACTATTAATTGAATACCTTGCATGTCTGATTAGACAGTTCATGTAAACTAATGTTTGAAAAATAAATTAGCTTTCTTTCTTATGTAACTTAAATATCTTATCAGAAGCAATCTGACCAGGACTGTTATCACCAAAGCACGCAAATCAATTAGAGCGGTTACCATGAGCCCTTCACATGCTCCATCTAATTCCTGGTTGCTATAAATACCACAGCCACGAGGATGATTAACTAATCGCTGGTATTCGTGGGCATGACGCTCTCCTCGTTAACGAGTTGCCGATCAATTGACAACGATTAGAAGCTTGTGTACTGTCCATTGAGATATACTGGCGCTAAGGATTCGGTTACGTAGAAGCATATCTTGCCGACTGGGTAGCCTTCAATTATTCATTTTTTACAATTGGCTAAAGCACTAGAATCTAAGTTAAAATTGTTACTAATCCTATGGACTCCGGTCTGAAATAAAAATATTCTATTCTATTCTAATGCATTATATCTTACCGACTAGCCTTGGAATAATCGTTTTTCAAACAATTGGAAATTCATTTCGGACAGTTTTGCACTTAGCTCAGAATACTGGGAAACAAGGCTTCTTTTTATCTGCCGCAGACTAGGAATTATTTCTATATCGTAGTCGCTCTCATTTGAACGCTCGCTCAAAAATAATGGAGAGCGGGTCTCAGTAAGCCTGAGTAAGATAGGCCTCACTTCAAGAAAGAGGTCAATGTTGAAGAGGAACGCCCTCACTTCGAGAGAGAGGTCAATGTCGAAAACGATTCGGCTAGGTAGCATTCGGTACACGGTACTTTTTTGTCTAGTATGTTGGACAGCACCTCATGACAAAAGTCTATGACATTTGGCTCTGAGACGCAAACAGCTTAAACTCACCCGAAGGGCAATGGAGAGGGTAAGTTATTCTCGGAGTTTCCTCGCGTGATTGAATCAGGTATGAAGACATCCGCACGAAAACTAAAGTTACAGACATAGGTAGAGCACATTGCTCGTAGAAAAGGGTCAATGGGGCCAAAAGCTACTGGAGCATGCGGCGTTGGAAAATAAACTTGTGGGAGTCACAATTTTTTTTTCCAAGTATATTACATAAGTCGCATCATGTACATAGACCGATGTTCTGGTGAGGGTCGCGGGTATACATTGGATGCACAGAGCTGCTCGTTGTGGCAACTATTGGGGGAGCGCTATCTCCAGAGGACATCTTTCTCCTGAAGTGATGTAAGTGCATGCATAAACATTTAAACTCGTGCATACAAGACACCCAAATCTGAAACAACTACTCATATCTGTACGTCTGTTTAAATATTGGTTTTGTCATAGCAGCCAATCGCTCAACTTACCAGAGCCAGCCACCTCTAAAAGATACGAGTGATGAAATAAGCGATGACTGCCTCTAGACCCCAGCAAGTAACCTTGAAAATAAATAGGATTACCTCATAGGGAAGGTAATGTCAAGCCTAC
This sequence comes from Mythimna separata, assembly GCA_030763345.1. NCBI lineage: Eukaryota > Metazoa > Arthropoda > Insecta > Lepidoptera > Noctuidae > Mythimna > Mythimna separata. Next base: position 13,961,341 of record CM061192.1, read on the forward strand.
AACAGCAAAAATACTAAAGCCAAATTGGTTTTCGGTGTTAACTTAGTAGAATGATACGCCCATCGTTTCCTTCGTCAAGCAGACCGGGTAATGTAATAACATTCGGGCCAAGCCTCTTATGTGAAGTGTTTGCTAACTTTGGCAGTTTCATTACTCAAGTTAATATAATATGGGCAGGTAGCAATTCGGTTTCCAAGTAAGTCATAATCTTCCTGTAAAGCACAGGTCCAGTCGTTGTGGCACTTTAGGGCCGGGGAGGTATCGTCTTTCGGCTGAAATAGGGTCTTTAAGTGAAGAGTGAACAAAGGGAGAATTTACTACATTGTGCACTCGTGAGCTATGACGTAATTAGGCGAGTCGGTCTCCATACATTTTATATGACAACTAGTGCTGTAGAGCTACATTTTAGATCCACGCCACGCGACGTCGTTCTACGTGCCGTCAAACGGGGTGAATAAGAACGAGGGGGTGAATAGGAACAAAACTTTGATTAGGATTTTTACATTGCAATATAAGCATCGACTTTTATTACAATAAATGAATAAATAGGGGTACTTTAATGTTGGAAAAACCTGTTAAATAACGTGAAAATCCCCTTTAAATTTTTGTTCCTATTCACCCCTACGTTCCTATTCACCCCGTTGGACTGTATGTACACATACACATCAGGCGTGGCTCGCGTGTGCGTCGGTCTAATGCAGTTTTCGATAATGTTACTTCTAGGTAAGCGTGCTCATCAGGTGACCGAGGTGTAACCTTCTATTGAACCACCACATAGTATCTCTCCACCTCTGCGTAGGTACAAAACAAAGAAATATTGGGACAAACAAATTGATTTTTATATAGGTACTAAGAAGATGAAGAATAAGATATAATAATATTTAGATAATGGAAATTAAGTAAGCATGCTTCCAATACATAAATTGAACACATATGATTATGTGTAGGTACTTAATTAACATTGCTAATTGTCATGAGTTTATCAGCGATATTAGCGTTCATTTTTATTTTTATGATGAAGTAAATAATACGTACCGCCGATATTTTTTTAAATTATTTTTATAAGTGATCTCTAAAAAAATATATAAAGAACATATAAAATGGACAACATAGTGAAATCTAATTTTCGCGCAAAAACTCCAGATTGGGTTACGATGAAATTTGGTAAAGGGATAGACCTTGATCCTGAATAAGCATATAGAATACTATTTATCCTGGGAATATGTCCTTTGGGATAATTTTCTACTGACATCCGCAGCAGCCAGTTATACTTAAAAATGTGCTAAGTTTTACAACAACTTTATCCGTTTGGCGACAGCCAAATATATTAAAGCGATTTCGACAAAAATAATGAATAAAAATATCAATTCGTATGTACTCTTAAATACATTGAAGTAATGATTACAGCTAATAGGTAAGTACCTACTATTTTTCACTTGTTTTATTAATGTTTTTCCTGTATTCAATTTGAGGTGTAAAAAGTTAGTAGGTAAGGGCCTGTTTCACCACCTATGATTAAGTTTCGAGTATCTTACTTGACAGATAATTTCATACGAATTCTGTCACATTTTTGAATTTATTCAGTGAGTAGTGCCTACTCGGACATTGTGAAACAGGCCCTAAGTATTATAATTATGTACGTGTGTTGAATAGATTTGAATAAAATCTAATACACAGGTAGACCATGGTTCTAGAATAGTACAGAATATTTTTTATTCCCGGAGTATGTTCCCTTGGGTAAATTTTCTACGCGGGCGAAGCCGCTTGCTGAAACTAGTTGTGATTCTACACAAAAATACACAGGTGGACCTAATGCCTAATGTAATATTCCCACAGCTGGGACTTCTCTTCTCAAGGAGAAGGAAAATTAAAAGTAAAATATATATGAGGATTATCACCATAGGGAAAAGATTAGACTAGTAGTACAATACAATACATGTCATAACATACCTACCAAGCAGCAAGCTTGGTACTTTGTTAGCGTGACCATAAGTCTTAATTTCAATGAGACTATCCTAAGCGCGGAGGTACCGTTGCGAGCACAATATGGGCATGCCCACAATTCTAATAGGCTTGTAAGGACGACGTCACAATCTGTGTACACCTCCTTACAAAGGAGACGTTTACAAAATGTATGAAAGGAGTGTATACTCCGACTCGCACTTGCCAATTTCCGGGTGCCTGTCAGCTGTGACCACCTGCGCACAACCCTTATTAGATTCACACATCCGCATCCGATTTTCCGCTCTTCTGTCCCAGTGTCCACGAGGTCAGCTTCGAAACGAAGTGGCAATAACAAAGATAATAACTCAAGAACTTGATGTTTATTTATTTAAACTTCATGAGTGGTGGGTACATAGGCGGTGATGTTGAGAATGAGAATTTCGGCTCTAAATTAGAGTTAGACACAAAATTCACAATTTAAGAATAATAGCGCAAAGAAATCTATAACAGAGAAAATTATTATAATTAATAGATATTTTTTTATTAATATATTTTATTTCATACGATATCCTGAAGCACATAAAAAAAATCAATAATACAGTATATTGAAAAATACACTCCAAAAACATATCACATTTAATCATTACCATAATGTTACATCTAAACTATAAAACATGACAATGAGTCCTCGATACAACCGAACTAGCGTGAAAATAACATTATGTAAAAACAAAACATAAAATTCCGATCAGCGACCTTGAACCTTTGAAATTAAGATCGCTAGTTCTACCAGTATTGTAACATGTCCCGCACAATACAAAAATAATGGTCACACATGGCAGGCCCGTGGCGATGGGGGCACACATTTTAACTTTTCAAGTCAGTACACGGTACGCTGTCGCGAGACATACACGCGTTTGTCCTACAAGTTACGTTTTAAACGAAAAAACATACGTAAAAGTCAATATTATTAAATTAAAAGTTAACTTTACAGTTAAAATATGAAAATGTAAGTGGGTTTTTTGTAATTTTTTGAAAGATTCCATTTTTGATTTTGGTTTTTTCTTGTGTAGTGTTTTGTGAAAGAAATTGTTTTGTTTTGTAATCGTGTAATGCAACAGCTGATTTGTGTGGTCGGGTAACCGGTTTTTAGTTTTCTTTTCGCGAATCGTTTTAATCGGTTTTTTTTATTTGTGTTTGAGTTGTTTCTGCTGTTTGATTGCACTTCCTTCTTGTTTTTAAAACCTGTATTGGAAAAGAAAGTGTTTATTTAAATTTTTAAACATACTACTCTTATTGTTACGATGAGCTCATCTTACAAAACATTCAGAAGATGGATTTTTATTTTAAAACCAGGCATTCTAATAAACTCAAAAGAAGTTAAATTAAAGTTGTCAAAAAATAATAGGCTTGTTTTGACTTTAGTTCGTTCGTTTTTAGGAGTGTTTCCTACGGGGCAAAGTTTTTTTTCCTTTTTTAAACTGATAGAGCAGAACAGAAACTATATCAGATTTTTGCAAATCAAAATGTATGTCGATTTAAATTGAATGGCTCGCGAGTACGATTTGTAATTCACTGGGTCGCGAGTCGTGTCAGAGTGTTATCAACGATAACCGTACTTAATATCCTGTTACACATGAATTTAACATAGACGTCAAATGAGAGGAATAGAACAGTGCACTAAAATTCTAACTATTTTTAATTAATTAATCCGTTATTTTTTTTAATAATTATTATTTAAATGCTGTTTTCAACGTTTAATGTTAAACACAACCCATTTTAACCAAAGTCTGTAAGTGCTATGCATACTTTTAAGTGAAGAATCATTTGTTTTTAAATCTATCTGTGAATTATTTGTGGGAGTTCTTAATCTTCTTCGATGGGGTTAAAATAAACTTATAATTTAAGGAATCTCCATTCAACAATCGTTATTTTGTCAGCATTTTTTGGTCAATTTTAATTTTGCAGTTGACCATACGAGTAACCGGTAACACAATCAAAAGCACAATCTAGTTAAAAATTATAATTTTTAATTTCAAGTTGGAGCTAAGCAATCTATGGCCCCAATTAATATTAGATAATATCACCTTGAAGGAACTTGAAACTAGACAGAGTCAATGATAATGATCGAAAAAAGACTTGTTATAAAATCTACATTAAAAAAATATGTATAACCAATATAATATAAAACTGCGAAGCAATAAAGGTACCGGTCTGCTCAGCCCAATATTAATACCTATGAGTATCTCCAGTATCGTAGGGGCCCAGCAAGTTTGAAACCTACTAGACTATTATGCGTCCTCTAATGAAAGGGCGACCTGGAGTTATTTTTTAACTTAATTGGCAATATTATTCAGCCGCAATTGTAGGAAATAAAACAATTTGTGAAGTGTCAAAACATGATTCTCCTACTAGTTAGTAAAACCACATACAATTTTTTTAATTTAACCTCTTTTTGTTAGGTCGCGCTTTCATTAGACGGACTATAGTATCATGAGTTATGCGAAAACCCCGTGTGAGGCCCCATGGCTCTAGAACGAAGGCAAAGAAGGAACAGGAGTGGGTTTTAGTCAGTTAAATTCTGATACTCTATCTTCTGTGAAATAACCTCTTTCGCATTTATGAGGTTTTCATTCTGAAACGACGATAAAGTTATATTTAATTCTAAAAGATAGCTTAAATTATTGAAACTCTGTCTCTCATATTAACCTATCACATACCCGCAAAACGAGACACAATAGTAAAACAATAACAGCGCGGTCTCATAGGACCGGTCGGGGATTCATGAATTAAGGGACCACCTATGATTTCTAATATAGTTTGCTTCCCATATTAAGGACCACCCGTTATTTAATCTGCCTTCCACATAAGGTACCACCTGTAATTTATTAAAATTCTGCCTTTTCTTTTACACTAGAGACAACCTGTAGTTTATTAAAACTGTAAATTAATATTGTATACAAATTAATACAATGAGGAGCTCGTGGCTAAATAATAACAGCCGCACAGGTCGATCTTCAAGGTTAAGCAACGCTTGCCTAGGTTGGTCTGTGGATGGGTGACCATCTTAACATAATGAGTTTCCTCCGTGCCTCGGAAAGCACGTTAAGCCGTAGGTCCCGGCTGTCATTTGTAGATCTTTGGCAGTCGTTACGGATAGTCAGAAGCCAGTAAATCTGACTCCAGTCTTGCCATGAAATGCCGTGTTACCCCAGTTAATGGGTTGTGGAGGTCTGGTAGGCAGCCGCTCCTTGTAAAACACTGGTATTCAGCTAAATCCGGCTTGACTGGAAGCCGACCCCAATACAGTTGGGAAAAGGCTAGGCAGATGATGATACAAATTAATACAATTGTCAATTCCGCATGTGCTCCTTGACTGTACAGGTGTCACTGAAATATACTGAAACACGCTTGCAAACCCTTAGGATTGCTGAATTCCCTCACAGACGCCTTGAAAAACCTGGAAGGCCTAATCAGTTTTTGGAGAGAGGTGGGCTGGTTGGAATAAGCCCTCCAAAGACTGGCCGCCATAGCCTACGCACGGTTCGCATAAGACTAAACGCGGAAACTAGACTCCAATAGATAGATAGAATACAATTGACTTGATAGTTGACAAAGAAGTGTCATTTAAAAGTCTGTAACTACATTTACATACAATACTATGTTCTAGATTAAACCCAAGTGAGCCAGACGCATATTTGGATGTCCTAATAAATATTCTATGTTCGTTTAAATAAAAAGTTAATATAGTATGGTAAGGAATGTAAAGATGGCAAAATATAATGGATACAACTTTGTTTTGCTTGCTATAAAAATGAAGAGTAATTGACTGATTAAGATTACCTTTTTATACTTATACATATTCTTTTAATTCAGCTTGTACTTTCCCACAGCTGGGCAAAGACCTCGCTCAACTTTTTCCAGTATATTTTATATTTTGCCCCATGAAAAGATGACCTTACTAGCTTCTGCCAACGGATTTGCTTGCGCAAAAGTAGGTTTCTCCATACAAACATTGGACTCCTGTTTCATCCCCTTAGAAAATCCACTCTATGTGCTCGCCTACAACGGTAGTTTCGGCTGTACACTGATAAAATATGTCAGTCAGTTTCTCTTTAGATACAACATGTATGTGCAAGTTGTTGAGCTGCTTAGTAGTCCTGAGTTGAGCCTTACGACGAATGACAAATGCTTGCACTGACTGGACAGGTCCACTCAAATCTGCATGGTTCTTTCTTTAAAAGGCCATCTGCATAGTTCGCATATGATTTGACCAATACATTTTGAAGGTTTTTTTTTAAATGGACTGTGACCCCTGAGTTTGTTTCGGTTTTTCTTCACAGGGTAGTCAGTTAGGAAACACCGGCCTCATCTAGATCAAAATTATATAAAAAAAAATTGATGTGAAAACCTAGTTGCAAAATAAATACTATTTATCATTTACCAAAATTCAACTATAAGCCGACACCGGAGGATAGGTCTGCCCGTTGCTACTAGGGGAAAAAAAATAATCTCAATTGTAATCCTGACCCATTGCCCTTTGGGTGACTTTAAGCCTTCTGATGAGGCCCTTTGTGAGCGACCACGTTTCAACAAGCACTGGTCATAGATTTTCGTCTTGAGAGACTGTGGTATGTTGTACGAGATGATACCGTGCAGCTTTAAGTTCGTATAATTAATTTTATGGTTGTCATTTCCGGACACACTACACCAAAAAAGACTGATAAAAACTTACAAAGGTGGTACTATACCATTGTTATTTATAACTCAAGGTCAAGATTAACAAATGACAAAAAAAAACTTTGACAAATTATATGCTTACATGGATTGTCATAAATACAAATTGTCATAGGTTCTGTTTCGTTCCCTATTACGAAGTTTCCAATGTCCGTCTGTCTTTTTGTCACCAGGATGTATATCAAGAACCATTATAACTAGATCTTTGAAATTTTCACAGATGATGTATTTTTGTTGCCGCTTTAACAACAAAATTAAATGAAATGAATAATTATAGGGGATTCCATACAAGACAGTAGAAATGTTATTTTGTCAGCGTTTTTTGATTGTAGTACGGAACCCTTCGCGTGCAAGTCCGAGTCGCACTTACACAGGTTTTTTTAGACAGTTGCCAAAAATTTAAGTTTTTTGTTCCAATCAAGCACCATGTTGTATTTTTTGCTCAAACAGTTTTGTCGTATCATCAAAAACGTAGATGGAGCCTTGGAAACTAACCTTCTTGATTGTCATTCACGTATCTTTAAAAACATGAATTGGTCTGATGTCTTTATTGTATTTAAATATATTATACAAATATAGAATAGATATCATAATTGTATTACTTTTGAAGGAAATTACAGACACCTATCAGTTATTATGTAATTTAGTATTTAGGTATTTGTTGAATCAACGTGATTGCTTACAACAAAAAATATTTAATTAGTTACCTTTTTTGAAGTTGGATTTTATCAAATAAAATTACTCCCACTCTGTGTGGGGTCGAGAGCGGCTGCCAGACTTTTACTGACTAAAGCCCTTTTTAGGCGGGATAACATCTAATGTCCCCTGAGTTTGTTTCGGTGTTTCTTCTCAGGGTAGTCAGATAGGAAACACCAGCCTCATCTAGATTAATAATTATGACAAAAAAATTGACGTGTAAAAGTGTTTCGTGAAACAATGTATTTGCAAAATAAATATCATTTATCATTATCATTTAATGACTTCTCCTGCTCTGTGCGGAGCGGGTGGGCTTTCAGACTTTTATTGACTAAAACCATAGGTACCTACCTGTGACTTTCAGTTGCCCTTTGCGTTCAAGGTTTTCTTTTCAGAAATTCCCCGCGGTCCCCCACGCCCACTTGAGTTCCTACTTTAAACCTACAATGGCACACTTACCTCTTATCTATACTTCTATACTAGTACTAATATTATAAAAAGGAAAACTTTGTTTGTTTGGTTGCAATGAATAGGCTTAAAAACTACTGGACCGTTTTAAAAAAATCTTTCAACATTCGAAAGCTACATTACCCCCAAGGGTAACATTGGCTAAATTTTATTTTGGAAAAAAATAGGGGTCCGTGAGATATTTGGGTTTTTCGGACACAAGGTTTAAAAAATCATTATAATGTATATGGCAGAACAACGTTTGCCGAGTCAGCTAGTCAATGATATTGTGATCAATAACATCAAAAACTTGGTCATGGTTTCATTTCAGCAACCTCACGAGTTCACGATCACTGGCCCATCGGTCAGAATACCGGTTACTGGTCCGGTTTACCATTGCGACCATATCTGAAACCGGACTATTGCATAAACTATTTCAAAGGTTATTCAAAGGTTATGACTGGATTACCAAAAACAGATATGAAAAAGGTAAAATTACTAAACGTTTAGTTATTTTGTGAGTTGTTATGTTAAAAAACTTAATATCTTTGACATTGGGAAATCAGCAAATGACTTATGTCCTCCGGGTGATCTGCAAAATGATGGCACCCGAGCATTTCTTCCACCTAATTATCTGAAACAGAATCTTCTCGAACTAGCCATGTCCGGTGAGGACCTGTGTCAGGCGGAAAGTGTTGGTTTGGCTGGATTTGCGCCATGGTGCATCTCCAGCCAAACCATAGTTCGAAGAGGGGGACTTACCGCCGTGATCAGCGCGTAGCATGCCCAAATCTATTTTGGAACTTATTTAAATTGCAAACATCTTTTCTGCAGTTTTAACATTTTCGTTACTAAGAATACATAATTGTGCCTTGTGCAAGTTTACGCGATTGATATCTACGTTAATAACGTTTGGCGCTCCGATTGGCTCGTACCACGCTCTTAATCATTCAGGAAACCAAATTTTATTTAAAGCCGAGTTTACTAGAGCTGGTTACATTAGAATAACTTAAATAAGTTAGTTTAATCTTAAAGAAGGATTCTTCCGTTGGAAGGCCTCCCACAAGACGTCCCGATGACCAGGTTGCAGGGATCCGATGCATAGACACAGGACAGGTTGTTACGAGGACCGGAAGGATTCTTTTATAGATACATTCATCAGTGTCGCTATTATACAATTTAGCCTAGAAAAAAAAAGAAAGAATACACGTTTACTTAACTGGCCTTAGGACCAATATATATAGAATCCAGGAAATGTGACTTCCTTACACCACTTGGAAGGAATACCACTATTGTAATTGCGAAACGGTGAGTTATTACCAGTTATCAGGATTTATTACAATCAAGCCTTGCGTTTAGAGGTCGGGCAGAGAGGCAGCCTGCTTTTACACTAACTTATACCGCGGAAGACCCCGCTAATTGTCCAGGAAATAACTAGATCGATATGGCTACAATGTCTTTATATAAATCAAAAGGTATGTAGAAACGATTGCTAATAATATAGCGTTTACAGGAAGTTTACGTTTAAATGAATGATATCTGCAAGTTAATTATAATTGCTACTTAGTAACTAATCGAATACAAATAAATAATCAAAGCTGACAGGTCTACATTGTCCTCTCACATTTATTAATATTTTATTATGGAAATATTGTAGAAACAATCTTGTAATAATAACCCCAAATACCTAGCATAATATGTATAATAACCACAATTTGCATTGTATACACAGAACCGGTTCTTTTCTTTTCAGTTTTATTTAAAGTTACCTATATTTTATGCAGTTGGTTTTTTTTAACCTCGTCGATTGAAAAAATGCCGAATGAAAGATGTGTGTGTAAATGAACGAAAAAATGTGTATGTATGAATAACCTTGAATTGAAAGCAAACATAACGGTCACGGCTAATAGAAGTCTGTTATCAGTACCTATTAGTTTATCAAACTGTTTGATTTTGCTAAACCATTTGTAGTACTTGCCATTGTGAGTTTGTTAATCGTGTAATGATAATGATAAGTGGTTTACAAAAGGCTTTCCTTTTTAACCAAATATTTTTTTAGAGGCCAGTCTGGATTATTTTTCGTTTTTTAAGGTTCCATACCTTAATTTAAAGGTAAAGCGAACCTATCACTAACGCCCGAAACCAATAACCTATCTATCACATATCGGAGTTTGAAAAACAAATGAAACAACAGAAAACATGTAAATTGTATGGTATCATTTGTTTTTCAATCTCCGATATGTGATAGATTGATTATTAATTTCGGCCGTAAGACTCCGCTGTCCATCTGTCTGTCTATCTGTACGTCTAGTAGGCTCATGAATTATGTGAAATGTGAAATACAAAATGAATAATGTTTCAGGTTCATACTCTTATGTGATGAATTTATAGTTAGAGTTTATTTCTCGATGTAAAACCACACAATGACATGTTGAAATCGCTCTTACAGAAAATAAAAGGAAACTAGTTATTTACGAGCTGATACAAAGCCACGTGCTTCGAAAAACGTGCTCGATCCGTCTTAGGCATATGATTAGCCACGTGAGCTTTTTAATTATTTCAATCAATAATCGCAAATTTTCTAGAAAATTATTTCCGTTTTAAACACCTTAAGAAGTTTGGCGTGAAATCTAAGTTTTAAATCGGAATTTTATACTGATTTTACATACAAAATGTATAGTTATATATTGTATATAGATGATATGTATACCTGAGACACGAAACCAAAACGCTTAAAAAAAATAAAAACAACCAACTGTTAATTAATTCCTATTTGTTTATTTATTATATTCTATTCGTTAAGCTGTTAGAGGATAAAGAAGTAACAAGCGTACACACACATGCAGACATGCCTTTATAGATGAATTTTCGTAAATGTGTACGCTTTTTCGTATTCGTAAGTGTATTAGTTTAATTTTTTTTTTTAGGCGGGAAATCATCCAATGACTTCTCCTCTGCTACTAAACTCAACTCTGGGCGGAGCGGGAGTCGTGTCAGACTTATGCTGACTAAAATCCACTCCTTTTCTTTCTTTGCCATCGTTCCAAGGTCTGTCAAAATCCTGCAGGTGAAAGAAAAACGGCAAACCTAATTGCAAAATTCATATTAGTGATTAGACAAGCTATTTCGTTCTGATCCTTATAAGCTAATATTGAGGATTAAGGTGGATTACAATTAGCGGTAGAGGAGCTCGGGGCTTGAGGAGCTCGTGGCTAGATAATAACAGCCGCACGGGTCGATCTTCAAGGTTAAACAACGCTTGCCAAGGTTGGTCTGTGGATGGGTGACCATCTTAACATACCGAGTATCCTTCGTGTCTCGGAAAGCACGTTAAGCCGTACCTAGGTCGGTCCCGGCTGTCATTTGTAGATCTTTAAATTGGCAGTCGTTACGGATAGTCAGAAGCCAGTAAATCTGACTCCAGTCTTGCCATGAAGTACCGTGTTACCCCAGTTAATGGGTTGTGGAGGTCTGGTACGCTCCTCGTAAAATAGGTAAGTACTTACTGGTAATCAGCTATATCCGGCTTGACTGGAAGCCGACCCCTAATATAGTTGGGAAAAGGCTAGGCAGATGACAATTAGCGGTAGATTCAATTTGACAACCAGGCTGGAATAACGTGATTAATTTAATCAAGCAAGCTGACGCCAGAGCCCTAATACAAGCCCTTCAGGCGATCTAATTCACGACCCAAACTGAACTGTTAAAAGGATCGAGCTACAATCGAAAGACATCTCGATTATTTTGTAGCACGGCCAATCAATGGTTTACTCGATAGTTTATTTTTATTTGGATTATTGAAATATTTCGGAATCGGCCATCGCTAGTTGAGCTTCCTAATCTCTTTCGAACAATCGGCCCTGGTAGGAATACCTGGTATCTATACCGAGCCTTTCACTTTCTAAATACCTGCACTGATTGGATTTTTGATAGTCATAGTCTTATGTTACAGTATACTGAATTAGTTTGTAATTGTACGTAACCTTGTCATTTCAATCACATATTATTTCTATTAATGAGGTTTATAATTTGTATGTTGCAAGCTTGTGTGGTGTCATGGTAAATAATGCTTCATTCAAGGCTAAGTACCTAACTAAGTCTATGGGATTTAAAATAAGTTGCACAACAATATTGATAGGTAGACGAAGTCAAATAAAAACGGGGATTACTTGCTCAACAACTTGTTCTTTACTTATGAAATATATAATATAAATATTTAGGTTTTAACTTACATTTAGGCATTTTAGGGTTTCGAACCCAAATAGTAAAAATATCTAAGACTCCGCTGTCTGTCAACAGGCTGTATCTTATAAATCATGATATCATCTAGACAGTTGTTTGCACAGAATTTGAATGAAAGAAAACCCGTTTATTTGGCACACCATTAATGTGGACGAATACAGGTTATTAGATATAAAAAAAGAAAATCAACAATGTTTTTTCTATTGTCGCTATAACAACAAATACTAATATCAGGATGAAATAAATATTTAAGTGGTCTCCCATATAACAAAGGTTATATTATTATTGTCGTGTTTTTTTTCTTTGGACGGTACGGAACCATTCATGCGCTCGTACGACTGGTTTCTTTGTATCTGCAGATTGATTTGAAACTTATAATATTCTTTTTTGTAATTAGTTATGTATTTACCTTATAAAGATAGATCCAAGAAAAAAAATATACAGCGATACTAAAAAAACACAAAACAAACTGATAAATCAATTAAAAAAAGGTTGTGCTACAAGAATGAGGAATGTCACCTTAGGTAGCTATGACCTCGGTAGGTCATCTAATTGTGTGTGTTATTTACCTAAAGACTCATCATCATCATCTGCCTAGCCTTTTCCCAACTATATTGGGGTCGGCTTCCAGTCAAACCGGATTTAGCTGAATACCAGTATTTTACGAGGAGCGGCTGCCTACCAGACCTCCACAACCCATTAACTGGGGTAACACGGTACTTCATGGCAAGACTGGAGTCAGATTTACTGGCTTCTGACTATCCGTGACGACTGCCAAAGATCTACAAATGACAGCCGGGACCTACGGCTTAACGTGCTATCCGAGGCACGGAGGAAACTCGTTATGTTAAGATGGTCACCCATCCACAGACCAACCTAGGCAAGCGTTGCTTAACCTTGAAGATCGACCTGTGCGGCTGTTATAATCTAGCCACGAGCTCCTCTTTACCTAAAGACTGATGGTATGTTATTATTCTATATCATGAATTAGACCTCAATAAATCACCGTCAAAATTACCACAGAACTTGCTGTGACACTAGAATGCAACGGCTGGAACACGAGTAAGTTTTATTCAGTGAAGGTCTGATAAACCACCCTCTCTACACTTAGGTCGGGAATAGCTATAAGGAACACGAGTGAGTTTTGGTCAGTAAAAGTCTGACACGCCACCCTCGCTCCACTCAGGACGGGAAAATTTATTTGATGTTTTTGCTACCAATAAAATAAGTAAAAAACTATAAAGTATGAGGGACGCCTATGTCCAGCAGTGGACGTCTTACGGCTGAGATGATGATGATTATGTAAAGCTTGTGCACCAACAGAACAGTTAGCTATTGCAACCATAGGAACAACTTCAAGAACCTTTCATAACACATAGCGTTATGTAAAGAGCATGTGACTGAGAAAGTGAGAGAAATCTTTACTTCTGTAATATTTCATTATAGTCTTAATATTCCACTATTGTGTAGGTGTGAAATACGTGGTTAATAACTTAGAAACCATTCTAAACACTTTTTTGCACAATGCACAATTAATTCATGAATCCCCGACCGGTCCTATGAGACCGCGCTGTTATTGTTTTATTATTGTGTCTCGTTTTGCGGGTATGTGATAGGTTAAGTATATAAAGCTAGCTGTCATAACATATTCCACACACACTCGACCGAATGCTGACTTTTTAAAACGTCACTAAAATCATCACAGTAATCACCACCACGGTGATCACCATCAGCTCATAGAAGGGGCCAGTCACCTCTTTTAATATACCACTTTGGTACCTCCTCTGTGCAACTACACATCCCTGAGGAGATTGCAACAAGAGTCACCCCAGATCATAAAGTATAAGCGCCAGCTTATAATGTTCCCACTGCTGGGACTCAGGCCTCCACTCTAGGAGAGGGAATGGATTGGTGGATGTAATTTTCTTTTTAATTTCTTCGAATTTTCGGTTTTAGGTCATGTAAGGAAGCACTTACAATGTTTTCCTTTACCGTTTTGAGAGCAGTGGTCCTGGCAATGGCCGGGATTAACGCCAGGTAGAAGAAGAAGAAGACCATTTTGAGACCAGTAGTGATGATTTTTAATTAAATTACAAGTAATGCGTCTGGCTAGGTTTTAACCCGGGGCCTACAGCTCGAAAATCGGTGTCGTTACCACTAGGCTACCACTGCTCTACAATTTTAAGCTTTGCTTCAATGTAATTGAAAATAGATATTTTTAATCCCACTTACCTCAGATCATGCACAAACGCAACTACACACATTACACACACATCTAGAGCCAGTTACACAACAAAACAATAATCTTTTCCTCCACGCGGAAATACACAATAATAAGCATTTAAAGTATAAATAAAAACTGCACATCACTCCAGTAAATTAAGGATCAATTGCCGGAGTCAAGTGATGGTGAATGATAGCTGTGATTACTTACGGAAAATGGGGACGAAACACGCGATCTGACTTGAGCAGCAATCAAACTAAGTATAAAAACATATTTTTCTTACACTAGAACTAGCGTTTGCCAGCGGTTTCGCCCTCGTGAAAGTCGAAGATTTTACCACCTGGCAGGGTTATCATCACCGTCATCATCTCAGCCGAAAGACGTCCACTGCTGGACTTAAGCCTCCCCCAAGCGTCACCACAACGACCGGTCCTGTGCGTCTCGCATCCATCGGATTCCGGCGACCCTCGCCAGGTCGTCGGTCCACCTTGTAGGAGGCCTTGCCAACGCTGCGTCTCCGGTACGTGGCCGACACTCCAGAACCTTTCTTCCCCATCGACCATCCGTTCTACGAGCAATGAGCCCTGCCCACTGCCACTTAGGTAAGTTGGGCGGCCAGTGGACAGAGCATATTGTTCACAAAACAGGTGGATGGATAGGAAAGGCGACCGCGTACTGGAAGATACAGACCTCCCACAAGGTGGTCCGATGCCCTGATGTGGATTGCTGCAATTTGACGGCTGGGAGATGCGCAAGACCGATCGTTATGGACACTTGCAGGAAGCAGTTGTGGACGTCTTTCGGCTGAAATGATAATTATAATGATGTGTAAGAAAGAAACCGATATAAAATCTCTTATTTTCAATCTGAATACCCGCCACGACTATTATTATTATTATTTGGTATTGCCATGCGTATGGCAGTGCTTATCCTCTGTTCAAGGTAAAAGCCAGCCCTTAGGCCACGTAAAGCTTCAAGAGGGATGGGTCTAAAAGCCGACTCGTTTTTTTTTTTTATTATGCATTATAGTCTTGCATTTGGCCACTATCTCACGCGATGGTAAGCGATGATGTGCCGACGATGGAGCACGCTTGCCTTCACGTAACCTATAGACCCCTAAGTTGTAGTTATCAGGAAACACAGACTCCGGCAGGGAATTCCACTCCTTAGCTGTAGTCACAATAAGTGAATTTCCATAACCCTTTTAAATGCGTAGAGGTGGGATGTCTACCATGGTACTGGTAGCGCAACCAACCTTACGACTACTATATTATACTCGTAACTGTCTAGTAGCTTAGCTAACCAACGAAATAACTAGGAAAGTCCGATAACAGTTTTCCCCGTACGTGTGCTAAATCCTTATTTATTTAACCTGTTATTTTGTCTCTATCACTCCACTTACTTTTGTTTTACGTCCCTTTCTATCACTCGGCAAGCACTTCACTTTCTCTGCACCTAGGTACCACTTAGGTCTTGATTGCAATTCTAGGAAAGGCTATCGTAATTTAAACACTAGATGCTAGATGGCTAGAGAAATGAGGACAAATTATGTAACTTGTGAGCTAGGTTAGGTAGCATTTTCACAGAAAATAACTGTTGTCATTATAGATCACAGTTACCTACGTACCTACATAAAACTGAAACTACGATCAATGATCGCAGATTTGATTGTTCCCGGTAAATATAAACACAATTCAATTCTTCATAAATGGCTTTGTGGAGATAAGAAAACAAAAATAGGTAAATACGATTTTTCTGTACTTAAAAAAAAATTGTAAAATGCATAAATATTACAAGAAAGAGGTTTTATTAAGTTGACATTCTGGTAATTCCTTACTTACTTATTACGCACCACATGAATGATTATTATTATTGAATGATTATTATAAAATTGCTTTTTTAATGGCGCGAATTATTAATACAGTTTTATTGCTGATGAATGAAGTTTTAAAACGTTTTTGAAATTTCCTGCAAATTAAACAATTTAATCTTTCTTTTTATATTAAGTTCCCCGATATGACCGAGAAAACAATATGGATTGGTAAAATAAGTCCTCCTTGAAAAATATTGTTCGAAATCTTCTGGTCTCAAGCGTTAAGCTTAAGCGTTTAACTGTCCAGAGGACTGGGCAACAGTATCAACAGTAAAAATTTTGGTACCAGGCTCGGGAAGATAACTATGAAATAAAAACAAAACCACGTCCGGATCGAGCCTAAGTTGTAAGAATAAGAATAATGTTTATTGTTCATTGTTACAATAAAAATATCATACCTTAAGACTATTACAAGATCATCAATATTATCTGTAACTATTTTATAACCAGTAAAATGTTTAGATGGTGGTCCTCAAACTAGGTAAAGCCTGTTTCTTGGGGACCTGAGTTGCGATAGTTTTAAATTATATTATCACTAGCTTTAACCCGCAGCTTCGCCCGCGTACATAAAATATAGCCTATGTCACTCAGGAATACAGCAGCTTTCTATTGGTGAAAAAATTTTAGCAATCGGACCAGTACTTCCACAGATTACCTCATACAAACAAAAAAACAAACTCAACCTCTTTATTATATTAGTGTAGATGTGGACATGTGGAAATCCGGTTGTTGGTTGATATTTAACAAGGAGATTGTTGTATACAATTAAACAAAATAAATTGAATATTAAAGAGTAAAAAATAGAATTAAAAACAAGCAAAATCAAAACAAGGTTTTTGTGTAACATTGTGTGTAGCCTATGTGTGTGTGTAGTGTATGTTTACTTGTGTGTGCCAATACTGTTACCGTGTTCGTTGTTATTTAGTGCTTGACTGGAGTATTTCTGAGTTACTTTAGAATGTCTTCTGTTTGTGCCTCAAATACCACCAGGGTCAACGCATACTGGGGCCATGAGTTTGCTTCTGAAAGGAAAAGCCAGGGTCCTCGAACGCAAGGCAAAGATGGATCATAAGAGTTGGTTTTTAGTCAATTAAAGTCTGCCGCGCCCTCTGAGGAGTCATTGGATGATTTCCCACCAAAAAAAAATCTAGTTTATCATCATCATCATCATGTGCCTACGGCTTAACGTGCTTTCCGAGGCACGGAGGAAGCTCGGTATGCCCATCCACAGACCAACCTTGGCCAGCGTTGCTTAACCTTAAAGATCGACCGGCTGTTATTATCTAGCCACGAGCTCCTCAATTTTTTAAAACCTACTTGCAAATTAAATATTATTTATCTTTTACGCTTTCTTTTTATTTATATTTTAGGTACTTTTACTCTTTACTAAAAACCGCCTTTCTTTCAACAGATGTCTATAAAGTAAAGAGTACCGCAGTACACCTTGGTCTTCCCTGAAGAAGAGTCCTGACTCCAGCATCATGACGGAAGGGGCCTACGAGAGGGTGTCTCCTTTCCTCAGACAGGTTTGTGACTTTTACCACCAGTTTCTAAAGTAAAAATTTGAGAAATTCTCTTACACATCTGTAGTAATGAAAAAGAGTAACCATGGAGTTTCTTGCCGGTTCTTCTCCATAGGAGACGACCAATTGGAACCATACCATATAGGTGTACCATATAGGCCCACATAAAACAAAACATTTTGAAAAACCTGTCTAAGACTTATAAGGAAGAGTTCTACAAATTCTAAAGCGGTGACCTACGTAGGCAATCAGGATGTTCGAAAATTACTTTCTCCAGATGGCACCACCAGAAGGCCTCATCAGAAGGCTTAAAGTGACCCAAGGAGCAATATGAAGGGCTATGCTCGGAGTTTTCTTGCGCGATCACATCAGAAATGAAGATATCCGCAAGAGAACTAAGGTTATCGACATAGCCCGAAAGATCGCCAAACTTAAGTGGCAGTGGGCAGAGCACATTGCTCGAAGAACAGATGGTCGATGGGGATAGAAGGTTCTAGAGTGGCGGCCACGTACCGGAAGACGCAGCGTTAGAAGGCCCCCCAAAAGGTGGACTGACGACCTGGCGAGGGTCGCGAGAATTCGATGGATGCCAGAAGCACAAGACCGGTCGCTGTGGCGACGCTTGGGGGAGGCCTGTGTCCAGCAGTGGACGTCTTTCGGCTGAGATGATGAAGATGATGATGTCAGCACTAAGACGTCAGGTTCAGGCATCTGTCAACCCGCTTATGTTAATGACAATAGTTAGACACAGTCAGTAGGACCCGTACAAGATCCTTTAGTTAGACATCAACGTCAACGACAATATTTTTTTCGATCTAATTGAATTAGGTACTATCAACTATTTAAAACCTTTTTCACAGAAGTATCAACTAGAGTGCGTCTAATGAAAGCGTGACCTGTTTTTTTTTAAATTTAATTGGCAACATTATTCAGCTGCAATTGTAAGACATAAAAAATGTGAAGTGTCAAGATATGACTCCCCTACTATTTAGTTAATAATACCACATACAATTTTTTTGGATGTATCCTCTTTTTCTCAGGTCGCGCTTTCATTAGACGGACTATAGTCCATTTTACTCACTACTGTTGGTTTGAACTTGGGATGTGTCCACATTTGGCGAATGCGCCGTTAATACAATTTCGTACCATTTCAAGTTCGCGCGCTGCACATACATCCTCCCGAAAGCAAACGGGACTGTATACGCGCGAACTGCACGCGCGCACCATGTTTAACGCGCGCGCCCACTGTGCAAGCCTTGCCTAAGTCGCCAAACGTGGAGGCACCCTGATAAATTCAAAGCACAGCGCAACTGACGCTCATTTCACACTACGCACTATATAGTATAACATATCGCTTAAAATTACACGTTTAAAAACACGTTCACACTTTGCTATACTAATTATTTTATTTAAATGTATAGCGAGCGATATTTTGGTGCTATGAACCATGCTATATGCTATTATATTATAGCGTAGTGTGAAATGAGCTTTAGTCGCCAGACGTGGAGGCACCCTAATAAATTCAAAACATAGCGCAACTAATAGTACTTTGACTGCTAGTTAGGTCGCGTTTGCAAAACAACAGGTTACTCCGGTCACCACCCCGTTTCAGTCTAATACATGGACTGTTCTGTTGTTCTTTACGAAGCCATTCCACCCTTCTATATAAAAAAAGGTTGTAGGTTTGTGTTTACGAGCTCTAAGACTGCATGGTTGGCGCAGTAGTTCAGTGATTTAATTCTGCGCTGTCTCGTGCGGGTTCGATTACTGTACGGGACAACAGTTTTTATCCCGGGAGTGTGTTTTCTTGAGATATTTTTCTATCATACCGCAAACGAAGCCGCTGTCACGCCTGTCACCAGCTAGTAAGATTTTATCCATTCATTCTTTGCATATTCTTAACCAAACTTGCAAAAGAAACTGTATTCACTGTTACCGTGTTATCGTCGAAACTTTTTGTTGAAGTGCAAACAAAACACGTTTTGTGAAATCGACTACATAACAGTGGGTGCAGGAAAAAACATCACATGACTTAGTGTTCGCGGGTCAACGACCAGTCACCGTTCAAGTCTCAGTTGGAGTCTTTGAAACTTGAGGAACACAAAAAATTAAGAACCGTCAAACGGGGTGAATAGGAACGTAGGGCTGAATAGGAACAAAACTTTGACTATGATTTTTGCTCTGGTTAAATATTGATTTCTGCAAAAGCATCGCATTTTATTACATTAAATGAATAAATAGGAATAATTAAATGATCGGAAAAACTGTGATGTAACTTGAAAATCCATTTCAAAGCTTTGTTCCTATTCACCCCGTTTGACTGAACTGTAGTGGCATCTGTGCCGCTACATAAGAAGTAGGACCTAAAAGATAAAACCCTATTATACCTACATTACGGTATCAGAAATCACCGTGAAATTGTAACATATAAAAGTCCAAATTAACTTTCGGTCAATAGCCCAGACCAGACACAATATCTGGTCGCAATATCTAGCGTCTCTTCCACCTGAATCCGATGCAGGAACCTCCCGAACTTACCGTGTCCTTTGAGTACCTGCGTCATACGGAACGTGAGGACGCCGTCACCTCTTTCCAACCACTCCTCAAAGAGGGAACTTACCGCCGCAATGACGGCGTATTGTTGATGTTGAAGCGCACTAGTTTATTAAGAGCCTATTCACTCTATCTTCGTAAGTGTATTGAAAAACGTAGTTTGATACCTATTTTGCACTGCATCACTCGGCTCCAGAGCAGCAGAGAGCAGCGGTGGCCCAGTGGTGACTGCCCCGACATGCAAGTAGTAGGTTGCGGTTTCAAACCACTGCTCTCAAAATGGTGAAGGAAAACATCGTGAGGAAGCCGGCATGTCCTAGAACCAAAAATTCGAAGACATATGTGACATCCGACAATCCACACTGGGCCCGCGCGGTGGATTATGGCCCATTCCCTCTCCTAGAGAGGAGGCCTGATTCCCAGCAGTGGGAACATTACAAGGCAGATAATGCTAATGCTAATGCAATCGGCTGCATAACACCCAATTCCTTCAAAAACTTTCTTCACTTTTATCAAATGGACTTACTATTCTTCCACTTTCGGCTAGAACAGTCTTGCTCAGATTCCATCTAACCCAGTGTTCACCTTCCAGCTGCTGGCAGTGAGCGGCGTGGTGATGTACATGATCGGCACGGGAGCCAACATCGCCTTCCCAGGAGTTCTACTGCAGCAGCTGCGGCAGCCAGGCTCGGCGCTGCGCCTCACTGCCGACCATGAGAGCTGGATCGGTATGTTTAGTGTCTGCCTTCCCGCTTCCCTCTTGTCGGCTTTTTCATATACATATTTTTGTATAAAATCATGTACCTGCACTGTGTCACTGAATTCATGATATTCGTTAGTGCGTTGTCGATATAAATCTGCATAAAAAAATAATTGCCTCATAATAATACGTTATAAAGCCATCCCACATTACAATACCAAACAAAACGTGATCAAATATTAGCAGCCAGATCACCGGGGCAGCACCTAGTAACACAGCGTGAATTATTTGCGTGCCAACTCATGTATTATTCAGTTCATTCGCTCCACGTACTTCCATTATACATTCAATTGGACTTAAGTCTGGACTACGACAAACAAAAAGGTAGGAGGTATAATAGTATAACGACCGTTTGCAATAACCTACCGCAGTTCATAGATAGATATAGCTAGCCCCGATAAACAGTAAGATTCTATCTATAAACCCACAACTTTGGTAGGAAGTGCTATACGTCGGTAGGTTATTGTCAAGTAAGGGCAAAAAGATAGATTTGTTTATCTTTAGTAGCTGCAACTGTAGATAGCTTATTGAAAACGGGCGTAAATCTACATTCTGTCAATAATACTTTGATCCTCATTAACATGGGGAAACTCCACTGCCATCAGTCTAGATTCCGGACTATCACAAAGATTTTCGACAAGGAAAGTTCCAATAGCAGTAAATTATTTATTTATTTATTAAGTTTCACAGACAAGTCCAATGCGATGTTATAACATAACTAACACTTTAAAATACATAGTTATTAAAATTATTAATTAATTATTTCGTTTTCGTGGGAAACCTTCAAAAAGAGCCCGGACTCTGGGGATAAGTCCGGGGAGTGTGGGATTTTTCCCTCACTAAAACCACCCCGGTGATCACCATCAGCACACAAAGGGGGCGCCGTTCCCTCTTAAATGACCATTCTGGAACCCCCTCTGTGCAACGCCTTTTAAGGCACATCCCTGAGGAGACTGTACAGTGGTCTCCCTTCAGTCTCATTGTGCACGGCGGCACGTGATCACAGTGCCACCGTTTTTCTTGGAATCTCTCGATGGGCGAGCAGTGTCCCCACTCTGAGCGCCCGTAGTTCCAAAGTCCCACCTACATTGGATGATGTAATCGGGGTTTCGGCGTGTTAGGCAGCGAGGCGGTTGCCTCCCCGACGCCTTCTTCTCCGAGTGGGATCGGTGCTTTCGCGATCCCGCTCATCTGCCTCCTTCTGGACCATCACGGTCTCACAGAAGGAGGCAACTTCCTTCCAGTTTTCTGGCTCCACCAGCATAGCCTTCACTACCTACTGCTGTTAGAGATAGATCTTGCCCGATCCTGGCAACCAGGTCTCGTCGCTCAGTGTCCCACGCCGGACACTCTTCTAGCGTGTGCTGTGCGGAATCTATAGCGCCTCCGCAATGGTTTTTTTTTCTGGTAGGGGAATCACCAGAATGACTTCTCCCGCTCTTGGGCGGAGCGGGAGGGCGTGTCAAACTCTTACTGACTAAACCCCTACCCCGTTCCTTCGTTGCCTTCGTTCTGGGGGGGACTCGGTGTCAACCTTTAGGAATACCACGTGTTCCCCCCAGAGGCTTCGGCCCTGCCGGGCCCCTACAGTTTGCTGACATCTCCTTGAGGCGCGCGTGGAACAGAACGCGCCGTTGACGACTGGGCCGCTCCCGATAGCCTCCACAAGGACACGGCGGTGCTCCGCCCAAGCGGGGCACACTTCTACCGTGTGCTCCACCGTGTCCTCCGGGCGGTCCACACAGTGGCGACACCCGGGCGTCCTCTCCTGCTTGATTCGATGCAGGAACCTCCCGAACTTACCGTGTCCGGTGAGGACCTGCGTCATACGGAAAGAGAGGACGCCGTGACCTCTTTCCAACCACTCCTCAAAGAGGGGCCTAACCGCCTCAATGACGGCGTGCCCAGCACTGGGTTGCGACAGTCGCTGTCGCCATGCCACCCAGAGATCACGCCGGAACTCTGTCCGCCATGCCGCGACTTGTCGCGGCAGCGGAGTTTCGCCCCGGCGTTGCATCTCCACGCGCAAATCGTGCATGCGTGCAAGGACTGTTGCCTCCAGATCCCACGGTGGCAGGCCAGCGAGGAGGCTCGCCGCTTCGCGGGAGATCGTGAGGCATCCCCGCACCATCCGGATGGCCATGACCCTCTGGCAAGCGTTCAGCTTGGCCGCCGGTCGCTTACCCAGCGACGGCGCCCAAACCGGCGCCCCGTAAAGGGCCATGGACCGAACGATCTCCGCGTAGAGCCTCCAGCAGGGGGCGTCTGGACCCCTAGGTTGGGCAGGAGCCGCTTCAGAGCGGCCCCAGACCTGTCCAGTTTGGGGGCCAAACGTCGGTAATGCTCCTCGAAAGTCCACCGGCTGTCGAGGACGAGTCCCAGGTACTTCATCGCCGACCCGACGCCGATGTGGACCCCCCCTACCGTTATTTGGGAACCCGGTGGTGGCGCGTTCCGAGGGCCATGAAAGCACATGGCCTCGGACTTGTGCAATGCCACCTTGAGTCCCAGTTGCTGGATCCTCTCCACGACTGTCGCAACCCCGCGTGTCGCTGTTTCGGCCGCCGCCTGGTACGACTCTCCCCGCGCCAGGACCAGAGTGTCGTCTGCGTAACAGACCACACGCTGGTCCTTGCGCGGGGCACGTAGACCGCGCAGCACGTAGTCGTATCCGATGTTCCACAGGGGCGGTCCTAGTACCGATCCCTGCGGAACACCGCACGACATCTCTCGCCGTCTCCACTCTCCCTGGTGACCGGGATAGATGATGAACCTATCCGACAGGTAGGCCTCGATCACACGACGGAGGTAGGCGGGCACCTCATGGTACCGAAGTGCCGCCCCGATGCAACTCCAGGGCAGAGAGTTGAAGGCATTGGCGATGTCCAAAGACACCGCCAAGACGACCCTGCCCCGAGACACCGCATCCCCCGTCGTGAGAGCCCTCACGCGCATGATGGCGTCCACCGTGGAACGCCCCCTGCGAAAGCCGAACTGGCCGTCCGAGAGATCCGGCCCCACCCGCGCAAGATGTCCGACGAGGCGGTCTGCAATTACTCTTTCAAAGAGTTTGCCCACCTCGTCGAGCAGCACGATGGGCCGGTACGCGGACGGAGAGTCCGCGGGGCGCCCCGGCTTCGCGATGAGGACCAGTTTCCCGGTCTTCCAGCGAAGGGGGAACTGGCCTCTCTCCATACACGCGCTAAAGAGCCCTCGCAATCGAGACCCAAGAGCCTCCATGGCCAGGACCCAAACCCTTCCGTGCACGCCGTCAGGTCCTGGGGCGGTGTTCTTGACACTGAGTCTTCGTACCACCGCCCTCATCTCTACCTCGGTCACCTCTGGAGCGTCGTCCTCGTCGTCGCTAGTGTGGTCCGCTACGGGCACCGCAGGTGGCGGAGCCATGAGCGGGGGAAAGTGTTCCCCTCGCTCAGGGAACAGATTGGCCACCACACCCTCCACAACTTGGGGCCGGAGACTCTGAGTCAGAGGGGGAGCTCATGGGCGGAGTTTGTCCCGCACCACCTGGTAAGGGCGTCCCCATGGGTCCCTGTTCAGAGTCCCCAGCCACCCTCCGCAATGGTGGCAATTCGTCGTGGCCTCTTGCCTAAACAAAGTGATCCTATAAGAGTTCCCTTTAATTCATGAATCCCCGACCGGTCCTATGAGACCGCGCTGTTATTGTTTTACTATTGTGTCTCGTTTTGCGGGTATGTAGGCACGGAACCCTGAAAAACATTGTGCTGTCTATTTTTAAATTGAGAAATTCTCCAATGACGTTCAACCCAGACCTACCATACCATAAATATTTATACGACCTACGTAACTACGCATCGCTTGTCTGTGGTTTTCAAGTAAAATTACAGCTATTATCTATGCGAGATGTCCTTTTGTATGAACGCGGAATGCGTCATACAGTTTCCTTGTTGAGTTTTTAATGACGCAAAAGGTTGAAGAAATCTTCTTCAGAGATGGTTAAAGTTTTTAGTTGGTAAATCTTTTATAACTGTAGTAGGAATGGTTAATGTATTTACCTTTTTTTAAGGGATATCATCATAATTCTATTTTTATTGTGCTTTGGGGTACAATATTGATTGGTCTACACTGTCCTCGCATATGTGTTTGTATTTTAATGTGGAAATATTGTAAGCCCAATCATTTTTTTTTAAAAGAGTAACCATGGAGTTTCTTGCTGGTTCTTCTCCATACTTCCATAGGAAACGAACAATTGGAACCGTGCACTAGCTTCGACTTTTTATAAGTGCCCTTGTAAAATAAAAACATTTAAAATTGTTCATCATCATCATCTGCCTAGCCTTTTCCCAACTATATTGAGGTCGGCTTCCAGTCAAGCCGGATTTAGCTGAATACCAGTATTTTACGAGGAGCGGCTGCCTACCAGACCTCCACAACCCATTAACTGGGGTAACACGGTACTTCATGGCAAGTCTGGAGTCAGATTTACTGGCTTCTGACTATCCGGAACGACTGCCAAAGATCTACAAATGACAGCCGGGAGCCCGGGACCTACGGCTTAACGTGCTTTCCGAGCACCCATCCACAGACCAACCTAGGCAAGCGTTGCTTAACCTTGAAGATCGACCTATGCTGCTGTTATTATCTAGCCACGAGCTCCTCGAAAAAAAAAACAATTAAGATTGTTATTATTATCATAATAATGGAGAGGGCGTATCAGACTTTTACTGACTAAAACCCACTCCTGTTCCTTCTTTGCCTTTACTCCAGGGTTCTCTTTCGTTCAACCCAGGACCCCAGTAGGCTTCGACCCTACAAGGCCCCAAGGCCCCTGCAAGGTTTACTGACACTAGAATAAGAAAAAATTAAAAAAAAAAGGAATCTCAGGGTAGTCAGCAAGGAAATATCGGCCTCATCTAGTTAAACTGACGTTTTTGTTTAGAACCTATTTACAAAATAAATATCATCATCATCTGCCTAGCCTTTTCCCAACTATATTGGGGTCGGCTTCCAGTTAAGCCGGATTTAGCTGAATACCAGTATTTTACGAGAAGCGGCTGCCTACCAGACCTCCACAACCCATTAACTGGAGTAAGATGTGGTACTAAATAAAATATAATTTATCAAGTTAGGTATATTTTGAGTCACTATTCGCGCAGCGTCGCGTCGCCTCTCGTTGTAAACTGACCCTTAGAAACGTGCTTAACAATATTCATTACATTTGGCTCCGAGGGCACATTCTCAATACCTTTACATGCTAATACCCTTTCAACCAAATCCGTGCGGCTATTTGAGCGTGAAGAACTAATAAACATAGTATATAATTAAATTCACACACACCTACATGTAAATTTTTGCCTTTATAAATGTGATTTTTGTAGATCTTTGGCAGTCGTTACGGATAGTCAGAAGCCAGTAAATATGACTCCAGTCTTGCCATGAAGTACCGTGTTACCCCAGTTAATGTGTTGTGGAGGTCTGGTAGGCAGCCGCTCCTCGTAAAATACTGGTATCCATCTAAATCCGGCTTGACTGGAAGCCGACTCCAATATAGTTGGGAAAAGGCTAGGCAGATGATGATAATTGTGATTTTTCATGAAGTAGGCCTCAAACAGTTGTTTTTCAAACTCCTTCACCCACGTAAAAACAGAAAGTTGACCCAAGGGAATATCAACATCATCACAGCCGAAAGACGTCCACTGCTGGCCTCCCCCCAAGCGTCGCCACAACGACCGGTCCTGTGCGTCTTGCATCCATCGGATTCCGACCGATGTACTGGCGAGGGTCGCGTCGCCAGGTCGTCCGTCCACCTTGTGGGAGGCTTTCCCGCGCTGCGTCTTCCGGTACGTGGCCGCCATTCCAGAACTAAACTACTAAACTCGTATAATACTCCCGATATAACTACTCCTGAAATAAAAAACCTATCGTATATGATGTTCTAGGAAGTGAAGAAGTAACAAAGTTACCCACCCACAAACTATCGCCTAAATAATATGATGACCATATGCACAATACTTATGGTTCCATTTCCTACTATTTAATATTCTTATGAATTATTTAATGAACTCATTCTAAGCTATATTAAAGTTTAAACGCCATTTGCAATGTGGAGCAGACGTGATAATAGTAGATTATGATACAAGTGTGTAATGTGCGTCATTATCGTCGCGGTGGTATTAATTACTCAGATACCCGCGAAACGAGACACAATAGTAAAACAATAACAGCGCGGTCTCATAGGACCGGTCGGGGATTCAAACGTTAAGACCCGAGCCATGGCGAGGGTCTTAAGAGAACCAAGTACGATAATGACTAATTGCTCACGTGTGTCATACGACGTTTTTCGACACACTTGCGAAGAAAAAAATATGAAAAATCAGTTTTATTTAGTAGGTACCTATATGAAAAGTTTATTTAGAGAAACAGTTCGTAAATGTGCAGTCAGTAAAGTTATAATTAACTAGTTTTGACGGTATAGCGGTCCCATGACATAGATTTTCTAATTGAAGGCGTACAGCACAAATCATTTTCCTCATAAATAGTTAGTTGTTTTTGTAAAATTTGTATTTAATTTTTAAATATGGCGGCTAAAAAATTGACTAAAAAATTGACGCGCGCATGCGCGAAAAATGGCGGCCATAGACTGGCTACTCTAGCTTTTGGTTTAGAAAAAATAAGAATGAGGTTGCTTATAAATAGAAAATACAAAATTGATGAGAGATTTAATTTATTAAATATGTTAAATTTTAAACAGTTTATTTATACACGAAATTGCATGAAATAAGTAAGAAAAACACTATTTTATGCTATAGAACGCAATAACAAATGTTATTTTTTTTTGTCTTAAAACTCTTTTTGCCAAAAAAAGAGGTTAAACAAAAAGGTTCTAACTACATTACAGCACAAGTGCACAATAGTAATCAAAATGTCACAGTTTGGTAATGAGCCCCTTTATATACCTAAGTACAGTGCAATAATAGCCACTTTATGAGCAAGTGTGTCGAAAATATATTAAATAGAATGCAAAAATATACTATCAACTAACACAATAAGTTATTAAAACACATTCTTCATGCTAATATTATAAAGGCTAAAGTTTGTTATCGTATAATATATGTATGTTTGTTACTTCGTCACGCTCGAACAGCTTACCGGATTTGGATGAAATTTGGCATACGGGTATACCATAGAATGGAATATCCTGGATGTGGTATCATTTTTATCCCGGGAATAAGTTCCCTTTGGATATTATCTATTTTTACGCAAGCTAAGCAGCTGGTAGCAGCAAATTCATACTAATCCATACTAGTATTATAAATGTAAAAGTAACTCTATCGGTTACGCTTTCACGGTTAAACTACTGAACCGATTTTGATGAAATTTGGTACAGAGCAAGCTTGAATTGCGAGGATGACATAGGCTATCTGTGTGTTCTATCGGTCTTCGACTTCAAGTTCGCAATAACCAACATTCACGCGGACGACACCACTGGCAGCAGCTAGTATAAAACAAAATCACGCGAACAGCTGATGAACACAAAACATTAAAATGGTTTAGTGACTTGAAAAGTTAAAGATTATCGCGTTGACCTCTGTCGCAGTGACGTGCTATTGACTTCTCGTCATTTGAATAGCTAAATAAAACTCAGCAGGTTAGACAGCTGATTTTTGTTTTCAATTACAGTTCGTACTATACGGTATTTTGGTGTTTAATTAAGTTAATTTATTTATTTATAAAATACTTAATGCATATTGCTCACAAAAGTACAGAGGCAGACTTAACGCCTTAGGCATTGTAGAGCAGTCAACCAGTGGGTGATGCAAAGAAAAATGGTGGTAGGTGCAATAAAAAAATCTGAAATTGTGAATTCTGTTGGAAGGCCTTTCACAAGGTGGATCGATGACCTAGTGCGGGAATTTGATAGATGCGAGATGCGCAGGACCGGTCTTTGTGGCGACACTTGAGGTAGGCCTTTATCCAGCAGTGGCTGTCTTTCGGCTGAAATGCAGCCACTGATGAATGATGAATCATTTCTATGAAAACACTTATATACTAAACTGTCCGTATGTGTTGGACAGGCCTGTTGATGACCAACGCATTGCGCCATTATTCGCGCGTTGTTCCTCGATAGTTAAGAGTTTCGAGTCAGAGTGACTGATTCGAGTAATCGAGAACTAGCGATTGATTCCGTTGACTCGAAAAAATTAAATCTTCTCGATTATTTTGTAAAACGGTGAGTCAATGGTTGAATCGTCTTTCTTCCAAAACTTCCAAAAAACGCCAATGATTGAATAATGGTATTTCTTCCAAAAAAAAACTCTTTTCTTTCGATTGTTAAATCATCTCGGAATAATCCATCGCTTTTTAGGAGCCTTCGCTCCTCTTGTAGCTGTACAACTCAAGGCACAATACATGCAATACTGACGCAACTGTCAGTCGAGAGCATACATCACGCACTCACGAGTCACGACCGCCCAAGGATCATAGTGCAATCTATCTTGAACTTATGCTTACTCGTACTTATAGGTGGTCACGCGGCGGCAGGCAATTGGCTTCATAAATAATGATGGCTGTAATTTTGTGGTTCTTAGCTTAGAACATTCAAAGGTCTTCAGGTTAGAGGTCTAGGATTCTTCGAATGAATCACAACTAAAAGAACAGGACGTGAGGCTCTTTGGACAAGGACCCACGGTCCCAACTTCCACCTATATTTTTTTTAATAGTTTTCTGGGAAAAAGGCATTAGAATGCAGTTACAAAAAAACTGTATTTAGTTTTATTTATGATCCCAAAATACTTGCTACTGAAAAAAAATTTATAGGTGCACCCCGCAACCTAAAGGAACATGAATTGATGGCTATTGATTATTTGATTTTGAAAGATTTTCATGCAATTATTTTCTGTTTTTAGAACATAATTTTCTAAATATTTGTATAGCTTTATTCATTTAATTTACTATGATAATACGGTATTATCTAATATCTTCTCAGAAATGTCTGTTAGCACAGCAAATTGGGTGCGAAATTAAGTAGATTGCAAATATACTTACTGGGACCGTCGACCGTGTGCAAACCTCTTGTTTGCCAAGTATTATCTTATGGCGAGCCACTATTGCCTTTATTTATTTAAGTCTTATCTAGCATTCATAATTTCTATGCTTTATAAATCCACCAAAAATCGGAGAAGTGGTTAAAATAAAACTATACTACAGTAATGGCGAAACGCGAGACGCACAGGACCGTTTGAGAATGGGGAAACTTGGGGGTGGCCTATATCCAGAATTGGACGCCTTTCGGCTGAAATGATGATGACGATGATAGTAACGGCCTTACGAGTCGAAGGTCGTACGTTCAAATCCAGCGTGCCTTTTTCGGCCGCGTAGGTACTTCGAAGAACTGGAACAATTTGCCTGCTGCGGTCTTCCCGCCAGATTATAGTTTAGGTGTCTGTAAGACTAGAGTAAAAAGGCTCTTAAAAAACTAGTACGCTTCACCATCAATCGTATCACTGCTTACCATCAGTTGGGATCGCAGTCAAGCGATCAATTTAAAAAAAATCGTTTCAGAACTTTCATCGACAAAAAATTGCTTTCTGAAAAAAATAATATTCTTAGACACAGTGATGTTTAAACTTTAACGTTTTTTAGCCGCGGTCGCTTGGCGCATAACGTCATATTTTTTTATCAAGATCAATTACTATTTATGAGATTCAATTGGTGTCATAGTGCACTCCTATTTAAAATCTTATCTATTTTTAACACTACTACTACAATACTATTGTGACGTCTTTACTATTTCTGATAAATATTCAAGACATAACGGATTTGTCGTAGATACATAAAGAGCTACCATCCGGTTTGGCAGACAGTCGAAGTTAAGGGATTTGTCACACTGGATGCGTTCTGCGGCCTGCGGTCCGGTCAACGTTGTCGGTCGGTCCCTCGCCTCCGCCCCGCCGGGCCAACATGCGTTCTTTGGTTGTGCTCGCGCGGTCAGATCGCATTCTATATAAAATATATTAATACCGACAATGCTGTTCATACATGATGCGGGCTGCGTTCGCTTTGACCTGACCGCAGACCGCAGAAGCATCCAGTGTGACAAATCCTTAAGAGGCCTGCGTACACCGTGCGCTATCTCGAGTTGAGACGAAATAAAATACGTTTTTGAGGTTGATGGAATCAATCCAGATAGTATAAACAATTCTTGGACACACTGACTGGAGTAAAGTCATCATCCGCACACTGACAGTTGCTTGCTGTGATAGCAATACAAACTATTGGAAATTTGGGAGATGTTCCGTAATACCAAAAATTATGAATGAAAAATTAATGATTTTCCAATTTCTTTGATTTTTTATAACTTGATGATAATATCTGTGTTCCTACGGAGAGATATCTTAAAATATTGTTCTTTATAATATAGAAAATATCAAATAAAAACATGACATTTTCGCTGTAAAAATGTGCAAAATTAAATTCACTTAAATTTCGTTTGGGGTAAGTATTTCAACAAAAAGACGACGTAGGAACCTAGATAATTATTGTCTGAATCCGAATAACATCATATTATGGTGTAAATATGCTTAAACTGCAAATGATTTTGGTATTACGTTTGTATGGATAATTCTAACGTCGCGCCCGCCTTAATGATGGTCGGCTTCCAGTGTCACGAAATGCAAATACAACTAAATAGATAGATGCAGACTAATATTATAAGGAGGAAAGACTTAATTTTTTGTTTGTTTGTATGTTACGATTTAACTCGAACCCCACTTGACTGACTAAAAATAATAATCTTTCTCCATTAGAAAGCTACATCTTTTTTCTCGTCTTCATTTACTTTCGAATCCGTTGGCAGATGTTAGTATATAATATAGATAAGACACCCGTCAGTTTTACATGAAGCAACTCTCTCTCTCTCTTAGTGAAGCGGGATGAGTATTAGACTTTTGATTTTGACTAACTAAAATACACACATCAAAAGTGTCTAGGGATCAACATATATTTTTGCAATAACTTTTCTCCTGATTGATATTAATTAAAATTTTCTTTAAGGATTCATCAAATAAAGTGTTTTCGTTTGTCACAGTAACGATAAACCAAGTCACCTTTGCATTAATAAAGAAATTTGCCATTTTCCTAATAAAGGGATTTTTGACATTTGAACCACTAACATTAAAGTTCGAAAAAAAGACTGAAATAACAGTTCTCTTTAAAATTTTATTGGGTAACTTAAACAATTAATAATCCGTGTTTCTACCGCGAACACTAACAACACAAGAACATCGGTTTGGCATACTCAAAATGAGTTCATCCAAATCACGATGTGGAATGGCCGCCCATGTTCGTTGCAACAACAAAAAAAGGTCTTCTTGCGACTGGATACCCTCCATATTCGGCAGAGCTCTTCTCTGTAGCATATCCCATGCATGCACAATCGGGTTCAAGTCTGGCTACTGAGCAGGCCAGGGCAGGACATTGATGTTAGCTGCGGCGAGAGTCTGTCTTACAACTCTTGCGGTGTGCGGTCGTGCATTATCATGCATTAACTGAAATAAGGGACCGATTTGCACTTGTAGAGGAACGATGACGTCTGATACAATCGTCTCAGCATAAATTTGAGCGTTGAGGTTGCCTCTGATCCAAATCAACTCAGTTCTTCCGCCGATCCAAATACCCGCCCATACCATGATGGTTCCACCACTATAAGGATGGACTTCCTGGCAGGATTTTAATCGCTGTTGGCGTCCAGGGGTTCTCCAGTGTCGTATACGTCTTGTATCCGGTCTCATACCAAAACGAGACTCATCAGAAAAGCACACGAAACGCCATTGTTCTTCTGCCCAATTTCTGTGTTCAAGAGCCCATTGATATCGAATCCTACGATTGTGCATTGCTATAGGTGGTACCCGTAGCGGTCTTCGGGAATTAAGGTTCACTTCATGCAAGCGGTTTCTGACTGTTTGGTCGCTAATTAAGTTCCCTGAAGAGTGATGAAGCCTCACGGCTAACATCATGGCGGTTATTGTTGGAGCTCTTCGAGTTAAGATTTGAATGTATCGGTCTTGTCTCCGTGTGGTGCAGCGATACCGTCCTCCATGGCGCTCAGCCACGGTACCAGTGCTTCGGTAACGTGTCCAAAGTCGACTGATAACACTCTGACTTGTATTCAGAGCTAAAGTACGTTGCCGGGAACCAGCTTCTATCATTCCCACGGCTCTGAGCATTTCTTCCCTGCTTAAATGACGTCGCCGCTCCATAATAACGTTGGTTTTAATCAGTAGTAGGGAAACAGTAGCACTAATAATGTCTTCAATGCGTTGTATGTTTTTATAGGGAAAATATTGACAGCTGATTTTCATCTTTTACTCGAATTTGATTCACAGTTCCTGATTCAAATTATGAAATGCACCAAAAAGGATCCATATAAATTTATAAAATCATAAATTTATTACAAAGCCACATCTCAATCTCAAGAAATCCCCATAAAAATGCTTGATCCCTAGACACTTTTGATGTGTGTAGTTTGTTATACACTGGTGGTTTTCAGTTACTAAGTTACCATTTCAGTCTTTCAGAACAATCTTCATAACTTAATAACAGGGTAACTACGCAGACTGTATCTGTATGTGCATAAAGTTAATAAATAAATAATTATCATAATGTTATGTAACTAGGATCTTAAGATTCTTACAATGACTAACAACATATATTTCCCTACTTCCAGCCTCAATCCTGGGCCTGGCGCTGATCTCCGGCATCGTAGTGGCGCCCTTCAGTCTGCAGAAGCTGGGGAGGAAGCTCACCAACCAGCTCAGCACGCTGCCGACGCTGGGAGGATGGGCGCTGCTGGCCACAGCGAGAGGACCGGCCGCATTGCTCATCAGCAGATCTCTACAGGTAAACAGTGCCTTAACTAAGTTGGGACCTCCAGGGTCGAGGGTTCCCTTCAATCTCCAGAAGCTGGGGAGGAAACTCACCAACCAGCTCAGCACGCTGCCGACGCTGGGAGGCTGGGCGCTGCTGGCCACAGCGAGAGGACCTGCCGCCTTGCTCATCAGCAGAACTTTACAGGTAAACCAATCAGATTATAATTTGGGTGTCTTAAAGGTGAGAGTGAATAGGCTCTTAATAAACTAGAGCGCCTCACTATCAACGACTGCATCACTGCTTACCATCAGGTGGGATCGCGGTCAAACACGGCTTTATAGCAATTTAAAAAAAACATCTCCCGCTTAGGCGCGATATACAGTGGTCTATTAGAAAACACTAAATCGGTTACGCACCCAGGTACGAGTAGACCGCTGCAAACACAATTTGGGCGAGATGGGGTTGTTTAGACCGCGTGAGTGCGGTGCTCCTGTTCACACACACTACACCTTGGAGGATTTAACGAATGCCACCGATTCTGCTGCTATTAATGTAGCCACTTACTGAGCCCAAAAACGAGTTTACCATTGAATCGAAAAGAAGAAGAATAAAACCGTAACTAAGGCGGGACCAAAACTGTATTTGAAGTAGCGAAAATTTCTCCCACTAAAATTTAAATAAAATAGGTTGCAATACTACTTCCATCATGGCAACTAATTGGCAGTAAAAATCTGATACTATCTACAGTTTCATTTTTCCCACCTTCAAGGAAAAGAACAGATTAATCTATATGCCATAATATTAAATTAGAGTTAAATTGCTTAATATTTAACAGCCTAAGGCTAGATTATTGACAGTCTTTTTAAATAAGAAAAATTGTTCTTAAGTTTTATGCACACCAACGAAATCCTAGTAAACCAATCTTTCCTCTTTTAATACTATTCATAAATCTATATTTACATAAAACTCTTAGGGCCTGTTTCACAATGTTCGAGTAGGCACTACTCACTGAATAAATTCAAAAATTTGACAGAATTTGTATGAAATTATCTGTCAAGTAAGATACTCGAAACTTAATCATAGGTGGTGAAATGGGCCCTTAATCTCATATTAACTACATTCCAATATTATCAAAGTTTTATTAACAGGCCGTCGACCTATATTGCCAATATTCGCAACAAATAGTCATAATTTAGCGTACTACCAATAAAACGAAACAATTGCTACTGATAAATTTGAGTACATTTAGATGAGCAACTGGAAACAAATTGACCCAGATTTATGAAGACCAACCAAAGGCTATCGGTTCATTGCAATCACATGTTTTCAATGATAAAGTTTTGTGATCAATTCTTGATAAAGACGTCTTCTCGTCTCGTCAAAAATCTAATAATGTTGCTTTTAAACTAAGGTAAATTAAATAGAAGCTTGACTAAGCAAACATAGATGACCTTTGTCCAACCAACACTAGGTACGAATTGTACATCAACGTATGATTTTCTGTGTGGTACGGCTTAAATTGATTCATTTTTGAGTCGGGGACTCGAGGTGCCCCAATTCAAGGAAAGAATAGCGAGATTGATCAATTGCCTGAAGTTAATCAAAAGAACCACCTTTTCTCCTACCTACTTTTAAGAGATACAATTACTTATACTGCTTTCCCAAATTCCAGGGTTTCGGCATGGGCATCCAAGCAGCGGCTGCACCAGTCTCCATCGCAGAGTACTCCGCGCCCAAGCACCGCGGCGCCTTCCTCGCCACCATCGCGTTCTCTTTCGCCACCGGCATGCTGCTCGCGCACGTCTTCGGCACCCTGCTGTACTGGCGAGCAGCTGGCTTGGCCTGCGGCAGCGTCTACGTCATATCCCTGCTCCTCATCACACTGTCTCCAGAAACACCACCTTACCTCGCCTCCAGAGGCATGACTGAGCAATGCAGGAAATCCTTCCGCTGGTTTAGAGGATACGACCCTAGTTCAGAAAAAGAATTGGAGATTCTCTTAAACAGCCAGAAGAAAGTTACAGGAACCAGACGGGGCTCCAGATGGCAAGGATACAGACAAATAGTCAGGAAACCAGAGTTCTATAAACCGACTATAATTATGATGTTCATGTTCGTGCTTTTCCAAATATCTGGGATGACGGTAGTCCCGTCTTACACTGTCCCGATGATGGAGGAAGTCAGTGCTGGAACCATTGACTCCAACGTGAGCATGCTGATGGTGGACATGGTCAGGTTCGTGACTGCTGTCCTGTCCTGCTTTGTGGTCAACAGACTAAACAGAAGAACAGTTCTCTTCCTTGGAATCAACATTAGCGTCGTATCTCTACTCGTCGCTGCTCTACTCCTCTACTTAAGAGACTTCGGCTTTATCCCTGATGAATACAAATGGACTCCTGTCATACCAACCTTGGTATACATCTTCGGAAAGACTTTAGGCATCCTACCAATCCCCTGGGCTATCGCTGGAGAAGTCTTTCCTCTAGAATACAGGAGCTTAGGAAGTGGAATTTCTGGCATGTTCTTGTCACTCATGTTCTTCGTTGTGGTGAAGACAGCACCATTTTCCTTCGAGCAGATCGGAGTAAGTGGTACCTTCTGCGTCTATGGAGTTTGCATAGCAGTTTGCGGAATTTTCTTGTACTACTTACTCCCAGAAACAAAAGGAAAGACGCTATATGAGATAGAATGTCATTTCAAAGGGATTAAAGGAGATATAGGCCAGGTCGAGCTGAATGAAGGGGAGAAGATGTTGGAGCTGAAGAAGGTGGAGTGTGGATGAAGAGGGACGGGAGACCACAGGATGTGCTTTACTGCTGCGGCGCAGGGGAGGGGGAGAGGCTTAGTTTAACACGTTCAGTGCTCCAGCGCTGGAATATGAAGAGGAGGGCATAATCTGGTTCAGTTGGCATATACAATCACTTTAATGCCTACCATACATGGGGAGATCTTATGCGAGAAATTATACGAAAGGAAAGGGATTATATGATTGTGCCACGGACAATGTCCCGCTATTATTTACTCACAAAATATGAGAATAGAATATGAATACGGGTTGTGGCAAAACCAAGTAATATGAAATAAGGAGAGGAATAAAAACGAGCATAGACTGTAAACAACACAGCAGGTCATTATGTATTTCCATGGATTCGCTTCGAAAAGAAAACCTGGGGCTCTGGAACGCAAGGCAAAGAAGGGACCGGAGTGGGTTTTAGTCAGTAAAAATCTGACACGCCCTCCCGCTAAGCCCAAGAACAGGAGAAGTCATTGGATGATTTCTCACCTAAAACAGAACGGTCATAAGGTATTTGTTCAAGTACTGGGGCTCAAATAATGAAGTGGATAACAAGGGAGATCTCATCATGTATGGTAGCTTTTCTATACTAATATTATAAAGAGGAAAGATTTGTACCTATATTTGTATGTTTGTAATGAATAGGCTCAAAAAGTACTGGGCCGATTTAAAAAATTCTTTCACCAATAGAATGCTACGTTCTTCCAATTTGACATAGGATACATTTCATTTTGAAAAAAATTAGTGATCCTTGGTAAAATTTGAACAATGTAACCGAAGGTGTAGAAAAATGACACTAAAAAAAGTGTTTTATATCCAAATTTCCAAAAATAAATAATTGTCTACCCCGTGCGAAGCCGGGACGGGCTGCTAGTATTGTATATTTATATCGATGCTGAAGAATGACAAATAAACCTGGAGCATCCAATAAATTAAAAACCTTATTGGTTTAACGAAACGAGTACTAAAAGCCTTCCAAGAGTACTGAAAGTGTTAAAACATAGTTATGAGAGAAAATAAACTGATTTGAAGTAATAATAGTTTTATTCACTTATCTGAGATTGAATTACACAATTCATAAATAACATAAAATTAACTTAATAACTAAGATAGCCGATTCAAATTCTTACTGAGTAATAAATACACTGAAAATTGTTCCTAAAATCGTTTACAGACAACGCTCTCAAGTTCCTCAATACATAATAACAGAACTGACTCTTCTCATTGTCAACTCTCTATTCGCCTTATTAAGAGGCTCAGCACTCTTTGCATCACCAGGACCTACTCCTCGGAAGCTATCCTCAATTTCCTGCAAAGTCCTATCCTTCGTCTCAGGCAACATCAACCAGACTACAGACATACACAATGTAACTACACCAGCATACAAATAATACGTACATGATAAGCCTATAGAATTCGTTAACATTGGGAAACATTTTAAGGCAACAAAGAAATTCAATGACAAACCTAAGATACTGATACCACTGCCTAAACCACGGTATTCTAGTGGGAAGATTTCCCCTGAAACTGCGAATGGAATTGAAGAGATACCGACGGTTAAAGAGAACATGTAAATTCCTATCAAGGCTATAGGTAACCATTGGCCTTCGAATGGCAATTTGTTATTTTGCTTCGCGTAGACGTAAAGTCCTTTGGCGATATACGAGAGGATGCATATCAACCCAGTGCTGAAGAGCAGAGTTCTTCTCTTCATCGTCTTCATCAGGTAAACAGCCAGGATGTTGCAGATAAGTCTCTCAATGTCCAAAGCCACCATTATGACTTTAGCATTCGCTTCAGGTCCTACAACCTGACTTATTATGTCTGTAGCGTAAGAACTGATCACATTTATACCAGCGAATTGGAACATGACATATAGGAACACCATTATAGTAATAGGCTTATAAAATTCTGGCTTTTTCATCGTCAGCCTTAAATATCTGAAGTATCTACTGATTTTAGCCCCCGCTGATAACTTCTGATCTATCACACTAGATTTTCTCGCCATTTTTTGGGCAGCAATCATTTTTTCTAATTCATCTAGTTGTTGATCGCCGTCCCCTCGAAGCCAAATGAAGACCTTTCTTGCATCTTCAATCCTTCCTTTTGAGATCAGCCAGGATGGTGATTCAGGGTTGTAAATGATGAGGCAGAGAGATGTGAAGGTTATGAAGGAGCATATCAATGCGCTTTGTTCCCAACTGAAGTAAGTGCCCAAGGAGTGACAGAATAGCACTCCTATAGTTAAAGACAATGATACGCAAGTCAGGAAGGCTCCTCTGTTCACTGGGTCAGTCATTTCACCAATAATAATGGATCCTAGAGGTCCCAGCATGCCCATAGCAATGCCCTGAATGAACCTGGCTGCGATGAGACCAGCAACGTTCTTCACCACGAGGAGGAGGAACCAGCCCAGAAGAACCGGCAGGATGGTCAGCAGATGGGACCTCTTCCTGCCGAGGATGTCCATGAGAGGTGTGATGATGATGTTACCGGTGATTAACGCGAAGCCGATGATTGAAGCTGAAATACGAGAAAAGAACTGTTTTATCTCCGAACTTAGAAGTAGATACTTTAAAAGTATCAGCTAATTTCCTACTTTCAGCAAATTGTCAATAGTGACATCTAACGCTACTCCGAGATATTATTTTAACTCAAGATAAGAACACTAGAAGGCGTTAATTTCAATATACAACTAAAACATGCAATGGGCAGTACAAATCACGGGTACAAATCCACTAGGATATTAGTGTCCTGTGTATCCTGTTGATAACATTGACTTTCTGTACTCAAAAGTAACTAGTACTCAACTATCATCGATTCTTTCATCATGATTATTATTTATTGTGTGTACCTATCATCGATTCTTTCATCATGATTATTATTTATTGTGTGTACCTATCATCGATTCTTTCATCATGATTATTATTTATTGTGTGTACCTATCATCGATTCTTTCATCATGATTATTATTTATTGTGTGTACCTATCATCGATTCTTTCATCATGATTATTATTTATTGTGTGTACCTATCATCGATTCTTTCATCATGATTAGTAATCAATATAGGGTTAATAAGCGTGGCGGTTTTCACTGACAAAAAGAATAACAAGTCATCGCTCCACCTTCTGGAAGGCTTTCCAGCGCTGCGTCTTCCGGTACGTGACCTTCACTCCTGAGTGTATAAGGAATTGTTTGAGCGGTCCTATGTCTAGTAAACTATCAGACCTCCCGACGATAGATTGACAACTGGACGTAGTTATGCAAACAAGAACCATCTCACAACTTGAGTGATAATGAACCATGCTGCATAAGTCCGTTTTTCTAATAAAAATTGGCTCAAACACGGGTTGATACCTTAAACAGTTCCTTTTTTATGCTTTGTGTCTTACTTTATCGGCCAGGATTTTTTCTGAGGCGCTGTTATACACGATACACAGTCTATCTAAAAACATAACTCAGTTTCACTCAAGTTGTGGGATGGTTCTTGTTTGCATAACTACGTCCAACTTTGGTGGGAAATGCTATCCGTCGGCAGGTAAGCAAGTAACATACGGGTAAGTCCTTAAACTCCGAACAGTCCTCAAGGGACGGGCAGTAGTGTCCTTTAAACTTTCGTTGACTCTCAAGCCGCCTACCAAGGCGTGGGAATTATTGCAAACCGGGAGGGGTTTGCAATAATTCCCCAGGGAGGGAGACCTTTGTTCAGCTATAGACGTGTTCCAGTTAATGATGATGAAGTAAGGTAAATAGAGATAGATTAGTTTATCTTTAGAAGCCGCAACCGTAGACAGACAGCTTATTGAAGACGGGCGTAAATGCTCACCTATCCATGACTCCTCGCTGGAGGTGGCGTGGATGTGCGACTCCGGCAGGCGCAGGCTGGGGATGAGGATGGCCGAGAAGCCGATGACGCAGCCGTGCGCGATGATGTTCGTCGACACGCTCGCCGTCACGAACGCCTGGAAACATTGGGATGGAACTGTTAGTTTGGTAATTAAGAAGTCTATAGGTACGGATATTTACACCAAAGGCCCTGCTAGGAACTTTTAAAGCGATCCAATTTACGGCGTAGTTACTCAGATACCCGCGAAACGAGACACAATAGTAAAACAATAACAGCGCGGTCTCATAGGACCGGTTGGGGATTCAAACGTTAAACGGATGGGTGTATAGCTTCGTCCCTCGTTCTCGCCCGCACGACTGTCATTTTAACGCGTCATGGTAAGGCCCCAGGGGTGGGCAACTTGATTCGATCCACAATCTATTGTTGACTAACTATTATTAAAATCAATGTAACAATAACAATAAAAGAGCGAGCGAGCTCAAAATTTTTTGCACAATTTTTTTACTTCAATAAGGTTCATTTAATCGCCTCGTCGTTTGAATAGGCTTTTAATAAACTAGTGAGAGCGCCCCTCTGCTTTGCTACTGATTGCGTCACTGCTTACTATCAGGACGGATCGCAGTCAAGCACTAGTTTATATCAATTTAAAAAAATACATGTGGGAAACGGAACGCAAATGAAAGAAAGAGACAGAGTGCTAAGTATGAGTGAAAGGCGGGATGACGGGAGGTAGGAACGGTCGCCATTATGAAAATGAGCTGTGTGCCGTTAAGACGAAAAGACGAAAATAAAGACGTAAAATAATACTGAAGACTACTATTTCATTCCAAGGACCCTATATCCCACAATTTTGGGGGCTCGTCCGGGATATAGGGAAGAAGACGCTACGATTGACGACGGATTTACTACGAATCGAAGATTTTTCTCTCCGCACAACCAAAGAAAAGACGTTGGCAACCATCTTTTGTTTTACAATTTACGACTGCTACGACGAAGACTAAAGACTGCAAAATGCCGAAAACCACTGAAGACGTGTCACCAAAAGGTGTACAATATGCTGATGACTTTATAACCCATTTTTCGGGCCAAGACCATGCCTACCCAGTGAGCCGTTGGATTCAAGACATTGAAGATAATGCGGAAATATTTGGATGGACGGAGCTCCAACAGCTTGTGATTGCGCGTAGATCATTGACGGGAACAGCGGCGCTATGGCTACGAAGCGAAAAACCGTTCAAAACGTGGGCCGAATTGAAGCAAGCCATTAGCAAGGAGTTTCCCGATACGCTTGACCAGAAGACGATTCATGAAATTATGAGTGCACGTAAGAAAAAGTCTGACGAAAGTTGTATGGATTACGTGCTTATAATGAAAGAACTCG
This sequence comes from Mythimna separata, assembly GCA_030763345.1. Classification (NCBI taxonomy): domain Eukaryota; kingdom Metazoa; phylum Arthropoda; class Insecta; order Lepidoptera; family Noctuidae; genus Mythimna; species Mythimna separata. The sequence continues at coordinate 14,003,209 of CM061192.1, forward strand.
GAAAAAGGGGTAAGATTCCCGATTACGTTGCGATCAAGTACATTGTCGATGGCATTCAAGACTTAGAGACGAATAAAATTTTACTGTATGGTATTACGAGCTACAGTGAACTAAAGAAAAAGAGCTAAAGAACAAATATTAAAAATTCAGGAAGAAAATACAAGAACGTATAATAAGAAAAGAAAAGAAAGTACTAAGTATGAAGTTGGTGAACGAGTAGCAATACAAAGGACACAATTTGGTCCAGGACTCAAACTAAAGCCAAAGTACCTAGGCCCATATAAGATCACTAAGGTTAAGCGAAACGATCGCTATGACGTGGAAAAGGATGATGTCACATCTGAAGGTCCCTTAAGGACTACTTGCTCTGCTGATGGGATGAAGAGGTGGCCTGACAATGATGAAGATATTGAGTAAGTATGCTTAGTTTGTGATGAAGTATGGACGTAGGACTGAGTGATGAATGTTTGTTTTCCCTTTTATTAGTTTTTAAGATTTTATGTGTTTTGTTTTGCAAATGGAAATTGAAGTTCAGTTTATAAACTGATTAATATTGTAAGCTAACTTTCTACTGTTTTGTTTTGAAATAGTATTTAAGTTGATAACATGTTTTATAAAGTTAACCCTTGTATTGTGTTCAGTTACATGTCTATGGTGGTACGACCTTTAGTTAAGAACTGTGTAGAACAGGAATTTCATTTATTTTGCTGTTAAGTTTATGATTAGTTTAATAGTGGATTTAAGTAGTGATAAATGTAAGCGTGTAATGATGATGAATGAGGACATGAGGAGGTAAGGTAAGAATGAAATGAGGAATGAAAGTCAGCTTAGCATGTCTGGGGACAGACATGAATGTCGGATGGCCGAATGTGGGAAACGGAACGCAAATGAAAGAAAGAGACAGAGTGCTAAGTATGAGTGAAAGGCGGGATGACGGGAGGTAGGAACGGTCGCCATTATGAAAATGAGCTGTGTGCCGTTAAGACGAAAAGACGAAAATAAAGACGTAAAATAATACTGAAGACTACTATTTCATTCCAAGGACCCTATATCCCACATACATATCATCAAATGTGCTCCGCAATGCAAGTAGTCTTAGACTTATATTTACTATACTAAACAGGACACCAATCCTGTGTTTTATGAGTCCACAGCCCGTTCAATTCATGTTACTAAAAGAGTTGTACGAGTATAAGTATGAGTTTACATGTAGACGGATGGAGAGGAAGAGGAAGGCCAAAGAAAAGATGGATGGATTGTGTGAGGAGTGATATGACAGAAAAGGCAGTTAGTGATAATGTGACGGGGGATAGGACCAAATGGAAGAAAAAAACGTGTTGCACCGACCCCAGGTAAAAGCAGGAAGAAGAAGACTGTGGACTAGTCGCACTATAAGTGTGCCTACAGCATTATGCTGAGCGTTCGGCCGTTTTGCACAGACGTGGCGCATATTTCTTGCGGTTTTTTTTTAATGTTTGTAATTTAGCCACTGTTCCTTGCAAATAAAGAGGTTTTCTTTCTTTTTTTTTTCTCTCTAAGAAGCTCGTCAAATCAGTAGATAAACCTTAAAAATATTCTAGGGTAAGGACGAACACATGTTTGCATTGTTACCTATTATAATATAAGCTAGATTAACAATGTAAATAAACTGAAAGTGATTGGCATTACTCGAGTGCTCTACAAATACCTTTCGAGATAAGCCTAGTAACTAGCTAAAGCGGGAACTACGTTGTACCGACGCACACGTGGGCCGCGTGTGTGTAGAACCACGTCGCGTGGCGTGGATCTAATGTGGCTCTACAAGTCTCATCATCATCTGCCTAGACTTTTTCCCAACTGTATTGGGGTCGGCTTCCAGTCAAGCCGAATTTAGCTGAATACCAGTATTTTACGAGGAGCGGTAGCAATTCTCAGCGGCACTAATCTGACTCCAGTCTTGCCATGAAGTACCGTGTTACCCCAGTTAATGGGTTGTGGAGGTCTGGTAGGCAGCCGCTCCTCGTAAAATACTGGTATTCAGCTAAATCCGGCTTGACTGGAAGCCGACCCCAATATATTTGGGAAAAGGCTAGGTAGATGATGAGCGTGCGTAGCGTAGCGTCGCTTCGCATGTCGTTGCAGTGTAATAGGTACATCAATATCGCACACGCTATTTCGCTACTTGTACGAGTACTATAACTTGTTACTGTGGTGAAAGGGACTTTACTTACAAAACATTTTTCAACATTCTTTGATTAATTAACCTTAACCGACTTTACAAAGGTGAAGTGCTGTTTCACTACAAGTGCATATTGATAAGATATCACGGATTTACAATATTATTTATAACATCTTAAATACATTGTTAGATTATACTTACTAAAATAGGTATTGATTACAAAACCGCTGTTTAATTTTTTAATTACGATCTTTAGATTAGATACTTTGTAATAAAATTATTTGATAATTAAGACATAGTGTGTAGTATGTGTAGGTGGGCCAACACGTGTTTACATTACTAAAAATTCTTAGCACTAGCATTATCGGCCTTGTAATGTTCCCAGAGCTGGGATTCAGGCCTCCTCTCTAGGAGAGGGAGAGGGCAGAAATCGGGCGGGCCCAGTGCGGATTGGTGGATGTCACATGTCTTAAAATTTTTGGTTATAGGACATGCCGGTTTTCTCACGATGTTTTCCTTCACCATTTTGAAAGTTGTGGTGATGAAATAAATTATACAAAGTAATGCGCCTGGCTGGGTTTGAACCCGCGACCTGCAACTTGTAAGTTTGGGCAGTTTTACCATTGGGCCACCACTGCTTTCAGCTAAAAGTTTCATTATAATTATTACCAAGGGTATAATACTTTCGTAAAAATATATATGTAATCATTTTCAGTGCACGCTACAAACTTATACTCGTAGACTTTCTGTATAGGGTTCTGGAAGACTAACAAGATAGTATTTTAAATTAACCATCATCCGTTTTTCAGCAGCGCGGATATCGTTCGATCTAACAGGTCTTTCAAAAACATCGGGATATGTAGAGTATTTTTCGAATCAATTATACTTTTGCGAAATATTAAAGTATCGACTTTTGTTGAATTCAAATGTCTTTTTATTATACAAGTCATTATTCCGCACTGATTGAAAGTTATCAAGCATATTAATTGATTTGATTCGACTAATGCTGACAGAGTGGTACTAACTGATTGATAAAATAAGATAGTCATCACACACTGCTGGACGCAAATCACTTTATTTTACTTGATAGGGATTTACCGTCTGTACCTAAATACTAGGGGTGATCCAAAAGTAATGATAATCAATACGAAATAAGGATATTTTAACTATAAAAAAAATATATTTATCTATATAGTCTCTTAGCAAATCAATACATTTAGTCCATTTTTTTTTAAATTCACAATTCCCTTTGAAAAAAAATCTTTGGCTTAGTCATCCAAAAACGCCTCTACAGTAGTCATCACCTCGCTATTATTGTCATTTTTTTTTGCCTCAGTGATGTTTCTTGAGCCGAAAAAAGAGGTATAAGTCACTGGGTGCCAGGTCTGGCGGATAGGGTGGGTTTTCAAGCAATTCGAATCCCATTTCTTGAATGGCAGCCATCGCAACGGCGGCTTGCGAGCCGGTGCGTTGTTTTGGTGAAAAAACACTCTAACTCGGAGTTTGCGACGTTTTTTTTCTTTGATGACCTGCCGCAATCTTTTTTTTTGGTCTGCATAGTAAGAGTCCATAATAGTGGCTCCTTTTTCCAAGTATTCCACTATTATAATTCCTTCAGCATCCCATAAAACGGACGCCATAACCTTTCCTGCCGAACTTGACTCATTGAATTTCTTCAGCGACGGGAAGAGGCTCGTTTCCAAGTCTTAGACTCTTGTTTCATTTCTGGATCAAAATAGTAGATCCAGGTCTTATCCATAGTCACGAAACGAGACAAAAAAAAATCCTGATCCGTCTGGAACTTTTCGAGATTCGCCCTCGAAATGTCGACACGTTTTGATTTGTGCTCGTCGGTTAACATTCTCGGCACCCAACTTTTAGAGACCTTTTTCATATGCAGTTTGTTCGCAATGATTCTTTGAACACTTGTCATATGACATCCCTATGATCTCAGCTACATGCTTTATGGTCAATCTTTGACCTGCAAATTCTATATCTTCGACTTTTTTTACTTTTTCTGCAGTGTGGGACGTGGGTGGGCGTCCCTCGCCATGTTCATCTTCTGTGGATGTTCTACCCAGCTTGGACTCCTTTGACCAGCGCGCAACTGTGGAATATGAAGGAGCAGAGTCCCCTTATGTTTTCACTATGTCATTTTGTATGTCTTTGATAGATTTTTTTTTCAAACAGAGGTACTTAATGACAGCTCCGATTTAATTTTTCTCCATTTTGATTTTTACTCTCCGACTGTTCGTATTCAAATGAATATAACTCCCTGTAATCGTGGCCTATTTTTATGATTTTTTTATGATGAAGTACTGGATATATGTGGAAACTAAAAAAAAATATTTCATATTTTTACGTGCCCTACAAATGTCCGATTATCATTACTTTTGGATCACCCCTCGTACTTACAGAAAGCCTTTTACAATTTAGCATAGCATAATAAATAAGCCTTATAATGTCTCCACTGCTGGGACTAAAGCCTCTCTTCTTGGAGAGGGAATGGGCCGTAATCCACCACGCGGATATAGTGCTGATTACGATATGCCAACTAAAAAATACCGTAATTTCTAAAGATTTAGGCAATAGGTAACTGTGAGGTAGTTGTGCAAAATGTTTAGCCGAAAGATCTTCACGAGGTTCCTGCATCTGAACCTGCATCGAGGAGGAAGAATAGCCCGGATGTCACCACTGTGTGGACCGCCCGGAGGACACGGTGGTGAGCCCCGCTTGGGCAGAGTACCGCCAGGTCCGCATGGGGACGATCGGCGACGGCGAACTCTCGCCCATGGCCTTAGACTACCAGCTATGTTGAGGAGCGTGGAACAATAGCAAAGATCTCTCAAACTTTGGTAACATGAAAAGTTTTCATCGCACCTTGCTATTCTTCAAATAAAATGACGTAGCCCATTTACTAGATTATTGAAATGGTTTACCTAAACATCATTTTCAAATCATTTTAGATAGGTATGCACACAATAACTTTTAACACATCTAGTACCTAGGATTATTAAAAATTGTTAAGTAACTTTCTTCACCACATTACTTTATGAAGCCATTAGTGAAGGTGACTAAATTCTTAGAATGATTTGTATGTATAGGTTATGAATATACCCAAGTAACCCATATACACATATAGACGCTGTACGGTAAGTCTTTCAGAAAACTTCAAAGCAACTACACTACGCTTGACAACTAAAAAAAACGTGCATTAATTACGTGCAAATCAATAATTCGATCGTTAACAGATAAGTCCAGAAAATTACGCATTTACGCCGCGATACCTTGGGACAAGGCTGATAACGCGGTACACGGCGATGCCATCTTATCACCACATCTATTAATTCTGATTCATGATACTGCTTCATGAACACACACGATTTTGGGCTGATTGTCAGTTTGTTACTACGTCTTGTTTTAAAACAAAAAAAAATCGTGTGTTTCATGAAAGACCTCCGCTATTGAAAATAAGCCTCATCGAAATGTCAAAACATCGATCAGTCGTTTTGCTTCTCATATGCAACCTTTTTTAGGGCTACATACCTCAAAAGGAAATCCGGGCAAGTGCAAGTCGGACTCATGCACTGAGGGTTCCGTATCAACTTACGTATGAAAAGTTTCAGTTCAGTTCAATTCTCGAATCGAGTCTTGAAGATGTTTCGACTCAAGGCGGTTTTTTTTAAGAAATGACTAGATTGCCTCCAGGTGACAACCAAGAATTAAATTGGCAGGCTCTAGGACTGATGACGATGATGATGGGTTAACAATCCATGCCGTAATGTATGTATCCATCTTATCTCCACATCTATTAATTCTGATTCATGATACTGCTTCATGAACACACACGATTTTGTGCTGATTGTCAGTTACTACGTCTTGTTTCAAACCAAGCCTGATAAAAATCAGTTTCAGACTCGAAACATGATGACGGAATTATTTTGTTCATGGACTACCTACCTACCTAGGGGACTTTAAGTCAATAGAAAATAGGTTACTTCTAAGCAAACATCGTCTCTTCTGTTCCATCGTCGGCAACAACGTCGCCTAACATCAAGTGAGATTATCAAGAGAACACGGCGTTCCTCCGCCAAAGCATGGCACAACTCCCCTGTATGCTCCACCGTGTCCTCAGGGCGATCCGCACAATGGCAGCGGGTAGCTAGGACGACCTCGAGTTAGGGGATGCAGCAATCTTCGCTTGGTAGCTGGTTGAGGGTGTAGTATTTATTTAGGATTCAATTTTAGCCTGAATACCTGTTAAATTTTTCATTTAAACGTTCTTAACTTGACCTATCACATACCCACAAAACGAGACACAATAATAAAACAATAACAGCGCGGTCTCATAGGACCGGTCGGGGATTCATGAATTAAAGTTTGACTGGCCTGTTGGTCTAGTGGTTAGTGACCCTGACTGCTATGCCGGAGGTCGTGGGTTCGATTCCCACCCAGGACAAATGTTTGTGTGATGAGCCAGATCATTTGTTCTGTGTCTGGGTGTAATTTATCTATAATATGTATGTATTTAGAAGTATATAAGTATGTTTATCAGTTGTCTAGTACCCATAACACAAGCTCTGCTTAACTTGGGACTAGATGGTGTTGTGTGAAAACAAGTAGTGGAATTGGCAACATTATTCAGCCGCAATTGTAGGAAAAAAAATAATTGTGAACTGTCAAGACATGATTCTCTTACTAGTAAAAAAAAAAGTAGATACTCATTTCAGAAACCTGCTCAAAGACGTACCTACATAGCTGTATAGCCTATAATATAGCATAGCAACGTTGATTCAAACTCCAAATAGGAAACGATCACACAGTTTACGTAAACAGTCCAAGACCAAAGTAACCTAAACAGTTCACGATAATTGACAAAATAGTGCTAACATCTGACAAATAAACATAACCATTTATATTTTACTAGCTGCGCCCCGCGGTTTCACCCGCGTAAGTTTCGATTCCGTGGAAATATCGGGATAAAAAGTAATAGCTGTTGACCGATTGCGATGAAACTTGATGGGTAAGTACATAGATGTTACCTTTTTAGGTGACAGTTGTGGGTAAAAAGGGTAAAAAAGAAAGAAAATAAAAATTTAATGTAAATACCTATAAAGAATCATTGCAAGGCTTCTCTGTAAACTATATTAGACGTGCTATTCGTCTGAAGCAAAATATATTGATTTTCCGGAGATCCCACGCGAGACAGGCTAACGTATAGTTGCCCATGAGAGAAGCACTCTTTTCTTAAGTCGATGCCGACCAGTGAAAATGTTTGTCCTGGGACTTATTAATTGTTATAGCAAATGATACTTTAACCGGGAAGTGAAGCCTCTTAAATGATATTGGCAAATCTGTCGGTATCATTGGAATACGCGGAATGTGTGCGAGCTGTCCGGCTGCGGGCCCGGTGATGATGGTGGCTACAATGATGTTGTCTCGAACCACGCGTGGAACCACAGAACAGTTGTATATGTTCTGTGCGTGGAACGGTTCGCGTATTGCATTTTTATACTTGTTATAACTTCGAAATTAAATGTCCGATTCGAATGAATTAAATAGTACATTACGATATTAGTGCGTAATGATGGTTATAACATGCGAGGCGGAATTTCAGCCCGAGCCAAAGGCGAGGGCGTAACTGAGCCGAGCATGTTATAACCAATACGCACGTATATCGTACGACGTTTTTTAACACATTTGCGAGGAAACAGAAAAAAAAATTTAACATCTTAGTGTTTGGCGCCAAAGAAATCGAACGCAAATATTGTTTGGTAAAATGACAAAAATTACAAAAAATGACGAAAATGACTAAAAATGACTGAAATGACAAAGAGTGACAAAAAATGACAAAAATTGAGAAAAGTAACAAAAAAGTTACAAATATCACAAAAAATGACTAAAAACCACAAATAATCACAAAAAATGTCAAAAATGACAATAAATAACAAAAAGTTACAAAAAATGACAAAAAAAGACAAAAAAAGACAAAAAGTAACAAAAAACGTCAAAGTGACAAAAAATGACAAAACATGACAGAAAATCACATAAAATGACAAAAAGTGACAAAAAGTAACAAAAAATGACAGAAAATCACAAAAAGTGACAAAAATGACACAAAGTAACACAAAGTGACAAAAAGTGACTGAAATGATAATAAATCACAAAAAGTGACAAAAAATGACAAAAAACGTCAAAGTGACAAAAAGTGACAGAAAATGACAAAACATAACAGAAAATCACATAAAATGACAAAAAGTGACAAAAATGAAAAAAGGTAACAAAAAATGACAGAAAATCACAATAAATCACAAAAAGTGACAAAAATGACACAAAGTAACAAAAAGTGACAAAAAGTGACTGAAATGATAATAAATCACAAAAAGTGACAAAAAATGACAAAAATGACAAAAAATGACAAAAAATGACAAAAAATGACAAAAAATGACAAAAAATGACAAAAAATGACAAAAAATGACAAAAAATGACAAAAAATGACAAAAAATGACAAAAAATGACAAAAAATGACAAAAAATGACAAAAAATGACAAAAATGTCAATAAATGACAGAAAAACACAAAAGGTGACAAAAAAACACGAAAGGTGACAAAAAATGTCTAAAATGACAATAAATCACAAAAAGTGACAAAAATGACAAAAAATGACAAAAAGTGACAAAAAATTACAAATATCACAAAAAATGTCTAAAAATGACTAAAAACCACAAATAATCACAAAAAATGACAAAAAGTGACAAAAAGTTACAAACAGTGTCAAAAAGTGACAAAAAGTGACAAAATGTGACAAAAAGTGACAAAAATGACAAAAAATAACAAAAAGTTACAAAAAATGCCAATAAAAGACAAAAAGTGACAAAAAATGACAAAAAATGATAAAACATGACAAATGATAAAATGATGAGGCTATTCAAATTTCGAAATAATCGCCGCGCACGAAATGGCAAATAATGCTGTTATGGAATTTGTATGGACTATAACTTAACTATTTGCTTTGGTATAACACACGCGTTTTTTATGACCCGCTTTACATATCTAAAACCGGTGGAATTACATCAGCTTTACGAGCAACTGTGTTAAAAAAGTATTTTACTGCTACATAAATGCCCTTGATTATAAAACTATTTATTTGAATAAGAATTAATACTACGATACGAATGTAACCAACTTTTGTTTCTACCGGCGATTTAATTAAATTTTAGAACACAAAAGCTGCTATTGTGACTTAACTATGGTAGTTAGATATATTCCATCGCGGACTTTTATGTAGGTAATAATGAGTACTTTAATCATGTAGTACATAATTTTTATGTATCATGAATAGTTTTCTCAGCGCACGCCAAATAATGAATTTCATAGGCAAAATTTTGCTACTCTGGGATTCATTATTGCAATTTTCTTATGGATCTCTAATTTTTTTTAACATAAATTATAGCCTATGTTACTTCCTGACAATTTAGCTTTCTATTGGTGAAAAAACGGTTGAAATCGGTCCAGTAGTTTCGGAGCCTATTCGGTACAAACAAACAAACAAACAAACAAACAAAAAAATCTTTCCTCTTTATAATATTAGTATAGATAAACGTGGTTATATTTACGTGGTTTCTATATAATTTTCAGCAAAGCGTCCGCAAATGTGTGGGAAAGGACATCGTCACAACTAGGGTTGCCAGATCTTCAAACCCAAAAGCCGGACAAACCAGCCAGTTTTGCCGGTCATTTGAGTAAAAAGGCCAACATTTTATTCTTATGCCATTCTGGAAGTCTTGCTTTTTATATTCTAACGAAATAACAAGTTATTACTGGTCTGCAAATGATTGCAATTGCAAGAACACAAGCAAATCTAAAAAAATATCTAATTTTAAAAGCCTAGCCGTGTCCGGCTTTATCCGGACGCCTGGCAGCGCTTATCACGCCCTTGCCGCCGCCAAAAGAAACGCATTGTGTGTTGTAAAGCGATCCCCTGCCACCTTAGGCGCCCCGTAAGTTTGATGAAGCCCTCAGTCCAGCCCTCAGACCGAGACCGAGTCGTCAACAACGCGTAAATGTTTCACGTGCGTCTTAAAGAGGGTTTTACTGATATCTGTGCCTAGCGTTGCCAGGCGTCCGGATGAAGCCGGACACGGTCAGGTATTTTGGTTGTGTGTCCGGCTAAATTAGGCAGAGTACGGCCTGTCCGGCTTTTGTTAGGTTTTTTAAATTTGGCCATTTTTTATAGATTTTCATATGTTCTTGCAATTGCAAGCGTTTTCAGACCAGCAATGACTTGTTATTACATTAGAATGTAAAAAGTAAAACTTACGAAGGGAAAAAATTTCGGTCTTTTTAATCAAAAATCATGGTTTGTCCGGCTTTTCGTTTTGAAGATCAGGCAACCCTTCCTGTGCCCAGCAAGGCCGATGCCCGTTAGGATCACGGAGGATTTCTAGAAAGCAGACCCTGGCTGGTCCTAGAACGCAAAGGGCAACTGAAGGACCTAGGTGGGGTTTTTAGGAGTAAAACTCCCACACAACTCTAGAAAAAATGCGATGCTTGTAAAAGGCTGCTAAGTCATAAAGACTAACATAATAAAACACCAACATTACACACTTAGTTCTCAGTTAGCTGACTGATTCCGACCTCTACAACCCTGAAACTAGATCATGGAACAAAGGATTTAAAAACTGGTTAGATTATCTGGTTACTGACTATCCGTAACGGCTGCCAAATATTCTAGATTCTAGAAGGTATTTGACAGCCAAAACCAATGGCTTAACGCTTACGCTTTCGGAGGTATGAAAGGACCTTAATACATTGTGGATAGTCAAATGGTCACCCATCCTCAAACTGACCTGACCTATCGTTGCTTAACCTTGAATATCGATCAGTTTTTTAAGGTGGAACGTAATTGAAATGACTTCTCCCGCTCTTGGCGGAGCGGAAGGGGGTGTCAGACTTCTACTAACTAAAACCCATTCCTGTTCCTTCTTTGCTCTAATTCTAGCGTCCCGGGGTTCTCTTCCGTCAACCCAGGATCCCAGAATATCGACCAGTCATCATCATCATCATACCTAGCCTCTTCCTAACTATATTGAGGTCGGCTGCCAGTCAAGCCGGATTTAGCTGAATACCAGTATTTTACGAGGAGCGGCTGCCTACCAGACCTCTACAACCCATTTACTGGGGTAACTCGGTACTTCATGGCAAGACTGGAGAATATCTAAAGCTAAATATTATACTTAGTAACCACGAGCTCTTCCTAAATATTGATCATAATATCTACATTGTTATTTTCCCCTTACGAGTGTGTGCGACACAATGGCCACTTTACAAATATTGACATTAAACATTGGAACTGATTGAACGATCAATCTTCATTAGTTTAGCTGTTGTGCGATTATCTTACTAAAACAATAGGGTACTTGGAAATAACCGCGGCCATTGAGAAAGAGCTATTCTTTTTAGCTTTGTTTGCTAGTATATTATACCTATTATCTGTGGCTTTGTTTAAAGACTGAAGTGCAGGCGCTCAGCGCCTCAAGTCAAATTCATTTATTCATTTTGTGAACATAGGTGATTACAGATAGAATAGAATAGAATAAACTTTATTAAACACCAAAAAGAAAACCAACCCAACCAACCAACCAACCAATATTTTAAATTTTGCAAACTATCATTGACAAACTGTCAAAATCAACTATTATTAGACCAATGATCGACTATTCTGATTTCTGATACAATTCTAATAGCAGACTTGAGGTCCAGGCGTTCAAATGAACTTATTTTAAAGTCTTTGCAAGCGTTAGTAAATATTGAATTGTGGGAACTGACGCATAGCGCATTCCTCAATGTACCATATTGTATGTTCCTCAATGTATTAAGGTACGTACGGATAGCGCGTTCCTGTGTTACGCGTAGTTGCGAAACACTGTCCACGCGTACATTGGATACGCGTACAGCTCCTGTACGGACCGCCGTGAACCTGTACGCGAAGTCAATCGATCCAGAGCGCTCCACGAGCGTTGTCATCTTTTTTTTAATTCACCTATTGGAATTTTCAGCAATGTAGTCATAGTCAGCAATCGTTATTTCGATAATCAGTTATGTGCTATCCCTTAAGACCCGGTGAAATTCATAAAGTTGGATCAATCTGATAATATTTTCATTAATGGAAAGTCCGAGAACACGCATGTCTATTCATTTTGCCGTCCAAATATAGCGTACCCGTTCGTGTGCGTCCTCTTTGATGCGCGACCATAGACCGACTCACGGCGGCTCGCTTTGCGAGCTAGCTCGCACGGTACGCGTTCCCCAAGAGTGTACGCGTAGCTGCAAGTATGGACATGGCGTTCCGGACACGCGTAAACTGACTACGCGTACCAGTGTACACGCTATCCGTACGCACCTTTAGAGTTTCGAGTGAGATTCGAACAATCGGAAATTAGCGGTCGATTCGGTTGACTAGAACCAACCGAATAATATATCGATTATCACTTCCACTTTTGTGAAAATTATTTGAGACAATAAATTATTTTATTATTTTATTATTTATTTTTATTATTTATTTTATTTTGTAGAAAGGTAGGTAAGTAAGTCGAAGGGTGACTCGATGGTTAATCTTACCGACTCTTATTTATTTATTTAAAGTTCATATACAAGGGTGGTACATAGGCAGACTTAATGCATCAAGGCATTCTCTACCAGTCAACCTTAACAACCATTCTTTCGATTGTTAAAACATCTCGGAATCATCCAACGCTACTTCCGCGCGTCATAAAAATAATACCGCAATACATCAAATGAAGATAGATATAGTAGGCATGCCATTGAAACTCATAATGAGCATCGTGAAACAACACATCTAGCGATAAGAGTAATTAGTGAGATTAGCAAGACAACAGGTAATGAGTCGAAAATGTGCCAAACACGTTAAATAATATGTGCACGTGTTTATCGTCATCATCATTTCAGTCATCATCATCTGCCTAGCCTTTTCCCAACTATATTGAGATCGGCTTCCAGTCAAGCCGGATTTAGCTGAATACCAGTATTTTACGAGGAGCGGCTGCCTACCAGACCTCCACAACCCATTAACTGAGGTAACACGGTACTTCATGGCAAGACTGGAGTCAGATTTACTGGCTTCTGACTATCCGTAACGACTGCCAAAGATCTACAAATGACAGCCGGGACCTACGGCTTAACGTGCTTTTCGAGGCACGGAGGAAACTCGTTATGTTAAGATGGTCACCCATTCACAGGCCAACCTTGGCAAGCATGAAGATCGACCTGTGCGGCTGTTATTATCTAGCCACGAGCTCCTCCATCATCATTTCAGTCGAAAACTCGAAATACGTCCACAGCTGGACATAGGCCTCCCCCAAGCGTCGCCACAAAGACCGGACCATCCGGTACACGGTGTACATCCCACCCATACGTACAAAGCGTTTTGGAAGTACATTTATTATGCGTACAGCTAAAGAGTGGAATTTCCTACCGGGGTCTGTGTTTCCTGATAGCTACAACCTAGGGGTCTTTAAGTCGAGTGAATAGGTTACTTCTAGGCAAGCGTGTTCCTTCGTCGACGTCATCATCGCTTACCATCAGGTGAGATAGTGGTCAAGCGCGAGCCTATGAATAATAAAAAATAAAAAATCTATGGGATTTTCGTGGACCTTGTGGGAGCCCCTTCAGCAACGTGGTCGCCACTTCAGAACCTTTCGGCTACAACATCTGTTCTGCGAGTAATGTACCCTGCCTATTGGCGATTCTTTATGCTATTTCGGCAACCTCGTCGTTATGTTTACTCCCGGGATAAAAAATGCCTGTGCATAAATTAGATTAGGCATATGACTGATGTAGCCACGTTTAGGTAGTTTCCGTCGCTTATTTCCATAGTTATCTTATGGCATTTTGCTATGGGGATCCACAGCTGATATAGACTCAATTTTCATATTATAAAAGAGGGCAACCCGGGCTATTTATAAAATGGGTACTTGCGAGTCTATTCCGAGTCACAGTATTATCCGAGTGGTTCTGTCTGCAGAAAGTAACATGTTCGCAAAAACTTAGGACTTATCAAAACTTTTTATCCAGATAAAGTTTTACTTTCAGGCGGGCGAATCCGCTGGTATTAGCTAGTTACAGCAATAGGCTACGAAAACGCGCTAAAAAAATAGCTGTTCCCTTTTTCAAGTTGCGCGATTATAAATATAGTTTAAAATATTTTGAAGACTTTCGCTGAACGATCGTATAACGGAGTGGAATTCACTGCCGCCGTCTGTGCTGCCTGATAATTACTACCTACAGGCAAGCGTACTCCATCGTCAACCATGACATCGGTCACGATCAGGGCCTCAAGTCAGCTATTACAACAGTATCAGAATTGTCGATCATTGGCTTCATAATTGTTGAGTTTGACAAGTTTTGAACTACCAAACTGTACAACTAACAACAACAAATTCTGATACAATTCTAAGGCGAGAGTTTATCAATACTAAAAAACAAAACTAAATGTGGTTATCTCATATTTGAAACTTATTTATTAAGGAAAAATATGTAATAAACTAGCACCTCGTCCGCAACTTAGTTCGCGAGAATGTTTACAATACTATTTCGAGGGTAGTTTAAAAAAAAACTAATAATGACTATGAGTGAGGACTTTGTAAGTACTATGAGTGAGAAAAAAATTATTCTCCCATACAACATTTGACACTTCCTAACTCGTTTTACCAGGGTATATTTGGGAAACGGATAATAAAAAACTTGTCATGTACCCACTTAGGTTACTAATTTTATGATAAATTTCAAGTTCGAGTATATTTGTGCAAGAAATAAAATTACAAAACAAAGAATTTCCCCCTTTTCATCCGCTAATTTTTTTTTTATTTTCGAATACCCTTTCTTAGTGCACGCCTGCATCATAAAAGAAAGCATTATGCAAAATTTTACGTTCCTAATCCCAGTAGTTTCGGCTGTGCGTTGATTTGTCTGTCAGTCCGATTTTTATAAATATTATTTTTATAATTTTGAAAATAATTCATAGTAAAATATTACGTATATTCGTGAACACTGTTTCACTTCCTCAAACGACGGTAATAAGCACTTGCACGCCATGCCAATTCATAATACAAATAATTTAAGATTTTTTTGTGGATACACAAAGAGTTTTTTACTCAAGTTTCCTTTTCCTTCTCAAATAAAACCAAAACACCAACCTGTTTCAAAAATGGAGACGCTTTCTTCTCATTTTTCACCAGCACACTCTCCTGTAGTTCACCCATATTGTCTAATTTTTCTACAAATTCTCCTACTTCGCGTACTTTTACAATAATATTCTAAAATTCATTGTTTCCCACAACACGTTCACTGCACTACTCGGCCGCCGGACAAAGCCGCGTGTTATCAGGAATCGAATGATATTACTTTGGAGATTAGATACGTAAATCTCACTGTGATATTGTAATGATTAATTTTAAAACGTTTCTGTCGAAGTGTCGACTACCAGACGAGTTGGTTAGGAAGTTCTTACTAAGTGCCTTGTTTGCGGTTTCTGGGGATGTACGTACAATGTATGTACAGTCGCAGTTAGAATAGGTTCGTCACTAACAAAAAATATACATATGTATACAGTATCTTCTTGTCAGACTGAGATGGTATTAAATTTATAATGCAAAATTGAAAATCGAGAAGTTTATTTCATTAGTTATTATCATGTACATGCGTATGGGCACGCAGTTTGCCTATGGACACAAGGCAGACTATCTTACTAAGCCGAGAGAATCGCCAAATTTAAGTGGCAGTGAGCAGGACGCATTGCTCGTAGAACAAATGGTCGATAGGGACGGAAGGTTCTAGAGTGGCGGCCACGTACCGGAAGACGCAGCGTCGGAAGGCCTTCCACAAGGTGGACCGACGACCTGGTGAGGGTCGCAGGAATCCGATGGATGCGAGACGCGTAGGACCGGTCGCTGTGGCGACGCTTGGGAGAGGCCTGTGTCCAGCAGTGGACGTCTTTCGGCTGAGATGATGATACTAAGCCACCAATTATGATCATTACACACTCCTTTTCCTTCATATACGTTTCGTACATCTGACCATAACATGACACGTATGAAACTATGCTATATGAAGAATTTTACTTATTTTCGAGTAAGTAGGTATGTCGAAAAATCGTTTGTTGAACTTGGCCATTGTCATTGCAGCTTCAATGAATGTATGCGACAAGTGCTGCGCAATTGTTGGGGTTCATTCACCCTCTTGTCATGACCAAACCATCCAAGCATCGTCTTCTTAAACCTTTGTTATCAAGTCATTTAAATTTTTTATCAATGCAGTAAATGATAAATGATATGTATTTTGCGAATAGTTTAAAAAAATACTTTCACATGTCAGTTTTTTTGTCAATTTTTTTAACTACTTTATATTGTGGATTCATTTGTATATCTTTTCAATATTATTTTTTTTTCTCTCTTTTCTTGCACTTACCACTAATATTCTCTGCATTACCCAAAGGTTGACTGGTAGAAAATGCCTAAGGCATTAAGTTCGCCATTCTACTTTTATGTAAATAAAGTAGTAAACAAATAAATAAATAGATAAGGCCGGTGTTTCCTAATTGACTATCCTGAAAAAAATCACTTAAACAAACTCAAAAAAAATCTCTTTTACAGTCCATTCAGTAAACATATTGTAATGGTTAAATCATAAAAAAACCATGCAGATTGGAGTCTTAGCCCCATAGCGCACTAGCGGCCAGGACGCGGCGGCCATTGAGATACATACATTAGTATGAAACCGCCATAGAGCGCGCGAACCTGTGGCCGCTGCAGCGCTTTCCGCGTGCGGACAGAAGCGCGCGCTCTATGGCGGTTTCATTTGTTTCACCTGGCCGCCTGCGGCCTGGCCGCTAGTGCGCGCCTGGTCTAAGATGGTCTTTTGAGAAAAGAACCACACAGATTTTATTTATTATTTATTTATTTATTGGTTTATCCTCATCTTGGTATGCCTTTCAGCAATTACACCAATGGAGTAGGTACAAGTCACAACAGAGTCGGTTAGTTTCTAACAGCCTCCTAACAGCAGATGCACGGTGCAGTCTTCAAAGGAGCCGAGTGGTCACATAGATTTGAGTGGACCTGTCCAGCTAGTGCAACATTTGTCACCGATCATGTAACTCAACTCAGGACTATTAACGAGTTCAACGACTTACCGAGAAAAAACAACCAAAGGACATCTTTGTGTGAGTGACCTATTCACTCACTCACAGAGGTCCTTTTGTCTCTTAATAAACTAGTGCGCCTCACCATCAACGATTACATCACTGCTTACCATCAGGTGAGATCTCAGTCAATCACTAGATTATAACAATTAAAAAAAAACTGTGGTTATGAACAAAAGAATTTGCAAACTGACGAAGATATTAACGACTTGAGTGTACAAGCGATTCGTCATTGACAGAGTGATATGGTCATATATCAGCCATCTTGTAATCCTCTGTTGTTGAGTGTGAGTTCGTTTGAAAGGCTTTTGTTCCAGCAACGTGAGCTGGAAGATTATTGTCTTTTCATGACTCAAGTGTGTGTCGACTGTAATGTGATTGAATGGTGGTATTTTATTGAATATTGTAAGAATTATGTGGTGATGTTGATAAAAATCTAACGTTAATATTGTAAAGAAGAAATATTTGATTTTTGGTTTCTGTTTGTATGTTACAATTTGACTAATTTTATTTTTATTGTGCTTTTGGGTTCAATATTGACTGGTCTACACTGTCCTCGCATATGTGTCAGTATTGTTATTTCGAAGTATTGTAAACCCAATAGTTTTTTGAAAAGAATAACCATGGCGTTTCTTGCCGGTTCTTCTCCATAGGAAACGACCAATAATGAATCGTGCACTAATTTTTGACGCTTTTATAAGTCTCCATGTAGGCCTATATAAAATAAAATAATTTTGATTTTGAATTTTGACTTAAAAAACTACTTGAGCGATTATAAAAATTCTTTCACCTATAGAAAGCTACTTAACTTCAGTTGGTATCATAAAAATTAGAGATTTCTACTGAAATTGGAACATTGTAACCCAAGGTATTAAAATGCTACATATCTTTGATAATTTATAAGACAGAACCACGTTTGTCAAATCAGCTAGTATGATATAATCGAACTCATTAAAATATTCATACCAACTGGAAAATCCGTTCATAAATATACAGATTACAGGACTATCGAAGCTATCTAAATTATCTCTCATACTTAATTACCTAATAAGATAATGATATGCATTTAAAAATCTATACTTCTACACGTGCCACTTCAATGAGAGATAATAGCTTTCTCTTACTTTGTTACTATTAGGTACTACTTACAGTTATATAATTGTGTGCGTGTGGTGTGAGGGCCCGTTTTTCAAAACTCTTTAAAACTATGCTAAAGATTTAGTGCGTGTTTCAAAAGAAATGTGCGAGTTGGAATCAGAATTTGTGACGGTCAAATAAGCGAGTTATGGACTGTTTAGTTGGGCCCTCAATCCACACATAGAGGATTGAGGGTCCAGCTGTACCGGCTAAACTATGAACACTAGAGAAAAACTTTTTATGCCAAAATCTAAGGTAACGCCAAACAAAATTTGTGAAAACAAGATATTATCGCAAAACCTTCTCCTACTTGAGATATCCTTGTTCAAAATGGGCCCTCACATATCATCGACGTAAATGTTTACTAGGCAAATAAAATGCAAGTCATCAACTTACAGCTGCTATTTGAAATCCTATATGCTTCTAGATAATTTGTGAGATTTCGTGAAAGCAACAACAGGTCATATTTTCTTGTTGTTTAAAAGTTATGACCTAAACAAAATTCGGGCCCTCAATCCTCCACTTTTTCATGTTTTTGTTATATTACGCTTCACATATGAGAGATAAAACAAACACAAAAAGCTCACTTTTTGTGTAAAAATTTGTGCAACAAACTGGGCACCAGAACGAAATGAAATGACCCTTTATTATATAAAAAAAACAAGTTTCAATAATATTCCTCAAAATTCGGGAATAGGGTGACCACAATTTCTTTGACATGGTGTCATTTTACATGTACCTAAGTACAAAAGATGACGCCAACTGCGCTGTCATACAACCCGAAAGCCCGCGCAGTAGGTAATCAGAGACAACAAATATATTTTCCAGCTAGTACTAATATTTTGTAAAGATAAAATGTTTTATCGAATAATGTATAATATATTTTATTATCTAATTATTGAGTTTTTGGTTATTGATCTACATCAGAAAAGGAAAATGGAGCTAAGAATTTGGTTGTAGTGTTTACTACGTGAGCGAAGTCTGCCAAATACTACAAAAACATTAGAATGTGTTACATTCGTATTCTAATGTCATTTCGAAAGACATTATCGATAAAAACTCATAAATTAGAAAAACATGGACGTAAGACTGGACTATATAAGGAAGGCATTTCCTTAGGAAATAAAATAAAATGCGCATAGAGAATTTAATTTGAAATCAGATAAATTTTTGAGACATTTGAACACTTTCAGTTTGGTATGCTTTCTTCTTTGATAATGACTAGCAGAACTTATAATAACACGATAGTGTAGTAGGTACCACGAGTACTGAAATCAAGCACACTGACATGCACCCATGCAATACACTTTTTCAAAAACGTACCTATACATTTTCCTGTAGGCAGTAACTTATGTAGATAGGCACTAATTAAGTAGACAATCATTAATCCTGTTTACAATAAAAGGTATTTTAATTTTATATACTAGATATTAAATAAACTTCTAACTTGCATTAGGTATAGGTTTTAAGTTCTGTAGGTCGTGAAATTCAAACGATAGGGCTTTATTCATTAATCCTTTTTTTACCGACTTCACAAAAAAAAGGAGGTGCTATGTTTGGATGATTGTATGTTTTTTTTGTATGTTTGTTCATCGCTAATTGTCGACGGATTTTCAAAATTATTTTTTTGTTCAAAGTATATAGTTCTGAGGTGGTCCTACTGTCACCAAGTTTGGATCTGATGATGGAATCTTAGAGAAATCGAGAGCAACCCTCAACGTACGACTCCTTAACTGTTTATTTTGTTAATTGTTTTGTTGTTCGATAGAGCATTTGCCACATTTGGTCTCATGATCATCAAGTCATGACCTGATGCTGCAGTCAGGATAGTCTGCAGAGTACCTAGCTCCTCGACAACTAACAGCAGATATATCATGTTTAGGCTCATTGAAAAGGGTTCGATGTGTGGATAAACGTACTGTTAATGAGACCTGATGCTGAAGCCAGGAGCATCAGAAAAAGTACAAACCTTGAAATTACACCAACGTAATTGTGTTTGGGCTCATTTTAAACAGAACTAAACTAAAAAAGACTAAAAAGTATTAAAAAAAAACTTCAATTAAAAAAAAACACCTTAAGAAGTACAAAATAAATATGATAAAGATGATTACAGCGCACTTTTTTTATCTATAAAAATGGCCCTGCAATCAGCTTTACCGCGCACTTTTTGAATTTGGAAAATTTTAGTGTTCAGCGCCAAAGAAATCGAACGCAAATATTGTTTGAATAAAGAAATAATTTGTTTGAATAAAATAAACTGGATATTTTCGAATAATATTTGGTATGCAGACTAGGAACATTATGAGGAATACGCAGTTTATATTATTGTCGTATTGTCGGCGCCATCTTGTATACACATGTAACAGAAATTGTGGTCACCCTATTCCCGAATTTTGAGGAATATTATTGAAAGTTGTTTTTTTTTGTATAATTAAGGGTCTTTTCATTTCGTTCTGGTGCCCAGTTTGTTGCACAAATTTTTACACAAAAAGTGAGCTTTTTGTGTTTGTCTTATCTCTCATATGTGAAGCGTAATATAACAAAAACATGAAAAAGTGGAGGATTGAGGGCCCGAATTTTGTTTAGGTCATAACTTTTAAACAACAAGAAAATATGACCTGTTGTTGCTTTCACGAATTCTCACAAATTATCTAGAAGCGTATAGGATTTCAAATAGCAGCTGTAAGTTGATGACTTGCATTTTATTTGCGTAGTAAACATTTACGTCAATGACATTTGAGGGCCCATTTTGAACAAGGATATCTCAAGTAGGAGAGGTTTTTGCGATAATATCTCGTTTCCACAAATTTTGTTTGGCGTTACCTTAGATTTTGGCATAAAAAGTTTTTCTCTAGTGTTCATAGTTTAGCCGGTACAGCTGGACCCTCAATCCTCTATGTGTGGATTGAGGGCCCAACTAAACAGTCCATAACTCGCTTATTTGACCGTCACAAATTCTGATTCCAACTCGCACATTTCTTTTGAAACACGCACTAAATCTTTAGCATAGTTTTAAAGAGTTTTGAAAAACGGGCCCTCACACCACACGCACACATATAATTTGTACCCTTATGGAATTTTACACAACCGGTTTTCCTCACGAATCCCATCTATTCTCGGACCATTCCATAGTTCCCCGCTCCGCGACTAGATGGCGCTGTGCAATTACGTCACGTTTCTGAATCGCGGTGTTAAGATTCTCCGCCGTTGAACGACCCTCGCGCGGTTTTGTATTGAAATCATACTTACCTGGCATAGGGGATACCGTGATCACGAAGGCGGTTCCCCCAGGGCGAGGCCTTCCCATTGCACTGCGGTTAGGTTGACCCCTGCGATTATCCCTAATGTGGATAACTCGGATGCGTAATTTTTGGTAGTGGGGACTGCGTACGCGCTGTCCCCCTGAGAATTATTTTAATGTAAACATTATTTGTCTAACGTCTCTCATAACGTAGGTAATCAGAACATCACCTGCGAGATCTGGTCCTGCACCATGTGATATTCTGATTGTATCATGCTGTTATCAAAAGTCAGTACACTCAGAACCCTAACTAACGACCAAAAGTTATAAATATTGGGTATCATTTAAGCTGTCGCCAATTTAATTCGTTTTGTGTTTCCTAAATAATAGCTTAGTCCTCAAAATAGTAGATTTGTCGCCAAAATGTAGTCACCAAACAACGTAAAATCAATTCTCCAATAAATCATCTGAAATCATGGAGATATAGGATCTAGTATGTACAAGTACATTTTTATATTTTTTATAAGTTTCTGTATAACCACTCAGAATAATATTTTTAGTATAGTGTTACAGTTAAAATAGCACCACGGTCTATGAAATTTGAAAGGTAATTTATGAATTAATAGTTGGCAAATATAGATAAAACTTACAAAGCATAGTTTTCGGTAGAACGTAATTTATGCCGGTAGAAAAGTATTATAGCAATAAATAGTCAAGTTTATTTTTCGAAAATTTCAGTATCTCATTCGGTCGTTTCGTCATTTTTATTCGGACAAAAGTAGTCGGAAAGTTAGTATTTTAGGCAGTAGATTTAATATTTTGAGTAAGGGTAATTCTTCTTTTTTTGTCGGAGCTTTTATTACTACCCTTGAAATAACTTTTCAGGATTGTCGATAATCGTATTTTTTGTTTATTGTTTGTTAAGAGGGAAATGAAGCAGGATATGCCGCCGATATGACACAGTGTTTTAATAAGAAAAATAATAAACTTTCGAGTTGTCTATTAGAAGTAAAATTTAACAATCACAGTAAAAATGTTAAAAAAAAAACAGATACATACGGGATCTTCTTGTTCTTGACCTTTACTCCTCGTGATCCGCTTAATCGGTGCACTATATAGCTTCCAATGATTTTAACAAATTGTCCTTTATCCTGAGAATATATTTTATTTGCAGCTTTGTACTTTGTGATAGTCTGACGTGAAAACGTGTTGCGCCGACCCCAAATAATATGGGATAAGGGCAGGAAGAAGAAGCAGCTTTGTACTAGGTCGTATATTGATCAACACATTAAAGTAATATATTAATACACTCACTCGTAAATTCCAATCTATACTAATATTATGAATGGTCCACCCCTTACTGATTTTGACACGGTAAGTTCCGGAGGTTCCTGCATCGGATCAAGGAGGAAAGGACGCCCGGGTGTCGCCACTGTGTGGACCGCCCGGAGGACACGGTGGAGCACACGGTAGAGGTGTGCCCCGCTTGGGCGGAGCACTGCCGTGTCCTTGTGGAGGCTATCGGCGGCGGTGACCTCTCGCGCCGGGCCCTGGTACAGGCCATGGTCCGGAGCGAGGAGTGGTGGCAGGCAGTCGCCTCCTTCTGCGAAGCAGTAAAGTTAGCGAAGGAGGCTGCCGACCGCGTGAGGCAACGGAACTCACGCCGCCCGATCCCGATTTCCGACCACCGTAGGCGCGGGCTCGCGGACAGCGAGCACTGGGTAGCTCGCCGTCCGGCAGTCTGGTAATAATCTGGACCGAGCCTAGTCGTCGACGGCGCGTTCTGTTCCACGCGCGCCTCAAGGAGATGTCAGCAAAATGTAGGGGCCCGGTAGGGCCGAAGCCTCTGGGGAACACGGTATCCGAAAGGTTGTCACCGTGTCCCCCAGATCGATGGCAACGAAGGAACGGGGTAGAGGTTTAGTCAGTAAGAGTCTGACACGCCCTCCCGCTCCGCCCAAGAGTGGGCGAAGTCATTCTGATGATTCCCCTACCGGAAAAAAAAACCCCTTACTGATTTTGATTTATGATTTTAACTTTGCACGGTATACATAATTTTGGTAATTTTCTACGACTGTTGTCCAATTACATGGACAATACCTGTAGTCTGTACCAAGTCGAAAAATTTACTTGCAAGGTTCATTTTTACTGTTCAGCTAAAGTTATAGAATATCTAAGCAATTAGCTCCGTTTAAGATTTTTTATACTATCTGGATTAATTACGTCAATCTCAAAAACGTACTGAAGACCAGGATACAAAAGGGTATGTTATCTCTTTCCACTAGTGTGTCCACAGACCAGTAAGAAAGGGACACACTACCTCTTTCTCGTTGTCTTGTTGGGTAGACTTTTTCCCTTTTGCTTGTTATTAAAAAATATGAACTTAACGGCTATGAACATAAAGCACACTTTAGACGTTACGACATTATCTATGGCTTAGAATGAAAACCTCGTAACTGCGAAATACGTAACTTTTCAGGAGGCTCAAAAACCAAATTAGATCTTTATTATCAAATAATTTAAATAGACTTCTACCTACGTGCTCTTGTTTTTCAATTTTCTAAAAATTTTTGACGTGCCATCGCGATGTTATCAGTTTATCACACTAAACTGACTCAAGAAGCAATTATGATTTAAAACCATAGTGGCGTTACAAATAAACAAACACACTAGTGTTTCGAACTTATCCTTTTAAAAATGTAATAAAATTAAATTACCTAAAATTGCAGATATGGGGTTTTCACTCTAAGCCATTGTTATTGATCTGTGTGCGAGCGAGGTAGTAACTGCAGGTGTGAGCGAGAAGGATGCTACCCCCTCCCTCGGCGCCGCGCGGCGGGGTTCGTGTCTCCGTCGCGCTGGCGGCCGCGCGCTCCGAGCGTCAGAACAAATGATGAAGTCGTACGCTTCGGACGTTGCGACTTCATCATTTGTTTTAGCCAAAATGTTTATTGAGAAGCTTGGACAGTTCCTTCTGTTCGTGATAATTATTATGAAACATAACGTTTTCTGGATTCGGTATAACGTCCCAGATGTGAAAAGGTATTTTTATGCCTTTTCACACTTTTTAGGGAGCCAATTCTTAAACAAAGAATCAGTATCATTTTATATCAATGTTCATAACTTAATTCCTATAAAATTAAGTTTTGAAATTTGTCCATTATTAAAACAATTCAATTACAGCACACCAGTAAATATAGGATATTTTTAAATGCACATAATATGTATATTTTTTCTTATTTATCAGCACACTAGATAAATCCACTAATGAATTGATTAACTAAAAAATCACACAGAACTACAAATACTAATTTTCACATTAAATTGTACAATTTTACGGATACCCGTAAAATTGTATGTATTGTCATTCGTAATTTTGAACTGGGTGAAATAGGTTAGGTTAGAAAACTGTGACCAACCGCGCGCGAGCCGAGCGAGCGAAGCGAGCGGTGCCGCAGCAGTGGCCTGCGAGCGCTACTTCTCATTTTTTTTAGAATAAACTGTGTTCCTAAAAATAATGTAGGTGATGGTTTGCCTTAATTACTCAGATACCCGCGAAATGAGACACAATAGTAAAACAATAACAGCGCGGTCTCATAGGACCGGTCGGGGATTCAAACGTTAAAAAAGTTTTAATGTATGTTGATTACTATTTTGATAATTGTTATTCGTTCTGTAAAACGGTTCTGCAAATACCATTAAGGTGAATGCTTCAGGTAGCCCGCGAAATTCAAATTTTCTTACTTTTTTGCAATTTGCAAGCCAGTGGTAGGTGTATGAAGTTAAAAATACTTTAGCGACTGTAAAACGTAACTAGTTACATAATTACAATCATAAAAAACATCAATACAAGCCTCCAAGCTCACTTAGTTGCAGAAACGTTATTGACCTCGAAAAAATCGTTCCTACACTTCCTTCCTCCTTAAAACAGTAAGTATATTTAATTTTGTAATATTTGGTTCGGAAAAAGGGTATACACAATCGATTTAAATACATGCCATAAAATATCAACAAACATACCAACTCTTTGGAGTAGGTAACAACAATGTGCATTGCTCTCTTACGCCCGTTTTCAATAACCTACCGCAGTTCAGAAATAGATAGCTATCTCCGATAAACAGTAAGATTCTAGTTTTCAATGTCACAATTTTGGTAGGAAATGCGGTAGGTTATAGGAAAGCAAGTAAGGGCAAAAGGACAGATTTTTTTATCTTTAATAGCTGAAACTTTAGATAGGTAGCTTATTGAAAATGGGCGTTAGTTTCATGGTAAACCCTGAAACAAAACACATGTTGAATAAAATAAACCACTACCACTTTATAGACGAAACTTCCTGCTCACGTCTCCTGTAAAGTTGCATTTTTGGACTTAGACCCGTTTTCACTCGAGCCACCGAATTGATTTGTGAATTAATACAGTGCGAGCGAGGTAATAACTGCAGGTGTAAGCGAGAGGGATGCTACCCCCTCCCTCGGCGCCGCGCGGCGGGGTTCGTGCCTCCGTCGCGGCGACCGCGCGCTGCGAGCGTCAGAACAACTGATGAGGAGGTACGCTCCGGTCGTCACCACTTCATCATTTGTTCTATACAAAACTATTATTGAAAAGCTTGGGCAGTTCCTTCTGCGCGTGATTATTATTTTGAAAAGTAATGTTTACTGATTTCGGTGTATCGTCCCAGGTGTGAAAAGGTATTTTTATGTCTTTTCACACTTTTTAGGAACCATTTCTAAAACAAAGAATCAGTATCATTTTACATCAAAGTCCATAACTGGATTCCTACATAATATACCCTAGGCGGCGCCAATTATTAGGGATAGTATTCATAGAAATTTAATTTCTGAAATACACTTTATAAGCAAACCAATGCTGAGCGTTCAGCCGTTTTGCGCGGCCGCGGCGCATTTTTCATGCTGTTTTTTTATGTCTTAGTGTAAATTAGTCACTGCGGGATCTTTGCGGGACAACAATCCCGCAAATAAATGATTTTTCTTAAAAAAAAAAATATAATAAAATGCTTTATTTGTGTTTTAGACAATTTTTACATCAGTTTATATACTTCTGCCAAACTGCATAGCTTTCAATGGTTTCATATATGATTTTTTTATTTGGTACTAGCTTTAGCTCGCAGCTTCGCCCGCGTACAAAAAATATAGCCTATGTCACTCAGGAATACGTCAGCTTTCTATTGGTAAAAATTTTAGCAATCGGACCACTACTTCCACAGATTACCTCATACAAAGAATAAAACAAACTTTACCTCTTTATTATATTAGTGTAGATTATTACTGGTATTTTTTTTATAAGTGGCAACACCGTGAGATCGCGCCATCTTTTTAAAAGTTGCTTCTCCATAAATCTGCAACAGAAAGACAGAACTTGCATAGATAGCATACCACAATAAATGGCACAAAAAAACACAAAAGCAAGAACAACGAAGAACGTGAAGCTGTCACAAACTAACACTAGTAGGTAATATTCGTCTATTTTATTACATACGTATCTTTTTTTTTTCAAAGATGTATAAATGTATTTTAACTTCAAAGATGTTTTTGTCTGAAAAATAAATTAAATAAGTTTTTTTATTCTCAATAAATAAAGTCTTTGAATAAAAAATATTAGCTGGACCTACAACCAACCATTTGCTTGCAAATTTCAGTTAAAGTAGCTAACAATACAAAATTCTAGGTACTGTCCTTAACAATTTGGTCAACTGCTGTACGCATTCGCATTTATATAATTCACAACTACCTTACAGTAAAGAAGGCCAATCATTTAGAGTTAAATTAGTTATAAATCTGAATACACAAAATTATAATACACACTTACACACACACACACACTTAGTTCGCAAGAAACGTTTTGACTTTGAAAATAAACTTTCGACATTTATGCATTATTGCAACAATTCAAATACAGCGCCCCAGTTATAAACATCAATAAAATATCACCAAACATAAGCTCTCTGGAGTAGGTAATAACAATACTCTAATTTCATGGTAAATCCAAAAACAAAACACATTGTGATTAAAATACAGCAATACCAGTTTACACATAAAACTTCCTACTCATCGCACTAACACACGTCTCCTGTAAATTTGCATTTTTGGACTTAGACCCCTTTTCACTACGGCCACAGAATTGATTTGTGAGTTAATAAGGTGATTGCGCTGGTTTACCGTCCAGATATACTATTCTTCCAATTGATTAAGCTAATACAAACATGTGCGTAAAACTTGATTTTAAACCTTCCTTCTCGTTCAAGTTTAAACTCTTTGCAATCCGTAATGTCTAAGCAAGAGTTCTACTTACATGAAAACGTGATTAGGGAATTCGCAAATTAAAAAAAAATCATTACGTATTTTTTTTTAATTTGCTGATTGCCTAGTCCCTTTTCATCCGTGACTCGAAGTAGCCATCATGCTAGAAAAAAAAATGCCGACCAGAAAACTTCATGGCGAGTTTAAATTATTGATAGAGCTAGTTTAAAGTATGTTCTGACACGTATGTATGTCCAGTTCTAAGTGTATGTCTACTTATAGCCATTTAAAGTATTTTTTAGTTAATTTATAGACTTCTTAGATAAATATAGCGGACTAATACTAGCATATTAATTTGGCTATTTGGTTTTCGTTCACATGGACAGAAACCGAATCGGTTAGGTGCATTTTACTTCAACATTTCTAAAAAATACTGACTATTTTCTCTCAATATGATATTTATTGCTATAAGATTAGATCTTTTATTTTCCGTCCAATCCTTTGTTAGTTTTCCGTAAATAAAAGCATATTTAAAGGACTTGTACGAACAACAAAAATAGCTTAAGAAGTTGGTTTTAGTTTTCGTCCAAAACAAAGCAAGCAACTTCGATAATTGGACGAACCCCGGCTCAATCACCCTACTGTGTGAGCGAGGCAGTAAATGCAGGTGTGAGCGAGAGGGATGCTACCCCCTCCCTCGGCGCCGTGCGGTGGGCCGTGGGGTTCGTGTCTACGTCGCGCCGGCCGCCGCGCGCTCCTAGGGTCAGAACAAGTGATGAAGTCGTACGCTTCGGACGTTGCGACTTCATCATTTGTTTTAGCAAAAAGGATTATTGAGAACCTCAGACAGTTCCTTCTGTGCGTGGATATTATTTAAAAAAATAACGTTTTCTGGTTTCGTTATATCGTCCCCATGTGTGAAAAGGTATGAAATATTGTAAAACCAACTGAAAAATTCGAAAAAAAATATTGTTATGAATATGGACAGTCCTGTGTATTTCATCTTCGCGACCGTCATTCAAACAGGGCTTAAAATGGCAAGAAGTCAACATAGAACACTGCTCTCAACAACAATATTTGGGGATTACTCTGGATAGGTCCCTGACATTTAATTCTCACAGCCTGAAAACTAAACAAAATGTCGGAACTAGAAACAATATCCTTCGCCGCCTTACATCCAGTACCTGGAGAGCAGCACCACAAGTCCTTCGTACTTCGGGCCTATGTCTTTCTTTTTCGGCTGGAGAGTTTGCCTGCCCAGTGTGGTATCGTTCCGCCCACGCCAAAGAAGTGGATATAGCTCTGAATGAGACCTGTCGCATCGTAACAGGATGCTTACAACCTACCCCTCTTGCAATTTTGTACCCCCTAGCAGGTATAGCTCCTCCAGAAGTTCGCCGCAAGATTGCCAGCCGCATCGAGAAGTGTAAACAGGAACGGGATGGCCGTCGACCCCTGCAAAAACACCAACTAATACCTGCACGACTCTTTAGCCGTGCAGGTATTGCAGGTTGCTTGTAAAGCGCATAAAACTTTTACGGCTTGGGGCTTCCTCGACCCATCCTTAACACAGTGCCAGTGTGGAGCAGCTGCATAGGACATGCGGCACTTGCTACGCTGTCCATCCTGCACAAACACCTGCACTTTGCAGGATCTAAACGAGGCCAATGCCAGAGCCATACAAGTTGCCAAATACTGGGCAGAAAAAGTTTAGTGATAGCAGCGATACGAAAAGAAGAAGAAATAGGTATGGGTTATCGGTGTCTGGTGATTTGCAAAAACTGTTGTGCGTTTTACATATTCGGAGCAAGGTTGAATTGAGGCCAAGGTTAGTTTTACGGAAAAGAATATAATGGAATAATCTAGATACGGGATGTCTGGGAAGTTTTGAAGGGACTGAATACGCTCTACTAAATCACTGCATTTTACGAACCTATTTACTACTTTGTAAAGGAATATTCGATCTTGTTATTAGATATTAGATTTAATCGTTTGATGTCACTGTTGATTAAACCGAAGATGTCACGATGGTTTTTGATTATAATAACATTTGCCATCGAAATGCGATTAATTGTTTTTAAATCAATAAGTTCATAAGTACTTAAGCTGAATATATAGCCTACCATCATCATTTCAGCCGAAAGACGTGCACTGCTGGACATAGGCCTCCCCCAAGCGTCGCCACAACGACCAGTCCCGTGTGTCTCGCATTCATCGGGTTCCCGCGACCCTCACCAGGTCTTCGGTTTCTTTCTTTCCTTTAGCCTCCCTCAATAAATAAACTATCTAACGTTGAATAGTAGATTATGTGACTAGGGAGTAAAGCAGTGTCTTTAAGGCGAGGGCGGCATGTTGAATTCCGAACAAAACGAAGGTTGCTAAGTTTTAATCCCGAGCATCGCGAGGGAGTTAATAGAGAAACCTGAGTGAAGTGAGGAATTAAAGCCGCCCAAGACAAAGACAGCTTTATTCCCGTGTTGGATACTCTACTTTTTACACCATCTGTGAGATAATTACAAGTCTACTACGATTAATTAACTAGGTACTATATATCGTATAAAACAAATTATAAATAAATTAAAAAATATACAGCATTATTTACAAGTTAATCTCAACTCGAAATTAGAAACCAACAAAATTCACTACTTCAATATTACTCTATAACTTTACTCTTTTTTAGAACCTCCTCAGTATGTAACCACATTTATCATTCTTTTTTTTGTTAGTGGCCAGTTTCATTTTTGAATAAATTTGTTTGAAGCACGTACATTTTAAATTACTGAAGGCGTATTTGAAGTTCTAAATTAAAAAAAACCATTATGCCCTAGGGATCGGCCATACTGTATTATCTCCCTAGGTGATAACGAGTTGCTTTAAGTGCAGGTTACATGACACATAATGGGGCCATTATCGAGCAGGTGGTGTAAAAAGATTTTTTTAATTCGGACTAGTAGTTTCAGAGATTAGTGCGTTCTACAAAACAAACAAACTCTTCACCTCTATAATATTAGTATAGATTCTATATGAGATATTGTTCAGTTACGTAAAAGCCACTTGGAATAAATTTGTGAATGAACTCCTTAACCTTGAATAGGAAAATGTAAACAGCGTCGTGAGGCCTCCTAGCTATGTCATATTATGTTTTTAATAATAATCAGCGTCTAACGTTAGTAAAGTGCAATAACTTAAAAAAAAATATGATAATTATTATACGTATTAAAAGACAGACATGACTGGATTGATTGACTATAATTTCCAAAAACATACATAATAATATTGATTTCGGTCTACAATAATGAATATTTCCTCTTATATCTCCTCTCCTCTCTATATGTAGAAAACATATGTACTTAAAAAACACATTTCAATAAT
Organism: Mythimna separata; assembly: GCA_030763345.1. Taxonomy (NCBI): domain Eukaryota; kingdom Metazoa; phylum Arthropoda; class Insecta; order Lepidoptera; family Noctuidae; genus Mythimna; species Mythimna separata. The sequence continues at coordinate 14,034,590 of CM061192.1, forward strand.
TACCTATTACAATGACTGCACAAATGCACAGCGTGCCGTTATTTTTAACATAGCAATTACTTTTAATTCAATATAAAACATAATAGATAAAATAAATATTTTTATAAGTTCACTAATTCACAAAAGTCAATTAATCCATGCGTTATTATTAACAGATATGCACAGGCTATCACAAAACGTGCTAGGCCGGGAAATATTGCTAATTCCATTATCATGTTTACGCTTTTTTCAATTACCTACTTAGGACTATAACACTAATACCACAAAAGAGATAGGGACAGAAGGCAATCTACATACAAAGCGCAAGGACACGAATCGATGTCTCTAACCATTACCTCTTCTTCTTTTTCGTCTGTCCCTGTTTCCATTATCTGGGGTCTGGTCTCCTCACAATTGTGCGCCAGGACAGTCTATCCTGACGAAAAAAGACCTTGAAACGAAAGTAGACCACCAGGTTAATGGCAGACGGCCTCTTCCTCTCTTTTTTTTCAGGTTTTAGAGCTGTTTTCACCACATGGTCCTCCTCGCTTCATCTCATGACATGTCCATACCATCTTTGGCGATGCTCTGACATCTTGTCCGTAATTTTCGCAACCCCAGAACTGTCCCGTATGTGCTCGTTGCACACCCTGTCCATTCTGGATCACCTTCAGCCCACGAATTGAGCTCGAACTGAACAGTACGAGTACATACAATATTTTATTAAGTTGCGAAAATCATCAGAATGATTGCTCCCGCTCTTGGGCGGTGCTGGAGGGCGTGTTAGACTTCCACTGACTAAAACCCACCCCGTTCCTTCTTTGCCTTCGTTCCAGGATCCCGGGTTTTCCTTTCAGAAGCCAACCCATGGCCCCAGAGGCATCGATCTTGCTGGACCCCTACAGGAGCACATTCGTGAGATTGCCTTCTGTACCTTTCTATTTTGTGACTACACCTTATTAAGTTTTATAAATGTCCTAAACGAGGCCTAATGGCTGGCTAATCCCGTAATCTTGTTTTGCTGAAAGCCTGATAATCAGACAATTGACCGTGGTAAATGCTTTAACGAATACCTCATCAAAGAGACAACACTATAACAACAATAAAACGAGAGGTTTTCGACGGGATTATTTCGAGTTAAGTTTAATGACCGTTTTAATTATTATGTATTCGCAAATTGATTCCTAGTAAATATTGTGATGTAAAATTGATATAGTTTTGTGTCTCAAATGTCTAGTTTTAGAATAATTAAAACCCACGCGATTTCAGTAAAATGCATCTGAGAAATTTATAGTAGTCGATATCCGTGATAGTAGTATTGACTACCGACTTAAGCGAAGCTTGCCGCGAAGACTGAATTGATACAATACTGCCCAACCCTGCATTAGAATTTGTAGCAGTTGCACCCGCATTCTAATGGAACTCCAAAAAGGTACCATTTATTACTGACGACAAGGCGGTGTGGTCTAATGAGAGTCGTTGCTTAACCTGAAGGATTTTGGTGTCCTATTTTCCTTCCTACCTAAATACCTCATGATATTCCTTGATAAAGGCTACATAAGTAATACCCTTGGGAAGACTGGTGTCGGTCAGGCAACTATCCATAACGACTCAAAGTCATGACCATGACAGCCCTCAGCCAATCAATAATAATAAATCAAAATAGCGATAGCTACATAATCCTGACGACCTAAAGATCATCGCTATTTGTGAAGTGCGACATGACTCACATTACACCAACGAATAACGATTGTAAGGTGACACCAACGGTGATAGCTACTGAAACCAGAACCTGTTACTAACCATGATAAAACTGGATAAAACATATAATCCACCATTAATATAATATACTGCAATAAAAACGATGACTACTCCACCTGTTATTGGACTGTTTTTAAGGCTGGCCGTGACGTGATAATAGTGATAATGTTTAGACATCATGTCATCGGTGACATTATCTCTTGCATGTACTAAAGTCCGATATCGTACTGTTACTGAGGTGTTTATCTGGAATAGTAAATCACAACTGAATTACGAGGTATTGATAGGTTTGTTCTAGATAGTAGGTTCGACACTAGAAGGACGCGTGCTATCTAAATGAGTTGAATTAAGTTGCCTTAAGAAGATAGGTAGCCCGACCAAACTTATTTTAACTTCATACCGTACTGGTACACAGACGGAGTTAATGCAACAATGTATTCTCTAACAGTCAACGATGTTGAAGTGAAAAACTACAATGTGGTAGGTGTGCACAATTAATAATTAATAGATACCCATTTAAAAAATGTCAATAAATTAAATTATTTATAATAATAAAGTACATAATATGCTGAAATAAAATACATACTTGTAAATACTATGATTATTTTATTATTATGAAATCATTTATAAAAGAGAACTTGAACAAAAAAAAACAATTATGACGAAGACCTAACTAAGGTGTAACCAAAACATTAAACTTTTATTTCATAAAATTTGAATACTATAAATTATATTTACATATTAAACTTTACAAACCTATATATATACAAAAATAAAAAGGGATTTACTGGGCATCAAAAACTAAGGTTGAATTTTACACTTGAAGGAAATCTTTTAGTTTGTCTTCCCGCCTTCTACGAGCTTTCGAAACTTCCGTAGCACAAAAAGTAGGTAAGTAACTACGTGCGTAGCATGGGCTACAAGTGCTACGACACGGCTACGAGCTTCTTTCACTTTCTTGGAATGTTCGCTACAACAACTACGCCGCTCGTAGCAGCAGCGTAGCCGTAGGCAACCATTGCACATTGGTTTGGTACAGGTCATTCAACATCATATAGTCTAGATTTGCAATGACTTCTGATCGTTGGTCTCGTGGTAACAAGCGTGACTGCTGAGCTTGGGGTACTGAGTTCGATTTCCAGGGCGGTTAAAAAGTACCTATTATGTATTGGGTTTTCTTACTAGGAATTTCTCAGTAGCAGCCTGTTTTGCAGTAGGTGGGGTGAAACTCCCTTGCCTTAGAAAGCGTAGAAAGCTAGTATTCTTGTTCTTGATCTCTCGTGTCGGATTGCCGTCCTATGAACACTATGAAGGGACGACCATCTGAGTAAAGGAATATTCCTGTGATAAACCTGTGTTTGCGCGCACACTTGCGCACTATAATTATCTCCCGATTAATCTCTGTTAAGACTATTCCACTGTGATCACTGTGAATACTGTGCCAAATAATAAAATTAAATTATTAGCAAGATAGCGCCTACGCAAATCGTATGATTTATTTGTATACCTATCACATTGCTCAGAGGATCCGTTCAGGCGCTAGTATACTCATGATAATGGCAATCTATTCATCCAATTTCTCATTTCATAACGGTATCCAAGCTACGTCCCGCAAACTCATAAGTTGTTGCATCACTCGAAACCAACGAATCTGCTGATATAATCTAACCACAAGAATATGTTAGAGGCACAGCCACAGAAATCTTTCTGATATCTATGGATGCAGCTAATGATTATGTGTAGGCACTGTGTACTTTTTCACTCTGGATCTGCTAAACGGATTTCGATGAAATCTGATACACGTGTAGACTAAATGACACTCCTAATAAACTAGTGCGCCTCACCTTCTACGATTGCATCACTGCTTAGTGCTTACCATCATGTTGGATCGTAGTCAAGCACTAGTTTTTAACATTTACAAAAACCCATGTCCTGGAATAGCACATATGTATATTTTATCTTCCAGAAAAAGACCGGTTTTTGATAGCACACGGCCGCTGGCAGCAGCTACTTGATAATGAATTATAAACTAAAAAGTGAGTTGTTCAAGAGAATCTCGTTGCTCACAGAATGCGTTCAGGCGCTTGCTTGCTCATGTCTACTTTAGATTTTATTTTATTTACTACACTTTATTTATATGTACGAGTATGTAGGTATAGGTATGTATTAAGATCAGATTTGATTTTGACAAGTTTGATAGTTTACTAAATGTGTATAGAATGATGTATGTATAGAATTATAATCTTGTCTGATTAAAAATTTTGTGTACCTAATTTGCAAGCGTATTTATTATCACAATGGTTATTGAAGCTGCAGAATATTAGACAATTGCAATGTGAATGTGTACCTATAACAGGATGAAATCATTTCGTGTTCTTGTTATGTATTGACAATTAGCTAAGGGATGTCTGTCTTTAAAAATAAAACAAAGAAGTTGGAAAATGAACTTATTTTATTTACACTATTTACAAACTTAACATAGGTTTCCTCTGTTGAATTAGGCTAATACTGAGATTATAAATAAATCAGTCTTCAAAATAATGTTAAAATATTTTTTCAGGTGCCACCAACATAATTATTGTGTTGTAACATGTTATCACTTAATCCACTTCTTCCACTGTTGGTCCTGTATTCTGTTGGTATCCTCCGTAGCCTCCTGGCATTCCACCGGGCATGCCTCCTGGCATTCCACCGGGCATGCCTCCTGGCATACCTCCGGGCATGCCTCCAGGCATTCCTCCCGGCATGCCCCCTGCCGCACCGCCTTGGGCGCCCTGGTGCAGCTTGGTCATGACGGGCGCGCACACTCGCTGCAGCTCCTGCAGCCGGTGCTCGTACTCCGCCCGCTCCGCCAGCGTGTTGTTGTCGAGCCAGCGCAGCGCGTCGTCGCACGCGCTGCGGGCGCCGCTCGCGTCCTGCTCCGACAGCTTGTCTGCGGCCTCGTCCAGCGCCTGCTTCACGCTGAACACGTACGCTTCGAGCTGGTTCCGAGCCGCGACGCGCTGCCTCTGCTTCTCATCCTCGTCTTTGTATCTCTCCGCCTCGGCGAGCATGCGCTCGATCTCCGCCTGTGACAGACGTCCCTTGTCGTTCTTGATGACGATGTTCTTGCTGCGGCCGGTGCTGTTCTCTTTGGCCGACACGTTGAGGATGCCGTTCGCGTCCAGGTCGAAGGTGACGTCGATCTTAGGAACGCCGCGCGGCGCGGGCGGGATGCCGGTCAAGTCGAACGTGCCCAACAAGTTGTTGTCCTTCGTCATCGCTCGCTCGCCCTCGTACACTTGGATGGTGACCGCCGGCTGGTTGTCCGAGTACGTGGTGAACGTCTGCGACTGCTTGCACGGGATCTTCGAGTTGCGCTCGATGATCTTCGTCATCACGCCGCCGGCCGTCTCGATGCCGAGGGACAGAGGGGCCACGTCCACTAGCAACACGTCCTGGATCTTCGCGTCTTGCTCGCCGCTCAGGATAGCTGCCTGGACGGCCGCGCCGTACGCCACGGCTTCGTCAGGGTTGATGGACAGGTTGAGCTTCTTGCCGCAGAAGAAGTTCTGCAGCAGACTCTGCACTTTGGGGATCCTGGTGGAGCCTCCGACGAGGACGACGTCGTGGATCTGGCTCTTGTCCATCTTGGCATCTTTGAGCGCCTTCTCCACGGGCTCGAGGGTGCCTCTGAACAGGTCTGCGCACAGCTCTTCGAAGCGCGCGCGGGACACGCGGGTGTAGAAGTCCATGCCCTCGTAGAGCGCGTCGATCTCGATGGTGGCTTCAGTGCTGGACGACAGCGTGCGCTTAGCGCGCTCAGCGGCTGTGCGGAGGCGGCGCAGTGCGCGAGGATTCATGCGCATGTCCTTCTTGTACTTGCGCTTGAACTCGTCCGCGAGGTGGTTCACTAGTCTGTTGTCAAAGTCCTCGCCTCCGAGATGTGTGTCGCCCGCCGTCGCCCTCACTTCGAACAACGAGCCTTCATCGATGGTTAGGATGGACACGTCGAACGTTCCGCCGCCGAGGTCGAAGATGAGGACGTTCCTCTCGCCCTTGAGGTTCTTGTCGAGGCCGTACGCGAGCGCGGCGGCTGTGGGCTCGTTGATGATCCTGAGCACGTTGAGCCCGGCGATGGCTCCCGCGTCCTTGGTGGCCTGGCGCTGGGAGTCGTTGAAGTAGGCCGGCACTGTGATGACCGCGTCGCGCACACTGCTTCCGAGGTATGCTTCCGCCGTCTCCTTCATCTTCGTCAGCACCATGCTGCTGATCTCCTCGGGCGCGAAACGTTTCGCTTCGCCCTTGAACTCCACTTGGATCTTTGGTTTGCCGCAGTCGTTGACCACCTTGAAGGGCCAGTGTTTCATGTCTTGTTGAATCTTGGAGTCGTCGAACTTCCTTCCGATGAGTCGCTTGGCGTCGAACACTGTGTTGCTGGGGTTGAGGGCGACCTGGTTCTTGGCTGCGTCTCCGATGAGGCGCTCCGTGTCCGTGAAGGCCACATAGGATGGCGTCGTGCGGTTGCCCTGGTCGTTGGCGATGATCTCCACGTTGCCGTGCTGCCACACGCCGACGCACGAGTACGTCGTGCCCAGATCTATTCCTACAGCTGGCATTTTGATTTCTTCTTGCTTGCACTACTTTTCACAACAATCAACTCGTACTACAGTATAACGTCGCGTACAATATTACTTGCGAGTCTAGTAAACTTCTCCGGTTTGCACCGAACACTTCGTCTGCTTCGTATCGCGTTTCAAATTATTCTGAGTTCGCGCCGCGCGCCCAAGCTTATATATCCAACAAATGAGTTTCCAGAGATTTCTAGTCTTTACGCGACGTCACTAGAATGCTCCAATCAGAGAACATAATTGAAAGAAAAATCTGAAAGGTTCCGACCAATCAGAGCGTTTGTGAGAAAGAGAAAACAATACATCTTCTGTCTCAAAAGGGTTCTCAGTGTAGAAATTTACCCCAAAGATGGGGACATAATAAAAATAAATTAATTACTCAGATACCCGCGAAACGAGACACAATAGTAAAACAATAACAGCGCGGTCTCATAGGACCGGTTGGGCCTTGGGGATTCAAACGTTAATGGGTCTTGCGTGGTTTTGTAAGAGTTGGCAACTCGAGTTGCGGAAGTGTAATAGTAGTAGTAGTAGTGTATTTATTTTTTATTATTATAATGTATGTCGTTTAATTTAATTAGCGACTGTTAATGGAATTTTAACACATTTCATTCCTTTATTTGTGCTTCAATACAATTCATCGTGGAACATTATGAAAGTATACATACATAATATTATAGCTGATGTTAATACTTAATTGTAACGTTACTAAATGTTTGCGAAAAATAAACTGGCGATAATGTTGGATCATAAAACATTTCGTAACCACCCAATAATGGTTAGGTTAGGTTAGATAAAACATGTTCACATCAAATTACGAGAATGACTAAAAAAAGTTCCAATCTGCGTTAATGTTTAACAAAATCTATGTATAACTTTTATACTAACTAAATGTTAAAAAACTAAAGAACTATGTCTTAATAATCAAAAAATCCATAATCATAAAAAGCTTAGTAAATATTTATTCAATATTTTCATTCTTTTCCAATTATTTTTCCCTTTGAAACTTGTTTGTTTATTTGGGTAAATTATACTTTGTCTGCTGGCAACATCGGAGAAATATCCAGACCAATCCCGACCACTCATGAAAGACACGACGCGCCTATACGGCTTACCGCATGCGTTAGAAAGAGATGGAAGTAGTATCGGTATTTGGCGGGCTTTATGAAGGAAATTACTAGAGGTACCTATTTTTCATTCATAATAACTACGATTCTGATGTTTACTATTTTCTGAATTACCACAGAAATAGGTAATAGGTATTATTTACTTACTAATATGAAATAGCTGAATGTTTTTCTTGGTTTGAAAATACATTTATGCTACAAAGAATGTGGTAGCCGTCGATTTAGATTTTTTTCAAATGGCGAAGTTTCATGCAAATGAGGTGAAAAAGATATGAATTACAAATTCAAATTGTTCTTTTGCTGTTTGCTTTCATTTATTTGTTTGGGTTTTTATTTCTTTTTCATTTGTTTGTTTTGTGTTTTAACAGTCTTTAAAATGAATATTTAATGTAAGTAGGCATTTATTTAAATTATTCATTTCTTTTCTTTTCTGAGTTATTCTAGAATTTTCATTGACTGAGCTTAACCTATCACATACCGTACCCATAACATGAGACACAATAGTAAAACAAAACAGCGCGGTCTCATAGGACCGGTCGGGGATTCATGAACTAACGGGGACGGTGTCTTTGTGTTTCACCCTCGTGTTTTTTTCTGTGGTAAGCAACAAGGGGTGAACAGATGTCCATTGTCCAAGTCATAAACAAGTAACGGCTAAAACCGTTTTTATTTTCCAGAACGATCGCATACTCTGACGGTTTTAGGAGTCCAGATGAATTCTAGACTTTCCAGCGTTTTTGTATTTTTTTAATGTAGGTTATTATTACTTTGCTTAATTTTTCAGTAGATAAATTCAAGTCATAATATGATAACTTATGGTATCTTCGGGTTGGCGCTACACGTTTTTTTCTTTCATTCTGTCTTTTTAGCCGTCGTACTATCACTAACAAACGAGTCATAATATGGTAACACTGACTGATATTTATGCATGATAATTTTCAAGGAAGTGATAAAATAGAAATAATCACCCAAATCATGTCTAATTTGATGATAAAAGTACCTGATCTTTTAAAGCAGACTCTCGCAAATTTCGGTGATAGGTACTTACTTAACTATTACTAATAGAAGGTATAGTCTAGTCTATGTCCTAGTCCTAGTAGTTCTATCTACCTTCTTGCGTCAGACTTTACTGACTAAAATATACTCCTGTGTTCTTCCATAGTTCCTTCTTTACCTTTTGTTCCAGGGCCCCGGGTTAGCTTTCAGAAGAGAACCAATGGTATTCTAGTAGGTTAGATTTTTTATCAATTATAATTTAAAAAAATTGTTTTAAAAGATTTCATAAAAGATAGAAAGAACACTTTTAAACACTACCTACATACCTACTCGTACGAGCAGATGTAGATACCTACATCTTAGATTAAATCGAAACACAATTGGGTGACTTCAAGACTAGAGTGAATAGGCTCTTAATAAACTAGTGCGCCTCACCATCAACGACTGCATTAAAATTTTTGCTTACCATCAGGTGGGATTGCAGTCAAGCACTGGTTTATGTGATACCGTAAAATGGGGTGAATTGGAATGTAGGGGTAAATAGGAACAAAATTTTGATTAGGATTTTTACTTTGGTTAAATATTTTATACGGATTTCTATCTTAACATCGACTTTTATTATAATTAAAGAAAATATAAGAGTACTTAAATTCAAGGAAGACCGGTTAAGTAACGAGAAAATATCCTTCACATTTACCCCGTTTTACCGATACTTATAAAAAAAAGCAGCAATATTATGAAAGAGGAGTACATGCGTATATTTTTGTAACATTATCGAACATTACAGAATTATGAGTTTAGCTCATGGTCAATGGCGTAATCTACTAAAAATATCTTCAATGTTTTGAAAGTTTCCTACGGTAACCAACAACATAACTCAGTTGTGTTTGTCAACAATACGTCATTATCTAATTATGGATTCACGGAACTAATAAATAATACCGTTCCCGCCATTATGTAATTGCTGTCTCTTTCACACACATGAACCTTGAACAAGGTTCGAGAAGCGAAGAATGCGCATGCGTGAAGTCTGGGATGCTCCAGCACATTCCCTGACTGAATTGCCAGAGTCTAACGTAAAATCTCCCAACTATATTGACCTATATTAAAATGCGGTAAAATTACATAAGCGCCGCGTTACATGGAGGTGATAGTAATTTAAAGTTATTTTTATTAACTGATTTCCACCAGTTAAATAACTCGACGACTCCTAGCCACCTGATATAACCTAACCATTATTGGATGTTTCTAAAAAAATTGTTAGTATGTAAGTATGTATTAATTATTTCTTACTTTTAGCGGCTCGTTGTACTTATGTTTTGTGATTTAACGTTATTATCAGTTATGTTAACGTTATTAGTTTATGTTTCGTAAACATTTAGTAACGTTACAATTATTACCACCTGCTGTATCTATACTTCTATACTAATATTATAAAGAGGAAAGATTTGTACCTATTTTTGTATGTTTGTAATGAATAGGCTCAAAAAGTACTGGGCCGATTTAAAAAATTCTTTCGCCAATAGAATGCTACATTCTTCCAATTTGACATAGGCTACATTTCATTTTGAACCTTCCACTAAAAAAAGTGTTTTATATCCAAATTTCCAAAAATAAATAATTGTCTACCCCTTGCGAAGCCGGGACGGGCTGCTAGTTATGTATACTTTCATATGTTCCACAATAAAAATGAATTGTATTGAAGTACAAATTAACGCCGCTTGATTTAGTATTAAAGTGTTCCATTAACAGTCGCTAATTAAATTAAAAGACATACATTATACCTTCGCAACTCGAGTTACCAACTCTTACAAAACCACACAAGACCTATTAATTTATTTTTATTATCTCCCCATCTTTGGGGTAAATTTCTACACTGACAACCCTTTTGAGACAGAAAATGTCGTGCTTTCTCTTTCATACAAACGCTCTGATTGGTCGAAGCGCGATAACCCTCTAGATTTTTCCTTCGATTCTGTTCTCTGGTTGGCTACATCCAGTGACGTCGAGCAAGGGGTAGAAAACTCTCGAATCCCATTTGTTGAATATATAAGCGGCTCGGCGCGGCGCGAACTCAGAATAATTCGAAAAGCGATACGAAGCAGACGAAGTGTTCGGTGCAAACCGGAGAAGTTTACTAGACTCGCAAGTAATATTGTACGCGACGTTATACTGTAGTACGAGTTGATTGTTGTGAAGAGTAGTGCAAGCAAGAAGAAATCAAAATGCCAGCTGTAGGAATAGATCTGGGCACGACGTACTCGTGCGTCGGCGTGTGGCAGCACGGCAACGTGGAGATCATCGCCAACGACCAGGGCAACCGCACGACGCCATCCTATGTGGCCTTCACGGACACGGAGCGCCTCATCGGAGACGCAGCCAAGAACCAGGTCGCCCTCAACCCCAGCAACACAGTGTTCGACGCCAAGCGACTCATCGGAAGGAAGTTCGACGACTCCAAGATTCAACAAGACATGAAACACTGGCCCTTCAAGGTGGTCAACGACTGCGGCAAACCAAAGATCCAAGTGGAGTTCAAGGGCGAAGCGAAACGTTTCGCGCCCGAGGAGATCAGCAGCATGGTGCTGACGAAGATGAAGGAGACGGCGGAAGCATACCTCGGAAGCAGTGTGCGCGACGCGGTCATCACAGTGCCGGCCTACTTCAACGACTCCCAGCGCCAGGCCACCAAGGACGCGGGAGCCATCGCCGGGCTCAACGTGCTCAGGATCATCAACGAGCCCACAGCCGCCGCGCTCGCGTACGGCCTCGACAAGAACCTCAAGGGCGAGAGGAACGTCCTCATCTTCGACCTCGGCGGCGGAACGTTCGACGTGTCCATCCTAACCATCGATGAAGGCTCGTTGTTCGAAGTGAGGGCGACGGCGGGCGACACACATCTCGGAGGCGAGGACTTTGACAACAGACTAGTGAACCACCTCGCGGACGAGTTCAAGCGCAAGTACAAGAAGGACATGCGCATGAATCCTCGCGCACTGCGCCGCCTCCGCACAGCCGCTGAGCGCGCTAAGCGCACGCTGTCGTCCAGCACTGAAGCCACCATCGAGATCGACGCGCTCTACGAGGGCATGGACTTCTACACCCGCGTGTCCCGCGCGCGCTTCGAAGAGCTGTGCGCAGACCTGTTCAGAGGCACCCTCGAGCCCGTGGAGAAGGCGCTCAAAGATGCCAAGATGGACAAGAGCCAGATCCACGACGTCGTCCTCGTCGGAGGCTCCACCAGGATCCCCAAAGTGCAGAGTCTGCTGCAGAACTTCTTCTGCGGCAAGAAGCTCAACCTGTCCATCAACCCTGACGAAGCCGTGGCGTACGGCGCGGCCGTCCAGGCAGCTATCCTGAGCGGCGAGCAAGACGCGAAGATCCAGGACGTGTTGCTAGTGGACGTGGCCCCTCTGTCCCTCGGCATCGAGACGGCCGGCGGCGTGATGACGAAGATCATCGAGCGCAACTCGAAGATCCCGTGCAAGCAGTCGCAGACGTTCACCACGTACTCGGACAACCAGCCGGCGGTCACCATCCAAGTGTACGAGGGCGAGCGAGCGATGACGAAGGACAACAACTTGTTGGGCACGTTCGACTTGACCGGCATCCCGCCCGCGCCGCGCGGCGTTCCTAAGATCGACGTCACCTTCGACCTGGACGCGAACGGCATCCTCAACGTGTCGGCCAAAGAGAACAGCACCGGCCGCAGCAAGAACATCGTCATCAAGAACGACAAGGGACGTCTGTCACAGGCGGAGATCGAGCGCATGCTCGCCGAGGCGGAGAGATACAAAGACGAGGATGAGAAGCAGAGGCAGCGCGTCGCGGCTCGGAACCAGCTCGAAGCGTACGTGTTCAGCGTGAAGCAGGCGCTGGACGAGGCCGCAGACAAGCTGTCGGAGCAGGACGCGAGCGGCGCCCGCAGCGCGTGCGACGACGCGCTGCGCTGGCTCGACAACAACACGCTGGCGGAGCGCGCGGAGTACGAGCACCGGCTGCAAGAGCTGCAGCGAGTGTGCGCGCCCGTCATGACCAAGCTGCATCAGGGTGCGCAAGGCGGTGCTCCAGGAGGGATGCCCGGCGGTGCTCCAGGAGGGATGCCCGGCGGTATGCCCGGTGGCTACGGAGGGTACCAACAGAGCAGCGGCCCCACGGTGGAAGAAGTGGATTAAATCCAATAGTTTCAATCACCTGAATCTGAATCCTAATTGTGATATTATTTTGTAAGACTGAGTATTTATTTTGTCAGCACATGATCCTCTGTTGAATTATGATTAGTACTTTAGTAATTTAAGTTTTAAGAGTTCCTTGTTAAGTTTGTAAATAAAATCGTTTTATAAGATTTCCATCTTTTATTTCGTAGAAAATATTTTCCTGTCCCTCGTACATACACTGACACACCTAACTATTTACATAAATAATGCAAAGAAATAAATAATAACTATGTAAAAGAAGAAATGATCTTGAGAAAGCAAGGACCAGAATGAATCTTGTGAGCAACGACATTCTATTAAACAACTCACTCTAGTTTATTTTTATTTTTTTTGTTCTGTAAAAAAATCTATTCCTGGAAACAAAATATGTGCTACTCCAGGACATGATCTACACGTGTACCAAGTTTCATCGAAATCTGTGTAACCGTTCGAGCGTGAAGAAGTAACACCTGACAGATACTGTTCGAGTTAATCGAACACTCAACGAAAATGCATAATTGCATCGTTCGCAAGTATGCACATTCGCTCGAATTCCAACATATCTAACCAGTTCGCGATCAGATCTCTTTGGAGACACCACACACTCAAAACATTACCATTTAACCATTACTAATAATTAGTTATATAGTTTACCAGTTTACTTTGTAACTCTTTATAGTGATAATATAATTAGTGTTTCCTTTTTAAATGAAGACTTTAATTTCTACCAAATAAACCATTATCTTATCAATACGAGAAAGTAGTGTTAGGTCACCATAGTGCCGAGTGCAACTTTCTACAGACACATACACAGCAACATTCGCCGCCTTTATAATATTATTTTGACTTGTATCCTCAGAGCCATGTGACATGCTAATAAATTACCTGTATGCGTAGCTACTGTCTTGCTAATAATTTAATTTTATAATTTGGCACAGTACTCCTGACCGAATATAGACCAAAGTGCCTCACAGTGGATTAGTCCAATTTTAACAGAGATTAGTCCGGAGATACCTAATTATAGTGCACAAATGTGCGCGCAGACACAAATATGTTTATTCCTTTAGGTGGTGTACACATTATGCCGCGGCACCGCCGCCGCCGCCTTACATACGACGCCGCCGCCGCCGCCACGGCGTCGTATGTAAGGCTCCATACAAATCCAAGGGGACTAGCGCAGCGGCGCCGCCTGCCGCTGCCGCTGCGGCATAATGTGTAAACCGCCTTACTGACTTTCTTCATAGTGTTCATGAGGCGGCAATCCAACATGTGAGATCAGGCCTAAGAATACCAACTTTCTATGCTTTCCAAGGCAAGGGACCACTCCACCAACTTCAAAACAGTCAGCTACTGAGAAATTCTATGTAAGAAAACCCTTAGTAATTTTTGACCGACCTGGGTATCAAAATCAGGACCCCCAAGCTCAGCAGACACGCTTGTTGCCACGAGAACAACGATCAGAAGTCATACTTAGGGCCGGCACTCATTATCGGCATCGGCAAGGAAAAAGATCCTTCGGCATGGCTACATGCAAGCGCACACGGTCGGAAACCGAAATGTGTAGGGATGCCGAAATATCCTTTTCCTTGCCGATGCCGGTAATGGGCACCGGGCCTTATAATTACATATAAAACTATGTGTAGCAACTCTGTGATTATGTGATGTTGATTGACCTGTACCAAACCAATGGTGGCCTACTGCTACGCTGCTACGAGCGGCGCAGTTGTTGTAGCGAACATTACAAAAAAATCGAAACAAAGCTCGTAGGCATGTCGTAGCACTCGTAGCCCATGCTACGCACGTAGTTACTTACCTACTTCTTGTGCTACGGTAGGAAATCTCGTAGAAGACGAGAAGAGAAACTGAGAGTAAATTCTCCTACTAGTGTAAAATTCTGAACTACTATTTAAAGACCTCTCAACCTTAGTTTGATTTTCATAATTATTGTGTTTCTTTCAAAGTTCTCTTTTAACGTTTGAATCCCCAACCGGTCCTATGAGACCGCGCTGTTATTGTTTTACTATTGTGTCTCGTTTCGCAGGTATCTGAGTAACTACAATAATTATTACATTTTTAATAGAATTTATATAATTTATAAGCTTAAAAAACTATTTATTTTTGACAATAGGTACAAGGTATTTACAGTATAATAAAAACTAACTCTAAACTAATTAAAACTAACTTAAAACAAACTAAAATATGGCGTCAAAAAACTCCTCCACATCGCTGTCGACTAGTAAAGTGCCCAAAAGACTGGCAGCATTGCCACGCTGAATGGCAAAAGCATTTTCTGTCCAAAGTAAAAGCCAGCCCTTGGGTCACGCGAAGTGTCAACTAGGCGCTTCGAAAGATCTTTATACAATTTGTGAGCACTCGTACCCCACAACTTAAAATGATTTGATAAAAAAAGAAGAACGGTCACGTCCCATATAAAAAAAACCTAGACCCGACAGAATAGTGACATATCTCAGTTTTTTTGTTATTATTTATATAATCATATTATATAGTTTTTATATTCGAAATCAATGGCTAACACCAAAATATTGCCTTATGTTTTTGTTCAGGGTTTACACTAAAAAAATACAAAATGCCTACTTATCTACACAATTCGTAATGTATGTAACTAAATGACGATAAATAGTTATAGGATGTATCCAGGAGACCTGGAGATACAGCTTTATTATATAATTTTTGAACTCCTAGTACAACATTCAACTTAGGATCTTTTTTTTAAGGTGGTTTAAAATCATCTAATGACATCTCTCGCCCTTGGGTGGAGCGAGAGGGCGTGTCAGACTCTTACTGACTAAAAAATTACACCCCGTTCCTTTTTGCCTAGACATCGAGATCACTTTGACCACCCCGCACTAGATATGGATTATGTTTTAAGGGACATAGAAATACAATAAAACTTTATTTCGACATATTGGTTTTATTTTTGGTAGAACCCCGTTGATAGCTACCTAAATCACTGATCTACGATCAGATCATTCTTTTCGATTATTCCACTAATACCGGCTGCGTTAAAAATAAAAATACGAATACCTGTTATCGTAACGGTGATTAATGAACTTATTAGTTCTCTAATCACCGATATAAGCTCGAACTGGCGTCAACGAATTAGTGGAATAATCCGATCTAAATCATCGAATATGACGATTTTAATTAATCCTAAGTTGAGGGCGAATCCAGAAGCGCATGCTCTGACCCCAGTACCAGAGGCAAAAAGGAACGGGGTGGAATTTTTTAGTTAGTAAGAGTCTGACACGCCCTCTCGCTCCACCCAAGGGCGAGAGATGTCATTAGATGATTTTAAACCACCTTAAAAAAGAAATCCTAAGTTGAATGTTGTACTAGGAGTTCAAAAATTATATAATACTGCTGTATCTCCAGGTCTCCTGGATACATCCCATAACTATTTATCGTCATTTAGTTACATACATTACGAATTGTGTATATAAGTAGGCATTTTGTATTTTTGAGTGTAAACCCTGAACAAAAACATAAGGCAATATTTTGGTGTTAGCCATTGATTTCGAAAATAAAAACTATATAATATGATTATATAAATAGTAACAAAAAAACTGAGGTATGTTACTTTTCTGTCGGGTCTGGGTTTTTTTTGTCTGTTCTTCTTTATTGGTCTATAATTCTTTCATATATTTATGTATTTTATTGTTACAGCGCGGCTGGAAGTAAGACGCAGAGTACGAAGTAGAAGTAGGGTTGCCAACCATACTATATAATAAAGTATCCTACTTTATTTTTGGTAATTACACTTTGTACTTTTGCATACAAATAAAGTATGTAAAAATACTTTATTCTCAACCTTTACTGCAATGCATACAATACGATGAACACTTATTACGGGATTTATAGATGAGTATTTAACTATACATATAACGGTATTTTAAGTTAGAACAGATGATGGGAATTATTTATAATAATTAGTGATCGAAATGTAAGATGTCAGATGTTAATGTCACTATCGACGAATTGTAAGTTATTTTTGTTTTAATTTTATTACAGAATCCATTTTAAAGTTAAAATTAATGCTTAAAAATGGTGATTTCTGATAGTGATACTCCAACAGTGACTCATCATCTGCCTAGCCTTTCCCAACTATATTGGGGTCGGCTTCCAGTTTCGTGTATCTTCTTGACAGATAATTTCATACAAATTCTGTCACATTTTTGAATTTATTCAGTGAGTAGTGCCTACTCGGACATTGTGAAACAGGCCCTAAGAATGTTAATTTTGCACCCGTGCGAAGACGGGGTGGGTAGCTAGTTAATAATAATAGTTATTTATAAAACGGCCATGTAGGCATGTAATTAAACAAAAACATAAATTTCAAGGTAAACGAACTGTTTCACAGAAAAAAAGCTGAGTCATCATCTGCCTAGCCTTTTCCCAACTATGTTGGGGTCGGCTTCCAGTCAAGCCGGATTTAGCTGAATACCAGTATTTTACGAGGAGCGGCTGCCTACCAGACCTCCACAACCCATTAACTGGGGTAACACGGTACTTCATGGCAAGACTGGAGTCAGATTTACTGGCTTCTGACTATCCGTAACGACTGCCAAAGATCCCCAAATGACAGCCGGGACCAACGGCTTAACGTGCTTTCCGAGGCACGGAGGAAACTCGTTATGTTAAGATGGTCACCCATCCACAGACCAACCTAGGCAAGCGTTGCTTAACCTTGAAGATCGACCTGTGCGGCTGTTATTATCTAGCCACGAGCTCCAACAGTGACTAAAAACCTAAAATGAGCTAAGCTTACCAAATGTAAAAAATATATTTCTTAAATAGTTTCGGTTCCCGCTTCCCGCTACTTCATATTTCACTGAGAGGGTTTTTTTCAATAATGAATCTGAAGTGGCGAGAAGAGAGAAAATAGAACGTTTAAATTGAAATGTTTGACAATAACAAGTTATAAAGCATTTTTTTTAATTGTTAGCACAAGCTAACACAAAAAAATACGTTTTTAACAAAATTTGGAAAATACTTTTTTTTTTCTTTCAAATACTCTTTTTTTAGGGTTCCGTAGCCAAAATGGCAAAAACGGAACCCTTATAGTTTCGTCATGTCCGTCTGTCCGTCTGTCCGTCTGTCACAGCCGATTTACTCGGAAACTATAAGTACTACAGTGATGAAATTTGATGGGAATATGTGTTGTATGAACCGCTACAAAATTATGACACTAAATAGTAAAAAAAAGAATTGGGGGTGGGGCCCCCCATACATGTAACTGAGGGATGAAATTTTTTTTTTCGATGTACATACCCGTGTGGGGTATCAATGGAAAGGTCTTTTAAAATGATATAAAGTTTTCTAAAAAACATTTTTCTTAAAGTGAACAGTTTTTGAGATATCAGCTCTCAAAGTCGTAAAAAGTATGTCCCCCCCCCTCTATTTTTATAACTACGGGGTATAAAATTCTAAAAAAAATAGAGGTGATGCATGCTAATTAACTCTTTCAACGATTTTTGGTTTGATCAAAGTATCTCTTATAGTTTTTGAGATAGGTTGATTTAACTGTAATTTTGGTTAAGTTATTGTGCTTACACTGAAAACGATGGCTGAACCTTATAAGTTTTATTTGCTGCTACGGAACCCTTTGTGCGCGAGCCCGACTCGCACTTGGCCGGTTTTTTCCTATGCAAGTCATTTTATACTTTTTTTTCGTCAAAAAAAGTTGGCAACCCTAAGTAGAAGGGCAGAATTAGTGTGTACTTTATTCTATTTCGAAATACCTATTATTAATTTGTAGTGCACACAGACACATTAAAATCTTTGACGCGAAATTGATAAAAATAGTATATTTCATTACAAGTGCGGAAAGCCTGTCATTGCAAAGAGTTCCGACAAATGTCTATCCGAGCCGAGGCGCAGCCGAAGGTGAGTGTTGACAGTCGGAACACGTTGCAATGACGGTTCCGCACGTGTACTGAACGACTATTTTTAATACAGTTGCGAAAAAATGAAGCAATTTAATAAAATAATAAAAACACAATAAAGTCAACTAACCAATCATTTAATTCTTATGAAAGTTATAATTCACATATACATTGAAATTGGTACAGTTTTTTATACTAACTGGGGCAGTTTTAGGTTGCATATTTACTGTTTGAGACAAACTATTATTAATTTCAGATGATTGTTCATCTATATTTATCAAAGGTGTTATACAATGGCGTTTGCTAGTTGATGGAATTGGATCTGATGAATTATCATTATCGATGTAGGTAGATGGACGAACGTTCTCTTCAGTCGCTTTAAGGACGTCAAATTAGCTCCTGAATCTGCCAATAATGTAGCAGAGGTCCTCCTGAAGCTGTGCCCAGTATAATACTCAGCATCCGGCAGACCAAGAAACGTGGCTATTTCTTTTGGCATATTACCAAATTTGTTTACACCGATTGCTTGTGTTGTACACTTCCCTTTTTGATAGTTTTGGAAAAATCGGTCGGTTTTCGCTTTTTGGGACCGCTGATTCATGTATTTTTGCACTATTTTAAGAAAATCTCCTTCAACAACAAAGCTTCTCGGTATCTTATTCTTTGTATTTGGAATCTTGATAAGTAGCATTTTTCCATGGGCTTCCACATCTTTTAAAGAAATATTGGCTAACTCCTCTCTGCGACAAGCTCCAACAACACCAAAAATCAGCGCAACCTACAAAAAAAGGGATTTGGTTAATATTTTTCTAAATAATGTATTGACTGTATTTTGCGATTTCGTAAACTGAATAACTAAAGAAAAATATAAGTATTTATTAATAATTACCTTTGTGGCTAAATAACGATCATCGGGAGCTTCCTTCAAAAACCTTTCCACTTAATTTGATGTTAATATTTTCGACTTTTTAGTTGTAAAACCATCTGATTGTCGTTTCAAAAAGCATTTAGTTTTGGGTATTCACTTATATCCACGTTGTTCCTTATTTTCAGCATACTTTTTATCATTGAAAACCTCGACCATAACGTAGAAGGTTTTAATTTTGCTGAGAGTTCGGAGAAGTATGCCAACATAACATTTTCTGAAAAACTATTTGCTTTTTAGGGTTCCGTACCTCAAAAGGAAAAAACGGAACCCTTATAGGATCACTTTGTTGTCCGTCTGTCCGTCCGTCTGTCAAGACCCTTTTTCTCAGGAACGCGTGAAGGTATCAAGTTGAAATAAAAACCATATATTGAAATCCGCGGTCCCTTGAAGTTGTGCAAAAATCAAACTTGTAAGTTGACGGGAAAAAAAGATACGCTCGTTTATGTTGCAAAAAACGTACATTTCGACACTGTCAAAGGAATCAAAACTCATAGGGTGCTTCCCGTTGACCTAGAATCTTGAAATTTGGCACGAAGCTAGGTATTATAGCACTAATATCGGAAAAAGTCTGAAAACTGAAAATTTTTAGTTACGTCACAAGAAAAAAAAATTGAAAAGTCTTCAAGACTCGATTCGAGAATTAAACTGTTTTTATAGGTAGGTTGGTACGAAACCCTCAGTGCGCGAGTCCGACTCGCACTTGCCCGGTTTTTTATTTTATGAGCCGTTGGTCGCACTAAATTGAAAACCAGGCAAATCAAACATCTTATTTAAAATCAATTGTATGAATCACTCGAACAGTATTTGAAAACATGTTTTGATTTT
Source organism: Mythimna separata (assembly GCA_030763345.1). Classification (NCBI taxonomy): domain Eukaryota; kingdom Metazoa; phylum Arthropoda; class Insecta; order Lepidoptera; family Noctuidae; genus Mythimna; species Mythimna separata. The sequence continues at coordinate 14,054,915 of CM061192.1, forward strand.
ATGCGATAACGAATCTTTCTTCTTTATAATAATTGCCTTCATGTTTAGGGTTCCGTAGCCAATGGCAAAAACGGAACCCTTATAGTTTCGCCATGTCTGTCCGTCCGTCTGTCCTCGCTTAATCTCTGTGACCGTTAGCACTAGAGTCTAGAAAGCTGAAACTTGGTACCAATATGTATATCAATCACACCGACAAAAGTGTAAAATAAAAATTGGAAAAGAATGTTTTATTAGGGTAGCCCCTACATGTAAAGTGGAAAGTGTTTTTTTTTTTAATTCAACCCTTAGGTGTGATATATTGTTGGATAGGTATTCAAAAATGAATAGGGATACTAAAATCATTTTTTGATAATATCAATAATTTCGGAAATAATCGCTCCAAAATTAAAAAACAATGTGTCCCGTCCCCTATAACTTTTGAACCACAAGTTTGAAAAATATTAAAGAAATTAAGTAAAGCTTTATAAAGATTTTCTAGGAAAATTATTTTGAACTTGATGGGACGAACAGTTTTTGAAAAGTTGGGGACACTTATTGTGACGGACGGGAAACTACGGAACCCTACACTGAGCGTGGCCCGACACGCTCTTGGCCAGTTTTTTTCTCTTCTCTCCACGCAATAAACCCGTCGTGTAGATAAGTATGTAGCGACTTTTTGATTTTTCCGGTAAAATGTTCTCCGAAGCATTTTGTGCCATTATACTGAGTTCCGGTGGTGTTAATACAAATAAAATATCGTCGAAATTACTCATTTTGTGCAACAAACATATAACTCGCAAAGAAAATTTTTGGAAAATGGCGCCAACCGTAAAAGAATATAAGCAGAGTTTTTTTTTCTTCACCCATTCTGGGTAGGCAAAGGGAACTAAGCCCATTCAGCCAAGTCTTCAGTAGATATTTTTTTATTTTTTTTATTAATACGAAATGAAAATGCAATTTAATGAGATGAAATGAAATTAAATCATTGAACCAAATCATTAAATCTGATATTGAAACAAATTAGTAGTGTATGATCTCTTGCTAGATCACACACTACTTTAGATGATGTGGGCGGAATAGAATAAAAGATGGTAAAGTAATTTAAACTGCTGTATTGTTCCAAAACTATAAGTAAAATGAGCTAATGGACTAATGTGTGTGAAATGAGTGACACGTGGCCCTTGCTGGCCGTAATGAGAACGCCCGACTTGATGGCTCGACGCGAACTGATGATTATTATAAAGTAAAATGAATGTGAGGCGTAAATGCTGACGATGCAAAGCTGATGTGCGGTTGCACCGTACATGCTCCCGAGCGGGAAGATGAATATCAGATGAACATGAAAGGATGAGTAACAAGATGATACCAATTTGTCCTTATGCTAGATGATTAACAAGATGATTCCAATTGGTCCTTATCCTATGCTTAGAGTCTCTACTTGAATTCTGTTTTGCGAGACATAGGCACGGTACACTTGTCCACTTTATGCACTTTTGGGATTTCACTGTAATCGGAGACACACGGAATCTCACACTGATTACGCGCACTAACATTATATTGAACCGCAGACGACGAAAAAGATGCCCCAGCCTCTGCTAGTGTAGGCGTGTCGTGTTGCGGGGTCGGTAGACTCGCCAGTGTGGCCCTTGCCACCGCCAGAGATGCGACTCGCCTGCTACGCAGCCGACGTACCATAATAACTACACCAACCACCAACACAACTCCGATCACAATATACAATGCTGTATAGTGGTGGATATCATGATAAGATAGTTGATGTGGCAAATTCTCACTTGCTTTGAGAATATGGAGTTGTTTTTTGATGTCGTCAAGCTCGTTGTTGCTCGAAAGAATTGTATAGTTTTGTATCAGTGGAGTGGGGATGCCTACGTCGATGATATGATTGATGGGTTCTATCTCAGGTAGCTTATAGGACGGTTTTATGTCTAAAGTGCTGAGACCTCCATTGTGTGAGTAAACCGTAAAACTTTCGGTTTTTATTAGACAAGCTTGTTCGACTCCCAATATGCCTGCCTTTACCAACTGCCCCGTCGACACTTTATCGTCGCATAGAATTCTTATTTGACAGTGACTGCAGCAAAAAAATGCATAACTATTTGTTTTATGAAGTGTTGTCCATTGATTCGAACAAGTCGTAATGCTGATCTTGCATTTTTTGCTGTCTGGTTCTAGTTGGCACAATTTTTCATCATTCTTGAGATGATAAATCGGCTTCTCTATATGACATAGATATGTATCGTCATCGTCACGTAAACAAGTCTTAACATCGTATATAGACATAGGTAAATAACAATCTTTCTTCAAACTTATTGCAACATATTCTGCAATCGGAGTTACAATAGCCATGCTTGAATTGCCTACAATCTGAGGTATTGGAATGATTTTCATGATCGTAAATGAATCTCTGGACACCAAAGGCAATTTCAATTCAAAGATTAAATATTTTTCAGTCATTCTTGCTTTGTATAAGACGCTTCATATTCCTGATTCGAACCTTCCAATTCGCTGTCCAACTCCCAATGTAAGGAATCTATGATAGACCATCGAGTTTGCAGAGTACGTAAGGCCTCTTTCAACTCCCACTTTTCGGACATGATATCCAAATTGATCCCTGCCACAGTGCGCTGCAGGGCTCTAAAATTGCTTGCTTGTTTCTTCAATAGGTCATCAAGCTTGCTAGATGTACCTCTGGAGCATACCTCGACGGGCGGCAATTGACGTCCTAAAAGATCTTCTTGCTCTGACCGTGCAGGACCTTGTGCTTCCTGAATGGATCCTCCTTGCTGAGGTTCCTTCACCTTGGTTAACAAAACTTGATATTGCTGATTAATGAGTGCCTTTGTCGAGATATATAGCTCTTCTGTTCGTTCGTATTTACGACCACTAAAATACGGATGAGTCTTGCTTTCCTCCGTGAGAAGGCGGTCGTGATTGTATTGATAATCGGACCAATATTGATTTAAGGTATCTAACCGTCGTTTGTAATAGTCAATAGTTTTTCGTTCTATTGGATCCTTTTTGATATTAGTAGCTAATTTTTGGATGGCTATGTAAAGCTCATCCTGATTTGCATGTATAGCCTCCATGAGAACTTAGTGAAGTAAGATGTAATTGGAAAGATCTTACTTGAATGTCCTTGACGACTGCTTACTGCTCCTTGGTGATTGCTTGAGACACCTGCTAGTCTCACCTCCTGACGACACAACAAACCCTGAGACACCTGTTAGTCCCAAAGTCAAATATGCCTTCACTGAACACTGATAGTTTACGAATCCTTGATGATCCTTGAGACACTTGTTAGTCTCTAACCACACTTAGCACCTGATAGTTTGTGGGTCCTTGTTGACCCTGATACACTTGTTTGATAGTCACTGATCACAACACACGTTAAGTCACTAGACGGCTTCCCGCTACAATGTCCACGCGCGCGAATGGACTATATAGCGTGTGAAGCTTACTCGAAGGACCAAAAAGAATGTATGATCTCTTGCTAGATCACACACTACTTTAGATGATGTGGGCGGAATAGAATAAAAGATGGTAAAGTAATTTAAACTGCTGTATTGTTCCAAAACTATAAGTAAAATGAGCTAGTGGACTAATGTGTGTGAAATGAGTGACACGTGGCCCTTGCTGGCCGTAATGAGAACGCCCGACTTGATGGCTCGACGCGAACTGATGATTATTATAAAGTAAAATGAATGTGAGGCGTAAATGCTGACGATGCAAAGCTGATGTGCGGTTGCACCGTACAAGTAGCTTTTTTTAGAAATATTTACATGAATCTAAAATATAAAAACTTTTTTTGTAAAAACTTCGTGGTTGGTTTTTTCTTTTTAGTAGACATTATTTTGACAGTTGGGAAAGAAAAAGCACGAGTGTGTAATAGCCCACTTCCCGAACGCTATACGTCCCTGCAATACGCCACTTTTTGAGCAACTGTATTAAAAAAGGTTATGTCGTTTTGTGTGATTTTTTAGTTTTATTTTGTAGTCAATGGTTTTTTCTAGGTACCGGTAAAGCGGCACAGCTTAGTGCCGGTGCCGGCGGGTTAACGCGGCGGCTTCAGAATGTCTAAGCCGAACGACTTTGCCGGCGGCAATGCCGGCGGCACGCGGTGTTCTAGTAATTGCCAAATAGTCGTAGAGATTGGACGTGTGTGTTTCGAATAATTCAGAAGTAGTATTTTCAGTACCTAATTGACATGGAGGAGGACGATAACAGTGCTTTAATAATAGCAGTTTGTGGAGTTACTATCGGTGAATCCCTCAACACACGAAAGTGTTGGGTTAGGTCACTACTCTATGAAAGCCGGCGGGCAACTGACTGAGTGAGTGGAGAGGGATGCCGTCGGCATCGGCATGCTTTCCCGCCGGCTTGCCCGCGCGGGCGCAAGCCGGCGGCATAATTGTACAAACTAAGGCTAAGGTTGGGCCGGCGATCCGTGCCGCCGCCGGGTCAGCGGCTTTGGTGTGTAGACCGCTATAGGTTGTGTATAGTAGGATCAGATTTGATTTTGACAAGTTTGGTAGTCTACCAGCCGAAACCAATAACCTATCTATCACATATCGGAGATAGAAAAACAAATGAAACAACAGAAAACATGATAATTTTTGTATTGTATCATTTGTTTTACAATCTCCTGTATGCCAAAACTGGAGATCGATAGGTTATTGGTTTCGGCCGTAAATGTTAGTAGTAAAATTGTATGTATAGAATAATAATCTTGGCTGTCAATTTAAAATTTTGTGTACCTACCTAATTTGCAAGCGTAATTATAAAAATATCAGAATGGTTTTTGTAGTTGCAGAACTTTTGTTAAATTAGATAATTGCTACCTATGTGAATGTGTAAAAAAATGCAATATTGTCGTGTGCTTGTTAAGTAGGTATTTCCAGATAGTTCAGGGATGTCTCTTTTTCATACTAAAAATAAAACGAAGAAGTTGGAAAACAAACTTATTTTATTAACATTATTTACAAACTTAACATAGATTTCCTCTGTTGAATTATGTTAATAGGTACTGAGATTATAAATTAATCAGTCTTCAATCAATCTTCAAAAATAATATTACAATATTTTTTCAGGTACATAATGATTGTGTTGTAACGTATTTATCACTTAATCCATTTCTTCCACTGTTGGTCCTGTATTCTGCTGGTATCCTCCGTAGCCACCGGGCATGCCCCTGGGCATCCCTCCGAAGCCTCCAGGCATTCCACCGGGCATACCTCCGGGCATTCTTCCGGGCATGCCACCGGGCATACCGCCGGGCATCCCCCCTGCCGCACCGCCTTGCGCGGCCTGGTGCAGCTTGGTCATGACGGGCGCGCACAGTCGCTGCAGCTCTTGCAGCCGGTGCTCGTACTCCGCCCGCTCCGCCAGCGTGTTGTTGTCGAGCCAGCGCAGCGCGTCGTCGCACGCGCTGCGGGCGCCGCTCGCGTCCTGCTCCGACAGCTTGTCTGCGGCCTCGTCCAGCGCCTGCTTCACGCTGAACACGTACGCTTCGAGCTGGTTCCGAGCCGCGACGCGCTGCCTCTGCTTCTCATCCTCGTCTTTGTATCTCTCCGCCTCGGCGAGCATGCGCTCGATCTCCGCCTGTGACAGACGTCCCTTGTCGTTCTTGATGACGATGTTCTTGCTGCGGCCGGTGCTGTTCTCTTTGGCCGACACGTTGAGGATGCCGTTCGCGTCCAGGTCGAAGGTGACGTCGATCTTAGGAACGCCGCGCGGCGCGGGCGGGATGCCGGTCAAGTCGAACGTGCCCAACAAGTTGTTGTCCTTCGTCATCGCTCGCTCGCCCTCGTACACTTGGATGGTGACCGCCGGCTGGTTGTCCGAGTACGTGGTGAACGTCTGCGACTGCTTGCACGGGATCTTCGAGTTGCGCTCGATGATCTTCGTCATCACGCCGCCGGCCGTCTCGATGCCGAGGGACAGAGGGGCCACGTCCACTAGCAACACGTCCTGGATCTTCGCGTCTTGCTCGCCGCTCAGGATAGCTGCCTGGACGGCCGCGCCGTACGCCACGGCTTCGTCAGGGTTGATGGACAGGTTGAGCTTCTTGCCGCAGAAGAAGTTCTGCAGCAGACTCTGCACTTTGGGGATCCTGGTGGAGCCTCCGACGAGGACGACGTCGTGGATCTGGCTCTTGTCCATCTTGGCATCTTTGAGCGCCTTCTCCACGGGCTCGAGGGTGCCTCTGAACAGGTCTGCGCACAGCTCTTCGAAGCGCGCGCGGGACACGCGGGTGTAGAAGTCCATGCCCTCGTAGAGCGCGTCGATCTCGATGGTGGCTTCAGTGCTGGACGACAGCGTGCGCTTAGCGCGCTCAGCGGCTGTGCGGAGGCGGCGCAGTGCGCGAGGATTCATGCGCATGTCCTTCTTGTACTTGCGCTTGAACTCGTCCGCGAGGTGGTTCACTAGTCTGTTGTCAAAGTCCTCGCCTCCGAGATGTGTGTCGCCCGCCGTCGCCCTCACTTCGAACAACGAGCCTTCATCGATGGTTAGGATGGACACGTCGAACGTTCCGCCGCCGAGGTCGAAGATGAGGACGTTCCTCTCGCCCTTGAGGTTCTTGTCGAGGCCGTACGCGAGCGCGGCGGCTGTGGGCTCGTTGATGATCCTGAGCACGTTGAGCCCGGCGATGGCTCCCGCGTCCTTGGTGGCCTGGCGCTGGGAGTCGTTGAAGTAGGCCGGCACTGTGATGACCGCGTCGCGCACACTGCTTCCGAGGTATGCTTCCGCCGTCTCCTTCATCTTCGTCAGCACCATGCTGCTGATCTCCTCGGGCGCGAAACGTTTCGCTTCGCCCTTGAACTCCACTTGGATCTTTGGTTTGCCGCAGTCGTTGACCACCTTGAAGGGCCAGTGTTTCATGTCTTGTTGAATCTTGGAGTCGTCGAACTTCCTTCCGATGAGTCGCTTGGCGTCGAACACTGTGTTGCTGGGGTTGAGGGCGACCTGGTTCTTGGCTGCGTCTCCGATGAGGCGCTCCGTGTCCGTGAAGGCCACATAGGATGGCGTCGTGCGGTTGCCCTGGTCGTTGGCGATGATCTCCACGTTGCCGTGCTGCCACACGCCGACGCACGAGTACGTCGTGCCCAGATCTATTCCTACAGCTGGCATTTTGATTTCTTCTTGCTTGCACTACTCTTCACAACAATCAACTCGTACTACAGTATAACGTCGCGTACAATATTACTTGCGAGTCTAGTAAACTTCTCCGGTTTGCACCGAACACTTCGTCTGCTTCGTATCGCGTTTCAAATTATTCTGAGTTCGCGCCGCGCGCCCAAGCTTATATATCCAACAAATGAGTTTCCAGAGATTTCTAGTCTTTACGCGACGTCACTAGAATGCTCCAATCAGAGAACATAATTGAAAGAAAAATCTGGAGGGTCTTCACGTTCCGACCAATCAGAGCGTTTGTGAGAAAGAGAAAACAATACATCTTCTGTCTCAAAAGGGTTGTCAGTGTAGAAATTTACCCCAAAGATGGGGACATAATAAAAATAAATTAATGGGTCTTGCGTGGTTTTGTAAGAGTTGGCAACTCGAATTGCGGAAGTGTAATAGTAGTAGTAGTAGTGTATTTATTTTTTATTATTATAATGTATGTCGTTTAATTTAATTAGCGACTGTTAATGGGACACTTTAATACACTTCATTCCTTTATTTGTGCTTCAATACAATTCATCGTGGAACATTATGAAAGTATACATACATAATATTATAGCTGATGTTAATACTTAATTGTAACGTTACTAAATGTTTGCGAAAAATAAACTTAACTGGCGATAATGTTGGATCACAAAACATTTTGTAACCACCCAATAATGGTTAGGTTAGGTTAGATAAAACATGTTCACATCAAATTACGAGAATGACTAAAAAAAGTTCCAATCTGCGTTAATGTTTAACAAAATCTATGTATAACTTTTATACTAACTAAATGTTAAAAAACTAAAGAACTATGTCTTAATAATCAAAAAATCCATAATCATAAAAAGCTTAGTAAATATTTATTCAATATTTTCATTCTTTTCCAATTATTTTTCCCTTTGAAACTTGTTTGTTTATTTGGGTAAATTATACTTTGTCTGCTGGCAACATCGGAGAAATATCCAGACCAATCCCGACCATTCATGAAAGACACGACGCGCCTATACGGCTCCGCATGCGTTAGAAAGAGACGGAAATAGGATCTGTATTATGGCGGGCTTTATGAAGGAAATTACTAGAGGTACCTATGTTTCATTCATAATGATTACGGTTCTGATGTTTACTATTTCTGAATTATCACAGAATAGGTGATAGTATTATTTACTTGCTAATATAAAATGGCTAAATGTTTTTCTCGGTTTGAAAAGATATTTAATTTATGCTAAATCAAATCTATACTCCGTCGGTTTAGGTAGTTAACTAAATGTAAACAATCTTGGTATGTCTTTCAGGGGCGTAGCTACCGCCGTATCTGCCGTATCAATTATACGGGGCCCCCGGGTCACGGGGGTCCCCAAAGTGTGTAAGGAAAAAAAAGTTTTTAATTTATTTTATTTTAAAAATGACAAAATTAAAAAAAGGAAAAAAATAAAAGAAGGCAAGAGAGTGAATATTTAAAATTTGGTTTTTATTTGTAAAATGGTTAAATTATGTTATGATAAATAAATATTTATTTTCTCAATATTTTTTTTCTTTTGTGAAAAATCTTTACCCCCATATAAGGGCCTCCAAACAAATTTTTTATATGGGGCCCCGACAAGGCACGCTACGCCACTGATGTCTTTTTATATTAAAGAAGTCGTATATAATATACACAAAGATTATTTAAATTTAGTTTATTAGCTAACATCGATTTAGGTGTTAATAAGACCTATGTGCAAAGATTTTTACATACAATTTTTAGACAACTTTTAGATAAAAAGACATGCCACGATTGTTTACATTTAGTTAACTACCTAAACCGACGGAGTACTGATTTGATTTAGCATAAATGTCTTTTCAAACCGAGAAAAACATTTAGCCATTTTATATTAGCAAATAAACTTAGCCGTTTGAGCGTGAAGCAGTAACAAACATACACAATCACAACCAAAAATATTCTGCTTTAAAATATTAAATGACCTGCCCTGGCTCCGCAAGGGTACAAGTTACATACACAAACCCTCTTCAATAATTCCACTTTCTATTATTGAAAATCGAATCAAAATCAGTTGTATGATTTAGGAGGTGTTAATAGAAAACAAACAGACGCGAAAAACTTTAGTTGTTTTCTGTAAAGAAGATATACGAGCGATTATGTAAGTAACTTATTATGTTGTTAAGTACTAGTTTTATATTTATTGTTACTAAACATTATATTGTTACTATATTGGTGTAGGTACAATAAAATATAAGTATTCTATTCTTTTCTAACTTATTCTAGAATTTTTATTGAATGAGCGAAGCTGGGACTATTTTTATGTTTCGCCCTCGTGTTTTTTTCTGTGGTAAGCAACAAGGGGTGAACAGATGTCCATTGTCCAAGTCGTAAACAAGTAACGGCTAAAACCGTTTTTATTTTCCAGAACCATCGCATACTCTGACAGGTTTAGGAGTCCAGATGAATTCTAGACATTCCTGCGTTTTTGTTTTTTTTAATGTCGGTTATTATCCTCGATTGCATCACTGCTTACCATCAAGTGGGATCGCAGTCAAGCACTAGTTTATATAACTTAAAAAAAATACTAACTTTGCTTTTTTTCAGTAGATAAATTCAAGTCATAATATAGTAAATTATGGTATATATTACTTCGGGTTGGCGCAACACGTTTTTTTCTTCCATTCTGTCTTTTCAGCCGTCGCACTAACAGTCGTATTATGGTAACACTAACTGATATTTATGCATGATAATTTTCAAGGAAGTGATAGAGTAGAAATAATCACCCAAATCATTACTTTTTTTACAATTTGGTGATAAAAGTACCAGGTCTTTTAAAGCAGACTCTCGCATGCATATATGAAAAAAATCCTCTCAAATTTCGTTGATAATTACTTAACTATTACTAATAAAAGGTATGTCCTAGTCCTAGTAGTTCTAGCTATCTACTTACCTAATGGTTTTTTTTTCATCCCTGGATTTTCTTAAGGTGAATGCTTCAGGTAGCCCGCGAAATTCAAATTTTCTTACGTTTTTTGCAATTTGCAAGCCAGTGGTAGGTTGTATGAAGTTAAAAATACTTAAGCGGTTGTAAAACGTAACTAATTACATAATTATAAACATAAAAATCATCAATACAAGCCTCCAAGCTCACCTAAGTGCAGGAACGATTTTTTCGAGGTCAAAAACGTTTTTGCAACTAAGTGAGCTTGGAGGCTTATATTGATGATTTTTATGTTTATAATTATGTAATTAGTTACGTTTTAAAACCGCTTAAGTATTTTTGACTTCATACAACCTACCACTGGCTTGCAAATTGCAAAAAACGTAAGAAAATTTGAATTTCGCGGGCTAAGCTGGAACATCCCCCTTAATTACTTTAAATAAGTACTTAAAACCAGTGTGAAGTAATGTAGAAAACTTACATTGAATGATTTTTTCAAACTTAGCAAAGCAATGATATTTATGAATAACTATGCGAAGTAGGTAAAGTATTAGTAGGGTTTTTTATCTATACTAATATTATAAAGAGGTAAAATTTGTAAGTTTGTAAATTTGTATGTAGGGGGTAATCTCTGGAACTACTGGTCCGATTTAAAAAAATCTTTCACTGTTAGATAGCCCATTTATCAAGGAATGCTATAGGCTATATACCATCACGCTACGACCCACGGGAGCGGAGCAGTAATGAAAAATGCGGGTGAAACCGCAGGGGACAGCTAGTGTAGGATATCCTCGAATGAATTTTCCCGCTCTTGGGCGGAGCAGGAGGGCGCGCCAGACTTTACTGACTAAAATCTACTCCTGTGTTCCTTCCATAGTTCCTTCTTTGCCTTTTGTTCCAGAGCTCCGGGTTTTCCTTTTGGAAGCGAAGCCATGGTATTATTAGGAGGTTGGATTTTTTATCTGTTACAATTTCCATTTCTTATTTTAAAAGATTTCAACAAAAATAGAAATCTTTGAAATACTACATAGATGTAGATAGGTACCTACATCTTAGATTAAATAAAAACAGCAATATTATCAATGAAGCACATGCACATTTTTGTAATATTATCGAACATTATAGAATGATGAGTTTAGCTCAAAGTCAATGGCGTAATCTCCTAAAAATATCTTTCATATTTTGAAAGTTTCCTACGGTAACCAACAAAACAATTCAGCTGTGTTTGTAAACAATACGTCATTATCTAATTATGGATTCACGGAACCAATAAATAATACCCACTCGTTCCCGCCATAATAATATTGCTGTCTCTTTCACACACACGAACTGGTGAACAAAGTTCGAGACGCGAAGAATGCGCATGCGTGAAGTCTGGAATGCTCCAGAAAATTCCCTGACAGAATTGCCAGCGTCTAAAGTAAAATCTCCCAACTATACTGACCTATATAAAAAGCGATAAAATTATATTTAAACGTTAAAATTACATTTATGAGCAATATGAAATTTGACGAATTTTACTGATACTGAATAAGATAAAGATTTTGAAACAAAATCCTGCTTTTTAAATAGATATTATTATGACATTATTGAACATAATAAAATAATGAAAAATAGTATTTTTATAACTAAGTACTTTTGTACTTCATACACAAGATTTTGTAATCAAGGATAGTGTTTAATCGAGCGAATATAAAGCAAATACGACTTACTGATATAATATATATGATAATACTACGTGGGTGAAAGACTGTAGGCGAGTGTAATATTGAATACGGCGACTTGAAAATACAAATATTGACATATATAATTACACACATATAATACAACATATATGTATAATAGTCATTCAAAACGATCAGTATGATAAATAAAAATACTTAAATTACCATATTCGATTTTAGAGACCATTTTGAATATATTTTATTTCATGAGTGCTGCGCTATATCTCACTTTTAGCGTCTCGTTTTACTTATGTTTTGTGATTTAACGTTATCGCCTTTTATAACGTTATTCGGTTTATGTTTCGCAAACATTTAGTAATGTTACAATTATTAACACTAGCTGTATTATGTATACTTTCATATGTTCCACAATAAAAATTTATTGTATTGAAGCATAAAGTAACGCCCTTTGGTTTAGTATTAACTATTAAAGTGTCCCATTAACAGCGCTAATTAAATGAAACGATATACATTATACCTCCACAACTCGAGTTCAACTGTCTGTTGTTGTGTTGTTGTTTTATTATCTCCACATCTTTGGGGTAAATTTCTACACTGACAACCCTTTTGAGACAGAAAACGTATCGTTATCTCTTTCTTACAAACGCCCTGATTGGTCAAATTGTTTGACCCTCTAGATTTTTCCTTCGATTCTGTTCTCTGATTGGTGGAGACTAGTGACGTCGAGAAAGGGGTAGAAAACTCTCGAATCCCATTTGTTCAATATATAAGCTTGTGCGCGCGGCGCGAACTCAGAATAATTTGAAACGCGATACGAAGCAGACGAAGTGTTCGGTGCAAACCGGGGAAGTTTACTAGACTCGCAAGTAATATTGTACGCGACGTTATACTGTAGTACGAGTTGATTGTTGTGAAGAGTAGTGCAAGCAAGAAGAAATCCAAATGCCAGCTGTAGGAATAGATCTGGGCACGACGTACTCGTGCGTCGGCGTGTGGCAGCACGGCAACGTGGAGATCATCGCCAACGACCAGGGCAACCGCACGACGCCATCCTATGTGGCCTTCACGGACACGGAGCGCCTCATCGGAGACGCAGCCAAGAACCAGGTCGCCCTCAACCCCAGCAACACAGTGTTCGACGCCAAGCGACTCATCGGAAGGAAGTTCGACGACTCCAAGATTCAACAAGACATGAAACACTGGCCCTTCAAGGTGGTCAACGACTGCGGCAAACCAAAGATCCAAGTGGAGTTCAAGGGCGAAGCGAAACGTTTCGCGCCCGAGGAGATCAGCAGCATGGTGCTGACGAAGATGAAGGAGACGGCGGAAGCATACCTCGGAAGCAGTGTGCGCGACGCGGTCATCACAGTGCCGGCCTACTTCAACGACTCCCAGCGCCAGGCCACCAAGGACGCGGGAGCCATCGCCGGGCTCAACGTGCTCAGGATCATCAACGAGCCCACAGCCGCCGCGCTCGCGTACGGCCTCGACAAGAACCTCAAGGGCGAGAGGAACGTCCTCATCTTCGACCTCGGCGGCGGAACGTTCGACGTGTCCATCCTAACCATCGATGAAGGCTCGTTGTTCGAAGTGAGGGCGACGGCGGGCGACACACATCTCGGAGGCGAGGACTTTGACAACAGACTAGTGAACCACCTCGCGGACGAGTTCAAGCGCAAGTACAAGAAGGACATGCGCATGAATCCTCGCGCACTGCGCCGCCTCCGCACAGCCGCTGAGCGCGCTAAGCGCACGCTGTCGTCCAGCACTGAAGCCACCATCGAGATCGACGCGCTCTACGAGGGCATGGACTTCTACACCCGCGTGTCCCGCGCGCGCTTCGAAGAGCTGTGCGCAGACCTGTTCAGAGGCACCCTCGAGCCCGTGGAGAAGGCGCTCAAAGATGCCAAGATGGACAAGAGCCAGATCCACGACGTCGTCCTCGTCGGAGGCTCCACCAGGATCCCCAAAGTGCAGAGTCTGCTGCAGAACTTCTTCTGCGGCAAGAAGCTCAACCTGTCCATCAACCCTGACGAAGCCGTGGCGTACGGCGCGGCCGTCCAGGCAGCTATCCTGAGCGGCGAGCAAGACGCGAAGATCCAGGACGTGTTGCTAGTGGACGTGGCCCCTCTGTCCCTCGGCATCGAGACGGCCGGCGGCGTGATGACGAAGATCATCGAGCGCAACTCGAAGATCCCGTGCAAGCAGTCGCAGACGTTCACCACGTACTCGGACAACCAGCCGGCGGTCACCATCCAAGTGTACGAGGGCGAGCGAGCGATGACGAAGGACAACAACTTGTTGGGCACGTTCGACTTGACCGGCATCCCGCCCGCGCCGCGCGGCGTTCCTAAGATCGACGTCACCTTCGACCTGGACGCGAACGGCATCCTCAACGTGTCGGCCAAAGAGAACAGCACCGGCCGCAGCAAGAACATCGTCATCAAGAACGACAAGGGACGTCTGTCACAGGCGGAGATCGAGCGCATGCTCGCCGAGGCGGAGAGATACAAAGACGAGGATGAGAAGCAGAGGCAGCGCGTCGCGGCTCGGAACCAGCTCGAAGCGTACGTGTTCAGCGTGAAGCAGGCGCTGGACGAGGCCGCAGACAAGCTGTCGGAGCAGGACGCGAGCGGCGCCCGCAGCGCGTGCGACGACGCGCTGCGCTGGCTCGACAACAACACGCTGGCGGAGCGCGCGGAGTACGAGCACCGGCTGCAAGAGCTGCAGCGAGTGTGCGCGCCCGTCATGACCAAGCTGCATCAGGGTGCGCAAGGCGGTGCTCCAGGAGGGATGCCCGGCGGTGCTCCAGGAGGGATGCCCGGCGGTATGCCCGGTGGCTACGGAGGGTACCAACAGAGCAGCGGCCCCACGGTGGAAGAAGTGGATTAAATCCAATAGTTTCAATCACCTGAATCTGAATCCTAATTGTGATATTATTTTGTAAGACTGAGTATTTATTTTGTCAGCACATGATCCTCTGTTGAATTATGATTAGTACTTTAGTAATTTAAGTTTTAAGAGTTCCTTGTTAAGTTTGTAAATAAAATCGTTTTATAAGATTTCCATCTTTTATTTCGTAGAAAATATTTTCCTGTCCCTCGTACATACACTGACACACCTAACTATTTACATAAATAATGCAAAGAAATAAATAATAACTATGTAAAAGAAGAAATGATCTTGAGAAAGCAAGGACCAGAATGAATCTTGTGAGCAACGACATTCTATTAAACAACTCACTCTAGTTTATTTTTATTTTTTTTGTTCTGTAAAAAAATCTATTCCTGGAAACAAAATATGTGCTACTCCAGGACATGATCTACACGTGTACCAAGTTTCATCGAAATCTGTGTAACCGTTCGAGCGTGAAGAAGTAACACCTGACAGATACTGTTCGAGTTAATCGAACACTCAACGAAAATGCATAATTGCATCGTTCGCAAGTATGCACATTCGCTCGAATTCCAACATATCTAACCAGTTCGCGATCAGATCTCTTTGGAGACACCACACACTCAAAACATTACCATTTAACCATTACTAATAATTAGTTATATAGTTTACCAGTTTACTTTGTAACTCTTTATAGTGATAATATAATTAGTGTTTCCTTTTTAAATGAAGACTTTAATTTCTACCAAATAAACCATTATCTTATCAATACGAGAAAGTAGTGTTAGGTCACCATAGTGCCGAGTGCAACTTTCTACAGACACATACACAGCAACATTCGCCGCCTTTATAATATTATTTTGACTTGTATCCTCAGAGCCATGTGACATGCTAATAAATTACCTGTATGCGTAGCTACTGTCTTGCTAATAATTTAATTTTATAATTTGGCACAGTACTCCTGACCGAATATAGACCAAAGTGCCTCACAGTGGATTAGTCCAATTTTAACAGAGATTAGTCCGGAGATACCTAATTATAGTGCACAAATGTGCGCGCAGACACAAATATGTTTATTCCTTTAGGTGGTGTACACATTATGCCGCGGCACCGCCGCCGCCGCCTTACATACGACGCCGCCGCCGCCGCCACGGCGTCGTATGTAAGGCTCCATACAAATCCAAGGGGACTAGCGCAGCGGCGCCGCCTGCCGCTGCCGCTGCGGCATAATGTGTAAACCGCCTTACTGACTTTCTTCATAGTGTTCATGAGGCGGCAATCCAACATGTGAGATCAGGCCTAAGAATACCAACTTTCTATGCTTTCCAAGGCAAGGGACCACTCCACCAACTTCAAAACAGTCAGCTACTGAGAAATTCTATGTAAGAAAACCCTTAGTAATTTTTGACCGACCTGGGTATCAAAATCAGGACCCCCAAGCTCAGCAGACACGCTTGTTGCCACGAGAACAACGATCAGAAGTCATACTTAGGGCCGGCACTCATTATCGGCATCGGCAAGGAAAAAGATCCTTCGGCATGGCTACATGCAAGCGCACACGGTCGGAAACCGAAATGTGTAGGGATGCCGAAATATCCTTTTCCTTGCCGATGCCGGTAATGGGCACCGGGCCTTATAATTACATATAAAACTATGTGTAGCAACTCTGTGATTATGTGATGTTGATTGACCTGTACCAAACCAATGGTGGCCTACTGCTACGCTGCTACGAGCGGCGCAGTTGTTGTAGCGAACATTACAAAAAAATCGAAACAAAGCTCGTAGGCATGTCGTAGCACTCGTAGCCCATGCTACGCACGTAGTTACTTACCTACTTCTTGTGCTACGGTAGGAAATCTCGTAGAAGACGAGAAGAGAAACTGAGAGTAAATTCTCCTACTAGTGTAAAATTCTGAACTACTATTTAAAGACCTCTCAACCTTAGTTTGATTTTCATAATTATTGTGTTTCTTTCAAAGTTCTCTTTTAACGTTTGAATCCCCAACCGGTCCTATGAGACCGCGCTGTTATTGTTTTACTATTGTGTCTCGTTTCGCAGGTATCTGAGTAACTACAATAATTATTACATTTTTAATAGAATTTATATAATTTATAAGCTTAAAAAACTATTTATTTTTGACAATAGGTACAAGGTATTTACAGTATAATAAAAACTAACTCTAAACTAATTAAAACTAACTTAAAACAAACTAAAATATGGCGTCAAAAAACTCCTCCACATCGCTGTCGACTAGTAAAGTGCCCAAAAGACTGGCAGCATTGCCACGCTGAATGGCAAAAGCATTTTCTGTCCAAAGTAAAAGCCAGCCCTTGGGTCACGCGAAGTGTCAACTAGGCGCTTCGAAAGATCTTTATACAATTTGTGAGCACTCGTACCCCACAACTTAAAATGATTTGATAAAAAAAGAAGAACGGTCACGTCCCATATAAAAAAAACCTAGACCCGACAGAATAGTGACATATCTCAGTTTTTTTGTTATTATTTATATAATCATATTATATAGTTTTTATATTCGAAATCAATGGCTAACACCAAAATATTGCCTTATGTTTTTGTTCAGGGTTTACACTAAAAAAATACAAAATGCCTACTTATCTACACAATTCGTAATGTATGTAACTAAATGACGATAAATAGTTATAGGATGTATCCAGGAGACCTGGAGATACAGCTTTATTATATAATTTTTGAACTCCTAGTACAACATTCAACTTAGGATCTTTTTTTTAAGGTGGTTTAAAATCATCTAATGACATCTCTCGCCCTTGGGTGGAGCGAGAGGGCGTGTCAGACTCTTACTGACTAAAAAATTACACCCCGTTCCTTTTTGCCTAGACATCGAGATCACTTTGACCACCCCGCACTAGATATGGATTATGTTTTAAGGGACATAGAAATACAATAAAACTTTATTTCGACATATTGGTTTTATTTTTGGTAGAACCCCGTTGATAGCTACCTAAATCACTGATCTACGATCAGATCATTCTTTTCGATTATTCCACTAATACCGGCTGCGTTAAAAATAAAAATACGAATACCTGTTATCGTAACGGTGATTAATGAACTTATTAGTTCTCTAATCACCGATATAAGCTCGAACTGGCGTCAACGAATTAGTGGAATAATCCGATCTAAATCATCGAATATGACGATTTTAATTAATCCTAAGTTGAGGGCGAATCCAGAAGCGCATGCTCTGACCCCAGTACCAGAGGCAAAAAGGAACGGGGTGGAATTTTTTAGTTAGTAAGAGTCTGACACGCCCTCTCGCTCCACCCAAGGGCGAGAGATGTCATTAGATGATTTTAAACCACCTTAAAAAAGAAATCCTAAGTTGAATGTTGTACTAGGAGTTCAAAAATTATATAATACTGCTGTATCTCCAGGTCTCCTGGATACATCCCATAACTATTTATCGTCATTTAGTTACATACATTACGAATTGTGTATATAAGTAGGCATTTTGTATTTTTGAGTGTAAACCCTGAACAAAAACATAAGGCAATATTTTGGTGTTAGCCATTGATTTCGAAAATAAAAACTATATAATATGATTATATAAATAGTAACAAAAAAACTGAGGTATGTTACTTTTCTGTCGGGTCTGGGTTTTTTTTGTCTGTTCTTCTTTATTGGTCTATAATTCTTTCATATATTTATGTATTTTATTGTTACAGCGCGGCTGGAAGTAAGACGCAGAGTACGAAGTAGAAGTAGGGTTGCCAACCATACTATATAATAAAGTATCCTACTTTATTTTTGGTAATTACACTTTGTACTTTTGCATACAAATAAAGTATGTAAAAATACTTTATTCTCAACCTTTACTGCAATGCATACAATACGATGAACACTTATTACGGGATTTATAGATGAGTATTTAACTATACATATAACGGTATTTTAAGTTAGAACAGATGATGGGAATTATTTATAATAATTAGTGATCGAAATGTAAGATGTCAGATGTTAATGTCACTATCGACGAATTGTAAGTTATTTTTGTTTTAATTTTATTACAGAATCCATTTTAAAGTTAAAATTAATGCTTAAAAATGGTGATTTCTGATAGTGATACTCCAACAGTGACTCATCATCTGCCTAGCCTTTCCCAACTATATTGGGGTCGGCTTCCAGTTTCGTGTATCTTCTTGACAGATAATTTCATACAAATTCTGTCACATTTTTGAATTTATTCAGTGAGTAGTGCCTACTCGGACATTGTGAAACAGGCCCTAAGAATGTTAATTTTGCACCCGTGCGAAGACGGGGTGGGTAGCTAGTTAATAATAATAGTTATTTATAAAACGGCCATGTAGGCATGTAATTAAACAAAAACATAAATTTCAAGGTAAACGAACTGTTTCACAGAAAAAAAGCTGAGTCATCATCTGCCTAGCCTTTTCCCAACTATGTTGGGGTCGGCTTCCAGTCAAGCCGGATTTAGCTGAATACCAGTATTTTACGAGGAGCGGCTGCCTACCAGACCTCCACAACCCATTAACTGGGGTAACACGGTACTTCATGGCAAGACTGGAGTCAGATTTACTGGCTTCTGACTATCCGTAACGACTGCCAAAGATCCCCAAATGACAGCCGGGACCAACGGCTTAACGTGCTTTCCGAGGCACGGAGGAAACTCGTTATGTTAAGATGGTCACCCATCCACAGACCAACCTAGGCAAGCGTTGCTTAACCTTGAAGATCGACCTGTGCGGCTGTTATTATCTAGCCACGAGCTCCAACAGTGACTAAAAACCTAAAATGAGCTAAGCTTACCAAATGTAAAAAATATATTTCTTAAATAGTTTCGGTTCCCGCTTCCCGCTACTTCATATTTCACTGAGAGGGTTTTTTTCAATAATGAATCTGAAGTGGCGAGAAGAGAGAAAATAGAACGTTTAAATTGAAATGTTTGACAATAACAAGTTATAAAGCATTTTTTTTAATTGTTAGCACAAGCTAACACAAAAAAATACGTTTTTAACAAAATTTGGAAAATACTTTTTTTTTTCTTTCAAATACTCTTTTTTTAGGGTTCCGTAGCCAAAATGGCAAAAACGGAACCCTTATAGTTTCGTCATGTCCGTCTGTCCGTCTGTCCGTCTGTCACAGCCGATTTACTCGGAAACTATAAGTACTACAGTGATGAAATTTGATGGGAATATGTGTTGTATGAACCGCTACAAAATTATGACACTAAATAGTAAAAAAAAGAATTGGGGGTGGGGCCCCCCATACATGTAACTGAGGGATGAAATTTTTTTTTTCGATGTACATACCCGTGTGGGGTATCAATGGAAAGGTCTTTTAAAATGATATAAAGTTTTCTAAAAAACATTTTTCTTAAAGTGAACAGTTTTTGAGATATCAGCTCTCAAAGTCGTAAAAAGTATGTCCCCCCCCCTCTATTTTTATAACTACGGGGTATAAAATTCTAAAAAAAATAGAGGTGATGCATGCTAATTAACTCTTTCAACGATTTTTGGTTTGATCAAAGTAT
The DNA here is from genome assembly GCA_030763345.1 of Mythimna separata. Lineage (NCBI taxonomy): Eukaryota > Metazoa > Arthropoda > Insecta > Lepidoptera > Noctuidae > Mythimna > Mythimna separata. Next base: position 14,075,108 of record CM061192.1, read on the forward strand.
CTCTTATAGTTTTTGAGATAGGTTGATTTAACTGTAATTTTGGTTAAGTTATTGTGCTTACACTGAAAACGATGGCTGAACCTTATAAGTTTTATTTGCTGCTACGGAACCCTTTGTGCGCGAGCCCGACTCGCACTTGGCCGGTTTTTTCCTATGCAAGTCATTTTATACTTTTTTTTCGTCAAAAAAAGTTGGCAACCCTAAGTAGAAGGGCAGAATTAGTGTGTACTTTATTCTATTTCGAAATACCTATTATTAATTTGTAGTGCACACAGACACATTAAAATCTTTGACGCGAAATTGATAAAAATAGTATATTTCATTACAAGTGCGGAAAGCCTGTCATTGCAAAGAGTTCCGACAAATGTCTATCCGAGCCGAGGCGCAGCCGAAGGTGAGTGTTGACAGTCGGAACACGTTGCAATGACGGTTCCGCACGTGTACTGAACGACTATTTTTAATACAGTTGCGAAAAAATGAAGCAATTTAATAAAATAATAAAAACACAATAAAGTCAACTAACCAATCATTTAATTCTTATGAAAGTTATAATTCACATATACATTGAAATTGGTACAGTTTTTTATACTAACTGGGGCAGTTTTAGGTTGCATATTTACTGTTTGAGACAAACTATTATTAATTTCAGATGATTGTTCATCTATATTTATCAAAGGTGTTATACAATGGCGTTTGCTAGTTGATGGAATTGGATCTGATGAATTATCATTATCGATGTAGGTAGATGGACGAACGTTCTCTTCAGTCGCTTTAAGGACGTCAAATTAGCTCCTGAATCTGCCAATAATGTAGCAGAGGTCCTCCTGAAGCTGTGCCCAGTATAATACTCAGCATCCGGCAGACCAAGAAACGTGGCTATTTCTTTTGGCATATTACCAAATTTGTTTACACCGATTGCTTGTGTTGTACACTTCCCTTTTTGATAGTTTTGGAAAAATCGGTCGGTTTTCGCTTTTTGGGACCGCTGATTCATGTATTTTTGCACTATTTTAAGAAAATCTCCTTCAACAACAAAGCTTCTCGGTATCTTATTCTTTGTATTTGGAATCTTGATAAGTAGCATTTTTCCATGGGCTTCCACATCTTTTAAAGAAATATTGGCTAACTCCTCTCTGCGACAAGCTCCAACAACACCAAAAATCAGCGCAACCTACAAAAAAAGGGATTTGGTTAATATTTTTCTAAATAATGTATTGACTGTATTTTGCGATTTCGTAAACTGAATAACTAAAGAAAAATATAAGTATTTATTAATAATTACCTTTGTGGCTAAATAACGATCATCGGGAGCTTCCTTCAAAAACCTTTCCACTTAATTTGATGTTAATATTTTCGACTTTTTAGTTGTAAAACCATCTGATTGTCGTTTCAAAAAGCATTTAGTTTTGGGTATTCACTTATATCCACGTTGTTCCTTATTTTCAGCATACTTTTTATCATTGAAAACCTCGACCATAACGTAGAAGGTTTTAATTTTGCTGAGAGTTCGGAGAAGTATGCCAACATAACATTTTCTGAAAAACTATTTGCTTTTTAGGGTTCCGTACCTCAAAAGGAAAAAACGGAACCCTTATAGGATCACTTTGTTGTCCGTCTGTCCGTCCGTCTGTCAAGACCCTTTTTCTCAGGAACGCGTGAAGGTATCAAGTTGAAATAAAAACCATATATTGAAATCCGCGGTCCCTTGAAGTTGTGCAAAAATCAAACTTGTAAGTTGACGGGAAAAAAAGATACGCTCGTTTATGTTGCAAAAAACGTACATTTCGACACTGTCAAAGGAATCAAAACTCATAGGGTGCTTCCCGTTGACCTAGAATCTTGAAATTTGGCACGAAGCTAGGTATTATAGCACTAATATCGGAAAAAGTCTGAAAACTGAAAATTTTTAGTTACGTCACAAGAAAAAAAAATTGAAAAGTCTTCAAGACTCGATTCGAGAATTAAACTGTTTTTATAGGTAGGTTGGTACGAAACCCTCAGTGCGCGAGTCCGACTCGCACTTGCCCGGTTTTTTATTTTATGAGCCGTTGGTCGCACTAAATTGAAAACCAGGCAAATCAAACATCTTATTTAAAATCAATTGTATGAATCACTCGAACAGTATTTGAAAACATGTTTTGATTTTATGCGATAACGAATCTTTCTTCTTTATAATAATTGCCTTCATGTTTAGGGTTCCGTAGCCAATGGCAAAAACGGAACCCTTATAGTTTCGCCATGTCTGTCCGTCCGTCTGTCCTCGCTTAATCTCTGTGACCGTTAGCACTAGAGTCTAGAAAGCTGAAACTTGGTACCAATATGTATATCAATCACACCGACAAAAGTGTAAAATAAAAATTGGAAAAGAATGTTTTATTAGGGTAGCCCCTACATGTAAAGTGGAAAGTGTTTTTTTTTTTAATTCAACCCTTAGGTGTGATATATTGTTGGATAGGTATTCAAAAATGAATAGGGATACTAAAATCATTTTTTGATAATATCAATAATTTCGGAAATAATCGCTCCAAAATTAAAAAACAATGTGTCCCGTCCCCTATAACTTTTGAACCACAAGTTTGAAAAATATTAAAGAAATTAAGTAAAGCTTTATAAAGATTTTCTAGGAAAATTATTTTGAACTTGATGGGACGAACAGTTTTTGAAAAGTTGGGGACACTTATTGTGACGGACGGGAAACTACGGAACCCTACACTGAGCGTGGCCCGACACGCTCTTGGCCAGTTTTTTTCTCTTCTCTCCACGCAATAAACCCGTCGTGTAGATAAGTATGTAGCGACTTTTTGATTTTTCCGGTAAAATGTTCTCCGAAGCATTTTGTGCCATTATACTGAGTTCCGGTGGTGTTAATACAAATAAAATATCGTCGAAATTACTCATTTTGTGCAACAAACATATAACTCGCAAAGAAAATTTTTGGAAAATGGCGCCAACCGTAAAAGAATATAAGCAGAGTTTTTTTTTCTTCACCCATTCTGGGTAGGCAAAGGGAACTAAGCCCATTCTGCCAAGTCTTCAGTAGATATTTTTTTATTTTTTTTATTAATACGAAATGAAAATGCAATTTAATGAGATGAAATGAAATTAAATCATTGAACCAAATCATTAAATCTGATATTGAAACAAATTAGTAGTGTATGATCTCTTGCTAGATCACACACTACTTTAGATGATGTGGGCGGAATAGAATAAAAGATGGTAAAGTAATTTAAACTGCTGTATTGTTCCAAAACTATAAGTAAAATGAGCTAATGGACTAATGTGTGTGAAATGAGTGACACGTGGCCCTTGCTGGCCGTAATGAGAACGCCCGACTTGATGGCTCGACGCGAACTGATGATTATTATAAAGTAAAATGAATGTGAGGCGTAAATGCTGACGATGCAAAGCTGATGTGCGGTTGCACCGTACATGCTCCCGAGCGGGAAGATGAATATCAGATGAACATGAAAGGATGAGTAACAAGATGATACCAATTTGTCCTTATGCTAGATGATTAACAAGATGATTCCAATTGGTCCTTATCCTATGCTTAGAGTCTCTACTTGAATTCTGTTTTGCGAGACATAGGCACGGTACACTTGTCCACTTTATGCACTTTTGGGATTTCACTGTAATCGGAGACACACGGAATCTCACACTGATTACGCGCACTAACATTATATTGAACCGCAGACGACGAAAAAGATGCCCCAGCCTCTGCTAGTGTAGGCGTGTCGTGTTGCGGGGTCGGTAGACTCGCCAGTGTGGCCCTTGCCACCGCCAGAGATGCGACTCGCCTGCTACGCAGCCGACGTACCATAATAACTACACCAACCACCAACACAACTCCGATCACAATATACAATGCTGTATAGTGGTGGATATCATGATAAGATAGTTGATGTGGCAAATTCTCACTTGCTTTGAGAATATGGAGTTGTTTTTTGATGTCGTCAAGCTCGTTGTTGCTCGAAAGAATTGTATAGTTTTGTATCAGTGGAGTGGGGATGCCTACGTCGATGATATGATTGATGGGTTCTATCTCAGGTAGCTTATAGGACGGTTTTATGTCTAAAGTGCTGAGACCTCCATTGTGTGAGTAAACCGTAAAACTTTCGGTTTTTATTAGACAAGCTTGTTCGACTCCCAATATGCCTGCCTTTACCAACTGCCCCGTCGACACTTTATCGTCGCATAGAATTCTTATTTGACAGTGACTGCAGCAAAAAAATGCATAACTATTTGTTTTATGAAGTGTTGTCCATTGATTCGAACAAGTCGTAATGCTGATCTTGCATTTTTTGCTGTCTGGTTCTAGTTGGCACAATTTTTCATCATTCTTGAGATGATAAATCGGCTTCTCTATATGACATAGATATGTATCGTCATCGTCACGTAAACAAGTCTTAACATCGTATATAGACATAGGTAAATAACAATCTTTCTTCAAACTTATTGCAACATATTCTGCAATCGGAGTTACAATAGCCATGCTTGAATTGCCTACAATCTGAGGTATTGGAATGATTTTCATGATCGTAAATGAATCTCTGGACACCAAAGGCAATTTCAATTCAAAGATTAAATATTTTTCAGTCATTCTTGCTTTGTATAAGACGCTTCATATTCCTGATTCGAACCTTCCAATTCGCTGTCCAACTCCCAATGTAAGGAATCTATGATAGACCATCGAGTTTGCAGAGTACGTAAGGCCTCTTTCAACTCCCACTTTTCGGACATGATATCCAAATTGATCCCTGCCACAGTGCGCTGCAGGGCTCTAAAATTGCTTGCTTGTTTCTTCAATAGGTCATCAAGCTTGCTAGATGTACCTCTGGAGCATACCTCGACGGGCGGCAATTGACGTCCTAAAAGATCTTCTTGCTCTGACCGTGCAGGACCTTGTGCTTCCTGAATGGATCCTCCTTGCTGAGGTTCCTTCACCTTGGTTAACAAAACTTGATATTGCTGATTAATGAGTGCCTTTGTCGAGATATATAGCTCTTCTGTTCGTTCGTATTTACGACCACTAAAATACGGATGAGTCTTGCTTTCCTCCGTGAGAAGGCGGTCGTGATTGTATTGATAATCGGACCAATATTGATTTAAGGTATCTAACCGTCGTTTGTAATAGTCAATAGTTTTTCGTTCTATTGGATCCTTTTTGATATTAGTAGCTAATTTTTGGATGGCTATGTAAAGCTCATCCTGATTTGCATGTATAGCCTCCATGAGAACTTAGTGAAGTAAGATGTAATTGGAAAGATCTTACTTGAATGTCCTTGACGACTGCTTACTGCTCCTTGGTGATTGCTTGAGACACCTGCTAGTCTCACCTCCTGACGACACAACAAACCCTGAGACACCTGTTAGTCCCAAAGTCAAATATGCCTTCACTGAACACTGATAGTTTACGAATCCTTGATGATCCTTGAGACACTTGTTAGTCTCTAACCACACTTAGCACCTGATAGTTTGTGGGTCCTTGTTGACCCTGATACACTTGTTTGATAGTCACTGATCACAACACACGTTAAGTCACTAGACGGCTTCCCGCTACAATGTCCACGCGCGCGAATGGACTATATAGCGTGTGAAGCTTACTCGAAGGACCAAAAAGAATGTATGATCTCTTGCTAGATCACACACTACTTTAGATGATGTGGGCGGAATAGAATAAAAGATGGTAAAGTAATTTAAACTGCTGTATTGTTCCAAAACTATAAGTAAAATGAGCTAGTGGACTAATGTGTGTGAAATGAGTGACACGTGGCCCTTGCTGGCCGTAATGAGAACGCCCGACTTGATGGCTCGACGCGAACTGATGATTATTATAAAGTAAAATGAATGTGAGGCGTAAATGCTGACGATGCAAAGCTGATGTGCGGTTGCACCGTACAAGTAGCTTTTTTTAGAAATATTTACATGAATCTAAAATATAAAAACTTTTTTTGTAAAAACTTCGTGGTTGGTTTTTTCTTTTTAGTAGACATTATTTTGACAGTTGGGAAAGAAAAAGCACGAGTGTGTAATAGCCCACTTCCCGAACGCTATACGTCCCTGCAATACGCCACTTTTTGAGCAACTGTATTAAAAAAGGTTATGTCGTTTTGTGTGATTTTTTAGTTTTATTTTGTAGTCAATGGTTTTTTCTAGGTACCGGTAAAGCGGCACAGCTTAGTGCCGGTGCCGGCGGGTTAACGCGGCGGCTTCAGAATGTCTAAGCCGAACGACTTTGCCGGCGGCAATGCCGGCGGCACGCGGTGTTCTAGTAATTGCCAAATAGTCGTAGAGATTGGACGTGTGTGTTTCGAATAATTCAGAAGTAGTATTTTCAGTACCTAATTGACATGGAGGAGGACGATAACAGTGCTTTAATAATAGCAGTTTGTGGAGTTACTATCGGTGAATCCCTCAACACACGAAAGTGTTGGGTTAGGTCACTACTCTATGAAAGCCGGCGGGCAACTGACTGAGTGAGTGGAGAGGGATGCCGTCGGCATCGGCATGCTTTCCCGCCGGCTTGCCCGCGCGGGCGCAAGCCGGCGGCATAATTGTACAAACTAAGGCTAAGGTTGGGCCGGCGATCCGTGCCGCCGCCGGGTCAGCGGCTTTGGTGTGTAGACCGCTATAGGTTGTGTATAGTAGGATCAGATTTGATTTTGACAAGTTTGGTAGTCTACCAGCCGAAACCAATAACCTATCTATCACATATCGGAGATAGAAAAACAAATGAAACAACAGAAAACATGATAATTTTTGTATTGTATCATTTGTTTTACAATCTCCTGTATGCCAAAACTGGAGATCGATAGGTTATTGGTTTCGGCCGTAAATGTTAGTAGTAAAATTGTATGTATAGAATAATAATCTTGGCTGTCAATTTAAAATTTTGTGTACCTACCTAATTTGCAAGCGTAATTATAAAAATATCAGAATGGTTTTTGTAGTTGCAGAACTTTTGTTAAATTAGATAATTGCTACCTATGTGAATGTGTAAAAAAATGCAATATTGTCGTGTGCTTGTTAAGTAGGTATTTCCAGATAGTTCAGGGATGTCTCTTTTTCATACTAAAAATAAAACGAAGAAGTTGGAAAACAAACTTATTTTATTAACATTATTTACAAACTTAACATAGATTTCCTCTGTTGAATTATGTTAATAGGTACTGAGATTATAAATTAATCAGTCTTCAATCAATCTTCAAAAATAATATTACAATATTTTTTCAGGTACATAATGATTGTGTTGTAACGTATTTATCACTTAATCCATTTCTTCCACTGTTGGTCCTGTATTCTGCTGGTATCCTCCGTAGCCACCGGGCATGCCCCTGGGCATCCCTCCGAAGCCTCCAGGCATTCCACCGGGCATACCTCCGGGCATTCTTCCGGGCATGCCACCGGGCATACCGCCGGGCATCCCCCCTGCCGCACCGCCTTGCGCGGCCTGGTGCAGCTTGGTCATGACGGGCGCGCACACTCGCTGCAGCTCTTGCAGCCGGTGCTCGTACTCCGCGCGCTCCGCCAGCGTGTTGTTGTCGAGCCAGCGCAGCGCGTCGTCGCACGCGCTGCGGGCGCCGCTCGCGTCCTGCTCCGACAGCTTGTCTGCGGCCTCGTCCAGCGCCTGCTTCACGCTGAACACGTACGCTTCGAGCTGGTTCCGAGCCGCGACGCGCTGCCTCTGCTTCTCATCCTCGTCTTTGTATCTCTCCGCCTCGGCGAGCATGCGCTCGATCTCCGCCTGTGACAGACGTCCCTTGTCGTTCTTGATGACGATGTTCTTGCTGCGGCCGGTGCTGTTCTCTTTGGCCGACACGTTGAGGATGCCGTTCGCGTCCAGGTCGAAGGTGACGTCGATCTTAGGAACGCCGCGCGGCGCGGGCGGGATGCCGGTCAAGTCGAACGTGCCCAACAAGTTGTTGTCCTTCGTCATCGCTCGCTCGCCCTCGTACACTTGGATGGTGACCGCCGGCTGGTTGTCCGAGTACGTGGTGAACGTCTGCGACTGCTTGCACGGGATCTTCGAGTTGCGCTCGATGATCTTCGTCATCACGCCGCCGGCCGTCTCGATGCCGAGGGACAGAGGGGCCACGTCCACTAGCAACACGTCCTGGATCTTCGCGTCTTGCTCGCCGCTCAGGATAGCTGCCTGGACGGCCGCGCCGTACGCCACGGCTTCGTCAGGGTTGATGGACAGGTTGAGCTTCTTGCCGCAGAAGAAGTTCTGCAGCAGACTCTGCACTTTGGGGATCCTGGTGGAGCCTCCGACGAGGACGACGTCGTGGATCTGGCTCTTGTCCATCTTGGCATCTTTGAGCGCCTTCTCCACGGGCTCGAGGGTGCCTCTGAACAGGTCTGCGCACAGCTCTTCGAAGCGCGCGCGGGACACGCGGGTGTAGAAGTCCATGCCCTCGTAGAGCGCGTCGATCTCGATGGTGGCTTCAGTGCTGGACGACAGCGTGCGCTTAGCGCGCTCAGCGGCTGTGCGGAGGCGGCGCAGTGCGCGAGGATTCATGCGCATGTCCTTCTTGTACTTGCGCTTGAACTCGTCCGCGAGGTGGTTCACTAGTCTGTTGTCAAAGTCCTCGCCTCCGAGATGTGTGTCGCCCGCCGTCGCCCTCACTTCGAACAACGAGCCTTCATCGATGGTTAGGATGGACACGTCGAACGTTCCGCCGCCGAGGTCGAAGATGAGGACGTTCCTCTCGCCCTTGAGGTTCTTGTCGAGGCCGTACGCGAGCGCGGCGGCTGTGGGCTCGTTGATGATCCTGAGCACGTTGAGCCCGGCGATGGCTCCCGCGTCCTTGGTGGCCTGGCGCTGGGAGTCGTTGAAGTAGGCCGGCACTGTGATGACCGCGTCGCGCACACTGCTTCCGAGGTATGCTTCCGCCGTCTCCTTCATCTTCGTCAGCACCATGCTGCTGATCTCCTCGGGCGCGAAACGTTTCGCTTCGCCCTTGAACTCCACTTGGATCTTTGGTTTGCCGCAGTCGTTGACCACCTTGAAGGGCCAGTGTTTCATGTCTTGTTGAATCTTGGAGTCGTCGAACTTCCTTCCGATGAGTCGCTTGGCGTCGAACACTGTGTTGCTGGGGTTGAGGGCGACCTGGTTCTTGGCTGCGTCTCCGATGAGGCGCTCCGTGTCCGTGAAGGCCACATAGGATGGCGTCGTGCGGTTGCCCTGGTCGTTGGCGATGATCTCCACGTTGCCGTGCTGCCACACGCCGACGCACGAGTACGTCGTGCCCAGATCTATTCCTACAGCTGGCATTTTGATTTCTTCTTGCTTGCACTACTCTTCACAACAATCAACTCGTACTACAGTATAACGTCGCGTACAATATTACTTGCGAGTCTAGTAAACTTCTCCGGTTTGCACCGAACACTTCGTCTGCTTCGTATCGCGTTTCAAATTATTCTGAGTTCGCGCCGCGCGCCCAAGCTTATATATCCAACAAATGAGTTTCCAGAGATTTCTAGTCTTTACGCGACGTCACTAGAATGCTCCAATCAGAGAACATAATTGAAAGAAAAATCTGGAGGGTCTTCACGTTCCGACCAATCAGAGCGTTTGTGAGAAAGAGAAAACAATACATCTTCTGTCTCAAAAGGGTTGTCAGTGTAGAAATTTACCCCAAAGATGGGGACATAATAAAAATAAATTAATGGGTCTTGCGTGGTTTTGTAAGAGTTGGCAACTCGAGTTGCGGAAGTGTAATAGTAGTAGTAGTAGTGTATTTATTTTTTATTATTATAATGTATGTCGTTTAATTTAATTAGCGACTGTTAATGGGACACTTTAATACACTTCATTCCTTTATTTGTGCTTCAATACAATTCATCGTGGAACATTATGAAAGTATACATACATAATATTATAGCTGATGTTAATACTTAATTGTAACGTTACTAAATGTTTGCGAAAAATAAACTTAACTGGCGATAATGTTGGATCACAAAACATTTTGTAACCACCCAATAATGGTTAGGTTAGGTTAGATAAAACATGTTCACATCAAATTACGAGAATGACTAAAAAAAGTTCCAATCTGCGTTAATGTTTAACAAAATCTATGTATAACTTTTATACTAACTAAATGTTAAAAAACTAAAGAACTATGTCTTAATAATCAAAAAATCCATAATCATAAAAAGCTTAGTAAATATTTATTCAATATTTTCATTCTTTTCCAATTATTTTTCCCTTTGAAACTTGTTTGTTTATTTGGGTAAATTATACTTTGTCTGCTGGCAACATCGGAGAAATATCCAGACCAATCCCGACCATTCATGAAAGACACGACGCGCCTATACGGCTCCGCATGCGTTAGAAAGAGACGGAAATAGGATCTGTATTATGGCGGGCTTTATGAAGGAAATTACTAGAGGTACCTATGTTTCATTCATAATGATTACGGTTCTGATGTTTACTATTTCTGAATTATCACAGAATAGGTGATAGTATTATTTACTTGCTAATATAAAATGGCTAAATGTTTTTCTCGGTTTGAAAAGATATTTAATTTATGCTAAATCAAATCTATACTCCGTCGGTTTAGGTAGTTAACTAAATGTAAACAATCTTGGTATGTCTTTCAGGGGCGTAGCTACCGCCGTATCTGCCGTATCAATTATACGGGGCCCCCGGGTCACGGGGGACCCCAAAGTGTGTAAGGAAAAAAAAGTTTTTAATTTATTTTATTTTAAAAATGACAAAATTAAAAAAAGGAAAAAAATAAAAGAAGGCAAGAGAGTGAATATTTAAAATTTGGTTTTTATTTGTAAAATGGTTAAATTATGTTATGATAAATAAATATTTATTTTCTCAATATTTTTTTTCTTTTGTGAAAAATCTTTACCCCCATATAAGGGCCTCCAAACAAATTTTTTATATGGGGCCCCGACAAGGCACGCTACGCCACTGATGTCTTTTTATATTAAAGAAGTCGTATATAATATACACAAAGATTATTTAAATTTAGTTTATTAGCTAACATCGATTTAGGTGTTAATAAGACCTATGTGCAAAGATTTTTACATACAATTTTTAGACAACTTTTAGATAAAAAGACATGCCACGATTGTTTACATTTAGTTAACTACCTAAACCGACGGAGTACTGATTTGATTTAGCATAAATGTCTTTTCAAACCGAGAAAAACATTTAGCCATTTTATATTAGCAAATAAACTTAGCCGTTTGAGCGTGAAGCAGTAACAAACATACACAATCACAACCAAAAATATTCTGCTTTAAAATATTAAATGACCTGCCCTGGCTCCGCAAGGGTACAAGTTACATACACAAACCCTCTTCAATAATTCCACTTTCTATTATTGAAAATCGAATCAAAATCAGTTGTATGATTTAGGAGGTGTTAATAGAAAACAAACAGACGCGAAAAACTTTAGTTGTTTTCTGTAAAGAAGATATACGAGCGATTATGTAAGTAACTTATTATGTTGTTAAGTACTAGTTTTATATTTATTGTTACTAAACATTATATTGTTACTATATTGGTGTAGGTACAATAAAATATAAGTATTCTATTCTTTTCTAACTTATTCTAGAATTTTTATTGAATGAGCGAAGCTGGGACTATTTTTATGTTTCGCCCTCGTGTTTTTTTCTGTGGTAAGCAACAAGGGGTGAACAGATGTCCATTGTCCAAGTCGTAAACAAGTAACGGCTAAAACCGTTTTTATTTTCCAGAACCATCGCATACTCTGACAGGTTTAGGAGTCCAGATGAATTCTAGACATTCCTGCGTTTTTGTTTTTTTTAATGTCGGTTATTATCCTCGATTGCATCACTGCTTACCATCAAGTGGGATCGCAGTCAAGCACTAGTTTATATAACTTAAAAAAAATACTAACTTTGCTTTTTTTCAGTAGATAAATTCAAGTCATAATATAGTAAATTATGGTATATATTACTTCGGGTTGGCGCAACACGTTTTTTTCTTCCATTCTGTCTTTTCAGCCGTCGCACTAACAGTCGTATTATGGTAACACTAACTGATATTTATGCATGATAATTTTCAAGGAAGTGATAGAGTAGAAATAATCACCCAAATCATTACTTTTTTTACAATTTGGTGATAAAAGTACCAGGTCTTTTAAAGCAGACTCTCGCATGCATATATGAAAAAAATCCTCTCAAATTTCGTTGATAATTACTTAACTATTACTAATAAAAGGTATGTCCTAGTCCTAGTAGTTCTAGCTATCTACTTACCTAATGGTTTTTTTTTCATCCCTGGATTTTCTTAAGGTGAATGCTTCAGGTAGCCCGCGAAATTCAAATTTTCTTACGTTTTTTGCAATTTGCAAGCCAGTGGTAGGTTGTATGAAGTTAAAAATACTTAAGCGGTTGTAAAACGTAACTAATTACATAATTATAAACATAAAAATCATCAATACAAGCCTCCAAGCTCACCTAAGTGCAGGAACGATTTTTTCGAGGTCAAAAACGTTTTTGCAACTAAGTGAGCTTGGAGGCTTATATTGATGATTTTTATGTTTATAATTATGTAATTAGTTACGTTTTAAAACCGCTTAAGTATTTTTGACTTCATACAACCTACCACTGGCTTGCAAATTGCAAAAAACGTAAGAAAATTTGAATTTCGCGGGCTAAGCTGGAACATCCCCCTTAATTACTTTAAATAAGTACTTAAAACCAGTGTGAAGTAATGTAGAAAACTTACATTGAATGATTTTTTCAAACTTAGCAAAGCAATGATATTTATGAATAACTATGCGAAGTAGGTAAAGTATTAGTAGGGTTTTTTATCTATACTAATATTATAAAGAGGTAAAATTTGTAAGTTTGTAAATTTGTATGTAGGGGGTAATCTCTGGAACTACTGGTCCGATTTAAAAAAATCTTTCACTGTTAGATAGCCCATTTATCAAGGAATGCTATAGGCTATATACCATCACGCTACGACCCACGGGAGCGGAGCAGTAATGAAAAATGCGGGTGAAACCGCAGGGGACAGCTAGTGTAGGATATCCTCGAATGAATTTTCCCGCTCTTGGGCGGAGCAGGAGGGCGCGCCAGACTTTACTGACTAAAATCTACTCCTGTGTTCCTTCCATAGTTCCTTCTTTGCCTTTTGTTCCAGAGCTCCGGGTTTTCCTTTTGGAAGCGAAGCCATGGTATTATTAGGAGGTTGGATTTTTTATCTGTTACAATTTCCATTTCTTATTTTAAAAGATTTCAACAAAAATAGAAATCTTTGAAATACTACATAGATGTAGATAGGTACCTACATCTTAGATTAAATAAAAACAGCAATATTATCAATGAAGCACATGCACATTTTTGTAATATTATCGAACATTATAGAATGATGAGTTTAGCTCAAAGTCAATGGCGTAATCTCCTAAAAATATCTTTCATATTTTGAAAGTTTCCTACGGTAACCAACAAAACAATTCAGCTGTGTTTGTAAACAATACGTCATTATCTAATTATGGATTCACGGAACCAATAAATAATACCCACTCGTTCCCGCCATAATAATATTGCTGTCTCTTTCACACACACGAACTGGTGAACAAAGTTCGAGACGCGAAGAATGCGCATGCGTGAAGTCTGGAATGCTCCAGAAAATTCCCTGACAGAATTGCCAGCGTCTAAAGTAAAATCTCCCAACTATACTGACCTATATAAAAAGCGATAAAATTATATTTAAACGTTAAAATTACATTTATGAGCAATATGAAATTTGACGAATTTTACTGATACTGAATAAGATAAAGATTTTGAAACAAAATCCTGCTTTTTAAATAGATATTATTATGACATTATTGAACATAATAAAATAATGAAAAATAGTATTTTTATAACTAAGTACTTTTGTACTTCATACACAAGATTTTGTAATCAAGGATAGTGTTTAATCGAGCGAATATAAAGCAAATACGACTTACTGATATAATATATATGATAATACTACGTGGGTGAAAGACTGTAGGCGAGTGTAATATTGAATACGGCGACTTGAAAATACAAATATTGACATATATAATTACACACATATAATACAACATATATGTATAATAGTCATTCAAAACGATCAGTATGATAAATAAAAATACTTAAATTACCATATTCGATTTTAGAGACCATTTTGAATATATTTTATTTCATGAGTGCTGCGCTATATCTCACTTTTAGCGTCTCGTTTTACTTATGTTTTGTGATTTAACGTTATCGCCTTTTATAACGTTATTCGGTTTATGTTTCGCAAACATTTAGTAATGTTACAATTATTAACACTAGCTGTATTATGTATACTTTCATATGTTCCACAATAAAAATTTATTGTATTGAAGCATAAAGTAACGCCCTTTGGTTTAGTATTAACTATTAAAGTGTCCCATTAACAGCGCTAATTAAATGAAACGATATACATTATACCTCCACAACTCGAGTTCAACTGTCTGTTGTTGTGTTGTTGTTTTATTATCTCCACATCTTTGGGGTAAATTTCTACACTGACAACCCTTTTGAGACAGAAAACGTATCGTTATCTCTTTCTTACAAACGCCCTGATTGGTCAAATTGTTTGACCCTCTAGATTTTTCCTTCGATTCTGTTCTCTGATTGGTGGAGACTAGTGACGTCGAGAAAGGGGTAGAAAACTCTCGAATCCCATTTGTTCAATATATAAGCTTGTGCGCGCGGCGCGAACTCAGAATAATTTGAAACGCGATACGAAGCAGACGAAGTGTTCGGTGCAAACCGGGGAAGTTTACTAGACTCGCAAGTAATATTGTACGCGACGTTATACTGTAGTACGAGTTGATTGTTGTGAAGAGTAGTGCAAGCAAGAAGAAATCCAAATGCCAGCTGTAGGAATAGATCTGGGCACGACGTACTCGTGCGTCGGCGTGTGGCAGCACGGCAACGTGGAGATCATCGCCAACGACCAGGGCAACCGCACGACGCCATCCTATGTGGCCTTCACGGACACGGAGCGCCTCATCGGAGACGCAGCCAAGAACCAGGTCGCCCTCAACCCCAGCAACACAGTGTTCGACGCCAAGCGACTCATCGGAAGGAAGTTCGACGACTCCAAGATTCAACAAGACATGAAACACTGGCCCTTCAAGGTGGTCAACGACTGCGGCAAACCAAAGATCCAAGTGGAGTTCAAGGGCGAAGCGAAACGTTTCGCGCCCGAGGAGATCAGCAGCATGGTGCTGACGAAGATGAAGGAGACGGCGGAAGCATACCTCGGAAGCAGTGTGCGCGACGCGGTCATCACAGTGCCGGCCTACTTCAACGACTCCCAGCGCCAGGCCACCAAGGACGCGGGAGCCATCGCCGGGCTCAACGTGCTCAGGATCATCAACGAGCCCACAGCCGCCGCGCTCGCGTACGGCCTCGACAAGAACCTCAAGGGCGAGAGGAACGTCCTCATCTTCGACCTCGGCGGCGGAACGTTCGACGTGTCCATCCTAACCATCGATGAAGGCTCGTTGTTCGAAGTGAGGGCGACGGCGGGCGACACACATCTCGGAGGCGAGGACTTTGACAACAGACTAGTGAACCACCTCGCGGACGAGTTCAAGCGCAAGTACAAGAAGGACATGCGCATGAATCCTCGCGCACTGCGCCGCCTCCGCACAGCCGCTGAGCGCGCTAAGCGCACGCTGTCGTCCAGCACTGAAGCCACCATCGAGATCGACGCGCTCTACGAGGGCATGGACTTCTACACCCGCGTGTCCCGCGCGCGCTTCGAAGAGCTGTGCGCAGACCTGTTCAGAGGCACCCTCGAGCCCGTGGAGAAGGCGCTCAAAGATGCCAAGATGGACAAGAGCCAGATCCACGACGTCGTCCTCGTCGGAGGCTCCACCAGGATCCCCAAAGTGCAGAGTCTGCTGCAGAACTTCTTCTGCGGCAAGAAGCTCAACCTGTCCATCAACCCTGACGAAGCCGTGGCGTACGGCGCGGCCGTCCAGGCAGCTATCCTGAGCGGCGAGCAAGACGCGAAGATCCAGGACGTGTTGCTAGTGGACGTGGCCCCTCTGTCCCTCGGCATCGAGACGGCCGGCGGCGTGATGACGAAGATCATCGAGCGCAACTCGAAGATCCCGTGCAAGCAGTCGCAGACGTTCACCACGTACTCGGACAACCAGCCGGCGGTCACCATCCAAGTGTACGAGGGCGAGCGAGCGATGACGAAGGACAACAACTTGTTGGGCACGTTCGACTTGACCGGCATCCCGCCCGCGCCGCGCGGCGTTCCTAAGATCGACGTCACCTTCGACCTGGACGCGAACGGCATCCTCAACGTGTCGGCCAAAGAGAACAGCACCGGCCGCAGCAAGAACATCGTCATCAAGAACGACAAGGGACGTCTGTCACAGGCGGAGATCGAGCGCATGCTCGCCGAGGCGGAGAGATACAAAGACGAGGATGAGAAGCAGAGGCAGCGCGTCGCGGCTCGGAACCAGCTCGAAGCGTACGTGTTCAGCGTGAAGCAGGCGCTGGACGAGGCCGCAGACAAGCTGTCGGAGCAGGACGCGAGCGGCGCCCGCAGCGCGTGCGACGACGCGCTGCGCTGGCTCGACAACAACACGCTGGCGGAGCGCGCGGAGTACGAGCACCGGCTGCAGGAGCTGCAGCGAGTGTGCGCGCCCGTCATGACCAAGCTGCATCAGGGTGCGCAAGGCGGTGCGCCAGGGGGGATGCCCGGCGGTATGCCTGGAGGCATGCCCGGTGGCTACAGAGGATACCAACAGAGCAGCGGCCCCACGGTGGAAGAAGTCGATTAAAACCAAAAGCTTTAGTTAACTGAATCCTAATTGTGATATTATTTTGTAAGACTGAGTATTTATTTTGTCAGCACATGATCCTCTGTTGAATTATGATTAGTACTTTAGTAATTTAAGTTTTAAAAGTTCCTTGTTAAGTTTGTAAATAAAATAGTTTTATAAAATTTCCATCTTTTATTTAGTAGAAAACATTTTCCTATCCCTCGTACATACACTGGCACACCAAACTATTTACATAAATAAAGCAAACAAATAAATGATATCTAAAAGTAGAAATTATCTTGAGAAAGCAAGGACCAGAATGAATCTTGTGAGCAATGAGATTCAACAACTCACTCTTGTTCAAATATTTATCAAGTAGCTGCTGCCAGCGGCCGCTTGCTATAAAAAATATATGTGCACATTATCTACACGTGTACCAAGTTTCACAGACGCAGACAGACAGACACATAGGGTCACTTTATACTAGCGCAGAATCGAAACGCATCGAAGCGTCTTTCCAAAACTGAACATAACATATTCAACCTAAACTTCACAGCGTAACGCACACATTACTTAAGTCGCGCGCATTCTTCGGAATCCGCGCGGCAGCGCGTAAACAACGCTGTTTGGTGCACGCGCATTCTCGCGTATCGTTGCGCCCACTAGCGAACCTACGCGTCATCAGTTGGAAATTGGCCTACGTCTGAGAGTCAACTGGCAAGTGATTCAATAGCTCTGCTGTTGACGCCCATTACTATACGTAAAAGAATACGCGCGTGTTCTCCAGAATACGCGTGCATTCGTACGGCTTCACTTTAGTTGTAAAGAAATGACAGCAACATTCGCCACCTTTATAATATTAGTGTGATTTGTATCCTCAGAGCTATGTGACATGCTAATAAATTACCTGTATGCGTAGCTACTGTCTAGCTAATAATTTAATTTTATAATTTGGCACAGTATCCCTGACCGAATATAGACCAAAGTGCCTCACAGTGGATTAGTCCAATTTTAACAGAGATTAGTCAGCAGATATTAGAAGGAGCTCGTGGCTACATAATAACAGCCGCATGGGTCGATCTTTAGGGTTAAGATACGCTTGCCAAGGTTGGTCTGTGGATGGGTGACCATCTTAACATACCGAGTTTCCTCCGTGCCTCGGAAAGCACGTTAACCCGTAGGTCCCGGCTGTCATTTGTAGATCTTTGGCAGTCGTTCTCCAG
This sequence comes from Mythimna separata, assembly GCA_030763345.1. Taxonomy (NCBI): domain Eukaryota; kingdom Metazoa; phylum Arthropoda; class Insecta; order Lepidoptera; family Noctuidae; genus Mythimna; species Mythimna separata. Next base: position 14,093,109 of record CM061192.1, read on the forward strand.
TCTTGCCATGAAGTACCGTGTTTCCCCAGTTAATGGATTGTGGAGGTCTGGTAGGCAGCCGCTCCTCGTAAAATACTGGTATTCAGCTAAATTCGGCTTAACTCCAAGTCGACCCCAATATAGTTGGGAAATGGCAAGGTATAATAAAGTCGGGAGATACCTAATTATAGTGCACAAGGGTACGCGCAAACACAGGTATGTTTATTCCATTACTTCATAGTGTTCAAGAGGCGGCAATCCAACATGTAAGATCAGGCCTAAGAATACCAACTCTCTATGCTTACTAAAGCAAGGGACCACTCCACCAACTTCAAAACAGTCAGCTACCGAGAAATTCTAAGTAAGAAAACCCAATACTACTTTTTGACCGACCTGGGTATCAAAATCAGGACCCCTAAGCTTAGTAGACACGCTTGTTTCCACGAGAACAATGATCAGAAGTCATACTTAGGGCCGGTGGCAGGATTCTTCGGCATCCCTACATGCAATCGCACACAGTCGGAAACAATACATGTAAGGATGCCGAAAGATCCCTTTCCTTGCCGATGCCGATAATGGGCACCGGGTCTTGTACTTACATATCAAACTATGTGTAACAAAGTACTCTATGATTATGTGATGTTGATTGGTCTGTACCAAACCGATGGTTACCTACTGCTACGATGCTACGAGCGGCGCAGTTGTTGTAGCGAACATTACAAAAAAAATCAAAGAAGCTCGTAACCATGCCGTAGCACTCGTAGCCCATGCTACGTAGTTACTTGCCTACTTCTTGTGCTACGAATCTACGATATTAGCGAAGTTACGAATGGAAAGCTTGTAGAAGCCGAGTAGAGAAACTGAAAGTAAATTGTCTTTCAAACGTAAAATTCGGAACTAGGTACTACTTAAAGTCCTGTCAACCTAAGTTGGGTCTTCGTCATAATTGTTATTTTTTTAGGTTCTTTTTTTAATGATTTCATTATCATCATAGTATTTATTGGTCTATAATTCTTGCATATATTTATGTTTTTATTATTATAGAAAAGGAGCCATCAAAGCGGCTAGAAGTATGACGCGGAATACAAAGTAGAAGGGCAGAATTAGTGTGTACTTTATTCTATTTTGAAATATCTATTACTAATTTATAGTGCACACATACCACAATGTAGTTTTTCCTAGCCCAAACTTTTTTTGACATAGACCGAACTTCGTTGACTGGTAGAGAATGCCTTATTGCATTAATTCTGCCTGTCACCAATACTCTGCATGAACACTTTTTTGTTATGCATCAGCTTGCGTTTGACCAATATCTCACCTGATAGTAAGCGACGATGTGGCCGACGATAAAGAACAAAAGTGGCTGTTACCACATCCTTGACTCGAATTTGATAAAAAAAAGGTTATGTCGCTTTGCGTGATTTTTTAGTTTTTTTTTAAGTCAATGGTTTTTTCTGGGTACCGGTAAAATTGTACTGTCATTTGTTATTTTGGACTGGGTAAAATAGGTTGAGAGGCCTGCGGAGACCGCGCGCTATCTCGAGTTGAGACGAAATAAAACACGTTTTTGAGGTTGATGGAAGCAATCCAGATAGTTTAAACAATTCTTGGACACACCGACTGGAGTAAAGTCATCATCCGCACACTGACAGTTGCTTGCTGTGATAGCAATACAAACTATTGGAAATTTGGGAGAGGTTCCGTAATACCAAAAATGATGAATGAAAAATTAATGTATTTCCATTATTGTTTCGAGTATTTATAACTTGATAATAATATCTGTGTTCCTTCGAAAAGATATTTTGAAATATTGTTGTTTATAATATAGAAAAAACAAAATAAAAACATGACATTTTCGCTGTGAAAATGTGCAAATTTAAATTCGCTTAAATTTCGTTTGGGGTAAGTTTTTCAACAAAAAGACGATGTAGGAACCTAGATAATTATTGTCTGAATCCGAATAACATCATATTATGGTGTAAATATGCTCAAATTGCAAATGATTTTGGTATTACGTTTGTATGGATAATTCTAACGTCGCGCCCGCCTTAAGTTAGTTTAGAACTGTGACCAAACGCGCGCGAGCCGAGCGAGCGAAGCGAGCGTTGCTACGGGAGGGGCTGGCGAACGCGACTTCTCATTTTTTTTTTAGAATAAACGATGTTCCTCAAAGTAAATTAGGTAATGGTTTTCAATAATTTGTAATACGTTTTTTTAACTAAGGAATTGTTAGATATGGGTACTCATTGACATATATATTACTAGCGTAAGGACCAGGCCAACCGCGCGACTAAATGGCACTAGCGCATTGGCCCTAAAATAGCAGTTTAGGGCCAACGTGACTCATTTGACAGTGGTCCGTGTGCGAGAGTCAACGAGTATTTTGCTTGTCACAACAATGCCTAGTTGTGTGGTAACAGGTTGCAAAAATTATGATACAAAGGTTAAAAAGGAACATGGAATATCGTATCATCGGGAAGTAACCTTACATTAATTTTGTTACCACTAAGTTATTAAATAATCACATTTTAAAGCGTTAAATATTTTACTACCGAATTTCACAATGGCGGCCATTGTGTGGCCGCTACTGGACCATCGAAGTGCACGAAGTAAACTTGTACGGACGTATTTTTTATTTCATTGTTGTCCTTAGTACTTTTAATTTCGAGTTTTGGTACCTATCTAATTTGTTTTATATTTAACAACCGAAAAAAATATAAGACACTGTGATAGACCCCAATTTATGGTAAAAAGTGACTATAATTATGTTCCTATCCACAAAAACTCTAGCAAAGTGTTTGTAGGAAAAAGCACTTTTAATGCTTTAAACTTGCACTCTGTCGATCAACCGGCCACATTATCATAGATTGCAACTTGTTCAAGCCATCATTAAGAAATATATTTAAAATGTCAGAATGCATCACGAGTCTATCACGGAAAACACGGGGAGAGGAACTGAGAGACAAAAATTAAAAAAGAGCGTTTTATTCAAAGGACATATTATTATTTATATCATTATTTATATTGCTATGTTTTTCACATGCATACTTATGTAAACTATTTCGTATTTTATAATATCTTTTAAATATTCTAATACCTACCTACCTTATAATTATAATCTTAAGTTAATTACAATTTTAAATAAAGTTGATTGAGACTCACTAAATTTGTTTTAATTACGAAAAAAATGCTTACGCTCTAACAAGGTTACGTCGAAAACTAATGCGATGCGGCTGTCACGTAATTCGAATGAGTTATTACAGATGTCGCTATTTTTGCTTATAGTATAAAGTTTTTTATGAAATGTTCAGTTGGGCGCATCCTTCCTTTTGAAATCATTGTGGGTACTATTTTGTCTCATATCAATGATTTTGTAAATTGTTATTCGTTCAGTAAGTATATTTAATTTGATTTATTTAGTGTGCATAAATTGTGTGCAACTCAGTATTTCCGGTTTAATTTTTCAATTTTTTAATACACAGATATCGATTTAAATACATGCCGTTGCAAAATGTATAAATGCTGATGTGATTGTGTAGGTACTAATAATGGGCATAAAAGACTTTATTTTAGAAATGGCTCCTAAAAAGTGTAAACAGGTATAAAAATACCTTTTCACACCTGGGACGTTTCACTGAAACTAGAAAACGTTATTTTTTTAAATAATAATCACAGACAGAAGGAACTGTCCTAGCTTCTCAATAATAGTTTTGTATAGAACAAATGATGAAGTGGTGACGACCGGAGCGTACCTCCTCATCAGTTGTTCTGACGCTCGCAGCGCGCGGCCGACGCGCCGGCGCGACGGAGGCACAAACCCCGCCGCGCGGCGCCGAGGGAGGGGGTAGCATCCCTCTCGCTCGCACCTGCAGTTACTACCTCGCTCGTACATTATTAACAATTCACAAATCAATTGTGGCCTGAGTGAAAACGGGGCTAAGCCCAGAAATGCAACTTTACAGGAGATTTTTTTAATGATTTTTAAATTGATATAAACTAGTGCTTGATCGCGCTCCCACCTGATGGTAAGCGGTGATGCAATCATAGATGGTGCGGCTCACTAGTTTATTAAGAGCCTATTCACACACCCAAATTATAATAGGAAGGTAAAACCGCAGCAGTCAAATTGTTCCAGTCCTTCGATGTACGCGGTATAAACGACGAAGCAAAACGCTTAGTTCGGAATTTAAAGGTTTCGACATCGTTAGGAGATACGCACTAGCCAGCCTGGCTGTATATAATACAACACGCTTTTTTGCACGGCAGCCGGCTGGCCGCGCGCAGCCAGAACATGTGTAGGCGAATGTATGTGGCTGCGGTCAGTCTCCGCGCACTAGTTGTAGCAGTCAGACGTATTTTGCGTTCCAAACTTTGATAAGAAGACTTTCGATACAGAGAAGTTCTTCTACGTCCATATCGCTCGACGGAAGGATCTAGACTAGTCGTTGATTGGCTGCTATAACTGGCTGCGCAAATATTCTGGCTGCCGCAGCCAGGCAGTCCCTAAGGGTAAATACTCACCGTCAAGTCATGTAATTCCCGCCTACACTCTCCGAAATACATCCTGTAAAATACCGAAAGGCTGGCTACCCTTCGCCTGTGCTCAAAGATGTGTGTGACTCAACCATATCTGTATCTCCAATAAACCTCTTCGCACGCCTTTCCACTGAATCCAAAGTTGCCAGGTGGCATTTTGCAGCTCCAGTCTATACTTATTATACATAAGGCTGCAGTTCTCCTATGACCTGTGCTTTGTATAACAATAGAAGCTGTCTCGGTGTAAAGTACTGCCGGACCTTTGCAAGAACGCCGAGTTTACTAGCAGTTTTACCTTGGCTTTAGACTCAATGAACCGCCCAAATTAACGTCGGACCAAATTTCAACTCCCAAGAGCTGAAGGTGATCGGTGCACTCTAGGGATACATTTCGGAAAGCAGGAGCCAAGGTAGACAAACTCCTTTTTGCGGTGAACAGGCAGGCTTGTGTTTTGGCGGCGTTGAATCCCACCAGACTGGCTTCGTCCCACTTGGAGTCTGCCTGAAGTGAGTCATTCGTATGCTCTACCATAGCATTTCTTTCGGATTGGATTAGCTCTTTACTAGCCCGAGCACATGGCAAGTATTTCTCTCTTATATGAAGGTTTTACTTATTTTTTTTTAACTGAGGACTTGTGAGATATACTTTTTTGTCTCATATTATGATTATTCGTTCAGTGAAATGGTCCTGAAAATACCATTAAACAGTATAATCGTATTTTTTTGCAATACATTCGGTTGTATATTTACTTACAGTATTAATAAAAACTCTAAACTAATTGAACTAACTAAAGTATGGCGTCAACAAACTCTTCCACATCGCTGTCGACTGGAAAATAATGTATAATAATAATAAGTAATCGTATTTAATTTGATTTATTTAGTGTGCATAATTTGTGTACAAGTCAGTATTTTTGGTTTAAATTTGCATTTTTTTAATACACAGATATCGATTTAAATACATACCGTTGTAAATTATATAAATGCTGATGTGATTGTGTACAATGTGTACTACTAACGGACATAAACTGTGTGATCATTATTGGGCTTTTATAGAAATCCAGTTCGGAATTGGATATAAAATTATACTGATTCTTTATTTTAGATATGGCTCCTAAAAAGTGTGAAAAGGCATAAAAATACATTTTCACACCTGGGACGATATACTGGAACCAGAAAACGTCATTTTTCATTAAAATTATCACGAACAGAAGGAATCCTTCGAGTTTCTCAATAATCATTTTGCCTAAAACAAATGATGGAGACGTAACGTCCGAAGCGTACGACTTCATCATTTGTTCTGACGCTCGGAGCGTGCGGCCGCCGGTACGACGGGGAGACGAACCCCGTCGCGCGGCGCCGAGGGAGGGGGCAGCAACCCTCCCGTTCACACCTATAGTTACTGCCTCGCTCGCACAGTATTTACTCACAAATCAATTCGGTGGCTCTAGTGCAAAGGGGTCTAAGTCCAAAAATGCAACTTTACGGGAGACGTGTGTTAAGGGCGCTATTACAATTTTTCTTAAATTTGAGCGTTTTGACAGAAATGCCATTACAACACAAAAGAACTGGCATCATCTTATAGTAATTTTGACATTTCCTGTGTCAATATAGTCTCAGGGTATAAAAAACAGACGATAGGTAAATTAAACGACGGGCGGCAGCAGTCGCGCTCGATTTTTGCATTGCATACAAAAATTATTTAAAAATATTATTTAACTTTTAAATAGCCCAATTTATTTTTTTCAAGATATATAGAAATACCACCTTAGTTGGTTCATTTTTTTTATTTGAGTTTGGATTATAATTTCGTAGATAAAAATTGTAGTTTCGTACGGAAAACTGTCAGTAGATCTTGGTTTTACAGAATTATTTTTGGTGTATTACTGTATGAATAGTAATAAAGTGGTTTCAGCTAGGGCTTTCAATACCGGTATTACGGGATCCCGTAATACCGTGATCACGGATATATTTTGGTCTTTTTTCAATACCGGTATTGACTTTCCAATACCGTGATTACGGTATTACAATCTTTAATATACAGAGTGTTTTGTTATGCGTCAGAATGGCTGGTTGTATGTGGCGTTGGTCTATGAGATTTGATTCGCAAATTGCTACATAGATATAATAAATAATTGTTCTAAATAACATTTAACATATGTTTTAAGTTACAACTAAATTAGACTAATGAACTAAATATGTAGCAATTATTATTATTATATTATTAAAAAATATACATTGACGCAATACATTTCGGGAAACTCTGTATGTTTGACTTAAAACAAGGAGGTGACCAGCCAACCAAACGTCAGGATTGCTGGTCAAAAAAAAATTTTTTGTTTTTAAATACATATCACCAAATTAAAATGGTTGAAAGGTCATCTGCTATCCTTTCAGGCCCCCTAAGGCCCCCTAGGTGCCTTGTGGATTTTTTTCCATCGACATTTTAATGATTTTTGAAAAATTTACCAACATTTTACATTTAAATTCAAATATAAGAAAATGTATAAGGCGTAGACGATAAGTTTTAATTTTATTTAAACGTATATTTTATGAGAGTACTTTTAAATCTAAAATTAGTAACATTAGTCATCTAGATTTTTAAAATTTACTCGTAAAGTTTCGGACTGAAATTAAAGCTGTTCATGTTACAGCTATTTACATAGCTACAAAAAAAGAACCAAAAGTGACTGGACTTCAAACTCTTTCAAAAATTCTCTACTCTATCCTCTTGGTAGTGATGTGTCACATGCTACAAAAATCTTTTTACAACTTTGTGGATTCGCTAGTTTTGTGAATCGAGTTACCTACATAAATTTTATAATCAAAATTATGACTTGAAAAAAAATGTTTGCTTAAATGGTACCTGAAACACCTATTTAATCTGTTATATCACTCTTATAAGGTAAAATCTGTCTCGTATCACTCTTTTCGTGGGTTTTATTGGAAACAAAAAAAGTAAATTGTGTTTTTAACCAATAATTTCATTATTTATTAAAATATTATTATGATTCGAAGAAGAAGAAGCACTAGTTTAAAAATTAAATAAATATACAAAAAACTTGAATTCAATACCGTGATCACGTGATCACGGTATTGAGCTATTCCAATACCGGTATTGATACCGGTATTGAAAAAATCCGGTATTTGAAAGCCCTAGTTTCAGCACTCCAATGTAGAAGATACAGTTGTATCATAGACATTTTTATAAATGATTAAACTTTAATATCTTCGGTGTACCAAGGCGTCAAAAGATACCCAAAAGCAACATTTTATAAAACATCCTTTGCGGAGACAAGGATTTTACTGATGTAGGTAAACAAATTCAAATGTTTATTTAAAGCACTCCCAAGATAAGTTATCAAACTTTCTTATTCATATTTTTGTTTTTTTTTTATGGCTATATCTAAAGCATCGTCACACGTCAAAAATCGGATAAAACGCTGAAATTCATCAAAAATTGCGACAGCCTTCTTAAGTGTCATCTGTATACTGGTATTGCTTTATTTTAATCAGAATGTGTTTTGTTTTAGGGTTTACCATGAAACTAAGAATAATAAGAGATGCAATGCACATTTTTTTTACCTACTCCAAAGAGGTTATATTTGTTGGTATTTTATTGCATGTATTTAAGTCGATTGTATATTCCCTTTTTTCGAACAAAATATTACAACTTTAATAACCAAAAATACTGACTTGCACACAAATTATGCACACTAAATAAATCAAATTGAATGTACTGTCACAGATAATATAATATACTATACTCCGTTGGTTTAGGTAGTTAACTAAAGGTAAACAGTCTTGGTATGTCTTTTTATATTAAAGAGGTCGTATATAATATACACAAAGATTATTTAAATTTAGTTTATTAGCTAACATCGATTTAGGTAAATACCTATGTGCAAAGATTTTTACATACAATTTTTAGACAACTTTTACATAAAAAGACATACCAAGATTGTTTACTTTTAGTTAACTACCTAAACCGACGGAGTATAGCATACAGATTAGGGCTTTCAAATACCGGATTTTTTCAATACCGGTATCAATACCGGTATTGGAATAGCTCAATACCGTGATCACGTGATCACGGTATTGAATTCAAGTTTTTTGTATATTTATTTAATTTTTAAACTAGTGCTTCTTCTTTTTCGAATCATAATAATATTTTAATAAATAATGAAATTATTGGTTAAAAACACAATTTACTTTTTTTGTTTCCAATAAAACCCACGAAAAGAGTGATACGAGACAGATTTTACCTTATAAGAGTGATATAACAGATTAAATAGGTGTTTCAGGTACCATTTAAGCAAACATTTTTTTTCAAGTCATAATTTTGATTATAAAATTTATGTAGGTAACTCGATTCACAAAACTAGCGAATCCACAAAGTTGTAAAAAGATTTTTGTAGCATGTGACACATCACTACCAAGAGGATAGAGTAGAGAATTTTTGAAAGAGTTTGAAGTCCAGTCACTTTTGGTTCTTTTTTTGTAGCTATGTAAATAGCTGTAACATGAACAGCTTTAATTTCAGTCCGAAACTTTACGAGTAAATTTTAAAAATCTAGATGACTAATGTTACTAATTTTAGATTTAAAAGTACTCTCATAAAATATACGTTTAAATAAAATTAAAACTTATCGTCTACGCCTTATACATTTTCTTATATTTGAATTTAAATGTAAAATGTTGGTAAATTTTTCAAAAATCATTAAAATGTCGATGGAAAAAAATCCACAAGGCACCTAGGGGGCCTTAGGGGGCCTGAAAGGATAGCAGATGACCTTTCAACCATTTTAATTTGGTGATATGTATTTAAAAACAAAAAATTTTTTTTTGACCAGCAATCCTGACGTTTGGTTGGCTGGTCACCTCCTTGTTTTAAGTCAAACATACAGAGTTTCCCGAAATGTATTGCGTCAATGTATATTTTTTAATAATATAATAATAATAATTGCTACATATTTAGTTCATTAGTCTAATTTAGTTGTAACTTAAAACATATGTTAAATGTTATTTAGAACAATTATTTATTATATCTATGTAGCAATTTGCGAATCAAATCTCATAGACCAACGCCACATACAACCAGCCATTCTGACGCATACCAAAACACTCTGTATATTAAAGATTGTAATACCGTAATCACGGTATTGGAAAGTCAATACCGGTATTGAAAAAAGACCAAAATATATCCGTGATCACGGTATTACGGGATCCCGTAATACCGGTATTGAAAGCCCTAATACAGATGCCTCATCCCATACAAAGAAATTGTCCCAGCGTAAAGAGCGGATTTCAACTGGCTATTCTGGCTATTTTTGTTCGCGTTCGTTCCCAATAGATGGTGTTAGCAGCGACTTTGCAAGAAGGGTTACATTATACTTTTATTCCTAATAGATGACGTTAAAAGCGCACTGTACACTGTTCTTTTGTACTGCTGCTACGTACTCATATTATCAGTGATATTATTAAACAAAACAAAATTAATAAAATCCAGAAGTTAACCTTTAAAATTTAATACAGCGCCATTTATTGGTATAAATATTAATTGTCCATTCCAATCATCTTTGAAATTTAAAATAAGAGCCTATTATTATATCATTTTGTGTGTTTAAGAGTTGATTATGTATGAATAAACCTTAAAAAAGTCAAAAACTATGAAAATGATACACATTTCAACCACTGATCAATACATGTCGCGCCATCGAGTGACATTTAGTTGAACCAAATTTCCTTTGTTCTGTATGAGACCCCGTGATACTGTTTAATGGTATTTACAGAACGAATAACAATTATCAAAATATTATAAAAATAGTAATCAACATACATTAAAACTTTTTAAAGGCAAACCATCACCTAATTTATTTTCAGGAACATGGTTTATTCTAAAAAAACTAAGAAGTAGCGCTCGCCAGCCGCTCCCACGGCTCCCCTCGCTTCGCTCGCTCGGCTCGCGCGCGGCTGTTCACAGTTCTAACCTAACCTATTTCACCCAATTCGAAATGACGAATAACAAATACAATCTTAAGGGTACCCGTAAAATTGTACAATTTAGAGTGCAAGTTACTATTTTTAGGTTTGGTTGATTTTTTAGTTTTTGTTTTGTAAAACATGTTTAATTAATCAATTGATTTTTTCACAGCTTTCATTTTTGGCATGCAGTCAGTTAATCAGTAGAGTTATCTAGTGAGCTGAAAAATTATACAGATGTGTATTTAATACTAGCTGAACCCCGCGGTTTCACCCGCATTTTTGGTTGCTGCTCCGCTCCTATTAGTCCTCGCGTGATGTTATATAGCCTATAACCTTTCTGAATAACTGTCTAACAATGAAATAATTTTTCAGATCAGACCAGTAGATCCTGACTCCTGAGACTAGCGCGTTCAAACAAACAAACTCTTCCGCTTTATAATATTAGTTTAGATTATCCCATATTTATTGATGTTTAAGTATAAGTGGTGCGCTGTAATTAAATATTTTATGACATTTTATTCAATCATCATCATTCATTTTTTTTAATCAGTATCATTAAATTATACTGATTATTTGTTTCAGAAATGGCTCCCTAAAAGTGTGAAAAAGCATTTAAAATAAAAATACCTTTTCACACCTGAGACGTTATACCGAATCCAGAAAACGTTATTTTTTATAATAATTATCGCGAACAGAAGGAACTGTCCAAGCTTCTGAACAATCATTTTGGCTAAAACAAATGATGAAGTCGCAACGTCCGAAGCGTACGACTTCATCATTTGTTCTGACGCTCGGAGCGCGCGGCCGCCGCTACTACGGAGAGGGACACCGCCGCGCGGCGCATAGGGAGGGGATAGCATCCTTCTCGCTCACTCCTGCAGTTACTGCCTCGCTCGTACACAGATCAATAACGATGGCTTAGAGTGAAAACCTCATATCTGCAATTTTAGGTAATTTTATTTTATTACATTTTTGAAAGGAAAAGTTCGAAACACACTATCTTGTAAAACGAAAAATTAGATTGGTTATATTACATGTAACGCCTCTAAGGTTTTAACGTGCGTGTTTTTTACGGGCTTCTTGAGTCAGTTTAGTGCGAATATCGTAATGGCGCGTCAAAGCTAGTAGGAAAAAATTAAAAACAGGAGTAATATATTTTTTTTTAAGTATTAGAAAAATTATTTTATATATTTGAATAGAGATGAAAAGGATAGTGGTTTGGCCGGATACCGGATATTCGGCAAGCTACGAGGCCGGAGCGCCGAATATCCGGCCACCGAATATTCGGCCTTTTCGGAAATATTCGGGCGCGTTCGGGTGTATTCGCACCGTGAGCGGAGATCGGGGCGGTTCGGGGGCGTTCGAGTTGTCGCGCGCGTTCATTCGTTCGTTCGAGTTCGTGTTTGTTTCTGCCATTGTTTTTTCATTTGTGGTCATAGTTTTAACTTTGAAGAAAAACAAAATCCAATTGCTAACGAGATTGATTTTTTCTTAAAGACATCTCGTATCGATCGCAATCACGACCCATATTTGGTGGTCAGTTAATGTGAACCAGTACCCGCAGTTGTCAAGGTTTGCCAGAATTTATCTTTCAGCACCTGGCAGCAGCGTTTATAGCGAAAGGCTGTTTTCAGAAGCGGGTCTGGTATACGAAGCCAAGCGGAGTCGCCTGTTACCAACAAATGCGGAAAATTTGGTATTCATTCACCACAATTTGCCACTTGTTAATTTTGAGTACTAAACGAACTAATTAATATTTAACCAATTACTTTGCAATTATAAAAATAAAACTTGTTCTTATCCTATATGTCGTATCATTTGCTTTGTGTAAACTACGTAATGTATTTGTTAAAATAAAGTAAAGACATTACAATGTAATAAGAGTAGGATAGATAGTATATTGTATATCTCTCTCTCTCTCTAGTAAAAAATCTGTCATGGCGGATCTTTGCTTGTAACCGAACGATTGTGTGTAATACAAATAAACTCTTTTCAAGTTAATTACGCTTCTATTTTATTTATATTCCATCTGGTTATGGGCCCAGGTCACTAACTAGCTTGGATTAATAAAAGTGTGGCTAAAGGATTGCAAATACATACTGTAGCGAAAATAGTCAGAAATACCGGCGGCGTGGGTTGACGCCATTTTTGTGGTTAGAACACCGGGAAGGAAAATACTTGTCTACTATCATTGGGCAAGGCAGGAGAGTCTACAGGAAGGTTGTGAAATGGATTCGACACAGGGTGGAAGTGGACAACAGAACGTCATGAAGCTGGAGGGTTCCAGGAATTGGAATGTTTGGAAGTTCCAAACATCCGTGTTGCTGCGAGGTCAAGGTCTTTACAAAATCGTGGACGGGACAACAGTAAAACCTGAAGATGATACTCAGCGTAGTACTTGGGAAACCCAGGATGCGCGAGCTCAAACGCTGATAGTTACGAGGATGACGGAAGAAGTCATGTTGCATATCATCTCGTGCGATACGGCGGCGGCTATGTGGAGGAAATTATTAAGCGTGTATGAACAAAAATCTGAAACAAGCATTCACATTGTGCAACAACGCTTTTTTCAATTTAAGTTCGAAGAAGGAACAGAGATGTCTGTGTTTTTATCAAAAGTACATGAGATGCAGAATCAGTTAAAACAGCTGGGAGAGAACATGTCTGATAAATTTGTTATCACTAAGGTTCTTATGTCCCTACCAGAAGATTACAAGCATTTCATCTCGGCATGGGAGTCTGCTCCTGATGACAAGCAGACCTATGATAACCTGGTAGCCAGATTATTGATAGAGGAAGAAAGAATTAAAGAAAAAGGCGGGCCAACGCCGTCTACGGCGTTTGTGGCAAAGAAAGTAGATAAAAAAAGTGTAAAGTGTTATAAGTGTCACCGACTTGGACATTATCAAAGCGAGTGTCGATACAATAATAACAATAATTTTGGTAACTCTAAAGACAATCGTTCAGATATTAAGTGTTATTTTTGTAATAAACCGGGTCATATAAAGAGCCAGTGCCGTTTTAAAAAGGGCAAAGAAAAAGAAAGTAATGCTTTTATAGTCAACAGTGTTTTTGATGAACAGTTACAAAAATCTCAGTGGTTAGTCGATTCGGGTGCAAGCGAGCATATGTGTTGTGATTACAAACTATTCAATTCATACTTGACTGTAAAAGATAAATCGGTAATAGTAGGGAACGGAACGAAAATTAATGTCAAGGGTTGCGGCCAGGTGGCGCTGCAAGTTTGGAATGGGAGTGAATGGATTGACACTACCATTGACAACGTACTTCATGTTCCTGAGTTGAAAACAAATTTGTTCTCTGTCAACTGTGCGACAAGCAGAGGTTATGTTATCGTTACGGAAGAGAATAAATGTAAATTTTATAAACAAAACAAGGTGATGGCTATTGCTGAGCGACGTGGAAGCATGTATTATTTGGATTTTCGCTATTTTAATGCATATACAGCGAACCTTGCTGACGTGTGTTGTGATTTGAGTGAGTGGCATGAAAAATTGGCGCACCAAAACATTGTTTATGTGAAAGATGTTCTGAAGAAAAATAATATTAATATTAAAAATGCCAATGTTCAAACATGTGAAAGTTGTCTAAAAGGGAAAATTCACCGATTGCCGTATCCTGTAAGTAACAATGTGACGTCAAGAGTATGCGAAATTATTCACGCCGATACCTGTGGACCTATGGAGAAGCCATCGATTGGAGGCTCCAGATATTTCGTGGTATTTAAAGATGAATACTCAAAGTACAGGCGAGTGTTCTTTGTGAAAACAAAAGACGAAATTAAATCATGTATAAAGAACTTCATATCGCAGGCTGAAAATGAAACAGGAAATAAAATAAAGATATTTCGAAGTGACAATGGAACCGAGTTTATAAACAAAGAGGTCAGAGAAGTGTTCCAGAACAAGGGGATTATACATCAAACATCAGTAACTTTTACTCCTGAACAGAATGGAGTAGCTGAGCGGGAGAATAGGATTTTAGTGGAGGCGGCTAGAACAATGCTGTATGCTAAAGATTTACCTATCAGCTTGTGGGCTGAAAGTGTTAATACAGCTGCCTATGTGATTAATAGAACTGGTAAAAGCTCAATAGAAGGGAAATCTCCATATGAACTGTGGTCAAGCAAAAGTTATGATATAAATAACCTCAAAATATTTGGTACTACTGTTTATGTCCACATACCCAAAGAAAAAAGACATAAGTGGGATGCCAAAGGTGAAAAGGGCATTATGGTTGGGTATGGAGAAACAACAAAAGGTTATAGAGTATATTTTCCACAGAAAAGTGAAGTTGAGACCAAACGAGACATTGTGTTTGTGAACAACAGTCCAGTCAAGCCAATACAACAATGTGAGACAATCAATTATATAGAGGATAGTGTGGAGGTTCCAGCTACAGTTGAGGTAGGCGCTCAAGTAGAAGATAACAGTGCTGCAGGTATGTCCAGTTCCCAATCACCGACCATGGGTAGTGATGACTCTCAGCGCACCATGCAGAGTGATTCTGAGGGTAGTGTATATGAACCTAGTGATAGTGATGAGTGTGGTGAGGTTGTGAGACGTGATGTAGATCCTAAAAACAAACGTATTAGGAAGCAGACTGTTTTCTATAATTGTAATAATGTAATGTTAGATAACTGTGAGCCAAAAACTTATCGTGAAGCTATGAATAGTCCGGATGCATGTAAATGGCAGGAAGCTATTCAAAGGGAGCTAAAAACTCTTAAAGATAATAATACTTGGAGTATTTGTGACATGCCTGATAATGAAAAAGTTATAAGTAGTAAATGGGTATTTAAAATTAAACGAAATAATAGTAATATTCAGTACAAGGCACGTTTGGTGGCCAGAGGGTTTGAACAAAATGATATATTAAATCTAAATGATGTATATGCACCTGTTGCAAAGTTGAGTACATTCAGACTATTTTTGGCTATAGCAACTAAGTTAAAGTTATATGTTTACCAAATGGATGTAACCGGAGCCTTTTTGTATGGGGAGATTGAAGAGAATGTATACATAAGCTTACCAGATGGCGCTTATGACAATGATAAAAATATTGTAAAGCTAAATAAATCATTATATGGGCTAAAGAAGTCTCCTAAATATTGGAACGAAAAATTTAACTCTATTATGATCAGGGAAGGTTTTAAACGATCTAAATGTGACCCATGTTTGTACTCTAAATGTAACGATTCAGAACAAATATATGTTCTCTTATACGTCGATGACATGTTGATGTTTGGTAGTAATGAAGAACATATATCAAATTTAAAGTCAATGCTAAACAAAGAATTTGAAATGAAAGACTTAGGCCTAATTTCAGAATTTTTGGGGATAAATGTAAAGCAGAATTTAAAAACAAATGTTACAGAATTATGTCAAAAGAATTACCTAGAAAATGTGTTAAAAAGATTCCATATGTATGATTGTAAACCTATTTCAACTCCCATGGATCAGAATTTTAATTGTAAAGAGCTTGAAAATGATAAATGCAAAGGCAATATTGAGAACATCTGTAGAGAGATCGTTGGGTGTTTAATGTATGCAGCATCAGGCACAAGACCTGATATTTGTGTTGCCGTATCAATATTAAGTAGATATCAAGATTGCGCTAGTAACATGTTATTAATCAACTTAAAAAGGGTTTTGCGATACATTAAACACACATTGAATTATAGATTAGTTTATAAATGTGATGATAGCAATTTGGTTGGATTTTGTGATGCTGACTGGGGAGGGGACCTTCGAGACAGGAAGTCCACTACTGGTTACTGCTTCATGTATTCAAATTGCCTAATATCTTGGTGCTCTAAGAAGCAAAGTACTGTGAGTCTATCATCAGCAGAATCTGAATACGTGGCAATGAGCATGGCTGGAAGTGAGGCATGCTGGATTGCTAATGTGTTATGTGATTTCAATGTAAGTAATGTATGTCCTGCTATCATGCATTGCGATAATCAAGCTGCCATAACGATTGCCAACACAAATAGTGTTAAACGATTAAAGCACATTGATATCAAATATCATTATATAAGGGAACTGATTGAAAATAAAAAGATATGTATACAATATGTGACAACAAGAGATCAAATTGCTGATATGTTAACGAAGTCCCTCAATGGTAATACACTTTTAAAGTTTGTGAAGCTATGTGGTATGAATATGTAGATTATTCTTGGTTCAATGGCTTTCTTATTTCCTTTTGATGCGTAGGATAAATGTAAAAAGGGATGATTAAAACATATACCTTTTCAATTGTCACAAAATTTTGTTAATTAATGTTATTACATTGACGGGGGGTGTTAAAATAAAGTAAAGACATTACAATGTAATAAGAGTAGGATAGATAGTATATTGTATATCTCTCTCTCTCTCTAGTAAAAAATCTGTCATGGCGGATCTTTGCTTGTAACCGAACGATTGTGTGTAATACAAATAAACTCTTTTCAAGTTAATTACGCTTCTATTTTATTTATATTCCATCTGTATTTTTAATTTAATATCCAAAATTCGGCCGGATACTGTATTACTATCCGGTATCCGGCCGGATAGTAAAAACAAGGCCGGATAGGCCGGATACCGGATAGTTACCGGATATCCGTTTCATCTCTATATTTGAATAAAACACGTAGCAGTCTCTTTAAATTGATTGATAATAAAGACCTGTATGGAGATATGGTTTTTTGGGCCTCCAGAAAGTCACGTATTTCGCAGTTACGAGGATATCGTTCTAAGTAATCAATAATGTCGAAGCCAAGAATCTTGTATACTCAACGGACTAACTGGACTGATAACGAAGAACGTTTTCCGTGTAAAGTTATAACGTAAATGCTCCTATTACCGCCAGTTTTAGCTGTCTTAGGATTCACTTTAAAAAAATAGATATAAGCTGTTATGTTAGGAAAGATGTTATAATTTATAATTAATCTCAACGAAGTATTCTTTGCAATTCAGTACTTAATTACTCAGATACCTGCGAAACGAGACACAATAGTAAAACAATAACAGCGCGGTCTCATAGGACCGGTTGGGGATTCAAACGTTAAATTCAATATTCAATAACACAATATTTACTAAATAATTATTTAATACAAAAGAGTTGTTGATTCTATTACCGACCCATAGCATGCGGCAAGATTCTATTACCGATTTTTCTACTTCTTTTACCGACCGCTACGAAGTTGTCACTTCTTCTATACAATTAACTACAATAAAAAATCGTGTTAAGGTATTTATTATATAATAATGTTACGCCGTGAAACTTGAGTACGCTATATCTTCGACGGAACCAAGCGTAGCATCAAATAATTAAAACGCATTGCTGTGCGAAGCTTCGAGAATAGGAGTACATACTCAGGCCTGGCAAATTCCAGAAAAGTCCGACATGTACTATTATTATTAGATAAAATTCAGTAGGTAGTTATGTGGGTGGATAAGGGAATTTGTACCTTCGGGTATTAGCAATAGAGTCGAAACTCGCATGTAAGGTGGTAGATAAGTACCTACTTACGAGAATAATAATAATGGTGTATGGCCTCCCGATCAGACCCTATTGTTCTAGAATGTCCTTGAAACATCGGTATCGAGAAATATCGATGGCTTCGCATATAAATACGGGCCCCCGGCTAGAAGCGAGTTCAGTTTGATTTCGTCAGCGATACAGAGCGAACTACCTAAGTGCTTGAAGTGATACCTAGCGACCTAAGCGATACTAAACGGAACTCTGAGTGTTTATAGTGATTGGTTATTTGTTGATTGGACTAATTTGTCATTGTTTTGTGGTTAATAAAGTTATCTGCTAGTAAACCGGCATTTAATTACTCACGTTCGTAACAACTGGTGTCAGAAGTGAGATGCCATTACTACAGAGGGACGACGAACAGGGACCACGAACAAGGAGGCAAGTGGAGATGGATGCTGCACGTCAACGTCTGGAAGCGGAAGATCGGGCTGGTATGGGAGCAACGGCAGCTGCTGAGGCGCCAACAGGGCCATCCTCGGAAATGAACCTCGCCGCAGTGTTGGCCGCCATGCAAGCTAGTATGGAGGCTAACCAGCGTAAGCTCCAGGATCTAATCGCGGCTAACCAGGAAGAAGCCCGCCGCGAACAGGAAGCTGCCCGCCGCGAACAGGAAGCTGCCCGCCGCGAACAAGAGGCTAACCAACGTAAGCTCCAGGATCTAATCGCGGCTAACCAGGAAGAAGCCCGCCGCGAACAGGAAGCTGCCCGCCGCGAACAGGAGGAAGCCCGCCGGGATCAAGAGGCTAAGCAGAACCTGATCCTCGAAAAAATCGATCACGGCCTCGTCGCGTTGGGCGAGAAAGTGAAAAACCTCACCTTAGAGGTCAAGGAGGTTTCCGCCCGAGCTGATAGCCTCGAAACCAGAATTGATGGCCACGAAGATCGCCTGCTGGACATCAACAAAAAAATTATCAAGCTCGAAGCACGCGAACCCGTTGCTGTTAGCGCACCATCGCACACCCACTGTGCATCAGCCGCAAAATTTGATATGCCGCGTTTTGATGGCACGTCGTCCTGGACGGCTTTTAAGTACCAATTCCAAACACTGGTCAAGACGAACCGCTGGGATGATGACCAGTCTTTCGCGGCGTTAACTTTGGCCCTACGAGGGGACGCTCTGCTGGTCCTAGAGAACCTTCCTCCAGACGGCAGGACGTTGGAGCGTCTAATGGAGGGACTAGACACTCGCTATGGTGACAAGCACCTCGAACATGTTTTCCGCGCGCAACTTCGCGAGAGAACGCAGAGGTCGAACGAGAGCCTTCAGCAGTGGGGAGTAGAGGTTGAACGGCTGGTCCGGCGGGCATACATGTCGATGACACCAGAGACGGTGGAAGTAAATCTGGTGCAAGCATTTATCGACGGTCTACGGGATACTGAAGTCAGGGCTACGGTGCGACTCGGACACCACCAAACTCTGAAGAGTGCGATGGCCCACGCTTTGGAAGTGGAAGCCGTACGACAAGACTCACGTACGCACAGAGTTCGGGAAGTGGTGGTCTCACCTTCAGTGCAACCACGTCACCGAGAAGTGGCTTCGTCGGCAAAGTCCCGCTATATTCCGACGTGTTATGGATGTGGAGAAAAAGGGCACATTCGTACCGATTGCCCCAAGAGGAAGAGGGGAAGTGTGGACTCCGGAACTCAAGTTAACGAGGAGTCGTTAAAACTAAATGTCGCCAGGGCCGCGGGGCGGGTGCTGGCTGGTCAACTGAAGGCCCCAACTATCACCATCAATCAAGTCCACAACGGAAATAGTTTGATCATCGAGGGAACGCTGAATCAACGTGCTTGCAACTTCACCGTTGACACCGGGGCGTCACGGACTATTATAAGACCTGAGATGCTGAAACGCACCATCTTGTGGCAAACAGAAACCCCAGCCTACCGACTTCAGACAGCCACCGGCCAGCCAGTCTCCGTCCTCGGTGATACAGAAATCGAGTTTAAAATCGGTGATCAAGTGTACACCCATTCAGCGTTAATTGCGAATATTACCGACGATTGCATACTGGGTCTCGACTTCCTGCGGAATTACCGATGTGTTTTGGATATCGATAGAGGAGTATTGAAATTCCCAGACCAAGAAGTCTTCCTGCAGGGAATTAACACATGCAACCTCTATTGCTTAAAGGATACCACATTGGCTCCAAGAACGGAAACTTTAGTCGAAGTTAAATTTCCTAAGAAAATTAGGCAACGCAGATGTGTTATGGTTGAAGACATTGGCCGGCACCCGGAACTTATCACCGCGAGGACATTAGTTATGACGAAAGGAAGATCCAAGGTCAGGATTGTAAATCTTGGGAAAAAGGAGATCCAGTTGAAGAAAAACAGTGTTGTTGGAAGATGTGAAGAAGTGAAGTATCTCCGCCAAATCAACACATCTTCAATAAAACAAGACGCAATAAAAGGTGAACCTGATCACATCCAGCAACTTCTGGAAAATTCTAAGACCAATTTGTCAGTTTCGGAACTACAGCAAGCCAAGGAATTTCTGCTACGGTTCCAGGATATCTTTGCAACGGGAAAAGATTGCGGAAGAACAGGTCTCGTCAAGCATGAGATAGATACAGGTGATGCTAGACCAATTAAACAGAGACCGCGCCGCATACCCTGGGCTAAAGAAACTGAGGTAGCAGAAATGGTAAAGGATATGGCTAATAGCGGAATAATTGAACCTTCTACGAGCCCATGGTCTTCTCCTGTCGTTCTGGTGAAGAAGAAGGACGGCAGTACCAGATTCTGTGTAGACTACAGAAGGCTGAATGATGTAACGAAGAAGGACAGTTATCCCTTGCCTAGGATAGACGACACACTGGATATGCTCAGTGGTATGAAGTGGTTTTCAACCATTGACTTGAAAAGTGGCTACTGGCAAGTGGAAATTAGCGAGAAAGATAAGGAAAAGACAGCGTTCAGTACAGGAATTGGCAACGGCCTGTGGCAATTTAACGTCATGCCTTTTGGGTTGTGCAACGCTCCAGCGACGTTTGAACGCCTCATGGATAGAGTCATGGTGGGCCTTCTTGGTGACGTCTGTCTGGTATATTTGGATGACGTCATTATAATGGGCCGCACTTTTAAGGAACACCTGAGAAATATGGAGAAAGTATTCACCAGGATACGGGGGGCTAACCTAAAACTAAGCCCAAAGAAGTGTGCCCTGTTCAAGAAGGAGGTCAGCTACCTAGGACATGTCATCTGCGCCGATGGAGTGAGAACCGATCCTGAGAAGATAAAGGCTGTCCAACAGTGGCCGGCTCCAAAGAACAAAACAGAAGTACGTGCATTTCTGGGGTTGTGCACATACTACAGACGGTTTGTTATGAGTTTTTCGGACATTGCAAAACCTTTACATCAGCTGACAAACGAGATTTTATCTGGGACAAGAACTGTGAGTCAGCATTCAATGAACTAAAGCAACGGCTATGTGAAGCGCCTATACTGGGGTATCCGAGCAGAGATGGAAGATTTGTCGTCGATACCGACGCCAGCAACACAGGAATTGGTGGAGTGCTGTCGCAGGTGCAAGAAGATAGGCAAGTCGTGATCGCTTACTTCAGTAAGGCACTTTCAAAACCAGAAAGGAACTACTGCGTGACTCGACGAGAACTACTGGCTGTTGTAAAAACTTTGCAACATTTCCACAAGTACCTCATAGGGAGACAGTTTACGTTGAGGACGGACCACGCTGCATTGAAATGGCTTCTACAATTCAAAAACCCTGAGGGTCAAGTTGCAAGATGGCTAGAGCAGCTGCAGGAGTTCAACTTTGTGACGGAACATCGTAGTGGAAAAGGGCATAACAATGCTGACGCCCTGTCGCGACGTCCATGTAATGAGGACTGTAGACATTGCCAGCAAAATGAAGCCCGGGAACACGTGAACTTAATTAGGGCTGAAGGCAACTTTAAGAAGTCCCAGGAAGAAGATGACGATATTCGACCTATACTGGACTGGAAGCGTAGTGGAACTAGGCCTCAGTGGAATGAAGTATCGTCACATAGTCCTGTCACAAAGAGCTACTGGGCACAGTGGGACAGTCTAGTCCTAGAAAATGACGTGCTTTGTAGGAAATGGGAATCGAACGATGGCAAGGAGGTGACTACACAAGTGATAGTACCACGACGTGAAGTGGTCCCCCTGCTTCAGGAGATACACGATGGCGCTTCTGGTGGACACCTGGGAATCAAGAAAACTCTACTGAAAGTGAGACAGCGGTATTACTGGCTCAATTGTAGAGAAGACATAGAGCAATGGTGTCGGAAATGTACAGCGTGCGCATCCGTGAAAGGACCACAGACTAGGAGCAGGGGCAAACTTCAGTTGTACAATGTAGGAGCCCCATGGGAACGCATTGCCATCGACGTTGCTGGACCTTTCCCAGTGACAGATGACGGAAACAAATACATAGTGGTGATACAGGACTATTTCACAAAGTGGCCTGAAGTTTTCGCCATACCCAATCAGGAAGCGACGACAGTGGCGAAAAAGGTGGTCGAAGAAGTAGTATGTCGGTATGGCGCACCTTTGGAGATCCATTCCGATCAAGGCCGCAACTTCGAATCTGCGCTATTCCAGGAAATGTGCACTCTTCTGGGGATTTACAAGACACGCACAACACCTGCGCACCCACAGTCGGACGGAATGGTGGAGAGGTTTAACCAGACCCTGGAGAATCACCTGGCTAAGGTTGTCGATGACCATCAGAAAGATTGGGACCGGTATATTCCACTATTTCTGATGTCTTATCGATCAGCAGTGCATGATAGCACGGGCCATACCCCAGCAAGAGTGAATTTCGGCAGGGAGATGAGACTTCCAGTCGATACCATAACCGGCGTGCCACCTGACAAGACTAAGCCAGTTACGGACTTCGTAAGTGACCTCCAAGATCAATTGGATGAAGTGCATAAACGAGTGCGTGAGAATAGCCTGCACACCAGCGTTAAAATGAAAACTAGATACGACCGTAATGCCAACGCCAAGGGATTTGAGGAAGGTGCACTGGTTTGGCTCCACAACCCACTTCGACGAAAAGGGAAGTCGCCGAAACTTCAAGCTCGATGGGAGGGACCCTACACCGTGATAAAAAGGATCAACGACGTTACCTACCGCATCAAGAAAGGGTTACGAGGGAAACCTAAGGTAGTCCACGTGGATAGATTGGCGCCGTATCATGGATCTAATAATGCTCGGGACGAGCATGACTAAGAGGGGGGCACTGTTACGCCGTGAAACTTGAGTACGCTATATCTTCGACGGAACCAAGCGTAGCATCAAATAATTAAAACGCATTGCTGTGCGAAGCTTCGAGAATAGGAGTACATACTCAGGCCTGGCAAATTCCAGAAAAGTCCGACATGTACTATTATTATTAGATAAAATTCAGTAGGTAGTTATGTGGGTGGATAAGGGAATTTGTACCTTCGGGTATTAGCAATAGAGTCGAAACTCGCATGTAAGGTGGTAGATAAGTACCTACTTACGAGAATAATAATAATGGTGTATGGCCTCCCGATCAGACCCTATTGTTCTAGAATGTCCTTGAAACATCGGTATCGAGAAATATCGATGGCTTCGCATATAAATACGGGCCCCCGGCTAGAAGCGAGTTCAGTTTGATTTCGTCAGCGATACAGAGCGAACTACCTAAGTGCTTGAAGTGATACCTAGCGACCTAAGCGATACTAAACGGAACTCTGAGTGTTTATAGTGATTGGTTATTTGTTGATTGGACTAATTTGTCATTGTTTTGTGGTTAATAAAGTTATCTGCTAGTAAACCGGCATTTAATTACTCACGTTCGTAACAATAACAATAGTTATGAGATCAACATTATTACAATATGAACATAATTATTTTTACACCACCTGCTCGATAATAACCCTATTATGTGTCATGTAACCTGCACTTAAAGCAACTCGTTATCACCTAGGGAGATAATACAGTATGGCCGATCCCTAGGGCATAATGGTTTTTTTTTAATTTAGAACGTCAAATACGCTTACAGTCATTTAAAATGTACGTGCATCAAATAATTTTATTCAAAAATGAAACTGGCCACTAACAAAAAAAAGAATAATAAATGTGGTTACATACTGAGGAAAAGGTTAAGGAGGTTCTAAAAAAGAGTAAAGTTATAGAGTAATATTAAAGTATTGAATTTTGATTGCTTCTAATTTGGAGTTGAGATTAACGTGTAAATAATGTTGCATATTTTTTAATTTATTTATAATTTGTTTTATACAATATATATTATAGTACCTAGTTAATTAATCGTAGTAGACTTGTAATTATCTCACACATGGTGTAAAAAGTAGAGTATCCAACACGGGAGTAAAGCTGTCTTTGTCTTGGGCGGCTTTAATTCCTCACTTCACTCAGGTTTCTCTATTAACTCCCTCGCAATGCTCGGGAGTTAATTATATAAATCCCTCACTAGCGTTCGGGATTAAAACTTAGCAACCTTCGTTTTGTTCGGAATTCAACATGCCGCCCTCGCCTTAAAGACACTGCTTTACTCCCTAGTCACATAATCTACTATTATTGCAACGCTTAGAGCACTTATTTTTTGTTATTTTAATTAATAAAAAATATAATCAGTCTCAGAAATCAGTCTTCGATAATTAGATATTATAAATCACTAACAAAAATATTTTTATCTGTAATACAATCTCAAAATACCTTTATAATAGGTACACACATTTATAATTCGCTGAAGCTTCGTTTATGGTGGTTCTTTCAGCTAACTAGAAGGAAGCGCAGCTTCTAGTTAGAGGTTGGTTAGAGGCGTACTGCTTGCGCTTCAAATCTTTAAAGAGATATAGAATTTAATTCTTCGAAAGAAGCTTTAAAAAGTTACATGGCCCCATTCCGTTCCACCATTTTTATTTGATTTGAAAATCTATGAAATAAAGCCAATGCCATAAAAAAATAATAATATAAAAAATAAAAAATGTTTTTATTTTACATAGGCCTACATGGGCACTTATAAAAAGTCGAAGCTAGTGCACGGTTCCAAATTGGTCGTTTCCTATGGAGAAGAACCGGCAAGAAACTCCATGGTTACTCTTTTCAAAAATATGATTGGGTTTACAATATTTTCACATTACAAAACAGACACATATGCGAGGACAGTGTAGACCAATCAAAATTGTTACCCAAATAAAAATAGATTCAATCAAAAACTGGGTTGAATTAAGTAGTAATTAAATTTCGTTGTCTACAGTGTTCCCTCATTCACACTTTAAGAGAGAGGCTATATAAATATGAGAGAAAAAAATCAAACCTATCAACAAATTAGTTTTGGTGGTTGATAGGTGATTGATATCCAAATAATACAAAAATATTGCAAAAGCAACGTTTTGAGTAAAAAATAAATTTATGAGTAATAATATTTTATGAAATAAAACAAACATGGAGCAGTTAATAGATAAATTTACACAATAATGTTACTAGGGGGCCACATGTGCAGAAGCAGTTATTTCCAAACAAGCGCGTCTTCGACATAGTCTCTAACCATGAAGCCATGGATGAAACTGGATAGCAAATATTAAGTCTTCTTCTTCTTCTACTAGGCGTTAGTCCCGGCTTTTGCCAGGGTCCGCCTTCCGGCTTAGCTTGCTCCACTTTGCCCGATCTTCTACATCCTTGACAGTAAGGCCATTGGCTCTCATGTCGGACTTGACGACGTCCAGCCAGCGCTTGCGAGGGCGACCACGCGACCTACCGCCAAGGACAGCCATATTCATGCATCTCCGGCCAACGTACTCCATAGGGCGGCGCATGATGTGGCCATACCATCGCAGATGACACTCTTGCAGTTTTTCCCCCACGTCACGGACACCAAGACTACCTCGGATGAATGAGTTGCGTATGCGATCGGATCGCGTTACGCCGCTCATCCACCTCAGCATCTTCATCTCCGTGACGCGAAGCTTCTGGGTGTGTCTGCCCAGTGCTGGCCAACATTCGCCGCCGTACAGGAGGACAGGACGTATGATGCATTTATATATCTGTCCCTTAAGCTTCGGAGGCATTTTGCGGTCGCATACAACGCCCGTTACCTCTCGCCATTTCGACCAAGCCGCGCCTATACGTGCTTGGACATCGTCGTCCACGTTGCCAGACTCGTGCAGCACGGATCCAAGGTACCTGAACGTATCGGAGCTTGTGATCCGGTCCGAACCTATTCGGATGGTATTTGAATCCGTGCTGCCACAGGACATGTACTCAGTCTTCGCCACATTTAGTCTCAGACCGCCGTTTTCCAGCGTGTCCTTCCAAATGTTGACCTTCCGCTCAAGTTGGGCTTTGTTCTGGCTAACGAGGGCGATGTCATCGGCATACATCATTAGCCATGGAGGCTGATCTTGGATGTATGCCGTAACTACATCGAGCACAACGTTAAACAAGAACGGGCTAAGAGCCGATCCTTGGTGAACGCCAACAGATATTGGAAAGACTTTGGATTCGCCAACAGCGGTCTGGACAGAGGACACGGAATCGCGATACATGTCTCTGATAATGTCAATATAGGCCTCGGGCACAGCCTTGAAGCGAAGTGCCCACCAGATGGACTGTCGAGGAATACAGTCGAAGGCCTTCTGCAGGTCTAAAAAGGCCATATGCAGAGCTCTCCTTCTCTCTCTGTAAGCCTCAGTCAGAGTCCGCAAGGCGAACACTGCGTCCATGGTGCTGTTGCCCGCCCGAAATCCTCGTAGGCCTGTATCCTCCGGCTTGGGTCCTTAGGATGTAAACGGACCCCAATCACACGATAGCAAATATTAAGTATTTATCATTAATAGTAAAGCCTGTGACAAAAATCTCTCAAAACGCCGCGTATGCAAGCAATAAGCCATTTTTTTTTCAAAAAAATGCTGTTTGTTTTTGTGAACTGTAATATTACCAAAAATATCGTCACAGCTGTGAGTCGGTAATAGAATCAAGTATAAAGGTTACAATATTCTATTAGCGCCATGGGTCGTTATTAGAATCAAATTTTGAAATTTGGATTCTATTACCGCCTTAAATTAAAACATGATTTTATAACACAAAAGCCAATAAAAAGTATTATATTAAGAGTTAGTTTAGAAAAAGGATGGGGTGATTGGGGTCCGTGGGGTGATTGGGGTCCGTGCTGGGGTGATTGGGGTCCGTTTACATCCTAAGGACCCAAGCCAACCTCACCTGCTAGCGGTGCACCCTGCTGTTCAACGGACGAGGCTCTGGCGATCCTGGTTTCCCTCTCGTAGGGTTGTGGGGGTCAGACGGCTGGTCGCCCCATGTAAAACCAACCTCAGTCGGATAAAAATGGATTGGGCAAGGAATAGAAAGGGTACTTGGGCTAGGGCGTCGCCGAACAACGACGCGCAGGCACATCGCCTTAAACCTGCGATAAGTGGGCTAGGGCTACCGTGTCAAGTACGGGCACGGCTAAAGAAGTTAGTACCCAAAAAGAAGCTCCGCTTTGCCACCTGGAACATTGGCTCTCTAACTGGACGTTGCAGAGAACTCGCGGACGTACTTGCGAAACGTCGGGTCCAGTGCGCCTTCCTTCAGGAGACGCGCTGGAAGGGGAATAAGTCCCGTGACATCGGGCAGGGGTACCGGCTAATGTACACCGGATCACCATCGGGCAGGAACGGAGTAGCCGTAGTACTGTCTAAGGACCTTCAGGATGGACTTCTTGAAGTAGACCGATACAGCGACCGGTTGATGCGAGTTAAGGTGCTGATCGAAGGGTCGGTAACGAACCTAGTCAGCGCCTATGCTCCTCAAACGGGCTGCTGTGAGTCTGAAAAGGAGGCCTTCTGGGATGAGTTCGAGGACGTATTGCGCGCTATTCCGAATTCTGAAGATATTTTGGTTGGGGGGGATCTCAACGGTCACGTAGGTCAGCGCGCTGGAGAGTACGGACGTGTTCACGGTGGTTTTGGCTATGGCCAACTAAATGCAGAGGGAGTCAGCATACTCAGGACCTGCGCTGGGTCGGACCTAGCCATCGTGAATACATTCTTTC
Organism: Mythimna separata; assembly: GCA_030763345.1. Lineage (NCBI taxonomy): Eukaryota > Metazoa > Arthropoda > Insecta > Lepidoptera > Noctuidae > Mythimna > Mythimna separata. The sequence goes on from CM061192.1 coordinate 14,121,183, forward strand.
AGAAGAAACCCCAGCATCTTATTACGTACCGTGGTGGTTCACACTCAACCCAAATTGATTACCTGTTGGTGCGACGGTGCAACATTGGCAAGGTTACCAACTGTAAGGTTATCCCAGGCGAAAGCTTAACGGCTCAACACCGCCTCCTTGTCATGGACCTGGCGATCGTACCAAGGAAAAAAGTGACTCAGAAACGCAATCCCCGCACCAAGTGGTGGTTGCTTAATGGTCCTAGACTGTCGGAGTTCATCGCGGAGGTCGAGCACCTCGAGATCAGCTCTCCGCATGAGTCCGCTCAAGATATATGGAGTAGGATTCATTCAGTAATCACCGCCGCGGGTAAGCGCGTCCTTGGCACTTCTCGTGGTGGTCGCACCATGGACAGGGAGACATGGTGGTGGGATGACGGGGTGCAGGAGGCGACCCGGAAGAAGAAGGGTTTATTTAAAAAGTGGCAGGGGTCCAACTCTCCGGAGGACAGGGAGGCATATGGAGCGGCTAAGCGCGCTTGCAAAAAAGCAGTAGCCAGAGCCCGCAGCAAAAGTTTGGCGCCCTTGTACGACAAGCTGGAAACTGCGGAGGGGCAAAAGCTTATTTTTAAGCTGGCGCGTGCCCGGGAAAAAGCTACACGGGACATTAGCAAATGCCTCTGTGTAAGGGACGCCCAGGGTAAGCTGCTCTATGATGCCCCCTCTGTTAAGGAGAGATGGTGCACATACTTCGAGGAGCTGTCTAACAAACAGCATCCCCATAACCTTCCTCCCGAACCGCCTCCTAACCTTGGTCTTATTTCCCCTATTTCCCCCGACGAAACTCGCATTGCTCTTCGCCACATGAAGAACCGGAAATCGGTCGGGCCTGACAATGTGCCAATCGAGGTGTGGAAGGCCATGGGCTCACATGGTGTGGACCTTCTGACGGATCTATTTAACCGCATCCTGACCACCAAGGAAATGCCGAACCAGTGGCGATCAAGCCTCATTATCCCTATTTATAAAGGCAAAGGTAGCGTACAGGATTGTAGTAACTACCGCGGTATTAAGATCATGTGCCACACCATGAAGCTCTTCGAGCGGATCATTGACACACGGCTCCGTAGCGAGTGTACTGTCTCTGAGTGTCAATATGGCTTTCGGGCGGGTAACAGCACCATGGACGCAGTGTTCGCCTTGCGGACTCTGACTGAGGCTTACAGAGAGAGAAGGAGAGCTCTGCATATGGCCTTTTTAGACCTGCAGAAGGCCTTCGACTGTATTCCTCGACAGTCCATCTGGTGGGCACTTCGCTTCAAGGCTGTGCCCGAGGCCTATATTGACATTATCAGAGACATGTATCGCGATTCCGTGTCCTCTGTCCAGACCGCGGTTGGCGAATCCAAAGTCTTTCCAATATCTGTTGGCGTTCACCAAGGATCGGCTCTTAGCCCGTTCTTGTTTAACGTTGTGCTCGATGTAGTTACGGCATACATCCAAGATCAGCCGCCATGGCTAATGATGTATGCCGATGACATCGCCCTCGTTAGCCAGAACAGAGCCCAACTTGAGCGGAGGGTCAACATTTGGAAGGACACGCTGGAAAACGGCGGTCTGAGACTAAATGTGGCGAAGACTGAGTACATGTCCTGTGGCGGCGCGGATTCAAATACCATCCGAATAGGTTCGGACCGGATCACAAGCTCCGATACGTTCAGGTACCTTGGATCTGTGCTACACGAGTCTGGCAACGTGGACGACGATGTCCAAGCACGTATAGGCGCGGCTTGGGCAAAATGGCGAGAGGTAACGGGCGTTGTATGCGACCGCAAAATGCCTCCGAAGCTTAAGGGACAGATATATAAATGCATCATACGTCCTGTCCTCCTGTACGGCGGCGAGTGTTGGCCAGCACTAGGCAGACACACCCAGGAGCTTCGCGTCACGGAGATGAAGATGCTGAGGTGGATGAGCGGCGTAACGCGATCCGATCGCATACGCAACTCGTTCATCCGAGGTAGTCTTGGTGTCCGTGACGTGGGGGAAAAACTGCAGGAGTGTCGTCTGCGATGGTATGGCCACATCATGCGTCGCCCTATGGAGTACGTTGGCCGGAGATGCATGAATATGGCTGTCCTTGGCGGTAGGTCTCGTGGTCGCCCTCGCAAGCGCTGGCTGGACGTCGTCAAGTCCGACATGAGAGCCAATGGCCTTACTGTCAGGGATGTAGAAGACCGGGCAAAGTGGAGCAAGCTAAGCCGGAAGGCGGACCCTGGCAAAAGCCGGGACTAACGCCTAGTAGAAGAAGAAGAGTTTAGAAAAAGGATATATACCTTACAGTTGTAATGTGATTCCTAGAACACAAATCCATTTTTAGTGTGTTATTTTCCTTAAGTAATATTTAGGTGTTCTTACGTGGCTGGAGGCGCGACACTATGAAAAGTGCATCCACTTCGGGCGCGTCCTACTTATTGTCAAATTATTTAATTCACTAGCTATTTAAACACACAAACTTTACTCTTTTTGTTTTCCAACAAAAATACGTAATTAATTTTTAAGGTATGACTTTTCTGGAACCTTATATTATTCTAATATGAGTGATTTAAAAATTAGGTCGTTAATAGAGTACGATTTTAGGGGGTCTTTAATAGGCGCTTTTACGTTAATTGTGAATCAAAATCAGTAAAGAGTGGATTCTTGTCGTCGCGTTTAGGGCGATATTGACTTGCTTTGAATGCGCTGATTGGTGCCACACTGGGCACGCAAATAACAACTGCAGAAAAACACAAAGACATGCCAGTTGTGCGAAGAACATCAGGAGCTCCCCATTTGGTAGATATAAGGCGGTGCACCAGGTTGTTCCGGGACCCAACCTTCTGCTTCGTGTTATGGCAATGGACGTTAAACGTCAGCGCTCTATCCAACGCACAGATATCTATGATCCAACGCCACACCTAGCTACTTCGGGTACTAACAGTGCTCTACGTCAGTACCCCGCCACGTGATGTTAAGTTTTTACTAAAACTATTGCGGAGGTGGAATGTGCAAGATTGAGTTTTGGACATGGACGGGTTCTGGCTATGAGCCTTACTCTCATGATACTTAGCAATTACTTAACTCGAGCGCTTTTCAACTTGTGTGAAACTAAATGATTGCGCCGCCAAGGCTAAGTCATCGGCACATAAGAAGCGTTCGGTAATTCGGCATGTTGCGTTGTGGGCTGGTCGGTGGTATAGATGTTGAACAACGTGGGGGCACAGTATTACAATGTGGGGGCACAGTATTACAACGTGGGGGCTCAGTATTACAATGTGGGGGCTCAGTATTACAATGTGGGGGCTAACACACTGCCCTCAAGAAGATCGTTGTTTTGTTGACGCCACGCGCCCCATCTGCTCTTTATCGACTGGAAAAACACCTGAAAGCAACGATTATGCAATAGTTCGCTTAAAATAGTATTTATAAACATTTGGTCGTTAGTTAGGGTACCTACTGACTTTAGATAACAGCATGGGATGGACACAGCATGATTCAAGCACAACAAAACATCCAAATATGCAGGACCAGATCTTATATCATGATATTTTGCTTATGTTAGTTGGTAGAGTCATGTACGAGTATCTAATGTCCATTGTGTAATTTCTCAGGGAGACAGCGCGTACATGTTTAGATTATATCCATAAGTACTTTGTTAGCAATAATAAAACTTAGCCTTATGTTAGTAGTAAGTATTAAGGCGGCCGCGACGTTAGAATTATCCATAAAAACGTAATACCAAAATCATTTGCAGTTTAAGCATATTCACAACATAATATGATGTTATTCGGATTCAGACAATAATTATCTAGGTTCCTACGTCGTCTTTTTGTTGAAAAACTTATCCCAAACGAAGTTTAAGCGAATTTAAATTTGCACTTTTTTACAGCGAAAATGTCATGATTTTATTTTGTTTTTTCTATATTAAGTATAAACAACAATATTTCAAAATATCTCTCCGTAGGAACACAGATATTATTATAAAGTTATAAATATTCGAAACAATATTGAAAATACATTAATTTTTTATTCATCATTTTTGGTATTACGGAACATCTCCCAAATTTCCAATAGTTTGTATTGCTATCACAGCAAGCAACTGTCAGTGTGCGGCCACCACCAACCAACCCAGCCAGTGTGTCCAAGAATTGTTTATACTATCTGGATTGATTCCATCAACCTCAAAAACGTATTTTATTTCGTCTCAACTCGAGATAGCGCGCGATGTATGTACGCAGGCCTCTTAAATTTAATTCCACTAAATGTATTATTTAAAAAATATTACACTAAATTGAAATGGCGGCGAGAATTTTATTGCAGTATTTATTGATTGCGTGCGTTACCGTTGTTTTGTCGACGCCATCTGCTCTTTTCCGATTGGAAAAACACCTGAAAGCAACGATTGTGCAATAGTTCGCTTAAAATATTTATAAACCTTTGGTCGTTAGTTAGGGTACTGACTTTAGATAACAGCATGATACAACCAGAACATCACATGGTGCAGGACCAGATCTCACAACATGATGTTTTGATTACGTTATGGTAGGCGTTAGAGATATGCGTTTAAATGCTAATTAATTCTCAGGGGGACAGCGCGTACGCAGTCCCCACTACCAAAAATTACGCATCCGAGTTATCCACATTAGGGATAATCGCAGGGGTCAACCTATCCGCAGTGCAATGGGAAGGCCTCGCCCTGGGGGAACCGCCTTCTTGATCACGGTATCCCCTATGCCAGGTAAGTATGATGTCGGTACAAAACCGCGCGAGGGTCATTCAACGGCGGAGAATCTTAACACCGCGATTCAGAAACGTGACGTCAATGCAAAGCGCCATCTAGTTATGGAGCGGGGAACTTTGGACTGCTCCCTGAAAATAGATGGGATTTGTAAGGAAAACTAAAAACTAAAATTCCATAAGTAATTAGGTACTAGAGATAATTTAGATAGCTTCGATAGTCCTGTAATCTGTATATTTATGAACGGATTTTCGGGTAAGTATTTCACGTTGGAATGAATATTTTAACGAACTGATAAATGATATATTATTTATTTTGTAACTAGGTTTTCACAAACACTTATACACGTCAATTTATTTTTTGTTATTATTCCTCTTTTAAAGTCCATACAAAATGTATTGGTCAAATCATATGCGAACCATGCAGATTAGTGTCTGAGATAGCCTTTTGAAGAAAGAACCATGTAGATTTGAGTGGATCTGTCCGTTCAGTGCAAGCATTTGTCATTATTTGTAAAGCTCAACTCAGGACTACTAAGGAGCTCAACGACTTGACGAACAATACCAAGGAAAGGACATTTGGTTAGGCCGCAGAAAATACTCAAATTGCCAGATATAAGTTAAAATTGCTGAAAAGAAAAAAGAAGCAATTTAAATTTAATTTAATAGAATGTAAGGACTATGTGGAGTCCTCACATTCACAATAAACAGATAAAAATAAAGAATGTAATACTTAACAAAGTAAACATTTATGACAAACATTAATAATAATAAAAAATGTGAAATTGTAAAATAAAATTAATCTACAATGTCAAATTGTAATCGTTACGTCCTCAACGTAGTCCTTTCCAGTGTAAAAAGCACAGAAATCTTATTCTGAATATGAATGCTAAAAAGCCTTTTGGCAAAGTTTTCGCATAACAAAAGATTTGAACTTATTAAGGCTAACATTGACATCTAAATGAACATCCTGTTTTTTTGAGCCTGGTTGCAGGAATAACAAAGTTATGTTTGTTCCTAGTATTAAAATTATGAATATCACAAAAGATATCGGCGGCATTTCCCCACAGTAGAATACCGTACGACATGAAACTGTAGAAATAGGTAGCTAAAGTAAACTGAACGGGCTGTCCCTACATCAGTTAAATTTCTTATTTGTCTAACAGCGTATGCTGCAGAGCTAAGCTTCTTCGATAAATTTGTCTATATGTGGGCTCCACTGAAGCTTAACATCTAGAGTTATGACTAAGAACACTGTTGCATCTTCAGGGCTCAATTCTTTACCTTTTACTAGCATAAGTACTGGTTTCTAGTTCTACTTGCCTAGCGTGCGTGAGGCATGATAAACTTAATACATTTGAAATAATTAATTTACACAGATCATACTAGCTGATTTGACAAACGTGGTTCTGCCTTATAAATTTTATTTATCAAAGATGGAAAAAAATGTTGCATCATTTTAATATCTTGGGTTACTTACATTGTTCCAATATCGGTAGAGATCTCTTATTTTTTTTTTAAACATAATAATTATGTATAAGCCTACGTAGTAATATTGTTTACATTACGAAATAAATAGTGACTGACGTTTAGACAGTCCCTTTACCTCTCCCCCCCCCCCTCTTTAGGGATATACCTATTATCTAATTATTTTATCATATTCAACATTATTATTAAGTATTAATTATGAAAGGCGTCTGTCTGTACAATGTACTACACGTTCCAAATGAGAATAGGATCGGCGGCCATATTGTGACGTCTCGTCTTACTGTCAAATCGGAGAAATTGAGTAGGGTGAGCAAAACAAGAAACTTGTTCAATTTAATTTATTTACGAATCGTGAACGAAAAAAACTTTGATGAAAATGCAGTTCTTCAATTTTGTTGATATCTGCGTCACTGTGTGAATCGTCTGTGTAGTGGCGTCATCATCGTGATCGGTTCTACTGCTTTCCCGTATAAAAGCAAGCATGGACGAATATAGGTTTTTAATGTGTATTGCACTAACTGTTATTTTAAATAAAAATAAGCATTATTACCTGTATCTGACAAAATTCAATCTGAATCGAGTTCTTCAATGTCGCTCATTTCGCCATAACTGTCTGATGAACTGTAGTATAATTTGTTAAATAGTAGTTTGAAATAACTTTTTTATCTATTTCTTAATATGACTTAACTAAGACTCAGTTAAACAAAAACAAAACCATTGAAACGCAAATAAGATTTTTTTGCAAACCGTACTTTTCAATCAAAATTTGACAGATCGAGTTTATTGACTTTCCTATTCTCATTTGGAACGCATAGTACATCACAAAACTTCTCAATTTTTATACCTAAATTATGTCTACCACAATTTTAAAAAGAAGTCAATCAGATTTAGTTTAGCAGAAAAGTCTTTTCAAACCGAAACAAAACATTCATCAACACGACAACAAAAAACAAAATTCCCGCCAATAATATCCTTCATAAAAGACCGCCATAATAGAATTTCCGTCTCTTTCTAACGCGTGAGATAAGCCATATAGGCACGTCTTGTCTTTCATGAATGGTCTGGATTGGTCTGGATATTTCTTTGATGTTGCCAGCGGACAAAGTATAATCTCCCAAATAAACAAACAATTTCATGAGTAAACATACTAAAACTTAATTAAAAAGCATGAAAATATTGAATAATTATTTACTAAGCTTTTTATGATTATGGGTTTGTTGATTATAAAAAAAAGTTTTTGCCTTTTTAACGTTTAGTTAGAATAAATTTTATGTTTTGTAAAAGTAACGCAGATTGGTACTTTTTATAGTCATCCTCGTAATTTCATGTGAACATGTTTTAAGTACTAAAATAAGATAACAGATATTATTTGTGTATGCTTTTTTCCACTTAATTTTCAAATACTTCAGATAGGTACGTGAACTTATGAACAAAATTACATAAATTATTCGAAACAAGCTGATCGAAAAGAAATTAAGTAAAATAATACTTACAAAAACTAGAAAGTAACTGAATTGTGCAGAAAAACTAACTAGACTTCACGTTACTTCTTTCATAATCTCCCCATCTGTAGGGTAAATTTCTACACTGACAACCCTTTTGAGACAGAAAATGTCTTGTTATCTCTTTCCCACAAACGCTCTGATTGGTCGTAACGCGAAGACCCTCCAGATTTTTCTTTCGATTCTGTTCTCTGATTGGAGCAATCTAGTGACGTCGCGTAAAGACTAGTAATCTCTGGAAACTCATTTGTTGAATATATAAGCTTGGGCGCGCGGCGCGAACTCAGAATAATTTGAAACGCGATACGAAGCAGACGAAGTGTTCGGTGCAAACCGGAGAAGTTTACTAGACTCGCAAGTAATATTGTACGCGACGTTATACTGTAGTACGAGTTGATTGTTGTGAAGAGTATTGCAAGCAAGAAGAAATCAAAATGCCAGCTGTAGGAATAGATCTGGGCACGACGTACTCGTGCGTCGGCGTGTGGCAGCACGGCAACGTGGAGATCATCGCCAACGACCAGGGCAACCGCACGACGCCATCCTATGTGGCCTTCACGGACACGGAGCGCCTCATCGGAGACGCAGCCAAGAACCAGGTCGCCCTCAACCCCAGCAACACAGTGTTCGACGCCAAGCGACTCATCGGAAGGAAGTTCGACGACTCCAAGATTCAACAAGACATGAAACACTGGCCCTTCAAGGTGGTCAACGACTGCGGCAAACCAAAGATCCAAGTGGAGTTCAAGGGCGAAGCGAAACGTTTCGCGCCCGAGGAGATCAGCAGCATGGTGCTGACGAAGATGAAGGAGACGGCGGAAGCATACCTCGGAAGCAGTGTGCGCGACGCGGTCATCACAGTGCCGGCCTACTTCAACGACTCCCAGCGCCAGGCCACCAAGGACGCGGGAGCCATCGCCGGGCTCAACGTGCTCAGGATCATCAACGAGCCCACAGCCGCCGCGCTCGCGTACGGCCTCGACAAGAACCTCAAGGGCGAGAGGAACGTCCTCATCTTCGACCTCGGCGGCGGAACGTTCGACGTGTCCATCCTAACCATCGATGAAGGCTCGTTGTTCGAAGTGAGGGCGACGGCGGGCGACACACATCTCGGAGGCGAGGACTTTGACAACAGACTAGTGAACCACCTCGCGGACGAGTTCAAGCGCAAGTACAAGAAGGACATGCGCATGAATCCTCGCGCACTGCGCCGCCTCCGCACAGCCGCTGAGCGCGCTAAGCGCACGCTGTCGTCCAGCACTGAAGCCACCATCGAGATCGACGCGCTCTACGAGGGCATGGACTTCTACACCCGCGTGTCCCGCGCGCGCTTCGAAGAGCTGTGCGCAGACCTGTTCAGAGGCACCCTCGAGCCCGTGGAGAAGGCGCTCAAAGATGCCAAGATGGACAAGAGCCAGATCCACGACGTCGTCCTCGTCGGAGGCTCCACCAGGATCCCCAAAGTGCAGAGTCTGCTGCAGAACTTCTTCTGCGGCAAGAAGCTCAACCTGTCCATCAACCCTGACGAAGCCGTGGCGTACGGCGCGGCCGTCCAGGCAGCTATCCTGAGCGGCGAGCAAGACGCGAAGATCCAGGACGTGTTGCTAGTGGACGTGGCCCCTCTGTCCCTCGGCATCGAGACGGCCGGCGGCGTGATGACGAAGATCATCGAGCGCAACTCGAAGATCCCGTGCAAGCAGTCGCAGACGTTCACCACGTACTCGGACAACCAGCCGGCGGTCACCATCCAAGTGTACGAGGGCGAGCGAGCGATGACGAAGGACAACAACTTGTTGGGCACGTTCGACTTGACCGGCATCCCGCCCGCGCCGCGCGGCGTTCCTAAGATCGACGTCACCTTCGACCTGGACGCGAACGGCATCCTCAACGTGTCGGCCAAAGAGAACAGCACCGGCCGCAGCAAGAACATCGTCATCAAGAACGACAAGGGACGTCTGTCACAGGCGGAGATCGAGCGCATGCTCGCCGAGGCGGAGAGATACAAAGACGAGGATGAGAAGCAGAGGCAGCGCGTCGCGGCTCGGAACCAGCTCGAAGCGTACGTGTTCAGCGTGAAGCAGGCGCTGGACGAGGCCGCAGACAAGCTGTCGGAGCAGGACGCGAGCGGCGCCCGCAGCGCGTGCGACGACGCGCTGCGCTGGCTCGACAACAACACGCTGGCGGAGCGGGCGGAGTACGAGCACCGGCTGCAAGAGCTGCAGCGACTGTGCGCGCCCGTGATGACCAAGCTGCACCAGGCCGCGCAGGGGGGTAGCGGAGCAATGCCTGGAGGAATGCGCGGAGGAATGCCCGGTGGAATGCCTGGAGGCATGCCCGGAGGTATGCCCGGTGGAATGCCTGGAGGCTTCGGAGGTATGCCAGGAGGCATGCCCGGAGGAATGCCAGGTGGCATGCCCGGAGGAATGCCTGGAGGCTTCGGAGGGATGCCCGGAAGTATGCCAGGAGGCATGCCCGGTGGCTACGGAGGTTATCAACAGAATACAGGACCAACAGTGGAAGAAGTGGATTAAGTGATAATACGCTACAACACAATCATGAAACATATTTTAATATTATTTTGAAGACTGATTAATTTATAATCTCAGTATTATCGTAATTCAACAGAGGATATCTATGTTAAGTTTGTAAATAATGTAAATAAATTAAGTTAATTTTCCTATTTCTTCGTTTTATTTTTAGTATGAGATAGACGCATCCCTTAACTAGCAGGACATATATTATCTACATAATAAAACCCCGGCCAGACTGTTGTAAACAAGCCCTCCGCATCGATCTCCACCGGCGGTTTACAACAGTGTAAACACTTGTTTGCAACAAAAATTCGTTTCTCTGTGGACGGACGTGCGTTGCCAACCGCGTGTGGATGCCGCCGTTGTAAACACGTATTCCACAGTGTAAACGCTTGTTGTAAAGTTGTAAACCACGTAAGGGCAGTTGCGCAGCAGCAACCGTTGTGTCCGCACGTTACGCACATATTTACGAACTGTGTTTACGAAAATGGCGTCTACGCGGGAAAAAGAAATTATTAGTGAATTTAGAGAACTCTATAGGGACCTGCCCGGCCTGTCTTTAGGACCTATCTTCAGAAACGTATAAGGACACGGACCAAAAAAAAGTTGGGTGGGAAATTTTAACCGAAAAATTAAAGGAAATTGTCCTCACTTGCGCTCACAAGTGCTAATGCCACGCCAACTTTTTGAAGTTTAGTTGAATAAGGAGCCATATCGCAACGCGTGCTTCCAAACAAAGAATCGACAACAAACTGAGGTGGGAGCCTGGTTGTAAACAGTGTGGACGCAAACACCAACCGTGAGCTCCACAAACTACCCACCAAGGTGACCCCTGCTGAAAGCTTGTTTAAAACAGTCTGGCCCGCCCTTAACAATGACACAACATTATATACACATTCACAAATTATTTATCGCTGTTAACACAAAAGTTTTGCAACTACGAAGAACCATTGTAGAAAACTCAACCCACCCCAATCCACCTCACCCCAAACACAGAACATAAAATACAGGCCAATACCCTATTTTCTATTCCGTGTACCCAAATATTTAATTACTCAGATACCCGCGAAACGAGACACAATAGTAAAACAATAACAGCGCGGTCTCATAGGACCGGTTGGGGATTCAAACGTTAAAAAACAGACATTTATAACAATACAGGGTGTAAAAAGACCGATCACAAAGCCGATAACTACACATTCTGCACATGTAATCAAGTACCTACATAATTTAGACTAAAAAATATTGCTGGGTAAAAACATAACTAATTAATAATAATTCCGATCAGCTGAGCGTTCGGTCCCTCGCGCTTGACCGTTGAACCAACCGCACGCTTGTGTGTGCGAGGCACTCGTTTTGTTTAGTTTTCATTGCCTTTTTGTAACTTCAAATGTGTAATTTGTTATGTTTAAATTTCAAAATTATCAATTTTTGATAATTTTGGTAATGTTTGTTCGGAAGAAAGTTTATTAATGATACTTGGAATACGACCTTCAATATCTCCAGAACCTGTGAATTCCCAAGTATGGTCTACAAGAAAAAAGCTGTCCCAGTGATGAGTAGGATATGGGGTTTTCGTTTTCGTTAAGGGTCTTTTTACACCCTTTATAATTATGTATCTCAAGGGTGTAGTCGACCTAATTGTTTCAGTTAATCTCCAAAACGGTTAGACAGATTTTACCCGGACTTTCACTGACGTACCTACGAGTTTACCTAATGTTACAAGAAGTAACTTTGGCTAATTAGATCTTAATTACTCAGATACCCGCAAAACGAGACACAAGGCGCGGTCTCATAGGACCGGTTGGGGATTCAAACGTTAAACTAAACAATATTATTTTTATTTATGCAATACCCTAAAAAAGGAAAGTAAAATGGAGCAGAGAATTTTATTGAAATTTTCCAAGAAAGCTGCTCGATACATTTGCTACTAAAGATTGCAAAAATATTAGAATGTTTTGCAACCTTATGTCTTCTTAGAAAAGGTATATTAGTGACGACCAGGCGGTATGGTTTAAGACCTTAGCCTACCTACTCAAATGAGGCGAAGAAAAGAAATTGTTATTGTGTCATTGTGTGTTTCGGGAATTCTGTTGAAATCTGAATATTAGATCAGTTTAAATTCACTTATGAATAGTGAAATACTACCGTATTTCTAATTATTGAGAGACATGGTAGCTCTGAAGTTAAAGCCGAAAATGGAAAAAGATTTCGAGCCGGGTGATAGCGCAAACTTGCCAAGAGTGGATTGCTTTACGGCGGTTCGCTATTTAGCCTCTATGAAATTGGTCAAACTTGATAGAAATAAGTGAGTACCGTAAAATGCTGCAACATTGCCTTTATAGCTCAACATTGCCTAAATTCAAAAAAGTTAAATTATTTCCGATGTGAAAGGTTTTTTAAGGTCTATGGTATTACTAAAAGCAAGTCGGCAATCTGTATTGCAACATTCGATCATACGACACTCCAAATTTTAGTTAACAAACTGTCAGTGTCAGTTTCATTGTCAGTGCGGATACTCGCTTTTTACCGGCTCTCAGGAAAATTTCATTTTCTGAGTATTTATGCTTTATTTTCTAGCGTAATATGTTATATAGCAAAGAAAATATGCTCTTTTATGTATTTAAACTGTTTTTTCTGTATTATATCTTAATTTAAACCGTTAAATCATGGTCGGCAAAGTTATGTCAGATTTTCGCTACTTTTTACTCAACATTATCTAGGGTTAGGGCTGCCACTTTTAATTTTTTCAACAAACTCTTAATCGACCATGGTTTTGCTTGTGTAAATGTTTTTTTTTTGTAATTGATCTAAAAACGTTTTATAGAAGCTAGAACTATTGTTTCTTTATTTATCATCATCAGACATTAAGGATGTCGAATGTAATTTTCTTTAAGTCATTTATAGTACCTGTGATATCATATTGTTCGACAGATTTTAAACATGAGCAACCCACCCAAGAGTAGAAGAAAACCAGGGGCTAGACAGTACTCCGATTATTCGCAGGAGATGCTGAATGTTATTAGAATTTAAGTACAACAATAAGATTTCTTAAAAATATATTTGAATATTAAGAAAAATTGTTGCATTTCCTTTGGGGCAGCCCTACACAGAACTCACTTTTGTATGGGAGTTTTAGAGAAACCTGCACAACTTTGCCTAGCATTGTAAAAAAAAAATTCTTGTGCTATTCAAGATTTAGTGAAGTCTGACGTGGAAAAGAACGTCATGGCAATATGGGTGTCAAATCCGTTACCAAAATACCTATTCATTTAAAAAGATATTATGACAGGCAATGTTGTAGTTTTTACCTCAACTTTGCCTACGTTTTCAAAGCAATTTTTTGGTGCTTTATAGGTGTTTTTTTTGCTAGTAGCAAATGTATTCCTATAGCTTAAAGTCCAATATTGGACAGTAATTGAAAAAACATACGACTTTCTTAACGATTAAAGATTTATCGAAGAAAAACTTCAAAATCCGTGCAAAGTTGCAGCATTTTACGGTATAAAATAATTACAGCGCACCGTACAACTTAATGGTGTAATGATAATGAAATGAGCTTAAACGTAAAAAAGTGCTTCCACGTGAAATACACCCGAAAAAAAAAAGCAACAGCTAGTGTATATCGCGTGGGCCCTGACGTTATCCAAGTGGTAGACCAAACTAGGGACTTGGGAGTTGTTTTCGACAGCGCCTTGACATTTGTACCTCATGTAGAGGGCGTCATCAAAAAGGCTTCTAGAATGCTAGGTTTTGTCATAAGGAATGTTGCTGGTTTTAAGCGTAATCGGACAAAGATCTTATTGTACAACTGCATCGTTCGTAGTATCTTAGAATATTGCAGTACGATTTGGAGACCTCACTACTCTACGCACATTCTTAGACTGCAACAAATACAAAAGAGATTCCTCTGGCATCTAGCCTATGCTAACGGAAATGCTAAAAGGATACGATCCTATGAATCTCGACTATCTTATTTTAAGATGGTCTCACTTGAGAAACGTAGAACAATCATTGACTCTTCTTTCGTTTATATGCTACTCCGAGGCAAAATTGATTGTCCTCTACTACTTTCAAAGTTTCAGTTTCGTGCTCCTGCTAGAATCCCTCGTGCTCCTATAACTCCCTTACACCCTCCACTCCGCAGAAATGTATTTGGTGCGAACTCTGTCGTTCCTCGTCTTTGCAAATTATTAAATAGCTCTAGCGATCTTATTGACGTGCATTTTGACTCATATGCCAAGTTTCATAAAACAACTTCATCAATTATTTAATTTGATTTGATTTCAATTTTAATTTTATTGTTCAATTTGAATTTGATTGTTTTTTAAGTACATTTTTATCTAAATTTTGTTTTTGTTTTTTTTTGTTTTTGATTTGTTTGTTTTTAATTTTAACTTAAATTTTGATTTTCATATTATTGATTGTGATTATAATTTGAAATTTGATTTGATTTGGATTTTATTTAATTTATATTTATTTGACTTATAATTTCGATTTTGATTTTTGATTGTTGTTTTGATTTTGATATTAATTGTGATTTTAATTTCGATTTTAATTTCTGATTGTAAGGGCCTGTTTCACAATGTCCGAGTAGGCACTACCCACTGAATAAATTCAAAAATTTGACAGAATTTGTATGAAATTATCTGTCAAGTAAGATACTCGAAACTTAATCATAGTAGTAGGGGAGGCCACGATGCTAAATGGGGATTTACTCGAGCGTCGTAGAGACCTATTGGGTTGCAAAGCTTAGATGATAAGAAGAAAAAAATGTTCTATGATTATACCTTTTCATCGGTGGGGGAAGCGGCTATAAATTTTTAAATATGTAAAAAAAAAACTGTTGCATGGACATCCTCGAGCGCGTCAGATATTGATAGCATCAATGCCCTACGTATTTTTAATAATGTACGTATGTTAATCTGATCGTTTGCATGGTGGGGGTGGTTGTATGGAAGGGTTGAAAATGGAAAAAAAAATAATTTAATCGAGCGCGTCAGATTTTCTAAGGGAGTGTTAAGTGCACCAAAAAAAAAGATCTCATTCACTAATCTGACCATTTCGATGGGACGCAAACTCGTGGCCACTTTCATAAAGTGCAAAAAAAATTCGCCATTTTGAAATACTCAAGCGCGTCAGATTAAGATATATATGGTTCATCTTTATGTTCTAAATGTACTGTCTCATAATCTGACGATTATCTAGAGGGATTCGCCTGATCTGACAAAAAAACCCCTGCAACTTCCAGCTAATTCCATTCCTGGGCGCTTAAAATTGTACTTATATCATTTTTGAGCTCAAAATATATTTTATGTGATATTTTAAGCTCGCTGAGTCCAAAGAGATAATATTTGAGCTCTCCCAGCTCGAAAGTCTGATAAAAGTTTCATAGAACACTATTTTTGGAATCTTCAAACCACAATAACTTTTGAACGGATCAAGTAATTTTCACGCGGTTTGCGGCATTCAACGCAGTTTTATCATCCTCATAAGTTATTTTCTAGTTTTAATTTATCGAACCAAAAATTTCGGAGTAATCCCGAAAAATCACTTTTTCGGGTTTCTTTCGTTCACGATATCTCTCGAACGAATCAACCGATTTTGACCAGCTTGGTATCGATCGACGTGGTTTTTCAAGCTCAAAGGCGGATTAGTTTTTGAAGTTGATCGATAAAGCCGTTTAAAAGTTATTTAAAAAAAACCACTTTCAAAATATAAAACTTATTTTTTTGAGATTTTTCAAAATTTATCAAAATCTAACGGTCCGAATCAGTTCAAATTCCCACGAAATCTAATTTTGAGGGAACTCTTTAGAAAACCGGAGAAGGAAATGTAGCCATCACACAACTGCACGCATTTAACTTTATCGACGATTTTTTGTTATTTCGGCTTGCGGAAATCGTCAGATTATATATTTTTCATTATTCTTGAATTATTTCCTTCAAAATAAAAAAAAAATTAGCCACGCTCGAGAATGTCAAGATGACGTTTTTTTTTTACAACTTTGCTGCCCGCCCCTTTCTTTACGTCTCTCTCAAATTGTCAGATTAGTGGAATATACACTTTTTAAGATGTAATTAACTCACCCTACCTTAATCTGACGCGCTCGAGAATGTCTGAGGGTCATTTTTTTTTTACTAATCTGATCCTGTATCCTTCACGGGCGGCTTTATATATGGGCCTCATATTTGGTGGAGGTACTTAACTGGGTGCAAGGTATCCCCCTGTATATTAATCTGCCGCGCTTTACGGCCGAAATTAATAATCAATCCATCACATATCGGAGATTGAAAAACAAATGAAACAACAGAAAAAATGAAAATTTTTGTATGGTGGCATTTGTTTTTCAATCTCCGATATGTGATGGATTGATTATTAATTTCGGCCGTTAGTAAATCCCGAAATCCCTTCTGGGGCTCCCCTACTATAGGTGGTGAAATAGGCCCTAATTGTGATTTTAATTTGATTTTAATTTTAATTTGATTTTAAATGATGGTTTTGTATCCCTGTTTTAGTTAAGTACTCAAATATTAAGCTTTATTGGTGTGTGTACTTGTGGCACATCTTATTTGTTTATGGGGCATGCGGTGCTAACCTGTAATTAATTGTTACATTAACCCTAGATATTATGTACTTACTTTAAGTGTTATCAGTGTAAACAATTGTTGGTTGGCCAATAAAACAAAATAAAAATAAAATAAAAAAACTTCATAATCAAACTAAACTATCATAGAAATGTGTAGTCGACTAACAAGGGTCTCTTGCGTGATTCAGAATCCGGCACTTCAAAACCCATGGACCCAGTTCCTTTTGGTGGAAGGTTCCTGTCTCCCTGGAGCCCTAACCAGGGTGGTACTTAGCTTACAAATTATTTTCAATACTAATAATAATTAATAATTATTTTCTACTATTATTTGGGATGTTCACATAAGCATACCTATCTAATGTTCCCACAGCTGGTACTCACAGCTCCACTCTAGGAGAGGGAATGGGCCGTAATGTACCACGCGGGCCCAGTGCGGGATGTTCAGATTTGTATTATAGATAGACAGAATTAACATAAAATTTAAAACATAATAAATAAAATAAGAAGGAAAACTGTAACAAATATTCAACTTATTATAGTCATACACTAAACAATAAAAAAAAACTTATTCTTAATTCTTTATTCTACACAAAAACTATATTTAAGTACAGTGATTCTTACAATGCATGTACAAAGGCGAGCTTAACTCAACAATGCATGCAACTTACAACTTATTGCATCTTTTTCCAGGTCTCCAAAACCCTGCACCGGAGATGACTCTATAGGGTATGTGCAGCTGCACCGTAATGAGGGCTTGTGCACCCTCAAAGCAAGGGTTAACCTGTCACCCGAAGCTTACGGCAACGTTACATTAATAATAAATGAAGTTGATGAAGAAGTCATGCATATAGAGTGCCATGATTGTGATGAACAGAATGAATGCTGGCACGGAGCTGTCTTCCTACTCTGGTTACACAGACGGAGTGAAGAGCCAGATTTTCCATACAGAGAAAGCTACTGGAGGGAACCTAAAATAGCACAGGTATGATCGTCTGAAACTTATTTTAACTACACACATCAAAAGTGTCTAGGGATCAAGCATTTTTATGCGGATTTCTTGAGATTGAGATGTGGCTTTGTAATAAAGGATCATGACCAACGATGTATGGAAATCCGTCTAAAGTTGAAACACAATAAATCTTTATTTATTATAGACTACGCTTTATATACTATTAAACAAAAGTGTTAATTTTCACACAAATACCCGGATTTTGAAGTAATTAAACAAATACGGAGATAACCTACAAATTATGTCTAACCTACTCGCAACTTATAAAATGACCACAGATCAGTCATGGAGGTACAAAACAACAATGTTAGTTAACCTATCACATACCCGAAAACAAAACAAGTGAACAGTTGCTAATTGAAAAATATAATGTAATATTCATGCTTTTTATGGCCTTGCGGCGTTGATGTGACAATATCGAAATAAAACGACAACTTCAGTCAGATAGAGATCATTTATTAACTTCAATTTGTCTCAGATCTATACAGAAATAAATAAGGTACCTTCCTGTTGTATATAATGGTATAAAACACATAATTATGAGCAGACTTTTCATGTAGGTAGTCATGTTAGAACAAGTATAAAACAAGTAACCTATAGATGTCCTACGTATTTGACAGCAGAACTTTAAGTACCAATTACCTTTATTATTCATCATACTCATCAAAATAATTATCTAAATACGAAGCTGGAGCAGTTATATCGTTATAACGCCCCCAGCTCAAGAACCAAACTTGATGGTTTTGACGTCTCACTTCCCTATAAGCTGCCAACCAACAAGCATTGCACACTCTTTCCAATCTTGAAACCTAAAAAAGAACAAATTGACATACTATGTATTCAGTATTAAAATAAACCAATATGTAATATCAGCATTATCATTTCAGCTTGAAGGCGTCCACTGTTGGACATATGCCTCCCCCAAGTGTCGCCACACCTAACAGTCCTCGCATCTTGCTGTGCCCGACAGGGTCCATATTGATCTTAACAATATTTCATACCTTCTATGTAGTTATGTACATAATATGGAATGTACTAAAGTATTGAGTAATACAATATTATTATATAGCCAGTATATCTCAGAACTCTGGGGTCTTGGACCTTTGGAAGGCGTATGAGGAGCCAAACCAACTTGTAGAGGCTCTTTAGACACTTTTAATGAAGCGTAATAGCAACCGACGATTATCCCTGTACACGCTATGCTGTGCACTCAAGGACTACCCCCGGTTGGTTGGTGGGAAACTATTGCAACATATGAAAACAAAGATAATAGGGTTTTTAAAGTCTTAAGTGGACTGGTTACCAGTGAACTATGTTAAGACAATATTATTATTAGTGAGAAACATATCAGCGTTAGTCTAGTGTATAATCTATACACTAGATTACACATTACTGCTCAAAGTCAAATACTTTAATTGGAAATCACCGCTGGCTTTGACACACCGGTGACCTTATACACTCACAGAAACAACATAGTTGTTTTGCTACAGTTTTCTGCGTGGTGGTGAAGTTCCCCAAGAATAAAAATTAGCATTATAGAAATATGTGTAAGTCAAAAATTATTTACCAAGTGCAGCGGAACCTTTCTTAATATAATGTTCCTTTCTGGGCGGTCAGATCTCACAGCATGTGTTATTGATGCACGTAAAATAGACAGTCCACAAGAAAAGCATATACTTCTGTGACCAAAAGCAGGCAATGGTAAAGGATTTACTCCATCATTGAATGTATTTGCTCGATCTTGAAGTATTACTATTTATATATCTCCGTACAAAGTACACTTTCTGATGAAAGCTGAAATAAAAGAAAATACTTCTGAATGCTACTGTTTTTCTGAAATACTTAATTCAGGTTATACACCAATCATCATTTAATCCAAACATATTATAAAACAGAGTCCCTCACTGTGTATAAGGATATTATAAGCTCAAAAAGCACTGTACAGATACTCATGCAGTTTTCACTAGTGTACGGAGTGATTCATGAGGAAGGTTTAGGTGTTTAAAACATGCATATCATAGTAGAAAACCAACCGAGAATTTCAAAGATTTCTATCACCCATGCAAAGCTGGAACAGGAGTAATATATACTCCATCTGTTCAAGTAGTTAACCATATGTAAACAATCTTAGCATGTCTTTTATCTAAAAAAATGCCTAAAAATTGTATATAAAAATGTTTACAATTAGGTATTTACTTAAACCGAAGTTAGGTAATTAATTTAAATAATCTTTGTATGTCTTTTATACGATTTATTTTAAATAAAAAGACATATCAAGATTGTTTACCTTTTAAGACATATCAAGATTGTTTACCTAAACCGATAGAGTATAAGCATACAGCTGTGCCCGGCTGTGTTCCTATATATTCTTGTAAACTATAGTACTTGTAACTATGCCCTAAACTAAACTACTGGAGTATTCTTAATGAATGTGATAATCATATAAAAAATATATTTTTCAAATCAACATAATAATTCCAGAGATTAGAAACAAATCAAAAAAGTTTTCTGGTTTATTATATTATTATAGATATACATTTCATCAATATATTACATTGCTGTATTGTTCACATTAAAGCTCATTTTCAAGATTAAATTAAAGGATCAATAGTAGAAAATCGTAGTTAAGTTGTATGATGGCAGTCTGACCTTAATATAATTCATACTATAAGTTGCACCACACTATGGATGGATGATTATAGGATGTTGTCAGCTATTCAAAAGTAAAGGATGCTGGCATGTCTGATAATCTAGAAGTAAGTAGGAGTTATCCAAGATCGTAATATAGTAATCATCGTCGTAGACGCTTGTTGCAAGGAATGCTGCGGGTGATTTCTGGGTATCAAAAGTGAACAATTGACACATCGGTTTCTCATTACCACCGGCATCGGTTGAACAGAATCAAGCATCGACATATGATAACAATAGACTCACTCAAAAGAGTTCAGAAACACAACACAAAAACGTCCTGTCGTAAGTTACATAAAACATGCTAAGTTGTTTAAAACAAACACCAACGAATTTCCGTAAGTATAACTATTTACGTGGAGAGATTATCACAGCGACTATTTTCAATCGACACATAAACAGTAATGGCTTCCGACTTCCGCAGTTCCGCACAGGCACCGGCTTAGGGATGACAATCTGAAATCGATTTTGTAGGTCAAGTATATTGATTTTTTTTATCGATCTTAAACATGGAATAGATACTTTAAATCGATTTTAGATACTTGAAAACGAGTTCCGATTTTTTCTTGCAGAAACTGTTAGGTTTTGATACGTAATCAGATTCTTTATTCTGTGTTTTGGAACCAAGAATATTATATAATTTATTTTGTATTCGATTCATTGCAATTGACTATTTATGGTGGCAACACCAAAACGAATTTGTGATTATCTCTAACAGGGCTGTCGATATAGAATAATGGCGGGAACAGCTTTCTGTATTCGATTCATTGCAATTGACACATTATGCTGGCAACACCAAAACGAATTTGTGATTATCTATAATAAAACTGTCGATATAAAATATGGCCTGGACTATGGCCTGAACCAGGGCCCGGTGTGAGATGTCACCGCTGCCGATCGCCCCAACAAGGACACGGCGCCGGCGGTGCTCCTCTTATGTGAGTCACACCTCACCGTATACTCCACGGTGTCATCCGCGCGGCCCTCCGGCCGCGTTTCTTCCCCACGAATCAGGTGCAGGAACCTCTCGGACTTACTATGTCCGGTGAGGACCTGCGTCATTCGGAGGGTGAGAACGCCGTCTCATGACAATTCAAAGGTGATTGATTAAGTAATAAATATATTATTTTATACTGTTGCGAGCGGTTTTATTACACATATTATTATTTAAACGATCAAAGTACCTACCTATTTTCCGTAAGTTAATTTTTAAGTGAATGTTGTACACTCGATTATTCATCAGTTATGAAACACGTGCGTTGATCCATACGTGGACCATCAGTACCTACCGTGCTTTTTAGGATTCAGTACCAGCAGGGTAACCAATGAATCTATTTTTTTTAAATCGATCTATTAGAACTTATTTATTAATGAATCGATTCTTTAGACTTCGATTCGAATAGATTTAAAAATCGTTCTTGTTTAGGAAGAATTGCCATCCCTATCGGCCGGTCTGTCTGTCATCTGGCTTGACAGTTGCATCTGCGTGAGACGAAACACAAAAATAAATATTATCCTATTGGAATGATGAAATACATATACAGTACGATATGGTTATGATATTACTAATTATATAGCTATTTATGAGTTTAGTATCATTTTTGTGAAGATTTTGTCTAAAGGTTCATACTTACGTAACTCGTACAAATGAAGAGAACGAAATGTCAATCATGACTAATGTACCTAGCAATCGTTAATTTACTGTTTATGTTAAAATCATAATTCCGGATACGAAAACAAAATTCCTGAAGTGAGAAGCTTGTAAAAAATAAGCAAATAATTTCTATATTAATTTGATTTTATTTCATGCATCTTTGCTAGACTGCTTTCGGTCATTCTCCTTTATGATTTTATAAATTTATATGGATCCTTTTTGGTGCATTTCATAATTTGAATCAGGAACTGTGAATCAAATTCGAGTAAAAGATGAAAATCAGCTGTCAATATTTTCCCTATAAAAACATACAACGCATTGAAGACATTATTAGTGCTACTGTTTCCCTACTACTGATTAAAACCAACGTTATTATGGAGCGGCAACGTCATTTAACGTTTGAATCCCCAACCGGTCCTATGAGACCGCGCTGTTATTGTTTTACTATTGTGTCTCGTTTCGCGGGTATCTGAGTAATTAAGCAGGGAAGAAATGCTCAGAGCCGTGGGAATGATAGAAGCTGGTTCCCGGCAACGTACTGTGGCTTTAGCTCTGAATACAAGTCAGAGTGTTATCAGTCGACTTTGGACACGTTACCGAAGCACTGGTACCGTGGCTGAGCGCCATGGAGGACGGTATCGCTGCACCACACGGAGACAAGACCGATACATTCAAATCTTAACTCGAAGAGCTCCAACAATAACCGCCATGATGTTAGCCGTGAGGCTTCATCACTCTTCAGGGAACTTAATTAGCGACCAAACAGTCAGAAACCGCTTGCATGAAGTGAACCTTCATTCCCGAAGACCGCTACGGGTACCACCTATAGCAATGCACAATCGTAGGATTCGATATCAATGGGCTCTTGAACACAGAAATTGGGCAGAAGAACAATGGCGTTTCGTGTGCTTTTCTGATGAGTCTCGTTTTGGTATGAGACCGGATACAAGACGTATACGACACTGGAGAACCCCTGGACGCCAACAGCGATTAAAATCCTGCCAGGAAGTCCATCCTTATAGTGGTGGAACCATCATGGTATGGGCGGGTATTTGGATCGGCGGAAGAACTGAGTTGATTTGGATCAGAGGCAACCTCAACGCTCAAATTTATGCTGAGACGATTGTATCAGACGTCATTGTTCCTCTACAAGTGCAAATCGGTCCCTTATTTCAGTTAATGCATGATAATGCACGACCGCACACCGCAAGAGTTGTAAGACAGACTCTCGCCGCAGCTAACATCAATGTCCTGCCCTGGCCTGCTCAGTCGCCAGACTTGAACCCGATTGAGCATGCATGGGATATGCTACAGAGAAGAGCTCTGCCGAATATGGAGGGTATCCAGTCGCAAGAAGACCTTTTTTTGTTGTTGCAACGAACATAGGCGGCCATTCCACAGCGTGATTTGGATGAACTCATTTTGAGTATGCCAAACCGATGTTCTTGTGTTGTTAGTGTTCGCGGTAGAAACACGGATTATTAATTGTTTAAGTTACCCAATAAAATTTTAAAGAAAACTGTTATTTCAGTCTTTTTTTCGAACTTTAATGTTAGTGGTTCAAATGTCAAAAATCCCTTTATTAGGAAAATGGCAAATTTCTTTATTAATGCAAAGGTGACTTGGTTTATCGTTACTGTGACAAACGAAAACACTTTATTTGATGAATCCTTAAAGAAAATTTTAATTAATATCAATCAGGAGAAAAGTTATTGCAAAAATATATGTTGATCCCTAGACACTTTTGATGTGTGTATAAATATGTAATTTGTTGTGAATGGTGTTTCTACCACCACTCACTTATCAAGTTATCACTTGTCTTCAAGGTTAAGCAACGCTTGCCAAGGTTGGTCTGTGCATGGGTGACCATCGTAACATACCGAGTTTCCGTCGTGCCTCATTGTAGATCTGTGCTGTCATTTGTAGATCTTTGGCAGTTGTTACGGAAATCCGACTCCAGTCTTGCCATGAATTGCCGTGTTACCCCAGTTAACGGGTTGTGGAGGTCTGGTAGATAGCCGCTCCTCGTAAAATACTGGTATTCAGCTAAATCCAGCTTGACTGGCAGCCGACCCTAATATAGTTGGGAAAAGGCTAGGTTGATGATGATGGAGTTTCTACCACCATCATCTAATTTAAACTGATCAAAACATTGATGTGTAAAAGTGTTTTTTAAAACCTATTTGCAAAATAAGTAATTATCATTTATTGTTGGCTATGGTCTGTCGGTTTAGGTCGTTAACTAAAGGTAAACAATCTTGGTATGTGTTTTTATATTTCTTTAATATAAAAACACATACCAAGATTGTTTACCGTATAAAATATAGGTATAATATGGGTAAATTTAGTTTATTAGCTAACATCGATTTAGGTATATACCTAGTTGCAAAGATTTTTACATACAATTTTTAGACAACTTTTAGATAAAAAGACATGCCAAGATTGTTTACTTTTAGTTAAGGATCCAGCGGAGATCGCTCGCTACTTCGAGTTAAGATGACAATAAAATACGTTCGCGGTATATTGCTATCTTTGTTTGGCAAAAACAAATGCGAAATTGCATATGTGTGTTTACGTGTGAGTCGGACAATCTTTACAGCATAATATAGAACAGTTTTGAACTTGACAAAACAATTCCATCAAAAACACAGCTTGTAAAAAAACTCAAGTCTCGCAACACTACTCTTCTACCGTAAAAATATGTGAGATCCATGTTATACCAAGTTAAAATATCTTGTATGTTTTAAATAAATGAATTTAGCTTTGTAATCGCATGAAAACACAATGTATCTCAAAAGTAATTAAGTAAATCGTTTAGTGCGATTACCAAGTCAAATCTTAAAAATGTAACTTTGTAATCCTATACATTTATATGGGATTACTAAGTTATAATATGCAGTTGGTGTATCTAGAAGACTAGGCCGAAATTGCAAAATATTTTAGTTTTCTCTTGGTTTGTACAGTAAACACTAATTGTAATCAAAATTTGAAACTTCTGTCTCTATGTCTGCTAAAAGTACCTTAGACTTTTTATGTTCGTTCAGTCAGTGAGTGACAAAATTTAGAAACTTTGATAAGAAAATTTAATGAAATTTGAAATATATCGTCTTTTTATGAAGCCTGCTTGATCTAGTTTCGTCCACAACGAATTTATAAGAGGTTGGAAATGGCTCGAAATGTTTCGAGAAATTGATGCCACTTTTTTGCGTGACTTGGTGGGTGGGACACTACCGTGCCCCCAGATTACCTATGCTCCATTGAAGCAATAGGGTCGTCACTTTTAATGTTATCCTAAAAATAAATTTAATGCAAAAAAGTGTTCTGTAGTGATCAATCTTTCGAATGGAAATCAATAATATTTTTATTTTACGTGGGCCTACATGGACACTTATGAAACGTCAGAATCTAGTGCGTAGTTCCAATTCGTCGTTTCCTATTGAGAAGAACCGGCAAGAAACTTCATGGTTACTCTTTTCAAAAAAATATTGGGTTTACAATATTTCCATACTAGCTGTGTCCGCGACTTCGTTCGCGTGGATGACAAAACTTATCAATAAGTTTTTAGTGTAGTACCTTCACTTCTATGTATATCAATAAATAAACAAAATGCCTAAAAAATAATATCTACATAATTATACGAATGACTAGTCTTACCTAAGAAAACTAAAATACCCTACGTTACACACTATCAAATATACTACCTACACTTGAAATTAAAATCTATACGGTCTGCGCCCTATAAAAGTAAACCTAAGTACCTACCTAATTAAAAAAAATTGAGTTCGGTGTCGGTCTCGTAACACTGCCATTATTTTTTTTGATATTTTCAATGTACAGAATTTATACTTCTACAAATTTATTATAAGTATAGATTACAATATTAACAGACAGATTAAGATTGATAACCAAAAGTACAATAAAAATAATATTTATCAAAAAACTGTTGAAATAGTAGTAATCAAATCGTAGTCTACAGTGTTCCCACATTCACACCATAAGAGAGGATAGACCCCTACGCTAGTGTGAATGCCTATAGGAGGGGAACCGATTTTCTAGAGGCGTAACTACAAATTTTCAGTTTTCAGACTTTTCCCTATATTTGCTATAATTCAAATTCAAATTCATTTATTTAGTCTGAATGTGGTACATAATATGGTCTTAAATATTGATGGTCTCTTCACAATCTGCCATGTGTGGCGTGCAAATATTTAGTAGGTACATAAATATTCTTTTAAGATTAAGAAAATAATATATGTTAGTATGGGTTAATAAGTATTATGATTTACAATTATGGCATGTCATGAACATCTAAAAATATTATGTAGATTAAATTCAAAGTGATATTAAATGTCAAAATAAAGATGTCAAAATTTAAAAAGTACAATTCAATGAGGATGTCAAACATACGCAAATAATTCAGGATAATAATCAATGTCAAAAGATAGATGTCAAAATTTAAACAAATACAATTTAGTTAATTAGGATGTCAAAGTATCATTCAAATAGTCGTTTAAATTGTAATAACACTTTTTGCACAAGAAATCTTTGAGTTCTTTTTTAAATCCATTTAAATTCAAGTCTTTAATTGGTTTTGGGATTTTGTTAAACACTTGTGGGGCTATGCAGAATATGCTTTTTCTCATTAGAGCAGTTTTGGCTTTACGTCCGCGCAACATATCATTCCGCCTGTTACGTTGCACAGTATCGGATAAGCTTGGAAACAGATGTGAGTTCAGTTTGACAAATAAGGCAGTTTCATAAATATATAAAGACGGTAGTGTCAGAATTTTATACTTTTTGAAAAATGGTTCACAGCTGTCCGTAACCTGTAGTTTGAACATGGCTCTGATGGACCGTTTTTGCGCTTTAAAGGCGGTTTCTCTATTTGTAGAGTTGCCCCAGAATATAATGCCGTATCTTAATACAGATGCGACAAGGCCATGATACGCTGTAAGAAGTGCATCTATGGTAACAGTTGGGGCAAGTTTATATAATGCATACGATGAACTACTAATTTTCTTACATAGCGCTTCAATATGATCCTTCCAATTAAGTTGTCTGTCAATTGTTAATCCTAGAAATTTTGCAGTATCTACATCGTCAATTTTTTTATTTTTATATTGGACATTCATTTTTAAACTAGGTTTTTTATGGCCAAAGTGCATTATTTGTGTTTTCCCAAGATTAATCCTTAAATTATTATTATTAAGCCAAGAAATAATAGAATTTACCGCGCTGTTGACCTCTGCTTCGTATGATTCAGGTTTTTTGCATGGTATTGTTACCGTACTATCGTCAGCAAAAAGTTATATAGGGAAATCTATAGCTTTGGGCAGGTCATTGATATAAATTAAGAACAGTAGAGGACCTAACACACTGCCCTGTGGTACACCATAATATACAGTGCGCTCTTTAGACAGGTATGTTACCTCTTCTTTAGTTTTAAAATTGAAATTTGTAATAGCGGTAAGTTGTTTTCTTTCGGATAAGTAAGTGCTTAACAAGTCAAGAATGTTACCTCTTATACCGTAGGCGTCAAGTTTATTTCTTAAAATATTGTGGTCAACATAGTCAAAGACTTTTGTCATATCACAGTACACAGCACTTACAGGTGTGTTATTATCAATGTTAGTCATAATCTTATTTAAAAAGTCATAAATAGCCATGTTAATAGTCATATTCTTCCGAAAACCTTTTTGTTCCCCACAAAAAATCTTTTGCTTTTCTAGGTATGCGTATAGTTCGTTATGGATGTATTTCTCAAATATTTTAGAAAAAATCGGCAAAAGAGCAATAGGTCTATAATTTTGCATAACTTGTTTATCACCTTTCTTAAAAATAGGTTTAACTATGGCGACTTTAAGACGATCAGGAAAAACACCGCAACTGATACAAAGATTAAGAATATGACACAAATGTTTCGAAATTAAGTCGCCAACATGTTTTATAACTTTAGTAGAAATTTCGTCATACCCTGCGCTATTTGTGTTTTTCAAACACTTTATGATGTTAAGCATTTGTACCGGCTGACATGGAGCCATAAACATTGATTTTTGTTTATTAGTGATATACGCACTAGGTTTTTTACCTGCTCCAGATATTGGCATAATTTTTTCTATAAAATAATCATTGAAGTGGTCAGCAATTAATTGAGGTTTGTTAGTCGATTTATTGTCAATTTGAATAGCATTTATTGAGTCATTAGGTAGATTTAGTTTTTATAAGACCTTTATAAGACCTTTTTTATGCCAAATTTCATGATTCTAGGTCATCGGGAAGTACCCTATAAATTTTGATTACTTAGAGAGTATCAAAACGTACGTTTTTTGCGATATAAACGGTTGTAACTTTTTTTTTCGATAACTTATATGTTTGATTTGTGCACAGCTTCAAGAGATCGCGGGCCTATACTCGAACTCGACAACTCCACGCGTTCCCGAGATAGAGGATCTTGACAAACAAAGGTTTCGTTTTTGCCCGTTGAGGTACGAAACCCTTAAAACGAAACGATAATTGTTGAAAAGTTTTATAGGAAATTAAATTCGATCAAATATTTTTTCGAACCTATGATAAGTAGGTAACCCTGGAGGAGCGACACACACGCTAGGACCTTGTGTACCCTGGAATGATTACGAAGTTATACCACACAATCTGAAGTGTACTTTATTTTCATTGCTATTAAGTTCATATTTTTGATTGACAAGCAAAAATGAAAAAAAATGTACCCATCAAGACGGAGCATAGAAAGAGGTAGCGTGTCCCTTTCTTACTCGTCTATGGACACCATGGTAGAAAGAGATAGAATACCCTTTTGTGAGTACGTTTTTGAGGTTGACGTAATCAATCCAGATAGTATAAATAATTCTGAGACACACTGACTGAGGTAATGTCATACCCACACACTGACATTTGCCTGCTGCGATAGCAATAAAAACTATTGAAAATTTGGGAGAAATTTGGATGTGTTCCGTAATACCAAAAATGATGAATGAAAAATTAATGATTTTCCAATTTCTTTTCGTTTCTTTATAATTTGATAATAATATCTGTGTTCCTACGGAGAGATATCTTGAAGTATTGTTGTTTATAATATAGAAAAAAACAAATAAAAACATGACATTTTCGGTGTAAAAATGTGCAAAATTAAATTCGCTGTAATTTCGTTTGGGGTAAGTTTTTCAACAGAAAGACGACGTAGGAACCTAGATAACTATTGTCTGAATCCGAATAACATCATATAATGGTGTAAATATGCTTAAACTGCAAATGATTTTGGTATTACGTTTGTATGGAAAATCGACACTTCGCGCCAGCCTTAACTACCTAAACCGACAGACCATCGTATCATCTACTCGTAGAATTCTATCTTTATAAGAACTTTTTGCTATTGAAATTTTCACGTCCATGCCATTTTTAATTTAGCTATTATCTTGTTCCAGGTTGAAAGTAGGCTGAAAATCATAACAACTAAGCAGTTATCAAAAACAAAACGGCGGTTACCAGAACTTCAAAGTAACCCGGCTGTCCTTACTCATTTTTTATCCGAAGCTAAGAAACGAAATCTTGACGGTACCCTAATCAGGTAAATACTGAGATACTTACTTGATTATTGATACACTGAGGTAGGAAATCAATGGAATGATCAGAAGAGATCCTCGTACATGAATTCATTCACACAAACACTATACAATAAGAACACAGGCAAAACCACAGAGACACACACCACACACACACACACAACACACACCACACACATACACACACACAACACACACACACACAGACTAAGATTATTTTTATTAAAATTAAATAACACATGGGCTATAATTTATAAAGAAGAAGCTAAAAAAAAAATTGGGCAAAACCAGGGTCAAGCAGCTATAAAGGACCTATCATTTCTTTTTTCAGATATCTGTCAACTAAGGAAGATGATGACAAATCTTAGAAGAATGTTACTTGAGATAACTTCTAATCAAGAAAAGAACTGATTGTATTAATTAGAAGATCTGTGATTATTTTTCATTATTCTACAAAATCGTTGTGCAAAAAACCATTCCAACGTCTTTGAGTCGACACAGTTTCTGGCCTACGAGCTACGTTGAAAATCAGTACTGTGGACTTGTCACATAATACATGAGGCCATACACTATACCTATAGATTAATATTGGTCCAAAATAAATAAAGTTGTTATTATTATTACAGCATTGTGCTGAGCGCTCCGGCGTATTACACGGCGAATGTGACGCTTAGGGTCAATTCCCACTGAAAGAGCAGCGGCCGGCAGCGTCTTTTTGAGGCAAAATATTACAAACTATTTTGAATCTTATATACGTGATTAAAAAGTTCATAGTTATTTGAAGGTAAAGGAGGGGTCGCGTGGCGTCGCGAGGTTGCGTGAGCCTTCTACCGATTAGTCAAAAGAGGCGCCGCGCGGCCGATCGCGGCGCCGCTAGCTGACGTGCGGCCGACCGCGGCGCAGCTGACAGACGCGCGGCTGCGCGCGAGCGACCATTTCCTACCCGCCCACCCTGCCGCTTGCGCATTTCGCGTCATTTTACAAAAAGTTTCAAATTCACCAACTTCTCTTCTTTTCTTCCATAAATCATGTACCCAAAATTTTCTTTTCCTTTCCGTTTTGTTTGTTACTTCTTGTTCTTCTTCTACAGCCAGTGCTATGATACATAAATCCAAATCCACCATATTTATTGCCACACAACTTTCCTTGAGTGAAGTAGATCGCACACTAGTTTTCAAAGCTACCACGCGGAGGCTCATTGCGGCACCTCGGGATGCCGCGCTGCCTCTCGCGGCGCCGCACTGCCTCTCGCGGCGCCTCACTGCCCCGCGCGGCGCCGCGCTCAGTCACTTGCTCTTACGGCCGCTGCCGGCCGCTGCTCTTTCAGTGGGAATTGACCCTTATTGTCCAGAAAGATTATAATGTAATCTAATCTTTAAGTTTTTGTAAGATTACCTCAATAATTCCTGTAAATAAATTGTTTTTTTTTTCTAAGAAAAAAGCTATTGTTTTAATTTAGGGTGAAAAATCACTCGATAACTTCTCTCGCGCTAGGGCGGAGCGAGGGGGTTTGTCCGATTTGTCAGACCTACTGACTAATACCACGCCTATATTCCTTCTTTGGCTTTGCATTCCAGGACATCGGGTTTCCCATTTAGAAGTCAACCCATGGCCCTTTCGGGAGGTTCCTGCATCGGATCAAGCAGGACAGGACGCCCGGATGTCGCCACTGTGTGGACCGCCCGGAGGACACGGTGGAGCACACGGTAGAGGTGTGCCCCGCTTGGGCGGAGCACCGCCGTATCCTTGTGGAGGCTATCGGGGGCGGCGACTTCTCGCGCCGGGCCCTGGTTCAGGCCATGGTCCGGAGCGAGGAGGGGTGGCGGGCGGTCACCTCCTTCTGCGAAGCAGCAAAGCTTGTGAAGGAGGCTGCTGACCGCGAGCGCGTGAGGGAACGGTCCTCACGCCGCCGCCGCCGAGATCCCGATCCCAATTTCCGAACACCGTAGGCGTTTCTTCGCGGACGGCGAGCACTGGGTAGCTCGCCGTCCGGCAGTCTGGAAATAATCTGGACCGAGCCCAGTCGTCAGCGGCGCGTTCTGTTCCACGCGCGCCTCAAGGAGATGTCAGCAAACTGTAGGGGCCCGGTAGGGCCGAAGCCTCTGGGGAACATGGGTGTTCCGAAAGGTTGACACCGAGTCCCCCCCAGATCATAGGCAACGAAGGGGGGGGGGGTTTAGTCTTTTACACAAAGAGCGGGAGAAGTCATTCTGATTTCAAGCTTTGTAAAGACTTTCTAGAAAAATTATTTTGAACTTCATGGGACGAACAGTTTTTGAAAAGTTGGGGACACTTATTGTGACGGACGGGAAACTACGGAACCCTACACTGAGCGTGGCCCGACACGCTCTTGGCCGGTTTTTTTAAACTTACCCCAAACTAAATTTAAGTGAATTTGCACATTTTCACAGCGTAAATGTCATGTTTTTATTTGTTTTTTTCTATAATATAAACAACAATATTTCAAAATATCTCTCCGTAGGAACACCGATATTATTATCAAGTTATAAATACTCGAAACAATATTGGAAATACATTAATTTTTCATTCATCATTTTTGGTATTACGGAACATCTCCCAAACCAATAGTTTATATTGCTATCACAGCAAGCAACTGTCAGTGTGTGGATGATGACTTTACTCCAGTCAGTGTGTCCAAGAATTGTTTATACTATCTGGATTATTCCATCAACCTCAAAAACGTATTTTATTTCGTCTCAACTCGAGATAGCGCGCAGTGTACGCAGGCCTCTTAAATAAAGAGAAAATCCCCTTCAAATTTTTGTTCCTATTAACCCCGTTTGACCGTAGTTACGATACATTATATATTACTTAGGTACAGAGTTCCGTGGCCTTCCTCCCGGCTTCATCATCAGATCACATCAATTCGATGTCTCCTATCCCCCTATTCCTTCAGCCGCGTACGAAAGCTCTGCTGGTGTGCATCTGGATTCAGAGCCCATTAAATACCAGTAAAACTTAAAGCAACCCGTAAATTTCTGAAATGTAAATTATAACTTTATGATTAAATGACGTGGGTCCTCAATCCAGACTCTTGTGTAAATAGGCATAGTCTAAAGCACTTTTCACACTACGCTGTAAGATATTATAAATGACTAGCTTCCGCCCTCGACTTCGTCCGCCCCTATTGGTCTTAGCGTGATGATATATAGCCTATAGCCTTCCTCGATAAATGGGCTATCTAACATTGAAATAATTTTTCAAATCGGACCAGAAGTTCTTGAGATTAGCACGTTCAAACAAACCAACTCTTCCTCTTTATAATATTAGTATAGATAATGTATGGCGAATATAATTCATAGCACAAAAATATCGCTCGCTATCAATTTATAATGATATAGTATAGCAAAGTGTGAACTTGTTCTTAATAAATGTATGGCGAGCGATATTGTTGAGCTATGAACTATATGCTAGTACCTAGTAGTAGTAGTAGTACAGAAATATTAAATATTTCTGTGTCTATATATATCGAGTAAGTACCTAGTTTGAAATGAGCTTTAAATCTCGCTACGTAGGCTCACTACTATGTCTGGGTTGCGTTGGTAGTAATATGAAGATCCGAATGACGTAAATGCGAGGCACGTGTTAATAATATTTCTATGAGTAGGTAGTTCCGTTCCATATTCATTGCCAAATCACTCAGATATTAGTTTAATTTGTAAATATTTGTATAAATAAAAAAATCAAATGTTTACTTTCATCAGTCAGATCATTACAATAACGAATTGATGAGAAAGTACCTACTAGAAGACGTCAAATTAGCTGAAAGAAGTCCACTGCTGGACATACACACAAGTAAACAGGTGGCTGATTTATTTTTAGCAATTTTTTTTCAAATAACAAAAGATCCACCCAATATTAGTCATTTTACTATATCTTTAACCTAGCGTTAGTAGAATTACTAATACTATTTATTTAAAGCATTCAGTATATAAGATGACTCAGGTTTCGTCTTCTCCACAAAATGCCTAAAAAGGGGGAGAGCACTCCTCGACAGGTTTTAGAATGCTCTTGTTTCTGTCTCGGGTTCTAGTTACGGCAAGACTAGAATTCCACATGAACATTTAGGTAAATGGATATGAACAGTGCCTTAACTAGAGCAGTGCGGACAGTACTAAGGAACAGTGTATAGACCTTCTGTGGCCATGAATTGGATTCCGAATGGGAACCTCGTGACCCCAGAATGAAGGCAAAGAAAGAACAGGGTGGGGTTTAGTCAGATACACCCTCCCGCGCCGCCTAAGAGCGGGAGAAGTTATTCTGATGACTTAAATAAAAAAAAGGGCAGACCCTGGAGGGGCGCAGAAATGATCAACACTAGAGCCGAGTATTGTGTGCTTTCTTTGACATGACCATTTGTCAAAAAGGCAATCGATGGAGTGGCGTCGAAGAACAAAGATTACTACTCTCAAAAAACGATTATTGCTACAATATTTTTGAATTTTGCAAGTGAATTTTATATTCGTTACACAAGTTTACTTCCTCGAATTTTAAAATGAAAAACTGCATAAGAATTTTTTATGATAAGTCCGTTGGACTAGAAATTTAAAGTTTCTATGTTTTGTTTCGCATTTCTGTGCAGTGCATTTTGCAGGTCAGTGTCAAGTTGACTATTTCAAGAAGTCATTCAATAGGAAAAGATGAATTGAGAGGGAAGTGTTGTTGATTGTAATGATTATTTTAATTCCTAAATTGTTAGTAAATTATGTAAAATGGAAATAAAGGTAGACTCTATTTCGTCTCTATTGTCTATTGTGTGTTATATTGTGTTGTTGTGGTTTAAGATTTTTCTGAGGCCAGAATTTTTTGGACCTTACTGCTTCTAGACTGAGTTTTTAGGTACAAATTCCGTGTTTATAAATGATTTCTAAATGTATACCTAGGTACAAAGATTTGTTTGTGTAGATACAGAAGTGTGTAATTCATGTTTTACATTTATAATACATATTTCAAATACTGGGGCAGATAGTTTGTGATTAAATAAAACCAAGGAGTCATATTAAATTATTATTTTATTTTCTTATAATTAAATCATTAACATAATTCAACAGAGGATCATGTGCTGACAAAATAAATACTCAGTCTTACAAAATAATATCACAATTAGGATTCAGATTCAGGTGATTGAAACTATTGGATTTAATCGACTTCTTCCACCGTGGGGCCACTGTTCTGTTGGTATCCTCCGTAGCCACCGGGCATGCCTCCTGGCATACCTCCAGGCATGCCTCCTGGCATACCCCCTTGGGCGCCCCCCTGCGCGGCCTGGTGCAGCTTGGTCATGACGGGCGCGCACACTCGCTGCAGCTCTTGCAGCCGGTGCTCGTACTCCGCGCGCTCCGCCAGCGTGTTGTTGTCGAGCCAGCGCAGCGCGTCGTCGCACGCGCTGCGGGCGCCGCTCGCGTCCTGCTCCGACAGCTTGTCTGCGGCCTCGTCCAGCGCCTGCTTCACGCTGAACACGTACGCTTCGAGCTGGTTCCGAGCCGCGACGCGCTGCCTCTGCTTCTCATCCTCGTCTTTGTATCTCTCCGCCTCGGCGAGCATGCGCTCGATCTCCGCCTGTGACAGACGTCCCTTGTCGTTCTTGATGACGATGTTCTTGCTGCGGCCGGTGCTGTTCTCTTTGGCCGACACGTTGAGGATGCCGTTCGCGTCCAGGTCGAAGGTGACGTCGATCTTAGGAACGCCGCGCGGCGCGGGCGGGATGCCGGTCAAGTCGAACGTGCCCAACAAGTTGTTGTCCTTCGTCATCGCTCGCTCGCCCTCGTACACTTGGATGGTGACCGCCGGCTGGTTGTCCGAGTACGTGGTGAACGTCTGCGACTGCTTGCACGGGATCTTCGAGTTGCGCTCGATGATCTTCGTCATCACGCCGCCGGCCGTCTCGATGCCGAGGGACAGAGGGGCCACGTCCACTAGCAACACGTCCTGGATCTTCGCGTCTTGCTCGCCGCTCAGGATAGCTGCCTGGACGGCCGCGCCGTACGCCACGGCTTCGTCAGGGTTGATGGACAGGTTGAGCTTCTTGCCGCAGAAGAAGTTCTGCAGCAGACTCTGCACTTTGGGGATCCTGGTGGAGCCTCCGACGAGGACGACGTCGTGGATCTGGCTCTTGTCCATCTTGGCATCTTTGAGCGCCTTCTCCACGGGCTCGAGGGTGCCTCTGAACAGGTCTGCGCACAGCTCTTCGAAGCGCGCGCGGGACACGCGGGTGTAGAAGTCCATGCCCTCGTAGAGCGCGTCGATCTCGATGGTGGCTTCAGTGCTGGACGACAGCGTGCGCTTAGCGCGCTCAGCGGCTGTGCGGAGGCGGCGCAGTGCGCGAGGATTCATGCGCATGTCCTTCTTGTACTTGCGCTTGAACTCGTCCGCGAGGTGGTTCACTAGTCTGTTGTCAAAGTCCTCGCCTCCGAGATGTGTGTCGCCCGCCGTCGCCCTCACTTCGAACAACGAGCCTTCATCGATGGTTAGGATGGACACGTCGAACGTTCCGCCGCCGAGGTCGAAGATGAGGACGTTCCTCTCGCCCTTGAGGTTCTTGTCGAGGCCGTACGCGAGCGCGGCGGCTGTGGGCTCGTTGATGATCCTGAGCACGTTGAGCCCGGCGATGGCTCCCGCGTCCTTGGTGGCCTGGCGCTGGGAGTCGTTGAAGTAGGCCGGCACTGTGATGACCGCGTCGCGCACACTGCTTCCGAGGTATGCTTCCGCCGTCTCCTTCATCTTCGTCAGCACCATGCTGCTGATCTCCTCGGGCGCGAAACGTTTCGCTTCGCCCTTGAACTCCACTTGGATCTTTGGTTTGCCGCAGTCGTTGACCACCTTGAAGGGCCAGTGTTTCATGTCTTGTTGAATCTTGGAGTCGTCGAACTTCCTTCCGATGAGTCGCTTGGCGTCGAACACTGTGTTGCTGGGGTTGAGGGCGACCTGGTTCTTGGCTGCGTCTCCGATGAGGCGCTCCGTGTCCGTGAAGGCCACATAGGATGGCGTCGTGCGGTTGCCCTGGTCGTTGGCGATGATCTCCACGTTGCCGTGCTGCCACACGCCGACGCACGAGTACGTCGTGCCCAGATCTATTCCTACAGCTGGCATTTTGACTTCTTCTTGCTTGCACTACTCTTCACAACAATCAACTCGTACTACAGTATAACGTCGCGTACAATATTACTTGCGAGTCTAGTAAACTTCTCCGGTTTGCACCGAACACTTCGTCTGCTTCGTATCGCGTTTCAAATTATTCTGAGTTCGCGCCGCGCACCGCCGCTTATATATTGAACAAATGGGATTCGAGAGATTTCTACCGCTTGCTCGACGTCACTGGATGTAGCCAATCAGGGGCTAGAACTGAAAGAATAATCTAGAGGGTCATCACGCTTCGACCAATCAGAGCGTTTGTGGGAAAGAGATAAGAGATATTTGCTGTCTCAAAAGGGTTGTCAGTGTAGAAATTTACCCCAAAGATGGGGAGATCGCTGTCTAAATCAAATCTTTCCTGTTTAGATTTGTCTGTTTTTAGATATTTTTTTTTGTACATATATCGCTTTATAAAACGTAGTATCTATTCAACAATTAGGTAGAATATTTTTGACATTCGTTTTCCAAATTGAAATGGTCGACTTGAGGGGTCATCTGCTATCCTTTCAGAACCCTAAACACTTCTCATGCCCTGTGGATTTTTTATCAACTACTGTTTTATTTAACAGTAGTTGATAACAAAAACCTTGTAAAAAAGTTTGCCTTAACCCTTAATTTGGTTTTGTTGAGTATAGTTAACATAACAATTACAAAAATCTGAAAGACTAATTTTCTTCTGTGGTTCTGTGTTTTTTATTCTAATAACACTTAGTTTTTATTCTATTTGTTAGAAAAAAATTCTTTGCCTATCTGGCAACATTTTGCTTGACATTAGCGAAAAAAAATGGCGACTAGACAACGCGCTCTGCGAGCTTTACAGGTAAATATTTATTTTTATTGGTTTTCGGTCTGTTATTGATACGTTCGTTACTTATTTCTATTTATATTGTTTATAATCAACGCCATAAAATTATTTGCTATCTGTTTCCCACCTGGACAAGAACACGACGAGTCGGAGAACACGATTGTTAAGTATACTCAACAAAATTCGGTAGTAAGTAATCTTGTGTGAACAGGGTATGTAGAGTATACTCAACAAATCTGCATGGTGAGATTTATTGCTATAATGGTACAAGGGTTTTATGTCTGCTTTTTCTTTGAATGTTTTTGGGAATTATATTCAAGTTTCGCTTTGGCTAGAACGGATGACGTGTATCATGTATAATTAAACCTTTTTCATCTCCAATTTCTTCCTTGCACTATTTTTACATTAAAAAATCAACTTTATTTCCTTACGCTAATGTTCAATTTTGCTTAATACCTAAATATTTATACAATATATCCAGTTGGTTTTGGTTATTTTGAAATAAGCTTAATGTAGATAAATATGCCTAACGCTGGTTTTCTATATTTTGTTTTTTTTTGTTTGGTTTTAATAGCAATACCTTATTTTTTACCATTTACGCCATTCGCGTATTTCTAATTTTAACTACTAACGTTTTTGCTTGTTATTTGTGTGTGTTGTGTTATTTTTGTTAGTTCCTTGCTTGGGTGCCTGCAAATATCTAAATTATTTTCAGAATTCAAGATCAAGGCATATTCTGGCCCTAGTACCGGAAGAGAATGCTCCTTCCGAAGTAAGCGGGGAATCAAGTTCAGAAAATGAAAAGGAAGCAGAAGTGATTAGTCACTACGAACGTCACGACTCAGAGTCGTCTGAAGCTCCTTCAATTACATCTTCACTTGCGGAGCTCAACCTTTTGGATTCCTCTGATGATGAACAAAATCTTAACGAATCTGTCTCACTTCTTGCGGATTTTAATCCTGAAGAAACATATCATACTGAACATCAACAACCTTTCAATGATGTACCATCTATTAGTTCGTTGCCAACATTGTCTCCTATGTCAAACATACCGTCTGTTACTACGTCATTCATCATCAATCAAGTAAGTGATTCTCCACAACAGTCTCCACAAATCTCGACTTCTACACCACAACCAACACGAACTACAAGAGCACAACGTCGCAGACATAACACAACCAATTTGACCGTATCTAGGCAACCCCGACGTGTAACTAAGAAAAAAATGGAACTCAAGTTCAATTGGTCTTATGGACGTTTCCTTCATCGTGCCGATTTGGATCCTGATACATTTGAACGCCCCCTTACCGATATTAAGAATCCATTGAATTATTTTACTGATTTCTTTTCCGAAGATTGTTTTGTTATAATATGCCAAAATTCAAATATGTATTCACTGCAGACGACAGGCCGATCAATAAATTTAACTGTTCAAGAGTTACGAAGCTTCTTAGCCATAAAAATTATAATGGGTATAGTATCTATGCCATCTTACTTAGATTATTGGTGTACCAATACGCGCTTTCCATTAGTCGCAGATATAATGCCCCTAAAGCGGTATCAAGTTATCCGAAGATATCTACACTTCGTAGATAATAATTATAAATATAAAAAACCTAAACGTCCTAGGCCTGTAGATGATATAAAGTATGACAATATCGACCATTTTCCTGAGCATGGTACAGAATATGGTCGATGTGCTTACTGTAAAATAGGATTTACTACCGTTTTTTGTCTAAAATGTAAGGTTAGGCTGTGTTTTGTTAAGGGCAGAAATTGTCACTTCAATTATCATCATAATTAACCATAATTATTACGTGTAAAGATTCTCTTTAATAAATAATTCATTTTAGTATACCTTAATTTTGTTTTATTTAAACTTACCGATGAGCCGGATTTGTTAAGTATACTCAACAGATCTACGTGACTATAATTCTTTAATGACCGAATTTTGTTGAGTATACTTAACGTTGTGTTTTCAGGAAACTGTTCAAGTAAGATTTTTTATTTTATTTTTCCCGTGTGTTTTGAAAGCATATGAACATAATATATTAACGCGAACTTTCTAAAATTGTTTTTTTAGTCTTGCCAAATTAAGGGTTAAAAAAAGTTTACATTCAAATACATAATATTAAAAAATGTATCAGGCGTAGACTCTGAATTTCAATTTTATTTAGGTGTGTATTGTACTAGAGTACTTCTAAATTCAAAAATAGGGGCGTTAACTATCTAGATTTGTTTAAAGTTTACTTTCAGTTGCAGCAATAATTTACATGCCTTTCGTAAACGCTGTTATGTTTGTAGGTACAAAAATCATAGCTTTCACGAAAATAAACAAGCTTATGTTTTTTGCACTTGCTGATAACGATTTATTCGGTTTAATTATTATAGAAAATTCAAACAATAAAAAATACAGGAGCGAGTTAGGGGAAATTAAACATAGACAACTGGCAATACCAGGGAAATATCTAGAATGGATGACTCAACATTGAGCGAGAACCATTCTCAGCGCGTTCCATTGATAAGTGTAAAAGAGATAGCAATAGTTTTGTTTTTGTTTACAAAAACGGAACAGCTGTGTTTTCGCCGGCCCGTAAGCCAGAAAATACCATGACTCTAGAATTTTCTACCCCTTTTCTGGCTGAAGGCTGACGTCATGGCACAAGAATATTCGAAAACCCGGAAATCGCTTTGATTTTCTAGAAAAGAGAGACATTAAGTATTCGAAAGTGTTGCGTCTGCGTGGGCATTTATTGATCTAGTTGCAGTAACCTAGGTTCGTTGACCCTTGCCCACACAGTTTTTGTGATGAACTGATGATTCTATTTCTAAATAACTGAGTACAAAATTATTAATATTCAATAATCACTTAATAATTAATCTCAAATCTTTATGGCGATCCATAATCTAGGTACATTAGCATTATCGGCCATGTAATGTTCCCACTCTTGGAAGTCAGGCCTCCTCTCTGGGAGAGGCAATGGAATGGCCCGTAATCCACCACGCGAGCCCAGTGCGGGATGGTGGATGTCAGGCGTCTTCCAATTTTTGGTTCTAGGACATGCGGTTTCTTCACGATGGGCAATAGGCAATAGGTACGTACCGCATCATATATTATTAGGTAGAGGATTAGCTTCCATTTCATCCATCTTTTTGGTCCGTTTCAATTTTACGGGGCCTATTATGTAGGTAACTATTGTGTAAGAAATAAGTAAATAGACACAAACAAATAAAAAAAATAATACGAATACCAGCTTTTTGTACCTTAACTTTTTTTAGTTATTAGGTATTAGGATGTCAAATAACCATATTTATTCTTCTGATAAAATTTATCCGACCAGGTATCGAAAAATCAGCCCTTAGTACCTATTCATAACTAAGTAAGTACTTAAGTAAGTACTACTTAATTAAGTACTTAGTAATCGTATTAATATTTTTCATCAGAGTTTCATCAGACAAAATCTACATGATTCATTTTCAATTACCTAGTAAAATAATTAAAGTACTCATAGGCACACATACAACTTCCTAAGGCTTTCAAGCAGATTTCACAACCAAACAAAGACGTTCATCTCGTGCAACCTAGAAAGTTCATCGCACAACAGTGGGGTAAGATGGCTCTCTCGCGCGTTCGAGAAAAGTCTCCTCTCGCCCCGCGGGCACAGAAGAGATAGGCACAGAAAGCAATCTACATACAAAACGCGCTAGAGCAACGCACACATTGACACCGCTCACAGACACGATGTCTCGGAGGCTCAGGTGCAAAACGTCTCTTTCCCAAAATGTCGTAAAATGTCTTTTTCGCAGATTGTCTCTGTCACAAAATGTCGCGCCAGGGACTTGGAATGAAATTTAGATTTTCAAAACAAAATCATTTATTATTATTTAAAAGTTATAGACACCGCTCACAGACACGATGTCTCGAACCATACGCACGTGGACTGTGCTCCACAGAATAGTTTTTTTTTTATTGGGAAATTATCCGAATAAGTCCGAATTAATTCTCCCGCTCTTGTGCGGGGCGGGATGGCGTGTCAGACTTTTACTGACTAAAACTCACTCCGTTCCTTCTTTGCCTTCGTTCCAGAGTCCTGAGTTTTTCTTTCAGAACTCTATGGAACAGTTGAAAGAGGTTTGCGCTCAGACTAATCGGTAGGCGCCTACCCTAGTGCGATCGCCGATCGTAGGTATGAAAAGTGAAGTACATACGAGTACATGAGATTGCCTTCTGTATCTGTGGTATTTATTCGTAGGCCTAGATAGGTGCTTTCTATTGGCCGCCCACGACAGACTTTTTGTAGGGCATTTATAATCGTAATAAATTATAATCCTATGCTATATACTGACCGACTTTTTGTAGGATGTGTTCGTTGCACTATTGCTGTCTATCAGTGTGTTCTATTTTCCTCCTTCAAAAAATCGGTCACCGATTATCGGCACGTGGCGGGCAGCATGGCTTCAATAAAATTTCACAACAAAACAAAGATTTTCATCACGCACAATCTAGAAAGCTCATTGCACAACATTGGGGTGAGATGGCTCTCTCGCGCGTTCGAGAAAAGTCGCCCCTCGCGCTCCCTCGCCTCTCGGGAACAAAAGTCTTGGGGCTCGGCTCGAGGGGTAGTTGAAGGCCACGTGCTCCATAGACACGTGGCCTATTTTTTATTTTTAGCTTGGCCATAAATGATAAAAACAACGGATGCATAAAAGTAAATCTTCTGTTGATGGGATAGGATCAAAAAAATGACATGGGTTATGTGAAAATAAAATGGCGTAGGCATACATAAGAACAAATAGTACTAGGTACCTACTACTAGGTGTAGAGATACACTAGGTTTCTAGGTGAAAGAGGAGTACCTTTTTTTATTGCAATAAATTGCATAGAGTTGAATAGTTTCTTAGAAGGATTCAATTTGGTAAACGGATAAAACTGGCACATGAACTAATAAAAATAAAATAAAATAAATTGATGGATTTAGGTTGGCGCGAAATATTAATTAAATCGTCTTTGAGTATTTAATTATGAATTGAATTGTGTTTTCATCATCCCGGCGATTTTTTAACTATGAGCTGCAAAAAAAAATGGCAAAAATATTCCCTCGGCCTGCAAACGAGTTATATTATCAATCGTAGACGTTGACTTTACCCCAATTTTAACCCTAAGTTCCGAACTCATGTCTAGAATAATCGTACGACAGTTCTGGAAAAACCAGCTCCATGCGAACAAAAAAAAACCTTGTTTACTTGTACATCTGCTCCGACCCTGCGAACAAAACAGTATCAAAAAAAACGGTGAAGATTCCAGAATTTGCTTACAATCACATAAACTCTGAATAATAATAACTTCTTTTTAATAAAAAAAAAGCTCTTTTGTATGCTTCTTTTGTATTCATTCTCCCCTATAGACTTTAGAGCCTTCATTCTTATTATTTTTGTGAAGATTCTAGAATTTGCTTACAGTTACAATAACTTAAATTCTCAATAAACAAGTCTTTTGTACGGTATTCACTCAACCCTACAGTCTACAGACAGACTCGTTAGCTCTTTCATTCTTATTACTTGTATTTTTTATAGCAATTGTATACTAGTATATTATATTGCTATGTGTATTTTATTAGGGTCAAATTTAATTTTGGAATAAAAATATTTGCAGCTAGGTTATCCAATCTTGATATACATACATAGGTACCAAAACGATGATATTGCAGATTTGCAGCCTAGATACATAGGTAGATAGTAAGTCTAGTATTGATCCAGCGCCAATGACGTCAATCTAGCTAGCTGGCGTTCGCGTTGCACAAAGAAACATACATAGGTACGTATTATACGGCAATACTGGACAGTTCTGGAGGGCAATCATTCAACTGTGAGAATATAATATTAGCGAAATTTCTAGATACTTATAGAGAGTTGGTTTTCGCTAGTACAGTACCGAAAAAAAAACAACGAACGCCGGGCGCAGAACGGATGGTTCGTTTCTGATTCTGCTATTCGATACAAGATGGCGCTTTTACAAATTGTCTTCGATTAAAATTTTTTTTTGCTAGTATTTTTTTATTTTTATTAGTTAGGTAGCGCTTGTTTAGTCACAAAAGTGGCATTAGCAAACTTCTTACAGAGGGTTTCTGAATTGAGTATTTTGAGTTTAACACGTCTCCCCCGGGTTACCCTAGGTACCTACTATCATGAACCTATTGACAAAGGCCTGTTTAGGTGCATAATGCCATATTTTAACAGGTTTTCAGGCTAGAGTTTCAGAAATACTTGAATGCTTAACCCAGAAATCGAAGTTTAGGCTTATAACGGGTTTCCGAGTAAGTTTTCAGTTAAGAATGTTTCAAATAAACTGAAGTTTTGCCAGATTTTTAGGTATTAACTTCATACTTAAACCAGAATTCCGGGTGTTGGCTCAAGTGGTTAGCAGCGCGAATATGCGGTTCTAGAGTCCAAAATTTCAGAAAGTGTTATTGGATTTAAGTACTCAAATTAATATTTATGTCATGCAAACCGCAAACCTATCCAAGCATATCACTGGGCTAGTTGCAGCCGGCCCTAGCTGGACAAACAAATTGTATCTAAGTGAATTATTATTATCCGATGCTTGGGCACTTTAAAAAAATGACATCTAATACTTAATCACTATACTAACACACAATTTTATTATCGTAGTAGTTGTAAAAAGTAGTGCATACTTATACGTATACTCTTCAGCACTAAACTCAGGGTTGAAACAAAAAACAGTAATTTTTTTTAATTTTATAAAAACAGTAAATTGTTTTAAACAAGTGTTTTTTTTTAGTTTAGAGCATTATCTCAAATTAATTCGATCTATTATGTTTCATTTCTAGGCTAGACGTTTTCATATTTTCAAAAAACAATCAATGGATAAACATTACCTAGATTTTATGTTGCGTATTTTTAATCAATACAGAACGTTTTACATTCTCCATGTGTTCTAACTAATGTTGATTTTGATTTTTAAATTGGGCGACATAACATAGGGACTATTCTAGCACCGAACTGAAAATGAAAATGTTATGATTATGTCGTGCCCACTTAAGGTGGGCGCGAC
Source organism: Mythimna separata (assembly GCA_030763345.1). Classification (NCBI taxonomy): domain Eukaryota; kingdom Metazoa; phylum Arthropoda; class Insecta; order Lepidoptera; family Noctuidae; genus Mythimna; species Mythimna separata. The sequence continues at coordinate 14,165,995 of CM061192.1, forward strand.
GTTAGAATTATCCATACAAACGTAATACCAAAATCATTTGCAGTTTAAGCATATTTACACCATAATATGATATTATTCGGAGTCAGACAATATTTATCTAGGTTCCTACATCGTCTTTTTTTTGAAAAACTTACCCCAAACTAAATTTAAGCGATTTTAAATTTGCACATTTTCACAGCGAAAATGTCATGTTTTTATTTGGTTTTTTCTATATTATAAACAACAAAATTTCAAAATATCTCTCCGTAGGAACACAGATATTATTATCAAGTTATAAATAATCGAAACGGTATTGGAAATGAATTAATTTTTCATTCATCATTTTTGGTATTACGGAACATCTCCCAAATTTCCAATAGTTTGTATTGCTATCACAGCAAGCAACTGTCAGTGTGTGGATGATGACTATACTCCTGTCAGTGTGTCCAAGAATTGTTTATACTATCTGGATTGATTCCATCAACCTCAAAAACGTATTTTATTTCGTCTCAACTCGAAATAGCGCGCGGTGTACGCAGGCCTCTTAAGTACCTACTTACCAAGCTACCATTGCAGAAATATAGTGCGGTAAAGTACAGACCATAGACACAATAATATTTTTTTGTTACCATACTGTCCGATATTAAAAAACCTCACATTAGTGAGGTTTTTTGCACAATTTCTTTAAGTGAAGTTCAGTAATTAAAGCAACCGTATTTTAATTATTCCTAATGGATATTGTGATGTAAAATTGGTGTAATTTTATATATTGAAAAAATTGAGCTACCAGCTACATACATGCACCTAAAACTTTTGATTTGAATTAGCGGGTCACCCTGGAATATTATTTACCTACTTTATTGTATTTACTTTCTGCCGAAATATTCATGCATGGCTTTGGTTAACCGTTCGGGAAATACATTTTATGTAGTTTTTTAAATAGATAATAATAACAAACATCTCAGGAGGCTCTTGTTAGGCGGCTGGATCCAGTGCTTGATTCAGAAAGCGAAAATACTTGTAGACACGGCTCCATTGAAAACAAATTCAATGCGTATTATAGATAAATTACACCCAGACACAGAACAAATGATTATGCTCATAACACAAACATTTGTCTGGAGTAGGAATCGAACTCACGACCTACGGCATAACAATCAGGCCTCGACCATTAGGCCAGTCAAATAGCTCTCTCTCAACCTCTTCTAGCGTAGACGAAGACAAAAATTGTCAATAAAAATAATCCAGTTGCAATATGTCAAACGCCGTCAATATAAAGTCACATTAGTTTTTGATAGAATAGAGTTTTTCATTTCTAAATTCTAAAATATATTTTTTTGTGTTTTGTGATCGTTTATTTATAGTTTCTACAATTTCGATTTTTTTAACTATTATTTGTATGTAAAATTAAAATAATGACCCGCTGTAGTGTTCCATTATGTTCCCACGATGCCAACCACCATTTTCCAAAGGATTCAGAACGCAGACGTATTTGGCTGAAAGCTATCGAACGCGATGATTTTGTTCCAAAGAACGGAGCGAGAATATGTCGAAGACATTTCCATAGGAGTGACTATGTTGAAGTCAGTCGTGTTACTGGTATGTGAGTTTAGTTAGGGCAAGCGCATATTATAGTTCAATCGCATCTGGTTGACGCGCATCGCCCGCAACATATAGCATTTTCAAATACCAAATAGGTACATACAAATAAAAGTTTTATAATGCAGGTATATACAAGTTGCCCCATGCAGGTCTATAGTTAGTGATTTTTTGTAGGAAATGATTGAATCACTTCTCTCGCTTATGGGTGGAGCGACAGGGCTTGTCAAACTTTTACTGACTAAATAAAACCCACTCCTATATTCTTTCTTTGCTTTTCGTTCTAGGACCCCTGGTTTTCCTTTCAGAAGTATGATAACCGTATGGGTTAGTATGGTGGAGGTGTGCCATGGGCGAAGCGTATGCTCCATCGGGTCTTCCTGGCGGTCATCACAATGACGACACCTGGGTGTTTATTCCGCAGGAATCAAGTCCAGGAACATCGCGCGCTTGACTTTAATACCACAATTTCGCATCTTCAAAAACCAAATTGTAGCTAACCTTTTTTACTCCCACATATACGATTTTGGTTTTCGTTACAGGTCGACCTCTTGTACGCAGATGTCTAAAGAAGACTGCAGTTCCTTCCGTGTTCTCGTGGAATAAAAAATCAGTTTCAAGCGTGAATGTAGCCAAAGAAGAACGAAGGAACCGCCGTCAAACTAACAAGGGACTTAATAAAACCTCTCGCAGACATCATAGACACGACGCTAAAAACGTATCGTTCAATATAGAAAGCCCTAATAATGGTTTACATTCTAAACCTTTGAGAACTATAAAAATAAAACACCGAACTCAAGCAACACAAACCTTGGATTGTACAAGACTATTCGATACTACAAAAGTGCTACTTTCCGATGATGAGTCCGTCCTTTTCTACACAGGTTTAGACTGCTATACTGCATTCATCTCACTTCTATCAACTCTCTTACCGATGGCAAATGAAATTAGATACCGATCGGAAACAGCAAACACCTTATCTGTTGAAGAACAGTTTTTAATATTGCTCATAAAATTACGAAGAAACAAACCTGAATTTGAGATAGGTAAAATGTTTGGCGTTACCAAAACTGATGTGTCTCACGTTATATTTACTTGGGTTAGCTTTGTTACTGACCATTGGAGTTATTTAGACAGCTGGCCAAATCAAGATATTGCAGAATCCTTTATGCCTGAAGCTTTTAGAAGTAATTGTGTATCTAATAGAGTTGATGAAGATGCTGAAATTCCTGTAAAGGAAGAAAACTATTGCAATGCAGAGAGAGTTTATTTTAGCCAGTATAGACTGAATAATACACTGAAATTGATAGCTGGGTGTAATAGCGATGGATTCGTCATTCACTGTGTAAAAACAGAAGAAGCAGCTTCAAGGAATCTTGGAATAGGAGATGAGTCATCTATCTCAAGAACCATAAGTGTAGACCATGAACTGGCGAAGAGTATTTCTATGGAGATACTAGTAGATTTGACGAAAACGTTCAAAATACTAGCAAGTCCACTCAATCAGGTTTATGCGCCGTTGGCTTCAAAAATATTTTGTGTTTGTTTGATGATTTGTAGTGTTAGTGTTGGTATTGTAACTGTTAATAAAGATCATTTATAACTTATTCAGGGCTTTTATTTTTTCAAGCTTTATATAATTTAACTTACCAGTAGTAGGTACCTGGGCTTTAAAGCTGCGGCTACATAAGGTGAGCCAAGCACGATTGTAGTTTACGGGGAGTGTATTGGGCTTAGAATGCTAGTTTGTTTGTTTGTTGTTTGTTTGTTTGTTTAAAATAAGTGATACGTACTCGAGTTAAACGAAGGTCCAGAGACTATTTTATAGAGCACCGAATGAGAACCAAATTGCATTTTATTTAAGCAATCGCATAGGCTAGCGAAGCGCATCAAACTGTCTTGCAGTGCGACGCGTCGTTGAGGGCAAGTTACGGTTTTTATTAGCATTGTAATGTTTCCACAGTTGGGACTCAGACCTCCTGTCTAGGAGAGGGAATGGGCCGTAATATACCACGCGGGCCCAATGCAAAACGGTTGTGGTTGTGCTGTCATGTAAACTAGAAATATGAATATTTTGTTAAAATAGGTCATCTCTTTTTGGCATCGTCACAAAGTCACAACAGCTAATAACGTGCGTAACTAGTAGTTTGCGGATATGTTCCATTTTTTTTTGTTACAAAAGGCAAATAGCCAAGTAGTGCCATATTTTGATACTCTAGCCTCGAGCCTGAGAGTATTCACCTCACCTGACCCGTATTTTGTATGGAAATTGGAAAGTAAGTAGGGTAAATAACCCAAATGCTAGCACTGCACCAAATAATCAGCACTCCGCATAAATACATAGTACAATTGTAAGGTTTTCACCAAATAATTTGGGTGATCACTTTAATAGATAAATAAGTAGATGTTTTTAGAATCCTACTTCTAGAAATAATAATACTTTCCAACTTCAAACTGGCGGTAATTTAGTGAAGAAACGTTCATGTTCAGCAGTTGCTCTTATTTTTGCCTGTTCCTTGTGATCGAAGGTAAATTCACGTGTTTATATTTTATAATATTTTAGTTCTTTTAAGGGCTTTATACTGAAACTTTTGATTTCTCTGATTTCTTAGATAGTTTATGAGGATAATTTGAAATTAATAGTTTGATGTTATGGTAATATATTGGTAAAAAATGTGGTGCTGATATATGGATCTAATATTTTACAAATTCTAAATTATCAGCACTGGAGCTGATAAATGATAAATATTACGTAAACACTAGTTCCATATATTTTTTTGATTAAAAACTGTGTTATTTTATACTTAGGTAGATAGAATTCCCTATTTTTTTGGTAAAGGTAGTTTATATGTCTTTGGAATACAAATCTTAGCATGCTGCTGAAACCGCATTTGCAATTTGGCAGCAAAGTGCTGATAATGGATCAAAAGCATGCTGATAATTTGGTTCACGTAGCATTTCATCATTTTTCCTTTTTTCAGACCCACCTACCATGAAACCAAAGGAAGTAAATACACCGAATGAAAGAAAAAAAGTACACAAACGAAAATTTATAAAAAAGATTATAATTATTGATAAATATCGTTTTTATTTCATATAATTTCAATACCACTATCACAGTGCTGTTAATTGGTTCTCTGTATGCTTGTAATTGGTGGTGATGGTGCTAGTAAATGGTGCAATAGTCATTTTTTACTCTTACCCATCTAAAAAGAAATTGGATAAAGATAAACCTTTCTTTTTTTCAAATATCATCTTTCTGATTAAATATTAAAACTAGCAAACTCGTCATAGCGGGTGAACGAGTATTTATAAATGAGATAAACGGGATTAAGTTAAGACTAAGGGCCTCGTTCACCATCTCCGAGTAGGCACTACTCACTGAATAAATTCAAAAATGTGACAGATTTTTGAATTTATTCAGTGAGTAGTGCCTACTCGGACATTGTGAAACAGGCCCTAACTCTTTAAAGTGCTGATAATTGGGTCCTTACCCCTATGAATGAACCCAACGGGACAAACGAGATATTTGAATTGGGGTGAATGAAATTGGCACAACACAAACCCCAAACTTTAAAATGGCTTAGGTCCATCAACCATAATAATATTTAGAATTGTGACATTCAATCTCGAACACGTCACATCTTTAAAATACTACATGTTTCACAATTACCGGGGAATGCCCTACAATTATGGTTTATCTACTTAAATGGTTAATCGACTTATCTTCCTTTTATTAACTTATACACCCTTAACACTCTCAAGTAGTCATTATAATATATTCATTTAGATTTATACTATTTAGGACTTTACATTTTTAAAAAAAATCACTCCACTACCATATACCTACACTGAATAAAATTTAAAGCCTTGAAGAACTAAAAAAAAGTCTTGTATTGAAACCTCATCTTCACAACGTCTTATGACTTTTACTGACCAAAACCCACCTGTTTCCAGTGTCTTTTAGTAACCCTTTGCGTTCCAGGACCACGGACCTTTTCAGAAACTCCCATAGCCCTGGCGCGCATCGACCCTACTACATATAGCCTATAGGTATACTGGAATCCTAGACCATACGGTATGGGTGACAGCTCTTTGAGATTCGCGTGGAACACTACGCGTTCTTGACGACTCGGGCTCGGTTTTTATCGGAGGGCCGGACGGCGGCGGGCTAACTATTGCCGGTTGTCTGCAACAAGCCCTATTATTGAAATGTGTAGGTACTATGGTCTGTCCTGTAAACCCGGAGACTAAATTGACATAAGTAATGTCAAAATTTCTATAGGAATGACGCCAGTTCTTTGGTGTTGAAATGTCATTTTAGTCTCCGGAATTATTGAACAGACTGTAGGTAGTGTTTAATTTGGTATCTTAGGAACCTACCCTTGATACTAATAACACATATGTAGGCAAAATGTGTTAAGAAGGTAATCTTAGGGCTCGGAGCCCAGCAGGGTCAGTCCTGGCCCTGGCACAGATTACTAAATAGTTACTTCGGTCCTGGGGCCATGGGTTGTGTTGTGCGACAGAGAACATCGCGGCGTCGCGGTCGGGGCCCCGGAATGAAAGAAAAGAAGTGAGTTTTAGTTAGACCAAGTCTGATACGCCCTCTCGCTCCACCTAAGAGCGGGAGACGTCATTAGATTTTTCACAAAAAAAAATGCAGTTTCCTTTTAGAGCAATTTTCTAGTAATAACGTTGTCCAGTTGCCAATCGCTCAACGACTGTGACAATCGTATAGGATCGTCAAACCCACAGAAATCTTATCTCTATATCTATGGTCAAACCAGTGCCGTTACGTAACCAGGACAGTGCTATCGGTATCCAGGCACAGGACGCAGTCTTAGGGAGACGCAAAAGATTTTATATCTAATCCTTTTTGTTTATAGGTAATTGTTAGAAAAAAAACGAGTGTGGTTTTTGTAGAAACAATTTCCTATACATGTATGACACACACCATTAATAAGAATCGAATGAATCATTTCTTGCTAAAAACGGTGATGGAGAACATCGTGAGGAAACCAGCACACCTGAGAGATTTTTCAACGGTGTGTGAAGCCATGTCAGAGGCCTACGGGCGGTTTAAACTCTGACACCAGGTTGTTCATCAACCATACGATAAGATTTCTCCACGATGACGTTACAAGTTGTCCATGGAGATTGTCTATCTCTAATATCGCCATGCTGGCAATATTATACTTTTTCTAGGGGTGCAGTATGTGGGTTCTAGCACCGGGCGTAAGTTACGGCATTGCGTCAATGTACATTGCATAGGTAGCAGGTAGCTAGGAGATACGAGCTTTTGGTGACAGAAATGTCAAAATAGGTCCCTAGATTTCTGCCAGCGCAGCGGTGTCACCAGCATGAAATTAGGATACCTACAATTCGTCCATTATAAGTTGGCGAGTGTGAAGTTAGGCTCTGCGAATTTTGGCGCTTGAAATATCGTACAAAAATAAAGGTTTAAAAAAATTAATGCCAATAACTGTTTTTTAACAGCAATAAGAACTGCAAATTGCATTTATTTTTTTAAAACCTTTATTTTTGTAAGATATTTCAAGCGCCGAAATTCGCAGAGCCTAACTTCACACTCGCCAACTTATAGTGGACGAACTGTATTATTCCAAGGCATTAAGGCAATCAGTCACAGTACAGTATCCTATTCTAGGATCAGGTCTACCCTACCTGTGTGCAAAGTTTCATCCAAAACCGTTCAGCAGTTTCGTACAACAAACATGACGACTGTTTTTTACTACGGACGATATTCGTGCGCGACCTTTGTATCGAACAAACCCAATACGGGGTCCAAAACCTACACGATTGTGATGATTCATGTTTATTTTTTTATGTGTATCACTCTTCAGACAATGGCCTATGTTAGAAAATGGTCCAATGACCCTACTGAAAGTTTCTAGCTTTCTCTGTCATTGAAGCATGGCAACAAATCCAATGTGTGTGTGTGAAGTTATATTTACTATTGTCAGTGGCAAATTATTTTAATTGCAAATCTATAAAAATAGTACCTAGGCACCTATCACCAATAGATTGAAACTTCATGATATGTCATTTATGTGTGTGTATAGGGTAAGTAATTTAATTTTTAATTAAAAGAATTAAAATTTTACTTATTGAATGCTACAGACTATCCTTTTATGCAACTTGTCTCTGTGTGTGTGTGCGTGTGGGTGTGTGTAGGGTAAGGTTCAGGGAATAAAACCAAGAAAATAATTTGTTAATATTACCATATATTTTGAATAATGGAATTTGAACTAAATCAGTCTTTGGCTGTACACCAGTGCACAAAATAACTTCGCGAGAATCACATAAGACACCATTACAACATGGCTAAAAAAAAGCTGAGATTTCAGGGTTTAATCCACTTCCTCCATGCGCGACGCGTCGTCGGCGTCTCCCTCTAGTGGGGGCACGTCTCCAACATTGGCTTCTTCAACCTGGATGGGCTCATCCTCATCGATGCCAAGACCCAGCTTGATCATGCGGTAGATGCGGGAAGCATGCACCTGAGGCTCGTCGAGAGCGAAGCCAGATGACAGCAGAGCAGTCTCGTACAACAGGATGACCAAGTCCTTGACAGCCTTGTCATTCTTGTCAGCCTCAGCCTTCTGCCTCAGTGTCTCCACAATGGAATGGTCAGGGTTGATTTCCAAGTGCTTTTTGGCCGCCATGTAACCCATGGTGGACGTGTCACGGAGAGCCTGTGCCTTCATGATACGCTCCATGTTGGCTGACCAACCGTACTGCGCTGTGACGATGCAGCATGGGGACTCAACCAGACGGTTGGACACCACCACCTTCTCAACTTTGTTGTCCAAGATGTTCTTCATGACCTTGCAGAGACCCTCAAACTTGACTTTGTCTTCCTCACGCTTCTTCTTCTCTTCCTCATCCTCAGGGAGTTCCAGGCCCTCCTTTGTGACTGAGACAAGGGTCTTGCCGTCGTATTCCCTCATCTGCTGTACTACGTACTCATCAATGGGCTCGGTCATGTATACTACTTCATAACCGCGCTTCTTGACTCGCTCAACGAATGAAGAGTTGGCAACCTGGTCGCGGTTCTCTCCAGTGATGTAGTAGATGTGCTTCTGGTTCTCCTTCATGCGGGAAGCGTACTCCTTGAGGGAGCACGCCTCGTCACCGGAGGCAGATGTGTGGTAGCGGAGCAAGTCAGCCAGTTTGGACCTGTTCTGTGAGTCCTCATGGATGCCAAGCTTCAGGTTCTTGCTGAACTGTTCATAATACTTCTTGTAGTTCTCCTTGTCCTCGGCCAACTCCTCAAAGAGTTCTAAGCATTTCTTAACTAAGTTCTTCCTGATTACTTTCAGGATCTTGTTCTGTTGGAGCATCTCACGGGAGATGTTGAGGGGCAGGTCCTCGCTGTCGACCACACCCTTGATGAAGTTGAGGTACTCGGGGATGAGGTCCTCGCAGTTGTCCATGATGAACACCCTGCGCACGTACAACTTGATGTTGTTCTTGCGCTTCTTGTTTTCGAACAGGTCGAAGGGAGCCCGGCGGGGAACAAATAATAAAGCTCTGAACTCCAATTGACCTTCAACTGAGAAGTGCTTGACAGCGAGATGGTCTTCCCAGTCGTTGGTGAGGGACTTGTAGAAGTCACCGTACTCTTCCTGAGTGATGTCGTCAGCGTTGCGCGTCCAGATGGGCTTGGTCTTGTTGAGCTCCTCATCCTCGGTGTACTTCTCTTTGATGGTCTTCTTCTTCTTCTTGTCCTTCTTGTCTTCCTCGTCATCTTCACCGACATCCTCGATCTTGGGCTTGTCGTCCTCCTTCTCTTCCTCTTTCTTCTCCTCCTCAGCCTCGTCGTCAGACAGCTCCTTCTCGCGTTCCTTCTCAACCATCAGCTTGATGGGGTAGCCGATGAACTGAGAGTGCTTCTTCACGATCTCCTTGATCTTGTGCTCCTCAAGATACTCAGTGAGGTCCTCTTTGATGTGCAAGACGATCTGGGTACCGCGGCCGAGAGGCTCGCCGTGGTCGGGGCGCACCGTGAACGAACCTCCCGCGGAAGACTCCCACACGTACTGCTCGTCGTCATTGTGCTTGGAGTGCACAGTCACGCGGTCAGCCACCAGGTAGCATGAGTAGAAACCCACACCGAACTGACCGATCATGCTGATGTCAGCGCCCGCCTGGAGAGCCTCCATGAACGCCTTTGTTCCCGACTTCGCGATGGTACCAAGGTTGTTGACTAAATCAGCCTTGGTCATACCAATACCGGTATCAATGAGGGTCAGTGTACCTTCGCTCTTGTTGGGAATGATCTTGATGTACAGCTCCTTGCCGCTGTCCAGCTTCGATGGGTCGGTGAGTGACTCATACCGGATCTTGTCCAAGGCGTCTGAAGAGTTGGAGATCAACTCACGAAGGAAGATTTCTTTGTTGGAGTAGAATGTGTTGATGATCAGGGACATGAGCTGGGCGATCTCCGCCTGGAAGGCGAAGGTCTCCACCTCCGCAACATCGGTCTGCATTTCTTCGGGCATTTTGACTGATTCACTTATTATAAATTAAAAGTCCTCGAATTTAACGTTGAAACTTAGCACAGAATTGAATACTTCTTGACTGATAGACTAGCGCGGTTTTAAAATACACGTGTGTAAGATCGCTTGGAATCGCAGCGTTAGCTCACTTTGAGTTTCTTGAATTAAATGGCGCCGGGCCGAACGTCAGCAAGCTTATATAGACACGATACGCAGCCGCCATCTGTGGGCGAGTAGAAATTTCTAGATTTGCCGCGCTACTCATCAGAGACGCAAAACAGTGGGCGACTTCTAGTGATTTCTATGAGTTGATTGTGATAAAGCCAGCTCAGTACTTTATAATGTAGTCAAATGACTGTCATATATCATTTTCTTCATATATTTAAATATTTTTAAAACACGCATAAATAATTAAACTAAAAATATATGAAGAAAATTAATCGAGGCATCAACAAACCATTTATTTTTGATATTTTCAGAAATATCTTGGCAAAAGAGAGATTTATATAAATTTAAAATACTTATTTTTATTCATTCAAACCACACAGTACCGTAAAAACACAAGTTAATAAGTAACAAAAACGCATTTTATAAGGTAATATTTGGGAATCTTTCTTTCTCTTTCTAAAATATATTAAAATTACACGTTGATTTTAAATAAAATAGTTTACTTATAATTATAATTATTAAATTGGTTAGAAACGACAACAATAATCATAAAGATATCATCATCAACTTGATAATAGTTGTTAATTTGTATTATGACGTTAAAGCTGCGTCATAGTTATCAATAACATAATTTATTTCAATTTAAAATACTAAAACAACACTGACTTAGTGACCTCTTAGTTTTTAGAAGTCGGTTAAAAAAAAGTTTAATCACAAAAAATGTTTAGAGCACCTACTGTGTTTTTCGTAACTTTGCTACTCGACGCGCGATAGCGTTAGTATCGCAGTAAAGATTTTTCGTGAAACATTCTAGAACCTTCGAGATCCTTCTATGAAATTGGCTCAAACTCATGAATTTTGTATGAAACTATAGCAAAATATGGATTTAATTAGAAGTTTAGACCAAAATATTAAATTGAAAATTATCGCACAGGATAGTTTAATTCAGGAACATGTAAGTTTATCTACTTTATTGCTTTCTTCTAGAATGTTCGAACCACATCCGGTGTTTAGTTCAGCTGCTCCCCGTCGTCAGCGCTAGTGTCATCCGGAGTAAAATTCATGTCAAGTTCGTTGAAGTACTTGGGGATGCCAGTAAATAATTTCTTAGTATTTATCATGTTTTTAAAGTAGGTATAATATTTTCGTAGTACTTTTTACTCCAAACAGACGGAATAATAAATTCAACTTTTCCTGAAAACTTAGCTTTATGGGCATTTGTGAGAGAATCTCAAGCTGAGTTGACACCGTTTGTGTTGTGTCCCGAATCACTATGAAATTGAAGTCTAGTTTATGTATGTGTATTTCATTGATGCATTTCATTGGGTCTTAAAGGCTTGTTGAATTTTAGGTTACGAGTTATCATTACATTCATCTTATTTATGAATGTATCACATTAAAAGAATAAAAAAGAAAAGGCGGATTTTCAGCGCCAAATAAATTATAAAGTTTCACTATAATCATTATTCGTGACTTAGTCATGAAGGGTATTAAAATAAAGGGTTGAGGACATGATTTCAAAATATATCTTACTAAAATGTAGGAAATAATAATAGCTTCAATTTTAGTTCAATAATTGATTTAAATTCTAAAATAAACTCCACCAAATGCATCAGACTGTATATAAATATTTATTTAAATTAATATATCGGTTTTTGCGGATGGGCTTTTTGACACCGTCAAATTTATTTGTTTGTTTTTTAAAGGAAAAATAAACGATAAAGTGAGGGCCTGTTTCACCACCTTTGATTAAGTTTCGAGTATCTTTCTTGGCAGATAATTTCATACAAATTCTGTTCCATTTTTGAATTTATCCAGTGAGTAGTGCCTACTCGGACATTGTGAAACAGGCCCTAAGTGTTTTGATAAATTCAATCAAGATAAAAACTCAGAGAAGTAATGAACGATACATGGAGGCTCTTAATTCTTGTTTGCCCCACACACCAAGTGACTCTACAGTTTATACTGATATTACCTATCGATATTTTATAAATTTTAACAGTTTTCGTTTTTAACATGATACTTTAATATTCGCACGGGCACCATTCATGCCGGCCATCTATAGGGGGTAGCTAAATTCCTGTCCTGGGGAAAACAAAATGATAAAAACATTGAGAAAATCTTCAACATCCGAATGCTGCAAGTTGTATCCATTCAGTGCTAGAGCTATCTTTGATTGATTGTTGGTCCAAGATCCCTTTGAGCCCCGGTAAAGACTTTAAACTTTTTGCAGATCGTTAATAATCGTTAATAGTTTTGGGTGTTCTTATAATCCGACAGACAGTTTTTCCAAGGGGTATTGTGTTATTCAGTTACTAGAAAATAATTAAAAAACAATAAATCTCCTTTCCTTTTTGAATCACTTGTAAAAATCAATAACTAGCAACTAACCAGTGGGTTAGCAGTCTTTCAAAACCACGTAGAATTCACTTGAGTCCACTTTAAAAAAATTGTACGATTTGTGGTAGAACGAATTCTACGTTTTTACACTAGCGCAGGCTGGCAACATTAGTGCTAGACACTGTATTGATTATTACTTATGTACTTTGCAGGTGTTTTATTTTAAAGTTTTAGGGTTCATAAAGAACACAATGGTCTGAATGCACCTAAATATCGCTTTTATTTTTCTAAAGAGCTTTGTGTGTCGTGAAAGCGAGAAAATACCGTATTTACATAGCATTCTCGAATAATCCGATTTGCCGGCACCGGAAACAATGCGTTTCTAGACATTTCTCAATAGGAAATAAGTATTTTATGTGTTTAATCACGGCTAAATACAGAATATAAGTAGCTACCTAGTTATTTACCCACTTATAAATATCCTAGATAATTAATTTATGCTATTTTCTCTATCAGGAACAGTTTACACGTGTCGCTCTTTTGTTGGATGGTTATTTTTAGGGACTTCGAAATTTATTATTATTCGTATGAAACCCGTACCTACCTACAATAAGTATAACTAGTTGGTTTAGGCTTAGGCACGTGTAGTTATCTACTAGGCTCTATTTATTATAATTTAGGTAAATACCAGTAGGTACCTACCTACTTATTAGGCGCCTAATTTACTCTTCATTTCTTTTACAATACTTCTAAGCTCTCTGCATTAGGTAGGTCCGTAGGTACCTACTATGTCTGCAAGTTCTGCAACCGAAAGTTCCAGACTGCAAAATCAATAAACAGCAAACGGTTTTCTAGAACTATAGAACAACGTTCTGTTACTAAGCGCCGGTAGGGTGTGATTTCATTGATTTGTAGGCTAAATTAGATGACTAACACAACTCCGGAATTTGATAAGAAACTTGAAATGAATGATACTATTGTACCTGTGAATAGTTCTACGGACAATGCGTTAATTTTATAAGAGGAAGGCCCTACACAAACCTTTTATATGCTAATGTTTAAGTATGTCAATGTTTCATTCATAGATTAATGAATAGTAAAATCTGCAATCGCGTGCCTAATCGGTTAATAAGTAGGTACGGTTAATAGAACTTAGAACGTTAAGTTGTAGATAGTAGCTAGGTACCTACCTCCTTACCTACTACACTACCATTACCTACTCTCTTTAATCTAGAACTTACCTAGTTTCCTGTTACATTACATTCTCGAAAATGTCATCAACCCATAGTCATCGCGTGATAAAAATTCGCGCGCTACAAATTGTAAGACCGGTTATCATCGGCACATTCAATGACGGAATTACACGTGGTGTTAATTTTTAGGTTAATTTATTAATAAAAATGAATTGAATAGACATTGAAATCTACACAAAATAATAGCCCGGAAAGCCGTTAGTCATTTATAATTCATGAAAATGTAATGCAAGACGAACTTACTTAGGTTATATTTTACCTACTGAAATAGGGAAGTGTTTGATAAGCTAGCCGGCGGGGTCAATGACATGACTTTTAATAGAATCATTACGAGCAATCAATAAGATAAATCTAATTATGTAATTATTCTGCATCTTACTTGTGCAGTAAACGCATCAGTTTCTTTCTAATTTCCATTTATTCTTTGTTCAAGATGTCAAAGATGAGATGACAATGCATTATAATGTTGTGTGAGTCAACCCAAGGTTCAAATCCCAGTATTGATTTAGTGCGCAATTTTGTACATAGCGAATAATAGGACCGGATGGGGTGGATTCGATAGAGTTCTAGAATATTCCCAGTTCGTGGCCTCTTTCCACAATGTTCTATGGAAACGGAAGGTCCTGTTGCATGTATACATACAGCAGTACTCAGCCATAGATAGTGGCGCCCTCTGGCGGGGAGTGGCCAAAACAAATGTACGAACACGATTTGTGTAGAGCAAACAATAGATAGGTATTATTGTCATACAGCGTGTATTATAAAGATAAAATGCAATAACAATTTACTCAAAAAAATCGTTGTTCTTATAAATTATGTTTAAGTCTATAGAATTTAGTATAATTTTAATTGAAATCGCAACACAATGAAATTTGACAGTAGCGACATCTATTGTCGAATAGCTCCAAATTAGAGTAGAGCTTTGGAAGGGCAAAGACTACTTGCCTTTGTTCGTTCATAAAACTTCCAGAACGTTCTACAATGTTCTCGATGTTACTCGAACTTTCCTACTATGTAGGCCGGAAATATAAAAGCGATGCGCGCCTCTACTGGCAGCAGTATTGAACTAAACGCAAGCGAGTGAACTTGAGCGCGAAAACGCGAATTCGAGGCGAGTCTACGAGAAGCAAGACGTAAAGTCTACAGTACAAACAGCGCATTTTGAGTATTCAAGGAAGTTTTTGAGTATTCAAGGAAGTTTTTGAGTAAACAAGGAAGTTTTTGAGTACCTACTATAATTCGAACAATGGCACTTCTACCATACTTATTGGATGACCTGCGCCCTCGTCGCCTCCGTGACCAACTCTTCGGCCTAAACCTTTCTTCGGACGACTTTTTGACGGACATTATCGACCGTCCCACCATCTCCGTACGAAAATACCTTCGTCCGTGGAGGAACCTGGCAGCGGTCGCCCGGGACGTCGGATCCACCATCAAATCCGACAAGGACAAGTTCCAGGTCAATTTGGATGTACAACACTTCGATCCTGAGGAGATTTCTGTGAAGACATCTGATGGCTACGTTGTTATTGAAGGGAAGCACGAGGAAAGGAAGGATGAGCATGGTTTTGTGTCGCGGCAGTTCAAGCGTCGGTATGCCCTACCTGAAGGATGCAACCCTGAGACTGTGGAGTCGAGGTTATCTTCTGATGGAGTGCTGACCGTGGTAGCGCCGAAGGTTTCGGAGAATAAGAATGAGAGAGCTATTCCTATCACGCAGACGGGACCTGTGAGGAGGAAACAGCATGATGAAGAAGAACAAGAACAACTCAATGGTGACGCTGAAGAAGAAGCTAATGCTAAATCGCCACAGAAAAAACGCAGAAAGTAGAATTTTTTAATTGATTTATTATGTAATTAAGTACTTGCTTTAAGTTAAACAAGACTGATTTCAGTATTCATAAGTTTACAATAAATCTCTTTTTTTTTTGTAAGTGGTTGTTTTATTTGTAGCGCCTTGGAAAATGTCAGTTTGCAGATTGCTCTTCATATTTTAGTAGGCGGTAAAAAAGGAAACTCTCGATTTCGGACATAGTGTTGATTGCCGGGTATACTAAATTCGATTTATCCGTGGAAACTGAAAAGTTATTTACTAAATTTAATATTTTTTTGCTGTCTCTGAAGCAATTGGCGATGGATAGGCGATGGGTATATCATGCATGGGCATTAATAAGAACTACCTAGACCTAGCTATTACCTACCTTAACGGCCCGGCCGTGTGTGAAAAGTATAGGTTTTATCTTATTTTTAGGCTTCTGTGCATTTGCGGTATTAGAGCCAGGCGTTTGTCTTCAACAAAAAAAGTTCGGTGCACTCAGGTGTTTATGGGTGCACTGTATATTGTCGCATTGTCATACGAAATACATTACATTATGTCGGTTATGGTACGAGCTTTGACAAAAAAATATGGCCTCACAAAACTACAATAAAAAGACAAAATAAAAAACGTACTTATTTATTTATTTATAAAGCAAATAATGAAGTCTTGACTCAGGGACCGATGAGAAAGCACGCTCCAAGCAGCACAGCCTTCTCTTTGACGTCGCTTTCTTGGGGGAAGGTGACTCCGAAGTTCTTCACGTTGACGACCGGGAACCCGGCGTGCATCTTCCCGACTTCACGCCCACCGCACGACTCTACAGACACCTTGTACACATTTCGGCAGAACCCTACAGCGCTGATCTTCAATACTTTCTTTCCACTCTCATCCTTGACTATGTATGTGCTTATGCACCGGCGCCGCTCCTGCACAGAACCCAGGAACTTCCCAGGAGGCGCCCACACCAACACTTGCTTCGCAGACAAACTGAATGGCCTCTTCACATTGATAACTTCATTGCCATAGTTATTGAAAATCTTAACGTTGAATTGTCTAAATTTTTTCTTCAGGACTGCTAAGAATACTTTTTGTCCATTACTATTGAATATTGTATATGCGATTCCGCCAGGTCCTATGACGTCATGCAAGGTATCTCTCTTTTGAGCCACAATCAGTTGGTCCAAAGGATAAATATATGCTAGACCAGGGATGTGATCCTGCTTAATGGCAGGACATTGCATCCATAGGGGGCCTCCAGAGACTACGCTGGTGGTGGGCGTGATTACCATTTACGTGGAGTATCATTATTTCGGCTTCATGATAGGTATATGTGCCGCTGTAGCAAACGGTTTACATGATTTCGTGATCACGATTTTCTTTGACATGATTAGATAGAATAGAATGTCGTGTTTGACTTTTGACTGACAGATTAAGATGGAAGGATGGAGAAGAATGTCTTTGATTTTGTATCAAAGAAGTTTCTATTTTGGTAGCAATTATTTCTAAATTAATTTTAGCTAAACAACATTTTTAGATAGGTACCTACCTACCTATAAAATTTTATCATAACAATTAGTTTTAGTGACATCTCTTGGCGATTCTTAGAACTACGTATATTTCAAGTAACTGTTTAATAAGCGCCATCTATTAACACTTTATCATCAACTACACGAACTTTTCTTTAGGTAGTATTCTCAATTCGTGCCAGATGGCGCTACTAAATCTACTTACCATTATTCAAACTAGATGGCGTTACTAAAGACTTGGAAGTTTCTGCTCTCAAATAAAAACTATTTTGAATATAGTTATCACGTGAGGGGCCACTATTTGCAACGATGTAGGTATATTTTATTCGTTTATAGGCGTTTTCTGTCATTTATCAAGTTGCGCAACAAATAAGATAGTTGGTAGACATGAAAAAAGTTACAGGTTGAGTAATTATAATTTTCTGAAAATTAAGTAATGTTCTTAACGACTGTATCACCATTGAGTGAGGCTGAGTGAGGTAACTATAAAACTAAAGTTTAACTATCCTATAAAAAAGTATTTAAACTTACCTCTACCTATTTAAATATATAACTTTACAACGAATGGATAGTGAGAAAGACCCTACTTATTAAAGGACACTCAAAGAATCCATACAAATATAAAGAAGCTGTCAGTCCCGATGTGGTGTAGGCAGTAATCAAGCGTCTTTAATCAAGAAGGGAATTCTACGTACGATCCGAGGTTACCCCTAAGCTGGGGGCCTCGTGGGTCCCTTAGGGGCCAGTCAGGGCTATTGTAAGGGGGCTTCGGGGAGAGACGTGAAACTTCCGACAGAGTGACGTAAGTGAGGTGTCATAGTGGATTGACGGTTTAAGCCCCGGTATCAGGAACGAAAATTATCGCTAAAATAATTAGTTGAATGCGCGTTATCGGCTGAGATTGGTTAGGTAAATCATTTTTAGTTTAATGGTTTGTTAACGGCATATTGCAGGCGATTTCTGTTTAATTTATGAGGCGTTGATTTTTGAAAGTAAGGTGCTGTTGAAAACCAGTGTCAGGCAACTGTTCCTGACCGTAGCTGTTGCCTGACACTGGTTTTCAACTGAACCATATTATGCTGAACTGGGCCTATTTGGTGCAGCCGTGGGACATACAATGTTGTTTCTTCGTAAATACCTAGGTACTTGTTTCTTTTCTTCATTGTGTGCGGTACCTCCTAGGTGTTATCAGTTTCATTCTTGATTGCGCTACTTAATATATTCTACACTTTCCGCAATGTAATCGGGTAATAATTAGAACAGACAAGACCACTCATAGATACCCATATGGCAACTAGATTTGTAGAGCTACATTAGATCCACGCCACGCGACGTCGTTCTACGTACAACTCAGGCGTGGCCCACGTGTGCGTCGGTCTGTAGTTCTCGTTTTAAGCTACGTTACCTACATCTATTCGAAAACCCGATTTGTAGATCAGCTTTTGTAGATCATTGAATATTTTTAAGAGTGTGTACCTTGCCTTACCTTTTTATTTTTTCTTTCAATGAATCAGATCGTATCTGCGACTTCAGTAAGATTTGTTTCAATAAGAATACAATATTTTTACGATTTCTCTATGTTATGGAACGATCGACCAAAATGTAAGTGACCGTTCGTCCCCAGGTTTACGCTTTCCTTCAGGATACTTTTATTTACTTAAGTACCTACTTAAAGATAATTGTCGAAAACCCTCTCCAATATGTATACACACAAAGTTTCCAGTTCAGTCAAGCCATTTAGGAGTTAGGTGACAAACACGTACAGAAGAATTAGGTATATTAACATTTGACTTACATTTTCTGGTCCCTTTGTAGTCTGGCGTGAAGACATTAACGTGGTTGCCATACATCATCATCATCATCATCATCTGCCTAGCCTTTTCTCAACTACCTATATTTGGGTCGGTTTATAGTCAAGCCAGATTTAGCTGAATAGTTGCCATATATCATATTCATAACTAATATTATAAAGAGGTAAGATTTTATTTTTTGTTCTCAAAAACTACTTCACTGATATTTAAAACTCTTTCGCCACTAGAAAGCCACATCGTTACTGAGTATCATTGGTTATTTATTTAATATTTTCACACGGGCGATGTCGCCAGCGCTTGCTGCATGATGAAAATAATCCGTGCCTCGGAAAGCACGTTAAGCTGTTAGTTCCGTCTGTCATTATTTTGCTGTTCTTTGAAAGCCTTTAGAAGCCGGAAAATCTGAAAGTCAATCTTGCCAAAGGATATAATTTTATTCAGTCATTGGATTGTGGACTCGACGTAAAATACTGTTTTTTTTAATCTCTATTTATAAAAGTAGAAACTTATTGACTGGAATATCAACGCACAGCTGAAACTACTTGGATTAGTGAGCATGAAATTTTACACAATGCTTCCTTTTATGACGTAGGTGAGCACTAAGAGATGATTATTCAAAATGGGGAAGCAATTTGTGCCTCGGAAAGCACGTTAAGCCGTAGGTCCCGGCTGTCATTTGTAGATCTTTGGCAGTCGTTACGGATATTCAGAAGCCAGTAAATCTGACTCCAGTCTTGCCTTAAAGTACCGTGTTACCCCAGTCAATGGGTTGTGGTGGTCTGGTAGGCAACCTAGGCTAGGCTCCTCGTAAAATACTGGTATTCAGCTAAATCCGGCTTGACTGGAAGCCGACCTCAATATAGTTGGGAAAAGGCTAGGTAGATGATGATCTCTTAGTGCTCACCTAAGGGGATGAAACGGGGGTCCAAAGTTTGTATGGATAAATCTACTTTTACGCGGGCAAAGTCGCAGGCACAAGCTAGTTCATTATAAACTAGTGATTGACTGCGATCCAACCTGATGCTAAACAGTGATACAATTGTTGATGATGAGATTATAACCGGACGACAGGCGAATTGCCCCAGTCCTTCAATGTAGTCGGTATTTAAAACCACGAGGCGCTTAGTTTGGACCGTGGAGGTGTCAACAACATAAGGGTGGATACTTCAATTCAATCAATAACTCAATTACAACTTCTTTTGGTGTACAATAAAGTTTATTCTATTCTATTCTATTCTATACTTGCCGTATGTTGGGATGTCCGATGGTAGAAAGGAGATGGCGGAATCAAGTCATGCAATTCCCAAGCAAACTCTAAAAAAACATCCAGCAGGTTTTCAGCAGCACTAGGTTTTACTGGTCGTCAGTCCCTACATAGTAGTCAAAGGCTGTTATATAGATAGCCAAACTTAAGTGGCAGTGGGCAGCACATTGCTCGTAGAACAGATAGTCGATGGGGAAGAAAGGCGACGACCACAGACGCAGCCTAGGAAGGCGTTCCACAAGGTGGACCGATGACCTGGTGAGCGTCGCGGAAATCAGATGAATGCGAGATGCACAGTGTCGGTCGCTATGGCGACACTTGGGGCCCCAAGTTGGGGGAGACATATATCCAGCAGTGCACATCTTTTTGCTAAAATGATGATGATGATGATGAGTCAGATTGATTACCACTCAAGCTGCCACCGGAATGTTTTACCAGAGATCAAGGAAGCTACACAGAGACAATAAACAACAGTTTTATGACTACAAGACTTAGAGGAGAAGATAAGCATTCCAAAAATCCTGCATCGCTAAGAAAAAATAATATAATAACGGCAAATCTTCAAGATTCTTATTAAGGAAATGTTTAATTGAGTTCCCTCCCCATTGTGCGTACGAACACACACTCCCACAATAACTTGATATATAAATAGTTGCTATATATATATATAGTAATAAAGTATAAATGATGGAACTAACATATAGGAAAATATAATATATTTGTTCGTATAGCTACGGCCTGAGCTATATATATTGCTCGGTGATGGAATATGAAGGGAATGGAGTCGGTTGCAATTTTTTAGTGTTATTTTTTTTGATTTTGTGTTTTTTTATTGTATGTCAAAATAACATGAAATATTGTCACGTTTGCATTCTTTCAACGCTACCTACCTCTGCAGCATACCTACATTTCAGCAGCAGCTTATATGCTAGTAGTGCCATTGAGTTCTTATTAGAGCAGCTTAGTCTTTTACTTAAACTAAAAATAATATAAAAAGGCAAAATTATATGTTGAGAGCAGTAGTGGTCTAGTGGTAACAACTCCGATTTAAGAGGTGTATGTTGGGGGGTCAAACTCAGGCAGATTCTTTGCGCAATTTAATACTTTACCTTAAAAATGATGAAGAAGGACAATGTGATTAAACCGGCATGTCCTAGAACCAAAAAGTCGAAGGCGTGACATCCATCACCCGCACTGGGCCCGCGTGGTAGAGTACGGCCCATTGGCTCTCCAAGAGAGAAGACCTAAGTCCCAGTAGTTGGAACATTATAAGTCCTATTATTGTGTTTGTATGTTTCTTGAAGTTCTATTCCGATCTATAATTGAAGTAATATAGGTTTTTTTAAATAGTTATAAACCAGTGCTCGACTGCGACCCCACCTGATGGTAAGCAGTGATGCAGTCGTTGATGGTGAGGCGCACTAGTTATATATCATAAGTGTATATCATCGATTATTTCTCTCTTACAGGAAGTAACTATCTCTGAGTTCCAGAGGTTTCCTTTTTTTTTTTTTTCGAAAAATTGTACGATCTATGTGGAGTGTGTCTACTGCAGTCTAAGCCTGGGACAAACCTGAAGCTATTGAAATAGGTACTGATTTAAATCAAATTTTGTGATTGTATTTTGTGTGTATTTTTTATTGATCTGGTAAAATTTTCAAAGTGACTAATTTTTTCAACAGAAAAAAATAAGGAAAATAAACTTTTCCACTTAATTATCACAGATTAGTTAGATAAGTCACGGTTATGCTGAAACACTCGTGCGTAGGTGTAAATAAGCACAAAACAATACAAATACATACCAGTTACTTACAGATAAGATAGCATTTTAAGCTTATGTGAGTGAACTTGCATTTACAATATTTTATTTAGGTATTTGAAAAAAAATGTGCAATTCAACTTTTTTGCACTTTAATACTAAGAACAAACTTAATAAAATATGAACATGTAAAAGACTAATAAATAAACAAGTTAACTCTAGTTATAAAATACAGATTAAACGTTGTAGATTATGTTAAAACTAAGAAAAGCGTTTTTTGTACATTTTACAAAAAGTTCATTAAGTTCATAAGGAAGTGCTCCTTAGAGTCTGGTGTTGAGAAAAACAATTTGCTCATGTGTTAATGTGTGGTATAGCATTGATTATTAGTACACTAACTTTAATTTAACACCTGACAACTGACTCATCATCATAATGATGAGTCATAATGATCAGCCTAAAAATGATTTCAAGGCAATAATTTTTAGGAGCTGATAACTTAAAAAAATCTATGTGATATAGTTACTAAGTGGTCTGAATAAAGCTAGACTTACAGGGCTGAGGCATGGTTGCAAATGACAAAACGAAACTTCACTGCAGAAAACGTTTGAAAGAGTAACTGTGAAGATAAAAAGCAAAGAGTAAATGAAGGAATGTAAGTGGGATTTTGTCAGTAAAACCACTGACAGACACAGTGCCGTAACTAGGGCGGTGCGAGCAGTGCCCAGGCACAGGGCGCAGACGCTGGAGGGGCGCAGAAATGACCAGACTAAGCCTGGTTAGAGCATTTTTCAGGGGCGCAGGCGTTCGCTCCATCCTGAATAGGGAGAAGTCGTATAATAATATGACATAAAAAAAAGGGGTTGTGTACAGGCTAATTGCATAGAGAATTGTGGAGTTTTCTCTGTACAATTTTGTAAACCGAGTTCCAAACAGCGAGATCCGAAGAGGTACGAAGGGAAGGAAGGTTGGCAAAGCGCAGTGAAGACAAATAGAGTAGCGCAGTGACCGAGTGGCGTCCGAGGACTGGCAGAGGAAAAGTTCTTTGCCCGGCAGCGAGATAGATGGACGATATAGTTGTCATTACTGGTAGAACTTGGATGAGACTGGCAAAGAAAGATGGATTGCTACAAGAAGAAAGACACCTATGTTATTCTAAGGCAATGTCTATCTGTAAACCAAGTGTCATCGAAATCCATTCAGTAGTTTTTTCTTAAAGAGTAACTTGAAATATCCATACATAAAAACTTTCGCGTTTTTTATATTACATGGATTTAGTAAGTTAGCTTACACACTAACAGGTTGGACCCTTTGTTTGTTTTACCTAGCTTATCTTTGTCAACACAGCTTTTTTCTTTATTTCGTCCATTTGTTTCACAGTTCCTGTGTTATGCTGCATGTTACGGTTTCGATTTTCGCACAGAAATAATATTTATGATGTTTACGACATTTAGATGTTACGGATTTGGCTGTTAATCTATGTATGTAAATGCACCCATAATACAGATTTCTATCTAGTATGTTGAATGTTTTTTTTATAAACATACCTTATAAATGACTTAACATAATTATCTCCTTCTGAAAAACACAAATTGACTAAATAATCTTAGTTAAACTAAAAAAAAAACACTTAATGATAATAATTAAGAGCGTCTCCACGCCTCCCATGTTCGCAACACACATACGAAGCGCGGCGCGCTCCGTCTTAAGGACGACATATGAAGTAATTTTTTTTCCAACTCCCCAACACCGGAAACTGAACCTTAACACCAAAACAACAAAGTCCAAATTGACTATACATGCGAAATATTTTTTCCATTTCATATTTACGAATATGCCCCAAATTCCCCAAAAATTAGAACCGTGAAAGCGGCGTAGGGAGGGGTGGCCCTGTAGGGGTAGCAAGTACGAATTTTTCCACACACACAGATGTATTATGGGGGGTTAGAGGGGGGATGAGATAGTAGATAGTTTTAGAGAAAGAAAATATTATATATGTTTGTTGCGATGAATTCGGAGGAACACTTCATTTGGCAGTATTGTTAATTGTGGGGAGAGGGAGGGTCGACAGTGAAGCTAGCGGGCTAGGCTCGGTGAATGTTACGGAAATCGCTGTTTTACGGCTTACGGTATGTTTAATAACGTATGAAAAAGTTTCAGGTGAACTGGCGAGTCGGTTATGGCTTTAAAATTCTTGAATAGCTTAAGTTATCGTTATTGACTGAAAAAGTGTGTGTTCATTGCTAGTCTTTTGTGTCATACAACGATAGTTGTTACTGTATAGACTTTCATGTTTGTTTTAATGGTTTGGGTTTCAGGGTAGTCAGCTAGGAAACCCTTATCTAATTTAAATTGACGTGTAATATGGTTTTTTATAGATTACAAAAACGTTGTACTAGGTATGATAAGATTTTTTCGGTATTTGTTTTGTAGCCTAAAAGTCCTTAGATGTCTCATGGTTACAAATATTAAAATGTAACCAGCTGACCTGGTAAACGTTGTCCTACCAATTGCCTAAATACCTCAAACAATTAAACGGGGTGTAGGGATAGCAGGGTAGAATAGACTACGACCTATAATTGTCAGCTTTACTAAATGATATACAAAAAAATCTCATTAAAATCGGTCAAGCTATTTCGGAGGAGTGCGATACCATTACACTGTGACACGAGATTTTTATACTTTTTATTAGATGAAATAAAATCAGTAATTGGTTCAATGAAATCGAACATTGTGACGCGAGAATTAGATATTAAACGAAATTAAATCTAAAAAAATATCTATACTGATTTATAGACAAACATACATAAAATTCTAGACTTGTTACTTACGTGTATATAAACATTGAAAGCTCTTAATACTCCATATCAAAAAGCTCAATTTCCTGTATTTTTATATCCACGCAGACAAACCCACGACCATAAGCTATATTTTCAAATCTGTGCAGACAAACCCACGACCACAAGCTAGTTTCCCTTCCAACCCTTCACTTTTCAACCCCCAAACCAAAGCATGTTAACTCGATATTTTATTACTTACTCCACTACCAACGTAAGGACATTAAAATCACATACAACTGCACGTTTTGGCCATTTTTAACGACTCCAAGTAGCTATCGTTAAAATTAATGGCTCATTTACATGGAGTAACTTGTACCTTCACATGTAAAGCGAAACAAATAAAAATGGTTTTTGAGTTATGTACAAAGGGTTAGCTAATATATTGCAGCGTTAAAAATTGTTTTTTTGAGATATTACCCTTTATTGATTTAGTAGCTGCTGCCAATGTGATAGTAGAAAATTCTCTTAACCTATCACATACCCACAAAACGAGACACAATAGTAAAACAATAACAGCGCGGTCTCATAGGACCGGTCGGGGATTCATGAATTAAAGGAATATATTTTCAGTCTAGTATCTCTCTCTATAGTTTCAGACTAGGACATAGTCTACCTGTATACCAAGTTTCATCGTAATCCATTCGGTAGTTTTTGCTTGAAAGATTAACAAACATCCATAGAAACTTATCAATATTATACATTGGTGTTGATATATAAAGGTTAATTAAAAAGGCGAGAGCTTCTGAGTGTTTATAATTGTATGTTTGTTACTCACGCTCGATCGGACCATCTCCTCGGATAGCACTAGATAGTACATAGGTTTACCTATTTTCGTTTCCTTAAAAAAAAAAAAATTGTGGGAGGATGTTCAGATTCGTCTACTGAGCAAGCCCTTAGAGTTTGTTGAGGGCTGTCCCTTACACCCTTTATAGCCTTTTCTCAACTATATGGTCGTCGGCTTTCAGTTTAGTGAGATGCAGTTGAAAAATACTAGTAAGTATTTTCCATGGAGCCACTGCCTATTAGACATGCACGACCCAGTAATTGTAAAACAGTAAGTAGTTATCCCTTGGCAAGACTGATGTCAGATTTCCTGGCTACTGATAAATTAACTAAAAATAACTCTTATTGACACTTGGCGTGACCCAAGGGCTGGTTTTTACCTCGGACAGAAGATAAGCATTGCCATACAGCGTGGCAATGCTGCCACTCTTTTGGGCACATTACCGGTCGGCAGCGATGTGGAAGAGTTTTTTTAACGCCATATTTTAGTTAGTTTTTAGTTAGTTCAATTACTTTAGAGTTTTTAATAGAACTCTTATTCGTTTACCAGAAAATGCAAAAAAAATGGCCAAATCCATAAGTCAGCGCGAAAATTCACGATTAACAATTACATCATTGAAGAAATCCTCTTTCCTTGCAAGTAATCGTGAAAAGCGTCCGTTGACAAAGCAACTTCCTTGAGGCCTGGATGTATAAGTGTTTGTTCACAACACGTAAATACGTAAGGGTCGTCGTACGTCAGGGGTGCAGTCCGAGGGGTGGTCGATCTATAACGAAATGATGGACAAGGACTTTTGTTTTTGCCGATAAGTATAATTTTGGGCAGGATATGCTGTTGCAATATCTATTATTATTTTTTTATAGATGATAGTATCTAATTTTAATTGAAATAAGACAAAAATATGGCCCACTTCGTCGGTAAATTATTAAAAAAATATATGTTACGAGTAAACAAAGATATAAAAAAATATATAAAAAAGTCAAGTCTGGATGTCTGTACACATACTTCCAAATTTCAATAGCGAGCTACAAACACATTATCAAAATATATAAAAAAGTCAAGTCTGGATGTCTGTACACATACTTCTAAATTTCAATAGCGAGCTACAAACACATTATCAAAATATATAAAAAAGTCAAGTCCGGATGTCTGTATACATACTTCAAAATTCCAATAGCGAGCTAGGAATAATTTGTCAAAAATCATATGGTATACAGCTTAGTATCGGTTAACAAAGAAAAAAAATCTTATCAAAATCGAAATCAGAGGCGATCAGAAAATTATTGATTATATGTATACTTTATAGTTCTTAGAACAAGAAACACAACAAATAAAAACTTCTATCTAAAACCACATATAATGGGCGGCTTTATCGCATTCCGCGATCTCTTCCAGGCCACCAGAAATTATTTCATTCAATAGTGGTCTCTCAGCAGTCATTTGTCCTATTGTCAAAAATATGTATTTGTGATAAATGATATTTATTTTGCAAATAGGTTTCACGAAACACTTTTACACGTCAATTTTTTTTTGTCATAATTATTAATATAGATGAGGCCGGTGTTTCCTATCGACTACCCTGATAAATGTTAAATTGTACTCGTATATTCATTTCTAGGTATATGTAAACTAATTGTAATTAGGTAAGATGTGGTTGAAATATCCTTTTTTTAATAAAAAAAACCCTCAAATAAAATCCAGAATATTGATCATTTCAAAGAGCTCAAACACGATGGGGTTATCTTGTGTCGCTCAGTGGTTCCTATGGCTACTAGCTTAAATTGACTGCCATCTCACATCATGAAGAGTGACCATGTGGCCGACGATGGAGCACACTTGCCTAGAAGTAGCCTATTCACTCTTGACTTGAGTAATAACCCCAGGTTGTAGGTATCAGAGAACACAGACTCCGACTGTGCACGAAAATGCAATGCGTTAGCAAAACCGTTTTGTGCGTTTGAAATAATACTGTAATTAAAAATAACTATGAAATAGTATAGACTAGTTTAGGGACTAGAGGATACGTATGTATGACCTTTTATTATTTTTTCAATACTCTTTCTTGACTACTATGTATTATCGCACTACGTTGTTGAACCTGCTTTCAACAAGTTTTCAGGGTCTTTTTTCATTTATCACAACAAATCTTTTTATTTATAACTAGCTTTTACCCGCGGCTTCGCTCCCGTCAAATGACTACCGTACATATCCTACGCTACCCTACCCTACTTTCCCTACCTACCCTACACTACCCTACCTACCCTACACTACACTACCCTACACTACACTACACTACACTACACTACCCTACACTACCCTATACTACCCTACACTACCCTACACTACCCTACACTACCCTACACTACCCTATACTACCCTACTCTACCCTACATTACCATACACTACTCTACCTACCCTACACTACTCTACCCTACACTACCCTACACTACCCTACACTACCCTACACTACCCTACACTACCCTACACTACCCTATACTACCCTACACTACCCTACACTACCCTACACTACCCTACACTACCCTACACTACCCTACACTACCCTACACTACCCTACACTACCCTACACTACCCTACACTACCCTATACTACTCTACCTACCCTACTTTACCTAACTTTTTTTTTTTAGAATTTTTCTCTCCGTAAGAACCATTATTGAACTTCAAGGAATATTTTAAAAAAAGAATCAGCCAAATCGGTCAAGCCGTTTTCATGTGATGTCGTGACAACGGAAAACGGGTTTCATTTTTATATATATAGACTATGAACAACCATTTAGTTCTCTATATGCGGTAGTGATTATTTCTTTTTCACAGCAAAGAGGCGCATGTTTTTGAAGCCTTAATTTAATGAAAATATATCAGAACAGAATATCTATACTAATATTATAAAGAGGTAAAATTTGTAAGTTTGTAAGTTTGTATGTTTGTAAGTTTGTATGTAGGGGGTAATCTCCGGAACTACTGGTCCGATTTGAAAAATTCTTTCAGTGTTAGATAGCCCATTTATCGAGGAATGCTATAGGCTATATACCATCACGCTACGAACCACGGGAGCGGAGCAGTAACGAAAAATGCGGGTGAAACCGCAGGGGCCAGCTAGTCATAAATAAACATAAGTAACTATTTGCTTTTATCAACAATATCACATTTATCAGTGTTCAAAATTCTAAAATACTCGAATTTCTCATTATTAATATTAGGATGTATCGCAGTTTCATACCTTTGCTTCTCCTTCAACCTGCGACGGTTAAACGCGGGATAAAAGCACATTTATTCTTATTAAATTTATACATTGCTTTTACTTACTACATACTTACTTTTCATCTATTATTTTATTTATTTTTGTGTTGAAAACCGTTGTTTGACACACGTAGAAATTTGTCACTCACTAGGTTCCATAACGCTTGAATTCTGCCTCGGTCGTAATGAGAACGTTTCTCCACTTGTATCAAAATGTGATAATTTTACTTTCAAATATTCATGAAATAAAAAACGTAAATTATAAAAAATATATTTTAGTGTTTTCTTAACTAGCTTTAGCCAATGCCTTTCCATAGGAAAAATGCCTTTTCTAGGACAAAATTTAGTTTCTTTAAATAAAATAGATTTCTGTCAGGACTTCTAAACATAACCTTCTATAAACATAAACAATTTATTTTAGCTTTTCTTTTTGGATAAAAAACATATTTGCTTATTTTATTGAAGAGATAGTAAATATTTACAAAAATAGTTGATTGTAAATTATAATAAAATCATTAAAAAACTTAATTAATACTTATCTTTATGTTATTTCAATTTTACAGCATGTAATTGAGTACCTGTATAGAAAGTTGGGATATGGTTCAATAAAAATATGGAAATAGAACTAGTATTTTTTAATAATTTGACAGCTGTCAGTTGAAAGCGATTCTCCCTAGGGACGAAATGTATAACTTTCAACTTGCTCCTCAGGAAACTTCAGACCTACTTTCCTAGCTTTACCTAGTTTTTACACGATCTACAAAAACAAACTCAATCAACCATTCAAAGTATTTTATAACAATAATAATGGCTTAATAGCCAAGAGCCTCGACCAACATCTGAGGAGGCTCTCTTCGGGCAATTATTGGATAAACTAAAAAAGGGCTTGAAGGATTCCATCACCGGACCACCAGGCGTACGGCAATGCGCCACCGGTACATGGTAGACATCCCTCCTATACGCACAAAACGTTTTGGTAACACAATTATTGTACGTACAGCCAAGGAGTGGATTTCCCTGCCGGAGTCTGTGTTTCCTGATAGCTACAACCCTGGAATCTTTAAGTCAATAGTGAATAGGTTACTTCTAGGTAACGCGCATCCATCGTCGGCCGCAACGTCGCTTTCCATCAGGTGACGTAGCGGTCTATCAATCTATCAACGATAAAAAAAAATGTTTCAGAAAGTAGTACTCCTGGACACAGTGCGTGTTGTTTGCAGATTCCTCTTTCAGGAGCCCTACCCACAGGAACCTTGGATCCTGTTCCTGATGCCGGTGGGCTATTAATTTTTATCTTCATCTCCACTACCTTCAAAATGGTAAAGGAAAACATCGTGAAGATTAATTAAATCTGAGGACGTCTTGAGAGTCGTGGGTATGCGTTAAATGCGAGAGCGCAGGACCGGTCGTTATGGTGACATTTGGGGGAGCCCTATGTCCAGCAGTGGACGTCTTTCGGCTGAAATGATGATGATGATGACGTACAGTGACACAAACCACAGTAGTTTTTATTTAAACATTGTAGATTAATTTCACAGAAGTGAAAACTCATTTAAATATTTATGATCAGGATATATTTACTCTAACTGTACGAACCTACAATAATTGTGTTACGTTCTCGAATTAAAATCTATACTAATAAAATGCTTTATCTTGAGTGACTGACTGACGGTAAAATAAAGACCTGTTTGGAGAGGAAGTTCTTTGTGTGACGTAGGTATCTGATAAGAATTTTTCAAAAGTTTGTATGGAGAAACCTATGTTCTCGCGGGCGAAGCCACTGACAAAAGCTAGTCTATGTATATAAAAGGAGAAACTGACTGACTGACATATTATCGCACAGTCAAATTTTTAGGACTAGCAGTGTAAAATTTTGCACTAGGCTTCTTTTTATGAAGTACGTAAACCCTAAGACAGGATGTTTTTAAATTCACCCCCATAGTGGATGAAGGGGGATGGTGTCCGACGTTTGTATGAAGACATCTTCTTTGACACGGGCATAGCCGCAGGCAGAAGCTAGTACTTTATAATTTAGCTAATTAATGCAAGCGTTCGTAATTTACAAGAAAAACAAAAACCAGAGTAAGTTTGCCTCAGTCCCGGAGCAGTAACGGAAATAAAAACATTTAATATATTTAACAAATATTCACATACATATTTATGAGTTGTACTATGTGTGTATGTGTGTGGAGTCGAACGGGCGCCAGAGAGTACAGTCGACAGCGTTTGTTAATAACAATTCACTTAATTCTTTATTGTACACAAAAACATAACAAACAGAATGGTGACATACTCGTAGATAGTTTAGTTGGCTTTAGTTACCATAGTCTGAAAGAAAAGGGAGTTGGTGATAGCGTGATGGGTATGGGACGGGTATTTCGTCGTTTCGCACCACGAGTGGTTCGGACCGCGGTGTGAAACGCCGAAGAGCTCTTAGGAATAGGCTGTTTCGGACCGCGACGGACCTACATAAACAATTTACATCTGTCTGTCACCAGGCTGTATCTCATGAACCCTGATAGCTAGACAGTTGAAATGTTCATAGATCATGTATTATAACAAATACTAAAAAATAGAATAAAGTAAATATAAGTAGGGCTCCAATACAACACGAAAAACGTGATTTCTTTGCCATTTTTTGCTACGGCCAGTAGGGATCCCTTCGTGAGAGAGTCCGATTCGCACTTGGTCGGTTTTTAATAATTTTATACACACAGTGACAGCACGTTTGGCACAGTGGTCGATTCGCGTCGCGGGTTTGATTCCCGCACGGAACAAATATTTGTATGGCCTGCAGATAGTTGTTCCGGGTCTGGGTGTTTTGAGTATATGAGTGTACATAATTATATATTTATGAACACATCCACGCATACATAAGTTGTTTCTAGAATAGGAAAAAGTTTTTAAAAAGATTAAAAATATTCTGTGTGTATTTATTGCCTCGTTGTTATAGTGGTCGCATAGTGCGACTGCTATGTTTGAACTTTGAAGTCCTGGTTTCGATTCCTGAGTGGAATTTTTTTTGCTCGATTTTAATATTGTAGCACGGAACCCGTCGTGTGCGAGTCTGACTCACACATTACTAGTTTTTAAATATTTGTGTGCATTAATAAATAACCACCATTTTCTTGTGGAAAAATCGCGGACTTATGTGAAAATGGTTACTGCCGTTACCGTCTATAAAATTCAAGAGCAAAATCGTAAAGATTTCGCATGCCATACTTCAGAAAGAAACTTGAGAAGTCACAATATGTCGTGAGTTTAGAACACAGCAATGCTTTTTGGCAACAGAAATACATACATATAAGTATCATGGAGAAAGTGGGACTTTCTTAAACGTAATATTTAAAAAAACTAGTTTTCACCCGCGGCTTCGCTCCTGTACCTACCCTACCAATCCTATCTACCTACCTACCCTACCCTGCCCTACCTATCTACTATTTTTTGGTTTTAAACCTTTCCTGTTTGCTGGTGAACAAAAAATATAATTAAAATCGGTCTAGCCGTTCTCGAGTTTTAGCGAGACTAATGAACATCAATTGAATTATAGTTATATGTAGCTGTATAAACTACAATTTAAATAAACATCCAGTAATTATATAATACTAACCTCTGCTAGCGGTTTCGCCCGCGCGGTAGTAGAAAATTATCCCAAGGGAACATGCTGCCGGACTAAAAAGTATTTTTATGATATTACAGAACGGGTAGACCATACCCGGGTCCCAAAACATAAAAATCCGATCGGCCGTTTGAGCGTGAAGGATTAACAGAACACACACAGACACACACACTTTCGCCTTTATAATGTAACAGTGATTAAGCCCTGATTTTTTATTTAAGCTTTTGAAGTAAAGTTTGTTTTCTAAAAACCTAGGTTACGTCATAGCTAGTCGAATCGAAAGGTTCTGGAGTGGCGACTATGCGAGACGCACAGAACCGGTTGTTATGGCGACATTTGGGGGAGGCTCACGTTCAGCAGTGGACGTCTTCCGGATACAATTTACTTTAGCCTGAAAACCTGTCTTAATATAGCATTCAAGCAAGGTTTGAGACGTTATGAATAAAAAATCTCAATTCATAACCCGCCTTAAGTTATAAGTTAACTTCAAGGGTCAATCTCAGGCCTACTGTCCGCGGAAGAGTAGCTTCATAAACGCGTATTCGTCATTAATACGCTTGGTGTACGCTAGTGTCGACGAAGTGCAACGACACGACGGTACGACGTTGCCGTTTCGTTAACATAGTTTCATAGTTATTTATACAAGCTTCACGTAGGCATACAATGACGAATACGCATCCATGAAGCTACACGTCCGACAGTACGCCTGTGAACAGTACGCCTTAAGTTACCTTCAACTGTCAATCTTAAGAATACTTCCCACAAAACTATTCAAATCTAATCACTATCTCATCAACATAAAAATATAAAAACCAAATGAACCATCAATGAATGAAGTTCAAAGTTCAATAATAAAAAATAATCGCAACATAAAAAGCGCACCCCAAAGCGAGCCTTTAAAAAAATTGGGGCAGACTGTACGCCAAGAAATATAGGGCAGTAGGAAATTTTTAAAGTGAGTCAAATAAGCGCCTTGGGAGCGAAAGGGTCGCGCTGTGAGGGGCTGCCCTCACAGGGGGTGGCTAGGAGAAACGCGGAATGATAAAAAATGAAATTTTGTAAAGAATTTATTGCTGTAAAAAATGTTTTGATGGAAAAGGGAGTTAGTGATTGCGTGACGGGTGACAGGATAGAATGGAAGAAAAGATGTTTTGT
Organism: Mythimna separata; assembly: GCA_030763345.1. Classification (NCBI taxonomy): domain Eukaryota; kingdom Metazoa; phylum Arthropoda; class Insecta; order Lepidoptera; family Noctuidae; genus Mythimna; species Mythimna separata. The sequence continues at coordinate 14,199,693 of CM061192.1, forward strand.
GGTGACCTCAAGTAACTTGGAATAAGGACGGGAAGATGATGATGGTAATGATTAGGAACCGTTTGCCAATACTTTAAATCGGGTCAATTATACAACTCTACAAACAAGATCAATAACACAGATGTATTTTTCTGTTTAAGAGATATGAGGAACAAGATGTAAAGTCCGATTATTGATTTCGGATAGTTGTTTTAACCGCGCGGAGAAGTCTGATACCGTGATATAGGATTTTTTTGTTGTTTTATATTATACTCATCATTTAAGTTAACTATGTATTATTCTAATCTATAAATTATATGAAAGGAGTAACTGACTGACTGACATATAAACGCACAGCCGAAATTATTGGGACTAGAAGCGTGTTTTGCATAAAGTTTCCTTTTACGACGGAAGCGAGCATTAAGAGAAGATTTTCCAACATTCATCCCCTAAGGGGATGATATGGGGGTCCAAAGTTCGTATGGAGAAACCTATTTTCACGCAGGCGAAGCCTCTGGCAGAAGCTAGTGAGTAATAAATTCGTTAAACCTAAACTAACTTAACACATACACATTAAAACCGTCCCCGCCCGTGTCCCGCCAACTTCATAGCTTGAAGGTATTACACTTATTTTCACGCTTTTTATCTGTAACAAGGTCAGCACGGCTCAAGTAGCATGTTACACAATAACAAACGGACGTAAAACCGACCATTATCATAAGCTGCTGCCGGTGGGTAGACGAGGCTTCGGGTTCTGGAGACTTGGCGAAACTGATTGGAAAATCTGCAAGTTGTTGGTTTGTGATTGGTGGGTTTAACTGGCAATAAATACCTGGAGTCTTAGGCTAAGAACTCACGGAGCGATTTTCGCCCGCGACCGCCGCGGTCGTGGAACTGCGGTTTTATTTCAAAACTCACGAGACCGGTTAAACGCAACCGCCGCGGTTGCGATCATCGCCCGCAGACCTGGCGGGCGATGACCGCAAGACGGGCGGTTGCAAAATAGTGTTCGATTTCTGTACCTCCCGCCACCCGCCGGCCACCGCGGTCGCCCGCCGCCGACCGACCGCAGAGCGCGCGGGCGCCACCCGCCGAGGCTGCGGGTAACCGCGGCCCGCGCGATTCTACTAGTTGCCCGCCGGTACAGCGGGAGCCGCATACAACCGCGTACACCGCGGGCGTAAAAGGCGTCGTGAGTTGTGCTTTAATTTTTTACATATGTATCTAAATTACTACAGAAGCTGCGGGCCCGCAACCGCGGCGGCCGCGGGCGAAAATCGCTCCGTGAGTTCTTAGCCTTACTATGACGTGTTAAAGTGACAGTCGTGTTAAAGTTATAAAACGTAGTGTAGGTCGACAAATAGATCGCGTTAAGAACTCTTGGACATGTTTCTGTCCTGCTATTAAATAAAAGCTCCTCTTTTTCCAGATATTTTTTTATTTAATTTGTTGTTGTATTTTTTTTGTTTTATATTATTAAGATCTCGGCTACATTCATTTCAATAGGTAATGTAGAAGCCTTGTCAACTGTCAACCAATCTTACTAACTGCCATTTTGCGTCAATATAACTTTTTTCATGAAGTTTAAGATACTGCAAATCCTACTACACATAATAGTAATACACATAATTCATCTGAGTTAAATATCTGGTTTTAACATTTTACAATAAATTAATATTCTCTGTCTTAAAAACCCTCCTGACAAAGAAGCTGCTAGTCAATTATACGTCGATTGGCTCCACATTCTAAAATGTCTCTAAAATTTTCTTCAAGTTTTTAAGAGGAATCGAACTTCGTACCGATAAAGTCCACACGTCCACCCCCTAATAACATCCACACAACCACCACTTAAGCGCAACGTGATTCAAAATTAAAGTTACTGATGTTATCAGACATTTCCATGACTTTCCTTTCGTTCCATTCTTTAATGGAAATGACCTAGTTTGGACATTATTACATTTTAAAACGTTTTATTGTTTGTTTTTGATTTTAAGAAATCTCATGAAAATTTTGATTGATTTTTTCATGAAGTACCGTGTTACCCCAGTTAATGGGTTGTGGAGGTCTGGTAGGCAGCCGCTCCTCGTAAAATACTGGTATTCAGCTAAATCCGGCTTGACTGGAAGCCAACCCCAATATAGTTGGGAAAAGGAAATGATTTTCGGCCTAATTGAACTCTAAAAAGAATTAATAGATAAACACAATGAAAAGGGCTATGATCGGAGTTTCCTTGCGTGATCACATCAGACATCAAGATATCCGCCAGAAAACCTACGATTACTGATATAACGAGATTCCCGTGAGGGTTCCCTACATTCAGCTCATAGTATTCCACTCGACAAAATCGTAGGGTCCCAAAAGGGCCGAAGCCTTCTGGAGCCAGGGTTGTCTTCTGGAAGGGAGACTAGTGGTCCTGGAATGCTAGGTAAAGATGGAACATAGGAGTGGATTTCAGTGAGTAAAAGATTTTAAAACGCCCTCCTGCTCCGCCCTAGATATGGAGGAGGCATTGGATGATATACCGCTTAAAAAAAAAGAAGTGTGCCATGTTCTGGATTAGGGCCTAGGATTAGATTAAGTTTACTAACTAGATCCCCTGAATATGTTCTCTTAGAATAATTTCCGAATTTCACGCGAGCGAAGTCGTTGGCAGAAAGTAGTATCATAAAGTAATATTTGACAAACTCGTTTTCCTATTTCTAAAGAAATTGGTTAACAGAATCCTTTCGATAGTGTATTGTGTTGTGACATTTAAAAACACGACCTTTTTTATGAGTAAAGGCGTTTCCACACCGAGCGTAGCTCGCGGCGTAGCCATCTCGTAGCGGCCTCGTAGCGGGGCCTACGCGGGGCTACGAAGAAATTTCATTTAAGTTTTTTCTTTACAACCTGTTTTTTGTCATAGTTCCTGGTTTATTTTAAATCTAGTTTTCTTGTTCTTTTAGACTTTTTCAGCTGGATTCGGGCTGAATTTTAGATTTTAAAGCTCGGGATAACGAAGTGACGTCATAATTTTGAAAGCTACTTTAATTTTTGTAAAAAAATACGGTAACAGATGGGCATTATTAACAAAATTGTACGTTATTTACAAAATAGATATCTATATCTATTTTTATTGTCATTAAAATAACCACTTTTAACCACGTGTAGACAAGCGATGTTCTAATAAGATACCACTACACTTACTTTTAATTTTTTCCATTTAAAGGAAACGCTATTAAAAAATTCTTGCTATGAAGTTTCGTGATATTGGCACAAATTCCTACTATCCTAGTATCTTGTTATGGGTTAGTATCTCGCGTGATAAATTGGCGCGCGCCGCACAAGGGGCGTGTGTCTGTTTACGTCATAGTCCGAAACGAACGCGCTGCACCAAATACCGACTGGAAACTACGGAAAAAAGTAAGATGTATGTTTCTGCACAGTGCAGTCTTTTTTTCATATAAAGTTTGTTTTGTAGAGAATGCCTTGTTGTATTAGCAATCGGTGAAATAAATATTATTTTTTTTAACAAATAAAACTAAAAATATGGTAGGTTCTACAGTCTTTGGTAAAGATGTTTCAAAATATAGATAGAACACCATGATCTTTTTTAAATATTTAAAACAAAATAGGAACAAAACTGTTTTATAATATTGCTATTTTATGAGTTCAATGGCGGTCTTATCGATCACATCTATATTGAATTTCAAAGACAACCTTTGATTATTAACTTTTAGACATGCAACTAAGGTCTGAATTTTTGATAGTCACCGTTATAATATAAAGGTGAAAAATTGACTGTGTGTGTTTTTATTACTCCTTCACACTTGAACAGCCGAACGAATTTGAGTAAAGTTTGGGATTGGCACACAGGTCGACATTGCCCTGGAATAGCACATAAGATACTTATTATCCAGGGAATATGTTTCCTTGAGAAAATGTTCTACTCCCACGCGGGCGGACCATTATAAGCATTAACATAATCAGCCTTTTAATGTTCCCACAGCTGGGACTCAGGCCTTCTCTCTAGGAGAAGGAATGGGCCACATCCACTATGTAATCAATCACATATCTTCGAATGTTTTAATTCATGCTTAAGCCGGTTTCCTCACGATGTTTTCCTTCACCTTTTTGAGAGCAGTGGTGATGAAGTAAATTAGTCAGAAGCCAATAAAACCTGACTCCAGTCTTGCCATGAAGTACCGTGTTGCCCCAGTTAATGGCAGCCGCTCCTCGTAGAATACTGGTATTCAGCTAAATCCGGTTTAACTGGAAGCCGACCCCAATATAAGTAGATGGGAAATGGCTAGGCAGATGATGACTTTGTGTTATACTAAAACTATTAAGATATAATATTTATTAGTTAAGATGTTACATATAGTCGTAGTATTACACTCAATGTATATAAATAAGTCTGTCGTTACAATAATGTGTTTCAACCTTGAACCTTTTGTTCGAACAATACCCCTATTGGTACCCTCCCTAACTGCTAAATATTTTACGACGCGACGGTGATCGTTACTGATGCACCTTCCATCGGTATTGCATGTCGGTTACGAGCGATTGACATCGCTACAGTGGCGATATTACGATCACTTGAGACACTGCCTTACTTTTTTTGAGTAGGCTACCATCCAGTGACTACTCACGCTGTAAGAGCGGGAGTACGTGGCAGACTTTTACTGACTAAATCCCTCTTCTATGTTCCTTCTTGACCATTATATAAGTGCTTATACGCTTTCAAGATATCTGATGACAAGTAGTTAGACCCGCCGTACCGGAAGACGCAGCGTTGGAAGGCCTCTCACAAGGTGGACCGACGACCTGGCGAGGGTCACGGGAATCCGATGGATACGAGACGCACAGGACCGGTCGTTGTGGCGACGCTTGGGGGAGGCCTATGTCCAGCAGTGGACGTCTTTCGACTGAGATGATGATGATGAAGTAGTTAGACCGGTTCGGTTCGGTATGTCTTTGCCTTTAATTCTAGGACGCCGAGGTTACTACGAGGTGGTTTGGGACTACCCATGGTCCCAGTAGGTTTTCTTTCCAGCCGGACCCCGGATTTAATTGACATCTCTTTGAGGCCCGCGTGGTATACTACGCACTGTCGACGACATCGCATTCCTACCACTCTCACCAGGTCATCGGTCCGTCTTAAAGGAGGTCTTCCAACGCAGTGTTTTCCGGTACGAGGTCCGACGACTTGGCGAGGGTCGCAGGAAAACCGATGGATGCGAGACGCACAGGACCGGTCGCTGTGGCGCCGCTTGGGGGAGGCCTATGTCCAGCCGTGGACGTCTTTCGGCTGAGATGATGATGATGACGAGGTCACTACTTCAGAACCTTTCGTCCCCATCGACCAACTGTTCTGCGAGCAACCTGCTCAATGCCACGTAAGTATGGTGATTCTTGCTATATCGGCGGCCTTGGTCCTTCGGACATCTTCATTCCTGATGCAATCATTCAGGGAAACTCGCTCCATGCAGAGTAGTGGTATTCAGCTGTACCTGGATAGATAGGATTCCGATCATAGTTTGGATAAGGTGAAGGGAGACATGAGTTGATGTACTGCCTACCCTGTATCGTGAGTTATAACTTGAGGCAGTGCCTACCCCGCAAGGAAACTAACTTCCTACCCAAAACGGAACCAATCCGAATTCAATTTAAAAAAATGACGTCGAAAAAAAAAACAATATAATTTTTTTTTTATTCAAAAACCTACAGCCTTCACAGGGTGGTTTAAAAATCGAATCAGTCCCCCGTCCTTGAGGGGAGAAACGCGTTGCCGTCAACATATAAATCATATTTCTGGAGAATTTTTAAAAGTCCTATTGCTTTCGCGTATTTGCCATGTACTCCCCCCGGGTGGTGGGTGTGTGTACTTACTCCCTCGTTTCCTAGTTCTGGCTGTTATACAGGGTGCTTCAAACTTTGCTTTGTTGCTTAGTGATTTGTGAGGAGATAGCGCTGTTGCTATGTTGTGTTTGATGTCAGGTTTTTGATTGTGTAGTTCTGTTCTGAGCTGGTTAAGTTATACTGTGAACTATGTAAAGCTGATTTTTTTAGGTTGAAAAATCTTATGATTCTTTTTATATGGAGTCGTAACTTAAATATTTGATTTTAACAGCAAACAGTATATTAGAATCAAGATGCTCAGTATTCACGCCTAATCAATTTTTGTGAAAGTTCAATTAAAAAAAAATGCAAGAAATTTTTTCAACAAAAACTACACACGTTTCCCATACCAATTGGCTACAAACTTCGATCCCTAACAACTTAGTAAAAACCCAGTCTAGCTCACCGCACAACGTGACAGCAAAAGCAATAAATAACAATTAATTAAAATAAAAATAGGTTTGTAGAAAACAACGGCCTGTATATCCGTAAGGCGCCGGGAGGGAAAGAGGCCGGGCGCTCGCGAACTCACTGTTGTATATGGAGGGAAAACAGATAAATACCACCAATGTTTTGTTTTAGGGAAGGAGGAAGTGAGGGATAATAGTGCTAGTTTATTCTATTCTATTCTAGGGATTCTAGAGTTGTTTAGAAAGAAAAGCAATGGTTTCGTGTAGGAAAATATTTAGTTTAAAACTATATGTTATTATTATTATTCATTTATTTAAATTGAGATCTTTTTACATAGCAGGAGTAGGATGGCAGTAGACCGAAAATATACAGAACTATTCCAATTAATTCATGAATCCCCGACTGGTCCTATGAGACCGCGCTGTTATTGTTTTACTATTGTGTCTCGTTTTGCGGGTTTTGATAGGTTAAATCAAAATTATGGCAGACAAATTAAATTACATCACCAAATAAATTCTTCTAACAATTCTTGTCTTAGTTATTTAGGTGCATGGGAAATGTGTTATATAAACTGAAATTATGATAAAAAAGTCTACAAAATCAGTATTCAAAGACTTTTTATAGCCTATGAATAAAACTACATGTATCATTAAAAATACATTCTTGTAAAATAAAAATGCACTGCTCTATATTTTATTTTGCGTTTAAGTTCCCAATGCACTTACAAATCAAATAAAAACAACAAAAGCACATTACTATAACCCAAAACATTCTTAAATTTCAGCTCCAACGTCACACCAAAGATAAGATAAAATACGAAAAACAGAAATCTAAAAACAGGTAGGTTTCAGCCGTCAGCTGCCTAATCTGCAGCGTAGTTAAAAGATAACAGGAATCACGTATTAACACCACATTCACCCACAAAGATAACAGACAGAGCTTCTAAAACCTGAAGATAACGAGTTAGCCTCGTTTGGTTATTAAATGTTTTTTTTCTTAATTGGTGTTGGAGGAGCTCGTGGCTAAATAATAACAGCCGCACAGGTCGATCTTCAAGGTTAAGCAACGCTTGCCTAGGTTGGTCTGTGGATGGGTGACCATCTTAATATAACGAGTTTCCTCCGTGTCTCGGAAAGCACGTTAAGCCGTTGGTCCCGACTGTCATTTGTAGATCTTTGGCAGTCGTTACGGATAGTCAGAAGCCAGTAAATCTGACTCCAGTCTTGCCATGAAGTACCGTGTTACCCCAGTTAATGGGTTGTGGAGGTCTGGTAGGCAGCCGCTCCTCGTAAAATACTGGTATTCTGCTAAATCCGGCTTGACTGGAAGCCGACCCCAATATAGTTGGGAAAAGGCTAGGCAGACGGTGTTTGCGGGTGGGAACTCCGAGGTTAAGCAGAGCTTACCGAGGAAGAAATGAGGATGGTATTTTTTTTATTATATTAGTCATACATTACAGAATTTTATCTGTATATAATTATGTAAAAGCCCCAACACAAAACTTTGGACTCAAAACGCCAAATTTTGGACAGAGGTTTCTTTCGTGATGTATAACGGTACTAAAATGTCACCGGAAAATTGCAAACAATTGTCGCGAGAAATTGTTAACTATTTTTTCTGAATAAGACTGCAACCAAATTGATCATTGTGATGACACTGGTAATAGCTTGGAAATGACAAAGTGTGGCACCAAAAAGATGAATCTGAAAAAACAGTCATAAACGACTGTGTGGTCAACCATGGAGCACACTAGCCTAGAAGTAACGTATTCACTCTTGACTTTAAAGTTGCAGCTATCAAGAAAAACAGACTCCGCCAGGGAATTCCACTCCTTAGCTTTACGCATAATAAATAAAACACATCATAAAACAAAAAGGCAGATCAAACCGGAAACGATTGGATTTTCATCTGCGAGTCTTACATATACTGTGCCCAGCACACATGTGGTGGGGCACAAGGAAGAAGAAAGCGGGCGAAGAAAAAATGAGGGAGACGAAAAACTAGAGCGGGACGGAAAAGTGGGCGAAAAACGAAAAATTTCGCCCCCCTCACCCCGCGGCGCCCGCCCGCTACCCCCGCGCGCCCCCTGCCACACGCACACATGCGTGCCTGTAGCGCGACGCGGTAGTCTTGGTCCTTTACACTTTCACTAGCACTTTTTCTTTCTTTTAGGAAATGGAAAGTGTTCTGTTTTCTGTGTTTGTGCGATTATTTTCACAAGGATGTGGTTTGAAGTGTTTTTTGCAATAATAGTGTGTAAATTTGAAACAACAGTAATAACTTTTAAAAAGTTTTATGTGTAGTTTCTTAAAGAAATTAAGTATTATTTTTTAGTACTTTTCAGTTGCTATTTGTAGTTTTTAGCAACTAAAGAAAAGCTGTTCGATGTCATTTTTATGTAATGTTTGTTTTTGCAACATAATTATTTAGTTTTAAATAACTTTTTGCCAATATCTTTAACGTAAACAGTAGTAGTATACAGTTTAAGAATAATTTCACGAAACAGTTTATATTAACACAACTAATTCAAAATTCCACATTTGCTCAATAAAACTTATAATTATTGGTTTATAAGTTCAAGGTTCAAATAAATAATTTATAAATGATATTTAAGAATCATCTATTATTATCTTTTGTAATAAAAGGAAATATTTCTTAATTATTATCAGCTAAGTAATTTATTTCTAGTAGAAAAGCAAACGCTTAATTGCTACAAGCAGTAAATCTTGAGTCGTAAGTCTTAAAGATCAAATTAGCTCGCGCGTTCTTCAAGCATTTTTCTCTATATTTCCCGAAGCGCGCGATTTTTCCGGCCGGAGAAAGTATCAAGACTCTCTCCCGCAGGAGGCTATTGTAGCATGTTTTTATACCCAAAAATTTTAAGTCAGTAGGCGCTCGCACTCAGAGCCGCTAGTACGTTTATATTATTATTAATATATATTTATATTTCGTTTTAATTTACAAGTTTTCCATCGTTCATAATTTTAATATTTTTATACCGTTTTATACAATAATAAAGTGTTTATAGATAGGCGTAATTACAACGTAAACATAAAGTTACTACACCAAAAAGGAGTTGAGGCGCAAAATTTAACGGAGGGAGTTTTTCGAGTATTAGGCGGTTTAAGTTCGACCAAGTTTCGGCCGGCCGGAGTTTGACAGTTCGCCGATTGGAAAATTTAAAAAAAAATTGACGTTTTGAAATAAAACATGGCGGCCTGTGTGTTTGTCAGCGTGCTCTCCGGGTTCATCGACCTCGCTGGGCAGCACTAGCGATGCTCAACTTTCATAACATTTGACGGCTGCTGTATCCGTGAGTACTTTTTTTTTTCATGAAATCAATCGCGTTCAGAATTATTGATGTGCGATATATTACATAAGGGCGCGTTCATAATGTCGCATGAATATTGTAGCAGTTAATATGATAGGTTTGTTCGGCACGGCTTGCTCGCCACGCACACACCGGATTGTTTTTATCGTGGTAGTAAATTAGAGGGGCTGCGATAGTGGCCGATATTCACTGACTAGTGTTGGTATTGATTTTTTTCCCTCATTCTGTTAAATTTCATTTATTGGGGGAGACGCCGGACACGCCGTGATGACGTGTGCGAATGCCCGCGATAGCCATTGTGGACCGTTGCTAAGAAATTGAACTTTACGAACGGCGGGTAGTCCGAACTTTTCGTTTGGTTTGCATTCGTTTGCGTCGTGAGTATTGAGTCGTTGTGGTTTGTTTCGGAAATGCAGCGATGTGTGACGAACCCGGAAGTTGCGTCGATCTTGATTTTATTTTGTAGCGAGGGTAGTTTTGAATTTGTAGTCGATCTAATTGTTGGGCGCCATTTCCGGGTTGCGCTTTATTTGTGTTTTTACTCAAAATTGCTTATTTTAATAATGAATGGCTGCTCGAACGATAATTTACTATTGCCCCAATGGTTTTGAAGGGTAAGTAGAGATATAGCGATACTCCGTCTACTCATAATTGTTTTGTAATTGGTATCGATTGACCATTTCACGATTGACGTCATCATTGACATTTTACTACGATAGCCTTTTATTTGCATATTTATAGTTTTCGCTCTATATAATACATATGGCATTCAGAATGATCATAAATTCATAGAATCGTGTAGACAATGGTCCCGGGTTCGAATTCTTGTTTTTAAATTATACAGGTTTACTTCTAGGTGGTGAATATTATTGAATTATTTATTTATGTATAAGTATAGCTTCATCATATACCTGGAGCGAATATTCAGTTTTGTTTTTTGATAGCTGCAGAAGAACGGAGACTAATATTTTACCGAAGACCTACAGTGCAAACAAAAATTACCATTTGATATATTTTTGAATTAAGTTATCCAAAATAAATACTCGAAAAAACCTCTTTTATATTTGTAGTCTTTGTTAAGCACCACCAAGACTTAAACAACAATCGCGTATTAAAAAGTATAAAAAAAACTTTTTACAAAACATACAAAATTCTTTGGTTTCGTGATTTATTTCCTCATTTTTTTAAATGAATAAACTAGTGCTAGACTGCAATCTCATCTGATGGTAAGCAGTGATGCAGTCGTTGATGGTGAGGCGCACTAGTTTATTAAGAGCCTATTCACACTAGCCTTGAAGACCAAAAAACACAAATTATAATCAGATGGGAAGACCGCAGCAGGCAAATTATTCAACTCTGACTTTCGAAATAAAAGTTATTTGTTTTGTTTGAAAAATTGATATATAAAACAAAAACTTACTTTTAACTTAATTTTATACTTTTTCTGTCTTATATTTTAGGAATTCCTTCCATCCTCATGAATTTCATCACCAAACTGGATTTTGATAGAAATGGGACCAATTCGAAAGTACTTTATATATGTTTTTCAAATAAAAAGCAATCCTATGGCCCTTCCGGAATACCAGAAATGCATATTTTTTTTTAACTGTTGCAACTTTGTGCAAACTCAAAAGCATTTATTTCAAAAAAACCAATACAGGCACTTTTGAAAGGTCAAGAGGTCAGTCTGTCAGAAAAAATGATGCTAATTGCACATTCCAAAGCGTAGATCTCTATGGAGAAGAATGAGCAAGAAACTCCATGGACACACTTTTCAATCATGTTACGTACTTATTACAAATATCTCGGTTACACGTTTTCTGTCGCTACCTTGTGAAAAAATTAAAATAAAGTTAGTATTAGCATTATCAGCCTTATAATGTTCCCACTGCTGGGACTAAGGCCTACTCTCTTGGAGAGGGAATGGGCCATAATCCACCACGCGGGCCCATTGCGGATTGGTGGATGTCACATGTCTTCGAATTTTTGGTTCTAGGACATGCCGGTTTCCTCACGATGTTTTCCTTCACCGTTTTGAGAGCAGTGGTTATGAAATCAATTACACAAAGTAATGCGCCTGACCGGGTTTGAACCCGCGACCTACAACTTGCAAGTCGGGGCAGGCAGTTACCACTGGGCCACCATAGCTCTGAAAATAAAGTTACGAATTAAAAAATATTTAAAAAAAACTGAAATTTAAGCATCGCAAAGTTTTTTATAATGTTGTTGTATCTTTATTTTAAGTTATTGGAAAGTGATTAGTTAACACTTCTATTAGGCGTCCGTACCCCAAGGGCAAAAACGGAACAATATAGCTAACTTCACTGTCCGTTCGTCTGTCACCACGAGTTCATGAGTTGTGAGAGCTAGATAGTTGAAATTTTCACAGAAGATGTATTTCTGTAACTGCTTTATCAACAAAAGCTAAAAACAGAATAAAATAAATGTTTAAGTGCCATACAGTTACATGATTTTTTTGCTGTATTTTGCTACGGACTGTATGGAACCCTGTATGCGCGAGCCCGACTCGCACTTGACCGGTCTATTATTCTGTTGTTTATCCTGTACGAGTCTCCAATGAATGTTTTTTCTTTCTTTCTTTTAAATCGTTTTAACTGATGGACATAAAAAATGGCTGAACAGATTTCGATAAGTTTTGGAACATTGGAAGGCCTGGAGAAGACTATTACTATTATCAATACAAAATCAGTACGTAAAGCAACACTAATTTACTAACTCAATTATTTTTACTAGTATAAAAAAAACCGGGCAAGTGCGAGTCGGACTCGCACACTGAGGGTTCCGTACCAATTTATCAAGATGAAAACAGTTCAATTCTCGAATCGAGTCTTAAAGATTTTACAAAAAAGAAAATCTTGTAATGTAACTAAAAATTTTAGGTTTTCGGAATTTTTCCTTTATGTGTGCTATAAAACGTTGCTTCATGCCAAATTTCAAGATTCTACGTCGACTGGAAGTACCCTTTAGGTTTTGATTCCCTTGCGAGTACTTGCGAGTTTCAAAATATGCAGCTTAAATTGCTGTTTCTTTTGATTGCGTTGACATAGAAGTTTGATTTTGTTACAGCTTAAAGGTATTATAGACCTGAGTATTTGGTATGAATTTCAATTTAATACCTCTACGCGTTTATGAGGAAATGGGTAGTAAGTTTAAAATGATTAAAAAAATATATATTATGTGATGTAACTAAAAATTTATGGTTTTCGTAATTTTTCCTTTATCTATGCTATAAGACGTTACTTCGTACCAAATTTCAAGATTCTGAGTTCACGGGAAGCACCCTGTAGGTTTTGATTCCCTTGCAAGTGTCGAAAATTTGCGGCATAAACGGCTGTATCTTTTGATTGCGTTGGCTTAGAAGTTTGATTTTTTCACAGCTTCAAGGAACAGTAGACCTGAGTAATTGATATAAATTTCAGCTTCATACCTCCACGCGTTCCTGAGAAAAAGGGTCTTGACAGACGGACGGACAGACGGACAACAAAGTGATCCTATAAGGGTTCCGTTTTTTCCTTTTGAGGTACGGAACCCTAAAAATAGTTTGATATTACAAACAGACACGTCAACTTTTTTTATATATACGTGTATAATAAACAAAATGGAAACAGACGCACCGAAAAGCTTCTTAGGTCTGTGGCCGGCAACGGTCCATAACGTGTCTAGACCCTTCCGTGCCTCAGTGAGCACGCTATGTCGAGTGTCCCGACAGTACTTGTCAATCGTTACGGGGAGTCAGAAGACGTTAAAATTTGCACCAACGAGTCAATCAAAGATATGATGCTAATTACACATTCCAAATACGTGGATCTCTATGGAGCAGAATGTGCAAGAAACCCGGAAAATAAGGGTACTTTTTAGGGTTCCGTACCTTAAAAGGAAAAACCGGAACCCCTTTGTTGTCCGTCTGTCTGTCTGTCTACCTGTCAAGACCCTTTATCTTGCGAACGCGTGAAGGTATCAAGTTGAAATTAAAACTATATACTCAAGTCCGCGGTTCTTTGAAACTGTGCAAAAATCAAACTTGTAAGTTGACGGAAAAAAAAGATACACCTGTTTATGTTGCAAAAAACGTACATTTCGACACTATTAAAGGAATCAAAATTCATAGGGTACCTACTTCCCGTTGACCTAGAATCTTTAAATTTGGCACGAAGCATGGTATTATAGAACAAATATAGGGACAAATCTGAAAACTGTAAGTTTTTAGTTATGTCACAAGAAAAAATATTGAAAAATCTTCAAGACTTGATTCAAGAATTGAGCAGTTTTCATAGGTTAGTTGTACGGAACCTTCAAGGCGCGAGTCCGACTCGCACTTGTTGGTTTTTTTAGGCAACAAACAAATCTGACTATCAGTTTATCAATGGAGTGCTTACCTTATAACCCAGTTACTGGGTTGCCAAGGTTGGACATTCAGTCACTCCATCTAATATTCGGTATTCAGCTGCATCCGGTTAGGCGTACCTCACATTGGCACAGAATTGAAGCGTCGTAACGCCTTAAATTTTTTGACTACAGCATATTTATTTTATTTTATTGTCTTTGGAAAACTTACAGCTAGGATATAGATAGTTGAAAAATATTGAAAACAGGCCAACTTCAAGTTTTCATATACAGTATTAGAGCAGAACAAGAGATAGTAGACAGATAAAAAGAAAGAAAAAAATGAAGACGCTCCGAGCAAGTATACAAAGTAAGGACTGTTATATAAATATTCTTCTCTATTCCTCATTATTAAGGTACAAAGTGCTAATATAGAGCAACACATCTACACTTGGTTACAGAGCGTCCTCCATAGGCAATACTACGCGAATTCAGTTGCAATGCGATCTAATGCGATGTACGCAAATTCAACGTGATGTGGTGTCTATGTTCAGAGTGAAAATATAAAACCAATTAAATACATCCGCATCGCTTCGCCCGTTGCTGCACCGCACACACGTGCGGTTGGCCAGGTAGGCTATTGCGTTATCACATTACCTTGCGTTGCTCACGCACAGTGACGCGTCGAGCATCATCTACGAATTCTATAGCATACTATAGTATATTCACGAATATTTAGAAGTCTCAGAACTGGTGAACCAGCTCTGTGATTCTGGTGCGCTAATGCGAGCGTCGTCGCACGTTTTAGTTTAAAATCAGGACGCCACGTGGTCGTACACATCTACTGTGTGTCAATGTGAGTTGAGCCTCAAGCGCTGGCCACACAGAAAAGACGTAAGACGTAGACGGGGAGCGGGCATTTGTCTCTACCGCGTCTCTTTCATACAAAATGTATAGAAGCGTCGCGACTCAAAACATACAGAACAGACAGGGCGCGGGCGCAACGCTGGTACATTTGCGCCTGCCCGCGCCCTGTCTGCGTCTTACGTCTTTTCTGTGTGGCCAGCGCTTTAGACAGCAAGTTGACCCCGACATAGTTGGGAAAAGGCAGGCGGTGATGATGTTTCAACTACGTGCATTAGACAAATATGGCCTTTCCTAGCTTTGTCAGCGGCTTTGCCCCATTTTGAAAGTAAAAGAAATATCGCAAGGGAGCATAATCTCGGCATAAAAAGTGCTATTCTAAGATATGATATACCCTTGTGCCACATTTCATCCAAATCCGTTGAGCCATTTGAACGTGAAGGTAAAAACACACATATGAATGTGTATGTGTGTGATGTGCCTATCAAGACCTTTAAAATAAACAAATATATGCCAACAAACATTCACGGGGATATTCCCTCAAGTAAAGGGGTAATGCATCCAGAAAAAATCCTTTGTGTTGCGAAAGCTCCCACATCAGCTAATAGCTACTAGTTTGTCTTCATGACCATCATCATTTCAGCCGAAGGTCAGGTCAGGTCAGGTTGTCGTCCATTGCTGGACACATCTCCCAAGCGTCGTCATAACGACCGCTCCCGTGTGTCTCCCCGACCCTCACCAGGTCATCAGTCTAACTTGTGTAGTGTGTCTTACCAAATAAAATTACAGTAACTATAACTAACTACTACTACTAAACTATAACTATATAATATTAGTGTGATTCTGTTCCTAAATATGTTTTCTAGCAGACCTGTCTTGTTTAGGTCAGTGCCCTGCAAGGCTGCAGTCGGCTGCATAAAGTTACATTGCATAATCAATCAATGACACACGTGTGCTCAAACCTGCCGCAATGCAATTAGTATGAGTGCCACAGACCTTGGAACACCGCAGACAGAGACTATAGACGCCTTTACGTGAAAAATATACATTATCATCATAATATCAGCCAAAGACGTCCACTGCTGGATAAAGGACAACAACGACTGGTTCTGAGCGTCTTGCAGCTACTGGATTTCTGCTATCAATGCTCACCAGGTCATCGGTCCATCTTGTAGGAGGTTTCCAACGCTGCATTTTCCGGTACGGGGTCGCCACTCTAGAACCTTTCGGCCCCAATGGCCATCTGTTCTGCCAGCAATGTGTGCCACTTAAGTTTGGCGATTCTAGGACTATATCGGTAACTTTGGTTCTCCTGCTAAAAATTTCATTTTTGATTCGACCAGGCAAGGAAACTTCAAGTATAAATAGCCCTTTCCAGTACCCTTTGGGTGGCTTTCATCCTTGAATTTTCATCCTTCCATTTTTAAAGACAGCTTTAAAATATTCGTTACTAACACAATACTATCTTCATCGTCATTTCAGCCGGAAAACGACCACTCCTGGACAACTCCAAGTGTCGTCATCTGAACGGATCCTTTGCGACTCCCAGTCTGCTTTAGACTATCAGGAATCACAGACTGCCACCACACCTCAACCACCACCTCCTCTTTGCTATTTGTATACCACTATTGGTTTGTACGGAAGGTGGCGACTGAGTCGGCTTGAAGCTCTATGGAAGCCAGTATACTTGATATGGATAGGGACAGGTTATTCCTCTCACTATTGCAAGTTCTCACCTGACAATCTTGACATACCTTTAGGATTCGTTCACATGATAGCTTTTTTTTAGGTGAAAAATCATTAGAATAACTTCTCCCACTTTTGAGTGGAGTGGGAGGGCGTGACAGATTTACTGACTAAAACTCACTCCGTTGCTTATTACGGTCTCGGGTTTTTCCTTTCAGGAGAGAAACCATGACCCCAGAGGCTTCGACCCTGCTGGGGCCCTACGGTTTTAGTGACATCTCTTTCAAGCGCGCTTGGTACATTAAGCGCCATCGAAGAATTGGGCTCTGTCCGGATGGTCACCAGACTGCCGGACGGCAAGCTACCCATTGCTCGCCGTCCTCAAGCCCGCAATTCACATGATAGCTGATTCTTTTTCAGTCTTAATTTCGGTTCAAAACAAGGCTTTATTTACCCGACTACCGGAGCAGGAAGAGGAAATTATTACCGTTTCAATTGTTTAGGACACAAAAGGCCAATGAAAAAACAACAATAATAGAAAGTACAAAGGTACTCCTTCGCTGTTAATTGTGGATCCAAGTTAGCTAAACCGTTTCTCTGGGACTCTTGACTTGGCGCTTTGCGACCACCAGGCAGGCGGGTATCCTGAATTTTTGCTGATGACTCAGTCAGGATCACATATTTAGCTAGGTACTTGATTTAAATAATAGGAAGGTATTTAGACTACCGGAAGTCCATTTATGCTGTTGACACTACATGCATGATTTAAATTGTAAATCCTTACAATTTAAATCCAGCATTGCAGAATTAGAGTTCTCCGCGCGATTAGAACATCATACAACAGTTACAAATCAACTATCGCGCAGTTACCCGGACCAGACACAACGCCCGTATGGTCAGAGGATTTTCCCTTTCCGCTTTGTATTGCCTCTAAAAGGTTTAAGCATTTATAGATAAATAATAAAAAATACCTACAAATAAATAAGTATGGTAATTGAGGCAGTATATGTAGTTTGTTTTCTACAAACGGACGAACGGTATTGCAGACGTCCAAATAATGGTCTCAATCGTCACTGCATCTGGTCTAATTCCCGCTACAATTGGGGCATTCGTAGAAACCTAAACGGATCTAGGAACAAGTGGCTATTGCAATATGCGTAATATTCACTCGTAATAGGGCTCTAGTAGGGTTGCCAATCATACTAATAAATCATCTTAATAAACTAGTGCGCCTCACCATCTACGATAGCATCACTGCTTACCATCAGGTGGGATCGCAGTCAACACTAGTTTATATAACTTAAAAAAATACTCAAACTCGCTATATAGTAGAGTGTACAAAGTATTGGACACATTTTTGCGCAAGCGCATTTTATAATCTGCGTATTAAGCAATTGATTATGATAAATCACATTAAATTAAAAAAAAGTCCTTTTCGTGTCACTTCAATAATCAGATGGGTGGAAAGACGAAAATAACGTTCAAAATTGCTTATACATGTAGTTTTCATCTAGGGATATAGACAGACAGAAAGTGCAAAAGAAAGAATTTCGAATTAAAATATCTATTAATAATGATAATATAATAATAATGCTTTATTTCTCTCAAAAAGGATACAGACATTGGTTCACGTCATATTATGTTATATCAAATAAAATATAATAAATATTGTCGAACTAATCCGCGAAAAACGATCGTATCCCGCAAAAAGTATAAAAGAAATCCCATTTTAATTATAAAACCCTATTCTACACTCCAAATATACTCAAAAAATTTGGTTGACTGTAAGAAAAGGTCGACAACCCTAGTCTCCAGTGAGGTGATGACACACAGCATGTATGTTCTAATACGAATTAATACATGTGTCGACCCAGCAAACAGTAGTGGGTCTGTAACAAACCTAGGCACGTGCAGACACACAGACAGACAACGGTGACTAAGTATTGCCGAAATCTTTCAGCGAAATAATGTCACTGTTTATTTTAGATCAAAGTTTATTGTAACTGAAAAAAACCCATTGATTAATATTAATAGTCTATTTATCAGATCATACAATCCACTATTACTAGTTTAATAACCTCGTGTTGTTTCTGAAAGCGGTTCATCATCTACCTAGCCTTTCCCCAACTATATTGGGGTCGGTTTCCAGTCAAGCCGGATTTAGCCGAATACCAGTATTTTACGAGAAGCGGCTGCCTACTAGACCTCCACAACAAATTAACTGGGGTAACACGGTACTTCATGGCAAGACTGGAGTCAGATTTACTGCCATCTGACTATCCGTAACGACTGCTAAAGATCTACAAATGACAGCCGGGACCTTCGGCTTAACGTGCTGTCCGAGGCACGGAGGAAACTCGGTATGTTAAGATGGTCACCCATCCATAGACCGACCTTGGTAAGCGTTGCTTAGCCTTGGAGATCGACCCGTGCGGCTGTTATCATCTAGCCACGAGCTCCTCCGATTTGTTTCTGAAAGCAGTTAACAACTATTATCTCTTTAGCCTTTTCCTATATAACTTGCGGTTGGCTTCCAGTCTAACCGGATGCGACATACCCGTTGCTTGTGTAGATCCCTCAGAAACTTGTTACTCCTCAATTTCTCTAGAATAAAAACTCATGGTGTGGTTAGTGTAGCTTTGTCTAATAAAGTAATTTCTATATAGCAAAAAAAAATATAAAGCAGATTGTATATTATAGATTATCTTGTACAAATAAACCAAAAAAATACGTATAAGATCTTCTGCTTAAAATGTTGCCCTACACTAAGAAAGCTGTCCCTGTATTGTAAAGTTTACAAGTATGTAGGTAAACTTACATATTATACAAGACAGACCCGGAACATTTTCGTTATAGGAGTAAATTCCTAGTGCGGGGCAAAGTTATTTTTATTTAAATACAGTTATTAAAATTGGCCTTTGGGCCTATAAAATAAGCAAGTCAGCGCCATTAGCCCAATAATTGCTTACGTCGTATTAATTTCAAAATATTTTCGTGTTATTTACGAATAAATACTCCATTGTATCCTCGTTGCATTGCTTGCCGAGGTTGGTCTGTGGATGGGTGACCATCTTAACATAACGATTTTGCTCTGTGCTTGGGAAAGCACGTAAAGCCGTAGGTCCCCGCTGTCATATGTAGATCTTTGGCAGTCTTTACTGATAGTCAGAAGCCAGTAAATCGGACTCCAGTCTTGCCATGAAATACCGTGTTACCCCAGTTAATGGGTTGTGGAGGTCTGGTAGGTAGCCGCTCCTCGTAAAATACTGGTATTCAGCTAAATCCGGCTTGACTGGAAACCGACCCCAATATAGTTGGGAAAAGGCTAGGCAGATGATGATCATTCTCGTTGCATTGCTTGTGGAACGGATGGACGGTGGGGTCAAAGGGTTTTATAGTGATGACCGCGTACCGGAGGACGCAGCCTGGGAAAGCCTCCCATAAGGTGGACCTTTGACTTCATAAAAGTCGCGGGAATGTGATGGATGCGAGACGCATAGGACCGTTTATTGTGATGACACTTGCGGGAGGCCTATTTCCAACAGTGGAGGTCCTTCGTCTGAAATGAAGACAATGATTTCATATCGTTTAATTCTTTATTTCCTATAGGTGACAGAAGAGCTTTTTTGAGACAGAGACTTTTTTTAAACGAGTCCTTCACCTTCTTTAATTCATGAATCCCCGACCGATTTCATGCGACCGCGCTGTTATTGTCTTACTATTGTGTCTCGTTTCGCGGGTATGTGATAGGTTAAAAAATGTCTACCTCACAGGCGCACTTGTACAATCCACCTGACAATGCATCCACATTAGCATAGCAAGGAGTCGTGATCACGATCGGCACTCCTTATGTGTTGCCATAATACGTCGGCTGGCCTTTTGAAGACACTGGCAACACTATAGAGGGCTAGTGATGCGCTCGACACCTCGATATGTGACTAATGTGTTCTGTGTTCCTGTTTACAAGTGGCTATCATCTATAGAATTCTGTAATGTCGTGCGTACTACCCGTGCGCAATGGCACCTGGCTCAAATGAATGACTTATAAAGAACTGAATGTAATTAACAAAAAAAAAACAAAGTTTTTTGAATATCAGCATTTTTCTTGCACTAAGTAGTTATTCTTAACTTTACTTTACGATGCTTTAAAGATTATACAAAGTATTTTTGAGTATTCAATGTAGCGTTTTCGAGGCAGGTGCTATGTTAACGCACTCGGGTGGTAAAACGTTTTTAACCTATTACATACCCACAAAACGAGACACAATAGTAAAACAATAACAGCGCGGTCTCATAGGACCGGTCGGGGATTCATGAACGGAGGTATGTAACCTCCTCCTCTTTGAAGTTTGGCTGTAATTTTTTTTAAATGTTTTTTCTCCGATTTCTAGCTCATACGAGTATGTAGACCGATTTTGAAGCAAGCTTGCCTAGAAGTAACCTATTCACTTTTGACTTAAAGACTCCTAGGTGGTAGCTATCAGGAAATACAGACTCCTGCAGAAAATTTTACTCCTTAGTTGTAGGAACACACAATTAATTCATGAATCCCCGACCGGTCTCATAGGACCGCACTGTTATTGTCTTACTATTGTGTCTCGTTTCGCGGGTATTGATAGGTTAATGTGTTCCAAAAATATTAATCATCATCAACATTTTGGGGATCGCGATTCAAGTTCTCTCGAGATATCTGCCTAATTGTTATCTTTGGCGTAGGTGAAAGTTGAAACTTATCCTTTGCTTCTGGCTATAGCAAGTTTACAATAGTAGTTCCGTGCGAAGTATTGAGTAAGTGGGCACAGTCTAGGTATAGTTCATGTTCTAATTAGAGGTCGATGGTACCTGGCCTGCCCTTTGGCAGCAGTTCACCGGTAGACCTGTCTAGTGTCTGCTAGCTACATCCTGTTGGGCCACTTATCACTAGGTTGAGGTCATTGGAAGATGTCATTTGGCATATTTTAATTGGCATATTCAGCCATTTCAAGAAGAATTTTTGTAAGCGACCGGATATGTTTTTGCAGTAAATTACCAAAAACTATTTATTAAATAATTATGCACACAGAAGTACAGAGGCAGACTTAATGCCTTGGGCATTTTTTTTAATATAACATAAAGTAGTGCTTTACTGCAATCCTACCTGATAGTAAGCAGTGATGCAATCGTTGATGGTGAGGCGCACTAGTTTATTAAGAGCCTATTCACTCTATTCTTGAAGATACCCAATTTATAATCGGACGGGAATTTTGCAGCAGGCAAATTGTTCTAATCCTTCGACGTACGCGATATAAACGACGAGGCAAAGCGCTTCTCCAGACCGTGCAGGTTTCGACAACGTAAGGATGGATACTCGCCGTACGAACGTTTGTTTTGCATTTTCTACCAGTCAACCTTTGGGAGATGCATAGAAAATTTGTGGAAGGTGTAATAAAAGAGAGAGAAGAGGCGAATAGAAATTACTACTAATTAACCATAAAAATAGTCACATAAAAATACACTCACACTCAATAAATATAATCATTTATTACTTTATCCATTCTCGTCACTTCACAAGTCCACACATCCATCTTAACATTCTCATATCCGCTACCAGTAACATCATAGGCTGATTAAACTTACGTAAAAATTGCGTAAAAACATGTTTTGGTTTATCATGCAAACCGTTATAAAAATAACCGACCAGCCAGGTATAACCACTACTTTATCAAATACACGAAGACGCTACAACGAGCAACGAATCCTTGAACTCAATGATAAACCGTTTACAAAATAACCCTCTAACTATAAAACGGTCAAGTCATTGTTTTACCTACGCTATGCTGATGATGACTATGAAACCATACTAAATCATCAATGACGACGTTGTGACGACAGACTATACAACTGGTTGGCTATGGTCTAGTGATGTACGTCATCGCTGTAACGTATCGATAAACATCAAAAGGTCAAAACCCGGACAAGATAGTTTTGGCAATCGTTTTGCTGTCGTCATCATGATGATGTTAGGAATAAGTAATAGTCACGGTATTTGAAAGGAAATTGATGTATTTAAGCACGGCAATTAGTTAATTACCTGTGACAGAAGATATAATTACTAGTTTTCGGTTTGATGTCTTCATTAAAACGACGACTTCCGAAATAAAAGGATTTTGTTTTTCACTTTTCAATTGTTTATGTCGAGGTCGACTGTGGCGGAGGTGGTGTGACGATCTGATCATGTTCACGGGGAATACTTGGCCAGAGATCGCCCCAGACACAGAGGTTTTTTTTAAATAAAATGCGGCTTTCCTTTACTATCAATAAGCGTTTAGAAGGTTTCCTGGTACGCAAGTAAAAGAAGGAAGATAGGGGTGGGTTTTAGTTTGTAACCTACTCCTATGTTAGGAGTGAGTTTAAGTTTGTAAAAGTCTGACACGTCTACCCGCCTTAGAGCAGAAGTGATAGATGGTGTCCCACCTGAAAAAAACCTGTCTTATTTTTTATTATCTTGCTTTCTACAAAATTGTCCTTCTGCACATATTTTCTTATCGTTTGATCTAGCAGCGCGTGCTTGCGCTTGCGCAGGTCTCTCGTAGCGTAGCGATCTGGGTTTGTCCGTCTATTAATGGTGGCCCGTATTCATTCGCAACGTGCTTATTAATTAGATGCTTACGTTTTTAGCTCGTAAATAAATTATTCAATGTTCTGTGACGTAAAGGAGTCTGGTTTTAGATTTAATTGTTTGATTGTGTGCGTGGCTAAATTCTATTTTGGGTGACCGAACAGTTTTTTTTTATATCCTTTTTTTCTTAATTATAATACTTAATATTTGTATTATTTTAGAGTTAAGTTTAATCTTAACATGTACAATATGTCCGGGTTCGGACTGTACAAACTTTAAGGGGTGATGGTATACTCTATTTTATCACTAAAATTATTCCAAAAATACTTAAAAATAAGCAGTTATGTTTGTATTTGTGTTGACATTTTCGTAACGTCCAAGTATTTTTTTTTTCTAAAACTCTATAATTTATTGTCCAATTATCGTAAAAAAATGACGTAATGGAAATGGAAAAGTATTACAATCATTTAAATAACTCAAATATTTTCCATAAATACTTACTGTATCATTTTTGACTTTTCCCGCACTATGATACCTTTTGTCGTAGCATCCGGTTTCTGTTGATAGATAATATCAACCTATTTTAGGAAAAACATCGCAAGCGACAATTTGTGTTTTTCCGACCAACCCGCGCTGGGCCCGGGTGGTGGACCATACATTACGGCGCATACCTTCTCCTGAAGTGGAGGCCTGAGTCCCAGCAGTGGGAACATTATAAGGCTGATTATGCCATGAACTGCTGAGTACTGAATACTGGGATCACCAGTTTACTGGGGGTCGTTACAACCCGCCTTCTTCCGGATACTAAATTTTTTGCCGTCATCGCAACTAACTAATCTAAACTAATCTAAAACTAATCTAAAGTAATCGAAACTAGTGGTTACGAAAATCAACAGTTCATTACACCTATATTCTGGTACTCTGATCATCATTATCTGATAAAATTCAGTAATAAAATGGACCAATAAAAAATCTTGTACATCCGTGTTTTAAGAATATGTAAAGTCCCTGTATTATAATGCTCAAATGCTCTGGTGAAAGTATAATATCATGCGTGGTACAGCAGTTTTCGAGGTCACTTGTAAGAGACGACATAAAATGACATACTCAGCGGAGCGGACGGGGGGATTCCCCGGCCCGACCATAGATTAGAAAGTGGCTGTTATTATGTCTGTGGTTAGGTAATTTGGTTTGGTTTTTAATTGTTTTATTGATTTTAATCAAGGATCGATTAAAACAGAAATCGTAATAAAACAGAAATAGTCACGATTATTTCGATTTTATGAATATTTTAAGTCAAGTCAGTAAATTTGAAAAATCTTGGATTCTTGCACAGATCGAATGTTTGTATGGTGTACAGATAGGAATTTGTTAACGTATCCACGATACAGGAGTTATTTCTTCTATAGGGCAATATTTTTAAAAGATATAGGTAAATATAAAGGTTGCTAACATAAAATCACAATGGTACTCTACTTTTTTTAGTGGGTTTGATGTGAAAGAGGGTGGTGATGCGTTGAACGAGTGATCGCTCAAAACAAAAGGTCATCAACTGCTTAGCCTTTTTCCCAAATATGGTTTATTTTATTTTGAGGTGAGAAAATCCAATGACTTCTCCTGCTCTAGGTCAGAGTGGGAAGGCGTGTCAAACTTTTACTGACTAAAACCCACTCCTGATCCTGCTTTGCCTTCGTCCCAGGTTCCAGGTTCATTTTCACATAACTCATGGTTCCCAACTTGCTTGGGGTCGACTTCCAGTCTAACCGGATGCGGCTGAATACCTGAGTTTTCTATGGAGCGACTGCCTATCAGACCTCCACAACATAGTTATTGGGTAACACGATCGAGGCTTTACGTACTTTCCGAAGCATGTGGTGTAAGTACTACAATCACGCCGGCGAAGCCGTCGGCTGCAGTTCATACTGATTGAACTTCTTAATTTTAAGAAACTTGACTATAATTTTAGTTTCAATGAACTCATACACTGGCTAACCACGGAAGAAAATAAAATCACCAACCCTTATAAGTAATATTTTAGGGTTGGTATTAGATCACATAGGAGCCTCACAGAGACGTGTTAAAATATCAGGCGTGCACGCGAGAAAGAGGGAGCGAACTATACATTTTATATAGCTCTACTCCTTTAACAGTTCCGTTTAGGTCGTCAAAAGAATCGCGTTAAGAGCTCATGGTAGAGTCTCAGATAGCTAAATTAATCTGTCTGCCTATAAAATATTCTAGTTCCAAACCTTATGAACCAGTCCTAATAATAACTACGTACTAAGCCATTATGAATTAAATTAACTTGTATATAGAATGGCCAGTATATAGGCTGAAATATCCACCGGTTCAATGACCTGTGGCGACCCTCGTACATTCATTGTACACTCCCTAGGCTTAACTACTTACTTGTAGGACATTGTGGAACTGTCTGAAAGAGTAACTGTGGCCCTGGAATGGGTGGGTGGGTTTTAGTTTGTAAAAGTCTGATATCCCACCATTCACAGTTGGAGAGTGTGCGAAGGAATTGCATGAGCTGATTCCGCCATCTCCCTTTTACCATCGGACGAACCGTCGTACGGCGAGTATCCATCCTTACGTTGTCGAAACCTGCACGGTCCGGACTAAACACATTGCCTCGTCGTTTATACCGCGTACATCGAAGGACTGGAACAATTTGCCTGCTGCGGTTTTTCCGTCCGATTATAATTAGGGTGTCTACAAGACTAGAGTGAATAGGCTCTTAATAAATATATACTAATACCATCAGGTGGGATTGCAGTCAAGCACTGGTTTATGTTATATAAAAAAAGAAGCTATCTGATGATTTCACACCCTTATTAACATGCTAAATTTGATGTTTTTAAGGTACCGTAACCAAAGTGTAAAAACCGGTCATATGGCTGTATCTCATGTACCGTGACAACTAGACAGTTGATTTTTTTACAGATGATGTATTTTTGTTGCCACTACAACCATAAAAAAACTAAAAATATTACTTAAGTTCGGTTCCCATACAAAAAATGTGACCTTTTTGCCGTTTTTTGCTACAGTAGGCAAGCAATAAGATAAGAATTTTCAAAATTCACCCTCTAAGGGGATGAAACGTGGGTCCAAAGTTTGTTCGGAGAAGCCTTATTTTTACACGGGCGATACCGCTGTCAGAAGCTAGTATTTTCACATAGCAAAAGCAGTACTCCACAGCAAGAATTATTCTCATATCCAATGTACGAGTAACATACACAAAGCTAGATCCGTAACAAATAGCAATCTGTAGGTCAAACCAATATTTACCGGACTTTGGACTCGAACCTTTGACCCTTAGCACACCGGCCACTGCGCAGCCACACCTTCCGTTGTGTAACCGGACATTACGTACTGTTTCTTTGCCTACTCATCATACCTCGTAAAAACATGGCGCTGTTTACTATCAAGGTCGCCAGAAAACCGGTATAATTCACTACAATATCATAATAATCAGATGACTTGCTCCGACCAGCGGCTTCGTCCGCGTGTACGTTTGTACATTCAATTTTTTTTTAATTTAAACTTCATGTACAGTAGTGGTACATAGGCGGACTTAGGGCCTATTTCACCACCTATGATTAAGTTTCGAGTATCTTACTTGGCAGATAATTTCATACAAATTCTGTCAAATTTTTGAATTTATTCCGTGAGTAGTGCCTACTCGGACATTGTGAAACAGGCCCTTAATGTAACAAAGCATTGTCTAACAGTCAACCTTTGGGTTAAAAAAGACAACACTGTGGTAGGTCTGGTTGGCACAATAAATAAATAACAGATATTTCAAATATGTAATTATAACGGTTATTTTGACCCCGTTTCCTTCTCCTCCATCTTCTTAGGAGGTGAATTTTGGGAAATCCTCTCTTAGTCGCCTACGTCATAAAAGGAAACCCTATGCTTGGACGCTCCTACTCCCAATAGTTTCGGCTGTATGTTAATATGTAAGTTAGTCAGTTTCTCCTTTTATCTATATCTAGATCACCGTGAGAAGTCGAGATGTAGGCGTTTTGTGACGCCTACATCTCGACTTCTTGTGACACTTTAATTGTCACTAAGGCAATTACAGTCAATCGTAATCGCCAATGGCTTCCAGACTTTCTTTGAATGGAGAATTTTTTTGTTACCCGTTTTCCCCCAATAAATAAATAAAAATACTTTATTACCATTTTTATTATCGTACTTGTTTGACAACCATGGGCTCCTAGGTATATAGCACTGCATGCGCCTATTCCTAGGAACATTTTTGAAGGAGGAGCTTTCTTGATCATGATTAGTCTTATCTATACTAATATAATAAAGAGGTAA
Organism: Mythimna separata; assembly: GCA_030763345.1. Lineage (NCBI taxonomy): Eukaryota > Metazoa > Arthropoda > Insecta > Lepidoptera > Noctuidae > Mythimna > Mythimna separata. The sequence continues at coordinate 14,227,118 of CM061192.1, forward strand.
AGTTTGTTTTTTTGTTTGTATGAGGGTGGAAGTACTGGTCCGATAATCCGATTGCTAAAATGTTTACACCAATAGAAAGCTGCTGTATTCCTGAGTGACTTAGGCTATATTTTTTGTACGCGGGCGAAGCTGCGGGTTAAAGCTAGTATATAATATTCCCACTGCTGAGACTCCTGCCTCCTTTCTAGGACAGACAATGGAATCCACCACGCGAGTTCAGTACCGGTTAGTAGATAATGAAGACATTCCGCCATCGTCGATTCGTCGTCCCGCCATATCCTTCGTGGTCAGTCGCGGTCTCGTGTCGTTGTATCTAGGCGCCAAACCTGTGTTTTATGGGCCCAAAACATTTTTTTTTAAGAATAAAAAGGACCATTAAAAAACAAATGACAACAGTTAAAGCGCGTACTGGTTCAACACCAAGCCTTTTTGTCCTCAAGGCCGTCCTTTACAGTAATAGATACCATTTATTCGATCTTAACCAACCAGAGACAAGGAAGACGATTACACGTGTTTTCCTTAATTCAACCAAGTTCCAAAAATATCAGCTTTCCTCTTAACTTTATTTTTAGCTAGATTTAATTAATGAATGAACTTACCTTTAAGTCTTCTCCAATTTATTTGCGTCACAGCGGTAGAGGAAAAAACAAGTATTGCTTTATATGACGTGTGTTATAGTATGTTGCCGTAATGCCGAGGTATGTTGCCTAATGTCGGGCGCAGAGGACCGGTGGAACGGGTGTCTATGAAATGTCAGAACCTTACATAGTGGGTTGTGACGTCTAGCAAACGGATTTTGATTTTGTAACCTTAATTTTTTTTTGTATACGCTTTTGAGTAATGGCCATTAATATAAAAATACATGATATGAAAATTCATGGCGAAAAAAATTGTAACTATATGAAGTAGTGGTCAAAGAATTAGCAATGAGTATTGAGGCATTGAGCTCAATTTTCAAAAAATATTCATCCGTATTTGCTGCTTCTGAAAGGAAATCCCAGGGTCCTGAAACGCAAGGCACAAAAGGAATATACGAGTAGGTTTTAGTCAGTAAAAATCTGTCACGCCCTGAGAAGTGATGGGATGATTTTATCACCTTAAATAAAATCTTTATATGTTAAAGATTCTGAATTGAAATACTCTATAGCAAATAGCATTGCATTGGATGAAACAACTAGCTTCAAAACCATGTTCACGTTGACGATAGACAGGTCGGGAAGGACCCTATATAATAACAATGAGTTTTCTCCCAGCAAAAGTTACAACAATCACGAGTTTTACATAAAAATCCCCATCATCATCATCGCATATTACTCAGTACCATATACTATGATGCCATATATTATTCATACATAACAATAATTATGTACGTGTTCAAACGCACCTACACACACCCACATCGCGAACTTTCCCTGGGTTTTTTTTAAAGGCGACTCAACGCTAGGTGGCAGGTGGATACACACTAGTGCGGTAATATGTTACCTGCCCGTCTTTACAGACGACTCATTGATGAAGAAGCTACTAATGACCGGACAAGTTGGTGCAGCCTTTATGTATCTAACTTGGTATTTATAAAAGCTATGACTCCTAGGTGCGACGAATTAGACAGATTCCGCCAGAACTGGCAAGAGTAAACGCGGGCCCGCGAAAGATGGAAGGACTAGAGGGAGGTTTTTGCCACTCCTCGTAAAATACTGGTATTTAGCTAAATCCGGCTTGACTGGAAGCCGACCCCAATATAGTTGGGAAAAGAGCTAGGCACATGACATGAACAGTTTTAATGCAAATTTCATCAACTTTCTTTGAAGCTATAGTTTACTATTGGGAAAAGGAATGTAAGTAGATCAATGATAGCGAGGGCTGATAATGTCATTCAGGTAATAGGAAACGAATATAAATCATTCAGGCAAAGACAGAGTTGTTATAGAAAATGGAGGAGGCAGTTATCGACACAGGGGTCCATAAGAACTAGTAGTTGATTGTGATTACATCTGATGGTAAATAAAACTAGTTTGTTAAGAGCCTATTCAGTCTGGCCTTGAAGATACATAAATTATAATCGGACAGGAAGACCGCCGATTACCAAAGAGTATATATACCTATTATTACTAACATAAGTTAAGCAAACTTACCAACAAATTACTAAAAACATTTGAAATGTGAGCATAGAAATAGAATTATGGAATAAATGACTTATTTATTTATTTAAATAAAAAAAAAAACAACAAAAAACAAACATATAAAAGTATGCCAATAAAGTCATCAAATTAAAACTATAAAACAGAATACCTACTCTAGTTACACTCATAGTATTTGTTCTCGTAAACACCATGAATCAGCTTCTCGTACAAATAAGCTGGAGGACATTTTCATTCATTCATCAACACATTACTCATGCCTCTCCCGGTGACTAGTGAAGTAGTGACCCACAGTTACTGGAACACATTGATATTCTTATTAGAATTTGAGACCACAGGCCAGACCGTTTAGTGTAATCAACGCCAAATATAATTATTACGTCTTCGTCTGTGGTATCGGCGCTAACATTTATAGGACAACTCTAGAGTCTAGACTGAGGTAAAGATATTAGTTATTCAGTACGGAGTGACGGGGTTACATACCGGGAAATGCAGAGTTGGAAGGCCTCACACAAGGTGGACTGATGACCTGGAGAAAGTCGCGGCAATCCGATAGATGTAAGACGCATAGGACCGGTCGTTTTGGTAAAACTTGGAGGAGGCCTGTGTGCAATAGTGGACGTCTTTCGGCTAAAATAACGATGATGAAGGCCAGGGCTGACTGTCCACTGTTTACTGCTGACTCCTCCTCTTGGTGGAGCTGGAGATGTATCGGGAAGTTCTGGTCGGAAGATCCTCCCTTTTCAACGAAAGTTTACGGGGTTTCACACACTGTTCCGCATACCTTTAAAGCAGATTCCCGCATCCTCTAACACCTCATCTCTTTAAACGTGCTAGTTTAAATATATACATACAATTTACAGTTTTAAATATCGGTATCATCATTATTGACTTACTGTCCTTATTTCTTACTGCAAGGTTTACCACAGCTTTCTTTGACCTTTTTAGTTATTCTAGGTAACCTTTTTAACTTTACGTTTCAAGTTAAAGAGTCTATTAACTGTGTTTCCCCGTGGCCTTTAAACTGGTGTTCAATAATGCAATGGTGGCTGACACTGACAAGCCATGGTGGTAGGACTTCCCCATGCATTGGTGCCCTTTTAGAAACACTTCGGTTAATTCTGGTTAACCAGTAACCGGTAATTTCTAGTGAAGCTAGAAAGTAGCATGAATTGTTTATGGTGCGTGTTAAGTAAAAACTTTTTACAAAAATAAACCAGAAACAGAAGTCGTTAACTTTTGTTTTTCTGGTTTTGTTTCCTCGTTATTTTCGAAATTAAAGTTATTTTATACTTTTTAGTATTTTTGTTTTTGCATTAAAGTCAATGTGACGTAGACAGTCCCTAGACAGTTTGGAGCATTTATGCGCGAATACAATAAACGTATTAAATCCGATTTTTTATTTGAAGAACTTTTCTTCCTAATTAGAATTAATTTATTTTTCAGCAATAAATTGTCCATCTACATGCAAATAAAAGTTAGGATATAAAACTTCATATCAAAATAACAATTAAGAATTAACTAAATTATTATTGAGACAGGAGAGAAGTAGAGTAATAAATAATGCAAAGGCAGATAACCTTGAGGCCTCGACCTCAAACACGGCACGTTTCAGGGAGTTTGAAAATACAGTCAAGTTATTGTTCTCTAGCTAAAAAGTTGACATCACAATAATCAACATCACCATTACCATCTTTTCATTCAAAAGACATCCACTGCTGGAGATAAACCTCTCCCAAGTGCCGCCACAATGAGCGGTCATGTGTGTCTCGCATCTATCGGATTGCCGCAGCTATCTTTAGGTCGTCGGTCCACTTTGTAGGAGGCCTTCCAACGCTGCGTCTTCGGGTATAACCGGCGGCAGATAACTTGGCAATGCGCAGAAATCGTTTTTTTGGTCTATTTGGTGGTCAAGCGGGACGCGGGGTACGAGGTAGCGCCGATCCGGCGCGCGATTGGTGCAGCATTATAATAGTAGTTTATGATTGGTGCGTTAGACGACTTTTGCCTTTGCATTGCGTTACGTCCTGTTCGCTCATTGGCTGTTTTGTGCATCATGCGCGAAACTTGCCAACGTATTTGCCGGGTATTATACGTGGTAACCACTCCAACACCTTTCGATGCCAAAAATCCAAAACACTTTATTTTGGTTCTCAGGTATAAACAACAAGTAGCTCACCATCCGCTCGTCTGTTGAAGACAATGCCAACAGTTAGTCTGTTGGCAATTCCAAGAGAAAATTCTAGTTTTTGACGATTGTTTTCGAAGGACTGGAACAATTTGCCTGCTGCGGTCTTCCCGTCCGATTATAATTTAGGTGTATTCAAGGCGAATAGGCTAGGCTCTTAATAAACTATTGCGCCTCACCATCAACGATTGCATCACTGCTTACCATCAGGTGGGATTGCGGTAAAGTACTGGCTTATAACAATTTAAAAAAACTTTTAGGTTTTTAGAGAAACCTATGTCCGATACTTACCGTTGATGTTAATTATAACAATTAGTTTGGGTAAGAACATCGCGTTGCAGTAATGGATACCTTCCCGTGCAGTTAATTGATGCTGATTGAAGTAATTAGATGACTGCGCTGAAAGATGACGAGTTCCTTATGAAATGCACCTCTTCGCTATGTAAGCAGGACTATTTAAATTACTTTTTTTTTTTAATTATTGATAGGCTTACATTTCATCTGATGGTAAGCGATCATGTGGTCGACGATGGAGCACGCTTGCCTAGAAGCAACCTATTCACTCTTGACTTAAAGACCCCTAGGTTGTAGCTATCAGGAAACACACAAAAATAGCTTTAGTGCCGAAAAACTTGATGCCAAAACAGGAATACTTACTTCCATAAATCTTGACTCTACTATTCTTTCCAAGATCTACAATACTAAATAAAGGTAATACTTAGATATCTCTATAAATAATAAAGGAGAAATCTGCGACTGACTGACATATCAATGCACTACCGAAACTACTGGACTTAGAAACGTGAAATTTTGACAAGGTTCTCTTTTATAATGTAGGCGGACACTAAGAAAGGGTTTTTGAAAATGCATTTGGTCTTAATTAATCGAAATGAAGAAAAAACAATTAAGAATACAACCATCATCATCATCCTATCATTGTCAGATCGGCGTTTTATCTTTCATTCTGTCCTAACGATAATCTGCGGTAACTTTTTCGGACATCTACCAGATTCAATCCAGCTTTTGGTAAAGATGTATTGTGTCATGTAATAATGTTTTTCTATGCATTTCAACAGATTTTCCTCTAAACAGAACATACAACTATACATTTTGCCAGTTTTTAAATGACGCTACATCTTGGGAACTCCACAGAAGTACCCCAGTACATCTCTGCCTACCCGTTTTTCCTCTTACGTCAATATATAGCCGTAACTACGTATATTAAGATAAATTTACGTGCACAGCAATATAATATTTTCCTCCTTTTGCACCGACTTAGGTATAGTAGTGGAAAATCTAAATAATTTTGCATAAATTTTATAAAAGCGATTTAAAAAACTGAATGGGAGTTGAGTCATACAGGTAACCTATTGAATATTTAAATACATTCTTATAGTTGGGATATCCCCTCTAAAATACTAAGTATTATGTATTAAGTAACAGTTTCTTAATGTTTCGTTTTTGATAAACCCAAGTGTGAATTGACCTTGACAGTTTGATTTCGAAAAAACCGGTTATTATTCGATCAATGGGAGGCTCAAGCCTCTTTTTACCGTTGCGTAGGCATGGGTTTGTATGAGGAGCTCGTGGCTAGATAATAACAGCCGCACAGGTCAATCTTCAAGGTTAAGCAACGCTTGCCAAGGTTGGTCTGTGGATGGGTGACCATCTTAACATAACGAGTTCCCTCCGTGCCTAGGAAAGCACGTTAAGCCGTAGGTCCCGGCTGTCATTTGTAGATCTTTGGCAGTCGTTACGGATAGTCAGAAGCCAGTAAATCTGACTCCAGTCTTGCCATGATGAAGTACCGTGTTACCCCATTTAATGGGTTGTGGAGGTCTGGTAGGCAGCCGCTCCTCGTAAAATACTGGTATTCAGCTAAATCCGGCTTGACTGGAAGCCGACCCCAATATAGTTGGGAAAAGGCTAGACAGATGATGATGAGGTATGGGTTTGTAGATGACGAGCGATGGGTAGCTCGCCATTCATATGTCCGTTAAGGACCAAGCCCGGGTCGACAGTGAGATGCCAGCCTAGCTTTAGATTGTTCGAAAGAGTTGCTTTAACCCTCGAAAAGGACAACTGAAGGAGCACTGTGAGTTTTATTCAGTAATAGTCTGACACTCCATCTCACTCCAACCAGATCGGAAGAAGTTATATGATGAATCTCTCTCTCTCTCTCTTTGCCTAGCCTTATCCCATTTCATTTGGGGTCGGCTCTCCTCGTCATTCTTCGCCAGACATTTCGGTTCTGGGTCGTCGAGTCATCTATTTGGGCTTTCTTTAGGTCATTGCTGATTACAGACATCCAAGTTAGAAGGGGTCTACCACGCTTTTTTGGACCAGTGCTGATGTGTAGGACTTGCCTAGTCATATGATCTTCAGACCTTCTCATTACATGGCCATACCATCTAAGTCGCGTCTCACTGAGTTTCTCTTCAATTGGGCGGATCTTGAAACTTCCACGGATGTGTTCGTTTCTAACCCTATCGTTGAGAGTGACACCTCCTGCCCATCTCAGCATCTTCATCTCTGTCGTGTGCATTTTTGTGGCATGGGTTTTTTTCAATGGCCAACATTCCGCACCGTAGGTTAGTGCCGGGCGGACGGCAGTTTTGTAAACCTTTCCTTTGACACGTACTGGCATTCTGCTGTCGCACAACACACCTGAAAGCTGACGCCACTTCATCCAGCCAGTGTTAATACGATGGGTTACATCAGCGTCTATCGTGCCGTTATTGGAGATCACAGAGCCTAGGTATTTGAAATGGTCGACTTCCTTCAGCCTGTGATTTTGAATTTTCACAGAGGTTTGCTGGTTGGTTTTGGGATAGCAGCACGGTAGATACTCTGTTTTGTCCCGGCTGATTCTTAGGCCTGCGGTTAAAAAAGTTAACAAAAGGTAAGGGAAGTTATATGATGAATATTCAATTAAAAAATACCCAGTTTCCAGAATGAAATAGTCGCAAAATTTGCACAGAAATGTTCAAACCTGATGTGATTTGTTTATTGCATTACCACTAGCCAACTTGATACTACACGTGATGCAATAATTTATTTCGAAATACCGGATGATAGCTTAATTTGGCTATATGTTAATCACCATATTAATTAGTTTGTTAGTCTATAACTAACTAACTAACCAACCATATTACTTATATGGTTGGTTAGTTAGTTAGTTAGTTATAATGATGTTAATTATTAATAATGATGGAATATTAGTAATGTTAATTACCTATAGATTGAGAGGAGCTCGTGGCTAGATAATAACAGCCGCACAGGTCGATCTTCAAGGTTAAGCCACGCTTGCCTAGGTTGGTCTGTGGATGGGTGACCATCTTAACATAACGACTTTCCTCCGTGCCTCGGAAAGCACGTTAAGCCGTTGGTCCCGGCTGTCATTTGGAGATCTTTGGCAGTCGTTACGGATAGTCAGAAGCCAGTAAATCTGACTCCAGTCTTGCCATGAAGTACCGTGTTACCCCAGTTAATGGGTTGTGGAGGTCTGGTAGGCAGCCGCTCCTCGTAAAATACTGGTATTCAGCTAAATCCGGCTTGACTGGCAGCCGACCCCAATATAGTTGGGAAAAGGCTAGGCAGATGATATGAATTACCTATAGATTACTTAAGGTCATTGTCATAAGGGAAAAGTGTTTTGCCTCTATTCATTAGTTAATTTGTAATGCTAATTTATAAGGATAATATTAGAAATGGATAAGGTTGTGCAATGATCTTTGATATGTTGCAATATTATAATAATATTACTTAATGTTGTTCTGTAAGTATGATGATATTATTATATGTACGAGTATATGTCTACACGACCTGGCGAGGGTCACGGGAATCCGATGGATGCGAGAAGCACAGGACCGGTCGCTGTGGCGATGCTTGGGGGAGGCCTATGTCCAGCAGTGGACGTCTTTTGGCTGAGATGATGATGATATGTCTACAAAAAAAGAATTACTTAATATTTGAGTTAATAGGGAAATATGAAAGATAGAGTCAATAAATAACATTTGATATTATAAAGGCGGAAGGTTGAGAGTATGTGTGTATATTTGTTACTTGTTCACGTTGAAACTACTAAAGGGATTTTGATGCTCACGGTTAGACCATGACGTGAAATTGCCCATAGGATATTTTTTATCCGGGGAATATATTCCCTTAGCATAATTTTCTATTTTCATATGTGCGAAACTCTGACAGAAGCTAGTTGTAATAATTTATATGTTATCATGTTCATCACCACATTGTGATGAGGATAAGATAATGATGATGATTTAATAGATTTTGTTTGTTATCCGGCAATTTAATTTTGACGATTGACCCAATCATCAAATAATTTCTCCCGTTAAGATTAGAGCAAAGGGTAGTATCAAACTTTGTTAAAGTCTGACTAAAATCTACCCACCACCCACTTTAAAATAACCCCACCACCCTTACTATGAGTCTATGGGTGACAAAAAATAGGATTTTTTGGTAGTATGAGTCATACTGACATTAGGCCTGAATGACTCTACATTCCAACTATGTAAGTGGTCATTCTTAGAATTTCCGTGTGTCAGACATTAACTATTACAAATCTTAGGCCCAGTTATAATGTAATTAATTTGTCAAAAAACTACTAGACTAGTTACTCTCATTTCTGATTGGTTGATACAATTTTCGACAGTGAATCGCCAAGCTTGTGTTTGATTGGTGATATGACTCTAATATCTTTCTAGAAACCCGGAGAAAGTGACAGTTAAATCATACAAGTGTATTTGTTTTTACTCTTTCAAAGTTCATTAGGTACTAAATTATAATTTAAAGGTATTTTTATTCAGTATTTTTGCGAGTTTGTTAACCATATTCATGTCTTGTTTTTAACTAGCTCCTGCCAGCGGCTTCGCCCGCGTCAAAGTTTTCTTCATACAGATTTTGGACCTCCGTTTCAGCTCTGTAGGGAATGATTTTTTCATTAAACCATGTTTCATGTATTAAAACCGTTCAAGTTAATATTTAAGGATAGTGAATAGTCTAATTAAATGTAGCCGAATAATCAAGTTGGCCTAAATCTAATATATGACAGCAAAATGAATAGGGCAATTGGTCCAACTTCCATACAAAGATGGGCAATGTCCTTTACACATTCATTTGTGTACCTTTGTGAAGAGTGACATAAATAATTATTGTAATCTTCGACAAAACCAATTATTACTCCATCAATAGATTCCTGTCTAGACAGCTCAAATTACAGTGGACATTAATTAATGAATTATGCAGACCATTATAAGTTGACTCATCAATCTTATGGTTGTCGTAATATATGTCTGGAATGCTAATTTTCAGTGTTATGTCTTCATAAATTTTAATTTTGATATAAATTTGATAATTTTATTGCTTTCTAAGTTTATGACAAAAGAATTTAATTTATTTGTGAGTCGTTACACCAGTTAGTAAAATTGTGTCTGAGAAAATACGATTAAAATGTATAAATTAATTTAATATTGGTTCGCCATAAATCTGGCAATAGCAGTAAAGTCACAAAAACTGTTTTAAATATTTTGATTTTCCTCGTACTGGTATAATAGAAGTGTGTATTTATTTTGTGTGTTATAAGGGCAAAGGTAATTGAAGAAAAATATTGTAAATATATTTAAAAACATTGTTTATTTTATTAAATACTTAAAAACTAGAATACTTGGAATGTCACATCCCTATCGGGAAATCATAGACTAATTATTACGACGACTAGTATTGGTATTTCATAAGTTAGGACGATACTTGTAAAAAATCGTGACTAAAATAATTTACAATACCTATATAATTGCACTGAAATCACATTATAAAAAAATAAGTTAATTTCGTAAACTAAAAAAATATTTACACAAATTAAATGCATCTAATTCTGGAACACTTAAAACAGTGTTTTCAAAATGTCATCTTCATAACCCTGGACTGTTGACCTTAAGCATAATTTAGGGTTCCGTATCACTGATTTCACTTGTCCAACACTAACTTGGTATCCACACACATGATGCCGAACCAGTTGTAGCCATCAGGACACTTGGGGGTCCCCTTCAGTTCGTAGCTGGTCTCCTCATCGTTGTAATCAGTCTCCGAGGATTCAGCAACAACTTCTGGCAGGATCTTTCGTTTCCTCCTCTCCTTGGTCTTATCCAAGCAGTTGCAGTCGAGGAGTGGAGACAGTTCTCCTGGTAGAACAGCATCCAAGTGATCATTGGATAGGTCTTTTCCTTCAGGATCTTCAGATGATAGTTTCTTGAGGAAGTCCCATAAAGCAGTGTTGTCAGGTTCCGAGTCACAATTGCAGTCGATGTCTGAGGCGTACGCGACAACCGCGAACACAGCGAGGAGGATGAGTAGTTTGGCGGCCATTTTAACTTGTTTACTTTGCGAGGTTCGCTACTGGAATGATTCAAGCAACGGAGTCGCGGGCTTTATATATTATACGGAGGTTATTCTGTGACTCAAGTGATCAAGCTAATGTTGTTATCAGCGGTCTGTCTGTACGTTCGTTTAATTATAATTGTTTGTTTGTTAGTATATTTTAATTGGAACAGTACGTCAGTAACTATGGTTGTGTTACTTTTGGTTTGATTCGTTTTGTTTAATTTTAAATTATGAATGGAAGGATTTGATGTAATGTTGTGTTATATTATTTTAAATGAGATTTCCTTTATATCTCCATTTCTTGTATACTTTTATTATATTTAATAGATACTAAAAATACCTGTAAGCAAAAGTTTTAAAACCTAATTTATTTGTTCGCTTCTATAGGCATTAATTTTAAAAGCTATCTAAAGTATTGCGTTTTCTTCTCATTCATAAATTGTAAGTTTCTAAATATTTGTGATTTTTGAAGGTTCACGATTATGTTATAGAAAGTCAGTACTTTAATCTAAACTACAAGCGAAAAGTCAAGTGACACCGAAGTATTTTTTATAACTAGGTAAGGAAAAAGAAAATAAATAAAAAAGTATTTTTTTTTGCCAAATTGCCGCCTCCTGGAGAGATGAAATTGTATTCAATTATTCCTTATATCTGTTCGTCTAATGATATCGAATACATTTCTCAGGAAAATTGTCTGTTATACAAAATATATAAATTATAGACATATGTACATAATATATTTCTTATAACTATGAATTTGTTATTTACGTCTCAACTTTTCTGAAGGTTTTTTGGGCTAACGTCTTTAAGTTGTTTAGGCACATAAACTTATTTTTATAGGTTATTAAAAAGAAGGCTATTCTACAGAATATGGAACTGTAACAAAATAAATGCTCTGAGTCAAGTATTCTATGTAAAGTGTAGTATATTATTTTAATATAAAGTTTAATTCTTTATTGACTGGCCTGTTGGTCTTGTGGTCAGTGGCCCTGACGCTATGCCGGAGGTCGTGGGTTCGATATCCACCCAGGATAAATGTTTTGGGCACGCCGTCATTGAGGCTGTTAGGCCCCTCTTTGAGGAGTGGTTGGAAAGAGGTCACGGCGTCCTCTCTTTCCGTATGACGCAGGTCCTCACCGGACACGGTAAGTTCGGGAGGTTCCTGCATCGAATCAAGCAGGAGAGGACGCCCGGGTGTCGCCACTGTGTGGACCGCCCGGAAGACACGGTGGAGCACACGGTACAAGTGTGCCCCGCTTGGGCGGCGCACCGCCGTGGCCTTGTGGAGGCTATCGGGAGCGGCGACCTCTCGCGCCGGGCCCTGGTTCAGGCCATGGTCCGGAGCGAGGAGGGGTGGCATGCGGTCGCCTCCTTCTGCGAAACAGTAATGCTCGTGAAGGAGGCTGCTGACCGCGAACGCGTGAGGGAACGGTCCTCACGCCGCCGCCGCCGAGATCCCGATCCCGATTTCCGACCACCGTAGGCGCGGGTTTGCGGACGGCGAGCACTGGGTAGCTCGCCGTCCGGTAGTCTGGAAATAATCTGGACCGAGCCCAGTCGTCAACGGCGCGTTCTGTTCCACGCGCGCCTCAAGGAGATGTCAGCAAACTGTAGGGGCCCGGCAGGGCCGAAGCCTCTGGGGGAACACGTGGTATTCCTAAAGGTTGACACCGAGTCCCCCCCAGATCGAAGGCAACGAAGGAACGGGGTAGGGGTTTAGTCAGTAAGAGTCTGACACGCCCTCCCGCTCCGCCCAAGAGCGGGAGAAGTCATTCTGATGATTCCCCTACATACCATACCATAAAAAAAAACCCAGGATAAATGTTTGTGTGATGTGCATGATCATTTGTTCTGTGTCCGGGTGTAATTTCTCTATAATATGTATTTAGAAATGTATAAGTATGTTTATCAGTTGTTTAGTACCCATCACACAAGCTCTGCTTAGCTTGGGACTAGACTGCGTTGTGTGAAAGTTGTGGAATATATTATATTATTAACTAGCTGGCCCCTGCGGTTTCACCCGCATTTTTCGTTACTGCTCCGCTCCCGTGGGTCGTAGCGTGATGGTATATAGCCTATAGCATTCCTTGATAAATGGGCTATCTAAAACTGAAAGAATTTTTCAAATCGGACCAGTAGTTCCAGAGATTACCCCCTACATACAAACTTACAAACTTACAAACATACAAACTTACAAATTTTACCTCTTTATAATATTAGTATAGATTTGCAGTACATCTTAAACCACCCCCTTTATATTTAAAGTTCTTACAGTTCATCCTAAGGTTGTCTGGTAGATATCGCTATGTTAAATTTTTCCTTGCATAGTTCCTTAAGCTAAGGATGTGCCTTTTAAACGCTTTTTTTGAAGTGGGAATCATTTTATTAATAAAGTTGCGCTTGCGTTTACTGGCCGCTCTGGAAGGAGCGAGTGTACGTGTCAGATTTTTATTAATTAAAACCCACCTGTATTTCTTCAGAAGCCCTTTGGCACTAACTGTTTCGAATATTCTCGTAGCCCATTTTTAAGAAATTTAATTTAAAAATAAATTGACATCCTTGATTCCTATAGATGTTGGTGTTTGTTACATATGAGACGAACCTCAATTTTGTGGACTAACAATTAAATAACATCATTTCTGTGTAATATCACGCCTGGGTTCCTATAAGAGATAGGCAGATATATGTATAGCTCAGCTAATTTAAATCCGGCCAGTGAAAGGTCCAGACACCGGTCTGCTACAGGAAGAATTCCAAAATAAAAACTAAAAATCCGATTTGGACTTTGCCCGACTCTGGACTCGAAGCACAGTGGGACTGTATCGTTTTCTCACTCTTTTCTATTCAAAAAGAAAAGAGACAAGTATAATTTACAACTTGTTTAGAAAATATATCAAGTTTTGATGAATTAGAGGTTCAGATACCTGGATGAAGAATTTGGTTTTCAGGAAATGGTTCAAATACTTTAGTTTCCGATCGCAGTTTGTTAAAGTTAACGTCTAACCCAATATCATTAGGGACAGGTTTCGGATTATCGTTTATATTGCGTATATTGCAGGACTCGAACAATTTGACTGCTGCGGTTTACCCGTTCGATTATAATTTAGGTGTCTGCATGCAAGGTTAGAGTGAATTTAGGTGTCTGCAAGGCTCTTAATAAACTAGCGCCTCACCATCAACGATTGTATCATTGCTTACTGTCAGATGGGATAGCAGTCAAGCACTAGTTTATGTTAATTAAAAAGACAAAGTTTTTTAAAGATATGTTTCGACTGTTACTCTGCCGATGCCGACTAAATAAAGGTGCATGCTCGTGTCTTGAATTAGGAAGACACATTTAGACCTTTTTAACTTTTTGGAGATAATTGTCTTCCGACTGTCATATCTATACTAATATTATAAAGAGGTAAAATTTGTAAGTTTGTAAGATTGTATGTAGGGGGTGATCTCTGGAACTACTGGTCCGATTTGAAAAATTTCCTCAGTGTTATATAGCCCATTTATCGAGGAATGCTATAGGCTATATACCATCACGGCACCATACCATCAGCTACGACCCACGGGAGCGGAGCAGTAACGAAAATGCGGGTTAAACTGCAGGGGACAGCTAGTCATTTATATTATTTAAATTAATCAAATGCTTATATATGCGAAATAGGCTGTAAAATCCCGCAAAGTGCAAACCTCCAAAAAAAGGATCCTCTGACCAAACAGGTGTTTTGTCTAGTTGGGGCTACTAGATGATTTAGGGTGACCGCGTGATTTGAACTTATACAAATACGTTTAAATCACGCGGACAACTTTAATTTCGATTTTTTTTAATTCCTATGTGGCGCCATAGATGTCACTACAGAATAAATAATTTTAATTAAAAATATTTTATTTCACATAGGCCTATATTGGCACTTATAAAATGTCAGAGGCTAGTACACGGTTCCAATTGGTCGTTTCCTATTGAGAAGAAATGGCAAGAAACTGAAGAATGTTTGGATTGATTTAGTTTTTTTATGTTAAAAAACATCACCATAGTCCTAACAGAGCTATTAGGAGAAAAGATTTCTTAACCTATCACATACCCGCAAAACGAGACACAATAGTAAAACAATAACAGCGCGGTCTCATAGGACCGGTCGGGGATTCATGAATTAAGGAACGGCTTCTTATAAATCGGGAAATTCTGTTATTTTCTTACGAAATTTATCAATGAACTAAGAAAGTAAAGTACTGTCAGGTGTTAAAAGATTCTAAAATAACTAGCGGATGTTGGTCTTCCGGTCTTCGATATTTATATCTAGGCTAGCTACTACTATCGGT
Source organism: Mythimna separata (assembly GCA_030763345.1). Lineage (NCBI taxonomy): Eukaryota > Metazoa > Arthropoda > Insecta > Lepidoptera > Noctuidae > Mythimna > Mythimna separata. The sequence goes on from CM061192.1 coordinate 14,242,154, forward strand.
TTTACCTGCGTGATAGTATCAATAGAAGTATTATAATTTTTTTATATAATTAATAGTAATATAGTAGTAATAGACTATAGTAGTAATAGACAGAGGAGCTCATGGCTAAATAATAACAGCCGCACAGATCGATCTTCAAGGTTAAGCAACGCTTGCCTAGGTTGGTCTGTAGATGGGTGACCATCTTAACATAACGAGTTTCCTCCGTGCCTCGGAAAGCACGTTAAGCCGTTGGTCCCGGCTGTCATTTGTAGATCTTTGGCAGTCGCTACGGATAGTCAGAAGCCAGTAAATCTGACTCCAGTCTTGCCATGAAGTACCGTGTTACCCCAGTTAATGGGTTGTGGGGGTCTGGTAGGCAGCCGCTCCTCGTAAAATACTGGTATTCAGCTAAATTCGGCTTGACTGGAAGCCGACCCCAATATAGTTGGGAAAAGGCTACGCAGTTTTTGATAGTAGTAATAGACTCCTAGGAAAAAAGTATCCTATATGCTATTCCAGGACAACGACAACCTTTATACCCAACTTTCATAGAAATCCATTTTGAAGTTTTTGTGTGAAAGAGCACCTAACAATCATCCATACATAAAATCATTCACGTTTTAATATTAGTAGGACTAGAGAACTGTTTTTTGTGGAGTGGGAGTGCGTGTCACACTCTACTGACTAAAACCCACTCCTGTTCCTACTTTACCCTAATTCCAGGGTCCCGGGGTTCTCTTTCGTCAACCCAGGACCCCAGTAGGCTTCGATCCTGTTGGGCCCCTACAGTTTGTTGACATCTCTTTATGACTAGAGGACTCAGTCTAATTTTATAATGGAAAATTCTGAGCAACTATCGAGAGATTGCTGTATTGTGGCCTATTTGGGTAGAACAGTGATTCCCAACCATTTTTGACTGGGAGCACTTTAGGCTCATGGTTGGTAGGAAACAGAAGCCCAGAATTAAAATATCTCGTTGAAGTCGAACTAGGAAGAGGTGGCGAGATGACCTAGACAGCTACCGCAAAGATTTGTTTGAAGTGGCTCAAGATAAGAATACCTGGAAGCAGTTGGGGGAGGCCTTTGCCTAGCAGTAGGAAAGTATAGGTTAAAAAAATATTAAGAAAACTTATATCATAGTTTTAAAACTTATATATGCATACCAATTTATGTATTCTTTAAAATCAAAAGAATCATTGTTAAGGAAAACACAACATTTCAGATAAAAATTTAAAACTGGAATGTTTGACATTTTAAACGTTAAATACCTATAAACTATATTATTTTATTTTTGGCTGCCAACAGGTTGAAAGTAACTATGTTAGAAATGTTTAGAGGAAATTCGCTTCTCTATCATAAAACTAATAGTAATCTAGGATTTATTCTATTTTAATATCAACAAACTAATAATACCACTTGTATCTGTTTGAACAAATTTTTATTATCTACATAACAGTTAGAATTAGGCGATATAACAATATTTAAAGAAACCTGTTTATTTACTCTATGATAAATGTATCTTTACTATTAAACAGAAACACGTTGTTTTCAAAGAGACCATTTACAGACACTTTTGAACTATCGAAATGTCGGGCATTCAAAAAAACTGAAGTTAAATTGCATGTTCCAAAGCGTAGATCTCTATGGAGAAGAACTTGCAAGAAACTCCATGGACAGTCTTTTAAAGATAATTTTTTATTTTTATCATGAGCTAGGAAAAGTCTGACACGCCATCCCACTCCGTCCAAGTCATTCTGATGATTCCCCTCTGGAAAAAAAGGTACATAAAAATTAAACTTTAGAAGGATGGATCATTAATGGTCTCGGTCGCAGGTTCAAACCCAGCCAGGCAGGCTTTGTGTAATATAACCACTGCTCTCAAAACAGTAAAAATAAAATTAAAATAAAAACCGGCATGTCCTAGAACCAAAAATTCAAAGAGATATGTGACATCCATTTCCTTTCTTAAAGAGGAGGCCTAAGCCCCAACAGTGGGAACTTTATATAGCTGACTATGCTTAAAGTATGTAACTAGTTAGATTGCTTCAAGTTAGTACTACTGTTACCTCATATTTATACCGTTGATACGTCCTTATGGTACATACACACTAGTTAGTATGACGGGTGACAATAGAGAATAGAAGAATAAAACGTGTTTCGCTGACCCCAATTAATATGGAACAAGAGCAGGAAGAAGAAGAATGTAGGTACAGTACCGCCTTCCACGGAACCAGAAAACAAATAAAAATATGTAATTTCGACACTCCCAATTCGACAATTTGACACATCCAATGATGAGTCGCCATAAAAATTAAGTAAACAAGGCTCGGTTATCACTCGAAACGTTATGGAGAAGCTATAAAAGTGCAATTCTAGTTTATTGTAACTGACACTAGGCGAGCCAGGAAATTGGGCAGGGGGGGTCGTGACGTCATAGGGGGAGGGGGAGGGGTTAGGCTGGTATTGTAGGCTAGGTAGGTTCCTAGACCGATAGAGGTAGGCATTTTTATATTAGGTTAGTTTTGTAAATGATATACGTGTGGGTATTTGAAAATAGATCGTTTATGCGGCCGGTTTTATTAGTGTTTATGTTTAAGGGCGCCTACCCCGTTATATCTATACATCTTTTACGTGATTATGACTACATTCTCATTATATATTTTTCTCTAGATATTTGGAAACTTAGATATTTTGTGGATTTAAGTTTGTATTGAAATCAAAATTTATGTTCAACTAATTCAATCAAGAACTCTGAAAATCTGCTATTTTGAACATATAGGTGAGACACACCGATTCGAGGACACAGCAGACCACAAAGGAAATGGCAGGAATACCTGGATGTCTAGAGAAAGCGAGGAATCGTGATTGTTGAAAAGAATGGGAGCTCTTTACCAAATATTGTGTTGAATGAAACAAGCTTTTAAACTATGCTCATATTGACGATAGACAGACCGAAGGGTCCTCTTAAGCATGTGAAGTCAGTGACGTTTGTAGCACTTGTAGTATTTAAAGTGATAATCAATGTGACGTGGGTTTAACTACATGTGAATGAACCTCGGTTAAGAACTCGGCATTATAACCCGGGGGAGCATTGTTTGCCAATTAAGTTTCATTTACTAATTTAAAAAATAATTTAAAGTTAAAAATATCTTTCCATACGAGACAAAGGACTCTTGCGTCATTAGATTGATTTTAAAATGTAAATCGAAAAAAAATGTTATTCCATTAATTTATAAATCATAATTGTAGTGTAGGTAATTGGCCCGATTTGCGAATTGTTGGTTGTGGGTTCAAATTTAGTCCCAGGTGTCGACGTAGTGTTCCACGCGTACCTCAAAGAGATTTCAGAGATGTGCTGCTGCGGCCATAGGCTCGCTCCTGGAAGGGAAACCTGGAGCCTTGGAACACAAGGCAAAGAAAGAACATAGGAGTAGGTTCTCCCACTAAAAAAGCCAGATACATTAAGTACTTTGTGAATTTGTATTGAGCAGAAGGCTACTCTTAAAACGGTGAAGGAAAATATTGTAAGGAAACAGACAAGTATGAACTACATATTTGAAAACATGTGACATCCACTAACCCGAACTGTGTTTGGGTTAGTGGATAACTGCCCATTCCTTCCCTAGGGAGAAAGTCTGAGTCCTAGAAGTGGGAAAATTAAAAGGCTGTTTATGCTATTACTATGTAGTTTCCGCCCGCGGCTTCGCCCGCGTGGTGTGTTGATAAAAAGCAGCCTATAGCAAAGATAACACTATCGACAAAAAAAAAAGTATGAGTAAAAGTAGCCTATATGTTAATCCAAGGTAAACTATCTAAATACCAAATTTCAACCAGATCGGTTCAGCCGTTTTTTCGTGAAAGAGTAACAAACATACATCCATCCTCACAAACTTTCGCATTTATAATATTAGTAGTATTTCATGAATCCCCGACCGGTCCTATGAGACCGCGCTGTTATTGTTTTACTATTGTGTCTCGTTTTGTGGGTATGTTATAGGTTAACCTACTAATACTATAAACGTCAATATTTGTACATATGGATGTTTGTTACTCTTCCATGCAAGAACTACTGAATGGATTTCGATGAAACTTTGTACAGGTAACATATAGTATGCTTTTCATCCTAGGAGTATGTTCCTTTGGGATAATTTTCTACTACCACGCTAATGAAGCCGCTAGCAAGATCTAATCCTAAATAGAAATACTAATTTTAGAAACCGATTCTATGTTGTTAAAATAGCCTAATAGATAAATCAGACAAGAATCCCGCATTATCAAAAGGTCAGAAGTACACGTAAATAACATAAACATACAAGTTCAGTAATATCTATGTTTTCATAACACGCTCTTAAAATTAATTATAGTTGCGATAATCTTTTAGAAAACCCCGATTGAGGAAAGTCTATTGACAATATTAGAAAAGGGGAACTTAGAGAGTTTGTCGTGTGAGGTTTGTAACTTAAAATGACTATCACTAGCTGTTGCTAGCGGTTTAGCCCGCGTGACAGTAGAAAATTATCCCAAGGGAACATATCCTCAGGTTAAAAACTATCCTATATGCTATTCCAGGAAATCCAGGACATGGTGTAGGTACCTGTATGCCAAGATTCATTGAAATCCATTTAGTATTTTTTGCCTGGCAAACATTGGTACACATACACAGGACATACATAAAAAGATTTAATAATAAAAATATTATTATTGTACTAATACTAATACTAGATATACATAAAAAGATTTAATAATAAAAATATTATTATTGTACTAATACTAATACTAGATATACATAAAAAGATTTAATAATAAATATATTATTATTGTACTAATACTAATACTAAATATACATAGAGAAGGCCACTGATTGACTTACCGCTTGTGGTATCAGAGGACATTTCTCAGGATATCAATGCACAGGACTGTATTTCCAGTAAGGTACGACAAATTGGACAAGAATTAACTCAACATTCAGTAAATTGTAGTTTTTCCTCCCTTATTGTAGTAGCAAGGGTTTCGTCAATTATGTTTTCAAACAGTACAGGAAGAGGTTTAGGGAAATATTTTTTTTCCTTGTTAGTTATTTTTTTTTAGTTATCAATAACCTTCCACATTCTTTTAAATTAATTGTATGCCTTAGGCAATAATTCTTAACTAAAATTATATTTACAGAATGTTTAAATAACTTAACTACTATCTAAAAACAGTCTAAAATTATGGCGTCGCAAAACTCCTTCGCAACTCAGTCGACTGCTAATATGCTCAAAAACTGGCAGCATTGCTACGCTGTATCCCAATTCTTATTAAAGGTAACTGCCAACTTTCGGGTATCAACGAGGCGTTTTGAGAGGTCTTCATACATGAGCATTTGAACCCCATAATTCGAGAGTTTCTACCGCACATAGTGATTTTTTATATTTTGACGTGAAGATGCAGTGACAGTGTGGTTCGTGAATTCGAACCCAAGCAGGAGGTTGACTCTACAAAACGGTGAAGCAAATATTGGCATCGTAATGTAACCAATATATCCGAGAACTAAAACTCACTTTACGCACTGGTCCAGTGGAACAACTCCCACTCATAAGGAGAATACCTGAGTCTGGCAGTGGGAATGTCCCGCTCGGTATCACTTAGGCTTCTATGATTAAATCGGAATGAACTAATGAACTAAAGAGTGATAGATCTGGGATCTAGTTCAATCGTGGGAGTGCTATAACGACTTATTTCATTCACGAACTGTAACAGACCATCTAAAAAAGAAAAACACAAACAGTTTCACTAACTAAGCGACAAAGTTTATTTTTAACTTGATTACAGAACCATTGTTTAGTAATAAATGCAACAATTAGATCTGATTGTCTTTACAATACAAAGCCTGGATTCCCCTGAAATAAATGAAAACAATGCTAACGGTAAGAACCTAACCATTGAATGGTAAGCAGACCAGTTTACTGCAAATAAATAATTACCAATCGCTTTGTCCACGTGAAAGTAGGTTTCTCCATATAAAATTTGGACGCCCGTTTCTTCCTTTGAAAGGTAAAACCTCTGTTAGTGTTTATCTAAGTCATAAAAGGAGGCCTTGTGCTAAATTTCACGCTTCTTATAATATCTCTCGCTCTATAAATAGAGTCTAATAACATTTACCACCCGCACCTGACTTCTACTGCATTTCAGGTGCGGGTACTAACTAAAATTTTGTCCATGACCTGGAATAACAGGCTATAAACACCTAAGTATTTAACCACACCTTCATCATCTCCCTGCTCTTATCCCTTTATATTGGGGTCGGTACAACACGTTTTGTCTTTCCATACTGTCTTGTCACCCGTCAAAATGTCATTAATTCCCTTTTCTTTCATATCACTTCTCACACAATCCATCCATCTTTTCTTGGACCTCCATCTCCCTCTCCATCCATAAACATAACTGTAGGGGGCCTGACAGGGTCGAAGCCTTCTGGGGCCTGGGTTGACGAAAGAGATCCCCGGGACCCTGGAATTAGGGCAAAGAAGGAACAGGAGTGGGTTTTAATTAGTAAAAGTAATTGACACGCCCTCGCGCTCCGCTCAGAGCGGTAGAAGTCATTTTGATGATCCCCAACCTAAAAAAAAATACATTAACATAACTCTTTTAGTAATATGCGTTTCATCTCTCCTCTTCACATGACCATACCAAGACAAACGATTCCCTTTCAACTTTTCGTATTTAACATATTTAATCCCACCATTAACATAAAAAACAATTAATTGATTACACAACTCACGTAACAGACTACAGCGTGACTCAGCTGCCATAGGTCATAAGTGACGTTGCCATTATATCTGCGACCATGCGCACGCGCGCACAGAGTAGACGCACGCGGTGATAAGGTCGCACGGAGTTTTCCCCAGTATTCTAAACGGGGAAATCTTGAATATACTGTTAGAGGAAAATGAAATGGGATTCCTGTGTTTGGGAAAAAATGTTGTCTCTATCTATACTAATATTATAAAGAGGTAAAATTTGTAAGTTTGTATGTAGGGGGTAATCTGTGGAACTTCTGGTCCGATTTGAAAAATTCTTTCAGTCTTAGATAGCCCAGTGTTAGGTATCGAGGAATGCTATAGGCTATATACCATCACGTTACGACCCACTGGAGCGGAGTAGTAACGAAATATGCGGGTGAAACCGCAGGGGAGTCGCTATATAAAGCGACTAGCTTCCGCCCGCGACTTCTTCTGCGTGGAATTGTTACTTTGGGCTAACGCTAACTTTAACTTAGGCTTTGCACATTGTGCGCGCAGTACTCGATCATTATTTTGCTGTGATGTCATTTTAAAACTGCGATATCTCCTAAGATATTCATTTAAATCGAATGATATAAAGGAAAATTTTGCTTTAAATTAAATACTTGTGATAAATTACGTATATATTTGGATAAGGATTAATTGGATCCAAGGATCAAAATCTCCCGATTTTGTAACATTCTTCAAAGGTGCTCCGTTCCTATTGGTCTTAGCGTGATGATATATCGTCACCCTCCCGGCTAACTGTCCTAACTAGCAATTGATGTTTTTCCAGGGCAACTGTTTTTCGGTCGGGCGTTACAGTCAAATTACTGTAGTTGCGATAGTTGTGGCTTTATCAATTATTTCAAAAGTTTTTTATATAGCTCTTGGCTTATTCTTTAAGTTAGTAGTCGCCCTAAAGCCCTAAGGTATCTATTTATTTATTCATATTAATTTGAAGCAGATACGTCTCGCAAAACCAAATACGTGATTATCTCCTAAACGGTAAACGATACAGATACGACGATTAAAGAGAACTTATTCGAAATATAGCTAAGAACGCGTAGGTAATGTTAGTGCAGATACGTCAGTTTGTGAGATACGACAGTTAGCGGGGAGGGCGACGATATGGGCTATCTAACACTGGAAGATTTTTTCTAATCGGACCAGTAATTCCTGATATTAGCGCGTTCAAACAAACTCTTTAGCTTTATAATATTAGTATAGAAGGGCGATTCCGAGATGTTTTAACAATCCAAAGAATCGGAGTCGTTAAAATAAACTATCGAGTCGTCGTTCTAAAAAATAATCGGATGTGTTTGATTGTTTCGAGTCGACGGAATCGACTGCTAGGTTTTGATTGTTTGAATCATTCACTCTCACTCACCGATTCGGTCACCGGGTTGAATGATAACAAACTGTCTTTATGACCTCAAGAAGACAGTTTGTGCCAACAAAAGCATGCTAATTGCATATTTTGCACAATTATGTTACGTATTTCACATATCTATCTCGGATACATGTTTCTTGTTTGCTACTATAATGTGAAAACAATGTAAATAAAGTAAAGAAAAAAAAAACTAAACAGACATTAAAATAAACCTACATAATCACACTGTTGCTTGTTTACCAACGCATCGGCGTCAATCTCAAACTACCTTTTACACTTTTTCGCACTTAGATAACCTCCACCAATAGTTGCTGTACGAGTAAAATCCATAATAAAAAGAACCTAGAAGTAATACACTATAAAAGAATACATAATTTAATCAAAGCCTCTGGTATTTTGAAGTAAGGCTGCCTTTCTACTGGTGATATGCTAAGCTGCGTAGCGGTATATGATATGTTTAAACTAATATAGTGATTTAAAGGATCCAGTGATTTTCTGCATAATATGAGTGAATAAATGATTTGGAATGGAATGGGCACTAAGGATTAGTAACTAACGGCCGAACGCATAGTCCAGCTAATGGTTCATTAGCGTCCATTAAAGTTAAGTATTGTCAAACCTTCACTGAAAAACTGTGTAAAACTGTCAATGTGACAATTTCTTAAGTGATGATTAACGTTAATGAATGTCCCTGAGTCGGGCCGTTAATAAATAATTTATTAGTAACTTAATAAAAAATATTAGTAACTTAATAAAAAACTTTTAACACGATATCATTTGACGACCTAAACTGAACTATTAAAGGGCCCAAGTAGGGTGTATAGCCCCGAATCTGACTACCAGCCACGATAAACGCGTTCTTGCGGATGACGAGCAATAGGAAACTCGTCGTCCAGCCGGTAATCGATGGGACTGAGCCCAAGTCGTAGACAACGCGTAGTGTTCCACGCACTTCTCAAATAGACGTCAGGAAACCGTACTGTCCCAGCACGGGCGCGGGGATTTTCTGAAAAGAAAGCCGTGGTCTTAAAACGCAAAGAGCGACTGCAGGACACATCTGAGCTTAGTTAGTAAAACCCTCTGGATCTGGCAGGTTTGGGAGAAGTCATTGGATAATATCCCACATTAAAAAATAGACCTGTTCGGTGTAAAAACACCCTAAGCAGAGTTAGAACCGTCGCGTGCGGTTGATCGCCGTCCTATCGACCACTAAACATGGAACCCCACATCCAGCTCCGATTACCGCCACTAACTATTCCAGCTAATTTTAATTTAATTGAAATTATACTTTTGTGCGGTCATTTTTTCGGTGGAATTACTTGTAGGTATGTGAATTACTTTACATGTATTATTGTGAGAAATGTTATGTACTTTAATATAGTGGTTTGAAATCTACACTTGGACGAATTAGAAGGCGGTTTTTTGCCGGAATTATTACGAGTGAAGTTCAGTGACTGTTTTGTCTAAATGAAAATTGATTATTAGTGAATTGTGATGTAAAATTTGCGTAGTTTTGTAGCTCAAGTGTCTACAAAATTAGACAATAAGTAGAATCATTGAAGCAGGTGTGATTTCGGTAAAATTGCAGCTGAGAATTTGATTGTAGTATTGACTATCACATCGTACCGTGTTACCCCAGTTAATGGGTTGTGGAGGTCTGATAGACAGCCGCTCCTCGTAAAATACTGGTATTCAGCTAAATCCGGCTTGACTGGAAGCCGACTCCAATATAGTTGGGAAAAGGCTAGGCAGATGATGATTGACTACTAAATCGAGCTTGCGGAAAAGGCTGGTATACATGTTTGGCGATCCATTTATTGCCAAATACTGGAACAACGTAAGAATGTGTTACGTCCAAATTTTAATGGGAATCAAAATGATTGTATATCAAAAACGAAATACTTTCTTAATTTGTTACTGGTGATAAAAAAGAATGAATGGTGACCAGTGATCGAATTCTTCTTCATTTGAGAAGAAAGCTCCAAAACAGTTTAATGGTAAGGTACCTTTTTATTTGACTAAGGGCCTGTTTCACAATGTCCGAGTAGTCACTACTCACTGAATAAATTCAAAAATTTGACAGAATTTGTATGAAATTATCTGTCAAGTAAGATACTCGAAACTTAATCATAGGTGGTGAAATAGGCCCTAAGGAAAAAGTTTAGGTACATTAAGGATAACTTACGAGTAGGTAAATGCTAAGGAGTGGAATTCCCTACCGAAGTCTGTATTTCCTGTTAGCTACAATCTGTGCTCGGAGTTTCCTAATATGATCGCATTAGGAATGTAGATGAAGAATCGCCAAACTTAAGTGGCAGTGGCCAGTTGCCCCGGTCCTATGACCGTACGTTGTGGCGACGCTTGAGGGAGGTCTATGTCTAACAGTGCACGTCTTTCTGCTGAGATGATGATGATGACAATTACCATGATGATCTTTAAGACAAGAGTGAATAGGTTACTTCGAGGCATGCTTGTTCCATTGTCGAACTCAACTTCGTTTGCCATCAAGTGAGATCGTAGTCAAACGAAGTAATCTTTATCCTTATATATATTTTACATAGCATCTCTGTATGTCTGTTTGCGATAAACCCAAAAACTTTCACCAGCCACACCATCAACTATTGCATCACGGCTTGCCTCGTGGGATCGCAGTCAAGCACTAGGTTATTTCTTTAAAAAAAAGCTATTGAACGGATTTTTCATGCGGTTTTACGAAATAATCGAAAAATGATAATCAACGTTTCGTTGATAAGGCAAGGGCGCTAGTAAAAGATCTCAGAGTTATAGCCGTCGCCCACCCAAGGTGCCTATCTCTATTGTCGAGTCGTGTGCAAACCTCATTCATACAAACAGGAAGAGAAAACTACGACTACTAAAGTTCTTTTAGTACAAATTTTTAGAATAAGAATTTTAAAATCTGACTCCAGTCTTGCCATGAAATACCGTATTACCCCAGTTAATGGGTTGTGGAGGTCTGGTAGGCAGCCGCTCCTCGTAAAATACTGGTATTCAGCTAAATCCGGCTTGACTGGAAGCTGACCCCAATATAGATGGGAAAAGGCTAGGCAGACTGCTTAACTTATCGCATACCCTCAAAACGAGACACAATAGTAAAACAATAATAACGCGGTCTCATAGGAGCGGTCGAGGATTCAAGAATTAAATAAAAAAATAGCAATCGATTATTTTTAGAAAATATTAGGAAAAAGTCAATGAATACTTCCACCACTAGGGGGTCTAGAATCGTGTACTGGATTCATGGTATTCGTTTGTGCGTTGATGTCAGATACACGATGTATATTGTTGTTTTTCACATGCGCTGATAAGTATTAGGTACGCATCGTTCATGCCAACAGCATATAGGCATATATTAGGCTTCCTAGTTAATCTAGCAATCTAAAACATATCAGAGGTAGGCTCCAAACTTGCTAATACTTGTGTAGATAAAAGATAATGTGACAGCGAGATTAAACATCACATATATAGCTCTGTATATAGGCTCTGCTTCAATATTCGTTGGTCTACATTCTATACTCTCTTATTCCCCTTAGAAAATCTTATAAATTACTTAGGGTGAAAATAAAAAACTGCGATGTGATTTCGCATCGTAAAAATTTACGAGCTTGCACGACGCATCGCAAAAGCTTGCGAATTTCACATCTCTCATTGTATGTGATGCGACGTCGTATCGCGCACCATAGCTTTGTGAAATAGCTTTAAGAGCTGTAAGAGCTCTTACACAAAACTAATATCGTAGATCAAACTATATCACAAATTAATCTAAACAGTCTTTATGCCATGCTGCCACGTCACCCAATATCATTCAGATACGAGTAGAGATCGTACTTCCAAGTCTTATAGAAATTCATTTATTTTTCAACAAGGAAACCAATGACCATTCCAACTATGAGTTAATCAATAAACTACCATCAGCAAGGCTTTATTGCAAAATATTAATCTCGAATACACATACATCTATAGACTGTACACACACAGCCGTATCTTCGTTCGCTGTAGAAAAATCTTAGTAGCTCCCCCTACGGCCGCTCACAATAATTAGTTTAACAGTGTTCGTACACCCCCACCCGACGCCCCGTAGCACCCCCAAACACCCCCTCATTGGAACACACACGAGGATACTTGTACATGTGTGTGTGTTCCAACTATTGGGAAAATATCCAGGAAAATTGGGGAAAATAGCCATTTGTATTTAGTCGACAGTGCTTACATACTGTAGCTTTATGTATGACAAACACGTCTGACTTAAATATATACGATAGATCTCTTGTCAGTAATATGGAGGGTTTAAATTTTGCAGATCTGCATCTAAAATTGTGTTTAAGAGATTTATGTTAGTAACTCTGGAAGGATGCCAGAGAATGAAAAAGATGGCCGCTCTCTGTATGCTCATCATGATAAATCTACTTCAATGAAACTTGCCTTGAACTCTGTAAACTGCGTTGAATAGTTTCGTTCGTCTATTGGTACGCAAATGTGCATATTAATGGTGTCACAATCAACTTGTAATTTTGATAAATTTTTGATAAATCTTGATTCTTTCATTAGAGTTTCTGTTTGCGTGCGTAGATATCAATACCGATCAGTGTCGTGCATCAATTTCCTTATTATTTACCTAAAATTAGCATAACTAATCTTTTAAAACATATAATATTAAAATTCAGTGTTTTGATTGTTATTGTAACTTAACTTTTTAATTGGAGTGTATAAGGGGTGTGCAATATTTCAGTTACATGTTAAACATCGAAACTGCTTCATCGAGCGACACTTTTTCGAGCAGCGTATCTACCCTTATATTTATTACAGACTCACTGAACTTTTTGCCCTGATATTTCTTAAACCTCGTTAAAGGAGAGATAAGCAACTATTACAACATATTAAGTTCATCATCATCACCATCAATCATTATTATTTCAGGCGGAAGACGTCCACTGCTGGACACAGGCTTCCCCCAAGCGTTGTCACCGCATTGACTGGTCTTAAGATTTTCGTATTCAGCGTATATTACTCGTAAATCTAATATTTCTATACAAATATACGAGTAATATAATAAAAAGAAAGATTTGTACTTTTGTTTGTCTAAACTAATATTATAAAGAGGATATGTTTGATTTTTGCTGGTTACAATAACGTTACGATTTAACTCAAAAACTACTTGTCCGATTTTAAAAATGCTTTCACCATTTTAATGCTACATCTTTACTGAGTAACATAGGCTATTTAATTTCTACTTTCATGTGGACGAAGTTGTTGGCAGAAGCTAGTAATGAATAAACTCAAAAACTACTGTACCGACTTTAAAAGTCTTTCACCAATAGAAAGCTACTTTACCACTGAGTGAAGATATATGCCTATGTGGCATATATCTTCTGCTTTCACTCGAGCAAATCCGTTAGCAAAAGCTAGTTGGAAACATATTGCGGTGTGATGGACAGATTTGATGACACATCCCGAGATCGTAGAAATTGCGATGTGATGTGATGTAAGCTAGGTCAAGGCTGGTTCGCGACCACAGAAAGAAAATTCTAAGAAGTGAGTCTACCAAATCGGTGTTACTTTCTAGAGTTGCATCACTGAAGATTATTATAGGGCAAATATTCGATTTTTTTTTAATGTTGTGGTGTTGTTACATCAGTGTCTTGGTATCGGATTCTGCAGGCTGCGGTGAGCGTCTGTAGCCTACAGACTTAATTCTGCAATATCAAATTTGTTTCAGGCATAGTCAGGCGTTAATATGCAGGTACTCTATAATAATATTGTTAGTAGCTAGTGTCTAAATTGTCTTTAGAAATAATAATAATAATAAGAAGAGAGTCAATAGTCGTAAATTCGATATCTAGTTTATTCAATACTTCAGATCTTCATCTCCAGATTAAAATATCAAAATTGGTAGAGTGCACATACCAAAAACTATTCGTTCGAAATAAATAAATTACCCTAAAGAAGAAAAAGTACATAAAAATAACGTATATGCGAACACAGCCATGGTGGTAAAAAGTAGTTACTCGTAAAGCCACAGCAAAAATTACTGAAATATCTCATCACAGTAGCTAGCTTTTGACTACTAATAGACTAACAACTAAAACAGCTAAATCATCATGATTTCAAAATACATCTGGCATCTCAAAAATCTTATCAGAATTTTGACCTCGCGTCTTCGTACGTCTTCAATTCATCATCTTCAAAATTTTTTCCTGCTATCAAAATTATATGTTTTTTATAGACGCTATCCATAGAGCATATAGGTTTTCCTCTATAGTCATGGTGACGTAATTGGCCATTTAACGGTATATATGTGACTTCATATCCTTTGAGCGATTTCCTGTATGAATAGGGAAGATGGCTGCTAACAGGTAAATTTTTATTGATACCGGTGTTTTGTTATTTATAGGAGTTTTTTTTGGGTTATAATGACGTAACAACAAGTTTTGTAGTCTAAAAAGTTTGGTTAAACTAAAAAAGAACACCTTTGAATTGTCAAGAAATCTGTCAATTAGGAATATATTGTAACACTTTTTCTTTCTTTCTCACTCCTGTAGGGGCATATTGTTATGTATCTTCATATGATTCGTTAGGCCAGTTCTGCCCTGTCTTCAAGAGATTCTAGGGATCTATTCTATATGCTCACAAGAACCTATGTGGATATACTGTAATGTATCGGACACTGCCTAGTGTCCGCAGAATAAATTTATTGTATTGTTCTGTATTTTACAACTGTAGACTACAAGTAATTTTAAATAAGTTAATAAATATTTTTTGACAAACAGGTGTCCCATTGATGCATATCACTGTTAATTAAATTATATGCATTAACCTGGTGTATAAATTAGGTAATGTTTTGCATAAAATACTATAATGGGGACACCCATTATATTATCTCTATTCTATTTTTGTTTTTGTGGTTTTCCCGTTATTTTCCTACTTTCCTTATAGAGCAAAAAATAATTTCCAAAATAATGTATCATCAATTGTCACTTGCAGGAAGGAAGTAACTCTATTTTTCTGTAAAACATTCATTATTAAAAATTGCCATGGATGTGGTGTCCACTTTGCTATATTCTTCCTTTAATTACTCAGATACCCGCGAAACGAGACACAATAGTAAAACAATAACAGCGCGGTCTCATAGGACCGCTTGGGGATTCAAACGTTAAATCTATATCTTCTTGTAGCTAAAAGTTTTCTACGTTAAACTTAATTTCTGTATTCATAGAACCAGCCTTTGATTCTACAAATGTTTATATTCTCCTGCTTGTTTATTTGGTCTTAGCAGAATGTGTGTTTCTTCCATATTCTTCTTCTTTCTCTTCTCCTATTTCCATTATTGGGGTTAGGTCTCGTCACTCATCTGTTGCTAGAATATTCTATCTTAGGCTCTGGCAAACAATCTAACTAGAGTAGTAGAGAGACTGTCTCTCTCGATTCTAGACCACAAGATCAATAGTAGGATTGTTACTTCCATATATGTTAATATTATCTCAATTTTCATATTTTTATCACAGAATTACACACACACATACACATTTGTCAGCATTCTTGTTAGCGTCAAAATTCACTCCAACGTCACTCTTACCTCCAATTTCGAGGAAGACACCTACAACAATTGAACTAAATTGTTATATTAGTATTCTAGTAGAAGTAAACACTTTTCTTTTACCGTGTTCCGCTTAAATAATTTCAAAAGGCAAACAGTCTTTTGAAAGTGTTATTTTTCCTTGAGCAACGGTCAACAATTACTGATGTTTTTGGCCGAGTTTCTCTGTCCTACGTAGGACATCATTTAATATGTATGTAAGACGCGTAAATGTCCTGTTCTGACGTGTTTTCCTCATACTATCGGCTGTAAGCTCGCGGGTCATCTGTGCTTGGGGCTTAAGTAGCTACGTCATAAGAGATATCAAGTTAGTAAAGACGTAATGTCATTACGTTTTTTGGGGACACAGTAGTTTATAGTAATTGCCATGCTTTCTCTTTTTTTAATCAGTTCTGCTGTTTATAATGTAGGATTTTGGAGGATAAAGGATATGATTTGGTACAGGTCAGTTATGCAACCATCATCATTAGATGGATGTCATAAAGTTAATTCATTAAATAAGGCAGCATCATTACCATGTAGCAACACCGCTAGTCTTTTGGGCGCAAAATCATGCAGTTGACAGCGATGAGAATGGAGTTATCGAATTATTTTAACCAATAGTCATTAATCACAAAATTTTTAACTCCCAAAACGGAGACAGAATTACCAAATAAAATAAAATAGTTGTTCATATAAGTACTCGTAAAGTTAGCTTTGTCCTACAAACTTTATACTTAAAATCAAGATTTATAACGCTATCCAAAATTAAACAAAAAATCCTGTCTTCAATAAGGCTCCCATTCTCGATTCCCGAAGACAACAGACCATTGGCCTTTAAATAAAATTCAACCAAATCTACCTAAAGTTTACTGCCCAACCCAGGGATCGAACCCCGAACCTTTGTTTTAGTGTGAACCGTTTAATATTCCTCATCGAGGCTGAAGACGCACATAAATCGTTCCCCGGTTAACAATACGGGTTCCGTACTGCAACTACATATTTATGAGGTGTCTGCGGAACCCTGGAGATGGGCAATCGATATCCCTGCCTGTTAATTGGGGGCCGAGATTGGAACCTTTGTGTCGTACGAAGTTATATGACGCGAAGAAATGGAGAAGAATGTCGGGTTACCAAAATGGAGACGGACTCAAAAAAATGTGGCTAAAGGGTGTTTCACATGTGGGCTAGTGGAGTGGGGTTTTCCTAAATATTTTATTTTATTTTTAAGAAAAATATATTTTAAATCTAATCAGCGTATCAATAAATATATATGAAAATATATTCTGTGATTCTTGTTAGTTACAACTTAGAAGTCTTAAAGTCAAAACTGAATAGTATACTTCTAGGCAAGCGTGATCCATTGTCAGCCTCATTATCGCTCACTATCAGGTGAATTAGTGGTTAAACGCGAGCTTATCCTTAAGGAAAAAACAAGAATACTTACTGTGGAAACAATATAAAAATTGGAAGCATTGCAAAAAAGATAATCGTATAACAATTTTAAACAAATGTATCTGTCTCTCTCACTAAGACGCTGTTTTCTATATTCTACGGCTTCAATATCATCAGTTATAAGAATAATTTTATCAACCTTTTCCTTCTGGTCTTACCCAGGTATATTTGAGGTCATTGCAGTATTTCAAATGGGTGACCATCTTAACATACCGAGTTTCCTCCGTGCCTCGGAAAGCACGTTAAGCCGTAGGTCCCGGCTGTCAGTTGTAGATCTTTGGCAGTCGTTACGGATAGTCAGAAGCCAGTAAATCTGACTCCAGTCTTGCCATGAAATACCGTGTTACCCCAGTTAATGGGTTGTGGTAGTCGGTATTCAGCTAAATCCGGCTTCACTGGAAGCCGACCGCGACCCCAATATAGGTAGTTGGGAAAAGGCTAGGTAGATGATGATGATGCAGTATTTCAAATATGGTTTTAATTATAATTGACATAAACCTTAACGTATCCTCTCGTAGCCTGAAGTCGTGACCGCATACTTGAAGATGCAGCGTTGGAAGGTCTCTCGCAGGGTAAACCGATGACCTGGTGCGGGTTGCAGGAATCCAATGGGTACCAGACGCACAGGACTAGTTCTTATAGATGAGGTGAAGCTTGGAGAAGGCCTTATACGAGAGTGTCCTGTGTCCCTCTTGTTTTTTAATAATATAAAAAACCCAAAAAGTACCTAATATACTTACTACTAAAAAACAGAGAAAAAAATACCCTGTGATGTGATTTGATAAATATTTGTCGTAATTACTATATCGACAATGGTCATAACTTGTTAGTTATTTTGGAGTACCGTTTAATCGGTTTTGAGTAGTTGAAAGTTTACGCTTTTTTTCTACTTGAAACTTCCAAAATTAATACCTGATGGTAACCACAAATTACAAGCATATTGTAATATCTACTTATGAGACCTTTTATCGACATCCGGTTGTCAGATTTTTGATGTTGAATATTAATTTTGGCTAGGAGGGCGAGGTTTGTGGTCAAATAAATTACTGTTAACACTTAATTTTATGTTTATAAAATTATAAGTTGTGTCTGCGGTTAAAATTTTGAATAAAAAAGACATAGACCGTATTGGTGTAGTTTTTTTTAAGGTTATCGTATTTTTTAAGTGGATTACCTTACACGTGGTGTGCGTGAGACCATCAGGCGACATTCGAGTAGTTCAATGACAAAGTATAGTCAGCGAAGTTAACGCATGTCTTCACTTCTATTTAAAACTTCAATCTACGTAAAATACTTAATAACTTCGAAGATAATTGTATATTTTAGTTATTTAGAGTTGAAAATTATTCCATAGGGTTCCTAATAAATAATTTATTTTGGACTAAATTGTGTTGTACAATTTATAAATCGACCAAACTGCGTAACAGTTTGTTGGTGGGATTTGCCCAAAAAAATAAAATTATGTGACGCCTAGAATTGTACGTAGGACATCCTTAAATCAGCATTTGCCATTCGTCATGGCAATTGTTGTCAGATATTTAGGCACTTTACCCATTGACAGACTCTTAATAAACTAGTTCGTTTTGCCATTAACGATTGCATCACTGCTTAAATACTGGTATTCATCTAAATCCGGCTTGACTGGAAGCTGACCCCAATATAGTTGGGAAAAGGCTAGGTAGGTGATGATGATGATTGCATCACTGCTTACTGCTGCAGATGGGATCACAGACAAGTACTGGTTTAATATCTGTTTAATGTTCTTAATAAGCGTAATAAATAAACCAGTAGAGCATGTACTGGCTAAGCAAGGGTGATCTAGCATTAGCATTAGCATTATCGGCCTTATAATGTTCCCGCTGCTGGGACTCAGGCCTCCTCTCTTGGAGAGGGAATGGACCATAATCCACCGCGCGGACCCATTGCCGATTGGTGGATGTTACATGTCTTCGATTTTTTGGTTCTAGGACATGCCGGTTCCCTCACGATGTTTTCCTTCACCGTTTTGAGAGCAGTGGTGATGAAATAAATTAAACAAAGTAATGCGCCTGGCTGGGTTTGCCTGGGCCACCATTGCTCACAAGGGTGATCAATGCTTTACTTATTCCCTCTATTCTTTAGAAAAATTGGGCCACTTAAAAACTATTCATGATCCGATTCTAATATTAGAATAGTTCGTATTTTTAGCATTTAAGCAAGTACTATTGTGATTTTGAGAAATGCCAAAATCTATTTTACCTATACTTGAACGCTAAAAAGATAAGCTATAAAAATACGCTCTAGAATGGGCGATGAATATCTGTAACTATTGAAACGTAAACAACTAGGTTAAGTTAAATAGAATAAAGTATCATTGAAATTAGATGCGTAGGTATGATAATAAATAAAAAAATATATACCCAAATATGATGGCAAAATTTTATCAAACTATGTCTGTTAAATTTTTGTTTTCGGTTGAATAACTACTGAACTTAATAAACTGCATATTATTACATTACAACTATGATAAATCTCAAAACATTATAATTACGAGAACTTAAAATATAATAATTACGACGAAGACCAAACTACGGTTGAACTTCAAGTAGTAGTTCCGAATTTTACGCTTGAAAGAAAATTTACTTTCAGCTTTTTCAAGGGGAAGTACATTCCAGAGTTTTATGGTAGAGACAACATAAGAATTGGACATAAAGTCAGTGCGGTGAGATGGAATATGAAGAAGTATGTTTTTGGATGCAAGATTATGTACTTAAAGTTTTCTTTTGCAAATGTTACTTTTTGTATTATAAAGTTATCGAAGAAGCTAGCTTTTGACTGTTACCAGTTTAAATTCAATTATTACTAGCTTCTGCCATCAGCTTCGCCTGCATGAATATCAACCGACGTTAGTTTGGGATGCAAAGTCGAAGTCCAAACCAGATAAAAAGTAGCCTATGTCCTAGCTTGTAGATCAAACAGAATTGGTTTAGTTGTTAAACTGCGAAAGCATATTAAACAGACATAGTTACTATCATACTATTAAGAATGGATTTCAAGTTTGAATTAGCAACTGTTTATGTCACAGTTGCAAGTCCTCCAGCAAACTAATATTAATGCAATATTGGTCCAATCAGCAATGAACCTAATAACTAATGTACCCCACAAGCTACAATCTTTTTGAAGTGTTACCACGAACTAGCGCTTCCGAGAGAGCGAGACGGCAACACTCGCTCGCCACTCTTCCTCCCCCGACCTTTCAATTTTCGTCCGGCGTTTCTTATTTAGTTTCTCGCAAATTATCTCCAATTCTTCATATTATTAAACATCCAAGGGGAGAACTAACCCCCCTTCCCCCCTCGGGGGGTGGCGGGGGGGGCTTAATGACGGGGAGCGGTCAGTTCCCCCTCCCACTGTCGGCACACTTGTTTCTTGTAAAATTTTTCCCCAATCTTTATTTTCTTCGTGGACGTATATAATTAGACTTTTGCGCTGCGCTGGTGTGCGTGCGGCGCGCGAGTGTGGTGCGTGCGTGGTGCGTGTGTGGTGCGTGTATCGCGCGTGTGTACGTACAGGGTGGTGTAAGACGGGTTATTAGTTTTCTTACCAGTTTCGGTTCGGGATGCTTTTGTTAGATTTCGATAATTTCGCAACGGCCGTCCGTGGGGTGGAAAAAATCAATATAGTTGTTAGTATGTTGGATATGTTTGAACTCGCGCGTTAATTAATATATGAAGGCGTTGTGTTGGCAACAGTGTAGGTAGCTATGCTCAAGTAGGTTCGTATACTGCGACTTCTCAATGATTAGGTACCTTCTTGGTACTTGAAGACTTCATGGAAGTGAGTTTCTTGTTATTATTAAGTAGATCGTAGCTAAGATGAGTACGTGTAGCTAACGTTATTATGTTTGAAACGAGGATAATATATAATGTTGTTAGCTTTGTTCGCTCTGTTTGGAAGGAAAACATAAAATATTTAGGTACCAACTATGCTTAGGTACTAGGCACATCCGCGAAAATATTGTTTTACGTTTATAATGTTACTTACTCGTAACATATTATTTTTGATTATACATATAGGTAACCTATTTGTACTCATTTACAAAATAGTTACTAAATATATACGTATAAGTTATTAAAATGAATTATTTAAAAAAATACCTTAAGACAGTAGAGAAATATTTAACAGTAAGTGAATATGGATTTGATTATTGAACTTAAAAGTGTATTGCAAGTCAATTTCAAGTAAACAAAAGTCGTAGACCAGTAAAATCATCATTCATTCATCATCAATTATCAATATTATTCATGAAAAATTATCGAATCATTTTATTTCAAAAAATCAGAATACTTTAAAGAAATATAATACCTGTTCATTTATTATATAAGGAAACAAAAATATTAATAAAAAACAAAATAAAAAGTAAAATAAATAGATATTTAGTAAACCAAACAGTTGTATTCGAACATGAAGTACCTACTAATTTCGTGGTGGAGGTACAAGATGAATTGGACGCAGGAGAGTACTATGACCATGATGTACACGGCACAGTGGTACAGTCCTGTTTATTAAACAGAAACTGTTCTCTAAACAGAAATAGGTATCCAACGTCTTATTCTTATATTCTTCTATTAATTGTATCAGGCACAAAATAAATTGCTCCTGATAAATAAATAAAAAAAACAAATTTCGGTTTTTTTTTGCCTTTAGCAGGTCAATATCAAGTTGTAGTTATGTCAATTAAAATATGATGTGCAAAAGTAACACGTATTATATAACTAACATCAAAAAAATATCATATTGATTTTTTCTTATAATGTGGGAGATCACCAAAATGACTTCTTCCGCTCTCGTATCAGACTTCTACAGACTAAAATCTACCTGTTCCTTCTTTGCCCTAATTCCAAGGTCCGGGGATTCTCTTTCGTCAACCCAGGACAACCATATTGAAAGTCTTTTTCATGACATATCGTATAAATTTTATGGCATAGGAAATTTGAATTGCGCTAATCCTTGGGGCATTGACCTTAAAAGGTCTTCGGAAGTTATGATAGGTACAATATTTTATATTTTGGATAGGATCACATTTGACCTCTGTCTCACCTGATGGTAAGCGACTGTGTGATCGATTATGGAACACGTTTATCTAGAAGTAAGCTATTCACTCATGACTTAAAGGAAACACAGGTTCCGGGATTTCCACTCCGGGTGTACGCACAATGAATTATGTACGAAATATTTTTTATTGATTGTGTACTGTTGGTTACTGATGTTTTACTGATTGACAAAGTTTCTGTGAAGTAGGATAATTAACCTATCACATACCCACAAAACGAGACACAATAGTAAAACAATAACAGCGCGGTCTCCGCCCGGTCTGGACCGGTTGGGGATTCATGAACTAATTGTGAAATATAAAAATATGTTAATAAAATAGGTAGAATTGTTTAAGATTTGATGGGACTGACACACGCTATGCGTAAAAAATCCCTGCAAACTAAATTAAAAAAAAACTCTTAATAAAGTCAGCCCTTACTAAATCCGGGTCATACAATGATAGACAAAGGTGAAGATGCATCGTATTAAAAAGAATACAAAAAAACGAACCCCCTTAACATTGCAGTAAACCACAAAAAAAAAACACAAGATTGCACGAGCCACATAAGTCGGAAGCAAGCGCCCAAAAGCCTCGTGACCGCTTTGATGTCAAAACGAATCAATGTCCCCTAAAAAACTAACAAATAACTTAAGCTATTGTTACAAAAGTCTCGACCCGCCTTTCTTACTACGTCCTCGCGGTAAACAGAGCGATTGTCGTCCCTACACCGCCATATTTATTTGTATAAATGTATCTGTTAGTTGTTTTTTATTGTAGCTGTTACTGTTATCATAATGACATCTTTACTTACGGTCTTGAGAGTTCAGCTTTGGGCTGTCATTTGGATAATTTTAAGACTACATCTTCTAAATGAAATTGGGATTCATAATGCTTGCTTCAGTTGTCACTCATCTTTAGTAACTATCTATTCTTTCTTTGATAAATAGAATCATAGCGATAAGCATATCGATTCGTCTGTCTCTTCTTCCCAAAAGTGTCCAGAAAATATGGTGACCCTACTATTATTTTTAAATGTCATAACAATCCAAAACAAAGTACCGTCTTAAGTTATTTAACATTTTTTGGTGGTAGTTCATCTAAATTTAAATAGTGTGCAAGTTCTACACTAGATTACCTACAAAATGTAACCTTTACAAGCGTGCCTATATATTTTAGAAGAGTTCCTCTTGATTTCACCAGGATCCCATTATCAGATCCTAATCTCGGGATCATGGGGTCACCTAGGGAGACACTACTTCAAAAAAAAAAAATCTAAGTAGATCCCGGCCGGCGTGTTTGAGTAATCGGGAAACAAACAGAAAAAAAACACCCTTCTTAAAGTCGATTAAAAAATCATGTTTCTTACAATCATTCCTCTACAATAAGAGTTCATTCCTTACATTCTTCTACAATAAGACTCAAACTTCACAATTTGAAGGCCACATATAAAAAAAACCTGTCTTCTGAAGCTATTGTGCGCCGCGTGTCGACCCCACCTTCCCGACGTCACTCGGCAAATACCGCGGCGTCCCCTCGATCGTGGTCACCCTACGATGCTGTAATATGTATACGACAAGTTGCTTTTTTATTGAAACAGTTATTACTGTACCGTTTTGTGGTTTAGGCGGAAGTGTTTTTATAGTGATTTGCGTATAAATAAAAAGACTAGTTGCTGGCTGTGGCTTCGCCCGCATGAAGGCAGAAATTTGTCTCAAGGGAATATCTTTATTTTGGAGTTAATATTCCACAACTTTTACAACGCCATCTAGTCCCAAGCTAAGCAGAGCTTGTGTTATGGATACTAGACAACTGATAAACTTACTTATATATTTCTAAATACTATACCTATATAAATTACACCGAGACACAGAACAAATGATGGTGCTCATCACACAAACATTTGCCCTGGGTGGGAATCGAAACCACGACCTCCGGTATAGCAGTCAGGGTCACTAACCACTAGACCAACAGGCCAGTCAAATATTGATGATAGTTTCGCGCTTGACCGCTATTTCACCTGATGGGAAGCAACGACGGTGCGATCAACGATAAAGCGCGCTTGAAATAAAAAGTGCAATGTCCTATTTGCTATTCCAGGACATAGTCTACCGTGTACCGAGTTTCATTGAAATCCGTTCAGCAGTTCGAGCATGAAGATGTGACAAACATACAGACACACTTACAAAGTTTCGCCTTTTTTAATATTAGAGTGAATACTGGCATTAGACTAAGATACTATGGTTCAATGTTCTAATAAGTTTTATGTAAGTGGTAAATTTCAAAAGCAGAAAAATCGAAAGTTTATATTTATGTATGTGTGCATATATTTGTTACTTCTTCACACTCAAATCTTTCAACGGATTTATAGATATCATCTCCTTAGTATTTTCCCAACTAGCTTGGGAATGATTTCCCGTCTAACCGGATGCGATTGAATACGTGTGTTTTACATAAAAGGAGTTGATGATAGCGTGACGGGTGACAAGACAGAATGGAAGAAAAAAATATGTTGCGCCGACCCCAAATAATATGGGTAAGGGCAGGAAGAAGAAGAAGAAGACATAAAACGACTACCTATCAGATCTTCACAACCCTGTTACTGAGTAACACGATGCTCCTTGGATAGAATGATAGTCAGACTTTCTGGTGTCTAACTGCCTGTAACGACTGTCAAAAATCTACGAATGACAACCAGGACCAACAGCTTGACATGCTTTCCGAGGCAAGGTGTGTCAGTAAAGTCCTAGATAAACTTAGAAAAGTACATAAGTATTGAAAAAAACACATTGGTACCCGGTTTCGAACCCACAACTTCATGCATGAGCAGACCTGCATCTCGTGCCATATCCTCTGTGCTATCACGACAATAGATAAGATTGATCATATAAAATAAGACATAGGATAGGTTATTTATATCTCACGAGTATGTTATCTAAATCTAAGGATCATTTTCTGCTTTCATGCGGGCGTAGCCGCTGGAAGCAGTTAGTACAGAAATAAAACCTTGGTATGCAGGGCTAGTACGACTGAAACTAAAACGCAATGGGTAACTAACAAGTGTGTTTTAGTCCGTGAAATATTGACACTCCAAACGACCCTCTTGCTTCACCCGGAATGAGACAAGTAAAGAAAAACCAGATATACGATTGCAGCAATCCTGGAAAATTTGAAAAGTGTTCTTTCGTCTATCTCCAAAGTTCTTCACCAGATCTTCACCAAAAATTTAAATGGAACCAACCGACTAGAAATTGAAAGTTGAAAGAAAATCAGATGACTTTAAGACCTTCTTTCTTTTGTAGAAGTCGGTTAAAAAGGGTCAATAGACCTAAAGATATCTAGTGTTTGGCTGTCGTGGTATTTTTTAGGTGAAAAATCATCTGTCGTGGTAAAGCAGCGGTTTCTACACTCATATGACACATATTGGGTTGTTGGTCACATATCCTATTCGTCACCCATTCCATTCGTAGCACATGTGGACATATACGTGTATGTAGTCCTTTAGGATATTGGTGTAGTCTAGCTGCGGATTTTTAGTGCCTACATCCTAACTAACTTTTTCCAGTGTGAAGATAATATACCCTATGTTACTAAGTGATTAACCCCTGATTTGTGACTTAAGAATTTGAAGTCAGAAATCGGGGAGTCAATGTGAAGATTACTTCTCAAATTCTACTTGAGCCTGTCAAAATTTGGCATTAAAGTAGTGCTTAAGATGTTACTAACACCAAATACTGAATTCAGAAACCTACCCTAAGTAGCATAGTACTAGTAAAGTCAAGAATTTCTTTATAAGTTTATAAAAAATGCCAATTTTTCCTTTTTCTAACATTAGTTTCAAAAGATAAATGTACCGACAAGTAAGTGGCCACGACTCGACGCACGGGAACATTGAGAAAACATTCAAATGTCCGAAGGGGACAGATGTACCGCTCAGATTAAACCTATTGTTAACAACGCGATGTTTGTAAACCATTTGTAGTTTCTTAGCTTTTGGTAGTGTGGGTATTCAGGTGCCCTCGGTTTCTAATGTCTTAAAAGAAGTTCGCGAAATTTAAATTTTCTTAAGTTTTTTTTTTGGATTTTACAGATTTGACCCATGTTGTTGGTTTATTAAATTATGTTTCGCGTAATACGTATTTATTTACGGAATTATAGATAATGAAATCATCACTATGATGGTGAACTAAGAGGTTTTCCTCTGTCTCCACGCGCATTTCAAAGAAATGTCAGTCAAACCGTTGGGGCGCTCTGAAAGGTCTATCTAACACCTCTCGCGCTTACCTAGAGCAAATGAAGTTATTGTGTGATTTTCCACGTAAAAAAAGGTGCGTTGTAGTTCCTTCGACAAAACTAATCATTCTCATTTTCCATGTTCTTCAAACCGGAAGCAACTTAGTAATCAGTTCTGTATAGGTACTACGATCATCATCATCTACCTAGCCTTCTCCCAACTACATTGAGGTCGGCTTCCAGTCAAGCCAGAATTAGCAGTATTTTACGAGGAGCGGCTGCCTACCAGACCTCCTCAACCCATTAACTGGGGTAACACGGTGCTTCATGGCAAGACTGGAGTCAGATTTACTGGCTTCTGACTATCCGTAACGACTGCCAAAGATCTACAAATTACATCTGGGATCTACGGCTTAACGTGCTTTCCGAGGCACGGAGGAAACTCGGTATGTTAAGATGGTCACCCATCCACAGACCAACCTTGGCAAGCGTTGCTTAACCTTGACGATCGGCCCGTGCGGCTGTTATTCTCTAGCCACGAGCTCCTCAAATAGTTCTGAATATTACTATCGGCCTTATAATATTCCCACTGCTGGGACACAGGCCTTCTCTCTACAAGAAGGAAGTTCTATATGATAAAGATAATACCTACATAAAATTATCTTTTCACAAAACCCTTTACTAAATTCAACTTGAAGACTTTGAATACAATAAACAGAATAATTTTCAAGTAGCCTTAAATGTGGCCTTACATAATTCATAAGTTGGTATTTTCGCACGTGGATGGGTTGTTTATATTGGAAGCCTTCAGACTATCCTCGTGGAGGAGGTGGTACCTTCAGGAGACGCTCGTGGATCACGTCTCATTCAATGACGGAATGAGGTCAAACTATAATACTTCAGTTTTCAGAACTAATATATTATTAAGGTGGATATATTATTAGTAATATTATAAAGATAAATGAGTTTATTGGTGAGGAGCTCGTGGCTAGATAATAACAGCCGCACAGGTCGATCTTCAAGGTTAAGCAACGCTTGCCAAGGTTGGTTTGTGGATGGGTGACCATCTTAACATAACGAGTTTCCTCCGTGCCTCGAAAAGCACGAAGCCGAGGGTCCCGGCTGTCATTTGTAGATATTTGACAGTCGTTACGGATAGTCAGAAGCCAGTAAATCTGACTCCAGTCTTGCCATGAAGTACTGTGTTACCCCAGTTAATGGGTTGTGGAGGTCTGGTAGGCAGCCGCTCCTCGTAAAATACTGGTATTCAGCTAAATTCGGCTTGACTGGAAGCCGACCCCAATATAGTTGGGAAAAGGCTAGGCAGATGATGATGTGTTTTCGCACGTGGATGGCTTGTTTATATTGGAAGCCTTCAGACATCCTCCTGGAGGAGGTGGTACCTTCAGGAGACGCTCGTGGATCACGTCTCATTCAATGACGGAATGAGGTCAAACTATAATACTTCAGTTTTCATAAATAATATATTATTATTAAGGTGGAATTGTATGTGTAATGTCTATGTTTGTTACTTCTTCATTTCTAGGCAAGCGTGCTCCATCGTCGACTACATCATCGCTTACCATCAGGTGAGATAGTGGTCAAGGGCGAGCCTATCAATATTAATTAAAAAAAAACGACTGAATGGATTTCGATTCAACTTGATACCCTATTGCTAGCTTGTGAAAGTCAAATAGGCAATCATCATCATCATTTCAGCCGAAATACATACTTTGTTAGATTATGCCTCTCCAAGTGTCGCCACAACGACCAGCCCTATGCGTCTCTCATCCATCGGATTCCCGTGATCCTCACCAGGTCTTCAGTCCCCTTATCTTCCGGTATGCGGTCACCAGTCGCGTCCACGTGGATGAGTTGTTTATATTGGAAGCCTTCAGACATCCTCGTGAAGGAGGTGATACCTTCAGGAGTTGCTCGTGGATCACATTCAATGACGGAATGAGGTCAAACTATAAACTTCAGTTTTCATAAGTAATATATTATTAACCTATCAATACCCCCGAAACGAGACACAATAGTAAGACAATAACAGTGCGGTCGCATGAGACCGGTCAGGGATTCATGAATTAAGGCGGAATTGTATGTTTGTAACTTCTTCATTTTTAGGCAAGCGTGTTCCATTGTCGACTACATCGTCGCTTACCATCAGGTGAGATAGTGGTCAAGCGCGAGCCTATCAATAATAATAACAAAAAAACGACTGAATGGATTTCCATTAAACTTGATACACGGGCAGACCATGCATCGTGTTATATTACTGCTAGATTGTAAAAGTCAAATAGGCAATCATCATCATCATTTCAGCCGAAAGACGTCCAATGTTGGACTTAGGCCTCCCCCATGTGTCGAAC
This sequence comes from Mythimna separata, assembly GCA_030763345.1. NCBI lineage: Eukaryota > Metazoa > Arthropoda > Insecta > Lepidoptera > Noctuidae > Mythimna > Mythimna separata. The sequence goes on from CM061192.1 coordinate 14,271,012, forward strand.
TAACGACCAGCCCTGTGCGTCTCTCATCCACTGGATTCCAATGACCCTCACCACGTCTTCAGTCCCCTTTTTAACCTTGCGTCTTCCGGTATGCGGTCACCAGTCGCTTCCACGTGGATGGGTTGTTTATATTGGAAGCCTTCAGACATCCTCGTGGAGGAGGTTAAGCTTCAGTTTCCATATTAATATTATTCCATAAATAATGATGTTTCTTCACGCTTGAACGCGCGGTACACGTGTCGACTATGGAATCGTGTTACCCTACTGCTTGGTGTTGGAGGACATATAGGCTATCATCAACTGCCTAGCCTTTTCCCTACTATATTGGGGTCGGCTTCTAGTCAAGCCGGATTTAGCTGAATACCAGTATTTTACGAGGAGCGGCTGCCTACCAGACCTCCACAACCCATTAACTGGAGTAACACGGTACTTCATGGCAAGACTGGAGTCAGATTTACTGGCTTCTGACTATCCATAATTACTACCAAAGATCTACAAATGACAGCCGGGACCTATGGCTTAACGTGCTTTCCGAGGTACAGAGGAAACTCGTTATGTCAAGATGGTCACCCATCCACAGACCAACCTTGGCAAGCGTTGCTTAACCTTGAAGATCGACCCGTGTGGCTGTTATTATCTAGCCACGCGCTCCTCCTATCATCATCATTATTTCGGCGGAGAGACGTCCACTATTGGTCAAAGGCCAAGTGTGGCTACAACGACTGGTCTTCTGCGTCTCGTATCCAACAAATTCCCGCGACCCTTACCAGGCCATCAGTCCACCTTATGGGAGGCCTTCCAACGCTGCGTCTTCCGGTATGCGATCGCTACTCAGTAGGCAGTCAGACCATGTGAAATAATGGGTAGCAACATACTGTTAGACTGGAAGCCTCCCAACACAGTAAGCAAAGGAAAAAGGATAAATTGACTTTAAATATGATAGTTTGTATGTCCGTTCATCAATCATGTTTTAGACGGATTTGGATGATACTTGGCATACGGGTAGCCATGTCCCAGACCTCTTAGGATTATTCCCGAACTTCACTCATGCGAAATCGTGATGGCCCAGTGGAATCATGATGCGCGATTAAGGCACCCCTCTCATGTATGAGGTTGCGGGTTCGATACCGGGCAAGTAACTACCAATGTAAGTTTTTCTTAGAGGAAAATTATTTTAGAATATTATTGACTGATTAGGATAGACTGACCATCAGTATATCTAAGGAGTATCATGTTGCCCAGTAATTGGGTTATGGAGGTCAGATAGTCAGTCGATTCATGTGAAACAAGGGTATAACCGGCGGCAGATAACTTGGCAATGCGCAGAAATCGTTTTTTAGGTCTATTTGGTGGTCAAGCGGGACGCGGGGTACGAGGTAGCGCCGATCCGGCGCGCGATTGGTGCAGCATTATATTAATAGTAGTTTATGATTGGTGCGTTAGACGACTTTTGCCTTTGCACTGCGTTACGTCCTGTTCGCTCATTGGCTGTTTTGTGCACCATGCGCGAAACTTGCCAACGTATTTGCCGAGTATTATATTCGGACGTATCCGGTTAAACTGGAAGCCGACCTCATGGAGCCGACCCTAAGCTAGTTAGAAAAGGGCTAGAAATATTATGATGTCTCGAGTGAACTCGCTGACTAGTTTAGACAGATTGGCTGAATTCAACAATTGGACTGTTGTTGACTAACCATTCGCCTAATATATTGCTTTAGTGATAAAACCTCCAAAGTATCTGTTATAGTTATAATAACTCGTTATTCAGATGATGAAATAACTTCGTGTCCTCGTATGTTCAATTGGCTCTAATAGGCAGAGTTTGATACACGAGCGCGTCTCGTTACGGGCACAAAGCAAATATTAAAGATCAGCGAAACTTTCAAATAAATATGTCAAAGTCTTTCATTACACGTGGCGCCATTCCCAAGGACGAGCGCCTTACGACCAGCGCCTCACAAAGCGTAATAAAACGACGTCTAGAACTGTTCTATTCACGTTATTAATTCAAAGAAACAACAAATAAAACTCTAATCGCGAAAAAATTCTCCAACAAAGTGATTTGTACGCGAAACATCGTATTTTCCACAAAATACGCAACGAGAGAAAAAATGCCAAAAAAGCATATTTTAAGGCGCGCGTTATAATTTTGCGACACAGAATGTAACGTCGACGAAAATTCGATTCGGCGACATTGTCATCCGAGGCTCCGCTACGTCAAAGAAAATATAATAAAAGTGAAAAAAAAAATACTACATCACATACGGAATAAAATAAAGTAAAATGAAATAAAAAGACATGCGAAGGAAATACATTGCCATTTCTACAGCGCGCACACAGTCGCGGCGCACACACGCGCGCCGTCCAATTTATAATATTGTTTTCCTTAGGATATATTTTTTCACTAGTGGGGTAGGAGTCGGGGAGGTCCACCCCCTCCCTGTGCGGCCTCCCCCAGATATTATTAAAGACGTATACTCACACATTCTTGCCGAAACGGAGTGTGATTAGATTAATATACGTTCGTGTGTTTGCGCTCGTGTCTTCGGGGAGGAGGGGGCAGTCGGACAGTCGACCTGATACAATGATATGAGAGCCTTTTATAACCGGTGACGGTGAGTGTCAGATTTCTAAAAGATGGTCGTAATGTGCTATAATTGGTAGAGGTGCGATGGAAAGGGGCGAAACACAGGCCCCACTGTGGCGCTCCCCGTTTTAAAATGGCCCTTTTCCGCTGTGTGTAGATACTATCAATCAAACTTTCCTATCCACATTTTTTATTTATGAGACACAACTTTGTTTTTCTGCGAATATTTTAAGCGAAAAATTGTGTGTAAATAGCAAGGTTATGTCACACCAAAGGGCTAGGCAGGGCAGTGCCCGGGGTCTTCAAGCTTGGGGGCCCCCAAAACCTGATTACCAAAACGAAAAATGTTTCCACGTTCGAAATCTACATTAAAGAGGTTGCACAGTACTCTGATTGTGGCAACTTGTATTAGTCAGTAAAAGTCTGACACTCACTCCATGACAGAGCTGGAGTAACTTCTCCTATTTGATGATTTCCCTCGAAAAAAAGTGGGCCCTGTTTTTTTTTTTTACCTGGCTAAGCCACTGCTTGTTATGCCCAATTTCATATAATACGGTTGGTACTTTGTTTTAGAGCAGTAGTGGCCCGGTAGTACCAGCCCTGACTCACAACTCGCGGGTTTAAACCCAGGCAGGCACATTACTTTGTGTAATTTATTTCATTACCACTGTTCTCAAAACGGTGAAAATATCATGAGGAAACCTGCATACCCTAGAACCAAGAATTCGAAGACATGTGATATCCATCAGTCCGCACTGGGCCTGCTTGATGGATTATGACCCTGTCTTAGAAAGGAGGCTTGAGTCCCAGCAGTGGGAACATTAAAAAGACCGATTATGGTATGCTATTTCGTTTTAAACCTTCATAGTAATGCCCTTAGCACTTCATAGCACATTAAATATTTAGATATCCATGTGTTTTGAAACCTTACGGAAATGAATTGTACTACAAAGGTCATTTGTTACACACGCCGGTACAAAAATGATCCCTATTGTCATAGAAATAAGTGTTATTACACGATCTAAGCCTTCAAGTAATTTCTTTCGTAGCACTACGAAAACATATTTGGGACAACTAAAGAACAGATTTATTTTTAGACTGAAAGTGTTAGTTTTTCTATGACGAAATTGACTGACTGACATACATATTAACGCATAGCCGAAACTACAGAGACTAGGAGCTTGACATTTTGCGTAAAATTTCTTTTATGACATAACTGAGCACTAAGACCGACTTATAAGTTGTAGGTCGCGGGTTCAAACCTAGCGAGGCGCATTACTTTGTGTAATTTATTTTATCACCACTGCTCCCAAAACGGTGAAGGAAAACATCGTGAGGAAACCGGCATTTCCTAGAACCAAAAATTCGAAGACATGTGACATCCACCAATTCGCACTGGGCCCGCGCGGTGGATAACGGCCCATCCTTTCTCCTAGAGAAGAGGCCTGAGTCCCAACAGTGGGAAGATTATAAGGCCGCTTAAGCTGATGCTAATGAGCACTAAGAGAGGATGAAAGTGGATGAAACGGGTGTCCAAAGTTTTCATCGCGAAACCTATCCCCCCAGTTCCCACATTATGCGGGTCACTTCAGCAACATGCTCAGTAACTGCTGGGCAAGTCTCCATCCAGTGGGGTCTTGTAAAGCTGACGAGGCATGCCCAGAAAGAAGTGGCGAGATGATCTAGACGCATAACAAAATGAATGGTTTCAGACGGCGCAGGAGAAGAATGGTTATAAGGACTTGGGGTGAAAGTCTTTGCCCGGCAGTGTGACAGTCTTGAAAAGCTGGCCAACCATAGCAAAAAGAAAAACGGCAATAAAATCACGTTTGTCATATGGGAGCCCCACTTTAACCTATAACAAACCCGCGAAACGAGACACAATAGTAAGACAATAACAGGTCGCTGCGCCTGTCGAGGATTCATGAATTAATAGCGGTAACAGAAATACATTATCTGTGAAAATTTCAACTGTCTAGCAATCACAATTCACGAGATACACCTTAGGGGCAGACAGATGAACAGCGGATTAACTAATTTCATTACTTTCAAAATAATGAAGGACATCGTGAGGAAAACAGCACATCCGAGAACCAAAAATTTAAAAATATATGACTACCACCACCAACCCGCACCGGACCTGCGTGGTGGATTTCGGGCTTTTCTCACTTCTAGAGAGGCCTGAGTCCTAGTAGTGGGATTATGTTTAAGCTTATGCTCTTGTATATATCTGAAAGAAAGACTTTTTATATGGTTTGTATAGATATAGAACACCGAAACAAATTCAGGGTGCCAGTTTCTTAAAAAAAAATCCATTCAAAATGTATTGGTCAAATCATATGCCAACCATGCAGATTGAAATAAAGTTTCTACTATATAAAATCCAAAATATTTTGTTCAGTCTTCGTGCTATAATATTAACCTTAAAATAGACAATAATGACCAGGGTTCAATATAGGTACTAGACCAAAATAACGTCAGGACATACTAGTCAATAGACAACAATATGGTCCGACCTACATATCCTACACTTCCGACTATGAGCATGATTATCTATGAACTTTACGAGGCCATAAATGGCTTGTTTGAAGATCTATGTAGGGGACAATCAACTCGAGATCATAATACTTTATTAACACTATCACTAACATATTTATCAGGGCACACAAAAGGTCTCTACGATTAACTATTCTCTACATATTCTATTTTACTTAACTCATCATCATCATCTGCCTAGCCTTTTCCCAACTATATTGGGGTCGGCTTCCAGTCAAGCCGGATTTAGCTGAATACCAGTATTTTACGAGTCCAGCGGCTGCCTACCAGACCTCCGCAACCCATTAACTGGGGTAACACGGTACTTCATAGCAAGACTGGAGTCAGATTTACTGGCTTGTGTAAGGACTGCCAAATATTTACAAATGACAGCCGGGACCTAAGGCTCAACGTGCTTTCCGAGGCACGGAGGAAACTCGGTATGTGAAGATGGTCACCCATCCACAGACCAATCTTGGCAAGCGTTGTTTAACCTTGAAGATCGATCCGTGCGGCTGTTATTATCTAGCCACGAGCTCCATCAAACACTACATTTCCTAAAAGCTCGACCTCCATTACACAACTCCCCAACACTAGACCGTTACATTATATTCGTGATCCATTCCGCAATATCTTCGGGCACAATAACAGTTTTACACAAACTGTCGTACTTAACGAGCAATGGATTGTAAAATGTTATTCCTATCGTTTGTTGACCTGCTCTCGCTTCAAATGTTTTTGTGTGTCGGCCAAAATGGCTGAAACATTGGTTTTGTGAACTTTGCAGTGATATTATTGGGTTGTTTCCTGGTGTAGTAGAAATGTTTATATTGATATTACACTAATATTATAAGGGCGAATGTTTGTATGTGCGTTTGTATGTTTGTTTCTTCTTCACGCTCAAACACCTGAACGGATGACCTGGCACTCGAGTAAAACATGTTCTGGAACAGGACAAAGGATACTTTTTATTTCGGAAGTATTAGATAAAAACTCCAAAAAAATAAAGAGAAAAAAAAATCGGAAGTATGTCCCCTTAGAATACCCTTCTATTTTTTTATAAAAATATTTTGAAAATATCATTTACTACTTAGTTATTAAAAAGAGTTTGTTGTAATTTTTTTTTTTTTTTTTTTAATTGTTATAAGCTAGTGCTTGACTGCGATCCCACCTGATGGTAAGCAGTGATGCAATCGTTGATGGTGAGGCGCACTAGCTTATTAAAAGCCTATTCACTCTAGCCTTGAAGACACCTAAATTATAATCGGACGGAAAAACCGCAGCAGGCAAATTGTTCCAATCCCTCGATGTCCGCGGTATAAACGACGAAGCGAAACGCTTAGTCCGGACCGTAGAGGTTTCGACAACGTAAGGGTGAATACTCGCCGTACGACGGTTTGTCCGATGGTGAAAGCGGGATGGCGGAATCAGTTCATGCAATTCCTGCGCACACTCTCCGAAATGCATCCTGTAGAAAACCGAAAGGCTGGCTACCCTACGCCTGTGCTCAAGGCATTGTAAATTGGACTTAACCAGATCTGGATCTCCAATTAGCCTCATCGCACGCCTTTCCACTGAGTCCAAAGCTGCCAGGTGGCATTTCGCAGCTCCAGCCCATATGTGGCTGCAGTACTCCACACACGATCGGACCTGCGCTTTGTACAACATTAGAAGCTGTCCTGATGTGAAGTACCGCCGGACCTTTGCCAGAACGCCGAGTTTCCTAGCAGCTATCTTGGCCTTGGACTCAATGAACCGCCCAAAGTTGAGGTCGGAGGAAATTTCAACTCCTAAGAGCTGAAGGCGGTCGGTGCATTCTAGGGATACATTCCGGAAAGCAGGAGCCAAGGTGAACGGGCTCCTTTTAGCGGTGAATAGACACGCTTGTGTTTTGGCGGCGTTGAATCCCACCAGATTGGCTTCGCCCCACTTGGAGACTGCCTGAAGTGAGTCATTCGTACGCTCCACCATGGCCTCTCTTTCGGACTGAATTAGCTCCTTACTAGCCCGATTAAGCGGCAAGTATCTCTCTACAACTGTGCTATCATCTGCATACCCATAGATACCGGGCATCAGCAGATCGTCGATGTGGAGCAGGAAGAGAGTTGCAGAGAGTACAGAACCCTGAGGAACTCCGGCATTAGTCCACATGGGCTCCGATGAGCACCCGTCGACAACAACTCGGAGGGACCGTTCGCTCAGGAAGTCTTTTATCCATTTAATCAGGCCAGGGGAGATGCCGTACGCTGGAAGCTTACTCAGTAGGCTAGCGTGCCAAACCCTATCGAAGGCCTTCGAGACGTCCAAGGAAACTGCAAGACCTTCCCCATTCTTCTCGAGGGCCTCGCCCCACAGATGAGTGGCATAGACCAGAAGGTCCCCAGTAGACCGATTGCGGCGAAACCCGTATTGTCGGTCACTGAGGAGATCGTTACCTTCCAGGTAAGCCATGAGGCGCGAGTTCAATACACGCTCCATAATCTTACAGAGTATGGAGGTGATTGAAATCGGCCGATAGTTGGCAGGGTCGGCACGACTGCCCTTTTTGGGCACAGGTTGCACGTTGGCAAGCTTCCAGGACTTGGGCACTATACCAGTCCTATATGAGAGGCGATACAAGCGCGTCAGTACAGGAGACAACTCGGGCGCACATGCCTTGAGAACAATCGCTGGAATACCATCTGGTCCACTAGCCTTATTCACATCTAGACGACACAGTGCTCTCAGAACCTCTTTGTTCCTTATACGGACCTCGGGCATCGAGGTGCCGCAGTGTGGCAGAATCGGTGGAGTCAGATTTACTGGCTTGTGTAAGGACTGCCAAATATTTACAAATGACAGCCGGGACCTAAGGCTCAACGTGCTTTCCGAGGCACGGAGGAAACTCGGTATGTGAAGATGGTCACCCATCCACAGACCAATCTTGGCAAGCGTTGTTTAACCTTGAAGATCGATCCGTGCGGCTGTTATTATCTAGCCACGAGCTCCATCAAACACTACATTTCCTAAAAGCTCGACCTCCATTACACAACTCCCCAACACTAGACCGTTACATTATATTCGTGATCCATTCCGCAATATCTTCGGGCACAATAACAGTTTTACACAAACTGTCGTACTTAACGAGCAATGGATTGTAAAATGTTATTCCTATCGTTTGTTGACCTGCTCTCGCTTCAAATGTTTTTGTGTGTCGGCCAAAATGGCTGAAACATTGGTTTTGTGAACTTTGCAGTGATATTATTGGGTTGTTTCCTGGTGTAGTAGAAATGTTTATATTGATATTACACTAATATTATAAGGGCGAATGTTTGTATGTGCGTTTGTATGTTTGTTTCTTCTTCACGCTCAAACACCTGAACGGATGACCTGGCACTCGAGTAAAACATGTTCTGGAACAGGACAAAGGATACTTTTTATTCCGGAAGTACGTCCCCTTAGAATACCCTTAAATTTTTTTTTATAAATATTTCGAAAATGCCATTTACTACATATCCTATCACATACCCGCATCCGGTCGGAGATTCATGAATTAATTATTAAAATTAAGTCGTAAAAAAAAGCATTTGTTATAATATGATTCAATTTTGATTTTTTTTCTGTAAATCAAGCAAAGCTCACTGAACTAAGATACTGGGCGAAACAAAATAAATGAATTTTATGAAACATAAAAATTTAATATTTTCCGATTACGATATATATCTTTTGTTTTCGACACGCAGAGTAAGGATGCGAAGAAAGAAACGAACTTTTTAGCCTACTTATACTTATATTCGACTTTTTTCGTATGTCGACTGGACATATTTTGGGCTCGATCGTTCCTTCAAAGACTTCATTCATCGGTCGCAAATAAACTAGGCTGCTAGCTTATTTCACAACAACATTTTTTTTTACTGGGTGGTTTTCCAATAACTTTTTCTCCCGCTCTGGTTGGAGCGATTAAAACAGCACACCTTTGTCCAGTGGCCCTTAGCGTTCTAGGGTTTCGTGTCACTAGCGGGCGTCGAACCTGTGACAATAATTTTAAAATAAATTATCTTGAACACAATATTAAATAACAATAATTAATTGTATATAAGGTAAGTCGTTGTTATTTGAATGAACGAAATAAAAAAATCAAAAATGCGTTATATAAAAATGCAATGTTTATCATTTCATTTTTATAAAACTACATAATATACGTACTATTATAAAATAAAGTACCCCATCTAGTTTGTATGTATGTATCAGCGTTGCCAGATATTTTTTGCCAAGTCGGGATTTTGAAAGTTTTTTAGTAAAAAAGCAGGTATTTATTCGTCAAAAGCGTGACATAGCAAAAAAAATTACATAATCAGAAGTTTTAAAATATTTATTCTTTTATCTGATTTTTAAATTGCGTGTACGTGACAATACTCGTAGGAAATATAGCCACAGAAAATATATTTTAATAAAAAATATGATATTGTAAATCAGACATACCGTATCGGCGGCTAGTACTTAAAAACTTGTCTGCCACCCGGCCGTGCTTTTTCGCCACGCTACACGCAAGTTCGAGTTATCCCAGAAAAGCGGGATTGAGCCTGTCCCACGCGGGACATTAAACTTCGTATAAAAATCGGGACGTCTGTCATTTGGAGATCTTTGGCAGTCGTTACGGATAGTCAGAAGCTAGTAAATCTGACTCCAGTCGTGCCATGAAGTACCGTGTTACCCCAGTTAATGGGTTGTGGAGGTCTGGTAGGCAGCCGCTCCTCGTAAAATACTGGTATTCAGCTAAATCCGGCTTGACTGGAAGCCGACCCCAATTTAGTTGGGAAAAGGCTAGGCAGATGATGAAAAATCGGGACGTCCCGCCAAAATCGGAAAGTCTGCAACAGGGCTGAAGCTTACTGGGACTATGGGTTCGCTTCTGAAAGGAACACCCTTAAACACAAGGCAAAGAAGTAATGCCTAAAAGTATGGTTGCAGTCAGTAACAGTCAAACAAGCAGTCACTCCGTCCTGGAGCGGAAGTAGTCATTAGATGTTTTCCCACTTTAAAAAAAAAATTGTTAGCTGGTCTCATCGCACGTTGTACGTCTTCGCACTTATTATTCGTACAGTTAAAGTATGCAACCCCCTCTTATCACCTATTTACCCTACAACTTTATAACCCATCAAAACGGAACAGATATCCTAGGTTTGCTCATTCCATGACCTGATCCAATACCTCAGTCAAGCGTGAGAGAGGTCAAGGATCATCCCAAAAAAACAAAACAACAGTAAAACCTTCATAATCCCCCAAAAATCATATACCTTGTTCCAAATACCAAGATAAATCTAATCGATGAATGATTTACTATATTTTTAATTTCGCTTATCACCGCTTATCTTTAAACTAGGCGTCCGGAGATAAAAATATAAACTTTTTCGACACGAAATCAATACCGTTCGCGTCACACATATGAGAGACACATAGCTACATACATATTTATGTCAGCTTGTCTGTTCCCGCGACGCCGCTCGCGATTTTTATCTAAGAACGTGTTCAGATGGGCAATTTTTTTGTGGTTTTGCAAGGAGATTTTTAGTTGTTGATGATGGATTTAGTTGTCTTGAAATGTGTGATTTAAACAGTTGTTTAAATGTTTAGTTGTTCGATATCTACGATACCACAAAGAATATCTATAACTCGTTATGTTAAGATGGTCACCCATCCACAGACCAACCTTGGCAAGCGTTGCTTAACCTTGAAGATCGACCTGTGTTCTATTACTTACACTGAGCCACCAAAAAAAATTACGCAGTGGTTAAAAACTTTTCCTGTATAGACGAAAATGTTTTCTTTGTATGTATGTTTGTTACTCCTTGTCCCTAAAAACGGGTAGACCATGTTGTTTGAAGCCACTCGGTCACCACTAAATGTAATCTCTTTCTTTGGGGAAATACCAGCGTGATGTTACGACGTGCAGAAAAGCTTAGTTTGGATAAAACGAAAGGCCCTCATTCAGAGATTCTGTATTGTTCACATCGCCTAATATTCTGATCCTCGGGGATTTGCTCTAGGACGGAGGCCACAGGACATTTCCGGAAATAAACCCCTGATTCTAGAACACAAAGAGCAACTGGAAGGTACAGGAGTGGTTTTAGTCAGTACAAGTCTGACATACCCTATCACCCGACCCTTGCACGGGAGAAGTTATTGGATGGTTTCCAACCACAAAAAAAGTTTGAACTCCAACTGGCGTTGCACTGAAAGGTATGAAAATTCTATATGCTAATGGTGATCACCAGGGTGGTTTCAGTAAGGCAAGCATCCCACACTTCCTAATTTTACCAGAAAATTCAAACCCACGAAACCTTCAAAAAGGTAACATTATCAAATCATTACCAACTTTAGAAATCAAATCGAAATCAATTAATTGATTTCTGCACCCAAAAATAAATCCGCTTGCTACAACTTTTCAGTTGCCGTCAACATTGCAAAGTGTGTTTGTCTGAGCAAACTGCGCGTCCTTGATTGTTTAGATATCGTTATACATAAATAGGTTCAGGGCCGACCGACTTTCGAGGTTCACGCTAGCTGGGAATTGGGGGTAGACTGAATGAGAGGGGTTAGTTTTTGAATTGGATGTAGTGGGAATTTAGGTGATTATTTTAGTGTCAGGTAGGGTAATTTCTTAAAGCGCAGGGTTATGTTGCCCCTGAGATGGGTAAAAAACAACAAACATTTTTTTTGGAAAACTTTAAAACAAACATCGAAAACTTAAATTTTTCCTAGCTCTTTCTTTCCTATTGCTGGGGAAAGCCTCCCAAAATACTTCCCGTAGTTCGCTTCCAGATCATCTCGCCAGTTCTTTTTAAGGCGACGAGTCTCCTTTTGTAGGAGCCCACTGCGTTCGATATAGTTATGTTTACTTTTAGTTATACTTAGGTATAACTTCCAAAAAATTCAAAGTAATTATATAAATCGATGATTAAATAAAAATTAAAACATAAGTTTAATGTGTACGTCACAACTATCTGCTCAAAAACGCTAGTTTCAATCGAGACGAAAATTCTCCCCTTTTAGCTCTCCTAAAAGCCTCCTCTTCTTTCCTTCTTCTAGATCTCCTAGATTCTTCCTAGGTTCTGGGTCTTTTTAGGTCCTTTTAGATCTCCATTTTTTAAACTCTGTTAAATAAGTTAGATCTTTATATAATATGTTAAAAATAATCTCATCATATTTTATCATAATTATACTCCAAAAAAGTGAAAACAGCTTGTATATTTGACTACTTACATCATAAAATAACCCAAAACAGTCGATACACATTACCGAAGAGTGCTGCTTACCCTACAAATGATAACGGCGACATAATCATAATAATACACTGTAAACACTATGTGGGGACATCTCTGCCAACCGCTCTTAGCCGTTGATTTGTGTTTTAGGGTTCCGTAGTCGAAGAGTGAAATCTTTTTGTGAATTTTTTTTAAGTCTATTTTAAATAGTAGCATTTTTGTGGGATTGATGTTTTGCTGTGTGTAATTTTAGAGCTCTACTTACTGTTATTATAATATAATACTATTTTGATATGCCAGCAAAATCCTGGATTTTCTTTGTTGTTTGTTCTGTGCCAGTCATGAGTAGGTATAAACTTCTCTATACAAACTTTTGACCCGCGTTTAATTTCCATAGGGGGTGAATTAAAAAAAAACTTTTTCGTGCTCTCATGCGTTATAAATGAAACCTTGTGGGCTTGTGCAAAATTTCACACTCCTACTCATAATAGTTTCGACTGTGCGTTGTCATGTCAGTCCGTCAGTTTCTCCAGCACAAAGGCATAACTAAAAAATTCGCAGGGTAAAAAGCATGACAGGTTGAAATATAATGAATAATAAATCTTTATTTGCAATTTAGTTAGTTATCAAAGTATAAGTTACAAGTACACAGATATCGTAATAAATTTTTTATTTGTAATTTAGTTAGTATAGTCAGAGAAAAAGAGGTTAAATCCAAAAAAAATTGTATGTGGTATTACTAAAGTGGGAGAATCATGTTTGGACACTTCACATTATTTTTTTATTTCCTACAATTGCGGCTGAATAATGTTGCCAATTAAATTAAAAAAAAAGCTCCAGGTCGCACTTTCATTAGACGCACTCTAGTTATCAAAGTATAAGTTACGAGTACACAGATATCGTAACAAAATCTATTCCTACATACAACATTCCCAGATCCGCCGTCACCTTGTAAATTAATCGAATTTGCTTACATAATTGAAAAATGTAAAAATGTTAGTGAATAATGGAATTACATTCGGATGGACGAACAGACTTAATTACAGGGATACCTTACAAGTACGGTATTCTAATAGAGTAGTAATGAGGCCCGTACTAAGTGGCACATTTTAAACTAAATTATAAGGTTTCGCGAATTATACGGCTTATTTCCTGGTGGGAAGTAAGCTACTCTTATCCCACTTATGGGTGTCGTAAGATTTTTAATTCGGTTTAAAGTTTTCAGTGTGAAGATTATGGCAACTTCTTCATCTTTATAGTATTTTTGTACTGTCGGTCTATGTTGGTGAAAACTTAGCTTAAATGATCTGCCGCTTCATTCTGGGAATGAAAATTAAGATGTGAGATTAAAGTGAGCTGTTCTCTTCTTTCTTTCTGTTCTATCTTTAATCTTCCTTTTCTTTGTTAATTTTTTACAAGATAGAGCTATGATTATATACATAATGTTGTAAGTATCTGTGATTTTCGAATTCTACCTACTTGAACTGTAAATAGAGGTATCGATAGTAATATTGTATTCTATTTGCAACTAGCTAGATAATATCTGTCTATGTCACTCAGTGATAGAGTAGTAACATTAAAATTCTATTGGTAAAAGAATTTTTGAAATCGGTCTAGTAGTTTTTAAGTTCATTCATTACAAACAATTGTTTTTCTCTTTTTAGTATTAAGCATAGCATATTGTTAATCAGATACTATTTTCAGATTAACAACTGTTTACATAGAGAGATAGAATATATGCTCTAATCATTTTCTTTAAACATTTTAGCAATTTTAAAACAGAAAATATCCCTACGGAACCCTCCCCAAATTTCAAACATCGACCACAAGTGCAGCTTTAAAATGTGCCCGCTTCGGTCACAGGCATCAATTATAAAATTATAAGCCCTTAGCACCTGGCGGGCGCGGGGCTGCGGGGGTGTGGGTCGCGGGTTCGACTCCCGCCCCGACTGATTGAATATAAATACACGGTGACATGTCTGTTGATACGGAAAGGGATGGAGTGGCTGGCTCTAAAGTTTTAATTTTGGTGTTTGAATTATTGTTTTTGTTGGCATTTTGATTTACAATTAGTTAAGATATTATTTATTGATTGGCGTTTGAATCCCCAACCGGTCCTATGAGACCGCGCTGTTATTGTTTTACTATTGTGTCTCGTTTCGCGGGTATCTGAGTAATTAAAAGTTTAATTGGTGAGACCTACTATTCCCATACTGAATTTACTGCAATTGTCGTTGGCAACCAGACGTTGAAACTAACCATGACGATGGAAAACGATTTTGTTCTAGATTGAACCAAAAATTCCGTAACCCGCACTGGGCCCACGTGACGGATTACGGTTCATTCCCTCTCCTAGAGAGGAGGCCTGAGTCCCAGCAGTGGGAAAATTAAAAGGCTGATTATACTCTTATACTAAACAGACGTTTAAAGTGTGATTCTATTCAGAAATAGAGTCTTTCGGAAAAGGGAAATGGGGAAAAGCTTGATCAAAAACCTATCATTGCAAATATAAAGACCTAAACCGCTTCCTGAAATCGTCAGTCTAGTCATAAATCTGAAAAACTACTGACACAGAAACCCTATACGACCCGAACCTTTCACAGAATAGTTCGTAAAAATATAACAATACGAAAAAAAAACTGAAGTCGCCAAAAAATCACGCGTTGACATTTAGGAAGTCTCCGCCCGCCGCCGCGGCGCCCGCATGTCATTTCATCGTCCATTATAAAATGTCGGCCGTAATCGGCCTTTATTTTTATTTTATTTGCCAACCACCCCTCCCACTCCAAGCCTCCCCCGCGACCGATATTTCAAAGTTAACGACTTAGCAGTAAAATATAGCACTTGACTCGAAAAAATGAATGAATATTGAGTGGTATTCGTGAACTGGAAGCACAGTTTGCTCAGTGATCGCATTTTTGTAGTTGTCATTATTTCGGCGCCATGTTGTCTCTGTTTTGTTTTTAGAACGTCGAGTAGGCAGGCAAAGGCATATCTCTATTCGGCCTGTCACTTATCTAAAAAGCGATTTATTAAAAAATGATAACCTCTTTCCTGGATATCAATTTATGAACTTTTTATTTGATACGCGGTGTCTATCAGTTGTTATCTCTATAATAATAAAATAAAGTGAAAGTTGTTATTTTTTTCATTAAATAGCTAAGCTCGCCCTAAATGTATGCTCTACTTACACATTTAAAGTGGGCAGCCGATGAACAGTAAAATCATAAGTGGACTCTGCTATGCGTTCATCATATGTAGTATGTACTCTTATCGTAACTCGTAATTTCAAATCAAATCAAAGGATTTCCTTCAAATAACCATTTACAGCCACTTTTGAATCGTCAAGAAGTCAGTCAATCAGCAAAAATGATGCCAATTGCACATCTCAAAGCGTAGATCTCTATGGAGCGAGGGTATGTTAGACTTTTACTGACTAAAACTCACCCGTGTTCTTTCAGTGGCCCTTTGAGTTCTAGGCCCACGGTAACTCTTTGGAACGCAGAGCTCAGCCTTAGCAGGAATTGGCCCAAGTGTTTGCTGTCCATTTACTGACATCACTTTTATTTTATCACTTGTGCTCTGAAAACGGTTAAGGAACACATCGTGTGGAATCCGGCATGTCCTAAAACCAAAAATTATAAGAAATATTTCCCTCCTTCCCTCTCCTAGAGAGGAGGCCTGAGTCCCAGCAGTGGGAACATTATAAGGCCGATAATGCTAATGCTAATAAGAGATATAACACCCACCCACCATTCCATACTTGGCCGTCGTGGTGGAGTCTCCTGGCCATTCCCTCTGCTAGAGACAATGCCTGAGTCCCAACAGTGGGTACATTATACGGCTGATTATGTAATATTAATCTACACATTTAGGTGAAGAAGCAGGTTAATAGCTAAACCAAGCTAATTTAGCTTAGCTGAGCTCATTTTCCTTATTCTGTGATCAAGCGAAGTGTAAACCAGTTGTTAGGTCCTGCCAGAGCTGCGGGATTGTTCGATAAAGTCATCCTGGAAACCAAAAGGCAACTGAAAGATCCATCTCACTCCACCCAGAGGGAGAGAAGTTATTTGATGATTTACTATGTATATGAAAACGCTATGCTTAGATCTTGGTCTGTGGCCAACTTAAATTCTCAAACTATAATAATATCTAATATTTCACAACTTGCATAAAACGCCATCTAGTTCCAAACTAAGCAGAGGTTGTGCTGTGAGCACTGGAAAACTGATAAACATGCTTATATTTCTACACACAACATATTATAGATAAATTACTCACAGACACAGAGCGAATGCTCGTGCTCATCACACAAACGGTTCTCTTGAGTGGTAATCGAAACCACGATCTCCGACATACCAGTCAGGGCTACTAACCACTAGACCAACAGGCCAGTAAATTGGAATTCAAATTACCAACATGTTACACTCTAGTCTAGTCATGAAACCACTGCGCTATGGTCTTCGATGGGCCAGTCAACTGGCCCCAACCTATGAAAGTCATTCTCCATTGTTGCCCATGGCGATTTAGGTCACATGAAGCAAGAGGGCGCCACCGCAAAAAACTCATAATTAGACCAGCCAAAGCCATTAAGAAAAAAACTTGTTAAAGGAACAAAACTCATTAAAAATATTTGGGAAACATTTTAAAATGAATGGAATCTAAATGACACCGCAAAACCGCGGTATTCCGGCAATCCACTTTTCAAAATGATTAAGTGTGAGTCGTAATGGAGTCGCTAAAGTGTTCCGTAGGTTTTGGACTAAACGGTTTAGTTATAAATCGTTTTTTTTAGGCTTTTAATGTTTGTGCCTGGGTCTGTATTTTTGTACCTAGCCTTTTGAGCACTAGGAAATGGATTTTTAAGGTGACAGGTTATTTTTTTTGGTTAAATTATGATGGTGTAAGTTAATTTTGTGATATGGCTTATGAATACTAGTAGAGCTTAAAATATAAAAAATAAAAACAAATCTGCCTATAGTCGAAAGCTTTGATAGTTTAAGTTACTTCGGATTCTGAATTTGAAGTAGAAAATGTGTGAAACTCTAGCCTTTCGCGAAAATTTCAGAAAACTATACCTTGAGGACACTTTTACATTTACATTTTTAGACAAATATTTCGGGTTTTTGGATACTATCACGATGTACTAAGAATTATAACCATGACGATGTTCATCTCCAGGTTGGCCTAAAAAAATATGATCGAATAATACGATTTTATCAACGCACTAATAGGCCATGGGTTGACTTCTGAAAAAATTTCTTCTTCTGTAAAAAAACCATTTTCCGAGAAAGAAATTTAAACAAATTTTAAAAAATCATTACAATAGAATAAACTTTATTGTAGAAGAATTGTGATGATTTCCTAATTAAAAAAAACTGATCGTAGAAAAAATGGTGTCTGAATATTATAAGTACGAGTACACGTGTACCTAAACCACTTTTTCTTTTTATACTTCTAGCCTACCAACCGAACAATAAACGTGGCTATGTTTAATTACAATAACACTTTAATAAGGCAAATTGATGTTGCCGTCCACTTCCTTAACAAGTAATTAAACTTGTTTTTTTCGACTTTTTAATAAAAACTTTTTACTTTGGTGGTGAAAAAATGTTATGAGAAAGCGAAGGCTAGCGCTCTCTGCCTGTTTATATCAAATAATACTTGCCTGAACTTTTTATGGTTTAGTCTAATATTTTTTAGGGTTCCGTACCCAATGGGACCCTAATTCTAAGACCCAATAGTTTTTTGAAAAGAGTAAGGAGTTTCTTGCCGGTTCTTCTCCATAGGAAATGACCAATTGGAACCGTGCACTAGCTTCTAACGTTTTATAAGTGCCCATGTACGCCTATATGAAATAAAAAGATTTCGACTTTGACTTGACTCTGCTGTCTGTCTTTCTATCTATAATATAGTAGGTACTAGTCAAAACAAAATAAGGGCCACCACATTTTTCTAGTATTCTCATAAATTCTTGGGGTTTAAAGGTTATTTCATGATTAGACTTGATAAATTAATTGATTTTTATTGTAAACCGCATAAAATAATAAAGGTTTAACTTGAAAAATTAAAATTATACCAGTTTTCCTAAAAATAACATGTTTGTGCAAACAAAAAGAGAGAAATAAAAATTAGTGAAAAAAAAACTAATTGGATATTGATTGATTTGTGACTTTCTTCAATATTTGGTGTGCCCTCCTTGTATTGTAATCGAATTCTCGGCATAACTTTTTAAAATTGTTCGTTTAGCCACTACTTAAAACTTCAATTGTTCTTGACAGAATCGTCACTTCGACTGAGTTAAAATCTGTCTTGAAATTGGATAAAATCAAGTGGTTACAATAAATTATCAAAAACTACACACTCTTATGCTGTTAGAAAACTCAAAAAAGGTTTGTAAACCACTAAAGTAACACCACAAATAACAATCAGCAACTTGAGAACGCATAAATAATAAATTATCGCTCCCGATGTCAAAAATAACAAGTGGCCCTTATTTTAATATGGACCAAAAATATGTCTGAAATATAAAGATTGTATTTTTATTTATTTTGTTTTTATTAGTATATTTCTTGCAGGTTCTTCTCCTTAGAGATCTACGCTTTGGAACGTGCGATTTAGCTTCACTTTTTTTTGACTAACCGATATTTTGAAAATTCAAAAGTGCCTGTAAATCGTCTATTTGAAATAAACCTGTTTCTGTTTGTCCGTCTGTCTCATGAGATATAGTCTGATATATCACATGTTAAAGTTTTAATAAATAAAATATATATTATTATTTGTTTAAACTTTCTATTAATTAAATAGTAAAAAAATTAATAAAAAAAACAATACACTTCAAAATCGAAACTAATAAAATATATTTTTTTTTAACTTTCTATAAATTAAATTACAAAAACATTAGCAAAAAAAAGAAAACAATAAACTTCGAAATGAAAACTAAGATTTATTATATCGCCATAACTCACAATAACTATTACGTAGACCCAACATTGAACGAAAGAGAAAAGTACACTGTATAGAGTGAGAAGGAGATAGGAGAAGTAGGTGTGTGCGAGGGAGATAGCGCATGTTTGATCAGAGACGCCCTTTTGATAGTGTTTCCAAATTTTTGGAAAGGAACGCGTATTGTTTGGTGTTAGAGTCAGTTTACATGCGGTCGGTTTTTGATATGTTACGTGAAGTTAGAATTTTGTAAGAAAAGGAAAAAAAAACATTATTTTTTGTGCGAACTGACGTAATCTTAAGATTAGTTTACAATAGTAATCATTATAATTAATTATTGGGAATGGGAGAGTTTTAAGTAATGAACGTTTTGTGAGAGAGATAAAAATCCTAGTACCTAGTAAAGTCTTGTGTGGCACTAAAAATTGGATGTGAACAATTATATTGTAATGGACAATAATATGTATTTTAAATAGGCCTACACGGGCGCTTATAAAGCACCAGACACTAAAGCACGGTTCCAATTGATCGTTTCCTATGGAGAAGAATCAGCAAGAAACTATACGGAAGTAAAGAGTAACTTTGCAATTTTCATAAAAATAAGAGGACAGTGTCTACCAGTCAACATTTAAACCGATTAGATCAGTTACTTGCTTAAACTACAGCTAAACTTCAAAAATATCGCAGTCGACACACTAGTTTATTAAGGGCCAATTTACTTGATGTTGACCATCAAGTAAATTGGCCCTTAATAAACTAGTACCCCTCGCCATCAACGATTGCATCACTACTTACCACCAGGTGGGATCACAATCAAGTACTAGTTTATATCAACAAAAAAAAAAAACACCAAAACTTGTGCTCAGTAATTCAAACTGCAACAAAATAACAGTGGTGCCATGTAAACCCCCGCTGTACCGTAATGCACCGGCCCCCTGTCAAATAATCGACTGTACCAGGGGTGGCCGGGTGGGGAACACCATTTTTGCTATTTTCTAACAAAAAAAAAGAAATACAGCACGCGTTTTTACTTAAAACATCAGTTTTAAACGCGCACGCGCAAGGGTAACCACGTGCCAAAAAATAAAAGAAAAAGGTCAGAAGTTTTCGCGAGTGACTGTACTTTGCGGTTTTTTAATAGTTATTTTTGAAACTGATGATACTTTTTGGTGATGACGAGTGTGTGTGGTGATTTTGAATTGGTGATCATTTTGAAATGGTGATTAGGACTGAGTGATCAATGGAGGCGATTGATTTAAGGCAAGACAATAATAGGTGAGGAGAATTTCTTATTGGAATCTTGTATAGTGTGTAAAAATTAGTGGTCAACCGTGAGCCTATCAATAATAAAACAATAAAAATGAAGATGCCATTACTATCGTGTACGCGTTCTAGTTTCTAAGCTTATGTTTATGTCTTTTTTTTTTTTTTCTCTTTATTTTTTTGGGGTTTTTATCTAATTAGATATGCCAACCCCATCGTACCTTTTAACATTACATAATCTTATTACTATACTTAATTACATATACAGTATTATATACACATATAAATAAACGGCACGTACGCATGTAAACGGTATACTAGACAGTACATTACGTGTTTACATGTAGGTATCTAACACTATGCTAAAGATGAAACTCACTGATGAAGGGCTGTTATTAACTGACACAACTTTTTAGCATCATTTGAAGTTGGTCGAGATAAGATTGTTTGAATTAGTCCCACGTTAAGTCTGTTTAGGCCTAATTCCCTCAACAGTGATTCCCTCTCAATCCTGTTCCGGATACAATCCATCAGCAAATGTTGCACGTCCTCAATCTGATTACATTCTCTGCAATTTGGCGAATCAAAGCTTATGTCAAACTTAAAGCGTTGTTTACAGACATAGATTTATTTTTTTAACATACGAAATTATAACCAGTCAAATATATGGTGCGAAATTTAGGATTGGTAAACCATTGCATGCTCCAAGTCCACTGGTTCTAGTCGTAGTTTTGGTTCTTGTGGTAATTTAGTCTACTGATAAGTCTTCATTGAGATAACTCAATATTAACAAGATTGTTTTTATGATTCTCGGCAATAATAATCATCATCATCATCATCATCATCATCTCAGCCGAAAGACGTCCACTGCTGGACATAGGCCTCCCCCAAGCGTCGCCACAGCGACCGGTCCTGCGCGTCTCGCATCCATCGGATTCCCGCGACCCTCGCCAGGTCGTCGGTCCACCTTGTGGGAGGCCTTCCGACGCTGCGTCTTCCGGTACGTGGCCGCCACTCTAGAACCTTCCGTCCCCATCGACCATCTGTTCTACGAGCAATGTGCCCTGCCCACTGCCACTTAAGTTTGGCGATTCTTCGGGCTATGTCGGTAACCTTAGTTCTCTTGCGGATCTCTTCATTGCTGATGTGATCGCGCAAGGAAACTCCGAGCATAGCCCTTTCCATTGCTCTTTGGGTGACTTTAAGCCTTCTGATGAGGCCCATTGTGAGCGACCACGTTTCCGAGCCATATGTCATCACTGGCAACACGCACTGGTCATAGACTTTTGTCTTGAGACAATGCGGTAGGTTGGACGAGAAGATACCGTGCAGCTTCCTGAACGCTGCCCAGCCGAGTCGGATTCGACGATTGATCTCTTTCTCGAAGTTAGATCTACCCAACTGGACCGTCTGTCCCAGGTAGACGTAGTCGTCCACAACTTCGAGTGTAGAGTCTCCGATCTTGATAGGAGTGGGAGCTACATGGATGTTTACCATGACTTTGGTTTTGTCCATGTTCATTTTGAGTCCCACTCTTTCGGAAGCCCTACTGAGATCACCGAGCATTGTACTGAGCTCCTCCGTAGTCTCAGCCATGACTACTATGTCGTCGGCAAACCGAAGGTGAGTGATGTACTCGCCGTTGATATTGATGCCTCGCCCTCTCCATTCCAGAACCTTGAAGACATCCTCCAATGCGGCCGTGAACAGTTTCGGAGAGATAACGTCTCCCTGCCTCACACCCCGCTGTAAAAGGATAGGTTTCGAGGTCTGATCCTGGAGTCGGACTGACATGGTGGCGTTTTTGTACAAATATTTCAGCACTTCGATGTACCGATAGTCAATCTGGCACCGTTGGAGAGACTGCAGTACAGCCCAAGTCTCGATCGAATCGAAGGCTTTCTCGTAATCCACAAACGCTAAGCAGAGAGGCAGGTTATACTCCTCAGTCTTCTGTATAACCTGCCGTAGCGTATGTATGTGGTCTACGGTGCTAAAGCCTTTTCGGAATCCGGCTTGTTCAGGAGGCTGGAAGTCGTCGAACCTGCGTGCGAGACGATTCGTGATGACTCTGGAAAACAACTTGTAGACATGGCTCAGAAGTGAGATGGGCCTGTAGTTCTTAAGGAGGGCATTGTCGCCCTTCTTAAAGAAAAGTACCACCACACCTCTGCCCCATGCCTGTGGCGTTTTGCCCTCGAGTATGACGGAATTAAATAGCTTCTGAAGGGCCTTAAGGACCGGTTTTCCACCCGCCTTCAGAAGTTCGGCCGTAATTCCGTCCTCACCCGGCGCCTTATTGTGTTTAAGTTGTTTCAGAGCCATCCTAATCTCGTACAGGCTGACGTCCGGGATATCTTCGGTATAGTGTCGGGTCAATCTAGCTCTTGGATCATTCGCTAGATTTGTCGTGGGTTTAGAGATAGACGTGTATAACTGTCCATAGAATGCCTCGATCTCTCCCAGGAGCTCCGATTTAGCGGATATGACTCTGCCATCGTCGGTCTTCAGTTTCGTGAGTTGGCTCTGCCCAATAGACAGATCCCTCGCAAAAACTTTGGAGCCCTTATTCCGCTCTATCGCGTCCTTAACCCTTTCGGAATTAAAGTGGCGAAGATCGCGTTTTAAGGACTTCGAAATCTGTCTATTGAGCTGACGGTATCTGCACGAATCGTCTGAAGACTGCAGAATCATCTCACGCCTCTTCTTCATGAGCTCGAGAGTCGGATCCGAGAGCTTCTTGTTCTTATTTGTACGGTGGGTCTTGAAAAACTTAGACCCGACCGTATGGACAGTTTCCACGAACCCATCGTTACATTCGTCCACGGAGCTACCTAGGCACTCGAAACGATTGTGGAGTTCGAGCTGAAAGCTCTCGGGGTTTTGGAGCTGGATTTGTGCTGGACGGAGCGTAGACTTCACCAGTCGAGACCTTTCAAGCTTGATGTTGATATTCAATGTGCCTCTCACCATGCGGTGATCACTACCAGTTTTCACTGCATTGATCACAGAGACATCATTGAATATTTGCTTCTTCGTCGACAAGATGAAGTCAATCTCATTTTTAGTTGCACCATCCGGGCTTTGCCAGGTCCACCTCCTATGCTCACGCTTTTTGAAGAAAGAGTTCATCATGTAGAGGCCCTCCCTCTCCATAAAGCTAGCCAGTAGGTGTCCCCGGTGGTTCCGCCGTCCAAATCCAAATTGCCCCACTCGCAGCTCATCACCGTCTCGTTTGCCCAGTTTAGCGTTGAAGTCCCCCATGACCACGGTGAAGTGAGTCTTATAACCATGTATGGCTCTGGATATATCCTCATACATGGTCTCTACTTCGTCGTCGGAGTGTGTCGAGGTTGGGGCATATACCTGTATGACCTTCAGCGAATATCTTGCCGATATTCTGAGTATAAGGTAAGCCACCCTGGTCGACACACTCTCGATCCTCACCACATTGTTCACAAGGGACTTGTGGACGAAAAACCCGACACCACCCTGGGACTGCTGGTCGCCCTCCCGGAAATAGAGCAGGTTACCGGATTTGAGAATTATCGTGTCCTCCCCCTGTCTTCGGACTTCGGATAATCCCACAATACTCCATCGTACCCCGCTCAACTCTTCCTCAAGTTCGGTGATCTTCTCGTCGGTCCGCAGTGTACGCGTGTTGTATGTTGCCAGGTCGAGTCGTTGGAAGGGGTAGCCTAGCCTCCTCCGGAGATTCTTCGCACCCCTTGCCTCGCCGTAGCCTTGACCGCTACCGTAGTCAAGGTTAGACGGGCTGCCGGGTACTAGGGGCCGTTTTGTTTTGCGTGTCTGCATTGTTGGGGGGTTTTTGCCATAATCGCCACGCTTGGCATGCGGGTTGGCGATCGCAGTGTAGATGTTGAAATGCACAGAAAATGCTGCTGCCCATTTTCTGGTGTGTCCCTTAGTCGCCTCTTACGACACCCACGGGAAGAGATGGGATGGTGTAAATTCTTCGGTTCCAGACACCATACGGAACGGCAATAATAATGGTTTTAAATATTTATTTTTATTTTTGTAAAACACATGATCCTACCCAGCCTTTTCCCAACTATATTGGGGTTGGCTTTGCTGTTGAACACGTTGCTTAAGGCGGGCGCGACGTTAGAATTATCCATACAAACGTAATACCAAAATCATTTGCAATTTAAGCATATTTACACCATAATATGATGTTATTCGGATTCAGACAATAATTATCTAGGTTCCTACATCGTCTTTTTGTTGAAAAACTTACCCCAAACGAAATTAAAGCGAATTTAAATTTGCACATTTTCACAGCGAAAATGTCATGATTTTATTTTGTTTTTTCTATATTATAAACAACAATATTTCAAAATATATTTTCGTAGGAACACAGATATTATTATCAAGTTATAAATACTCGAAACAATAATGGAAATACATTAATTTTTCATTCATCATTTTTGGTATTACGGAACCTCTCCCAAATTTCCAATAGTTTGTATTGCTATCACAGCAAGCAACTGTCAGTGTGCGGATGATGACTTTACTCCAGTCGGTGTGTCCAAGAATTGTTTAAACTATCTGGATTGCTTCCATCAACCTCAAAAACGTGTTTTATTTCGTCTCAACTCGAGATAGCGCGCGGTCTCCGCAGGCCTCTTAATATTTTTAAGAAAATAACAAAAATAATTCTGTTCAGAATAATATAAAACTGGCTATGGTATTAAGAAAAAACAAAAGAAATGTTATTTAAATTATAACATTGTTTACTTTTTTTTAATTGCGGTCAATTCATTTAATCAGAAAGTTTTATTTTCAACGACTGGTAGTCGTTGAAAATAAAACTCAGTAATGATTTCAAGTAATGATTGTCTATCTTTTAATAGACAATCATTTCTTGCTTATCTTCTAAAAATAGTGGTCAATCCTTAGATTGAAATAGCTATTTTAGAAATAACTTATTTTTAAAATATCTAATATTATAACTTATTTCTAAAATAACTAATTTTAGAAATAACTTATTTCTAAAATAACTAATTTTGAATTAATGCTTATTTAAGAGTAATGAATATTTAAGAGTAATGGAATAGTAACTAAGCCATTCATGGCCAAGCGTTTGTTTGACTTCCAAAAATCTTTTTATCCAAAATTCTTTTTTATTTTACACTTTTCAATAGTGGTTCAATAACGGAGAAACAAAACTATTATAAAACACCGATTTCCAAAAATAAGGTTATTTTCTACTTTTTAGTGGTTTTTTTTTTCACATTTAAGTAGGTTATATTTTTCTTGTAAAAAGTTTTTTCTGATTTAACAATATGAAGTCAGTATTTCTGAAACTATTTCAACTAGAAAAATTGTCAAAATTTTGCATTTAAGTAAAACGTACCGTACGTTTTTAACTGAAAATACTCAACTACAAAAAACCGTCCCAAGTTAAATTTAAAGTTAATGTGTTGACGGCAGCGGTAATCCTGCTAGACATGTCTTATTACGAGACTAGCCTCTAATAACTAACTAGTAACTCCATACCCTGTGTTACTGTATATCGATAATGACGAGTGGTCTGTATCGTTCCAGATGCGGCGGTGACGCGATGTCTGTCGCGCCGGCGGTCAAGCGCGAGCTGGACCTGGAGAGCGGCGGCAGCAGCCCGGGCCGCAAGCGGCGCAAGCAGGCGGCGCCCACGCGCGCCACGCCGGCGCACGCCGCGCCGCCGCCCCTCGACCTGCACGCCAAGATGGCCGACATCTACAAGAGCGCGCTCGCCTTCGGGGAGCTCGGCCTGCCCACCTTCGACCCGCTCGCCGCCTTCCGCCTGCTGCCCCGCCACGAGCCTCCGCGCATCTTCAACCCCGAGGCCTACTGCGACCTCTGCTGCAAAGAGTTCTGCAACAAGTACTTCCTGAAGACGCACCGCGCCAACAAGCACGGCATCTACGACGGCGGCGACCCGCAGCCCGCGCCCCCGCCCCCCGCGCAGCCCTCGCCGCCGCGCCGCTCCTCCGACGAGGAGTCGGGGGGCACTCCACGACGCCTGTCACCAGACTCGGCAAGACGCGCGCGCGAGTCCGGCTTCCAGCCCGATGCACTGCGCCGGCTTGGTGTTGTTAATCCAGAAGCATTTTGTGAAATCTGCTGCAAAGAGTACTGCAACAAATACTTCCTGCGGACGCACCGCGAGCGGCGGCACGGCGTGCCCGCGCGCCGCTCGCCCGTCAACGAGCACTCGCCGCCGGCCGCCACGCCGCCCGGCGCGCTCTGCACGCCGCTGGGCACGCCGCTCGGCACGCCCCTGGGCACACCGCTCACCACGCCACCCGCGCTGTCGGGGCCTCCACCAGATACGCCACCGCGGTCTCATTCGCTGCCACCTCCATTAGATCCTGAAGAAATGGCAGAAGTTAAAAGAGAATGTGAAGACGAGCTTGAGGCAGCGTTACGAGACGGCCAGACGAGTCCGCTAAATCTAATCGTGGAAGAACGCGGCGTTTCATCGCCTGGATCCGCAAGTGAAGAGCTGCGGAAGCTGCAGACGATGATCTCTCAGCTGAACGAGCTGGCGGCCGAGCGGCTGGCGGACGAGCCCGGCGAGCCCGGGCCGCGGCCGCCGTCCGCGTCGCCGCCGCCACCCGACGAGCGCCGCGCCTCCTCCTCCGGCTCCAGCTTCTGCGAGATCTGCAACAAGGAGCTGTGCAACAAGTACTTCATGCGCACGCACATGCAGCGCATGCACGGCATCTCGCTGGAGAGCGGCACGCAGCTGGGCGGCGTCACGTGCGACATCTGCCACAAGGAGCTGTGCAGCAAGTACTTCCTGCGCGTGCACAAGCACAACACGCACGGCATCCCCGCGCCGCCCGCGCCCGCCGCCACCGCGCCCGCCGAGCCGTGCCCGCTGTGCGCGCGGCGCTTCCGCGGCCCGCGGGCCCTGCGCGCGCACCTACTAGCCGAGCACGCTCCACCTGCGAGACCACCGCCGCCGCCGCCGCGGCCACTAGACCTGCTCACGCGCGACAAGCCCTACGCCTGCTCGTACTGTCCATTTACAACCGACGTACTCGCGTTCCTGTTCGCGCACGAGCGCGCCCACGCGCAGCAGCAGGCGAGCGAGCCGCCCGAGATGCCGCCCGAGCCGCCGGGGAGCGTGTGCGGCAGCGAGATGGAGAGCGGCGAGGGCGGGCCGGAGAGCGGCGAGGGCGAGGGCGAGGCGGAGGCGCAGTACTCGTGCTCGCGCTGCGAGTTCCGCGCGGAGGGCTTCGCGGCGCTGGAGGCGCACCTGCGCGCGGCGCACGGCGGCGCGGGCGCGCTGCTGGCCGTGCCGCGCGCCCCGCAGGCGCCGCTCACCATGCAGCCCTTCGTGGTGGAGGAGGCGGGCGGCGCGCTGAGCCTGGTGCCGGCGCTGGTGTTCCTGCCCGTGCGCCGCCGCGCCACGCGCCGCGCCACCGTCACGCTCACGCTCACGCCGGCCTAGTCGCCCGGCGCGGCGCGCGCGCGCGGCCCGCGGATACACCGCCGCGTGCGCGCGCCTTCGATCGCTGAACTGTACTAACTACATTTAACGCTGTGTGCCTTCAAGCGATTGCTGAAATATTATGAGACGTAATTTGTAAAGGGAGAAGCTGTCCGTGGCCGCCCGCTCGAGCGCCACACCGCGCGGCGGCCCCCGGCCTCTTTTTTGTCAGAGTCTAACTTCATATATTGAGAATTATATTGAACGGGTGATATATGAAACGTTGCCGCTTATAAATTCGATTATTTATTATTATCTCCTCGATGTTCCGTCGGGTCGGTCCGAGACGAGTTTATGAAACGTCGATTTCGATCGGGAGAAGAAATACACCCTAGGAGTAATTATTATTTAAAGGTATTTTATCGGTGAGTGTGCACTCACGATAGCGTCGTAGTACCAGTGCGATGTTGATCACTGAGGAGCCGCCCGCGCCGCACGACACACGCGGGACGCACGCGCGACGCGCGCGCGACACTCGCGCGACGCACGCGGGACGCGCGGTCGGCTCCCCCACACGGTACCGCGCATGCCACGTAGTACTACGACAACCGCTCTACCTCACGACGTTAGTTTTTATATTAGCTGTTATTGTATAAATTATATTTTGGAGTTACAATAAAGTACAAATCTAGTTAGTGCGTTAGTACGCCACGCCTAACGCCGGACGGAGGCCGCGCGCTCATGTTAGCTACTCGATACTATTTATTGTTGTCTACGAGTGACTTACAGCACAAAGATACGTACTATTGGGCAGTGATCAACATTAAACGTAATTTAGTATTAAATTTGATTAGATATGTGGTCGTGGGGCTCGGTCAGACGGGTTTTGTTGTGTAACACACCAATATTTATATATACGGGTCATTGTTTGGGGCGCGCGCGGGCTGAGCTAGGCGCGCCCGCCGGGTCGCCCCGCTGCATTATACTAATTTGTATTGTAATCGTAAACATAATGTGTTACTGCTGCGCCGCCCGCGCCGCTGCGCTCTGCACGAATATTAAACACTTATAAACCGCTTTAAATTTAAAGAAAAAATATTTTGAAAACAGGATTTTGAGATGTACATTTTTAATAGTTATATACTGCCATCAAAGAAGACTGAACAGGTAAGGAACTCATGGCTATTGCAGAGCGGAGCGGGGCGGGGGGTGTTTAAATATTATTATCTTGATAATCAAGACTTATTTGATGGGTAAAATGGTAACAAAGTTTGTTTAAATAATTCATTATTGGTAGATCAGTGTGGAGGTTAGCTTGTACAAACCATGCAGCTTCTAAAGAAAGTTCCTATGTATGTACGTAAGTTGTAATTTAAATTTAAAGAAACTAGAGGTCGCTCTCGTAACGGCTCCGGATGAGGGAAGCAAACCTGATTGTTATGATAATAATTGTGATGTTAGATCAGGGTAAACCTCATGAGGAAATAGAGTAACTATACGCTTATAGTCCTTTTTCATAAGTAATGGTTACGTCATCCAATCAATCGTGATTGAAAATGAAATTGACTCTACAAATAATAACTGTCAAAAAAATGCAAAATTAAATCAAATGAATAAAAATTTTCATTTTCGTTTTAACAAAAAATTAAAAAAAAAAACATTTTTGTGTTAACAAAAAACAAAAAAGCTTTTTCTTGTTTGTATTTACTGAAAATGAAACCAAACCAAGTAGATATGAATGATTTAGAAAATAATATTCTGCATTTCGAAGTATATTCTTATTGCCGACAACGAATTTCCAAGAAATTTATCCTAACTATATTTTCAAAGTTCCTACGTATAAAGTTCCAAAACGAGATTCCTACTCCAAAACGTCAAAATTAGGCATAGAATTCAAAATAAGGGCAGACATTATTTTGAAGATCCATCTTCCGACTAGTCTTCCTGGATGCAGCGCCAAAGGGCCCTCACACGGAGCCGAGACGCGGGCGCGCGATACAACAAATTATATTAAATAACGTTTTAAATAATAACAAATTAATACAATTGTACGCGTGGTAAGATCTCCAGTCATCGCCCATTCTCTGTGAGCATTCGTGGAACAATAGTAGAGAATGCCGGGTTTTTATTATATTTGGAGAATGGACGGTCACTCAGATCCAAGTCATTGGATGTAGTGAAAAAAATGTATTAAAAAATTGTGTTCGAGACGTTTTGTTTCCCAAATGCGTTGTACTTGGCGTGGAGACCAGAATATAAGGTTGGGGACGTAGCTAAGATAGGAAACTTAAGTGGTTTCCTGTTGTAATGTTGGTGGAAATCACTTAGGTATAATAATATATATTGTAACAAAAATATTCACATATACGTATATGCAGTGCTAATCAAATAGTAGGGTGAAACATTTGATGACCCCGTAAGAGATTTTTATTATATTAGATCAGTTATATTATATGTATAGTAAAATAGGCATTTATGTATTTAAATATGTATGTATAGATCTGAAAACTGCAACAGAACAAATGACAAAGCTGAATTTCAGTCACAATTAAGTAGATTTAGAGTTGTAGCGGCAAACACTAGAGACATGTTTTGAAAGTCAACGAACAAACAAATAAAACATTTTTAAATACACATAAGGTGTACAGATATTAGAAAAATAATGTGTTGTTATTTTACAAGCATTAGATTCAACAAAATGCTAGGTAGTCAATTATAATTCCTGCATTTGGATTTACTTCATAGAAAAGACAAAGAACACCACAGCCACTTGTTAAAAAATTTAAATCTGAGCTGTTCTTCTGTTCTTGAGGTATGTTATAAAAAACATTTGGCATAATCCTTCACGGTAAAATAATCATAGTGAAAATAATGGCTAGAGTAGTTTAAACAATTATAATTTTAACATGCAAAATTTTTACCAGTTTATATAACAAAACAATTTGGTGCTAACAATTTTTGTTAGCTCGCTGCTCTCTACTGAGACTAAAATGTAAGAAAAATATATATGTATATCAAAGTTTTTATAAATGTGTGTAAAAAACACATGATATTTGTCCGTCTGTCCCATCTTAGCTACGTCCGCAAAGTAACAATAGTACAAATTTGTTAACCAAGTATGTAAGGTATCGGAGATTGGTAAACAAATAATAAAAACAGTACAAATTAATTATTAAGTGTAGCTGAAAGGTTTACAGGAGTGATATTAATAGTTAACAATAATTCACTCAAGTACAACGCTTAGAAGCAGGCAATACAGTCGCACGCTTTCCTAAAATAATAATCTGTATTATTATTTCAAAAATCGTATTGTTAGATTTGCTGTCTTTATTATTGTTATTGCAAAAAATGATTTTAGTTTTTTGTATAACTAATCCTATTATTAGTTAGTTCATAAATATTTCATATGTATGATTAATTCAAGAAACGTATTTTGTGTGCTGGATAGTAAATATACAGCACCTTAGACTTGAATTATAACACAGTTTTTAATTTTGAACAAACATGGAAAGAAAAATGTTTTGTTTTTCTTTTTAACAAAACACCATTAAGTGCATTACAAAATAAAAAGATAAAAACAAAAATACGTACCTACACGATTTTATTGTTTAACACAAAATGAAAAATACTTTATAAAACGGGTAAATAATATTTAAAAAATATTTTTTGCAAAAATAATATGTTCCTAAGTTAATATAGTTAAGTATTTTAAAATAACAATTGGACAAATGTTTTCGTGGTTGATTTCAGATCAGTTTTAATATTTTGCGAAGATCTGAAGTAAATCCCTGATGACTTTGTTACTCATTTTGTCAATTTCAAATATTGAAGAGGTTTATTATTAAAAAAAGATATTTGATGTTGACAGAAACGTTATGATCTCTATACAAAAGTTCCTTCATTCCAAATAATATGTAATTTGTTCTAGTCGTTCCTATTTAGTTTTAACAATTATATTCTAGTGCGACTGTATTTTGACAAACGAGAAAATAATTTTTCGAGTTATATAAAACTGTGTTGTTTCTAGTCAAATTATTTTATAAAAAGTTTTACTAATGTGGATAGCCATATGTTGGAAAATATGAAAAATAAAAATATATTTAGGAAATTACAATATATAAAATTGGAGGAGGACCTAAGAGACGATTAATTTTCAATTTAAATTGCAATAGCGGTTTAAAGACTTCTGGCGTCCACATTGGATAAAATTATATTTTAAAATATATAAAGAGAATTATATTCTGGCTTTAGGAGAAAGCCAAACCTTATGCCGCAGCCATTTTGTAGAACTTATTATTACCGTCACAACAAACAACTAAACCATGGTAGTAATTGTGAAATAAATAACAATTATTTTGTTACAACAAAAATATTTGCAAAACCTTTTTAAAGGACGGTAAAGATTTTAAAACAAGGAAAAAGTCCGTTCATCTTTTACGGAGTTTATATTTTTTAATAGTCCCAGTAAATAAGACAGGTAAGTAAAATGCCCAGTACTTCCCAGTAATTCCCAGTACTTCCCAGTAATAAGGTCTACAGCGTGGCTCGCGGTCGGTATATGTTCCTAGCTCCGTCTGTTTGTTATGTATTTGTTTTCCATTAATTACTACGAAGCATTTCTACCGTATTCAATAAATTAAATATACAAATAAATTGTCGAGTTTTTATTTTTTTTGTCCTTAGTCACCAAAGAGTTGAGTCAATATTCTCAATGTCCTGTAAACTTTAAGGAAAGTGGATCAACAGCGTGTCTTTTTCTTAATGTGGGAAATCATCTAATGACTTCTCCCGCCTTAGAGTGGAGTGGGAAGGCCTAACAAATACCAGAGTAGTGTAGATAAAGAAGAGGAAAGCCTATGTCCTGCAGTGGGATGATATAAGCTAGTTAGTTCGTTGCAGAAACAGGATCAACTGGCAAAAGTTGGCACCCTTGGTTGACTGGTAGAGAATGCCTAAGGCATTAAGTCCACCTATGTTCCATTATGTTGCATAAAGTTTGAATAAATAAATAAAAGTTGCCAAGCAGAACCTAAAATAATCCATAAAGTGCCAAACAAGTAACTTTTCAATTAGTCTAGTGCACCAACTTTAAACAAAGACAAATTCAAAGTAACTTGTTTAGAACTTTAGCTTTTTCGTGAGGTCGGGTATTTAACTTTCAAATCCCCGAAAATAATGTCAGCATCATCTAGCTTTAGCAGTCAACATCACCAACACGTGAGAGTCGCTCCTGAAGAAGGTACTCGCTCCTCAAGCAAATGATGCTGAAGCCCGACAGATGGCAGCACTGCGGATGAAAGATGGCGCCACTCGACGAGAATGATTTATGAAAACTATTTGCTTCTGTTGATTTCTGCACTTTATTAAGTTAAACATTCTGTTCCCAGCACTTTATTAAGTTAAACATACTGGTTAACATAGTGACAGTTCTTGAAAGGTTGCCCCAGGGTCCCTTACCCTGACATCCGTCGGCCCATCAATCTGGACCCGAGATGTTGTCGCGTAGTGTTCCACGCGCGCTTCTCTTAGGTATACGAGAGAGCTACTCTCCAACATTGGACGAGACCCACACGGATCGGGTCACCACTAGTCTTGGGCAGCGGAAGTCAAACTGCACCCACAGCCCTGACACAAGTGTACGAGGGAACACCGGGGTGTTTTTAGTCAGTAAGAGTCTGACAGACCCACTCCACCCACCCGAGGGCGGAGGACATTCATGAGGACTTCCACCCCAAAAAGAAAAGTGTTCCTTACCCTCGACTATAGAGATGGAGACTCGGACTTCCTTCCCGCTGTTTCTTACGCTTCAGTTTTCATTATTATTTACAAAGTAATTTAAAATAATAAACAAAACAGTATGGTTATTGCGGTGTTGTCTCAGATAAGTAGGTTAACGAGTCTGACGAGTAATTGTGTGGTATATTGAGTCTATTTTTTAAAATAAACGATGATAGAGCAGCATGATTTATATGAAGACGAGTAAATAACAGTAAAGTGGAACAGGTAAACTGATTTATTTGTTTATTTATATAGACACAAACACTTTAAAAAGAAAAAAACAAATACAGATAGAAAAGTATAAAGGTGCTGCTTATTTAAAATGAAATTATTATTTAAACATAAAGGATGAAAAATTAAGCATTCATTCTTAAAATATTCAATAAGCCAAGATAAACACTATTTCTCAGCATAGTAATTAGGACAACAAAATTCAGAGCTAAGAAAAAAAAACTACTAAACCCATTCAGCGAAATAATCTATAAATAAATCATACAATTACAACCCTAACTCCAAAACGCAAAAAAATCCTCCACCAAAAATAGTCTTAATTAAAGATTATATCCGCGTCAACTGTCAGCTTTAGATTACTAAAAAAAAAGTTGACAAAAATGCGCGTTTTTTGTCAAAAAAAGCGACAACCATTAAAAATTGCGACGATAGAGGGCCGCTAGTGTCACATCTGTCAAAGTTATCGTGGGGGAAACGCAGTGAAATTGTTGAAAAATGGGTTAAATGTTGAAAAAAATCGGCAAAACATGGAGCAGGCGAGGGTTAAGCCGACGGTGTCGACATTACACGGGTTAACCCGCCGGTCGCGGGCGACACGCTTCGTTGTCATTTGAACTTGAATTTGAGTTTTTTTTTGTTAAAATTGCAATATTGGTGGTGCAATTTTTATATTAAATTTTTCATGGTTATTTTTTTATTGGATAAGTTTGAAAGTACTAAATTATCGCAATTTGAGTCTGAGATTGTTTTTTTTTTAGATTACGATACTAAAGGTATTATAAATTAAGTAAATAAAAAAATGCTGGTCTTGTTGTCCAGGTCTTGATTGGATTGGTTAAACTGTTTCTGATCCAAAGATTTTGATTTACTTCTTGTTTTCCTGAGTTGCAGCTTATATATAGGCTGGCTTCATCCCAGTTGATGGAAATGGTTGCAGCTCACAGTCTGGCTTCTGCTCAGTTAATAACAGCAGATGCAGCCTACGGTTGATAGATATAGTTGAGACCCGCAATCTGGCTACTGCTCAGTTAATACAATTATCAGTAGCCGTAGCCCAGAGTTTGGTTTCTGCCTGGTTGTTCATTGTTGGTAATAAGAGCGGTCCTTATAACATTGGATTTGCTGGCGAAATGAGGGCAAAAGTACTTTAAATTACATCTTTATATTAGATATAAACCCTTTTAGAAAACCATCATTATCTGCCTAGCCTTTTTGCCAACTTTATTGGGGTCGGCTTCCAGTCAAGCCGGATTTAGTTAAATACCTACCAGTATTTTACGAGGAGCGGCTGCCTACCAGACCTCCACAACCCATTAACTGGGGTAACGCGGTACTTCATGGCAAGACTGGAGTCAGATTTACTGGCTTCTGACTATCCGTAACGACTGCCAAAGATCTACAAATGACAGCCGGCTCCTACGGCTTAACGTGCTTTCCGAGGCACGAAGGAAATTCGGTATGTTAAGATGGTCACCCATCCACAGACCAACCTTGGCAAGCGTTGCTTAACGTTCTAACCCTTTTAGAAAACCAAAACCTTTTTTTTTAAATCAACTGACAATTTCCCTTTATTTAAAAATGGTTAAAAACCTGTAATAGTCCAGTCAAAATAGACTAAATTTTGATACAAGTTTGCATTAATTCCCAACAAGCTGGATTTTTGTGCAGGCCTTGAATGCGTCATTACAAATGACATGTCAAAAGTCCCCATCGATCCCGCTTGTGCGTTGTTTTTTATTCGAGGTCAAAGGTCACAAATAAGCGTTTTTTGCGTATATCTCTGAAACAACGAGAGCTATCGAAAAATGGTTCAGGCAAAGTTTGTAGATCGTCAAATTGTCTACAAAAAAGATCTAACACTTTTTCTTCTACGGTGCACTGTTTTCGAATTATGGCTATTTTAAACATAGAAAATACGAATATGCACTCGTACTAAGGAATGATGGGTCCGATGAATATTTGAAGGACAAACCATCTGTAACGATACATAAGCAGTGTCGTAAAGCATACACCCGGAAGAGCAGCATCGCTGCAGCTAAAAGACAGCGTGAGGCGGAGATAGCTTCCACATCTGGGATTTGTCCTCCTCGTACTAGAGCACGAGGTAATGAATCGTCTTTTTGACGAAATACTGTTTGTTCTGTGGCAATGAAGCAGATAAAACGGCTGAAATGAAAAAAGCGCAGCATCTTCGTCCAAGAGTGTCCTCAAGTTTCAAACCTTGACTTCAAGAAAACCATCTTTAAGGAAGCTCAGACTCGTTCTCATGAGCTAGCAAGTAGTGTCATTGCCCGCATTCAGTATGAATATGACTTAGTTGCTGCTGAGGCTAAGTACTACACTGATTGTTACACTTAAAATACGACTGTCCTGCGGTCTAAAGTCACGATATCTCGAAAGCGATGCTTTGTAGAAGAAAAGTGTCGAGATCTTTTTTGTAGACAATGTTACGATCTACAAACTTTGCCTGAACCATTTTTCGATAGCTCTCATTGTTTCAGAGATATACGCAAAAAACGCTAATTTGTGACCTTTGACCTCGAATAAAAAACAACGCACAAGCGGGATCGATGGGGACTTTTGACATATCATTCGTAATGACGTATGCAAGGCGTACACAAAAATCCAGCTTGTTGGGAATTAATGCAAAGTGGAATGTCTATTTTGACTGGACTATAAGGCATACAGGTTATTAGGTAGGTAACGTCGGTGCTTAGTTTTACCCACAGCCCACCTTCGCGTTAACTTTCACATAGCGGGAAACAAGTTAGTAAATAACAACAAACTCTGGAATTCCAATAAGTAACCCATTGTTACTTATTTGATGAATTTTCATTCAACAATATGAATCAATAAATACTATGGAAGTAAATTACTAAAACATTAGTAGGTACAATACTTACAAGTAATAAATGAAACTACTAATTATTTACTGCTTCCAAGATGAGTAAATATGCTAAGGGCCAGTTTCACCGGTTATGGATAAAGTGTCGATTAGTTATTTGGTAGTTATTAATATCTACCACTTAAAGGCTGGTTGTAACTTTTTTCTGTTTCACCGTCGAACTTCCTGATAAATTATTTGGTAGATAAGTTACCGGCCACTTAATAACAAGCGGAATGGCAACGTCGCTTCTTTGCGTTTCGATACAACTACGTAAAATATTTTCAATTGAAAATAATTTTGAAAACTTAATTAATGAAATATGTTTTTGTTAAAAATAATCAAAATCAACCTTTTTTTACATTTTGTACTATAATTTTATCATTATAGACCGAAATTAGTAAGATACCTATGATTAATCATAGGTATGTTTTAATTCCAAATGTGCTTAAAGGAACGAAACGCAAGTGTCAATTGTTTTTGTTTTGTTTGGTAGTTTGTTTTGAACGCTTTTGTTTGTTTCGAATATGCTGCGAAAGTTTATTAAAGTTTCGTTTTTATATTTTTACCTTTTTAAAATGGAAAACCAAAAGCAGGTCATTGGGTCATCTAAGCGCGAAAAAAGTATGAATTGATTCAAAATAATTAGGTCTAGGGTTAATCACTCAATTCCTACGAGGTCGCATTATACGTTCGAAATATTCATCAAATTCGTCTTCTAAAAATTCAAATAAGGCCATGTTTGAATATTTGTAACACTTGTAACTGCAAACGACGTACAATACACGAGTGCATGGAACCGCCTAAAATGCAATAACAAACTTTTCCCACTTGAAATGTACTATAATGTAGATGATAACTTCCTTAACAGCCACTTGATCCGGCTGATAATTTAACCAATAGTTTATCTACCAGATATCGCTATCCGACACCTGTGAAACCAAAAATGTTAGTTTATCTGTTAAGTAAGTTCCTAATAGGCTATCAGAGACTTTATCAGTAACCGGTGAAACTGGCCCTAAGACTTTTCCTTAACCTATCGACTGAAACAATGGTAGATGCCGACTACGTATTATTACGTAGGTCTTCACTAATTTATTACATTAGTTAAAGACATGGATGTGAAAATTGTGAACAAAATCTATATATATTAAACAAAGTTACTATATACTATAGTTAGGGTAGGTCAGGTAGGTAGGGTAGGTAGGATGGTGTTGGGTAAGTAGGGTCTAGCGTAGGATAGGTAGGGTAGTCCTTTGACGGGAGCGAAACCGCGGGTAAAAGCTAGTTATATATATATGAGATATAACTATAGAGCGGTCATACACCCATCTCAGACTCTAGACGTACAGACAGACAAAATATTCTTCCATTCTTGCGCGAATACTTCACAATCAGGTTTAACATCCAACAATTGAATATTGAGTAAATAAGTTTAAGATTAATTTATTAGTTACTGCCTAGTCTGAGGGCAAAGGCTATTTTCATATTTTTAAGGATCTCTAGCATTCGCATCTCAGTCGCAATTTTTCAAAAAAACTTCTTTTATGTCCCCATACCTTCAATCTAGTTTGACATTGATGGATGTCGAGATGATGATGATGATGCCCACAAGACGGTAGAATATGGAGGAGCTAATTACCTTTAAAAACATCTATGTACCAATCACCCATATTTGCAAAGAAATAAATGATTTATGATTTTTATGATTTATGATATGACTAGAATTTAAAAGTTTATAAAGTAAATACGAGTATTGGCGTTCCTTTCGGCCTTCCAGCTTCAGGACCTTTTTAGGGTTCCATAGCCAAATGGCAACACCCCCCCTCTAACTTTTGAACCATAAGTTTAGAAAATATGGAAAAAATCTTGAAAGTAGAGCTTTATAAAGACTTTCTAGGAAAATTATTTTGAACTTGATGGGACGAACAGTTTTTGAAAAGTTGGGGACACTTATTGTGACGGACGGGAAACTACGGAACCCTACACTGAGCGTGGCCCGACACGCTCTTGGCCGGTTTTTTTAGGTGGAAAATCATCCAATGCCTTCTCTCACTCTAGGGTATTTCAGAGATACTGAATTAAAACACACTGTCTTCTTTCTTTGCCTTCCTGGCAACCCTAACTTGTACTTACAAAGCTAACAACCACGATAGCCTTAAAAACAAGGTAAAACATTTGTAAATAAACAAATTACTAATATAAAACTGTAATTGATTCCAGTAAATTGAAAACCAAATACGAAATATAATAACATTGTTACTGGTAATTGCATTATCGTAGTGACTCGAGTCACTCCAATTATTATTTTTGTTATAAAAATATAGAATTATTAAGTTTATAAGTAATTGTTTTAATTGACGCAGGTTAAATGACGAGTTTCCTGCGTTGATTTTTGTAACAACTGTAAACAACTGTGGCCTAAATGAGTCAGTTCTTCGGTACTTACAAGTTTCATATGGCATGACAATTTCATAAGCTGACGCCGATCTAGTGGAATTGAACAATTATAGAGTATGAGGACGATTTTTTGAGGTTTATGTTTTTTTTTTAAATATTATATGCCAGTGCGTGACTGCGATCCCGCTTGATGGTAAGCAGTGATGAAATCGTTGATGGTGAAGTCCAGTAGTTTTATTAAGAGCCTATTCACTCTAACCTTGAAGGCATCTAAATTATAATCAGACGGGATTTTTCAGTTATGTTTTGGATTCTAGGGCCACGGTAGCTCCTTAGTAAGAGGATCGGATCTGGATTCGATTTCTGAACAGGATAACTTTTATTTGGTTTTGCCATCTGGAATTTCTCAGTAGTGACCCCACAGAAATCTAAATAGTGACCCGAATACTTTGAGCAAAGCCCTGGCTTTCATTAGCTAAAGAGTACACGATACGTTTGTTGAAACCTAAATCTGCATTAGTAGCCCTGACTTTGATTACTGATGTATCGATCATAGCATCTTCTGGTATCGCTGCAGAGTCATGACCAGTATCAAAAACCATTATCATTTTGGTCTTCAACTATGACTGTGATTTTACAAGAACCTTGCAACGCCACAGGGGAACCATGATCAAACATCAAAAGTTAGTTATCGTTACGTGATACTTCGATTGTGTTTCACGATCAAGGGTCTTTGCTGTCAGTTTATCAGTAGTAGAGTCTATTGAGAACTTGTTGCCATTATTTCCTGAAGTAATGCTATACGTTATGACTCCAATAAAAATATTATATTATACTAAAAATCCTGCGAGGATTACCCTAGCGTCATGTTAGGTACAGTAAGTTCATTACCACATATGAACGTCATCAGAACTGATAAGGACTCAAGGAAGACTCATGGTGTAGAGGTAGGTGTACTGGTTACGTCAATTCGTTTGAGTAAACAACTATGGCTGACGATGCTCTTTGGGATGAATGTACTTAGGTACTAGTTGCTGAACTAAGTCTGGAAGCTGCACTTTAGTGTGTAAGAAATATTGCTATGAAATAATTGTGATTACAATAGTTTTTCTAACACATGCACACTTCACAGGCACAATTAACCGCCCACCTTGTATTTCCTTCAGTTTCCGGTAATCGTCAAATTTTGACTACATTTGATGGACGTTATGATAAAAACAGCCATAAAGGATAAATAAAATCACAAAAGTCTTGAAAAAACCCGTTTATTTTAAAAAAAATATGCCAAAAATCGATTTATCTAAAAATTTACATAAAAATGTTACGAGTTCAATTTTGAAAGAAGTCCTCGGTGTTCTTTTTAATTTAAATTTTAGTAAGGGGTGTTACCACCCCGGGCCCTAATGACTTCTTGTAGCCGGTTTGGTAATCCTTCCATGATGTCTTGAATATCCGACTGAGCGATATTGTGCCGCTCCTCTACCGCAACTGTCTTGAGCTCACCTAGGGTCGTAGGGGCTGGTACTCTTGCTCGGACACGTCTCTTTAGGCTGTCCCAAATGTGCTCGATTGGGTTAAGATCGGGACTGCGTGCTGGCCATGGCAAAACTTGAACCCCGACCGCATCAAGGTATTGAGTGACGGACGTATTGCATCGAGCATTATCGTGCATTAATCTAAAGTTCTCTCCAATAAATGGTGCAAAAGGTACAACGTGGTATTGTAAGACTTCCTCCACGTATCTTAGAGCATTCACACTGCCTGTACCAAACACCTCAAGATCGGTACGAGCTTCGCAAGTTATACCGCGCCAAACCATTATGGACCCTCCCTGATAACCCACGACACACATTTTTGATTATTGCACATGGAG
The DNA here is from genome assembly GCA_030763345.1 of Mythimna separata. NCBI lineage: Eukaryota > Metazoa > Arthropoda > Insecta > Lepidoptera > Noctuidae > Mythimna > Mythimna separata. The sequence continues at coordinate 14,312,193 of CM061192.1, forward strand.
CAAACCGGTCATTTTGGCGCCTGTATACACACTGATGTCCATTTGGACCTCTTAAGGCTATTCTGCTCCCATCTGAAAACAGTACGCTCTTCCATTCGTCCTTAGTCCAATCAGCATATTCTCGCGCAAAGGAGGCAAGTCTAGCTCTACGATGCTGTGGAAGCAGTTGTGTAGCGCGAGCTGGACGAAAACCCTCAGATTACTCTCAGCCAGTCTTCTGCTAATGGTACGTTCACTTACACTAACATTTCTCAGCACAAAAAAAACGTATACAAGCTTCAGTAGCAGTGGAAAAGGAATTTCTTAGGACGTTACTGACAATAAAGCGGTCATCCCGAGCCGAAGTGCACCGTTGTCGGCTTTGACCTGGCCTCCTCGTGCATGAATCAATCTCCCGAAAGCGTCTGATGGGCGATGGCATCCCGTACCTTAATTCGAGGTACACCAAGCGTACGAGCGATTCGACGCTGGCTATGCCCAGCGTCCGCTAAAGCCACAGCCCTAGCAGCACCAGTTGCATCCAGTGGCATCTTTTTCAGTTGCAAAGAATAATCAAACACTAAAAACTCAAATTAAACAATATTCGCACACGATGACAGAAAAGAATAAGAATTTTTTGCAAGGTAACGTAACTGCAACAATGTCAAGCAGCGACTAAATTCCAAAAAAACTGTGGTGACAGCGGTTTATGAATCGGAATAAGGGTATAAGTGTTTAGTTTATTGCTAAAGTAGCCACTTAACAAAAAACAAAACAGTAGATAAGCCACTGTTCACATAAACAAACGGGGTGACGAAAAATATAAGTGGGCGGTTAATTGTGCCGGTGAGTGCAGTTCGAAACACTATTATATAGCCACATCTACCTACTGGTCAAAAAGGCTCCACCTGGATATTTTAACCATCTTATTTAGTTTAAAACTAACTCTGCCAGTGTTATTAGCATTATCGGCCTTATAATGTTCCCACTGCTGGGACTCAGGCCTCCTCTCTTGGAGAGGGCCAGTGGTCTCTGCCAGTGTCCAGAAGTACTTATAAAGTAACAAAATGAAAAGTCCCGTAACCATTAAAACGGAAGATTTCTCCAACCAGATGGTTGTTATATCTGCTGGCCGATTACTCGAGAGTCAGGTTGCCAGGAATTGTCCATGTTCAAATCATGCGGAGAACTTTGATTGTGTAATGTAGGATTTCTGTGGCGGCCAGTCTTATTGTACTTAGTTCTTATGTGAAGCAACATTTTTGACAAGGGATATAACCGCAAAAATAATTGCGCTGACCAGTGTATTCCAGGTGAATTCTGAAAAGGAAAACATGCATATTACATAAGTTTAGGTTTCTAATGTGGTTTAATATCACAAGAAATACTACTGGAATTCAAGGTAAATGTTTTTGGTTTAAATCACGTTAAAAATGACTGCGTTTTTGGTTAGCACACAGGTTAGCGTAATACATCATATAACTTACCTGGAACGAAGCCAATATTTAAGGAAATCATAATAATAATAAAGGCATAAGCGTATGTGTGTGCATTTTTGTTACTCGTTTACACACAAACGGATGAACAGATTTGGATGAAAGGGGTCAATAGAAAGAAGACTTTGAAGCGGATTTTCACGTTATTTAACAATAGATATTAGGCATTTAAGTATTGCTATTTATTCTTGAATTGTATATAATATATGTTACCGTAAAAGCCCGAACTACAGTAAATCCTAATATTTTCCAGTAAATCCTAAGATTTACGAACTGTCCGAACCGTTCTATGATCATCGTTTATTTCGGACTTTTACTACCATTCACATGGTAAATCTTAGGATTTACCTCAAAGACAAGGTAAATGTTGAGATAAACATGTCAATACAATATCGACTGTACCAAAATGAAAAATATATACACCCCTGCGTTCCTAATTGTCCCATTGATGTTTCATAAAAAAACGAAGTCTGTCTAAATGTTAATTTTTTACGTCATAACGGCTAACTTAAAACGATTAAACTTCGCACACTGCTAGATCGTGTCATGGATAACTTTTTCTCTTGAGAATGTGCTAATAGCTAGTGAAATAATTTACACTCAGCGTCTTTTTTTTTAGCTACATAATCAATAAAAACCACATTCAAAATTCAATAATAAAACATGAATTTTTACAAAATTAGTCGCCCGTATAAAAATCACGCGAGATCAGAATCAATCTCTCCTCATTTATTTTTATTAAAAAACAACAATACGCGATCAATCACGCGACTTCGCTCGACACGCGGCCCTTCGACCTTATTATTTACAAAACAGTAAAAAATACACTTTTTTTTAACAAAAAAATGTAATTTCACAAATCTGCCGCGAAAAAGTTCTCTAAATCATTTTATAAAAAGCCATTGTGATTCCTAAACCCTTGCTTTTTTAGCAAAAAAAGAGACATGCGACAGCCACGCTTTTATTAGCAAAAAAACTTTTAATTCACTAAAGTACACTGACCTACATACAATTTTCCCTATTTCTGTAAAAGCACCCTTTTATTACCCATTTTTTTCATAATTGAATTCAATCCTTTGGAAAAAAGGGTTGGGTAAATTCCCTGTAATTTAGTTTTTTTTTGCAAGTTTTAGTTCGCGCCAAAAATTATGCGCGCTGTCAAAATTTCGCGCCATTACTCTCGGACATCTGCCGAGAAAAAAAGTTAACAATGCAAATAGGGGAAGGACGACATTTTTAGGGGAATTTCGTAGTTTTCGTTTGCAAAATGGAGAAATGCATTTAAACTATAACGAAACGAAGTCCCCTCATTTCAATATTAATGTCCGAGTATTTATTTTTTAAGATAAATTAAGCGATATGGTAATACCGTAGGGTTCAAAATCGCGCGGCAATGGTATCTATTAATGTTATGCATTTTATGGCTTTGGATTTTTATTATTTATGGATTTTATGGATGTCGTACAAAGATTTAATGTTAGTTAAGTAAATTATTATTGGAAATGTGAATTTTGTTGTTTAGTTAAAATGACTTTTTTTTTTAATAACCTCGCCTGTCGTTGATTTTGACAAAATAATAATACTTACCCAATGATAGATGCCAGGTCTGTCCTTTGGACAATGTCTTGACCTGTCTTAGATATCTGATTATGTTTTCGAGATAATTTCACATGGTATGTATATCACATACTTTTTAAAATACTTGTTTTCTAAATAATATTTTCTTTTTTTTATGCACTTGCCATAATTTGTCAAATGTCTTTACCACCTTTGGTTGACTGGTAGTGAATGCCTACGGCATTAAGTCCGCCGTCGTACCTTTGGTTACAAATATTAAATAAATAAATACTATAGGTAGCCTACACTAGACCTACCTGTAATAATAATGCCACCTGTTCCAGACCACGTAATACCACAGAGTAAGGCTATCTCTAAACCGCAGTACCTACCTACCTAAGTCCTACCTAGAATTTGAGGAAGGAAAAAAAAAATGAAAAAATGGTAGTAGGTTTGTCATGCTATATAATACGATCATCACACGTCATAGTACATATAGTCCATTAGTAAGGTAGCGGCCAGGAGAAGGCCTTTCTCCTCCACTGAGAGGTCTTGCTCGAATGCTACGCCGAAACTGGAACCAATAAAAAAATATGTTTTATTATGGATAGACTCGCGTTTGACTACTATCTCACCTGATGGTAAACGATGATGTGGTCGACGATGGAGCACGCTTGCCTAGAAGTAACCTATACACTCTTGACTTATGGACCTTTTTTTTTGTTTTCGGGGCCAAACCTTCAAAAGGCACCTGACCTGTTAGGAATAAGATCAGACTATCCCCATGATCTCTTAAAAGACCACCCCGGTTGGTGCCCTAACAGAGTTGTACAGAGGATTTGTGTTTCCTCTGTACAATGTTTTTTAAAACACATCGCTGAGGACTTAAAGATCCAAGCTAGTGGTGGTCGCAATCACGAAACACAGACTCCGGCAGGGAATTTCAATCTTTGCTGTACGCACAATGAATGTGTATCCAAAACGCGCATCATGTAGGGAATTTCTTTTTCTCCTAATGTATCAATTTGCTAAGAAGTTCCTGGGCTAACTTATCCACAACAGGCGCGTAGAAGAGCGCATGCATGAGTCCCTGCCAGCGCTTGCAGGTGGCTCCCACTGGCGCGCCGTCGTGCCGCAGGATCTACCAGGTTCCTAAGAAGTTCCTTGAGAAGGTGGTGACTAACTTATCAACGACAGGCGCGTAGAAGAGCGCGTGCATTAGCCCTTGCCAGCGCTTGCAGGTGGCTCCCACTGGCGCGCCGTCGTGCCGCAGGATCTCGAACTGCACGTCGCGGAAGCAGCTCAGCGTCATGAGTGGACCTGCAGATGAGGTAAGGGAGGGATAAGGAGATGGAAAGATAAGGAATGGAAGCAAAAGTAGGTATATTTAAACTAGTAGTGTTAAACTCATCTTTTTCTTGAGAATCATCAAATATCTTCTCCCGCCTGGTTGAAGCGACAGAGAGTGTTAGTCTTTTACTGACTAATAAACACTTATGTGTACTTTTAGATTCCCATTGCGGTCTAGAGCAAACATGCAGCGCAGGGGAATACATCTGCAGCTATGTATGCGGCGTTGTAATGAAATTACATCACCACAGTTTTCGAAAAGTTTTTAATAGTACTAAATATGTAGAGGTAACCAATATCAATCACTTTTACGAACAAAAGAGAACAGATATATAATGCATACTTGCTACGCAAATCGGTCTATACACCAGTTTTCAAACTGACCAATAGTAGACAGAATATCATCTATAACGAGCATGCTTAAGGCTGGCGCGAAGTGTCAATTTTCCATACAAACGTAATACCAAAATCATTTGCAGTTTAAGCATATTTACACCATAATATGATGTTATTCGGATTCAGACAATAATTATCTAGGTTCCTACGTCGTCTTTCTGTTGAAAAACTTACCCCAAACGAAATTTAAGCGAATTTAATTTTGCACATTTTTACACCGAAAATGTCACGTTTTTATTTGTTTTTTTCTATATTATAAACAACAATACTTCAAGATATCTCTCCGTAGGAACACAGATATTATTATCAAGTTATAAAGAAACGAAAAGAAATTGGAAAATCATTAATTTTTCATTCATCATTTTTGGTATTACGGTACACATCCAAATTTCTCCCAAATTTTCAATAGTTTTTATTGCTATCGCAGCAGGCAAATGTCAGTGTGTGGGAATGACATTACCTCAGTCAGTGTGTCTCAGAATCATTTATACTATCTGGATTGATTACGTCAACCTCAAAAACGTACTCACAAAAGGGTATCTTATCTATTTCTACCATGGTGTCCATAGACGAGTAAGAAAGGGACACGCTACCTCTTTCTATGCTCCGTCTTGCTGGGTACATTTTTTTCCTTTTTGCTTGTCAAACAAAAATATGAACTTAATGGCAATGAAAATGAAGTACACTTCAGATTGTGTGATATTACTTCGTAATCATTCCAGGGTACACAAAGTCCTTGCGTGTGTGTCGCTCCTACAGGGTTACCTACTTATCATAGGTTCGAAAAATATTTGATCGAAATTCATTTCCTATAAAACTTTTCAACAATTATCGTTTCGTTTTAAGGGTTCCGTACCTCCCGCAAAAAACGTACTTTTTGATACTCTCTAAGTAATCAAAATTTATAGGGTACTTCCCGATGACCTAGAATCATGAAATTTGGCATAAAAAAGGTCTTATAGCAAATATAGGGAAAAGTCTGAAAACTGAAAATTTGTAGTTACGCCTCTAGAAAATCGGTTCCCCTCCTATAGGCATTCACACTAGCGTAGGGGTCATATCGCACAAGCGGTTTGCGAGCGTTTGTTTCTTATATTATACTAACAGCCCGTCCCGGCTTCGCACGGGGTAGACAATTATTTATTTTTGGAATTTTTCCCGTCAAATGACTACCCTACATATCCAACGCTACCCTACCCTACCTTCCCTACCTACCCTACACTACACTACGCTACACTACACTACCCTACACTACCCTACACTACCCTACACTACACTACCCTACACTACCCTACACTACACTACGCTACACTACACTACCCTACACTACCCTACACTACCCTACACTACACTACACTATACTACACTACCCTACACTACCCTACACTACCCTACACTACACTACCCTACACTACCCTACTTTACCCAACTTTTTTTTTTTTTTTTTTTAGATTTAAACTATCCTATCTCTCAAGTTGGATCGTAATGCACATGGTGTGCGAATTTTATAATAATCGGTTAAGTGGTTTAGGAGTCCATTGAGGACAAACATTGGGACACGAGATTTATATATGTTAAGATAGATTTTAATCACCATAGATTCATTAAGTCGTGATTTATTTTTGTTAGTTACATCTCATGTTAATAGGTTTGTTCTTTTTTCTTATATTTATATTCTCTCTTATGGTGTGAATGTGGGAACACTAGACTACGATCTGATTACTACTATTTCGACAGCTTTTTGATAAATATTATTTTTATTGTACTTTTGGTTATCAATCTTAATCTGTCTGTTAATATTGTAATCTATACTTATAATAAATTTGTAGAAGTATAAATTCTGTACATTGAAAATATCAAAAAAAGTAATGGCTGGGGGTGTTACGAGACCGACACCGAACTCATTTTTTTTTTAATTAGGTAGGTACTTAGGTTTACTTTTATAGGGCGCAGACCGTATAGATTTTAATTTCAAGTGTAGGTAGTATACCTACTTGATAGTGTGTAGGTAACGTAGGGTATTTTAGTATTCTTAGGTAAGATTAGTCATTCGTATAATTATGTGGATATTATTTTTTAGGCATTTTGCTTATTTATTGATATACATAGAAGTGAAGGTACTACACTAAAAACTTATTGATAAGTTTTGTCATCCACGCGAACGAAGTCGCGGAACGAAGTAGTATGGAAATATTGTAAACCCAATATTTTTTTGAAAAGAGTAACCTTGAAGTTTCTTGCCGGTTCTTCTCAATAGGAAACGACGAATTGGAACTACGCACTAGATTCTGACGTTTCATAAGTGTCCATGTAGGCCCACGTAAAATAAAAATATTATTGATTTCCATTCGATAGATTGATCACTACAGAACACTTTTTTTGCATTAAATTTATTTTTAGGATAACATTAAAAGTGACGACCCTATTTCTTCAATGGAGCATAGGTAATCTGGGGGCACGGTAGTGTGAACCCACCAAGTCACGCAAAAATGTGGCATCCTTTTCTCGAAACATTTAGAGCCATTTTCAACCTCTTATAAATTTGTTGTGGACGAAACTAGATCAAGCAGGCTTCTTAAAAAGACGATATATTTCAAATCTCATTAAATTTTCTTATCAAAGTTTCTAAATTTTGTCACTCACTGACTGAACGAACATAAAAAGTCTAAGGTACTTTTAGCAGACATAGAGACAGAAGTTTCAAATTTTGATTACAATTAGTGTTTACTGTACAAACCAAGGGAAAACTAAAATATTTTGCAATTTCGGCCTAGTTTTCTAGATACACCAACTGCATATATAACTTAGTAATCCCATATAAATGTATAGGATTACAAAGTTACATTTTTAAGATTTGACTTGGTAATCGCACTAAACGATTTACTTAATTACTTTTGAGATACATTGTGTTTTCATGCGATTACAAAGCTAAATTCATTTATTTAAAACATACAAGATATTTTGACTTGGTATAATATGGATCTCACATATTTGAAGAGTAGTGTTGCGAGACTTGAGTTTTTTACAAGCTGTGTTTTTGATGGAATTATTTTGTCAAGTTCAAAACTGTTCCATATTATGCTGTGAAGATTGTCCAACTCACACGTACACACACATATGCAATTTCGCATTTGTTTTTGCCAAACAAAGATAGCAATATACCGCGAACGTATTTTATTTTCATCTCAACTCGAAGTAGCGAGCGATCTCCGCAGGATCCTTAAGGCGACTCAAGTCAACATTTTTTCCATACAAATTTCGGGGGGGTTTTACTCCACTATTTGACCATGTACATCCAAAGTTAAACATGATATCGTTTTGTCTCATTATTAATTTTGTCTGTACGGAAGCAGAATTGTAAAATAATAAGCCAATAAAAAGTTACGAGCTTCTAAAGTTTCGTTTTTTTGGCTAATTTTAACACAACTTTGAGCGTAAATTAGAAATAAAAGACGCATCAAATTTCAAAAACGAAGCCCGTACCGACACCACAAATTTATCGAAGAATTTAATAAATTTTATTTGAAATTGATTGATGCAGTGGTTTTTTCGTAAAACCCCTTCTTCCAAAGGCCTTTTTGTATTTTATCACGCACGCCTTTTACTCAGAACTATCGTGCATCTCACTGAATAAAGTTACCCCCGGTTGCGGTGCGGGGGGACGACGTGTCACAGCGCCGCGCGCGGCTGTCTGAGTTTGGTTCAGTCTACTGCGGCCTATATCGTTCGTATGACGTGTATGTTGACTACCTATAATATCTACGCTTTATTAACCGACTTCAAAAAAAGAAGGAGGTTATCAATTCGACTGTATTTTTTTAAGCTATTGCATAGCTTCTATCGCGGGCCTTGAGCGTGGGGACCGAATCCAGAAATTCCGTAACGAAAAAACCTAACACCCTCCACTCCGATCGGCTATGTTATGTCTGGTCGGGCAACTGCCCAATTGAACGAGACGGGTTTTGTGTCTGGTCCGAGCAACTGCCCAATTAAGCGAAACGGGTGTTGTGTCTGGTTCGGGCAACTGCCCAATTGAGCGAGATGGATGTTGTGTCTGGTCCGGGCAGCAGCCCTAGTTTTTTTTGTTTAGTCTTTAGAGTGCGTCATCCGACCAGAGAGATGTTTTGTCTGGTCAGGCAACTGCCCAATTGAGCGAGGCGGGTGTTGTGTCTGATCCGGGCAACTGCTGCTGCACAGCACGCCGGTCATGTGGCCCGCGTCCGCGGACAATAGGAAGGTGAACTCAGTGCGGCGCCACAGCGCTCTGTGAGGTGAGGTACACGAAACAAATGAAAAGAACAATGTTCAAAACGTCCCCACCCTTGTAGCACTTTTAAACCTATATTAATCGAACGGCCTTGACCGTCTCATCATTTTATTGTATGACAGCGAAGCTGAAATATGCCTCCGAAAAAAGTTATATCGACATGAAGTAGCCGAAATCAGTCACAAATTATGTTCCCATCTAATACATTTTTCTATTGTAGCACTGTAAAACCTATATCAATCGAACGGCCTTGACCGTCTCATCATTTTATTGTATGACAGCGAAGCTGAAATATGCGTCCGAAAAAAGTTATATCGATATGAAGTAGCCGAAATCAGTCACGATAATTATATTCCCATCTACTACAATTATCCCTTGTAGCACTATACAACCTATATCAATCGAACGGCCTTAACCGTCTCATCATTTTACTGCATGACGGCGAAGCTGAAATATGCGTCCGAAAAAAGTTATACCGACATGAAGTAGCCGAAATCAGTCACAATTATATTCGCTTCTACTACAATAATAATTTATTACAAGTTGGCAAGTTTTTCAATTTAAATATTATGTTCATAGTCCAAAGAAACTATAGGTGGGCAAGATAGCATAGTAATAAAAAGGGCCGCATGCGCATAACATCGCGCAATATTGTTATTATAGCAGAACTTCTTATAGTTCATATTATAGAGTGTACAAGTTCCTTGGAGTAGCATCACGAAAAAAGTACTATACGACACATGTCATCTCACTTTACTTCACCTTTTCATTATTTTCACTTATCTTGCGATATCCACTTCCTGCATTCCCCTTATGTTCAGGACAGCGACACGCAGGGTTGCGACAGTCGTAGGCAGGATCCAGCAATTGTGACTCGAAGTGGCATTGCATAAGTCCGAGACCATGTGCTTTCATGGCTCTCGGACCGCGCCACCACCGGGTTGACCGAGCACTTCCAACGTCTGGCTCCCAAACTGGAAAGGACAGGGGCTGCCAAGAAGCAGGACCTACCTAACCTAAGAGGTAGAGAGCTAGACGCCCCCTACCGGAGGCTCCACGCAGGGATCGTTCGGTCCGTGGCCCTTTATGGGTGCCGTCGTTGGGTAAGCGACCGGCGGCCAAGCTGAATGCTTGCCAGAGGGTCACGGTCATCCGAATGGTTTGGGGATACCACCGCACGATCTCTCGCAAAGCGGTGAACGTCCTTGCTGGCCTGCCACCGTGGGATCTGGAGGCAATAGTCCTTGCACGCAGTCACGATTTGCACGTGGAGATGCAAGTCGAGGTATAGCGGACAGAGTTCCGGCGGGATCTCAGGGTAACATGGTGACTGCGACTGTCACAACTCAGTGCTGGGCACGCTGTCATTGCAGCGGTAAGTCTCCTCTTTGATGTGTGGTAGTAGTCACTACTGGTATGGATGCTGTGACTAATCCGTTCAAAGAAGTCGGGGTGGCGTATACACTATCTTGAAAAGGCTCCCTGAAGGTATTGGGAAGCGCTCCAGCAACTTGGAAGACAGTGAAGACGTGAGGAAGTGATTTATTAAGTGTCGTACAGTACTTTTTTCGTGATACTACTCCAAGGAACTTGTATACTCTATACGAACTAAAAGAAGTTCTACTACTCGTATAATTACAATATTGTGCGATGCTCTGCACATGCGGCCCTTACGATTACTATGCTATCTTGCTCACCTATAGTTTTTTTGACTAGTTTATGGTACGTAAAAAAAGAACATATTTAAATTGAAAAACTTGCCAACTTATCATTATAATTGTAGTAGAAGCGAACATAATTGTGACTGATTTCGGCTACTTCATGTCGGTATAACTTTTTTCGGAGGCATATTTCAGCTTCGCCGTCATACAATAAAATGATGAGACAGTCAAGGCCGTTCGATTGATATAGGTTTTATAGTGCTACAATGGAAAAATATAGTAGATGGGAACATAATTTGTGACTGGTTTCGGCTACTTCATGTCGATATAACTTTTTTCGGAGGCATATTTCAGCTTCGCCGTCATACAATAAAATGATGAGACGGTCAAGGCCGTTCGATTGATATAGGTTTAAAAGTGCTACAAGGGTGGGGACGGTGTCCGAACATTTTGAACATTGTTCTTTGTCTTTTTTTTCACTGCCAAGAAACGAACAAAGGTACATACGTAAGAGCGTTTTCACATTATCCGATCCGATATCGGTATCGGACGCCGATCCGATATCGGGGTAAGACCGTTTTCACATTATCCGATCCGATATCGGGTATCGGACGCCGATCCGATATCGGGCTAAGTAAAATGTATGAAATATGTACCTGTCTTTCATATTGTCCGACCCGATATCGGATATCGGAGCACAGCATTTCATACATTTTACTTACCCCGATATCAGATCGGCGTCCGATACCGATATCGGATCGGATAATGTGAAAACGGTCTAAGTAAAATGTATGAAATGCCGTGCTCCGATATCCGATATCGGACCAGAGAATATGAAAGACAGGTACATATTTCATACATTTTATTTACCCCGATATCGGATCGGCGTCCGACACCGATATCGGATTGGATAATGTGAAAACGCTCTTAGGTATTATTTTAAATCTTTTGTTTTTCGAATTCGAGCGGCACACACCGCAACAACTGAAACGGTATGACATGTGTGCATCGTGTAATTTCGTTTTTATTCGGAATGGTTCGGAGCGCTATGTGCAAAGCAGACGTCGCGTCGTGCGTGAGGACTAGCGTCTAACCGCTCATCACTGATACTATCTCTTTCGGGCACGATGTCAAGTGAGACAGCGTGCTTTATGGCCGCGCCCGCCAGTGAGTTCAAGCCCGCGCAAAGTGGGACCTTAAAGGCTACGTCGCGTCGGTAACCTTGGTTCTCCTGCGGATATCTTCATTGATTATGTGATCACGCAAGGAAACTCAGAACATAGTTTTCCATGGCCTTTTGGGGCAACTTTAAGCATTCTGATGATCAGCCATATGTCGTCACTGGCAACACGCACTGGACATAGACTTTGTCTTGAGACACTGCGGTATATTGGACGAGAATATACCGTGCAGCTTCCCCAACGTCGCGTCGGGTTCGACGATTGACCTCTTCAGGGTTTCGCCAATTTATAATTCTATCTCATCATCTGCCTAGCCTTTTCCCAACTATATTGGGATCGGTTTCCAGTCAAGCCGGATTTAGCTGAATACCAGTATTTTACGAGGAGCGGCTGCCTTCCAGACCTCCACAACCCAATTTATAATTCTATCTGATTTACCAAAACTCACCACGAATCCAAAACAGATGATCACCATTATCATTCTTAACTAGATAGAGAGGTTTGACGGGCGTCCACTGCTGCTCCACGGAGCCGAGCCGCTGGCCCTTGGAGTAGACCTCCAGGTGCTGCAGCTGGCACGGCAGGCAGCGCCCGGTGCAGGCGTAGGGCCGGTGTATCCGCATCACCTCGGCGCCCTGGTCGTTGAGGACTCGCAGCTGCAGGGGGCGGAGGCCGTAGCAGAAGTAGCCTGCCCACCAACTGCTGATGATGAGATGGAGATAGAAAATCATCATCATCAAAACAGAAAATGATCTTGTAAATATATCATTTTAAGAAAAAAAACTGTAGGTACAAAGTTGTACACAAGCTGTAGTGTTCGATCTGCAAACGAAAAAAAAAATATATTGACCATCAAGTCCAATTGTTTTCCGATTTCGGCTGCACTACAAAATATGTCTATGGTCGGAATTTTAATTCGATTCCAGATTTGACAATTTCAGTATTGCAACGTTATGACAAGTAATAAATAGTGACGTTGCGAAATTATTCGATATGGAAATGGAATATATCTGGATCGATTATTCTCGTTTATAATTTTACTCTCGTAAACTAAGTATATCAGGAAATTAAATATTTCTGAACCGATAATTTAGTTTTGACGATTAATTAACGGTCTGAGACTTTTCTTTTATAATTGTGTGTGAACTAAATAAAAAAAATGTGATCATGAAGGAACATGACAAATAAAACAGATAGATGTATTATGGTAAATAATAATTTATTTTAGGGTAGTAATAAAAGCTCCGACAAAAAAAGAAGAATTACCCTTACTCAAAATATTAAGGTAGTCTTGGTGTCCGTGACGTGGGGGAAAAACTGCAAGAGTGTCGTCTGCGATGGTATGTCCACATCATGCGCCGCCCTATGGAATACGTTGGCCGGAGATGTATAAATATGGCTGTCCTTGGCGCTAGGTCTCGTGGTCGCCCTCGCAAGCGCTGGCTGGACGTCGTCAAGTCCGACATGACAGCCAATGGCCTTACTGCCAAGGATGTAGAAGATCGGGCAAAGTGGAGCAAGCTAAGCCAGAAGGCGGACCCTGGCAAAAGCCGGGACTAACGCCAAGTAGAAGAAGAAGAAGCAGCGATTACTAATTAATAAATAATTATTATGAATAATTATGTATTTATTTAAAACAAAAACCAATAATTTAGTCTTTAATTGGCACACTGATGGCACACACACTGATTGTTTATCGATTTTTGAGTTCATCACTACACTATTATAATATGTGGTATCATTATTTCACAAAATGACAACAGCTAATGTCAAATCTGGAATCTAATTAAAATTCCGACCATAGTTAAGATAACGACAGGACCTAAAATGACAATAAACTTAGGCTGCATGCAAAAGAAAGAGATGTGCAGAATGCTTGCAAAATCTACAACTTTACATTACAACGTTAAAACTTAGGTATCTTGTAATCTGACAAATATAATGATTGCCTTTTCAGTTTTTAATCGATAAAAATAATTCATAGGTTTAACAGAGTTTCTTACTCTTTCGATGAAACTTTGTATACAAAAAGACATGATCTGGAATATCATACAGCATTTTTTATCCAGGGAGTACTACTATCATGCGGGTGAAGCCGTTGGCAGCAGTTAGTAACATAATTTTCTGCTTCTGTTTACTGAAATTGATACTTATGCGCATTATAAAACTCGTATAGTGTCACAAAACTCGCCTGTTCTCCTCCTCCACAGTATAGATCAAGGCCTGGTCCGAGGTCTTGACGAGGTATCTGTTCCTCCTCCCCTTGAGGAACACCACGTTCCTGACGCGCAGCTTCTTGGTGATGAGGAGCCGGTCTAGTTCCAGCAGCTCGTGCAGGAGTGGCAGCTCTGGAGTTGGCTGCAAAATATTGATAAGTGAGGTTAAACTTGCCTGCTGCGGTCTTCCCGTCCGATTATAATTTAGGTGTCTTCAAGGCTAGAGTGAATAAGCTCTTAATAAACTAGAGCGCCTCACCATTAACGATTGCATCGCTGCTTACCACCAGGCGGGATTGCAGTGAAGCACTAGTTTATGCTATATAAAAAAAACTAAAACTAAAGATACTAAGTCGATATTTTAGGCTCACATAAAAAGAAACCCGGGAATAATGGAAGGAACTGAAGAAGACCTTTGCCCAGGAGTGTGACAGTATAGGCTAGATATAATAATAATAAGTCCCTATGATTTAAAATTAATTTAATTAAAAGTTAAATCCCTCTAGGTAATTCCCTATGAGTAACTAATATATATTTAGACTCCGGGAAGAACAACGTCCCCATAGTTTTGCTGACGTCAATATTTTACTGATTGACGACTTATGACGGCCATTGATAGCACCATTGTGTTATTTATGGGTACGAGTACGTAGATATTTATAGCTATAGTAGGTGCTGATCTGTCATGAATTGAGAAGACGGGGAATCATTCGTGTTTGCATTACGGCATTAACCAAATAAGCAGGGATTTTTTGATGTGGACAACGAAAGGCAGTAGTGGCGTTAGAGTAGTATCAAAATCCTTTGCGTAGTTTTAAAGCATTTTAGCATACATAGGGACATTTATTTTTATACTATGTAGGATTGCAGGGATTAGTGCTTGATTACGAACCCACCTGATGATAAGGAGTGATGCAATCGTTGATGGTCGCACTAGTTTATTACGAGCCTATTCACTCTAGCCCTGAAGATACACAAATTAATTTCAGACGGGAAATCCTAGTTCCAGTCCTCCGATCAACGATGAGCCGAAACACTTATTCCTGCCGTAGAGGTTTCAGCAACGTAAGGGTGGATAGTCCTCGCCGTACGACGGTTTGTCCGATGGTAGAAAGGAGATAGCGGAATCAAATCATGCAATTCCCGCGCACACTCTCCGAAATGAATCCTGTAGAACACCGATAGGCTGGCTACCCTAGGCCTGTAATCTAGGCTTTGCAGATCGGATTTCTTATAAAAAGCTTCTAGAAAGGAACTTAGGCTATATATAGATACCTGGCGTGTTCTTACAACAGGTTCCTCTGTTACAACAACCGGCTCTGGTTCAGGCTTCACCACCTCGTGGATGGCCACAGGCGGAATGGGGGTTGTATGCAACATTGTGGTCAGTTCTGACACCTTATGAACTTCTCAAGCTCAGAAAATTAATGCATCTTCGTTATATTGTCGATTTTCGTCAGATGTGCTGAAAATCACTTGAAAATGCTTGACGTAAACTGTCAGGGAGCATAGATAGAAGCAGAGGTTACAAAAGATGAAAGGAAACGATTATACGGGTTAATATCTTCGTGAAGGTTGTATTTAGATAACAGAATTTTAGATTTTTGTTGCGTTTATGCTCAAATCATAAAACTGTTTCTTGCGTCCAGGTAGCAATGCATCAGAAAAGAAGGCTGTTACTAAAGAACGGTGATCCTCCAAATGGTAAATTGTCACTGGGATATTTACCATCAGGTGGAACAATATTGTCTGATTTCTACTTACCATTATCAGCTAATTAATCTTTACGCCTTTGTAGGTAAAATTACTAGATGGATAATTTTATATTTACGTACCTATATTCCTATGTAGCCTACATAGGAATATAGGTACGTGGATGTACGATGGAGAGAGAGAGAGGGAGACCAAAGAAAAGATGAATAGATTGTGTGAGGAGCGATATGAAGGAAAAGGGAGTTGGTGATAGTCTGAAGGATGACAGGACAGAATGGAAGAAGAAAACGTGTTTCGCCGACCTCAAATAATATGGGATAAGGGCAGGAAGAAGAAGAAGAAGATTCCTATGTAGGCTGTCTGAAAAAGTTCCATTTTGATACACAACACACAACACGTTCCTGCCTTCTTCTCTATCTTTATCTTCCGCGATGTCGTCTAACATTAAATTTGGAACCAAATGCAACCACAATAACTATAACTTTTAACTCACAGTTCACAGATATTATGTTCGACCCAATTGCTGGATTCCACTTTATTTTTAGTATAATATTTTTTGAATATCTTTATTATACACCAAAACAAGTTATTTATTATAACACAGGTACAATAATAATTGAGACCATGTACAGGGGCAAGGTTTATTCGACAAAACCTTAGTGATCGAGAGAGATCACAATAGTCATAGAGGGTAGGATGTCACCTACCAAAAAAATATGTCTTCGTACATAAGTACAAAAATACTTATGATAGGTCATTGAGAAAGATTTTTTTTCTTGTTATTGAAAGGTTTGTTGTTGTTGTTTTTTTTCTTGACCGCTATCTCGCATGATGGTCAGCGATGATGTGATCGACAATGGAGCACGCGCTTAGCTAAAAGTAATAAGTCAATTCTATTAACTCTATAGAAGTGCACTGCGTGTCGCAGGCTTGATTCCCGCAAGGAACAAATATTTCTATGACCTTAAGAGTTCCAATTCTGGGAATCTTTATGTGATTTTACATGTTTGTGAACGCACCCATGATAAAGACAGTCAACATGAGAACCCTGGTGTTCTGAAACTTAATTCATGAATCCCCAATCGATCCTATGAGACCGCGCTCTTATTGTTTTACTATTGTGTCTCGTTTTGCGGGTATTGATAGGTTAAGAGAAAGAAGTTTACATAAGTACGAGTGGATTTTAGTCAATAAAAGTCTGATACACCCTCTCGCAGGGCCTAGAGCGGGAAAAGTCATTGGATGATTTCCCACCTAAAAAAAGCCCGCGTGAAAGGAAACAGGAATAATTCTAATGGTGAGTAGAATTATTCCTATTTTATATTAGAGAGAAATAAGTGGGACAAAATTTAATAAATCCGCTTATTTGAATATTTATCTCCTTACAAAACAAAATGCCGCTAATCCGGTCAGTCTCCAATATCAAAACTAAACTAACCCCACTAATATATTTTCAATGCATTTTATCGATTCCCGCGCTACCCATAAACCAAAGCAGCAGTTAACATGATCTGAATTCATGCAAATGTCAGCATTATTATTACGAATGGGGGAATTCATTTAAATTTTTGTGTAAAAAAACTGGGAAACTGTATCGCTTTTATCAATCGTGTGTAACAATATATGCTATTTACAATAGAGAGCAGGGTGACCACGAGTTGCATGGTCGTAGGAATATTTGTTGCGTAAACTTAATTACTCAGATACCCGCGAAACGAGACACAATAGTAAAACAATAACAGCGCGGTCTCATAGGACCGGTTGGGGATTCAAACGTTGAGCATTAGCATTATCGGCCTTGTTATCTTGAGAACATTACTCAGACCCTTCTCTCCAGGAGGGAATGGGCCGCAACCCACCACGCGGGCCTAGTGCGGATTGGTGGATATCACATGTCTTCGCATTTTTGGTTCTAGGACATGCCGATTACCTCACGATGTTTTCCTGTATCGTTTTGAGAGCAGCGGTGATGAAATCCATCAGTTTTCGCCTGAAGGTCTACTTGGTTACTGGGCTACATCCAGAGTCTGACAAGCCCTCTCGCTCCGCCCAAAAGCGGGAGAAGTCATTCTGACGAATACCCTTCCTAAAAAAACATCCAGCCAAGTTTGTTCCACCGTTGACATCATTGCTTACAATCACTAATGGTCAAGTAAATAAAAAATATAAAATAATGAGGTTTTTAATACACACATCAAAAGTGTCTAGGGATCAAGCATTTTTATGCGGATTTCTTGAGATTGAGATGTGGCTTTGTAATAAATTTATGATTTTATAAATTTATATGGATCCTTTTTGGTGCATTTCATAATTTGAATCAGGAACTGTGAATCAAATTCGAGTAAAAGATGAAAATCAGCTGTCAATATTTTCCCTATAAAAACATACAACGCATTGAAGACATTATTAGTGCTACTGTTTCCCTACTACTGATTAAAACCAACGTTATTATGGAGCGGCGACGTCATTTAAGCAGGGAAGAAATGCTCAGAGCCGTGGGAATGATAGAAGCTGGTTCCCGGCAACGTACTGTGGCTTTAGCTCTGAATACAAGTCAGAGTGTTATCAGTCGACTTTGGACACGTTACCGAAGCACTGGTACCGTGGCTGAGCGCCATGGAGGACGGTATCGCTGCACCACACGGAGACAAGACCGATACATTCAAATCTTAACTCGAAGAGCTCCAACAATAACCGCCATGATGTTAGCCGTGAGGCTTCATCACTCTTCAGGGAACTTAATTAGCGACCAAACAGTCAGAAACCGCTTGCATGAAGTGAACCTTCATTCCCGAAGACCGCTACGGGTACCACCTATAGCAATGCACAATCGTAGGATTCGATATCAATGGGCTCTTGAACACAGAAATTGGGCAGAAGAACAATGGCGTTTCGTGTGCTTTTCTGATGAGTCTCGTTTTGGTATGAGACCGGATACAAGACGTATACGACACTGGAGAACCCCTGGACGCCAACAGCGATTAAAATCCTGCCAGGAAGTCCATCCTTATAGTGGTGGAACCATCATGGTATGGGCGGGTATTTGGATCGGCGGAAGAACTGAGTTGATTTGGATCAGAGGCAACCTCAACGCTCAAATTTATGCTGAGACGATTGTATCAGACGTCATCGTTCCTCTACAAGTGCAAATCGGTCCCTTATTTCAGTTAATGCATGATAATGCACGACCGCACACCGCAAGAGTTGTAAGACAGACTCTCGCCGCAGCTAACATCAATGTCCTGCCCTGGCCTGCTAAGTCGCCAGACTTGAACCCGATTGAGCATGCATGGGATATGCTACAGAGAAGAGCTCTGCCGAATATGGAGGGTATCCAGTCGCAAGAAGACCTTTTTTTGTCGTTGCAACGAACATGGGCGGCCATTCCACAGCGTGATTTGGATGAACTCATTTTGAGTATGCCAAACCGATGTTCTTGTGTTGTTAGTGTTCGCGGTAGAAACACGGATTATTAATTGTTTAAGTTACCCAATAAAATTTTAAAGAAAACTGTTATTTCAGTCTTTTTTTCGAACTTTAATGTTAGTGGTTCAAATGTCAAAAATCCCTTTATTAGGAAAATGGCAAATTTCTTTATTAATGCAAAGGTGACTTGGTTTATCGTTACTGTGACAAACGAAAACACTTTATTTGATGAATCCTTAAAGAAAATTTTAATTAATATCAATCAGGAGAAAAGTTATTGCAAAAATATATGTTGATCCCTAGACACTTTTGATGTGTGTACATCAATGGTTAATAGGCATGGATAAGAGAAATCGGGGTATGGAGATAAAAAATATTACTCTTTTTACAAAAATATTTAAGGCGCGCAAGGTAAGTAGATGTATAGCGATTTTGCTGAAACAAAACCAGAAACATCGACTTCAAATTTAAAGTTATTTTGCTTTTTTGTGATTTTAATTTTTTATGTTGAAGCCTACCGACTTAACTAACTAAGCAATCGCTTTAATCATAAAAAGCTGAATACTTGAATAGCCAAGGATCATCATGTCCTAATATTAACGCAGCGTCTTATGGTCACCACGCTTTTTAATGGGCGCACGCGCCGGCCGCGCACCATTTTATGCAAAAACGCAAATTTCGTTCGAAATTTGAAACGCTCCATTGTGTTGCCAGCTTGAATGAATAAAAATAATTGTTGCCAACTAAAATTTTTGGGGGAAATGCGTTTTGCGCAGGTCTCAGCTATTGTGTGCGTCAGTGTGCCGAATACAATTAACGATAGTTTTTATGCAAGCGACATTTTGAATTAATAAGGATTTTTGCATGGTCAAACTGTGTATTGATTATATTGAGACCGGGCGTGCTGCGGAGGGGATGTGGGGCAGTGTTGTACTGGGTCAGTTTTATTGTTGCAAGATTTTTTTTGCGTTAGAATGCTAGAGTTTCGAATTTCATATACTTTTTAATAACAAGTTGGTAGTTTTTTGGGTTTTTTTCTTCATGATCAAAAACGGTTCTCACTAGTAGCTCTAAACAGTCCTACACCTTAAAAACACAAACTTAACAAGTTTTGGCCATAAATGTTTAAGGGGCTTAACATAGGTAACTCTCAATTTTTTATGAATTTTGGACCAAGTGCCTTGGATTTATTGCTTTAGACAAACCACTGCAATTGACGTCTACTTGGGAGAAAATTGTAAAAACATATTAGGGTTATCATGAATCCGTTGAAAATTTTATGATTTTCAGCAGATTTTAAAAAGATAATCAAGAGAGACTTACATGTTTCAAAAGAAGGAGAATACAAATCCTGGCTCTCCAACAGCTATGCGTATTACATCGTTGGATAGGATAGAGGGACAAAGATAGAACTTAGTGCAATAGTAACTTTTAATCTGCTCATGATTAACTATCCAACGATATAACACACATAGCTATAAGAGGGCTTAGATTTCATAGAAACTCTGAAAATAAATTCTTTGGTACTTATCGTGTTAGGTTTGGAGAACAATAAAAGACGAATATTACTCGTAAATTCATTGTTATTCACTTTTTGTACTTCAACATTTTTTAATCTCATACAATATTAAATAACATTCATACAATATAATCTGTTGTTTCGCGTTTCGCTCGATTATGAATCAATCTACCCTTTGTAGGGTTTTTTTTATTAATTCATCAAAAAATGTTCAGCCATATTGTGGTTTATCAATTAATATAATTGACGACTTTATTGCTTTTAGTCATAAGTATTTATTATCATAAGATTTTGAAGCTTCATTTTGAGATGAAATAAATAAACTAAAAAAAAGAAATGAATTTGTTTTTAACGAAAATAATGTAGCTAACCAAACAATTCTGTTAACAAAGTTTAAAACATAATTACAATAAAAATAATAATTTATTTAATAAGATTGTCTATAAGAAATAAAAACTAATAACATGACACTATTATAAATAGCCAGTCACTAACTCTACAGCGTCTATTTCGAGCGAAAAACATAATAATACATACAATAGTAACATGCGCACGATCATAATAATATTATATTAACAAAAACGATCATTATTAACTAACAATAAGTGATAAGACTCACTGATTCGCAACTTCTCTTTCTTAAACCTTAAGGAAATACGTTTGTTCGTAATTCTTAATAACTGAAGAATTGCCAGTTGATAACAAAATAATAATATTAAAATATTGACATATAAAAAAAGTGTTTTTCTGAAGATGGTACTGGCAACACTTACAGTATGTATTGTTTATAGTCGAATAACAACTTGTTGACTAAATCGACTAAATTAAAATAGTTTTATCTGATATACTAAAATATATTGCAGCTGTTCGAATAATTAGTCGTGGAGTCAACCCAATGATATCGGTCTATAGTCAAAATAGTCTCAAAAATATCATAATACAATGAAATATCGTAAATTCATCATAAAAACTTAACAAATACATAGTGTTTTTCTTAACCAGTGTTAGATTTTTAACAAAAATCTATTTTTACATATATATTTTTAAGCTTTTCCTACTAAATTGGCTAAAAAGCAAGGCACTTTGTGAAATAACCGCTAACTTTATTATATACAAAAAAAAAATAGTTTGTATATCTAAATAAATATCATCTAAAAATATATTTTGTATCACAATGATTTATTCTGTACAAAGTATGGTCCTTCAGTTGTAATATCCCAGTTTCGCATTATATTAAAGTGTTTATCAAAAATATAGCACCTCTATCTATAATAGTATATAATACTTGTTTTTATTATGTTATATGTATTGTAGCAAACGCCATTTTTAGATTTAATTATTCAATAATTAAGTCTTCTATATAAAAATATCGGTTTGTATGTGTTCATCAAAGCCTTCTTCTTATTATTGCACTACAGTTTCTTCTTTTCAAAGATTCTCATTTTACGAAGTAAAGTAAATCTTTTCCAACTGTCTAGCATTTAATATCTTAGCACCATTTCTCGAAGGCTTCAAATTCCTATTAAAAACTTTTAGAATTAACAAAAATATGTTGCAATAGAAGACATAACTACAAAAATATATTAAAAACGATATAATAATATATAGCTGCAGCAAATTTAGAACTAAAAACAATCAAAAATTTCATATAAATATAAAATTTTACAAAGCCACCGATTCTTAAACTTTTTGGGCATGTAAACCCCAACGAAATTATCACACCGGAGTAAATATGGCTACATATAAAAATGAAGGTTTTAATAATAAAAGTATTTAATAATAACTATACAGTGAGTCGGTAACTACTCAATCACATCTTTCTACTAAGTAATCCTAAACTAATAATGGAGAAATTTTACTATATTATTAAATATTTACATACTGCTGGACTTGTTCATAGGTCATATATTTTACCTATAATCGGATGAAAAAGTAATATTGAATTTTTGTTCATGACTCGCGTTCGTTCATCTGTCACAGAGGTTTTTATATACAGTTTAAATATAGAACTAGGCTAAGGTGAATAGACACCATCAACAATTGCATCACTGCTTACCATCAGGTTGAATCGCAGTGTATACTATAGGTAAAAAAAATCTGTTGCGGATTAATTTTGACTGTTCAACAGTCATAAATAAAATGGATTTTTTGAGTTTTTTTTTTGTTTTTAGTCCAGCAGCATTCAAGAGTCGTATGTTAGAAAAGAAAAGATAATAAGTACCTATCTTTTATCGATTTAAATGAACTCTTTGGCTTCCGATCAACTGGGATTCTGTTTGTGTAGCGATTTGTGTAAATATATACGTTCTTGTACGTACTTTGTTTCATAAGTTTCATTCATCTTTCAAAAGCCCTTTTAAAAAGGGTAGTTTGAAAAAGTTTGAGAACCATTGATGTATCTGACGTAAGTTGAAAGTGACTTCTAAGAAGTTTTATTTTGCTTTTAAATTAATATCTCAATTTTGAATTATTTTACTAATTAAAAATATTAAAAAGTAAAAAAAAATTCTACCCAAAATTAAAATTTCAGCCACTTTTTTCTTATGCCAGATAGTAAAAAAAATATTATTCGTACATTTAATATCATTGTCAACAACATCAACGTTTACTATATTCATAAAATCACTCACCTCACTCATTCTCCTACTTACATCTGGTACTGAACACATCATCACTAGAAAACATCGTTTAGGGTTCCGTACCTAAAAATGTTGATAGAAAAACACTTGAAAAAGTGCCCGATGTGTGTTAAAAACGTCTTATTTCTAAATGGATATGCGAATAGGAACAAAAGTGATAGGTACGGAACTTCGTGCAATATAATCATTTCGTTCTTGTCTTATTGAGAATCTTACTAAATAAGGCACTTATACTCGTCTTTTACATTCAAACTTATGGAAGAGATCTCTAAATTGTGTTTCATAAAATGATGTTTTTTTAAAAAAAGCTACCAATACTCTTAGCCAAGAAATTCTACTAGAAATACTCCATGATGCGAAATGGAGTTTTAAATATTGCTACAGCGCCATCTAGTGGTATAAACTGTAACTACGTAGAGTGACGTTACTGATTTGCGTTTTTCGAATATTTTAGATATTTCTCATTTCAAATTTTTACAACCACAACTACCACGTAGTTGTCTGTCATTTTTGTTGAACTGGACATATTTGGCTCAGTCGGAACCTGCCGCGAGAGCCACTGTGTTAGTTTCTTTTCTTTTTTAATATTAAGCTGTTGGTTGCTTCTACATTGTGTGTGTCTATGTGTGCCAAATTCATTCTTTCTTTACAACAATTTCATTAAAAAAATGATTTAAAATCATTAAAATCCTTAGCAAAACTGTTTGACAGTGTGTAAGTAAAGTGAAGTTTGTAAGTGTGCTGAAGAGATGGCGCTGTGTTACAAGTACGAGCTTCCCTTCGTATCCGCTAGATGGCGCTTTATTACATTTGTGAGCTTCCCTTCGTATCCGCTAGATGTCGCTACGCTCCAAGGTCCATATCTTGGTGGCTATGCTTCCAGGAGCATGTGGTGGCGGCTACGCGCCCAGGTCCATGTCGAAGCAGTGCTGGCGCGGGTGCGAGTGCGGCGAGTGCGGCGCGTGGTGGTGCGGCCCGCCCAGCAGCAGCGAGGGCAGGCAGCCCTCTGTGAGGGAGAGGCCGCCGCCCAGGCCCAGCGCGCTCTCCGACATGAGGGAGGATGAGCCTGTTGACAACGATTGGATTATTGTTAAATCACGTCACTTTTATTTAGCCCAAAGTTATCTATCCTATGATGTTACATACCCCAACATAGCTATTGTAAGGTGTGCCCAAATTTCATAAAAACCCTGGCATCACTCTTTGATATAAAATAGGGTGACTGACCCAAATGCTAGCACTGCACCAAATAATCAGCACTCCGCATAAATAGTACAATTGTAAGGTTTTCATCAAATAATTTGGGTTATCACTTTAATAGATAAATAAGTAGATGTTTTTAGAATCCTACTTCTAGAAATAATAATACTTTCCAACTTCAAACTGGCGGTAATTTAGTGAAGAAACGTTCGTGTTCAGCAGTTGCTCTTATTTTTGCCTGTTCCTTGTGATCGAAGGTAAATTCACGTGTTTATATTTTATAATATTTTAGTTCTTTTAAGGGCTTTATACTGAAACTTGTGATTTCTCTGATTTCTTAGCTAGTTTATGAGGATAATTTGTAATTAATAGTTTGATGTTATGGTAATATATTGGTAAAAAATGTGGTGCTGATATATGGATCTAATATTTTACAAATTCTAAATTATCAGCACTGGAGCTGATAAATGATAAATATTACGTAAACACTAGTTCCATATATTTTTTTGATTAAAAACTGTGTTATTTTATACTTAGGTAGATAGAATTCACTATTTTTTTGGTAAAGGTAGTTTATGTCTTTGGAATCCAAATCTTAGCATGCTGCTGAATCCGCATTTGCAATTTGGCAGCAAAGTGCTGATAATGGGTCAAAAGCATGCTGATAATTCGGTTCCCGTAGCATTTCATCATTTTTCTTTTTTTCAGACCCACCTACCATGAAACCAAAGGAAGTAAATACATCAAATGAAAGAAAAACAGTACACAAACGAAGAAAAATTATAATTACTGATAAATATCGTTTTTATATCATATAATTTCAATACCACTATCACAGTGCTGTTAATTGGCTCTCTGTGTGCTATTAATTGGTGGAGATGGTGCTAGTAAATGGTGACATAGTAATTTTTTACTCTTAGGGCCTGTTTCACAATGTCCGAGTAGGCACTACTCACTGAATAAATTCAAAAATGTGACAGAATTCGTATGAAATTATCTGTCAAGTAAGATACTCGAAACTTAATCATAGGTGGTGAAACAGGCCCTTAGCCATCTAAAAAGAAATTGGATAAAGATAAACCTTTCTTTTTTTCAAATATCATCTTTCTGATTAAATATTAAAACTAGCAAACTCGTCATAACGGGTGAACGAGTATTTATAAATGAGATAAACGGGATTAAGTTAGGACTAACTCTTAAAGTGCTGATAATTGGGTCCTTTACCCTACTTTTCATCTAATAAAGAGATGAATAACGGTAATTTTCAATCAGATCTTCTATTCATCATCATCTGTCTACCTAGCCTTTTCTCAACTATATTGGGGTCGGCTCCCAGCTAAGCCTGATTTAGCTGAATAGCAGTACTTTACGAGGAGCGACTACCTAATAGTTGGGGAAAGGCTAGGCAGATGATGACTGTTGTCCGCTTGATGGGGACATAGATAACGAAGATAACCGGCATAATTATGTGGATTTTCAGAGGTTTTTCTTTCAGAGGTAACCTACAAAAACATTAGTAATTCATAATATCACATTTACCTGCTGTGTGGAAGGTGGCAGAGTCATCGTGCAGCATGGAGGAGATGGTTCTATCGTTGGCTTCGGCCACCACGTTGCTGAGGCACAGCTGTGAGGTGGGCGACGAGCAGAGCATAGGATCCCCTGGAGAACGGAAACAAATTAGTTACACAAGGGTGTTATTGATGACTGCAATTAGGGGTTATAATATTAGGAGTGGGTTTTCGAGTAAGGACTCGAAAACCCACTCCTGCCCCCACCGCTTTTAGAAACACGATTTACTTTTTTCCGCACTAGTAGAGAAAAGTGCGACATGTTGCCCACGCTACATATGTGACACGAATCGCATCAGGCCACTCACCGCGTAGCCTCCATTTATCTATTTCTTCGAAATTGTATTGAAATAAGTTACTCTTGGGCTCTGTAACACCCTCGCCTTGCACTCGGGCGAATTTCAACTCGATCGCAATGAGAAATTTTCTCCACTTGTACCAAAAAGGTTTGCAGGAATTCACTACTATCTTTACATATTATAGGTTCTTACGATCTATCCTGCCATCGCTGTCAGTGATAAGACCGCCATTGTACCCATAGATTTAAGTTATTGTATAAACTGTACTGCTACGTTTTGGTGTACAATAAAGTTTATTCTATTCTATTTACAGTCTGTTTCGAATACCTCCAATGATATGATAATATAAATGATGTTTATTTTGCAAATAGGTTTTCACAAACACGTATTTTTTTTTGCTGGACTTTTTTTTTATTAGATGAGGCCGGTGTTTCCTGACTAACCTGAGAAGAAACACCGAAACAAACTTAGGGGTCACAGTCTCTTTTAAAGTCCATACACAATGTATTAGTCAAATCATATGCGAACCATGCAGATTAGTGTCTGAGATAGCCTTTTGAAGAAAGAACCATGCAGATTTGAGTGAACCTGTCGAGTCAGTGCAAGCATTTGTCATGATTCGTAAAGCTACATGTCTTACCTGACGTGACAGGGTTATGTGAGTCATCATCCATGAGGTCTTCTATCTGCGCCAGGTTCAGCACGGCGTCGCTGTCCTCGTTGCTCAGTAGGTTGGGGGTCGGCGACAGTCGCATCTGTTCACAGACAATCATCATTTAATAACAGTCTATAGGCTGTTGTAATTATGAACTATATCTTAAATGTATATTCGTAATAAAAATAATTATTACATCGCTCCGGACCACAGTCTGTACCAGGGCCCGGCGCGAGAGGTTGCTTTTGCCGATCGCCCGCGAGAACACGGCGATGCTCCGCCCAAGCGGGGCACGCCTCCACCGTATGCTTCAACGTGTCCTCCGGACGGTCGTCCTAATGGTGACACCCGGGCATTTCTTCCGCACGACGCAGGGCTTTATTACAGTTTCATGAACTGACCTTGATATCCTTGTGGTTGAACAGATGCTCGGGAACAGGCTCCAGACACAGGTTTGGCTCGAGGCAGCCCAGCGACAGGCCCTCGTCTCGACTGTTACCAGTGAACTGACCTTGATATCCTTGTGGTTGAACAGATGCTCGGGAACAGGCTCCAGACACAGGTCTGGCTCCAGGCAGCCCAGCGACAGGCCCTCGTCTCGACTGTTACCAGTGAACTGACCTTGATATCCTTGTGGTTGAACAGATGCTCGGGAACAGGCTCCAGACACAGGTCTGGCTCCAGGCAGCCCAGTGATAAGCCCTCGTCTCGACTCAGTGGCGAACAGGAACCTAACTTCAGGCCATCTGTAGGACAAGAAGTTAACGTTAGAAACTTTGACGTTACATAGTCTTACTGATGTGGAAAGATGCTGTATTGGACTCTTGACTGTTATAGGCTGTCATCATCATCATTTCAGCCACAGCTGGACAAAGATTTCCACCAAGTGTCGCCACAACGACCGGTCCTGTGCGTTTAGCATTCACCAGATTTCCAAGATCCGAAACCCGAACCCGAACTTAGGTCCACTTTATGGGAATTAAATCCAGGAACCCACGCTCAATAGTCATTCGAGCAAGGCTTTTGAACAGTTCACTAAAGTTCAGTAATGAAGTTTGGGCCTTTAGAATTAGTAGTAAGACTCCAGATATTTGTCAAAACTGTTAAGCGCGCCAAAACCTACTCTAGTTGGTTGTTGCTAATTCATTCAATCTTCCAAGAATACGATAGGATTACTGAATAAGTATTTCACAAACAATTACTCAAAATTGATTAAGCATAAGTTCGTTCGTCTGACTGAACAAATCTGCCAGATACCAGCAAGATAACTTTGAGCTCATGACTCAAACACTGAAACGAGCACACTGAATGATCCTTCTGATTCTTGATAACGATATACTCGTTACCAATGATCTGCTTTGCAGAAGGAGGCGACCGGGCTTCTCGCTCCAGATAATGGCCTGAACCAGGGCCCGGCCAAAAATGCCACCGGCAATCATCTTACGTCTTCTCCCACTCTAGACAGGAGCGGGAGAGCGTGGAAGACTTTTACTAAATTTCTCATCTGTTCGTGTCGATCTGACTCAAATTTTGTCCAAACTATGTTTAGTCACCTGGACAGCTCTGTTGTTGGTCTCATATAGGTCGTTGAAGGTGCAGGTAGAATCTAAACTCGTTAAACTTTTTGGGCCCAGTAAGTGGCCAGGTTAATAGCTGCAAATACAATTTGGCGAAATGGGGTTTTATAGACCCGTTGGATACTGAATGTGAGTGCGGTGCTCCGGCCACATGTTGAAGTGCCCCAAGTGTCCCTAGACATGCACTTTGGAGGATCTAATGAGTGCCACTGATGTAGCTATTAACGTGGCCACTTACATGTGAATGTAACTTTGATATCCTAATTACATTAAAACCAGTTTTGGCACGCTTAACAAGTTATCCCAAAAATAGAGATAATATTCTTTGGAAAAGTAGTGTTTAGTATAAAGTAGGGTGTGTGTGGGTAGTAAGGTGTGTGTCAGTACCAAGCGCTAGGTATGGGTGAGGCGTACCGAGCGCGTCGAGCGCCGACAGGCAGTCCGCCGCCGGCATGTCGCGCAGCAGGTCCGGCGGGGCTTCGCCGAACTCCATCAGCGAGCCGGGCTCTGTCTTCGGGAGGACTAGCTCCTGGAACAATATAGAAGAACTTTAACATTGTGGGAACAAGCTGTGGAATACTTCCTAAAGGTTACAGTGGCCTTAAAACGCAAAGGCAGGAACACACCTTCAATCAGACACAACTGAATCTGATTGAGGGTACTGCCCGTTAGTTGATTTCTGACTGCTGGGACGTTACGAAGACCGATTCTTCACGCGTGTGGGCGCCTCCTTCGCTAACATTACCATTTCTGAAGGGGCTACCTGACATTCCTCCTCGCTGTATAAGCTGATTATAGCCCCTGCCAGGGTCTGGTGCGAGAAGTCGTTGCTATCGTCGGTCTATAGACCCTGACAACGACTTCTCCTGGCGATGATCACCAGGGTATACCCTGGTGATCATTTCCGCAGTTGGTTCAAAAACCAGGTTCACCACGGGAGAAGTAAATCTCCCGTATATTTTTACTAGTGGTAGTGTTACTAACCGGTGCAGTGACTGGAGTAGCGGCGGGCGTGCAGCCGGGCGGCGCGCGCGGCTCGGGCGCGGGCTCGGCCGCCGACTCCACGCCCGAGTCGTCCGTGTGCGGCGACGACCAGCCGCCCTCGCCCGGCGACACCGGCAGCCCGTGCACGCGCGCTAGGCGCTCTAGCTCCTGCAACAATAGAGAAATTGTAAGATATAAGAAGATCGATGTAAGATATATGAAATTTGGACATAAAGTTTTGTGTAACAAAGTATCAAAGAAGTCTGCCAACTAGTCGGCAAAGTGGTCTTTACGCAGTATCCAGTTATAGTTTGGTATAAAATCACGTGGTGACGAAGGTCCGTTGTTGTGAAAAGTTATCCTATGGCTTCAGTAAGCTTCCGCCTTGCTAGGCCTCCACCTCTACTACTCTGGTTTACTGACCTCTTTTTGAAAAGAGCGTGGAACGGAATAGACTTACTGCCATGACTATGGCATACATCCAATTGTAATATTACAAATATTTAATAAGTTTTTGTGCACTTTTGTGTACGGTCTAGAATTATTAAGTCGGCCTTTGCGCATTGACTATCCTTTGTAATTAACTGTTTTATAAAGAATAAACATTTTCGTATCTAGTGTTATTTTACATAAGAGGTTATATCAGTAATTTGGAGTCCATCATAGAATTATACTTTCTAATCAATAACCCAACATCCTGGGGATCTGGAGCGGACAATTAATCATACCGGGGAGGGCCCACTCGTCCCCTCTTATGAACAAGAATGGCTCCATAACCTACCTGTATCCTCAACATAAGCTTCCTATTATGTATCTCGATCTGCTTCCTGCGCTGTTCGCTCTGCTTCAACCTGTTGACCTCGTCGCGCAGACACTCGATGTAGTCCACACTGCTCTTCAGGATGGTGCCCTTGAGTGGCAGCCTAACACCCCAAGGACCTTTGGAATGGACGCTAAACCATACCACGGAAGGTAGAGACCACGGTTCAATCACCCCCTCCTCCCATAAACACCTATATATCAATAAAGAATATGGTAACATAACAGACCTGTACCAAGGGTACCGACATAGCCCGAAGAATCACCAAACTTTAGTGGCAATGGGCAGGGCACATTGCTCGTAGAACGGTTGGTCGATGGGGACGAAAGGTTCTGGAGTGGCGGCCACGTACTGGAAGACGCAGTGTTGGAAGACCTCCCACAACGTGCACCGATGACCTGGCGAGGGTCGCGGGAATCCGATGGATGCGAGACGCACAGGACCGATCGCTGTGGCGACGCTTGGGGGAGGCCTAAGTCCAGCAGTGGACATCTGAATAATGAACATACCTGTATCCTCAACACAAGCTTCCTATTATGTATCTCGATCTGCTTCCTGCGCTGTTCGCTCTGCTTCAGCCTATTAACTTCATCTCGCAGACACTTGATGTAGTCCACACTGCTCTTTAGGATAGTACCCTTGTTTGGCAGCCCAAAATCCTGAGGACCTGGGTTTGACTCTAGACCATAATGGAACGGGCAGTGGGCTTGGCCCAATCACCCCATCCTCCCATAAACACCTATATATCAATAAAGAATATAGTAACATAACATACCTGTACCAAGGTTACCGACATAGCCCGAAAAATCGCCAAACTTAAGTGGCAGTGGGCAGGGCACATTGCTCGTAGAACGGATGGTCGATGGAGACTAAAGATTCTGGAGTAGCGGCCACGGACCGGGTTGCGGGAATCCGATGGATGCGAGACGCACAGGACCGCTCGTTGTGGCGACGCTTGGGGTAGGCCTATGTCCAGCAGTGGACGTCTTTCGGCTGAATGATGAACATACCTGTATCCTCAACATGAGCTTCCTATTATGTATCTCGATCTGCTTCCTGCGCTGTTCGCTCTGCTTCAGCCTGTTGACCTCGTCGCGCAGACACTTGATGTAGTCCACACTGCTCTTCAGGATGGTGCCCTTGAGTGGCAACCCAACATCATGGGGACCTTGGGATGGACGCTAGACCGTATTGGGGAGGGTAGTGGGCTCGGCCCAATCACCCCATCTCCCCATAAACACCTATATATCAATAAAGAATATAGTAACATAACATACCTGTACCCAGGTTACCCACATATCTCGAAGAATCGCCAAACATAAGTGGCAATGGGCAGGGCACATTGCTCGTAGAACGGATGGTCGATGGGGTCGAAAGGTTCTGGAGTGGCGGCCACGTACTGGAAGACGCAGTGTTGGAAGACCTCCTACAAGGTGGACCGACGACCTGGCGAGGGTTGTGGGAATCCGATGGATGCGAGACGCACAGGACCGATCGTTGTGGCGACGCTTGGGGGAGGCCTATGTCCAGCAGTGGACATCTGAATGATGAACATACCTGTATCCTCAACATGAGCTTCCTATTATGTATCTCGATCTGCTTCCTGCGCTGCTCGCTCTGCTTCAGCCTGTTGACCTCATCTCGCAGACACTTGATGTAGTCCACGCTGCTCTTCAGGATGGTGCCCTTGTTCGGCCGTACGTCGCGGATCACCTCGTAGAAGGAATCCTTTGATAGGTAGCCCAAGATCCCAGGGACCTTGGGTTGGACACTAGACCTTACTGGGGAGAGCAGTGGGCACGGCCCATCGGTCCTCCCGCCCCACATAAACGCCTATGTCAATAAAGAACAAGAAAGGTAACACAACATACCTGTCTTCTTCTTTTCGTATCGATGCCCTCACTAAACTTTTTCTGCCCAGTATTTGGCAACCTGTATGGCTTTAGCATTGGCCTCGTTTAGAACCTGCAAAGTGCAGGTGGTTGTGCAGGATGGCTGACTCAAACACAAACGTACCTGTATCCTCAACATGAGCTTCCTATTATGTATCTCGATCTGCTTCCTGCGCTGCTCGCTCTGCTTGAGCCTGTTGACTTCATCGCGCAGACACTTGATGTAGTCCACACTGCTCTTCAGGATGGTGCCCTTGTTCGGCCTCACGTCGCGGATCACCTCGTAGAAGGGATCGTTGGTCTTCGGCAGTAACGTGCCTAGCTCCTTTATTCTGTCGTTGATGTTGAAACGGCGGCGTCTTTCGACTGGAATTTAAAAAAAATGTCGTTAGAAAGAAAAGGAAATTAAGAAAAAGTGTTTATTTGCGTCCAAACGTGGCGCATATCATAAAAAAAGTAAGTTGTACCACATGTTGTCTTTTTTAAACCCAAAGGTTAACTAGTAGAGAATTCCTTGTTGCATTAAGTCCACCTATGTACAACTACTGTACATCATCATCATCTGCCTAGCCTTTTCCCAACTATATTGGGGTCGGCTTCCAGTCAAGCCGGATTTAGCTGAATACCAGTGTTTTACTAGGAGCGGCTGCCTACCAGACCTCCACAACCCATTAACTGGGGTAACACGGTGCTTCATGGCAAGACTGGAGATTAACCACTACTGTACGTGAAGTTTAAATAAATAAACAAGTTATGAGAACGGTGCTAGCTTCTGACATTTTATAAGTGCCGATGTAAAATAAAAACATTTTTGATATGAAAGGTTTACCTAAAATTACAATAAGAAAACTAGTTTACTACCACTTATGTATTACTTAGCGCTGCTTGTGGTTTCTCTCGCGTGAAAATTATCCTACGGCTGGGATAAAAAGTATACTACATGCTATTCCAGGACTTGGTCTACCCGTGTTCCAAACTACATCTTAATTACTCAGATACCCGCGAAACGAGACACAATAGTAAAACAATAACAGCGCGGTCTCATAGGACCGGTTGGGGATTCAAACGTTAATCTGCTCAGCCGTTTGAGCGTAAAGTAACAAACCTACACAAACTTTCGCCTTTATAATATTAGTGTGATAAATCCGAAACATTGGCAGAATTACTTCTGGTGGAAAGAAAGCATTGTGAAATAGTTATGCGACCAGCAATTTTTGAAACAGTACTTAGTTTCAAAAACTAGTGATTGACTTTAATACATAGTATATTCACCCGCCATAACAGATATGACTAACAATTATGTAGTTATGGTGGCCTGGTGGGTGAACGTCTTGTAAGCGATGGTTCATTTGATTCTGTAGTACATTTTCATATATGATTTGGGCCGATCCCGGCGGCACTGCAATGCCGGGCCGACCCGCGACGGGAGTGGAGCGAGCCCCGAACATCCCGTCAGCTTACAAAAATCAGTTTAATATACTGGTCCCTCATTGAGGGAACTTTCAGATATTAAGCTGAAAAGAACAGATACTACACTTTGATCTTAGCCAAAAGGCCGAGAAGCGATACCGGTGCCACAAAACTCCGGGGTAGTCATCCAGTCGCGGAGAATCTTAACACCGCGATTCAGGAATCGGACTCAAATGTCAAACGCCATCTAGCGGTGTGTTGTGGAACTAGTTAATGGGGTCGGGCGGACGCCATGTTTATTTTTTTCATACTAGGGGCGATATAGTGTTTTGTACGACTGGTTTTAATGATAATGCATATCAATGATCATCTTCCTGCCTTTTTCCCATGTTATTTAGGGTCGGCGTAACACGTTTTTTTCTTCCATTCTGTTTTGTCACCCGGCTTGCTATTGCTAATTCCCTTTTCTTTTGTATCTCTCTTGAATAATATTGTACACTAATATTCCCAGGCTTTTCTATGTATGTATGTAATAACGTTCCTAACCTATTTTAATAATAATGATTGAGTAAGTGATACGACGGACGTGAGACGCGCAGGACCGGTCGCTGTGGCGACGCTTGAGGGAGGCCTATGTCCAGCAGTGGACGTCTTTCGGCTGAGATGATGATGATGAAGTGATAATGAGTTTTACATTCAACCATTTTAAAAGCGTAAAAGCGCAAAAACTAAGAAAAGAAACACAGTGTCTATAATTTTCTGGGTAATACATTTTTATTTTCACTTTATGACCCTATGAGGGTGGTGTTATGTTTATATTTACAGTTTAAAGGTTTGTTCAATTCTATTGAACACCTGTAATGTCGCTACCACAGCTAGGTTAGTTTTTTATGCTTATTTCCACAATATTGTCCTATAGCATTTTACTGTGGGGATCTGGAGCTGGTGTAGAATTAGTTTTCAAATTACAAAAGACCATCTATCTGCTTAAATACTCACTCATGTTATGGTTGTCCTTCTTCTGCCTGTCTTTAGCCAGCGCGTGCATGTCGGAGTCGGTCAGGAGCGAGCAGTCTCCCGCCACGCTGCTCGCGGCCGACGGCGGTCCCGACGACGACAGCGGGCCGGCGCCCGAGTCCAGCGAGAGGATGTCTTCTAGGAATTCATCAGCCTAGAAGGGAGGGTCAAATGGTTAGTGATCAAGAAAAGATTCAGTATGTCTGGGATGTCATCAGAACCACGCTATGCGAAGCTTTTCTTAAATTCTTGATGACAAAATTTCTTCAGCGGGTCTCGCTACATAGACAATGACCGCTACGCAACTGTCTCCTATACAATGGGTCGATGAGAGTAAAGAAACGGGTGATGTGTAGAGTCCAGACGCATACCGTTAGGTTTGATTTGATGAAGCACTAAAGAATTTATTCCAGGATAGACCGCAAAATTAAAATTTCCGATAGTTTTTTGAAATATAAAGCTTTGTTTCAAATAGTATGCCGTAGTCCCGCGCCAGTGCAGCTCTGTGTTTGGTTTGGCTGCTTAAGAGTTGTCGTTAATGCTGCAGTGTGTAACACAGATTTGATGAGGTTCTTTCTATGGTGTTGGAGAGAGTCCACGTTATATTTTACCCTCGACTTTCCCTTGCACCACCGATCGTTCCATAGAGTCTTCGTTACGGGTGATATGCCTTATAACCTTGAGGATATGAACAGAAGACGATGTTTGATATACAGTTCTTGAATTCTTACCTCTGAGTTATTGCTAGCGGAGGGCATGGCGGGCGAGCGCAGGGAGGAGGAAGGTCGCTCCGGGGAGGACGCGCGCCGCGTGCCCAGCTCGGGCGCGGACTGCGCCGGCGCACATCGCGGTGACACCTGCAAATGTGAGGGTTTGTGGTTTAGGTATAGACTAAAAGGCAGCTGAAAATGTAGAGCAGCTGGCTGTACTGGTTGAAGCTTAATACATCATCTTTCTGCCTCTATTTCATGTGACTTGGGGGTCAGCGCAAGCGTTTTTTTTTTCTTCACCGTCCTGTATCACTGATTCGTCGTCTCTCAGCCAGCAGTGTTATGATGTTTAGTACGTTACCTAATCTGGATCTGCTAGTTGCAGCCCCACATTAAATCTTCAGCAGAGTGTAGCCATAGTTGTAGGCTGATGGAGACTTATTAAATAGTCACTTCATAACTCGACTCGTCATAAATATTTTGCTGTAACGAGAGGGGTGCGTATTGGAAGACTGTTCCGTTTATACATAACACTTCATACATTCCTTTCCATTAAGCGAGATCACAAGAGCTGGTGTTAGCGTGACGAGTGTCAGAACAGAATGGAAGAAAAAAACGTATTGAGAAGCCCCCAAATAAAATGGGGCAAAGGCATCTGAATCATCTAGCTAGCTAGAAGGAAGAAATAGTAGCCTATATAATATAAGGAAGTATTTAGTACGTTACCTGCGTCTGTGGTTGAAATGATTCACTGAGGTACTGGCGCACTTGACTCTTCTGTTTCTGTATCACGTGATACCGGGTGGGGTTCTCCAGAACTGTTCGCACCTGGAACATGGAGAAAATTAACAATAAATACTTATGTTTAGAAAATAATAAATGTCGTTGTAGCCTAGAAGTTTAAGCATCTACTTCTCGCACCTGGTACGGTTTCACAAAAATCGAACGCCAAAAATATGGGCATAGGGGCTTTACCATGACGTGATAAAATATAAGGCGTGCGAGCAAGAAATAGGGATGGAGCTATGCACCCTATAGCACCACCCTTTTAACATTTTAGTTTAGATCGTAAATTAGATCGCTTTAAAAGCTCGTGGTAAGCCCTCAGGTACAAGTGACCCAGTAGCGAGTCAGGGTGCAAAAGTTCGTAAGGAAAAAATGTTATAGCCAAAGGTTTGTGTGTCATCTGTGTTACTCACCAAAGATGTCTTTAGTGAATAACACAGAGTTCAGTTTGAGGTCTCCTGTTTCTATTGCATTTGTAAATGGAAGTTTCGTGGGAGACTTAAAAAACCTTAAAGTACTTCCAGATTTATCCAAACGGTTTCGGGTTGTTACTGACCTGTAATACTTGTGGCGGTAGTTCAACGTGAGGCGTGATCCGCGGCACCTCCGCCGGACTTGACTTCTTCTTGTCCTCATTGTCCTTGGACTGGCCTGCTTGTTGTGCCTGCAAACCAGAAAAAACAATCATCAGTACAAAATCACTAAATTGCATACCGAAAAAAAAAGACAATCCAATCAAACAATCCCGGCGGTAGGATCCATCTTTGAGGAATGGCTAGAGAGAAGCCACGGCGTCCTAACTTTTATTCCGCCTGACGCAGGTCCTGTTTCGGATTCAGGCGAAAGAAATGCCCGGATTTCACCATTTTGAGGATCGCTTGGATAACGCGGTGGAGCATACAGTGGAAGTCTGCCCCTTTTGGCGGAGAGCGACCGTGACCTTTCGCTTCTGGCATTGGTTTAGGCCATGGTCCGGAGCGAGAGGGACACTAAAGTAGATACCCTGGGTTTCGGGAATAGCAGGGCAATTTCCGGCCACCTTGAGGACGACAAGAAATGGGTAGATCGCAAACGTGGCCAAAGGACAGGTAGGTTTTTAGTAAGTAAAAGTCTGACACACAGTTTTGCTCAGGAGAAGAAGGGGAAATCATTGTATAAATTCTGGTGATAAGATTATATTTTATCAAGGTATCGGATAGTAGAGATCATCCAAAGTGAAAAGGACCTAATGCATAAATTCAAATTTCAAGAATACTTTAGGTTACTAAGCCAATATCCTGAAGGTTGTTAATGACATGCAATATTAGTATTAGATAATAATATTGCATGCCATTATCAAATACAGATAGCTGCTGATGTAGTTCGCAACGGTGACGATACGAAAATTCAGTAAATGTATTTTGAATAGACTATACACTTGAAGACTTGATACACTAAATGGATGATTCAAGACTTTTGTACTAATTAGCGTACGAAAATTTAACACCCAAACGAAAATCCGGAAGAC
This sequence comes from Mythimna separata, assembly GCA_030763345.1. Lineage (NCBI taxonomy): Eukaryota > Metazoa > Arthropoda > Insecta > Lepidoptera > Noctuidae > Mythimna > Mythimna separata. Next base: position 14,350,021 of record CM061192.1, read on the forward strand.
TAAACAAGGAGGATGATAAAACAGACACCCCAAACAAGTACACCACCAATATCAGCCACTTAGAAAGAAACACAGTGAATAGCGAATATAATCGATCTACATAAAGTAACAAAGCTGTTATTTAACAAGAAAACACACATCCTATGCTAAATGGATTAGATATGAGATGACAAGCAGTAATGAAAACAAACGCTCCATATACGGACAATGATACGTTCAATCAGTTTGCGCTTGCAATTGGCAAGTTCCATGAAACATTTGACCTTGAAAGTTTGGATTTAATTAGTGTTGGGCACAATATGGTGTGTGTTGATGTAGGTCAAGGTTGTTATGAAGGAAAAAGAGAAGATAAACCAAGCATTAGAAAAAGTGATAAGGGAAGGTAGACTAAAAGAGTAAAATACAGGATTACGAAGGATAACTTAGTAATAAACTGTTTTGGTTACAGTGTAGTGACTACAAGACAATAAATTGAGATTCATAAACAAGAGAAAACTATTGGCGAGGACGATAAAATAAAACCTGATAAATTGTCTGATGGCAGAAAAAACCTAGGCTGCAGAATATTTGGGTAGAGGGATTGTTCGAAAGAGTCACAATGGCCCTAGAAAAGACACTGGGTAGCAGAAGCTTTTTGATGATTTACAGGCAATACAAAAAATGAGAGAGAAAACTTACTAGTAATAAGAGAGTTTCTTTGACGCAACCGCAATACATCAAAAGACACTAAAATAGACTACAAGTCTGCATACAAAACGACAATCAACTGTACTTAAATCACGTCTTCGATAACAAAGCTACATAATGCATATGATGTGCATAGAAGACCAGTTCAGTAACCTATGGACAGGCACCACCATTAGTCAGGTTTTCCCCTGAGTCTACGCGTGGGAGTCTAGCGGCTTGATACACTTAGTGATTTTATATCTTTCGTGGAATCTGACGCGCAAGGATCATGCTTGCATTAAGCGAGCCTGTTATTTAAATGAGCGCAAGTAAAATGTCCATAAACCCTTGATCTCTTGTGAAATTATATTTTGCTTCGTCTTTTCCTTGTCCCGGTGTTTCCCCGCTGGTTTAAAATGTTTGGCAAGACCAAGTGCTTTACAAGATATAACGTCAAAGTCATTGATACGCGCTTGACATGATTATGTTCTACGATAAGGATACAAAATACGTCATCAGATCAGAAATTAACCTATCACATACCCGCAAAACGAGACACAATAGTAAAACAATAACAGCGCGGTCTCATAGGACCGGTCGGGGATTCATGAATTAAGATATCCGCAAAAGATTCCAACATAGCCCGAAGATTCACCAAACTTAAGTGGCAGTGGGCATGGCATATTGTTCAGCCATTGTCTTCAGCCAAAGGTGTGCATCTGTTGAAGAGCTCAGAGTATATACAGAGGGCAATTGCTCGCAGGACAGATTGTCGATGGGGCCAAAGGTTCTGAAGTGGCGATAACGTACTGGAAGATGCAGCGTTGGGAGGCCTCCCATAAGGTGGACCGGTGACCTGCTAAGCGTCAAGGAAATTCGCTGGATGCGTGACGCATAGGATCGGTATTTGTAGCGACGTTTAGGGGAAGCCTATGTTCAAAAGTGGAGTGTCTTTCAGCTGAAATGATGATGATGATGTGAGCCAGATCAGAATACGTAAAAGCATAGGAACGTATGATGGCGACACTTGGTAGAGATATATGTCAAGCAGTGGACATCTTTAGGTTTAAAATTATGAGGAGGAGCATCAGGGACTAAACTGAAGAAAAGAATCCAGTGGATCGGAGACGCACAGGATTGGTCTTTGTAATGACGTTCAGGGGAAGCTTATGTGGAGTGGCTGTCAGCGGTAATGATGATGTTGAACAAGTACAAGGACAAGCTACCTACTTGTAGTGATTCTCTGCGCAGCTGTTCCTGAGCATGTTCTCGCATCAACTGTTGCTTCAGCTGGGTGCGAGACGTCGGCGTCAATGTCTTGAACGTAGGCGGGCTGGAACAACGAGAACAAACTGTTAGTTTTAAGAGCTTTTGCACCTATAACAAATTGGTGCCGTAGGTACAGCACTACTCAAAAGAACTGGCAATATTATTTGTAAGTTTAACATTTGCATTTGTCAATTCAGTCTCAGGAATTAAAAAACAGAGTATAATTGGGTACACATCATGTTGATCATATCAAATATAGAAAATCAACCACCTTACTCGTATACATAAACGCTCTATAAGTCGTTTCGTCGATAGAGAATGCGAATCGTATTGCCTACTACTAAACTACTTTGAGGAATCAGCGGATGAATATTTATCCGCTGATTCCTCAAAAAGCCACGCAACAGATTTTGGTTCAGTTGTGAGGTTAGGAGGAAAAGAAATAATTACATAACAACTGATAATATTTTTCATCACAAAAAGCCGTCACGACCGACGTAACGACTAATACATAACATCGGTTTATCCTCAATCCACTGTTAAGACACAGACGAAATAGTTTCAGAAAACCAGCTTCATAAAATGAACGAAAACTCAGACGCACAGACACTTCAGGTTTCAAGTACAGCAATTGCATTCGGAATATACAAGAAAAATAGTAAATTTTGATTCAAGTGGAGAAAGTTTGTCAATGTAACCGAGGGTAAATTCGCCCGAGCAGCAGGCGAGGGTGTTATGGAGCCGAAAGCTGCAATGACAAAATTCTAAGTGTATCAAACGACGTTTCTCAATATACTTAGGAAGAAATAAATAAACGGAGGCGCGACGCGTGGGGGTCGCTTAGCGCACAGCCTGATACGATAAACATAAATCAATCGTGAATTCGTATAGAGCTAGACTTCTGTATCCTAGCTACTATAATTTCTGGCTAGGAGCAGGTACTAGCTCACGTCCTAGGCTACGCGTGCGCATACTGAGCTGACGGCCGCGCATGAGTTAAAATGCAGGTGGGAAATGTATTTCGAATTAATGGTTTATTTGAGTTTAATACTTGCATGTGACGAATAGTAAGTTTGGGTTAGATATTTTTGTTTTGAATTGCCGTATACTAACATTACAAAAGCTACTGTAAGGCTTTTCGCACATGGGTCGTAGGCGTAGTTGTCTCGTGCGCGTATCGTAACTACGCTACGCGCACGACACGCGGAGTGTTCTACAAACGAATCGTCGCGTAGACGTATCGTTTTGTAATATCTCAGTTGAAATCATGGCGTGCAGAGTACCAGATATGTTTGGGGAATTTATGGATGACTTTACCTTCTCTTCAGACGAAGAGGATTTCTTGTTATTTGATTTCGTTAGAAGTAGAAAGCGACGTACTTATTGGATCCATCCATACATCACAAATAATTACAAGAAAAGATTGTTTGTTGCTGCACGTGAACTGTCAGAGAATGATAATAAATTCCGCATTTTTGACGATATTAATTCTGCCCAAGCTTTCTCCGTTACATCTTTCCTAGAGTAATCCTAATCACTTAATAAATAATTACTTATATAGGCAAGGAAATATTTCGATTAGGCTCACAAATTCTATAACTTTTGCATTATTCATTATAATGTTTTTTTTTACGCCAGTACCTACGCTTCCTTTTTTACGCCAGTACGCTACGACTATCGTAATGACAATGAACACCTCATACGATACGCTGCAACACCGCCTCGTGTGCGGACTTGTTTGAACATGTTCCTGCTCGTATTGCTCTCGTACTACGCGCGTTCTACGATACGCTTACGATACGACGCCGTGTGCGAAAAGCCTTAGGGTTGTTATTTCTTTACGCTGAAAAGGCTGCAGATATTTGGATGAAACTTGATATACGGGTTCTAGAATAGTACATGAGTTACTTTTTATTCAGGAAATATGTTCCATTGGGATAATGTTCTATTGTTTGTATTCGCTTTTCAGTTATTGCATTTTTTAAGTTCGTCGCAAGCAAAGCTGCTGGCCGAAGCTTGTTTCCTACATGCGGCGCGCTGATCTAATCTATCGATGGTTGACAATGATTTGATTTGACTGCTCTTAGATTAGGTTCGATTACAAAATGGATAAAAATATCTACGGGAATTCCCTAGTAGCAACTACGAAATTTGAAGTGTATGTATTTATATTATAGCGGGAAAACTGCATGATGTAACGCAATTCGAATGAGATTCAAGTCAAGGCAGTAGTTTGAATATTCTAAGTAGAAGAAATCGCGTGTCATCACTTATTTATTAACTAATAAGTAATACTTATGCCAACAGCTTCGATGCTACATATCAGTTATCAAATGTCAGTGCATGGCCTCACACAAGTGTCACGCACGATCTTGAAGGGACGCCGTAATCTACCCTTGGAACTAAGGAGGTATATGGTTTAGTATATACGTGTCCATACTGTCCATGTTGTAAACAATCATCACCAATGATGGTATCAAGTCGTGGTTTATCTTTCACTCTACTGTCAGTTGACCTGTCCCTCACCTGATGGTTAGTGATGATATGGTCGACGATTGAGCACACTTGCCTAGAAGTAACCTATTCACACTTAACTTAAAGAACCCTAGGTTGTAGCTCCATCAGGAAAGACAGACACACACACAGGCTTGGGTGGCTTGTCAGTAAAGCACACTCAAAGGTGTGTCTTTCCAAGCTATGGTGTCTGCTTCTAGTCTAAACCAGATTCAAGGCCATGGTAACTCTTTCACAGTTAACTATCCTGCAGACGGGGGATTGGCTTACACCTCTGCTGTAAATACCTTAGTAGATGAACCAGACCCAACACAAATATAGGATTGAAATATTTGATAGACAGGTACGAGAGAAGAGGTAGAAAACAGAATTTGCTGAAGAGTTTGAGGGAAACAGCCATTCAACAAATATTACATGTTTCTGTTTGTTATTACTGATGAATGATGACCATGTAACGATCATTTGATGTCTACTTACAGTAAACTTGTCAATTGATGTGTTATTATGTCGAGGATTTGCATGCAGTCATGTCGTTTTTTTCTCTATATTTCTATTATTTCCGCATTCCGTACAATGATTCTTGTTAATTCATATCAGCTTTATAATGGTCTATTGTTGAATGAAAGTCTGTATCTGAACATTTTCTAAAGGATAATATGGTAATTGATGAGAGATTGGAAATGTCTATCTCCAGTAGTCGACTTTATAGGCTGATGACGATAATGGACTCCTTTAAGCTTTGAAACCAACTGCGAACTCCCAGATAAAGAACGTGGTCATTAAGGGTTGAACTACATCTGTCAGTACTGAGTCGCACTTTCCTACGATTCTATCCTTGGCGGTCTCTTAGAACCTTCATTGATTAAAGTGAAAAAGAGAGCGGGATTGCGGGCCAATCGACGAGGCGGAAGGCAACACACTCTCTTAGCCTTAGCTAATCCTTATTTATCTTTTTCTGAATGACAAACAGTCAATCCCACAAGGTCTCATGGCGTCTTCTTTTCGAATCGATGGTAAACTGTTTAGGCCCAGTAGTTGGCTACGTTCACTGCAGCATCGGTGGCGCTTACTAAATACTCCTAAGGGTTAGTGTAAATTCATTTGGGAAGGTCCTACGTTACCCAATAGTTAATCAAGTTGTAGGTTAATCAGGTTGTAGACTGCAGGGGTTGTATAGGTTAAATAGGAAGTCGCTTCATGTAAATGCTGGTATCCTGCTGCATCAGCTTTAACATCAGCTTCGAAAATCGTGGCGAAGAAAGACCAAGAGCTACAGGAAAATGATACTTAGGGAAGAGAATGATGATGAAGAGAAGATATCTGTTAAAGTCCTCTTCATTAGAACAGTTACAAAAACAGCTAAAAATTCTAGTCTATCTACATAAGCTAGTGTTGGTATTGACGGGAATTAACGGTCAAGGCTCACTTGTCGGGCACACACGACCGTGCGCGTGCGCATGGGTCGGTTGGTGCGCGCAAATTATGCCAATGTGTAATACATGGCCGCTAGGCAGTTATGATTGGGCCGCGGATCTGTTTGTGATGACTATTGTGATTAAATACGGTCTTGAAAGTTCAGTATGGAATGTTGGAGACTGATAGGTACTGTGTGTTTTAAGTTAGGGTGGGTGCGTCAGGGTGGATCGTGAAATTCATATTTTCTTAGGTCAGTGTTAGGTTCAATCTGTGGGTTCAATGATTAAAATACGATTTGCGATTGTCCCATGTTTATTTATTTAGGAAATTATACTCATTAAAATCACCAATACAACGCTCTTAGTTTGTCTAACTTTATCCAAAAGATACTTATTTCATGAAAACAGTCTGTTCAATAGGGTTATAGAGCGTTGATGAGCTGATGATTGAAGCGATTTTCACGGGTAACCCTTCAGCATTCAACTTAAAATGAAAAGAATTATGAAGAGAAGAGATGGTGAAAAGGAGGCAGTGCTAAGGTGGTGAGCAAAGTACGACTTTTTATTTAAAATTACCATTGTTTTTTTTATAATTTGACGCAAAATTTAAGACTTTACATAGTTGATAACATCTTGAGAACATGCGTTTTTGAAATTCTACTTTTGCACACAGATTTTTTATAACTTAATAATTGAATTCTGAAATATCTGCATTATTATTAGCAGTGTCCATGTATTTACAGTATTAGACCTATGTATGATTATAAATAGTGACACATAATGTACTGAATGTACTTACTAAGCCGCAAGCATTTTATTATAAACCATGTATTAAGTAAAATGTTAGTAAATAGGTAAATGGTTATTACTTATTACGTACTAAACCGATATTAGCGATATATTCGCACGTGACGGTTTAAAAGCTTTGCACTCATTGAGAACCAGGTTTATTGCGACTTTCCTAGATTTCTGACATAAATAACCAATTAAAAAATTATCTTGAGAATCTTAGTGCTTTATTAGCTACTAATAAGTTTAATTGCTAACTTACTCATCACGTCATGCTAGTTAGTGAACGTTAACTAATAAAAAGGTTAAATATAAAAAAAAATCTTCTAGTCTATCAAGAATCGCTAAACTTAAGTGGACTGCCAGCAGGGCATGCCTTGGCAACGAATGCCTTGGGTCGAAAGGTTCTTGAGTGGCCGAAAACGCAGCTTTGGAAGGCCTTCCACAAGGTATATTGATGAGCTAGTGAGAGTCGCGGGAATAAGATAGATGCGAGACGCACATGATCGTTGTTATGGCAACACTTGGGGGAGGCCAGCAGTTATTAACGTTTATTAGTATTATCTATTCTTGTATCCGCCTTTTCTCTCTCTTATTGCACCTACCACTATTTTTCTCAGTATCACCCAAAGGTTGACTGGTAGAAAGGCATTAAGTCCGCCACTGTACTTCTATGTGCATAAAGCATTTAATAAATAAATAGATACTTTTTTTTCGGGACATACAGCACAACGGACGTCTTTCGGCTGAAATGATGGTGGTGTCTAGTTAACTTTCGCGTCTGCAATTATCGACATTTACGAGGGCGAAGTCGTGGGCAAAACCTATACCTACATACTACATAAGTTTTCAAAATGATTTGAGCTGGAAAATGAAGTGTAGAAAGATAAGAGCTTAATCATGTCCCTAAGAGCTTGGCACAACATCCGATGCTAGGTGATACAATGATACGGTCCGTGCCAAAGACAGCTGGCGGATTAGAAAAGTAATTTATATCCTTTATTGAAACATTCGGCGTTGCGATGTTGCGCCACCGGTACATGGTGGATATCCCATCTATATGTACAGAGCATTTCGGGAGTACAGTCATAGCTCATAGTGTGTACAGCTAAATAGTGGAATTCTTTTCCGGCGTTTGTGTTTCCTGAGAGCTACAACCTAAGGGTCTTTAAGTCAAGAGTGAATAGGTTATTTCTAGGCAAACGTGCTTCGTTGTTATTGACCACATGATCGCTTACTATCATTGAGATAGCTTTCAAACGAGAGTCTATCCATCCATACTAAACATTGTGGTGGTGTTCCACGCACGCCTCAAAGAAATGTCAGCGAAATTGTAAGGGCCAGTTAGTATCAACGCCAGCCACGGCTGCGGATTATTCGACAGTGTGGGTTTTAGTCATTAAAAGTCTGACTTTCCAGACAAGTTATTTGATAATTTCCCACGTCACAAAAATCTAGAAAGTACTGAAAAAGGCTGCTATCTAGCGTTCGATAAACATCTTCCATCAACGACAACTTTTATCATAATGCACCCACAATCAGCTGTTGAAATTAGGTCACTATCGGATCAAAATTAATATTTTTCGTTTATCCGCACATCGGAACGACTTGCAGATTTTTTAAAATTACTATAACTTGGTCACTTTTGATCACTGTCTCATCTGATAAGTAATGATGTGGTCGGTGATGAAGCAGGCTTGTCTAGAAGCCATTACATCAATGGAGTCCAAATAAGTTCGGAATTTGCTACTTTTCAACATCATATGGTACTATACCGTGCAAAGACATCATGTGGGTAATAACATGACCATCAGTTAGAGCGCTTTTAGCCTGGAGCGAAAGGTTTTTTTGTAAGAGCCTTTTTATTCCTTTTGAAAAAGAAGGGATTTATGGAAATTGTATTTTTTCTTATCCCTTCGCTGTTCTTTTCTGATTCATTTTGTTGTAGGATCAGTGTGTGTGTTTCATTCAGTTTAATCGTTTCTTCGAGCTTTTCCGAATACAGGTATTTCTGGGGGATGCCACTGTTGATTCTAGTTGTAAACAGAGGGAAGGGATGCCCCCAATTCTGCACAGCAAAAGATCGTTCAACTGAGAACGTCGCTCAAAAATTTAACGCGGTAGAAAAAGTTGGCAACGCCACCCATAATCAAATCGAGCCACTAAAAACAATGTGTAGTACCATTAGTATAAATAAATACAATAATTAGCTGCACGCGTGTTCAAATGATCCGTTTGACCCCGCTAGTACGGCATTTCGTCAATTAATAATATATTTAGGACGCGAACGCACAAGTCGCGAAATTGTACGCGATCAGAATGTTGATAGGAGTTTTCGTTCGCGAATTTTTCTATATTAACATTTTGATGTGCAGATTCTCATGGTTGGGCTGTGTTGTGATAGAAGCCTATTGGTAACCTATTAATGGTAAAAACAACAGTGATACGTGAGTGAATTCTTTAAGATTAAAGTCTTAAAGATTTTGATTGACTGGTCGTCGTGTTTTTTTAGAAAATGTTTGAAAGTGGTGCCATTGACAGAAAAGTTGGAAGGGAATCGTTTGTCTTGTGACCATAGTCATGATGAAACGCATGTTACTAAAAGAGTTATAAGTAGGTATTGGATAGACGGAGAGGGAGGCAAAAGAAAATATGGATGGATTGTGTTGTGTGTAGTGATATGAAAGTCAATATTATGAGGACTGCAGTCTTTTGAAAGACTAACCGCGGCCTAGGGGAACGCAAATGAAGGAACAAGAGTTGATTTGGTGACTACAAACACAAAAAACAATAATACATGACCAGCAACCTAATCTGAATTCGGTCCTTCCTAAAGTGTTTTCAGATTTTAGTGTCGGAGTCTGTGTTTCCAGATAGCACAACCTGATGACCTTTAGGTCAAGAGTGAATTCTAAACATGCGCGTACCTACTATCGTCGCTTTCCATCAGAGGAGATAGTTGTCAAGCGCAAGCCTATCAACAATAAAAAAGTGCCTTTTATGCACCAACCAAGACCTAGTCTTAAGCCAGTCTAGACATGTCCTCAATGCACAAACAACAGTCCCAAGTGTAAATCGAATCGTTTATTGTTATATGAAGAAGCATGGCAACAAGTCCTTTGACGCAAGCGACATGTTTGTGCTTTTCATAAGTGACGCGTGGTGGCCGAGTTAGATCGTGGCAAGGACGTGTATTGTCGTGGGTAGCTGTAGGTTTTATCTCGTGTGAGGTTTGTGGGTTGTTGCTAAGTTAGGTTTGAGGTAGGTTGAGTTGGTCCTGAAGCTATTTTTTTGTTACTTTAATTAAATATTTTATAGCTCTGGTAAAATCGTATGACAAAAAAAACTTTTAGCAACAACAAAGCTTTAAATTAAAGCTACAAAACAATACATCCGTACAGCCGCCATAGAAAACACAATAAGGTAAGTAGTATTCTATTTACTAAGATAGAATCCTTTGATAACTTAATAGGTATACGGCGAAGTAAAATTTTTAAAAAATAGCGGATAATTTCTCAAAGAAGAACGGTCACGTCCCATATAAAAAAAACCCAGACCCGACAGAAAAGTGACATATCTCAGTTTTTTTGTTATTATTTATATAATCATATTATATAGTTTTTATAATCGAAATCAATGGCTAACACCAAAATATTGCCTTATGTTTTTGTTCAGGGTTTACACTAAAAAAATACAAAATGCCTACTTATCTACACAATTCGTAATGTATGTAACTAAATGACGATAAATAGTTATGGGATGTATCCAGGAGACCTGGAGATACAGCTGTATTATATAATTTTTGAACTCCTAGTACAACATTCAACTTATTTTGGTTTTTTTTTTTAAGGTGGTTTAAAATCATCTAATGGAGGAGCTCGTGGCTAGATAATAACAGCCGCATGGGTCGATCTTCAAGGTTAAGCAATGCTTGCCAAGGTTGGTCTATGGATGGGTGACCATCTTAACATAACGAGTTTCCTCCGTGCCTCGGAAAGCACGTTAAGCCGTAGGTCCCGGCTGTCATTTGGAGGTCTTTGGCAGTCGTTACGGATAGTCAGAAGCCAGTAAATCTGACTCCAGTCTTACCATGTAGTACCGTGTTAGCCCAGTTAATGGGTTGTGGAGGTCTGGTAGGCAGGCGCTCCTCGTAAAATACTGTTATTCAGCTAAATCCGGCTTGACTGGAAGCCGACCCCAATATAGTTGGGAACAAGGCTAGGTAAGCAGATGAAAATCATCTAATGACATCTCTCGCCCTTGGGTGGAGCGAGAGGGCGTGTCAGACTCTTACTGACTAAAAAATTCATATTCGATGATTCAGATCGGATTATTCCACAAATTCGTTGACGCCAGTTCGAGCTTATATCGGTGATTAGTTAATACATCCCATAACTACTTACTTTTCTACGTCATTTAGTTACATAATATTTACGAATTGTGTAGATACGTGGGCATTTTGTACTTTTTTAGTGTAAAGCCTGAACAAAAACATAAGGCAATATTTTGGTGTTAGCCATTGATTTCGAATATAAAAACTATATACACCTGACATCGCGATTCTATCACGATTCAGCCTTCCTCAGAAATTCTGAAAATCATTTCATCATAGTCTAGATAGATACAACTTCGAAACTTTGTTCCACATTCAATCAAATCACAATAACATCAGCCTATCACACACAAATTACTTGACGACACGTTACGGTCTACTACCGATTATTTAATAGTTACAGTACTGTGACGACCACCTACGTAATACTATGAATACAGTAGGATTACTCGACATAGTGATAACATACTGACGCACACCACATTTATTAATGAGTCTGCAAATAAACTGAAAAATGGCCGCCATTTTGAGAGAGTTGTAAAACAAAATGGAGGACGTTTGGCCGATTGAACTTTGACAAGCTTTTGACAGGACGGAATTTTGAAATAAGAACAAGCGACAATCGTTTGTTTTGGAACGAGAAATGAATTAACAGTACTGTTGTGTGGCATGATGCATTAAGCGTGAGGAATACTGTTGTACAGCTCCAAATGATAGAAATGATGATTTATAACGACGTACTTTTAAAAAACGAGTGTGCCCTTACGGAACTATTTTACACAAAGCTACATGTTCGTCTGATCTCCATATGTTAGTAACTAGGTAATACTGTCTTTTAGACTTCTTTGACTAGTTGGAATTACTTTTTCAGTTTTTTAGACTTGCCTGATTGCTGAAACGACTTGTTTTTCAAATGTTTTAGTTAGTTAGCTCAGCAGTGTCGATCCTTTATTGACTTTGCTGACAGAGTGACTTACCAAAATAAAGGTAGCGCTATTCCCCCCACTTATCATTTAATCGCAGCAATCTTTATTTTTACTCGTATCTACGAAATCCACACGTTTGACACAGATAAGTCAACCCATATCTTTTGGCAATAAAATTCTGATTTCATTTGGTTTTCGCACGTGTATGGCTGGTGGCGTGTTTCTCACAAGGTGGACCGACGACCTGGCGAGGGTCGCGGGAATCCGATGGATGCGAGACGCACAGGACCGGTCGCTGTGCCGACGCTTGGGGAAGGCCTATGTCCAGCAGTGGACGTCTTTCGGCTGAGATGATGATAATGATGATGACGTCTTTTTTTGTCATACTGTGACCGGCCAACGCTGAAAACCAGCGCTGTGCCCTCGTCGTTTTATGTATGAGGGCTTGGCATTTTGCTGAGCGTTCGGCCGTTTTGCGCGGTTTTTGACGCATATTTCCCCCTTTTTTTTATATTTTTGTTTCATTATTCATATCATGTAGGTATGCGTCTTTCCGCACAAATAAACCGTTTTTCTTTCTTGTGTATCGCGTACGATTACAATCATTGTTACTTATATTTTATTAATTATTTACTTAGTGTGTAAGTTCCATTCCTAAGAAACGTAGCCATAAAGTTGGGGAAACGTTGTTTTGGTAGATATTTTGCGGTTTATTGTTATCTGTGAATTTCCGCTATAAAGATATAATAGGAATAGTTTTATTGCAGTCGCCAAATAACTGTGCTTTGGTTTATAGAATAATATGTAGGAAGATATATAAGGCATGCTTAATCGTAGAGAGACCTAACTTCAATAGAGGATATTTGAATCTGAAAGCATGTGTTAGAAAAAGAAGTTTAAATTTTGAAATATTCTCTTTTTGGAGTTACATTTCTTTTGGATTAAGCAAAGAGCCTTAAGAAAGCTGAAAGCCTTAAATACTAAGGCCTTAAGTATACTCTTATGCTTAAGGCTTTTGAGCTTTCTATGAACTTTCATTGAAAGCGCTCAAGCTTAAGCGTTCATAAACACTTTTTTATGAGCATTTTCTTGTTTGTGGAACCTTCCATTTATATACAACCTTAAATCGGCATTGTTTATCATCTGTTGATCTACATGATCTGAACTGGGAAGTACCTAGACCAGAAAAAAGCCAGGCTTATGATGCCAGGCAAAACAATGATGAAGATAATAAATGTCAGCTTAATCGTCCGTTTATAATACGTCTGAAACCCACGTGTTACAAATAGGAAGTCATCAAACCATCAGCTGCTATGTCTGAATTACTCAAATAATATCTCTATTGAGCGCAGTTTTCGTTATTTTAGTCATTACAGTTAAATAGTTACAACAAAAACATTGATAAAGTTATTATTTTTTGATGGCTGTTTAATCGTGGCTGGCTTACATTTAAGAAAATTAAACTGTCGTATTTAACACTTAATCTTTTTTAAATAAACGTTGTCTCACTTTAGGAACTACTTCTGTATCGTGGGTACGTTCATGAACATGCAAACTCAGACACGACATACCCAGAGTCATATTTAACACTTATTTTGCCTTACATGGTAATGATTAAGTTGAAATTGAAGAAGGCATTATTCTTAAATCTTATATAACAATCTATAATGAAGAAAGAGCGCTCAGAGTTCTGTGGTAGGTAGTTAGAATAAAAAAATAGAAAAATATCTTTGGTTTTCTAAGTTTATCTAGAACATTATTGACATCCCAGAAAGCACGTTAAGCCCGCTAAGCGAGCGAAGCGAGTAAGTTCCGGTTGTCATTCGTAGATCTTTGATAGTTGTTAGAGATAGTGAAACGCCAGAAAGTCTGACCATCATTCTATCCGAACAATAGTGTTGCCCAACACCTGGATGGTGGAGCTCTGATAAGTAGTTGCGCTTTGTAAAACATGGATATTCAGCCGCATGCGGTTAGATTTGAAGCCGATCTTAAGCTAATTGGGAAAACTTAGGCCTTTTCCTTACAAAGTATTTTCTGGTAGGTTTCCAATCTATCCAGATGCAGTTAAGGACCAGATTTTTGACATGGAGTGACTGCCTACTAAACCTCCACCAGACCTGTCTTCGGCACGTCTATTGTCAGATATCCTAGTGTTTCTTCAAAAGCCTACAACAGCCTGACATATCACATAACTGGCAACGATGACGTTGCACACGTATAATAATGGTGGTCGCCGATGACTGGCCGTTTCTCGCGGAAGCCGTGCCACCATGGCAGCATCGCTTCCCGTCATTACCCTAATCACGGCCGTGGTGTGCTCTATGGGCGTGCGACAATATGGCGGTTTGACGTAACGAATTAATTGTAAATAGTATACTCTAGTGATTTTGAAGCATGCTGGGTCAAAAGATATGTATGGATTTGATGTTTTTGCGCTTGCGCTTGACCCCTATCGCATTTCACGGAAAGCTATTATAGAACACGCTTGCCTAGCAGTAACCCATTCACTCTAGACTCAAAGAGCCCTAGATTTTAGTTATCAGGAAACATACGACTCCGGCAGTGAATTCTACTCCTTATTGCTGTATATACAATGACTGGACTGGAAGCCGACCCCAATATAGTTGGGAAAAGGCTAGGTAAATGATGATTGCTGTATATACAATGAATATGTTCCCAACACGTTTTATTCGGATGGGTGGGATGTCCGCCATGCACTGGTGGATTTAATAAAAACATTTTTTTTTTGTGATCAGTAGATGGATGGTTAAAACCAAAATATAACTTACGAATCGTATAACTGCTTTTATGAGTATCAGAAACATCCGTCTTTGTCTATCATATAATTTATTTAACATTAATTTACCAACACAACAAACCGACATGAAGGAGGAAACAGAAAAATAGGTACAAAGTTCAAACTTATTTTCAACAATCAACTTCTGAAGAATATTCATATAAAAGAAGAACTATTTAGCCTATCGAATAGCAAACATAATTTACCAACAAAGTACAGTGGTAAATTGCCAACGAAAAAAAGCCTAAACACATAATAACAGTTAGTCATAACAGAACCATTCGAAGTTAACCACGTTAAAAATAAAGGTCTATAAATAGTAGCTACAACAAAAACACGTGAATGATACAGTTCCCACCGTTGGCCATAATGGCAATTAATTCATAATTTGTGGTGTGGTTCAAGCGATGAACGGAAGGCGGGACGTCCGGAATGTGAAGCTTTTATGAAATGTGAATAGTGAATAGGCTCTTAATAAACTAGTGCGCCTCATCATTGACGATTGCATCACTGCTTACCATCAGGTAGGATCGCAGTCAAGCACTAGTTTATAACAATTAAAATGGATATGCTTCACCTGTTTTGTAAGGCTAAACTTTGTTTTATTTGTGAAATAATGGGACTTGATACTATAGGTCTTATAAGAACACACGTGTACATTGTCACTATTAAACTTAACATTGAACGAGTGTCAAATCTAGGTGGTAGTAAATGGAAGTCAATTCGGTGCTAGCTTTAGTGTTCTGAATAGGATGCAAAGATTCAAACCATTTTATTTCAAACAAACCAATTACAGGGACTTTGGAAAGGTCAAGACGTCAAGTCTGTCAGAAAAAATGATGCTAATTGCTCATTGCAAAGCGTAGATATGGAGAAGAATGAGCAAGAAACTCCGGAACTAGGTACAGTAAATACCAAACTTTTCTATCAAAAATGATATCAGTTTGTAAGTCTTACATGAAACGCATCTCCGCACTCCATACCTCTTCAAATGTTGTCTTATTTTCGCACATACTCAAGTTATTTACCGGTTAATAAACCATTAGATTCTAAAGACTGTATCCACAACAAATCAACTCAATAATAATGTGCTTCACCTCTTATAACCCATACTGAATCACATTTCACAAACTAGAACGCACTTGAAACTTGAATCGTGCGTAAGCGCAGTTGCAGATGCAAAATATCAAAATTACAACATGGCGTCAACAATTCGAGAAAAACCCGTTTTCGTAGTCAATAAATCGCTGGTAACCGAAAGTTAGTCTCGTGTAGTATAATCGTTTAATGACGAAGCACACGCGATCATGGACAGAGGCGTAGCGTGGACCCATTTAGACAAGGGTTAAAGCACATTAGCGAGGCTTTTTTCTTTCATAAATTCCACACAACCCATTGTTTGACTACATCAAGAAAAATAGTGGTCAAACGCAAGCCCATCTATTACAAAAAGATCGCTCTTATTTTTATTATTCATAGGCTCGCGATTGACCACTATTTTACCTGATGTTAAGCGATTTTGTGACCGACGATGGAACACGCTTGCCTAGAAGTAACCTATCCACTCGTTGACTTTAAGACCCGAGTTATAGCTATCGGGAAACACAGACTCCGGCAGGGAATTCCACTCTTTAGCTGTACGCACAATAAATGTGTTCCCAAAACGCTTTGTGCGTATGTGTGTATGGGTGGAATGTTCACCATGTTCTTAAGAGCCCTCGCTGTTGTGAGGCCCCTTTGGTTGGTTGTTGAGGCCGTGGGTCCACATTGCCCACGTCTAGCTACGCTACTGATCACGGTATTTCGTCCCAATGACCATGTTTATGAAGCTTGGGATACATTGAGGCGGATCGTTTTTAATTGATTGAAGTAATCTTTGTCTGAGACATACATTGTTGTGATGCAAGGGTGGAAATGATGTCAGGGATTCATTCAGCTTTGTTAATGAAGATTTTTGTGATACTGTACTGCTGATTTACTGACTCCACCTTGAACCCTCAATGAGTGATTTCGCTAGATCAAACCTATTTAAAAGTAGTTACAGTCTACGTTAATCAGAATTTATCGCATAAAAGCTCGTGATATTTAAAGTTGAGCCACACATCCCCTAGAGTGGTTCTGTATTGCATCCGATCCAAACTTGAGAAATGGCGGTCCGATGTAGTCGTATCACTACTGTTTCGAAGGGATCTATATCATTATTATCATTGCAGCCAAAAGACGCCCACTGTTGGACATAGGTTTCTCCCAAGCTTTGTCACAACGACCGATCCATCGGATTCCCGCAACCCTCACAAGGTCATCGGTCCACCTTGATAGTAGATAGAAACTCTGTACGTCCAAATGCAGAACATCTCCAGTTCAAATAGAACACGGATTCTAACTGCTACAGTGCGGAACCGCATTCAACAGAATCCAACTGCAGTTTCCCTAACATAAAATATCCAATCTATAATCCTAACTCTCTCACGGTCATACGGCCTTGACAGCTTCGCAAATGACGCTCTTCCTTTGACCAAGGACGTCAAATCGCGTGAGAGACAGTCAGCTGCGCTCTGCCGTGACATTTCCGTGTCGTATGGCAATCATTACAGCTCATTTGTGTATTAAACTGAGTTTTACTATTTCAATGGTAAATTGAGTGTGAATCACGGTAAAGCGGCGTTTAGGGATGATGTTGATACACATGTGTGTGATGGTTAAGTGTGATTGGAAGCAGGCAGCCTTGTTGACAACCTTGTTGGATGGCAAAATTTTCGCAATAAGGCATGAGGCATGTATTGTTTGCCGTGTGGTCACTAGGACAAACAAAAGAATGGTGTACAGAACATAGTCATTTTGTCGAGAACTTTGTCGTAACAGCACGAGTCTTGTCGAAAGGAGAATGACTTTATGTAGACCAATTTTATAACAGGATCGTCCTTGAGTTGATAATATCGCAAGATGAGGAATGCACCAAGCAGTGAAGTATACCAGAAGAAAGGGGAGACTCAGCAGTCAGCAAAAAGTGATTTCGGGTAGAAATGGTGATGATGACAAGACCAGCTTTTTTAATTACTACGAATACGAAGCAACGTTAGCACTACCTACTACACAGTTGTCTGTCAAGGTTGTCCCTTGTAGTACACTTTTTTTTTGTCATGTTTCTAGGTGCCAAGCCGCAAGTCATCATCAAGTTGAATGAGGTTACGAAACAAACAACAATCAGTTTGCAACTTCATGTAACTTCCAGTTACACGATAGCCATCGCGAATACTAATGTTTCATTCATGGCTGACACCTAGGCGGTGTGGTTAGCACCAGCACTACTTGTACCCAGCGACACGCACCTAAGTGTTTGTTAAACACCTATAGAGGGACGTGGGCCTAATATAGAAGAGGTTTAGTCATCTGTGAGTTGGTTGGAACTTTCACTGATTGATATTAGGCTTGTTAAAAGTCTGTTATGATCGAATGTTGAGAAATTTGCAATTCTTCTAATTACATTTATTTTTTAAATATTGAGAGCAGTGGTGGCCTATTGGTAGACTTACACAAATTTTCAGGCGCTTTGTATTATTTATTTCATCGTCATTTCTCTCATAATGACCATCAAGGACCAACATCATCATCTTCTTCCTGCTCTGATCTGTTTGGGGTGTGCGCAACACGTTTTTTTCTTCCATTCTGTCTTGTCACTAGTCACGCATCACTAACTCCCTAGGGAAACCATCAAGAATCAAAAATTTAAAGATATGTGACATACAACAACTGGGGGTTCGCGTGGCGATTTTTGGCTTTCTTACGTAACCGTGCCAGATTAAATAAGTAGTATATGTTGTAAAGTTTTCCCATTACTACCGATATGGATGCAAAATAAAACATGAAGGAGGAAAACCGTTTTCTTAAATACGTTAAAAGCTATCTTATAATAATTTCATAGTTAATTACACCTAATCAAGATATTGTAAAAATCTGATAAAGAGTTTGATTTCGATAATTTTGCTAATCTATTTTATGATCTAATGTTAGTCATTGATTGGTTTCTGAAATGTTTTTGTTGTTAAGTAATATGGCGCTTAGGTTAGATCTACGTCATCAAGATAGGCTAAACATGGCTATTGAAGATAGGAATATGGCTGATCGAGCCCACTAGGGCTGATCTCAAGGCTGCGCAAGCAAAAAAAAAACAAATTATAGGAATAATCCTATAATTTGTTTTTTTTTTAAGGTACAGAATCATCAGAATGACTTCTCCCACTCTTGGGCTGAGCGGGTGAGCGTGTCCCACTTTTAATAACTAATCCCCACCACGAACAAAGAACAAATCCGGCAAAGAAGGAACTTTGCCTTCATTCCAAGCTCCTGGGTTTTGCTTTCAGAAGTCAACCCAGGCCCTATTATTTGGTAAGACAAACTAGCAGCTATTAGCTGATGCGTGTGTTTTAAATAGTTTGGAGACGTTTAGTCTGTCCAAGCTATTTTTAAAGCAGTCTAATGTGGGAGCTTTTACAACACTTTCCGGGAGCCTGTTCCATGCTGTTATGGCTCGGTTAGGTAGAAATTGCTTCAAAGACTGCGAATCGCGCAGGTGCTAAGTGCAGGCGGTTTTTTTGAGACCATTTTAAAACGTTAAGGTGGGTCTACGCTAGAAGAGGCGAACACTAGCCGAGCGAATTTGATCGTCCAGCGTGGATTGACTCAGGAAGCGCAAGCAAGAACAACACTATACAAATTTGAACTCGGCTCCTGCTCAGTTCTTTGTAGACCCAACTTTGGTTCTACTTCATTACTTGCTAGACGACTGGATAGGCTCTAGGACTCAGGCGCTAAGCAAGCCACGTGCACTGCCTTATTGGCTTAGCTAACAAGAACAACAAAAACATGAAGATGCTGATGTAATACTAAGTGGTTTTCAACATCATGCTCACCCGACAATACTTTTTATCCTCCAACGTTTTTTCTGTCGGCTATTCTGGCATTTTCCATACGAGGTAATAAAGTATAGTAAAAAATAAACGGAAAACATTTTTCACTCATTAGATTAGCACCACTTATAGCCGCTAACCCTGAATGGGGCCTAGACCCACATTATACCCTCATAATTCCACTTCACCATCATAAATTCTTACTACACTCGTATATACGAGAATTATATACGTTTTTCACAGGATTCCTATCTGCGATTAATTACAAAGCGTTCGTAAAATATGTTTTTTAACATTCCTATTGTATGTTTGTTAGTCTATTTAAATATAAGAGGGGAAACTGACTGACATATTGACGCACAGCTGAAACTACTGGGACTACGAGCGTGAAATTTTGCACAAGGTTTCTTTATATGACGTAGGCGAGCACAAAGAGAGGATTTTCCAAAATTCACCTCCAGGTGAGGAAACGGGAGTTCAACATCATCTCTCTCTGTCACTCAAAGGTTTGCTGGGAGAAATCTTATTGTTAATTTAAACCCGTCTTTGTACTTGTATTGTCAACTACTGTGTACTATAAATTAAGTTTTTTGTGTACAATAAAAAATAAAGAAAGTTTGTATAGCGAGACCTACTTTCATGCGGTCGAAGTCGTTGGCACAAACTAGTTAAATTATAAACTTTTTGTTTTTTTTTTACGTACGGTTTTTGGTTCACTTATGAGACGATGCTAATCCCAACGCACTGTTACAATTTCATTAATAAAATAATCTTAACTACAAAATGATTTAGGGCTCCCACAAGGTGGACCGATGACCTGGTGAGGGTCGAGGGAATCCAATGGATGCGTGATGCACAGGAGCGGTCGTTGTGGTGACGTTTTGGGAAAGCCTATGCCCAGTAGTGGACGTCTTTCAGCTGAAATGATGATGGTGATAAAATTAATACAACACTTTTGCTGCCCCACAATTATGTTTGGCTAATACCTATGTCATTGAACACTTAGGTATTTATCCATTGCGGACTAAAAATTTCTAGTATATGTAGATCATGTATCAGGACAACGTTTGTCGGCCTCTACCTTATTTTTGTTCAGGTTAATAAATAGCTCTATTTTTTTTACCACAAGCCATTATTTTAAAAGTCTTACTAATATGTAAAATATTTCTATTTACTATTGGTAGGCTGTCACAAAGGTATGACTACCTCCGAAATCTTTTGGAATGTTTACTTAAGAACAATTGTGGTTTATTTTTCCTTATTATTTTCCTTTATAATTTCTTAGTCTTTTCCTCCACTAATGTTAGAAGTTAGTACCTACCATGAAGCAAATAACCGGTGGAGTGCGCGTACGATGCTATTGCGCTCACCAAACATATGCAAAAACTAGTAGAAGCGGCAGGAGCAAATGCAGTATGCACGTCACGTGCTCCCAATTTTTAAGCGAATCAAATTAAAGGTAGGTACACGACTTGACCTTGAACGGACCAATAGCAGCCGCGCATTTTTCTTCGTCCCCCGGCCCGCCGTGGTGAATTGTTTACTTAGAAGAAATCGGGCTATGCGCTCTCTAGTGGTTATATTCTCTATGGTACAGTCAGCATCAAAAGTCGATGAACAGAATCAACATAACAAAACATTTTATTGTGAACAGATGAAACACATTTTATTGCGAACAGGTGTTTTGTTATGTTGATTCTGTTTATCGACTTTTGATGCTGACTGTACCTACATAGCGTTTAAGACAGGATATTTGTACTAGGCACGTGTAGTGAGGAAATGTTTGAGGTTATGAGGGTTACAGGAAGATCCAAAGAAACGTCGGAAGAGTTCTGAGAAAGATGATATGGCTTGAAAAGTGGTGACTGTTGAGTAGGAGGCAAATAAAGATGTATGGGAGGAGAAAGACACTGCGCTAACTACAAATAAATAAATTAGAAATAGGGCAGGATCATCATCATCAGCATTTCAGCCGAAAGACATCCATTGCTGGACATAGGCCTCCCCCAAGCGTCGCCAGAACGACCAGTTCTGTTCGTCTCCATGTATCCATCGGATTCCCGCAGGATAATGATGCATAATAGGACTGAGGGATTGTTTGAAAGAGTTACCGTGGCCTTGAAACATAAAGAGCAACTGAAGGAACACATGTGGGTTTGTAGTCAGTAACAGCCTGACACGCTCTCTCGCTCCACCCAGAGCGCGGGAAGTTATTTGATGATTTTTCACATAAAAAAGCAGCTCTATGGTGGGATTCAGGCCTCCTCTCTAGAAAAGGGTATGTAGACATGCGTAAGAGGGTGTAAAGTCCTGCAAACCCTCCATTATCCAGACGATTGCAATTGCTAGAGAGATAATAGATGTCGCTACAAGGGAATACACTGTAACCCATCGTTCAGTTCCTGTGCTAGTTGGTCTGATGATAATGAATACAAGCCGCCAAGACAAAATGCGTCAGAGCCCTAGAACTTTACATAAATAAATACGCAAGCACTACAAAATATCTTGAATGGAAACTATGAATGAACCGTCGTAGCCCATTATATGCTAATGCTATCGGAAAATCATCTTAATTGCCCACCACAATAGGGAGAAAATGGCTTGTATCCGCTGCGCTGACAGCAGCCAAGGATGACAGGTTTGTCGTTTATTTAATTATGTAGTCTTAGTAATTAGATACTAATGAAATGGTTAGTTTTTTTATTCTTTACGTCTTTGGGTGATTATGTTTTGAATTATAGTGTCAGGTTCTTGAAGATTCTTCATGCTCTTCCAATATAGTTGCTGAAGAAGGACGCTATGTCTAAAGGAAACTGCCCACTATAGCATCCATGATAGGACCGCTATAGGCACATATGATATTTTGAACTATCGTCTGTTTTTTATACCCTGAGACTAAAATGACATTACAACACAAAGAACTTTTATCATTCCTATAGTAAGTTTGACATTATCTGTGTCAATTTAGTCTCAGGGTATAAAACAGACATAGACTGCTCCGACACTGACACATCTGAGCGTTATATTTTGTCGAAGCCAATAAACACCGTACGCTTCTGTGACAGCACGGGTTATAATCACGTATGATAATCGTTCTAAACCCGTTAGATGACGTCGTAAGAAAATACGTTTCACAGTTTTGCCATCGTATAGGTATTCATAAAAAAAACAAAGATTTTCCTTAAGCGTAAAAAGGCACACAATTAGAATCCTGGGGTCTGTCTTAGCATGCCATAACCTTAGAATGTACATGGTGAACATCCCACACATACGTACAAAGCGTTTTGGGAGTAAATTTATTATGCGTACAGCTTAAGAGTGAAATTCCCTGCCGGAGTCTGTGTTTCCTGATAGCTACAATCTAGGGGTATTTAAGTCAAGACTGAATAGGTTACTTCTAGGCAAGCGTGCTCCATCGTCGACCACATCATCGCTTACCATCAGGTGAGATAGTGGTCAACCGAAGGCCTATCAATAAAAAAAAAATTTGGTCAACACGCTGTTAACTGTTAAGTTCTAATTAAGATGATGTAGTGTTCTGTCAACCTACGCTTTATTTAAAGACGAAATATTTTTCTTTAAAAACTCGCTTTTCTTGATTGTCCGTCTGGTTTACGCGAAAACACTTGTATAATCAAGACAACGGAAACAGATAAGATAAATGGATGGTACGGGGATGATGTACGGTTACTACGGTCACTAAACACGCTCTACACGTGTATCATACGCTGTTGCATCATAGTAATGCGTGTTATGCCTGTTTTCGTGTTTGATACATTTCTATAACGGTCATGATACGATACGGTGGAGTGGGCAGACTCCTTTAGATTCATGTTATGCTAACACCATTAGAAAAGAATATTGATTTATTTGCACATGAATTGATTTACTGCTTCTCTCTTTACTAAAACAGCAGTAAAATATGCATTATCTGTTTCTATTAGTATACCAAATCTCTTACCGCAGAAACCTCTCTTAAATGTGTTTGGGAGGGATGCGGAACAGAGAGTAGGTAAAGTCCTACATACCTCCGTTGAAAAGGGAGGATGCTCCGGCCAGACGTGTGTTATGCCTGGCGGGCTACTGCTCGATAGAAGAGTGAATAGGCTCTTAATAAACTAGTGCGCCTCACCATCAACGATTGCATCACTGCTTACCATCAGGTGGGATTGCAGTCAAGTACTAGTTTATGGTATATAAAAAAAAAGACTTCAGGTTGTTGTATCTATTCCAATCGCGCGGAGAACTTTGATTGCGATTCGTAGTTCTTGTAGGACGTCAAGGTAATATTATACGGACGTCGGACATCGTAAATGTCGCTACATGGGAAATATTTTTAAGAACGGTGATAACTTGCAGGTTTAATTTTTAAGTCGTTAACATTGCAGCAACTTATAAATTTTTAACATCAACTAAGCCAGTAATGCAAGTTAATGCGTTTCCAAAGTGCAAGTCACCTGCGCAGAGGTGTATATTGGGGGCTATGTCTCCTATATGTTGGGCTACCGATACGAAATTTCCAAAAAATATAGGAACCAAAAATAATGGACGCCAAAACTAAATGCTAGGCATGTCACAAGGCATGGCCCCCTCTGGAAAATAGCCGTAAGTTCAGTCAAGTTCAAGTCAACGCATTTGAAAAACAACCTTTCTATAGCGCTTCGATGTTTTCAAGGAAAACTCAGGGCCAGTTTCCTCTAAAGCGAAAAAAATCCAAAAAAGACCAAATACGTTTTAAAAAAAAATAACCAAAATAAGGTTGTTTGGGATGTTCCTCATTGTCTTTTTTTCACATTGGTGGAATAAGTAACGATGAAAACCTAGGGCCAGTTTCCACTAAAGCAAAAAGAAGACCAATTAAAGACAGAAATTAACAAAAATCTCTTGTAATCAGGTGGAATCTGGCCCTAAAAAACAAAAAAAAAAAACACAATACTCACTCTTTCTTATTGTTCACTACAATGACTAGTTTCACTTTCCGAGGGCCCTTGGTCATTTTGCAGATATCCTTGCTAGTATCCACTGGGCCCTTGGATAATATTTTTAATAGGGGAATGTTTTCAGCTTCACAGCCTCAGCCGACCGGCCGGTACTCTCGTCACCTCACTGTCATCATCACTTCTGTCGACCACTGTTCCTTTTTAAACACATCTTTATAATAAACTCACTTTTCTGTTCATTTAATACTGATTAATTCACGTCCACTGATATACTGAATACTGTTTTGCTGAAATGATAAGTTATCGTGAATCGAGTCGCTTTCTTAATTACGCAAGAGGTTTAGGTAAAGAGTTTTTGATTGATGCAAGTTTTTTTTTTCGTATTTGTAAGTTATTGTAGGATTAAATGAGATTATGATACGTAATACGCTTTTTAATCAGAATTAAGACAGTGTAATACTTAAATCAAACCTTGAGATAATATGATATGTGATTGTAAAAACAAAACAACATGTAATTATGAAACTGGCACTCAATAATTTCACTTTTATCGAATCACGATCTTTTCAATAATTTCCTTAAAATAATTGGATTTAATTTTGTAGGTAAGTCTTCGAGGTAAGTATTGTGATATCTGAAAGAGGTCGCATGTGCTATGGCTCATTTTAATGCACTAGCACTTTGACCATATTTTGTAGGAGGCGGAGACCTATGTAAAGAAACGTCAAATGATTTATCTCTGCCTGTTGGCTTGAGAGCCTGTCTTCACTTCGGTGACATTACTAATCAATTTTTTTTTTTTTTTCCTCTCATAATATGAGCACCTATGCTATATAAACCATGCATATTAAAAAAGTATTATAATTACCTTGACAGTTTGCAAGTTAACAAGAGCCATAGCCGTATGCGACCTCTTCAGACGTCACTGTATACAAATATTTGATATATTTACTGAAAAAAAAATCTAAACCGAGCTCCACAAATGATCGTAACCTACTCACAAAAGATGACGTTTCACAACCCTCAAAATATTACGTCACAAATAAATTACATAACCAACTTTTCAGTAAAAAAAAACACAAGTTAACCTGCCCGCGTAGTTTAACGAAATGGCCCACAGAATCAGTTCAGTGCTACGTCAAGCAGATGATGAATGATGATGTATGTGATGATTGTGAAGATTCCGATAACACTTATCTTTAGCTCGGTAACAAATATTTAGTGTAGCGTCAAAATTGTGTCTCGGGCTTTCCTTTTTAGCGTCATTTATTTGAGGTTTTTGTTACGTGGCTGAATGAAATTTTAGATACTCTCCATTGATTCGGTGTGATGGAAAATATCACGATTGGTTTGCAAAATGTAATCTACAAGAGCGAAGTCACTGAAATGTTTGAAAGCAATTTGAAGAGAGGCAAAAATGGACTGATGATCTAGAATGATAGAGTCTGCCAGGTTTGAGACGCAGAAAACCACCAAGCCCCTACTAGATGTACCTACAGTGTTGCGCTACCTGTACATGGCAGACAACCAACCCATACGTTCGAAATGTTTTTTGATTGCTATAAATCAGTGCTTGACTGCGATCCCACCTGTCGTTTTGGGAACACATTTATTGTGCGTACAAGGGCTGGAATTCCTTGCCGGAGTCTATGTTTCCTGATAGTAACAGTAACCAACCTAATTAAGTCGAGAGTGAATAGGTTACTTCTAGGCAAGCATGGTCTACTATCGACCACAACATCACTTACCATCACATGGTCAAACGCGTGCGATTTAAGAACGCCTTTGATACATTCTCTTTCTAATAGCTCGTGCGGTACGGACACCACTGAGTTTTACGCCTACTTGTGTATTTTTACATACGAAATCATACGGTTATCAAATCTTAAAAAAATATCAATCCTTACTGTTGTATAACAGTCAGTAACTTTGGTTTCTTACTCAAAACTAAGCCTGTCGTAAATTACATTAAAATAAGTATCGAGCTGTCAGCTAGTACTCTATCACAGGGTAGATTTACGTATTAAAAGATAAAATACGCATTAAAAATCCTATTATCATTTAAACCGTGTTAATCTACAGCAGATTATATGAAAACCATACAATAATCATTTTTATATAAAGGACTTTGCACAAATCAAATACGCCGAGGCTATGCGTAGTGACTATTAGTGCATTGTAAATCTGATATTTGACTAATCTTGGTACTATAGTGACGGATTGCACTTGTCAGAGATTACATTAATTGGAATATAGAATGGTTAACACGGCAACAGAAAAGTGTCACACTAATCCTTAAACAGATAGGTATTACGAGGACATAGTGGTTTTTTCTTGAGAAAATGAAATAACAACAACACTGGATGATTTCGTTCCTCAAGGAAAAAAATCAGCCGATGACTTCTTTTACTCTAGAGTGGATCAAGAGGACGTGTAAGACTTTTACTATTAAAAACCCAAGTAGTCTTTCAGTTGCTTTTTGCGTTCTAGGACCACGGTTTTCCTATAAGAAATTCCCCATGGTCTGAGCGGGCATCGGCCCTGCTCCCTGCTTCCTGGGTCCCTATGGTTTTGCTGACACCTTTTTGAGGCGCTTGGAAAACTACACGTCGTCAATGACTCGAGTTCGGTGCTTACTGGACGATTGGAACGCAAACTTCCCATTGCTTGTCATCCGCTACCGACACTTTCCTTTGTGTAATCCCAGCTGTGGGAACATTTTAAACTTGATTATGATATGCTACAGAATAGTTATATCTTTATCATCTTGTTACACATTTTTCTTATTTTATCTTAAAACAAACAGACATTTTTATGTATATTAGGACATGTGACTTGTTAGTATTAATAAAAATTAAATCGGTGTTAAGATTTACTTTTATTTCAAGAAGGTCTATTACTACAGCAAATACTAGTTTAGCCTGAAAAACTGTCAAATTATGACACTAATGTAGGATTTCTTTCATTCTCAACTCGTAATACACTATTCAGAAACCTGTCTTATGATCCTCAACAAGTCATGAAAAACTATACATAATGTATTGTTCTAGATAAAGGGCGTTGACCGCTATGACCATGCTTAAATTACCCAATTATTATTGAATATAAATGACCTTGAAAATTATTTTCTTTTTACACTAACGTATAATAATAATTAATCAATAAACTAATTTAAGTGGGTAGGTTTTGATAAAGCTTTCATTAAAGCATACTCACTCATGTTATTAAGATAAAAAAATCATTGGATGGACTAATTAATATTTTCAGTTTGTATTTACCTATACCTACAACTTAACAAATTTTCTAAGGGATTAAAACAAGCAAATAGAGGTTTATACTCAGCAGTGCGTAAAGTACGACTCTAGATGATGATAATGATGGTGACGAATCGACATTTCTGTACATTTTTAGATATGCAAATAAGTTATATGTATTTACAGTTGAGATTTTTGCACGAATGAGATAGTTAAATGATTATGTTCTTAATAACTTAATTATTATGACTGTTGTAAACTATGGAGGGTCTTTGAAATACGGGTTAAGATTTTAAAAAGCCTTGGCGATAAAAAGTTGCCAAAAAGATGGCGATACAATCTTAGAGAGGCGTTAAATTTAAAGCAAAATCAGAAAAAAAATGCTCACATTATATATACATCAAATGCGGTAAAGTTTCCGATATTGAAACCACTACCAGTAGGTTTGTAACTAAGGCAGAAACTGTTGAAACTAGTAAAAGCGTAAAAACACTAATTTAGGTAAAACAACAGCTAGATATGACACTAGATCCCGAACTAGGACTTTGGTCATAGAATCTAGTTTCTCTCGATAGAGAATGATTTAGCTAAGGTTAGATAACAAATACAACAGTTTCAGCACACCCACAGTAACAGTTTACTGAGGATTGAAAGTTCTCTAAACATGTATTATGATCAGGAAATACACACGTGCTGCTTCAAATTGACTGATTGATTCGTTAGTGAATGAATTTGAAGCCAACGACCGACCACTTCCAACATACAATAAACAGTTAAATCCACCAGATAAAACTAAGCCTACAACCAGACGGCTACAAAATTCTAGATGACCGACATAAAATAAACCTAAATAAAGGCTGCGCGTTAAAAATTGCATTGAATTTAGTGCGTATCCGATATGAATGATATCGTATCGCCGTGATTGATGGTCTGATACGAGCGAGTGGACTTATAGGTCTTAAGACATGTCCGTGACACGTGTGAGGCAGATAAACAAAAGAGTATTGATTACCTGATCGCGCATATGATTAATTGCATTAATTGCGAGCTTGTGACGCGTGCTAGAGAAAGATTGAACGTTGTTAATAGAGGAACTTTTAATGACATGTTTCTGGTATTTGACGATATGCAGGATATCTAAAATCTAAATCTTATGTAAGAACTTCCCTGCGAAAATAAGCAAAATAAGAGGATCCTGACCAATAATAAACTCAAGAAAAATAGAACGTTGTTAATAGAGAAGCTTTTATTGTTATATCCCTGTTATTTGGAGATATAACGGATATCTAAAGTCTAAATCTTACATTGAGGCCTCCGTCTGAAAAGAATAAAGATAAGAGACCCTATTTGCATGTTGCAGTCATTTGGTCATGAAACCTCTGTGGTTTTAATAATGAACAAAAGGATGCCCTAAATACGAATGAAGCAGAAAAGCAAGCTTATGAGATAAGTATAAAAATGCATACAATAGTTTGAATATCAAATGACTCAAAGGTAAACCCTGCATACAATAATAAAAATCCCATGACAGAAATATATTGGAAGGAGGACAAAATTAGCAGGAATTCAGTGCAAAATTAAGTCTTGCCTCCAGTTCGTAGCTATGTTAGTAACACTATCGCAGACTCAGGTATTCTTATCATAATTATGTCAGGAGGTTGATAAATTGTGATAAATGTGTCACTAGTACGTGTAAAGGAAGTCACAAACAATAATAATGTAAATATTATTTTGAAGGAGGCTAGTTAGTAGTTGAGGTGACGACGAAAAAGCGTTGGCTGGCCGATATGATAAAATTTATTTTAGAAGGTAGGTTAAAGAATCGCAACTTACATGATTTCGATTTTTATTTATTTATTTAAACTTCATGTACAGTGGTCCGCCTATGTACCACCATGGGCGGACTTAATGGATCAAGGTATTCTCTGCCAGTCAACCTTAGGGTTAAAAAAGACAGCACTGTGGAAGGTCTGCACAATAAATAAATAACAGATTAGAATAAAAAATAAAGAAGAATAGAATCTCCATTTGTTTTAAAATATTAAATGTTGCTAAGCATAATCATTCTTAAACCATTTTTAAGGTTGTAGGGGCCTAGCAGGATCGAAGCTTCTGGGGCTATGGGTTCGCTTCTGAAAGGAAAACCTGGGGCCTTGGAACGAAAGCAAAGAAGAAGCAAAGGAGTGGATTTTAGTCAGTAAAAGTCTGCCAGCACTTAAGAGTGGGAGAAGTTATTATCATCAGAATTACATCTCCTTCTAACCTGGAAAAAAAAAATGTTTAAGATGTTACAAAGGACTAAATCCTAAAATCTGCCTTTAATACATTTTGATGGATGAACCTAATCTAAGGCAGTTTAGATCCAGAGTCCTAAGTCTCACCAACTCGCGTTAACGATAAGGCAGAATTATCTCAGTCAAATGCACTTATCTAGATATTGACTGGCGCCATTTCCGAACAATGATTTCTATGGGTCGTATTGTGTTAGTGTCGTGTTCTCTTCAGTGAAGGTAGTTAAATAATCATATTACTTGTTGTTTTCCGTTATAAGTAGATGGTGGCATATAAGTTGTATGTTTAGAGTAGTGTACACGCCTTTGTTGCTAATGAGGATCGCTGAGATATGGTTGTTTTGTAAAATGACTGTAAGGAAAAATCCAGTTTACCTGGACTTTGGATTTCTAGAATGCTAATTGGGTTAAATGACAGAAAACTAGATAGAATTAGGAATTACAGTGAGCGTGTCCTTTAGTTGATTATGTCATCACTAATTTGGTTGTCTATTACGTTAAAAATAAAACTGTGTAACGCTTCATCTTTTTATTTTAAATCCTTAATCAGGTCTGGTAATTAATAAATCCAATTAATCGTTTTCTTTAGGTTATGGGCCTGCTTCCACTGCTTTTAACTTATGAGATTTAGACAAGATTGGAGCCGAGCAAAAAAAAAAGGAGCACTACAGAATGGAAGCTTCAATTCAATGAAGATGGAAGAATCCAGTGTCTCACTCTTCACATGAAAATTTTAAGGTATCTTATAGTAAATATCAAACCTTTTACTTGCACTAAGAAAATCTTTACCAACCTTACCATAATTTCGTAACATAAGGATATACTCCTCAACAATCACAGTAGGTAAGAGCCCAAGCATTTATAACGAGTAACATAACAGATGCATACAATGTAGTAACGCGTCATTTCTGAGCATTATATCTCTAACAACGTGTATTACTGTAACTGTATTAGCTTCAGCTTCATGAGGTTGTCTTTCAGTGCCTCTGTTATGTAATGTAGCGTTCTAGAATGACGTGGATAGTTGTATTGTTACGGTAATGTTAAGCTGTGGGTAGGCAGGTCTATTGCGTTGCTAAAGACGAAAGACGTCTTTTATATCGTTCTTGTTTTAAGAGTGATATCTTTTGTATTCTTTCTGTTTGTATTTTCATCTAACCATGTTTTTAACTGTGCATGGCATCCTTCATTTGGACTTCTCTTTTCAATTTCTATTCAATAAGACTCTACTGTATATTCATTCAAAATATGTTTCGTTTTTCTGCATTCCAGGTGAATCTTCAGCGATTTATCAAGCCTTCCATCAACATTGTCTTATCTTTACGATTACTTCACAGAAAGTGAATCTTACAAAGATAAAATAATTATGTAGGGACTTTTCCACTAACTAGTTTTTATATTTTAAGTTTTCCAAGAACAATTGGTTTATACAGTGGTGTGGAAAAAAGATAAAACGCAGAGTATATGTTTAACTATCTCATATAACCGTTATATAGCAGGTTTTTTTGCAGCTTAGCAACTTCTGTGTCAATATATCAAACTTTTTACCTCACGTTTCATTAACTTTTATCATTTTTACCTGATTATATATATGATATATTTTTCAACTTGACTGCTTAGTTTTGCTAAATTACTGCGAATATCAGCGATAGCCGCTCATTGGCCACGTCTGTTCACATTACATAAATGTCAATTGTAATTAGTAGACGCTCAATAGTTTAAAGTGACAGCTTCTAAATTACTATGCTGGTTATTAATTGGAATTCCAGTTCAATTGTCAGCGTAGTAGCGAATTTCATTGTAGTTTTGCAGAATGAAAAAGTAGAGT
The DNA here is from genome assembly GCA_030763345.1 of Mythimna separata. NCBI lineage: Eukaryota > Metazoa > Arthropoda > Insecta > Lepidoptera > Noctuidae > Mythimna > Mythimna separata. The sequence continues at coordinate 14,381,953 of CM061192.1, forward strand.
GCATAGTATTTGTATTATTTATTACTTAGATATTTTGAATACTGTGACGTAGGAACAACTCCCACGTCATGTTTTAGAAGTCAGTTTAGGTTGTGTCGACAATAAATCTACAATTTTAGCAACAATGCGAATACTGTTAAATTTTATAGAGTTACAAGTATTGAATTGTTTGTTCGAGTCTACAGCAAATAGCAATAATTCTGTACAGATTGCACCATTGACAGTAATAAAACCATTTATTTGAAACAAAATCTAAAATATTCATTGAATAAAAACTTGATATCAGAAGCCAAAAATACGAATGACAAGATTGATTGAAGCGAAACTAGGGAATATTTAAGATTAGACGGAGATAAAAATAAAGTGAGAAAAGTAGTATGAATTGTTACCTGTCATACAATCTAGATAAATGATATGTGAGAGCACTCACATTTTAGGAATATAACAGCTGTGAAATTTCAAGTTGGAATTGTTTATCGGCTTTGACAGACCGACTTAACGATCGTTTATTGAAACTTCAGCAAATTGCCTGAGTGATCTTTCTGAACTAAGCCATTCCTATGTTTCATACTTCTAAGTTCTAAGCTTAGACTTAAGAGAGAACGAAAATATCCCTAGATGTCATACGGATAGAAAGATGAAGGAAGGAACACCAAGAGAAAACAATGAAGCCAAAAACGATGAAAATGCAAAAGAGGATGTTCAAAATGATAATATTGTTACACGTGCTGCTTAAAGTTCCAGTTAGACCTTTAAAAAGAACGGTTACCGTCAACCGATTGATAAAGGATTGACAGATGAACGATGATAAAGATTATGAACTGTGGTTTTCCAGCACATTTCAGCTCAGCTGATAAATACCTACTATTTGTCACGAATTCATGATAAGTGTTGCTTTGGGATAAAAGGATGAAGCTGAAGCGATAGTGGGTTAATATTTATATATTACAAATAATAAGATGTTACAATGTAAGAATGACAATGTTACATTATTCATAATGCTATTTTGGTAAGGACTACATTCACTGCATTGTGTTTGCAGTGACTGTAAGTTTTTTACATATGTACGTTTTTACATAGTAACAAATTTTACTTAACCTATCAATACCCACGAAACGAGACACAATAGTAAGACAATAACAGCGCGGTCCTATGAGGCCGGTCGGGGATTCATGAATTAAATCAAAGCGCCTGACAAATGATTTACACTATAGACATCAAATTACCAAGATATACTGAATGAAAAACATCTGATGAACTAAACGATTTGATCCATCTATTCCACTTTTTAATTATTATTGATAGGCTCGCGCTTGGTCGACGATGGAGCAGGCTTGCCTAGAAGTAACCTATTTACTCTTGACTTAAAGTATTTAAGTATATTTTTAATTCTCACTTTGTATCCTATAGAACTGAAACCACGTGATAAAGTCAATTACATCATTACACGGTATTATGTGAGAAAGTGTCAACAGGTCTGAATTGTCTCAGTGCACGTGATTACTTTGGACGTAAACGATTTGTTATTGTAAACAATAATGGATTCATCAAGAAATATAAAGCAGGGCATTGAGGCTACATCAATGGCAAACTGGTACTAAAAGAAAATATGATTGATTTTTGTGTGCAATAATATGAAAAAATATAAAAGCATGATAGTTGAAAGGAGGAGACTGTAATGGAAAAAGAAAATCGTAGCGCAAACATCGGACAAGAACAAGAGGGTTTGGACATAGATGATAATTGCAAATTTTTAAATCACTAAGTCATCTCTATTGGTTTCAATAACGCCCGCGGTAATAAACCGGTTACCCATACTAATCTTCAACTGTTTTTTATTCAGAGTAATTTTAAACAAGTCCATGAAAAGTAAGGTCGAAAATATTTTACAATATCTATTAGTCATAATCTTAAATCGAAAGCTGATGTTAAACGATTAGAGGAAAAAATTAAAGAAATTGGTCAAGGCAATGTTATACAGGCCAATGGTGATTTCAATATTTTTATTATAGGTAAGAGACATTAAACCATAATGGATGATATTATTGTAGGTAAGCTAAGCCTACAGTAATAATATTTTAATCATCATGAGTAAACAGGTAAAAAATATATCAGGGTTTTCTTATTAGTAATGGGAATGGAAACCAATATGTGGTAATTTAGCGCGTAAATAGCGGCAAATGCCAGGTGGCGGAAACAAAACCGATGAGCATTCTAATGCGAAACCTAAGATAGCACAAAGGAGAAGAATTTAGAATTCTCATGGGTAATTAGTCACGTATTTTCTATGACTTGTTGTGTGTTTGACCTACATAGGTCGAACATCTTCTTTTTTACACTTTTGTTTTACTGAAGATGAAGTAGAACATATGCTAGTATACGCTACTGATATTTATTTGCGAAACTGAGTAACGGATCATTTGAAAGTTCGCAGTTACTCCAGAAAATCAATAGAATATTACAGAGAAATCAATATATAGCTTTCAAAGAAAAGAGGTAATATACAGGGAGAATTGAGATATAGTAACGAAAGATACAATAAGCTCTATTTGTATGACAGAAAAGAACAAAGAGATATCCAGTAAACAGGAAAAATCACATAACAGATGAATAACCAAGAACAAATAGTATATTTAGTGGGCCAAACGGTGTCGATAATGTTACTATAAAATGAGACAATGCTACAGAATTTGTAGCAAACCACAATTACTTTTAAATAGCTGCTCTGCTTTGTAGCGGATATATTGAAAAGATCAATTGTGTATTGTTGTGTCATCTGTTAGATTTGTTTGTGACGTGTGATGCGTGGCTTTAGTTATTTCAATAGATAGAGGCTATGGCCCTTTTTGGGACAGGTGGTAATCATTGAATAACTGTAGCTTGTTTAGTGAGTGTCGACATTAGGTCACATATAGGATTATTGGTATTGGAAAGTAGTAATCGATGGAAAACAAAGCGATGGATGAAGTTATCTTAAAGCTAGTGGGTAGAGAGTTCCACAATCTGGAGGAGGAGAAACGATTAGTGCGTAATTGCGCATTATACAATATTGAATTAGTACACGTTCGTTACTGAGATAATCTTTAAACTAATAGAGTCAAAATCGAAATGGTGTTAAAGGAGAGTGAACTCATAACTAAGTAACTCCACATAATGTAATAAAATAAATGTGATTATAATTAGACTGACTGATAATAAAAAATGTAACATCATAAGTGTAACGGGCAAATATTTAAATAAACGACAGATAAAACGAGTTATAGGCAAATAAATACCGCTCCATGATATGTCGCGATAAGATAAATGCATCTGAGTGATATGCAGTTGTAAATTAGTCAGATTTGAGGTGAAGCCGCAATATCATGCAGAGTGTCGTTTAAATCCATTATGGTTAAGTGTCTTTTATCATTCGAGTAATTAGGAGCGGTAAAACATATTACATATCAGTGACAAAGACATTTTTTAAATGTTGTTGGAGAGATTAATTCGGGAACATTAATTACGCATTCGAAATCCATCAGAGAATCGGCTAACGGTAATTGTGGCACGAGCAAAGCATAATAGCTGGGTTTTATTTGTGACAATATCCGATTTGACGATATTCAAGTAATTATCCCAAATCCTAGTAAAATTGACGCGAAATTCTAAAAAGATCACCCCGCTGACCTATTGGTGCGGTGTTCGAATAAAATGTATGTAACATGTTTTTAGTTTCAATAGAAATTCGACTAAAGATAGACAGGGTTAGTTGCCAGATCGTCTGGAATCAGACAAATTAGACAGCATGTCTAGATTTTTAGTAGTTCCATCTGAAGCTGCATCTAATTGCAAATATACTATAGACACATCTTACTCCAAAAAATTAAAGACGCTTCAATCGCCCACGATACTGTGAATCATATGCATTGATAAATGATAAACATGATTGGACAAAGGACTACCGTCATAGATACTACTAGATTTCGTAAGCAGATATTCAGAATAATATAAGCGAAGTCAACAACCTTATAAATGATTCTTTGGATTAATATGAAACTGTAAAATGACAACATTCCCTTATAAATCATTCGTTTGAAATTCTTACTCACACGCATGACCCAGAAATCAAAGATATTACAGAAGCATTGATACTTTTGTTTACACAATGGATCAATCACTTCTGGCTCCTATTTCCTTTATCAAGTCGTTGTATTAACAAGATTCACACTTCAAGTAATTGATATCTTATTGTTTTATGTTTACATTGTGTAATGAAGGAGTGAAAACAATTGCAAACACTACTGAGATAAGAGAAGTAGGATCTATTGCTTTCAGCCCTTTTTTATCTATTTCATAGTTGGTTTCATTTATATTTTCCATTTCACGTTTATTTACTCATGCAATTTTATTGCGAACTTAATAATATTGCAAATAAGCAAGCCTATGAAAACTCAATCATTACGCAGGTCATACCTACTTCGACGTGCCTTGTTCTTAAAATGAATCATGATTTTGCTTGCATTTCAACCACTATTGACTAAAGTTCAATATAGTTCGTATACTTTGTGTTCTTCAACTATGATTCAAAGCCTGGCAAATTGTAGAGGTCGTCAATGACAAACATGATTAGTTTTACACTAATCCGGAACTTGAATTCAATCAGTAATTAAATAATGACACAGTATTTGGTACAGTTACAGATGACAGGCTGTAATTTCAAGGGATAGCTATGGTTGTTTCATGCTTGAAGGTTTAACGTCTTGTCGAGGTCGTACATCAGCCACAATCAGTTTTATCGTGACGGGTGCTCGGCCGACAGATTTGAAAATGTATACCTTTTATCGTTATCAGGCTTCGATAAAGGGATTTCGAAGATTTTGATTTTGGGTAGCTATTGCTTATGTAACATTTAGGTAACTAAAGCTTTTCGTGGAAGAATGTTATTTACAAGGATTATATCCATGTGTACATTTCTTATTATCTTTCAAACAATGTCGGAATTTCTTACATAAATTAAGTCATTCAGATTTTTTGTTTTATCTGTCTTTGCAGTTTGGTGAACAAATTAATTTTTACCAGGCCAAGAGTCGAATACTAATAACTTAACTATAATAGAGATGAAATAATGTATCTCAAATTTCTTTGGTATTTTAAGTTGCATTTAATTTTTTCTCATTGTAGCACATTGAACAAGGAAGTTTGTTACGGAATTTCTTAAACCTGAACAAATTTCGTGACCTCAAAGCTATGGGTAACGCAATAGCGCAACTAGTAACTGAAACTGTTGAATAATCAGGATGCCTGAAAGAAGAATATTTTGTAAGGATTTTGTTACTGATAAGATCTGCCACAGTTATCTTAGAACTTAGACAAGTTATTGAAGATGGAGCAGTTATTTCATGATAAGCTGTCACGTCTAAGATAGATACTGATACGAGTGCTTTCAAGGTGATGCCACTATGTTCACAAGTCAGATGTTATATTTATAAAGTTGACAAATATTTTGTAACATATATTTTTTGTGTGACTTGCTATTTTAATTATTAGAAATTTAACTTGAGACCTAATTAAAAGATTTTGATATTTATTGGAACGGTAATAAAGCGCAGTAAATTGACTTTATTTTTGCACCCTAGTAAGTGTTGGCGAATTTTGTAATTAAGAAAATTTAATCTCACGGTTTTGCAACTAAAGAAAGTTATAGATTCGTAAGATACAACTATACAGAAAAACATTTAAAACGATAAGTCACAGTAACGACAGAATTAATTCTAGCTGAAGAAATAATAACAGCTGAGCGTGTCTCGATTTGATTTGACCACTGAAAACTTTTTGTTTGTTGTAACAGATTATAGGTAGAATTTTTTCAGCACAATTGTTAATTACTTAATAAACGCAAACCCTGAATGTTCGGAATAAGCTACTAAATCCATTTTAGCTATTTTTAAAATAGGTTATTTCATATCTTAAAATAATCAAATTATTTTAGGATAAAAAGAAACCAATTTCTATGATAATAATCTTGATAAAGTACTAGCAAGTTTGTTTGTGCGTGCGTAGATAGATACCAATAGAGATACGCTAACAACGCCTATATTGTTTGCCTACCATGAAATAAAATTTAAAAAAGTCAAGGGAAATTATGATTGTAACATAATTTTCTAATTGGGGTACGCATAATAATGCAGTAATATGTTGCTTAGTAGCTACCTAAACTTTTAAAGAATTTATTTTCAGAAAGTTTTTTTCGTGTTCTTATTATTTTACTATACGTCCTGGCGAGGGTCGCGGGAATCTGATGGATGCGAGACGCACAGGACTGGTCGCTGTGGCGACGCTTGGGGGAGGCCTATGTCCAGCAGTGGACGTCTTTCGGCTGAGATGATGATGATGATTATTTTATTCTACATTCCAATTATTAACAAATTTTTCAGCATTTGGGCAAAAATTAAGCATGAGCATTCCAATAATTGGCTTAATATTATGATATTATTATCTTTATCTCACCTACCTATTTTGAACACGAAAACAGAAAATGAAAAATTGAAAAAAAAAATGAAAAAATTCGCCGCCGTAAGATATAAGTACAATTCTAAATACGTGGGCAAGGTAATATTTTTTCTAAGATAATACAATCATAGCTCTCTTTATGTATTATCGGATAAACTAACCTAAATGGCAAACGGCGTCTGTCGATGATTAGGATTAGCTAGTGTATGCCAATGTTTGGAAAAAATGTGTTGATAAGAGAATATACCAAAAATTTAAGAAATAATGACATATCATAAAATATGGATGTGTTATGTTCTTATGTAGATATCCATACTTCCATTCTGACATCGTAATTTTGTCAATTGTAGCTAAAATTTGACGCCCTACCTTAATTAACTATTTAAAATTCCTTAAGAATCACAACAGTTTCAATCTTTTGTTCTATTTCTGTCTCTAAAGGTTCAATTTAGTCAAAACCCGTAATGAATTGGTTTACAAAACAGTTTGTACTTGTAGTACACCGTAACCATTACTCTAGTTACTTATACATTTTTTTTTGTGTTTCTAAATGGTATTCTATTAGTTGCCATTACACAATATTTATGTAATAAGTACCTGTGTTACAAGTATTCGGAGGATGTTTTGTTTTTTTCTCTCAAATTGATGTTTTATATTTAAGTTTGTATTATTTTTAGACCTGTTCATAATGATGTTTTTATGTACGTTGTAGATACAATATTAGATACACAAATATGCAAAAGAGATGAAGCCTCGCAGGATCTTTATGATTTTCTTGAAAGACAGTTTACACAAAACAAAGAAGAAGATTACTGAAATATTTCACGATTATCTCCCTACAATGGTTGACTTTGTGCAATTGTCTTCAACAACACAAATTAGCTATTAAAAATAAACACTTGGCTGGGGCGCCGGGCCTATAATAATTAAGTGTAACAAGTCAAAGAGTGGCAAACAGCAATTAGAACAATAATTATGAACAAGGAGACGCTACTGATCGCAACAACGTTGTGGAATTACGTCATCAGACGTTACAATGGCATCCCGGACAATTGTTGGAATTGTTACCATTTCAAATGTGACATTATTTTTGTGAGGTTCTGTATAGTCAAAATTCATTGGAGTTGGTCACACTTGGAGGTAAGCTTATAAGTCATTTCGACTGAAATCAGAATTATAATTATCAATTCTGATTGGAGCTATAAGTATAGCAATATCAGTATGTCCAGACGATCTCTGGCTACTGTTGCAATAAACAGATATATTTTTTTTCTCGTTACTTTTCTTAATCAACAGTAGTATACTGAACGCCGTTTTCTTTTCTTTGGATTTATACTTTAGATTGCTATTGTACACAGTATTTACACAATATCATTTATGATGAAATAGCTAGAAAGCCTTTTTATAATCTTAGGTATTATATCATTCAACTTAAGGACTTTGATAATATACATTCATTCTATAACACTTTTGAAGTGTTTATTACTTAAACATTCTCTCTCTTGAACTCTACATACTTGTTAAACATTCTTACTATTGTTTATTCTACCAACGTCATTAAATACTTGAGTTGGGTCTACCCTGAAATTATCTAACCAATTCGAAGGCACGATTTCTTACTATGTAATAAAAATGTCACGAATTTCAATGGTTAGTAGTTACTACACATACTATAAGTTCAATTTATCACATTGACACATATATCTGTCGTGATATGATGATGTCATAATAACGGGCTACCGCGTCACAATTTAATCAAATTCCCTGCCTGGTTACTATCGTAATTGGCCGATTTTCTTTTCTACGAATTTCCATTTATCTAATTGATGATATGCATACGTCCAACTGAGGATTTCAATAAAATAGCCATGTTTTTTATTTTGGTTATGTTCGACGATACTTTCTGTATCTTTACCTAAATCTAATTGTTATTCTAAATTTTAATTATATATAAATTGTATATTTTAGTGTGCGTCCATTTAGAGCGGAATAAATATAATTTCTTTCTTTCTTCTTTAATTATCGTCCGGATTTAGCTTTACCTAGTTGCAGTACTTTCTCTATATCAACCGTCATATCTTCTTTTTCCTACTGTAATAGTCTAAAGGTTGTACTTTGTTATTACGTAGCGTATTAAGATTATTCACTTCATTATCAACAACAAATACAAATGCACATACAAGACGGTGATCGACGTTTACGTTAATTTATCCATCATTTTCCTTATACGGAACTCTACAATGGGTATTGTCGGTCAAGTTTCGACAAATTGCCCTAAATAGCGTGAAGCAGTGAACGACGTCACTTCTATGCTAATTCATATAGGCTATTGCTAAAACGCATGGTTTTGTTCAACTTACTGTAAAGGCTTTAGTTTGCAAAAAAATATGCAGTAACGTGGATTTGTAATCAGAGATTATTCTTTCGTGCAGGTTCAAAAATGTTTGAATGAAAAGCTAGAAACATTTAAGAATGTTGGTAGCCTAACTTTTTACGAGTGTTTGATTAGTTATTAAATGACGTGATCATCAAGAATTCACTTTAATTGTTTCTTGATTTAGGGTTTTTCAAATAGACTAAAAGTTGGTTAAAGAGTTCTAAGAACCAAATTAAACTCACCTTTTTCTGTACCCCTCTGATGATCTAAATTTAATCTAACTATAACTTCTTCCCGTTTAAGAGAATATTACTAAGATACACTTCATCTAAGTAAACCTCATTAACTAACGTGAAACGAAAGACTTTAAAGGTCGCAATCAATTACACGATGATGAGCAGACAACCATGAAAGCGGACAAGGTTAGAGAAAAACTTTATGGAGTTAAAGACACTGGATGATGATCTTGTAACTATTTACTTAGAAGATACATTCATAAGTGTAGTATGGAGCGTTCTATTGGAGAGGTGGGGATCGGCACAAGAAAAGAGAAGCAGTTCAGTAGCAGACGATATCGTGTTGTGCCTGATGATGATTATGATGAAAGCCTTGTCTTAAGTGTTCTCTATGTTGAGTAAAAAGAGAAGAAAGAATATTACGGAGCCTAAGTTAGAATTGTGAGCAAAGACGGATAGAGAAAACGACAATTTCTTACAATCGACGTCACCAAAAGAACAAGATGGCTATGACGATAAAATGGCAGATGATATGAAAGGCGTTGCCAACAGCCACGTAATAGTAAACATAAATTATGTTGTACTACTCTGACGTCATCAGGATAGCGAAATTATCACGATTTAGCACATTAACCGAGATTATGATCTGATTGGCCAGTAATAATTAGGTTTGTAATTATGTTGTATATTTTCATTGATTAATACGGTTTACAATGATTCATTGGCAATTGCATACGTGGCCTTGATAAATTCATGATTTGATTATCTGAAGATATGGTTTAGGAATCTTGTATTTAGTAAAGTTTCAAAATGTGTTGTAATCGGATCACGAATGATTTTTCCGAATTAATAGATATTATCGAGATCGTCAGTGAGCTCTCATAATTGTTTTAGAAGGAGATATTCCCCAAAATGCTATCAGAGTCTTCATTTGAGAAACAACCACAATGGAGATCGTAAAGGCAATGATTTTGTTTACAATGACAAGCAGACTTTATAATACAAATCTTGATAATAAAACTATGGTAGGTTACTGAAACAGGAAATACTATAATAAGAGCTGTGAAGTGTACAACTACAGTCTTTAACGTGGAACTGTATCTACTTCTTGTTAGATAAAAAGATAGATGAACATGAAGGAATATAATAATCTTGACACTATAATCTAACCGATCCAAATCTTCATAGGTTTCTTTTCAATAGATGTTAGAGATCCGACATATAATTTGAAAGTGTCGTACCTAACAATAAATTTGCAATACCTTGGTTTAGGTTTGAAAAGTAGATAGACTAAGATAACAAGAACATTCGAAGCTTGATCTTCAGTAACTTTGATACTAGAAACAACGTTTACATTAACATCAGTCATTTCAGGGTTGTGTTCCAACTCTTATCATCATCACTTCCGACGAAAGATGTCCACAGCTAGACATAGGCGTTCCATAAGTGGCGACTATCTGTTCTACCAGCACACCGCCAATTAAGGTTGGCAGTTTCGGGCTATGATGGTAACCTTGATTCTCCTGCAGATACCTTCATTCCTGAAATCTTCAACTCATATCTATAGTCACTTCAAACATTCTGTTCTATCACTCTCTCCCTTTTCTTTGGCCGTCTTCTTCCTCTCCATCCATCTACATGTATATTTATAACTCTTTTAGTAACATGCGTTTCTTCCTTCCTTCTACATGACCATACCAAGACAAACAAATCCCTTTCAAGTTTTCATTCACTGGTGCTGCTTTCAACCTTTCTCTAATATACGCATCCATCTCAACAGTATGATCACTTTACAACCAGTATGATTTATTTCTTATATCAATCAACTTTTGCTCCGTTGATAAAACTGCTGTATGGCGTTACATTAGAACTGTCTGTCACTTGCTAACCTACTTACTCTTTCAGTCATGAATCTACCGCCTAAACTTCTGGGTTGGACAAAATACCGTGACAGAACACGCAAATACGTGATTACATGTTGGTGCGTGAAAAATGTTACGGTCACTTAGGCCTATATTAATCTTGTTATATGTAAAAAACTGTGACAAAAATAATCACAGCAGTACATCTATTTTTTTATTTAATATTGTGTTCTACACAATGTGAATTATAAGTTTTCCATATTTTTATAATTCTTTAAAACATAAACTTTTAAAACTTTATTTGAAGAGTAAAAACGAAAATAAGAATTATGATATTAATGAAATTTGTATAAGTACTTCTAGTGTGGCATTATTAATTATACCATATACTATAGTGAATCAAACGCGTAAATAATCAACTAAGCCACGTGCCATTTCGATAGTATTTTCACTTATACTCTTACAACTTACTATTACAACAAATCCTTTAAATTTTACTATAAGTTTGATTCATGAGTTAAAATCTCTATGTTGTGTACCATTCAGTATACCACGACCGACTCCAGTCGATAACTTTTCAGTTCAGCCACACGGTATAAAAACTCACTCGCGTAAAATTGTCTGTGTATTGAAATCACAACACTAGTGAATGGGGCATAGAGATGCGCTACGTCAATCCACGCTTGAAACCCGAGTGGGACTGATTACGGCGTTGCCATTATCGCGTAAAAAAACACAAATAAAAGTCAACGCTGTGATAAACCACAGGTATCGTTAGTCGAGGACATGCAGTGCGCGCCGACGCACGTCTCTACAAACATTTGAAAATGGAATTTTGATTTTTGAATGAGGATTCCATTCTGAGGTTGGTTATTTGACTATTCGGGAATTTATTAACTTTTTAACCGTTTTTATCAGATTTTTTTTAATGAAGAGTTTCTTCAATGCCATTAGTCAACAGTTCGTGTAAATACTTCAGATGATTATGTTTTGAGGTTCGGATCTATGAAGTGTTAATGAGGTGGTCGCGGCATTAGTTTTAGATCATCAAGGTTGCTCGTTGTAATATTGTGTTCCGCAGTTTATCCATCCGGAGACGAACGTACAAATAAACATTAGTTAAATAATACGGTATATTCCGTTTCTTAAATTACGACGCATGTTAAGTAATTACTCTTATCGTGCATTGAAGGAATTTCGTTTTCGTTTCGGCTTATAGCTGTTCAATATTTGTTTGTATTTGAATTGACGATTTGGTATTTAAAAAATCATTAGCTCTTTTCCAAAACATAAAACACAGTTGTAGTTTCTGACATATATGGTATATGCGATTCTGAATTGAGATGGGTCTACGCTTTAATAAGCTTCTATCATTCTTGGAACACAGATTTCATCATTGTATAGAATATTAAATTTTCTTCCTACACCAAAATAAATAAAATAAAAAAAACACAGGAAAAAACAAATGCTTATCAAAAATATAATTATAGCTGTAATCACGTAATAAGATTACAGAGATATAAAAGTAAATCGGTATGAAGCACATAATAGTATAATAATATAAGTAATGGAATTGTTGAACCAGTCAAGGTCTTAGTGTGTCAACAGTAATGCTTGGGGTATTAAGATTTTTCTTGTCAGTGTCGTATCTCGAATGTTTTGTAAGTATTTGATAATGGGCGCCGGATTCGCATGGAGACAGATCTACGTAACTTTATTTAATGTAAACATTGAACTGTTAAATGTAATTTGTGTCATTAGCATCATAATGATTGGCTCCAGCTTTTGGAAAAGCTTTATTTATAATCCTTGTTTCAATTTCCTCATTTTGTCTCATTCTTCGTGTTAATCAAAATATATCTACTTCTTAGTTAACTTTCCATTTTTTTTAACAGCTTCTTTTCTATCACTTTTTTCTAATATGACTTTTACACTGGGCTTGGCACCCAAATCATTTTCTCAGTTTTGAATATACCTACGCCCCAAAATCAAACCAATGATTCCAAACGAGTGTTCCAAAAAAATCATTCTCATGAAATTGAATAAGCAACGAGATTTTACGGTAATTAGTCGTCCTTATCCGTCGTTCATGAATATTAACGTGCTGCACAATAGTTTGCTATTTGCGGAGAAGCTCGCGTGAGACCGCGCGCTAACTAGTAGACCGTAGTTAGGGGTGTCAGGACTTCAATGTTGTATAGGTGAGTATAGCTTCTCCTTGTTCTGGAAAAGGTATGAATGATTTGTACCTGTTTCTTTAACAACATCCTGCCTTTTTGAATTCGGTGTAGCACGTTTTCTTCTTCGTTTTGGGAATTTTTACCTGTTTAACATTTATTACCCGTACAGCTAAAGAGTGGAATTCCCTGCCTCCTTTCCTGTTAGCCAGCGGTCTTTAAGTCAAGCGTAATCGAGCGTGAGCATTGACCACATTATCCCTTACCATCAGGTGAGATAATGGTCAAGCGCGAGCCCACCAATAAAAAAAATCTAGATACTATAAATATCCGCCATTTCATTAGTCACTTATTCTATAGCTATATCGCAAGCATCTATAGTGTCTTTGGCCCATTATTCTTACATTCATTTATATCTGTTTGATATATTTCAGTATACAGTTCAAATTATACAATATAAAAAAGTTCCGCCAGTATGATATGACCCGTAACGGAGTTCAGTTGCCGATGGCGCAACGATAAGTGAAACTTCACCCACATTTATAATGTTAATAAAAAAATCATGATAATCCTGATTGTTATCATTTTATTTGTTGATGACGGTTGATATTTTTAGGTTATCTGCTGTATAAGTGCTTCTAATTACACTTAATGTTGCGATGTTATCATAGATTTTTTCTTGTATGATTCCAAAATTATTTCTTGCTAAAGAATTTATCGCCGAATAGTTTGGAATTTACTTAGTCTTTCTCTAGCAGTCAATATCTATCTATAGAGTCATTTGGTATACCGCATAATCAGTAGACTTGTAGCCCTGATCACATCACTTGGCACTCTTAGCAGGTTTGTATGTGCACACCAACAATTTATTGGATAAGATGGCATAGTCGGAGATTGAACTACGAAATCTGAAAATTCTCCGACAGTTTTCAGGTTATGCTGTAACCCGGAGAGAAATTCATTCATTGTATTTAATGTTCAAACACAAAAATCATGAAAATCGTGATGGAATCGGTTAGCAATAAATACGAAAAGCGTATTTGCGTCGTGTGCTTCTAATTTGTAAGTCTGTATGTCACAAGTGAAGAAATCAAGGATTCGGGTTGAGGTTGGCAGATGTATTTAATGATATTATTAGCTGGTAACTTGTGTATTGGATACACGTTTTTGAATTTTATCTCTATACTTTGAAACGATGCTTATATCTAAATTTAGATTTGAAATTGTCAGTTTATTAAAAATCTAAACTGGTATTCAGTTTTAGTTTAACTTTTTTTTAAATAAGTGATGCTTATTTTACAAATTGATCATAAATAACACTTATAAGACTTTAATTTGAACTAGATAAGGCCGGTATTTCCACTACCTGAGACGAAACACCAAAACAAACTTAGAGGTCAAAGTCTCTTTAAAGTCCTACTTTTAATACTGCAATCATGTGTAGTTTATTTTCTTCACTACACCGAAAATTTAAATTTTTAATGCATACATTCAGTTCTTAAATTAGACAGCCAACAACATACTCAAAAGAACTTTTTACACATTTCATGACATAATAATATGTCTGCAGCAAAAATACAACCTTTTAAACGTAGTCACGTTTGTGGCATAAGGACGTGAAACGGTACCTCACGCTGCCATTGTAGTGTTAAGATAATGTCAAACAGGTGTTTGTATATGTGTGCCGTGAAGTAACTTCGAAAACAGTGGACATTGCTTCAAGTAGAGCGTAAGTACCGTGTATTGGTTCATTTCGGTGCTTGTGTACTGGTTGGGTATCTTTGAGATGTGGTCAAGACTTTTGCTTATAGGTTTATTTTGAAATGTTGTAATATTATCTTTTTTTAAACTATTTTCTCCCAGACCGTCGTCTTTAGAATATGAACTTTTGCGTAAGTTTGCCGGATTAACATAATTGATTAGCTTATGTCCCAAATTGGCTTCGTGTAACTACCTTCCAGAATTCCGATACTAATCTTCTTCTTCTTCCTGCCCTTATCCCATATTACTTTTTTTCTTCAATCCTGTCCTGCCATTCGTTACACTATCACTAACTATTCTTCTTCAACCTGGCGTTAATCCCGGCCATTGCCAGGGAACACTATCACTAACTCACTTTTCTAATATTTCTTCTTTTCGTCTCGATGTCTTGACCAAAACTTTTGCGACCAGTATTTGGCAACCTGTACGGCTTTATCATTGACCTCCCATAGATCTCCAAAAGTACATGTTTTCTAATACTAATGAATCCAGAAATTACTGTTTCAGTATCTAGTAACTAGGTAGTTCTCAGTGCATGTACTGAAGTGCCTACGTGTGAATCAAGAGAAGTTATAAATGATAACGGAAATATTTGCAGGGCTTGTCAACTTATGTTTGGTTTGAGGAAGTAATAATATTAGAGTACAATACCAGTTAGTTATTTGTTTAGGTAAATAATAATAGAGATGTGTAACTGTGTAAAACAAGATAGTACTAGATTGCAAGCAAGGTCAGTTACAACTTAGATCAATATTTATAATAATTATGTCGACGAATTTATCGGGAATAACTCTTAGAAAATGATTTCCTTTGAAATTGTGTGATTTTATGTCTGACTAGGCAAAAATTTATAAAATAAACTGACTGATTGACATATCAACGCACATCCGAAACTGATTATTTTCACATTGCTTCCTTTTATGACGTAAGTGAGCACTAATAAGGAGTTTTTGTATTCAACTTCAATGGGGGTGAAAAGGAGAAATTTGAATGAATGTAAAATCGAATTAAATATAAACCTAAGTAATTTAAAACAATTTAAGGAATTGTATGGAATTTAAATACTATAAAATGTTGGTAATCAGAAAATAGTCACTGAACTCAACGAAAGCGAAGACTGACATGACAGCTACTCTACTACAGATGCAAATGATGAAACGGTATTTAACAATGCAAGACAATTCATATAGAATAAGATAATAAATAGGTAGTCATTTTTCCTAGTATTTTTACGTTACTACATTACAATCGACAGAACACACACGAGAAGAATTTATTTGAACCAAATCTCATGAAATAGAATGGGCTTTATTTTAGAGTAAAAAAGTAACCATTTTAGAGCCTTAAATCTATGGGTATTTTTATAGAGGTCTTATCGCTAACAACAGTGACAGCGATATCTACCAGACAACCTTAGGATGGACTATAAGAACATACATATACTAAGAAAGAGAGTAGTCTGTCTGTATTTTACCAAGTCTGATGAATCTGATGGATGGCTAATTCATAAAGAAGAAGAATTTTGATGGGAAGACTCTATAGAGAATCGTAAGCTTATACATTTTATAACTACTAGTATGGTTCAGATAAGCAATCGTACATGTAAGATACTGGTATTAAGTTGTATCTGGTTAGACTGGAAACCACAGTTGAGAAAATGGCCAGGCAGATGATGATCGTTGATTCTGATTTTAATCTACTTGAAGTAGTTCAACTGTCTTGTTGGGCTAGTACGTTATCTTTTCAATCTTGTTGAAAATTAGCCGTACAACTTGCTACAGCAGATTTCTACTTTCAGACAAGTTCAAATTTTTGCATAACAATAATACTAAAGATTTATGGAGTGGGACTTCTACAACTTTTTCCATTCCCACCGTCCAATAGTAAATGAATCGTGTAATGACGTCAGGTGCGCCGGCGCCGTCTCCTCAGGTAAATAATATTTGCCTTGTGCCATATTGTTCGCTTCTTCTTATGAAGTTCCACTATCTTTATAATTTATGGGGTTAAATACAAATTGTATGTTTATTAGTATTGTCTTTAGATCATTGTTCTGATTGGATTTTTTAACCCTTACCCTTGACATACCAATGTGAATTTTCTTCAAAATCATTATTGAATATTTAGTTTTACTCAAGAGTGATTGACGTTTTTAATAGTTAAAGGTTGAATCGTCATCTGCTGCAGACGCATAAAGTGTGCATAACTATTTGATGAGACAATTATTACACATAATTTGATTTAAAAAACAAGTAATTACAAGCGATAGATTAAGGAAAACAATAGTAATAGATTTAATGAATTGCTTAATTGCATAAAACTTCGTGATATTTTTAGTATTTCCCTCGACACAGATGCAGTTATCGTTCAGAGAGAACTCGAAAGATTTGTAATCAGTCAGTCTGAATTTAATCTTATACACATTTAGGTCAGACATTTCAGACTGTCAACTGGTTTTTAAGACAATTCGTAAAGATTGCACAGTTCGTGATAAGGTAATTCACGAAGAGACGTTAAGGCTTCAGTGTTTGCGAAATAGTAACTTGTGTGCACGATTACAACTAAATCCATGCTAACAATAAAAATGAGAAAGTAACAGATTTTGGTGACATTTGGTATGGAATCATATTCAAGATGTTTTTATTTTACATAGGCTTACATACTCCCTAATAAAAGTTCGATGCTAGTGCATGGTTCCAATTGGTCGTTTACTGTGGAGAAAAACCAGCAAGAAACTTCATGGTCATTCTAACAAATAAAATGATCGACTTAACAATATTTCCATATTAAGTTTCTTATTTAACTTTCCTTACTTCAACCGCTCATCGATGGTGCAAGCCCTATTTTCTCATTTACGCGTGGCAAGTCATTCATCAATCGCTCTCCCCAGAAAGAGAGGGAGTGTCAAAACTTCACTCATTAAAACACACATGTGTTCCTTCAGTCACTAAACCAGCGTCAGGCTAGTGTATATCTGGCATTTATGATGAACTGAATGTATTTTGACGCAGCCGTGAAGCAGACGATAGTATTTTTGCTTCTTTTTTTGTTTCTTGTTTACATAATTATTGTTTGTGTGCCCTTTGTTTTGTAAGGCTTTTTTCAGGTGGGAATCGTTAATTCTTTCGAGATGTTAATCCCACAGATGAATTGAAATTTAAACAAGCCTTGAAACGACCAAACTGAGTTCACAGTTCTATACTCATATCTTCTCAAACATACCCAGTTTCATCTTAATATAAAAAGATAAAGTAAAAAATATATTACAGTTGTAACGCTATTGTACAAACTATGTGTTTGTTATCTTATCTCTGAGGCTGGCAGATTGCAGAGATCTATCACACATCAGACTGACAGGTAACCGAAGTAACGACGCTACGACGATGAAGTCAAGATGCTATGGTTGCCAGGCGGAGATTTCCAACAGTTATGTAAGTTACAAATAAATTGTTTTGGATTTATTTATGAATGAAAGCTTCTGAAAGCAGTTTGGCCTTCGTGAAAGTAGGTTTCTGCATAAAAATTTTTGGACTCCCGTTTCATCCCCTAAGGAGTGAATTTTGGGAGTTCTCTGCCCACTACGTCATAAAAGGAAACCTAGTGCACAATTTCACCCTCCTAGTCCTAATAGTTTTGGCTGTGCGTTGATATGGCAGTCAATCAGTTTGCCCTTAGATGAAGCATGCTTTAGAAGGAATTTTGAATCAGAATATTCTAATTAACGTTATCGTGATCAATTAATGGCAGTATTTGAACTTTGAAACGAATTTAAGTGGGTCCATCTTTGAATAAAAATCGTTTTATAACATGTTTCAACAAACAATAACACCCTTTGATGAAGCCTCACTCAAAGTCAATTACCAAAATTGTTGAAATAAAAACTGCGTGGCACTAGCAAAGCACCCAAAGACTTTGGACGGCTGATCATTAAGAGTGACGAACGAGGAAAAGGTCCAGAAGCATCTGATGCTCGTCCGAAGGTCGTGTTAACAATAACCGATATATCATTACATGGCTTGCACGTGTTGCGTTGCTAGTCGGTTCGGTGCTATGGGTTTGTTTTATGGTAGAACGGAGCTGAGTTGTATATGAGAAGGAAAGTATCTTTAAAGTTTTGGGGACAAATCAAGAATTTATATCCAGTAAAAGTAATAACAATATTGCTAACGATATAAACGAAGACGATACCTTCCTTAATAATAAGCTAAAGAAATTCGTTGGTAAGCAGCGGGATTGTTAAGAGTTACCATGGCCCTGGAAGCAACTGAAGAAAACATCACGTATCACCCAGAGTGGAAGAAGTTACTAAGAAGTTACTCCAAAAAAAGAGCAGTTGCTTACAGGAAGGTATAATTAATTTGAACGATACAAACATAGAAGAAGAACGATAAGATCAAGGCCAGAAATTAAATAACGAAGAGACTCCCCATTAAAAGCATAAAATCAATTACTCTCATGACTCTCAACCTATACGGAAAGCTAACCAATTAACTGTAATTCATAGTAAATCAGCGTACGTCTATTGATACAACCTCAGGCTAATTACTAGAACTGATCTGTACAAGTCTAACATTATCTAAAACAGCCTTGAAGACAACTAATAAAAATAAGTCTACAACTTACAATGGTCGGTAACAAACAAATTTTTAGAGACCCATCCTTGACTATTGAAAACACTGAAAATTATAATAAAAACTGGTAAGGCCGGAGTGACCTTACGTCAAACAATTATTTGTGTAAAAACAAAGCTTATCGCTCCATTTACTGTTTATTGTTTGGATTTAACCGTTGATCTTGGTTTCCGTGTCAATTAGGTTACTTCCATGCTGGTATTTTGCGATTGCCTAACTGGTTGTTTTGTTAAGTAGAATACTCCTTTTTTTGGTGGGAAATCATCAGTTGAGGTGAATTACACTCAGATTTTTCTGATTAAAACCCACCTGTATTCTGCAAGTTGATCTTTGCGTTCCAGAGCCATGGTTTCTCTTTCGATCAATCCTGCTGTCCAACTAACCCACAGTTCTGACAGGAATCCCATAACTCTGGCAGGTCATCACATAACCCTGACTTAAAGCGATACAAGTATTCGATTTGTACAATTTATTGTCTTCGTCCCTAGGTGGCCCAAGTGTGGCAGTAGAAAACTGTGGATTAACATGATATTTCCGTCGATGATTTTCATCTGCAGACTGGGACTACTCAGTCTACAGCAAAACATATAGAAATTTAACTTAATACAAGATACTGGTAACATGAAATAGGAATGTCATGGATAAATTAATGATAGATGATAGATAGCAGGCAGATAGTTGTTTAGCACGATACCAGAGGAATCCCAAGTGAAGGGTAAAGTTTAAAAAAAGGAAGATATAATGAAGACTTACACTCGTAACAGCAATAAATTTTGCATTTTTCAAAAGTAACATTTCCAATATTTGTATTGCATTATCAAAACCCGGCCTTGTAGTAATTAATTATTTACTTCACGGTAGTCCACAATCACTGGTAAACGTCTGATATGTTTCGTAATTATTTTTTTATATAACAGCGATAATTTATAATAAGCCGTTAATGATCGTAATATACAGGGTGTTTGGTTCATCGTGTGCCAAATTGATATCGATACCTTTGGGTAGAAAGGTCGTATAAACCAAAACCCGACTTTTCAGTAGAGCCGAAAAACTATTTTTTTTTTACAAAAAAATTCATAACTTTTTTGCTTTTGAAGTTATAAAAAAACTATCTATGAGAAAGTTTCTTACATTTTGCAAATGAAAAAGGTTAAATCATCAAAACCTGTCTATCTTCTTTAGTTTCAAAGTTAGCTTGCATTTACGTCTAAGAAAAAATCAATTCTTGGTTTATACACCCCATGAAAATGTGCTTTCAAAAAACTGTGTGGGTCGTATATCCATTTTTGGTAAGCTTAAGGTCACATTTAATGTCGTAAAAACCCAAATTTAAGTAAATTTTTTGTATTAAAAACCATTTATAATCATAGATCAATTGAATTCTGACTAATAAATAATCTTGTTACTCATAGAATTAGTAGGAACTCAATTATTATTATTCTAATACCCAATAATGGTCGATTCAAATAAAATAAAACTACCTGACTGATAAAATACCTTCAAATCAATGGTATCTGTCCGGTACCTGTCTATCGCGCTCGTTCTTCTGCTTGTCGCTGCGCGCAAAATGCGAGCCTTGTGAGTAGGTCGTAATGTTTTTCTCGCCCTTATCCCATATTACTTGGGGTCGGTGCAACACGTTTTCTTCTTCCATTCTGTCCTGTCGTCCGTCACACTATCACTATGGTCTATCGGTTTAGGTAGTTAACTAAAGGTAAACAATCTTGGTATGTCTTTTTATATTTAAGAGGTCGTATATAATATACACAAAGATTATTTAAATTTAGTTTATCAGCTAACATCGATTTAGGTAAATACCTAGTTGCAAAGATTTTTACATACAATTTATAGACAACTTTTAGATAAAAAGACATGCCAAGATTGTTTACCTTTAGTTAACTACCTAAACCGATAGACCATAACTTCCTTTTCTTTCTTATCGGTCCTTACGCAATCCATCCATCTTTTCTTTGACCTCCCTCTCCCTCTCCATCCATCCACATGTAAATTCAGAACTCTTTTAGTAACATGCGTTTCATCCCTCCTCTTCACATGACCATACCAAAACAAACGATTTCCTTCCACCTTTTCAGTCACTGGCGCCACTTTGAAATTTCCCCTAATACACTTATTTCTCACTTTGTCCATTCTTGTCACACCACACATCCATCTCAACATTCTCATCTCCGCTACATGCAATCTTTTTTCATCCTTCTTTTTAACAGCCCAACATTCTGATCCATACAGTATGACAGGTCTTATCACGGACTTGTAGATTGCACCCTTCAACTTGAGGGGCATCCGTGGATAACAAGTTGTTCCCGTGACCTGTCGCCATTTCATCCATCCTGCGTTGATCGGATGTGTTATGTTCCGGTCTACCTCACCATTTCCTTGCACAAGCGACCCGAGAGGTACCGAAAGTCGGAACAAATCGGTATGAATGTCCTAGCGAGGGCTAAAGGCGAAGGATTGGAAGGACCGCCGAAATCGCAGAACAAGTACTCTGTTTTGGTTCTACTCAATTTCACGCCAACACTCTCCAGTCTATGCCACCACACCTCCAATTTGCTCTGGACCTCTAGGTCACTCTCGGCAACCAGCACAATATCATCGGCAAACAGCATACACCAGGGGGCCTCTTCCTGAATGTCTAACGTCAAAGCATCCATTATCAGCAGGGAAAGTTAAAGGCTGAGAGCCGACCCCTGATGTAGGCCGACTGCCTCATTCAAACTGCCACTGGTGCCTACTGTAGACCAGACTTGGGTACTACACCGACTGTACATCGCTCGGATCAACTGCACATACTTCCCAGGCACACCTTTTTCCTTAAGGGCCCACAACAGAACCTCACGATGTGCCTGGTCGTATGCCTTTTCGAGGTCAATTAATACCATGTGCAAGTTTTTATGTGCACCTCTGTATTTCTCGTACAGCTGGCGTATAGCGAAAATGGCATCCGTTGTACCCCGACCAGGCATAAAACTGAATTGCTTCTGTGAAATTTCACTCTTATATCTCAACCGCCTTTCAATACTTCTTCCTCCCAGACTTTCATAGTATGTGACATTAGCTTTATTCCTCTATAATTGTTGCACTCAAGAACATCACCTTTGTTTTTAAAGATGGGCACTAAAGAACTTTTGCACCAATCGTCAGGTATGAATTCTTCTTTCAACAACTTATTGAAGAACATCGCTAACCACATCCGTCCATCCACTCGCAGTAACTTCCACACTTCAACTAGTATTCCAAACTGGGCCAATGGCCTTACCATTCTTCATTCCATTTACTGCTATTCTGACTTCAACCATACTAACCATTCTCACTAACCCTACATTTTCTGGTTTACTTTCTAAAATCCCACTCCAATCATTTTCCTTATTCATTAGTCTTTCAAAATATTTCTTCCACCTCTCTTTGATTTTTTCATCATCTGATAGAACTAGTCCAGTTTCATTCCTTACCCATTTTACTTGACAAACATCCTAAAGTAAAGTGCGACTTGCAATGATCATGGTTTATACACCAAACGTTGCGAACTATTTTTGGATTTACGACGTCGATTTTAACCTGGGTTTAAGTAATGCATTTAACAGTTTAGGGCGTATAAACCATTTACAATTAATGCATTTAATACTTTAGGTCGTATAAACCATTTACAATTAATGCATTTAACACTTTAGGGCGTATAAACCATTTACAATTAACGACTATTTTTACACCCTTCGTTAATATAAATTATGGTCATTACGTCATAACAAAATTACAAAAAAATAATATTTGGCTTTTACATTGAAAATTTACCTTTTTTAAGAGGCTATGACCGAAAATTTCTGGGTCGTATTAACCATTTTTGAGCGAATTTCTACATTTCGTATATACAGATCGATAGAGAAAAAAAAACTGAGAAAAATGGTATATTTAACTCAATTTGGCCAAAATGGTTTATACGACCTTTCTACCCAAAGGTAGCGATATGGTCGACTAGAGGGGTCATCTGCTATCCTTTCAGACCCCTAAACACTACCCATGCCCTGTTGATTTTTTGTCATCGAGTTTTAAGTATTTTTTGAAAAATAGACCCGAATTTTACATTCAAATACAAATATCAAAAAATGTATTAGACATAGAACCTGAATTTTAATTTTATTTAGACGTATATTGTATAAAGGTACTTTTAAATACAAAATTGGTGATATTAGCCATCTAGATTTATAAAAATTTAATCGCAAAGTTTCGGACTTAAATTAAAGCTATTCATGTTACAGCTATTTACATGGCTGCAAAAAAAGAACCAAAAGAGATTGGGATCTTCAAACTCTCTCAATAATTCTCTAGTCCATCCACTTGCTAGTGATGCGCCACATGCCATAAAAATCTTTTTGCAACTATGTAAAATCGCTAGTTTTGTGAATCAAGTCGCATAAAATTAACATTCAAAATTGTGAATTGAAAAATTATTTTTGCAAAATTGGTACCTGAAACACCTGATTAATCTGTTATATCACTCTTAAACGGTGAAATCTGTCTCGTATCTCACTTTTCGTTGGTCTTACTAGAAACAAAAAAATAAAATTACATATTTACAGTAATTTCATAATTTTAATAAATAGTGCTGAAATTTTGACCTCTGTTGCAAATGCAGGCCCAACATCTGCTTTGTATTTTGACACACAGTTGTTGTATGAAGTCGTTTTCCCTCCTTAATTGTATTAAAAGCCGTTTCAATGCTTTGAACTAGTACTTCCCTAGTTGGAACCTCCGTGGCGTATACCAGATCTTTGGCAGATTCCCCAGACCTTTCGTTCAAGTGTAGCCCTACAAAAACCGAGTGTCAAAATCCGAAACAGGTGTCGGGCCTGCATTTGCAATAGAAGCCATAATTTGAGCAGAATTTGTAAAAATAAGTCTGAAACTTTACGAATAAATTTTAAAAAATCATGATGACTAATATCACTAATTTTGTATTTAAAAGTACTTTTATACAATATACGCCTAAATAAAATTAAAATTCAGGCTCTATGTCTTATATATTTTTTAATATTTGTATTTGAATGTAAAATTCGGGTCTATTTTTCAAAAAATACTAAAAACTCGATGAAAAAAATTCCACTGGGCATGGGTAATGTTTAGGGGTCTGAAAGGATAGCAGATAACCCCTCCAGTCGACCATATCAATTTGGCACACGATGAACCAAACACCCTGTATAGTGACAGGTTCTAGAATTTGTTTCATGCTAATTTTCTATCCTTATTAGACTATAGTCTAGATCTCCTGAACATGGGCATCATTAAAATCACAATGAATGGTCGTGATCTATATTACTATAATCAATCTTGGTGAAAGATTAGTTAAGTAGTTTATATTCATTCAAGTAAATGACAATACTGTTAAGCCTCAGGATATACAGAGTGAATTTTCAACAGGTCGTGGATGGCCAAAACTATAACTATGATGAATAGCGAAGATTAGGAACTGAAATAAGAAACTGAAAACTGAAACGGCGTCATTAGTTTCTTGAAAAATCTATATCCTATTCAGGAATTACACACGCTGAGTTTGAAAAAAAAGCATATGTTGTATGATTACACCTTCTGATAGTACTAGTATTAGTGGTGTAGAATACAATTCTGAGAAGTAATGACATATCGGAAACTTTAAACAAATTATTGAATATCAATACAATTATTCACATACAAGTACAGCTAAATAATAAACATAAGACTAATGTGGTGAGAAAATTGACACTATCTAAAAAATAGTATATGCCAATATACAGGGTGGTCTCCTCAATGATGTAATATACTTTTCTAGAAGACATAAGTATCATAAATAAAACTAAGAATGGAAGGGAATCATTACGCCGGAACTAATTTACCCGTTAACAATACCAAGGATACAGCGACTGTTTAGTATTCAAGACACGGACGATGCATAGATTACTTATTAATTTTGTTACATCTTTTAGAAACAATAGCTTTTACAGATGAAGGTGAACGTGAAGCTGGCACTGTTACTGGAGACGAAAGAGGATCAGATTTTGATGATGATGGAAAACATGATTTTGATAATGATGAAAAGGACCAACCATATTATAATGCATTTATTGGCGCAAGAGGTAAATGTGTATTGTTTAAAGAAAAATTAAAATAGATGGTAGCTTTGGATATTTATTAATTACTAATTAACCAGACCCGAGATATCTTAAATCGTCTTTGTTGTGTGGTCAAACCTATTAGCTTTATCTATTACTAGCTTTAGCCTGCAACTTCGCCCGCGTACATAAAATATAGCCTTATGTCACTCAGGAATACAGCAGCTTTCTATTGGTGAAAAAATTTTAGCAATTGGACCAGTACTTCCACAGATTACCTCATACAAACAAAAAAACGAACTTTACCTCTTTATTATATTAGTATAGTTTACAAAAATTTATGGTTCTCTTTACTCCAATCTCGTTAATCGCTTTCTATACATATTTTTTTCATGAAATTCAATACTACTTTACAATTCTATACTTCAAAACTTTTCAATACTAATTTTTCTTTTATTAAGATAATTCTTTCAACAGTCGTAGTTTCCTGTAATTTTACCAACTTTCTGCACGATTCTTTCAATAAAAACTTTCTAGAAATAATAGAAAACTTAATATACATTCATGAAATCGGTATAGTTGTTCTCACGTTATGGTGTTACGAAGAAAAATCCGGATTAACTTTATATGGATGACATACAGGACGAGTTTAAGACGAGAAGTAGAGATTGATTGACTACAGAGAATAAAAGAAATTAATTGTTTAGCCTTGATTATTCCCAAAATAAGTAAAGAGAAACTGTTAAATATGAAACCACGAACATAACGACCTTTACCATTTGTTTATATGGCTTAATTAATGAATGAATGTCCGCGGAATTCTTTGAGAACGAAATGAAACCATCAGACATCCATTGATGGCATTTTAATGATGAATTACATGGTAATCAAAATTTTATGAACTTTAATTATCTTAATTGCTGTCGTATTATTACATATTTTGTGTTTAATGTAGTGTGCAATAACACAATGTTTTATTTCCTAGATAAAACACTAGAATAGCACAAAAAGCTACTGGATCATAATCATTTATAGCCTGAAATAAAGAATTTAATATTCAATGCAGACAATAAAGCGTAGTGATTTGTCGTTACGAATGTTCTTAAAAATCAATGATGTGACGATATAAAAAACTAAAGTGTCAATTGTTATTTTATACAAACGTGTCCATCCATTGATGAAACTGATCAATTTGTCCGGAGGTATCAAATCGCCATCACTCTAATTGTGCGCAAACAACTCTTGCGCAAGAGATCGGCGCAAATCGGGGACAGTACTATGACCAAGGTCGTCGAAAGTGGAGTCATTTGGGGCTCTCGCTCGCAATATGTTACTGACGGTCCCAAACCCGTCAGGGGCGACAGGTTACCATGCAAGTTTGCTGAGATTGTTTTAATATGTTTCCTCGGCAGTCTGAGTGATAGATGTAAAAATGAGACTAACGTTGCGTATGACGGGTACAGGTTTTGTGTTGACCTCTTCAACTATGTTTGTTTTGATGTATTCGTTGGTCATTCATGTTGAAAATTCATAGTAGCAAAGATAATTCACATAATAGAACAAGTAATATAAAGTATTGATGACAATAAAACAATAATGGATGATACAATTGGGACCACTTTCAAGAGCATCAGAGATTAGGAAACAAAAGCGGACCAATAAAGTATAATAACAAACTATCACTGATTGTTAAGTAGGTACTCGTGGCTGCCGTCTCAAATATCAATTTAATAGAGTCTATCGATACAATCACGGCTCATGTTACTGGCTAGTCTTTATTACCCCTATCTCATGTATAATAGATGCTTTGAGAACATATTCTTTAAGCTATAATACTTGAGGTTTTTTGCAAAAAACAGCTGAACTTGTGTAAGGTAAATTACCTGGTTCGGAATTCCCAATGCTTATGTATCGTGGCCTTGCATCTTAAACGTAAATCTGTTAGTAGTGATGGTATCAATTTTGGATTATTGATTGTTTTTTAATTAATTGTTGCAAGATACGAAACTGCTTTGCTAATCACTACGTCAGAGTTAATGATGTTATGTTCGGCGTCATGGATGAATGCAGCTATTATAGCGTTAATAAATGCAATTAAAGGTATTTTAAAGAAAGTCAATTGCTGATAAGAAATTACAGGGAAAAACATTATTTTCAGTAATCAATCATCATTGACTACGCACTCTTTTAATGCAATCTGCCAAGACTTTTTGCAACTAAGTTAGGGTCAGCTACTATTCTAACTACATGCGGTCGACTATTCCACAAACAAGAAAAATATTATGTATATGTATAGCTAAGTGCAAAATAACAAGAAACCTTGTTAAGAAGTCAAATAATATAATTTATCTATACAATACATAAAGAGTGAAAATTCTGCGAGGTTTTGTAAACGGGGAAGATAAATTTTGGTACAACTGAATCAATTAGAAAAATTGACATAGGCTATAATAATATAGAACCCGAGCAAACCCGGAGCGTGCCGCTAATTTATTACAAACAGTCAACAGTAAAATAAATTTCGCCAACATTACTCTGAAAGTAAGGTAATAAAAGCTAGCACTTGTCATTTATATCTTATAAGTTATTGAGCATGAGCCGGCATCGAACCTTCACCTTAAAGAAACCGGGCCAGTTGACGGCTCAGGCGCAGCGGTGCACACTACACTTGTTTTATGCAATCAATGGCGCGTACAGACACACTGTACGATTCGGTACGGGAAGTTGCCGGATTATAGTCTAGATGTCATTAGAGATATTTTTTTATTGTTATAAACCAGTGTCGGCGATCCCAGATGATGGTAAGCAGTGATGCAATCGTCGATTGTGAGGCACACTAGTTTATTAAGAGCCTATGAACTCTAGCCTTGAAGACACCTTGAATTATTAATATTTTAGCCACAGTTGAATATAGGCTTCCTAGAAGTAGTGCTAGGTGCACCGGAAGATGTAATAATGGTACAAGGTGGAATAATGACCTGAGGTGAAGGCCGCAGTAATCCGCTGGATGAGAAAAGATTGAGAATAGTGGAATATATTTATCATTGAAACGAGGTTATACGCACTATTACCTCTTTTAATGAAAAACATGAGTTGTAGTATGTTTTGTAAAAAGTAATAATTAAAACAAAAAAAAAATTGATAGATTTTCTTTGCCAAGTTTGTCCTTAATTCAAACAATTTAAAAGTTACAAAATAATCCAGAGTAATAAATTCGGTTACACGGTTATTACGATGCAATTGCAGTTCCGGATTTGACAATGGAAACGAACAAAAATCATTTGCACGAACAGATTGTGACTCAGTGTTACCTAACGCAGTTTTAACACTCAACTGCCTTATTATGTATACTAAACCCGCTGTTTTTTAAGTCAATTTTGTAAATTAATATAATTCTGGGAACAATACATAAAATGACGCACGGAAACGATGCTACTGACGAAGTGGAAATAACAATTATTTAGATAGGGAAAAACCTTAGTTTGATGATCATGTTTGGTACATAAACATTGATATTTTGGTGAGTAAGCGAAACAGGTAATATTTGATATAGCTCCAAAGTTCTTGCACTTTAAATAGAGGATTAAACTACCTACCCTACCATAATTCAACAGTGGCATTGCATTGCCAGCTACATGAAATGTTTCTTTAAAGAGGTTTAAATAGACTAGAAATAATACCACAAGAGAAAACCGAAACCAAGTTATTACATACAGTTAAAAATAAACAAAATCATTACAATGATACAATACTTCTGTAGTAACACAAGTTATCAAAGGTAATTAAGATAAATTAAAATCATTAAATAATAGAAAAAGAACTCGACAAGATCAAGGATGAAGACAAACAATTTATAAAACATGAGTGTATCGCGTGTGATGCCGCCCCCAGCTTTATCAAAAACTGTAACTACAACGTCACCAACGAATAATGTCAATATAATAAACATAACATTGGTGTGATAAAACAAGAATCAGAATATACTGCAGTGTGTAGAATTAACACGTCAGAATCTTAATACTGTTATCTTAATGAAACCACTAATCATTATCAAAAACGAAACTTGTAAAAGATATAATTGGTTTTCATTTATCAATGAATCTGCCATTTTGATTGCTTTACTCAATATGCGTGTTAACGTCGACTTGCGTAGTAACAGTGGTTAACATAACGTGATAATATGTAGATATGGGTAATTTAATATGCAATAATATCCATATAATTATGAGTAACATGAACCACCATTGGTTGCCGTGAGATATCTAACAACCATCTAATTATAGAAGACAATACTGATAATTTGCTGGCTTTAGAAGCAGTTTTTTTTTTTCAATATTACAGTCAGAGAATAACTTGACACGAGTGGTGATAAAATTTCAAATAAAACTAAAGTATTATTTGAATATGCATCAACATTTTCATTGCTCTGCAGTACAGGCTCATAAGAAATACCTACATAAATCAACATTTTAACACAAGCTCAAGAATTTGGAAGAACACTAGCGCTGAAAGCGAAATCTATTAAAATTATTTATGGGTTTAAAATGAATTTATTTAGTTGAGATGCTAACCAGACAACGTGGTTGGAAAACAAACACTTCCCAACACCCGGAGTGTTGGTTAAACGCATATTTTGTTTAGTAATTGTGTGAATCATATTGTAAAAGTAGAAATTATTATCTATCGACCTTGACTTGATTAGAAAATTAGGAATTCAAGGATATAATTACTCCTCTATAATCCCATGCTTCTCTTTCGATCAGTAAAGAGTAACATTACAAAATCATTTCAACTTATTGTTTTATTTCATGTGAACAAAAACTTGTACATTTGCAATGGTGTAACTAAACCTGTCCATCTAATCTGCATACATTATCGCCGTACGTGTTTTAAAGAATACATTTTCTCTCCGGTCTAACTTGATGATGTTATTCTTACTGCGTACTTGTACCTAGCATTCGTAAAGTGAACCAGACAAGTGACAAAATTAATAATAATATAATAATAATATGTTTATTAAACTTAAAAGAAAGGATACAGACAAACATTTACAATAGATAGGAGCATGAAATTGTACAGGTTACAAACTTATTTATAAAGCTAAGAGTAAGGAATGTTAATACAAATGTTTGTATGAACTCTGGTACCCAAGGAAAAGATTTAACTTGTGTTATGGGTACCAGCAATTCTCCAATTATATATTTACTATCATTCT
The DNA here is from genome assembly GCA_030763345.1 of Mythimna separata. Taxonomy (NCBI): domain Eukaryota; kingdom Metazoa; phylum Arthropoda; class Insecta; order Lepidoptera; family Noctuidae; genus Mythimna; species Mythimna separata. The sequence goes on from CM061192.1 coordinate 14,412,802, forward strand.
AATACAATTTTATTTAGGATTAGACGCCCGTGTCTGAGTGAGTGTGTATTTGTGTGTGTGTGTAAGGGTGAGTGAAGGTGTATGTGTGTATGTTTGGGTAAGTGAGTGTGTATGTAAAAGTAAAGAGTGCGATTCTGATGTAATCAAAAGTTATATTTTTAATAGGTTGTCAATGTCTTCGCAATTCTGCGTTTTAAGCCAGTCAACGACTTTTCTTTTACATTCACGCCGAGTAGCAGCATAAATGTGACAAATCTTATTAATTTTATTATAAATGTGACCTCCAATCCCATAGAAATGTCGTTTAGCAAGAGCCGTTCTACAGCGTTGAGTTGGACATACCCTATGACGTTGACGCTTTTCTTGAGAACTGGGATTGTATGGAAGGGACAAATGCTTACGCATAACCGTTTGGAGTACAAAGAGTTGCCTAACAGTCAGAACTTGACATTCCTCATATAAAAGTGACGTAGGATATCGGAACGGTTTGAACAACATAACTTTCAGGACTGCTCTCTGCGCTCGCTCAATTTGAAGAAAATGTGCTTTAGCAGCACCCCCCCACACACCAACACAGTATGATAGTATTGATTGACATAGGGCGTAATAAACTGTCATTAAGGTTGTGCGATCAGCTGAGTGTCTAAGTTTTTTAAATATATGAATTAGTTTTCTCACGCGTTGAGTAAGGCTATCTATATGGGATTTCCAGTTTAATAAGCTATCAATCTGGATCCCCAAATATTTAATAGTATTTGATCTTGTTAAAAGCGGACAGGAACATCGCGCAACGACCGACGTTGGAGAGCAAGAGTGAGCTTTTAATTTAATGGAGTCTGGAGCGGGTAACGAGGCAGCTTGCAAACCAAAGGGTAGGAATACTGTTTTAGATAGGTTAACGGTAAGAAGATTATCATATAGCCAATTCATTACTGACGCAAGGGCATTTTCAGCATGGATTATTGTTTCTGACCAGTTGTCACCATGTATTAGCAGTGCAGTGTCGTCAGCATAAGCGAAAATTGAGCAATTTTTTAAGGACATCTTGCAAAGCTGGTTAATGTACACTAAGAAAAGCGTCGGACCCAAAATTGAGCCTTGAGGCACACCGAAACTAATATTTCTACTGTCACTGAGCATTCCATCTATCTTGACACACTGCGTCCGATCAGCCAAATAATCTTGAAAGATTTTGAGTGCATCACCTCGAACACCACTTGCTTCCAGTCTTAAAATTAGGTGCGGGACGGACACAGTGTCAAATGCCTTAGAGAGGTCTAGGAAAACACCTAAGCACTTCTTTTTGCCATCTAGCTTCTCTATTGTACTCTCAATAAAAGAGCTAACCGCGTCTTCTGTAGATTTAAATTTCCTAAAACCGTACTGGTTGTTAGATAAAAGATGGTTTGATTCTAAGAAGGTAGTCAATCTATTGTTTAGAATTTTCTCCAGAACCTTCGATAATGCGGGTAAAATAGATATAGGTCTATAGTTATTAACACTGTGTCTGTCCCCACTCTTGAAAATCGGTAGAACAAGGGCTTTTTTAAATGCTTTCGGAAAGCACCCAGTGCTTATAGCACAGTTGACGATATGGGTTATGACTGGGACTAGCTTCTGTGAACAGGATTTTAAAAGGCGAGTTGGTATTTCATCCCAACCCGTTGCAGCATCAGGGCGCAGGCTATTAATAGTCCTTTGGACCTCAGCTTCATCAGTTTGCAAAAGAACAAAAGAGTTTGTAGGAGTATCGGACATAGTAGTAGTGAAGGGAGAGCGAGGGATAAACTTTTCAGCTAGATTTTTGCCAATCGTTGCAAAGAAGTCGTTGACTTTATTAATAGATGAGTTATCAGGCGACATTGTAAGTAATTCTAAAGGAGGGCTAACCGTTTGTTGCTTATGAGCGATTTTTTTAATAACTTTCCAGGTTTTTTTGGGGTCTTTACCAGCTTTCTGAAATTCTGACTTTTCGTATGCAGTTTTTAAGTTTTTAAGTAACTTGTTGCAGAAATTGCGATACCTTGTAAACGTAATTTTAAGAGTTAAGTTTGCAGGGTTCGATATGAGGTTCTTACTCATTTGGTCCCTATTTCGAATACAACGAAGTAGACCTTTGGTTATCCACGGTTTAATAATTCTGTCTTTGGAGCGTACGTGAATCGACTTTGAATGTTTTTTTATAAGTGTACCAAGCTCGGATATCAGTAAATCAGCAGCTATATTCGCGTCGTGAGTTTCGAAAACCGTTTGAAAATCTATGTCATTTATTTCAGAAATTACAGCTGTGTAATCCACTACAATCCGGTTTATTTTAGGTCTAGAAGGTATCTTTGTAAATTTAATATTGAGTAGGGTTGGCTTGTGGTCAGTAATATATGTATCAAAGACAAGCGTAGTAGTACTTAAATTTGTCCTTATCATTACATGGTCTAAACAACTTGTGTCACGGGTGGGAAATTGATGCGAGGGAAGGAGACCATGACTAGCAGCTAGATTTAAGTATTCATTTGCCTATTGGTTTTGATTAGTCGGAACTATATTGATATTAATGTCGCCCACAACAACGACATTCTTATGTGTAGATGTGGAAGTAAGCACATTATTTAAACCATCAAGGAAATTGTCAATATTCCGTACAGAGGGTGAGCGATAGATAGCGAATACGCATAAATCTATGGTCTTTAAGTAACATAGCAAACAACTAGCCTCAGGAAACTGTGGTTCGGACACTAAGTGGGGCAAATATGTTTTAACGTAGATAATGACTCCATCATTTTGGTTTTTGGGTACGCTAGTATGATATTCAGTGTAACCCTCTAGTGGCGGGATAGTCACGGACGCACTTAGCCAGCACTCCGATAGTATAATAATGTCGCATGTCACACATAAGCTACTCAGAAATACTCGAAAGTTATCGAAATTACGAACAACACTACGAATGTTTAATTGTAATATTTTAATGGATTTAGTTGTATCGACAAGGAATCTCATGCACGTTTCAGGCATGCAGATATGGGCTTCAGTTTGATTATAAGAATCAATCTCGTTTGAAATTGAATTTAAGTCAAACATTTTTAGGGTTTAAAAAGCGAGCATAGTAATGAACCATTATCAAAAGTCTAAGAGTGAAAAGAAACATCAAAATTACTTTATCTATATGTATATAACTATTGACCAGAACTTTTATGAATAATGAGCATATTACATATATATACTTAATATAACAATGGATTTTGTTTGTGTTGGATGTGTAAAAGTATAGTGTTTTTGGTGTGAAAAAAGTAAATTTAAAAATACAGGGTATGAAATGTGTTTTATATAAACTAACTACTAAATAGTAAATTATTTTTTTACATGAGTTATTAGAGCTAAAAGTAAATGGCAGAGAATAGTTTAAAAAGTACCTTGTTGAATAGTTTAGTGGCATTTTAGTATAATAAATTAGCAGCTTAGTTAGTACAATCCTGAAAATATGAGGTTCACACAAATCGTGATGTTTGGAAACAGATCGTTAAAGTATAAAGGAACTGCGCATTCGATTATAAAGTACTCTGTATTTGTGTTTGTTAAATTCTTAAACAGTTTACGCTGTTAAAGCGTAAATGCTTTGGTAGAATTCTGGGAGTTTTTTTTTTGTGAACAATAGTGGTCCTAGTAGCGTACCCTAGGTAACTCTATCTTTTTTGTATGCAAATATTACAAGAAAACAGTTTTGAATTCTTATTAAAAGTCCCCAACAAGATAACTACACGTTCCTACTCGACTATCTGCAATCTAAAAACGAGTTGCAATTTTTTCTCAAATTTTGTATTCATGGCACATTCGGTTGCATCTGAAAATTCTTAGGTAACGAAACTTGATTTCCGTGACCCAAATATTAAGAGGAAAGCTTGTACAGGGTAAAACTGGGAGGTTAAAGTAATAATTATAAGATTTATCGTCGACTTCATCAAAATTTACAATGTTGTACTTATGCAGTTCTAGTACAGGAAAATCTAGAAATCGTGGATACCTGTTTAGTTAAGCATGAGGAAAAATTATCAAAATTATTTTGCATATTTAATCTCAGTCAGTGCGGTTATCAAACGTTGCATTAAAAAATGTTTTATTTATTTTGTTATTATGGGCGTATTTGTATTGCACATTTTTATGATCAGTTTGTGAGACAATCAGACTTAAAATGTGCAAATATTATTTAAATTTGCAAATAATCAAAATTACAATATAAGGTTTAGATCTAAAAACCAGTTTAGCATAGACTGAGCCACAGACAGAAAAACTGTCTTAAAGATCCTTTTTTATACCATCAAGAATCGACAGAAATCAGTCATTGAGCAAAGGTCGCGTCTTAATAGACGGGTACAAAAAACTGATGTAACGAATTTCGTATTTTGACAATGGCTCAGTGGGACAGCAATTCTGACAGAGATTACACTTAAATTTATAGGAAAAAAAAATGGATTAGTGCCTACCAAGAATACCAAATTGGTGGTCAAATTGTTACATAAATCGAAATCCCAAAACAACATCCCCAAAGGGTGGACAAACTGAAAGAAGGATGATGATTGATAAGATACCCGTCTATTGTATGTGTTTTAGATAAGTTATTCTTTCTTATGTTGGTTGTCGTATGTGCTATAACGTATAATATATTATAATATATATAATATAACATAATATAATATAATATAACGTACAATTCATTAGATTCCGTAGAAATCAGGGATCTTAGATGTCTAAAACGTAATTTAAATCTCGTCGCTTTTACACATGTTTAGGCAGAGGTATTTGTTATGCCGAGTACTGTAGACCAGTTTAGTAAAGAAATACATGTAGCTTCTGCATATAAAACTACAAAATTGTTGAAGTGTAGTTTAATAGAGTCTTTGTAACCACTCCCCTCTTCCTTTTTTGGATAGGAAATCTTCATAACTGCTCCTATTCTGGGTAGAACAAGAGGGATTGTTCTCACTCGTGTTTCTTTGAGTTTTATGACCGTGATAACAGTTTCGAATAATCCGGCAATCTAAACCAACGTTATATCCATAATCGTTTCGAAGTCAGTGACACACGAGTACCTATCATCAAGATCGGTTCCAATGTATGCATTTGCTATAAATCAATGATCTTGACATTATACGGTCATTGTTTGGTTGTCATGTTCATCTTCATGTCATCTTAGGTATCTATGGTAGGTTTCTATTCTTTAAACACATGAAGTCAAATCACCTTTTTGCTATTTTATACTTCATCCGTGATCAGGATTCCTATTGTTTTTGTAAAACCGCAAGATTGCAAAAATAGCAGTAATCTTAAATCTGAGATAACCCAACCTTCATTTGTTGAAATTTGTTCTTTATAGGCAAAAAAAAATCAGCGTTTCAAGTTTACCCTTGACCAATGATACTGCACTTAATGATTTATCAGTAAAGAAGGAATTGCTTGTTAGTGCATTTCAATGATAAAATTGTAAAAAAGTAAAGATTATAGTAGTAAAGTAAAGATAATTTTAGGTTGACATCTAAACTAATACACATATACTCGTGTAATGATTTAATTTTTTGTATGTTACGATTTAACTCAGAAACTACTTGAGCGATTTAAAAAAATCTTTCAACATTAGACAACTACATCTTTAGTGAGTAACACAGGCTATAATATATTTTCAAAAGAAAATAGAGATTTCTGCCTAAATTGAAACAATGTAACGCAAGGTATCAAAATTTTACGTCTTTGATAGTTTATATGGCAGAACAACATTTGCCGAGTTAGCTAGTTAAGATTTTTAATAATATTGCATGCAAACTCGAATGCATGAATTAAAGCGCCTAAATGGCAGCATTATTTCGGAAATCCCACACACTGAAGATAAGAGGTGTGGTATTTTAGTCCGTGCCTATTTGTGTATACACATTTCTAACAAAAACGCTAATTGTTTTCAAGTCTGACGTCAACTGACGCCCACTGCACCTTGACACCGGGATAGACATCAGCTGGTTTTCATAGCATGACGTGTACTGCGTAGTTACGAATTTACAACGTTACTACGAATTGGCTAGTATCGTCATTTGCTCTTTAATCTATATCCATTGCTATTGCAATAGTTTTGGCAAAAAGCTTTAGTTGTAGCCGTGAGCTTCTTGTTATTTTTGAGATACTTTATATTGGCAACAAAAGTAAACAAGAGGTGTGGTTTGTGCTTAATTATTAGTACCTACAATAACAGTAACTACCCTATATGCATATATCGATACAGCCTTAAGTTACAAAAAGAAACATTAAGAGCTTTCGTAATTGTTACATCACGAACCTGCCAACGCAAAACATATAACACTAATTTTTAAAATTAGATCAACCACTACCAATATCAATAAATATTAGAAAGTTGAAACATATAAGAAAATAATATGCTACATTATTGAATAACATAGCAATAATGATTATAATTTAAATACACATATAATTAATATTGCCAAAAATACTGTTATCTTGACTAACAACTGTAATGCGTATTATGTCAAACTTGTTTGCAAATGGTTTTGAAGTTAAGTCACTCGTAAGCTTTGTGCCGATGAGCAAAAACTTGTGGCCACTGGCCAGTATATACATAATATTTGTATTCAGTTTTGAGCATGTCAATGGCTTTGGGTTGTTTTGCCGGAATTATTTGGCAATAGATAAAGATAAGAGTGGAGTAGGTTATACTTTTCTTTATCAAGGTAGTTTTTTTAGCATTGTTAAATGCGTCTATATCTTTAATTTGCTGGTGTTCTACAAAAATATAATGCTCACGATTTATCGTAAGTATAACTGCCAGAGTCTTACTAGAACTAGAGCAACTCTCGGAAAGCACAATTTCTTAATTTACAAGTATATTAATAAGGTTAATCCTATTATAGACACAGTCTTTACAAATATACCTTAGGCTACACACGATAAATATATACCTACCAATCAATTCCAAGTAATTACAAATAACCTCTTACCTAACAACACCGAAGCCATAAGATTAATTAATAACAACAACTTATTAGTCCAATGTTAGCGATTCATCAGTCAGGTTTGTACAAATCCTGCTTGCACATGTTTTGTATGACAAGTGACGGGCAATAACGGCGGCCTGTCAATTATGACCACTAGAGTGTGGCTAAGTAGTTAATGACTATCTGTTTATAATATGAATTAAGAATTTGGTAATGGTTTTAAGGATTATTATGATGAAATATTTATAGACATTGAGTTGTTTGTTTTAAGAATAATAGTGTTTACAACAAGATTTCGAGTGATTCGAAACTGAGTGAGATACAAGTGACAACTTCACAAATGAAAACAGCTACTTAAATATAATACCAAACAGACAAACTAAAGAAAATTACTACTAACAGTATATACAAAAATGTTTGCGAAAAGCTTCTGTTGTGGTTAATAAACCCATGAACGTGATACAACTCAACAAACGAATTCCGAGTTCAATCACCATACGAGGACAAATTCTGCCCTTACATCTTACGCTTTCTCCACAACACACGACAAACAATACATATTCGAAATCAAACTACCTTCATACTTAACAAAGGCAATTTGCAACAACCAATCAGAGAGATTGCACGTATCGAAGTTATTGGCTTTTCCGCAACACAGTACAACGTGGTGGCACAAGTATTCGGCGAAAGCGCTTACAAGGACGTGCGTACGCGCAGGGTGAACTGTGTCATTGACATCTGCACGGAATTTTAATATTGAAACTGCGATTGTAATAGCTTACGGTCGAATTAAGTTATCGAGTTGTTTTTTCGGTTATTTTATCTTCGACTTTATGATAACATCTTGATTTGATGAGATAATTTTAGGAGTTTTATGCAATCGTAATATTCAAATGCATTATTTTTTTGTAATCTGAATCTGATTGCTTTTACAATTTTCTTTTAAATGACATTTCAAAATCTCAGGTGATTGAAATAAATATAATCTGCGAGATTTGAACACATGGTCAGTGTAAGCAACAAAAATTCAGTAACTGTGTCTGATAAAACGCCAACGTTTACGTGGAAACATGATAAAATGAACACATGAATGGCTTATATTGCCAACTACGGTAAATAAGCAGGATGCATAAATCTTCTTCAGAGCTCCCGGTCGTTAGTAGACGCTATAACTGCTGAGGATCTACTACCAAATCATACGCATGATTGAAATTAGCCAAGAGGTTGGTCCATGACAGAGACAGGTGAACAACCTGTGATTGCTTTTTATCGAGATAAAAAATCTATATCTCGTCTTAATGCAAATTGTTTGCAGGACGTCGGCAATGATTAAAGTTTGGTCCGTGATGGACATTCAAATCGTGGTTAAGTTGATGATAGTAACGAAAAAAACTAGGGATGAAAGAAATGTATAACACAAAATTTAAAACAAAAATAACATTATCTAATAAGGCAGACACATGACCTCTTTTCTAGATTTCAGAAAGAAGTTGTACCTATGAACTACACCTGAAATAAGTAAATTATATATTTTAATTTGAAAGAGATTCTACACAACATAGCTAGTTCTAAATTTTAAACAGCGCAGCATATAGGAATACCTATACTACTACTAATAACGATACAAAACTAGGGGTGAAAGAAATGTATAACACAAGACTTTAAGGCTACTATAAAAATATACTGGTCTATGAGGTTGTCCTTTCCAATGCTAGATGATATCTAGTAGTAAAATATACATACACATTCAAGAGAACTTTGCGGTTTTCCTCATAAATTATGAACATAGAGCATTTATCTTTCCATAGACATGTGTTTCCTGAGGCGGCTATAAATTTAACATTAATTTTAGAATTCACAGGTTGCCTATGCCTAGACGAAACGTTGAATGTGATAAGGCTGCCAATTGTATATATTTTTATTTAGATGTACAATAATAATGTATCTTGTATTTGCACTGGTCAAGTGATCAAGTAGGTAAGCATGGCACAAAAGGCAAGAAGTCTATACTCAATAGTGGGCGGAAAAATAAACTATCAATGATGATGGTGGTGGTGGTGACAAATCAAAATACAGAGAAATCAATAATACTTGTAGTAATACATGTGGGCATTTGTCTGATGAAACTTAATTGAGAGATACTTGAATAATTTCTCGATCAAAACGCGTCCAGTGTGATTGAAATATCGGGTGCGAAGCGGATAGCTATCGAAACCGGTATCAGACAGTTTGTCAGACATTGTTTGATGGATGACACGCGTAAATAAAATCAATATTTGCAATGTTTCTGGACTGAATTAAAAGATTACTGTTGTGTATTCCCCTTGTGATCAACCTCGGGATGAACATTGGTAAGACTGAATTCGACACGTGAAAATTGATTCACAGATCAAAGCTAAACGAAGGATTGTGGAGGCTTATAGGTATAATTTAATTTATGTTTGATTTATGAAGCCAGACAAAAAAAGACAAGCGAAGTTAATCTGGACATAATCAACTGCATATTAAGTTATGCTGTATGTATTTAGTACAACACGTTTTCCTCATAAGTACCTACTACAAATTATTTCCATATGGGAAACGACCTACATTAAGGACACTGACTGGATCACACGATCGTGTAATAGAAATGACTGTCGAGGGCTTGTCGCTCTACATAACTGTTCTATACTAAACATTTTCCTTCGTCCTCGTTATCATTCATAATACCTACAGCTTCGGCGTGTAACTCCCTGCCGATGTCTGTTTTCCGATAGCTATAGCAGACGCAGGCAACTTAGCCGTCAAACTAAAATGGAACTGGGCAGGTCATAACTGACGCATGTCGCAACAAAATTGGGCGAGCAAAATACTGACTGCAGTAGATTTCGAAGGAGATTGAATGACGAGTTCGACTCCTACCATGGGCCAGATTTTTCTGTCCTTAAATCCAGTTATAGATGGACAGACAAAAATGAAATAATGGAAGGGAGGCTTTTGCCCTGCAGTGGGGCATAACAGGATCATAATAATAACATAATGATGATATAACTTGGCAGTCCTCGGGTCTAGAGTGGATAGATAATTAATTTGTAGATAAGCGGTAACCATTTTCGACGTCATACGCGTGCAACTAAATCCACTGGCACCCTATTTTCACTCACTGCTGTATCCTACACGCTAATCCCTTTTTAACCGACATCAAAAAAGGAGGTTCTCGATTCGGTTGTTATTTTGCTCAGGTAGCTTTCCTTATATAGTGATAAGGAGGTAGTTAAGTAATGTTTCATTGTTAAACTCCAGCGCATGTGGAATTAGGTATCCTTTCACATTTTAAGGTCCAGTGTTAAATACTTTACTGTTGATGACTGTTTGTAGGTCAGTATTAAGATCGTGAGAACGATCTGGTTACTTGAATGAGTCAACTATATATTTTTTTATATTCCACAAGACTGGTTTTTATTCGAATAAAACTACAATATCAGCGAAATTGAGCACTCAACTCAAAATTTTATATTTTTCCTTATGTTTTAATTGTAATGCGTCATCAACTAGTATCATCATTACACTATTATAATAATATGTTCATTCAATGACAACTAAGGAAGTTTCTATTTATTATTTTATTGTGTTAAATAACAAAATCTTCCGTGCAAAAACTCCCTTTTCAATAGAATTTGTATTTGTCCCGATTACGCGTTTCCGTTGTGAGTCAATCAAAAAATATTAAATTATTGTTTATATGGTATTCCTATTAACAGGAGTAACAGGTTTGTTGTCAAATAAATTAGCGGCTTACTTTAATTGGAAATGATAATTGTGGTTGAGGCTAGAGGTCCTATAATTTAGATTACTGACTATCATCATGTGGAGAATTAGCAAATTCTTCGGTAGAATCAAGGAATTCTAGTTCAGCAAGATCAAGCAGAATTTCATTATCAGCATCACTTCTATCCTCCTATTTGCTCCAACTAGCACTAACACAAACTGCATCCTTAGGCACAAAGTCTAGTCTAGACCTCCTTAGATATAATTTACAATGTTCCGTTGAACCCAGTCTCATATCCATAGTTTCCTGTGCAAGGGGAATAACGACGCTTGCGTAGATATTATGAATGATTCACAACATGGCCGACATTTATCTGCGGTGTAAGTCAACTTCAATATTTACACTTGAATAATTTCAAGTGCCTAGAGTTAATTGGCATGTGATGTGGCTAATTTTCAAAAAGCATATTCTTTAATATTTTTTTGCAAAATTTGGTACATGATATAGTATGTGAGAATATGGTAGAGTTGTAATGTCTTAGAAATGTAACTGTATAATATGTATATATGTATCTAGTTATAAATTAAATGTTTTTTCCAAAAATCCACGTTTTAAAACTACGTCCACATGGACTATACGTTGATAACATACAATTTTAAAAATTAAGTTAAATAGACTAATTAATATCATTCACCATATTTATTAATTTATAAGTCACTGACCTTGTTATGCATGCTTATTAAAATATACTTTAAAAACAAAGTGTAGGTATGTGTATATATTTAGATGTTACTCCGCTGCATATTTTTTGTATATATTTATTTTGTAAATACATAATTATGCATATTAACTTACAAATACACACTAAACTCGTTAGTCATTGGACGTGGGATTATCCATCCAAGCCACTTGCAAATAAAAAAGTGCAGAACACATTTTAATATCGCATTCCATCCTTTGTGAGTGTCATTTAAGCAAACTTGGAAGATAAGCATGAAGAAGTTGCGAATACTAGAAAACACGAAGATGATATTTTTGATAAATTAAAAATAAAAGTTGATTCAATGCTTGTTTCCCTAGCTAAGAAAGAGCATCCAATGGCAAACAAAGTAATAAGACGTCTCATTTCACTTGAAACTTGAACGTAAGTATGTTAACGCAAACAACAAAACCTTCCATGATAAGGTCACCGTGGAATATTTTGGACTTTAGTGAGGTGTCTGTATACTTAGAATAGGTAACAAAGATTACACACACTTTGAAGGTCTTAATATAAGTCTGCGAATATCTGTAAAGTACTAAGTAGTAATATGCAACATCTAATTCTCAGCGTCATCACTCAGCCAATAGGCGTAAACAGTTGGACAAAATCTTACTCAAAATATTTCCACAATAACCGGTGTTGTGCTTCTCACATTCAGTGAATTTCTTTGATCTTCAACAATATCTTAGGCTTCCCCATCATCATTGTGACCACCTTTCATAGACATTTCGCCTTTAATTAACAAGACACAATCATCTATCTCATATAACATACATATGTTACACATGAACTATTGCTATTCGTTATTACTCCACATACTCAAGGTTAATAATATTATCGTGAACCAGCTTTTGCCTGAGGCTTTAGCACGCAGAGTCCTTTCGCTGTGACATCTTATGTAAGGTCTTGTCATGACTCGACAGGAAAATAGTGTAACAGATTAACGCATCATCCTCTGCAATAAACACATTATATGTAGCTTAAATAAAAGTCGATAAAGATGCAAAAGAAACAATAAGTGGAACGGAAAAGAAGATTTTATATATTTGAATGTAGATGAAGAAGTGTTAAGTTTAAAATCAAGCCCAGGTAATTTTATAACACTATTTATGGCTTTGTGACTCGAAATGGAAGTCATAAATACAGAACTAACTGGCACGTTACATTAGAGGAATCTGATAAGAATGATTTCTTTCTAATGTAACATTTTAATTTCAAGCTTTGCATACAATGACTTTCAAGAGAATTTCGGTGCCAAACCTAAATTGTCTGACAAATCATGTGTTATCATTAATCATACATAGCGACTGTCACTTTCAATATTAACAAAATGCTCTAAAAAGGGCACCTGACTTATAAACTTGAGAACAGGTTACAGATCATAATCAATTGTTTACACTGAGTTACTGTGGGTCAAGGCCGCTGGGAGGTCGCTCTGTGTAACATTTCTTAGGTCTAGCGAGAATTTTAAGGGCATCAGATGGAGGGATTTTTATTGTCTTCGATGTAATGAATTTTAATAGCCAATATAATTGAATGAGGTTTTATAGCTACAATAATATCTCTCGTAAAGTAAATGTATGCAATGAAATCGTAAAAGATGTACATTAAAGTGATATTATGAAGAAGTTAATATACATAATCGATAGATAATTTTCTACAATTTGACAGAACATGATATTTTATGTTCGATCAAATAATCAATCTTTTATTTTAGGGAGGTAAAGTTCTAGCGCGATTTGGAAACACCGGATTCACCTTTGCTTTAAAGTCTATTTTGTTGCACAAGGAATGTTTCTACGTCAATGACCATTTCAGTACATGTCCATATTAAAAAGTTGTCTAGCTTTCTTTCTATATCTTTGTCTTAAAACCGTTATGTTACTCTTCTTTTCTGATTGGTCATCGCTAAGATTAGGTGTATTTCATTAGACGACACTAGGCATCTAGTCATTTGAGTTCAGTGTCTTGCAATATTTTTTACTTGTTTTGATTTTAGACGCCAACGCTCATGCTGCGTTTTTAGAGAGATACTAATTATATTAATTTCTATTTATTTCTTAATCGTTAGTCTGTTCTAAATTTTTTTGGACTTGATTGACAAAACCGATAGTTATTTCCTCAGAATTTTTAAGTACTCCAAAAATGTTTAAGTTTGAGCAGGAAATTTTACATCAGTATCATTAAATAAAGACACCATATACACAATTAGAGCAGCAGTTGCTGCTACAGGCGACGTGAGTAATTATAAAGCTAATTTAGCTTGTTTAGATAATTAACTGTTAGCTCTAGTTGCCGAACTAAAATGGCCGTCCTGGTGTCATTTGGTAACTTTTGATAATGTTGATGAAGCGTTTTATTTAGTGGTCTACGCATTATTGTAGTGAGAATGTTTTTGTTATTTTTTTTTAAGACCTCTTCAATTTAGGAAGCCTATCAAGTAATATCTGCATCCACTTTTGGGTCTAAATCATATGATGCAATGGTAAAATATTTGAAATGCTTTCGAAGATCTGTGCACCTGCACAATATTGTAATTACAAGCGCTTAGCAGTGAACCGGCACATTTAATTATAATGTCTCAGTTAAACAATGACTGACTTGTCGAAGTAATTACACTAATTAGAGAGTTAACACCAAGTTAAACGGCAAAACGCTGGCAGTTTAAAAGATATTAGCGTATGCATACAGACCCGATGATATGCTTGTGTCATTGACTGATTGGAAAGTCACAAATGTTATTTGCAACACTCAAACGGGTATAAAGATAATTTGGCATACATACTTTGTAGTCAGTATTGTGTCGAACGTGAAAAATTACTTCTGATAACGCAACGGAAATTACTAGTATTTTCTTACTCTCTAAGCGGAGAAGTTTTAGTAGCGGAAAGTGATATAATTTAATAGGTGCCAGCAAAAACAGTTCAGATTATACGCATAAGGACTGACGCACATAAGAACAGTATAATAGCAAAGGAAACTAAAGATGCTGAATGAATGAAGCCGGCATTCATATCGTTTATTGTGCGAATATTACTAGCTGTTGAAATAATTTTCTTCTAGCATGCAAATACAGTTTTGATTACCAATAAAATTTAATAAGATATGATAGTAATGACACCCAACTGTGTAAATATCAATTTGACTGAACATATTTTGTCCTTAGCAATATCCAGAATTATCTTCATCAGAGGAAGCTGAAACATTTCATAGGTTGTTTACTATTTGTATTTAATTCAGTTTGACGCTGCGACGAATTTGTTTCTATACACACTTGTGTTTATATATTAAATTCAAGAGTTTATTTATAATCTTCATTACTGTTATAGTTTTCTCTTCCGGGCTTTGAAATGTAAGCAGAACCGTGTGTTGTATTATTTGCATCGTTAGGATCACATGTTGGTAGGTAATAATTATAGTGTACCTATGTATATGATGTCGGACTGTTGTAATAACTGGTTCCTATTTGTGTAGGTCGTGATTATGACCTTATCTCTTCTTAGAAGGATTCGGCTCGTTTTTAATCCCCGACCACAACAGAGGGTTGCTATAAGGTTGATGTCAGTATCTGTGTGCCTGTGTGTTTATCTGTGGCTTCGTAGCTTCTAAGCAGGTGAATCCATTTTGATCTAGTTGTTCTCTTAAAGTCAATCAGATTAGTGCTTTCTTCATGAAAAGTTGAAAGATTTTAATGAATACTTTATCTTATTATTTAGTTTACCAAAATGTTTGCATATCTTTTAGTTCCTTAGTCCATTGTGTTTATTTTTGGACATCACATAAGGTTTTGATTAGGTCATAATTATCTTAGTTATAATCTTGGTAGACTAATATATGACAATAGGCTATACATATTTGTAGTGCCAATTTTAAAACATAATCGTCTTCATAGACCATCATTGTAATGATCTTGAAAGACGCTGAAGATGTTTACTAGCAGTTAATGATGAATGACAACTGCCTCTTGCAGTAGTAAGTAGTTGTTATTGTTCCTTTGATTGCTTTTACGATCGCAGATAAATTTGATCTAGCCGTGAATTGCAAATCAAAATCATTCAAGGTAATGTTTGTTATGGCTACTTCAATAAACAGCCGTGTCTAAGTCTGCACGAATCGCAAAAAGCGTCAATTGCAATCAGAGAAAAAACTAACTGAACCAAGGTTGCTAATTCTTTAAGATTAATTCTGTTTAATGAAAAAGTCCCTGTCCTTTGTGACAGACCTTAAACTGAATTACCACTTCAGCTAATAACTGTTACACCATGTTTTCATTCAACCCTGTTTATTTTCCATTGATTATTGATACAACACTATCAGTAGTTGCTCAATTGTATTATCTAAACCTACAACGTGTGTGTTGTTGTATTGTCACTCTTAAAGTGAAGACATAAGAGCCAGTCGCTTGAAAACATCGGTCAATTTAATAGCAGCTCTCATTGACAACTTGAAGCTATTAAAGCAGGCGTAGATGAATTGATTACAACCATATACGATGATTATGATCATTACCGTTTGATGTTACAAGAAAATTCGTAAGGACTTGATAATCCTAATTCCTCAAGTCGTAAATAAACAAAGCGACTCGAATTTTGTACCGTATAACGAAATCCTTAGGTGCAATCCAAAGGTGTCACTAGCTCCAGGACACTTGTTCACAAACACAGTCCACACCAATTGTTTGTAATTGGTGACCACTGATTATTTACTCACAAAAACACGTGGCGGTACAATTTAGCGCGGCACAGCGCGTGTGTTCGCGGCGGCGGCCACAGTGACACTGACAGCGTTTTACGCTATGGTCGTGGATCAGAGTCGGCGCCCGCGCATTATTATCACTGTAATCAGGTATGTAGCAGGTAAATTGCCTCTGAAAATATATATAGATGTGTGATGCAATCGCCATGCCTGTTCTTTACCATCCTTCTGGGAACATGATGTACTGTTCGATTTGCTTTTGTTTATACTCGTTTTGAGGTGGAAGCCAAAACAGATGCCAAAAGTGATCGTGCGCTGAATGGAATGAAATGGAAAGTTGAAGTACTAAGGAGTGATGAAGCTGTCGGTTTATTGCAGAAGCAAATGCATGAGATGAGATGCCTCATTATAAAAGCTGAAATGTTAACAATAAGAGGTTTTATTTAAATGACAATAAAAACGTATTGATGTTTCAATTGTTTTATTTTTATGGCCAGTTTTATGAATGCATATTAACAAGTCTTTCGTGAATAATTGCGTTAATGGGATTGCAATGATACCTATCAAGAAAACCACTTCATCTTTTACCAATGTTTTATTATAAGATAAATTTATATCCTTTTAGGTGTGTTTAGGCATGTCTATCTTCCGTAGGCTACCTCTTGACGTCAGACAAGGACACTGGCGCCTACGTCACAAACATCGGGTTATCGGGATTTTGTGTTTCCCCTGCAGCAAATGTGCCATGATTACTTTTATTTATAGCATTTGTATTTTAATCACGTCTGTCGTCTCGTCTGGCGCTTTGTTTGGTACGTTTAGTGTTTGAATTTTATTGCACAAACTTGGCATCATAAGAATTCGCATCACTTAAGTTTCTTTACGGTTTTTTAGGTCCTGCTCAAGCTTTATTTGCATAAAGTCTGAACTATGTTTCAAGAGATTTCGACAAATTCGCATATCAAAGAAAACTGATCATTTACCAAAAAATATTTTTCTGTAAAGAACATAAATTATATTGTCGTAAAAGAAGTAGTAATAAAAAGTAAATAACACATCATAGTAGTCCCACGACGCGAAGACCTTACGAACCCAAAACGATCAAGCGCTCAAACATCCATTATCTCAATTGTTTCAATACGCTGCGCGTGCGAGGCTGTCCTCGCGTGTCGCTAGTCGATCATTAGGGCGAGTACACAACTGGCCGATTCATAAGTTCATGAGTATTAAGTACCTCTACTAAACAATAAGTTAATGAATTGGAATCGTTTAACAAACAACATTGCAGTGGGCACATAGTACTTGCAGGAATGTATGTTCTGAAGGAGCGATCGGAAGACGCAGCGTGGAGTCTCTTCCGCGTCTCTTCCAAGGTGAGTTCATGACCTAGTCAAGGCGACGGAAATCGACTGGCTGTGCGACGCACAGGATAGGTCGATGGCGTAACTGTTAGCCTATATCCAGTAGTGAACGCCTTTTGGCTGTAATTATTGAATTAGGTCAAGCTACACTTGCAGAAGTCAGTACCATCTTTACAATATGGGCAAAACAAACTGTCTCAGCTTAGAGAATAAGAAAAGAAAACAATAAAGAGCACGCTAGTATTGTATGCTGCTCATAAGTTGAATCAAAATGGCGATCGTTGCTATGGATATGCCCAACCCCCCCGCACAACTGCAATTCGATGAAGACCCGAAAATCTGTTACTGCGCATTGAAGGTCATAACCCAACTTACGTGCCGCGAATAATACCACAGTTAGTTCGAAAACCTGACCTACAATAATATACGTTAGGTAGACGAGACAGACGAATAAGCCAAGAATTCGAAAGAGTACAACTTCCATTATCTCAATAAAAGTCAATTGTTTTAGTACACTGCGCAGGCTCTTGCGCACGGCAACAGTTGAGTCCTCGCGTGACGAGTGTGGCGACCATTGCTCATCAGGGCTCTCACACTTGCACGATTAAATCGTTTAGATGGGATTCTACTAACTGTTTACTCGTTACGCGCACGTGTTTAATTTGTATCGATGAAGAATGAAAAAAATTTAACCTCGGACAAGATTGAAATTTTTGCAGCACCGAAGATGATGACATGATGTTTGGAATCTTACTTAAAGAACGAGCTCAAATTGTCAAATACCGAGAAAAATGGATAGAAAGAACTAGTTTTCGTTAATTAGCTGTGGGACAATATATTATACATTAAAAAGACTTCTTCTTTGGTGAAGGCACGGAATAAGTAATCGCGCAAGGTGCAGTTTAGATTAGATTAGGATAATGGTTTCCTAGAATATAATTTTTGGGCATCTGTGTAGGAGACTGCATTCAATAACTCCTTGGCGAAGGTTGGTGCAAGGTCATTGTTGATACACGTTAAATTATTTTAAAATTATCTTAGGTATCTTATCAACCACGTTTTCCCCGACTGATTCATATAACTTTCGATCAGCAGGTTTATTCCGGTACAAGAAATAAAACAGTAAAAAAACATCCAATTCAAACGTAAAGATATATTAATTCGTATATTACAGCACTGATATTCTGTGTGTTCGACTTCGGGTGACATCATCGAAATACGATCGAGTCTTGTAACAATATACCGTTAATGTTACGTTGTCACTTTTAAGGCTCCTAAGTGCGTGATACTGGGATATATTGGGTCACCTTTTAATTAAGAATATGGCTAACGATCCGCCATATTCAGATTTTCAAGGAACTTCTCATTTTACTAGGATAATCTCTGGTTGTCTGTGATGTGATTCCTGATGGCTACAACCTGGGAATCTTTAAATCAAAGATAATTATAGGCTAGGTTACTTCTAGGTCAGCGCACTCCATTGTCGACCGCATCGTCGATTTCCATCAGGTGAGATAGTGCTCAAGCGTAAACCTATCTTATCCTACAAAAAAAGCGGGATTGTTTGATAGTGTTACCAACGGCATAGCCATGGAATGGACATGGCAACAACACCTCCCGCTGTAGTTAGAGTGAAAGGAGTCATTTTTAATGATTTCCTACCAACAAAAGAATGAAAAGCTACGACAACGTTGGTAACTTTCATTGACAAAACTGAAGACACAATACATACTACCAGCAAAATTGGCTATATACCAACTGATAAAACTTTTGTAATACCAGCATGTTCTATAGAACCCAAACAATACTGCTCATGAGTAGAATTATACAAAAGGAGAAACTGACTAACATATAAACACACTGCCGAACCGTGCGTAAGAAAGTGAAATTTATCACAAAGCTTCTTTTTATGATGTAGGCGTGCACTAAAAAGGGAATTTTGGCAATTCAATTTTAAAGGAGTAAAAAGGAGGATTTTACATCCAACAGGAAGGGAGGCAAAATCATATTTCTAGAGCCAAAATTAGTTTATTCGAATTGAAGCTTGCCTAGAATGGTGTCCTAAGTAAACTATAAAATCATTTTTCAAAACTAACCCCGTAATAATATTTAGGAATGTTAAAGATAGAAGGCTCTTGTTCGTGGACTTAAGAAACTTACAATTGAACACAAACAGGTCAAAATTCAATTAAATACAAAGCTTGTTCACATAATAATATGTAACATACTCTTCCAAAGTCCCGGGATGACTCACAAAGCAATGCGATAAAGCTATAAAACATGAACTTTAGTCGCGTACGCATAAAATATCAATTGGAGTTCCTCGTACAGTAATGGAAGTTAAACTTTTTACAACAAGAATTCCATGGTGGATGGTCGACGTTGTTTTGTGTTACCGACCTGAGAAATTCTCAGAAAGTGCAGATGAAATAAAAGCAAGTCATCAGTTTAAGGATAAGGGATAACTTTTTGCACATGTAGGAGGATATTTTTAAGGTCAAGGAAGATAGAAAAGAACAAAATGCGATAAGCAATAAGAACATCATCATCTGCCTAGCCTTTTCCCAACTATATTGGGGTCAGCTTCCAGTCAAGCCAGATTTAGCTGAATACCAGTATTTTACGAGGAGCGGCTGCCTACCAGACCTCTTTTTTGTGACTGACCGACCTTGACAAATCGAAAATAGCTGCAAATTAAAAAAATCTTTCATTTCGCGTTCATAAATGTCTAGATAGGTTCTTACGTCATGTCTACACGTGGCAACACATTCTGTCTAAACCGCAAATTCGTATGTACTTCTGCGATTATACTCATATCACTATGCTATTGGTCTGAGTGCTTAAAAGCAAGGCTAAGTACCTTGTGACTTGAAGAATGAAGGCACGATTGCAAAATCTGCTGATCTACGAAACCAATAACCTAACTATCACATATCGGAGATTGAAAAACAAATGAAACAACAGAAAACATGATAATTTTTGTATTGTATCATTTGTTTTACAATCTCCAGTATGCCAAAACTGGAGATTGATAGGTTATTGGTTTCGGCCGTTAATATCCAATCGATCTTAATTGACGGAATTATACGCAAAGTTCCTTATCAATTGGACCTCATTTTATATAGAATATCAATCACTAATATTTTTTTCGCAGCAGACAAATTTGGTGAAGAATAACAATAAAGAAAGTTATATGGAAGAGGTAGCACATTGGATAATGCTTTTACTGTCTAAAACTCATCCATAGAAAGGAACAGTGCGCCACTTTATTTAAGCTCTTAACTATTTTGAAATAACAAAAACGGAACCAATAAAAGCAACACCTGTAAGTGAATATGACGTGCTATCATCTTATAGAAATCTACTGATCTTCTTAACCCACATCTTAAAGCCAAAGGTAAAAAAAATATCTATCCTTACGCGATACAAACCCTATCTGACGTTATTGTTATTGTAACTATTACACATCAACATTCAATGACATTTCTAAACTATAATAAAACCCTTAACAATAGACTATCAGTGATAAAGCCCTGATAGGTTAGATCTTGTCTAATCTGAGATATGGATGACAGTTGAGTAGTAGACGTTTCCTAATCCATTGATAATAATGTGATGAACTCAATATTATGGGTATTAGCTTCAACGTCATTTTCTAGTTCTTATGCCAATTTAGATCAATTTATTAGGAATGACTGATTGATTTATCAGGAATGATTTTTTTAAATTAGGAATGACATATCTTATTCGTCAATGCTTCCCTATATATTAATCTTCATCCCAGTATTTCAGAATCTGCTGTTCTTCAAGATATAGGATTGATTCTTTTTATATGTGAAATAGCCACTCTCATTTTTAGAGTTTCATCATATGATCACATCACATTACTAATAGGTTAATGCTTTTGTGCTTTATTAATTAGTTAGTTACTTTTTGGTCCAGTCCGTCCACCAATGATTTAGTAGCTTAGTAGTTTTCGCTTCTTCTAGTTTTTGACATGCTTAATCAAAATACGTTTATTTAAGGTATGATATACGAGTTTCATAAGGAATAAATTACAAAATTTATTAATACTTGGTTATAAGACTTGGGGATATAACAAACTATAAAGATACTCTGTCT
Source organism: Mythimna separata (assembly GCA_030763345.1). Lineage (NCBI taxonomy): Eukaryota > Metazoa > Arthropoda > Insecta > Lepidoptera > Noctuidae > Mythimna > Mythimna separata. Next base: position 14,434,477 of record CM061192.1, read on the forward strand.
GAGGGACGCAACTTCCTGAACTATAAATTGAAAATGAAAAATCTGGCTACCAGTTTATACAACTACACATTTTTAATAATGTCAATGATTTTGGCAAAGATTTCACGCGTTACGTCAGTCATTACACTTTTCAAGACGCTGTTGGTGACGCTTCCAGTTTCAAGATGCATCTCGTAATATGTGTTACGTATGGGTGGAGGGGCTTTCAAGGTTACTCCAGGTTTTGGCACCAATTGTGCAAATTGTATACTCGTGTAAATAAAAAGTCGTTTTGTTATGCTTTTAAAAATGGTTCCATTTTTCTGCGTGGAATGCTTGACAGATAGTAATTTTGCTTGACTCATCTGCTTTTTTTAAAGTATTAAAATTAAATCCCTTAACTATCATAAGGTTTCCTTGATAGAGTAATACATATTATCATGATAAAATATTTTTATTTGGATGTGCCTTTATATTTATTTCAATGTTTACCAAACATTCGGTATTCACATTTTCGATTAAATCTAATTTATCAAGATTCTTTTCGCGGTTTTGTTGATTCTCATTCAATCCTATTTTTTACGTTTCTTCATTTGATTCAATTTAGCTTTTATGATGGAAAATTAATTAACATCAATCAAATATTTAAGTAATAAAAATATTTAGGAGTATCACAAAAACTGTGACATTGAAAGTTTAGTTATGTATTAAACGATGACCATTCAAGGTTGGTTTACCTGTAACACCTAACTTCATCAACGAATATCTAAATCGGTACAAAAACACACACATGCCGAATTCTCATGGTGCGCCTGCGCGTATAATATAGCTCCGTCCAAAACAAACAATTACGCAGACTTGCGCATCATAACAAAAAGCTAACGACCGCACAGACAGTCCAATAACACTACACAATACCACTGAAACTTCAACCTTAACTGCACTCACTTACATCACTTTTTTGTTTGCTTTATAAGAGTTAAAAGCGCCACTCATGCGCGCTAAAACCATAGAACGCGCGAAAATTTATGTCACTATCCGCCATTTTGTTTTCAAACCGCTCGTTTCAGATTTATAGCGTATTTTATTCATATTTAACTGTGGTTTATTAGCGATTGTGGAGACGGTCGGCGTCGCGCGCGCTTACTAGCGGTCTGGACCAAAATAGAAAAACTAATTGGCCAGACGGCCAGACGGTTAGGGTTGAAGCTAAAATTATGTATTAGATCCGCGAAGATTCACATCTCAACGCACTCGTCCAAGGTAGCTGCGAGCGAAAGCCCTAAAAATAAAAGTTACGTTAGCTTTGTGTTTACCTTCTTCCAGGCCTGTCTGAGTTTCTGTCTCATGGGGAACTTGTAACTCACTTTTGCAGACAGAGTGTTTTTAAGATACAGTGCACGTTTAGCTGATTTGTTTTGAATTGTCAGTAGAAACAGTAGACATTACACACAGTGGACAATGTTGTAGTAGAGACAGTAGTCTATACGAGAATGACCATGATATGTGTGTTTCCACTCTTGACGATACATTACATTCTGCTAATTCATGACTAGGAATGTACAGTTGTAGATTAGACGCAAAACATGTCATTTTTTCATCAAAAGCTTAATAAAATGCCATATACAGTTAACAAAGTTCATTTTGCAAGTTCTAATTAATCATAATTATCAAACGAGATTCATAATACAGCATAATCAGTCTTATAATGTTCCCACATCGTCAGGCCTCCTCTCGCGGAGAATAAATGAGCTGTAGTCAACCACGCAGGCCCAGCGAGGATTGCTAGATGCCGCATATCTTCGAAGTTTTGGTTCTAGGACATACCGGATTCCCCACGATATTTTCTCTCACCGTTTTGAGAACAGTGGTGATAAAATAAATTAGATAAACTAGACCGCCTGTCTGGGTTTTGAACCCGCGACCTATGTCGCGGAACATTACCACTAGGTCACCACTAATCTCAAACAAAAACCATACACAATAAAATAACAAACAATTGTTATTACTTAGCTACGAGTTCAACAGAGTGCAAATCATATAATATGTAATCGTATGAAGACTATATAATATATAATATTATACTATTACCTATTCTATTGTTTTCAATGGGTGGAACCGCTTATGCATTGATACACGTGGTGTTTTAATGGGTGGAACCCCTTCTACAATGATGCAAGTGGATCCCTATAGTATATTTTGTTCTTGACGTTGTTGTCGTGAAGGAGCCCAAACACTCTTTTAATTTTGAGTGCGGGAAATCTCCAAATACGTTCTCCCACTCTGGATAAAACGAAAGGGAGTGTCACTGAAACCCACCTGTGCCCCTACAGTTATCCCTCGTATCCCGCGGTGACTTTTTCGAATAATTCCGCAGCTTAGTACCCTAACCCTAACCTAATTATTTCTAAATTTTTGCATATCTTGATAAAAATCTGTTAATAGAATTTTTCCAAGCTTCTATATTAAGGCTTTTCCACATAACGGAACAGAATTCCCATGTGAATTCAAAATACTAAAAAATCCACAATTCTCATTCAGCCTGTCAGTCATTATCCACTTTGTATACAAAGCCTTTCGTGTAGCATCACGTGTTGCGTGGCTCTCATCATGATACCAATTACCAATCGTTAATATCTCTGCACGTGGGAGCTTGTAGTACTATCGAGTGACTCCTAGTGTTTGTCACTTTATCTTTATGTGACTCTTAAAGAGATGTCTTAAATGATAACGATTTAGTAGCATCGTGTATAATGATACACGATGCTACTAAATTAGTAACATTCTACAGTAATGCGTCTGATATCATCATTTTTCTGGTCTTACTGTAATTATATTTGAGATTGGTGCAGCTTGTCTTTTGCTTCTAATACATTTTTTTTATTAGTCAACATAATAGACACCTCTTTTCTAGCTCAATAATTTTTAAACAAGATTTTACGCATACAAAATTTGCTTAGTTCTTTCTCAAATATTTAGAGGCTTGCACTCTAACCGGATGAAGCGACTGCGCGAAAATTCATCTTCAGCTAAACTATTAACATCACGTTTTTCCAGGCAAAATAAACCTTGGTAACCCACCCAATAACCGCAAGAATGAAGAAATGACAGGTTCTTGGCTCGTTGCCAACCAAACAACATCCTTCAGACGATCTTAATTCAGAAAGATTAATAGTGCATCAACATTGAATGCAAATATTTTGGCTTTTTATCGCTTTTAATCTGAAACTTGAGGTAAACTGTGAATTGTCAACCTCGGTTCTCTTAAGTGGTTGATCAATGTTCTATGTAGAATTTAATCCTACTTAAGGAGCTATAAGGACGAGGTAGAAGGAAGGAAGGGCCCTTGTTGCGTCATATGATTCATTTTCCGTTTACCTGTATACTTTTCCCTATACGAAACCATACCTGCGGTCATTACCCAAGTTGTGATATTTCTTGTTGACTCGCCGCTAAAGGTTTTCCCTGATTTGTAAACTTTCTTTCCTGCTTCTTTTCCAAGTCTCCTTCTTACCTGCAATTATAAATAAGATGGATTGAATATAACTAAAGAAGAAACAAAATTGAACCAGGAGCATAACTTTGGAACAAATGAAGTTGTAAGTTATTGCACTTATAGGCAAAAATTGTATCACGTTGTTTTTTTTTTTAATTGTTATAAACTAGTCCTTGACTGCGATCCCACCTAATGGTAAGCAGTGATGCAATCGTTGATGGTGAGGCGCACTAGCCTATTTATGTTTAGGTTAACAATGACGATGCGGAATATTTTCAGAAGAATTTCATGACTAGTATCGAAAAAATAGGCTATTGATTGATGATATTAAACCTAACTGTTAAAATCATCTATTCCAAGAAAATATTCCGGTTCCAAAGAACAAAGACAAATTAATGAATCAGTTCGTGGAATTACCAACTGATGCGTGTACTAAAAGCTGACGCGTATACGCATTCATACGAGTATATACCTACAAACAATTGTACTGGCGTCGTCTTGACGGGAGAGCGTAACTATTATAGGTAGAAAATAAGCTTTCCAAATCGTTTTCAATCAACTATATAATAGTTTCTATTACTTTCTTTAGTGTCCAACTTTCTGGAATATATACCCTTCTATATACCATAAAAAGCTAAACCATAATTATCAAGTAGTAAAAATTGTGAAGCATGATCTTCTGTTTATGTGTGTCTTAAGTTATATCTTTTATACACGTAGTACCTCTTATTTTGACGCAGCTAATTTTATTTATTTATTTTTTAGATCAGAATTTCAGCCATTTATTCTCTTTTCTGCTTTAACATCAGACCCTGATCACTATGTATTCCTGGTATCATCATCATCTGCCTAGCCTTTTCCCTACTATATTGGGGTCGGCTTCCAGTCAAGCCAGATTTAGCTGAATACCAGTATTTTACGTGAAGCGGCTGCCTACCAGACCTCCACAACCCATTAACTGGGGTAACACGGTACTTCATGGCAAGACGAGTCAGATTTACTGGCTTCTGACTATCCGTAACGACTGCCAAAGATCTACAAATGACAGCCGGGACCTACGGCTTAACGTGCTTTCCGAGACACGGAGGAAACTCGTTATGTTAAGATGGTCACCCATCCACAGACCAACCTAGGCAAGTGTTGCTTAACCTTGAAGATCGACCTGTGCGGCTGTTATTATCTAGCAACGAGCTCCTCTATGTATTCCTGGTATATTGAGACAATTTCATTCATTAGCCCAAACACCATACCACTGGTGTTGTTAGTAAAGAGTTGCAAACCTGGAGATTCCAGGGTATGCAGCATCAAGTCAAGGTTTAATCTATCTGTATCTTTGGGCTCATTTTGAGTCCAAATACGATTTATCTGCTATAAGTGAGGAGTTGAGCTTTCCGTAGATTTTAGGACATGCTACATCTTTTCATCGAGTTGGAAAATAACTGAAGATTTTCAAACGGCTAAGCATTACTATGGTTTGAGCTCCACTGTGAGCTCCACCCACGATGACTAATGACAAAACAACATTAAAGAACTCCGCAATCCAAGTCCAGACGATACTAAAACCACTATCTACGCAGAATCATTACTCCACGGAGCTATATCTGCAAATTTCTCCCAGATGTTTCTAACATTGGACGTACGCATGCGCTGGCGCGGTCGGTGCGTAGACGCAGTAAAATTAGCTTGCACTCGCACTTGTGACGTGGGGACGCGTCAGAAAGGACTGACGTCATGAATGTTCTACTTTGCACTGGCTAATTAATTAGTGACTGTTGTACTAGTGATTAAATAGTCTTTTGTTACTGTAGGTGAAGTGTATTCACCTGTAGTTAGCACAATTTGAATAGTTGTAAGAGAAAGGAATTCCAAATTGACTGCTAGTCTTATTACCAATCTTGGTAAGGAATTGCTTTTAAAATAGGGTTTTGTAAATATGGGTGAAGTTAGATCATTTGTAAAGAATCCCGATCGCTTTGAAAGAAGACAGGTCAATGATGAATAGCCACAGAAAATGACAGACGAAGGAGAGAAACAACTCAAAGTGGTAAAACACATTAAAAACATGGAAAGCATTGAAATGCCACTCTATTTGTATGTGGTTCATCTCATACAAGAATTTATAAGTAATAGGTAAACTTATCGTGTTGTAGAAATTCTTATTGAAATACCTAGTTTTACTGCACCTACAAAATTCGTTTGGAGAAATTGTGTAAGGGTGTACTCCTTCGGGCATACATCTTTTTGAACATGGCGAAGAACATTTGTGTCATCATCATCATGACCAAGTCATGTCAGCCGAAAGAAGTGTTGGGCATTGGCCTCCCGCAAAATTCTGTCCACCATGTGGAAGGCGATCTAACGCTGTATCTTTTGATACCACTGCCACCCGAGAACCTATCGGCCCCATCAACCATCTGTTCTGCAAGCAATGTGCCTTCTGCCCTTAAGCAAAGCGATTCTTAGGGCAATGTCGGTAACCTTGGATCTCCTGCCTTCTGCTATGTTAATATAGTTAGGTCTAACACCACAGCTCCAAGCAGAACCAACCATTACGCCACTACTCGTGTATTCGGTGACGTTTACAGAACACTAACGAAAATAGAAGCGACACATAATTTTAGAAGTGAGGTTAAACTTTGATGTTATGACTGGCGGTGTCATAAAACATTTCTTTGTTTGGCTGCTGGTGATGCTGTGACTGGAGCACATGCGTAGACGAACGAATTTATGAATGCAACACGTCATAGGAGATGGAGATAGATGGAGGAGTGCAAAGGGGTATAATTAGATGTTCCAGCGTATAGTAAAGGATATGTCTTGTATTTTATCTTCTATTTGCCGGGAATGGATATGTTTTATTTATATGAGTATGCTGCTTTCTAATCAGTCGTTCATCAGAGATCGGAATAGGCCGAGTATATTCTTAAAGTTCTCCTTTAAAGTCCGACAATCATAAACATGACGATTGATTCCCAGGACTTAAGAATTCGAATTAAATTATTATATTGAAGAATCTTGCTTCAACACCCATACAAACACTCACAAACTTTCGCTTTTATAATATTAGTATGATTATTTTGTTAACGTGTCAGACTAAGTGAAATACATGTTTTTTTATACTTCTCCTATTCTTTACACCTTTCTCAAATATAATCTACGTGTCTTACCAGTTTTCTTTACCCAAATGACGCACTGCAAACCAGCACATTTCTACCGTAGTTCTATGAATCATACTGGCGTAAGGATCAATATTTTTTTTTTTTTTTTTAATTGTGTAAGCTAGTGCTTGACTGCGATCCCACCTGATGGTAAGCAGTGATGCAATCTTATTTATCTTATATTTTTATAGTGTTTACATTATAATCGGCCTAGTGGTATTGAGATAAGACAAGGCAAGAGTAAACACGAGTAATTTCGGTGAACACTCATTTACAACCGGAATCAAATCAGCCGCAGTAATTACATCATCATAACAATCGATATTTGCTTTAGAAATCGCATATTTTATTACAATAGTGTGTTTAAAGTCTAGCACGATCTTACACAGAATTTAAAGAATTATTGGTCCTTGTGGTTTAATAAGAACGTTTAGAAGAAAACGGAGTACATATTTCATAAGAACATTTGCTCTATTTATTAAATGCTGAAATAATATAAAGTTTACTTTATGACAATACATTATTTTCAACATAATTATCACAGAACAGTTGAAATAATTATCCCATAACAATACTTTATGACAATAATTTGTCATTTATTTATTTATGTTTTCATGTGTCTGTGTACATATAAAAACGAAAATAACAAAATATACAGCAATGATGGGGTCTATTCTCATGGGGTTTTCTTACGGCCGAAATTAATAATCAATCTATCACATATCGGAGATTGAAAAACAAATGATACCATACAAAAATTTAAATGTTTTCTGTTGTTTCATTTGTTTTTCAATCTCCGATATGTGATAGATAGGTTATTGGTTTCGGGCGTTAGAGCCATTCTAAACTAATCGATGTCGTCTCACAAATCTGAATGTGCGTCAAATATATACATGTTTACAATAAAATTTATAGATATTGTTTCTAGTAATCCATTATCTACCCGATTTCGTTACTGGATCATATGGATCAAGTTATCAAAATCGGCTTAGTTTACTATCAATCTGACTGAACAACTAAACTCCAATCTTGAGCCTACTAATCCATCACTGAGGATCACGTTTTTCCCTTGGACGAATTTACTAGACATAAAGTTATGTAGTTTCCGCCTCCTTGGTAAATAGGCGTTTAAATATGTATATTCCTCTTTCATCTGTTTCGTGATATTGTATATTATGTGCATAGGCACATCATTTTTCCCTCACTTGCTTGTAACTTTAAAAATTATTTTGTCCGATTTCTGAGACTTGGTTATAAAACTTAAGCTAAAATTGGCGATAGGACATTCAAAGTCCCATGATTTGTTAAGTAGTGTAATGAGATTATATGAGAATTTCACAAAGTGAACCGATAAGGTTATCGGTTAACCTGAGACCCTACCACCTAAACTGAACCGTTAAAGGAATTGAGCTATGTAGGATGTATAGCTCTATCCTTCTTTCGCACTTGCATGCCTGACGTATTAATTAACACGTTATGGTAAAGCTCCTGATCGCGACCCTTGGGGAGTTTATATCCACTTGTCCAGCAATAGAAGTCTTTTAGCTGAAATGATAATAATGATGGCAGTAGAACTGGTAGATCACTAGGCTAACCTATTTCAGTAGATTGTATATAAGACCAAAACTCAAAACTGGTGTTGACCTAAATGACCGGCATACTGAAGCACTGCCGTATCTACGGTCTACACTAATGACTTTTTAAACTCAAAGGTAAACAGTTTTAATGAATCATATTCACGAGTTTAGTGTACATATTTATAAAATATCACGGTTCCACTGTATGTACACTGTGTACATAATATTTGTAGACGTCACTTAAAAAATAAATTCGTAGAATTTGTGTGTTTGGACTGCGATAGGTACACAGATCCGCGTCTCGAGTTCTTCATAAGATGTCTCTATTATGAGACAAGTAAATGATTCTCGTATAAATATGGACTTCAATCTTATTGTGTGTGACCTAGATACGACATTTTCTACTATTCAAAAATCCTCCACGGTTTTTAGCTGTGCATTTGCTACAGTCACTGGTATTTTTGAGTTCGCTACGGCAACCCACGTAAGTAGATATAATAATCCATCATTGACTGAATGCGGAAACCAAATACTAAGACAAAATGGTTGTAAAATCCAATACAATTGTTTTTGTCATCTAACGTTTCGTCCCCGTCGACCACACAGTATTTTCATGAACTTTAGGGATTTGAGTTTCTAAAGGAGCTTTGCTCTAATGATTCAAAGAAAAATCAACGCATCTGAGATATGGTGCAAAATAGCAAAAACTCACTTATAGTTTTACCACAGCCGGGACTCAGACTTGTTTTCTAGGAGATAGAATTGACCGTAATCCGCCACGCGGGGTTGCTGGATGTCACAAGGATTTTTTGGTTCCAGGATCAGTTTCCTCACGATATTTTCCTTCAACGTTTTGAAAGTAACGCACCTGGCTAGGTTTGAACTCGCGACCTACAACCAAGTAGTAGGATCTCATTTATTTTATTGTACACTAGCTTCAGCCCGCAGCTTCGCCCGCGTACATAAAATATATTTCTAATTATTCATTTCTTTTTTTTTTATGCTCCTGCCACCTTCTCTCTTCACCACCCTAGGTTGACTGGTAGAGAATGCCTACGGCATTAAGTCCGCCTGTGTACCTTAATTGTTGCATGAAGATCAAATAAATAAATAAATAAATATAGCCAGCTTTCTATTGGTGAAAAAATTTTAGCAATCGGACCAGTACTTCCACATATTACCATTTATCTTTACCTCTTTATTATATTAGTGTAGAAATAGTCCTTCATCAAACAAACTGACGCACATCTAACAACTCATCAATATATTCCCACGAATAGTCCAAGGATTCCAGACAACGATGAACCGCGGTGATCACGATTAGTGAAACATTCCTCACGATTATTAATACTGGTTCGAGGCGGTTGCAACCGACGCCATCTTTGTGGTTTTTAACTTTATTGAACGGTTAGGAGTTCATCTTTGTCATGTGTTGGTTAAGTGTTCAGCGACATTTTTTAAGGATTTAATATAGCCTTCAGAGTTCAGTATGTGGCGATATAGAAAAATATGTATGGTTACTCTAATCTGGGCCGCTTGTTGCGCTGCTTCTTCCAATCTCAGCCAGCTCATTATTTAGGGGAATGTTTGGAGTGATAATGTGTTGATTTTTTCCTGTAGTTTAACTACTAACAGAAATATCTTTTTTAGATCTGCTCCGTGACTACTTAAGGGGAATGCAAGGGCAGGTTAATTCAAATTTTCTTAAGTTTTTTGCATTTTGTGTCTATGTCAAGTTCTATATTCAATAGCATATAATTTACAAATACGTTTAACGAATGCTTTTTTGTTGCAGTAGGATATAGTTAAGGAGCTCTGCATGGATCGGGAGGGCTATATCAGGTTTTTACTGACTAAAATTCTATTCCTTCAATTGTCCTTTACATACTAGGGCCGCGATAACTCTTTACCGCAGCCCTAGACTATCCAGTGCCTGGTGTAATTTCCTACGAAGATATTTTTTTAACTTCCACATGACTTTTACACTTCGTACCTAAACGAGTTAAGCTTAATGATGTGCATCGGAGCCTTCTGCAAAAGACAGTAAAAGATAAACTAGTATTATATTTTGGTAAAGTCAGGAGCTCGCGGTCAGTGAAAGTTGAAGGTACGTACGTACGGATGAAAGCCAGGGTGGCCTATGTCTAGGATGTGGATAATAAAGCGCTAACTGATGACAAAGATGGGTAATACCTCACATACTACATGCAAGCCACGTCAACCAAATCATAATTGCAAACTAATTGAAATGAGTAATTAATTAGTTATTTATGTACGACACGAACCATAGTAACCTGTTTCTCACAGTTCTCGCCAACGCAGTGTGTTTGCATGTTGCTATGCCAGTGGTTTAGTTGTAGATCTTCCGTTTAAGACAGGGTTGGTTTTTACTGAAAACTGGCAAAACCGTAGGAGCACAGGATGGTTAAAGCCCACTGGGGCGATTGGTTCGCTTCAGAAAAGAAAACTTGAGGTCCTGAAAAGCATGGCCAATAAGCAATAAAGTCTGACATGTCCTCTAGCTTCGCCCTAGAGCGGGAGATGTTATTGGATGATTTCCCACCTAAGGCCGCTTGTACACGTTAAGAAAAATCGCCGGGCCTATGCAAGAATTGGTGTCGTTTCTACACACGAACTTCCGTGCACTGCTTTGGCACTGACCAAGACGAAAATCTTGTCTGCACTAGACGCGACAGTGAAGCTGCTATGGTAGGATGTTGGGGCATATCTTAGGAAGCAATAGACTATAAAAGAGTGTACAGTAAAGTTTCTAGCACGTTCTTTTCTATAGAGATCTATGCTTTGCTTTGGAACGTGCAATTTAGCTTCACTTCTTTGACTGATCGACATTTTGACAATTCAAAAGTGCATGATTAGTTGAGTTTATGTTAAGTAAAGGTTTCTGAATTTCTGTGCGGGTAACTGTAAATAAAATAATTTGAAAAATAAAAAGACCACCCGCCTTTTTCATTTACAGGGACTCCATAAGTTATAATTTGTTATTGTTTACAGGATCATTTAGTACGCCTGATGTCAATACTTAGGTATTTTCGTATTTCCATACATATAACGTTATTGTAATTGCAGATGCTATAAAATTATAAGTTACACTATGATTTATCACTATTATAATAGAGTATTGGAAATTACGAGCGAACAGCAGTCATAAGTTCTGCTTATTACGAATGGATTTTTTAAATGTTTTTAAACCAATGCTTGACTGATCCCACCTGATGGTAAGCAGTGATGCAATCGTTGATGGTGAGGCTCACTAGTTTGTTAAGAGTCTCGAGTGGAGTGTATAAAGAGAGGATAGTGTATTGATGGTAAGCAGTGATGCAATCGATGATAGTGAGGCACACTAGTTTATTAAGAGCGTAGAGTAGAGTATATAGTAGAGTGGATAGTGTATAAGAAATGGAGTGGCACAACCCTGAGTCGGAGTAACAGTGCCCCACATGACAGTAATTTGAGATCTGGAATGTGCGGAGAGTGGCATCAAGTGGTTGCCCTTGTTTCTAAGGTATTTTAATAAAATATGAGGCCTATCCAAATGTTGCAGCTACAGTATCAGTACCAAAAAGTTCTCTACAAAAATCTTCTTCAAGTCTGTACTAAAATCTTCTTGTTTTCGAATCGATTGTAAACTCGTAAAATTTTTAGGGCGCAGTAGGTGACTAAGTTAACTGCAGCATCGGTGGCATTAATTAAATCCTCCAAAGTGCAGGTGTATAGGCACTTCGAGCACTCTAACGTGTGGGTCATGTTTTGAAAAGGACCACCACTCACATTGAAAACAGCCGCACGGGTCGATCTTCAAAGCAACGCTTGCCAAGTTTAGTCTGTGGGTGACTGACCATCATTCTTAACATACTATGTTTCCTCCGTGCCTCGGATAGCACGTTAAGCCGGTCCGGTTGTCATTTGTAGATTTTTGGCAGTCATTACGGATAGTCAGAAGCCAGTAAATCTGACTCCAGTCTTGCCGTGAAATACCGTGTAACCCCAGTCAATGGGTTGTGGAGCAGAGGCGGAAGGCCAATACATGTAAATAAGCCCGGCTTGTAATGGCTAAATAATTGATACCTAACACCTAAAGCATAGAAAGCAACAAATAAATTAATTTATTAAAAATCATAACTTTAAACTTCGCGCGCAATATAAATCAAAACTTTAAACTTCGCGCGCCTATGCAGCTACGCTTAGTTGCCAATTCGTGTTCAATACAAAATTCATTCATTCAATTATGCAATGTTGCCGCCTTGAGCATTCTCTCCCATCTCACTCTAACACTTAAAAATAGAAAGAGATCACAACCACAAGACACCAGTGTGTTTCTGTCTCAAACGACACACTGGCTTCCGTATCAGGCTTAATCTTCCATCTCTGTCTGTTCTATAAAAACGTAAAAATGTGACTGAGTGTGGGTAAAATTTGATACTGTGTGCAAGTACAAATTTTTAAATTTGTTCTAGCGGATAAGCCTGACTTCAGATTTTTAATGAATGAGAATTTGTACGTTCACGAAAATTACGAGTGTCTACTATGACATGCGCAGTAAACTTGCGCAAATTACGTTTTTGAAATGTTGCTAACTTCAATGTAGTTTCAATTGCTTCTAATGGTTGTTTGTTTTGTTTTATTCAATTTTAAAAGTTCAGTCGTTTAAAGTTTTGTGTTTAGTTATTACTTACTGTAAATTGCTTGGTTTTGAAGTAACTAAAGTTTCTTGAAATGAAATGAATCTATGAAATGAATTCGGAAACGCGTGTAAAGTCCGATGTGAAAGAATGTTTAAAGACATTTGGAAATCAAAGTGTGTTAACTGTGTGACTGAGTAACGACTTTACTAATTGGCAAAATAAATACTATCAAGTTTTAGAGATAAATTGATGTAAAACGTTCATCGTCACGCTCATGTAACATCTTTTTTAAAGAAAGATAAGTGCCTACTATGAACTAGAATTCAAAAAGTATTTTTTCAATTCATGTACGTATAAAGTAAATCAAACTAAACTATAATGTGCCTTCTGTGTGTTCTGTTATCTGTTCGTGGTAAGAAACGAAGAAAAACTGCTTGTTTACATTGTAAGTACTAATATTATCAATATCGTAAATAATTTGTAGTTAGTTTACACTAGATGGCGCTCAAACGATGCAATTTGTTATGACCGCGATTGTAGCGAAGCAAAGGTTGCCGCAAAAAATCTATAGATGGCAGTACAATCGTACATTTAAGTTGACTCTATTAAATATTAGTTCTTAATTGCTCGATAGATGGCGTTGATCTATTACGTCACGAACCTGAATGGCGGTGTTAAGATTCTCGGCGGTTATATGACGTCCTCGTGTTTTTTTTTTCTAATCAATGGTATCAGGGTTAGCCTAGATTTCTTGGGCTTGCATAGGGTCTAGGTTACACGCACGCGACTGTTGTGGAGGTCTGGTAGGCAGCCGCTCCTCGTAAAATACTGGTATTCAGCTAAATCCGGCTTGACTGGAAGCCGACCCCATTATGGTTGGGAAAAGGCTAGGCAGATGATGAGCTCTTTATGAAATGAATTGATGATCCTTTTATTCAGAGCAGTCTAATAATATCTATGTTGTGTTAAATTTACATAAGAGTAGGCGGCTCTATTTATCTAAGCTGGTACACGGCAAACTAACCGGTGTTCCTGATAACTGTGACAGATGAGATAACGTGATAACTTCAAAACAAAGTTGGGACACTCGTCCGTCGCGTGCTGTGTTGCTGGATTGCTTGAGATAAATGCAGTCACATTATTAGGATAACAAATATGTTAGATTTATTTAATGCCTTTTTTTTCAAATGGGGCAGCATCAGAATGACTTCTCCTGCTCTTGGGCGGAGCGGAAGGGCGTGTCAGACTTTTACTGACTAAATCCCACCCCATTTCTTCGTTGCCTTCGTTTTGGGGTCACGAGCTTCAGACTTATTTAATGCCTGGAGCCGTACTATCTACCTAGCCGTACTGTTCGTTCTGTATAGGTTAGGTTAGATTCATCGCATACAGCTCTACACGATTATTACGATATTTCGATGGATGCGAGACGCATTTGAAGCGCGTTGGAAGGCCTCCTATAAGGAGGACCGAGGACCAGGTGAGGGTCGTGTAATCCGATGGATACGCACAGAACCGGTCTTTATGGTGACGCATGGGGGATGCCTATGTATAAGCACTTAGCTTCACCAGGGACACGAGTCCACCCCTAGACGCATGAGGCACAATAAGATAATTAAAATAAAAACTAAAGAACTTACGCAAAGCTCAACTCCGTCAACGTCAGTAGACAGACTGTCAAAATGTTTACCATTCTCGACAGTTTTTCAGCTACCGCCACACACGTGACACCGTCATACAAAACTAGTAATATTTGTGTTGTGACGGTAGTTGACTCGCCACACGTGATGGTGTATTGTTTACCTGTACTGATAGCTTACCTGAAAAGAAAGAAAATGTTTTTTTTTTCAGAATACGCACGACAATACAAATAAAGATAAAAATTTCGCAAGATTGAAGTAGAGTAACTATTACTCTACAAAACTTTTTATGCCAGGAGATATACCTTGATGAGGTGATAGTTCTACAAATAATGGACGACAGAAGACTTTTTTTTTTAAATATAAACTAGTGCTTGACTGCGACCCCACTTCATGGTAAGCACTGATCCAATAGCTGATAGTGTAACTGATCACCATCATTCAAAGTCTGACTTCATCTTTCTGCTTTTATCCCAAGTTACTTGAGGAGCGTAACACGTTGCTGGTGAAAACACTGCCACATGAACACAAGTTTAAAGAATAAGCTTTCGAAAGACAAGCATACATCAAGAAAAGAACTTTGTCAATAGTAAATTTTAGAAGACTGTTAAAAGATAGCACTTTATCAAACCGTAATTCAGATAGACAGACTAATCTTGTAAAGAGCTAGACGAAATAAAACGGTTCAAGCTGTTGGACTTAATTTTCGGGTCCTGAGAAACGACGCAGTAACAAATGTAGCAATTCGACTATGTGAACTGCGTCTAATTTTTACTAATCAACAATTACACTTACAATTAGTTGCTTTAAACAATGGGATACATCATGGTGCGTCAGATCCCGTTAATGTATCTACTATGGGATTTGAAGAGCGGCCGTTTTGATGGGTCGACCCAATTCTTACGACTCGTTAGCTGGCTTTATTTTTTTAATGATCAATGTCAACATGAAACTCTGACATAGCAATTAAATGAAAATTAGTTCCTCTTGACTGCCAGATTTTCTCATAAATGGTTGTGATCTGCCGTCTTGACTAACGTGAATGGTATGTAAGTCAGGCTACAGAAAGACGGCACATATACTCAGCTGTAAGTGACTCCATGCTGAAAATGATAAGGATGATGAATTGTTCACCAATTTGCTACTATTTATGAGCTCCAATATTCGATGCTTCGCAACTAGGTGACTCTTCAGAGACAAAACGTTGAAGACCTGTAGTCATAAATATTAACAATGGGATGTTGGCGGTTAATCTTTTAAGTCTTATTTTATTGCTTTCAAATAAAAACTTCATAAAAAGGACCTAATGACAATCACTTCGTATACAATACGACAGCACTGACGACTGAAAGTTGATAAAACAGTACCTACATGATGACTGTTAACACTATTGACGCTACTGTTTTAAATTAATTTCGATACAAAGTAACTTAAGGTAATTATTGTAGAATATCTATTCATAGCGCCCCCATGTTTAAACAAATACCTTACCTGTATATTGTTAAGTTCTCTTATCACGCATAACGCAGTTAATTCTATTTCTAGGTATCAGCTCCCATATGAAGTCAATGCCAATGACTAGGACTCAGTTCTACCGGCGGCGTTTTAATGATTAGAGAGGTAATTATATCAATGTCAGACATGTGCCATAGTGTTCCTATAGCAGTATGTGTTAATAAAATGGTTCTAAGATATCGCGGGTTCGATCTAGCGTATCAATCTTTCGAACCCAACGCCTTGTGTCGAGTATCTCAGTGTAAAAAATGTAGACTTTGCTAGGGACAATCATGGGACCACACTTGTTTCGAAAAACGCAAACTGGATTCTTAACAGAGTTATACTGATAATATAAAAGCGTAACCTTTTATGGATGTGTAATTGTGCGAAGCTTGCCACCAACAACTGAAATGATGACCGCAGCCACTCTGTCAAGAGTGATAACGACGAAGAAGAGAAGAAATGTTTGTCTATGTTTGATACTTCTTCATACTCAAGCGGATTTGAACCACAGGTAGACAAATTTCTGGTATAGCACATAGGACTTTTTAATCCGGGAATATGCTTTCTTGGGATAATTTTCTACTTTCACGCGGGCAAAACCGCTGGTATAAGGTAATATAACATAACAACACGCCAGCATTTCCCGAAGGTTTAGTTAAAGTTTCATCAGTATTACAACTAGTTTTCTCAGTTATTGTTTGTGAAGTCCATGTCAAAGGGGTCATTGAACAGTTTTTTTTTTAATTTCATGAAAGTGTGGCTGTGTTATAAAACGAAATAAAGGTTGAACACAATTAAATCAATTAAGACTTTAATACAGCATAATATGTACCGCAAGTATAACTCCCAACATAAAACTGTACGAAAGCAGTATTTCCATATACATATTTCTTTTAATCTAATTAAATAATGTTGATACATGACATGCAATGGGCAACATCCCGTCTTAATAAATGAGCGAGTTATTCTTGACAAATCGTAAAAAAAGTACAGAAGATCCATCTTGCAGAAAACGCAAAAAACTCATACGATGTACGAGTACTAAGTAAATAAACCCTTCGTTCAAGATTGAATGCAGCTTTTTTTCTAGTCAATACTTTGCGTTTTCTACAAGAAAAAGGTCGTCCAAAAGTATAAATTAAATATCTTCTGCAGCGAATGATTAAATACAAAATTTAAAGAAGAAAAACTAAAGCATTTTAGAGGTATGCGGAACAGGGTGTTAAGTTTCACAAGGAAGAAAAGGAAGGATCCTACGACTAGACTGGCAGGCAACTGTTCTAGACGAAGTTAGAATAGAAGAAGCTTATACATTCACTCTTGTCTAATCTTAACCTTTCAGTTAACTCACATATTACTTAGAATGAAACTTCTGCACATGTTAGCTCTGCGTGTGCGCACATGGAAAAGTCCAGCGCACGGTTAAGGACACAACAATCAGGTCAAGACGAAAGACGCCCTTACATACTAATGTCAGCGACTGGGTCTGTCCGCTCTGACGTCACTGTAATTCCTAGAAACTACTAGAGAGGAAAAAAGAGTGATTTGGTAAGTAAATGAATAGAGAACGTTTTGGTTTTAATTTTATGCTATGGGTGTGGTGGCTTTGAGGAAGTAAATAATATTTTTGTTACAAAGAGACAAACAAAATAGATATATTTAGTACGCGTAAGAGCATGAAGAGTTTTGTTTGTATGGACTTTTAAAGAGACTGTGACCCTTGAGTTTTTTTCGGTGTTACTGCTCAGGGTAGGTTAGGAAACACCGGGCTCATCCAGTATAAAATAACAAAAAAAAATAACGTGTAAAAGTGTTTGTGAAAAACCTACTTACGAAATAAATATCATTTAGCCCATAATAATTTACTGACAAATTGAGTTTTCGTAAAATGTTTTTATTTTTTTTGCGGTAGGCGTAGTAGCTTTAAGGATGTAAAATAGATTTTTTTAGACACATTACGAGTATATTTAAACTCGTAAAAGCATAAACAATAAAAGGATATCCATAGTATTTTTTTAGACACACAATACGAGTACTTATATTTAAACTCGTAAAAGCATAAACAATAATAGGATATCCCATAGTAATTACGGTACTGTCAAATTGACAATATTTCCCTCAAGTCTTAACTATAAAAAGAGTAAAACCATAATATTAAAGCTCAGTCCAAGCTCATTCATGGAACGTAGATCATCAATTTCCTAAGTAATTTAAGCCTTAAAATTACTTGGCAAATTCAAGATCTAAAGACAATAAAAGAAAACACAAACATGAAAATCATTACTCATTTTCCATCGATCATTTTCCCGCGTATCGATCGACAACGTATCAGTAACGCCATCTAGCGGCTATCAGCTGAACTAACTCGACAACGCGCGATCTACGTAATGTTACCAACATAACAACAGGTAGAGCTAGTTGTTTACGTTCGCGTTTTAGTGACAGTTTACTATTATGTGGAAAGGTGTTAATTACGTATTTTACTTTCACAATTTCTTTGTGTCGTAACAAGATTAAGTCATCTGATTTTTGTAACTGCGGAATGCGAAAAAGATTGATCTAGGGCGGAATTATTTAAGTTTTCTTTTTTTAATTTTATCTTTACAATAGTCGAAATGAAATTATTACCAATTACAAAAATACTCGTATGTTTGAATGACTAGTATAATAATACTTTATCATTATTTTAAGCATTTCTTTAGGTAATTACCCTTTGTATACCAAGGCCACCCTAAGTTTTCGAACTTTCCCGCAGCTAGAAAGAATACCTAGCAGTGTAGAGGCCCTCTCGCACCAGACCCTGGTACAGACCATAGCCCGGAGCAATGGCAACCAGGCGATCACCTCTTTTTACAATGCAGCAATGTTAGCACAAATGTCAGTTAAATCGTAGGAGCCTAGCTGGGCCGAAGCCTACTGGGGCCGTCCAAAAGGTTACCCCGGGGTCCTAGGACGCAAGGTTTCAAAGGTCCAAGGACTTTTACTGACTAGTAAAAGTCTATCACGCACTCCTCCGACCGACAACGGGAGAAGTCATTAGATGATTTACCAACTAAAAAAATTGTAGTGTAATGGGGCTAATTGGAATAGGCCTACTATGTCCACTTTTTCAGAATAGATAACACTTAGAATTTCTAATACCCAACGGCCTCGACCTTCACCGGACTCGTACTAATTTAGCAGTTGTTAACGGTATAACTTACTACTAGTATTTCATAACCACAGCCTACGGCTTACGCCGAATGGTAGCATTAATGTTTAGACTGGCCTAGAATTTATTGAGCAGAACATAAACCAGTGAATCCCGCGTATCATGTAGTAAGAATAACATAGAATGAACAGTAGTTGCTAAGAGGCTGTTATGAAAGTAAGGAGGAATTTTATTAGTAGATACACCGACCAAAAATATCCTGTGGGGTGTATACCTGTGTATTGTAGTCTATGAAATTAAAAATAATATGGAAGCAGACACAACAGTTTAAACTTCGCAGTCTAAGCAAGAGTTTGTTAAACTAAGCTATACTCGTATTGCAAATTATCGAATATGAAAGAAAACCTCGGGATCCTAGAGCGAAGGTAAAGAAGATGGTCCTTCTTTCTGTTCTCTTTCGTACAACCCATGGCCCATAGGCTTCGACCCTGCTGGGCGCCCCTACGGATTGAACACTTGGATAAAGATGACTATGTCTTGGGCGATTTCATTTCCTCCCCTCACTCAGGGTTCTATATCTATTAACACCCTTGCAGTGCTCGGGAGTTAATTATATAAAGCCCTCACTGCATTTGGGATCAAAACTTAGCAACCTTCGTTTCGTTCGGAATTCAACATGCCGCCCGCGACTTGGAGCTGCTTTATCCCCTAGTCACATTACACTTAATCTACTATTACGACTACAAATGTCACCAAAATAACAAAAAACAAACTAGTAAATCACATTCCCAAGCTATTACACAACATTATATTATCATGCAACGTATTAAATGAAGCACTAGGTTTGCTTAAAAGCACGTGATTCTGTGAATAGGTATATCGACCTCCACCCATTCTTCACTTTCACTTTAGTTTAGACTAACTGACAACATAAGTCTGACCCGAGATACATTTCCATACAACCGCGCTTACGTGATTATGACGTTTACATATCTTTCTTTAGATATTTTGAAAACACAGATATCTTATGGGCATAATGCTCATAATAATACTAGTGAATAGGTTACTTCTAGGAAAACGTGCTCCATCGTCGCCCACGTAACCGCTTACCATCAGGTGACATAGTGGTCAAACGTAAGTTAACTCTATTAACGTTTGAATCCCCAACCGGTCCAATGAGACCGCGCTGTTATTGTTTTACTATTGTGTCTCGTTTTGTGGGTATCTGAGTAATTAATAAAAAGATGTAGGTTTTTATTGCAATCAAAACATTAATTTGTGAAAATCTAATCCTGTAAAGCTCCTCTGAAAATCAATTATTTTCCGTGAACTTTAGCCCCTTGTAATGTAGGTCTAATACATTTTAAATACTATAAAAATAGAATAGACAATGAAACCTTGGATATTTTATCAAAATTCAGAACGACAATTTTTTTTCCAAACTTTCCAGGTTTTATAATTTTTATCAATCATTGCGTTAGTTTGCGTTGGGCGAAACTACAAGCTTCTAAACCAAGCTCACATTAACGGTAGGCGGACTAGTAAAATTACACAGTCATTTAACTTGACATGAAACTCACAAAGCCTGTAATCACTCGTATACCCCGAAAGGCTGAGTAGTAACTACCTCGAAAACTTGCTCTTATCCCTACCAGTTTCAGGGACGCAATTCACAATTTTTCGTCCTACTGCGGAAAAGCGTCTGCAACAATTGTGTATATCATAAATATTTGGTTGGGCGCCAAGCGACCCCCGGACGAATCACCGGTCAACTCCTGTTTATTTCTTTCTTGACTTAAGGTTACGTAAGTGTCAAGCAGTGTGTACATGAGATTTTTCACTACAACTTATTATTCTAGTGGCCGCAAATGGTTCTATTCAGCGTGAAGTCTACATATCTACAGTTCATATGTAAAATTTGGTCAAAAGTAATACGAAGCACTAACTGCCATCAACATAATTCAACCACCTGCTCAATGAACCCAAAACTTCATACAATAACATTATTGTTATCAATATAGTTATAATAATCCATTAGTATCTAATAATGTATGTCTCCTATTGTTCCTATCGCGGCATGGAACACAAGCACATCAATTGCGTCACGTTAGGGAACGATATTTTATTGTGTGTTATTAAGTATAGTATTATGGACTTTTGAATTTAAATCGGCATGTTTATAAATAGTTTTGGATCTGGCTGTGTGGTCTTTGAAATCTACTGGTTGCTCGTGCATCTCACATAGGTACTGTTGTTTTGCCTCCCACTATGCTCAGCAGACTGTTTTTGCGGGTGTCATCATTTCAGCTGTAAGACGTCCTATTGGGCATATGTCCAATAGGACGTCTTCCCAGGCTTCCACCAAGTGTCGCCACAACGACCGGCGCTGTGCGTCTCGCATCCATCGCATTTCTGAGACTCACTAGGTCATCGGTCCACCTTGTGTAGGCCTTCCAATGCTGCGTCGCGTCGCGTCGTTGGTAACATCTATTATCTCTATTTGTTTAATTAACGTTTTGTATTTTCCCAAATAAACATTTTTTCTTACGGGTTTGAACTTATTTTGGGCGTTGTAAGAAGCAACTCTTGACAACCTATGATGATGATTTCAATATATGTGTCTTATCGCAAGTTTAATCTATGCAAAATTACTTTTATAGGCAAGCGTGCTGCATCGACGATCACGTCTTTGATTTCCAATCAGGATAATAAAGACAAGCGCAAAAATCAATAAATCAATAATAACAAAAAAACGTTCAAAGAGGAGGAACTTTACCCACTGTCAAGGCTCAATTTCGTTTGGACCTATTAAAAAATTGAAAGAGAATCAAGCTATAATTGACATTATCATTAACACTAACTGTTATCGGTAGTAGCGAGAGATTACCCCTGATCCCTGCGAAGTTACAGACGTTTAATAAAGAAGAAAAAGAAAAAAAAGATAAAAAGAAAGAATAAAGAAGATAGATAAAGTAGGACTAGAATCAGAAAGCATGATCACCGCATTTGTAAAGCTTGTTGATAAATAACTGAAGATTCAGATCCAAATTCTAATAGGAATGCAAATGATCTCACATCATCATCATCATCTGCCTAGCCTTTTCCCAACTATATTGGGGTCGGCTTCCAGTCAAGCCGGATTTAGCTGAATACCAGTGTTTTACGAGGAGCGGCTGCCTACCAGACCTCCACAACCCATTAACTGGGGTAACACGGTACTTCATGGCAAGACTGGAGTCAGATTTACTGGCTTCTGACTATCCGTAACGACTGCCAAAGATCTCCAAATGACAGCCGGGACCAACGGCTTAACGTGCTTTCCGAGGCACGGAGGAAACTCGTTATGTTAAGATGGTCACTCATCCACAGACCAACCTAGGCAAGCGTTGCTTAACCTTGAAGATCGACCTGTGCGGCTGTTATTATTTAGCCACGAGCTCCGCAAATGATCTCACACAAGCAGAAAATACCTGAGGTCAACTTGTTTAAAAATAATATATCTAATCCTCTTAACCAATCAATACCATCAATTTTCTATGCCATAATTACGCTTCCAAAAGGAAGGTGGCAAGTAAACTTAAAAGTTTGAAAACCAGCACTAGTTCTTGAGGCTCCAAAGGGTAAAACACTTTAACGATCGCCATTGACGATTCTGTGTGCGATGCTAGAGCTGAATACATAGTAGTACTTGAAAGAATACAAAAAGTACCAAAATACAACTCTCACGAAACCCCAACATGTCAAGAATAAAAACTAGTTAATAATGATGGTTTACCATGACAAAACATTGAGCAATTTAAGCGGATGAATAAATAGATAGAACTCTCTTTACTATAGATAGACCATTACAGAAAGATAAGTAAGTTATTTTGTTTGTCTACTGTTGTATTCTTTTATTTATATGTGAATACAGTCATAATTCCAATGTAAATTTTAGAGACTAACAGAAAATAACTGATGCTGAAGAAAATCCAATTTAAGTTGAATCATTATCCAAAAAGATCCAATCATATAACGATAACTTACAAAATGGCGATTCAGGCCCGCCGCTAGATGTTTTGGCGCCCGCGTGCAATACCGATTACGGCGCCCCATGCCATCGGTATCTATCAGTAAATTATTAAAATGTTGGTCGTTTCTGCAATTCCGAATAAAAAATCGAATTCGAGCCGAAAAAAAAACCAAGAAAATAAAATTTGGTGTACCTACCTACCATACACAATAAGTACCTATTCATAACTTCTCAACAAAAATATATTATGACTAGCAGCCAGTCCCGGCTTCGCACGGGGTAGACAATTATTTATTTTTGGGAATTTGGATATAAAACACTTTTTTTAGTAACTCATTTCTCATTTTTCTACACCTTCGGTTACATTGTTCAAATTTTACCAAGGATCCCTAATTTTTTTCAAAATGAAATGTAGCCTATGTCAAATTGGAAGAATGTAGCATTCTATTGGTAAAAGAATTTTTTAAATCGGCCCAGTACTTTTTGAGCCTATTCATTACAAACATATAAAAATAGGTACAAATCTTTCCTCTTTATAATATTAGTATAGATGAAATAGCTTGATCTTTTCACACTATTTCGAAGTAAATTCAAAGTTCATCTTAAGGTGAAAGCGTCTGGGTAACCCGCGAAATTCAAATTTTCTTACGTTTTTTGCAATTTACAGGCTAGTGGTAGGTAGTATGAAGTTAAAAATATGTTTTGCGACTAAAAATCATCAATACATCCCTCTTAGTTCATATAAGTCGAAGAACGATTTTATCAAGGTCAAAAACGTTCCTAGATTAAGTGAGCTTGGAGGTATTATAAGTACTTACTTCTTTTAAAAATGCAACATTCGATTACTTATCGACCTTCAGTTCTTTTTTTTATTCAGCTTGACAAGAACGATGGTTACTACGAAAATTCTAAAGATTTTTGAATACGAGTTCCGACGCGGAACTAATGCGGCAGAAACAGCTCGCAATATGAATGTTGCGTTTTGAGAACTGCTAATGAACGCACCGTGTGATTTTGGTCTAAATACTTTCGTGATGGAAACGTAATGAAACGTTGATTTGAAGACCGCTCACACAGGTGAACTACCATGAATTGAAAGTTGGTGGAAGCCGATCCGAGCCAAACTACCCAAGAATTAGCGGCTGACCCCAGGTTGATGATGAACAATGATATTTTAATATCAGTCATGCCTACTTGGGTTGCATATTACTTATATTCAATTTCAAAACTTAAATATAATACTTTTAAATAAATATGCAGTTCATTTGAGTGCAGTGCATAGTAAAAATATATAAAATAGCTAAAATCTAGGACACCTCAAATTCGCAAATGTATATCTTGAAAAAGGGCCCGGTACGGGAGAGAGTTGTCACAGGGATTCCCCGAAAGTAAAACCTATTATCCATTAGGTATGGGAGAATTGAGAAGCCCCCCACATGTGCCTACGCCACGAGTGGTTGTATTAATATTTACATACATTTTATAAACTAAAAGTAATGCGAAGCTTCAAACAAAGTTTGTGTTTATTTCACGATATAACAGAGACACAGAGAGTCTAAGTAGTTTCGAATTTCGCTCATGCCAAAGATACACACATAATGATTCGACCTGTAAACATCTTTTAATCTTTGAGATCTCATTACAAAGACTACAATGACTAAAATAGCGTCTCATAGGTTCTTTAGAAATCAAGTCAGCGAATATTAAAAATATTTTAAAAATTCAAGTGTCTGTTTTGGCGCCCCCTTACATACGGCGCCGGCATGCCCCGCACGCGCTGCACGCCCGCACGCGGCGGCCCTGATGGCGAATTGCTTTTAGAGACGTTCAATTCAGTTTTAAAAGTCAATATTTTTTAACAGCTTGAGATCACTTATATCAAAGAGCAATGAACTCGGTTGTACTACGACAAAAAAGTGTGTACTCGATCAAAATAATGTACATACAAATAAATACAGTAAGCATACTGCGAAAAAACTTGTACACCATTTTTAACCTTCAAACTAATTCTTTTCATCAAAATTGACCATGAACGATAAAGGAGAATGCCCGTTTTGTAAGGGAAGTTGGGTCCCAGTAGAAAATGCTTGTGCCCTGAAGATTTTTATTTTACCTAATAGTAAAAACATAGCATTTTCATAATTGGAAACCTTTTTTCAATGTGCCACCCTAGTTCAGGAGATATAATTATTTTTCTGGTTTAAAAATCTAGGTTATAATTACAAATTGACAGACTAAACATCACTATGAACATGGAATTATGTCTCTTTTACTTTAATTCCATTAGTTTATGAAAAATTATATAAAAAATAATTTGCAGACAAAAAAATAAATATTATTATTAAGGTTACTTTTCCAAACAGGTACACGACAGCACAAAAGGGACCTGCCCCGTGGCAATCTCCTTTAAGCTGTCAATAAGAATGTGATAAGAGTTTTTTTTTTAATTGTTATAAACTAGTGCTTGACTGCGATCCCACCTGATGGTAAGCAGTGATGCAGTCGTTGATGGTGAGGCGCACTAGCTTATTAAGAGCCTATTCACTCTAGCCTTGAAGACACCTAAATTATAATCTAAATAATTTCAAGTAAATATCGTGAAATTGAATAAAACATCAGCAGAATAATCAAGGGATATCTAACAGACGCCAGTTCTGATAATTATGTCTGATTGAGTTGTGTACAAGCTTGAGGGGTCGTAGGTGAAGGATCGGTGAGCTCAGACCTACACGATGGGAGTACGTGTTTTGGAAAGACAAAATATAATGATTATAGATAATTGCAGCTAACTATAGGACAATAGGGCTAAGGTCTATTCAAAAGACGAAACAAAGCGTTATCTGAGGATACCTGAGGAAAGATTTTATTTTGATGCTAGAGTAAATCTTGTATTTGGAATTTGGACAGAAAATTCTTCCAATTGGTATTTGAATAGCTTTTAATAGAATCCTGATGAATATTCATTAAGATTCTATAAAAAGTTATCTTCTGACGTATGTGGTAAGAAATATCCAACATGTATAAAAACTGTAATAGACAAGCAGATCTTAGACCAAAGAATGAAAGGATAGATTATGTGAGAAATCATATGACAGAAAAGCATGTCAGTGATAGCGTGACGGTTGACAGGACAGAATTGAAGAAAAAACTTTTAACGACTCTAATTAACACGGGAAAAGGGCAAGAAGACGATGAAACGTTAAAAAAGCCATTACCAAACAATCTTAAACCGGAATTTGTCAACACGTGTTCTGTCACGCTTGAAATTTTGAATACGTTAAGAGTAGTCAGGATCAGTGCCAAAATGTTTATTGAAACTGCGTTACACTCCCACGCAGACAGCAAATGAAGCAACAGTGAGATGAACTGTGACTGAGAAGATAGGATTGAAAATAGGCATATGTATATACGAGTTAGTTGAACATTTGTCAACAATGATGAAAGATGTAGTGGCATTAGAGTCATCTGTGAAAGGGCAAGGATAGTACAGATGTAGTGACCTGGTAGGTAGGTCACTACATCTGTACACATTAGTGAGCCCACAACTTCTGTCGTGCGAGCTAGCTATCACTGCTTCCGCTTACTTACCGCTTAGCTTTCCGCCGCGCTTTTTATGTTTATATGTGTCTTTCGCTAACCGCTTGTACCGTCTGCTATTCTATTGAACTTTCACTCCTTCTTGTCTTGTGAACTCTTCTGTGTGTGTGATTCTGTGTGTGTGGAATTAAACTTTCTTCTACCTTCCACAAACAATCGTATTATTTACGGACCTTTATCATCACCCCACACGTTCTACATACAGAACAGTACAGATTTATCTAAGTCTCCACAAGGGCCTCACAATGCCCAATTTTTTATGAGCATCATCAAAATGGTCGAATCAAATTAAAAGGGGGTAAGTGGCAACATGTACCAAGTGCAACTTGTAGAAGAGTGATGAAAATGTGATCACTGAACTAATTCGTAAGATAAATTTGAAAACAAAAGACTATAAACATGATAGATAGTGCGACATAAATACATAAACGATGCGAAACAATTTGATTACACTACATTGCATTATGCATGCAGCAGACTACATGTTATGCAATGGATTAACATATTTACTCCTGATGAATCACTTTTAAGCATTGTAGTACCGAGCTTCCTACAGAGAACGACAATTTGTGTGTATCTACTACCGTCAGTCTTCTAAGTAAGAGTGGACATCTTCATATCTTCTAGACTCATTTGTTCCATTGTAGATCATATCGCTTATCGGCACATAATTCCAATCCCAATTCCAATTTGTTTCCAAGGTTTGCTGTAAGAAAACCCAATTGTGGGTTAAGCTCGCCTGTGTACATTTGTTGTTTTGTCCTATTGTATTTTTGTAAATGTTGTGTGTACAATAAAGAATAAAGAAATAGTAACCAGTGCTGCTATATAATTATGAGATTGAGGTTCAAAAATATCTTTGAAGAAACTGAAACCTAATCAACATTTAAAAAAATGTTATTCATAAATTCGCGCATCACCACTATCTTAACTGATGGTATTCGGTGATGTTGTTGACGATGGAGCACGTTTGCGTAAAAGTTACCTATTAACTCTTGAATTAAATATTCCTAGTTTGGAATCTAGCTATCAGGAAGCAGACACCAGCAGGGAATCAATATACCTTCTATAATCATATAGCTTCTATAAGCCATTTTTATTTTTCTAGAAATTATAGTACGTACAAGAAGACATTTACTGTGAAGTTCATCAACTGTCCTTTAACGTTTGAATCCCCAACCGGTCCTATGAGACCGCGCTGTTATTGTTTTACTATTGTGTCTCGTTTCGCGGGTATCTGAGTAACTACCCAGCTACAAGACTTGTGTAAGGTCTTAGCCCATATCTGATTTCAAGAGTTGTGTTAGTTCTTACCCCTCACATACTCGTAGCGTTGCTTATATGTTCTTTGATGTAATTACCTGAAAACAATAAAAAAATTGTTAATTTTATCTTTATTTTGTACACGGCATCAAGCCACTCTACCAGTTTGGCTGTCAGTCTAATCTTATCACAAAAGCACGAGGTATGTAAGTGGTAAACAAAAAACATTTGCAAATGAAATGTTTAGGTTTCTATTTGTTTAGAACTCAAAATGCTAAAAAAATATTGTCAACCACTGCATGAAAGCCGAATACTATCGAACTGTGGGTCTAAAAATACCACTTTAGCAGAATAGTATTCATGCATATTTACACGGAATATAATTCTGATATGAAATGAATTAAGTATGATTCGGCTAATTTGTACAACCAATTTCCGAATATTAGAAGAATTGCTAGAAATTTGGGATATGATTTGCTCTTAGATGAGTTGGTCATTTTAGATCCGCTGATGGGCTGAACAGGGTTCAAAATTGTAAATGACGCTGACTGTGAAGCGGTTTAAAGACAAAAGAAGATACCATCTTCAGATAAACACAGATAATTTAATTGGTAACATTTACACGTCACTTTTAAAACAGAAGTCCTTCTTAGTTGTGTACGCTAGTTGTGTGACCAAAACGTTGAAATCCTCCTCTTTCATCTTCTTATTGAAACAGACTTCGTACCCGTCGATTTTACCCACTGCGTCGTCCATTCAAGTACAAAGTGCGTCATCTATTGAACCAATAATAACAACGCTCTCAAATGCATCCATTTAATGCCTTTCAAATACTCGAATTATTGAAAGCGTAAACGCGTTTCACTCAATCGTTCGGTTATTAACACTTGATGTAGGTGTATTAAGATTACTTGCTGATTGTTTTGATCGCTTCACCATCAACGATTGCATCACTGCTTACCATCAGGTGGCATAGCAGTCAAGAACTAGTTTATATCATTAAAAAATATTTATATACGAGTAACTACTTAAGCAAACTAAATATTTGCCGTATGACGTTGGCATAAAAAACAGTAGTTAGTCACTTTGTTTTAACACCTGAGAAAAAGTGTCAGAAACTTAGACAAACACAAATACCGGCATTGCAGGTTTTTGTAACTAGAAGTAAATATTGGACGTGCCGACGTCAGACTTCGTCATTGTGACGTCAGACTATATCCGTGATAAGTGATAAGATCGTGATATTTTGACGGAGATGCAATTCGTTGACAATGCCGTCGCTAATTTTGGTGGCATGGCAACCACACCAGACTAGACAATGACAGAGTTTGTCTACATTCTTCACTCACGTAAGTCGAGAAGATATTTTAGGATTGAGTTTCATTATAAATCCACTATTTAAATTATATATTCATTAGATTTTTCTAATGAATATAATTTAACATACATATTATATACATATATTAGTTGATATTAATAGCAGCACTGTCACGTTAGGTTTCTTTTTGTTTGCAGAAGGGAGGTGTGGTGGCGTAGACTGGAGTGATGGCCTGAAATTGAGTAGAACCAAGAGGGAGTATTTGTTTTGCGATTTCGGCGGTCTCTCCAATTATGTGCCTTTAGCTCTCGCCGGAACGCCCATACCAATCTGTCCCAACTTTTGGGTCGCTTGTCCAAGGGGATGGTGAGGTAGACCGGGACGTAACACATCGGATCACCGCAGGATGGATGAAATGGCGACAGGTCACAGGAACAACCTGTGACCCATGGATGCCCCTCAAGCTGAAGGGTAAAATTTACAAGTCCGTGATAAGACCTGACATACTGTATGGATCAGAATGTTGGGCTGTAAAAAAAGACGGATGAAAAAAGATTGCATGTAGCGGAGATGAGAATGTTGAGATGGATGTGTGGTGTGACGAGATTGGATAAAGTGGGAAATGAGTATATTAGAGGAAGTTTGAAAGTGGCGCCAGTGACATGAAAAGCTGAAAGGAAATCGTTTGTCTTGGTATGGTCATGTAAGGGCGCTTTCAATTTATGCGTTTGTAAACGGCCTGCTACGGTGCTGAAGCGGTGCGTTAGTCGTACTGCGTACGGAGGGCCGCTATTTTCCATACAAAGTGCGCCGTCCTGTTGTCGAGCGTTCGCAGTACCGGCGCCGCACTGTTGCCGCACCGAGCGTTTTGTATGAAAAAAGAGGATCGTCCGTGCGCAGTACGGCACCGCTTCGGCACCGCAGCGGTCCGACACGAAACGCATAAATTGAAAGCGCCCTTAAGAGGAGGGATGAAACGCATGTTACTAAAGCAGTTATGAATTTACATGTGGAGGGATGGAGAGGAACAGGGAGACCAAAGAAAAGATGGATGGAATGTGTATGGACTGATATGAAAGAAAAGGGAGTTAATAGCATGACGGGTGACAGAACATAATGGAAGAAAAAGACATGTTGCGCCGACCCCAAATAATATGGGATAAGGGCAGGAAGAAGAAGAAGAAGGGAAATCCTCATGGACGCCCAAACTGCCCAAAAAAAGCAATCTGGATAGTACCAAACTCTTAACAGCTACAATCATACTACTTGAAGCCTCCACTAACCACGGAAGAGTGCAAAAGGTCAAAGGAACTATAAGAACGAAGTCATCTCAGTGACAATGAAGTTAATTTGCATCTATCCGAGATTATCAAATATGGCGATATTTGACCTCCGTTATATGAATAGCGTTCAAAACTTTAGATTTAATGAAAGTTTGAAATAAAAAATGAAAATGAATATCGTATTTCCCATTCGTTTGATATTTAAGGCGACGAAGTTATGATAATTTTTTTGTAAGATGGGGAATCATGCAACATGACTTCTTCCGCTCTGATTGGAGCGGGAGGGCGTGTTAGATTTTTGCTGACTAAAACCATACTTGTGTCCATAAGATACACTTTGCGTTCTAAGGCTACGAAAATTCCCGCGGTCATCGGACATGCTGGGCCCGACCGGACCAAGCCCAAGTCATCTCTTAGGCCGGCTGTTAGTAGCACTAGATATACAAATAGTTCAAATCCTGATTTTTTAACCTTATCAATGGAAGCCTGTACGAATGCTTTTTCCATTTACCCATCCTAATTTACGTTAGAGATTTCAAGTTGTGTTTTAACATCAGGACAAACTTACCTGTTGAAAAAGTAACCATAGCCTGCGCGAAGGGCAACTGCAGGAGCATAGCTGAGTTTTAGACCGTAAATCCGGTCAATTGATGTCATTTAAAGCAAAAATGTAACATCTCGTTATTCAAGAAATTGACAGTACACATATCTCGATCCCTACACTCGAATAGAATCAAGGAGATGAAATTTCAACGACAACTGGTCGATCTTGAGCCTATAATCTAATGAGTTGATCATTGTCTAGACTCGTTGGTCTAGATCCTCAATATCAAGGTTTATTTGATAGCGGGTTTGAGGCCGATGTAATAAATATAGATTTACATAAGGCATTACGTTTTAATTGCTATGATAATAAACTTAAGTGGGACTGGGCTTGAAATGTTCGCCGCATACTGATCAATCAGTGGGTATGTCAAACATAAAATTGGTACCGTGAAATCAGGTGCTTTAGTCAGTGAAAGTCAAACACCCTCCCGCTCCGCCCAAAAGCGGGAGAAGTTTTTCTGATGATTCCCCACCTAAAAAAAAGTCCCCTGAAACCAGGACATGGGGACACGGTAGACCATGAAGGAGATGGTCGGACGATTTAGACGCCTTCCTTAGGAATAGATAGCAAGAAGTGGTTCAGAGAAATGAAAGATTTGGAGGGAGACCTTTGCTCACCAGTGGGATAGTGTATAAGTCGCTGGCAAAGTGCTAATTAATAATAATATAAAATATTAAAATACTAAACTCTTCGTCGAGTGGTTTTCATAGATTTTTAAGGCTAAGGCTAAGAACTCACGGAGCGATTTTCGCCCGCGACCGCCGCGGTCGTGGAACCGCGGTTTTATTTCAAAACTCACGAGAACGGTTAATTTGCGTGGTAACGCAGCCGCCGCGGTTGCGATCATCTCCCGCAGACGGGGCGGGCGATGACCGCAAGACGGGCGGTAGCAAAATAGTGTTGGATTTCTGTACCTCTCGCCACCCGCCGGCCCCCGCGGTCGCCCGCCAACCGACCGCAGAGCGCGCGGCCGCCACCCGCCGAGGCTGCGGGTAACCGCGGCCCGCGCGATTCTACTAGTTGCCCGCCGGTACAGCGGGAACCGCAAACAACCGCGCACACCGCGGGCGTAAAACGCGTCATGAGTTGTGCTTTAATTTTTTACATATATATCTGCATCCTACAGAAGCTGCGGGCCCGCAACCGCGGCGGATGCGGGCGAAAATCGCTCCGTGAGTTCTTAGCCTAAGAATTCACGGAGCGATTTTCGCCCGCGACCGCCGCGGTCGTGGAACTGCGGTTTTATTTCAAAACTCACGAGAACAGTTATTTGCGTGGTTACGCAGCCGCCGCGGTTGCGATCATCGCCCGCAGACCTGGCGGGCGATGACCGCAAGACGGGCGGTTGCAAAATAGTGTTCGATTTCTGTACCTCCCGCCACCCGCCGGCCACCGCGGTCGCCCGCCGACCGACCGCAGAGCGCGCGGGCGCCACCCGCCGAGGCTGCGGGTAACCGCGGCCCGCGCGATTCTACTAGTTGCCCGCCGATACAGCGGGAGCCGCATACAACCGCGTACACCGCGAGCGTAAAACGCGTCGTGAGTTGTGCTTTAATTTTTTACATATGTATCTAAATTCTACAGAAGCTGCGGGCCCGCAACCGCGGCGGCCGCGGGCGAAAATCGCTCCGTGAGTTCTTAGGCTAAGGCGGAAAATCATCCAATGCTTTCCGGGTGTCCACAAGCCCGCGTCTACCATGGCTGGTACTCGGAGTAGGGGTCTCGGCAGCAGGAGCTAGTCTAACTAATATATCAATAATGATCGATTAAAGACCTATTTCAAAAAGTATTAATTGGCCGATTATTTGTAATTGTTCGATACTTAAGCTTTTTTTATAACACCGATTAAATTCTTAAAAAAATATACAAAACGGATCTATGTTACGTTTTTTCTTTTTTTTTAATAACTTATACTTATACGCTGGTCATTAAACGCCGACATCGAGTCGGCATTCCCGGTTAGTTAATCTATCTATAATTTTTATGTAACCTTTTCAACACCAGGATGTTGGACTCAAAGCAATTATAACAAGACATTGTAATCATAAAATAAATTCAAAAATAAACATCTTTATCAAGATAATCAATCCTGCCCTCAATTAATTTTGATACAACGCTCGAGGCATACTTTCAATCAAAAGTAAACTTATATTTTTTAGTCTAGTATTCTAGACATTCACGATCTAAAGGCTCTATTAGACTTGGTCGTTATCTCGTATTCGATTGCCTATGGAATTCGGATAGACGACTAAGGCCTCTTGTACAGGGCACGTTTTTCGCCGTGCGTAGGTACGGTGCGCGGTGTTCTATGGATCACTGGGAGAGCTTGTTGGCATAAAAGGCGGCGCTACGGCACGGCACCGCCGCCGTGTTTCATCGCAGTTGCATCGCAGTCTATGGCCTCTTGTACATTAATTTATAAATTGCCTTAGTGTAAATGAAAGGAATTGAGTACGCCTGTATTCAAACAAGGGTTGTTTACACGTATCGTGTCCCAGTAACCGAACGCGAACGTGAGTAAAACAATATCAGTATCGGGTGCCCGAATTCGAGTAACGCCTTTCGTGCATCCGAATACAGGCTAGACCAAATGTAATTGCGCCTTTAGACCAATATATATGAAAGGTCAGAGTAAATAGCAATATTTTATGTCAAGTAGAGCGACCAGTGCCGTAACTAGCCTTTTATGCACCCGGTGCGAGCTTACAAAACTGCGCCCCTGAAAAATGCTCTAACCAGGCTTAGTCTGGTCATTTCTGCGCTCCTTCAGGGTCTGTGCCCTGTGCCTGGGCACTGCTCGCACCGCCCTAGTTACGGCACTGACAGCGACCAGTCAATATATGTATCAACGAAACTGTTCTATTATTTAATTAGGTTTGCTATTGCGGTGTATTGTCAATACGTAATGGTAATTTTATATAAGTCTGCATGCGTGTTGATTTAATTATGTCACTTATTTTACTTTCAAATTAGATAGACCGTATGTCTGGTTGTGTTTTTACACGAAACACATATATCTACCTAACACACAAATAATGTAAATCTTCAGCAAGGGAGTGTTGTAATAAGGTTCATTTTTCTTTTACATGGGAAATCATAGAATGGTTTCTCCCGTTCTGGGCGTAGCGTGAGGAAGTGTGAGGCTTGACAGATAAACCTACAGTATTCCTTTCTCCCAATTACCCTTTTGTAAGGGCTACAATTACTCCTTCGAACAATCTGCGACCCTGGCAGGCAAAATCCCTAACTGATCCATGATTCATCTTGCCGACATCTCTTTAAGGCGATGGAACACACAGCGCCGTCACATACTACTACTGTACTGTATGTTTTTTCGTTCTTTCTTACTTTCAATAGCAAAACTCAATTACATTTAACCCGAACCTTAACCTTAACCTTAACAGTCACAATTCCATCAATAAAGCAGTGAATACCAGTATTAACTGCTTCAATACCTTCTGAACTGATAAACCTTACGTAAGACGTCTTCAAAATGTCGCAACTAGCCGAGGCTGTAGTCTCATATACAGCTAATACTGTTGTCATAATACTAATGTAACCTATCAGGACAAATAGCCCTGTTTTGTTCTTACAGTCGCACTCAAATTATTTTCTTATGGGCCTGTTTTACGTAAAGGAAACGGAATGTTAATAGTTATGTTTTCTTTAGTAAAAGTGTAAGGATGTGGAAATTGCAGGAAGTACCTAGTCGTAAAGAAGACCTTCGATAAGTGCGATTTTTGAATATGGATATGGAAGAAATGGAAGTGCATGATATCGTGATGGCAGAAACGCGTTGTGTCGAAACAAAATGTAACATGAGAGGAATAATGATGAAACACGAATTTTCAAATTAAAGGAATATTGTTTGGTATCACCACCAGGACCTAAGGTCTGACCTCAGATCATAATACTGATGGAACCTATCAGGATAATTTTTGGCTGCTGGACTGCTAGTATCGCATGTGTATCTTTTTACTATAGAATACACGGGATCAATAGGCCACGCACGAGGGCAAAGAAGAGGGAAATGCTAGTTGGCAGTGATGAAACTGAAAACTAAACAATACTGCCTAATATTTAGGTATATGCTGTAAAAATAATAAAATACGTATTGGGTCCCATATTGATCGCAGAACAGATGGCCGATGGGGACGAAAGGTTCTAAAGTGGGGACTTCTCACAAGGTGAACCGATGAAATGGTTAGGGTCCCTGGAATCCGGTGGATGTGAGATGCACAAGACTAGTCTTATAGCGTTACTTGGGGAGGCATATGTCCAACAGCGGACGTTTTTTGGATAAATGATATGAATTAAGTACCTACCTCCTTCATATCGGTGGCGTTAATCTATCAAGTCGCAATAAAAGCCTATGATCTCAACGTCCATACAAAAAGTTAAGCACTGTCATAAAATTCAATGCGGTATAATACTTGGTAATTACATAATTACACGACGCAAGCGTGTTGAGGTCATTAGAGCCTTTAACTTTACAATATGGATCAACTAGCTTATAATAGACTTTTTGTCCGAGGGTTAATATTCCTAGGAGCAGGTACACTCTGTTACTTATTTCGCGTAGCACCCCCACACTAACGTAATAAATGTGTGTGTGTAAACGCAAGCGCGTGAAACACAACAGGTATTATCGTTGTGTGCTACAAATTAACTCGTCTGCGCATCGTCATCCCAGCGAGCGGCTACGATTGGTCGGCCCAGAGGGGAAGTGCGGGGCTTAGTTCCGTTTTCTTACGCGCGCGCCGCCACTGTCATTCCGCCGTGGCGCAATGCGTATGATACATGTCTGACGAGTAAGAGGTCCCAAGTTCGATTCCTATCGTCTGATGTAATAGAAAGATTGCTTGTTTTTGTTTTCTATTTGATTTACCCGTTTTTTAATAGTAATGTTATAGTTACTCCCATAATAATTAATTATCTGTTATTTTCTTTTTGTTTTACTCATGCTTTTTTTTAATAGTAATGTTATGGTTACTCTCTTGTAATAATTAAAATATTCGAAATATAATTTTGTAATTTTATACATATAAACTATGTATATTTACGAAATTAATTAACGAAATTTTTGTATATAACTTGTAATATAAATAATTTTATAATATATATATAATACATATATTATTTACGTAATATAATAATAGATACGTTATTATTATAATTATTGTTAGTTGACAATACTTTCATTGTTAACTTTTTTTTTATTTTCGCAAACATTCACTTATGAAATTATTATAGTTATTTAAAATAACATCAAACACTTACACTTAATCTTTGGAAAGTATATTTTTATGATATGGGTAGGTAATCAGTAATAATGTTCACAATAATCAAGTAGCTGTGGGTATAAATCAAAAATAAAGTAAAACCATACCACCAACCAATTCACCTATTCAAGTAATATTATGTAGCCAGCTCAACTCGTAAACAAAATAAAACTCGTTTACTATTCGATATACACACACACATATATATGTGTTTGCTACGAATCAGATAAACAAATTCGCTTCATTCATTAGATGGTAATTTAGCACTGATTATTAAGTGCTTGCTTGCCGTTAAAGGTGTATCGAGTTCGATCCTGGCCATTGACAAAACATTTTTTTTCTACTTTATTGTAGTATAATGATAACGAAGTTTAATAAAACTAAAACTTAGAATATTTGCTTTAGCGTTTGAATCCCCAACCGGTCCTATGAGACCGCGCTGTTATTGTTATACTATCGTGTCTCGTTTCGCGGGTATCTGAGTAATTAAAAACTAAGTGTATGAATATTATCATCTACCCACTTTATTAGTTATTTACTAAGAAATGAGTCGGATAATAAGTTAACCTGGCATAACGCTTTTGCCTATCACGATCGTGTGTTCTACAACTTACTCCGAGACAAAAAATAATTAATCGTTGTGGAAAGTGATACTTTTTACAAATAATAAACAACATGTCTCATTATTTTGTCTACACTTTTGAGGGCTGAGATAATAGTATTACATAAACAAAATGTATCCATAAGTGAAATTTCGAGGAGATTAATGCTACCGGTAAGTAACAAATCCAAACTTAACATAGGTAATGCAAAATAATTTAACATTGTTGATATTTGTAAGGTTTTAACGTAATTTTGTGATTGTTTACAGAGGACAACTGTGCAGTTTTGGGTGCAAATATTGTTGCTACGTATAACGCTGACGGCTTTGCTACAACAAGAAACACTGCAATTATGCACGACGTGTCTATGACAATTGTTCGGCGCCACTTACTTCAAATTAAATGTCGCAAGCCAGCGAAAAAAATTTTACTGACGGCGTTGCATAAGGAAGAAAGGATGCGGTTTGCAAGAAAATTTATAGATTTCGATTGGTGCAATAACATAGTTATATTTAGTGATGAAAAGTGTTTTAAGTCAGATAAGGATGGGCGTAAAATATTATGCAGAAAAAATGGAGAACGTTACCATCACAAAAATATTCTCCCATGCAGGTCTAGTGGTCGCATTACGTTAGGGGGGATGCTTCAGGTCAGCCCGCGAAATTCAAATTTTCTTACGTTTTTGGCATTTTGCAAGCCAGTGGTAGGTTATATGAAGTTGAAAATAGAAAAAAAGAATAAAAGTTCCTGCAACTAAGTGAGCTTGGAGGCTTGTATTAACGATTTTTATGGTTATAATTATATAACTAGTTACGTTTTACAGTCGCGTAAGTATTTTTAACTTCATACAACCTATCACTGGCTTACAAAATGCAAAAAACGTAAGGAAATTTGAATTTCGCGGGCTGACCTGAAGCATTCACCTTAGTTATTGGGGCTGGATGTCATCGATGGGTCCCGGTGAGTTAGTGGAGGTAGGGGGTCGCAATACCAGTCAAGGTTACTTGGACATCAAGAGTTACGATACCTATCATAGTTCATTTTTTAAAACATGTTGATTGATAACTTTGATAAGTAAAAAAAAAAGACTAAGAAGTAAGCTGTAGGTAATTATACTGTTGTTGTATTATGTGACATGATGTTATTGTTATTGAGATCAAGAGTTGCGATATCTATCATAATTCATTCTTGATAACATGTTGATTTATGTCACTAATAAAAAACTTAAAAAAAAGTGACGTCCATCCTTGTCTGACTAACGGCCCGACTCAGGGACATTCATTAACGTTAATCATCACTTAAGAAATTGTCACATTGACAGTTTTACACAGTTTTTCAGTGAAGGTTTGACAATACTTAACTTTAATGGACGCTAATGAACCATTAGCTGGACTATGCGTTCGGCCGTTAGAATATTTTCACTTTATATATTGTATTAAGGATAATCATGAACAGATTCGTTAATTGTGACCATTCCGTTTAATGTATGTAATTAATAAGTTGTAATAAACATAATTGGATCGTTATCGCAGTTTTCTTTGTCACAATATTTTCAAAATATTTTAATTATTATGAGAGTAACTATAACATTACTATTAAAAAAAAGGTCAAATAGAAAATAAAAACAAGCAAACTTTCTGTTACACCAGACGATTGGAATCGAACTTGGGACCTCTTACTCGTCAGTCACGTATCATACGCATTGCGCCAGGGCGCCGATAACAGCAGTAGTCAATTCTTGCTGTAGGTA
The DNA here is from genome assembly GCA_030763345.1 of Mythimna separata. Taxonomy (NCBI): domain Eukaryota; kingdom Metazoa; phylum Arthropoda; class Insecta; order Lepidoptera; family Noctuidae; genus Mythimna; species Mythimna separata. The sequence continues at coordinate 14,473,335 of CM061192.1, forward strand.
CTTTCATAGTGGTATACGGCTACTAATTGCTTTTTGCAACAGTGTGAGTGTAGAAACGACGAGTTACTTTGTAGCACACAACGATAATACCTGTTGTGTTTCACGCGGTACACGGCGCACACATTTATAACCTGCTACGCAATCTCCGCCGCCGTGTGTACGAGTACTTATACATAATGTATGCGTTTTCTTGTATGTTGTTTTTTTCTGAGAATCAGGTAACCTAAGCCTGCTGAATACCATCATAGAGGCCTATGTCCATCAGAGAAAGTTTCTGGCTGGAAAAATGATGACAATAATGATAATTGACGAAGGCTTTCTCAGTAAGGTGTGAACAATCGCGTTGGAAGTGTTGGAACGTGGAAATGCCGCGATTACTTCTTGAATTGGTTTGCAAAACTGAGCAAAACTTCACAGGAAAATGTATTGATTGTTATAAATACTCGCAGTTATTTTTTAAATACCAACTAAATAATTTCGGGTTTAATATCATTTTACTATTTAGTAATTGCAGTCAACCATCGACCCGCCTCAGTTTCGCACAATTGTTACAGATCCTTGCAACTCGTACCTTGTCTCTACTTAATATGCATGTATCTAAACTTTCCTCATGAATCACTCTGTTTATCAAAGAAATGCAGAAAAATCCATTCAGTAGTTTTCAAAGTTATGCAGACTCGGTACTTTGTTTTATAATATGTAATAAAAAAATATATAATTGATATAAGGATAGATAGTTTTTCAAAATCGAGTGACAAAACCCGGTTGTGTCCACGGTTTTAAAAGTGTATTTGGGTTTCACCTCCAGACCAAAATGCAGATACCCTTTAAGAACTGGAGATCATCATTCTCAGTTAAGGCAAAAGATTAAGAAGCATAGTCGTATGCAAAAGCAACTGTAGGCGAGTATATGTATGTAGAGACGTAGAGTGCGCGTGTGAAGCAACTTGTTTGCAATATTAGAATTCTATTAAAAACCTGTTCCTTAATTACTGCTGGTTCTTATGCATTCAACAGAAATGCATCTAAATGTTATGATTCCGGGTGCAGTGGCAAGCTACGCAGGAGACTATACTCTAAGCATTAGGATGATACGGGATAAGCTAGTAAGTAACACAACGCACAGACAGAAAGAGCCATCAAGTTCAACCATCATCTTGGGCTACGGGATTGATCCAAAGAGTTTTAGTGGCCTTAGAACGCAAAAGAAAACTGAAAGAAAAGTGTGGTGAGTTTTAGCCAGCCAAATACTGACACCATGTCTCGTTCCACCCCGAAAACGGAATAAATCATTTGGACAATTTTAGTGATTCATATTCAAGTAACTAAATTCTTTTCATTCAATATTTCTACAGCATCATTTACAATCTCTTTGGCAACAGTTGTCCTGTGTCAGACCGGTCTTCAAATCAGACCGAGACAGTTACGACCAAAAACTAGTTAAAAATCTACGTCTTAATACAAACACAAACAGGTATTAAAAATCTTACGTCTTCCTACAGATAATTATTTATTTTGCTCAAAAGCATATAGCGATTTATTTATCTAAGAGCGTGCAAATTTTATGGTGTTTCGTTTTGGGTTCTTGATGCAAAAAATATGCAGCTAGAGAGACTAGAGAATCCTGTTATGTGTGCGTATTTTTGCTTGTATAATTATGGTAAGTAAGTGGTATGTGATAAGGAATGACCACTACAACACACCTAGCTTCTGCCAGCGGCTTCTCCTGTATCATGTCAAAGTAGGTTCCTCCATACAAACTAAGGACGCCATTCCATTCCTTGAAGGGGTGAGTTTTGAAATCTCTCTCTTAGTATTCGGCTACGTCATTACCCTGTGCAAAATCTCACACTCCTAGTCCCCTTAATTTCGGATATGCGTTTATTTAAGAAGATTTACATCATCATCAACATTTATATGCATAGTAAATATAGGTACATACATCGATTAGTTGATCACGAGAAAATGAGACAAGCTACAAAGTAAAAAAAACCGTATCCTAGAAACATTAAAAAAAACAGTGACACATGTTAAGCCAATTTTCTTTTTGTATAATAAACAAAAAATATTGGCTCGTACATAGTAATATGGATTTGGCAAACGAGTGCGTGTTTATTAACACGCCGACTATTTATATGCGCCCGCGCCGCTCAAGTTCAAGGGCTCCAGTGTTGTTGAATAGGAAAATATTAGGGCAAAATGTTCTTAGTTTTGAATCCATCTTCTTTTTGTTATTATTTTTGACGCCAAAATCGAACCACACATTTCGATTTGATTGCTATGTCAACCGCAACGTCACTGACATTATCAGCTCTTTAATGTGCAGGTGTATGGACACACGAGACACTTCAGAATATAGATCATTTCCTGGACAGCAGCACAACAAGTGAAACAGTTTAATTTAATAGAATTTTTTACGTTCTTAACTAAATCTTGCAAAGGAAATTACTACACGTGCTTGTAGATATATACACAACTGTGAAATTTTCATAAGAAAGATATAGTACACCATATCAAAATAATAAAAAATATTTTAGCACATTAACAGCAAGCGAAGATCACATAAATCATTTATAAACCTCAAATTTGTATGCTCTCATTCTTACAATGAGAAAAACGAAATTAAGATTGGTATTGGTAGATCAAAAAGTAATAGTATTTTTATATCTAGACACAATTCATATTGTAAGATATTTGGTCCTAAATAACCTTGGATGCTGTTACCAGTTTAGTATTTTTAAACATTCATATCCGTAACAACAGACACTAGACCGCTATAGCAACCAAAAACCATTTTTACTGTAATTTATTTCCTAAAATGCCAAACAGATGATAATAGCCGATTAACCTTGTGTATGCCATTATAAATTACAAATAAAAATACCAAACAGTTGATTTAAGTACCATGTACTAAGCATGAAATACTTTATCATTCAAACTAGTGTTCGTTGCCAAAATAAAAGATGGATGGCGCGAGAAAAGCATTTCTAAGCGTCCCTACGATATGTAAACGTCATGAAAACGTTTGAAACACAAAGAAGCATTGATGGATATGTGTATCTTTCGCACCCAAAGTATTTTAATTAATTTAATTGATGATCTGACGGAGAACTAATTAAAATAAAATGGTGAATCGGCAATACGGCTGTAATTGGTTGTGGGATTCCACAAGGTGACATACTGGGTCCACTTATCATTGTTCAGTATTGCCAAATATTCGTTGAAATTGAAATTTGTGTTCAAACAATGACTGCAAGAGAGGAAGACATAGCTATATAGTCCCTCACGTCAGCTGTCAAAACCTTAGTCATTGAGAACGCGTTCATGAGTAAAAATGACAAATCGACAAAAATAGGGACTCGTTTAGGTTAGGTAGAATGACAATTGAAAGAATTCTAAAATGCTCTGGTAGGTTCATCTCATTCAGGTCTCATGGCAGTGTAGATGAATAAGAATGGGTAACGATTGATTAGTTGCGTACAATGACAGATGCAAAACAAGTGTGCAACATTTTTATCAGCGCTTGCCAGACATAATGTTATATCTAGTAGGAGGCAAGTCATAAATACGTAAATAACTGCAACAAAGTATAATAGAAAGTCTCATACTATGTGCGGATCTTAGTGTCTGTCTTTTAATTTGTGCGAATTTAGAAACTGTTGAAATGAAAATAATGAGAAGGAAGTAAGTGATAGCGTGACAGGTAACAGGATAGAATGGAAAAAAAATTGTTGCACCGACCCCAAGTAATATGGGACAAGGGCTGGAAGAAGACGAAGAAATCTAGAAACTGGTAAAACTTTTTGAAACCAGTCTAGAAACATCGGGAGCTTATAAAAGTGTTTAAAGAAACAATTAAAAGAAAATTGAAACTGAAAGATGGTAGCTATGTCTAGAACGCTGACAAGACAGCCGAGATGACGAAAAATGAAATGTAAACAATCACTAATAAGTAGACGACTCAATTGTGATTGCACAAACAAATGGGGTCAAGGTCAAATAATGATGTTAAACTGTACGCGTGTGGCTACTTCATTAACACATTCATCATCAAAATATAATTGAATTTCCAGACAAATACGTAGATATCATAGAAGGATCAAGCCCGGCTCGACGGCGTCAGGTTTCACGCCCGCCTCTATGAGATATCAGCAAGATTGACAGGGTCCACCGCAGCCCAGCCAGTGCTGCGGGCTTGTTCGAGACAGTTACCGTGCCTATGGGCCGCAAAGGGCAACTGAAGGAATATAGGTAGATTTTAATCCAGTAAGTCTGATACTCCATCCCGCACAGTGGAAGAAGTTATTGATTTCCTACCAAACTGAAACGATTAATGTGAGGAGATACTTACAAAAAAATCTGTAGACACAAATAAATAAAACAGTATCCACAGACAAAGTCACAAGCAAAATCCATATGACATAAAAGATAATAACATTAACCCAGAGATAACCTTTACCTCTAATAATCGTAAATAAATATTTTTCAAAGACTACTTTGTTGAACAAATCTTTATTGGTTCAAAGTCTGCACACACGCATAGTCGTTGTGAGATGACCTCGTAACGGGGATTTTTACGGAATCTGCAGATGATATTTATCAATATTTTAGGGGGAAAATAAACAAATATTTAAATTCTTTTAAAACAACATAGCTTGATTTTCGGAGTTAATATCTGGAAGTAGACCCCTTGCAAAATTTCTGTCACTATTTTATGGTTCCTGTAGGCAGCGAAACCGGTAATACAGAAATTTAGCATATTCAACAAATCATAACTTTCACATAACGTCATCTAGTCTCTTGCTATGGGTACTAGATAACTAATAAACAAACATACATAAATTATAGATATGACTTCCAGCATAGCAATCTAACCACTAGACTAACAGGATCGAGGAACTTTACTATTACTGGACATGGATAACGAATCTCCTCGTTAAGGAATCTCAAAAAGAAATATGTAGTAAGTAATAAGGTCAAGCAAAAAAAAAGAACAAAATCTGTTTGTAGTTGACTCTCAAATACTCCAACAGTGTTGTCAGGAACTTTGTGTACCTACTGGGTCCAAACAATTTATGAGTTTGCCATCGATTCGAAAAGAAGAAGAAGAACCTTCATGTATAAGATCACATGGGAAAACCATGTTGTCGACAGGACTATCACCAGTTTCATTTTCATGGGAGTCTAGAGGGACGATTTCTCTTTAACTTTGGATACTAATAAAAGAAATGCCTGTAATTTGGAAATACTCCGGAGCACAGAGTATCGTCGTGAGCATAGTACGTACGTTTTTTTCCTTCGTATCAACAAAAGAACTAACCTATTTTAGCTCGTCCTTGACCATAAAAAGGTTATCTGAGAGATAATGGTATTAGAGATAAGTCTACAATTGTGCCCTTTTATAAGTTTTATTGTATTTTCCCTCTACTAAGAATAAGACGAGTTTAATCATCAATAGATGAAGAAAAAGGACACGTTTTATTAAATGATATAAACCAGTGCTTTAACTGCGATCCCATGCGAGAAGGCAAGCAGTGATGCAATCGATGGTGATGATAGCCGCAAAATTTTATTAAGAGCTTATTCACTGTAGCCTTGAACAGACCTTAATTATAATCGGACAGGAAGACTGCTGCAGACAAATTGTACGCGATATAAACGACGAGGGGAAACAATTAGTCTGGATTGTAGAGGTGTCAACAACGTAAAAATGAACACTTGCCGTACCGCGGGAGAGTTTCGTAAACGAATTTAAGAAAGGGCATCAACATTTATAGACCTCTTACCTCTTTAAAATAGTTAAAATTCCTGATCATAAAGAACCCTTACAACCTTGAAAATCCAAAAAAAAATGTAGTGCGAAAAACAAAATTTTGTAACACAAAACTACGACAAGTTTAAAAATACCTTGTCTGACTAACAGACAATTACAAGAAGACAGTCCAATATTATTATTCCGGATGTCATACAAGTTGTGGTATGCACAGTTCTGGTGGCGTCCGGCCAAGAGAGCGCTCTAGGAACCCCGTGGCTTTACCATGTGTCTAGTGGCCATCGTTGACTAATACTCTTACGGAGTACGTGCCAAGAGTTGGGAGATTATGAAGAGTTTTTATATTTAGTTAGATTAATTGCATGTTGTAATAACTTTTTTTATTATTGGTGGTGATGTGGTCAACGGTGGAGACCGCTTGTCTAGAAGTATAAGTAACTATTTTTCAGAGTATGGTTTCCAAACTTTAGTACTATGTGGACTATTGTGCGTGGATCATAGCAGCTAACCTCTGGTGGGCTTATTCCAACTAGCCTTCTTCTCTTCAAAAGCTGATTAGGCCTCCTCCTTTTTCTTCGGGGTAATTAAGAGATCCTGGGGATCGCATGCATGTATAAGTGGCATCTGTAGGAGCACTGAAGCTTAGAAGTAACCTGAATAGTGAAATACTTATAAGCTACTTTCCTGGAAAGAGAGAGAGAGAAACCCGGGAATCCTGGATCGCAAGGCAAAGAATATGAAACTACACGTCTGTAAACATGTGAAAGATTTCCTCAAAAATCGTTCACATGTTAGAAAGCGTGTTACAAACTTGTGATACCGAATTTCGCTGACGTAAATTTCACTGACGCATTTATCTCCCAACGATTAGATATTGTCATGTTTAGAAGACAAGAAGACAAAAATAACGGCCATCGGCTTTTATATCATTGAGACAAAGAATCTGTGGTAACTAGCCCGACTTTAAAGTTGTAGGTCGCGGGTTCAAACTCAGCCAGGCGCACTACTTTGTGTAATTTATTTCATCAACGCTGCTCTCAAAACGGTGAAGGAAAACATCGTGTGGAAACCGGCATGTCTTAGAACCAAAAAATTCGAAGACTTGTGACAGGCTCGCGCGGTGGCTTACGGCCCATTCCCAATCCTAGAGAGGAGGCCTGAGTCGATACAGTGGGAACATTACAAGGCTGATACTTATGCTAAAGAATCTGTTACAAATTATCGATCAAAATTTTTCAGTTCCCTTGCATTCGATCTATTTGTACGGTGCTAACGAAATCGTAGAGGCACTAAGTACTTGAACACGACCTGCCAAGGATACCTTCCCTTCAAATAACTGCAGATGAGCTCAATAAGCACGAAAGTGAATCTATAAATGTGAAGCCGGTTCTTCGTGAATGTTAGCGGTATTTTAGATTAAGGAAAAGCCGTTCATAAATAAATAAATGTGTAGGTGCTGATGTGAAGTTTAAGGCATTTATTTCTTTAAAAAGAATACAATTCTCTTAATAAATACAAGTTTTTCATAAATAATAATTTTTACATAACCGCCAAAGTAAGGAACACAATACTGCGTGCCAAAACTAAAATTCATGATGTCGCCCGAAAAGCTGCTACTCTAAAGTGGGATTGGGCCGGACATGTCTGCCGCATGTCAGACGAGCTGTGGGCTAAAAGGACTACTTACTGGACCCCATTAAACGCAAGACGACATCGTGGCAGACCGAGGCGAAGGTGGAGAGATGAGTTGGATAACTACCGGAGGGACTGGCCTGCAGTGGCTGAAGATAGGCGTGTGTGAAAAAAGGAGAGGGAGGCCTTCGCCCAGCAGTGGGACACAACAGGCTAACTAACTAACTAACCGCCAAAGTAGCCTGTCTATGTTTCCTGATAGCTACAAGTTAGCGGTTTGTAAGTCATGAGTGAATAGGATACTTCTAGCTAAGCGTGCTCCGTCTTCGGCCACATCATCGCTTACCATCAGATGAGATCCGTGGGTGAGATAGTGGTCAAATGCGAGCCTACACATAAAAATAATTTACTTAATAACGGAAATACAAGTTATTCATTAATACTAAATACGTTGACATAAGAAATGTAAGAACTCAAATAAACTAGTAAGTAGCAGCTAAACACAAAACTTTAGACAAATATTTGGGGATCGACGCACTACATTAACAGCGCATCGCCTTTGTTATCTACGGAAACACTCTAGTGACGCAATCTAGATTTGTCAAGAATTTATTATAATAGATATTTTTTTAGCATAGAACTATTTTAGGATTAAAACTTACCTATTTAAAAAATAACTGAAATTGAAGCACAGGCCGATTGTGAACTTACTTTCTGGATGTGCGGTTATTATCTTACACCTTACATCTTGTTGTATATTTTGAGTGAGGCGATAAAGAATTGTATCTTACTACGCAATGACAACTTTCTGAATTGTTTGATACTCGTACTTCGGTGGTTTTGGTTTATTTGGTTTTTATGTTCAATAGTGTTTCAATGTTTATTGAACCTATGGCTCCATAGAGGATAGGCGAGCCATGGGTTTGTTCATCAGCATATGGGCTCAGCAAGGTTGGAGCCTTCAGAAGCTTCGACCCTGCTGGGCCCACACGGATGATCCATATTTGGAATTAAAATATCTCAAGATCAGAATCTTTTCATTATATCTATCCGAAATTACCAACAGGTGTAATTTAGGACTGCATGGTTGATGCACTAGTTGAGCGCTTGGCAGCTGCGCTGGGTGGCGTTTTCGATTCCCGCCCGGAATAAATATTTGTGTAGCCTACACATAGCTGTTCCTGGTTTAGGAGTCTTATATGTGTGTTTATATACTTATGTGCATATTCGTGAACGCACCGCCTATGAGTAAATCAGAGAGCCAAATGAAAACAGAGCAAAAGCGAATATTCACGAAGCGGCCGCATGATGAGATTGATTAATTAATTAATTGACAAAATGGTCGTCTTGTGCCTTGTTGTGTGTCAATGACAATTAACTTCGTTGATAGTGGACGAATGCATTTACTACTTAGTTATGTTATAGTATTTTTTGTGACATAGTGACCGCTGGGCCAGTATCACCACGCAGCGGGTCCGTGCAGAGGGAAAGCACCGTCTTAGAAGGAGGTTGCGAGATTATCTGGACGCATACCGTAAAGGACTGGTTTGAGACGACTGACGAGAATGTCTGGAAGGACTTGGGAGAGTAATGGCGAACTAAAAAAATACTATTTCTACCAGAGCTAATCAGGGCTCATCTGCATCGGCCATGCTAGATGTCTACGGTTTTGCTGACATTTCTATGAGGCGTGCGTGGAACACTAATTGCGATCGACGACTCGGACATTTACCCGACGGCCGGAGGCTCTCTACCCATTACTCGTTGTCCACCAGCCCGCGCTTACGATGGCGTTGGCTGAAATAATGATAATTAGATCCATCGTCATCTCAGCTGAAAAATGTCCACTGCTGGACATAGACCTCCCGCGTCGCGACAACGACCGGTCCTGTGCGTACTTAATGAAAGACAAACCAAAACCACTATTCAATCAAACCTTGGTAAACATCAAAATCAAAACAGAAAGTTCAAACAAATAAACTATGAACTTGCCACTGTTACCAGATAACAATTTGCCAACAGTATCAAAGTATCATTACGCTAAATTGCTATCAATTCAACGGCGGCCACTGATTGGCTGGCTGGACTGGCGGCCATTAGAACTGATGTCGTTAGCCAATAGACATCGGCTTCACGTGACGACGATAGGGTTAAATGAAATGAGTATGAACTTATGAGTTGTGAAGATTTATTTGTAATACGTCTTGTTTCCATGGTCTGTTGGAGGAATCTGTTTAACAGATTTTTGACGAAATTATAAAGAAAAGATTGGAGAGGAGCTCGTGGCTAAATGATAACAGCCGCACAGGTCGATCTCCAAGGTTAAGCAACGCTTGCCTAGGTTGGTCTGTGGATGGGTGACCATCTTAACATAACGAGATTCCTCCGTGCCTCGGAAAGCACGTTAAGCCGTAGGTCCCGGCTGTCATTTGTAGATCTTTGGCAGTCGTTACGGATAGTCAGAAGCCAGTAAATCTGACTCCAGTCTTGCCATGAAGTACTGTGTTACCCCAGTTAATGGGTTGTGGAGGTCTGGTAGGCAGCCGCTCCTCGTAAAATACTGGTATTCAGCTAAATCCGGCTTGACTGGAAGCCGACCCCAATACAGTTGGGAAAAGGCTAGGCAGATGATGATGATGATAAAGAAAAGATTGGTGCTGGATTGATCCAAAATGGGAATTAGCGTAAAACTGTTCCAGTAGATATCAGCAAAACCAAGCAGCGTCCCAGCAGGGTCGAAGCCTCTGGGGCCATAGGTTCGCATCTGACAGGAAAACCCGGAGCCCTGGAACGAAAGGCAAAGAAGACATAGAAGTGGGTTTTAGGCAGTAAAAGTCTAACACGTCCTCCCGCTTCGCCCAAGAGCGGAAGATGTCATTCGATGATTTCCCACACAAAAAAGTAAATACAATTTGTGGTAAATTGTACAAAATATTTAATTTAGTAAATAGATACTAAATGTTGGTAAAAACCTGAACATTCGAATAGTAATCGTGAACTAGTACGTCAAGGATAAATGGCTGTATGTACTTATATCCGTAATGTGTAGGTATAAGTACATGTATATGTATTGGTATGGAGAGGGCAATGACTTGACATGGCATTGAATTTAATGTTCATTGTTGACTTGACCGTCAAAAGAAATTGTAGTGCTGACTTTACATAACTTCATCATTAGGATAGATATAATGAGGATGAAATACTTTATGCAACAAAAACTTATTGTTCGAAAAATAGGTACAAAGACATCAAAAAAAAGCAACAGCGTTTGCTAGCAAAGTTATCTTTATACTCGTACTCGAACCTTTCGTTCTGGAGTGGAGACCATGTATCGGAAGACGCAGCGTTGGAAGACTTCCCACAAGGTGGGCCGATATCCTAGTAAGAGTCGCCGAAAGCCGGTGGATGCGAGACGCCCAGGAATAGGTGTTATGGCGACGTTTGGAGGAGGTCAATGTCCAGCAGTGGACGTCTTTTGGCTAAAATTATGTACTTAGATACATTCTAGTGGCCATAATTCTAATGCCACCGGCCAAAAAACCAAAGATGAAGAAGACGCGTGATGAAGCGCACGTATCGAAGATCACCATCCACTTGGGTGAAGACGGAGTGTCTTTACCCAAGAGACATTACACCTCATCTCGACATAAGAGTACACATGCCACAAAATCTTGCTTAATCTATACTAATATTATAAAGAGGTAAAATTTGTAAGTTTGTAAGTAGGGGGTAATCTCTGGAACTACTGGTCCGATTTGAAAAATTCTTTCAGTGTTAGATAGCCCATTAATCGAGGAATGCTATAGGCTATATATCATCATGCTACGACCCACGGGAGCGGAGCAGTAACGAAAAATGCGGATGAAACCGTTGGGGACAGCTAGTGGTAAAATAAAAGAAGGGTCAACCCCAAAAAAATTAGACAAGGTCTAAACAGAAGACGAAGAGGATAATAAAGACGAACCTACCGAAAAATACGACAGTGGTCTTCTTCATAGAAAAAAGTCATTTTTACTAACGCCTGATGATAATCACGTATCCACCACAATAAAAGCCATTCCTCCAATGAAAAACCTGTCCTATCCCTTTGAGCAGTAAGCTGTAATTGGCATAAACTATAGACGAACCTTATAGCTTTATAAAAACCAGTGGAATCACATACTTTGGCACCGACTGCGGAGCAATCGCGTGGCGAGTCGCGTGTTCACATTGCTTTGGATATGACTGTACTACTTTTCTGAGACCTATCAGTATCTTCATTACTGCTTTCCTGGGTTCTTGGAAATACTGTTCCTGCTCTTTTTGATTGGGATATGGATATGGGTACCCTCGGTTAGAGCAAGGTAGAAAGGGTAAGTACAGACTTCCTTGGACTTTAGAAAAACGGTTGGTACCGTAGCCGTCTCTATCTTATAACGGAAAGTACCAGATATTTTGATAGAACCGATGGGATCCTCTAAGAAGTCTTTCACCAGCCCCAAAACATAGCGAGTCGTTGCAGTTACAACAATAATTACTTCAAATAGCTTTTAGAACTTTCGCCAAGCTGGGGAAGCCTACGTCCAATAGTAGATGTCTTCCGGCAGTAATGAAGATGATGGGCTTTTAGAACACGATCTGGACAAGTACAGCTAAAGAAGTTTGCATTTTTAAAGTAGAAGTCTTCCCAACTATATTGGGGTCAGCTTATGTTAAGATGATCACCAATCCACAGACCAACTTTGGCAAGCGTTGCTTAACCTTGAAGATCGACCCATGCGGCTATTATTATCTACGAGCTAGTCCCCTAAAAAATAAAGAAATAAAAAAGCTTTAGTTAAAATTCAAAAGTAAAGAAAACAGTTTTCTGTTACTGGTAAAAAGGGAAAAACGTCTGACGTCACTCCTCACACATACTTAAGATTTTAACACCACAAGCTGCGTAAATCATCTGCGAAAATGTTATCAAGTAATTATGACAATTATGCTGTTGATTTATGGGCGATAATTGAGTGAGGTTTTTGACAGCAGACGTTGAGTGTTTAAAATGTCTGCACGATTCGGGTCAGATAATACTAAGTTTTTAGGTAACTTTTGAGTGTACGTATGGTTTCCACTAAAATGGTAAGTAGGTACATATTTCCTTTGAAGCGGAGTGGAGCTGAGCTAAGCAAACCGGAGGTGATCAATGAAATTCGATCACAGAACATATAAACATAACTTGCAACAGATAATGCTCAAACATCATAGACAACTGTGTTCTGTGTCTATGATGCCATAGAGTTTATGCCGGGTCCACACAGGCTCGACAGTTGTTTTTAGTGTACGTTATTTTACAATTGTATGGTAGTTTTAATGTATTTTTATTTTATTGTGCGTCCATTTTGGGCGGAATAAACGTATTTTCTTCTTCTTTCTTTCTTCTTGAAAAACCCGCACAGGCTCGCTACCGCCCCTTTTAGTCGTTCCCGCTCGGCACTACTATCTTCTTGACTCCGTTCTGTCCGGTTCGGGCCGAGTCTTCATATATCTTATTTGAAAGCCCGACCAGCTACCCACCGCATCTCTGTTTCCACTTATTGGCAGTGGATATTTCAAGCACTGTGATTAGTCAATTCACGATCTGTTCCTCTCCAATCCGCCCAGATCCGCGACAATTGAAACGCACCCTAGACAAGGAACCACAATCGAAATATTAAAATTATGTACAGATCCAACTAGTCTATATCGTCCTTTTTGAATTTGGGTGTCTTTAAGGCTAGAGTGAATAGGCTCTTAACAAACTAGTGCGCCTCACCATCGACGATTGCATCACTGCTTACCATCAGGTGGGATCGCAGTCAAGCGCTAGTTTATAACCGACGGACCGTTCTCTATCTGTGCACAGATTTCTCTGTTCTCGTAATGCAAACCAACCGTATTGGTAGAATTTAAGCTGGTCTAACTATCTGAGCTTCGGAATAGAACATGGGATACCTTTTATTTCAGGAGAGCATACTCACAGGTCACAGAATAAAAAGTATTCCTTTGGAACAATTTTCATTCACGCTCGCGAAGCTACTATACGATAAAAATAAAATAAACCGAATATCAAGGCTAGTCAAGTCCTATTCTTACATTTCATGTTTAAACTTCTCGGAACTCCTACGCACGAAGAGAAACACGCACCAAGTCATAATATACACGAACCACGTTGTTTGTTTTGATTTGTCTCATGCATCTGCCGGCAAAGCTGGATTATGTCTCGTATTGCATACCAATTATGTATTTATAATTGAAGAGACATTCTTGTCTTGATGGGTGATCGAGTCTGAAGTGAATTTAGAGAAGATTATTTGTATATGTAGATCAGTTGGTCAATCAGCAGTGTTTTTTTAATTGCAGACTTCCTATAGGTTGTGGGCTTGCGGACAGTGAGCAATGGGCAGTGCACTGTCCGGCCGCCCGGTTACCATCCGAAGCGAGACCAAGTCGTCAACGGCGCGTAGTGTTCCACGCGCACCTCAAGGAGATGTCAGCAAACCGTAGGGGTCCATCAGGATCGAAGCCTACTGGGGCCGTGGGTTCGCTTCTGAAAGGAAAACCCAAGCCCTGGACGAAAGGCAAAAAGGAACATACGAGTGGGTTTTAGTCAGAAAGTTTAATACGTTTTTTCGCTCTGCCCAAGAGCGACAGGGCGAGAAAGAAGATGGGGGCTCTTTAAAGTTCATGATTTTTACTGCAGAGATCCCTAAAGCTCTAAAGTTTGGATATCTGAGAGTAGAAAAAAGTACGTATAAACTCCAAACAGGCCGGCTGCAAAATAAACTGCTCATCGGCAGCAAAGTAGCAATTTAGATGAAGTTTAAAGAATTGCGTTGGAATTGCTTGCCGCTGTTTGAAGTTTGAACTGCTCGTCGATAATAAGCGGACTGCGCAGTCGGTTGGCTGCTTGATTTGGATATGGAAAACCACTTAAGAAATGCATGCTACAGTTTATCTGAAAATTCTGTTTAGTCTTGACTAACGCCTTTTACGAACCTTAGACGAGGATACGACAGTATCTCTGCCTCAGATCTGCCTTCATTACAATGATCAGCATTAGAAATGCATTGCAAAATTTTAATAAGTACTAAAAACACCACTAAAAAAAGAAAGACAGAAAGATTTAATCATCTATAATAATAGAAATGAGATTAACGAGCCATACTACACTGTATTAAAATTAAGACTTTGCCAAATTACAACCAACAAAGATGAAAACTGTAACACTTTTCTTTAATTTAGCGTAACATTTGCAAAATAGCCGTCCTGGCTTGAGGCCAAACAACATATTTATTATTGTATTTAAATTCACTACGCATAATCGCCTTAAATATAGAGACATTTGTTCGAAGATAAATATGTAGAGGGACTGTTTCAAGGAGGGATGAGTAAGCAGTGCTAAGGTAAAGGGCAAAGGAAAATAATGAAAGGGAAAGTATGTAAATTCAGTAGGTTACCTCAGTTAAATTGACATCACCAAGCAGTATCATGTGTAACCAACTACTGATTCTCAACCAGTAGTGTCCTTTAGTCTCCAAACAGAGCCGTGATAAGTCTACAAGCTTTATAAGTTTCAGTTTAATTCATGAATCCCCGACCGGTCCTATGAGACCGCGCTGTTATTGTTTTACTATTGTGTCTCGTTTTGCGGGTATGTGATAGGTTAAACTCAAACCTAGATTCGGAGCCCTGGCTGTGGCCTGGTAGTGGAATAGTAGAAGTGGTATTGGTATTAGTGCAGTTAGTAGTAGTAGTTCTATTATAGTAGTAGTAGTATAGTGGTAATGAGTATGTGGTGAGATAAAATTTCACTTTCCCGCAGAGGCGGGGGCAGATCTTAGATTTATTAGTCACTGTAACACAACAAACAACATGTGACAATGTTACGGGTTTGTTAAAACATTGTAATGATCATAATCTTGAAATGCACCGTGATAAAATAACAAGAGCATCTGATAGTATCGCAGCGTCGCGCTTCTACACTGCATCAACTTAACTTCTGCCTAGCTTGGACCATAGCTTGAACCAGGGTCGCTATCGCCGATTGCCTCCACAAGGACACGACGATGCCAATGCTGCGCCCAACCCTTGAGAATTCTATTCTTTCTAATCGAATTCGTAAGATAAATGCTAATTTCAACCCACGTGTAACAACAATGTTGCTGGCAGATCTCTATCTGAAGATGAATAGTATTCATGGTGAAAAGATAAGATAACTAAGGTATTTTAGTGTACGTAAGCGATCTAATCTGCATAAACGAGATAAAATAAAAAATTAACAACTACACGTAAGTACTAAGGCTAAACTAGAAAAATGTTAAGACATAAATGTCGATGGTTCAACAAAAGAAAATCAAAGAAGAAGCTAAAAGGACTGACTGGCCGGAGACATGACTAGGAACGAGGTAAATATCAATATGATGTCTGATACAGAAGTAAAAGACTGATAAGTGCTGCACTAAGCCCAAATAGATTGAGATAAAAAAGAGGAGAAAGACAAAGGTGAGTGAAACTAAGCTGCCGCAACGGCAGTGTTTAAATAAGACAAACGGCTAGTTGTGGTAACTAACTACAAATGGATTACATTATTTAAACTACTAAACTGCAAATGGATTTTGTTCACAATAAACTTCACTAAACTAACAGAATTGGACAAAATGTTGCAAAACAGAAAATAACAGCGTACACGCGTTACATAAATTCTTCAAATATTTTGGTCTATCGTAAGGCAGCCCATTGTTCTTAACTTTATATTATTATACGGAATTCTGTAAACAAACCGCTTTATTATTTATTGAAATTTCATTCATTGAAGTTTTTACAGTTCATATTCTTGGTTTGGTTTCGATATGCTCGACTCAAATTAGGAATCTGGTAAATAAATCCGAAGCATTGCTGAATCACGAAGATAGTTAATAGTACAGCAGATGAAAGTTACGTTGGCTAATTGGCAATTTGGTTACAAGGGCTGAAATAAGGTCATACAGTTAAATAATATTCCTAGCAGATTAGGGACCTTGAATCTGTTTCCAACGGAACAAGCTGACACGTACTAGTTGCCCTACTTACAATATAAAGACAACCAAAAAAACATCAACGCTATTATTAAACCCATATTAGGAATTCATTTTTAAATGGCAAATATCCAGTTCTTAATAAAACTAACGCCTACACTAGAGCTTTTGTGCAAAACGGACACAACACTGGCATGCACATTGAAGACTTCTTGACTGTTCAGTGAGATAATAAAACCAAATATTTAGCAGTGGGTTGCAATCATCTAAACAAGTACTTAACACCAACATCCAACACACAAAGAAAGTGTAAAAAAACTTGACAAGACAACTTGCTCGTTACACACTGCACTGAATTACGGGCTAAATCTAACAATGGGGATCAATGGGGACGGCAGAAAAATGCAGAGAAAATATGTAGCGGAATTGTAGCAGATACTAACTGGTAAAGATGACGAGACCAGCTTGATACCCAAGGACAGGGCTGGTACAGATTTGCCCAAACTGGGAGTACCCTGCACTGAAACAAATGGCTTGCAAAAAAACATAATTAGACTGCAGACAAAGCCTTACAAAAACCAATCTAACTGTATTACATCACAACACGCCTAAAGCCCGCCTTTGTACTGTGTTTTTTACTAGTGCATATAGTTCTAATAAATAAATAAATAATCAGTCAAATCATGTTCCCACTGCTGGAACTCAGGTCGAATTAGTAGAAGGAATGAGGCGCAATCCACCATATGGAATCAGTGTGAATTGTTTAGCTGTATTAAATGCTGATAACCAGTTTTTAATTTCTAATTAACATTTAAATTCTATGCGAATATATTATACGGCATACATGACGGGCGCATATTAGCAATTTAATCAAGCTTACAGTTATGAAGTATATGCTTGAGAAATAATTCGGTTCTCACTATTATCATCGGTATATCAATATTATCTTTAGCATATTCATTGTTCACCTTTTACTTTGCCTAACACAACGTTTTGCAATGTTTCAATATTTTTGTGTGATCCTTTCTATTAAATCAATTTTATCGGCGTGATTATAATATCATCATCTTTCGCCAGAATTGTTTTTAGCCTTAGTATTGTTGTCTCATTTAATATAACAGTATCTTCTCATCCCTTTCCTCTCCTAGAGAGGAAGCCTGAGTTCCAACAGTGGGAACATTAGAAGGCCGATAATGCTAAAATCTTCTCATCATACCTGTGCTTATTATCTAACCAGCCTTTAACACGGAAGTAACTTCTCTGTCTTCTGGAAGTAGTTTCTTTAACATCAATGTTGATTTGATCACCTTTACCCACTATGAGAACTGGGTGTGTAATTCTGTATCCTCCACAGAAGCATTATTAAAATAACTGTTAGCGATAGTACTAGTAGCTTAGCTTGGGCGAAGGAGGACTGCGTGGCATACATTTTTAAATTTTTATTCCATATAGGTAGACGTTGACAAAATCCAACAAAATGGCTAACTAAAAAAAATCAACTAATCTTCACCAACTTAGCGATTTAATTACGCCTTCTCTGCCTCTTTTGAAATGCTTACACAATCGCTAGTGTCATAAAAATGAATTGCAGTCTCAGAGTTTGTGATAACAGTTTTTACATGTATCTGAGACAATTTAAATACCTTATCGGTTGTTGTCGCATAAAAATATATCCGCACGCATCTTGATGTTGATGGAAAACTTTAAATAAAATAATGATATAATTCGGTGCGATGTACTCTGATAAGCAAAACATGGCAGTTGAAAAAGTTGATAGAATAAAAAGTAGCGAGTTGCATAAAGACAATATTATATTAGATCTTCTTTTCGAATTGATGGTCAACTCGTTAAATTGTTTGGGCCCAGGGATGGCCTTGTGTGCCATAAAGAAAACTCTTTCGGCTCTTAATCCTACTTGGGGCTGTTTTGTGTTCGAAAAGGGGATGTCAGGAATCGGATTCTTGGATACATTATTCGATGATGATGATATTGTAACAGTAAGTGTACATCAAAAGAACACAATGCATATTTTAATTCATGAGATAATCTAAAAGCATATCGCAATGTTTTTCGAAGAAACAATGAATCAGATGCAGCCAATTTTACCAGACGGCTTCAATAACCCAGATTTCGAGTAGACAACAATAACGTCATCATCATATGATCATGATATGTCAAGAACTCAAGACTACCTAAATAACGATATGAATCCGTGACAGACTGATTCAAATATCACCGCAAGTTGTGTTGGCTCATTTAGTACAAATATTATTATGCTTAATACCCAACTGCACAATTCAGATAAGGAAACTGTACTAAATGCAGTCAGTTTTTGGATTTATCTTATCTTTAAAACTGCAAAGAATTTTCCGAGTGCAATACTAATCACACATAATGATTAAGAATCGAAATGAAAGGCTTGCAAGTTGCAATTGAAATTTTAAGTTACAGTCATTGGGAATTCTGATTTAAAAACCAGGGAACCGTATTTTTATCTATTAGCTGCTCTAGATGATCTACCTACTAAATAGTCAATCAAAATTTTATTCGAATTCCTTCAGACGAAGTGTGAGACTAGCGAACAAATAAAAACAACAATTCTATTGTACTTTTACACTATCTATTGACAAAATCAAGTGCAATGAAGGCGTAACTATGTCGATAAAAACTCCGTTGAACGATCGACGAATATACAGAGTCGATAAAATCACATGACAAGATAAAACACCGAATCTTTTACGAGGTCAGGTTGTACAAGGCTTCTAGTTTTTTCTCCTTTTCTAAGCATTATTAGGTACCTTTGAACCTTTTAGTTAACTTGTAAATATATTAGATACTGCCGTATCGTGTTGGATAGTATAAGAGGGTTTGGGATACGGAATCTTTTGTCCTTGGATTCTACTATTTTTCTATTTTTGGATCGTACTTACTTGCGAGTGTTACACCTTCACTGACTAAAATCTCCCCCGTGTTCATTTAGTTTCCCTTTGTGTTCCAGGGCAACACTGAATCCTTCTAGCGAGCTTGAAGTTCAGAATAAGGTATCTTTCTTACCCTTATTTTAATTTAGTTGATGTCGGTGCACCACATCTTACATATTATCAGAGATGATACATGTAAGCTTTGGTGCACCGATCAACTATAATTCCAGTATTCACCCCCTTCCTAGCCGTTAAATCACCCGATGAAACACCCTAATATCTTGTAATATTTATTTACAACTATCGCCTGATTTTATCATTCACAATATTCATAAACATAATATAAAAATTGCTAAAAATAGCTTCGCTGAATATAGATAATTACTTCGGCGAAGATAAGCTGTGAACACATCCCGATAACTTATAGTCTCACAATTTAAAGTACCTACTTATCAATAAAAATGCAGAATCAGTCACTGGCCTGTTGTTAGGTAAAATCGACACTTTCCCCGATTAGGAGGTTTACGTCGTTGGATTACGTAATTTGCACAGATCTAGTCTCGAATGCTATTAATGCGGTCAGTTTTGCCATCTCCTAACTGAGACGAAGAATTTTTTGCTATGTTATGATTTACTCACTGGACATTCGAAACGGATTTCATTTAAGAGGGATGCTTAAAGGCTCGCGTAATACGAATTTCATAAGGTTTTTTGCATTTTGCAAGTCATTGTCAAGTTGTATGTTGATCAAAATATGGTTTTTGGGCGCATTAAAATCATCAATACAGCTCTCTTGATATAAAAATATGAATAGTCAGTAGTGTAAGACGAACTGAGAGGGTCTTCATGAAAAGTCACCTTTGTACTTTTGTGTGCACAAAGAATTAAATAAATAAATATGACCATACACCAAACCAACCAAACACCATCGGAACCCGGCGCCGCTGCTATGACCTGCAAAGTACTCGTAGCTAAGGGTAGCAAGCAGCTATGCTACCCTGATACATTCTCTTTAATATCTTATTGGCAAGTAAGCAACGTTATGTTTAATTCTTGCGAAGGGTTATCGGATAAAACGGAGGGGCGGGCAAAACGTTGCTTATTGTTTCCTTATAATAATCTACGGAATAAGTCGACATCGGGTGAAGTATTTTTTTTTCATTTCCCTTTGGACAAGGATGCTCTTACATCTCGAATTCAGGTATCCGTGTCACACACGGCATCATTTCACGTATGCATACTTGGAATCATTAGACGCTCGATTAAACACTATTCAACATTCTTAATATTCAAATCGAGTAAGGTTAGATGATTGTTACAAAGGAGTTACTACCTGCGTGATAATCATGTTTTAAGGCGTTTTTTACCATCATTGGTCAAGGTTACCGACATAGCAGGAAGAATCATCAAACTTAAGTGGCAATTGGCAAGGCACATTGCTCGCAGAATAGATGGCCGTTAGGGCCGTAAGGTACTGCATTGGCGACAGCGTACCGGAAGACGCAGCGTTGGAAAACCTCCTACAAGGTGGACCGATGACCAGGCAAGGGCTGCGGGAAACCGATGGATGATAAAGGCCGTACTGTATTATCGTGAAGGAACAACGTACCAATAAGTATTTGTGTGAAAATTTTGTATTATTTCATTAAAACTATGATGCCAATATAGAGATGAATTTATCTTTAACTAGCTTTTGCCCGCGGCTTGGCTCCCGTCAAATGACTACCCTACATATCCTACACTTATACACTACTTTACCTAACTTTTTTTTTTTAATTTTTCTCTCCGTAAGAACCATCACTGAACTTCAAGGAACATTTGTAAAAAAAATCAGCCAAATCGGTCAAGCCGTTTTCATGTTATGTCGTGACAACGGAAAACGGGTTTCATTTTTATATATATAGATAGACTAGCTTTTACCCGCGGCTTCGCTCCCGTCAAATTACTACCCTACATATCCTACGCTACCCTACCCTACCCTACACTACCCTACACTACCCTAAACTACCCTACACTACCCTACACTACCCTACACTACCCTACCTACCCTACTTTACCTAACTTTTTTTTTTTTGAATTTTTCTCTTCGTAAGAACCATCACTGAACTTCAAGGAACATTTAAAAAAAAAATCAGCCAAATCGGTCAAGCCGTTTTCATGTGATGTCGTGACAACGGAAAACGGGTTTCATTTTTTTTTTTTTTTAATTGTTATAAGCTAGTGCTTGACTGCGATCCCACCTGATGGTAAGCAGTGATGCAATCGTTGATGGTGAGGCGCACTAGCTTATTAAAAGCCTATTCACTCTAGCCTTGAAGACACCTAAATTATAATCGGACGGGAAAACCGCAGCAGGCAAATTGTTCCAATCCCTCGATGTCCGCGGTATAAACGACGAAGCGAAACGCTTAGTCCGGACCGTAGAGGTTTCGACAACGTAAGAGTGAATACTCGCCGTACGACGGTTTGTCCGATGGTGAAAGCGGGATGGCGGAATCAGTTCATGCAATTCCTGCGCACACTCTCCGAAATGCATCCTGTAGAAAACCGAAAGGCTGGCTACCCTACACCTGTGCTCAAGGCTTTGTAAATTGGACTTAACCAGATCTGGATCTCCAATTAGCCTCTTCGCACGCCTTTCCACTGAGTCCAAAGCTGCCAGGTGGCATTTCGCAGCTCCAGCCCATATGTGGCTGCAGTACTCCACACACGATCGGACCTGCGCTTTGTACAACATTAGAAGCTGTCCTGATGTGAAGTACCGCCGGACCTTTGCCAGAACGCCGAGTTTCCTAGCAGCTATCTTGGCCTTGGACTCAATGAACCGCCCAAAGTTGAGGTCGGAGGAAATTTCAACTCCTAAGAGCTGAAGGCGGTCGGTGCATTCTAGGGATACATTCCGAAAAGCAGGAGCCAAGGTGAACGGGCTCCTTTAAGCGGTGAATAGACACGCTTGTGTTTTGGCGGCGTTGAATCCCACCAGATTGGCTTCGCCCTACTTGGAGACTGCCTGAAGTGAGTCATTCGTACGCTCCACCATGGCCTCTCTTTCGGACTGGATTAGCTCCTTACTAGCCCGATTAAGCGGCAAGTATCTCTCTACAACTGTGCTATCATCTGCATACCCATAGATACCGGGCATCAGCAGATCGTCGATGTGGAGCAGGAAGAGAGTTGCAGAGAGTACAGATCCCTGAGGAACTCCGGCATTAGTCCACATGGGCTCCGATGAGCACCCGTCGACAACAACTCGGAGGGACCGTTCGCTCAGGAAGTCTTTTATCCACTTAATCAGGCCAGGGGAGATGCCGTACGCTGGAAGCTTACTCAGTAGGCTAGCGTGCCAAACCCTATCGAAGGCCTTCGAGACGTCCAAGGAAACTGCAAGACCTTCCCCATTCTTCTCGAGGGCCTCGCCCCACAGGTAAGTGGCATACACCAGAAGGTCCCCAGTAGACCGATTGCGGCGAAACCCGTATTGTCGGTCACTGAGGAGATCGTTACCTTCCAGGTAAGCCATGAGGCGCGAGTTCAATACACGCTCCATAATCTTATAGAGTATGGAGGTGATTAAAATCGGCCGATAGTTGGCAGGGTCGGCACGACTGCCCTTTTTGGGCACAGGTTGCACGTTGGCAAGCTTCCAGGACTTGGGCACTATACCAGTCCTATATGAGAGGCGATACAAGCGCGTCAGTACAGGAGACAACTCGGGCGCACATGCCTTGAGAACAATCGCTGGAATACCATCTGGTCCACTAGCCTTATTCACATCTAGACGACACAGTGCTCTCAGAACCTCTTTGTTCCTTATACGGACCTCGGGCATCGAGGCGCCGCAGTGTGGCAGAATCGGTGGAGTAGCACTGCCAGTGTCAAGACGAGAATTATGGGCGAAGAGAGATGCAAAGAGACCTGCTTTCTCTCTCGCCGTATGAGCTAGTGTTCCATCTGGCCGAACCAGCGGAGGCAATGTGGGCCGACAGAAGTTCGCTTCAACCGACTTGGCAAGGGACCAGAATGCTCTGCTACCGGACGGTTGCGCAGAGAGCTTCTGGCCAATGTGGGAAATGCGATCGAAGCGAGCCTTCCTTAGTGTCTTTTTGTAGGACTTGGCAGCATGGTTGAAGGCTCTCTTCTTTGAACTCAGGTCCGGAGCTTTGCGGTCACGAGCATCCACCCAGGAAAGAAACGCCGAGTGCTTTCGCTTTTCAGCTTCAGCACAGTCGGCGTTGAACCATGGGCGGGCTGAGCTACCGACGGGTACGTCACTATGTGGGATGTAATACTCCATAGCTTGACGCACCACATCGGAAATTGCCTCCGCACAGCTCGACGGATTTTCCGAAGAGAAGCAGACCTGCTGCCAAGGATAAGACGCAAAGAAGTGCCGCATCTCATCCCAATCTGCTGACTTGTAACGCCACATTCGCCGTTCTGCGCGTGAGTCGCAGTCGGGCGGGGAGAAGGACGTTACAGATTTCACCAGACAGTGATCTGAAGTTCATAGTGGCGAAGAAACTGTTACGATACATCTGTCCGGATCGGTGGTCAGCAGAAGGTCCAGACAGTTGGCAGTATGACCATCTACATCATTCTTAATATATAGATTTGAAACTAGAGTTTTAATATCTTATTCATTAAAATGGTGAGTAGGTGGCGTGTGTAGAAAAAGGTAAGAGTCCTTAGAAACTCATCACCACAACAGTCTCCCATTCCAAACCATTCATTTAATAGTGGTCGACGATTATATCTTACATAAATACACGACTAGTTTTCCAAGAAATATAAGACTCGACTTTCTCAACACCATCAGTGGAAACTGGAAACACGTCGAGAAAACGGCTCTAAACTTTTCTCGGAACTTATGTTACTTAATATTGCTCAGTAGCAATAGGTACTGGGCCTCAAGTCTGCAATTAGTATTGTATCTGAATTGTCGATTATTGGCTTCATAATTGTTGATTTTGACAAGTTAACAATACCAAGCTTGTCAAAATCAACAATTATGAAACCAATGACAACAAACAACAACAACCGTTGTAAAAACAATCTAGCCAAATGGGGCTTCCTCGATCCGTCCTTAACACAGTGCCAGTGTGGAGCCACTACGCAAGACATACGACACTTGCTGAGCTGCCCATCCTGCACAACCACTTGTACTTTTCGGGATCTATGCGAGGCCAATGATAGAGCCGTACAGGTTGCTGGGCGGAAAAAAATTAGTTAAAGACATCGACACGATAAGAAGAAAAAGAACAAACAACCACAAAAACAACCCCAAACTAACCGACAATCCGACCGACAAACCCCAGCCGATCGACAATTCTAATACTATGTTAATAGCAGGCTCGAGGCCCAGCCTGGTTATCTCTGTAAACTTTCGATTATAGGTACCGCATCGCTTGTTTGGTAAAATTACTGTCAGCATACATTCAAAACAGTTTTTATTATCTTCTATGTCAACACTTCATGCTGTGACACAACCGCGCACAAGCGTTTTGTTTGCATCAGCAAACAAAAAAATCAAAATGGTCTAAATAAACACCGACCAACTACAGCGATAAGGAATACTTACGTACTTGCTTATAGGTACCACTACCAAATACACAAACAGATATTTTCTCTTAGACCCAAATACTTTTGGTAAATGTGACCGAAAATCTACACTAAAGGTAAAGGAACTACATTGCGCACACGGGGGCCACGGCAATGGACGCGTCAGTCTCCATACATTTTATATGGCATCTAGACCTGTAGAGCTACATTAGATCGACGCCACGCGACGTCGTTTTACGCACAAATCAGGCGTGGCCCATGTGCGCGTCAGTCTAACGTAGTTCCCTCTTAATTCATAAATACCACGCTTGACAGAGATAACTAATTACCGTTAATTGGTTTAGTCATTTAGGGAGCAACAGCATTAAGTAATACTAAGCTTAATGCTAATGCCGAAGGACTGGACATTGTCTGGCTACTCTGCTGAGTCTAATCAGTTAAGACAAAGAAAACGAAGTTTTGGACCTGATAGATGGAAGAACAGCTTTTTAGCAAAGGGGCCAAATATAAAGCTGCGATGTGACATCGCATTATAACAATCTGTTAATTGATTTGTAGTGCACATTGTATAGTCACCTAAGCCGATGCTTTACCGCACGAAATTGCATCGCAGGTCCCTGAGTTGCGGCATGGAAGATGACCCAGAATTAAGTGGGAACTACATTAAACCGACGCACACATGTGGGCCAAGCCTGATTTGTACGTAGAACGACGTCGCGTGGCGTGGATCTAATGTAGCTCTACAAGTCTAGTTGCCCTATAAAAAGTATGGAGACCGACGCGCCCAGATCGACATACGTGACCCATGTGGGCGCAATGTAGTTCTACCTTTACTGCAATAGTTTACTCAATTATCCTATCACATACCCGCAAAACGAGACACAATAGTAAAACAATAACAGCGCGGTCTCATGCGACCGGTCGAGGATTCATGAAGCTAGGATTCAGGACAGTCAAATCACATGACCCAAAAGTAAACTGTGGAATGAACTTTCGATGAGGGCTTTGTCTGTCGTGTATTAGAGATAAAGGAGCAATACAGACAAACATATTAATAAATTGAAAGCACGAGTTCGATACCTATTGAATATTATTGTTTGTAGTCATAAACAATACGAGTAAATAAGTAGGTACCTATGGCAAGCGGAGCAGTGACCTATTTCGACGTAATAATGGTCAGGGCCATCGAGAGATCGGGATAATCTATCACATACCCACAAAACGAGACACAATACATACAATATACATATATATAGTTCATGAATCCCCGACCGGTCCTATGAGACCGCGCTGTTATTGTTTTACTATTGTGTCTCGTTTTGTGGGTATGTGATAAGTAAAAGAGCTTTTTCGCTTATCGAATGTAACAAGTGATCGAATTGCTTCGTGGAATCATGTCTCAAGAAAATTCTAAAGTTGTGAGGTTCCTAAACATGCACTAGTTTCATGTTGGACCTCTTATCTACAACAAATATCGTTTTATCTCGTATTCTTTCTTTTTCTTCTTTTTTAAGTCCATGTTTCCAGCGTTAGGTACGGCTAGAGCAAGCCCAATCTTATATTGTTTTGTTACATTATACTGCGTACTGCGTACATTGTTGATCGAAGTGCACTATGGACCGAAAATTCGATACGTACAACCCAGTATCGATGCTTTTTCGAAAATGCGTCGTGTACTGTGATCACTTAAACTTGGCTTCCAACTGTCTAAATGGTTTTTTTTTATGGATAGTATAATATAATCCCATTGGTTATTCAGACCCAAGAGAAATATATCAACAGTTCAAAGGCATGGAGATAACTTCTTCCTTGGTTACGCCACTAACCCCTTCTTAGGCCATAGGTAATACCCGCCCGTAAGTGCAAAGATTTATGTAACAGCGAATTTTTGGAATTCGAGGGCAGAACGGTAGGATCCGTAACATTTATTAGGTCACTGAACGCGTGCGAATTTACAAAAATAGATTCCCTATTATGCTGTAAGATGCTCAGTGTGCGATATTTACGTAGACCCGAGGATAACTGACGTGACGCGTAGAACCGGTAGGAATGTGGAATGTAATATTTCAGACGCGGCGGTCTGGAAATTCGCATTCCAGATTTCGTAGGTATTCTTTGAGGAGTGTTAATGCCAAGTAAGAGCGCAGTTTCATGGAAGTTTCAGTGCTGCACGTATTAGGTAGGTTCAAAATGGTACAGCTACTACCATTTGAAGAGCGATGGCCTTTTTTTTAAGAGTAAGAAGGTAGGTACTTTTACAATAGGGGTTTCAAAAAATCAGGTTGACAGTGTAATTTACCAAGAATGGAAAAATTTTACATCAATTTGCAGAATTTCGCACCTCAGTTGGCGATCGCGAATCGCGGGCAAATAATGACGAAAAACAACAAACTGATTATGACACAGCACGACATAAAATAGGTATTTAGTTTTACTACTAATATATTACACCTAATAACCTAAGTCAGATGGCAGTTAGGTGGACAAGAAGTCGTCGAGCGTCTTGCGATCCGCAAAGGAGGTCACTTTTGAAAGTAAATGTGCATACCTACCAAAATATTTATGTACACTTCCTCCCGGGCTACTTAAATCTTTGTAGTTAGTTTGATAAACATCATGTGTAATACGAGTATTATGGCAACCATAATTTTTTTTTTCTATTTTTAAACTGTTCCCCAAAAAACGGCGGGAAACTTTGAAAATCGAACAGAAGTTTTTTGTTATTTAAAACGATCACGTGTTTCCTTTGATAATACTAAAGAAAGCGTAATTTTCGTTTTGCACACATTACATCCGACGATGGAATGTTTGCAAAATTGTGTAGACCAAAGATAAACAAGAGGTGAAACTGGGGGCTTTGCCAAGTCCAGTTTTCAGGGTCGCGGGCTTCGAACTACGGTGAAATTGTTCCTCATGTTGTGCTAAAAATATTCGTAATGTAGACATTCGCTGTAGCGCATCACCGACTAGATGATAGACATGTTTATAATAAAAATGCCACTCACCTCTCTGTTATCGGCACGGCTTTCGACTTCAGCTCGTAGAACATAAAGTCCTGGTGTTGCTGAGCTGCTGTTATCTCCTCCAAGACTTTCTGATCAACACTATAATCCTTCGTGAGGAACGTTGCGAGATCGAATCCCATGTCGATCCCGGATTCATCCATTTTAGAACGTAAAACACAAACACAAACTTTCACTAATAACACGTAGTACTACGGTACGCTAAAATCTCATAGTCATAAACGGAACGGACTATTTATTATAGCATTTGATGAATATCACAACAGCATCCATCCTCCCAGCTGTCTACTTGTTGCTATTGTATTATTGGTTATACTTATTTTGACGTGTGATAAAAGGAATGACTATTATTCTACTAAATTAAAATTATCCTATTCACATGTGATAAGTTTGAATTTTGTGAACTTTGTCAATAAACTGGGTTACATGTGCAAAACTATTTTAAGCAATGGCAATCATTTTGCAAAATGATTATGCGAGGTATGTAAAAATCTAAAACAAATGTGTAACTTCCTCAGTTACCTATTTCAATCTTCGATTGAAGTAATGTAATAATTTAGAAGATTTTTGGATTATGATGGGCACTACACAATATTTCTGAATGTGATTGATTAAATATTTTTTTTGCTATGGCTACACACAAACCACCTGAAAGAAGGTTTGTTCGAAAACTAGATTAAGGTAAATTATTTGTATTCAAGATTTCATATTTTTTTTTGACAAAATAGCTAGAAATAAAATATATTCCTCGTTTGTTTTCTACGCGTACATGTAATTGATGCTAAAATCTTAAAAAAAGTTTTTGAAGTCAACTTGCGAGTCTTGTACGCTACTGATATTTGTTGAAAATGGAACCCAATTTTTCATAAAAGTGAATACTTTTATTATTGTTCTATTCTTTACTACTGGCACTATCCATTACTATTAAAAACTTTTTGTTTTATAGTTTTCTTTTATATTATTTTTTGTTTTGACCACACATTACTTTGACATTTCTACAAATTCTACCATAGATTTCTACTATAGGGGTAGATTTGTAGAAAATAAGTATAATCCAGGCGAACGTTTTGTTTGCCGGAAGCAAAATTCAATAAAAATAACCATATAAAGTGATTTTAAACTAAATAAAAACAGCAAAAATGTCGAAAGCTCACCCCCCAGAACTCAAGAAGTAAGTTTTCAAGTCGCTTTTGAGTAAAAATACGATCTTGACTGGTATGGCGTCCCTTGCACGCCATTTATAACCTAAACAAAAGCTTGTTGTTGCGATTTTGTGATTTCAATATAGCTTTTATTCCGCTGTGATCAGATTTATCTTTCGTCTTTTCACGTGTCGTCTTCATAGACGGTAGTAGAAAAATTGCTTTTACTTTGATTTTGCTAGGAAAACTATTTAAAAAATTCTCCACGAAACAATTGAATTACCGACTTTTTAGTGCTCATTTTGGTCAGGTTGTTATCTTAGGGCTTGGTTCTTCTGCAATAACAGCATAATAATTAATATAATTATAATTATGTCAAATTACCTGCTTCTTTTTAAAGTTTTCTAGTCTGGCGAAACCAACTATTTATAAATTCTATCATTTGCAGATTCATGGACAAGAAGCTGTCTATCAAACTGAATGCTGGCCGAGCCGTGACTGGAGTGCTCCGAGGATTCGATCCCTTCATGAACCTAGTGCTGGATGAGTCTGTAGAGGAATGCAAAGATGGTCAGCGGAATAACATTGGCATGGTGGTATGTACTGCTGGATTTTGTCTATTTTTTTAAGGTGTCTGGCAACTTATCTTTCTGAATTTATCTGATGTAAGACACCAATATTCAAAATCTAGCTCAAGAGGCTAATTTCGTTAGACAGTAGGTAATGGATTGATATCATCACTGTCCGTCACAGGACTGTTGTCAAAGCAACTTCATACTAAATGGAGAGTCCTGGTATACAGTGTACTCTTGTGAGAATGATCTAATTCCATGGAATGACTCCTGTTTTGTGAAATAGCCATTAGTAGGGGTAAGAAAAATAGGGATGTATAGAAATAGGGATGATGGTTATACAATTATAAATAAAAAAAAAATGCCAGCAAATCATACTTAAATCAACATAGAACTTATAAATATGTATATGTAAATGGTCACAATAACTACAATATTGAATCTGGAAATACTGCAAAGATTTCATCTAAACCATTGTAAATGCATCTTTGTATATCACCAATGAGGCATCTCACTGGTGCCCTACGACAGTGGTGGAATAACCAAACACATCACCAAACAAATCTATTCGGTTTGGTTGTCGTCATCATCTACTTAGCCTTTTCCCACAACCCTATTGACTGGGGTAACACGGTACTTCATGGCAAGACAGGGCAGATTTACTGGCTTCTGACTATTCGTAACAACTGCCAAAGATCTACTAATGACAGCCAGGTCGGCTTAACATACTTTCCGAGGCACGGAGGAAACTCGTTATGTTAAGATGGTCACCCGTCCACAAAGCAACCTTGGCAAGCGTTGCTTAACCTTGAAGGTCGACCCGTGCGGCCGCTATTCACGAGCTCCTCTGTCTGCTTGGTTGTGCAAAACTGAATAGTATATTTTTTGTTAGCCATAAACCACATTACCATATTTGTGGCAGAAGTGGAATTCGCTGCCAGAGTATTTTTTTTATTGGGAAATCATGTAATGACTTCTTCTGCTGTAGGGCGGAGCGAAAGGGTATGACAGACTTTCCGTTGTATTCCAGAACCCCGAGTTTTCCTTTCAGAAGCGAACCCTTGTGTTTCCTGATTGCTATAACCTAGGGATCTTTAAGTCAAGTGTCAATTTAATATGATTTAAAAGAACTTGGATTTATTCAATTGTTACATTTTATCACCTCACATTCAGCTTTATAAGAACTTTTTACAACTTGTCAAAATTATAGAAAGGCATATTTGTTGGTTAAAGTAATTCATAAACTAAATGATTTTGTTTTTTCTTTTCAGGTTATCAGAGGAAACAGCATCGTGATGTTGGAGTCATTAGATAGAATATAGTTAGAATTCCATTCCTTAATTTAAGTTAACATAGGATAATGTGTGAGACGGATAATATTTTCATACATCGGTATGAATTGAAACTCTGCCAAAAACTCCACACCAGTGACTATGAAATCATCTTAAAAAAACCTTCATCAATAACGTTTCCAAATAATTTTGTACGTGAAGAACATACTGTTGATTTAATCTTATGTAAAATGCCGAAAAGGGTGAGAAAAAAAAATGTTCTGAAACTTGTTAATGGTTCATTTGTATTGTCGAAACCAAATGTGTGGGAAATTAAATAGTGTAAAATATTTGCATGTGAGTGTTTTATTCTAGCATTTATGAAATAAAGTGTAATTCATATTCCTTCTCCATCCATAGACTCCAGGTTTGGAGTGACTTCTATGAGATTGTTGTTAGTCTTATTTGTACAACTCATTTTTAGGATTGTATAGCAAAACAACGTTTTTTTGTTGAGTTAGACATGATCGAAATTTTTCACCAAGAGGTTCTTAGTTCAGTTTTAATGTTTGTTAATTGAACCAATTTGGTATTCTTCTTGTTACCCAAGACGTAGGGGTACTACACAGATTCGATCAATTTTTTTTCAAAGCCAGTTAATGGTACTAAACTTATGCATTAGAAATTGAAGGAACTACAAATATTTCAGGCATTTTTATCGAGAACTTGAGCTACTGCTACGCTGTCTGCAGATGGTCATCATCTGCCTAGCCTTTTCCCAACTATATTGGGGTCGGCTTCCAGTCAAGCCGGATTTAGCTGAATACCAGGCAAGCGTTGCTTAACCTTGAAGATCGACCTGTGCGGCTGTTATTATCTAGCCACGAGCTCCTCGCTGTCTGCAGATGTTATAGTTACAAAAAATTATGGAATATGACCCGTACTCTATCAGCCACGGTAGTCCCAGGCATCCAGTGATCCAGGCCCAAGTCGCCGAAAAGGCAGTGTTCCACGAGCTCAAAGATATATCAGCAACAACCGTAGGGGCCCAGCAGGTTCGATACCCGCTAGGGCCCCAGGGATTTTCTGAAAAGGAAACCGTACCGTGTTCCTATAAAGCAAAGAGCATCAGAAGACTACAGGTGTGGTTTTAGTCTGTAATCTGAAGTCCTCCTGCTGCACCCTAGAGCGGGAGAAGTCATTGGATGATTTTAAACATCTAAAAAAAAAATTAAGGGGTAGGTAGGTACAACTAAGAAGTTTGATTGCATAACTCGATTTCGTCAAGGCCGTTTCACCATCGGAGCTTAGATGTCAGGACATCTTTAGGGTCAGCTCACACCGAGACGCGACGCTGCACGCACATTTTATGACTCAAAATAGAACTTTCTTTACTACGCCAAAAGATACACATTTCATTGTAAAGATTTAGAGTACGTTGCTTCATGCCGCGCGGTGCCTCGCTGCGCAGCTGAACGTTATTACATTCCGTACTTATTATATTACATTTCATACAGGTGTAACCCTTACTGCGCGCTGACAACGTTACACACCAGGCTGAAGCATGTGTCGTCGCAGACCGGCTGGATCGCCTGAGAGGCTGCACTATTTATTATAAATCCGGAGACAGACAATTACAGATCTGTCTCGCTACAAACATGTGCCCTGGGTGGGAATTGAACCCACGACCTCCGGCATAGCAGTCAGGGCTAGTGGCCCTACCACTACCCAAATTTCGAAGCTTGATGTCATTGGCATTCGAGGTACAGCATATAACTTGTTTAGAAGCTACCTACCTGACAGGCCGTTAAAAGTCCCTTATTATAGGAAACTATCTGAGCAGAAAAGAATCTCTTACTTCACTTGTTCCACAGCGCAGTGTACTGGGGCCAACCCTATTTCTCATATACGTGAATGTGCTGTGGCTGTTACACTTACCCAACTGCAAAATTATTCTTATGCAGACGACTCAGCTCAAATAATTCACATTAGTGATTGGAGTGAGGTTCAACGAAACCCAGAATTGGCCCTAAACTTTTTTCATGAAATGGTTAAGGCGGGCGCGACGTTAGAATTATCCATACAAACGTAATACCAAAATCATTTGCAATTTAAGCATATTTACACCATAATATGATGTTATTCGGATTCAGACAATAATTATCTAGGTTCCTACATCGTCTTTTTGTTGAAAAACTTACCCCGAACGAAATTTAAGCGAATTTAAATTTGCACATTTTCACAGCGAAAATGTCATGTTTTTATTTTGTTTTTTCTATATAATAAACAACAATATTTCAAAATATCTTTTCGTAGGAACACAGATATTATTATCAAGTTATAAATACTCGAAACAATAATGGAAATACATTAATTTTTCATTCATCATTTTTGGTATTACGGAACCTCTCCCAAATTTCCAATAGTTTGTATTGCTATCACAGCAAGCAACTGTCAGTGTGCGGATGATGACTTTACTCTAGTCGGTGTGTCCAAGAATTGTTTAAACTATCTGGATTGCTTCCATCAACCTCAAAAACGTGTTTTATTTCGTCTCAACTCGAGATAGCGCGCGGTCTCCGCAGGCCTCTTAACTCCGCTCTGCATTTTTAGCTTCACATCTGAGCTCAAATGGACGCGCATACTTTGCTAGAGATGAAAGGAGACCGATACCCTTCCATACAATCTTGGGCCTAGGTTGATAGTTGTTTGTAAAAAAATGAAAATGATGTCAGTTAATAGCTAATATATTTTTAACCATTTACAGAAAATTCTGTGGACCAAATAAATCAGAGAAAAGAGTTTATAAGAGATTAAGTAAAAGTGAGGTTATGCAAGATATTACGTTTTAATTGACAGTATTTGATGACACAGAATATGATATGTAACACAAAATAAAACATTTTTTTAGATTAAGTAATATTTTTTATTTATAAACGGCATGTAGGGTCGGGTGTCTCACATTGAACCAGGCAGCTACATTGAACCACCGCCGAATCTCAAAAATGCGACATTGCCAAACCGCACTAATATGAGTGAAAGAGAGGTATTTACGTTCCATTGTTGCCCACTAGTTTGCGTGGCGATCGCGTGCAAAGTGGTTGTGTGAGGAGTATTCGAAAGCAAACTGACTCAAAAAGTAAATATTTTTTGCCAATTTCATTCTTTTTTAGCTTTTTTCGTTTAAATAATATCAATTTATTTATATGTACACTGTTTTCTACGGTTATTTAGCAATTAAAAGAGCTATAATTCGTGATTTTAAGAGATTGATTTGCCGGTAAAATTTTGAGTTTAGTGATCAAAACGTGGTGTGTCTCACATTGAACCACCTGAGGGTGGTACACATTGAACCACGGTTTACTGTGTACACCCCAGTCGTTAAAGGAGTGTTTTTTACAATTATTTTAATTTAATTTTAATTAGTTATATAATGGAAGGTACTTTTGTTTTTATAATGAAAAACTGTTACTTTTGTTTTTATTATTAAAATATGATAAGAATTTGACTGAAAAGGTTTTGTGATGTATACAACTAAGACTCTCGGTTTAATTGCATATGATTTAAAGTTATTTTTATAAATATAAGGCTGATTATTATTATTACTGTTTATTATTATTATTATTACAAAGTATTTGCCTTATAAATTGAACTAGAAGACATCGTAAATAAGGTGTCTCAATGTGGACGATACCCTGGTTAAATGTGTACCACCTGTGGTACACATTTAACCAAAAATCATTTTTCATAAAAATCTGTTTTACACCGAAACTAAAAGGAATATGAGAAATTAATGTTTTACAAAATTGAAGCTAAATAAATATGCTAACTATACACAAAAAATTAAAGGCATTGATGGAACATCCAGCCCACTATGAGACTTTGAAATTTACCTGGTTCAATGTGGGACAACTTACCATAAACTAAAACAATTTACATTTCGAAACATAGTTCATTTTTGTAAAATATTGCAAATTCTCGATTCATGAGTCAAGCCGTGGTGAAGTTGGTGACTGATTCACGATACAAGAGAACGACCACTGCAGAGACAAATACAACGGTGGCCAAGTTGTCTTGATTCATCAGCAGACAATCTTTGAGCCAAATACCAGCAAGTTGAGCAAATATTGTAACTGCTGATTAGGTACCTGAAACATGTAAATAGTTTATTCAACAAATTATGACCAACTAAGTAGCATTCCGTCAGTCTTGGTATTTAAATATTCTCCATGATTTCCGACCAGTTTCAGTCCATTTTTTTGTTAATATTTACCGAAGAAGAGTATATTTCGGGAAGTTTGAAAATGGCGCCAGCGACTGAAAAATTGAATGGGAATCGTTTTTCTTGGTATGGTCATGTAAAAGAGTGATGATTTTACGTGTGTATAGAGGGAGAGGGAGGCCAAAGAAAAGATGAATAGATCGTATGAGAAGTGATATAGAAGAAAAGGGAGTTAGTTATAGCGTGGCGAGTGACAGGACAGAATGGAAAA
The DNA here is from genome assembly GCA_030763345.1 of Mythimna separata. Taxonomy (NCBI): domain Eukaryota; kingdom Metazoa; phylum Arthropoda; class Insecta; order Lepidoptera; family Noctuidae; genus Mythimna; species Mythimna separata. The sequence continues at coordinate 14,508,738 of CM061192.1, forward strand.
AAACGTGTTGCACCAATCCCAAATAAAACGATATAAGGGCAGGAAGATGATGATGACAACGGAGAAAAAGAACGGTGAATGGTAGTAGACGCTGGTTGATAAAATATGGGTTAAATAATACCTACTTACAGGTTGTGGCGCTCGTCATTGAGAGAAATCATTGACAGTATAGTTTCATCATCACGTCGCTGTTGGTTTAGTGCATTGCAGCAGTTATACTACAATTTACATGACAATTTATGGTATCAATGTTTGTATCAATAATATATCGACGATGGTCCCTAATAGGAAATGCAAATCCGTCGTGTTTTAAAAATCCGGATTTTTTAAAACGGATTTTGGGTCCAATCCGGATTATCCGGATTTTACGGATATTTCATATAAATTAAACAAACTTACTTATATTAGTTTATTAACATGATGTTTCCCTTCACTCGATTGCCCTTCGCCGTTTTGAGAGCAGTAGATCTCAAAACGGCGAGGGGAAACATCGTGAGGAAACCGGCAAGTCCTAGAATCAAAACTTTTAGGACATGTAACATCCACAAACCTACACTGGGCCCGCCTGGTGGATTACGGCCTCTCCAAATAGCCGTTTTCCCAACATGTACAGACAAAGAATGTATATTTTTTTTTAATTTTTGGGGTTGGAAATTATCCAATGACTCCTCCCGTTCTGGGCAGAGCGGAATATCAAATTTTTAATGACTAAAATCCACTCCTCTTCCTTCTTTCCGTATGACGCAGGTCCTCACCGGACTCGGTAAGTTCGGGAGGTTCCTGCATTGAATCAAGCATGAGAGGACGCCCGGGTGTCGCCACTGTGTGGACCGCCCGGAGGACACGGTGGAGCACACGGTAGAAGTGTGCCCCGCTTGGGCGGAGCACCGCCGTGTCCTTGTGGAGACTATCGGGAGCGGCGACCTCTCGCGCCGGGCCCTGGTTCAGGCCATGGTCCGGAGCAAGGAGGGTTGGCATGCGGTCGCCTCCTTCTGCGAAGCAGTAATGCTCGTGAAGGAGGCTGCTGACCGCGAGCGCGTGAGGGAACGGTCCTCACGCCGCCGCCGCCGAGATCCCGATCCCGATTTCCGACCACCGTAGGCGCGGGTTCGCGGACGGCGAGCACTGGGTAGCTCGCCGTCCGGCAGTCTGGAAATAATCTGGACCGAGCCCAGTCGTCAACGGCGCGTTCTGTTCCACGCGCGCCTCAAGGAGATGTCAGCAAACTGTAGGGGCCCGGTAGGGCCGAAGCCTCTGGGGGGAACATGTGGTATTCCTAACGGTTGATACCGAGTCCCCCCCAGAACGAAGGCAACGAAGGAACGGGGTAGGGGTTTAGTCAGTAAGAGTCTGACACGCCCTCCCGCTCCGCCCAAGAGCGGGGGAAGTCATTCTGATGATTCCCCTACCAGAAAAAAAAACTCCTCTTCCTTCTTTGTCTTCGTTCTAGGGCCCCGGGGTTCACTTTCACATAACCCATGGCAACAGTAGGCTTCGACCCAGCTGGGCTACTACGATTTGTATCACCTTGATACACACTACGCGCCGCGGCGGGGTCGAAGAGCTACCCATTGCTCGCCATCCGTAAGCCTGCGCTTACGGTAGCTGGAAATCGGGGTCTGAATCCGGGAGCTGGAGCGTGAGGATCATTCCCTCGCACATGCAGCCGCCTCCATTACTGCTTCGCAGAAGCAGGCGACCGCCTGTCACATTCCTTTGCGCCCCGGTCCATGGGCCGTATGAGGACCCGGCGTGAGTAGTCATTGCCCAAACGGAGCATACCTTTAATAATAGTCCTCCAGACAGAATTTTGATCACGGTAGCCTGATGCCTACTGAAACCTGGTAGCCTGATGTATACTACAGATATTATAGTGCACAAGTGTGTACGCAGACACTGGCGCACTCTCTGTTCTTTTAATCTTATAGTCAGATGGGAAGGCAATTCAACACGACCGGAGAGAGATCAGGTGCAGGACCCACAGCTTGACGTGTTTTCAGGGGTTATCATACCACCTACTTCCAAACTAGTGTTCGTCCAACAAGACAGTCAAACGTCACTTCTTAACCATAAGTTCCACCGTGTCCTCCAGGCGATCGATTCGCATAATAATGACACCTGAGCGTTTCTTTCGCACAAATCCAACGCAGAAACCTCTCGAACTTACCACGTCCGGTGAGGATCTGTGTCATGTGGAAGGTGAGGACGCAGTGACGTCTTTCCAACCACTTTTCAAAGAGGGGACTTATAGCCATAATTATGGCGTGCCCAAAGAATGTAGTAGGGTAATTAGTTCATACTTTTTTCTGTCAGCATGATGACGCTTGGCGCCTTAAAAGACATTCAGTCTTTTTTGGGCACGCATGCATTATAACTTGTCATACGGGTAGACCACGAATTATATTGGACCCATGTTACGGTAATTTTTTTTCTGAATTTACTTGGTTATCCATCTTACACGCGGGTGAAGCCACGGGCATAAGCTAGTGCTAAACTAATAATAAAAGTAGATATATAATATCATCGCGAATTAAAATTTCTTATTATTCAGAAAATCCGCGGATTGGATTTTCAAATCCGGATTTACAAGTCGAGTAAAAATGTGCGGATATCCGGATTTTTCAGATTACGGATAGTCCGGATTGTATTCCCTAGTCCCTAAGTAAAGTATCGAATCAAAAAAATAGCAATTTTTATTATGACTGTTTTGAGCTTAAGAGTTTTCCTAATTTTTGAAGTACATCTTCAAAAATTAGGAAAACTCTTAAGTTTCCCGATATTTGAAGTGGTATTAAAAAACATCCTTTAAAAAGAGCTCAAAACAGTCATAATAAAAATTGCTATTTTATTGATTCAATACTTTACTTAGGGACCATCGATATCCTTTCGATAAGTCGCCCGTAAAATCCAATATACTGCACCAAAGTCAAAGTTTAAATTATTCGACACAAAGGTCTTAAATACAACTTAATTAAATTGGAAGTCCGAAGAAAGAAAACTTGAGGTCGACAGATATACTAAAGTATCAGTAAAATATTAGAAAATTCTCTGAAAACGTAAATGCACGAAACCGAATTCAAAGAGTATAGACGAAAGTAGTGATTGAGCATGCGTGTATATCGAAACGAATTGAAAAAAGATTTAAAAAATAGATCGATTTGTATCGATTTCTTAGCTTAGTCGAACTAAATGATATCGATCTATACAGCCAAATTAATCCGAATCCGAATCGTAAATAAAATCACAGGATAGTACCACTTAACGATTTTTGTGTGTATCCCAACGCAAACTGACCAGTGCGTAAAACTTCGAAAAAGCGTTTTCTCTTTTATAAACAAACGTAACAGCAGAATAAAAAAAAACAATGCGTATTGCGAAATTCAGATTTTTGTAAAACTCTATTGCACATTGAAATATAATGATCAATATCATTTTTATTTTCAGGTTTAGGTTTGGTCCCATAGTAAATTTATTTATAATGATGAGTACAATGACCCACCAAGAGAATGTGCGTTAATTATGTTACATGTTGTATATCCAATAATTAATAATAAGTATATGTATTTCGCATATAAAAAATATAAGTAACTCTCCTTCTGGTGCATTCGGGTAAAATATTAAGTTTTTTTTGCGCTTTATTGCAAAGTTAAAAGTTAAAACTCAACGATTGTCGAAGTCCTTTAATTTATGAGTAGGGTCGGGTGTCTCACATTGAACCAGGCAGCTACATTGAACCACCGCCGAATCTCGAAAATGCGACATTCCCAAACCGCACTAATATGAGTGAAAGAGAGGTATTTACGTTCCGTTCCTGCCCACTAGTTTGCGTGGCGATCGCGTGCAAAGTTGTTGTGTGAGGAGTATTCGAAAGCAAACTGACTCAAAAAGTAAATATTTTTTGCCAATTTCATTCTTTTTTAGCTTTTTTCGTTTAAATAATATCAATTTATTTATATGTACACTGTTTTCTACGGTTATTTAGCAATTAAAAGCGCTATAATTCGTGATTTTAAGAGATTGATTTGCCGGTAAAATTTTGAGTTTAGTGATAAAACGTGGTGTGTCTCACATTGAACCACCTGAGGGTGTTACACATTGAACCACGGTTTACTATGTACACCCCAGTCGTTAAAGGAGTGTTTTTTACAATTATGTATTTTAATTTAATTTTAATTAGTTATATAATGGAAGGTACTTTTGTTTTTATAATTAAAATATGATAAGAATTTGACTGAAAAGGTTTTGTGATGTATAAAACTAAGACTCTCGGTTTGATTGCATATGATTTAAAGTGATTTTTATAAAATATAAGGCTAATTTTTATTATTACTGTTTATTATTATTATTATTTCTTTATTTATTTTTAAAATACATGTTAAATATATTTTTAAATATTTCTTACAAAAATAATTAAAAAAAACATTTAAAAATATAAAAAATAGAATGCCACCGTTAGCGGGAGCAGGGTCCAAGCTACCGGTGGTTAGGGCTCCAGAGACAGGAACCTCCTCACGATACGAGCCGTATCCAGGAGTACTGCCTTCTGTATCAGGCCCTTGATCCAACCGCGCAACGACAGCTTCGACAGGTGGTCGTCGAAGCTTTTGGCCATCAGGCCATTGGCGGTCACAACAATCAGCACAATGACAGCCGAGTCCACATTCCACATGTCGACAACCTCGTGTGCCAAGTCGAGATATTTAATCTGTTTCTCTTTCTTGGCTTTCACGAGGTTCTCGTCATGCGGGGAAACTGAAACGTTTTACCAACAGTCGATTGGTCCATGAACGGTTGGTCAACATAATCTTTAACCCATTAACTTTTCGTCCAATGAACGTTTCGTCCACAAACGTTTCGCCAACATTACTCTACATCAGGGAATGTTTAACCAACAGAATGTTTTGACCAATAACTTTTCACCCAAAGAACAATTGGGCCATGGACTGTTCCAGTGTTTAAGTAATCTCTAGAAGCAATATTAGCCTAAGGATATAACCGTTGGACTACCAAGTCACAGGTCGTAGGTTCGAACCCCGGCACGCACCAATGTCTTTTCGAATTCATGTGCGTATGATAAATTAATTATTTGACTTGCTGAAACCGATGAAGGAAAACAACGTGAGGAAACCAGCACAACTTAGAGATTCTTCAACGGTGTGTAAAACCATGTCTACCCTACCCTACACTACCCTACACTACCCTGCACTACCCTACTCACCCTACACTACCCTACACTACGCTACACTACCCTGCACTACTTTTTTTTTAGTTATGTTTGCATTTGCAGTATTATTTTCTTTTGTAAAATAAATATTAGTTTATTTATATATTGTAGTTTTAATTTTTGACAGTACCTTCACCTCATCAACCTATCTAAAATGTTATGTATATGTCGTAGGATAATTTGATACTTCGAATCTTCGCGAAAATCCTAGGGGTTTTGCGAAAACGCGGATAATTAGACATAGGCGAAAAATTATCAAATCTTATTGGACAAAGTCAGGATTTTTGCGAAAATACTCGTTACTATAGTAAGATTTGATGTGCTCAACACTGATTGGCCACAATTTTGCTGGCTGACTTCTAATTGGTTCCTAGTTTGCCGATGATTAACTTCAAGTATCGTATCATAGAGATGACAAACAAAACACCGCTAAACCAATCTCGAAAGCATTGTTGTTGTTGAGTGGTTGCAAGGGCGTCGCCAGCTTATGACAAAGGGGGGGGCAATGGGGCAATATTATGGATGATAAAAAATATGAACGCCGAGAGCACTTTGGAAGTCTTTGCCTCGATTATGATTTATTTTTCAAGTGGGGAATCATCAGAATGACTTCTCCCGCTTTTGGGCGGAGCGAGAGGGTGTGTCTTACTGACTAAACCCGACCCCGTTCGACGTTTGGGAGCCAGACGTCGAAAATGCTCCTCGAAAGTCCACCGGCTGTCGAGAACGAGTCCCAGGTACTTCATCGTACGACGCCGATGTGGACCCCCCCCCCCTACCAATCTTTGGGAACTCGGAGGTGGCGCGGCCCGAGGGCCATAAAAGGACATGGCCTCGGACTTGTGCAATGCCACCTTGAGCCCCAATTGCTGGATCTTGTCTACGACTGTCACAACCCTGCGCATCGCTGTTTCTTTAGTAGCTTTCTCAAATTTATAATTTCTTGCAGTTTATAATATAGCTGCATAAGTATAATTTCTGCATTTATGAATAGTTAAGGAAGTCAATTGCGCGCACTTTGGTCGCTTTGCGGCTAGTTACATTTGATCTCTAGGGGGGGGCAGCTGCCCCCCCCTGCCCCCCCTTGGCGACGCCCTTGAGTGGTTGACTAAGACTTTTATGATATATGACACTATGTACATCCGTGTAGCACTTTTATTCACCACTTTATTTAAGTCCAAGTAGGTACACTATTTACGATAAAAAAACAAAACACTTCTGCAATTTAACTCAGACACAAACGTAAACAAATAACGTGCGGCAACAAATGATTGACATTTAAGACGTCAACCAATCAGAGACGATCTCTTATTGAACGCGCTGACCGACCAATCAGCGTTCTTATTTCATAACAGCCAGCGTTTCGTTTCGCAATATTGCTATAATAACGAGTATTTTCGCAAAAATCCAGACTTTGTCCAGTAAGATTTGATAATTTTTCGCCTATGTCTAATTATCCGCGTTTTCGCAAAACCCCTAGGATTTTCGCGAAGATTCGAAGTATCAAATTATCCTACGACATATACAAAAAATATAAATATACAAAATTAGGATCGTGATCGAAGAGGAAATAAAGTTAGGTAAAGTAGGGTAGTGTAGGATAGTGTAGGGTAGTGTAGGGTAGTGTAGGGTAGTGTAGGGTGAGTTGGGTAGTGCAGGGTAGTGCAGGGTAGTGTAGGGTAGGGTAGACATGGTTTTACACACCGTTGAAGAATCTCTAAGTTGTGCTGGTTTCCTCACGTTGTTTTCCTTCATCGGTTTCAGCAAGTCAAATAATTAATTTATCATACGCACATGAATTCGAAAAGACATTGGTGCGTGCCGGGGTTCGAACCTACGACCTGTGACTTGGTAGTCCAACGGTTATATCCTTAGGCTAATATTGCTTCTAGAGATTACTTAAACACTGGAACAGTCCATGGCCCAATTGTTCTTTGGGTGAAAAGTTATTGGTCAAAACATTCTGTTGGTTAAACATTCCCTGATGTAGAGTAATGTTGGCGAAACGTTTGTGGACGAAACGTTCATTGGACGAAAAGTTAATGGGTTAAAGATTATGTTGACCAACCGTTCATGGACCAATCGACTGTTGGTAAAACGTTTCAGTTTCTCATGCGGGATGGTGACATCGACTATCATTGTGCGGCGCGCTAATCGGTCTATCACCACTATATCCGGCTTATTGGCTACAATAGTCCGGTCAGTGATGATAGACCGATCCCAGTACAGCGTGACATGGTCATTTTCGAGAACTGGGTCGGGCACATGCTTGTAATCAGGGACCGGCCGGATACTCGTTGAATGGGTTTTTGAAGGGGTTTTTTTAAGCGCTTCAAAAATAAACCCTTTGATACGAGTTACATCTTCGAACGAGTCAAAACAACCCGTTACGAAGGGGGTTACCCTTTCAAAACCCTGTAACACGGTAACAGTCCCCTTCCCCCCGGACCGCCAACTAGTGTAGACGTGTGCACAGTCTATGTTTAATTATTTTAAAAATTATTTAAATCAAAATTCGAGTCAGTTAATTCACTCGTAAAAATAGGACTGCATAAGCCGAAAGAAGTTCGCTATCGAGACGAGCGCCCAAGCGCCGCAGAATAATCTGCCCCTTCGGTGCTCCTGGTATCCTAGTACGCGCGAGGAATTTGGCCACTAGCAAGGTACGACAGTTTATTTTACCTGCCCACGCGCAACGTCACGCCCTTGAAGAGTGCGAAACTCCGCCTAATCACACGTAATTGGGCCGTTCAAGGACCACCCGCCGCAAGGACAGACGCTGTGTGCGTATACAACTTTCACTTCCACACTACTGCAATATCACCGCGCGCATCAGTTCGTACAACACCTGCTTGCGCCTATACTCTCCTGGTACTTGACTTGGGTAGGCAGCAAACTACAGAATTTCGACGACAACGTGCAAAAAAAAAAAAAAAAAAGCTACTTTATTCAAACACGTACAAATATAAACATACAAACTGCGAGCCAGACTGTGACTTCATACACGTTTTTATTAAATATCTACTGGTACTTACAATGGAAGATATGAGCAAATCTCTTTCTGAGTCGAATATTCCCGGGCAAACAGATCAACGCACCCCTCCTAACTTCGTATTCCAACGTAGTAAGAGACCAAGGGAATGTTACTGCGACTCTGACTTCCTTGACTTCAAAGAGGAAGTCAAAACATTGATTTCATCTCTAATGTCACCGCAGCAAGAGGAACTCAAGAAGATCTATCCGACATTAATGGCCATCAAATCGACAAATGATAACATAGAAGTTGCCATGGCTTCTCTGTCAGCACAAAATGAAGAGCTTAAAAGAAAAATACAACAGCTTGAAATCCAGTCAACAAAAGATAGAAATTACATAACTATTTTAGAAGACAAAATAGAAGATTTACAAAGGGGCAGCCGTAGGGCTAACTTTGAGATCAAGAATGTACCAAAACTAGTGAAAGAATCTAAAGAAGAATTAATAAAAATGGCTATTTCTCTATCTAATGAAATTGGAAGTAATATCTCACATACGGATATTAGTGACATATTCCGGGTACAGAATAAGCGTGCAAAGACGAAAAATAGTACTATTGTAGTTGAGATGTCATCAACTATTCTGAAGGCCGATTTCTTGAAGAAGTCCAGAGATTTCAATAGAAAACACAATGAAAAATTATGTGCCAAGCATCTCGGATTTAAGACGGAAGAATCCACTCCAGTATACGTCTCAGAACAGCTTACTGTAAAAGGAGCTCGACTTCACTTTCTCGCACGCGATCTGGCAAAATCCAAAGGATACAAGTACTGCTGGACAGCCTACGGCAAAATATATGTTAAAAAGGATGACAACTTCCCTACAATCGCCATATCAAGTGAGTCACAGGTTCATAATCTTTTGCAGCTTAAATGACTAGATGTTATGATACTGATGATCTGTTGTTATTGTTACACTGACCCTGTTTTACACCGTTGTTACCCTTGTTTGTTATGGCTCGATATGGATTGTGTATGTCTAAAATTAGTTAGCATTAAGATAAATATTAAGCTTACTTTTGCTTTCATTTTCATTTTATATAAAAAATACTACCAGTACTATTTTGTGTTGCTGATGTCCGTTTGTCGTAGTCACAGTATTGTACTCTGTTGTTCCCCATGTTTGCCTCGATTTTGTAGGCATCTTGTATGTTTGAATTTAATTAATATTTGGATAAATCTCAAGCTTATTGTAAAGTTAAATTATAATCAATTGCGCTCTCATATCCATTTACCACTCTACTCCACCCTCACTCAGGATATCACAGCCACAACTAACACACATACTCTCACACATACTCTCACACATAGTCTCACAAATACTTTCACACATACTCTCACACATAGTCTCACACATTCTCTCACACATACTTTCACACATTCTGTCACACATGCTCTCACACATACACTTAATGCCTATGTAGCTATGCTCTTCCACACTAAAAAAACCCACGATTATGGATAGCACCTTACATACTTTGAATGATATAGACAAACATGAAATTGCCCAAGTTTTCGACTGTGAACTCAATGACTTTACGAACCACGTTAGGCCTAACTCACCCGGTTTTACCATTGTCTCACAAAACATTAGATCTGTTTACACTAACTTTGACGACTTTCAACTAAATATAATAAATCTTAAAACGGATATCGACTTGATAATTTTAACTGAATGTAGACTTAATCAAAATAAACAAATACCTCAAATAACAAACTATAATTCACACCAATCTACAAACCATATTAACAAAGCTGACGGAGTGGTCGTATATATAAAAAATACACATAAATATAAAATAAGAGAAATCAAGCTATCTCACGCATCTTGCCTGGAAGTCCACATCACACCTGATCTCACAGTCATAGCGATTTATCGGTCCCCCTCTACCCCAAGCGCTGAGGAATTTATTGACTCACTAAATAATCACCTTACTTCCATTGCATCAACTAAAAACATAATTATCACTGGTGATATAAATATAAACTTGATACTAAATGAAAGCGAGCAATCTCACGAACGTAAAAATAGACTCAATTATCTTAACATGCTGGCAATGCATGGGCTTCTCCCGGGTCACTCGCTACCCACAAGAGACAAAAATTGTCTGGATCATTTCATGATGAAACTCAAACACATAAATAAAACTGCAGTGATTGCAATTATTCACACAACCATCACAGATCACTTCATGACTTTCCTTAAAGTTACAACCCATACTCGCGTAATAAAAGCTTCGAAGAAAAGATCAGTTTTTAACTTAGAGAGAGGGCTTGAATTATTAAGAGATAGTAATGTCGAAGATCTGTTGAAACTAACTGACCCTAACACACTTACTAATAACTTAATCGAAATCCTTCGCAATTGCATCACACTTAGCACTAACACTATGATGATACCGTTAAAAAATAGAACCCTAAAACCGTGGATGACTACTGGCTTATTGCGCTGTATTCACAATCGAAATAACATGCAACGGAGATTAAGACTTGATCCGTTCAATGAGATACTAAAGATAACCTACAAAAGGTACCGAAACTATTGTAACCTTATCATCAAAAAACAAAAACGGAAATACGACAGAGACCAACTTACCAAAGCAAACAAAAATCCTAAAAAAACATGGGAAATCATTAACAACATCACACAGCGAAAACCTAAAAAAACAGATAGCGTGGATCTCCTAGAGCTATCCCATACCCCGCAGAGCTCTGTTAATAAGGTGAATAGTTTCTTTTCCAGCATAGGAAAGGTGTTAGCAGATAATATTACACCATCTCTGGCTGCTCCAGTCAATAATAATGTCCCTAATACATCTTTTTCTGCCTATACATCACCCTCTTCTTTTGTCCTGCTGGACACAGACCCTTGCGAAGTTCATGCTACTCTAATGGGCCTAAAACCAGATAGTGCTCCTGGTTGGGACAACATTTCAGTTAAATTCCTTAAAGCTGGACACGAGCATATTGTCCCAATCTTGAGTCACTTAACAAATCTATGCTTTGCAAAAGGAATTTTCCCGGATGCATTAAAAGTGGCCCTTATAACGCCGGTGTACAAGTGTGGAGATAGATCGGACCCGTCAAACTATAGACCAATTTCAGTACTACCATCAATCTCAAAAATCCTAGAAAGACTCCTAAACTCACGCTTAATAAATTACCTTTCTAAGCAAAACATTCTGTCACCGTCTCAGTTTGGATTTCGGCAGGGAAAGTCTACAGAGGACGCGGTCTTGTCATTAACCTCTACGATAGTTGACAACGTGGACAGGGGTAGTAAATGCCTGGCAGTCTTCCTTGATCTCAAAAAAGCCTTTGACACAGTATCTGTCCCCATACTTTTGCACAGGCTTGAAAACATTGGCATTAGGGGACCCCCTCTGGAGCTCTTCAAATCCTACCTGATTAATCGTAAACAGACAGTGAAAATAGGAGAGTATACTAGCATACAAGAAACGATTACATACGGCGTCGGGCAGGGAAGTGTCCTTGGGCCGACAATGTTCCTGATCTATATTAATAACCTATGCAACATGAGTATTGAAGGTGGTCGGATTTTCTCATACGCAGACGATACTGCCATAGTCTTTGCTGAAAAGACATGGGCAAAGGTTAGACACTCAGCTGAAACTGGCCTGTCGAAGATTGCAGATTGGCTTAATAGTAATCTCCTCACATTAAATGCATCCAAGTCCAACTACATATGCTTCACTAAATATACGCACACTCAACCACCACCAGAATTCCTGATTAAAATCCACTGCTGTGGAAACCCCTTAATTTCTAACTGCTCGTGTACAAAAATTGACAGGCTGCAGTACACCAAATATCTAGGCATCATGATAGACCAGCGCCTGTCCTGGCACATGCATACTGAACTTATCATGAAAAGGGTTAGGAGATTAATATGGACTTTTAAAACATTGCGACACCTTGCCTCAAAGAATCTTCTGCTGAAAGTCTACATATCATTGGCCCAATCAATTATCGCTTACTGTTTGCCATGTTGGGGTGGAACGACAAAAATTAAATTCTTGGAACTTGAAAGGGCGCAGAGATCTCTTCTCAAGGTCATGCTCTTTAAACCCTATAGATTTCCAACACAAAGCCTTTACCTAACCTCTGGCCTTCTGTCCGTTAGGAAACTCTATTTGCTCCATATAATCTTGAGGAAGCACAAATCCCTTTTGTATGACCCCGCAAGGCTAAGTGCGACTGGAAGAAGAAGGTACCTGGTCGCTCCTAATGTCCCAGTAAGGTCTGTGTATGCTAAGAGGCAGTATGGAAGGCAATCTTCACACTTGTACAACCTCCTGAATAAAGAGCTAAACATTTATCCCTTAAAACACCGGGATTGTAAACTAGCTGTGTGTGACTGGCTTACGAATAAAACCTACGACGACATTGAGGCTTTGGTTTCATCGCCACTATGATATACTCGTTTAATCTGTATAGTCCAAATCGTTAGTGGAGGAAGCTGCTTCTGGCTTCTCCCGATCCCAAGACAAGGTCGCAGGGCTAACATAAAACATAAAACTAAACTTCATTAACTCATACCATACACAATGCACACCCACGCTTTTGCACACACATACACAAGCACACACTCGCACACACACACACACTAACACATACCCATTCGCATACACTACACAAGTGCGCTGCTTTGTATTGTACCTACATATTTCTTTCATTTGTATTCTCTTATACTTTCAATTGCATACACTATTTAATGTTAAGAGGAAGTGCGGAGTCACCTAACACAAGCATCTCATTGCTTAAAAGGTGACCTCCAACTCGTATTTGCTGTAACTTAACTGTAATTGAAATAAACATTTTTATTTTTTTTTTATTATAACAGGGTAAGCCATTCCATCTCATGACATTGTAATATGCACTCTTTACAATCGACATTAGCTTGAAAATTGCATAACCAAAACCGCGCGTGACATCACAACACCGGCGGTCGGCGCCATTCTTGCGAGTATCGACTTGTCGAGTGCGACTTGTAGGTAAGCATGGAATAGTAACTATTGACTATAATATGATCTTATAGTTCAATTTTGCTCGTATCACAAAACATTTACACATGCTAAATATGCATTTTAATAATATTTATTTTTTTATGTCTACTGGTTTATTGGGGCTTGTTCGTCATCTGACTACTCCAAAACTCGCGAGCCGCTTGCGAGTTTGAACCTTTCGATGTCACCTACTTTTTTTTCGTCAACTCTTGCGCACGTATGTCAGATTGAAAACCATAACTATAAATAACTAGCTATTGCCCGAGGTTTTGTTCATGCTGACTGTACTGGCTATCTACTTAGGTTTCTGAATATGTTAAAGTGACAAAATGAAGCGAGTAGGATGCGGCCAATGGTGCATAACCAAGTTATTTAAAAAAAAAGTTATTTCAAAATCATTTGACATTAGGTAGGTACTTTTGACTTTCTCTTGTTAAAATCTCCATATATTACGACTGAAAATGTTACATTTAAACTAAAAAATGTTGTTGCACATGATTTTATGACACATAATGACATATAAGTAGGTACTGCTTTTTTAGTCATTATTCGTCATCATCATCATTTCAGCCGAAAGACGTCCACAGCTGGACATAGGCCTCTCCCAAGCATCACCACAACAACTCGCCCTGAGCGACTCTCGTCCATCGGATTCCCGCGACCTTAGCCTGGTCATCGGTCCACCTTATGGGAGGCCTTCTAGTGCTGCGTCTTCCAATACGTGGCCACCACTCCAGAACCTTTCGTCCCCATCGACTATTCGTTCTACGAACAATGTGCCCTGCCCATTGCCACTTAAGTTTGGCGATTTTTCTGGCTATGTCGGTAACCTTGGTTCTCTTGCGGATATCTTCATTTCTGATATAATCACGCAAAGAAAATCCGAGTATAGCCCTTTTGGTGATAATTAGCCTTTTGATGAGGCCCATTGTTAGCGACCACGTTACTGTTCCGTAAGTCATAGCTGGCAACACACACTTGTCATGAGACACTGTGGTATGTTGGACGAGAAAATACCGTGCAGCTTCCCGAACGCCGCCCGCGCCCAGCCGAGTCGTATTCGAGGATTGACCTCTTTCTCAAAGTTAGACCTACCCAATTGGACCGCTTGTCTAGACGCAGTCGTCCATAACTTCGAGTGTGTGTGTGTGACAGAGTGAGTCCCCGATCTTGATAGGAGCGGGTGCTACATGGATGTTTACCATAACTTTGGTTTTATCCATGTTCATTTTAAGTCCCACTCTTTCGAAAGCTCTACTGAGATCACTGAGCATTGTCCTGAGCTCCTCCCTAGTCTCAGCCATGACTACTATATCGTCGGCCACTGAAGGTGAGTGATATACTCGCCGTTGACATTAATGCCTCGCCCACTCCATTCCATAATCTTGAAGACATCCTCCAATGCGGCCGTGAACAGTTTCGGAAAAATAACGTCTCCCTGCCTCACACCCCGCTGTAAGAGGATAGGTTTCGAGGTCTGGTCCTGAAATCGGATTGACATGGTGGCGTTTTCGTACAAATATTTCAGCACTTCGATGTACCGATAGTCAATCTGGCACCGATGGAGAGACTGCAGTACAGCCCAAGTCTCGATCGAATCAAAGGCTTTCTCGTAGTCCACAAACGCTAAGCAGAGAGACAGGTTATACTCCTCAGTCTTCCGCAGCGTATGTATGAGGCGAGACTCTAGTCTCGAAGATACCCAAATTATAATCGGACGGAAAGACCGCAGCAGGCAAATTGTTCCATTCCTTCGATGTACGCGGTATAAACGACGAGGCAAAGCGCTTTGTCCGGACCGTGCAGGTTTCGACAACGTAAGGATGGATACTTGCCGTACGACGGTTTGTCCGTGCGGATCCGTCCGTTGTGGATCTGTGCTGGATGGAGCGTAGGCTTCACCAGTCGAGAACTTTCAAGCTTGATGTTGAAATTCAATGTCTTTCACGATGAGCTGATGACTACCAGTTTTCACCGCATTGATCACAGAGACATCATTGAATATTTGCTTATGAAGAGTGAATGACAAGATGAAGTCAATCTGCACCACCGGGGTTTTACCAGGTCCACTTCCTATGCTCACACTTTTTGAAGAAGGAGTTCATCATGTAGAGGCCCGCCTTCTCCATTCAGCTAGCCAGTAGGTGTTCCCGGTGGTTCCGAACATCCAAATCCAAACCGATGTAATGTCACCGTCTTGTTTTCCCAGTTTAGCGTTAAAGTTCCACATGACCACGGTGAAGTGACTCTTATAACCATGTATGGCTCTGGATGGGCGTCGGAGTGTGTCAAGGTTGAGACATAAACCTTATAACCTTCAGTGAATATCTTGATGATATTCTGAGTATAAGGTAAGCCACCCTGGTCGATACACTCTATATCTTCATAAGGGACTTGTGGACGAAAAACCCGACATCACTCTGGGACTGCTGGTCACCCTCCCGGAAATAGGGCAGGTCACCACATTTGAGAATTATCGTGTCCTCCCCCCTTTCTTCCGACTTCGGATAATCCCAGAATACTCCATCGTAACCTAATCAATTCCTCCTTGAGTTCGGTGATCTTCTCGTCAGTCCGAAGTGTACACGTGTTTAGTGTTGCCAGGTCAAGTCGTTTTTTATTAAGAGTCGTTTCTTATACAGTAGTATTTCTAAATCTTCCATTCCGCTTATTGAAACGCATGTTAAATAGTTTTTTTGCTTGATCATAAACATTAATCTCTGTTCTGCAACTTTGTTTGTACGGAATTCAATTTGGTACATTAATTTCGTGGATAGTGTAGTGATTGATTTGTTCGTTTCGTTATCGACTCTTGTGTGTGCAGTTTTCGATTCTTTGGAAACCTGCAAAATTCGAACTAACTAATAAGCCAGAACTCTTCTTAGTTTTTATGTAATTTAGAGCTAAATTAGAGTATTAGAACAAGCCGTTTACGGCTTGGTCGTTATCTCGCTACTGTAAAACTCGCGAGCGCTCGCAAGTCGGCACTTTCAGATTTCATCTACTTTTTCTGTCGTCAACTCGCTCGAACGTAAAAATGTGACGTGTTTTTGTACAGTCAGCTTCAAAAACTTCTTATAAAATGTATATGATGTATGTCTTGTAGGTATGATGTAGGTACCCACTATAAATGGAAAAAACCGGCCAAGAGCGTGGGCAGCGTGCCCACGCTCTTGGCCGGTTTTCAGTGTAGGGTTTCGTAGTTTCCCGTCCGTCACAATAAGTGTCCCCAACTTTTCAAAAACTGGTTGTCCAATCAAGTTCAAAACAATTTTCCTAGAAAGTCTGTACAAAGCTCTACTTTCCAGATTTTTTTCATATTTTCTAAACTTATGAGTTATGGTTCAAAAGTTAGAGGGGGGACACACACATTGTTTTTTGCTTTTAGAGCGATTATTTCCAAAATTATTGATATTATCAAAAAATGATTTCACTAAACCCGTATTCATTTTTAAATACCTATCCAACAATATATCACACGTTAGGGTTGAAATAAAAAAAATCACTTTCCACTTTACATGTAGGGGGGCTACCCTAATAAAACAGCTTTTACAAGTTTTATTTTACTACTTGGTCGGCGTGATTGATATACATATCGGTACCAAATTTTGCTTTCTAGTGCTAACGGTCACAGAGATCAAGCTAGGACGCACGGACGGAAGGGTTCCGCCTTATAGTTTCGCCATGTCTGTCCGTCATTTCATTCATCACGTTTTTGCCATTTGGCTACGGAACCCTAAAAAATTGTATGCCTAATGACTAAATTTCAATTTCGCGGCCTACCTTATAGCATCTGTTTGTGTTTATCTACCAAATGTAAAATATCATGCTAGATTGATAGTTATACTCTAATTTAGCACTACATTATATAAAAACTAAGAAGAGTTTTGGCTTATTAGTTAGTTCAAGTTTCACATGCTTCCAAAGAATCGAAAACTGCACACACAAGTCGATAACGAAACGAACAAACTAATCAATGCACTATCCACGAAATGAATTTAACAAATTAAATTGCATCCAAATAAAGTTGAAAAACAAATATTAATGTTAACTCGCTTAAATAAACGCGTCACTTGTTATCAATTTCGTACGTAATAACTAAATAAAAATACTAAAGCAATGAGGCGCCGCACGGGTGCAAGCACCCCCACCTACACGCAGCTCAAGTTTATTAGGTAATTCAGGTTAACACGAAAAAAATCTTTTCAAGAAGGTAACCTCTTGAAAGGCTTAAGTCATCGAAGGGGTTAACCCCTTCACGCGGTTACCTTATTAAAAGTGTTAACCCTTTCGCTGGGTTCCGAGAGTGTAACTCGAACAAAAGGTAACACACTGCGATATGAGTTACCTCATGTACGGGTTACCCAGTCCAAAGGCTTAACTCTTAAGCGGGGTTGTCCGGTCCCTGCTTGTAATACGGTACCTCTGATTCCACAAGTTTGTATTTCAGAGCAAGTTGCTGATGAATAATCCTGGCTACTTGGTTATGCCTGTGCAAATACTCGCCGGTAGCCAGACGAGAACAACCAGAGATAATATGTCTAATGGACTCTCCCGGAAGATGGCATGCCCGACACACGTCAACCGTCCCGTCCTTAATTATATGTCTCCGGTAGTTATTCGTCAGGATAACTTCGTCCATAATCGCACAGACAAAACCTTCAGTTTCCCCAAAGAGGTTACTGAACCGTAACCAGGCCACGGACGCTAAGAAATCTACATCAGGCTCATGGAGAGCCCGATAAAAGCGCCCGTGGAGCTCCTTGCTTTTCCATACTTCCTTGCGGTCATCAGTAGTTAGTACTACAGCTTTGTGCCAGTTCTCTTTAGCCATGGACAACGGGGTTAGGCCCACGTCCATTGCTACCACATCTCGGTGCATACCCACGTCGGTTTTGAGAAAATACTCTCTGAGACTGCACACCTCGCGGTTGTGCAGAGTTTTGGCGTTTAAAAAGCCACGACCTCCACACTTCCGCGGGATGTACAGTCTCATCACCGACGATCGTGGGTGATGCATCCGATTTGCGGTCAGCAATGTACGAACTCGCCTATCCAGAGTGTCTAGCTCAGTCTGAGTCCATTTGAGTATGCCAAAAGCGTACATCAAGACCGGCATGACCCAACCATTGAAGGCGCGCACTTTATTTCCATCCGACAGAAGGCTGTTTAAAACCTTCTTCAGGCGGCCAAAGAAGCGCTCCTTCAATGATTGCTTCATGTCAGCGACGTTAATGCCTAACGCTTCCGACATACCCAAATACTTATAGGTTTCGGTCGAGGAGAGGGATCTAAGGTGTATGGAATCCGAGAGTTGAATCCCCGCAGATTCCACAATCTCCCCTCGCTTTACATGCATGACTGCACATTTGTCCACACCAAATTCCATCCTGATGGCACTACTGAAAGTTTCAGTTACCTTCAGTAGTTCCATTAGTTGCAACTTGTTGGAGGCAATGAGTTTCAGATCATCCATGTAAAGAAGGTGAGATAAAACCTGACCACCTCTTCTCAACCGATAGCCCAAGCCTGATTCCTCCAGCATTGTGCTGAGAGGATTCAGAGCTAAGCAGAACCAAAGTGGACTCAGACTGTCGCCCTGGAATATTCCCCGTTTAATCCATATAGGCTCATCGTCCCCCCGGCTTGGTCGACAGCCCGGATAGCGAAGG
Organism: Mythimna separata; assembly: GCA_030763345.1. NCBI lineage: Eukaryota > Metazoa > Arthropoda > Insecta > Lepidoptera > Noctuidae > Mythimna > Mythimna separata. Next base: position 14,527,696 of record CM061192.1, read on the forward strand.
ACCGTTTTCCATTGCCCCATACATGACCCAAGGAAGGTGCGAAGAGTTGCATCTATTTTATACAACTCCAGCACCCTCATGAGCCATGTATGAGGAACAGAGTCGTAGGCCTTCTTGTAGTCTATCCAGCATGTCGACAAATCCTTGCGGGATCGACGAACCTTATTATTATTATTATTACAAAGTATTTGCCTTATAAATTGAACTAGAAGACATCGTTAATAAGGGTCTCAATGTGGACGATACCCTGGTTAAATGTGTACCACCGGTGGTTCACATTTAACCAAAAATCATTTTTCATAAAAACCTGTTTTACACCGAAACTAAAAAGAATATGAGAAATTAACGTTTACAAAATTGAAGCTAAATAAATATGCTAACTATACACAAAAAATTAAAGGCATTGATGGAACATCCAGCCCACTATGAGACTTTGAAATTTACCTGGTTCAATGTGGGACAACTTACCATACACGAAAATCTATCTGCGCCAGAACAAACTTGGTGGATGAATACCTACTAAGCGGGATGAGAACATAACATTCATGTAAAGAACCATAGGCAACAATATGAAGTCTTGACTCTTTTACTAACAGAATATGGAATGAATTGAAGGTTGTGTCAATAGTAATAATTTAAGTAGGAACCAAATCCTTTACAATGGTACATATCATATCGCTGTTGGACAATGATCCCAATTTGCCCTTGATCCTTTACTAAAAAAATACGAAAAATGCTGGCAGGCAACTAGATAAACTTTCAAAGGCTAGGCCGAACAAAAATAAAACTAATGAAAATCCAATAATCACTTTATTTATCAGTAACTTAACTAAAAATTGTGCCGTCTTGACTACCAAACATTGGGTTGTTTCTAAAGGCCTGGTTTTCCAAAATGGCTGAAGAGTCTGACGAACGGGCTTTCGCTATACGTGGTACTAGTACTGCTGAAACTGCTACTCCCACCGCCAGCTGAGCCCCCGCCAGTTAAGCTCCCGCCAGGTAGGCTTCCGCCTGAGACTGTGTTGGTAGTGATCTTGACAGTAGTTTTTTTACTGGCCACAACGGGTTTGCTGCCAGCAGTGCTAGTCGTGCTACTAGAAAGACTTTTGATGGCACTAAGGGTGTCGTCCAAGCTGGTATCGGATAATAAGCTTCCACTACTGGATTCAGAGTCTTCTGACGCAGAAGCGCGGCCAGAGATGGCTTGGCCAAATCCTCCGTAGGTGGAGCCTCCACCATATGATGATCCTTGAAAACTGCTGTGGAAATGGCCGCCACCACCGGCAAAAAAGCTTCCGCCACCACCGCCAAATAGACCTCCGTGGGCACCGCCAAATAGCGCTCCGTGGACACCGCCAAATAGCCCTCCACCAACATTACCAGCAACTCCTCCGTGCACATTTCCAGTGACACCTCCGGTAGCACCTCCACCAGTATTTGCTGTATACGTTGTGGAACCTCCTTTTTGATTATAGTAATTTTTATGGTAATCGTTATATGCTTTATTAGTATTTCCTGAATAGTAATTGTCTTCGCTTTCTGCATAATGTTTATTTGCTTGATTTTTTCCGTGCTCATAGTAATGATTATCAGTATCTGCCTGATAATGGTTTCCAGTATCTGTTTGGTATTGGGTTTCAATCTCTGCTTGGTAATGTTTTCCAGTATCTGCATGGTATTGGTTATCAGGCTTGACATGATAATGATTTCCAGTATCTGCATGGTATTGGTTTTCAATCTCTGCTTGGTAATGGTTTTCAGTATCTGCATGGTATTGGTTATCAGTCTCCGCATGGTATTGGTTTTCAATCTCTGCTTGGTAATGGTTTCCAGTATCTGCATGGTATTGGTTTTCAATCTCTGCTTGGAATTTTTTTCCAGTATCTGCATGGTATTGGGTTTCAATCTCTGCTTGGTAATGATGTCCAGTATCTGCATGGTATGGGTTAACAGTCTTACCATGACAATTGTTTCCAGTATCTGCATGATATTGGTTATCAGTCTTGCCATGACAATTGTTTCCAGTATCTGCATGGTATTGGTTATCAGGCTTGGCATGATAATGATTTGCAGTATCTGCATGGTATTGGGTTTCAATCTCTGCTTGGTAATGGTTTCCAGTATCTGCATGGTATTGGGTTTCAATCTCTGCTTGGTAATGGTTTCCAGTATCTTCATAGTATTGGTTATCAGTCTTGCCATGATAATGGTTTCCAGTATCTGCTTGGTATTCGTCATCATTATTTGCATGGTAATGGTGCACAGTTTCTGTATGGTAATGGTTATCATTATCTGCATGGTATTGGTTATCATTCTCTGCCTGGTAATGGTGACCGTTATTTGCATTATAGTTAATTTCATTATTTTCATAATATCCATTTCCGCAATTGGTGCAGCCTGGCTTTTTTGGTTTGTTACTGTGGTGAATGTGGCAGCCATGCTTGCAACAACTATGCTTACAACAACTGCATCCGCAACCGCATCCACAGCCATAGCCGTGCTTGCTTCCACAATGAGTTTCTTTATACCTGCTGGGGTCGCAGTTAGGTCTACATTTATGTTCATAACAATTATATCTTGGTGGTGGTGATAATGGTCGTGTTGGCGGTCGTGGTGGCGGTGGTGGCGGTGGCGGAGGCGGTGGCGGAGGCGGCGGTGGTGGTGGTGGCGGAGGAGGAGGGGGAGGGGGAGGAGGTGGCGGAGGCGGAGGCGGCGGCGGCGGCGGCGGCGGTGGTGGCGGTGGAATGTCCTTATTACAATAATCGCAAGTAGTTGTAGTGGTGGTGGTATGTATTTGAGTAGTAGTTTTACAGTTCGGGCCCTCACAATGATTTATATGACGACAGTTTCCGCCCTCACAATGATAGTTCTTATGACAGTTTGCGCCCTCACAATGAAAATGCTTCTTGCATTTCGCGCCCTCACAACGAGGTTTCTGTTGACAGTTTTGACAAACACGATGACCGTGGCTAATGCTACAGGACGCGCATGGACCAGAACTCATGGGAGTTGCAGCACTGTTGCTGTTAATTTCGACAATCTCAGGAATGTCATCGTTGTCAGAGCTGTCGTCTGAAATAAACGTATTATGAAAGACTCGGTGATCCACACTGAAGTCATCGTCATCATCGAAGACACCGAGGCGATTGGGGATGGCCTTTGGATCAGTACTGTTGTCAATATTTTGGTCAATGTTTTCACTTTTTTTCAAGGGCTCTTCTTTTTCCCGGAAACTGTCAAACTCAGGAGCAAGTATGTTGAAATCTAAGCCACCGAATCCATTATTAAGGCCTACATTAGGAACTTCAGAGACATCGTCAGTCCCGTAAACATCATATGGGGCGTCATAACCGACATTTGAATTTCCGTCAGTATCACTAAGGAAGTCTATAATGGGATCCGAGGGGGAGAGATTATTATCCGAAATACTGTCTCTGTTGCTTATATCGGCAGTGTCTAAATTTGTTGAATCAGATTCGTATCGATGACTTTCATCTTGAGGAACTGGAAGATTACTTTGGGATTCTGGTCTTACAGTATTTGATCTAATAACGTCACTTTTTTTTGCACTCGCTATGAGAGCTGAGTTATCTTGGGGACTTGTACTTCCAGCGTTGAGTCCCTGACCAGTATTATAGAGCTTATTTAAAAAGTTTCCAGTTTTCACAACTGGAACTGGTGTGGCAAGATATTTTGCGTAATCGACTTCACTATTAAGGTTAAGGTTATTTTTTTGTGGATAGCTGCTGGCTCCGCTAACATCTCTACGTCTTAAAACGTTAGGTCCTGGACCAAGGTTACTGTATTTATTGACATATGCTGGATTAACACCATTTACTGGAAGGCTTCTAGTTGGTCGGAAGAAATGGGCGTCAGAAGGATCTGCCTTAGTCCTCCCATCGGCTGATCTGACACTTCTGTCACTTTGGCCAACTCTATCGTCTAAGTAGGCTCCGCCATCATTTCTTCTTCGCTCGGAGTAAGAATTCTGCTGCACCTTCTGTGACACTTCGTTTGCTTGACATAGAACGAATATTGTGAGAAGAAATAACTGAAAATTAAAGTCAACGTAAGTATATTGGTAACTATGTAAAGTCACAGTAATTTTAAGTAAACTACTAGCTTTTTGTTATGTCTTCTTTCGCTTGAATAACGGTTAAAGCCCACGCAAAGTCAAAGTCAGATAAAAAGTTGCCTATGTCCTTTCATGGGGTTCAACGCACCCTAGCCTGAGTGTAGCTCAGTCAGCACCAAATTTCATCGAAAACAATTCGGTTGTTTAACAGTGAAAGTGTAACATAGAGACAGAGTAACTTTCACACTTTCGCTAGGATTTTTTCAATCCTACCTGGATAGGAGGATTCCTATACTACTTAGTACCTTTTATCTAGATTTATCTATCTGTCTTGTACTAGGGCCTGACGCGGGAGGTCGTTGCCGCTGATCGCCTCCACGGACACGATTGTTCTCCACCCAAAGCGCGGCACACCTCTAGGAGGCTATCGGAGGTGGCGACCTGTCGCGCCGGGCCCTGCTCCGGAGGCCCGGTCCGGAGCGAGGAGGGGTGGCATGCGGTCGCCTCCGTCTGCGAAGCAGTAATGCTTGTGAAGGAGGCTGCTGACCGCCAGCGCGTGAAGGAACGGTCCTCACGCCGCCGCCGACGAGATCCCGATCCCGATTTCCGACCACCGTAGGCGCGAGTTCGCGGACGGCGAGCACTGGGTAGCTCGCCGTCCGGCAGTCTGGGAATAATCTGGACCGAGCCCAGTCGTCAACGGCGCGTTCTGTTCCACGCGCGCCTCAAGGAGATGTCAGCAAACTGTAGGGGCCCGGCAGGGCCGAAGCCTCTGGGGAACACGTGGTATTCCGAAAGGTTGACACCGAGTCCCCCCCAGATCATAGGCAACGAAGGAACGGGGTAGGGGTTTAGTCAGTAAGAGTCTGACACGCCCTCCCGCTCCGCCCAAGAGCGGGAGAAGTCATTCTGATGATTCCCCTACCAGAAAAAAAAACCTCTACCGTAGGTATGCTCCACCGTGTCTGCCGGGCGATCCACACAGTGGTGACCCCCGGGCGTTTCTTCCACCTGAATCCAATGCGAGGACCTCCCGAACTTACCATGTCCGGTGAGAACATGCGTCATACGGAAGGTGAGGACGCCATGACGTCTTTCTAATTACTCCTCTAATAGGGAACTTACCGTCATAATTACGGCGTGCCCAGGACTGTCAGTCGTCGCCATTCCACTATGAGATCCCGCTGGAACTCTGTCAACCATTTCTGCAGCCCCGCGCAGGACCTTCTGCAGGAGGCGCCTGGATCCCCTAGGTTGGGCAGATTCCACTTTAGAGCAGTCCCAGTTCGTTCCAGTTTTGGAGCCGACGTCGGAAGTGCTCCTCGAAAGTCCAATGGCTTTCGAGAACGAGTCCCAATTACTTCATCGTTGACCTGACGCCGATGTGAACCTCTCCTACGTTATTTGGGAACCTGGTGGTGGCGTGTTCCGAGGGCTATGAGGGTTCATGCCTTCAGACTTGTGCAAGAACACCTCGAGTTCCAATTGCGGGATCCTGTCTACGACTGTCGCAACCCTGCGTGTCTCTCTCCTCGCACCCGTACCAGCGTGCCGTCGGGAAGTCAACGCGCGGCACATAATCGTACCCGATGTTCCACCAGAAGGGCGGTCCCAGTACCGATCCCTGCGGAACACCGCATGATATCTCACATCTTATTAAGCTGTTATTAAAATAATGTTATTAAATGGAAGCTAATTTTACTTTGCCACATTCGCTAACTTAATTATCGACCAATGGTTGTCCAGAAGCGCTGACTATGTAGACAAAAACGTATATTATACGAGTAGCAGACCAATTTCTCAATAAATAATGTGGAAAATAGATTATTATAATATATATTATAGGGGGAGGCCTATGTCCAGCAGTGGACGTCTTTCGGCTGAGACGATGATGATGATGATTTTGACTCAAAGTTTTAAGAGCTATGTGAAATTTATTACACCTAGTAACCAGTTCGAACCTACGACTTATTGATGGTAAGCTACGACCGTTTTCACTTACCAACCTAAACAACTGCCTCTTTTAAAAAATCATCGTCAGCATCATCATCATTTTAGTCGAAAATAAGTCGTTAATCGTCTATTTGAAATAAAGTTTTTGGTTTCTGGACAAAGGCTTCCTCCAATAAAAATCATTTCCGAAAATATTGCTTTCATTCTAATCGTATTTCCTAAAAATCAATAAGTTGTTCAAGCACTATCAGTGTAAATGAAATAAAATGAAACATGGGTACATTACCAGCAAAGTTGTCATCATCGGTTCCAGGTTCGGGCCAAGGTTCAATACATAATGGCGTCGTTATCGAAGACAAGCCGACTTTAATAAGGCGCCTTATAGCAAATTTAAACACTACGACATAAACGGATATTTGTCACGGTTAGCCAACAAATAATTACTAAATTTACAAGTGATAAGATTGATTATTCAGATGTTTTCCATTATACACTTCTAGGAACATTTTAGAAGTAATGAGTGGGTTTAGTTCGAGGGTTCCTCATTGAGTATCTAATCTATAGACCTATTAAACATTTTGATGTAAAAATTAAAGGTAAAAGAAGATCTGGTATATAGAAACAGAAGACATGGGTCTGCAGACCCTAAATGAATTATAGAGAAAGAGAATGATACACGGTCGCAATGGAGGATGTTTTCAAGGTTCTGGAATGGAGAGGGCTAGGCATGAATGTCAATAGCGAGTATATTTCTCACCTTTGGTTTGCTGAAAATATCGTTGTTATGACTGAGACTACGGTGGAGCTCAGTACAATGCTAGGTGACCTTAGTAAAGCTTCTGAAAGACTGGGACTTAAAATGAACATGGACAAAACCAAAGTCATGGTAAACAGCCATGTAGCACCCACTTCTATCAAGATTGGAGACTCTACAGTCGAAGTTGTGGATGACTACGTTCATCTAGGACCGAAGGTCCAGTCGGGTAGGTCTAACTTCGAGAAAATGGTAAATTGGCGAATCCGACTTGGTTGGACAGCGTTCGGGAAGCTGCAAGGTATCTTCTACGATCCGTCCAATGTACCACAGTTTCTCAAGATGAAACTATTGCAAATGCGTATTGCCAGTATGGCTCCGAAACTTGTACATCTACAATAGGCCTTATCAGAAGACTTAAAATCACCCAAAAGGGAGTGGAAAGGGCTATGCTCGGATTTTCCTTGCGTGATCGCATCAGAAATGAAAGTATCCTCAGGATAACCAAGGTTACCGATATAGCTCGAAAAATGGCAAAATTAAGTGGCAATAGGCAGAGTACATAGCTCGCAGAACAGATGGTCGATGGACAACAAAAAGATCTGGTGCGGCGACCACGTACCGGCCTTCCACAAGGTGGACCGATGATCTGGTGAGAGTTGTGGGAATCCGATAGATGCGAGATGCACAAGATTGTTCGTTATTGGGAAGGCCATGGCCAATGTCCAAGAGTGGGCGTCTTTTAGCTGAAATAATGATGATGATGAATTACATACTAAAGAATTGTCCGGAAATATAGCAAATATTTCCAATGTTTATATACAAAGCTGATGGAAATCATGCTAGTTAAACTGCGAGCCAAAATAACAGCACTTTTTCCCAAAGTTAGGGAGGCGGGGTCGTGGCCGACCACGAAGGAGATTATTAGACTAGTCTGATTTGATTATAGTCAGACTGGAGGGATGAAAAGCGGTCAGGATAAAGGTTTAACAAGGGATGCTTTTGGTCAGAAGTAGTATAGAACAGATGAACAAAAAAAATACATATTAATACAAATTCAAGTACACACAGTACCAACCAACCGTGGTATGTGTTGCAGTATAAAGTTCTCTGTAAAGGTTCGCGCTTGAATTCATTTACAGAAGCCGTGACTATTACAAGAAATATTATCCTATAATCCGTAAGTAGCAAATTGCTTAACGTTGATTAGTAGGTACCTGTATGGATTCAAGTTTGAGGAAACAGATAACGTGCAGCACCAGCCTAAAGCGAACACTTTTGACCAGTGGCAGAAAATTTGATAGAGAATCGTGAATAGACACGTGAAGACGAGGAATGAAATGCCTAACCAAAAAGAATTTTGAAAAGAAAAATGAAGATAGAAAAGAATAATTTATAGATCTTTTGAGGAATTTACGGAGAAAAAGAAAGTCAGTAGTAGCTTGACGACTAATAGAATGAAATTGAAGCAGACAACCTGCTATAGTGACCTAGTACCATGGGACAAGAGTAGGAAGATGAAGATGTGGTTTACCTGATTTGATATTGAGTTGAATTCAAATTGTCTCATGAGATGACCATTTAATATAATACTTTAAATTTGGAATAAACAAATTAGGGCAATGCCTAATTGTTCAATATCGCGGTTTCTTCCAGCGTTAGGTAGTAAACATGAACTAATATTAAATATGTTCTTGCTATACCTCTGTATGTCGTAAGTGCTGATTTATTTATCATCAAATTAATTTTATTTATTGTAATAGTTAAATGTAATAGTTAAATATTCTAGTATAAATTTAATTGAATACCTAATTACATACGTCATTTACTATTAAACTAGTGTTGATAATTGGGCAGTAGTTAGAAGTAATCGAATGCTAATTTGGGAAATGTCTTGATTTTAAACGTGACATTACTTAGACATTTCATGTTATAATCAAAATCAAACATTACCGTTTAACAGATTAATGTTATCTTACACTCTATCTAAGTATATAAAAAGAGAAACTGACTGACTGACGATCAACGCAAAGCCGAAACTACTTGGACTAGAAACCTTCACGAGGGCGAAGCCGCTGGCAGCAGCAAGTGTGGATATAAACAGAACGTCACCAGTATAAAATAGAAGTGAATCTGTTTAGTGGTGACGAATTACAATAATTTAGTTAACAAGGCACTTAGAACTCAGGCGGGGGCTGCTCTCGAGCGGATCCTGCCCAAGCTAGGAGATCCAGAGGTCTTCTACTGGAAGCTCTACGCTGAGATCATGAGGTCTACGGGCTTTTACAGGGCTCTGGTAAGGGCTTGCTCACTGAGGAAGCTATCGCTATACGGTGGGCTGAAATATCGTTTATCGTTTTATGGAATTAGGGAAAAACACTGCAGAAAGAGGTTGCTTTTTTGTTAACAATAATTTTGTGTACATAAGAAGGTCCAGCATTTAAGTGAACGCTATCAAAGTTTATTAAGTCAAGTCAATCAAATTAGTACTAGTGTAACTGGTAGGAATAAGGTTTTTTATTGGAGACTTCCACACTCTATCAGCAGTATGATTTCACCAAAGGACTGTGTACGACTGACGCTGGCGTTACCTTATTAAAACGCATATTTGCAGCTTGCGTTTTTTTTAAACACTTTTGGACCCAAAATGTAATAGAATTTATCTGTGACTTCTCAGATAAATTCATTTTTTAGGACATATTTTTGATGCATGGGAAGACAAATGCGATGTTCTGGGTATTTTTTGCGATTTGTCTAAGGCCTTCGATTGTGTTCCCCATGAAACATTAATCAGGAAACTACACCATTACGGAATCCGGAACTCCTCCCTGGATCTTCTTGCATCATATCTGGGCGATAGAATTCAGAGAGTTGATGTAAACGGAAAAAGATCTCCTGGGTCTGTAGTAAAAATGGGTGTCCCTCAGGGCTCAATTCTTGGTCCATTTTTGTTTCTTATTTATATTAACGATTTACCTTACCTCATGAAGGATAACGATAATATAGTGTTGTTTGCAGACGACACTTCACTTTTGTTTAAACTGAAACGTCAGCAGTCGGTTACTGACGATATAAATATAGTTATCTCTAAAATAGTACACTGGTTTAATGTAAATAACCTACATCTGAATGAAAAGAAAACTAAATGCATAAAGTTTACGATGCCCCATGTTAGGCAAGTAGAAACTAGTGTGCTAATAAAGGGAAAGGAGTTGAGTCCTGAAGATACTACAGTGTTTTTGGGCATAACTTTAGATGCTAAGCTTCAGTGGGGCCCACATATAGACAAATTATCTAAAAAACTTAGCTCTGCAGCATATGCTGTAAGAAAAATTCGAAATTTAACTGATTTAGAAACAGCCCGTTTAGTTTATTTTAGCTATTTTCATAGTGTCATGTCGTACGGTATCCTACTGTGGGGAAATGCCGCCGATATCCAAACAATTTTCATTTTACAGAAAAGGGCTATTCGTTCCATTTATAATTTAAGTCCTAGATACTCCCTCAGAGATAAATTTAAGGAGATCAAGGTAATGACTGTGCCTTCACAGTATATTTATGAGAATATCCTGTATGCCCATAAGAACAAAAACATGTTTAAAAAATACAGTGATATACATAATTTTAATACTAGAAATAAACACAAATTTGTAGTTCCTGCAACTAGGCTCAAAAAAATAGGGGGCTCATTTAGATGTCAATGTGTACACTTCTATAATAAACTTCCCAGTCATATTCAAGAACTAAGCCTCAATAAATTTAAATCATTTGTAAAGCGTAAACTTTGCCAAAAGGCTTTTTATACTATAAAGGACTATGTTGAGGACAATAAGGCTTGGGATTGACCTGCTCCAGTACTCGCTGTACTGTCGTTTATTCTTTTAACTTATGTTTCAATTTGACATTGATATTCTCTTTTTTTTTTACAATCCGACATTTTTTTTTTATATACAATTCGACTAATTTCTTTTTATTCTTTAATTTTTTTTTTTTGACAACAATATTTACTTTGTTAAGTATTACTTTTTGTAAATTTTATTTATATCTTTTTTATTTTATTTTTTTGTGAATGTGAGGACTATGTGGATAGCTTGCTTTTTCCTTTCGTTTCAGTCACTTTAACTTATGTCTGGCAATTTGAGTATTTTCTACGGCCTAACCAAATGTCCTTTCCTTTGCATTGTTCGTCAAGTCGTTGAGCTCCTTAGTAGCCCCGAGTTGAGCTTTACGAGGAAAATGACAAATGCTTGCACTGACTGGACAAGTCCGCTCAAATCTGCATGGTTCTTTCTTTAAAAGGCCATCTCAGACACCAATCTGCATAGTTCGCATATGATTTGACCAATACATTTTGTATGGATATTTTTTTTTTAAAAGAGACTGTGACCCCTGAGTTTGTTTCGGTGTTTCTTCTCAGGGTAGTCAGTTAGGAAACACCGGCCTCATCTAGATTAATAATTTTGACAAAAAAAAAATTGACGTGTAAAAGTGTTTCGTGAAACCTATTTGCAAAATAAATATCATTTATCATTTATCATTTATCATTTATCAGAAGCTTTTGATTGCATTAATCGTGAAACCTTAACCTATGTCTTATGATTTGCTTATGAAGCTAGAACATTACGTATAAGGTAAACTTGCACTCATCTTATTGAAATCTTATTTAAATGATAGGCAGCAGCAAGTTCAAATAAATAGTGTCAATTCAAAATGGGTACCACAAGGGTCAATATTGGGTTTTTTCCTCTTTTTATTATATTGTATAATTGATTTACTGCATCTATTAAAATACAACTAGATTTTACTATACTTTTTTTATTGTTATAAAGTAGTGCTTGACTGCGACCCCACCTGATGGTAAGCAGTGATGCAATCGTTGATTGTGAGGCACACATAGTTAGTTTATTAAGAGCTTATTCACTCTAGCCTTGAAGACACCTAAATTATAATTGGACGGGAAAACCGCAGCAGGTAAATTGTTCCAGTCCCTCGATGTACGTGGATGATCTTATACTTCGTTTGCTGACTATACTACGCCCGCAATATTTAAGATCAATAGATGTTACATATATGTTGATAACGTTAAACAGCAGTTATCTAAAAACTGGAATTTATTCAAATTAAAAGTAATAACTCTGAAATAGTTACTGAAAAAACCAAAAAAAATAAAATTCTTTGAAATCACGATTTCCCTGGAGACCACGCTTAACTCGAGGATGCAATAAAGTCCTCATTTAACATCTCTGGCAGGGCGGCTTAGTTCAGCAACATATGCTGTCAGGAAGATCCATCAATCAACTGATGTAGATTCCGCGAGGCTGGTCTATTTTAGTTATTTTCATAGTATCATATTGTCGTACGGTATTTTGACATGGATACGGGCTTCGCAGCCCGTCTTGGCATAGACTACTTATTTTTATTCTGCAATTTAGAGTTATCTGAACCTTGTACAATCTTCGCAGGTGCGATTCTCATAGGGAACTCTTAATATCTTGATGGTATCTTGCCTATAAATTTTATATGTATATTCGGAAAAATATTCATCTTTTTACTAAGATATGTTATTATAATTATGTGACATGCACAATGTAAGTAATAGGAACACATTTGATCAACCTCGAGTCAGATTGACTAAAGTAAGTATTTAATAAAATCTTATAAAAAATTCCACTTAAAATTTTCTAACTAAATGAGTTCAACCATAATACTGGATTAAACGCACACTATCTAGACAAGACCACTATGACTATGAAGACTATGTCGTCGACCTGGCCAGGGTTGCGGAAATCCGATGGATGCGAGACGCACAGGACCGGTCGCTATGGCGACGCTTGGGGGAGGCCTATGTCCAGCTGTGGACGTCTTTCGGCTGAAATGATGATGATGATGATGTAGACAAGCATATACGACTATCATCTGACATCTACCTAGCCTTTTCCCAACTATATTGGGGTCGGCAAGCATAAACGACTAAAAAAATGCTTGGCTGGATACTCGGTCAGATAGTCAGTGAAGCACAATGTTGAGAGCTTCTATGCGATTGTTCGAACATCTCGATAGTTCTCGTTGTTTCGAGTTTGACTCGAGTCCGACTCGGTCTGTTATTGTGACTGGCACATGGCGCGTTCGTTCGCGAGTTGTTGAGTTTCGAGTGAGAGTGACTGATTCGAACTGTCAAAAACTGGCAGTCGATTTTGTTGATTCGAAATAATCGAAAATTATCTCGGTTATTTTTTACAAAGATGGCTGATTCGCTGATTTCTTTTAACGACTCCGATTCTTTTGATTGTTAATAGATCTCGGAATTGTCCAACGCTACCACAGCCAGCCACTTGTAAGATAAAATCAGGTTTTAAATAGTAGGTATGTGTGCAAAGTTTTATAAAAAACGGTTTTTATGGTTTGGCCAATAACTAATACAGATCTTTCGGATCTAATTTAGCTACAACAAGGACCATAGTTGTTACTATAGTTTGTAATAATTACCAAGGAATTACAAACCTATATAACAATGGTTATGACGCGCAGACCTTCGTAATATACCTCATCATTTCAGCCGAAAGACGTCCACTGCTGGACATAGGCCTCCCCCAAGCGTCGTTACAACGGCCGGTCCTGTGCGTCTCGCATCCATCGGATTCCCGCAACCCTCGCCAGGTTGTCGGTTCACCGTGTGGGACGTCGTGTACCTAACTGTGTCGAATTATCTTACTATAAAACTATTTGCCGAGGTGTACTTACTTACCAACCGTATTAATCATGGCTTACAGGATTATTTTACTTAATTATTGAATTGGCTCAGAACCGGGAACATTAGAAAAAATGGAGGCTAGATACAAGTTTAATGCTAAAATAATGATAATACAAAAATCTAATTAATTTCACTTTAATAAAATAAGATTATAATTTTATCATTTTATGTTTCACATCATGAAACCTATTTGATAGACTGTTTCAGTCAAACATGGGGATGCCACATCATCTTTATATCTCATCTGCGCCGGAGTACCCCAAGGGTCAGTACTAGGTCCGGTATTATACAACATACACACACAGCAGATTTGCCAGTGGCCACCTACGTTGATGACATTGTCCTGTTGGCGTTGGGTAGCTCGCATTCTAACCGTCTGGAAGAAAGGTGCCTAGACTACACTCACATTTCGACCGTTGTAAATTAGAGATCTTAAAGCTAATAGTAAATAGGTTTCTTATAAGCAAAAGTGCTCGTTCGCCATTCCGAGGATAGAGTACCCAATAACACTGGTCCTGAATTGAATTCAGAGCTAAGCAGCTAAGCTCTCTTAAACGTAACCCAGGGCAACTAAAGGAACATTCTAGGCAACCGTGCTACCATCGTCGACCACGTCATAGTCGTTTTCCATCACGGGAAATAGTGGTTAACGAGCCCATCCACAATAAAAACAACATTGGTGTAGTTTTAGGCAGCAAAAGTCTAAGACGCGCTCTCTCTCTAGAGCGGGCAACGTCAATAGATGATTTCCCGCCTCAAATGATAAATGATATTTATTTTGTAAGTAGGTTTTCACAAACACTTTTACACGTCAATTTTTTCTTTTAGTCATTTTATATGTAATAGATGTGGCCGGTAAAAGCAGTTTTACTCAAATTACCCGTAAATTGGATAAAACAATTTTAAAAGTTGTCTTTATAAATTGACTAATTCGTAATAGTTGTATTGAATTACTAATAAACATATTTCAATTAGAAACACATGGAAGCCAATTATTAACGGAAGCCTATATATAATAAAAATAATAATAAATGTATTTGAGTAACAACTAATGGAACCCAATTATTGAATGTTTGATAAGTAGGTAATAGGCAATTTTATGGTATTTCGAGTTATCTGCATACAAACAAACATGTAATGCTTGCATGCATGTAAACAAACAAATAGACAGAATGATTAGAAGATAATTTCCTGCAGGTGCCTACATCAGAGATGACATGACAAAGACAGCGGTTGAACGATTAGCTGCTGCATTGCATATTGGTTGAGTATCGATTTTCACTCACATAAAACAATCTTGTCCAAACCAATAAAAGATGACAAAAATTCGTCTAACAATAAATCAATAAATTAATTTTGCGTGATATAAGAAGAAACACTTAACAACATATATACTGCCGAAAACAAAGACAAAGCAAGAAATAAAATACTTGAGAAAATATAGCCAGAAGAAACATGCCTGTTAAGAACGAAAATTTGTTTCAAATAAATGTCACTAGATGGCGCGACATGTGTTGATCTGTGGTTGAAGTGTGTATAATTTTCAAGTTTTTATTTTCTTTGACTTTATTAACCTATCACATACCCACAAAACGAGAAAATAGTAAAACAAGAACACCGCGGTCTCATAGGACCAGTCGGGGATTCATGAATTAAGGTTTATTCATACATAATCTACTTCTATACACTCAAAAATATGGAACAATGGGCTCTTATTTCAAATTTTAAACATGTTGGAATGGACAACTCGATGTTTTTAATTTTTTTTTGTTTAATAATATTACAGACAATATGAGTACGTAGCAGCAGTACAAAAGTACAGTGTACAGTGTACGCTTTTAATGTCATCTATTAGGAATAAAAGTAAAACCATGCCCCTTCTTGCAATTTCGCTGCTAACACCATCTATTGCCGCGGAACGGGAACGAAAATTGCCAGATTTGCCAGTTGAAATCCTCTAGTAACGTCGAGACAGTTTCTTTGTATGGGATGAGGCATCTGTGTGCAAGTATATTACATATCGAACCAAATGTATGACTCCATAAATATCTGTTTGACAATGGGACGTCACCGGAAACGTCACACCTCTTGACAGTGAGACCCACTAACAGGCCTTCTGAACCTTTTTCTTCTTTCTCGGTCCTTGCCCTGTCCAATCTCTCACTACCGCCTTCTTGATGTCGTCTGCCCATCACTGCTTTCTACCAGCTTTCCTTTTACCTGATGGTCCCTCCCATTTGGTGGGTCCTATTGTCCACCTTCTGTCTGTGCAGTACATAGTCAGAAAGTTGATAATAATTATAAGATAAACAGAATAATTATATATAAGTTGGGTGTCCCAAAACTCAACGATAATCTGGGACCGGATGAAAAGTCAAGCTTTACCAGTTCTGGGAAAAATAAAAAATAAATTCCATATCACTCAGTTCAGCGATAATAGACGTTTAAAAAAAAAAGTTGAAATTCGACACCCTAGGTCGCACTTTTAAGGTTTGTGATCACCATTGTCACAATTTCACTGTGATTTTTTTAATTTCATGATCTTCATTAACAATGCTATTAATCGCAACTACAAATTATTGCAAAAAACATTGTTAATTTAATAAAATAAGTTAAGTTTTAGTGAGTCATGGTTTACAAAAATATTGTGCGTAAACTTTGGCACTTCATTTTGAAAAAAAATTGTACTATACTACCCTTGGCAAGTTATTTCAAAAAATGGCGCATTTAATCAAGATTTCAAAATAGTACAACACGTGCCACTTTTCTTGCCATTAAAAAAAATATTTCTTATTTTTTTCAAATTGAGCTCATTTTGAACAAGTCAACATTAGGAATTTTTGTTACTAAAAGGAGATTGACAGGGTGTGGACCAGGTGCATTTTGTTCCTCAGTCCAATACTAATCAGTAAACCGAAGCTTTTCAAAATCTGCTCCAGGAGTCAAGAGAAAAAAAGAGTTTTTCCAACCTAACCTAACCTAAGAAATCGTTTTAAGGAAGTTTGACCAAGCGCTGCCCAGAATGAACACCTAGTGCATTTTGTTCCTCAGACCAATACTAATAAGCAACCCGAAACGCTTTGAAATCTGCTCCAGGACTCTTGGAGCTTGATTTTGATCTTGATATTGATTGTTGTGCGCTCGTAGCATACAGACGTGCTCAGTAGCAATATTTAAATTCATAAAATAATATCAGTGACCTTCTTTTGTGCATAATTTTTTTGCCTAGTGTGTATTTTAGTAAACATAATGGAAACTTAGAATAAGTGAACTAGTTATAAAATAAAATGGAGAACAGTCCCTTCTCAAGAGACCGGGTGAATCTCTCTGCCTCTCCTGCGAGGACGACGCCGCAAACTCAAGCCCAAACTGATCTAACGATGGAAGTTGTATCAACATCTGAGATACAAAGATGGATGTCAACCATTGAGCAGTATTTAAGCGAGATTTGTACTATCGCCTCGGATGGTAAACTCAACTCGGAGCAGAAATTGAAAATTTCAACGTTGTGCCGTAAAGTAGGAAATGGTACCTCAGAGATGGCAGTCCAATACCAATCTCTCAAACAGAAAGCTATCCAAGCACGCATCCTCAATGAAGATCTTATGCAAAAGTGCAACTTGTCAGACCACATCTTAGATCTCACGAAGACAATTAAGGACTCTAGCACTGCTTCGTTTGCCGACATGGTAAAGAAGGGGTCAAATGATTTCGTCCGACCGAAGAATTTAAACTCCGTGGCCATATACCCTAACAATAATTTAAAGTCCAGTGATGAGACAAAAGTCCTTGTACAACAGATGATACGACCAGAACAAGAGAAGCTGCATATACGTGGAGTCCGTAGGACTAAAAACGGAGGCGTTATAATCAGTACAGAGACTAAAGATGACGCAGAAAAAATTAAGCACGCAATTCAGCAATCTGCATCCGGACTAACCGCCGACGAACCCAGGAAGCGCAAACCCCGGATTGTGGTTGTAGGAGTGCCGTCTTCTTTGACTGAAACTGAAGTCTTCAGGTACATTTACGAGCAGAATGTAGCCGAAAAGTTCCCAACAATTTCTATGGAGTCCTTTATGACCTTGATTAAGTTAAGTCACAAATCAGGAAAGAAAGATTCGCAGACTTGTAACTACGTAGTTGAAGTTCCAGCCAACATACGAAAAGCCCTTATTTCGCAGTCAAGGATTTTTATTAATTGGACATCCTGCCCTGTTAGGGACTTCACCCTGGTTACAAGATGTTTCAAATGCCATCAGTATGGGCATGCAGCCAAAACCTGCAGAGAGGTCAACTCGACGTGTGGCCACTGCGGTGAGACAGGACACTCGATGTCCGAGTGCACAAAGAAAGCGGACTCACCAAAATGTGCAACTTGCTCGCGCTTTAAAAAACCCGCGAACCATAAATCGGGAGACGCAGAGTGTCCGGCTAGAAAAATGGCAGAATTGAGATACATAAACTCCATCGATTATGAGGGCGCCTAGTGCGTCATTACTCAAGGCCACACTTCCGTGTGACACTTACTACTGACTCAAAATTCCAGTAGGTTGACCTACTAACCATCGTGCTTTTAATAATTAAGCAAAATTGTTCAATGTAACTCTTCCGTATTAACGCAACCTCGACTTTAACCCTATTATTAATTCTGCTGACGCTAAATCGTATGTGTTTACTAGAGAATAAAGTGCAAGTAACAGTTTTATTGTGTTCTTTAGTATTTAAGTAAACTAGGTTTATAACATTATAATCTATTTTTTTTTTTCCATTATTTAGAGACTTTGAATGTTAAATATTGATAGTGATTTTATTGTTCTACATAAACTATATTATAAGAGCTTTTATTGCCTGTGATACAGGTTTATCCTAGTACAGGCACATAACATACTCATACCTTTGTAATTATTTTTAAGATTTTATGTAACTATTTTACCACATCTTAATTCAGAATAAACTATTATTATTATTAAACTATTATTATTATTCTGGGCAGCACTTGGGGAAACTTCCTTAAAACAATTTCTAACTTAGGTTAGGTTAGGTTGGAAAAAGTCTTTTTTTTTTCTTGACTCCTGGAGTAGATTTCAAAGCGCTTTGGTTTGCTTCTTAGTATTAGCCTGACGAACAAAATGCACTTGGTTTTCATTCTGGGCAGCACTTGGTCAAACTTCCTTAAAAAGATTTCTAACTTAGGTTAGGTTAGGTTGGAAAAACTCTTTTTTTCTCTTGACTCCTGGAGCAGATTTTGAAGCGCTTTGGTTTGCTGATTACTATTGGTCTGAGGTATGAAATGCACTAGGTGTTCATTCTGGGCAGCGCTTGGTCAAACTTCCTTAACGTTTGAATCCACAACCTGTCCTATGAGACCGCGCTGTTATTGTTTTACTATTGTGTCTCGTTTAGCGGGTATCTGAGTAATTAAAACGATTTCTAACTTAGGTTAGGTTAGGTTGGAAAAACTCTTTTTTTCTCTTGACTCCTGGAGCAGATTTTGAAAAGCTTCGGTTTACTGATTAGTATTGGGCTGAGGAACAAAATGCACCTGGTCCACACCCTGTCAATCTCCTTTTAGTAACAAAAATTGCTAATGTTGACTTGTTCAAAATGAGCTCAATTTGAAAAAAATAAGAAATATTTTTTTTAATGGCAAGAAAAGTGGCACGTGTTGTACTATTTTGAAATCTTGATTAAATGCGCCATCTTTTGAAATAACTTGCCAAGGGTAGTGTAGTAAAATTTTTTTTCAAAATGAAGTGCCAAAGTTAATGAACAATATTTTTGTAAACCATGAATCACTAAAACTTAACTTATTTTATTAAATTAACAATGTTTTTTGCAATAATTTGTAGTTGCAATTAATAGTATCGTTAATGAAGATCACGAATTTAAAAAATCACAGCGAAATTGTGACATTGGTGGTCATAAACCTTGAAAATGCGACCAAGGGTGTCGAATTTCAACTTTTTTTTAAAAATGTCTATTATCACTGAACTGAATGATATGGATTTTATTTTTTATTTTTCCCAGAACTGGTATACCTTGGCCTTTCATCCGGTTCCAGATTATCGTTGAGTTTTGGGACACCCTGTATATAATTCACTGGTCCCACAGGCAAAGCAGAGGTAAAAACAAACCAAAATAATTACAGAAAGAACAGTAAACTAATTACTCTTATCATATTGATGTTACATATAGTAATTATTTGATTGGAACACCGTGACAAATGACGAATTAAATTCTGCCGTTGAAACCAATTTAATGTACACATATTCATTTAAGTTAAACATTTTCTCCCATAGCCTTAGTGGGAACCATCGAAACTCGGCGTGCCTCTGGAATACATTGAAATAATGAAAGACGTACTTTCAACATGTCTGTGTCAGACTCTGGTAGGTTCTATTAATATTCTTGTTAGATTTTTGCTTGACCTCAGTTTTACCTATTGGTAAACTTTGATAAAGTAGATATAATACTTATTTCTTAAATTTATTTTAGTTAGTTCCAATTATCATAATGAGTATTTTATCCACACTAAGCCAGCTTGGTGGATCACAGCCCATTCTATCGACTAGAGAGGTCTGAGTCCAAGCAGTAGGAGCTATAAGGTTAACTATACTATATGTTAGGTATATGGTGTTTGATGTGGACCAAACATTTGGTTTAAAATCATCTACACACTCAAGAATCTAATTTTACCTTCTGGTTGTTGACATTGACTTCTTTCGCGCGAATTTCGTATATTGTAAATGTGAAGTCCAAATTGGAGTCAGAAAAAAAAGCCAAATTTTTGAAAAATTGTTACAGAACCGATTTTAATGAAATTTTGTTTGGAGGTCAAAACGTGCTAGATAGAGTCACATTTATATTATTGTATGGATTACACAGAACAATTTATTAATAGTCTTCTACAGTTAGGAATAGGCCTATTTTAGTTTAAATACCAAATAAACGACCGATCCCGAGCTACCATTATTTAACAGATCACCAGTCTTTAAAGTTATTCCCAACGATCACGTTCTATTTAACATTGCCTTATGGAAAACTGTTGCCTTCTTCTATCTCATCTCACCGCGGTGATAGCATGGAAGGATAAATATCGAAATTCTTGACCGTTTATTACTTTTGATAATGCATTTATTTTATCTCCAGAATATTCTCGGGCTTCATTCTCTTAAACAATGCGACAAAGACAGGATAAGTTATATGCTTTTATAAAATCTTTTTCAGCCATTGATAAAATTTAGTTCTATGGTTTTGTCAAGATTTCTACACTGAAGACAAAAATATAAGTTAATAAAATGCGTTGAAAAAAATATGTCAATAAATGATGATATGCAACGTGTAACGTTAATTAATGCGTAAAACCTCAGACACCCCAAATTCAATTGATCCAATTTTAGGAGATTTTGAAAATATTATGTGCTGTTTTAGTTTGTTTAAAACTCGTACAATCGCATGGAAATAAGATCTATGTGTATTATCCCACATATGAGAAATTTTAAATTGGATGATAACCATTTATGTTTGTTTACCTATTTCGGTGAGTTTGCGGAGATGATAACTCGACTTATTAATAAATAGACAGGGCAACATTTTTACTGTACATTTTTTTGAAAAATGTGACTTACATTAAAAAGTGGTTCAATTGATTCTGCTAGTCATTCTGATCAAACTCGTTGTATTAATAAAAGTCTTGGTATTTACTAGTATTTTTTTATTTGTTTTTTTCACAGTTAATTCTCTTTCTCAAATTCATTGCAATCTGTCATGCTGTTGATCTCAGTGAATCAGACCATCTTGTCAAGAGTTTTTACGAAGAACCGAACAACAATAACCGAAGAAGATACTATGGAGATACGGATACTATGAACAGAGCAAATCATTACTATGAAACAGCTAACACTAATAGTGAAAGACCTACAAATCAACAAAACAACTTGATCAGGACAGGCGGCGAAACTAAATTTACAAAACCGGAATCGCGGGAAACCTATGATACAGGCCATGGATATACTATCACAAGAAATAGCGACGATGAAATTGGAATAGATTCAGTCGGGAGTGCTGAAAATGACGATTCTATTCCTAGCATACAAGAACTTGGGCTTACTAACAACACAGCATTTGGTGCAACAGCCATAATGAAGTCTAATTTCCCTAATCGACCTCATTCGACAACCAATACGGACAGCTGCTCCTGCGGGGACAGTGATGAAGTTAGTTTTCTTTGTTTTAGCACTAGAGATGGTAACAACAACTTGAATATTAAATACAAAGGAACGATACTGTTTGACATTGAAGATATCATTAAGGGTTACAAATACTACTTCGATAAAATGCAAGTTTACAATTTTAAAATGGAAGACATTTTAACCACTGAAAGCAATTTTAAACAAGAATTTGAAGGAGGTGGTAAGTTTAACATTGATATCAGTAAATACAAAATTAATGATGGTAATTTCAATTTAAACGCTGAAAGTAAGTTTGATATAACTGGTGATGGTAAATTCAAAGTTAACGCTTTTGATAATTTCGATGTGAATACAATTAAGGAAGACTCCAAAAAATTCAATTTTGACTTTATTAAAAACGCTGGTCTAGATATTCAAAAATATTTTCATGACAAGAACTTTAAAACACAATTCGAAAAACTTCCCATTAATGCCAAAATGGAAGCTTGGAAAAAAATACAAGAGATGATAGCGGAATCTAAAACAAACGGTAAATTTTCTTTGAATAATAATTTGGAAGTGCAAGCTGATGCGCAAGCCCAACTTGAAGCTCATGCCAAAGCGCTTGCTGAAGTTAAGGCGAAAGCAAAAGCACAGGCAATGTTTGAAGCTCAAGCAGAAGCAGATCTCAAAGCACAGGCAATGTTTGAAGCTCAAGCAGAAGCAGATCTCAAAGCTCAACTAATTGCACAAAGTCAAGCAGAAGCAGATCTCAAAGCTCAACTAATTGCACAAAGTCAAGCTGACGCCCAAGCCCAGGCAATGGCTCAAGCACAAATCCAAGCGGAGGCCCAAGCATCAGGATCAGGAGGAGCTTATTTTAACAAATATTTCAACCTCGGTATTGGTGGCGAAAAAAAGGGAATATTTGGGAATGGTGGTTTTAATTTGGGCATAAATGGAGGCCTGCAAGGCATGACAAAATTTAGTTCGGGGTTCGGAAAGAAAACTGGTGGAAAAATTAGTTTTGGTGGAGGGGCAAGTGCCAGCGGTAAAGTTGGCATGGGTATTGGTACCTATACAGATAGAGAAATGAAATATGGAGATGACTTGTACGATGATGGTTTCGAATACAGTTCTTATCCAGGAGTACACTCTGTTCCGGTTCCGAATGATAGCCCAGTGAATGAAGGTCGACTTTACAAAAACAGCCGCATTGATAATGATGGGTTAATGTATGGTGTCTCTGGATATCAACGTTACCCATAAAGAAATCGGGAACCAAATGCCGTTGGATTAGGTTGTATTAAATATATTGCTGAAAACAAGCTATTGGCAGTTTTATTGATTTTCATTTCGAGTGTTCCCTTTTATAATATCTTTCAATAACAGTTAGTAGCACATATCAAAAGTTTTGATTGAAAGAGACTGCAATAAAGATATAAATAAAAAAACAATTTTTGTAAATTAAAGATAAACATTATTTTATTGAATAGTGATAAAATTGTTCAGTCTTTGTCGGGCCACACGATGCTCTCAATCCAAGGGACATAGGTCTGTATTCTGGTGTAAATGTCAGGAACTCCTGGTTTCCCACAATCTGGAGACTGGCCCGTTACGCCAATTATTGTATACTGACATCTGAATTGATCTATTTGTAATGGACTGCCGTTGACGCGCTGCAAACAATGAAGAAATAAGTAACGCATACTCATAAGTTTTTTTTTTAATAAAGAGGTAAAGTTTGTTTCTTTGTTTGTATGAGGTAATCTGTGGAAGTACTGGTCCGATTGCTTCAATTTTTACACCAATAGAAAGCTGCTGTATTCCTGAGTTACATAGGCTATATTTTATATACGCGGGCGAAGCTGCGGGCTAAAGCTAGTATATCATAAACAAGTCCTTGACTGCGGTCCTACCTGATAGTAAGCAGTGATGCAATCGTGTAAGTATGTTGATGTCCAATGCTAAACAAAGCTAGATATACTTGTACATACATACATATGTGTCTTTCGTACAGTGTGCAAAATTATCAATATCATCAACATAACCAACAAGGGAACAGAAGATTTCGTAAAAGGCGTTCAACAGCATCATTCAGCGATGATTTTCTTTCAGTACCTAATTTGTTATTCAAAACAGTAAAGCCGACGCCCGCTAGGGCCGCTGGCATTTGAAAGGCTTATCGTAGGTCTGGATCTGGAAAGAAGATCCGCAAAGGGCAACACAAGAGTTTAGGGGTTTTTTTTTTTATGGTAGGGGAATCATCAGAATGACTTCCCCCGCTCTTGGGCGGAGCGGGAGGGCGTGTCAGACTCTTACTGACTAAACCCCTACCCCGTTCCTTCGTTGCCTTCGTTCTGGGGGGGACTCGGTATCAACCGTTAGGAATACCACATGTTCCCCCCAGAGGCTTCGGCCCTACCGGGCCCCTACAGTTTGCTGACATCTCCTTGAGGCGCGCGTGGAACAGAACGCGCCGTTGACGACTGGGCTCGGTCCAGATTAATTCCAGACTGCCGGACAGCGAGCTACCCAGTGCTCGCCGTCCGCGAACCCGCGCCTACGGTGGTCGGAAATCGGGATCGGGATCTCGGCGGCGGCGGCGTGAGGACCGTTCCCTCACGCGCTCGCGGTCAGCAGCCTCCTTCACGAGCAAAGAGTTTAGGAATGGATTTTAGTCAGTAAAATTCTGTACTATCTCCTTCAAACAGTCTTTAGTCACCTGGCAAGTTACTCGGTCGTAATTATTGTTAATTTAAGCATGTATTGTGTTCCCAAAATGATTAATAAATATAATTTTGTTGTGTTTTTGTTATCTTTATAATAATAAAAAAATAAATATTCCACAACTTTCACACAACGCCATCTAGTCCCAAGCTATTAAATATTTATTCGATATTTAATAGATATTTTTTCCATTATTATTAACACATTTACTAAGGGCCTGTTTCACAATGTCCGAGTAAGCACTGAATAAATTCAAAAATTTGACAGAATTTGTATGAAATTATCTGCCAAGTAAGATACTCGAAACTTAATCATAGGTGGTGAAACAGGCCCTTAACGTTATAATACAAAGATATAGGTACTGTTTATAAACGTTCTTTCGTTTGATTTATTTTATTACATATGTGAAAAAGTGCCACAAGGCCAGGTACGCCTTTTTCCAATTTTCTTCATTCAACATTAATTTAGGAGTCATCATTTGGAAATTAATCCTATTCAAAGCTGTTATAGGTTTAATAATTACCTTGCATGTGTCGCCACCATTTTTCCGCACTCCGTAGCACATTTGCGTCTTGTGGTCGTAACCGTGTATTAGATTATTGTGTGGTTTATATGCTCCTTTGCATATTTTTCGATCTAATTTATCTACGAAAACCTGGAAAAATATATGTTTTTGATTAGTTGATTTTCGGTCCCCCACAAATATGCTGCCTAACGGCCGAAACCACAGAACACTACTGTTCTGTGGCCGAAACCAATAACCTATCGAACGAATAAAATTATCATGTTTTCTGTTGTTTCATTTGTTTTTTATCTCCGATATGTGACAGATAGGTTTTTGGTTTCGGCCATAAATCGCCAGTCATAGCTTTATATCATTAAAATTTTTGGGTTTCATCATTAGACATCATCATCGGTATGGGATATTTTCGTCATCTTCAGCAATGTGTGTTTTGATTATTTAAATGGTCGCTTGAGGATGGTTTCCTTTGACACCTAAACATATTGGGTGTGTTTGTGTCTGTTATCGATGTACAAACGAATACCATGGATCCGGTACATGATTCTGGACCCCCCCAGTGGTGGAATTTTCCCTCAGGTTTTTCCTAATTATTATATTTTTAATTTAAAAAGTAATAATTTTTTTTTAAATATTTAAATAACGATTTTACACAGTTTACATTAAAAAAGCAAAGATATATTTTTTTTAAAGAAAAGCCCACGAAAAATCCCACCACTGCACTGGAGGGTCCAGAAGCATGTACCATGGTATTTGTTTGTGCGTCGATGTCAGACACACCCGATATAATTTCCGTGACCATTACCGTGAGAATTCTTTATGATCTTTTCTATACCTTATCTAAGTCTTGATTATAGGGACGATGTAATATTTCGAAGATGTATTTTTTGGTTACGTTGATAAAATCATTATCAGTCGTTACGGATAGTCAGAAGCCAGTAAATCTGACTCCAGTCTTGCCACGAAGTACCGTGTTACCCCAGTTAATGGGTTTTTGAGGTCTGGTAGGCAGCCGCTCCTCGTAAAATACTGGTATTCAGCTAAATCCGGCTTGACTGGAAGCCGACCCCAATATAGTTGGGAAAAGGCTAGGTAGATGTTGATAAAATCATCTCTCACCGTTTGCATGCCGGTGTCGTTCGCTTTCGTGTCGTTGGCCTTCGTGTCGTTGGCCTTCGTGTCGTTCGCAATCGTGTCGTTCACCGTCGTGTCGTTCGCTTTCGTGTCATTCGTTTCGATCTCCGTCTCGTTCGACTTACTCTCGATCTCATCACTATTCAAGCTAGGTACTCCAGCTACTTCTGCTATGGTTATATCATGGAAGCCAACGTCTAGACATGCGGGTAGAATTTCGTTGTCGAAACGTATCCTGTGAATAAATTATTATGAGAATGGTAATGATATAACCATCGAGGTGAAATTCATATTATCTAGGTTCATTCGTGTGCAAAGTTTGCTTACTGGTCGTTTTCAAAAGGTTTATGTAGTGTAATTAGTTCAAATTTTACAATCATCAAGGGAGTTCTGTATGGCAGCGTTTTTCTGTTTCATTATTTTTTGGATTTATAAAAACGACTTGACACTAAGTAACGAAAATAAAAATTCCGACGCCGAGAAAAAAACTTCCGTCAAGAGTCTAGAAACTTACATGGGTTTTAAAAAATCTCAAAGATGCAGCAGACACAGCTTGGGAAGTGCATGCAAAACGTATCTCTTACGCGAAGCAAGAGCACAACAGTCATTGCTAAAGACACATTATCAACGAAGTGTTTGAAGACTTTGGGGTAATTTTTTATTTTCTACCTAATAACAAAGCAATACTGCAAGATCCAAATAAGCTTAGTTAGTAACAAACTTACAATTATTGATAAATTAAAAAATAACGTGTCCCCACCTTGATCTTCTTGCGTTTGTTCCGTGTAACTTGGGGTCGGGTTGTCACGACACGTTTCTTTTTCCAATCTATCTTGTCAAGTGTCACATAATCACCGAATCCTTTCGTCTTCCTAATAGGTCATTATTATACAATCCATCTATATTTTCTTTGGCCTTTTTTCCCCTCTTCTCCAATAACTACCCTTTTTATTCTTAACTCTTTTAGTCATAGTGTTTAATTCTACGTTCCATTTATTTCGTAAATTAAATTATTTAAAAATATCTAACTTACTGTGTCTCTGTTTCCAGCAATGCAAGGTCGTGATACCAAGAAGGTTCATTGTAGTCAGGATGAATGATAATTTTCTTGATGTTATATATCTTCCACTTCTCGTGATAATCAACGGAACTTTGTAGACCGAGAGCAGCATAAGCGACAGTACCCCTGAAACGTTTGATGAAACATTCCTAAATAAAGGTGTTGTGAAAATTGGTTAGGATGTGAGTAACTATTGAGGCTAGTTCAGACGTAAAGAAGGTTGAAAATATTATATACTACGCCTATAATATAATTAAGAGAGAAGAATTGCTAAATAAAAAAAAAGGATAGGCAGGGGAATTGATTACCTATGTTACTTCGTGCTTATTTAATTTATAACATTAAAGTAAAATTGGCATTACATACAATTTTTGTAGGAACATAATCCTAACTTTATTTGCATAATATATGCTGTTCTGCGAGTACTCGTGTATCTTTGTACATCACCGAAAATGTGTCAACGTTTAATCTGATAAATTGGATGTGGATATATTACAATGATAACTTACAAGACACCCGCGTTTGTACATTCTGCAGAAGTCAGTATGAACCTCTCACTGATAACTGTTCCCTCGCAGAGCCACTGCGCAGCATCCGCTGTGTCACCGTAACCCAGCAGAGCCTGAAAAAGTAAACTTCTTTAGCAAACTATTATTGAAAATTATTGCGACTTGAGTTTGCTTATTCTTCTTCTGCTTCTATCTTGGCTTTTGGTGAGCGTTTAGCTCAGTCTCATAATACTGATTACAATTAAAATATTTGCTGTGTGTTCAAACTAGTGCTGCTTATTATTTTCACCATTGATGTACTAGTTGCATTCCAATTATCCCGAAAGCTTATAATCTCTGAATGTTTTTATAAATATTAGCTTAGTTCAAAGTCGGGGTAACCCAAGGTACTATTCTTGGTCCTACATTATTTTCCAATCTTTTATAAAATCAACTAAGTATGTACACTACAGGTAAACAAGTTCTAAAAAAACGCTTTGAGCTCATACCAGATGAGGAAAATTCCACGGCTTGGGGTCTTGACCGCCTACAGTCACTTGTACGTTTAAGGTGACATTATGGCATTCGTTATCTTCTATCCAATCCCTTTTAAGTTCCACCTCACCTTTGCCGTGACAGGGGTAGGGCAGTCTTTGAAAGTAATCCAAACATTCTGGAACATAAAATATCGGTTTTTAACATGCCATTTCTTTATATTGGTTAAACAACAAAATAAAACCAACAACATATTCAAAGGTTTGGACTTTGAAAGTTTTTCTTTATTTTTACGATTGTGTTTTTACTGTAGATATCTCTGTACAACCAGTTTTGTTGGATCACCGTTCAAAATACGTAGTAAGTTCATGTGTCAGAGTCAGAGACTTGTGGCAGACTTGGCAAGTTTGGTGTCACCAATTTTATTTCAAGTTGCTAGGTATGCTTGTAACAAAACATAATCAGCATTATTTATATTTATAATTCCAATATAAATTAACATTATCAATCCGAAAATAAATAATTTATAAAAAAAGAAACACTAACTTTTCCATGCCTTCGGTCCATGTCTGCTGACTAGAACCCCATTTGGAGCGATGGCGGACTCTTTAAATCTGAAACAAGACAGCGAAAAAATTTAGATAACGACATTTAAGTCGATAGAACTTTATTATATCTGTACATTATTTAACAACCTGTTCAGCTCTATCATTTGCCTCGTTTAAATACTGAAAAGTGCAGATGTATGAGCAGAACTTTGTTTTTTGTTGGGAAATCATCTAATGGCTTCTCCCGCTCTAGAGTGGAGAGAGAAAACCTACCCATTGCTGGCCGTTCATTTTCTTACACGGGCAGTTTGGACTGGTAATCTCTCAGCTGCCTCAGGTTTATTTTTAATGCAAGCAAACTTGCCAGCAAATGGTTTATCTACAAGTATACTATAATATATATTATTAATTATTATATATATAATATATATATATAATTATATATATAATACTATAAATGTAAAAGTAACTTCGTCTGTCTGTTACGCTTTTACGGTTAAACTACCGAACCGATTTTGATAAAATTTAGTACGAAGCGAAGTTGAGCTTCAAGGATGGACATGGGCTACTTTTTATCTGTCTTGGCCACGACTTTGCGTCTACAATAACTAACAATCCTGCGGACGAAGCATTAGCATTATCGGCCTTATAATGTTCCCACTGCTGGGACTCAGGCCTCCTCTCTAGGAGAGGGACGAAGCCTTATTTGAAATAAATGTTTTGAGTTTGAAAACAAAATGCATTGAGGATACCCCAGTACTTACTCATCATGTTCACTGAAGACACAGTCGGTGCAGCAGACCACGGGTCCGTCATTCCTGTAGGAGCATATCTCAGGAAGCCCTGGAAGCTGCTTGTCGTCTATGAAGCCAGCATTGCGCTGAAATTGAGAAGTATCGTGCATTGTAGTAAATTGGCTATGCTATTCAATTCACGACTCTACGTCAAACGTCAAATTATGACGGTCGTGGTCGTACTGGGCTAGCGGTCATGCATAACATACGATTTCCTATATATAGTGAGTTTTTCAATATTTAAATATACTTTTAGTTAAAATCTGGGCACTACTGACACGCCTTGCATAAGAAAGCAAGTATATCTATTGGTCCCATGGCTAGTTCCAGATAATCAGAAGAACGCCAGAAAGACTGACCCCATCCAGTAAGACTGGAAGCCGATCCCAAGCTCGTTAAGAAAATACTAGGGAGATGATATTAATTTTTACTAACCCTATGGACTCCGGTCTGAAATAAAAATATTCTATTCCATTCTATTCTATTATAAGCTTCGTCTTTTGTTTATTTTATGCTTGTGTTTTATGCTATTGTGTTCTAGCTACCTATCATAATCATAATATGTACTGAAGTTATAGTGGACTTTGTTCGCAATCAATCAACCTAATCGAATCAATCAAAAACGTTTATTTCAAATAAACCATTTACATGTACTTTTAAATTGTCAAAATGTTTGTCAGTCAAATAAGTGAAGCTAACGCTGCGCGTTCCGTAGATTTCTTTGGAGAAGAACATGCAAGAAAATATGGACATTCCTCACATCAATTTTAAAATGAGTGAGCCATAGAAACTACGTCTTTCTTAATAACCACTATTTTTTGATAACCACTCTTGCCCCTAAGGAAAGAGAAAGAAAGAAAGAAAACATATTTATTGCACCCTAAATGGACGCACACTAAAATATACATTATAATATACTTAAAATGTAAGAACATAAACACTAAAAAGGGTAAGGGTATCGTTTTACCCCGTAACTGTGCCGTGGAGGTCAGATTTTCAGTCGATAAATGCAAATTACAAGTGTTCAGCATGCAAAGCACTTAAATGGAAATGGGCAGGTCATATAAAATACATAAATAAAAATCATTGATAATATCAGATACATATGGACTCTGTCAGCAGTAGGTCAGAATAAAAATTAAATTAAAATAAAAAAATAGCTCCAATGAGAATGTAAAGATGAATATGTGGTTTGATAAGAATAGATAAAGGGAGAAATAAGTAAATTAGAGAAAGTTCCAAAATGGCGCCAGTGACTTATAAGTTGAAGGGGAATCTATTGTCTTAATATGGCCATGTGAAAAGGAGGGATGAAACGCATGTTACCAATAAAGTTATGAGTTTGCATGTGGATGATTGGAGAGGGAGGAAAAAAAGATGGACTTATTGTGTGCGAACTGATATGAAAAAAAAAAGAGGGATAAGATATCATAACGTGTGACAGGTCAGAATAAAAGAACAAAATGTGTTGCGCCAACCCCAAATTAAATAGAAAAAGGGCAGAAGATGATGATGATCCAGTATGATTAAAAGTCGACCCAAATTATATGAAAAGGTAACTGATGGATTACACTCACGTAGAGGTATGTCAAGACAGCTGACCCGCAGCGGTACAGTCGGACACATGTGCCATTATTGATATTGTTGGTGCTACAAGGAGACCCTGAAATATTTAATTTATAACAATTGGAAAAATAAGCGAGATCATTCGTTTAGACTGTAGAAAAGAAAGTCTTATGTTAAGCAGTGGGCAAAATTGAGCTGTGAACAATCAATCTTCTACTCTAGGTTCTCACCTTCGGTTGCGGTTAAAATTAATCGAAATGTTGTTTAAACAAACAAAAAATAAAAGAGATGGTGTGTGTCGTTGTTACTTTTATTGATAAGTAGCAAAGTAGGTAAATAATTATCTTGTTAGTCTACAAAAACTTTACAAACCATTCTATTTACAGTCTTAACCTACTTTAACGGAATTTCTAACAGCCGCACTCAGGGACATTCATTAACGTTAATCATCACTTAACTTCTAAACGATCTATTAAGAAATTGTCACATTAAGGGCCTGTTTCACAATGTCCGAGTAGGCACTACTCACTGAATAAATTCAAAAATGTGACAGAATTCGTATGAAATTATCTGTCAAGTAAGATACTCGAAACTTAATCATAGGTGGTGAAACAGGCCCTAACAGCTTTACACAGTTTTACAATGAAAAACTGTCAATGTGACAATTTCTTAATGGACCGTTTAGAAGTTAAGTGATGATTAACGTTAATGAATGTCCCGGAGTGCCAGGGTTAGAGTTATTTAAACTTAGATTTCGACTTGGTTGTAGTCGACAAGGTTCCGCTGAAATCGACTTTTCATCGTACATAAGGTCACAATTCCCAAACACAAAACTATGATGCAACTTCGCATTGCAATTGTGAGCTTGCAGGATACATCGCAAGAACTTGCGAATTGATTCGCATCGTACACTGTGTGATCCCTAACCTTAATCGAAGATACTTCACTGCGCGAAATTGTATCACAGGAAATCGCATCGCAGCAACCTGCTGCATCAAAATTTTTGGTGGGAGAGTTATTAAATGGATTACCTTCGCTTAGGTTGAGTTGACAGTGTCCACAGCAAAAAAAACCAAAAGTGCAAATTAAAACTATGAGTTTATCAACCGCCATGTTTTTCGCACAGGCGTTTTGCGCTGTACGCGCAGGTTGAAACTAATACTACAATTCTACAAACCGCTTCAAAGTAATTTGCGCTTGTTTTTTATACGCTTTTAATATCATGACATGAATGTTTGAATGGAAAATTGTAATGGGACTTGTTTATTACATGGTTACGTAGTTTCAGACGCATCATGGTCACTGAGAAAGCGCGAACGTTGAGATTTCTTAACATTAGCCACTAGTTTTTTTGTTTGTTGTAGTGATTGAATTGTGTTTTACTTTTGACACGGATTATAATGCAGTAATTTTCTGTATTTGTAGCTCAATGTATATCGCTACAAATTGCCGTAAAGTGGGTTTATTTGGTCACCTTGGGGCTATATGAACTCAATGCAGATAAGTTTCAGTTCCGTCCGATTTTTAAAGTAGGTAGCTGTACAAACTACAAAGATATTTTTTTTAAAGAAAATGGGGAAGTATCTTTTAACTTGATTTTAATTTATTTCGATTTTAATTTTTAATTTGTTTATTGTGATTTTAATTTATTTATTGTAATATTAATTTTAGATTTGATTTGTTTTCAAAAATGCAATGTAATATAAAAAAGTTGACGTCAAATTATAATGTTATTTAACAGACAAAAATATGATTTATTTATCAATTACAATCATCACCTAACCGTTAAATTTATTTTGTTTTAAAATACTTGATTTTAGGAACTAACTGTCTATGAACTCTGTCTAATAATAAATGATTTTTATTTTATTATATTACAATTACTCTCAAAATTGCATAGATGATATTTGGTAGATTGAATTTTGGTAATAATAGCTTATGTAGTTATATTGGCTTCACCGCTTCATAAATCGTTATTATCAGTATTATACATATTTACCTATTATGTTTTTAATGTGGAAATACAAGTGTTATACATATCGGACATACATTTAATATTACAAAGATTTTTATGTTATTTTGTGTAATTGTTTTGCTAGAATTATAAAATCTTAATATATATAAATCTCGTGTCCCAATGTTTGTCCTCAATGGACTCCTAAACCACTTAACCGATTATAATAAAGTTCGCACACCATGTGCAGTTCGATCCAACTTGAGAGATAGGATAGTTTAAATCTAAAAAAAAAAAAAAGTTAGGTAAAGTAGGGTAGTGTAGGGTAGTGTAGGGTAGTGTAGGGTAGTGTAGGGTAGTGTAGGGTAGTGTAGGGTAGTTTAGGGTAGTGTAGGGTAGTGTAGGGTAGTGTAGGGTAGTGTAGGGTAGTGTAGGGTAATGTAGGGTAGTGTAGGGTAGTGTAGGGTAGTGTAGGGTAGTGTAGGGTAGTGTAGGGTAGTGTAGGGTAGTGTAGGGTAGTGTAGGGTAGTGTAGGGTAGTGTAGGGTAGTGTAGGGTAGTGTAAGGTAGTGTAGAGTAGTGTAGGATATGTAGGGTAGTCATTTGACGGGAAAAATTCCAAAAATAAATAATTGTCTACCCCGTGCGAAGCCGGGACGGGCTGCTAGTTGTTTATAGAAGTTTCGCATCGCACATTGTACGGTCACATGGGCCTCGAGTCTGCTATTAGAATAGTATCAGAATTGTCGATTATTGGCTTCATGATTGTTGGTTTTGTTAGGTAGTCTACTAAATGTTAGTAGACTACCATACTTGAACCGACGCTTTACAAAATCGCATCGCAGGTTCCTGCGGCCGACCACCGTGAACGCGGGCTTACTTGCTTCAAGGCTAGACTAAATAGGCTCTTAATAAATGGGTGCGCTTGACCACCAACGATTGCATCACTGCTTACCACCACGTTGGATCGCAGTCGAGTACTAGTTTATATACCTAATTATAAAAAAACCGGCCAGGAGCGTGTCGGGCCACGCTCAGTGTAGGGTTCCGTAGTTTCCCGTCCGTCACAATAAGTGTCCCCAATTTGCCAAAAACTGTTCGTCCCATTAAGTTCAAAATAATTTTCCTAGAAAGTCTTTATAAAGCTCTACTTTCCAGATTTTTTTCATATTTTCTAAAATTATGGTTCAAAAGTTACTACTACTAAGCTACTACTTTGTTGGCGTGATTACTATACATTTTGGTACCAAGTTTCAGCTTTCTAGTGCCACAGAGTCACAGAGATTAAGTGAGGACGGACGGACAGATATGGCGAAACTATAAGGGTTCCGTTTTTGCCATTTGGCTACGGAACCCTAAAAATGGGAATCGATGGCTAAATGGCAAAATGGATAACACTCAAGGGACAATGCTTGTTAAGGTTGCAGGATTGTTTAAAAGAGTTACCACGGCGTTAGAACGCAAAGAATACGGGAGGGTTTTCTCACACTCCCTCTAGCTTCAATCAGGGTTAGAAAAGTTATTTGATGATATACCACGTCAAAAAAAGGATTCTTTATCTGCAACAATCATCACCTATCAACATTATACGAATACCTACATTACCTACTATTCTATTAGTTGAACATGTTGTTAACGAAAACGTGTTTCATTTATGAACATTAAGATATTTTTAGATAAATAATAATTGTGGTCTGGCTTTGGCAATAAATTGATACTGCTTGACTTTGGAGTGATATTGAAGGAGTAATGCGATTAATAACTTAACCTATCACATACCCACAAAACGAGATACAATAGTAAAACAATAACAGCGCGGTCTCATAGGACCGGTCGGGGATTCATGAATTAAGCTAGTCTATAGCGGATAATAACCTCTTCATTTAAAGTTGAAAGTTTTTTAATTTGATTAAAATACATAAATGAATGCCACTGATAACATGTTAAATAACAGCGACACTGGCAAAGCGTATTTGACAATAAATACAGCAGGTAGAGTATCTGACCCCGTAGATTTGAATCAAATTTGTCAATCCTAGAGTCCCCGATATATCTGCAACATGCAGCAACAAAAACTCTATAGAAGTCTCTATAGTCTATTTTTTTTAGCATTATCGGCCTCAGGCCTCTCTAGGAGAGGGAATGGGCTGTAATCCACTACGCGGGCCATAGAGAATATAACCACTAGAGAGCGCATAGCCCGATTTCTTCTAAGCAAACAACTCACCACGGCGGGCCGGGGGACGAAGAAAAATGCGCGGCTGCTATTGGTCCGTTCAAGGTCAAGTCGTGTACCTTTAATTTGATTCGCTTAAAAATCGGGAGCACGTGACGTGCGTACTGCATTTGCTACTACCGCTTCTACTAGTTTTAGCATATGTTTGGTGAGCGCAATAGCATCGTACGCGCACTCCACCGGTTATTTGCTTCATGACGCGGGCCCATTGTGGATTGGTGCATGACACATGTCTTCGAATTTTTGGTTCTAGGACAGCCGGTTTCCTCACGATGTTTTCCTTCACCGTTTTGAGAGCAGTGGTGATGAAATAAATTGCGCAAGGTAATGCGCCTGGCTGGGTTTGTACCCGCGACCTACAACTCGTAAGTCGGGGCCGTTACCACTGGGCCACCACTGCTCTAGTCAGTCAGTAATAATATTATAAGTTTCATAAAATTCAATACCCGGCGGGATTATCATCATTTCAGCCCAAAGACCACTGCTGGACATAGGCATCCCCCAAGCGTCGCCACAACGACAGGTTCTTAGTGTTTCTCATCCATCGGGTTCCTACGACGGTCAACCGGTCATTGGTCCATCTTGTGAGAGGCCTTCCAACGCTGCATCTTCCGGTACGTGGTTGCAATTTACAGATTCTTTCGACCCCGTGGACCATCTATTCTACGAGCAATATGCGCTAGATTTGGAGGAAATTAACAACTGAAACAGTTTTTTAGTTTTGACACTAATTTATTTATTTTTAAAACAAAGTTGGGGTAGGTACCTTATAGTTATAAGGTACAGGTTTGAAATTTTTATTTTTATTTCACCTGTTTTACAATATGTTTACAATATTACCGATTTGATTCAATTTGATTTAGGTGTGATTGAGGAAAAAC
The DNA here is from genome assembly GCA_030763345.1 of Mythimna separata. NCBI lineage: Eukaryota > Metazoa > Arthropoda > Insecta > Lepidoptera > Noctuidae > Mythimna > Mythimna separata. The sequence continues at coordinate 14,563,808 of CM061192.1, forward strand.
TGTAACTTCAAATAAGGTTTCGCGTTGTGTGTGTCATAATACCCCATTCATACGCGTATCTTTTCTATCAATGTATCCTTATAGAAGCGTCGAAAATGCATCCGTAACTGTATTCCCTTAACTGTACATTTTTTTTTGTTTTAAGACAATTTCAGCCATTTGTCTATCCACAAATTGTCCTCCTTCCTCTTGGCTTCAGTCTCCTCCGGCCACACGACGTTCTCGATCCAGGGCACGTAGTACGAGACCCTGGTGTACATGCCGGCTGAGCCGAGGATGCCGCAGTCCTTGCCGTATGACGTCACTCCGACGACACTGAACAGACATCTGATGCGATCCTTGTTGTATAGTAGCGGTCCACCGCTGTCACCCTGTTAATGAAAGATGGAGGTCATTAGGGTATATCTTAATAACATTAGATCTTAACTACGTCTGACTCATCTTAGCCAGCAGACCTGATACCAACCTTGTTGCTCTAGAAAATAACGTTGATGTTGGAACGCCGCAAAATAAGAATATGGTTTAACTAGCCAAAAAATAATGATGTCGTAGTTATATTGGTTGTCATATTAGAACTTTTACAAGTAGTCTAAGCTCAGCTTCACATGCAGTAAGAAAGATAAGGCAAATGACATATTTTACCACGGTTAAGTTAGTTTACAATGGTTTTTTCTAAAGTATTATGTCTTATAGTATGATATTTGATCTGCTGCTGATGGAGAATCAATTTCCATTTTACAAAAAAGGGCAATCCGGAGCCGGGCTATTTACGAAATTGGTCCTCGCGTGTCCGAACCATGCACTAGCTTCTGATGCTTTATAAGTGCCCATGTCGACCTAAGTGCTTATTTCACTAAGGCACACAATAGTATTTTGAATTAATATTCAAATGAAAAAATTGCAAGATGTCCAAAAGATTTACCTCGCATGTGTCAATAACTATCGTATGATGCCCATAGCACATTTGCTTCTCATGATCGTAGCCATGTTCCAAGTGACGGTGCGGCTGATATATTCCAGCGCACTCTGATGCGTTAAATGCTTGTAGATTTACCTGAGGAACATATAAAAATGTTAATTAGTCTAACCAGTTTATTTTTAAAGTAAAAGTGGTGGTGAAATACATTACACAAAATATAAATCTTCCTCGGTTTAAAACCCGCACCGGCAACATACTACTGGACCATCACTGCTCTGTGCATCTAAGTTATTATTAAGATATTTTATTTAATGTAGCACTTACTACTTGTAGAGTGTCGGCCAGAGCTTGCCTGTGTCCCAGGCGACCCCAGCCAGCACCTTCCGCAGAGGAGTTAAATTCTTGGTCTATGTTTAAACATGCAGGTAATAGATCTTTGCCAAAAGCGATCCTGTAAATTAAGTCATAATGTCTATTAATTCAATAGAAAAAAATCGACACCACTTCTCTGTCAGTTACATTTACTACATATTTTGAAACAGACGAATAAATTATGAGTTTGACTCCCTTTTTCTGGCTATTCTACAATAATTTTGAGCTTTTTTACTTGGTTTCAATCAAAATTTTGGTATGTGCGCCTAAAAGTACAACTAAAAGAGGTCCTAATATGTTGCCTAGTGGAACCCTCAGAACATCGTCATATTTTTTCCAATATATTTTAGTAACATAATTTTTTGTTGACCAAAATATCATAATTACTTTTGAATTCTTCTTTTTAAAACAATACCTATTGCTAAAATGATGATTATACGAGTAAATTATGATTCATAATATCGGAAGCTTTATTCAAAACGTAATACACCAAAAGGTCTGGTAAACAGTTATTTGTTAAGGGGGATGTTCCAGGTTAGCCCGCGAAATTCAAATTTTCTTACGTTTTTTGCAACTTAACTAAGTATTTTTAACTTCATACAACTTACCACTGGCTTGCAAATTGCAAAAAACGTACGAAAATTTGAATTTCGCGGGCTACCTGAAGCATTCACCTTAAGAATGGTTTTATTAAACAGTACCGCTAAATGTCTCTGTTATACTTCTCATGTCTTTATGTCTGTAGTAACCCTCATTTAGCCATATTATATCTCACAGTCAATTTATCAAGTGTACAAAAGCACAAATAACTTACTCAGTGTCTGTCTCCAGTAGTGCAATGTCATGATATTTGGAAGGAGCCTTGTACTCTGGATGAGTAATTATTAGGGATTGCAATCCAGCGGCGTTTTCAATCCAGCTGGATTCTTGCTGGATTTACCTGAATCCAGCTGGATCCGGCGCGGATCCAGCAAAATGTGAAAAGCTTATAAAAAGACGACATTTTTAAGTTTTTTTACTAAGCAATTTGTATAATAACTTCTTACGATAAAATCTATGAACCCTTTCACTAATTTACTTTGGTTTCTTAACCATTTGAGATCAAAAGAAACAACTTAAAATTAATAATTAATAAAAATTTATTAAAATAAAAAAGCAAAGTTCTTCGCGCGATTTGAATAGATACAACAGCCCGAAATCTTCTATTGGGCAGTTGCCATTACACAGTTGTCATCACATATATGACCATTACGGACGCAATTCGAAACTAAACAATAGAAATTGATACGTTTGCGGATCCGCATCGCTGGATCCAGCACTGCATGCTGGATCCAGCACATTTAAAAAGGCGCTGGATCCAGCTGGATTGCTGGATGCTGGATCCAGCAATTGCAATCCCTAGTAATTATCCTCTTGATTTTGTATATCTTCCAATCCTTTATAGGATCACTTCGTTTTAAGAGACCAAGTGCAGCAAACGATATATTTCCTCTGAAAAAGTATAAAGAGTTTCATTTTAAAAATATAAACCAGTGCTTGTCTGCAAGTGTGATCCCGCCTTGTGGTAAGCAGTGTTGCAGTCGTAAATGGTGAAGCGCACTAGTTTATTAAGAGCCTATTCACTCTAACCTTTAAGGCACCTAAATATCTATTGGCAAAGCAGGCAAATTGTTCCAATCCTTCTACAGTCTGTTTTTTTATACTCTGAGACTAAAATGACATTACAACATAAAAGAACTGGCATCATTCCTATAGTAATTTTGACATTACGGGTGTCAATTTAGTCTCAGGGTATAAGAACAGACGATAGATTCATTGAATTTTAAGAATAAGACTGCATAAGTCAAAACATAAGTAATAGTTGTGTATGTGCAGTAAACTTACAGTGCTCGAGTTGATGTGCAGTGAGCAGCAGTGAGAATGAATCTCTCGCTGATCACAGAGCCTCCACACAGCCACTGCGCTGATTCCACGTCATCTCCATATCCAATTAGAGCCTGGAAGTCGATTTTAGTTTCTTAGTAGGGGTAACTCAAACTTGTTTACTAAATAATTTGAAAAGACCTATTTATCATATAAAATAATGGTTCTTTAAATTATTCTTCATGTTATTTTCAACAGCCTTTAAATTCAGGAAGACTTCAGGGTGCTAACTTCTTCTCACGAGCCTCATACACTCTCTTTATTCTTTATCGTACACACAATTTTGACAAAACCATACAAATAGGACGGCTGATGTACACAGGCGAGCTTGGGTATTATAATAAAGATAACTCCATTAATCAGAATTTAATTTATTAAAAAAACGAATCAGTCACTAGAAGTTTGCTTTTTAGTTTACTAATCCTTCTGCGCAAAATATTACTTCTCAAAAGAAACTTAATTGGATAACTAACCATATGTGGGAACTCCCATCTTTCCGCATCTCGCCCACCAACCGCTTGGTAGACCCCGTACTCCAAGTCATGGCACTTCTTGTCTTCGTTCCACTCCTTCTTGAGTTCCACATTGCCTTTACCTTGACATTTGTACGGCAGCTTTTCAAAATATTCATAACATTCTGGAAAATACAATTCTATATCATCATCATCATTTCAGCCGAAAGAAGTCCGCTGCTGGACACAAGCCTCAAGCGTCGCCACAACGACCGATCCTGTGCATCTCGCATCCTTCGGATTCCAGTGGACCGATGACCAGGAGTGCTATTCTCTAAGAAAACAGCCTGCGCTCAGCGCTGCCGCCAAGACTGTTTTCTGAATTCATATACTCGTATACGAATATATTTTAACAAACATAATTATATATTTTAATTGCCTCTCTCATTTCAATGGAGAGGTTTTATTTAGTCTATATTTTTAGCAAAGGTCTTCCCCAACTTCTGCCAGGAATTCTAAAATTAAACCAGATAAAATTGTTTTTTATTCTGAGAGATCTTGTATTATACTTTGCTACAAATTTTACTTACTGGTCTTAGCAATCGAGTCCTCTTTATCAACCAGTTTTCCAAATGGTCCAACGGCCTTGTTTTTCCAACTGTTAACACAAAGTTAGGCTTTAGTTTGGCTAAGAATAGAATAATAATAGTTTATGTGCGTCACTTAGAAATGTCGGGGTCGAGACTTTTTAAAGACTAAGACTGACCGCCGATCACCTCGAGGAAACGGCGGTGGTCCGCCAAAGCCGGGTATATCTCTACAATGGTGACACCTGGGCGTTTCTTCCGCCTGAATTCGAAACAGGCGCCCTACCGTGACATGTTAAATTATCGGTCAAGCGAGCGAGTATGGAGGAGTCTATCTTCTATATACTTAGCTCTATTCCAATTCGGTTTAGGTCGTATAATGGATCGCGTTAAGAGCTCTTGACAAAGAGTTTTTGCTCTGTCCATTTTCCATTTAAGGGGTTTTACCGCTAACCAAGCTTTCCACCATTGTAAGAATATGCGCAAGAAATCAACAGTTCCAGAGATTTGGTACGTCCTATGTAATATTATCACGTAAGTACGTGAAAATATTATATTTGAAAATAATGTTGATGTCCAAGAACCGTAGTTAAAGTTAAATTATAAAAAGGTAACGCTTACTACGAAGTCGAGTCAATACTGCAATCAGTACAGCAGACTACAGGCTCATCATCCTTATATGAACAGATATCTGGGAACTTTGGGAACCTGTCCGGCCGGTAGCCTGCTCTAGCCTGTAAAAGAAGAATATTGAATTGAAAATAAAAATTAGATAAAAATAGGTATTACATAATGATATGTCCCGTCACGCGTACACGCGTATTACAGCATTTTGCGATTTTTAGTAAATAAAAACTTTAAAAAAGATCGTTTTGGGTGGACCTTAGAAAAACGAAGATATAGAACCTTATCGGTGGAATCAATTTTGTACAGCCGTGTGTAAAAAACTAAGTTAAGCATTTTTCAAGGTCATTAAAGTTCAAATCGGCGTTCGAGGAGATAAACTGTTATCCCTCATTCATCCACTTTATGGGGCCAAGAGTCTGCAATTATCAAGCTTTACCTACTTATGTCAAAATGTAGGTACCATTCTGTCTACGAGTATCTCGCTGGCCTTCTGTTCGCAATTGGGACTGAGTGCAGGGTCCGGCATTGCATTGCTTGTGCAAGATATTTTCCCTATACAAATTCTCAGGCCTATTACATCATTGCTATCATTTAAATATCCTTTAAGAGTTCCCCGAAACGTTTTATTGCAATTGACAATATTTATCTGATCGAAGCTAACAAAAATCGATTGTTTTAAAAGATTGAATACGATTGTCAATCGCAAATTGACCAATTCGGTGGTTCTACGAGTATACATAACGGCAAAAAGCTATCGTACTAAGTTCGATTGTATGTTAATACTATGAGAGGGGTCTTATTGGTTTGGTAGTTTATTCTTCTGTTACAAGTTTATAATTTGTAGGTACCTACTTACATATAAATACGTGATTGCAGCTGTCGGACATTTAAATACATTATAGCAAGTTCCATTAAATCCTACTGTGATACACGGAGTGTCTGAAATGATACATAGTCGAATTTAGAATAAACAACCTCAACAAATATCTATATACAGGGTGTCCCAAAACTCAACGATAATCGGGGACCGGATGAAAGGCCAAGCTACACTTGTTCTGGGAAAAATAAAAAATAAAATCCATATCACTCAGTTCAGCGATAATAGACATATTTAAAAAAAAGTTGAAATTCGACACCCTTGGCCGCATTTTCAAGGTTTGTGATCACCAATGTCACAATTTCGCTGTGATTTTTTTAATTTCGTGGTCTTCATTAACGATGCTGTTAATCGCAACTACAAATTATTGCAAAAAACTTTGTTAATTTAATAAAATAAGTTAAGTTTTAGTGGGTCATGGTTCACAAAAATATTGTTAGTGAACTTTGACCCTTCATTTTGAAAAAAAATTGTACTACACTACCCTTGGCAAGTCATTTCAAAAGATGGCGCATTTAATCAAGATTTTAAAATGGTGCAACACTTGCCACTTTTCTTGCAACTAAAAAAGATATTTCTTATTTTTTTCAAATTGAGCTCATTTTGAACAACTCAACATTAGGAATTTTTGTTACTAAAAGGAGATTGACAGGGTGTGGACCAAATGCATTTTGTTCCTCAGCCCAATACAATCAGTAAACCGAAGCTCTTCAAAATCTGCTCCAGGAGTCAAGAGAAAAAAAGAGTTTTTCCAACCTAACCTAACCTAAGTTAGAAATCGTTTTAAGGAAGTTTGACCAGGTGCTGCCCAGAATGAACATCTGGTGCATTTCATACCTTAGATCAATACTAATCAGCAAACCAAAGCGCTTCAAAATCCGCTCCAGGAGTCAAGAAAAAAATTTTTTTTTCCAACCTAACCTAACCTAAGTTAGAAATCTTTTTAAGGAATTTTGACCATGTGTTGCCCAGAACGAACATCTGGTGCATTTTGTTCCTCAGCCCAATACAATCAGTAAACCGAAGCTCTTCACAATCTGCTCCAGGAGTCAAGAAAAAAAAATTTTTTTTCAACCTAACCTAACCTAACCTAAGTTAGAAACTTAAGTTAGGAACAAAATGCTTTAGGTGTTTATTCTGGGCAGCACTTGGTCAAACTTCTTAAAAACGATTTCTAACTTAGGTTAGGTTAGGTTGGAAAAACTCTTTTTTTCTTTTGACTCCTGGAGCAGATTTTGAAGAGCTTCGGTTTACTGATTGTATTAGGCTGAGGAACAAAATGCACCAGATGTTCGTTCTGGGCAACACATGGTCAAAATTCCTTAAAAAGATTTCTAACTTAGGCTAGGTTAGGTTGGAAAAAAAAAATTTTTTCTTGACTCCTGGAGCGGATTTTGAAGCGCTTTGGTTTGCTGATTAGTATTGATCTAAGGTATGAAATGCACCAGATGTTCATTCTGGGCAGCACCTGGTCAAACTTCCTTAAAACGATTTCTAACTTAGGTTAGGTTAGGTTGAAAAAACTCTTTTTTTCTTTTGACTCCTGGAGCAGATTTTGAAGAGCTTCGGTTTACTGATTGTATTGGGCTGAGGAACAAAATGCACCAGATGTTCATTCTAGGCAATACTTGGTCAAAATTCCTTAAAAAGATTTCTAACTTAGGTTAGGTTAGGTTGGACATTTTTTTTTCTTGACTCCTGCAGCGAATTTTGAAGCGCTTTGGTTTGCTGATTAGTATTGATCTAAAGTATGAAATGCACCAGATGTTCATTCTGGGCAGCGCCTGGTCAAACTTCCTTAAAACGATTTCTAACTTAGGTTAGGTTAGGTTGAAAAAACTCTTTTTTTTATCTTGACTCCTGGAGCAGATTTTGAAGAGCTTCGGTTTACTGATTGTATTGGGCTGAGGAACAAAATGCATTTGGTCCACACCCTGTCAATCTCCTTTTAGTAACAAAAATTCCTAATGTTGAGTTGTTCAAAATGAGCTCAATTTGAAAAAAATAAGAAATATCTTTTTTAGTGGCAAGAAAATTGGCAAGTGTTGCACCATTTTGAAATCTTGATTAAATGCGCCATCTTTTGAAATTACTTGCCAAGGGTAGTGTAGTACAATTTTTTTTCAAAATGAAGGGTCAAAGTTCACTAACAATATTTTTGTGAACCATGACCCACTAAAACTTAACTTATTTTATTAAATTAACAAAGTTTTTTGCAATAATTTGTAGTTGCGATTAATAGCATCGTTAATGAAGACCACGAAATTAAAAAAATCACAGCGAAATTGTGACATTGGTGATCACAAACCTTGAAAATGCGGCCAAGGGTGTAGAATTTCAACTTTTTTTTAAATATGTCTATTATCGCTGAACTGAGTGATATGGATTTTATTTTTTATTTTTCCCAGAACAAGTGTAACTTGGCCTTTCATCCGGTCCCCGATTATCGTTGAGTTTTGGGACACCCTGTATATAAAAATGAAACCCGTTTTCCGTTGTCACGACATAACATGAAAACAGCTTGACCGATTTGGCTGTTTTTTTTTTTTAAATGTTCCTTGAACTTCAGTGATGGTTCTTACGGAGAGAAAAATTCAAAAAAAAATTTTAGGTAGTGTAGGGTAGTGTAGGGTAGTGTAGGGTAGTGTAGGGTAGTGTAGGGTAGTGTAGGGTAGTGTAGGGTAGTGTAGGGTAGTGTAGGGTAGTGTAGGGTAGTGTAGGGTAGTGTAGGGTAGTGTAGGGTAGTGTAGGGTAGTGTAGGGTAGTGTAGGGTAGTGTAGGGTAGTGTAGGGTAGTGTAGGGTAGTGTAGGGTAGTGTAGGGTAGTGTAGGGTAGTGTAGGGTAGTGTAGGGTAGTGTAGGGTAGTGTAGGGTAGTGTAGGGTAGTGTAGGGTAGTGTAGGGTAGTGTAGGGTAGTGTAGGGTAGTGTAGGGTAGTGTAGGGTAGTGTAGGGTAGTGTAGGGTAGTGTAGGGTAGTGTAGGGTAGTGTAGGGTAGTGTAGGGTAGTGTAGGGTAGTGTAGGGTAGTGTAGGGTAGTGTAGGGTCGTGTAGGGTAGTGTAGGGTAGTGTAGGGTAGTGTAGGGTAGTGTAGGGTAGTGTAGGGTAGTGTAGGGTAGTGTAGGGTAGTGTAGGGTAGTGTAGGGTAGTGTAGGGTAGTGTAGGGTAGTGTAGGGTAGTGTAGGGTAGTGTAGGGTAGTGTAGGGTAGTGTAGGGTAGTGTAGTGTAGGGTAGGTAGGGTAGTGTAGGGTAGCGTAGGATATGTAGGGTAGTCATTTGACGGGAGCGAAGCCGCGGGTAAAAGCTAGTGTATTTATACAAACATATCAAGAGTGTGTAATTTTTATTAATAAAAAGAAAATCTTTCTGGTTTCTACCATCACCTTCTAGACATTATGTCTCAATAGTAAAAATTTTAATCTAAAATAATTGTTTTAAAATGGCTTACGATAATTGTTTTTTTAATTGATACAAACTAGTGCTTGACCGCAATCCCACCTGATGGTAAGCAGTGATGCAATCGTTGATGGTAAGGCGCACTAGTTTATTAAGAAGCCTGTTTCAATTCAGTAGTCGATTCGGAAATAATAGGTATACCTACTATTTTCAGGATGTGCGAATTACGTTACAAGTTGTATAGACGATAAAACCGTGATCGAAATTTGGTCGGGGAGGATTATTATTATTAGACAATGCCGATGACGAGTGCCAGAGAATCTTAGAAATAAGTAATTATTAGAACACAACAATAATAGGTAGGTTTACTTCTTACCTTCAGGAAGATTAAGCTCACAAATAACAGAACACAAAAAGCTAAGCAAACACGGTAAGATTACACACCTATCGCCCGCCATCATTAAATTCTCACTAATTTATTAGGTATGATGTTTTTGGGTTTTAAAACAAGTTTTAGTGCAGGCAACTATGTTGTGACCTAACGATATTCATTTATTTCTTTTTAGGTGTTTTGGCTATAAATATATCGTATTATTAAAAGCCTTTTAATATCAAATATTGCTAACATGACCAATTGAGAAAAAATTACTTTTATTTCATCAAAAGTGTTATGAGCGTTAATTGCTGTGCCTGTCTTATGGGTAAGTTCCGGATGAGAGCGACGGATGTGGAGGTCTTTGACTCCTTTTTTTTTGAGGTGTAAATTCAGCAAGACTTTTTCTACCCAAAACCTGCTTATTCAGGTTTCTTTTACATTCCAGGGTCGCAGTAACTCTATCGAACACTCCCGTAGCCCAGAGGATCTAAATCCATTTTACTCCTCCATCCCTCTTTACATAAACCTAACACGTCATGGTAAGGTCCCAGGATTTTGATTTCTAACTATAATTTGTTTTTGAATGTATGTTGTTTTTATTTTCTTTTACATAAAGCCATTTTTTGTATCTAAGCTTTAACTCAATGCACTGGTGAATCATTCCGGTTTAATAAATTTATTAATAATACCAGTTTATCATCATATCTACCTACCTAATAACAATACATTACGTCTGTATGTAGCTTGGTATAACAGAAAACAGTTTTAATCATTTTCGATAAAGGTTAAACAGGACAGATAGAAGGAATGTGGACTCAAACCGTAGAGGCCCAGTAGGGCCGATATCCGCTAGGTCTGCGAAGATTTTCTAAAACGTTGTCCAAGAACACTAGAGGCTACCTTAAAAGTCTGACACACCCTCCTGTTTCCTCTAGAGAGAATTCATTGGATGATTTCCCACTTAAAAAAAAACAGTAGAAACACAAGAATACTGGCAGTTTTTTTAGATGATCTATTACAATGAGTCCTAGAAGTCCTTACATTCTAAAACGGGCTTGGGAAACAAAGAAAAACTTTAACTGAATCTTATCATGATTTATTAAATATAAACCCTGGTATACATTATGTAGCACTTCATCTGTCTAACTTAACCATTTGTTAAGCCACTGATCATCCTTGTTCCTCTTGGCTTCAGTCTCCTCCGGCCACACGACGCTCTCGATCCAGGGCACGTAGTACGAGACCCTGGTGTACATGCCGGCCGAGCCGAGGATGCCGCAGTTCTTGCCGTATGACGTCACGCCGACGACACTGAACAGACATCTGATGCGATCCTTGTTGTATAGCAGAGGTTCCCCGCTGTCGCCCTGTGAACAAGAGATGAAGATCATTAGGAGTGTGTTAGTAAAATTCGGCTCTTAGTACGTCTGATCATGCTAGCTACCAGACCTGCTACTAACATTGTTGCTCTACCAAGAACGTAGAAGTATGAATTTCACGAAAGAAGATACGGCTCAATCCCATAGTGGTACAGTTAATTATATTTGCGGTTATATTAGAAATCTCTTAGATAGGTTAACTGAGCTGCATATACAGTAAGAAAAGCAATGCAGATGTTACCACAGCTAAATTAGTTTACAATGTTGGTTTCCACAGTATTATGTCTTAAGACATGGTGTCTGATCTGTTGTTGATGCAGAATCAATTTCCATTTTACAAAAGAGGACAATCCGGGCTTTAAATTACGAAAATGGGCTTCGCGTGTCCGAACCATGCACTGGCCTTAGATGCTTTATAATTGCCCATGTGAAATGAAAAGTATTTTGAATTAAAATGATAATCTTTGGAGAAAAGTGCTTAGGATGCCCCAAGGTATTTACCTCGCATGTGTCAATAACTTTCGTATGATGCCCATAGCACATTTGCTTCTCATGATCGTAGCCATGTTCCAAGTGACGGTGTGGCTGATATATTCCAGAGCACTCTGATGCGTTAAACACTTCTAGTTTTACCTGTTGAACATACAAAAATGTTAGTTACAAGTACTAAGTTCCTATACGGACGTAGTAGACATTGACATCAGAACATACAAGACTTTTTTAAATTCTATATTTTCAGTAGCTACACGAGCCCACAGCAGGTTGGTTGTTGTCACATAAAATGACGGAATTTTTGGTTTTATAAGGTGCCAGTTTCCTCATGTTTTCCTTTACCATTTTGAGCACCACTGTTCCTCGTACTTCAGTTATTACGACATGGATAAGATATCCCTTTTAATGTAGCACTTACTACTTGTAGAGTGTCGGCCAGAACTTGCCTGTGTCCCAGGCGACCCCAGCCAGCACCTTCCGCAGAGAAGTTAAATCCTTGATCTATGTTTAAACATGCAGGCAAAAGATCTTTGCCAAAAGCGATCCTGTAAATAAAGTCAAACATATCTATTAATTCAACAGAAAAAATCAAGACCGATCCTTGGTTTATTAGATTAAACTACAAAGTTTGTTAAACGAACGAATAAAAAATTATGATTTTGACTACTTTTTACCGATTTTCTACTTGGTTTAAATCGAAATTTGATTGTCTCGTGCGAATAAAAGAGGTCCCATTATGTTGCCTAGTGGAACCCCCAAAACTCATCATTATTCACTATATTTTTTTTAATGTGGTATTACAATACCATATTTAAAATCATTCTACTTTGTCGACAAAAATATCTTAAATATCTCTTAATTCTTCTTGTCATTCAATCAGAACCGTTACTAAAAAGATGACTCTATGAGTAAGTTATGATTCATAATGTCGAAAGCTTTATTCAAAACTTTATATACCAAAAGCGGGACTATCAAGCGTGTATACCAGTGCTGTTACAGGTTTGGTAAAATATTAATGATTTTATTTAACAATACCGTAAAATTTCTCCGTCTTACTTCTCTTAAGAATAGCCATATTATATCAGACAGTTTTTATCAACTGTGTAAGAGCACACATAACTTACTCATTGTCTGTCTCCAGTAGTGCAATGTCATGATACTTGGAAGGTGCTTTGTACTTTGGATGAGTAATTATCCTCTTGATTTTGTATATCTTCCAATCTTTTATGGGATCACTTCGTTTCAAGAGTCCAAGTGCTGCAAATGATATGTTTCCTCTGAAAAAGTATATTTATAATATATATATGTCGGAGAAGTCAATAGTATGGTAGTGTCGACAAGTCAATAGTACGGACGCCAGCTTGACAACAGAACGTCAGCGGATACGTCAAACCGCTTGACAGAGTCAGGGCGTGGCTACGGGTGGGGCAGAGCCCGCCAGGACGGCGGTCACTCTCAGCCAGCCCGTCGCAGTGTCAACACGTACTAAAACTGTTCTACGTTTTGTTGTCTGTACCATAAAAATAGTGCACTGTATCAAATTATATCCAAAGTAAAGGTGATCGAAATCCTAGCCGTTGTTATTTATTGCACGATACCCAAGTAGGCCCACCTGGTTCTGATCATAGCTCGAAACCATCCTGGATGATCCGACATCAGAAGTGGTATACAATCGTGCAAATAAATCAACGAGCAGTTTGAGCAATATTTACGCAACACTTCTATGAAGAAAATGGCAAGACCGATTGACGGTTATTATTTGAAATGCAAAAATTCAAAAATGAAGAGCCGGGTCGAAGCGCGGACTTGAATGGTCTGGTTAGGTTTTTTCCTGGGGTTTTCCCTAACCCTGAGCAACGAATGTTGGACCATGATGCCGTTGTTTCCCCAGAACGAAATAAGCAACGGAGCAAATTAGAACGTTCGACTCAGAATGTGATCTACCCGAATTCGACCCGGAGAGACAAGTGCAGTACTAGATCAGAAACTATTGTGGAAAAATGGGAAGTTGCCTACTTCTGTACCGGCCTGAAAACGCAGATTATTCAAGCCTCAACACCCCCAGCAGCAAGTCAGCAAGATTGGTACTGGAAAACAAGGTCACATCTCCATCGGGAGCCCTGATGGAAGCTGCGCGGTGGCAACAGTGGCACCAAGGCATTTCGCTACGAGCGAAGAATTGACGAGTGTGTCGATGATCCTTCATCAGGGAAAAGGTCAGGTATTCACATTCCATTTTTTTTTGATTTTGGTGCTTATTCGTTAAAAAGGTGTCGTGTAAATGCGGTAAATTTAAAACAAAAAGTGGCATCATTGTAAGGTCTAGTGTTATAGGTCTCGGGTACTCGGTTTAGTTCATTTTACTTGTGTAGGTAGTCGAAACTGATAATGACATAATCGAGATTTATTACGTGTATTGCCCATCATCTATTTGCGAAATAATATTATGACCGTGAGGTACCTATTGTTGCAAGTTTGCAATTGCCAATAGATTACGACGTGGACGTAAAAAAAAAAAAAAAAAATTGACAGTGACAAGTCCTCCCTAGATAATTTTGACATTATTAACACGGACGTTTCGGAGTATAAATCTGCGATTGTTTAGTTTGTCGCAAACATTTGTACACAAGTGAAGTTACTCGTAGTATTCGTTGAATTGACTCAATCCATCCTTGATAGTAAAAAAAAGACAAACTTTACAGGTTTAGCGCGACAAAAAAGGGGTAATGCGTGAGTGGGTAGATGTGTTGTTATTTGACAGAATAGTTCGATGTTTCCTAGTTCAGCTCTTTGAATAAGACGCGTTAAATTAAATATGCAACGATTACTGGAAACTAAATAACACTCCTGTATCCATCCGGTATTCATTGCCGCCTTTCTCAGACCATATACCTCGTTAACCTAGTGCGCATTACTATACAAGGATGGATTGTAATTCGATTTTCATATGATTCCTTTGAAACCGGAGAAATCTATACAGCGTGACGTACTTAGTTTAAAGCACCGGACGGCTAGTACGAATATTTTTCTACGCCATACGGGCTTCGAAACGCGATCCCAGTTTTTCAACGCGGTTTTTGGTGAATCGGTAATTACTTAGGTCATAGTTGAGTGGTTGATATTTTGAAAATATTGAAGGGCTCATTGGGAACTTTATTGTAGTTTAACGAACATGATGGGTCGTTCGTGACGAGATCGAATGTAGTACGATTTTCTAACGGACGATTGTTGATGTTCTAGGCGAATTGATAAATACCTACGTTATAGTTTGCTTTGAAGATATTTTAATTATCTTGGAAACTAGTGAGAGGACGTCGAGAGACCTGATGTAGTTTTACAAACATTGACAAAGGCCAGGTTTTCATTAGTTTTGAAAAAGTAGTCGTTTTTGATAATGTGGTTTCAGTTACTAGGGTACCAAATCGTAAGTCGTAGTATTGTACGTCTACTTTATAGATCGACGTGTAAAAGGGTTCGTTTTTTTTGGCAGCGTCGCCACGAAGACATTAAGAAAGAGATCATTTCAATTCTTATTTTGAATAGTTTGTGACCCACAAATACCTAGTAAAATTGGGTACTGATGCTGGTGGGCGGTCTATATGGTGATGTCATTGAGTAAGGCTGGATCCGACGCCTGCCTGTAATGATACCATACGAAAACTTTCGTTCATGAAATCTTCCCCCATTTATCGATCATAAAGTTGATTTACAGTCCCCTTAAAGGGAGAGTTAAAGAAAGTTTATAAGTTACGGAATTATCCAGTAATTAGTTACATGTGAACAAAAGCGTGACTGAAATATCTTGCCTAGTTTCTGATTTGAATTTCTGATCGAATTGCGAGCAGTTAAATAACGAAATAGTAAATACGCGTGAGATTCGTAAGAGCGTCCTTTATCGGAAAATTTTGAGTAACGTTCGTACTAATTGTTTACCAGATGTTTGTTGGAGAGTAGTGCCTGGGAGTGGCTTATTCATGTCAGTTACGATGGGAATTTGGAGAAGCTCTATGACTTCTATTGGTTAAAGGAGATGACCTATTGGGTTAGGAAGCTAACTGACAATTGCGAATTGTAAGGTAGTAAATCACACTCGGAAAAAGTACAAGCTCAATTAATCTCAATACTTAGAGAGGCCACTCTTTGGTATGCTCTACCCATAAACGCGATAGGAAAAGCGTTTTTATGAAATACGTCTTGGTGTTATAAATGCGGGTGATTTCGATTCTGAAAGTCTTGATACCGACGGTTATAAAAGATAGTGTTCCACTATTTGGTACTTTGACTTGAATAATAGCAGATTGAAGATGTAATATCGCAGTAAGAGAATTTAGAGTTCTGTATTCTGCCTGATCGCAAAGAGCTCTTCACGTGCAGATAGGCAGGTAGAACGTGTGATGTTTGTGTTAAAATCAATGCAAAGACTGTAGACGTAGATTATTCGTTGTAGGGGTTGGTAGGTGAAGCCGAACTCGCGATTAATGGTACAATTACACAGACATGAACGACGGGACCAGGAACTGTTAATTTATAAGGTTGCGCGCTCTCTATCATTGATGGTAAATGATGATGTGGACTACGTTTGATTTTAATATCGTAAAAGATAACGCGTTACGTAATACAGAGAGTATGTAGCATTTTATGAAAAGCGTTGGTTTAGTCTTACGTGTAAGACTCTATAAATATTCGGCGTTCGAAGGACCGTTTAAGGTAATAGAAAGAGAGGAAAAGTCAAATGATAACTAATGAAACTTGTAGGGGCCCGGTAGGGCCAAAGCCTCTGGGGAACATGGGTATTCCGAAAGGTTGTCACCGTGTCCCCCCCAGATCGAAGGCAACGAAGGAACGGGGTAGGGGTTTGGTCAGTAAGAGTCTGACACACCCTCCCGCTCCGCCAAAGAGTAGGAGAAGTCATTCTGATGATCACACTACCATAAAAAATAATAATAAAAATAAGTAATGAGACTGAGATAAAGTAAAGTAGTTGAGATAATGAGATTATTGGGCTTACATGATGGTCAGTCAGTACGAGATTTGATTTGTAGCCATATCAAAAATAATAGAAATCAGTGTCTAGTGGTCGTGAGTACCCAGTATTGCGATCGAACCTGGGAAGTATTGTGGGAAACCATTAAGTCGTGAGAGACTTGGCGATCCTGGAGGGATGCGCAGGAATGGTTGAGTTTAGAGGTTACTGGGCTATAAGTAGCACGAGACCACATGTAGAGCTCAATGATTAGTGTTTTGTCATTAGTTTGATTGGCCGTGTGTATTGTGAGGGTGCAACGCAAAGTCAAAAAAAAAAAAAAAAAATGATGTCAGAAAGTCATGTACCAGTGGAAGTAGTAAGAAGTAGATAGAGATCACAGTAGTGATGAGCAAGCCGAAGTTGTGGGGAGTACACGAGTGGGTTTCTCTATCAGCCGTAGTAAAGTGATCCATGGTGTTTGACAGAAGTCATAATCCGTGGTGAGAGTAGTGGGTAGTCAGTGAATGATGCCCAGGTGACCCACGATGTACGACGTTTCCAGTAGCTATTACGTAGCCGTAGCCGTAAAATTCGGTACCTCCCGAGGTCCGTTGGTGCGCGGTGCGCGTTTAGTACTGACGGAAGTCAGATTCGTGGTGACAGTAGTGAGTGATGGTCAGGGATCCACGATGTACGATGTTTCCAGTAGCTATTACGTAGCCGTAGCCGTAAAAATCGGTACCTTCCGAGGTCCGTTGGTGCGCGGTGCGCGTTTAGTACTGACGGAAGTCAGATTCGTGGTGATAGTAGTGAGTGATGCCGTGGAGATCGGCAATGAGTGCCGTGGAGATCGGCAATGAGTGCCATGGAGATCGGTAATGAGTGCCGTGGAGATCGGCAATGAGTGCCGTGGAGATCGGCAATGAGTGCCGTGGAGATCGGCAATGAGTGCCGTGGAGATCGGCAATGAGTGCCGTGGAGATCGGCAATGAGTGCCGTGGTGTTAGAGTGGTTTACTCGTGGCTTTAGGCTCCTAAGGCTTTAAGATGAGAACAATTCAATGAACGTTGGTACATACATGACTGGATGACGGTTTCCATTAATTCTTTTTAAAATAAAAATAATTGAGACAGTATTGTTCAAAAGAAAAAAAAAAACAAAGGTTGATTTGCAGTAAAGTATCTTAAGTTTTGTTGCACCTTCATGATTTAGTGTTGGCGTAGTGGGTGAGCGATTGACTGCTGCGCTATGTATTGCGGGTTCGATTCCCGCACGGAACGGACATTTGTATGGGTTACAGATGTTTGTTCCGGGTCCGGATGTGTTGTGTGTGCGAGTTGACATGTTTGTGAACACACACACGAGTGAGTGGTTCCTAGTGTTTATGTCAGGAGTGACCGAGCGTTGTGATACTGCGAGATGTATTTTGTTTCAGAGTGTCACACAGACGGACATCTGGTTTGGAAGCCTTGTGAGTCTTTCGGATGAGGTGGTCTTGATGACTAACACACAGGGACGTGTGTTCTGCAGGATGGCCGTGTCGGAGAAGTCAATAGTATGGTAGTGTCGACAAGTCAATAGTACGGACGCCAGCTTGACAACAGAACGTCAGCGGATACGTCAAACCGCTTGACAGAGTCAGGGCGTGGCTACGGGTGGGGCAGAGCCCGCCAGGACGGCGGTCACTCTCAGCCAGCCCGTCGCAGTGTCAACACGTACTGAAACTGTTCTACGTTTTGTTGTCTGTACCATAAAAATAGTGCACTGTATCAAATTATATCCAAAGTAAAGGTGATCGAAATCCTAGCCGTTGTTATTTATTGCACGATACCCAAGTAGGCCCACCTGGTTCTGATCATAGCTCGAAACCATCCTGGATGGATCCGACATATATAATATAGACTAGTGCTTGACTGCGAGTGCGATCCCACCTGATGGTAAACGGTGATGCAATCGTTGATGGTGAAAACCACTAGTTTATTAAGAGCCTATTCACTCTAACCTTTAAGGCACCTAAATATCGATTGGCAAAACCACAGCAGGCAAATTGTTCCAATCCTTCTACAGTCTGTTTTTTATACCCTGAGACCAAAATATCATTACAACACAAGCAGGCATCCTATAGTAAGTTTGACATTACTGGTGTCAGTTTTGTCTCAGGGTATAAAAATAGACGATAGATTAGATGCTTAAACTGTCAATACATAAGTAATAGTTGTGTATGTGCAGTAAACTTACAGCACTTTAGTTGATGTGCAGTGAGCAGCAGTGAGGATGAATCTCTCGCTGATCACAGAGCCTACACACAGCCACTGCGCAGACTCTACGTCATCTCCATATCCTATTAGAGCCTGGAAGTAGATTTTGGTTTCTTAATATAGGTAGGACATGATTTTGAAGAACGAATCACCCATTTGAAGTTTGTTTAGGTTTTCGTATTCAAAGGTTAAAAATGGAACTCTATCACCAAGAGTTTGCGTGTTGAGTTGAAATTTTCACAGATGATGTATTGTCGTTATAACAACAATAGAATAAAATAAATATTTAATTAAGGATCCTGCGGAGATCGCTCGCTACTTCGAGTTGAGAAGAAAATAAAATACGTTCGCGGTATATTGCTATCTTTGTTTGGCAAAAACAAATGCGAAATTGCATATGTGTGTGTACGTGTGAGTCGGACAATCTTCACAGCATATGGAACAGTTTTGAACTTGACAAAATAATTCCATCAAAAACACAGCTTGTAAAAAACTCAAGTCTCGCAACACTACTCTTCTACCGTAAAAATATGTGAGATTCATGTTATATCAAGTCAAAATATCTTGTATGTTTTAAATAAATGAATTTAGCTTTGTAATCGCATGAAAATACAATGTATCTCAAAAGTAATTAAGTAAATCGTTTAGTGCGATTACCAAGTCAAATCTTAAAAATGTAACTACTAACCTAATTAAAAAAAGTAGTAAGTACCTACTTACCTAATTAAAAAAAATTAGGTTCGATTTTTTTTTTTGATATTTTCAATATACAGAATTTTTACTTCTACAAATGTATTATAAGTATAGATTACAATATCGTATTAACAGACATATTATTAAGATTGTACCCAAAAGTACAATAAAAATATTGTTTATCAAAAAACTGTCGAAATACTAGTAATCAAAATCGTAGTCTACAGTGTTCCCACATTCACACCATAAGAGAGAATATAAATATAAGGAAAAAAATCAAACCTATCAACATGACAACTAAAATAAATCACGACTTATTAACGAATTTAAGATGATTAAGATCTAAATAATATAAGAAACAAACGCTCGCAAACCGCTTGTGCAATATGATCAATACGCTAGTGTGAATGCCTGTAGGAGGGGAACCGATTTTCTTAGTGGCGTAACTATAAATTTTCAATTTTCAGACTTTTCCCATATTCCCATATTGGTCATTGGGAAGTACCCTATAAATTTGGATTACTTAGAGAGTATCAAAACGTACGTTTTTTGCGATATAAACGGCTGTATCTTTTTTTTTCGATAACTTATATGTTTGATTTGTGCACAGCGTCAAGGGATCGCGGGCTTATTCTCGAACTCGATAACTCCACGCGTTCCCGAGATAGAGGGTCTTGACAAACAGACCGACGGACAACAAAGTGATCCTATAAGGGTTTCGTTTTTCCCCCTTGCGGTACGGAATCCTTAAAACGAAACCATAATTGTTGAAAAGTTTTATAGGAAATGAAATTCGATCAAATATTTTTCGAACCTATGATAGATAAGTAGGTAACCCTGTAGGAGCGACATACACGCAAGGACCTTGTGTACCCTGGAATGATTACGAAGTAATATCACACAATCTGAAGTGTACTTAATATTCATTGCCATTAAGTTCATATTTTAGATTGACAAGCAAAAATGGAAAAAATGTACCCAGCAAGACGGAGCATAGAAAGAGGTAGCGTTTCCCTTTCTTACTCGTCTATGGACACCGTGGTAGAAAGAGATAACATACCCTTTTGTGGGTACGTTTTTGAGGTTGACGTAATCAATCCAGATAGTATAAACAATTCTTGGACTCACTGACTGGAGTAATGTCATCAGTTCATCACCCACACACTGACATTTGCTTGCTGCGATAGCAATAAAAACTATTGAAAATTTGGGAGAAATTTGGATGTATTCCGTAATATCAAAAATGATGAATGAAAAATTAATGATTTTCCTATTTCTTTTCGATTCTTTATAACTTTATAATAATATCTGTGTTCCTACGGAGAGATATCTTGAAATATTGTTGTTTATAATATAGAAAAAACTAAATAAAAACATGAAATTTTCGCTGTGAAAATGTGCAAAATTAAATTCGCTGAAATTTCGTTTGGGGTAAGTATTTCAACAAAAATACGACGTAGGAACCTAGATAATTATTGTCTGAATCCGAATATATGATGTTTATGGTGTAAATATGCTTAAACTGTAAATGATTTTGGTATTACGTTTGTATGGATAATTCTAACGTCGCGCCCACCTTAAGTCAGCAAGTCCGACTCGCACTTGCCCGGTTTTTTTTTTCTTTTTTATTATTATGGTACGTAACCCTTTGTTTGCGAGTCCAACTCGCACTGGTTCTATTTTTTAAGATCATTAATCTTTCTGCACAAGACGTCTATAACTAACCATACTTTCGAACTCCCACCTTTCCGCATCTCGCCCACCAACCGCTTGGTAGACCCCGTACTCCAAGTCATGGCACTTCTTGTCTTCGTTCCACTCCTTCAAGGAAAAGGCAATGTGGTTGAAGTCAACAACATTGCCTTTTACTTGACATTTGTACGGCAGCTTTTCAAAATATTCATAACATTCTGAAAAATACGAATTTTATATCATCATTGTCATCAACGTCTCAGCCGAAAGACGTCCACGGCTGGACATAGGCCTCCCTCAAACGTCACCACAACGACTGGTCCCGTGCGTCTCGGATCCTTCGAATTCCCTCGACCCTCAAAAGGTCCTTGGTCCGCCACCGGAATTCTATATACGAATATATTGTAACATCCATATTTTGATTGCCTCCCTCAATCCAATTGAGAGGTTTTATATTAGTCTATATTTTTAGCAAAGATCTTCCCAACTTCCCTTTCTTTTCCCTAGCCAACTCGAATTGTTTCTTTAATCTGGGAGATCTTGATTGTATTTTTTTACAAACTTTACTTACTGGTGTTTGCAATCGAGTCCTCTTTATCAACCAGTTTTTCAAATGGTCCGACGGCCTTGTTTTTCCAACTGTTAACACAAAGTTAGGCTTTAGTTTGTCAAGAGTAGAAGAATAATAAGTAATGTGCGTCACTCAGAAATGACTACATTTTTTAAATGCTAAGACTAACCGCCGATCGCCGGTCGAGGACACTACGACGGTGCCCAAGCGGGGCATACCTCCACCGTATCCTTCAAGTGGCCCGCACAAGAGAGCAACTCCTGGGCGTTTCTTCGACCTGAATCCAAAACAGGAACCTTCCGAATTTGCCTTATCCATCTTCCATTTGAGGGGAGTTACTACCCTGATTGTAGTGTCCAAGTATTTCATCAGTGTAAGCATATGGGTAAAAAACTTCTTCTCACTTCTAGAGATTTTATATAAACATGACAATATTACATTTCAAAATAATTGTATGGTCCACCGACCGCAGCATGAAGGTAGAATATAAAAATGTAGGTAATGCTTACTATGAAGTGGAGTCAATACTGCAATCAGTACAGCAGACAACAGGCTCATTGTCCTTGTATGAACAGATATCTGGGAACTTTGGAAACCTGTCCGGCCGGTAGCCTGCTCTAGCCTGGAAAAGAAGAATACAGAATATAAATTTGAGTATTATGTATATATGTCCCGTCACGCGTTATATGTTCTTTCGTTATTACGCTTTTTTTAATAAATCCCCAAAATTACAAAGTTTTTACAAAAAAGTAAACATTTTGGGTAGACCTTAGGAAAAACAAGGAAAAATTTTCGGCCGAATCAATTTTATATCCAATACAATTGTACATGTACAATTGTATAATATATCAATAATACAAACGTATGCACAATCGGCGACTTGTATCAAAATGTACAATGCTATCTCGCTGGCCTTCTGTTCGCAAGCGGGACTGAGTGCGCGGTCCAGCTTTCGATTGCTTGTGCAAAGTGTTTTCCCTATACGAATTCTCAGGCTATGACTACATTGCTATCATAAATATCCGTTAAGGGTTCCCCGAAACGGTCAATTGCAATTGACAATATTTATCTGATTGACGCTATTAAGAATCGATAGCTTTAAAAGATTGAAGCAATTGTAAATACATTATCATTGTCATTCGCGTAAATATTGCCAATCGCTATTGACCATTTCGATTGTTCTTTATGATAGAAAAAATTTATCGTACCTGGTTCGATCTTATGTTTAAATTATACTTATTGATTTGGTTTGGCAATTATTGGTTTATTTGTTTATTATTCAGTCAAGACTTTAACAACAATGGTTTGTAGCTACATACTTACATATAAATACGTGATTGCAGCAGTGGGACATTTAAATACATTAAAGCAAGTTCCATTAAATCCTTCTGTGGTACACGGAGAGTCTGAAATGATACAAAAGCGAATTAAAAACCAAAATGTATGAACAAATCAAGCGAAACGAACATGTGTAGTCACGTGCCCTATTTACTAATAATGGGTGATTCATTCGGAGTTACTTTTTCTAAAACTAAAAAAGATATGAATAAAACAAATTTATCGGGTAATCTTTATTATAATACAAAAGAACCATTCCTTACATTTACTTTTTAAAGATTATTTCTTTCAAATGTTGTCCGTAACTGCGATTAAGGTGGTCCCTTCTGGAGTTCCAGTTTTCGATGACCCGACCGAGCATGTCATGGTTATGTAAAGTCCAAAGTTTATATGGATAAGCCGCGTACGATTGATCAACTGGAAGCCAACATTACTCGCGTTATTCGCCAAATACCAGTGGAAATGCTCGGTCGGGTCATCGAAAACTGGAACTCCAGAAGGGACCACCTTAATCGCAGTTACGGACAACATTTGAAAGAAATAATCTTTAAAAAGTAAATGTAAGGAATGGTTCTTTTGTATTATAATAAAGATTACCCGATAAATTTGTTTTATTCATATTTTTTTTAGTTTTAGAAAAAGTAACTCCGAATGAATCACCCATTATTATAAACGCGAAAGTTTGTATGTACGGATGTTTGTTACTATTTCACGCAAAGAATAATAAATTGATTTCGATTACATTTGGTACACGGGTAGATCGTGTCCTGTGTTAGTACAAAGGGTACTTTGGTGAAGCCACTGGCAGCAGCTAATTTTAGTTAGTTAGCCTGTAGTGTCCCACTGCTGGGCGAAGGCCTCCCTCTCCCTTTTCCACACACGCCTATCCTCAGTCATTGCCGGCCAGTCCCTCCGATATTTGTCCAACTCATCTCTCCACCTTCGCCTCGGTCTGCCACGATGTCGTCTTGCGTTTAATGGGGTCCAGTAAGTTGTTCTTTTAGCCCACAGCCCGTCCGACATGCGGCAGACATGTCAGCTAATTTAGGAACAAATAAAAACAAAACCTTTAGGTTCCTTCCGGAAATGATAATAATTACGTTACGACATAGGATGATACTCAGCTACATGAATGTTGGATCTGATTAAGACAAGAATCCGAAAAAGCAATTCTTACTCCTAAACACTCTGCTACACTGCTACACTATTTCTAACCAAGAGTTGTATTTCAGCGACTTTTTTTCCATAAACATGGAAGGAAGTTATGTACAATAATACCCAAGAAATCAACTAATTAGTAGAATAATAGGTGTCCTCCTTACCTTCAGGAAGATTGAGCTCGCATATCACACAACACAGGGAGCAAAGCAGACACAGTAAGATCACACACCTATCGCCCGCCATCATTCTCAATAACTAACATCATTTTGGGTTTTAAAACAAGTTTTTAGAGCAGGTAACCATGTTGTGAGCTTTTTAGGTGAATTTTTTAGGTGTTTTGATTTAAAGCTTTTCAATATCAATCATCGCACCTAACAGAAAGGTCAATCTGTTTTTAGAAATCTGCTTTATAAACTTGACTAATCAAGAAAAATGTACTTACATTTTTTTTAATCTAATTCGGTGAATGCGTTTTGAGCTTAAGCAATTTCGCTAAAACAGTAGTGGCTCATTATTTTGCGACTTATTCCCTTCATCATCATCTCAGACAAAAAACTTCCACTGCTGAACATAGGCTCCCCGAAGCATCGCCGTAACGAGTACCAGCAGTAGTACCAGTCCTGTGCGTTTCCCATCCATCGGATTCCCGCGAACCTCGCCAGGTCGTCGGTGCACCTTGTGGGAGACTTTCCAACGCTCCATCTTCCGGTACGTGGCCGCCACTATAAAACATCCCCATCGACCATCCGTTCTACGAGCAATGTATCCTATCCACTGCCACTTAAGTTTGGTGATTCTTCGGGCGGATATCTTCATTTCTGATGTGATCACGCTTGATCCCTTGGCTTAATCAAATAAGTTCTGCGTCATAATGATATTACACTTTATAGTAGGTTATATCTGAGGCTTTAGGTCACAAATTATATGCTGTTCGTCTGATGGACAAGTTTCCGTATGAGAGCGATGGATGTGGATGACTTTGATGCCTTATTTTCAGGTGGAAAATCATCAAATAGGCAAGTAACTCCTTCCACACTATCGTGTCAGACTTTTTCTATCTAAAACCCACCCGTGCTCCTTCAGTTTCCCTTTACATTCAGGGTAGCAGTAACTCTTTCAAACATTTCTGTAAGTCAAAGGTCTAATGCTATCGATTTTCCGACCTAAACTGAATTGTAAAAGGGATGTAGATTATACGGTGTATACCTCCATCCCTCTTACTCGATCGTACGACTGACATGTTACCTAACACATCATGGTAAATCCCAAGATTAAACTTGCCTAGGTTGGTCTGTGGATGGGTGACCATCTTAACAAGTTTCCTCCGTGCCTCGGAGAGCACGTTAAGCCGTTGGTCCCGGCTGTCATTTGGAGATCTTTGGCAGTCGTTACGGATAGTCAGAAGCCAGTAAATCTGACTCCAGTCTTGCCATGAAGTACCGTGTTACCCCAGTTAATGGTTTGTGAAGGTCTGGTAGGCAGCCGCTCCTCGTAAAATACTGGTATTCAGCTAAATCCGGCTTGACTGGAAGCCGACCCCAATATAGTTGGGAAAAGGCTAGGCAGATGATGATGACTTAAATAACAAATCACAGAGCCATTATTTCGAATCATTCCGGTTTTTAATACCAGTTTATCATCACATCATACCTACCGAATAACAATACATTTGAATGTAGCTTGATAAATCAGAAAACAATTTATAAATTTTCGATGAAGGTAAAACAGGACAGATAAAATGATATGGACTAATATTAAGTTTTTTTTATTGATGTAGTTTAGTGCTTGACTGCGATCCCACCTGATGGTAAGCAGTGATGCCATCGTTGATGGTGAGGAGCACCAGTTTATTAGCAGCCTATTCACTCCCGCCTTGAAGACACTTACATTATAATTGGACGAGAAGACCGCAGCGCGCAAATTGTTCCAGTCCTTCTATTAAATTCAAAGTTCTAAGAAACAATTACATATTTTTCTATACAAATAATAAAAATATATCAGATTAACACATCTACACTAATATAATAAAGAGGGGGAATTTTTTCACCAATAGAAAACTGCTGTATTCCTGAGTGACATAGGTTATATTTTATGTACGCGGGCGAAGCTGCGGGCTAAAGCTCTAATTCTATATTGTGTTAGCCCAAAGGACATCGTGGCGATGTATGCCATTATAGGGCGGAACACCACCGTGTCCTCATGGAGGTGTTCGGTGGCAGCAACCTCTCGCGCTTGGCCCTGGTTCAGGCCATGGTCCGGAACTAGGAGGAAAGGCAGGCAATCATCTCCTTCTCTGAAGCAGTATTGCTACCGAACGAGTCCGAGTCAGCCACACACGTTAGGGAACAGACATTCTTGTGCCCAAGCCGTTGCGATCCCAGTCCCGACTACCCAAATTTCAAATCCTACTCTTCCAACTCACTTCCGCCCTATTTCAATCTTTCCCTTCCTATCCAAAGTGCTGGAGGCCTTCGTGCACTCTAATGCACTGATTAGCCCTCTACAGTCTGGGTTCAGGCCTGGGCACAGCACTGTTTCCGCCCTCCTTAAAGTGACTGGCGATATAAGGGCAGGACTAGAAGACACCAAAGTCACGGTACTGGTGTTGGTCGATTTTTCGAATGCTTTCAATACCGTCAGTCACGATATTCTATTAGCCATTTGGTCCTATTTGATGGTCTCTCCTGAAGCACTGGAATGGTTCACTTCCTACCTTCAGGAGCGCCAGCAGTCGGTTCACGCTGGAGAGACTTCTTCTCGCTTGTGTGATCTGCCAACTGGCGTTCCACAAGGCGGCATTCTTTCTCCTCTTCTATTTTCTATTTTTATTAATTTCATTACTTCCGTCCTTCAGTGTGCGTATCATCTGTATGCGGATGACCTCCAGCTGTACTGCCAGGGGGGAGTCGATGAGATAACTGATGCTATCGAAAAGATACATAGGGACTTGACGGCTATTAAAACATGTTCTGATAGATTTGGTGTTGCAGTAAACCCCAATAAATGTCAGGCAATCATTATTGGGAGTTCTCGAAGCATCGCCAAAGTGGATATTGCAACTCTGCCACCGGTTCTATTCGACTCAACAACTGTTCTTTTTAGTACTGACGTGAAGGACTTGGGCTTGCACATCGATAGTACTCTGAACTGGCGTACTCAAGTCTTTAGTGTTAGTCAGAGGGTTACAGGGGTGCTGCAGGCTCTGTATCGTCTTAAAAACTTTTTGCCATCGAACACGAAGGCAATGCTTGTACAGACCCTAATTTTTCCTATCATCGATTATGGTGATGTGTATTACTATGACCTGAATGCAGATCTCCTCAATGAACTTGACCGTCTTCTAAATTACTGCATTCGATTCGTTTTCAATCTGCGCAAATATGATCATGTCTCTGCACAACGGCTGCTTCTAAAGTGGTTGCCCATACGTCAGCGCAGAGAGCAAAGAGCGCTTACTACCTTGTTTTCATATCTCAATTCTCCCAATTGCCCTAGTTATTTAGCCCCTCACTTTCAATACATTTGCGCCAACCACAGTAAAAATCTACGTTCATCTCATAACCGCCTTCTTCTATGTCCCACTCATCGCACTGACTTCCTTCACTGTTCTTTCTTTATTCAATCTATTTCTCTGTGGAATGCGCTCCCCCAAGATGTCAGGATGGTTACAAATCGATTAAAATTCAAAATTGAGGTTCGCGAGCACATTCGTAAGAAGTTGGCAGTAATATCTTCACAACGTTAATGTTTCTCTGTTTGTCGATTTGTATCTATTTTCCGAGTATTTATATCTATGTATGTATATAATTCTATTTATTTGATTGAATTATGTATAAATTATATTTATATTGTGTTATATCTGGATTCATTTGTATATCTTCTCAATATATTTCTCTCTTTTATTGCACCTACCACTAATATTCTCTGCATTGCCCAAAGGTTGACTGGTAGAAAATGCCCAAGGCATTTGTTGTGTTAGAATCGTATGTGTGTGTAAAGGTCTAATGAGTACGTATGCATGTGTGTGTGTCCACCTAAATTAACAGGTAATGATCCTTTAAACTTAGTCGCAAATAAATCAGCATAAAGAAACCACGTATTTCTCTTACTCCGAACTCCCACAAGCAAAAGTGAACCCTAAACCTATAACATTTTGGTCCTTCGAGCCGCATATCTTGTTCGACTTACAACGTTTTATGCACAGAGCGCAATCACCGCTATACAATAGAAAGGGTCGAGCGCCGAGCGATTCCTAGAAAAATTGCAATAACAAACTCATTAGTGAATTGGAAATGTTTTAAAAACAAGATTTTAACTACGAAGACACATAGAAACGTTTGTTTTATGACGAAATCAAGGCTTATTTAATCAAATATGGCAAATTCAGTGGAACAATTGTTAAATGTGTTAGAAGATACGGCTATGTTATTAGAAAAAACCCATACAAATCTCAAGAAATGCCCGAAACAACGCTTAACAAAAGGATACATCGAAACTCGCATTAAGAACATTGAAGAATATTGGTCTACGTATAAATGTACACATATAGAACTAGTGAAAAGCGTTCCTAAGGCAAATCGACAAGACATTCCATATTTTGTTAACGAAGATTACTATGTGCAGGAAGACTTATATATTTGTTTACTAGCCGATCTTAGTGATTTATTGAGTTCATACACCAAGTTGTCGCCGGTTTCTATGCAAGCTGACCATAACAACAGTGGTTCTATGGAGGTCCAAGTCAAATTACCGAGGATTCAGCTACCAACTTTCTCAGGTATTTACGATGAGTGGCCCGCTTATCAAGATCTTTATACGTCATTAGTGCACGATAATCCAACATTGAGTAAAGTACAAAAGTTACATTATTTGAAAAGCAGTCTAACGGGAGAAGCCCTGTCGTTATTGAAGCACGTGCAAGTTACAGAGGTTAACTATGACGACGCATTTGGTACGCTTAAGGCGCGCTTTGGTAACAAACGCATTATTGCAAACTCCATATTGAAACGATTGTTTTCACAAAAGAAGAAAACCTCGCAAACTGCTAGCAACATCAAATCGATATTGGACACGACTACTGAATGTCTGAACGCACTAACGAACCTGAAACTATCAACCAGCTCATGGGATCCACTCACCCACTCACTCATTGTATTTTTAGTCGTTCATAAATTGGACCCAGAGACGCATCGTGAATGGGAAGAAGTTGCTTACGATGACACTGACGACGAGTTACCTAAATGGGAAGCATTGAGCAAGTTCCTGCAGTCAAAGTTCCGCACGCTCGAGCTTATCACGTCTGCAAGTAAAGAAAAGCCTACACCTAGAGGAAAGGAATACGCTGTCCACGTGTCCACGTCAAGTACTACCTCTTCAAAACCGAGATGCTGCGCTATGTGTGAAAAGGATCACACGTTATGTCATTGTGAGGAGTTCATAAAACTGAATCCAGTAGAGAGGTGTGAGTACCTAAAACAACACAAACTATGCTACAATTGTCTGGCCCCAGGACACTCCGCTTATAAATGTCGCCTGAAGATGTCCTGCAGAAAATGTCACAAACGTCATCACACGCTCACGCATCAATCCACACCTATGACGTCACCAAATCAACCAGACAATAAGACCCAACAAGACAAGCTTGAAACCCATCAAGATTCTGCAAAACCAGCCGAAACCAACGTTACCCTTTCATCGCATGTCGCTGCTAATTTGTCCACTGCATTGCTGGCCACAGCCCTTGTACCAGTAAGAAAACCTGAATCGGGACAAGTGACAGTGCTCCGTGCTTTGATTGACCACGGCTCCCAAGCAACGTTCATGAGCGAAAGAGCGGCCCAGCTGTTACGAGTGAAGAGAACGCCTGTCAACGGCACCATCACTGGCGTCGGCTCAACCAAAACAAACGTCAAACATGCTGCAGAAATCGAACTACTATCCAGGCACGACGCTGGTTTCAACCTCAAAGTAAAAACATACATCATGTCGACGCGACTCACTACCGAATTACCGTCACAAACCATCTCCATCAACACCTGGCCGCATCTGCAAGGACTCTCACTGGCAGATCCAAGCTTCAATAAATCAGGACGAGTAGATTTAATACTGGGTGTTGACGTATGTGCCCAAATCATGAAAGGTGAAGTTATCAAAGGACCCCCAGGAACACCATGCGCTCAAAACACCACCCTGGGTTGGATCCTATTTGGGAACGTGGAACACACGCACACAGAAAGGGAGATCATCGTTATGCACCTCAATTTGGATCTCAATGAAATGTTGAAGCAAATGTGGGAACAAGATCCATATGAACAAAGACAACCCACTGCTGAGGAACGAAGGTGCGAAGAGATCTATGAAACTACAACCACGAGAAATGAAGAGGGACGGTATACAGTAACCCTACCAAAGAAATCGAACGTGCTATTGTGTAAAGAAGGAAATACGAGAGCAATAGCTCTAAAGAGGTTAAATCAATTAGAACAAAAACTTAAGAAGAACCCAAAACTCAAGGGTGTTACTGTAATGAAAGAATACGAAGCAAATTACATGGAAGAAGTACCACAGAAGGAACTTACCAATCCTTCTGTGTATTTACCTCATCACGCTGTGATCAGAGAAGAAAAAGAGACAACCAAATTAAGAACTGTATTCAACGCTTCTCAAAAAGGAACCAATAATGTATCACTCAATGATGAACTGATGGTTGGACCACAGTTACAAGACGACATGAGAAGTCTGATCATGCGATGGCGTACGAAGAAAGTTTGTTTCGTGGCTGATATACAAAAAATGTACCTGCAGATCCTTGTCAAAGAAGAAGACCGAGATCTGCAACGAGTCCTGTGGAGAAACGATGATCAAGAACCTGTCAAGGACTACCGTCTTACCATAGTTACCTTCGGGACTGCTTCTGCTCCTTACTTGGCAGTAAGGACTTTGCATCAAGTAGCCAAAGATGAAGGACAAAACTATCCTGAAGCTGCACAAATAATAAAACACGACTTCTTCATGGATGACATGATGTCAGGAAAAGACAATGTTGGAGACGCATTGAAGGTGGCCAAGGAAATAGACACTATACTCAAGAAAGGCGGGTTCCAACTAAAAAAATGGTGTTCCAATGATGCAGATTTTCTCAAAGAATTCGAAGAATCTGAAAGAAGCTCTCATGTAAAGATGGACCTAACCTTAGATGGTATAACACGAGCTTTGGGATTACACTGGAACATGGGTAATGATCGTTTTCAATACAGCCCAAACTTACCTGGTACGTCAAACCCCACTACAAAGAGAACGATTCTGGCTGATCTACAAAGATTATTTGATCCACTAGGCTGGCTGGCTCCATCTATTTTGCCGGCAAAACTCCTGATACAAAAATTATGGCTCCAAGGAATATCATGGGATGAAGAAGTAGAGGAAACCATAGCCACCGAATGGAATAACTTACGAGACTCGTTTCTTCTAGACTTACCTTGTATCGATATTGACAGATGGCTGCACACTACTGAAACTAACAGGAATAACACCAGTATCCACGGCTTCTGTGATGCGTCCACCAGAGCCTACGCTGCAGTAGCCTATCTAAGAGTACGGACATCCATGGGTATTGTAAAGACCTCAATCATCGCTGCAAAAACCAAAGTAGCACCAACTAAACCTCAATCCTTACCTCGTCTAGAACTGAGTGGAGCTGTACTGCTTGCTGGACTCTTAAAGCAGATAAAAAAGGCGATGAATATACCAAACTGTCAGATATTTGCATGGACTGACTCCACTATCGTACTTTCCTGGCTGTTCGGTGATCCTGCTAGATGGAACACGTACGTTAGAAACAGAGTAATTCAAATACTGGACAACATCGGAAATCATAATTGGTATCATGTCAAATCACCAGAAAACCCAGCTGATACTGCTTCACGAGGAACATCTTTGCCAGACCTAAAGGACGACGAACTATGGTGGAGAGGCCCAGATTGGCTAAGAGAAGGAGAAATCCAATACAACAGACCAAACGCGATGATGACAGACCTGGAAAAAAGAGAAACGTTACAAGTTAACTTAACTATTAACAATGAGAAAAGTATAACTACAAAATTTGAAGATTGTGATACATTACAAGAGCTACTTAAGGTAATAATATACTGCAAAAGATTCTTAAAGGGAAGAAAATTAGAAAAGAAAGACTTACCTGTGAACACGGAGGAATTAGATGATGCTTTGAAAACATGCGTAAGAATAGCACAGAAGAATAACTTTGAAGACGAAATACAGCAACTGAAATCAAACTTACAAATTAGAAGAAAGAGTAAACTAAACAATCTAAAACCTTACCTCGATGACGATGGCCTCCTCAGGGTGGGCGGAAGACTGCGTCACTCTGACCTAAATGAAGATAGCAAACATCCGATTATTCTTGATCGCGATAACAGTCTTACCACTCTCCTCGTCACCGATGCTCACCGTCAAACGCTGCACGGCGGAGTTCAAGCAATGCTCTGCTTCCTACGAACTAAGTACTGGATCCTGAAAGTGAGAACATTAGTCAAAGCGAAGATCAGGAAATGTCTGATTTGTGCCAAATTAAACGCCACAGCAAAGTCACAGCAAATGGGAGACTTACCGAAAGTTCGAGTAACACCTGCGAAACCTTTCTGGAACAGTGGCATTGACTTTGCAGGCCCATATCAGGTCTTGATGTCGAGAGGCAGGGGAGCAAAAACACACAAGGCATACATCGCTGTCTTTGTCTGTATGTCGACAAAGGCGATTCACCTAGAATTGGTGGGAGATCTCACATCAGATGCCTTCATTGCTGCTTTCCGAAGGTTTGTAGCAAGACGTGGAAGATGTGCTCAGATATGGAGCGACCAAGGACGTAACTTCGTCGGAGCAAATAGACAACTGGTCGCAGATTGGACTGAAGCCAAATTACAATTCGAGGGTTCAATCGCTGAGAAGCTAGCACTAGACGGAACAAAGTGGCATTTTATCCCAGCCTATAGCCCACACATGGGTGGATTATGGGAGGCTGGTGTGAAAGCGATGAAACATCACCTAAAACGAATAATGACCAACCATATGACCTACGAAGAGATGAGCACATTGTTGTGTCAAATTGAGGCTTGCTTAAACTCACGGCCGCTAACTGTAATAGATGACACAGACAAGGAACATCTACAACCACTAACCCCTGGTCACTTCCTGGTCGGTGAACCACCCATCACTGTGCCAACACCAGATCTCCGAGATGTCCCGATGAGTCATTTATCAAGATGGCAGCATCAACAAAGATTACTGACTGATTTCTGGCACAGATGGCAACAAGAATACCTGTCAAGACTGCAACAACGTTCGAAATGGCACCACAAAGTCAAAGAGCTTGATCTAGGACACATTGTTCTGATAAAGTCCGATAATTTACCTCCGGGTAAATGGATGATGGGACGTATTGTTGAGAAGCACCCGGGAGCTGACGGTGTCACGCGTGTATACTCTGTGAAAAGTGGTGACAGTGTAGTGCAAAGGTCGTTTAATAAGTTGTGTCATTTACCAATAGATACTGAATCTTGATTTTGAATGCAAACATATTTAACTGTTAAAGTGTACTAGTACTATACTAAGGGCCTGTTTCACAATGTCCGAGTAAGCACTACTCACTGAATAAATTCAAAAATTTGACAGAATTTGTATGAAATTATCTGTCAAGTAAGATACTCGAAACTTAATCATAGGTGGTGAAACAGGCCCTAAGTGTAATGCAAACTTATGTAAATGTTAAAGTGAACTATCCATTTATGTTGTATTAAGTTGTAATTACTGTTTAATTTAAATATCTTTAATATGAAACATTGTGAAAGGGCAAATAGACCCTTTGGTGGGCGGTATGTTGTGTTAGAATCGTATGTGTGTTTAAAGGTCTAATGAGTACGTATGCATGTGTGTGTGTCCACCTAAATTAACAGGTAATGATCCTTTAAACTTAGTCGCAAATAAATCAGCATAAAGAAACCACGTATTTCTCTTACTCCGAACTCCCACAAGCAAAAGTGAACCCTAAACCTATAACAGCATTAATAATAATAATATATCCTTTATTATCAGGCATCTAAGGCCCATTGAAAAAATACACAAATAAATCTTACAACGATAACAATAAACTAATACATATGGAATAAACTTCCAAAATAAAAAAAAAATAAAAAAATACCCAGCCACGGTAGACGCGGACCAGGCAGATGAGATGAGGTAGGGTATAAAACAAGCTTAGGAAACGAAAAAACTTCCTTTAAGTTTATCATGATTTATTAAATATAAACTCTGGTATAAATTATGAAGCACTTTATCTCCCTAACTCAACCATTTATTAAGCCACTGCTCATCCTTCTTCCTTTTGGCTTCAACTTCCTCCGGCCACACGACGCTCTCGATCCAGGGCACGTAGTACGAGACCCTGGTGTACATGCCGGCCGAGCCGAGGATGCCGCAGTCCTTGCCGTATGACGTCACGCCTATGACGTGGAACAGGCACTTGGAGTTGCTGACTTGGAGAGGACCACCGCTATCGCCCTGTGGGATGACAAAGAATAGTAACACTTTACCAGTTTCGAGACTTACTACTTCTTACGAGAGCCTGCCCTGACTTAAAAGTAGCATGTCGCAGATTCCTCATCAGACAAAGTTTGAGAGGTTCCTGTATCGGATTCAGGTCGAAGAAAGTCACGGGTTTTCAAACCCAGCCAGGCGCATTACTTTGTGTAATTTATTTCTTCACCACTGCTCTCAAAATGGTGAAGGAATAGGTTGAAAGGAAACCGCCATGTTCTAACATAGACAGAATTCAAGTATATTGAGACAAAAGCAGAAAAATACGGACGTACGTATGTTAATGTTACCCTATGAAATGGTTTCTACATTTGTATAATCTATTACATAAATGGATAATATAGCAAAACGAATTATATCATCTAACAACATAATCTCTCCATATTTCTTTTTTCAGATACTTACTGATAGATCTCCCAATAGAATTTAAGCCTCTCAAGACATAAGCAGAAAAAATAAGGACATGAAGTAGTTTAAAACAATTTTGTATCTTACCTCGCAGGTGTCCACAATTTCAAAGTTGGACCCGTAGCACATTTGCTTGGTATGGTCGTAGCCATGGACGAGGTGTCTATGAGGTCTATACATTTTTGAGCAATCGGTTTCATTAAACTCTTCCAGATTCACCTGATAAATCAAGTATAGAGTAGGTTAGGAAAGCAAGTAAAAATTTACAAGGGTGTATGGTACATTTAAACGTAAACAGTACTGAAATAGAAAGATCAAAATTGGACCCAATGACAGCATCAGTCGACGGTATCGCCATAACCGAATACTGGACCATGCAAGGTATTTAACTAGTTCTTCTATCGACACTCTAAGAAGAAGAAGAATAAAAATAAAAAGTAAGACTAGAATATCTAAAATTTGTTTTAGTGGCAACAAATACCAACAATTCCTCAAAAAACAAAGATGATAAAATAGACATTAAAATATATTATTAATTTATTGGTTGAAACGTTTTATTTCCACTTACAACTTGCAATACATCTGCTAAAGCTTGTCTGTGTCCGAGGCGGCCCCACCCGGACGCATCAGCGAAACGTTGCCATTCAACTCCTATATCCAAACACGCTGGCAGTAAGTCTCTGCCAAAAGCTATTCTGAAATCATCATAAAAAATAGATGTATTTAAATAACGTTGCAATATTGTTAAAAATGTGCTTATCCGCCTACTTAAAGTAAGACCAATATGAGAGTAACATTGTACACAAAAAAATCAGTAAAAAAAGTGTGCTGAACGAATATTAGTGAAACTTTACATGGGAGAACCAGTACATGGTCCGGAAATATAACATAGAATACTTTTTATCACAGAAGTATGTTCTCTTGAAGTAATCATCTACTATCAACCAGGCAAAGCCGCTGGCAGCAGCTAGTGTAAATTTATAAAACAAGAGAGGACCTAAAATGTAACCCTTTGGAACACCGTAAATATAATAAGTCAAAACAAAATAGATCTGGTACTTACTCAGTTTCTGTCTCCAGGAGTGCTATGTCATGATACTTGGAAGGTGCTTTGTATTCAGGGTGTACGATGATTCTCTTGATTTTGTATATTTTCCAGGATTCAGCGGGGTCAGACCGTTTCAAAAGCCCTAGTGCGGCATAGGTTATGCTTCCTCTAAAAACATATTATATTTTCACATATACATCCAGCCTTATAATGTTCCCTACACAGCTGGGACTCAGGCATCCTCTCTAAGAGAGGGTAATGGACCGTAGTCTACCACGCGGGCTCAGTGAGAAAATATAGTGGATGTCACATGTCTTCGAATTTTTGGTTCTAGGACATACCAGTTTCCTTACAATGTTTTCCTTCACCGTCTTAATGCACCTCTGGGCCACCACTGTTTTCTGTGATGTTTAAAAAAATTTTGAAATGCTATTTCCTAATGAAGCGGATATAGATGCCAATTAAACTTACAAGACTCGAGTTGATGTGCAGTGAGCAGCTGTGAGGATGAATCTCTCACTAATCACAGAGCCTCCACACAGCCACTGCGCAGACTCCACATCATTTCCATAACCGAGTAAAGCCTAAAAAGAGATGGAATATAATCAACGTTGTCCAACGATTCAAAATAGTTGAGGCAGAAGATGAGTTTGAGACAGAAAGTACTGGAATTTACGTGATGCATTTGCAAGGTTTTATGTTTATTTCACACGTGTGTGCATAGATACAATTGGTCTTTTCCTAAAAAAAAAACGAAAACAGATTGCATAGTTACCATTTATGAAAAATGTATGATTTCTACAATGTTTTCATATAACAATAATAAGAAATAGGTAAGGCAGAACAAGGTAGGCCAGTCAAGTAATGGTTTAATATGTTGCAGAGAAGATAAATGAAAAGAAGGCTGCAAGTCCCAAGACAACATACCACGTGTGGGAACTCCCATTTCTCAGCATTACGTCCACCCACAGTAGAAGCCACATAAACAGGCTCAAAACTATGATTATGACACTTTCTTTCTTCAAGCCACTTCTTTTCAATGAAAAAATAGCCAGGAAACCGGCAAGTAAACGGCAGACTTTGGAAGTAATCAAAGCACTCTGAAAAAGAAAGACATATTTCAAAAGTTCAAAATAACATACCACGTGTGGAAACTCCCATCTTTCAGCATTTCGTCCCCCAGCCGCGAAACCCACCCCGTTGGTTTTAAAAGAATGGGTATGGCACCTCCTGTTGTTATCCCACATTTTACTGATAATAAAGTTTCCTGGGAATCGACACGTGAATGGCAAACTTTGGAAATGCTCAAAACATTCTGAAAATAAAAGAAATTGTTTATACATGATTTTTTATTACCCAGCTCAGGTGCAATTGTTTATTTATCATTCTTGTACATAAGTTTACCCTTATAATTTATTGTTTTTTGTCGGAAAAATAAATATTATTATTATTTTAAAATTTAGATGTTCAGTTACACTATCATTTACTAATAACACTAAACACTAATTTGCCTCTGCACCACTCAAAGGTTGACTGGTAGAGAATGCCTCAAGGCATTATGTCCGCCTCTGTACTCTTGTGTGCATAAAGAATTAATAATCATAAAACTTACTCTGTCTAGCGACTGGGCCCTCTTTATTCACCATGTATCCATAAGGTCCAACGGCTGTGTTGCGATATCTATAAAAAATATAAACTTTATAAAATCTAGGTACCATTAATCGTCTTATCTCATGTTTGAAAGATTCTTTAGCCCTGCAGCAACCACTTTTCAAAAATTTATTATTTTGATCTGTAATCACTTTGGTTTCTTTAAAATAATGATTAGTGGGGACCAGAAATTTAGAAGAGACGTCACACAATTCGTATAGCTTGGCAACCTAAAGTTCTCTGCTCAATTCAGATGTATTATTATGTACATTGTACATATACAACATTGTAAAAAGAAATATCAGTTGCCCGTTGCCCAGACCAAACCCAACACCCGCCTAACCGCGGGATTCTCCCTACTCAATGGGACTGCCTCTGACCTCCTCTTCCTATATCATCATCATCATCACCTGCCTAGCCTTTTCCCAACTATATTGGGGTCGGCTTCCAGTCAAGCCGGATTTAGCTGAATACCAGTATTTCATGAGGAGCGGCTGCCTACCAGACCTTTCTTCCTATTATTATAATTGGTCCGCGTTAAGCTGTTATGTAAATGTGTCTAAACGCAACCACTGTGTTTTCCTAATTCCTAGTATAGGGTAACGTTTAAAAAAAAGGATTGTCTAAGACACTATTAACTTACTTCTCATCGCCAATATCACAATCAGTGCAGCAAACGACAGGCTCATTGTCCATATAGGAACAGATATCTGGTAGGTCGGGGATCTTGTACTCCACTGGATCGAAGCCAGCATTGGCCTGGAAAAGAACAAAAACAGCTGGTTAGTTAGCACTGAATTAAAATTGTTGGACTATTTTTTTTTAATTGATGCAAACTTGTGCTTGACTGGCTATCCCACCTGATGGTAAGCAGTGATGCCATTTTTAATGGTGAAGCCTACTAGATTATTAAGAGCTTAGTCACACTAGCCTTGAAAACACCTACACCGCTCTGCAAGACCATTGTGTGTGACCTTCGATGTGTTTTCTTCGACATTTACCCTTTTTCGTTAATACCTTTTCTACCGCATAGGTAGAACGAAAAAGGGTAAATTTTGAATATCTTGGCAGAACTACCCAAAAAGAAATCAGAGAGTAAATAGCCTGTATTTAACTCATTTAATTTTGTTTAGAGCAAAATAGCTTGGTAACGTAAAGTTTAAAAGAATACTTACATATAAATAAGTAAGTGCTGCTGAATTACATTTGAATATGTTCACACAAGTGCCTTGCGCGCCTCGTGTCATACAAGGGGACCCTGAAATAAAACAAGATCCAATACGAGTAATGTTTGAAAGGGCCCTTAGACCCTTACGTTACTTACGCAAGTCTCAGTAGCCCATTAGGCGATAGATTTTGCAGCCACTATTAGATGGTATGAGATCGATGACCTAGTGAGAGTCGCGGTAATGCGAAGGACCCACTACTATTCGTCGTGGAGACACTTGGGAGAGGCATATGTCCAATAAATAGTGTACATTTTTCGGCTGAAATTATGATGATAATTCACAATTATGATGAAAGTGTCTATGGAGATTTTTGCACGTTCCTCTCCATAGAGATCTAAGATTTGGAACGTGCTTTAGCTCCACTTTTGTTTTTGACTAACCGACATTTTAAATCAAAATTGCCTGTAAAAGGCCTATTTGAAATAAAATTTCTGATTTCTGAATGGTTTTAAAGGATAATGGATGCTTAACGGCCGAAATTAATAATCAATCTATCTCCAGTTTTGGCATACTGGAGATTGTAAAACAAATGATACAATACAAAAATTATCATGTTTCCTGTTGTTTCATTTGTTTTTCGATCTCCGATATGGATAGATAGGTTATTGGTTTGGGCTGTAAGTTTCCTAAGTCTCAGGATCTTCTCTACCTAGACTATAAAATAGCAAGCTTTGCCATGCAATGGGATGACACGTAAATAAAACCATGTAAAACCAGATAAGTATAGAGAAACACAAACAAAGTCGTTGATTAGAGATTCAATTGCAAACGAAACTAGTCAAACTGGTTCTCTGAGTTCATTAGATCTTAATGTTTTGTATGATTGTTCTCCAAGGTCGTCTCAAAGTCGATGAATTTTGACCTCAAGTTCAAAATCATGAATTTTAGTCGTAGTGGTAGGTAGAAACTATAGAATCCGGTATGGTTCGGAGTTGTTAGCACTGTGAGTGTACTTAGCACCTTATGAGCTGTAGACATTTATGGTACGGTTGGTCAACAGTTCAAAGACTTTCAGCGAGCTATAGAAAGCGCTATACTTGATGTTCCTGAACGAGGTTCCTTGTTGAAGAATGCAGAACTAGGTGATCTGATAGAGATCTTTTGTTATGTCAACAAAAGATCTCTATCAGATCACCTAGTTCACAAAAAAAGTAATCTTGAGGAAGACATCAGTTTACCATCTTTTCTGCGCTTTGCCATTGAAAAATTTATCTTGGTATGGTCATGTGAGGAAGAGGGATGAAACGCATGTTACTAAAAGAGTTCTGAGTATAAGTATATGTGAATGGATGGTGAGGGACAGGGAAGCCAAAATATGATATTAAAGAAAAGCATAACATGACGGGTGACAGAATTTAAGAAAAAAAACGTCTTGTAATCCCATAATAATATGAGATAATGGTGGAAAATCATGAGATTAAGAGATTTCGTGTTTTAGAGTTTTTTGTTATAGGGAAAGCACGTAAGTTTAATTACGTTTACATGGTTTCTAGTGTTACCTACATAAAGTTTCTTAAAAGCAGTCGACAAGTCAATCATATTTTTGAAGAACTGACTTACCTTCGCTCAGATTGAGGTCACATGTCACGGAGCACCAGAAACTTAAAGTACACAGTAATATTAAATATTTATTCACCGTCATTTTCGCGCGAATACAAAATAAAAAAAACACGCCCGCTAAAGTTAACAGTTTGTTTTAAACTAACTTAAAGTTATGTACAATGAGGATAAAATGTCTTAAGATTTTGTATATTAATGTTACAGACAAAGTAAAAAAATTGGAATCAATGCAAGAATATGGTACTCGGCATTAAAAAAAAACCGGGAAAAATCATCGGGTAGCATTCGGTTCTTGGAGACCGCGACACGCAACCACGACCGGATCGCGCGACTCACTGCTCGGTTCGGTCGTCTGGTTTCTGTAGAATAGAAGAATAAACTTTATTGTTCACCAAAAAAAGTTATAAATTACTTCTTTTTTTATTTAGTTTAAATTCAAAATTTTCTTACATTGTTACAGTACAAAAATTCTGCCAAACTGTAAAACAGTTTGTCGGCAGTTGTTCTCGTTTAACATTTTTACAATTTTTTAAGGAACGTAATAATAAACTTATGCTAAGCTAACAACATACAATAACTACTACATAATCAAACAATTCCACATTCTACATCTCACAATTATCATTGTTCATGGATGCAAAATGCGGGGCTTGTTACACAATCCACTCGTCGTCGTTTATTATTTGCTGTAGTACTCCATACAAATCTGTGATTCTAAGCAGTGGGTTCCCGAAAGCAGGAGCCCGGGTAAATGGGCTCCTTTTAGCGTTGAACAGACACGCTTGTGTTTTGGCGGCATTGAATCCCACCAGATTGGGTTCACCCCACTTAAGACTCCTGAAGTGATTCATTCGTACGCTCTACCATAGCCTATGTTTTGGACAGGATTAAATCCTAATATTCTAAGGGAAGATACCCCCCGGTGATAAAAAGTATGCTTTAGTGTAGTTTTGGTAGCTGACCCCAAGCTAATTTTGAAAATGGGAAGGTAAAGTCTGACGCGCCCTTCCGCTCTATATAAAGCGGGAGAAAGTGCGTCAGACTTTTTCTGATTAAAACACACCTGTGTCCCTCAGTAGCCCTTTGCATTCCAGGGTACTACTCAAGGTAAGAAGGTAACTCTTCTTCTTCTTAATCTAGCCATTATGTATAAATCTATATGTTCATATTGCCTGTAACACATTTACGAACACGTATGATCAGTAGGTGTGGTATATTAAATAAATCAAGCTTTGAGAACTTGTTGTTGCCAGGTGCTCGTTGATTACGGTGTCGTAATCGCGCTGACCCTGTTATCCGGCGTTCGATTCTCAGGTCGAACACAAGTTATTATTTAATCTATCAATACCCGCGAAACGAGACACAATAGTAAGACAATAACAGCGCGGTCCAATGAGACCGGTCGGGGATTCATGAATTAATTAGTATAAACTAAGCCAACCTATGACCCCAGTAAACTTCGGCCCTGCAGGGCCTCTAGGGTTTTGGTGACATCTCTCTGAGGCGCAGACTGAACCGGACGGCTCGAAGGCGAGCTACCTATTGCTCATCGTCCGCAAACTACGTCTACGATGGCTGGAAATCGGGGTCGGGATCCTGGTGGCTGAGGCGTGAGAGAGAATGTCCGTTCCCACACGCGTGCGTCCGCCTTCTTCGCAAGCATTACTGCTTTGCAGACGGAGGCGACTGCTGGCCGATCCTTCTTGCTCCGGACCATGGCCGGTATCAGGGCCTGGCAGAAAAATGATGATAAGGTTAAAATTCAGTTTATTTGTAACTTACAATACTTGACTTATTCCCCGACCGGTCCTAAGAGACCGCGCTGTTATTGTTTTACTATTGTGTCTTGTTTTGTGGGTATGTGATAGGTTAATACAAAGATGAGGACGCTGCGAAATACTATATTACCTAAAACTATCGAATCTAAAAACCGGAATATGCATTCATACAAAATCACCTTCAGACTTTAACCGGGGCTATAAAATTATAGTGTTTTGATCGAAAACAGATATCATCAATGCAATCATAAGGAAAAACAGCTCAAAATATTATTTCTGCAACTTATTAACATACGTAAGTATATTATACATACATATATGTATTTATTATAAAGGTATTGCAAACAACTACCACTTAAGTATTGTTCAAACTAAGGATGTACCGAAGGACGGTAATATAATGATATCCGGAGGCAAAAGTACGAAACAAGAAAACGTACAAATTCAACTATACCTTATAAAGCAATCAGTTATAGACACAGTAGGTAATATATTATAGTGTTAACACGCTCCAACTTAGTACGACGGCTTTGATTCACTGTACCAGGGTCGTGGTTCGCCGTACCAATGTCGAGTAGAGGGACCAAATCCGTCGTACTAAGTTGGAACAATAGAAAAAAATATAGGTAAATAGCTCCGATAACTGCATCCTCGGCAGTTATCGGAGCTATTATATTTTAATAATCCCAGTAATTTCGGTAAAGCGTAGCGGGTGCGACTCGGTGTAAGTTTAGTAAGATGGACCAAACTTAGACGGAAGCTATCGTAGCAAATTCGAATGCGTGTTCTGCGGCTTTGTCACCTGATCAGAGATTTCTTAGTGACTTATAATATAAAATGTTTCCACCAAACAATTATTCACTTGGTCGCAATTAGCCACAGAAGTGTCATGGGAGTAAAAATGTAAAAGTTCTAGTTACATCTTGTTCGATTTATTATCTAAAATCCGCTATAACTCCGCTACAAACTTACCGAATCAGAGATACGATTTAGTGCAAAAGTTCTTTATTTACGGAGCTTGACACGAAGTTCACTTACATACAACCCTAATTTATATAAACTGGTTTTTTATGCATTTGTGAGATTCGTTCCTCACACCGGCGTCAGACCAAGCCATGTCGGTTGATAAACATACGATAATTGTGTATTTACTTCTAAGTTGTTTTAGTATTGTTTTGTGTGAGCTTAATCTAGACGAAGGTAAGTTTTTATGCATGTTTTTATGTAGTTTGTAGCCAGGGGGTCCTTGACACCCAATTCGTTTCCTTATGAAGAAGTGGAACCGGTCTGTCTTGTTTGTAATGGCCGTTTTTGCATCTTCAGGGCTTGCCAGGGCCAAATATTGACGGAGTTACCGTGACTGTGGAAGATAAAGGGCACTTGAGGAAACTGTGATGGGTTTTATCAATGAAAGCCTAATACTGCTTTACAAAAAAAAATTCGTTCTTGGCCTATTCAGTCCTATGTCCTAACTTAAGCCACAGTTTTTTAGTGTAGGTCTAATGTTTAAGTAGGAGTAGGGTAGTAGTAGTATGTATAGTATGTATCAAGGCGTGCTTGGTCCGCCCAAGTCGCCAAGCATCGATGTGTTCTCGTAGGGTGACCAGCGGTAGTGAGCTCTCGCGCCGAGCACTGGTACAGACCATGGTCCGGAGCGAGGAGAAATAAGAAGCGGTCGCCTCCTGCGAAGCAGTAGTTAGATTGTGAATTTTAAAGTCCATGACCATAATGTAGATATTTTCTGTTGCAGATGAGCCCTGTGTGACAAAAGGCTTGAACGGCACTTGCAAAGGAATATTCCGGTGCAATTCAGCAGCCTTGGTCTATCTTTATGTAAGAATTTTACCTAAGTTTTTATAGTACAGAATATGTTTCTTGCGAATTATGGGCTTTTTTCCAGGTTAGTGTTCGTTGCTCAACTCTTGATGTAACACTAATCTCGCTTGGTAGCGATGAAAATCGTCGTCCACTAAACGATGATTTTCAACACGTAAAATAAAGTTTATTTCAGTTGATACACGTCCACCTTGGCCTCTACCAAGTTGCCATATTGACTGTCTCGTTGTCTTGTCCAAGAGACACGCAAGCATGAGTGCTAAACGCGGAGTCCTAGGTTCGATTCCCGGGTTGAAAAAGTGTAATTAGCTTTTTCCATTTGGAATTACTCAATAACTTATTAACTACACCAGCAATTTCCAAACTCCAGGAGTTTGGATAATCTCTCGCTTCGGAATGCAAGTTTAGCCACAGGTTCTGCACTTGATCTATTCGCGGTTATGTTGGATTGCCGTCTAAAGGTCAGCTCACACCAAGACGCGACG
Source organism: Mythimna separata (assembly GCA_030763345.1). NCBI lineage: Eukaryota > Metazoa > Arthropoda > Insecta > Lepidoptera > Noctuidae > Mythimna > Mythimna separata. The sequence continues at coordinate 14,608,485 of CM061192.1, forward strand.
CGACGTGACGGTGCACGCACATTAGATAGAATAGTAGATAGAATGACTCAAAATATAACTTTATTTACTACGCGAGAATTTAAAATACGTTGCTTCATGCAGCGCTGCGCCTCGTGACACCGCGCGGTGTCCCGCTGCGCAGCGGATCGTTTTTACATTCGCGACGTTGTGTTGCCGACGATTTTACTATGCACCTCACAACGTTGCGATGCGTTTCGCGGCGACGCGCAGCGCAGCGCGGCGCAGCGCGAAGTCACTGGCCTCTTCCTGCATTGTCGCGTCGCGTCTCGGTGTGAACTGACCCTTAATTAAATATCAGCGGTCAGCCACGCACTTCTAGGCTATAGCTGTTCTTGTTCATCTTCTTATGAGTAATAATTGTTCTTTTCCAGGCCAATGCAGGTTATGATGTAGTGCAATTCAACCTGCCAGAGCTTCCAGACATCTGTTCTTATAAGAACAACGTGCCTGTCGTCTGCTGCACTGATTGTAAGAGCAACAATGATGAGGCGTAAGTATTAGGTATACGCACATACCTAGTATATATCAAATAGATACATTTGTAAATATTTTATGACTAGGCAGGTTTATAAGGCAGACTAGACTCCGAGTTTAAGGGCTCTCAGAGTGGGGACTCTGTCCGTCCATTGTGTCTCTTCAGGAAAGACGATAGCACAGTGATGATGTGCAGCCGTACAGAATGAGACTCAGAGGAGACCTTGATTTTATACAGGAAAAGTCTCCCACTCCACCCTAGAGCGGAAGAATTCATTGGATTATTTCCCACCTCAATAAAAAAGCTCTAGGTATCGCATCGTTCCTGATATAATCTTTTGCCTAGATTTTTTCGTACTTCTGTCATTCTGTTGCGAAAAAATGTAGACAATAAAATAATATGCAAATTTTCTAAAATGCGTATTCAGGATCACTAAGAAGTGTAGAACAACTTCGGCAAGAAAATTTTACTTCTGTCTTCTATTTTAGGTTTAGTCACTTCGCCGTTGGTCCTTTGGGAGTCCTTGTCAGAAATGATGGACCAGTTGCATCGCGCAGTGAGTTCCTATTTATCCTTTAACTAGGGATTTTGATATTTCTCTTTGAATTATTATCATCATCAGTTCAGTTAAAACATTTCCACAGGTGGCTAGAACAGATTAGACGCGGTAGAAGCTGAACCAGGTATTCTGGTTTTATTTGCGATAGGCCTGTCTAACATTAGTCGATAGGATTCTTCATCAAAAGCTACTATAGTTACAATTAACGTTACCAGGCGTCCGGATAAAGCCGGACACGGTCAGGCTTTTTGGTGGTGTGTCCAGCCAAATTAGGCGAAGTCCAGCATTAACAAAGACGGACGTCTTTTGTTAAGCTTTTTAAATTTGACCATTTTTCAGACTTTTCATGTGTTTTTGCAATTGCAAGCGTTTGCAGACCAGCAATTACTTGTTATTTCATTAGAATGTAAAAAGTAAAACTTCCGCCATGGCCTCAAAAAATAATTGTCGGCCTTTTTAATCAAATGTCCGGCTAAACTGGCTGGTTTGTCCGGCTTTTCGGTTTGAAGATCTGGTAACCCTAGTTACAAGTTACAATCAATCATCGTTTTATGATTATTAATATCATTTGCAGAATGTTTAGAATACTTCAGCCAACTACCATACCCTTGCCGTGGTCAGGCCAATTTTAAAGTCAAGAAGATTTGGAAGGAAGACAGCAAGTGTCATAAATACGATTATGGTATCGCTCTGGCTGTGGGGGGACGAGACGCACAAAGATGGGAATTTCCTCACTCGGTAACTAAATGTTAAGTTAAGCATAAAATAAGCACTAAATAATAAGGTTTGTAAAGCATAGGGTTACCTTTCCACCTGTAAGAAAATTTCACCAAGAAGATTCGGATTTTCAAGCATCATCTAGAACGTAAACAGCAAAATCCGTGCAAGATTTACGTGAATATTCTTGCAGGGAGTATTTATTTATTTATCGGTATATCTACAATTGTTACACTATACATTCAGAACATACTTGATTTAATAAAGGAGATTTCCACAGGGCAGGTCCCTTTTGTGCTGTCGTGTACTTGTTTGGAATAATAACCTTAATAATATTATTTATTTTTTTGTGTGCAAATTATTTTTTATATAATTTTCCATAAATTAATGGAATTAAAGTAAAAGAGACATAATTCCATGCTCATGGTGATGTTTAGTCTGTCAATTTGTAATTATAACCTAGATTTTTAAAACAGAAAAATAATTATATCTCCTGAACCAGGGTGGCACATTGAAAAAAGGTTTCCAATTATGAAAATGCTATGTTTTTACTATTAGATAAAATAAAAATCTTCAGGGCACAAGCATTTTCCACAGGGACCCAACTTCCCTTACAAAACGGGCATTCTCCTTTAAACCAAGTGTACAATTTATTTATTTATTTAATTACAACGGTTGGTCAACCAATTACAGTAATTAACAAAGACACAGAGACAATTAAACACGCAAGTACTGCTGACATACCAATAAAATCATCTTCCAATCATCCGCAAACAGATCGTTTGTTGGATTAGAATCCAAGAGACCATTTAGTGCAGCCAAAGTGCGAGGTATTGGAGACTGAGCACGTGCAACAGTGCGACACTGGGGCACAGCAAAGAACCTGTGCTTTTTACCGCGGCAGTAGTTGTCAGGAACAAAGGACCGTGCCAGCACAGCAAGCAGGTCAGGCGCGTCAATAATGCCACGAAGCGTCTTGCAGGCGATGGTGAGCTGATCTCGTGCTCGCCTTACCTCCAGTGAGTTGTATCCGAGGCAACCCAAAAGAAATTTTGTCGGATAGAGGTATGGGTAATAACCGTGCATCCGCTTGTATAGGAACCTATACAATATCATACGATAGACACAGCATGCATGTATAACATTTTATAAAAACAGATCCACTTTTACAATTATAATAGTGCCGATATACAACAGTTAATTAACATCTGGTGTAGATAGATGTGCTAAAAATATCTAAACTTACATCGCAATTATTGAGAAGCCTACAAAGTCTTGGGATTGGGGAGTGGGAGTTAGATCCTAATATAGTTTTCCGGACCCAACATGTTGCAAAGACCCGGACCCAACATGTTGTGAAGAGGAGGGATGAAACGCATGTTACTAAAAGAGTTATGAGTTTACATGTGGATGGATGGAGAGGGAGAGGGAGGCCAAAGAAAAGATGGATGGATTGTGTGAGAAGTGATATGGAAGAAAAGGGAGTGAGTGATAGCGTGACGAGTGACAGGACAGAATGGAAGAAAAAGACGTGTTGCGCCGACCCCAAGTAGAACGGGACAAGGGCAGGAAGATGATGATGATGATGATAGTTTTCCGGAATAGGGGACGTAGTTTTATTGGATGGCGCAGATAGTTGTGAGGTAGATTAAAATTGAATAATTTACATAGCAACTCGGTACAGTCTATTTTACTTTCAAGATCTTTAAATAAAAAAATAAGATCGTTTTTGTCTTTGCGTTCTTGGAGAGAAGTCACTTTGAATTTTTGTAGGCGCTTTGCATAGCTTGGAACTTTATTTTATATTTTCATCGAGTAGGCAAGATGCAGTATTCTTGGGAATATGGCTCTTAAATCGAGACTAACTATTGACCCTAAGGCCACTTCCGCATATCAAACCACAAATACACGTTACACTGGAAAAAAACAATAAAAAACATTTCCAAATTTTCAGGCATTACTCGGTTATGGAGAGGATGTAGAGTCTGCGCAGTGGCTGTGTGGAGGCTCTGTGATCAGCGAGAGATTTATACTCACTGCTGCTCATTGCACATCTACTAAGGTTCTGTAAGATCACAATTGAATTTATATAACTAAGTACAGAACTCTTTTAGAATTTCTGCGATTACTTTAATATATTCTTTTTTTATTTTCAGTGGCAGCATAACATTTGCTGCTCTTGGACTTCTGAAACGAACAGACCCAAAGAAATACTGGAAGATACATAAGATCAAGAGAATCATAATTCATCCCGACTACAAGGCTCCTTCTAAGTATCATGATATTGCGCTTATAGAGACCGAGACCGAGTAAATAGTCACTTATTTTATTAAATAATATATTTATTTTTTGTTTAAAAAAGGTTAACACAAGTAAAACACTGACTAGTATCCTAGTGTAGAAATGGCTAAAGCATTTGATACTGTACATTAGTTAATGATTAATTATATTGTTGATATTTTGAATAAGTTTGAAGAAAAACGCAGTTATTGTTTTGAAGTAGGTAAGTAGTAAATAAAATTGTGACTTTGTAACATAGGTAACTATAGCAGGAGCTGTTAGTATTGGTATTTCACAAGGAACTATGCTTGGCCCATAACTGTTTATACCATTAAATAATGGTTAAACATTAAACCTAGTTTCCAGTTTAGAATTCAACAAGCAGCATGATTGATAAAATAAAAGCTTAATATTTAATTATGACAATTTCAGGATCAATTTTGGCAAAGATCTTTTACCTGCGTGTCTTGATGTAGAAAATGACCAGATATCTGGTGCGGAGGCGTCGGGTTGGGGTCGTCTAGGTCACAAACAAAATCTGGCAGACATATTGCAAGTGGTATGTTCAGGAAAAGCTAGTCTTTTATTTACTTTTCACTAGCTTCTGCTAGCAGCGTCGCCTGCCGGAAATTCGGAAAATATCCCAAAGGAACATGCGTCTGAGATAAAAACCAGGACATGGTCCACTCGTGTGAGTGTGTCAGAAAAAATGTTTTAGCCGTTAATAAGTAACAAATGAATAGATTGAAAGATGAACAAAAAGATTTACTTTAGCGTTCGCTCATTTAGAATAATTTATATTTTGTACGAGTATATTTCAATTCAATGTAATTCTAAACTCACGTCATCACTTTTATTGTTATTTAGCATTCTTTCTTATCTACACTATCTACAATTATTATTTTCAGGTGTACCTTGAAGAATACGACGAAACAGAATGCGCTACAATATATCAGCCGCACAGACTTTTGAAAAATGGCTACGATCATGAGAAACAGATGTGTTTCGGCAATCATAGGGAAGTTGTGGACACTTGCGAGGTATGTTTAATTAATACTTAACCTATCAATACCCGCGAAACGAGACACAATAGTAAGACAATAACAACGCGGTCCTATGAGACCGGTCGGGGATTCATGAATTAATAAGTATTATAAGTTTCAGCAAGTTAGTTGAGGAGCTCGTGGCTAGATAATAACAGCCGCACAGGTCGATCTTCAAGGTTAAGCAACGCTTGCCTAGGTTGGTCTGTGGATGGGTGACCATCTTAGCATAACGAGTTTCCTCCGTGCCTCGGAAAGCACGTTAAGCCGTTGGTCCCGGCTGTCATTTGGAGATCTTTGGCAGTCGTTACGGATAGTCAGAAGCCAGTAAGTCTGACTCCAGTCTTGCCATGAAGTACCGTGTTACCCCAGTTAATGGGTTGTGGAGGTCTGGTAGGCAGCCGCTCCTCGTAAAATACTGGTATTCAGCTAAATCCGGCTTGACTGGAAGCCGACCCCAATACAGTTGGGAAAAGGCTAGGCAGATGATAAGTTTCAGCAAGTTAGACTTAGTATTCCACCCATTTAATAGCCAGCTGCCTATCTAAACTCTATACTATTTAGCAAAAGACGTGCTAGCGCAACGTCCACTTAACATAGATTGTGGCTTCTATAATCAAGTCATAGTTAAAATCCCCATAAGCCATCTTTTATCAGTAACTGCTAATTCTCGCTGACAAACTTTGCTCTACCAGTAGCCTGCCAGTGTTTGTGGTGATATAAATTAATCTTCATCATAATTTCAGCCGCAAGACGTCCACTGTTGGACGTAGGCCTCCTTCAAGTGTCGCCACAATGAACGGGCCAAAGCGTCTCGCATCCATAGGATTCCCGTAACCCGGTCCACCTATCTTACAACATAGATGCTCTGCCGCCACTGTAGAACCTTTCGGTTCTGTATTGCAAGTAATGTGCTCTGACCACTGCTTCTTAAGTTTGGCGATTCTTCAGGTTATAATATGTTGGATATTTTCATACCCGATGAGATCACGCAAGGGAACTCCGAGCTTAGCGCATTCCATTGCCTTTTGTGTGATTTATAAATTCAACTCTAATAGTATTCATCGGCTTTATTAATTGATTGATTTACCTCACTTCAGGGTGACAGTGGTGGACCTCTACAAACGAATCAGTTTCAATGCCAGTACACCATTGTTGGCGTGACGTCATACGGCAAGGACTGCGGCATTCTCGGTTCAGCCGGCATGTACACCAGGGTCTCGTACTACGTGCCCTGGATCGAGAGCGTCGTGTGGCCGGAGGAGACTGAAGCCAAGAGGAAGGAAGACAATTTGTGGTTAGACAAATGGTTGGGAAAAGATTAAGGAAGATTGAATAAAATACACAAAATTAAAGCATGTCGTTTTTATTTTTCTTTATTTACCTAAAAGCTCTGTGCCCAAAGAAGAACTAGTTAAAAAAAAATGTCTAAGCTTGCAACAGGCAAAGGCAAGCGTAATATTATTCAACAAAAATTTTAAAATTCCAAGTTGTAGCAAGGTGAAAAATAAGTGTAAAAAAGTGTGCCGTATGGTGCCGGCCGTAAAGAATGTCACCATCCCATCTCTTCCCGTGGGTGTCGTAAGAGGCGACTAAGGGACATTTTTTGAGACTGTGCGTACTGTTGTGCACCTTAGGTCACCGCGTGGTGGCGGGTAAACCACCAACAACAGCATTCCCAAGGAGGGTTGGTGTCAGGCAGGCGGCCGACCGTAAAACAATTGCCAAATCATTTGCAACATGATAGGTATAAAAGGAATGTGCGATAGGGCTAGGGCGTACCCCACAGGCGACGCGCAGGGGCAGCACCCGGCTCCTGTGGGAAATGGACCAGGGTTGTTGCACCACCCCGGGCGGGTGCAACGTAAGAAGCGAGCTCGGGAAATTAGATTGAGGTATGCAAGCTGGAATGTTGGGACGATGACTGGAAGGGCCAGAGAGTTAGCGGGTGTACTGAAAAGAAGACGGATAAATATAGCATGCCTGCAGGAAACTAAATGGAGAGGAACAAAAGCGAGAGAAATTGGCGAGGGATATAAGTTTTACTACTGTGGAAGTGATGGGAAAAGAAATGGGGTAGGGATAGTGTTAGATAGCAAATTGAAAGAAAGCGTGATGGAAGTACAGAGGATTAATGATAGATTGATAGTTGTGAAGGTTATGTTAGAGAATGTGATGTTGAATGTAGTCAGTGTGTATGCCCCACAAGTAGGATGTGATGAAATTGTGAAAGAGAAGTTTTGGGAGGATTTTGATGCAATTTTAATGGCTATCCCTGTACATGAGGAACTGATTGTTGGGGGTGATTTTAATGGACATGTGGGAAGAATGAGAGGTATCTATGAAAGAGTACATGGGGGTTGGGGTTTCGGAAGTCCGAACAGTGAAGGGGATTCACTGCTGCAATCAGCTACTGCATTTGACCTGGCAGTAGCCAATACGTGGTTCAGGAAAAGAGACGAACACCTGATTTCGTATAAAAGTGGTAATCATAAGACCCAAATAGACTACTTTCTAGTCCGGCGCAACCACCTAAAGTATGTCAAAGATTGCAAAGTACTGCCAGGTGAAGACCTAGTTTCTCAACACAGACTCCTTATTTTGACATCAGTGGTCAAAATACCGTCTCACAAGTACAAAGAGCGCCCTCCCCCTAAAATAAAATGGCATATGTTAGAGAAGAATGATTGTGCGATGAAGTTCAGAGAGCGAGTGGTGGATAGAATGATAGAGATGGGAGACATGAATGATCGAAGTATAAATGAAAGTTGGAATGAGATGGCTGGGTGTATCAGAAATGCAGCGAAAGATATTTTGGGAGAGACGAGTGGAAAGGGTACAATTGATAGGGATACATGGTGGTGGTCGACAGAAGTTCAGAATGTGTTGAAAGAAAAAAAGAGAGCATTCAAGGAATGGCAGTGTGTACAACCAGGGAACGCCAGTTTAAAAGCAGAAAGAAAGGTAGAGTATGAACTTTTAAAAAAGAAAGCTAAGAAAGCCGTGGCAATAGCAAAATCAAGAGCCCAGGACAAACTATATAACACACTGGATAGTCCTGCAGGCCAAAAAGAGTTGTACCGGCTTACTAGAATGAGAGAAAGAAAAGCGAGGGATGTTTGCCAGGTAAGATGTATAAAAGATGAAACTGGAATGGTTCTTTCGGATGAAGAAAAAATTAAAAAGAGGTGGAAGGAATATTTTGAAAGACTGATGAATGAAGAAAATAATTGGAGTGGGGTTTTAGAGAATAAACCAGTGAATGTAGGATTAGTGAGAATGGTCACTATGGATGAAGTCAGAATAGCAGTAAATGGAATGAAAAATGGTAAAGCCATTGGTCCAGATGGAATACCAATTGAAGTGTGGAAGTTATTGCGAGTGGATGGATGGATGTGGTTAGCTTTATTCTTTAATAAGTTGTTGCTGGAAGAAGCCATACCTGATGATTGGTGCAATAGCGCTTTGGTGCCAATCTTCAAAAACAAAGGTGATGTGCTGGAGTGCAACAATTATAGAGGAATAAAGCTAATGTCACATACTATGAAAGCTTGGGAGAAAGTTATTGAAAGGCGACTGAGAGAAGAGAGTGAAATTTCACAGAACCAATTCGGTTTTATGCCGGGTCGGGGTACAACGGATGCCATTTTTGCTATACGCCAACTGTGCGAAAAATATAGAGGTGCGCATAAAAACTTGCACATGGTATTCGTTGACCTCGAGAAGGCGTACGACCGGGTACCTCGTGAGGTTCTGTGGTGGGCCCTTAAGGAGAAAGGTGTGCCTGGGAAGTATGTGCAGTTGATCCGAGCGATGTACAGTCACTGCAGTACCCAAGTCCGGTCTGCAGTAGGCACTACTGGCAGCTTCAATGTGGTAGTCGGCTTACATCAGGGGTCGGCTCTTAGCCCTTACCTCTTCCTGCTGATAATGGACGCTCTGACGTCTGATATCCAGGAAGAGGCTCCCTGGTGTATGCTGTTTGCCGACGACATTGTGCTGGTTGCCGAGAGTGGCCTAGAGGTCCAGAGCAGATTGGAGGCGTGGTTGCACAGACTGGAGAGTGTTGGCCTGAAATTAAGCAGAACCAAAACGGAATACCTGTTCTGCGATTTCGCAGAACCAGTCCTGTGCCCTTAGCTCTCACCGGAACGCCCATACCAATCTGTTCCGAGTTTCGGTACCTCGGGTCTCTGGTCCAAGGCAACGGTGAGGTAGAGCGAGACGTAACGCATCGGATCAACTCAGGATGGATGAAATGGCGACAGGTCACTGGAACAACTTGTGACCCACGGATGCCCCTCAAGTTGAAGGGTAAAATCTACAAGTCCGTGATAAGACCTGTCATGTTGTATGGATCAGAATGTTGGGCTGTGAAAAAGACGGATGAAAAAAGATTGCACGTGGCGGAGATGAGAATGTTAAGATGGATGTGTGGTGTGACAAGAATGGACAAAGTGAGAAATGAGTATATTAGGGGAAGTTTGAAAGTGGCGCCAGTGACTGAAAAGTTGAAAGGGAATCGTTTGTCTTGGTATGGTCATGTGAAGAGGAGGGATGAAACGCATGTGACTAAAAGAGTTATGAGTTTACATGTAGATGGATGGAGAGGGAGAGGGAGGCCAAAGAAAAGATGGATGGACTGTGTGAGAAGTGATATGGAAGAAAAGGGAGTGAGTGATAGCGTGACGAGTGACAGGACAGAATGGAAGAAAAAGACGTGTTGCGCCGACCCCAAATAAAACGGGACAAGGGCAGGAAGATGATGATGATGAGCAAGGTGAAAAATATTGTTCTGTGATGAAGTACGTGATATTTAATCTTTTGCAGTTATATTCCTTTTTTTGTTTTTCAGTACTAATTTGATATTGTGTAAAAATAAAAAAGTGATCCATGAGTGTAATTTAATTCCATGGCCGTTAGTGAGAGCGAACTAACTATTTGAACGCAACTGTTGGGTCAGTCAGTGTCAACTTTGACAGTTGTCAATATTGACAGAATAGTGACGGCTCTAGCCAGTTTAGATTTGTATTGTGTATGTGGTGAAAACATTTCCGCATATTTTAATAGTTTCTGTGTTTTTAATAACAAATAACTAACTCACGTAACCATGTTATGAGTGCCACCACTTACCGGGCCATATAATCGTATTAGTAAAATAGTAATCATCATTTGACTGACCTATAAGAAGGTATGTTTTTTTTTGTTTTGTTTGTGATTCATTCTAACAATGGATTGTTAGCAATCAATCAGTTATTCTAACGACTTTCCCACACCTGTTCAATATGGATAAATATAATAGATTTGTTAAAACAACCTTGTCTTATGTTTGTAATTCGTGAGTCTGCAAAAAGTCTAACATAGTCGCAAATATTAGTTCTTGATGATGTCACTGAATAATTAGGTCACAAAACATATTTGAAAACCAGACCCTGTTGAATATACCTATTGGTCTATGTTATTGATTATAACATTGATATTTTTACTCACAGTTGCATGTTATGACTGTGTAAACATTTTTTTACACTCATCTTAGTCATTTCCTTTTAAATGTTAAAGAGTTTTCACAGTTTCAAATCTATTGTTGCATTTTTTTTGAATAAAGGTACCTATTTAAAGTATATTTTAGCAATATGCAATCAATTCATCAAGGCTATTTGAACTAAAAAGATAGACAATCACTCTGTACATGATTTCGTTAGCCAAATAAATTATTATTGATATTGGCCCAAGAGTCTCTCGAGTCTAAGGGCCTGTTTCACAATGTCCGAGTGGGCACTACTCACTGAATAAATTCAAAATTGGAACAGAATTTGTATGAAATTATCTGCCAAGTAAGATACTCTAAACTTAATCATAGGTGGTGAAATAGGCCCCAAAAATTATTATTTAGCCAAGTCTCTAAAGTAGAAGAGAGAAGAAGTCTAGAACCTGTGTATATAGCTGTGCTTAGGGATGAAGTTTGTATAGCTATGCTATGACCATCTTGGCTGAAATTATGGTGGTGAAAATGAAAGCAACTAAAGGCAAACCAGCTAATTAAAAAAAAAAGGATAAAATTTGTTTCTGCCTGTCTTTGTGAAATATAGGTCTGATATTATTTTGTGTAAGTATATATAAACCGGACTGGTCATTGTGGCGATGCTTGGGGGAGGCCTATGACTAGCAGTAGACATCTTTTGGCTGAGATGATGATATATGAACTAGCCTGCATCCACAAAAAGACCTTGACATATGCGGACTACCGCATAGCCTAAAATTCTAATTAGACAGTATTATTAACCTATCACATACCCATAAAACGAGACACAATAGTAAAACAATAACAGCGCGGTCTCATAGGACCGGTCAGGGATTCATGAACTAAACGGTCATAATCTTCCTCTTTGTGTTGTATTTTTACTGACGAACATAATGTTACTGTTGGATTAACATCTTACTGATAGTAACTCACTATTTGTTATTAATTCATGAATCCCCGACTGTTTTACTATTGTGTCTCGTTTCGCGGGTATGTGCTAGGTTAAACAGTCGTAGTTAATCAGATACCCGTGAAACGAGACACAATAGTAAAACAATAACAGCGCGGTCTCATAGGACCGGTTGGGGATTCAAACGATAATATGCCTCTTATCAAGGGCGTCGCCAGCTTATGACAAAGGGGGGGGCAATGGGGCAATATTATGGATGATAAAAAATATGAACGCCGAGAGCATGAAGCATTACACTTTGGAAGTCTTTGCCTCGATGACGATTTTTTTTCAAGTGGGAACTCATCAGAATGACTTCTCTCGCTTTTGGGTGGAGCGGGAGGGCGTGTCAGACTCTTACTGAGTAAGCCCCACCCCGTTCCTTCGTTGCCTTCGATCTGGGAGGACACGGGCTCACCTTTCGGAATTTCCGTGTACCCCAGAGGCTTCGGCCCTACCTGGCCTCTACAGTTTGCTGACATATCCTTGAGGCGCGCGTAGAACAGAACGTGCCTTTGACGACTGGGCTTGGTCCGGGTTATTACCGGACTGCCGGATAGTGAGCTACCCAGTGCTCGCTGTCCGCAAGCCCGCGCCTACGGTGGCCGGAAACTGGGATCGGGATCACGGCAGCGGCGGCGTGAGGGCCGTTCCCTCGCGCGCTCGTTGTCGGCAGCCTCCTTCGCTAGGAATACTGCTTCGCAGAAGGAGGCGACCGCCAGCCACCCCTTCTCGGTTAGGACCATGGCCTGTACCAGGGACCGGCGCGAGAAGTCGCCGATAGCCTCCACGGGGATACGGCGGTACTCCAGCCAAGCGGGGCATTCCTGTACCCTGTACTCGACCATGCCCTCCGGGCGGTCCACACAGTGACGACACCCGGGCGTCCTTTCCTCCTTGATCCGATGCAGGAACCTCCGCACTTACCGTGTCCGGTGAGGACCTGCGTCATACGGAACGAGAGGACACCGTGACTTCTTTCCAACCACTCCCCAAAGAGGGGACTTATCGCCGCAATGACGGCACTGGGTTGCGACAATCGCAGTCGCCATGCCACCCTGAGACCCCGCCGGAACTCTGTCCGCCATACCGCGACTTGTCGCGGCAGCAGAGTTTCGCCCCGGCGTTGCATCTCCACGCGCAAATCGTGCATACGTGTAAGGACTGTTGCCTCCAGATCCCACGGTGGCAGACCAGCAAGGAGGCTCGCTACTTCGCGGGAGATCGTGTGGTATCCCCACACTATACGGATGGCCATGACCCTCTGGCAAGCGTTCAGTTTGGCCAAAGGTCGGCGCCCAAACCGGCGCTCCGTAAAAGGCCATGGACCAGACGATCTCCGCGTAGAACCTCCGGCAGGGGGCGTCTGGACTCCCTAGGTTAGGCAGGAGCCGCTTCAGAGTAGCCCCAGTCGTTTCCAGTTTGGGAGCCAGACGTCGAAAATGCTCCTTGAAAGTCCACCGGCTATCGAAGACGAGTCCCAGGTACTTCATCGTCGACCCGACGACGCCGATGTGGAGTATAATTCCTGCATCTATATATATAAAAATGAAACCTGTTTTTCGTTGTCACGACATCACATGAAAACGGCTTGACCGATTTGGCTGATTTTTTTTTATAATGTTCCTTGAAGTTCAGTGATGGTTCTTACGCAGAGAAAAATTCTAAAAAAAAAAGTTAGGTAAAGTAGGGTAGGTAGGGTAGTGTAGGGTAGTGTAGGGTAGTGTAGGGTAGTGTAGGGTAGTGTAGGGTAGTGTAGGGTAGTGTAGGGTAGTGTAGGGTAGTGTAGGGTAGTGTAGGGTAGTGTAGGGTAGTGTAGGGTAGTGTAGGGTAGTGTAGGGTAGTGTAGGTTAGTGTAGGGTAGTGTAGGGTAGTGTAGGGTAGTGTAGGGTAGTGTAGGGTAGTGTAGGGTAGTGTAGGGTAGTGTAGGGTAGTGTAGGGTAGTGTAGGGTAGTGTAGGGTAGTGTAGGGTAGTGTAGGGTAGTGTAGGGTAGTGTAGGGTAGTGTAGGGTAGTGTAGGGTAGTGTAGGGTAGTGTAGGGTAGTGTAGGGTAGTGTAGGGTAGTGTAGGGTAGTGTAGGGTAGTGTAGGGTAGTGTAGGGTAGTGCAGGGTAGAGTAGGGTAGTGTAGGGTAGTGTAGGGTAGGTAGGGTAGTGTAGGGTAGGTAAGGAAGGTAGGGTAGGGTAGCGTAGGATATGTAGGGTACTCATTTGACGGGAGCGAAGCCGCGGGTAAAAGCTAGTTTATTAATAGTTAAGGAATTCAATTGCTCGCACTTTGGTCGCTTTGCGGCTAGCTACATTTGATCTCTAGGGGGGGGCAGCTGCCCCCCCCTGCCCCCCCTTGGCGACGCCCTTGCCTCTTATACTTATATAATGTTAGTCATTGATTTATATTATAACATAAAAGTTCTTATCAACATTAACAATATTGCATTTCTACATCATAATCTAGTTTAATTTGATATTTTCTTTGTTTGTACAATTGTCTTTTTCGTCTTAATCCAATAAGTGTTAATTACATCAATAAGAAATAATCAGATTATACTTAATCAAGCTTAAAATTACACAATTTTTTATGGACGTTAAGTTAAAGTCGAAGCCAGGTGTAAATTAGCCTATTTTCATCCCTGGGGTACAAGCTTTCTCCGTGCCAAATTTCATCGAAACCTCTGCAGTAGTTTAACGGTGAAAGTGTAACACGCAGACGAGAGTTACTTTCACATTTGCTTTAAATTTGTGCATTTTCAATATATTATCATGAATAAAATACACATGTTCTTCTGGGAATTGCCAGGGTGCATGATAGCAGGGAATTCCTAGTTTACACTGATAATGTAAACTGCCTACAAAAGTAACAATGAAGTCCCTAAACAAACATATTGCTGTGAGGAATGATTAATTAATCTTTATATTTTTGTTTAACAAGGAGAAACTGACTAAATAAATGTTAGTCAGTCAGACTAACATATCAACGCACAGCTGAAATTACTGGGACTAGGAAAGTGAAATTTTGCACAAGGCTTCATTTTATGACGAAAGTAAGCATTTATTCACGAATCTCCAACCGGTCCTATGAGAACGCGCTGTTATTGTTTTACTATTGTGTCTCGTTTTGCGGGTATGTGATAGGTTAAAAGAGAATATTCCAATGGGATGAATTACGCCCCAAGGGGTACAAATATGGATGGAGGGATGGAGATAATTATGTTCATGCAGGCGAAGCTGCTGGCAGAAGCTTGTGATTGAATATTTATTTTGTAAGCTGCAGAAAAACAACAGTTAAATAAAGACAGCCTAACATCACAATTGTGGCTAAACAATTAGCTGCTGTATTGCATGTCGTGGGTTTGATTCCCGCAAGGAACAAATATTTATATGGCTTAATTCATGAATCTCCGACCGGTCTCATAGGACCGCGCTGTTATTGCCTTACTATTGTGTCTCGTTTCGCGGGTATTGATAGGTTAAGGCAATGTTGCTATACAGGTAAAAACAACTAAATATAACGAAATTATGTGAGTAATGCTCCAAAAGGGGATTTGGTTAGTAACACCGGAGTTACTCTGTGTGTTTATTTTTGTACTGGTCATTATTATTAGTAATATTATTAACAGTAACTACATATATATATGTAGTTACTTTAAGGGCCTGTTTCACCACCTATGATTAAAGTTTCGAGTATCTTACTTGGCAGATAATTTCATACAAATTCTGTTCCATTTTTGAATTTATTCAGTGAGTAGTGCGTACTCGGACATTGTGAAACAGGCCCTAATATTAAATAATTACTTAGAACATTCTTGTTACATAAGATTTCTCAGTTTTGTAAATGTTTTGTATTTTTTTTTGCCAATAGGGAAACTAACAGCCTTATTCTGAGGCTTTTTTTTGAGGTAGGCAATCGTCAAATGATTTTTCCCTTTCTAGGGTGTAGCGGGAGGACCCGCCAGACTCTTACTGACTAAAACCCACCTGTGTTTATTCTGCTTTGCATTTTAAGACTAGGGCCATTGTTTCAAATGTAGAGTCTGGATTGATTTCATAGAATAATGTGTATTGCCCTTACTTTCCACCTTGGGGATCCCAGATGGTTTATTTAATTTCCATCACTACTGTTAAAAAGTGATAGATAATAACTCCATAATAAAAACAACTAGATAATAACACCCGCACGGGTCGATTTTTAAGGTTATGCAACGCTTGCCAATGTTGGTCTATGGATGAGTGACCATCTCAATATACCGACTTTCCTTTGTGCCTCGGAAAGAACGTTAAGCCGTAGGTCCCGGCTGTCATTTGTAGATTTTTGGCAGTCGTTATGGATAGTCAGAAGCCGGTAAATCTGGCTCCAGTCTTGCCATTAAGTACCGTGTTCCCCAGTTAATGGGTTGTGGAGGTCTGGTAGGCAGCCGCTCGCTCCTCGTAAAATACTGATACTCAGCTAAATCCGGCTTGACTGGAAGCCGACTCCACTATCGATGGGAAAAGGCTAGGTAGATGAAAAAGAGATAGTTACTCGTAACATGTTTTGAATAAACGATTACGTTTAGCAAAACATGTTATCTCTTTTTGGAAGATCCGATTGCGAAAATTTTTTCACTGATAAAAACTTAGATATCACTGTTTACCATTAGGCCGTATTATCTCAAAAAATACCTGGATCACTCACCGATGTTATGCTACGGGGACGATACTGCTGAAAAGCTAATATAGCAGGGAGGTTTTGAGACAGCCTTATCCGTATACGACTGACTATATTATAATTTTAACTGGTAACCGATATATAATTCATGAATCCCCGACCGGTCCTATAAGACCGCGCTGTATATTGTATTACTATTGTCTCGTTTTGCGGGTATGTGATAGGTAATGAAGTTCTTAGAAAATCGCACCGCCTCGAGTGTCGGTACTCGCAAGATGATTTCTTGCTACAGTTTTTTTAGCTACCTTAGGAGCGGGCTTGGGACGTCGAGCATAGGTTAGCTCGCCGCCCGAACGTCCGGGAAGGACTGCGCCCGGTTCTAGGACGACTTGTGGGTCTAATGTAGCTCTACAAGTCTAGCTGCCATATTAAAATATACGGAGACTGACGCGCCCAGATCGGCGTACGTGGCCCACGTGTGCGCTATGTAGTTCTATCTTTAACCTGTTTTCACGATAAATCATTTGTTACAGTGACGAAGCCGATAATGGCGGAAACTTTGGACCCGCTGTCGCCCAGCGTGAACGGCCCGGGGCGGACGGACTCGGGCATCATCAACAAGCTGCGGATGAGGATCGGGAGAGGGGGGCCGATTACCAGACCGGCGGGGGAAGGTAAGACTTATTTATCATCACCATTTCAGTTCCTGCTTGGGCGGAGCACCGCCGTGTTCTCATGGGGGCAATCGGCAGCAGCGACTTCTTGCGCCGGGCATTGGTGCAGGCTATGCTCCGGAACGAGGAAGAGTGGCAGGCGGTCGCCTTGCGCGCCCCAGCCGGGATCCCTTTATTTACCAGCCACCATAGGCGTAGGCTTGCAGACGGCGAGTAATGGGTAGCTCGCCGTCCGGACGTCTGGTAACTATCTGGACCAAGCCCAAGTCGCCGACTGAGCGTATTTTTCCAAGCGTGCCCCAAAGAGATGTCAGCAAACTGTAGGGGCCCAGCAGGGTCGAAGCCTACTAGAACCCTGTGTTACACGAAGAAAACCCCGGGGTCTTCAAACGAAGGCAAAAGAGGAACAAGAGTGGGGTTTTGTCAGTAGAAGCCACCTTAAAAAAACCCAAAACAAAATCACGCAGTTGGACACCATTTTTTGGCGAACGAAACCGTGTGGTTGATATCGACTATACCGCTACCACATTGCAACCACAATCTAACTACCAGCAACATCGCAAATTAGTCTATCTGCAAACACTGTTAACGTAACCATAACGCAACCGCTTCGACATTCGTAGTCCGTAACCGTCGTATGGCGAGTTTCCATCCTTACGTTGTCGAAACCTGCACGGTCCGGACAAAGCGGTTTGCCTCGTCGTTTATACCGCGTACATCGAAGGATTGGAACAATTTGCCTGCTGCGGTCTTTCCGTCCGATTAAATTTGGGTATCTTCAAGACTAGAGTGAATAGGCTCTTAATAAACTAGTGCGCCTCACCATCAATGATTGCATCACTGCTTACCATCAGGTGGGATTGCAGTCAAACACTAGTTTATAACAAATTTAAAAAAAAATTACCACATTTTGTCGCTGTGGTGTGGTTATGGTACGTATAAATAGTCAATAGACCCTTAATAGCACTATTAAATATTCTCTCATCCTACCTATGTGGGCAAGGATGTTGGTATGTTACATATTATGGCTATCGTTTGACCTCTCTCGCCTGATGGTAAGTGATGATATCGTCGTACGATGCAAACTTAAATGGCAGTGGACACGGCACAGTGCTCGCAGAACAAAAAGTCGATGAAACCGAAAAGTTCTGAAGTGGTGACCGCGTACAGGAAGACACAGCGTTGGAAGGCCTCTTACAAGGTGGACTGATTACCCCTTGCCAGGTCATCGATCCACCTTGCCTAAGGAATCCAATGGATGTGAGACACACAGGACCGGTCGTTGGTAGCAACTTGTGAGGAGCTTATGGCCAACTGTGGACGTCTTTCAGCTGTTCTGTTGATGATGATGACCCAAAAAACACAAGCTCGACAAAATCTAACGTCTGTTTTTTATACCCTGAGACGAAAATGACATTACAACATAAAAGAACTGGCATCATTCCTATAGTAAGTTTGATATTACCTGTGTCAATTAACGGCCGAAACCAATAATCTATCGATCTCCAGTTTTGGCATACTGCAGATTGTAAAACAAATGATACAATACAAAAATTATCATGTTTTCTGTTGTTTCATTTGTTTTTCTATCTCTAGTATGTGAAAGATTGGTTATATGGTTCGGCTGTTAGTCTCAGGGTATAGAAAACAGATGATAGCTATTCGTGTATTAGTAAACAAAGAAGTCCTTATACATTTCCGTCAAAACAGTAAGTATTCAATCAATCAATAATTCTATTACAATCCACTATTGTCTGGTTCTATCCAATCTGACCTTGACCCGTCACGAAACGTTTTATTCTTGCAAAATTGTGAAGTGCTTGACTGAATGACGTGTCCTTGAGCTGTAGAGAGTAGTTCAGCGAATTAGTCACTATTTGGAAGCATTGGGTATTATAACATGATGAAGGCATCATTTGTGCAGTGTGAGAGGGAGACAGATTGAATTTTGTATCTAAATGTCTGGTTTAGATGAGCAACCAAAATCTCTTAACCGACTGCGGACCCAGGTTGGCTGCTGTAAAAACAACATGGCCAAATGCGGCTTCCTCGACCCATCCGTAACGCAGTGCCAGTGTGGAGCAGCTACCCAGGACATGCGGCACTTGCTATGCTGTCCATCCTGCACAACCACCTGTACTTTGCAGGATCTAAAAGAGGCCAATGCCAAAGCCATACAGATTGCCAAATACTGGGCAGAAAAAGTTTGATGAGAGCATCGATACGAAAAGAACAAGAAGATGAGCAACAGTATCTTACATAGAGCAATATAAGCACTAGTTTATGTTATAAATATACAAAAAATAATCAAAATCTAGCTCTCTCTTAGCGTCAACAACAGCGAAATCTAAAATGCGCCATTTTGAAAAGCGAAATGCAGTATTAACGGTATCGGAAATCGCTAAAGCCATAATAAAAATTATCGTGTGTACTGAAGATATTGAGTAAAGAGCCGCTTTAGCAAGCGGAAGGTACTATAGACAGCATTGTCAATATTTATCGTAATAAAAAACGTATGAAACTGACGACAAATTATGATGATTGATGTCTGTTATAGTTAAAACTTCCGGTCAGCGAAATTTACGTGACCACGAATATTTTTAGTACAACTCGGTCACAGTAACTTGACGCTTGGGGTCGATGAAATAATGTTCAAAAACAATACCTATAACAACAACAGAGAACTAGCCAAATTATCGACGCGCGTTTCGATAACAAAGATACTGACCAGCTAAGGGAATGCGGGGAGAAACAGGGGGATGCTGACATTTCAGAGATCTGGATCTGGATCTGGTTTCGTACGACTACAAATTATAAACAAAAACTCTCCTTGGTTACAGCTCATCTGTGAAAACCGCATCAAAATCCGTTGCGTCGTTCAGAATGTTTTTTCAGGTGTTTTAGAAATACCTACTATACAGATGTCTGTAGTTGCTGCTTGCAGCGATTGTATGCTTTTTTGTTAAGGTTGGAGATCATCAAAATGACTGCTCCCGCTTTGGGCGGAGCGGGAGGGCGTGTCAGACTTCTACTGACTAATTCCAGAGGGTTTTGGGGTGGGGTCAGTAGAAGTCGTGCGCCCCTACAGTTTGCTTACATCTCTTTGAGGCGCGCGTGGAACAGTCCGCGCCGTTGACGACATGGGCTTGGTCCGGACTGTTACCGGACCTCCGGACGATGTCCGGACGGCTAACTACCCATTGCTCGCCGTCGGCAAGCGATTAATTTATGTTTTAAAACTTTATGTAACATAAAAGCTACACAGGCGGAATTAATAGGCGATTGTATGCTGTGTAGCCTTTAAACATCTCATGCATGTCTGGCCAACTCTTTGGAAAATACGGCTATGATAATATTCTTGGGCGGAGCACCGCCTTATCCTCGTGGCGGTGACCTCTCGCGCCGTGCCCTGTTTCAGGCCATGGTCCGGTCAATTTACACTAGATGACGCCAGTGTTTCCTAAAGTAACTACCCTACGAAGATATACCATCGTACATCGAAGGACTGGAATAATTTGCCTGCTGCGGTCTTCCCGTCCGATTATAATTTGGGTCTCTTCAAGGCTAGAGTGAAAGGCTCTTAATAAACTAGTGCGCCTCACCATCTACGATTGCATCACTGCTTACCATCAGGTGGGATCGCAGTCAAGCACTGGTATATGTGATATAAAAAAAAAATTGGACGATTTTCCCATCCAATGACCCCCACAAGAAAAGCCATGACAATATTGTTATGCTGAATCACAATTAGTAACTACCTTAGTTCCTCTCCGATAGTTTTCAAATGACTGTGACACCTCGCCATTGTTCTCCGAAGGTCATAACTCGATAACGGCGCAATCTGGTCAACTGGTCACCAACTATCAGTTGAAGTGAAACGGTGACCGAATGCACTAGTGCGATATGGGCGAAAAGTGCTCCAGAGGTGATAATTATATTGTGATTTTTTTTTTATAGTTTATTGACTTACTTACCTACAACTGTAGGTCGCGTGTTCAAACCCAGTCAGGCGCGTTGCTTTGTGTAATTTATTTCGTCATCAGTGCTCTCAAAACGGTGAACGAAAACATCGTGAGGAAACCGGCATGTCTTACATCCATAAATTTGAAGACATTTGACAACAGCGTGGGGGATTACGACTCTTTTTGTCTCCTAGAGAGGAGGCCTGCATCCATATTATTTACATTTTTAAATGAAAATCTCTCGCTCATGGATCGGGAGGGGATGTCATGTCAGTGACTTATTGACTTAATCCCACCCGTGTTCCTTCAATTGCCCTTTGCGTTTCAGGGTTGTGGTATCTTTGGAACCATCCGCAGCCTTGACAGACATCAGTATAGTGTAGGAGTTTAAGTGAGTCCAGCAAGGTACAGAAAAGTTGAAAGGAATAATTTTCGCGGTGGTATATTATGAGGGATGAAACGTGCGCGGCTAAAAGAGGTAAGACTACTGTTGCGGATGATTAGAGAGACAAAACAGGATGGATGGATTTTGAGAGGAAAGAAGGTGGAATCAGTGATAGCCTGACGATGAAAGGAGGACAATGGAGAAAGAAAACTATTCGTAACTTGGTAAGGTAGGAGAATGATGAGGAAATGTCGCTGTAAAATTTATAATTGAACAGTGAACTAAAAGAAAATGTTATCTGCAAGTACATCTAAGTTTTCTGTAAGAAATTGCCTGTGCAATAAACTTTATGTGTGTGTATGCCTGTTTAAACTTATTTTTATAAATGTTTATAATGTGATAAAGGTGTACAATAAAGCGTACTTACATAAAATAATAATCTATTCTACCTATACATAATATAAATACAAGTGAAGTGTCTGTTTGTAATATTAAAATACGATTTTTTTACTAAATGATATTCGATATCTACAACGAATCTAATTTAAGGATCCAGCGGAGATCGCTCGCTACTTCGAGTTGAGATGAAAATAAAATACGTTCGCGGTATATTGCTATCTTTGTTTGGCAAAAACAAATGCGAAATTGCATATGTGTGTGTACGTGTGAGTCGGACAATCTTCACAGCATAATATAGAACAGTTTTGAACTTGACAAAATAATTCCATCAAAAACACAGCTTGGAAAAAAACTCAAGTCTCGCAACACTACTCTTCTACCGTAAAAATATGTGAGATCCATGTTATTCCAAGTCAAAATATCTTGTTTGTTTTAAATAAATGAATTTAGCTTTGTAATCGCATGAAAACACAATGTATCTCAAAAGTAATTAAGTAAATCGTTTAGTGCGATTACCAAGTCAAATCTTAAAAATCTAACTTTGTAATCCTATACATTTATATGGGATTACTAAGTTATATATGCAGTTGGTGTATCTAGAAAACTAGGTCGAAATTGCAAAATATTTTAGTTTTCCCTTGGTTTGTACAGTAAACACTAATTGTAATCAAAATTTGAAACTTCTGTCTCTATTGCTGCTAAAAGTGCCTTAGACTTTTTATGTTCGTTCAGTCAGTGAGTGACAAAATTTAGAAAATTTAATGAAATTTGAAATATATAGTCTTTTTATAGAAAATAAATATATAGTCTTTTTATAGTCTTTTTATAGTGATGACATATGGCTCGGAAACGTGGTCGCTCACAATGGGCCTCATCAGAAGGCTTAAAGTCACCCAAAGAGCAATGGAAAGGGCTATGCTCGGAGTTTCCTTGCGCGATCACATCAGGAATGAAGAGATCCGCAAGAGAACTAAGGTTACCGACATAGCCCGAAGAATCGCTAAACTTAAGTGGCAGTGGGCAGGGCACATTGCTCGTAGAACAGATGGTCGATGGGGACGGAAGGTTCTAGAGTGGCGGCCACGTACCGGAAGACGCAGCGTCGGAAGGCCTCCCACAAGGTGGACCGACGACCTGGCGAGGGTCGCGGGAATCCGATGGATGCGAGATGCGCAGGACCGGTCGCTGTGGCGACGCTTGGGGGAGGCCTATGTCCAGCAGTGGACGTCTTTCGGCTGAGATGATGATGATGATGATGATGATGATGATGATGATGATGAGTCTTTTTATGAAGCCTGCTTGATCTAGTTTCGTCCACAACGGATTTATAAGAGGTTGAAAATGGCTCGAAATGTTTCGAGATAAGGATGGCACTTTTTTGCGCGACTTGGTGGATGTGACACTACCGTGCCCTCAGATTACCTATGCTCCATTGAAGTAATAGGGTCGTCACTTTTAATGTTATCCTAAAAATAAATTTAATGCAAAAAAAGACAGTGTTCTGTAGTGATCAATCTATCGAATTGAAATCATATTTTTATTTTACGTGGGCCTACATGGACACTTATGAAACGTCAGAATCTAGTGCGTAGTTCCAATTCGTCGTTTCCTATGGAGAAGAACCGGCAAGAAACTTCATGGTTACTCTTTTCAAAAAAATATTGGGTTTACAATATTTCCATACTAGCTGTGTCCGCGACTTCGTTGCGTGTATGAAAAAACTTATCAATAAGTTTTTAGTGTAGTATCTACACTTATACAGGAAAAGTTTTAACCACTGCGTAAATTTTTTTTGGTGGCTCAGTGTAAGTAATAAAACACAGATCGATCTTCAAAGTTAAGCAACGCTTGCCAAGGTTGGTCTTTGGATGGGTTACCATCTTAACATAACGAGTTTCCTCCGTGCCTCGGAAAGCATAGGCTGACTACCAGACCTCCACAACCCAATAACTGGGATAACAGGGTACTTCATGGCAAGACTGGAGTCAGATTTACTGGCTTCTGACTATCCGTAACGACTGTTAATGACAGCCGGGACCTACGGCTTAGCGTGCTTTCCGAGGCACGAAGGAAACTTGTTATGTTAAGATGGTCACCCATCCACAGACCAACCTATTGGCAAGGGTTGCTTAACCTTGAAGTCGACTTGTGATCTATTACTTACACTGAGCCACCAAAAAAAATTTACGCAGTGGTTAAAAACTTTTCTTGTATGTATATCAATAAATAAGTAAAATCCCTAAAAACTAATATCTATACGAATTACTAATCTTACCTAAGAGTACTAAAAATACCCTACACACTATCAAATATACTACCTATACTTGAAATTAAAATCTACACGGTCTGCGCCCTATAAAAGTAAACCTAAGTACCTAACTAATTTTAAAAAAATGGGTTCGGATATTTTCAATATACAGAATTTTTACTTCTACAAATGTATTATAAGTATATATTACAATATTATATTAACAGACAGATTATTAAGATTGTACCCAAAAGTATAATAAAAATATTTTTTATCAAAAAACTGTCGAAATACTAGTAATCAAAATCGTAGTCTACGGTGTTCCCACATTCACACCATAAGACAAAATGTAAATATAAGAAAAAAAATCAAACCTATCAACATGAGACCTATGAACAAGAATTTAAGGTGATTAAGATCTAAATAATATAAGAAACAAACGCTCGCAAACCGCTTGTACAATATGACCAATACGCTAGTGTGAAAGCCTGTAGGAGGGGAAACGATTTTCTTAGTGGCGTAACTACAAATTTTCAGTTTTCAGACTTTTCCCATATTTGCTATAAGACCTTTTTTACCCTATAAATTTTGATTACCTAGAGAGTATCAAACGTACGTTTTTTGCGATATAAACGGCTGTATCTTTTTTTTTCGATAACTTATATATTTGATATGTGCACAGCAAGGGATCGCGGGCCTATTCTCGAACTCGATAACTCCACGCGTTTCCGATATAAAGGGTCTTGACAAACAGACCGACGGACAACAAAGTGATCCTATAAAGGTTTCGTTTTTCCCCTTTGCGGTACGGAATCCTTAAAACGAAACGATAATTGTTGAAAAGTTTTATAGGAAATGAAATTCGATCAAATATGAACCTATGATAGATAAGTAGGTAACCCTGTAGGAGCGACACACACGCAAGGACCTTGTGTACCCTGGAATGATTACGAAGTAATATCACACAACCTGAAGTGTACTTAAAATTCATTGCCATTAAGTTCATATTTTAAATTGACAAGCAAAAATGGAAAAAATGTACCCAGCAAGACGGAGCATACAAAGAGGTAGCGTGTCCCTTTCTTACTCGTCTATGGACACTGTAGTAGAAAGAGACAACATACCCTTTTGTGGGTACGTTTTTGAGGTTGACGTAATCAATCCAGATAGTATAAACAATTCTTGGACACACTGACTGGAGATGTCATCACCCACACACTGACATTTGCTTGCTGCGATAGCAATAAAAACTATTGAAAATTTGGGAGTAATTTGGATGTATTCCGTAATACCAAAAATGATGAATGAAAAATTAATGATTTTCCAATTTCTTTTCAATTCTTTATAACTTGATAATAATATCTGTGTTCCTGCGGGGAGATATCTTGAAATATTTATGTTTATAATATAGAAAAAACTATATAAAAACATGACATTTTCGCTGTGAAAATGTGCAAAATTAAATTCGCTTAAATTTCGTTTGGGGTAAGTTTTTCAACAAAAAGACGACGTAGGAACCTAGATAATTATTGTCTGAATCCGAATAACATCATATTATGGTGTAAATATGCTTAAACTGCAAATGATTTTGGTATTACGTTTGTATGGAAAATCGACACTTCGCGCCAGCCAAAAATTGTTTCTCAGTAAGTGAATTTGCATGTTATTCTTTATAAGAAATAAAGCTATTCCTTCCTAATTAAACGTAAACCTAAAAAAAAAAAGTGTCTGTTTGTCTTTGTTGGGCTAATCTCTGATACAGCTGGACCAACTGATGGATCTTTCACTGGTGTAGCTGTTGTAAGACCGTTTTCACATTATCCGATCCGATATCGCTGTCGGACGCCGATACAATATCGGGGTAAGTAAAATGTATGAAATACCGTGCTCCGATATCCGATATCGGGTCGGACAATATGAAAGATAGGCACATATTTCATACATTTTACTTACCCCGATATCGGATCGGCGTCCGATACCGATATCGGATCGGATAATGCGAAAACGCTCTTATAAGGAGGACTTTGTCTAGTTTTTACAAAAAATAAAATAGTGTGCGCTCAAAAAACAAAACTTATTGAATTTGTGACTATTAAGATTTGTGTTATCTTTTGTGCTTCTTCTTCTTCTCGATTCGACGGTAAACTCGCTAAATTTTTTGGGCCCAGTAAGTGGCTACGTCAAAAACTGCATCAGTGGCGCTCATTTGATCCACCAAAGTGCAGGTGTAGGGGCAATTGGGGCTATCTTTTGTGCTGAATCTGATATTCATAAGTCTGACGCAAACTGCAGCTAGTTTTCAATACGAATGAATGTTTATAATAACATGCGTGTGGAATGTTATGCTATCGCGGTGTGGGGTTTAAAACAGAACTGGATACAGCGGGCCGGCTGGTGAAAATATCATACAATGAGTCAGAAGGTGTATTGAGTTACAGGTTTGATATCAGTTCACAGTAAAACCCAATTCTGCGTCACAAATGATTTATTATTTACTCAAGACTTTCTAACTCACTAAAGGGTGAATAGGTTACTTCTAGGCAAGCTTACTCCACTGTCGGCCACATCATCGTTTACCATCAGGTGAGATAGTGGTCAAACGCGAGTCTATACAATTAAAAAAGTAATTAATAATCTTCTATCAACATCTGCTTTTTTTTGTGGAGAAAATCATTAAAGAACTTCTCCAAATCTTGAAGTGAGAGGAAGTGACAGATTTTTATCCCAGCCGTGTTCCCTGAGTTGTCCTTTGCGTTCCATGTTTTTTTTTGAGGTGCGATATACATCCATTTCCTTCTTTTTCTTACTTTAAAGTAGAGCGAGATGGTGTGTCAGATTTTTACAGTCTGAAACCAGACTTATACCTAGTTCCTTTAGTTGCACTTTGCGAGACGCACAGGACCGGTCGCTGTGGCGACGCTTGGGGGAGGCCTATGTCCAGCAGTGGACATCTTTCGGCTGAGATGATGATGATGATCTCCGTGGTTTTAGCAGGCATCGGATCTGTTGAGCCCCTACGGTTTTGCTGATATCTCTTTAAGGAGCACGTAGAACACTACGTGTCGTCGACAACTAGGGCATTCGGTGGTCATAGGGGTTGAACTCGAATTGCGAGCTACTCACCCCATTGCTCATAGACTACTAGCCCGCACCTGCGGTGGTCAGTTACCGCCGAAATCATGTGGATTCAAGAATGACATCTGAGATAGCCGTTACTGAGACGTTAGCTAGGATACATCGATCTCGTCTAGTATATTTATAGTAGATGTTTTAAATTATATGTAACTTAATAGCATTAAAAAAATGACATGTCTCCTCTGCCTCTTTCCAGGATATGTGGAGTTCGGCGAGTTCAGGACGGAGAGGCCCGGCATCAAGAAGGTGGGCACGTTCGCCGGCGTGTTCTGTCCCGTCGTGCTGTCCATGTTCAGCGCGCTGGTCTTCATCCGGATGGGTAAGCAGTGAGCAGCCTCCAGGCTATGTGGAGTTCAGGACGGAGAGGCCCGGCATCAAGAAGGTGGGCACGTTCGCCGGCGTGTTCTGTCCCGTCGTGCTGTCCATGTTCAGCGCGCTGGTCTTCATCCGGATGGGTAAGCAGTGAGCAGCCTCCAGGCTATGTGGAGTTCAGGACGGAGCGGCCCGGCATCAAGAAGGTGGGCACGTTCGCCGGCGTGTTCTGTCCCGTCGTGCTGTCCATGTTCAGCGCGCTGGTCTTCATCCGGATGGGTAAGCAGTGAGCAGCCTCCAGGCTATGTGGAGTTCAGGACGGAGCGGCCCGGCATCAAGAAGGTGGGCACGTTCGCCGGCGTGTTCTGTCCCGTCGTGCTGTCCATGTTCAGCGCGCTGGTCTTCATCCGGATGGGTAAGCAGTGAGCAGCCTCCAGGCTATGTGGAGTTCAGGACGGAGCGGCATCAAGAAGGTGGGCACTTTCGTCTTCTGTCCCGTCGTGCTCTGTTCATGGTCTTCATTCGGATGGGTAAGCAGGGTTCATAGGTTAAACTTTACTAAATTGTGTAATTGACGAGAAGATCACCGAACTTGAGAATTGAGCGGGTTACGAATTTACGATGGAGTATTGTGGGATTATCTGAAATCTGAAGTTAGGGGGAGGACACGATAATACTCAAACTCGGTAACCTGCTCTATTTCCGGGAGAGCGACCAGCAGTTCCAGGGTGATGTAGCTTCATAGACACCTATAATAAATTAGAAAAAATAAAACGGCACGTATCTGTGCTCCAGAAATACTCAATCGCTCATAATACATTGTATTAATGTAAACATGGATAATAACAAATTCGTGATGTGTTCGAACTCTTATCTAGGTCATGACTTAATATGTATAAGTCAAGAGTGAATAGGTTGCTTCTAGGCAAGCGTGCTCCATCGTCGGCTACATCATCGCTTACCATCAGGTGAGATAGTGGTCAAAAGCGAGCCTATGCATACAAAAAAAGATCTACAGGTTATACGGTAAAGGGAGATATATTGGTGATATAGGTAATTTAGTGATATTTTTAAACACAACTCCATACGGTTCCCTATGCATGATGTGTTACTAGTATGAGGATATTTATCCTCCTCACACTTGTAACAACTCGCTAGCACTGTCTCATGAGTGTGGTTGCATGGAACTGTGTGGTTATTCTGTTTTGAAAACAATATCTCCACATTACTTATATCACCAATATTGACTGGCCTGTTGGTCTAGTGGTTAGTGACCCTGACTGCTATGCCGGAGGTCGTGGGTTCGATTCCCACCCAGGACAAATGTTTGTGTGATGAGCACGATCATTTGTTCTGTGTCTGGGTGTAATTTATCTATAATATGTATGTATTTAGAAGTATATAAGTATGTTTATCAGTTGTCTAGTACCCATAGTACAAGCTCTGCTTAGTTTGGGACTAGATGATGTTGTGTGAAAGTTGTGGAAAAAAAAAAATCACCAATATATCTCCCTTTGCTATATCTACAGGTTGTATGTTATATCACGAACTACTATATTTTTGAGGTGAGGAATCATCTAATGGCTTTTCTCACTCTAGGGTGGAACCAGAGAGCATGTCAGACTTGTACTGATTATTTCCAGTTTTTTATACTGAATCGTTTGAAAGAGTGACCGTGACTCTAGAATGTAAATGGCAATTGACGGTGACTGGTTGGTTTAAATCGGTAAAAGTCTGACATTCCTTTTTGCTCCACCCAGAACGGGAGAAGATAACATGAATAGTGTTCAAACGCGAACCTGTCAATAAAAATAAAAGATATTCGATGATCTGCCACTCTCTCAAAAAATTTGTTTATCTGTTTTGAACAGATTAATGTTTGAATCCCCAACCGGTCCTATGAGACCGCGCTGTTTTTGTTTTACTGTTGTGTCTCGTTTTGTGGGTATGTGATAAGTTAATCGGTCATAATAGATACATTGTATCAATGTAAACATGTACATAACAACAAATTGGTGATGTGTTGGAAACTTGGAACTCATCCTTATCTAGTTCATGACTCAATATGGACATATGTGCAAGGTCGCTCGGCTCAGATGATTATGTGTTATTAGTGCAAATAGATAACTTCTATTCAATCATTATTGCTCTTATGTGCACTGACATAAAACGCTGATTTTTTAAAAAATATTTTATTTTATTTATTTATATATTTTGACATGCCAACGACTGAAGAGCTCGTGGCTAGATAATAACAGCCGCACGGGTCGGTCTTCAAGGTTAAGCAACGCTTGCCAAGGTTGGTCTGTGGATGGGTGATCATCTTAACGTAACGAGTTTCCTCCGTGCCTCGGAAAGCACGTTAGGCCGTAGGTCCCGGCTGTCATTTGTAGATCTTTGATAGTCGTTACGGATAGTCAGAAGCCAGTAAATCTGACTCCAGTCTTGCCATGAAGTACCGTGTTACCCCAGTTAATGGGTTGTGGAGGTCTGGTAGGCAGCCGCTCCTCGTAAAATACTGGTATTCAGCTAAATCCGGTTTAACTGGAAGCCAACCCCAATATAGTTGGGAAAAGGCTAGGCAGATGATGATATATTTTGACACATCAACGACTTATTCACTGTATTACATAGTAAAAAGAAAAATTTCAGATAAGAAAAAAGTTGTGGTGAAATTGACGCTTATAGGCGTGCACAGTAAATATTATAAAAAGTTTTGACCAAATAAATAATAAAATCAAATTACATTCAAAACAGCGAAAAATTAAATTGAGGATAACTTTATTAATAAAGTTAAATTATTAATTAACTTGTTCAAAGGTACATTAGGTATTATTCTTGTATCGTGCATGTAAACTCACGTTAACATTTTAATTTACTTAATGTGTTTTGTTTTTCAAAATAATGGTTTTTGACTTTCTTAATTCAAATCTTATTATTCCCTAGGGATCCATACTACAGTATCTCCCTTGGGACATACTGACTTGCTTTAAGTGATGGCTGTATGACATGTAAAAGTGCATAAATCGAGCAGATGATGAAAAAATCTCTTATCCATACCTACGTTCTAAATAGCTTAAAACATAGTAAAGACTACATGGCAAATTAAACTCTATCTGTAGGTATTAAAATTACTTTTCCTATAACACATAGTCTTCAGTTTTATGTTTCTTAGTAGGGAACGCGGGTCTTTAAACTCTATCTTAAGGCATTAAAGTTACTTTTCCTATAACACATAGTCTTCTGTTCCAGGTTACCTAGTCGGGAACGCAGGTCTACTGGTGACCCTCGGTCAGTTCGGGCTGGCGTACCTGATCGTGATCTTCACCGTCACTTCCATCTGTGCTATATCTACGAACGGCGCTGTTGAAGGCGGAGGAGTTTACTGTATCCTTTGTGGAAAATGGTTTTCTATCTGGAGTGGGAGAGTCAAGAAAGTGGAATGAGGTTCAAGGGTACTAACGTTTAGGGACGTTCTGAAAGGAGGGTCTGATTGGGGGACTACTGTCTACAGTAGTCCCCAATCAGAGTCTCTAGACTGTGGGGACGCCCAAGCCCAGAGATGGATTATCTGGTCGGCTATAGGTACGCTATCGACACATATACACACAAAACAATGAGCCGTACCGACATAGCCCGTAAATGCCATACTTAATTATTTATTTATTTAAACTTCATGTACAGTGGTGGTACATAGGCGGATTTAATGCATCAAGGCATCCTCCACCAGTCAACCCTAGGGTTAAAAAGACAACACTGCAGACCTACCACGTCTGCACGATAAATAAATAACAGATATTTATAATAGATGTTTTATCAATAAACTATTTTATAATTATAAAATACTTGTATATGCTAATATTATAAACTAATAAATACTATGATGAATAACTTAAGTGGCAGAACGAATGGTCGATGGAGCTAAAAGGTTTTAAGATGGCGACCGCGTACCGGAAGACAGCTTTGAAAAGCCTTTCGCAAGGTAAACGAAAAATCAAGGACTCAAATGATATAAGAAAGAAATAGTGCAATTTTAAAAATAAGTATAAAAACATCACTGCTTACCATAAGGTGGGATTGCATTATTGCAGATTGATTGGTTTATAATAATAATAATAATATATAATAATAATAATATTCCACAACTTTCACACAACATCATCTAGTCCCAAACTAAGCAGAGCTTGTATTATGGGTACTAGACAACTGAAAAACATACTTATATACGTCTAAATACATACATATTATAGATAAATTACACCCAGATACAGAACAAATGATCGTGCTCATCACACAAACATTTGTCCTGGGTGGGAATCGAACCCACGACCTCCGGCATAGCAGTCAGGGTCACTAACCACTAGACCAACAGGCCAGTCTAAATGGAATATATAATATTTTTTTTTTGCATAATTTCTTTTTGAATCCTTAACTCGCATCTCAGTTATGATAAGCAGGACCCTAGGTCCGGAGTTCGGTGGTGCTGTGGGCACTCTGTTCTTCTTCGCCAACGTGGTGTCCAGCGCGCTCTGCATATCAGCCTGTACTGAGGCCCTGGTAGAGAACTTTGGACAAAATGGTGAGTTTTATTTAATTTAGTTACTCTACTCCCAAAAAAACTTTATCAACGTTTTGGATTCTATTCACCCCTTTACTATTCATGGCTCACCGTTTGTAGATATTGTTCTTTCTTAAGTGTGCCCAACCCAACTCAAGATGTAAGTCTATGTCAAGTGCGAGTTACCAGTGATGACATAATGGCTTCGTAGCGTGGTTCGCTCACAATGGGCCTCATCACAATGCTTAAAGTAACCCAAAGCGATCGAATCAGGAATGGAGATATCCACAGGGGAACCTAGGTTACTGACATAGTCCCAAGGTGATTCTTCATCACCAAAATTAAGTGGCAGTGGGCAGAGCACATTGCTCGCAGAACATATGCCCGTTGGGACCGAAACGTACTGAAATGGCAACCACGCCAACCACTTAGGCCCGGTTTCCATTGACGCGGAGTGGGGCGGAGAGGAGGTTACGGTGCACGAATTGACCAATCACTATGCTCGAAATTACCGCTCCGCTTCAATGGAAACAGAACGAGCAGGGTGGAGCAGAGCTGAGCGGATATTCATAGTAAAAATATAGCGAGGCGATGTGGTGCGGAGGACAACGAGCATTGGGGTGCAGAGCGGAGGACAGCGGGGCGCTGCTGTGCGGAGGACAGCGGGGTAGTGCTGTGCGGTATCTTTTTGAGAGATTTATCGGAGTGGAGCGGAGCGGAGTATACCAAAAGTATACTCCGCTCCACTCCACTCCGCTCCATTCCATTCCACTCCACTTCGCTCCGTTTCAGTAGAAACACTGACCACTTTTCACTGCTCTTCACCGCTCCTCTCCGCCCAGCTCCGCGTCAGTGATAACGAGACCTTAGTCGAAGATGCAGCATTGGAAGGCCTCCTATGACCTGGTGAGGGTTGCGGGAATCCAGTGAATTGTGGCGACACTTGGAAAGGCCTATGTCCAACAGTATACGTCTTTCAACTGAAATAACGATGCTGAAATTTTCCATCTTACTGAGAGTGACTAGTGTACTTCAGTTCCTTGAAAAGTATTGTAGTAACATGCTCATCTACCTTCTTCCAGGCTACCTAGTAGGTACAAACCCAGGCATCCCGGACGGCTGGTGGTACCGCTTCCTGTACCGCTCGATGCTGAACGCTATCGGGCTGGGCGTCTCCCTGGCTGGAGCCTCGCTCTTCGCCCGCACCAGCCTGGCTATCTGGGTCAGCATGGTCGTCTGTCTGGGCAGTGCTTTCCTCAGCTTCTTTGTGACATCTCCTGGACAGGTAAGTGATCATTTTAAAGTTTTCTTTATAGGAAATCCTCATTAATACTCATCGGCTTAGAAAACTGAGGGTTATGTCAAACGTCTACCGTCTACCATCGGACAAACCGTCATACGGCGAGTATCCATCCTTACGTGGTCGCAACCTGCACGGTCCGGACTAAACACGTTGCCTCGTCTCGTCGTTCATACCGCGTACATCGAAGGACTGGAACAATTTGCCTGCTGTGGTCTTCCCGTTAGATTATAATTTGGGTATCTTCAAGACTAGAGTGAATAGGCTCTTAATAAACTAGATCGCTGCACCATCAACGACTCCATCACTGCTTGCCATCAGGTGGGATTGCAGTCAAGCACTAGTTTATGTTATATAAAAAAAAAGTCTGTCGGCAAAATCACTCTGCTACCAAGAGGGCCCATAGTAATTCATAATGGTTTTAACGTCGCGACCCTGGTCTGATGGTCTGCCACAGTATTCCATAGTAGCTCATGATGGTCGGCCACAGTAGCTGATACTGCCATTGATGACATGCTGTTCGCTTCTTATTGCAGGGTACTTACATGACTGGCAAAAGTGAAGTTTTAGGTGGTGGGAAAGGAGGAGGTGAACTAAGTCGAACGTACCGCAAAACTTCATTGACAAAAGAAAAGCCTCTGACCATAAGGGTGTTTTTTTTTACCACACTTTGATTGGTAGAGATTCAAAACAACATATTATGAAAATGTACAGTGATTCTCGGGTTTAGAATAGAATAGAATAAACTTTATTGTACACCCAATCACAGTCTCATACAACGCCAGGTTCTTTGATGTTAAATTCTTCTGTAATATTTTAAAACGCGATTTTTTTTACTATGGATAAGCTGGCGTTTGGTCACTATCTCACTTGATGGTAGATAAATGCAGACAAAGTTGCTAGCTGAAGCTAGTTTACCATATTTTTTTCTCATTTCCAGATCCTGAAACCAGACACGAACCACATAGTGGACGCCAACACGACATCGTTCCCCTACACGGGTCTGAACTCCACCACACTGTATGAGAACCTGTATCCTCAGTACGGCCGCGATTACACGACGGCTGATGGCCAGATGGTGGACTTTGCGTCCGTCTTCGGCGTCCTGTTCACCGGGGTCACGGGGGTCATGGCTGGGGCTAATATGAGTGGTAAGTGCGATGACCAGAGCTGACCACCATCATCATCATCTCAGCCGAAAGACGTCCACTGCTGGACATAGGCCTCCCCCAGGCGTCACCACAGCGACCGGTCCTGTGCGAGAGCTGACCATGCTGTACGAGAACCTGTATCCTCAGTACGGCCGCGACTACACCACGGCTGATGGCCAGATGGTGGACTTTGCGTCCGTCTTCGGCGTCCTGTTCACCGGGGTCACGGGGGTCATGGCTGGGGCTAATATGAGTGGTAAGTTTGATGACCAGAGCTGACCACCATCATCATCATCATCATCCCAGCCGAAAGACGTCCACTGCTGGACATAGGCCTCCCCCAAGCGTTGCCACAGCGACCGGTCCTGTGCGAGAGCTGACCATGCTGTATGATAGCCTGTACCCTCAGTACGGCCGCGATTACACCACGGCTGATGGCCAGATGGTGGACTTCGCGTCCGTCTTCGGCGTCCTGTTCACCGGCGTCACGGGGGTCATGGCTGGGGCTAATATGAGTGGTAAGTGTTACTGGGCAGAGCTGACCACCATCATCGTCATCTCTGCCGAAAGACGTCCACTGCTGGACATAGGCCTCCCCCAAGCGTTGCCACAGCGACCGGTCCTGTGCGAGAGCTGACCATGCTGTATGATAGCCTGTACCCTCAGTACGGCCGCGATTACACCACGGCTGATGGCCAGATGGTGGACTTTGCATCCGTCTTCGGCGTCCTGTTCACCGGGGTCACGGGGGTCATGGCTGGGGCTAATATGAGTGGTAAGTACTGTGTACATCGAAGGACTGGAACAATTTACTACTCTGAAAACCAGCGCTATGGTCTCATTTGTCTGATTTTTACATTTTACATTACATTGCGCATTTTTTTATTATGTAGGTATCTAATATTTTAGTAATGTAAATGTGTTCCATTTCCATTACTTATGATATTTATTTTTCTACCATGTCCAAGTTTGAAATAAGCAAAAGATGGACAGAATTTATCCGTAAGACTATCAAGCGTCATTGTATGTGTTCCACCCGCAACGGGACGACTGATCGTTTTTTATTTTATACACTTTTTTACTTTGAATGAGAGGTCACAGTAATAAAGCGTATACAAACCGAACCCTAAAAAATTAAAAAAATCTAAATTCAAAATGATTTTATTTTACATAGGCCTACCCAAACAAGCGTGTCTTCGACATAGTCTCTAACCTTGTAATATGCTTTTTTGGTTAGGACACGCTTAATATTGATATAAAAATAAATTAATTGTGTTATTTTCTTTATCACCCAGGTGAACTAAAGAACCCGTCTCGCAGCATCCCCTTCGGGACCCTGGCAGCGCTGCTCTTCACGTTCATCTCGTACATGGCGCTGAGCGTGCTGACGGCGGCCTCGTGCTCCCGCGAGCTGCTCGTCAACAACTACGTGTACCTACTGCCCATCAACGTGTGGCCGCCCTTCATAGCCGTCGGTGAGCTACGACGCTTTAGTGGCCCGTGATGGTCAGCCATAGTCACCCATGATGGTCGTTCATAGTGGCCCATGATGGTCTTCCATAGTGGCCCATGATGGTCCACTATAGTGGCCCATGATGGTCTTCCATAGTGGCCCATATTGGTCTTCATTAGTGGCCCATAATGGCCTCTTATAGTGACTTATGGTGGCCCACGATAGACTTTCATAGTGGCCCATGATCGTCTTCCATAGTGGCCCATGTTGGTCTTCCTTAGTGGTCCACGATGGTATTCCATAGTGTCCCATGATGGTATCTTATGGTGACTTATGGTGAACCACGATAGACTTCCACGCCCATAATGGGCTTCCATGGTGGTCAATGATGGTCTTCCATAGTGGCCAATGATGGTTTTCCATAGTGGCCCATGATGGTCTTCCATAGTGACCCATGATTAACCCAAATAGCCTTCACTTTTTATATTTGTCATTTGAATAAATAATAAAAACTTATTTTGTTTTGATTACAGGCATGCTAATGGCTACATTCTCTGCTGGGTTATCAAACTTAATTGGTGCCTCAAGAGTACTGGAAGCTTTAGCGAAGGATAATATTTATGGTAAGTAACTTTTAATAAATAAATTAAAGCTAAACAAAATTCCTTGGTATAGTCCTGAGTTGAACTTTACGAATACTGACTATGCGTACACTGACTGGACAGCACCACTCAAATCTGTGATGTTCTTTCCTCAAAAGATCAGCTCAGACACTAATCGGTCTGGTTCTCACGTGATTTGACCATTGCAAAGCTGTATGAACTTTAAAGCGCAGGCCATACCGCCAGCTGGTGGGCGAAGCGAACGAAGGAAACTAAACAAACTACGCGAAATATTGGCGAGCTAAACTATGTTGGGTTCACGCCGAAAACTACGGACAGACAAGCGACGGGCGGAGCGGGCGGAGCAGGGGGCGCACGGCTATTCGAAAGACGAACGTCGACTAGTCTACTCGAAACGGGGAGGACGGGCTAACGAACCGGGCGAGCGCGCCAACGAGGTGAACGAGTAGATTCGCTGGAATCGTCAGATATTTCGTTAGCTTAGCTCGTCAGGTTAGTCGGTAGCTCGCATTGTGAACCGAAGTATGTAAAAAGGTGAAACGATGTTCGCCCGCCAGGCCCGCCCGCCCGCCAGCTGGCGGTGTGGCCTGCGCTTAAAAGAGGCTGTGACTCCTGAGTTTATTTCGGTGTATCTTCTCAGGATAGACAGTTAGGAAACACCGGCCTACGCGACCATTAAATAGTTTTAAAAGATTCAAATTCAAAGTTATTTAATTTTACATAGGCCTACATGGGCACTTATGAAACCTCAAAAACTAGTGCACGGTTCCAAATTGGTCGTTTCCTATGAAGAAGAACTGGCCAGAAATTCCATGGTTATTCTTTTCAAAAGACTATTGGGTTTACAATATTTCCATATTACAATACAGACATTTGAGAGATTGAGACACGAGATTGAGAATCGAGTGAGTCATCATCTGCCTAGCCTTTTCCCAACTATATTGGGGTCGGCTTCCAGTCAACCCGGATTTAGCTGAATACCAGTATTTTACGAGGAGCGGCTGCCTACCAGACCTCCACAACCCATTAACTGGGGTAACACGGTACTTCATGGCAAGACTGGAGTCAAATTTACTGGCTACTATCCGTAACGACTGCCAAAGATCTACAAATGACAGCCGGGACCTACGGCTTTACGTGCTTTCCGAGGCACAGAGGAAACTCGTTATGTTAAGATGGTCACCCATCCACAGACCAACCTTGGCAAGCGTTGCTTAACCTTGAAGATCGACCTGTGCGGCTGTTATTATCTAGCCACGAGCTCCTTCTGAGTATCGAGTGAGTGCGCTACATCTAAAACGTTCCACCTTCTCCGCCAGGTTTCCTCCTCAGCCCGATGGTCTCCCGCTCGGGCAACCCCGTGGTGGCCGTCCTCACGTCCTGGCTGCTGGTACAAGTGGGCATCATGGCAGACTCGCTCAACGCCATCGCGCAAGTCAACTCTGTACTCTTCATGACCAGTTACTTCGCCATTAATCTAGCTTGCTTAGGACTGGATCTGGCTTCGGCACCTAATTTTAGGTAAGTACTTTTTATTATTATTTTCGTTGGAGGACGGATGGAGAAGGAGGTCAAAGAAAAGATGGATCGTGTGTGAGAAGTGATATGAAAGAACTGGGAGTTCTCCAATCCTCCTCCCCGATCGAATTTCGATGACGGTGGCCAATCTCAACAGAGGTCAGCCAAGTACGCAGGAGATGTTATAGTGCACAAGTGTGTGCGCAAACACAGGTTCACTCTCTGTTTTTTTTACGTGCTTTCCAAGGCACGGGGCTATCACACCACCAACTTCCAAACTCCGGACAGCTACGGAGTAATTCCTAATGGAAAAACCCAATAGCACTTTTTGCCCGACCTGGGAAGCGAATCCAGGACCCTACGGTCAGCAGTCGCCCTTGCGACCACTAGATCAACGAGGCAGTCAGGCTCTTGATCAACAGGGAGTTGTGGTAGCGTGACGGGTGACAGGATAGAATGGAAGAAAAAAACGTGTTGCGTCAAGTTATTACTTGGGGTCGGAAAGGAAAAACAGGGCAGGAAAAAGAGTTTTCATCCCATCTATTCGAAAAGGACGACTTGTGCGACCAAAGGTAGTGTTTTCTGTATCAAACTTTTAACGGGAAATAAAAGTATTTTTATTTCCCGTTAAATGTTTTATTCCCCGTTAAGTATTTTTATTCCCCGTTATCTGAAATAAGTGCGCAGCAATGAATTTGGAACATCTTAGGGTTTAGCGCCAAAGAAATTGAACGCATATATTGTTTGAATGATAAATACAACAAAAATGACTAAATTTTATAAATATGTCTAAAACCAAACAAAAATAGATTAAAATGACTAAAAATGACTAAGTATTACAAAAATGACTAAAAATAGACTAAAATAGATTAAAATGATTAAAAATGACGAAGAATTACAAAAATGACTAAAAGTAGATTAAAATGACCATAAATGTCAAAAAATGACTAAAATGACTAAATGACTAAACATAGATTAAAATGACCAAAACTGTCTAAAAATGACTAAAAATGACTAAAAATGACTAAAAATGACTAAAATTACAAAAAATGACTAAGAATTACAAAAATGACTAAAAATAGATTAAAGTGACCAAAAATTACAAAAAATAACTAAAAATTACTAAATAAATGACAAATATTGACAAATGATAAAATGATGAGGCGCCTTTTATTTCCTCATAGAGGGTGATGAAAAGTAGAGTGTATGACTCGGGCGCAAATATATTTTTGGCTCGGGCGACGTACTTTGAATCCCTCGCTACATTCAGGATTCTACTAAAGAACCCCTCGCTACGCTCGGGATTCTACACAAGAATCCTTCACTTCGCTCTCGATTCAAAAAACGCCCTCGCCGTAAAAATATTACTTTGCTCCCTTATGATACAATCTACTATTTATTATATCCTTTATTCATCTAGTATCCACATTCTTTACATTTTTAAATATTTTTACAAAAACTTACAAAATAGAAACATTTAAAAATATAAAAAATAGTAGCCCACCGGTATCGGGAACAGGGTCCAAGCTACCGGTGGTCAGGGCTTCAGGGAAAGGAACCTCCTGACAATGCGAGCCGTGTCCAGGAGTACCGCTTTCTGAATCAAGCCCTTGATCCAGTCGCCTAACGAGAGCCTCCTAAGATGTTGGTCGAGGCTCTTGGCTATTAAGCCATTAACGGATACGACTATCGGTACAATGATCGCCGAGTCCACTTCCCACATGTCGACAACCTCGCGAGCCAAGTCAATATACTTGATTTCTTTATCTTTTTCGGCTTTCACGAGGTTCTCGTCATGCGGGACGGTTATATCAACAATCATTGCACGCCTCTCGATTCGGTCCACCACCACTATATCAGGCTTGTTGGCCACAACCGTCCTGTCAGTGATGATGGACCGATCCCAGTACAATATGACATGGCCATTATCGAGAACTGGGTCGGGCACGTACCTGTAATATGGCACTTCCGATTCTACAAGAGAGTATTTTAGAGCAAGTTGCTGATGGATAATCCTGGCTACAAGGTTGTGCCTATGCAAGTATTCCCCGTTAGCAAGACGAGAACAACCAGAGATAATGTGGCGGATTGATTCACCCGGACAGTGACATGCCCGACAGATGTCAACCGTACCGTCCTTCACAATAAATCTCCGGTAGTTATTCGTCAGTACAACTTCGTCCATAATTGCACAGACAAAACCTTCGGTTTCCCCAAAGAGGTCACCGGCACGCAGCCAGGCTACGGACGCTAATTGGTCTACATCGGGCCCATGGAGGGCCCGGTAGAAGCGTCCGTGAAGTTCCTTACTCTGCCATACTTCCTTGCGATCGTTAGTGTCAAGCACTACAGGTTTGCGCCAGTTCTCTTTTGCCAAGGAGAGCGGAGTGAGTCTTTGGTCCACTGCCACAACATCTCGATGCATACCCACGTCGGCGGCTAGGAAATATTCCCTGAGACTGCATACCTCACGATTGTGCAGGGTCTTCGCATTCTATTTATTTATTATTATGTCTGTCTGATTATTATTCGAGCGTATTTACCTCTCTGAACCCGTGATTTTTTATTGATTAAATTAAAATAAACTGCTTAAGGTGGAAGTTTCAGGGTAGCCCGCTAAATTCAAATTTTCTTACGTTTTTTGCAATTTGCAAGCCAATGGTAGTTTAAATGAAGTTAAAAATACATTCGAAACGAAAATTTGAATTTAGCGGGCTACCCTGAAACTTACCTGAACATTTTATAAGGTGAAACCTTAAAAAACTGTTGTACGATTATTGTAATATATGAAGTCGACCGCGGCGAAA
Organism: Mythimna separata; assembly: GCA_030763345.1. Taxonomy (NCBI): domain Eukaryota; kingdom Metazoa; phylum Arthropoda; class Insecta; order Lepidoptera; family Noctuidae; genus Mythimna; species Mythimna separata. The sequence goes on from CM061192.1 coordinate 14,649,218, forward strand.
GCGGTGTGACGATTTGATCATGTACGCGGGGCAAACTTGACCAGGGATTGCCCAAGATAAAGGGGTTTGGATGGAGAAAGGGGAGGCTTTTGCCCAGTGACAAGTTACATTTCTCTGTCAAAGTGTCTATCTAAGATCTGAAGAAATCAATCAATGAATCCCCTGGCTACTTCTCTATTTCACGCTCGTCCTCAGCTATTGCGGGCTAGTCCCTCAGGTAGTTGTCCAGCTCATCTGTCCATTTTCGCCTTGGTCTGCCACGATGTTGTCTTGCGTTTATTTATTTATTTAAACTTAAGGTCCCACTTTGCGCGGGCTTGAACTCACTGGCGGGCGGGGCCATAAAGCACGCTGTCTCACTTGACATCGTGCCCGAAAAAGATAGTATCAGTGATGAGCGGTTAGACGCTAGTCCTCACGCACGACGCGACGTCTGCTTTGCACATAGCGCTCCGAACCATTCCGAATAAAAACGAAATTACACGATGCACACATGTCATACCGTTTCGGTTGTTGCGGTGTGTGCCGCTCGAATTCGAAAAACAAAAGATTAAAAACTAATACCTAAGAGCGTTTTCACATTATCCAATCCGATATCGGTGTCGGACGCCGATCCGATATCGGGGTAAGTAAAATGTATGAAATATGTAGGTACCTGTCTTTCATATTGTCCGGCCCGATATCGGATATCGGAGCACGGCATTTCATACATTTTACTTTCCCCGATATCGGATCGGCGTCCGATACCGATATCGGATCGGATAGTGTGAAAACGCTCTTACGTACCTTTGTTCGTTTCTCGGCAATGAAAAAAAAGACAAATTTTCATTTGTTTTCTTATTTTGAGACCCTTCTACTGCACAATAATGATCAGACACAACGCCCGTCTGGTCGCGCGCCGCGTCGTGTACCTCACCTCACAGAGCGCTGTGGCGCCGCACTGAGTTCACCTTCCTATTGTCCGCGGACGCGGGCCACATGACCGGCGTGCTGTGCAGCAGCAGTTGCCCGGATCAGACACAACACCCACCTCGCTCAATTGGGCAGTTGCCTGACCAGACATTACAACTAAAGACTAAACAAAAAAAACTTGGGCTGTTGCCCGGACCAGACACAACATCCATCTCGCTCAATTGGGCAGTTGCCCGAACCAGACACAACACCCGTTTTGCTCAATTGGGCAGTTGCTCGGACCAGACACAAAACCCGTCTCGTTCAATTGGGCAGTTGCCCGACCAGACATAACATAGCCGGTCGGAGTGGAGGGTGTTAGGTTTTTTCGTTACGGAATTTCTGGATTCGGTCCCCACGCTCAAGGCCCGCGATAGAAGCTATGCAATAGCTTAAAAAAAATACAGTCGAATTGATAACCTCCTTCTTTTTTTGAAATCGGTTAATAAAGCGTAGATATTATAGGTAGTCAACATACACGTCATACGAACGATATAGGCCGCAGTAGACTGAACCAAACTCAGACAGCCGCGCGCGGCGCTGTGACACGTCGTCCCCCCGCACCGCAACCGGGGGTAACTTTATACAGTGAGATGCACGATAGTTCTGAGTAAAAGGCGTGCGTGATAAAATACAAAAAGGCCTTTGGAAGAAGGGGTTTTACGAAAAAACCACTGCATCAATCAATTTCAAATAAAATTTATTAAATTCTTCGATAAATTTGTGGTGTCGGTACAGGCTTCGTTTTTGAATTTGGATGCTTCTTTTATTTCTAATTTACGCTCAAAGTTGTGTTAAAATTAGCCAAAAAAACAAAACTTTAGAAGCTCGTAACTTTTTATTGGCTTATTATTTTACAATTCTGCTTCCGTACAGACAAAATTAATAATGAGACAAAACGATATCATGTTTAACTTTGGATGTACATGGTCAAATAGTGGAGGAAAACCCCCCCGAAATTTGTATGGAAAAAATGTTGACTTGAGGCGCCTTAATGCAACATAATGGTACAAAGGCGGACTTAATGCGTTAGGCATTCTCTACCAGTCAACCAAGGGTGGTAAAGAGAAAACATGGCAGGTGCATAAAAAAAAAAAATATATCAAGATAAAACTAAAAATAGGTAAAATAAACATACATATATATTAACTAGCAGCCCGTCCCGGCTTCGCACGGGGTAGACAATTATTTATTTTTGGAAATTTGGATATAAAACACTTTTTTAACAAATATTTTTATTTATTAAAAAATATTATTTATCTATACTTCTATACTAATATTATAAAGAGGAAAGATTTGTACCTATTTTTGTATGTTTGTAAAGAATAGGCTCAAAAAGTACTGCGCCGATTTAAAAAATTCTTTCACCAATAGAATGCTATGTTCTTCCAATTTGACATAGGCTACATTTCATTTTGAAAAAAATTAGGGATCCTTGGTAATTTGAACAATGTAACCGAAGGTGTAGAAAAATGAGTCTTAAAATGTCTTTCGTCGAATGCGCTGCCGAAACTATTAGCTATAGAACAAAATAATGTACAACAATATTGAAGAACATCATAATGTCTACAAAAAACTCCGCGGTAGCATATGTCCAACTATTGTAGTTATGTCACACATTAATGAAAATGCTAACCAAATTCAAACCATGCTATTTATGTGTTTATATTAATCCTTATCCAAATAAATTATTTTATGGTCAAGACCATTTAACTAGCTATAAAATAGTTTTTAAATTATTTAAATTGGACTGTCCATTCAAAAGATATTACGAATTAAAAAATTCAAACAGTAAACAAAACCGCCATAGCGCCGTGGCCGTTGTTTCCTATGTAAATATTACTTACTAGCTGTCCCCTGCGGTTTCACCCGCATTTTTCGTTACTGCTCCGCTCCCTTGGGCCGTAGCGTGATGGTATATAGCCTATAGCATTCCTCGATAAATGGGCTATCTAACACTGAAAGAATTTTTCAAATCGAACCAGTAGTTTTCAGCTAAATCCGTTCAGCCGTTCTTGAGTTATAAGTGAAGTAACTAACACGACTTTCTTTTATATATAAATATTTATAAAGTAAAAGAAAGGGGCCCAAATAGTTTGGTCGGATGGTTTTTACAGCGACCTACCTGGGTCCGTAGTCGGTTAAGAGATTTCCGGTTTAGCCATTGTAATTCGTGGCTAGGGGGGAGATGTTCTGATGATTTTATAAAAAATAGAGTTCATTCGGCAGGCCGTCATTCAAGCACTTCTCGTGGGTGACTTCCCTGGCGGGGCTGGTGGGCTGCGCGGCGCTCATGTTCGGTCTGCGCGCGCTGTACTCGCTGGGCGCGGCGCTGGCGTGCGGCTCGCTGGTGGTCGCGCTGCACCTGCTGTCGCCGGCTGCCGCCGACCCCAAGTGGGGCTCGCTCAGCCAGGCGCTCATATTCCACCAGGTGAGTGCTGTACTCGCTGGCGTGCGGCTCGCTGGTGGTCGCGCTGTACCTGCTGTCGCCGGCCGCCGCCGACCCCAAGTGGGGCTCGCTCAGCCAGGCGCTCATATTCCACCAGGTGAGTGCTGTACTCGCTGGCGTGCGGCTCGCTGGTGGTCGCGCTGCACCTGCTGTCGCCGGCCGCCGCCGACCCCAAGTGGGGCTCGCTCAGCCAGGCGCTCATATTCCACCAGGTGAGTGCTGTACTCGCTGGCGTGCGGCTCGCTGGTGGTCGCGCTGCACCTGCTGTCGCCGGCCGCCGCCGACCCCAAGTGGGGCTCGCTCAGCCAGGCGCTCATATTCCACCAGGTGAGTGCTGTACTCGCTGGCGTGCGGCTCGCTGGTGGTCGCGCTGCACCTGCTGTCGCCGGCCGCCGCCGACCCCAAGTGGGGCTCGCTCAGCCAGGCGCTCATATTCCACCAGGTGAGGACCTTCCTCAGGGCTTCTATCTGAATCAAGCGTCGTGTCGGTCTTCTCGCAAAGACCCCGGGTTATAAAGAAGTTGCTGATTTAGAAGCATACTACAAAGACTGCTTTGAAGCGGCGCAGGAAAACTGTTCTTAACATCCAGGTACTGTTTAAGGTACATTTGCCTAGGAGTCAGCTATAGTGGTTACGATTATTTTTAACTCGTCAAACATAATTTCAGCCGAAAGCCGTCCACTATTGAACATGGGCCTCCGACTACATCCCTCCCAATACATAACGACCGGTCCTGTGCGTCTCGCAACCGTCATATTCCTGCGGTGAGGGAAGTTAAATAATTACTATCTGATTATTTGCAGGTCCGCAAATACCTGCTCCTACTGGACCCTCGGCGCGAGCACGTCAAGTTCTGGCGCCCGCAGATGTTGCTGCTCATCGCCTCGCCGCGGCATTCCGCACCGCTCATCGACTTTGTGAATGATCAGAAGAAGGTAACTACGAGATTTTGACGGTATTATATTCAACTGATTGAATTTTGGAATAGCTAAACAAGTAGGGTATGTCGAACTTTGAACAAAAGACTAGCACTACTAAAATAGCATCTGTTTCATACAAAAAACTGAAAACATATTAGACATATGAAACGACGGCTACATCATCATCATTCTGGCGACCTTCACCAGGTCATCGGTTCACCTGCCAAGAAAGCGTATCTTTTTTTACACAACTTTTACATTCCATGGTAAAAGACTACGTTGAAGACACACTTATTTGGCAGTGAATACTTCTGCAAACGTGGCTTCCTTGGCAGCTCACTAATTGCATTATCGTATAGTCATCTATTCGGCTCCATCATTGAAATTTATTATTTATATATTATCTTTATGAGATTATAGCACGTTAAGCCGAAGGGCCCGGCTGTCATTTGTAGATCTTTGGCAGTCGTTACGGATAGTTAGAAGCCAGTAAATCTGACTCCAGTCTTGCCATGAAGTACCGTGTTACCCCAGTTTATAGGTTGTGGAAGTCTGGTAGGCAACCGCTCCTCGTAAAATAGTGGTATTCAGCTAAATCCGGCTTGACTGGAAGCCGACCCCAATATAGTTGGGAAAAGGCTAGGCAGATGATGATGATGACAGTATGGGCAGCTGCCTACCTACTTACACAAGCTTTGTTTAAATCTATTTAGATCTAAACCACTATGATGTCATTCGTAATAAATTTTTGTTTTTCAGGGTGGTCTATTCGTGGTGGGTCACGTGCGGGTGGGTGAACTGGATGGCTCGGGCGATCCTCTGGCCGCTGAGCACAAGTACTGGCTCAAGCTGATCGATCATCTCAAGGTAAGTGCTGTAGACTACATATTGTAATGAGGTATTAATTCTTTACGTTTGTCAGTTTCTTCCTTAACCAGCTAAGTTACTTAGCTTTGCTTCTTACCAAAAACGATTCTAAGGAGAAGTATTTTTGTGTTATATTTGCCTGTAACTATGTCTGTTTTCCAGGTGAAAGCGTTCGTCGAGCTGAGCCTGTCCTCATCCGTGCGCTCGGGCGCGGCCCAGCTGGCGCGCCTGGCCGGTCTGGGCGCTATGAAGCCGGACACGGTGCTGCTGGGCTTCAGGGACACTGCCACACCTACTGACTTCTTTAGAGAGTGAGTAGATGACTGTCATGCACCGTGCGCTCGGGCGCGGCCCAGCTGGCGCGCCTGGCCGGTCTGGGCGCTATGAAGCCGGACACGGTGCTGCTGGGCTTCAGGGACACTGCCACACCTACTGACTTCTTTAGAGAGTGAGTAGATGACTGTCATGCACCGTGCGCTCGGGCGCGGCCCAGCTGGCGCGCCTGGCCGGTCTGGGCGCTATGAAGCCGGACACGGTGCTGCTGGGCTTCAGGGACACTGCCACACCTACTGACTTCTTTAGAGAGTGAGTAGATGACTGTCATGCACCGTGCGCTCGGGCGCGGCCCAGCTGGCGCGCCTGGCCGGTCTGGGCGCTATGAAGCCGGACACGGTGCTGCTGGGCTTCAGGGACACTGCCACACCTACTGACTTCTTTAGAGAGTGAGTAGATGACTGTCATGCACCGTGCGCTCGGGCGCGGCCCAGCTGGCGCGCCTGGCCGGTCTGGGCGCTATGAAGCCGGACACGGTGCTGCTGGGCTTCAGGGACACTGCCACACCTACTGACTTCTTTAGAGAGTGAGTAGATGACTGTCATGCACCGTGCGCTCGGGCGCGGCCCAGCTGGCGCGCCTGGCCGGTCTGGGCGCTATGAAGCCGGACACGGTGCTGCTGGGCTTCAGGGACACTGCCACACCTACTGACTTCTTTAGAGAGTGAGTAGATGACTGTCATGCACCGTGCGCTCGGGCGCGGCCCAGCTGGCGCGCCTGGCCGGTCTGGGCGCTATGAAGCCGGACACGGTGCTGCTGGGCTTCAGGGACACTGCCACACCTACTGACTTCTTTAGAGAGTGAGTAGATGACTGTCATGCACCGTGCGCTCGGGCGCGGCCCAGCTGGCGCGCCTGGCCGGTCTGGGCGCTATGAAGCCGGACACGGTGCTGCTGGGCTTCAGGGACACTGCCACACCTACTGACTTCTTTAGAGAGTGAGTAGATGACTGTCATGCACCGTGCGCTCGGGCGCGGCCCAGCTGGCGCGCCTGGCCGGTCTGGGCGCTATGAAGCCGGACACGGTGCTGCTGGGCTTCAGGGACACTGATGAGTCTAACTTCAACATATTCACCTTTCCAAATATGCGGAACAAAGTGTAAAGTACCACAAACCTCCAATGAAAAGGGAAATTTCTCCAACCAGATGGTCCGGTCCCGTTTATGTCTGGTCAAGGCAACTACCCGATAGTAAATGTCAGCTTTGTACCTAGGTTTGAACCAACGATCTGTGACTCTTAAGTTGCCACCACTGCTCCTAATTATCTATCCTGCCAGCGGCTTCCCCCGCCTGAAAGTAGGCTTCTGAATACAAACTTTGGAAACTAAATTCATCACCTTAGGGGGTGAATATTAGGAATTCCTCTAATTGATCGCCTACGTCATATAAAGAAACCTTGGGCGCAAGCTCCTAGTCTCAATAGTTTCGGCTGTGTGTTGGTATGCCAGTGAATCAGTCAGATTCTCCGTTTAACTAATGATTTTAATTTAAAAGGAATACCTGAGGTTTCATGCGTAACCTGCTTCTGAACCCGCATATAAGTTTTGATGTATGTAGAATTTAAAAGACTTCTAACACCACTGCAAACCTGGGACGGGTCGCTAATAACTTATACTTCAAAAAACTAATTAACCCCCTTTCCCCCCCACAGCCCGCTATCCCCCTACAAGACCGACCTGTTCGACCTGGACACGGGCGAGACGATCTTCCCTCTCCGCTCCCCGGCCGCGCCGCGTCTCTCCGCGTCCGAGTACGTGCGCATCGTGTCGGACGCGCTCTGCGTCAACAAGAACGTCTGTCTGTGTCGGCATTTCCATCAGCTGGATATGGCTAAGGTGGAACGGTGAGTATTTGTTTATAGCAGTAAGGTTGCATTTGGTTTAGCAGGTTTTTTTGAATAAAATAACGTCTGTGTTTGTCGCGACTATTTACTCTCAACTAACTACAGACAGTAATTTTCGTCAATTTCAAACGCCCTCAATGATTCAAGTATTTGTGACGTCATTTAACTACTGTCTATTCGCGTTAAGGAAATGGTGATTCATCAGTGGAACTCTAGGCGTGTTTATTCTGGGCCCCTGGGGTTTTTTTTATGTTATCATCAGAATGACTTCTCCCGCTCTTGGGCGGAGCGGGAGGGCGTGTCAGACTCTTACTGACTAAACCCCTACCCCGTTCCTTCGTTGCCTTTGATCTGGGGGAGACTCGGTGTCAACCTTTAGGAATACCACGTGTTCCCCCCAGAGGCTTCGGCCCTGCCGGGCCCCTACAGTTTGCTCACATCTCCTTGAGGCGCGCGTGGAACAGAACGCGCCGTTGACGACTGGGCTCAGTCCAGATTATTTCGAGACTGCCGGACAGCAAGCTACCCAGTGCTCGCCGAACAATTAGATTATTTAAGTCAAAGAAAACCATTTCAGAATATACAGTACTTTCAAATAACAGTTTTAAGTAATTATTTTTTTTGATTAATTCCGGTTAATTAAATTTATAATTTACACGTTTATTTTTACGAATAGGTGAGGTATTTATTTCTAAAATTGATAAAAGCTCGTGCGTACTGACTGAAGGGCTTACTTTAACTTGTCATTGTGAACACGACTTTCTCTAAATAAATAAATCTAATTGGTTAAAGGGCATGGCTAAGCTGAGTGACCGTTGTCACTATTTTCTAAACGCGAATACACTAAAGACACGGGTTTTATTTCACTATAATCTAATTAGACAAAGGGTGTAGCTAAGCTGAGTGACCCTTGCCACTATTTTCTTAAGGGGGATGTTCCAGGTTGGCCCGCGAAATTCAAATTTTCTTACGTTTTTTGCAATTTGAAAGCCAATAGTAAGTTGTGTGAAGTTAAAAATACTTAAGCGGCTGTGAAACGCAACTAGTTACATAATTATAAACATAACAATCATCAATACAAGCCTCTAAGCCCACCTAAGTGCAGGAACAATTTTTTCGAGGTCAAAAACGTTCCTGCAACTAAATGAGTTTGGAGGCTTGTATTGATGTTTTTTATGTTTATAATTATATAACTATTTACGTTTTACAGTCGCTAAAGTATTTTTAACTTCATACTATCTACCACTGGCTTGCAAATTGCAAAAAACCGCAAGAAAATTTGAATTTCGCGGGCTAGCTGAAGCATTCACCTTAACGCGAATACACGTATGACACGGGTTTTTATTTCACTATAATCTAATTAGACAAAGGGTGTAGCTAAGCTGAGTGACCCTTGCCACTATTTTCTTAACGCGAATATACGTATGACGCGGGTTTTTATTTTACTATGATCTAATTGACACTGATAAGTCACTATTTTCTTAACTCGAATACATTATAAACGGGACATCTACGTCGATCATTAAGATAAACTGATGAATTGATTCAAGCATTTGTAATTCAACGAAATTGCTTAATCAATATATGAAATTCACATTTATTTATAATTGTACTTCTTTTGTTTTTGTCCGTTTGTGGTATTTCTGTAGTCAAACAGTCTTGGTCCTTTTTGTCGAGCAAATCTGTTTAAACTGTGATACGTTGTGCAAGTCAACTCAGGCTTTGTTCGTTTTCTTCCAGCAAATCCCCGTCCCTCCAATACATAGACGTCTGGCTAGTGGAAGTGCTGTCACCGAACTGCGAGGAGCCGTTCACAGTGCGCGGCCTGTTCGCGCTGCAGCTGGCGGCCGTGGTGCGCTCGGCGCGAGGCTGGCAACACCTGCGGCTCCGGCTGCATGCCGTGCACGCGCCGGCGCAGCATCCTACTACTATACACGGTGAGTGTTCGCGCTGCAGCTGGCGGCCGTGGTGCGCTCGGCGCGAGGCTGGCAACACCTGCGGCTCCGGCTGCATGCCGTGCACGCGCCGGCGCAGCATCCTACTACTATACACGGTGAGTGTTCGCGCTGCAGCTGGCGGCCGTGGTGCGCTCGGCGCGAGGCTGGCAACACCTGCGGCTCCGGCTGCATGCCGTGCACGCGCCGGCGCAGCATCCTACTACTATACACGGTGAGTGTTCGCGCTGCAGCTGGCGGCCGTGGTGCGCTCGGCGCGAGGCTGGCAACACCTGCGGCTCCGGCTGCATGCCGTGCACGCGCCGGCGCAGCATCCTACTACTATACACGGTGAGTGTTCGCGCTGCAGCTGGCGGCCGTGGTGCGCTCGGCGCGAGGCTGGCAACACCTGCGGCTCCGGCTGCATGCCGTGCACGCGCCGGCGCAGCATCCTACTACTATACACGGTGAGTGTTCGCGCTGCAGCTGGCGGCCGTGGTGCGCTCGGCGCGAGGCTGGCAACACCTGCGGCTCCGGCTGCATGCCGTGCACGCGCCGGCGCAGCATCCTACTACTATACACGGTGAGTGTTCGCGCTGCAGCTGGCGGCCGTGGTGCGCTCGGCGCGAGGCTGGCAACACCTGCGGCTCCGGCTGCATGCCGTGCACGCGCCGGCGCAGCATCCTACTACTATACACGGTGAGTGTTCGCGCTGCAGCTGGCGGCCGTGGTGCGCTCGGCGCGAGGCTGGCAACACCTGCGGCTCCGGCTGCATGCCGTGCACGCGCCGGCGCAGCATCCTACTACTATACACGGTGAGTGTTCGCGCTGCAGCTGGCGGCCGTGGTGCGCTCGGCGCGAGGCTGGCAACACCTGCGGCTCCGGCTGCATGCCGTGCACGCGCCGGCGCAGCATCCTACTACTATACACGGTGAGTGTTCGCGCTGCAGCTGGCGGCCGTGGTGCGCTCGGCGCGAGGCTGGCAACACCTGCGGCTCCGGCTGCATGCCGTGCACGCGCCGGCGCAGCATCCTACTACTATACACGGTGAGTGTTGATGGAGGTGTTCCCCGCTTGGGCGGAGCACCGCTGTATCCTCGTAGAGGTGATTAGCGGCAACGGCCCTGCCCTGGTACAGGCCATGATCCGGAGCGAGGAGAAATGGTAGGCGGTCGCCTCCTTCTGCGAAGAAGTAATGCTAGCAAAGTAGACAGTCGCACACATTAGGGATAGCCTTTACGCCCCGTCGCGCGTCGTCAGGATCCCAACCCCGATTTCCAGCCCCATAGGCCATAGGCTTGCAGATGGCGAGCTACCTGTACTGAGTCCAAGTCAGAGACAGCTTATAGTGTTCCACAAGCCTTAAAGAGATGTCAGCAAAACCGTAAGGGTTCGCTTCTGGAAGGAAAACTCGGGGGCCTGAAACGCAAGGCAAAAAAGGAACATATGAGTGGGTTTTAGTCAGCAAAAGTCTGACACGCCCTTTAAGAGTGGGAGAAGACATTGGATGATTTCCCACCTTAAAAAAAACCTTAGTAATACAACGTGTTGATTTGAAAGTGTATGGCATTTTGGGAGGTAATTATGTTAGTGATACTCGATACCCGAATCAATAACAAAGTGAGTAGTTAATTTTTTTATTTATTTGTTCATTATGGAAATCGGTACGTGTGAACTACGTTTATTAAAACGCAGTCAGTCTGATACTCGCCCTATAAGTAAGTTTCACACACACAAACACTATGTCATTGATACAAAGCACACTAGCACTTCTCGCACGTTTGTTTAGGGAGTTATTCTGAAAAACAACTAAAATTCAAAAAATAAAATAAAATTTTTTATTGATTGACCAAGTATTGTATTTTTATATGATTATTTGTGACTTACAATTTAAATTGTCACTTACGGGATATCTTCCGTGATTTTTCATAATTTTGAGTAGAACGTAGTGATTACATACTCTTTGATTTTGAGTTCCCGATATTTCGACGCTGTTGACACAAAGACTCGGAAAACTTGGTGATACTGTGAGTGTGTTTTGCCGTGATTTAGTGTCGAGTTACAATAGTGCGTGTAGCAAGAGACATAGAAAGAGGGTAGACAGTTTTGTCTGCCCTTAACAATTTATTTCAATCCACCCGCACTCTCCAGTCATCCCGCGATCATGGCGCTTGCAACAGCGTCGAAATATCGGGAACTCAAAATTATGAAAAATCACGGAAGATATCCCGTAAGTGACAATTTAAATTGTGAAATAAACCGTGATAGCCTAAAACAGTGTTTATTTGTGACTTTTTTTACAACCTCCCGAAATGCCATACACTTTCAAATCAACACGTTGTAGAATCCGCAACACATCTTAATCAGTATGTGTCTATATTCCGGTGCGCTTCCAGAAGCAGGGCGCACGGTGACGGTGGGCGAGCAGTCGGCGCTGGAGGCGCTGGCCGTCGGCCGGCCCCTGGAGGAGAGGCTCGACAAGCTGTTGAAGTTGTTGAGGATTAATGCTACCACGCATATTGTGAGTATACTCGTACTTGTTCTATTTTTAACATTAGGACTATCGGCATTGTAATGTTCCCGCTGTAGGGTCTCTATAAGAGGGATTGAGCTGATCTTGGTCTATCTATTGGCACACAATATCGTTCCGACGTCTTTGTGTCGACATCGTCACGGGCCACGCTGGAAATCAGCGCCGTGGACTCGCACACTATGTGTGGCCACGGCATTATGCTCAGAGGTAGGCCGTTTTGTGCGATTGTGGCGCATATTGCATGACAATACAAATGATATAATTTAATAAAAGACTTCTTCATTGCGTCATTTCTCGCAAGTAAAACTTTTTCTTTCTTTTTACGGTGATAACTCTTGTACATTAAAATAACAGATAACTTGTACTGTAAAAATTATTTGGTAACGACCATGGATCGAGAGAACGATCCATATTTAATAGAACTCTATTGGCATTCGGTATTCATCATTCACTCAAATATTTCAGAAAACTGTTTCCAGGAAATACGTATTTTTTTAAAACCTTTCAAGTTTTTGGAAAAAGGAATTAACATTCAGAATTTTGCAAAGGAATTTAAATTTATAGGTGACGGGGGGCAAAATCCATTGCTGTGCCGTCCTGGTCTGCTTCGGCCTTTGCATGCCAGTAACTGTACCCAGAGTTGGACTTGCTAGTCGCGTGCTAGGTAGAAACATGAGTCAATAATAGCTACGAACTAACAAATTATTGCTGGTTCAAGCCACTGAAAGTGTTGTTTTATATTATGTTACCTGTTTAATGTTTTATAATATGTTCCAGGTGACGGAGTGGCCCAAGTTAGACGAATTCAGCAGGTTTTCTAATGATGACGAGAATAGCATGTACCAGCGAGTGCCTCTAGGCTATTTACAAATGTAAGAAGTTTTTTATATCTGTTTTTAAACACATCATTGAATTAGTTTTCCTATGAAGTAGACTATTCAATGATTTAAAAAATATTCTTCTCCACGATAGTAATGTATAAGTAAATTGTATTAGATTCACTGCAGAATTGTTCGAAAGAGTTACCGTGATCCTAAAACGCAAAGGGCAAGTGAAGAAACACGAGTGGGTCTCAGTCAGTAAATTCTAACACTTCTTCTAGCTCCACCCAGAGCGGGAGTAGTTGTTTAATGATGTAGTGACAATGCTGACACATATTTATTATTATTGAATGACTGAGAGTCCGTTTGGTTGTGCCCAACCAGCCAGTTTTTTCAAGACCGTTGCTATTAATACAATATAGTCGTGAATCAGTTATTCTTAAATTTATTAAGTAAATTTTTGGATATTATTTTATCTTCTACATAACTATCTCTCATATAAATAAAAAGTGTCTAGAGACATCTCCACGCGTTTTCGGTCAATACATGGAGCATACATTATTACTATTGAACATGAGTTAAGAATCTACAGAAACTTTAACTCCCTTTGCAGTGTAAACAACATAATAAAGCGTCGCAGTTCAGAGGCGACGGCGGTGACGTTCGTGCAGCTGCCCGCGCCGCCGCGCCTCACCAACACCAACGCCGACGACTCCGTCTGCGAACATTACTTGAAGGTATGCTTGTGCTATGTGTCCCACTGCTGGGCAAGGACCGCCATGCTGCCCGCGCCGCCGCGCCTCACCAACACCAACGCCGACGACTCCGTCTGCGAACATTACTTGAAGGTATGCTTGTGCTATGTGTCCCACTGCTGGGCAAGGACCGCCATGCTGCCCGCGCCGCCGCGCCTCACCAACACCAACGCCGACGACTCCGTCTGCGAACATTACTTGAAGGTATGCTTGTGCTATGTGTCCCACTGCTGGGCAAGGACCGCCATGCTGCCCGCGCCGCCGCGCCTCACCAACACCAACGCCGACGACTCCGTCTGCGAACATTACTTGAAGGTATGCTTGTGCTATGTGTCCCACTGCTGGGCAAGGACCGCCATGCTGCCCGCGCCGCCGCGCCTCACCAACACCAACGCCGACGACTCCGTCTGCGAACATTACTTGAAGGTATGCTTGTGCTATGTGTCCCACTGCTGGGCAAGGACCGCCATGCTGCCCGCGCCGCCGCGCCTCACCAACACCAACGCCGACGACTCCGTCTGCGAACATTACTTGAAGGTATGCTTGTGCTAAGTGTCCCACTGCTGGGCAAGGACCGCCATGTTCCCCTTACAGTGTAAACAACATAATAAAGCGTCGCAGTTCAGAAGCCACGGCGGTGACGTTCGTGCAGCTGCCCGCGCCGCCGCGCCTCACCAACACAGCGGCCGACGACTCCGTCTGCGAACATTACTTGAAGGTAGGCTTGTGCTACGTGTCCCACTGCTGGGCAAGGACCGCCATGTCCTCCTTGCAGTGTAAACAACATAATAAAGCGTCGCAGTTCAGAGGCGACGGCGGTGACGTTCGTGCAGCTGCCCGCGCCGCCGCGCCTCACCAACACAGCGGCCGACGACTCCGTCTGCGAACATTACTTGAAGGTAGGCTTGTGCTACGTGTCCCACTGCTGGGCAAGGACCGCCATGTCCTCCTTGCAGTGTAAACAACATAATAAAGCGTCGCAGTTCAGAGGCGACGGCGGTGACGTTCGTGCAGCTGCCCGCGCCGCCGCGCCTCACCAACACAGCGGCCGACGACTCCGTCTGCGAACATTACTTGAAGGTATGCTTGTTTTGTGTCCCACTGCTGGGCAAGGACCGCCATGTTCTTACAGTGTAAACAACATAATAAAGCGTCGCAGTTCAGAGGCGACGGCGGTGACGTTCGTGCAGCTGCCCGCGCCGCCGCGCCTCACCAACACAGCGGCCGACGACTCCGTCTGCGAACATTACTTGAAGGTAGGCTTGTGCTACGTGTCCCACTGCTGGGCAAGGACCGCCATGTCCTCCTTGCAGTGTAAACAACATAATAAAGCGTCGCAGTTCAGAGGCGACGGCGGTGACGTTCGTGCAGCTGCCCGCGCCGCCGCGCCTCACCAACACAGCGGCCGACGACTCCGTCTGCGAACATTACTTGAAGGTAGGCTTGTGCTACGTGTCCCACTGCTGGGCAAGGACCGCCATGTCCTCCTTGCAGTGTAAACAACATAATAAAGCGTCGCAGTTCAGAGGCGACGGCGGTGACGTTCGTGCAGCTGCCCGCGCCGCCGCGCCTCACCAACACAGCGGCCGACGACTCCGTCTGCGAACATTACTTGAAGGTAGGCTTGTGCTACGTGTCCCACTGCTGGGCAAGGACCGCCATGTCCTCCTTGCAGTGTAAACAACATAATAAAGCGTCGCAGTTCAGAGGCGACGGCGGTGACGTTCGTGCAGCTGCCCGCGCCGCCGCGCCTCACCAACACCAACGCCGACGACTCCGTCTGCGAACATTACTTGAAGGTATGCTTGTGCTATGTGTCCCACTGCTGGGCAAGGACCGCCATGCTGCCCGCGCCGCCGCGCCTCACCAACACCAACGCCGACGACTCCGTCTGCGAACATTACTTGAAGGTATGCTTGTGCTATGTGTCCCACTGCTGGGCAAGGACCGCCATGGTCTCCTTACAGTGTAAACAACATAATAAAGCGTCGCAGTTCAGAGGCGACGGCGGTGAACTAATAAACATACTTATATATTTCTAAATACATACATAATATTAAAGATAAATTACACCCAGACACAGAACAAATGATCGTGCTCATCACACAAACATTTGTCCTGGGTGGGAATCGAACCCACGACCTCCGGCATAGAATTCAGGGCCACTAACCACTAGACCAACAGGCCAGTCAGCTTATATTGTGTCCCACTGTTGGGCAAGGACGGCCATGTTCTCCTTTGAAACCTCTTTATCTTGAGTGATATTTAGTCAAGAATTTCTCTCTGAAAGTCATTAAGTGTATGTACATATTTCTCTGCTAAGATTAAAAGCATTTTTTTTTTGTATTATGTGTATTTTTCTAGCGTCTGCCAGCGACTTCACCCATGTGATGACAAAATAACATATATATTATGTAATAACATGGATATATATGCTTATTACAGTACGCGTCAAATAACTATGCCGCTCTGAAGCTAGGCTTTCCTAACAACGGCGCAGGTACTATCGCGTAAAAAGTGTTCACTGACGTGAAAATTTTTAAATTGTTTTATTTTATAATGAAAATAAATAGTGTATTTTTTTAATCACCTGATTTTATATATCTAAGAAAAGGAGAAAGAAAAAAAATACGTTCGTTCGTAATTATAAGAATAAATAACAAAAAACAACAAAAATAAAACAGGTAGGTAATAATTATACGCGTAGCACTTTTCGCATCGACGATATCGTACGGTACTGTGCGAGCGGAACACAAGCTGGTATCGGACGTATACGAGCGACTGAGATAGAAACATAACACTGAGGTTCGTCTATTGCATCGTTAGCCGAGCATGCGCAGTGCTGTCTTTTTTCGTAAAATTGATTACTGCGCAGTGATTTGTAGCCAACTTCAGAGCGGCAAAGTTAGTTGAAGCGAACTGTACCTGCTCCCTGCTACGTAGTCTTACAATGGAGTTCGACATGGTTAGTTTGCTCGCGCATGGTGGCATGGCATGGTGACGCGTGCGATACGTAGAACGTAGAACGGTTGACTGCTGCGGGGGGTGGACTAATGCGACAGTGGCGGGTCTCGTCGTTTTGTGTCGCCTGTAGCGACCATAAGTGGTGCCTCGCTGTCGCTAGCAACCAGTGGCTGTGGTCGGTGGCCCGTTTGCGCCTAGCCTACTACTTAAAAAATTGCCGCAAGTGGCAGCCACTGAAAGCCGCATCCAGCCACTAGTGGCTGCCACTGGTGGCGGCGTGTAGTGGTCTGACTGAACCACTGGTGGTTGCGTTTAGTGGCGGCGACAAGTGGCAATATACGGGGGCTGATTTGCGCCAATAAATATAATAAATAAATAATGTCTCTTAAAACTCATTGCTGAGTTAAGCTCGCCTTTGTACATTAACAATCTATATGGTGATATAGATTGTTAATGTACAAAGGCAAAAAAAATCAAACAACATGTACAATAAAGAATTAAGAATGATTTCTGTCTCCTTCACAGGTCCTAGACGAGTTTACAAAGGACCTGCCGCCTACGATCCTGGTGCGAGGCTTGAAGTCCGTGACGTCGACCGCGCTATAACGAGGGAGTACCTGCGACCTACCATAAGATCTCTAGCCTAAATTATTATATCTAGACAAAGGACCAATCTATAGACGTATTCAAATTTATAGATCAATTTTTAATAGGACATACACAAAACTTATTTTGAGTTGAAATTCTTATACTCCGTCGGTTTAGGTAGTTAACTTAATGTAAACAATCTTGGCATGTCTTTTTATCTAAAAGTTGTCTATAAATTGTATGTAAAAATCTTTGCAAATAGGTATTTATAATCTAAATCGATGTTAGCTAATAAACTAAATTTAAATAATCTTTGTGTATGTTATATACGACCTCTTTAATATAAAAAGACATACCAAGATTGTTTATCTTTAGTTAACTACCTAAACCAACGGAGTATAGAAACATACTAGCGACCTAATTCGGAGCGATTTCGCTTTTTCTACTATAATATGCTTGCATTATACACCCAAAGCTACTTTGTAAATCATTCTGTCTAATGGTGAAAACCGCATTAAAATCCGCTCAGTAGTTTTTGAGTTTACTGTGAACAGACGGACAGACAGAAGCGGTGAATGACTTTGTTTTGTATCTTCTAATATACATGTAAATAAAATTGCAGTGTCTATAATATCAAAATAATAGTAATAAATATACTTATTACTATTATTTCGATAGTTATAAAAAACTGTTTTTTTTTTAATTGTGTTGTCTGTCCGTTCTGTTTGTTCTGGCTAATCTCCGAAACGGTTGAACCAATTTTGACAGGACTATTACTGGTAGATAGCTGATGTTATAAGAAGTATATCAGGCTTTTTTGTAAAGTATAATATGTTTATTTACGCATTCGGCCGACTCGAGCCGACCTTACCCGAACGATGACGATTTTCTTCGCCTTGACAAAGTTTTCACTGTCGTGTGGTCTTACGACCACATCGTTTTTTTATAATAAAAAATACTGATTTTTTACTCATTATTTTAGACTGTCTTTAATATTGAAAGGGT
This sequence comes from Mythimna separata, assembly GCA_030763345.1. Classification (NCBI taxonomy): domain Eukaryota; kingdom Metazoa; phylum Arthropoda; class Insecta; order Lepidoptera; family Noctuidae; genus Mythimna; species Mythimna separata. The sequence continues at coordinate 14,667,181 of CM061192.1, forward strand.
TACTTGTAACACCTGTATGGTGTACTCATATAAATATTTTAAAATCTGTTAAAATATATCCAATTCTCCACCAAGTCAAAATAACATTGAGATTAATTACCTACCTAATATTTTTTTACTTCACACTCATGTTTATAAATCTTTTATCTTTCTTTTTTATAGATCACTCTCCATTTGTAGGCATTCATAAAACCTAGCAGTTAAAGTTCCAAAAACCAATTTCAATGCTAGAGTAGTTTCTTAAAAAAATCTGTTAGTACCGTCCATTACATTACCCAAAATATTGAACAAATAGTTTTTCTCTTATCAATTAAAGAAATCACTCCTCCCATAGAGCATCCATCTTTTCTTTGGCCTCCCTCTCTCTCTCCATCCATCCAAATGTAATACTCATAACTATTTTAGTGACATGCATTTCATCCCTCCTCTTCACATGACCATACCATGACAAACGATTCCCTTTCAACTTTTCAGTCACTGGTGCTAGTTTCAAACTCCCTCTAATATACTCATTTCTCACTTTATCCATTCTCGTCACACCACACATCCATCTCAACATTCTCATCTCCGTTACATGCAATCTTTTTCTCAGCCCAACATTCTGATCCATACAGTATAACAGATCTTATCATGGACTTGTAAATTTTACCCTTCAACTTGAGGGGCATCTGTGGGTCACGAGTTGTTCCAGTGTCCTGTCGCCATTTCATCCATCCTAAGTTGATTCGGTCTACCTCGCCATCTCCATGGATAAGCGATAAAATAAAATTAAAATATGCTGTTGTCTGTGACGCTTATCATTCATAGTGCTGGACCTAATCATTTTTACTTGTAATTTAGACGATTATTGACTCCTGTTTATTACGCGCGACCTAAATAGATAAAACTAAAATAAAGAGAATGAGGCCTTATAGTCTTATTATATAAGGTAGATTATTAACTAAATCTTAAAGTTTTGGTATGTAAGTAGTATTGGCTGAATGTGAAAGACTTTTTTAATATTTGACATCTGGGGAAAATTCCCGGTGGACTATACAGGGTGTTTGGTGCATCGTGCGCCAAATTAAAATGGTCGGCATAAGAAGTGTTTAGGGATTGTGAAAGGAGAGCATATGGCCTCTCCAGTCGACTATTTCAATTAGGCACACGATGCACCAAACACTATACTAGGTTTAAGGGACAGCCCTCCACTAACTTTAAAGGCTTGCAAAATTTCGGCCTCACCATACAAAATTATAAATTATATCGAACAGTTTGTACGGAGAGGTCGAATTTTTTTTTCTTCTGAAAAAAAAACAATTGTGGGAAGATGTTCAGATTTGTCTACTGAGCAAGCCCTTAAAGTTAGTGGAGGGCTGCCCCTTACACCCAGTATAACACACGGTTCCTGCATTGAGAATTTGTAGATAGTAAAAAAATTGACAAACCCTGCTTGAATGCCTAAAATCAAATTGATCAAGCCAAAATTGACTTTGACAAACACTCAAAATTCTATAGTTACATTTGAACTAAATGAATTATAAAGGTAGAACTACATAGCGCACAGTGGGCCACGTACGCAGATCTGAACGCATCAGTCTCCATACATTGTATATGGCAACTAGACTTGTAGAGCTACATTAGATCCACGCCACGCGACGCGGTTCTACGTACAAATCAGGCGTGGCCCACGTATGCGTCAGTTTAACGTGGTTCCCGCTTAAATCTTCATTTTCTTTTTATAGATGTTGGTTATATTTAACCCATAAATGTCCATTAACAATTGACTAGACTAAAATTAAATTATATAAAGTATAAATGTGGCATTTTTGGGTTGAAACACTAATTTTTAAGTATACTTTATTATTCCTGAAATGACTTTTATTTAGTTTAGTTACGATTTATTTACCATTATTTTTTTAGTTTTTGACTTGATTATGACTATTTTTAAGGTTATGTTTATGTAGGACAATGTAATTGGTACTAATTATAATTATGTAACAATTTTTAAAAAATCTTTTGATCGCCATGTCAAAAAAGCAAACGCGTACTAAATGATTTTGCAAAACTATCGAACAAGGCTAGAGTAAATAGGCTCTTAATAAACTAGTGCGCCTTACCATCAACGATTGGATCACTGCTTACCATCAGGTGGGATTGCAGTCAAGTACTAGTTTATGTTATATATAAAAAAAAACCTTTTTTGCGGTGATGACAGATTGTCATGACACTGGGAACTGCTAGCACGACAGTCGTAAAATGATAAAAATAATTCAGCTTGCTATTGATGTGCAAACGAAAAAGCGAATTACGTGAAACGATAGAATGTCGTCGCGATTCAATGGGAACCACGAATGTATCTCGTAGTTCCCATTGAATCAATAGATACAATAGTCGCTAAACAATAAAAAATGTTGACAACAAAAAGTCATTATAATGGGAACAACTAAAGACGATAATCGTCCAATAAATTAACTGTTACAACATAGTGGGAACGCGGCCCAAGTCTGTCACGTAGTCGTGACCGTGGCGTGTTGGACACATAATACTTTGCCATGTATACAATGATAGTGGCGGTCAAAAGGTTCATATATTATATTTTATATACTAATTTTTTATAATCCTGTGATTTTTTACGCTCTGTGCTCGAATGTTGTATACTGAAATGTATTTTATGATTAGTTAGTTAACCTGTAGTGTCCCACTGCTGGGCGAAGGCCTCCCTCTCCCTTTTCCACACAAACAAAATAAAAATAATATAGACAGCATTCATAGAAACCATAACACTACTTTATTGAGCAGTCGGTACATCGATCAAATTATCATTTTTAAAGTTGTCATTTTCTTGAATCGTCATAATTGTATTTACTTAATTTCAGTGTACAACAATACCTACTATATTTCTTTATGTTCGTTATTATAGGATGGATATTAGAGACGTGGCGGTAAGAGTAAAAATAATAGTAAAACGTCTTATATGGCGGTACTTGATCACCACATACGAAAACATGATTCAGTAGCTCTGCATCGATTTACGCCCGTTTTCAATAAGCTATCTAACTCCGGTTTTGGCATACTGGAGGCAGTAAAACAAATGATACAATACAAAAATTTGACATGTTTCTGTTGTTTCCTTTGTTTTTCTATCTCCGATATATGATAGATAGGTTATTGGTTTCGGCTGTAAGAACAAGCCTGTACCTACTTTCCAGTCTCAAAAATCCATCCTAGATATATTTTTATCTAGACTAGTGCACACACAAAGCAAGCACCAAATTATTTTTATATAAATAGTATAATTGTATTTTATGTATATTATTATTTACGTCTATTATAACTAAGTGTAATTTTAAAACAGTATTTTATAACAAAATGTGATATGACAATAAATCATAATTTCTCTATTTTAAATATGTGTTTTTTTTTTGTTTTCATATAGACAGATGGAGACTCCAGTCTTGCCATGAAGTACCGTGTTACCCCAGTTAATGGGTTGTGGAGGTCGGGTAGGCAGCCGCTCCTCGTAAAATACTGGTATGAAGCCGACCTCAATATAGTTTGGAAAAGACTAGGTAGATGATGATGATGATGAAGATAGACGGATGGAGACGAAGAGAGAGTACAAAGAAAAGATGGATGGATTGTGTGAGGACTGATATGAAAGAAAGGGAGTTATTGATAGTCCACCCATCATGGTGACAGGACAGAATGGAAGAAAATAACGTGTTGCGCCGACCCCAAGTAATATGGGATAATGGCAGGAAGAAGAATTGGTGTTTTTGTTATCAATTCCTTTTTACCCCCATTAGTCTTGTCGTAATAGGCACATCTGAGAATGAAATTCTAGGTTTAATTCCATGGTATATCAGTGGTGTTGGGATTTTCCGTCTGCAATTTCTGATCCTCAATGTTGTGATCGGCGGCATCGATCTCTCGTGCTGAGCCCTGGTGCAGGCCATGGTCCGGGGTTAGGAGTGGCAGGCGGTCGCATCCTACGAAGGATTAGTGAAGGAGGCTACTGCATGCGTGAGGAACTTCTGCCGAACCCCTCAGGGAATACAAGCTTGATGTAAGTTTTTGGTTTTAACCTATCACATACCCACAAAACGAGACACAATAGTAAAACAATAACTGCGCGGTCTCATAGGACCGGTCGGGGATTCATGAATTAAATAAAAAGACGTTCTTAGATCCAAATTGGTCCTGTATTTCTCCTGTATTAATGTAAACTTTACAAATTACATTTAATTCTTACAACTAAACACTAATTAATATTAAAATAAATTATATTTACAATCTCTACAGTATGTAGTTGATCTTAAGTAAACATTTATGGCGGCATTATATCTTTAAAACTAATTACTTAAAGGTGCACTAGTCGGGGGCTCGAACTCATTTGTAGGCGTAGTTAGAGTGCGTCTAATGAAAGCGCGACCTGGAGTTTTTTTTTAAATTTAATTGGCAACATTATTCAGCCGCAATTATAGGAAATAAAAAAAATTGTGAAGTGTCAAGACATGATTCTCCTACTAGTTAGTAATAGGGTAAACACTATAGTGATTGCCAAGCATATAGTGATTGCCCACATGAAGAAGCAATGCATTTTTTTGGTAATTTTGAAAGGGTTAGTATAAATATATTAAATTTATACTGCTGTTGATGTTACTACAACATTTATGGTTATTAAATTTATACTAACCTTTTAAAAATTACCAAAAAAACTCATTGCTTCTTCATGTGGGCAATCACTATATGCTTGGCAATCACTATAGTGGTTACCCTACCACATACCAAATTTTTGAATTTAACCTCTTTTTCTCAGGTTGCGATTTCATTAGACGGACTATAGGCATGCTGTCTCATTCAACATCATGTGTCGGAAGTTACAAACGCATATTATTATACTCTTTTATCATATAATATACAATGATTTGTAAGTAAAAGAACGCGTCAAGGATTTATGAACAGACCTTTGGGCGTATGTATTATGAAATTCAGGAGGAATTTATCAAAATAGAGTATGGAATTGAATTTATGTGTATGGTAATTATTTTGCCAATTTTGTGTTTAGTCCTTATACCTCTAATAGTGTAAATTAGTGTCGGTTGTTTCGACCTTCTGAATTTCTAAAACCATATATTTTTTACTCTTTTGCTTCCATACAGGGCTAGATGATGACAAACGTTGTTTTTTTAGTTTTGATTTTCCGTGAAGCACTGAAATAATCATCCACTAAGTTTATATGGAAGGTATAATAACCGACTAAGGCACCTTTAAGTATGTCAATAAGTTTGCTACAGACTAAAATATAGAAAGTAAAATATAAATAAGTAACTACAGCAATAACTCCGCTAGCGATTCACTCATCTATTTAATATATTTTGTCATGTGACCTAATTTTTGCCAATGGCTTACTCAATCTGGCTGTCTTTAGTTTCCAACTAACGTTGTCCTAGATATGGAAGTCAATATACATCTAAGTACATTTACAATTTACCCAAGTGTGTCAAGTACGAACGATATTGTGTCCACACATCCACAGACCAGCCTATCACAGTAACTAACGACATTAGGCATGGTCCATGTTAAAACAATGTTAACTAGGACCATGACGACTAATTAACACAATGACAATTGAAATTCAAACTACGTGCTTTACAATACGGTTGAAATTCGTTTGGCAGGATGTAGCCACTTCAGAAACTTAGGAACGGTGCGTGATTTTTGTTAGCAGTTGTATGGTATCACCTTTAAGATAAGGCATATAGGTTTTTTTTAGGTGAGGAATTATCAGAATGACTTCTCCCGCTTTTCGGAGGGTGTGTCAGACTTTTACTGACTAAACCCCACCCCATTCATTCTTTGCCTTCGTTCCAGGGTCCCGGGTTTTCCTTTCAGAAGCCCACCCATGGCTCCAGAGGCTTCGACCCTGCTGGGCCCCTAATGATAAGGCCCTACGGATAGTTAAGATTGCTATCATATATGAACATAGTATTTCTAAAATCTAATCTCGTATTGTACTTGAAAGATAATTTAGCTACTGAAATTTCATAATCGTATCAACCACATTATTTATTTGGATTCATTGGCTCAGTAGTTGATAATTTTTCTGAGTATTGACTATGATTTCCTTACAGATTTCCATGAGCAGATGCAGTTTTTTAAATAAGACCACACCTTGTGTGAGTATAATATCATTAAATGTATATGAAAATATTTCTTTATAAAAATATGGTAGCCGATACCGGGAACAAGTTCTAAGTTACCTATGGCCAAGAATCCAGAGAGGGGAACCCTGACCCTCCAAGTACAGAAGTAACTACTGCTTAGGACTTTCAACATCATTTTTTTATGTGTGAGTTATACTATTCCTGCAGGAATATACCTCAGTATTTCCCTGTAGGAAAAACGTTAGGTTCATAAAACAATTGGGTTACTACACCTCCTATCCATTGTATAAGCCTTTATAGATGCCAAAGATTGCACCGACTTCAACTCCTCAGGAGATAACGGTCTACCTCTAAACTCATCCTCAATATCCTGAAGTGTCCTATCCTTCGTCTCTGGTAACAAATACCAAACAACGATTAAAGCATAAACCATCATAGACGCATACAAAATATACGTTCCATACAAATCTATGTTCTTCAACAAAAATGGCACGGTTTTGATGGTAACAAACAAATTCGTTGAATAAAATAACACACTAATACCGCCGGCTAAGGCACGATATTCTAGAGGAAATATTTCACCAGCTATTATGAAACATAACGGTAACGAACCAGTTGCTACAGAAAACATGTGCAAATGTACTATAGATATGCCCAAACTAAATTCATCTACAGCTATAAATCCATGCTCTTTCGCGTACGAATAAGCTGAGATTGCTAACAAAGCAAGTATATTAATACACACAGTAACACCTAATATAGTTCGTCTTTTCACTTTCTTTATCACATATAAAGCTGTCGTATTTGCTATTATTCTATGAACGTCTAAAGAAAGTATTAATATTGAGATGTTAGAGTTTTTTCCAACAATTTTCTGGAACAAATCTATAGGGTACGCCACTAGCATGTTTATCCCACTCCATTGGCCCAGAATGTAAATGTGTATCATTATTATGATCGGTTTCATAAACTCCCTTTTCTTCACTGTCATTTTAAAGTACTCCATTTGGTTTCTGAATTTCTTTATCCAAGATTTTGTTTGTTGCATTTCTGCTTTTGCTTCTTTCAGCATTATACTTGCGTCGATGATTTTTCTCAATTCTTCTTCTTCTGTGTCTCCTCTTAACCATCTAAACGATTTTTTGCAGGCGTCATATCTTCCTTTTTCTGCTAACCAGCTTGGAGATTCTGGTGAATAGGTGACTATGAAGAGATCAACGAATGCGATACCTCCACAGACCAGGGCAGTTTTTTGCCATGTGAGGTTGGTGCCTAATGAATGGACCGTCAATACTGCAGAAGCTATGGACAATGATATGGTCATTAAAAAGGCTCCTCTGTTCTTTGGACTGGTATATTCTCCTATGAGAAGTGAACTTATTGAAGTGGCCATGCCCATTGACAGTCCTTGCAGGAATCTGGCGATCAGGAGGATGGTGACGCTGTTGGCAAAGTAGATGGCAGCCCAGCCGAAGATCAGCGGCAGTATGGAGATGAGGTTGGCGGGCTTTCTGCCGTATTTGGACATAGTTGGTGGTGCTATGAAGTTGCCGAAGACTAGGGAGATGCCGGGGATGGCCGCTGGGAACAAAAAGAAAAACTTGCTTTAACTTAGAATTCAATGGATTGCATGACGTTTTGGGACAAAGCGTTAATCAAGATAACAACTTACTGTAATGACTAATTTATTAAAATCTAAATATTGTTACGCCGTGAAACTTGAGTACGCTATATCTTCGACGGAACCAAGGGTAGCATCAAATAATTAAAACGCATTGCTGTGCGAAGCTTCGAGAATAGGAGTACATACTCAGGCCTGGCAAATTCCAGAAAAGTCCGACATACATTATTATTATTAGATAAAATTCAGTAGGTAGTTATGTGGGTGGATAAGGGAATTTGTACCTTCCGGTATTAGCAATAGAGTCGAAATTCGCATGTAAGGTGGTAGATAAGTACCTACTTACGAGAATAATAATAATGATTTATGGCCTCCCGATGCGACTATTTTGTGCTAGAATGTCCTTGAAACGTCGGTATCGAGAAATTTCGATGACTTCGCATATAAATACGGGTCCCCGGCTAGAAGCGAGTTGAGTTTGATTTCGACAGCGATACAGAGCGAACTACCTAAGTGTGTGAAGTGATACCTAGCGACCTAAGCGATACTAAACGGAACTCTGAGTGTTCATAGTGATTGGTTATTTGTTGATTGGACTAATTTGTCATTGTTTTGTGGTTAATAAAGTTGTCTGCTAGTAAACCGGCATTTAATTACTCACGTTCGTAACAACTGGTGTCAGAAGTGAGATGCCATTACTACAGAGGGACGACGAACAGGGACCACGAACAAGGAGGCAAGTGGAGATGGATGCTGCACGTCAACGTCTGGAAGCGGAAGATCGGGCTGGTATGGGAGCAACGGCAGCTGCTGAGGCGCCAACAGGGCCATCCTCGGAAATGAACCTCGCCGCAGTGTTGGCCGCCATGCAAGCTAGTATGGAACAAGCCCGCCGCGAACAGGAGGCTAACCAGCGTAAGCTCCAGAAACTAATCGCGGCTAACCAGGAAGAAGCCCGCCGCGAACAGGAAGCTGCCCGCCGCGAACAAGAGGCTAACCAACGTAAGCTCCAGGACCTAATCGCGGCTAACCAGGAAGAAGCCCGCCGCGAACAGGAGGAAGCCCGCCGGGATCAAGAGGCTAAGCAGAACCTGATCCTCGAAAAAATCGATCATGGCCTCGTCACGTTGGGCGAGAAAGTGAAAAATCTCACCTTAGAGGTCAAGGAGGTTTCCGCCCGAGCTGATAGCCTCGAAACCAGAATTGATGGCCACGAAGATCGCCTGCTGGACATCAACAAAAAAAATTATCAAGCTCGAAGCACGCGAACCCGTTGCTGTTAGCGCACCATCGCACACCCACTGCGCATCAGCCGCAAAATTTGATATGCCGCGTTTTGATGGCACGTCGTCCTGGACGGCTTTTAAGTACCAATTCCAAACACTGGTCAAGACGAACCGCTGGGATGATGACCAGTCTTTCGCGGCGTTAACTTTGGCCCTACGAGGGGATGCTCTGCTGGTCCTAGAGAACCTTCCTTCAGACGGCAGGACGTTGGAGCGTCTAATGGAGGGACTAGACACTCGCTATGGTGACAAGCACCTCGAACATGTTTTCCGCGCGCAACTTCGCGAGAGAACGCAGAGGTCGAACGAGAGCCTTCAGCAGTGGGGAGTAGAGGTTGAACGGCTGGTCCGGCGGGCATACATGTCGATGACACCGGAGATGGTGGAAGTAAATCTGGTGCAAGCATTCATCGACGGTCTACGGGATACTGAAGTCAGGGCTACGGTGCGACTCGGACACCACCAAACTCTGAAGAGTGCGATGGCCCACGCTTTGGAAGTGGAAGCCGTACGACAAGACTCACGTACGCACAGAGTTCGGGAAGTGGTGGTCTCACCTTCAGTGCAACCACGTCACCGAGAAGTGGCTTCGTCGGCAAAGTCCCGCTATATTCCGACGTGTTATGGATGTGGAGAAAAAGGGCACATTCGTACCGATTGCCCCAAGAGGAAGAGGGGAAGTGTGGACTCCGGAACTCAAGTTAACGAGGAGTCGTTAAAATTAAATGTCGCCAGGGCCGCGGGCCGGGTGCTGGCTGGTCAACTGAAGGCCCCAACCATCACTATCAATCAAGTCCACAACGGAAATAGTTTGATCATCGAGGGAACGCTGAATCAACGTGCTTGCAATTTCACCGTTGACACCGGGGCGTCACGGACTATTATAAGACCTGAGTTGCTGAAACGCACCATCTTGTGGCAAACAGAAACCCCAGTCTACCGACTTCAGACAGCCACCGGTCAGCCAGTCTCCGTCCTCGGTGATACAGAAATCGAGCTTAAAATCGGTGATCAAGTGTACACCCATTCCGCGTTAATTGCGAACATTACCGACGATTGCATACTGGGTCTCGACTTCCTGCGGAATTACCGATGTGTTTTAGATATCGATAAAGGAGTATTGAAATTCCCAGACCAAGAAGTCTTCCTGCAAGGAATTAACACATGCAACCTCTATTGCTTAAAGGATACCACATTGGCTCCGAGAACGGAAACCTTAGTCGAAGTTAAATTTCCTAAGAAAATTAGGCAACGCAGATGTGTTATGGTTGAAGACATTGGCCGGCACCCGGAACTTATCACCGCGAGGACATTAGTTATGACGAAAGGAAGATCCAAGGTCAGGATTGTAAATCTTGGGAAAAAGGAGATCCAGTTGAAGAAAAACAGTGTTGTTGGAAGATGTGAAGAAGTGAAGTATCTCCGCCAAATCAACACATCTTCAGTAAAACAAGACGCAATAAAAGGTGAACCTGATCACATCCAGCAACTTCTGGAATATTCTAAGAGTAATTTATCAGTTTCGGAACTACAGCAAGCCAAGGAATTTCTGCTACGGTTCCGGGATATCTTTGCAACGGGAAAAGATTGCGGAAGAACAGGTCTCGTCAAGCATGAGATAGATACAGGTGATGCTAGACCAATTAAACAGAGACCGCGCCGCATACCCTGGGCTAAAGAAACAGAGGTAGCAGAAATGGTAAAGGATATGGCTGATAGCGGAATAATTGAACCTTCTACGAGCCCATGGTCTTCTCCTGTCGTCCTGGTGAAGAAGAAGGACGGCAGTACCAGATTCTGTGTAGACTACAGAATGCTCAATGATGTAACGAAGAAGGACAGTTATCCCTTGCCTAGGATAGACGACACACTGGATATGCTCAGTGGTATGAAGTGGTTTTCAACCATTGACTTGAAAAGTGGCTACTGGCAAGTGGAAATTAGCGAGAAAGATAAGGAAAAGACAGCGTTCAGTACAGGAATTGGCAACGGCCTATGGCAATTTAACGTCATGCCTTTTGGGTTGTGCAACGCTCCAGCGACGTTTGAACGCCTCATGGATAGAGTCATGGTGGGCCTTCTTGGTGACGTCTGTCTGGTATATTTGGATGACGTCATTATAATGGGCCGCACTTTTAAGGAACACATGAGAAATATGGAGAAAGTATTCACTAGGATACGGGGGGCTAACCTAAAACTAAGCCCAAAGAAGTGTGCCCTGTTCAAGAAGGAGGTCAGCTACCTAGGACATGTCATCTGCGCCGATGGAGTGAGAACCGATCCTGAGAAGATAAAGGCTGTCCAACAGTGGCCGGCTCCAAAGAACAAAACAGAAGTACGTGCATTTCTAGGGTTGTGCACATACTACAGACGGTTTGTTATGAGTTTTTCGGACATTGCAAAACCTTTACATCAGCTGACTGAGGATAAACGAGATTTTATCTGGGACAAGAACTGTGAGTCAGCATTCAACGAACTAAAGCAACGGCTATGTGAAGCGCCTATACTGGGGTATCCGAGCAGAGATGGAAGATTTGTCGTCGATACCGACGCCAGCAACACAGGAATTGGTGGAGTGCTGTCGCAGGTGCAAGAAGATAGGCAAGTCGTGATCGCTTACTTCAGTAAGGCACTTTCAAAACCAGAAAGGAACTACTGCGTGACTCGACGAGAACTGCTGGCTGTTGTAAAAACTTTGCAACATTTCCACAAGTACCTCATAGGGAGACAGTTTACGTTGAGGACGGACCACGCTGCATTGAAATGGCTTCTACAATTCAAAAACCCTGAGGGTCAAGTTGCAAGATGGCTAGAGCAGCTGCAGGAGTTCAACTTTGTGACGGAACATCGTAGTGGAAAAGGGCATAACAATGCTGACGCCCTGTCGCGACGTCCATGTAATGAGGACTGTAGACATTGCCAGCAAAATGAAGCCCGGGAACACGTGAACTTAATTAGGGCTGAAGGCAACTTTAAGAAGTCCCAGGAAGAAGATGACGATATTCGACCTTTACTGGACTGGAAGCGTAGTGGAACTAGGCCTCAGTGGAATGAAGTATCGTCACATAGTCCTGTCACAAAGAGCTACTGGGCACAGTGGGACAGTTTAGTCCTAGAAAATGACGTGCTTTGTAGGAAATGGGAATCGAACGATGGCAAGGAGGTGACCACACAAGTGATAGTACCACGACGTGAAGTGGTCCCCCTGCTTCAGGAGATACACGATGGCGCTTCTGGTGGACACCTGGGAATCAAGAAAACTCTACTGAAAGTGAGACAGCGGTATTACTGGCTCAATTGTAGAGAAGACATAGAGCAATGGTGTCGGAAATGTACAGCGTGCGCATCCGTGAAAGGACCACAGACTAGGAGCAGGGGCAAGCTTCAGTTGTACAATGTAGGAGCCCCATGGGAACGCATTGCCATCGACGTTGCTGGACCTTTCCCAGTGACAGATGACGGAAACAAATACATAGTGGTGATACAGGACTATTTCACAAAGTGGCCTGAAGTTTTCGCCATACCCAATCAGGAAGCGACGACAGTGGCGAAAAAGGTGGTCGAAGAAGTAGTATGTCGGTATGGCGCACCTTTGGAGATCCATTCCGATCAAGGCCGCAACTTCGAATCTACGCTGTTCCAGGAAATGTGCACTCTTCTGGGGATTTACAAGACACGCACAACACCTGCGCACCCACAGTCGGACGGAATGGTGGAAAGGTTTAACCAGACCCTGGAGAATCACCTAGCTAAGGTTGTCGATGACCATCAGAAAGATTGGGACCGGTATATTCCACTATTTCTGATGTCTTATCGATCAGCAGTGCATGATAGCACGGGCCATACCCCAGCAAGAGTGAATTTCGGCAGGGAGATGAGACTTCCAGTCGATACCATAACCGGCGTGCCACCTGACAAGACTAAGCCAGTTACGGACTTCGTAAGTGACCTCCAAGATCAATTGGATGAAGTGCATAAACGAGTGCGTGAGAATAGCCTGCACACCAGCGATAAAATGAAAACTAGATACGATCGCAATGCCAACGCCAAGGGATTTGAAGAAGGTGCACTGGTTTGGCTCCACAACCCACTTCGACGAAAAGGGAAGTCGCCGAAACTTCAAGCTCGATGGGAGGGACCCTACACCGTGATAAAAAGGATCAACGACGTTACCTACCGCATCAAGAAAGGGTTACGAGGGAAACCTAAGGTAGTCCACGTGGATAGATTGGCGCCGTATCACGGATCTAATAATGCTCGGGACGAGCATGACTAAGAGGGGGGCACTGTTACGCCGTGAAACTTGAGTACGCTATATCTTCGACGGAACCAAGGGTAGCATCAAATAATTAAAACGCATTGCTGTGCGAAGCTTCGAGAATAGGAGTACATACTCAGGCCTGGCAAATTCCAGAAAAGTCCGACATACATTATTATTATTAGATAAAATTCAGTAGGTAGTTATGTGGGTGGATAAGGGAATTTGTACCTTCCGGTATTAGCAATAGAGTCGAAATTCGCATGTAAGGTGGTAGATAAGTACCTACTTACGAGAATAATAATAATGATTTATGGCCTCCCGATGCGACTATTTTGTGCTAGAATGTCCTTGAAACGTCGGTATCGAGAAATTTCGATGACTTCGCATATAAATACGGGTCCCCGGCTAGAAGCGAGTTGAGTTTGATTTCGTCAGCGATACAGAGCGAACTACCTAAGTGTGTGAAGTGATACCTAGCGACCTAAGCGATACTAAACGGAACTCTGAGTGTTCATAGTGATTGGTTATTTGTTGATTGGACTAATTTGTCATTGTTTTGTGGTTAATAAAGTTGTCTGCTAGTAAACCGGCATTTAATTACTCACGTTCGTAACAATATATAGGTACAGAAGACTTATGTATTACGGTCTAGCTAGACAGTACAATACATAATTATGTTTTAGTGTAAAGTATCTCGAGAGACCTTAATCAAAACGCATATTTAATTAAATACGCGTCGAGATAATAAAAGATCGGCGCTGCATGCTGTTTTTATATTAGATTACTTAATTAAAAAAACGAATTTTCATTTGTAACAGAACTTATGACCGGACTAGGTACAATATTATTGAGATGTGATATGAAAGAAAAGGGAGTTAGAGATAGCATGAACGGTGACAGGACAGAATGGAAGAAAAAAGCGTGTTGCGCCGACCCTAAACAACATGGGAAAAGGGCAGGAAGATGATCATTGTTAACATTGATCAACACAAAACCACCCCTAGTTTGCAAAAAAAAATAAACATGGCGTCCACCCGACCCCATTAACTAGTTCCACAACACGCCGCTAGATGGCGTTTTACATTTGAGTCCGATTCCTGAATCGCGGTGTTAAGATTCTCCGCGACTGAATGACTACCCCAGAATTTTGTATCACCGGTATCGCTTCTCGGCCTTTTGGCTAAGATCAAAGTGTAGTATCTGTTCTTTTCAGCTTAATATCTGAAAGTTCCCTCAATGAGGGACCAGTATATTAAACTGATTTTTGTAAGCTGACGGGATGTTCGGGGCTCGCTCCACTCCCGTCGCGGGTCGGCCCGGCATTGCAGTGCCGCCGGGATCGGCCCAAATTATACATGAAAATGAACTACAGACAGAAACATCGATCATCACTATCAAGACGTTCACCCACCATAACTAATTGTTAGTCATATCTGTTATGGCGGGTGAATATACTATCTATTAAAGTCAATCACTAGTTTTTGAAACTAAGGGCCTTTTTCACAATGTCCGAGTACGAGTAGCCACTACTTCCTGAATAAATTAAAAAATGGAACAGAATTTGTATGAAATTATCTGCCAAGTAAGATATAGGTGGTGAAATAGGCCCTAAGTACTGTACCGCTAGTAGTACGGAGTAACACTGTATTACGTATAATATTCAATAATAATGGACTTTTTATTTGTAATTTTTTATCTAGCAAATATAAGCTATTTATAATCCGAATGAAGTTATTCGAATAATTGATATGCCGCAGTAAATGATCTCTGTGGAACAAACAGTGGCGAAACGAAGGCACACCGAAATCAGAGACATTCTGTAACCGTATGCATGTAAACAATACTTATAAGTTTTATTTTGTAATTAGTTTTTAAATTTTCGGAAATAAAAGGCTATATTATTATTATTGAGGAACATTTGGTAGTGAAAACTTTATACATTTAGTTTTGTTCGCATTTAGTAAGAGGTTATTAGCTGCGAACCATTTCGAAAGAACAGCCAGACTTTCGTTTATATGCAAGACATCCGCATCTTTTCTGTCTACTTTAAAAATAAGAGAAGTGTCATCAGCAAATAAAATTATATCAGCTAAACTAGCCATCATGTAAGGAAGGTCATTAATATAAACCAGGAAAAGGAAAGGGCCAAGAATTGACCCCTGGGGCACGCTCATCTTTACTAAAGACCCCGAGGACGTCGCTCCATTAATGGTTACTTTTTGCTGCCTGTAAGATAAATAGGAAAAAACAAGATCAGCAGCTCGTCCACGAATTCCGTAATGATGTAATTTACAGATCAGAGTATTATGATCAACACAGTCAAATGGTTTTGACAGGTCACAGAATATGCCAATAGCATCCTGGGACTTCTCCCAGGATTCCAAAATGTGACTGATTAGTTTCACTCCTGCATCTGTCGTTGACCTTCCTTTCGTGAAACCAAACTGATGACTATGCAAGATCCTATTAGAATTAAAATGACACAACATCTGGTCAAGCATGATTTTTTCATAGATTTTACTCAATGCTGGAAGCACAGATATCGGTCTATAATGAGAGGGATCACTCTTACTTCCTGATTTGAAAATTGGTACTACTTTACTATGTTTCATTAAATCAGGGAATGTACCACTGTCTAAACATTGGTTAAATATTCCTGTTAGGATAGGAGCAATTGTGTCAATAATATCTCCAAGAACCTTAACGGATATACCCCGTTATGTTAAGATGGTCACCCATCCACAGACCAACCTAGGCAAGCGTTGCTTAACCTTGAAGATCGACCTGCGGCTGTTATTATCTAGCCACGAGCTAATATCAATACTATAAAGCTGAAAAGTTTGTTTGCACTGGTTGGTACTGCTTCGAATTGAAAAAAATCTTTTAGTGTTTTTTTTTAAGTGGGAGATCATCAAAATGACTTCTCCCGCTCTAGGTGAAGCGGATTCAATAGGGTCAGCGATAAACAAACAGACTCTTACAATTCGCAACTCCGAGAGTGGAATTACTGCCTACGATACAATCGTTAACCAGTTCTATCAATTATGTGGCATTGAGATTTAAAACCATGACAATTGCCATTCAAAACTCAGCCGACACCCGGACATAAGAAACCTAAGATCTAATTGTTTCTAAATATTATATCACTAGCTGTCCCCTGTGGTTTCTTCCGCATTTTTCGTTACTGCTCCGCTCCCGTGGGTCGTAGCGTGATGGTATATAGCCTATAGCATTCCTCGATAAATGGGCTATCTAACACTGAAAGAATTTTTCAAATCGGACCATTAGTTCCAGAGATTACCCCCTACATACAAACTTACAAACATACAAACTTACAAATTTTACCTCTTTATAATATTAGTATAGATAACATAATATAACTTAGTTTATCAGATAGCAGTTAAAACCGGCGCGTTTACGCTTGCAACTATATCGTTACAATCTCCTTGACCCCTTATCTGTAACGTTACGGAGTGGTTGGTTTCATAAGACACTATTAGAGCCATTACGCACTGTCGACTAGTCGCCGGCGACTCAGTCCCTCGGCGACCGAAACATGGGAAAAGTCGCCTGGGCGACTGACGACTAGTGCGCAAGCACCTATTTAAACTATAGTAAGTAACAGTCGCCGGCGACTCAGTCTCTCGGCGACCGAAACATGGGAAAAGTCGCCTGGGCGACTGACGACTAGTGCGCAAGCACCTATTTAAACTATAGTAAGTAACAGTCGCCGGCGACTCAGTCTCTCGGCGACCGAAACATGGGAAAAGTCGCCTGGGCGACTGACGACTAGTGCGCAAGCACCTATTTAAACTATAGTAAGTAACAGTCGCCGGCGACTCAGTCTCTCGGCGACCGAAACATGGGAAAAGTCGCCTGGGCGACTGACGACTAGTGCGCAAGCACCTATTTAAACTATAGTAAGTAACAGTCGCCGGCGACTCAGTCTCTCGGCGACCGAAACATGGGAAAAGTCGCCTGGGCGACTGACGACTAGTGCGCAAGCACCTATTTAAACTATAGTAAGTAACAGTCGCCGTCGACTGAGTCGCCGGCGACTAGTCGACAGTGCGTAATGGCTCTTATGGCTCTTAGTAGTGCACCCGTCTTTGGTTACTACTCTGCTTGTATTAGATTTAGCGTGATGTTAATTATAGCCTATAGCTTACTTTAATCATCATCATCTGTCTAGCCTTTTCCCAACTATATTGGGGTCGGCTTCCAGTCAAGCCGGATTTAGCTGAATACCAGTATTTTACGAGGAGCGACTGCCAAAGATCTGCAAATGACAGCCGGGACCAACGGCTTAACGTGCTTTCCGAGGCACGGAGGAAACTCGTTATGTTAAGATGGTCACCCATCCACAGACCAACCTAGGCAAGCGTTGCTTAACCTTGAAGATCGACCTGTGCGGCTGTTATTATCTAGCCACGAGCTCCTCTCGAATATATCCCTATAGCTTACTTTAATAAATGGGCTATACATATAACACTAAAATATCGTCGACGGCGCGTATTGTTCCGCGCGCGCCTCATAGAGATGTCAGCAAGTCAAGCAACGACAGGGTTGAAGGACCCGTGAATGAGGGCAAAGAATCACCGGCCACTGCTCACTGAACAAGCACTTTTTCACACTGGGTATCACGGACCGTCCTCTGTGTAGAGGATGTATGGAGGCAGAGGAAACTGTCGCGCATGTACTCCTGGAGTGCACAGCCGTCAGTGAAATGAGAATACGTATCTTGGGAACACCGAAGTCAATGACAGATACCCTGAACAAACCTAAGAAGCTGGTTTGCTTTTGGAATAAGGTGGGCTGGTTGTAGTAAAGGCCGGATGGCCCACGCACAATGGTCCAGCGGGACTAAGTGCGGAAACCAGAACGCTTAGATAAGATAGGGCAAAGAAGGAACAAGAGTGGGTTTTAGTCGGTAAAAGTCTGATTTACTCTTTCGCTCTACCCTAGAGCAAGAGAAGTCATTGGATGATATCCCACCTCAAATAAAACTGCTTTCGTATTTTGTTTAGTCACGAAATTTGACATCAGCAGATTGCCTATTGACCTATCAGATATGCTATTCATTTCTACACGGGTCTACATGACTATTGTAAATTATCAATTTGTCATGGTTACGGAGAGTTCCGTGTTTAGTTGAGTTCAACATTTGTGATATGTAATGACGACATTGAGTAGGAGCGGCTTTTTTTTAGCATTATCGGCCTTAGGTATAATGTTCCCACTGCTGAGACTCAGGCCTCCTCTCTAGGAGAGGGAATGGGCCATAATCCACGGCGCGGGCCCAGTGCGGATTGGTGGATGTCTTCGAATTTTTGGTTCTAGGACATGCCGGTTTCCTCACAATGTTTTCGTTCACCGTTTTGAGAGCAGTGGTGATGAAATAAATTACACAAAGTAATGCGCCTGACTGGGTTTGAACCAGCGACCTACAACTTGTAAGTCGGGGCAGTTACCACTGGGCCACCACCACTGCTCACAGAGCGGCTGGTTGTACGGAAATATATCGGTAGGGCATTGCCTAGGTATCTGTGTTGACAGCTCAAATGATGATCACTTGTGATAACCAGCGTTCCGAATGGTGATAAAAGTGATTATAATCGCGAAAAAGGCTATTGTCTATCTCTGATTTGATCCCCCGCTTTTTTTTAGCGTGGTGCTCCGCCCAAGCGGGACACACCTCCACCGTTTCCTCCGGTTGTTGCCCGTTGCCTATCGCCTGAATTCGGAACAGGAACCTTTAAGTTACCGTGCCATGTGAGGACCTATGCAATGTGGAAGGTGAGGACACCGTGGCTCCTCTCCACCTACTTCTCAAGGACCACCGCAATGGTAGCGTTTCGAGGCCCTTTTACCTTACGTGGTTTCCCACCTCTGGAGTAGCGTTGCCAGGCGTCTGGATAGAGCTGGACACGGGCAGGCTTTTTGGTTGTGTGTCCGTCCAAATTAAGTGGAGTCCGGCCTGTCCGGCTTTTGTTAGGCATTTTAAATTTAACAATTTTTATAGATTTGTAATGTGTTCTTACAATTGCAAGCATTTGCAGACCAGCAATTACTTGTTATTTCATTAGAATGTAAAAAGCTAAATTTCCGGAGTGGTATAAAAAAAAATGTCGGCCTTTTAAATGAAATGTCCGGCTAAACTGTCTGGTTTGTCCGGCTTTCCGGTTTGAAGATCTGGCAACCCTATCTGGGTGTGATATAACGAAGCAATGAACACCAACCTATCCAGGAGCCAGATGAGTCATCGATGGGTATGGTAGACTCTGGACTCTTGAGCTGCGCCAGCAGAGCCGTGGTGAAGCCCACCACCAGGCCAGACCCTGCCATGTTCAGGGACACGCCTGATGTCACGAAGCACTGGAATATTACAACATAAATACTGTTAATACGTCATGCGTTAATACTAGGTGCAGTTTTGAATCTGCGAATCTGTGATCCTCGAGCAAAAGCAACCATAAAATGTTAAGGAATTCTGTTTTTATTATTTGGTAAAAGCGTTTCGTTGAGTAAGTGGGCGGCTGTCGCACTTAAACATACAGTAACATGACGCACGATAAATCACAACGAATGATTCTGTTCTTTTGAAGAGGTTTATTAAGAGAGTTATCTATATACATATATAAAAATGAAACCCGTTTTTCGTTGTCACGACATCACATGAAAACGGCTTGACCGATTTGGCTGATTTTTTTTTAAATGTTCCTTGAAGTTCAGTGATGGTTCTTACGGAGAGAAAAATTCTAAAAAAAAAAAAGTTAGGTAAAGTAGGGTAGGTAGGGTAGTGTAGGGTAGTGTAGGGTAGTGAAGGGTAGTGTAGGGTAGTGTAGGGTAGTGTAGGGTAGTGTAGGGTAGTGTAGGGTAGTGTAGGGTAGCGTAGGGTAGTGTAGGGTAGCGTAGGGTAGTGTAGGGTAGTGTAGGGTAGAGTAGTGTAGTGTAGGTAGGGTAGTGTAGGGAAGGTAGGGTAGGGTAGCGTAGGATATGTAGGGTAGTCATTTGACGGGAGCGAAGCCGCGGGTAAAAGCTAGTTCTGAATAACAATTAAATAACAAAAAAAAACAAATGTTATTGACCAAGTATCGTATTGTTATATGATTATTATTTATGAGTTGAGTTTTATAACAACTTCTCCAGAGTTCGCCTGCTTGATAGTAGAAAATTATCCCAAGAGATCATACAACTGGGAAAAAATATCCAGTGTTCCAGGAAATAGTTTCTAAAATTGAGTGTTATAAATGGCAAAAAAAATGACATTCAAAACTGTTTCTCTCACACACTGATACAATAGCGAGTCGCACGTGGAATACTCGATACTAGTAAATAGGTGCGCTAATTCGAGCTCATTAGTATTCCTAGCACGAACCTAGTTATAACTGTGTTTAGTGTTTCCTGTTAGTTATTGCTTTTTTGGTCACGTAGGCTCGTGGGGCCGAAAGACGTCCACTGCTGGACATAGGCCTTCCCCAAGCGACGCCACAACGACCGGTCCTGTACGTCTCGCATCCATCGGATTCCAGTGACCCTCGCTAGGTCGTCGGTTCACCTTGTGGGAGGCCTTCCATTGCTGCGTCTTCCGGTACGTGGCCGCCCACTGCCACTTCAGTTTGACGATTCTTCGGGCTATGTCGGTAATCTTGGTTCTCTTGCGGATATCTTCATTTCTGATTTGATCGCGCAAGGAAACTACGAGCATAGCCCTTTCCATTGGCCTCTTGTATATGGTACGCTTTTATTAACCGTACAGTGCGTCAGCCGTACGGTGCGTTAGCCGTACGATTAATAAAACGTACTGAACAAGAGACCATAGAGTGCGAGTGCGATACATCACTGTTAATTACTCAGATACCCGCGAAACGAGACACAATAGTAAAACAATAACAGCGCGGTCTCATAGGACCGGTTGGGGATTCAAACGTTAAACACGGCGGCGGCGATGCCGAGCCGTAGTGCCTTCGTTTATGCCAACTTCCCCAAGCTCCCCGAGAAATCCATTTTCGCGAATTCAACGTGCTTACATACGGCGAAAACGAGTTCCGTGTACAAGACAAAAGGCCTTAGCTCTTTTGTACACGGTACGGTTTTAATTCGTACGTAGCCACGGTAAATTCACCGTCCGTAGGCGCGCAGTGTTATTTAAATCACTAGGAGAGCTTGTTGACACAAACGGCGACGTTACGGCACGGCGCGGCTGCCGTGTGTCATCAGTGTTGTATCGCAGTCTATGGCTACTTGTACACGGTAAGTTTTATTAGTATTACTTACGTACGTACGGTGAGAAAAACGTGCCGTGTACTGTGTGGCGTTACACCCGTTTTCAAAAAGCTATCTATCTACATTTGCAGCTACTAAAGATAAACAAATCTATCCTTTTGCCTTACTTGCTTTCCTATAACCTACCGACGGATAGTATTTCCTACCAAGTTTATGGATGGGTAGATAGAATCTTACTGTTTATCGGGGATAGCTATCTATCTATAAACTGCGGTAGGTTATTGAAAACGGGCGTTAGTCGCCTCTTACGACACCCACGAGAAGAGATTGAGCTAGTATTTACGTCCATACAGTATTTGTATGATTGATAATGTTATTACAAGTCAATAGCTCTGTTTTGATTTATTAGCAGTGGAAGTTTTCAGTGTCAATAACGTACTTAACAGTGCTCAATCGTTTAATGATAGATAAGGTTAGGCCTGAAACTGCGTTAAGCGGGCACCCGCGCGGTTTCATACAAAAGTGCTCCGTCGCGGGGACCAGCGCGGGTGTCCGTCACGGGGAGGCGCGCCCCGCACCCACGCGACGGGGCCCGCCTCCGTGCGACGGAACCCGTCGCGGGGGCACGCGCGGTCCCCGCCAGGGAACACGCACGGGCTTGTTCAGGGTTGTCATTTCATCATTTGACAAAAATGACATAACGAATGTTGCCACTTTTTTGCAATTCTTAAATAGTGATGTACCTCAACCGTAAATTGCCGTTAATAAAATCAAGTAGTATCGTTTTTTATAATAATTTTTCCTGAATAGTAGATAGCTATTTAAAATGAAAAAATACAGAAGTAATAACGTATATTTTTATGTTAAACATTTAAAAAATATTTAATGAATGATAAATGATATTTATTTTGCAAATAGGTTTTCACAAACACTTTTACACGTCAATTTTTTTGTTGGACTTTTTTTTACTAGGTGAGGCCGGTGTTTACTAACTGACTACCCTGAGAAGAAACACCGAAACAAACTCAGAATTCTAATCGATATGAAGACTGGTTAAAAAATATTCTCCCAAAATTGAAACAGAATGCAGTTATACTGATACTGTATACTGCAATCGGTTTTAATTTTGGAAGAATATTTTTTAACCAATCTTCATATCGATTAGAATTCATTTCCTTGTGATGGTCATCTAGCCCCTTTTTTGCATCGAAAATTAGTGCACCGCCATCCACGAAACTGTCTTCGCTTCCAAAGTGGGACAGTTTTTTTTTTTCCTAGTCGTCGTTTTGCTATGTAATAATATATTAAGTTCTCCATCGACACGACTATACAAGCACACCGTTGAAATTGAACTAGCGACACTGCGTAAATCGGTCTCCGCGACGGGTCCCCGCGACGGGGACCGTCGCGTAGCCACGGAGCCCACGCGCGTGTCCACGCGCGTAGACACGCGACGGTTGCCCGTCGCGGGCGCCCGCTTAACGCAGTTTCAGGCCTTATTATTAGGTGGGCCATTTGAGTGCCAGTGTACTTCCTACTTCACATATTTTATTTCTTTTTATTATGTACTAGCGACTCGCCCCGGCTTCGCACGGTTGCAAATTTATCAGTGTTGCTCTACTATATTATGCTTGTATATATGTTACTGTAAAAGCCCGAACCACGGTAAATCTTAGGTTTTACCAATAAATCTTAAGATTTACCAACACGAGTCGGTAAATGTAAGGATATGTAAAAAAGAAACGATTTAAGCGGGCTTTTACCATTAGAATTTGGTACATGCTAGGTTTTACCAGTGTGGGTTGGTAAATGTTAGTTTTGTATTTCCGACGCTGGAGCGTGCTTACCTAGAAGTAACCTATTCACTCTTGACTTAAAGATTCCTGGGTTGTAGCTGCAGAAAACATAGACTCCGGCAGGGAATTCCACTCCTTGGCTGTACGTACAATAAATGAGTTCCCAAAAAGTTTTGTGCGTATAGGAGGGATGTCTACCATGTACCGGTGGCGCATCGCCGTACGGCGGGTGGTCCGATGATGGATCAGGCTAGGCGAAATTAGGTTATGCAATTCCGACGCACACTCCTGAAAATGCAACCGGTAGAAAACTGACAGGCTAGCGACTCGGCGATGATGCTCAAGACTTTGAAGCCTCGACTCAACGAGTGCATCACTACCAATGATCCTCTTGGCTCTCCTTTCAATAGCTTCAAGCGCTTCAAGCTGATGTCGGGCAGATCCATCCCAAACAAGAGAGGAGTACTCCATACACGATCGAACTTACGCTTGATAAAGTGCGAACAGCTGTTCTGGCGTGACGTTCTGTCTCACCTTTGTAAGGATACCTAGCATTTTAGCAGCAAGTTGAGCCTTTGCTTCAATATATGGAGCAAATATGAGAGTTGACGTCAACGTAACACCAAGAAGATCAAGATGGTCGGTTATCGGCACGGTTGCACCCAGGAAAGTAGAAGGAGGACTGAATTGTCTTCTTTTAGCGGAAAACAGACACGCCTGGATTTTAGCAGCATTGAATTTGATCAAATTGGCACCGCAGCATTCAGTGATTGCTTCCAACGACCAATTCAAGCGCTCAACCATAGCCACTCGGAGAGACTGGATCTGTAACTCACTGGTTCGTGTACTGGATATATTATGTATCTTTCAGTAACAGTACTGTCGTCTGCATACCCAAAGGTACCAGGCTTAAGCAGATCGTTAATGTGCAGCAAGAACAAAGTTGCCGAGAGCACTGACCCCTGAGGGACTCCAGCTCCATTAATGGCCATTTGACCGGACGAGCTGCCATCGATGACCACTCGAATGGATCGGTCACTCAAGAAGACTGCGATCCAAGCACACAATCCAGCAGGTAAACCGAAAGAAGAAAGCTTACTAATAAGGGTTTCGTGCCAGACCCTATCGAAAGCCTTCGAGATGTTGAGAGAGACGGCAAGCGCTCTCCCATGCTTCTCGATGGCCTCACTCCAGATACGGATGGCGTACGCTAGAAGATCACCAGTTGACCAATTTCGGTGAAAGCCGTATTGACGGTCACTTATGATGTCATAAGTTTCTAGGTATGGCAGGAGCTTAGTGTTGAGTACACGGTCCATAGGCATACAGAACAATGCATATTTCTTAATCATTTATTTCAATTAATAATTACTCAAATCCGTACATACTCGTACCTATGAGTAATTATTAAACATTTGTTCAAATCAGTCAAATCGTTACCTATCTTTTGGTAATGTTTATCTCAACATTTACCCTGTCTTTGAGGTAAATCCTAAGATTTACCAAGTGAATGGTAGTAAAAGTCCGAAATAAACGATGATCATAGAACAGTTTGGACTTTTACCATTAAGACTTGGTAAATCTTAGGATTTACTGGAAAATCTTAGGATTTACCGTAGTTCGAGGTTTTACAGTAACATATACATATAAACCTTCCTCTTGAATCACTTTATCTAATAAAAAAAAACCGCATCAATATCCGTTGCGTAGTTTTCAAGATTTAGGCATACATAGGGATATAGAGACAGAGAAAGAGACTTTGTTTTATACTATATAGCGATAGGCTCGCGTTTGACCACTATCTCACCTGATGGTAAGCGATGACGTAGTCGACAATGGAGCACACTTACCTAGGGGTAACCCACTCTTGACTTAAAGACCTCAAGGTTATAGCTTTCAAGAAACACAGACTCCGGCAGGGAATTCCACTCCTTAGCTGTACGCATAATGAATGTGGTCCCAAAACGCTTTGTATGTATGGGTGGGATGTCCACCATGTACCGGTGGCGTAATGCCATACATCTAGTGGTCTAATGATGCAACATCTCTCAATTCTGTATGTGCCTGGTTACACATGACAATAATTTATGATCTAGGAGTAATAAAACTATTGATTCTCGCTATCCCTCTCTCGTCATTGTTTGCTAGACATGATTGTATTATGTGTGCCTAATTTATTCTTTTTATTTTCAGCTTCTATTCACTTAGAAAGTTGTTGTGCTGGTATGGCCAACACTTGCAAGCGCCGACTGACGAAGGTTTATTTATTTATTTATAACAATCTTACCTACACTATCATTACAGATCTATGATCCAATGCGACAGCAATCTAACTAACTAAGGTTGTTAACACTGGTGGCTGGCAGTTGCCAGTCTCCATACTTTTTCAAAAGATGTTTAAAGAAGAACCAGCACTTAGATAGTAAATCGAATCTGCATGTGTTTTGGCGTAGCTTTGTTAAATGCTGATTCGCACTGGAAATCCCACATTTCTACCCCAGATCCCAGCTATTTATCTATTTAGATTTTTAATAGTGATGTTTTTAGAAGTTTTAACGTATTTATACCCACTTGCTTACCTTCGTGCTTATTTGTCAAAATTAAGAAAACAATCAAAATGGTATTCATGAAAATTTAGCTTTACTATTCTATAGTAGGTAAAGAGTCAATTCCCGACTGCATTCTTGTATAAACCGACACCAGAATGCATAAATCCAGACGCCAAACTGCAGCGTGCATTTATTTACAAATGCCGACCCGAAAATAGAACCGAACACACCAATCCCAACACTGTTCCCATAGCCAAAGATTACTAAGACAAAAATAGCAAAAAAAAACAAAAACAAATGCACTTGCCTGCTTCAAAAAGGGCGTATTCCATTTTTTGCACATTATTTACACAGTTTTTAAGCACATGTTCACACGACCTCTGTTCGCGAGTGTCGACACATATTTGAATGTCTCTTCGTTGATAAGGGTGCGCTGGCGCATAACCTCTGAAATGATATTGTTCGAGATTCAAACAGTTCTATGTACTGAATATCAGTGCTCTGATTGGTTCGACCTTGGCTCGAATAGTTCTATTTTCGAACTGTCAATAGTGTTTAAAAGCTCGCGTCTAATTGGTTGGCGCGTGTTTCAATTGATGGGTGGGGGTTAAGTAAGTTGGATTGGAGCGGTTAGGTTTCGTATGGTACAGCGAGCTTGATGAAGACAGTTTTTTTTTGTAGCTAATGTTTTTTTTTTAGGCGGGGAATCATCAAAATTCTCCCGCTCTTGTGTCAGACTTTTACTGACTAAAACCCACTCCTGTTCCTTCTTAGCCCTAATTCCGGGGTGCCGGGGATCTCTTTCGTCAACCCAGGCCCCAGAAGGCTTCGACCCAGTCGGGCCCCTACAGTTTGCTGACATCTCTTTGAGGCGCGCGTGGAACAATACGCGCCGTTGACGACATAGGCTAATGTTGACTTGGTAAGGTGGAATGATTTCTCTAAGTTCTCCATTCGTAGAGTAGCTGCAAGAAATTTCTTTAGAAAGAAACAGTACCTACTTATGTATTATTTTTTTTATACTAGTGTCAGGTCCGCTACTAGTATAAAAAGGAGGAGGAGCTCGTAGCTAGATAATAACAGCAAATGGTGGTCAACACAGGGCCCCACAGGCATAACGAGTTTCCGTCGTGCCTCGGAAAGCACGTTAAGCCATAGGTCCCGGCTTTCATTTGTAGATCTTTAGCAGTCGTTACGGGTAGTCAGAAGCCAGTAACCCTGACTCCAGTCTTGCCATGAAGTACCGTGTTACCTCAGTTAATGGGTTGTAGAGGTCTGGTAGGCAGCCGCTCCTCGTAAAATACTGGTAGGTATTCAGCTAAATCCGGCTTGACTGGAAGCCGACCCATATATAGTTGGGAAAAGGCTAGGCAGATGATGAAATATCAGGTCTGCCAGATGGAATGGATTATGTGTCGAGTGGAGCATGACGGGTGACAGGACAGAATGGAAGAGCCAAACGTGTTGCGCCGACCCCAAGTAATATGGAATAAGGGTAGGAAGAAGAAGAAGCCGGGTCTACCAGTGTCAGGTGGTGTCGGTTGCTCAGTGATCAGTGACCACTGTCAAGCTTTTAACTTCGTGCCAGGTATTATTCTAGTTGGAAAAACTAACACAAGTTATCATCATTTGCCTTGCCTTTTCCCAACTATTTCGGGGTCGGCTTCCTGTCAAGCCGGATTTAGCTATTTACCAGTATTTTAACTGGCTTCTGACTATCCGTAACGACTGCCAAAGATCTACAAATGACAGCCGGGACCTACGGATTAACGTGTTTTCCGAGGCACGGAGGAAACTCGTTATGTTAAGATGGTCACCCACCCACAAACCAACCTTGGCAAGCGTTGCTTAACCTTGAAGATCGACCCGTGCGGCTGTTATTATCTAGCCACGAGCTCCTCTACTAACTGACCCGACCAAAGAGTTTAAATATAGGGGACCCGACAGATGTTGTCTTGTCCTGTCTTATCTATGATTATAGCTACAGTCAAGTGTAAACTGTCAAAAGAGTAGACGAAGCTAAATAAACATTGTTTTTTGATTTTTTAAATATCATATTTAATATTTTTCTTTCTTATGAACCTTCTCATGACAATAACAAACAAAATAATAAGCAAAAGTTGTCCCAAACAGCAGGAGTCGGAGATGCGGTAGGCCCAGATGGCGTGGCGATTTGACTCCTACCTAAAGGATTGGCCAGAAGTGAATAAGAAGAGTAGGCTAATGGAAGGGTGGCCTTTGCCCTATGGTGGGACACCACAAGCTTATAATAATAATAACAACAAGTTGTCAGCCGTTTACGCGTTATGATGTGACCATGAGAAATACGGACTCATTTTTATATACTTAAATCGATTATTTTTAATGTTTACATAAGTAATACAATAAGTAGATTAACCATTATTGTTTTCAGGATATCAGCCAAAGCTTAAGAAAGCCAGAAACATTAAAATAAACTTAATTACTTACTATGTTTTACTTACGTTTGTTGGCACAGAAAATTCAGACATTTCTATATGGAACCGTGCACTAGTTTTCGACGTTTTATAAGTGCCCATGTAGGCCTATGTGAAATAAAAATATTTTGACTTTGAATCAAATAAATACCAGAAAAAACATAGGCGCCTATTAAAATAATTAAAGTAGTTGTTCTTCTTCGACGTATAATGTAAATAAATCATTATTTAGTTTGATTTCATACATCGCCTGATAGATATTTGATATCAACATTGAAAATCTGATTGTCGTGGCTCTGACACTAAGCACAGAGTAGGCGTTACTACCATAGATAATAATGTTTTTGTTTAGAATTATAAATGGTGCTTGATTGCGATCCCGACTGATGATAAGCAATGTGCAAAGTAATGCAATCGGTGATGGTGAGGCGCACTAGTTTATTAAGGGCGTCTTCACCTTGACGACATCTAAATTAGAATCGGACAGGAAGACCACAGCAGATAAAGTGTTCCAGTTCTTCTATGGTATAAACGACGAGGCGAACGCTTAGTCTACATCGTAGAGGTTTCAACAACGTAAGGGTGGATACTCGCTGTATGTTGGGTTGCCCGATTCAAGTCGAAAAATTATAATATTTATTTTGTGCTAATGTAATATATCGAGGGTATAGTGCTCAAACCCAATAAGTACGAAATTTACACTTTTGAAATATTCAATATTTAAGTTTTATGGGCAAAAATACCTATGTTATTCAAATAATATCATTATAATGAGTATTTATGATAAAAGTGGATACGTTGAATTAGTGTAAAACAGTATTATTAAGTTTCTGAGGTAGTCCATTTTGTAGTAATAAAAATATAAGTTACAAAGGGTACCGACTTATTGGGTTTTAGATCTAGAGAAATTAAACATGTTATGTACTTTACCTATTTCGAGGAGCTCGTGGCTAGATAATAACAGCCGCACGGATCAATCTTCAAGGTTAAGCAACGCTTGCCAAGGTTGGTCTGTGGATGGGTGACCATTTTAACACAGCGAGTTTCCTTCATGCCTCGGAAAACACGTCAAGCCGTAGGTCCCGGCTGCCATTTGTAGATCTTTGGCAGTCGTTACGGATAGTCAGAAGCCAGTAAATCTGACTCCAGTCTTGCCATGAAGTACCGTGTTACCCCAGTTAATGGGTTGTGGAGGTCTGGTCTGGTAGGCAGCCGCTCCTCGTAAATCCGGCTTGACTGTAAGCCGACCCCAATATAGTTGGGAAAAGGCTAGGTATATGATTGATGTACTTTACCTATTTCGCCGAAATTCATTTTTAAAAGTTGGACATACTTCATACTTTACACGTCAGGCAAAAATACACCAAAAATACTGGGTAAATGAATAAGGAATTTAAATCCTCCCGCAAAATTTTTATGAGTGCTGTTGTAAACAAATACGACGTTTGTAGTTTTTGAATTCGTCTACGATCTTGCTCTATCAGTACACGTTATCCAGCTGAAGGTTGGTGTCCCGATTTTTTTCTTTTATTGTCTTCTGCCAAAATTGTGTAACTCTGCAGAGAAATGTTATCGGAGCTAAAATTCTTATGGAAAGTAACTCTGTCAAAAGTCTCGCAGTCCTAGCAGACATCGGCCGTAGAGGGCCTTATCATTTGCTGACTTCACTTGGAGTCACACCGTTGACTTGGGCTTGCTTTCACTCGACGGCTCGATGGCACCATCACAAGCCCGTGCTTGCGTGCTTGGGAATCTCCCTAAAGCTTGACACCCGGAGCATCACGAAGCGAGAGGAGATCCTATCCCTCATATTTACAGCTACCTCCTTCGATCGCATTAGTGATTTATTGAATGAGATGACAGGATGACATTTTCTCCACCTTTGTTCCAGGGTCTTAGGTTTTCCTTTCAGAAGTTAACCTGTGGCTCCAGAGGCTTCGATTATGGTGTGCACACAGCTCAAAGAGATGTCAGCAAAACTGTACAGTTTTGCTGACATCTCTTTGAGGCGCGTGCCGATGACGACTTGGGCTCGGTTCGGATTATTACCGGACTGCCGGACTGCTAGCTACCCATTGCTCGCCGTCCGCAAGCCCGCTATGCTGATTGGAAATTGGAATTGGAATTCTGGCGGCAGGGGCAGGAGGGCCTTCCCACTCGCGTGCGGCTGCCTTTTTCACCAGCATTACGGCTTTGCAGAAGGAGGCGACCGCCTGCTACTCCTTCTCGCTCCGGAACTTGGCTGCCGATCGCCTTCACGAGGATGCGGCGGTGCTCCGCCCAAGCAGTTCCACCGTGTCCTCCAGGCGATCCACATGGTGGTGACACCCAGATGTTTCTTCCGCTTAAATCTGATGCAGGAACCTTCCGAACTTACCATGCCCGGTAAGGATTTGTGTCATAAGGAAGGTGAGGACGACGTGACGTCTTTCCAACCACTCCTCAAAGAGGGGACTTACCGCCATAATGATGGCATGCCCAATAGATTAACCTAACCTTTCACTAGGGTTAAGCAGAAACGCCAACTGCTACGACCCTTGCAAAATACTCTTTCTGCTCATTGACGTTCGTACATCTGGTCGTAATACATTAGTACACAACATGTTTCCTCTTGGTCATTGGTGTTTTTTCTTTTAAACGGTTTTTATCAAAGTTAAATTAATAATTTCGATGCTTTCGGAATGAATTACAAGCACAGATTGATAGGACTCTTTTCGAACTTAACGCGGACAAAGTCGCGGGTAACAGCTAGTACCGTACCATATAACTAGACATAACTTTTTACTTTTTAAATATAATCGAACAATAAAACCCGACAAATACATTTGTTTTGATTTAGCTTTTGGTTTTTGTTGTTTTTTTTATCGACGTATTTAAAGGTAAAACCCGATAAATACAGATAGTGATTATTGCCTCGAAGCCGTTGGGTGATTTTAGTTGAAATTCTTGAACACTCAATGCCAATAATAAGCTTTATGTGGCTTAAGCGTGAAATAAAAATATTATTTAACAAGATAACACGCTTTATAGGGTACCAGTTTTTAAGTATTAGCTAAACACGGTGACTTTATTGGGTTATTACCTAACGTAACTTTGTTTCTACTGCGAATTCCACTTATTGGATTAGACCACTGGAAAGAGCGTCAAAAATGCATCAAGATGCACTAAAAACGATTTTTGATTTTTCGACACTTATTGGGTTTGAACACTATACCCTCGATATGTAGTTTTTCACGTCAGTTTAAAATAGATGAGACTAACAAACTACCTTCAAACAAACTCAGAGGTCAAAGTCTCTTTTAAAGTCCACAATTACAGTGATATGTATTTATTTATTTATTTATTTATATACTCTTTATTGTACACCGTAAAAATACATTTTTCACAAGGAGCTTAATATTAGTAGGGGTGGTAGGTACAATGGGCGGTCTTATCGCTAACAGGGATTTTTTACAGACAACCTTTGGATGGAATTGACTTAGAAGGAGAATAGATACGCAGGTAGTCACATGGTGTACTATTTACATATATACAATACACAAATAATGAACAAAATAAAAATAATCATATAATACATAATACATACCTATATATATAAATAAATACAATATATATAATATATATACATGAAAGAGGAGATTATTATACTTAATGACGATAATCAAGAGGAGAGGTAATGATTCTTGACCATATTTTTAAATGAAGCTAAAGTTTCAGCTTTGCTGACCGATATGGGCAAAGCATTCAAGAGCCGTACTCCTTGAACTGTAAACGACTTGTCATAAAAGTTGGTGGAGTGGCTTGGCATCTCCAGTCTCAAGTTTTTCGATGACCTAAGATATCTAGTATGTGTGTCATGAAGGAACTTGAAACGTTCTTTAAGATAAGTAGGGGTTTTGGGATTGAACAGAACACTGTAGAGTAGAGACAAGATGTGCAAGTTCCGGCGAAGACGTATCGGAAGCCACTTGAGTTTCGTACGGAAATCGGATATGTGATCATATTTGCGCAAGCCAAATATAAATCGTATGCAAACATTTTGAAGTCGCTCAAGTTTATCTAATTGTGCCTCAGTGAGATCGAGATAACTGACATCAGCGTAGTCAAGGATGGGAAGTAAAAGAGATTGTATAAGCGCAATTTTAGTGGCAGTTGGCAGAAAGTTACGCAACCGTCTTAGGGATTTGGCAGAAGCGAATATTTTTCGACTTACCTCTTGTAATTGGGGACCCCAAGAAAGATGTTTGTCCATCCAAACCCCGAGGTTCTTCACCTTCTCACTGAGTGGAATAGCGGTACCATTGAAAATAACCCGAGGAAGCTGCGACCAGTTTACCTTAGCCATCAACCTAGAGCTTCCAACAACTATGACCTGGGTCTTTGACGGGTTAACCTGCAAACCATGTGCCTCATTCCATTCGCAAATTGAAGCCAAGTCCTGGTTTATAATATTAAGATATGTAATTATAGTATGTAAGATATGTAATGGCCAAATCGTTGATGCTTTGCTAGGCGCCTTTTGTAAAATAGCAGCAACATTTCACATGAGTGGAATTAGGTTTTAGTGCATATTTGGATATTTACTAATCTTTTTACCAATAATATACTACTAACATTATAACTACGAAAGTTTATACATATGTACATATTTTTGTTTCTCTTTTATGTAAAAACTGCTAAATAGATTTCGATGAAACTTGATAATGGAATAGACCATATCCTGGAATAGCATATAGGATATAGTTTTTTCATCTTGGGAGTATGTCCCCTTAGGACAATTTTCTACTATCACGTTTGTGAAGCCACTGGTAGCAGCAGTTGTACTCTACCAGTATATACTGGTACATAACAAATATAACAATATGCTAATCCCGATTTATATTCTCAGTGTATGTTTTTGATATTTGGCTGCAAGCTTTTGCTGCACAAAGCTGATAAGTACTCTTTCTGATTTATCCCATGCTTATTGTTTCTCAAAATATGTTACCAAGAACTTCTTTCTCTGATAAAAATAGGTTCGTTCATTTTGTCGTCATAACTGGATGAGGCCGGTGGAGTTAGGAGACAAACATACGTACAGAAGAATTAATAAAAGATTATAATAAACCAAGGGAAGGATTGGCTGATAGATAATTAATATATTGATCTACTCTCTTTATTATTTCGTACTATTATCAGTGTCAATAAATGTTTTTTAGGGTAGGGTACTTCGTAGATAAACTGTATCGCTATTACCTACAGTAGAAATGCTACAGTCCTTTCGAATAAAATACTGATCTAGTAAACAAAGCTTTAGTTATTGTTTCTGCAAAGAAGAGTGTTGGAGATGGCTGCAACCGTGACGAAGGCATGGAACTAGCACCCCAGCCGGGTTTCCTACGCCGATTT
Organism: Mythimna separata; assembly: GCA_030763345.1. Classification (NCBI taxonomy): domain Eukaryota; kingdom Metazoa; phylum Arthropoda; class Insecta; order Lepidoptera; family Noctuidae; genus Mythimna; species Mythimna separata. Next base: position 14,700,913 of record CM061192.1, read on the forward strand.
CCAGCCACCGTAGGCTTAGGCTTGCGGACGGCGAGTGTTGGGCACTGTCCAGCAGTCTGATAACTGGCTGGACCGAGTTCAAGTTGTCGACTGCGCGTAATGTTCCAGCCGCGCCTCAAATACAGTTACGGCCCTTACTGTTTGCTGACATCTCGTCACACATTCCCTCCGTAGAGGTACAAGTTGGTAGCCGACTGCACGCAGGTAGCCACCAACTTGTACCTTTAGCGTCATGAAGCTAGCGACGCGTCGTCGAGCGGCAGACGGCAGTGTCGTCCGACCGCAGATCAGTAGTGTCGCTGTCGCCAGAGCAACGATACATCGAGCGTATAATAAAAACAAGTCTTCATCGTCTTCTTCCTGTTTCACGGAGCACTCGGAACCAACTGGATGCCATCTGCTGTTGCCGTTTGCAGTCGGGTTCGAAATTATGACGATATATAATCTCCTTACTAACCACTGTTCTAACTGACTGTTTTATAATGTCAGTTGTCATCTTCAATTCTTATTGTCAATGTTCTTACTATGGCTTGTGAAAATAGCTAATTAAAGCCAAGTTACTATTGGTCTTATCTTTTATTACGTATGTATCAATTTAATTAGCTATGTAATATCTAAAATGTCGAAGAAAAATGCGAAAGATGAAGAAGAGCTAGAAAACAAAAGATATCTAGCCAGATTCCTTCGACCAGAAAAATTTGACGTCGAGCCATTGACATATATATTACTAGCGTAAGGACCAGGCTAACCGCGCGTCTAAATGGCACTAGCGCACTGGCCCTAAAATAGCAGTTTAGGGCCAACGTGACTCATTTGACAGTGGTCCGTGTGCGGGAGTCAACGAGTATTTTGCTTGTCATAAAAATGCCTAGTTGTGTGGTAAAAGGTTGCAAAAATTATGATACAAAGGTTAAAAAGGAACATGGAATATTGTGTCATCGGGAAGTAACCTTACATTAATTTTGTTACCACTAAGCTATTAAATAATCACATTTTAAAGCGTTAAATATTTTACTACTGAATTCCACAATGGCGGCCATTGTATGGCCGCTACTGGACCATCGAAGTGCACGAAGTAAACTTGTACGGACGTATTGTTTATTATTTATTTCATCGTCGTCCTTAGTGCATTTAATTTTGAGTTTTGGTACCTATCTAATTTATAAGATTTTTAAGAAGATATAAGATTTAAGATATAAGATTTTTAAAAATTAGAAGCTTAGAAACGATACCTAATAAAATTGAAAATTTTATTTTTAAAATATTTTTAAATGTATCTTTCATTTTCTTCACGCTAACTGAGATGACCTTTAACATACTATATTCGCCCACGACTACTTCCGTGTGAATTTCGAAAAAAGAGCTTACCTACATTTAATTTCATCGAAATTAGTTCAACAGTTAGTTAGTCGTGAAAGCGCGATAGACATTTATTTTCTTATTTTTATTGTCCCGTATCCAAAGGTTAAAAATATAAGACACTGTGATAGACCCTAATTTATGGCAAAAAGTGACTATATGTTCCTATCCCCAAAACCTCTAGCAAAGTTTGTAGGAAAAAGCACTTTTACTATTTTAAACTTGCACTCTGTTGATCAACCGGATCTTGTTCGAGCCATCATTAAGAAATATATTTAAAATATCAGAATGCATCATCAAAAACAAAAATTTTAAAAGAGCGTTTTATTCAAAGGACAGTAATTTAGCTATGTTTTTCACATGCATACTTATGCAAACTATTTCGTATTTTATAATATCTTTTACATATTCTAATACCTACCTATCTAAATATTTATTTATTTTAAATAAAGCTGATTGAGGCTCACTAAATTTGTTTTAATTACGAAAAAAATGCTTGACGCTCTAACAAAGTTACGTCGAAAACTTGTGCGATGCGGCTGTCACGTAGTTCGAATGAGTTATTACAGATGTCGCTATTTTTGCGTGTAGTATAAAGTTTTTTATGAAATGTTCAGTTGGGCGCATCCTTCCTTTTGAAATCATTGCGTCGAGCCTAATGCTTCCGGAGCTGGTGAAAAATGGCGACACTGGTTTCATACATGTAGTGTATAGACAAATAGACTTATGTTTTTAATCTGTCGTCTCGAGAAGCGCATGCGCGGGCCGCGGGGCGCGGGAGGGGTCTGGCGGACCAACCGCCGCGGAGAAAAGACGCGGGCGCTTGCTGCGAGCCGATATCTATATATTTAGTATAGTTTGGTGTTACTTGTTACTAATATCAACTTCAGTCTTAGTGTACATTACATGTGGCGACGAGGCAAACTGTGAGTATTTTAAATAGATACTATATTTCATTACGATTTCGGAAAGCCATTGCAAAGAGTTCTGACAAAGGGCTACCCGAGCCGAGGCGCGGCTGAAAGTGAGGGTTGATAGTCGAAACAAGTTGCAATAACGGTTCCACACGTGAACTGAACAACTGTTTTTAATACAGTTGCGGAAAATGAAGCAGCATATTTTAAAATAATAAAAACACAATAAACTCAATTCAAAATTGGCGCCATTTTCCTCAAGCATTCTGGGTAGGCAAAGGGAACTATGCCCATACAGCCAAGTCTTCAGTAGTTTTTTTTATTTATATTTATGAAATGAAAATTTCATTAAATTTGAATGAGATGAAATGAAACTTTGAATCAAATAATTAAATTTGATATTAAAACAAATTAGTAGCTTCGTTTTAGAAATATTTGCATGAATCACAAAAACTTCTATGATTTTTTTTTTATTTAAAACTTCGCGGTTGTTTTTTTTTTCTTTTTAATAGACATTATTTTGACAGTTGGGAAAGAGAACACGAGTTTTTGAGCAGCTGTATTAAAAAGATTTTTACATTTATAACAAAAGAAAAAGAAATGGATACTCAATTGGCCGTGATTTCTGTAGGTATTCTTATGTTCGCGGTTTAAGTATCTAGATTTCTATGGGTGTACACTAGGGGAGTGACATAGATCATATATTTGTCAACCATACTTACCTAATATATTAAAATTAAATTTTGAAGAAATAAAAAGAACATTTAATGTTCTTTTAATTGTTTTTTTGTTTAATGTGGCGAAAGGAACAAGAAAGGAATTGCGGAGATTGACTGGTATAGCATTAAATTGCGGTCATACCTACAAGGCATTAAATTGCGGTCATACCTACAAGGCATTAAATTGCGGTCATACCTATAAGGCATTAAATTGCGGTCATACCTACATGGCATTAAATTGCGGTCATACCTACATAGCATTAAATTGCGGTCATACCTACATGGCATTAAATTGCGGTCATACCTACATGGCATTAAATTGCGGTCATACCTACATGGCATTAAATTGCGGTCATACCTACATGGCATTAAATTGCGGTCATACCTACATGGCATTAAATTGAAGTCATACCTACATGGCATTAAATTGCGATAGCGTGTTAGAAATCTATAAATATGCAACATAGTTACTTACCTTGTCAACAGGTAGCTCAAATGGCACAGTACACCTTAGAGAAGTTCGAATGTGAAGGGGAAGTTGGTTCAGTCTCGGTCCGTTGGGAAAGATGGAAAAGAAGTCTAAACATTTACCTTGAGGCGGCAGGCATAGACACCGAGGCAAAGAAAAGAGCTAGTCTTTTACATTTCGGTGGCCCTGAGTTACAAGAAATCTTCTACAATATCCCGGGAGCTAATGCAACTGAAGGTGAACTTTTTAACATCGCGATCGAAAAATTAGACAACTACTTTGCACCTAAACAAAGCAAAGTGTATGAGCGACACCTGTTTCGTCTTCTTAAACAGGAACAAGATGAGAAGTTCGAAAAATTTCTTATCAGACTTCGACTGCAGGCTAAGAAATGTCAGTTTGGTGAAAAAGAAGACGAGCATCTAATAGACCAAATAACGGAAAAGGGTAAGACAGAAGAACTCCGAAAGAAGATATTGAAAACAGGGGACAAGATCACGTTGGACGAAATAGTTGCAGAAGCGAATGCGCTGGAAGCCATAGATCGTCAATTAGGAAATTTTGGTATGAAACCTGTGGAAAGTCAAGCAATCAACAGAGTAGGTACAGACACATGGAAGGAGAAGCAAAAAAATAAAAGATTGGAATGCAGCAGATGTGGAAGTTCCAGACATTTGGCCCGTGACAACCACTGCCCTGCAAAAGGAAAGGCTTGCCTTAAATGTGGCATCTTAGGACACTTCAGGAATCAATGTCGGACAAAACAAACTCAAAAGAGGAAAATGGAAGGAGAAGAATCATCGAACAGTCAAGGAATAAAGAAGAAAAACAGGACAACAAATAATATCGAAGAAACTGCAAACATTAGCACGGATGAAAGAAAAGTCGACTACATTTTCAATATAGAGAACGCAAGGGTCACATGTAACATAGGTGGAACCAACGTAGAGATGTTGATAGATTCGGGCTGCAAGCACAATCTTATAACGGACCAAACCTGGGAAAGAATGAAGCGAGATAACGCTCAAGTTACCAATCAAGATCCGAATCCTGACAAAACGTTCGTAGCTTACGGGAGTGAAACACCGTTGAAGCTGTTGGGATCATTCAAAGCTACGATAAAACTTGCCGGTACATCACAGGACATCACAACATTCTATGTGATCCAAAACGGTACGCGTGACCTATTGGGACGTGTGACGGCAACCTCATTGGGAGTACTTCGGATCAATTTGGTTAACCAGGTGGAAACTGAGGCGTTTCCAAAATTTAAAGACGTTTTAGTTACTATTCCGATTGATGATTCAGTGAAGCCCGTTGCTCAGCCGTATCGGAGGATTCCCATCCCTCTCGAAGAAAAAGTAGAGAGAAAACTGGAAGAATTACTGAAAAGGGACATTATAGAAGTCGTGAAAGGTCCGTCTAACTGGATCTCGCCTATAGTCCCTGTGCTAAAAGACGGAGGGGATATTCGATTATGTGTTGATATGCGCCGAGCAAATGCGGCTATACAACGTGAAAACCACCCACTTCCAATGATGGAAGAACTGTTGCCAAAAGTTCGAGAAGCCAAAATCTTTAGTAAGCTAGACATACGAGATGCGTTCCATCATATTGAACTTCATCCTGACTCAAGGCATATAACGACCTTCATTACCAGCAAAGGATTATATCGATACAAACGGATGATGTTTGGTATCTCGTGTGCGCCAGAGATTTTCCAAAAAACACTGGAACGAATCCTTTTAGGTTGCGAAGGAGTCATCAACTTCATAGATGACATTTTGACGTTTGGGAAAGACATAGAAGAACACGACTTAAGGCTTAAAAAAGTTATGGCAGTGTTAGAGTAAAATAACGTGATGTTGAGGAAAGAAAAATGCATTTTTGGAATAAGGAAGGTCCACTTCTTAGGGCATGAACTGTCAGAACATGGAGTTAAACCACTAGACAAGTATATCCTGGCTATAAAGGGATTCAGAGCCCCGACAAATATCGCTGAACTACAGAGTTTTATGGGCTTAGTGAATTACGTGGGAAAATGGATTCCCCATTTAGCAACGGTAACAGAACCCCTCAAGCAACTGTTACGTAAAAGAACGGGAAGAAACACGGACATTCAAGATGAGTGGAGAGAAGATCAAAAGAACGCATTTAACGATCTGAAGGCGGCACTTATGAAAGTACCGAATTTAGGTTACTACAATCCTCATGATAAGACTGTGGTGATTGCAGATGCAAGCCCAGTGGGTCTTGGTGCAGTGCTGGTACAAATCAACAAGAATGGGCCGAGAATAATTGCATTTGGTAATAAAACCCTCAGCAGTTGTGAGCGTCGTTACTGCCAAACAGAGAAAGAGGCCTTAGCGCTGGTTTGGGCAGTCGAACATTTCAACATGTTCCTTTATGGCAAGGTTTTCGATCTAGTAACGGATCATAAGCCCTTGGAGGTGATATTCGGCCCCAAAGCAAAACCATGCGCTCGCATTGAAAGGTGGGTGTTAAGGCTGCAATCCTACAATTTCAAGGTGAAATACAGCCCGGGGAAGACCAATATAGCCGATCCACTATCGAGACTCTGTGAAGTGGCAATAAACCCGACGGCTTTATTTGAAGACCATGTTCATGCGGTTACCGAATCTGCACGACCCGTAGCCATCCCATTACAAGAAATCACTGAGAGTTCCCTTGGAGATGCAGAGATACAGAAGGTTAGAGAAGGCCTTTACAATGGAAATTGGGATGAAACAGTCAAAGCCTATAAACTTTTCCACAATGAATTATGCTTTCATGGCGATATTCTCCTCAGGGGGACAAAAATTGTAATTCCAACAAAATTACGCCAAAGAGTCCTGGAAGCTGCGCACGAAGGTCACCCAGGGATAGTAGCAATGAAGGGCAGATTGAGAACCAAGGTATGGTGGCCTAAGTGCGACAGAGATGCTGAGAACATATGCAAAGCCTGTAAAGGATGCATGCTGGTCTCTGCTCCCAGCGCCCCAAACCCATTAAAAAGAAGAGATTTACCTTCCGAACCATGGGTTGACATAGCAATTGATCTCATGGGCCCCTTACCTAGTGGAGATTATATCCTAGTAGTTGTGGATTATTACACTAGATATAAAGAGGTGAAAACATGCAGAACCATAACAAGCTCCGAAATAATTGAAATGCTTAAAGACATTTTTAGTAGACTTGGCAATCCGGTCTCGCTTACATCAGACAACGGGAGACAATTTTCCAGCGAAGACTTTAAGAGTTTCTGTGCAGAGAGAAACATACGTCTTTATAATACCATTCCCTACTGGCCGCAACAAAACGGAGAAGTAGAGCGCCAGAATAGGGACATCCTCAAACGCCTCAAGATTTCTCAGGTAGAGAAAAAGAACTGGAAGGAGGCTCTTCGTCAGTATATGGTGATGTACAATAGTACACCTCATACAGTTACAGGAAAAACACCTGCAGAACTATTCTTTAGACGACAATTTCGAGACAAGTTGCCTATGATTCAGGACATGACCCATCTCTCAGAGGATCTTGAAATGAGGGATAGAGATAAGGAATTAAAGGAAAAAGGGAAGGAATATGCGGATAGGAAGAGGAGAGCTACTAGTTGTGAATTTGAAGTTGGAGATAAAGTATACGTCAAGAACATGACTAAACAAAACAAGCTGAGCCTAAACTATGAACCCGAAACACATACCGTCGAAGCGAACAAAGGAGGGGACGTAAGTCTTCGAAACGATGAAACTGGTCAGCGAATCAGACGGAACGTCGTGCACCTAAAACGAGTGGAAGGACAATGGAAGGTGCTAGATGATGAGAATAATGTTAGTGATGCTCAAACAAACGGTAAAAATGATGAAAATGAATCACAACTCGAGTGAATAGGTGATGGTCAATAATGACAAAATAATTGATGATTGCTGGTTAAACATAATTTGAATAAGAACTTCTCATTGTACTTGATTTACTTTTGACAAAAAATGTTCATTTATTAAATTACTATATATAGTTTGGTAATTATAAATGTATTTAATTTGTACGCTAACCTGATCACAGTCCTTTAACTGAATATTTTATTAAGTATATTTATTAATAAAAAACAACAATAAGGGAGGGATGTAGTGTATAGACAAATAGACTTATGTTTTTAATCTGTCGTCTCGAGAAGCGCATGCGCGGGCCGCGGGGCGCGGGAGGGGTCTGGCGGACCAACCGCCGCGGAGAAAAGACGCGGGCGCTTGCTGCGAGCCGATATCTATATATTTAGTATAGTTTGGTGTTACTTGTTACTAATATCAACTTCAGTCTTAGTGTACATTACAATACATTCACCAATTTTCTGACAGAAGAAATTCCGCATGGAACAAACAATATAATAAAGCTAAAACTACTAGCAAACCACCTTACCGCTAATATTTTTACTCATATACGAGACTGTGAGTCTTATGATGATGCCGTATCTACTTTAAATAAAGCCTACATTACGCCCCAAAATGAAATATTAGCCCGTCACCTTCTCGCTACACGAAGACAGAAGAGTGATGAGACAATTTCGGAGTACTGCCGTACTTTGAAACTACTGGCACAAGACTGTAACTTCCAATCGGTCTCAGCACTAGAACATAGAAATGAAGCTATACGTTGCGCCTTTATAACAGGTATCCTATCACCTAAAATAAAAGAACGTTTATTAGAAAATACCTCCATACCCTTGGATGAAGTTCTCAAGCAGGCCGTGACCGTTGAAGCAGCTGAGAAAGATTCCGCCACAATGAGCGTTCGTATCCCTACTACACTAAACGCTCTGTCGACACCTGCTTCACTTAAAGAAAACGCACAACAGCAAGTTATACCTAATTCTAGCGCTGCAGTACCAGTTCCTCTGACAAGACATCAATCAACCAAGCGTTGTTTCTTTTGCGGTGGAAATCTTCATCAGAGAATTAAGTGTCCTGCTTTTCATGTTTTTTGTCAGTTATGTTACAAAAAAGGACACTTTGCGTCAGTTTGTCGGTCACGAAACTACGCTACTAGCAACGCCATATCCACTCCATTAAACCCTACTGTATCACAAACAGAGTATCTCAGCACTTTATTTTCCGCTGCAACTCCATCTACCCTAAAAAAAGCAACAATCACCATTACGGTCAATGATATCTTGGTAGACGCTCTCATTGATACCGGAAGTTCTGGAAGTTTCATCGACAAAAATGTTGCTCATAGGTTGAAATTGCAACAAAAGCCTCATAAACAAACTATTAATCTGGCATCACTTAGCCATACCTCACATGTCAATGGAATATGTTTTGCTACACTTATAATTAACAAACATAAATATGTAAACCGTCCTCTTTTAATAGTGAATAACTTATGCTCAGATGTTATAATTGGGCATGATATTCTGAAAGATCACTCTAAGCTTGAATTCCAATTTGGAGGTACTAGAGAGGCTCTCCAAATCTGTGTAATGGAAGCTTCTGTACCACCTGCCACCATTTTCACACACTTGTCCGAAGACTTAGTTCCTGTCGCTATTAAATCTAGACGTTATAGCAAAGAAGATGAAGAGTTTATTAAGATAGAAATAGCAAAACTCTTAAAAGATGGTGTAATAGAACCAAGTATATCTCCATGGCGCGCTCAGATTCTTGTTACTGGTGGTGGAGGACATCGAAAGCGCATGGTCGTCGATTACTCCCGAACTATCAATCGGTTTACATGCCTGGACGCATACCCACTTCCTAACATAGAATTGATTGTTTCAAAGGTAGCTAAATTTAATTACTTTAGTCAGATCGACTTGAAGAGCGCATATCATCAGGTACCGATATTAGAAAGAGAAAGACAATTTACTGCGTTCGAAGCTTGTGGAAAACTTTATCAATTCACAAGAATACCATTCGGTGTCACCAATGGTGTAGCCGCCTTTCAACGAACTCTTGAATATATTATCGATAAAGAAAAACTACAAGGAATCTTTGCGTATCTTGATGACGTTACTGTTTGTGGCACAAACAAGGAGGAACACGACAGAAATTTGCAACAATTTATGGCCGCAGTGAAGAAATACAGACTAACGTTAAATGAACAAAAATGTAACTTTAGTAAAAGTACGATAAGTCTTTTGGGTTATACGATTACTAATAATACAATTGAGCCTGATAGAGATCGACTTGTTCCTCTTATAAATTTGCCGCTGCCGTCTAATGCCGCTGAACTCAAGAGAGCACAAGGGCTGTTTGCTCACTATGCCAAATGGGTTAACAAATTTTCCGAGAAGATCCAACCGTTAATTAAAACTACTCACTTTCCTCTTAATGAGACTGCGCGGAACAGCTTTCAGCAACTAAAAGCTGACATACAGAAGGCAGCATTGGTTGCTATTGATGAAAAGGAAATATTAACAGTTGAAACAGATGCTTCCGAGTTTGCTTTAGCCGCGACGCTTTCCCAAAAGGGTCGCCCCGTTGCATTCTTTTCAAGAACGCTATCAGACAGTGAACGCAAGCATGCTTCTGTGGAAAAAGAAGCTTGTGCTATCGTTGAAAGTCTCAGGAAATGGCGGCATTATCTACTGAATAGACATTTTATTCTAATCACGGATCAGAAATCTGTGAGCCACATCTTTAGCCAAAGTCATACAAGCAAAATAAAAAACGACAAATTCGAAAGATGGAGGCTAGAACTATCGTGCTACAAGTATGACATAATTTATAGACCAGGTAACGAAAATGTTGCAGCTGATGCCCTCTCGAGAGTTTGCGCATCCATGAGTAACAATAAGTTATATGAATTACATGATGCCCTTTCTCACCCAGGAATAACTAGAATGTACCACTGGATCAGGCAGAAAAATATGCCCTACTCTCTCAATGATATTAAGCAAATAACAGCCTCATGTCCCATATGCGCAGAAATCAAGCCACGTTTCGCAAAATCCAAGGGAACACTAATTAAAGCTACATCTGCTTTTGAGCGACTGAACATTGATTTTAAAGGTCCTTTGCCATCAAATACTAAGAACAAGTATATACTCACGATAATAGATGAATTTTCACGGTATCCATTTGCCTATCCTTGCGCGGATATGACCTCTGCGACTGTCATAAACTGTCTCAGAAATATTTTCTTTGAATTTGGTCAACCCCTATATATACACAGTGACCGAGGTGCTTCCTTCATGTCAGAAGATCTGCAAACCTTCTTACGAAATTGTAACATCGCGTCTTCCCGCACAACGCCGTATAATCCACAAGGAAACGGCCAGGTAGAAAGATTGAATGGAACGCTCTGGAGAACAATACAACTTTACTTACGTTCAAAAAATCTACCTATTGAAAACTGGGAGAAAGCTTTAAAACCGACACTACACTGCGTACGCTCACTTTTGTGCACATCGATAAATGCCACTCCACATGAGAGACTATTTAACTTTCCTCGAAGAACACCTGTTGGAGAATCCCTTCCATCGTGGCTCGTTCCAGGTCCAATACTGCTAAAAAAATATGTACGAGGTTCTAAGACCGATCCCTATGTGGAGGAAGTTGAGCTCCTGCATAGTAACCCGAGTTACTCGTACGTGAGACGCAGCAATGGCCAGGAATCGACGGTGTCTAACAGGCATTTGGCACCGCTTCCTGATGCGTTGGTGGATGAAGCCGAGATAAGTTGTCGAAATTTTAATACAGAAAACAAAAATAATTCAAACGATGAAGAAAGTGATGAAGAAATTTTTAGAACTCCTGAAGCCAATAACAACGGTGCCGAACTACCTCAGGCCGTTCGTAGGTCAACAAGGACAAGAAGACTTCCAATTCGTCTTAATGATTACCTCCTCGATCAAGAAAATGTAGAGGGGTGAATGATATATAATCTCCTTACTAACCACTGTTCTAACTGACTGTTTTATAATGTCAGTTGTCATCTTCAATTCTTATTGTCAATGTTCTTACTATGGCTTGTGAAAATAGCTAATTAAAGCCAAGTTACTATTGGTCTTATCTTTTATTACGTATGTATCAATGTCGTTGCAGCGACATGACGCAACGACGTGTCGTGACGACATGAAGCGACGACATGTTGTCTGCTGCTGCTGCGTGCAGTCGTCCTACCAACTTGTACCTTAAAAGCGGGAGAAATCATTATGATGATTTCCGAACTAAAAAAAAACGCCAACTAGGCGTTCAGGCGCTATCTCTCTTTTTTGCCTTCTTTTCAAATATTGTGTTCGATGAAACAACAAGTTTTAAAAAATTGCTAACGTTAACGATAGACGGACAGCACGCTTACTCTTGATTTGATCGACATTGGGATTTACAGTCCCAATGTCCCATTTCGTACGTCTTGAGTTCGATGCTAGCGCCAAATTTGTTTAAAATTGCGTGACATTGGTAGGACTTGGCAGGATGGAAAAATTGGGATTGGGCTTAGTGTGCGCTAAATAAACTGTTTACTACGAAATATAAGGAGCTCGTGGCTAGGTAATAACAGCCGCACGGGTCGATCTTCAAGGTTAAGCAACGCTTGCCAAGGTTGGTCTGTGGATGGGTGACCATCTTAACATACCGAGTTTCCTCCGTGCCTCGGAAAGCACGTTAGGCCGTTGGTCCCGGCTGTCATTTGTAGATCTTTGGCAGTCGCTACGGATAGTCAGAAGCCAGTAAATCTGACTCCTGTCTTGCCATGAAGTACCGTGTTACCCCAGTTAATGGGTTGTGAAGGTCTGGTAGGCAGCCGCTCCTCGTAAAATACTGGTATTCTGCAAAATCCGGCTTGACTGGAAGCCGATCCCAATATAGTTGGGAAAAGACTAGGTAGATGATGACTACGAAATGTCACAATCCTATACCTATGTCGGCAGACCGGAATTGAATTCAAGAGTAGGCTTGCTCGAAGGACCCACTTAAACGCCTTTCTTTTTCAAAGTCAATAAACCACAAATGACGTATTTAAATAATCGTAATCAGTTTATTACTTTACTAAATAAACCACGAGAACACCAGTCATACTAATAAAATCTTTAGTAGTCTACACGTGCTCTTGATATCAAAATACAATGTACAATATTTTTAATGACTTTTTATTTCTACTGTATATCAGTTATTGATTCACATTTTAACACATGATCAAAGCTATGACTGGAAGTTTTTCTCCTAAATATTAGTCGTATCTTGATATTTGTTATCACTATTTGTTTTGTTGCCTTAAAGTGACAGTGGGTAGGGCACATTGTTCTGATCAGATGGTCGATAGGAATGGAAGGTTCTAGAGTGGCGGCCACGTACCGGGACGCCTTCCATTAGGTGAACCTGGCGAGGGTCGCGGGAATCCACTGGATGAAAAATACGAGTGCTTCGTGCAAAAGGATCTTCTAGAAAAAAATATCTGTGGGTTGCGGCTTATCCGAAAGAGTCAACGTGGTTTTCAAACGCAAAAAGCAACTAAAGGAACATGGTTTTGTTTTAGTCAGTAAAAGTGTGATACCCAAATGACACCTCTTTTCGCTCCACTTACAGCCGGATTGTATGACGTCAAAACTAAAAAAAAAAGATTCCGCACTGTAAAAAAAGTTTTGAAACAATGAAATGTGAATAGATCATAAATTAAGAGGATTAAAAGAGGTTTTTTCCCATTGTTCAACATTTATTTTCGTAACAAAAATACTTAGACCTATTAATTAGTCTAAACTTACAGTACAATTTAATTTATTATCTACGTCAATCGCGATATACCGCTAACTCTCCTGAGAAACTAGGTAAGTAATCTACATTCACCCGAATCAAAGTTTAGAAACATCTTTTTTTTAGTCTTTATTGTGTCCCACTGCTGGGCAAAGGCCCTTTCTCCTGGAGCCATGGGTTCGCTTCTAAAAGGAAAACCCAGGGCCATGGAAAAAAGGCAAAGAAGGAACAAAGGAGTGGGTTTTGGTCAGTAAAAGTCTGACACCTAGCCCCGCCCAGAGCGGGAGAAGTCATTCTGAAAATTTCCCACCAAAAAAGTAGTCCATTGCCATCCATTGGAGGCTTTTACCTAGAACTTTTTTATTACTTTACGTTTTGATGATTTGGAGCTTCGCGTCACGGAGATGAAGATGCTGAGGTGGATGAGCGGCGTAACGCGATCCGATCGCATACGCAACTCATTCATCCGAGGTAGTCTTGGTGTCCGTGACGTGGGGGAAAAACTGCAAGAGTGTCGTCTGCGATGGTATGGCCACATCATGCGCCGCCCTACGGAGTACGTTGGCCGGGGATGCATGAATATGGCTGTCCTTGGCGCCAGGTCTCGTGGTCGCCCTCGCATGCGCTGGCTGGACGTCGTCAAGTCCGACATGAGAGCCAATGGCCTTACTGTCAAGGATGTAGAAGATCGGGCAAAATGGAGCAAGCTAAGCCGGAAGGCGGACCCTGGCAAAAGCCGGGACTAACGCCAAGTTGAAGAAGAAGAAGACGTTTTGATGATTTTGACGTCCCAGGCACTGGACTAAAGGGTAGGCTTTTACCTTATACAGAGGATAAGCATTGCCATACAACGTGGCAATGCCGCCGACGCCTTCGACCGATGTGGAGGACTTTTTTGACTGCTATATTATGTAGTTAGTTTTAATCAGTTTAGGGTTTTAATTTTAGTTATTTATTTTGGACGTAAAACTGTATTCCAGATATCAACCAAACGAATGGTCCAGAAATAATATCAAAATAAATAATATAATAAGTAACAATATCTACCTTAATATCATTACATCGTTCTATATAGTTCTATGAGTAGGTAAACTAAAGAAGAAGGGAACTTTCACAATCTTATATACACTTTATACATTATACTCACTATTTACAAAAACCACTATTTCAGTCATTCTCTACTTAATCATCTTAACTTTAACTTCTTCATCTTGATCCACCTTGTCAGTTTTGAATTTCCCATAATTGAAATAGTCCTCGATCTCCTGAAGAGTCCTATCCTTAGTTTCTGGTAACACGAAGAACAAAGCCAACAGCGCTATACCCATGGTTGAGCCAAAAACAGCAAACATGCCGTAGATCTTCAAATTCAGGAGTAAGTATGGCGTAACCTGGAGTCCAACCATGACCCCAAGAGATACGAAGGTCCCGGCTGCTGCAGACCCAACTCCACGATGACGCAAAGGAAATACTTCTCCTAACAAAGCCAAAGGTATGGGAGTACAACCCAAATTGGCAAGGATGAAGTACATCACAAATATGCCTATAGGTATCCAATTTTTATCATTGGGTATGATTTCTTTATCAGCCAAAAAGAGGTAAATGCAGGCTGCCATGAGAACTGCACAGGCAGAAAACCCAGTAGAGAAGAGGAGAGTTCTTCGTTTCATGACTTTGACGAGAATTGACGAGGAAACTGCACTGGATGTGATGATCAAGTCCATGGCCAGAGTGTAGTAGAAGGACTGAGACCTGTTACCAGTAACTTCGCCAATGATCTGTAAAGCGTATGCTGGGAAAACGTGTCTTCCACTGGTTTCCAACACTATACTGCTAATGAAAATAATGAAGAGAGGTTTTAAGAAGTCTTTTTGTGTAAACTTCTTCAAGAAATCTTTACACTTCTCCCCACAGGAACTCTTCAGCACTGGTTTTGATCTTCGCTCCATCTGAGCTCTGACTAATTCTTCTAATTCATTGTAAGAAACTTCTGATTTCCCTCTTAACCAGTAGAAAGAATCCTCACTTCTCTCATACTCGCCTCTCGAAGCCAACCACGCTGGACTTTCAGGCCAGGTATAAACTACTAACAGGGCCACGATATGTGGTACTAAAGCGATTAAGGCTACAGTTCTCCAATGGAAAAAGTGCCCTATAATATGGATAGTCATCCCACCCATACTTACTGAAGCTGTCTTCAGATTTAGGAAGACTCCTCTATACTTTGGATCGGAGTATTCTCCTATAACAATAGCTCCTAAGGAAACTGTTGCTCCAGCTGTAAAACCACCTAGAACTCTTCCAATCATCAGGGCTGGGATGCCTCGAGCGAGGTATATGCAGATCCACCCGAAGACTCCTGGCAGGATGACGATGCCATGAGCCAGTCTTCTCCCGTACAAGTCCATGAGGAATGATGATATGAGGAAGCCTGGGATTCCAGCGAGGCCACATGATGACGCTGTAAAGAATATAGTTTCCTTATTAAAATGGTTGGTACCTATTGATATCATCAGTGCACGTATTTAGGTTGGGTGATGGTTATGATTCTTTGGTCTTTTTTGGAAAAGGAGATGATGATCAAAGTGATCAAACATAAGTGGCGTAGCCTTTTCCCAACTGCTTGATTGGCAGCCAGTCTAACCGGATGCTACCCTTGGGATGAGAAGCGGTGCCTTAACAACTGGGCCACCACGACATTTATATTTGATAAAACATGTGATTTAAATTTATTGTTAATAATAATCTTGGATCCTATCAATGTTTATCTACCCATTGTACTACCGACTTACTTTTTAATCTTTTTCAACAATAACAGCCATTGTTCGTTTATTTTTATTAACCATTAAAAGCTTATATACACTAGCGGCATGTGGCCAATGGAAAAAGAAGTAATTACAGCCGTCGACGCGGGGCGTCTGCAGCTGTCAATAGCTGTCAACGTGTCGGTGGCAGTCGTCGACACGTCGGTGGCAGCTGTTGACACGTCAATGGCAGTCGTCGACATTCCAACTTTGAAGATCAGCGGCAGCCGTCGTGTGTGTCAAGTGTCACTATAGATCGCCGGCTGCACTGCTGTCCGTCCGTTTATAATTTAGGTCTTCAAGGCTAGAGTCATTCATAGGCTCTTAATAAACTAGCGCGCCTCACCATCAACGGTTGCATCGATGCTTACCGGTGGGATCGCAGTCAAGCACTAGTTTATAGCAACTTAAAAAAAAATAGTTAGCTCTGTCGTTGGCATCATGCCGCTTGTGTGTTTTAGCTCTAACGTGAACGATGAGGGTAACAATAAAGCAAATAAAAAGAAAAGATTTACCTAACCACGATGAGGTGTGCAGATCAGTTTTGATAGGAGAGTCAGGTGCCTTGAGGCCTGGCAGGAGGCTGGTCGTGTAGCTCAGCATCATGCCCTGTCCGATCATGTTGATCCACACTGCTGATAGCGTCCATGCCTGGAAGGAGAACATCTTGGTTAAAGTAACAGTTTCTGTTTTCTTTTAATGTCTTCTGTAACCTGGTAGACTGTTTTGGACACAATAAGCCATTTACGTGTACAATTAGGAACTGACTGACATATCAACGCACAGACGAAACTACTGGGATTAGAATCGTCAAATTTTGCATCAGGTTTCCGTTTATGACATTGGCGAGCGCTAAGTGAGGACTTTCCAAAATTCTGCCCCTAAGGGGAAGAAACGGGTGTCAAAGTTTATATGGAGAAACCTACTCTTACGCTGATGAAGTCGCTGGCAGAAGCTAGTGTGTTCATAAAAAATGCAACATAAAGATACAAAGGCGGACTTAATGCCTTAGACATTCTCTATTACTATTTTAGTTCTTACGATCCATCCTAAGGTTGTCTGGAAGATATCGCTGTCAGCGATAAGATCGCCTTTGTACCCATAGATTTAAGTTATTGTATAAACTGTACCGTTACTTTTTGGTGTACAATAAAGTTTATTCTATTCTACCAATCAAGGCAATCAACCAAGGTTGGTGGAGAGATAATATGGTAGGTGCATCAGTTGTGTCACGTTCTTGAGAGAGCCATTCATATTTTGGTTTGACTAAAGTCAAAGTCAAAGAGTTTATTTGTGTACACAGGTACATTTTAGGTGTAACAAAATATAAGTTTCTCCGCGTGCTGCCACAGTAAGCGGCATACAAATATTACTTAAGTTTGGTAACATCTATGGTATAAGTACACACCATATAGATGTTGGTTTACATGTAACAATAAAAACACATTATAATAAAAGTACACAAAATAACACAATTAACAATATACATTAAAATGTTGCCTTACTCTCAACCACTACTTTACTTACCTACGTCTGTACTATTTACATAAAGAAGTACCTATAATTTATTTACTAAGAACTTAAATTTAATAACGCGCTCTACCTATACCTACAAGATAGAGTGTAATTGTCAGGGTCTATTTCACCACCTATGATCAAGTTTCGAACACATTGTGAAACAGGCCCTTAGGGCCTGTTTCACAATGTCCAAGTAGGCACTACTCACTGAATAAATTCAAAAATGTGACAGAATTCGTATGAAATTATCTGTCAAGTAAGATACTCGAAACTTAATCATAGGTGGTGAAACAGGCCCTTAGTCTCGTAATCCGACAGGAACTCATTAATGGAGACTAAATCTCGCGGTAAGTTGATTAGAAAGGACACTATGCAGTTTCAGTCGGAAATGTGTAACACTTGTGCCTACTATTTTCGATATCATTTCATTAAACTGAGTTGATCACAATCTCTTGTTTTACGTCTGTATTTAATGACAGATTTCCTTATGTATAAAAAACGGCTTCTTATCTTATCGTCTGGTTCCGCATTTAGTCCTTAGTGGCCCATTGTGCCTTGGCTATGCTAGCCTCATTCCAACCAGCTCATCTCTCTCCAGCAGCATGCATCTCCAGCAGCATCATGTGGGATGATGATAGGTGAGTGAGTGGGATAAGATGTCTTTTCAATTTGTTGTTTGTTTATGAGCGCTTTTGGTGCTCCTAAGGTTCGTGTTGTTATTGCACTCGAGAAGCACGTGCTCAACAGTTTTCTCTGACTCCATGTATGCCCTGCACAGAGGACTATCCATGATATTCATTGAGAAGAAGTGTTTTTTCAGTGAACAGAGTCAATGAAGAAAGACATAGCAAGAAAGATTCGGAGGACTAGCACTTGGTACGACGCGCGACGGACCAAACTTACGCTGAATCATGCTCGACCTTGGTTCGGCCGAACCAAATCCTTCGTACCAAATTCGACCGCGTGTTAACACTAAATGGATTAATTTGAGTTTGATGATCTCAACAGATGACTGACAAATTATTCATGAAACTGTTGTTTTATTATGTACTTACTTGCGCAGGTAATTATAATTTTATTAGGTATTAGATTATATGAAGATAGGAGCTGCTTCCTCTATGGAAAACATATTTTAATGAGCTTGTTTTGTAGATTAGCCGAGATTCATGTTATCTTAGAAAAACAAAAGAAAAGGCAGTTTACGAAGTAATTAACAGATTATCTAATTATGTAATGAATGTTTTATTAGACTGCGTGTTAGGTAATGTGTATAGGCTCTTAAAAATAGGCGCCAGAAATATTTTCTAGAAGTTTTTGTAGGTTTTGTTCGTAGGTATATCCATGCCAGATATTTCATTAGAGTCACTTGCAGCCTTATCCAAGTTTCGTGTTAAATCTCTTTCTTTAAATCTCTTTTTCTAGAAAATGATGAAAGCTTGTTAAAATTGTGACTTACCCACCTTTGCTAAGAATTTTCAGAGGGGGTTAGTCTGCTATTAAAATTGTATCTGAATTGTCGATCACTGGCGTCATAATTGTCAATTTTGACGAGTTTGGTGTTGTTAACTTGTCAAAATCAACAATTATGAAGGCAATTATATCGACAGATACGATTCTAATAGCAGACTTGAGGCCCTAATCGTTTGTTCTGACCACGTGACTTAACGTTTAGATGATGACATTCCAATATATTTACGAGTAATTAAGTAGTTTTCTAATAGCATTAACGATAGCAGACTAACAACTTGGCTAAGCCTGCTTGAATGCGAAGGGAATTGACTGGTCTAGTGGTTATTAGTTAGTGGCCCTGACTGCTATGTGGGAGGTCGTGGGTCCCATACCCAACCAAGACAAAAGTTTGTGTGAAGATCACGATCGTTTGTTCCGTGACTGGTTTAATTTTTCTATTGCATGTATGTATTTAGAAATATCATCATCATCATCATCTGCCTAGCCTTTTCCCAACTACACACATCAAAAGTGTCTAGGGATCAACATATATTTTTGCAATAACTTTTCTCCTGATTGATATTAATTAAAATTTTCTTTAAGGATTCATCAAATAAAGTGTTTTCGTTTGTCACAGTAACGATAAACCAAGTCACCTTTGCATTAATAAAGAAATTTGCCATTTTCCTAATAAAGGGATTTTTGACATTTGAACCACTAACATTAAAGTTCGAAAAAAAGACTGAAATAACAGTTTTCTTTAAAATTTTATTGGGTAACTTAAACAATTAATAATCCGTGTTTCTACCGCGAACACTAACAACACAAGAACATCGGTTTGGCATACTCAAAATGAGTTCATCCAAATCACGCTGTGGAATGGCCGCCCATGTTCGTTGCAACAACAAAAAAAGGTCTTCTTGCGACTGGATACCCTCCATATTCGGCAGAGCTCTTCTCTGTAGCATATCCCATGCATGCTCAATCGGGTTCAAGTCTGGCGACTGAGCAGGCCAGGGCAGGACATTGATGTTACCTGCGGCGAGAGTCTGTCTTACAACTCTTGCGGTGTGCGGTCGTGCATTATCATGCATTAACTGAAATAAGGGACCGATTTGCACTTGTAGAGGAACGATGACGTCTGATACAATCGTCTCAGCATAAATTTGAGCATTGAGGTTGCCTCTGATCCAAATCAACTCAGTTCTTCCGCCGATCCAAATACCCGCCCATACCATGATGGTTCCACCACTATAAGGATGGACTTCCTGGAAGGATTTTAATCGCTGTTGGCGTCCAGGGGTTCTCCAGTGTCGTATACGTCTTGTATCCGGTCTCATACCAAAACGAGACTCATCAGAAAAGCACACGAAACGCCATTGTTCTTCTGCCCAATTTCTGTGTTCAAGAGCCCATTGATATCGAATCCTACGATTGTGCATTGCTATAGGTGGTACCCGTAGCGGTCTTCGGGAATGAAGGTTCACTTCATGCAAGCGGTTTCTGACTGTTTGGTCGCTAATTAAGTTCCCTGAAGAGTGATGAAGCCTCACGGCTAACATCATGGCGGTTATTGTTGGAGCTCTTCGAGTTAAGATTTGAATGTATCGGTCTTGTCTCCGTGTGGTGCAGCGATACCGTCCTCCATGGCGCTCAGCCACGGTACCAGTGCTTCGGTAACGTGTCCAAAGTCGACTGATAACACTCTGACTTGTATTCAGAGCTAAAGCCACAGTACGTTGCCGGGAACCAGCTTCTATCATTCCCACGGCTCTGAGCATTTCTTCCCTGCTTAAATGACGTCGCCGCTCCATAATAACGTTGGTTTTAATCAGTAGTAGGGAAACAGTAGCACTAATAATGTCTTCAATGCGTTGTATGTTTTTATAGGGAAAATATTGACAGCTAATTTTCATCTTTTACTCGAATTTGATTCACAGTTCCTGATTCAAATTATGAAATGCACCAAAAAGGATCCATATAAATTTATAAAATCATAAATTTATTACAAAGCCACATGTCAATCTCAAGAAATCCGCATAAAAATGCTTGATCCCTAGACACTTTTGATGTGTGTATATTGGGGTCGGCTTCCAGTCAAGCCGGATTTAAGTAGCTGTTTTTTTAGCGCTTTTTTTGTATTTAGAAATATGCATATGAAAAAACATAACAGCGTTTTCATTTATTATTAATTGATGTCCCTCACATTGAATAAAAGGTGTATCATTACTTACAGCTAATAAATTGTATGTTGAATGGTCGGTGATCTTGGGTTTAGTTGTTTTGATTTTGACCAAATTATCAACAGGAAAAGTCAATGTTCAAGTAATAAGTACTTATTCGTTTTGTATTTATACAGGGTTATTTGTAAAACACTAACAACCTTGCAGGACTGTATTTTATACTGACATGATAAAAAAAATGTTCCATGACTTTTTAAAAAACAATAATTATATTTACGAAAAACAAACATTCAAGATTTCGTTGTGTCTCACACATTTCAACTGTGTATTTTTCTTTAGCTACTTACGTCTCCCACATACTATTCCCCCGCTCCCCCGCTATTGTACTATCAATTGCTTCGTATAGACTTCGTAACATTTAGAGCATACAATTTAAATATTTTTATTTTTGTATGAAAATATGATGAACTAAAATAGTATGATTAATTTTTAAAATTCATACAACAAAAGTTGTTGTTTATGATGACACTTACGTGTTCCTGAGAGGTTGAGAGGTTGAAAGTGTTATACAAATAACCTTGTATACTTATCTCAAGACCCTGTAGTAGTTGCTAACTATCCTAAGGGGATATACTGCCGGAATAATGCCAGGACATGGTTTAACAGTGCACCAACTTAATCAAAATGAGTTCAGCCGTTAGTACAAACATACAGACTTTCAAACTTTTGCCTACATTATAGTGTGATTCGTACCTGGGGTAGGGCTATAAAATTGTTTATTACACAATTAATACATTTTATAGGATTCGTTCTGGGTTTTCTTAAGGTGGGCGCGACGTTAGAATTATCCATACAAACGTAATACCAAAATCATTTGCAACTTAAGCATATTTACACCATAATATGATGTTATTCGGATTCAGACAATAATTATCTAGGTTCCTGCATCGTCTTTTTGTTGAAAAACTTACCCCAAACGAAATTTAAGCGAATTTAAATTTCGTTTGGGGTCTCTTAAGAGGCCTGCGGAGACCGCGCGCTATCTCGAGTTGAGACGAAATAAAACACGTTTTTGAGGTTGATGGAAGCAATCCAGATAGTTTAAACAATTCTTGGACACACCGACTGGAGTAAAGTCATCATCCGCACACTGACAGTTGCTTGCTGTGATAGCAATACAAACTATTGGAAATTTGGGAGAGGTTCTGTAATACCAAAAATGATGAATGAAAAATTAATGTATTTCCATTATTGTTTCGAGTATTTATAACTTGATAATAATATCTGTGTTCCTACGAAAAGATATTTTGAAATATTGTTGTTTATAATATAGAAAAAACAAAATAAAAACATGACATTTTCGCTGTGAAAATGTGCAAATTTAAATTCGCTTAAATTTCGTTTGGGGTAAGTTTTTCAACAAAAAGACGATGTAGGAACCTAGATAATTATTGTCTGAATCCGAATAACATCATATTATGGTGTAAATATGCTTAAATTGCAAATGATTTTGGTATTACGTTTGTATGGATAATTCTAACGTCGCGCCCGCCTTAAGACAAAGTGATTGTTATTTAATTTATTAATGTTTTATTTGTATTCATAAATAATATCTTATTGGAGGTTAAGCATGCAATTTGTATGTTTCTGATTGTTTTTATTTTATTATTTTCGTTGACTTTCCTTAACAATCTCAATCTTAACCAGTATTAAAAAAATAAGTTTAAAGTTATATCCTTATGCTTATATACTATTATAAAACAAAGTCCGTGAGTACATCTGTATGTCTGTATAAAGCCAAGGATACACTAGGGGACAAATGGAGCAACATGTTGCGGAACATGTTGCTCAACAACTACGTGGAACATGCATACTGACGCGGGACTCGTGCGCTCGCTCTCGAGGCGGGAGCAAGCAACATGCCCCGCGTCACGTACTATGTTGCGGGGCATGTTGCAGGACAATATGCAACGTTGCAGGACAATATGCAACGTTGAAGCAGTGTTGCGCGTCGTGTTTCGGGACAAAATGTTCCCTAGTGTATCCCAGGCTTAAAGGCAATCAACGAAAATCTTCTAAACGGATTTCTATGCAATCTTTACCAATACCTAGACAGGGTGTACTGACGCCTTTAATCGAAAAGATCTGGACTGCTGAAGAACTCCCAGACGACTGGAACAAAGGGCTCTTAATTACCGTGCCTAAAAAAGGTGATCTCAGTCAGTCCGATAACTGGAGAGGCATTGCACTGCTGTCAATTCCCTCTAAAGTCTTCTGTAGGATAATCCTGGATAGGCTGTCGAGGGCCCTAGATCCTTTATTGCGCAGGGAGCAAGCTGGTTTTCGTTTGGGACGTTCGTGCACGGACCAGATTAACACCCTGCGTATAATACTTGAACAGGCATCAGAATGGCAAAGGGAGATATATCTCACTTTTGTGGACTTCGAAAAAGCCTTCGATACGTTGAAGTGGTCCAGTATTTGGTCTCGCCTGCTGGAAATTGGAGTGCCACCAAAATTAGTCCGCCTAGTACAAAGCATATATCGCAAATATACATGCAAAGTGGTTCACGATGGTCTCATCTCGGAAGACATCGCAGTGCACGCGGGTGTTCGCCAGGGTTGCCTCCTCTCGCCTCTTCTCTTTATAGTCGTTCTTGACGGAATTTTGCTTCGCATCTTCGATGAGAGACGCCGCGGCATAGAGTGGGGATTGTCCAGCGTTTTAGAAGACTTGGACTACGCCGATGACCTATGCCTGCTTAGTCACACACACGCCGACATGCAAGCAAAATTAAACGACCTTCGTGAGGAGGCAGCGAAAACTGGTCTTAAAATTAATACACGGAAGACCCAAGAAATGCGTTCAGGAGTGATCAATTCTGCACCGTTGCTGATCGGCACCGAGGCGGTGGAACGCGTTCAGAGATTCACGTACCTCGGAAGTGTCGTGGCGGAAGCTGGTGGGACTGAGGAAGACGTCGCTTCACGAATAGCCAAAGCGCGTGGTACCTTCGCACAGCTGAGGCCGGTTTGGCAATCGCGGAAATTGACCCGAAGGGTTAAATTAAAAATCTTCAGGTCCAACGTCAAATCCGTGCTGCTTTACGGGTGGGAAACGTGGAAGGTGACAAAAGAGATTTCACGCCAAATACAGGTTTTCGTGAACCGATGTCTCCGTCGTATCCTCGGGATTTACTGGCCCGAGACCATCTCTAACGTGAAACTGTTGGAGAAATGTCACGAAAGCTCGATCGATCACCAGATCAAACGTCGCAAGTGGGGTTGGATTGGACACACGCTTAGGAGGGATCCCGATCATATACCTAAACAGGCGCTGGATTGGAATCCCCAAGGAAAAAGGAAGCGTGGCCGTCCTCGACAGACCTGGCGACGAACCGTGTTAGCTGAAGCAAAGGCCATCGGACTGACTTGGAGCGAGGTCAAGCGAAAGGCGCAAGACCGGTCGCGATGGGTGTCTACTGTCGACGCCCTCTGCCCCAGCTAGGGGACATAGGATTTTAAGTCAAGTAAGTCAGACAGGGTGATTACCTATAAAGGTGAAACATTTGTGGGTGTGTGTAAATTTGGTACATAGGTAGCCCAAGTCCTGGAATAGACTGGAATAATTACTAAGTACTATGTAAATAAAGACGCGCGTCAAATTGGAGGGAAAAGCTATTTAACTTTATAAGTTTACATACCGCCAGATAAATATTTATAATCTCTCAGATTTACTTGTGTAACTATGAAGCGTTGACTAGGCTTAGTTGCTTTTTGCTTTGATTCTTATAATAGTAGATTATGTGACTAGGGAATAAAGCAGTGTCTTTAAGGCGAGGGCGGCACGGTAAATTCCGAATAAAACGAAGGTTGCTAAGTTTTAATCCCGAACGTTAGTGAGGAATTATATAATTAACTCCCGAGCATTGCGAGGGAGTTAACAGAGAAACCTGAGTGAAGTGAGGAATTCAAACCGCCCAAGATAAAGACAGCTTTACCCCCGTGTTGGATACTCTACTTTTTACACCATCTGTGAGATAATTACAAGTCTATGACGATTAATTACTTTATATATATCGTATAAAACAAATTATAAATAAATTAAAAAATATACAGCATTATTTACAAGTAAATCTCAACAATCACTCGACAAGTTTTGAAATTAGAAATAAACAAAATTCACTACTTCAATATTCGTTACTCGTTTTTAGAACCTCCTTAACCTTTTCCTCAGTATGCAATCACATTTAATCAACCTTTTTTTGTTAGTGGCCAGTTTCATTTTTGAATAAATTTATTTGATGCACATTCATTTTATATTATCATTTTATATTACTGAAGGCCTATTTACGGCCGAAATTAATAATCAATCTAATCTAAAATCTTTCGATTGAAGATCGAAAATAAAATCCAGATATGTAATAAAGTGTGCCAATAAGCTATCCACAAACTGAAAGCGCAATCTTTAAAACCAAGCAATCCTGAAGAGGTCGGATCACTGATAATAGAGTGACTTCTTTTCGGAAATGACAGTTTGAGCGTGTCAATAACCAATCCGTTGATTTTGACATTTGCTTGGATCGGTGAAAACAATCCAAATTGTGATCTTAGAATTTTGGCAGATTTCATATTTGCTTTAGGTACAGATTTCATTTAATTTTGTAAAAATAGCAGTGTCGGTATTCTCTAGCTGTTTGAGTTATTAGATTGGGATAGTTCAGATAGTGAAGCGGGTGAAGAGCTGCGACGCCGACGCGTAAATTCAAGAATGATGAAAAGGGTGAACTATATGCAGAGTTTAGATGATGCAAACTTTACATTTAGGTTCAGTTTATCGAAATCTGCATTAATTTGTTGTTTACTGAAATTATGCCGGTTGTCCGTGTAACCTCATCAAGGTGAGTTCAATAGTTAACAATATAAAATGTCTAGTAAAATAGAAAATTTGTATTACAGTAGATATAAAAATATGTAAACATGATTGCAGAAACCATGGAGTGAAAGAATTTTAATGAAATTTGGCACACAGATCAAATTAATCTTACATTAACTATGATAGTCCATATCAGAGTATTTCCTTCTAATGCATTAATTTAATGTTGGGTACATTTTATTGCCTTGGTACTTATGATCTAATAAAAGTGTATGTTTGTTTACAGAACATTTGGTGTTTGGAAACGTAGATTTCCAGTTGTGGCACTCACACTTCGTGTATCATTGCCAGTTGTCCAGGCTATATACCAGCTACTGCAGTATTACATATTTGTAAAAATAATAATATTGCAAACGTTCCTCCTGAGGAACCAAGTCAAGGATACAACACATACGAGTGATGACAATAATAGCGAGAATACAGATGACTATGATATCCAAACTAGAACGGATCTTATTGCCAATTATTTTACTTAAGCAAATAAAACATTATGTATCGACATAACAAATTAGTTTTATTATTTATTCTTGATTTGATAGTAGCTGCTGTTTCAAGGTAACACAATATTTTCTGGAATAAAGTATCCTAAATTCAGTAAAATCTATGCAGCTACATAAGTAGCTCAAGGTCTAAACCTTGTCCAGAAGAAGCGAATTCAAAATACGCGCGTAAATCGTGTGCACAACGCCAGACCCACGACACGCGCGTAATTCGCGCGTATTGCGCGCGAGTCTAGATACTAGGGACCCCTTGTTGCGTCCAGTTAACGCGCGAACTCCAGAGCGAGTGCACGTATCCAGGAAAATTGAGCGCCAAAATTTTGAACCGGAATTGATTGTTGAATGCTCCCGCGTTAGCACGCTATTTCTGGGCGCAACGGTTGCGCTTGATACGCAAGAGAGAATCGCGACGAATTCGCCCTTTCTGGCCAAGCCCTTAAGAGCTAAGCAGCAATAATAACAAATCCAAAAGTAAATAATAATCTTTACCATTTCATAAACTAACTTTATGAAACGGTGAAGGTTACATTAAATTACATTGTAATTTCAACGGCTTATAAATAATTATTAAAGAATAACCATTACCGGTTCTTGGTGTAGGTATCACCACTACCATTACCATCACCAGCAAATTAAATATGTGGCTCCTTATCACCACCAAATGGCACAATATATAGTTAAATAAATATAAATCGCTTGATATTGAACTTCGAAAAAAGCATTTAAATAAGACCTTCTTTGATCCGGTTCATTCTTATTTTAGTACTGGCAGCAATAACCAGACGCGGCGTCAACTTGGAAAAAACAAACATCCGTCAAACTACCACAGACTAAAAAAAACGGGGCCTTTTGAGTCCGTTCTACGGAGTTCGTTCCATTTTAACCAAAACATTTAGAATTTTGTCACCATTTAAATGTGCGTTTGAGTCTTATACAATTAGACATGTCTACAATAAAAAGTACCTACAATAAATTAGAACAACTGTTTATAAATAATTATTTTATATTTTGTATAAAGTAACAATGATTTTGATCATAGCGATTGCATAAAACGGAATGAGCAAGAGGGAATGGATTTCCACTTATCTGCGGATTGAGCAACAGCGGGATTGCCTTTTTTCGATATTGGGACCTGGATTGGAGATGGATCCATAGATCGGTGTATGTCTGCGATCGATTTCGATCTTGGGTTACGGATTGAATATTAATTTCGGCCGTTAGTCCAGTCAAAATAGACATTCTAGTTTGCATTAATTCCCAACAAGCTGGATTTTTGTGCAGGCCTTAAATACGTCATTACGAATGTTACGTCAAAAGTCCCCATCGATCCCGCTTGTGCGTTGTTTTTTATTCGAGGTCAAACGTCACAAATTAGCGTTTTTTGCGTATATCTCTGAAACAACGAGAGCTATCGAAAAATAGTTCAGGCAAAGTTTGTAGATCGTAAAATTGTCTACAAAAAAGATCTAACACTTTTTCTTCTACGATGCACTATTCTCGAATTATGGCTATTTTAAACATAGAAAATACGAATATGCACTCTTGCTAAGGGATGATGGGTTCGATGAATATTTGAAGGACAAACCATCTGTAACGATACATAAGCAGTGTCGTAAAGCATACACCCGGAAGAGCAGCATCGCTGCAGCTAAGAGACAGTGTGAGGCGCAGATAGCTACCACTTCTGGGATTAGTCCTCCTCGTACTAGCACGAGGTAATGAATCGTCTTTTTGACGAAATACTGTTTGTTCTATGGCAATGAAGCAGATAAAACGGCTGAAATAAAAAAAAGCGTAGCATCTTCGACCAAGAGTGTCGAAAACTTTCAACCTTTGACTTCAAGAAAACCATCTTTAAGGAAGCTCAGACTCGTTCTCATGAGCTAGCAAGTAGTGTCATTGCCCGCATTCAGTATGAATATGACTTAGTTGCTGCTGAGGCTAAGTACTACAGTGATTGTTACACTTAAAATACGACTTTCCTGCGGTCTAAAGTCACGATATCTCGAAAGCGATGCTTTATAGAAGAAAAGTGTCCATATCTTTTTTGTAGACAATTTTACGATCTAGCAATGACACTACTTGCTAGCTCATGAGAACGAGTCTGAGCTTCCTTAAAGATGGTTTTCTTGAAGTCAAGGGTTGAAAGTTTAGGACACTCTAGGTCGAAGATGCTGCGCTTTTTTTTATTTCAGCCATTTTATTTGCTTCATTGCCACAGAACAAACAGTATTTCGTCAAAAAGACGATTCATTTCCTCGTGCTAGTACGAGGAGGACTAAACCCAGATGTGGTAGCTATCTCCGCGTCACGCTGTCTTTTAGCTGCAGCGATGCTGCTCTTCCGGGTGTATGCTTTACGACACTGCTTATGTATCGTTACAGATGGTTTGTTCTTCAAATATTCATCAAACCCATCATCCCTTAGCATGAGTGCATATTCGTATTTTCTATGTTTAAAATAGCCATAATTCGAGAATAGTGCATCGTAGAAGAAAAAGTGTTAGATCTTTTTTGTAGACAATTTTACGATCTACAAACTTTGCCTGAACTATTTTTCGATTGCTCTCGTTGTTTCAGAGATATATGCAAAAAACGCTAATTTGTGACCTTTGACCTCGAATAAAAAACAACGCACAAGCGGGATCGATGGGGACTTTTGATATATCATTCGTAATGACGTATTTAAGGCCTGCACAAAAATCCAGCTTGTTGGGAATTAATGCAAACTTGAATAATAATTTAGTCTATTTTGACTGGACTAATTTGACGTTCTAAATAGAATAGTTTATGGTTTAAAAAGGCGCGAGCGCGTTATCTTCAGATCGTGATTCAGAATTTGGTGCTCAACCAAGTTGGGGTCGAGCATGCGCTGACAAACTTTCAGCTTTTATAAAATACCGTAGGTCTGGCGTTCACGGGCTCTTAGGCTATTATCTAGGTTTCTATTGGAATCAAAATATTTTGCGAAAAATCAAATCAGTAGACAAGACGTGTACTTAAGACCTTCACGATGTGCTCAGAAAAAAAAGAAAAAAAAAATATCTATAATACTCATCATCATCTGCTGGTGTTAATAACACAGAAATCTAAATAATAAGTCAAGTTGACTTATTATTTATTACTTATTTTAATAAGTTGTAAAAATAATATTGTGAGCAGTTTTTCCTTATGATTGCATTAATGATATCTGTTTTCGATCAAAACTCTATAATTTTATAGTCTCAGTTAATGTCTGAAGGTCATAATCTGCCTAGCCTTTTTCCAACTATATTGGGGTCGGCTTCCAGTCAAGCCGGATTTAGCTGAATACCAGTATTTTACGAGGAGCGGCTGCCTACCAGACCTCCACAACCCATTAACTGGGGTAACACGGTATTTCATGGCAAGACTGGAGTCCGATTTACTGGCTTCTGAACTACAAATGATAGCCGGGACCTACCGCTTAACGTGCTTTCCGAGGCACGGAGGAAACTCGTATGTTAAGATGGTCACCCATCCACAGACCAACCATAGCAAGCGTCGCTTAACCTTTAAGATCGACCCGTGCGGCTGTTATTATTTTTAATAAATTTTACTAATATTCGTAAAATAATTACACAAATTAATAAAATATACTCTATTTCATACTAGCGACCCGCCCCGGCTTAGCACGGGTGCAAAATTATTAGTGTTTCCTTACTATATTATACATGTATTAAACTTGAATCACTCTATCTATTAAAAAAACCGCATTAAAATCTGTAGCGTAGTTTTAAAGATTTAAGCATACATAGGGATATAGGGACCGAGAAAGCGATGTTTTAGGCTATCATGGTATATTTCATAGTTTAAAATGTCACTTACGGGATATCTTCCGTAAAATGATTGTTTTGAGTTCCCGATATTTTGACGCTGTTGCAAGCGCCATGATCGCGGGATGACTCAAAACAATAAACAATCACGGAAGATATCCCGTAAATGACATTTTAAATTCAGAGAAAGCGAATTTGTTTTATACTATGTAGTGACCATATTATACAATGTGGGGATGACAATACGATCATAAATGAAACCACTGCTAATACTCATCATTACCAATAACTTTTAGTATGGGACCAACCCTGAAATCGTGAAAAAAAATTCAGCTGTCCAGTACATTTTGTCGACTTATACAAACATAAATGTACGGGACACCTGAATTTTTTTTCGCGATTTCAGGTTTGGTCCCGTACTAAGAGTTATTCGTAATGATGAGTATTATCAGTGTTTTCATTTATTATCGTATTTTCATCCCCACATTGTATAATATGAATGTCATATTCCGTATAAACATTGCCGCATAAAAGACCGCGACCCGCTGATCAGAATAGACATTGATTAATATTAGTTACTTGTCATCTGTTAATTGTTGACTTTGGCGTCATTTTAACTGGTGTTAGATCAAGGCCTGACTTAATCTAGACCATGATGCAAGAAGTATATTTAGTTACCTGGTTCGTAAATATGAAAACACTAGGCTCTGACAACGGTTTCGTCCACATGACGAATTTAGAAAAATCTGCTCTCAGTACTTGCCGAAACTATTGGTAGTATTTCAAAATTTAGTGATTACCTCTTCAAAGGACCCCGAAACGGTCCATTGGGATTGACAATATGTTTTCGTGTATACAACATGTAACATAATTAACGCACATCCTCTGTGGAGGGTATTGTACTCATCATTATGAACAACTTTTACTATGGGACCAAACCTAAAATCGAGAAAAAAAGTTCAGCTGTTTCATACATTTTGACAAAATAAGTGAACATAAATGTAGGGAACAGCTGATTATTTTTTCTCGATTTCAGGTTTAGTCCCATAGTAAAAGTTGTTCATAAAGTCGCGTGCAATGACCCCCCCAGAGGATGTGCGTTAATTATGTTACACGTTGTATGTTGTTTTAATAAGTTATGTGTATTATGTAGTCAAATTTAACAAAAACCGTAGGGAAAAAATACATCTTTCACTGAAAACCACACTTTTATCACAAAACCCACACATTTTCACACATTTTCTTCACGAATCCACTAAAAACCAAACAACAATATTTTCTAAGTACCTGTCTAAAGAAAGGTGACACCATGGTGACCTGTTCCTGCCGCCATCGACCGCAACTCACGACTAAACTCTATCAGTAAGCAAAATGTCTGATATCTGATACAATGCGTTTTATTGTACCAATTAAAGACTTATCTCTTTGTTTTTCATTAACTAGTTATGATAATGTATTTCGATCTGTCTGTTTATTAAAGTGGAACAGTGGTAATGGCCCTGACTTATTGGTTACAGGTTCAAACCCAGTCCAGGTGAATTACTTTCGAAGCCTCTGGGGTTGGTTTCTGAAGGAAAAACACGGGACGCTGGAACGAAGACAAAGAAGGTTCGGGGTGGGGTTTAGTCAGTAAAAGTCTGACACGCCCTCCTGCACTGTCTAAGAGCGGGAGAAGTCATTCTGATGATTCCCCTTTAATATATCTTTAAAAAAAAAGGTGTATTATTTTGTTTAATTTATATCATCACCTTTGCTTTCAAAACGGTGAAGGAAAATATTGTGAGGAAACCGGCATGACCTAGAAATAAATTTTATTAAGATATTTGACATCCACCAACCCGCACTGGGCCCGTGTGGTAGATTACGGTCCATACCCTCTCCTAGGCAGGTGGCCTGAGTCCCAGCAGTGGTAATATTATAAAGTTGATCTCTCTCGCCTCAGCTGCCGGGATCCCGACCCCGATTTCGAGGTAGCCCTTCCAACGCTGCGTCTTGCGGTGCGCGGTCGTCACTCTATAACCTTCGGCCATTTGACCATCTGTTCCGCAAGCAATGTGTCCCGTCCCGAGTAGTCGTTACGTGGGCGACCTTGGTTCTTTTTCATTTTTTTGTATTTTTTTTACTTCTCGGAGTTACCTTCTCCGAGAAGTAAAAAAATACAAACATCCTACGTATTTTTCACCTTGAATAAAGTAGCTACTGCCAGCGGCTTCACCCTCGTGACACTAGAAAATTATCCTAAGGGAACATATTACGTTCGAAATAAAGAGTACCTTTTTTTTTAAATGGTTATAAACTAGCGCTTGACTGCGATCCCACCTGATGGTAAGCAGTGATGCAATCGTCGATGGTGAGGCGCACTAGTTTATTAAGAGCCCATTCACTCTAGCCTTGAAGACACCTAAATTATAATCGGATGGAAAAACCGCAGCAGGTAGATTGTTCCAGTCCCTCGATGGTGGACAGCTTCTAATGTTATACAAAGCACAGGTCCGATCGTGTGTGGAGTACTGCAGCCACATAAATGGGCTGGAGCTGCAAAATGCAACCTGGCAGCTTTGGACTCAGTGGAAAGGCGTACGAAGAGGCTAATTAGAGATCCAGATTTGGTTAAGTCCAATTTACAAAGCCTTGAGCACGCCTGTGCCTACGCCTGTAGGGTAGCCAGCCTTTCGGTTTTTTACAGGATGCATTTCGGAGAGTGTGCGCGGGAATTGCATAAACTGATTCCGCCATCCCTGTTCTACCACCGAACAAACTGTCGTACGGCGAGTATTCACTTTTACCTTGTCGAAACCTCTACGGTCCGGACTAAGCGGTTCGCTTCGTCGTTTATAGCGCGTACATCAAGGGACTGGAACAATTTTCCTGCTGAGGTTTTCCCGTCCGATTATAATTTAGGTGTCTTCAAGGCAAGAGTGAATAGGCTCTTAATGGAGTAGTGCGCCTCACTATCAACGATTGCATCACTGCTTACCTTCAGGTAAGATCGTAGTCAAGCACTACTTTATAACAATTAAAAAAAAAAGTAACAAACATACACTCACAAACTTTCACTTTTATAATCAGTGTGATTTTTTTAACGTGGATAATGATCAGAAAGACTTCTCTCGCTCTTGGGCGTGCGGGAGGGTGTGTCAGACTTTTACTGACTAAAATCCACTCTGTTCCTTCTATGCTTTTGTTCCAGGGTCCTGGGTTCTTCTTACAGAAGCTAACCCATGGCCCCAGAGGCTTCGAGCCTGCTGGGCCCTTACAGTTTGCTGACATCTCTTTGAGGCTCACGTGGAACAGTGCGCACCGTTATCGACTTGGGATGTCGTCGTTGAAGTGGTCCGGATGATTACCGCTCACATCGAGACGCGGCGCGACGCGACACTGTATGCACATTATAATAAAGTGACTCAAAATAGAACTTTATTTACTACACTAAAAGATACACATTTCATTGTGAGAATGAGAATTGAGAATACGTTACGTCATGCGTGGCGTCTCGCTGCGCAGCGGAACGTTTTTACATTCGCGACCGTCGTATTGCCAACGATTTTACTATGCGCCTCGCAAAGTTGCTATGCGTCTCGCGGCGGCGCGCGGCGCAGCGCGAAATCACTGACCTCTTCCTGCATCGTAAAAATAAATGCAATGATAAGTGTAGATAATTATTATTGCATTTCAAATCAATAGTTCTTTCACCTGTGACAGAGAGAAATGGCTATTAAGTATAGTACAAATCATATTATCACTGATATAAGAAATTCCTTAAACATCACGTTTTCTTTATTTCTTTGGACATTTTCTGATACAGTTTTATTGATCTACTATCACTCACTGTAGCACTCACATCATCATCACCTACCTAGTCTTTTCCCAACTATATTGGGGTCGGCTTCCAGTCAAGCCGGATTTAGCTGAATACCAGTATTTTACGAGGAGCAGCTGCCTACCAGACCTCCACAACCCATTAACTGGGGTAACACGGTAATCACTTCATGGCAAGACTGGAGTCAGATTTACTGGCTTCTGACTATCCGTAACGAAAGTAGAAAATAAATAGCCTATGTTACTCGGCTATCTAATGGTAATAGAATTTTTGAATTTTCAGGAGTTGCAGGGAGATTTTTGGCCCCCGTAGGCATGAGTTTGCGAACGACGAGCTATGGGTAGCTCGCTGACCAAGCCTAAATTCTGCAAATAGAGTTCGCCTTCGTACATTTATGTGCAAAAAGTATTAAATAAATAAATAAAAGTGTGCTCTACGCACACCTCAAAGAAATGTCAACAAACTGGATAAGGTCCAGTAAGCCTGTTAAGGTTGCCGGTTTGTTTAAAAAGAGGAACTGATTTCTTGTCATCATTATCATCATCATCTCAGCCGAAAGACGTCTACTGCTGGACATAGGCCTCCCTCAAGCATCGCCACAGCGACCGGTCCTGTGCGTCTCGCATCCATCGGATTCCCGCGACCCTCGCCAGGTCGTCGTCTTCCGCTACGTGGCCGCCACTCTAGAACATTCAGTCCCTATCGACTATCTGTTCTTCGAGCAATGTGCTCTGCCCACTGCCTCTGATTTGTTGTATGACATAATAAAAAGTGAGCCACCACCACGCGGGCCCAGTGCGGGTTGGTGGATGTCACATGTCTTAAAATTGTTCATTCTAGGACATACCTATCGGTTTTCTCAATTGTGGAATTATTCACTGCAGTTCTGAAACGCGAAGGCCTACTTAAGAGTGTGAGTTCCTTACCCACACGGGGTTTTAGTCAGTAACAGTTTGTTACTAAAAGTTATGAGTTTACATGTGGATGGATGGAGAGGGAGAGAGAGGTCAAAGAAAAGATGGATGGATTGTGTGAGAAGTCATATGGAAGAAAAGGGAGTGAGTGATAGCGTGACGAGTGACAGGACAGAATGGAAGAAAAAGACGTGTTGCGCCGACCCCAAATAAAATGGGACCAGGGCAGGAAGAAGATGAGTTTGACACACTCGCCCACCAAGAGCGGGAGAAGTCATTTCATGATTACCTACTGAAAAAGTATCCGCAATTTTTCGTTCGCTTGTCACAATTTAACCAAGTTTTCGGCGTGAACTTGGGCTCATTTTAGTCTCAAACTACTTAGTAGATCATTAATATCATAACAGGCTTAGATTGGATTGATTACTGACTAATCTAATCGTGATGTTCCAGTAACCCGGTAGATTTTTATCATCGCACGGGTGTGAAGCGCTATAATGAGGTCAGTTGATTATCAAAATCTGATCTAGACACAGAATCGCACTTTCTTAAACTTCAGTCCTTTTCTATCACTTATATTAACCGTCACTTACTCATCTGCCTAGCCTTTTCCCAACTATATTGAGGTCACCTTCCAGTCAAGCTGGATTTAGCTAAATACCAGTATTTTACGAGGAGCGGCTCCCTACCAGACCTCCATAACCCATTAACTGGAGTAACACGGTACTTCATGGCAAGACTGGAATCAAACCTACTGGCTTCTGACTATCCGTAACGACTGCCAAAAATCTACAAATTACAGCCGGGACCTACGGCTTAACGTGCTTTCCGAGGCACGGAGGAAACTCGTTATGTTAAGGTGTCACCCATCCACAACCTTGGCAAGCGTTGCTTAACCTTGAAGATCAACCCATGCGGCTGTTATTATTTAGCCAGGAGCTCCTCCTTATAACCGTTATAATACCCGGCAAATAAGTTGGCAAGTTTCGCGCATGGTGCACAAAAAAGCGAATGAGCGAACGGGACGTAACGCAGTGCGGAGACAAAAGTCGTCTAACGCACCAAACATAAACTACTATTATAATACTGCACCAATGGCGCGCCGGATCGGCGCTACCTCATACCCCGCGTCCCGCTTGACCACCAAATAGATCTAAAAAACGATTTCTGCGCATTGCCAAGTTACGTGCCGCCGGTTATACTTACTTGAGAGAGAAAGAGAGCTAGAATACTATCATTTCTATGGTTCCATCGCACACGGTATCGTACCTAATTTACGTGTCGGTCGTCGACACACTCTCTGCGAAACGTAGCGGAAGGCTACGGACACGTAGCTTCATCATCTGCCTAGCCTTTTCCTTAGCTGAATACCAGTATTTTACGAGGAGCGGCTGCCTACCAGACCTCCACAACCCATTAACTGGGGTAACACGGTACTTCATGGCAAGACTGGATGATGGAGACTGGACGATGATGGACTGGAGGCTACATAGACGCGTATTAATCACTATACGCTTCGTGTACGCCTGCGTGAAGCTTACATACAAAACTATGAAACTGTCGTGTCGTTGCCATCTATGGACAGTAGGCCTAACTATTATTGTTCTACTGCAGAGGTTCCATAAAAAAACCTTACAAGGAGGAAATCACAATAGCTGTTTAACTCAGCCAAAGAAAAGTATGGTATACTTGGCGCCAGATAACCTTGGAATAAAGTAGATTGACCTTTTCCTAATATATCGGCGAAGGTACATGAACATGATAAACAAACAATGAATTGTTTTTCATTACTAGAAAACGTAAAGGTTCAAGTTAGGTATCGATTCAACGACAGCTTTATGTCTTTATATCCGTTTTCGAAATTAATTCATGAATCCTCGACCGGTCCTATGAGACCGCGGTGTTATTGTTTTACTATTGTGTCTCGTTTTGTGGGTATGTGATAGGTTAAGAATGACAATAAATGTAGGCGGGTCAATGACCTTTATTCCACGTTTATTTGGCGCGGCCTATAGTAGTAACTTCGAGTATATAAATAAACAAACAGTTACTTGATGATGAGTTCAATTATTTCAAATTGTCGAAAATATGCGGGCATCGAACCCGCGACTACAGTCGCCCAACCACTTAAACTTGATGTGGCCTTAATTTTTATTACAATAATTAAGCATGGTAGGTGTAAATTTATCAAAATAAATGAAACAGAGGAACAATACCTGTGTAGATTAAACATTTAATGAAACTGATGAGTGTTGAGGTAAAACAAAAATACAGGGTGTTTGGTTCATCGTGTGCCAAATTGATATGGTCGACTGGAGGGGTCATCGGCTATTCTTTCAGACCCCTAAACACTACCCATGTCCTGTGGAATTTTTTTCATCGACTATTTAAAGTTTTTTGAAAAAATGACCCGATTTTTACATTCAAATATAAATATAACACAATGTATAAGACGTAGAGCCTCAATTTTAATTTTATTTAGACGTATATTGTATAAAGGTACTTTTAAATACAAAATGAGTGATATTAGACATCTAGATTTTTTTAAATTTACCCGCAAAGTTTCAAACTTAAATTAAAGCTGTTCATGTTACAGCTATTTACATGGCTGCAAAAAAAGAACTAAAAGAGACTGGGATCTTCAAACTCTTTCAATAATTCTCTAGTCTATCCTCTTGCTAGTGATGTGCCACATGTCATAAAAATCTTATTACAACTATGTGAAATCGCCAGTTTTGTGAATCGAGTCGGATAAAATTAACATTCAAAATTGTGAATTGTAAAATTATTTTTGCTAAAATGGTATCTGAAACATCTACTTAATCTGTTATATCACTCTTAGAAGGTGAAATCTGTCTCGTATTTCACTTTTTGTTGATTTTACTTGAAACAAAAAAATAAAATTCCATATTTACAACAATTTCATAATTTTTACAAATACTGCTCATATTTTGGCGCAGGAGGAGCTCGTGGCTAGATAATAACAGCCGCACAGGTCGATCTTCAAGGTTAAGCAACGCTTGCCTAGGTTGGTCTGTGGATGGGTGACCATCTTAACATAACGAGTTTCCTCCGTGCCTCGGAAAGCACGTTAAGCCGTTGGTCCCGGCTGTCATTTGTAGATCTTTGGCAGTCGTTACGGGTAGTCAGAAGCCAGTAAATCTGACTCCAGTCTTGCCATGAAGTACCGTGTTACCCCAGCTAATGGGTTGTGGAGGTCTGGTAGGCAGCCGCTCCTCGTAAAATACTGGTATTCAGCTAAATCCGGCTTGACTGGAAGCCGACCCCAATATAGTTGGGAAAAGGCTAGGTAGATGATGACTGCTCATATTTTGGCATCTGTTGCAAGTGCAAGCCCGACATCTGTTTTGTATTTTGTCACTTAGTTGTTGTACGAAGTCATTTTCCCTCTTTAATTGTATTTAAAGCCGTTCCAATGCTTTGAACTAGTACTTCCCTAGTTGGAAACTCCGTCGCGTATACCAGCTCTTTGGCAGGTTCCCCAGACCCTTCGTACAAGTGTAGACCTAGAAAAACTGAGTGTCGAAATACGGAACAGGTGTCGGGTCTGCATTTGCAACAGAGGCCAAAATTTGAGAAGGATTTGTAAAAATTATGGAATTATTGTAAAAGATGCTTTTTTTTCTTTTATTTTAAGTCAAACCCACAAAAAGAGGGTGTTAAGAAGCAGGTTTTACTTTATATGATTAAACAGATTAAATAGGTGCTTCAGGTACCATTTAAGCATAAATAATTTTTCAAATCATAATTTTGAATGTTAATTTTATGTGACTCGACTCACAAAACTATCGATTTCACATAGTTGTAATAAGATTTTTGTGACATGTGGCACATCACTAGCAAGAAGATAGACTAGAGAATTATTGAAAGAGTTTGAAGATCCCAGTCTCTTTTAGTTCTTTTTTTGCAGCCATGTAAATAGCTGTAACACGAATAGCGTTAATTTAAGTCCGAAACTTTGCGACTAAATTTTAAAAAATATAGAGGGCTGATATCACTAATTTTGTATTTAAAAGTACCTTTGTACAATATACGTCTAAATGAAATTAAAATTGAGGCTCTACGTCTTATACATTTTGTTATATTTATATTTGAATGTAAAAATCGGGTCTTTTTTTCAAAAAACTTTAAAAAGTCGATGAAAAAAATTCCACTGGAAATGGGTAGTGTTTAGGGGTCTGAAAGGATAGCAGATGACCCCTACAGTCGACCATATCAATTTGGCACACGATGAACCAAACACCCTGTATACCACACACAGAATAAAATGATCGTGCTCATCACACAAACATAATATGTCCTGGGTGAGAATCAAATCCACGACCTCGGGTATAGCAGTTAGGGCCACCAACCACTACGCCAACAGGCCAGTCAAACACTATCACAGTCATGCACAGCTATGAGAGGTGAAATAAAGCACAATATACAAAAAAAACTTCATTTATTTATATAAATACACAATAATAAGCATACGAGTATCACTCAATCACTGTCTTTACATTAATTATATCACAAATTGCCTAAACTATCTTTAACTTATTTAGCAGACATTTACCTAAATTATTATCTTAAATTATCTATCAATTAAGCTTCACTTTTTTTTGACTGACCGACATTTTGACAATTTTAGAGTCCCTGTAATGGCCTATTTGAAATAAATGTGTTTATGTTCTTTTAATGTTCTTGACTGCATCATCCCAGAACAGATTTTCAAAATTCTAACCAAGAAGGGATTTTGATCGCAATATAATTACAGTCAGACGGTGGTAAGTCAAAAATTATCACTATTCACTAGTCTTATTCATTAATCATCTTAGAATTAGCTTCCTCATCATCATCATCAGCAACATTAACAAACCTGCCATAATTGAAATAATCCTCAATCTCCTGCAGAGTCCTATCTTTGGTTTCCGGCATTATAAAGTAAAGAATAAAAAGTGAGACCCCCATAATGATTCCATATACAGCAAAGAATCCGTATACTTTGATACTATCGATCAAAAGGGGGGTAGACTGCAGTCCTCCCAACAAACAGACTGATATCCAGACTCCTGAAAGGGCCAATCCAGTTCCCCTATGAGATAAAGGAAATACTTCCCCAACTAACGCCAAAGGTATCGGTGCACAACCCAAGTTTGCAAGAATGAAATATAGAACCATCAGAGACATGGGTATCCATGGTCTGTCCTCTGGTATTATACCTCTAGAAACTAAGAAAAGATATGTACAGACGGCCATTAGTACTCCAAAAGCTGCAAAACCAGTTGTGAATAGAAGTGTTCTCCTGTTCATCATTCTGACTAACGCTGAAGCAAATAAAGCACTGGCAGTGATGATGACATCCGAACCAAGAGTATAGTAGAAGGACTGTGAAGATTCTCCAGTAATTTCTGCCATAATATATAGCAGGTATGCAGGAAAGATGTGCCTTCCGCTCATTTCTAACACTACAGTCGCTAAAACCATTATGATGGCTGGTTTCACGAAATCCTTCTTCGTGAATTTCTTGAAAAAGTCTGATATCTCCTCCGAATAAGTTAACTGCAGTTTAGGTTTTGCCATTCGTTCTTTTTGGGCTTTGATGGTTTCTGTTATTTCTCTTCTGGATTCCTCGCAGTTTCCCCGAAGCCAGAAGAAAGCTTTCTCACTCCTGTTGTACTTCTGTTTTGAAAGCAACCAAGCTGGACTCTCAGGCCACGTGTAGATTATGCCTAAGGCAATAAGTAGAGGAGACATAGCAACTAATGAAATCGTCCTCCAGTGTAGAAACCTGCTTATAATATGCATGAACATGGCTCCCATGCATACTGATGCATTCTTCAGATATAAAAACACTCCTCGGTATTTTGGGCTGGTATATTCTCCCATTACGATGGCTCCTAAAGAAACTGTAGCTGCAGAGGATATTCCGCACAAGAACCTTCCAATCATGAGGACGGTGATGTCAGTGGAGTAGTAGATCATCAGCCAACCGACTACTGCGGGCAATATCACCAGGCCGTGGGTGGTCTTCCTGCCGTAGAGGTCCATGAGGAGTGATGATATGAGGAACCCTGGTATTCCTGCTACGCCAACGATGGATCCTGGAAAAAGGAAATTGTTTTTGGTTAATAGTCTAGTTCATTACTTCGCTATACTATGTTCAAGGGCCTATCTATGTACATAATTGCCGGTATTTCCCAAAGAACTAGGTGGAATAAAAAAAGGGCACGTGTTCAATAATCTTGCGATGAAGATTATTATCAAAGATTTGATCAACGGCGCAGTTTAAGATGCTATTTATCTATAACAAAGTTAAGGTCTTCTTTTACATAACATGGATAGAATGACAGCAGGATGAATAGGTATATGCATCTATAGGATGAGATAAATGGATAGGTAGCAAGATTGTATAAATATGACAACATTCACCGGCACCATTCTATAGCAATTGTATTGCAAAGGTAGAACTAACTACATTGGGCACTCGTGGGCCACGTACACTCACACGATCTGAGCACGTCGATCTCTTTTTTTTATATATAACAGAAACTAGTGCTTGACTACAATCCCACCTGATGGTAAGAGTGATGCAATCATTGACGGTGAGGTGCACTAGTTTATTAAGAGCCTATTCACTCTAGTCTTGAAGATACCCAAATTACCGTCTCCATTCTATATGGCTATTAGACTTGTAGAGCTACATTACATCCACGCCACGCGACGTCGTTCTACGTACAAATCAGGCGTGGCCCACATGTGCGTCGTTCTAATGTATTTCCCGCTTAGGACAATTTAAAATGTCACTTATGCCCGTTTTCACCAACAGCCCCTAAAATTTAAGTGTCTCTTAAGCCAATATAATCACGGTTTTTGCAAGTTATTAATAAGTTATTATTCTGAATTAAAGTATGACATCTTTAAAAGTGTTCGATTTCATACTTTGATTCAGAATAATAACTTTATAATATACAAAAACCGTGATTATATTGGCGTAAGAGACACTTAAATTTTAGGGGCTGTTGGTGAAAACGGGCATTAGTTTACGGGATATCTTCCGTGATTGTTTATTGTTTTGAGTTCCCGATATTTCGACGCTGTTGCACAATAAACAATCACGGAAGATATCCCGTAAATGACATCTTAATTCATGAATCCCCGACCGGTCCTATGAGACCGCGCTGTTATTGTTTTACTATTGTGTCTCGTTTTGCGTGTATGTGATAGGTTAAATTGTGAAATGAACCGTGATAGCCTAAAACAGTGTCCCGCTTAGGAGTCTTGATTGCCTAATTCATGTTATTGTGCAGTATCTAGAAACTGACCATCACATGGTTGAAATAATTGGATGCATTTCGATACCGTCATTAGAAAGTAAAACATTGACCAATTTTCTTATGTAACAATGCATAAAATATAAAGAATTATGCATTGCGCGCAGCACGCATATCTTCCTAGGATTACTCAGGTCTTACGACAATCTAGTATTCTTTTGTACCACATTGTATTTAAATATATATCTAAATTCTTATATTGCTTTTATTATAATTAAAATTATATACAAATACTAAAAATTTAAATAAAAAACTTAAGTTAAACCTAGCTAAATTAATTTTGACTGGACTGTTGGTCTAGTGGTTAGTGGCCCTGACTGCTATACCTAGGTCGTGCGTTCGATTACCACCTAGGAGAAAAATGTTTGGGTGATGAGCAAGATCGTTTTTTCTGTGTCTAGGTGTAATTTATAATATGTATCTATTTAGAAATAAATAAGTATGTTAATCAGTTTTTTAGTAGATAGTCATAGCTGAAGCTCTGCTTAGTTTGAGACTAGATGGCGTTATGTCAAAGTTATGATATAATATGTTTATTATTCCGTTTATTCATTAAAATTCACATAGGTATAAATTGTAATTTTAAATATATTAATCGCAAAAAAAAAATTCAAAAGTCGACAACATCGCGAGCCAAGTCAATAAATAATTTGTTTATCTTTCTCGGCTTTCACGAGGTTCTCCTCATGCAGAACTGAAATGTCAAAAATTATTGCATGTCTCTCGCTTCGGTCCACCACCACTATATCTGGCTTATTAGCTACACTAGTCCATAGAATATATAGTCCTGTGAGTAATGTTGGGGCGATCCTAGCAAAAACTTTAAGTGTAGTGATTGATCGGGCTCTTAACTGTAATACGGCACTCCCAATTCCACAAGAGATAATTTCAGAGCAAGTTACTGATGGATAATCCTGGCGACAAGGTTGTGCCTAAGCAAGTAGGTACTCGACGTTAGCTAGACGAGAACAATCAGAGATGATTATGACTAATTGGTTCTCCCGGACGGTGGCATGCCGGACAGATGTCAACCGTACCGTCCTGCACAATGCTGCCCTCGTAACAGCAAATGCAGTACTTGCAAAATGGCGGTTTCGAGAAAAACGCGTTTAAATGGTTTAATTAAATCTCTACTTTCACTGATATAAATCTCATATGTTTTGTTCCCACCATAGAAAATAAAATAAAAAAATTACATATAGCTTGAACTCTTCATATGTCATTTATGATAAAAAACGGAAAATCGTCAAAATGTCGATTACTGCATTTGCTGTTACGAGGGCAGAATGGAACTCCGGTAGTTATTCGTCATGATAACTATAATATGATAATTGCATGATAATTGCACAGACTTATTATTCAGACTTATTATTATTATTAATTTTATTGTGAAAACTCGAGAGAATATTGATCGTATCTTCCTGAGTTTGACGAACAATGGGTCATCAATCTTCTCGAGGTTGATAAATAGAAATTATAGTGATGTCTGAAACAATGCATTTTTCGAAAATTTGATAATTTCGTAAAGAATTATAATTATTTGTTACGAATAACTCAGACGTTTGTAGCTCAATCTATACTAATATTATAAAGAGGAAAGATTTGTACCTATTTTTGTATGTTTGTAATGAATAGGCTCAAAAAGTACTGGGCCGATTTAAAAAATTCTTTCACCAATAGAATGCTAAATTCTTCCAATTTGACATAGGCCCTAGTTTTGAAAAAAATTAGGGTTCCTTGGTATTTTGAACAATGTAATCGAAGGTGTAGAAAAATGAATCTTAAGTCACTAAAAAATGTGTTTTATATCCAAATTTCCAAAAATAACTAATT
Organism: Mythimna separata; assembly: GCA_030763345.1. Lineage (NCBI taxonomy): Eukaryota > Metazoa > Arthropoda > Insecta > Lepidoptera > Noctuidae > Mythimna > Mythimna separata. The sequence goes on from CM061192.1 coordinate 14,745,144, forward strand.
GTCTACCCCGTGCGAAGCCGGGACGGCCTGCTAGTTAGGTATAATTCAAAAGTTTGCTAGCAGAAAATTAATTACTGAGTTAAGCTCGCCTTTGTACATAAACTGTGTATATCACTGAGTACAATCAATCATATTAACTTGACGCATCTCTGAAATGCGAACATCCCCCTGTTTCCCAGCGCATTCGCAGTTCGCCCGGCAAGTGTCAGGTATGGTCAGTATCTTTGTTATCGATACGCGCATCGATAATCTGGCTAGCTCTCTGTTGTTGTTATATTGTTTTTGGATATTATTTCATCAACGCCAATTTTCAAGTCAATCTGACCGAATTGTATTATGTTATGTTTTTGTATACCTACTATGTAATATGTACCAAGTAAATATGGTACAAGGGCAGGAAGAAGAAGAAGAAGAAATAATTAAGAATTACAATAGCATATATTGACTTACCAAGCCATGATGAGGTATGCAGATCCACTTTGATGGGCGAGTCAGGCTGGTTGAGGGCAGGCAGCAAGCTGGAGGGGTAGCTCAGCACCAAGCCCTGCCCGAACATGTTGATCAGCACCGCTGACATCGTCCATGACTGCAAGAGAAGGCATCATGAGAACCGGTGAGGTTTGGATGTTGGAACTGACTGGCTAGGGCTGTTTTTTATATAACACTAGCTTTAGCCCGCAGCTTCGCCCGCGTACATAAATTATAGCCTATGTCACTCAGGAATACAGCAGCTTTCTATTGGTGAAAAAATTTTAGCAATCGGATCAGTACTTCCACAGATAAACTCATACAAACAAAAAAACAAACTTTACCTCTTTATTATATTAGTATAGATAAACTAGTGCTTGACTGCAATCCCGCCTGATGGTAAGCATTGATGCAATCGTTGGTGGTGAGAGGATTAATTCTGTTTAAGAGGATTTTGATTCGATTGGAATTTTCCTGCAGCGTCTTCTGGTTTGATTATAAGGCTAAGGCTCTTTAAGGCTACAGTGAGCAGGCTCTTAATAAACTAGTGCGCCTCACCATCAACGATTGCATCACAGTAGTTACCATCAGGTAGCATCGCAGTGAAACACTAGTTTTTACAAGTAATGTTTTATCGTTATAGTGTTAGGCCGATAATGCTAATCTATATCTATACTAATATTATAAAGAGGATAGATTTGTACCTATTTTTGTATGTTTGTAATGAATAGGCTCAAAAAGTACTGGGCCGATTTAAAAAATTCTTTCACCAATAGAATGCTACGTTCTTCCAATTTGACATAGGCTACATTTCATTTTGAAAAAATTAGGGATCCTTGGTAAAATTTGAACAATGTAACCGAAGGTGTAGAAAATTAACACTAAAAAAAGTGTTTTATATCCAAATTTCCAAAAATAAATAATTGTCTACCCCGTGCGAAGCCGGGACCGGCTGCTAGTAGTGTTATAATTTTACAAATCTGTAAATATTTAGTGAATTTCTAAAACGCTTCATATTTGCAAGCATTATGTCTTTACGTTTTCATTATTTCAGTCCGAGAGTGACTGCTGATTGTCTGTTGCTTAATTTTTGAAATTAATTATGTTTAGCACTACTGGTTTTTGTTCACAGATAAATCTTCTCCGTATCAAATTAATTATTCAGTTACGTATTCAGTTTTTGTAAATTTTCGTCATGTAAAGTTTTTTCTAATATTTACACAATCTAACATCGAAAGAGCAAATTTTTTTGTTTTTGTTTAAAAGCATTTGTTCTTAGAGTCTGATTGTGTGAAGATATAGTAACCTTCAGATTATCTGTATTTAAATTCATTACCGGGTTTTTTATACTACGTAAGATTGACATAAATCTTGTAATATATATCTGAAATAACGTGCGTTTTGTGAATACAATAAAACCTAACAGAATTTGATACTTGGTAATATACCTATTAGTATCACTATTTGTGTGCCTATCAAGGTAGCATAGTGATTTAATTCGGACCCTGGGGACGGTTCAATTGCATTCTTCTACTTATAATACGCACTTATAATACGTTTATTGAATTTCAGTTTTACATAGATATTTATAAATTAAGGGCTTAAACTAGATGTAAAGGTACTAAAATGTGTTTTACCTGAACTAGGTATAAACCTGTATCTCAGGTAATTTATTTAAGTGCTTATATGTTAATACTATAAACTAAAATTCATTAAAATAAAAAGTAAATAACTTATGAGTAACATTATAGAGTACGAATACTTTGCTTAGCTAAACAAATCTGCATCATCGCATGATATTATTGTGACACAAACATTACATTATAATTTTTGCAAACTAACAGTTTTAAGTATTAACTAGGTTGTATTAGTGCAATTACTAAAATTGAAAAGAAATAGGCAACAGCAATAAGTAACAGAAAATATTAACGGTGACACTATTTATGTGTCTTCATTGTAGTTAATCGAATTTATGAGTCTTGTCTCAGCAATTTTCTTAGCCGGGCAGCCTAGGTCGCCGGTTTTGTGATTACTCGGCTTGTTATAGCGCATGCACGTTGCACACTGTGACTGGTCAGCTGTCTTAACGCACAGCATCCACTGGTGGCCTTGTTCACCACAACGTGCACAAGTATAGACAGCTTCACGACAAGTCCTTGCAGCATGCCCGTACTGTTGACACTTAAAGCACCTGGTCACAAGTGTGAAATCCGTAGGCGCGGGTTCGCGGACGGCGAGCACTGGGTAGCTCGCCGTCCGGCAGTCTGGAAATAATCTGGACCGAGCCCAGTCGTCAACGGCGCGTTCTGTTCCACGCGCGCCTCAAGGAGATGTCAGCAAACTGTAGGGGCCCGGTAGGGCCGAAGCCTCTGGGGGGAACATGTGGTATTCCTAACGGTTAACACCGAGTCCCCCCCAGAACGAAGGCAACGAAGGAACGGGGTAGGGGTTTAGTCAGTAAAAGTCTGACACGCCCTCCCGCTCCGCCCAAGAGCGGGGGAAGTCATTCTGATGATTCCCCTACCATAAAAAAAAAAAAGTGTGAAATCCCTCACTGGGCAGGATGTCATTTAGAAATTTCCCCAGTCGCCAGCTTTTTCCTATTTTTTTTATTATTTTAATTTAAATTGTGTAAAAACGTTATTCAAATCAACACCAAAGACATTTTTAGTGAAAAACATAGAATAATTATTTATATTTTGATTAAAAAGTCGAGGAAAATCCGACGAAAATTCTAGAATCATGTTGTGCGTCGATGTTTGACTCACGGTATATATTAAAAGTAAAGAAATAATATTATTTTAAAACTATAATTACTGAGAAAATGCTATTTTAAGTCCATCAAGTTTACGTTTGTGAAACATAAAGTATAAGACTAAAAAAAGAGATTACGTTTTTTACGATGAAACTAACAGATTTTTATACTTGCTTACATAATATAAAATTATACATACTAAAATTTGGCTTACTCGTGTAAGAAATAAAGTTGTTTTCGTATCTATAATATTTACTTTACACACACATTTAATTTAATTTCTTTTCAATTTTTTTTTTGATATTTTTTTCATTTGTTTTGTCTTTTAACCTTTGTTTCCCTTTTATGATTTAAGCAAGAACAGCAAGCTTTTTTTTAAATCTCCCCCTAAGGTGTTAAAACTGGGTTCCTAAGTTTAAATGTTTGTAAGTTTGGGTGTCTTCAAGGCTAGAGTGAATAGGCTCTTAGTAAGTTAGTGCGGCTCACCATCTAAGATTGCATCACTGCTTACCATCAGGTGCAGTCAAGCACTAGTTTATATACCTTAAAATAAAAAAAATACTTTCAAGTAAAGGCAAAGTTAGTTAATTTATAACCTGACCATGACTTTCAATTAGCAATTTTGTAATAAACAAAGAGCACTTATTTATATCTCTTTTTATCTTAATACACGGTCCATGTAAGGTGATTGCACTGTGTCTTGTAAAAGCCTTTCTCCCATTAAAGCAAATAATGTTTTTTTCAGTAATGATGATGTGTTCATAAAATATTAATTCAATGATAAAAGTTTTTTATTGTTAATAGCAGTGGTGGCCCAGTGGTAACTGCCCCGACTTGCAAGTTGTAGGTCGCGGGTTCAAACCCAGTTAAACGCATTACTTTGTGTAATTTATTTCATCGCCACTGCTATCAAAACGGTGAAGGAAAACATCGTGAGGAAACCTGCATGTCCCAGAACCAAAAATTCAAAGACATGTGACATCCGCCAATCCGCACTGGGCCTGCGCGGTGGATTATGACCCATTCCCTCTCCTAGAGAGGAGGCCTGAGTCCCAGCAGTGGGAACTTTATAAGGCCGATAATGCAAAAAAGAATGTTAAGAGTAGATACTACAGTATTCAAAGCGTTTAAAAGGACAGAACAAGACAGAACGCAATCACTCTTGGACTGCATAGAAATGAAAAAGAGACGCAAAAACACAATGCTTGTAAATATTATTATTTATTTTTCGCATTTTAGGAAAGCTTACAGATTAATAACGTTATAATAAAGCAACATAAAGTATTTTAGCATTATCGGCCTTATAATGTTCCCGCTGCTAGGACTCAGGCCTCCTCTCTAGGAGAGGGAATGGGCTGTAATCCACCACGCGGGCCCAATGCGAATTGGTGGATGTCACATGTCTTCGAATTTTTGGTTCTAAGACATGCCGGTTTCCTCACGATGTTTTCCTTCATCGTTTTGAGAGCAGTGATGATGAAATAAATTACACAAAGTAATGGTTGGGTTCGAACCCGCGACCTACAACTTGTAAGTCGGGACAGTTACCACTGGGGCACCACTGTTCTAACACTCTCAAAGTATTTTAGCGATTCAAAAAACCTACAGACTTGATAACAAAATTATAACTAGGAGGGATGAAACGCATGTTACTCAAAGAGTTCTGAATTTACATGTAGATGGATGGAGAGGGAGAGGGAGGCCAAAGAAAAGATGGATGGATTGTGTGAGGAGCGATATGAAAGAAAAGGGAGTTAGTAGGTAATAGTGTGACGGATGATAGGACAAAATGGAAGAAGAAAACGTGTTGCGCCGACCCCAAGTAATATGGGATAAGGGCAGGAAGACGAAGAAGAATGGTAAAACTTTACTTGTAAATTAATCTGACAAGCAATGAATGATTGCATGTATAATCCGGTTTTTAATTTTTAAAGGTATTTTCATGTTTGTTTTTTGCTTAACGTGCTAAATTAGCTGCATATTGTTTTGAAGACAGTATCTAGGTATCTAGCATTAATTATTTTGAATAATAGCTTATATTTTTGATGATGATGATGTTTACTACGGTGTTTTATAATACCTATTACTTTTAAGTACGTAGTTTTATAATTTTCCGTCATAGTTTGACGTAGATTTGTACTTTTTTATATTTTTACAATTTTTGTGACAATAAGTAATAAAAAAACCATTACCTACGGACTTTGTTTTAGTATAATTGCCTCACAAAAAAAAAATGCGTCAGTCGCTTTTTTATTACGGTAAATAAAAAATCGGCCTTGTACTGTACCCACTGTTGGGACTCAGGCCTCTTCTCTAAGAGGGAATGGGCCGTAATTAGGGATTGCAATCCAGCGGCGTTTTCAATCCAGCTGGATTCTTGCTGGATTGACCTGAATCCAGCTGGATCCAGCGCGGATCCAGCAAAATGTGAAACGCAAATAAAAAGACGACATTTATAAGATTTTTTGTTATTAAGTCATTTGTATAATAACCTCTTACCATAATCTATGAGACCCTTCACTAATTTGCTTTCGTTTCTTAACCATTTGAGATCAAAAGAAACAAATTAAAATGAAATAATATTACCCTTGTAGCGACATCTGACGTCACAGAATCCTGCATCGCGCAAGCAAAGTTCTCCGCGCGATTCGAATAGATAGAACAGCCCGAAATCATCTATCGAGCAGTTGCCATTACACAGTTGTCATCACGTATAACAATTACGGATGCAATTCGAAACTAAAGAATAGAAATTAATACGTTTGCGGATCCGCATCGCTGGATCCAGCACTATATGCTGGATCCAGCATATTCAAAAAGGCGCTGGATCCAGCTGGATTGCTGTATGCTGGATCCAGCAATTGCAATCCCTAGCCGTAATCCACCACGCGGGCCCAGGGCGGATTGGTGGATGTTACAAGTCATTTTTTTGTTTCTAGGATTTGCCGGTTCCCTTACGATGTTTTCTTTCACCGTTTTGAGAGCAACGGTGATGAAATAAATTACACAATCGCGGGTTACAAGTTGTAGAGCGGGGTACAAGTTGTAGTGGTCACTACCCCGACTTACAAGCTTGTAAGTCGGGGTAGTGACCACTAGGCTGCCTCTACTCAATGAAAGGAAAAATCCAAAATATAAAAGGGTTACATAAGAGCTATATTTGCGCTTCAGTGAATGGAGAATATTTAAAATTAAACTGGAAACTGAATCTGGCTTATCTTTAAGATTAAATTCACATTTCTTACTTAGCTGGCGCCATTTAAATATTTATTTAAGGCCTGATTTTTACATTCTCTGATAACTGTTATCTACACAATAAATATGACGGCTCGACATAAAATAATTTAGGGTTCCGTGCCGACAGCGTAAAAACGGGAGTCTTTTGCTGTAAAGCCGCTGTTCGTCTGTCACCAACGTGTATCTCATGAACCGTGACCACTAGACAGTTGAAATTTTCACAGATGATGTATTTCTGTTGTCGCTATAACAACAAATACTAAAAACAGAATAAAATAAATATTTAAGTAAGGCGTCCTATACAACAAAAGTATTTTTTTGGCGTCTTTTGCTACGGACGGTAACGACCTTTCGTGCGTGAATCCGATTCGCATTTAACTGGTTTTTTATAGAAACACGTTGTCAAACCACCATTTTTACTAAGTTAAAAAATATCTACAATTGAATAATCAGCCCTGAGTACAATAGTATTAAGAAAAAAAAAATTGAATTTATACAACAAAATCTGTGACCGTATCTGTCAGTTCGCGATAACCTAAAAACTACTGAACGCAATTAGACCATACAACAACAGCCCGAAAACAATTATTGGGCAGTTACGCGTGCTAAGCAAAAAACCTGTCTGGTCGGAAGATCTTCCGTTTTTACGGAGGTTTGCGGGACTTTACACAGTTTACACCCTGTTCCGCCTACTTCTTTAATTGGTGGGCCCCAACGTGTCACTGACCTTTTCTAGGAGAGGGCGAAAGAAAAACAGTTTATTTATGAAAACTTTCTCTCTCTTTCTTTCTCTTATAATGCATCTACCAATTTTTTTTTCTTTGCATTATCCCAAGGTTCATCATCATCATCATCATCTACCTAGCCTTTGCCCAACTATATTGGGGTCGGCTTCCTTTCAAGCCGGATTTAGCTGAATACCAGTATTTTACGAGGAGCGGCTGCCTACCAGACCTCCACAACCCATTAACTGGGGTTACTCGGTACTTCATGGCAAGACTGGAGTCAGATTTACTGGCTTCTGACTATCCGTAACGACTGCCAAAGTACTACAAATGACAACCGGGACCTACGGCTTTATCTCAAGGTTGACTGGTATAAAATGCCTAAGGGATTAAATCTGCCTTTGTACTTTTGTGGGCCTATGTGTTTATTTATTAACCATTCATTTATTAAAATAAAACTAGTTTATAAAGTAGAGTAATGTAAAATTCATCAATGTATAATTCTATTAGTATTATGCGACCGTACGACTGACCTATGACAACATTCTTTAATATTAATGTTATCAACAGATAGTTTAACTAATAAAATATGGTTTATGACTGACTGACAAGCTACCACATTTAAAACATGACATTGAAGATTTATCACTGACATAATTATGACTAGCGCCGCTGCCGCGCATTTGTTTGCATATCACTAGTAAGTGTCTTTTTTTGACCGTTTTCATTAACCTACCGCAGTTCATAGATAGACAGCTATCCCCGATAAACAGTAAGATTCTATCTATCAATCCACAACTTTAGGTAGGAAATGCTATCCGTCGGTAGGTTATACGAAAGCAAGTAAGGGCAAAAGGATAGATTTGTTTATCTTTAGCAGCTGCAACTTTAGATAGATAGCTTATTGAAAACGGGCGTTAGTCCACACTCATCACAATTGTAATTCTTGAACTGAATGTCTTGATACGCCTTGCCGCATCGTCAGCAATTCTTAGCCGATAATAGAATCTTGACCCTGACTTCTAGCCACCGTAGCGCTGGTTTACGGACATCGAGCAATGGGTAGCTCGCCGTCGTCGTCAGACTTTTGCCCTGCCTTAGGACACAACAGGCTTATAATAATAATAATATATATATATAAGCGTAGTGACTAATTGATACACGCGAAATTACGTATAGTAGGTAAATAAATGTAATAAAAACATAATAAAATTCCGTTCTCGTCGCCAATTAATGTAACAGTAATAAAAGACATGGGTTGGCGATTGTAGACTGATTAAATTCTTTATAAATCCTGACAGTTAACAGGAAATACTATTATTGGTTAAGGTTAATTTCCTACTAACTTAATTTAATAGGTACACTTGGAAAACCACGGATTAAGTATTCCTAGAAACTTGAAAAGTAAAATTAGTATAATTTTATTTTTGCCTGGGGGTTTTTGCGTAGAACTTTTTTTACTGTGTATGGATTTTAAAAGGAAAAATGATAATAATGTGTGTAAGTAGCTAATAACAAGCATAAAAAAGTTTTCCTATTAAAATATATATAATAGAATAAATAATACTTATACCTATTAAATCAGGTAATTATATTATTTTCTTTATTTTATTTTTGTAGTAAATAGTTCACACAGTAACAATGCGCATTTTCAAATCATATGTACTTTTCTGTTTTATTGTCTTTTCTTAGGGAAACGATTATCTTGATATGGCCAAGTGGAGAGAAGGAGTGAAAAGCAAGTTACTTAGAGTTATAAGTTTACGTATGGCTGCATGGAGAGCGAAATATGGATAGATCTTCGATCCATATTTCTAGAGAAAATATGGATAGATTGTGTGAGAAGTGGTGTTAGTGACACTTTCTTTCCTGTCACGCTAACAGGAAAAAATGTGAAAAAAAAACTTGTGGCGCTGACGACAAATAAAACGGGACAAGGGCAGGAAGATGATGATGTACTTTTCTTAGTTTATTTATCTAAAACGTTACCGACCCCCCGTCACAAAGCACGTAAAGCCGTTGGTCCCGGTTGTCATTCGTAGATCTTTGACAGTCGTTACATGTAGTCAGACGCCAGAATTTCTGGCGTCTGACTTCCATCGACTGACCGTCAGTGTATCTAAGGAGTATCGTGTTGCCCAGTAACTGGATTTTGAAGGTCTGATTAGCTGTCGCTCCATGTAAAACACGCATGTATTCAGTCGCATCCGTTTAAACCGGTCGTGTTCCTCAGATCGAAGGCAACGAAGGAACGGGGTGAGGTTTAGTCTGTAAGAGTCTGACACGCCCTCCCGCTCCACCCAAGAGCGGGAGAAGTCATTCTGATGATTCCCTACTTGAAAAAAAAGCTAGTTTCAGCTGGTTTATGATTTAATTTTAGACTAAGGTCACTAATTTAAACTTGAATTAATATTAATTAATAGTAATTTTTATGTTTTATGCCTAAGCGATAAATATGTCAACACTATCTGTTTTAAACTTCTTATCGTGTAATATATGTACATACATACATAATTATATACCTACTACAATGTTTTGACAAATAAATGTTTATGTATGTGATATAATTTTGATGACAGAAACCAACTATTAATTAGATTACAAAATATAATTTGAATATTATTTTCGAACTCTAAGGTTAAGCAATGCAATACATTTATCCAGGTCAGTATGTGGATGGGTGAACATTTTAATATACCGCAACTCCTTCGGGCCTCGAAAAGTATGTAGTTCGTAAAACCGTTGGTCTTTGCTAACTTTTGTAGATTTTTAATAGTCGTTACAGATAGTCAGGAAAGAGGACACCAGTCTTGCTAATAGATATTGTGTTACCCAGTTACTGGGTTGTAGAGATCAGATGGGCAGTCACTCCAAGTAAAATACTGATATCCGGATTGACTTTTTTGACATGTGAAATTTTATACTTATTCTTAATAACAAAGAATACTAATATAATAATATCATTGTTAATTATAGAGATTTTTAAATCGTCCCTTTTTTTTCTATATTACGTCTATTATTTTCAACGCAATGTTATATCTTGTTATGAAATAAATGACTTATGACTGGAAACCGACTCCAGCATAGTCCGGAAAAAGATTGGTTGATTAAATAGAATTTAATTTATATAAAAGTACATGTCAATTATCTAGGACATTACTGACACCCCGTGCCACGAAAGCTCTACCAATAGGTGGGTTCGCACTAATTTATATCAATTAAAAAAAAAATATATAGTCACAATATCGGACCTTTTTTTTCAAATAGAGAGATTCAAGTTATTGCTACTGTACTGGAAAGCTCTTTAAGCTAATCGACCAGTAATTCTGCCAGTAATTAGTCCTGGAATAGGCGTATATAGGGGATGGGGGAGTGGGCCTTACCAACTCCAGTATGGTCTAGCACCTACCTAAACTACTAATAACTTCAAACAAATGTCAGACATGACCGGGGCCAGGCACCCTTAAAAATTAAAAATTAATACTAGATAGGTACGCGGCTATGTCCCAGTAAACGACTCAGTTTTTGCATTGCATTAGCTTGGTTCTCCTGCAGATCTTTTCATTTCTGGTTCAACAATGATATTGAGAATTCCGAGTGTAGCCTTTTTAAGTGGTGTTATTGATGATGACACTTTTTACTTAATTTATTAGTTTAGAAGTGTCAAATCTCTACCATCGATACATTAAACACGGTATTTTGTTTACGTCCGTGGTTAAACCTAAAATTAGATTATTGATTGTATATTATTTATTGTCAAAATCTGTATTTTTGAGGCTTTACTCATAATCAATTTAGGGCCCTCTAATCTCTTTTATTGATACCTGCTTTTTGCAGGGCAATGCCCAAATTAAATGTGGTATTTCGTAAAAACTAAAATTAGAAATGATATTTTATTTATTATCAAAATCTGGATTTTCGGGTTTTTTTATTTGAATAAAATGATGATTAAGAAAATATAAATAAAGAACATTGACTACTCCAGTCGGGAACTACGGGATTTTTTTAAAGAATTACGGTGGTCTAACCACAACCGAATTTTTATCAGTAACTGTTTGACATTATTTTTAACTCCACCTAGAGCTGGAAAAGTTATTTATGATACCTCCTAAAAAAAAGTAGCCGAAAAAAAATGTGTTTTCTTGACTTACCTGTCGAAGTAAAGGCGTCGTCATTTTCTTTATAAATCCGTCATGCTGTTCACAAGTCACCACTCATCACCACCACCGGCCAGGTTCTGACTCCGCTGCCAAGGAACACAACATTATATTATAAACGTAACGCAAACGACGCTCTGTGCGAACCTGTTTGTGTAGTAAACATTTACACTATTTACTATTAAACCACGTTTATTTTGTGCAAATTTTTCTTAATTAATTTTGTTATAAAAAAAAATTAAACAAAAGCAAATTCAAGACTCGAATTGAAGTGGATTATTTATTTTGAACGACCTCCTTTAAACTTTGGTTTTTGCCATGAATTATTTATTTAGTTGACTAATAATTCTAGTGAAATATTTATTTACGTACCTAACTATATTATGACACTTTTACTTTTAACACAGGTAGGTTTTTCGCACCGATTTTGCTATAAGTACAGAAAAAGTTTCTGCCTAGTGCGTATTTTTTTTTGCTTGATCAGAGTACCTACTGTGTATGTAATAGGAGACATTTCTATTTATTGCTTATTAGTAACTATTTTTTTGTTATTTTTCTATCATGTCCGAGTTTGAAATAAGTAAAACATGGACCTAATTTATTCGTAAAATTTTCAATTTGGTTGACTTTGGTTATATGATTACTGTGATTATTTAGTTATAATGTTTTACCTTCTCGCCTGAAACACAGGATGTCCTACTTCAGGCATGTAACACTTGTCAACTTTACATAGAATTAAGGAAAATATGTTTAGGTACTGTATTAGTTTATTTTTGAAGAAATTTTGTTACTAAGTATTATTATTATTATTAATGAAAACGCGTGTACGGGACACATGGGATGACGGGACTGGGGTGACGACCACGATTGCGACTCAGCTGATGCCTACCACCACCTACTCTCGCGTCGACAGACGAGTGACCCCAAAACAAGTTTATAAAAAACATATTTCGTAAGAAATAATTTGGTTTTTTATTACGAAGACATCAAAATATTAAAAAAACGTATTTATTAAAATGTTTACAAGTTTATTTTGTCAAAGTTTCCGCATTGTTAATTTTTTTTTTCCTATATATGTGAGAATCCACCTAGAGTTTGAAATTTTAGTTTTATGGGTTCGTATCTACATGTAGACGAATGGAGAGGAAGAAGGAGACCAAAGAAAAGGTGGAAGGATTGTGTGAGGACTGATATGAAAGAAAAGGGAAGTTAGTGCTATCACTACGAGTAATAAGGAACAAGCGCAGGAAGAAGAAGAAGAAGAAATAATTAAGAATTACACTATTCGTATCGGGCTGCCGATACGATTAGGGGGTTGCTTTACAGCAGTATCGAAGAAACGCTTGGATAGGCGTTTCATAAACTTTTGGATGATTGGAACTTTGAGATCTAGATGTAGATTCTCATTTCAGATGTAATGTATAGGCACCTAGGATTATCCGGGAGGCCCGGTTCTGAAGGGTCTGCATTTTATGAAGGTAACGGGCCTCGGCGTGCGCGAATACAGCGCAAGCATACGTCATAACGCGGTTGCATTCCTAGAACACCAACGAACATAGCTGGGATTTTGTCAGTAAAATTCTGACACTCCCTTTGGCTCTACTCAGAGTGGGAAAAAGATTATATGGAGTCTAGTCGGTTATCTAAAATAACAAAATAAATAAATTATACTGCGACGGTCCGATATTCCAATTGCATTAGGTTATCAATGCTAATATATCAATTATAATTATGTATGCCAATCTGCATAGATAAATACAGACAATAAAGATCACCGGTGCCTAGTCAAATTAGGTACCTACATTCCATGTTTACTTAGAGCGGCTTCACATCAAAAGCCAGATTCACGTAGAATCAAACTAGACAAATATCGTTGAAGTTTTATAGTCGTTCGATCGAATTCCGACCAAAATCGGTATTCACATAATTACTGCATTTGTAATGTTTAATATAGAACTATTTAAAGTGTATAAAACCATATTCTAGTAAGCAATATTTGTACGCCCAGCAAGGCAGCACATGTGAACCCTATTTTTTGTATTTAACACCATAGTATCATAACATTATACCTACGTGTTACAAATAAATACATAATTGACTTTGACGTGTCCCTTGAATGGGATTCGATAGAACGATAATTCTATTGGCTTGAAACTAAACGATCTATCAACGGCTGATTGCCAGTTGCTTTATTATGTATTCTACCAGGACTATGATTAACATAGCTGAATACGCGTCAACGACACTTTGAACGAAAGACTTTTAAGTCGTTACCTATCGTTTTAGCTTATGTTTTTTATTGTTATAAACTAGTGCTTGACTGCGATCCCACCTGATGGTAAGCAGTGATGCAATCGTTGATGGTGAAACGCACTAGCTTACTAAGAGCCTATTCATTCTAGATTTATGAATGTGAATACGATAATGGTCTAAACGACTAAGTTGCTACGATATCGTTACGATTTTAAAATCAGGCTATATATAGGTCGGACCGTAAAAAATATATGTCTATATTATGGATCCGATAAAACTATCGGTCCAACCTAATGTGAACCGGGTCTTACCTATGCTAAGAAATGACCAACAATTTTAAAACTATTAATCGAGATTAAACAATGCAAGCCATGACACAGTATAATTGTAATGTAGATACATGGCTGTTGATGGCAGATAGTTATAATAATTGTTATTTTTAAATTGATCTGGATTTTTATGTAATGACATGTTACGAGTATACAGTATTAAAATAATAATTCTATTTTTCCTTTTAACACATACAATATGACATAAACTGCACTTGCTCAGAAAATTACACTAATTGCATTGCACTTAAATATATGATGGCGCTTATATACAAATTAGGACATTTAATTTTAAGATTACCATTACGCACTAGTGCGTTAAAGCAGTTAAAGTCTTTTTGTTAGATTATTATGTTCTCAAAAAAAGTGTGAAGTTCAAAGTTCTTTAAATGTTGTTTAAATGAATAATTTTAATCTGTACAATGTACGAGTATATCGTACATTGTAACACATATAAGAGTGAATTTCTCAAGCATAATATTTAAGCGGTGCAGCTGAAAATCATATCTTAAAGTAAACGTACAACGAAGTTATTTTTTCTATAGAAAGAAGACGTACTTATCTTGATCAGGCCGTCAATATTTTAGTAGATAACATTTTTGTAGTAAAATGAAAAAATAATTATTTAGCATAATTCTAAGTTTGGTGGCGCGTCCACAATCTGTTTTTTTGGGGATGACCACCGCTTGAACGAAACTACACTAGTTTATTAGAAATTACTAATTTTATTTGTATTCAGCATTATTTTTTCTATCTAAATACAGTTTTATTTTTATATTTAGGGCATTACTTTATCCTAGTGAAATTCAAAAAAGTCTGTCCGCAGGAAATTTTAAATTTTGGTGGGAGTAATCTAATCATTAATTGACTCGTATAGAATAAACCTAGACGGACAACGCTCCCAACGTAAACTTCATTAAGTCAGGCACTCACGCGTAGCAGTGATAGACGTGTGCCATCCCGCTGTGATTTCCCGCCAAAAACGTAAGTAAGTCTTTTCTTAGTAATCGGACAAAAAACCTGCAATTTTGGTGTGATGTTTTAAAAACGTTTTATGGTTAAGTCGGTGTTGTAATTTAAATTTATAATAAAAAAGTTAAGGTATGTTTTCAAAAGTATACAAATATAAAGAGTACAATTTTAGTAGTTTTTTTTTAAATAAACATATTCAAAAAGATTCTAATTTTGGTGGTGCAATTTTGGTGATTTTGGTGGTGTTATACCAATCACCAAAATTGCTTAGTTACACTAAAATTAGTTTTTAGAGTAACGTAGGTAGGTAATTCAAAGACAAACGAAAACGAATCATAATAAGATCGTTTGGTCATAAAATCGTTCGGTCAAAGCGACCAGCAGCCAAGCTGAACGCAAGCCAGAAGGTCATGGCCATCCGGATGGTGCGGGGATGTGACACGGTTTCCCGCGAAGCGGCGAGCCTCCTTGCTGACCTGCCACCGTTGGATTTGGAGGTAAAAGTCCTTTTCTCGCATGTACGATCTGCGCGTGAAGATGCACTACTGGGGCGAAAAGCCTCTGACGCACCAAGTTGAGGCATGAGATGACATGATGAATGAGCCATGAGCCATGAGCCATGAGCCACCATGAGATCCCGCCGGACAGAGTTCCGGCGACAGCGACTATCGCAACCCAGTGCTGGGCACGGTATAATTATAGCGGTAAGCCCCCTCTTTGAGGAGTGGCTGGAAAGACCTCATGGTGTCCTTACCTTTCGCATGACGCAGGTGCTCACGTGGACATGGTCAGTTCGGAAGATTCCTATACTGGATTCGTGCGGATAAAACGCCCGGGTGTTACCATTGTGCGGACCGCTGAGAGGATACGACCGGTAGAGTTGTGCTCCGCTTGAGCAGAGCAACGCCATATCCTCGTGGGGTTGTTTGGCGGCAGCGACCTCTCGCGCCAGGCCTTGGTACAGTTCATGGTCCGGTGCGAGGAGAAGCAGGCGGTCGCCTCCTTCTGCCAAGTAGTAATGCTAGCAAAAGAGGCGGCTGCAAGTGCGAGGCAATGGCCCTCGCGCCCGCGCGCCCCAGCCCGTCCATGTCGATCCCGGTTTCCGGCCACCGTAGGCGCGTGTTTGCGGACGGCTAGCAATGGGTAGCTCGTCGTCTAACCGTCTGGTAACAGTCCGGACCGAACCGAAGTCGTCGACGGCGCGTAGTGTTCCACACGTCCCTCAAAGAGTTGTCAGTATCCGCAAGGGCCCAACAGGGTAGAAATCTATTGGGGCTATGGGTGATGTGAAAGTGATGCCGGGGCCCTGGAATAATGGCAAAGGGACAGGAGTGGTTTTTTAGTCAGTAAGAGTCTGACACTATCTCCGGTCCGCCCAAGAGTGGAAGATGTCATTAGATGATTTTCGCACCTAAATAAAAAAAAAAACATAATAAGATGACTCGGTTTGGAAGTACGGTAGGTATATTATACCTACGAGTTGCTTGAGAGTGACGAAGAAATAAAGAAAATGTATAATGTTCGTTTACTGTACGCTTAGAACGAAAATATCGTTCAATAGCATTAAAAAATAATTTAGATAATTATTATTTGTCTTCCAGCATGACAAAGAAAAGAAATTCAAAGTTGACACACGCAGAGTGCTTAGAGAGGAAAAGGATGGCAGAAAGGAAGAGAAAAGGAAGAATTAGGAATGATCCCGTTAAACTAGAGGAGTTAAGAAGAAAAGAAAGAGAAACTGGTGTCAATATTTCTAATTTTGGTGTCAGATATCAATTTTGGTGCCGTACCAATTCTGGTGTCGACAATATATTAGAAGCTTTCAGGAATAAATAAATTTCTCTAACATTTTATGTACCTGAATACGTATCTCTTGCTTATCAACATCTTAGATTATTAAAAAAACCTGAAACAAACTTTTCCACCAAAATTAGGTAACAAATCATAGTTGTTGAAATTCACTCATAAAAATGTATCTTTTTTCTTTATAGATAGATAAGCTAATATCCTTTTTATTTTGATTAAAACAATCTTGCTATTCTATGGCCGCCATTTTCCGCTGCCGCTTATAAGAAAACTTTTTTTTATCGCCATGTCACAAAAGTGTTTTTATTTATTTTACTGTTGTAGTAAAGATGTATTAATTAGATATGAAATGTTTATTATTTGCTAGAATATAGGTAAGTACCTACTTACCTACATAATAAAATAGTAAAATAATTTTAGACTCTATACTACTACTATATTCAAATTATTAGTCGGACAAATATTTATAGAACATGCATAATAGTAATAATAATCTCAAGAAATTTCATCAATGTCATTGGTCATTAGTTTTTTAGTCATACACATCACAAACATAATAAAATTTAGTTTTGCATGAATAATATTAATTAGGCACGTAACATTATAAAATACATACTTATGTTGAATTAGTTTAGAAGATAGATCATCAATTTATTAATTAGATGTAAATAATGTCAATAGTTATAATTTAAATAACTGTTAATAGGTCATAATATAGGCATATAGTAATACAATATGCCTGCTGAAAATTTTAAGAGTATCTATATTGAATAGTCACAAAGCCAATCGTTAAATTCTAAATTATTCGATTTTGGTATATTTTTTCACTTAGTTAAGAGAGTTCGGAATTAGGTACTACTTACACATATTACGTACACATATTATAATGGTAAATATTTACTACGTAATACAAATGCAAGGCTAAGTAATATAATCATAGGACTAACTAGCCTTCCCATATGTGTTTTTTTTTAATACATCTTAATAAAGCGAATAAAAAGCAAATGTTGCGATGACGTTTTGCGCGGTTTCATGAGACCGGTCGGGATTAGGAAGGTTAATACTATTTTTTGTTATGGTTTTTTTCATCTAATTTATGGTACATGGTACCTGTTTTTGTGTTAATTACTTCAGAAGTAAAAAAATCAAAGGATCCAAGATAAAAAAAACCAAACTGCCAAGATAAAAAATGCAAACAGCCAGTCACACGATATTGTAATTATTTATACCTATAAATAGACAAGCGACCTAATTTTTTTAAAATAAACACCATGAGAAAGATTTTCCGCGAAAGCCGAATAACCATTATAAAACCGGAAAGTACGGTTTAAAAAAACGGTCAAGTACGAGTCAGACTTATGCACGAAGGGTCCTGTACCATCCGTAGATATACTTTAACAGCATTAAATATTTTAATTTCTCATTTTATTCTGTTTTTAGTATTTGTTGTTATAGCAGCATCAGAAATAAATCATGTGTGAAAATTTCTACTGCTACATGAAGAGATGCAGCCCGGTAACAGACCTAGACGGACAGATATCGGAGCCTTAGTGACTTAGTAATAGGGTCCTATTTTACCCTTTGGGTACGGAACCCTAAAAAACGGTAAATGAAAAAGCGAACTTTAAAATATGTATGCAAAACCTTTAATTTAAGTAGGTAAGTAATTAATTAAAATAGGTAGGTAATTAATTAAAGGTTTTTATAATAATTTTATTCAAGACCTGCGTCATCTATCGTGTGAAAGTAGAAAATTATGTTAATGGTTATATTCTATTGACAAAAACTGAGATAAAAAGCACTAGAGAATACTAGCTAGTCGTATGCCAAACATCCAAATTCGTTCTGCCATTTGAGCATAAAAAAGATTAAAAAATAGTAGATATAAAAATATACACAGAAACTTTTGTCATTAAAATAATATGAATAAATGGCAAAAGTTATAAGTTAGTTTATTCAAATGTTTAAATTAATAAAATATTAAGCAGTAAAAAAACGGATGATAAATAACGCGTTCGAACGCGAAATCTCTATGGAGAAGAACATGCAAAAAACTCCATTGACTAACACTCTTTTAATTCATAGTAGATTCATGAGTTACATAAATCTTGGTTACTACCGTAAAATGGGGTGAATAGAAAATCAAGGGTGAATAGAAAAGAATTTGAAGTGAATTTTCTCATCATTTAACCGATTTTTCCAGAATTTAAGTACTTTTATTTATTCATTAATTGTATAAAAAGTCAATGCTGAGATAGAAATCCGTATCTATACATATAATAAAATCGTAGGAAAGTCAAAACTGTACATTGAATATTTTTTTTAAAGAATACTTGGGGCGTGATCTACAATCGATACCGAAGCCAAAAATATAGTTTTTAGAATTCATGTCTGTTTGTCTGTTTGTCTGTGTGTCTGTTTGTCTGTTTGTCTGTTTATCTGTATGTCCGGGCTAAACTCAAAAAGTACTGCATGGATTTACTTCAAATTTTGCATGAATATTACTGAGAGGTCAGGAAAACAAATAGGCTACATATTATCACGCTATCACCTACGGGGAAGGAGCTATAAATCTTTATTTTTCTTACGCATTATGTGGCAGCGTGTAATCTAACGACGCATGTATAAATGTTGTTTTTGAGTAAGCCATGCTATTATTTAGCTTTACAATATAAAAACTAGGCCATTTAAGTAACTTGGGCAGAAAAACATAATTTAATGAATGTTAGTAGTATAAAGGAAATTTTAAAGCAGCGCCATCTATGACATTTCATAAAAACCAAATCAAGTTACATATTAACACTTTTTGGAAATTTATAATTAAAATTTTATCATGTTGGCGAGGTTAGTAGTTAGTTATTCTTAAAATTCATAGATGGCATTTTGCATTTTCTTCATAACAGTTGTATCGTATAGTTCGTTTGACAAATATAAGTTCCAACAAAACCCTCAAAATCTTGAGCAGAGTTGAGGAAGACAATTTTAAAAAAATGCGGTGTTAAGTATTACAAAAAAGTGATGTTCATTGATGGTGAAGTGACATTGAAGCTCATTTATCGCAAGAACGTGACAGAATCTAAGAGAACAGCGTGCGGCACAAATAGAATAAGATCGCCTGTGTCGTGACATAAATCAACTTTCGATGATGAATCCACGGTTTACGATATCGAAGAGCAAACGGTTAAATAAAGAAGGAAGTGGATTTATCTACAATATCGTGATTAACTACGCCGCCCATGGAGATATGGTTGCCTTAGAAGAAGTTTGTACCCACTGCCAAGTCCGCAAATGGAAAAGGGGACTAAATGGCGAGCATTCGAAGTCCAGCTTGTGAACAACAAGCAAGTGTTGAAGTAGACACATCCTCAATTTGGTCTGGTCTGTTCAAAGGATTGCAAAGTATGTTGCATAACGTTAATCCGCAAATTAGCAACTTCAAAGCAGCCCTCGCGTCGGTGCCTGAGAACGAGCGCAACCACTTTAAGTTTGTCATCAGAGCAGTTAGAAGGCCGATCACAGCCCATCCAGGGTGGTATAATGCTCCAACGACGAATGAGGTAGCTGTTGTGTTAGTCGATCAGGAGTGTGATAAAAGAGACATCGTCATTTCATGCACGCATGATGACCGGCTTCGAAGGATCAGCGAGACTCACCGTGCGTACGATTCTCTTCAATATCCTCTCATTTCAGTTCTGTCGCGGAGAAGTTGGCTACCATTTTGCCCACTATAATGTAGACCCCCAGACAGGCACCCCAAATCATAAAAAAACCATCCACCATGCATTTCTACAGCTTCTTGATCCAGCTGAGGGTAAACAATGGTTCTTATCTCCGCCATTATCGTACGCTCTTTACTCAGTTTCTTAGGACTTGTACGCCAAAATTGAGACAGAGCGTTTGGTATTTATAAGGTCCAACCAAAGAAAGCTCAAAGCTGAGAACTACGTCTATCTCTATGCAGAATAATACAAATGCTCATTCATGGTCATTCTCCTCTCCACCTTTACAAAAGGTCCGTGGTACATGCACGAGAGGACCTAAGATGCATTTTGTTACGTGCGAAAGTTTGGTCGCCCGGACCTCTTCACTATCATCACTACCAACCCAAAGTAGCCTGAAATAACAGTTCAACTCCTTGCAGGATAGGCTTCGTACGACAGGCACGACTCAATTCAATTAGAAATGCTAATTTTTAATGCTCAGCTTGGAGACAATGCACGTGTTCAGGAATTTTACGATGTCCTTCTAAGTCATGGCAAACGCACACAAGAAGAGAGAAGTGGACAGATGGTGCTGCTAGAGTCTCTCGGTAGAGTGGTACACTCTCTTGGTAGAAGTACAGAAGCGGACTTAATGCCTTAGGCATTTTCTACCACCTTTGGGTGATACAAAAAAATAGTATCCAGCTTAGAAGAACTCATTCACTGTGTGTACGGGGATGTCAGTCGTATACTGCACCAGTAGAATTCTTGGGTGTGTGAGTAGGCCATTTAGATGTCCATAAATGATCAGGCTGCAGCAATTAAAAAATGCATTCTCTGGGAAATTGAGGGGAATGATGTGGTCTACACCTCGATAAACACTGTTGTCGAGCAAGACAACGCTACACATTATCCCGTGGAATTTCTGAACATCCTGTCAGCAAGTGGACCTTCAGTGCATATCATCCAGCTGAAGGTCAGTGTCCCAATTGTGCTTCTTCGGAACCTATCTCCTCCAGAGCTGTGTAACGAGACTCGCCTTAAAGTCGTCTCACTCCACAGACACACCATTGGAGCAGAAATTCTTATGGTTGTGGCATCGGCGAGGCAGCATTTATACCACGCATTTCCCCCCTACCTTACAACTTCCCGTTCCAGTTCAAGTGCGTACAGTTCTCAGGACGAGTTGCTCCTCACAAAGGCAACTCTATGGTGCTTGCTCCCGCGTCACCAGTCCTGATTCTCTTTACATTTTGGCACCTGGCAACGTAATTTATAGGGAAGTGTTGTAAGGTACGATATCTTTGTACGTATTTTTACACTTTTGTGTCCTGGAATGGAATACATTCCACACATACATCACCATCATCATCTGCCTAGCCTTTTCTCAACTATATTGGGGTCGGCTTCCAGTCAAGCCGGATTTAGCTGAATACCAGTATTTTACGAGGAGCGGCTGCCTACCAGACCACCACAACCCATTAACAGGGATAACACGGTACTTCATGGCAAGACTGATATTCCACACATACATCATTTTCTCTATTTCCTTCAGTCACAACTTAGCAGCAGGATTTCCATATAATTCTCTAAACTTGCTTCGCTTGCAAGAAAAACATGTATTTTAATGTTATTTTAAAAGTTGTTTACTTATAATGCTATAGCGACATCTTAAGTATTTTTGGTGCTGTAGAGCCTTCACGCAGACGACGTCGCGGGCGGCAGCTAGTAAAATATGTAACCAAAGTAAAAATCCTAATCAAAGTTTTGTTCCTATTCACCCCTGCAATCCTATTCACCCCGTTTTACCCGGTATATTTCTTGTCACTTCTATTATGTGAGCATAACTAAATAAATAATGAGAAAAAAAAAACTGTAATTAGAATATAAACATTGAAATGAGCCACTAGCAGCTAAGACATGACCAGTCTCAACTGCTGACGCTCGTTGAAACTAAAATAATAACCATAAAAAAACATGGGCAAGTCTCAATGAGTGCATAAAACAAACACTTCATTATAATGTGATATACAGCAAAAACTTTTAGAGTAGTCGGCTATTTTGTGTGTAATCAGTGATCACTGAGTAAACATTTGGTGTCCGAGTGCTCGAACTTCAAAAAACCTGTCTACCACAAAACGGAAGACGCTAAGTGCTCTGCAAAAAATAGCGGAATATAGACCTACTCGTATGAACTCTATCCCCTAAAACGTCAAAGTGATTCATTGAATCACAATTTTAATAGTAGAACGTGCAAAAAACTCCTATTAACGTTTGAATCCCCAACCGGTCCTATGAGACCGCGCTGTTATTGTTTTACTATTGTGTCTCGTTTCGCGGGTATCTGAGTAATTAAACAGTGACCAATGGTGATCGATCAATAGTGATCCAATGGTGCTTAGATGACAGTTGGGGCCTTTGGGGCCTTTTCCGGACCGTAGAGGTGTCATGTGAACAATGTAAGGGTGGATGCTCGTAGTACGTTGGGTTATCCGATGGTAGAAAGGTGACGGCGGAATCATTGCACTTCGATTTAAGTCATTCCGTTGCTTAGCGCTTCTTTCTCGACATGGCTTTATGTCTGGCCAGGTGCTCCATCCAAGCGGATTACACATCCACCGTGTCTTCCGGACAATCCACATAATGGTGACACCCAGTCGGTTCTTCCGCAAGAATCTGATGCAGGAAACGATGAGGACCTACATCATGTGGAAGCTTGTGTCTTTTCAGCTACTCTTTAAAGAGGGGGACTTATTGCCATAATTACGGCATGCCCAAACGCTTGCTTGGGTACCTATGTGATTGGAATCTCTTTGCAGTGTGTGGCCAATAGGTACATCTCCAGTTGCGACGCTTGATCTGGCGGTCAATCAAGCTCTCGTGGCATTCAGTCGAATATTCCGATTTGGTGAGAGATGTCCTTTGTGACCCCACAAGGTGCATAGCGTGATGTCACTGTTTAACTTGCAATGTTTACCGAATTTGAGTGATTTTTAAACCACGGGACGAATATACAATACCTACATACATAGGTAATGTTAGGAATTTGCTTAAATTTGAATATTTTAACTACGGTGTTACGCTAAACTTTAACGAAACATGATTGTGTAAGGTACAACGTACAGTTTATCTAGATGATATACAGTGCCAGTGGCTTTGTTTGTGTGCAAGTAAAATGTTATCAAAGGGAAAGATATTCTCGTAGTTTATCTATTAAATTCTATTCTATTCTTGGTAATAAAAGTATTTGCTACTTGCTTGTGCTAGCGGCTCCGCATAGCGTGTATGTAGGTAATGCCTATAACCCAGGGGGGGTTCAAAGAGTGAACGACCTTCACCAGGTCATCGGTTCATCTTGTGGGAGGCCTTCCTACCCTATAATTTGAATTTACTTCTAGAAGAAGAAGAAGAAGATGATTAATATTGTACTTTGTCTCTTTGCGTACCACCATATTTTTATGCTTCGTGCCATAACATAAGGAGCTATGAACTTTACTTTACGATCTGTATTACACTAATAAAAATGATTATGATTATTACAATTGTACATACACATATATAAAGGGTAAACCAGGCATACATGCACCAGGCGGTAACGTACCCTACTTGCTAAAGAAACGCATTTAACTACACAACGCAAGTCAAACATCTGTTTCCTTATATCCAAGACCTAGTCAAGAGTGAATAGATTACTTCTAGACAAGCGTGCTCCATCGTCGACTACATCGTTGCTTATCATCAGATGAGATAGTGGCCAAACGCGAGCCTTTTTCTGTTGACTATTCAAATGATGATCACCCGTTATATCCTGCATTCCGATTTGCGATTTTCGGTGGAACATACGGTAGAGATGTGCCCCGTGGTGTCCTCGTGGAGTGGCGGCCCTGGTACAGGTCATGGTCCGGAACAAGGAGGAGTCGCAGGCGGCCGCTTCCTTCGCTAGCATTACTGCTTTGCAGATGGAAGCGGTCGCACGCGAGAGGGATTTGAGGGCCATGGTTAGCGACCGGGGCATGTATGCCCAGTGTACCATAGTAAGTTATAAATAGATACAAACTTTTGCTGTTTTTAATATTATAAGTGATTAATTTCCGGGCATTATGAAGTAGCCTTACTCGTTAAGGCCAGAACTAACAAAACTGATTGTCGTATTGTTTTCCTAGATGTCTGTGGGAGACATTGTAATAGGTCATGTTTTATAAATTACAACTATTTATCTGATGTAGTTATTATCATTCCTCTGAAATTTACAAACCAGGGACCGGAAACAGCCTTTTTTAAGGTGGGAAACTATCAAATAACGCAAGAGTTTATTAAGAGCCTATTCACTCTAGCCTTGAAGACACTCAAATTATAATCGGACGGCAAGACCGCAGCAGGCAAATTATTCCAGTCCTTCGATGTTCGCGGTATAAACGACGAAGCGAAGCGCTTAGTCCGTCCTTTATCCTCAGCATTGAAGATAAAGGACGCAAGGAGGAGGAACTATAAGGATATCCAATCAGTTATGGGTTAATTTATAATCTGTGCGTGAAGGGACGCCGTCATTAGGGACTGGCCATCTTTTACCTGCTTTGGTTTTATCAATTTTATTTTATTTCTAAATTATATTTATAACCTGTTTCGCGTAAAATCAAACAAGTAAAATATTGTTGAAGTTTTATAGTCGTTCGATCGAAGTCCTACCCAAACGGAATTCGATAGAACGACAATTCAATTGGGTTAAAACTAAAAGATCTATCAACAGCTTATTGCCAGTTATATTATTTTGTATTCTACCAGGATAGACGCGTCAACGATACTTCGATCGAATGACTTTAAAATCGGTGTCTTATTGTATTCACATCCGGCAATCAAGAATCGAATGGTCTGAACAACTAAGATTAACAACAAGTCGCTACGATATCGTTACGATTTAGATTACGTGAATCGGGCTAGTGGATGCTTTTATCGTGCATGTATTTCTTTATTGCTCTTACATAATGGAGATCTGCCATTTCAATGAATTAATTATGAAGAAAACATTAAAATATTTCAATAAATATTTCTATTCAAATAAAAAAATGGAAGTTTAAAATTGCGCAACATGAATTATTTTACGTGGAGCGCCCCAGTGTACGTGTATTTACAATTATGGTGAAATATATGTATACTAGCTTTTACCCGCGGCTTCGCTCCCGTCAAATAACTACCCTACATATCCTACGCTACCCTACCCTACCTTCCCTACCTACCCTACACTACACTACACTACCCTACACTACCCTACACTACCCTACACTACCCTACACTACCCTACACTACCCTACACTACCCTACACTACACTAAACTACCCTACACTACCCTACACTACCCTACACTACCCTACACTACCCTACACTACCCTACACTACCCTACACTACCCTACACTACCCAACACTACCCTACACTACCCTACTTTACCTAACTTTTTTTTTTTAGAATTTTTCTCTCCGTAAGAACCATCATTGAACTTCAAGGAACATTTAAAAAAAAAGTCAGCCAAATCGGTCAAGCCGTTTTCATGTTATGTCGTGACAACGGAAAACGGGTTTCATTTTTATATATATAGATAAAAAACTAACAATAAATCAAAAACAAGCTATTGTATGTAAAATAACTTTATAAAATGCGCGAGAGCTCGAGACTTAGAAACTTTTCGCTGACTAACTGTGCGCGCATAAAAGGAACTAAATATTTAGGCAAAAAGAAAAAGAAACAATTACAAGGACAAGTAGTATTCCTTCACACTCTTTTGGAATACAGGAAGAGATTGCGCGCGTTTTTAGGGTTCCGTACCTCAAAAGGAAAAAACGGAACCCTTATAGGATCACTTTGTTGTCCGTCTGTCCGTCCGTCTGTCCGTCCGTCTGTCAAGACCCTTTTTCTCAGGAACGCGTAAAGGTATCAAGTTGAAATTAAAACTATATATTGAAATCCGCGGTCCCTTGAAGTTGTGCAAAAATCAAACTTGTAAGTTGACGGGAAAAAAAGATACGCCCGTTTATGTTGCAAAAAACGTACATTTCGACACTGTCAAAGGAATCAAAACTCATAGGGTGCTTCCCGTTGACCTAGAATCTTGAAATTTGGCACGAAGCAAGGTATTATAGCACTAATATCGGGAAAAGTCTGAAAACTGAAAATTTTTAGTTACGTCACTAGAAAAAAAAATTGAAAAGTCTTCAAGACTCGATTCGAGAATTAAACTGTTTTTATAGGTAGGTTGGTACGAAACCCTCAGTGCGCGAGTCCGACTCGCACTTGCCCGGTTTTTTAGACACCAATGCATTTCGTAGACGCCTGGACAGTCAAAGAACGTAGGTGGAATGCAATGCATCGGCATTTTGATTTTCAAGATAGATAATAAGATAATCATTTATTTGCCCAAACATGAGTATAATACATATATAACAATAAATTGTCAGCATGCAAGAGATGTTAAAATAGAGCATAGATCGTCATGTTTGCCTTAAACAATGGCATGCAAAAGATATCTGATGGCCTAAGAGAGTGAGTTACGCAGTGTTTCTCTTAAGAAATGATTATCCAATAAAGAGGTGTGTAAGGGGGAAAATAGAACAAATCTACAAGAGGGAAAAACCATAGGCATTCCGGCGAAGGCGAATTGGCAAACACTTGGATATTACATACGGAATTCTGAAACATATCTGCGTCAAACCGATTTCATTTGCAATAGGTCAAATTATGACACTCCGGTGAAAGATTAATGCAATTCTTGTCACTAAACCGAAATAATTCATTTGTTATTCATTTATGGATTTCAAAAATGTTTTCTCTGATTTCAAATACATTTTAATCCGTCATCATCATTTCAGTCGAAAGGCGTCCACAGCTGGACATAGACCTCCCCTAAACGTCGCCACATCGACCGGTCCTGTGTGCCTCTAATTCATGGGATTCCCGCGATCCTCACCAGGTCATCGGTCCACCTTGTGAGTGGTAATTCCATTTAGATTAAAAAGGGTAAATATTTATAGGCTGGGTTAACCACACTACCCTCTAAAAAGTCAGTTTTATTATATTTTATGTTTAATATTTTGGGTCCACTAACTGTAGAAACTTAAGTATCTTCTTTTTAGCGTTTTTTCCATGTAAGTAAGTATAACTGGTCTTTTTAGTGTTTGTGTGTGATTCATGAAATAATGAGTTCGTTAGAAACCTAGATCCAAAGACATTAAGGGTGCGTTTCCAATGAAGCGGACCTTTCTATTTCTTTCCTTCTTCGAAATCTCTACTTTTACTCCTAAACGAACATCCTCACGCTCAAGCCGTCGAGACTGCGACCCCGACTACAGGGCATCGTAGACGGGGGCTTGCAAACGACGAGCAAAGGGGACCAAGCCTAAGTCCCAAAGAGATGTCAGCAAACTGTAGGGGCTAATAGGGGCCTAACAGGGCCGATAGGTACTTGGGATCACGGGGATTTTCTGAAAAAAAAACTCTGAAAGACTGAAACTGAAAGACATAGATGTGGTTTTAGTAAAAGTCTCGCAGCGGGAGAAGTCATTGTATAATTCCTTCCACCTAGAAAAAGAGCTCGGTTTCAATGAAAACGCACCTTAAATATTTAAATCTCCGTGGAAAGAACGGATCTGTACAAAAGATTATATGAAACAATTATTTTTGTTTTAGACTATTTCGCATAATTTAGTAGACTATTTATCATTTTAATCTTGTTCATCGACTTTAACCTGTTGACGTCAAATGAAAACAACTACCTACTTACCTACCTTTTTTGAAGTTTAATGATATAATTGTTTCAGTATTTTAATCGAATGACAAAATAATTTATTCTTGTACTACTACAGTTTTTTTATAGTTCCACCTAAACAGAGCGTAGTATGTTTTTTAATTATAATATTAATTTAATTAAATCTAAGTTCTGACGTACGTAGTTTAAATAGACCGTGGGTATTTGGGTTTCAGAGTGTGTGAAAGAGGACAGTTGGATAGACACAAGTGGGTTTCAGTAAAATTATCAGACATTTTTTTTTCTCTTTTGTATTGTCTCTTATACACGAAAAAGACAGATGAAAAAATATTGCATATAGCGGAGATGAGAATGTTGAGATGGATGTGTGGTGTGACGAGAATGGATAAAGAGAGAAATGAGTATATTAGAGGAAGTTTGAAAGTGGCGCCAGTGACTGAAAAGCTGAAAGGAAATCGTTTGTCTTAGTATGGCCATGTAAAGAGGAGGGATAAAACGCAAGTTACTAAAGCAGTTATGAATTTACATGTGGAGGGATGGAGAGGAAGAGGGAGACTAAAGAAAAGATGGATGGATTGTGTGAGGACTGATATGAAAGAAAAGGAAGTTGATGATAGCATTACGGGTGACAGGACAGAATGGAAGAATAAAACATTTTGCGTCGACCCCAAATAATATGGGATAAGGGCAGGAAGAAGAAGATTGTCTCTCATACACCCGGAGATGATATTTATTTAATTGGATAAAAATATACTATAACTAATAACATTACAAATAAATATTTACACAAAATAAAAAATCCTAAAGAACTAACTAAAAGTAAACTAAAAAATGGCGTCGAAAAACTCCTCCACATCGCTGTCGACTGTTAATGTACCCAAAAGGCTGGCAGCATTGCCACGTTGTATGGCAATGCTTATTCTCTGGCCAAGGTAAAAGCCAGCCCTCGGGTCACGCGAAGTGTCAACAAGGCGTTTTGAGAGTTCTTTAAATAATTGGTGGGCGCTCGGACCCCACGGTCCGAGAGTTTCAACCCCAAACGGCTCGAATATAATTATAATTACCTACTAGGTTATTGTATTTTCGCCGTTTGAGGTTCTCCACAGTCGCAGCGGCAGCACCAGCACAGCACGACGAGCTAGGAACATCCCGGAGATGATCTTATTTAAGGTATCCTACATACAGACAGAGTGCTGGTCTAGTGGTAACGGCCTCGACTTACAAGTTGTAGGTCGCCGGTTCAAACCCAGCCAGGAGTTACTATGTGTAATTTATTTCATTACCGTTGTTCTAAAAACGGTGAAGGAAAACATCGTGAGGAAACCTCTATTTCCTGGAACCAAAACATTCGAAGATACCTATGTGACATCCACCAATCCAAACTGGGCCTGCGTGATGGATTGCAGACCATTCCCTCTCTTAGACAGGAGCCCTGAGTCCCAACAGTGGGAACATTACAAGGACGATAATGCTAATCCTACCCAGAAACAAGGTAGGCGTGAGTTTAACGTTTGAATCCCCAACCGGTCCTATGAGACCGCGCTGTTATTGTTTTACTATTGTGTCTCGTTTCGCGGATATCTGAGTTATTAATACTCAGAAGAGAATATTTCTAATTTGCGAGTCATTCATCCGAAAATCAAACTTGCTACGCTCACCTTCGCACGAATCGCCAATGTCACAAATATTATTCTTATAATATGATTTTTAACTGCCTAGCATAGCAATAGCATAATCAGCATTATAATTTTCCCATTGCTGGGCCTCCTAATGAAAAGGATTTTTATTGACTAAATCACACTAATATTATACAGGCGAAAAGTTGTAACTATGTGTCTGTATACTTGCCTTCTCGCTCACCGTTTGAACGGGTTGGCCTAGAATATCACATAGAATACTAAATTGCATGGCAGTACATTCTCTTGGGATAATTTTCTAAATTTACATGCCCGGAAGAAAAAATCCCCGGTAGTAAAGTCTCACATGCCTCCGTTGATAAAGGAGGATCCTCCGACCAGACGGGTGTTACCTATGTCTTGTTTAAGCAACTGCCCCAGAGGTGATTTTGGGCTGTTCTAAGTGTTCATATCGCGCGGAGAACTCTAATTGCGCGATACAGGATTTTGTAGTTCTTATGCGACGACATAGATCGCTAGGTACATGTTTATTACCTCACACAACTTAATAAAACCAAACAAAACAATAACAATGAAACGACGCCACTAGCTTAAATTACATTGTGCAATTATATGAGGACCGCTGACGTTGCATCCGCACTAATATTTATTAATGTAGGTATCTAAGACGTCAATTGATTTCGCAATTTGTTGTTTTAGCAATATTTGTAAGAATGATTATTCTTTCATCCCACTTAAAGAAAAGAAAAGAAAGAAAAAACTGTTTTATTTAGCTCAAATAAATATACACACAGTGTAGAAAAACATTTGGGTACTTAAAAAAAAACATAAATAAAACTAACAATTAACAACCTAGGTATCACATACCCGCGTAACGAGACACAATAGTAAGACAATAACAGCGCGGTCTCATAGGACCGGTCGGGGATTCATGAATTAATTTGTAATATTAATTCAGTAATTAAATTTATTTAAAATCATTTCGGTTTTTTTCGATCCTCTGATCGTGCAAACGTAATTAACCAGTTCACCATAAACATGTAATATATACTAAAATAGACAACTAATAAACTCTGGTTCGCGATTTCACATCTAAATTTAGCAAATTTATGCAACTATGTTATATACTTGATGTGCAACTCTGCTTACTATGTCAAGGCAGTTATCACCATAGTAAACAATGATCATCATGATTAGGAACCGGATTATATATATTTGCATATATTTCATTTATCTCGCAGTTCAGTAATCGACTGGACCGAGCATCATTCTTCCTTTCTTTCACTTTTTCTTTCTCTATCTTTGTTTCTTCCTTCCTTTCTTTCTGTTTTCTTTCTACTACTTTTTTTTTCATTCTTTCTTTCTCTAGCTTTCTTTCTTTTTCTTTCTACCACTTTTTCTTTCTTCCTTTTTTCTTTCTACGACTGTTTCTTTCTTCCTCTAGCTTCCTTTTATCCTTCTTTTCTTTCTACCACTTTTTCTTTCATGCTTACTTTCTCTATTTTTCTTTCTTCCTTTTTTTCTTTCTATCACTTTTCTTTCTTTCTTCCTTCATTTATTTCTTTCTTAATTACACATATTCTGAGAGTTTCCATGCATATTCGATTACTTACATAAAGCTTTTATGTTGCATATAATCCAATCTCTAATCATCGTCATCATTTATCAAATTTTTATGGTCTACTTCATGTTTATGTTTCGTTTTTATATGTTTGAACCCTTACATGGTAAGCATATACCCTAAAGTGAAAGATATTCTGGTTAGCCTTTACTGCTTTCTTTTTGGAGGTGGGTCAATGACTTCTCCTGTTCTAAGGTGAAGTAGAGGACTACAGGGGCGGAAGAAGTGGGAAAAGGGTGGAGCAGGGGGTGTGTTAGTTGCAAGCTTTTCCGCTTCAGCCTAGAGCGAGAGAAGTAATTGGCCATGATTGACATTGACATTGATTTTTTTAGTGTTACATGATTGCCACACTAAAAAATACGCAATAAGTTTAAGATACGTTTAGCTTTCCAGTTAGTCGTATTTATTTAGGAATCGAGGTTAATATATTATGAGGTAATGCGAAAGATGCAAATTTTCGCACTCTCCTTTTACAAATATTTTTATTTCTCATAGGCCT
Organism: Mythimna separata; assembly: GCA_030763345.1. Classification (NCBI taxonomy): domain Eukaryota; kingdom Metazoa; phylum Arthropoda; class Insecta; order Lepidoptera; family Noctuidae; genus Mythimna; species Mythimna separata. The sequence continues at coordinate 14,777,059 of CM061192.1, forward strand.
ACGTTTTATATGTGCCCAGCGCTTATAAAACGCCAGAAGCTAGCGCACGGTTCCAATTGGTCGTTTCCTATGTAAAACCTCTTCTTCTTCTTCTTCTTCCTGCCCTTATCCCATATTACTTGGGGTCGGCGCAACATGTTTTTTTCTTCCATTCTGTCCTGTCACCCGTCATAACATCACTGACTCCCTTTTCTTTCATATCAGTCTTCTAATAATCACCTTAAAGTGGGAGAAGTTATTTGATGATTCCTCACCTCAAAAAACAGGGTCGCAAGATCAGCAAGATGTTTGAACGAGGTTTTTTTAAACTTATGTTTCAAATCACAGAGTATACATATAAAGGAACGGGGTGAGGTTTAGTCAGTTAAAGTCTGACACACCCTCTTGCCTCTCTTCACCCAAGTGTGTGAGAAGTCATTCTGATGACTCCCAAAGTGAAAAAAAAAATAAACGAGTACTCAGGTCCTATTTCCATCAGCGGAGTTTAAAGTAGTTTTAGGTAAATTGTGTAAAATAGTTATTCTAATTTTTATATTTAAATAATTAATTACTGTTTTACTTAAAAATTACATCGGGGATGACTAGAATAACGATTTTGTCTACCCAGATGACATTTTTAGTGAAAAAATATAAGTTTAAATTAAAAAAAGTACAGTTTAAAACAAAATACCCCAGGTTGGATCCCCCATGTTGCAATTTTTAGTCAGCTTTTTAGCCAGAATCATATACTTTTTTTTAGGTGGGGAATCTTCAGAATGACCTCTCCCGATGTTGGGCGGAGCTGGAGAGCGTTTCACGGACTAATGTCCTGTACCAGGGCCCAGCGCGAGAGGTCGCTCCCACCGATCGCTTCCACGAGGACACGGTGCTCGGCCCAAGTGGGGCACACCTCTACCACCTCTACCGTATGTTCCACCGTTTTCTCCGGGCGGGCCACACAGTGGCAACAACGCCCGGGGGCGTTTCTTCTGCCTAAACCCGATGCAGAAGCCTCCCGAAGAATCATAATATACTGGATCCATGTTATTCGTTAGTTCGTCGATGTCTAACACACGATGTATGTACATGGACTATATTATGGCAGGATATGCAGACTATTTAGCATATAACGATTTTGATTGATACATCTTGAATACTATATGATGATTATGATTGATGTATCAAACATTTACGAAGGTAGACTAAACTACAGACTTCTGACTCAGATTTTGATGTATCTCAGGTAGTTAAGTCATAAAACTTTCCAACTACTTGAGTAACAGACGCAATATGTAATCTAGACGAAGATAATCGTAAAAGTAAGTAAGGATATAATATTTTATTACGTTGGGGAACGGGTAAGGAAACTAAGTAGTGTTTAACCGGTTGGAAGGGTTATTAAAGTCCTCGATGAAATACTTAAAAAGTTGCTCTTTTTGTGTTTCCGTAAGTTTAATAATAGATAACGGTATCAGTAGATTTAATCGATGCTATACATCTAAACTAACGACCCAACCCAGTACGCATGTATTGCACACCTAAACCTTTTTATGAATCACACTGTGTACTGATGAAAACTGCATGAAAATACGTTCTACAGTTTTTAAGTTTGTCTTTCATACAAACAGACAGACTATGTTACTTCAGTTGCACTTTGTATTTTAGTGCCTGGGCGCGGTAACTCTTACGTACAATTTTGCAGCTTTCTTTAGATTTGTTATTAAAAGTTAAAATTCATGAAATAATTGTGTAGATATACTACATTTAGTGCGTCCGGTGTCTACATTAAGTAACATATCTACTTATTTATTAAATTACATATTTAGCATATTAGCCACATAATATTCCCACAACTGAGACTCAGGCCTCCTCGCTACAAGAGGGAATTGGTCATAGCCCACCACGTGGGCCCAGTGAGGGTTGTTAGATGTCAAATGTTTTCGAATGTTTGATTCTAGGACATGCCAGTTTCCTCACAATATTTTCCATAACCGTTGCGAGAGCAGTGAACTTATGAAATAAATTACACAAAGTAATGCGCCTGCCTGGGATTGAACTCGTGACTGACTACTCGTAAGTTGGAGCTGTTTCCAACCCACCACTGCTCTCAATTATTTTACAATATTTAGAGGATTTCAACTTACGATATTCATGGAAAACTCACGTTATAACCCTAACAATTTGAGTGCAATTTAGATTCACTGTTGTTTTGTCAAACTGACATTTTGCCGATTCAAAAATGCTTGTAAATGGTCTATTTAAAATAAACGTTTTTCTATTTCTGTTACTATCTGAAACATTTCATAGCCTCAGATATAAGGATATAAAAATTTGGTAAGAATTTAATACGTCTATTTTTGTCCTTAAGCTGGCCAGGCGTGCCATTTCTAAATATAGAAGATAGATTCCTATAGAGGTATGTACAGAAATGGAGCACGTTATAATAGAGCAAATTAGTTATACACATTTGGAAAATATAACTAACTAGCAGCCCGTCCCGGCTTCGCACGGGGTAGACAATTTTGTTATTTTTTTGGTGAAATGTAGCCTATGTCAAATTGGAAGAATGTAGCATTCTATTGGTGAAAGATTTTTTTAAATCGGCCCAGTACTTTTTGAGCCTATTCATTACAAACATACAAAAATAGGTACAAATCTTTCCTCTTTATAATATTAGTGTAGATATAGTTTTTGAAAAAGTGTTTTCTATTGAGATTTTCTCTTGCGGATTTTCTATGCTCATGCCCTCTGAGTAAAGGAGGCTTAGATCCCCTGCCAAATAGTTATAAATACTGTGTTCCTCAATACTTTGTCCTTATATGTTAACTGTATGAGATGTTGCTGGTTTTTGTATTCACCTACCTGAATCTAATTTGAGGAGCTCGTGGCTTAATAATAACAGCCGCACAGGTCGATCTTCAAGGTTAAGCAACGCTTGCCTAGGTTGGTCTGTGGATGGGTGACCATCTTAACATAACGAGTTTCCTCCATGCCTCGGAAAGCACGTTAAGCCGTTGGTCCCGGCTGTTATTTGGAGATCTTTGGCAGTCGTTACGGATAATCAGAAGCCAGTAAATCTGACTCCAGTCTTGCCATGAAGACAAGTTAATGGGTTACCCCAGTTAATGGGTTGTGGAGGTCTGGTAGGCAGCCGCTCCTCGTAAAATACTGGTATTCAGCTAAAATCCGGCTTGACTGGAAGCCGACCCCAATATAGTTGGGAAAAGGCTAGGCAGATGATGAATATAATTTGTCACAACGGTTATGTGTATCTACTATTTGCTAAAAGTATTATAAATATTATTTGTAGCATTTAAGGAGCTTTTGCCAGTGGCTTCACCCGTTGTAAACTCGGTAATTATTTGGCCCAAAGCTCAAAGTTGTAATATAGACACCATGTATCATCTAAATCTACTATTTGTAAAGGAAAGGTGGAACAACGAAAATCATGACTTTAATTTTTTGGAGACGTATAATTTTATTTTGACTTGTATTCTTTTGAAAATATTTAACATGGAAACCCAAACTGGAGTGCAATACATATATCAAAATTCATTGTGATATATGTATTGCACTCCAGTTTGGGAAAATAAATGACTAAGTATCTTATCCTATCTTCATAATATTTATATTATTCCTAGCTTCTGTTAGCAGCTTCGTACGCATGAATGTCGGTTATTACAGACGCGGTATCGACGTCGAATCCAGATAATAATATAGTTTAAGCTAGTAAGTAAACTTTAATACCAAAAAATATCCAAATCGGTTTATCCATGAAAACGTAACAGACAGACGGACAAAGTTACTTTCACATTTATAATACTAGTATGGATTGGCGAAGAAACAAGCAAATAGTTTTGTAATAAAAAAACAAAATAAATACATGCCTGTAAATTAAAATCACTGCACTTTTGATCCACTGATATTTGCTTTAAAACCTTTCCACTTGATTACGAATTTTCCACATAACATCACAATACACACTATATGTAGCAAGACCCTTAACACACAGGTGATCTAACGCACATAACGACACGACAACATATGGTAGAAATTCTCCACATCTTCACATTGTGGTATATACATAGTATCCCCACTATGACTTAGACCAGAGATTCGCAATACTAGATCTAGCCTAAAGATAGCACTCAAGTAAATACTAAGATTACTTACAAACCTTAGTAGTCAGAAGCCAGTAAATCTGACTCCAGTCTTGCCATGAAGTACCGTGTTACCCCAGTTAATGGGTTGTGGAGGTCTGGTAGGCAGCCGCTCCTCGTAAAATACTGGTATTCAGCTAAATCCGGCTTGACTGGAAGCCAACTCCAATATAATTGGAAAAAGGCTAGGTAGATGATGACTTACCGACCTTAGTAATTATTTATTTTATACTTGAATACTAGGCCTCCTACAAGGTGGATCAATGACCTAGTGAGGGTCGCGGGAATCCGATGGATGCGAGACGCACAGGACCGGTCGTTGTGGCGACGCTTGGGGTAGGCCTATGTCCAGCTGTGGACGTCTTTTGACTGAAGTAAAGATGATTTTAATAAAGGGAATATTTTTTCTTGGTATTGTGAAGAGGAGGAATGAAATGTACATTTTAATTAAAAAGAGTAAAAGAGTAGTTATATAGGATAGATGGAAAAGGAGGCCCAAGAAAAAATTGATGTATCATAGGATGAGTAATATGAAAGAAAAAGGGACTTAGTATTTTAAGGCAGTTTAGAGATCAAACGTCTTGTTATCATTCCTAAATAAATCATTTATCTGCCGAGTGTCACTATAAACGTCATCATTTCAACCAAAAGAGGTCCATTGCAGGACACAGGCCGTCCCCAAGCGTCGCCACAACGACCGGTCTTGTCTGTCATGCATCCATCGGATTCTCGTGACCCTTACCGGGTCATCAGTCCATCTTGTGGGAGGCCTTCCAACGCTGCATCTTCCGATACGTGGTTGCTCCAAAACCTTTTGTCCCCATCGACCATCTGTTCTACGAGCACTGCCCACTGCCATTTTCGTTTGGCGATTCTTTAACCTATCAATACCCGCGAAACGAGACACAATAGTAAGACAATAGCAGCGCGGTCATTCAGTTTTGCAAAAAGTAGCGTTGACTATATTTTATCTGTTAATTACAATAAGTTTATATAGGCTTATTGTGATTGACAGATAAAAATATATAGTCGATGAACTATTGCAAGTATGGTATCTTATCGTATATTAAACTTAAAGATGGAATGAAAGACATAGGTCTTTAAAAGACATTTAAGTTGAATGACTATTAAGGATTTAATATAACGGTTTAAAGCCCACGCAGCTCCATTACTCCACGACGTCCTCCAATTAGACGAACTGTCTTGGGGTCTAATTCTCCATATGCGAGATTTTGTATGGTCATAAACAGTTGCTGCGATTCCATTGACTTGCACCATGACTCACTACCAAAGCTTAGGTCAAAGCTCATTAAAGCTTTATGTGGTCCATAATAACCTTTTTTAGAGATAAAATCTCTAACTTAGTTGTTCTCTAGTTGTTGTAATTTCATTATGTATACGTCCTAGTATAGTTTATAAGTACTTATGTCATTTTGTTACAAAAATAGATATAGTTACATATTTTAATAGATAGATTACTAGAATTAAGTTTTGTGATGTGCATGTGGTGTTTACCTATAAGTGAGTGTTACACTGCTACTTGTGTATTAAAATAGCCTTATGTGTATTGTTAGTGTAAACAGTCGTTGGTGAACCAAATAAATAAATAAATAAAGTTAATTAACAACGAAGTAAAAGGATCGCCGAAACGAAATTATACATAACAAAAATATAAGAAAAAAATAATTGTCAATTTTCAAGAAAAAAATAAAAAAATAAAAGAAACCGAACAAGGCCGAGTTCAAGTTTAAACTAAAATAATTGCCATCAAGTTACTGCATCAGACAGCTTGAAAAGTGACTATAAAAGTTTTATGGCCATTTTATTTATTTTTTACACCACCTGCTCGATAATGCCCTTTATATGTCATACAACCCCACCTAAAGCGAGGTATTTTGTCCCTAGAGATCTAATGTAGTATGAGTATTCCCTAGGGAATAACCTCAAAACCATTTGAAAAATCAATTTAAATGTCCTTGCATCAAACAAGTTTATTCAAAAATCTAACTGGCCACTTACTAAAAAACGATAAAATGTGGTCTTTAAAAAACAAAAGAAAGAGCGTTATAGAAAATTTATTGTGTCAATTTAGTAGTGTTGTGTGTTTCAAATCTCAAAAAACATTAATTTGTAAATAATATTTATATTATTTGTTTCAGTACAGGTGGTATAAAAAGTAGAGTATCCAACATGACGATAAGGCAGCTGTAATCATCATCATCATCATCATCTACAGTAGTGCTTACGCAAGCTAGCCCTATAAACATTTTTTTGTATCATGTATCCAAACGCATCTCACACATTATAATCCTTCATATTGGACGACAGTATTGAGCCAATCATACTCCAACTTCCCATATCCTCATATCCCATGCCGGCGAATGAGAAAGCTTGTTCGCCGCTAAGCCAATCAGGAACATTTCCGCCTACCGCTGCAAAGAAAGGTCGCCATCTTTTTTGGTTGACCGCGTACTTCTGCTTCGAGACTCCATACGCACAACACCACCGCAAGAAAACTCCGCTGAACCAGGGAACCCGCGGCGCCGCGGTGATCTAATATCTAATCCTCCTAATTAACGTGTTGGCCGACACAAAGACACAGTGACGCAAAATATAACCGATCTGTTAATCGCGAGTGAGACCCTCCGAGAACACGTGTTAGTGTCGTCATCCACCCGGCAGTCCGTGCATCAACCTGGCTTCCAGATCTCCCAAGTAAGTCACAATACTCTTCCCATACCTACTTCCTTTTGCTCAATTTCTGTGTCGTCCAATATATTATCCAACGTAAAAATTATTTTCCCGCTAAACTTATATAACGCTAATCTGGTCCTTCGAGAAGCGCAATCCTAAAACTTACCATAAGTTAAATGGTCCTTCGAGCCGGATTCATAGAATCAGCATTCATAGGTCTCATACCTAGGATTTAGGTTAAATAGGTACCTACTTATCTAACCTGAATTCGTAAAACCGCCATATTGAACGCATACTATCGTTCTTACATTCCCCGCTAGGTACCTACCTACATCATTGAGAACTACTGTACCAACTTAATAGTTCGCCTGTTGCATTGAAATAGCATAGGGAATTATTAAAACCGCTAATTATCGTGAGTTAGTTCGGCAAACTTGCCTATAACATAAACTCAACCGCAATAATTTTCTTTCACCCGCTACTTAAATAAAAAAATATAAAATATTCTTGAAGTCTACCTACATAAACATAAATTATTTTGTCCGCTATAGTTACTAGAACTACTCCAATATGGAAGATCTTCAAATAAAAGTTAAAATACTGCAAGCTAAAAACCAAGCAATCTTTGAGCGTTTGTCGTCATTGTATGAAATATCAAAGAAAATAAATACGACTAGTATTGAGCTACGTTCGGCTGAGACGTTTATGGCAGACACGCAAATAATCTCAGTTACTCGTCAAGAGTTTATTTCTAACATAGATAAAATAAATACATATTCTTTACAAATAAATCCTGATCATAAAATAGATTATAATAGTCAAGTATCTTTTGACGGCGTATACACGCGAGTAGAGAGAATACGCTCACTTATTGAAGCGAAGTCCTCAAGGTCATTGAAGGACTCAGCCTCTACTGATACCGCTTCGCAGTCAAAGTACTCAGTCAAGCTGCCACCAATTCAGATTCCGTTTTTTGATGGTAGAATTGATAATTGGCCTGTTTTTTATGAATCATTTAAATCAAATGTCCATGAAAATTCAAACCTTACAGATTCTCAACGTGTGCAATATTTAATAGGTAACCTAAAAGGAAACGCATTGCAAATTACCGCCGGAATTATTCCGTCAGGGGATAATTATACGTCTATCTGGAACAGTTTGGTTCAAAAGTATCAAGATAAACGAGCATTAGGCTCGCACTACATGTCTAATATTTTAAATATCAAACCCGCAATTAATAATTCCGCATCTTTAAATAGTTTTATTGAAAGTTTTCACGCGTCTGTTTCGGCACTAGAACAATTAAAAATTAACGACCTAAAGGATTTCATATTATTAAATTTAGCTTTAAAAAAGTTAGATCCCGCTATCATACATTCATTTGAGATGCATATGAGAGATGTGGAGATTCCTACTTATAAGGGTTTCGTTGAATTTATAAAATCGCAAGTAAAAATATTAGATAGATCTACTTTAACTCGGACCGCATCCATAAGTAACAACAATAATAAAAATAATTCTTGTCGTAGCCAATCACGTGATAGTACAGTACATACATTTGTTGCTTGTGACAATAACCAAACTTGTATGTATTGTAGTAGCAAAGATCATTGGAAGCTTTATACCTGTCCAAACTTTCAAACAATATCGGCCGGTTCGCGTTTGGATTTTATTAAAAATAAACGTGGATGTGTAAACTGCCTTAGTACAACGCACACTGCCTCGCAGTGTAAATCTATACACACCTGTAGAACATGTAACAAAAAACATCATTCTCTTTTACATTTGGAACAAATTTCACAGCAGCGATCGATATCAGCTGACGCTTCCGCGCAGTCACAACAGGTGGCGCTTTGTGCATGTTCTCGCGTAGGAATAAGGACTCCACGTACTACGATTGTTTTGTCAACCGCACAAGTCTATGTTGATAACAAACATAACAAATCCGTTTCTGTAAGGTGCTTAATAGATAACGCTTCGCAAAATAATATAATTACTACAGCCTGTTGTAAAAAATTGCAATTAAATATTATACCGCTTTCAAATTCATTTATAAAGGGTGTAGGAACCTCTTCGCGGCCTATCATAGGTTACGTGGAGATAACAGTTACTGCAAAAAATAAAACAAATTCTTTTAAAATAACCGCTCTTGTTATTGATTGTATAACTGATAAATTACCATCTCACTTGGTTGACACCTCTGCTGTGCAACATTTATTCGAGTTACCGCTAGCCGACCCCCTGTGGCACGTGCCCGGTGAGGTTGAATTACTTCTAGGGGCAAAACTGTTTCCGTATTTATTACTTCATAACAGAATTCTCTCACCTACCGCGCCATCAGCTGTTGAAACCGTATTTGGATACATAATTATGGGTGAGATACCCTCTAGTTTATATAATAACAATAACAGTCTCGACGATTTAAATACCGCTTCATGTTTTTCTACCGCGTTAACAGTAGATGATTCTCATTGTTTTTTGTCGTTGGACGAATCTTTACATAAATTTTGGAATATCGAAGAAATACCTTCAAAATCTTTTATGAGCCCCGCTGAACGGGAGTGTGAACAGCTGTACGCTTCTACTGTATCACGTGACTCCAGTGGTAGGTACTGTGTTGCCTTACCATTTTGTAAAAATCCAGAATCACTCGGAAATTCATATGCTGTCGCTTATCGACGTTTAATTAACTTGGAAAAAACTAAGCTTCGCGACCCTTCTTTGCGCGCTAGTTATAACGAAATAATCCAAGAATATATCGATCAAAATTATTTAACTGAAACTACACCTAGTTCTGTTGATCAGACTATAGGATATTACATACCGCATCACCCTGTTATTAGGAATGATAAACAAACTACTAAGGTGCGCATTGTCCTTGATGCGAGCGCTAAGTCTCATAATGGCGTTTCATTGAATGACTTACTGCATACGGGTCCTAATTTACAGGCTGACATATTTTTATTACTTTTAAATTTCCGTTTGTTTCCTATTGCAGTTACAGCTGATATAAAACAGATGTATCTTCGAATTAAGGTTATTGAGGATCATCGAAAATATCAAAAAATATTGTTTCGATTTAATACTACTGAACCTGTTCGCGAATTTAAATTTAACCGTGTTGCCTTCGGTCTCAAGCCCAGTCCCTTTCTAGCCATGCGCACTGTGCGCCAGCTTTCAGAGGATGAAAAACATCGCTTCCCGCGCGCATCCATTGTCGCTTCTCATGAGCTTTACATGGATGACTTGGCTAACTCGACCCCTACTCTAGAAGAAGCCAAGATTCTCTCCGCTGAACTTATCGCCTTATTTAAAGCTGGGGGCTTTGACCTTACTAAATGGGCAAGTAATTCCTTGGAATTACTGGAGGTTATTCCACACTCCAACCGCTCTTCTATTAATTTCTCTGACGGGGATAATTTAAAAATCCTTGGACTCAAATGGATTCCTTCCGAGGACTGTTTCACCTTTACTACATCTGAGTTAGATAAAGGTTGTACTAAACGCGTCATACTTTCCACTATTGCCCGTCTGTGGGACGTTCTCGGTCTAGTGGCTCCTGTAGTTTTATTCGCGAAATTACTCATAAAAGAATTATGGAAATTAAACACAGATTGGGATGAAACTCCACCCGATTCTATCGTACTTCTCTTTCAAAAATTCAAAGAGCAACTGCCTCTACTTTCTTCTTTAAAATTGCCGCGTTATGTAGCCGTTACTATGGGTTGCGTGACAAATATAGTAGGTTTTGCTGACGCCAGCTTGAATGCGTATGGCTGCGTTATATACTTACATGTCACTGACACAAATGGTAATACACACGTAAATTTGGTGTGTGCCAAATCTAAAGTTGCACCTGTTAAGATCGTATCTCTGGCTCGTCTAGAGCTTTGCGCCGCTGTTCTTTTGTCTAAACTAATTAAACTAGTTTATGACACTTACCGCTCTCGCACCGCTATTAATAAAATATTTGCCTTTTCCGATTCTACAATTACACTTTCATGGATTCATTCCTCACCTCACAAGTGGAACATTTTTGTTAGTAACCGCGTCGCTAAATGTCAAGAAAATCTTGATCCTAAACATTTTTACCATATTAACGGAAAAGAAAATCCTAGTGACTGTCTGTCTCGAGGTCTTCTACCCGAACAGTTACTAAACCATGATTTATGGTGGCATGGCCCTGAATGGCTTCTGCGACAAACTGATGAGTGGCCTATTACTCCGTTTGTTTCCTCATGCAGCGAGCAATTGCCTGAGTTTAAAAATAAATCTTTAACATTAGTATCTACCGTATCAGAACTTAACTTGATATATAGCCTTTCTCAAAAATTTACATCGTTACATAAAATATTGCGCATAATTGTATACATTTTGAGATTTTTGCATATTATTCCTTACGACAAGTCACATAAGACAATTACTGTCCGTGAATTGGTTGCCGCTGAAATTTATTTAATTCATTGTATTCAACAATTTCATTTTTTAGATATTTATGACGAGATTAAAAATAAAAAACTTCGCTCACAGTTTAAGAAACTCGATCTATTTATAGACGAGCATAACATAATTAGAATTGGTGGCAGGTTGTCAAATGCGAACCTTCCTTATGAAGCTCAGCATCCCGCGCTTTTACCTAAACATGATAACTTTACACATGTTCTAATAGACTATTATCATCGCATTCATTGTCATGCCGGTGTAAACCTTCTTACCTCTCTGTTACGCCAAAAATATTGGATCATCTCTTCCAGAGGTGTCGTCAGACAAAGGGTACATGCTTGTAACTTTTGTTTCAAAGTTTCTCCTTCTCACCCCAGTCCAAAGATGGCTGATTTACCCGCTTGCCGCGTACAAGAGACTAAAGCTTTTGTTCATACTGGTGTGGATTACGCTGGTCCTATTAAAGTAACCTTATGTCGACGCAGAGGCCAAAGAGGTCAGAAGGCTTACATATGCTTATTCATTTGTTTCGTTACCAAAGCAGTTCATATTGAATTGGTTACCGACGTGTCATCGGACACCTTCATTTCAGCTTTTAAAAGATTCATTTCCCGCAGAGGCCCCGTCTCTTATTTATATTCTGATAACGGAACAAACTTCGTTGGAGCCAAGGCTCAATTACAAGAACTACTTGCTAACCGCGACCGCATAGAGTGGAAAATGATTCCACCCCGCGCCCCCCACTTTGGAGGGCTGTGGGAATCAAATATTAAATCTACTAAAACGCATTTATATCGTGTTATCGGCTCTCAACTTCTTACTTATGAGGAGCTTTCGACTGTTCTCACTGAAATTGAGGCAGTTCTAAATTCCAGACCGCTCTGTGTCCTGAGTGAGGATCCGTACCCAGAACCGCTTACTCCCGCTCATTTTATAATGGCTTCTCCGTTAACTACGTTGCCTGTCGTGAACGTTCCCGAAACGACGAAACCTCTAACTTGCCGCAAAAAATTGCTTGACCAAATGGTTTGTAGCTTTTGGAGAAGGTGGCGTTTAGAATACTTACATAACTTGCAAGTTAGGCAAAAATGGTTGAATGCCGCCGACAATATTAAGATTGGTACAGTGGTTCTCATGCATCAGGATGATGTCCCTCCTCTACGTTGGCCAATGGGCATAATCACCGAGATTTTTCCCGGCAAGGATGGGATAACTCGCGTCGCCATGGTGAAGACATGCAGTGGCTCTTTCAAAAGACCCGTTGTTAAACTATGTCCTTTACCTTCTCAATAATACCACCGCGTAATTAAACATCTAATTTAGCTGTAGTTCACATATTTTCATTATAATTTTTCTCTTTTGTCCAAGTTAATTTAATTTCAATCCGCTTTAATTTGACTCCTTACTTTTTGAGTATACTTCATATCCTCGAAAGCCGGGCAGAATGCTTACGCAAGCTAGCCCTATAAACATTTTTTTGTATCATGTATCCAAACGCATCTCACACATTATAATCCTTCATATTGGACGACAGTATTGAGCCAATCATACTCCAACTTCCCATATCCTCATATCCCATGCCGGCGAATGAGAAAGCTTGTTCGCCGCTAAGCCAATCAGGAACATTTCCGCCTACCGCTGCAAAGAAAGGTCGCCATCTTTTTTGGTTGACCGCGTACTTCTGCTTCGAGACTCCATACGCACAACACCACCGCAAGAAAACTCCGCTGAACCAGGGAACCCGCGGCGCCGCGGTGATCTAATATCTAATCCTCCTAATTAACGTGTTGGCCGACACAAAGACACAGTGACGCAAAATATAACCGATCTGTTAATCGCGAGTGAGACCCTCCGAGAACACGTGTTAGTGTCGTCATCCACCCGGCAGTCCGTGCATCAACCTGGCTTCCAGATCTCCCAAGTAAGTCACAATACTCTTCCCATACCTACTTCCTTTTGCTCAATTTCTGTGTCGTCCAATATATTATCCAACGTAAAAATTATTTTCCCGCTAAACTTATATAACGCTAATCTGGTCCTTCGAGAAGCGCAATCCTAAAACTTACCAAGTAGCCTTTTTCCCAACTATATTGGGGTCGGCTCGGTAAGGCAGCCAGATAAATTTTCACGTGTATCAAAATGTCAATTTGCAGTTTATGTATAAGACTTATTTATAGTTTACTAACTGTTGCCTGCGACTTTGTACGCGTTGAGTTTGAAAAAATGCATAGTTCTGTGCTTGTGCTTCATATTTATTTTTAGCATAGATAAGATTTAACAGTGTGGTTCGCGAGAACTCAATGGATGTGAGACGCACAGCCCAGGACCAGTCGTCGTGGTGAGGCTTGGGGGAGGCCTATGTATAGACATAGGCCTCGTTCACTGGACATAGGTCCAGTGAACGTCTTTCGGCTGCAATGATGATGATGATAATGAAGACTCAATATTAAAAAAAAATATTATTGTCCATCTATGATTCTTACTGATTGCTCGAGTTGCTGAATAAACCAAGACAGCTATTCTGTAAGAAAACAGGCTTGTGTATAGCGCTGCCGCAAGGCTGTTAGAGTCTAGCACTGTGTCTTAAAGAATAGCAGATGTTATTACCAAAATAAAATTATGTAATTGATGACACGTGTATTGAGTCCACGACCTTAACTAATGATAAATGATTGCTATGATGCAGTATGAATGTGAACTGCAGTTGATTTAAAATGTGTGTCAAATAATTACAAATCATATTATGGCAAGAGTGCATTTTTGAAATATGCGATTTCACCGCACAGACCAGGTTTCATATGATTATGATTATTCACGAGTTTTTAACAAATCTTTTGATGTGCAGTTTCAAAACTGTATCTGTAATTGCATACATGCAATATAGCAACTTTTACGTAGGTCAAACAGAAAATATCTTCGCGTTTTGTAACTTGTAATTTAATATGTGTTAAGATGGACAGCTCGATTTATTTATTATTTATTTATTTGTGTAGAAATTATTTAGTATATTAGTGAGTGTATTTTTTTTGTTATGTAAAGAGCAGTGGACGACTTGGATGTCTTCCTTGAGAATTGGCAGGAAGTGGCTCAAAACCGGGAACGATGGAAGGAATGGAGGGAGGCCTTTGCCCAGCAGAGGGACAGCATAGGCTAGATATAATAATAATAATAATAATAAAGAGCAGTGGTGACCGCGACTAACGAATTAAGGTAGCGGGTTCAAACTTACCCAGGCACATTACATTCAGATTTATTTATTTGCATAAACAAACACACACACCACAACAAACTTCTTATTCGGTATCTGTAGTATCAAGCTGCCCGTTCAAATCCGATAATCGGTGAATGATTATTTGTAGCAGAAAAATAGAACACACTGATAGCAATAGTGCAACGCACACGTCCTGCAAAAAGTCGGTCAGAATATCATCATCATCACTGCCTAGCCTTTTCCCAACTATATTGGGGTCGGCTTCCAGTCAAGCCGGATTAAACTGAGTACCAGTATTTTACGAGGAGCGGCTGCCTACCAGACCTCCACAACCCATTAACTGGGATAACATGGTACTTCATAGCAAAACTGGGGTCAGATTAACTGATTTAATAGTGTAACGCACACGTCCTACAAAAAGTTGGTCAGAATATACTTAATATTTGATTAGGTATAAAGGGTGTAAAAAGACCCTTAACGAAAACGAAAACCCCATATTCTACTCATCACTGGGATAGTTTTTTTCTTCTAAACCATACCTGGGAATTCACTGGTTCTGGAGATATTGAAGGTCAAAGTGAAAAAAAAATCGTTTTTTTTCAAAATCGTATTCCAAGTATCAGTAATAAACTTTCTTCCGAACAAACATTACCAAAATTATCAATTTTTCATAACAAATTACGCATTTGAAGTTACAAAAATGCAATGAAAACTAAACAAAACGAGTGCCTCACATACACAAGCGTGCGGTCGGTTCAACGACCAAGTGCAAACGAACCGGAATTATTATTAATTAATATTTTTTTAAAGATGAAAAAAAAATATTTCCATGCAATATTTTTTGGTCTAAGTTACTTAATTACATGTACAGAATGTGTGTTATTGGCTACGTTTAGGTATCTGTTCTACAAAAAGTCTGACGTGGGCAAGCAACGTTAATTTTGTAATCTCCAGTGACAGTTTTGCCACGATTTCTTAAGCATTTGAAGTTGAGTATTTCTCAAACTCTACTCAGCATAAAATCGGCGACGGGGTCGTGGCAGACCAAGAAGGAGATGGCGGGATGACTTGGATGTCTTCTTTAAGAATTGGCAAGAAGTGGCTCAAAGTCGGGAACGATGGAAGGAATGGACGGAGACCTTTGCCCGGCAGTGGGACAGTATAATAGGCTAGATATAATAAGAAATATGAAAACGCTACAATTATTTAACATTTCGGAAGAATCCTGAATTCCTACTTTTTCCGAAAAACTTGGTGCCGAAACAGCAATACTTCACATTTTATACTAATATATAAAAAAAATACTATTCTACAGAATAATACTTTCACAAGGAAATCATATTATTATGTATCCGAATGTCATTGACTCCGTGACCTATCCAAGTCCAATGCGGTTTATGATTATCTCAATTACATGGTTCTGATACTAACAATATTAAATTACACACAGCCCAGAGTTGAACTTACTTCCTCGTTAGGTAATATTTCTTACAAAAGATAATATTTTTAATAGTCGCTACAACACTCAACAAAAGAGATAGGTACCGAATGTAATCCACACACAAAGCTTGCTCGAGCAACGCACACATAAAACAGACGTAACAATAAAACTGTTTTCAGATTTATTCCTTATTCCTATGCTCTGAGACCTAACTTTATGCCAAAGTTCAGGATTCTGGGTCAACGGGAGTATCCTATGAATATTGATTCTCTTGAGAGTGTCGAAACATACGTTTTTAGTGACATAAACGGCAGTTTCTATTTCGTTAAAATTGTAGATGTTTTTCACAGCTTCAAGGGACCGCAGACCTGAGTAGATGGTTTTAATTTCAACTCGATACCTCCACGGAGCCTTAAAAAACCCGTTTGAAAAAATAGATCAACCGACAAGACTCTCCATAATTTTTTTTTTTGTTTGTACATAGTTAATTGTTAGTGGGACACTCTATTTTTTCATAAGTTAGATTTTTACACTCTGGAGGAGCTCGTGGCTAAATAATAACAGCCGCACAGGTCAATCTTCAAGGTTAAGCAACGCTTGCCTAGGTTGGTCTGTGGATGGGTGACCATCTTAACATAACGAGTTTCCTCCGTGCCTCGGAAAGCACGTTAAGCCGTTGGTCCCGGCTGTCATTTGGAGATCTTTGGCAGTCGTTACGGATAGTCAGAAGCCAGTAAATCTGACTCCAGTCTTGCCATAAAGTACCGTGTTACCCCAGTTAATGGGTTGTGGAGGTCTGGTAGGCAGCCGCTCCTCGTAAAATACTGGTATTCAGCTAAATCCGGCTTGACTGGAAGCCGACCCCAATATAGTTGGGAAAAGGCTAGGTAGATGATGAGATTTTTACACTCTCGTAACTTAAATAAAAAACTTAAGTTAAACCTAGCTATGTACATGTAATTGTTAGTTAGTTGAAGCAAACGGTTCTCATCAAAATATTTGAGTCGAATGTTGCTAATCCATGCGTCATGGTTTTTATTTATTGATGGTTAGGTAATTAAAACGGCGGTAATCTATTTACATTAATTAACATAGAATTAAATTAACATACTTAGATGAGAAACATATAAAATTATCTACCTAATATAGGCAGTTCTAAAGAATATTTTATTGATTTGGATTATTCAATAAGTTATCATCATGATTCATCCTTTCAACCGAAAAAGGTGCACTGTTTCTTTCGGCGATTCTTCGGCCTATGTCTGTAAATTTGGTTCTCCTGCGGATATAGTTATCTTCATTCTTGATACGACCACGCAAAGAAACTCCGAGCATAACCCTTTCTTATTACCCTTTTTGCCTTTTCATTTCATTCCTGTCATTTTCCGCAAATAAAAGTTAGTTTTAAGTAATTAGTTAGTGTTGGTTTTAAGTAAATTGAGTGTATATTGTGTTTATGTATTATAATGTATGTACAATTGCACATAGGTTTAGTATAAAAGTATAGTTAAGTTAATATTTTAAATGTTTGTTAGATTTTGTTTGTAAAATTAGTTTAAAGTTAGTTTTTCTATGTTTCTTTGGGTAACTTTAAGCCTTCTGATGAGATTAATTGTGAGCGACCACGTTTCAGAGCCATAACTTAATATTAAAATTGTATTATCTGTATTTGTTTGTGAACCGGCAGTAACCGTCACTTTGAACTTTGATCATTATCATAGTTTGTTGGTTCGTTTTAATTTAAATTATATTTCTTAATTATATGATTGTGAGAATTTTTGTATTTATCTTATTCTGCCTGTCTTTACTTAATTCAGTTTATGTCACTATGGTAATTAATTTATGTGACACATTTGTAAAACGAAGAAGTCATTTGTAAACGACGAGCCGTATAAGATAAGTTTTAGGGTTCCGTGCTTAAGATGTAAAACGGGTCCCTTTTACTAAAACTTCGGCTAAACACATTAACATTTAACTAAGTAATCTTAAACCGTGATAAGAAGACAGTTGAAGTTTTCACAGATGATGCATTTTTGTGGCCGATGTAACAAAAAATACGTCATCTGATGAAAATACTTCAATTTTATTCTGTGTATTAAACAAAACAATTTTATTCTATTTATTAATATAATACTTAACATTATTTAAGGCGGCTCCCGTACAACAAACGTCATTTTTTGCTCGTTGTTGATAATGACAACAGATAAGTAAACGATTGAAATATTCATAGAATATTCCCATTAAAAATAAATAGATTAGTCAATTTTTTTTTTGTTACAAGTGATTTGTTTGGCTTTTTATAGAGTACCGTGGAACAATTCGTGCGTGAGTCCGTCTCGCACTAGGCCGGTTTTTAATTAAATAAATTCGCGGTTTTCAAAATAAACCTGTTGGCCTTTGATCATGCTAAAAATAAAGAAAATCGTATGGATCTGGGGCAGTTGGTTTCTTGTGTTGTGTATTTTAATACATATCGCAAAACATGAAAAGAAATTTAGTACTAATACTTAGGCGCTCCACGCACTGCACCGCGTCCCGCCGCGGTGCGCGGTGAAGCGGATATCATTTCGCATTGGCCTCTAAGAAATCCGTCGATGCCTAAACAAGTATACCGCCCGACCGCGCGGTCGAGCGGATGAAATTTCCTTGAGAGTCACCAGTCTCCGCGGCGGGACGCGGTGCAGTGTGTGCGCCTTAGTCACAGATATAACCGTAGCCGTAGGCTTGCGAGTGGCGAGCAATGGGTAGCTCACCGTCCGCTAACAATCAGGACCAAGCCCGTGTCGTCGATGGCGCTATAGTTCCACGTACGCCTCAAAGAGACAGTGTCAGGAAACTGTAGGGGCCCGGCAGAGTCGAAACCTACTGGGGCTCTGGGTTGAATTACAGAGAACCCCAGGACCCTGGAATGAAGGCAAAGATGCAGCAGGAGTGGGTTTTAGTCAGTAGAAGTCTGACACGTTCTTCCGCTCCGCCTAGAGCAGGAGAAGTCATATCGATAATTTCCCACCTTAAAATATAATTATTCTATTTTATGGTATGTGACATTTGGTTTTATTTGTTTGGATTTTTTATTATTTAGTTTTAATGTAATGTGTTTTGGACTATGTCTGAATTAAATAAGCTATTATTATTAAAATAAAAAACTATAAAAGTCCTGCGCTACTTGTAACTTGTATATTTTAATTTAATTTTAATAGTTATTTTATTTTTTATTGTTCTTGCTTCCTTGTATTTCTGTTCATGTTAATGCATGTAATTGGCTTTGATCGTTCTGATTAAATTACAAAAATAAAATAAATCAGCTGCGTTTCATTCCGCGCAGGTCGTAAAAATCGACTAAGGGAAACGCTTACCTTGACATTGTCAGCATATTATACTATCTGTGACATGGTCAAGTAAACAGCAGTCAACTTGGCGTCGGTGCATACGGGCCACTGGCTAGAATCACAAAACGCCGCCACGTTTCAATCTCAATCGTTCATGCGTCCTCTTTAATTTTCCTCTTGAAGACCTCCAGTAATGGAATGTTGCGAAGGGAGTTTAGAGGTATGTGGACAGAGAGTAAAGTCCAACAGACCTTCGTTGAAAAGGGAGAATCCTCCAAGCAGACGAGTGCTATATCTAGTGGGCAACTGCACGATAGATGATTTCGGGCTGTTGTATCTGTTCAAATGAGGAGCTTGTGACTAGTAGCCTTACCATGAGTTTGTAAAAACGTTTTCGCTATCGAAAACTATCGCTTTGTCCCTGTCATTGTGGTGCACGTGAAAGAGACAAAGCTATAGTTTTCGATAGCGAGAACGTTTTTTCAAACTCATGGTAAGGCCATAGATAATAACAGCCGCACGGGTCGATCTTCAACGTAAAGCAAAGCTTGCTAAGGTTGGTCCGTGGATGGGTGACCATCTTAACATACCGAGTTTCCTCCGTGGCTCGGAAAGCACGTTAAGCCATAGGTCCCGGCTATCATTTTTAGATCTTTGGCAATCGTTACGGATAGTCAGAAGCCAGTAAATCTGACTCCAGTCTTGCCATGAAGTACCGTGTGAATACTGGTATTCAGCTAAATCCGGCTTGACTGGAAGCCGACCCCAACATAGTTGGGATAAAGCTAGGCAGATGATGATGATGTATCTGTTCAAATCGCGTGGAGTGCTTTGCTTGCGCGATACAGGATTCTGTGACGTCAGTTGTCGCTACAGGAGTATGGTAGAAAGTTCCAGAGACGCACTGCTGGTATAGAAAAGGAGTCATTATAGCGGCTGGACGTGTGTGCTTGACTTGGGCAAGTGGAGCCAAAATCGGATGTTAGTTTCAGTTTTTTTTTATATAACATAAACTAGTGCTTGACTGCAATCCCAGCTGATGGTAAGCAGTGATGCAATCGTTGATGGTGGGGCGCACTAGTTTATTAAGAGCCTTTTCACTCTAGCCTTGAAGATACCCAAATTATAATCGAACGGGAAGACCGCAGCAGGCAAATTGTTCGAGTTGTACGCGATATAAACGACGAGGCAAAGCGCTTAGTTATCTTAATTTTAACCGTAGCTTCCACATCAGCAACCTGCATTAGCAACCTGATCTATGACGTCACAAAATATTCACAAGATCTACGTAAATGCTGCATCGCGCAATTAAAGTTCTCCGCGCAATTTGAACAGATTCTGATACGACAGATTTTTTACGACAGATTTCCCGGTTCGGCACCCAGATTTTCAGCACCCAAGCTATTCCCGATTCAGCACCAATAGGTATTTTGAATTGGGATTTTGTATGGGTACCTATCCTCCGAAACACCTATTGATGCCGAATCGGGAATAGTTTGGATGCCGAAACTTTTGGTGGCAAAAATCTGGGTGCCGAAACAGGAATACTCCCGAAATCATGCAACTGCCCACAGCGGAACAAAATTATAAGCCTGAATGCACTGCGACCACCTAGCCAATTTTGATTAATCGTCCATTCATGTCTTTTTGGTTACTGAGCCAAAAAAAACGCCTTCTAATCCGTCGTGCCATGAAACTTCAGTCCCCAAAGAATTTGTCTGAAATAATTTAAAGACCTTTCTTGTCTGTAAGTTAATGAAATAAATTATAATCATTATTGCTAGATTATTTGCGTATTCTTTCGATATTATCACAGAACAATAGAAATTAACCGGCAATTCTACATTAACAGGGAAAAGTATCGTTTTACAAGAATTAAAACTATCAGTTGAATGGATGATAACTCAATTTTTCATAGCCTGTGATTATCCAAATTACTCAATCATTGTTTTACTTTGGATTTGTCTTGAAACGACAATAACAATTAATAATGCTATCGCGTGATCGATGGTGGTTGGGCGTTCGTATAATTTTGTAATTGATATCAGAATCATTGACTTCTTGAATAGGTTTGGCCGTGGAGGAAATAGAAGCACTGCAGATACAAATCAGTGTGATATTCGAGGGCGTTTCCCTGCATATTTAGCCGTCATCTACCTAGCCTTTTCCCAACTATATTGGGGCCGGCTTCCAGTTAAGCTAGATTTAGCTGAATACCAATATTTTACGAGGAGCGGCTGCCTACCAAACCTCCACAACTGATTAACTGGGTAACATGGTACTCCATATTAAATTTAGCCGTATTAAACCTATAAGTTCGTACGGTTCTGGAGTGGTGACCACGTAACGAAGACGCAGTGTTGGAAGGCCTCCCACAAGGTGGACCGACGACCTGGTGAGGGTCGCGGGAATCCGATGGATGCGAGACGCACAGGATCGGTCGCTGTGGCGATGTTTGGGGGAGGCCTATGTCCAACATGACAACAGTTGACGTCTTTCGACTGAAATGATGAAACGTAGTGTACGTTTCACATCATCAATAATAGTTTGTGCGCGGGAATTGCATAAACTGATTCCGCCATCCCCATTCTACCATCGGACAAGCCGTCGCCGTCGTACGGCGAGTATTCACCCTTACGTTGTCGAAACCTCTACGGTCCAGACTAAGCGTTCCGCTTCGTCTTTTATACCGCGTACATCAAGGGACTGGAACAATTTGCCAGCTGCGGTTTTCCCGTCCGATTATAATTTAGGTGTTTTCAAGGCTAGAGTGAATAGGTTCTTAATAAGCTAGTGCGCCTCACCATCAACGATGCATTACTGCTTACCATCAGGTGGGATCGCAGTCAAGTACTAGTTTACAATAATTAAAAAAAAAATAGTTGACGCTACAATCCATACACTCAACTTTAGGGTCCAGTTGACAGTGTTGTTGACGGTCCAGTGCAATGTTCGTATTATTTCCATTCCTGCAACACGGGGCGCTTAAGACTTTATGTTTAAGGAATTAAACTTTTTGGCTTAATGTGGCCGCTCCTCGTAAAATACTGGTATTCAGCTAAATCCGGCTGGTCTGGAAGCCGACCCCAATATAGTTGGGAAAAGGCTAGGCAGATGATGTGGTAAGAAGTCAAATTGACGCAGTATTTAAGTACTTAGATGGGTACACCACTGCATTCTGTTTTTATCTTTGAAATTTATTCATCTCTTTTCTAAACTGAACCAAATTGAAGTAGTGTCCTTCGCACGGCAGAAAAGACTATGTTTTTCTTAGCCGCACCGCAAAGAAGACACGTATATTTATCGTGGCCGATAAACACAAGATGGTGTGGTATAATTTCTAATCGCTCGGAGAAATTTGAAACTGTAACGCAAGATATAAAATGTTTAGTTCTTGCGTGGCCGCATAGATGTCGCTACCAGTTCTAGTTTCGGGCGGTGTTGTCTGTAGATAAAGTACCCGTCACGAGAAGCTATAAATTATGTAAACAAACATCTTTTACTAAGTAAACATTTTCAATCGACATGAAATAGAGACGGGTTATATGAAAGTAACAACCTATTTAATTTAGTCGGATCATATTTTAACGACGCAAAGTCACGGTAAAGATATGGACTGTGGCAAAGTGCTATCGTTTTTTGTTTCTTGGTCCGTCGCAGGGATTGTCGACTATCGGGACACCATTTTGAAATAAACGCGTATTTCGAGTTTCGAATGCGTACGAGTTTGTTTCATTGCTTTGCATAATCGCGGATCTGATTGTTATTGTTATAAATCGATGAGATGATTGATAAAACTGTAGACAGCTTCGTGATACATGTCACTGATTCTGACACAGAAATGGAAACAACTGAATCTGACGAATAATTATTCTTAAATAATATACATATGTTAATTAATATTGTTACTTAATAATTTATTAAATCTTAAACAATTTCATTTTTTTTGTTGGTCCAAATGTTGTGAACTCCTGAACACTTGTTTACAAAATTTATAGCTTCTCGTGACGGGTACTTTAGATTCAGCTGCACAATGTACGCAAATTACGTTATAACATACACGACACCGATCGCTCCAAGGTAACTCACCTCTAGATAACTATAGATGACTTTTCTTCCTAAATGCCTCGCCAACGCCATCAATGATGTATTTTATTTACTAAACGCTCTTACAAGGTAGAGTAGCATTATAGGAAGTGATATGAGAAAGTAGGTATCTACTATTTTTTTTTTTCTTTCATTTTTAGAGTTAAAACGTATATGTGGGGAAGAGAGGATGTAGAGACAGTGATCTAGTATTGTGAAAAACTATTGCCATTGGCTAATCTTTTTGAGCAATACATGACTTGTACTACCTACATACATAACTGATTAAAGTTCCTACTAAAATACCAACAGTGCCACAAAGACAAATTACACAACCACTACTGAGTGCTCAGAATATTTTGTCAGGCGCAAACATAAACACTGTCTGAAATATTATCCTGTTGATGCGTCTAAGTATCTTCTAGCCTACCCGTCTACCTATCCACTACCGAGGTCGGTAATCATCATTAGGAAACCGAGTAAACAGAGGTGTGGTACACTTATACCCACTCATATTCTTGACTTACCACAACTAGTACTAAACAAAAAGCGACGCGAAAGGGTGCGAGTACCGGCTTGCCCGTAATTTTCTTTTTTTCGTGAAAAATAGTAACTTATCACGCTAAAAAGATCCAAATTAATTATTACGGAATAGTTCTAGACCTCTGGGTCTAATTTAGAATGCTTATTAGGCTGCAGAATAACCATAGTGTTTGTAGGTTATGTCTAACATCAAAATGTCTTGTAAATCCTCTGTGACAGGGTATAGTATTGATTTTCATGTAATAGGGGTTGTAGCATTGGGGTTACCGGTTACCAAAAACGCAAAGTGTGTTGTGATTGCGATGTTTGCTTTTCTGGATACATTAGTCATATCTCTTTGCTGATGGTCCATTACTGCTGATGTAGGTACTAGTAGGTAGAGTGCGTGTAATGAAAGCGCGACCTGGAGTTTTTTTTTAAATTTGATTGGCAACATTATTCAGCCGCAATTGTAGGAAATAAAAAAAATTGTGAAGTGTCAAGACATGATTCTCTTACGAGTTAATAATACCACATACAAAATTTTTGGATTTAACCTCTTTTTCTCAGGTCGCGCTTTCATTAGACGGGCTATGTGTTCACTTACTGTCTCTGTTTCTGGTCTACAGAAATCTGGAAAGTGTAAGAAGGTACTTAGGTAGTGATTTTCTTTTTGAGATAGGAATTCATCAAACAACTTTTCCGGCACTGGGTGAGGCAAGAGTGTCAGACTTTAATGGCTAAAACCCACTCTTATAGACATCTGCTCGAGGCGCGCATGGAACATTACGCGATGTCGACGGCTCGGGTTCGGTCCGGACAGTTACCGGACGTTCGGACGGCGAGCTACCCATTACTCGCCGTCCGCAAGCCCACGCATACAGAAGGCCAGCATTTCGGGAATCAAATCAAATCGTAAATGCGCGTCAGCTGCCGAAAGACCGAGACCGAGACCGGGACGTCCGGGACCGAAAGAGAGTGTTAAACTTTAAGTGACTACTTGTGTTCTTTCAGTTGCATAGCCCTTTGCGTTCTTGGGCCACGGTAACTTTTTCAAACAATCCCACATAGAATACTGTACCTAACAGAAACTTAAAAAAAACTTAAAGTATCTAATTCTTAAACACTATGTTTTCGCTAGACTTCATTTAATTTTGTGAGCAAAGTTTACGTAAACAGGAAACCTAATAGCCATTCATTTTAGCTAAGCCATCATAAAATAAAATAGATAACAGTGTATTGAGGTAAACCTCGCGGGAAATAACTCAGCGGTTTATAGATTTCTAATGATACATGACGGACGTGTGTTTACGAAGCAACGAGAATCGTAACAAGCTCTGTAAACACACGAACTGCTCTGAAGCTATCTTCATTCCGTTTGAAAACAGAACGATGGCATTTTGCCACCAAATCTTCTATTAATAAGTCCTCAATTTAATGTAGCAACGTTTTCAATCACTGCTCAGCTTCTAACAATGCTAGCGTTATGGTTTTTTAGACATTGTTTTGTGATAAAATTTCCTATAAGTTGGTGTAAATTTGATGAAGATATGTGCAGTGGTTCCGGAGTTATGTGCGCGTAAACTTTGGTCAATGTCAGTGGTTTCAATGTCAGTTTTCAGGAAGTGTTGTGACATTTATGTGTGATTGTTTATGGTTCGTCAGGTTTGTGGAAGTTAGGAAGTTGGAGAAGTTACTATTACTATTGTGATTCACAAGACATAGATACTATGTTAGTTGTGGTTAAACATTTTTTTAGGCTCAACATAGGCTCGCGTTTGACCACTACCTCGCCTGATGATAAGCGATGATCTGGCCGACGATGGAGCACGCTTGCCTAGAAGTAACTTCTCTCTTGACTTTTAAAGACCCTAGCCTGTCCTAGGTTGTAGCTGTCAGGAAACACAGACTCCGGCAGGGAATTCTCCATTCCAAAACTACATCGTATCAAATCCAAATCATACATTGTGGTTCAAAGTTTTATAAGCACTTTTTTAAATCGAAAAGTAGGGTCCTAATTAAGATCATTTCGTCTATAATTATAACATCTAACTTAGGTAAAGCTGGTGCCCTGGATTATAAAAGTTGCAGGACGATGCCTGGCTACCGTGAGTGCGGGCTTGTGGACGGTGAGCAATGGCTGTCCGATCGTCCGGTAAGGACCAAGCCGAAGTACAGTTAAGTAGAGTCGATGCTTGTTAAAGTAAGTTGTCCATTGCTGTTAAGCTACCCATTGCTCACCGTCCGCAAGCCCAATGCTTGTTAGGAATGCAGGAATGTTCTAAAGACCGGACGGACAAATGTCCGTTGTCCTGGTATTTAAAGGAACACAGGTGGGTTTTAATATGGGTGTGGGTTTTATCAGTAAAAGGCTCATACGCCCTTCCGCTTTGTCAGTCTTCTTCTTCCTGCCCTTATCCCATATTACTTGGGGTCGGCGCAACACGTTTTCTTCTTCCATTCTGCCATGTTATTCATCACGCTATCATTCTCTTTTCTTTTAAATCACTCCTCACGCAATCCATCCATCTTATCTTTGGCTTCTATCTCCCTCTCCAACCATCTACGTAAATTCAGAACTCTTTTAGTAACATACGTTTCATCCCTCCTCTTCACATGACCAGTAGGAAAAGTTATTTGATAATTTCCCATCTCGAGAAAAAAGATGCGTTTTATTTTATTTTTGATAGGATTCCGCTAGACCACCATCGCACCTGATGAATAGCGATGGAGTATGCTTACGTAGAGGTAAACTATAACTTAAAGATCACCAAGTAGGTAGGTCAGAAATTCTGACAGCCCTAACCAAAAAGTCTAGGTAACATGGCACCCAGTAGCTTGGTTGTGGAGGTCAGATAGGCGGTGCCTTGCGCTCCATGTGGAATATTTATAGTCTTGCTGCATCTGGTTACCGAGGAAGCCGAAACTAACAACGAAAATAGTACATTATGATACAAGTGTGTAATGTGGGTCATTATCGCCGCGGTGGTATTAAGACCCGAGCCATGGCGAGGGTCTTAAGAGAACCAAGAACGATAATGACCAATTACTCACGTGAATCATACGACGTTTTTCGACTCTTGTGAAGAAAATAAATTAAAAATCAACTTTATTTAGTAGATACCATATGAAAAGTTTATCTAAAGAAACATTTCGAAAATGTGCAGTCAGTAAAGTTATAATTAACTATTTTGACTGTATAGTGGTCCCATGACATAGATTTTCTTGCGTATAGCACAAATCATTTTCCTCATAAATAGTTGTTGTAGACATTTTTGTAAAATCTGTATATTATTTTTAAATATGGCGGCTAAAAAACTGACTTTTCTTAAACGCGCGCATGCGCGAAAAATGACTAGCTACTCTAGCTCTTGGTTAGAAAAAATAAGAATGAGGTTGCATATAAACAGAAAATACAAATTTGATGAAAGATTTAATTAATTAAATGAGTAAAATTTTAAACAGTTTATTTAAACACGAAATTGCATGAAATAAGTAAGTAAAACACAAATTTATGCTATTGAACGCAATAACAAATTTTATTCTTTTTTGTCTTAAAACTCTTTTTGACAAAAAAGAGGTTAAACAAAAAGGTTCTAACTACATTACCGCACATGTGCATAATAGTAATCAAAACGTCACAGTTTGGTAACGAGCCCCTTTACATACCTAAGTGCAGTGCAATAATAACCATTTTATGAGCAAGTGTGTCGAAAAAAAACTTTATAGTTCACCAAAATACAATATCACTACTCACCACTGCTCTTAAAACGGTGAAGGAAAACATCGTGAAGTAACCGGCATATCCTAGAACCAAAAATTTCAAGACATGTGACTTCCGCATGGTGCATTACAGCTCATTCTTTTTCCTAGAAGGCCATAGTCCCAGCAATGGGAATATTATAAGTCTGACTATGCTATGTGTTTCTTTCTGTCCTGTCATCCGTCACCGCTTCGCTATTGCTTACTCCTATGTTTATCCAATCATCTTTTCTTTGGTCTCCCCTTACTTCTTTAACCATCCACAAGTATAGTCCACTCATAACTCTTCTAGTAACGTGCGTTTCATCCCTCTTCTTCACATGGACATACCAAGACAAATGATTTGCTTTCAACTTTTCGTCACTGGTGCATTTTTCAAAAGTCAGAACTTTGTCCACAAAAATAACAGTGTGTAGAAAAAGGCTACCAAGGCAGATGATACGGTATCCACTGGCGTAGCTACCAAAGGGCTAGAAGGGGCATTGCCCCGGGGCCTCCAGGCTCAGGGGGTACCAAAATTTGATGCAAATCCTTTTTTGAACTAGAGAAAAGTTTTCCACCAAAATAGGTTGCAATTAAGTCAGTCAAAGTCACAGAACAGGATGTGGTTTTCATGATTTCTTACATAATAAAATAGGGCTTATTTGTCCTAGGGCCGTTAGTTACCTAGTTATGCTACTGGCGGTATCTATCTAAATGGATTCATACTAACACACTAATGTTATAAATTATATGGTATTGGACCGCAGGTTTCTATAGTGTTTCGAACGCGTTGCAATAATGGTTGCAATAAAACTACTGCGCTCCATAGCACGTTAGTGGATTGCGGTTTTTTTTAAATATTTTATTACGGATATCCGAAAGCTTCAATTCAGTTTCCATGACGTGAAACTCATGCACATAACGATGAATTACTACGACTATAGTATCAACGTCAACCGAAGAATTACTACGAAGATACCAAAGTGCCATGTTGCATTCTTCTTGCATACCCAATTATAAAACGTGTCACGAATATGTGACGAACTTATTTAAAATTGGTATCATTCTCAATTTAGATGTAACATGACTTGTCTGAACACGTTGCCCGTGAATTCACGTGATGTTACGTAGACCATGAGACATCATGACAAATAGTGTATCTATTTGACGTGATGGCTCATCATTCTGTGGAACCAGAAATCTGCATCTTGGTTTTAATTGATTTTAATTGTGATTTCTCAGTTTCTTGATTTGAAGCCCAATCTTGTAAACTGTAAAAATAAATTTAAAGATCTTTGTTTTTGAGGTGGAAGATCATTTAATGACTTCAGAACCTCTCGCGCTCAAATTTCTACGGACTAAAACCACGTCTATGTTCCTTCATTTACCCTTTGCACTCTAGGGTTTCCCTTTTGGAAGCCAACCATGGCCCCAGTAGGCTTCGAACCACCTGGGCCCTTAGGTTTTGCTGACATCTCTTTGGGGTGCAGCTGAAACACTATGCGCCATCGACGACTCTGGTGCGGTACGGACGGCTACCGGGTAACCTCCACTTTCGCTACCATTACTGCTTCGCACTTGGAGGCGGCCGCCGCTCATTCCCCCTCGTTCCGAACCATGGCCTGAACCAGGGCCCGGTGCAAGTGGCCGCCGCCTTCGATCGTCCCCACGAGAACACGGCGCCCAGACAGGGCGTACGCCCACCGTATGCTCAACGTTTTTTTTTTTTTTTTTGTCGGGGGGAAACCTTCAAAAGGCGCCTGGTCTTTTGGGGAAAAAGACCAGGGAGTGTGGGATTCTTACCTCACTAAAACCACCCCGGTGATCACCATCTGCACATAGAGAGGGCCCCGTGTCCTCTTAAAAGACCACCCCGGCACCCCCCCTGTACAACGCCTGTAAGGGCACATCCCTGAGAAGACCTTGAAGGGTCTCCCCTGTTCCTTGTTGTGCACGGCAGCACGTGATCACTGTGCCACCGTCCTTCCCGAAGTCACTCACTGGGCGGACAGAGTCCCCTCTCTGAGAGCCCGTGACCTCGGTGTCCCGCCTACCTTAAGTATTGTAAGCGGGGTTTCGGCGTTTTAGGCGTCGGGGCGATTGGCTCTCCGACGCCTCCTTCTGCGAGTGGGATCAGCCCTCTCGCGATCCCGCTCGGCGGCCTCCTTCTGTACCATCACGGCCTCACAGAAGGACGCCACTTCCCTCCAGTTTTCTGTCTCCGCCAGCATAGCTCTCACTACTGCTGGCAAAGACAGATCTCGCCCGATTTTAGCTACTAAAACCTGCCGCTCAGAGGCCCACGCAGGGCACTCTTCGAGCGTGTGCTGTGCAGAGTCAAGCTCACCTCCGCAATGGTGGCAATTCGCCGTAGCCTCCCGCCCAATCCTATTCAGGTACTCACCGAAGCAACCGTGCCCGGTCAGTACCTGAGTTAGTCTATAGGAGATGCGCTCTCCTCTTTTCAGCCAGGCTTCGAAGTATGGCAGTACGGCTTCGACAACGCGCTTACGCGAGTATTTCGGCTGCTGAAGCCGTTCGCGCCACTTCTCGAGCACGTGTCGCCGTTCCTGCCGCCTCAGCCTCACTATTGCGATCCCTGGCACGCTATTACCACTTTGGCGTATGTCGCGAATCCGGTTATAGACCCTCGCGTCCATATCAGCCAGGATATCCAGTGGCGGAAAGCGTACCGTATGCTCAACCTAAGGATCTGATTTTTAATTGTTATAAACTAGTGCTTGACTACGACCCTATCTGATGGTAAGCAGTGATGCAATCGTTGATGGTGAGGCACACTAGTTTATTATTTAGAGCTTATTCACTCTAGCCTTGAAGACACCCAAATTATAATCGGACAGGAAAACCGCGGCAGGCAAACTGTTCCAGTCTTTCGATGTGCGCGGTATAAACGATGAGGCGTAACGCTTAGGGCCTGTTTCACCACCTATGATTAAGTTTCGAGTATCTTACTTGGCAGATAATTTCATACAAATTCTGTCAAATTTTTTAATTTATTCAGTGAGTAGTGCTTACTCGGACATTGTGAAACAGGCCCTTAGTCTTGGAATAAATCTAATCCCTAGGGTAATCATAAGCATAAAATATCTACCTATAGGTTCTATAATTAAATTCGTATGTATAATTTATATACCTATATGATATAGCAAGTTACGACAATGGAATACACCAGTGCATAATAATAATAACTAACCTAACGCCTGCATATTTCCCAAGTGGCTTAGGTTATATTATTCATTATGTTTTATCTACTTCATCATCATTTACTAAGTTTATTAATACAAACCATACTCGAGTTATGAATATACAAATGTGCATGGATGGAGAGGGAGAGGGAGGCCAAAGAAAAGATGGATGGATTGTATGAGTTTGAGAAACAGAATATAAAGTGTTTATTTATTTATTGAAGCTATATGCACAAAAACATTGTACAAAGGCGGATTTAATGCCTTAGGCATTTTCTACCAGTCGACCTTAGTGTGGTGCAGAAACATGGCGTGGTAGGTGCAACGAACAGTTAAACAAACAACGCTGTTTACTGTAGTTAAATTATTCTAACACATTGTTACTATCTGTACGAGTATGTATGGTATAGACTAGGAGCGTGAGATTTTGCTCGCGGTTTTCTCCTATGACATAGGTAAGCAATAAAAGAAGATTTTCCGAAAAATCACCCCCTAAAAACGGGGGTCCAAAGTTTAGGTATATGGAGAAACCTACTATCACGCGGGTGAAGTCGCTGGCAGAAGCAAGTGTCTATATATTTTATCAACCTCAGCATGCGTTGCTTAACTCTAGGGACCGTCCCGTGCGGTAGTCATTACTTAGCCACCGGTTTTACTAGTTTCCATGCTGAAGTAGGCAATTACGTCAAAGTAGTTCAAGTCAGTATACCAACTGAGTTATTGGTAGTATAAATGACTGGTACACACTGCCATGTATCACTCAGTCATATTATGCCTAGGCAGGAATAAAACTACAATCACACTAATGTTAAAAAGGTGTGTGAGTGTGTGTTTATGTTTATTACTTCTTCACGTTCAAAAGAGGAGCTCGTGGCTAGATAATAACAGCCGCACAGGTCGATCTTCAAGGTTAAGCAACGCTTGACTAGGTTGGTCTGTGGATGGGTTTCCTCCGTGCCTCGGAAAGCACGTTAAGCCGTTGGTTCCGGCTGTCATTTGGAGATCTTTGGCAGTCGTTACGGATAGTCAGAAGCCAGTAAATCTGACTCCAGTCTTGCCATGAAGTACCGTATTACCCCAGTTAATGGGTTGTGGAGGTCTGGTAGGCAGCCGCTCCTCGTAAAATACTGGTATTAAGCTAAATCCGGCTTGACTGGAAGCCGACCCCAATATAGTTGGGAAAAGGCTAGGCAGATGATGACTTTTTCACGTTCAAGCAGCTAGACAGACATCACCTTCATTATCCGTACAGCTAAGGAGTGGAATTCTCTGCCCGAGTCTGTCATTCCAGATAGCTTCAACCTCCTTTAAATCCTTTAAATGGGGTCCTTTAAATCAAGAGTGAATAGGTTAATTCTAGGCAAGCGTGCTCTATAGTCGACTTCATCAAAGCTTACCATAATGTGAGGTAGTGGTCAAACGAGAACCTGTTTTTATTACTTAAATAAATAGGATAAGTATTTACCCTAGGGACAGCTACCAAGTTTGTACATTTATTATATTTGTGTGTCTGTAACTTTGTATGTTTATTACACATTCCCTTACTTGGATTCAGGTAGAACTTGACACAAGTAAAACCAAGTCCTTGAATAGCACACACTTTTTATAACCCAAGGATGATTATTCCCGGTATTTTCCCTAGGGTATGTTACATTAAAACCATTGACAGAAGTGAGTTAATAATAAAAATCTAATAGTAACCTACCTGTACATTATCGTATCGTATCGTATTGATAATATTTACAAGTGGACACAGAGCTAGTGATGTCGCCTGCGAAACTAAACGTGTTTGTGTGAATCGAAGTGTGTTTTTAAATTTATTTTAAAAAGAAAATGGCGAAGAAGGCTTCAGGATGGATTACGCCGTTCAAAAAGCAGGTGAGTTTGTGTTTTTTTCTTATTAATATTTTTTCAAACTTTTTTCTAGGTTAGAAAACCATCGAATATCTATATCCCTAGGGAGTTTCAGGCTTTTACTGACTAGAACCCACTACTATTACCCCTTGCGTTCCAAGGTTTTTTTGTGGAAAATCATCCAATGATTTTTCCCGCTCTTGGGCGGAGCGGGAGGACGTGTCAGATTTTTACCGTCTAAAACCCACTTCTGTTCCTTCTTTGATTTGTTCCAGGTTCTCTTTCATATAGATAGCATTTCAAGGTTGAGGTGGCCGATTCAAACAATTCTGTAGTTGTCACAATTTTAACTAATCTACTTTATAGGTATGTTTTATTAGAAAGGTAATTTCGTTAGATTTATTTTTAGAAGGTTATCTTTTGAAGTACTGATTCGATTCGATTATTCTTTTGCTCTTAGACAGTAATTCTTCCGTTACTATTTTTATCCTGAAATAGAGCATATTTTAATGTAGACACCACGTGGAAAAGCTAGACAATCTAGGTTGACTAGAGTTGACAAACATTTAAATTCACATATACAAGACATCCAGACTCGGAACACCCTAACAGTAGATTAAACAAATATTTGATCCGAGCGGGAATAGAACCCGAGTCACGCAGCGCAGCAACTCATCATTCAACCACTGCACCAACAGAGCCGACAAGATTTTAAGATTTACGGTTAACTACTTAATAAACAAATATCACGTCACAGGATTTTGCTCTTAATATTACTATGAGCTTATTGTAGCCCCCTGGAAGGCATTGGCCACCCTTCCTTACCCCCACTTTTATTATTTATTTATTTTAACTTCATGTACAGTGGTCGTACTCAGGCGGACTTAATGCATCAAGGAATTCTCTACAAGTCAACGTCCTTTTCTCTAAAAAATGCACGTGTTTTTATACAGCAAAAAGAAAACGACCACAATTGTATTTAAAGTTCCCGTGATCTTATTTTTTTATATGTCGCTTGCTTTTAAAAGAGGTCATTAAACCACTTTATTGAATGGAAAAATCTTCTACAAATGACAGCCGTGGGTCCCGGCTGTCATTTGTAGATCTTTGGCAGTCGTTACGGATAGTCAGAAGCCAGTAAATCTGACTCCAGTCTTGCCATGAAGTACCGTATTACCCCAGTTAATGGGTTGTGGAGGTCTGGTAGGCAGCCGCTCCTCGTAAAATACTGGTATTCAGCTAAATCCGGCTTGACTGGACCCCGATATAGTTGGGAAAAGGCTAGGTAGATGATGATTTAATGGAAAAATCTTTCAGTATTCATTGACCCTCTGCATGAGCAGTGGTTGAATAATTGGGTGCTTTTTTTTTTTTTTTTTTTTCCGGTAGGGGAATCATCAGAATGACTTCTCCCACTCTTGGGCGGAGCGGGAGGGCGTGTCAGACTCTTACTGACTAAACCCCTACCCCGTTCCTTCGTTACCATCGATCTGGGGGACACGGTGACAACCTTTCGGATACCGTGTTCCCTAGAGGCTTCGGCCCTACCGGGCCCCTACAGTTTGCTGACATCTCCTTGAGGCGCGCGTGGAACAGAACGCGCCGTCGACGACTAGGCTCGGTCCAGATTATTACCAGACTGCCGGACGGCGAGCTACCCAGCGCTCGCTATCCGCGAGCCCGCGCCTACGGTGGTCGGAAATCGGGATCGGGATCTCGGCGGCGGCGGCGTGAGTTCCGTTGCCTCACGCGGTGCTGCACTACGTTTGGCGGGTTCGATTCCCGCAAGGAACAACTGTTTGATGGTCTGCTTGTACAACTACAACTTATTGTAGGTAACCTTAGTTCTCCTGCGGATAATCTGAAATACGATCACGTAATGAAACCCCAAACATAGCCCTTTTCGTTGCCTTTTTACGTGCCTTTAAGCCTTTTGGTGTTGCCTATTGTGAGCGATAGCAGCATTCCGAGCGCTGCCCCACCGAGTCGGATTCGACAATTGACCTTTTTCTCGAAATTAGACCTACCCTAACTGGACCGTCCGTCTGTCTCAGGTAGACGTAGTCGTCCACAACTTCGAGTGTAGAGTCTCCGATCTTGAAAGGAGTGGGTGCTACATGGATGTTTACCACGACTTTGGTTTTGTCCATGTTTGACCAGTAGTTATTGCGACAACGGGGGAAGCGACCGTAACCCAACAATGTCACACAAACAGGTTTTTCGGTTGAAATGATGATGATGAAGTAGTTATTCAGGGTCTGGGTGCCTTGTGTAAGTTTACATGTTTGTGAACGCATCCACGATACAGGAGTATAGTGTAGGGAAACATTTTTTCTTAGCCTGTGCGATCCTACCTACTCCTGGATAAGACTTCCCTCCACATCTGTGTTTTGCGGGTTCGCGCTTTCTCTTTCTAGTTTTTTTGTTAGATAAAACAAATACATATTCCAAAATATATTTACAGAAGCTAATTAGAAATAAATGAAGCTAATTCCTAACTGGCTAAATGGATTATTACGAGTATAATCTGGCGAAATAGGGTTTTCTTGACCTATCGCAAACGCAGTGCCGGTGTGGAGCCTCTTCGCTTCAGATATGCCTCTCCTCCTTTCCTGCCCAGAATACACAACTGCCTGCACCTACCACGATTTATACGAGGCCTACGTCAGAGCTGTCCAGACTCCAGGTGGCTAAATATTGGTCGGACCAGATTTGTGTAAGATCGACACGAAAGAAGAAAAAGTATCTGAATATTAAATGATAAATTATATTTATTTTGCAAATAGGTTTTCAAAAACACTTTTACACGTCAATTTTTTTTTGGCTTTTTTTTACTAGATGAGGCCGGTGTTTCCTAACTGACTTTCTTCTCCCTGAGAAGAAACACCGAAACACTCAGGACCGGGTCACAGTCTCTTTTAAAGTCCATACCTACACAATTATATTGATGAAATTTTTCAGAAAACTTATTTTCTTGTTAAGTAGATACTTTTTACTTATAAGCAAACACCTAATATAAGTGTGTGTCATTATAAAATCAAGGTTTAAAAACAAAAAACTGAATCTTGCTGATCATACTTATTTGCTGAATAAAAAGTTTTTCAAGGGTGTCTGTCTATTTTTTGTGATTGTTGTCTAAAATCATATATTTGGCTTTATTTTGTTTTTATAAGTGACTAATGCAATTTCTAAAAATACTATAAAAGATAAAATTTCCGTGGTGTCGTAAAACCCAATAAATAGAATAAAAGAATACAATAGACCTTTTACAAAAAAATACAACCGACTTCAATATGACAACACTTACCCCCCTTTCACACTGCAGTCCAGTTTTGCAGGATCGGCTTTTTACGGTATCCTGGTAAACTGGACGCTGTGTTCACATGGCAGTTCAGTTTTACAGGATTCAGTAAAAAGCTGGTCCCGCAAAACTAGACTGCCGTATGAACACGGTTGCATCCTGTTTTTTTACCATTCTTACGCCGGTTATCAAGTGAAATGGACGTGAATACTTTCCTAATTTTCTATTGGTATTATCGGCGTCGGCAGCGAAATAGAAGATTATGGGTTCATCCTATTTTGACACAACGTTTGAATTTGGGTATTTTTCGGAATCTTATGAGCGATTTGAGAAGAAATGAGTCAAAATTTTCGGGGGCTGCCACCACTCCACTATCCCGCAAAAAACAGTGTCCAGCAAAAAACCGCACGCAGGAAGCCGTGTGAACACTGCTATTGAAATATTTATGTGTGATTAAACGGGATCCCGCTTTTTACTGGACTTCGGATCCAGTTTCTAGTGACAAAACCGAACGGCACAATTCGACCGGATCGGTTTTTTGCAGGATCCCGCATGCGGGATACTCGTGTGAACACTAGCATATAAACACATTTGCCATCAAACGGGATCCTGCAGAAAACGGGATCCTGTTAAAAACTGGACTGCCGTGTGAAAGGGCCCTTATAGAACTACAAAACTATTATAGAAACGCAGACTTCCAAAATTAAGGTTTGCACATATATTAGTGTGACTTTTTTTCCAATTGAAGTCGGTTGTATTTTTTCTTGTAATAAGTTTTTTTATTTTAGACTTTAGTGGTTTTGCTATTGAAATTGTTTACGTTGTAATCGTATTTTTTTAATAAGGCATTAGAAAAAGTGTGTTAGGTGTAGAAGTGCCTGTCTCCGCTCATTTTCAACGATTTTTTTATTGAAGTGGGATCATCATCAGATGATTTCTTCCACTATACATAGCCAGAGGGCGAGTGAGACTTTTACTGACTAAAACTGACCAGTACCCTTCAGTTCCAAGGATAGTAACTCTTTCCAACGTCTCTGCGGCCTTAACAGACTCTAGCTCTATTATAAGGCCCATACGGTTTTGTTAACCTCTCTTTGAAGTTCGTGTGGAACTTTTTAGTTTTAAAACGACGGCTAAACGACCATTTAGGTATTGCTCGTCGTCTGCAAACTCGCGCTTAATATTGGCGCAATTTCATTAGTCGTTAACTTGTTCGGTATACAGCATACGGGGAGTCCCCGCAGGCGAGATAACAACCCGAATGCGGGCCCTGTTGCACGCGTTTCAGACATCTCTCGCACCCGGCATGCGGGCCCTATCGACTAATGAAGACGGTTCCCCGAATGCGGGCCCTGTGGCATGCATTCCAGAAATCTCGGCATGCGGGCCCTATCGACTAATGAAATTGCGTCATATCGCCTTTCGACTCCATACGCACGGGGCATCTCCCGTGGTGGTGATTGGATGATGAGGATGTTCTCTCCCTCATGGTAGTCCAAAACTTGTTCTTTCCTCGCATTACTGTTTCGCAGAAATAGGCTTCCACCGGACGCGAAAGGTTGCTACTTACTACTGCCGATCACCTCCATGATACGGCCTTCATAAGAGATGAAATCTTAATGATATAGGCAGATTTATAGTCTTTGCATAAATTCATAAGCCTACTTACCTAGAATCTCGTTTTCCTCAATATTTGCACAGCGTAAAACCCAGCATTGCATCTATTTTCGGCTAGCCCAGATCGATAATCGGTATTTTAGATTGACTCGTTTTACTCTATAGTGGGAGAAGTCAATTGATGATCTTCCAGCTATTAAAAACCTGTTTTTGTCTCGATCCAAGGCGACAGAAGGCGAAAAAAGGCGACGAAAGAAATTCGTATTTCGATTCATTATGATCTTACTTCCCCCAAGTGTCGCCATAACGACTGCTCCTATGCGGCTTGCATCCATCGAAGTCACCTAGTAGGAGGCGTTCCAAAGCTGCGTCTTCTCGTTGCCACTCCAGATTCATTTGGCCCCAACGGACATCCCTTTTGCGAGTAATGTGCCCTGGCCATTGCCACTTAAGATTGGCGATTCTTCGTGCTATGTTGATAATCTTGGTTATTCAATTCATCATATTATGTTTCAAAATGTAGGTAATCGATAGAATTATATAAACCCATTCAAGTTTATTTAGATGAGAATAAACACTACACTTAAACTTGAAATATTGATTTATCTCGCTATAGCTGTAGTCTAATCGCGATTAGATTGTACGCACTTGTACAAGCGAAGTGGGCCTATCCTATCCGCCTCAAGTCAGTTTCGAGAAAAAAATAATGTGAATTTAAACTGTATAAAGTTTTATACACTTTGCAATAAAATGCGTTCTTACACTAATATCGTTTATCGTAGAGCTATATATTTGCAATCGTTCTTCATCATCATCTCCATGGGTTCGCTTCGGAAAGGAAAACCCACGGTTCTGAAAAGCAAGGCAAAAGCTGCAGAGTGGAAGCCTCTGGGTTCTCAACCCTGATTTCAAGGCACTAAAGGCGTGCTTGCAGATGGCGAGCAATTGCTAACTCGTCGTCCAGGTAGTGTAGGCGTTAGGAGAAGTCTGACACGCCCGAGCGCAAGTTCTTTCAAGCAATTATTGTGTCTGAATTCTCTAAATATACTTCTATGTATAGAAAAACTATGAGCCTATGAGTAGCTAACCACATCTGTAGGAAAGGCAAACCTTCCGTTCCATAACAAGTTTTCTAATTTAGTATGAAAAGGCAACACGACTACTATTTAGATTCATGGCAGTGTGTCAGCCAAGTTTGTAAAGCAAAAGAGCGACACACCGACTGTGGGTTACACGAACCATTTTGGGTAGATTTTGGCTTGCGTATAGGCCAAATACCCATCTCTATTCTGAATATCTAGTAAGACCATATTATTCTGTATTGTTATAACTCAAAAAAACATTTTTACATTAATTCACAATTTTTTATCCCTGACTCGTTCACTCTTCAAAAGTTTAGCATACTTCTATGTTGGGTTGGTTGAACAGATAAAGTTATCAATGCGGCTACTTTAGAACATCTTGTATGGAACCGTCAAATCTAGTCGTTACGGATAGTCAGAAGCCAGTAAATCTGACTCCAGTCTTGTCCTGAAGTACCGTGTTACCCCAGTTAATGGGTTGTGGAGGTCTGGTAGACAGCCGCTCCTCGTAAAATACTGGTATTCAGCTAAATCCGGCTTGACTGGAAGGCGACCCCAATATGGTTGGGAAAAAGCTAGGCAGATAATGATGAGAGTCAAATCTGGAAGAAATTTGTAAATGTCAATCTAGACCTTGGACTAGAGGTTGGACTTTGTAACGTGATTATTATATTGCGTATGTTTGGCAAAAAAATGTAAAGAACTTGGCAATCTTTCACATTTATATTTACTTATGGTGTAAAGCATAATTATTAATGCCTCGTTTAGGTCAGCTAGGTGATATTTTGTACCGAGGCGCCTAGACACCTAACTAGCTAGGTGTTAATGAGGCGGTTAGTCTTGGCTTGTAACATATGGAGGAAATATGGTATTATTTATTAGCTCCTGCTTGAGTTGTTCCAGTAGAAGGCAAACTTAAAGATTTAATTGTTTCTCAATATATCTTCAGACAAATCTGTTCAATTTTCCTGTAGTTATTGACAAATAGTATAGTCTTATTTATTTATTTAATCTCCATGCTATCAAAAAGAACAAAGGTGCACTCGTGCCTTAGGCGTTTCCTACCACTCTACCTAGGATGACGAAGGTGTAGGGGAATTAGTGTATTTGAATTATTATTTTGTCTAAATTTAGACTTGACAAAATTTAACATCTGCATCATAGCATCAGCCTTAATGTTTCCACTACTGGGACACAGGTTTCCACTCACTCCAGGAGGGGGAAAATTTAATGCAGTCTAATCCATCTAAATACATAGCCATGATATCAGACCACATCGCTCTCTGGTAATTTTTCATTGCCGCCATCTGGTATCTTTAATTTCAATTTCAAATTGTATCGAAAATCATAACAAATAAATCGTAGGTGTTAAATGTCAGGCTTATGAGCGAGAACGAGGGATTGATGTTAAAATAAATAAATAATATGGTTCACATCATTATATGGTATTATGGTTTATCCCTTTAAGAGGCCTGCGGAGACCGCGCGCTCTCTCGAGTTGAGACGAAATAAAACACGTTTTCGAGGTTGATGGAAGCAATCCAGATAGTTTAAACAATTCTTGGACACACCGACTGGAGTAAAGTCATCATCCACACACTGACAGTTGCTTGCTGTGATAGCAATACAAACTATTGGAAATTTGGGAGAGGTTCCGTAATACCAAAAATGATGAATGAAAAATTAATGTATTTCCATTATTGTTTCGAGTATTTATAACTTGATAATAATATCTGTGTTCCTACGAAAAGATATTTTGAAATATTGTTGTTTATAATATAGAAAAAACAAAATAAAAACATGACATTTTCGCTGTGAAAATGTGCAAATTTAAATTCGCTTAAATTTCGTTTGGGGTAAGTTTTTCAACAAAAAGACGATGTAGGAACCTAGATAATTATTTTCTGAATCCGAATAACATCATATTATAGTGTAAATATGCTTAAATTGCAAATGATTTTGGTATTACGTTTGTATGGATAATTCTAACGTCGCGCCCGCCTTAACAGTTCAGTTTAGGTCGTAAAATGGATTTTTACCTGAGCTGGTTTTATCTGCTTTAGATTTTATCTAAACAAAAACTGCATGTTAGTTTTATGTCATCGTCTTGTCGATCAAAGAATGATATCGGTGATTGCCACCTCGTATCTCATCTCAACTGGGACCTTGTGTAAAAAACTGCGGATGTTATTCTGGTACTTTTCATCATCTCATTTGCCTAGCCTTTTCCCAACTATATTGGGGTCGGTCTTCCAGTCAAGCCGGATTTAGCTGAATACCAGTGCTTTACAAGAAGCGAGACAAATCTACTAAAAATCTGCCTATATTCATGTGGGCAAAGCCGTTGGCTGAGCTTTTGCCAGTAAAGTATAATAAGGCAAAAAAGTGTTCTACAAACAAACTTTGGGTCTCCATTTCATCCTCTTCGGGAGTGAAATTTGGGAAATCCTCTTTTAATGCTCCCCTACGTCATAAGAGGAAACCTTATGCACAATTTCTCTTTCCTAGTCCCAGTAGTTTCGGCTCTACTTTGATATGTCAGTCAGTCAGTTTCGTCTTTTATACATATACTTAGTAGATATATATAACGGAGTCTCGTTATCAGAGGGGTCGTGATATGTC
The DNA here is from genome assembly GCA_030763345.1 of Mythimna separata. NCBI lineage: Eukaryota > Metazoa > Arthropoda > Insecta > Lepidoptera > Noctuidae > Mythimna > Mythimna separata. The sequence continues at coordinate 14,818,350 of CM061192.1, forward strand.
AGGAAAGCAAAGCAAAGTCTTCGGTATCACTTTTGTTTATTTGCTTACACACAATATGGCTCGATCCAAGATCTAGGAACGCGGGAAGTTTAGCTTGGAGTATTGGAGATTGTCTATCCAAACCGCCAGACCGGTTCCAAAAATGCCTTTTTCAGTATCCAAGCTTCTAGCGTGTGCTAGCGCGCCTAGCTCCAGTTCTAGATTAATCCCAAAAACCATAAAAATTGACTGTCAAAGTCCATGGACCTGTCAATGTCAAATATCCGGCTATCTTCCAGCCAGACTCCTCATTCGGTGTCGCCAGTACTCCACGCTAACCATCCCCAAGTTATTTACTTGACGTTCCCAAACTAAGGATTGGAAGATCAGGTTCAGTTTGGAAAAGTATCAGCTAAGGCTGTCGAATTTAATTACATAGTTCCTCCAGTGAGAGATAGATGGCGCTGATTCAAATTGAAATGAGTCGTCGCTGCGACACGGCCACCCTGATGATCACACGTCCTCGTGTGAGGTACTGAGTGACTAAGCTTTCTCTTCAGTAACCATTAACTTTTAAACCAATTCATGGAACTATCAGATCAAATCTAGTATGCAATGCTCTTTTCAGTACTCAGCCTCATCACACACATTGCCTCCATCCGGCAACCTTGGGACCTCTATCCAGTACCCAACATCAACACATCACATTGCCTCTATCCGGCAACCTTGGGACCTCTATCCGGTACCCAACAACAACACATCACATTGCCTCTATCCGGCAACCTTGGGACCTCTATCCGGTACCCAACAACAACACATCACATTGCCTCTATCCGGCAATCATGGGACCTCCATCCGGTACCCATCAACAACAACAACCTTTCCTGATTACCTACATCGCCATGCTGATGCAAGTCACAAACTCTAAGTTCACAGCCACGAACAGCATTGCAATGTATGCAATTCGAGTTAATTGCATACTACATTTGCATCTTTACAACAATCTTTACATTTAAGGTCCAATAATTTCATTATCAGCCGAAAAGCTTCCACTGACGAGGCGTCTCGTCCGTCTCTGTGTTCATCGTCATAGTCACCATCTCAGCTGGAACACCACTGATGAGACTTCCCAACAAGACCTCTGTCTCTGTGTGTTACTCTGAAACAAAATACATCTCGCAGTATCATAACGCTCGGTCACTCCTGACAAAAACTCTAGGAAGCATTAACACGTGTGTGTGTTGACGAACATGTCAACTCGCACGTACAACACATTTATACCCAGAACAAGCATCTGTAGGCCATACAAATGTCTGCTACGTGCAGGAATCGAACCCGCAACACATAGCGCAGCAGTCAATCGCTCAACCACTACGCCAACCGTAAATCACGAAGGTGCAACAAAACTAAAGATGTTTTTCTTTGTACAAAACTTAACTCAATTATTCTCAATTTAAAAAGAATTAATTGAAATCGTCATCCAGTCATGTACCAACGTTCATTAAATTGTTCTCATCTCAAAGCCTTAGGAGTCTATAGCCACGAGTAAACCACTCTAACACCACGGCACTCATTGCCAAACAGCAACCACTGTTGCTCTCTCACAAGTGCACCAACCAGGTCACCACGAATCCGACTTCCGTCAGAGCTAAACACGCACCTCTCTCGGCTACGCCTCTAATAGCTACTGGTATCGTACATCGTGGATCCCAGGGCAACACTCACTACCATCACCACGGATCATAATTTCCGTCAGAGCTAAACTCGCACCGCGCACGGCTACGTCATAGCTTCTGGAACCATCAAACACCGTGGATCACCTTACTACGGCCGATAGAGAAACCTACTCGCGTACTGCCTACATCTTAGGCTTGCTCATCACTACTGTGATCTCTATGTACTTCTTATTACTTCCACTGGTACATAACTTTCTGACATTTTTTTAACCTATCGTTGTACCTACACAATATACACGGCCAATGAAAATCCAACAATAACACTACACTATACACGGCCAATAACACTAATCATTGAGCTCTACATGTGATCTCTGACTACTCTTAGTCCAGTAACCTTAAATAACTGGAGGTTCGAACATTCGTCAAAGAGTTCAGTTTCTTTCAGGAGGAACGTCAGTGTCTATCGTGTAAAAGTTAAATTTATAGGCAACCCTTACGTCATATGTCTGAACTGTCCGTATTTTCTCAAATCATATGTCATCTGACGACATATAAACTGCTAGACCAATATTGATAAAACTTCGCGTCTAAGCATGATTTCATGTCGCAAAAATTGTCAGGTAAATCGTGGAAAAGAATTCCAAAAATAATTCCATTGATCTCAACAGTAGTCATAATTTGTACAGTCGAACCTACAGAAGTCACTCCAATACCAGTCAATGTCACATTTTCATTAAGTCGTTTACCACCAAATTTACAAGAGACAGATTCATAACAAGTGAACATTCTACATCAGAGTCATAATAAAAATCAAATTGCTCACCAAAATGCCGTAAGGATTCAGCAGGCGCGCCAACCAGGCACACAATAACTCGCTTTACAACCGCCGCGCTGCTGCTCGCCTCCTTGGCATCCCTCTTAGGACAGTTGGAAGCGTAGTGTCCTCTTACTCAGGTTACTCTTGCCACTGCCAGAAGCCGTCGATCTTGATTGCGCTTCATGTACCTTCGATTCTCTCTTCAGGCGACATTGCGCTGATCTATATCCTGTTTTCCCACAGTTGAAACATTTGTGTCCAGCGTAGGGCCGATTCGGGTGGTTCCTCTTGGCGTCAGGACCTTCACGTTCATTACCACCAGAGTGGGTGCTCCTTGAGTATCCGGATTGACCACACACATCTGCTGTTGCCAGCCGTGCACGTGGGTCGACATTCCGTTTTCAGGGTCAAAATCCGTATGGCGAACATCCACAATCCCAGGTGTTTTCATTGCTTTCACGATAGCCATCAAGATTTTCTTTTGCTGCTCTAACAGAAAACGCCATTTTTCCGTTACAAAGTCACTTTCAAAAACGTGCACATTGTCTTTGCGCTTTTCTTGGCTGTGATAGAAGCCGTTTCACATGTGGGGCGTTCGAGTTGCATCCCACTTCTGATAACGGAGTCTCGTTATCAGAGGGGTCGTGATATGTCAGGAAAGCAAAGCAAAGTCTTCGGTATCACTTTTGTTTATTTGCTTACACACAATATGGCTCGATCCAAGATCTAGGAACGCGGGAAGTTTAGCTTGGAGTATTGGAGATTGTCTATCCAAACCGCCAGACCGGTTCCAAAAATGCCTTTTTCAGTATCCAAGCTTCTAGCGTGTGCTAGCGCGCCTAGCTCCAGTTCTAGATTAATCCCAAAAACCATAAAAATTGACTGTCAAAGTCCATGGACCTGTCAATGTCAAATATCCGGCTATCTTCCAGCCAGACTCCTCATTCGGTGTCGCCAGTACTCCACGCTAACCATCCCCAAGTTATTTACTTGACGTTCCCAAACTAAGGATTGGAAGATCAGGTTCAGTTTGGAAAAGTATCAGCTAAGGCTGTCGAATTTAATTACATAGTTCCTCCAGTGAGAGATAGATGGCGCTGATTCAAATTGAAATGAGTCGTCGCTGCGACATATAGATAAACAACGTTAAATAAACAATGCAAACCTATTCGAAATAAACATGTTCATTAGACGTTTTATTATTTGTTTTCATATTGGTACGACAGGGGCAATTTAAAGGTAGAACTACATTAGGCACGTACGCCGATCTGGGTGCGTCGGACTCCATACATTATATGAGGCAACTAGGCTTGCAGAGCTACACTATACCCCCCACCCCACGCAATCTGGTTCTATTTTTTTATTATAGATAGGCTCGCATTTGAGCACTATCTCATCTGATGGTAAGCGATGATGTGGCCGACGATGGAGCACGCTTACCTAGAACCCTATTCACTCCTTCATCTTCTTAGCATGTCGATGGCAAAACTAGTCAGATACCTTGCCTGGCCCAATACTCGGCCACGACAATGCCGTCCACTGATGCTGTCATTAGGTCCTCAAGAGAACAACAGGGCACGTGGTGCAGTATGGAAGATGGGACATGGTCTGTGGAGAGACGCCGCACAAACACTGAAGATCGGAGCCGTCCGAGAAACCCCATCTGTGGAGATGGTCTTTACTCCTGACATGTAAAATTCAGACGTGGCCCACGTGTGCATCGGTCTAATGTAGTTTCCACTTAAGTCTTCACAACAAATACTTCTTGATTTCCATTTGACGCCTTGTAAGAGAAAATTGCGGGATGAGGATCATTATGAGGACTATTATAAAACCATCAAGTAGTTGTCAGTTGTCTGCATATAGCATATCAATTAGAAAATTATGTATTCAAACTGTGATGCATTTGCCTATACCTAGCTGTTGTATAGATAGATGAGTTTTATGGCAATCATTATACCGCCGCTCCATTTAATTATTATGTATTATACTTATGGAGCGCAGTGTCATGGGAGTTTGAATTTCCGATCGCGTAAGGAACAATACTGCGCGCCAAACCCAAGATAAAAGATGTTACCCGAAAACCCGCTACTTTAAAGTAGGATTGGGCTGGACATACAGCCGCATGTCAGATGAGCGGTGGGCTAAAAGAGCCACTTTTTGGGTTCCATTAAATGCAGGGCGATATTGTGACTGATCAAGGCGAAGGTGAAGGAATGAATTGACCAACTACCGGAGGGACTGGTCCAATATGTCTGAGGACAAACGTGTGTGGAAAAGGGAGAGCGAGGCCTTCGCCCAACAGTGGAACATATAAATCAGGCTCATCATCAGGCATGTTTACCATGTAATGGGTTTTCCAAAAAAACAAAAATAATACGTGTTTAAAACGTGATCTCCAGAATAATATCGGTAGCGACCCTCAATGAGAAAGATGGGATAATCTTATCTGTTGTAATCTAATATTATCAAATGTGATGTAAACATTTCGACATCTGATCTTAGATATTAAACCAAGGCCATCTTACCCACGTGCCACAGAAATTACCTATAGGTTTGTCTTAAAATTTTGTTCCATGTGTTTTGAAAACGTGAAAATTGTGTTCTCAAAACCTTCAGTATGAAAATTATCATGATTTTTTTTTACTTATTTGGAACCAGCAATTCTCTTTATAAAGATCCATCTGTTTAGATTCTAGTTCTCTACACATGGGGATCATAATATCCATCAACTGGGAAATAGCAAGGAGAGGAAGGGAGGAGGCAACAGGAACGCAGGCACATCAAGTGTAGTAATAGTATATAGTTTTCAGATACCGTTTCAGTTACATCCAGTTAAGTTGGAAGCCGATATGGTTGCAAAGACGATGAGATAATAATTGGCTCGACCAACGGTGGGCCTCCCGGCACGTAATGACTACTCTAAAACCTTTCATTCGCATCGACCGTCTATTCTACGAGCAATGTGCTCTATCCACTGTCACTTAAGGTTGGCGATTCTTCAAGATATATCAGTACAAATATATTTATTCCTAATGCGATCACGCAAGCAAACTTCAAGCTTAGCCATTTCCATTGCCCTTTGGGTTACTTTAAGCCATTTGATACCATATCAGACTAGGGGGTATGCGGAACAGATTTTAAGGTCCAACAATCACATACATACCTCCGTTGAAAAGGGAGGATCCTCATCCGATCATACCCTGGTGGGCTTCTGCCCGATAGATGATTTTGGGCTTTACCTTATATCTCGATTTTCAATTTTCCTCTAATTTTGTTTATTATTGCAATTTTATTTGGCTCTTTAACTGAAATAATTAGCATTAGTCCGTTCGCAAGTGTTATAATAATTATATCTCAGTTATACAGGGAAATTTATAATTGGCCATAATAACAGTGAAGCATATTTTGTAAAATATTATTATGTATCGCTGTTGTTTTCTATATACTACATATAATAAAACAGTAAAATTGTACATTGTTAGCATTAATTGGCGCAAAAACCACTGAACCGATCCTGTTCAAATTTTGCATACATAATCCTTATAAGACCCTTAATGATTTAGGCTATATTTTATCACGCTATTTGCTATGGGGGGTGAGCAATATTGCATTTTGTCAGTTTTGAACGAGTTGCCCCGAGTTCGAATCCCACCTACAATTTATATTTCTGTCAATGTTTTATCTTATTGTTTTTGAAAAAAAAAATACTTTTACCATTTTTTCATAAGAAAATCAACATTTCTATTTGATTTTTCCCAAATATTTTGTAAAAACTAATCAAAACACGTTATAAAATCCAAGCGTCCACGATATTCACATACTACAATGTTACATTAGTCTATTTAGCTGCCAATTTATCTACTGAAATGAAAATCATCACGCTATTATGGACGAAGAGCGGGGCAGTCATTTATGACATTTATATGAGAACGTCTATTTTGCTTAATTTCCATCGAACATTGCAGCGCGATCGATTAATGACTAGACTGGGACTTAACACGGTGGTGGTTCGAATCCCAAGAGGTGTTTTAGAAAAAGCTTTTTTTTATTTTTGTAACATTTTTTTTCACATATTTTTGCATTCTCACAATTTTTTTAACTAAAATATTGCCAAAAGATATTATTATTATTGTTTAACAAAAAAAAACCCATGGAGACAAATTTTACAACTGCGGTGTTGCACCCCGTTTTAAAAATACAAACAATGACATCCTTCTTCTTCTTCCTGCCCTTATCCCATATTACTTGGGGTCGGTGCAACACGTTTTCTTCTTCCATTCTGTCCTGTCGTCCGTCACACTATCATCACACTATCATCTGCCCTTTTCTTTCATATCAATCCTTACACAATCCATCCATCTTTTCTTTGGCCTTCCTCTTCCTCTCCATTCTCAAGAACTCTTTTTTAACGTGCTTTTAATTTCTCCTCTTCACATGACCACACTAAGACAAACAATTTCCTTTCAAAATACAAACATCCATTTTTATTTTTAACTAAAGGCTATTTATATTTTAGGTGATTTCTTCCACTCTAGGAAGGAGCACGAGGGGAAGTCAGACTTTCACTGACCAAAACCCACACCTTTGTATGTTCCTTCTTCGCTTTGCGTTCCAGGACTCCGGGTGGAGGTGATCAGCAGTAACGACCTCTCACGTCCGGTCCTGGTATAGAGAAAGAAGGTATGGAAAGCAGTCATCACTTCCTTCTGCAAATAAAGCGAAGAAGGTAGCAGAAATCGCAAAGATGATGCCCTTGGCATTACGAGTCGCAGGGCGATTCCATGCTACCGTTAGCGCGGAGTTTTGGACGGTGCACTATTGGCATTTCGCTGTTGAATAAAGACTGGTCTTAGTCGACTGACGTTGCGTTATGTGCCACGCGCACCTAAAAGAGATACCATAAGCGAACGGCCCTAACGGGCTTCGATAGCTGGAAAATTGTTCGTATAGGGCATCTAAAGGAACAAAGTGGGTATTTTTTACTGCTCTGCATGCTCTACCCGTAAAAATCGAGAGTTTACAGACTGCGTTTGATCATCAGCATGTGAAGTCGGCTAGGTGAAAATACTCGCAAACAAGAATTCGTTTATTATTCTCACTAAAGAAAAACATTTATTTGGTGTATTAGGGTGTCAGTCAAATACCGCACCAGAAAATTCCTGCCTCAATAAACAGGTCATATAAACACAAAAAAATGATGGTGATCGGTAAACGCCCTATACATATGACATCTGGGAAGTGTCCAAATGGCGATGGGAGGGGCCTAAGGATGTCCTCTGTTTCAGCCACGTTGCTTCACTCTAGAAGGTGACTGCTTTCCATTCCTCCTCCCAGCTCATACCATGATCTGAACTAGGGCAGGAGGATTCTGATTTTGACCTGCAAACAGTAGGTACGGCGGTAATCCGCCCTAGCGGGATAACTTCGATCGTAAGGTCCACCGTGTCTTCCCGCCGAATCTAAAACATCTACCTTCCGAAACACTCATGTTCGGTTAGGACCTGCGTAAAGCGCAAGGTGAGGACGTCATGACTCTGTAGTCTCTCTTTAAAGAGTGAATTTATAATAGTAATAATCGTGGTGTGCCAAAATTAGTCGCCCTAGAATGTAAATTGCAACTAAAAGAACACTGTGGAATTTAGTTGGTAAAAGTCTGATACTCTCTCTCGGTCCACCTAGAGTGGGAGAAGGTATTTGGTGGTTACCCAACAAAATAAGAGGCAAATACTAAAGGCGGTTATCTGCCCTAATTTGGTTTTTTGAAGAACAAATCATTTTAATTTTGATTTTATCGCAATATGAACTAAACTAACGACTTTACCCATAGAGTAGGCAACTATGTATTTAGAATGCGAACTCTGCGGCTCTGTACTTCGTTGATGTTTTTAAGGCAATTGACGTCGTGCGGAAGAAAAACCCGGGTGTTACCATTGGGTGGATCGCCCGGAGGACACGTTAGAGCATAAAGTACTGGTGGGCCACGCTTAGGCGGAGCACCACCGTGTCCTTGTGGGGACGATCGGTGACAGCAACCTCTCGCGCTGGGCACTGGTACAGGCCATGATCCAGAGCGAGGAGTAGTGGCAAGTAGTCCCCTGACGCCCCAGTCGCTGGGATTCCGACCCCAATTTGGGAGCAAACCCAAAAACGCATCACTAGACGAAAACACAATATATGCTTAAGACGACCTCGAACAAACTACGGAAGAAAAAACCTACTATATGAAGGAGCAGAATTATACAACAAATTGCCTAATGACATAAAAGAGATTCAATCCTACACATTATTCAAAAAAACCCTAAAACACCACATCTTAAAGCAGTTCTCGCGTTTTTAATTAAAGTAGCTAGATTATGTACATATATATGTATGTGGTATGTGTATTGTGTGTTTATGTGTATGTATGGGTATAGCGTGTGTACGTATATATATGTATATATGCATATATATGAATGTGTATAAGTATGTATGTGTGCATGTATGTATGTATAATATATGTATAAAAATAATACAGTTAGTACAATTTCCATACATAAAAAAAAAAAATCAACAATCAAATCATTAGTTAAAAAAAAAAAAAAAAATTGTTATTCCACAACATAAAATAAATAAATAGGTATACTTAAGACTAAATTCTTCAATAAATAAATACAACCCATTTGGTTCAAATAATTTGTTAAAAAAAAACTAGTTTAACCACAACATAAAATAAATAAATAGGTATAAATAAATACAACCCATTTGGTTAAATAATACAAGCATAGACAAAAAATCATAAATTATAGGTGAACTGTATTGAAAAACAATATCCACCTAATTGCTATCGACTTGCCTTTAAGAAACGATACGTAATGAGTTCACTAATTTAGCTAGTATGAACTTTTTTTTCTTGTTACCCACACATTGTAAAAGTTTTGTTTACGAAAGTTAGTTTCTTAATCCTTGAGACTGGATTGACACAGGCAAATATCTAACTTACAATAATAATGATGCTAGTTCTTATGTGTTATGACAACCCACGTAATATCATTTTGGTCTCAGTGATTAGAAAACAGACTATTTACAACCTCTAGTTTGTTTAAGTACCTACATTTCTTATGTCAACTTACTTAGCATTTAAGAATAACTTGTATTTCTCATATTAAGTGAATTGTATTCTTTTTGAGAAATAAATGTCTTAAACCGTAATTTAGAGCCACCGTAGGAGTGGCTTGCGAATGGCGAGCAATGGGTAGTTTACCATCTGGCTGTCCGGTAATAATCCAGACGGTCAACCGTGGGTATTGTTCCACGCGTGCTTCAAAGAGATTTTAGCAAACTATAGGTGCTCAGCAGGTTCGAAGTCTCTAGGGCCACGGGCGAGCTTCCGAAAGGAAAACCCGGAACCCTGGAACAAAGGCAAAGAAGTAAAGAGGTAAGGTTTAGTCAGTAAAAGTCTGACTCACCTTCTGAGAAGTCATTCTGATGATTTTCCACCTAAACAAGAAACCTGGGCACGCCGTCATTGCGGCGTTAAGTTTTCTCTTAGAGGAATGATTGGAAAGAGATCCTCATGTTCCGTATGCCGTAGGTCCTCACCAGACACGGTAAGTTCGGGAGGCTCCTGCATCGGATTCAGGGGAAAAGGGCGCCCCAGCCAGACTTGGGCGCACTGTCTGGACCGCCCGGAGGACACGGTGGAGCACACGGTAGAGGTATGGCGGTTGCCTTCTTCTGCGAAGCAGTAATGCTAGCCAAGGAGGCGGCCGACCGCGAGCGCGAAAGGGAACGACCCTCACGCCCCCGCCGCCGTCAGGATCACGAGAACGATTTCCGACCACCGTAGGTGCAAGCTTGCGGACGGCGAACTCTGGGTAGCTTGCCGTCCAGCAGTCCGGTAATAACCCGGACCGAGTCAAGTCGTCAACCGTTCCACGAGCGCCTCAAGGAGATGTCAGCAAACTGTAGGGGCCCGTGGCAGGGCCGAAGCCTTTGGGGACGTGGATCGGTATTCCGAAAAATAAGCTCGGTGTCCCAAAATTGAAGGCAACACAGGAACGGGGGTGGCGTTTAGTCAGTAAAAGTCTGACATGCCCTCCCGCTCCATTTAACAGCAGGAGAAGTCATTCTGATGTTTACCCATCTGAATTATAAAACCTTAACAAGAAACCTATTGGGGCTATGGTTTCGCTTCTGAAAGGGAGACCCTGGAACGTAAGGCAAGGAAGGAATATAGTAGTGAGTCTTAGCCAGTAATAATCTGACACGCACTTCCGCTTCACAGAAGAGCGAAAGTCATTAGATGATTTCCCAACTAAAAAAAGTACTAATTGGAGTTTTAACTTAAACAGTTTTATGTAAAATTAATTAATCAGATGTTTTCGGAAGTATAGGATTAGTTATAAGTAACTTTTGTGCAGTTTTACGAACTTAACGCGGACGAAGTCGCGGGCAACAGCTAGTCCTAAATAAATAAATGAATCGTGGTGAGGACTTTGATTGCGCGTTAGGTATTCGTAGTTCATCTTCGTCGTCATAGATGTCATTGCCAGTCTACATATTTATATCATTGTTGTTATGTTCCAGTGTTTCGTGACGATCGGCGTGTGCCTCAACATGGCTGCGCACGGGCTGGTGATGGGCTTCAACGCCATCCTGCTGCCGCAGCTCCGCAAGCCTGACTCCATCATACCCATCGATGACTCCTCTGGATCATGGATAGGTAAGACACTGTTCATACTTTTACTGTCTACATAGCATCATCATCATCTCAGCCGAAAGACGCCCACTGCTGGACATAGGCCTCCCCCAAGACCTACATATATATACTACCATAGCAGAATCAATTGAACTGAAATAGTATCTGGTACATGGAATGGAAATCTGGATCAAACAATGATCATTCATCAGCAAGGAATTCCGATGGTATCTAAATTTTACCTAAGTATAGCCTCATCATCATCAAAGGCATCTACGGTTGGACATAAGCCTTCCCCAAGTGTCACCACAATGGACGGTCCTGTGCGTTTCGCATCCATCGGATTCCCGCAAACCTTACCAGGTCACCGGTCCACCTTCTCTTTCTGCTAGCCTAGCATAACATAATTTATTTATGTACAACTCTATTTACTGTTGGCAAAATTTTGTTTTAAATAATCTTTGATATGTAGGGTCTTAGGTTAAAATTAAGCGCAATGAATATAATAGGATAGAATACTAACTTATAATTTTATCTCGTTCCAGCGTCTATTATCGGCTTCGCCCTCGTAGCCGGAAACTTCATCGTCCCTCCTGTGATGGCGAACTACGGCAGAAGAACCGCCAACATCATCAGCATCATCCCTCTCATCACCGGCTGGTTCTCCATTATCCTGGCCAAGAGTGTTCCTGTCCTACTAGTCGCTAGGTTCCTTCAAGGACTGTCCATGGGCATGAGTGCTTCTTTAGGCCCTGTTTTGATCGGAGAGTATACTAGCCCCCATAATAGAGGAGCATTCTTGACCATGATCTCCTTGTGTATAGCCACAGGGGTCCTCACAGTTCATACTATGGGATCTTACCTACATTGGCAAACGACTGCCTTGGTATGTGCCTGCATCGCCTTCGTAGATTTAGTCATTATTATCTACTCCCCTGAGTCTCCAAGTTGGCTTGCAGATCAAGGAAGATATGATGATTGTAAGAAAGTCTTCCGCTGGTTGAGAAATGAGAATGAAGAAGAAGAATTGCATAAGATGATTGAAGCCAGCATTATAGTCAGGGAATCTAAAGCTGATGCTAATATTTCTCAAAGTCTTGGCAAGAAAATTAAAAGTAGTGTTGTCTACTTTAATGCTACTATCAAAAAGAAGGAGTTCTACAAACCTATTTTCATTATGATGCATATTTATACTTTGGGACAATGGGCTGGAGCTAACATTCTAGCTGCGTACACACTAGATATTTTCCACCATGTTATCGGTTCAGATTTAAACATAGCTCTCTTAGTCATCACTCTTGATGCCCAAAGAATATTTTCGAATGCCATAGCAGTTCTAGTAATAAAGAAGGTCAATAGAAGGACGATGCTGTTTGCTACTGTCATTATAAACATATTAGCTTTCTTGCTGACAGCAGCGTATACTTACTGCAAGGGCCAGGGCATGCTGCCTGTTTATCTCGACCACCCGGCTGTTGGAGTAGGGTTGGTCCACCTTCACATGTTCACAATAGCAACTGGCACCGTCCCGTTGCCTTTCATTATAGCTGGTGAAGTCTTCCCTCTAGAATACAGAAGTTTAGCTGGAGGAATCAGTGTTCTCTTCCTCTCATCCAACCTTTTCATTACTGTTAAGACAGTGCCTTTCTTCTTTGGTACTCTTGGCATCCATGGAGCTTACTGCATCTATGCGGCTGTGGTCGGCTACTGTTTAGTGATAGCCTATTTCTTCTTGCCTGAAACGAAGGATAGGACTCTTCAGGATATTGAAGATGAGTTCAGAGGTAGACCTTTGTCTCCTGAAGAAGTTAAGTCTACTCAATCATTGACTTCTTGGAAGCTGCATAGCAGAGACCGAAGATGCAGTAGTCCTGTTGTATAAAGAAGTATAAAGTGATAACTTATATGTGATACTTGAACAAAATGTCTTGTATTGTAAATAACAAGAACAGTATTTTTCTAGATTAGAATTTAAGTATACTTTTGATTGTAAAAAGCTGAAAGTGTAAACAAGCAAAGTGTAAAAGTAATGTCTTGTAAATAGCGTTTGGCAAGCTAGTTGTAACTAATTTATTAAAATCTTGATATTATAATTAAGTGAATAACAATAAATATTGTTTGAATAATATTTACAGAGCAGTTTTATTTCAACATCAAGTAAAGAATCATGTATTTGGAATTCACTTATTCGGGTTTTCACAAGGCTCAGTGAAAATCCGAACTAGTAAATTCCAAAATATGACACTACTTAGGTAAGACACAAATTTTTATTTTTAGGTTTTAGTTGTATATCCTAAGCAATACTGGAGTTAATCAAATAATTTAAGTTCTTTGAAATAGAGTACTTTGAAATAGAGTACGTAAATTTTATTTTATGGTTGGTACTGTTTCCGTCTAAATTCCGGTTTGCCCAAATAATGGCCGAAAGTTAACTGATAACCTTGTTACATGCGTTTACTGCTTAGTTTGTTGTAGTCAAATTAAAAGAAAATATTGTTGAAATGAAAAGTTAGACTATACGAGTACCTATCTAAGTTAATAAAATAAATGCATCTAAAGATTCCTACTTTAGTTTCTAAACACTTTATTTATGAAGTAATCGTAAATGACAATGTGTAGGAACTCTTCACAGAAACTTTAAAAAATGCTGATAACTAGTCCAATATGTATTTAATTGCCTAGATTGAGTTAAAAGATGTAGATTGAGATTATTCGTAGATTGAGCCTTATAACTAATCAACAAAACACTGCGCTCTTGATCTGCTCAGAAAAAACGAGCAGGCGTCTGGTGTAAATTCGAAGCCCAATACGAACGCTGCGCCGTGTCCCGCAACAGACTGTACCCGCCAAATACTTACAATGCATTCATGTGATGCGGGACTTGATTCGACAATTTGACAGCGTTGCGTGTCATGTTGGGTTCCCTAGTGTATCTAAGGTTTATTTAGTATCCTTTTTTTGGTAAAACTATTGTAAGTTACTATGACTACTTTAACGCGGCAATCATTTGCCTCTTTGAGGAGTCGTTAGAAAAGCATCACGCCATCCTAAATTTCATACCAATCCTCCTCCTCTTTCATCCGATCCTCAACCGTCTATCCCCAATACGATCCTCAATTTCATTCTTCACTAGGTGGCAGGAGGAACTGGCCTTACAAGGCCAGTTCGAGAGGTTCCTCCTGCCACCTCATCCTCCGGCTGGTCTTGTGAATGGTGACACGCAGACCTATCTTCCGCCCGAATCCGATGCAGTAACCTCCTAAACTTACCATGTCCGGTGACGGACGACCTGTATTATGCGCAAGGTGAGGACGCCCTGATGCCCCTCCAGCCACTCAAAGAGAGGCCTTACTAGCATGATTATGGCGTACCCAATCAAGATTGTTTGGAATCAAAAGAAAGGTATTAAAAATTAAAGCACAGCAGAACATACCGGACGTACCTCACAGTTGTAACTGCATCTCAGATACGAGTATTCTTACATTACGATCAGGAAGTTATGCAAGAATTATCGAATCATACGAACAACAATAAGTTTATTTAAATGAAATATCTTCGAGTATAGTAATGTACAACATTCCTGCAACTTGTGATGTAAGAAGGCGGATGTAATTAAAATAAAACCAAGTTTATAGCTTCAATTTATAAGGCGATGCGTTCCCTTGACTTACAGTTGTAGCGTCTCACTGTAGTTGCAAGTATCAAGTAAGTTAAAGTGTAGTACTCTGTTTTATAAGCAAGTATTTTCCTCCTGCTTCAATTTGTGTTCCTTCTTAATTTGGTAAGATAGGTTTAACTGTCCCACGTGATATTCCCCCGAGAAAAAAAGAGAGAAAACCAACCAATCGGAGTGAACCGCCTGTTCTTATATGTGTTTTTGACTAAAGTCGTGATAAACCAGAATAAACTGTGTGTTGCCAGCACCAGGGGGGTCACGATTTCTTTGTAGCATCTCCAGCGTCATAGTCGATGTTTGACGTCATATTATTATGATAATTAATTTTGCGGCTTATTAACAAGAGCACTCTAATCGACATGTTTATAATAATTCTAGTTTCAGCTAGACATCTTTAGTGTATTAATTCCACGTTTTCACAATATCATCACACTACTACAACTGCAACATTCATCACTACTGCTGTTTCATTCTACTTCACCACTGTTTACCATTAGGTGGGATCGCAGTTAAGCACTGGTTTATATCAATTTAAAAAAATCGTTGATGATGAATCGCACTAGTTTACTAAGAGCCTATTCACTCTAGTCTTAAAGACATCTAAATTATTACCAAACGGGAAGACCGCTTCAGGAAGATTATTTCAGTCCTTCGACGGTCGACGACGATCGGTATAAACGACGAGGTAGAACGCTTAAACATCCGAAACCTGAACATCATAAATAAAATTTTGGTTAGCAGGGAGGTCACAACCCTCAGCGTTGAGAATTACGAGACACAAGAAGGGAGGATAACGCTTAATCTGGACTCTAGAGCCTTACCTTTACATTCTACTTTCTGCCGACCATCAACCATGTTTAAACTTTACTTTTCTCCAACAGCTTTTTCCACCACTCCACAATGAACCAAGTCAGCCGCAACGTCTCCAGGGTCCTTACGTTGGCGGTGCTGATGATGTGCTGGTTCAGCGCCATGGCCTTCCGGAACAGTTCTCGGATCCCCAGCAGGCGACCCAGAATCAATTACCCCGACTTTGACTAATTTAGCCGAATGGCTTGAACGATTAAAATTATTTTGCACTTGATTTGTTTTGAGAAGTTTTCTTTGACCTGATCACAACTTATATTTATCCCTTTTGACCTACCTTTGAGGAACTAAACATAAATGCAAAAGCTTGCTCGTAAACTCTTGGTTGGTTAGTTGGATATTGTAGCGAAATCTATGTCGCCACATAGGAACTCCATCAATCAAAATTTTCCGTCGTGGTGTCAGAGTTCTCAACGCGATTAGAACATATACAACTGTTCAAAATCAAATATCAGACATTAGGTATCCAGACTTGACACCATCCCCGTCTGTTCAAAAGATCCTCCCTTTTCAACGGAGGTAACGAAAAAGCCTTTACCTCAGGAACAAACCAGGACAGTTAAAGTTTCTCTGCATATATAAATCAAACACAAACTCTGCATTAAACATTCATTATTTAAAACAATACCTATTTACAAAATAATACTTATCATTATCACTGTTTAGTATCTCTTACCGTTTGTAATACTAATGCCATAAACCTATATAATACTGCTGCATCTTCGTTCTGACATCCTCCTCTTATACGCCACAATAGGATCCGCCTGCAAAGACTTCCTGACTTCAATCTCCTCAGGAGCCAACGGTCTTCCTCTGAACTCATCTTCAATCTGCTGCAAGGTCCTATCCTTAGTTTCTGGCAGTAAGAACCAGATGACAATCATACAGTAAGTGATGATACTTCCATACACCATGTACGTACCATGCATGCCAACACTATCAACTAGTCCTGTAAAAGTCTTGAGGACTATGAAGAAAGTGGCTGAGAAAGAGGCCAGACTGATCGTTCCTCCAATACTGCGGTACTCCAAAGGAAAGACCTCCCCTCCTATAACATTTGGCAAGGGTAACATGCCTGTAGCTACAGCAAAGAACTTCAGGTTGATCAGTAAAATTGGGATCCATAAAGCATCGTATGGTAAGGTCCCTTGTTGCTTGAAGTACACATAAGCAGCTAAAGCAAACTGGATAACTATTGAGAGTCCTCCAGTAGCGAACATCATGGTCCTCCTCTTAAATTTGTTAACGGCAAAGACTGCCAGCGCGTTTGAAATGAACCTCTGAGCGCCCAAGAAGATCATCCAGAAATGAGCATTCACTTGCGGTCCCATCACGACTCCTATGATCAAAGTAGAGTAAGCAGACATGGTGGTGCCACCAGCAAAGTTGACTAAAACATGAGCGTGCATCATCAGGATTATAGGCTTGTAAAACTCTTTCTTCTTGATCGTCCACACCATGTTTTGTAACCGGTAAATGCCGCGTCTTTTGCCAAAACTCTCCGAAATCATTGCCTTCTCAAAGAGCAGTCTAGATTCTATCATTTCTTCTAGCTCATCTTCTTCATCATATCCTCTTAACCACCTAAATACTCTTCGGCAGTCTTCGTGTCTTCCCTTGGTGACAAGCCAACTCGGTGATTCTGGAGAGTATATGGTCATGATGAGGCTGATGAAAGGGAAGAAAGCGCAGACCAGTGCTGTCTGCTGCCAACTCAAGAGGGAACCAATGAGGTGTACGAAGAATATGCCAAACGATTGTGACAGGGAGACGGTGGTGAGGAAAGCTCCTCGGTTCTTTGGACTGGCGTATTCTCCGATGAGAACGGATCGTAGCGGTGATAGCATGCCGATTGATAGGCCCTGGAGTATGCGACCAGCGAAGAGGATCTGTAACCAAAACATTTTGGTGTAAGATATTGTAGTTATTATGTTCTATTATGAAATTCCGAAGCATACCTAATTACAGGCAGTACAGGTTTGCAATGGAATTTAAGCTTTCTCTTTTAAAAAATCTGCATCCAAATAAATTCATCGTCTATTATTTTGCCGCCTACACATTATAATTAAGTATTACGAAAGACAGCGATTACGTGTTAGTAACCACAAATTAGGCACTTCAATTGTTTTAGGTTTAATCTATTTCATGAATAATTACAGGCTGTGGTCTGTTCTTAATCGCGGTACAATAAACGTCAATTTATAAATACTAAAGCGACCTTAACGCCACATAGAAACAAAAATTCTAAATCTTGCAACGCGATATTAAAGGTTTCCGCGCGAGAACATACACAACAGTTCGAAATCAAATCTGGCTTGTCGCTACTATTATCTGTGTGAGAACAATGTAAGATAGAATAAAAAGAGTTCACTTTTTTTAGGTGAAAATCATCTAATCATCTTCTCTTCCTTGTTTGCCTTCGTTCCAGGGTCCCGAGGTTTTCTTTTGTTCAACCCAGAGCCACAGAATGCTTCAACCCTGCTGGGCCTCTACAGTTTGCTGACATCTCTGTGAGGCGCGCGTGGAACAATACACACCATCGACGACTTGGACTTGGTCCCCACTATTACCAGACGTCCTGATGGCGAACTACCCATTGCAAGCCCACGCGTGGACACACAGGAGTGGACTTCCAGAGGCTTCCGCCCTGCCAGGGCCCCTACGAGCGCCTTCACATTGGGCCGTTTGGCGTTAAGATACACACCTCAAAGTTAGTAGCCATGGTGATGACGAACCAGCCGACGAGGTTGGGCACGGTGGCTGCGAAGTGCGCCATCCTCCTGCCGTACCGCTCCATGATGGGCGGAGAGATGAAGCTGCCCACCAGCTGTGTGATGCCCAGGATTGATGCTGTGGGAAGAAGAACGAGTTTTAACAGTAGAAATAATGATCATAATTAAGTAGTTTTAGTTATTGCATAGTATGCTACGCTCCATAGCACGCTGGAAACCTTGAGTATGGGAAAAAGAACAAGATATTTTTAATTTGCTATTAAATTGAAAAAATGATATTTTTAAAAAGCGTTTTCTTTTGTGAACCTAGACGGTATTATGTGCCGTTTGAGATGTTATAGCAATTAAGGCCTATCTGCTGCCAGCAGTTTCGTTCGCATGATAGTAGAACATTATCACAAGAACCCAGAACGTGATCTACCATGTTACTAGATTTGATTAACGACGCCTTTAAAAATATTGTGGCATTAATTCACAGCAACGCTGCTTGGTGGCAGGAAAACGAAGTTTCTTTAAACTCATTGGTATCGACACCGAATCGCTAATCTGTCGGTTTACTCTCGTCGTTGTCGGTTTACATCTCGGGGAGTGTGTATTGGAACTGGCAATTAAATTCCGTCACGTCCGTTCCATCATCAGATCACTAGACGTACCTACGTCGGGGTTGCAGACATTCCATCAATACGTACAAAGCGTTTTGGGAACATATATTATTTATTGTGCGTACAGCTAAAGAGGAGTGGAATTCCCTCTTGGAGCCTGTGTTTTGATAGCACTAACTTAGAGGTTTCTTAGTCAAAAGTGAATAGGTTATTTCTAGGCAAGCGCGCTCCATCGTTAATCATACATCGCTTACTTCAGTAAGATAATGTTAAACTTAAGCCTAAATGTAGATTTCTTGGCACAGACTTTAGACTACCATTTCATCCCCTTAGGGAGTGAACTTTGAGGAATTCTCTCTAAGTGCTCGCCCACGTCATAAAATGAAACATGGCCCCGTAGTTTCGGCTGTGTTAAAGACAATCTTGTATTTTTTTATTATTGATAGGCTATTTTACTTGATGGTAAGCGATGACGTGGGTATTTAAAATACTGACTAAATAAAATACTGACCAATCCATGATGCAGCCACTGCGTCCAGTTTAAACTCGGAGTCGACAAGATGGAGCTGCGGCAGCAAGATGGCGGGGTAGCCGATGACGGAGCCGTGTCCGATGATGTTGCTGCCCACTGATGCTGTCACGAAGCACTGAGAAAAAATGATTAAAAATCAGATATCATCATTTTAGCCGAAAGACCAGTCCACTGCTGGACATAGGCCTCCTTTAGTGTCGCCACAATGACCAGTCCTGTGCGTCTCGCATCTATAAAATTCTCGCGACCCTCACCAGATCATCAGTCCACCTTGTTCCCACAAGCTGAACTGATGACCTGGTGACTAACGCTGGACGTCTTTCAGTATACGGTCACCAACCTATAGAACCTTTATTTATTTTTTTATAGAGCCCACTATCTATTATTTAGATTTTTGTGTTTCAGCCCCATCAACCATCATTCTGTTCTGCGAGCAATGTGTATGTGCATATTCGTATAAATAACTTAAAAAATATTTCGAAAGATATAAATAATAAATGTTTAATAAATTGGACATATTTCATAAATCAAATATACCAATGTCAATACATAAGCAATTAAAGTATATCAAAACAAATTCATTAAGGATTACAATAAAAAATTTAAAACGGAATAGACATAAACTCAAAATAAGATATTTTGAAGTCATAAATAATTAATGAATTGACTGATAATTACTATTATCAGTGAATGAATTAACGTTTGAATCCCCAACCGGTCCTATGAGACCGCGCTGTTATTGTTTTACTCACAGGTTTTACTATAGTGTCTCGTTTCGCGGGTATCTGAGTAACTACATAAAGACATTGTCTACATGTAGATGTACGTAGTTTGTAGAGGGGTTTAACAAACTTTTACCCTATACAATATACTCGTACATAGCATCTGAAATACTGGGTTCGTTCACCTATGACGAACTTAAGGCCCTAGCGCCCAAACAGTGCCAAATAAACTGTGACATTTGGAAACCTTCTCCTCCGTAACAGCTTGGTCAATAAACTTGAAAAAAATATAAATGTTTGTTATAAACTCATATAATATACAAAATTTGCAACATAATTGATTTTTTCGTTTGAATAATACTTTTGCCAAAAAAAAAATAACGTCATGATAGATATCATGACGTTATTTTTTTTTTCACTTGTTTTCCCTACTCCTTTGAAACAGCTTTGTACTTTTGGTATAGCATAGGATAGTATCAGCTGTATAATGTTCCCACCGCTGGGACTCAGGCCTCCTCTCTAGGAATGGCCAGTAATCCACCATTCGGGCCCAGAGTGGGTTAACAACTTTTGAAATATGTTTACACAAACAAAATACTGGTTAAGACTTCTTCAGATGGTACATAGCATATTTAAATCGGCGTTGAAAGGCCTCCCACAAGGTGGACCGACGACCTGGCGAGGGTCGCGGGAATCCGATGGATGTGAGACGCACAGGACCGGTCGCTGTGGCGACGCTTGGAGGAGGCCTATGTCCAGCACAGGATGTCTTTCGGGATGAGATGATGATGATGATGATATTTAAATCCATCAATATTTCGCATTGAAAATGCATAAAAGTCAGTGGGCTCTACTGCATGCCGCCTAGGCAGTAGTATGATATATTTCCATATAACCCCGGCCAGATGTTTAAGTTACTATACGCCTTAAATAGAGTTATACTTAATCAAAAATACTTACTTGTTTCAAAAATGGTGAAAACCGGCTTTTCTTTTTCGAGGACATCACTGATAATAATTATATTTCTCTACACTTTTAACTACATTTAATTATTTATTTTAATGTTTATCAATTTATTTTCATCAAAAATTCTTTTAAGTCACATGTATTGAATACAGTACATAACTTCGGAATAAAAACACATTTTTTTTATTTGAAAACAATAAAATATAGATAAGCTAATGTAGCTAACCTTAAAGTCATAAATTAATGTTAAAACTCAAGAGATATATAATTGCTTATCAATAATTGTATGATTTTACGATGAAAACTTATCATTAGGAAATTCACAAACGCAAAGTACGAATTTGATCATTTTTTTTGTGTACTGTCAGTAGGTACTGCAATATTTCGTGAAGAATCACGATGTATTGTAGGCAAAGGTCTCATTATAAGGGAGACTTTTGCCCAACTGTGGGACTATATCCGTTGAAAAAACTGTTTATAAAAATATTGATCCTAGTTTTACATTAAATACTGGCCCTAAGGGCCTAGAAAATTGCCCTAAGAGAATATACGCCCGGAATAAAAAGTATCCTATGCTATTCCGGGACTTGGTCTATCCATTTCATCCAAATACCTTCAGCAAGTTTAGCGTGAAAGAGTAACAAACATACACACACACTCTCAAAGTTAAGCCTCTACATTTCAACAATAATTAGTGTGATTTTTAATGCCTTCTAATTATGAGCAAACTCAGCTAGGTATGCATAGTAAGTACTTATTTTTTTAGTTTCCATTCATTTCTCTTATTATTATGTTGTAATATTTTATCTTCTTATAGTTTTTAAAATGAAAATATGATTACATTTCAGCAAATTACTCATGAAAAACTTGCCTTAAAATTAAGATATTATCAATATTGTTGAAGTGACTACAGTTTATAATTATTATTTATGGCATATATAATTTATCTAAGTAATTCATATAAAACTCAGTCTCGTGTCCGCTAAAGACATTATTATCAGTCATTCTTGCTATCAGGGTATTTTTTATTGAGTATTTAAAAGGGTGAGGCCTCCAGATCTTATGATAGCCATTTAGCTACCTAGGCTTTCTTTTTCTTCAAGTGGGGAATCAGAATGACTTCTCCTGCTCTTGGGCGGAGCGGGCCGAGCAGACTCTTACTGACTAAACCCCACCCCGTTCCTTCGTTGCCTTCGACCTGGGGGACACGGGCCCCATAGGTTTCGGCCCTGCCGGGCCCCTACAGATTGCTGACTAGCTACCTAGGCTGATATTTTAATGTTAGCAGAGAGAGTGTCATCCTAAACTTCGACAGTTAATTATTTCGACACAGTCTGAATTTCGAAAAGCACTACTTCGACAACTCACAGCTCAGTCAGAACATTTATTCGACAAGCATTAGTCCGACAGAACATACTTCGACGACACACAACTTCGAAACCCACTACTTCGACAGATCCCTTATTCGACATGCATCATCACTTGTTCGACGGATCTCTATTTCGACGGAACATACGTACGACAAAATACTATCGTCAGATAATAATTAAAAAAAAATCAAAAAGTTTATTGCAGAAAAAAAAACAAAAATAATATAAATTCAGACTATGTGGAAATAATTAACTGTCGAAGTTCAAGATGACACTCTAGCAGAAAACGTGGGCCTGGGCACCTTGGTAGATATATATCTATCTGCCCACGAAAAATCGGCAGGAAAAGTAAGAGAATAAGACATAGCCTAGTGACCTATTCTCAGATCTTCCATATACATAAACTACTGATTGTTGAGTATAAATTGGTTAGCGATTAGAGATAAATAAATCTGACACTAATGCGCAAATACTTAAGCCTAGGCATTTATTATCTTCGATCCCCACAGTACAGACTGTACAGTATCAATACTATGTATTAACGATAAAACAATAGAAAAATCGCACATTTTAAGTTGTCAGCTATACTATTTTTTGAGGTGAGAATTCTTCAAATAACTTCTCTCTCGTAAGAGAATGAGGACTATTAATAAGAGTGTTAATTCAGAAATTGGGGATATTATACCAAACAAATTCCTCTGGAGCCGGGAAAACCAGGGACCCTGGAACGAAGGCAAATAAAGAACGGATTGGGTTTTAGTCAGTAAAAGTCTGTCAAGCCCTCCCGCTATGCTCAGAGAGTAAGAGATCATATCGATGATATTCCACGTAAAAAAAATTGTTAAGCCTATTTATTATCTCCGATTCTCGCAGTACAGTCATCAATACTAATAACGATAAAAGGATAGAAAAATCACAGTTTAAGTAGTTAGCTGTAGGTACTTTTTTTATAAGAGTGAATTAATTAAATAACTTTTCTCTCGTGAGTAGTCCCAAGCCAGCCCCAAGGCTATTGTAGGGGCCCGGTAGGGCCGAAGCCTCTGGGGAACACTGAAATTCCAAAAGGTAAGTCCATGTCCCTCAGATCGAAGGCAACGAAGGAACGGGGTGGGGTTTAGTCAGTAAGAGTCTGATACGCACTCCCGCTCTGCCCAAGAGCGGGAGAAGTCATTCTAATGATTCCCATTCCAAAGAAAAAGCCCCAAGACTATTAATAAATTGTTTGTTAATTCAAATCAAACAAATTACTTTCAACACTATTTAAGTATAGCAACTTATAATAGCAAAACGAATATCTTTAAACTTTATAAATTTTCACTCTTTAAAACTGTTTTACTTGCTAGCTCCTAATATCTTTAACACTATATTTTTTCACTTTTCCCACAAATCACTGTTACACCTTCTAGTTAAAGTCACAAACTCACGCTCTCTCACAACTTAGTGCAGTTCTACGCGTCTCCAGGCGATGAGTCGTGACTGGCTCATTACGGTATTATGTTTAAAAAGTAAATAAGTTATTAGTGGCTAAACTTAACCTTCGGTCTACACTTGTGTCCATAAGAGTCAGGTGGGGAATCACGTGAGGTGAACTGATGAATTAGCATTAGCGGCCTTGTAATGTTCCCACTGCTGGGACTCGGGCCTCCTCTCTAGGAGAGGGAATGGGCCATAATCCACCGGTGCGAATTGGTAGATGTCACATGTCTTCGAGTTTTTGGTTCTAGGATATGTCGGTTCCACAGAACATATCAACTGTTCTGTGGTCGGTTCCCTCACGATGTTTTCCTTCACCGTTTTGAGAGCAGTGGTGATTGATTTTGAAATAAATTAAACAAAGTAGATAATGCGCCAGGCTGGGTTTGAACTCGCGACCTACAACTTATAAGTCGGGGCAGTTACCACTCGGCCACCACTGCTCACTGATGAATTGTGTGATTGATTTTATATGAACCCTTCGATTGGCGGGATCATCATCATCATCATTTCAGCCGAAAGACGTCCACCATAGGACATAGGCCTTTCCCAAGTATCGCTACAACAACTGGTTCTGTGCGTCTCGCTTCCATTGGATACCCGCGACCCTCTCCAAGGACAAGGCTCATCGGTCCACTTTGTGAGAAGCCTTCTAATGCTGCCTGTTCCGGTACGCGGTCGCCATAATATAACTTTTCAGCACCATCGACTATCTGTTCATTCCTGCCAACTGCCACTAAGTTTGGCGCTCCTTCGGGCTATAGTATCGATAGGCTTGGTTTTCCTTCGGATACCTTTTTTTTTTGGATCCGATCACTCAAAGAAACTCTGAGCATAGCCCTCTTCATTGCCCTTTGGGTGGTTTCTAGTGTACGGGAGCATTATTAAAGTCAGTCAAGGATATTATATCAAATTTGCTAATTAAAATCGGACGTTCACACTCCGCTGCGTGTATGTTCGTGTAGCGCTACACTATAGTTTTTTTATTTTATTTTACATAGGCTCGCGTTTGACCACTATCTCACCTGATGGTAAGCGATGATGTGGCCGACGATGAAGCACGCTTGTCTAGAAGTAAAAGATAGTCATGAACAATCAGAATTATGAGGATTTCATGGAAAAAATTGACTTAGTTTAGTAAAGTGAAATGTCCGATATGCTTGCTATCTAGCAAGAATATGGCCACTTGGTCATGCTTAGACTGGTTGCTTTCACCTTAAGTTCGAAAAGTCTGACACTCTCTTTAAATCCACATAGAGCGGGAGAAGTTATTTGAGGGTATCATTTAAGCTGTCGCCAATTTAATTCGTTTTGTGTTTCCTAAATAACAGCTTTACTGGCTTTGCTGCCTTTATAGCAGATTTACTGGCTTCTGCCTATCTGTAACGACTGCCAAAGATCTACAAATGACAGCCGGGGCCCACGGCTTAAAGTACTTTCCGGGGCACGGAGGAAACTCGTTATGTTAAGATGGTCACCCATCCACAGACCAACCTTGGCAAGCGCTGCTTAACCTTGAAGATCGACCTGTGCGGCTGTTATACTCTAGCCACGAGCTCCTCGACAGATTAAAAAGATGTAACCTTTTTATTTACTGAAATGTATGACCGCTTTTATTTAATAATATAAGTAATTTAAATTCTCTCAAAAAAGGTACATTTGTTGTCATAACAGCTGAGGCCAGTAGAGGTCGTTGAGGTGATGATATCTAAATTAACGGGACAGTAACAAACAGCTCTGCTGTAGCAATGTGAGAATCAGGCTTTTCCAGCGCTAAGTATGTACAAATGGACATCGCAAAGTCATATATGAATGAATGTTTGCTATTGCATATCTTATAGGCTTCGTAATTCTTGTAAATATAGCTTTTATACCTAAAATATAAACTAGGGTTTGATTGCGATCCATGTTTGCCATCCCACCTGATGATAAACAGTGATGCAATCATTGACGGTGAGGTGTACTAGTTTATTAAGAACCTATTTCACTCTAGCCTTGAGGTCACCTTAATTTATAATCGGATGGGAAGACTGCAGCAGGCAAAAAGAGATAAAGGGCCGCCGCTATTGACCTGGTAGTCAAATATAGAGATGGACCTCAAAAAAACCCAGTTGCCAGAACTGACAACCCAAGATAAGAGTTATTTGGCACAAAAAAGTGGAGAGATCCGACCCCAAATAATAGAACCAAAGAAGGAAGAAGAAGATTGGCTTGTCGTATAAATAAACTAGAGCTAATTTTGAATATCAGGCTTTTTTCAGGAGGAAAATCATCATAATGATTTTTCTCGCTTAGAGCGGAACAGGAGGGCGTATTAGACTTTCACTGACTAAAACTCACTCCTGTTTGTTTTCTTTTCCTTCGTTTTAGTACCCCGGGTTCTCTTTCACACAACCCTTGGCCGCAGTAGGCTTCGACCCTGCTAGGCCCCTACCCCTCTTTATAATAATAATATAATAATAATATATCCTTTATTATCAGGCATCTAAGGCCCATAGAAAAATTACACAAATAAATCTTACAACGATAACAATAAACTAATACATAATAAACTTAAGACAAATTAAAACAACTATTGCACACGAAGTGACGGCGTCGTGTTACGCTGTGACGTCGGTATCGTTCCACGAAATCGTTGAAACAAAACATCCTTCGGCCAAAACTCTCCTTTGAGGAAGGTCTCCAAAAGGTGGGTCGGCACCCGCACCACAAACGACTTAAAATTAGTGCTATGGCGCGACTCCAACTGCACCACTCTCAAAGTCCAGTTCGTCTTCGCTCGTACATATTCCACGATCTCCTCAACCTTCGTGGAATGATGTAGTCTCGACACATACAGCAGCGTCGTGGGTATTGCTGGACGCAGTAGCATGTTGGGTCCTGCCAGCGCGGTACCACACTGGTTCTGACAAGCTCTGCTTACCCCCATTCCTTTTACCTGCTTGCTGCGTTGTTTGCGACACAGCAGGTTTGTTTGCGGCTACAATAGCGGAGTAGGCACGTTTAGGGGTCGACGTACCTGCACGCGTCACCACTTCGACCGGTAACGAAACAGCGACGGCAGCGGCGGGGCAAGATGCACCGCAACCATTTTCAGCAGCGGGTGACGCATTGCAACTCGCCGGCTCAAAACTGCCGATGGATGCATTTTGCTCTCCGCGACGAATATTCACACTGGTGGTGCTAGGCGCCCTACTTTCCGAGACAGCGTTGCGCAACAACTCTACTTCGGCACGTAGCGAACCTATGGTGGTATTCGACACCTCCAGCTTGGATTGAACCTCGACCAGGCTTGTCTTCAGTGATGTTATGTCCTTCAGCAACCTGGTGACGTCGACGTGGTCAAACGTGACAGGAGGCAGCTTATGCAGGTCCTTCGCCACGAAAGCAGGCACGTCGTCCGGATCGGTGCTCTTCATCATTGTGATGATGTCCTGCACACTTCTCTGGCCACCATCCCTCCGTCGGGACTGCATCTGGTCAACCTTGCCCAGCGCTTGGAATAGCAGCAGCTTGGCACTGCTTATCTCATCCTCGTTGAAACTGGACTTGCAGATCTGCAGGATGCTGACCTCGTCCATGTAGTCAATGGCATGTTTTATGAATGCCAACACCTCGTTGGCTATGAGTGGTTGACTCATAGCGACGAAAAACTGGCAACGGCTACTGCCGCGCAACACGCGAATATTAAATTCGTATCGAGCAGCACAAATACGTCCGTACTTGACCGCGCATTGCACTGCAAGCGCGTTCTTTGAGGCACGCGTGGTCGGTAACCGGACGAACGGACGATGAGCTACCCAATTGCTCGCCGTTCGCAATACTACGCCTACGGTTCAATTTCAGGGCTAAGTCGCCCTTCAAAATACACTGAAATTGGTTCAAGACCATGTCCCACTTAGTAATATGTATGTGTAATACAATACTTTAATAGCGCTGAGTGGTCTAGTCAGAACACACATGGTGAACTGGAATGAGGTCAGTCTCTGTGTTATGAAACGTGAGATGATTGGAAATACAGTGTATGAGTGTAGGCATGGTTTCTTGAGCACATCAGGTCTTTTTGCGTCGTAGTATTTTTGCTAAGCAGTGAGGAGCTCGTGGCTAGATAATAACAGCCGCACAGGTTGATCTTCAAGGTTAAGCAACGCTTGCCAAAGTTGGTCTGTGGATGGGTGACCATCTTAACATACCGAGTTTCCTTCGTGCCTCGGAAAGCACGTTAACCCGTAGGTCCCGGCTGTCATTTGTAGATCTTTGGCAGTCGTTACGGATAGTCAGAAGCCAGTAAATCTGAGGAGGAATCAGTCTTGCCATGAAGTACCGTGTTACCCCAGTTAATGGGTTGTGGAGGTCTGGTAGGCAGCCGCTCCTCGTAAAATACTGGTATTCAGCTAAATCCGGCTTGACTGGAAGCCGACCCCAATATAGTTGGGAAAAGGCTAGGCAGATCAGTATTTTTGCTAAGCAACGGGTTTTGTGTTTCGCGGAGTTGTTTGTAGAACTACTGGCCACAGCCAAAAAAAGGAACACATGTGGATTTTAGTCAGGTAAAGTCTTACACGCTCTCATGCGCTCCACCCAGAGCAGGAGACATAATTTTCTGTTTTTTGGCCCATGCCGAAAACCAGCGCAGTCCGCAGTGGTCTCGGCAAATTACTCGTATGTATGGGGCTTGTGTTGATCGGTCGGCGTTTTTGCGCTGATGAGACTAATATTTTCTTAAGTTAAATAATAAAATAACTGTCAGCTAGTCTTAAGATTGTCATTTTGCGTCTTACATTGTTTTTTTTTCTTTCTATATCCGACCAGAAAAATAAACCTTCATTCTATGACTAAACTTTCGAGCTACTTTAAGGAAAAAAAATGGTTTCACTAAATTAATTTAAATATTTAAACGGTGAACAGTTAACATGTGACATATTACCACGTCAGACACTAATACCATGTCTCTTTTCCACGAAAAATTCCTTATCTCCTTATTATTTTTGACGGCTGGAATTCCCCAAAGGAATCATGTCATTGAATAGTAATATAATAGTTACAACAGGAAAAACAATTCACATTTTACACAGAATAACATGCATATATCTCAAGGAATCATTTGTAAACCTGAGAAACAGAAATATTTTTAAAAACTAATTTGTGCACGACAGGAAACACATTTACATTTTACTTAAACTTTAATTTCGGAAATCCGTTTTAAATAATTAAGAAACAAATGCAGATATATGAGTTTTTTTATGACATAATTTCCGTAGTTTATTTTATGTGGTTTTATTTAATTCTTCATGCACAAAGTACATAGGCGGACTTAATGCCTCAGGCATTGTCTACCAGTCAACCTAAGGAGGAGAGGAGATAATATAGTAGGATAGTGATAATATGGTATGGTATGGTAGGATATTCTAGGGTTATAAATTGGTTGTAAGTTTAAAGAGAGGTTATCTTTTAGGTAGTCAGTGATAGTGGGACTGCTGACAGAATAGAATGCAAGAAAAAACTTAACAAGGGCAGAAAGATGATAATGAGGATAAATAGCTACCTTTGGTGGGACAACTGGAGACATATACCTTGGCTAATTTAGATACGTTTAATTCGGACGATAAGACTTTATAGTTAGGGTTCCACATCTACGACATATTATTATAGTCCAGAAGACTTCTTACAAGGGTGAACAGTAGTTTAAGTGTCCCTTAGCATGGACTTAAAGTCTTAGAAATTACAGTTCAGAAATCTACCTGTTGAATGGAAGCGAGTCGAGGAATGTGGAAGCCAACTCATGGACTCATCAGGCTTCACCGCTTTTGACCACGTTAAAGGTACAATCTTACGCCTTTATAATCTTTGTGTAAAGAATCACACATTATTTAAATTAATGCAGCATTATTAATATTTATACTATACGAAACTTAGGCCTAATTAATAAAAATAGTAAATAATTATGCGAATAGCGATACCAATAAGTTCTAACATGAGATCGCAGCGAAAGTCGATGCGATTGCGCAAGAGTTGCGATTAGAGGGAGAGAACTAGTGACTGTGTGATACTTACAGAGTTGCTTTTTTTAAATTCGGTATTGACATCTATGGCGACATATTATAAATTGAACTTCTATTGATCGTGCAATTAGAGTTCTCCAGACAATTTGAACATATACAACTGTCCTAAATCATCTCTCGGACAGTTACCCAGATCAGGTAAACACCTGTCTGGTCGGAATATCCTCCCTTTTCAATCACCTTGTTCCAAATTCCTGTAAAATATAAAATATCATAAAGTTATTTTGATCGATAGGTAAATTAGGTAATAAATCATTCGACTCTAATATTCTTTATATTTTTCTTATGTATCACAATTATATAATATGTACCTATTTTAGTTTAAATATTCAAAAGGTAACAAATAACTACAAGAAATAACCTTAACAGAATTACTAACAATTGTATATTTTTTTCTCTAACACGACTTTTACGATTTTTTTTATTTTTTTTAAGGTACTTATAATTAATTAAAGAGTAAGAAACCTTATTATTCAAAGGTAAATGCGTCAAAAAATTATATGGTTATAGTAAGGTAAATAAGTTATACTTACTTAGAAATAAGACACGTGTGAATTTATAATGAACATTTTTTTTTCTGGTTGGTACCTACATAAATGATGACATACTATTGTATTCCGTAACATTTTCTTTTTCTTAGCAGTTTTATATAATTCTACGTTAAGAGGCCTGCGGAGACCGCGCGCTATCTCGAGTTGAGACGAAATAAAATACGTTTTTGAGGTTGATGGAAGCAATCTAGATTGTATAAACAATTCTTGGACACACCGACTGGAGTAAAGTCATCATCCGCACACTGACAGTTGCTTGCTGTGATAGCAATACAAACTATTGGAAATTTGGGAGAGGTTCCGTAATACCAAAAATGATGAATGAAAAATTAAAGTATTTCCAATATTGTTTCGAGTATTTATAACTTGATAATAATATCTGTGTTCCTACGAAAAGATATTTTGAAATATTGTTGTTTATAATATAAAAAAAACTAAATAAAAACATGACATTTTCGGTGTGAAAATGTGCAAATTTAAATTCGCTTAAATTTCGTTAGAAGTAAGTTTTTCAACAAAAAGACGATGTAGGAACCTAGATAATTATTGTCTGAATCCGAATAACATCATATTATGGTGTAAATATGCTTAAATTGCAAATGATTTTGGTATTACGTTTGTATGGATAATTCTAACGACGCGCCCACCTTAAGAAGTAAAGTTTTGGCAGCTGCGGTAATGAGAAAAGGGACACCTACATCTGCGACCGCAACCATGAGAGGGTAACATCCTTCAAGCCCTGGATTAGACGCCGTCGCAGAAGACTCGTCTCCC
The DNA here is from genome assembly GCA_030763345.1 of Mythimna separata. Classification (NCBI taxonomy): domain Eukaryota; kingdom Metazoa; phylum Arthropoda; class Insecta; order Lepidoptera; family Noctuidae; genus Mythimna; species Mythimna separata. The sequence goes on from CM061192.1 coordinate 14,849,832, forward strand.
TGGGCGTCGTGAGTTACTGGGCGATTAGCGGGCTTGTGGACGGCGAGCAATGAGTAGTCCGCTGTCCAGCTATCCGGTATGGACCAAGCCCAAGTCGGTGGCGCACTGTTCCACGTACAACGTCTCAAGAAGATATCAGCAAATGGCCGAGGCCCAGTATGGGTGATGTCTGCTAGGACTGCGGGATTGTTTGAAAGGGGTCATCCCAGGAACACAGCTGGATTTAAGCCAGTAAACGTCTGAGACGTTCTCTCGTTCTGCTCATTGCTGGAAAAGTTATTAGATCATTTCCAAGCCCAAAAAAGGATTTGAATTTGGCAAGACCAAGTCATTCAAAGTCATACGCCTTCAATTCTATCGATATTATTTTTATCAAAAAAATATTTTACACATCACTGTCTTAACTTTTTCCCTTAAATACTAAAATATGGCGCCAAATATTATTGATTAATTTATGTAGGTAATGTCAATGCAGATAATAGCAACTTGTTGCATTCTTGTGAGAAAACGTAAAATGAAAAACTTTTTGCTTGGTGCAGTGCTTTCCTAGTTTTTTTGTGATTTGTTTGGACTCGAGAAAAAAGTGACCCATACATTTGTGTTTTAGCATAGCATTATACTCCCACTGTTGGGATTCAGGCCTCCTCTATAGGAGGGTGGTTTCATTTGCGTTTTGCTCATTGCTATTTTGGATAATTTATAACAGAATATTATGATGTAGGTAAGTTTACTTTTTTATTTATTGGAATAGACATCTTCCATCTTTTGATTATTTTATTCATTCATAGCCTATAGAGAATTTAGAGGACTTCAGCTCCAAGTATATAGGCTCCCCCACACAGGCGCGTTATTATCGGTCGATAATATCGCATGCGGTATTGCGTTAAAGCGTCCTGATTCCTTGCACACAACTGCGTTTTTATCGTCCGATATTTCTTACGAGAGAGCGCCGTTATTATCGCAGATGTGTGTACGGTCGTTTGCGTCCCGATACAAAACATTCTAGAACTTATATCGGAATATCGCAGGACGGAGAAACGCAACGTCCCCCTTCCATTGCAGCGTTATTATCGCAGCAGTGTGTAAGTACATGACCGTCCTAATACAAAATGTACTGAAAACAGATATCGCAGTAACGCATGCGATATTATCGACCGATAATAACGCGCCTGTGTGGGGGAGCCTTTAAGCTAGAAACGTCACGGTCATTGACCCATTACATTTATTGACATTTTTAATTTCAAAACCTGAAACAAATACATAAAGTCGTCTTGAATCGACATCTATCGCTATTCTTTAGTTGTAGGCATTAAAAACCGTTTGTGGTTTGTTTTTCGGGTACATTCATAGAGATGTTAGGAAAAGGTCAACGTACTTTATTCCAAGCTTATCTGGCGCCATGTATAGTCGCACATGTGTATGAATACAATGATTATACCTACCTTATTTATTTTTTTAAGAAATGTCAGACTTTTACAGACTAGAATCAACCTGTTTTCACGCGTATTGCGGAAGTCCTTTATGAAGGTCAAGTTCATAGTTTTAATTTGCAGCACGTGTTGTTTTCCGGACTAATATCACATTTAATTAATAATAAATTAATTAACTTATAGTTCCGTGTTTCAGATAGACATTAACTAATTATTATTTACTGATTAAAGTCCGCTGGTGGTGTCCTAATATCGATATAACGGATCCCGTGGGAAGGGTCACGATAATCGATAATATGATATTGGAAGGTCAATTAAAACTACTGACAATAAAATATTACATAGTTACTTTACTATCGTTATAATCGTCATATAATAAATTGTAATTGATTTTGTTTGTAATTTTTAACCATTTTTTTAATAGTTTATATAGTGTCCCACAGCTGAGCATGGGCCTCTCCCTTCTCCTTTCAAGTCTGTCTACCTCTGGCGATCTTTGGCCAAGTTTGACCAGTGAACATGATCACATCCTCATACTTTGAAAGACTATTATAAAATTTCCCACCTCAAAAAAAGGGTCGTATCTACAGCAGAGTGTCACCCAACCACCCAGTCATACGCACCTACGTGACCTTTTAAACAAATTCCCATAATGAGGAAAACAAAAACGACGAAATAGTAAATTTAGAATTCTCAGAATAATATATACTTAACAGGAAAAAACGAAATCAAATATTGCTTTAATATTTAACTTTGCTCGGCCTGCTCTAAATGTAATATAGTAAGTAAAGAATGAACAGTGGTGCCCCAGTGGTAACTGCCCCGATTTCCAAGCTGTAGGTCGCTGGTTCAAACCCAGCCAGGCGATTAACTTTGTCTAATTAATTTCATCACTGCTGCTCTCAAAACGGTGATAGAAATCATCGTGCAGATATCGCATTCATGTCCTAGAACCAATCATTCAAACACATGTGATATCTACCAACCCGAACTGGGTTCGCGTGGTGGATTATGGCCCAACCCCTCTCCTAGAGAGGAGGCGTGAGTCCAAACAGTTGGTACATTGCAAGGGCGATAGTGCTAATGCTAAGAAAAACAAAAAATAGACTTTTAAAATTGCACGTTGTTTAATTTTAACTACAAAGCTTTAAACTGGTTTTTTGATCTTAATTAAACCAGTCAATAAGTCTGTCACTGGACCAATAGTCCAAAAGGCGAACGACAAAAAATTGCCAGTATTTTTCTAAACGCATGCTATTTCTCGATACTAAAAAAGTCACGTAATATCCTAAACTCAGTCTAGAAAATGCTTGCAATTTTCTGTCGTTCGCCTTTCCGTTTGCAACTAGGATTATACAGTTTTTTTTCACAATTATATTACTCAAGCTTGCAATTTTTAACGAAAAACAGCATTGGGTACTTACTAATTAGGACTTATCGCTTTTTGAAGGTTTCCCCTCGAAAACCAAAAAAAAGTACCTACAAACTAGATCTCTACCAGTTTCCTGGTCAAAAATGCGTAGAGATAAATTAATAACTGAAATAAAAACACATAATTGCTAATTAAAAAATCAACATCTCACTTCAACCAAACTGACCTCAAATCGGACTGGTGGCAAAAAAGAACCACCAACCACCTCTCACCATGGAAAGTGACCAGTGGTTAGTTTCCGGAACCACTTCACAAAAAGCCAATTCGAAGAATCGAGAACACTGGACTAGTCTTGGTGTTCACAAGGTTAGTTTGACTAGTTTTTAATTTAGATAAATAAAGAGTGGTATTTTTCCTGGTTGAAAAAAAGTATGGTATGGCGGTTATCTACCAGTTGTAACCGTCAATCATTTTGAAGTTCGCTAATTCAAGCTTTTATTTTGAAACTGCTTGATTACTGTAACGATAAGGTAACGATAAGAGTAAGTAGAAAACTTGGGCCGCCATGTCCCTGATTCTGGCTTCCAACCACTATAGGCAAGGGCTTGTGAGTGACAAGCAATGAGCAATCGTCAGGACCAAGCCTAACTCATTGACACATAGTGTTCCATGATGTCGGTGAAACCGTAAGGGCCATCAGGGTTGATACCTGCTAGGGCTTAGGATAATCACTGAATAGATATTGTTTATAAAAGTGGATGGCCGCCATGGCCCACGCACAATGGTCCACCACCAAGGAGAAAGTATGGTCCAGTAAAACCGGAAACCTGACCACAAAGATAAGCATTAGTCAAAGTGTGACAAACCCCTAGAGCGAGAGAATAAAAGTAGGCAAACTAACATAAATTGAAAAGTAGAATCTTTCCCTTTTTGTGAGAAGGGATCATCATCAAATAACTCCTTCTTCTCCGGGTGCACCCAGAGAGAGTCGCTCTAGCGAGAGGGTGTGTCTGACTATAACTGATTAAAACACACCCATGTTCTTTTAGTAACCTCATTTCGTTTTATAACCGGGCTGGTTATTTCGCACTATCATTACTTTAAGTAGGTAAGGTATATTTACCTTTAAAGTCATCAAATTCTTCGGTATCATAGCAGGTTTAAATTTTTACCAAAACATTTTAACGTTAAAACGAATTCTTCACCAAACGTTATCTACTTAGAAACTCGCTGTCATTCCTGGTATGTACAATACAGTAAATAACTAATGACGCAAATAGATAAATAAAACATAAAAACCGTATTTATAAACATGCGAGACAAAGAATTTAAAATTTGGATTAATGTTTCATCATTTATGTGTGCCTATAACAGGAGCGTAGTTATACCGTATCAGTGGGACGGGGCCCTCGGGCTACCGGAGCCCCTATATGGGCCAAAAAATCTTAATTATGCTATTCACAACAATCAGTGGCGAAGGGTTAACCTACGTGCGAGTAAACCCGCTGCTTGTACCAACAATTATTATAAACCTGACCTAATTAAGCGACGGAGAATCTTAACTGCGAGATTCAGAAACCGTCGGTCAACTAACAACGCCATTTAGTGACCGCATTCCCAACTTTTTTCACAAATTCACAATTTCCTCAAAAGATGACGCAGTCAACCAATATTTATGTAAACACAATTTTAAAAATAAGTATGTAAATTATATTATGAATGTTCACTCACCAAATGCCGCTCGCTCAATGATGCAATAAATCCAATCCGGCGTTTTTATTAATTGTCGTAACTTAATTTTGGGAACAGGATTTTTTGGTCGCGTAAAACGAATGCGATACTTTGTATCAAATCATTTTGTATATCACTCGAAAGACCAGAGAATGAGGGATTCTACTTTCTAATAAAACTACAAACTAAAACCACTATATTATTCTTACTTACCTAAATACCTATTCAAATACGATTACCAAACAATACAACTGAACTAATCTTGTTTTTACTGCACTATCACTACGCAAAACTATCACTAGTTTACATAATAATAAATCAATTTCAACCATAAAACTATAAGATTCTAAATTATAATACGAATATATCAAATAAAATGCAAATGAACAGGTGAAATATGACACATCAATAAGCGCGAACCAACTCTGTTGTCATTATTGTCAAATGTCAAATTAAATAATAATATCTAAATAAATTAAGAAGTTCAGTATCATTCCATCTCGTTCTAGCAGAAGCATTTTATGATATGTAACTCGATTAATAGCGGGTTCCCTTGAACTAATATTTAGCCGTGTTATACTGGCTTAACGCCGGCGTAACACCGCTAGATGTCGCTAGAAACTATGAATTAAAATGTATGAGATTCCGATTTGGCTAACCGAGTTACCTACCGACCTGTTTTGCGGAGTTGATATTGCCCCGAAAAAACTTGTAGGCGTTTATTTATTGTTGATTTTTATTTTCACAAGCAAATATTATGCAGTTGATAATTATTTGAATGATAATTTAAAATAATAGATACTTCTATTTGCCATAATTTGAAAGTGAAGCCGGCCGGAATGGAGTTGTTTGGTGGCTGCGCGGCTGCACAACATTAAATTCTGTTATTGATAAGAAACCAGTATGAATGAATAATTACTATGTGATTGCCCCAATAAAAGGATCTTATTTTCAATTAAAATAGTATTGTTTCAGTCAGGGCCTGTTTCACAATGTCCGAGTAGGCACTACTCACTGAATAAATTCAAAAATGTGACAGAATTCGTATGAAATTATCTGTCAAGTAAGATACTCGAAACTTAATCATAGGTGGTGAAACAGGCCCTCAGAGTAATTAAATACTCATTATTTAGCTCAGCCTTTCATGATGACAAAACCCTATCTTCTACTACTTGCTTGGTCGCATATTTTCTAGTTAATACAGAAAATGTATCCAGTTGGCCTGTCCATTTTCTTCGTACCCTATTGCGTAGTTAGACAGCGATCTACGCTACCAGTTCTTTTCTAGTAAGATCTAAGTTGTACTGACATTTATTTCTGCTACGGGGCCCCTTCGAGACTAGTTACGGTACTGGCCTACATATACTCGTACGTACATATATCTTCCTCATACAACTCAAAAATCTGCAATAATAATTACATTTTACCGCTAAGTGAGATAAAAAAAAATTAGTAACAGACATATATCTACATCCTGATCTAGGCTCACTCGGATCATTTGATGATGATTGATAAAACACTTGTCGTCTGCTTCTTCTCTCATATGATGATGGCATAGTGCGTAGTACGGCTAAGAAGAGGTATTCCCAGATTTCTGAGAGTCTGTGTTTCTTGGTAATAGCTATCAGCCCGTTCCATCATTACTAAACATGCGATACCAAACGCACAAACATTTCGATATCACATACATTGTGCGTACACTTAAGGAGTTGAATTGGACGTAGTTAAGCGAAAAGGATCCAGTCCATATCAAGTTACTTCTATGATATAGACGTTTGAAGTTCAAGAGGTATTTTTCAGTAGTATTTGTTTTAAATAAGAAAAAGTAGCAGTTTTTTGGGTAACATCTGGTTTCGTCTGCAATTAGACGAGCTGGACAAATAACAGAGGGACTGGCCCACAATAGCTGAGGACAGACGAGTGTGGAAAAAGGAGAGGGAGGCCTTCGCCCAGCAGTGGGATATACTAGGCTAACTAACTAAGAAAAAGTTTACTTTTGTAGGTGAAATATTACCACATTTTTGGATCACATTTTGGTGCATTTAACTCTTATTGTGGATTGGGTCCTTTTTGCTATACTGCTTACAATTCCCTACTAGAGTCTGTTTCCCGGTAGCTATAACCTGGAATCTTTAAGTCAAGAGTAAATAGGTCACTTCTAGCGAAAGCGTGCTCTATCTTCGACCTCATCATCATCATTTCAGCGAAGGTTGTCCACTGTTAGACATGGGCTTTCCTAAGTGTTGCTACAAGGGACGGTACTGTGAGATTCGCATTCATCGCATTTCTGCAACTCACACTAGTGGGCCTAAAAAGGTCACATAAGCAATTCTTATAATATTCGTGAAATGGTTGCACATATTAGCGGAATCATACTAAACTAATATCATAGCAGAATCATATTCCGTGTAAATATAGCCGCATGAAAAAGTTGCTAAAGTGGCCTTTTTAGACCTGCAGGTCATCGGTCCAAGTTGTGGTCGGCCTCTAAAACCTTTTGGCCGCTGTGACCTAATCGTCCTATAATATTAGTTAAAATAGTGGTAGTAAAGCATGATAAAATTAAGCGAAATACAAGTCATGGCCATTTATAAATACAAGTGCAGTAGTGGACGCTTGTTTTCTCCAATTTTGGTAATGAAAATGGTAAAGGTAAAAGCAGCGATTTTTAGGACAAGAAATATTGGACTTGGATAAGAATATTGGAGCTGCTTTAATCTATATAGTGAAATAGTACATTTTGATAAAAGAGAGTTTGTCATTGCACCAAGCTGAAATATGCCCGAGCCTCAAGTGAGGGTGTTATGGAGCCGAGTGCTGCAGTGCCAAATGTTCATAATTATGTGTATCAAACAAGGCTTTTCAATTACTGTATACCTCAGCAGGCTATCTGGTGGGCACTCCGCTTCAAGGGTGTTCCCGAGGCCTATATTGACATTATCAGAGATATGTACCGCGATTCCGTGTCCTCTGTCCAGACCGCTGTTGGCGAATCCAATGTCTTTCCTATATCTGTTGGCGTTCACCAAGGTTCGGCTCTAAGCCCGTTCTTGTTTAACGTTGTGCTTGATGTAGTTACGGCAAACATCCAGGATCAGCCTCCATGGCTAATGATGTATGCCGATGACATCGCCCTCGTTAACCAAAACAAAGCCCATCTTGAGCGCAGGGTCAACATTTGGAAAGACACGCTGGAAAACGGCGGTCTGAGACTGAATGTGGCGAAGACTGAGTACATGTCCTGTGGTGGCACGGATTCAGGTACTATCCGGATAGGGTCGGATTTGATCACTAAGTCCGATAAGTGCCGGTACCTTGGATCCGTGCTGCACGAGTCTGGCAGCGTGGAGGACGATGTCCAAGCACGTATAGGCGCGGAATGGGCAAAATGGCGCGAGGTAACGGGCGTTTTATGTGACCGTAAAATGCCTCCGAAGCTCAAAGGGCAGATATATAAATGCAACATACGGCCTGTCCTCCTCTACGGTGGCGAATGTTGGCCAGCACTAAGCAGACACACCCAGGAGCTTCGCGTCACGGAGATGAAGATGCTGAGGTGGATGAGCGGCGTAACGCGATCCGATCGCATACGCAACTCATTCATCCAAGGTAGTCTTGGTGTCCGTGACGTGGGGGAAAAACTGCAAGAATGTCGTCTGCGATGGTATGGCCACATCATGCGCCGCCCTAGGGAGTACGTTGGTCGGAGATGCATGGATATGGCTGTCCTTGGGGCTAGGTCCCGTGGTCGCCCTCGCAAGCGCTGGCTGGACATGAGAGCTAATGGCCTTACTGAGAAGGATGTTAAAGATCGGGCAAAGTGGAGAAAACTTAGTCGGAAGGCGGACCCTGGCAATGGCCGGGATTAACGCCAGGCAGAAGAAGAAGAAGAAACAAGGCTTTTCAATGCACTTACGAAAAAATAAAATAAACGGGGGTTGAAGTGCGATTAGCGCTGATTGATACGATAAATACAATAATTTGTGGCGGAGGTGAGCTTGCATACTTTTCTGCGCTAGTGCGGAAAGCAGACCGCAGATTCAAATTCATTTTACCCACCAAAGTTTTCAATTTGTTTAAGTCAATGATGATACATCAATTCTGACGCAACTCCAGAGATAATGCTATCAATATCAAGCAAATAAATATAATAAGGATTGAATCAAGCACCGCTCGCCTTGGGATGATAGTGCGCACGCGCCGTCGCCATCTTGGATCTTACGTCATACGTCACAGATCAATTGTGTGTTATTTGTCAAGAATAAACTGTTTATAGTCGTAAAATTGTTTGCGTTCCAATATGATATCGGGAATTGATATAATACGCGTGAATTGCGTTTTGTTTTTGTATTTTCTTAGGCTGTGTTTTCCTTTTTGCAGTCTTCATTAATTGGGCTGTTTGAAATAGTCATCGTGGCCCTGGTAAGCAAAGGGTAATTGAAGGAACACGGATGGGCCAGCTACCCATTGCTCGCTGGCCGCAAACCCACGCCTACAGTGGTTGGAAATCAGGGTCAGGATCCCGGCGAATGGGGCGTCAGGAAGTTTCTTCTCACACACTTGTGACCGCCTCTTTGGCTAGTATTACTGCTTCGCAGAAGGAGGCGCCACCTGCCATTCCTCCTCACTCCAGATGTAAAGCGTGGCACACCTCCAACGTATGCTCCACCGAGTCCTCCAGGTGGTCCGCACAATGGTGGCACTGGGCCACTTTCTTTATACGAATTCGTTACATACGAACCTCACGAACTTCCCATGACCGGTGAGGACCTGCGTCACACGGAAGGTGAGGACGTCTTTCCAGCCACTGCTCAAAGAGGGGACGTACTACCACATTTCAGAAGTGTTTGAATTAAAGTATTTAACAGTAGGTACTTCTGAAAAAAATGCTATCAATCGTTTCTCTAAAATAGAAACCACGACTTTATTACGCCATAATTATTTAGTTTTCTGGAACATCGAGCCTTGCCACTTATGAACAAATTATTGTGGCGTGATCTCATATCAGACTTTAAACGTCTTTTTGTTGTTGACTGAACTGTAACTAATCCAAATTGGGCATCATCAAGATCACATGATCAAGTTAGACACTTGATCATGTGACATGTGACAATTATCACCAGTTAGGAAACCAGAAAAACTATGAATTTTATACAAAATAGACGAACAAATCTAAATTTAAAAAAACCGGGCACGTGCGAGTCGGACTCACGCACCGAGGGTTCCGTACCAACTTAATTGCGGTTTCCGATTTATGACGTATTAAAATTACATCTACTTATCAAGTTTCAACAATATAGTTCTTATAGTTTCGCAAAAATGTAGCTGTGATAGACAGACTGACAGACATGACGAATCTACAAGAGTTCCGTTTTTTGCCATTTGGCTACGGAACCCTAAAATGATTGTGTGTGTATGCTGCGACATGATGGCACGACGTTGCCGCGTCGTCGACACAGTTTCATAGTTTTGTATACAAGCTTCACGCAGGCGTACACCAAGCGTATAGTGAGAAAATACGCGTCTATGAAGATACGCGACCGTGGACTTAAGTTTACGTTTGTTACTCCATCTCATTCTAAGGCCTGAATGGATTTGGATGAAATATTATAATCGGCTCACGGGTTGACCATGTTCTAAAAAGGACTGCATAAGATATAAGTTTATTTCATCCCTAGCTTATGTTCCCTTGGAGATAATTTTCTACTTACTGGTAGAAACCAGCTTTCTGTATTATAAAACCTTGTTCAAACACTCAGATTTTTATTTTACAGCAAATAGTTCAGTAAAACTAGTGCACCCCACCATTAACGACTGCATCACTGCTTACTATCAGGTGAGATCCCAGTCAAGTTAAATCAATTTAAAAAAAAATGAAGACTTAACTGGTACCGAGAAATCATGAAGAAAGAACCTTTATTTGATCCATATCTGGAACACCCGTGAACCTACTCTAAGTACTGGCGATTGGTTACTCTACAGTCTGTTCAATAATTCCGGAGACTAAAATGACATTTCAACACCAAAGAATAATATAGTCATTTCTATAGAAATTTTGACATTACTTATGTCAATTTAGTCTCCGGGTTTATTGAACAGACCATAGACAATTTTTTCTGAATGAAGTGTAAGGAATCTCAATCTTCATGAGAAAATCCATCGAAGGGCAAATATCTTTGCGGAAACTGATCCCCAAGGTCTTGCAAAAAGATTAGATAGAAGTTCACTTCACACTTGTTACATAGCATGAGAAAACCGAGACGGCATTGATATATGTCTCGTAATATTACAGATTAGATAGTAGATACCAATCCATTGTATTTAGCAAGGCCTAATCAATCATGAACACTTATAGGCCTATCGAGAGAGACATATTGTTTTGCTAATCTAAAGTGCGTGTTATGTCAGTAGTCCAGTCAAAATAGACATTCCAGTTTGAGCTAAACCAGCAGCATGGATTTTGCGAAATTCGCCCCCTAGAAAGAAGAAACGGGGATGCAAAGTTTGCACAAAGGAACCTACATTCACACGGGTGAAGCCGCTGGCAGAAGCTAGTCCAAACATAAATTGTCTGATCACTGTTAAATATTGAGAAATATAGCAATAAGTCGCTGATGAGATATCGACGACTTGATCTAGCCATTGCACAACGCTTCTCTATGAATGATTCGTAAAAGGAATTGGTGTCAACGTGAAGGAAACCACATGACTTGCCGTTTCTCAACAATTTTGATATCATAGCTAAGCAATACCACTTTTTTAAATAATAAAACTCGTGCTTGATTACGGTCCTGCCTGATGGTAAGCAATGATACAATCGTTGATGGTGAATACCACTAGTTTATTTAAAGCCTGTTCACTGTAGCCTTGGCACCTATAGATGGAGGGGAAGACAGCTGCAGGCAAATTGTTGCAGTCCTTCGATGTACGCGGTTTAAATGACGTTTCGTCCGAACCTTAATTATAAATACTTAAAATGTTGTTTTCTTTGGGTTGGGAATCATCAAATAACTTCTCCAACTCTGGATGGAGTAAAAGGGAGTGTCAGAGTTTAACTTACTCTTTTCAAATCAATGGTACACTCGTTAAACTGTTTAGGCCCATTATGTGGCTACGCTAACAGCAATACAGCATCGGTGACACTCATTAGGGGCCTGGCCCACGGCGACTTTTTGAAGTGATGCAGTAGTGCGGCTAACCCGCGCCCACGCCACGATTTTCAGTCGTGAAGTAAACGCGCGTCAGCCGCGCTACTAACGCGCTACTGCTTCGCGACTGTAGCGTTGTTAACGCGCGATCGTGTACCGTTTGTATGTAGATTGTTTTTGTTTTTCATTCAAATGCCACCCTTCCTCCGTCCTCTCCCCGCTGTCGTCTGACACGGTCGCGCGTTAGCAGCGCTACAGTCGCGATACAGTAGCGCGTTAGTAGCGCTGCTGACGCGCGTTTGCGAAAGGTGCGTCAGCCGCGCTGCAAAAAGTCGCAAAACGTGCAAAAACTTCTATGTACTTTGGTTTACTACTGTTAGTCTTTGGACTCAAAGTGTCTTTGTTCATTCGTTAATTGTGTAGCTTAACCTACGAAATATTTTATGTAACCTACAAGTTCTCGTAAACCCATAAAAAATATGATTATAGTAATATATTTTTTAAGAGACGAAAATAATGTTTAATGTATTTAAAGCTTTTAATTACACAGTCAAATCTCACGAAGTTAAATCTGTAAATGCGTAAAAAAAGAAAACGGTTATTTACTTTACTACGTTTTTGTATATATATTTAATTTAGTAACTACGACTGTTTTAGGCTATCACGGTTTATTTCACAATTTAAATTAGTTACTACGAGTACCTTGTGAATCAAATTAAAACAGGTAAGAAAACAAATTTTATAGTACCGAGTATTTTTTTAATAGCCTTATTTGTTTCCCACAGCTGGGCAAAGGTCGTAGGTCACGGGTTCAAACCTAGCCAGGTGCATTACTTTGTGTAATTTATTTCGTCACCGTTGCTCTCAAAACGATGAAGGAAAACATCGTGAGGAAACCGGCATGTCCTAGAACCAGACGACATGTGACAACCTCCAATCTGTACTGGGCCCGCGTGGTAGATCTACTCTCTAGGAGAGGGAATGGGCTGTACCCATTCCCTCTCCTAGAGAGGAGGCCTAAGTCCCAGCTGTGGGAACATAATAAGTTGTTTATTAGTTTAGTTGGATAGTATAATTCATTATATAATATACGTAAGGATGTTAATAAAAATATAATTGTATGAGTGTCGTCACATGTATACTTATTAATAAAAATAAATCCTTATTACGATGACCTATAAAAGTCTGTGAAATACCTACAGTAATAAAACTGTTAATTGTTATTGTTAAGATATAATTAAAAATAATGCAAAACGAGGTAAAATTGTATGATTACTTAGAGAAACCTCGGGTAGGCCGGGCAGGCTTATGGTGATGCGCACTAGTTTATTAAGAGCCTATATTATTATATTTACCAAAGTAGCCTTACATCTAATGTATACCTTAATAAACTAGCGCCTCACCATCTACGATTGCATCACTGCTTACCATCAGGTGGGATCGCAGTCAAGTATAACTTAAAAAAAAACCTGCACTTTGGAGGCTTTCATGAACTCCAGTTACTGGGCACAACTTAAGAAGCCTACGATCGACTCCAAAATAAGAAAACTGGTCATCTGTTTAAGTAGTACCTATTTCATTTACTTTTTTACATTAACATTTCATCAACAGTCATATGTATAATTTCAATTATACTTGAACGTTCTCATAAAACAAATAATATTTATTATTCATTCATTCAATATTATACAGATACAGGCGAGAATTACTCATTTGATGAGTAGGTAATTAAAAACAATTTATCGTACGGTCTACACTTATTTCTTGAATAGCAGAAGTTAAGATACGTAGATTAAAAATGTTACAATGTATTGTAATATTGCTTGTACTTGAACTTGAAACAGATTATGTAATTTTAGTCCAATTTGCCAAAAATTAAAGTAGCTTTTTTTCAGGTAGGGGAATCATCAGAATGACTTCTCCCGCTCTTGGGCGGAGCGGGAGGGCGTGTCAGACTTTTACTGACGAAACCCCAACCCGTTCCTTCGTTTCCTTCGAACAGGGTACACCTAGCTTACCTTTTAGAATACTGATCCTTGTCCCTAGAGACTTCGGCCCTGCCGGGCCTCTACAGTTTGCTGACAGCTGTGGGAAATAGGTAAGCTTATTAATAACTAGCTTTAGCCCGCAGAGCTTCGCACGCGTACATGAAATATAGCCTATGTCACTCAGGAATAGAGCAGCTTCCACAGATTACATCATACAAACAAAAAAACAAACTTTACCTCTTTATTATATTAGTATAGATTATTAAACTACCAATTAAAATTAGGTTAGTGTAAGTTTTTTGAATATACCAAAATATATCTACTGGTCAGTTAAAATTAGACTAAAAATACGAGTGAAGTTACAATAATTCGCAATCAGCTGTAAATTGGTAGGATAGTTCAATTCACCATTTTAATTGAAATCAAAGAAGTCCTCATTTTTCCGACCCCTAGAAAAAAAATACTCGGTTTCAAAGGTTCACACGGGTTTTTCGTAATTTTCAACAAAACGGTAAGTTGTATCATAAAATAGCTGGAAACAAAAATAGTAGATCAGATAATTATGTTTTACTGTTTACCTACACTTTAATAGTAGATATTAATAAACCTTGTTATTTACTGCAATATAAATAAATAAACGTTTCACCGTGCGAACCCACGTGATAGTTTTATTATCATAATTATCATAATATTATCAGAATCAATAGTAAACTCGTTCCAAGGAACGCCGTCAATCAACAAGTTATATTCAACGTCGTCATAAGACCAGTAGGTAAAGGGCTGGAAAAACAATATATACCTATACTGTTATTTAGTCTGTCACGAATAAAATTTATCAACCGGTTTAGGTAAATATGTATATAACAATGTAAAATGATAAATCATAATCATGTTTTGCTATTATGGGTAAATTATATCACTCTGCCTTGCCTATATACTTGAATTAATATATGGAGAGCAGTAGGTGGCCCAGTGGCAACGGCCCCGACTTACGTGTTGTAGGTCGCAGGTTCAAACCTAGCCAGGCGCTTTACTTTCATCATCTACCTAGCCTTTTTCCCAACTATATTGAGGTCGGCTCCCAGTCAAGCTGGATTAGGCTGAATACCAGTATTTTACGAGGAGCGGCTGCCTACCAGACCTCCACAACCCATTAACTGGGGTAACACGGCTAGGCGCTTAACTTTGTGTAACTTATTTCATCACCGCTGCTCTCAATACGGGGAAGGAAAACATCCTGTGGAAACTGGCATATGTCCTAGAACCAAAAATTCTAAGACGTGAGTTGTCGTGACATCCAACCAACCTGCATTGGGCCCGCGTGGTGGATTACGGCCTATTCCCTCTCCTAGAGAGGAGTCCTGAGTTCTAGCATTGGGAATATTAATAATATTGATGCTATGCTATCCTAAATTCCCCAATAGTATAATTTACGAGGTATTAAGGTTTGAATGGTGGGTTGTTTTTCCTTGGGGTAAAAACTAAAAATTTGGCACATTTGATCTAAATCAATAATAAGGATTGTCATAATTAGTGGTTCAAAACTTCCCTAAAAATTCGGTTTAAGGCGTGCTAATAAAGTTTTTATGTAAACATTCAAAACAAAGTGCTAATATTTTATTCTATTAAAAAAAATATGTAAATAAATATTGATTCAATAGCTTGGAGGATCTCCTTGTAATGCTTTAGTATGACTCTGTTTATATTTTCTTATAAACAAACATAAACCATAAATGATTTATTTTATTATATACATAAAAAATAAGTACTAAAGAATGTTCTATTTGTACCGCAAATATCTACACAAATACTTCGGAGTAATTACGTGTGTGCAAATACCGACCCGGTTACTTTGGAAAAAAATATTCACATGGCTTTATTAATAAAATTAATAATAAAAGTTAGGCATTGTGTTGAAATCTTACGTTATACCTATACCTACTAGAATGCAAAGGTAATATAAACAAAATCATTATATACTTACTATAATAATACACGTAATAATTATTCTGGGAACATTACATTTAAACAACCAAAAAAAAGTATAAAAATACAGATTAATGTGCACGTCATAGTGTGTGGCAAACATGTTTGAACCTATTTTTATTCTTTAGATTCCTTTGAGTTAGTTCTTAAGGTTCTTTTTTATTTAGTGTATAATTATGTATTTGTAATATACTTACATAATTTGTAATAATATTTACAATAGAAACTAAGTTATTAGGAAAAAGAAATAAAGAAATCATTTTTGTCTTGCGGACTTAATGAATAATTGAATATGTTTTTTTAACGTAGGTAACGTTAAAAACGCACTAGCAAACTAGTGTCTATGTTGATAAAGAACGCCCAACTATATAATACACTATAGGAAGGCCTTTCCGAGATTCTTTTCTAGTCCTCGAAAGAAATAAGAGGCGATAAGATGACTTGATTGCTTGATCCATCTCGCTGCCTCTTTCTAATCCATTCTCGACGGAGCTTTCCCTCTGCAGGAACTATAAATATAGAACTACATAGGGCCACGTATGAAACGTATCTGGACGCGTCGGTCTCTATACATTTTATATGGCAAATAGACTTGTACAGCCACGCCATGCGACGCGGTTCTACATAGTGTTCTACTACGCTTATATTAAAGATAGAACTGCATTGGGCCCACGTGGGCCACGAAAGCTGACCTAGGCACGTCGGTCTCCATACATTTTATATGGCAACTAGACTTGTAGAGCTACATGAGATCCTCGCCACGCGATGCGACGCGACGCGATTCTACATGCAACTCAGGCGCCGCCTACGAATGCGTCATTCTAATGTGGTACCTGCTTAAATGTTCCATACAACATTGCGAATGGGATACCTAAGATAAGTAACTATCAAGGACTGACCTGCCAAACTTCCATTGTTTTGTAACTGATCCCACCTACCCATTCTATTATAATTAATTTAATCAATATCTGTTTAAAATACAATCACACTTAGCAACATGTTCCACTTTCAAAAAACACCGACGACGTTTATTTCCATTGACGTTTGACTTTCTGTGGAAGCAGAGGGCGTGTGACTTTCTGTGGAAGCTATCTAATATGACGATGAGTAACATCGTCATATTAGTGAGATAGCTTTAGCCCGCAGCTTCACCCGCGTACATAAAATATAGCCTATGTCACTCAGGAATACAGCAGCTTTCTATTGGTGAAAAAATTTTAACAATCGGACCAGTACTTCCACAGATTACCTCATACAAACAAAAAAACAAACTTTACCTCTTTACTAAATTAGTGTAGATAAAAATATTATTTTACACTAGGTACGGAAGTTCGGCGTAGGCTAGCAACAAAGACATAATAACCTCTCACGATTATAAATACCTCACTTATCAAATTATTTTCATTAAACATGTTTGTTTAAATAATGAAAATAATTTCGACATCATCATTCTTTTCTGATAGTTTTTTTTATCTAATATTTGATTCATACATTTATATACAGGTATAAATATTGCCTGCGATTGAGTCAGAATAAAAAAAAATCACGACAGTATAATAATGCTACACATAATTTTATTTTATTAAACATGGAAAATAAAAACTCTTATTTAACTAATTAAAACTACACTACACTAACTCTTACTCTAATATGGCGTCAGAAAATTCTACCGCATCACTGTCCACTGGAAGTGTGCCCAAAACACTGGCGGCTGCCATACCATGTGCAATGCTTAATCTCTGACTGAGGTAAAAGCCAGCCCTTGGGTCACAGTGTCAATAATCTAAAATTAATTACAATCTAAAAAACAAACTGGCTGTAATGCAGACCTGCCTGACCTAGGTTAATGAAAAACTGTGAGTTAGGTCTTTAGCCAGGAGAATAAAAAGAAAAAAACTACACAAAGCAATTTTCAAGATTTTAAAGTGTACCTAATTAGATAATTTACTCACAAAGTTTTATGACGAATATTCGCAATCTATGTCATCATACTTGTTTATGTGTTTTGAGGTTGCTTCGCTGTCATGGCCAATTCTAAGAGAACAGGTAGAAGTAGCTCGATCTCATGTTTGACGCACTGGTTGAGCGATGGGCTGGTGTACTGCGAGTCGCAGGTTCGATTCCCTCACCACTTGTCCAATTTGACAAGTGTAGTTTCAACTATATGGCCGCTATCTATGTCAAAGTTTAGAAATCCCTTTATAAACAAACAACCTTTTATAATATTAATTTAGAAGTTGACATGGGTTATTCCAAGAGGTAAACGAGATAAGTTAAACTTACTTTTATTATTATTTGTGCTTTTAACCTGTGGCGCTCCGTGGGGCCCGCCATTTTTTATTATTTATTTATTTATTTAATATTAATAAATTAATATTAATAATATAAACTGTTATTGCTCTGTTTCTGTTGCTTCTGTAATTATACTACTAGAGTATAATTTTTAATCGGTCAGGTTTTGGTGGCACAATTTTTTTCCAGCGGTTCTCAAAGTTAAAAGGTAATTACTTGTTTACTGGCACGTTTTTGTGCCAAGGGGTCCAACAGCACTATCTTATCTGATAGAAAGCGAAACAGTGATCGACGATTAGAGGACACTTGTTTAAAAGTAACCTATTCACTCTTGACCATTTTACTTCGGAACGGTTTTAGTTTTTTATGAAAAATTGTATTGTACTCTATTGATTCATCTCATGGTTCAAACAACAAGTTACATAAATAAATAACTTCTTTGAATATTTTTTTTGCATTGACGCACTCAAAGAAAAATAAGTCAATTATCTACTTGGATTACTATTCAAAATCAATAATGTTAATTGTGATTCATTGTGGTCAATTACACATACTACTCGCATATAAAATAAATATTTATATCGACACGTGGTATTATTGTAGAACCGACACATTAGCATCATCGGCCTTATAATGTTCCCACCACGGGACTCAGGCCTCCTCTCTAGGAGAGGGAATGGGCCATAATCCACAACGCGGACCCAGTGCGGATTGGCGGATGCCACATGTCTTCGAATTTTTGGTTCTAGTACATGCCGGTTTCCTCACGATGTTTTCCACCACCGTTTTGAGAGCAGTGGCGATGAAATAAATTACACAAAGTAATGCACCTGACTGGGTTTGAACCCACGACCTACAACTTGCAAGTCGGGGCAGTTACCACTGGCCCACCACTGCTCTATACTTCGTCGGTTTAGGTAGTTAACTAAATGTAAACAATCTTGGCATGTCTTTTTATCTAAAAGTGGTCTAAAAATTGTATTTAAAAATCTTTGCGACTAGGTTTTTACCTAAATCGATGTTAGCTAATAAACTAAATTTAAATAATCTTCGTGTATATTATATACAACCTCTTTAATATAAAAAGACATACCAAGATTGTTTACCTTTAGTTAACTACCTAAACCAACGGAGTATAGAACCGCACTGCTGTAGAACCGATACATATTTTGTTAATAAGGTTAGTTAGCTTACAAACATAATATTACATTATAATTAAATACCGAAGTGAGTATCAAAGTTTTGTTTCTATTCACCCTGCGTTCCTATTTACCTCGTTTGACGCTAGGTTATAGGATGTATTCAATTCTGAGTCTGACTAGCTTTAATCAAAGAGTCGCTTGCGTACTGTGTCTCAATCATTTCTAGTAGGTGTGACCTTTCTCCCTGATCTTTACACAACGTTTAATTTATACATCATGCCTATATTGCCCGAGGTAGTTGCAGAGCCTTTAGGTTATGCAATTTTAAGGTCTATTTTCAGCCGTTTTGTTTAGTTAAATTGTTTTTTTTTAAGGCTTGTGTTTGACTACTATCTCCTCTGATGGTAAGCTACTCGCTTGCCTAGAAAGAAGTCCATTTTTTTCTACCTACTTATTTTCATCTTTCAATTCGGTTTAATTGGAACTCATCCCATACTTATTGTCATTGAGTACCTACATATACTCGTACATATTTTCCAATACAATTTCAAAATCACTGTATTTCATTTTCTGTTGTGCACACGCTGAGGCCCTAGTCGATGCCGGGCCCTTAGGCATTTTCTTCTTTGCCTACTTGTAATACAGTTCTGAATATTTTCATTCAGTACACAGATAAGTAGGCCAGCTTTATGGAAAAAAAAACATACCTTGTCAGCTACTGAGATTGATATTGAACTCTATCGACAACTAAACTTATAACTACTTATTACTTAATATTAAAAACCACTAACAAAACATATGATAGATAACGCCTCCTGCAAAAAATAAACCGGAAAAGGAAGCAACGCAAGAAAACCACAAACAATCGACATACTTTTGTGAAAAGATAGAGGTGCGTGCTGCGTTCTACGTGACCGGCTTGGTGAATGAACGAACGTGATTGAATGATACCGTGGCGAATGAAATGAATGCGTTTAGGAAGTGATATTTTTTTTTTTTATTAATTTAAACTGTATTCTACACGAAGTAAGTACCTACATATTTATATTTTGCATAGGCCTATAGGGAAATGTAAAAATATCAAGAGATTGTGCACATTTTGTGAGCCTGTGCTGTTCTATGGTAGATCAAATGAATGCCTCCCTTCTTCCACTTTTCCTGGTCTCCTGCTAGTTTGGGTCAGTCTTTTGATAAGGTTTTCAAGGCGTTATCATTTCCTTGCGTTTGGGATGTACTATGTAGTCTTCAACCATTTTTCATCCGACATACCTACGATTAGCGTTGCCAGGCGTCCGGATAAAGCCGGACACGGTCAGGTTTTTTGGTAGTGTGTCCGGCCAAATAAGGTGCGTCCGGCTGTTGTTAGGGTTTTTAAATTGGACAATTTTTAAGATTTTTCATGTGTTCTTGCAATTGCAAGCGTTTGCAGACCAGCAATGACTTGTTATTTCATTACAATGGATCAAAAAAATAAAATGTTGGTCTTTTTACTCAATCGCCGGCTAAACTGTCTGGTTTGTCCGGCTTTTCGTTTTGAAAATCTGGTAACCATACCTACGATAGATGCGACAGGCCCAGATTCACACAATGTGATAAGCACTATGAAGAGTTCGGAACATTTGTATGTTATATTGACAATTTATTTTTATTATATATAAAAATAAATTGTCAATATCCATATCCGGAAATAGCACATAGAATACTTTTTATTCCAGAAGTACCTATTTACGGATATTTTTTTACTTTCAAGCGAGCAAAGCCATTAGCAGAACCTAGTTTAAATCTGTGTTCAGAGCATAAGTTAACATGAGACTAACATAACAAAACGGATTTTCTTATAAACAACCAGTAGAACTATCATCATCATCATCATTTCAGCCGAAAGACGTCCACTGCTGGACATAGGCCTCCCCCAAGTAGAACTATGCGTAAGCTCTATTGTTATATATTTATATAAAAGTCTAATTATGTCTATTTGTACACTATTACGAGTTGACAGATTTCCTTATTACCATGGTCATTGTTTTTTTTATTGCGTTCTGACAAATTACTTTAGGAAAATATCAATCTATTAAAACATGGGGAGGATGTTTACGTTGATATCACAAAAACACTTTATTTTTAATTTGCCATCAAATGGCTTTTTCCGCTCTAGGGTGGAACAAGAAAGCGTGTGTTTACTGACTAAAATATAATAATACACATGTTTTTTATCCTTTAGTTGCCACGGTATTTCTTTCAAAACTTTTCGTGGCCCAAACGGGCATCGCCCTTGTTGAAAATCATAAAAAACACACACTTGAAAATCGTATCTTTTGTGTTTTAATCGTACGTACAAAGCGTCGCGCGTCGCCTCAACAACCGGTCCCACCACAGAATAAAGTTTTTTTTCTGCGGGTCCTACGCATCTCGCACCCATTGGATTTCCGCGACTCATACCAAGTTATCGGTACACCTTGTGGAAGGCTTTTCAACGCTTTCCAAGAGTCATCGCATCGGAAATGAAGATATCCGCAAGAGAACCAAGGTTACAGACGTGGCCCAAAAATCATCAAATTTCAAAGGGCAGGGCACATTCTGCTCACAGAACAAATGGTCGATAGGGACGAAAGGTTCCAAACTGGCAACCATGTTTGGCAAGAAACAAATCAACTATCAAATGTTAAATTTGGCATAACTAGAAAAAAAATGGTTTGTTTACCTCTAAAAAAACTCTCTTTACTAGTAAACTTACCTAAAAGTTCCAATCTATAGTCTTACTCGAGCGTGACGGTGTTTTATGTGAATTTTCACCATGACCTCATCTCTTATTAAACCTTGTGGAATAGAACACTGTTTATGGTGTAGGTAAACAATCTACGTTTGTACAACATTGGCAAGAAACCCACAGCCTTCTGTACTATCAGTTGCTTTCATTTCTATTGTTGACGTTATGAAAATAGATATCATTACCGAATAATAGAATAGCTTGTTATTTTCTACTTTTCATATCGGATGGGAAAAGCACAATGAAAAACCGGCCAAGAGCGTGTCGGGCCACGCTCAGTGTAGGGTTCCGTAGTTTCTCGTCCGTTAAGCGAGGACGGACGGACAGACATATGGCGAAACTATAAGGGTTCCGTTTTTGCCAATTGGCTACGGAACCTTAAAAAATGGCTCCAAGTGCCCGACAGCCTGTCTACCCTTGACTCTAGTAGTGGTCAAGGTTACGGCAAGGGGTGCTAGAATCTCCAGAAGACATCCCGCTACCCCATCACGCGGTGTTGGTACGCCTTCGTGTGCCCTTAAGGAGAAATGGTGCCTAAGAAGTATATGCTGTTGATCCGAGCGATGTACAGTCGCTGCAGTACCCAAATCCAGTCTACAGTGGGGATTATTGGGAGCTTCAATGTGCATACTTAGGCTTACATTAAGAGTCGATGCCTAGTCCTTTCTTCCTGATGTTAAAGCTTTGACATCGGACAACTACGAAAAGATTTCCTGATGTATGCTGTTTGCAGAGGTGTGGTGACCGTGGTGGCACACACTGGAGAGTGCTGACCTAAAGTTGAGCAGAACCGAGACGTAACGCATCGGATCAACTCAGGATGGACGAAATGGTGACAGTTCACTGGAACAACTTGTGGCCCACGGATGCCCCTCAAGTTGAAGGAAATATAATAATTAAAATCTAAAAGTCCTTGTTCAGGCCTGTCATGCTGTGTGGATCAGAATGTTGGACTATGAAAAAGACGGATGAAAAAAAGGTTGCACGCAGTGTAGATGAGAATGTTAAGATGGATGCGTGGTGTGATGAGAATGAGAAATGGGTATATTAGGGGAAGTGTGAAAGGCGCCAGTGTCTGAAAAGTTAAAGGGAATAATTTGTCTTGGTATGGTCATGTGATGAGAAGGGGCTCTAAAAGAGTCAGATTCAGATTACTTGTGGATTGATGGAGAGAGAGAAGTAGGCCAAAGAAAATATGGATGGATTGTGTGAGAAGTGATATGAAAGAAAAGGGAGTCAGTGATGCATGACGAGTTACAGGACAGAATGCAAAAAAAAAATACGTGTTGTGCCGACGCCA
The DNA here is from genome assembly GCA_030763345.1 of Mythimna separata. Taxonomy (NCBI): domain Eukaryota; kingdom Metazoa; phylum Arthropoda; class Insecta; order Lepidoptera; family Noctuidae; genus Mythimna; species Mythimna separata. Next base: position 14,872,988 of record CM061192.1, read on the forward strand.
AATAAAACGGGACAAGGGAAGAAAAATGTGAGCAAACAATGCCGTTTACTGTGGCCGGATACAGCACCAAGAAAGGACTTCATTTAGAAATTTTTAGTATTATTTCCTTTCGATAAGCCTCAACTGTTTTGCGGATTATCCCTGAGTATGCGGATAAAAAGTAAACTGCATCAGACTGCTTGAACAATGACTTATTTAGAACTTTGTACTCCTTTTTTGCTGTCGAGTTTTTTGTAGATACACTTTTTGCAATACCGGTTCTACTCAAGCGAGTAAGTACTTTCGTTGTGACCTTTTCTAACGCTATACAAATAGAATACAATTCAGGTAACCAAACATACATAATATTGGACAAAAACCCCACGCGTTTTTATTCAACTTCTAAAAAAGGAGGAAGTTTTCAATGCGTCGGAATGTTTTTTTTCCTTCACCGATTTCTTTATCAAATATTTAAACCGATTAACTAGGCTGTTTCTTTTGGTTTTCGATGATTTTGTCTGCCAGGTAGTCCCATACAATCTGAATATTCCTTGAAACTATTCTTCTTCATAGCCTCCCGATTTCCGTTCGGGCATGCACAGCTAAACTGTATTGTATTTTTTTAAAGTATATTTTGTTGCCTATTGTAATACCTGCGTCGAATAATTGGTATCTTTTTTTAAATTGATATAAAATAGTACTTGACTGCGATCCCACCTGATGGTAAGCAGTGATGCAATCGTTGATGGTGAGGCGCACTAGTTTATCAAGACCCTATTCATTCTAGCCTTGAAGACACTTAAATTATTTCTATTCTACACACAGCTCAGAAGTGGAAGAAGCGGAATTCACTATCGAGGTCTGTGTTTCCTGATGGCTAAAACCTAGGGGTCTTTAAGTCAAAAGTGAATAGGTTACTTCTAGGCAAGCGTGTTCCATCGTCGACCACATCATCGCTTACTATCAAGTGAGATAGCGGTCAAACGCGAGCCTATCACTCGGCAATAAAAAACTTACACACAATATTAACAAGAATGTCACTGTTTCCTGCATTATCAGTAACTGATGATTTCTCTTTTGTTGTTGGTAACATGTTATTGATAACAAAATCGTATGTTTGTGTAAACTTCTTGCTCTCATATAATATACTGTTATTTATGTGACTTTTCCTGTTTAGTCAGTAACTATTTTATTGGTAGATAGCTAATAAAGGAGATTGCCACACAGGGTAGGTCCCTTTTGTGATGTCGTGTAGGTACCTGTTTGGAATAATTACATAAAAATATTTCTTTTTTGTTTGCAAATTATTTTTTATATATTTTTTCATAAACTAATGGAATTAAAGTACCTAATAGAGACATAATTCCATGCTCATCGTGATGTTTAGTCTGTCAATTTGTAATTAAAACCTAGATTTTTAAAACAGAAAAATAGTTATATCTCCTGAACCAGGGTGACAAAATGAAAAAAGGTTTCCGATTATGAAAATGCTATGTTTTTATTATTAGGTAAAATAAAAATCTTCAGGGCACGAGCATTTTCCATTGGGACCCAACTTCCCTTACAAAACTGAACACTGTGTGTTAATTACTACTTAATTCAACCCAGTTTTTGATTGAATCTATTTTTATTTGGGTTACAATTTTGATTGGTCTACACTGTCCTCGCATTTGTGTCTGTTTTGTAATGTGAAAATATTGTAAACCCAATCATTTTTTTTGAAAAGAGTAACCATGGAGTTTCTTGCCGGTTCTTCTCCATAGGAAACGACCAATTTGGAACCGTGCACTAGCTTCGACTTTTTATAAGTGCCCATGTAGGCCTATGTAAAATAAAAACATTTTTATTTTATTTTTTAAAACGGGCAATCTCCTTTTGGGTAATTGTTTTAGAAAGTATATAGCTCATTCTACTTATTATTTTGATGCATATACTTTTTCGAGAAGGCGGATTGGTTCTGAATTTTAATTTGTCAGGAAAAGTAGTTTAATTATTTAGTCAGTTTTGGTAGACAATACTGTAAGAGTGCATTTGAAGAACATGACCCAATTACCAAGACTGCACCGTGTTACCCCAGTTAATGGATGGTGGAGGTCTGGTAGGCAGCCGTTCCTCGTAATTTACTGGTATTCAGCTAAATCTGGCTTGACTGGAAACCGACCCCAATATAGTTGGGAAAAGGCTAGGCAGATGATGATGACTGTAAGAGTGCATTTGCTATCATCCCCGCTCCTTCTTGCGTCATATTCCTCAATGCTGAAGTATATCATATTGAGGGAAAAATTTAAAATAGTTTTTTCTCTACAAATACCTTTTTTACGTGGGAAATCATCCAATGACTTATCCTGCTCTGGAGCGGAGCGGGAGGGTGCGTCAGACCTATACTGACAAAACCCTACTCTTATGTTCCTTCTTTACTTTCGTTCAATGACCCCAGAAGGCTTCTAGTCTGCTGGGCCATTATTTAGGTTTCTGTGGCTGGACCCCTACGGTTCTGCAGACATCTCCTTGAGGCGCGCCTATTGTTCTGTGTCTGGGTGTAATACCTATATCTATAACTAGCTGTCCCCTGCGGTTTCACCCGCATTTTTCGTTACTGCTCCGCTCCCGTGGGTCGTAGCGTGATGGTATATAATAGCCTATAGCATTTCTCGATAAATGGGCTATCTAACACCGAAAGAATTTTCAAATCGGACCAGTAGTGCCAGAGATTACCCCCTACATACTACAACTTACTTTTACCTCTTTATAATATTAGTAATACTAATATATTATATATAATACATATCTATACTAATTTAGTATAGATATGTATTTGTGTGTTTAGAAATATATAAGTATGTTTATCAATTATCTAGCAGGCTCATAGCACAAGGTCTTCTTAAATTAGAAGGGCTATTGTAAAATCGTCACGTTTCCAATTCGTCACACTTTGCGCCGGCGAATGAAAATGAAACGAAATGGTGACGAGTTTACAGGTACACATAGTGTGAAAGTAGTGGAATATTATTATTTCTAACTCATATCAATACAACACGTTTTTTGTTCTAATAAATATTTGTATTGTTATTATACCTGTCTTTATTTACCCTCAAAGATAACAAAGACAGTCAACCTTGTCTAATAATATGGGAAAACAATATAATCTCGGAAATTAACAGCTTCTATTTAGAACGTCATCAGTAGAACATGTGATTTGTACGTTATCAGTTGTCTGATAAACCCGTGGTCCCCTGCGGAGAAGCTTTGACCTCCTCTCAACTCTGCCCACATGCGCAAGAGTGTGTTCTTGATTACTGTTAGCTAGCGGCTTAATACAGCTCCACACATTGATCTTCGAGGTTAGGCAACTCGCGCCTGGCCCTGGTACAGGCCATGGTTCGGAGCGAGGAGGAGTGACGGACGGTCGCCTCCTTCTGCGAAGCAGTAATGCTAGCGAAGGAGGCGGCCGATCGTGAGCGCAAGAGGGAACGACCCATATGCCCCCGCCGCCGCCGGGATTCCGATCCCGACTTTCGACCACTGTAGACGGACGGCGAGCACTAGGTAGTTTGCCATCCGGCAATCCGGTAATCATCCGGACCGAGCCCAAGTCGTCAATGGCGCGTACTGTTCTACGCACGCCACAAAAAGATGTCAGCAAAACGGTAGGGGCCCAGCAGGGTCGAAGCCTCTGGGGCCATGGATTGGATTCCGAAAGGAAAGCTCGTGACCCCAGAACGCAGGCAAGGAAGGAATGGGTTGGGGTTTAGTCAGTAAAAATTTGACACGCCCACCCGCTCCGCCCAAGAGCGGGAAAAGTCATTCTGATGATACTGCACTTAAAAAGCCGCACTTGACGAAGACGACCCACGGATGGGTCACCATCCATTACAGCCCGTACACACGAGCCGCATGTTGCTAACGGCCGAGATAACTGCAGCCGTCGAAAAGGGGGGCGTCGACCTGGAGTTCTATTCTCTAAGAACAAAGCCTTGCGCACAGAGCGCTGCCGGCAAGGCTGATTTCTTAGAGAATAGCTTTTCACAGTTTAGCGAATACCGATTTGGATATCGTCACTGCTGTTTAAGACCATTAAGACTGTTTTCTCAGATAATAGCACTCCTCTGCCGCTATGTTGGATGTTGGTCGAGCGTCAACAGCGGCCGCCAACGTGCCGCGACGGTTGTAGTTATCTCTGCGGTTGGCAACGGCGCTCGTGTGTTTGGGGTCTTAGTTACTTAGTCTGACCGAATTTCGACCATTGTGGCCAATCTCAACAGAAAGTAGCCATGAGTATGCAAGAGATATTATGTACTAGTGCACAAGTGCGTGCGGAAACAAAAGTGCACTCTTAACTCCTTTAATCTTCATAGTCCGATGGGAGGGCAATCTGACACGAACGGAGAGAGATCGGGTGCAGGACCATCGGCTTACATGCTTTCCGAAACCTAAAGTGATAGGACAACTAAGTGACAGGAATATTGTAGCAGGAAATTGTTCCAGCCTTTCGTTGTACGCGGTATATCCGACGAGCCGAAACGCCTCGTCCAAATTGTAGGGGCATCAACAATGTAAGGTTGGACACTCGTCGTACGTCGAGTTGTCCGATGATAGAAATGTGATGGCGGAATCAAGTCACATATCAATTATAGCTTAATTTGTTTAAATAAAACTAAGAGACTATACTACTAGCCACACGTTTAAGATAACAGAAACTAAAGAATAATAGAAGCAGATAGTGTGACTCTGATAACCTATGAGCACGCAAGATTCGCTGAAATAAAGATACAATATAGTATGACGTCACTGTTATATATTATTACTCTACCGTATGTTGAGATGGATCCAGGCAGCTTGGTTATCAAGGAGAACCTACGTCAGAGTAGGTTGAATGGGGGCGTGCCGTTGCCTGTTTTTTTAGGGTAAGATATCATCAAATACCTTCTCCCGCTCTGAGTGGATTGGGAGGGTATGGCAGATATAGTTAGACTGACTAAAACCCGCCGTGGTCCTTCAATACCCATGGCAGGTATGACCGGGCCGAGCCCGAGTCTTCGAAGGCGCTTAGTGTTCCACGTGCCAGCCTAAAAGAGATGTCAGCAAAACCAGGCCTAGCTGGGCTGAAGCCTACTGGGGCAATGGTTGGCTTCTCAAAAGGATCGAAGAAGAAGAAGGCTCTCTTCTTCTTCTCTCTGCCTAACCTATAGTCCTAAAAAACAAAGGGCAACGGAAGTTGAAAGGAGACATCCGCTGCCCACCCTCGGACCATTGCCTGAACCAGAGCCCGCAAGAGGTCACCGGCGCCAATCACCGGCAGGACACGGCGCCCAAACGGGTCACACCTCCACCGTTTCCTCCGGGCGGTCCGCACGATAGTGACACCAAAGCGTTTCTTCCGCTTGAATCAGGTATAGGAACCTCTCGAAGTTACCATGTCGAGTGAGGATCTGTGTCATGCGGAGGTAGAGATCGCCGTGAAGCCACTCCCTAAAGAGGGGGTTTATCGCCATGATTGTGGTGTAATCAGCGTAGCACACAGTGGAAATTAATTAGCAACATAATATTTTTAACTGATGTCTTTCCCGTGACTTGTGGGACTTCCCAAAAACTATGCAATGACAAGATAAACTACTATTTAATACTATTTAAAATGACATGACATGTATGTTGTCGTAAATCTTAACTATGACCAAACAAAGATCTATTTTTAGAACATTTGTGGACTTAATTATTTTTACGCAAATATTTAATTAGGTATATTTCCAGCAAGAATGTAGTAGTTTTAAGGCGTAGTTACGTAGATAACTATTTTATTTGTATTTGATCGTTTTCGTACGCACAAAAATAATAGATAAAAGTAAATAAGGTTAAAGTAATAGATAAAAATCTATCTACATATACAATATTATTATAGAAATCAATGCTGAGGTGATGCCGTGTCGACTTAAACTCCTTCCTATGGTATTGACCAGAAGCGGCTAAAGACAGGAAAGAGTGGAAAAATCGGTCCCTTCCTTTGCCCTGCAGTGGGACAACAAACATAATAACAATACTTAATTGCTGTTTATCCGTGTCGCTAAAACTCAAAAACAGCATAATAGCTTGCGGACGGCGAGCAATGGGTAGCTCGCCGTCCGGACGTCTGGTAACAGTCCGGACCAAGCCCATGTCGTCGACGGCGCGTATTGTTCCACGCGCGCCTCAAAGAGATGTCAGCAAACCGTAGGGGCCCGACAGGGTCGAAGCCTTCTGGGGCCTGGGTTGACGAAAGAGATCCCCAGCACCCCGGGATTGGGGCTGACACGCCCTCCCGTTCCGCGCAGGGCGGGAGAAGTAATTTTGATGATACCTAAAAAAATGCTTTGATTTTATTTTTTGTTTTCTTCGCTAAGGTTAAACAGCATTCGATAAGGTTATAAACCAACGATATAGTTATGAGATGACTTTTTAGAAGACGTAAAATCATCAAACAAATTCTCCTTCACTTGTCAGGTCTTGGTGAAGCGTGAGGGAGTGTTACATTTTTACTGAGTGTTTCTTCAACTGCCTTTTGCGTTCTAGTGATACTTTCGAACAGCAATAATTGAGAGAAGGATAACCAAATGATGGTTGTCATTTTATTAGCATCAGCATTTTTATCGGCCTTATAATGTTCCCACTGCTGGGACTCAGGCCTCCTCTCTAAGAGAGAGAATGGGCCATAATACAACGCACGGGCCCAGTGTGGATCGGCGGATGTCACATATCTTCGAATTTTTGGTTCTAGAACATGCCAGTTTCCTCACGATGTTTTCTTTCGGCGGCGGTGAAATAAATTACACAAAGTAATGCGCCTGACTGGGCTTGAACCCGCGACTTGCAAATCGGGGCAGTTACCACTGGGCCACCTCTGCTCCTAAGATCTCCTAATGATGGTTGTCATGTTGAATAAAATATAGGACAAATAGCTGCTGAATATCTGACCTCTCTATGGGTGATAGATTAATTACGTCTAGTAGATTAACAGCATTATTAGCAAATGGTTGAACCAATAGATAAGTTAGCTATTAATTAATGTTTTTGTTGACAGAATTGGGAGCACCTCGTTTTTGAGGCAGGGCCGGATTTGGGTTATGACACTAGCACGGGTAGCATTTGTTTGCTCGGCCCGCACTTTGGGGGCCCCGAACTTTTACAATAGTGTAACGACATCTATGGCGCCACATAAAAACTCAAAATCCTACATCGTGCAATTAGAGTTCATTGCGCGATATAAACATATAGAAATGCCCGAAATCACCTTTCGGGCAGTTGCAAACACCAGAAAAAAACATCTGTCTGGACAGAGGATCCTCCCTATTCAACGGTGGTGTGGCACATAACTGATGACCACTACGTGCATTTTTAGCATTCATCTTAAAACGTTTCTTACGCGCTTGTCTCGTACTATTCAATTAATCATGCGTTTTTCTGGGTAAATGGGCAAAATAACTTCTTTTTCTTGTATGAATGGTCAAAAGAAGTATCTTAACGGCGTCCATGCCTACCTGAGGGGCCCATAGTACAATTTGCTATAGACTCCTGTAACTTAGTCCGGCCCTGGTGAAACAGTCTAGCTCTGCAACTCCCTATACATAATGCAATAGAAACTGGATTACAAAGTCTGTTGTAGAACTATTTGTGTCAAAACAAGAATTACTTGGTCTAGTTTGGGATTATGAATTATTGAATCAGTTTAAAAATGAATTATATAATTACTTGTTGCTACGGTTAAATATCATTATTTAGCCGCAGTGGTTTTTTGGCTCTTGGTGGATGGAATTATATTAACGTGTACTATACTTCGACGCACAAACAAATACTTTTATCCAGTTCATGATTCTGAACCCTCTAGTGGTGTAATTTTTCAATAGATGTTCACAAAATTAAAAAAGAAACTATATAATATCGAGAACATGAATGAATTCATCAGGATTGATTAGAATAACGATTTATCAACCCCTTTAATTAAAAAGTAATCAATCCATTATTTGCATTAAAAATATCATTGGGGTTGATTAGATTAACTATTTATTCCCATACCGGAAAAGAGGTGTGTTATAAGTTTGACGTCTGTCTGTGACATATCTGACGGGACATTGACGACCGGGGCGGTAAACTCGGGGGGGTAGATGGAAATAGGCCCTTACGGAATAGAAGTCAAAATTGGTTGAACGGACAGTAAGAAAAAATGTTTATGGCAGTGTCAGTAATGTCTAAATAAACTTAAAAAACCACAAATGAATTTTAAAACTCGACTTGCCCGGTTTCGAACCCGCTACCTCCCGCAAGAGAGAGGTACCCACACTTATACACTGGGTCATAACGACTCTTGTATCAATTACAACAACAACAATTGTAACAATTTATAACATTCTGTAAGTAACAATTTATAAACTGTTTTAACGTTTGAATCCCCAACCGGTCCTATGAGACCGCGCTGTTATTGTTTTACTATTGTGTCTCGTTTCGCGGGTATCTGAATAACTACATACGAATTGTCTACATAATATGTATTATGTACAAAGTACGTGCGTATAAATTACAAACAGTGCGTATGTCGGACAAGACTCGGACTTTGCACTCGAGTCTGGCATTATTTTATCGATAACTATATATCGAGATCGACACTGACTGACAGGTTTGATTGTTCAACTAAATATTTCGCTAATTGGGTAGTTGACTCATTTTTAGGGTTCCGTAGGTACCTCAGTCAGAAAAAATGCAATCCTTCTAGGACCACCCCGTTCACGTTGTCCATCTATCAAGATATTTTTTCGGAAAGTGAAACCTTTATGTTAAGCTAAATACTCAAATCTGCTATCACGTGGAGTCTTCTTCTTCTTCTTTTTCCTGCCCTTATCCCATATTACTTGGGGTCGGCGCAACACGTCTTGCTCTTCCACTCTGTCCTGTCACCCGTCACACTATCACTAACTCCCTTTTGTTTCATATCACTCCACACACAATCCATCCATTGAAAAACCACAAAAATTTAATTGTACGGGACCTGCTCGCACTTGCTGAATTTATTTTTGTTAATTGTTTGTAGATATTAAAACAAATTTAAAAAAAATGTAAATGATTTATTTTTACTGTTATTTGTTGTTAAGTCTTGTATAGAATGTTATAAAAATAATCACAGTAAATAGCCAATTTTATTTAAATTGAGACTCAGAGCTACAAACAATTCCAGATAAGACTTTATTCGACCCGTGAACTAAAACCCTCAATCTCAGCAACAGCATTACCAACCACTAAACCAAAGAAACAATCGCAGCATCAGACCGTTCATCTCATGCTAATGACATGAAAGGTGAACGAAGTAAACATTGGCAATGAGTCGCCCGCACCTCGGTGTTGCACCGCCCACCACTAGGAAATATTCTAGGAATTTCGTAAACAACATTACAGGAATATAATATACTCGTATATTCTGAACAATTTGCCTGCTGCGGTTTTCCCGTCCGATCATAATTCCTAAATTATGATCGGACGGGAAAACCGCCACAAGACACCTATGTCTTCAAGGCTAGAGTGAATAGGCTCTTAATAAGGTAGTGCGCCTCACCATCAACGATTGCATCACTGCTTACCATCAGGTGAGATCGCAGTCAAGCACTAGTTTATAACAATAAAAAAAAAGAACCAGTAGAAGTTATACAGAGGACACCTTACTAAGTGTCACCTTCTCAAAGTCAGAGTTTCAACTAAAGAAGATAACCAATCGCAAGAATATTATGCAAATTCAGGGTCATCATCCGTAGCGCCATGCCTCTGCAGCCATGGGTTGGCTTTTAAAAGGAAAACCCGCGAGATCCTGGAACGAAGGCAAAGAAGGAACAAAGATATGTGATTTTTCAGTAAAGTCTAACAGGTCCTCCCGCTCCACTCAAGAGCGGGAGAAGTAAGCTCCTAGTAGGCAGTTTAATATGGAAAATTCTTTCACTACCTACTCTTCTTAAGCTTTTTTCTTCTTAGGCTTGTGTTTGACCACTATCTCACACGATGATGGTGAACAAAGGCTACTGGAGCGAGTGAGGGCTTGCAGCTGCCGAGCAATGGGTAGCTTGCTGTCCGGCCGTCCGGTAAAGATCAAAACCGTGTTGATGGCGCCTTTAGTTCCACAGAGACACATCAGCAAAACTGTAGTGAACTAGTAGGGCCAATAACTGCCTAGGGTTCGTTAATGTTCGAAAGAGTTAACAAAGAGCTACTGGAGGAACACAGGTGGGTTGTGATCAGTAAAGAAAAAAGTATCACGCTCTCTCGCTCCACCCAGAGGGTTAGAAGTTATTTGCATTTTCACAAAAGGTCACCGAAACGAAATAGCTTAAAAAAACTAATCACTAATGAATTCAATTTTTGACGACACTATTGGTGCAAGAAATTTTTTCTACTCCTCAATAATCGGGTATAGTAAAAGGAGGTACCCGTCTATCTATTATTAGACTAAAATACTTTTTTAACAATGACCTTGATTAATTGGTATGTGGCAAGACACCGAGAGACTTCAGGTGTCAACAGCGTTCATTCAACCACGACTGAACGTGACTCAGTTACTTAACTTCCTAGTAAATCGATGTATACGGTCGAGATTATAAATAGTAAGAAAGAAAGATGAAAGAAAAACTGTTAGGGAAATTAGTTACGATACGACGATTATTAAGTTATTATAGTATTATTATTTTTATCTGAGGTCTGGTAGGAAGCCGCTCCTCGTAAAATACTGGTATTCAGCTAAATCTGGCTTGACTGAAAGCCGACCCCAATGTAGTTGGGAAAAGACTAGGTAGATGATGATTATTTTTATCTGATTTCAGACTTGCCACGAAGTACCGTGTTACCCCAGTTAATGGGTTGTGGAGGTCTGGTAGGCAGCCGCTCCTCGTAAAACACTGGTATTCAGCTAAATCTCGCTTAACTGGAAGCCGACCCCAATATAGTTGGGAAAAGGCTAGGCAGATGATGATGATGATGAGTATTATTATTTTTACTTCTAAGTAAGCGCGCTCCATCGTCGACCGCATCGTCGCTTTTCATCAGGTGAGGTAGCGGTCAAGCTCGAAACAATCAACAATAAAAATCAACAAAAAATTGAGTAGTGATAGTTATAGGTCGCGGGTTCGAACCCAGCCAGGTGTATTTTTGTAAGTAATTTATTTCATCACCCTCAAAACGGAGAAGGAAAACATGGTGAGGAAACTGGCATGCCCTAGAACCTAAAATTCAAAGACATGTGACATCCGCCAACCCGCACTGGGCCCGCGTCGTGGATTACGGCCCATTCCCTCTCCTAGAGAGGAGACCTGAGTCCCAGCTGTGGGAACGTTATAAGGTTGATTATGCTATGCTACTCGTTTTACTATTTTATTGAAGCTTTCTACTTTCCGTATCGATTTATCTTAGAGCATAGACAAGTATCGTCTATTGGAGATAACGATTGATAAAAATTTCAAGATGTAGGTAAGACTGACTGACATACGTTACCTACTGAAATGTCACGGGGTGGATCCTTTCTTTTTGAGGTTGTGAAATTCATTTCTCCTTTTATTTATTTCCAATAAAAGATTTTTAGTTTTTTGATATGATTTTATAAATCACCACGGTTGTGGAAAGCAAAGTACTCCTGAAACAACACGAGTTGTAATCAGGAAAAATTTTACCCCGAAAAAATTAAAACTCTGAGACAATTATCACTAGAGAATATAAATGTGGCATTAGTGCTGTTCTAGGATGATGGCCTACTCATGTACTAAATTTCATCGAAATCAGTTCAGCCCTTCGAGCGTAAAGAAGTAACAAACGTACAATTACACTCTCAAACTTATACCTTTATCTCTTTCTAATATTTATATAAAAATCTCGTGTCACAGTGTTTACAAGTATAATCGAACTCCTCCGAATCGGCTTGACCGATTTTCATGTAATTTTTTGTGTATATTTGGTAGGTCTGATATGAAAGAAAAGGAAGTGAACGATAGCGTGATGAGTGATAGGACAAAATGGAATAGAATAGAATAGAATATAATTTAAAAAATAATTAAATATGTGTATTAAACGAAAAGACATAAATTATCATTAGAATATTTGACATGTCATTACAATTACCAATTTGATACTATTATTACAATTCAAATGTCAAAAATCAAAATGTAATGTCAAATGTCAAAAATGAAAATGTCAAGAATATAAATGTCAAAAATCAAAATGTCAAGAATACAAATGTCAAAGAATGTAAAATAAATGTCGAAAATCAATGACAAACATAAAAAAAACGTGTTAAAAAAAACGTGTTGTGTGAAAACACACGGAACAAGGACAGGAAGATAATGATTATTTGATAGGTCTGAGAATAGGTTGTTAGCAATTTTTCGGCAATCTATACATTTCAGGTATTCTATACAATACCTAGGCAATATAAAGCATACCTAAAACGTGTAGGTAAAGTATGAAATATTATTTATTTTATGTTTTGTCATTTATAGAGATTGCCGGTAGCATATATGTATAACTAAAATTATCATGGTAATAATTTAATCTACATACATAATATGTACATATAACAACCTAGATATAAAACAAGCTAGATATAAAAGAGAGTTTCAGATAATAAATACAGTACTAAGTATAGAAAATATTTCCGCAACTTCCGCTTAAATGCGTCAAAATACTGATGATCATCCGCCTGATATCGAGATGAAGTATGATCAGATAAATAATCATACATACATATAGATCTTTTTGTAGACAAAAAGATCTATCCTTCACATCTTTGGTTTTCCCGCTCTCTCTTTACACCTAAAACTTTCTTCATATTTTTTTTTCATTCCTTCCGTTATTCAGTAACCAACTGAGAAAATGCCAAATAATACGAGTAACATAATCAGCCAATATAGTGTTCTTTACTTTAGTAATCCACCTCACGAGCTCAGTGAGGATTGGTGGATGTCATGTCGTCGAATTTGTGGTTCTAGGACATGCCGGTTCCCTCATGATTGATTTCCTGCATCGTTTTGAAAGTAGTGGCTGTCATTTGTAGATCTTAATCTTTGGCAGTTGTTACAGATAGTCAGAAGCCAGTAAATCTGACTCCAGTCTTGCCATGAAGTACCGTGTTACCCCAATTAATGAGTTGTGGAGGTCTGGTAGGCAGCCGCTCCTCGTAAAATACTGGTATTCAGCTAAATCCGGCTTGACTGGAAGCCGACCCCAACATAGTCCGGAAGAAAGCAAGGCAGGTGATGATAATGATGTTTTGAAAGCAGTGGTTATAAAATACGCGTTGATAATTTGGCTAGTTCTCTATTGTTTTTGGACATTATTTAATCGACGCCAACCGTCAAGTTAATGTGACCGAGTTGTACTATCGATGTTTGTCGAGTCACCGTGTCCCATCTCTACGCACCACTAGGGCTTACTACGCGGTACGCTAGATCGTACCGTCAGTTGTACTCGACACTGTACAGACATTAGACGCCGACGGACGTTCCCGATACGCCGACTGTTGTCGTAGTTTGAAAAACTATTTCGTGTATGAAAAAAGTGTTTTTTAAAAGAAAATTGTTTTTTTTTATGCTGGTTCAGTGAAGTGTTTTTTTACTGGTAGGTTTTAATTTTTTTTTATTTTTTTTATGGGGTAAGGGCAGGAAGAAGATTATATTTGTTATATTTTTGGGGGTGTGTCTGTTACATTTTTTTATTTTATTTTCTGGAATTAATAATAGGTACTTTTTAATTAAGCATTGCGGAAGAGTTGGACACCATACTTTAAATTACTTTTTAGTTCTTTAGGGCTTTTAATTTTATTCAGTGTATTGATATTTGATAGTTAAGTGTTTTTTTAACCGACTTCAAAACGAGATTCTATGTTCCGCTGAATGAATTTTTTTTTAATTTGTAAAGAACATAGTTTAATGAACGATATATCTACTTATTTCTGTTATTTTATTATGATTGTTTTAAGTTATTTTTTTATGTTTATAGCCATTTACTAGCTTTAATTACTACATTAAATATCCCGTATATTCTGGGTCGTACCTACCGCTATAGTAGGTACAAATTGCGAGGCATTTTACGACAGTAACCTGTCATTTGAGAGAGAGCTAGCTAGGCCTTATAATGGACCACTGAATGCTAATGAGGCTGCGTCTAGCTAAAGATTATAAGTTACTTATGCTATAAAATTATTATGACCTCTCGAATGGAACTACTGAGATGAGATTGAATTTTAACTTTCAAATTATTGTCGACCCTTTATAGAAAGTCGTAAGGGACAGATTACTAAAATAAAACGTTATTCCCACAATTACGATAAGTGAATTGTTAAACTTTTTTATAAATTGTTACTTTTTTTCGTGTAAGGTAAAGTAAAGATTATTGTATTCTAAATAAATTATTTAATTATATTATTAACTAATGAGTGTAGGGATAAAGGTTTATTGAAACAAATTAAATATTAACTTAACTATATACAAATACTAACAATTTAAATAAATAAACTTAAGTTAAACCTAGCTATGTACATATAATACAAATATAAAATAATATTAACTAATAGGTTATTAATTATTAATATCAATGTAGGTTCCCAGTTACAATAATTATTATCATATAAACACTTTTTAATTACGAAAGAAAAATCCCTTTCTGCAAAAATAGGAAATGTCGCTTAAGCCATTCTTTTTTCTTTTTGGAAAAGCTTGATATTTTATTCATTTAATACATTCTTCAGGATTTTTTTCGTGTGTTTAAATAACTAGTATCGGTATTATGTGTAACTATTAAAACTAACAGCTATTTTTAGTAGCCCACACTTGATAAAGTATCTCATCTGAGCAGGAATCGAACTCTGAACTCCAAATCGATATCGCGTATCGCATAGTGCATTTTGATTTACTTCACTGCTGAAACAAAGACGGATTCGTAGATATAACGCGAATATTATACAATACTGATAGCATACATAAATTAAACACTTTTCTGCCCTTGTGCAATGTGACATGAGGTTGAATCAACACGTGTTTTCTCTAGTAAAAATATGTACAATTCATAAAATACAATACATATTTATTTTTTGCTTGTGCTGTTACTGCGTCGAAATTACACGTCACTATATTTCGCGTTATTTTATTAGCCTGTAATGTCCCACATCTGGGCAAAGTCCTCCCTCTCCCTTTTCCACACATGTCTATCATCAGCCACTGCAGGCCAGTTCGTCCGGTAGTTGTCCAGCTCATCTCTCCACCTTCGCTTCGGTCTGCATTTTTGTATGCTATAGCATAATCAGCCTTTTAATATTCCTACTGCTAGGACTCGGGCCTCTTCTCTAAGAGAGGGAATTGGCCATAATCCATCTTGCAGGCCCAGTGCGGGTTGGTAGATGTCACATGCCTCGAATTCTTGGTTCTAGGGTATAGGTTTTCTCATGATATTTTCCTTCACAGTTTTGAGAGCAATGGTGATGAAATAAATTACACAAATTAATGGGTCTGCCTAGGTTTGAATTCACGAGTCAGAGCCGATATCACCAGGCTACAACTGCTCTTTGAACGATCTTTCCAAGGATTTATACTCCAGGGTGAAAGTATTCTATGTGGTATTCCAGGACATGATCCACCGGTGCGCCAAATTTCATCCTAATCCCTACAAGAGTTTCAGTTAGCACCAGAAAAAACAAATACACAGACAGATAGTGTTGCCAGGCGTCAGGATAGGCTTTTTGGTTGTGTCCGGCCAAATTAGGTGGAGTCCGGCCTGTCTGGCTTTTGTTAGGCTTTTTAAATTTGGCTATTTTTATAGATTTGTGATGTGTTCTTGTAATTGCAAGCGTTTGCAGACCAGGAATCACTTGTTATTTCATTAGAATGTGAAAGGAAACATTCCGGAATGGCATGGAAAAAAAAATGTCGACCTTTTTAATTAAATGTCCGGCTAAACTGTTTGGTTTGTCCAGCTTTTCGGTTTGAGGATCTGGCAACCCTACACACAGACAATCACAAACTTTCGCATTTATAATATTAGTGTGTGACATAGTATAATGTGATGTCATTTACTGAATGTCATTTTACTGAATAAAGAGAATAATTTATTTATTTATTTGTACATTTTAACACACACAGTTAGGACGAGCAGATACCTTAGTTATACAAACGCCAATGCAAACGAAATGAACATTAGACTCCTAAACTAAGTAAAATAAATACTTGTATCTCAGGAGCCAGTTTCTCTTGATGAAATTGCGATAAAATACACATTATTACTAAAATCATATAATTTCATACATTTTACGAGTAGCACTCGTCGAGTTGAGTGCCCTAAGGATATCATATCGCCAGTGGTTGCGAGGTCAAATGGCGTTTGTTTCGAATATATAAACTGAATATATTAACTGTCTGGTTAGACCGCACAGTTAAACAAAGTAGAACTTGATGTGCATAGGTTAAACGCCATTGCGATACTGAGACTGGTTACAGCTGGTTATTTTGCAAGCTATAGCTCTATGTGTACTTAATTAAAGGTTAGGCGGGGTAGGATTTCATTTACCATAGAATAAAATTGCATCAGCCTTATAATGTTTCCACAGTTGGGACTAGAGCCTCCCTTCTAAGAGAGGGAATGGGCCGTAACCCACCACGCGGGTCTAGTGCGGGTTGGTGGATGTCACATGTCTTCGAATTTTTGGATTTCATATTTGCTGTTTTATTTTATAAGACTCTTAATGTTTGAATCCCCGATCGATCCTATGAGACCGCGCTGTTATTGTTTTACTATGTGTCTCGTTTCGCGGGTATGTGATAGATTAACCGGCCATCTCTTAAACCAAAAAAATATTAAATATGTGACATCTATCGACCCACCTTGAACCCGCCGATCACTCTATATGTTTAAAAATCTAGTATTCTACTAAACAAGAATGTTAATTTTTCATGTCAATCTCTTTTCCCTTTGAATCCACCTTAAAAATATTAGCAGCCCATGAAACAAAAAAAAAACAAATAAAATTATACAAAATGGGTTGACTTCCGAAAGGGCCTGGGTCCTGGAAAGAAAGTTCCTTCTTTGCCTTGCGTTCCAACACGGAAATTCCGAAAGGTAAGCCCGTATCCCCCAGATCGAAGGCAACTAAGGTGGGGTTTAGTCAGTAAGAGTCACACACCCTCCCGCTCCGCCCAAGAACATTTTTTTTTTTTTTTTTTTTTTATTATTATTGTTGTTATGATTGTAATTTAAACTGAATAATTTTGACTGTTTTAAATATTGACATTTAATTTTAATTTTAATAATTGTTGTGACTTAATATAGCATGTATAATTTTTAGGATATAGGTATTTAGTTGTACAAATTTCAAACACAATGTAATTGTTGTTAATGAATAAATATGAAATGAAATGAAATGAACCGGAGAAGTCATTCTGATGATTAACCTTCCTAAAAAAAAGGACCAGAGTGGGTGTGAATTTAGTCAGTAAAGATCTGACATGACTTTCCACTTCACCATAAAGCGGGAAAAGTCATTGGATGATAAGATAATAGGATAGTAAAATAAATATAAAACAAAGTAGTAAAATGTAACTCGAGAAGTACCATCTATTTACTTATCGTCTAGTCACACAACTTACTATATCTTTGGTGAAAATATCTAATGTCAATGAACTTTTAAACCAATACTTTAAATTTTCGCTAAATTCATCGGAAAACTGTACTCCAAAAAAATAGTAAATTAAATACATAAATTAACTATAAACTTATCTATAAATGTGTCTATCGCTAGCTGCGAACACATGATTTACATATTATACAATTTAAAACATACATAGTAATCAATTATTTAAATACGAGTATCTAAACAGACAGTAGGTATTGTTGCGTATTTTGTTTGACCTAATTTAAAATAAAAGAGTGATAATGTGTCTAGAATGACAAGCACAGTTTGTATGTTTGTCATACATAAATATATATGTTTAATTTGAGATAAGATCTAACCGTAACACAACGTGTAATTAAAGAAAACTGTTGCATCATATGTGTATTTGGGAACGTAAGGTCTTGGGTTCGAGAGCCGGGACGGGCTATTAGGTTTTGAGGATTATTATTTGAATTTCTCGGAAGAGATGATGATAAACTCTTTTTTGGGTTCAGTACCGAAAGCATAAAAATAGGACCCTTACGTTGTCGAAACCTCTACGGTCCGGACTAAGCGTTTCGCTTCGTTGTTTATACCACGTGCATCGAGGGACTGGAACAATTTGCCTGCTGCAGTTTTCCAGTCCGATTATAATTTAGGTGTCTTCAAGGCTAGAGTGAATAGGCTCTTAATAAGCTAGTGCGCCTCACCATCAACGATTGCCTCACTGCTTACCATCAGGTGGGATCGCAGTTAAGCACTAGTTTATAACAATAAAAAAACCCTATTAGCAAGACTGCACTGAATTCTGTCTGTCACCAGTCTGTATCTCATAACCGGCGATTGCTAGATAGTTGAAATTTCCACAGATGATGACTGTGTTTCTGTTGCCGCTATAACAAAGAACAAAATAAAAAAGATATTCATCGAAAAACATTTGTCATTTGCCCCTTATGCATGTTTTGGACGCAGCGTGTTGTTCTGTACTGAATCTTAAAGTAACTCATATCGAAACAGACTTCGATCTTAACTGATTACAGTTTCAGATTGGTTACAGTTACCGTTTGGTTACACAAAAGTTAGTAAGCCTGCATTACGCCACATGCCACTAACTGGCGGTTAACTAACATCACAGTTAGGCAGTGTTGTCATAATCATTACTCTTGCCAAATACATTGGTGATTGTATTTAGCACCGGCGTGGTAATTTGCAACATTCTGATCGTTTTTTTTTTAGTTTAAGCGACCATCGCATGACTTCTCCCGTGTGGAGTGAAAGGGCGTGTCGGACTTTTACTGACCAATTTTTTTTTTATTTTTGATATGGTCGCGCTTAACCAGTATCTCACCTGATGGAAAGCGACGTCCTGTTTGCGGATGGGGTACGCTTGCTTAGAAGTAACCTATTCACTCTAGACTTTAAGATCCCCAGATTGTAGCTATCAGGAAATACACTTCGGCAGGGAATTCCGCTTCTTTGCTCCGCCCAGCCAACCTTCAGTAGCCCTTAGCGTTCTAGGACCACGGTTTCCTTCTTAGAAATTCCCCATGTTTCAACCGACAACTATATTAGTGTCTTTCTATGAGTCGCTGGAATGCAATGGATGCGAGACGCACAGGGCCATTGGTGGTGGTGATGTCCAGCAGTGGACATCCAGAACGAAATCAAAATCTCAATTGAAAATCTTTGTTTAGATGAGGGATCAGTCTAGAATGAACTCAGATGTAAATCATCTGAGTTCATTCTAGACTGCTAGTCAATCAATCAAATCTACGAAATCTTTAGATTATACGCACGTGCACCATTTTATCTTTTATTTCTTTCACATCGAGAAGTTTGTTTGTGTGACCGGATTATTATTGACACACTGCTCGCTTTAAAAGTGTCAAGAAAATGACAAACTGCTTTATTCATTATTTTTATTATTTAAACCCGACTTACGAGTTGTTGGGCGCAGGTTCAATCTCAACCAGACGCCTTACTCTAAGTCATTTACTTCATCACCAATGCTCTCAAAACGGTTAAGGAAAACGGCATGTCCTAGAACCAAAAATTCAAAGACATGGGACTTTCACCAATCCGCACGGGGCCCGCGTGGGGGATTACGGCCTATTCCATCTCCTGGAGAGGAGGCCTGAATCAAAGCAGTGGGAACGTTATTGGAATGATTATGCTGTACTTATTATTTTTATACATCTATACTAATATTATAAAGAGGTAAAATTTGTAAGTTTGTATATAGGGGGTAATCTCTGGAACTACTGGTTCGATTTGAAAAATTCTTTCAGTGTTAGATAGCCCATTTATCGAGGAATGCTATAGGCTATATACCATCACGCTACGACCCATGGGAGCGGAGCTGTAACGAAAAATGCGGGTGAAACCGCAGGGGACAGCTAGTATACATATAATAGGGCTTGCTAGTGGCGAAAATAATTCCAAGGGAACATACTCTCGGAGTTAAAGGTGCATCCATGTGCTATGTGTACTAGGTGAATGGATTTCATCCAACTCCGTTCACCTAGTGAATGGTGAATGTAAAGTAAACAAACATACGCACAATCACGCGCAAACTTTCGCGTTCATTACATTAGAGTGAGAGTGATAGTGTGATTGATTGGCTGGCGGTTGACCTTTACCTCACCTGATGGTGAGCGGTGATGTGGTCGACGATGGAGCACTCTTGAGTAATTTTATGTTCGTTTTTTTATGCTACCTTGATCCTAATCTTCGTCATATAAAAAGAAATCTGGTGATGCAAAGCTATGGTGTGGAATTCCCTGCCGGAGTATGTGTTTCGTGATAGCTACAACCTAGGGTTCTTTAAGTCAAGAGTAGGTTACTTCTAGGCAAGCGTGCTCCATCGTCGACCACATCATTGCTTACCATCAGGTAAGCGATGATGTAGTCAAACACAAATCTATTCATAACAAAAAAGGCTTTCAATCCATTTTTTTGAAGTTACCCGATAACTTCTCCCTATCTGGGTGGAGCGAGAAGGAAATTCAGACTTTTACTGACTAAATCCCACCTGTGTTCCCTTTGCTTTTGACTCTTTCGAACCATCCCTTAGCCCTGGTAGAAATGATTTAATGCTCTGAGAATTTAAACAATTTAAAAGACAGATATCTATTATGTTTAAATACGTATTTGTAAAGTTAACTCTAAGAGTTAACTAACTGCTAATTCCGTGTCTATAATTTATAAAATTGACGTAATAGCTTTATGTGCAAAAAAACTATGCGTGTGCGTAGTCTTGCTGTGATTGTTGTGTTAAGTCTGTTTTAACTAATTAGTATTCTCTTAAACATGCAAATAATTAACTATCGATGACATTCTTGGCGTGAACCTTGGACTGGATTTGTTTATTGAGGTTGAATAAAATTTTGAACAGATGTTTTTGGGTTCAAAGACCGGAAATTACGAAAGTGCCGATGCTTCTGGACAACAGTTGTGATCTTTAAGGCCATTGGTTGGTTTCCCAACTTAAAAAAAGCATAATCAGCCTTATAATAGATTCCACTGCTGGGATTTTAGCCTGCACTCTAGGAAAGAGAATATGCCGTAATTCACTATGCGATTTTTGGTTCTTGGACATGCCTATTTCCTCTGAATGTTTTCCTTTACCGTTTAGTGCTGATGACATAATAATTTCTGAGAGAACTTTGTAAGTCAGGGCCGTTTACTTTTTTTTAACTTATTCCCACACTAGGAATAACTTCTGTATCGTGACGTTGCGTACGTCCATAAACATGTAAACTCTCATACACAAGACAGTCTCTTTGCTGGTTTCCTCTCTCATCTGTAGGCCATACAAATATTTGTTCCTTGCAGGAATCTAACCCGCAAAACACAGCATAACAGCCAATGGGTCAACCACTGCGCCAGCCGTGCCATCACCTTACGAGTTTACAAAAGTGTAGCTCAATTAGAAAATACTCCTTCTTTTCCCAGATAAACCCAGGGTCGCTCGAGCTCATGAACCAGGAAAATACTAACAGCTAAAGACCTATTTTTATGTCATAACTCTTACGCAAACATTGTCTAATATACAGGTCTTGCAGTGTTGTTACAAAAGTCATGATTACACGTCGGTTTCTGTTCTCGCGTTATTTTTGCTTGACCCCGACATTGGGCGAGGTCGAGAGTCTAAAGCTTGCAGGCAGGTCGGAGATTCGCGTTTCATTAGCAGAATGAAGTTTGAAATGTCGTATCTTTATTTTTTTGTTGTGTTTTGGAAAGTTTGCGGATAACAGAAATGAATTACTGTTTTCTATATAATTTATACAGCCGTAGCTAGGAGCGTAGAATTTTTCACAAGGTTTCCTTTTACGACATAAGCAAGAGATAAATTTTCAAAATTAACGTCCTAACACGAGCGAAACCACTGGTAGAAAGAAACTCGTTGATTGATATAGCTTGATTTTTTATCATCTAAATTATTTTCATGAATGAATGATAATCAATCGAATTCTTAAAGAAATATCTATTGTGTATTTTGTAACTGACAAGATATTTTGCATCTACATTTTTTTCTTATTTATTGATGACTAACTTCTGTCAGAGAGGCTTCGTTCGCGTGGAAACAAAAAAAAATACTTATGACAGTGATAAATTAGCATTTTACTGTGAAAAGATTTTTTTAAATCGTTCCAATATTTTTTGAGTTTATTCATTACAAACAAAAATGTTAAACTACAAATATTTCCGCATTATTATATCGCTACCTTTGGGTAGAAAGGTCGTATAAACCATTTTGGCCAAATTGAGTTAAATATACCATTTTTCTCAGAATTTTTTTCTCTATCGATCTGTATATACGAAATGTAGAAATTCGCTCAAAAATGGTTAATACGACCCAGAAATTTTCGGTCATAGCCTCTTAAAAAAGGTAAATTTTCAATGTAAAAGCCAAATATTATTTTTTTGTAATTTTGTTATGACGTAATGACCATAATTTATATTAACGGAGGGTGTAAAAATAGTCGTTAATTGTAAATGGTTTATACGCCCTAAAGTGTTAAATGCATTAATTGTAAATGGTTTATACGACCTATAGTATTAAATGCATTAATTGTAAATGGTTTATACGCCCTAAAGTGTTAAATACATTACTTAATCCCAGGTTAAAATCGACGTCGTAAATCCAAAGATAGTTCGCAACGTTTGGTGTATAAACCATGATCATTGCAAGTCGCACTTTACTTTAGGATGTTTGTCAAGTAAAATGTGTAAGGAATGAACCTGGACTGGTTCTATCAGATGATAAAAAAATCAAAGAGAGGTGGAAGAAATATTTTGAAAGACTAATGAATAAGAAAAATGATTGGAGTGGGATTTTAGAAAGTAAACCAGAAAATGTGGGGTTAGTGAGAATGGTTAGTATGGTTGAAGTCAGAATAGCAGTAAATGGAATGAAGAATGGTAAGGCCATTGGCCCAGTTTGGAATACTAGTTGAAGTGTGGAAGTTACTGCGAGTGGATGGACGGATGTGGTTAGCGATGTTCTTCAATAAGTTGTTGAAAGAAGAATTCATACCTGATGATTGGTGCAAAAGTTCTTTAGTGCCCATCTTTAAATCTTTTTCTTGAGTGCAACAATTATAGAGGAATAAAGCTAATGTCACATACTATGAAAGTCTGGGAGGAAGAAGTATTGAAAGGCGGTTGAGATATAAGAGTGAAATTTCACAGAAGCAATTCGGTTTTATGCCTGGTCGGGGTACAACGGATGCCATTTTCGCTATACGCCAGCTATACGAGAAATACAGAGGTGCACATAAAAACTTGCACATGGTATTAATTGACCTCGAAAAGGCATACGACCAGGCACATCGTTAGGTTCTGTTGTGGGCCCTTAAGGAGAAAGGTGTGCCTGGGAAGTATGTGCAGTTGATCCGAGCGATGTACAGTCAGTGTAGTACCCAAGTCCGGTCTACAGTAGGCACCAGTGGCAGTTTGAATGAGGCGGTCGGCCTACATCAGGGGTCGGCTCTCAGCCCTTAACTTTCCCTGCTGATAATGGATGCTTTGACGTTAGACATTCAGGAAGAGGCCCCCTGGTGTATGCTGTTTGCCGATGATATTGTGCTGGTTGCCGAGAGTGACCTAGAGGTCCAGAGCAAATTGGAGGTGTGGTGGCATAGACTGGAGAGTGTTGGCGTGAAATTGAGTAGAACCAAAACAGAGTACTTGTTCTGCGATTTCGGGGGTCCCTCCAATCCTTCGCCTTTAGCCCTCGCTAGGACATTCATACCGATTTGTTCCGACTTTCGGTTCCTCGGGTCGCTTGTCCAAGGAAATAGTGAGGTAGACCGGGACATAACACATCCGATCAACGCAGGATGGATGAAATGGCGACAGGTCACGGGAACAACTTGTTATCCACGGATGCCCCTCAAGTTGAAGGGTGCAATCTACAAGTCCGTGATAAGACCTGTCATACTGTATGGATCAGAATGTTGGGCTGTGAAAAAGATGGATGAAAAAGGATTGCATGTAGCGGAGATGAGAATGTTGAGATGGATGTGTGGTGTGACAAGAATGGACAAAGTGAGAAATAAGTGTATTAGGGGAAGTTTCAAAGTGGCGCCAGTGACTGAAAAAGTGGAAGGAAATCGTTTGTTTTGTTATGGTCATGTGAAGAGGAGTGATGAAACGCATGTTACTAAAAGAGTTCTGAATTTACATGTGGATGGATGGAGAGGGAGAGGGAGGCCAAAGAAAAGATAGATGGATTGCGTAAGGACCGATAAGAAAGAAAAGGAAGTTATGGTCTATCGGTTTAGGTAGTTAACTAGAGGTAAACAATCTTGGCATGTATTTTTATCTAAAAGTTGTCTATAAATTGTATGTAAAAATCTTTGCAACTAGGTATTTACCTAAATCGATGTTAGCTGATAAACTAAATTTAAATAATCTTTGTGTATATTATATACGACATCTTAAATATAAAAAGACATACCAAGATTGTTTACCTTTAGTTAACTACCTAAACCGATGGACCATTTTAGTGATAGTGTGACGGACGACAGGACAGAATGGAAGAAGAAAACGTGTTGCACCGACCCCAAGTAATATGGGATAAGGGCAAGAAAAACTTTACGACCAACACACAAGGCTCGCATTTTGCGCGCAGCGACAAGCAGAAGAACGAGCGCGATAGACAGGTACCGGACAGATACCATTGATTTGAAGGTATTATAATACTTAATAAATGTTGGTTCAGGTAGTTTTATATTATTTGAATCGACCATTATTGGGTATTAGAATAATAATAATTGAGTTCCTACTAATTCTATGAGTAACAGGATTATTTATTAGTCAGAATTCAATTGATCTATGATTATAAATGGTTTTTAATACAAAAAAATTACATAAATTTGGGTTTTTACGACATTAAATGTGACCTTAAGCTTACCAAAAATGGATATACGACCCACACAGTTTTTTCAAAGCACATTTTCATGGGGTGTATAAACCAAGAATTGATTTTTTCTTAGACGTAAATGCAAGCTAACTTTGAAACTAAAGAAGATAGACAGGTTTTGATGATTTAACCTTTTTCATTTGCAAAATGTAAGAACCTTTCTCATAGATAGTTTTTTTATAACTTCAAAAGCAAAAAAGTTAAGAATTTTTTTGTAAAAAAATAATAGTTTTTCGGCTCTACTGAAAAGTCGGGTTTTGGTTTATACGACCTTTCTACCCAAAGGTATCGATATCAAAATAGATTTAAAAAGTGAAAGTATGGAATGATAACATAGTCTAGTATGAGACACCCAAATTCATATTTCAATCACACTAACCTATTCCAAACTGCGTTGGGATTGGCTTCCAGTCGAACCATATGCAGCTGGAAATCAGTATTTTACATGGAGACTGCCTGCATGGTCAGTAAAAGTCAGACACTCTCACTCAACTCAGAGCGGTAAAAGTCATTTGATGATTTTCTATCCCGAAATATAGGATAGAACTAAATAAAGCTGAAACATAATACGTATGAACTGTAATACTCAGCAGTTTTTTTCTTCGTTCTCAAAACCATAAGAAGAGTGAATCATCTAAACATGATAGCAGTTAGTATTTGCCAAATTGGACTCAGATTAAGACGGAAGGAGGAAATTGGCAGCACCAGTAATGGAACTCGCCAGAAAACATGTGTTTATTATCACTATCGATAAATTCATTATTATGATTTTGTTTACAAGATGTTTATATAAACACTATGAAAGTTAATGAGTCATTAGGTAACTAATTTTACTTTAATTACAGATTTGTTAATTCAAGGTCACTTTCTAAAGAAGTCATTATCATTAATTGGAAAAATAAATTAATTGATCAGACTAATTGATCGACTAATTTAGGTACGGTCAATTTTTTTTTTAAATAATATCACAACATTCACGCAAAGCCATTTATTCTACTAATAGTAGTAGATAGTAGTAGTCGCAACGTAGTCTAATCAAACTAAGCAGAGCTTGTAGTCATCATGATCTGCCTAGCCTTTTCCCAACTATATTGGGGTCGGCTTCCAGTCAAGCCGGATTTAGCTGAATACCAGTATTTTACGAGGAGCGGCTGCCTACCAGACCTCCACAACCCATTAACTGGGGTAACACGGTACTTCATGGCAAGACTGGAGTCAGATTTACTGGCTTCTGACTATCCGTAACGACTGCCAAAGATCTACAAGATCGACCTGTGCGGCTGTTATTATCTAGCCACGAGCTCCTCAAGCAGAGCTTGTAGTATGAGTACTAAATAACTGATAAACATACTTATATATTTTTATATTATAGATACATAACACCTAGACACAGAACAAATGATCGTGCTCATCACACAAACATTTGTCTTGGGTAGGAATTGAACCCACGACCTCCGGCATAGCAGTCAGGGCCACTAACCACTAGACTAACAGGCGAAACGAAGTTTCATTATTCTTAATTTTGAAAGGCTTTCTATCACTATCTCTCTCGATGGTAAGTGATGATGTGGTCGACGATGGAGTGTGCTTGAATAGAAATAATCTACACTAATTTACCCACATTATTTCGTTAGCAATATTTCAGAAAGTAAAAGTAAATCTTTCGAAACTCGGAGACTTGGAAATCACACTAATAAGGGGGACCGGGAGACCAAGAAGGAGATGGCGGGATGACTTGGATGTCTTCCTTAAGAATTGGCAAGAAGTGGCTCAAAGCCGGGAACGATGGAAGGAACGGAGTAAGGCCTTTGCCCAGCAGTGGGCTATAGGCTAGGTATAATAAAATAGTAGAAGTTTGTAGTAAACATCTGATTCTACGCGTCTATTTACCAGATCACGTTAATTTGGCAGATATCCAGTTCTCAAGGATACGCGTGAGATCTAATTCATTGAAACAAATTATGTAAACATTTTGAATGAATGTGTGAAAATTGTTTTTGTCGTGTATTGTTTTAAAATAACATATTTTATTAACTAGCTTTGCCAGGACATTGTTTATTCGTGTGCCAAATTTCATCCAAATCCCTTCAGTACTTGCAGCGTGAAGGTGTAACAATAATAGGTACACACTAGTGTTATTAGTAAAAGTCTGACACGCCCTCCCCGCTCCAAGCAAGAGCGGGAGAAATCGTTCGATGATTTTCCAGCTAAAAAAACTAACTCCTAAATTCTAAGAAAGTACCTAATGTTTACTATTTAATCTGGGCCAAACTAACTGTTATTTATCGAAATTACATAATCGAAGGTTGTTTTCTGTTGTCATGGCGATGAGAAAAAATAAACTTCTATCAAAAAGAATTTTATTGCCATGATATTGCATAGGAATAGGACTGTAGAATTATTCAAAAGATTCACTTTAGTCATGGAATAAAAACGGCTACATAAGGAATACTACGGGTGGGTTTAGTCAGTAAAAGTCTGACACTCTTTCGCTTCACCTAGAGAGAGAGAAATTATTTGTCAATTTAGCCCATCCCAAATAGAGGCCATGAATACCACGGGTAGATTTTTATCAGCAAAAGTCTGTCACTACGTGGTCGTGGCAGACCAAGAAGGAGATGGCGGGATGACTTGGATGTCTTCCTTGAGAATTGGAAAGAGGTGGCTCAAAGCCGGGAGCGATGGAAGGAATGGAGGTATTGCCCAGCAGTGGGACAGCAGATAAAAAAAGTCTGAGACTCTCTCGCCCCACTCAAAGCGAGAGGGTAAAGTTACTTGGCAATTGCCCACTCAGAATAAATGCTATTTGAACTCTAAAACAAACGTCATCTCTCGCGAAACTTCCACACGACATAGCAACACGTACGCGTCATAGAATTTAACCAATAATATTTGAATATGATTAATAGTAACTGGTAGTGCGAGTGTTTTTACCGTTTTTGTTACCAACCGGCTCCGCATCACGTGAGCGATTATTTTGTCAATGTCTGACGAGGTCTTAACTTTTAATAGTTGGCAAAAAAATCCGATTGAGGTAGGCAAGTAAAATTATGATGTAACGTCCATCGTCTACGTAACATTATTTCGAAAATACATGTCATTGGATTTTTTTGTTTTTGAAGTTAATTTTGAGTAAGTGGAAATCATCAAATGACTTATTTTCCTGTAGAGTGGAGTGAGTAGGTTTATCAGACTTTTACTGACTAATGCCGGTGGGTTTTGCAGTTGCCCTTTGTTTTCCATTTTTAACTCATTCAAAAAATCCCGTGTTCCCCATTTGATCCCCCATTCCCTATTTAATCCAGGTCTTTTGGTGTAAAAGATACTGGATGGCGTTCCTGTTTCCATACCACGATGATAGATGCCACGAAAATGATGAGAACCTGGCCAGATGGGCCTGGTTTTATAGGTGTAAATTCATTTAATTTTTCTGCCGCATTTTCCGTAATCACATTGCTCAACAAGAGGTCACTGAACTCGGTTTCCTCAACAGACACGAACGTTTTCTTTAACTAAGAGTATCTAAATATCGACCTTGATTCGTGGTCATCGCAATGGGCCTCATCAAAAGGACACGGACATAGCCCGAAGAATCCTCATACTTAAGTAGCAGTGGGCAGTGCCCATCGCAGAACAGATGATCGATGGGGCTGAAAGGTTCTGAAGTGGTGATCACGTACCAAAAGACAAAGCGTTGGACATCCGACTACCTGATAAGGATCGTGGGGATCCAATGGATGCGAGACGCAAGAGACCGATCAATGTGGCGACACTTGGGGGAGGCCTATGTCCAGCAGTGGACGTCTTTCGGCTGAAATGATGATGATGATATTTCCAAGCTTTCATTGAACTCTGTTTCCTAAGTTAAACAGAATCGAACCTTTTCTAGTAAAGTTAAAGTGACGAAAAGGTCTATTACGTTTCAATATTCTTGTCAATATAAAATTGATGTAGCCACTACGATCAATTGTAACGCCAATAAATAGCAGATAAAATCATTTTAATCTATTCTCGTGAAAAACAAATCTTCTCACAGAGCCTACTAAGAGCAAAAGAATATAATAAAATATGCTGTGTTTTTGCAGGCTCTGAAGGACCTTTATGCTTTTTTTAGGTGGGAATTCATGTAATACCTATGTCTCCCGCTCTAGGGTTAAGCGACACAGACTTTTACTGACTAAAACTACAAGTATGTTCCTTCTTTCTCCTTTGTGTTCCTGGACCACGGGTTTCCCTTTCGGAAGTAACTTCATTGACCCAGAAGGCTTCGGCCCTGCTGGGAACCTAAGGTTTTGCTGACTTCTTTTTGAGTAGCGCGTGGAACATAACTCGCGCAGTCGACGTCTCGTGTTCGATCTGGACGGTTACCGGACGGCCGGACGGTGAGCTACTCATTACTCGTCGTCCGGCTATTTCAAAAGTCTGTTGGTTTACCACTTCCTATCGAAGTTTAAACATCACAAAAATCAAGTTGCTTATAAAAATTTTAGTTAACTCCAAAAACACGTTCAAACAAAAGCTTAATTTAGAAAAAAAACAAACAAGTGGTCAATTGCTTAATTTTGATTAATTTTTAACAAGACAATCGCAAAAACTTCTTGCAAAAAGTATAGTGGCCTTAACTATTTTAACTCATCTCTAATGAATGATAATCACGTTCAATTAGTTTTTAGTTACGTCACTCACGTGAGGCCTTTTTTTTCCACGTTTTCCTTGTGCCTGGGAATTTTCAAAAATCTATTATTACATTTTTATCCTTCTATTATTAGCAATATTACAAACGTAGATTTTTGTTACCTTCACATTTTTTTACGATTTTTATGTTGGGTTTTAATTAACTAATATTTAAAGTGAATAAAGTTTGTATTTCCTGATGGGTAAACGCTTTTTTTTTATTCGATACGTACACACCGCCATATTTACATTATTTATTCTATGAATAGCTACTACTAACTATTGCTTATAACTTTAGTCGCAACATGATCCCAAGGAATAAAAATTCTATTTGCTATTCCAAGACATAGCTTATATTATATTTTTGTCTGTCCCTGTTCTCATTATTTGGAATCAGGTCTCTTCACAATTCTGTGCCAGGACAGTCTGTCTCGGGTCGTCAATTTTGGCAATTGAGCTTTTTGAGGTCTCTCTCTATGTTAGACCATCAGGTTATTGGCGGATGGCCTCTCCATCTCTTTTGTTCGTTACATACCTAACTACACATACAACTTTCGCCTTTATTTTTATTAGCAGTCATGTGGTAAGTGAAAGTAATGTATTATTTAGTTGCTCCCTTTTCAATGAACTCTGAACTAACATGTCAACACATTAGTTACAATTACATTATTTAGGTAATTATCATAATCATTTTTTCATCAAGTTGTTGAGCTCCTTAGTAGTCCTGAGCTTGACCTACACGAATATTAACAAATGCTGGCACTGACTGGACAGGTCCAATCAAATCTATGTGGTACTTTCCTCAAAAGACGGTCTGAGACACTAATATGCATGGTTCTCATATGGTTTGACTATCACAATCATCTTAGTGTTTGGACTTTAAAAGAGAATTTGACCTCTGAGTTTGTTTTAGTGTTTTTTCTCAGGGAAGTCTGAGTTTTTCTTAGCTAGAAAACACTGACCTCATCTAGTTTTAATTGACAAAAACAAATGTATGAAAGAAAGAAAACATATTTACTTAACTATTTGGCACATCATGAACGACGTATGAAAGTTTTTTTTTTAACTTATTTGCAGAATAAACAGCATTACTACGTCCACTGTGAATATAGGCCCCGAAATGTCGCTAAAACGACTCCTAATTTTCTACTATCACTCAACCAAAGCCACTAGCATAAACTAGTTCACCACACCATTCAAATCAATTTACGTAACTCCAAAAAAAAAAAACTACACAACATCCGTAAATGGATAAATAACCGTTCGTTCACGTGAGAGAAACTAAAATAGTTTTATGATAAATATAGTAAGCGGGTTGTGAACCGGTATGCCTAGTTCTACGAGCAGTTGCAACAGAGCCGGTGCGTACTTACGTTCCGTACTATAAAATAACTAATTTTATTTAACTACGACTGGTTTTACTGGATGCCGGAGTTCATTTAGGTAGAAAGCATGCTTAAATACGTGTTTGTTTTGTCTTGCGAAGTGGAGACTAAATGGTTTTTAGGGTGACTGGTAATTAGTGACTGATATTTAAACACGTGATTGTACTACTTACATGTTATCAAACAATTTTAATAATAACTATGGGACCGGAACTGAAATCGCAAAAAAATCAGCAGATCAGTACCTACTTACATCATCATCTACCTAACCTTTTCCCAACTATATTGAGGTCGGCTTCCAGTCAAGCCGGATTTAGGTGAATACCAGTATTTTACGAGGAGCGGCTGCCTACCAGACCTCCACAACCCATTAACTGGGGTAACAGCAATCCAGTACATGTTGAACAGTTAGTAGGCGAACATAAATGTTTGTATCATGAGTACAATTCATTCATCATTCATTCATTTTCTTTTTTTCTTTCAAAGCCATTTAATCCCAAAGGGGAAAAAAGACTTTGGAGTCTCTTAGCTCCAAAGCATGTGCGAAGTCACTGCTAGAAGTTAGTAGTAATATACTTAGCAAAGCTAAGGTGATGAAGCAGGGGTCACGACCCTCAGCATTGAGGAATACGACGCAAGGAGGAGGAGGGGGATTAGCAACAAATTACCAAACAACCACTGTGACATAATCATCATATATGATTAAAAACTGCATTTCATTTAATTCTGTTATCTTCTCATCATAATCATAATTACGAACGTCGCATATAACGACACGAGCGGGTAACAAACAGCTGTACGAACTGTACCACATTCTCTTCCGTGAAACGAGATAACTATATAGTATGAATTGTTTTAGGGAATTACAAAAACGCCCACAAATGATTCACTGTTCAGCTGTGGAATGTTCATTCAGTTACATACAGATGTATTGTTGATAGAAGTTTGTTTTATTAATTCAGAGAAAAAGACATGATAGCAGCGTCTTTGGTCCAGCGGTAGCTAAAACTACTGTTGCGCATGAGGTTCATTTATGTGGTGAGAAATCCTCAAATAATTTCTTCCACTAAGAGTGGATAGTGTACTTTTATTTACCAAAACCCTCTTTCGTTCCTTCAGTTGCATTCCAGAGCCGTGGGAACTCTTTTGAACAATCCGTAGGACCTCTTTGATGCGAGGGAACACGTTTCGCCGTCGACTCAGGTCTTGATCTCATTAAACGGCGAGCTATACATTGCTCGAAGTCCGCAAACCCACACCCGCGGTAGCCAGAAGTCAAAAGGCGTTTCCGGAGTGAACTAAGGTGTGAGGAAGTCTCTTCCTCAGGCTTCCTAGCTCCCAAAAAAATCGTGTCTGATGAGGCCCTGCGTCTGTCCAGTCATTCCCGGGTCGAATAAAGTTCCATGTTTTTCTTATGGAATTTCTCATTAGCTGCTACAAAGCTGATTCAGCACATATCTATACAGATAATAATGTCGCAATAAACCTATATTATGAAATTCATCTTTACATTTTATATT
Source organism: Mythimna separata (assembly GCA_030763345.1). NCBI lineage: Eukaryota > Metazoa > Arthropoda > Insecta > Lepidoptera > Noctuidae > Mythimna > Mythimna separata. The sequence continues at coordinate 14,905,601 of CM061192.1, forward strand.
TATTGCAATTTGCAATTCAGCCATTTTTACACCGAAAGGCAAAAGGCTTTTCTCTAGAGTCTATTTTTAACTCATCGATCGATGAGATAATAACAGCCGCACAGATCGATCTTCAAGGTTAAGCAACGCTTGCCTAGGTTGGTCTGTGGATGGGTGACCATGTTAACATAACGAGTTTCCTCCGTGCCTCGGAAAGCACGTTAAGCCGTTGGTCCCGGCTGTCATTTGGAGATCTTTGGCAGTCGTTACGGATAGTCAGAAGCCAGTAAATCTGACTCCAGTCTTGCCATGAAGTACCGTGTTATCCCAGTTAATGGGTTGTGGAGGTCTGGTAGGCAGCCGCTCCTCGTAAAATACTGGTATTCAGCTAAATCCGACTTGACTGGAAGCCGACCCCAATATAGTTGGGAAAAGGCTAGGCAGATGATGATGATGATGATGATCGAACCTTAGAACCGCACACGCAAACCGGTACCAAGACGACAATAGCACCGATTGTATTAACATACATACATACTACGTCTATTGAAAGCAAAATGACTGTAGAATCAGTGGCGTAGCCAGTTGCTAAGGGACCCCGTATGATAATAAATGTCTTGAAGGCGCCTCACCATCAATGATTGCATCACTGCTTACTATAAGGTGGGATCACAGTCAAGCACTAGTTTACGTTACATAAAAAATTGGGGCCCCTCTCTTTTATCTAATTGCGGTTATGCCCAGTGCTATCTTTAGGTATTTCCTAATAAAAACAATATGCTTTTTTATATTTTTTTATTACGAAATAAACCCAAATTCCTTGCAGTCATGCACACTTGACAGAGTGGTCGTCGTCATGTTTCGATCGAGTCCTACCGCCACCGCCTCTTTTGCTATACGCCGCCATGCAGCTCTATTTTTGGCGGTTAGGGAGTTGTAGTTTATGTTGCTGATAATTTGGCAAATAGCTCCTGACAATTCGGTAATTGGACAGGCTAATAGCCTGAGAGACTCATCATTAGTAAGAATTTGAGTTTTTTTTACAGTAAAATTATGCTTCCAACCGGGGCCCCTAAGGCCTGAGGGCTCCGTATAAGTCGGTAGCTACGCCTCTGTGTAGAATAGTACTCACATAAATATATTAAATTAAACAAATACATCGGCTTTGTTTAACATGCTGAGCACAAACACTTTATCTCGAACGAAGATCTGCGTTTCTTGAGTTTTTTAATGTGCGTAGTTTTCCGCTACGGGTTGTAGTAACCGGGATACCTGGTAAATATTTTAAAAGTGATTATTAGAAATTAGGATAACTAAATATTGGGTACCTCTATCTACATATAATAAAAGAAGAAACTGACTGACTGACATAGCAACGCACAACCGAAACTACTGGGACTAGGAACGTAAAATTTGCACAGTCTCCTTTTATGACGTAGGCGAGCACTAACACATTGAACTGCGAATTTGCGAATCCGTGACCTAAACTGAACTGTTAAAGGGATGGAACTATATAGAATGTAGGTATAGCTTTATCCTTCTTTCTCGAAAAGTAGTAGCTTTCGACAGGAAAATCCGGGTTCCTGAAACACAAAGAACATAAGAGTGGGTTCTGAGTGGGTTTTAGTCAGTTAATGTCTGACACTTCTTCCCGCTAGGCCCCACAACGGCAGAAGTAATGAAATGATTTCCCACATAAAAAAGCCAGTGTCAACTATTTCTCACGCGTCTTCGGTTCCATTGCTCCAATTGACCTGGGGCTTAAGTTAGTAAAAGTCTGAAACGCCCTCCCGCTAGGCCCCATAGCGGCAGACGTCATTAGATGATTTCCCACATAAAAAAGCCAGTGCCGACTATTTCTCACGGGTCTTCGGCACCATTGCTCCAATTGACCCCTCAATTCTTTTGAGTTTAAAACAACTAATGGCATTTTAGTTAATATAAGTTGACCGTGGCTAACAATTAGTACCAACATTTACTAATTGTCTAAGCCTAGTGGTCTCCTAATTATTATTAGTTAGGCCTTCAACTCGAAGAATAAGCCTATTGAAGAAATCTATTAGTGCGTATCACAAACGTGACAATCAAATCTGAAACAATTATCTGTAGGCCAAACAAATAATTTTTTCCGTGCAGGAATTGAACCCGTGACACGCAGCGTAGCAGCCAATCGCTCAAACACTGCGCTACTGACGTTGATAATATATACATAATTAAATATCTATTTAAACTATGCAGTATTATAGATCTCTATACCTGATTTTTAAAAAAACGGACTTCTGAAAAGGAAAGTTGTGGTCCTAGAACGCAAAAGGCAACTGAAGGACCATAGATGGGTATGGTTTTAGTAAGTAAAAGTCTGACACGCCCTCCCGCTGCGCCCTAGAGCGAGAGAAGACATTAGATAACTTTCCATCTAAATAAAATGGGTTACCTAATTATTTTATTAGCTAGCGGATTGGTTGGATAAAGAATTTGTTTGAAAGAGTTTGTTTTAGAAGTGATGTGATTGAGTATTTTACAAATTACCCTGTATAGTAGCAGCAGCTAATACATAATTATATAATTTTCAGTATAATAGACTCCAATCATCTCTGAGTAAACAATTATTCAGATATATACGGGTCATTTATGTAAGTAGGTCAACTAGTGATGTGCTGCAGATGTCTGATAGGGCCATCCATTTTCCTCGAGTCGACCACCTTCCAATGACAGATAGATATCACCCGCAGCCAAAGGCATCTTAATTAACGCTAATTAATCATGTCAATCATGAAAATGACATTTGCCTATGGATAACCAGTATATTTCTTGGATTTCTTTTTTCTCATTATGCATAGTTTCTTGTTTGACCACTATCGCACCTGATGGTAAGCGATGATGTGGCTGATAATGGAGCACGCTTGCCTAGAAGTAACCTATTTACTCTTGACTTGAAGACTCCCAAGTTGTAGCTATCAGGAAACACAGACTCCAGCAGGATTCCTAGTAAAATTTTTGATCCCCGTCAGATATCCCCCATCTTGAGTCGTAGGATCATTTTCGGTTATTGTAGGCGTAGGCTTGCGGATGGGGAGCCAAAGGTAGCTCGCTGTTAGGCTGACCAGTAACCAGACAACTAAGCCAGGGTCAACGGCGTGTTGATGAAGGAGATGTCAGCAATATTGACGGGACCAGTTAAGAATTACGCCTGCCAGGGTTGTGAATTATTCGAAGGAGTTACCTTTGCCCACGAAAAATAGCAACTAAATGATTATTGCGGGTTTTAGTCAGTAAAAGTCTAAAGCCTCGTATTCATGGTAAACATTTCTTTAACAACAGTTGATCAACGTTGTTGATGAACGGCAAGAATGTTGCTGGAAACTTTGTTTAAATCAGTATGGGTTGTCCACACGGCTGTCCGCTCATCGAGCGAGAGCTTGTCAACATGCTGTTGTCAACTCTGCAACACACAGTGTTGCCAGCAACATGTTGACAGCAACTCCGCAACACGTTGATTCAACTTTGTTGCTAAACAAATGTTTACCATGAATACGGGGCTTTACACTCTGTCTTGCTCCAGAGTAGGAGGAAGTTAACAATGGCTTCATAAACTATAATTGCGCAAAACTTAACTAATTAACTTAACAAACCGATTATTGTCAATTAATTGTTTGTTTAGTATTCATTGAAGTTTAAAAGTTTGATTACTTATTCTTATAAAGTCATTACTGACGCCTGGAACATCTTTATATTTTTAATGTTCTGTAATAAAATATTGTTATGACTAAATAGCAATAAAGATGAAACCTGAAGATATAATTGTTAGTTATTTATAATAAAGGCTATCAAGATATATTATATTTATTTAATATTAATCGCGTGTACATTTTAATTTTCCACTTGGTACTATTTGATTTAGATTACCCTAAGGTTAACTGGAATAAAATGCCTAAGTCATTAAGCTCTTGAGTACGTAGTCAAAATAATAGTTAAAAATGGTCATCATCGTCATCATTATTTTAGCCAAAAGACGTCCACAGCTGGACATGGGCCTCCCCAAGAGTCACCACAACGACTGGTCCTGTGCATATCATATCCATCGAATTCCCGCGACCCTCACAAGGTGGTTCGCCCTCTGTGTAAGAGGCTTTCTTTGTAAGAAGGTTTGCAGTCATCACTCCAGAGCCTTTCGGCCCTACAGACCATCTGTTACCACCTGCCACTTAAGTTTGACAAATCTTCGGGCAAAAGCCATCTAGTTCAAATCTAAAATAAAAGTTACTGTACTTCGTAAAATATGTATTTAATGTCTTAGATCATAATATGTTACAAATTAAACTTAATAGAATAAAAAATAAACCCTAAAGAACTAACTAAAAGTAAACTAAAGAATGGGGTCGAAAAACTCCTCCGCATCGCTGTCGACTGGCAATGTACCCAAAAGGCTGGCAACGTTACCACGCTGTATGGCAATGCTTATTCTCTGACTAAGATCACCAGCCCTTGAGTCACTTCCTAAAAGTCAGTTTGTCACTATAACAATATAAATTACAGATATAAATTCTCGTCCCAACTATAATGAATTCTAACATCTCATCTGCCTAGCCTTTTCCCAACTATATTGGGGTCGGCTTCCAGTCAAGCCGGATTTAGCTGGATACTAGTATTTTACGAGGAGCGGCTGCCTACCAGACCTCCACAAGCCATTAACTGGGGTAACACGGTACGTCATGGCAAGACTGGAGTCAGATTTACTGGCTTCTGACTATCCGTAACGATTGAATGGAAATAATGAATTCTAACATAACCAAATATTTATTCCAACATAACTGGTAACTCTACTGCTTCCGTCCATCTTTCGTCTAATTTCGGATTCAATTCCCACGGCCGTAAATATGTAGATAACTTTCATCTCTTTACTATTCAGATTAAGTCCGATATAAGGATATCACATTTACATAACATAGGCCTAAGAATTAGATTTATTTATAAAGAAGATGTGTAGTATCATGCGTACTAAAAGAGCTTCGAGTATACATATGGATGAGAGAGGCTAAAGAAAAGATGGATGGATTGTGTGAGAAGTGATGTGAAAGAAAAAGGAGTTAGTGATAGTGTGACGGTTGACAGGACTGAATGGAAGAACAAAGCGTATTGGGCCGACCCCAAATAACATGAGACAAGGACAAAAACACGAGGACGATATAGAACTACATGACTTACAGAATCAAGTATTGTAAACCCTGAAACATACCGCCTGGAGTTTAAGTGAAGAAGTGTACCCCGCTTGGGCAGGGCATCGTACTGTAGGGGCTTAGCAAGGACGAAGCCTATTGGGCTCAAAATTGAGCGAAAGAGAACCCCGGGACCCTGGGACGAAGGCAAAGAAGGAACAGGAGTGGATTTTGGGTCAGTAAAAGTCTGACACACCTTCCACCCTAAAACAAACCTATCATATCACTATCGCGTGAGCTTTTCTCACTCACCCCATACCAAACCAAGATAACAATAATCACTAACAAAAACAATAATGACCCACCTGATTAGCCCCTACCCTATCAGTCACGGGGTCTGATAAGCCAATTACAACGTCACATGACCCTTGTTGACTGACCTCCTGTTATCAGGAGCCAACAGTGCTTAGTCTCGAGCTAGAGATATGACATCAGAAATCATAGAGCGATTTATCGACGGGTGTGTCTGAATGATTACTATAGTTGGTTGATGTTAAAGTTAGGTTCGAATGAGAAATTATAGGAGTATGTTGCGTAATTAGAAAGGAAGGTTGTTGCTATGTTGGATGATAGATGTTCGTGTAATTTCGTCATTTCGATAAGAGCGCCCATTACTACAGTCTATTAATTTTAAGATCCTACTGTAATATTTTATGATGTACAATTAAGGGCATGTCTATCTATCTAATATTTGTCAAAGATAGACGTATTACAGTTCTAATAATTCAATTTGCGAATATTAACTACTCCATTGTCATATAAATATGTCACTACATAGTAAACACTGCATAAGATAATAACAGCCGCACAGGTCGATCTTCAAGGTTAAGCATCGCTTGCCTAGGTTGGTCTGAGGATGGATGACCATCTTAACATAACGAGTTTCCTCCGTGCCGAGGAAAGCACGTTAAGCCGTAGGTCCCGGCTGTCATTTGTAGATCTTTGGCAGTCGTTACGGATAGTCAGAAGCCAATCAATCTGACTCCAGTCTTGCCATGAAGTACCGTGTTACCCCAGTTAATAGATTATGGAGGTCTGGTAGGTAGCCGCTCCTTGTTAAATACAAGTATTCAGCTAAATTTGGCTTGACTGGAAGCCGACCCCATTATAGTTGGGAAAAGGCTAGACAGATGATGACAACTGTAATATTTTATGATGTACAATTAAGGGCACGTCTATCTATCTAATATTTGTAAAAGATAAACGTATTACAGTTCTAATAATTCAATTTGCGAGTATTAACTGCACTACACTGTCATATAAATATGTCACTACATAGTAAACACTGCATAAATACTAAACCAATGAGCTCTTACTAAGTCTATGTGGTTACCCTTTATTGTATAAGACACGCCATCTATTGTTCTAGCTGTAATTAACACTTAACCTTAATTATCTTGTGTGTATGTTTACACCTTTAAAAGTTTCCTATGATCTTCCATGATGAGGGAATTGATACATTTAATCGTAATAATAAGAATTGCCATACGATCTTGTTAAAACCGAAAATTAAAATGTAATCTATCATCATCATCTTCTTACCCTTATTCCCTTTTTATTTCGGATGGGGTTGGGGTAACATTTATAAAATGAATATACAGAATAATAAGAACTTTATTGATCTGAAAGATACAGATCTGCCTACATTTATGTTAAGTAGTAAGTACTTATAAATTATGTTAGTAAGCCTCAAAAACAATAAAAAATGAAAACAAACAATCTATCATTTTGACACGTGAGCAATCCGTGTCCCAGAAACGGACTGGTGAATGAAATTGGATCAGAATCTGCAACGTTTTTGTTTAAAAAAACTAAAAATAAATCAATTCCCATAGGTACAAACATAAGTGTATATTTATAAACTGATAAGCATAACGAACAAGTATTGCTTCATAACTGTGATACTACAAGACGTCAAGTGCATGATAAGAAGTCCTTAAACAAAGATTTATATTGACGATGACAGATAAAATCGTCATGATTACTGAATTCATACATGAAACTGTATTTATTCGTGACTTTAATTAATTAGCAAATCTCTTTATTCACAGAACGAGCATGGCGGTAGGAGCGTATGAAGAAGACAATTTACCAGCAAGCACATTTGAAAACAATGAAACATTTGCTGACGAACAAGACTTACTGAGTAACGCAGCTAATAATGAAGCACAAGATGAAAGTAAAGAAGTAATTAACAAGAACATTGCTGAAAATTCTCAGCAAGATTACAATAACAAAGCAGTCAAACCTGAAACAGAACAAAATAATTTAGATAAAACCGATGGATTTGTTAAAAACAATCTTAATAGCAATCAAACTTGTGAAGTAACACCAAATAAAGACACCAACGATGATAAACAATCAAAACTAGAATTAAATAATGAATATCTCAAAAATGTTAATAAAGAAGCTTACGCAGAAACCAAAGATGACGAGGAGAAGAAAGAAGAAAAGAGAACTTCTAGAAGATCATCCCACTATCTACAGAACATTCAGATGACCAATTCTTCTTTGGGACTGACATTGGGATCGGAGAAGAAAGATACAATTTTACTGACGGATTCTACAACTGTTACTCGCTTTTCGCCGTTATGGAAACAGGTAATTTGAATAGTTATATTATGTTGTCTGAATAACAATGAACTCGTAAAAAGCAACCTACTAGAGAGAATGCACTTGGCATTATGGTCATCATATCTTCATCTGTCAAAAATGATGTTGTTTTCCGATGATAGATTTAGAAGATACTCCTATTAATGCTTCTGATAAATAATTTATTTTTTATTATACATAGGCTCGCGTTTGATCACTATCTCACCTGATGGTAAGCGATGGGGTGGCCGACAATGGAGCACGCTTGCCTAGAAGTAACCTATTCACTCTTCATAATTGTAGCTGAGTTACCTCAAATGATACATAAAGTATTTATTTTGGAATCGGCTTTAAAACTTATCGAATCCAACTGATTGTCAGTATTTTACATACTCTGTTACTGCTGGCTGCTACTGCTGGCTGGGTACTCCTTGGTATGACTGGTTAATATATTTAAAAGGAAAACTACCTGACTGACATTTATAGACAGCCAAAACTACTATGACTATGATTATGAAATTTAGTACAAAATGTTAATTTAATACAAATGTACAAAATATTTTTGAAACACATTTATTATACGTACCGCTAAAGAGTGGAATTCCATACAGATCTATACGTGTTTCCCGATAGCTACAACCAAGGGTTCTTTAAATCAAGAGTGAATAGGTTACTTCTAGGAAATCGTGCTCCGTTGTCGACCACATCATCGCTTGCCGTCAGGTGAGACAGTGGTCACGGATGATCAATAATAATATATTATTTAGATAATTAGCACAAGGTTTTCTTTTATGACGTAGGCGAACACTACGACATGATTTTCCAAAATTCATCCCCTAATGTTATGAAATGGGAGTCCAAAGTTTTATGGAGAAACCTGGTTTCATCCGGGCTGAAACTGCTGCCAGAATCTAGTTATTTATAAGGTGTCGAAACCTCATAGAACTGCATATAATTCTTTCATCTAATACAAGAGTGACCATGGAGTTTCTTGCCAGTTCTTCTACAAAGGAAACGACCAATTGGAACCTAGTCTATGAAGTCCTATGTGAAATAAAAACGATATTGAAGTTGACTTTGAACACAAACTAACTAAAAGACGATCATTTCAGACACTAGCATCATCAGGACCAATCCTGCTGACCATCGCCAGCGGCCTCACGTCAGGGTACTCCGCAATCCTGCTGCCTCAGCTGAAGGCAAACCCTGGAGGACCTATACCGTCGGATGAAGATACTGTGTCATGGATAGGTAAGACTTGTAGTTATTTAACCATTCTTGTTGTCGAAATAAGTAACAAAAGTTATCATTGAAAGTGCATTTGGACTCATCATCTTGGTGATGATTGCTGCAGTACATTCATGCACACTTCTTCTTTCATCTAGAGCAGTGGTTCCAAAACTGTTGTCTGCAAGAGCTAAAATGTGGTCTACGAAAGGTCTAAAAATCAATTATGATTCGGCAACCGTTCTCCTACGACCGATTCGTCATTGGACTGTTCGTCGACAGGACGATTCATTTATTTCCGTTTCCCCAGCAGGGTCTTTCACCTATGGACGTTTCGCCGACAGAACCTTTCATATGCGTCACTTTCGACGACAGCCCTTTCCAGCTACTAAATGTTTCACCGACACGACGATTAACCTATAACTCTTTTAACTACAGACTTGTCCATCTACGACAAAGAATTCGCCATCAATCTAAAGACAAACAATATTTCAAAAAATGCACATTATCTATCTGCCTACTGCTTACTGTGTCTTTTCTATCGGCCGAACCTAATAACCTATCTATCACATACTGGAAATAGAAAAACAAATGAAACAACAGAAAACGTAATTGGGTTCGGCCGAAGATTAGGGCCAGCTATTTGCCCTTGAGGAAACCTACTTATCACCAGCTTTGGCATACTGGAGATAGCGAACAAATGAAACAATATGACAATTACACAGGTTTTCTGTTGTTTCATTTGTTTTTCTATTTCCAGTATGTGATAGATAGGTTATTGGGTTCGGCCGATAGTAAAGCCACAGTAAGCAGTAGGCAGATTGCATTTTTTGAAATATTGTTGATGGCGAATTCTTTGTCGTAGACGGACAAGTCTGTAGTTAAAAGAGTTATAGGTTAATCGTCGTGTCGGTGAAACATTTAGTAGCTGGAAAGGGCTGTCGTCGAAAGTGACGCATATGAAAGGTTCTGTCGGCGAAACGTCCATAGGTGAAAGACCCTGCTGGGGAAACGGAAATAAATGAATCGTTCTGTCGACGAACAGTCCAATGACGAATCGGTCGTAGGAGAACGGTTGCCGAATCAAAAATTATAAACTTGACAATTGAAAAAGTAACATTGTTTTGAATAGAGTTTTAAGTTTGTATCAAAATATTGTGTTTTCCTTGACAATTAAGATAACTTTTGATTTTAATGAATAGCTGTGCTACAAGTTTTGTACTTATGATGAGTTTTCTTCGGATTCTCCAACTTTTAACAAAGAAACCAAATTGGTTGGTCCCCAGTAATAAAAAGTTAGAAACCACTGATCTAGATGATGATTGACTCTTCTTTTTGAGTCGATGCGATGGATACCTTTCTAGATAATTTGACTATATAGATTCTGTTTTGCAAATTATATTGAGGTCAGCTTCCCATCTAACATAATACAACAGAAAACTGTATTTAACAGAATCCTGGTATCCCTAGATGCAAGTCGTTGGAAATTCGGAAATGACGTTACTACAAAATATAGAGCAATGAACGTAACATTTGTTCCGAAAATAGTCGTGTATATACAGAACTGAGGTTTCATGAATATGTAGCAAACAATTGTTAACGTTAGTTGAACTGCTGAATTCCCTTTTGTGTCGTAAGAAGCGGATATCGTGAAATAGCATAAAATACACGTTTATTAAATGTATCAGTTCGGTTAACCGTAGCTAAATACAAATTTAATTGATTACATTCTACATTAACTTTGTTGCTAAGTATGTATTTTTTCGTACTACTTAGATTAACATATTCTCGAAAATATTTATTTAGCTAATTGTATTATCTATTGGGTTCATATTATCATGTTGTTGCCACAGCATTAAAATAAAAACTATCTGTACATGTAACCACTTCTTTTTATTTCTTAAATTAACCATCATCTTTTTTTACATTACAGCGGCAATGGCGGCTCTCCCAATGGCACCAGGGTGTCTCGTCTCAGGCTGGATGTTGGAAAAGTTCGGCAGAAAGATGTCCCACTACATAACCTGCGTGCCTCTCCTCTTGGGCTGGATCCTAATCGCCTGCTCCTCTAACCTCGGCCTCATGCTCATCGGGAGGTTCTTCACCGGTATCTGCGCTGGCCTCTCCGGCCCTCTCATCCCAGTCTACATCGGAGAAATTACAGAACCAAAGTACAGAGGATTCTTCCTTGCAGCAGTATCTTTAGCCATAGCCCTTGGACTCCTTATTTGTCATGTCATAGGAACGTTCTTATCCTGGCAATGGACTGCAATCATCTGCTCCGTATTCCCAGTATTAATTTGCATACTTCTGCGGTTTGCACCAGAAAGCCCTACCTGGTTGATATCTCAAGGAAGAATAGAAGATGGAGTGAAAGCTTTCTACTGGTTGAGAGGATATGGCGAAGAAGCAAAATTAGAATTGAAAGGTCTCATTGACAGTAAAAAGGCATACGACAGTGCACCGAAGTTGTCATGGAAAGAAAAACTGATAAGTCTAAAAAATCCAGAACTGATTAAACCGCTGATGATCATGATTATGTTCTTCTGCACGTGTCAGTTCTCAGGAGTGAACGCCGTCGTATTCTATTCAATCGAAATAGTTGAGAAGGCCGTAGGGAAAGGTTTGGATCATTACCTTGTGATGCTAATTATAGATTCATTAAGAGTCCTTATGAGTGTTGTCGCTTGCGTAATATGCAAACAATATGGAAGGCGGCCTTTATGTTTCATAAGTGGTATTTGGACTGCAGTCTCCATGGTCGGACTATCAATGTTCCTCTACTTTAAACCTGAGAATATGGCATGGATACCGCTAATGTTCTTGATGTTCTACATCTGTGCTATATCTATAGGGTTAGTTCCGTTGCCATGGATAATGTGTGGAGAAGTGTTCCCAACAAAAGTGCGTGGTTTGGGCTCTGGTATCAGTTCAATGACAACGTTTGTAGCATTCTTCATTGTAGTCAAAACAGCACCAGGAATGATGAGCAATTTCGGAGAAGTAATAACTTTCCTCAGTTATGGAGTAATAGCCCTTGTTGGTACAATTGTAATGTACTTCATACTGCCAGAAACTAAAGGAAAGAGCTTGCAAGAAATTGAAGAGAGATTTAAAAGTGGATCGAAGAATGTTGGACCCACTATTGGACCTAAAGTTTAATTTACAATGGTATTGATAGATTTGTGTTGAAGACCAGACCAAGCCATATTATGAGGAGGAACAATGTACAAAACATAAAATGTGCTGCTCGCTATAAGCGACATAATAAAAACTGTGATATTTAGGTAGTCAAATTAATTAAGATCGATGTATAAGATCGGTGCTATTGTATCTAACGAACTATAATATTAGAAACGTAAGATAATTTAATAAAATATTCATATATATTTTGATATTTTTAAAAGACATAGAGTGATTATAAGTAACTATAAAAATATCTGCGAATATTGTTGTAAATTAATAGAAATCTTTTAAAACATATTCCAAATTATATTATTTTGTCTACTTGCACTTAAGGACAGTTGAGATATTTTAAGAGATTTTAACATTCCATATTAAAGACAAAATGTTAGAAAATACTTTTATAGATCTAGCTTTTCTGGATTTTGTATTCAACGGCTTTCATATTGCCATCTAAAGAACTATGTGTTAATTTATAATACTTTGTTAAAAGAACTTATTATTTAGGTACTAAAGCAAGAGATGCTGAAAATGCCAGAGTGTTTACCCTTACTTACAAAATTAATACAATTTAATCATTTATTTAGGTTTCTAACAATTATGTATTGGATATTAACACTGATGTCAATAACACTTATGAGCGAAACGCCAAAGAATTTGGGAATATTTCAAATAAACATCTAACTGTAGAAAATAACGTTTATTATTACAAATTGGTAACAAAACAGATTATAAAAATAGTGTCTATGCAATGGCACATTATTTAGTTAAGTTAAAATAATATTAAATGCATTTCGGTACTCATTCTGTCATACATATTAAGTACTTAAGTACATGCAGGATTCTATTTAGATCATACAGTTTATTGTATTTTTAAACTTTTGTTTATGTACATTATTAGCTGATATTAATACAATCATCCTAAATATGATGTTTTATTCTTGTTATTTATTTTTCGATTCGATTTCCTTTTCCAAAGCTTGCCATTAGGTCCTGTCATTGCATTTAAAATTTTACCAGACACATTGAAATCCTCAAGTAAAAGGTGAATATTGGCTAGAGTCCTGTTGTAAATATTTGGATGTTTTTTTCGGCCAGCGAACTCTAGCAAAGGCGCAGTTATATCTAGCCGTGATTTCGAAGATGCCATGCAATGACAGGCGGGTTGGTGATCGTCTACTTGGATCTTGGCTTGACCAGGCGCGATGCCGGTGGCGCGAACTTGGCGAACCCTTGCTGGTCAAACACTGGCAGTAGATCACGGACCCTGGCTGAGACAGTACCGCCTGTGACCCTGGGGACAACCAAACTTTAACAGTCTGTTAAAAAATGTGCTTTGTGCTCAAAAACCGAAATGTATTCAAATTGTGAAGGATATACATTTTAGTGACGCTTCCTGCTTCCATGTTCATCGAACTATTGCTATTTTGATACTAAAAGGCTCATTAACATTGCACTGATTGCAAAAACAGTGGAAAGAATATACTCGTATAATTATAATATGATTTGTCCTACAAATTTCAACATCAATAAAAAATACCCAGATACTGTGGTGTAACCGTCACCAAAGAAAGAAAAGAGGAGAGTTAGAGTTTCATCAGAAACCTTATCCCATTAGGCCAGGCTACTTAGTTTTCTCTGCCATGGAAGCAAAAAACCTACGTAATCAATATCAAAGAAATCCAAATACCTGCTAGGTTTGATGAGCTTGGCAGCCTGAGCTGGTGTCGCGAGCTCAGTAGGAAAGAAAGTGGCTCCGTAGAAGTCCAGACCATTCTGCAGAAGGATGTTAGCCTCCTCAATGTTAGCCAACGTGACACGAATGACGCTGGTGGCTTCCTTAGGGATCATACTGCTAGCCAACTCGCCATCGATAGTGGTGAGGGCACGGGAGGATACCTTCTCCATGGGTTTGGGAGTGGAGGATCCTGAAAGATGACGGCAGATTTAGAAGGTGTACCTGGTGTGGGATTAAGAAGCAAAAGTTTCAAGGTATCAGAGACTAGCAAAGGGGTTAGTAAATTTTGAAAAGTGCATCCTATTAGTTATCGTTCCAAAACCAAATAATAATATATTATTATTTCCTTTCCAGATATATCTGGTCGAGGACGTACATGTATATTTATAATTCAAATTATGTTTTATATATAACTTAGCCTTTTCCCAACTACATACATTGGAATCTGCTTCTAGTCAAGCCGGATTTAGCTGAATACCAGTATTTTACGATGAGCGGCTGCATACCAGACCTCCACAACCCATTAACTAGGGTAACATGGTAGTTCATGGCAAGACTGGAGTCAGATTTACTGGCTAATAATATACCATTTAAAACGATCTTCTTTATTCTTTATTGTACACAACATTTACAAACAATAAAATAGGACAATTGATGTACACAGGCGAGCTTAACCCACAATTGGGTTTGTTCCACTGCACTGTTGGGGTCTTCGAACCGATAACAGCCACTAATCTATAAACTTCATTGAATTAGCATTAGCTTTATCGGCCTCGTACAGTTCCCACTCTTGGGACTCAGGCCTCCTCTTTAGGAGGGAGAATAGGCCGTAATCCACCACGTGGGCCCGGTTGGTGGATGTCACAGACTTCAAATTTAACTATATGTAACTTCATCGAATGGTTCATAGAATATCTCTATTTAAACTGCAGCCAAAAAAATTGACAATCTAGTTTTAAATGTCGTAGCGCCTGATAGAACCGAAACCGTCTAAGCGCGTCTTGCTAACAAAGCAAACAAAGGAAGGTGCGATACTGATACCTATGCTATACCAACCAGTGTTACCATCTTTAGGAGAGCCGGAGAAGTGCAGGCGCACCACTTCGACGACGGAGGTAAACTTGTAGAGGGCGTGGCGCACGTCCTCCTCTGGGACCTCGTCGGGGATGTCGTAGACATAGATGGTGAACGTCTTCTGAGGCCTGCAGGGAATGGCGATCTGGAAATGTAGGATGTAGAATTAGTTTTTGATAAGCAGTAAGAAGTTCGGCTAGAAGTTTTAATTAAAATGCAACTTAAAATTAATAAGTTATATGTCAGATTAAATCTTATTAAAAGTAGTCATTAAATAAACAAAATAGAAGACCTGAATAATTATGAGAGAGCTTTTTAAAAGTATATTAGAATCCACATAAAGATTTAAAAGAAGGGCGAAGAGGCGACATAGGTAATAAAAATCACAGCACGAGAGGAAGAATCAAAGAAAACAGGAAAGGAAGCATTGAAAGCGCAACAAAAGAAAGCATTTTTAAAGCAAACATTTTAGAAACAAAAACCAATTACCTTCCTATAAAACCTGGATCCAGTTACTTTATGGAAACCTTTTTTGAAGACCATCTGGTAGTCATCAACGCTGGAGAATTTGAATAGGATGCCAGTGGCGGTCTTGGTGAGGGAGAAGCAGCCTTTGAACTCCATCTTCTCGCAGATGGCCGAAGCTTTCTCCATGCTGAGGCCGTGGGAGGGGGTGAGGAGAAAGGCGCCCTTGGTCAGGAAGTGCTCGGAGTCCGAAATATCGGACTCACTCTCTCCGCCCTTCATCAGAGTATGGATCTGTTCCTTCCACATGTAAGAATCTGACATCTGGCAAGGAGTTAATTATTTTATTATCAAATGATTTTATATTACCTACATACCTACTACTACTGATAAATTGCAAGAATATTTACTACTTGAAAGTAAATTAATGGGGGGTTCCTCAAGGCCTTATAGTGGGCCCTTTATTTACTTTATGATTTTATGTTAAACAAATGAAAGAAGTTGAAAATGTTTCAAACTCTATGAAACATTTTCAAATATTTGATCGGGGGTTCCACAAGGTTATATGCTGGGTCCTTAGTCTTTCTAGCGAAATCTTTACAATCGAGCTTTTCTGAACAAAGATAAGAGTGATCAAATAAACCTATACATAGCAAAAACGTTTACCTACAACATACTAACAAGATAACCATTAAAATCCGCCCATCTGTTTAAATCCTTAACACAATCGATTTATGAACGATCAAGAAAAATAATACTAATAAGAATACAATAGATCCTATGAATAGTGTAGCGACAGTAATGATCTGTAATGGCGATCTGCTCCACTGGGTATAGGGTGCGCACGCGCAAGAAATGCTACCAACTTAATTGTAGCATTGTTCTTTTAGTTTCCGGCTGTCAAAGTTTAAGGAGGATTTATTATGAGGATGTTGTGGTTATAGGTTACACGAGCTTTGTTTGACCTAGATTATGAATATGAATAGGCTTGCTAAAAACACACTTGCTAGTAAAGGTTTTTTTCCACAACGCCATCTAGTCCCAAGCTAAGCAGAGCTTGTATTATGGACACTAGACAACTCATAAACATACAAACATGTTATAAATACATACATGTTATAGATAAATTACACCCAAACACAGAACAAATGATCGTGCTCATCACACAAACATTTGTCCTGGGTAGGAATCGAACCCACAACCTCCGGAATAGCAGTCAGGGGCACTAACTACTAGACTAACAGGCCAGTCAAATAATATACATACATATAATAAAGAGAAGTTTTAACATCAAACCTAATGGTAAAGCATACCAATTACATTCAGATACTTCGTTTTAACCATGGGGGTTTACAAGCCAGGAAAACAATGTCCTCTTAAATTATAAATTTAAATTGTAATCTGTCTAAAGCTTTTGATTGATTGTACATTGTGCTTCTCATAGTTTTAGTCAGAGGATTAGAATTATTGTTAATGATACAGTATTTTATGAGTTGGCTCAGTAACGTGCTCTTATATACTTCTGGTATTAAATATACTATCATTATAGTTCCTAGTCTATTGGCATTATTCATACACGACTCACCTCTAACTGACTGGCAAAAAGTTTCATAAAAGTTTTTATTTCCTTCATTAAAATTTAAATCTGAATCTTCATTAAATATCGAAATTGATGATATAAATAATAACGAGCAATCAAATCGAAACTAATGCCATCTTTAAGACGCAATACATTGCGTAGGAGTAGACCCAATTACTAGAGACGGTTCGAACAAAACTGGCATTGTATAATTAAGGCATATTGTAGTGGGTGGGTAGGTAGTAAACGGACAAAATTGCCATCAATTGCCTTACAATCCCACGGATCTATACCACCAAATATGGTGTAAATTGGTGATACTCATTAATTGGTTAATTCTTTAGCGTGGCTTGAGGTCAAATTAGAACAATTGCAAGACGATTGTAGTGAAAATTTATTGGTTGGACGGAAGACGGTGGACTAGTTTGTGTTAATTAAAAATATATCGGAGTCAAGGACTTCGTGGTACTGCGAATGGTTTATGGGTTAAATATTATGATTTCTATCATAAAATGAAATGAGTTTAGTAAAGTAAAGAAGGAACTTCCTTAAATGGGAATAATTAATGTAAATAGTTCTCAATAGAATGTCAGATTGAAGTACATTAATATTATAGTTACTTATTGAAAGAAGTTTAGGAAGTTTTAAGATCAATGATGCAATACACTCAATAATAAATCCTGCAAACTAACGAATATCACTGTAAGATTTAGTCGAGAAAATCAAAATTACTGAGACCATTTTACAGGAGAAGACCTTATGAAAAATGTTTCATAAGTTTGCTATGAAAACATTTTGGACTAGTGGAGAAATGTAGATTCAATATTATTATTATTATAATGCTAACTTTAACCAGCGGTTTCACCCACGTGAGAGTAGGTTTCTCCATACAAACTTTGGGAACCCCGTTTCATCCCCTTAGAGGAAGAATTTTGGAAAATCCTTTTTTTTTGCTCGTCTATGTCATAAAGAAAGCTTCGTGCAAAATTTATCACTTCTAGTCCTGTAGTTTTGGACTGTGCGTTGATATGTCAGTTAGTAAGTTTCTCCTTATATATATATATAATATATAGATAGATCCTAATTACAATTTGTTTTGAATGTATCAAAATTAAGGTATCTCTGATTGTAGGTTAGGGTGCTTTGATTATGAAATACCAAATGAAAACCAAATGTAAATTCAAAAGCGAATAAGGTCAACAAATATCAAAGAAAACAATCATCATTATTCTTTTGGAGTCGATGCATCCAACGTAAGTAATTTGTCAAAATTTAGAAACTTTATAGTTAATTATTGATGTTGAAACAAAAAATATTAGTAAAGAGCTATGAAAGTTTGCAATTATAGATATTGGTTCCTAGTGTCTTGTATATGAGAGTTTACATGTTTGTGAACGCACCACGGAACGCAACCACAATACAAGATTCATTCCTAGTGCGGGATATAACGTCTCCTTTAATCAAATGAAAGATATAAGAAAATAGTAAAAAATAACTTGTATATCTACCCTTTTAAAAAAGAAATTCAAGGGAAGGCGTTTTTTTACAGGACCCATTCCTGTTTTATTAAAAAGACGCTCGATTTGACGTAGTTTTAGTAATCATAAAAAAACAATCGAAATGAAAAATCCTACTTCTTACGAATTTGCTAAAGCCTGAATTTTTTATAATTTTGCAGAACAAACAGCAGCAGTTTTCATGAACTTATTTTTGGACAGTTACTTTTCTGACTTTAAGTTTCAAGTAAAGCCCAGAAATTCATTGTTTAAAAGTGGGGCTCCTGAATAAAGTTTCTAACGGAACTTTACGATCTGTATCTAGCATGCTTATGGGTTAAATTTCATGATTCTAAAGTGTAGACGCTAATTAATATTTCACTGCATAATGATATTAGAACGAAATTATTTGAATTTTGAAAAATCTCATAATCTCGAAGCCAGAGCTTTTGATCACTGAAATTGGTAACTTTTCTCTAGAACCACCCACCATAAGGACCAAGAATCCGTTTTCAAACAAAAAAGCAAACAATCCCCAAAGGACTACCAACCGTTCAACCCTAAAAATATCACTGTTAATACTAGAATCAAAATTACTAAAACACTTATAAAAAATCCTTTTAAAAGGGGATCTTAAGTTTTAACACAAGATAAAACTTTGAAGTCTAGAAGACTAAGACTAACCTGTC
Organism: Mythimna separata; assembly: GCA_030763345.1. NCBI lineage: Eukaryota > Metazoa > Arthropoda > Insecta > Lepidoptera > Noctuidae > Mythimna > Mythimna separata. The sequence goes on from CM061192.1 coordinate 14,924,839, forward strand.
TTCCTTTATCGTTGTTACTCTTCTTCTTGGTGCCTGTGGGGGTGTTCTGCGAGCTCTTCGTGGCTTCTTCCTCCGTCCTGTGGTGCTCGGTATCTGATGCGCCTTCTGCTAGGGACATATTGTGTCTGGCGGAGACGCTCGCCCGCCGGCTGTTTTCGTTGCAGAATGAGCGCTACTGATGCGTGGAGGACCGCTCCTAGCTTTGAAGGAGTTGGGAAGCTGTGGAGTCGTGTTTGGACTAATTTTTTTTTAGTTTAAGGAAAAATGTTTGGAATTATTGTGGCTGCAAAATTTTAAACAGAAAGTAGTTGCTCTGTGTTCATCAGTTCAATGTTAAGGGCAAAGCCACGGGAAGAGCTCATTACAATATGTATTTCCAAATGCCTGGGTCGCGCGCTGCTGCTGGGTCTGGCGGTGTTTGATTATGACAGCTTAATCCGGACATGAAGTTGCTATAATTCGATAGTTTAGTAACTATAGTTATTATAAATCTCGCCTATCTTTTTACAAACATGTAATTCTTTGTTCTGCAATAATTTGCTCTTCATTATTTACCAGGCTGTTATTCTTGTAGTTAGCTTTACTGACAATAGATGGAACTACCATGATTCCTTGAGAACTATTGAGAACATAATAAGAGCACACACATTGGGCACACCATAATCATAGCGGGATATCCTCTCTTTGAGGAGTGGCTGAAGAGGCATCACGGTATCCTAAACTTTCGCATGACGTGGGTTAGTGAAATGAAGAAATAATTTACTCAAAGTAAAGAGACTAGCTGGGTTTTAACCTGCGACCTACAAAATCGTAAGTCACGGCTGTTAACACTGCACCACTGCTACTGACTTTGATCACTTCACGTTGACCAGTTTAAATACCGATATATTTTAGTATAATATTAATATTTGACTTAGCTAATACTTAGCACTAAAAGGAACTCCTCTTAACACTTAACTCCATTGCAAAAAAAAATGTAACTCAGAGTCGACTCCATTGCTTTAGTTTAATTTTTATTACAGGAACTACTGTAAGTATCCGTGGGTACCTATATCGTAATGTCGTAACCGTGATAGCTTTGATATAAAGGACCTTACACACTGAACGACTTCATCTTTTAACAACTTAACTTTACTAGGTTGTTAACATTCTCTTATACCTCTTTATGCAGTGCTAAATGCTATGCAATGCTACTTTAAGAGTATGTACTTTATAATAAAGGAAATCAAGATAATCGTGGTTAATAGTAGCTGCGTTTAGTTGTGATTATTCCACCTATTTGTCTCTGAAAAGTTGATAGAAAACACCTATGTCATTAAGTCCACACTTGTAGTCATGTGTGTAAAAATTGCTATTATCGTTATGATCATTTCAAACGAAAGACGTCCACTGCTGGACATAGACATCCCCCAAGTGTCACCATAAAGACCGGTCCTGTGCGTCTCGTTTGCATCGGATTCCTGCGAACCTCACCAGGTCATCAGTGCACCTTGTAGGAGACCTTCCAACGCTGCTAGGAGATCTTCCAGTACGCGGTCGCCACTCTGGAACCTTTCGGCCTCATCGACTATCTGTTCTGCAAGCTTACTGCCACTTTAGTTTAGCAATTCTTCGAGCTATCTTCTTCTTCGAGCTTCGAGTAAACTTTGTAGACAGTCACTCCATGTAAAATACTGTACATGTATTCAGCTGAAAAGCGACTTAGCCTGAAGACTGGAAACTGACCTGCTGACACCATTATTGATGGAAAAAGGTAAATTGATTGTCAAATACCGTGGACATCTGCCTACACCTCCTAGAGATATAGGCGTGATGCTATGTTAGAATATGTACATTTTGATCAGGTCGGAATCAGAACTTAATTCCACCGCTCCCGTTCCATCATCGGATCACCAGACGTAGACATCCCACCCTTACGCACAGAACGTTTTGGGAACACATTAATTATCGTGCATACAACTAAGTGAAACTTCCTGCTGGAGTCTGTGTTCGCTAATAGCGTAGGGCTCTATAAGTCAAGAGTGAATAGGTTACTTCTAGGCAAGCGCGCTCCATCGTCGACCACACCACCGTTTAGCCTCATCTTCTTAGATGAGGTTAAGCGCGAGCCTATCAAAAATAAAAAACTAAAAACGATTACCGGCACTTACACACAATCATATAGATACCTAGGTAAATATCCATAAGAGTATCAATACTATCAATTGAATAAAACCCACCGCCCACTAGCTCCAAAGTGGGAAATCCTCATACAATTAAGCGCGATCTGTTTTAGAACAAAGTAACTACTGCTTGTAGTAAAGTCCACTGAGTCAGCAGTTGTGTTGAACAAAACATTTGTTATCCATAGTATGTATGTATTTCATCATGACCATCATTTCACCCGAATCATGTCCATGGACATTCTCCTTCAAGTGTCGCCATAATGAACGGTCCTGTGCGTATCGCAACATCATTTTATTCTTAGGATTTTTTTCGTCCAAAAACGGCAGATGTGCTTTTCAGTGATAACAGTTGTTGCCTATATTTCTACTGAACGACAAGCTGAAGTAGCAAGCTGGTAGCTGCTGGTGGTGGTAAGCTGGTAGGTAGGTTCCTTAGTATCCAACTCAGAATGATCCTTGACGGGGAAGCTTCCTCTTGTAATATGATTTTTAAAAGTAGCTGCTCTATTCTATTCTATTGTACTCCAGGCGATTTCTTTAATCTATAGGTACTAATATAATAACGAGGTAAGGTTTGTTTTTTTGTTTGTATGAGGTAATCTGTGGAAATACTGGTCCAATTGCTAAAATATTTTCACCAATAGAAAGCTACTGTATTCCTGAGTGACATAGGCTATACTTTATGTACGCGGGCAAAGCTGCGGGTTCATCATCATCTGCCTAGCCTTTTCCCAACTATATTGGGGTCGGCTTCCAGTCAAGCCGGATTTAGCTGAATACCAGTATTTTACGAGGAGCGGCTGCCTACCAGACCTCCACAACCCATTAACTGGGGTAACACGGTACTTCATGGCAAGACTGGAGTCAGATTTACTGGCTTCTGACTATCCGTAACGACTGCCAAAGATCTCCAAATGACAGCCGGGACCAACGGCTTAACGTGTTTTCCGAGGCACGGAGGAAACTCGTTATGTTAAGATGGTCACCCATCCACAGACCAACCTAGGCAAGCGTTGCTTAACCTTGAAGATCGATCTGTGCGGCTGTTATTATGTAGCCACGAGCTCTTCTTTTTGTCCAGCAGTCTTTTATTTCAGCGATAGATAACCGACGATGCCCATTCCTTCAGTCCAGGATGGTCCTTGACTTCGAAGCTTCCTCCAGCAGTACCATTTTTACAAGTAGCTGATCTACTCCAAGCAATTACTTTAAAATTCTATTATGCAAATAATTAATTTATATGCATCTGCCTTCTAATCCACGTGTAACACATAGGTAGGTTAGGATATACCTAAGTTAAACGACTACCAGATAACATCTAATAAATTATATGGTCTGCTGCATCTTCATCATCGTTTCTCTTCCAATTGTCACCATAGCGACATTTCTTCTCCATAAGATACGACCAATTGAAACTGTGCACTACCTTCCGACGTTTTATAAGTGTCCTTTCAACACAAATGAGCTGGTAGGTACTAGCACTGAGTGGAACAGGAGAATAGAATAACGACACACGAGGTTAAGGTGATGACTTCCCTTGTTTCAGCACCAGTTTCGTAAACGGAGATGAGAACTAGTCTAAAATCGCTCGCAATATAATATCAAACATATAAACGGAATAATAATCGGTCAACCCCGTGGGAGGTCCCCGGAGAAGCTCGTGGCTAAATAATAACAGCCGCATAGGTCGATGTTCAAGGTTAAGCAACGCTTGCCAACGTTGGTCTGTGGATGGGCGACCATCTTAACTACTAACTTAGGAAACTCGTTATGAGTTTCCTCCGTGCCTCGGAAAGCACGTTAAGCCGTAGGTCCTGGCTGTCATTTGTAGATCTTTGGGGGTCGTTACGGATAGTCAAAAGCCAGTAAATCTGACTCCAGTCTTGCCATGAAGTACCGTGTTACCCCAGTTAATGGGTTGTGGAGGTCTGGTAGGCAGCCTCGTAAAATACTGGTATTCAGCTAAATCCGGCTTGACTGGAAGCCGACCCCAATATAGTTGGGAAAAGGCTAGATAGATGATGAATAATCGGTCAACCCCGTAGTGTATTGATCTAGGATAGATTACCAAATTACAGAAAAAAAAAAAAAAATCCCTATATGGTAAGAATATAATTCCTCGTATACCGTAAGTACGTATTACTCACGTTCGTAGGCCCAACGGCTCATAAGCTTGTAAGTTATTACTTGATTAAGGTAATCCATTTAAATCCGTAATCTAATGACATGGCCTAAGTTAATCAATCTTAATACTTACTCATCGTTTGACTGTATCGTTCGTTTAACGATCGCAAGTGTAACAACAGAATGAGTTTACGTTCTGGACTTTATTCGGATGAGGAACATCTTTTTTTTTATGTGGGAGATCATAAAATGGCGTTTCCCACTATATTTTAAAGAGAGCCAGGGCGTGAGCGGGAGAGGGCGTGATTTCTATGTTCCTTCTTTGCCTTGCGTTCCAAGACGGTTTCCTTTTCGGAAGCCATCCCATGGCACAAGTACCTACCTTGACTCTGCTGTCCCCTACGGTTTTGCTAATATCTCAAATAGGCGCGCATGGCACGGGTTTAGTCAAAACGATTACCAGATGGCCGGACGAAGAGCTACTCATTTAGGGAAAATTGTAATACTATGCTATTGGTCACCGTCCGTAAGTCCACGCATACGGTGGCTAGACCAATGGGCCGAAGCCCCAGCGCTAGGGCGTGAGGATAGGTAAGCAAACCTCTACCCATTTCAGGCCATATTATGTCGTCTACCACGTCCAGATATCTTTGTCGAGCCTCCAAAAACATGTTTCCAAATATCATCATCATCATATATCTAGCCTTTTCCCAACTATATTGGGGTCGGCTTCCAGTCAAGCCGGATTTAGCTGAATACCCGTATTTTACGAGGAGCGGCTACCTACCAGACCTCCACAACCCATTAACTGGGGTAACACGGTGGTTCATGGCAAGACTGGAATCAGATTTACTGGCTTCTGACTATCCGTAACGACTGCCAAAGAATCTACAAATGACAGCCGGAACCAACGGCTTAACGTGCTTTCCGAGGCACGGAGGAAACTCTGTATGTTAAGATGGTCACTCATGCACAGACCAACCTGGGCAAGCGTTGCTTAACCTAGAAGATCGAACCGTGCGGCTGTTATTATCTAGCCACGAGCTCCTCTGTTGTTTCCAAATATGTAAGGTCCCTAACAATAACCTATAGTTGGCGCAGTTTGATGAAAAGCCCATAAGTTGCCAATGATCTATGACGCCCGCTGCCCTGCCGATCCCCCAAGTTGAAGGTCTGGTGATCGATATATGTTATGATGTTAATGAACTGTGCCAAATTTTTGGGTTCCTTTTGGTGAATTGTGAAACATGTGTCGAATGTGGGTTCCGAAGGTGTTATTGTTTAGAGAAGAAAATGGCTACAACCGTTAGGAAATCCTTAAAACTTAGCCTCCGCGACAGGAGACGCCCCGAACGTCCGTGCGCAGGTTTTCGGACAACGAACAATGGGTAACTCGCAGTTCGGCTGTCTGATAACCGTCCGATGATCCGAACCAAGCCCGAATCGTCAACGGCATGTAGTGTCTCCTCGCCTCATAAGGAGATACAGCAAAACCATAGAGTCCAGCGTGGTTGAAACCTTCTGGACCATGCGTTAGCTTCAGAAAGGAAAACGCATGGCAAAGAAGAAACATACGAGTGGATTTTAGTCCGTTAAAGTCTGGCACGTGCTACCGTTCCGCCCTAGAGCTCGAGAAGGCATTGGATGATTTTTCACCTAAAAAAACTGGGCAAGTGCGAGCCGGACTTGCACATTGAGGGTTCCGTACCAACTTACCTATGAAAATAGTTCAATTCTTGAATCGAGTCTTGAAGACATTTCAATTAATTTTTTTTTGTGACTTAACTACAAATTTTCAGTTTTCAGACTTTTCCCTATATTTGTACTACAAGACCTTGCTTTATATTATGGCAAATTTCAGGATTCAGTCAACGGCAAGGGAGTGTCAAAATATAGGTACGTTTTTTGCGAAATAAACGGCCGTATCTTTTTTTAGCTGACAAGTTTGATTTTTACACAGTTTCAAGGGACCGTGGATTTGAGTATACAGTTTTAATTTCAACTCGCTAACTCCACACGTTCCCGAGATAAAAGGTCTTGACAGACAGACAAACAGACAGACAGACGGACAACAAAGTGATCCTATAAGGTTTCCATTTTCCCTTTGAGGTACGGAACCCTAAAGACGATAAAAACAGACGAGCCTTTTTTCCTTTACTTTTATGTAAAAGAAACAATAAAAGAAGTGTGTAACTCAATCTAGATTATCTGCCCTGTCACTTCACATAAAACCTTACTAGGCTACCGACTTGTCAAACTAATCGGACATTACATGCATTCTGGAGATTATCGGATGCTGATAGTGAAAGGACTATTCCCGTATAGGCACCCAGATTTACGGCACCAAAAGTTTCGGCACCTAAGCTATTCCTGATTCGACACCAATAGGCATTTTGGATGGTAGTAACCCATTAGCATTTAGCATTATCGGCCTTATCTTGTTCCCACTGCTGAGACTCAGGCCTTCTCTCTAGGAGAGGGAATGGGCCATAATCCATCGCGCGGGCCCAGTGCGGATTGGTGGATGTCACATGTCTTCGAATTTGTGGTTCTAGGACATGCCGGTTTCCTCACGATGTTTTCCTTCACCGTTTTGAGAGCAGCGGTGATGAAATAAATACACAAAGTACCTAATGCGCCTGGCTGGGTTTAAACCCGCGACCTACAACTTGTAAGTCGGGGCAGTTACCACTGGGCCATACAAAATTTTAATCCAAAACACCTATTGGTGTCGAATCGGGAATAGCTTGGGTGCCGAAACTTTTGGCGCCGAAAATTTTGGTGCCGAATCGGGAATACTCCTAGTGAAAATAAAACGCGGCTCAGGTGATTGCATACATGATACATTATGTTATCTATCACTAAGCAGCTGAGTGTTGAGTGTACCTGATAAATTTTTTTGATAAGTATCTGTTTCAAAAATCAAAAGATCAATATCTTTTTTTTCGACACACTTGCTCATAAAGTGGCTGTTATTGCACTGTACTTAGGTATATAAAGGGGCTCGTTACCAAACTGTGACATTTTGATTACTATTATGCACATGTGCGGTAATGTAGTTAGAACCTTTTTGTTTAACCTCTTTTTTGTCAAAAAGAGTTTTAAGACAAAAAAGAATAAAATTTGTTATTGCGTTTAATAACATAAATTAGTGTTTTACTTATTTCATGCAATTTCGTGTTTAAATAAACTATTTAAAATTTTACATATTTAATTAATTAAATCTTTTATCGAATTTGTATTTTCTGTTTATATGCAACCCCATTCTTATTTTTTCTAAACCAACAGCTAGAGTAGCTAGTCTATGGCCGCCATTTTTCGCGCATGCGCGCGTTTAAGAAAAGTCAATTTTTTTGCCGCCATATTTAAAAATAAAATACAGATTTTATAAATATGTCTACAACTATTTATGAGGAAAATGATTTGTGCTGTACGCAAGAAAATCTATGTCATGGGACCACTATACAGTCAAAATAGTTAATTATAACTTTACTGACTGCACATTTACGAACTGATTCTTTAGATAAACTTTTCATATACCTACTAAATAAAGTTGTTTTTTTTTTCTTCACAAGTGTATCGAAAAACGTCTTATGATACACGAGAGTAATTGGTCATTATCGTTCTTGGTTCTCTTAAGCCCCTCGCCATGGCTCGGGTCTTAATACCACCGCGACGATAATGACGCACATTACACACTTGTATCATAATGTACTATTATTTCACCCAGGCTTACTTATAAAACGTCAGAAGCTTGTGCACGGTTCCAATAGGCCGTTTTCTATGGAGAAGAACCGGTAAGAAACTCCATGGTTGCTCTTTTTAAAAAATTATCGCAAAGAGTCCCGGTGGGGCAGTGTGTCTCATCCGCACAAAGTCCCATTTGCCAAACGTCCTATTCACAGAATGTCTCATTTCGGAGCACCAGTCATAAAAAAAGAAATGAGTTATTGCATACAAAGGTTTTTATACCTACTCGACCTGATGTTTTTTCGCTATAGGAGCCTCCCCGAGTGGCGTTAAACTGCGATTCCAAAAGCCCGGCGCACCCTGGACAGCTAGCACTCGGTAACGCAGAGTCTAGCTGACTAATCCTTTCACCACGATGGTAAACTCAAACGGTCCTTCTTGTTATAATATATGAGTGGCATCCCTGTAGTAACTTTTTGTGCCATTTACACAAGAGATAGTATAGTGCTCAAGCGTGTGGTGTCCAAACACAAGTGCTCTCTCTTACTCTCTCCTTACTCTCTTCTTTTACTCTCTGGGACGGCAATCCGACACGTTTGGAAAGTAGAGAGTTTGTCATGCACACTCTAATGCACATTCTTCTCCATAAGTCTAAACTTTGGATAGCGCAATTATCATCATTTTTCTGACTAACATTTGATAATTCAAAACTGCCTGTAAATGGTTTATAGAAGGAGAAACTGACTCAACGCACCGCGGAAACTAATGTGACTAGCAGAGTAAATTTTTGCACAAGACTTAGTTTTATGACGTAAGCTAGCACTAAGCAAGGATTTCCGGAAATTCACTTCCTAAGGGAATGAAACGGGGATGCAAATTACTAAGAAAGGGTTTCGATGGTCGGAATATCATAGATATATATTCCACAACTTTCATACAACGCCATCTAGTCCCAAGCTAAGCAGAGCTTGTGTTATGGGTACTAGACAACTGATAAACATACTTATATTTCAAATACATACATATTATTGATAAATTACACCCAGATACAAAACAAATTATCGTGCTCATCACGCAAACATTTGTCCTGGGTGGGAATCGAACCCACGACCTCCGGCATAGCAGTTCCACTAGACCAACAGGCCAGTCAAGATGGCTTAAAGATAGTTGTTTCGGAACTGTGTGTCTTGTGTTGTTTATGTGTGTTCTCATGTTTGTTATCACACTGACGATACAGGAGTACATCCTAGTGTGGGGGCAAATGATTGTAAATTATAATATGTTATAAAATTCGCAGCTGGACAGTGAATCATTTGAATCAATTGTGGGCGTTTTCTGTTAATATGTAATAACACAATATTAATTGTTATCAAGCTTTAGGACGAGTATGACACACATTATATTTATCAACCGGTCATGTACCTTGTTTAAATTGCTACGTTCACATACCATGGGTGGCCATATTATTAGGGACAGTACCTAGATTTCTTATATTATTATCAACTTTAATTGCATTTTGCAGGTAAATGGTTGGTTGTAGGTTCGGCTAATATTTTTTATTTATAGACTTCATTGATGAGATAATAAAACATCAAATTTGAAGTCAAATTTATTTATATATTTTTGGCAAAAAAAAGATACGTAATGAGATGGATGAATATTGCTAGTATTTTGTGACAGCATCCATTTATTGTGGTATGCTCTCTATGCAAGTTCTGGCTTTCTGTAGCAGGTTTCTAGTATAATGGCCACTCTTTAATGAGGGCTACAATCAGCTGGTGTTATTTTTTTCACCGGCAAGAGGATCCAAATATTCACCAAAAGTTGAAAAAAGTCAACAAAGTTAAAAAATATCACTTAAAAAAAATGGCGCGATCTCACAATGTTGCTTTATATCAAAAATAATAATACTGATGCCAGTAATAATACCAAATAAAAAAATCTTATATAAATCTGTTGGTTAGCTTAAAAAGTGAGATTTATTACTTTGTTGACTTTTTTCGAAATCATCGTATTACGTATCTTTTTTTTTCAAAAATATATGAAAGAATTTGATTTCAAATTTTGTGTTTTTATTAACTCAATCAATAAAATCTTTAAATAAAAAATATTAGCCGGACCTACAACCAACCGTTTGCCTGCAAAATGCAATCAAAGTTGATACTAATCTATGAAATTCAGGTACTGTCCCTAATAATTTGGCCACCCACTGTAATATTATAATGAAGAGATTTCAGTAGAGAGTTCAATGGAATATGTTTCATCATCATCTGCCTAGCCTTTTCCCAACTATATTGGGGTCGGCTTCCAGTCAAACCGGATTTAGCTGAATACCAGTATTTTACGAGGAGCGGCTGCCTACCAGACCTCCACAACCCATTAACTGGGGAATATGGAATATGTTTATCAGAGAATAATCAAATTATTTAAATGAATGGATAAAGTAAGCAATGAATATATAACAGGAAGTTTGAAAGTGGCGCCAATAACTGAAATGTTTAAAATAAATCGTTTGTCTCGGTATGGTCATGTGAAGAAGATGGATGAAAAGCATGTTACTAAAAGAGTAGAGAGGCAAAGAAAAGATTGACGTATTGTGTGCAGAGTTATATGAAAGAAAAGAGGGTTAGTGATAGTGAAACTGAACATGCGCTAACCCCAAGTAATATGGTACAAGGGCAGGAAGAAGAAGAACAGTGACTTGTTTAAACGAGTTACAATCCGATATGTGTTTTTATACACCTGCCATGTTTTCTCTTCACCACCCTTGGCTGACTGGAAGAGAATGCCTAAGGCCAATTATGTCCACCTGTGCACCTTTTATGTTGCATGAAGATTTAATAAATTATTTGGTCTACTACTATTGTCAAAACATTAAAGAATAAACACTTCCCGTCTTATTCCAAAACACCGACTAAATATAGTACAGGGATTCGTTCTAGGTTTAAACCATGGTCTACAAAAAAACCTTATTATAAAATGAAGTTTATCACTGATCCTTGTACTATCTATGGTACTAAAGATAAACCCGCGAGAGTCCATGGTCTAATTTTGGTACTATAGTCAAATGTTAATTTCTAAAAAAAGTTGAGGTTACCGTGGCTTTAATTTCCTGTGTTTATTGTTTTTATATCGTTGAAACATGGATATTAATATGATTGACTTGATGGGCTTAGAAGATATGGAGATGCTTGAGACTTCTCGTCAATCTGTGATACGTCGTCATCGTGGAAATCCATTTGAATTTTGATTGAATTTGATATTTGAATGTAGTTATATGCAAATTATGGGTCATAATTAGCCGTATTTATTTTCCAAACTAAAATGTAATATTAGTTGATCGGAGTAATTAAAAACCATGATTTTAGGGTGCAGCCCCGTTACGGAAACAAAACGCAATAATGCAAAACAAAACGCATAAAATAGACAAACTAATTACGTTAGCTGTCACTTATGTCAAATACAAAAAAAATCTAAATTGTTATGATATTTTTGTTTTGTAACCATGGATGATGTTTGGACTAACTGGTCTTCAGTTGGTCTTAGATTTGTAATATGAACACATTTTAAGACTGGTACTAGCTTTGATACCGTAACAATCCTAGACTATTTAGTCCAGGTTTAAACGAGTAGTACTAACTCAAACTTTTGTAATTTATACGTTTTATTAATAAAATGTTTTAAATATAATTCTTTATTCATCATCATTAATATAATACATATAGGAATAACAACATATAGAATCGATCGCCGCGTGTAAATAATTGTATGTACTTGAGTTCCATTAAAAGTGCAACGTTCAATTGAACAGACAGACATGTTACATACGTCAATTACTAGTTTTACATACTTACATAACATTATAAAAAAACATTCGATGTTAAGAGGGAGTAGTAGTGTTTTAAAAAATAACATCATCATCTACCTAGCCTTTTCCCAACTAGATTGGGGTCGGCTTCCTGTCAAGCTGGATTTAGTTGAATACCAGTATTTTACAAGGAGCGGCTGCCTACCAGACCTCCACAACCCATTAACTGGGGTGACACGGTACTTCATAGGAAGATTGGAGTCAGATTTACTGGCTTCCGACTATCCGTAACGTCTGCCAAAGTGCTTTCCGAGGCACGAAGGAAACTCGTTATGTTAAGATGGTCACCCATCCACAGACCAACCTGGGCAAGTGTTGCTTAACCTAGAAGATCGATACGTGCTGCTGTTATTATCTAGCCACGAGAAAAATAACAACAGAATTATATTTTAGCGGAATGCGGAACGGGGTGTAAAATCACATAAATCTCTATTGAGAAAGGGAAGATCAGAGATACTTAGGTACTGTGTCTGGTCCGGGCAACTGCCGGATATTTGATTTCGGGTTGCACCAATAATAATATATTCTGGAACCGCGTTGCAAGATTGTTTTTAATTATATTTCTTATTTGTCTTCACAGATGTCGCTACACTATCTCCAATTATTTTCCATTAACCGCTTGTTATAATTTTCAGCCAAGGCCTTATATTTCTCAGATACTTCCTATGTAAACCATAGTTGACAAGTAATAATTAAAAACGTTAATTAAAAGTACATGTCCCGCTACAATTGGCGATGTTATCTTGATCGAGATCAAACCCACGGTCCCAAGGTTGAAGACCATACGGCTCAAGATCACTGATGCAAGCCAATTTATTGATTGTCATGTAGTTGTCATGTATAATCTTGATACTTTTTAATCTTCTTCTTCTTCTTGCCCTTATCCTATGTTACTTGGGGTCGGAGCAACACGGTTTTTTTCTTTCATTCTGTCCTGTTATTTTAGTTTAATTATTTAATCTTGATACTTTTTAATAGGATTCTCTAGGGATCCCCGTTTCAGCCCTATCTTAAGCAGTTAATTTTGGGAAATCCTCTCTTAGTGCTCGCCTACGTCTTATAAGAAAAGCTTGTGAAAAATTTCACGCTCTTAGTCCTAGTAGTTTCTGCTGTGCGTTGATATGTCAGTCAGTCAATTTATAGCGATATTTAAAGTAATTTCGATTTCGGAAACGGTTTTTAAAGACCAAAGAATCGCCAAACTTTAGTGGCAGCGGACAGGGTACATTGCTTGTTGAACAGATGATCGATGGGGCTGAAAGTTTTTCAAAGGAGGTGCAAGAGAGGCCAGAAAGGTTTTCAAAAGACACAGTGTGTGGAAGGCCTCCTACATAGAGGACCGATGTCCTGGTGAGAGTCGCAGGAATGCGATGAATGCGAGACGCACAGGACCATTCTTAGTGACACTCGGAGGAGGCCTGTTTCCAATAGTAGACGACTTTCGGCTGAAATGATGATGATGTCATGATGAATCTATAAAATTGTTTTTCAGTAATGTTGCCCCACACTAGGAATAACTCCTGTGGTTCACAAACATTATAATCCTAACTAATATTATAAATGTGAAAGTGTGGATGTTTGTTACTTAATCACGTAAAAACGGCTGAATGGATTTGGATAAAATTTGGCATGCATGCGGCCTTTGTCCCTGTTGTCATTTCTAGATCCTTGACAGTTGTTACGGATAGTCAGAAGCTGACTCCAGTGTTGCCATGAAGTACCGTGTTACCCCAGATAATGGGTTGTGGAGGTCTGGTAGGCAGCCGCTCCTCGTTAAATACTGGTAGGTATTCAGCTAAATCCGGCTTGACTGGAAGCCTACCCCAATATAATTTGGAAAAGGCTAGGCGGATGATGATGATGGCCTTTGTTGCCTTTGACATAGAAAAGAAGATAGGCTTTATCCCGATTCTTTTTTTTCTGAAGTCGTCGCAGACGAAGTCGCGGGTAGAAGCTAGTATTATTATAAACTTAAATACAAAAGATACCCAGACCCGAAACAACTATCTGTAGGTCAAAATAATAATAATAAAAATTTATTTCTCTTTAATATTGTACAAATTTTAGCAATTAGACATCGTAACATTAACATTTGCAAGAAGAACAAATAAAAAACATCAATATACCTATTGTATAACAGCAGGTCGATGTAACATTTTCATAATTATATCTTTTTAAAATAAAAATAGGAATAGGTGATAAAGTAATTTTAGGTATTTTCTAAATATAGGTAGATGGATATTTAATTTTAGTCTTAGGGCCTATTTCACCACCTATGATTAAGTTTCGAGTATCTTACTTGACAGATAATTTCATACAAATTCTGTCAAATTTTTGAATTTATTCAATGAGTAGTGCCTACTCGGACATTGTGAAACAGGCCCTTAATCTAAAATAAAAAAGTTTTTAACAACAAAAAAGTTGACATCATCAAAAAACTCGACCGCCAAAACGAATAAAAACTTCGTAACAAGTCACTTAAAGCAGTCTGATGAGGATGATAGAATTTATTTAAGTCAATCATAGATTTGACGTCAACTGCATCAGATTTCATGTGATCTAGGTTTTTCAGCATGTGACAATGTTCAACTTCATTTATTTATTACATACGCGCAAATAAACTTTAATTTTGAAATTAGATCTATGTGAAAAGATACAAATCAACTGAAACAGCCGACTATCGAAATTAAAAGTTAATTTGCAAGTATTACACACACAATACAATCAGTAAAACAAATTTCAGAAAAGAATTTTCCTGGCAAAGAAAAAGTATGCTTTTCAATAATACTTGTGCTTTTCTGCGATCACAGACGAAAAACAGTAATGCAGTCGTTGATGGTAAATAGACTAGTTTATTGAGACGTTATTCGCTCTAGCCTTGAAGACACTTAAATTATAAACGGACGAGTAGACCACAGCAGACAAATGGTCCAGGCCTTAGATGTACGCGGTATAAACGACGATGTAAGGGTGGACACTCACCATACGCCGTCAGATAGTAGAAAGGTGATAGCGGAATCAAGTCACGCTGTTCCCACACTCACGCTCTAAAATGAATCCTGTAACATACCGGAGAAGGCTGGCTACCGTACGCCTCTACTCCAGGCTTTGTAGATTGGACTAGGTTTTACAAAAATATTAGCACCTAGCTTTATTAACGGTTTCGCTTATATGCACGAATTATCGGAAAAAAATAAAACAGAGGTGCTGTTATTATCTTGTCCAGCAATTTATTTACCTTACCGTTACTTCATGAAGAAAGGACAAACCAATAAACGTGTTTCCTTATTAACAATCTTATAATGGCTATAAAATCCTCCAGCCTGCATGACTGGCCGGGTCAGATGATCGTTTGGTTCGCATACGCACATAAGTAACGGTCAGTCACCCGCTTACTTAGTATAAGTCAGATTACCTAATATCTGGTACTAAGTTGCTAAGTATATTGGGTAAGTGCCAACTGATAGCCAGTTTCATTTCATTCAAAGTAACAGCCAAAGTAACGTCATAAAATAATAATGACGGTTAATTTCGTTTCTTCACAATTTTAACTGTTACTTTTGCCCTTAACTTTGACTGCTCATTGAAGGGCTATTAAAGCTAAAGTCAGTGTCATTTTGACAAAATTGTACAGGTTTCACTGCATAAACGGAGTTACGCCCGCCCTACATTTTATTTTAGTCGACTTTCAATTTATCTGACACTTGGATAAAGACATTGACAAGATGACATTTGCTATTATAACAGTAATGGTCAAGGAAAATATAATACTATTACTGATAGTTTTAGTTATGATGAAGAAACTGCCTGTAAGTAAATACTTGAAAAACAGCTTTTTGAATTGTACTCGTTCCTTAATCTTTGTAAGAAAACCTTTACGGTCCGGACTAAGCGGCTCTTAATAAACTATTGCACCTCACCATCAACGTTTGGATCACTGCTTACCATCAAGTGGTTACCATTTTCAGGTAACAGTATTCATAACACAAATTCCTCATCTATCTACATACTCGTATGCTATATATATTTAGTAATCAATTCATAAAATCATAATTTATGTTTTCCTCAGCATCCATGTTGTCACTTAATTATTTAATCACCAACCAATTAAGTTTTGAACCAGTTTCCTTATGAGAACTTTCCACCGGTATCTAAATGTCCTTGTATCTCTACGTCTTAGGTACTTCTAAGGTAGGGCCAAACTTGTAAAGTTAGCATTCCGATCTTAGAGACCGCGACCCGCGACCGCGACCCACTTGTATGGAGTCATCATCATCATCTTCATCATCTCAGCCGAAAGACCATGTCCATAGCTGGACATAGGCTTCCCCCAAGCGTCACCACAACGACCGGTCCTGTGCGTCTCGCATCCATCGGACTCCCGCGACCCTCGCCAGGTCGGTCGTCGGTCCACCTTGTGGGAGACCGCGCCAACGCTACGTCTTTCGGGACGTGGCTGCCATTCCAGAACCGCCCGTCCCCATCAACCATCCGTTCTACGAGCAATGTGTCCTGCCCACTGCCACTTAAGTTTAGAGATTATTCTTCGGTCGGTTCTTCTTCTTGTATGGAGTACCGACACGCGACCGCAAACCTTCAAATGCGACCGCGACCCACTGCTTACTAAGGATTTGTTTGAAGCAGTGGTTCGTCCGACCCAATCGCGGTCACAGGTCGCGGTCGCTATGAACCGAATACTACCTTACAAAATTGGACTCCAACTATACAGTATTGCGAAAACAAACTCTTGCGAGCCTGCCAAACTTATAAAGCCGCTATATTAAAAACCAGAGCACAGAATAAATAAATTATACATGTAAATACCGCAGGCCGTCGGTCACAACTGACGTATTTGTACACTGTGGCCGTGTTGTCCAACACTGCCGTATATTTTACGTATTTAGCAGTAAAGCAATACTTTGCTAATCATAAATAACTGAGGTTTGCATGTTTGCATGTTGTTTTACAGAATAATGTTTTACAAAAGCAATATTTTGGATATGATAATTTTTTACCATAAATTACAGTCTCAGGATCTGCGCATACCACGTCTTTTAAACGCGCCGTTGACGCGCGTTTGTAGCAATACAGACGCGATACGCACGCAACTCAGACACGATCTTCTGATGCATGTTTCTAAAACGCGTGTATCTTGGGAGGCAGTATAATTAGCTAGTCTTTGGTTCATAGTGTTCATACCCATATGGTGTAAGACATGAAAGAGATTGCGTTAATTGAATAGGTGTATACCTAGTTGTTAAGCGGTATTGGTGGCAAAGGTGAGAAGAATTAAACTACTATATGAACCTATTTTGGGCGAGAAGAAATAGCATTATTTTCCATTTTCTGTGCTGACCAACTGGGAATATCCTCATCATCTTCCTGCCTTTATCCCACTTTACTTGCGGTCGACGCTTCATGGTTTTTTTCTTCCATCCGGTCCTGTTCACCATCACTGTATCATTACATCACTTTTCATTCATATCACTTATCACTCCATCTATCGATAATTTCTTTGGCCTCCTTCTCCCTTACCATCTATCCAGCACCCAGTCACCAGTTTGGAGGTATGCGAAACAGAGAGTAAAGTCCCACATACCTCCGAAGAAAAGGGAGGATCCTCCGACCAGACGGGTGTTATGTCTGGCGGGCAACTGCCTAAAAGATGATATCGGACTGTTGTATCTATTCAAATCGCGCGGAGAACTTTAATTGCGCGATGTAGAATTCGTAGTTCTTATGTGACGACATAGATGTCGTTACAACTATTTTAGTTATTGACTGGCATTTTGGTCTAGTGGTTAGTGGCCCTGACTTCTATGCCGGAGGTCGTGGGTTCGATTCCCACCCAGGACAAATGTTTGTGTGATGAGCACGATCATTTCTGCTGCGTCTGGGTGTAACTTATCTATAATATGTATGTATTTAGAAATATATAAGTATGTTTATCAGTTATCTAGTACCCATAACACAAGCTCTGCTTAACTTGGGACTAGATGGCGTTGTGTACAAAGTTGTGGAACATATTTATTTTTTTATATTTATAGTATGCGTTTTAGATCCTTCCTCTTCACAAGATAATACTCAGACAAACGATTAACTTTCGACATAAAAAAATTAATCATCCTTTGAACTTTAAAAGTAGGAAGCAAAAAACGCATCTCAGGGCTGGAAAAAACTATATACACTTGAATAGTTATAGTATTATCCTCGACACGAACTGTTTTTGTGAATCCTACTATATCCTAATCACCGTGGTTATCACATGGATGTTAAATTCGAAAAGCTCGATAATTATGATTTTATAACCTAGTGTAAAATTCTAATTAGTTTTTAGAGATCCGTGTTTTGGTTAAAAACTACAACTACACTAAGTAGTGGGCTTATGGGCTATGTTTTTTCACGATTATTGGGATATTTCTGTTTTTTTTTTATATATATTTGTACGCTCAGCAAGGAGGCACATAGTGAATCCTATATTTTTTTAATTCACACCATGTATCAAAAATTTATAAGTCATAACATTGTACCTATGTGTTATAAATAAATACATTTGACTTTGACTTTTAAAATTTATTTTTTCAGTTTATAATTATAATCCATTATTGTTAGTATTTATTAAGAAAGCACGTTAAGCCGTAGGTCCCGGCTGTCATTTGTAGATCTTTGACAGTCGTTACGGGATAGTCAGAAGCCATGAGTAAATCTGACTCCAGTCTTGCCATGAAGTACCGTGTTACCCCAGTTGATAGGTTGTGGAGGTCTGGTAGGCAGCCGCTCCTTGTAAAATACTGGTATTCAGCTAAATCCGGCTTGACTGGAAGCCGACCTCAATATGGTTGGGAAAAGGCTAGGCAGATGATGATTGTTAGTATTTATTACACAAGTACCAAACTATACCTATTGCCCTAAATTGGATCATATTACTAAGTACTTTGTGATTAATTAATGTAAGTACATTGGGACGAACATATAGGTTCAAGTATGTCACATTTCTTTTTATACGTGTTGGTCACGACATTGTATTTTAATAAAAGGTTTGCCCTTAGATATTTATTTGTAGCATCTATATTATAAAAAAAAACTACTTAAGAAAAAAATTGAACATGTTTAACCTTTAAGTACCGACGTGCGGTCTATTAGACCGCGGCAGGTACTTCACTTGTTAGTTTACCCCTTTCGCTGAGGAATATCAATCGCCGCTTTTAAGTAGTTGTAAGAACAGTATCCATGATGATTTAGATGCAGAAAGTGGTATCGTCACGTTCACATTTGATGAGTAATTACTGTTTGAAATTCCAAAGCGGTCTCTCAGACCGCACGTCGGTACTTACGTAAGTTTTTTTTTGTTTTGTTTTTCTTACAGTTTATTGTTATTTTTACAAAAATATTTTAATTTCACGTCAGGGGCTTCAGGCAGTCCTGGGACAGATTTATAGTACTCAAAAAAATCCCAGAAATGCAAATAAAACGAATCCAAGTTTTTCGCGAGGGATTGTGACTTTGGCGAGTATTTGGTTCAAATACACCTAAAAATCAATCTGAAAAAGTTCCCAAATCTACCCAAAAACAAAATAAAATAGACATGCTATGTTATTCGTGCAAAAAAACATGTTTTTTTTACAGTACGATAACCAAGTATGAATTGACTAAGCTAAAAATTTAAAGTGTAGTTGGGCAGTGGACATTTTCTTTTTCTGAATGTTTATATACTTGATATATATTTTTTCTAAAAGTTATAATAGTCTTGTTACAAAAAATAATATTTTTGTTTTTCTGTGAGCTGTATTCTTTTTTGTTTTGATTTGTTATATCGAATAGCCGGATTTTCCTCCAAAATTCAGGCCAAATATTGTTATCGCCTTATATTACAAAATACAAGTAATTTGAGTTTCTTTCTATACTTATTTTTTCTTACAACCCTTTTTAAACATAATGCACAGAAATTTAATCAAACATTCACTTTTGTTAAAAAAAACACGGAATTTTTACCGCGGTCTGTCAGACCGCACGTCGGTACTAACGTTACAAAAAGTGCACGTCGGTACTTAAAGGTTAAGATTCTTTTTTTTCTTATAAAGTTTTTTTTTAATACTTAATATAAACTACTACGTTCCCATTTGATGGTAACCTTTGATGGAATCGTGTTTTTTTCATAATTCCTTATGGTACGGAACGCCTCCAACCATGCCGATTTTTTTGCATAAATAACCGAACCTAATCAAAGATTCAGTTTTTTTTTACAAGCCCATCCGGGCGCAAAAAGCAGTATGTCTCACGTGTTGTTTTTACAAAACCGGTTGAATTAATATTCTGTACATTACTCCATAGTGGGTCCGCACTTTAAAATGAGCCGTAACGCGTGGTGGTAGAGTTGAATGTGCGTGAGCAGTGAAAGTTATAATAATTAAGTATGGCTGTTAGAACAAAACTGACGATGTTTATTTCTATCCAGTAGTTCTAACGCCATCCGTGTGACATGTAGATTTCCAGCGATTTTTTTATTTATTTAAAAAAATATTATATAATCTATGTCAAGTGCTGTGTCGTGAAAGTTACTTTGAAGTGAATTTAATGTGTGTTTAAATGTCAAAACAAAGGATTTCGCCGTTTTTAAAACAAGTAAGTTTTCTGATATTTGCTTTTTAGGCTGGTTTTTATATTTTGCGTGACATTATTAGGCGTTATTAGTTTTTATTGGTAGTGTTCTTGTTTAAGATGGTCAAGGATATTTTAAATTAAAATAATTATGTAATGTACAATAAATTATTCTAATAATTTGTAAAGCAGAAACTTTGCCGGAATATTTTTTATTCTGTAAAGGAATAAGTATCTTGAGGACAAAAAAGACCTACGCACTATATTATTTGTAATTTTATTCTTATTTATCCTTTTTAATATTTTTGTAATTATTTTCTTAATTTTCCTTTTTACAATTTTTTATAATTTGATATTTTTCTTCATAGTTAGTCATACATATTTAATCTGTAAAGTATTAGTTGTATTTTAATATCGTGAATTTTATTTTATTTATGTAAACATAGGGACCATGTTAATTGCTTTTTTCTATTTAGTTTTCTCATTTTAATATATTTATGTCTGGCAGTTTGAAAACCTGATGTGGCCTACCCAAAAGTGGTATTGTTCATCAAGTCAATGAACCCCTTTCAAGTCCTGACTACTACACGAATACTGACAAATGCTTGCACTGACTGGACAGGTCCACCCACATGTGTTTGTTTTTTCCTCAAAAGACCATCGCAGAAACTAATTTGCATGGGTCTCAGTTAATTTAACCATTACATGTTTACTGTATGGTCTTCGGAACTTTGACCTCTGAGTTTATTTCGATGTTTCTTCGCAAGGTAGTTTTCTAGTTTGAATTTACGAAAAGAAATATGAACCTAAAAAACTTAAGTAACTAAAAGAATATAAACCTAACTATTTGGTAAAAAAATATACTTTACTATCTGACCGCATATTTTTTTTTTCGAATGGTTTTCACCTTTTAAACCTTCCCTAGACCTCCACGAACATTTTTCAAGACCAAGATAAGATAAATCCGTTCAGCCGTTCTCGAATTTAAGCGGGACTAACGAACAGCAATTGGTTTTTATATTTATATAGATTAATTATCATTTATAGAAATATTAATAAAATAACTCACATATTTTAAACTTCTTAGTATAAAATTCGATGTGGACATTTCCAAGATAAAAAATAAATTCTTCCGCTGCAAAATGATTGTAATTATTTTTTCCATTATTTGTGATTATGCTCGCTTTTGACTCATGTAGTAGAAGTAGGTATAGTAACCGATAATATAGTCGACGATGGAGCACGCATACCTAGAAGTACCTAACCTATGCATTCTTGATTTAAAGACCCGCAGGTAGGAAAATCTGACATGCAGATCTAATTAAAAACATGCTGATTATCCTTAAGCCTAAGGTGTAGGCCAGTGAAGTTTTTTTTAGTCTTCTTTTTATAGTGTATATCTGGATTTGATTAAATATAAAAACTGCACGGGTACGTTATGCGTTTGCAGAAAAAATTATAGATATATTATACCTAGTAATAGTAAATTATATTATATTATTTATATTGTGTTTTATCTACACATGTGTGTTCGATTTGTTGACTGTTGTACTCGATATATTTTTTATGATAAATTAAATATACTTAGTAGTCTAAGTTTCTTAATCTATTTACACACACTGTGTCTACATCTCGACAGTTTTGCAAGTCTGCTGGAAGAAATTTATTTCGATATAAATTGTTATTTTCGTTTTTAAGAGTGAATTTATTTATTAATTTATTGGTACACCAACATTGCATTACATGCATACATAATAACATTAAAATCTAGACACTGGTATGCATGACTATTACAGGTAAAGGCACAGTTTATACCAAATTAGGTATTACATTCATTATAATTTATGGCCTAAAACAAATTATTACTACAAAAATTAAACAAACGAAGTGGAGAAAATAAAACCCACAAGATTCTAAAAATGCCCCATACATGTAAATCGATATTCTGGTGGAATAAAAAACTGACATAGGTAGATGAACCCTGAAAACATTCTCACACTCCTTTTTTTGAGCAGTCGAGTAAAAATTAAATAATTGCGAACATCCAAATAGCACAATAAACCAAGTTAAAAAAACACTGCTTGTAGATTGTTTACAAAAAAAAGTTTCCAATCAACTCTTACAAATCATTACATAATTTACATAAGTAACAATAAAAATAAACGAAACACTTTAACTAGTGTGAAATTAATTAGCCATACATAAATATTGTACACTCGTATAGTTAATAATAAATTACTTAAACAGTCATACATAATAGAACAGGAACCCACTTAGATAACTTGATGCAAGTCTGACAACATCACTACATAATATAAAACAAAGTCGCTTTCTCTGTCCCTATATATATAAATATATATTTTAATTGTTATAAACTAGTGCTTGACTGCGATCTCACCTGATGGTAAGCAGTGATGCAATCATCTATGGTGAGGCGCACTAGTTTATTAAGAGCCTATTCACTCTAGCCTTGAAGACACCCAAATTATAATCGGACGGGAAAACCGCAGCAAGCAAATATATCCCTATGTATGCTTAAATCTTTAAAACTACGCTACAGATTTAGATGCGGTTTTTTAATAGATAAGAGTGATTCAAGAGGAAGGTTTATATGTATAATACATGCATAATATAGTAGAGTAACACTGATAAAGCACCCGTGCGAAGCCGAGACGGGTCGCTAGTATAATATAACATAATTATATTGTATATATCTATCGCAGTGATTGAATGAAACCTTAGGAATTGTGATTTGACCTGCATTGCTCTGTTGCTCTACTCGTACCTACCTACTAGCTACATTCCAGAGTTTATCGATAACTAACTTTTGCTAGTCGCTTCACTCGTATACTAAACACAAATCAGCCATATAATATTCCCACTGCTGGGACTCAGGCCTTCTCTCTAGGAAAGGGAATGGGCCGTAAACTTCCACTTGGGCTCAGTGCGGCTATCACATGTCTTTGAATTTTTGGTTCTAGGACATATCGTTCGCTCGTGTCATCATCTACCCTACCTAGCCTTTACCAACTATATTGAGGTCGGCTTCCAGTCAAGCCGGATTTAGCTGAATGCCAGTATTATATCGTTCGCTCGTATATCAGTCAGAAATTGTCCCAAGGGAACTCTTGGGATAAATAGTATCCTATGTCCGTATCCAAGATCCAAGCTACCTTTATCCTAGAATTTATAATGTTACAGCGGTTTTACTGTGGAAAAAGGACTAACAAACAGACATACCGATTTTATTTTACATTTTTAATATTAGTATGCATTTATTAATTTATTTACATGAACAATTCGAAGGGCAGCATCCTAATGTTCCCACAGCTATGTCTCAGCCTAGGCCTCTTCTCTAGGTGGGGCAATGGGCTGTGTCTACCACGCACACCTACTGCGGGTCTTGGAATTTTTAATTCTAGGCCACGCTGGATTCCTCACGAAGTTATTCATAAGGAGGCCAAAAGGCAGTTGCTCTGCGTAAAATGATATGCAGGTGATTCTTATGAAGCAAAGTCCAGAAATTTTGGGCTATACTGGTGATGAATTTAATAAGGTTAATAAAGACGATGTCCAATAAATGACCCAGAATCGACAGAAATGAAATGTATACCAGTGGATTAGCATTTAAATATAATATAATGTTGCCAAAGTGGCAACCCTGAAATCGTTGTAGTATAGGAGCTAAGAGCAAAATAAAATAAGTAAAAAAATCTTTTATTTTTAAGGGTTTTTCTTTTTATTTGGCCCATAGATAGTACAATCGTTATAGTACTGTGTGTATTATTGGTAATTCTGTAGCTAAGGATTGCAAATAAAAAAATACGAAGGTGATTTGATTCAATCTGCGAGATTTTTAGACTTACGAGTAGTATGTTTGGACATAGAAAATAATAAATAAATAAAAGAGATTACAGTTACAATTACAACAAAACCGCGTACCTACATGTTTTTAGTTCGGGTATAGTTTGTCTAGGTATAGTTCCAAACTGTATTTTCTTTGATTATTTGGGCAATAAAGTTTGTATGATAATAATTGTTGATTTTTTTTTATCCACAGCAACATAATTACCAATAACACACAATACGTTGATTGTAGTATCTATGAGCAAACAAAAATAAGTATAAAAGTTAGAGTATTTCTTTTGCTTGTACATTCATGTGTAACACAAGTTATTGTGGGTTAGAATGTCGTTGTTGTTATAGGAAATGTCATTAGAACTTATCACAATAAGACTTACGTTATGAAAATAAATGATTAACAACGATATTCTCACCCACAACATGGCTCTTAGCTCCTATACTATAACAATTATTTTTATATTTGCAATCTTTAGCCACAGA
The DNA here is from genome assembly GCA_030763345.1 of Mythimna separata. NCBI lineage: Eukaryota > Metazoa > Arthropoda > Insecta > Lepidoptera > Noctuidae > Mythimna > Mythimna separata. Next base: position 14,949,628 of record CM061192.1, read on the forward strand.
ATTACCAATAATACACACAGTACTGTAACGATTGTAGTATCTATGGGCCAAAAGAAAAAAAATATACAAAAAACAGAGTGTTTGTTATGTTGTGATTTAATATGATGATGTTATTATGTTGCTGTTGCTTGTGAAATGTGTTGATGATAATTATGACAAGTGATACAACATTAAAACAACGTCATATTAAGCCACAACATGACGTAAACTTATTTTATTATTGTTTTAAACGAATTTTTTTTCTTATTTTATTTTGCTTCTAGCTCCTATACTATAACGATTTCAGGGTTGCCCCCTTGGTAACATTATATTATATTTCAATGTCAATCCACTGGTATACATTTCATTCCTGTCGATTCTGGGTTTTTGGTCCATACATTTATGGACATGTCCTTTAATATTAAAACCACCATATTATATTTTGTCAGCGACTTAGACCGCATCTAAGTGAACAATTAAGTATGCCACGGGAACATACCCTCGGGATAAAAGCAACTTATGTTCTATTCCAAGACTTAGACTACTCGTATACCATTTATGCATTATGATTCTAATCTGTTGGTGTAACAAACGTACATAAACGTTATAATATTAGTGTGATAAATACCTTCAACTTATGGAAAGGTATGGCAACCATTTAAACTACCGCCTCTACATTATAGAAGTTAAATACTTCGGTATCTAGCTAGAATCAATCAATTCCAGGTAAAAAATATCGACTTAGGTCAGATAGTTAGTCCTAGAGGCACGATTAAATGAGTTTTATACCGGTTTTCTGATCAATTATAAATTGCGGGTTCTCCGGAAATCAGGGTTTTTTATGAAGTCGATTTGACATAAAAAGATGAATTATGAATATCAATTATAGATATCGGAAAAACAGATTAAGGTCATGTTTTTATTCAGGCCTCAAAGCCAAAAAATAAAGCGATAAAAATCCGTGAGGTCGCTACCTATTGCCTGCGCCACAAAACTGCCCTACGGATTGTATCTCTCTATCCTATAGTATATTCTGACCAACTTTTTGTAACCCGTGTGCATTGCACTATTGCTATGAATGTGTTCTATGTTTCACCTACAAAAAATCGTTCACCGATTGTCGGTCGTGGGCGGGCAGCTTTAGTGTGGCCCTCACCCTAAGTACGTTATGGGATCAAACAGTAATATCATTTGAGTGTCTTATTATCGCTAAATTATATGCTAAATAAATATTGGCATATTTTATATTTTTATTTTCAAGTTCAAAGCAATACCAACACGGTTCAAAAGGTCCCAAAAGTTGACTGGTAGGTGCCATAGAATGCCATCATTATATACTAGGTACACACAATGCCATCACAACTGTACATTAAGTTTTTATCAAATAAATAAATAAATATCGTGATTTTAAATTACTTATGTCCCTCACGTTCTAATTCAGCTAAAGATCATCTTAACACCAAAAGTTGACAAAAAAAAACTCATTAAAATTAAAACACCTCTAGCGACGCGGAAGCTATGGTAGGTGACAAATACCAGACTAGCCATAAAAAGTCAATTAATGATATCTATCAATAGGACAAAACAACAGCGTCATTATCATTTGTTTCATGTTAAATAATACCCGTGGCGTAGCTAGTTCATAAGGGGCCCCGTATAATAAAAAATATGGGGGACCCTCTTTTATTTTATTGCAGTAAAGCCTAGTGCTGGTTGGGTTTAGCGTCATATATAATCAATATTCCTTTTATATTATAAACGCGAAAGTTTATGAGGATGTATGTGAGTGTGTTTGTTGATTTTTCACGAAAATATTAAGGAAATGAATTTTTATGGAACTTTACAATAATGTAGGTTATATATCAGAATAACACATAGGCTACAATTCATAAAAATATCCGGTTAACATACTTTACGTTTCCAACCGGGGCCCCAGACGGCTGGGGTCCCTGTATACGGATGATATGTTGGTATCTACGCCCCTGACAACCACCTTCGATTCGTTTTGGCTTTCAAGCAAGGTAATTCGATCTTAATTAACTAAACTTCAAGTAATAATAGAAAGGCCTTCGTAATTGCTCGAAGGGGTTACCGTTTGGGCCCAGTAGGTGGCTACCATAACTGGGGGATTCCTGTCCAACGCCTGTTTAGGTATGTGATCAGAATCTTTCAATCGTGTAACCAATCCAACTCCACTTACGACGTTTGATCTGGTGGTCGATCGGGCTTTCGTGGCAATTCTCCAAGAGCTCTACGTTCATCATCTACCTAGCTTTTTCCCAACTATATAGGAGTCGGATTCCAGTCAAGCCGGATTAAGCGGAGTACCAGTATTTTACGAGGAGCGGCTGCCTACCAGACCACCACTACCCATTAACTGGGGTAACACGGTACTTCATGGCAAGACTTCCTCAGGGGTCTGTTCTCTCTGCAACTCTCTTCCTGCTCCACATCAACGATCTGCTGATGCCCGGTATCTATGGGTATGCAGATGATAGCACAGTTGTAGAGAGATACTTGCCGAGTACTCAGGCTAGTAAGGAGCTAATCCGGTTTGAAAGAGAGGCTATGGTAGAGCGTACGAATGACTCACTTCAGGCAGTCTCCAAGTGGGGCGAAGCCAATTTAGTGGGATTCAACGCCACCAAAACACAAGCGTGTCTATTCACCGCTAAAAGGAGCCCGTTCACCTTGGCTCCTGCTTTCCGGAATGTATCCCTGGAATGCGCCAACCGCCTTCAGCTCTTAGGAGTTGAAATTTCCTCCGATCTCAACTTTGGGCGGTTCATTGAGTCCAAGGCCAAGATTGCTGCTAGAAAACTAGGCGTTTTGGCAAAGGTCCGGCAGTACTTCACACCGGGACAGCTTCTAATGTTATACAAAGCACAGGTCCGATCGTGTGTGGAGTACTGCAGCCACATATGGGCTGGAGCTGCAAAATGCCACCTGGCAGCTTTGGACTCCGTGGAAAGGCGTGCAAAGAGGCTAATTGGAGATATGGATTTGGCTTCCAATCTACAAAGCCTTGAGCACAGGCGCAGGGTAGCCAGCCTTTCGGTTTTCTACAGGATGCATTTCGGAGAGTGTGCGCAGGAATTGCATGAACTGATTCCGCCATCCCCATTCCACCATCGGACAAGCCGTCGTACGGCGGGTATCCACCCTTTCGTTGTCCAAACCTCTACGGTCCGGACTAAGCGTTTCGCTTCGTCGTTCATACCGCGTACATCGAGGGACTGGAACAATCTGCCTGCTGCGGTTTTTCCATCTGATTATGATTTGGGTGTCTTCAAGGCTAGAGTGAATAGGCTCTTAATAAACTAGTGCGCCTCACCATCGACGATTGCATCACTGCTTACCATCAGGTGGGATCGCAGTCAAGCGCTAGTTTATAATGATTAAAAAAAAAAAAAAAAAATAGACTGGAGTCAGATTTACTGGCTTCTGACCAAGGGCGTCGCCAGCTTATGACAAAGGGGGGGGCGATGGGGCAATATGATGGATGATAAAAAATATGAACGCCGAGAGCATGAAGCATTACACTTTGGAAGTTTTTGCCTCGACGACGATTTTTTTTTTTCATGTCAGTCGTCGTCAATCATCATAATGACTTCTCCCGCTCTTGGGTGGAGCGGGAGGGCGTGTCAGACTCTTACTGACTAAACCCCACCCCGGTCCTTTGTTGCCTTCGATCTGGGAGGACACGGGCTCACCTTTCAGAATTTCCGTGTTCCGCAGAAGCTTCGGCCATACCTGGCCCCTATATTTTGCTGATGGATGCCTTGAGGCGCGCGTAGAACAAAACGCGCCTTTGACGACTAGGCTTGGTCCGGGTTATTACTGGACTGCCGGATGGCGAGCTACCCAGTGCTCGCCATCCGCAAGCCCGCGCCTATGGTGATCGGAAACTGGGATCGGGATCTCGGCGGCAGCGGCGCGAGGGCCGTTCCCTCTCGCGCTCGCGGTCGGCAGCCTCCTTCGCTACCATTACTGCTTCGCAGAAGGAGGCGACCGCCCGCTACCTCTCCTCACTCCGGACCATGGCCTGTATCAGGGCCCGGCGCGAGAAGTCGCCACCGCTGGGGCACACAGATCTACCCTGTGCTCCACCGTGTCCTCCGAGTGGTCCACACGGTGGCGATACCTGCGCGTCCTTTCCACCTTGATCCGCATGCAGGAACCTCCCGAACTTAACGTGTCCGGTGAGGATCTACGTCATACGGAATGAGAGGCAGAGAGACGTTAGATTAGGCAGGAGCTCCAGTCCTGTCCAGTTTGGGAGCCAGACGTCGAAAATGCTCCTTGAAAGTAAGCCCAGCGGCTGTCGAGGACGAGTCCCAGGTACTTCATCGTCGACCCGACGCCGATGTGGACACCCCCTACCGATATTTGGGAATCTGGTGGTGGTGCGGTCCGAGGGCCATGAAAGCAAATTTTGCAATGTCATCTTGAGTCCCAATTGCTGGATCCTGTCTACGACTGTCGCAACCCCGAGTGTCGCTGTTTCGGCCGCCGCCTGGCACGACTCTCCCCGCGCCAGGACCAGCATGTCGTCTGCGTAGCGGACCACGCTGACCCCGTCAGGGAGGTCGCCACGCAGCACGTAGTCGTATCCGATAATCCATAGGGGTGGTCCTAGTACCGATCCCTGCGGAACACTGCACGACATCTCTCGCCGTCTCCACTCTCCCTGGTGACCGGGGTAGATGATGAACCAGGTAGGCCTCGATCACGCGACTTAGGTAGGCGGGCACCTCGATGATTGTTTCTATGACGTTATTTTCTCCGAAATACGTGGCATTGATGTAATATCCAACTCCAGTCCGACTTTCTCCGCAACAGCAGTAGCTTCCTTTATAATTTCTTGCAGTTTATAGTAAAGCAGCATAAGTATAATTTCTGCACTTATTAATAGTTAAGGAAGTCAATTGCTCGCACTTTGGTCGCTTTGCAGCTAGCTACATTTGATCTCTAGCGGGGGGCAGCTGCCCCCCCCTGCCCCCCCTTGGCAACGCCCTTGCTTCTGACTATCCATAACGACTGCCAAAGATCTACAAATGACAGCCGGGACCTACGGCTTAACGTTTGAGCTCCCAACCGGTCCAATGAGACCGCGCTGTTATTGTTTTACTATTGTGTCTCGTTTCGCGGGTATCTGAGTAATTAATGTGCTTTCCGAAGCACGGAGGAAACTCGGTATGTTAAGATAGTCACCCATCCACAGATCAACCCTGGCAAGCGTTGCTTAACCTATAAGATCGACCCGCGCGGCTGTTATTATCTAGCCACGAGCACCTCTACTCTCTAACAGCTGTACGTTAGAGATAGTAAATCCTGAGGATACGAAGAAGACATCGACTTATGAAAACCTGGATTTTCGAGAGTTCTCTTTTTTCACCTTACACAGTATGGATTTGACGTCGGTCTCTTTACTTTGGGTGGCGGGTCAAGGGCGTCGCCAGCTTATGACGAAGGGGGGGGCAATGGGGCAATGCAGTTATGGATGATAAAAAATATGAACGCCGAGAGCCCGCTCTTGGGCGGAGCGGGAGGGTGTGTCAGACTCTTACTGACTAAACCCTACCCCGTTCCTTCGTTGCCTTCGATCTGGCAGGACACGGGCTCACCTTTCGGAATTTCCGAGTTCCCCAGACGCTTCGGCCCTACTTGGCCCCTACAGTTTGCCGACAGATGTCGGCAAACGTTGTTCTACGGTCGTCAAAGGTGCGTGTAGAACAGAACGCGCCTTTGACGACCGGGCAGTCCGGTAATAACCCGGACCATGTGTTAATACCGGACTGCCGGATGGCAAGCTACCCAGTGCTCGCAGTCCGCAAGCCCGCGCCTACGGTGGTCGGAAACTGGGATCGGGGTATCGGCGGTGGCAGCGTGAGGGCCGTTCCCTCGAGCGCTCGCGGTTGGCAGCCTCCTTCGCTAGCATTACTGCTTTGCAGAAGGAGGCGACCACCCGCCATCCCTACTCGCTCTGGACCATGGCCGGTAACAGGGCCCGGCGCGAGAAGTCGCCACCGCCGATAGCCTCCACGGGGACACGGGATACTCCGCCCAAGTGGGGCACACCTCTACCCTGTGCTCCACCGTGTCCTCCGGACGGACCACACAGTGGCGACACCCGGACGTCCTTTCCTCCTTGATCCGATGCAGGAACCACCCGAATTTACCGTGTCCGGTAAGGACCTGCGTCATACGGAACGAGAGGACGCTGTGACCTCTTTCCAACCACTCCTCAAAGAGGAAACTTACCGCCGCAATGACGGCGTGCCCAGCACTGGGTTGCGACAGTCACAGTCGCCATGCCACCCTGAGATCACGCCAGAACTCTGTCCGCGACTTGTCGCGGCAGCGGAGTTTCGTCCCGGAGTTGTATCTCCTCGCGCAAATCGTGCAGGCGTGCAAGGAATGTTGCCTCCAGATCCCACGGTGGCAGGCCAGCAAGGAGGCTCGCCGCTTCGCGGGAGATCGTGCGGTACCGCACCATCCGGATGGCCATGACCACCTGGCAAGCGTTCAGTTTGGCCGCCGGTCGCTTACCTAACGACGGAGCCCGCGCTCCGTAAAGGGCCATGGATCGAACGATCCCCACGCAGAGCCTCCGGCAAGGGGCGTCTGGACTCCCTAGGTTAGGCAGGAGCCACTTCAGAGCAGCCCCAGTCCTGTCCAATTTGGGAGCCAGACGTCGAAAATGCTTCTTGAAAGTCCACGGCTTTCGAGGACTAGTTCCAGGTACTTCATCGCCGATATGGACCCCCCCTACCTATATTTGGGAACCCGGTGGTGGCGCGGTCCGAGGGCCATGCATGATAGCACATGGCCTCGGACTTTTGCAATACCACCTTGAGTCCCAATTGCTGGATCCTGTTTACGACTGTCGCAACCCCGCGTGTCGCTGTTTCGGCCGCCGCCTGGTACGATTCTCCCCACGCCAGGACCAGCATGTCGTCTGCGTAGACTCACGAAGGTCTCGATCATGCGACTTAGGTAGGTGGGCACCTCATGGTGCCAAAGTACCACCTCGATGCTACTCCAGGGACTTCAAGGGAGGTGATAATTGAATCTAAGTATGGTATTACTCTACTTATCTCTTCCAGTATTCTGAAGGGCTTTCTGTTGCAACTCTAGTCCAACCTTCTCCGCAACACTACTAGCTTCTTTTATAATTTCTTGCAGTTTATAATATAGCAGCATAAGTATAATTTAAGCATTTATTAATAGTTTAGGAAGTCAATTGCTCGTACTTTGGTCGCTTTGCGGATCTCTAGGGGGGGGCAACTGCCCCCCCCTGCCCCCCCTTGGCGACGCCCTTGTGGCGGGTGTTTGCAGCATCGGTGGTATTCATTACCTAAATACTCCAAAGTGGAGATGTATGGCACTTAGGGCATTTGGCTCTTGTTAAGCAGGGCCACCGCAATCACAATGAGTAGAAAATGGGTAAATGAGTATAAAACCCCATTTTTACAAATTGTGCTGCCTCAGTGCACATTTATCGGCGGGCGCCAAATAAGCACTTTCCATACAGACCAATGCAATTCACATCCAAATGAGAGATGTTCTTGATGTTTCAAGAAGTCTCCAATCTTTCATTGAAAGGGTCACTCTGACCCTGGAACGCAAAGAGCAACTGAAGGAACACAGTTGAGTTTTAGTCAGTAAAGCCTGACACTATCTCTCGCTCTACACACAGCGGGAGAATTATACGATGATTGCCCAACACAATAAAAAACAATTAAACGTATCTATCTACATTAAAAGAAGCTAGGTTAGACAAATAGAGATAATATTATTATGATGAAACATCACGACCGTATCAGATATAACTATAAAGGAGGTTGCCAAATATGTGTCTAGTGTATCAAACTGGATATGGCTTAACTGTTGCGCACTTTAATATAATTAGTTAGAGTATTTGATTGAACTGGTGGTTGGGTCAGCGATTACACAGTCTCCTTTGGTTGATAAATGTCAGAACCTCGCCTAAGACGCATCATGTAATACTTATCAGAATGCAGTTACTTCATAATATATTATTGTGTAGCGTTTCTAAAGGCTAGCCTGTAATTTTCCTACCAAATAAATTGTAAATGTAGATGACTTTAATATTATAATATGTAACTCCTACTATTTATAAACAAACTACGTAGATACTCGTATATTATGTAATAAATAATGTTTATGTAAAAATGAACTATAGCATACTTATTTATATAGCTTGTAATGTTCAGGGTTCCTGGTAAACTGAATGAAAGTCGAACAAGGCCAGTACAACTATTTATGCACAAGTTTCAAATAGAGCTTAACAATCTTAACAATAAGTCCGTATAAAATAACTGAAATAAGATGTCCGTATGAGTCCGGATCGAACCAGCGGCGAGTCCGCCAGACCACAGGCTGTGTCACGAACAAATCGCTCCTTGACACTGCGGCGATTATGACGATGACTAGGCAGTTTGTCAGACGAACATCGAATCTGTTGCTACTATGTAGATGTGGCGTCGAAACCTTGGACGAAGACCACAGGTACAGGGGCGGTTCCGCAAGCTGAGAACAACATGAAACAAATGTGTCAGCATTGTGGAACCTTGCCTGATCATGAAAGGAGCTTTATTTGATTAGGCGCAAACACTTACCCCGTTTCCTCCGCAACTGGCACTCAATTGTATATTTTATTTAATACACCACTGATAAACACGACTTTGGTCAAGTATAATATATATATACGTCTCAATTTCCAAAATTTCCAAAATTTAAATACTATGTAGTGCTTAGATGAACACGATCGCTGGAGTCCCTTTGTTCTCATTTCTTTTCACTACGTATGTTACGCGCGGTATAATTTATTTCCCGCCACCGTCACTTGTCAAATAAACTTCGATGTTCAAATGCAGTGACGAGCCTAGTAACGCCATCTATTTTTAAAATGTAGAACAAGATCCTCAATCATTACAATATCCCCTCTCCTCTAAAGAATCCAACCGGATTCAAACATAACGTTTAAGGTCACAGGAATGCCATTTTCCCAAATCCTTGCCTCTGAGATTTTTTAATTTGTAAGTGTCACTTGACATTTTTTCTGCTATGACTGCTTTTTCAAACTTAGGGGCCAATTTGGACATAAAAGTATTGCTCGCATTAGATAGGAGTTTAGTGCGTTTCCAAACAAGATCGCCAACTTTATAGTCGCAAATACGACGTCTCTTGTTGTACTGTTTACTGTTAGTCTCATGTGATTGCCGTATTCTTTCACCGACTTCTTCATATATTTTACTTCTAAAAGCTATATTTCTTTCAAAGTTTTCTTGGTCAAAGGTGACCGGTTCGCCTGCTTCAAAGTTATAGGGTTTTGAGCCATGAACAGCTGTTTCGCGACCAAAAAACAAAAAGGCTGGAGTTTTTCCTGTCACTTCGTGCACCGATGTCCGGATTGCATGTCCTATGTGAGGTACATATTTGTCCCATTCTTTATGACTGTTTTCAACATAGGAAGCTATGGCTGAACTAATGACTTTGTTTACCCGCTCAGTGGGGTTAGCTTGAGGATGATAGTACGGGGTGTACCATAATTTTACGCCGTACCCTGAGACCAGATCTTTAAATTGATTGGATACAAATTGCTTTCCACAAACTATTACGCTAGGGGTCCCATACATCAAAAATATCTGTTCTTCCAGTATTTGAGATATAGTCGATGCTTTCCCGTTCCTGAGTGGATAAAGAAAACAGAATTTACTGAACCAACAGGATATGACCAGGAGCATAGTATTGCCATGTTTCGATTTCGGAAAAGGCCCCATTAAATCCATAGATATGATTTGGAAGGGCTCTGTCACTTTGCGTTGCTTTCCCATTAAACCAGATAACTTAGTCTGTGAGTGTTTGTATTTTGCGCACACCTCACATTTCCGTACATAGTTTTTCATGTCCTGGATTAATGTCGGCCAAAAATATCGTTGTCTCGCGCGATTGACTGATTTTTTAACACCAAAATGACCGGAGGTGGGGTCATCATGGCATTCCTTTAAAATAATATGACGTAGGTTTTCAGGAATAACAAGTTTCCAACTGTCATTTTCGTTAGGAAATTGCTTCAGTTTCATATATTTCCACAGTTGTCCTTGACTAACTTCCCAATCAGGGTCACTTTTCTTAGCCAGGACCAAATCCTCTTGTGATTTATACCACTCATCTTTATCCTCTGGTTTCACTTCTAATATGTTAATTTCTTCTACAGTCGCCCTTGATAATGCATCTGGTACAGTGTTGTATTTACCTTTGCGATGAACTATTTCGTAATCAAACTGTTGTAAGCGCATTGCCCATCTTGCCAATCGCCCATGAGGGTCCTTATTACAGTGTAGCCACTGAAGAGCACTATGGTCTGTAATAACCTTAAAATGACTTCCCTCAATATATGGCCGAAACTGTTCTACAGCATGCAAAACACTTAAAAGTTCTCTCTCTGACGCTGAGTACTTGCATTCCCTTTCTGATAGTTTTCTGCTTGTATAAGCAATAGGAACCTCCAGGTCGTCAACTATCTGAATCAAGACTCCACCAGTACCCTTGTTTGAAGCGTCACATTGGATGGAGAAAGGTTTTGTGAAGTCTGGCACTCTCAACACTGGTGTGGAAGTGAGAGCGGTTTTTAAACTTAAAAAGGAATTTTCAGCTTCCTTGTTCCAAACAATTCGTTTTGCCTTCTTGCCTCCCTTGGTTAATTCATGAAGTGGAGCTGCGACGATAGCAAAATTTTCAACAAAGCGCCTGTACCAACTAGCTAGGCCAATAAATCGCTTTAGCTCTGTATAGGTTGTTGGTCTAGGATATTCCAAGATAGCCTTCACTTTGTCAGGGTCTGTACGTAGTCCCTCCTTGTCCACAATATAGCCCAAGTATTTTAAGGACGATCTTGCAAATACGCATTTCTCAAGGTTGATTGTTAGTCCAGCTTCCTTAAGGATCCAGCGGAGATCGCTCGCTACTTCGAGTTGAGATGAAAATAAAATACGTTCGCGGTATATTGCTATCTTTGTTTGGCAAAAACAAATGCGAAATTGCATATGTGTGTGTACGTGTGAGTTGGACAATCTTCACAGCATAATATGGAACAGTTTTGAACTTGACAAAATAATTCCATCAAAAACACAGCTTGTAAAAAACTCAAGTCTCGCAACACTACTCTTCTACCGTAAAAATATGTGAGATCCATATTATACCAAGTCAAAATATCTTGTATGTTTTAAATAAATGAATTTAGCTTTGTAATCGCATGAAAACACAATGTATCTCAAAAGTAATTAAGTAAATCGTTTAGTGCGATTACCAAGTCAAATCTTAAAAATGTAACTTTGTAATCCTATACATTTATATGGGATTACTAAGTTATATATGCAGTTGGTGTATCTAGAAAACTAGGCCGAAATTGCAAAATATTTTAGTTTTCCCTTGGTTTGTACAGTAAACACTAATTGTAATCAAAATTTGAAACTTCTGTCTCTATGTCTGCTAAAAGTACCTTAGACTTTTTATGTTCGTTCAGTCAGTGAGTGACAAAATTTAGAAACTTTGATAAGAAAATTTAATGAGATTTGAAATATATCGTCTTTTTAAGAAGCCTACTTGATCTAGTTTCGTCCACAACAAATTTATAAGAGGTTGAAAATGGCTCTAAATGTTTCGAGAAAAGGATGCCACATTTTTGCGTGACTTGGTGGGTTCACACTACCGTGCCCCCAGATTACCTATGCTCCATTGAAGAAATAGGGTCGTCATTTTAATGTTATCCTAAAAATAAATTTAATGCAAAAAAAGTGTTCTGTAGTGATCAATAGTGTAGTACCTTCACTTCTATGTATATCAATAAATAAGCAAAATGCCTAAAAAATAATATCTACATAATTATACGAATGACTAATCTTACCTAAGAATACTAAAATACCCTACGTTACCTACACACTATCAAGTAGGTATACTACCTACACTTGAAATTAAAATCTATACGGTCTGCGCCCTATAAAAGTAAACCTAAGTACCTACCTAATTAAAAAAAAAATGAGTTCGGTGTCGGTCTCGTAACACCCCCAGCCATTACTTTTTTTGATATTTTCAATGTACAGAATTTATACTTCTACAAATTTATTATAAGTATAGATTACAATATTAACAGACAGATTAAGATTGATAACCAAAAGTACAATAAAAATAATATTTATCAAAAAGCTGTCGAAATAGTAGTAATCAAATCGTAGTCTAGTGTTCCCACATTCACACCATAAGAGAGAATATAAATATAAGAAAAAAGAACAAACCTATTAACATGAGATGTAGGTAACTAACAAAAATAAATCAGACTTAATGAATCTATGGTGATTAAAATCTATATAATAAGTATAGGAAACAAACGCTCGCAAACCGCTTGTGCGATATGACCCCTACGCTAGTGTGAATGCCTGTTGGAGGGGAACCGATTTTCTAGAGGCGTAACTACAAATTTTCAGTTTTCAGACTTTTCCCTATATTTGCTATAAGACCTTTTTTATGCCAAATTTCATGATTCTAGGTCATCGGGAAGTAAGTACCCTATAAATTTTGATTACTTAGAGAGTATGAAAACGTACGTTTTTTGCGGGAGGTACGGAACCCTTAAAACGAAACGATAATTGTTGAAAAGTTTTATAGGAAATGAATTTCGATCAAATATTTTTCGAACCTATGATAAGTAGGTAACCCTGTAGGAGCGACACACACGCAAGGACTTTGTGTACCCTGGAATGATTACGAAGTAATATCACACAATCTGAAGTGTACTTCATTTTCATTGCCATTAAGTTCATATTTTTGTTTGACAAGCAAAAAGGAAAAAAATGTACCCAGCAAGACGGAGCATAGAAAGAGGTAGCGTGTCCCTTTCTTACTCGTCTATGGACACCATGGTAGAAAGAGATAAGATACCCTTTTGTGAGTACGTTTTTGAGGTTGACGTAATCAATCCAGATAGTATAAATCATTCTGAGACACACTGACTGAGGTAATGTCATACCCACACACTGACATTTGCCTGCTGCGATAGCAATAAAAACTATTGAAAATTTGGGAGAAATTTGGATGTGTACCGTAATACCAAAAATGATGAATGAAAAATTAATGATTTTCCAATTTCTTTTCGTTTCTTTATAACTTGATAATAATATCTGTGTTCCTACGGAGAGATATCTCGAAGTATTGTTGTTTATAATATAGAAAAAAACAAATAAAAACATGACATTTTCGGTGTAAAAATGTGCAAAATTAAATTCGCTTAAATTTCGTTTGGGGTAAGTTTTTCAACAGAAAGACGACGTAGGAACCTAGATAATTATTGTCTGAATCCGAATAACATCATATTATGGTGTAAATATGCTTAAACTGCAAATGATTTTGGTATTACGTTTGTATGGAAAATTGACACTTCGCGCCAGCCTTAAGTTGATTTTTTACATATGACAATGACGTTAAATGGCTGTCAAAGTCGTCATTACTTATGACAATATCATCTAAGTAGGTGAACACTTTCCCTTCTAATTCTGGTGCGAACAATCGATCCATCAACCTTTGTTGTGTCTGTGATGCATTACTCAATCCAAATGGCATTACCTTAAACTGATAATGTCCTTTTCCTGGCAGACCAAAAGCAGTCTTCTCTTTGCTTGTTTCTTCCAGTGGTATCTGCCAGAAAGCAGATCGTAAGTCAATCGTTGATAGGTAGCGAGCGTTTTTTAGACTGTCTAAGATGGTGGTAACCCTAGGCAAGGGATAAGAGTCTTTGACGGTTACTTTATTTAACTGGCGACTGTCAAGACACAGTCGATTCTTTCCAGAAGATTTCTTCACCAATAATACGGGAGAACGCCATGAGCTAAACGACGGTTCTATAACATCGTTGTCCAGCATGTCCTGAATTTCTTTTTCAAGTTCTGCCATAATTGGGGGTGCAAAGGGGTACTGCCTTTGTTTAATGGGTAAGCTGTTTCCGGTATCTATTCTATGCTTGATTAACGATGTTCTACCTAGACCTTTACCAATCTCTTCTGCCATTTCCTCTACCAATTTGTCCAAGCGCTCTTTCTGCTCTAAGGTTAGCTCATCCCTTGATATGACTGGCTGTGAAACATTGATTTCCGTAATATCAGCTATTAATTTTCCAGTTTCTATGGCCAAATTAAATAACTGAAAAAAATTCATCCCCAGAATAATATCATGTTTTAAAGTGTCCATGATGTAAAAATCCACTACTTTATAGCTTCCCGTGAACTCAATGGGTAAGTGAACAATTGAATCGATTGTATGATACGTGCCATCTGCTGTCGAGATCATTTCTGAGTCTACTTTTTGTTCTATAATCCCTAGATTAAGAATTTTCCTGGCAAAGCTCCGTGAAATCACTGAGGTAGTAGCTCCTGAATCCAATAGGCCGACAAATGGTTGACTTAAGATTTTGATTTCAGCATAATAACGATTGTCCTGGGGAAGCTTGTTGATGTTACATATTCTTCCTGTTCTGAAAAAATTCGAGACCGTAACTAGCCATTGCTGCCAGTCATTCGTAGGGTGATCGTAAGGTGTAGGGTGGCCTAGTTTTTTGGCGTCCGATCGGCCGGCATCGACGCCGAACTGTCGTTTCCCTTATCGGTGGCGTTGCAGGAACATTTACTTGTCGTTTGCCCGAAACGACCACAACGGTAACAAAACAGCCTTTGTTTTGGCAATGTGCAGTCCCTAAAACGATGTCCAGATGCTCTGCAGTTCCAGCACTTCGTCTGTATTATTTCCTTATTGCTGATGGCTGCCAGCTCAGAGTTTTCACATCTTGATGAGTTCGCGATGTTCCCGTGATATGCTAAATCTCTTTCCAGCGATTGTTCACTTAGAGTTGGTTCCTTGAAATTATCACAGCTCAACTTAGTGCGTTCAATAATTCTTAGAACCGAAGTCAACTCTCTAAGTGAATCGAATGTCTCTCGACATATAGCTTTCTGGAAGTAAGGCTGTAAATTTCTTCTAAGGATCAATAATTTTTGTCTTTCAGGAATAGGTGTCGGTAATCGAATAAACATATTCTGCATAATAGCAATATAGACCAAAACGCTCTCTTAGCTGCTTTGCGTCCTCCGTTTGATCTCCTCCAGCAGCTCCTCCTGGTAATCTGGATGCTGAAACGTATCCAACAAGAGCGTCACTAACTGAGACCAATCGTCTACTATGCCTTTGTTGGCCCTGAACCATATCAACGCTTCGTCTTCAAAGAAATCTATGGCATACCTAAATAAATCTTCATCAGTAGCATTCCGTGCTTCTTTAAGTTCCTCTATTCTTTCTAAGAATGCGTTCACACTGACGGGGCCCTTCCCAGTGAACTTGACACCCCAATCTTTAATCGGAACCAACTTTCTTTTATGGAGGCCACTGTCAAACGTGGAGGATCTTTGCAAGAATGGGAGACGAGAAGGAAAACTGGGTCTCTCTGCGACAGCATGTGGTCTATCAATACCCTCAACAGAAGATCGAGGGGCACGATCTTGCTTAATTTCAGTATGCGCATAGGTGGGTGAGTAAGCTTTCCCTGGATTCTGGTACTTCTCCAATTGTCCTATTATTTGTATGGCCTCTTCGCCCAGAGACTTCTGTAAAATGTCTTTCTCATGCTCAGAAATCACATCATCTTCCTCGTCTTCTTGCTCAAGTTTTTCCAAAGAAGAGCGGGTATCTTGTATATTCTTTAACAATGTCATGTGTTTCTCAATATCCCTGGCCTCAGTGGGTATAATAAGCTTAGCGCGATTCGATAAGTGTGTCAAGCGAGAGTGAATGCGTCTAATAAAAGAACTTTCAGGACTTTGCGAAGCTTCAGAAATAAGCAAAGTGATTGCTGATAATTTACTTTCACAAATTGAAATTTCATTACCCGGATCATCGATGCAAGATTTTGGAACTTTAAAAGAAATGGATGATTCGCCTGACAGCTCACGAACTAAGATTTCCCTTAAAAATTTCCGCATAGTCGCCACAGTTTTACAATCCAATATACCCCGACAAGCCAACTCAAACTCAAGTTCATCTTTATGTAAAGCATTAACATCCATGGTTAAACACAAATTTAAATCTCTAAAAAACAATTGCAAAGTTAAATATCCCTAAAACAGATCAAATATCATCCAATCTAAATTAACACGAAACAACCAAACATGTAGGTATGATGAAATTTTTAACGGTACGTTACTAACGCTCATCTACTAAATAAAGAAATGATATATATAACCGTTATTGAACCTTGATCACCTTTTATCCAGTTAACCCCCGGGCGCCAATGTAATGTTCAGGGTTCCTGGTAAACTGAATGAAAGTCGAACAAGGCCAGTACAACTATTTATGCACAAGTTTCAAATAGAGCTTAACAATCTTAACAATAAGTCCGTATAAAATAACTGAAATAAGATGTCCGTATGAGTCCGGATCGAACCAGCGGCGAGTCCGCCAGACCACAGGCTGTGTCACGAACAAATCGCTCCTTGACACTGCGGCGATTATGACGATGACTAGGCAGTTTGTCAGACGAACATCGAATCTGTTGCTACTATGTAGATGTGGCGTCGAAACCTTGGACGAAGACCACAGGTACAGGGGCGGTTCCGCAAGCTGAGAACAACATGAAACAAATGTGTCAGCATTGTGGAACCTTGCCTGATCATGAAAGGAGCTTTATTTGATTAGGCGCAAACACTTACCCCGTTTCCTCCGCAACTGGCACTCAATTGTATATTTTATTTAATACACCACTGATAAACACGACTTTGGTCAAGTATAATATATATATACGTCTCAATTTCCAAAATTTCCAAAATTTAAATACTATGTAGTAGGGTGTCCCAAGCTATAAGGGCGAAATTTTTTTTCTCGATTTTAAGTACGCATACCCTCTATATTTTTTCTATTTGATCCTAAGAACTCAAATAATAAATATTATTGGAATCGGATAACGATAACCCGTGCCGACTTGATGTCAAAGTTTTAGTATAAAGTTTGTATGAGAATTAAATAGGACGTTTTAGAACTTATTTTTTATTTAACTTTTAAAACATTATTTTACTTAGATCTTATGTTTATTATGTATCTATTATTAAAAGAACATAAATAACTATTTTTTCTATTCAAAATTGGCTTTTTATAGTCAGAATAAACCCGTCTTTCTTGTACGTAACATAGAAAAAATGCTCCTATTCCTCTTCAACAGTGATTTTGCCATAGAAGTTAGCTAGCATATTAAAACTAAGCAATATTAGATCATATACTGAATTCCGAACTTGTGGTGTTTATTCACTTCTTGTAAAGTTGTCCAATTTTAGCAAACGATAATAATAATATATCATCAGAAAAATAACTATCAGGAGACGTTTTTTCTTAGACGCCGATTTTAGATGTGCACAAATGTAAAGTACATTTGTGCACATCTAAAACCAGCAATAGTTTGTCATCCAAATAAACAGGTAGTTACAGTATCGAGGACCTACCTCGTTTTGGAAATTCGACTTTTATAGCTTGTGAGCGCTCTTTTCGATTCTCCGTACGAATTATTTGATTGGAGGACTTACTTATGGGAAGTTTTCGACAGTTTTGTATCCAAGTGCCTCAATAGTAGCTTGAATAATAATCCACAGAATTTCTCATACTTAACTGTCACCTATCCAAAGCTATAATTGTCTTTGAAGTGATTTTTTTTTCTCATACGTATTTTATTCGTATCGGGCGGTGTGCCCTCAGTTGGGATGGGCATATGTTCTTGTAAATCCAACATTTTAGTATCTGAAGAAATTTTTCTTTATAAGGTGATGAAAAGAAGTAAATAACAAACAATTTAAGCCACAGACACTTTTGTTCTTCAATATTTCTAAGGAGCACTTTTTGTTTGAATTTTTTGTCTACACCAGCCAAGTAACCAAATCATCCTCTCTCTTTGGCACTGCAAGAAGATTCAATCTTTATTTATCTTTATTAATGGAAACGCATCGGCATGCATATGCTGTGTCAAATAATTTGTCCTAACTTACACAAGCTCACTTTTATAGGAACTTCTCGAATACTTCTTGAGTTTCGTTCGCATTTTTTTGAATGTTGGAATTATTTCATTCGTTTTTTAACGCAGATAATGCTTTAATTACTCAGATACCCGCGAAACGAGACAATAGTAAAACAATAACAGCGCGGTCTCATAGGACCGGTTGGGGATTCAAACGTAAACGTTAATTGAGAAAAGTATGTATATTTTCCTAATAAATAACGCACTTTTCAATAGTAGGATTTGCGTTTTTAGTACACATAAATTCACCTCAAAAATGTTCTACGCACAGTACTGTCAATACTTGTTTATTAAAGTGTAGTTTTGAACTCGTAATTTGATTTTATACATCCATTATTTAAAAAAAAAATCTTTTGTAATATTGCGTAAACCTATCGACATGTAAACTAAATGAAAATTATGCGTTTACTAATTAAATAAACAAGTAATATCAAGCACTTGAAACGGTAGCTGCGGCGCGCCAAAGTACGGAAATTCTGATATCTATCGATGCAAGTCGGCACGGGTTCCTGTGGTCCTAGGGACATGAAATTTTATTTACAATAGTTTTGACACCATTCAAACAAAATTAGACGGTATGCGTTGTAAAAAACACAATTTGATTTTTTTGGGACACCCTACTATGTAGTGCTTAGATGAACACGATCGCTGGAGTCCCTTTGTTCTCATTTCTTTTCACTACGTATGTTACGCGCGGTATAATTTATTTCCCGCCACCGTCACTTGTCAAATAAACTTCGATGTTCAAATGCAGTGACGAGCCTAGTAACGCCATCTATTTTTAAAATGTAGAACAAGATCCTCAATCATTACAAGCTTGATTAATGCCCTATGGTTTGTAAAGAATACAGTATTTTGTAAAATCATTTAAATCGTCTATACTCAGAAGGTTGTAGAGACGATTTTAATGATTATAATTTCGTAAATATACTTAATTATTTGTACTACGACTGCCAATAATATTGTAATCAACATACACCTTGACATCTTCAATCTAAAAATGTTTATTTTATTTTTGCCGGCTACCTTTGAGCACCACCCTTAAAAAATAGATAGATAGTTCCTGTATCTAAAGCCTAAACGAATGGAAAGAATAGAACTTTAATATTTTTTAAAGAAATATGAAATCTAAAGCCCCGTACACCTAAACGCGTCGAGTCGTCCGAATCTGGAAGGACAGTGAAGATTTCTTTCGATTCGTTCAAAGTGTTCGGCTCTACTAGATTCATCAGATACTAACTGTTGAATGAAATGACATCATTGCATGTGCTAAAACTCAATAATGATATCAGATAGATCTTATTATAGCTAGATAGCCGATTGTAAATAGGAAACAAAAAAATGTGTATGTAAAAACAAACACTTAGGTGTTGAAGTACGTACGTGCGCCGAAAATAATTATGATCAGAAGATATGCGATATTGTCATGTTGAATTATAATGCTAATTCTTTGAGTAAAGAACGAGCCAACCTTCTCAACGTGTAAAAAAGGCGGCTGCCTGCATGCGTGAAGGAATGGCCTTCCTCATGCCTAGGCCGAGATTCGGCTGCAATTTCCAGCCACCGTAGGCGAGGGCTTGCAGACCGCGAGCCCATCGTCCCGCCATCTGGTAACAGTACAGATCGAGCACGAATAATCGTAGTTCCACGCGTACCTCAAGGAGATGTCAGCAAAACCGTTGGGAAAAAGCAGGGTCGAAGTCTACTGGGGCCATAGGTCCGCTTTTGAAACGAAAACTCGAGGTCATGGAACGTGAAGCAAAGAAGGAACACAGGAGTGAGTTTTAGTCAGTAAAATTTAAAATTAGAACGGGAGAAGCCATTGGATGATTTCTGTGCTTAAATAAAACCCTCTAGTCACGTATCGAACAGTTGGTGAGAAATATCTTGACCGTGAGAAAAGATTACGTACATGCGGACCCCATGACCTAAGCGTTTTGACCTCAACCGACACAATACTGTAATTACTGATACTTAGGGCTTACTGGCGGCACATAAGTATCCCTAAAAACATTAGTGGCCGAGTGGTAATTGCCCCGACATATAAGTTGTAGGTCGCGGGTTCAAACCCAACCAGGCGCATTACTTTGTGTAATTTCATCACCGCTGCTCTCAAAATGGTGAAGGAAAACATCGTGAGGAAACTGGCATGTCCTAGAACCAAAAATTCGAAGACCTGTGACATTCACCAATCCTTATTGGGCCCGTGTAGTAGATTACGGCCCATTCCCACTCATAGGAAGGAGGCGAGAGTTCCAGCAGTAGGAAAACAATTACAAGGCCGATAATGCTTTGCTATATGCTAATTATAGGAGCGCTCTTGGTCAAGTGTCAATGCTAAGTGTATGCAGGGTCATGGTTAACTCAAATTACTTTAACACTTAGTCATACTTGACGTTGTTACTTCATATTTTACTTTTGATGCCCTCGCATTCTACCAAGTTTTGTAACATATCGTTTACGATCCGGACGTTGCGTTCATGGGAAGCGTTGCCGATGCTAATTAGGCAGGCACAGCCTCTAGCTTCTTTAGACTATTTCCTTTCTCTCTAATGCGGTTTATTTTTCTTTCTTCTTTTCAGTCTTTTAGGTACATTTAAAACCAGTCGACAGCGATTTGGAACAGTCTTTGACGTCATTTTTTGGTTGGTTTTAGTTAGTTGTAATTAATTTAGAGTTCTTATTACTATTTTTTTGATTCAACTGTAAATATAGTTAATTCAATATTTTTTAACTATAAATTAATCATATAAAAAAATAAAAGAAGCTAATTCAGTTAGTTTAGAACTTGTGTTTCTTATTTTGTGTACAATAAAGTTAATTCTACTCTTTCCTCCTGTTTCCAGTGCTTCGTGTCAGCGACAGTAAGCTTCACCACCATCGGGCACGGCTCCATCGTGGGCGTCCCTGCCATCCTGCTGCCGCAGCTGAAGCAGCCCGGCTCTCACATCCCGCTCTCTGACGACGAGGGGTCATGGATAGGTAAGCATCTCTTTGGGTCGTAGGGGCCCAGCGAGATCGAAACCAATTCGCGCCTGATCTATGTGAAAGTGAAAATGAGTAGCACGATTTCAGAAAAAGAATTCATTTTTAATTTTCGATTATTAATTAATAGATAATAGACAGATTTGAGAAATTGGTATAATCAAATATTATCTAAAGGGGAGCGTTGAAATTTTGATTTCTTGTGTAAAGGGCAGTAGTTGATAAAAGGTGGGGAAACTATGCTCTAGATGTTGGGTTAGCACCTAAAACAATTTTGGCAAGTCCTAAATCGCAGTTAGTAAAATAAGTAGTCTAGCTAGGATATCTAATTGACGACTCTCTCTCTCACCTAAATTAGCTTTTAAATTTAGAGTAATTAAATAAAAAGGGTACGATTAGGGTACGAGGGTTGAACTATTCATGTGGATAAAAACCCCATAATCAATAAACAGAAAAAATAAATAAAAAAGAAACTTGAGATAGAATCAGTAGAACAGAATAGAAATACATACTTTTACTCGGGACAGACGCAGCACAACGATTACAAACACAAAGTAAGCAAGAAAATAATAAAGTAGTAGTAGTAAGTAGAAATTTGTACAACACCGCCAAAGATAGAGAGCAATGAACCTTGAGAAGTACATTGGAGGAGGCTTTTGCCCAAAGAGGGTCCATACAAAAATAATAATCTCTAATTACCATATTGACAATAATTTATCTAAAAAGCAATTTAAATAAATAGGCACATTACCAGTCGGCAGCGATGTGGAAGAGATTTTTGACGCCATTTTTAGGTTTGTTTTTAGTTAGTTGTTATTAGTTTAGAGTTTTTATATTTATTGTAACTTTTTGGATTCTACTATAGGTGTTGTTAGTTAACAATTTGAACAATACATTTTATCTATGTAAATAAATTACAATTTGAACAAATAGGTTACACTTATTTATAATACAATTCTAACTTAGTATTATGTAAAATTTTCAACGCTATAACAGCCCAGATATTTTGACTATTATGTAGGTTACAAAGTCCACAGACAACACATTATTGTTTACATTGTACAAATATTTAATTCACGACAAAAACAAAACACAGGCAATTTACTTCTACTACTATTTATTAAATACTATTTTACCACATTTTGATGTAAATTAATTGCATAATTAGAAGTATCAAACATTTCAATCTACATAACTTGTAATAACATTGTAACTTATTCATAATATATTGTGACGTCAATTGCTAGTAATCCAGGAAAAATTCAGCTAAAGGTCAATCACATTTATTTATTTATCAGATCAACAATAGACCAAAATCTAGAGATTAAGTAATACTTTTAAACTATTTGTTAATAGACGTAAGTAACAGAATAATGTGTGGGAACACCACACTATAGATAAAGATCTACAACAAGATTCTGTTACTTTTAAAATGATTGAAGTCAACAGAATCGCCAAATGTAAGACTGTCTTGTTATCTACCATAGACAGTCTCACATTAGGCCATACTCTTACAATCCATCCAAATGTTGTCTGGTAGATGTCACTGTCAGCGAAAAGACCGCCATTATGCCCATATATTCAAGTTTTGTTGCTATTTCGGCATACAACAAAATTTTACTATTCTATTCTAGTCTATACCCAAGGCAATGGCCCAAACCATGTTCTATTGAATAAAATTATCAAGGTTTCAGTCATTTTCACAGAAGGTTGAAACTATTAAACCAACATACATATCTTGGTGTCCAATAAAGTGTTATATTATATAAATAAATAATAATAGATCGCCATGAAGACTTAGATGAACCTCCATGGCCACTCTATTAAATGTAGTTGCTTCAACATTGTGGTTTCATTACTCTTTATTACTTTTTAAGTGAAAACACTTTACTGTCTCAATTGCTCATTATAGTGCTATTCTGATCCATAAGGAGTTTTGTTCTAATGTTGCCGAAATGTTTTTTTAGGGTTCCGTACCTCAAAAGGAAAAAACGGAACCCTTATAGGATCACTTTGTTATCCTCAGGACTTTACTTCCTTCCCGTTGACCTATAATCCTGAAATTTGGGATAAAGCAGGGTCTAATCAATGTCAATAGATTTTTTTATTGCAAAATCTTCAAGACTCGATTTGACAATTGAACAGTTTTCATAGATAAGTTTGTACGGAACCCTCAGTGCGCGAGTCCAACTCGTGTCCTCACTGCACGGTTTGTTTTATTGATAGGCTCGCGCTTGACCACTATCTCATCTGATGGTAATCGATGATGCGACCGACAGTGGTCCACGGTTACCTAGAATAAGTTGGCTATAAGTGCAATAATTACTACATTTTACTATCTCTTATTCAATTATATTCATTCTCTCTCCTACAGAACAGACTTCATTGTACCAGACAGGGTTATGTAACGCAATAAAGTATCGAGTAATAATTATGAGTTGTAGCTATTAGGAAACACTGACTCCGGTAATAAAATTCCACTACTTAGCTGTACAATGAATGTGTACCCAAAACGGTTTTCTACTTATGGGTGGGATGTCCATCATATTGATCGTGATCGATAACATCTTGATTTTATCTATTTAATGTGGATATGACAATACAACAATAAATGAAAACATTGGCAATACTCGTCATTATGAATAACTTTTAGTATGTGACCAACACTGAAATCGCGAAAAAAAATTCAGGTGTCCCACACATTTTTTTTTTTGAGAAAACTACATTCAAGCGAACGAACCCGCTGGCAAAAGCTAGTTATAGATAAAACTGTGATCTTACCCTGACGGTGACAATAATAAATGAAAAGGCTGGTAATGCCATCAATATAAATATTGTTTACAGTGGAACCTACACAGATAATCATCACAAAAAAAGTCAATTGTCCCATACTGGCATGTGGGTGCCATACAAAAATAAAAACAAGTGTCGCATACATTTGTATGGGACAATTGTTTTTTTTTATGACATACTTAATAGTTTGCATAATAGTCATAGTCGATGAATGCGAGACGTACGGAACCGGTCGTTGAGGCGACGCTTGGGGGAGCCCTATGTCCAGCAGTGGACGTCTTTCGGCTGAGATGATGATGATGAAGTCAACAAAATGTACGAGACAACTGGAATTTTGTCCCATACTAAAGTTATTATATACTATTCATAATGATCACTATTGCCAATCTTTTCACTTATTGTTATATTGTCATCTCCACATTGTATATGCACTTATCTATAACAATCATTTTTTTATTATGCATAGGTTCGCGTTTGACCACTATCTCACCTAATGGTAAGCGATGATGTGGCCGACGACGGAGCACGCTTGCCTAGAAGCAACCTATTCACTCTTGACTTGAAGACTCCTCCTTACACTGTTTTTGTAACATTCCAGCGTCAGTAACAGCGGTGACGCTGCTGCTGGGCAGCTTCATGGCGCCGCCCATCATGGGGAAGCTGGGGCGGAAGATAGCGCACTTCGTGGTCATCGCCAACATCCTCGTCGGCTGGGCAGTCATCCTCCTCGCCAAGAGCTTCGAAGTAAGTATTAATAGAGCAGACGGTCGATGGGGATGAAAGGTTCTGAAGATGAGAAGTTCTTCACGTGTTCCGGAAGACAAGGTGGATCGATGACCTGGTAAGGGTCGCGGGAATCCGATAGATGCGAGACGCACAGGACAGGTAGTTGTGGCGACACCTGGGGGAAGCCTACGTCCAGTAGTGGACGTCTTTCGGCTGAAATGATGATGATGATGAAGTATTAATAACTAGTGCCAGCTTACCACTACTCCAGACATATTTTTAAAATATGGCAACAGTCGCTGGGGTTACTTACTTTCGTTTCTGTATGTAATACTATATGATATTGATAATGGTGAATATTATATGATATTTCTTATTTGCTATACTGACTTCTAGGGTTCTGGACCAAAACGGTAAATAAGAACCCTTATGGTGGTTATCTACCTGCCACAGCTGGTGCTTGTTTATTGGCTGAAATAGTAAAGAACTGATTAAACAAAAAATAATAGGAATTGAAGAAAAAAAACTAATCATTTTACATATTTTTAAAGTATTAATGCTGCCAAGGGTAAAACTAATTGCACAAGTCACATAAAAATAAAAAGCCCAAACGTTAACAACTTTTAAAAATATGGTCAAGGAACACTACCCTTCCTCTTGACCGTCATTAAATATACAATTTCTGTGCTTTTTTATATTGTTTATATTATTTGATTTGTATTAATTACCTATGTAAATACATAGTAAACCACGAACTACCTACGTATCAATTCTCCTTTTCTGTCAAATCCATCCAAAAGTCTGTAAAAAATCGCTTTCAGCGATAAGACCGCCTATTGTGACACCCTATTAATATTAAGCTACTATTGTATTTATGGTGTACAATATGAAGTATATTAATCAATTAAAACGTAATATCAACACGCAATGGGCCCGCGTGGTGGATTACGGCCCATTCCCTCTCCTAGAGAGCAGGCTTGAGTCCCATTAGTGAGAACATTATAAGACTGATGCTACGCTATACTAATCAAAATATCTTCTATTTCAGGCAATAATCATAGGGCGGGTAATCCACGGCATGTCATTCGGCCTGATGCTGCCTCTCCGCTCAGTCCTCCTCGGGGAGTACACCAGCCCCAAGAACAGAGGAGCCTTCCTCACCATGGTCTCCGTAGCCCAAGCCTTCGGCATCCTCCTGGTCCACCTCATAGGCTCTCTACTCACCTGGCAGAAGACTATACTCATTCTCATCGCGTTTCCTCTAGCCAGTCTTCTTATGACTTTCTTCATTCCTGAATCCCCGAGCTGGTTAGCGGCCAGAGGAAGATATGACGACTGCAGAAAGACCTTCCGATGGCTCAGAGGTGATGGCGAAGAAGAGGAATTAGAAGAAATGATCAGAGCTAGATGTGAAACGATACGAGCGCCAATTAACAACTGCAAGGACCTTGTGGTACTCTTCAAGAAGAAGGAGTTCTACAAACCGATTATTATAATGATACACAGCTATTTAATGGGAGAATTCTCTGGTGGTGCTCTCATGTCTTGTTATTCTACCACAGTCATCACCCACCTGGCTGGTCCCGAAGTCGATGCTCGCGTATGGATGATAGCTTTAGACGTTCAGAGGAATATATCGAACATTATGGCTGTATACGTAGTTAACAAGGTCAAACGAAGGACGATGTTCATGGCAACTGGAGGTCTTTGCATCTTGAGTAACATAGCCATAGCTGTCTATGTGTACGCTAAAATCCAAGGATGGATGACTTATACAGCGGTATGGCTGCCAATTTTACTCATCAACATACAGTTCTTTACCGTAGCGGTCGGGATGGTGTGCCTGCCATACGTCATCGCAGGCGAAATATTTCCTTTGGAGTACAGGAGTGTCGGTGGAAGTATCAGCATCATCTCAATAGCTTCTGGATATTTCCTCGTCACGAAAACTTTCCCAGCAATGGTAGATAGCATAGGATTGCATGGTTCTTATGCAGTGTATGCTGCTGCTATGTCATATAACTTGTTCGTGGTTTGGTGGCTGCTGCCAGAAACTAAAGGCAGGACCTTGCAGCAGATCGAAGACCATTTCAGAGGGAAAGTCTTGACTCCAGAAGATGCAGAAGTGAGGCAGAGTTTGAAGGAGAAGGTGGACGTTGAGAAATCAAAAGTTGATAGCTGATAGGTATATCTGAAGGATTGTTTTGGTACTTTCTGTGATTGGAATTTAATAGTGATAGCTTGTAACTAGTAGTGTTAGTGATACTGGTATTTTGTGACCTTTGTGAAATCAGTATTTAAATATTTCAGAGCCACATTTCAAAGATTTTACGAGTAGCCCAGTGCCTGTGGCATTAAAATACTCAAAACCTCGACATTTTTCACTGTGGATGAAATTTAAAAAGAAAATAGGACATATCGTCCCCGTAGAGCGAAAATTAACCAACTTGCAATATGCTAGTTTTGAGATATCACCGTCTAAAGTTTGGAAAAAATAAAAAAAATCATAACTTCAAAAATTAACGTGATAGAAAAAACTTTTGACTTAATTTCAATTGAATTTTTATATAGTTTTCTATTATTTATTAAATGTTTTATATAACTTCTATGTGTAATGAGTTATTAGGTAAAATTCAAGTTAGTTATTTTTCGCTTTATTCGTTTCGATTTTGGTGCTAACTTAACATCCCTTAGTTAAATATTACTTGAAAAAATATCGTTGAGAGTAATATTTAGGCAAGTTAGTTATTTATTAATTTGTATCGAAATTATAATTATGTGTTTTTTGCCAGTTATTAACCACATATAGACTCATGTAGATAGATATCTATTGAGTCTATTATAATATATTTGGTCACAAATGTCATGTAACAAGAAAAATCCTTTAAAAAAAAAAGTAAAATCAAAACTCGTTTTAAGGTCTGAGGAAACTTCAAGTCCTAAGAGCTGAAGGCGGTCGGTGCGCTCCAGGGATACATTTCGGAATATAGTCGCCAAAATGAACGGGCTCTTTTTCGCAGTGAACAGACACGCATGTGTTTTGTTTTTTTTTAGTTTAGTCCAGTTTGGAGACGCTGCTTGAAGTGTAACATTTGCAGGCCCTACCATAGCCTCTCTTTCGGGCTGGATTAGCTCCCTACCTGCCCGGCAGGTATCTCTTTATAACTGTGCTGTCATCTGCATACCCAATACATACTGGGCATCAGCAGGTCGTTGATATGCAGCAGAAAGAGAGTTGCAGAGAGAACAGATATGACTCGTCATGGGTTCGGATGAGCATCAATAACTCGGCGAGACCGTTTACTCAGGGACTCTTTGACCCAGGCAATCAGACCAGGAGAAATGCCGTTCGCTGGAAGCTTACTCAAGAGGCTAGCGTGCCATACCCTGCCGAAGGTCTTCGAGATGTCTAAGGAAACTGCTAATCCTTCCCCAATCTTCTCAAGGGCCTCGGCCTACAACTGAGCGATATACACTAGTAGGTCCCTGGTAGACCGATTGCGACGAAACCCGTACTGTCGGTCACTGAGGAGATCGTTACATTCCAGGTAATCATAATCATGCAGAGTATGGAAGTTACTGGAATCGGCTGATAGTTAGCAGGGTCGGCACGGCTGCCTTTTTTGGGCCCGGGTTGCACATTGGCAAGCTTCCAGGTCTTGAGCACTATACTAGTTCTAAATGAGAGGCGATACAAGCGTGTCAATACAGGTGATCACTGTGGCGGCGTCTTGAGAACAATAGCTGATATGCCATCTGGTTCACTAGCTATACTTTATATTTAGACGACTCAGCGCTCTCAGAATCTCTTTATTCCTTTTGCGGACCTCGGACATTGAAGTGAAGCAATGAGGTAAAATCATTGGGGTAGCACTAGACGTGAATTATTGCTGAAAAGAGATGTAAAGAGACCTGCCTGTCGCTGTATGAGCCAGTATTCCGTCTGGGCTAACCAGTGGAGGCAGTGTGGATCGACAGAAGTTTGCCTCGACAAATTTGGCAAAAGACCAGAATGCTCTATTGCCAGATAGTTGCGCAGAGTTTTTTTTGGTCAATATATGTAATGCTATTGAAGAGAACTGTACTTGGTGCTTTTTGGGTGCCTTCTATTTGGCAGAAACTTGATACTCCGAATTTCATTTGGCATAACACACTTGGCATAATCTTCTTTAATCGAATATTTTTAAAGCATACAAAATTATTTAGCATAACTATTGATTGGCAGTATATTTACATGCCCGAATTTGCAACGGCATACTTTTAACATGGCAGAACTTTACTTGGCATAATAACTATTGCCATAATAATACGGTTTGACTTTAGTTCAGTGTCGCAAAATATGGGGACTAAAAAGGGTCAAAGCTGGTGGGGCTTGGGCCCTGATTATAACGATACCACTCTCGTTTCGGTCATTCATTTAATTTCATCCTGATTCATTCCGTTTCTCTTCGGTTACTAGGATAACTTAAGATGCAAGAGCGAGCGAAGCGGGTTCACGACTTAGGGGCACCCCGACTCGGACAGGTTAGGTTAGAAGGAGGTGCCACCTCCTTCGAGGTTATTTTTTTTTAAACCACCCAGAAGTAGGAGCCCCGCGCAGCGGGGCTCCGTTGACTACGCCTTACCTCACGACTTGGGGGCACCCCGACTCTAATATTTTTTCACTGCTGTATGTCACATGCTCAAGCAATTAATGCTATTGTCGTAAATTCGTGGCGAAAAAAATATAGTGGTAATAAATATACTGACTGCGAATTTTCTGCGATATGATTGTTCTGCTTTTCAATTGTTATGGCCATGAAAGTTATGCCTAAAGATGATTCGGACTATCAAAATTATGAGTTTCGAATTTATGGCAAGTGAGTGTATGCCAAACAACTTTCTGCGAAATGAAGATTATGCGATGCGTTGTTATGCAAAATAATATTATGACGAAAAAAGTTCTGCTTTAAAAGGTAGACCCGTGCTTTTTGTAAGACTTGGCAGCATGGTTAAAGGAGCTCTTCTTTGAGCTCAGATCCAGAGTTTTGCGGTTACGAGAATCCACCCAGGTGAGAAACCAGCTTCAGCGCAGTCGGCGTTTAAGCGAGGGCAAGCTGAGCCACCGATGGGTACATTACTACAGGGGATAGAATACTCCATAGCGCCGCACCACATTGGATGTAGCATTCGCACAGCTCGACGGAGTTTCCGAAGATAAGCAGACCTGCTGCTAAGGATAAGATGCAAAAAAAGTGTTGTACCTCATCTCAATCTGCTGATTTGTATCGCCATATTCTCAGTTCACTGCGTGTATCACAGTGGGGAGAAGGACGATATAGACTTCAACAGACAGTGATCTGAAGGTCCTATTGGTGAGGAGACTATTACAATACATCCAGGTCGGTGGTCAGCAGAAGATCCAGTCAATTGGCGGTATGACGAACTACATTAGGCACCTCTTGCTTAACCAGCTGGGAAAGGCATGGGCCCAGTAGCGTTGGCGCTACAGCGATGTTTTGTGTTTCTCTTCCAGCGTGATCGGTCTTCTGGTATGGGAAAATCCAATCTTGATGGTAGGCGTTAAAGTCTCCCAGAGCAACGAGCTGCGCATCTTCCTTTTGATAATGTTCTTCTTCCATTGGCTTGGATTACTTTTTCCCAATGTTTAGGTTGTTTCTTAGTCCTGGTTAATTTGAGATTTCATAGAGTACTGATCAACACCTGGAGAGTCCATAATAGTTGTACTTCGCTGCGATATGGAGGCGTGAGTAACAACTACCCAAGATGCGTGACTCAACATTTTTTTGGCAAGTTGATTCAATTTAAGTAAATTATAAATAACTTAAACGATTTTGGTGATGCCAAAGCTAATGGATTTAGCAAGTTAGTACGAGTGTAAACTCACTAAAAGATAATAATTATTTATTACTCTGAAATTTTAATTCAAATTATCACTAAAACGACTTAATTAGTTGTCACTCTATTGACTTTATCCTACATTGACTAACTAAGATCACTTAGTGAATTTTCGATCTCAATATCAAAGCAATTCGTTTTTAATATGTCAGAGTATAAATAACTATGTACGCTTACGTATTTTTCTGGACAAACATAGTTCATATTAGAAATCACTAACATATTTTATTTAATATACCCCTCATACTTATTGTATATTATTGCATGTTAGTTATTTTTCACACAACCTAACTTTCTGATAACGAACAATAGAGCTACGGCGGTAAGATAGAAAAATAAAGCAAAAAATCGTGATAAGCATGGCATTCATAACTCATTTTACCTAAAAGTGTCACTTAGTTAATTTTCACTCTACGGGGACGATATGTAAACTTTTATTCATACACACATCATATATATGTTATCATTAAATATAAAAAAAATATAGTAATAAAGCTTATGATTTACATGCCTTATGGGACTGTGATATATGTATAATTATATATATATATATATATTTGTAATTTGCCCATAATAGTTTGCTAATAAATGGAATAAATAAATGAATATGATTAAATATCAGCCACTGAAAAAAAAGTACGATGCAAGAACCCCCAGACACTGGATATTAAAAATACATAATTATATTAACAGCATTGTGTATTGATAACATAATCGAATAGGCCATACGAATTAGATTACAAAGTAATTAGCAACGTATTGTAAGTAGTTAAGTACTTTTATAATTTCTTTAGATATATTTATAATGTGATAATTTTGTACAAAATGTACATTTTTGTGTTAAGTTGGTATAATTTGTTGTTAAGAAACTTATGTAATTTTTTGTAAGTGAAAAATGTTTGATATTTTGTTTTATAAAAGTTACGATCACGCTTCTTTGACTACTTTAATTTTCTTGATTGGCACATCAACATGACAGCAAGACTTATAGGTACAAAATTCATCATAATTTTTCCAGCTTTCTTTTAGCTTCCAGTCTAGCCGGATATAGCTGAATACCTGTCTGTGTTTTACATAGTGCGAGGACCTACAAGACCTCCATAACCACTTACATACTGGGCAATACAATAATCCTTGGATAGACTGATAGTCAGAGATTTTTGGCGTCTGACTACCTGTAACGACTGTCAAAGATCTATGTGTCTAAATGACAATTTTCTGAGGCTTTCCGTACTTTCCGAGGTATGGGGTGTCAGTAACGTAACCTAGATACTTAATTTTAACCAAATACCTCATTTGAATTGCAAAACTCACACTGATAATTGCCTGGTTTCGAACCCGCAATTTTATGAGAGGCCTTAAGCACTGGGTCATCACGACATATTAATACAAAGTTATTTATAGGACATACACATAACCCATGTTACTAAAAGTTCAAAAGAGTGTTTGCAGTAACCAACGATGTTTTATGTATTTGTCCATCCATCACAAGGTTATTCTCAGAAACGTTGTACTCGTTGTAGTGTCCACTTTGAATTTAATATACTTACTTACAATCCGGTCACATTACCTTCACGCATTCTCTGAAATGCGAGCATCCCCCTGCTTCCCACCGCATTTCCTTAGCTCACCCGGTACTTAAGTGTCAGATATGGCCAGCATCTTTGTTACCGATACGCGCGTCGATAATTTTGCTAGTTCTCTGTTGTTGTTATATTGTTTTTGGACATTATTCATCGACGCAAAGCGTCAAGTTAACGTGACCTAGTTGTACTCGTACACATGATCCTGTTATTTGACCGGTTTTTCCTCGATATTACACAATACGAGTATGACTTGTAGTTTCTGGGTCAAAGTCAAGAAACTAGACTTGTGTACCTACCTGACAGACAGAGGTCAACCAAGTACACGACAGTATAGCTGCGTACTTAGGCCAACGTGAGTCGACTACGGTGGACTAAATTACAACTCCTAGCTCAAAATTGCCTATTGTAGGTGCGTGGTAGGTGCCTATGTAATTATGTGAAAATTATATAGGTATGTTAAATTAAAGGAACTTTTTTTATTAAAAACAGCAGGTCCAAAAAGGCCAGTTTAGTAAAATCAGACAGCGTCGAAACCTTCTGGTGCCTGGGTTGACGAAAGAGATCTCCGGGACCCCGGAATTAGGGCTAAGAAGGAACAGGAGTGGAGAGTCCGTAGAAGTCTGACTCCCTCCCGCTCCGCCCAGAGCAGGAGAAGACATATTGATGATTCCACACGTTAAAAAAAAGTAGAATCATTTTATTTGTCATATTTTTTTTGTATTATTTATGTATAATTACTTTATTGTATACCAAGATTACAATATATAAAAAGGAAAACATATCAAAAATATACAATTGGCCTTATCGCACTCGGCGATTTCTTCCAGGCAACCTGGCATGAACAAAGATTACCTGGACACAAAATGGGTATTAGGATCGATCATAACAATAATAATTAACCATATTTTTTTCATGCGGCAATATTTACACGGCATATGATTCTTATCTATATGTCGCAGGTTTTTCATAAAATTAGGTTTTTGATCAAAAACCTAGGTTTTTGATGAAAAACCGGAAGATGACACATATTAAACTCAATTTCATCATAAACCTGCATCAATCCAGATTTTTGATCAAAAACCTGAACTAGTTTCTACTACTCCTTCTTTTTGCATCCAACAAATACAGATGACGTCGAAAATCTGATTATTCAACTCAAAGATAGCAGTGCCCCAGGCCTGGATGGTATGACTAACCGTATGGTAAAACACATCAAAAACATCATTGTCGAACCATTAACATACATTTACAATTTAAGCTTATCTACTGGAATTTTTCCTGATATATGGAAAATTGCAGTCGTGACACCCATTCATAAAGGCGGAACTACTGATGATCCCAATAATTTCAGACCCATCTCTCTCTTAAGCACCTTTTCTAAAATGCTTGAAAAGATTACTAATAAACAATTCATTC
This sequence comes from Mythimna separata, assembly GCA_030763345.1. Classification (NCBI taxonomy): domain Eukaryota; kingdom Metazoa; phylum Arthropoda; class Insecta; order Lepidoptera; family Noctuidae; genus Mythimna; species Mythimna separata. The sequence continues at coordinate 14,983,135 of CM061192.1, forward strand.
GATTTCTGGAATCAAACAAAATCTTATCAAACCAACAGTTTGGCTTTCGTCAAGGCAGGTCAACCGAGCACGCTGTATCACTTTTGACAAAAATCGTCTCTGATCATCTTGACGATGGACTATCATGCATTGGAGTCTTTCTTGACCTGGCGAAAGCCTTTGATACAGTGTCAATTCCAATTCTCCTAAGAAAGCTGGAGGCAATCGGAGTGCGAGGCGTTTGCCTTGAATGGTTTCGTAGTTATCTTACAGGTAGAAAACAATGCACTAAAACAAATTCCTTCACAAGTAACACTCACGACATTGCTTTTGGTGTGCCTCAAGGCAGTATTCTCGGACCCACCCTCTTTTTAGTTTATTTGAATGATATGGCCTCAATTAACATCGAAAATGCAGACATTATAAATTATGCAGATGATACGGTAATACTCTTTTACGGTAAAAGTTGGAACCTAGCGAAATCCTCATCTCAAACTGGACTCCAACTTGTTGTGGAATGGCTGAATAGCAACCTATTAACACTAAACACTTCAAAGACAAATTTTATGTGCTTTCACAAAACTACTATCTCTGCACCTCCACCTGACTTAGGGTTAATAGTGCATACTTGCCAAACATCTGCTGACCCCTCCTACAACTTAAACTTACCAACATGTGAATGCAAAGAAATAAATAAAGTAACACACACAAAATACTTAGGAGTAATTATAGACGAAAAACTAAATTTCAGTGAGCATATTACGGCTTTATCTGCAAGGGTGCGAAAGATTATATACGTGATGAAAGAGCTACGAGATGTGGCTCCATTTAAACTTCTCAGGAAAATTTATATTACACTTTGCCAGTCGATCCTGTCTTATTGTATCCTAGCCTGGGGTGGTACTGCTTCTTCTCATCTCATATGTTTAGAAAGATCTCAACGTGCAGTCCTTAAGACAATGATAAAAAAACCTTTCCGTTTCCCTACCGCTCTTCTTTACAAAGATACTCAGGTACTTAGTGTAAGAAAATTATACTTATTAAAAATCACTCTCCTTGCTCACAAAGAAGTATTAAAATTACCAGACTACGATGATATGGTAAGGAAGCGGGTGTTCAAGCTACCCATCATTCCCGTCAAAACAGAGTTCGCCAAAAGGTTCAGTCCTTACATGAAAATCCTTATTTACAACAATTTCACCAAAATCCTTAATTTACGTAACCTATCGCTTCGTGACGTAAAAACTAAAATAACCAAAGAACTGATAGACTGGACGTATGACAGCACAGAACTTTTTATAAAACATTTGTTATAATTAAATATGATCTCATAGTTTCTAAATTTAGTTTTTAAGTAATATGCATTAAATGCACTATAGTTCATAAGTTTTCGTTACCTTTAAACATATTTAAAGTAGTTAGTAATCTTTACGAAATTCTCGTAAGCTTGCACTTTAAGTCTAGCCTAATAGTATTTCTGCAATTTTATCTGAATAACAATATCTCTATTTACTCCAGTTATTAAGCGCATACCTACTTATATCTTTAGTAAGTCCTAATAAAACTTGTAAGCTTCCTGCGGGACAGGCCTCGCCTAGTGCAGGAAGTCTTCAAAAACCATGTTCTGCCAATTCACGAATGAAAACAATCTGTACCTAATAGCATTACTCAAACCCTGTAACCTTGTTTTTATTAATAAAATTATTATTATTATTATTTTGGAAAACCGTTAAGTTTTTCTTAGCTCTGGGCTAGTGTTAAGCTACATTAACGGGCCAAGCCAAGTCAATGTAGCATGTGTGTGATAGGTTTAAGGTGCAGAGTGGATATTATGAGGCAAAATTTCATTTTCCTCTATCTGCATGAACTTTCGCACTATCCTGCAGGTGTTCAAAATTGCAGCTTTTTGGAGTAGTATGTAGGTTGAGTCTTTAAGGTCTATATTATTATTATTATTATTATAGTTTGGGTTTATGATAACGTTGTTGTCAAAAAATTTTATGAAAAACCTGCGACATATCTATTTATATATATAAAAATGAAACCCGTTTTCCGTTGTCACGACATCCGATTGGCTGATTCTTTTTTTAAAATGTTCCTTGAAGTTCAATGATGGTTCTTACGGAGAGAAAAATTCTAAAAAAAAAAAAAGTTAGGTAAAGTAGGGTAGGTAGGGTAGTGTAGGGTAGTGTAGGGTAGTGTAGGGTAGTGTAGGGTAGTGTAGGGTAGTGTAGGGTAGTGTAGGGTAGTGTAGGGTAGTGTAGGGTAGTGTAGGGTAGTGTAGGGTAGTGTAGGGTAGTGTAGGGTAGTGTAGGGTAGTGTAGGGTAGTGTAGGGTAGTGTAGGGTAGTGTAGGGTAGTGTAGGGTAGTGTAGGGTAGTGTAGTGTAGGGTAGGTAGGGAAGGTAGGGTAGGGTAGCGTAGGATATGTAGGGTAGTCATTTGACGGGAGCGAAGCCGCGGGTAAAAGCTAGTATGAAATAAATTAAGTATGATTAGGCTAATTTGTTTAGCCATTTTACGAATAATAGAAGAATAATGATTCCTTATGATCTGCTAAGAATTCGGGATATGATTTGCTTTTAGATGAATAACTCAATGTAGAATGTAACCTTTTTAGGCCCGCTGATAGTTTACACTGAACACCAGATCACATTTAGAAGTATGTGGAACAGAGATTAAAGTCCCACAGACCTCCGTTGAAAAGGGAGAACTCTTCAACCAAACGAGTGTTATGTCTGGTGGGCTACAGCCCGTAAGATGATTTCGGGCTGTTGTATCTATTTAACCTATCAATATCCGCGAAACGAGACACAATAGTATGACAATAACAGCGCGTTCCTATGAGACCGGTCGGGGATTCATGAATTAAATCGCGCAGAGAACTTTGCTTGCGCGATGCAGGATTCTGTGACGTCATAGATATCGCTACACACAAACTAATGACAGAAAGCAAAACTGAAAATTGCCTAATTTATATTACCTATTTAGTGCAGAACCCTGCTTGATTTTCCTTATAGCCATCAGTCAAGGCCATTTGAATAACTCCGGCGCCGATCGCCATGCGATCTAAAATTACATCGCTAGCTTCATTGTGACTGCAGTTTGCTGTGAAATGCAGTGACAATCGTTTAAAGTGAAAATATTTCTCTTATAGTAAAATACATAGCTAAAAGATTTTATCAGCCTCCTCATTCATAAGCTAAAACTGCACTATAGTAGTAGTTTATTTACGCAAGCGAATTGTAAAAATAAATGTCCTTCACACTATCACCTGAGTCTGAATACATTTAAACGCGAGTTGTTATAGTTCGGAGGTTAGGAAAACTTTACTAATGGCAGCTCTACGAACTATAGTGATTGTGAAAGTGATAAAATAGTAGTGAATAAGTGAAACTGTGTGTATAAACATGTGAATTTGTGTCTTCTTGCAATTTGAAACGTTCAATTGATGGTCATTTGCCTTGACATGGGCGACTCGCTAACTAGGTACACTGACACTGTGATCAGCAAACTAGCTCCCAAGATCGGTGATGCAAAAAGCTACAGGGTCGTCGAGACCAAATAATTACTGACTACAATACTGTTAGTATTAATAATACATATAGTTACAATAGGAATAAAATGTGGTTATTGACGAGTCTCAAAAGTTTTACGTTGGATGTCATCATGTGGTTATTGACGAGTCTCAAAAGTTTTACGTTGGATCAATGTTTAACATTGTATGTGACAAAATATTTTCGTACTGGATTTTGAAGTTAATTAAATGGTTTAAATGGCCTCTGATTAGCTTGTAAGCCTATCCACACATTTAGTGATGATCTCCTTTATTTAATTCTTAAAATATAAGTGGATAACACAGATCGTTGAGTTTTCTTTCAGCAAACCAGTGATAGAGAGAGATCACAAGAGACTAGGATCTAGTGCACAATTTTAAAATTGTGCACTCGATCAAATGATATTCATTTATCAGATGAGTGATAAGTGATTCTATATTCTACAATAGTGATTCTCTAACGAAAATCTAACTGTGATTAAATCCAATGGACAAGTCTGTTGCTTAAAAGCAATTTGTGTGAAACAATCATTCATTGTGTCTCAATGTTGACATTCGCCATAATATGAACACAAAAAGAATTACATTACTGTGTTACATTTCAGTTTCGTGTGTTAGTCTTAATTTTATCATGTCTGATACCGAAAGTAGATCAGATAATTGCAAATTTTTAGTGTCTAGATAGCACGTGAGTGAAGTCAGTGCATTAACACTGTTTTAAGTTAAAATGGCGAGGGGAAAGAGTAGATTTTCGCCGTTTTTGAAACAGGTTAGTAAGATTTTTTGTTACTATATAAGATCTTGAAGTTACAAGCCCTCTTTTGTAATTTTTGAGATCATTTTCATTGTCTAAATGTAGCTAAATAGTGTATTATCATCAAAAAATTTAGATAGCAGGCTGTTATCAGATCACACGTTTTGGAAGTGGTGTTCTTATCATTTGTTTGGTTTTATATCGATTATGGAAATAGCGTGACTATCACGTGTATGAATGGGGTTTCAGGTTTGATTTCGGGGTCAAAGAAAGTTTTGACCTTCAAGTTCAGAAGTGTTTTAGAATAATTTTTGTCCCTTATGAAATGTAAATTTCTTCTGTGATCTGTCAAATAACAAGGATTTTGTCAGTTGAAAGACAGATATAGACCATAAGTAGGAGGCTTTAGAATGTTCTAAAGAAAAAAAGAAAAAATAGAAAGAATGAAAATACGTTTAATTGGCACATACACAGAGTCATACAAACACAAAAAGATAGGTATAAGGTAATAAAATAAAAATATGCTTAGGTAGAAATAGTTAATTAAATACTATAGTACTATACAGACCGTACGATATCAATCTTATTTGTCGTAGTATCACATCACACTAATATTATAAAGGTGAAAGTTTTTGTGTATATTTGTTACTCTTTCACGCTGAAACTGCTGAAGGGATTTGAATGAAATTTGACACACGTGTAGACCATGTCCAGAAATTGGATGGGGATACAGAGGATACATAAGTTTATACAACATGTAACATAATTAACGCACATCCTCTTGGGGTTCATTGTACTCATCATTTTGAACAACTTTTACTATGGGACCAAACCTGAAATAGAGAAAAAATAATCAGCTGTTCCTTACATTTATGTTCGCTTATTTCGTCAAAATGTGTGGAACAGCTGATTTTTCTTTTTTTTCGATTTTAGATTCAGTCCCATAATCGCCGACCGGTCCTATGAGACCGCGCTGTTATTGTTTTGCTATTGTGTCTCGTTTTGTGGGTATGTGACAGGTTAAAAGTTGTTCGTAATGATGAGTACAATGACCCCCCAAGAGGATGTGCGTTAATTATGTTACATGTAGTATAAGGATATATTATAATTTTTATCCCTAGAGTAGGTTTCCTAGAGATGATTTTATCACACGAACGCATCCGCTAGCAAAAGCTAGTTAGTAATACATCAACTGCCACATGTTGCAGTGCTTCGTGACGTCAGCGGTGGGCATCAACCTGATCGGACATGGCGCCGTGGTGGGCTTCTCTGCCGTCCTGCTGCCGCAGCTGCACCTGCCTGACTCCGGTATACACACCAGCAAGGAGGCTGACTCTTGGATTGGTAAGGTCTAAGAAGAAGCATTTTGTTTCAAATAAACCATTACAAGCACTTTTGAATGATTAATAATTCAGTCTGTTAGAAAGAATGATGCTAACTGCACACGCCGAAGCGTAGATCTCTATGGAGAAGAATGTACAAGTAACACCATGGACACTCTTTTCAATTTTATTACAAATATCTCGGTTACATGTTTCTTGATACCTTCGTTATATTTTAAGTTACAAACGTCTCTTCTACATTAGGTCAGACTGTAGGAACATCTATGTCACCACATAAGAACTATACTGCGTCATGCTATCAGAGCTCTCTGTGCCATTAGAACATTGACCAACAGAAATCAACTCTCAGGCCCGGACCTGACAAAACACTCGTCTGGCCAAAGGATTCTTCCTTTTCAATAGGGGTCTCTGGATCCGAAACAACTTGCGATAATGGGATTCGGTTGTAAATTGTCCATCTACTTCTCATGCACATCCAATTCATTTCTTCTTAAATAGCCCTTTACAGGTTTATACAGACCCTTGGAGGTCCAAGAGGACCACGTTAAGAATGACTGGTGGAGATAATTGGAAGACTGCAGCTTATCTGCAAGTGACTAAATTTGTACGAGGTCATTCCTAGACTTTCAGGCATCAGAAAACCACTAATTAGTTACACTAATCAACGCTCATTAATAATCTGCATCTTATCGTCAACAAATCAACTATGATAAACAGCAGGTATTATAAGAAGGCCCACACTTGGCTGATAAACTGGTGATTGGATTCGGAATTAATATTGGGTTAATAATGCATGGATCAATGGATACTTTAGTTCATTCTTCGGGCACTGATATATATTAACCTATCAATACCTGCGAAACGAGACACAATAGTAAAACAAAAACAGCGCGGTCCAATGAGACCGGTCGGGGATTCATGAATTAATCTAAGGCAGAAACCGCACTCTAAAAAAATATCGGATTAGAAGAGTCATCATTATCAATTCAGTACATAGGCCTCCTCCAAGTGTCGCCACAAGAACCTGTTCTGTGCGTCTTCCGTCCTTTGGACTTCCGCGACCTTCACCAGTCATCGATTCGCCTTGTAGGAGGTCTTTCTACGCTGCGTCACTCCAGAATCTTTTGGTCCCTGTCAGCCATGTGTTCTGCGAATAATGTGTCCTGGCGTATGTCATTGACTAATATACTAGTAAAGACATTCAAAATAGATACTATCAAATCCCTTTGACTAAAAGTGTATAGACTATAAACGTTGATATTTATGAAGATTAACCTGAACGTAGAAATCGTTCAGTAGTCTTCCAACTGATTGAACTAAAACTCGCAATGCAGGTAGGTGAAAGATGGGGGTTCAACACTGAACTAAGTTACCACTCTGTAACATCCCAGTACGTATGAGTATGACCTTGAATCTTGCAGATTTTTACCTTTGGTTTCTGAAAGCGGGAAAAGACTCACAGGGCGAGCAATCTAGGACTTCTCCTCTCCTCCCTCTCTAGGGTGGAGCGAGAGGGCGTGCCTGACTTATCACCTATGCTCCTTTAGTAGACGCAATACTAACAGAAGCACTCCATATGTTTCAGCATCAGTGGTGGGCATAACCTTGCTGATCGGTAGCTTCGTGGCCACCCCCATCATGGGCCGCTACGGACGCAAGGTAGCCCACTACACAGTCAGCGTGTCGGCTCTCGTGGGCTGGCTAACTACTCTTCTAGCTAATAGCGTTGAGGTGAGTTTCACTTTATAAAAATTAAATTTAAAATTAAAAAAAAAACCCAACCAAAAAAAAGTACGCAATTTTTATGACAAAAGGTTAAAAATGCTAAACCCTATAAAAAGCAAACCCACATAATGCTTGCAAGCAAAACTGAGCGTGTAACATTCCTATCACACCTAACAAACGACCTGATGACCTTGAAGACCTGAACCGATTTCCACCAAACATAGCTAGAACACTCTCGACTGATATAGGTACCTTTCAAATAAAAAAACCTCATTAAAAACATCATCCGTTTGGGAGCTACGATGCCACAGACAGACACATAGACATTTACACACACAGACACGACAAACTTACAATAACTCAAAACACCCCGTCGTTTTTGCGTCGGGGGTAAAAACAAAATAATGTAGCTTGCAAAATTCACCTTCTAGACGTAGAGCTCAAGTCAGCGAAAAAGAATAACACCACTACTTAAAGACCTCTCAAACGTAGTTTAGTCTTCGCCATAATTAGTATATTTTAGCATTTACATATATGTATTTTATTATCATAAGTAGATACTTTTAAGAATGCATGAAGTATTGCTAAGATTAGATAAATCTTAGTGATACTTCATGCATCTAATTGCGGACTTTATGCCTTAGGCATTCTCTATCAGTCAACCTTTGGGTTTTCTATTTTGAATGTCTGGTAAAATATGCCTTTTTGCATTAAGTCCGTCAGTATAATCAGCTGTTCCCTACATTTATGTTCGCATATTTCGTCAAAATGTATGGAACAGCTGATTATTTTTTCTCGATTTCAGGTTTGGTCCCTACTACTTACTACTTAAAAATTGTTCATAATGATGAGTACAATGACAAGAGGATGTGCGTTAATTATGTTACGACATGTAATATTAGTATACAATTAAATAAGAGAAGTAAACTGTACGTTTTTAAAAAGAATAGCGCGCTACTAGTGCTACTACAATATCATGCCAAAATACCTTAAAGATCATCATACAACAGAAACCTACACTTTACTAGTCATTTAATAGGCTAGTAACTTATATTTTGTACCTGTTCTTCGAAATGAAAAAAATATAAACACTATTAAACTATCGGTTCTACTCGTTCCAGGTGATCCTCCTCGGAAGAATAATAGGTGGCCTATCCTTCGGCATGATGCTGCCTCTTCGCTCCATCCTCATCGGAGAATACACCAGCCCGAAGAACAGAGGAGCTTTCCTCACCACGATATCCCTAACGCAAGGCTCTGGCATATTCTTCGTGCACCTCGTGGGATCCCTCCTGAGCTGGCGCAGAACTGTCCTGGTCTGTCTTTTCCTTCCCTTCATCAGCCTCGTCATGACACTCTTCACTCCAGAATCCCCAAGCTGGTTAGTTTCCAAAGGAAGGTATAATGAATGCAGAGAAGTGTTCCACTGGTTGAGAGGTGATGAGGAAGAAACAGAATTAGAAGCCATGATCGAAGCAAGGGTTAACTTCGAAAAGACTATGCGAACGCAAAAGAAGTTAGACCTTGTATCGACTGTAAGAAAAAAGGAGTTTTACAAGCCAATTATTCTGATGGTTCATGCGTATGCCATGGGACAGCTATCAGGTGGAGCCAGCACAGCTGCTTACGCCACTACCATCATCAAACTAATCATGAACCCTGATGTCAACGCTGATGCATGGATGTTAGGTCTCGACAGCCAAAGAATTGTAGTAAACACATTAGCAATTTACATCATAAACAGATTTAGGAGGCGAACCATGGTGTTTGCTTCAGGAGGACTTTGCGTGGCAAGTCACTTAGCGATAGTTGCTTATGTATACATGAAAGACCAGGGTCTTATGAGTCAAGAAGCTATTTGGATCCCTGGTATATTACTTAATGTACACATTTTCTCTGTTTCTGTGGGCATGGTGCCTCTGCCAAGCGTTATAGCTGGAGAAGTCTTTCCATTGGAGTACCGAAGCATAGCTGGCAGCATTAGCTTGGCGTCTGTAGCTGGTACCATGTTTCTGGTGCTCAAAACCTTCCCTGGTCTGATCGAGAGTGTGGCTATCACTGGCACCTACCTAGTGTATGCTGGGTTGCTGACGTACTGCCTGGTTGTGATATGGTTTTTGATGCCAGAAACTAAAGGCAGGACATTGCAGGAGATTGAGGATGAGTATCGAGGAGTAGTTGCAGTCGAGGCAGAGAGACAGTCGTTACAAGCAAATGGAGAGAACGGCAAGGTAAAGACATAAACAATAAAGAAAGAAGAGGAATGTGAAGATGTACCTAAGCATTTATATAAAAATAACTAGTCGTATTGGTATGTTACAAAATAAATGTGTTCAATTATTTATAAATACTCACTGACTTTTTTTTTGAGTCTATCGATACCTTTGGGTAGAAAGGTCGTATAAAGCAAGTAGCAAAAAAGCTAAAAAAAATTTACAAAAAAATTCATAACTTTTTTGCTTTTGAAGTTATAAAAAAATTATCTATGAGAAAGGTTCTTACATTTTGCAAATGAAAAAGGTTAAATCATCAAAACCTGTCTATCTTCTTTAGTTTAAAAGTTAGCTTGCATTTACGTCTAAGAAAAAATCAATTCTTGGTTTATACACCCCATGAAAATGAGCTTTGAAAAAACTGTGTGGGTCGTATATCCATTTTTGGTAAGCTTGTGGTCACATTTTATGTAGTAAAAACCCATTTATGTAATTTTTTTTTGTATTAAAAACCATTTATAATCAAAAATCAATTGAATTCTGATTAATAAATAATCCAGTTACTCATAGAATTAGTAGGAACTCAATTATTATTATTCTAATACCCAATAATGGTCGATTCAAATAAAATAAAACTACTTGAAATATGAAATCAACATTTATTAAGTATTATAATACCATCTAATCAATGGTATCTGTCCGGTATATCCGTCTATCGCGCTCGTTCTTCTGCTTGTCGCTGCGCGCAAAATGCGAGCCTTGTGTGTTGGTCGTAAAGTTCTTCCTGCCCTTATCCCATATTACTTAGCGTCGGCGCAACACGTTTTCTTCTTCCATTCTGTCCTGTCGTTCGTCACACTATCACTAACTTCCTTTTCTTTCTTATCGGTCCTTACGCAATCCATCCATCTTTTCTTTGGCCTCCCTCTCCCTCTCCATCCATCCACATGTAAACTCAGAACTCTTTGAGTAATATACGTTTCATCCCTCCTCTTCACATGACCATACCAAGACAAACGATTTCCTTCCAACTTCTCAATCACTGGCGCCACTTTCATACACTCATTTCTCAGTTTGACCATTCTTGTCACACCACACATCTCAAGATTCTCATCTCCGCTACATGCAATCTTTTTTCATCTATGTTTTTCACAGCCCAACATTCTGATCCATACAGTATGACAGGACTTACTTACTTGTAGATTTTACCCTTCAACTTGAGGGGCATCCGTGGATCACAAGTTGTTCCTGTGACCTGTCGCCATTTCATCCATCCTGCGTTGATTCGATGTGTTACGTCCCGGTCTACCTCACCATTTCCTTGGACAAGCGACCCGAGGTACAAGAAGTCGGAACAAATCGGTATGGATGTCCCAGCGAGGGCTAAAGGCGAAGGATTGGAGGAACCGCCTTAATCGCAGAACAAGTACTCTGTTTTGGTCCTACTCAATTTCAGGCCAACACTCTATGCCACCACACCTCCAATCTGCTCTGCACCTCTCGGCAACCAGCACAATATCATCGGCAAACAGCATACACCAGGAAGCCTCTTCCTGAATGTCTAGCGTCAAAGCGTCCATTATCAGCAGGAAGAGGTAAGGGCTGAGAGCCGACCCCTGATGTAGGCCGACCGCCACATTCAAACTGCCACTGGTGCCTACTGTAGACCGGACTTGGGCACTACACCGACTGTACATCGCTCGGATCAACTGCAAATACTTCACAGGCACACCTTTCTCCTTAAGGGCCCACCACAGAACCTCACGATGTACCCGGTCGTATGCCTTGTCGAGGTGTGTACCTCTGTATTTCTCGCACAGCTGGCGTATAGCGAAAATGGCATCCGTTGTACCCCATCATCTGCCTAACCTTTTCCCAACCATATTGGGGTCGGCCTCCAGTCAAGCCGGATTTAGCCGAATACCAGTATTTTACGAGGAGCGGCTGCCTACCAGACCTCCACAACCCATTGACTGGGGCAACACGGTACTTCATAGCAAGACTGGAGTCAGATTTACTGGCTTCTGACTATCCGTAACGACTGCCAAAGATCTACAAATGACAGCCGGGACCAACAGAGGCACCTTTTTCTTTCCGAGGCACGGAGGAAACTCGTTATTTTAAGATGGTCACCCATCCACAGACCAACCTAGGCAAGCGTTGCTTAACCTTGAAGATCGATCTGTGCGGCTTGTTATTATCTAGCCACGAGCTCCTCGCATCCGTTATACCCCGACCAGGCATAAAACCGAATTGGTTCTGTGAAATTTCACTCTCTTCTCTCAACCGCCTTTCAATACTTCTTCCTCCCTTACTTTCATAGTATGTGATATTAGCTTTATTCCTCTATAATTGTTGCACTCAAGAACATCACCTTTGTTTTTAAAGATGGGCACCAAAAAATTTTTGTACCAATCATCAGGTATGAATTCTTCTTTCAACAACTTATTGAAGAACAAAGCTAACCACATCCATAGGATGGATGGATGTAGTAACTCGCAGTAACTTCCACACTTCAACTGGTATTCCAAATTGGGCCAATGGCCTTACCATTCTTCATTCCATTTACTGCTATACTGACTTCATCCATACTAACCACTCTCACTAACCCCACATTTTCTGGTTTAGTTTCCAAAATCCCACTCCAATCATTTTCCTCATTCATTAGTCTTTCAAAATATTCCTTTCACCTCTCTTTGATTTTTTCATCATCTGATAGAACCATTCCAGGTTCATTCCTTACACATTTTACATGACAAACATCCTAAAGTATGGTTCGACTTGCAATGAACATGGTTTATACACCAACGTTGCGAACTGTGTTTGGATTTACGACGTCAAATTTAACCTGTGTTTAGGTAATGCATTTAACACTTTAGGGCGTATAAACCATTTACAGATATTGCATTTAACACTTTAGGGCGTATAAACCATTTACAATTAACAACTATTTTTACACCCTGAGTTAATATAAATTGTGGTCATTACGTCATAACAAAATTACAAAAAAAAAAAATATTCGGCTTTTACATTGAAAATGTACCTTTTTTAAGAGGCTATGACCGAAAATTTCTGGGTGGTATTAACCATTTTTGAGCGAATTTCTACATTTCGTATATACAGATCGATAGAGAAAAAAATTCTGAGAAAAATGGTATATATAACTCAATTTTGCCAAAATGGTTTATACGACCTTTCTACCCAAAGGTAGCGATATAATTTTATAGCCAGATGGGTCTGGTAGACAGACACGACAATACGACAACGATGTGAAGACTATTTTTCCTAGTGAATGTTTAATCGAAAAAAAAATTGCCACCGATCGCATCCACGATTACATTACTCCATTCGCGCGTGGCACACCTCCACGGTAGGCTCCACCACCCTTCGGGCACATGATAATTTGCAGTCATGCCAAACTAAGGCAAAAGTTTTGTGATACGCCTCTAATTAAACCACGTGTTGACTGATTGCATGAGTAGAATTTGTATACCTTAAGCTTCAATAAGTTGTCTATAAGAACAATAATATACATAGATACATATATCAGTCAATCATTGTTTACATTGTTCTATTAAGCCGTAGATAAAACACATTTGGGCGGCTGATAAGCAGTGTGATTGTCCTCCTTAATCCAGCTCTCAATACTACAACGACGTGAATTGTTTTGTTTGTGAGAGTGAATCATACATGTGTCAATCAATGATTATATCAATAATGCCAGCCTGTTGCTGGCCTATTGTGGGGCATAGGCCTCTTGTATAAAGGTGAACATTAATCACCAAGCTTACTAGTGATATCGGGGTGATAAGACCCCTGTTTAATTCATAGCCCGGATATTGCCATTGCGTCGCCCGGACGACAAAGTGGAGCCTACCTTAGAGGTCTATCCCGCTTGGGTAGAGCACTGCTAGGGCCTCGTTAAGGCCATAGTCAGCCACAGAATGCAGCGAGAGGATATAGAATGTTGTCGGTCAACTCCTTCCACGAAGGAGTCAGCAAAAACCGTGAGAAAAGGGCATCCAACTACATCTCCTTCGTGGTCTGCCGCGACCCCGTACCCTGATTTCTGGTCACCAGTTTTGTGTTTTACATGCACAGCGCTCAATTGGTATGCGGCATACATGACCAGTTCAATCCTACTTAAGCTGGCCTTCTCAACTAGGAGTTCCTTCGAACTAGTTGGCAAAAGCGTAAGGAAACCACCACCTATTATTTCCTTCGTTTTCTGTCACGACCCCGTACCTTAATTTCAGCGCACCAACGCCCACCACTCGATTGGAATGCGGCAGGCATGACCAGCTCAATGTTCAATCCCACTAAAGCTGGGCAGCCTTCTGAGCCACGTCAACGTTGTGTTGAAATTAAAATGCCACAAGCAGGCACATTCAAAGCCTTACCCGTGAACTAAATAGATATCTCTAACGAAGTGCAATAAAGATTTCTTTAAATTTTAAATCCTCCGTCATAAAAGTGCAAATAAATGACACTTTTACAATTCTAGATAACATTAAATTACGTTTATTTACAACTTATTAAATTGTTAGTTGAGTATTTAGGTAGATACTCGTATTTCATTCAATTTTACCACGCACGTGTTGTACTTACTTAGGTAATGAATCCTATTAGTCCAGTCACATTAGGGATTGGGACATCATTCGCTGGAAGCCTGAGGGAAGACGACATTGTCCAGTGGTGTGAAGATCTGATCATGTTCGCGGGGCAAACTTGGCCGGAAATCATTCAGGCAGGGTATGCCCATGGCCTACGGGGCCATGGGCTATGCAAAAGAGAGCTCCAGGAACTGGGGGTCCTGGAACGAAGCCAAAGAAGGAACAGGCGTGGGTCTTGGTCAGTAAAAGTCTGACACGCTCTCCCGCTTTAGCGCGATACGACATTATATAATTTCTCATCTAAAGAAAAGGAATTAGGTTTCCTAAATTAAGATGGTTTCTGCCGATCTTCACAGGCAGCCTAGCTACACAAACCAATACACCAAATAGCCTCCAAAATGATGCTAATCATAGCTCTGACGTGACGCGGAGGCAGCACCCGCGTGCCCCGTGGACCACAAGGCATCGTTGTCGCGATATCTGTCAGATAAGCGGCAGTAGATCGCTTAGTACTACTGCCGCTTTGTAGTGATAATATCGCGTGATGATTGTAAGGCTGGGGGGAGAATGGCGGGATAGTCTTTTCTTTGGTATTTTTCATCAAGTCGTTGAACTTCTAAAAAGTCCTGAGTTTGAGCTACATGGATACTGACAAATGCTTGCACTGGCTGGACAGGTCCACTCAAAGCTGTGTGGTTCTTTCTTGAAAAGACCGTTTAGAACATTAATCTGCATGGTTCTCACATGTAACTGTACGGACTTCAAAACAATTTGAACACTAGCTTGACCAAAAAAAATTTACATGTAAAAGTGTTTTTTAAACATACTTGCAAAAATAAATGTCATTTAATCTCTTTTTTTTTGGCCAATCAAATATTTTTCAAAAGACGTGAAAGGTAAATTGAAGTTATTTTAAATTAAAGTTTTTATTTTTATTTTGGCTAGGCCCGCGTTTGATGATAACTCATTTAGTGGTAAGCGATGACGTTGTTGACGATGGAGCACGCTTGCATACAAGTAACGCTAGACCCCCAGGTTGTAGCTATCAGGAAACAGACTCCGGCAGGGAATTTCACTCCTCAGCTGCAAGCTGTACACACAATAAATGTGTTCCCAAAACGCTTTGTACGTATGGGTGGAATGCCCACCACTGTGTTGGTGACGCAACTCGATAAAACTGGTGGTCGATGATCACTACACTAACACTAGAAAGTAAGTAGGACGTTTTATTTCTTTTTCCTATTTTAACTGTCTTTTTTAAGTCACAGTTTCTCTTTGAAATGTAACGATCTTAATACAGTGACGTTGTGTCGTTAAAACATATTTTTCACAGTGATATACGAGTATATTTGATAACCATCATAAAGATTAACATAAAAATAAATTAGATTACCTTCTGGCTTTTATTTCTACTATAAAAGAAACGCTTATTTACACTCGAGCCGGGTCAACCGACACTAAATTCATACTTATACTACACTAGCTATTACCCGCGTCTTCGCCCGTGTGAAAGTAGAAAATTGGTGGGTAAAACTCCAGAGTTTTTCCTACACAGTGACAGTCCTATCGCTTTACCCAGGTAAAGCGATACGACTGTCAGACTCTTTCTAACTAAAACCCACTCAGTTAGTTGTCCGTTCAATGTCCCTTCAGTTACCCTTTGTGGTCCAGGGCCGCTGTGGTCAGTGCCCGGATTAATCATTTGTTAATTTATTTAATTCATGAAACCCCGGCCGGTCCTATGAGACCGCGCTGTTATTGTTTTACTATTGTGTCTCATTTTGTGGGTGTGTGATAGGTTAAATAAAAAATGGGCCTTTAGACTATGCAATTCTGGGGCCCCGTTTTCAGTACAAAATCCATTTTATTTTATTTAGTTATGATCATCTTCTATCGTTTGAATCCCCAACCGGTCCTATGAGACCGCGCTGTTATTGTTTTACTATTGTGTCTCGTTTCGCGGGTATCTGAGTAACTATTCGGTTTACTCGGAACCCATCCCATACCTTAGTATTTTATTAGTATTTTAGTATTATCGGCCTTATAATGTTCCCACTGCTGGGACTCAGGCCTGCTCTCTTGGAGAGGGAATCCCATACCTATATCATTGAAAATAAAAATCATTTTTACTGTATTACAATTTCTTTGTAGGTGCGCCCTGGGCCCCTAGTCGATGTCGGGTCCCTAGGCAGTTGCCTACTCTGCCTAAATTGAAATCGTCCTTGGCGGTGACTCTTTCGCTGTCCCCATTTAGCCCGCAACATTGTAGTGACTTTTTGAGTAGATAAATCTACATCTACATTTGATACCATACGAATGACTAATGAATGAATCTCTTGGCAAGGGTGCCAATATTACAACTGTGTTGTCAAGCCAGCAAAATGCAATTAGCGTCACAAGACGCATTAACATAATTAGTCTTAATATCTCAAATCGGCGATACCATCCATCGATCGCAAACTCATAAATATAATCTTAAAAATGACATGTAAAAAATGGACAGTTTGTAATATACCTAAGTGTAACGCGTCCGTTTGTAAGTTGAAGTGTGCCAGTGCGGATCTGCCCTTAGATATCGATATTTCCATATAATCTTCAGAGTGCAGTTAAAATGATAAACACACTTTATTTCACATTTTATTGTCATTGTCATAAACATGAAACTTGTAATCGGACAACGCAAGGCTTTTGTGCTAATTGCTCGTTTTTAAACAAATCCTCATAGAAATGTGCTGATATTTTTTTTGTATTGTGATAATAATTTTAACGTTAATTTAGCGGTATTTTTAAGGTTTTAGAAGAGTGTTAAATGTGTTAATTTTAATGAAACTGTGTTGAATGTGATCTTGGAAGATGGGGAAGGGAATTTCACCGTTTTGGAGACAAGTGAGTATATTAGTATAACTAAAATTTTATTTATATTTATTTGAATTGGGGAGCGCAATAGAGTGAAAGTATATCTATAGGTGTATTTAAAAGTACCAACTTTTTAAATATATTCTTTTTGTAATAAATTGCGGCAATATCAATACTCATAGTTTAAAAAAATACAAAGCATGATCAAAAGTATTGCTTTTTTTTTCAATTTTCTTAAGGGCGCTGTTACATTTTTTCTTAAATTTGAGAGTTTTGACAGAAATGCCATTACAACACAAAAGAACTGGCATCATCTTATAGTAATTTTGACATTTCCTGTGTCAATATAGTCTCAGGATAAAAAAAACAGACGATAGGTAAATTAAACGACGGGCGGCAGCAGTCGCGCACGATTTTTGCATTGCATACAAAAATTATTTAAAAATATTATTTAACTTTTAAATAGCCCAATTTATTTTTTTCAAGATTTATAGAAATACCACCTTAGTTGGTTAATTTTTTTTATTTGAGTTTGGATTATAATTTCGTAGATAAAAATTGTAGTTTCGTACGGAAACCTGTCAGTAGATCTTGGTTTTACAGAATTATTTTTGGTGTATTACTGTATGAAAAGTAATAAAGTGGTTTCAGCACTCCAATGTAAAAGATACAGTTGTATCATAGACATTTTTATAAATGATTAAACTTTAATATCTTCGGTGTACCAAGGCGTCAAAAGATACCCTAAAGCAACATTTTATAAAACATCCTTTGCGGAGACAAGGATTTTACTGATGTAGGTAAACAAATTCAAATATTTATTTAAAGCGCTCCCAAGATAAGTTATCAAACTTTCTTATCCATATTTTTGTTTTTTTTTTTATGGCTATATCTAAAGCATCGTCACACGTCAAAAATCGGATAAAACGCTGAAATTCATCAAAAATTGCGACAGCCCTCTTAACTCAAGTCTATATTGTATTGTAATAATTTATCTTTAGATTCATATTAAGAATCTCGTATTACAGTATTTATCATTGCGACGTTTTTTAATATTTTATGGTCGATCTAAGAATAGATCTAACTTGCGAGTTTTTTATGACAGAAGAGTTTGCCTAGTCAGCTAAGTAATTATTTATAAAACTTTTCAACTCGATTTGCACTAATCGACTCCTCCTTGCTTCAAAGCAGTTATTTCATGATTTCCCACATCAAAAAAAGTCTTGAATTGAAAGAGTGAGACCCATGTCTTTACGATATGGAGAGGGATCTTTTGGTCACTAAGCTAGTGAGACTGCATCTTACCAGATGACTTTCTACTCGAAATATAGTTGGATCTTGAAATATGAGACAAGAAAAAAAAAACAAGATAATCTCTGGCGCGGGCAAACTTTTACAAAAATAAAATAAAAAATTTGTTTGGTACCTACTTATTTCCTCCTAAAATACTATACCTACTCCGTCGGTTTAGGTAGTTAACTAAAGGTAAACAATCTTGGCATGTCTTTTTATCTAAAAGTTGTCTATAAATTTTATGTAAAAATCTTTGCAAATAGGTATTTACCTAAATCGATGTTAGATAATAAACTAAATTTAAATAATCTTTGTGTATATTATATACGACCTCTTTAATATAAAAAGACATACCAAGACTGTTTACCTTTAGTTAACTACCTAAACAAACGGAGTATAGACAGACATTGAAGCACTAACAGAGTTCCTTCCCCAGTGTTTCGTGACGGCGGCAGTGGGCAGCAACATCATCGGGCACGGCTGCGTGATCGGCTACCCCGCCATCCTGCTGCCTCAGCTGCTCGTGCCCGACTCACCGATACCCATGAGCAAGACTGCCGCCTCATGGCTAGGTAAGTCACACAACCTTCAACTGCTTTCAACGGCCTTCAAGTGATGAAGGCATAGGCCTTCATGGGCAATTATAAAACGACTAGACCTATATAGTAAAACGTCCAGAGCTAGTAAAACGTCTAGAGCTAGTGCGCGGGTCCAATTGAACCTTCTGCACCCTTTCCTCTGAGCGACTGGTCTTAGTCGCTAGGATGGAGCGACCGCTGTCTATACCAGCAGTAGTAAGGGTATACTAACGGAGACAGATAGCAGAAGGCATATGAACCCAAGGGCAGTCTCCGCCTCGACTGTAAAACGCTGGGACCCCGCGAGCTCCATTTAAGGAACGCTTGGGTTTGGGGCTCTCAGGGTGTCAAACTCTGTATCCCACTAAGTGACTTCAGAAAGGACTGTGGCTCAATATTCAAGGGTGTTAGGTGCTATTCCACGATATGGTCTACCCGTGTACCTACCTACTTAACTTCATTCAAATCCATTCAGCCGTTTTAGCGTGAAAGAGTAACAAACATACATAAAAACTCTCGCCTCTATAATAAAAGTGTGTTACTTTCACAGCATCAGTATTAGGAGTGACCCAGTTACTGGGCAGCTTCATCACCCCACCTATCATGGAGCGGTTCGGCCGACGGATTGCTCACCTGGCCGTTACCATGCCAGTCCTCATCGGTTGGTTCATCACCATGATGGCGGCTAGCTATGAGGTAAGCACCAAAATCACAACTGATGATTAACCATAAATCTCTATGGAATAATACAATTCATATTGAGAAACGGTCTAATACTCTTATTCCGATAGTTTCTGTCCACTTTCTGATCATTATCATCTTTCTGCCCTTGTGTCTTTTATTTGAGGCCGAAGTTACAAGATTTTTTGTTCCATTCTATCCAGTCATCCGTCACCAACTCACTTTTCTTTTAACCTCATACAATCCATTCATCTTTTCTTTGTCCTCCCTCTCGCTCACACATATAAACTCATAACTCTTTTCAAACCTTTTAAATCATGTTTCTTTTCCAGCCCCTACTTATCGGAAGAATTCTCCAAGGCCTCTCTATTGGCATGCTCTCTCCTCTCCGCTCAATCCTCATCGGGGAGTACGCCAGCCCCAAGAACAGAGGAGCGTTCCTCACGACAGTCTCCCTCACACAGGCCTTCGGTATTCTCTTCGTGCACGTGCTAGGGTCGATCCTCAGTTGGCAGCAGACCGCTCTCATCTGCGTTTTCTTCTCATTCTTCAGCCTTGTCATGACCCTTTACTCTCCTGAGTCACCAAGCTGGCTCGTCTCCAGAGGAAAGTACGAAGAATGCCGCGAAGTCTTCCACTGGTTGCGAGGAGAAGAAGAAGACAATGAACTAGAGGAAATGATACACGCCCGTCAGGTCTTCGAAAAGGCAAAACAAGAACAGAAGCTTGGAAAGAAACCCAACCGCGTGAAAAGTGCGATGGCGACGATGCACAAGCCAGAGTTCTACAAACCAATCATTATAATGATCCACGCGTATGTGATGGTGCAGTTCGCTGGAGGCACCACCATGGCGGCTTACTCCACTACTATCATCACCTTAATCATGGGACCTAACGTGAACCCGCATTTCTGGATGATCTTCTTAGACACGCAGAGGTTTATCTCCAATACTGTAGCAGTTTTTCTCATCAACAAGATCAAAAGAAGAACCATGATGTTCCTAACTGGTGGACTGTGTGTCCTCAGTCAGCTAGCTATAGCTTCTTACACTTATCTGAAGCAGGAAGGAATGCTGACCTACGATGCTGTATGGATCCCAGCTCTGCTGATCAATATACAGTTCTTCACTGTAGCTACAGGCATGTTGCCGCTACCCAACGTGATAGGAGGAGAGGTGTTCCCTCTGGAATATAGAAGCATCGGAGGAAGCATCAGTTTAGCAACAATGTCGGCTTCCTTCTTCTTAGTTCTAAAAACTTTCTTAGGGTTAGTTGAAAGCGTGGGCATTTACGGTACGTACTGTATATACGCAAGTCTTCTGACTTATTGTTTGCTGGTGATCTCATTCCTGCTGCCGGAGACGAAAGGGAAGACCCTGCAGCAGATTGAGGATGAGTTCAGAGGCAGGCCGCTGGCTCCTCAGGAGATAGAGGAGCGGATGGTGTTCCAGTCATGTCCTGTGCTTACTTATAAGAGGAAAATGTCGGCTCGGAGACTCAGCACTCCCTTGCTACATTAGGTTTTGGACTATCAAGATAATCGTCAATTGTTTTACGCTTTCCTGAAGATTTGGAGTGATATTACGTAGATAAGTTATCTACAATAGTACAATTTTTATTGTTACGATAAGTTTTATGTAAGAACACGCGGCTGTGTGGTGTCCAATATGTCATTGTGTCCATAAATATAAGATTAATGAGTTCGCTTGATTTTTGATCTGATAGACCCCCTTCACAGGTATTTTAGATCAATCATTGTTTGTCAAACCCTAGCAATACATAACTTTATTCAGATTTTAATAATTAATCAGTAGATCGTGAGATATAGGTACTTAATCGATAAAATTTTCTCATAATAAGTACTTACATAACAAACCATCACGCCTGTAGGCTTACGTAAAGATGTACACTACCTATTTAAGTAGGCACAGGATTTCAAATTGGAAAATTGGAAGCGCTTTGCCAAGCGGATATCGCCAACGTCTAAGTTTCATCTAGCGCCCCCATTACCGATCGATGTGACATTGCTTGGCATTGTCATGCTTGGGATTAAGTGTATAGCTACCATATTAACAACTGTATCAATAATACAGGACCTTCAGGCTTCAGGAACATCTTTTTTTGGAAGAATAAAGTCATAAAATGCTGTCCAAAAACTGAAATTCTTAATAATGAGAGGCTGATTAAGTTTATTTCGTAGTAAAAACAATACCTTTTAGACTTTGCCACAGTTGGGTTTGGATTCCCCTTTTTACCCAACTATAGCACATACTTTTTGGAAACCATCCAATGACTTCATCCGCTCTTGGCCGGAACGGGGGTCGTGTCAGGCTTTCACTACTACAAGCCACTCCTGCTCCTTCTGTGCCTTCATTCTTGGGTCCCGGGGTTTATTTTCACATAACCCATAACCCCAAAGTCAAGTTACAGCTTGAGGGCGTCCTTTATCCAGGCTTTGTATAGGTTCTTCTTTCGGCTGAAATAATGATAAAGGTTGCAAAACTCTGCATTTCTAGCTAGATATGGTTAGGTAGACGCCAACTGGTACTTAGTTTTGGTTACAAGTGTTCAGGAGTGCGGATATTGTTAACCAGTGGCCAATTATCACCACTTACTTATTACGATAAGTATTCTGAACGTGTATTTAGAAGTGGGAAAACAACAATTTAAGGAGCGAGTTGTGGAGGACCACTTTTCATTAAACATAATAATAAGTAATAATCGGTATAATCGAGAATGATGGCACACGTAATTTAAACTCTGTCAGAAATATGTCCTTTTATTATTTAATCATTGCCTGAAAGTGACTGAAAAGTTGTAAGGGAATCGTTTGTTTTCGTATGTTCATGTGAAGAGGAGGGATGAAACACATGTTACTATAAGAGTCATGGGTTTAGATGCGACCAAAGCAAAGATGGATGAATTGTGTGAGAAGTGATATGAAAGAAAAGGGAGTTAATGATATCGTGACAAGTTTATTCTTAACACTCTTTATAGTAATAAAGTGTGTTGCGCCAACCCTAAATAAAACCCATGACCCCAGTTCGTCTTGATACACTTGTATGCCTCCCACAAGGTGGATGCGAGCGAGACACACAGGACCCAAATATGAACCCCAGTGGGAGCCCAAGTGTCGATACAACGAAAGGTCCTGCACCTATGCCCTACAGTGAGTCTTTCAGCTGAAATAATGATGATGACCTCGAACCCTTCTCTCTAATCTAAATATAGGTGTCCACAGCTTTATATTCCGATTTACCTAGATAGGCAATTGTTCAGCAACTCATCAAAGTCAACAAGACAAAGAAGACCAGTAATCTTATCACTGATAACAGCTGTTCTAGTATCAGATAAGTTATTCGCAATCGATTGACACTTATAAGTGTGTACTTTACTTGTTTTGCTACTAAAATAGATCGCATCGGTGTTTAACATAGGGCCTATATCTATAGATAAATTGTATATACCTAAGAAATGTAGCTATCACTGATATTCTTAGGTGACGATGCATTTTTTAGAGAAATCTTACCCGTGACTTTTCAAACGTAAAAGCTTTCTCGTAGTCCACAAAAAACGACAAGCAGCGAAGCAGATTATACTCCAGTCTTATAGGTACATAGCCTGCCGCAGCATATTATGATCTAAGGTGCTAAAGCCTTTTCGGAAACCGGATTATTCGGGTGGCTCTTTTTTTTCCGGTAGGGGAATCATCAGAATGACTTCTCCCACTCTTGGGCGGAGCGGGAGGGCGTGTCAGACTCTTACTGACTAAACCCCTACCCCGTTCCTTCGTTGCCTTCGATCTGTGGGACACGGTGACAACCTTTCGGATTTTCCGTGTTCCCCAGAGGCTTATTCGGGAGGCTGGAAGTCATCGTACTTAACCGCGAAACGGTCCGTAGGTAATGACTCCTTGGTGCCCTTTATCCCCTCAATCGCGATTTTGTTACGTTTGATACTAAAGCGGTGGAGATAGCGTTTCAAGGACTTGGAGAACCGTCAAATGAACTACAGGTACGCGCATCGTTTGAAGACTGCAGAATCATCTCACGCCTCTTTTTCATGAGTTCGAGAGTTGTTTTCATTTGTACGATGAGTCTTAAAGAACTTAGACCGTTACCGTATGGACAGTTTCCACAAACCCATCATTGTATTCATACACGGAGCCACCAAGGCACTCGAAACGATTGTGTTTTGTATCTCTACTGGACGGAGCGTAGACTTCATCAATAGAAATCTTTCAAGCTTGATATTGATATTCATGCCTCTTACTACGCGTTGTTCCGGGCAAAGGAACAGGAGTGAGTTTTAGTCACAGAAGTCTGACATACGTCCCTCCGTAAGTTAGACTTCTCTGAGGGGGAAGTCATTTTGTAGATTTCCAACATTAAAAAAAACCACGCGGTGATCACTTCTAGTTTTCACTGCATTTCACAGAGACGTCATTGAATATTTGCTTCTTCGTCGACATCATGAAGTCCAATCTCTCTTCTGGTTGCACCATCGCATTGCTACATATTTCTTCCTTAACCGTGTTTTAGTGTAAAATGTAACAAATCAAAGTACCATGAACTGATCGATCATAATTATGCTATCTCAATGACTTCAATGAGCATAATAATCCACTAACAAGTGGTTGATAACGCATCAATTACCATTGTTGTACCCTCTTCGACGTGAAGGTAAGCAGGAAAAATGTGATGTCACGAAAGTGCAGTCATTTCAGGATCACTTAAAAGTGCTCTATAAATCGTTTGATAATGTTTTGGCCACACGTAGGAATTTATAGATTCACGTGCATATTTTGTGTGCATATTTTTTTAACAGAGAAATTCGATCTCATGCACTGAAAATATTTTTGCATTGTCGTCCTTGTAAGGTTCCCACTGTTGGAACTAAGGCCTTTTCTCCAGTAGAGGGGATGGGCCGTAATCCACAACGGGGACCCAGAGCAGATAGGTGGATATCACATATCTTCGCATTTTTGGTTCTAGGGCATGTCGATTTCCTCACGATGTTTTCCTTCACCGTTTTGGGAGCAGTTGTGATGAAATAAATTACACTATGTAACACGTCTAATTGGATTTGAACCCGTAAACTGAACTTGTAAGTCGGGGCAGTTACCACCGGGCCACCACTGCTCTATACTGACAATATAGTTTAGAGAATTACAACTGACTGCCGCTACGAGTGACTAAAGATCGATTCTTTATTGTACACAGATATTTTTACATACATTAAAATAGGACAGGTCATGTACACAGGCGAGCTTAACCCACAATTGGGTTTTTGATGTTTAGAATAATAAATTAAATAAAAACACAAGTTATTTTTCTATAATTTTCTATATTTATTTGGTACACAATATGTCGATCTGTCCAACGATACGGGCTGGCATCCATTCATTTACATTTAAACAGTTTAAATTTACACTAGAATACTCTCAGGTATATTATATATAGTACATGACTCTCCGGTATTGTTGGACAAACGAAGACTTTCACTTAACTAAATATATTATCTGTACAGTAATCATTGCGCAGGAGTCGATGGTTTGGTCGAATAGGAAGGTAGTTTTACATTATTTATTGAACTATACAAACGGTTTTGATACTTTGTACTCGGTTGATGTAATTTGGTACTTGGTAAAAAAAATTATATATGTTTTTAATATGTGCCAAATTACATCAGCCAATTTTTCTCATTAAATAAGTAAACAATGAACATTGAACAGTCATAATAAACACATAACAACTCAATTTCATTCATAATCAAAGCACAATTTCATAAAAATTAACAATAAATATTTAATGAGCAATTCATATAAAAAATCCTAGCAACATTTCACAATTAATAAAATAAATGTTACTTACGATAAAGCGCTTCTATTGACCAAACCATGGCTTGCGCAAATATTGGGCATACATAAATATATCATTAACATAAGATCAGATCGGGGGCTGGCAGAGATCAACACAATGCGCTCAACTTTGTATTACAGCCATTTTATTGGTGTAGTTGGTTTGACTAACTTTGTGTGAGATTTTGGTTAAATTAAACTTGAACATTTTTTCTATTATAAAATATATCCGGTTTTAAGCGTCCAATGGACGTCTTTCGGCTAAAATAATGATGATTGTCCCTCGATTCTGAATACTTTTATACTAAAGAAAAATTTGAATGGCTTACTATAGCCCTAAGTAACAAAGCACTACAATACAATGTCAATCAGTGATAAAAAACTAAAAACTGACTAAAAAGGGCCAATATCAACCATCATTAACGGTTCTTAGAGCAATAGCGCACTAGCGGCCAGTCCGCAGCGACCAGATCGCGGCGACCATCGAGATACATACATTAGTATGAAATCGCCATAGAGCGCGCGCACCTGTGGCCGCTGGCCGCTGCGGACTAGCCGCTAGGGCGCTATTGCTCTTAAGGTGGTTTTTATGTATCATGATTAGGATCACAGCTGGACGAAAATATGCATCTTTAAGATGAGAACAGGTAGCTCACAGTCGCGATCGGCGATGATAGGTTTTATTTGATTGTTTCGCCTTTGACTCGAGTCCGACTCGGTCTGTTATTGCGACTGGCGCATGGCGCTTTCATTCGCTGATTTGAACCACTACAATTAGCGCGAGATTCCGTTGACTTGAAACAATCGAAAAAACATCTCGATTATTTTTTTGTTGAACGCCGAGTCGATAGTTGACTCGATTTTAACGACTTCGATGCTTTCGATTTTTAAAATCGACCGTCGCTAGCTTAGTAGCTACATTGTATGAACCCACGTCACCTGCACCATTCTATAGCAATACGTGTTGTAGTATAGGGCCCTTTAAGCTAAAATTATGATAACTATAAAATACATTTAAGTATTTAAATTATCTGATGGATGCGAAACGCATAGGACCGGTCGTCGTGGCGACGCTTGGGGAGGCCTTTGTCCAGCAGTGGACGTCTTTCAAGTATGATGATTTAAATTAACACTTTTCAGAAAAAATTGTGACGCATTTCAAACTACTACAGTAGGTAAATTGTGCTTAATAATAATAATTTTTAGTCAAACCAATGACACCTCGTCAATATAACAATCCAAACGCTCAAATATAACGGTTGAGACTTAGCGCTACATGGCTGGCGGCGAACCGTCTGTAACAAATAGAAATCTGTCTACTAAGCAATTGAGTTCATATTGGCTTACAGTTTGTCATAATGATAAATTAAGGTTACTAGACACAACTGTACATTATTTCAAATAGGAAATTTATATATATAAAAATATAATATTTAATTGAGAATTTAATATTGTATCGAAAAGTGATTTTTAATTTTATATTTTGTCGATGAATCGATGAACATAAAAATTATTTAAGTAGATTTTAACACCTTCTACACCAATAAATTAAATTAATTCTCAATTAATTTTAAATTATAGTTATATTTGAGTAAATGCTCCATAGCTGAGCACGATGCGATACTAAGACAACGACCTAATACTTTTCCTTTTTGAGGCCTATGCACGCCACGTTTTTTAAACGCGACGTTGACGTGCGTTCGTAGCTATACAAACGCGATACGCACGCCAATCAGACGCAGTCTGTAGATCTTTTGTACACACATAGAAACATTTCTTTCAAAAATTGCCGCTGCATCAATGTCGCATTACCACGACGCGCCTGTCTGCGGTAGCCTTACGTAGCGTCTGCAATGCACAGTTGTGTCTATGTACCAGATTTCTACATAAGCATATTATAATGTAATTTGTTTTTCGTATAGCGGGTCTTTGCTACTTTCAATAGACAAATACCTTACCAGAAAAAATTTTTAGGAGGTTGATTTCCACTTTTTGGGTTCGCACAATAAAATCACAAATGGGTAGTGATTTTTTTGTGAATTTAAAGTATTTTTCTTAGGAAATGGAAGGGATAAATGGTCAAACATTTTTGGCAAACTTCAAGTCACCATTTTGGTCAATTACACGCTTTCAAAAGGCAAGAGTGAAGGTGTTATAATAACTATGGTTTGCCTTTGTGAGATATCCACAGTGCATTTTTTGAAGAACTGAAGACTGTTTAGGTCTTACGGTTTGATTTTCATTTGTACTAGTGAACCAATAAACGCGGCTTTCGAATCTGCATCAAAAATACAGTTGATGATCAATTATATTTTTAGAATCATTGGATATGTCGTATAGCGTGTATTTAATTTTAAATTTTAGATAAAAGTTTGATTAATCCAAAAAAAAGAATGGAATAGAAAAAAGAATATCTGGTAAGGTATTAGCTTTATTTATTTAATCGTCTTATAATAAACTATTATATAAACATTGATTCACAAAAGAAAGGCCAGTGCATAAATATTCTCCATACAAACATATTAGAACAGATACTAACTCAGTCAAAAATACTTAAAATACCTCAAAATTCTCCGAAGACATTTTTAATATCTGTAAAAATATGTCGTTTTAAAGTCGACTCACACTTCAAGACTTTCGTATATTGAAATACTTTAAGCAGCAGTCAAGTGTGAGTTGTCTTTAAGATTTTCTTACAAATGTTTAGGCGACGGGGTCGCAAGCTCTTACAAGTGACACTAACAAGTACGGCGATGACGCCTCAATATACATACATCAAACTACATTTAAACATTATTTACAATATGATAAACGCTTTCGACCAATAAGAAGCAGTTACACGTAGATTACTAATTGGTCTTGGAACTCAAGCTAACCAGGTGAATGGATCGTAGAAACGTAGAAATGTAGAATTCTTTCTCACTTTCCTAACTTGCTTCTATTTCTCTGATAATTACATCTCTTTGTAAGTACCCTTTCTAGTTTTGTCCTGTGTGTGTTGTCTCTCAAACTGTGGCTAAGTTTACTGAACAATAAATTAGTTATTTATCTTTAATTTTACGTAGACAGATGTAAAAGTTTACAATTACAGAGTAACCACGATTACTTTACACAAACTTAATAATGTTTTAGTGTAACAGTGTAAAACGTTATAGAAAAGTGAATTTATTTTAATATCCAGCTCGGTTATACTTGAAATTCATTTATTTTTACGCTGTAAATTCTGTGTACACAAATTTGATAGAAAATTTCGACATTTTCGGCACTGCGGGTGATCTTATTCTCCTTCAGTTCGAAAATTCAGCAAATATTTAATGATGTACGATAGTTCGACGACAGTGCCTTACACTTCACACACAGACACACTTGTCACACACACACCTACTACTTACACTATCAGTTTCTTGCAAAAATTTTCTTTACGTTAAAAACATGTTAATTTTTAGCTAACGTTTTTTTTAAATATTTACAAAATTTCTCGTCTAACCAAAGACCTTGTCATCTTGTAGCATTCTTGTAATATTAACATGAATGTTGCCAAACAAAGTCGTAAAGAAGATTTTGGTTTAAAAAAATCTTTAAAAGTAGGTACAAAAACAAAATTAAATTAAAATTAGACTAAGGATACAATTAATAGTAAATTATTAAATAAAAAAAGAAATAAGATTTACTAATTTCCAACAACGTAGCAATGTAAATAATATACCTACAAAATTAGTAAATAAAATCTCAAAATATTTGGCTACATTCAATATTAACATTGACAGGACTGGAAAATATTTTAAATATTTTTTTATATAAATATTTGGTATAAAGACTTATGTCAACGACCATACTTCAATGTGCTTTCCGAGTTCAAGATTTAATTTGCCATTTTACATTGAAGAATTATTTTGGCACTGATTTCAACTCGTAGGCAGCATTCAGAAAGGTGTCGCATAAAAATTTATACCAAATGAAGGACTAGACCACATTACAAAACTTCACTATTTATTAACTTTACAACCGACAATCGGTTCAGCGATTACCTCCGTACATACACAGTTAGTCCTTTTATAATACAATATTTTATATATATTATACATAATTTTACAACTTTCCCAGTCCCGGTACCTTAATTATTTGTCAATTATTTAAAATATTACCTTCCTCGCGAGCCGCGTGCGTCGCAGCCATTGGATAACAAAAATACCTCTACCTATCCCTTTCTTGTCTCGTTCTGAAGATGCCATCCTCTTGAAGAGAGAGAGAGACATAGTATATTTTGCTAATATCTTTAACAACATTGGTTTAACATCGATATTTAAATTGAGGTGAAATAGTTACTGTGGTAGTGGCTACCTTCTTACTTTAGCGTATTTGTTTTACGCGCAACCATATTTAGATTAAACTTACGAATTATCTTGGGGAATTCGAAGTTGGATATTTAATTATATTCTCTAGATGTTTGTTTAATTTTGGCCTCTTTTTCTTGCATTAGGTTTATCTCATTCTGTTATTTCGTTTTTCTCTTAGCCTTAACTGTTAGATAGAAATATAATTTTCCGTAGCCAAGTGCATATTACACGGATATTCAGCCAAGCCAAGCGGCGGTTCCGTATTCAACCTTTTTACTAGACAATTTTTTTAGTTTGTTTCCCAAATAAGTACCGTTTCTAAGGTCTGAAACTATAACTTTCTCGAAGAAAGTTTTGTAATTTCCTATATGTTTCTTCAGAGTGGTCTCGACTACCAATCTACACTTGGATATATGGGCTCTCCTAAAAAACTAGGTACACTAAACCTAGGGCACCATATCTAAGACACATCGATACTTACACTCCCACCACGACAGTAACTATTCCTTCCAGTCCAGGGGGGGGTACCACTACACATCGATCTCTAACGTTCATGAACCGACGAATATGGCGTAAACATTGAACAACAGTTAATAATTGAATTATATTCTATTAAAACATTGAATGAAACTACAGCTTTAGTATTTGTTATGACACAATGAAGGTGTAGGTGGCCGGTACCAGACACTTTACTGTCAAATGACCTTTTCTTTTTATTGGTATAAACCAGTGCTTGCCCGCGATCCCACCTGATGTACTGAGCAGTGATGCAGTTGTTGATCATCATCTGCCTAGCCTTTTCCCAACTATATTGGGGTCGGCTTCCAGTCAAGCCGGATTTAGCTGAATAACATTATTTTACGAGGAGCGGCTGCCTGCCAGACCTCCGCAACCCATTAACTGGGGTAACACGGTACTTCATGTGATGCAGTTGTTGATGGTGAAAAGAAAATACCTTTGTTAGGACCATAAGACCATAAGGTATTTCCAACACTGGTCTAGTCACTGGTAGGTCAGTTACTGCATATTTAGACTCCTTGGTCCCTAGTCAGCAAGTTCTAGTCAGAAAAATGTCATCCTGATGATGAAAAATGATGTAATATTTCATGTCATTTTTGATAGTTATTATTGGTAGAAACCCGAATGTCTGACCACCTATTTCCAATACTTGTCATGTTATAATGATTACTAGCCTTTTGTGCCATAGCAAATGTAAGCATCAAATTGATTTAAATCCATTGATTGTACTACATTGAGATAATTTTAAAAATATTTTGCAGATTCAACATTTTGCGATGGCGGCCATCACAGGCATCGATCTCTCTCTAACGCATTGTTTTCATATGCTATCTCACTCTGTCATCGCAAAATAATCGACCTGTACTACTTGATTTTAAATGCTTTGCGTTTTGCAAGCTCACGAGAGCGTTTCCGTTGTGAAATCAACACTAAAGCTTCGCGATAAGCTTCAAATTCGATTGCGTCTTTTAAATTAATTTCTGTGACAAATTGTTCCTATGTTTGTATCTCTCTACCCTTTCGTTAACTGGGGGAGTTTCGAGCGAAGGTGATAATGTGTCTTTAACATTTTAACCGCCAGTCATGTGTGATAAAGACAAAATGTGTTCAGTACGCCACGGTCACGATTACATGACAGATTTAAACACTAAGGGCCTGTTTCACAATGTCCGAGTAGGCACTACTCACTGAATAAATTCAAAAATGGAACAGAATTTGTATGAAATTATCTGCCAAGTAAGATACTGGAAACTTAATCATAGGTGGTGAAACAGGCCCTAAGACCTACTTGTCCACGGACGCGTAGTTTCACAGACGCGTATTTGTCAGTATTTGCCTGCATGAAGCTTGCCTACAAAGCTATGAAACTCTGTCGACAAAGCGGCAGTCGTGCCGACGAACGACACGACATTCAGTTTCCCTTTTTATATATAGGTATAGATGAAATCGTCGAAATCACGCTTTTACATTTTCAGGTGGCGGTCAAAAAGTTGAAGACCGATTAGTTTAAGTAGACAAGCGTTTTATTGTGCTTTGTAAGCACGTAGTGATGTTGTATTTCTATTTATAGTGCTATATTGTTGCTAGTTTTGTTTAGCACTGTTTCTGAATTCTTGACATACACTATAATTGCACAATATACTCAAATAGATGAACTAAGTAATGCTTCTTTTAGATGTCAGCACATCAAATATCAAGATCGCTCGAAGCTCCACTCTTCGCCGTAAGTTTGATATTTCAGTAACATATTTTCTATCAGAGTTATTCTGAACGTCAATATTGTATTTAAATATCTTTGTATATGGACATATTCGTATATTGTGTATGTGTTTTTCAAGTTGTAGCGTATAAAGCTAAGATTTCCAGACACAGTCGAAACAATTGTTAACTTTGAAACTGGTGTTTCTATTATTTTACTATTAGTTTTTCGATTAAATTAAATTGTTCATTACGCAAGTTTCAAAAACAATAAAAGTCTCGACTGTATTACAAATTGTTAGCTTGTTTCCAACTTCTTTGACAACAAATGAGTCAATTTCAACAATAATATTCATAACCCATTACTTTTTGCTCCATGTTAATATTCAACCTCTCAAAACTTCAGAGTGCACATTTCATCACTGACAGTCAACTATATAACGAAACAGTTCAAACCGTATCACTTGTTCAAAAGGCGGTGCAAGGCCCCTAGTTGGTGGGTGCATAGCACCCATACACTCAGTCACGGGTGTGCAGTACCCACAAGTACGGAGGTCTCGGTGGCTTGCTAGAGGCGACATTTTTATCGAAGGGTCGAAGATAGGGCACGCTTAGCCAAATCAAGAATGGATAGTTTACTTCTAGATAAGCATAATTTATCATTGAACACATCATGACTTACATAGAAGTAACCTATTCAGTCTTGACTTAAAGACCCTATCGTTTTATAACTTAAACTAATTAACAACTCTTAATCACGTTTGTCTCAAAACTAATTAGTAATGCCAATCTCTAGCCGCTGCCAACGAAACCTACCGTGCTCTACGGGTGTACAGCACCCGTACACTAACGATAGGAGCCTTTGATAATTCACAAAGGCTGTTAAGATAGCCATACACACTACGGTATACTTGACAGGTTTGCCTGTACATAGTTTATACCTGTCAAGTCTACCCTAGCGTGTGTGTAGTAGCTAGTAAAGTGGTGTATGGGTGTTAGGCCTGCGGCAGACGTGCGGTCTAGTCGCGGGGCCGCTGCGCGCACGTGCCGCACACGTAGTCGTCGTCCTCGCGCAGCGCGCCGCGCGCGAGCCCCACGCAGTGCATGTGGAACCACTGGTCGCAGCCGCCGTCGCACTGCACCCAGTCTACTTCTTTGCCTGTTGACATAAAAAATGGGGTGAGTTTACGAGGATATAGACAGGTAAGTAAGCTGTTTATGATTTTGATAATGATGAGGCCTGCAGGCCTTAACTTAGACTGTAGATCGTGAATTCAAACCCAGGTACCTGCCTGGGTGAGAGGTGTTGAAATAATTTACACTAAGTAATGCACCTGCATTACTTAGTGTAAATTATTTCAACACCTCTGCTTTTAAAACGTAGTGTTTAAGATTATAATACATTCCGTGTCCTAGAATTCAATTAAAATTTCAAAAGTGGAAATATTACAAGGCTAACATGAATAGTGCATAGAACAGATCATCAATTCATTGATTTAGGAGATGATAAAAAAAACATTCATCACGTATGATGACACATAAACCCTAGTCATCTATACTAATATTATAAAGAGGTAAAATTTGTAAGTTTGTAGGTTTGTAAGTTTGTAAGTTTGTATATAGGGGGTAATCTCTGGAACTACTAGTCCGATTTGAAAAATTCTCTCAGTGTTAGATAGCCCATTTATCGAGGAATGCTATAGGCTATATACCATTACGCTACGACCCACGGGAGCGGAGCAGTAATGAAAAATGCGGGTGAAACCGCAGGGGACAGCTAGTGTAGTAGATAAAAATAAATTAGACGACTGCTCTGGTTTCAAGGCGCTGCTAGGTTATGCCACTGAGGCATAACCCGAACCGACGTGAGCTGATAGGACGTAGTATACATACCAGTGGGTCTAAGGCAGTTGTTGGCCGCGCAGTCCTCCTCATCCTCGGCTGACGAAGCTGATGAAGAGCTGCTGCGCCGCGCGCTGCTGGCGCCCGCGGCACTGCGCGTCGTACCTGAACTGCTCGCGGCGGCGCGCTGACCTGCTGACAACACGTGTACTTAGTAACACAAGTGATAGTAAAGCCTACTGTCCACGCATAAAGTTGCAACGACACGATGGCACGATGCTGCAGCCTTGTCGACAGAGTTATAGTACATTGTTCACCGAGAGGAGAAAGTGACCGATTACCGTCGAGGGTGTCGTTGGAAGCCCGAGCCGTAGGCGAGGGCTTTAAAACACCCGAGATCGGGAATCGCACTTTCTCTCGAGTGATACATAGTGCTTTATACTACACCTACGAGGAAAATAGTTTTATTTTACTTTTCTACGATTTCTACGAAAACTGAATCCTCAAACAACACACAAATTGAAAATGGCGCCAATGACGTCTACAATTTTCACATGTTCTTTTTTCAAATTGTTGACACCATCAAACACACAGCTAGTGGCCAGTGTCATTTTGCGAACTTGGAGATAAAAACTCACTGTAAAAACTTTTTGGCTTTTGATATTTAGGTTACCAGCGCATAGTCTTACCCAAAATTTTAAAAAGAAAAACCACGTAAGAAATGGATTTTCATACACTTTTCTCTCCCGCTCAGATGCGTTTTCTCGCCGCATATTTGTTCGATATGCAATGACGTACTTTCTACCGTAAATTTGATAAAGTATCAAAGTACTTTTCGAGCAGGTGTAGTATAAAATAATTTTGTATGCAAGCTTCACGCAGGCGTCTATGAAGCTACGCGTCCATGCATAGTCGTAGATAATCTATTGTTGCACGCTGTCTGGCTGAAGCATTCGAAGTTTTAGAAATCCGTAATTCAACCGCTGCGTCTTCCGATACGCGGTCGCCACTCCAAAACCTTTTGGTCTTGCGTGCTACTAGCCCTGCCCACTGCCACTTAAGTTTGGCGATTCTCCGGTTTATGTAGTTCATTCCTGATGTAAGTAAGTAAGGAAACTCAGAGCATAGCCTTTTCCATTGCTCTTGGGTGACTTGTACGCTTTCTGAACAACCATTGTGAGCGACAACACAAACAACAAGTAATCTCATTAGTCCTACTTTTCCCTGTAAAGTGACGTAAGTACACAAACTCACCCATCCTGGTCTGCCGGGGATGCTTGCCCCGGGTGGTGGGCGCAAGGCCGCGCTTGCGACGTTCCTGGCGCGCCATGTAGTGCTTGCGCATCATGAGGCCTGAACCTGATGACATGCCCTGAGGAAACGAATAGAAACAAAACTTTAATGAAGCAAATTGCCCACAATGTAACTTACTTCAGATTCGAATTTGATAATTCAACCATTAAAAAAAAATCTATGTTAATTCCCTCACATCGCTCGGGAGTTTATTATATAAAACCATCACTGGTGTTCGGGATTAAACTTTCGTTTCGTACGGAATTCAACACACATTCACATTACTTTATCTTCTAGTCACATAATTTACTATTTATACGTAAGGGATTTTATGAATTTGAATCATTTGTAAAATAAAATATGTCAATGCATAAGTGATATTGTTGTAAATACATACCTGTTTCCTATTTAAATAATTAGTTGTGGTTGCTGTGCCTCGTTTGAGAGTTGGTTTTGCTACTGGTGCAACTGTAATAAAGGAAAATTATTAATATTCATTAGATGTAGAATTTAATCTTCAAGGTTAAGCAACGCTTGCCTAGGTTGGTCTGTGGATGGGTAACCATCTTAACATAACGAGTTTCCTCCGTGCCTCGGAAAGCACGTTAAGCCGTTGGTCCCGGCTGTCATTTGTAGACCTTTGGCAGTCGTTACGGATAGTCAGAAGCCAGTAAATCTTGACTCCAGTCTTGCCATGAAGTACCGTGTTACCCCAGTTAATGGGTTGTGGAGGTCTGGTAGGCAGCCGCTCCTCGTAAAATACTGGTATTCAGCTAAATTCGGCTTGACTGGAAGCCGACCCCAATATCGTTGGGAAAAGGCTAGGCAGATGATGAGATGTAGAATTTAATTTTAGACATAAGACTTTTTTCTTATCAATGAAACTAAAGTTGTATGTACAAATTCTAATGATTTTATAGTGTTTGGCAGCAAATATAAAATATCAAGTTAATCATCTCGGCATAATTTGGTGAGGTAATCAACACTGCAGGTAAAATTCTCAGCTTAATTTTGCCGATTTCGTGTTTGTGTCTATGATTTCACATATTATGCAGTTGCAGACATTGAGATACAAAACAACACCAATTTTACATTAGAATATCCACTAGAAATTGATTCGTATATAATTAAACTAGCTACTTCATTCGAAGAAATCCCGCCAAATAATATGGAAAGCTATAGTCCGTTTAATGAAAGCGCGACCTGAGAAAAAAAAAGAGGTTTAATCCAAAAATTTTGAAGGTGTTATTACTAACATAGTAGAAGAAAAATGTCTTGATTTTTTTTTATTTACTACAATTGCGGCTGAATAATGTTGCCAATTTTTTTTTTTTTCAAACTCCAGGTCACGCTTTCATTAGACGCAGTCTAGTTAATATGAGTGTTTGGCATACCGTGATGATGTCGTGTCCTAGTACGTTTGATTTGGTGGTGGTGGCGGGGCGCGCGCGTGTGGCGCTTGCGGCGCCCCGCGTCGTGGCGCGCCGCGCGCCGCCCCTCCGCGCCGCGACACGCTACCACAGCACTCCACACCTGTACTTGCTCCTCTAACCGCACCTGGAGAATTGCATTTTAAATTAACATTACTTACATACAATATTACCAAGATTGTACTACCATTGCCTAAAAACAAAAAAAAATACAAGGTATCGACACTTTACATAACAACAAGTCCACTATAACTCGCACCCATAATAATATTCCGATATCATAATATGTATTCCAAATACCTACAAAATACTAGGTGTAAGGGACAACCCTCCACAAACTTTAATAGCTTGCTCAGTAGACGAATCTGAACATCCTCCCACAATTTTTTTATTCAGGAAACGAAAAAAAATTTGAGCCTCACTATACAAAATTATAAAGCTTATCAGACAATTTGTATGGAAGGATTTCGTTTCCTGAAAAAAAAATTGTGGGATGATGTTCAGATTTGTCTACTGAGCAAGCCCTTAAAATTTGTGGAAGGCTGTCCCTTACACCCAGTATGTAAACATAATTTTACACAAAATTTTAAATTAATTCTTCAGCTTAAAAATGATCACACAAAAAATGTACGACTGTAATATTTTTCAACTTTAAAAAAAAACGGAAGCCTAAAAATTCATATTTAATCATGATCGAAAAACGTAATAAATAAGTTATCTTATAAAGTACAATTTCTTCGAGAAAATAGTTCGTTTTTGACCTATCCTTTTTACTATAGAAGACTGAAAAACCCACACTTTTTTTTTTCTTCCTTTCTGTCCTGTCACTCGTCATAATATAACTAACTCCCTTTCTATTATTTTTTTATGTATCGTAAACTAGCATCAAGCGATCTCACCACATGGAACTCATATCACTCCTCACACAATCCATCCATCTTTTCCCTCTCCATCTAAATGACTTACCTCTAATAAATCTCCCTCCAGCATCAAGTCTTCTAGTTTCTGTAATAGTCCGGGTGCGACCCGCGTGCTCGGGGACCGCGGTGTCGCGCTGTACGCGTGCTCCACGCTCGCTGACGACCTGTCACAACAATAATAAAACATTTAGATATGCTGAACAAAGTTATTATGTTATTGAAGCATTAGTCAGTTGGAAGAATAAAAAAAATATGTTAAATTCAGATTACATGGTGTTACTGAGGATCTTTTTAGTGAAAAACCATTAATCCAATAAAACATCAGAATAGCATTGATCTGTCTACTATGAATCACGCTACGTTTGGTTTCGCAGCGATGCAAAACATCTCTTTCGCAATCACCATTTTAGCCGAAAGACGTCCATAGCTGGACATAGGCCTCCCCTGAGCGTCACCATAACGACCGATCCTGTACGTCTCGTATCCATCGGATTCCCGTGACCCTCACCAGGTCACAGGTCCACCTTATAAGAGGCCGCACAAAAGTTGCATCTTCCGGTGCGCGGTCGTCACTTTAGAACCTTTTGTTCTTCCTTTCCATTGCCCTTTGAGTGACTTAAACCCTTCTGATGAAGCTCACTGTAAACGAACACATTTTGGAGCTATATATCATCGATGGCAACAGACTGGTCGTAAACTGTCACCTTGAGACACCAATATATCT
The DNA here is from genome assembly GCA_030763345.1 of Mythimna separata. Taxonomy (NCBI): domain Eukaryota; kingdom Metazoa; phylum Arthropoda; class Insecta; order Lepidoptera; family Noctuidae; genus Mythimna; species Mythimna separata. The sequence goes on from CM061192.1 coordinate 15,021,347, forward strand.
ACTACTCTTAAAATGTCGCGTTGGTCTGTCAAAATGTCTCTCAAAATCGCTTTCTCACAATGTCTCTTTCGCGAATTTTGAGTAATATAATTAGTACCAGTAGTGTTTTTGCGCAAGAGATGTTTTGGAAGTAAACCGAGATTTTATCACTTTATTCAACGTCCTAGCAGCCTTATTTCGTTACCTCGCATTCTGCGCCGCATGTGAGTCATGCGCTCTGCCCGTGGCCTTCTTAAGCTCAGCATTCAACTTGTCGGCTTTCTCGCGGCTGGCGGCCAGCGTGTCGGTCTCGTGCAGCGGCAGCGCCGCCAGCGCCGGGCTGGCCAGCAGCGCGCGCGCCGCGTCCTGCCACGCCATGGCGCGCTCGGTCACACACTGCAGGGCCTCGCCCTCGGCTAGCCGGACTGGCAGCTTTTGGAGCCACACCTGCAATAAATAGATTGAGTTAAGACCGGTATTTTTAGTGCTCGGTCAGACTGCAAACGCGAGCGCGGGGCAGCAAACTTAAACTTAAGCCTGCTCTACTCTACTCACGAAGTTGCCTCGACAAAGTACTCGCCGAAGTCGTTCGAAGTATCCGACTACACACTCATACAACCTCGCGAGGAGCTCAGTGACGCTTCGTGTCCGCAACTTCGGGACACTTCGAGTCCTTTGACTCGGGAGCAAAAACCGACGACTGGAAGTCGCCCGATGCGAGGCAAGGTTGTGCGAAGCGAAGCGCCCTTCTAAACTATCGTTTTCGCTCAATTTCGACCAACTTTGCGAGTAGTGTAGAGCAGACTATAGGAACTTCCACGTCCACGTACACGCAAAAGCGATAATCTGCAAGAGTTAGTCGACGGAGGAATGCGCGCGGGCGACTAATGCCACAGCTCGTCTATATGCGTGCGCGGGCAGCGAGCGGCAATCCGCGAGGGAGCGAGGTCTCGTACTAGTTGAAGCTAACCACTCGCATTGTTATGCAGCAGTGGGGATATTCTAAAGCTGATGTTTAGCTATGCTATAATGACTTACCAGTAGGGCCAGTATGCGATCTAGCCGGGGCCTCTTGGTGCGCATGCAGTCGGGACAGAGGAACTTGGGCTCCGTGTTGGGGAAGGGCACTTCGACGCGCTCGGGAGACTCCTCGCGCTCTTCCTTTGACGCTGCTATGCAGGATGCTGTGGACAAACAAAGATGGTTAAAATAACACGAAAACTCCAAAAAATCGTAGTTATTTACACTACTCGTTTTTTTTTTGCTAGTTGTGCTGTTGTAAAACTAATGTTTCACAGAATCAAAAAAACAAATATTGCATTAGAAACGTAATTATGCTTCTAGCTATTAAAATACCAACTGGGATCAGCTAAGTGTTTACTCGGATTTCAGGATAATTTACGTCACAAAAGATTGGTCCAATTTATCAGGATATTTTTTTCTTAGCTGAATCCCTAATCTGTTAATTAATAATTACTCCAAAATTTCTCTGGAAAAATAAAATACGTAAGTGAGTGTTGTCTTTCTATTCGGAATTATTAGTAGTATGCAATTGCACACACTATTGATGTGAAGTCCCGCAAACCTCCGTTGAAAAGAGAAGTCCAGGCAACTTCGACTGTTGTATAATTATATCCTAATCACGGCAGTGTAGACTTCTCTACTCTAATACCACGACTGTCTGCGAGACAGAATTTTTAATGTGTGAAATGTTGTAACCAAAACAATGAGGATAACGATAAACAGATGGATCAAAAATTCTGGTACTGACCATGGAACCAGTCTTTGCAGAGTTCGCACTGCGTCATGACGCCGTACTGTCGCTTCTGACACGTGCAGAATGTGACGCCCGCTGACACCGGCGCTCTAACTTCTTTGCGCATATTGCGGGCTCTGGAAGAAAATAGTTAACATTAGAAGGATGTAACCACCGTAGTAATAGCTTGAGTACATCTACAATCAGTATGTAGTGATGAACAAGATTCTTATCTATCTTATTATTGTTGAGTTAAGCTAGCCTTTGTACATGATTGTTTTTGAGTGTGCATTAAAGAAAGAAAGAAGATTAAAGAAAGAATGAGCAGCTTTTTGTTTTGTTTCTTTTTTAGAATGAATGAGTTGTTTTGCTAAATAAATTGTAAAGAATCACGATAGATTTCGTTTCAATTTCCGTATTTTAATTAAAAAGTCATTCCAATTCTGGCGCCTACTTTAAGGTGGGTAAACATCTGGCGAATGTTCCGTTCACGAGTTGCGTGCGAGTATTTCAGGTACGCGCCGTTTCTGGACCACCCTCGCGCGCAACTGGAACTCCTACGCGCTGATATACTATATGACAGCGCATGTAACTGCATGCGCGTGAACTGTGCTAGCCTTGCCCAAGCTGCGCCAAAGGTACACCAAGCGATTGCAGTGACACCTCGCTATTGGGTCACTAGTGGCGCCTTCACCAGACATGGGACACACTCTAAAAGACCTTTTTAAAAGAAATCATCATCACCTCAACTCCTTAATAGCATGCAGCTCCTTCTGCTCGGCCTGCTTGAAGGCGGCCACGATGTCCGTGGGCGTGGAGTCCTCGCTGAAGTTGCTGAGGAACAGCCCCGCCTCCAGCGACGACGCGTCCGCGTGCGGCCGCGCGCGCCGCCGTGCCGGCACCGCGTCTACTCGTGGAGATAGCGCCTCTAGGAGTGAGTATGGCCAGTTCTGTTGGGGAAAGGTTTTGAACTTAATAACATGTATTAACTATGTAATAAACTATGAACTTCTGCACACTCCACTACTATACACTAAAGCGTATGGAAGAAAATAGTGACTCATCTCATTCATCCTTGTCACTCGGCATAGCCACGTCATTTGTCCCGGGATCATAATAAAATATAAAACCGTATTCACAATAACTAGTTGAAGTGAGCCTTTCAGACACACGCAAAATACGCGCTTTAGAGAATTATGGGCAATAAAACGAAATAAAAGACGGAAGCGGTTTTGTCAATTTTAACCATGAAATTCGTTTAAAAAAAATAAGTGAAAATTCAGACGATTCTGATAACATTTTGATGAAATTATTATAGTATGAACACGCTATTATATTGCAATCGCATTGATAAGTCACTATAACAGTGTACATGAGACTATAATAGACTAGAAGTCTCTGGAAGTCGATGATAGTGACACTCTCGTCATTTAGCCAGTGCAGTGTGCATATAGTCCAAGTTTTCTCATGATTAACGTACCTTCTTGAGGAACATATCGGCAGCGCCGCGCTTCCAGTCCCTGGCAGACTGCAGCGCTTGCGCGAGCTGGTCCTTCTCGTACAGAGACAAGGGGATGTGCGCGCCGCGCCGCACGATGTTCTCTACGCTGTGCATGTATGGGTACAGCTCTTTTGATTGCATTTCTTCCACCTGAAACATAATCCAAGATGATGTGTTAGGCCACGGAAACGTTGCTTCATAAACGCTTATTCGTCTTCAGTAGGCCTGCGCGAGGCTTGAAACTGTCAACGAAACTGCAACGACACAACAGCATGACGTTGCATTATTGGTTACTTCATCTATCAAGGGGGAGAGGGGGAGGTTAAATGTTATATTTATTTTTAATAATATAAATTAGTGCTTGACTGCGATTCCACCTAATGGTAAAAGGTAATGCAATCGTTGATGCTGAAGCGCACTAGTTTATTAAATAAAAGCTTATTCACTCTAGCCCTGAAGACACCCAAATTATAATCAACCGGGAAGATTGCAGCAGGCAAGTTGTTCGAACTTTTCAATGTACGTGGTATAAAAGATGAGAAACGTTTAGTCTGGACTCGTAGAAGTTTCAACAACGTCGGGGTGGATACTCGCCGATAAATTCTGTTTTCTTTCAACTATGCTTTAATTTCATCATAATCACACTAAAAACTCAGTACAAAGCGAGTCTTTATTGCTCTAGAGCAATAAAAATGTATGAAATTTCATTATTGCACAGTTTTTTTTTTTAATCGCACCATAAGGCGCCTATCTCAATGGATTAGCTCTATTCAGCCAGCCGATATCAATATTTTTTTTACGTACGAAATATTCGTTTCTAACCTACTTGTTCCAAATTTAAAAAATGATTGCTGCTAAATCTGATTTAAAAATGAAAGAAATTTAAAAAAGTGATTTGGCGGGAACTTTGTTAATTTTGTTTTGACAATATTTTTGTAAACGATAAAGTGTGATACTATCTGATTTTGAGTGCTTCGGCTTCGAATTAAAATGGAATCATCTAGCGACACATTAACTCCGGAAAACATTCTAAATGAAGCCGACAGTGTTATAGAAACTTTTATTTTAACTGTTTGATATAATAATAATAATAATAATATTTATTCAAAAATTCTTTACAGGATAAATTAATAAGTACAGTCTTAAATATAAATCTTAATTCTGAGTACTACATTGCCTGAACTAGGAAATCCTGTGTTTCAGGCGAAAAGAGCTAAAATAATTTAAAATTAACAAATAATCAAAAGGATTCCATAATATTATAAAAACGTGTAAAAAATGTATAATGTAGACAAATTATCTTATACTATAATAATATTACCAAATTTTAACTACTAGTTTCTAAATTAACAAGATACTTAGGTAACCTAGGTCAAAAAATTGTATAAACAAATGTTACTTTAGCACAATCAGTAAATTCTCTGTATCATCGTAGGACATGCTCTGAAGGGTCTCCTTAACAATTCTCTTACAGTTAACCTTATTTAATATATAAATGTTTGCTTTCGCGTTCAATCTATTGTAGAGAAGAGGACCGAGGAACAGGTAAAATTTTGATGTGAAAGCATGTCTGGTATGTTTTTGAGGACAGACTAGATCTTTACGTCTTTTGTTAGTAAAATCTGTGCTGAATGTTAGGTCTGCGTGCTGTTTTAGAACAATACCCATTATAAATAACTGCCGGACTGTTAGTACTTCACATTCTTTGTATAGAAGGTTAGTGGGAAAAAGGAATGAGCGGAAAGTAGCCACTTTGAGAATTGCCCTCTGGGCTCTCTCGATGGTTAGCAACAATGTTTTACCCGCTCCACCCCATGTGGTTATACAGTATGTTACTATCGATTGACATAAGGCAAAGTAGACTTGTCTAACTATTTTTGGATCTGCAATGTAGCGTAACTTTTTAAAAACAAATATCAATTTACGAATTCTATTATTTACAGTTTCTATATGATGTTTAAACGAAAGTGTTTCATCGATTATAACTCCAAGGTACTTTACTGTATGTGACATTTCAATATTAGGGCAAAGACAATGGTTATTTGTGCTAGATGTACAGTTATGGGCATACAATGTTGAGGTAGTGCTAGTCAGTTTTTGCCTGCGCATCGAAAACTTGACGTAATTCGTCTTGTCAGCATTTAAAGTAAGTGAGTTATTTTGAAGCCATTTATTAATAACATTGAATCCATGTTGCGCAAACTTGTAGACATTTTGTTCAGAGTCAGCCGAAAACAAAAGAGCAGTGTCGTCAGCATAACAAACGATATGGCCGTGATCTAAATTTAGATTACAGAGATCGCTTATGTAAATCATATGAGTTTCTTTTATCTACTATTCCTATAGGTAATAGTTGAAAGAAAAGCAGATTATGCATCTCGCCTTAAGTAATTTAATATTGCCCTCGTGCCTGTTAGATTATAGCCCTCGCTTTCGTTCGGGCTCTAAATCAGGCACTCGGTGCAATAATAAATTACTTTGTGCTCGATGCAATAATCTACTATTATGCATGGGAGAACAGCAACGATAGACCCAAACTAAATAGGAAAAGGGATCAAAGAATGATACGATATTATTACCTTGCTAAGCCAGTCCCGGGCATGCGACACGGCAGTCTGCAGCGCGTGGTAGGAGGGCAGCGCGGCCTCGATCTCCTCTCCATCCGCCAGCAGCGCGTCCAGCTCGGCCAGCGTGCTGTAGGCGGGCTCCAGCGACGGCGCCGGGTTCCGAGACGTGTCCAGCAGCACGGCGCGCGCGCGACTCTCCCATTCTTCTACTTGAGCTGGGGGGAAAAGGTTATGCTTATTTTTATTTATTCCACACTTTGGGCATATTCGATAAAAAAACATGAGCCAAAAAAATAAAATAGAGACATGTCAACATCTACGAATAAAAATCTTGTATTGTTACCGAATCGACTTTTATGAAATTTGATATGATGGTAATTTATATGGCAGAATAATATTTGCCAGATCTTTAAAAAAATGGAAGTTCTGAAAATTATTATTTAGTGCTCAAAAAAAAACAAAATAATTATGCTCTTTATGTATAAGTCAGATTGCTGTTGAATTATTGTTAGCCCAAATTTCACAGTCTCTTTAGCCACAAACTTACCCTTTTGTTTTTAGATAGAAAATCATCTAATGAATTCTTCCACTTGCGGCATAGTAGGAGGGCGCGGGTAAAGGGTTCGACTTCCTTCTTTGCCTCCATTCTAATGCCCCAGGAATCATTTCACCATAACCCATGACAATAAAACTTACCCTTGAGCTTGAAGAGCAGCGACCTCTCGGTCTCCACGCGGTGATGAGGCACCACGCTCTCGGCGTCGGTGAGCAGGCGCGCGATCACCTCGCTGGTGAGCGTGGAGTAGTCCGAGCACCTCCTCTCACAACTTACCCTTGAGCTTGAAGAGCAGCGACCTCTCGGTCTCCACGCGGTGATGAGGCACCACGCTCTCGGCGTCGGTGAGCAGGCGCGCGATCACCTCGCTGGTGAGCGTGGAGTAGTCCGAGCACCTCCTCTCACAACTTACCCTTGAGCTTGAAGAGCAGCGACCTCTCGGTCTCCACGCGGTGATGAGGCACCACGCTCTCGGCGTCGGTGAGCAGGCGCGCGATCACCTCGCTGGTGAGCGTGGAGTAGTCCGAGCACCTCCTCTCACAACTTACCCTTGAGCTTGAAGAGCAGCGACCTCTCGGTCTCCACGCGGTGATGAGGCACCACGCTCTCGGCGTCGGTGAGCAGGCGCGCGATCACCTCGCTGGTGAGCGTGGAGTAGTCCGAGCACCTCCTCTCACAACTTACCCTTGAGCTTGAAGAGCAGCGACCTCTCGGTCTCCACGCGGTGATGAGGCACCACGCTCTCGGCGTCGGTGAGCAGGCGCGCGATCACCTCGCTGGTGAGCGTGGAGTAGTCCGAGCACCTCCTCTCACAACTTACCCTTGAGCTTGAAGAGCAGCGACCTCTCGGTCTCCACGCGGTGATGAGGCACCACGCTCTCGGCGTCGGTGAGCAGGCGCGCGATCACCTCGCTGGTGAGCGTGGAGTAGTCCGAGCACCTCCTCTCACAACTTACCCTTGAGCTTGAAGAGCAGCGACCTCTCGGTCTCCACGCGGTGATGAGGCACCACGCTCTCGGCGTCGGTGAGCAGGCGCGCGATCACCTCGCTGGTGAGCGTGGAGTAGTCCGAGCACCTCCTCTCACAACTTACCCTTGAGCTTGAAGAGCAGCGACCTCTCGGTCTCCACGCGGTGATGAGGCACCACGCTCTCGGCGTCGGTGAGCAGGCGCGCGATCACCTCGCTGGTGAGCGTGGAGTAGTCCGAGCACCTCCTCTCACAACTTACCCTTGAGCTTGAAGAGCAGCGACCTCTCGGTCTCCACGCGGTGATGAGGCACCACGCTCTCGGCGTCGGTGAGCAGGCGCGCGATCACCTCGCTGGTGAGCGTGGAGTAGTCCGAGCACCTCCTCTCACAACTTACCCTTGAGCTTGAAGAGCAGCGACCTCTCGGTCTCCACGCGGTGATGAGGCACCACGCTCTCGGCGTCGGTGAGCAGGCGCGCGATCACCTCGCTGGTGAGCGTGGAGTAGTCCGAGCACCTCCTCTCACAACTTACCCTTGAGCTTGAAGAGCAGCGACCTCTCGGTCTCCACGCGGTGATGAGGCACCACGCTCTCGGCGTCGGTGAGCAGGCGCGCGATCACCTCGCTGGTGAGCGTGGAGTAGTCCGAGCACCTCCTCTCACAACTTACCCTTGAGCTTGAAGAGCAGCGACCTCTCGGTCTCCACGCGGTGATGAGGCACCACGCTCTCGGCGTCGGTGAGCAGGCGCGCGATCACCTCGCTGGTGAGCGTGGAGTAGTCCGAGCACCTCCTCTCACAACTTACCCTTGAGCTTGAAGAGCAGCGACCTCTCGGTCTCCACGCGGTGATGAGGCACCACGCTCTCGGCGTCGGTGAGCAGGCGCGCGATCACCTCGCTGGTGAGCGTGGAGTAGTCCGAGCACCTCCTCTCACAACTTACCCTTGAGCTTGAAGAGCAGCGACCTCTCGGTCTCCACGCGGTGATGAGGCACCACGCTCTCGGCGTCGGTGAGCAGGCGCGCGATCACCTCGCTGGTGAGCGTGGAGTAGTCCGAGCACCTCCTCTCACAACTTACCCTTGAGCTTGAAGAGCAGCGACCTCTCGGTCTCCACGCGGTGATGAGGCACCACGCTCTCGGCGTCGGTGAGCAGGCGCGCGATCACCTCGCTGGTGAGCGTGGAGTAGTCCGAGCACCTCCTCTCACAACTTACCCTTGAGCTTGAAGAGCAGCGACCTCTCGGTCTCCACGCGGTGATGAGGCACCACGCTCTCGGCGTCGGTGAGCAGGCGCGCGATCACCTCGCTGGTGAGCGTGGAGTAGTCCGAGCACCTCCTCTCACAACTTACCCTTGAGCTTGAAGAGCAGCGACCTCTCGGTCTCCACGCGGTGATGAGGCACCACGCTCTCGGCGTCGGTGAGCAGGCGCGCGATCACCTCGCTGGTGAGCGTGGAGTAGTCCGAGCACCTCCTCTCACAACTTACCCTTGAGCTTGAAGAGCAGCGACCTCTCGGTCTCCACGCGGTGATGAGGCACCACGCTCTCGGCGTCGGTGAGCAGGCGCGCGATCACCTCGCTGGTGAGCGTGGAGTAGTCCGAGCACCTCCTCTCACAACTTACCCTTGAGCTTGAAGAGCAGCGACCTCTCGGTCTCCACGCGGTGATGAGGCACCACGCTCTCGGCGTCGGTGAGCAGGCGCGCGATCACCTCGCTGGTGAGCGTGGAGTAGTCCGAGCACCTCCTCTCACAACTTACCCTTGAGCTTGAAGAGCAGCGACCTCTCGGTCTCCACGCGGTGATGAGGCACCACGCTCTCGGCGTCGGTGAGCAGGCGCGCGATCACCTCGCTGGTGAGCGTGGAGTAGTCCGAGCACCTCCTCTCACAACTTACCCTTGAGCTTGAAGAGCAGCGACCTCTCGGTCTCCACGCGGTGATGAGGCACCACGCTCTCGGCGTCGGTGAGCAGGCGCGCGATCACCTCGCTGGTGAGCGTGGAGTAGTCCGAGCACCTCCTCTCACAACTTACCCTTGAGCTTGAAGAGCAGCGACCTCTCGGTCTCCACGCGGTGATGAGGCACCACGCTCTCGGCGTCGGTGAGCAGGCGCGCGATCACCTCGCTGGTGAGCGTGGAGTAGTCCGAGCACCTCCTCTCACAACTTACCCTTGAGCTTGAAGAGCAGCGACCTCTCGGTCTCCACGCGGTGATGAGGCACCACGCTCTCGGCGTCGGTGAGCAGGCGCGCGATCACCTCGCTGGTGAGCGTGGAGTAGTCCGAGCACCTCCTCTCACAACTTACCCTTGAGCTTGAAGAGCAGCGACCTCTCGGTCTCCACGCGGTGATGAGGCACCACGCTCTCGGCGTCGGTGAGCAGGCGCGCGATCACCTCGCTGGTGAGCGTGGAGTAGTCCGAGCACCTCCTCTCACAACTTACCCTTGAGCTTGAAGAGCAGCGACCTCTCGGTCTCCACGCGGTGATGAGGCACCACGCTCTCGGCGTCGGTGAGCAGGCGCGCGATCACCTCGCTGGTGAGCGTGGAGTAGTCCGAGCACCTCCTCTCACAACTTACCCTTGAGCTTGAAGAGCAGCGACCTCTCGGTCTCCACGCGGTGATGAGGCACCACGCTCTCGGCGTCGGTGAGCAGGCGCGCGATCACCTCGCTGGTGAGCGTGGAGTAGTCCGAGCACCTCCTCTCACAACTTACCCTTGAGCTTGAAGAGCAGCGACCTCTCGGTCTCCACGCGGTGATGAGGCACCACGCTCTCGGCGTCGGTGAGCAGGCGCGCGATCACCTCGCTGGTGAGCGTGGAGTAGTCCGAGCACCTCCTCTCACAACTTACCCTTGAGCTTGAAGAGCAGCGACCTCTCGGTCTCCACGCGGTGATGAGGCACCACGCTCTCGGCGTCGGTGAGCAGGCGCGCGATCACCTCGCTGGTGAGCGTGGAGTAGTCCGAGCACCTCCTCTCACAACTTACCCTTGAGCTTGAAGAGCAGCGACCTCTCGGTCTCCACGCGGTGATGAGGCACCACGCTCTCGGCGTCGGTGAGCAGGCGCGCGATCACCTCGCTGGTGAGCGTGGAGTAGTCCGAGCACCTCCTCTCACAACTTACCCTTGAGCTTGAAGAGCAGCGACCTCTCGGTCTCCACGCGGTGATGAGGCACCACGCTCTCGGCGTCGGTGAGCAGGCGCGCGATCACCTCGCTGGTGAGCGTGGAGTAGTCCGAGCACCTCCTCTCACAACTTACCCTTGAGCTTGAAGAGCAGCGACCTCTCGGTCTCCACGCGGTGATGAGGCACCACGCTCTCGGCGTCGGTGAGCAGGCGCGCGATCACCTCGCTGGTGAGCGTGGAGTAGTCCGAGCACCTCCTCTCACAACTTACCCTTGAGCTTGAAGAGCAGCGACCTCTCGGTCTCCACGCGGTGATGAGGCACCACGCTCTCGGCGTCGGTGAGCAGGCGCGCGATCACCTCGCTGGTGAGCGTGGAGTAGTCCGAGCACCTCCTCTCACAACTTACCCTTGAGCTTGAAGAGCAGCGACCTCTCGGTCTCCACGCGGTGATGAGGCACCACGCTCTCGGCGTCGGTGAGCAGGCGCGCGATCACCTCGCTGGTGAGCGTGGAGTAGTCCGAGCACCTCCTCTCACAACTTACCCTTGAGCTTGAAGAGCAGCGACCTCTCGGTCTCCACGCGGTGATGAGGCACCACGCTCTCGGCGTCGGTGAGCAGGCGCGCGATCACCTCGCTGGTGAGCGTGGAGTAGTCCGAGCACCTCCTCTCACAACTTACCCTTGAGCTTGAAGAGCAGCGACCTCTCGGTCTCCACGCGGTGATGAGGCACCACGCTCTCGGCGTCGGTGAGCAGGCGCGCGATCACCTCGCTGGTGAGCGTGGAGTAGTCCGAGCACCTCCTCTCACAACTTACCCTTGAGCTTGAAGAGCAGCGACCTCTCGGTCTCCACGCGGTGATGAGGCACCACGCTCTCGGCGTCGGTGAGCAGGCGCGCGATCACCTCGCTGGTGAGCGTGGAGTAGTCCGAGCACCTCCTCTCACAACTTACCCTTGAGCTTGAAGAGCAGCGACCTCTCGGTCTCCACGCGGTGATGAGGCACCACGCTCTCGGCGTCGGTGAGCAGGCGCGCGATCACCTCGCTGGTGAGCGTGGAGTAGTCCGAGCACCTCCTCTCACAACTTACCCTTGAGCTTGAAGAGCAGCGACCTCTCGGTCTCCACGCGGTGATGAGGCACCACGCTCTCGGCGTCGGTGAGCAGGCGCGCGATCACCTCGCTGGTGAGCGTGGAGTAGTCCGAGCACCTCCTCTCACAACTTACCCTTGAGCTTGAAGAGCAGCGACCTCTCGGTCTCCACGCGGTGATGAGGCACCACGCTCTCGGCGTCGGTGAGCAGGCGCGCGATCACCTCGCTGGTGAGCGTGGAGTAGTCCGAGCACCTCCTCTCACAACTTACCCTTGAGCTTGAAGAGCAGCGACCTCTCGGTCTCCACGCGGTGATGAGGCACCACGCTCTCGGCGTCGGTGAGCAGGCGCGCGATCACCTCGCTGGTGAGCGTGGAGTAGTCCGAGCACCTCCTCTCACAACTTACCCTTGAGCTTGAAGAGCAGCGACCTCTCGGTCTCCACGCGGTGATGAGGCACCACGCTCTCGGCGTCGGTGAGCAGGCGCGCGATCACCTCGCTGGTGAGCGTGGAGTAGTCCGAGCACCTCCTCTCACAACTTACCCTTGAGCTTGAAGAGCAGCGACCTCTCGGTCTCCACGCGGTGATGAGGCACCACGCTCTCGGCGTCGGTGAGCAGGCGCGCGATCACCTCGCTGGTGAGCGTGGAGTAGTCCGAGCACCTCCTCTCACAACTTACCCTTGAGCTTGAAGAGCAGCGACCTCTCGGTCTCCACGCGGTGATGAGGCACCACGCTCTCGGCGTCGGTGAGCAGGCGCGCGATCACCTCGCTGGTGAGCGTGGAGTAGTCCGAGCACCTCCTCTCACAACTTACCCTTGAGCTTGAAGAGCAGCGACCTCTCGGTCTCCACGCGGTGATGAGGCACCACGCTCTCGGCGTCGGTGAGCAGGCGCGCGATCACCTCGCTGGTGAGCGTGGAGTAGTCCGAGCACCTCCTCTCACAACTTACCCTTGAGCTTGAAGAGCAGCGACCTCTCGGTCTCCACGCGGTGATGAGGCACCACGCTCTCGGCGTCGGTGAGCAGGCGCGCGATCACCTCGCTGGTGAGCGTGGAGTAGTCCGAGCACCTCCTCTCACAACTTACCCTTGAGCTTGAAGAGCAGCGACCTCTCGGTCTCCACGCGGTGATGAGGCACCACGCTCTCGGCGTCGGTGAGCAGGCGCGCGATCACCTCGCTGGTGAGCGTGGAGTAGTCCGAGCACCTCCTCTCACAACTTACCCTTGAGCTTGAAGAGCAGCGACCTCTCGGTCTCCACGCGGTGATGAGGCACCACGCTCTCGGCGTCGGTGAGCAGGCGCGCGATCACCTCGCTGGTGAGCGTGGAGTAGTCCGAGCACCTCCTCTCACAACTTACCCTTGAGCTTGAAGAGCAGCGACCTCTCGGTCTCCACGCGGTGATGAGGCACCACGCTCTCGGCGTCGGTGAGCAGGCGCGCGATCACCTCGCTGGTGAGCGTGGAGTAGTCCGAGCACCTCCTCTCACAACTTACCCTTGAGCTTGAAGAGCAGCGACCTCTCGGTCTCCACGCGGTGATGAGGCACCACGCTCTCGGCGTCGGTGAGCAGGCGCGCGATCACCTCGCTGGTGAGCGTGGAGTAGTCCGAGCACCTCCTCTCACAACTTACCCTTGAGCTTGAAGAGCAGCGACCTCTCGGTCTCCACGCGGTGATGAGGCACCACGCTCTCGGCGTCGGTGAGCAGGCGCGCGATCACCTCGCTGGTGAGCGTGGAGTAGTCCGAGCACCTCCTCTCACAACTTACCCTTGAGCTTGAAGAGCAGCGACCTCTCGGTCTCCACGCGGTGATGAGGCACCACGCTCTCGGCGTCGGTGAGCAGGCGCGCGATCACCTCGCTGGTGAGCGTGGAGTAGTCCGAGCACCTCCTCTCACAACTTACCCTTGAGCTTGAAGAGCAGCGACCTCTCGGTCTCCACGCGGTGATGAGGCACCACGCTCTCGGCGTCGGTGAGCAGGCGCGCGATCACCTCGCTGGTGAGCGTGGAGTAGTCCTCGCGGTAGGTGCGCACTTCCTCGATGAACTTCACTTGCTGGAGACGCGCTTGGAGAGCTGGTAGCTGCGGGAGGACTATGCAGAGGCGGGAGCCGAGTTCTGATGTCTGGAAGGTACAGCAGTTAAACGTTAGTCGGTTGGCTATTGTAGTCATTAAGCCTCAGACACAACGTGCAACGCTGTCAAATTGTCCAACAATATTTTGCGTTGCGTAAATGCGTGCGCGCTGGGCAATGTTGCAACGGCATGTAGATTGAGCGTTGCGCATTATGTTGGGGGACTATCTATTTTATCCATTGTCGTCTGGTTTCCGCACTTAGTCCATAGTGGACTATTGTGCGTGAGCCATGGCAGCCTTCACTCTAACCAGCCCACTCTAAAAGCAGGTGGATCCCCTTCAGTTTGCTCTGAGCGTCTGTGAGTGAATTCGGTGCTCTCAAGCAACGTGTTATTTCACTGACGGCTGTTTCCTCTGAATCCATACATCCTTTGCATATGTATGTTTGATAAAAGAGCAGTTTGGGGGCATTTTATCCCCTAATGTAACTGAGATTTTACTAACAGCTCCATCGTACTACTAACAGAAATTACTTGAGTTCTTCTTTCTGGTATCAATGATTCGAACATCAATTTCACTAAAGCAAGCAGAATATATGTATTATTCTGTCATCATGTTACAAATGGTTAACATGTAGCAAAATTTTTATAGTTTCAGAAAGTATAAAGGTATAAATCTATAGTAATATAATAAAGAGTTTTTTTTTTCTTTTTTTTTCCGGTAGGGGAATCATCAGAATGACTTCTTCCACTCTTCGGCGGAGCGGGAGGGCGTGTCAGACTCTTACTGACTAAATCCCTACCCCGTTCCTTCGTTGCCATCGATCTGGGGGACACGGTGACAACCTTTCGGATACCGTGTTCCCCAGAGGCTTCGGGCCTACCGGGCCCCTACAGTTTGCTGACATCTCCTTAAGGCGCGCGTGGAACAGAACGCGCCGTCGACGACTAGGCTCGGTCCAGATTATTACCAGACTGCCGGACTGCGAGCTACCCAGTGCTCGCTGTCCGCGAGCCCGCGCCTACGGTGGTCGGAAATATCGGGATCGGGATCTCGGCGGCGGCGGCGTGAGTTCCGTTGCCTCACGCGGTCGGCAGCCTCCTTCGCTAACATTACTGCTTCGCAGAAGGAGGCGACTGCCTGCCACCCCTCCTCGCTCCGGACCATGGCCATGCGCATGTCCATGTGGTCACCACACGGACACGGCGGTGCTCCGCCCAAGCGGGGCACACCTCTACCGTGTGCTCCACCGTGTCCTCCGGGCGGTCCACACAGTGGCGACACCCGGGCGTCCTTTCCTCCTTGATCCGATGCAGGAACCTTCCGAACTTACCGTGTCCGGTGAGGACCTGCGTCATACGGAACGAGAGGACGCCGTGACCTCTTTCCAACCACTCCTCAAAGAGGAATATAATAAAGAGGTAGTTTGTTTTTTTGTTTGTATGAGGTAATCTGTGGAAGTACTGGTCCGATTGCTAAAATTTTTTCACCAATAGAAAGCTGCTGTATTCCTGAGTGACATAGGCGTATATTACATAGTGACATATATTTTATGTACGCGGGCGAAGTTGCGGGCTAAAGCTAGTATAAAATAGACAAAGAATACCATACCTCTTCGAGTTCCCTGACATAAGCCTGGTCTGTTTTTTCTAAATCTTTGTTGAGTAGTTCTGTGGCGCGACTCTCGAATTCCGACGTTTGTCGTAATACTTCTTTTACCGCTGAACCTGAGGACACAAAATGATTTTACTGTGAAAAAGTTAAAGACATCGGGAGTAGGGTTAAGGCGGTGGTTAAGGCTCCAGAGACAGGAACCTCTCCACAATATCGAGGAGTAATGCCTTCTGTATCAGCACCTTGATGCAACCGCGCAACGACAGCTTCGACAGATGGTCGTCGAAGCTTTTGGCTATAAAGCCACTGTTGGATCCACATATCCAAAACCTCATGTGCCAAGTACAGTCTGTACTTTAATCCCGGAGACAAAACTGACAAATTCAAAACTTCAAACTTACAAATAATATTGCCAGTTCTTGTAGGTAGTGTTGCACCTACGGTACCGGTTTGTAGAATCGTAACTTTTTATATTTATTAATCGATTAGAAAAAAAATCAGAAGCTATCAATTTTGTTCACGTACACGATAAAACCTATTCAGGTTATAAAAAAACTATACTACTTGATTTTATTAACGGCAATTTACGGTAGAGGTCCATCACTATTTAAGAATTGCAAAAAAGTGACAACATTCGTTATGTCACTTTTGTCGCGCTGATGAAAAAACAGCCTTTAGATGCATTAATATTGTCATGTTGATCAAGAGGTAGTCAGTTGATTGACAACAATGAACTTCACTATTTTCTTAACGTAAATAGACTGGTCTATTCGTGTTAAGAAAATAGTAACCCACTATTCGTTTTACTCTTTTTTGCCAAACTATTTTACATATATTTTTTTATATCACATAATCCAGTGCTTGACTGCAATCCCACCTGATGGTTAGCAGTGATGTAGTCGTTGGTGGTGAGGCGCACTAGTTTAAGAGCCTATTCACTCTAGTCTTGAAGACGCCAAAATTGTAATCGGACGGAAAGACCGCAGCAGACACATTGTTCCAGTCCTTCGATGTACGCGGGATAAACGAATTTTAATAATGTGCGTTTTACTTATAAAGACAAAATGCATGTTTTTTTTCTTGTTTCTTCCTTACCTTCAGGCAGCACGCAGGCTAGTCCATCGATCTCAGCCGCGAAGAGAGTCAGCTCGTGTATGGTGAGGCGGTACTTGGGGTCGTGGTGGCGCGTGCGCGTGCGCATCTTGTTGAGGTCCAGCTGTTGGATCACTGACGCGCACTTCTCCGCGTCTTCGATCGCTGTCTCTAGCGCTCGGACGAGCTCGGTTTTGTGCATCTGTTGGTGGGAAGGGTGTTTTGATTAGTGTAAGTAATACATTTTTGATATATAATATATAGATGGGAGACAAACTGTTACATTTCCCAAATTTCGCAAAGAATAAGGTTAAAAGTTATTTAAAAATAATTCATTCGTTTTTAGAGGTCAGACTTTAAAAAGAAATATGAAGTCTTTATAACACCACCTTAAGTCCGGAGGTCTTTTTGATGTACTTTCTGAGAAACTAAATGTTATCGCCTAACATGTGTGCGCTCACCAATATCTCAATCACACACAACGACACGAAAGGAAAGCCACGAGCGATGATGTCACAGATCGTTGAACGTTGGTTTTCAAATGAACCTTATTTAATCTGTCAATGTCCTTGTAGGTAATAACCATTCTGGAAAAACAAACGGCCATTCCAAGTTTAGTCTGTAATTCGTAACGAGAGGGTAGGTAGTTTGTTGTTCTATCTGCTGAAGTAGGTAAACAAATGTGTAGATTTGGGACCTGAACCGACAAATGTATACATATTTTTTTTTCTATTTTTTGTAATTTCTTTTAGTCATAATACCAGTTATTTTTAAAAAATCAGTTTTTATTCATTTCTTCCACCCCGTCATAAACCACGTGAAGCTCAATACACAAACATACACACTAAAGATAAATCTAAACCAACTGATTTGCCAGCTATGACGTCACCACATGGCACTAAGTCGGTCCTATTGTTGTAGTATGTTTATGTTGGTGGCTAGATAATAACAGCCGCACAGGTCGATCTTCAAGGTTAAGCAACGCTTGGCAAGGTTGATCTGTGGATGGGTGACCATCTTAACATAACGAGTTTCCTCCGTGCCTCGGAAAGCACGTTAAAGCCGTTGGTCCCGGCTGTCATTTGTAGATCTTTGGCAGTTACGTTAAGGTCAGAAGCCAGTAAATCTGACTCCAGACTTGCCATGAAGTACCGTGTTACACCAGTTAATGGATTGTGGAGGTCTGGTAGGCAGCCGCTCCTCGTAAAATACTGGTATTCAGCTAAATCCGGCTTGACTGGAAGCCGACCCCAATATAGTTGGGAAAACGGCTAGGTAGATGAGATGATGTCTCCTGGTCACCTTGAGGTCGTGCGCGCGCTTGAGGTGCGCGCGCAGGCCGTCGAGGTCGCAGGTCTTGGGCGTGTCGGGGTCGAGCGCGTTCTGCACGGCCTCCGCCCACTCGCGGAACTGCTCCGACTTCTTCTTCAGCTTCTCCAGCATGGCCGGCAGCTCGTCCAGCGTGTAGCGGTATCTGGAATGTACACGACAATATTACTAACACTATTTTGTAGCATTAGCATTATCAGCCTTGTAATGTTCCCACTGTAGGGAATAAGGCCTCCTCTCTAGGAGCGGGAATGGTCTGTAATCCATCACGCGGGCCACGTGCGGATTGGTCTCGAATCGAATCTGTTATATAGAGACTTTGATTTTCTGTTTATTGTGTGCTGAGAAACGATTAACTTCAATATCCACTCACGATAAAAGAATTATTAACCACACAATATTTTTAGGTCATATTGATGCTTTGTTTTAGGTACGAAGACTTCTCGCGCTCTTTATCAGAGTGGGAGGTCGTGGCAGACTTTTACCAACTAAAACCCACTCCTTTTCTTCTTTGCCCTTCGTCCCATGTACCCTTTCAGAAGTGAACCCATGGCCTTAGAGGCTCCGACGATTCGACGACGGTTTTTGGGCATTGGCTTCTGCCACTCCTCCTCGCTCCGCACCATGGCCTGATGCGAAAGTTTGATGCCACCGATCGCCCCCATGGTGCTCCGCCCAAGCGGGGCACTCCTTCACCGAATGCAGCACACCTGGTGTGATTTGGTTCGTGAAACGTATCCTATTTACCTGAGCTTGTGCACGTGCGCGGGACAGTCGCAGAGCTGCGTGTAGTGGCGCAGGCACGCCACGTGCGGCGTGCACGCGCACGTCACGCACGACAGGAAGCACGTGGTCTTGCACAGCTGGCACTGCCGCTCGTCGTCCGGCAGCAGCTCGAACGCTTCGCGCTCTGCCTCCGTTACGCCCTGGTGGAGAAGGTACTTCAAGTTAGTCAGGTTTATTCCTTGAGAATGAGGGCGTTCTAAACTGACGTTCACCAAGTGGCATCACTGAAGACACAGATCCAGCCACCTGTCAAAACTCTTATTTTAATAACATGTAAACGTCAAACGTTAGATGTCAATGTCATGTGCTTTCAAAGGACCTTTGACGGCTAAGTGGCTTCAGTAGGTGGTGTGAATTTTCCTATAAATAGAAGGAATGAAATTTTCTGGAGTGTTGCGAGATGAGACTATGACTATCACCTGGTCTTGGATGTTATCTTTTACTTCTCACCTACCTAATGGTGGCCATATTCGTTGAGGCAATGAGGATATGTGGTGTATCTCATATCCTGATGATGCGGGTGATCCTGGAAGACGACCACACTCGCTACTCCTGACACTCACCCAGTCCAGCAGCCCCTTGCGGAGCTTCCTCTCGTCGTGCAGCATGGTCCTCATGTCGCGGTAGGCGGCCAGCGCCACGGTGAGGCTGAGCGCGTCGGCCTCCAGCGCCATCTTGCACACCAGCTCGTCGTGCGAGAACACGCAGTTGTACTACTCCTGACACTCACCCAGTCCAGCAGCCCCTTGCGGAGCTTCCTCTCGTCGTGCAGCATGGTCCTCATGTCGCGGTAGGCGGCCAGCGCCACGGTGAGGCTGAGCGCGTCGGCCTCCAGCGCCATCTTGCACACCAGCTCGTCGTGCGAGAACACGCAGTTGTACTACTCCTGACACTCACCCAGTCCAGCAGCCCCTTGCGGAGCTTCCTCTCGTCGTGCAGCATGGTCCTCATGTCGCGGTAGGCGGCCAGCGCCACGGTGAGGCTGAGCGCGTCGGCCTCCAGCGCCATCTTGCACACCAGCTCGTCGTGCGAGAACACGCAGTTGTACTACTCCTGACACTCACCCAGTCCAGCAGCCCCTTGCGGAGCTTCCTCTCGTCGTGCAGCATGGTCCTCATGTCGCGGTAGGCGGCCAGCGCCACGGTGAGGCTGAGCGCGTCGGCCTCCAGCGCCATCTTGCACACCAGCTCGTCGTGCGAGAACACGCAGTTGTACTACTCCTGACACTCACCCAGTCCAGCAGCCCCTTGCGGAGCTTCCTCTCGTCGTGCAGCATGGTCCTCATGTCGCGGTAGGCGGCCAGCGCCACGGTGAGGCTGAGCGCGTCGGCCTCCAGCGCCATCTTGCACACCAGCTCGTCGTGCGAGAACACGCAGTTGTACTACTCCTGACACTCACCCAGTCCAGCAGCCCCTTGCGGAGCTTCCTCTCGTCGTGCAGCATGGTCCTCATGTCGCGGTAGGCGGCCAGCGCCACGGTGAGGCTGAGCGCGTCGGCCTCCAGCGCCATCTTGCACACCAGCTCGTCGTGCGAGAACACGCAGTTGTACTACTCCTGACACTCACCCAGTCCAGCAGCCCCTTGCGGAGCTTCCTCTCGTCGTGCAGCATGGTCCTCATGTCGCGGTAGGCGGCCAGCGCCACGGTGAGGCTGAGCGCGTCGGCCTCCAGCGCCATCTTGCACACCAGCTCGTCGTGCGAGAACACGCAGTTGTACTACTCCTGACACTCACCCAGTCCAGCAGCCCCTTGCGGAGCTTCCTCTCGTCGTGCAGCATGGTCCTCATGTCGCGGTAGGCGGCCAGCGCCACGGTGAGGCTGAGCGCGTCGGCCTCCAGCGCCATCTTGCACACCAGCTCGTCGTGCGAGAACACGCAGTTGTACTACTCCTGACACTCACCCAGTCCAGCAGCCCCTTGCGGAGCTTCCTCTCGTCGTGCAGCATGGTCCTCATGTCGCGGTAGGCGGCCAGCGCCACGGTGAGGCTGAGCGCGTCGGCCTCCAGCGCCATCTTGCACACCAGCTCGTCGTGCGAGAACACGCAGTTGTACTACTCCTGACACTCACCCAGTCCAGCAGCCCCTTGCGGAGCTTCCTCTCGTCGTGCAGCATGGTCCTCATGTCGCGGTAGGCGGCCAGCGCCACGGTGAGGCTGAGCGCGTCGGCCTCCAGCGCCATCTTGCACACCAGCTCGTCGTGCGAGAACACGCAGTTGTACTACTCCTGACACTCACCCAGTCCAGCAGCCCCTTGCGGAGCTTCCTCTCGTCGTGCAGCATGGTCCTCATGTCGCGGTAGGCGGCCAGCGCCACGGTGAGGCTGAGCGCGTCGGCCTCCAGCGCCATCTTGCACACCAGCTCGTCGTGCGAGAACACGCAGTTGTACTACTCCTGACACTCACCCAGTCCAGCAGCCCCTTGCGGAGCTTCCTCTCGTCGTGCAGCATGGTCCTCATGTCGCGGTAGGCGGCCAGCGCCACGGTGAGGCTGAGCGCGTCGGCCTCCAGCGCCATCTTGCACACCAGCTCGTCGTGCGAGAACACGCAGTTGTACTACTCCTGACACTCACCCAGTCCAGCAGCCCCTTGCGGAGCTTCCTCTCGTCGTGCAGCATGGTCCTCATGTCGCGGTAGGCGGCCAGCGCCACGGTGAGGCTGAGCGCGTCGGCCTCCAGCGCCATCTTGCACACCAGCTCGTCGTGCGAGAACACGCAGTTGTACTACTCCTGACACTCACCCAGTCCAGCAGCCCCTTGCGGAGCTTCCTCTCGTCGTGCAGCATGGTCCTCATGTCGCGGTAGGCGGCCAGCGCCACGGTGAGGCTGAGCGCGTCGGCCTCCAGCGCCATCTTGCACACCAGCTCGTCGTGCGAGAACACGCAGTTGTACTACTCCTGACACTCACCCAGTCCAGCAGCCCCTTGCGGAGCTTCCTCTCGTCGTGCAGCATGGTCCTCATGTCGCGGTAGGCGGCCAGCGCCACGGTGAGGCTGAGCGCGTCGGCCTCCAGCGCCATCTTGCACACCAGCTCGTCGTGCGAGAACACGCAGTTGTACTACTCCTGACACTCACCCAGTCCAGCAGCCCCTTGCGGAGCTTCCTCTCGTCGTGCAGCATGGTCCTCATGTCGCGGTAGGCGGCCAGCGCCACGGTGAGGCTGAGCGCGTCGGCCTCCAGCGCCATCTTGCACACCAGCTCGTCGTGCGAGAACACGCAGTTGCGCCGCAGCGTCGAGTAGTGCGCGATGCACTCGCGACCCATTTTTAGCTGGAAAGAATCATCACCATCATCACCTCAGACGTCCACAGCTGAAATCAGCCTCTCCCAAGCGTCGCCACAACGACCGGTCCTGTGCGTCTCCCATCCATCGGATTCCCTCGACTCACACCGGGTCATCAGTCCAACTTGTAGGAGGCCACGTCAACGTTGCATCTTCCGGTGCGCGGTCGCTACTTCAGAACCTTTTGCCCTTGACCGCTTAACCTCTGATGTGTTCTCATGGGTAGGGCACATTGCTCTTAGAACAGATGGTCGTTAGGGACGGAATATTCTGAAGTGACGCCCACAAGGTGGACTGACGACCTGGCCAGGGTCGCGGGAAGGAGAATAGATATAGCCAATTAAGGAGGTGGTTCTTATCGATGAATTCCTTCCCTAGTTCCATAAGAACTAAGGCAGGAATGTCAGACATCTTCACGAAGATTGTTGTAAGATTTGAAGTGGAGATGTATGGGTCATATACTACATCAACAAAGGAGTCTTCACTTCTTCAGGGTGCAAAGGCTATTTATTTATTGAGGTAAAACCGACAGCTTCTATGTACAGCATTTCTTGGGTATAAAAAATTTAAATTGAAAGATGCTGGTAACAACAACAGAGAAGAGCATAAATACCAATTTATTCTATTTAAATTGTGAAGTATAGAATATATTTTTCCAGTTGTTCTTTGCGTTCGTGCGCAACGGTATTTCTTTCCAACGATACGCAAATATATGCATAAACAAGTTGTGGACGTTAAAGTCAAGTCGTAAGTATAAAGTACAAGTACTTTGACAGCAATGACTTAGAATAAAATGGGTGAAATTTTCCCATGTGCTTGGCCGCGATCCCACCAGATGGTAAGGAGTGATGTAATCGTCGATAATGAGCAGTGATAGGAATAGGTAGTGCCTATTTGCCTAAACTTCGAAGAACAGAGAGAGATAAGGAACGGAGACTTCCTTAGGACTAAATTTTTTTCCGAGACATCTGTCCCGAAATTTCGAGACAACACTTAAATACATTTTAAAAAATTGTTGTTTGGAATAAGTAATACCTATTACGATCAACAAGTCATTTACAAAATGTTCTCCAAAAGAAAATTCTGAAACTTTTATGGTTTTAACGAATGTATGTTATTTATTATGATAGTCGCAAACTTTTGGTCAATATTGACGAATTACTTATTCCAAAAAACATTTTTTTTTTAATGTATTTTAAGAGTTATCTCGAAACTTCGGGAATCTCGGAAAAAATTTAGTCCTAAGGAGGTCTCCGTTTCTTGTCTCTGTTCTTCGAAGTTTAGGCAAATAGGCACTACCTATTCCTATCACTGATGATGAGGCGCACTAGTTTATTAAGAGCCTATTCACTCTAGCCTTGAAGACACCTAAATAATCGGACAGGAAATACTAATAAAATCATGCAAGAAATGAATAATAAAGCAGTGTCTTACCCAGTCAGCAGGTGTAAAGTTGACTGCCTCAGCGAAATTGTATCCTTGGTTGAATCCTGCATGATACGCGCGCGGAAACGTGATCACGAACTCCCCCGCGTGTTGGTCCATCCTGAACGACAATATAACGTATTATATTTTGATATTCATGAGCTTGTAATTATTTTGATACCTTTGAGAAATAAATAGCAAAACGTATAGTCGTCAGATATCACAAACATTTATTTCAAAAAACTATTTACGTAACCGTCAATTTTTTAGATTTAGAAACACCATTAAACAAATTGAAATAAGCCAGTGGTAGTTAGGAGATGACCAGTATCAACTGACTACATCCGTTCACGAGCATGACGCTACACAAGTAAGAAAGACGTCCACTGCTGGACATAGGCTTCCCCCGAGCGTCGCCACAACGACCGGCCCTGTGCGTCTCGTATCCATCGGATTCCCGCGACCCGGCTCATGGGACCGCTTTGTGGGTAGTTTCCAACGCTGCGTCTTCCAGTACGTGGTTGCCACTCCAGAACCTTTGGTCCCCATGAACCATCTCTCTAAAGGAGAGTATAGACTACAACATTTACTTGTAACAGAACAACGAGCCGCTCTATGATATGTTCTAGTGTATCATCCTTTTACGAACTAAACGTCGAGCACGCTCGCCTCTTTGTTATAAACCAACGAGCATATTGGTGTAACATTTCGTCGAACGAAAGAATGAACGTAAGGTACAACGAAATGTTGGTATATGCACACTTGCTATGAATATTTACCCGTAACATAACGCCGAGCATTCGCAGGAACGTTACATTACATGGAAATGCTTTGGAAACTGAGCTTTTGCCTGTATTGTACCATTCGTAAGAACGTTACATTATACAGAAATGCTCCAGAAAATGTTGTAGTGTATACTCGCCTTTAAGAGAAATATGTACTGCCCACTGCCACTGAAGTTTGACGATTCTTCGGGCTGTGTGAACCTTGGTTCTCTTGTGATTCTACATTTACAGAATTTGACAAAATATCAAATAAATAAACCCGTTTACTATAGACTCACCTATACACTGGCACGCCCGCCTTCATGAGCACGTTGGGGTTCATGATGGTGACCAGCTGATGCAGCAGGTCTGGCTGCAGCTGGAACAGTTCAGGTGCTTCTGCCTTCATGGCAGCTTCAAACTGTTCTGCTTTTGAACTTGGAACTCCGTACCTAGAGGAATACATTAAGACATTTAGGTTAGAATTTAGAAAACGAGAAAGAAGTATGTTTGTGTATTTAATTCAATTTAAGCCAGTTTTCTGCGTTGGTAAATCTACTAAATTAATAAGTAAATGGATGGGAATTCAGATGACATTCTAATAAGTTAAAACTTATGTTATATGAAAAGGCAAAATTATCTATGACAGTACTGCATGCAAATCTCAACACAAACATTTTGAGCACCACGTAAAATAACCAAACTGTGTTTCGTTGCCAACAGGCAATTGAGTTGCCTGGATTTCATCCATATCACAATATTATGAAAAACAATAGTTTGTTACAAAAAAAAGTTCTCAGGAGGTTAAGTTTGTCATGTTGTCGTGACCGAGGCGAGCGGGACACATTTCATCATTGTCACGTACACAGGTCTGTGGAGATCAACAAGTTAATCATACATGACCAACTGAAAAATATTGTAAAGTATGACTGTGCCAAAATACAATCTTCACATACATCATTTCTGAGTTGTGTCTCTTATAATTAAACTTTAGATTTTATCAAAAGCTTTCCTCATTATTCAAAGCCTGAATGCAGACTTACCAAGTCTTAGGCTCTCCCCAATGTAGGTAGTTGATGGAGTAGCTCCAGTGGTCCTCGTTGTGCCAGCAGAACGTCGCGAAGCACATGCCCACGTACAACCAGGGGATCTAAGAACAAAGTAGCGTGGTTAATGAAGATGGAAACATACTCTATGATATAATACTGCGAAATCTATGATGCGACATAAGACCAAAAATTCTAGTAATTGCATAACGTTAACAGAGTTCTTCACGAAATTAAAATATATAAAACACTCCGAAATACACAAGGGCCAGGACAAGGCAAGGACCAGACAAAACATCCGCCTGGTAGGAACATCATCCTCTCTATTCAACAGAGGTTTCCGGGAGTTTACAATATATTCCGCACGCCTCTAAAATATCACGGCTTCCGATTTTACCGAAGAAAATCAAACGAAAGAAGAACTATGAAGTTCTACAGAAAACTAAAACAAATCTGCACCTAGGTAAAGACGGTCACGAGTGGCAAAACTTCTCATGTTTATTACCGTCACTTCAGTATTGCACCAGTGGGAACCAAAAATCTGATTATCTAT
This sequence comes from Mythimna separata, assembly GCA_030763345.1. Lineage (NCBI taxonomy): Eukaryota > Metazoa > Arthropoda > Insecta > Lepidoptera > Noctuidae > Mythimna > Mythimna separata. The sequence goes on from CM061192.1 coordinate 15,046,839, forward strand.
GTTTTTCGTTAATGGTTATAAACTAGCGCTTGACTGCGATCCCACCTGATGGTAAGCAGTGATGCAATCGTCGATGGTGAGGCGCACTAGTTTATAAGCACCATTAACAATATCTAGATAATTGTTAATGGTGGTATGTCATACCTTCATCCCAGAGATGTCAGCATTGATGTGTCCTAGCACGGAGCCCTCGAGCACGGGCAGGTTGTTGAGGTTCCACGAGGAGTCCGCATACTGCTGCTCGCCCGGGTACAGGTGTGCGTGCGTCTTCGTGGGGAAACCTGCGGGAATGTGACATTGGTTAGTTAAAATTTCACAGAAGATACAATATTTTATGCAAAGACATAATATGACAACAAGCTGCGCATATTATTGAAAGATTTTTACTGTATGTACTGTGTAGGTTTGTACTATAATACTCCATCGTAATATAGACGTAACACTTTTGCATTGCCAAAATGTTGTTCAGTCAAAAAGTGAAGCTAATTTAAGAAACGATAATCTAATTACAACAATAGGTAGATGGTTGCTACAACCTAGAATCAGTAAGTGAAAGGTGTATAGGTTACTTCTTGGCAAGCATACTTATTGTCTTCCCCATAATATTTTATCAATCCTTGTTCCCCTCTCAACTTGCATCTCTTATAAGACGAAGGAGGCTAGTTTCCACGACACAAGGGATCTTAATGTGGAGACTAATGCCATTTAATTAGTGAAACATTTATCTGAGATTGTTATTAGTATAATATTCATCCATCGTTGACCGCATCATCGCTTACGATCAGGTGAGATAGTGCTCAAGCGCCTACCTATAATAAAAAAAAAGTTGTTATTACGATGTACTCACCGGAACCATGGTCCATAGAATGCAGGTCGGCGCCATACTCGACGGTAACGTCCTCGTCTATTGACGACACGACGCGCCAGAACTCTTTCTCTACCGTCGACGTTGGCACCATCTAGACACAAAACAAAAATGGAGGTCAAAATTACAATCATCATCTCCATGCCCTTGCCCAGTTTTATTTAGAGTCGGCGCCATCCATCTTTTCTTTGGCTTCTCTCTGCCTCTCCATCCATCCACATGTAAACTCATAACTCTTTTAGGAACATGCCTTTCATCCCTCCTCTTCATATGACCATAAATATAATAACAAACGATTCCCTTTCTTTGCTGTTACTGGCGCCATTTTCAAACTTTCCCTAATACACTCATTTCTCACTTTATCCTGTTTAGTCACACTATACATCTATCTCAACATTCTCATCTCCTCTACATGCAATCTTTTCTCATCCGTCCTAAGTTGATCCAATCATATCCGATTTTTATAAGTCAAATACTTACATGTACAGGCATATTGAAGTAATCCGACTTGAACTGGTCCGCCATCTCTCCGAACTGTTGTAGCGTGTACTCGCGCGTCGCTTGCTCGAAGCCGAACGCTTCCGTAGGTTTAGATACCTGGAGGCAATGGGAAGTAGAACGTTATTTACTATTGAGAATACAGCAAGTAATTGAGAAGTGTCGCAAATATCGTGAGGAAACCGGCATGTCCTAGAAACAAAAATTCGAATACATGTGACATCCACCAATCCGCACGGGGCCCGCCTGGTGGATTATGGCCCATTCTCCTAGAGAGGAGGCCTGAGTCCCAGCAGAAGGAACATTAAAAGGCTGATTAGCAGCCTATGCTTTCGTAACGTCTGGATATTGCTAATGCCGCAAAATCAAGACGTTAAACGTATGTACTATAGTGTATTCACGTTAAGAAAATAGTGATTTCATTATTGTTACTTAGCTTAGAAACGCCTCTTGACCAATTAGACCTTTGGTGGGTATGCGGAACATGAGTAAAGTCTCACATACGTCCGTTGAAGGTCCGACCAGACGGAAGTTATGTCTGGTGGGCTACACTTGGTTCTACATCGTGAAAATTGCGATCAATGAGGGTAATCAGAAAAAATCACTTGTTTGATTCTGCAGTTGGCACTACTTGGCCGTTAGGTCTTTTCCTTAGAAAACGTACACATGACGTTGTTTGTTTAATGTTTAACTTTGATGTCTAACATAGGCGTTTCGACAGGACCTGACGGCTAAGTAGATCTCAGTGCTGCCACCTGGCGAACGTTATTTTAGGACACCCTCATTCTGTTAAACTTACCTACGATGAAAAGGTTATAAGTAGATTTTTATCGTAGCAGCCATCAGTGAGAGTGAGCGACATCTGTGACAGTGAGTGCAGCACGCAACATGTAACACGTACCTCTTCCGCCAGGCACACGGGGCAGCGCCAGTCGCCCTTGGGCACATCGGCGAGCGGGGGGAGGAGGCAGAAGGTGTGGTAAGAGTCGTCGCAGCCGTCACAGAGCAACATCTGTGACAGTGAGTGCAGCACGCAACATGTAACACGTACCTCTTCCGCCAGGCACACGGGGCAGCGCCAGTCGCCCTTGGGCACGTCGGCGAGCGGGGGGAGGAGGCAGAAGGTGTGGTAAGAGTCGTCGCAGCCGTCACAGAGCAACATCTGTGACAGTGAGTGCAGCACGCAACATGTAACACGTACCTCTTCCGCCAGGCACACGGGGCAGCGCCAGTCGCCCTTGGGCACGTCGGCGAGCGGGGGGAGGAGGCAGAAGGTGTGGTAAGAGTCGTCGCAGCCGTCACAGAGCAACATCTGTGACAGTGAGTGCAGCACGCAACATGTAACACGTACCTCTTCCGCCAGGCACACGGGGCAGCGCCAGTCGCCCTTGGGCACGTCGGCGAGCGGGGGGAGGAGGCAGAAGGTGTGGTAAGAGTCGTCGCAGCCGTCACAGAGCAACATCTGTGACAGTGAGTGCAGCACGCAACATGTAACACGTACCTCTTCCGCCAGGCACACGGGGCAGCGCCAGTCGCCCTTGGGCACGTCGGCGAGCGGGGGGAGGAGGCAGAAGGTGTGGTAAGAGTCGTCGCAGCCGTCACAGAGCAACATCTGTGACAGTGAGTGCAGCACGCAACATGTAACACGTACCTCTTCCGCCAGGCACACGGGGCAGCGCCAGTCGCCCTTGGGCACGTCGGCGAGCGGGGGGAGGAGGCAGAAGGTGTGGTAAGAGTCGTCGCAGCCGTCACAGAGCAACATCTGTGACAGTGAGTGCAGCACGCAACATGTAACACGTACCTCTTCCGCCAGGCACACGGGGCAGCGCCAGTCGCCCTTGGGCACGTCGGCGAGCGGGGGGAGGAGGCAGAAGGTGTGGTAAGAGTCGTCGCAGCCGTCACAGAGCAACATCTGTGACAGTGAGTGCAGCACGCAACATGTAACACGTACCTCTTCCGCCAGGCACACGGGGCAGCGCCAGTCGCCCTTGGGCACGTCGGCGAGCGGGGGGAGGAGGCAGAAGGTGTGGTAAGAGTCGTCGCAGCCGTCACAGAGCAACATCTGTGACAGTGAGTGCAGCACGCAACATGTAACACGTACCTCTTCCGCCAGGCACACGGGGCAGCGCCAGTCGCCCTTGGGCACGTCGGCGAGCGGGGGGAGGAGGCAGAAGGTGTGGTAAGAGTCGTCGCAGCCGTCACAGAGCAACATCTGTGACAGTGAGTGCAGCACGCAACATGTAACACGTACCTCTTCCGCCAGGCACACGGGGCAGCGCCAGTCGCCCTTGGGCACGTCGGCGAGCGGGGGGAGGAGGCAGAAGGTGTGGTAAGAGTCGTCGCAGCCGTCACAGAGCAACATCTGCTCCTCGACGTCTCCGCGCCCGCATACGTGGCACATGTACTTCGCCAGCTGGAGCAAAGAGAAATTTGTTTTGTTATTTTTGGTTTCCGTTTGTTCCTTTTACCTATGGCGAGAGAAGTCATGTTGTATGTACCCCCAGCCTTTGAAAAATAGATGCAGTAAATTATTTACACCTTATTTTGCAAGCCCATGAATGAAAACCCCAGATTGAAAGCCTATTTGAGGTTATAAATGCGCAAATTGTGATAAGAAAGCATGTAAAATGATTTGTTAGGTTTCTTTTTTTTATAATTTAATGTAAGGCAGTGATCTCTTTCTCAATTTTTGCAAGCAGCTTTGTTGGAAAGCTATGAAATATGAATTGTTAGAATGTGTATAAAACAGATGCAGTTTTTTTTATTTTGTTGGCACATTTCAGCACTGTTAATCTGGTAGCAGCAGCTGGAGCAAACTGTCAAATAAATAGAAGGATGCACACACTGAAATGTGACGACGTCACTGCCAGAAGATTACGCGCTTACAAAAGAGATAGATATTCCCACCACGTACGACGTATGACTCTTTGTCATATCAATATTTGAATTTTGATGCTGATCTTAGAAAAATATTTATATCAGTGTTATTTACACACAAGAAAATGCCCAATTATTTTATTTACAAAAACATTCGATCCCCGCACCGGACAACTCTTACACAGGGTTTAGGAAAAAGCTCCTAAACAGAAAGTAGGAAGTAGATAGAAAGAGTGCCACCTGCCTTAGAGAACATTTAACATTGAGCCTTAAGCCTGGGATACACTAGGGAACATTTTGTCCCGAAACACGACGCGCAACACTAAATTTACGTGACGCTGCAACGTTGCATATCGTCCTGCAACATGCCCCGCAACATAGTACGTGACGCGGGGCATGTTGCTTGCTCCCGCCTCGAGAGCGAGCGCATGAGTCCCGCGTCAGTATGCATGTTCCACGTAGTTGTTGAGCAACATGTTCCGCAACATGTTGCTCCATTTGTCCCCTAGTTTATCCTTGGCTTTAGATACGCTAGGGGACAGAATGTCCCGCATCATGACGCGCAACGATCAATCTACATGACGCTGTAACATTGCCCAGTGTCCCGCAATTTGCCACCCAAATTGAGTGGCAAACTGCAGAATACATTGTAAAATATTGGGTGACCAATTTCATGATAGACATCAGTTCAGACATCAATTCGTATGACGGAGCATATGTTGTTGGACAATTTGATATTGTTGCGTGTCATGTTGGGGGACATTTTGTCCCCTAGCATATCTGAGGATTTTATCATGCAACATCGAACATCAAAATATTGAAACATTTAAAAATCAACTAAAATAATAAGAGAAAAAAAGTCCAATTTCCTTTGGCTTTTCAGTAAATTAAATACAAACCTGTTACTGGAGTACACAGCATGAGAATTTCTATCCTATGTGTAGTCTACATTATTAAATAATTTGTCAGCAATTCAGCACATTTTATGACTAAGGTAAAGGAGATTTTTTTTTTAAATGGCCCCTAAAAAGCTGACAACTGTAAGATATTGGTGTCATTTATTTGGGGGAGTAAGTAAGTGCTGATACCGAAAATGTAGTTCATTTTGAAATTCAAACTGGCGTCCATGACCATACGCTTAACGGTATGGATGGTACAGTAGTTACAAGTAGTTCATTTATTTATTTATTTATTATATACTTTATTTTAGACGACCAAGATTACAATAACAATAAGGAAACCTTATGGTAAAACACCATGAAGCAAATAACCGGTGGAGTGCGCGTACGATGCTATTACGCTCACCAAACATATGCAAAAACTAGTAGAAGCGGCAGGAGCAAATGCAGTATGCACGTCACGTGCTCCCGATTTTTAAGCGAATCAAATTAAAGGTACACGACTTGACCTTGAACGGACCAATAGCAGCCGCGCATTTTTCTTCGTCCCCCGGCCCGCCGTGGTGAGTTGTTTACTTAGAAGAAATCGGGCTATGCGCTCTCTAGTGGTTATATTCTCTATGTAAAACACATACAATTGGCGGGTGAGTTGGACTCTTTTATCTTGAACAGCATTGCAAGTTAGGCCTTGTTTTAGTGTCTGCTTCGATGTCGCAAGGCCTTCTCTTTGTGCTACACATCATTGGAACCTTTACCTACCCACAATGTTACCAGATTAAATTCACTACTTGGACGTAGTGTGAAGTGAAGCCAAATTGTTGACACTTTTTGGCCCTCAGGAATACCTCGTTTTCGTGAGGACCATCGAAGGAATGTATGAATCTTAAATACATATATAATTTGACTGGCCTGTTGGTCTAACGCCCAGGAGAAATGTTTGTGTGATGACCATGATCAAGTTCTGCGTCTGGGTGTAATTTATATATAATTTGTATATATTTAGAAATATATAAGTGTGTTGTATCAGTTGTCTAGTACTCATAGCACAAGATGGCGTTGTGTGAAAATTGTGGAATATGATCGTCTTTATTAATCGTTTAAACATATTTTTTTTACATTTTTAAATATTTACATTTAAAAAAAAACACAAAAACATTTTAAAATAGTGGCCCACCGGTATCGGGAACAGGGTTCAAGCTACTGGCGGTTGGGGCTCCAGAGAAAGTACGAGCCGTGTCCTGGAGTACCGCCCTCTGAATCAGGCTCTTAATCCAGCCAGCAAACGCGTAAATAATTATGATGTAGTTACCGGGTCTTGAGAATTGGCAAGAAGTAGCTCAAAGCCGGGAACGATGGAAGGAATGTAGGGAGGCGTTTGCCCAGCAGTGGGACAGCATAGGCTAGATAGAATAGTTACCGGGTCGAGCACGTGCAGCGCGTGCGCGCTGGGCGGGGCCGGCGTGACGGACACCGTCATGTTGGACATGCGGTGCTCGCGCAGCCGCGTCGAGCGCGTCACGCGCGACCGCGCGCCGCACGCCGCCGCCGCAGACATCCACTTGTTCTCGCGCGGACCTGAGGAGGAGGGGACTGGTTAGAGCAGGACACAAAGATTATAGTCTTCTTCTCTCTTCTTCTTTTCTTCTTAAGAAGAGAAGAAAGATTATAGTTGGATGTTTTCAAGGCTAATGGGTATAGGCGCCTCATTAAGTAGTGCGCCTCACTATCGACGATTGCATCACTGCTTACCATCAGGTGGGATTGCATTTGCAGTTAAGCACAAGTTTATATAAAAAGAAGATGTTTGCAGTGGCGGAAGTTACAGCAAATTCCTCGTCAGACTTTTACTAACTGAAACCCAGAGTGAGTTCCTTCTTTGCCTCCTTTCCGTAGCCCCGGGGCTCATTTTCACATAACCCATCGCCACAGTAGGCTTCTTTCTTCAGCATTTCATCGAAGAACTACGAAGTTTTAAGGTAACTTTTTTTATCAGACCCTGAAGTGTTCACAAGTAGCATTATACTCACTCCGCCTAGTCTCCAGATTCTCCTCCTTGACCGGAGTCTTCATGTTATCCTCCTGCATCTGGGCAGCCGTCCGCTCCGGCACGGTGTCGCCCGGCGTGGGGCCATCAGGGTCCGGCTTGAAGCGGCGCGCCGGGGGAGGGGTGGCGGCCGCCGTGCACTTGCTTGTCGACCGACTGCGCGTACCGCTCGCTTTCTCTGGCGTCTGCTCGCCTTTTACTTTGATGTCCTGATAAAAAAGAAAGATAAAAATAAAGCACCCCGTCTATAGAAAGCACTGGAGCAGTGGTGGCCCTGTGGTAACTACCTCGACTTACAAGTAGGTGGTTCAAACCTAGCGAGGCGCAATACTTTGTGTAATTTATTTCATCACCGCTGCTCTCAAAACGGTGAAGGAAAACTTGGTGAGGGTTTCCTCAACACAGGACAAGACTCTGATGCTGGTGCCGGTTTCGGCATTATCCTAGAGCCATAACTTCGAAGACATGTGACATTCAACAATCTGCACTGGACCCGCTTGTTGGAGTATCTTTACCCTTTTCTTATAAGTAGAGCAACGCTGAGGCGATGATAGAATTTTGTTACCAGCTCTTGGCAGATCAAACATGCTTAAGCTGGAGCCTACCTCCTATCCCCAATGAAAACAACTTTCAGCTAATCACCTATCCAACATACCAACGATCGTCTGTTTTTTATACGCTGAGACTAAATTGACACAAGTAATGTCAAATTTACTATAGGAATGACGCCAGTTCTTCTGTGTTGAAATGTCATTTTAGTCTCTGGGTTTAAAAAACAGACGATAAGTACTGAACAAGCAACAGCACAAACTCACAGTATCCTTGTTATCCACAGCCCCGTTGCTCTTGAACACGTCGTACCGGTACAGGATCTTCTCGTAGTGGTTCTTGAGGATGGAGCCGATGCCCTTGCCTTGCGGGAAGCCCATGCGTCGCGCCACCTTCGACCATTTGCGTTCTGAGGAGCATACCTCAAAGCCACCTGGGGATAGAGCAATCGTTTTGCATTAGTAAACATGTTAGTACATAGATATACACACAGATATATTGATTAAGAAGAAGAGAGTCAAACATTATTTGTATTGAGCGCAGTAAAACAACCCTTCTACGTAAAAGTATTAATCGTATGGCTCCAATTATTTTCAATAAAATTCCACGACAAATAAACAATCTTAATAATAGTATGTTAAAAAGAAACTGAAACAATTTTTAATACGTAAATGTTACTATTCCACAGCTGAGTTTATGGAGGATACCCCTGATATTTAGTTTAATTCAATATTATGTTTGGATTATACTTATATTGACATTAGAATCTAACCGATTTCAGACATTGACTAAGATATTTGATTAAATTGATTTAGTGTTAATTAAAATGACATGTAAGTTGTTAATTTTGAATTTGTAATAATTTTGAACTAACTTACTTTGTACTAATTTGTATGCCGTAAGGTAAAATGTAGCGGAAACTCTCATTTATCTTACCTACATTGACAGCAAATAAATATCTGAATCTGAATACTTACCTGTGGCCTCTGAGATACCTCCTGATCGTGGTGGCCAAGATTCTCAGATCTCAGTTGATATTTTTGAGCTAATATTTTTTTATGATGGGAAGTCATCCAATGACATCTCCCGCTCTTACGGAACGGGAGGGCGTGTCAGTTTTACTGACGAAAACCCAGTCCTATATTCCTTAGTTGCCTTGCGTTCCAGGGCTCCAGGTTTTCCTTTCAGAAGCGCACCCATAGCTCCAGTAGGCTTCGAACCTGCTAGACTCCTACAGTTTGCTGACATCTCCTTAAGGCGTGCGTGGCACACTACGCGCCGTCGACGACTTGGACTCGGTCCAGACGGTTACTGGTCAGCCGAACGGCAAGCTACCCATTGCTCGCCGTCCGCAAGCCCTATAGTGACTAGAAATCGGAGTCGAAATCCCGGCGGCTGGGGCGTGAGGGCCATTAATTAGCGCGTGCGGTCGCCTCTTTCACTACTGCTTCGCAGGAGGCGACCGCCTGCCATTCCTACGCTCCGAACCATGGCTCGAGAGCAGGAGCTGGTAAAATGATTCCGCTTAGACAGACCTTATTTCTACTGTTGCTCATGACAAAACTATCTCTCAGAAGTAGACGCAGAATTTTTTGAAACGACACTTTGTTTTTTTTTAATGGAGTATGTAAAATATCCCGCTAGTATCCAACAGTCTGAATCCCTACAGTTGAATCACATAGCACTAATCATTGCATTAATCAACAAATTCTACAGTGAATCACTTCTACATAAATTGACTAAACTTTTAAGACTTCAGCGTAAGCAAATTATAGTTAACAAGATTTGTTTAATTGAACAAAGACAATGCATAAGGAAAATTATATTGAAACCAGTGTGCTTCAAATCCTCAATATGTCTTAATAACTAAGTTTAACGATGAAGGAAAACATCGTGAGGAAACCGGCATGTCCTAGAACCAAAAATTCGAAGACATGTGACATCCACCAACCCGCACTGGGCCTGCGCATGGTGGATTACTGCCTATTCCTTCTCCTAGAGAGGAGGCCTGAGTACCAGCAGTGGAAACATTATAAGGCTGATGCTATTCATACTAATTTATTGTTAGTATTTTGGTGTAAAATAAAGTTTATTCTATTCTATCATGTTTAACGTGCAGGCGACACACAAAACACATTTACTCGCGGGACAATTGAATTAATGAATCTGTTCAGTGTATCAAACATACCGTACAGTATGTAATTAAGAAATAATTAATATCGTTCAAAGATTGAATAGGTTACTGTGTACTTGTGGCCAAAATCCGTATGTTTGAAACACTAAAGAAATACTAGGAGACAGTGGTCTTACTATGGCTCAATATGGCACGTACTACAACCACACCACATCAAAAGGTTACGTGGGAATAGTGTTGCTGTAGCTTCTTGCAATTACGTTGTAGTAACTACAAATATCGAAGTGGTTGCATCGTGGTTGCGATGTAGTGTGGTTGCAGACTAATTCGCGATTTTTGGGACAAAATTTCTGGAGAGAAAGAGAGACGCAGCTATACAAGACGCATAGCACTATCCCCTTTTCACAAAGGTATCAAAGAAAAATAAGAAGAAGAAAGAAAAAAAAGAAGATGAAAGAAGAAGCTAAATTTTTGTACAATAAAGAATTAAGACGGAATGGGTAGCGTTGGCACGTCATAATAAGGCCTTTGCTCTTATGGAGTTTATTTGTTCCCGAGGTCCAGCAGAAAAGACCTATGTCCAACAGTGGACGTCTTTCGGCCCAAATGATTAAGACGAGTTCTAGTAGTGGTAATATTAGGCTTAATGTCCACGAACAGAAACACAAACAGAAAGCGTTCGTGGACAGTACGCCTTATGATTATTTTATTATGCTAACAAAAAACTCAAGGAAAATCAAAAATAGGTCAGGGTTATCATAGGTGAAATCGCAAAACCTATTCATCTGTAAGCTCCAAAAAGACAAAACAAAAGCATGAGTCACATACCTGCTTCCTTAACAATCTTGTGCAGAGCGTAGAGGTCTAGTGGCTTCCTTTCCACCGTGGGGATCTTCAGCACGGAACCCTGCAGCTCCCAGAACTTGATGATCTGATCCAGGAAGTTTAACTTCACTCTGGTTATCGCCTGTGAGGAAAAGAGACACATTAATATTCCCAATCTTTGTTGTAAGTTACATTCTGATATCTTCCAGGGTTGCGGGGTAGATTCACCGTGGCTCTGGAACGCAAAGGGCAACTAAAGGAATATGGGTGATTCGTCTGTAAAAGTCTGACACTTCCTCTCACTCCATCCTTAGCAGGAGATGTTATTTGATGATTACCCACCACTAAATTAAAAGAAAACCGCCAAATGCGAGACGGTCTCGCACATGAAAAATTTGGTACTGTCCGTAGCAGAAACCGACAAAAAAAACAGGATTTAATTGAATGGAAGCCCCACATAAATATTTGTTTTTTTTATTTGTTTGTTTTGTTTTTTTATTTGTTGTTTTAACATCGACATCACGTAAAAATATCAACTGTCTAACTATTACGGTTCATGACATACTGCCTGGTGAGTCAGACGGACAGCGGAGTCTTAGCCACAGAGTTCCGTAACCTTTGGGTTCGTTTCGTCTAAAAGGACATCCAGGAGCCTGGAACGCAAGACAAAGCAGGAACATAGGAGTAGGTTTTAGTCAGTAAAAGTCTCGACACAACCTCTGCCCTAGAGCGGTAGAAGTCAATGAATGATTGCCCACCTAAAAAGACACATTTCTACAACCATGCAACTTCTAATAGTATTTATTTAGGTCAAGTCTGTGACAAAAGTCAGGTCGCAGATCGAATTCTCTTAACAATTCTGTGCTAGGAACTGTTCTGCAGTGTCTAGCTAACAATACGGCTAGATCGATATCTGGCCACGTGTAAATATACGACCTCTCTCATGATAGTGTAAATTGTGTTAGGTATTATTCAATCAAAGGTTTGTTATGAGAAAACTTAAGTTTGAGTTAAACTTATGTTTGTTCATGAACTATGAAATTCTTCTTCTTCTTCCTGCCCTTATCCCATTTTACATGGGGTCGGCGCAACACGTTTTCTTCTTCCATTCTGTCCTGTCGTCCGTCACACTATCACTAACTCCCTTTTCTTTCATATCAGTCCTCACACAATCCATCCATCTTTTCTGGAAATGGAATTGGAAAAACATTTATTGTGAATACAGCTAAGAAGTGTAAATTCCTGCCAGAGTCTCCAAGAGAACCCAAACAACAATGAAAAAAGGTAAAAAGAAAAGCAGGTGTCGACAGCGGTTGCACGTCCTCCCATTCCAAGTGCATCTCTCGAATATTCGAGGGATGCACTCCAATATCAATGCGGTCCACCACCACCTTGAAACCGATAAGCCACACTTGCTTTTCTTGACGGAGACGCAGATTAGATGTCCGTCAGATGCGGCGTACCTCAACTACCCGGGATACTCACTGGAGCATCACTTCCGACAGCGTGCCGGGGTCTGTGTGTACGTCCGCAATGACATCTGCTGCCAGCGTCTCCGTCACCTTGAAGACCCCGATTTTTCAACCTTATGGCTGTTGGTGGACACAGGTATGGACAAAATTGTCTATGCCTGTGTCTACCGATCCCACAGCGGTGATCAGGAGACAACTCGGTTATTTGACCACCTCGGTATGGCCGCCGATACGGCCCTGCATCGGCACCCTGATGCGCAGTTCGTCGCTCTGGGGGACTTTAACGCCTGTCATCAAGACTGGCTTTTCCCATACCAGAGGACTGACCACGCTGGGAGAGAAGCGCGAAACTTTGCAGTTTCAATGGGGCTCTCTCAGTTGGTAAAGCAAGCGACAAGGGTGCCTGATATTGCTGGTCATACTGCCAATTGTCTGGACCTTCTGCTGACAACCGATCCAGACAGATGTATCGTAACAGTTTCTTCACCACTCGGAACTTCAGATCACTGTCTGGTGAAATCTGTAACGTCCTTCTCGCCACCTGACTGCGACTCACGCGGTGAACGGCGAGTGTGGCGTTACAAGTCAGCAGATTGGGATGAGATGCGGCACTTCTTTGCGTCTTATCCTTGGCAGCAGGTCTGCTTCTCTTCGGAAAATCCGTCGAGCTGTGCGGAGGCAATTTCCGATGTGGTGCGTCAAGCTATGGAGTATTACATCCCACATGGTGACGTACCCGTCGGTAGCTCAGCCCGCCCATGGTTCAACGCCGGCTGTGCTGAAGCTGAAAAGCGAAAGCACTCGGCGTTTCTTTCCTGGGTGGATGCTCGTGACCGCAAAGCTCCGGACCTGAGCTCAAAGAAGAGAGCCTTCAACCATGCTGCCAAGTCCTACAAAAAGGCACTAAGGAAGGCTCGCTTCGATCGCATTTCCCACATTGGCCAGAAGCTCTCTGCGCAACCGTCCGGTAGCAGAGCATTCTGGTCCCTTGCCAAGTCGGTCGAAGCGAACTTCTGTCGGCCCACATTGCCTCCGCTGGTTCGGCCAGATGGAACACTAGCCTAGCTCATACGGCGAGAGAGAAAGCGGGTCTCTTTGCATCTCTCTTCGCCCATAATTCTCGTCTTGACACTGGCAGTGCTACTCCACCGACTCTGCCTCACTGTGGCACCTCGATGCCCGAAGTCCGTATAAGGAACAAAGAGGTTCTGAGAGCACTGTGTCGTCTAGACGTGAATAAGGCTAGTAGACCAGATGGTATTCCAGCGATTGTTCTCAAGGCATGTGCGCCCGAGTTGTCTCCTGTTCTGACACGCTTGTTTCGCCTCTCATATAGGACCGGTATAGTGCCTAAATCCTGGAAGCTTGCCAACGTGCAGCCCGTGCCCAAAAAGGGCAGTCGTGCCGATCCTACCAACTATCGGCCGATTTCAATAACCTCCATACTCTGCAAGATTATGGAGCGTGTATTGAACTCGCGCCTCATGGCATACCTGGAAGGTAACGATCTCCTCAGTGACCGACAGTACGGGTTTCGTCGCAATCGGTCTACTGGGGACCACTACAGACTAGTGTATGCCACTCACTTGTGGGGCGAGGCCCTCGAGAAGAATGGGGAAGGACTTGCAGTCTCCTTAGACGTCTCGAAGGCCTTCGATAGGGTATGGCACGCTAGCCTTTTGAGTAAGCTTCTAGCGTACGGCATCTCTCCTGGCCTGATTAACTGGATAAAAGACTTCCTGAGTGAACGGTCCCTCCGAGTTGTTGTCGACGGATGATCATCAGAGCCCATGATAACTAATGCCGGAGTTCCTCAGGGGTCTGTTCTCTCTGCAACTCTCTTCCTGCTCCATATCAACGACCTGCTGCTGCCCGGTATCTATGGGTATGCCGATGATAGCACAGTTGTAGAGAGATACATGCCGAGTACTCAGGCTAGTAGGGAGCTAATCCAGTCTGAAAGAGAGGCTATGGTAGAGCGTACGAATGACTCACTTCAGGCAGTCTCCAAGTGGGGCGAAGCCAATTTGGTGGGATTCAACGCCACCAAAACACAAGCGTGTCTATTCACCGCTAAAAGGAGCCCGTTCACCTTGGCTCCTGCTTTCCGGAATGTATCCCTGGAATGCACCGACCGCCTTCAGCTCTTGGGAGTTGAAATTTCCTCCGATCTGAACTTTGGGCGGTTCATTGAGTCCAAGGCCAAGATAGCTGCTAGGAAACTCGGCGTTTTGGCAAAGGTCCGGCAGTACTTCACACCGAGACAGCTTTTAATGTTATACAAAGCACAGGTCCGATCGTGTGTGGAGTACTGCAGCCACATATGGGCTGGAGCTGCAAAATGCCACCTGGCAGCTTTGGACTCAGTGGAAAGGCGTGCAAAGAGGTTAATTGGGGATCCAGATTTGGCTAACTCCAATCTACAAAGCCTTGAGCACAGGCGCAGGGTAGCCAGCCTTTCGGTTTTTTACAGGATGCATTTCGGAGAGTGTGCGCAGGAATTGCATGAATTGATTCCGCCATCCCCTTTCCACCATCGGACAAGCCGTCGTACGGCGGGTATCCACCCTTACGTTGTCCAAACCTCTACGGTCCGGACTAAGCGTTTCGCCTCGTCCTTCATACCGCGTACATCGAGGGACTGGAACAATCTGCCTGCTGCGGTTTTTCCGTCCGATTATGATTTGGGTGTCTTCAAGGCTAGAGTGAATAGGCTTTTAATAAACTAGTGCGCCTCACCATCGACGATTGCATCACTGCTTACCATCAGGTGGGATCGCTGTCAAGCACTAGTTTATAACGACTAAAAAAAAAAAAAAAAAGTCTGTATTTCCTGATAGCTACCACTTCCCCTTAGTTGTAGCTATCAGGACCTGATGGTAAGCGATGATTTGGCCGACGATGGAGCAAGCATGTCTAGAAGGAACCTATTCAATCGTGATTTAAAAACCCCAAGTTGTAGCTATTAGGAAACACAGACTCTGGCAAGGAATTCTACTCCTTAGTCCTTAGGCTATATATACAACAAATGTGTCCCCAAAATGCTTTGTGGTAGGATGACCACCATGTACCGGTGGCGGAAAGTAACGTCATAAAAGGCTTGGCAAATTGATATTGGGCGAACCTGCATCGCAACTAGCTGGAGCGATTTTAAAATATATTTTTTTATAATTACTATGGAAACGCTCGCGTTTGGCCACTATCTCACCTGATGGTAAGCGATGATGTGGCCGACGATGGAGCACACTTGACTAGAAGTATCCTATACACTCTTGCTTTCAAGGCCCCTAAACTGTAGCTATGTTACGTTTAAAAATCCTATTAAAATAAGTACAGTAAACACTCGGTAACACTGACAAATCCTACAGCAATTAATAATGATAATAACCTTTAAAAGTAACAATTAGTACGGACGCGAACCGAACACCGCTACTCCAAGGGCAGTTACATGATTATAACTAATGAGTTAACTGAAGCCTGCAAACACGTCATTTTACATACTGCTATGAGTATAGGTGGACATAATAATTATATGATACGTTTTTCAGTGTATCACATAACCCCTATGAGAGGAGTGAGAGGAAGTATCAGACTTATACCAACTAATACCCACATGTGTTCGTTTAGTTGAGTCCCTTCGTGTTCCAAGATCAGGGTAAGTACGGTAATTCTTTCGAACAATCTCGTAGTAGCTCTGGCAGTCATCGGCCATGATGGGCTCTTTCCGTTTCATTTTTTACTTGGTTAATCATCTTATGACTTTTTCCGCTTAAGGGTGGAACGGGAGGGCGTATTAAATTTTTACTGACTAAAACACCTTTATTTTCAGTAACTCTTTTGAATAATCCCGCAGCAGCTCTGGCAGGCATCGACCCTGGTGCAAACCTTCCGTGCGCGGGTTATTTTCGGGGCACGTGTGGTAAACGACGCGGCTTTGACCCAGCTCCGTCCTTACCGGACGACGTGCTACCCATAACTCACCGTCCGCAAAATCGCGCCTACGGTGGACAAGAGTGACCCAACGACTTCCGATGCCCGAAGCGTCTCTTGTGAGGGCCGGAGCGTCAGGTACATACCACCATTTCTACTTTATCATGGCTTTCAGCACTATCCAGTCTAGTTTTAAACACATTGATCCCCATTCTAGTCACAATTGAACCAATCCCCAATTAACCAGTCATTCCGGCAGTTCAGTAACTAATAGAACTGTTTACACAAGCACAGTTAGGCGCGTCCGCTCGCTGTCCGGGCCAGCCGGACAATTATTCAACAAAATATATCTATCTGATTTGAATGATCGCGATAAAACAATGTGTTTCAAGTGCAAACATTGTACGATAAACTTCGGACGGATTATAAAGGATTGGTGGAAGGTTGATGTAAATAAACTACTGATAATAATGGTGCCTAAAAAACGATGTTGTGATTCGCACTCCAAAATGAATCATGTTTATTTAATTTAATAGTATCTTTTTTAGAATTCTGTAACCGAATAGTCCTACGGACGCCGGATGCGGACAAAACCTGCGCTGTCGGTCCGTCAATCTGTCAGCGGGCTGTATCTCATAAACCGTAAGAGGCAGAGAGTTGAAATTATCACAGAACGTGAATTGCTAATGCCGCTACAACAACAAATAAAAAAATTAAAAATTATATGGGGTTTCCATACAAAAAGCGTTTTTAATTTTATTATTTTAGTCTGGAACCTTTCGTGTGAGAGTTCGACTCTCACTTGGCTCATTTTTAAACAATCATTTAACTTCGTACAAACGCAAGAGGACAGAAACACAAAACAATATTGCTCTGTGCCCTTACTCTCATTATTATCATGCAAGCTGCAAAACTCATTTGTACCATATTAACATTCTACTCGAGTAGCCTGTAACTTACAGGTCACAACTTTATAAGTGTGTGTCATGACCAAGCAAGCGCCAAAAACTATAAAAGAAGACGAGGAAAGAGTATAACCTGTCCAGGAATACCATTATTTGGGCCAAGTCGTCTGTAGCGACATCTATGGCCCCACATAAAAACTACGAAAACCTGCATCACGCATTTAAGAATAGGTATATACAACAGCCCGAAATTGTCTATCGGATAGTTGCTGAAACCAGACGTAACACCCGTCTGTAGGACCCTCCACTTCAACGGAGAATCATGGGATAGCCCTTCTAAAAGTCTGTTGTCGGATTTGAAGCTCTGCCACGAGGTCTTGACGCGTTCGATTTGACGACCTAAATTGAACTGTTACAGGGATGGACCTATATTGTAAGGTGTATAGGTCCATCCCTCTTTGTCGCTTGCACACCTGTCATTTTCATGTGTTTAATTTTTAACTCCAATGTACAAATTGCTAGTTAACCAAGAAAAAGAAAATATTATTAAATGAGTTTCCTTACCTCCAATTCATTAAGTCTTTGTATCCTCGGTGTGAAGCGTAACCGGTCCACATCCACTGCGAATGGAGGTTGCCAATGCTGGAACAATACAATATGTTGTATATTAGTTTCATCATCATCTACCTAGCCTTTTCCCAACTATATTGGGGTCGGATTCCAGTCAAGCCGGATTAAGCTGAATACCCGTATTTTACCAGAGCGGGTGCCTACCAGACCTCCACAACCCATTAACTGGGGTAACACGGTACTTCATGGCAAGACTGGAGTTAGATTTACTACTTATGTTGTATATTAGTTTGTGCAGAGAAAAACATTCACACCTCGTTCCTTCTTTGCCTTCGTTCCAGGGTCCATGGTTTCCCTTTCGGAAGCCTACCCATGGCCCTAGAGGTTTCAACCCTTGCTTGACCCCTACAATTTGCTGACAGCTCTTTGAGGGGTCGTGGAACAGTACGCGCAGTTAACGACTTGGGCTCGATCCGGATTATTACTAGACTGCCGGACGGCAAGCTACCCATTGCTCGCCGTCCGCAAGCCCGCATAGTTTACACTAAGATTTAATGTATGAGCTGACTAGCTTCTGCCAGCAGCTTCGCCCGCGTGAAAGTAAGCTTCTTCAGACAAACTTTGGACCACCGTTTCTTCGGGTCAGAGCCCATTCGTCCCCCAAGATTCGCACCCTGTGCCCACTCGTCCCCTGGAACTTTTGAGGGGCCTATTCGTCCCCTGAAGAATATTTATTTTTATTCGTTCTTCTAATATAAGTACATGTATATGTGTATACTGCAGCTTGGTATCCTGGTACAGTCGCGCAGAAAAGGGTAAAATAAAAAATATAGTAATTTGGTAGATATCATGTTTATTTCAATTAAGATTAAGTTTAATAAATAACCTCTAGGCTCTACAAAATAAGTTATCAGCTTTTGGTGTCTTGTACATTTGTAAATATTTAGCAAAATATGTGACAACTATAATATCTTTATGCAGTTAAATAAAACTGTGTAACTATTTAAATAAAATCCCAGTAATAACTGAATTTTAGATTAATTTAAATCCAGAGTACAAACAAATAACCAAATATCAATGACACAATTAGACCTCGAGACAATATTACATCGTAAGCCTATCGACAGGTTATATTATTATCATGACGGATTATCAATCATCATAGCTCTTTTTTCAATGATCTGTTATGATTTATTAAACTAATTCCGTTAATAAACTGTTCACAAGTGTACTATGTTAACCGTTTCTTGTGTAAAATTTAGTTTATTTTATCTCAGGGGACCAATAGGCACCTGAATAGGTGCCGAATCTTTAACTTATATTGTATTATATTAGAGGGGACGAATGGGTACCTTAAAAATAATATTTTTTATGAAATATTAATTGGTCCCCTACCAGGAGACCAACGGGCACCTATATAGGGGCCGAATCCACAACTTTTATGCTGGGGGACGAATTTTAGGGGACGAATGGGCTCTGACCCGTTTCTTCCTCTTGAGGGGTGAATTTTGGAAAATCTTTTCTTATAGAATACCTACGTCATACAAAGAAAATACTTTCCAAGTTTCATGACTACGGTCAGCGGTTCTAAGCTGTGCGTTGATTGACGGATCAGTCATTCAGGACAAAGCATTTTATAAGAATAGTATTTGCTGGGAAATGCAATAGGACAGAACATTGACATTGAGTGTTGAGAATGTACTGTTTCTTGTAATATTTGATTACAAGAAAGATAGTACGAGTATCCACCCTTACGTTGTTGAAACCTCTACGGTCCGGACTAAGTGTTTCGCCTCGTCGTTTATACCGCGTACGTTGAAGGACTGGAACAATTTGCCTGCTGCGGTCTTGCCATCCGATTATAATTAAGGTGTCTTCAAGGAACGAGTAAACGGCAGTCAATAAACTAGTGCACCTCACCATCAACGATTGCATCACTGCTTACCACCAGGTGGGATCGCAGTCAAGCACTAGTTTATATCAAACAAATAACTTTGAAAATGAATCAAGGTCACTAACATAATCTCTGTAGTCACTTAAATAAAATAGGGAAATAGTTTGAAGTACATAGGATAATGTTCTGTAATACTCTTGAAGTAGTTTTGATTATTGTATTATTCTTTTGTTTGTACAATAAGCTGCACCTCAGTAGTACCACTTTGATATTGGCTGCAGTACTGCGTGTCGCGAGTTCAATTCCCGCATGAAAGGAATACATTCATGTTAAAGGACTAATTCCTAGTGAGAGGAAAAGATTTTTTCCCATTTTGTGAAAATTTTGAGTGACGATTTTTTCAGTGAAGATGTAGCTTTCTAATAGTAAATGAATTTCGGAAATTGGTAAGTAGTTTTCGAGTTAAATCATAACAAACAAACATAAAATAAATCTTTCCTCTTTATAATATTATATCTAAGATACTAATATTAGTATCTTAGATAAATAACAAAAAACTTAACATACAGCTCAAAAACCAAACATCAAAATGTTTTCCTGCTTACAAAGTAGTTTCTCAGTACTAGTTTCGTTAGACTAGTAACTGTAAAGCTAATACATAGACCCTAAACTAGATCTAGCCAGGATCAGGTTTCCAGTGTACAGCAATACAGCTGTTCAACTTATGTGACACTTTACATCTAAGTGACCAAGTTACTACTCTGATTTGTAGTGCATTTTGAAGCGGTAAATATCATTGTCTATTTATGTTGTCATATTATATATTTAAAAACCATTGTTGTTTTTAACTAGCTAAAAATTGTATTTTTATTTAATATTATAAACTATTGCTTGACTGCAATCCCAACTAGTAATGTGATTGTTGATTGTGAAGCGCACTAGTTTAGCATAAAAGCATAACCAGTCTTTTAATGTACTCACTTCTGGGACTAAGGCCTCCTCTCTAGGAGAGGGAATGGGCCATAATCCACCAAGCTGGCCCAATGCAGAATAGTTTATTATGAGCATTTTCACTCTGGCCTTGAAGGCACCTAAATTATAGTTGGACCGGAAAACTGTAGCAGACAAATTGTTCCAGTCTTTTGATGTACACGGTATAAAAGTCTTTACAGTCACTAATACCTTAGATCTACCACAAAGTACAAAGTTTGAAGATTCACCTCACGGAACTGTCAAGTGTCATCGCCTCATGATACTGGCGTAGTAATGGTTGACACTAACTCAACTGCCAGAGAAGGAAAAAAGACTGCTTGATAAGGTTTCTAGTTTAAAAAACAAGACATTGGAGTACATTGTTATTTAATGTTTACATTTTTGTATGCAAAACAATAATAATAAAAAAGGAGGTTCTTCTCTTTGGAGCCTTGATCACCAGTAGCTTCGACCCAGTTCTAAATACTGGTAAATTACATTTATATTCTGAAATGTTTATTTTAGAAATATTAGTGAGAATTTTAACATTTTTGGTGTTTTTTGTCATATACCTAAGCCACAGTATTATTTCTAGTCAGTTTATTTCAAGATCAACCCACTTTATTATAACCTTATTAAAATTAACGATGGTAGAGAGTGTAGAGACCTATTAAAATATTTTCTTCCTGCAAAGTGGTTATTTTTACATTACTAATAAACACTTTCACATGAACATTTATTCATGTAAGACAAAGATAAAAATCCTGCCCATTTTCCTGTCCTATTTTAAACATTCATAGAATAAATTTGGTCAGTAGGTTACTATGTGCGCTTATCAATCAAGTTACCTTCAAATATTTTTTACTGCTTTTGCATAGGTCACTGACATTGTGACACAGTAGCGACATCTATGACGTCACATAGGAACTAAGCTAAATCCTGCATCCCACAGTTAGAGTTCTCCACACGATTTAAAAATATACAACAACCTGAAACAATCTATCAGGTTGCTACCTGGATCAGACATAACATCTGTCTGGTTGGAAGAACTTCCCTTTTGAACAGAGGTTTGAAGGACTTTACACGCTGTTCCGCACACCTCCAAAACACTAAGAAGTTGTTACATGAAGACCATGCTTAAAATGTATGGTCCTACCTTTCGAGTCTTTAATTTAATTTCAACCTATGATCGAAACTGCACAACTTAATGGTTACTAAGGCCCACACACAATGGTCCACATAGGATTAAGTGCGGAAACCAGACCCTTATAGACATGTAGTATACTTATTAGTATTCGTAAGTACCTATCAAGTTTATGTTTTTTAATCAGGATTTATAAACCAAAGAGAAAAGTTGAGACTGTAACACAAGGCTGACATTTCATAAGTGGCCATAAAGGTGTGCCATTTAGATTTTACTTTATAGTTATAGACATTTATTACTGTTTCAAAAGATCATATAAATAAATGAATTTCGTATATGTTTGTTTATCAAGCCTCAGTGAGTATCTAGTAGACCATAGCTTTGAATAGGACATGGAGTTATTTTTATCCTGGTAATATATTGCAATGGAATAATTTAGCTTTGTGCAAAAACTGATTATAATCATTCATTTATTTACCTGCATTGAAAACATCAACAAAAAATGGATACACAACTACCAAAATAGGATGTTATAAATATTTACACAACCACAATATTTTTATAAAAATTATCATCATCAATATTACTGAGGCACTGTACTAAGTAACAGTAAAATACCTTCTAGCATCACTACTATAATAAACACGGTGTCAAAAACCTGTTGCATATACGTGTCACGAAGCAAAAATGAATTAGCAGTCTAATTAACACATAAATTGACATGAATGACCTAGATATTAACCCTGGCAGATTGATTAATATTTATCATGTTGGCTTATTCTTACATATTATAAAACAAAGTGCTCTACTGTGTCTTATCTGCCTGTATGATCGGGATAAACTCAAAAACTACTCAACGGACTTTCATGCGGTTTTCACCGATAGATAAAGTGATTCATGAGGAAGGTTTAGATGTATAATACATGCATATTTTAGAAGAGAAAAGCCGAGAATTTTACAGGTTCGCCACTTGTGGAAGCTGGGCCATATTGTCAGTTGTCAATATTTACGTTACTGAGTAGGGTATGCCCCAACATATGGTTATATTTTATCTTGTCAAAAGTATAATGTTTACAATCCAGTTTTAGTGTGTAAGTATTTATTTAATTAATTATTCTAGATTAATAGTTCTAATTTGGTGCTTGATTTAAACAGATTAAGCAAGTCCACTGGAGATTTTATCTGAAAATTACTTTTAAGGATTTTGACACTGTGTAATAAAAACAAAAAAGCTTTGTTTTCTAAATTGGTAATTTTATAAGTAGGTCTGTTCTCTTTGTTGGTCATTGAATAATGTATGAAAGTAGCTCTTTTTGAAAATTCAATCACTGATTTAAATTGCTAAAATCAGGAAGAGATTTGATAGATTACGGAGAACTAGAGCATTCACTTCTTTAAAAGAGTAACGGTGGAGTTTCTTGTTGGCTCTTCTCCATAGGAAACAACCAATTGGAACCATGCACTAGCTTCTGACATTATAAAAGTATGGGCACTTTTTTTTTTTTGTAGGCCTATTTGAAATGAAAAATGTTGAATTTGACTGTTTTAACAATATACCCTCCTAACATTATTCTTGTTTTATTTAGGGTGGATAGCAACTGTACAATGTATTGTCGTAGGTACCGCATGCCTATCAGATTGAATGTTACAACATAGGATATAAAAAATACCTCATTTTTGACTACTTCTCCATATGACTAAGCATGTGAAATGGCTTCAAGCTAAGAGACGCTGTAGACCTTTTATTAACCTATTTGTTTTATTCTTGATAATGTGAATATAAGATACACTAACCTTCTGCACAATTCTCATTAATTCATGAATCCCCGACCGGTCCAATGAGACCGCACTGTTATTGTTTTACTATTGTGTCTCGTTTTGCGGGTATGTGATAGGTTAAATTAAATTGAAATTCGGCTCTCCTTTAATTACATTTGTAAAGACACAGTTAATTATTTATTTGAATTTACAATGAGTTTTTGGTAGTTATCAGTTTTTTTTTTTTATAAAGGTCATAGCAGAATCACATTCTGTAAGTTGTAATGGTATAGAAAATTTCAATGTAATATTTACCTTGTAAATGTCATATAACACTGTATATTACTAATTTTTTCTGGTAGCAATGAAAAAGCTACTGACATAATTTCACTAACACAGTTAAATAGAATAAAGTAACAAGGAAAAACCACAAATAATTAGGTACTTCAGATTACTACATACAAGTACAAATCAGTTAACTGACATACTGATATTAGATCAGTTGTTTTTAATGTCTTTGTCTTCCACTTTTTGAATAAAATAAATTAGCACATGGAATCAAAATTTAATTATTTCACATAGTCCTACCTACATGGGCACTTATAAAATGTCAGAAGCCAGTGCACGGTTGAAATAGGATGTTTCTTATGGAGAAGAACTAGTATGTTTCACGGATATTTTAGAATTTTGATTAACTTTTCAGGATTGTTATTTTCTTTCACTGTTATAAAATAAGATGCGGTTATTCATTACTGCTGAAGAAAAGGCAATTAAAATCCAGTAATAGATTTTTCAGATTGAAACTAGTTACTACTCTATGATTTTAGTTTTTATGCTGTCCAGGGGGTGAATGCCCAAAAAGAATGGCTCAACTAATAGTATACCTATTTATAACTTAGCCTTTTTCCTTCTAGCATTTCTAGTCTAAAACTTCAGATTTGTGAAAGTACTGTTATTTTATACAGTTAGGCATACTGTGTATCTGAGACCGATCTTGATTAATTTTGTTAACAAAAGATGGACCAAAATGTCAGTTTTATGATTATGCACAATGAAAAGACATGCAAGATTAATCTGCATGTATACAAAATATTGGAGATAAATTCTAAATCATTATCATAAATGTTATGCAACATCTAAACATTTTAAGATCAACCACTAGACTCAAGTGTACTAATTATCTGCCATTTTTCTACAGATGCCACCATCATTTTATTTAATTCTTATTTTTTGTTTTACACAACTGAATGACAAAGCAGTCTTGTCCATGTGAGTGTTTCATACATTTTCATGGACAAATATACACAAAGTAGGTCTTGCATACCAATAATTTAGTTGGTTATCTATAGCAAAGTGCTTATATACATTATCTTGGTGTCTTTGCTACCATTACTAATGCCAATAATCTTCTACAGTAGGCTTCCTAGTCAAATTTTAGTGTCGATTCAAAAACCACTGTGGAGATTACAGTTAGTCACGACAAAAAACTCGCAATAGTTCTTTTTTTATCTAAACTATCGTAGGCAGGAGGGCATGACACAAAATGGCAACCAGCCTCCACAATACAATATGCAACTGCATTAAGGCCTAAATAAACAAAATATCAAGCCTGAAACCGTATTCAGACGACACTTGACACGTATTACACAGGATTAGAAGGTAAAAATTAAATTTAGATAACGAGCAGCATAATAAGTCGAGGTAATATGGTTGCATCACACGTAATTCGCGAATGGTTTTATGGTTAGAAAACTGCTCAATATTCGTGTTTTATCGATAGAAACGCACTTTGTAAGGCCTATTTAGTGACACACTGTTCGTCGAAACAAAGAAATTTACTCACCGCTGGAGGTTTAATCTTGCAAATGCCCGATTTCTCAGCGATTGGTCGTATTTTGCTGATGTATGCCAGGGGGTCCAGGAATTCCTCTGGCGTGGGTTCGAACACTGGTGCCTCTGGAGGCGGGGTGAACGAGAAATTATCAGGTTTCATAGTAGGGGACGCCGAGTCCCCCATGCTAACTTCGACGTTAGCTTCGTCACATTTTCCCATTTTTGAGAAACACTATGCAGTTCACACAAATGCAACTATAAATAAAACTTTAGCATCATCTAATGTTAAGGAATGAATAAAGCACGTCCACAAAGAAATAGAAGCATCAGAATTAGTCTTTCCATAGGGAATCACAACGAGATAATAAATGAAATTATCACCAACAAATAACAGAGTTCACTTGCACGTCCGCCATGCGAAATTGAACTTTCGAAACTACGGTGTTGCCATGCGAAAAATAAAATGATTGCGCACTCAATAACATTTTTTATTTTTTAATCGGTGCATTTACGAAGTATATAAAATCCTAACTAAACTTGTTTTATTATAAAAAACGTCTTAATATTTCCTTCTAATCAAACGACTTTTCTTGTGTTTTAGTCAAGATACGTTTTCCTTACGATGATTTCCCTCGGTTTGCTTATTTAAATGTCCATTCCTTTTCAAATCGAGGATCCTATATCACTGTGTTCCTTAGTAGTTCAAAATTATGCTACCTGATTACTGACAAAATCTTTCACTGTCTGGACGTATCCTTGCAAATCTGTATAGTTATTTCTTCAAAAGACCATTACATAGGTACGTCATTCAAACAGTAATCTGAATAATCTTCACTTTATATTACGACCGTCATAAGTTGGCGAGTCTGAAGTTAGGCTCTGCGGATTTTAGCGTTTGAAAACTCGTACAAAAATAAAGGTTTAAAAAAAATAAATGCCAATAACAGTTTTTAACAGCAATAACAACTGCAAATTGCATTTTTTTTTTGGCCGTACTGTAAGTATTGTGAATGTAAAGACTTGTTATAGCCTATGTCAGTAGGGAATAAAGCAAGGTTTTCTAATAACGTAAGCGTAAAAGTTTGTATGGAGAAACCTACTTTCACGCGGATGAAGCCGCTGGCTTAAACTAGTATGTATACATAAAAGGAGAAACTGTAACTTAAAATCTTTTTAGTAAATATTTTTAATTTTTGAACCCATTCACAATGGAAGATTCATTCAGTACATTTATTTTCTATTTGAATTTGTGCAAGTAATATTACTTCATAAAATACCAAGATAAGAATTTAGATTAAGCAAAGTTTGAAGAACCTTTAGTCAGTGCGGCAAACAAACCTTCCTTTGTAAAACGAAACACAAATATTAATGTTGCCCATATCAATTAAGGATTTCTATAAATTGGAATTCAGCCAGCAAAATGTTGGAACTCTAGAAACATCAACAGTCTTTGATCTCTTTCTATTTGACACGAAAACTGCTGTAGATGAAAGAGAAAAAAAATTCAGCGACAATTGTTTCCTAATGTTGCCATTGCTTAATATTCATTCTCCACGATTGTTATTCTAATAAATTCACTACAGTCCATTCGGCTATTCCCTGAATGAAATGAGTTTTATAAAAGCATTTAATGCTGTTCTCTTTTATTCATTTTATTTTTCTTCATCAAATAAATTCTTTAGGAAAACCTCCCACGTGGTCAGTGTTGCAAGTAAATTCACCATGTCCAAAAGAAGCTTCGTAAACGCGCAGGCTCGACTGCAATCGATGAACACATCCGTCATCCGCCGCCATTTGCGAAAGGCTGATCGCTGCTCAGCAGCGCGAGTGTCATCGGTTTGATTATGTCGAGTGTATAAATTGTTATTTTCGATAAAACTGTGAACTCAGTGTAAGATAATAATCAGTTAAAATGATTGTGAGGTTTCTGAGCGTTTTGTGCGTCGGAGTTTTGGCGACTTCGGTGTTCAGCGCTGAGGGAAACAACGACAATGAAGGTACGTAAATTTTACGTGTGCATTATTTATTTTGTTATCATTTACCCAATTTTACCGGTGTGTGTAATAGAGTAATTTGGGACGAATTTATTTTTGTTGTTTGCCCGAGTCATTTTTCATTCAGAAATAACATAGCGGTGTGATCTAAATACGAGATGTGGTTTCGTTCTTTTTTCTCGTGTTATGAATTTATTTTCATATTGAAAATGGTTGGAGCTTGTGTGTGAGGCGTCGTTGGGTTTGGTTGGAGGTGTATGCGGCACGGTGTGGCTCGAGTGTCGAGTGGGTGTTAGATAGTGGACCGGCTTGACGGCTTCTTGCCATGCACAATGCATACACACACACGGGCGCGCGCCAGGTTCGGAGAGCTCCGCGCCACCTCTCGCGCCGTGGGCGACCACTGGCTTCGTTTTTGCAGTTGATTCATTCACTTTATGAACATTACTCACTGTTTTTATCATGCAGCTAAAATATCTTACTGGAACCTGAGCTTATGGGTGAAGTCACCATGATTACATACTATTATATCGTAATTTTGTGTAAAAGCACTCTTTATAAGCTCTCAGGAGAAATTTTGACTTGAATAGAAACATTCTTACTTACTTTTCTTGATCAAATAGTATGATACAGCATGGCTGAGCTTTTATCCTTTTAAAAGCTCAGTCCTGATAAAGCCAATGACTTTGATATTCAATAATTCTATTTGTTATTAAATCACAACAATTTCTATAACTAAGAACTGTCCAAAACCTGACTAAATTTCTGCGTGAGCTAAAAAGCAGGTCTTCAAAACTTACCTTTATGAGATTAATAGGGTTCTTAAAACTAAAAACTACAATACAAAGCTTGTAAGGTGTTTCTCTAAGCTTTAAAAACAAATAAGTATTATACCTATATTTTATTTTACTCAGAAACCCCTACTCATACTGACTTAATCGTCTCCAATTCCATCTTTCTTCAAACATGTATCTAATACCTAAAACCAGGCTATGATTCACCAACGCAGCAGACAATGTTTGTAATTATGCAATTAACACTAATACAGTTCAATTATCATAAGATGTTTAAAAACTTCCAATTAGAAACTGCATTTCCGTACCAAAAATAAGTAGAAGAATGTAGATAGGAATCTCTGGTTTATGGGGCAATAAAGCTTGTATTACAGTGTTCCTTTTGAGATAAGGATAATGTAAAGATGTGGGTACAGCTATATTGTGTAGCAGGTTTTATCTTTAACCAACAATCGTAATTTATAATTATCACCATTATGGTGTTAGGTCTATTTATTATACCAAAGAAATATCTGTATATTCTTTAGGTAATACTCAAAATTTTCAATTAATAAAACTGTAAAACTTCTCTACTCATGACATTTAAAATCTGATAAAAGGCTAAATGTTTGATAACTAGACTTCCCAAGAGTAGTATCTGGCAATCCATTCCCTGTAGAATATTTAGGTTACGCTGGGAGCTACATCATCCCTTACCAGCTGGTGAGATAGTGATCAAACACAATCCTATCCATAATAAAAATAAAGCTGCCCCTGATGCAGTTGAAAAAATGCTATACAGATGGCATCTAGTCTTTTTCTAGCTATGTTGGATAGTCAAAAAGATTAAACTGTAATAACAAGTCTTCCCCTACATTAACCTATCAATACCCGCGAAACGAGACACTATAGTAAAACAATAACAGCGCGGTCCAATGAGACCGGTCAGAGATTCATGAATTAAAATACTATCTTACATATTAAGTTAGCTATAGTCCCCAATTTGTCATTTTAAACATGATATGACCTCAAAGATACTTTGTAGACAGTCTAGCACTTTGCCAGTTCAAGGCAGCAATATGAATATGTAACAAACTAGCTCTGTTGTCATGGCAACGAGAAACTACACAATACTTTAGTCAGAAATAAGTAGTCTATATAAAGGTACTAGCAGCCCGTCCCGGCTTCGCACGGGGTAGACAATTATTTATTTTTGGAATTTTTCCCGTCAAATGACTACCCTACATATCCTACGCTACCCTACCCTACCTTCCCTACACTACCCTACCTACCCTACACTACCCTACACTACCCTACAGTACCCTACACTACCCTACAGTACCCTACACTACACTACGCTACACTACACTACCCTACACTACCCTACACTACACTACACTACACTACACTACACTACCTTACACTACCCTACACTACACTACGCTACACTACACTACCCTACACTACACTACACTACCCTACCCTACACTACCCTACTTTACCCAATTTTTTTTTTTAGATTTAAACTATCCTATCTCTCAAGTTGGATCGAACTGCACATGGTGTGCGAATTTTATTATAATCGGTTAAGTGGTTTAGGAGTCCATTGAGGACAAACATTGGGACACGAGATTTATATATATTAAGACTAGCTTTTACCCGCGGCTTCGCTCCCGTCAAATGACTACCCTACATATCCTACGCTACACTACCCTACCTACCCTACACTACCCTACACTACCCTACAGTACCCTACACTACACTACGCTACACTACACTACCCTACACTACACTACACTACCCTACACTACCCTACACTACGCTACACTACACTACCCTACACTACACTACACTACACTACCCTACACTACCCTACACTACCCTACACTACCCTACACTACCCTACACTACACTACCCTACACTACCCTACTTTACCCAATTTTTTTTTTTTATTTAGATTTAAACTATCCTATCTCTCAAGTTGGATCGAACTGCACATGGTGTGCGAATTTTATTATAATCGGTTAAGTGGTTTAGGAGTCCATTGAGGACAAACATTGGGACACGAGATTTATATATATTAAGATATTTATTATGGATAGCAAAGTAAGGTCATGATAATCTTTGTAATAAAGTTTTTACTACTAGGTACTGGAGTTAAGTAACGGCCGAAATTAATAATCAATCTATCTCCAGTTTTGGCATACTGGAGATTGTAAAACAAATGATACAATACAAAAATTATCATATTTTCTGTTGTTTCATTTGTTTTTCGATCTCCAATATGTGATAGATAGGTTATTCGTTTCAGCTGTAAGTCAACTGACATTACTTTCTTTTTGTTAGTAGTATCATCAGAATGACTTTTCCCGCTCTACCCAGGGGCGGGAAAAGTCATTCTGATGATACTACTAACAAAAAGAAAGTACTGCGGTTCAGATGATAGTTCTATTAATATAAAACCATTGGGCTATGGATAATATATTTTGGTAATAATTTATGAGAGAACTGACCCTGGCCTGAGAGGAGAGGCCCAGTTGATTTATGTTCAAAGTTAAAGGCTGTACAGTATTTACTACCTTTATTACTGTTAAACAGAGACTGTGGGAGTACCTCCATAAATAACTTAATGAGTACCTTTTGAAAATCGGCCACAATCCTTGAAACTGTTGACCAATCTGTCAACTCTGCCTTTCACGTTTTGCATTTTAGCTTTGAACCTCATCACTAAAAATTTACGTCTTCCAAAGGTCCAGGACATGTTAACAACGACATTATCGTTCAAAAAAAAAAACATAAATAGGTCAATTAAGGCCCTCGCACACGCCAAAGATATTAAAAAAACCGACCATGTGTAAGTCGGACTCACGCACAAAGGGTTCCGTAGCAAAAAACGGCAAAAAAAACACTTTTATTCAAATAATTGAGTCTCCCATAAGCCTTAGGTACTTATTCGGTTTTTAATATTTTTTGTTTTAGCGGCAACAGAAATACATCACCTGTGAAAATTTCAACTGTCTAGCTATCTTGGTTCATGAGATACTGCCTGGTAACAGACGGTCAGCGAAGGCTTAGTAATGCGGGACCCTATTACTAAGATTTCGCTATCCGTCCGTTTGGAACCCTAAAAAATCTCGGGCCCGATTTTGATGGACATTACAACGATATTATTCCTTTAATAAAAACTTGTCTTAGCCATTCGATACTTTCGCTAATAAGGATTAAATTCTAGGCAGTAATATGACGACACGGTAAAGGTACGAAATATACGAAATCTGCTCACTTCTTCCACAATAATGTTTTATTGGCATATTTACTTATATATTAAGATAATAATACTAACGTAAACCTTAGTTTGCTCACTATTTTATGTTATAGGCACATAAAATAATATGTTATGTATTATATCCGTTCCTTTGTTACTTCATTCAAATGTATGACTGGCAACATTGTGAAATACGTTCTAAGATGCGATATTATATTATAGCTTCTACATTGTATGTATTTGACGACGGCAATTAAAGTATTACTACCTTCATTTCAAGAAAAAAAAAATCGTAACAAATATACCACTTATGTTCTCATTTATCATTACACCTGCTTTTCTAACAAAAACGTGACACGCCCTCCCGCTCTACCCAGGAGCGAGAGAAGTAATTCAGATGATAATCTATCTATATATATAAAAATCAATTGCTGTACGTTTAGTCTCGCCAAAAACTCGAGAATGGCTGAACGGATTTATCTTATCTTAACGTTTGAATCCCCGACCGGTCCTATGAGACCGTGCTGTTATTTTTTTACTATTGTGTCTCGTTTCGCGGGTATGCGATAGATTAATCTTGAAATGTTCGTGGAGGTCTAAGGAAGGTTTAAAAAGTGAAAAAAAATTCGGGCGTACGAAGTCTGCCGGGTCAGCTAGTACTAACTAAAAAAAACTACTACTGGGGGTTCAGATGATAGTTCTATTAATATAAAACCATTGGGCTATGGATAATATATTTTGGAAATAATTTATGAGAGATCTGACCCTGGCCTGAGAGGAGAGGCCCAGTTGATTTATGTTCAAAGTTAAAGGCTGTACACTATTTACTACCTTTATTACTGTTAAACAGAGACTGTGGGAGTACCTCCATAAATAACTTAATGAGTACCTTTTGAAAATCGGCCACAATCCTTGAAACTGTTGACCAATCTGTCAACTCTGCCTTTCACGTTTTGCATTTTAGCTTTGAACCATGAATCACTAAAAATTTACGTCTTCCAAAGGTCCAGGACATGTTAACAACTACATATTCGTTCAACCAAAAAAAAAACATAAATAAGTCAATTAAGTCCCTCGCACACGCCAAAGATATTAAAAAAACCGACCACGTGTAAGTGGGACTCACGCACGAAGGGTTCCGTAGCAAAAAACGGCAAAAAAAACACTTTTATTCAAATAATTGAGTCTCCCATAAGCCTTAGGTACTTATTCGGTTTTTAATATTTTTTGTTTTAGCGGCAACAGAAATACATCACCTGTGAAAATTTCAACTGTCTAGCTATCTTGGTTCATGAGATACTGCCTGGTAACAGACGGTCAGCGAAGGCTTAGTAATGCGGGACCCTATTACTAAGATTTCGCTATCCGTCCGTTTGGAACCCTAAAAAATCTCGGGCCCGATTTTGATGGACATTACAACGATATTATTCCTTTAATAAAAACTTGTCTTAGCCATTCGATACTTTCGCTAATAAGGATTAAATTCTAGGCAGTAATATGACGACACGGTAAAGGTACGAAATATACGAAATCTGCTCACTTCTTCCACAATAATGTTTTATTGGCATATTTACTTATATATTAAGATAATAATACTAACGTAAACCTTAGTTTGCTCACTATTTTATGTTATAGGCACATAAAATAATATGTTATGTATTATATCCGTTCCTTTGTTACTTCATTCAAATGTATGACTGGCAACATTGTGAAATACGTTCTAAGATGCGATATTATATTATAGCTTCTACATTGTATGTATTTGACGACGGCAATTAAAGTATTACTACCTTCATTTCAAGAAAAAAAAAATCGTAACAAATATACCACTTATGTTCTCATTTATCATTACACCTGCTTTTCTAACAAAAAAAAACAATTCTAGTCAGTTCATGCAGCAAAAAACTACACAAAAGAATGAATATATAAAAAGTCTTGTTGTCATGTGAAGTTTGAATAGCAATGGCGTAAAATTATGCTGATTCAGAAAACTTCATATTGAATATGTGACTGAACTCTCCAAGTTTTTGGTTATTTATAGTTTGCTCAGCTTTTATTGACAGAACCAAGTCTGACTTTTCGTTAGAAAAACTAAAATAGTGGTGTTTGTCTAGCTTTTTAACACGTCATGCTCATAGTTCTTAAAACAAGAGCTTATGTATAAAATACACAATCTTGCGCTAGGCACATCATTAATCTTTTTCCGTTATCCCAATTTATTTCTTAGGGTCTATTAGAGGGCATTTGAGTAGTTTCTGCAGCAAAAAAAATGGCTCATGTAAATTTCAATTAGAAAAACGCTCAATCATGAATGAAAAAATGATTGAACTGTAGATCAAAGTCATTGGTATGACAGCCAGAATATTTACCAGCATATCTACACGCGCTCAAAGTATCAAGTAACTAAACCATAAGATCACTTCCCATCTAGATGACAACATAAGTACATAGCAACATTATCTACACCTTACAAGTACAGATTAACCTCAACCACACCATATAAAGCTAAATCAACAGGAAGCTCAAAACCGCTGCATAAAAAATATATTATATTCAATTTACATCGACACTTTATAACAAAGGAGACACACAGTCAATGTTTCATTGATGAACAACTAAATATTCCGGCCGCAAATATTTATATCATACATAGACACCAACCTTCCATTATTTAGGCACCATTTCGATTCTAGGCATCCTTGCTAACTGAATAGGTGGTCGAAAATTGCAAATGGCAGCACTAAACGCGAATTAATTAGTTATTTGCATAATTTTGAATGTCTACACGGTCGGTGACTAATGTGGATTCATTTTACAATGTCACCAAGCATTATAATGTAGCTTCATTGATTGGAATTTGTCGAAGATGAATCTTGCATCTGTAAGTGGTTAGTAATTTATTTCAAATGTTGAATAACAAAAACAATCTAGATGGTATCTTCATATTGACAATGAGACTCCGTAATTCCGCAGAAAACATCTATGAAAAGATTTGTCAAATGCCACATTTTGGTATTGATAAAGGACAAAAACATCCTTGAACTAAAGAAGGAAAGAAGATATCGCCATTGGAAATCGAACCGATGTCACAATTTAAGTAATTAGATTAGGATACGAAACGCTACAAAAAAGGGAAATCGAGGAGCCAATTTTAAATGGAATAAAGGACAATGATCCGTGGTTTAGCCATTAGCACGTAACTGAGTCGGGGTCCTGAATACTAATCCTTGCGTAGTCGCAGAAGCTCGGCTATATAGTCATAAGCTGTAAACGCTAGGTACAATGTAATGAGGTGATGATGAAACCTCGGGTTATGGGCTAGTTAGCTAATACGGCACTAAATGGCAATTCTTATTCTTCATTATGGAAGCATTGTTTCGAAATGAAAAGATAATAGGTTTCACTTCGAAAAAAAAAATAAAAATTAGCAGGCTTTAATTTTTAGGCCCAATAGGGTCGAAGGCTACTGGGCCCTGGGTTGTACGAAAGAGAACGAAGGCAAAAAAGGAACAAGAGCGGGTCAGTAAAAATCTGACGACGTCATTATGATTATTTCCCACTTTAAAAAATAGGCCTTCATTTTTAACCGCAGCTAAAGCTAGTTTCTTACTATTCTCTCTCTCCAAGAACCATTCAACATGTTCCTGCATTTGTTTAATAAGCACGATTGCACGTTCTCCACATTCGAGTGTTCCGCTCTCTTCGTGACTTCGCTGCACCGCCTCGCAATCTCAGATTGTCTCAAAATCAATTTCACGGAGCCCTGGCGTCCTCAACACGGTTGCTCAATTGTGGACAAAGTACCGTAAGATAAGAAAATTTATGACGAAAAGATTTTATCTGTCCCGAATAAACGAAGTCCATGGAAGATAAAAATCTAAAGGGAATCAAATAAATGAACTCTTTGAAAGTCGCAACTGAAGTTTCTATTCGTAAAAATGGCCTTTTTTCCTTGAGGGTAATGAAAACTAGTTCTGTTAACGGTATCGTTGAATTTAACGAGAGGTAGGAAGACAATGGAGTGATAGGGATTGTACTGCTCATGTACTTTAGACGTAGGCTTGTCTCGCAAAACAATGCCAAAACTCAAATCACTGACCAAGAACAAATATTTAAATGAAAACGGACATTTAATATTCAAGTTACATAACAAACCATCGAACAATGGTTCAGACGATACATACACACTTGTGTTACGTTTCAACATTGTCGACAATTCCATTGTTGCCTCTATAAACTTAGTTTAAGTTAGTACATTGCTGAATTTAGTCTGGGATGAAAGGGCCACTGCTGGAGTTAAATTTATGTTAATTGCTACACCAATTTCACTAAGTAAAAGGATTAGATTGTAGTTAAGATTATGTGTTGAATTTAATGTCCCAGTTTTAGAGGAAAGCAGCAATTTTGTGGTGTTTTCAAACTATAAAGTCTTTGTCGGTAAAGGAGTTGTCATCAATTCTCGTTCGATGACGTTAAAAAGTGGTCAGACTTGTCTGTAGGTACATAGGTGGAGCGGCTCCACGGAGATTACCATATTATAAACTAAATTATTGCAGCCACCTTAAAAGCCTACAGCCGAATGACTGCAGCGAATTCAATGAATAAGTTAATGCCTTTGAGAAAGCTTCGGATAGCTCATCATATTAATGTAGGTGTAGATTTTACCTGTTGCTAGCTGTTTCATGTCGACTATTGCTAGTGTTCTATTGAGGTCTAGATATCAGTATTGATTGCATTAAAAGCAAATCTGTATGAAACGTAATAATTCACAGGTACAGTCGGTTTCCCTGGAGGTTCGAGGCGTGAATACGAAAGCATTTTTGGGAGATTGTTGATAACCTGGGCATTTATTTAAAATAGGCTGCTACATCGAGTGTATAAAAAGCCTTTCGCTTTCCAAAGGGCCGCTGATAACGGTTTCTCCAAATGGAAGATGTTTTTAAATTGAATTTGTAACTCCAGTGCCGAATACTGTTACATTATTTCCTAAGGATAGATGTGATAACACCGTATTCGGAAAACGAAAATTGTTTATTAAGTAGATCGAAGTCAATATCGATAACCTAAAAACTAGGATAAATACTACAGCGGTTTATCTCTATGTTTGTACTTGCCTGATACAAAAAGCAGGTAGTTAATCAGTCTGACAAATAGATCTAACGATAGAGAGGATTTTTTTTTTTTCAAATAGATAAAAGGCAACGCGCCGGTACCATCAATCAGACTGATAGCGCTGAAACGTCACCATTCATTCATTCACGCGTCCCGATGAGCTACATATTGTGACAAATTGAAATGGATTTCAGTTGCATGCACGCATGCTTTCTGAAAAACAGATTGAAAAAGGCGAGAGCCAAACTAGGTTCTCGATTTTCAACTGTGCGCTTGTGTGAAAGAAGCTTGATTTTTTCGGATTCATAGCACACACGTTTTTGCTTTGATATTTGGCACAGTGATATGTTGGTTGAATTTGGCTGAATCCATAAAGAGTTCTATCGATGCGCAATAAATTTTGCTATTTCATCGAATGTGTCGGGTTTGTTTTTCCATCCAACCACGTTAGGTCACGACGCCTAGTGTTGGTTTTGCTCGATTGTGAATTCAGAATTCTGAGAAATATATTTGAATATTTGAACGTCCCTCTTTGTGTGTATTATTATCATTTTTCGACCGACGTTGTAGCTTGTAATGATTTCCAAATATAAAACTTTTATTCGTAGTCACAAAGAAAAAGTTAGAGCCATGTTTTCAAAGCGCTAGACGATCTCTCTTGTAGTCGATCTACAAACCAATTTAGAATCGATCAGTTCGCTTCAAAAATTTATCTACGGCGTCGTTTTATCTAAAAGCTACAGCTTTTGACGTTCCGCGAGCGATCTTTCAGCACCTTTGCCTGTCCCAGATTTTTACGTCCTGTCGAGTGCCAAACAAGCAGGTGGCGTATTTTTTTTATGGTTCCGCATCTGCTCGCAGCGTATTGAATTACATTACCCCTGTACTTTGTATTTTTTTCGTTGACGTTATGGCAGGTGGTCACAGTACGGCGAACCATTTGTGTAGGCGTATGGGTCGGCTCTGGTTCGCATCCTACTCAGTAATGATATAATTCTATTTAAAAGAATCGCATTGTTCGGAACAAAAATGAGGACTTTAATTTGATTTATGAGCACCGAGACATTTGTCATAATTAGTTTGATTAGAAAGAACGATGAGTTTTCTTCTTTCTATTATCTGTTATTTCTTCAGAAGCACTTTAGAATGAAAGGCGCTCATCGTTGTGAATATTTTGCTACATTATAATAATTATGTCAGTTGTTTTACAGTTAAACAACGAAAGGAGTCTTAAACAATGTTAGCTTATTTTCTGTTTGGAAACAACGGGTTCCCCCGTAAAATCTTATCGCTACTTAAAGTAGAACAAACCTTTCATTACAGCTATCAGGGCCAGTAATTACCAGCTAAGAGTTACCTTTAGAAAATAACTCGTATTTTGGAGTCACTAGAAACTGTCCAGGATCTTTGTTTAGCGGGGAAACAGATATGATTGTATCTGAAACTTCTATTAACTTTAAGACGAAAGGTTAACTTTCTTATTCCTGAATGTCCCGAGATAATCTTGCTTATAATGAAAAAAGGTTTAGTTAAGTTTACTTGATCCTTTATCCATTTTTATGGATCGAAAGAAAGATTTTTTGTGAGGACTTGCGTTTTTGTATTTTTTTCTGGTTTACCTCATTAATTTCGATGAGCGAAATGTCGAATCGAGCCTTTGTCAGATTCTTGGTGTTTAAGATGCCAGATAATACTTCCAAGTAATGACTCATACAAATAAAAAGAGAAGTGGATTGGATTTTGTCAAAATCCTATTGTAGGTATTGCTATTGAAGTTTTTTCCTTCGTCTAAACTCCGACAAAGGTGATTATAGAACGGCTTTTGTGTATGTTGTTCTTAGAAGCTTGTTTGATGGTTCAATCTTTCAGAATTGCTTAATTTTCTGCAGAGATCTTGTATCTGAACAATATCATCATCATCTTAGCCGAAAGTCGTCCACTGCTAGACATACGCCTCCCCAAGGAGTAACCACAACGACCGGTCCTGTGCGTCTCGTATTTCACTGAAATATTATGAGCATAGAATCGCCTGTAATTTCTCTGAAACAATTTGAAAATGAATCTGAATAACGGATCGGAACTCTAGTGCGGCAGAACAATTATAATAGTGCACAGAGTTGGCGCAAGTGGCCCGTATGCACTGAAATAGTGCTCAAAGCAAACTGAAACATTTGAAGCTGTTTGAAACAACCCTGCTAATTGTCAAATGTACATATTACAAGTACTTTGAAACTGCATTGAGGCTGTGATTGCTTTCACAGGCTCACTTCGTAAACTAATTACAAGTTATTCTGAACATATTTACAATTTAATTATGGAAGTAGTCACGTTGGTAAATTCGCTTTTACCAAATGATATTGTTATACCTAGCCTATACTGTCCCACTGCTGGGCAAAGGCCTCCCTCCATTTCTTCCATAGTTCCCGGCGTTGAGCAACTTCTTGCCATATTTTAGTCGTCAAAGAACTGTCGAATAAAAAAATGGATTACTTTAAAACTAATACTCACAAGTCAATTGGTCGTCTTTGCAGCTTGTAGAAAGAATTTCTTAAAAAACCGCGTCACGGTCAAAAAACGAACGAAAAAGATTATTCCTTTCAACGAGCTTTCTATAGCAAAGAAGTCAACCGAACGTTTTGAATAGCGGAAAAATTACTCACCTTTTTCGAACAGTAAAAAAATGCAAATAGGAAAAGTTGGTAATTGACTGTGCAGGGTATAATTTTAATTCGTTCAAAAAGATTTTACTTACCACAGACAATCTTACGGATCGTCTATTGATTAGTCAAGATGAAGAAGCGTGGGTAGCTCGTGACCCAGTTACAATCGACGTTACCGCTAAAGCCTTATTGTCCACCCAACACACTTAACCAATACTATTGAGAATTATTGAAGGAAAAGGTTACTAACTACATACTTTTGAGTTAAGTTTAGAAGACTCCTAGTAAACAAAGGCATTTATAGGAGTCGGATGTCACGAGATACTGACTCCTAATAAATTACGGTGGATGAAATGGGGTGAGCTTTTCGACTCCAATTTCAGGATGTTGCTGCTGAGAAAGATTCTTTTCTGATGCCGAGAATACCATTTGAGCGGTTAAGTGTTGTATTCTAGTTTGCTTTTTAGTGCTTGCGTGGGTTCCGGTGAATGGCTTCATAAAACGAAACTTTTTATTCACGTCTACACGCTAAAACAGCTTTGTTTCAATTTCTTAATGACCGTAAAAAGTTTTTCTTATAGTCAGCAAACACCCAATACTTCCTGTTACGGAATAACTAGTGGGCGGCCAATTATGACCACGCCTGGTCGTTCAAATCATGAGTTTTATGGACTTTCTCTAATTTTGGAATTATTTGTGTTGGTTCTTATAGAATAATAAGTAGAAGACGACGTCAATATTAGAATAAATGTGACACTAATAAGTTCAGACCTTTTTTTATATGAAGACAAATATGACAGAAATAACACAATAAGTTATGATTTGGGATCGCTGTAACTGAGATATCTGAAATACGTTTTTAGTACAACCTCTATAAAAACCTAACTCGGATATAAATCAAAGGGAACCTCTGGTGCTTGCCAAAATCCGTAACGTTTCTTGCTGGGATCACACTTTTTGCTGAAAGCTTTTGGTAGAAAGTAGTCAATAACGGTACATTTTTTCTTTTTCTGTACATGCCCGCTATTTGTCTTCTATAGAAGCCGAATGTAATGATTTTTTGACAAATGCGAGGCGAAATCCACTTGGCTATGCAGCGGGAGTCGATGTAATAAATCTCGTTTGTCACATGAAGCAGTTTGGTTTCCGTATACAGCCGGCTTCTGTTACGCGTTTGGTGATAAATTCACCCTCCAGAACTTGCCAGTCGAGCCTTGTGGAAATGAAAGATAGAATCCCATAAAAAATAATAAAGAGAAAACGTAAAGGAGACAGAATAAGAAAACAAACAAACCGTGCAAAGGATCGGTTGAGCGCAACTTTTTCATTTGGTAACTTTGATTGCCTTCGTCCTGTGGCAGATTGGCGTGGCCATGGACTAAATAATCCCATCGCCTGCATACCTATCTGTTTACGTTACTTTGAAATGCATTATTTTTGTTGTTGCTTATTAAGTTTGTGCTTAATCTGCTGTTGTTTTAGTCCCCAAAGTTGTTTTTTTGCGATTCTAAGCAAAGAAGGGAGCCGCGATATTGCTGGCCATAACTTGTTTCTGGCTTGTTGGGCTCACAATACTTTGGTCTGTAATTTGGCGGATTAAAACACTTGCCGAGTTTTACACCAACAAAGTACTGTAGTAAGCTTTTATTAACAGGTGTAATTCCCGGCCTAAAGATCAGCATTTAATGAAAATTAGCCTTGTTTCTATTGCTGTCGCCCGTGTTATTGTAGCTTTGTTTAGACCTAATAACGTATTCTGAATCGCGCCAATGTCTTTTTTCGGTCTTTAACTAAAAGGAACAATTCGTAAAAGTTTGCTAAGAGACGCTTTTGAATCTGAATTCTTTTCTTTAGTCTACTTCAGAACTTTGAACGTTATTTCCAGTGACATACGACTTAAATTCACATAAATCATGTTCGTATGTCAAAAGAGACCTAAAATTAACGAGTCTCCCAACCTGTTTTTTTATTTGTTGAAGTTATTTTTTCTACATCTTTTGTCTTTGATATCTTTTATCGGGAATATCATTGGTGTTGTCACGTTTGTGTTTTATTTGCTAAACAATGTGTTTGCAGTTGGGATGAAAAATTGTTGGTAATAAAGTTGGACGGTTACTTTTTTCTAGTTGGTTGTATGATGAGTAAACAGTGGAACATTGATCAAACAAAATGCTTGGTT
Source organism: Mythimna separata (assembly GCA_030763345.1). Taxonomy (NCBI): domain Eukaryota; kingdom Metazoa; phylum Arthropoda; class Insecta; order Lepidoptera; family Noctuidae; genus Mythimna; species Mythimna separata. Next base: position 15,087,992 of record CM061192.1, read on the forward strand.
CAATACCTGCGAGTGGCATAGTTTCAAGAATTAACACTAGTGCTTCGCTTGTAGGTCACTTGATTCTCGTTATAAAAGCACCGTGAATTTTGATTGCAGTAACGAGCGCTTTTGCATGTATAATGACTGGAGTTTAAAAGGAAAACTCTTTTCGTAAATATTAAGCTTGTTCGTAACAAAAATTGCAAAGTGGGTGTTATTTATGACTTTGTTTTTATGAACCTAAATTATTCATGGTTATTCATATGAGTTTTGTGTCACTAAAACCCTTTTGTTGTAGGTGGTCTAAAGTCTTTGTACAGATTTGGCAGGTGATGGTAAAATATTAAAAACGAGCAGGCCAAAACATTAGGTTGTATCATAAATAATGCTCTATAGCTCGGAGCGTTCAACTAAACTAGCTTAAAACACCTCTACCTTCACAGTATCCAATATTGACTTAACTTATTTATCAGTTGAAAGAATGTGGCTTCGAATACCACAGCGACTTCACTATCCCAATGAACGTATTGTGTTGGTAATTTTAGTACAAAACGAAGTGTTTCGACTTGACTGAATAAATTCCTGCTTGATCACGATTGGAATTGAGGCTTCGTGCCGAAATGCTGGTCATTGCTTGCTCTTGTGTGTAAACGGTGTTAAAGGCTTGGGAGGTGGAAATAAACGTGAATTAGTTTTTGTAGCTTAGAGCTTCTTTTATTGGGATATTATAGAGTTTTTGTCTGTTTATTATGAAAGAATTGAGCGTTGAGAAATGTTAAACGAAAGAATTAGAACAGTTCTAATTAAATCCATCACTTGATCTGATATAAAATTAATCAAGACATAAATACACACATTTCTATTCATGATTCAAACAAACGAATTTCCAGCGAATTCATTAGACGCTAGGAGGGACATTATTTTGAATTCGTAATTGACAAAGACCTTACCTTTTAGTTGTGTCTTTAAGTTTCCACGAAATCATTACGTATTCAGACTCTGCTTAGCTTTAAACTGCTCTCGACAAAATTGTTCCATGTATTTCATTAGTTTAATTGGTGCTTTTAATAGCTTATGTAAACAACTGCGCCTCCAGACTTCTACCGAAAGATGTGGGTGGTGGTGGTGCAAAATATTGCTGAAGTAATCTGATTCCGCTTTACAAAAGCTTCTTTAGTTTTAGTTTTGAACAAGCTTTGAGTAATAAAGTAGAGAAGTGATTTATTTATGGATTTTGTTTGGATGACTTTATTTTTATGTGTAGACTTGTATGGTTTTATGGGGTCGTTTGCAGTTTTAAGCTGGCTTTGAAGATATGGTTCATGATTTACAGCTTTACTTAAAGTTATTGAAGAAATAAAATAGTCCATGTTTGTTATATGATGCAAATAGCGAATAATGTTTGTTCTCAAAATCCTTCGAGTTTTAACAAAAAGTACAGTTATTTTATTTTATTTTACAGTTTTATTTTCCTTGGGAATCCCGCATCCTTTCCACTAAGACCTCGATGATAAGATTGAAGATAGAAGCCTTGAAATGCTCTCCAGCCCCAGGTCGCCCAGGCAGTTCTAAGAAATGCTCTGTAAAGACATCATCAATCTTTCTTTTATAAACAATATACATTTGCTACGCCCACAATCTGCCGAGTCTCATTCTACCTTGTAATTATAGAAACATTAATCATAAATGAAAAGACCTGAATTTTTCTCTGCGCGCAGAATGGAATGAAGACAAATCATTTTTCTGTAATGGGCTGTAAATTCTTAAGTTTGGACGCAAAAAACCGTCCTACAGCTAATAATAAACTTTGTAATCTTCAGCTCCGCATTGTTTCGAGAATGTATTGTCTCGAAACGTGGCTTTGAAGGCTTCTGGGGAGCAAAAACAAATATAACATTACTATGGCTACTGCAGGAAGCAAGTCACGTTTTAAACTCCAATACCGTTAATAAACATGACTTGCTAACCTATGACCCTCACCACCTCACCACCTTAATGACTTCGGATTTTTTACGAGTTGCCTGACAAATCACCAAAAAGTATTTCGACCCTGACTTGACATTTTGCTACACAATCCAATCGGAGTTGGAATAAATTTGACGTCGGGTAGCGTGTATATCACCCTATTTATGCCCAAACAGGTCATTAGATTCAGTCGCCAACATCAATGGAGTTCCAAAACGATTCTACCTTTGATCCGGGCCCTTATAAATTCAGCTTAATAAGCTCTTCAGGTATGGGACGTATAATTTATAGCGAGATGAGTGCAAACGTAAAAAATAGCAGAAACGTGGGCGGACTGTATAATCAGTTCCCTGACCTGACTGGCGTGAAATTAGCACGAAATATGTTAATTTTATCCGTCTGTTTTGAAATAAATAGGGCCCAATTAAGTTATCTTGTCTAAATACCTTAAAATATATGCTCTGAAGAGTAAATAGAACAGTGTCCCAGTTGGTTTGACAAAAAAATAAGCCTGACAAAGGTACTGAATAAAATATTTTTAAACCTGCCATTTATCTCACTAAGTTCATGACAATTTAGAACAATACGCCGCGTGTTTATTAAGTAGGCAGTTTGAGACGTGCGACTACCAAGTTCTGTGTTATCATGGTTTGTAAGTACTTTTTGGTGAGCTCGTGAAACAAAAGTAGATAGTCCTATTTGCAAAAATTCTCCCTAACGAAGTTCCTTACAAGTTAGAAGACGCTCAACAATTATAATTAGTTGAAGAAGTTAAAATTCTTCTCTGAAAAATAGAATCGGACGAAATTTTGTTCAAAGCCGTGTTCCCTTTGAGACCGTTGAAATGGAATTACATGGTTATTTTCAATTCAACGCAGAACCGAATGAATGAATAAACGAGTAAACGAACGAATCGAATCATATTTAGAAATGTGCTTTTCTCTCGTTCTCTTTGTATACTTTGCTGGACGAATCCTTTGCTAAATTAAAGTATTCCTAATTGCAATATTACCATAGTCAATGGAAGCAACTTTATTTGCACAAAAGGAGTTTATTCTGCACTGCAGCTGGCTATTCCTCAGTCACAGATGCACATGCATTCTAAGAATAAATCTTACACGAAGTTAAACTTTAAACATACTACAAATAAACATGGTTATAACACAATTCTCGGAGACATCGCTTGAAATGACGCTTATCTTGTAAACCATAGGTAAATGCAATGTCGCCAAACAATCTGTCTACCTTACGTAACGCCGGCAATAAAGCCGAGACAACACGAAGATGGGAAAACAGAGTTAGGCTAAGCAAATATTACTGCATAATCCGTTTTAGATAACCTAAGTAAGTCGGAGCAACTAGTGGCTTAGACCAGACCGGAATAGTTGCGGTCAGGCCGCGGCTTGCGACACTCTTAGCCAACAGGTTGTGAATGCACCTAGAGTTTGTATTAATACGATATTTATGTTAAGTAATAAGTATGTGGGTACTTAGAAGTTAGTTATTGTGGCTTGGAAACGAGGTAAAACATAGATTAAAGTTAATCGTTTTCTTGTGAAAGCTGTGGAAGAAACTGCTAACATAGTTAAAGAATATAAGAAATTCAACTTTGCCTATATGATTATCTCACTTGAGAAACTTTCTGTTATCTTGAAAACATTATTCAAGCTCGATATATTGAATCCAAACAGCTCAGTCTCCTTCAAGTTTTAAACGTAACACACGTCTCCTAACAAGCGAAAAGTGGATCACATCAGTGCCAAAGAAAATATTCATAACGAATCCAATTCATAACGGTTCTGAAGATTCTCGCTCAGCACTTTAATACACTTGACTTTCCTTACAATCTTGTGCGATGTGACAACTCCAAACGATGGATTTTATCGAAAACTTGAGAGACGTTGATTGGGATCGAGTGGTACTCTAAGCTTCAGAAACTTTGGGAACGTTACAATTATGATATCAAAGTGATTCGGACCGTTTGTTACGAAGGTCTATACCGATGTACCGTGAAAAGTTCTTAGAAAAATGATCATTATCATTGAAATGTAAAAAGTTTCGATATTTTTAGCGCTAAAAGTAGCTTACGAACTAATAATAACATAAAGAAAAGTTATCTTGTTTTGAGTTTGTAGAGGAAAAAAAATGCAATCTGAATTGAAAAGAAACCCATCTAACAACCTTCTCTAGATTGTCACAAACAAAGTATAATCAACAGGAATCGATCCTCTTGGGACACTTATTTTAAAACTATCAGATGGAGAAACCTCGTTTAAACCAGTCCATATTATTCCACTCGAGATAAAGACAATAAAATTATTCCGACAATCTTTTGTACGATTACATTTCCGCAGAAAAACGTCGTTCCGACTGAAACCATTTACAATTTCATACTAATTAAACAAGCTTTAAATTAAAAGCATAATTTACAAGTAAGCACTTACTCTGTGAGATAATTATTGTCAAAAAACACTTCCTGTCCAATGCTTTTAAAATGGCGCAGTGTCGCCGAGGCGGGAAAAAACAAAGCACCATGGCTCAGTTGCTAAGTGATGTAGATGGATAAAAAAATGCTCTGCCAACTTAATTGAGTGGAATAAAATTGCTTTTGATGTGTACAGATAAAAATATTAAAAGTTTAAAAACTTGAAAGCGAACACCTCTGAGGCTCCTGAAGAACACCTATAGGTACTTACAGCCAATATTTATTTAGATACCTATTGTGAAAAACCGTGTTTATCTGTAGCTGGGTGATGGAGGATAACAACATTATTATTTTATCATTCAATTTGATTTAGTTTCCGCCGGCTAAATTGGTTTAACATGTCTTTTTTATTAAAGATTTGCATTTGACACTGAAAGATCGAACGTTATTGAGTCGCTCGTTTATGTAAATATTCGATATGTGCCCTAAAAAAAAAACAGTTTATTACGGCACCCCAGTGCTTATAAAAACTCATCCGTCCATATTCATACTTTTAATATTTGATCAAGGAGGCAGTATGGCGATGAGGTCGTCTTCAAAATGGCCGCCAAGTTTGCTGATAAATCACTCGCTTCCCTCCTCGCTTTGTCGTTTTTTTAGTGGCATCTTATTTCACGGCCGTCATTTATTTTAGTTAGGCGTTTCGGCCGCTTTGATGACATTGTGCTATTGACCGTAATTTATTGTTCGGTAAATGGCTAAAATGACTCAAGAGCTAGTTAGGTATATGTTAGAGATACCCTTAAAATCTTTGCATTAATAGACCCTTTGTAATTACCAACGTCCCCTGACCATCATTATCATCATATTAGTTAATTACTCAGATACCCGCGAAACGAGACACAATAGTAAAACAATAACAGCGCGGTCTCATAGGACCAGTTGGGGATTCAAACGTTAAAGTACGACCACTGTTGGACATACTTAAACCTTTCTAAAGTGTAGCCACAACAAACGTGCGTCTCGTATCCATCGCATCCCGCGACTCACCCTGACCATTGCGATGACTAATATTATTTGACAGGGTTATAAAGTTACCAGCACCTTTTTGTTTCCCGCATCTCAATTCATATGTAAGTACAGCTACTGTTAGTTGCTGAGTTAGTCTTCACTCCTTATTTCTTCATATTTTATGTTATTTGTTATTAAACTAACTTTTATTTGCCTCAAGCCTCTCCTTTATGTTTATATTAGCACATTTATCTACTCCCACATTGTCATACCTGAGTTAACGAACTAATTAAATAATTCCTTGTACCCGTAGTTGGAAGTAATCACTAAAATCTACTAAACCAATCCATTTACGCTGTAGAAAATTCTTGCATAATCATAGAATATGAATTTTCATAACCAAATCTGTAGGTAGTTGGAAGTAATCACTAAAATCTACTATTCCAATCCGTTTTACGGTGCAGTAAATTCCTGTGTAATCATAGAATATGAATTTTCCGAGCCAAACCTGTAGGTATTCAAATCCTCGCAGACAGCATCCGAAACGGTTTAACACCGATAATCACAAATCGAATGTCGATTTCGGAAAATTGCAAACGTGAAACCAATTTCCGTACAGTCGCAGCTGGTTATGGTGTATCATGGAGAAGATATAAGGAAGTAAGCACCATCGTCTTGGGTACTTACGAATAGCTTCCATATAAAGGGGCTTGGAGTTTGTATCATGAATATTCATGTGATAAAAATAAACAAATGTCTGTAATGTGTTTGTAAGTTATGACGACGTTGAGAGGTAATTTCACGCGCGTCTGGCGGTGATAGGGAAAGTAGATGGATTAGTTATCTTCCAAGTTATGGTTATTGATTTTTTGGTAATTTAGGGTTTTTTTAAGTATTACCTGGAATTTATTAAAAGCCAAGTGTGCTTATACGTAGGTATTTATTAACTTATTTATCTTTTGTATAGGTATATATTTTTATTTCTGTATCGTTTTTTACACTGCAGACTACCCCTTTTTCAATTTAAGTTGTAATAGTCCATTCTAAGGTAAAAGACCATAGATTTAAGTTTCAAATCAAATCAAATCTTCTTTATTGTGGACTATAGGTATACATCATAAATACGGGTCTTAAATAATTAAAATAAGTTCAGCTATGTCCGGCCGTTAAGGCATACAATAATAAAATACAAATCAGAAGTTAAAACACAATTAGTCATATTAGTCTCGATACATTATTAGAATATTCCAAATTATAAATAGGTACATGCAAATTAATTTCCAGTCATATTAGTCCTAATTCATTATTATAACATCAAGACATAATAGGTTCTAAATGATACCAATAGGGCGCTATGTTTTGCTTCTAGGGCGTATAATGTGATTCTGTGATTAATTCATTTAAAACTTAAAACAGGAATTTTATTACAAATTTATAAATAACAATAAAGAAATAAATTATATGTAGTAACTAATAAAACAATTAAAATAATAGAAATAACAAATTTCCGCAGTTATTGTATTGAATTTACAAATTTACAGCGCTTATTTCAAGAATATTAATGATGTAAATATAAAATTAAATGTCAGAATTAAAATTAAATACCAAAATATAAAATTCGATCTAAAATTAAATGTCAAAATGTAAAATTCATCTAAAATTAATTGTCAAAATGTAAAATTAAATGTCAAAATGTAAAATTAAATGTCAAAATGTAAAATTAAATGTCAAAATGTAAAATTAAATGTTAAAATGTAAAATTAAATGTCAAAATGTAAAATTCTATCTAAAATTGAATGTCATAAATAGTTTCTGTAAAATGGTGACTATTTTGGTGTACAATTAAGTTCTACTATTTTAGACGTAAAAAAAAAGAAACTGTTAAGCCCATCATTACAACAGTTTCGCTTCATTTCGTAAATTGATAAGATCTAAGAAACCTTATACTTGATCAAGGTGATCGCTTGGGCTTAGTATCGGGCTTAAGAGTCGATGACCTTCTACAAAATACAGATATTTCTCCCTAAAGAAACCAGCATATTTCTACCCTGATCTTGTTACAGAAAACCTAGCTGAATTACGTTAAAAGTTCAGGTTACTTCAATAAAATAAGCTATCGTCTAAACAAACTAGCTGTAACTGTACCTAAATAAATCACCTGTTATTGAACTAGCGATCCAGGTAGATAGATATGGATGATTTATGCGGTATTGTGTTCGTAAATATTAACACTGTTTTGCGGGTAGGTCAAATTACTATTCTCATTTAATGTCTCACTTAATTTGTCTCGTTTTTATTTACGTTGCGTAAGTTTTTATTATTTTTGATAGGCTCATGCCTGGTCACTCTTTCTTTTCGTAGTTAGCTATCATGTCAATTTTTATAGCTATCAGGAAAGACAGCCTCCGGCATGGAATTCCGGGGGAAGTAAAAAACATTTTTCACGTGTGGATGCCCAATAATCCATCGTGGTCTTTGGGTACCGGACTACCGGTAGCGCATCGACGAACATCTGTTGGTTCGAAGATGGAACGAACTTGAGGATAAGTTGTAGTATGATATCATCATCATCTCAGCCGAAAGACGTCCACTGCTGGACATAGGCCTCCCCCAAGCGTCGCCACAGCGACCGGTCCTGCGCGTCTCGCATCCATCGGATTCCCGCGACCCTCGCCAGGTCGTCGGTCCACCTTGTGGGAGGCCTTCCGACGCTGCGTCTTCCGGTACGTGGCCGCCACTCTAGAACCTTCCGTCCCCATCGACCATCTGTTCTACGAGCAATATGCCCTGCCCACTGCCACTTAAGTTTGGCGATTCTTCGGGCTATGTCGGTAACCTTAGTTCTCTTGCGGATCTCTTCATTCCTGATGTGATCGCGCAAGGAAACTCCGAGCATAGCCCTTTCCATTGCTCTTTGGGTGACTTTAAGCCTTCTGATGAGGCCCATTGTGAGCGACCACGTTTCCGAGCCATATGTCATCACTGGCAACACACACTGGTCATAGACTTTTGTCTTGAGACCATGCGGTAGGTTGGACGAGAAGATACCGTGCAGCTTCCTGAACGCTGCCCAGCCGAGTCGGATTCGACGATTGATCTCTTTCTCGAAGTTAGATCTACCCAACTGGACCGTCTGTCCCAGGTAGACGTAGTCGTCCACAACTTCGAGTGTAGAGTCTCCGATCTTGATAGGAGTGGGAGCTACATGGATGTTTACCATGACTTTGGTTTTGTCCATGTTCATTTTGAGTCCCACTCTTTCGGAAGCCCTACTGAGATCACCGAGCATTGTACTGAGCTCCTCCGTAGTCTCAGCCATGACTACTATGTCGTCGGCAAACCGAAGGTGAGTGATGTACTCGCCGTTGATATTGATGCCTCGCCCTCTCCATTCCAGAACCTTGAAGACATCCTCCAATGCGGCCGTGAACAGTTTCGGAGAGATAACGTCTCCCTGTCTCACACCCCGCTGTAAAAGGATAGGTTTCGAGGTCTGATCCTGGAGTCGGACTGACATGGTGGCGTTTTTGTACAAACATTTCAGCACTTCGATGTACCGATAGTCAATCTGGCACCGTTGGAGAGACTGCAGTACAGCCCAAGTCTCGATCGAATCAAAGGCTTTCTCGTAATCCACAAACGCTAAGCAGAGAGGCAGGTTATACTCCTCAGTCTTCTGTATAACCTGCCGTAGTGTATGTATGTGGTCTACGGTGCTAAAGCCTTTTCGGAATCCGGCTTGTTCAGGAGGCTGGAAGTCGTCGAACCTGCGTGCGAGACGATTCGTGATGACTCTGGAAAACAACTTGTAGACATGGCTCAGAAGTGAGATGGGCCTGTAGTTCTTAAGGAGGGCATTGTCGCCCTTCTTAAAGAAGAGTACCACCACACCTCTGTCCCATGCCTGTGGCGTTTTGCCCTCGAGTATGACGGAATTAAATAGCTTCTGAAGGGCCTTAAGGACCGGTTTTCCACCCGCCTTCAGAAGTTCGGCCGTAATTCCGTCCTCACCCGGCGCCTTATTGTGTTTAAGTTGTTTCAGAGCCACCCTAATCTCGTACAGGCTGACGTCCGGGATATCTTCGGTATAGTGTCGGGTCAATCTAGCTCTTGGATCACTCGCTAGATTTGTCGTGGGTTTAGAGATAGACGTGTATAACTGTCCATAGAATGCCTCGATCTCTCCCAGGAGCTCCGATTTAGCGGATATGACTCTGCCATCGTCGGTCTTCAGTTTCGTGAGTTGGCTCTGCCCAATAGACAGATCCCTCGCAAAAACTTTGGAGCCCTTATTCCGCTCTATCGCGTCCTTAACCCTTTCGGAATTAAAGTGGCGAAGATCGCGTTTTAAGGACTTCGAAATCTGTCTATTGAGCTGACGGTATCTGCACAAATCGTCTGAAGACTGCAGAATCATCTCACGCCTCTTCTTCATGAGCTCGAGAGTCGGATCCGAGAGCTTCTTGTTCCTATTTGTACGGTGGGTCTTGAAAAAAACTTAGACCCGACCGTATGGACAGTTTCCACGAACCCATCGTTACATTCGTCCACGGAGCTACCTAGGCACTCGAAACGATTGTGGAGTTCGAGCTGAAAGCTCTCGGGGTTTTGGAGCTGGATTTGTGCTGGACGGAGCGTAGACTTCACCAGTCGAGACCTTTCAAGCTTGATGTTGATATTCAATGTGCCTCTCACCATGCGGTGATCACTACCAGTTTTCACTGCATTGATCACAGAGACATCATTGAATATTTGCTTCTTCGTCGACAAGATGAAGTCAATCTCATTTTTAGTTGCACCATCGGGGCTTTGCCAGGTCCACCTCCTATGCTCACGCTTTTTGAAGAAAGAGTTCATCATGTAGAGGCCCTCCTTCTCCATAAAGCTAGCCAGTAGGTGTCCCCGGTGGTTCCGCCGTCCAAATCCAAATTGCCCCACTCGCAGCTCATCACCGTCTCGTTTGCCCAGTTTAGCGTTGAAGTCCCCCATGACCACGGTGCACAGTGTGATAAGATGCCGGTTTTTGTGTCATGGTGTTTTTATTGAATAAATCGATAGAGTTTACAATTCTGAGGATTAGAGCAAAACTCCGGGTTCGCTAAGACTTGTACTTTTTTTTATAAAAAATATCAAAGTTTCCGAATATTCGACTTGTGAAAAACGAAAAAAAAATCATTAAAATTTAACGGAAGTACTTATTCCAGAATTTATTTATTCTATCGAAAAAAGAAATAATAGCCGACCCTTCCATCAATTTCTGTTGCTTTATTATCAATGGGTCGCGAGATATGATTTTTTTTCCCATTTTTCGTTTTCATTTTTTTATTCACCTAAACCGCCGTAGTAGGTGGTCATTCCTACATCAAAAAATTGCTGATACTTTCTATTATGTGTAGTATTTTTTCCAAAACCTAACTCGTTGGTTTCCATGAGTTATTGAAAATTCATAATTTTCCTTAGGGTTGGCACTTTCAAGTATCCGAAAAAAAAACAACAAACGTATAATTTATTTGAAAAAAGTAAGGCATTTTATGTACTTTCTAATAATTAATATGGAGTTGGCTCAAAAACATGTTATTTTAACACAAAAGGTGTAATAAAATTGATTTTTATGGAATTGTAAAATATAAAAATTATTTATCCATTTGTTTTTTAATTTCCTTTATAAAATACATAATGTGTGCCACTTTAACCATAAAACAGTGATATCTTTTTATGGTCGTGATAAGAAAGCTAAAACTTAATAAAAATAAACAAGAAGTGGCAGCCCTAAGTGCGGATATTTCGGATATTACTAAAATTTTCAATAACTCCTGGAAACCAATGAGTTAGGTTTTGGAAAAAATACTGTACATAATAGAAAGTATCAGCAATTTTTTGATGTAGGAATGATCACCTACTACGGCGGTTTAGGTGAATAAAAAAATGAAAACGAAAAATGGGAAAAAAAATTATATCTCGCGACCCATTCATAATAAAGCAACAGAAATTGGTGGAAGGGTCGGCTATTATTTCTTTTTTTGATAGAATAAATAAATTCTGGAATAAGTACTTCCGTTAAATTTTAATGATTTTTTTTTCGTTTTTCACAAGTCGAATATTCGGAAACTTTGACATTTTTTATAAAAAAAAGTACAAGTCTTAGCGAACCCGGAGTTTTGCTCTAATCCTCAGAATTGTAAACTCTATCGATTTATTCAATAAAAACACCATGACACAAAAACCGGCATCTTATCACACTGTGCGGTGAAGTGAGTCTTATAACCATGTATGGCTCTGGATATATCCTCATACATGGTCTCTACTTCGTCGTCGGAGTGTGTCGAGGTTGGGGCATATACCTGTATGACCTTCAGCGAATATCTTGCCGATATTCTGAGTATAAGGTAAGCCACCCTGGTCGACACACTCTCGATCCTCACCACATTGTTCACAAGGGACCTGTGGACGAAAAACCCGACACCACCCTGGGACTGCCGGTCGCCCTCCCGGAAATAGAGCAGGTTACCGGATTTGAGAATTATCGTGTCCTCCCCCTGTCTTCGGACTTCGGATAATCCCACAATACTCCATCGTACCCCGCTCAACTCTTCCTCGAGTTCGGTGATCTTCTCGTCGGTCCGCAGTGTACGCGTGTTGTATGTTGCCAGGTCGAGTCGTTGTAAGGGGTAGCCTAGCCTCCTCCGGAGATTCTTCGCACCCCTTGCCTCGCCGTAGCCTTGACCGCTACCGTAGTCAAGGTTAGACGGGCTGCCGGGTACTAGGGGCCGTTTTGTTTTGCGTGTCTGCATTGTTGGGGGGTTTTTGCCATAATCGCCACGCTTGGCATGCGGGTTGGCGATCAAGTATGATATACCTAGTTCTAAAATTTATTCGGATTTCTTTCATTGCCATTAATATTATAAATCTGCAATACGATCAGCCATAGCCATAAAAGCTTTCTAAGCTCCGCTTTCTAGCAATCCATTCCAACCATTTAATAGATATCGTTTCTAAGGTGCTATGTGTTCGACCGACAACGAATAATAAATAGCTGCCTCCAGATCGTTCCCTATAAGTTATGAATAGTAAGTATGGGAAAACGGGTTCCTATGATAGCCATAGTTCTGTTGCCATAGCAACGAGTTTCTAGTTGGGCCCTATTGATCTTTAAATTCTATGTAACTGTGTACAATCAGAGTTACTTTGTGCAATGCTTACTCATTCGTTGTATCGATAAGTTGGCAGCTACATGACGAACGAATGTAGCTAATTTTCATTCTATGGTATTCATTTTTCTGCGTCTTTAATGAAGCAGCTTTGAAGTTTTCCAACAAAAAATTCATGATGGTCGAACAGAATGCCTAGGTATTGTATTCCTTGTTTGGATATTAAGCTTCAACGGATATACAAAGGATGACACTTGAGACACAATAGACCATGGGTTAAGACATAGATCAGTCTATGGAGGCCTTTTCAGAGTGCGGCTATTTTGCGACTACATTTTTTACCTTGGGTTTACCTGTTAAATCAATTGTATCTTTTAATAAAAATTAGTTGCCTTCTATAGCGTGGAAATACTAATTGTGTGACAGCTAGATAAATCTGAAACTATATCGCACAATTCACAAAGACCTTTCACAGCTCTATAATTTTATTTTAAGAAATAGCAACTTCTACAAAAAGATATAAACAGTAGATTTAGTCAGTACCTCAGAGGCTTGGTCTAAATAATGGTCCGTCTGTCTGACTCCAACCCTGATTACTGACCCTCGAGACCTCAAATAAACCCTGTTTCTAATTACCATTGCGTTGAAATGTACCGCCATTTTGTTAAGAAGTGAGCTAATAAAATGTCTGCGTCTGGATCTAGAAACAGTCATTATTGTTACAAAGTTTATGGCTGGAGAAAATTGGAAGATATTACGTTCAATTTTAATTGGAAGATCTTTATAAGCTTTATGCTTTTGGTTAAATTAACTTGGTATGTAAAATTAAGATGGTGGTGAGAGAGAGCTGAACTACTTACTGGTTTATGTCAGAAGATATACATAACCACACTTCTTAGGAGATTAATACGGTACTAACTACTACTAAGGGCTGGAATAATTTGCCTGTTACGGGCTTCCCGTCCGCTTCACCATTAACGATTGCATCACTGCTTACCATCAGGTGCGATCGCGATCAAGCACTAGTTTATAAATACCAATTAAAAAAAAGATAACCATGGACTTGGTGGGCATATTCGAGTATACCTACTAAGTTCGAGAGCATTTTCTCTCACCTGAAGTAAGGAAGTAAAATAAGCAGAACTGGCCTTAAGATGCGTCTTAATTTTTGCTTCGTTATCATCTAAGAAACCTTTTAAATGTGCAGCTAATTAACTTGATCACGTCTTAATTGGGATAATTTCCCATGAGAGGGAATTTTCTTTTAATAATACCTCGATTAATGTTTCAAACGAAAATTAATTTCAGCAATAAAATCGTCTTCAAAATTAATTACTTGCGTGTGTATTTTACTTGTTCGATTATTACTTATTTATAGGTACGGAGATTTTAAAAATAGAGAAGAGATATGGTAAAAATACTGATTTGGCTATATCTTGTTTGTAATTGATACAAAATAGTGCTCGTTGGTGATCCCACCTGATGGTAAACAATGATGCAATCGTTGATACAATTGGCAATGCGATTGACGCCTTGAAGACATCTAAATTATAATGAAATTAAAATTATCTGTCGTTCTTTAGAAAGCAGAGCACACTACAAATAGTGGAAGCTCTTAAGGTTCCAATCTTCTTATCCCAAGATATATAATTTTGATACTGGAAGATTATCCAGGTATAACGAGGAGCATTACTGCGGGAATTTTCTGAAATTCGCCAGTCGAGAAGCATCTGCGACTAACGCCCGGACGCCCTTAATTTTAGGGAGAAAATTGTTAAGGCAATTCCCATCCCGAAAGCGCTGATAACGAAATCGAGTTCCGAGTTTTTACAGGTGTTCCGAAGTAAAATGGGTTTTGTTTGGCTAACGGAAATGTTAATACGGCGTGGCTTGGGACCCAGGGGCCGGCGGGAGCTGTGGGCCGGCTGTAGGGTTGACAGTGCCCGTGTCTGCAGCCCGACTCGGGTCCAATGATAAATGATATGAGACCGCGTAGGCAGTGTTTTGTTCTTGTTTTCCGCATTTAGACTGAATACCACGTTTAAAAGGAAGTACTTAATCTATTTGCTTTACACTGAAAATATCAAGTCACTAAATGCATTTTTGAGATACTTTGTTCCGAATGCACAAACATGAAACAATCGTCGCCTTTGATGGACAAATATTTCAGCAATCGATTGCTTTCGCTCCAACTTGTCTGTGCAAACCAAACTACCAGCCCTGATCCATGTTTATTCTAAGTCATTCACGGGTTCGTGAATAAATGTAGTAAATGTTCCCGGAATAAAAAGTAGTCCACCTCTGTGCAGGTACCATTTATTCAGTTAGCCAGTTTCGGCCGAACATAAGTTTGTTACAAGACTTGGCTTTATCAAGTTAACTGTTTATTGTGGAGTCCGCGTTTTCGGTTTCTAGATTCAATTAAAATAATTTCTAAAGTTTTCTGTGGTTAATTTGATTAGAGAGCTATTAGGTTAGTCGCTTCGTCGCCCTAAGCACCTAGTAGGATATTATGGACTGAAGTCTGAATTTAGATCGGCTATAAGCTGTAATAGATAAACTGACTAGGCTCTGAGATAAAATTCTTATCTGTCATCACTCATCATGATTTCCTTCATGTATCTAAACGGTGTCTATGTTGACGCTGCCCGAGTCAATGTCACAGTTTTATTGTTAAAATAGACACAAAAACAAACTTATTCTGCACAAGCCGTAGAAACCCGATAGTCAGCCATTGTGAATGCCCTTCAGCCACAGAATCCCCTGCTCCTGATTCCCTCAACGGTAACAAAGGTAAAAAAACGCCTGGACTTTGTATAAGGTTACATAATTTCACCGCCAAACTAATTTGATTCCAACAAAGTGTCAGAAACATGGCGGCACGACCTTTGTTTTGCTAGATATTATTTATAATGGTACTTTTGTGTTGGCTGTTAGCTTTCACGACAAATGGCCGATGTAAAATATAGCATATTTGTGTAATTTGAGAGAATTTATTATGTGCCATGTGATATGGAAATGTAAATGGGACCCTTGTCTCTTTTCTACGCAATTTGGGTGGAAGTAAAAGAAAATCATGTGTTTAATGTTGTTTAACGTCTTGTTCCTGCTTTATAGAATTCTTTTTACTGAAGTCTACACTGCAATGAACACAACAAAGTGCTTACTTTTAAAGAGATTGTAAAATGTTGAACATTTCCTTGAATATTGGATCAAATATCGCTAGACCACTATCGGTCGGGAATCGCCTTGGTATTCCGAATATTTCTCCATTTTATCTCGACTATCTAATAATGTGCTCTTACTTGAAGGATTCTGGAGAGGTTTTAAATTTCTTTGTACAAAAGAATTAGATTTTACGAGTAACTCGTTGGAAATGTGGGTTTCTACTGAGATGTAAAAAGAATTTAAAATGTAGCCATCATGGGCGTACCTACTCAAGAAAACTCCAGCCTGAATTTTGGCTTGGGCTGAACGATATTGAACCCCGGGAACATGGAATATTGGCAAAGAATGAACAGAAGTGGGTTTTAGCCTGTAAAAGTCTGACACGCCCCCTGCTTCACCCAGAGCGAGAGAAGTCATATCGATGATTTTCTATCTAGAAAGTAGCCGTATTTTGGTTTAAAACTCCGAGATGTCATTCCTCATAATAATCTCATATCCGAAAGAATTTCTGTAAATCAAGATTTATCCTCGATGAAAAGCCTTCCTTACTCTAACCATGTTAGCAATAAGACGGATATAAAATAACAGCAGAGTCTCGACGATGAAGTTAAAATTAAATAGAGCTATTTGCTCAAGTGTAGTGCTAGACGTAACCTCGCCTTCTTTATTCGATTTTAGCGGAAAGTGGAATGTTTTACCAACTGTGTCCTTCGATTTAATGTTGTTTGAATTTTTCTCTACATTTTTTTCCTTAAAAGTTTCTTTACCTACTTCTTCTATTCGTATCGATGCTCTCATTAAACTTTTTCTGCCCAGTATTTGGCAACGTGTATGGCTCATTTACCTACTTAATAGGTAGTTAGTAATGATCTAGGTGAGGAGGTCGTGGCTAGATAATAACAGCCGCACGGGTCGATCTTCAAGGTTAAGTTAAGGCCAAGGTTGGTCTGTGGATGGGTGACCATCTTAACATAACGAGTTTCCTCCGTGCCTCGAAAAGCACGTTAAGCCGTAGGTCCCGGCTGTCATTTGTAGATCTGTGGCAGTCGTTACGGATGGTCAGAACCCTGACTCTTAAATCTGACTCGTCTTGCCATGAAGTACCGTGTTACCCCAGTTAATGGGCTGTGGAGGTCTGGTAGGTAGCTGCTCCTCGTAAAATACTGGTATTCGGCTAAATCCGGCTTGACTGGAAGCTGACCCCAATACAGTTGGGAAAAAGCACCTCTACCTAGCGGTAGATGATGATCTAGGTTATAGTACCTGGTGTTCACATTTCGATTACATCTACAACACCTTCCATAACTGGTGCCATAGGTTATGTGAACAGGACTGGGTTTAAGTCAGTAAATAACTATTCCGCTCCGCTCAGAACGGAAGAAGTCATTAGATAATTGATGATGACCTTTATTTGACTGTTTTATTTGGTCAATAGTACTTTTGGAGTGTCATTAATCCGCTATCTACTTCCGCTGGAAAAAATGCCGCAAAAACGATCAATATCTTATGATAAAACATCTTTTCTTGTCCACCCACTTTTTAGCATCACAACATACCCCGAAAACCATACACCAATGTTGCCAGCCCACAACATAGTAATCGATCGTCTGACGTTCCCTATCTGTCAGATGTCAAACTGATTGTTCCGTGATTAGTTTTGACAGGTCTACGATCGCTCTGGTCGTTACTAACAATCATCTAACAATAGGAATTAGAGCTACTATTGTTCTGCTTTTAGACATTGAATCATAGTGTAGCGCCATTATTAGTAACGGGACTTTGATGTGCTGTAGCTGCTTGAGAAAATAGATAGTGTTAGGTATAGGTAACACGATGCTGCCGCATTGTGAGCTAAGCTCGATAATGCCTTGTTAATAACTGAGTCACGATACTTATAAATAACTGCCATTGATGGTATGGTTTCTATATAAAATGGCTTGTTATTTGACCTATGTTTAAATGTGCATCGTTATTTTATACCTACGAGTACGCAAAATTGGCTTTGAAAGTTCGATCTGCTCGAAAATAAGTCATTAACGAATAGGTAGTAGGTACTGCTACTGATGGATTCTGTGAGGACTGATATGAAAGAAAAGAGATTTAGTGATAGCAAGTACGACGGGTGACAAGATAGAATGGAAGAAAAAACGTGTCGCAAGTAATATGGTATAAGAGCAGGAAGAAGAAGAAGAAAGAATAGGTTCTGCTGATATCAAATTAGTATTCCATTTATGTCTCTAAATCGTTTACCATTGAAGCTGTCTTCAGAAAGAGCTAGTAATCTATCAGCTAAAACCGTTGCGGTGCCTGTGGGAGCAATAGAGGTACTTTAGAGATCCTCAAATGTATTAAAATGATTACTGCAAAGCACTTTGGAGAATTGTCTTTGTTTTCGGAGCCATCAACTAGCGCTACTGTTTATTGTTTCGTACTCAAAGTCTGTTAATTCTGCCCAAAGTCAAGGATCAATGCTAATTCTTTTCGGTCTGGCGCGCTTTGTCTAAAGTTCGTTGACTTATCGAATTGATCTTTACAGTATTAGGCAAATAAAACTAGTTTTTTTGGGGTTCCGTAGACGTGTAACATAATAGGCTATTCAGTTCTTATGTTCTGTAATTCATTTTCTTAAACGATGAATCCGAAAAAAAAATATCGACAACTTGCTACTTGATTTTTTATATCACAAGCCTTATGTCTACTTTGTGAGAAAAAGTGTAACGTCACGTAAGATTTTTGCATTATGCTCTCCGGTCGCCTTTTTCTTTCTCTTAGTGTATCTTTCTATGACCAGCCATAAACGAGAACTTCGTTCCTGTCTGGGGTCCCCTGACGATACGCTTTTTTTGTATGTCTAAATCGACTTATAGTCTTTATATTTTATAGAAAACCTAGGCAACGGAACCCAACGTGCGTGTCTAGGCAGTTTTTTAAGGCTTAACTAATAGCGAAGTAGACCACCCACCGATTTGCATGGCTTTGTTATATCTATTTATGGGGAAACGGATCTAAGCCAACTTGCCTGGTATTAGAGAGAAATAATAGCGGGCTTACTGGATACGGTGCTATTGCAGCCGCATTGGGAATTAGAATATATCGGATATTGGACTTACTTGTAAAGGAATATTCATTTTAACGTTTAATATCAAACGTTTGATCGCCAAAACGTCCAATATATCCCGCGCCCATTATACGACTTACGAGAAACTCAATATATTCCCGTTTCCAATTACATTGCACACGTATGCAAGTAGATACTGGGAATTTAAATGAGTTTCTTCATTGTGATCGTCTTGAACAGTTCAAAGGACGACAGAATGCTTCGAGACATCTTTAGCGAAACACGATTCCTGACTTACATTGCCGAAAAGGGAAGATCAGATGAAAACAACACAATGAAGTGAAACAACATTATGTTCTCCAAATAACATGCAAAAGAAATAAAAAAAACAACACTCTAATTAGTAATTTTGTTCGGAACCAACATTTACATTCCGAAAAAATGATACAACACCAAAAAACATGCAATCCACAATTAATTAAAAATAACAGAGCGACGCCATGACACTTTTGTTAACAGTGTTGTTACACGAAAAAATAACAATGGCCGCTGTCAGAATTATTAACATGGAGTTGTGTCATTTCCGTGCCGTATTAATTGGTAATAATATCAAAGATAATGGACGTCTGACTTATACATGATTTTTACTAGTAAAATATTCATGAATCAATATCCGTAATCTACTGACATCGAAGAAAATAGTATGGAATGACAGATAAGAATGGACATTTTCCGTTGATTTCAGCATTTCCGAAAATCGGACTAATGAATTAAATACTGTCACCGTTTTAAATGTATACTGGCTTTTCGTGGAATAAATGTGTCAGCATTAATTAATGTGCCTATTTCAGCTCACTCCCCGTTTCATCACAGTAGGTGGGGATCCATTAAAAATTTTGCTTACAAACTGACGCTTTTACACTGATCAAAAAATGTTTTGCATTTATCCTGAAAATGGCTGTTAGTTGTTTATTTTAATTGATGGTAGGGGCTGAAATTCTACCTCGAAATTGATTAATTAGGTACTCGGTACTATTAAAACAATTCCTTTCCTAGAGAGGAGGCTTGAATCCCAAAAGTGGGAACAATTACAGGGCCAATAATGCTAATTAAAACAATTAACATTTAAATCTGTTAGCAAATAGGACCGGACTGTTTATTATTTTTCCACCATAAAATGTCCATATCAACAAAATGTAAAACACGCAAATGGAATGATTTAATGGTCCTCCATGAATAAAACCTCTAAAATTTTATACGTCCACGTAAATCACTGAACGCTAATGGGTGCCATTGCAAAAACGAGTTGTTTTATGAAAGTTTTTAATTTATACCCGGCGCGTTGGTTCAAACGTGCCGGGGTGCTAAAGGACGAATGTGGGTGTTTCAGGCGATCATCGAACAAGGAAGTTCGTGTTTTCCTTTGTCGCATCCCCGATTTCTGAATTAAGGATTTGAAGTGAAGAGCTTGTCAATTTTAAAGGTGAAAGCCGTGGGCCCTATGTGGTCATGTCCTCGCTAGATGGCGCTGAATTCGCTGATTTTGTTATTAGTGAACTTATTCTAATTATAGCCTTAAAATAAACTTAATGCTGTTTTACTGTGGAGTTGGGGAATACAGGAACTAGGGGGTAATTTGAGAAACAATTATTTGTAAAAACCTATTTTTCCCAGCTCTGGGTGTTTTATGTAGGAAAGTCTGCATTTTTATGAACGCATACAGATACATGAGTAATTCCTAGTGCCGGGGAATGTTGTAAAAAGAAAATCAGTTACAGAACAAGTAATAACTAATGCAGATAAGATAACAGGGACAACCGTAACCACTTCTAGAAACGTTTCTATAAGTACTGCGTTACGTATCTTCTTATAAACATATTTATATACATAACCTACATAGGTACCTACCTATGTTTCGAACTGAAGATACCTACTTCCTCAAGACAGGAAAAACTTAAAAGTTGGTGATGAAATCGGGAATAAAGAAATCTAAAAGCTGCCAGCCTGTCACGCTTTATGTACCTACAGTAAAGTCAGAATTAGAGGAAAATGTGTCCGAATCAAGTTACTTTTTTTAAATAAGTACTAGAAATAGAAATTGAACAAGCTCCTTTAAATAAAAAGAAAAAAAAGTATTAGAAAGAACCACGTGTTTTTCTTGGTTACCTAATATAGAGTCAATACCGAACTCACTAATATTATGATATTGGTTCTAATTCCGTAAACATTCAAACAACAGCATAACATTTGATTATTATCTTATCCCGAGTGTTTCATTATCCTATTAATACGAGTATATGCATACCGAAATATTATTTGTTTATCTCCCAGATTAACTTAGCAATATTGCAGGACTGGACACCCGAAATTACAAGCACATTAACGTGGAAAACAACTCATTAGCGAAAAGCATTTCCCGCCATTTTGCGTTTGGCGTGTCGGCCATAATGATTTTACGAAATTAATGGATTGTTGCACGACGCGATGCCATCAGATTATCATTTGATGTTTTGCATTAAATTGGTGCCAATAATGTTTTGATTACAATTATTTTGGATGTAACTAGTGTAAGTATTTTTAAAATACGCTTTAGGGTATTATACATTTATAAATTGTTGTCGTTTTTGCTGCTGGCAACATCGAGACTAATCTGTCATGCTGATAATTATCCTGACATAAGTTCTGTGTTTGCTTGTTTTCATTGTATTATGATCGTTCTTTTTTATTGATATAAGCTAGTACTTGACTACGATCGCACCTGATGGTAAGTAGTGATGCAATCGTTGATGGTGAGGCGCACTAGTTTATTAAGAGCCTATTCACTTGAGCCTTGAAGACGCCTAAATTATAATCGGACGGGAACACTGCAGCAGGCAAATTGTTCCTGTCCTTCGATGCATGCGGTATAAACGTATTCTAGTACTTGATAGAACACTTGAGGTCGACTGGTATGGAATGCCTAAGGCATTAAGTCCGCCTTTGTACGTTGAGTTGTGCATAAAGTTTTAATAAATAAATAAACACTTTTCTGTTTATGCACTCTAAGACCATAGGCTGACCTAGTCTTTATAGACTTCTTATGAACTTCAGTTTTCACCCTGTTACGAGTACCACATGTAAAATGCTTCAGCGACGAAAAAATGAAGGTTAGCGAGTTACGTAACTAATCAAATAAAACGCAGGTGATTGACCGCAAAATTAGATCAGTGTTCCAATTTTTTTCAGTGCAATTTATTGCTTATCATTGTGCACATAGAGTGTGAAATAGAACGCACTGTCACCGATCAATAACTTTCACATGTATGTTTTTTTGGTTTGAAGGTCAGATAAGACATTTCTTCAAAATATAGTCCTATCTTATCCAGCTGCTATTATTGTAATTGTATAAGTCTCTATTTTTAGGGTTCCGTAGCCAAAATGGCAAAAACGGAACCCTTATAGTTTCGTCATGTCCGTCTGTCCGTCTGTCCGTCTGTCCGTCTGTCACAGCCGATTTACTCGGAAACTATAAGTACTACAGTGATGAAATTTGATGGGAATATGTGTTGTATGAACCGCTACAAAATTATGACACTAAATAGTAAAAAAAAGAATTGGGGGTGGGGCCCCCCATACATGTAACTGAGGGATGAAAATTTTTTTTTCGATGTACATACCCGTGTGGGGTATCAATGGAAAGGTCTTTTAAAATGATATAAAGTTTTCTAAAAAACATTTTTCTTAAAGTGAACGGTTTTTGAGATATCAGCTCTCAAAGTCGTAAAAAGTATGTCCCCCCCCCTCTATTTTTATAACTACGGGGTATAAAATTCTAAAAAAAATAGAGGTGATGCATGCTAATTAACTCTTTCAACGATTTTTGGTTTGATCAAAGTATATCTTATAGTTTTTGAGATAGGTTGATTTAACTGTATTATATTTGCTGCTACGGAACCCTTTGTGCGCGAGCCCGACTCGCACTTGGCCGGTTTTTTGGTAATTAATCTGTAATTATCGCATAAACGGCTATTAACTGTTAGTTTGTATAATTTTATTTTTTACTTAAGTATTTCGATGACTGAGCTTGATTGTCCTCTCATATCTGTTATAATGTAAATGTCAATCATTATTTTTAAAAGAGTAAGTACACGTGCGTTATTTTACCGGTTCTTCTCCATAGGAAACGACCAATTTGAACCGTGTACTAGCTTCTGACGTTTTATAAGGGTTATGTAAAATTTTAATATTTTTAATTGAATCACGCCTCTGTCTGAACGGATTTGTATAAAACTTGTCACACGGATAAAACATAATAAGTAAGATAATTTTTATTCCTTCACATAAGTTAACGTTCGAATTCCCAACCGGTCCTATGAGACCGCGCTGTTATTGTTTTACTATTGTGTCTCGTTTCGCGGGTATCTGAGTAACTACGTGAATAATTTTCTACTTTCAAAAATCTTTAACGTTATTCGAAGTATTAGGTTGGTATCTGAGCCCAATACCTATTACCTACCGGACATTTCTAGTTTCCTGAAACCTGGAAATACTTCCACAAAACAGAAAAATACTTCGCAAACAGAAAATCCAATTAGGAACCTCGATCTATCTGCATCGAAACTACTTTCTGCTAAACTAATACTGACAAATGGATCATGGACTTCCATCATCCATCGGTTATAGTGTACAAACCCTGAGGATTTTTTTTTAAATAATTTAAGTTAGTGCCTGAATGTGGTCCCAGCTCATGGAGAGCAGCGATGCAATCGTTGATGGTGAAACGCACTACTCTATTAAAAGCCTATTCACTCTAGCCTTGGAGACACCCAAATTATAATCAGACTGGAAGACCACAGCAGGCAAATTGTCCCAGTCCTTCGTACGCGGTATTAACGACGAGGCGAAACGCTTAACGCCCGCAGAGGTTCCACAAAACAAAAAATCTTCGTAATCCAAAAATCTAAACTACGATTGCGCGTACTGTTCCACGCGCGCACCAAAACCTGGGAAACCGGGTACCCTAGAACGAAGGAAAACAAGGAAACTGGAACGGCGGGTTTTAGACAGTAAAAGCCTGACACGTCCTCCCACTCCACCCAAGAGCGGGAGAAGTGATAATTCTCCACCTTAAAAAAATACCCAACAATCTAATCTGCATTGATACTACTTTCTGCGTAACTAATACTGACAAATGGACCATGGACATCCATCATTAGTGGACAAACCCCTGACGAATTATCTTGTTAGTTTATATGCATTCCATCTTTCCATCTAACCAGCTCTCTTCACGAGCCGGTCGTAAATCTCCACAATTAACTGCGGTTCTCTCGTACAATGGCTAACTGAGAGGCTGGTGACGTCATCGGAAACAGAACTGTACTGTCTGTTGATGTTCCAAGTGTTTGAGGAAGTCTTCTTGGCTGTCAGACCCGTGATGAACTGTTTTGCAAAATGATGTATTGACTTTTATCTAAATGGAAGAGTTACTGACTGAAATATGAACGCAGATCCGAAACAAATGGAATAGGAGCGTGATATTTTGCATTGCGGGATGAAACAGTCGTCCAAAGATTGTATGGAAAAGCCAACTTACGGGCGAAGCCGCTGACACAAGCTAGTCAGTACATAGTAGGCAACTAATGTAATGCTCATCTGTATAAAATAAAATTGATAAACAATACAGAACTTTATTTTCACATAACCCATGGCCACTACTGTAGGCTTCGACCCTTCTGGGCAGAAGCAACGAAGGCTTGGAAGGAGAAGATATTGGATGGCTTTTAGTCAGTAAAATTCAAAAACTCCCTCTTGGTCCACCAAAAGCGTGACAAGTTATTTGACGATTTCCCAATCAAATCAATAGTCATACGTCAAATAGTATAAGTACCTTCGACCTGTCGTCAAGCAAGACTACAAGGCTGTCCCTCTCCAATCCACAAACTATAAAACAGTTTAATATCTTCCATAAACTGCGTAAATACGCAATAGTCGGAACAAATTATTCCTGGTCACGTAGAGCGAGGCGTAGACGGAATGCGACGCATAAGTTCTGTGTACTTACCTGCCTAGTGCAGTGCAATGCATGCAGGCCGTAGGGTTGCCGGAGTTGGAAGTTAAAGTTTTGGTACGCAAAAGGTAAACGAGTATCTAAGCTTTTGTTATTTTTTATGCTTTTTGCTTGAAATTTACTAGGTTCTAAATGTGAAAACTAATAAATATAAAAATTAGTCGTAATTCTAAGGGTTTATTTATACAACATAGAATGTGAACTTTACACATTTGCGTACTCTTTTAGAAAGTACAACGTTATGTAATGCTGTTAACAATAAACACATAAACAAACATACGGTTGTAGCAATCCCGGAAAATATACTGTCATTTATTGCAGATTTCCATAATCTATCTCTGAAATTCTTCATCATTATTTCACAAAACTTGAATGGGAAAATGCTCTTCCAACCTAAAATAAACAATCATCATAGTCTGATAACATTTGGCGGAGATATTGCTGAACAAGATAGAAAAAATGAACTGCATTCGAATTGAGATCCTCCGCCTTTTTCTTTTTTTCCTGTGGCAACCCTGTCGGCAAGTGACATTCCTTCGGTATCAGATGTCGTGATAGCCTAGTTTGAGGCGCCCCACTTTACTTACACGCCTCGCTTTTATGCATACACGCCTTTACCTAACTACGAATATGCTTAATACTTGCTTACCTTTATTAGACACACCAGTGCAGCTCATTCTGCGGTGCTGTGTCTTGTAGATTACTACTCCAAAACTTGATCTTGTGTGCCAAATTTCATGCAAATCCGTTTTGCTGTTTAATTCATGAATCCCCGACCGGTCTCATAGGACCGCGCTGTTATTGTCTTACTATTGTGTCTCGTTTCGCGGGTATTGATAGGTTAAACTGTAAGAAACACTCACATTGACAAACTTTTGCCTATACTTAGGTATAATATTAGTGTGGTGATGTTCATTTTAAAGTGTGATAGGTAAAACGCTATAGAAAAATTACATATATAAGTACGAGTATACAGAAACTGTTTCTTATTAAAAATATTTTTACGAGTAGGTACTAAGATAATTGTGAAATTCTTAGTAAAGTTATTTAAAATATTATGAACAATGCTTCTCACACTGTCTTCATGTCCTTGAATTTAAATAGCCGCGTTTGTCATCTTCTCTTCAATATTATATTTATTATATAACATTACGTTTGACTTACTTTTTAAAAAATATCATTGTTTTTTCATAAAGCCACTATTGCTGACTCGATCAGCCAAACCTGGACATAGAACAAATGATCGTGCTCATCACACGATCATGTGTCTTCGATGGGGATTGATCATCTACGGCTCTACATTGAAACTAAAATTCGAAATTCTGCATCGCGTATTTAGAGTTCCTTGCGCGATTTGAACATAATACAACACGAAATCATCTATCGAGCAGTTACTCAAATGGCTGTATGGTCGTTGCTCAAATCAAATAAAACATCTTTGTGGTCGGAGGATCTTCCCTTTTCAACGGAGGTTTGTGGTATTTTACACCTCCAATATTGGATTATCAAGCACAGTTGCAATAAACACTAAACAACAGTTCTTTCAACACAAACCTGCAGACTACGCAATCGGCAGCCTGGGCCCCTGGGCCCCTGGGCCAGTCGCAAATTGACAATAATCCCTTTTAAGGCGCGACATGGAAGTCCAATCGACCGGCACACGACCCAATGGGATAAACTAATGCCGTTTTGTCGTAGTAAGGTATTGGACTGAGTAAAACAAAAAAAACTGGCCCACTCATTTTGTAATGTTCAAATTGAGCAAAAAAAACGCCGATAAAGTAACGTTTCTTATATGAGACCCAAGTAACCTCAACAAGTCACTTCTCCCGCTCTTTATGGAGCAAGGAGTGTATAAGGACTGTATGGACTAAAGCCTATCCTTGTCCCTTCCTCTAACCTTTCGAACAAGCCCTTCTAGCAAGCATCTGCTCTACTGGCCAACGTCCATTTAGATGACATCTCTTCGAGGCGCGCGTGACTCAGAATGCGTCGTCGACTCGTGAACGTCTTCGTGATGACATGGGACATGAATCCGGACTGCTGAATAGCTGAAACACACTGCCTAATCTGGGCATGGAATCGAAGATCTCATTCTCAGATGTAGCCAACACCAACAAGGCTCTATTTTTATCACAAAGGTACTGGCGAAATCTGTGAAGTTAATTCCAGTTGATCAATTTCTATTTTCATCACAAAGATACTGGCGAAATCCTTGAAGTTAATTCCATTAAGGATTACAAGATCTATCTCTCAATCGAAACTAGGTTGTGTTCCCAGCTTGTAGGATCACTTCGTCCTATAAAATCGTTGTAGTCGTCGTCGACTGTCGTCTGTAGGCTAAGTCTAGAACTTAGCCTACAGAATATTTCTAACGGATAACTTAGGAATTTAAGGAGATTATTGAAATTGAACCTTGAAATTTTGGACTAATAAGACAAAGCTTTACTTTGTAATTTCAATTATTTCTATTACCTTGGAAGCCTTTGTAATTGTAACGCTAATCTAAGTAAAGCCTACTGCCCACGGACGCGAAGCTTCATTTCAGTTCAGTTTTAAGAGGTATGTGGAACAGACAGTAAAAGTCCCCCATACCGTCGTGGAAAAGTGAGGATCCTCCGACCAGACGAGTACTATATCAGAGTGGGCAACTGTCTGATGATTTAGAGCCTTTATATGTGTTCAAATTGCGCGGTGAACTTTGATTGCGCGATGTAGGTTTATAGTTCTTATGCGGCGTCATAGATGTCGCTATAGGTTCCGTAAAAATTAAAGAGTTAACGAGATGTTCCCACCATACCCCAATTCTTTCTGTTACCAATATTTACAATACTCATTGCTGGTGCATTAACTAATTTTGATGCTGTTTTCAGAAAAATACTTCTTTTTAGTGATATTTTTCGTTTCGTATGGTAAAAAATACACACAGGATAAAGTTGTCAAAAAATAAAAGACCCTTTTTGACTTTTAAGGAAGAGCCTAGAATGTAACTTGAAACGAAATTGAAAGTAATAATAATGAATAACATAGTGTTATAAACAAAACAATATTTTTTTTAGTGTATTCAATAATAATAATATGATGGAATATATCGTCAGTATTTCATTTGTTATATTCTAGTAACGTCACAATGACAAATTTAAAAACTTGCTTTTTATTTTTTGCCAAATTTAATACCCAATTAGGTAATTAGGTATCACAACGATGCATAATTTGTCGACAATTTCCATCTCTCTAACGCTAAACCGCAGCCTAAGAAGCTTGCCTACAAATCAGCCTAACCACATAGATGTTAAATGGTAACCCCATATGCATTAATATGCATAAACCCATTTAGGTGATATGCATATTGCATTAACAGAACGCGATTTTGCACGCGTTTGCAGCCTATTAAGTATAGAGATTAGTATTTGTGATTTAATTACTAATGGAGGTGTAAAATGTTAAATAGTGGGTTTTGCATGGCTTTATGACTCTTTGTTATGTGAATACAGAAATAGTTTTACCTATGATTAGCTCGGATAAGTTCACAAATCCGCCTGACAAGTTTACTATAGTCCTTTTTACATAGCATGGGTTGGGTGACAGCAGGACGAAAATATGCATCTTTAAGATGAGAGAAAAGGATAGATAGCTACATTGTATGAATTTGACAGCTGTCACCGAAACCATCCTATAACAAATTTAGTATAGCAATGACAAATGAGGGTGTTTACGAGTAATAGAATTTACAACTACCTGCACCTTCAATGACCTATACAAGGCCAACGACAGAGCTGTCCAGATGGCTAAATATATGTTGGACAAAATCTGAGTTAAATCGACACGAGAAGAAGAAGACGAAGAGAATTCACACCACCAGTTGACGCCACTTAGCCGAGACGTCAACTTCAACTCTTCATTAATTGGTATTTGTGAAAAGGACACCACAATTTTGCTATTAACACGTGCGTTAATATACCATCAAACGTTGGAGATTATTAAACAAGAACAAACAGAAAAGCCGAGGTATTTTCTTTTGAAAACATATACATGACTTTGATGACTACCGTTTGACGTTGACGTTGATGTCTAACTAATGTCAATAACATAACTGTTTTGACAGGTGCCTAGACCTCAGGCCTCAGTGCTGCCATCTGGTAAACGTAATTCTAGAACGCCCTCATTGTTTTACTTCTAAATAAAAAGGGATTAGCAATAATAATGATATTCAGACGTCTCGTGCTATAAGACTAGCAGACTGTCTAGAATATCACGCGAAAACTCGTCCAAAAGTGTGTGAAACAAATTATACATGATACAACAATTCTATAGGTGCTTCGATGTTCAATACTTCGTGTCCCTTGTTACAATTTTGCTAACAAAAGCAAAACAAAAAAAAGGATGTCCAATAATTCTAACATTTTATTTCCCTTGTTACAGGTAAGCGAGCTAACGGAAACCGCAACGTCATCACAATATCAACTAAAGATCGGACAAATTGAATCCTCGGGTTTTGGAGGGAAACGGAAAAACATTATCATAATGGCGACCGCATATAAAATTTAAATAAACCGTTTTGCATAATCTGCTGGACCGGGAACAACTATTTGTTTTACAGCCAGCCTTGGCGGCTGTGTGGGGAAGAAACTGGGGAATTTAAGGATATTGCATATTACTGAATAAAATTATGTGTTATCTATGCTTGAAGTTATCTGTCAGAGAGATGAGGGTAGGTAAACAAAAATCTGAAATTATAGTACATACAAAATTTAAATAATGCTGCATGGCGAAAGGCAGAATGGAGTGGAAACACCTCTTTCTGTACCGTTTCAAACCAGTTCTTACATTGCTGGCAAATATAATTCTGATTCTGATCCTGAAAATCATTTCAATCCAATTAATTACATGCACAAATTGCATTATACGTCCCATTATTTAATTCCGAGTGAACCGGGGCAAAACGTACCACTCATTAATATCGATACTCATAAAATTGTAATAAAACATTTCGATTGTCACCGTAAAACATTCTCTGAACCGTAATTTATTCATTTAATACGTACAATTTCAATTATATTCCTAAAGCTCTCAAAAAGTAATAGTACCTCATATTTACAGTACTCTGTGCTATAGCTCGTGGCTAGATAATAACAGCCGCACAGGTCGATCTTCAAGGTTAAGCAACGCTTGCCTAGGTTGGTCTGTGGATGGGTGACCATCTTAACATAACGAGTTTCCTCCGTGCCTCGGAAAGCACGTTAAGCCGTTGGTCCCGGCTGTCATTTGTAGATCTTTGGCAGTCGTTACGGGTAGTCAGAAGCCAGTAAAATCTGATTTCAGTCTTGCCATGAAGTACCGTGTTACCCCAATTAATGGGTTGTGGAGGTCTGGTAGGCAGCCGCTCCTCGTAAAATACTGGTATTCAGCTAAATCCGGCTTGACTGGAAGCCGACCCCAATATAGTTGGGAAAAGGCTTGGCAGATGATGACGTACAATTTCAATTATGTTTCAAAAGCTCTCAAAAAGTAATAGTACCTCATATTTACAGTACTCTGTTATAAAAGAAAAACCGTAAAAATGCTACATAAATTGCCTAAAGCAATGTTGTTAGGCACAAGACGAGCAATTTAAACAATCATCCACTCAGTTGATCACGAAAATTGCTCAGAGCATCGCCTGGAGAGCGATTCGGGAAAATTTGACAATTTATAAATGTCTATGGTCTGAAAGGGTTATTTTTTATGAGAGCACTATTTGTTTTAGATCGGTAATTGCTGGTGTATTGTAATCACATTAATATGTTTGTATTTGTGTTATTTTTTTGTTGTTATTTCTTCACGCTTGTACGGCTGTACGATTTTAATGAAATCACTGGATACTTTTCTCGAAAATTCCTTTTCAATAATTTTTTACTTTCAAGCGAATAAAGCCGCAGACAGAAGTTAGTAGTAAAGTCAAACAGACGGTATTTTATTGTTGTCGTAAAGCAATCTAAGTAAAAAAGATTACTTGTGTCTAAAGTTCGGAGTGCCTAACTTTGCTTGTCCATTGTCACACTCTGTTTTCTCAAAGCTAATTTTTTACAATAAGAATACCAGTGAGGTCGTTCCTCTTCTTCTTTCCCGAGGCTTTTGTTAAACAAAAATCCTTTAAAGTTTGTTCAGTTACGAAGTTTCGAGATAAAAATTCCTTTGAAAAGTTTCAGCATTACTCGAAAATGAGTCTAAGAAAAGGTAATTAAAGCAGAACCAAGTAGATAACGTTAATGTCGCGAAACATTCTGGCGTGTTTATAAACAGGCTGGTCGGTCTCCGTTACTATGTACTCTTCCATTAGTCTCCCCGGCTTACAGGAGCAAAAACATTTTCAAACAAAAATATTTACCGACACGACAACCTCACTAGAATTTTGCTTGAACACGCTGAGATTCCTAAGTAAATACTTGTGTTGAAAATCTGGAAAACCTTAAGTAAACTCAGAAATATGTAGATCAAGAAAACCTCGTTATGAGCATTTCTCTTTTTTTTTGCCATAATTTCAAAAAAACGCTAAATATAAAAATATACGTATAAATGGTTTTTTTTCGTGAAATCAGGTAGTTTACTTTATTAACATTTGGATTTTTATAAGAAAATCCTTTTTTGTAATGAATTTTGTGGATAATGTATTAAAAACTAAATGAAGGTAGATTACATGTTCTTATTTTGTTACTTTTTATTTGTTAAAAAAAACTTAGAAGGAGCAATTGTTATATCCAGAATAATAATTTTCTTGATACTTGATGACAAACTTAATAACATCATTGCAAAGAAATACCAAGAAAAGTAAAAGAAAATTTTCAAATTAAGTGTTTATTTATTTTTTTGTTACCTTGCACTTAAATAAATTTAAAGTTTTGATAATATGAAAAATAAACAAAATTTACCGATTTTACGTAATTTTTATTAAAATTTTAAGTATCCTTGAGTCTCTTCATGAAATTCATTGTTTTATATTAAAAATAAAATACATAAAACATAAAAAGAGATCAGATTTTTTCTGGGACAGTAACAAAAAAAGAATATTAGGTAACAAAATAAAAATTATAAGGCAACGTCTACAATGTACTAGGCGTTATAGACGTTTAGTGATTGTATTAAAGATAGATAACACAAACTAGGTATTTACTGTTCAAATTTTACAGTCAAAGAAAACTATTATTATAGCGTATGGTGTACTACCATACGCTTTAATAATATCATTATATCGCATTTTCTTGCGCTGTTGAATGCAAACGTAGCTTTATAATTCCTTTTTTGTTACTAGTATTTTCCGCTTATATGTTACTGTGCCAAAGTAACAAAAAAAATAGTAACGAATCACTGGTTTAGTTTTTGCAAAATTTTATTATAATAGTTAAAATTGGAGTTACGTCTAATATTTTTCACTCAACTTTAGTGCAAGTTGTTAACTATTGTGACATGATAAAAGAAAGTAGTTAATATTATCAAATTATCTTGAGACAGCTGTAACAAATACTGGAATGAGATTCGATTTTCCAACTGGAATACGTGTTTCAAATTTAACGTCGGAACCTGACTGACACCAAAATCAGTATGGCGGGTATTAAAGGGTATCTGTAGCATTGCCAAGTTAAAATTGTGTAACGAAATGGAAGTTTTTTAACTATAACACATAAAAAATGGGTAACAAAAACTGAAATCTATTTTTGGAACTTTTTCTGGGACAAGTTTAAAATTTGTTTATATCTGTAAAAGTTAAACAAAAAATACCAAAAAAGCAAAGAAAGTAGATCTTTTTACTTCTTAGAATGGTTTAGAAACAAAATCTCAGTATAGTTTCTTTGAACCTTATTAAAATAATTGAGTTTGAAGTAACGGATGGTAGACTGGGACATACGAATTTTCATACATTGCGATTTTTGGTAGTTTGTATTTATTTATTTTTTAAATTAAATACTATATTTTTATGATATTTTAGAATGATTTTTGTGAATTTTAATAATAAATGTGCTCCTAAATAAAACAGAATCAATAATATACACATTACACAAATGTTATTAATCTGCAAAGTTGTGGGACATTCACCAAATATATATTGGCAAAAAAAAAGAGAAATGCTCTTATTTGATCAAAAAAGCGAGCATTTTCAGTGCGACAGTTTTCCCAACTCCACCCCTAGTTTTTGTTGACTTAACACTCGACAAGGCACAGTGCCGTAGCGTGCTCGACATTCTGAACGTCGCTTTGTGCCATTCTGCGTGTGCAAATGGAGTTTTCCAACTATTTTCTGTGTATTTATGAGTGTTGGAAGTTTGGACGGCGTGGTAGATTTCATTTGCTCACGTCGCTGCGTCGTGATAACTAATGGCTCGTATTATTTACGTGTAGAAATGCTGTAAGTGAAACAAAAACCGTGACTCTTTTTTGTGTAGGAAATCATAAATTAATTTCTTCAGCTCTAAGTGAAGCGAGAGCGCGTGGCTGACTTTTACTGACTATAACCTTGTGTTTTTATTGTTGCCCTTTACGTTCATGGGCCACGCTATTGCTTTGGAACTATGCCGCAACCCGTGGCTCTGAGGGTGTGAGTTAAATCGTTGTTTTTGTTAGTAAAAAGATTACCGATGTTTCCAGTTTATAATTAGAAATTAGAGATTCTCATAGTTGAGCTAGGACTCAGGCCTCCTCTCTAGGCGAGGGAACGGGCCGTAATCCACCACGCGGGCCCTGTGCGGTTTGGTCACATGTCTTCTAATTTTTGGTTCTAGGACATACCGGTTTCCTCACGATGTTTTCCTTCCTTTTGAGAAAGCTTATTTCCCGATAATACTCGTGTCCACAAGCAGGTGTGTTCGTAAAACCGAACAATCTTGTTTATAATTCCGTCCTTATGTAAGCAGAGAAAAGTAATTGAGTGTCAGGCGACGTGTTTCATTCAGTTCATACGACACGGCCATTGTATCTTGACACACGGCGAAATGAGGAACGAAATTCAAATGAAACGAATTTTAAACAATCCAGCCTACTAGTGGCGCCACTGCGAAGTGCCAAGGTAAATTGGTCGCTGGTAACCACCATGACAGGTGAATTATAAAGTCTGTATATCATTTTACAAGAATTAGATGTGGTTTCACACATGTTATTTCCAAGATTAGTCTAGATTTGTCAGTCGCTCTATTATTACTTTGAAAACCAGCGACTGTTGCGTGAAAGTTGAAAATTAACTCTGGAACGTTCAACTAAAAGTTATGTTACCTTGGTTGATTTTAAGTCTGAAGCCTGGTCAATTTTGGTAGAATGCCATCAAACGACTGTTTCTGCTCTGGGTTGAACGAGAAAGGGAGCTTCAGACTTTTACTGACTAAAACACACAGTATTTTAGGCCGACAGTAACTATCTCAAAAAATCCCGCATGTCATAACCTACCAGTGTTCCATATTTTATTCAAATCCGTCCTGCTGTTAAGACGTGGTTAATTCACAAACACACAACCGCACCCACTGTGACATGTGTATTATCAGTAGGTTAGAATAGTAGGAAGCGGGACAGCATTTCCATCGACAGCTTTATTGCATCCCTTCCTCATCAATATAATTAGAGTCTGCTGCCAAATGCCGTCCATAATCCTCAGGCGCCTCTTCATCAACACGAGATGGATCCCGTATGGTGATGAGGAGATTAGTACGTAGCTACTTACTCTGGATTTTACCTCGGGGTAAATGTAAGGTTGCCAACCGTCCTCTAATATAAAGTATTGTACTTTATTTTGAGGAGGGGTACTATATAATCTACGAACGCAATTGAGTACGCTATAGTCGCGAAACCATCCTATAACAAATTTAGTATAAAAATACTATATGTACTTTTGATACAGATTTTGAATGAAACCAAATGAAATCCTACCATTTTAGTATCCCCGGGACCCTGAAATTAGGGTAAAGAAGAAACAGGAGTGGATTGTAGTCAGTAGAAGTCTGACACGCCCTCCCGCTGCCACGAGAAGTCATTTTGATGACCTTAAAAAACAGTATTTTATTGGAATAATTCGTCTTTCCTTAGTTCTTTGAAAACCATTGCTACATTGAAAATAATACAAGTCATCATCATTCATCTATCTAGCTTTTTCCCAACTATTTTGGGGTCGGCTTCCAGTCAAGCCGGATTTAGCTGAATACCAGTATCCTACGAGAAGCGGCTGCCTACCAGACCTCCACAACCCATTAACTGGAGTAACACTGTATTTCGTGGCAAGACTGGATCCGTAACGACTAGCAAAGATCTACAAATGACAGCCGGGACCTACGGTTAACGTGTTTTCCGAGGCACGGAGGAAACTTGTTATGTTAAGATGGTCACCCATCCACAGACCAACCTTGGCAAGCGTTGCCTAACTAATAACTACTTTTTTCTTTTAACAATGTACTCTTAATTGAATCCTTCGAAGATGAGATACCTCCATTTCTTCTCAAAAAAGTTGACAACCCTAGATAAATCTGCGCAAAAGACATCAGAAACTATACTCAATTAACTTGCTAAGATGATTGCTTCTGTTTCAATAGAAAAACGTCTGGACTTTATTATTAAGTATCCTATCAAATTGTTCTTAATAAGTCATTTTCGTAAGTCTTAGAAAATGATTTAGTTTCAATAGAAAAATACTTGGAAACTATCAACTCAATAACTCCATTCTTTCTTGGAATTAACCGTCTATCAACTTGTAACAAAAAAGGGTATCAAACTATTGTAGATATAATTTTTTTTATTCGAATAAATTAATACTAAAAAAAAGTTTTGAATTGAATAACTTATATCTAAAAAGATACAAAAAATGGTTACTAACAGAGCCATCTATTACAACTATGGCCCATAAATTGACCGCTTAACAACATAAATTCTAACCATACATTTAAAAACACACATGGGATGTATTCCAACCTCTTTCTTGACAAACATTTTGACACTGCCCAAAAAAGAACCGGGCAAGTGTGAGTCGGACTCGCGCACTAAGGGTTCCATACAAACTTACCTATAAAAACTATTCAATTCAATACTGTCCCAAATCGAATCTCGAAGATTTTTCCGAAACGCAAAATTATTATTATTATGTGACGTACCTAACTACAAATTAACAGTTTTCAGACTTTTTCTTATACCCTACTAGCGACCCGCCCCGGCTTCGCGCGGGTGCAAAATTATCAGTGTTTCCTTACTAATTTAAACAAAACTCTCGTATCTATTAAAAAAACCTCATCAAAATCCGTTGCGTAGTTTTAAAGATTTAAGCATACATAGGGATATAGAGACAGAGAAAACGATTTTGTTTTATACTATGTAGTGATGAATTCTGATTCCTTTGGGACTGTCGAAATGTATGTCTTTTACGACATAAATGGCAATATCTTTGATTTTTTCACCGCTTCAAGTGACCGCAACCCTGAGAATATAGTTTTTATTTCAACTCGATACCT
Source organism: Mythimna separata (assembly GCA_030763345.1). NCBI lineage: Eukaryota > Metazoa > Arthropoda > Insecta > Lepidoptera > Noctuidae > Mythimna > Mythimna separata. Next base: position 15,124,248 of record CM061192.1, read on the forward strand.
ACACGTGTTACCTAAATAAACGTTCTTGTCAGACAACAAAATAATCCTATAAGGGTTCCGTTTTTTTCCTTTTGAGTTACGGAACCCTAAAAACCCTTGAAAGTCCCCCTCCCTTTAATGTTACTACCTGTGACTGACACCCATGACGGTTACACACTGTGTCTGACACTAAACAGTGTCACATAGTGACAGATGCCACACAGGTGGTACCTTATGGTACCGGAAGACGAGCTGGCACTTTGCCCGGAGATTCTTCGCTATGCCCTGTCTAGGGAATTAGGTGACAGGATATTATGAGTCGAAATTGGGTTATTATGATTATTTTTGTTGCGACACGTTTATAAGGGGAACTATGAGAGAAACACGGATTCTACTAATCTTGTTAATTCGAAATTTTGTGGGGAAATGGTCAATAAAAATGTGTCAATAGAATTGTATTCAGTTCTGAAGATAGCATTCAGGTCTAAGCGACCGCGACTGGATCGCGCGATCCACTGACCAGCTGATCACATACCAGCGAAACGAGACACAACAGTAAGACAATAACAGCACCGTCGCATGAGCCCGGTCGGGGATTCATGAAATAATATGGATTTGTCTGGCGTTCTAAACAAATTAGGCGACTGCGTCAAGCGGCCGGTGCCATACAAATCCATACTAAGCAGTGGATTGCGCGATCCGGTCACGGTCGCGGGTTGCGGTCGCTAAGAACCGAATGTTACCTTTAGGACTGAATACAATTTTATTGACACATTTATTGACCATTTCCTCACACAATTTCAAATTAACTGTATTAGTAGAAACCGTGTGTCTTATTCGCTTTCACCCTTATTTAATAATCATAAGGTTGTTAACCTTTATCTTGAACATTACATTCTATAGACAACAATACAGAAAGATTCACCCGCAGTCGTTAAGCCATCCTTCAAGTTGAACATTGTCCTTGAACAAAGAGTATCAGCACATTCACGGCACATTACAATGTTGTCTCTGCCCCAAAACGTAGACAAACTTCTTCATTGTGCCCGTTGTCATTCATTGTGGCACAGAATATGAAATTACAGAAGGCTCACTCTAAAGACTTTGCTCGCGGGAATCGAAAGCGAAAGCGGGTTTCGAAATGAGCAGTTCTTTCAGAAGTTTCTTCATCTCATTATTTCACTTCTTCACAACTTTTAGTTTTGTCTACCACCAAAAACAGTTAAATGTACTGCGCGGGTTTTACTAATTGAGGCTGTAAGGAATCGAAGACGTAAGTGCGTGAACTAATGATCCGATTTCTTTTAAATACATATTTGGGTATCTAGTATACCACTACACCTGTGGAACACTACGCCTGTCATCTAATGTCACGAATGCTTAGGTAACGATAAATAGAGTTATTTGTGCTCTCATGTATTAATATTATTCTAAGTGAATTTGCGACACATTTAGAGAAGTGGTATTTCTGTCCATATCTATTTGACACACCGGCTCACTTATTAGTCGTAATTAAATTAGTTGGAGTTCCGAATCGCGATGAAATTGTATTTTCTAACTCGATAATGGCGGCGCGGCAACTTTTCTGTAACTGCATTAAATTTAGATAAGTAAAATGCCAATTTTGGATCGTTAAGCGGGCTGCGAAGGGATTTTGCCGAGCTGGAAGTTTGCACACAGATGTGACGACTGTAAAAGCGGATCTTTGTCTACATTATAAAATAAAATCGATTTTTGTGTCTGTTAGTAGAGTCGCAGCACTCTTCTTAACTTTTGTAACGGAACCGATGCAACGGATTTTCATCACATTTAGAGGATTTATTCCGAATGGTTTATTTATGAAGCAAGAATGGTTAAAGAATGGGAAGAATATTCTTTCAATACTTAAAAAAAAACTAATTTTGAAGGTAAAAATCCGCGCAAAGCAGAAGGGGTCGCTAGTTTATAAAGTTTAAAATTTCTGTTGTTTTGTGAATGCGTTACTGCTAAAGACATTCATATCATTGATCATTGGATAATAGTGTTGATTTTGTTGTAATTTTATGTTTATATGTAGATGATAATATTATATTGTATTACCGTTTTTATCCCTTATAAATAAATAAATATCATACACAACACATCAATCCCCGAACATTCAACGTCAGAAAGCTACGTAAAGTGATCCACTCACATTGTCCAGCCAACTATGAACTGTTATTAAGTTTCCATTAATTAAAAACATGGCAGAGTATCGAATCTCGATAACTGTGTGTCATTTGTATTTAACAACCCTTCAGTTCGGACTCCGCTAGGGTTACCAATTTACTATTTCAGTATATGAAAAATCTTGACAGAACGCCGGATATTTTACAATAATGCCTGAATTATTTCGCTTTTTGTTATTTGGACAATCTGGTCTAGTCCATTCTTAGAATTGGGGCCATGAGGAAGAGTACGAAAATGATACCCGTGGTCCTAGAACGCGCAGGATAACTAAGGAGCATAGGTGTAGTTTTAGTCAGTAAAAGTCTGACACGCCCTCTCTTTCCACCGTCTCTACGTCCACCCTTAAAAAAAGTCAATTCTTAGAAATTTTCCGGACATTTCGCGCGGATAAATGACAAGTCTGAACAAGACTGGAGGGACATAAAAACACGTCCAAACCAATCCGGAAGGATGGTATCCCTAGGCTGGAGTAATTGACAATCAATCTGTATTGCACTGAGCCTCGGAGACAAGGACTGGAGGAACACGTGAAGTAATTGGGCCACTAATAGTGATTATCTCGTTAAATATGGCGCAACTAAACTGTGCTTTTGGGTGTAACAAGCCTGAAATGTTTTATAGAGGCTGTGGAAGATAACTTAGAGGGGCTCAGGCGCAAAACGTCTCTTTCACAAAATGTCTCTTTCCCAGTATTTCTCTTTCTTTTTAAAATTTCGATTTTCAAAAGAAAATCGTAATTTCATTCCTAAGTCCCCGGCGCGACATTTTGCGAAAGAGACATTCTGCGAAACAAAAATTCTGTGAAAGGGACAATCTGCGAAAGAGACATTTTTCGCCTGAGCCCTTAGAGGATATAGAAACATTCTTCTTATTTTCGTGTCGATATACTCCTACTTGAGGAATACCAGGATAACAATGAAACAACGACTTAGTTGCAGGGCTTATATTCGCAGACTGAACTACCGAGTACACCGAGTCTCTTAAGAAGTACCCACAATTTACAGATATCACACTGCAAAATTTTTCTGACCAGTATTTGGCAACCTGTATCTCAATTGTTGGGCTTGTCTAGATCCTGTAAAGTGCAGGTGGTTGTGCAGGATAGGCAGCATAGCAAATACCGCATGTCCTGGGCAGCGGCTCCACACCGGAACTGTGTTAAGGATGTGTCGAGGAAGCTCCATTTGACCAGATTGTTTTTACAACGGCCAACCTGGATCTGCAGTAGAAACCAATTAAGAGTAGTAGAGTCATACAAGCGAATAATATCATTCTACCTTGGCAAGGCTAAACTAATCATTTAACTAGTAGTATTAGAACTTGTAATAGTGGGGCTCATGCGTCATTCGTAACCAGTTTTACCACATGGTTATGTTGGCGTTTGCGAAGCGTAGTGTTACTTCTAACACATCACATGTATATGTCTTTCATTTCCATTTTGCGTTTTAGGACCACAGGTTTCCTTTTCAGAAATTCCTCGTGGCTTTAGCGGACGATGTCGACTAGGTCCACTTCTATGTTGATTACATCTACATCTACACTAATATAATAAAGAGGTAAAGTTTGTTTTTTTGTTTGTATGAGGTAATCTGTGGAAATACTGGTCCGATTGTTTTTTCACTAATAGAAAGCTGCTGTATTCCTGAGTGACATAGGCTATATTTTATGTAGGTACGCGGGCGAAGCTGCGAGCTAAAGCTAGTAGGTATATTTTGTATGCATATTTACCTTTATTGATAACTGTTAAACAAGTTGAAATGGTTTTTATTCAGGTATTCATGAAGAAAAGTCGAATGGATCCAATTGCCATGTCGGCTAAACGTAGCTTTTCGTTGTACGCTACGCAAACATCTATTTCTAAACATTTATCTATTCCGTATTCGTTCAGTTTTCTAAAAATATCCTTCTATTCAAATCTCTGTGGAGGCGGCTGTTTCCAACTAGATGCAAAAGGCGGAGAGCCGGGAGGTTTGGGAGGACTGGAGGAAGGGTTATGTTTAATTCTGACTGAAGAGCACAGCATTCCTATTGCCGAGCCAATTTAGATTCGTAACGCAAAAAATGGACTGTTTGCTTTCGCAGCATGGCCATACCCGTAACATCAAATAAACTATCAACTGAAGATCGAAAAAACTGTCACACCTATGTTCAATGATTATTATTTTCTTCCATTTATTTAAGGAATTTTTATACGAAACATGACTGATAAAAACTAAACAACTAAACTTATATTACAGTAATGCGGACTTATATTAATTATTATGAGAACTAAAACACATATAAATGAATTTGGCTGATTTAGATCTAGGTCAGGTTAAGTTTGTTCAGGTTCAGAGCCAAAGACTGTTGTTCCTTTTGATACCGGTCACATTCCACCAGCAAGTGATGCACATCTTCTACTACACCACATGCTTCGCAGTTAGGCTGGAATGTTCAATTATACTTGTTTATCATTACGCATATTAACGCTTACATTTATTTATCATCATTAAAAACAAACAGACATCAAAACAATCTCCATACCTGCAAATATCCAGTTTTATAAAACTAAGATGCACATCTTCTACTACACCACATGCTTCGCAGTTAGGCTGGAATGTTCAATTATACTTGTTTATCATTACGCATATTAACACGAGTACTTTATTCATCATCATTAAAAACAAACAGACTTCAAAACAATCTCAATACTTGCAACTATCCAGTTTTATAAAACTAAAGCTATTAAATGGAAATAAGAATCTCTGAGTCGGTATCTAGATGCATATCAGGTAGAGGCAGCGTATTCTCAGCACGGACAGTGACTAACACAGGATATCATACAGGCGGCGTTTGCGCATGCTAAATTAGCATTGACTATGCATAGAGTGTGGTACACAGAAAGATCACTTCTTTAAATAAAATATTCGTACTTTGACAGTGTTCAATAGCTGTTTTGAAAATATAACAATTATAATCGCTATTGAAAAAGCGCAGGCCTCTTTGGTATAGTGTTTAAAACTAAAATTTGAAATCCCTCGGTCCAAAAATTCTTAACAACAAAATCATCAAATAATAATAAAATGTCTTAACTACTTCTCTTTATTTTAGTATTATGCACTTATAAATATGTAGTGGCTGGAGGCCCAAGTATAAAATTGTATTATAACTATCTTTTTTGACCTTTTTATCCCATTGAGGGTGGCCTAAAATTACTTTCACAAGGTGGCAGCACTGAGGCGTAAGGTCCTGGCACCTATCACAACACTCACAACGCTTATGTTATTGATATTAGTAAGACATCAACATTAACTTCAAACGTTAGACATACGTAAAGGAAAAGACCTGACGGTTAAGTGACGCCTACTGGTGGTGTGAATTTTCCCGAACACTCTTATTTCCAGAAATACGAATTATTTGACATCAGTAATAGGCACATATAGTAGTGCTTACTAACTTTATGTACCACAAAATAAGGCGGTATCATATCACCGTCCCGTCAATCGGAAACGTGCCGTTTGACGTGACGCCGCCGGTCGTCTAATAAACAGACGTTTAATTTCCCGCCACGCTTCACATATGACTCGACTGAGTCTCGATGGAAAAAGACGGTTTTGAACACTCCATTTATCTTCTATATTCTGTGATTGTCGTTCACGCGGTCTGTGTGTCTTGTAGATGGACTTTGTCCTTTAGTATTTTTATTATTGATGTAAACTCAGATTTCCTACTTTTGTCAATAAATACTAGTACCTAAATTGAACCTATTTAACTGTCATATAGACAAATATAGTTCAAGACCTAGAAAAAGTGGCATTCTACAAGTGATAATGATTGTTAAATAGTTCTAAAGGTATAAGATTGATAAACTCCACAGATATGACACGTTAATACCGCGTATATTTTGATTTTTGGACTAGGTACAATTCTTACTAAAAAAGATCGACTTTTGAATCGATTCATATCAAACATGATTCCCAAAACATCGATCCGATTTCAATCAGATTGTCTCTATCCTTCTGCAACATTATTTATTCCGTGGTCCTCATTAACATGCATTTGTTTGATTCCGCCGCCTGTTTTCGGGTTACCTGCCTATGACCTGTGCATTGCAAGCTTGTGATTCATAGGTTCATGTTTAGACTTGCCACACCTTTATTAGTATTCTGAATGTATTTCCAGTTCTTATACATGTCTGACCTAAATGTGAGTCCATTAAATCTGTACTTGGTTGGTCCTATTTTGTCTGGTTCGTATATCTTTGCGTTTAATTATCCTTGACTTCGGTGCTGGATGATTTAATTATTTATTTAATGGCATAGTATTTTTCGTTGTATGTTGTATTATGCTTGATTCTTCGAGAAATCACAAGGTTTCTTCTGTAAGTTTTGGAGTAAACGCTGTAGTAAAAATGCTTATTCGCGTTTAGTGTAGGATATGATCCTGACAAAACATTATTTTAAATAAATATGTAATAATCACTCTGTTTCAATTAGACCCCACGCCTACGCTACAGGAACCTTCTAGGACAAATCTGAACAGGTTTGCTCCCTTGTCATATAACTGAAGATTACTGAACCTCATTGCTACTGAGCTAGAACTATTTCAATGTTATATTATTTATTAAAATGTGTAGTTTAAAGTAATGTAGGTTTATTTTTTATTTTTAAGATAAATAAGTAGTGAGTCATAGCGTAGAATCGGTATATTCTAGCTGTTTAAAGTTTTATTTATGAATCATTACATAACGAACTAATTAAGTTGACATCGACCTCGTTTAGAGCTTTATGCAACGATTTTAGATTTAATCACTGCATTAAACAACAGATGTTTCTCACCTGGCCTTCAAAACGAGCATCTGCAAATGAGTCATTTTGACAAACACAATTTCAATTAAGATTTTCTGTAAAAACCTATCTGTTCGTACAATTAGCATTTGTTCTGCGTGTCCAAACCGCCGCAAACCGGATTGAACCGGTCCAAACAGGAAAATACCCTTTTTTAAGATGGATTAATTACAAATTCCAGCTTTAATGAAAACGCGGATTGAAAGACTCCCAAAGGTTTTTTAATTTGCTTTTTTGCTCATACATTGAGCCTTTTGTCTTCAAACCTTTGAATGGATCCCAACCTTTAGCGCCACGGGCGATATTACGCACATTCTTTTTGAGCTGGCAATATTGTTTAGAAATACGATTAATTTTTGTCACTGGCAACAATTTCCTTTTCTAAGTCTGCAACATCGGACTCATACGGTGCCAATCACTTCATTCAATGAACTAGAACTGAGAAATCGTTGGATGTAGCCTCAGCTACACTATTTTGTACATGATTGGCTGCAAACTCCATTTGTTTTACTCGGTTGGCATTTTCTTCCTTGTTTATCGACAAGCTAAAGTTAATATTTCTCCTCCAGAATTTCGTATTATCGAAATTGAACTAAGCGTGGGCATTAAATCACAAAAGCGATGCATATTCATGGCTTTCTCCGGCCGGCGTCGGCTTATTCAGGCGCGAGCCGCTCTGAACCGGAATTTTCCGGATTACTACCGCTTATGGGCGGATATAATCGATTTTCTTTATCGATAGTTTTCGATGGAGCGGGTTTTTTTGTAGCCCAGTTTCATAAGCCTTTTGGGTCAGGTTTTATTAAGAGTGGATGACCTGGTACGTATAGGGCTAATTAAGCTATGATTATCTTGGAGTGGGCGGGTGTTGTACTTACCTCAATTATAATTATCTTCAAGAGTAAACCGCTTACGTAGTGTGTTATAATTGGCGCGTATTATGTTTTATATAGGAATTAAGGTTTGTTGATTATTTCTTTGATTTGAGCATTTACAAACAAATGATGTTATTATACTAACCTGGATGACAGATCACAACCTACAAAATCAAATTCAAAATGGGACTGAAATGGGTTTCCATTTCAAAAAGCGCAAATATGAATATCAATACAAACACTACAAACAGTCCTTCATCAAAACAAACTCCGAACTACACATATAGCTTTCAAATATAATATAATAAATAAATAAAAACGTTTTCAAACACAAATCCAACATGGCGATTTGAAGCGTTCCGATATTGGTACAAAGCCCCCGATCCGTGCAATCCTGCAAAATATGAGAGGCCTCTCATACTGCAATAAAACGATGGAAAGCTGGTGCATCTCGTCGCAGCCGGGTTATACCCGCTCCTTTTTAAATTGTAGTATTGAGGTTCGCATTTTTCTAATATTCCATGTTTGAATATAAGTTTAATATTGATATATTGCTTGTAAGCTGGTTTTCTTTGGGATCAACTGGAAAATTTATAAACATTATGACATAAATAGCCGAGTTTGACGTTATTATTTTTGTATTAAAATACGTTTGGGTATGTTGTGGAGACGCTTGTGGACGCTATGTCCAGCAGAGGCCAGCTACGTCTTTCGGCTGAAATGATGATGAAATAGCTATTATAAACTAGTAGTCTTCGTAAAAGATCGTACCACATAATGTGGTATTTGTTTTTCGTTACCTACTGGGGTGTAGAAATGCAGATGTGAAATAAGTACCTAGAGTTAGTTTTTTTTTACGTTAACACGTAACGGTCAGTTTTCCAGATTCTATTTCACCTAGTAGGTAGGTACCTAAGTAACCTAACCAGAAAACTGCCAGTGTTTATGCACACTTTCCCTTGTTAAGTCTTTCTGAGGATATTTACATTTGTTCCACCTATGTTAGCACTCCTGATTACATAATAAAACACTTTCATTTGCCCTGAATATACTAGGTAACAGTTATCAATGTTATTGAAAATGGAGCAGGCGAGCAGCTAATCTAATCTAAAAAGCGGTAAAATTGTTTGCTTGAAATAAACAAACAAATAACTTGCTTTTTCCTTTAAGCATTGATTCGCTTACAGAAATTATCAGTTTCGTGCTATAGGCTTGATACTTTTAAAATAAAAATCAAGTAGGTATCTTGTATGATAAGCCATTCGCTAAGCGAGCATAACCACTAAAAAACCTAGTTTGAACATATTTTATGTTACCCGATCGATCCGCTTTCTGCACAAATATCATATTTCCCACACAAAATCAATTGACAAAATATCAGCATAAAATATACTACTCCAGCAGTTGTGCAACACGGTCATATTTCTTGAAATATCTACTATAAAGTTCACACTAAACATTTTTACATGATTTGGCAAAGATATCAAATGGGCTGTCATATTTTGTAGATAGATGGATGGGGAGAAGGAGGCCAAAGAAAAGATAGGTGGATTGTAAGAGGAGTGATATGAAAGAAAAGGGAGTGATAGTGTGACGGTTGACAAGACAGGATGGAAGAAAAAATCGTGTTGTGCCAACCCCAAACAATATGGGTCAAGGGCAAGAAGAAGAAGAAGAAGAAGAAGAAGGTCTTTTATATTTTTGGCTCCAATAGAACCTTAGAAAACTGGTGAAAGGCTTAGGTCGCATTGGTCAGATAATCAGGGTCTTAGGAAGACCTAGAATGGTCAATGCTATTAATACGTAAACATTTGATGAAGATATTGCTAAAAACGAAACAAAAAAACCTAATTTTAAACTAGAACCTTTTTTGGACGTCTGTAAAAAATCAATTACCTACAGAAAATAAATGATCTAAAATTAAAGGGACGCAAATACATAGTAGGTAATTAATCTGTCGCCATATTAAATTGGGCAGAAATAAAAGTGAAAACGGTACTCTTTATAGTGTTGACTTTACCTTTTATAAAACCCTTTAGGGCACGAATTTATAATAAAAGCTGACCCCACATATTCCGAAAATGTTACCCACGTAAAATAATGTCCAGACAGGCCTTATATTGGTTTTTCCTAAAGCTCCATCGGGAACAAAAGGTCTTGAGTTTTAAAGCCTTTTATTTTCTACAAAAATGATTACTCAATGAAAAGAAAAATGTATTTTTATCTGTGACCTATTATCACATTATATTTTTATATATGAACGAGACCAAAGAGGCTCAAATTTCAACACAATTATGCTGCGTTATTTTAAAAAAATATGTAATAACACAAATACTGTTCTAACAGTTTAAAATTTGTTTTTGGTTGGTCTTAAAAAAAACGTAGAGTTTTTGGCGGGATTTCTTCGAGTTAAGTGGTTGTTTTAATTATTCACAAATTGAGTCCTACTAGATATTGTGATGTGGAATTGGTGTAGTTTTGTACCTAAACACTTTAGGTACAAAACTAACGCGCAACAGAACAATTTGTGGAATCATTCAAACAGCCGCGATCGGTAAAATTTAGCTGAGAATTTAGCTACTCCACCTAAGTATACCGCGTAGGTTAACTTGACACATTTGCTGCCAAATACTGCAAAAACATTAGAATATGTATAACTAGCTTTAGCCTGCAGCTTCGCCCGTGTACATAAAATATAGCCTATGTCACTCAGGAATACAGCAGCTTTCTATTGGTGAAAAAATTTTAGCAATCGGACCAGTACTTCCATAGATTACCTCATACAAACAAAAAAACTAACTTTACCTCTTTATTATATTAGTGTAGATATCCATTTAAATTGTATACAAATGAACTATTATTACGAAGACTTTACCTCAAGGACTTAGTATTCAAACCAAAAACATTAACAAAAAACATCTCCAGGTGTGTCAACTACAGATTACTATTTGTAACAATACTTCTTTCAGTTTCTGATGTAAGTTTATAGAAATAAGTTTTTCTATTTCTATATTTCATGTAAAAGAAATACAGTAAAAATGAGATATTTTAAGTAATTTTTCTTTTCGACGCTGCCTTCGTTTTCCGTCGCAGACTTTCTTGTTACTTTATCTTAGTATTTGAAAGGTAAAAAAGTCTGCCGTTTCCTGAAAGGTTTTTGATAAAAATAAATGTTATTTTAAGGCTTGTGCCTGGAGAATTCCAGTGAATTTCATATCTGCGAAGATGTACTGTTACCTAACCTACCGACGTCATGTTACCGAAATCGAACCGAGTCCCAAAATAGGCAACATTTATTTTAAACATTTTGAGGCTGATAATGTCCTTCTTTCAGCCTTTAGACCAGCGTCATCATCGTTTACAACCTAACTTCGTACACTGTTGCACATAAACCTTTCTTTCCTCCTCTTCATTCATATTCTGCCTGCTATTGTATTGTATGTCAAACGTATCATTCGATTCATCCCAGCTCCTCAAGGGCCTTGCTTGCCTGCTATGCTGCTATATCTGCCTGCTATGGCCTACAACACACTGCCAAGTTTTTTCCAAGTTAGTTTGGCTCTTTGACTGGAAGTCGACCCTTATATAGTTGGGAAAAGGCCAGGTAGATGATGATGAGTTTGGGTCGGCTTCCAGTCTAACAGAATGCAGTGGAATTATTATAATTGGGTAATACAAACACGATACCCTTGTCAAGACCGGTGTCAGATTTGCATCATCTCCACAATCAAAATCAAAGTACCAAAAGCAAAACAAACTCATCATACGTCAAAAACGATTAACATTGATGGCGCCATCAATACACAGAATAACACGCTACACGGCTGTGCAGTGCAAAGCTAATGCTGTAATATTTGGCAGCCAGCAGATATTCAGGACCAACACCTGCTTGCCACTGTTATTGCATGAGGTCATAGCAGCTATTGTGAAGCACTAACGAGACATTACACTGTGCTAATTAGTTGTTCGTCTTAACTAATGTTTTAGTATGTAATAATCGTAATCAGGCTTGTGTCGTTATGGCACAATGGGTAGGGTACACGCCTCTCGTGCATGAGGTTGGAAACCAGGCTATTTCTAATGTGATTTTTCAATTTATATTGTATTTTTCTAAGTTTTCCGAGGCATAGGGTGTCAATAACAAGTTCGTTGTAGTAAGCTGTTGGTTCCGGTGGTTATTCGTAGATATTTGACTGTCGTTGCAGGTAAACAGACGCCAGAAAGTCTGACCAAAACTTACATCATAATAAATCAGTTATGTGATCTGGAATAGTTTGTTTATTACTCTACACCCACTCATCGGCCACAAACCAGGATCTAAGGAAAGGATTTAATTGTGATCGGCATCCTGATCTGATATATAGACATATTCGCTTCGCGATAGGGTACTTTTCAATCCCGGGAATGTTTCTTCGGAATAATGTTACTTTTACGTAAACGAACCCACTGGCAGAAGTGTATGAGTTATCTAACAATAAGCAGCCTTGGACACACGAAAGACTAGCTTAACGATGTTTTCAAGAAACTCTACAGACGTAGAGCCGAGTCAAAGTCAAGTTGCACTCTCCAGCTATGATTAGACGTTTGTTCTCGGCCCCTGAAGCTTACATTCAAGTGAGAAACAAGGCTTTTTGTGACAAGAAACTTTGAAATTACATTCATGACAAACTATGAGTGTTTTCTGTTCAAACTGTTTATTTCGCTCGCGTTTGATCACTATCTCACCTGATGGTAAGCGATGATGTGATGTGACCAATAATGGAGCACACTTGCCAAGAATAACTTATTCACTATTGGCTTAAAGATTCCTTTTCTTTTCGGGGGGAAACTTTCTGAAACCACACTGGTTATCACTATCGGCCCATGCATAAGGGCCTCTTAAAAAGACCTCTCTCTACAACGCCTGTTAAGGTACATTTCAGAGGAGACTGTGAAGGGTCTCCATTGTTACCACCTGAAGTCCAGAAGTCACTCAGGAAACCCAGATCCCTCCACTCTTTAGCTGTACGCACAACATATGTATTCCCCAAACGCTTCATACTTCACTGCAAACCGAAGGCCAGTTCTCATTTAGTGCCGGAAAAGGCGTCAAACAAATTGATCAGCACGCCTCTCCGTAACATTTTCCCATTAATACCGTTTCCGAAAACTAAATCCCTTCTACAACCAATTTCTGCGTCCAATAAAATCCTATTCCGGATCACAACAACGTGCAAACGCTTAAAATGAAAATGCTTATTGCGTCGGATGGCCGTAATAACCCTCGGAGGCAATAGCCCGGACGTAACGCGCTGTGAGCGACTCCCCTAATCGCATTATCGATATTGAGTTTCAGTACATCACTAGCGCTCATAATACCGGCCAATTTTCTGCGAAACAAGTTCTCTTTTTGTATAAACAGATTAGTATTTTGTTACGGCAATTAAAATTGGAAGTGAGCTTGTGGCGAGAAGATGGTGGGACGACTTAGATAGAAGCCTGCTTTAAGAACTGGAAAGAAGTAGGTCAAAGCAGAACGTTGGAAGGAATGGAGGAAGACCTTTTCCCAACAGTGGAGCAGCTTAGGCTAGATAGTTTAGTGTAGTGCGCGGTGCACATTGAAGAACTGGAACAATTTGCCTGCTGCGGTCTTCCCGTCTAATTAGAATTTGGGTGTCTTCTAGCCTCTTATTAAACAAGTGCGTGTGCAATGGTGAGGCCATTAACGATTGCATCAATGCTTACCCTCAGGCGGGATTGCAGTTAAGCACTAGTTATAAAACATATAGATATAGAATAATAGTTCACCTGTAAGAATAAAAGTCTTCAACAAAAAACTAGTAACTGATTCCATTTTCTTTCTTAGATTAAAAAATAATCCTATCTCCTGGGAAGGAAGTAATACTGGCTAGCTAATAACGTAAGTTCCGGACTCAAGGCTATAAACTTTATAAGCTTGCTTTATAAATCAGCCACGTTTTAACACTTTATGGTTAAGAAACTGCTATCTTTATTATGCGTTTGGACTTAGTTATAGCCCAAACTTCACTTCAGCCTGAAACCTAGTTAAATTTCGGCGTCAATTTAGAGTTTGACACGTTATCAACTTCAATTATCAATTCAGAATCGGCTATTAAGTTAGCTGCTTCTGTTCGAAGCTTGCAGAAAAGGACTATACCTAAATCAGTTAACAAATTTCGCTCCACCGAAACAAAATCTATTGGCAACCCATTTCTCTTAAAGCCTTAAACAGCTAAAAAGGTTGCCAGGTGTAAAAATATACGCGAATCTATTTGAAGGCTTTTAGAGTGGCCTGGAGCCCATAGATACAGGCGATTGCCTCCTATATATTACCGGAATGTGACTTAAGTGCCTTTTTTGGACTCGGCACGAAGCCTTTTGAAACCATTAATGAGTTGGATTTGTTTTAAATCGCTCCTGTTTTTTATTTTGTTCTAAATCTTAGGGAAAAGGTGATTGGATTTACTGCCTGTTTTATTGAGTGCGGAATGATGTGGCTTAAGCTTTGTTGCCTGCCTTAATACCTATGTGATGTAATGAATGAAAATGGCGAAATGGATGTAAACAGTTGACTCCAAAATGAAACAAGGCATTTTCAACATGTACAATGTAGGTTTTAGACGTGCTTATATTATATTACCTGACTTGGCAAACATTGTTCTGCCATATGAATTAACAAAGGAAAAATGTGGGATGGGGATGGCTAGGTAAAAAATAACCTACGACCTATTCTCGGACCTAACAAATAAGCACAAATAAAAAAATACAAAAATAGCTTACGCCGATTCGAAGGAGTTTGCACGAGTCTTCTTTTAATCGCGTAGGTGAACACTAAGCCCATCTTAGTGCTCGCCTACGCTTTTTCCTAAATTCACCCCCTCAAGAGATGAAACAAGGGTCCAAAGTTTGTATAGAAAAACCTTCTTTCACGTGGGCGAAACCGCTGGCAGAAGCTAGTGTTTAAATAGATTAAGAAACGATGAGGTCTAAATATCATCCCTACGCCTATCTTTAACTCATGTTACGAATATAGAAACATAAGCAAGCATTTATTTAGCCTAAACAAACAGTAGTAACAGAGAAGCTACCGTGAATATCGAGAAACGGCGTCAAATATTACATTACATGATACATGGCTGCGACGTATATGGCCGATACATCACACAGAATTACTAGAAACGTACTATGTTTCAGACTTGTGCTGCTCTTGTAATAAAGCTTTTCGTTTATGCTAGAAATTTCATGTTTGCAAGAAGAGGTTTAGAGCCAGGAACAATGGCAGGATTGGAAGCAGGGTTATACCGAGCATTGGGACGATATAGGCTACAAGTACTTTCAGCCGTGACGGTCGGACATGAACGTGTGGATGGGTAACCACCTATTACATTCCAAGACGCCTTCACGGCTCGTCGTTAAACTGTTACTCCTGACTAACCAGTGTGGTCATTACGGTGGTCAAAAGCCAGATAAAAACCAGTCTTTCTAGGGGTCTCATTTTGAGCTTTCGGACGACGAGTCATGGGTAGGAACTGACAACGTCAGGAAGTCAAGTAAGGACCAAGTCCGGGTCGATGGAGACTTGTGTTCCAATCCCACCTCAAAAAGATATCAGTACAATTGATGGGCTAACGCCTGCTAGGGCTGCGCCCTCGGAAGAGTTGGCGTAGTCCTCGCAAAAAAGACCAACTGGAGGATCATCGAGTTTTATTTACAATGTCTGACTCTCCTTCCCGCTCCACCCAGAGCGGGAGAAGTTATTTGAACATATTGTAATATCCTCTTGTTTTGGAGTTCAACTAGGCAGTTGTTCCATGTAAAATACTGGTGCTCAATTGCTCATCAGAATCTGGTAGAACAAAACCCTACCCTTACATAATTGGGTAAAGCAGACTGATTGAGTACAGAGAAAGGAATGCTAAGTAGCGGATCTTCATCCAATCATTATGAGCGAGTAGATCCATTGTTTCCAAAGTCCTATTCCTTGTTTGTCTCCATCTTGATTAGCACGCTGGCGAAGAGCTTTCCTTTCTGTGTCGAGAGCTGGATTAAATGATGTGGCTTCAGATACGAAATTAGTTTTTTCTGGGTAATTTGTCCTGACGGAAAAAAACCTAGTAAAACCCTGAAAGCTTCTCTGACAAATCTGAAGTAGATAATCTGATTGGAAAATGTTAGAGATCGAGGTTGAGTGACAGATTTGCTAAATTAAACCTTAATATACATTTTTTTTAGGTTCAAAATCAGGTCTTACATTACATCTGACATTCTGAACATTACCTTTCTTAAAAAGTATTCTGTAAAACATCATTGTTGTGTATAATAAATAGTTGATTCGTTTTAATTTCCCCGGGGCCCAGTGCTCGTGATTTAGATTCCGTCTAAAGAGATAACACGGAGAACACAGCACTTTCCGGGATCTTAGGGATGGGACAGCGCGGGATCTTGTGACTTTAGAGAGATGGCCTTTTTATGTAATAAAATTAGTGAGGAAATGCAAGGAAATTTTTTTGTTTATTCTGCGTCGGCGAAACGGTCTCAATCTTTTATGGACAGAACTGTCGCAGAACACACAGCTAACTGAGCCTAGAAAATTATGGTATACTAGCTGTCCCCTGCGGTTTCACCCGCATTTTTCGTTACTGCTCCACTCCCGTGGGTCGTATATAGGCTTCCTCGATAAATGGGCTATCTAACACTGAAATAATTTTTCAAATCGGACCAGTAGTTCCAGAGATTATCCCCTACATACAAACTTACAAATGTAACCTCTTTATAATATTAGTATAGATTTAGAGCTGCTTTTCAAGCATAGTCCTTTATATCCAAAGAGAAGAAGTAGGTAGCCCGTTCCTCCGAAACACAAGGTGAAGAAATCAAGGACAAAAGTAGATGGTGCAACAGCTTACTGACATCAGCAAAAAAAAACTGGCTCCTAAAGCGCTGGCCACACAGAAAAGACGTAAGACGCAGACGGGGCGCGGGCATTTGTCTCTACCGCGCCTGCCCGCGCCCCGTCTGCGTCTTACGTCTTTTCTGTGTGGCCAGCGCTTAAGGCATCTCCTTCAAACTTAACACGAAAAAAGGCTTTCGTGAATATTATGAATTACCGTGAAATGTTAGACAGGCTTTTTATTCTATAGACTAAGAATATCTTGAGAATCCGTCTTCCATGGTTGATGATGTCAACTTTGAAAGACAAATAACAAAGTCTTACGTCATCCCAGATTTACAGTTCTATGCCTCGCTGACAATAAGTTATCGGAATGTCGTTTGCGAATGGCCTCACCTACACTTAAGGAATTTCTAGTTAATCGTTAGCCTTTTGAAAGGACAGAATAGGTTACCTATTCAACCTAGTATTTGCTTGTTTAAAATCATCATCCACCTAGTCTTTTCTCAACTATATTTGGGTCGGCTTCGAGTCAAGCCGGATTTAGCTGAATACCAGTTTTTTACGAGGAGCGGCTGCCTACCAGACCTCCACAACCCATTAACTGGGGAAACACGGTACTTCATGACAAGACTGGAGTCAGATTTACTGGCTTCTAACTATCCGTAACGACTGCCAAAGATCTACAAATGACAGCCAGGACCTACGGCATAACGTGCTTTCCGAGGCACGGAGGAAACTCGTTATTTTAAGATGGTCACCCATCCACAGACCAACCTAGGCAAGCGTCGCTTAACCTTGTAGATTGACCTGTGCGGCTGTTACTATCTAGCGACGAGCTGCTTATTTATAATATAATCTATAATCTAGTCCTTTAACATTTGGCTGAGTCCTTTTCCAACCTTTCTTGTGGGTAGATGTTATTTCAATCGAGTGTGGTTTAGAACCTTTTCTAAAGGCCAGTGTGAAGGCGTTGTACTAACACAGATCTTGTTATTTTAAGGTAAGAAAGGGCTATTTCGGTCGGACGATAGACGAGGATTATTTAAATTTCGTAATCCAATTACTTTGTGAACGTTATGGAAAACTGAAGATTCGATTTAGTGAGATGATTGTCTCAATTTTGACGTTGGTTACTAAGGGCAATCTAAGCTAGGGCGTAGTCCTGTTTTCGCTTTGGAAGGAGACGGCGGAGAGTGTTTTAGAGAGGCAACCAGCCCTGGCCACCGTAGGAGACTTATTGGGAGTTGCAGGGCGATTCCCAGCCTCCTTAGGCGCGTTCCTAAGGTGAGCAATGGGTAACTCGTCGTCTACAAGGGCTTGGCTTGAATCGCCGGCGCGTTCTGTTTCATGAGCGCCTCAAAAGGTGTCACAATAATTGATGGGGCCTGCTAGGGCTTCGGAATTGTTCGAAACAGTCAACCCAGCCTTTGAACGGAAAACACAACTAAAGGGCGGGTGGGGTTGAGTTGGTAAAAGTTAGACAACTCGCTCCGCGGAGAAGTTATTTGATGATTTTTTTTTGCGCTCAAAAAGGCTAAGCTTTACAGTTTATTTTAACATGACATTTATTGTAGTGTACCTACGCTGTGTTTTTCTAGTTTTAGTTTAGTTTATTTATGTCATAAACACTGTTACGATACTAAACGTTAACTTTTAACAATAATACAAACATTGAAATATGTTCTGCACATATTTGTATGAAATAAAATTAATATTTCCAGTATATCTATTTGTATACACAAATAGGTATCTACTGGAAACTTTAGCGTGTTTGATTAAATCAAAATGGAACAGAATTTATGTGAATATAATTAAGTTTCTATGAACTCAGGGAGAATTTAATTGGAATAATTCTAATACTGTTTAGAAATTAAAGATGTATAATCCCCTGCTTTATCAAAATAACTGTCAGAATGCCTTCAGTTATGTTTCGGTATTTTGAGTCCGTGTTTTTGATTAAACGTTTAATTTCCTATCAGACTTTCATTATTCGTATTTATGCCAACAACCGTAAGAATCTTCTAGGCTTCTTTTCTTTTAAAACTGTCCAACTGCTGGACAAAGGCCTCCCCTTAGGCTTTATACACACGCAAAACAACCACACTACATCACAGAGACAAAAAGTGGTTACGTGTAAATAGTGTAGCTGCAGTTTCTTTCATTTGCGTTGTAGTAACTACCAATGTCGAAGTGGTTGCGTTGTGGTTACGATGCCGCGATGTAGCCAGCTTTTACAGACAAACTAATTTGCGATGTCGCTGGTGGTTGTATTGTGGTAGCGGTATATTGTTTAAAATATCAAACTTTATCTGACTAAAGCTCAGTCTTGTTCCTTTCTTGGCTTCTACAAGGCCTCGGTGTAGTACATATTGCCCGCACGGTTGCGTTCAACGACAAAATGTCTTTAGTGTGAATAAAACTACCTTTTTTCTAGTCGTGTGGTTGTGGTACGTCTAATAGACCTTTATAGTATGCGGCTAAGTCACCTCGCCACTTCTCAGTCCTTTCTGATGCCTTTAACCCTGAAAATATACAATTTAAATTGTAGCAAACACATTATTCGACCAATCATAAGTTATACCACTAAAATTCGCTTCACCAGCATCCGATCAGCCAATCAATTTGAGTCAGACTGCTGAGCCAACATTTCGGCAACCGCATAAGTAACTTAGCCTTTAGATGGAGTAATTGGCGTTAGATCTAGATCGAGTAATAATTGCAGTTTACTGGGCAATTGCTGAGTTCAGTCAATGTGTAGGAGTTTGTGGTCAATTACATAAGAACGAACCAATTACATACGTATAAAGCGATTTGAGAACACGTTTATTGTGTGTACAGCTAAGGACTGGAATTCCTAGCCGGAGTCTGTGTGTTCCTGATTGCTATAACCTAGGGGTCTTGGAGTCATAATGGTGAATAGGTTACTTCTAGGCAACTGTGTCCCATCGTCGGCCATATCATCGCTTGCCATCAGGTGAGATAGAAGTCAAACGCGAGCCATCCATAACAAAAAACACATTTCAGGCCTGGACATAGGCCTCCCTCAAGTGACGCCACAATGACTGATCCTGTGTGTCTCGCATTCATCATATTTCCGGGATCCTCACAAAGTTATCCCTCCACTTTGCGAGACGACTGGCCTTCCAACGTTGGTTCTTCCGGTATGCGGGCGCCACTCCCCATCATCATCATCTCAGCCGAAAGACATCCACTGCTGGACATAGGCCTCCCCCAAGCGTCATCACAACGACCGGTCCTATGCGCCTCGCATCCACGACTCCCTATGGTTGTCCTAAATAGAATACGTAGAAATTAAAGGCATTTCGGGTAAACAATATTAATAAAATTAACAGAATTCCTTAGTCAAATCTCGGAATTCGCACAAATATTTATAACTTCATGTCAAAGGCCATATTTTCCTTAATTAGTTATTCGACAGTACCGGTGGAAGATACAGCTGGCAAATCAAAATAGCGATCTCAGTATATTAGAGGAAGTTTGAAAGTGACGCCAGTGACTGAAAAGAATCGTTTGTCTTGGTATGGTCATGTAAAGAAGAGGGATGAATATATTACTAAAATAATTATGGGTATACATTGCGGATGGGTGGAGAGGCAGAAGTAGGCCAAAAAAAGATGGATGGATGGAGTGATATGAAAGAAAAGGGAGTTAGTGATAGCATGAGGGATCACAGGACAGAATGGAAGAAAAATGTGTTGTGCCGACTCAAAATAACATAAGACGAGAGAAGAAAAATGTGTATGAGGTTGAGTGATGTGACGGTATTGACGCAAGTAAAATTAGGATGGAGCTAACCCTAGCAGCGAAGTATTTACCCTAAATAGTCGACACAGAAGCCTTTCTTGACAAGACAAATGGCAGACACTCCCAGCAACAATTCAATAAGCCACAGAGCAGAATAGTTGCGTAAGCATGACATCACGTTAACCAGAGTACAAAGACATGACTTAATAATGTTTTTAGCGTGTGACATCAAGGTTGGATGATACATTAGCGACTCTTGGGACTGTTTACTGAAGGTAGACGATAATAATGATCAGATTTGCAAAGGAAAACAGTTTAAGTTGTAGGCTCGGTAAATACGGATATAATGGTTCCTTATTAAAAAATTAAGCTACAAGTAGTTAACAAAGTTCGTATTAGGCCAGATAAAGAGGGAACATCACGATATAAAGATCATGGAGACTCTTTAGATGCAATTGAATGATCTATACTTAATGATTTGGTTGGAAAAGGGGTGACTAATGAAATTAATACCAAAGTTTGAATGCAGATTCTAATATTATAAAGGCAAAAGTCTGTAGCTACGACAAACACACACGCACACATAGAGTGAGTGTGTTTATCACTTCTTCACGCTTAACAGCGGAACGGTTTTTGATGATATTTGGCATATCCTGGATTAGAACAAGATACTTTTTTTAATTTACTACATTATTGCAAGCGAAGTCGCTGGCAGAAGCTTGTATGTTTTCGTAAATCAAAAGAATAATGTAGATTGTATGAATATAATGTATAACGGAATGAATATGATTTTAATGTGAAAGAGGCAGGGAAATTCAAAGTAAGTAATACGAGTACGCATAATACAGTTATATTTGTGAAACTAGGATAAAACACGAGCTTGAAATCGACGGCAAATATGGTCGCCACATCAAATCGAGTTGTTATGAAAGCAATTAAAACAAGTCGAGTAACAATTTAATTGAGTTCTAAAACAAGCCACAGGAGACAAAGGACTCTGGTCGATTTGTGTCGACAAGGCTGAGTCACTAGGTCGACAACTTGAGTAGTTCGTAGCATGGATCAGTAACGGATATAGGTACGGAGTAGTTAGTAGCATCGATCTGTCACAGATATAGGTACGGGTGTGGAGATTGTGTGTGTGTCTTGGAAAGTCGAAAATGCATTTGAGGGTGAAAATAGTCAAATGCAATTCAGAATACTGCTTTTTTAAGTGGTCTCTTCAGGAATAGTTAAAATCAATCGATTCGGCAATTAAACTTCTGTTAATAATATGCATTTATCCTTTACTGTACACCAAACATGCAATTGGCGGCCTTATAGTATTTCGCGATTTTATCCAGGCAACCTGCAATGAACAAATATTGCGTAGATACAAAATGAAATTGAATCAAATAGCAGAATGGACTGATTCAATCTCCAATAAATATTATCGTAATCTTTACCTATGTCACTGTTATGTATAAAGTAGAACTTACACAGTAATTTAATAATATTGTCCCCAATATAAGTGGTGAGTATATAAAACACGCGAGTGAGACAATGGCAGCTATCGACGCGTCTCGAGGTTGAGTCAGTGGGTCGAGTGCGCACTCCAGTTTCTATCATTGTTAACTCACTATATTTGGATTAGGCTACGTTCTTCGAGAAATGAAAAGAAAGATTTATTGTGTGTTATGTCGGCTACGAAGACTTTGACGTATGTAACGGAAATATAGCCAAAGTAAACATAAATTTAGACATAGCATCACGTTCTGGCTCAAGCAAGTTAGGTGTCTTCAAGGCTCCAGTGAATAGACTCTTAATAAACTAGTGTGCCTCACCATCAAGAATTGCATCAGCATCAATGCTTAACGTTAGTCATCAGGTCGGATCGCAGTCAAGCTCTCAATCTTGCAACAAACGATCTTGATGCGATTGAGTCAATTGAGAAGCGTGCCAAGAAGATCATTGGTAATGATGCACTCGTTGAGTCAAAGCTTCAAAGTCTTGAGCATCGACGCCGAGTTGCTAGCCTGTCGGTTTTATACCGGTTGCATTTTGGGAATGTGCGTCGGAATTCTGTAACCTAATTCCCCCAAACCCGTTTCATCATCGTACCACCAGACGTACGACCATGCGTTACTGGTACATGTTGAAAGTCCCAATCATACGCACAAAACTACAGCTACAACCTGGGGGTCTTAAAGTCAAGAGTTAATAGGTTACTTCTTGGTAAATTTAGTTCATCATTGATCACATCAAGGCATTCTATTAGGTGTCGAAAGTCCCGTAGGTTCCAGCTATCATTAAACACAGACTCCGGCACGGAATTCGTTTCCTTAGCTCTAATCCCACTAACACCCTCTCAAGAATATCTTCCAACCAATAAAGTACTAATATAGGTGCTAGCCAAGTTAATCAAGCTAAAATTATATCAGCCAGGCATTTTGGTAGGCAGCCAGATCGTTAGGGCGGCCACCGAAGCGCGGCATCTTAAGACAATGGGCCTGCATGTGGGGGAATGAAGCATTCACGATAATGCCGTGGAATGGACAGTATGCCACTAATTACTGGCTCACGGAGGGGTTGGAGGGTGATTTTCAATAAAAGGACTTGATTGTAGAGTTCTTGAAATCGCTTATTAGCAAGACATCGGATTCCCAACTCATCAGATTTGCAGCTCATCAGATGAAATACTATCAATGTTAGTAATTGATAAGATTGCTTAGTGCAGTTGTCGAAAACTTGCTAGTTTCAAAAAATATAGAAGAGAGTCCTTTTTAGAAATGCCGAAAGGGACCCAATAACTAAGCGGAAAATATTGGATTCCACTAAAATATGATGTGAATTTAGTAGTATCTGTTCTGTTTCAAACATGCTTTGCTTTAGCTTTCAAACGTGACCCGCGTTACACAAACTTCTTTTTTCGCTCTTTGAGTGTACCAATGAATTCTTACCACCAATGAACATAAACATACCCACGTATTTTATTTTCCTTAATTTGAGAATAATATAAAAATACAATATCGAGAATACTGTTTTTCAAGTCATGATAGATGTGACAAGAAATATGTAACTGCGATAGTTGTATTGTAATACACAATTAAGTTTTAAAATAATGCCCATGAAGATATCTTCATGAAGAATATGCAAGAAACGCTTTGGAATGTGCAATTATCATCATTTTTCTGACTGTCTTCTTGAAAATTCAAAATTACCTGTAAATGAGTTATTTGAAATAAATGTTTTGATTCTTGAAAATATCTATCTGTATTCCACACCAACATCATCTGACAATACCAGTTTTCAGACTTCTTCGCACACAACGCAATATGGTATCCATATAGATATTTTCCTAATTGATTTAAATCCCTCAATAACTTCCGTCGTGCCTTCATAACGACCATTAGCCGTACAGTTTCACGAGCGATGTCAGGGCGTGGGCTAAGCTGCTTACCGGCAGCTTAGTCTTGTAAGCGTTTGTGCAATGTTGTCGCAGCTTCCATATCGCCCCTGCTCTGCGTAGAAATCACAGGTATAGCTACACCTACGTACCTTTCTCTTGTGTTTGTGAGAAGTCGTGTGAAAGTGCTAGTTGCTTTATTTTGCTTCTCATTTTGATTTTAGTCATTTGAATTTCATAGTTAGCTTGTAGGTTTCTTTGAAATCACATGTTACCTAGAAGGCATGATCGTGCCTGTAGATATTTTCAAAAGCTACCCTACGTACTGTTGTATAGATTCTATAAAATTGCTCTGCAATTTAGAAGCAAGTAAAAGCTTTTCGAGAAATGAAAGATACTCGTATATATGAATTTTCATATGGGAATTTCTGTATATTCAATACCTTTTACTTGTGTTAGTGAGAAGCTGTGTGAAAGTGCTAGTTGCTTCATGTTGCTTTTAGTCATTTAGACATAGTTAGCTTATAGGTTTCTCTTATATCACATGCCTAGAACATGCAGCTAAAAAAAAAAACAGGTAAAGAACAGTAAGTTAGACAGGCAGCCAAATATCAAGTCCCTACTTATAAAGTACAGGATTTCGAAGCTTTGTATATATTTTGCAAAAATTTCCCTGCATTTTAGAAGTAAAAGCTTTTTAGAAATGAAAGATATATCTCAATTTTCATATGGGAATTTCTGTGTATAGGACCAAAATATCGTTAGCAGTATCTATTGGGCTTGCAGATTCGCCTAGCGAATCGGGACCAATTAGTGCCGTGTAGATTTTATTTGACATGCAACGCAGCGAGGCGCAGCTGCGGTGGATGCTCGGTATTTTTGTATTTTTGGAAGGTGTTAGTTTAGAAGCACTGTCTGTCCTTTGAATTAGAGCTGGCTTTGCTAATGTAATTTGACATATCATTTTGAATTTAAAAGGGTATTATTTTTGGGAATAATCATCAGTGTCTTGCCTTTATTGTTGCAACGATTTCTTCTATTTCTTCACCAACTTCTTAGTCTCTAAGAGTACGAGTAATTACTCTCTAGCCATGTCGGCTACTGTAATCTTTTTAGCTATGTCGTCTACTATGATCATTGTAGACATATCACCTACTGTGCTTTTTATGCCATGTCGGCTTGTTAAATATTTATTTGATTCTGTCATGAGTTTACCCAAACATGTCTGTGTCAATTTCGCTATTCGGTTGTTCTGTCATACTATGTCTGTTCGGTTTTGTTATTTCGAAAACGGTCGTTCCATCAAACATTATGTTTGGTAGAAAGACTACCAATTCAAAGGTTGTTTGTATAATATCGCTTTTAGCAATAGCAAAAGCGATATTAATTTAGAATTACACCCTATTAACTGTAAGCTCCTAATTGCTATTAGTAAGGGTGTACAGTAAATCAATCTATATTCTCCTGTTACGTAATTAGTCCATAAAACCCATCGATTGTCACCTAGCAACCGAGGATGTGTAGGTAATTATGACACACGGTGCTTTTAAAACGGCTCGCCTTGAACCGAGCTCGTAAACCCGACTACCTTCACCCATTTTATATTTATAATATTCGGGCCACCGTGCGTAATTTGTACTGTTTTGTAATTGAATAGATAGAGATTAAAATAAGAAGTATCGTTTGAAATATCTATATCTATGATTACATTGTTGGTCGCTCTGTGGGAGGTTCTATGTCCAATAGAGGACCTATTAGAAAGATAAGGTTGGAAGATAGAACTGAATGTCGAAATAGTATAATCTAAATAACTGTCATAATGTTGATTGAATGATTGTAGGTTAGTTTTTTCTCACCAAACGTATTTTATTTCTTTTCTTTCTTCATGTTATCAAAGTCGTATTAAATTGGGTTGTCTACAAACATTCTGTTAAATTAATCATTTAATTTTAAGTTAAGCACAGATATCTTCAATACTCGTCTAAAATACACGTTGTTAAAATCTTCAACGATATTAAAATGTTTACTTAAAAATATAATATCTCGTTGAAATTCTCTCAAAAGTGAAATGAAAACGTAAATATTAAAATTTTCTTTTGAAACCGCGTACACTAATATGCTTCATGAAATATTTGGGTACTTGTGAGCATTAATTTTGGTCGTTAAAAGTGATTTCGTATTCGCAATCACGATAAACATTAATATGTGCAGGTATATCTTTTGTTAATTTTATGTCACGTTGATGTTTACGAGTATGTATATCATTTCGATTTATTCATTCGCAGTAATATTAAACTCTCGCTATTTATATATGTAATGAATGATGCCAGGGTTTCTATGAAATCTGGGCCCAGCTTTCAATACCTATGTGTGTTACATGTTGGATAGGTATCTTTGACCTGAATAAAATTACTATGGCGCCAAGTCCCAAATATTAGTCCGTTCAGAGTTATTTTTTGTTTTGCCAACAACTAAGCAATACTATTTATATATGCGTGCTTCATCGTCGGCCACATAGCTATTGGAAGGTGAGCCAGGATTTGTATGCTCCACCGTCATCTTTGTTTATTGCTGTTACACTTTGGATTACTACCTCATCATCTAGGTGTACCTTTACTAGCCTCTGCTACTACCAATGTTCCTACCAGTAGTAACACTGGTTATTTAATTTCCTTTCTTACTACTGCAGTTAGTAAGTAGTACTTGTGTTACAAACGAATCTTCATGCTTTACCTTACTAAGCCTAACCTGAAGCAAAGCTTGAAGCTTATAATTTTCATTGTAAGTAAACAGTCTCTATCCCTTAGCATTAATGAATGAATTATTGAATCTATGCTAATTCGTACGAACTAAGTCTGGACACCTGGGACAGCTGTGTCAACATGATTAATGATCAGATTCCGAGTTTTACTTATTTTAATTAATGTTGTTCAGTTATTTGCCGTGTTTGCGCTGTTCGGCTTAGCGGGTAGAACAATGTTCAGTAAGTTAGTCCTGCTTTCAATGAATAAATTAGGCAAATGTAAACTGTAATGTTCCTTTTCGTTTTTGCTTTATTCTAGTTTGTGCTTGATTGAATATCCCTTTCTGACAATGTTGACTTTATTGCTTTTGATATAACTTTCAATTACTAAAGCATCATAAAATGGTGTAATGGCTTCATTTCTTAGACTGCGCAATATGTCGATGGACTGATGGTCTGTCTGACCTGTAAAGTTCAGAAAGTGAAACATTGTTAATAAGAAATGTCTACCTAAGCATCATATAACTAACGAGTTATTTTTCTAGCTCTTGAAGAATGTTTTCACCATCAATACAAGTCAAGGGATTGTTTGGATGTACTTATACCTTAAGATAATTTATCCAAAGCATTATCAATATAATAAACATAAGGATCACACGTAAAAGTTTCAACATTTCTTATTCCGCAGCCATAATATGTCATGATAATCTGCCTGACCTACTCCGGAAATCCAAAGCATTTTCAATCGTTAGTACTAGGGCATCAAATCACGAAAGAGTTAACTGACTGGTAAGGTTGACTGGTAGAGAATGCCTTGATGCATTAAGTCCGCCTATGTACCACCATTGTACATAAAGTTTAAATAAATAAATAATAAATAAAGAGTTCTCTAACATTATTAGAACAGAACTAGTAGTAAAGAAGCTAAGCTAGAACCGTGGCATTGTCTGTCTGTCCTATTTCAGGCCTGACGTCAGAACTAGCGACCAGTCGACAGCAATGCGGAGTATACTGAGCTAGTATAGCGAGCTAGTATAGTAACAGTTGAATGTTGCATAGACATGAAACTTGCTTTCAAGCAGAATTTTATTGTAGGACAGTTTAGATTTTTGAAGAATTTACGAATCGAGTTATTTGGAGTACTGTCTAGTGGAGCATGGTTTGGTATTCGGAATGCTCGTTTTCGTCTTTAAATCGGGGATTGGAGCTTTGAAGTAACGAATATATCGTCCATGTAGGAACTTGATGTTGAAAAGTTGGTATTTTGTTTTTTACCTTCAGTACCATTGCTTGTCATTTGACTGTTCTATTCAACTGTATTGATAATCATTCTTTAAAAGTCTTACCATGAAACATAGGAGAGATTTTTATAGAATCCATCATTTTTTACATAGGCTCGCGGATGACGAGCAGTGGGTAGCTCGCCGTCCGGCCATCCGGTAACCATCCAAACCAAGCCCAAACCGTTTACGGCGCGTAATGTTCTACGCGCTCCTCAAGGATTCTTCAACAAAACCGTACGGGGGTAGCATGGTCTAAGCCTCTGGGGCCATGGGTAAGCTTCCGAAGAGAAAACCCGGGGGCGTGGAACGAAAGGCAACGAAGAAAAAAAAGGAGTGGGTTTTAATCAGTAAAAGTCTGACATGCCGCATGTCGCTCCTCCCAAAAGCGGGAAAAGTCATTTTGATAATTTCCCACCTAAAAAACCCATTAATTTCAGAAACTTCTAGCACCAATATTTAGCTGCTTTAACTGTATTTACCTGTAACTCCCGATCTGTTCTATTGAAATTCCCAGTAATAAAGAGTGACACGAATTCCCAAGCAGCATAGCGGCACATGCGGGATCAGTTACGCACAGCTGCGGGCACGAGACACGTGCAGATATGGGACACATTACCTTTCTGCTGTTTCCTTACGGTTACGATGTGTTCTCCTACTGCATCGTAAGTGCATCTATGATGTTCTACCTAACACACTAGGCTTTTCTTTAGTTGAGAAGTCATCAAATTGACTTCTCCCGCTCTTGGACGGAATGGGACGGTGTGTCAGACTTTTACTGCCTAAAACTCACTCCTTTGTTCCTTTTTGTCTTTGTTCCTGGGCCTCGGGTTTTCCTTTTAGAAGCCAATCCATGGCCATAGAGGCTTCGATCCTGCGGGAACCTTACTTGGCTGATGTCCATCAGTGGCGCCTGGCTTGAGTGTAAAGCAATAATTGTATTTTACGCTAAAGCTGTGGCGTTACAGCTTACACTAAATTGTGTTTTTGTAACAAAAGTTGAAACACGCGTTTACCTAAAGCATCAAATATTCATACAATCCAACATGTTCTGCCTATAAATAAATAACTTTGTTTCCAAAAAATATAGAAATTTCTGCGTGTAACAAGCCGTAGTTTTAGTTTCTTGTACGAAAGTTTTGCGAATAACTTACGAATTAGCACAACAAACGAGGTGACGGCTGTTTTGATGCGTCGTATTGTTCCCGCCTTTTATTTGAACGACGCCATCTTTGATATTACGTGATTTGCGTCTTGTTTCTAGGTTTATTGCTTTGTGAGATTCCTGTGTTGAATGCATTATAACTCTGGGTACTAAATAGGTTTTATCACTACGTATTATAAAACAAAGTCGCTTTCTCTGTCCCTATATCCCTATGTATGCTTAAATCTTTAAAACTGCGCAACGAATTTTGATTTGGGAGTTTTTTTAATAGATAGAGTGATTCAAGAGGAAGGTTTATATGTAAGTATCATGTATGTGTGTTTCAGTAGGGAAACACTGATAATTTTGCGCCCGTGTGAAGCCGGGGCGGGTCGCTAGTTTATAATAAAGAACAATGAATCTTAAATGCATTTTATTTATTTAGTTAAACTTCATGTATAGTAGTAGTACATTGGCGGACTAAATGCATGAAGGCATTCTCTACCAGTTAACTTTTGGGTAAACAAAGATAACACTGTGGTAGGTCTGGTCTGTGGGTTTTTTTCTATGATATCCAAATTAGTTTCAGCACTTATATGGAACTGTAGGAGACTGATAACATAAAACCACAACCATTGTTACTCAAAATAAGTACAACACGCACCAAACTAAAAATTGTACACATAAAATCCTACAAGGCACCCAGTAAAAACTGACACGCGGTGAAAAAAGGAACTAAACCGAAACCTACTAAATTTGACACACCAATGACATTTGCCATAGAAAGCAGCGCCACTCTGGAATGTCAAGTTACACTGGGCAACATGGCGACTCATAATAATGGCGCCAAAAAAAAGAATTGACCTCAAAAAAGCCGGTCGACAATGGCTCGTTTTCCAATCCCAAATGTGATTCAGTGTGGTCGCTGCTGACCCTTATATGGAGAAGGTGACATCATATAAATGTATGTCGAAATAGTGGCGTGAAACTTTGTTACAAAAAGTTTTCGAATGCCTGAACGTCGATTGGGTTAGCGCTGTTTTATTTTTCGATTAGTTCAGGTTCAGAGGTATAAACGTCATTGTTTTGGTATTTATTGTCAGGCTTAATTTTAACTTTTAAAATAACTTGACCAAAAGTACCTAAACAATGTTTTTCTTTGTTAATTTGGTTTAATTAATCTATGATTGTGTTGATATTTAATCTATCAATCTAAAAGGCTGAACCTTTTGGGCCAATCGGCTGCATTGCAAGACATCATATAAATAAATAAATAAATAAATAAATAAATAAATAAATCATTATTCACTTGATCTTATTCTAATTATAATACCTGTTGTTGTTTTAATTAATATACTAATGACTTTTAATTATTTGTAAGTCTGTCAGCTTCAATTATCTCTAACCGCAAAATTGCATTATAATGTTTATTCATCATCATCATCATTTCAGCCGAAAGACGTCCACAAATATTTATGTTAATGTTTACTACAGTTATCTTTTTATTACTATACCTATAGAGTAAAATACTAATTTGTTTTTCATTTTGTTTCAGGTATTTTAAAACACACGCAGGAGTGATAATCAAGCTGTCTTCAAATAAGAGATATACTTTTTAAAGTTGGGTTTTGGTAAAGTTTAAAGTGACTTCGAACTAATAGAGACAATTTTGCTCATATTTTATGATATAGAACTCTAAATATAACTAGCAATATGGCAAAAATTAATTATTATTCAATTCACAATACGAAAGCAGATTGTAGTCAAACTAAATATAGCAGTAGATTTTGCTAAGACTGCAACAAAAGAAAAGGGAGTAAATAATATCTTAAAAGTTGATAGGGGAGAATACATATTGCGTCAACATGATTTTGAAAAGACTAGTACGAATGAAAGGGGAGTGAATAGATACTTCAATGATTGATAGGGGAGAAAAGATATTGTATCAACACAAAGTTTACATGCGAAGGAACACGACAATGGTAAGACAAAAATGAAAAATACTGATTTAAATATGCATAAATATTTATTAAATAAAGTTAAAACTCGTGGTCGACATGGTCAACGGAACACAGATGAGGTTGTAGTGCTAAAGTCCTCACTTAAAGGAATCCTCCATGCGAGTACTGCTGGCCGTAGCCAGAGCCACCAGCTCCGTAGTTGTTGTGGCCGTAGATGTTGTGACCACCTCCTCCGGATTGCATGGATCCTCCGCTGCTGTGGCCCGCAGACGAGTGGTGGTGGGTCTCCTGGAGATCAGAGTTAGGGGTTAATATTGAGGAACACCGTTGCCTAACCAGTGTAAAACTATTTGAATACAACAGTTATGTTAATATGATATTTGAGTTGACACTACTAACCGATAATCTAAGGGATGTGCTTGGAGAACGTTTTTTTATAAAATTTTAATGAAAATAACATTTTAACAGTCAGTTTAACTAGACTTTATAGTGATAAAAAGCCACTGCAAGGCTCAGAAACTTAAATTCAAATAGACAATTCATAGAGACTTATGGATTGTCAAAAACAGTCAGTAACTAAATTGCATGTTGTAAAGCCTCTAAAGTCTCTGCCCTCTCTGGTATCGATGACTTATGTATATACGAGGGTGGTTCAATAAGTACTTAGCCTCACCGCCCCATGGCGCCACTATTGCAAGATTTTTTTTTATCATGTTGTACATTTCCTTAGAGGGCTCCTTTCAAAATTTTAGCTGAATTGAACTCGTTGTTTTTTTTTGACCGCGTCTGGAAACTGACGTGTCGACGGATTTTAGAAAAATGGAATTGAGCAATATCGGTCGGTGATTTCATTCTTATTTTTGGAAGGGAAGTCGCGCAGCAAAATCAAAGAGCGCTTGAATACTGTGTACGGCTACTCTTCTCTTTCGATGGCGATTGTCAAAATTGGTTTATTGAGCTGAACGTGTGCGCCAGTCCGCTTTTGAGGAGCCACGCCCAGATGCCCCAAAAACGGCTGCCACGGAGGATAAAGTGGCAAAAATCCATGACCTCGTATAGGTAGACCATCAATTGAAGGTGTGCAAGATAGCTGAGATATTGGGCATCTCAAAAAACCACGTAGGTCATATCCTCCATGAATTATTGGGCATGAAAAAGCTGTCTGCGTGATGGCTGCCGCGTTTGTTATTTTCAGACAACAACCGCAACCGTAAGAACACTTCAGAGCAGTGTTTGATGCTGTTTTAGCACAATACGGATGAGTTTTTGCATCATTTTGTGACTGTCAGGGAAACATGAAACCACTGGTACACACTGGAGACCAAGAAACATTTGAAACAGTGGATTTCACCCCGCGGACGTGTACGGAAGAAGGCGAGACTGTCCTATCGGCCGGAAACGTGATGGCCACCGTTTTCTGGCTTTTGCAAGGAGTGATAGACATCGACTACTTGAAGATGGGTAATAACGATCACAGGGCTCGCCTATGCCGAAAAATTGGATCGATTCGACGCCGGATTGCAGAAAAATCGGCCTCATTGGGCGATGAAAAAAGTGTTGTTCCACAATGGCGACACACCGGCTCACACTCCTCCGTCGCCACGGCCAAAATGGTCGAATTAGGCTATGAACTGTTGCTCCACCTTTCTTATTCTTTAGGTTTGGCCCCGTGCGACGTCTTTTTGTTTCTAAGCTTGATAAAGCCACTCGCTGGGCAAAAATTTGAACCGAATTAGGAGATTATATTGGCCACGGAGGCCCTTTTTTCAGACCTCTAGTAAATATTTTTTTTAGACGGGTTAACGAAGTTGGAGCACCAACAGGTTAACTGAATCGAGCTATAAGGAGATTATGTTGAGAAATACATCGCTACTTTTCCAATTTTTTTATTTTTCTTTCGTAGGCTAAGTACTTATTGAACCGCCCTCGTACCTCTTAACTATAAATAAGTCATACTTGAAATCAACTGCGTTTAAAATACTTAAATAACAATTTCAAGAAATTACCTGATCGAAATCATTCTCCATGTGAGAAACGTCTTGTCCGATTAGGCTCTGTCCCTGACCGTATCCGGAGTTGCCATAGCCGTTGCTGCCTCCTTGGTAACCGGACTGTCCGTAACCGCCTCCCGAGCCGTATAGACTGCCTCCTAGCCGTCCACCGAGGCCAAGGCCTAATCCAGCACCTAAACCAAGACCTACATCTGCAACGCCTGTTCCTAGCCCTTCGAGTCCAGCACCAACACCTACACCTAGACCTTCTAGGCCAGCACCAACACCTGGAAAACGTGGTTATTGTTTAAATATGTACCAACAACTACTGTTACTATTCTCATCATCATCGTCATTTCAGGCTTCCACTGCTGGACATAGGCCTCCCCCAAGTCTTGTCCGATTAGCCTCTAGTGTGTCTGGCATCCATCGAATTCCCGCGACTCTCACCTTGTGGGAGGACGCTGCGTCTTTGGGTTCTTTTCTATCTCTGCCTATTGCTCGAAGGTTTACCATCAGGTGGGATCGCAGTCAAGCGCTAGTTTATAACGATTAAAAAAAAAACCAATTTTACTCACAATAACTTTTGAATAAGATTTCGATAATGTACAATATCGATACAACAGTTTTAGCAGCTAGATGCGAGAGTATAACTTTTTAAGGACCATATTATGCTTAGGGTTTTTAGACTGTCGTGATTTTAGTATCTATACGATATCTTTTACCGTCATGAGATTATGGTAACTGCCAAAAATCTGGTTCTTTGAATACACTTGGGTCCTTTAGCTCGAATATTAAGATGATAGTATAAGGTACCTGCGCCTAGACCACCGATTCCTGCTGCGCCTAGACCACCGATTCCTGCTGCTCCAAGGCCAAGGCCACCACCGAGTGAGAGGCCGCCGTAGGGTTTGGCCTGGACTGCCGCCATGCAGGCCAGAGCTGCGATAATCTGGTGAAGGAAAGGAATAGATTTAGTTAAAGGTCCTAACTGACGAAACTTACTAAAGAGGAAAAGAACATTACAGGATGGCTTTTGCAGTAGGAGTAAAGATTTTGAAATGCTGTTTGGTTTTACACTTGTTGGAGACTAAGTAGAAATTACATAGGATCTAATAAAACAATTTTGTAGGGATATTAATACTGAAATAACTTTTATCGAAACAAAAATAACTGGAAAATGAAACTTTAACACTGAGAAATTAAAATAGTCGAGTTAATTCAAGGAAAACAGATATATATGAAAGGAGAAGACAAGAGATTTGAGCCAAATTTAAATCAATTGGCTTAAGGTCAGAAAGATGAAGGCTTCGATTGTTTCGGAAGATATACTATGAAGAGACAACTTACCATGCACTTCATTGTTGTATAGTATTGTATCACAACTGTTTACACAATGCCCAAAACTATACCACACCTATCTTATATACCTTTAAAGTATCAAAACTCTAATTATTAATTAACGATGTCATAATGACCCAGGCTGACGGCCCGAGTAATGTTAATGTGCTTGAGTTTAGGGAATTCTGACACAAATGAGGTTTTTTTTCTTCTTGTGAAACCCTAATCGGTGTGGCTTTCCAAATAGCAGTGTTTCTGGGAAGTGTGACGTGTGAGCTGACTTGATTGGAATCGATATTTTCCGATAGATGCAGTTGTTAAGTGATTGTCTGCGTTGATAGATTTCTTTTCTGTAGTCGTAGTGTTGGTTTTATACCTAGTGGGACTGCGGGTTCTCTCGAAAGTTACCGAGGTCCTGGAACGTAAAGCACAACTAAAGGAACACCCGCCTGTGTGGGTAAATTCTGTAAGTCGAACAATCCTTCTCGCTCCACCATACACCACAGTTTTCAGTATATTTTCCTTTACAGCTTTTCGTGATAAAATAATTTGCAAATGAAGTGTGCCTATTATTAGATCCACAACCATATTCACTACAGTCACCAAATACCACATAATTGCTAAAATCTGTTTCTATAAAAGGCAAAATCTTGATTCACTCACTGACTCATCAACGCCCAGCCAAAACCATTGGACCTAGAACGCTGAAGAAGTTATTTTTATGCTTTATACAAAGAATGGGAAAGGATTTTCTAAAATTCACCCCCTAAGATGACAAAAGGAGTTGAAAATTTTACAACGAAATCTACTTTCGACTACGAAGCGAGACCAGAAACCAGTATCTCCATAAAAATCTATTGTCCTCTATCCCATACAAATTCACAAGAGTCTTTAGAAAAAAGCCTTAAATAAGCAAGCTTTAATAGAACGACAGGCTGTATTCCATGGGGGATACGGCGGATTTCTTTGCTGGTATTAATTAAGGCGGGACAAGCCGCCATCATTGAATTCTTCTCTAATGAATAGGTAACGAGACTGCCTGCCTCGCTCCTGTCAGGGGATTAACTTACTGGATAAATTGTTAGCGAATTTTATTGGAAATTCAAGGACTATATTGCTTGGCTTTGTTAATGAAGATGATGTTAATATTATAATATCTGCTCTTAAAGTTTACTCTAGTTTCTTGTAAATTCTTCCAGCATTCGGAATTTTCTAAGTACCAAACAGGATCTCTCCACCTTCGCCTTGACATCCACTACGTAGTAAGTCCATCTGGACTTGATGATCTTACCGGAGGGACTGGCCTGCACTGGCAGATGATAGACGTGTGTAGATTGAAATAGTACTAGTGATGGTCTAAAACAAATGGATCGAATTTGCATAGCCCTGTAGTTTATGCAAAGTCAATAGCTAGTTTTTGTGTGATGAGCACGATCATTTATTCTGTGTCTGGCTGTCATCATCATCTGCCTAGCCTTTTCCCAACTATATTGGGGTCGGCTTCCAGTCAAGCCGGATTTAGCTGAATACCAGTATTTTACGAGGAGCGGCTGTTGTATACCATTGACTGGGGTAACACGGTACTTCATGGCAATACTGGAGTCAGATTTACTGGCTTCTGATTCTGATTTCTTCTTTTTTCTGATTCTGTGTCTGGGTGTAATGTATGTATTTAGAAATATATGAGTATATGTATCAGTTAGTACTCATAGCACAAGCTCTACTTACTTTAGGACTAAATGGCATTGTGTAAAATTTGCGGAATCTTATTATTGTTAAAATAGAACCGTCCAAAATTATTTGAAAGCTCTATTTCATAGTAAGTTATTTTAGTCCGAACTCCTATCATACCCCGACACCCACGTTTACAAACTACGTAGTTTTCTACTCATTTCTGTTGCTGTAGGTTAATCTCAATAGTTTGCCTAACGATGTTACTAACTAGTGTGTGTGTGTGTGTGAGTCTCTTGTGATGCAAATGTACGCTAATGTAGACACTCTGACACTATTCCTGTTTACCTGAGAGTTTGTTAAGCAATTATTATACATAGTGACTTGTGGAAATGTTTTGGTTATCATTTAGTGGAATAATGTTTGGATGGATACGTCACTTGTAAAGGTTTTGCACGTGTTTGGAATTTTGGATGGATAGGATCCATTTGTAAAGGTTTTCACGGTGTAAATGTGGGTTTCCTTGAATTTTGAATTATGCTTCCTTTACAAACATTGAACAACTGCTCTTCAGGATGAACCATTCCCGGCTCCGCTCGCGTGAAAATTAGTTTTTCCATAAAACTTTGAATCCCTTTCTTTCCCCTTAGGGAGTGAATGTTGGGAATTCTTTTTTTATTACTCGCCTACGTCATAAAAGGATACTCCTTTTTGAAGTCGGTTAAAAAGGCAAAGTCCTGACTCACTGACTTATTGACGCCCAGTCTGAACCCTTGAACCTTGAACAACGTCCATTTTAAAAGTATACAAAGAATAAGAAGGGATTTTTCAAAACTCACCCCTTAAAGGGGATGAAACAGGGATGCAAAGTTTATACAGAAACCTACTTTCGTGAAAGCGTAGTCACTGGGATAACCCACCTAGTTCAACATACATTTTGTGGAGGAAACCACACGAATCTTCAGTGGTTTCAAAACGCTACAACCAGTTTGGTCATGGTCTTCACTGCCACTTAAAAGATCATCATAGTATTACAAACAACTGCTTACCCTGGCAACACAAGTAGCGCTATATATTCATCAGCGGCCGATTCAATTAACTGTGGCAGCCAGACCTTGGTTGTTTGTTTACGTTCATCTATCTCACGAACTGTACCATTAAGGGCTTGGCTGAGTCAGCGGCAGAAATAGAAATCATGCCCTCAAGTTTGCTATTAGAATTGTATCTGAATTGTCGATCATTGGTTTCATAATTGTAGATTTTAACAGTTTGGTAGTACTAAACTTGTCAAAATCAACACTTAAGATGCCAATGGCGACACTTCTGAAACAGTCGCAACGGCAAGTCTAATGGCAGATCTAAGAACCAGTGATTTGTTATGGGTCAGAATAGCCACTGAGAATATCAGTTTTTGTTTTATTAACTTGACCGCGGCCCCTGATGGTAAGCAGTGGTGCACTCGTTGATGGTAAGGCGCACTAGTTATTAATTCATTAATTATTGGAATTAATTGATTAAGTTTTTTTTGTCAAACCCCTTTTTGCTCGATTTGAATAAATACTTGTAGTACGGAACCCTTCGTTTGCGAGTTCGACTCGTACTTGATGAGTGTTTTCATTGAATCTAGATTACATAATGAGTCTAAGCCATTGTTGCATAATATCGTGTCATTGTTATCTTCCAAGGAATTATATTTACGTATTTTTTTGTTGTTTTTAACTAAGACCAAGTCTTGTTATAAACTAGTGCTCGACTGCGATCCCACCCGATGGTAAGCAGTGATGCAATCCTTGATGGTGAGGCGCACTAGTTTGTTAAGAGAATTCTTGATTTCATATCCCTTGTATTCAATTAATTTCTCTGCATTTAAATTTTCAAGCTCCACGTATCTTACAACATAAAGTTTTTATTTATTTTCCAACATTATGTTGTGTTTATGCAACACTCTTAGTCAGATCGTTGACACGTTTATGTAAATATATTAATATTATATTTAGTAAGAATACGCCAACACACGTGGTTCCACTCAAATCTACAATACGCCTAAAAATATTCATCTAGCCCAATCGAAAATGATCTTTAAATATTAGCGGTTAAAGATCTAATTAGTAGAAGAGATTAGTACTAATACATATATTACGAATCAAGATAAAATGAACTTTATATTTTTGCAATTAAGGTTGATTTTGGATTGACAGAGATAACATGTGTGTATTTCCATTTTTTCATGAGATAGATTCGTGTTTGATTTTCCTTATTCTTAACTGAATTGAGCATGAGATTTGTTCAAACTATGGGAAAATATGGCTTATTTGTCGATTCTCATGAAATATTTATATACCTATTTTTTTTCATCCGGTTGCGTATCACTTACTCAAGGGCACGCTATAATCATGGCGATAAGTCCTCTCTTTGAGGAGTGACTGGAATGGCATCACGGCGTCCTCACCTTCCAAATGGCGCAGGTCCTCACCGGACATGGTAAATTTGAGAGGTTCTTGCACCTGATCCAGGCGGAAAAGAGTCGAAAATAACCACGGAAAATACTAAATTGGAAACTCGTACGCAAACAGAAGTACACTGGTGTGGTTTATGCAGTACAAGTCTGACACGCTCTCCCGCTCCACCGTAGAGCGGAAGAAGTGATGATTTCGCACCTCAAAAACCAAAAAAATCTACTCAATACCCTACCTATCTGTCCCGGATATGACCACTAGTTTTCTCATTAATCTAGCGTGCATTCTGCAATCAAGTGGTTTAGAACAATTAAACACTAATTATATAATTATTTTATCAGTAACTACGTCTGTGAGAAAACCAGATGATGTTTATTTTATGAAGGCAGATAACTAAGTCTCGTATTTCAATACTGTCTGATAAGCGAAGGTAGCATCATGTGCTACTGTGGTATCAACTAACTGCTAGTTTTAATTACCTTAATTATGATTAGGATAATCTATACATATAATAAAACAGTAAAATTGTGCATCGTTTGCCGGAAATGGCGCCAAAACTACTGAACCGATCCTGTTCAAATTTTGCATACATAATCCTTATAGGACCCTTTTTGCTTTAGGCTATATTTTATCACGCTATTTGCTATGGGGGGTGAGCAATATTGCATTTTGTCGGTTTTGAACGAGTTGCCCCGAGTTCGAATCCCACCTACAATTTATATTTCTGTCAATGTTTTATCTTATTGTTTTTGGAAAAAAAATACTTTTACAATTTTTTCATAAAAAAATCAACATTCCTATTTGATTTTTCCCAAATATTTTGTAAAAACTAATCAAAACACGTTATAAAATCCAAACGTCCACGAATTTCACATACTACAATGTTACATTAGTCCATTTAGCTGCAAATTTATCTACTGAAATGAAAATCATCACGCTATCATCGACGAAGAGCGGGACAGTCATTTATGACATTTATATGAGAACGTCTATTTTGCTTGGTTTTCATCGAACACTGCAGCGTGATTGATTAATGACTAGACTGGGACGTAACAGGGTGGTGGTTCGAATCCCAGGAGGTGTTTTAGATTTTTTTAATTTTTGTATATTTTTTTTTTAATATTTTTGCATTCTCACAATTTTTTTAACAAAAATATTACCTAAAAATATTATTATTATTGTTCAACCAAAAAAAACCATGGTGACGAATTTTACAACAGCGGAGTTGCACCCCGTTTTCAAAATACAAACAATGACATCCTTCTTCTTCTTCCTGTTCTTATCCCGTATTACTTGGGGTCGGCGCAACACGTTTTCTTCTTCCATTCTGTCCTGTCGTCCGTCACACTATCATCTGCCCTTTTCTTTCATATCAGTCCTTACACAATCCATCCATCTTTTCTTTGGCCTTCCTCTCCTTCTCCATTCATCCACATGTAAATTCAGAACTCTTTTGGTAACGTGCTTTTAATCCCTCCTCTTCACATGACCATACTAAGACAAACGATTTCCTTTCAAAATACAAACATCCATTTAATTTTTTTTAACTAAAGGCGATTTATATTTTAGGTGATTTCTTCCACTCTAGGAAGGAGCACGAGGGGATGTCAGCCTTTCACTGACCAAAACCCACACCTTTGTATGTTCCTTCTTCGCCTTGCATTCCAGGACTCCGGGTGGAGGTGATCAGCAGTAACGACCTCTCACGTCCGGTCCTGGTACAGAGAGAGAAGGTATGGAAAGCAGTCATCACTTCCTTCCGCAAATGAAGCGAAGAAGGTAGCAGAAAGCGCAAAGATGATGCCCTTGGCATTACGAGTCGCAGGGCGATTCCATGATACCGTTAGCGCGGAGTTTTGGACGGTGCACTATTGGCATTTCGCTGTTGAATAAAGACTGGTCTTAGTCGACTGACGTTGCGTTATGTGCCACGCGCACCTAAAAGAGATACGCATAAGAGAACGGCCCTAACGGGCTTCGATAGCTGGAAAATTGTTCGTATTCTAAAGGAACAAAGTGGGTA
Organism: Mythimna separata; assembly: GCA_030763345.1. Lineage (NCBI taxonomy): Eukaryota > Metazoa > Arthropoda > Insecta > Lepidoptera > Noctuidae > Mythimna > Mythimna separata. The sequence continues at coordinate 15,164,789 of CM061192.1, forward strand.
TTTTTTACTGCTCTGCATGCTCTACCCGTAAAAATGGAGAGTTTACAGACTGCGTTCGATCATCAGCATGTGAAGTCGACTAGGTGAAAATACTCGCACACAAGAATTCGTTTATTATTCTCACTAAAGAAAAACATTTATTTGGTGTATTAGGGTGTCAGTCAAATACCGCACCAGAAAATTCCTGCCTGAATAAACAGGTAATATAAACACAAAAAAACCGGGCAAGTGCGAGTCGGACTCGCGCACTGAGGGTTCCGTAGTAACTTACCTATAAAAACAGTTCAATCGAACAATTCGACAGTCTCGAAATGTACGTTTTTTGCAGTATAAACGGACGAATCTTTTTTTCCCGTCACTTTACCAATTGAATTGAAAATTGATTTTTGCACAGCTTCAAGGGACCACGGACCCAATTATATGGTGTTAATTTCAACTCAATACCTCTAACTTACCTATGAATAAAGTTCTATTCTCGAATCGAGCGTTGAAGATTTTTCAAAAAAATAATTCTTGTGACGTAACAACAAATTTTCAGTTTTCAGACTTTTCCCTATATGAGTGCTATAAAACGTTGCTTCATGCCAAATTTCAAGATTCTAGGTCGACTGGAAGTACCCTTTAGGTTTTGATTCCCTTGCGAGTACTTGCGAGTTTCAAAATATGCAGCTTAAATTGCTGTTTCTTTTGATTGCGTTGACATAGAAGTTTGATTTTGTTACAGCTTAAAGGTATTATAGACCTGAGTATTTGGTATGAATTTCAATTTAATACCTTTACGCGTTTATGAGGAAATGGGTAGTAAGTTTAAAATTATTAAAAAAAAATATATTATGTGATGTAACTAAAAATTTATGGTTTTCGTAATTTTTCCTTTATCTATGCTATAAGACGTTGCTTCGTACCAAATTTCAAGATTCTGAGTTCACGGGAAGTACCCTGTAGGTTTTGATTCCCTTGCAAGTGTCGAAAATTTGCGGCATAAACGGCTGTATCTTTTGATTGCGTTGGCTTAGAAGTTTGATTTTTTCACAGCTTCAAGGGACAGTAGACCTGAGTAATTGATATAATTTTCAGCTTCATACCTCCACGCGTTCCTGAGAAAAAGGGTCTTGACAGACGGACGGACAGACGGACAACAAAGTGATCCTATAAGGGTTCCGTTTTTTCCTTTTGAGGTACGGAACCCTAAAAAATGATGGTGATCGGTAAACGCCCTATACATATGACACCTGGGAAGTGTCCAAGTGGCGATGGGAGGGGTCTAAGGATGTCCTGTTTCGCACGGTTTCAGCCACGTTGCTTCACTCTACATTCCTCCTCCCAGCTCATACCATGATCTGAACTAGGGTAGGAGGATTCTGATTTTGACCCGCAAACAGTACGGCGGTAATCCGCCCTAGCGGGGTAACTTCGATCGTAAGGTCCACCGTGTCTTCCCACCGAATCCAAAACATCTACCTCCCGAAACACTCATGTTCGGTTAGGACCTGCGTAAAGCGCTTGCGCTTAGAGTGAATTTATCATAGTAATAATCATGGTGTGCCAATATTAGTCGCCCTAGAATGTAAATTGCAACTAAAAGAACACTGTGGAATTTAGTTGGTAAAAGTCTGATACTCTCTCTCGGTCCACCTAGAGTGGGAGAAGGTATTTGGTGGTTACCCAACAAAAAAAGAGGCAAATACTAAAGGCGATTATCGGCCCTTATTTGGTTTTTTGAAGAACAAATCATTTTCATTTTGGTTTTATCGCAATATGAAGTAAACTAACGACTTTACCCATAGAGTAGGCAATTAACTATTTAGAACGTGAACTCTGCGGCTCTGTGCTTCGTTGATGTTTTTAAGGCAATTGACGTCGTGCGGAAGAAAAACCCGGGTGTTACCATTGGGTGGATCGCCCGGAGGACACGTTAGATCATAAAGCACTGGTGGGCGACGCTTAGGCGGAGCACCACCGTGTCCTTGTGGGGACGATCGGTGACAGCAACTCGCGCTGGGCACTGGTACAGGCCATGATCCAGAGCGAGGAATAGTGGCAAATAGTCCCCTCACGCCCCAGTCGCTGGGATTCCGACCCCGATTTAGAGCCACCGTAGGAGTGGCTTGCGAATGGCAAGCAATGGGTAGTTTACCATCTGGCTGTCCGGTAATGATCCAGACGGTCAACCGTGGGTATTGTTCCACGCGTGCTTCAAAGAGATGTCAGCAAACTGTAGGTGCCCAGCAGGTTCGAAGCCTCTGGGGCCATGGGTGAGCTTCCGAAAGAAAAACCCGGGACCCTGGAACGAAGGCAAAGAAGGAACGGGGTGAGGTTTATTCAGTAAAAGTCTAACTCACCCTCTGAGAAGTCATTCTGATGATTTTCCACCTAAACAAGAAACCTGGGCACGCCGTCATTGCGGCGGTAAGTTCCCTCTTTGAGAAGTAGTTGGAATGAGGTCCTCACGTTCCGTATGCCGCAGGTCCTCACCAGACACGGTAAGTTCGGGAGGCTCCTGCATCGGATTCAGGGGTAAAGGGCGCCCCAGCCAGACTTGGGCGCACTGTCTGGACCGCCCGGAGGACACGGTGGAGCACACGGTAGAGGTATTGCGGTCGCCTTCTTCTGCGAAGCAGTAATGCTAGCCAAGGAGGCGGCCGGCCGCGAGCGCGAAAGGGAACGACCCTCACGCCCCCGGCGTCAGGATCACGAGAACGATTTCCGACCACCGTAGTCGCAAGCTTGCGGACGGCGAACACTGGGTAGCTTGCCGTCTAGCAGTTCGGTAATAACCCGGACCGAGTCGAGTCGCCAACTGTTCCACGAACGCCTTAAGGAGATGTCAGCAAACTGTAGGGCGCGGCAGGGCCGAAGCCTCTGAGCACGTGGATCTGTATTCCGAAAGATAAGCTCGGTGTCCCAAAATTGAAGGCAACACAGGAACGGGGGTGGCGTTTAGTCAGTAAAAGTCTGACATGCCCTCCCGCTCCATTTAAGAGCGGGAGAAGTCATTCTGATGATTACCCATCTGAATAAAAAAACCTAAACAAGAAACCTACAGGGGCTATGGTTTCGCTTCTGAAAGGGAGACCCTGGAACGTAAGGCAAGGAAGGAATATAGAAGTGAGTCTTAGGCAGTAATAATCTGACACGCACTTCCGCTTCACAAAAGAGCAAAAGTCATTAGATGATTTCCCAACTAAAAAAAGTACTAATTGGAGTTTTAACTTAAACAGTTTTATGTAAAATTAATTAATCAGATCTTTTCGGAAGTATAGGATTAGATACTTAGATTACTTTTGTGCAGTTTTACGAACTTAACGCGGACGAAGTCGCGGGCAACAGCTAGTATCAAATACACAGACTACTACAGGATAGTGCTATTAGGCTTGTACAGCTCTATTTCTCACACAGTGACTAAACGTCATGTTAGGACTCCAGAAGGTCTACTTTAAGACCATGTGATAAAGAACTAATGAGGATTTTTTTATTATTATTGAAAGGCAACCATGTTGCGCCGACCCCAAATAAAACGCAGGTAAGGGCAGGAAGATGATGATGATGAAAGGCAGCCATGTGTTCCACGATGGAGCGCGCTTGCCTAGAAGTAACCTGTTCACTCTTGATCTAAAGACACTGAGGTTATAGCTATCAGGAAACTCATACAAGAACAGGGTTCGTTCTCAAATCACAACACAATAATTGGAATATCATTTGTATTTCTAAACAGCATTACTAAGTTCCAGATCAAAAAGTAGGTGTATTATTGTAATCACAAGCTTACTAGATAAATTATCTTTGAGGCTATTTGCTGTAAAAATAGTTAAACGGGCCTTTAACTTTCATGAAAATCGAGTTTTACTGTCAGGCTTTACCGAGTGCTTTATTGTCCAGCTTTCAGTGCATTTCAAGCTTTTTATTATAGGTTTGTGCTGCCCAACGTAGCGGCAAAAACTATAGTTACAATGCAATTTTTCCCGTTATATTAGCCAGGTCCGAAACATTCAATATTTACTAAAGCTTAAAACCAACTACCCGCATCCGAGATAAATATATCAGGAATTCAAATTCCGATACTGTATCACACCTGTGTGAATATTGACAGCCTTTACTAAATAATTTTTGCTCTTTTTGCTCGTTTTGTTCATGAAATCGAACCGTGCCGTTGATTGGAAATCCTGCTGGCTCCCGTTTAATGTGGTGGACATTCCCCGCTCGTGCTGAGAGCAGCGGTAGAACAAACTTAATTACTACCCTCGTTCGCTTGTTTTTTTAGATGTACCCTCTTTTCTTGTGCTTTTCTAAGCATGTCTTCTTTTCTTTTACTTTTTTAATGTCGTATGTGGAAAAGAGGAGCTCGTGGCTAGATAATAACAGCCGCACAGGTTGATCTTCAAGGTTAAGCAACGCTTGCCAAGGTTGTTCTGTGGATGGGTGACCAATAATGGCCTATGATACTGAGTGAAGATGTAGCTTTCTAATGGTGAAAGAATTTTTGAACAACTTCCTTCGACCGTTGTTGCTTCGCTGTTGCTGTTATAGTAAATCTTCTATATATATAAAAGAAAGTCGTGTTAGTTATTCCACTTATAACCCAAGAATGGCTGAACTGATTTAGCTGAAAATTGTCAGGGAGGTAGTTTAGAGCCAGGAGAAGGACATAGGATACATTTTTCCCGAATAATTCGAAAAAAAAAATATACAAAACTTTTGGTCTTCTATTTATCGATTAGTGTACGGTGGGTAGCACAGAACAGATGTTCTGTGGTGGGTAGGGTAGTGTAGGGTAGGTAGGATAGTGAAGGGTAGTATAGGGTAATGTAGGGTAGTGTAGGGTAGTGTAGGGTAGTGCAGGGTACTGTAGTGTAGTGTAAGGTAGTGTAGAGTAGTGTAAGGTAGAGTAGAGTAGTGTAGGGTAGTGTAGGGTAGTGTAGCGTAGGTAGGGTAGTGTAGGGTAGTTTAGGGAAGGTAGGGTAGGATAGGTAGGGTATTCATTTGACGGGAGCGAAGCCGCGGGTAAAAGCTAGTACTACAATAATTCTCAGCTCCATTTTACCGAAACCTCGCCTGTTGCAATGATTCCACATACTGAGCAGCTGTGCAGACACTTGAGATACAAAATTACAATAATTTTACATGTCAATATCCACTAGGAATCAATTTGCGTATAATAAATACAGTCACTGAACTTCGCACGAAGAAATCCCGCCAAAAACTCCTACTACGTCATTTGATCTGTGAGTTAAAGGTGTGCGAGCGAGGTGGCAACTGTAGGTGTGAGCGAGAAGGATGCTCACCCCTCCCTCGGTTCGTGTCACCGTCGCGGCGGCGACGGAACGGAGCGTCAGAACAAATGATGAAGTCGTACGCTTCGGACGTTGCGACTTCATCATTTGTTTTAGCCAAAATTATTATTGAGAAGTTCGAACAGTTCCCTCTTTTCGTGATTATTATTATAAAAAATAATAAAGTAAAAAGATACAATTAATAAAATATATAATCATATATTTTATTAATTGTACCTATATATATATTATAAATATATTTATTTTCATTAAATAATATAAAAAATTATATTATGTATATTATTATCTCCTTATTCATCTTATACCTTATATTTTTAAGTATTTCTTACAAAAAATATTATTTTTAATTTTATCAGACCCCCCGTGTATAATAATGAATTTATTTCAGACCATCAGTCCATAAAACAAAACGATAATACTATTACTCTGCACAACATTTTTTTATTGTATAAACACCACACATATAAATTAATAGGCACACATTTATTAAGACATTACAAAAAATATTAATATAATAATAAAATTGAAATAATTCAATAATAATAACTAAAATCAATTATATTTCGGTTTTTTATATGTTTTGTAAAGACATTAACAAATGAAAAAAAATGTTTTCTGGTTTGGGTATGTCGTCCCGGGTGTGAAAAGGTATAAAAAATTAAACAAAATAATATATTTCTTATTTTTTTTATTGAATTACATATTTAAAGTAGTTTTAAATAATTCAATACAAAATTTTCAATAAATAAATAATCCAACAAATAAAATGTATTTTTTGTAGATTTTGTATTAAAGTGTAAAAAAAAATATTCAATAAAAAATTTAAAAAATAACATTTTATTGTTTATTTTATTTTTTGTGCGTTTTCACAGCCGGGAATTGATATTTTAACTTACAAGAATAAACATTTCAAAAAATTACTTATTACACAATTTGATACTCACGTTTATCGCGTACTAAAATTTTAAATCTCTTTCCTAGTGATTTACACGAAAATTATTTCCAAAACGTCAACTGCAGCATCAAAAATCAATTGCGTCGGCCATTATGTCCTAAAATTAATAACTGTCCGGCTCCCTCTCTGATGAATCGTCCCCGTCCCTCCGGACCTCCCTCCCTTCGCCCCTGCCTCCCGCAGCCTCTGCGAGGGCACCCTTGTGCGGGACGCTCGTCAGTACCATACCTGATGGGGTACCGATCACACGTATCGGCACCGCATCTGGTATGGTATCACAAATACTTGGCAAACACATACATAGGTGTGCCTGTGTGTGTGTGGTGGGTAGATATATGTCTACTCATTGATGTTAGGGGTACGTTACGTATGTTAGGGGTGGCTAGGTTTTGATTAGTTATTAGATTTAGGGGATGCTGATTTTTTAAATCATGATTTTTCTTTCAACGAATTATAATTATTCTTTCAACGAAGTATAATTATTCTTCAATTAAATATAATTATTTTTCTTCCTTTCGTGGCGAAGTCTTTAACTAAATTTTCTCCGAAGTGTTTGGCAATCCGCACGGCTGTATTATTGGCCTCGTATAATTTTATTATTGAATATGCTTGATCATTGCAACAGTGATTAGCAATTAAGAATACTGAGTTAGCCTCATTAAACATTCAGTTTAGTAAAAAACTTTTCTTTCAATTGAAAAAGTTTTCCATTCCTAGCTATGATTTAAAGAGCTGTATAACTTTGCACCGATTTTGATCTTAATTCATTCAGTGCCGACATTGATAGTCAATGTCGCTCGACTTTATTTCAAATCTGGCCTCTTTTACACATTTTTGTTTTTATTTATCTATACTAATATTATAAAGAGGTAAAATTTGTAAGTTTGTAGGTTTGTAAGTTTGTATGTAGGGGGTAATCTCTGGAACTACTGGTCCGATTTGAAAAATTCTTCAGTGTTAGATAGCCCATTTGTCGAGGAATGCTATAGGCTATATACTCGTACCATCACGCTACGGCCCACGGGAGCGGAGCAGTAAAGAAAAATGCGGGTGAAACCGCAGGGGACAGCTAGTACTTTTATAAAGATTGTAGGGATCTATACTCGATGTAGAGAAGTTTTGTTACTTACTAACTTACGAGTTTTTTTTATTAAGGTGGGGAATCATCAAAATGACTTCTCCCGCTCTGGTCGGAGCGGGAGGGCGGTCAGGCTTTTACTGACTAAAAACCACTCCTGTTCCTTCTTTGCCCTAATTCCGGGGTCCCGGGGATCTCTTTCACTAACTTACGAGTAGTAGCTTAAAGCTCTTTTACAAGTTTTAGCGATTAACCCAATTAGCGCCACTAAATTTAGCATAAACACTGTTTAATAGTTTACAAACTAAACGACTACTCCACTACAGTATTACAAGCTGAACGCAGCCCCAATTTAAACCAACCCCTTCACTCAAAAAGCTACTTAACAACCTTAAACTCTAGATTCATTATCGCTCAACGGCAAGAAAAAATGCTAAGAACATTTTTGAGAGCACTTTAGCAGGGTACTCGCTGTTTGTACAGTTGAGGGGAGAGTTCATCCAGGGGTTGGTATTAACACCCCCGAATACCTGGATCCTTTGATAACGAACATTTTTAATTGGTCCCTTTGCTTGTAAGCCTGATGTGTATGTTTTTATTCGGTGTTTTCATGTTCAACTGGGATTTTATGGCTTATGGCACAGGTGGATGTTTCAGCGAAATATGGACGACGTAAATGTGACGGCTTTTTTTTGGGAGGTATCATAAATTGGTATACTTTCCCAATTTATAGCCTGAATAAACCTGCTGCAGTTTTGTGTGTAAAATGGAGTGATAGCGATTATTATTGAGGAAGATAAAATGTGAATAAATTGATCAGATTTCAGTTATCGGCTTGAATTGAAACTTGAAACCGATTGTAATTAACATACTGAAAATAAAATATGCTTAGGGTACCTTAAAGATAAACCTTAGAATTCATAGGATAAGCATAATCAGCTTTACTCACAATTTTTTTCTTTCTTATGGGAAGGTAAGGTGGACCGGTAACCTGGTGAGGGTCGTGGGAATCCGATGGATGCGAAACGTACACGATTGTAGCGACACTTGGGGAAGCCTATGTCCAGTAGTGGACATCTTTTGAAAGAATGAAAATAAAAGACAGAATAATACTTTATATGACACACTTAGTTAGCTATAAGTGTTTCAGGTAGTGTGTCAGTGTGGTGTGTGTGTTAGGTAGTTGGATAGATTTTGATTGAAAGTACGATGAAGCGTCTGCCCGGAGCGTTGCGGCCTACAACTCTTAAGTCGATGCCGTTACCACTAGCCACCACTGCTCTAAACTTCGCCAATCACTTTAAATTCATAAATATTTCCCCGAAACTTGTGCCATAACGTTTTACAGAGCGGTTCTAATTACCTGTCATTAGCACATCAGCTCCATTACCGTTTAGTTGGCGAACTCGCTATTATTGGCGAACTCGCTATTACTGGCGAACTTCTCTCGTTCTGTCAAACGACTTTGTTTTAGTTTCGCTCCAATTATTTATGTTACTTTTACGGATTTGTTTTTCTTTTGGGCGATTTATTGGCAGTTTCGTTTAAGTGTTTTGTGACTGTCGTCTGGTAACGGCTCGGCATAGTTAACTAATGAAGTAATTAGTCAAAATCTAGCTTAAATTTCCGGGCCCGAGTCGTATACGGCGCCTTGTGTTCCACGCGCGTCTCAAAGATATGCCTGCAAAAGCGTTTAAGTCCAGCAGGATCGATGCCTGATAAGTGATAAGGCAATGGGAAAACTTCTGAAAAAGAAACTTATGGTCTAAAACGCAAAAGGGGAATTGCAAGAACATTTCAGATAGCATAGCATCAGCCTTATAATGTTCCCACAGCTGGGACTCAGGTCTCCTCTCTAGGAGAGGGAATGGACCGTAATCCACGACGCAGGCGAAGTGCGGGATGGTGGATGTCACATGTACAAGAACATGTATTTATTTATTATCCACTTTATTGTACACCATTACACATATAAGGTGAAACTAATATACATACACAATACTTTATCGCATTCCGCGATCTCTTCCAGGCAAACTGGGTGCGTTGTGGGGAACATTGATGGGTATTAGTCAGTAAAAGTCTGACACGCCTTCCCGCTCCACCTTTCATCGGGAGAAGTTTATTAAATGATATTTTATTCCGCCTCAAAAAAATCTGCTATCAATTAATTGTTCAGAATGCGGTGTCCTACTATCTCTTTATTGAGAACCTCTAGAATTTTCGTAAGAATATCGAATTGCGGCTTTGCCAAGTCAAAGTCCTAAGTTAGTAAATTAAAAACCACGGTCACGGCCCTAGAAGTCTAGAACGCAAAGGGCATCTGAAGGACACAGGTAGGTATCTAGCCACAGGTAAACTAAACATTTAAGTTTCTTAAGCAAAGACACGAAATGAGGTCGGCACAAACAATAATTTCATTTTTATTTCTTTTGATGAATATTTTATTACTACTAGAAATGGATTTTTTTTTATAGGACCTCTTCAAATACCTTAGGGCGTGTTAGAATTTTGGCGACTAAAATCCATCTGTGTTCTTTTAGTTGCTTTTTGCATATAAGGAACAATAAAGGTAGAGGCCCACGTGCACCGATCTGGGCGCGTCGATCTGCATATATTTTAACTATGTCATATAGTTACTAGACATATACTAGACTTGTTGAGCTGCATTCACAGGCCGCATTAGATCCACGCCACTTGACGCGTTTCTACGTTCGTCTCGGGCATCGCCCACGTGTGAGGGGTCTATCGTTTTAAAATGATGATCTGAAATTTCTCTGTTCATTTTCCCCTTAATTCTATTCATAGTTCTTCTGTTTAGAACATTAGATTTTGGATATAGTCTGCACACGGCTACGTCACAGCTCCGCGGAGTATTCGGCTAAAAGTAACAACACTGAGCGCCTGATAAGCCGCGCCGCCATTAGCGGCATCGATCTCAGCTATTGTTTTACTTGGGGCGGGGTGCCAGTGTGAACGATTAGCGGGATCAGATCATAGAGGAATATTGACATGCCAGTCGCAATACCTCGTCTGTTTAGACTTTAGATATAGTCCCGGCTGTCATTTGTAGATCTTTGGCAGTTGTTACAGATAGTCTGAAGCCAGTAAATCTGACTCCAGTCTTGCCACGAAGTACCGTGCTACCCTAGTTAATAAGTTGTGGAGGTCTGGTATGCAGCCGCTCCTCGTAAAATACTGGTATTCAGCTAAATCTCGCTCGACTGGCAGGCGACGCCAATATTGTTAGGAAAAGGCTAGGCTAGATGATGATATAGTCTGCACACGGCTACGTCACAGCTCCGCGGAGTATTCGGCTAAAAGTAACAACAATGAGCGCCTGATAAGCCGCGCCACCATTAGCGGCATCGATCTCAGCTATTGTTCCACTTGGGGTGGGGTGCCAGTGTAGGCGATTAGCGGGGTGAGGTCATAGAGGAATATTGGCATGGCAGTCGCAATATCTCGTCTGTTTAGACTTTAGCTATAGTCTGCTCACGTCCACGTCTCGTAAGCGGAGTATTAACGCTAAAAGTAACAACACTAACGCCTGATAAGCCGCGCCGCCATTAGCGGCATCGATCTCGGCTATTGTTTCACTTGGGGCGCGGTGCCAGTGTGAGCGATTAGCGGGATCATATCATAGAGGGAAAATCTAAAAAGTTTCTAATTAGAGTTCTGTAGGTACCTGAAGGGACTCCATTAATAAGCCTCCGCTGCCCGGCCGTCCGTCTGTCATCCTGCGGGATGTACCTATCCCATAAACCGTTACATATAGAGTTGAAAATTTCACGGAATGTGTTTTTATATTTCCGCATTGAATAAGCAAAGCATAATTTGAATATTATAAGGCAAAAGCCTGTTCCTACTACCAGGATGCCATAACAGAACTCTTCTTGTGCAAGTCAGACTCGCACTTAGCCAGTTTTTTTTATATTTACTGTTGCTAAGAAAATATTACACTTTATTGTTTTTAGGTACAACAATTTTGATCCTATTTCAAAAGAAAGATCAACAATTGGTAATTAGTAGTAGTAGCCCTCTACATAAAATGTACAAAAAACTTAAAAAGATAGGTACTGTGAAAAATTTACATTTTCACCATCCCTATGAAGGCATTTTATTATTTTTTCATCATGCCAACAGGAAACAATTAGGGAATGCGGTGAAAACTGAGCTTAATAAGAAAATGGCGTGTCTGTCGCTACTTAGGAGTAATTTCAGCACAGAAATACTAACGGCTGGTTACGACAAACCATGTCAAAGGACTTGGCTGTATTGTGAAGCTTTTCTATTTATTTTGGCTTCGCACGTTTTGTGCATTTAGCCAGTTTTTAGAAAGTATTCAGTTTTCAATAACTTTAAGTTACTTTCCGTAATGAGTTCCATTAGAAAGAGCATGTAAAACATTGTAATGTTTAGGCCTATGTCCAGCTGTGGACGTCTTTCGGCTGAAATAATGATGATGATGACCTCTAGGAATCTTTGTGAGAATAATTAAAACAGCCCCTGCACAGAAACAGCCTTTGGTCTCATGGGTTCGCTTCTTAAAGAAAATCCTGGGGCCCTAGAACGAAGGCAAAGAAGGAACAAAGTAGTGGGTTTTAGTCAGTAAATGATATTTATTTTGCAAATAGGTTTTCACAAACACTTTTACACGTCAATTTTTTTTGTCTTATTATTCTAGATGAGACCAGTAAAACTCTGACACGCTCTCCCGATCCGCCAAGAGCGGGAGACGTCATTTTACACCTAAAAAAGGCCCTGAACTTCACTCGAAAAAGTCCTGCCAAAAACTCTTTTCCATTTACATAGATGTTACATGGCGTGGTGTCACGCTTCATAAAATTCATTGCATACACTATGTAAATAACTTGTATAAGTAAGAAAATTGTGTAGCCGGCTCATTCTCTTGAGAAATCATAGGTTTAAATTATGTTTATTTAGAAGTGCGGGATAAATCCTCTAGGCTGTCACTAATAAGTCCCAGTGGGACTCTATAGTTTATTATTAAAACAGAATATCTAATTTAGTTTTAATGCATAATCAGCTTTAAAATGTTCCCCCTGCTGAGACTCAGGCCTTGTCTAGGGCCATCCACCACGCGGGCCTAACACGTATTGAAATCGGGTTCCAAACCGCGCTACCATCGAATTCTCATTTGTTGTTTTCTGACGAAATGCTAATTTTCGGACAGAATAACGTCAGTCGGGACTACACTATTTTTGTGTTTGTCATTTATCTCCACATAAACGACTTTATTGATTTTGATGAAACTTTCTTTACTAGTATAGTTGAGTAGTTTCCTGCATGATTTGAAAATGAAATGCAAAGCGTTTTTTTTTTCTGACGAAAGCTACTTTCCGGACAAGACAACGTCTGTAAAATTAGGTATGTAATCTAATGTTCCAATGCAAAATTTTATTTTTAGGTATAATCTATATCATCTTTATAGTATTTATTTACAGTATAATAAAAACTCTAAACTAATTGAACTACGAGTAATTAAAAAGACGTATTTAGTTTTACGTCTGTACCTAATAAGTTTTTTTTTCAACTTTTTTCTCGCCGCCCCGCTAGCAAAGAGACCCACCATGTTTGACACAAGTGCGCTATCATTATCGAGTTTCATTTTCCGCGGAGAGCGCTGAAATTCAGCTGAAATATTACGACAATACAATATTGTAGACACTGACCTAATCTACGGAGCTCGAACAATGTCAACTCAACACTACAATGTATTGTTTTTGAGTTTTATGCTCATATATCTTTTGCGTTGTTACTTTTTATAGGAAAACGAAAATTGGATGCGCTTTTCAGTAAGTAACGTAATGTGAAATTGTTTTTGATTGAATTTTAATAACTTTATTTCTGAAAACAAACTGTTTTATTTTAAAGAAGTTTACTTACTTTTATTAATATTACTAGCTGACCCGGCAAACTTCGTACTGCCGATTTTTATTTTAGATTTTTTCTCACCTTTTGAACCTTCCCTAGACCTCCACGAACATTTCAAGACCAAGATAGGATAAATCCGTTCTCGAGTTTTAGCGAGACTAACGAACAGCAATTGATTTTTATATATGGTCCGTATTGTCCCAATGCTGGGCAAAAACCTCCCTCCATTTTTTCCAACTAGTCCGTATTTTCCCACTGCTGGGTAAAGACCTCCCTCTATTCTTTCCAACGATCACGGATCCTCACTTTGTCATTCCAATTCTCAAGAAGACATCCAGGTCGTCCCGCCATCTCCTTCGTGGTCTGCCGCGGCCCCGTGTCTTGGTCACCAACCCTATGTTTTACGGGCCCACAGCACGTTAGACATATCCTTCCCAGACCCATTTAACAAACGAAAATTAAATTGCAATGCGTACTTTTAACCGTAAACCTAGTTTAATATAAATAATGACGCATATTTAGGTTCATCTTATGTGTTTCATCTCGTGTATGTTATCTGTCTACATTGCGAAACCGGAGCGGTCGCTATGATCATCGAGTTTCATCTTTTGCTGAATTTCAGCTACAATATATCGCAGCCATATTTTTACGACCTTTTGTTTTTATTGACCGCTTGTTGATACACCATTTTATCTTTTACGTCTGTCATTGTTGGGTCAATGTCACAAAATACGTATGAAGAGAATGTAGGAATGTATCTGTATCAAGTTAACGTTTGAATCCCCAACCGGTCCTATGAGACCGCGCTGTTATTGTTTTACTATTGTGTCTCGTTTCGCGGGTATCTGGGTAATTAATATTCTTCTAACACTATTTTTAAACTACCTACATCGTGTTCGGTACGCCAAACAGTCCATTTCCGAGTGAAACCGAACGCCTGTCAGAAATATCATAGCAAGCAGTAGCGTTACATCGAATACAGGCCGGAGTAACCGCAGGCGCTCCCAGACCGACAGGTTTAGTTTAAGATATCTGTGGCTAGTTTAATTTAAATACATTTCCGAGTTGGTTAGGGATCCTAAATGGATAGTTACTGTACTGGTGTACAGTTAAGTGTGTTTAGTAACTCAAGCGGAGGTCTTGTTGATGAACTTAGCTCAAGTGGCTAACCTAAGTAAGTATATTTTGAGCTATCCAGTGATGTTTGGAGAGGTTACGATTATCTTATAGCTTTATAAGAATTGAGATGCCATATTGTATTCCAACTAAATACCTACCCAAAGCAAAGATAATAAAACCAAGTAAAATAAACACACGTTACGTATGTAGGTATTCCCGATGGGGTAACCAGAAGGGCACTTAGCCATATTGCAGTTACGTTTCGCCAATTATTTATTTATTTATTTCATTCTTTAGGCATACGAAAATAATAAAGCGGACTTAATGCCTTTTGCTATTTTTTTCCAGTCAATTACGTTTTAGTCTAATCCCAGTCTAGTTACGAGCAGTGGTGGCTTAGTGCTAACGGACTGACTTACGAGTTGTTGGTCGCTGGTTCAAAGCCGGGAAGGCACTATAGTTAATTTTTTTATCACTGCTGCTCTCAAAACGGTGTGAAAACATCGTGAGGAAACCGTGTCCTAGATCCAAAACTTGAAGACATGACAGCCCGCAGTGGGTGGATTTTACCATTCCCTGTTATAGTTTGGAGGCCTAAGTCCCAGCTGTGGTACCTAACATTGTAAGGCGGATTATGTTCTAAGTTTTAGTAACATGTTTCTACCCTATTTGGGCTAAGCCTAACATTAAAAGTTAAACCCGAAACTTTTTATTTACTCAATAATTTAGCCGGACGGGTCAAAGACCGAAACTTAATTTATTCAAAAACAAACAAACACGAATAGCACTCGTGGTTTCTTGCCCTTTTAATTGAATAAAAGTCTTAAGTACCATCAGCCCTTAATGGCACGCAATCGTTTAACTTTGTATGTTCTGTAGAAGTGTAAATGAACCTTTAATATGACCGTCAAACCAATGTGTGAGGTCAGAGTTATTTTTCTACTTTTTTTTTATTATTGGTAGGCTTGCGCTTGACCACATTTCACCTACCTACCTTTTCTACTAGCTGCTGCCGGCGGCTCCGCCCTCGTATACGTAGAAAATTGTCCAAAGGAAACTTACGTGGACACGTAAAAGACATGGTCTACCTATGTGACAAGTTTCGTCGAAATCCGTTCAGCCGTTCGAGTGTGAAGAAGTAACAAACATACGCACACTCACAAACTTTCACCTTTACGATACTAAGTGTGATGTGATAAGAGAAACATCGAATGTGTCGATAAAACTGTAATAACGTAATAAATATGGTCATAATTATGTCGTTTCTAGGAGAGGAAATGGACCATAATCCACCACGCGGGTCCAGTGAAGATTGGTGCATGTCATATGTCTTCGAAGTTATGGTTCTAAGAAATGCCGGTTTCCTCGGGATGTTTTCCTTCACCGTTTTGAGAGCAGTAGTGATGAAATAAATTAAAAATAATGCGCCTGGCTGGGTTTGAACCCGCGACCTACAACTCATAAGTCGGGGCCACTTGGCCACCACTTTTCTCCGTAAGTGTTATTTATAACCTTTTTGCGAAATTATAATATCATTTAGTTATTTTTCAAGATACTTTTATGTCATTATTTTGTGGTATTTTAAGGGTTGTAATATCCGTTAAGGCTTCCGTAGACAGGTGTGACGCGACAATGCAATATCCGGCGGTTTCTTAGAGAAGCGTTCTTGAACGTTGTCGCATTATCACGCCGCGGACTGTCTGTAAGAACCTTTACCGTGTTATTACGTACTAATTGCTGGCAGCGGCTTCGCCCGCGTAATAGTAGAAAGTTATACCAAAGGAACATACTACCAAGAAAAAAAAGTATCCTATATGCTATTCCTGGATATTTAGCAGTAGTTTTATCGGCCTTGTAATGTTGCCACTGTTGGGACTTAGGCCTCCTCTCTAGGAATGATATATTACAGGACATGGTCCCATGGCCAAGTTTCATTGAAATCTATTAAGTGCTTTTTGCGTGAAAGAATCACAATCATCAATACTTCCATACATACAAAATTTGGCGTTTACAATATTTGTATGTTGTCCAATGACAGTCTTTGGAATCATTTTACATAGAAAGAAAGAAAGAAAAATGATTTATTTTAGTACACAGATACACACAATTTAGGAAAAGCATGTAGAAACTTAAATTAATTTCGACATCTTAAATAAATTACAGTTAGTACTTTCATAAAATAAAGATATAAAATTACATCAAGTAAATAACCAAAGTACTTACTTAATATATACGCGTCTTCTATCACATTTCATGATTGACTACACCTCAAAAACTTTCCTAATCACTTTAATGATTCTGAATTTTCTCTTGGAAACACTCAGGCATCTTTTATCTTAGAAAATACTCTGTTATAACGTTTAAGTAGCGTCTCTCTTCTAATAAGTACAAATTATATACATACAAATCTTCGTAGTTTATTTTCTATGTTGGCTATATAAGAAAACCCGGAGTGGTCAACGCAAGGCAAAGAAAAAACATAGGAGCGGTTTTAGTCAGATGTGTGACACGCCCTCCTGCTTCGCTTTACAGTGGTAAAAGTTATTAAATGCCTTCCCACCTAAAAAACAAAGCCACAGGGATAAGATTGTGTTAATGCAGACGACAATATCATGTTTACCTGAAAACGATGTTTTGCGAAAACCATCATCTCTCTCTCGTTTTCCCATCTAGCTTGGGGTCGGCTTCTAGTCTAACCGGATGCGGCTCGTGTTTTACATTAACGTTTGAATCCCCAACCGGTCCTATGAGACCGCGCTGTTATTGTTTTACTATTGTGTCTCGTTTCGCGGGTATCTGAGTAATTAAGCGATTGTCTATCATACTTCCACAGCCCAGTTACTGAGCAACACAAAACTCATTGGATAGACTGATGGTCAGATTTTTTTACCTGTATTGATTGTCAATCTGATCTTCAAATGGGAACCGGGACCAACGGATAATGAGCTCTCCGAGGCACGGGATGTCAGTAATGTCCTAGATAAAACAGTTTTTACATGATAGGAAAATTAATGCGTTAATGTAGCCACAGCCTTAATGAAAACTCATCAAAACGCGTCCGAACTGAGAACCAAACGGAGGCATACAGCCAGTGGCGTAGCGTGCCTTGTCGGGGCCCCGTATAAAAAAAATATTTGGAGGCCCTTTTATGGGGGTAAAGATGTTTCACAAAAGAAAAAATATATTGTGAAAAGAAATATTTATTTATCATAACATAATTTAACCATTTTACGAATAATAATCAAATTTTAAATATTCACTCTCCTTGCCTTGTTTTCGGAAAACTGATTTATTAAATCAGTAAAACGGGGAAGTCCCGCAGCCCGCCATAACGATGTAGTGTTGCCAACTTTTGAACGCACGCTTAAAGCGGGAAAAAACGTAATTGCTTTATAGAATTTTGTCATTTGTAAACTAAAATAAATTAGAAAGTTTTTATTTTTTTTCCTTACACACTTTGGGGGCCCCCGTGGCCCGGAGGCCCCGTATGATTGATACGGCAGATACGGCGGTAGCTACGCCCCTGCATACAGCAAATTTATTTTCTACTATTTAGAGTTAGAGATAAATGATCTCATTACAGTATATTCTTCTCATAAGGTCCGGTTACAATCAGATAAACTCCTGACAAAGTACTCCCAGCCCCGTTGATAGTTTACCCACATTTGTGGCCGCAATCTCAGGGAGGGACCATTGAGAGGGCTCGGAGTAAACTACACGCCATCCGTCAAACTGGGGCAAGCAGGACTGGGGCTGAGGTAACGCCAGTTTGAAGGTTAATGAAGGTCAAAGGTAGATGGGGAAATAAGGTAGTGTTTGCATTTAGAGAATGTGCGTGCGAATTGCGGTGAGGTGAGTTGAAAAGCCAAGTGTGTTTGGAGGTTTCTTGTTTGGGAAAATGGGGGTTTTGTTAGGGGAAAACTTGGGTGGAAAATACCTAAGCCTTTTTTGGGATGATGGTATTTGTGCAGTTGTGTGTCAATGTAATGGTATAAAGGCGAAAGTTTGTGGTGAGTGGTTTGATATGATTTTAATCATTTTTTTTTAAGTTGAAGTTTTGATGCTTGCGGCAAGGTAGTGAGTGATTCTTTTCTTCAAATTAACCTATCACATACCCACAAAACGAGGCAATAGTAAAACAATAACAGCGCGGTCTCATAGGACCGGTCGGGTATTCATGAATTAATTCTACTTTTTCAGCAAAACAGTTCGGCAATTTCAAAAGAAAAGATTTGAAAAACAAAAAGCGACCCACCTTATTGTATAAGAGTGTTAATGATAAGGCTTTTACTATTGTTAATTAGTATTTAAGTGGACACCTTCCCTACCCGACAAAAAAGGGGCGGCTTCATAAAATCGGGAGGCACCCCTCACCTATGTGTTTGCCCAAGCAAAACATTAACAAGCATGCCCAGAAATATGTAATAATAAAATATCACGAACCCAATTTTATAAAAGCCTTTTCAAACATTAATTACGGTTGCGGTAATATATAAATATAGAACAAACAATAATACTCGTACTACCGGAGCTTCATACATTTCAATACAAGGTTATCAAACAAAATGCTGAAAGATACAGATTTTCGGCCGGGGCTTTCATGAAATACAATAGGTTATTATTGTAATTGAGAAAATGGGGTTGTTACTTCAAGGTTCAATGTTAAGAGATCGACTGTGTTGCTAGGTTGAAAATGAAAACCATTTTACTTTCTTTTTCCATGTTATAGTTAATCTTTCTTTGTACAATTTGATGGGAGTTCGTTAAGTATTTAAAGTCTAGCGCTACACCTAAGCACTATAGTTACTTAATTAGAGGCATTAATAATCAGAATTAATTGGATTTTGAGGCAGTAATTTGAGCTCGTGGCTAGATAATAACAGCCGCACAGGTCGATCTTCAAGGTTAAGCAACGCTTGCCTAGGTTGGTCTGTGGATGGGTGACCATCTTAACATAACGAGTTTCCTCCGTGCCTCGGAAAGCACGTTAAGCCGTAGGTCCCGGCTGTCATTTGTAGATCTTTGGCAGTCGTTACGGATAGTCAGAAGCCAGTAAATCTGACTCCAGTCTTGCCATGAAGTTACCCCAGTTAATGGGTTGTGGAGGTCTGGTAGGCAGCCGCTCCTCGTAAAATACTGGTATTCAGCTAAATCCGGCTTGACTGGAATCCGACCCCAATATAGTTGGGAAAAGGCTAGGCAGATGATGATGAGGCAGTAATTTGACTAAGTTTAATAACCTAGAATATCCAATTTTATGAAATACCATTACTTTGACTTAATAATGTTGCCATATACTAAAAACAAAGTACACTAAAAATTTTGAATACAACGCCCTCTAGCGAAAACATGCTCGGGACCGTAACTTTCGAATCATAAGGTTACAATATATTTTGTCCCAGAAATAAATAACTAAAAATGTCTCATTACATAGAGAAGGAAACTAAATAAACAATAAATCCTATGTTTGCTACCAATAACAGTAGGTAGATTAAAACGGTTACTCCAGGGAAAAGCGTTTGATTACATGGCGACCCTACAAGTAGGATTTCTATAAATAAAATAATCGTTTCATGAAATATAATTCTTTCATTTTCTTAGTTGTCAGGCCCGTAATACTGGGATTACAAGGACGTGTCCTGAATGGGATCTGGTTATAAATAACTTAGGTATCTGTGATTTGCCGAAATATCTTATTTCGTTGTTATTAAGTAAGATAAGTCGATTATTATCTTCGTGATGAAAAAATGGTAAATTACGGGTAATACAAATCACGGGAAATTCGACTTATTATCAGATTATATTTGGTCGTCTTGTTACTTTGGTATTGTACGAACTATCTATACAAAAACTTTTTTTAAAAACAAAACTGTTTTTCTCAGTGGAAATTTTTTGACAGCTGTCAATTATAATTTTGAATTGGAAAGGATCGCTTCCATAACTTAAATATGCTGTCGGTTTTTGGCGCGGTTTTTTTCGTGTGAAGTTGTGTCTGTTTTAATTTTTCGTTAATTGATTGCTAGTGGATATTGTGATGTAAAATATGTAGTTGTTTCTAGTTTTGTTCCTCAAGTCAACATAACGGGTCAATATGTGGAATCAATGTAACAGGCGCGATCACGGTAAAAATGAGCTCATAGTATAGTAGTATTTACTACTTCAGCGAAGCCTTGCCGAGAAGGCTGACTTAAAAAAACTAAACATGAGAGTGTGTTACAATTACGGGTGTAACACATTCTCATGTTTTTGAAGTTTTTGGTATGGATTTTTGTTTTTACTTTATTCCGTAACTATAAAAAGTTAAAAACTCGTCTCTGGCTAAATGCACAAACCGATCGAAACCAAAAGTAAAAAAAAATAACGCTGTCAGTGACATTGGTGCTTGCTCGCTACGTTCCAATACACGGACAGTCCCGTGAAGTGAAAAGCCATCAAGTGTGGAATGGCCGCGTTTCATAGCTTCACAGTCCAGCCGCGGTTGTGATTTATACCTCAGATATTACAGCGAAAGATGCTTTCAATAAGTACCAATGTAAAATGTTATTTCTGTAGAAAATATTCTGTTTTATTTTATTGTGCTATGACTATGAACCGTTGGCATTATTGGCCATTTGCCGTCGAGTTGCAAATTGGTACCTAGTTTAAATTGAATTAATTTTTGTTGTTATTTATGGGTAACGTAATATTTTAATGCAATATAATGCATTAAAGTATCATTATTTATTTGTAAAAAGTAATCTGGATACCATTTTTTCAATGGGAAATCTTAGTCAAAATTTTGCTTATAAGGGTGGGTTTTAGTAAGTAAAACTCTGACACTGTCTCGAGTGTCAGATTTTAATGACTAAAACGAATCCTTGTCGGCAAAATTCTGAACTTCTTCACTTACCCTTTGCGTTCCACGAAATTACAGTATTCCTGTACCTACTCTTTCCACCAATGATATTTGAATCTACATGCAACTCTTCAAAAGATTTATAACTGAAAAAAAAACCTTACGCGAATTTTAATTTCTTGGGCTACACTTTCTCTTTAAAACACAGTGTTAATAAGACACCACGTTTATTTAGTGGCAAACGAGTGTTTTCATACATTTTTCATTGTTTGCAGGTAATTATAAGCCCCTCTCCTCACTGTAAGTGGCCTCCTGCGGCGTTGAGCGTCTCACGTAAGTTAAATACTTGTACGCTCTTCAGTTTTTCTTTTCAACACTGTTTTATGTGTGTCCTTGTATCTTGAAGGTTAGTTTGGTCTGTCTTTGATTGATTCTAAATTGAATATGAGTGTTTTTACTGTTTGCTATTCATCTTTATAAATGTCAATGTAAAAACTAGAGCTATGGATAGTAAACCTAAGTTTATCACGACTTTACGTGGAAAACGAATAAGTAGTTTTTATTCCGTGGTAGTGAGGAATATCAGAGTTTTTATTGACTAAATCCCACTGTTCCTACAGTTTCCCTTTTTGTAAGGGGTAAAGTTAACTCGCAAGTTCATTAACTAGCCAGCTCTAGCCAGTATCGACTATCGACCCTCTGGCCCCATCAATTTTGCTGTGAAGCAATATTAATGCTAGCGAAGGAGGTGGCAAGCTTAAGGGAACGCACATCCTCTAGCACCAGCAGCTGGGATCTCGACCCCGACTTCCAGCAATCATAGGCGTAAGCTTGCGGACGACAAACAATGGGTATGTTGCTCTCGGTCTAGCCTTCCGGTAACCGTCCGGACCGAGCCCGAATCGTCGTAGGCGCGTAAAGAGATAGTTTCATCTAATCCGTTCAGCTGTTAAGAAGTGACGAGATAACAGTCGAACAAACTGAGTTACTTTTGCGTTTATAACATTAGTATAGATGACCGCAACGTGAAAGAGTGTCTTCACGCCATCGATCGCGGAGTGACCTCGCCCTCCTTCTCTGTCCTCCCTTGTTTCACACAAGGACATTGTTATTGAACTTCTGAAGGCAACTGAAATAATGAACGAGGCTTTAGAAAACCGAAGCTTTAGATCGAAGTTACAACGTATTTTTTTCAACTTACAACTAGTATACAGGGTAAACTAACACGATAGAGTATTTTTTATTTATTTCATTTGTCTACTTATTCATTTAATGTTGGTTCAAGCGCGCAATTTTGCCCACTGCCGTGACTGTCGTCGTCGCCACACAAACCGGTCTAGTATTGTTCTAAGATATAATAAAGTAAGGAATATTGGTGATATAAGTAATGTGGACATATTTTTTCAAAACAGAATAACCACACAGTTCCATGCAACCACATTCATGAGACAGCGCTAGCGGGTTGTTACAAGTGTGAGGAGGGTAATATCCTCATACTAGTAACACATTATGCATAGGGAACCGTATAGTTGTGTTTAAAAAAATATCACTAAATTAAATACATATATCACCAATATATCTCCCTTTACCCTACTTCAAGTTCTAAAAAGTTATCGTGACGCTGGAACTCAAAGGAAAACTGAAAGAACACGAGTGATTTTAGTCAAAAATAGATAAAAGTCTGTTATTAAAACTCACCTGTGTTTCTTTAGTTGCCCACTGTATTAAAAACCGCATCAAAGTATGGCTTTGGAGGCGTTAGCGGGTAAAGATGGATGCGGAGAAATTTACTTCTATACTAAGTACCTATGTAAAAATGTCAAATAGTAACTTCGTTAGAATAATTCTTATATTATTACGCGAATAAACCTTTGTATTATAACCTATCTTCACAGCATTATCCAGCTCATTCTGTCATCCTAACTGTTGTGATCAATTAATCAGAATCTGACCACAGAAGCCTATATCTATGCTTCCAGACTTTATTCTTTTAGCCTTTATACAGGAGACACGAGTATAGAATGTTAGTATGTAACTGGGACAAGAGCAGATCTCGTCCCAAACCGCCTGGGACGAGACCTAATGGCATTATCTGTGAATTGTCAGCCGCCGTACCAGCGAACACCTTTGCTCTCTTCGGGGAGTACGCACGTGTCGATTGTAGCCAAGTGTGAGCGGGGGCATTAGAATAACGTACACACGGCGGCGGAGATTCCGTAGCAGGTTATAAATGTGTGCGCCGTGTACCGCGTGAAACACAACAGGTATTATCGTTGTGTGCTACAAAGTAACTCGTCGTTTCTACACTCACACTCTTGCAAAAAGCAATTAGTAGCCGTACACCACTATGAAAGTACCTACAGCAAGAATTGGCTAGTGCTGTTATCGGCGCCCTGGCGCAATGCGTATGATACGTGACTGACGAGTAAGAGGTCCCAAGTTCGATTCCAATCGTCTGGTGTAACAGAAAGTTTGCTTGTTTTTATTTTCTATTTGACCTTTTTTTTAATAGTAATGTTATAGTTACTCTCATAATAATTAAAATATTTTGAAAATATTGTGACAAAGAAAACTGCGATAACGATCCAATTATGTTTATTACAACTTATTAATTACATACATTAAACGGAATGGTCACAATTAACGAATCTGTTCATGATTATCCTTAATACAATATATAAAGTGAAAATATTCTAACGGCCGAACGCATAGTCCAGCTAATGGTTCATTAGCGTCCATTAAAGTTAAGTATTGTCAAACCTTCACTGAAAAACTGTGTAAAACTGTCAATGTGACAATTTCTTAAGTGATGATTAACGTTAATGAATGTCCCTGAGTCGGGCCGTTAGTCAGACAAGGATGGACGTCACTTTTTTTTAAGTTTTTTATTAGTGACATAAATCAACATGTTATCAAGAATGAATTATGATAGATATCGCAACTCTTGATCTCAATAACAATAACATCATGTCACATAATACAACAACAGTATAATTACCTACAGCTTACTTCTTAGTCTTTTTTTTACTTATCAAAGTTATCAATTAACATGTTTTAAAAAATGAACTATGATAGGTATCGTAACTCTTGATGTCCAAGTAACCTTGACTGGTATTGCGACCCCCTACCTCCACTAACTCACCGGGACCCATCGATGACATCCAGCCCCAATAACTAAGGTGAATGCTTCAGGTCAGCCCGCGAAATTCAAATTTTCTTACGTTTTTTGCATTTTGTAAGCCAGTGATAGGTTGTATGAAGTTAAAAATACTTACGCGACTGTAAAACGTAACTAGTTATATAATTATAACCATAAAAATCGTTAATACAAGCCTCCAAGCTCACTTAGTTGCAGGAACGTTTTTGACCTCGAAAAAATCGTTCCAACACTTAGATGAGCTTGGAGACTAGTATTGATGATTTTTATGGTTATAATTATATAATTAGTTACGTTTTACAGTCGCGTAAGTATTTTTAACTTCATATAACCTACCACTGGATTGCAAAATGCAAAAAACGTAAGAAAATTTGAATTTCGCGGGCTGACCTGAAGCATCCCCCCTAACGTAATGCGACCACTAGACCTGCATGGGAGAATATTTTTGTGATGGTAACGTTCTCCATTTTTTCTGCATAATATTTTACGCCCATCCTTATCTGACTTAAAACACTTTTCATCACTAAATATAACTATGTTATTGCACCAATCGAAATCTATAAATTTTCTTGCAAACCGCATCCTTTCTTCCTTATGCAACGCCGTCAGTAAAATTTTTTTCGCGGGCTTGCGACATTTAATTTTAAGTAAGTGGCGCCGAACAATTGTCATAGACACGTCGTGCATAATTGCAGTGTTTCTTGTTGTAGCAAAGCCGTCAGCGCTATACGTAGCAACAATATTTCGATGCAGTGGGTTGGCATCCGTATATGCAATTGCTTTTGGACCCGGACGTTTCGCATCGATTGTCCCTTCAGCTGCATATCTATGCACCCAAAACTGCACAGTCTTCCTCTGTAAACAATCACAAAATTACGTTAAAACCTAACAATTAATATCAACAATGTTAAATTATTTTGCATTACCTATGTTAAGTTTGGATTTGTTACTTACCGGTAGCATTAATCTCCTCGAAATTTCACTTATGGATACATTTTGTTTATGTAATACTATTATCTCAGCCCTCAAAAGTGTAGACAAAATAATGAGACATGTTGTTTATTATTTGTAAAAAGTATCACTTTCCACAACGATTAATTATTTTTTGTCTCGGAGTAAGTTGTAGAACACACGATCGTGATAGGCAAAAGCGTTATGCCAGGTTAACTTATTATCCGACTCATTTCTTAGTAAATAACTAATAAAGTGGGTAGATGATAATATTCATACACTTAGTTTTTAATTACTCAGATACCCGCGAAACGAGACACGATAGTATAACAATAACAGCGCGGTCTCATAGGACCGGTTGGGGATTCAAACGTTAAAGCAAATATTCTAAGTTTTAGTTTTATTAAACTTCGTTATCATTATACTACAATAAAGTAGAAAAAAAATGTTTTGTCAGTGGCGAGGATCGAACTCGATACACCTTTAACGGCAAGCAAGCACTTAATAATCAGTGCTAAATTACCATCTGATGAATGAAGCGAATTTGTTTATCTGATTCGTAGCAAACACATATATATGTGTGTGTGTATATCGAGTAGTAAACGAGTTATATTTTGTTTACGAGTTGAGCTGGCTACATAATATTACTTGAATAGGTGAATTGGTTGGTGGTATGGTTTTACTTTATTTTTGATTTATACCCACAGCTACTTGATTATTGTGAACATTATTACTGATTACCTACCCATATCATAAAAATATACTTTCCAAAGATTAAGTGTAAGTGTTTGATGTTATTTTAAATAACTATAATAATTTCATAAGTGAATGTTTGCGAAAATAAAAAAAAAGTTGACAATGAAAGTATTGTCAACTAACAATAATTATAATAATAACGTATCTATTATTATATTACGTAAATAATATATGTATTATATATATATTATAAAATTATTTATATTACAAGTATATATACAAAAATATATATACAAAAATTTCGTTAATTAATTTCGTAAATATACATAGTTTATATGTATAAAATTACAAAATTATATTTCGAATATTTTAATTATTACAAGAGAGTAACCATAACATTACTATTAAAAAAAAGCATGAGTAAAACAAAAAGAAAATAACAGATAATTAATTATTATGGGAGTAACTATAACATTACTATTAAAAAACGGGTAAATCAAATAGAAAACAAAAACAAGCAATCTTTCTATTACATCAGACGATAGGAATCGAACTTGGGACCTCTTACTCGTCAGACATGTATCATACGCATTGCGCCACGGCGGAATGACAGTGGCGGCGCGCGCGTAAGAAAACGGAACTAAGCCCCGCACTTCCCCACTGGGCCGACCAATCGTAGCCGCTCGCTGGGATGACGATGCGCAGACGAGTTAATTTGTAGCACACAACGATAATACCTGTTGTGTTTCACGCGCTTGCGTTTGACACACACATTTATTACGTTAGTGTGGGGGTGCTACGCGAAATAAGTAACAGAGTGTACGTGTATGAAGGTTTTTTTTTATCTTGAAAGTAGCGTATAATTTATTTATTGTATAAAGAAAATATATTGAGATTATATAGCTTAACTACCTCAAATTCAAGTGTTTGAATTTGTACCTTTTGATCGTCACATTCATGCATACTCGTCCATGACAATATAGGTTTGTATCCAGCACGCCATAGTCACGACTAGATGACAGCCTTTCTCCGAAACTGTTCACGGCCGCATGGCAAGGCATTAATGTCATCGGCGAATACAGCGTTAATAAATCTTAGGAAAAAGTATTGTTTCTTTTTATCGTAGATAGGTTTGCGGTTAACCGCTATCTCACCTGATGGAAAGTGACGAAGCAGTCGACGATAGAGCGCGCTTAACTAAAAGTAACCTATTCAATTCACTCTTGACTTAAAGATTCCCAGGTTGTAGCCGTCAGGAAACACAGACATGCATTTTTTAAAGCTTAATAATTAACTTAGGAAAGAAATGAATGTGATCAGTTATAGATGAGGTTTTAAATGAGCTGGTCCATTAATTTATTGTTTAACCTATCACATACCCACAAAACGAGACACTACGACACAATAGTAAAACAATAACAGCGCGGTCTCATAGGACCGGTCGGGGATTCATGAATTAAAGACCGAATAAGTGAATGAAATAAAGCTATTCATTAATGGCCGAAATTAATAATCAATCCATCACATATCGGAGATTGAAAAACAAATGATACCATACAAAAATTTACATATTTTCTGTTGTTTCATTTGTTTTTCAATCTCCGATATGTGATGGATTGATTATTAATTTCGGCCTTAAATGGAAAACAAAACAAAAAGCAAAATGGCCGCCGTTTTAATCTTCAATATCGTACCCCATACTTAATAAAGTCTATCGAAGAATGTCAAACATTTGCGCAGAAGTACCATACACCCAGATACAACATACATACATTACATACAGATACAACATACATATTCACTAATGTTTTTATTAAAACATACAGTACCCTACATATTTTTATTCCGGCTACATGTTTTTGCGATGTGTTTTTGAAACAGAAATGGCAAGAAAAATAGCGGAGTGCAATGTTTTATTCAGTTGTACTCTCCAACGAATTTATCGGGGCTGTTAGCTGAATTTATTTTTATGGACAGCCCAAAGAAAATATTGATGACCATTGTGCTGGAGCGATCGGTACTGGGAAGTATTGGGTTACTCTTGACAGAAGTATGTTTGAAGATTTTAAAAGTTCTGGTTATTTACATCGCAAGAGTATTTTCCATCCTGGGCATCGGGTGTCGTAGGCCAATCCTCGGCTATCGTAGGCGAGGGTTTGCGGATGATGAGCAATGAGTAGCTCGCCGTTCGGTCGTGACCGAACCCGAGTCGTCGTTGTGTTCCATGAGCGCCTCAAAGAGATGTCAGCAAACTGTAGGGAAAGGGAAACTATTAGTTTTAGAATGCGAAGGGCAACGAAATGACATAGGTGTGGTTTAAGTCACTACAAGTCTGATACGCCCCCACCCACTCCACTCAAGGGCAAGAAGAAGAGGGAGATGTCATTGCAGGAATACTAAAGAAAAAACTGAATGCAATTTGAATAAATGAAAATTTCATTAAGTCAGCACTTTCACGAATTTAAATTCTGAAACAATTAATTTCTTTACCTCTTATAATATATAACCTTACCTTCGTATCCACGTGCTCATATCCTCCAAGACTGTACAGACACCATAAACAAATAATAAAACAACATTATCTATTACGAAATTCCGTCACAAAATGTTTCACGCCGAAACTCGCGTTAACCCTCCAGCGATAATAAGGTAACGCAAAACCATAATAATTCACGTCGTCACGCCGCCGTCACGCCTCGCTAACGCCGCCGTGACGTACGCCTGTACAAACAGCGTAACGACCACGTCGCGTGTCACGTTGTGAGTAACTGCGTACTAGCATGCGTGAGAAGGTGGTTTTTATGATGTTTTCAGTACATTGACGTTAGTTAGTAACTAATTTATTTTGATAATGTGCTAGTTTTGTTCGATGATGGCGCGTGGAGGTTTGGGCGTGTGTTATTGTTATAGATTTGTTATTATCTGTTGAGCTACTAATTCTTATTCGATGAACTAGACTCTACGCGTAGAACCTCTTACGCCCGTTTTCAATAAGCTATCTATCTACAGTTGCAGCTACTAAAGATAAATAAATCTACCCTTGCTCTTACTTGCTTTCCTATAACCTACCGACGGATAGCATTTCCTATCAAAAGTTGTGGATTGATAGATAGAATCTTACTGTTTATCGGGGATAACTATCTATCTATGAGCTGCGGTAGGTTATTAAAATCGGGCGTTAATGACTGTCTGTATCGGCGGGCGGAGTTTACAAGCACGAAACATAATTGAGCATTTGCTTGTACTTATTTTTGTGTAATATTTTTCACTACGTAAACATAATTGGTTGTGAAGCAGCAATTAGCTTTCCAAATATTGGTTTTAAAGAAGAGTGGGTATTAATTAGCAAGCGTGGTGGGAATATTTCGTTATCTCATTTGAGCACACAAAATATAAACGAAAAAAAAAACCGCTATTAGGTATAGCAGTTTTTTTTTCAAGTGGGGAGTCATCAGAATTACTTATTTTTTTAATTTTTATAAACTGGTGCTTGACTGCGATCCCACCTGATGGTAAGCAGTGATGCAATCGTTGATGGTGAGGAGCACTAGTTTAACACTTCTCCCGCTTTTGGGCGGAGCGGGAGGACGTGTCAGACTTTTACTGACTAAAGTTTAGTCAGTAAAAGTCTGACACGTCCTCAGTGTGTGTATGTGACACGCTAAACCCTACCCCATTCCTTCGTAACCTAATGGCGGTGTAACTTGATTATTGAACGAAATTAATTATTTTTTCTATTTGTTATTTTAGAAGAAAAACAAAAGTTATTTCGAATGAAAGGAGGACTCTGCCCTGCAGTGGGACACAACGGTCTTAATAATATTATTTTAGATAAAGTTACTTTTAGATACAAACAATAGAAAAAAAATAGCCTAGTACCTCATTGAACTAAACTAGCATCTTTTGTATATTCTATCGAAATACTGAGAAGATCAGACTTTACAAAAATAGCCACAAGAAAATTCGATACTTACTCGTATTATAACTATGCTTCTTGGAAAATAATTCTTCGCTGATACAGTGCTCAATTATCTACAATTAAACTATTTTCGTAGAGTGTTAGTATTAAATTTCCTATTCTAACTTTCTCGTAGTCGTACCCGTTTCAGCCATCTGAAAATAGATTCATCTACTAATAAAACCGCGATTAAATTCATACCGCTGTCGGAAAATAACTCGAAACGTAATATATTCAAAACTATAGTGAAAGTACCCCCGAAACCCTCTTGCGGAAGGGATCTCGCCATTATCATCGGTTTGCCCAAAAATATGCCATAGTTTGCCCAAAGATATGCCGTACACAGGCCTTCGTTCAGGTTTATTATGACATTTTTGTAATATCCCGTATATGTGCGGGACGGGTAGACCTGCTATTGAAGTTATGCTAGTCGAGGGTTAAAAGTAATGTCTTATATTTATTTGTTATATTTATAAGTACTTTGCAGTTGGCAACTTATTATCTGAACAATATTTTTAATGTAACTTTGATGCCAAAATAGTTTTTGACTTGGCAACACTAGTAAGCAGATAGCTGCTTACCAGGGTTGCCAAGTCAAAAACTATTTACGTTGCTATTTCTACTAACAATCTACGTCATAACAACATCGTTTTTAGTTCAATTATTAAAGAAAAACATCACACAAGCCTCCTCGAAGTACGTCAAAGGGAAAACCTTTGAAGTGTCCACACAGAAAGTTACCTCGGCAGAACCAACTCAATGATCAAGTCAAGTCAAATACTCCGGGACTCTTGAAGGAGGCTTACTTCACAGAACCTTTCCAACTGCGACCCTCAAACTTGTGAAGTCGCCCGAACGATGGGGTTGCCAGCTCCCGAGATTTTTTCCAATTTGAAAAACTTCGGAGGCTGGCAACTCCAAACTTTTTCCCGTAAAATTTTAAAGTTGTTTTAGTTTCGAGTGTTGTTGATTGTGTAACTTGTTTCATGAAGTAAAGCCTCCAAATAATCAAATTTGCTAAATTTTCCTCTCCGCCATAATGAAAATGTGAAGTTTGTTTGTTATATTTCCGCACAAAACCCATTAATTAAAGTCTAACAAAGTTAAATTGAAATGCCTCTTATTAAGTATTTTCTAAGAAGTATGGTTCATATTAGGCCAGTGGTGCCCAAACTTTTTTTGACCGGGACCTCTTTGGTTTCTTTGTTTATAACGGAGACCACAAATTTCGAGAAGGAATGGAAAAATCCACCACGCGGATCTAGTGCGGATTGGTGGAGGTCACATGTCTTCGAATTTTGGGTTCTAGAACATACCGGTTTCCCGACGGTGTTTTCCTTCACTGTTTTAAGAGAAGTGGTGATGAAATAAGTTACATAAAGTAATGCGCCTGGCTTAGTTTGAACTCGTGACCTACAACTCGGTAAGTCGGGGCGGTTACCACGGGGTATTTACCATCATTGCTTTAGTAAAATAACCCCATAGCTTTCGTCAAAAATAATTAAATGTAGGTATACCATCATTATTTATTAGTTAATTAAAACTTCATGCAACAATAAGACACAAAGGCAGACTTGCTTAGGAATGCCTTAGGCATTCAATAACAGTCAACCTAGGGTACTTAATGGAGAGAAAACTTGGCATAGCATGTCAGGGCAATTTTTCATTAATAAAAAAAAAAGTCTTCCCTGGTGTGCTCACTTTCCTCTTGTTTAATTGTTTTTATAACAAAAAAAAAGTTTCTTATAAGAACGCTCTTTAAGTCAAGAGTGAAGAGGTTATTTCTAGGCAAGCGTGCTCCATCGTCGACGATAGGAAGCGATGACGTCGCTTACCATCAGGTGAGACAGTGTTCAAAAGCCAGCTTACACATAAAAAAAATAACGTTAAAGTGAGTAACAAATGCAACCAAAGAAAATCAGGCAGAGAGAGAGAGAGACAGACAACCGACGCTGACCGCTCGCTGCATAAAACTGAATAACCGAACGCCTTTCCCTGCGCCGTGCGCGCGGCGTCAACAAAAACCACGTGCGTAGGCGGCGGGCGCGCTGACGTCACACACAACGATAGTGTCGATAAAATTAGACGCTTGCCTTGACTCGTCGCTCAGTCCATCGGCCAAACGGTCCGCTTCGTGATCGCGCGCCGTGGGTTCGATCCCTGCGCAAGCATGACGCATAGATAGCTTGCTAGTTGATAGCCAGCTTATCTGCAACTCCATGCGAGATCGTTTGGAAGCATAATTTGATCAACCGACTAATTCACGAAGGCTGGTCTGTGTACACTTCCTACATTTTTTTGGGAAGGGTTTTTGTGATTAATACGGGTTTTATTTCAAAAAACATCATTTATAACACAAAAAAAGTAGTCGGCTATATTTTTTTGTAGAAACTTTTTTTTCCACTTATTTTTCAAGTGAAATGACTAAAACATACCAAAAACGAGCAAGTTTCTCTAGTTAGGTAGTTATAGGAATGTTAATACGACTACCCATAATTACGTTCTTTACAAATTGATTGGAAAATTAATTCATCATCATTTCAGGCATAGGACATCCACTGTTGGACATAGACATCCTTGGGGTATGTCGCCTCAACTAACGGTCCTGTGCGTCTCGCATCCATCGCAGTCTCACGATTTTCATCAGGCCATAGATAGAATTTTTTCCGGTTCCTCTCCAAAGGAAACGACTATATGGAACAGTGCACTAGCTTCTGACGTTTTAAAAGTGCCCATGTAGACCTGTGTGAAATAAATAGATTTTGAATAGAATTGTCATCGGTCCATTTTCCTTCGGCCCAAATTAATTATTTAGGTATTAGTAATGGGACTACCATGTAGTTATAACTTATATCGGTATCATCGCTATTATAATTTAGGAGTTTTAATAAACTGAATGAATCACTGCTTACCATCAGGTGAGATCGCGGTCAAGCACTGGTTTATACCAATTAAAAAAATACATTAAGTAAGTATGTGAAAGTTTGCTCAAAGTATAGATTAAGTTAAGATTAAAAATGGCAGCTCCTTTGTTTTATATATTTTAAGCTTCTCAATTTTTCATCTCATTAAACTCAATATTTTTTCTTAAAACCCATTACAGTGTCTGGGGTAACTTTCAAGTTAAATTGTAGGCGTTGTTTTAAGTTGAATTTAGTTTAAATAACTTAAAATATATTGATTACCACTCTGAGATA
This sequence comes from Mythimna separata, assembly GCA_030763345.1. NCBI lineage: Eukaryota > Metazoa > Arthropoda > Insecta > Lepidoptera > Noctuidae > Mythimna > Mythimna separata. The sequence continues at coordinate 15,197,921 of CM061192.1, forward strand.
TTTTATGATTCTCTTGGATCCATTGAAACTAAGCCAAGAGGAATCGATTATTATTAAAACAATTTAGGAATGCCTCCTTGAAACAGCTTACAGAGAATTTAATATAGAGAGGACTTTATTAAAGTATATTAAGTAATACTTAGTAACTGGCTGATCTGAAATTCTATGTAAATTTGTATATTAGCAGGTGTCCATGGAGATTATTATCATAGTGGAATGTAATTACTGTTATCGCAGGAAATATTAAATTTCCTCGACCTACGCTGCTGTCAAAATAATCAAACTTTAATGAGAAAGCGGTGACGTAAAAAACCTTATTTATTTGTTTGTTTTACCTAAAAAACAGCCCGAATTGTCGAGCTTAGGGAAGCAGGGTCGATGCCTACAGGTGGCTATGGATTCGCTTCTGAAAGAAAAACCTAGGTCCCTGGAACGCAAGGCCTTGAAGGGCTCGTGTTAGGGCCTTAGTTCATGTTCGACCTAAACTGAACTGTGGAAGGGATGAAGCTAACTAGGGTGTTTAGCTAAAACACTCTTTCTCTCTCGCACGACTCACATTTTAACACGTCATGGTTACCTAGTCCCTGGTCTACATTTTGGTGAACGAGCGAATGTACATTCTTGCCTTCGAGGTAATTATGCAGGTTGACTTCCAGTTGTAAACTATTGCTTGACTGCGATCCCACCTGATGGTAAGCAGTGATGCAATCGTTGATGGTGAGGCGCACTAATTTATTAAGAGCTTTACTCTAGCCTTGAACACACCTTATTTATAATCGGACGGGAAAACCGCAGCAAGCAAATTGTTCAAGTCCTTCGTCGAATACCGATTAAAACACGAACAAGTGTAATATTTTACTGCAATAACCAGTTCCACAATCTGACTACGACGGTTACTTTCCATCCATCACGTCTGGCGCTTGTTCTCCCTAGGGATATCAGTAAATCTTTTTTAAGAACAGCCGCATATCGCCTGATATGAAAACCTCAAGATTGTGAAGTTAATATTATATGAAATACTCGTATCATATAGAGAGAACTTGAACAATTTATTATTTGTACGCAAACCGTTTTCGCAAATATTGAATTTGTTATCATTCTTAATTCTTAATTCTTTATTGTACACAAAACAAACATTACAACACATGGTGATTAAATTATTAATGTACAAAGGCGAGCTTAACTCAGCAATGAGTTTTCTTCCAGCAAACCTTTGAGTTACAATGAGAAAACAAATTCGAGGGTAGAATCCAGTGCACAATTTAAACTTATATACTAAGTAAACCCATATAATTATATTATATTACTTATCTATATTGTACATACATACTATATTTACTAATACATACTATAAATACTAATACATACTATACATACTAAAATTATGTCAATAGTGAAAGGAAGTGCTCTTTAAGTTTCCTCTTAAAGACATCTAAAGAAGGGCTGTCGCGAAGAGAGTGTGGCAGAGAGTTCCAGAGACGCACTGCAGTTACGGAAAAGGAGCCATCATAGCGGCTGGAAGTATGACGAGTATCTTATGAGTCGTCTGGGTTATTTACTTAAATATAAAGGCAGGATAAATTAAAATCAGTGCTCTTCTTAAATAGATGTGATCATTTTAATTTATTAAGGCGAAAGATTATGTGTGTGACTGTCTCCTTCACGTTCAAACGGCTGAACGTATTGGGATGAAAATTGGCGCACGGGTAGACAATGTCCAGGAATGGGACATAAGATAGAACTTCTTACCCTGTTGGTATTTTTCCTTAGCATAATTTGGACTTTCCCGCGGGCGAAGACTGTCAAAAGCAAGTCTATATTTATGTGCAATAGTAACAATAATATCATTTTATAAACAGTCGAGATTTGTATTTTTGTTTGTTTAATAAACTCAAAAACTTCTGGACCAATTATTTTTTTTTTCTTTCACCAATATAAAGCTACTTTATCACTGAGTAACATAAGGTAACAAGCCAAGCCTCTGACAGTAGCTAGTGTCACATATTTTTAACTTTTCAAACTAAACAGTATCAAACATCCAAATTAAAAACCCAAACGTATAACCATAAGCCGCCCAAACACCACCCACTTTTAAATAGGTAGGCAAATCCACCCCCATGCCTCATACTCCACCCCTTCCATCCCCATCTCTGAAAGGTATTCCACATCAGGTCCTGAATGATTGATGCTCAGTAAAGCAGTATTGCTGTCGCGTCTGACGCTGTCAGAATGCCGTCAGAATTGATTCTAATGCTAAAAGGATTAATTGACATCTATTATTCAAACTGTAACGGCCTAAATAAATAAATAAAGTGATTCGAATGACCTTGCGGCTAATTCTGTTGTTTGACTTATTAAAATTGGAATTTTATTTTCTGTGGTATCTTTGTTTAGCTAGATTTTGTTTCCGGTGTTAAAGTTGTCAAAAAATGATAGGTTCGTTTTGACATTTGAAGAAATTGCAGGCTTTATAATGTTTCCACTGCTGGGATTCAGGCCTCCTCTCTAAGAGAGGGAAGGCTCTAGTTTTTTTCTTTATATATTACACTAGCTTTAGCCCGCAGCTTCGCCCGCGTACATAAAATATAGCCTTTCTATTGGTGTAAAAATTTTAGCAATCGGACCAGTACTTCCAGAGATTACCTCATACAAACAAAAAAACAAACTTTACCTCTTTATTATATTAGTATAGATAAACCAGTGCTTTACTGCAATCCCACCTGATGGTAAGCAGTGATGCAGTCGTTGATGGTGAGGCGCACTAGTTTATTAATTAAGTCCACACATTTACGTGTATTTCGTAATAAAATTTAGATTGGAAAATGATATGCAACGTCGAAAAGTAATGTCATGTTATCATCGTCATGATCATTTCAACTAAAGGGCCTCCACGGATCAAAAGGGCTATGCTAGAAGCTTCCTTGCGTGTTCACATCACGAATAAAAATATCCGCAAGAGAGTCAAGTTCGTCGACATAGCCCGAAGAATCGCCAAACTTAAATGGCAGGGCACACTGCTCGTAGGAAAGTCGGCGGGGTCTACATCTACAGTGGTGTCCATACACCGTTGAAAGACCTCTCACAGGTAGACCGATGAATCTTACCAGGAAAGTCGCGGGAACGCGATGGATGAGAGACGCACAGGATCGTTCGTTGTTTTAATGTACTTTAGTAAAATTGAAATGTACTGTTATTGTTATATCCTCAAAAATTAATAGCGCATATTATGTCAGATATAAACCTAGTCCCAAATTCTTTATCGTTCGTAAAGAATTTGCACGAAACGCAATATTTTACGGCACATAATTTTATGTGCATAAAACAACGTAACGGCCGACAAAACTTAAAAACACAATAGGTATCAAGTTTTCGCGGCATTCACTTACTTATGAACAAACTTTCTGCGTAACTTCCCGCTTAAGGAATAAAAATATAAGCAGGAATTCGCAAATTTTCCTTTCGCTACACAAAATACGACGTCATTTTGATAAGTCCCCCAATATTGTATTACATTACAAATGTCCGCACTTCTAAAGCAAGGGGAAGTGGAATTAAAAAGTAAAGCGTCCACCATTTTGGCTGAATATTAGTTTTTACGAGGTCCTCAAATCTTTTGGAAGCGTGGCAGACTGTCGCCCAGGCGCCCAGGGCGGCTCACAATCCTACGGGGGCGGTATTAGGCTACATTTTCATATTTTTACAAAGCGGCCATGTTTTGAACACGTTCTTTTGTTTCGATGTACAATTGTTTATTTGAGTGAAATATTATAGCATTTTTGCTGTTTAATTTTTGGACTTGTGAATTTATAATACAATTCAGTTTTGGTGAGCTTTTGTTCGTTGTTACTAAGGTCGATCGCTGAGATGAAAACACGTGGCAGTTGGCGAATAGAATTGAAGTTTTATTTTTTAAATTAGTAGTTAATGTTTTTTTTTTGAAGATAGTGAGTTTTTGTTTGTATTTGATTAACCTGATCGAGACACAATAGTAAACATCGACCGCGCTGTTATTGTCTTACTATTGTGTCTCGTTTCGCGGGTAGGTATGTGAAAGGTTAAGGTTGATTTGCAGTGAATTAGAAACTACATTATAATTTGATTATGATGATGATTTAGATTTATGTAGATAGGTAGTTAGTTTCATATACCAAGGGGTTTATGTATACTCGTACCTAGCTATATCTATTATTACTACATTCCGATTATTTAGTTAACCTATCATATACCCGCAAAACGAGACACAATAGTAAAACAATAAAAGCGCGGTCTCATAGGACCGGTCGGGAATTCATGAATTAAACTGGAAACTACGTTAAGTTTTCATTAAGCGAATCTGTCATTTTAAGAAGTTGACATTGTGAGAGTGGACGTTTTTTGTCCAGTTGACATTATGAGATCACACGAAAAATTAGCATTATCGGCCTTATAATGTTCCCACTGCTGGGACTCAGGCCTCCTCTCTAGGAGAGGGAAACGAAAAAATATGCAATTTAAAATTCTCTAGTCCCGGTGTAACATGCCATGTTTTCAAGAAATAACAGAACGTAACTATCAGAGGTTTCCTTGTTGAATGTAAAACCCAATTAATTAGTTTGCAGTAGTTATTAAGTTCCCAGAACTAGTTAACCCTTACAACGTTTCCTCACCGTGGGTACAAACCTGGCATACCCACACGTACCTATAAACCTGGTAAACCTACATTGTACACACTCGTAATCCTCTCGACCGAATTTGGGCCGCAGCAGCCAACCTTAGGGGAAATCAGCCAAGTACGCAGGAGATATTATTGTGTATAAGTGTTTACGCAAATATAGGTGCACTCTCAAATACTCAAATGTTTATTGCATATGCTCTCTGTTCCTATACTCTCATAGTCCGATAAGACGGCAGTTCGTTACAACCGAAGAGCGATCAGGAACAGAACCAACGCTTTGACGTGCTTTCCGAAGCACAAGGGTGCTATTCCACCGACTTCCAAATACCTAGTTGCTACTGAGAAAATTTGATGAAAAATCCCAATAAAACTTTTAACGCTCCGGGAATTGAACCTAAGAGTTCACGCTCAACAGTCAAGCTACGTAATCATTAGACCAACGTGACAGATGGCCAAGTTGTATTAACTACACTACGGATTACATCAATTACTTTTAATTCTCTTTGGATTACATACACTCATGCAAAAACCCCGATCCATGCTTACATTTAATTTCCGTTTACGATAATGGATAGTTGCCTAATAAAGCTTGCCATGCTTGCTTACCGTACCGCGAAACAAAATAATAGTTACAGAGTTATTGTCGGTGCTATGGTTAAGTGATGCATGGGCTGTTACACTACGCGTCGCGGTTTTGGTTCCCGCTGTACAAATGTTTTTAGGCAAATTTGGCAAAAGCACGTAGGGTAGACCATGCCTTGAAATATACACACATAGGATACTTTTTATCTTGGGATTATGTTCCATTCGAAAAAATTCTAATTTACGCAGGCGAAGTCCCCGGCACAAGTTAGCTCAACATAAACTTACTAACCTAATTTCTTCTATAAATAAACAAACCAGCCGCATTTTTTTCCTCGTAAACTAAATAGTAAATAAAACCCGTAGGCCATAGATTACCACATGAGGGAATTAATCGGTACGTGCACTAAATAAGAGAACCGGGCCTTACCCGATAATCTCGGGTAGTGGCGGTTTCATTAGCTAAGTACGGGTGTACCGTACACCGGGGTATACAGTGCCCCCGTACCTGCGGGTAGGAGAGACCGATAGCCGCAGGCAGAGGGTTGAGTTTTTTTTTACGAGAGAAATGTTAATATATTGGCTGGTTGATACAACGATGATGGAATGGAAGTCAAATCAGTATTTTCTGAAGTTGCATAATTTTAGCTAACTAGTCGGATTGTGGTGAAGACCACTAGTACAAAAATCTCTTATGAAATATAACAATTGAGATACAATCTTTAAGTCCACAGACATAATTATAGTTTCATACCATAGTTTTTACCAGCCTGTCTTGTGCTACTGCTGGGCAAAGGTGGGAGGGGAGGCCTTTCACTCCTTCCATCGATCACGACTTTTCGCTTTTTTCCAAATCTTAAGGAAGACATCCAGGTCACTCTGTCATCTCCTTCGTGGTCTGCCGTGACTCCTTGTCGCTGTGTCAGGGGCACAATCCTCAATTTGATGGGCCCACAGCTCGCAGCATGCCCCAGTATAGTACCCCATTTAAGTTGGGCAGTTTTTTGAGTTTCATATCTTACTATCGAACGAAATATCAATAGAGTTTTTCTTTTACGATTTTACGAGTAAGTGAACTGTTTACACAGGTAAGTTTGTACGGAACCTTCAGCGCGATGACTTGGTTATTATTTTACTGAAACTTCATTTTATTTGACAAAATCAAAAACTTTCCCACTTACCTCACCCTAATATTTATAATACCCTCTAACTACAATCTAAGACAGCCGCTACTCAGCTGCTTATTGGCGGTGACCGCAAGTAGTGGCGGGCTGCAACCGCGGCGGCTTGCGAGCCGACCAATCACTATCGAGTTAGCGCGGCCACGCCACCGCTGTCTAATAGATTTAATGTGAACTTGCGACGCGTCTGTTGCATGACTTTGTGTGTTGGTCTCTAGGTCCAGACTGATTACTGATTAGAAATAATTCTACCTCTTTGATAAGCTTGCTTGTAGAGAGTTGGGGAAATATGGATTGTCAAAATATTCTTGATATTCACATTGTTTTGTCAAATATAAACAAGTGTGATTGCTGGACTTGCGCGCGAAACGTCCCGGCACAGTTCGAAGGAAAAATTTGAAAAAAAAAATACGTTTGTTATTTGGTATTATTCTGTATTTGTTGTTATAGCGGCAACAGAAATACGAGTACATTATAGATCTGTATAAATTTCAATTGTCTAGATATCATGGTTCATGAGAAACAGCCTGATGAGAGACATACAGATAAACGAACGGACAGCGGAGACTTAGTAATAGGGTCACGTTTTACCCTTTCAGTACTAAACCCTAAAAAAGCACGTCTACTCGTCTATACTGTATATTTTCTTTGTTCATCAACTTATAATGAAAAAAACTTAAGTAAGTACATGTTTGATTATCTTTTTCAGTTATTTATTTAGCTTATAAAAATATTATAAGAACAAATAACGTAAAAGTCTAGAATTTAACCTTGACTTTACTAGGTTATTCACCGATATAAAAATAATTTTGTTTCATAGAATAAATGGCGGAGTAAAATATGGATCAGCGCAGACAAAAGCTTGATAAATTGATCATAATTAATATATTTTTAAAGCGAAACTAATTACTGAACTATTAATCATAATGGTTTCACAAACAAGATCATCTCAAGTACATATAACAAAAGAATTTAAGTTAATTATGAGAACTACAGCTCCTAAAGAGCGGTCACTCTCGAACGGTAAATGTCATCGTCAAATTGTAAATAGCGTTGGATTATAATTTATCGCGCGAGATTGTAAACTAAACTATCGAAAAACTTGTGAACCGTAATATACTGCTTACAAATTAACGCATTATTTTTCGCTAGATTATAAGCTATCGAAGTGAAACTGTTAAAATGTGAAATGGCATAGAATGGAACACGTTTCGCGCGCTATATAAAAGAAAGAGATACGCAAAGACACAATGCTTGCGATTTACGACTAAAAATTTACAGATTTAATTATAAAATTAAAACACTATGACTGTAAAACGTTGTTTGTTGAATAATCTGATAAACAATCAGAATGATGTTTAGTCCGGTTTTAAAAAAAAATATTTTTTAGAGGTATCTTCGTGATTTTGTTCTATCGTGCTAGTGTAGTATAGATAGTGAACTGTTCAACATTTATCCTGAAGAATAACATTAACGTATTTTCCTCATTCTGTCTAGTTTTTTAAGCACTCTTCACATTTCAACTCCTTACTAAATTATTTTATTATTCTGTTTCAGGTAATTAAACATTTTTCAACCAATCGAACCTCGGTAAAAGTGAACAAAGTAAGTTTTTCAATATATTAAAACAATCTGGAGCCAATAACCGCGAACAAGCTGTTTAACATAAAGTCTGTCGTTTTTATTAAATGGCGCACATTTTGCGCAGTCCCGTACCGTGCGTGTGGTCACACGGGTTACGGTTTGTGTAAGTAATGTCAGTATATATCGTATGTCATAGGTTCATAATCAGATTGTACAGAAGTACCACTCTTGACGTAAAGAAATAAAGAATAATAGGTAATTGTTTATTTTGTAACAGACTTCTTTTTCTCGAATCGATGGTTTGCTTTTCCTTCAAAGTATTTGGCCAGTTGACGTTTTTAAGATCTAATTGTAAAGACTAAACAAACATAAAACAAAGGATATTATCATAATTATTGTAATGTGCTGGAGATATTGATTCATAAGTAATTGCTTTCACGGAAATTGCAGTTATTCTTATCGCTGAACTATTACAGTTTCACTCGTTCGTATTCGGGTGTTCTCGAATTAGAGTGACCGGTGCAGCGCATCAATTATACTAATTAGCGCACTTTAATAGGCTACAAGTAGTTTCTACAAAAACTCTGATAGATTTGCCAGATGAACTGGCTTCGGATGACCTAATAGATGAAGCTGGACTGTATTTTCCAAGGAGCATAGAACGACAGTTGCCTACGATGCAAGAGCGTGATACTAAAGCGAGTGCGCTTCACTATCAACGATTGCATCACGCTTTACCATCAGGTGGGATCGCAATCAACCACTAGTTTTGTATTCGTTAAGGTGGGCGCAACGTTAGAATTATCCATACAAACGTAATACCAAAATCATTTGCAATTTAAGCATATTTACACCATAATATGATGTTATTCGGATTCAGACAATAATTATCTAGGTTCCTACATCGTCTTTTTGTTGAAAAACTTACCCCAAACGAAATTTAAGCGAATTTAAATTTGCACATTTTCACAGCGAAAATGTCATGTTTTTATTTTGTTTTTTCTATATTATAAACAACAATATTTCAAAATATCTTTTCGTAGGAACACATATATTATTATCAAGTTATAAGTACTCGAAACAATATTGGAAATACATTAATTTTTCATTCATCATTTTTGGTATTACGGAACCTCTCCCAAATTTCCAATAGTTTGTATTGCTATCACAGCAAGCAACTGTCAGTGTGCGGATGATGACTTTACTCCAGTCGGTGTGTCCAAGAATTGTTTATACTATCTGGATTGCTTCCATCAACCTCAAAAACGTATTTTATTTCGTCTCAACTCACAATAGCGCGCGGTCTCCGCAGGCCTCTTAAAAAGAAGAGCTTGGTGGTCCTTCTGCGCCTATCTGCACAGTGACCGCTGGAGTAGTGTTGACACAGAGCCCTGTTTACAGATGCTTTATATGAATATCGAGTTTATTTAATCTGAACATCGTTACATTCAGTTTATTTGCGAGGATTGGAGGGGTCAATGGTTTTTTTTTTAAATAAATACACGTTCCTATTAGAAATTGTTAAAAATACTATCTGACGGGGCTTAGTTCTTATACTAATTTTACCAAAACTTAAGCACGACAATTATAGAGCTGAGGAAAAAAATATAGGAAGATCCTTAGGTAACTAAATTAATCATCATCTTTTTTCCGCTCTTGTCCCTTGGGGTCAGCGTAACAACTTTTCTTCTACCATTCTGTCCTGTCACCTGGCATACTATACTAACTCCCTTTTCTTTCCTATCAGTCCTCACACAATTCATCCTTCTTTTCTTTGGCCTCCCTCTCTATCCATCTACATGTAATACATTTCATCCCTCCTCTTCACACAACCATACCAAGTAAAACAATTTTCTTTCAACTTTTCAGTCACTGGCGGCACTTTCCCTTAATTTGAAGATTAACTTCTTCCAATATAATCGCATCACCTACGCATTCCACAAAAGCCTATCTGTATCATCATAAACCCACAGTTTCCAAAGACCATATTAACCCCCGCGAAAAAGGGTGCAAGATCCATACCATTCATATTGTTAGTAACACCACTCCTACCCACCAACTCATAATTCGCAACTTTTCCGATCTCCTTTCGATTATCAAGTCATTTTCTTCCTGATCCTCAATACCAATTTCCAATACATTGGTGCTATAGTATCGCATGAACGTCATCCATTGCCGGGTCGGTTCGCCAATTCGCGGGAATGGGCCAACTTACGGCGCGAGCGATACAAAAGTGACGCTGTAATCCGCGACCCGCCAATAAGGGCGATGTCGGTGCAATGCCGATCGCACTTTACTGCCAATGACGTCACGAGGCTATCTGCGAACGAAACTGTCGGCTTTCTTTTGTTACAAGTTTGTGTTTATAGCGGCGTTTTGTGATCCCCGCGGGATAAGGTTTTGGGAATTTTCGGTGGCTCGTTTTTGTGTGGTGGTAGGTATTTATTTTTTCAGATAATACCTATAGAAAGAAGTTGTTCAGACATAATAGGTAGGTTTTCACAAACACTTTTTACACGTCAATTTAGGTATACTTAATAAAAATGAATAAAAGATACTAAGCCTAAAGTGTCAATTCAACCACAACTTTCAGCCAACATAATAAAAACGTAATGTTAAATGTAAACACACACTCGTAATTAGCATAATGAGTTATTATAAAGTCCAGACATGTTCATCTCATCAACTCTAATGGCCGCCCTCCTAATTTTACGACAGCGCCCGCCATCTTGTTCACTAATACACCCGCCATTTTGTTGCTGTTTGCGCCATATTTAAATCACCTGGCCATAATAGCCAAAAGGCCTTCACGTAATAGTAGCCATTTAATAAAGGCCCAAAAACTTCATAAAATCAGTAAATTGTTCACGTTTTCAGTTTAGTAGCGAAACCTTAAAATAATTATGTTCTTGGTATGTAAATTTTCGTCTCATGAAAGCGTACCGTAAGTTTCGGAGACAGTTTATAAGGACCGAAGTCGTTCTTAGTAAAATGGCTTCACGTTTCTCGCAATTTTCATTAAGGTTGACATTATATGAAATAATAGGCGTACGCCACGACGTGTAACCTAAAATAAAACACTCAAGACTGTGTTGATTTAAGACTCCGAAAAGTACTTACTTAAATGCTTTCATTACACGTCTTTCTATTTTATTATCTACGTCTGTAGTATACGAAATCATTTCGCAAATTGGCTCAAAACATTATTCATTTATTCAACTGGATTTTCCTTGTAACACGTTACGCATCCATTAACTGTAATAGAATTCTCGTACTTTTTTGAGACCTTTTCATTTTTTTTATTGAATAAATATTGTAGTAGCGATATCCCAGTCATACGATATATGACTGCAATAACCACCAATGTGGTTGCGCGGCTGGCGCTCGTGAAATAAATCAACCAATGACGTGCGAGTACGTGCGCTGCGTATGTATGCCTCGCACTACTTGCACCTAGCTACAACTACCCGTTTTCATTCAGTCGGTAATAATTTCGTTAGTGCGGATAGTGGTGTCGTTCACAGCTTCCGATTTACGAGGCCATAGGTTTGTAGTGCGTTTTGAAGTTTGATCCTGATTTGTGACTGCAATACGTACACAACTGTATCCGCTGTCAAATATAGGTACTCGTACATAATTTTTTAGATGCGATTTCTATTTTGACAGAGCGAAAAGTTGTAAATTGGTGAAAATGGAATGATATTTTTTTTTTTTTTTTATAGGTTCGCGTTTGTCCACTACCTCACCCACGGATCTCAACTAATGGTTAGCGATGATGTGACCGATGATAGAGGACGCGTGCTTAGAAGAGTAACCTATTCACTCTTGGCTTAAAGACCCTAGGTTATAGTTATCAGGGAACACTAGACTCTGACAGGTTTTTCCAATCCTTAGTTGTAGGCATAATGAATATGTTCCCAAAACGCTTTGTACGAATGTACCGTTGGCGTATAACCATACGTCTAGTGGTCCGATGATAAAACGGACTTAAATCCAAAAGGTATAAATGAATTTGAACCTATATGAAACCCTGAAAATACAACCCTTTTACCTACAGATGTCATATTCGTACTCACAACACATGAGATTAGGTACACACCCTAAAGAAACATCAAAAGTTCGCTCCGTAGCGAGAAGTGCAGTGAAAATAACTCTCAACTCATAGCTAGCGAAGGCGAGCGATCGTATGATATTTGCACAGGTTCTCAGACATCCTAGTGATACTGGAAACGATAGATAGTCAATATTGAACGTTTTATTGCACTGATTTTCTTTTACAAACATTTGGAAAGGAAAACGGGAAGGATATCGCAAAACAAATGGATCTTCTGTTGTTTACAGTGAAGAATGGGAGTCAAGGATGTTGCTTTTGACTTTAGTAAATAGCATAGATTGCAACCTTTTAGATTTATTTTTTAAACTTTTTAACAATAAGTACGCTACCGTCAAACGGGGTGAATAGGAAACTTTGATTATAATTTTTACTTTGGTTAAATATTTTATCTTAATTTCTGTACAAGCTTTTCCTTTTATTACAATTAATGAATAAATAGGAGTAATTAAATGCTACAAAAACCTGTTGAATAACGTGAAAATCCACTTCTAATTTTCGTTCCTTATCACCCCTGCGTTTCTATTCACCCTGTTTGATTGTGTTTAAGCGCCTTATTACTTAAAGAAAAGCACAGTATGCAGCAAAGATAAGTATTTTTCAATCTTACTTACTACCTCCATATCTGACTAGAGTCGATTGAGAAGCGAGCCAAGGAGATCATCGGTAATGATGCACTCGTCGAGTCGAAGCTTCAAAGTCTTGAGCATCGACGTCGAGTTGCTAGCCTGTTGGTTTTCTATCGTTTACATTTTGGAGAGTATGCACAGGTATTGAACAATTTAATTCCGCCAAGCCCGTTATATTATAGGACCATCAGACGTACAAAAGTTTTTGGGAACACATTTCTTGTACGTATAGCTAAAGAGTGGAATTCTCTGCGGGAGGCTGTGTTTCCCGATAACTACAACCTACGGGTTTTTAAGTCAGGAGTGAATATTTATTTATTTATTCTTCATTGTTTACACCATTACATATAATAAAAAAAAAAGAAACTTACAACTAAAACATATGGTACATACAATGGGCAATGGGAATATTTTACTTCTAAGCAAGCGAGCTCCATGCTCCATCGTTGACCACATCATCGCTTACCATCAGGTGAGATAGTGGTCAAACGCGTGGCTATCAATAAAAAAATCTATTAAATCAAGTAGATCACAGCGTGGAATACGGGATACTTTTTACCTGGTAGTGTTACATACCCGAGGCAATTTATTTTGATGTTCACTCGAGTGAAACTACTGGTAGGTAGTCCAGTTTTTAATGAGTTTTAATTTTCAGTTCATTTTATATTAGCATAAATGAGTTTTGAGGAGCTCGTGGCTAGATAATAACAGCCGCACAGGTCGATCTTCAAGGTTAAGCAACGTTTGCCTAGGTTGGTCTGTGGATGGGTGACCATCTTAACATAACGAGTTTCCTCCGTTCCTCGGAAAGCACGTTAAGCCGTTGGTCCCGGCTGTCATTAGTAGATCTTTGGCAGTCGTTACGGATAGTCAGAAGCCAGTAAATCTGACTCCAGTCTTGCCATGAAGTACCGTGTTACCCCACTTAATGGGTTGTGGAGGTCTGGTAGGCAGCCGCTCCTCGTAAAATACTAGTATTCAGCTAAATCCGGCTTGACTGGAAGCCGACCCCAATATAGTTGGGAAAAGGCTAGGCAGATGATGAAATGAGTTTTGATTTTCACAGAAACAGGCAGTAAAATGGTTCCATTTCCTCTTAATGTATGCGCGTAACGCTAAATGATTCGCACAAAGTGATAGAATCAACAAACAATTCGATACTACCCTCATTTATTGAAATAACCTTATTGACTCGCAACCATTTGTTATTCCGCCATTAATTATTAAAGCATTAGAAACTAATGTAATTAACAGTAACATAGGTAACTAATATGACTGGCCTGTTGGTCTAGTGGTTAGTGACCCTGACTGTTATGCCGGGGGTCGTGGGTTTGATTCCCCCTCAGGACAAATTAATGTTTGTGTAATGAGCACGATCTGTTGTTCTGTGTCTGGATATTATTTATCTATAATGTGTATGTATTTAGAATATATTATAAGTAGGTTTATCACACAGGTTTATGAGTTGTCTAGTACCCATAACATAAGCTCTGCTTAGCTTGGGTCTAGATGGCGTTGTGTGAAAGTTATGGAATATAATATATTTCCCTCAAAGTGGCCATTTTATCCCCTGACGATTGCCATTTGCCCGGGCAATGTGGGGGCAATCTGCGTCAGTGGGCAATGGGCATAAACGTGCGAGTTGTGACTACAATGAAATATTCAGCCTTCATGAATGATGAGCAATGCTTTTTGTGTCCCAATTATCTTTTTTTTGCATTGTCAAGATTTTTTACGAGTATATTTCGTTCATTAAGCTGATATTGTGAGGTAATGTACATTGTTCATGAAAATGTTGAAAGGATTTTTTGTTTATTGACTTTTTGGTTGTTTACATAATTATAGAAAGAAAAGCACATATTAATACATACAGTGTAGAAAAAACATGTAAAAATTTAAGCTTAAAAAAAGGAAGGATAACTAACATTGTGTGTTTCATGTCACGCCAAATAGGTTCACTTTAGCAAAAATGCTAGTAGAAAACTACGTGGTAATTGCCTGACGCTGGTTTTCAACTTAACCTAATTGAGAGAGTACCTACCCTCGAATGAAAATTAGTTTACATAACGTAATTGTTTATCGATTAGCAAGGCTCGGGTCTTTGGACTCGACTAAACAATATAATATTCTTAATCGATATTCCGAGTCTTCCCTCTTCAGATATATAATGGTGCCTTGATGACTCTCAGTCAGACACTCACGAAGTACGGCGACAACCGTTTTAGAAGCTTTTCAGAGTTAGAAAACTTGTGAAATGTTTCATTTAAATGTACAATTTCTTTGTACAAATAAAATACTTGATTTCTTTGTACACCAACTGAGGAACTCGTGGCTAGAAAATAACAGCTGCACGGATCGATCTTCAAGGTTAAATAACGCTTGCTAAGGTTGGTCTGAGGATGGGTGACCATCTTAACATAGGTACCGAGTTTCCTCCGTGCCTCGGAAAGCACTTTAATTCATGAATGACGTCGTCGTCGTCGTCGAAGTCGTGAATCGCGGTCCTATGAGACCGGTAGGGGTACCGGTCTCATAGGACCGCGCTGTTATTGTCTTACTATTGTGTCTCGTTTCGCGGCTATTGATAGGTTAAGCCGTAGGTCCCGGCTGTCATTTGTAGATCTTTGGCAGTCGTTAAGGATAGTCTGAAGCCAGTAAATCTGACTCCAGTCTTGCCATGAAGTACCGTGTTACCCCAGTTAATGGGTTTGGTAAGCAGCCGCTCCTCGTAAAATACTGGTATTAAGCTAGTAGAACCCAATATAGTTGGGAAAAGGCTTTGCAGATGATGATTTCTTTGTACACTAAGTCACGGGGTCACCAATAATTAGTGTATTTTCAGTTGGCGGTAGATAACAAAATCCAGAACTATAGGAATAACAAAAAAATAGGCAAGAAAGAGTCGTGGCGAAGCTTGGGGAAGGCCTATGTCCAACAGTGAAGGTCTTTCGGCGAGATGATGATGGTGATAAAAGGAGACGCGAGCTCCATTAAATGAAATCTCAATATTCGTAGCTAGAAATTAAACCCGTTCATTTTTTTAAATAAAAACACTATATTCTAAAACGGCTACAAAACTACACCTGTGAAAATTTCAACTATCTATCTTTAACGGTTAATAAATGGTATTCAGCTATATCCGGCTTGACTGGACGCCGGCTCCAATATAGCTGGGAAAAAACTAGGCAGATGATGATGAAGATACTAGCCTCAGCCTGCTGACAGACAGACGGAAGCGGAGTCCTAGCAATGGGGTCCCGTTTTAAGTCTTTACATAGGTACGCAACACAAAAAATAAATAAAAATCTAGCGAAGATTTCACAATATAAAGCCGAGTTAAGCCCGGGGTAAGCAGGAGTACATTAAAGCGAGTGCATAACGCGATGATCCTCTCTCCTAGAGTGTTATACGAGAGTGTTATATGTTTAATCTGCTTGGTATTCAGCGCACACAGGGCTAAGATATGGCGGATGGCGGTGCAATAACTGGGCAGAGGGGAGTGTGTCTTTCTTTGTATTGCGTCTGCTATGACTTGAAATAGGGAGGTCTTGAAGGAATTAGAATTTGATATTATTTGTCAAGGGATCGAGGTCCTGGTATAGGCCATGGTCTGGAGCGAGGAGGAATGGCAGGTGGTCGCCTTTGCGTGCGAAGCAAAGCTAATGCTAGCAAAGGAGGCACTCGCATGCGTGAGGAAACGGCCCTCACGGGGCGTGACCAGCCACCGATTTTCAGCAACTGTAAGTGTGGCGAGCAATAGGTAACTCGCTTTCTGGCCATCCAGTAACCGTTCGGACTAAGCCCGAGTCGTCGAAGGTGCCACGTGCTTCAAGGAGATGTTAGCAAAACTGTAGGGGTCTAGCAATATCAAAGTCTACTGGGGCCATGGGTTTGGCTCTGAAAGAAAAACTCGTGGTCTTAGAAAGCGTCAAGTGGGAGGGCGTGCTAGATTTTTACTTACTAAAATTAACTCCGTATTCCGTCAGTAAACTTTCGCGTTGCAGAACCGGGCCGGTGGTGACTTTCGGCAGCATTAGACGAAAACATGCCTAAGATTTGCAGAACTCTTCGCATTTAATTTCAAAGCGGACACCACTATGTATTGTTTAAATACCTCTTGATAGAAGTCCTTCTATTAAGACCTAGTTCAGAATAAAGAAATACCAGTTATTGGAAATCTCATTGATATCTTCGTCCAATGGAATAACCCGTCGCTGGGCAGACAATGGGATCCTTTTCATCTGCCAGCATTGTGCGGGGATGAAGACAATGTCGGCTGGCGATGTGAGGCGGGCTGGCGGCCGCTATGTGGGGTTATGATCATTTGTTGGATCCTTCAAAACGACAATTATTGTTTTTCTATATTTTGCTTCCCGTAACTTGAGTATAAAGCTTCGGAACACTTGATCAAGAATTACAAAAAAATAATTGATTTCAAAAGTTCATTGTCATTTGCGGAACGGGGTGTAAATCCCTGAAACTTCCATTAAAAAGCGAGTTGCCTCCGACCAAACAGGAGTTGCCTGGTACGGGCAACTGCCCGCCAGTTGTTGTATAGGTTTTAATCACGTGGAAAACACTGAAATCGCGATAACGCGGACAGCGGGGTTTTAGCAATAGCGTTCCGTTTTTCATACAGAACCCTAAAAACGCGTGTCTTTGTGTGTCTGTACCTCTCTATTATATCATCATGATCTCAGCCGAAAGATATCCACTGCTGCACATAGGTCTCCCCAAGCGTCGTCACAACGATCTATCTATCTATAATAATTATACTGGCCACTAAATAAAAGGAACGGTTTCAACCAATTTTGAGTGGAATATGAATAGATAATGATCCTGAATTTATGTCGGGACGGAAAGGAATTACATTTTATAATGTTTGTAAGTGGTTTCAGGAAGTGGCCACTCTACAAAGTGTCGCAGTTGCTTTTTCTTTTATGTGACAGAATTTTCCTTGAAGAAGAAAAGTTGCGGTAATTCTCATGTGTATGGTTTTTTATCCTCACAGAGCAGCTAGTTAAACATAATACAATGTGCAGTTTTGAAACATTTCGGGAGGTAAACATTGTGAAGGCATTCCATCATCTCAGTCGAAAAACGTCCACTGCTGGACATACGCGTCGCCACAGCGACCGGTCCTGTGCGTCTCGCATCCATCGGATTCCCGCGACCCTCGCCAGGTCGTCGGTCCACCTTGTGGGAGGTCTTCCAACGCTGCGTCTTCCGGTAGGCACCCCATCAGGAGTAAATTCAAGTGTAGGCCAACGTATAACAAAAAAAAACCTGTCACCCCAGTCTTGTATATTTCAATGTTTGCAGTTCCTCAGATATTCTAACCCGGAAAACGATCTCAGTACATAACGTTAGCAGTACCTACTGCTAGCGTACATTACACCACCCACTTAGGTAGTTAATTTCAAACTTACCCCCGATATCTGCCTTCATAATTTGAACTCAAGTTTAACTACTAACTCTAGCCTGTAAACTCAGTCAAACTTTAACATTAAAGTGGGGTTTGACACGTACTTAACTTAACTTTTAAAAACTCAATTCGGAAACCGGCTCTATGTTATCCTAACTTTCGTTACGTCATTTTCTAGTTACCACAAAGCCACTGAATTGAGTGCAGAAAACTTTTGAACCTACAATATATTATGTAGACTAGCTTTAGCCCGCAGCTTCGCCCGCGTACATAAAATATAGCATAAGTCACTCAGGAATACAGCAGCTTTCTATTGGTGAAAAAATATTAGCAATCGGACTAGTACTTCCACAGATAGCCTCATACAAACAAAAAAAGAAACTTTACCTCTTTATTATATTAGTCTAAATAAGCACGTTAAACTCATTACAATCTAGCCATGTACATAATTATGTAGAATAATCATCATCATTTTAGTCAAAATACGTCCACTGTTGAAAATAGGCCTCCCCAAGTGTCGCTACAACAACCAGTGCAGGTTTTAAATCCATTGGGTTCTTAGACATTGACTAGATAGTTATTTAATTATATCCCCAAACTAATAAATTGTCTTTAGTAAGAATGATATGCTCCATTGCCCGTTGATAAATCTTAAGTTTGCCCTTTTGCTTTGTTTAGTAACTGTCCAAATTTTCGCAATACAAACCTGCAGTATAAATATAGGCTCCAGTAACCGTCCGGACCGAGCCCAAGTCGCCGAAGGCGCGTTGTTTTCCACGCGCGCTTTAAGGAGATGTCAGCAAATCGTCGAAAAGTAGCAAGGTCGAAGCCAGCTGGAACTATGGCTAAGTGAAAATGGACCCCGGGGCCCCGGAACGCAAGGCAAAAAAGGACCATAGGAGATATTTAGTCAGTTAAAGTCTAATTCGCCCTTCGCCCAAGGGCGGGAGAAGACATTGGACGATATCCTACTTAAAAAAAAGGCATATAAACAAGAATTGCCGATTTCAAAAACAACTCAAAACACAGGCCAACACTTCCCCACAACAGAGCCCTTTGAACGAATTATAATTACATTTCCATCGCGCGTGAGCTGAGCATGACACATGTACATTGTTCCGATACCGCCGCGCGCCGCCATATTGCGGCGGAGCCACGTCGGCACACGTTTAGACTAATTACGTGATTACGCTAATTACTCTGTGTTTTACACTGCGGTGGACAGGATCTGTCTAATAATCTACTGACGAATTTATTGAAATTTGGTGAGGCTCACATGGCATGCAGCTTTATTTTTGTTTATCATTAAATGACTACTCTTGCTCTCGTAAGTCTAGGTGTAATCATCTGTGTTTCTTCACTTGTTCTTTACGTTCCAGCGT
This sequence comes from Mythimna separata, assembly GCA_030763345.1. Classification (NCBI taxonomy): domain Eukaryota; kingdom Metazoa; phylum Arthropoda; class Insecta; order Lepidoptera; family Noctuidae; genus Mythimna; species Mythimna separata. The sequence goes on from CM061192.1 coordinate 15,217,469, forward strand.
ATTGAATCTTAAAAACAATTCCGCAGCTCTGGGAGACAGTACCTTAATTATAATTTCCTTTAACTTATTTACATATAAGTTCAAATTAATGTTGGGCATTACCGACACCTCGTGCTTCGGCAAGCAAAGCCTTTGGTTTCATTCGTAGATCTTTGACAGTCGTTACAGCTAGTCAGACACCAAGTCTGACCATCAGTCTATTTACGAAATTTTAAACAATATACAACTTGACACTGTCCTTGCAGAATGTAAAAAACTTATTGCTATTTTTAAGCATCCCCTTCATGCTGTAAGGTCGTCCGCATTTGACATTTAAGGGAAAAATTTAACGAAACTTTCGTTCTTCCAGCATCCCACTCTGTCAACAAATTAACTAGATACATCTAGTTATTATTAGAAAGCCATCAAGGAAAGTTTAAACGTATCCTTCGCCCACACCAACCCACGCTTTTCATCTAGAAATGCCAAGAAATAAACTTAGATAAAATGAAGTTTCTTCCTAAGAAGTAATCCAGGGATAATTGCACAAAGAATTGCAAGAATATGTCGGTGCAATTAGGATTTGCATGCACTGGGGATCGCGCGATATTGCCTGAACGTGACGGTGATAATATTCGGGTCTGAGTGGAGCAATATTCTAAGAAATGACAATTTAAATAGACAAGACATTATGTAGAACTTTGAAGGGATCTCTGAAGGTAATTGCCGAAGAAAATCTTGGAAAAAACCTTTATTAACGTTTGAATCCCCAACCGGTCCTATGAGACCGCGCTGTTATTGTTTTACTATTGTGTATCGTTTCGCGGGTATCTGAGTAATTAATCCAAGAAAATAATGTTAAAAAAATCCCCTTGACTACATAAAATACGAGTTTTTCTTATCGCTGTTAGAAAAAAACACTGGTGTGGTTCTATAGTTTATATTATGATACTTTATGGTTATGTGAATTTCCATACATCTGGGGTCCGTCTTTTTATCATAATTGCGGTGTGAGAAACTTTATTCATGAATGAACCCTGGTTTTACACACACGTCCGTTATACCTAAGTACTTAGGACATTGGCTTACATAGGGGAGGGCAAGGGGTGAGTGGGGCTAGCAGGATGTTCGGCTGCCGATTCAAAATTCTATGATGAATGCTAAAATACTGACAATTTCACACAACCAAAAGGCATGGTAGGACCAGAACTCCTTATAACTATGCATCGGTATTTTCGAAGAATATTACTAATAAGCAGTGATAGGAATAGGTAGTGCCTTTTTGCCTAAACTTCGAAGAACAGAGACAAGAAACGGGGACCTCGTTAGGACTAAATTTTTTCCGAGACTCCCGAAATTTCGAGAAAACACTTAAAATACATTTAAAAAAAAAATATTTGGAATAAGTAGTGCGTCAATATTTACCAAAAGTTTGCAACTATCATAATAAATAACATACACAGTCGTTATAACCATAAAATTTTCAGAATTTTCTTTTTGTAAATGACTTGTTAATCGTAATAGGTATTACTTATTCCAAATAACATTTTTTTTAAATGTGTTTAAGATTGTCTCGAAATTTCGGGACAGATGTCTCGGAAAAAAATTTAGTCCTAAGGGAGTCTCCGTTCTTGTCTCTGTTCTTCGAAGTTTGGGCAAATAAGCACAACCTATTCCTATCACTGCTAATAAGGTATGCATAGCATAGCACAAGTAAGCATAGCATAGCATCAACATCAGACTCAGGCCTCTTCTCTAGGAGACCGAGTGGGCCGTAATCCACTACACGTGCCCAGTGCGGATTGGCGAATGGCATATGTCTTCGCATTTTTGGTTCTAAGACAGGTCGGTTTCCTCATGATGTTTTTCCTAACCGTTTTGAGAGCTATAAACAAGTAAACATTATATAAATAGGCAACATAATAACGTGAATACATAGAAGTTTCAAACCAATTACGTATGTACGAAACAAGAGGACGCACGTTACTCAATACCGTCGTCACAGTGAGCGGTAATTGCCGCGCGTTTGATACATTTAGACGCTTCTGTGTCGTCGCGCGTCGCGTCTTGACGCGTCTCACCGCGTCTTACCGCGCGAGGCGCAGTGTGGCGCACGCCTAATTGCATGCCGAAATTATACCGTGGAACGATGCAATTTGTAACTATGGAGAATTAGTGACGATATTGTCGCGGTAGATAGACTAGTTAATTATTAATATGTTACTAAACCCTTCATGCGCAAAACCATTATTTTAATTGAACCTACGTTTAGAATATTAAAGTTCGGAATTAAATCGGTTTGTGGTCGGTTTATTTATTTGTTTATTGAAGCTTTATGTACTTACTAGTAAATATTGGGCAGAGGCGGATTTAATGGCTTAGTTCCTGGTCCCCCCCCCCAGGAACTAAGCCATTAAATCCGTATTTTTTATTTTATTTATTCGGGAATATAAACAGTTAAACACATTATAAATGATGTAGTATTAAAACAGAAATAAAAGCTTTATTTAAATACGTAATTTCTTGTTTGGCGAGGTTCTATTTAATTTTGACAGAAAAATATAAGTACTTGAGTTTGTAACACAATTTATGATTTTAATGACATTTCCTGTTTCTCAATTTTCTTATCAAATGTCACTTGGCAGGGACGAGGCCATCGCTGGAAAGGGGCACGAGGCAAACTTTTCCATTTTAATCCTACTAATTAAAAATAACTTAGACGATGAAACTTCCGCGTTCTTCTAAAACAATATTATATAATGAACACCCACCCACTGGTTTATTTTCTTTTTTTATAATTATTTTTTAACTGCGGATGTCGGATATATCCGACAAACATTCGCGCGGTTATTCCACCTGGGTCGCAATTCGCATATCCACGACCAAATACTCCATCTCGTCAGTTCTTTTGTCACCTATGAGGATTGAACAGCTAAACGAAATGGAGTACCCAGTCGCAAACACTCGACCCTGGCAAATAAGACACGAAAACACTCGTCGGACAAATCCGACGCAAGCGGTTAAAGGATTAACGTTTGAATCCCCAACCGGTCCTATGAGACCGCGCTGTTATTGTTTTACTATTGTGTCTCGTTTCGCGGGTATCTGAGTAATTAAATAAAAGTGAAAAATCTAATCGCGAATGGACATGTAACTAAGGTCGAGCCATAAATAATGCTGCGGCGGATACCCGCCTAATTGCAGCGGATCTGTATCCGCAACGTTATCCGCGATTGATTAGTTGTCCAACCCTGTCTGCCCGCATCCGGCTCGTTCGGGATAGCATATCAAATATCCGATGCTATAAATAATTTCGCCGCAACCCTGTGTCACTCGTATTGTCATTTTTGCGGATAAAAGTATTTGGTAAATGGCCGAGTGGTATTTTAATAAAAGTAAAAGAATGACGGTAATGACCATAGATCACTCGACAAAATGTGTGCAAAAAGTTGAGAGGGCGAAGTTGACCGCACTTAGGGCTGGAGCCAACATTTGACGACCAAACTTTAGCTGGGTCATTGGCCTGTGCCAAGTATTTTTTGGCAAAACTATTTTTAAAAAAGGCTACTGATAATATTTTCGTATTGCTGTTTTAACGCAATGCATTGTTTCATATTTAGTTTCCTAATATTTATCATTTCAGCCGACAGGCATCCCCCAAGCGTTTCCACAGCGGCCTGTCCTGTGCGTCTCGCATCTATCGGATTCCTGCGATAAGCACCAGGTCATCGGTTCACCTTATTGAGGTCGTGGTCGCCACTTCAGAACCTTTCATCTCCATCGACCATCTATCTGTTCTATGAGCAAAGTGCCCTGTCCACTGCCCCTTAAATGAATTAATATTAGAAATAGTAAATTAGCATGGCAAGTAATGTTTTCCTCTTCAAGCAGTTTGTAACTCGCTGTCCGCCTTTTCCGCACACTTATGTATGTCACGGAAACAAGTTTCCTAATTTATTAAAGGCAGAAATGCGTTGTCCACTAAAATATAAATAGGACCGAAAACCGATCGTCCTGCGACCTCGTGTCTCTAATGTATTCGACCGCATTCTGCATCGCGACCGGTTCAGGGCCGGTCGCTAGTCTGGCGCCGAATATCCAAGGCTTTTAAGTTATGACGTAAGCCGAAGGCCGAATATTTGCCGACGGAAGTTTAGCATAAGTATTCCTGCCGCATTGTTGGCTATGCGGTGCTGTAATGACGAGGTAGGTGCCATAGCTTGGTCCTCGTTAAAGACTCATTTGTGATCCAAATCCTTATAAAATATTTTACTGAGATCTCACCTGTAAGTCTTCGTTATTAAAGACAAAACCGTTCTGTTTCTGACAAATAGGTTCTGCCGAGAGCAGTAGTGGTTCCGTGGATTTAAGTGGTGTCCTCGATTTAAGAGTATAGGTCTGAACCCAAGCAAGCACTTTAATTTGTATAATTTATTTAATCATCAGTTCTCTCAAAATTGAAATGTCTTAAAACTAGAAATTCGAAGAGTTGTGATGTCGATTCAGCACTGGGTCCTTGTGCTAGATTATAATCCACTCCTCCTCAAAGAGAAGGTTTGTGTCCTAGCAAAAGCAACATTATAGGCTGACAATGCCATCTAAGTATCTCCTGTCAAATTCGTTTACGTGATGCACTTCTTTGTATTTTTATCTAGACGTTCTGAAATCATATCTAAAAATCTATTCTGACTAATTTGACTGGTGTAAAATTCTTCCTATCTTTTTTTTATAAGTTAATTTGTTTTCTCTCAAAAAAAATCTTTCGGATATTAGGCCTTTTAACCACATCTCTATTGATCTAGTACAATTTATCTTTATTTATCAACGCATAGATTCAATATCTTCCATCAGTATGGCTAGATATAATCGCAGACCTTCAAGGTGAGTCGCAAAGGGGCTGGGCAGACAGCGTGTCATAAATCAACCAGCCCATTTATCAAATGGTTACGAAGCTTAGTATTTGCTTGCGGACATTTATTATTAGATGGCTTTTAAGGCTTGTGCAGAATATGGGATGGGCATTATGGAGTCATATCTTTGTGTTAAGTGGTTGAAAAAGGGCTCGTGGAACATTCTGATGTTGATGGTTAAGCTACGTTGGTGACCATGACGTATCGAGAGACCCTGCCAGCCCGCCTTGCCTCGGGAAGCCGTTGGTTCTGGCTATCATTTATAGGAACACAATACTCTTAAACTTTGACAACCAGCTCCTTAGCCTAATCAGCCTTACGATGTCCCTACTTCTGGAACTCGGCTTCTTTTCTAGAACAAAGAATGGGCTTAGCTCATCCATAATCTACTACGCGGGCTCCGTTTGGATTGGTGGATATCACATGTCTTCGAGTTTCGGTTTGCTCATAATGTGTTCCTGCACCGTTTTAAGAGCAGTTATGATGACATAAAAACTTCATAAAATACACAAAGTTATGTGCCTGCCTGGGTTTGAAGATTCAAATGCTGATGATTTTGGACCGTGGGCGTTTTGTAAGAACATACCTACTTAAAAGGAGTGGAGGTACTTTATATTTATCTTGTCGAAAAGTCTAGATAAAACCTTGGAAGTTCCCCGACAGCCCACGCGTTTTATTTTCTCTTTATTCGCCTTTTATTAATGTTATTCAGAATGAAGGAAACCTTTCCTATTTCTTTAAATACTCTTTTCAAGTCAACAAGTTGAGTGAAAGAAAACAGAACGCCTACGTTAAACGTGTCATTTGAATAGACTATTAAGAGCGTTCAACCCGTGATATTTCGAATACAACCGTTACTAAAGTCTGTTTTTTAATCTCTGTCAATAAAATGACATTACGTGGGTTGTCATACTTGTCACAACATAAAAGAAAGCTAAAGAGTTTCTTCTCTCCTAACTCACTTATTTTGTTTTACCCGACAACCCGTCCATGTGATCTAATTATAAGTTTTACCACCTAAGTTTACATGTGGAATGCAATAAAGTATTGAGTATTGAACTGGCATCATTTTTATTGTAAGTTTGACATCAGCTGTGTCAATTTAGTGTCAGGGTATAAAAAACTGACTTTACTCATATTTCACTAAATATTTTGGAAACACAGGTATATTTTGGTTATTATCTATTGAAAAAAATATATAATGTGTAAAACTAATCCAGTAAAGACCTCTAAAAATCTGTATTTTGCACAAATTGTATGTGAACTTTGGTACTGTGGCCCTCGCTCACTCAATCATGCTTCACTCAATCGAATATTTCTCGGAGATACGCGATAACGTATTTCCGTGAAATATTCGATTAAGTGATGAAAGTTATCGAATGCCCTCCGAGCGTTCAGGCGCTGTCTCTCTAGTTTAGCTTTGCCTCTTTACTAAACCTTTTGCCTGCTGCGGTCTTCCTGTCCAATTATAATTTGGGTGTCTTCAAGGCTAGAGTGAATAGGCGGTTAATAAACTAGTGCGCCTCACCTTCTACGATTGCATCACTACTTACCATCAGGTGGGATTGCGGTCAAGTACTAGTTTACCTTCTCCTTAGTCGTGCACTCTTGACAGAGTGGTCGTGGTCATGTTTCGGTCGAGTCCTGCGCCACCGCCTCTCTCGCGATACGACGCCATGCAGCTCTGTGTTTGGCGGCTTGGGAGTTGTAATTTATGCTGCAGTGTGTAACCGACTTGATGAGGTCAGTCCACCGTGTTGGAGAGCGTCCGCGTGATCTTTTGCCCTCGACTTTCCCTTGAACCACCAATCGTTCCATCGAGTCCTCATTACGGGTGATATGCCCGAAGAACTTAAGGGTACTACTTTACTTCAATTAAAAAAAACCATTGCGTCGTCGGATGAAATAACAAGCATTGACCGGGTAGGGCCCTCTTAAAGCTTCCCAGGTAGATAACACTACAGCCATTTTTAATAATAAATATCAATTTGGCTGAAGGGTTATCTGACAACCTGTTATAAACTATCAAACATCTTTAGACAGCCGGGACCAACGGCTAAGCATGTCTCCTGAGGCACATATGTATAAGTCTTGACATGTAACGAATGTTCACCCACGGACCGACCGTTGCTTAACCTCGGAGATCAACCTGTTTGACTGTTATGATTTTTTATAAAGAAAGGTTGTCGCATCATTGTCGCATTGTCGCGCACCTGCGGGACCTTAAGCCATGATTAAAGCCTCTTAAGTATTTGTGCTTGGTAGAAGAAGACACGACACGTGCCGTCGTGGGTTAAGCCGTTCCTTGCGTTATATCCTTTTGTATGTATTACCGTAAATAGAGCAAGAAACATCTGTTTTTTTTATTTGTAAAGGTTTTCGAAGGATTTTGGCACAATCGCTCGGGTTCTTTGTGTAGGGCTTTTGTAGCCAGCTTTGATCTATTGTGGTAAATGGAGGTACCTGCTGTAAGGTACTCTAGGTTCTAGAGATATTAAGAACGTACTTTATATTGAAGAGGTTTTTTTTTAGTTTGGGATATCATCCAATAATTTATCGCTTTCTATGGTGGAGCGGGAGAACGTGTTAGACGTTTACTGACTATAATCAACTTCTATGTTCCTTTTTTGCCTTCGTTCCGGGGCACGGAGTTCTTTTTCACACAACGCATGGACCGAATAGGCTTCGACTCCGTTGGTGCCTCGTTTTGCTGACATCTCGTTGAGGCGAAAATTACTTTGTGTAATTTATTTCATCATCATTGCTCTCGAAATGCGTAATCAGACATACCTCTTATGAAAGATATTTGATAGAGGATGAAGGGATAAATCATTTTAAAACTACAGCTATCTCAATATCTGACCTTTTTGCCTTGTACTCGTAAATAGAACCCGTCCATTTCTCCCAGAATAACAGCGGCGAACCAAACACAATAACCCGAAGAAATTCCGCGTTAGCAACATAAATCATTAGACGAAACTAACTTAACCCTAAATGTTGAGTTTCAATTACTAAGCGTTACGCGTGTAAAGTTTGCAGGAGTTGCACGCCGCGAACCAATTAGAGTGGAGCGAATTAATTCGGTGACGAGACGTGGCGACGCGTCTTGGTGACGGGGGAGGGAAATGTGACGAACTTTTTGAATTTGGAAACTTTTTATTTTGAACTAGCTTTTACCCGCGGCTTCGCTCCCGTCAAATGACTACCCTACATATCCTACCCTACACTACCCTACACTACCCTACACTGCCCTACACTACCCTACACTACCCTACACTACCCTACACTACCCTACACTACCCTACACTACCCTACTCTACCCTACACTAACCTACACTACCCTACACTACCCTACACTACCCTACACTACCCTACACTACCCTACACTACCCTACACTACCTTACACTACCCTACTTTACCTAACTTTTTTTTTTAGAATTTTTCTCTCCGTAAGAACCATCATTGAACTTCAAGGAACATTTAAAAAAAAAATCAGCCGAATCGGTCAAGCCGTTTTCATGTTATGTCGTGACAACGGAAAACGGGTTTCATTTTTATATATATAGATTTGGAAACTTGAACGTGTCGGTGTACTTTTTTATGTGATGTGTAAGTTTGCTGTCAATCAGCCATTGTTTTTTTTTTTCAAAAATGTAAATGGCGAACTTTTTGAATTTGGAAACTTTCAAAGTTTAGCTTTAAAAGTCCAGGTGGCCAGGTCACTTGAATTCAAAAAAGAACGCATTGGTGTGCTTTTTTATCTGTGGTGTGTAAGTTTATCGTCAGTCCGCCATTTTGTTTTGTTTTTTTATTTACAATAATGCTAATAATGTATGTCAAACTTTTTGAATTTGGAATCTCTTGCGCCGTATTGCCACGAGAGCCTTTAAACAATTAATGAGTGATCTTTAGAGAAGCAACGCTAATGATCCTGTAAAATTGGTACAATAAAGTTTATTTTATTCTATTTTATTCTGAGGAATTAGACCAGACCCTGTTAAGTGTTACCTGTTCTGAAGACTCCCATGGGAAGTGTTAATTAGTCCTCACACAGATTCTGCAATGCCAGCATCTTTACTCTCCAAATCCCAGGAGATAATTCAGTGCCTCCGCTAGCAGATTTCCTCACAGATACACACGTTTATTTAAAATTTAGCATTTACGGGCACTTTTAAATTGTCAAAATGACGGTCTGTCACAAAAAAATGTTAAATTGTTTCAAGCATAGATCTCTATGGAGAAGAACTTCTTTTAGACCCATAAAAATCAGTTTACAAACATACATCAACACACACTTCTCACAGACACACATAATTATTTTCGTTTAGCTATTATATGACCAAAGGTACTTAGATAAATAATGAAGAAAAAATAATTATAAAATAAAGATTTAGATAAGCCAGCTATGGCACGTTTTCAATAACCTACTGCAGTTCATAGATAGATAGCTATCCCCGATAAACAGTAAGATGCTATCTATCCATCCACAACTTTGGTAGGAAATGTTCTCCGTCGCTGGTTATAGGAAAGCAAGTAAAGGTAAAAAGATAGATTTGTTTATCTTTAGTAGCTGCAACTTATTGAAAACGAGCGTAAGAGATGACCAGTCTCAACTGACGGTGCCCGTTACCGAACATGACGCGTGCATCAGCCCCCTTAGTTCACCTACACAGTTACTAAAATCTATGTCAATGTTTTGTTTTGCTGTAATTTTATGGTAAAATATAGCCATGACAAGGAAAGCTCACTAATCGATCATGCCAGGCGTACTCCAAACATTTCGCATCGTTTTGTCATCAGAAGCTGGGAAGGAAAGTAATTTGCATGTGCGAGACACACTCCCTAACGAATTTGTATGACACGCCGCATTTGGCACTTTCCATTCACAAATAACGCTGAAGAAAAGATTTCAGAAGGCTTACTTAGTGAAGGAATAGTAGATTATGTGACTAGGGAGTAAAGCAGTGTCTTTAAGGCGAGGGCGGCATGTTGAATTCCGAACAAAACGAAGGTTGCTAAGTTTTAATCCCGAACGTTAGTGAGGGATTTATATAATTAACTCCCGAGCATTGCGAGGGAGTTAATAGAGAAACCTGAGTGAAGTGAGGAATTAAAGCCGCCCAAGACAAAGACAGCTTTACTCCCGTGTTGGATACTCTACTTTTTACACCATGTGTGACATAATTACAAGTCTACTACGATTAATTAACTAGGTACTATATATCGTATAAAACAAATTATAAATAAATTAAAAAATATGCAACATTATTTACACGTTAATCTCAACTCCATATTAGAAGCAAACAAAATTCAATACTTCAATATTACTCTATAACTTTACTCCTTTTTAGAACCTCCTTAACCTTTTCCTCAGTATGTAACCACATTTATTATTCTTTTTTTTTGTTAGTGGCCAGTTTCATTTTTGAATAAATTTGTTTGATGCACGTACATTTTAAATGACTGAAGGCGTATTTGATGTTCTAAATTAAAAAAAAACCATTATGCCCTAGGGATCGGCCATACTGTATTATCTCCCTAGGTGATAACGAGTTGTTTTAAGTGCAGGTTACATGACACATAATAGGGTCATTATCGAGCAGGTGGTGTAAAAAGTAAATTATATTGTTCTGGTTTACAAATATATACAGTTCTGATGTTGTGGAGGTCTGGCAGGTGGCCGCTCTTCGTAAAATACTGGTAATCAGCTAAATCCGGCTTGACTGGAAGCCGACCCCATCATAGTTGGGAAAAGGTTAGGCAGATGATGGTGATGGTTTACAAAATTACACAGTTTCACTAGGCACTGTTGACGTAGAGATTACTTGATTGAAAGCGTTAGATGAGGTTTACTGTAAAATGATCGAGCCTAGAGGATATTGGTTCATACTTGCCTATGAGTTGTACGGATATACTAAACACAGACGCTATATTTTGGATCGGTTCATCATAAATTGATTTAGAAGTTTTCCAGTAGGAAACCATCAGATGCTCAGGCTAATTGGTAAACCAGATTTGGTTTACACCAATCTACAAAGCTCGTCGTTTAAACCGCATTCATCGAAGGACTGGAACAATTTGCTTGTTGCATTCTTCCCGTCCGATTATAATTTAGATGTCTTCAAGGCTAGAGTGAATAGGCTCTTAATAAACCAGTGCAATGATTGCAATCAAGCACTGGTTCATATTATTTGAAAAAAAAATATTGCATTAGTGTGCCGATCTTCTCCAGTTTATCTAAAATGCGAGATCAGAGAAAGAGAACCTCCTTTAGTACAAAACTGAGGGAGGTTCTCTACCTCAGAATAGCTCACTGTTCTGACTGGATCTTCTGTCTTACCATCCCTGATGGCGCTGTAAGAAAAACGTGTGTATCTGAGAACGTGCCTGATATACGAGCGGGGTAATTTGGCAGGCTTATGTGCCGTGTCAACCTGACAAAACGGTGGGAACCTGATTGGGGATGATTTCTTTGTGTTTATCTTTGTTTTAGCGAGTTTTAACACGGTTATTTATTGCGTAGGTTTGTTGGTACTTTCTGTTTTAAATAGGATTTTAAAACAAATTAGAAACTAGTTCCATAGCGTTTAGTCCATCAATGAGCGCTGCGAAGTTCTAGTTTGAAGCGTAGCTGTATGAATTTATGGTTTTGAAGTAACTGTGAACTTTGGTACGTAATATTGAGGGTATAAGCTTCGTCAAAGGAACATATAACTTCTTTCTTAATTTTGGTTCGTCCCAAATCAGGGTTACGATGTTGATTAAAATATGATTGGCGATCGTAAAATGTCTTTGCTTCCAGAATTATAATCATTAAAATCACCAATACAACTCTCTCAGTTCGTCTAACCATATATAATGGCTATTTCATGAAAACGTAATTTAATTAGATTAGACGGAATTCGCGGACTTCCCTGGGGTATCCCCTATTAAGCTAAATGAAACACGACCTCTTAAATATTTTTTTTGTGAGAAATCATCCTATGACTTCTCCCGCACTTGGACGAAGCGGAAAGGCGTGTCATACTTTTACTGACTAAAACCACTCCTGTAGGTATCCTGGCCCTTATTCCAGAGTCCCAGGGTTCAGTATCACATAACCCATGGCCCTAGTAGGCTTCAACCTTACTGGGCCTCTACCTCTTTCAAATCTGATTTCTCATTTTCATCACTAGCGCAGACACAGTACATAAGGTCCCCTGAGCCCAGCACTGATTAATATGGGCTCTCCGAACTAATTAGTGCAGCTACGCATGGGCAGCGGGCGACAATTAGTTACACTATGAGAGCCAGCCATCTAATTCGATGGTTCGTAATGAGTCGACGTTTAATCAATGTGCAGGATTTCTCTGGCGTAATGATGGCTTATAGTGTTGCGGATCAGATGTATGTACAGTGGATGTAGAAATAATGAGCCATTTGAAAAGATAAGGGTAGCTGGTTGCTAGAAGTAAAATTGTTAAGCATAATCTGCCTTATAATGTGTTCTTTTTCAAGAGACTCAAGCCTCCTTTCTATGAAAAGAATTATTTCTGAGGACAACCACACGATGTTTTCCTTCACCGTTTTAAGAGCAATAGTGATGATATAAATTACAGAAAGTTAAGCGCCTGTCTGAATTTGAGCATAGGACTTGCTACTTGTAAGTCAGGGTCGTTATCACTGGGCAAGCACTGCTAAAAGTAAAATGGGAATTCCAATCAAAACTCTGGTTTTTTCATACAATATTATTGTTGCTCTTTTTATTACTTGAAGCCATGCTTTCCTAGACGATACCAATGTCTCAACTAACTTATCGTTGGTCTTTGCTAACCACTGTTGTATCTAATTCTGCTATCAAAACGCCATTTACACTTACTCCTCCTGTGTCTTCAAGGTCTTAGCTTCCACCACAACACTAGCAACTTCCAAACTTCCTACCACAGCCATACATACATCATGCCTGTCATCCTACCCTCAAAACTTCATAGTTTTGTTTTGTTATCATTGTACAACAGTTGTAGTTTCATGTCGTTCTGTTGTTCTGCAAGCCACGCAAAAACCGCCCTTATTGCTACGACATAAGAGCAAATGTTCCTACCATAGACATTAGTTCTATTCTTCCGACTGTGGTAGACCAGTGCGAGATAAGTTTGAATTTGTGGGCTCTCTGGTTTGACTGTGGTTGGAAGTTGGAGGGGGTTGCGTTTTGACGGACTTTTTAAACTTTTTTTTGGAAAGTGAAGGTTTTTAATTCAGTTGATTTCTTTTTGTAAGTGTGAAAAGGCGTTTCAGAGGAGCTATTATAATAAATCAATTAATATTATTAAGGCGAAAGCGATGGGCCCGAGTTGTGGCCATAATCGGATATTCCATTTTATAGAACTTGGTTAAATTATTGTCCCTAACTACATATGTACTGCTTAAGTATAGCGCTATATACAAAATGTAACTGAAATAATACACACTCTTATATACCCCAATTAGAAAATTAAGTGACAATCACTGACATTTTAATTAAATACACTAAAGTGGTGTTTTTTTAATAGGACAGTTATCCTAATTGTTGAAAAATAAAAATTATGAAAATTGACGTACTACGTTCGTAGGGCATTGGTGACTTAATCATGACTTCTTAAGAATTTATTAAAATAGATATTTTAACCTAAAATAAATCTTAAATATTATTTTACGATAAAAATTACCTATCTGAAAAATTGCTGAAATCGATTCAGTAGCTGATTCTGGAATACTACTTTCAAGATGTGCTTATATTATGTTACATGTTGTATATTATAGTGGGCATGTAATGTACCTGACCAATATGTCAGACTAATATCTAACATGTACACGTACAGGCACATGACCGCACCCGCCCTGTACCTGTCACCTTCACATCGTTCCACAATGTTTGCAATCCGACTGGCAGTATTGTCGTAAATAATAACAGAATAATGTTCTTGTTTGGTAGATACAAGGAAGTTTTGAGCACAAACTTCCTGCTACGTAGCTTTGGTAGGTAATCTTCTTAAAAGCCCTTATATATTTTTTTAAATCATGACGTTGTTTTTGAAAAATAATAGGCACGTTAAATTGCAAGCGTGTGTTATGGATCAGAATTTTTCGACACTTGACGATCTGGCGTGACGGATTATACTCATCTGTCTAGCCTTTTCCCAACTATATTGGGGTCGGCTACCAGTCAAGCCGGATTTAGCTGAATACCAGTATTTTACGAGGAGCGGCTGCCTACCAGACCTCCACAACCCATTAACTGGGATAATACGGTACTTCATGGCAAGACTGGAGTCAGATTTACTGGCTTCTGACTATCCGTAACGACTGCCAAAGATCTACAAATGACAGCCGGGACCTACGGCTTAACGTGCTTTCCGAGGCACGACGGATTATAATTTAACGATATTTAATTTTACGGTGACATACGAGAATATAAACTAATATTATGTCATCATCATGATTTCAGTCGAAGGACGTCCACTGCTGGACATAGGCCTCCCCCAAGCGTCGCCACTACTACCGATCCTTTGCGTCTCACATCCATCGGATTCCCACGACCCACACCAGGTTATCGGTCCACCTTTTGGAATGCCTTCCAATGCTGCGTATTATGTATATAAATATCATTTATTTAATTATGTTTTTTTTTTAATCAATCACGCCTACGCGGGCTGAAAACTCATTACATATTGATTAATTCATGAATCCCCGACTGGTCTCATAGGACCGCGCTGTTATTGTCTTACTATTGTGTCTCACTCTGCGGGTGTTGATAGGTTAATAAAAAAAAATTATACTACTACCTTAGTTAGCATCTATGTCGCCTTAAGATTAATCACTAGACACGCAGGCATACGCTAGCGTACCAATAAAACGCGCCAGACATTTCATAAGCCTCTTACAAAAATATACACATTAAGATCTCACGTAAGAAGCGTCATAAATATGTGAACATCTAGCATAGATTCCTCTCCTGGAGCCAAACGAGGGGGAGAGGGTCATGAGTAATGCCAGGTCCTCCAGACGGAATATTCCCGTTTCGACACCAAAATTTTCGGCACTCAAGCTATGTACCCGTTTCGGCACCAATAGGTACGAGTATTTTGGATGGTATTAACCCATACAAAATCATCATCTACCTAGCCTTTTCCCAACTATATTGGGGTCAGATTCCAGTCAAGCCGGATTTAGCTGAATACCAGTATTTTACGAGGAGCGGCCTACAAGACCTCCACAACCCATTGACTAGGGTAACACGGTACTTCATGGCAAGACTGGAGTCAGATTTACTGGCTTCTGACTATCCGTAACGACTGCCAAAGATCTATAAATGACAGCCGGGACCTAACCGTGACCATCTTAACCTAACGTGCTTTCTGAGGCACGGAGGAAACTCGGTATGTTAAGATGGTCACCCATCCACAGACCAACCTTGGCAAGCGTTGCTTGTGCGGCTGTTATTATCTAGCTGCGAGCTCCTCGACCTGTGCGGCTGTTATTATCTAGCCACGAGCTCCTCAGTAACCCATACAAAATCCCAACCCAAAATACCTATTGGTGCCGAATCGGGAATAGCTTAAGTGCCGAAAATTTAGGTGCCGAAACGGGCATGCTCCCTCCAGACGGTGGCAGACCTGACTGGTGACAGTTATGAGGCTAATATGACTTACGAGCCCAAACGGACTCCTCGTAAAAGTTTACGACATTCCGGACAGATGGATTTATGTATATCACACGAAAATAATGCCATTTCTTACTCTGTGGGATAAATCTTTGTTTGGGTAAGTCTTTGGTTTAAGATAAGTAGGTGTTCGTTTTGTGTATGATTTTTTAGGTAATATGTTTTAAATAAGGGTCCTTTGCTAGGGCAGCAGCCACGGCCCTGGAAAGTAAAGGGCAACTGTAGGAACATGCGTGGGTTTTAGTCAGCAAAAGTTTGACGGTCTGACTCTTCCTTCCGTTTTTGCTAGAGTGGGAGAAGTTATGATACTCATTAAAAAAGGTATTGAGAAGGCTAATCTGCTTAGGTTTTTTTTTTAACGAAGTTACGATCTTTTTCCTTTAAGGTGAGATATCATCAAAAGACTTCTCCAGCTCTAAGGTGGAGAGAAAGGGCGTGTCTTCAAATGACCAAAACCCACCTGTATACTCCAGTTGCCCTTTGCGTAGCAAGGCTATAATAACTATATATTCAAAAAAATCCGTGGTCCACTTACCCTCCTTCACTCATTCATCTGACCGCAGTTTAACCATTGATCAATCCACTATACTACATCAACCTCTACTGATCATGAATTTCCCTTCAATTAGACCAATCTTACTCTCTTCCAACAAAAGCCATCAATCATCTCAACCTCTCATAGTCCTTTAGTAGACGAAGCCTGTCACAAAACTTTTGTTCCATAAAATTCATAACTTAACCTCCAATAAATTTTTAACTACCCACGTCATTCTTAATTAAATTATTAAAAATAATATCCGGACCAAGTACTAACTTATTCAGCGAATTCCGAGTGCTTAAAAATAGGATTCAGGTCGCTCATTCGATATTACATTTTATTAATTTTGAGCGGTTCGGAGAGCAAATTGACGGATTTAAAGCGGACCAGTGAAGCAGAGGTATTGCGATCCAGGGCTGGCAGAGAAACTATTCTGTGTTGTCATATAATGATAGATAATCTAGTGCTTGACTGCGATCCCACCTGATGGTAAGCAGTGATGCAATCGTTGACGGTGAGCCTTGAAGACACCACAAATTATAATCGGACGTGAAGACTGCAGCCGGCAAATTGATCAATGCACTCTTTATAATATCAGTAGAGATGAAATTATAGATAAACCTGTAAAGATAGATATAAGATAAAGATAATTACAAAATAAATTAAATTACCTTTTACAAACAAAGAGATAAACAATTGTCCTTGTAATGTTAGTTACTTGATTAGGTTTCTTCAATATGGTTTGGTTTACTGAAAAGTACCTAAAGTCTTGAATTATTATATAGATACACTCGTACATTGGTTTTAGATTCTTATCTCATTTATTGCAAATTCAAAGCACTTCGTTTCTTATGATTATATCGAATACAAGTGATCGAAGAACCGTCGCAAACGCTAAAATATTCTTATTGAATGCAAAACTATCGCGTCATTGGCGACGCAAAGTTCAATCTGCCTTGTAAATGCGTTGTTACGACTTGAACTGATGTCATGGTTCTATTTCGTACGAACTCACTCGACAGATGTTTCTTGAAACAAGTTCTGTGTTCTTACAAAAATATTATGGAGAAAAGCAAGTTTTTCTACATGAAGCATTTCATTTTCTTTCCCTAAATCTTTAATTGGATTGCTTGACCGACTTCGCCGTATTTTACCTGTTACTGAGGCCCATCTGGACCTGACAATTGGTTTTAACTTACAAATTTTCTGACTTAGAAGTCTATTCGTCTCTCACTATATGTGGATTAAATAGTCAACTGGGACCAATGGTATAACGTGCTTCCCAAAGTTCGAAGGGGTCTACAATTTAGAATGACGCATTCTGGGTTGCTTATCGTGTATGATCTACCCTTGCAGCTGTGACCACTGAGTCACTAGCACACCTTTAACCACGAACGGTGACCAATGAACAGCATTTTTATCATTATAGCCGAAAGACTATTGCTCATAAGTCTCCCCTAAGTGACGCCAACTCCGACCGCTCCTGTACTTCTCGCATCTATCGGAATCCCATGACTGTCATCAGTGTTTGATCCACCAGAACGTTTTCGCCACTTAAGTTTGGCGATTCTGTTCTACTATTTGGGTAACAGAATTTTGTTTATCTATTTAACTCATGGCGTATAGACGAGAGACAGCCCTAGCTAGTGTTGTGCGTCGAGTATCCGCGGGATCGGAGAATGCAGTGGACGCGTCCATCATGATCCGTTGCCGGAATATGCATTGACTGGCTGGGATCTGGGCTTACATTGTAACGTGCTGCTGTATCAATCGTTTTATATATTTGGGGGTATTTTTGTGACTTGCTTCTTTACATTACACTTATCCTAATATTGTTTTGCATTTTCCTGAACTGCACTTATGTGGCGTCCTCAATGTTTAAAATTTATATTTATTTGTTCCTACATCTGCATCGTTTATATCTATGTGCTAAATAAACATGTATTTTACGTAACTATTCTTACTAGTCCGTTTGCGTGTTATGTAATTATCCCAGTCCAGAGAGGAAAACTTGTTATTAAACATAGATTACTGTAAAGCTAAAGTCTGTAAGATGCTTTGTGTATTGCTGTTGCTAACCTAAAAATAATTTCAAAAATATCTCTTTCTTTGTCTGTTTTATATCTATCTAGTGGAAAGTTGTTCTAGTGCATTGAATTTGTTCTCGAATATAGCCTTTTATTACACGTGGACAATTATTGTTACAATTTCCCGGCTCCAAAACGAATTTCTTCCGCCTTGGTTACTATGACAAATTTTTCTCACTTGCATAGAGAATTTAAAACATACTATTTTATTTTTCTGCTTCTAAAACAAAGTTATAATATAGCAATTTCGTTTACCACGTCTACTCATTCTGAATAAAAGATGAAATACCTTTTCGTTCCACATAAACCGAACATTCTATATCATTCAATGGAGCCGTATCGGAGGGTCCTTCCCATGGGGTTGTTCATCCCTGTCCGGGCTATAATGGGGGCCGTGTGAATGCCTGGAATGGCGTCAATGACATCGTCATAGCCTCCACCACACTGTGACGTGGGTCTCAGGTTTATGGGGACCATACTTTAAAGAAGCCTAGGTATGGAGTGAATTGAAATATGTATGTTATTTGAGCCTTTCTTTAATAAATTGATGAATTTAAAGTGGTATTTGCGATTTGTTATTTGGGTTCTTTTGATTCGTTCTTTTAGTGTATTTTTTTTATGTTGAGCTGGTTTTGGCCGTTTGTTTGGTTTAGTTTTTGTGGGTATTTCTGAGGTGATCTTCTATCGGTATCAACGATAAAATCACCATCATAATCATCTATTATTATTATTATTATTATAATCTCACTTGCCTTTTTCTAGCTAGCTTTTGAGGTCGACTTCTAGTCTAACGGAATGTGGCTGAGAGTGTATTATACATGGAGCGAATGCCTATCAAGCCTCCACAACTCGGGTACTGGGCAACTCGATACTCCTTGGATAGAATACTTTCTGGCAACAACGATGAACGGGACAATTTAATATTATTGTATACTTTTGGTGAGCACTTGGTTTTTCTATCTTTTACCCAATGTTTACTTATGGAATGATTTAGAGGGTGTGAATTTGAAGCCTGTCTAGAGGTATTTTACGGTCTTGTTAGTCAAAAAAGTCTGGTCTTTTTCTGTAAAAGAACCTAGGTTAAATTCTTGATTGACTTTTAGATTTAAAAAGGTTTTTCATTTGACCTACTAGAAAGTAATCAAACCTTTTAAAATACCAAAACAGTCACTCCTGTAGTCAACAAATAAGAGAAATCTTCGTCCATCAGACCCGGAAGCCAACCCTTCTGGTTAACTGGCCAATCCGTAACTTAAATAAAGCGGTCGCGGGTTCGAGTCCCGCGTGATTACCATATAAATCGCGCCGAGAGGCCGCGGACGGCTGGAGAGCTTCTTTATTTGGGTGTAAGTGATGACGTCATGGTTTAAGGGTACGATGCTGAAGGGTTTAGAGAAATGCATTGTATAATGTAAATATTACAACAACATTCTGAGGATGTTGGCTGAGAGGTTCGACTGTCATTACATTAACCATTGCTGCATGGTTAATGTAGTGACTATATAAGTTTCAATTTTTATTTTTATAATTTAATTTTCCTATAATTTAATTTAATTTTTGACTTTTATGTAATTTTGCTTTAATTTGAATTTAATATGTTTTGACTTTTAATTTTCTTCTATTTATTTTAATTCTTGACATTTGAATTTTTGATTGAATTGAATTAAATAATTCAGTAATTTTTATAATTTTAATTGGTCTGAAATTGAATTAAATTATATTGTAATGATTTCTTAATGATTTTAATTTTCTTTCAATGTAACGATTGTAATGTATAATGTATTTTTTTAATATGGGAATAATTTCCTGACAATAAAAATTATTATTATTATTATTATTACCGTCTTTAACTTTTTTTTTGACGGTTGTTTTTGAGGAATCGAGAGATGGAAGTCTGTTTTTTTTTTAAATTGTTATAAACTAGTGCTTAACTGCGATCCCACCTGATGGTAAGCAGTGATGCAATCGTTGATGGTGAGGCGCACTAGCTTATTAAGAGCCTGTTTGTCAATATCACAGTGTCTAGACCATAGATTCCAAACAGGGGTGTTACCGCTCGTTAGCGGGGGCTGGAGCTTTTTTCGTGGGGGTTGTAGCGGGTCCTTGAAGGCAAATGGGTGCTTTAAAAATAATTAATAACCACGACCAGTGACCACAAGTAGTACGGTTACAGAGAATAGCTAGATAATAACAGCTGCACGGATCTTCAAGGTTAAGCAACGCTTGCCAAGGTTGGTATGTGGATGGGTGACTATCTTAACATAACCAGTTTCCTTCGTGCCTCAGAAAGTACGTTAAGCCGTAGGTCCCGGCTGTCATTTGTGGATCTGTCAGAAGTCAGTAAATCTGACCTTTAGTCTTGCCATGAAATACCGTGTTACCCCAGTTAATGGGTTATGGAGGTCTGGTAGGCAGCCGCTCCTCGTAAAATACTGGTATTCAGCTAAATCCGGCTTGACTGAGAGCTGACCCCAACATAGTTGGGAAATATTTAGGTAGATGATGATGAGTTTACTGAGACATAAACCATGATTATTTCACGTAACAACAAACCAAACAACGAAAAAAAAAATTTAATAAAATAACAAAAGAAACATAATAACATAATTACGACACATTTAGTCTCTTCAATACGTTAACAGGAATACATCCCTTTCTAATAACTGCAGCGCGATGCTAAACTCAGCTATCGACGTAATACTAGATGCTTATTACTCTGAGCCACTCCCTAATCCCAGAGGAGGGAAGGAGGGAACATAGAGTATCCTGATATTGAGGAGCTTCGCTATCATATTGAGTTTACAAAGGAATGTTATATATAATTTTTTTTATTGGTATAAACTAGTGCTTGACTGCGATTCCACCTGATGGTAAGCAGTGATGCAATTGTTGAATGTGATGCGCACTAGTTTATTAATTCATGAATCCCCGACCGGTCCTATGAGGCTGCGCTGTTATTGTTTTACTATTGTGTCTCGTTTTGTGGGTATGTGATAGGTTAAGAGCCTATTCATTCTAGCCTTGAAGACATCTAAGTTATAATCGGACAGGAAGACCGTTGCATGCAATTTTTCCAATCTTTCGTGTACGTAGCATAAATCAATAGTTTTAAATATTTTAATAAAACACGCACAAGAACTTATGTACATGGTAAATATATACACACATCAAAAGTGTCTAGGGATCAAGCATTTTTATGCGGATTTCTTGAGATTGAGATGTGGCGTTGTAATAAATTTATGATTTTATAAATTTATATGGATCCTTTTTGGTGCATTTCATAATTTGAATCAGGAACTGTGAATCAAATTCGAGTAAAAGATGAAAATCAGCTGCCAATATTTTCCCTATAAAAACATACAACGCATTGAAGACATTATTAGTGCTACTGTTTCCCTACTACTGATTAAAACCAACGTTATTATGGAGCGGCGACGTCATTTAAGCAGGGAAGAAATGCTCAGAGCCGTGGAAATGATAGAAGCTGGTTCCCGGCAACGTACTGTGGCTTTAGCTCTGAATACAAGTCAGAGTGTTATCAGTCGACTTTGGACACGTTACCGAAGCACTGGTACCGTGGCTGAGCGCCATGGAGGACGGTATCGCTGCACCACACGGAGACAAGACCGATACATTCAAATCTTAACTCGAAGAGCTCCAACAATAACCGCCATGATGTTAGCCGTGAGGCTTCATCACTCTTCAGGGAACTTAATTAGCGACCAAACAGTCAGAAACCGCTTGCATGAAGTGAACCTTCATTCCCGAAGACCGCTACGGGTACCACCTATAGCAATGCACAATCGTAGGATTCGATATCAATGGGCTCTTGAACACAGAAATTAGGCAGAAGAACAATGGCGTTTCGTGTGCTTTTCTGATGAGTCTCGTTTTGGTATGAGACCGGATACAAGACGTATACGACACTGGAGAACCCCTGGACGCCAACAGCGATTAAAATCCTGCCAGGAAGTCCATCCTTATAGTGGTGGAACCATCATGGTATGGGCGGGTATTTGAATCGGCGGAAGAACTGAGTTGATTTGGATCAGAGGCAACCTCAACGCTCAAATTTATGCTGAGACGATTGTATCAGACGTCATCGTTCCTCTACAAGTGCAAATCGGTCCCTTATTTCAGTTAATGCATGATAATGCACGACCGCACACCGCAAGAGTTGTAAGACAGACTCTCGCCGCAGCTAACATCAATGTCCTGCCCTGGCCTGCTCAGTCGCCAGACTTGAACCCGATTGAGCATGCATGGGATATGCTACAGAGAAGAGCTCTGCCGAATATGGAGGGTATCCAGTCGCAAGAAGACCTTTTTTTGTTGTTGCAACGAACATGGGCGGCCATTCCACAGCGTGATTTGGATGAACTCATTTTGAGTATGCCAAACCGATGTTCTTGTGTTGTTAGTGTTCGCGGTAGAAACACGGATTATTAATTGTTTAAGTTACCCAATAAAATTTTAAAGAAAACTGTTATTTCAGTCTTTTTTTCGAACTTTAATGTTAGTGGTTCAAATGTCAAAAATCCCTTTATTAGGAAAATGGCAAATTTCTTTATTAATGCAAAGGTGACTTGGTTTATCGTTACTGTGACAAACGAAAACACTTTATTTGATGAATCCTTAAAGAAAATTTTAATTAATATCAATCAGGAGAAAAGTTATTGCAAAAATATATGTTGATCCCTAGACACTTTTGATGTGTGTAGTTCTAAATTGAATATTTGTGCTTCCTGAAAAGTTACCTAGGTATTTCGCAGGTACGAGGTATTCACATTTATATAAAAATTTCGACGACTTATTGCCATCGAAATTTTTATTAACATTCTTCTCCATAAATAGATATCATGGCTTTGGAACATCTACTTCGTAACGCGTTTTTTGAGTTTTTGAAACATTAGGATTACTAGCAAGAAGTTAGGTACTAAAATATTTTATTTTATCTCTTCAGCCATTATTATCTACAGTTAATAGGTCCATGTACGCCACATCAATCTGTTTACGTTCCAAACTGTGTAACTTATGCCGTCTCACGACCTAACTTCGGTTTCTCTTACTAATAGTTTCCTAACTTAAACATAACTTGAACAACGCCATCTATCGGCGACGCGGGGAACTACTCCGCAAAGAAAACAAGCGCTGTGGGGATAGGTACCTACTTAGGACCGGTCCGGTGTGTTCTACGTTTCTCTACTTCAAGTTACTAAGTAAGCAATTAAGTTAAACGGGACCTACTTTTGCTAATGATTGCGAAAGGGTCAGAATGTAAAACTTTTAGTAATTAGGTAATCAAGTTATTCGATAAATTTAGCTAACATGTGTCGCCTTCGTTTGGTCCATTAGTAGCACAGCTATTTACTCTTAACTTAAATACCCTTAGGTTTTAGATATCAGGACACAGATTCAGGCAGGGAATTCTACTCCTTAGCTGTACACACAATAAATATGTTCCCAAAACGTGGTACTCCAGTACTTATGGGTGGGATCTCCATCATGTACCGGTAGCGCATCGCCGTACGTGTAGTGGTCCTAGAGGTCCATTGGTGCAACGGTTTGGCGGAATTAAAATAATGTGATGTTATAAAATATCGCTTTAAACATATAAAGGGGCGTGTCAGTCTCCATACATTTTATATGGTATCTAGACTTGTACTTCTAGGCATTAGAATCAAGCCACGCGACGTGGTGTGGCCTACGTGTGCATCGGTTTAATGTAGTTCCCGCTAAATTTTTTGGTTTCTTTCGTTAATCGATTATATTAATATCTCTTTTTTACCTTCCTATCAACAAAGCTTATACGACTACATGAAAAGAACGCAACGTATCATAAAAATAAAACACCTATGTGCACATTACAGGCACAATAAAGCGCTTTAAAACGATAAGATAAAGCCCCGGTATGGATCTCAGCTGTACGCGTCAGCGATGGAAGCGCTTTAAGTTAATGGCTAGTCTTGATTGTTTCTTCAGTGCAAATTAAGCTTTTTACTGTAATGTGCACTTTAAATGGTTGTTTGGTGAAGGGCTTAGGGATAAGCGGTAGCGACACAGTGAATTAACTGTGTAAGTGAAGTTAGGACGTCGGGTTTGGAACAGAGTCTTGGAACTTATCTGAAGAAACATGGGTGGGTTTTAATCAGTATAAGTCTGACACTTCTTCTCCGGTCCACCTAAGAGCCTGAAAAAGTATCTCATCAATTTTCACCCAGAAAAAAGTAAGACAGGTTGCTAAAAAGGTCCAAGAAAGTCAAACGAGTGAACGAAATCCGTTTATTTAATAAGGTCTTTCGTTTAGTCTTTTGTTTAGTTTTTTCGTTTGAGTAGCAAGTTTGACAGACGAGTAGCCCATGCCCTGGAATAGCCCATAGGATACTTTTTATTCTTTGAAATCTCCTACTAAATTTGAGGAAAAGAAAATCAACAATTCGAAAATTGTTGATTTTCTTTTCCTCAAATTTTTTGGGCCAGTAGATTGCCACGTTTTTAAGGTCCTTCAAAGTGCAGATGTCACTAGGGACTCTTTGCGATTATTTTCGATCTTCAATCAGGCGAAGCCGCTCTCAGAAGCTAGTTAATATTATATGAATAGGATAGAATGCTGTCTGATTTCGTTCGGCCCAATTTGGCACACAAATTGTCCACTAAATTGGCCGGTAGCCTTGCAGTAGCTGAACGATTGCATCCTGTGGGTTTCTATGGATAACGGGGGTCTTGTCGCCGTCAAATGTATAGTAGTGGTACATAGGCAGAGTTAATACAAAATACAGGAGGGAGAAACAATAAGTTTCGTTAGTTATAATTGCTTTAAGATACTAGATGGCGCTACTTGTTCTTTCGCATCAATAATATTGCAAAAATTGAGTAGAGTACATTTTTTTACCTTTACCTACGAACTAAACTAAATAAAAATCGTTTTTATTTCTCATAGGTTTACATGGACACTTATTAAAAATCAGAAACTAGTGCACGGTTCCAATTGGTCGTTTCCTACGGAGAAGAACCGGCAATAATCTTTTTAAAAAATGCTTGAGTTTACAATATTTTCATATTAAATTACCTAATTTAATCGACGAACAGACCTGTTTTTTTTTAAATTAAAATTAAATTAATACGAGCCAAGCCATGAGCAACAACTAGTACCTATATATTAAAACATGCCGTGGCCACCGCTATATTGCTATCAACAACACCGCAACCTAATTTCAGTTAGTTTCTCTAAAGCTTCGCTAACTGTATTTGATTGTAGACTATACCGAGGTTCATAGAGTTAAAAACCTCATCTACATTCTTAAATTACCTTTTATTATTCGTCTTAAGTTAAACTAGATCTGTCAAGCCTTTTAACTAAAGCACAAGGGTTATTGAACCATTGTTAGGTCTTAAAGTTGTGGAGCTATCAGATTTTTTTAACAATGCCCTCCTACTGTTACACTAATTCGGTGTTTTTATTCATTCTAAGATTCTAGCATTAAGATAATATCTATTCTATTAATGTTTGAATCCCCAACCGGTCCTATGAGACCGCGCTGTTATTGTTTTACTATTGTGTCTCGTTTCGCGGGTATGTGATAGATTAAAGTTCTTTTAATTCATGAATCCCAGACCGGTCTCATAGGACCGCGCTGTTATTGTTTTACTATTGTGTCTCGTTTCGCGGGTATTGATAGGTTAAAGAAACGTTCAAGTATGAAATGCAAAAGTAAATTTGATACTTTTTTTTTGCTTATACCACATGAAGTTAGGTATAATCTATATCTAATTTCATGAGGTTTTAAGTAAAAAATGGTAAAAAACTTAGTGGTAAAGAAAAATACCCTTTCTTTGGGTACCTTTCATCCAACAAAATAAATTCTCCCGAAAATAAAAAGAAAACTTATGATGGTTACGAGCCAGATCGAGCTTAGACGTGTCTCACCGAACCATTGTCAAAATCTAAATTAACTTTCCCAAAAGTGCGAGCAAAAGCCAGCTTTTTTATATAGCGACAAACTTAATTTAATTACAAATTAATTCAAAATGGGCCCAAACCAAAACCAATATACTTTTTCAATGTTCTTCACGAAGTTAATTTTAAAATTCTTTAGTGTATTATTTTCGAGCGAGCACAACCCACGTACGGCTTAATGAACAAATTACTTACTAAGCCAGCGCACATTCCTAAACACACATACTTTTTTAATTAACTCTAGAGTACACTGCAGTACGCAATATTTAATTTACCTTAATTTGTTGCAGGTAAACACGAGAATCTTCAAAGAACCACATTACTCGGAAGTGGACGACGCAAATCTAATATCCCCAGGTCACCTGTCTACCGGAAGTGCTCCAGAAGCCTCTAACAAGCCGAGAGCTCTTCCGGTCATCTAATGGAACCTCCGATCGGCTTTTAGGATCTTAATGACGTTTGAGAATATCGTCTTAAAAATAAAATGGCTTTCCCATAACGATTCCTGGCAGTTACAGATTGACTAATTAGACTTTTGAATGAAGATTAATATTCGTTTATCTGGACGCGAGTTAGTAGTATACTATTACGTAAGTAATTTACTGTCTAGAAGGCAATTTGCTGATGTTTTTTTTTATAGTAGATCGCCTTTGATCACTATCTCATCTGACAGTAAAGTTAATTGTCTGTGGTTGATGTTGCAGCATGCTGGTCTAGTAGAAGTAACCTGTTTGAACTTGACTTAAAGAAGAAGTAGTAGCTATCAGGAAACATAGACTATGGCAAGGAATTTCACTTCTTACACACAAATCTGTTGTGCTATCTGAAATTTAATAAACCATAAAAATTCGATAAAATACCAGTGCAAATAACACAATTTTAATAGCAGATTTCGAGTAACAATATCCACAGTGAAAGTTAGTTTACTAAAGAAAACAAAATAAATTCATGTAACAGAAAATTGGATTGCAATTTTATCATCAATAGTTCGCTTCATCAACATTGAATTCAATTTCGGCAAACGAGCTTTTCACTAAAATTTAAAACACAATTTACCCGCAGGTGCTGCATAAAGAGATAGTAGCCTCTGTGGCAACATCGCATGCTCGTTGGAAACCATGCACACATCAAAAACACATTTAGATAAATGCCAACTTTGATATATACACTTTTATTGGAGTTATTTTGAAAATGGTTGCAATTTTCAGAAACATATTATAGACATGAGTTGATTGGAGACTTTGGCATAAGAAGAGTCGTTTTGTGAGGTATAATAAGTTTGTGGGTAGTAGTAAAAAATATATATGTAAATACAATTTGCCTACTGCGGTCCTTCCGTCTGATACTTATTGCCTTTAAGGCTAAAGTAAGAAGGCTCTTAATAAACTAGTGCGATTTACAATCAACTATTGCATAACTGCTTACCAGCAAGCGGGATCGCAGTCAAGCACTGGTTAGTACTATTTAAAAAAAATCATAACATGATTGATAAGAGAGTCCATGGAGTTTCTTGCATATTCTTCTCCATAGAGATCTATGCTTTGAATTGTCCATTTAGCATCATTTTTCTGATTGACTCTGACCGAATTCTTAACAATTCAAAAGTGCTTGTGAATGGTTTATTTGAAATATTATGCTTTGAATCTAAGTATCTACCTACATAAATGCATTCTACGTAGCCAATAAAGTTATTATGAGAGTAGATTTCTTTAGTACTCGTAATACTTGAATAGAGGGTAGATTAACATCCAATAAGTTTATGAAAATTCAAATGAGAAAAGGTATCTTTTAATAGCAAAGTAAATTGGATAGTAGTACTCAGATATTTTATTGAGGATCTTTATTGCTTAGATATAGTTAAAGCCTAGTTGGAGATTTTCTAGACTGTTATAATTTCATAAGTTACGAGAAAACAAAATTACTACTAAAGGATCTGGTCTAAGGAGTTGATTTACGAGCTCAAACTCGTCCAACAAAATTCGATACTGTGAAATGTCGTAAAACAACGTTAAACCTATAATTTAGTAATGTAATATAATCTATTACACTTAATTAAACTCGAGCTTCCCCGAACTTTCCTGTTGGCGCCCACCGTGGGACTCTTTCCCCAAATTGATATTTGCTGTAATCTCATCTACATCTTAATAACAGTTATATTTTATGAGTATATTTTATTGCTTGCTAAGGTTTTTATCCCAGGAACGGATTTTATTTCTTTTGTATACGTTTCTTATTTTCCTTCCATCTTCTCTTGCGTCGCTCGAGCGACAAGGTACCCAATTATTTGATGTTTCCACCCGCATTTTAATCCTCTTATATTCTAAATTGGTAACAGAAAACAGAACTATTCCTGGATACCGTCAGTTTTCATTTAAAAATGCTCGCAATAACAAACTTTTGCCCATTTTTAACATGATATCAGACAACAAATGAAAAAATTAAACTTTTCTCATTTATATTAGTAAAGTACGAGTAATTCGTTGAAACTTGAGCGTTGCATAATGGGAACATTCTTGACTCCATTTTAATCTTAAGCTTATTATCGAAACTGAAACGTTTTACCAACAGTCGATTGGTCCATGAACGGTTAGTCAACATAATCTTTAACCCATTAACTTTTCGTCCAATGAACGTTTCGTCCACAAACGTTTCGCCAACATTACTCTACGTCAGGGAATGTTTAACCAACAGAATGTTTTGACCAATAACTTTTCACCCAAAGAACAATTGGGCCATGGACTGTTCCAGTGTTTAAGTAATCTCTAGAAGCAATATTAGCCTAAGGATATAACCGTTGGACTACCAAGTCACAGGTCGTAGGTTCGAACCCCGGCACGCACCAATGTCTTTTCGAATTCATGTGCGTATGATAAATTAATTATTTGACTTGCTGAAACCGATGAAGGAAAACAACGTGAGGAAACCAGCACAACTTAGAGATTTTTCAACGGTGTGTAAAACCATGTCTACCCTACCCTACACTACCCTGCACTACTCTGCACTACCCTACTCACCCTACACTACCCTACACTATCCTACACTACCCTACTTTACCTAACTTTTTTTCCTCTTCGATCACGATCCTAATTTTGTATATTTAAAGCACATAACATTTTAGATAGGTTGATGAGGTGAAGGTACTGTCAAAAATTAAAACTACAATATATAAATAAACTAATATTTATTTTACAAAAGAAAATAATACTGCAACTGCAAACATAACTAAAAAAAAAACATTACTTTAGTCAATGGCAAATGTGTGCCCAGCCGCTTAAAATAGTCATTTTACAAAAGAAAATGATATTGAAACTTCAAACATCTAAATAAAACATTACTTTCGTCAATGGTAAATGTGTGCCCAGCCGCTTAATTAAGTTTTTAAGTCCATTTCGTTTTTCTTTGACAAGTGCCGGTCGGAGTGGCGGGTGTTAGGTTTTTTTCGTTACGGAATTTCTGGATTCGGTCCCCACGCTCAAGGCCCGCGATAGAAGCTATGCAATAGCTTAATAAATTGTTTAATTATGTGTTAACTTCATAACTCCACTTCGAGGAGCTCGTGGCTAGCTAATAACAGCCGCACAAGTCGATCTTCAAGGTTAAACAACGCTTGCCTAGGTTGGTCTGTGGATGGGTGACCATCTTAACATAACGAGTTTCCTCCGTGCCAGTAAATCTGACTCCAGTCTTGCCATGAAGTACCGTGTTACCCCAGTTAATGGGTTGTGGAGGTCTGGTAGGCAGCCGCTCCTCGTAAAATACTGGTATTCAGCTAAATCCGGCTTGACTGGAAGTCGACCCCAATATAGTTGGGAAAAGGCTAGGCAGATGATTTGTTAACTTCATATTCATAAGTCATAATTAATTTATCATACGCACATGAATTCGAAAAGACATTGGTGCGTGCCGGGGTTCGAACCTACGACCTGTGACTTGGTAGTCCAACGGTTATATCCTTAGGCTAATATTGCTTCTAGAGATTACTTAAACACTGGAACAGTCCATGGCCCAATTGTTCTTTGGGTGAAAAGTTATTGGTCAAAACATTCTGTTGGTTAAACATTCCCTGACGTAGAGTAATGTTGGCGAAACGTTTGTGGACGAAACGTTCATTGGACGAAAAGTTAATGGGTTAAAGATTATGTTGACCAACCGTTCATGGACCAATCGACTGTTGGCAAAACGTTTCAGTTTCCTTATTATCTCTGCTGGGGTATAATTATTTACTTCAGTAATGTCTTTGTTTACTCGCATGGCTGGCAATGTTCCTGAAAAGCTGAACGAAGCATGTTTTAGTGGTCGTTTTAAACTTGTTTCGGGTTTGTGAACAGCTAATGAGCTGTGCGAGACACAATGCTTCAATCTGATTAAATTATTTTGATCACATCCCGTTGCCGAGCTCAGTTGGTTTTGCGGGTATTTGAATGTATACAATTTTGTCACTAAATTGCAGGTAGAATGAAAATTTTCCTCGTTATAATCGCACTAATATTATGAAAGGCGAAATTTGGTGTGTGTTTATGTTTGTTACTTCTTTACAATTGAACGGATTATGATGAAACTTGGTTAACCGGTAGACCATGTCCTGAATTACATACATTTTATCTGAGGTGTACGTTCTCTTGGGATAATTTTCTTCTATCACTCGGGCGAAGACGCTGGCAGAAGCTACTTAGTAATAGATTACTTACTATTGGGACTTTTTATTGACTGTCAGTATAACTTACTGTAAGTAGGTATCTATTAACAACTTTCATACAGAATTAATAAACTGCTATACCTTCGAAACTAGAGCAAAATTCCCCACATTTTCATCCAATATTTTCCTTACAACATCAGAAGCACTAATCCCCGCAGCGTCGAACGTACCGTGCAATCCGACGCCGCGATCCTGCAGCACTCATCAACGTTACTGGCGAGACAGCGATCCATCACTGCGTCGCCTTGTAATTACCTCATTAAGCTTCGTACTGAGCCCGCAATGGATTTGTGCAAGCGAATTTAGTCGCTAGATGGCTTTGTTAGAGATGAGAGTCGTAGATTGCGATTTAGTTATAGTCATTGCGTGTAATTTTGTAAATTAAAGTTACTACATTGTGCATTGGCGAAAAATGAGGAGTTTATATCATCGTTGAACGCTTAAATTCGAGTAGATCTAATGGATAAGTCAGACTAGGAAAATAATGGAAGTGCTTAAAGGTAGCATTCGTTTCTTAGTCACCCGCGACCGCGACTGGGTCGCGCGGCCCACTGCTTAATATGGATTTGTATGGCACCGGTCGCACTATATGGTCGCCTAGTTTCTTTAGTACTCCATACTAAGCAGTGGAACGCGACCCGGTCGCGGTTGCGGTCGCTAAGATCGGAATGCTACCTTAAGAACACAATACACCTTTTAAGGCGTCAAGTTCCCAATCCCCCAAATCTAGTTCAATCAATACATTAACTTAACCTAAACAACGCCCAGTTTAACCCTTCGACGTCAAGGGTTTATCAAAATAGGCGCTGTATTAACCTTTAAGCGTTAGTGCTGCGGGCCACATCAACACACGGCTTAGAATATTAACATAATGGCTCTGAAGATTATGCTAATGTTCAAATAATGACGGCCCTTTATCGCTACGGGCCACTATTAAGTAATTTTCCCTTTAATTTTACATCTGTTGCATGCCAGTAAACATTAATTGTTTTAAATCCAAACGCATCTACAAATCCAGTCTAAACTGCATGCAAACGCAAGCGTTCAACATGAAAGGAACTAAATCAAATTGTTATGCCAACACCAGACTATATCCTATTAAACCCTTTGAACCTCAACCGTTTAATAACATCAGCAGACGTCCGGCTCGTTAGGCTGCCGAAAGCTGACTGACAAACACGTTACCCCCTCCCCTGGCGCTGAGTGATGGCGGGGCGGACAAACAGGCCGACGGAGACGGATGGCGAGTCCGACACTTAATATTTGCCACCATTAGTTCTATGTGCGGCATGAAGATTGAATTGCGATGTAGTGTTTGCCCTGTGTGTTTGTTTGTGCACTTAAATATGATATTCTGTGGCGGAGGGCCGGTTAACGGTTTGTTTTTGTGGTTAGGATTTATTTTTAGGGGTTACTGTAATTGTGGTAGTTGTAAATAGAGAATGAACTGATTTGTTATATGATATACTTAAAGTGATGAATACCAATGTTGCTATCGACTTGACCGTAGTGATGATGATGGTAACTAGGACACCAACCAAATCCTGGCCCAGCAGGGTGGTAGCCTACTGGGGCTATGGGTTGTGCAAAAGAGAACCCCTGGGTCCTGAAACGAAGGCAACCAAGTAAAAATCGGACACCCTCCCGCTCCGCTTAAAGCAGATGGTGGATGAGGTTAAAAAAAAACAACCCAATCCATAAAATAGTAATAATTTTAACGTCAGTTAAAATCAGTCAGTTGAACCATTTTGTAATTAAAGTACGTGTGTATGTTAGTCTGTCAAAATTCTCATTTCTTTCCACCACCGACCTTCAGTTTTCGCAAAAAGAATACTCTTACAATGGAAGCGAGTATCAAATAGTTGCGGTCTGCACCGGAAGCGCCGGCGGCCATGACGGCCCGCCATTAGCGGCGGATGACGCGCGCCACCCGACTTCCGGCCGTAGAGAATACCTACACTACTAACGGGGATTTTCTTAAAAACGTTTTTTGAGATAGTGATAGGTTTCAGTGGTAGGTTGTCTGGGGAAAACTGTTATTAATACATTTTTATTACTTATCTAAATGTCAATGGCAAGAAACTATAGAAAACTTTTCTTTTAAATATTTTGTAACGTACCGATATCTTCGACATTCTAATAAACTGACAGACTTCTTGACAATACAAAATGTGTGAATTTTTGAGTGATATATGAAATAAATGGTCGAGTTTGAAGCAATTAGAAGCAAAAACAATATTTCTCAGTTAAATAAAAGGCCACTTTAGCAACTACATAGAACCTGGAAACTTTGACTACACTATCTATAATAATAAAGAGGAAAGACTTGTATTTTGTTTTGCAATGAATACTAGACTAGACTCAAAAACTACTAGACCGATTTTCAATTTTTTTTCACCAGCTATATCACTGCGTAATATAGGCTACAATTTTCTAGATTCACGCGAGCGAAGCCGCTGACAGAAGTTAGTACAATAGTAAAAAGATTTACGACCGAAACTTTCCAGTCTAACCTATATTGGAAAAACTTTAAAATTAATCACTAAAACCAAACAATATCAGCCGCCATAGTTGCTCTTTACTAATGATATTAAAAAACTTATTTAAAGACCTCAATAAAAACGCACGTAGATTTTCCCTCGTCTGGGAGGAGGGTAGTTTCACCTTAATAGTAGCGACCGAGACGCGCGACCACGACCCGCGACTCACTGCTTAGTATGGCGTATAAAAAAACCAGGCGACCGCGTCGTGCGACCGGTGCCATACAAATCCATACTAAACAAGGAGCCAGATAAGTTTGGAATAAATTACATTGACATTTTCCTAATATCACTGCGAAAGGTACCTGAAAAACAACCATTGAACTGTTTTTCATTGCTAGAAAACGTAAACGATCGAGTTAGGTATCGATTCAAGACAGCTTTATGTCTTTATTTCCATTGTTGAAGTTAAGAATGTCAATAAATGTTATTCCATGTTTTTTTTTGTTGTTGATAGGGTCGCGTTTAACCGCTATCTCACCTGATGGGAAGCGATGATGCGGTCGTTTATCTGGCGCGGTCTATAAGCAGTGGGTCGCACGACGCGGTCGCGGTCGCACGACGCGGTCGTACGACTCGCTCGCTAAAAACCGACTGCCACCTTTACGACGCCATCTTAGCTAACTACGTTGTAAAACGTCAGCTGCAAGTTTAAATCCAACGACATTTTAAATATTTGTTGGCCGTTCATCGTCCATTCATCGGGTTTTACGATTCAAGTGTGTATTAAAAACTCGTTCGGATTCAATGGCGCCTTTAAACAAGTATAAAATGCAGGAAGTTTCTTCTCTTGTTTGTTTTTATTATTAGCTAGTGATGTTTCTACCCTGTCAGGCTCTGACGGACACGGGTGTTCTTTTTGTGTGAGCGTGAGCGCTATGATACACCATACGAACCAGGGATGTTATGGATTATATATTGGATTTGGATACGAATATAGGAATAATATTATAACGGTTTCAGAATATTAATATGCATGTTTAAGGAAGGAAGAATGAAAGAAAACACGTTTATTTAGCTCACATAATGAAGACAAGAACACAGAAACTTAACTAAAACAGCAACATTGTATATCCCACGGCTGCGCTAAATACGTCCAGTTCAGCATAATGCCAGAGGCCAGACTACCGTACATAACGCAGATAGTTTCGATAACGTACTATAGAATTTTAAAATTATAAAGTTAAAGTTACTGTTTGGCTCGACAAATCCCGGTAAACCCTGTGATATACACTCTGCCTTTATACGAAACTATTCGAAGTTTTTATATCCATCGGTTACGGTTACGGATATTTATTTACTTCGGATATCCGATAGTTTTGTTTACGGGGAGAAAGAAGAAGATGAAGTAGAAAAGAATAAGTCAGTTTTCTAATACCTACCTAATTTTCTCCACCGCGTTCCCACGACAACCATTTCCAAATAAAATATCATACGGTTGATTTTTTTTTTACTAAACACTCGTTAGCTCTTTGTGTAGTATTTTCCAGGGTCTAATAAAAAGGAATTCGTGGAAAACATCTTGTTTATAATATTAAATTTCCTAGACTGCTCTCTTAAAATCCTTTTTCTGGTATAATTTTTAATTAGATAAGTATTTACTCACCCCGAAAGCTCTACAAAGATATTACGAGTACTAGAGTCTTGGGAAGTTTCTGTTCCACAAAATTACGATGAACTCTATGATTAATTTAATTTTCTGAGAAATTAACGCTTAGATTAAAAAACTTCATCATTAACTGCCAAGTAAAGAATTTAGCGCTCATGATAAATATGTAATTGGAGCTCGTGGCTAGATAATAACAGCCGCACAGGTCGATCTTCAAGGTTAAGCAACGCTTGCCTAGTTTGGCCTGTGGATAGGTGACCATCTTAACATAACGAGTTTCCTCCGTGCCTCGGAAAGCACGTTAAGCCGTTGGTCCCGGCTGTCATTTGGAGAACTTTGGCAGTCGTTACGGATAGTCAGAAGCCAGTAAATCTGACTCCAGTCTTGCCATGAAGTACCGTGTTACCCCAGTTAATGGGTTGTGGAGGTCTGGTAGGCAGCCGCTCCTCGTAAAATACTGGTATTCAGCTAAATCCGGCTTGACTGGAAGCCGACCCCAATATAGTTGGGAAGAGGCTAGGCAGATGATGATGGTAAATATGTAATTAAAAAAAAACAAATTTCAGGATTCTAGGTCAACGAGAAGTACTCTATGATTTGTGATTCCCATGAGTGTCAAAGTAGATGATTTTTTGCGATATAAACGGCTGTATCTTTTGTTTTCGTTAACTTACATGTTTGATTTTTGCAGAGCTTGTAAGGGACCGTAGACCTAAATATATGGTTTTAATTTCAACTCGATACCTCCATGCGTTCCCGAGATAAAGGGTCTTGACAGACAGACTACAAAGTGATCCTATAGGGGCTCCGTTTTTTCCATTTGAAGTACGTAATTAATAATAAAAAGTAACGTTTATTAGGCACTCAAGAGTCTAGGAGGCTAATCCTTTTACCACGATGGTAACCTTAAATGGCTCGCTTTATTCGAAGGAATCACACCAAAAACTCCACTCAAAACTTAGACGAACTTCAAAACATGTCAGCTTAGAAGCACCACCACCTCTGCTCACTCCACAAATGCTCCTCAAATACATGTATCTATCTACATCTTTACTCCCAAAGGTCAAGATTAGTATGCCTCCTCCATCGTAGAGGATCAAAAGTTTAACTTATACGCGTCTGTAAATAAATAAGGTGTTCCTTGACGGCCCCATAAAAACGAACTCACACTTGCCTGAAATATTAATGTACTGAGTGCTAAGACTAGTGTGCCTCCCGGAGATTTTCACTTTGTTAGGTTAGTGCCAAGGAGTGTGTTGCGAGAGATTTTCTGTGAATTTGACCTTAAGAGCGAGTTGAACGAATCAGATTTTTGTTAAGCATTCGAAATGATGCATTATTAAAATTTCTTATAGTTTTGTTAAACATGACTTATTTTCTGATTAGTTGGTTGGTGGATAATTAAATATGTAAACTAATTTTCTTCCGTACAGTCTCAATAAGGTTCAGTTGAAAACCAGCGTCAGGCTATTACCACTGCACCTATTTGGCGCAACCTTGAGACACAATGCTAGTTTTCTTTCTTTTTTTTAATCTTGTCGACGTGTCGACTTTTAGACACGTATTTTTCTACACTGTTTGTAGGTATCTATGTGGGCCAAATAAAAAACGTTGCATTCTTCTTTCTATTTAAAAATTAAAGTTTTGATGAAAAACTTTAACGAAATAGTCTTGTTAAAAAATTCATTGGAAAGCGTAATAACGTCTTCAAAATGAAAAAGCTGTGGAGTCAAACTAAATTAGACATACAATTACCTTGAATTTAACAAATACCTCTTACATTACAATAGTCTAGCTAGCCAATTACGTACTTTCGGGCATTTTAATCCAAAACATCATACAAATGGAGCTCCACATAATTCATTCCGCAATAAAATATGACAACCTGTATATTTATATGTATACATGTCACTTGTCCCTGTAATGCCCTGGAACAGCATATTCGTTTTATTTCTCTTTATCCTGGGAATATGTTACCTTGTGATATATTTTTCTACAATCACGTGAGCGAAGCCGATGGCAGCCGCTAGTCTAGAGTATAATAGACTAGTCTTACCTACTAAAAAACTCATTCGAAAGCCTAATAAAGTCTTCGAAATGAAAAATCTGTGGAGTCAAAACTAGATTAGATACATCATTAAGTACCTTGAATTTACGAGTAACACAAACATCTTACATTACAATGAACTAGTTAGTAATTGGCTAAATTACGTATTTTCAGACATTTTAATCCAAAACACCACACAATTCATTCCGTTCTTTATGTTAACATCCTCACTGATCCGAACTCCCCAGCGGCCATACGAATGAGCCCACTCAATATATCCTCAGAACAAAACGCGACAAAACTGTCACAATAAAATATGACACCCTGTATGTTTGTACATGTCACTTGTCGTTGTAATGTCACGCGAGAAGGACGTGTCTAACTCGCTGTCGTATTTTTATTGCTATTTCCAGCAGGTTCGCGTTTTCCTTGTATAGAGATAGAGATAAAATAGACAAATTTTAGTTAAGGAAGGAAAAAGGAAAGAAACTGTTTATTTGTGCCTTACACAATTTATTAAAACTGAATAAGAAAAACAAACAATGTTTGTATGTTTGTTTATACTATGTGTATTTTTAAGCTAGCCAGCAAGTATAAAACAAAAAAGAAGAAATACAATATTGATAAATCAGCTTCAGAACGTATTCCTAAATATAAGCATGGTGTGGTTTTATTGTACCAATCAATCACTCAATATCATTTCGCATTATACTGAAGAAAACCGTAAAAACCTAAGCCCAAATCCTTTAAAAAAAACCAAATATTTTCAAAATACTTTAGAAGTATTGGTAGCTAAACATATATGAAAACCGATTCAAAATAATCTTTTTATTTCTAATGGGCCTACATGGGCACTTATAAAACGCCAGAAGCTAGTGCACGGTTCCAAATGGTACTTTCCTATGAAGAAGAACTGGAAAGAAACTCCATAGACTTA
This sequence comes from Mythimna separata, assembly GCA_030763345.1. NCBI lineage: Eukaryota > Metazoa > Arthropoda > Insecta > Lepidoptera > Noctuidae > Mythimna > Mythimna separata. The sequence goes on from CM061192.1 coordinate 15,255,448, forward strand.
ATAAAGTTTTAGCCTTTACAATAGTTCTATATTACAATATTAATAAGTATGTACACAAAAATACAATAAAAATAATAAATGCAATGCTACATCCGTATGACCGGACTAGATAGTGGAAATATATTATACTAGCTTCCGCCCGCGGCTTCGCCCGCAACAACAAAATCGAAGAATAAATAACATCACGCTTCTTTTTTTTTCCTATAGCCTATATGTTAATCCAGGGCTAACCTAACTACATACCAAATTTCAACCAAATCGGTCCAGCCGTTTTTGCGTGAAAGAGTAACAAGCATACATCCATCCTCACAAACTTTCGCATTTTTAATATTAGTAGGATTAGTAGGACTACGTTCATAATTCTAGAAGATTAGGTACACCTAGAAACACAAGCCCTAAGTTATTACCAATAATGGGCGGTAAATAGGAACCGTAGGTAACTTCACCGGTAAGTTTCATAAACCTGGTTCGAAGGCTGTACAGCGTTCATAGTGCTTCTGCCATTACTTAGTGTTAGCAGTTCTGGCGCGTCGTTACTTTTGATTCACGACTCGGCCACAATGGACCGGGCAGGGGTTAAGCGCTATTGATTTTATCGCAACCTTGGGTGCTTAAATAGTGTCTTTGTAACCTAAGAGGTGATTGTCGTATTTTTTTCTTTTGTATCTCTGTTGCAAACTGTGAAGAATAGCTGTAATTTCCCTACTGATTTTGGCATGTTTTTGACTGTTTGTCGGCGAAATGTTTTTTTTTTGGTTTAATAATTGGAACCGGTGCTAGACTACAATCCCGTTAATAATTAACCTTGAAGATCGACCTGTGCAGATAATAACAGCCGCACAGGTCGATCTTCAAGGTTAAGCAACGCTTGCCAACGTTGGTCTGTGGATGGGTGACCATCTTAACGTAACGAGTTTCCTCCGTGCCTCAGAAAGCACGTTAAGCCGTAGGTCCCGGCTGTCATTTGTAAATCTTTGGCAGTCGTTACGGTTAGTCAGAAGCCAGTAAATCTGACTCCAGTCTTGCCATGAAGTACCGTGTCACCCCAGTTAATGGGTTGTGGAGGTCTGGTAGGCAGCCGCTCTCGTAAAATATTGGTATTCAGCTAAATCCGGCTTGACTGGAAGCCGACCCCAATATAGTTGGGAAAAGGCTAGGTAGATGATGTAGATGATGCTAGACTACAATCCCGCCTGATGGTAAACAGTGATACTATCGTTGATGGTGAAGCTAGTAGATTAAGGAGCCAACCTGGACGTATCGGCCTCAATACATTTTATATGGCAACTACACTTGTAGAGCTACATTAGACCCATGCCACGCGACGTGGTTCTACGTTAAACTCAGGCAGGGCCCAAGTGAGCATTGGTCTAATGAACTACATTAGTCTTCATATCGAAGAGGGATTGTCAAAAATCCCTCTTCTAACTTTACCAGTCTTTTACATCCTTTCCTGGACAAAAGTTTCTTTGAAATTCCTCTCTAATATTCTCAAACTAGTCAAAGGATATTTCAAATTTCGTTTCGTTCTGTTGAACGGACGTTGCTGTTTCTGGAATCATTCCTTTCAAACTATTGGTACTCGTATGTTGTCCCAGATACAGTATTTCATAGCTAATAAATAGTATACACGTAAAAGGAGAAACTGACTGACTGACATATCAATGCACAGCCAGGACACAGACAGGTTCGAGAGAATTTGAATTAATCTATTAAAAAAAACGCGTTAAAATAATTTGCGTAGTTATAAAGGTCTGTGTGTATAGACAGCGGGAAGCGACTTAATTTTATACTATGTAGTGATTTATTTTACAAATTAGTTTTTATTTTGTTTTTGATTCCTCTGTCTCTCATTTAAGTTTGTTATATTACTTCTCTTTGTTCTTATTTGTTTCCAACATGGTTTTAAGTTAATATACAGTAATCATCCTAGTGATTTTATTTAAGTATCCCACAGCTATCTGTGAGCAGCGCTTTGGGCTACAATATTTTTTATGTTTTGTGAACCTGTAGTACATTAGTTTTATTTAGTTGTTTGTAAAAAAAATAGGTTTTCAAATCACTTTTACACGTCAGTTTTTTCATTAATTTAACTTAGATGACGCCGGTGTTTTGTAGCTGACTACCCTGAAAAGAAATACCGAAACAAACTCAGGAGTCAGTCTCTTTCAAAGTTCATACAGTAAACATGTTAGCATTATTGACCTTGCAATGTTCCCACTGTTGGGACTCAGGCCTTCTCTCTAGGAGAGGGAATGGGCCGTAATCCACCACGCGGGCCCAGTGCGGATTGGTGGATGTCACATGTCTTCGCATTTTTTGCTCTAGGACATGCCGGTTTCCTCACGATGTTTTCTTTCACCGTTATGAGTAAGCATATAATGGCTTTTTTTTACATAATAAAAACTAGTGCTAGACTGCAATCCCACCTGATGTTAAGCAGTGATGCAATCGTTGATGGTGAGGCGCAATTGTTTTTTAAGAGCCTTTTCACTCTAGTCTTGATGGTCAAATATATTTAGTAGTTATTAGGGTCATTGCCCAAAATACTAGTTACTTGTATGACCAATGATTCGGAAACTGAACTAGGTTCAGCTGCGATTGTCAAAGGACCTCGAGCGTTCAGTGTCGGTCCATTGGACCGGAGGACAGTCCTACGTAGTTCAGTTATTAGTTTCAATGGTTACGTTCAGTTATATTGGTATTTAGTCGATTTCGTCATTGTTATTCGTTTCCTGGATGTCGTTAACCTATATTGAAATTGTTTTGAGTTTCGTATGTTTGGTTCACATTGTACAATAATAATTGTTACTTACTGAGAAATAGACTTACAGACATATCAACGTACAGTCAAAATTTTGCACAAGGCTTCAAGTCGCGAGGCAAGTGCTAGTTTACAAACGCGGATTTCAAAATTTTATCCTTCTATTTATTTTTGAATATATTTTATTGTCATCTCTATATCTCAATAAAGCAATTATAAATGAAAACACTCACATATAATAAATATTTTTTACTAAGAAATGTACACACAAAAAAATCAACGGGTTCGTATATTTTATCGAGAAATGCAAAAATATATGAAGGTGGCTGTTTTTTTAACAGTATGAGCCTTGATTACCAGTACGAAAAAAGAAAACACACGGTCTTCCATATTAATCTTTATGTAAAGATGTAAATATTTTAAAATAAATATATAAAATGATAAAACAAAGTCCCACCCCCGCGGCTGTATGTCTCTATTTAACGGATTTTCATGTGATTTTCACTGACAGACCAAGTGATTCATGTGGAATGTTTCTGTGTCTAAATACATGAATATAATAAATAGAGAAAACTTCAATGATTTGTAACACCCGTGCAAAGCTGGGGTACGGTGCTAGTTGTACAAAAAATATTACATTATTTGTATTAACTGACTATTCTAAAACAAATCGAAACCGAAAACGAGGAAAACCACATTAAGTCATCAAGTCTAAATTATTAGAGTTCCACGTTCTGCATTTAAAATCCAAATTTAATAAGCTAAAGTTGGTTATTTCGGTCGAAGTTAGTTATTTATCGCGCGGAAGCCGCGCGGGGCGGACGCGTCGCGTGCCCGCGCCGATAAGCCTGCGGATAAATCCCGGATTATATACGAGACGAGAGGCAACTTCTGATTTATTTGTATCGCTCCCTGATTCGGGGCTAGGCTTTGTTGAATGTTGACTACCCTCTCGGAGCTAGACTGTTGACTACTCTCCCGGATAGCGTAGCCAGGCGTCCGGATAAAGTCGGACGCGGTCCGGTTTTTTGGTTGTGTGTCCGACCAAATTAGGCGGAGTACTGTCTGAATGGCTTTTAAAATTTGATTATTTTTTAGACTTTACATGTGTTCTTGCAATTGCAAGCGTTTGCAGACCAGCAATGACTTGTTATTTTATTGGAGTGTAAAAAGCAACATTCACGGAAAGGCATAAAAAAAAATCTCGGCCTTTTTACTCTAAACTAGCTAGCTAACTAGCCCGGCTAAACTTTTTGGTTTATCCGGCTTTTCGGTTTGAAGACCTGGCAACCCTACCGGAGCTAGGCTGTTGACTACCCTCCCGAAGCTAGCTCGAAGAGATAGGCCTAAATATGTACATACGTTTCACGCTTGTTAGCTGTGTTAACAAAGATACGTTAATGGAATTTATTCATAGCTTCGCCCGCGATTTATATTTTAAGAAAATGTGTACAAAGATTTTGCGAAGCATCGAATCAATTACATCGTATTATTTTTTGTGCTCGCAGACTTTTTCTAAACTCTTCAATTTTGCTTTCGCTTTATTCAGCATCTTGTACCTATTTTTTTTTTATAATTGAAAGAAAATACGCAGCTTTTAGACCTTTGAAACGGTTTGTGTTTGGAATATATGTTTTATATTTCTTCAAAAGGGTCCAAATTGAAAGAATACAGTATTCCTAATAATTCCAATAGGTTTGCCTTAGGGTTTTCTCCCGGTGGATAGATGAGGTCCATGTTGCTTTTAACCCTGAAACGGAACCGGTGTAAAACTCTATGGCCGGATGCAGGGTCGGTTAGGTAAGGGTTGAGGGTAGTTCAACCTTCAGTGAAATGTTTCCCTTCCCTTGATGCAGGATAATGGGGTTTATGTTAATCACTTGGTAGGTTTTTACGAGATTTATTTCCGTCGGCACCTTAAGCATCTGTTGGGTCTTTTTTATTATATAGGCTTGTTCGTTTTACCACTATCTCACCTGATGGACGTGATGAAGTGATGGTAAGGCGATGGAACGCGCTTGCCTAAAAGTAACCTATGCACTCTTGATTTACGCCCATTTTCAATAAGCTACCTATCTAAAGTTGCAGCTACTAAAGATAAACAAATCTATCCTTTTGCCCTTACTTGCTTTCCTGTAACATACTGACTGTTAGCATTTCCTACCAAAATTGTCACATTGACAACTAAAAAAAAAAAATTTTAAAAAAAACAGGAAGATATCTCGTAAGTGACAATTTAAATTATTGACAACTAGAATCTTACTGTTTATCGGAGATAGCTATCTATTTATGAACTGCGGTAGGTTATTGAAAACGGGCGTATAAGACCCCTAAGTTAAAGCTATTTTTGTTTCTACCCAATAGTATCCATTTTTTGGGACCTTTTCTATACAATAGGCTCAATAAGGTACTAAGCATCTATAATTTAAGGTATAAAGAATGTAGTAAGATGTTATCGGAACATTTAGTGATACTGAATTACACAGACACAGAACAACTTCTAGAAATATTGACATAATGTTATCTGATTCCCTCATTATTATTTATTTTGTATAATTTTATAGACATAGTTTTAGGTATTATTGTACCATAAGTTAACTGATCCCCTCGTTATTGTTTATTTTGTATAATTTCATAGATATATTCTTAAGTTTTATTGTACCATAAGCTTATTTTCATAGTTTTTAAACATAGACTATATTTTTATAATAGTTTAGTAATCATTTTAAATATTTTACAACGAAATTAATTTTAAAAGTAATGCGATGGCCTGAAACACAGGTTTAAATTAACCTAGCTCGGGTGGTCCGTTATTAATTATTGCAATTTCGAACCGTATTAATTGCACCTTTAATATTATATTAGATTTACTTTATTCTTATGCAAAATAATGTTATAGATAATTGTTTTACTGAAGGCTTATGTTCATTTTTGTCAACATTGTATTTTGAATAAAATTTATTATTATTATTATTATTATTTAGTTCATGTAGAAAATCTAAAAAATGAAGTTTTTCTCTTAATGTAGTAACGTGGATGCATCAGCGACACTGATTTAAGATGTCCTGTTCGTGAAAATGGGAGAAACAGACAAATCGTTTCCTTTTATTCGTTCCCCATAAAGAAGGACTTATCAGAACATTATTTCGAATGTGCACTTGCAACACCCACCTGAGCTTCCCTGCGGCCCCCATTTGTCCACCTAAAGAATGGAAGCCATCACAAAGGACAAACCGTTCCGAATAAAGAAAAATAAAACCCATTGTCCGTGTTTTACGGACACAACTTAATGGTCCTACGGAAAATACGATATATCGGCAACTTTTGTTTTCCGCACATTGCTTTGTTTGCGGATATGTGGGGACCGTCATAAAAATCGGATAAGATGAATTCCGATGGCAGATTCAGTTATGAAGTGGTCCCGTGCTGGGCGCCAGTTTATTTTTATTTTCATGATTTATTTACTGCTGTCACCTGAGATTCGAAGGGTTATGTGGATATTTAATATCGTGCTTATTATATTCATGGTTTTGAGCTCGCATTAAAGTATCATAATATGCTTTTTTTTCACTACCTATTTTCGCATCTCCCGGGTTATCTATAGATTCTTTTTTGGCTAAGACCTTAGACATAAAACAACTATTAATAAAATAACGCAAAATAAAGCCAGCCCTTACATATTCAGGGCAAGCAATATATAAAATAATTGCTACAAGCACAATAAGACACGATCGCAAAAGTTTTTCTGTCATATTTCTGATATAGGCTCGGCTTTCCCGAGCAAAGCCAAACGAATTGACCTGTCAATCAAACCGCCTTCTTTGAGAACAGTAAATCAGTATTTCTGTACATAAAGAATTGCTTCTTATTCATTTTGGGTAACAAATAAGATAAATTGGGAGACGGCTTAATATGGAATATAATCCGATACGAGACTATTTTATTTTCTTATATAAAATTGGGTTCACGCTACTGTAGTTTTTCTAAGGCTCTTATAAATTCTGTCTCGGTATAAGAACGAATTACAAGTTACACGTGGAATAATAAATAACACATAAGTACACTCCATAATTCAACAGAACAATGACGCAAACGCATAATATTACATTAAACAATCGGGCTCGTGTTATCCCACATAAGCCTCAGGAAAGCCTCACAAAAACACGGCCCACATAAATAAATTAACCTCTTAGGTAACTGTCTCACTGAAATACCGGAACGCGTCAACATTTTAAATCCTACCCGCAAAAACTCGAAGCCGACCAGATTCGGAACGTCACGTGCTCTATGAACGGGGTAACACTGAACGGTCCACTCAAACTCGCCGGATTATCCGTGTAAGCGGACGGATTATGGCTGACAGTCACGCCAGAAGACGGCTACTCAACTCTTATCTCGCTATTTCAATTAATTCTCCGTTCCTCTCTAACCCTCACTGCCCTTCCTGCAACTGGATCTTGGCTTAAACCCTCCTCGTCAAACTTCCAACTTGTCCGAACATGTAGCAACTTCTCCGAGATATGAGGGTATTTAGAATTCTTCGTATGTTTGGATTGAGGAAAGTAATTAAAGCGGAGTGTGCACATATCTTCAAGTTTGATTTAGTACTTGAAGTGGGTTTCGGCAAATATGTTTAAATATGATTCTTGTCTGTAATTACTTTCGCTGCGGCGGCACATTGTGGACGTTTATTACATATTAAACCACTACTTGTTAACTGTCTAGTTACTGCAAACACGTTCAACTTATGGAAATAAACTTTATTCATGTTTGCTGTTGTCACACAATTTACACGAAACATTGAGTTTTATTTTATTAATAAAATAATCTGTTGTACAGTTAACAGCGTTCAGTTCCAAATGTTATTCTCCTCTCGTCCGTTATAATTGAAATGAGTCCCACGTGGGCGCCAACTAAGCGAGAAGCAACAAAAAAATGTTTTATTGTTTTCAACACGTTAACATTTTACTGTGGCGATGTGTTGTTGAACACCTGTATACGTTTGTTTTGTACCATATATATGTACGTCTATGAAATTTTAGGGCAGTCATAATTTCACATGAAATGGTCTATTCTCGAGGAGGGCGGAGTTCCTGTTCAAAATTAACGGAGGTTTAATAACTTGGGTAAATGGCGTATGTTTGTGTTTTTATTATGTTTGCCCAACGTTCTTCCGCTTAAGGTAATTTGAAAGGATAATTAAATTGGCAGAGACACGACAAAGAAATAATGATGTCTAAGTAATGTTTTGAGATAGAGAATAATATTCAACCTCGGTCTTCATTGTACCGAATGCCTTTGAATATCAAGGAGATATAACAAAAAATACCGCAGCACTAGTTACTGAGTCCATAATATTGTAAAATATACGTCTTCTAAAGAAATGTCGTTTCTTATTTCTTCTAGACTTTTATAAGAATCGTTATATATATTCCTACTATGTTGCCAACTAAGATTTCACGACACAATAAAGATAACTTCGAAGAAAATGTCGTCATAAGATCTGGAATGCTTGGGACTAAGAGGATCTATTAATTTCAATGTATAGCAATAGTTGTATGTCTATAGATATGATCCAATAAACTGTATCGTCTAATAATTTAGGATTGGACATTGTAATAGAAATAGGATCTGTATTTCAGTTTACGTAAATTGGTATTCTTTTTCGGTCCTTTATTTTTGTGTGGGTGTCTACAAATGACTTCTCCCGAGGATGTGTCAGACTTATACAGATCAAATTCAGCCTGTGTCCTTCATTTGCCTTTTGCGTTCCTCCAGGATCAGGGTCTCTTTCAAAAATTCCCGTGGCTCTAGCGGGCACGAATCCTACTAGGTCCCTACGGTTTTGTACTGCTTTCTCTCTTCTGGCTAACATCTCCTTAAGGCGCGAGTGGTACACTACTCGCCGTCTACAACTTGGGCTCGATCCCTACAGGATGGCTAGACGGCTAGCTACCTTAAAAATCATTATCGCCGTCACTGTATCCATTACAAAGAAAAATAAAAAGAAGAACAAACATCCTTAAATACAAAACAATATAAATATCAGCGACCATGTTCTTAATTTGACAGGCGTCGCACATACGATCGGTTATTAGTCCGCCATGTTTGTCGGCCATCTTGTCTGTCGGCCGTGTCGGCCGTCGGCGCCCACTCTGCGTCGCGCTGTGTTTGACTATCGTTTCCGTAACATCCATGTATTGTTTCATCCGCTGTCACTTGCAAGGATTTCCGGCTACCGTCTTTTTGTTTGCGTAAGAAAATCACGGTTGTGGGCTCTGAGAAATTGAATTGAATTGCTATATTCAGATTGGATATTCGAAAACTACATCTGACTTCAATGTTGTCAGTCTTTGTTTTGGTAAATAGAGATTGGAAGAGACCGCAGCATTGGAAGGTTTCACACTAGGTGTACTGTTGACCTGGTGAAGGTTGCGAGAATGATATAGATGCGAGACGCTCAGGGCAGGTTGTTATGGCGACACTTAGGGGCGGCCTGAGCCCAACTGTGGCTGTATTTCGGCTGAAATGGTGATCATGATGAAATAAAAGGTTTTGAAAACAGTAAAGATAGATGTATAGATAGGACTGCTGACTAGTTATACCCTGCGGTACAATTTGGAAAAGACATAAAAGCTTCCAGTTCTACACAGTTATCGAGTACCCCTTAATTTTCTATTTCCAGAAATTCTTACCCGTTGTAATATTTCAAGATTGACAAAGATAAGAAGCCAACAAATTGTTTGTCTCCCCTCTTCCCTCTTTCCCAAACCAGGAATACTTTCTTTACCATTCCCGTTACGTGGGAAGTAAAATATAGCCGCGATAACTGCTTGCCCTGTAGCGCAGACGCCGTGAGGGTCTGAATGCCGGCCGTGGCTCCGAGGACATCTTAACGACCTGCTTATGTATGGCAGCATTATCACGATTTGAAACTAGACGTGCCCAGTATTTATTGTGGTATTCTCAATAATATTGAGCATTGCTCTCGTATTGTTCTGAGATATCGGGAGAGTCGGGTGCTGCTTTGTTTGGTTTGGATATAGAAGTTTGTGTGGAACTATTGTTTTGACAAAATTGTGTATTTAGAACTATGTATTTGAAGCAATTATTTTGTTACGCTATTTTTTTTTTCATATAAAATAATATATAAACTAATTGTTGACTACAGTCCGTCTGATCGTAAGCAGGGATGTTTACGATCAGGCGGGAATCGTGGTGGATGGTAAAGCCTACTTGTTTATTCTGCTTGTTCGCTTTGAAGTTCAGCTGGATTACCAATTAGCCTCTTTGCGTATTCATACCAAACACCTTCTCAAAGCACGGTCTAGTCATTCATCCAATGCATCCAATAATCCAATACAAACGAAAGTAGAGCTGAAAATTCTTTGAAAAAAAATCGTTCAACTTCCCCATGTCCCACTTTTAATTGCCACCAATAAAATTCAGAACCGACAAACTTCAAAGAGTGTGTTGACAAAGACGATGCGCCCGTATTGTCGCCGAACTTTGCCGAAGTTAGCCGAAGTTGGCCGACAACTGCGCCGGCGGTCGCGACCACCACACAATTACCTGACTCGCTCTATAGGTAAACAATGGGTCCAAGTGACCCGTGACCAAATTATTAACCCGCTCTACGTCGGCCAAGTGACGGACTTGGCAAGTCCTAATTGGCTTGGCCAAACCTTGGAGTTAATAACATTAAATAAGCCGACAAGTTTTGATTGGACTTTATTGAATACACACGAAGACTGAAAGTTTGTTGCCAGCTTTATAACTGGCCTTGATACGAGGCAATTTGGTTATTACTACTTCATTTTCTGTGTTGTCTATACTAATATTATAAAGAGGTATTTGTAAGTTTGTAAGTTTGTAAGTTTGTAGGTTTGTAAGTTTGTATGTAGGGGGTAATCTCTGGAACTACTGGTCCGATTTGAAAAATTCTTTCAGTGTTAGATAGCCCATTTATTGAGGAATGCTATAGGCTATACCATCACGCTACGGCCCACGGGAGCGGAGCAGTAACGAAAAATGCGGGTGAAACCGCAGGGGACAGCTAGTATCAAATAAATGTAGTATCTATCTAAAAATGTTATAAAAAAACTTGGTTCCAAATCAATTTGACGACTCTCTCTCGCTTGTATACTTTAATTTGATTGTCAATTTACATAAACAAATAAAACTATTATATAACAAGCAAATGAGACTCGTACGTTTGTTTAACATTTTACTTCTCAATTGTAACCCTCTCATATCATGACCGTCGTAACTTGGGAGTACATTTTACAGCCAGACAATGTGGAGTAAATAATGCAGTGTTTAATTTACTTGAAACGGTATCTGTTCACCTAGAATATTTTATTGGAATTGTGTGTCTGTGTTGTTAAGTTTATTTTGTGTGCACACACATGCATTGTTATGAGTAACTTTTGTTGAAACTTAGCCTCTGAGTAATTGATGGCACGGTTGGCGCAGTGGATAAGCGATTGCCTTCTGTGCTGCGTGTCGCGGGTACGGTTCCCGCACTGCACAAATATTAGTATGGTAGTGCAGATAGTTATTCCATGTCTGGGTGTCTTATATAAGTTTTATATGTTTTAAAAGTACTTTTATTTAAGAAAAATAATAAAGCGTGCAAAAAAATACTAAATTTAATGGCATTATACCACGTTATGAAGTCACGGGCACCAGTTTTAATAAATAAATAAACAGACAGCGATCAAATCTGATATTTTGCAGTTAATCATTCACATAAAAAATGTTATGATATACACCAACGTATAGTGTTTTAGTATTTTTTAGTATATATTACATTATACATAAGTTTATAAGACTAATAACCTACCTTTGATTGTGATCTCTCTCTATCCTTCAAAGGTTTGCTGCCAGACAACTTATTATTGACTTAAAGCGCGCCTTTGTATATGAGCTTTAGCCCGCAGCTTCCCCGCGTACATAAAATATAGCCCGTGTCACTCAGGAATACAGTAGCTTTCTATTGGTGAAACAATTTTAGCAATCGGACCAGTACTTCCTCATACAAAGACTACCTCATACAAACAAAAAAACAAACTTTACCTCTTTATTATATTAGTATAGATATAAATATTAAAAGAATTTCGAAGGCTTCTCAATTCCCGCCTCGTCTGCTGGCTCCAGAATCATAAGGTATCACAACCTTCATACTGCCAAGCGAGGGTCTCTAGAGAGTCGATATGATATGTCTGACACTTGACCTTAGCGCGTTATTGCTGTATTGCGCGCACGTACCTGAGGCTACGGTGGAACGGGTTGATTTGTGACAAGGAGTACGATAGAATGGAGTGCTCGTGCGGAAAATTGATTGATTAGTAGTAATAATAAATGTTTAAGATAAGTTAGAGAAAGTTTTAAAGCGGCGTCGGTAACTGAAAAGTTAAAAGAGAATCGTTGGTTTGCATTTTACTAAAAGGCGGACGGAAGGAGAGAGGACCAAAGAAAAAATGGATTGATTGTATAATGAGTGATAGAATAGGATAGAATAGAACATCATACACTTTATTGTACACCAAGGTAATGTGAAAGAAAAGGGAGGTTAGTGATAGCGTGACGGGTGACAGGACAAAATGGAAGAAAAAATAAATGTTACACCGACTCCAAGATACCTATGCACTTACCAAGGATCCTATTTATTAGTAGTACCTACCTATAATATCCATACTTGTAGATCACAATGTGCTTACATTGCATGAAAAGAATAGCTGTAGGAGTTCCATCAAAATCTACAATCATATTCCACGTCGGTTGAGACAACTTCGGACTTCCCATATTATGTTATCCTCAAAAGCAAATGAAATCATGTTTTACTTTGTATTTGATACTGTTGTGTCAATATAATGTTTTATATTCTATTTTAATTGCCTGTCACAGTCAGGTTTCCCTCAAAATATTATCATTCAAGCTTGGCATTCACAAAAAAAAAACACATTTCTTTTAGTACCCTTGACACTTCACGGTTTAAACCAGAATATCAAGAAAAGTAATAAGTTAAAGCGAAGTCGTAAGCACTCGCATGAAAGGTGTTTAAGGCGCGATTGCCACGGCGCCATGTCACAGTAAACGGGGCAATATGGCCCGCGCTGTTTGATGTGTGTTTCATTACGGCCTGGCGGTATTACCCTCGTATGATTATTAAATATGGTGTTGTCGTGTGATTCAGTCGCGGCAAGGTATACGTGATATTGTGTTGAGATTTTGATTTTGTATAAAGGTACAGTTTTGATTTTGGACATCATTTTTGGAGGTTGTTTATGAAACAATCATTTATATTGATATCTATACGAGACTTGGTCAGCGGTCAATATCAAAAATATTTTTTATTTATTTATTAAATACATAGAGAACTTACAGCTAATAAAAACAGACAAAAAGCCGTTTAAGTTTTATTTAATTAAATAAATAAACCTCTTCAAAAACAGAATAACCCGAGAGGTCAGCCTGTACGAGGCTCCGCCCACTTACTCTACAAAATGCTTTTATCGATTTCTGTAAATATTAATATCTACCCATAATGGGTACAGGTATTGTTGATTCGGGACGAAATTCACTAACATAATTTCGAAACTACACTTTGTATAGTGGGATAGTTTATAGTGTAATTATAATTATTATGTTGGTGTGGGTTATGCGGTTTCCAGCCTTTGTAGAAATGATCAAATGATTGTGTAGTTATTATAATTGTATGTGTTGTGTGTGTGTGTGTGTACAAGTGGGCCATTTCCGGTATTGTAAATATTGATGCTTGATGTATTTTGCCGTCGTTTATGGATCGCTTGCTTTGTTATTTGTATCCCTTACTAGCGCCCCGACCCGGCTTCGCACGACTGCCTGTTATGTGTGCAAACCTTCCTTGTATATCAGAATAAATAAACTTTATTGTACTTTTACTCTCTTTTTTATATTCCTCTTTATTTTATAATAAACCGTAACAGAATCCGTCGGGTGATTTAGAAGTAAGCGAAGAAACAAACAAAGAGAGCAATTTTGTTTTATACTACTTAGTTATTAAGAACTATGATGTTAAGACGGTTGACAGGACAGAATGGAAGAAAAAACCATGTTGCGCCAACCCTAAGTAACACGGGATAAGGGCAGGAAGAAGAAAGAAAAAAGTTATTAAGAACTATTTCTGACTAGCAGAACCGACAGACGTCGTCCTGTCTAACCTATAAACTGTAAAAACGTAGCAGTTTTATGATTAAAAAAATGCGCGCTACATTCTTATTATTTTCTTTCATAAGACCTTTCACCTAACAACAACAAAACAAAAAACCGGCCAAGAGCGTGTCGGGCCACGCTCAGTGTAGGGTTCCGTAGTTTCCCGTCCGTCACAATAAGTGTCCCCAACTTTTCAAAAACTGTTCGTCCCATCAAGTTCAAAATAATTTTCCTAGAAAGTCTTTATAAAGCTCTACTTTCCAGATTTTTTCATATTTTCTAAACGTATGGTTCAAAAGTTAGAGGGGGGGGACACATTGTTTTTTACTTTTGGAGCGATTATTTCCGAAATGATTGATATTATCAAAAAATGATTTCAGTAAACCCCTATTCATTTTTGAATATCTATCCAACAATATATCACACGTTAGGGTTGAAATAAAAAAAAAATCACTTCCCACTTTATATGTAGGGGGGCTACCCTAATAAAACATTTCTTTCCAATTTTTATTTTACTACTTTGTCGGCGTGATTGATATACATATTGGTACCAAATTTCAACTTTCTAGAGCTAACAGTCACAGAGATTAAGCGAGGACGGACGGACAGACATGGCGAAACTATAAGGGTTCCGTTTTTGCCATTTGGCTACGGAACCCTAAAAAGAAATAGCAAAGTTGGTGCAGCCGTTCACGTGTAATAATGTGACCAAGAGAAATAAGGTTTCTCTTTTATAAGTAGATAAAAAGATGAAATAAAACACTAACAATACTGTATTATTTGTTCCAGGTACACTACATTATCCCGCTACTCAGACCAGTAATACGTGAAGTACATTTTATTAAATTAATATGAAGGTAGCTTACGATGTTCCTCGTGGGAAAACGGAACATATCCCGCTTCTAACGGTACGGGAGATGGATAATATGGCCGTGGCGTAAATACCCATCCTCCCACTGACTGGCTATCCGCCTTTACAGATATTCAAAACGTGTGGGAATAGCGGTCTTTGATCGTGTTGTCTTTCACATGAAGTAATAAATATAATTAACTGGCGTATTAAACCAATATAAGGAAAGGTTTGAACAATGAAATGAACGATATATTGTTACAATGAAATTCGCCAAACCCCTGGAGACACAGACCGGAAAATATAAGGAAAACCGGACCAAAGCGGCGTTGTTTTAGAACCTTTGTTAGTTCAAAAATACTACTACGTATGCCCACATTTTAGTTACAATTCACTTTATAATTAAAACCGATATCCCTTAGTCCATTTACATACTTAACTTTATAGTTTCGACCTTCGAAAAACCTTGGGCTCTCCACCCGAAAAGGTTATTTACGCAACATGTCCGTCCGTTCGTCACACGTGGACATTAGCTGAGCTAACGCTAATGAGAACAACTTTCAACGACTACCCGCAAAAAGTTGGGAGTACAGCCAGACTACCCGCTTTCCACAACTATCTGTAATTAGGGGATGAAGCTGGGTTTTTTGGCAGTTTCACCTGCAACGGGAAATTCTAATTTAGGTTTAGTTTTATTTAAATTTGGGACCTGTTTGGAGGAACTATTTTGTTTCCTGGCATCATAACTTTTTCTAAATGATCAGCCAAGCCAGCCTTTATCCACAGCAAAATATAAAAATTCCCGAACCCCTAGCTGTCCTATTTTCACATAAATTTTGCCCGAAAGTGTTTGATTTATGTACTATATTTTCTAATAGAAAAAAAGCTTGTAAAAAAGCTTACTAGGACATCGACCAAAAAACTATTAAGCAAACATTGACTGAACGGAATAAAAATGAGTTAAATATCAAGCCTGCCATTTTTTTCCCCGTCTATGGTTGAACGAGAGAGCGTGTTAGACTTTTTTTAGAGTAAACCTACTCCTTGTGTTCCTTCTTTACCTTACGTTCCAGGGCCAGGTTCACTTTCGCATAACCCATGGCCCTAGTAGGCTTCGACCCAGCTGGACCCCTACGATGCCTTAAAGTGCTTATTTTGACGTAACCCATGAATCAAGCCTGCCATAGTTATTTTCCTATTTCTTAGGCCTCTTGTACACGGCACGTTTTTACGCCTTACTTAGCCACGGTTAATTCGCCGCTGTCTTGTATGGATCATTGAGAGAGCTTATTGACAAAAAGGGCGGCGCTTCGGATCGCTGCCGTGTTTCATCAGTGTTGTATCGCAGTCTATGGCCTCGTGTACACGGTACGTTTTATTTGCCGTGCCTACGTATGGCAAAAAACGTGCCGTATGCAAGAAACCTTACAGAGTAGCTCTGATATCAATTCTGTAACTAGTCTACGTCAAAATTTCAAGTAGTCAGAATACACACAATAATCCCTAGCTTAACTTCATGTTTGTGTAGTGTTGCCTTTGTTCTCCGCGAGGTTCCGAACTAGCAACAAAGTGATACTAATGCAATAGTGGCTTATGACGTCGTGTTCCGAACTCGTGTATTGTGACGTCACATAATAGGAGTGGCTTATTACTGGCAGGTAGGGTTTCTACTGTTTATTACAAGTTTAGTATTTGGACAGAGAATTTTCGGGTTGGATGTTTTGATCTGTTCTTTGGTTTTTTTTTATGTAAGATTAACTAGTGCTTGACTGCGATCCCTCCTGATGGTAAGCAGTGATGCAATCATTGATGGTGAGGCGCATTAGTTTATTAAAAGCCTATTTAGTCTTGAAGACAGCCAAATTATAATCAGACGGGAAGACCCCTGGAGGCAATTGTTCCAGTTCTAAATAGATAACAATAAATGTAAATTATGACGTTTCGCCTCGTCGTTTATACTGCGTACATCGAAGGACTGGAACAATTTGCCTACTATGATCTTCCTATCCGATTTTAATTTAAGTGTCTTCAAGGCTAGAGCTCTTAATAAATTAGTGCGCCTCACCATTACCGATTGCATCACTGCTTACCATCAAGTGGAATCGCAGTCAAGCACATCAGTTAAGAAAGTAATTAAAATACTAGTTTTAGTTTGATATCGGTTGTACAGACGTCCTCAATCATGGACATAGCAATTATTTACTCATTTAACGTGCTAACTATCGAAATTAAACCTAAAACTACACCCCAGTTACCCGACCCAACTAACCAGAGCAACCGAAACTAAAATCAAATCTAAACCGTTGAAAATTATGACGTCATCGCCGTTCCAAATTCAAAACTTGCGTCTCGTGACGTCACTTAGTACCTCATTACTATCAGCGGGTTCCGCATATTAATTATGTGGGAGTTCCGTATAGTTTATAGTTGCTAGTTGGTAGTAACTATAAACTAGTAACTAGTACTAGTCTGGCGGAGTCATTACGGGCCAGGTGGCTTTCAGGCGAATGTTACGGGGAGTTAGTGTTTCATTGGCTAGTTCGGTTTACACTAGTTAGGTCTGCGAGGGTAGTTTAATATTTTTCCTTCTGGGAAATTTGTAATAACACTGCGAACGAATTTTCTCTCACGAGATTTACATTGAAACCTCATTTACAGAAAGAGAAACATTGTCGTTCTGATTGCAACCACTTTTGTATTAAGAGTGAACAGAAAGTTTGCTATCTAATAATATATATTTACGTGCTCAGAACAACATCCATTTTTCTGCAAGAAAGGAGTTATAAATAAAGCGGGAAAACGTGCACATTACACATATTCTACGGGAATAAAAACCATAGATTTTCCCCTCTTTGCCGAATGTTTCCACGCGGCCGCACTCAATCTTGGCGTAACACATTGCCACTCCGAATCAATTCCTCTGGTGACATATAGCAGTTTTTGCTTAATTTTCCCTCTCTACCCTCTCGAATTCTCCGTTGCCACATGAAATACTGGCTTTTATCAGCGACTTTGCCCGCCTGACACAAAATATACAATAAATAAATAGTGTATAATATTGATGATTACCGTTGAGGGGTTAGTTAGACCCGAACCGAAACGGTAATCATCAATATTCACGGATAACTATCATGCGTTTTTCAATATACGAGTAGATATAAGCTATGTTATTGTAAAATTTCATCAAAATTAGTTTATTAGTTTTTGGATGAAAGACTAACAAACATCCTCTCAAACTTCACATTTATAATATTAGTGGGAGTTGTACCATGTTTGTTCCAAATTAACGAGTGTAGCTCTCAGCCCCAGTCGCCCCTTAGTATTCCACGCAAGCCTTTCATGAAAATTGTTATGAATAAGAGTTTTTATTCGAGGAAAAGTATACGAATAAGGTTGCGTAAGATTTTCTTTTGCCGCAATCTGGGCTACTGGGGTACACAAGTTTTTGTTGAAATCTGTAGGGTACAATAAAAACTGGATGACAACATGTTTTACTTAGTGAATTGAATACTAAAGCAGCTACGAAACCTCAGATGCTAAATATTATTCTGTTAGTAGACTTTGTATCACGAATGTTTCAAATTCTCTTCTGGAGTCGCTCGTTATTCGATAGTTATAAAGATCAAAAGGAATATGGAAGTCAGACTCCTAGTCCCACGTCGGGCGCCAACAACGACATTTTGGCGCCCAGCGTGGGACTGATTTAAACACAAGCCATTCACGTAATTGTACATCTGGCCCTGAGGAGCTTAAGTCAACCATTACAAGTCAAAGTGGAGAAGGCAACCGCGCGTGCTATTAGACTAAATCGAGTAAAATGTAATTCGGCATCAAAATGGCGACGCTGGGGCCATAATGGTGGCTTAATGGCACATGTAATAGTGTTGTAAATAATTTCTGATGTGGGCCCTTCAGTGGAGCTAGCTGGGAAAATATTTACACCGATTTTGCTGCGGTAAGTCCTGGGAGATTTAATCCAGAGCTAAGGTAATTAGTTTAATCATCTTGGGGAGTGCACAAGCTGAGTGGACACGGGCCTGCAATTATGCTCATGTATGGCGTTATTAACCCACAAAGTACCGCTAAGATGGTGGTTAATAATTTTATCTCCGATGATCATATGGTGGGATCACTAGAAACACTGACTGACCTGTCGGCTTAGTAGTTAGTGGCCCTGACTGCTTTGTTGGAAGTCCTGGATTCGATTCCCATACAAGAAAAATGTTTGTGTGCAGCACGATCATTTGTTCTGTCAGGGTCTAATTTATTTATAATAATGTATCTTTCTTATTTAGAAATATGTATAATATATATATAATAGTATGTTTATTAGTTGTGTAAAAATCATAGCAGCAGCTCTGCTTTGTTTTGGACTAGATGGCGTTGTGTGAGAGTTCTGAAATATTATTATTATTTCTGCAGAGTTGTAAAGGAATCGTTTGTCTTTGTATGGTCATGTGAAGAGGAAAAATGAAACGCATGTTACTAAAAGAATAATAATTTTATATGTGTATGGATGGTGAAGGCGAGGCAGGCTAAAGAAAAGATGTATGGATTGTGTGAGAAGTGATATGGAAGAAAAGGGAGTTAGTGATAGCGTGACGAGTGACAGAACAGATTGGAAGAAAAAATATATTGCGCCGACCCCAAATAAAACCTGACAAGGACAGGAAGATGATGATGATGATAATTATTCGATAAGTCAAATGAGTCTATTAAGCCCATTATATCACTAGTGTAGATAAATTCAATGAATACAATTCCCAATAAACGCTACTAAAAGATTTATAAACAAACGACATTGGGAGAACAGGCTTTGTAAGTGACAGTTCGTAAACAAAGCGGTTTGCGAACAAGGGATTGCTCTTAACCGCCCCCCTGCGTGTGGCCCGGGCTCGATCCTACCCGTGTGACGCACGCCCACTGGCAACTCAGATACCCGGGTAGTCAGGTACCCGGGTAGTTGGGTAGTCGGGTAATAACCGTAAAAAACTTACCTCCACTACTTAGTGGGAAATTCAGGGAATTTAGGAAATTAACTTCTGACGTCAAAACCGTAGTGGTTTCATTTTTGCTCTGAAGTCGAGTTTATTGGATTCATATTTAGTCTAGATATTTTCGAGTTTACTAGGAAATACTTAATGAAATCGTGCCGTGAATATTTTTTTGAGATATTAGCATAGGTACTACTTTAGATATAAAAGGAGTAGGTATCTACATAAGGAGATTGACACACTGACTGATATAAACACACTGCCGAAACTACTGGCACTAGGAGCCTGCAATACCTCATCTGTGAAAATTTCAACTATCTAGGTCACCGGTTCATGAGATACCGCCTGGTGACAGACAGAAAGACAGATGGACGAACAGAGGGGTCTTAGTAATAGGGTCCCATTTTAACCTTTGGGTACAGAACTCTAGAAAAACTGTCTTTTGAACACTTTCCCAGCTCTGTTAATCTGGACCATCCACACTTACAAACCGTAAGGCCACCAAGGTTTCCTCTGCCTTGAATATTAATACAACGTGACCGAGATCTGTCTGTTTTACAACTACCCTCTTTTAAAAATAAATCGGTTTACGCGCATTTGAGGGTAGACTGACCTTTGGTGAATGTGTTTGGGGGTAGTAAAGTCCTTTGAAGGCATTTTGTTCGGTAGACAGGGTAGGGACAGGTTTCTTTGTTGAATTTCAGGCTGAAAAATTGTGATGTCGGTAACTAAAGAATATTGGGATGTACTCGTATTTCATAGTATTGGAAGATATAGGGGAAAGTTGTGGGAGTGTTTGAAAGAGACACCATGAATTTGGATTGCAAAGAGCAACTGAAGGAACTCAGGTGGCTTCTCACTCTACCCAGAGCGGGAGCAGATATTTGATGATTTTCCACTCTCAAAAAAAACACCTCTCCCAAGCAACACGTAAGCCAGCTGCTAACATTGTTGGGAAAAGGAAGACAGTTTTAGAATCTATTCATTCTAGCGTTGAAGACACCTAAATTATAATCGCTATGGAACACTGCTGCAGGCAAATATTTCCAGTCCTTCAAAGGGCGCGATATGTGACGAGGTAGCCACTAACGTAAGGGTGGGTGGACATTCGCCGTACCTTTAGTAGTAAGTGGGAAGAATTAATGTTTGAATACCCAACCGGTCCAATGAGACCGCGCTGTTATTGTTTTACTATTGTGTCTCGTTTCGCGGCTATGTGATAGATTAAGTCAACTAATTCCTGTGTACACTCAAAAAATTATCCTCTTAAATAGGTATCGAAAGGCTGGCCACAGTATGTCTGTGTACGCCAGATTTAACTCCAATTACCCTCTTAACACGACTTTCCACAGTGTCCAAAGCTGTTATTTTTTTTATTATCCTTAGATACCTTATATACACATTTTTTGCACGCAAATGACGAGCTTTAGTCGTGGAGTTGCGGATACCAGCCTGATATACCATACTGTAATGTACTGAACGCCCAATGAACTCTTGGTTTCCTTATCACTCCCTTAATATTCCCAAGCGTGGCCTGTAATAGCGTATAATATCGTGAGGAGGAGGAGTTCTGAAAGTTCCTCTGCAAACCGGTTCCCTTGAGGAGCAGCCACTAGGCAGGGTATGGCAGACGGTAATGGCGCCCTAATTGAAAGTGATAAGGGTGTTATTATCTTCTTAAAATAGATAAGGCTAGCTTTTAACCGTGGTTTTGCTCTTATGAGATATTCTACTTAAAATGTGTTTTAAAGGTAGTGTATGAGACTACTCGGTGATAATTTTGTATCTTTCATGAAATAGGTAGACAGCTTTTTATAAGCTAGACGACTTTTTGCCGATAAAATAGGTTAGACTACTTTTTCCCTTGAAATAGGTTAGGTTACACGAATTTATTTAGGTTAGCGAGTTTTTTGCCATCAAACAGATCATCTTATTATGAATAGGCTCGTGTTCAAATGTTGGATTCGAAAAACTGGATTTTAAATTTCTGTATATCGAGTTGTTAACATATTTTATAGGTTGATTTCGATTGTGAAATTTTGAGGAGAGAATCGAGTAAAGTAAAAGTTGCTTATTTTCAATAGGATTGAGGACCACATTTTAAGACTATTTGGAGGCCCTCTACTCAAATAAGTCGTGATGAAAACGAAATAATCCCTCGTCTAGCATTTCTGCACTTAACTAGTTCCGCTGTTTTTAAATGCACGTGTAGCCAATGTGTAATAAAATTTTGAATTTAAGTTCACTTAAATTTTGAAGTCCAGGATTTTTGTATTGTACCTAACTCTATTTTAACGGAGACACGAAGTATTATTCTTTTAGTAAAATAATTTTCGTAGCAAAATCAGGACTTTCAGAGATTATAAGCAAACAAAACAACCGTAGATGTCTATGTTAATATACAGTTGTGAAAAATTTAGTGTGACCTAAATAACACAACCCAGATTTAAGGCACACATACAAAATTAATGGTTTTTATTCCATTTCGCTGCCACGATTGACTTTCCACATTTTTGATCAACGACCTGTCTATCAGCTCTCTGAAACCACTGACCGTACTAAAAAGTACTCCATTTTAAAAACACAACCATGTATCAACTTGGGCTTAATCATCCACCTAGCCTTTTCCCAACTATATGGGGGTCGGCTTCCAGTCAAACCGGATTTAGCTGAATACCAGTATTTTATGAGGAGCGGCTGCCTACCAGACCTCCACAACCCATTAACTGGAGTAACACGGTACTTCATGGCAAGACTGGAGTCAGATTTACTGGCTTCGGACTATCCGTAACGACTGCCAAAGATCTATAAATAACACCCGGGACTTACGGCTTAACGTTTCTTTCCGAGGCACGAAGGAAACTCGGTATGTTAAGATGGTCAGCCATCCACAGACCAACCTTGGCAAGCGTTGCTTAATCTTGAAGATCAACCCGTGCGGTTGTTATTATCTAGCCACGAGCTCCTCCAATTTGGGCTTAAATGGTTAAATTATTGTAATGAAACATAATTGTTTATTGCAGACGTCGATCAAATATAAAGTAATTAAATAAATTGATAGTCTCGTATACCAGACCCATTGCGATTGGATATTTATTTAAGTCCAATAATACCCAAATTGATGTAATTATGTTTTCATACATTTGTGTAAATTGAGCTTCATTAATTGTATTTGTTAGCCAGGCCGCACACCAGACATACAATTGTTTCTCCACAATTGTAGCGCCACATTTGAAATGCGACACATTTAACGCCCCCATATATTCCTACGAGAGCACACACACCGAGGAAACATTTGTAGCGGGCGCACTTTGTGGCGAGACGTCATCCGCGCTACAATAATTGAAGATCGAACCTGTTCGTTTTTTGTGTCGCGTTGGTTTGAAAAAATGATAAACAACATTGAATTTTACGTTGAATTTATTGCAGAGGTCGAAAAAAGCCCTATATTATACAATCATACACTCAATGATTATAGTAACAGACGGATTACAGAAATTATTTGGACTAAGATTGGTGAAAAATTCAATGAAAATTCCCGTAATTTGTGCAATCTTGATTAAACGGATGAACCCAATAGCGTCTTTTTTTTCTCATGAATCGCCACATCAAGAAATCGTCGTCATCAGAAGATGACGTCGACATGCTGAAAGCGGTGCCACGCTACAACTGTGCTTCCGATGTGCGTATATACAATACATTTGTAGTAAGCTGAATTGTAGCGCAACGATTGTGGCGACGTAAATGTTCGATACGTGTAGCATGTGGCGCCGATGTGCGGCCTGCCTTAGTAACTCAGAGAAGATATCTTATTTCAGGGGTTTTATGTAGTTACTGTTTTTGTATACTTTAAGCGATAGTCAGTTAATGTACGAGTAGTTTGGCATAACATAATCAGGGTCTTATAAAACAACACCTGTTCTTTGGAGGGGTCCACCTATTGTACCCACATTTTGGCCATTCCGCTGTGAAGTACACCATTAATATCATGGAATCAATAATAAATGGATCAGTCTCCAGGCTGGATCCTGGGACGTGAGGCCCACGCCATTGCGTGCGGCCACCTCCTTCGCTAGCATCACTGCTTCGCAGAAAGAGGTGACCGCCTAGCACTCCTCCTCGAAAGTGTCATAGTGGTATGATCACTGTTCGTTATGTTGTGTAGCTACAAAATAAACTACCCCTACATCATTGAAACTACGACCAAGTTCCTCAAAACATTTTAATCCATTTAAAAACGAACAAACTTGAAATACACCTCCAGCATCTACACAGTTAAGGCGAGCTTGTCTCCCAAACATTTTTAACAAAATATGTAAAATAACTCGCCCAAAAATGTAGCGGAGTCGCGAATCTTGTAGCGAAGCGAACTAGCGACATGTCAAGCACAGCCTGCCAAGTTCGTAACTAGCGTGCACCGAAACTTGGCGACTTGGCAGAGGCGGCCAAGTTTTTCCTGTTGCAGGCACTCGCGTCATAACTTTGTAACTTCAGTGGGCAAGTTGGGCAAACTTTAAATTTGTTGCCAGTTAGGGGTTCTATGGAATGTGTTGTGTACGGGTTTAGCGTATTAAAAATGTATATTCGTATTGGGGAGTTCAGTTGTAAGTTTGCGTTTTGAAAGTTTAGGTCCATATATCTGCCAGGTATACTTTAAGTCCACATGAATGACCTATTTGTACTTAGTATTTGCATTGATATAACAAGTTTAAATGTATAAAAAATTGTAGATAAGTAGGTATATAAAGATGTTGTGATTGCTTCCTTGCTGCGGTCTCCACGTCCATTTATAATTTGGGTGTCTTCAAGGATAGAATGAATAGGCTCTTTATAAACTGGTGCGTCTCACCATCAACGATTGCGTCACTGCTTACCATCAGGTGGGATGGCAATGAAACACTAGTTTATATTGATTAAAATAAATATAACATTGTCTGTTTTTGTCTGTTTGTGTATTCTCATACTGTTTAACGTTAGGATCGTTGTTTTACTATTGTTTGTATACCAGCTATTTGCCTTAGTTTGTAGCCAGTAAATCTGACTCCAGTCCTGCCATGAAGTACCGTGTTACCCCAGTTAATGGGTTGTGGAGGTCTGGTAGGCAGCCGCTCCTTGTAAAATACTTGTATTCTGCTAAGTTCGGCTTGACTGGAAGCCGACCCCAATATAGTTGGGAAAAAGGCTAGGTAGATGATGATGACTATTGTTTGTATACCACTTTCTGTGACAGAACACAACTTAAATTTCTGTGAAACTTCTGTGTACAAAGAATATTATTTGATTTCACCAATATCTACACTAATCTCTGATAGTTACGAAAAAAATCTGCACAGAAAAATGCTTTCATATTTCCTTCGGGAGGTACAGAAGCAGCAAAACCTCGAGAAGAAGCGAGCAGTTCACAAAACGAGCTTAATATTACACTACAAGATGAACTTATTGTTCTAACTAAACATTAGTCCGTAAAGCAGGAGCCCAGAGCACAGAAGTGATCCATTTTTGCGGCTAACTGGCACGACCCCCGCGGGACACCATCCTCACTACGACCCAACTCGTTTCATCGTTTCATAGTGTTATATTTTAGTTGTAAAAGTGTGTAGTATCATTTCGTTACTGCCATTGAATGTCCTTGGCCTCCGTCTCAGGGAGAGGGAGGCCAAAGAAAAGATGGATGGATTGTGTAAGGACTGATAATATGAAAGAAAAGGGAGTTAGTGATAGTGTGACGGACGACAGGACAGAATGGAAGAAGAAAACGTGTTGCGCTGACCCCAAGTAATATGGAATAAAGGCAGGAAGAAGAAGATTTTTGGCATTTTTGATATCTCGGCTATTATGAAGATATCTGCAGGAAAACCAGGGTTACGGACATATCCCGAAGAGTTGCCAAACTTAAGTGGCTGTGGATAAGGCATGCTCGCAGAAAAACCAAAAGACGTCGCTTTGGTAGTCCGTCCGCAAAGTCACATGTTTTGCTATCAATCGGGCACAAATACAGATTCTAGGTTTGCTACTGAAAAATTTCATGTGGAGCCCAATAACACTGCCTGACTTAGAAATGGCACCTAGAAGCCGACCTCAGCCAGAACACTTGAGCAATGGGGCGGCTATGGATAGGCATAACTACAATAAAAATAACGAACGAAACCAAACAGAAATGGTTTAGTTTACCTACCTTTAACTAACCTACTTTAAATCTAAGCAAAATTTTCCTATGACATAGAGACTCCGCAAAACACCTCCCCTCTCCCCGCTCGTGCCCAAAACTTTTCTTTATCATAATTAATATGCTATCGGAGAACTTATCGAACTTTCTGAAGTCTGCTTCACGTAATTCTAAACATTCGACGAACTTCTATAGTTTTAGAGGCTACGAGACGCTTGAGAATAATTTGAAGGACGCGCGTTGTCAGGGGCTAAGTCCCGTAGTACTGGTATTATTATTATTAATAATAATAAAATAATTTACCTATTTCGGACAAAATAGGCACCAATATTGTTAGTATACAACTTAACTTATAAAGCTAAACTTAAACACTGTTTATAGTGTGTGTATTAAAGGGTTGAAATAAATTTTAGTGTTTGGTACACAGGTTCGGGCTTAGAACATTTTTATCTCAGAAGTATGGTCTTTTGGGATATTTTTTACTTTCACGCGGGCAAAGCTGCTGTTTGGTACGTAGTTTTGTAAAAATTACATTTTTGGTTAAAGTCAAAGACCCAACACTGATGCCAGTGTTCATTAAGTCCACGTGACATCTAAATAAGTGAACGCCTAAATAAAATCTTTTCGAGTTCATTAACACTTAAATCAATCAATGAAGGACAACGCTTAAATTAACTAAAATTAATCTTAAGAGGTAGAGAAAACGGACATTCATAACATAAATAATAGTAAAACAAAATTATCTAGGTACAAACAACGTACTTACCAAAATAATTTTACTTGAGTCGAGTAAATATGAACACAAAAAGGTTCTTTCCATGATAGATTGCCCTAATTAATCTACTAACAAGTATATTACTTACCTAGGATTTTCAACAAAAGAAAATAGAAAATATCTACTATTCGGAAACTCTGTAATCACTCATAAATTACTCGAATATGATGAAAACTGAGCTCTCTATTTCGAGCTTGTACAAAGCCCGTCCATTAAACTAAACACAGAATGGGTCTAAAACAGACCTTACAGACTCGTGCTCCACGCACTACATTAGTGATTTCCCTGTATTCTGACTAGTCCTGCATTAATTTCCCTGTATTTCAGTGCGCGCGTCCTGCATCCATTTCACTAGAAATAAAGTGTTCATCAGAGACACAGAGTAAGTAATGTACAGAAGGACCACTCAATAAAATTTTGGGAAACATCGCCACAAAAGCATTTCATAAGTTCCTAACTCAAATTGATTAACAACTGTCATTCGTGTTTAAAAGTTAGCCATTTCAAATCAAATATCATTTATTTGCGGAAAATGTGGTAGGTATAGGTTTCCTTGTTCCTGTGAGTGCTTCTTATTTTTAAGTTATTATTTTCGAGTTTTTTTTTTGTTTGAGTGAGAAATCATCTTCTCCCACTCTGGAGTGGGGCGGCAGGATGTGTCAGATTTTTACTGACTTTCATTTTGAAACCTACATAATATAATCAATCAGTTACCTTGTTCTTTCTAGGACCACGGACTTTCTTTTTCAGTAGTACAGTACTTTTCCCACTACTAACCAAGGGAGAACTTCTGTAACTGTAGGCCAATGTTTGGCCCTGCTATGCCCCTACGGTGTTTCTGAAAACCACACGCCATTGTCGACTTAGGCTAGGACCTTATAGGTCGAGGTCGAGCGGACGGCTAGCTATTCATTGCTCGCAGTCCACAAGCCCGCAAGGTGTAGCCTTTATTTCCCTCAAAAGAACTCTGAAGTGGTTTGTAATTACATCATTCTCATAGTTGAGCTTCGGTACTTTTAGCCCTGTGTTGGACTGCGTCCATTTCGCTAGATATTAGTGCTTATCTGAGTTGGTGGTGGTCGCTCGCACGGATGCAAATGTGCTCAAATTGCGAGCACTGCACAAAGGAAAATACTGCCTCATTCTGACATGTTTTAAATGGAAATATCATAGCGTTAGTGGAGAAAGGTTATATTAAATTAAGTAGAAATTAGGCAAGTAAATATGTGGTAATTTGCTTTGAAAATATTGTTGTGAGAGAACTATTTTTCTGCTTTGTTTAGCGAAACAATCCTCCAGTCTCTTGTAATAAAAGTGGTAGTTTCTATAACATAGCCATTAATAATAGATTCTTTATCAAACAAACCACCTTATTATCTATCCATCCCTCGCGGCTTTACCCCTTTACCTGCTCCACAGATACCGTGCATTCTCCCGGATTATTATTTTCTTATAGCCTTTAGCTATAGTGTAGCTTTCTACAAGTGAATTAATTATATTAATCGGGTCACTAGGAGAGGGAATGGGCCGTAATCCAACCACGCGGGCCCAGTGCGGATTAGTGATCGTTACAAGTCTTCGAATTTTTAGTTCGAGGACATGTCGGTTTCTTCACGATGTTTTCCTTCACCGTTTTGAGAAAAGTGATGATGAATAGTTGTTAGTTATACATAGTTCCTTGACAACATTGTTTTCACTCGTTACACGATGGTTTGGTCAGGGTCGCGGGAATCCGATGAATGCGAGACGCACAGGACCGGTCGATATGGTGACGCTTGGGGGCGGCCTATGTCTAACAGTAAACGTCTTTCGACTGAAATGATGATGATAATTCACTAGTAACATGAAACTCAAAGGTTTACGTAACCAATCAACGTGGGATTACAAACGTAGAACATAATTAACTCATGTAGATTACAATAATTACTGAACAGTAGACAGTTTAATCTCAGAACCAATATGGCGCAGTTCAAAGCCAGTAGGGCTGGTTCTAATTGGCTGATGGTGGAACAATGGTGGGCAGTGTGTAATGTATGATGTCTGGAGACTAATCGATTTAGTGGCACAGAGTATTTGTGACATGGAGTGCTCATGCTGAATATTAATTCACAACTATCTGCTAATGGTTGCTCTGATTTGTCTATACTAATATAATAAAGAAGAAAGATTTGGTTTTTAATTGTTCATAAAAACTGCTGGACCGATTAAAATAAATCTTTATTTAATAGAATGATACTTTATCACAGAGGAAGTAATATATTTTCATGTTAACGAAGCCATTGTTAGCTTGTCTATCATAAAATTGCCTGTGAAGATTTTTAAAATGTAAACTGTTAAGCAAGCTGCGCACTTTATTTTGTGGGTATTGAATGAGACTAAGCTCTCACGCTTGGCTATGGTTGGTAAGGTTTATGTTACAATTATCAATTACCAAACACTTGAATTCAAGATTATATCCTAAGTAAACTAGAATAGCAGGAATCGAAACAAAGAGGCAGACTATTTTATACAATTGCACATCTCAGTCACACCCGCTCTTTACAACCATGCTATTCATGGTCTAGTAAGCACTCCATATCCTCCCTACTCCATGACTCACAGGACCGGCGGGTAATCAGTTCCTCGCCAATTATACAGTAATTAGTCAAACGCGGTATTGAGCCCTCACACAATAGTCTAGTCGCGCGTCCTTTGTCTGCCTGGTGGGTAGGAGGGCTAATAGCCGTGGTATTAATATCGAATTAATTAGAATTGGCCTTCTGGTCTTTGGAGACGCGTTTTAGAATATTAAAAGACTATAGGAATCATCTACCTAGCTTTTTTTAGCGAAGCACAGAGGAAACTCGGTATATTAAGATGGTCACCCATCCACAGACCAACCTTGGCAAGCGTTGCTTAACCTTGTAGATTGACCCGTGCGGCTGTTACTATCTAGCCACGAGCTTCTCTAAAAGACTATAGGAATGATGTTACTAAAAGAGTTATAAGTATACATGTGGATTAGACGGACAGGGAGTGGCAGGCTAAAGAAAGTATGGCTGAATTGTGTGAAGAGTGGTATGAGATGAAAGAGCGATAGCGTGTGTGCAAAATGATAGCATGACGGGGGAAAGGACATAGACTATAGGGACGGAATTACTAAAAGAGTTATAATTATAAGTTATACATGTAAATGGATGGAGGTAGAGAGAGGCCAAAGAAAAGTAGTGTAAGGAGTGATACATAGCATGAGGGGTAACACAGGACAGAGTAGACGAAAAAAACATATTGTGCCGACCCCAGATACTCTGCCGCCGACTCAAAATCACCTACAGACAGGCTGTTAGCAAAAGACACCAAACGCTAAAGAGGTTTTTGCAAATCAACTTCAGAAGACAAGACTTTTCTAAAGAAACGCTTTAATTAAGTACCGTCCAAACTCAAGCAGGTCATCCGAGAAGAAACTGTCTAGTTTCCGACAATTAGGGGAAAACTACGACAAAAACAGTAGGATAAAACTATAGTGCTTAGTCCGCGGAGTTCTAACGCTAGGGCTCGGTCTAATGCAGTCTCTTTCTGAACGATATCACAATGGGAATAGCCGGCGCTTGTACGGACCGTTTGCGAGATAAGTTTCTAGTGTCTTCAGTGTGCTCTAAACAATATGCTGTTTAGTTTTTCTGAAATTGTTATGTTTTGTTTTCAGTCTACACTAATATAATAAAGAGGTAAAGTTTGTTTTTTTGTTTGTATGAGGTAATCTGTGGAAGTACTGGTCCGATTGCTAATTTTTTTTCACCAAAAGAAAGCTGCTGTATTCCTGAGTGACATAGGCTATATTTTATGTACTGCTAGTACCTAATATTTGATAAGAAGCTAATGTTTAGATATTCATAAAAAGTGTCTCCTTTTATGTTCATTAGTTAAAATCAAGAAATCCAACTCTAACACACTAAAGCTTAGGTAAACTTCAACATTATCATCATTTTGAAGTTTACCTAAGAAATTCTTTTGAAATTGTATGTTCTTTTATGTCAATAAATGATTATTATTATTATTATTATTATTTTGTCTAGTTCTTTATAGTTCTTCCCGTGTAAGGGAGATTAATAGCCATACATACGGGCCGGGGCCAAGTATGTAAGGCGGGACTTAAATGGAGAAGGTGGATGTCAGTGTTGAAGAAGTCAGAAACTTTCTAGTTATACGACAGGTGTTAAGGATGGTGGCTTTTTGGAGCATGTAGAGTGTGTGAGCTGGCATCTGTAGAGTGTTGAGGCTTTGTGCCAGAGATTTTGGTATTATGCCAGTAGAAGAAAGGACAATCGGGACAATATGAACTGTTTGAGCTTTCCATTGGGTTTTAATCTCTATGGCGAGATCTTGGTATTTGCTAAGCTTTTCGGATATTGTGGCTTGAACATTGTGTGAGTTAGGTATTGCTATATCAATCAAATATACTATTTTGTTGGTTTTATTATTATTATTTTCCTGCCCTTGTCCTATATTACTTGGGGACGGCGCAACATAGTTTTTTTCTTCCATTCTGTCCTGTTACCCGGCACGATATCACTAACTGTTTTTTTTTTATATGACTTAAACCAGTGCTTGACTGCAATCCCACCTGATGGTAAGCAGTGGTGCAGTCGTTGATGGTGAGGTGCACTAGTTTATTAAGAGCCTATTCACTCTAGTCTTGAAGAACTCCCTTTTTTCTTTCATATCACTTCAGACATAATATGACACTGGCACCCTCAAAATTCTCCAAAACAAGTACTCCAAGACCAGACACCCACAGAAGCGCAGCTTTATCAGAAGCAATAGGCTTGCGGCTCCGTGTACACATTCACGTCGGCAGACTGATATCTTGAATGTTTGATCTGCACGGGTCGCCAGCCTGCCTGCACGTGCCTCCAATGTTTGCCTACCTAGATTATTTACCTAGCCCACGGCGAATTCTGCTAATTTTATAGTTTGCATTTGAGATGGGTTTTCTGTGAAATATTCATTTATTTTTGAACGTGTATAAATTGTTTTGCCAGCGCCGTGTTTTATGTTAATTATTCTTTAATTTTGAATTTTACTGTTTTACTGGTGGTTTAAAACAGTGTATATTTCTAATTAGTTACAGTTTGAGTTTTTACCTGCTTTGTCTTTGTCTGTCCCACTCTCGGGAAGACCTCCCTTCATTACGCAGGCACTCCGTCCATCTTTCGCAGGCCTGCGCTTTCTCTTACCTGTTCTGAAGAAATCTGTTTAGTTCGTCTTGTCATCTCCTTCGTGGTCTGCCACGACCCCTTCGCACTGTTAGGGCATCAACTTTTTGCTACTTTAGCCTACAGTTTATCAGATTAAAATATATACCCCTACAAGAAAAATAATTACGTATTATCTCGCACAATTAGCTACGATCAAGAAAAAAATTCCCATAAATACGATTGCTGTAATCTTCCCAGTTAGTCGTGTGCACATCCGGTCATTAATATTAAATGCTGATCATATTAGCTTGTCGCAAATTATCCCGACATTCTGTCCGCTCCAGTGTACACAGTCGCGACTGATGACATTGTTAATGCTAGAGTTGACGCTATTAATAACTGCTTAAGGATAATAGTCAAAAGCAAATTGCCTTTTAATGGAATTAGTATATTGACAAGAGATATTCGTAGAGAACGCAGGATCGAGGTATTTGAAAGATCTATAATTTGTTTATATTTTGCCTGAGAATTTTTGCGCAGACCCCAAAGAAATTGAAATTTTAAGTTATGGTCATGAGAATGATAATGATACAACGATACTCACAGAACCTGAGTAAACGACTAGCACAATTGGCTTCGAAGTCGACATTTTTTACGTCCACAAAACAAATAAAACTAACAGCCAAGTAGACTCATTCCCTCATCCCGTAACAAAAAATGATGCAACGCAAAAAGTTTCTGCTAAAACTGAAAGTAAAACAAATATCCATTACATTGTTTTTAATCGTAAAGAGCGAAGTGAACAGGGTTGAAATATAGCCATCCTAGTAAAAAGTCATTAAGTAAAAAGGTTCGTACCGTGCTTCAATTTTAATTGAGATGTTAATGTTGGCTCTGAATACACGTTTATTTTATTTGAAGGAGATGTAGGGGTTCAAGTGATGTCATTTCAAGCTCTGAACGTGTATGAGGCCTTAGTACTTACTGTTGATGTGTTTAATGATTAATTTTGATTGTTTGGTGATAATAGTACAAAATTAGCTGTACCTTACTGTGTTGTGGAGGGAATTATAACATGATGTACAATTGAACTTTTGTCATAAATGGGAAGTAAGCTTATGTAAAGAAAACTAGAACTAAACTCGACTCAATATCTCGTTTAATAGAAGAACTGTGAATTGAGGAATAGTGAAACGTTTTATCTAAATATGTTACACGAGCTGAAAGTTTTTTGTTTCTTTGAACGCGTCAATCTCAGAGACTACTGGTTCAAATGTGACCCACGAGAGCGAAGAAGTAAACAAAAACGCATGTAAAACCGCGGGAACAGCTAGTAAAATATAAACGTTTTGATAATATAGCGAATGTCATAATAATAACATAATTTCAAACACAAAGTGATAATACAACAAAGTAGGTCTTGAAAAATCCTTTCCTACGAATACTTCGCATAACAACCAATTAACAGCCCAAATTCATTTAACTGAACCCCAGATTGAACTACAAGCTGAATGATTAAATAAAGTTTAAACAGCGTCGTAACTAGCGGTTACTAACGGAGTCGGTTCAACACAACTAACTGCAGTAACTTCATAGATAGGAAGTTGGACAGTTGCAGCCAGGCTTGTTACCTGAATCGATACTGCGATGCACTAAGTCTTGACAATAGACAAGATATCTAGACAGCTTCTGGTATCGGACTATTTAAACTACTAATTCATTTATCATTAAATGAATTTGATTAGTTTTTCCATTGGAAGTGATGATATGCCTACTATAGTTGGCATGGCTTTAATTTTTAATATCTTTGACATTACTTTTCGCACCCTAAACTACTGCTCTTCTGTTTCAATTAACTCCGTAGATACCAGCTTCGTATTATACGTTTTCAATTTTTGGTTTCATATTTTTTCTTGTTGTTACCTTATGATAAGAATCTCCGCTCTATAGATATCATCATTATTTTCGCCGAAAAACGTCCACTGTTAGGTATAGGCCTGCTCCAAAGAGGCCTGCACGCCGCCTCGCCTGGTTTTTCAATTCACATATCATGTTCCAATAAAATATGACTCAAGCATATTTTTAACTTACCTTCTTCGTTCAAGCAACTAAAATCGATTAGCAATACCTGCCATACTTTAGCCATTTGCCTAGCCCAAGCACGTGCTCCGCCTACTTAATGACCCACCGCAGGTTATCTCAACACTAAGTTACGACACAACTACAATTTGTATCGTGCGCCAGTATCGCCTAGTAACTTGGACAGTTGCTAGTTACAGCTTCTGATACCTGCGTCGTTAGATAACTGATCAGGAACGTGGCTTCATTATGTTGTTCTAGTTAATCGTGGCCTGATTTCATCTTAATTATTACGGATCTACTCAACATTGGGAAGATGTTGTCAGTTATAACATTTCCTGTTGTATTAGCATCTATAATGTTATCGTTTTTCTTATCTCTTGTTTGTTTAAAGACCTTTTGTTTCTTTCTGCCAATTATCCTTGTTTCTATCACTTCTCAGACTCCCGTTTTATTCACATAATTATCTCCTTTTATCGCTGTATCATCAAACGATTTAGTTCCTTTTGGTCCTTTGTCTGCTTCACAAAATAAACCTGTTGAGGAGTTGTGGAATATCACTGAGTCGCCCGAAGCACTGAGTGGAACTAATACTCTATTAATTAATGGTTACCTAATTGAATTAAGAACAATAGTTAAGCCGAGTTGTTTAAGATTCTGAAAGCTTACTTTCTGGTAACGATCATTACTGGAATAAACATGTTTATTATTCTTAGTACTGGCATTGTTGTTCCTTCAATTGTTTTGCGTTGACCTTTACCTACCTCTAGTAAACAAATCAAGAATTTTGTTTTGCAGAAAAACTTAATTCAAACACGAAATTACCAGATTCCAATAAACAAGTTTATGAGAAATCTGAAATTACATTTCAGTGTACAAGGAAAATCACTACTACAATCCCAAGTAGGATCATTCACACTACGCACGTGTAGCCTGAACAACATTTCTCGCAAAACACATTACGAGTGTCTGCAGAATTTGAACAAAACTTGGAATATGAATTATTACTGAAAGTAATCCGGAACATCGAGGTGAAGGCGGTATGTGGGTAGGCACAACTCCGGCCATTTGCCAAATGAGTCTCTCTTAACGCCGCGTTCACACCATGACAGTGGACTAATATTTGTTGAGTTGAGTGGTCAAATAGCAGATCTGTTTTGTTTGTGTGTATCGTTAGTCGTGTTGACAGTAAACGTTTGGATCATCGCCAAGATATTGGCAAATACTCCAGTATGGATTTATTTGATGGTTTATGTATGAATCAGTGATCAGTTATTACATGTTCATATATAAGTTCGCGGTAAGAAAGAGCTTATTACTTACCATCAGGCGGGATTGCGGTCAAG
Source organism: Mythimna separata (assembly GCA_030763345.1). Classification (NCBI taxonomy): domain Eukaryota; kingdom Metazoa; phylum Arthropoda; class Insecta; order Lepidoptera; family Noctuidae; genus Mythimna; species Mythimna separata. The sequence continues at coordinate 15,290,795 of CM061192.1, forward strand.
CACTAGTTTATGTTGTATAAAACAAAAATCATTTTTAGACCAGTGTATTCTTATACTACAAGCAGAGTGGATCTGTTAGTCACATAAACTGTTGATTACAACATTGTCGTCCTTACTAAAAGCAACTGCATCAAACGTCCCACTCAAGCAGAAAATAACTGTAAACCACACACTACTCGAGCACACACTGCACCCTACTAACCCAAGCGAGCTGCTGTAACCAGTAATCTACTGGCTGCCAGCACTAGTCACGTCTGAACCCGCCTGCTCGTCAAGCGGGGCACGTCGCCCCCGTTATCCCACTGCATTATCACTACGATAAAATCACACTGTCCGTCTGAGCGACACCTTTATGGCTTCTACGGAACCTTTTTACTGAGGGACGTGCCGGCTTTTGTAGGTAAACCGGCCTGGAAGAGGAACCCTTGATAAACTAGTCGCTAGGCCGCGGTTCTTTCGCTTGTATGAAAAGTGTTTTATTGGCCCAGAGGGACGTAGTACTGAGAAATAAAAGTACGCTTCGCTCTAATCCAGGTACTGTCTATACTGCTCTACGTCGTCGTACTACGGTTGTATGCCAAGTTTCTAATATATACGCGTTTTGTAGATTAAAACTAGCTTCTGCCAGCGGCTTCGTTCGCGTGGAAGTAGAAAGTTATCCAAAAGGAACATACCTACTCCCAAGATAATAAGATATCCGGTCGAACCTGAAGAGGAAACAAACGTACAAACACACTCATGCACTTTCACCTTTGTAATAATAGTAGTACGAGTAGTTATGATTTATTGATAGGCTCGCTATGCCCGTATGTATTAACTCACCAGAATGTAAACGATGATGCGGTCAACGATGGAACAGACTTTCCTTACTTAAAACTTATCCTTAACTTTAACCTATCACATACCCACAAAACGAGACACAATAGTAAAACAATAACACCGCGGTCTCATAGGACCGGTCGGGGATTCATGAATTAAGAACCCCAGGTTGAAAAAGAAGTAGCCAATTTAGCCATTGAAGCATGATTTATAGACAAACATACAGATTAAACACAGGACTACAACCGGACGATACCACAAGAACATAAGGCCCTAGATTTAAGTGTTAGGTCCAACAGAATTACTAGCCTCATTAACTTAATCGTCTGTAATTAGATCTTCCAGGCTTAGTCCTTACCAGACGAGTTTACGACATCGTCTAAATACGAGTTAAGGCGGTAGTTCCAGATTAATTCTACTTGTACTGGGTGAGGTAATGTTGAGTAGAAAGTAGAAGTAATACAAGTTTGTGGAGGTAACCTGTGACTCTACGAAGATACGCGAACACTTCAGAAGCCTTCTAATTAGTTTTGTTGAGGTTTCTAGCTAGACGTCGAGAATTTTTCTGCTCTAGGGAGGAAGATTTTTATATTAGATTTCATTCTTGTTTTCCATACAAATGATTCGGTAGCTTACAGAACAAATCTAAAATAAGTAGAAGATTTTTGCTTTTGTAATATTTTTCCTCCTTTCCCCAATTTTGTAATACACCGTAAGAAAGCTTATTTATAATCTTATGTACTCCATGTTTAATAAACCCTCAGTCGGTTGCTATCCTATACAAAATCGTCCACACAATAAAGTATAAGACGTATACGAGCATGTTATAACCAACACAACAATTCACGATCTTGCGCTAAAAATCTCGAACTACCCTCCGATTGAAACGGAACTCTGCGTCAAAGGGGGTAGAGTGGAAAATTGTTTGTGTAGAGCAATTCAGCCTCTGGGTATGCTATTTCAAATGCCGTGTGAGGGGAGTCGTTTTAAAAATTCACTGTGAAGAGAACTGGAGGTGAAGTGAATTGGTCCTAAGTATGTCGGACGTTATTAAGTTCTGTGCTGGGGGCCTTACGGCTGTTTCCTCAGGGGCTGGGGGCCGTACAGCAGCTTCCTCAGGGGGCAGAGGACCAATCACTATCTCAGAATTGCTTGCCACTACAAATTGTACACTAACCGTGTTGTTCTGGTACTTCTGAGCATCTTACAAATGTATTTTCCAGTAATCCGATTTCGTAAATTGGCTGTTTCTAGCAACGGAGGATAATAGTGTTATTTAGTTCTAAGTACAACCTCTAAGATTTTTCCTTTTTTCTATTTTTTGTTCTCAAATAAGTTTGCGCCGTAATTTTCTCACCCAGGAGAGTTTAGGCATCAATTATGATAATTGTGTTTCTGCTACAATGTCACCTGTCAAGGATAAAGATATCTGACGTTTGATATTGAAATGTATTAAGTGACAAGATCTCTCATCTCGGGAACATTGAGGATTCAATGAGTAATGTTATCATAATCATCTTCAATTAATTAAGATAATAGGCACAACTCAATGATGTAGGAGTCGCTAACGTGTCTATATTTCGAAAAGATAACATGCATAGGTATTCTCATTTATTCGACGTCAAGATAAGTGAACAACTCCCTAAATTGGCCAAAAGACTTGGATTTTTGTACATCACAGTACTTACGTTCACATACTCTAAAATAATAGAGAGTAGCAGGAAATACTTATGATTTTATGCATGTTGTATATTCAGTATCGGCAGTCCCTTATCTAATATCTGCAGTAAACTTTCGGGGATAACCACAATAACAGTTATGTACATATTGTACATATTTATCTACTACTTCACACCAAACAGAACACTTGACCCTCTCGACGCTCTCTTGCGGAAGTATAGTAAGATTTATGAAGTAATATCTCTCACAAATCATCGCCAGAATCTCGGAGGAATCTCCACCAACTCTAGCTATTGATTCACTAAAAATAAAGTATTAGAAGAAAGTTTTCCACTCCCAATAAACCCTCCATTCGACTGACTTATGAAACTTGGGCTAAATGAAAGAATTTGTTTCGCCGAAAACAAATAACAGAGCAAAGTCAGCGTTCAGATTTCACCCAAACGTATTTAAGTAGCTATCTGCTCACTCGATTAAGTTCAAAGTGAGGCGAAATACTCTCAACTCAAATGACAGTGCCGTTACAGTGTAATTCCGTCGTAAGCAGCCTTTCTTTCTGCCATTTCATGGAACCTTCTCACGGGTGTCTTTTTATCTTCGTCACTCTTTCTAAAAATGTAGGCGTTAGAGGGAGACAGGTGGTGTAGTGATGCTTGCTTCAGGATGGAATCAATACTACATGGGAGCGAAGAACACGCAGCTTACAGCCATGCATAATGTATGTCACGACCATTACGGCTGTAGTGTAGAAGTTGTCGGATTTTGATTTAAACTGTTACAGCGTTTGGGATCGAGTTTACGTGCGAAGTTTTTTCGTCTGCTTCAAATGGGTTTGTGTGGTTAAACTGAGTTCTATTTTGCTTCAGTGTTTGGGTATAAAGCTGTTAGAATGTTTAAATAGCTACCCTGCAACGTTGAGCTTGAAGTTTGGTCCTAGATTTGATTTTTTATAGTTCATTAATAGAATAATATCTACAGACTAGAATTGTATAAAAAATGGGTCACTGTCATACCGTTACTTGTGGGTGTATTTTATAATAATCTTCTTTCACTTTGACATTGTAACGGTCTCCAAAGTGAACCGTAGCGTGGGCTGAAACGGTTTACATAAATATTTCATGTCAGTACGTACCCAATCTGTCTATTTTTACAACTGTTTTTCGATTTACATAAGGTAAGGTCGTCTTGCTTACGTAAACCGGAATGTGAAGTTATATTGTTTGTTTACTTTTGATTCTGGGACAAAGAATTTATAAGTTTTCTATTGTTGTCTTATGGAAATCAAGAAAGACAATGGCTAGGAAAAAGAGGAAGTTAACTTAAGACTGATGGTTAGTAAATATGCCTCAGTTCTGCCTCCACTCGTGAAATACAGATTATAATTTTTGCGCAAACTGCCATCTAACAAAGCACATCAATTGCGCCGCCAGTAGGGATCATAGTTTATAATCCACGAAATCCCACAGCTCACAACTTTAGGGTCCAACAAACTAAGTGAAACTGATGAGTCCTGCCTCGTCGAGACACCATAAAATACGCAACTTTTGTAGGTACCTTCGACACAGTTGTGCCAAATGACCGGTTACTGTCATAAACCCATTGTGTCGAAAGGTTCACCATATTCGCCTTATCTTTGGGAGGTTGAGTCGTAAAAAGCTCAATGATGACGCGTTTTGTGACTGCATTAAGATGATGATAAAATAGAAAGGTGCATATTCGTTTTGGTTACTTATCTTAAAATGATATGGTCCTCAAAACTGCAAAAACGAAACGCTTAAAGAAGCGTATCCCATATGTTTGAAGTTTTCATTTCTGCCAAAACAATATCTGAATTTAAAGTCCATAAAGTTTTACGGCGAGGCGTAACATTCAAAAGCTTTACCACTTCACCGCAAATATCCGAACCGCCAAAACCGCCAAGCACCCGTACGAGCACCATACCCACTTTTCAGCCTTTTAAATAATTTAGCGTCGATTTTACCGCCCTTTGCGGCGTATCTGCATTTATGAGCAATTCTTGTAGGATCGGGTCCCTGGAGGTCTTACGGGGACCGCTTCCGACACTCTACAACGTTGTTATTCAAATCCAGACGCCGTAATTGTCACATTGTGCACGCCGGCTGACTTACACATGGCGCTAAGATTAATGGTTGTGGGTTTCCGATCGCAGGCTGCGCCAAAAAGGGTTTTTTTATCCTCCCTTCATGTGTATGAGTAATTGAAATAAATTATCGGCTTTACTCGTCTGTTACGATGTTGTTGGAAGTCAACGTTTGTGATAAATTGTTCGTGTGATTTGGATTTCTTTTCAATAACCTTTTTATGTATTTACTTTGGAAATTGTGTGTATTCAGATTCTGGATCTTTTTCTGACGTTCTGTATTGAGGGTGAAGTGTTTATGTAAAGAACGAATGTTTTTCTTTATTATATTCGAGCTTTATGCGCAGTACAAAGTGTTTACATTCGCACGCTATTATGGGCGCCCAACGTGGGACAGACATATCGGAAAGTTTTCCTGTACATACAAATGTTTCACGTCAGTGTTTAGAGCTCGTTTGTTTTGCAGCGTCGCCTCCCATTCGTGAATGTTTACTACTGCCAAAAAGCACCGAGTATTTAGCGGGTCCATTTAGTGCGGAAACTTGACGTGATGAAGATCGAATGCCGTTCGTAATTATAGCAACAACCGCAACAGTATAATTGTAGCCATTACATAAGTTTCACTATGTGCTAATGACGCGACATGGGCTTGACAAATAGGAAATGTATTGTCCTAAATTCTCATCGCACTCGTCATAGTTGGGTCATCTGCGCTTGAAATGATAATGTGGATATTGATAGGGGCCGCAGGTCGCTATCTGTCGTAACAAGCTGGCCTGGAGGTTTTCAGTGAAAGTAATACTTTCTGAAGCATTTTAGTGTGGGTCGATTATTCGCAGTGGACATACAACTACCTTGGACCTGCGTATGCAATATAACAATGTTACCCAGGTTACTGTAGGGGCTGCCGAAGCCAATTAGTGTGTCAGGGATGTTTGCTAAGACGCGGATAGTTCGGTTTGCTGTTATAATCAGGAAAAAATACACCTTCGTACACATTCACGTTCTTAGCAGCACCAATACTATACTGAGTGCTTTTGCAGATGGATAGGACTCGCTTAAGTTGCAGAGGTGGGTGCGACTTCACGTTGTAGTAAAGTTTTTCTTGCTGTCAATAATAACAAAATTTGGACCAACTCTTTAATAAATGTTTAAATTTTATGTTTAGTATATATTAGTAAAATTATTGATAATAGCTATTGAAACTATCACCTTATTTAGTTTATACGCCCACGCCGCCGCCGTTCCTGTTTAACAAGACTACCCTCAGTTTGTACCATTGTAAAGTGAGCCGTTTTCAACACGTCCATTTAGCACGTAAACACGAGGCGATAAAAATAAAATGTTTTAAAACTACGCCAACTCAGCAAGAGGAACTGTGGACGTTTCGCAACACCCGCACTGCCCACTATGGGCGCCCAGCACGGGACCGACAAATCTAACAAATCTAAACTTTTTGTGAGCGCCATCATGGTTCATGTCATCGGTACAAAGCCCGTTCGTTTACACGCGCCGACTACCCTCCCTGAATGTATGTCACTTCAGCATTTAGTGAGTCCATTTGACGCGAGAACTACACGTACCATTTCGTTTTACGACATTCCCTATTTTTGCAGACATGTCAGAATATAAGATATTGTATCGCTTATTGTTATTGTTATAAATTGTGTTGTTGTTGATCGTAAATGTTAATGTTGGTTAGTATTGGATAGATTTTTGTTTTCATGTTCTGGTATCAACAAAACAGTTAACAATAATGTTACTTGTATAATCCAAACAGTGCAAAATTTCCACTGGCAGCGAAGTTTGTTCAGCGAAGTATTTCGCTGTGAAAGGTCAGTTTTGTAGCTATGTGTAACTGTGTTCCTAACCTGGTTTTCTTAAGATATAGCCGAGGTCAAGAAAATGTCACGATAAAGTGCCAAGTAACAGTTTCTAATGAATACAGAACTTCAGTTATTGAAAACAAGGATTGTTTTGAAATAAAATTACAAAATTTGGTAGCAAATCTACCGACGTTTTATTCCATGGCCTGGTTAATGTTTCTAACGTAACGTATAATTACATAAAGTAAATTGCTTATTTGGACAAAAGTTATAATCCAAAGTTAACACACAAACAAAACATTATCCCAAAACAGAATATTTACGATGATTTACACTCAAAAAGTTGAAACAAATACGTAACTTGAGCGCAATAATTCACCTACTGGGTGTCGGTAAGGCCGCGTTCACACGGAGCCCAAGACCGCAGCGACACCGCTTGTGAATACTAAATAAGGCTATGACGGACTACCCTCAAAGGCTAAATAAAAAAATATTTTTTTCAACCCTTTTTGCGAGCGAAATTACCTCTCGTTTCTCGTAATGACCCCTTTTTAATTAATGTAGTAGAAAATTTTAATCTTTTTTTGCGCTCAAAGTGCGCAGTTTACATGCTAAGTACCCGCTGTCGATTTCAAATGCGTTTCTGTATTCTAGGAACGGATTGTGAAATAAACCTTTTCCTCTTGGCCTTTTTCTTGCAAGTGTTGATTTAGGTAGTCACTTAAAAGTGTTATGCGAGGAGAAATACGAGTAGTATTTTAATACGAGCAAAGTTTCATGCTAATCTCGGTTCGTAGAAAAATCTAGAACATGAAAATTGCTATCTTGCTTGGTGCGCAGTAGTATGTTAGCCTGAGTGGGTGCTATGGGGAGTGTTTATGCTCTACTGCAGCAAACACGGTGCATTGCAGCAATTCTTAGCACCAGCAAAACTGATTAAAAACATTGTTTCAGTCAGAATGATCTTGACAAAATATATTTTTATCATAATAGCTTTTATATTACACAACTACATCAAATATCTATTGGATCATCACAGACATTAACAAACACAGAATATTATCTGTTCAGACATATTTGACAGAGGATAAACCGTTATTACTCGTAATATTACTTAAGAAGCTATTTTGGTTTCTAGGGATTCCTCACTAATACTTACTTAGTAATGAATTCTAATACTTTAATTAAGAAGCCCTTGAAGCATCTGTATTTTATAATATTACACTTAGGCATTCCTGAAGGTTTTTATAAAACCGGCAACGATATAAAATTAGGTATAGTTAATAGTTGCTGCGTCAGGCGGGTCAAGCGTCGTGGTCCAAGCTGTGCTCGCGATTCAGATACAACGTCTTGCCGAGTCAGGAGCCCGGTTTGTTGATGCAAACATATTTTGTGCCAAAAGATTTTGCGATATACGGACATAAGCTCTAACTCTATCTGAATTTCGGCTTGTTTGCAATAGTTCTGTATTACGCAGAGATTTGTGGGTTCCACAGAAGGTTTTTACATTTCGTTGTTGACTCGACTTTCGTTCGGATTACAAACAGAGCGCCCTAAATACCTGATCTTTCGAAAGTCACAAAAGAATCACGGCCGTCCGACCCGCATTTTTGCTTACCGAGCACATATTTGCAGAGAAACCCGAATTGGAGTCACATTTCTGTAACACAAACAATTGCCACCGCTTCAACCCTTCGGGCCGTAAAACCGAGAAAAATTTCCATTATTCAAACAGAACGCAAGAATAACAGGAAAAGTCGAGGCTTTCGCGTTTGATCGTCGGCTTACGCGACCAGCGTGGCGCAAATTGCGTAAGCGGACGAGTCTGACGCGCCCTTAACGAGAGCCGATGAGATCCGGGCGTGTTGCCTCCGAGGAGACGGCAAGCAGGCCTGGGCGAGCACGTGCGCCCCGGGCGGGATTAACTGCAATCTGGTGCGTCACTCCGTCGTAAACGCAGCGCCAACTTTCGGCGACGGGTCAGCGTTTTACGAGCGTATTTTTTATGTGTACTGTACGCATCTGATCGGGCGGTTTACGCGTTCACTGTATCAGGGATTTGCTTCGTAGATATCATACGATATTGAAAAGCTGTCAAATTAAACCCGATATATCAAAATTGAATCAGAAAACGTAATAAATTTTATATTTCACTGAACATCCCCTACATTGAAAATAAATCGATCACAAAAGAATTCCCATAACGCTTGTGATTCGCCCCATGGATTTGAATTACCGTCCTTATCACAAACGGGCATTACACAGGATCGTCCCAAAAATGGGTCTTCAGCGTGTTCAAAATGGGCCCTTACTGCATCGGATTGTGAGGCGGAGGCTATTTCATTAAAATCTGCGGATAGCCCTCTCCGGCGGAGAGGCTAATAGCCTCTTTAATGGTTATATTCTGTTCCGGAGCTCAGGCCTGGTCCTTCGAGCAAATTATTAAATTTTATTACAGAATATTTAATGGCGGTCTCCTCTTGATTATAATGAAATGAGTTTTTCGTTACTTACCAAGTTTTACATGTCACGGCTTGGATTAGAAATTGTTAAGTGAGCTTGAACAAAGAACTATTAATCATGCCTGTGCGTTATTAATATCTTAAGAATCCTAATATTTATTATAAAAATAAACCATTTACTTTGTTGGTGGTTTATGGTTTATTTTTTTTTAGAGAATCGTCAAGAAGTCAGTGGTGAATGGTGATGCTAATAGCACATTCAAAAGCGTAGATATCTATGGAAAAGAATGTGCAAGATTTTCCATGGACAGCTACTATATCTTTAAGATGATCACCTGGTAATCCAGGCCAGTCCATGACAAATTCTTCAACACTCTGCAGTATCTTACGTATTTTTTGCAAAAGCAGTCTCTAGCAAAAAAAAAACTGTGACCCTAACTCTAAAACCCGAGTGAAATTTCGATCCTCTCTGAACGAATACCTTCAAAACTTCTCCTTTTTTTAACATACTCTTTCCTTCTTTGCAGACATTCCATACCTGGAGCTGGCGGAGCCAGAGGAAGGCTACCACGGACTGATCAAGGAGAACGAGACGCTGGTGGAGGTGACTCCCGCCATCCGCGCGAGAGGACCGCTCTGCTCCTTCCTCATACTGAACAACAAGCACCATGGGGAAGCTCCGTTCGAGGTTAGTACTTTTTAGTCTTTTACGAATGATGGAGTGATTAGCCTGGAACCTTTACTTGAGGCCTTTGCTCAGCAGGCCTAGTTAAGTTAATAATATGTTCACATCGTCCAAAATGAAAGAATGAAATTACAATTTTGACAAACGCTAACGAAATGACCATCTTACCGATTGACGTAAAAAGAAATTCAACACGATACGGTTGTAAATGGCTGGGACACAGGTTTCCTCTTTGTGAGAGGAATTCACTATACGAGGCTTTGTGCGTGGTGTAGGTATGTCACATGGCTGCTATACATTCTTCTTTACTACTGAACTTTTTTGCCGATTCACTGATAGAATCTGGAAGAGAGAAATTTTGGAGGTATGCGGAACACGGTGTAGTCTCCCATACCTGCGTTGAAAAGAGAGGATCGTCTGACCAAATGGGGGTTTTGTGTCGACGTTCTAACGCGTGAAAAACTTAGGTAAATACCGTGTTACAAGTTTTTAAAGTTTTAGTTCCTATGTGGCGTCACAGATATCGTTATAAAATATTTTCTTTTAATCATTAAAAAAAAAATGGCCGATACAAATGTTTTACTCACTTTTTCTGGAAGTTCATTCGGTTTCTTCATTTTCATGATTTAACTATAGGTACCCTAAGCATGAGTAACAGTAAAAGAATCGGTGTTTTAAGTATAAAAACACCTTACTTACATCTCCAGCAACAAATGAACATTATTTGTAGTTATTTGAGTGTGTCCGCCATACGTTTTCATTGCTGTAATCTTGTTAGGAGCAGGAACGGTCGCCAGGGAATCTGTATAATTGTAGCGGTAAGTTGCAGGCTGTGTCGCCAAATGTGTACGCGGAAGTGTCGTGCATGTCACATAGTTCCGTGAAATAGGAAAAGGGTTTAACCTATTAAGCGAGAAATATAAACATTTTAGAAATGTTTATTTCCTTATCGTAGTTTTTCAAAATGAATGTAAGGAAAAGGGAAAATGAACAGACTCTTTGTGAGTGCTGTACTTAGTAGACTAAAGTAACTTGTTGCAGCAGTATACAAATTGATTACACAACTTTTGATTACTCTTTAGATTATACATATTGATTAATTCCGTAACATACAACCATACAACAAATAAATTCTGGGCTTAAAAAATTATACGTTAATGAATTTTATGATGACGGGCGTATTTTTGGTTATTGCCAAGTTATAATATTATAAAATGCCCTATAACTTTCAAAATTATTAAAATTTCCCTTTCTGATTGTTTAATTACGCATAATGTTTACTCATGACGACGTAAATATCAAATTTTTAGTTGGAAGTCAGCTAGTTCATTACTTTCGTTTTCTGACGAAACGAAACCACTGTAAAAACATACATAAGTAGAGCCTTAATATGTACAATGTACATACCTAAGTAATGGATGCAAATAAAAACATAGAGGTAACTAGAGTTAGTGCGTACTCTTAGTTAAAGCACTCTAGGACTAGTACTATCCAGGATAATAGCATAACAAAGACACTAACTTCCAAACCAGCCTCCAACCATGAACCTTTGTCCCACGCTCCCGTAAACTCATTAACGCATCCCAGTGAAGGATCACCCCGAACTATGCGCCGAGCCTTCTGCCGCTACTAAATCAACAGAAACATTGCGCGTTCGCCTCGTAAACAAGCGCCATTTGCAGCGAACCCGCGCAGCAATGTAACTCACACAATACGATATAAAGTCTCCGTGGTAATAAACGTCGCACGTTGTATGGGGTGCAGTTTTATTGTGCACACGATAACTAGGAATGGAAAAAGTTGGGATTGCATGCAATAAAGTGCATCAATGCAGGTTGTTACTGCAGCCAACTGTTTAAAAAGCTTTTTTAAGGGTCGACCGGTAGCTAACGATTCGGTGGAGTGTACTTTTTCGAACAAACTTCGGCGATAGGTTTCGAGTGGTTTTTCAATGTTTGTTTGGCTTTGAAAGTGAAATGTTTGCGTTATTTCTCTTGAAATCTGTCTAGTTTTTTTTTAGTTGCGTCTGTGAGTTGATTATTTGATTTCTTTGTTAACAAAAAGATACTCTTTTATGAACTTGAAAATAACACTTAAGATAATATTTATAAACTTTTCTACGCTTTTAACCTATCAATACCCGCGAAACGAGACACAATAGTAAGTCAATAACAGCGCGGTCCTATGAGACCGGTCGAGGATTCATGAATTAATAAGTAATAACTGTCACACACACAATGTTTTTTTTTATGGTACAAAGGCTTGTGTTTGATCTCTCCTAATGGCAAGCGATGATGTGACTCACAATGAAGCACGCTTACGTAAAAGTAACCTATTCACATTCACTCTTGACTTAAAGACCCTTAAGTTATAGCTATCAGGAAACACAGCAGACTCTGTATGTCGTTTAAAAGCATGCAAGTTTATTAATGTACATAATTTTTAACATACCTACTGGCAATAAAAATAATATTAACCTATCACATACCCGCTAAATGAGACACAATAGTAAAACAATAACAGCGCGGTCTCATAGGACCGGTCGGGGATTCATGAATTAATTATACTTTCATGCAGATGCATAATCAGCCTTATAATGTCCCCACTGCTGGGATTCTAGCCTCCTTTAAAGGAGAGAGAATGTGTTGCAATCCACCACGCGAGCCCAGTATACTTTTATGAAAATGTATAAAAGTTTTGCAAGAAAATCAAAGACAAAAGTTATTCAAATAGGGACCATCTCACACACTGCCATTCTTATGAGCTACACAGCAACTTCCTGCAGATTGCACCACGGAGTACTGCTAACTTTCACGACGCACGCCCGCGGCCTGTGGTGGGCAGCGATGCAGGTGGCAGCTTTAGGCTCCGTACACAGACCGGCGAGGAGCGGAGAGCAATTTTTTTATTTAAAACTGAGTTTTAAGTATTTGTAGTAAGGTTTATTTTTGCATGTGCACTGCTTTCGTCATAAAGAATACTTGAACGCGCAGAGCAAATGCAAAAATGAACCTTACTCATCATCATCATCATCTACCTACCTAGCCATTTCCCAACTACATTGGGGTCGGCTTCCAGTCAAGCCGGATTTAGCTAAATACCAGTATTTTACGAGGAGCGGCTGCCTACCAGACCTCCACAACCCATTAACTGGGGCAACACGATACTTCATGGCAAGACTGGAGTTAGATTTACCGGCTTCTGACTACCCGTAACGACTGCCAAAAATCTACAAATGACAGCCGGGACCTACGGCTTAGCGTGCTATCCGAGGCACGGAGGAAACTCGGTATGTTAAGATGATCACCCATCCACAGATCAACCTTGGCAAGCGTTGCTTAACCTTGAAGATGGCCCCGTGCGGCTGTTATTATCTAGTCACGAGCTCCTAAAAAATAAACCTTACTACAAATACTTAAACTCTGTTTTCAACGTAATAAACATCTGCTCTCCTCTCCTATCCGGTCTGTGTGGACGGACCCTTAAACTACTGGTTGTAACTTTACATTGTCGCCTTGACTCCTAGTTGCGGCACCAACAAGGTAGAGCTGTAAAACGCTCGCTATGTAGTATGTCGCCAGTTTGTGTAGTATTGGCGGTTTTTTGAAGTATTTTTGTAGTTCTAGCAGATACGTGCTGTGTGTAGGATAGAGGTTTCTACATTGTGTATGTTTGTGGAATAAAAACTGTATGGATCTAGTTTACAATGAAGAGTATATCTACAATGTGGGGATGACAATACAATAATACCTAAATGAAAACATTGACATTTGACTTTGACAACACACACACAATAATAAATGAAAACACTGATATAATGATGAGTATAAGAGCGTTTTCACATTATCCGATCCGATATCGGTGTCGGACGCCGATCCGATATCGGGGTAAGTAAAATGTATGAAATGCCGTGCTCCGATATCCGATATCGGGTCGGACAATATGAAAGACAGGTACATATTTCATACATTTTACTTACCCCGATATCGGCATCTTGAAGATAGTAAGTACGTACGGAAAAATCCGTTTCGGAAAATTTCTAGTTTGAAAACTTTGTTTTAGTTAAGTAGTGTGTATTGTGGTAAAATGCCCTTTCTTTTAAAATATTACTGATGTCCCAGAGTTTTAATTATATTATTTGTAGTAAGGTTTATTTTTGAGGAGCTCGTGGCTAAATAATAACAGCCGCACAGGTCGATCTTCAAGGTTAAGCAACGCTTGCCTAGGTTGGGCTGTGGATGGGTGACCATCTTAACATAACGAGTTTCCTCCGTGCCTCAGAAAGCACGTTAAGCCGTAGGTCCCGGCTGTCATTTGTAGACCTTTGGCAGTCGTTACGGATAGTCAGAAGCCAGTAAATCTGACTCCAGTCTTGCCATGAAGTACCGTGTTACCCCAGTTAATGGGTTGTGGAGGTCTGGTAGGCACCCGCTCCTCGTAAAATACTGGTATTCAGCTAAATCCGGCTCGACTGGAAGCCGACCCCAATGTAGTTGGGAAAAGGCTAAGCAGATGATGATGATGATGACTGATGTCCCAAACTTTCGGAACATTCATTCATGAATCCCCGACAGGTCTCATGTGACAGCGCTGTTATTGTCTTACTATTGTGTCTCGTTTCGCGGGTATTGATAGGTTAGAATAAAATGTTTCGGAACACTCTGCTCGTATACTCGTAAGTTATAAAAGGAACCCTTGTGCAAAATTTCTTCCTAGTCCAAGTAAATATAACATGGAAGACACCTAAATGGAGATACACAGATAGATTGTAAAGAAAGGTTCGCTGTCCGAATTCTATTACGGTAAATACGGCTTTTGTCAGTGGTTTCGGAAAATTATCCCATTGGATTACATCCCCGGGATAAAAAGTACCCTTTGTCCTAATCCAGGTCCAGATTCACCTGGGTTTCAATTTTCATCGAAATCTGTTCAACCATTGAAGCGTGTTTGATTAATAAACATCTGAGCGTACAATACAACAATATTTATTCATTTAGTATGATATTAATTCATGAATCCCCGACCGGTCCTATAAGACCACGCTGTTATTGTTTTACTATTGTGTTTCGTTTCGCGGGTATTGATAAGTTAATATTTTTAAGGCAAAATTTTTGTACCTAGTGTGTATGTTTGTTATTCTTTTACGCTCAAACAGCTTAGCAGACTTGAATGAAACTTGGCACAAGGGTAGACGATGTCCTGCAATATAAGATTATTTTCTGTGGCAGTATTTTCTTTTGGCATCATTTTCTACTGTCACGCGGACGAAGCCGATAACAGAAGCTAATACTTGACAAATATTTGTTAGATTTATAGGGTAATATACCTACCATTTAAGGAGGATTACAGTCCCGCATACCAGTTAAATGAAACAATAGACATAATTCCGGCTTGGGGCCGTAAACTGAAGGCCGCAGGCCGCGCAAACAGTAGCTCTACGCAATAAGACATTGTTGCGGCCCTCAAGACGTTGACGTATCACTGTGTGCTGTGTCAGATCGTCCAGGGTGCTTAGATGCCTAAGGCATTAGGGCCTCTGGGCCTCAAGTTTGCTATTAGAATTATATCAGAAATGTAATTGGCTTCATAATTGTTGATTTTGACAAGTTTTGTAGGTCGAACTAAAAATGCAAAGACATGTGACATCCATCAATCCGCACTGGGCCCACTTAGTGGATTACGGCCCATTCCCTCTCCTAGAGAGGATGCCTGAGTCCCAACACTGGGGACATTACAAGGCCGATAATGCTAAAAACCTTCTAAGGGGATGAAACGGGGCAAAAGTTTGTATGGAAAAATTCCGCTTTCACGCGGTAGAAGGCGCTGGCAAAAACTTGTCGTATATATCTTCTTAGAATGATTAGCCTTTATTTAGACAAATAAACTTTTCAAAATCAACTTCCATCCCCTCTCAAACCACCGCTCAATCACCGACCCAAGAATAAAACCATATAAATCTGTGCATTACCTCACCTATTCGAAGCCGAAGTTCGCAACTCGTTCCAACTCGCGTGATTTACTCGCCTGTCAGCCTGGACCGGCCACGGGACCCCGGAGTCTGCAGCAATCTGACAGGCTATCGATGCTGCACAGGATTAGAACTTATCTCGATCTTGCAGACCATGTCAAGATGAATTGTTGAGGTTTTAGGAAGAAGTATGTCTGAAAATAGATATTATTCTGTCTTCTTCCTGGTTATTTTGGGAGTCTATCTAGATATGGGGATTTTAGATATATTATGTGCATTTTGTACGTCCGATTACTCACCAGTTATGATGACATGTGCATTTTAAGGATCATCCGTAGTATTTATTATATATTTATTTGAACTTCATACAACATTTAAGGTACATACACAGGCGGACTTAATGCCGTAGGCATTCTCTACCAGTCAACCTAGGGTGGTGAAGAGAAGGTGGCAGGTGCATAAAAAAAAAGAAATGAATAATTAGAAAACGAGGGTATATAAGAGGGTAGTATTGTTAGAGTAAAACGTCCATGAGTGAGCGCATCCCTACGTCACCGTGTCCCATTGCCATCGTGCTCTTTATTTTATAAACTCTTTATTGTACTCTATAAATACAATTCTACACTTTTTGACAGTAAAGGGCAGAGAACTGCGTGCCATTTTCGAACGTTGTGTACTTCTGACTTTCAAGCTATGTCAAATGTTTATCGTTAGTAGTACGTAATTCATGAATCCCCGACCGGTCCTATGAGACCGCGGTGTTATTGTTTTGCTATTGTGTCTCGTTTTGTGGGTATGTGATAGGTTAAAGTAGTTTTATATTGTGCATGCATTTATCATTAATAGTAGGTGCCGTGTTTTTTAGGACTACTGCCTGCAGTGTAAACAACGGACCGATCCTTAAGAAATTGATAGACTTTGATTCGAATCTATACACTTTGTTTTGTTTGATAATGTTTCCATTACTCCTGTATCGTGGGTGCCTTCACAAACATGTAAACTCATATATACAAGACACCCACCAAACGGAACAACTATCTGTTGGCCATACTAATATTTGTTCCGTCATCATCATCATCATCTACCTAGCCTTTTCCCAACTATATTGGGGTCGGCTTCCAGTCAAGCCGGATTTAGCTGAATACCAGTATTTTACGAGGAGCGGCTGCCTACCAGACCTCCACAACCCATTAACTGGGGTAACACGGTACTTCATGGCAAGACTGGAGTCAGATTTACTGGCTTCTGACTATCCGTAACGACTGCCAAAGATCTCCAAATGACAGCCGGGACCAACGGCTTAACGTGCTTTCCGAGGCACGGAGGAAACTCGTTATGTTAAGATGGTCACCCATCCACAGACCAACCTAGGCAAGCGTTGCTTAACCTCTAAGATCGACCTGTGCGGCTGTTATTATCTAGCCACGAGCTCCTCACTAATATTTGTTCCGTACGGGAATTGAATTTATCTTGATGCAACTGTATAGTATCAGTTTACATAGAGCAACTATCTGATCTTCAGAACGCAGAAACTGGGCAATACGATACTCGTACACTAGATTTAGCATTAGCATTGTCGGCCTTGTAATACCCCCACTGTTGGGACTCAGGTTTTCTATCTAGAAGAGGGAATGGGGCGTAATCCACCGCGCGGGCCCAGTGCCGAATGGTGGATGTCACAGGTCACCAAATTTTTGGTTCTAGAAATTTAAACTTTTGTGGGTTAAGCTCGCCTGTGTACATCACCTGTCCAATTTTTTATTTAAGTATGTATTTTTTTTGTACAATAAAGAATAAACTAGTGCTTGATTGTAATCCCGCCTGATGGGAAGCAGTGATAGTGATGCAAACGTTAGTGATTTCACTATGTTTTCGTTCACCGTCGCATTCTTGAAAGCAGCGGTGATGAAATAAATCACACAAAGTAATGCGTTTGGCTGAGTTTAAATCTACAACTTGCAAGTCGAGGCAGTTACCACTGGGCTACCACTGCTCTCACACTAAATAAATAAATAAAATAAAGAAGTATATATTTTACTGTATCTCAAAACTGTGACAAAACTCTCTCTACTAACCTAAGAGGTTAGTATAGAAGAGGTCCGAGAATCAATTTAATGTCCTATATATTTACTGTGGTAGCACTCCGCCATTCCTCCTTCCAAGAAAGCTTTAGTCCTTTTTCAATCAGCGTAGAGATCGTCCTTGTGCCAATAAATACGGTTCGATATCCACATTGATTGAATAATGAATTGTATTAACTAATGTTTTTCCTTAGTTCTAGTTTGGCAAATTGATTTTTACTTAAGCTTTGATAAGTTTTCGGAGCCAGCCTTGATCATAATTAAGTAGTTTTTTTTTTGCTGTAAACTAAATATACTCGTAGTCTTTTAGCCGTCCTACATTCTCGCTCTCTCGCTCTACTAAAAAACATTGCTTTCACTAGGAATTACTCTTGTATCTTTTGTGGGTGCATTCACAAATAATATGTCAAATCAAATACACAAGACACTCTGACCCGAAACGGAGGCCGAAATCAAGTAGGCCGTTCAAATATTTGTTCCGTACGGGAATCAAACCCACGACAAAGCGCTACGCTGTCTGTCAATCGCTAAACAAGCGATTAGTTTTCTTTCTTTGGGTTTCGTCAACCGTTATATTCATTTACTTTTCTACCAACAAAGTTCATATTAATTTTTCCTTTAATCTGTTGCGCCACAAGCGGTAACCGGAGTCCGCACACCTATTGTCTTTCGGTACTCGATTCGGTATTTTTTACGGCACTCGAAGGATTAAACAACGACTTTTTCTAATCTCAGTAAATTGTCACACTACTGGACTAAAAAGCCTTCCACTCTGTGACCTTCCTTGATAAAACAACACACAACCAACCCTACACACAGGTACATTAATTTATTTACTGTAACCATGCTCGTTCAGGTACCCAAACTCGACATTCACGCCGCATAAACCCACAAACAAAACAGAATTTATATCATACATTAATCAAGCAGCCATAGAAACCCTCGGCCCGTTGGCATGGCAACCGGACAATAGGTTCCTCCATTACTGACCGAAATGATTCTCATTAAAGGAACCTACAAATATTTTATGGGAATTATGCTCCGTTCCGATAAGTTTTCTATTTGGTCCGGTCGACCGCAGTTGATAGGTACGGTCCGGTAGACCGGACGGGATGGAATATGCGATAGATTTTCGTGTATAATAGACATGTTATTGTATTGTTGGATTTTATTTGGGTAGCTTGATTTGTTTAGGGTATAATCGGGCGTAAATTATTTTTTGTTGTGCTCGGAATGTATGTGGATGTGTGGTGGATGAATAGTTTTGTTTTGTTTTGTTATTTCCTGTCCGTTTTTTAAAAGCTCTTGTTACAATTTTGGGATTGAGGCATTGTTAAAGATTGTAGTTTTCAATAGTCAGATAACTTTTACCCGAGGAATAAAAATGGCAGTCTGACAGTTTTTTTGTACAAAATATTTCAAACGACTATATTTATTCTTCAGTGAAAAGTTGAAAACTATTGAAAAGATAGTGTGATGGGAGTTCAGGTGGGAAATCAAACGAAGTAACATCATTCGAGTTTTCTTATATTTTACACAAATTCACGCTATCTCAAATTCCAGCTACTTTACAAGCGTCGCTCAAAACAAACTAATCAAACTCTCGGAAGTCAAAATACAAAAACCCTTTTCTAATGTAACACGAATTATTGCAATAAGTCATAAATTGACAAACTTATAAAACAAATTAAAGTAAAAACAGGTGTTGGTGTACCAACCTAAAATATTATAATCAGACGTGATTAACAGTAATATTTCCAAGGTAATTAATTAATGTCAAGAGAATTAAGTATTTAAAATAACTATTATGAATATACAATTATCTGAACAGCAATGATGTTTTAGTAAACAGATATGTTATGAGCGCGCAAAACGTGAAGACTAGAAAAGAACCCAATTGGGAAATATTGCTTTTAGTCTGAGCCACACACGCTTACGAGTGATACGGTGCGCGCTGCTACGCAACTACCATCCAAAATGCCATCGTGTGTGTTTAGAAAGTGTACCAATTACGATACGAAAGTAAATAAAACACAAGGGATCTCCTACCACTCGTAAATACGCAATATACTTCGATTTATTAATATATTTTAATTATTTTCCTAATATTCTGATATTTGGAGGTTAGAAAAAGAAAGAAATGGAAAATACATTTTTTGTCATACCAACGACAAGGATGCGTGCACTCTGGACATAGAATAAAAATACAGATGGGAATAGTTAATAGTAGGCAGTAAAGTCATCTTTAGTCCAGAGTTCTAGTTTCCCCATTAGTAACTTTTCTTTATCATTTTGTTTGATATACTTAGTTATAAATTAAACATGTCATTTTAGGAAAAGAAAATATAAATAGCTTATCGTTACCATCATTATTAGTTAAAACGTGTGATTGATTGTTTTAAAACAACTTGTTTTAATCATGCCAACCCTGTGTACGATTGTTTTTACGATATATATTTTTTTTTCTTTTTAAAACGTGTTCTATTTTTCACCTACCTACCTTCTATTCAATAGTGTTTATTCGTTGCATAGGCACAAATCCCGGCTACAAATTCTGTACATGCGGTTTGTACCTACTGCCTAGTTAATTTGTTGGTCTATGATGCGAACGTGCGGTGATTGGTGGCTCGAATAATGTTTGTTTACATTTACGCGCAATTGATAACATCTAGCTGTCACTTTTTTTCTTATTGCTTTGTTCATGCTATCCTTTTTCTATTCTTTTTACTTGTAGTGTAAATGTAAAACGAATGAAAAGTGTGCATGTGTGCTGCCTCTCGGCACGGAACAATTTTTTCTGTTGTTTTGTACGTGTATAACATATCTGTTTATTAGAACATCATTGCTGAACAGTGTCTCAATGAATTGATAGATGGCGCTCTATTGAAGTTTATAAAGATTGTCTATATGGATTGGGCTTCTAGTACACCAGGTGTCTTGATTAGCCGGTAGATGGCGGGTAATTGTAACAATAGCTCTAAGTTCAGATTTAGACTGAAGAAAAAATCACCTTCAACAGATTTTATATTACATATTTTTAAATCGTCACAACCTTTCCTGTCTTTTTTTTATTAGGCGATTTTCGAGGCGCACAGGACCGTTCGCTTTGGCGCCACTTGGTTGAGGCCTATCAAACAGTGGACGTTTTTCGGCTGAAATGATGATAAATGATATTTATTTTGCAATTAGGTTTTTACAACACTTTTACACGTCAATTTTATTCTAGATGAGTCCGGTGTTTCCTAACTGACTACCCTGAGAAACACTGAAACAAAATCAGGGGTTAAAGTCCCTTTATGTGAAACATGCAGATTGGTGTCTGTAATGGCCTTTTTAAGAAAGAACCAAGCAGATTTGAGTGGACCTGTCCAGTCAATGCAAGCATTTGTCATTCGTCGTAAAGTTCCACTCAGGACTACTAAGGAGCTCAACGACTTGACGATGATGATGTTGAACCGTTTTGTGTTGTTGCAGATCATGGTGATAGACGAGAACGAGGCGCGGCTGCGCGTGCGCTACCCGCTCAACTGCGAGAAGCGCCGCAACTACAAGTTCGACATCGCCGCCGTGGGCTGCGACGGCTCTTACTCCAACACGTAAGTTTTGGCTGTCAGTGATGCTATTCTTGAGCTCAGATCATCGCCGTTTTTGTTTATCCGAGAATGGCTTCATCAAAACATGTCCTTAAATAAATATTAACTGGATATTGCTTTTCTTTTACCTACGTCTTAAACTCACCTCAAAAAACTGCAGCACACTGATTATTTAGAATGTACTTAGCGCAGAATCGAATTTTGTTTCGATTTTTAAAGTCTTAGAACTAGAAAACTAGAGTATTTAATAATCAAGATGTATTCAAAATATTGCCAGAAAGATACTTTTTAAATCACTACGACTCTCTGAAAACCAAGGTTACCGTCATATCCCGATGAATTGTCCTAATTAACTAGTAGGTAGGGCACATTGCTCGTAGAACAGTTGCCAATAAGACCGAAAGGTTCTAAAGCAGCCACAGCTTTGGAAGGTCTTCCACAAGGTTTTTTTTTTTTTTTTTTTTTTTTCTGGTAGGGGAATCATCAGAATGACTTCCCCCGCTCTTGGGCGGAGCGGGAGGGCGTGTCAGACTTTTACTGACTAAACCCCTACCCCGTTCCTTCGTTGCCTTCGTTCTGGGGGGGACTCGGTATCAACCGTTAGGAATACCACATGTTCCCCCCAGAGGCTTCGGCCCTACCGGGCCCCTACAGTTTGCTGACATCTCCTTGAGGCGCGCGTGGAACAGAACGCGCCGTTGACGACTGGGCTCGGTCCAGATTATTTCCAGACTGCCGGACGGCGAGCTACCCAGTGCTCGCCGTCCGCGAACCCGCGCCTACGGTGGTCGGAAATCGGGATCGGGATCTCGGCGGCGGCGGCGTGAGGACCGTTCCCTCACGCGCTCGCGGTCAGCAGCCTCCTTCACGAGCATCACTGCTTCGCAGAAGGAGGCGACCGCATGCCAACCCTCCTCGCTCCGGACCATGGCCTGAACCAGGGCCCGGCGCGAGAGGTCGCCGCTCCCGATAGTCTCCACGAGGACACGGCGGTGCTCCGCCCAGGCGGGGCACACTTCTACCGTGTGCTCCACCGTGTCCTCCGGGCGGTCCACACAGTGGCGACACCCGGGCGTCCTCTCCTGCTTGATTCGATGCAGGAACCTCCCGAACTTACCGTGTCCGGTGAGGACCTGCGTCACACGGAAAGAGAGGACGCCGTGACCTCTTTCCAACCACTCCTCAAAGAGGGGCCTAACCGCCTCAATGACGGCGTGCCCAGCACTGGGTTGCGACAGTCGCAGTCGCCATGCCACCCTAAGATCCCGCCGGAACTCTGTCCGCCATGCCGCGACTTGTCGCGGCAGCGGAGGTCTTCCACAAGGTGAACTGTTGACCTGGTGTGGGTCACTAGAATCCGTTAGATATGTGACACACAGGATCGGTCGTTGTGGTTACACTTGGAGGAGGCCTATGTCCAACAGTCAAAGTCTTTCAGCTAAAATGATGTTAATCATGCTAACTGTATAAAAACCCCGTCAACCTGGTGCTTAAACACGTTCACTTCCTGCAGGGTGCCAGTCCACATCACAGTGACGGACGTGAACGAGTTCGCGCCGGTGTTCAGCCAGGCGGCGTACGTGAAGGCGGTGGACGAGGGCCGCGTCTACGACGAGATCCTGCGCGTGGAGGCCACGGACCGGGACTGCACGCCGCGCTACGGAGACGTCTGCAAGTACGAGATACTCACCGACAGGAGCCAGCCCTTCACTATCGATAATGAAGGTGAGTGCTACAGTAATTACCTGCTTAGCTATAAAGTTTTGACTGGCCTGTTGGTCTAGTGGTTAGTAACCCTGACTGCTATACCGGAGGTCGTAGGTTCGATTCCCACCCAGGACAAATGTTTGTGTGATGAGCACGATCATTTTTCTGTGTCTGGGTGTTGTTTATCTATAATAAGTATGTATTTAGAAATATATAAGTATGTTTATCACTTGTCTAGTACCCATAACACAAGCTCTGCTTAGCTTGGGACTAGACGGCCTTGTGTGGAAGTTTTGGAATATATTTAAAAAATGAAGTGATTTTGTAGCATATGTTTGCTGTTATTGATTCTCAGGAAGACATTGATTGCATTACTGCTTACCATCAGGTGGGATCGCAGTCAAGCACTAGTTTATATAATTAAAAAAAAAAAGACTTTTTAACTCCTTTAAGTTCATTCTTATGGACAGGCCCGCCGCTAGGTGTTTGGGCGCCCGCGTGCAACACCGGTGAAGGCGCCCCTCTTTATTCTTTTTTCTCTTTTAGATCGGTTAAATTACCAATGACCTCTCCCGCTCTAGGGCGGAACGGGAGGCCGTGAAAGACTTATACTGACTAAAGCTATATGTTCCTTCTTGCCATTCCAAGATAGGCCTTGCTAGGTCATTACCACAGAAATATTAATGGTCACTACAGTTTTACTGACATCTCTTTGAGGCGCTCGTAGAACACCACGCGGCGTCGTCTACTCAGGCTCGGTCTGACCTTTGGTCGTCGTCTTCAGTGGCTGGAAGTCGATTTTCTGGGGCTCGGCGGCTGGAGCGTGAGGATGTGTCCCTTACACGTGCGGTCGCCTCCTTCGTTAGCGTTATTACTTCGCAGAAAGAGACGACTGCCTCCACCGTGTCCACTAAGCGATCCACACGAGTCACCATTGTGTGAATCGCTCAATGGCAGGCGTTTTTTCGTCACAAATCAAATTTCATATCGAATGTGCATGCGTGCAAGGATGTGGTCTCCAGATCCCATGGTGGCAGGCCAGCTAGGAGTCCCGCCGTAGGAGACTGTGCGGTATCCCCGCACCATCTGCATGCCCATGATCCTCTGGCAAATGTTTAACTTGGTCGCCGGTCGCTTAAGCAGCGACGGCGCCCACACTGGCGCCCCGTGAAGGGCCATGGACCGAACGATCCCCACGTAGAGCCTCCGGCAGGAAGCGTCTGGGCCCCTAAGTTGGGCTGGAGCCGCGATAGGGCAGCCCCAATCCGTTCCAGTTTGGGGCCCAGACGTAGACGTCGAAAATGCTCCTCGGTTCAAATTTTAGTAATGTCTTATACTTTAGTAATGTGAAGCTTGAAAACATTTCTGTTTATTTCACAACATAACCACTGACTTGTTTAAATTTTTCGAGTTAAGGGGCACCGTGGTCGCTTGTTCAAGTGGTGTTTTGTTTCGCGCGCCAAAGGTAAACATATGTATAAGTAATGAATCTGTCATGTAAACATACATTTGAGACCTCATCAGTTCTTTAGACATCAAGCCAGTGTAAAATAAAAATATATTAGGCATGCAAATTATGAAACTTTTTCATTTTTGGCGCCCCCTTGAGGACGGCGCCCGCGTGCGCCGCACGCTCTGCACGCCCGCACGCGGCGGCCCTGCTTATGGATTAACTAGTATCTGCTAGCGTCTACGCTTCTTCTCAGTTAATATCAACATAATAATACAGTACAGAAGCGTGGTGTAACCGAAAAATTACATGAGTCCTTACGATCGCTGTTATGAATTCATGAATCTTATCTCTGAAAGGATTAATCGCTGGTCTGAGGCTAGTTTTAGGTTTTTAGGTTAATTACCGGGATCAGGTCGTCTTCTTTTTGCTGTTAATATTAAGACATGAGACCCGCCACCGCCAAAACCGTCACCCACAATGTTAGGACATGAGTAAAAGACTAACTACGTGTAAAACATCGATTACTTTTTTATCACTGATAGGCTCGCGCTTGACTACTATCTCACCTAATGGTAAGCGTTGATTTGGTCGACGATGGAATATGCTTATCAAGAAGTAACTTATCAAAATCAAAAAAAAATCAAAATCGTTTATTAGTCTCTTATAAACATAACGTAAGTGATTGAAACAACCCCAATAAGTAGTTATTAACACTTGTGTCGAGGTTGCCTCGCTCCTCCCACGAATTTGTTAACATACTTATAGACTCTTGACTAAAAGACAGCCATCAGAAAACACAGTCTCCGGCAGAGAATTCTATTCTTTAGCTGATTACACAAAAATCACACTGCTAACTGTCAATTTGTTTCTTTCCACAGGAGTGATCCGCAACACAGAAGCCCTGGACTACGAGAAGTCGCACAACCACATCCTATCGGTGGTGGCGTACGACTGCGGCATGATGCAGTCGGCGCCCGTCATGGTCACCATCAAGGTCAACAAGCCCTGCAGGGCCGGCTGGAAAGGTTCGTAATGGCTTGTTTCCACTTTGCACTTCTGCCAGCGGGTTCGTCCGTTTAATTAAAAAAATAAACCAAAAAATCGTTCTCCCGGGAAAGTATTATATATACTTTTCCAAGACATGATCTACTCTTCAGCCCATTAAAATCAATGAAGAAGAAAGAGGTAACAAACATACACACTCACAAATTTTCATCATCTCTACAATATTAATGTGATTAAATTTGCTTCAAAATGCCTCTTGTTTAATCAAAACATACCATATTATAGCTAAAATAGGTTATATTTAGGTAATCACATTACTGCCGAATCCAAAATCCCCAAGAAACCTACTGAACACGAATAGTATTGAAGGAAGCACTATTGTTATGTTAACTCGGCCACTATTCAATACACACAATACACCGACAAACTGTAACAAGTAAGCGGTAAATAATGGAAGCCTACCCCCTGTCCCGGGGCTCGAGCCTTAGTTCAGACTTGTTATAACTAACTGTAGTGGAAGCCGCAGAAATGGCGATAGGTACTTATTAATTAATTATTGAGACTTCTTGTTTTGTTCGCTTTGTGTTTGTAGTTTTGTACACAAAGTTTTTCTTTGAAGGGGAAATTTTAAATTAGGGGAGGGTATTTTTTTCTTAGATTTTGATTGATTTATGAAAATAAAAAGTGAATAAAAGTCGTTATTATTTTTCTGGACGATTTACGAACATAGGCACTTTTTATATGAGAAATGACGGTGCTATAGAGACACATGTACCAGCTTCTTCTCTCTTAAGGTCCATTTCCACTAAAATATTGAGAACAGACATTTCAAGGACAAGTTCGTAACTAAGACATTTTCATGGTTTTCTTTTCTACTTGGCGCCACTGTCAATAATAAACAAAACACAGCACATGTAAATGATAATTTTTAATATTAGGTACCAGGAGGTAAGGCCGTTTTCAGGGAGATTCAGGGAGTTTTAGTCAGTAAAGGTCCGACACTCCCTCCCACTTCACACAGAGAAGTTATTTGATGAATTTCCACATAAAAAAAGAGGATTAGCTTCACGGACGGCACTTTTCTAAGCATGCTTTGTAATACTTTGTTTACGAATAGGACCGTTATTGGTTTCACGTTAACGTTCATAAACACAGACTTAAGTCGGCCTACACAAATATGAACATTAAATATATTCCAATAAGGTTTATATTTCTTTTCAACGCTTACTGAACCACCATTTTCCTTCCCCAGGTGTTGCGGAACGAGTAGACTACGCCCCCGGCACAGGCCCGCTGGCGTTGTTCCCCGCGGCGCGCCTGGAGACGTGCTCGTCCGACGAGCGCTGCCCGGGCGTCACGCGCATCCAGGCGGCCGTCACGCTGCAGGCCTCGCGCGCGGGCAGTGGCTGCGACCGGGACACCTACTCGCTGCACTCGCAGAGGACTATTTGCGGTAAGGATTATAATTTAAACATATTTTTAACACAGTTGCTCGTAAAGCTGATGTAATTCCACCGGTTTTAAATATGTAAAGCGGGTCATAAAAAACGCGTGTGTTATCAAAGCAAATAGTTAAGTTATAGTCCATACAAATTCCATAACAGCATTATTTGCCATTTCGCGCGCGGCGATTAGTTCGAAATTTGAATAGCAAATTCAAATTTCGAAGTAATCGCCGCGCGGCGCCAGTCAGTAGGCAGCGATTTCACAGACAGATTCAGTTTATAAAAAAAAAAAATTCGACACACAAATTAAAAATCAACTTTATTTAGTAGGTATACGAAAAGTTTATCTAAAGAAACAGTTCGTAAATGTGCAGTCAGTAAAGTTATAATTAACTATTTTGACTGTATAGTGGTCCCATGACATAGATTTTCTTGCGTACAGCACAAATCATTTTCCTCATAAATAGTTTTTGTAGACATATTTATAAAATCGGCATTTTATTTTTAAATATGGCGGCAAAAAAAATGACTTTTCTTAAACGCGCGCATGCGCGAAAAATGGCGGTCATAGACTAGCTATAGCTAGAGTAGCTAGTCTATGACCGCCATTTTGAAAAAATATATTGGTTTAGAAAAAATATGAATGAGGTTGCATATAAACAGAAAATACAAATTTGATAAAAGATTTAATTAGTTAAATATGTAAAGTTTTAAATAGTTTATTTAAACACGAAATTGCATGAAATAAGTGAGTAAAAAAAAAAACAGTTTATTCGGTAATTTAAAAACTTGGCTGCATGGTCTCTAACGTCTTTGCCAACATTTTCACGCAGCTATGGCAGAAAATAATCCTCGCGCCATTTTCTCAAATTTTCTTTTCTTTGTACTTGTATTGTGAAAATATAAATATGACAACTTTCAATAATGAAGAAGAGCCATATATTACTTCAACTCCACCGGATATACTAACAGAAGCGCGAACCGCATGCGACAGCTTGCTGCCGTCAATATCCAAAGACAGTATCATTTTAATAATTGTAATTTCACTAACTGTTTCAATAATTAAAAATTAACAAAATTGTTTTTTTTTTCTGTTTCCTCGCAAATGTGTTAAAAAACGTCGTACAATATACGTGCGTATTGGTTATAACATGCTCGGCTCAGTTACGCCCTCGCCTTCGGCTCGGGCTGAAATTCCGCCTCGCATGTTATAACCATCATTACGCACTAATATCGTAATGTACTATTACTGCCCTAGTGCATGTGGAAGAGGTCAGACAGGCGAGGTCATGTAGCAGGGGAGTAGGACATTTTCGGGACATCTCGTTCTCGCGTTTCACGACCAACGTTCGTGACGTTGGTGGCGTTCTGTTTTCATATAAGTTTTAATGACCTTTGACTTAAACCGAAATGACTTTTATTATTACTCGAAATGCAAATGAAAGTGATTTTATAAAAAAATATGTATTTCTATTTTCCAGGATTGGACCCGAAAACGATCGACCTTCTTCCAAGCCCCGGAGTCGGAAACGAATGGGCCAAGTCGCTGAAACCAGATTCAGGTTAGTAGTTAGGAAATTCTATCATCAGAAACAATTAATCAAGTACCTAAGACTGTAAGACAAGTTGCCTATGACTTGTGAGATTTTGAGTAACCAACTTGGCTATAGCTTGAGTAGTCTCCAATTCTCCATATAACAGCTTGAATAGTACTGCAAACAAAAAGCGACAGAGCGAACATTGGATGCACCCTAAAAACACATGAATAAACTACAAAAAAAACATTGATTCGTTCGTTCATTGAATTTTCTATTCGATCATTGAAATAGCTTGTATTTAACTAATTATATTTTTGAGAGCTTGTAAACGAACCTATTTATCAACTTATTTTTAGGGTTCCGTACCTCAAAAGGAAAAAACGGAACCCTTATAGGATCACTTTGTTGTCCGTCTGTCCGTCCGTCTGTCAAGACCCTTTTTCTCAGGAACGCGTGGAGGTATGAAGCTGAAATTTATATCAATTACTCAGGTCTACTGTCCCTTGAAGCTGTGAAAAAATCAAACTTCTAAGCCAATGCAATCAAAAGATACAGCCGTTTATGCCGCAAATTTTCGACACTTGCAAGGGAATCAAAACCTACAGGGTGCTTCCCGTGAACTCAGAATCTTGAAATTTGGTACGAAGCAACGTCTTATAGCATAGATAAAGGAAAAATTACGAAAACCATAAATTTTTAGTTACATCACATAATATCTTTTTTTTTAATAATTTTAAACTTACTACCCATTTCCTCATAAACGCGTAGAGGTATTAAATTGAAATTCATACCAAATACTCAAGTCTATAATACCTTTAAGCTGTAACAAAATCAAACTTCTATGTCAACGCAATCAAAAGAAACAGCAATTTAAGCTGCATATTTTGAAACTCGCAAGTACTCGCAAGGGAATCAAAACCTAAAGGGTACTTCCAGTCGACCTAGAATCTTGAAATTTGGCATGAAGCAACGTTTTATAGCACACATAAAGGAAAAATTCCGAAAACCTTTAATTTTTAGTTACATTACAAGATTTTCTTTTTTGTAAAATCTTTAAGACTCGATTCGAGAATTGAACTGTTTTCATCTTGATAAATTGGTACGGAACCCTCAGTGTGCGAGTCCGACTCGCACTTGCCCGGTTTTTTTTAATCCATAAACAAATCTTGTTATGTTTCTGCACCACCCAAAAGTCGAAAATACCTAAGGCATTAAGTCCGCCTTTAAGACCGTTTTCACATTATCCGATCCGATATCGGTGTCGGACGCCGATACAATATCGGGGTAAGTAAAATGTATGAAATACCGTGCTCCGATATCCGATATCGGGTCGGACAATATGAAAGATAGGCACATACTTCATACATTTTACTTACCCCGATATCGGATCGGCGTCCGATACCGATATCGGATCGGATAATGCGAAAACGCTCTAAACAAAACAAATAAATTATTTACTGTAATGCTTAGTAATACTCCTTTTTTTCTTTAAGTAGACCAGATTACTTGAGGAGCCAATGCAGTAGAAGTTAACTTGTAAAACATTCTACAGCAACTACTTCCTAAAACACTTGTTTAACCCTTCGATACCTATCTATCTTCCAGGACGCGACGGCGAGCAGATGTTCGAATTCGATGGCGAGACGACCGCAGCAGTGGTACCCGAGTCCATCCTGCCGCACGACCTGGTGGGCAGCTTCAGCATCAGCACCTGGATGCGGCATGCACCCGCCCCGGACGCCGACAAGCACCGCAAGGAACACGTGCTGTGCCTCGCTGATGACCACAGTGAGTACCAGGGGCTTATGGCTTTTGAGGAGGCTACAAGATCATCATATATCTAGCCTTTTCCAAACTATCGTCTGTTTTTTAAACCCTGAGACTAAAATGACATTTCAACACAAAAGAACTGGCGTCATTCCTATAGTAAATTTGACATTACTTATGTCAGTTTAGTGTCCGGGTATAAAAAACAGATGGTATGTTGTAGTAGGCAGCCAGTCTCACCGGATGCAGCTGAAAACCACCTATTTGACCTTCACGTAGGTTGTCCATCGTCTAGCTGTCCGTAAAGAATGTCAGAGAGACAAATAAGATCGAGGAGCGAAGTTGTAAAGTGCTTACTGAGGCAACGTATAGCGACTCCTCTGACGTAATAGATAGTTCTACTTTCTTGGGCGACTTTGACAACCTTAAAAATCGATTCCTACAGCTTTTTTTGTTTAACCACGTGCACTTAAGGTGAAAGCGTCAGGGTAGACCGCAAAATTAAAATTTTCTTAAGTTTTTTTGCAATTTGCAGGCCAGTGGTAGGTTGTAGGAACGATTTCTTCAAGGTCAAAAACGCTCCTACAACTAAGTAAGCTTGGAGGCTTGTATTGATAATTTTTATGGTTATAATTATGTAACTAGTTACGTTTTACAGTCGCACAAGATATTTTTAACTTCGTACGATTCGCAAACTAAGCATTCGCGATCGAGGACGTTAAAAAACTCAGAAACCTCTTTCACGCTCTGGGTAAAGCAAGTGAGGCTTCATTCAGAGACCCCAAGGAGTATCAGACTTCTTAATGAATTTAAGCCGTATTTTTTTAACTACTTTACATTGTTGTCACATGTCTAAAGACTTAATGTTTGCCTCATTACCGATGTTCAACTCGTGGAATCCTCTTCCAGAAATGAACCGGCACCACTACGCGCTGTTCGTGCGCAACTGCCGGCTGATCCTACTGCTGCGGCGCGACTTCGGCGAGGGCGACCTCAACATCTTCCGCCCTGCCGAGTGGCGGTGGAAGCTGCCTGAAGTAAGTACTGCTTCCAAGGTCACTGTTGAACCGGCACCGCTACGCGCTGTTCTGATCCTGCTGCTGCGGCGCGACTTCGGCGAGGGCTATCTTTCGACTCATTGAGATGCTTCTACAATTCCTTCCATAATTTATCAATTATGTTCCTTAACATCAATTTATTTCTACATTTTTAACCATCCTGTCTCTCTCAGGTATGCGACAACGAATGGCATCACTACGCAGTGAACGTGCGCTTCCCCAACGTGGAGCTGTTCGTGGACGGCGAGCCCTACCGCGCCGTCGACGGCAAGGGACCCGAAGTCATCGACGACTGGCCACTACACCCTGCCCATGGCGTCAACACTACCCTCGTCATTGGAGCTTGCTGGCAAGGTGAGCACGCTATTGAAGTTGAGATTAATAATAAAAAATTGTAATCGGTAAAAAAATATTAAAAAAGAACTTTTATTAACACAAATAAAAGAATCGGCTATTGTCAGCACGTTATTGAAAAAAATTACATTCTTATGTCATTTAAAACTCCTATATTTTCCATCTATTTTAAAAATAAGAGAAATGTCATCAGCGAATAGAATTATATCGGATAAATTAGCCATCTTGTAACGAAGGTCTTTAATATAAAATACAAAAAGGGAAGGGTCTAGAATTGAACCCTGAGGTATGCCTAAAGACACCGAGGATATTGATAGAGTGACCCCTATTAACGATTACTTTTTGAGGACTGTAAGATAAATAGGAAAAAATAAGATCAGCTGCTTGTCCTCCAATTCCGTAATATTGTTATTTATAGGTCAGAGCAAAAAATGGTCAATGCAGTCAAATGCTTTTGAGAGGTCACATAATGCTTGATCTTGCAGATTTACACCTTATTTCTCAAAAACACGGTCTAATTTCTGTAGGTACCTGTGTCAGAATTAGGTGATAATGTCGTCAACCTGACACAACCTAATCTAAACCTTACGACTCTAACAACACGTTTCAATTCTCTAGGCACAGAGAACGACATGAAGCACCACCTGCGCGGCTGGCTGGCGGGGCTGGGCGTCGCGCGCGGAGCCGTGCAGCCGCCGCGGGCGCTGGCCTGCCTGGCGCACTGTCGGGAGGGACTCAGCTTGGCGCCCGACCTATGTAAGTAACTATATAATGACATGAAGCACCACCACTTTCCCTGATGGTCGCTAACCTTAACTACTGGTACTCATACCACATGTTGAACTGATACTTGAAGTTCTGACAAACATCACATAATTATAGGAACTTGTCACAAGCTTATTCATCAGTTCTTGAGTGCTCTTCACACAGGTGTTAAACAATTTCAAGTTTAACACCTGTGTGAAGTGCATTTTGTTTGACAAGACCCAGAAACCTTTTGTAAAAATGTATGAAACTTAGAACGTGTTTCCTAAATGCCTGACTCATAATTATTTGTGTTCTTACTTCTAGATCTGAAATCAGTGTCAGTAGAAGGAGACGGCGTGGCTGACGTGGAGACACTTTTGCGCCGCGTGGCGTACGGAGATGCACGCGCCTTCCCCACGCCCGGCAGGCGTAACGTTCACGTCGCTACTACCATCACGTATGTATACTTATAAGCTGGCTATTTTAGAAACTACACTCGGTACTCTTTGCTGATATGGTATTTTCTAGACTTTTAGGACTTAGAATAAACTGTGACTTCTGAAATCCGAATGAGTGATGTTCACTGTCGAGGGTTACCAGTTTAGAGGTATACGGAACAGAATATATCTCCGTGGAAACGGGAGAATCCTTGGGTTCTATGTCTGGTTTGGGCAAGTACTCGAGAGATGATTTCGGACTATTATATTTGTTCAAATTGCTCGGAGAACTGTAGTTCGCAGGATGCAGGTTTTCTCAGAGTGGCGAAGTTTCATAGGTTACTATATCAAATGGTTAATCTCATTTGATAAACTTGGTTCTATATAAAAGATTTTATTCATTTTTGACTTACATTAATGTACCATACCCACACTTTCTTTAATTACCCTAATAACCTGAAGCGACTTAAGCATGACATTTCCCCCCTCCCAGTTGCGACAACGGACGCATCATCAAGGCGCGCCCGGCGGAGTCGTACATCATGGTGCTGGCGCCGCAGACGCCCAGCATCCTGCTCAACGGCTCCGAGGACCTGGCGCGCGACTACGGACACTTCCGCGCAGGCCTCACCGTGTTCCCCGACCTGGCGGTTAGGGTACTGGCT
Organism: Mythimna separata; assembly: GCA_030763345.1. Lineage (NCBI taxonomy): Eukaryota > Metazoa > Arthropoda > Insecta > Lepidoptera > Noctuidae > Mythimna > Mythimna separata. The sequence goes on from CM061192.1 coordinate 15,324,186, forward strand.
GGTGGGAATGGACATCCTATGGCTGGTAAGAGGAGATCTTATTCATTTTCTTTTGTTCCGAGACTAGGTGTCCTGTGTGTGTTTGAGTTTACATGTGAGTTCTCATGCAAAAAATTGGATTTAGGAAGAACTTTTTACTCTATTTCTACATGGCTCCAAATGCAATCCAAGTTCGTCGAAATCCTTCACATAACGCAATGTTATCGTCGCTGCGCGTGCATAACCGCGGAACAACAGTTGGTAAATACCGCGTATCGGCTTATGAACGATTTTGCAGGAGGTGAAAAAAACTGAATATCTTAGACATTTGAATATATTTTACGGCCTGAACTATGTATTAACTTTTTTGTGATTTACCTGGCAACGTAAATTTAAGAAAGAAGACCCGTAAAATATAGTCAAATGTCTAAGATATTCAGTTTTTTTTCACCTCCTGCAAAATCGTTCAAAAGCCGATACGCGGTATTTACCAACTGTTGTTCCGCGGTTATGCACGCGCAGTGACGTTATGTGAAGGTGAAGTCAGTAAAAGTCTGAGACGCTTTTCCGCTCCGCCCAACAACAGGGGAAATCGTTGGACAATTTCCCACATGGAATAAAATTTCGTCGATAATAAAATTTTAAGCTCAATATTTTAGACCCCTACTTAATTCTGTGTTCTCTCCCGCAGAAGAGAGCCAGAAGCTGGACTCGTGCGTGGTGTCGGTGTACCCGGCACTGAACCCCGACCACGAGCAGCTGATGCTGCGCGACGTGGCCGAGCTACCACTGCGTTACGACATCCGCGCCGCCGTCACCCGGGACGGCGTCATCCTCACCGGCGCCGACACCGTGCACAACTACCAGAAGGTAACTACTGCCGTGCACGCGGCGTGACCACGCGGCGTGGCCGAGCTGCCGCTGCGCTACGACATCCGCGCCGCCGTCACCCGGGACGGCGTCATCCTCACCGGCGCCGACACCGTGCACAACTACCAGAAGGTAACTACTGCCGTGCACGCGGCGTGACCACGCGGCGTGGCCGAGCTGCCGCTGCGCTACGACATCCGCGCCGCCGTCACCCGGGACGGCGTCATCCTCACCGGCGCCGACACCGTGCACAACTACCAGAAGGTAACTACTGCCGTGCACGCGGCGTGACCACGCGGCGTGGCCGAGCTGCCGCTGCGCTACGACATCCGCGCCGCCGTCACCCGGGACGGCGTCATCCTCACCGGCGCCGACACCGTGCACAACTACCAGAAGGTAACTACTGCCGTGCACACGGCGTGACCACGCGGCGTGGCCGAGCTACCACTGCGCTACGACATCCGCGCCGCCGACACCGTGCACAACTACCAGAAAGTAACTACTGTCGTGCACGCGGCGTGACCACGCGGCGTGGCGTGACCACGCGGCGTGGCGTCAGACTACGATTGGATGATTTCCCAATCCCACATAAAAAAACCATTACGTCAATGGAAGCTTCTCAAACTTGATAAAGGGCGAGTCAACGTCCCGGAACCATTAGCCATACTATTCCAATATGATGTACTAATATTGTGATTACTGTCCGCAGGTGCTCCGCGAGATCGTGTACAGCAACAAGAAGCCGGCGTACTACCTGAACCGCGTGTTCAAGCTCACCTGCTCCGAGCTCAACGGACGCTTCACCAGCAACGAATACGTGCAGACGGTATGTACACACACACACTCTCTCACACACACACAACTAGACGCCAGGAACATACACATCACACACCCGTCACGATGACGTAATGACGACGGTTTTAGGACTAGTTCCGACTTCGAACAAGTCCTGACTTTGACTAGTAATCTATACTATCTTAACATTAGTTTCAACTTCGAACTAGTCCCCACTTTTTGAAATAAAGGTCAGCCCACAACGACGGCCACCACGGCCACTGGCGCAGCGCGAAATCATTGGCCTCTTCCAACATCGTCGCGTGGCGTCGCGTCTCGGTGTGAACTGACCCTAACCAAACTCTACGGAGTGACTTCGCGCTTCGGCTACGTTTGACTTGTGAATATCGTGTTGTGCACGGGCCCTAAACCCGATTGACTTTTTGAGAATTTTAAGAAGCTGACAATCTCTTCATTTTCCTTGTTTTCCTTGTGTTACTTCACAGTATTTCTCTAAGCTAACGAGCGTATATTTCTGTGACAGTTGACAGTGGTACACCCTCACATGTCAGGCGCGAGCGAGGCGGGACTCTCTCGCGAGCTGCATCCCAGCGGCATGGCCGACAAGATGGACGCCATCGCGAGGGACAAACAGGTAAGACTAGCTTTGCACAAGGGTTCGGACAAGGACGCGCGGAACCTTTATAGGATCACTTTGTTGTGTCTGTCAAGACCCTTTGCCTTAGCAGCGCGTGGAATATTCAAGGCATTAATCAAGTTGAAATTAATATCAAATTATAAAAATTAAAAAAAATCAAGCCGTTTATTGTGGATCATAGGTTAATAAGATGTTATTTTAGTTACAAGTTCCGCTAATATTTTGTCAAAAGAAGCTACCCTTCTTCTGTTTTTTAACTTTTAATCGTAATGTTCTTTTTTATGTTTTTTTTTATGTTACGTCTATTATTTTCTAAACAATGTTATATATTGTCAAGAAATAAATAAATTATGATTTACCTTTTTCTGTCCCCGTATCGCATTGTAAATAGATCCTTACGCCTAGTTATAACAAGGTCTATTATCCCCAGTCGGAGCACGCACACCACCGCGGCGAGGGCCACGCGCTCACGCCGCGCGTGTACGCGGCGCACGCGCGCAGCGACGCGCACGCCGCCGACATGCCCGCGCCGCGCCTCATCGACCTGCACACCGAACAGATGCCCACTAGTGAGCACACTTATTATTATAATACTAGTCAGTAATTGTTCAACCAAAAGCCTTGTGAACAAAAAAGCGCAAGCATTCATCACTAGCGATGCGCGATAGCGAGAGGATTTAATCGATTCTTTCGACTCGATGTATAATCGAGATGTTTATCGATTGTTAAAATAAATAGTAGTAATAAAAGTATGTAACTGTTTCACAGACCACGTAGCCCTGCTGATAGGCGTGGTGTCGTGCGGCGTGCTGGTGGTGGTGGCGGGCGTGGCCCTGGCGCGTGCTCGCGCGTCGCGCAGTCCACGCGCGCGTGCGCCCGCCGCGCTGCACGCGCTGCACACGCTGCGCGCGCGCACCGACGCCGAGATGGCCTGGGACGACTCCGCGCTCACCATCACTGTTAATCCTATGGAAGAGGTAACTACAACATCATATTAGTGGTGGCAAGTCCCAAATAATTGGGTTATAAGCATGAAGTCCCGAAGCATGCAGTGGCAACGTCCCGTAGCATTTGGTGATACGTTCCGAAGCATTTGGTGACATGTCTCGAAGCATTCGGTGGTACAGTCAGCATCAAAAGTCGATGAACAGAATCAACATAACAAAACACCTGTTCGGAATAAAATGTGTTTCATCTGTTCACAATAAAATATTTTGTTATGTTGATTCTGTTCATCGACTTTTGATGCTGACTGTACATCCCGAAGCATTCGGTAGCACGTCCCGATGCATTCAGTGTTAGGTCCCGAAGCATTCGGTGATACGTTCCAAAGCATTCGGTGATACGTTCCGAAGCATTCGGTGATACGTCCCGAAGCATTCGGAGATACGTCCCAAAGCATTCGGTAATACGTCCCGAAGCATTCGGTGGTACTTTCCGAAGCATTCTGTGATAACGTCTCGAATCATTCGATGGCATGTCCCGAAACAATATTTTCCGTCGAGTCTCAGACGTGCTCGAAAAAATCTTGTAATAATTTAAATTTGACTATTGAACCAGTCAGTAAGCAGTATCTGTGCGTTACAGCAAGCGGCGCCGTCGTGCGGCACCCACGCGGGCGCCGACTCGTCGGACGGCGAGTCCTGCTCCGACTCCGACTCCGAGCAGCACGACTCCTCAGATGACGACGACGAAGGTAAGCAACACCTGGAGTACAGGACATAGTGTTACAGCAAGCGGCGCCGTCGTGCGGCACCCACGCGGGCGCCGACTCGTCGGACGGCGAGTCCTGCTCCGACTCCGACTCCGAGCAGCACGACTCCTCAGATGACGACGACGAAGGTAAGCAACACCTGGAGTACAGGACATAGTGTTACAGCAAGCGGCGCCGTCGTGCGGCACCCACGCGGGCGCCGACTCGTCGGACGGCGAGTCCTGCTCCGACTCCGACTCCGAGCAGCACGACTCCTCAGATGACGACGACGAAGGTAAGCAACACCTGGAGTACAGGACATAGTGTTACAGCAAGCGGCGCCGTCGTGCGGCACCCACGCGGGCGCCGACTCGTCGGACGGCGAGTCCTGCTCCGACTCCGACTCCGAGCAGCACGACTCCTCAGATGACGACGACGAAGGTAAGCAACACCTGGAGTACAGGACATAGTGTTACAGCAAGCGGCGCCGTCGTGCGGCACCCACGCGGGCGCCGACTCGTCGGACGGCGAGTCCTGCTCCGACTCCGACTCCGAGCAGCACGACTCCTCAGATGACGACGACGAAGGTAAGCAACACCTGGAGTACAGGACATAGTGTTACAGCAAGCGGCGCCGTCGTGCGGCACCCACGCGGGCGCCGACTCGTCGGACGGCGAGTCCTGCTCCGACTCCGACTCCGAGCAGCACGACTCCTCAGATGACGACGACAAAGGTAAGCACTCCTGGGGCTTAGGAGATGGGCAATAAGTGAAGCAAAGAAACCAGACTAGCATCGATTGAGTTTCAAGCGCCACTTAAAACTGGGGAACATTACGCAGGCAGTTCGTCAAGAAACAGACACCTTCGTCCACCTTTGTCCTCTGCTATGAGGAAGTTAATCGTCGCCATCTTTGCTGGTCAGTCATGAATCGCTACGATAACATCACCGTTTGGGTTTATAGAGCTACCTATGCGAGAACGCATAAGCGCTCATGCCCACGAGACGGTTTTGCGCCGGAGTTAAGCCCGGCGTCAAACCGGGTCTACGAGCGGTCATCAGTGGTGTATGAAACTCTATGAAGCTAACCACACGACGCCGTGCAACCGTCACGGTGCTCGCCGCGTATACGCCCGGCGCGCACTGGAGTATGGCAGTGTGTGAGCGCATGCACACGAGACCGGACCTACGAGCGGCGCGTGCACAGGGCTACCAACGCAATGGAGATCATCATAATTTAATAAATGTTGATAAATCGTGTACCAACCGTCTTGTGTGCACGGTCAGACGGTTTCTACCCGGCGCCGGCAAAAAACCGGGCCGTGTTAAAACCGTCTCGTAGGCATGATCACTAACGATAATAAATCTCCGTTCATCATGGTAGCGCCTTAAGTAACAGGATAAAATCGAAAGATATTGTGACTTTACGGTAATACCTTCAAGACCGTGTGCGGCATAAAAAAAAGATGAAAGATGTTGTCTAGTTATTCACTCGAAATCTGAAAATAATTCCAACTCTCCCCTGAGTAAGATAGCGAATCCAACAGGACATATTTTAGCCATGATACCTGTGCTTTTGTTGTAACCATAGATATCAGAAAGGAAGAGATATGTTGTTAAAATGTATCGGAACATGTGTCTCCACAAGCGGCCGTATTATGAAGTACACGGCATTGATAAAGTATCGTTATGTTATTTTTACATTGCTTGTCCTGTTGCTGAGCGTCTAAATTACGTAGTGAGTAAGGAGCAATGTATTAGAAGGATTTCGCCCGCTCGCCATTTCTCGTCTTTATTAATATTTTTGTAGTTGTAACCATAGTAACGTCGTTTTTCCTTTTCAGTGATGCCAGGCAAGGAGCACAAGTACAGGAACATCAGTCAGCTGGAGTGGGACAACAGCACGATGTAATGCGCGCACTAGCGCCGCCCCCCGCCTCCCCCCGCGACACACGACTCTGCGATGTTTCTATACACGACTTCTACAATAACGCTACTTTTCAACACGAGAAATGACTCTTAAAACTACCCTCGGAACTTACACATACAAAAAAACCGATAAGAAAAAACAACTCGCTGTATATGTAACTTAAACAGATGAAAAAAAAGTCAATAAAATAACAACACGATGTATAAGTGTTTGAAGTTTACTCGAATAATAACTTTATGTATGTGAGAATAGTGTCGATTTTACAATGTCATGATTTATCGAATGGAATATCAAGTAAGCTAAGCTAGCTAAATTGCACTGAATAGTCTATCTTTGAAAATCTTTGTGTGATTGGAATAAGGTTCATAATTGGAAGAATGTCTCTAGATTGTCTAGCGTTTTCTTTGTATGTGTGAGTTCATCGGTTGAACTGTCATTTGTATGTATAGTATCTATCAATAGATACTTTATTTTAAAGTCCATTGCGCCTTTTCAAGCATCATTATAATACTGATGTTTTGAAAATAACGTAATGGATAACGATCTTTTCATATCTTGCTAATGTATATCGCATTCCTGTGAAATATTAAGGCTTGAAATGATAATCGAAGGCAAAAACAATGTTACTGAAGAACGGGATTAAAAGAGATCAAATAATTATAATTAGATGATATTGATGTTAAATAATAAGAAAGAAATTCCTTTAAAAACGAACAATTTACCCCCTTCTTCAATAAAATTGTTTTTGTAGCAGGACGCTTTCTTGCGACTTTGGCAACTATAATGAGGTTTTAAAAATAAGGTTTGAAGGCAGCTGGATTTAGTCAATTCGATTTATGACCGACTACAGTGGTCTGACAACCCAGAGAGTGCGCTGGACGCACATACCATAAACAAATTAAAAAACCATAGAGGTTAACATCTTCTATATGATAGAATCGTGTATGTAAACATCGCATATCGAATCGAAGCGAGACATTTCAGTACATTTCGGTCACGGAATTGATTTCATAAGCCGCATCAGTCGGTTCTCGTACCTATGTAGTTCGTATGGAAGCTTTCGGCACAAACACACGCGTGGCACAAGACTTGATATGTGAATCGCGAACAATTTACGTAAAAACGATCAAAAATCTCACCTTTATCCTTGAAAAACATCTAAACAAAGTGATAGTTGGTTCTCAGCTGCAATTCGAGATTATTTTTACATTTATGAGATTATTGGAACACGAAAATCTGGCTAAATTATTGTAATTGAAAATTGGCAACACAGGTTTCACTCAGCTGTCAATCAACTGTCAAAAACTTTGACATTACAAGTGAGGTTCATGTCAGTTGCGTATATTGGTCGCGACTGCATACATTTTATTTGTAGTCTATTCTAAGGTCTTTAAAAAATGATCATATCAAATTTATACGTAAAACGAAATATAATTTGACTCCTCGCTTGCTTTCGTAGAAGGAAATATGTCGTTGTTCTAAACTATAGAGCTCTTACACTTTTTTATTCGTTTCTACACTTAAGACAAATGAAAAAAAAAACTGTATGTATTAAATCGTAGTCGTTGTAATTTCGTATGGAATCGGTCATAAGAAGATAATTAGTATGTAAGCGGTCAGATACTATGATTGTATATTATTGGATACATAAGATAATGTACGCTTCACTGGTCTACACCTTTCTTTTGCAACAACGGGGTAATTCAACATGGTGTGTTATTTTGACGTTTGTTTCATTCAGTTTGAGGTTAAGTCGGCGCCATCTTGGATCCCCGCCAGTTTCCCGCATTTAGTTTAGTAGTACAAGAGAAAAAGACGCATTTATTTACGGTACAAAACGCTTCGTGATTCCCCCATGTGTGTAGTATTTAAAAATATTTGTCTCTCGACAAAAAATGTCCAACACTTAACCCTTTACGAGCTTCTCGACAAAATCGGCTTAAATGTATATTAGGCACAGAGTTATTTGAAAAAAAAAAAATAGATGTACGATATTATACACATTATACAGATGGTATCGGTTTAGGATCAGCTACTATGTAATGACTATATTAATTATATATATATTTTGAATGCGTTAAGGGATTTTTACTAACAATTAGGTACTAAGTCGCTATGTGTTAGTGACGCTGACGCAGACGGGAAATGGCAAACGAAGACGCGTCGTCGTTTAGGCGTAAGTATAGGTAGGATTCTGTTCTGTCCACTGTCTGCTTGGCGTCTCGCTCGCACCTGCGGCACCGCCTCGCTCTGTCTCTGTCGGACGTTGCATATCAAGGACCGTTTGCCATATTAGCATAGAGTTGACTGTACAATGGTAAGCAATGTTGTGGACATAATCATCGGTGTTCTCTTGTAGTTGACGTCGCGTGTTGTTTTTTGTCTACTTTCACAGTTCTGACTGCGTTGTGTTTTACGTTAAGTTTTGGTGTGACAAGGTCTCTGGTGCAGCTTGAATAATAACTAAAAGTCTTTGAAAAGACCGAGGGTCATGTAATTTTAATGAGATGGCGAGAAAATCTCTAAACTAAAATAGTAAAAGCAGCTAAAACTCTTTACAAAACTGAACTGAAAAGAAGATCGCACAAGCTAACTCAGAGACCTGGTCGCGCGAGGAGCAGCGGGCAACATGTTTGGGTACTTGTTAACTTTTCTAAATTATTTCGTTAGTAGAAGAACAATTTTAGTGCCATTTAATATTTCGTACAACGATTCGTTTTCCTCCAAACTGTTGTCCGTTGTCCTAGTTATTGTTTGTTGATGTCCACCCGACAACCGTCCAGTGTCCATTTCCCCATCTCCTTACTTCTTAAGATCTGAACCAGTTAGAGTCCAAGCTCAAACCTGCACAAAGCATGCCCTAACTTTCAGTCTGTCCTGAGTATTACTTGAGGTAGCTACTAATATTCTTTTTTATTTTTATCATTATTACTATTTTATTGTAATACATTTTTTAATTTTTTTCTTTTCGTATTATCTCCGTATTATTACTGTATAATTAGGGAACTTCTTTGATGTATGAATTATTATATTTTAGCTAAAAATAAAGTTGGTTTAAAATATTTACTGGTGTTTTATTTAAACTTTACGTCCATCGTCAAAATCATACGACAAGTTGAGATAGACATTAATGCAGTTGAGGTACTCTCCCTCGTACTCCACTTACGTCGGGACAAGTTATTTGATGATTTCCCGAGGTAAATTAAAACTTGCCACGAATACCAATCTAACCTTACACGATTTTCACACAGGTGTTTAGTAACAGCAGTAAAACGAATGTCTATTTCAAGAGCTACAAAGATCTTTTGGACCTTGATTCACACGAATGTACCTAATAATTTGTAAAATAGTCATGGGCATTGAAAAGAAAATATACCCTCGAATGTGATCTCTCTCTGTCACTCAAAGGTTTGCTGGGGGAAAACTCATTGTTGAGTTAAGCTCGCTTTTGTACATGAATTGTCAAATCGCTGTATTTAGAAATAAGTTATTGTATACAATCAAGAATTAACGTTTGAGTCCCCAACCGGTCCTATGAGACCGCGCTGTTATTGTTTTACTATTGTGTCTCGTTTCGCGGGTATCTGAGTAATTAAGATGATGGCGGTGTTAGTTTCTATTTTGGCTACACGGGAAAAGATCTTTGTAGTACTCTTCTCCTATGCATGTTTTAGAGGGTTATGACCTGTGCTGTTGCTGAAAGCGATACAAAAAAGAAATCTAATAGGTAACACACTAATATTATGCCTATAAATGTGAATAAAAATTGTGAGTATGCATGTGTGTATGTTTAACCTATCAATACCCGCGAAACGAGACACAATAGTAAAACAATAACAGCGCGGTCCAATGAGACCGGTCGGGGATTCATGAATTAATACTGAAAGGTTAGGAATTTGGATGAAATTGAGGTCACGGATAGACTACGTCCTGGAATAGCATATATCTTCTTTTTTTACCCTGAGACTAATTTGACACAGGTAATGTCAAACTTCAATAGGAACCATGCCAGTTCTTTGGTGTTGTAATGTCATTTGTTTTATTTCACCGAGGTTATGTTTCCTCGGAATAATTTTCTACTTTCACGCAAAGGAAGCCGCTATTAGAACCTACAGCAATATACAAATACAATACTAACCTATTCACATAGGTAGGTACCTACCTAACGAAGATCTTCAGATCAGCTCGTAACTAACATAGCGACATCTACCGTAATTGTAACAAACGTTATGGTTCCCATTTACGACACTCTACGACAGGCTGCTTCTCCTGTAGGTCTATGGTTGTTACAAGTAGTGTCTAAATGACACAAGAGGGCGCTTTGTAACATCGAGCTTACAACGACATGGTGAGATCTCAAATCACTTCACGAAAGCCAAAAACTACCTACTGACGAATGTAAATATTTGTACGCCGTTGACGGCAAGACATCGTGTTCTTATATTCTACAAATAAAATATCTGAATCTGCTCAACCTATGACTAGCAAGCTCAATAGGTATCAATCGTGTATGGAGTACCTACAGCTCTCGTATTTGAGACAGATCTGCTCCGATCTTTGATAGGTCAGTGTACCGTGTGTAGTAGTGTATTATGTTATTTACACATCCTGCACACAAGATAAACACCCTAATCCACAATCTTTGCCACATAATCCTTTAACCTGTCGACTCGAATGGCTCAAGCGTATCAAGCTCACTTTTGCTAGGATCCCTGACTTTGTGAAAGCCAACTATTCGTCAGACTCGACCAGCACGACCATAGGTGTGTGTGTATTTGGGCCTTCAAATAATGTGCCAGCGGTTGGCCAGCGGCGCACCGTGTCTCGGATCGGGCTACTCTCTGCGACTAGAGAGAGACCCGATCTGTTTAAATATCAGTCTGGTCGGTCTGCCTCCATAGGAACAGTCATTTTGAGTAATTTCGACTTAACTCCATATAATTGATTACACTGATCATTGTACTGTAACTGCTGTGTTAGCTGTGGGTGCCTGGCAGCCGGTAGGGGCCCGGTAGGGTCGAAATCACAGGTCGAAACCTACTGGGGCCCTGGGTGGAACGAAAAAGAGTTCCGGGACCCTGGAGTGAAGGCAAAGAAAAAACTGGTGTGAGGCTTAGTCAGTAGAAGTCTGGCACGCCGCTCCGCCAAGAGCGGGAGAAGTCAAAACGATTATTTCTCACCCGCTTGGAATCGTCACGTCCTTGCCTAGTGGGTGGTAAATGATAACGAGCCAAGCCATAGGTCAATTTTAATTGTTGTGTAGGTTTCAGTTTAATTTTGATACAATATTAAAGTACTATCTATTTCTGAAACGATTGCCTATTGGCTACACTTTAGTAAAGCGGGAACTACATTAAACGGACGCACACATCGGCCACCCCTGATTTGTACGTAGAACAACGTCGCGTGGCGTCGCGTCGCGTGGACTTAATGTAGTTTGAATCCCCAACCGGTCCTATGAGACCGCGCTGTTATTGTTTTACTATTGTGTCTCGTTTCGCGGGTATCTGAGTAACTACATCTATGTAGTTGCCATATAAAATATATGGAGACCGATGCGTCCCTGATTGACGTACCTACCTACGCGGCCTACGTTTGCGAAATGTAGTAATAGCTTAAGTAGGTAGGACGCGGGGGGGGTTAATATAGTAGGGAAAAGGCTAGATAGAAGATGATGATGATGATGACACTCTCGCACTATACTATCACGACTTCATGGTAGAAAAGATTGGACAAAAATACACGGCTAGACCATGCTGTGGAATAGAACAAACCTGTTTTAAAAATAAACCGAAAGGAAACTTAATTTAGTACTAGAATAATGATACCTATTGAAATTGATTTAATCCATCTAGGGTTGCCAGATATTCGAAAAGCCGGACAAACCAGCCAGTTTAGCCGGACATTTGATTAAAAAGGCCGACAGTTTTTTTTTAAAGCCTTTCGGAAGTTTTACTGTTTACAGTCTAATGAAATAACAAGTCATTGCTGGTCTGCAAACGCTTGCAATTGCAAGAACACATGAAAATCTATAAAAAAAACCGGCCAAGAGCGTGTCGGGCCACGCTCAGTGTAGGGTTCTGTAGTTTCCCGTCTGTCACAATAAGTGTCCCCAATTTTTCAAAAACTGTTCGTCCCAACAAGTTCAAATAATTTTCCAAGAAAGTCTTTATAAAGCTCTACTTTCCAGATTTTTTTCATATTTTCTAAACTTATGGTTCAAAGTTAGAGGACACACTTTGTTTTTTACTTTTGGAGCGATTATTTCCGAAATTATTGCAATGATATTATCAAAAAAATATTTTAGTAAACCCCTATTCATTTTGAATACCTATCCAACAATATATCACACGTTAGGGATGAAATTAAAAAAAAAACACTTTCCACGTTACAAGTAGGGGGGCTACCCTAATAAAACATTTTTTTCCCATTTTTATTTTACCACTTTGTCGGCGTGATTAACATACATATTGGTATCAAATTTCAGCTTCCTAGCGCTAACGGTCACAGAGATTAAGCGAGGACGGACGGACAGACATGGCGAAACTATAAGGGTTCCGTTTTTGCCATTTGGCTACGGAACCCTAAAAATGGCCAAACTTAAAAAGCCTAACAAAAGCCGTATGCCGCCTAATTTTAAAATCTAATTTTGTCCGCCGGACACACAACGAAAAAGCCTGACCGTGTCCGGCCTTATCCGGACGCCTGGATCCGCTAACTCCACCCGATTCCCGCGACCTTCACCAGGTCATCGGTCCACTTTGGGGAAGGCCTCATTCCGGTACTTGATCGCTCCTCCAGAACTGTTCGTCCCCATCAATCATCTGTTCTGCGAGCCCTGCCCACTGCCACTATGCTCTATCTTATCTTCTTAATATCTAAAATCTCGTGTCACAATGTTTGTCCTCAATGGACTTCTAAACCACTTAACCGATTATAATAAAATTCGCACACCATGTGCAGTTCGATCCAACTTGAGAGATAGGATAGTTTAAATCTAAAAAAAAAAGAAAGTTAGGTAAAGTAGGGTAGTGTAGGGTAGTGTAGGGTATTGTAGGGTAGTGTAGTGTAGCGTAGTGTAGTGTAGGGTACTGTAGGGTAGTGTAGGGTAGGTAGGGTAGTGTAGGGTAGGTAGGAAAGGTAGGGTAGGGTAGCGTAGGATATGTAGGGTAGTCATTTGACGGGAGCGAAGCCGCGGGTTAAAGCTAGTTTACTATAAGATTAGAAATCTAAAGAAACTTGTTTTACTGTCCGCTCAACCGATTTTGACCTTTATTGCGTTGGTGGCATGATAAATGACGACTGCAGTAAATAGTTGGTATTGTAACCACTTTTTTGCTTTTAATGTCATCCTTATGTTTACGGAATAGAGTATAAAGTATGACGATTGTTCGGGTTGTGATACCGGTCGTCAAGGCCACGTTTGAGGGAGTTTTTCAGCTAAAATGATGATAATGATTTTATCAAAGCAGTCTGTCATACAAAATCACGTGGAGGAAGCCGACAGCACAGTAGGTACGTGATAAAACATATTATCTAAAAACACAGTTGTTTTTACAGGAAACTACTAGGGATAAACCAATGATTGTTCGGAAATTCATGTCCCAATATTCATAAATTACAATTTAATTTAAATTACAATTGGCTTGCTTATCAAATTGTCTCTGTTCCTACTGGATATAAGTACAGGCCACATAGCACCAACCAACACTGTGCTTTAGTATACTCCAAACTGTCTTCGAAAGTGGACGTCTGAGCTGCTGGAATCACATTGCCTGAAGAAAAAGATGCAGTGCAAGTTTATTTTCGCGTCGATAGTACTGCTCGTCGGGCACGTACATTCCTTTCCCTGGGGTAAGTCAAAATCTGTTCTTTTAAGAGTCGAACGGCTAAATTGTTATGATTTAATAATATAGCTTAAGTTCAAGCGTATAATGTCCCCATCGCTGGGAATCAGGCCTCCTCACTAGGAAAGGGAATGGGCCGTAAACCACCACGCGGGCCCAGTGCGGGTAGGAAGAAGTCACATGTCTCTGAATTTTGGGTTCTAGGACATGCCGGTTTCCTCACGATGTTTTCCTTCACCCTTTTGAGAGTAGCGGTGGTGAAATAAATGCGCCTGACTGGGTTTGAACCCGCGATCTACAACTTGTAAGTCGGGGTAGTTACCACTGGGCCACCACCGCTACAATATACAATATAATATACGCCAAAATATGAAAATAGTTTGATCAGAACAACGAGAATCAATTGAACCACTTTTTAATAGGTATAGATCTCAATTTCAAAAAAAAATTCATTAAAATTTAACCCTGCCTATTTACTAATAGGTCAAGCTATCTCGTGCGAAAACCGGCTAAAATAGGTAAACAAGCAAAAATGGCTGTCGTCCAAATAGGACGAAATTTTCTCACACGGCAGTAATAATAGGTAGTTCTTATTTCGATAAAGATTTGAATCATAAACGAACTAAAAGCTCATAAAACATATTTTTTTTCAATTATTTTTTTTCACTCAAAACTATCTATCATATAATTTAGGGTGTCTGAGGTTTTGCGCATTGAAAGGCCTTTTACACCACTCGTTTTTACGAACGGTCTTAGTCTACGTCACGTTCTCGTTATAAAGGGTAAGACGGTCTTACTACTCGGTAGACTTAACGACAGTCTACGTACTTACGATCGTAAAAACGGGTGGTGTATTAGACCTTTAACGCTACTGTTACACTTTGTATACGTATTATACAGGGTGTGTCAGACATCGACGCACAAATGAATACCATGGAGCCAGTACATGATTCTGGACACCCCGTTGATGGAATCTTTCATCGGCTTTTTCTTAATAAAAAAAAATCATATCTTTGTTTTTTTAGAGTTCCGTAGCCAAATGGCAAAAACGGAACCCTTATAGTTTCGTCATGTCTGTCCGTCAGTCCGTCCTTCCTTGCTTAATTTCTGACCGTTAGCACTAGAAAGCTGAAATTTGGTACCAATATGTATATCAATCACGCCGACAAAGTAGTAAAATAAAAATTGGAAAAAAATGTTTATGTAAGTGATTTTTTTTTAATTGCAACCCTAACATATACGTGATATATTGGTTTATGCTTCGTTCGTTCCGAAGTTTTGTCCCGCATTCCAAAAAATTCTTCTTTTGTCCCACATCATTTTTGAAGTGGTGTTTCGTTCCACATTAATTCATGAATCCCCGACCGGTCTCATAGGACGGCGCTGTTATTGTCTTACTATTGTGTCTCGTTTCGCTGGTATTGATAGGTTAAAAGTAGTTTAAAAGTACAGCCAACTAAAAAACGTAAGTACATATTTGAAATTTTTGAATATTGTAAGAACTTGGCGTTTTCGTGCCACAGGGGTTAAATACGTAATCACATTAAATAATAAAATACTTAAATCTAATACGGACAGGCACTTCTAAATATTTTTCAATACACTTACTCAGAAAGTGACTATTATCGCACTGCACTTAGGCATATAAAGGCGCCTGTTACCAAACTGACATTTTGATTACCATTATACACTAGTGTTGTAATGTAATTAAAACCTTTTTGGGTCAGTGGGTAGCCTTATTGTTCTCAAAGGTAAACCAGGAATTTTTTTATGTGGGACAGAACTCAGTGAGACGAACAAAGAAGAAACCGATATATTGTTGAATAGGTATTTAAAAATGAATAGGGGTTTACTAAAATTATTTTTCGATAATATCAATCATATCGGAAATAATCGCTCCAAAAGTAAAACTCTCTCTCTCTCTGTGTCTCTCTAAATTCTGAGTCGTAAGTTTCGAAAATATAAAAAAAATCTGGGAAGTAGAGCTTTATAAAGACATTCTAAAAAAATTTTTTTGAACTTGATGGGACGAACAGTTTTTGAAAAGTTGGGGACAGTTATTGTGACGGACGGGAAACTACGGAACCCTACACTGAGCGTGGCCCGACACGCTCTTGGCCGGTTTTTAATTTTAAACTGTAAAATCGTTATGCTAACTTTTTTAGAGAAAAAAAATGAAGGTTTTGCTTCTTAAATTAAAAATGTCGTACGGGTTGATTAGACGAACGAAAAACGACGAAAAGTTCCACCGCCGGGCGGTCCACAATCATGTTCTGGATCCATAGTATTCCTTTGTGCGATAACGTTTGAATCCCCAACCGGTCCTATGAGACCGCGCTGTTATTGTTTTACTATTGTGTCTCGTTTCGCGGGTATCTGAGTAATTAATGTCTGACAGGCCTGGACACACCCGATATTTTGACAGAGGTATATGTGGGGGCAAAACCAAACTACCTTTCGATTTCTTTTGTAAATATTGCAAATACCCTCTTGAATTAATATGAGGATTTAATTTGACAACTACCTTTCGAATTCTTTTAAATATTGCCAAATCTTGTTGAATTATATGCGAATTTAATTTAACAACTTCCTTTGAAATGATTAATTCTGCTCATATTTAAATAGTATTTTCTATTAGAATCTCTCTTTAATAGAATTGTCACAATAAATTCCACTGTGACAACTTCCGTTCTCATTTATTTATTTTAAGTATTTTTCTACCCTCATAGTGAATTTTATTTAGTGTAAAGTTTTGCCGCCTAAATTGTCTTATTTGCTGGGTATAAAAACCGATGTAATTCAAATGTGGACACACTCTTTCGCCGCCCGTGGAATAGACCAGAACTGAAGTAAGGTATTTCTTTATTATCACTCACTTTTCCTGTCGTTCTATATTACTGTGTCTGTGTATTTTGTGTGACGTCAACCTCGATGGCGATCAAGCGCCGACATAATTATATGTACTAACATAAGTAATCAGTAGCTGGCCTGATAGGTTTGAGCTGACTGTAACCCCCTCAAAGTGTCAGGCCATTGTTTTCTGCGGCCTAACCATATGTCCTCTCCTCGGTATTGTTCGTCAAGTCGTTGAGCTCCTTAGTAGTCCTGAGTTGAGCTTTGCGAATAATGACAAATGCTTGCACTGACTGGACAGGTCTACTCAAATCTGCATAGTTCTTTCTTCAAAAGGCCATCTCAGACAATGCATAGTTCGCATATGATTTGACCAATATATTGTGTATGGACTTTAAAAGAGACCGTGACCCCTGAGTTTGTTTCGTTGTTACTTCTCAGGGTAGTCAGTTAGGAAACACCGGCCTCATCTAGTAACAAAAAAAAAGTCCAAAAATAAATTGACGTGTAAAAGAGTTTGTGAAAACCTATTGGTATGGGTAGAGTGGCGGTCAGCTCTCTGCCCCCTACTGTTTTCAAAGGTGCCGTCATCCCCATTAACGTAAAAGATCGCGGTTTGCACACTCTCTGAATCTCTACTCAACTCTCCCACGCAACCTATCTCATGACTTGTTTTCAATTCCTATGTTCTACACACGCAAGGTATCTGCGTTCAGTAGAACGAAAAGTTGTTATGGTCTATCGGTTTAGGTAGTTAACTCAATTTAAACAATCTTGGCATGTCTTTTTATCGAAAAGTTGTCTAAAAATTGAATGTAAAAATCTTTGCAAATAGGTATTTACCTAAATCGATGTTAGCTATTAAACTAAAAAATAATCTTTGTGTATATTATATACGACCTCTTTAATATAAAAAGACATACCAAGATTGTTCACCTTTAGTTAACTACCTAAACCGATAGACCATAGTAAACAATCTCCTCCTCTTTCGATCTCATACTTCTGTTGTTGTCTATTCTTCCTTCTATACAGGAAAAGTTTTTAACCTCTGCGTAATGTTTTTTTGGTGGCTCAGTGTAAGTAATAGAACACAAGTTGACTTCAAGGTTAAGCAACGCTTGCCAAGGTTGGTCTGTGGATGGGTGACCATCTTAATATAACGAGTTTCCTCCGTGCCTCGGAAAACACGCTAAGCCGTAGGTCCCGGCTGTTATTTACAGTCGTTACGGATAGTCAGAAGTCAGTAAATCTAACTCCAGTTTTGCCATGAAGTACCCTGTTACCCCAGTTATTGTTGTGTTTAGAACGACCAGGCCTGTCCCCAGAGCCCAGTCCTCCACCATCCGACCCCGTCGGTTCGTCAGCCGGGAACCCCAAGCCAGATTCCAGGCATTGAAGTCCCCGCAAACGTCCACGAGGAGGGATCCAAACCCAGCGACGACGGCATTCAGCTCCATGAGGGAGTTATGGAGGTCGGCGAGATCTCGGTTCGGGGACAGGTAGACGCCTACCACTGCAATGTCCCCGACCCGTGCTGCCACGCAGCCCCACCTTCTCGTGACGGCCTCGAGAGGAGGGGTACCGGCGGCGGCCGACGAAATTAGGGTCACCGAGCCGCTCAGGTCCTGGACCCAGTCTTCCCTGGACAGGACAAAGTACGGCTCGGAGACCACGGCGATATTGATCGACCACTGCGCCATGCTCTGGAGCAACAGATCCTGAGCGGGGGGGGCGCAGTGGTTGATGTTCGCCTGAAGGAGACGTAGTGGGGCCATCACTGACAGTCCATTACGGTCTCCTCTCGATACCCCCTTGAGGGCTCCTGGCGGTTGCAGCGGCGATGGTGGCAGCAGCGACGGTCTTGGCTGCGGCGGTGAGGACGTCGGGGTGAGGGCCCTTCCGGACCTTACCCTTGGCTTTGGCGGGGGGGTCGCAGGACCTGCTCCCAGCCCGGGTTTACGTGATTTTTGTCCATTTTTTGCTACGGACCATACGGAACCCTTCGTGCACGACTCACCCTTGGCCGGTTGTTAAAATTATTTGTAAAGTCAGTTTTTTTTTATTTGCATGAAACTTTGCACATGGCCTGGATTACGAATCTAAAGCTGGGTAACAGACAGACAGACGGACCGATAGTATCTACTTTCGCGTTTACAATACTAGAGATAAGATGTTACCGTGCCATGCAAAGGGTTTATGGTCTATCGGTTTAGGTAATTTTTTTTTTTTAGGGAAAATTTTAATCACTTATTGATTTATTATTTATTGAAATTGCATTATGTAATTAATAATAATAATGTTTTATTGACATAAATAGGTTGATACATCAATTGAAACCCTGGCTCCTGAGCTAGGTGGCACCTGTGTTACAGGAGTCAGTGTCTTCACTCGCTTGTGCAAACATAACAATTTATGCAACGAAATTAAAACTAAAACTAAGTTTACAATTAGTGCAAACTTGCTCTCATGTGATAATATTAAGTATGTGTTATGTGTTGTGTATTTATGTGTATGTGGAAGTGTGATGGTGTGTATGTGTGATGATGTTATGATACGTGCGTGTGTTTCTGTGTGTGACTGTGCTTGGTGGTTGTGCTTTTAGATTATTTACGATATATTTATCTACCTTATAATTTATTTATTATGATTGTTGATATTTGACTATATCTTCTGTTTGTGAGTAATCTAGTGTTTTAAGCCAGGTGCTTAATTTCACCTTCGCTTTCTTTTTAGTTAATGGGTTTAAGTCGAGAATTTTATTTAATTTGTTATATATATAGGTACTTAAATAGTTAAGAATAGGTGTTGCCGTCGAGCGGATGCGGTATTACATTTTACTGAGCGACCTACATTACCGATGGTTCTTTTTTGTTTATTCGTATGATTTACCGGTGTAATTATATGTTGTTTCAAAGTGATATTTTGTAGAAATAATTGTCTTACTGTTAGTACTTGACAGCTTTCATATAGGCTCTTTGTTGGGTACCGGTAGGGTTTGAATATCATGACTTTTAACAGGGATCTTTGCGCTCTCTCGAGGTGTATCATGTATGTTTTACAGGCGCCACCCCAGGCCGTGATACAGTAGCCAACGATTGACTCTACTAGAGAAAGATACACTGTCCGGAGTAGCTCCAGATCGCATACGTGTCGAAGATTTTTAAAAGCCCATATAAGTTTCCTCACCCGGGAAGAAGTTAGTTCAATGTAACTGTTTTATGTCCCAATAAAATAAAATAAAATAAAATAAAATAAAATAAAATAAAATAAAATAAAATAAAATAAAATAAAATAAAATAAAATAAAATAAAATAAAATAAATAAATAATAAATATGAGGGCGCCAACTGAGTCCCTCATCTAAAATTACACCCAGGTATTTTATGGTCTTTTGTTGTGTAACTAATTGGAGCGATCTTAACCTTTTGTGTCCGGTCATTAAGAAAGTCTGTGAATATATTTAGAGCCCGTCCCCGAATTCCAGCATGCTCCAGCTTGCTCACAAGGGTAGGAATACTCACAGTATCGAATGCCTTGGCCAGGTCTAAGAAAACACCCAAACATTTTTGTTTTTTGTCAACTTTGTCAGTGACGTAATCTGCAAGTTGGTTAACCGCGTCTATGGTGCTTTTCCCCGACTTAAAACAAATTGCGCATCCGATATTAGTTATCTTGTTGTGCTCTAGATACTTCACGAATCTTCGATTTAACAACTTTTCTAATACACACATCAAAAGTGTCTAGGGATCAACATATATTTTTGCAATAACTTTTCTCCTGATTGATATTAATTAAAATTTTCTTTAAGGATTCATCAAATAAAGTGTTTTCGTTTGTCACAGTAACGATAAACCAAGTCACCTTTGCATTAATAAAGAAATTTGCCATTTTCCTAATAAAGGGATTTTTGACATTTGAACCACTAACATTAAAGTTCGAAAAAAAGACTGAAATAACAGTTTTCTTTAAAATTTTATTGGGTAACTTAAACAATTAATAATCCGTGTTTCTACCGCGAACACTAACAACACAAGAACATCGGTTTGGCATACTCAAAATGAGTTCATCCAAATCACGCTGTGGAATGGCCGCCCATGTTCGTTGCAACAACAAAAAAAGGTCTTCTTGCGACTGGATACCCTCCATATTCGGCAGAGCTCTTCTCTGTAGCATATCCCATGCATGCTCAATCGGGTTCAAGTCTGGCGACTGAGCAGGCCAGGGCAGGACATTGATGTTAGCTGCGGCGAGAGTCTGTCTTACAACTCTTGCGGTGTGCGGTCGTGCATTATCATGCATTAACTGAAATAAGGGACCGATTTGCACTTGTAGAGGAATGATGACGTCTGATACAATCGTCTCAGCATAAATTTGAGCGTTGAGGTTGCCTCTGATCCAAATCAACTCAGTTCTTCCGCCGATCCAAATACCCGCCCATACCATGATGGTTCCACGACTATAAGGATGGACTTCCTGGCAGGATTTTAATCGCTGTTGGCGTCCAGGGGTTCTCCAGTGTCGTATACGTCTTGTATCCGGTCTCATACCAAAACGAGACTCATCAGAAAAACACACGAAACGCCATTGTTCTTCTGCCCAATTTCTGTGTTCAAGAGCCCATTGATATCGAATCCTACGATTGTGCATTGCTATAGGTGGTACCCGTAGCGGTCTTCGGGAATGAAAGTTCACTTCATGCAAGCGGTTTCTGACTGTTTGGTCGCTAATTAAGTTCCCTGAAGAGTGATGAAGCCTCACGGCTAACATGGCGGTTATTGTTGGAGCTCTTCGAGCTAAGATTTGAATGTATCGGTCTTGTCTCCGTGTGGTGCAGCGATACCGTCCTCCATGGCGCTCAGCCACGGTACCAGTGCTTCGGTAACGTGTCCAAAGTCGACTGATAACACTCTGACTTGTATTCAGAGCTAAAGCCACAGTACGTTGCCGGGAACCAGCTTCTATCATTCCCACGGCTCTGAGCATTTCTTCCCTGCTTAAATGACGTCGCCGCTCCATAATAACGTTGGTTTTAATCAGTAGTAGGGAAACAGTAGCACTAATAATGTCTTCAATGCGTTGTATGTTTTTATAGGGAAAATATTGACAGCTGATTTTCATCTTTTACTCGAATTTGATTCACAGTTCCTGATTCAAATTATGAAATGCACCAAAAAGGATCCATATAAATTTATAAAATCATAAATTTATTACAAAGCCACATCTCAATCTCAAGAAATCCGCATAAAAATGCTTGATCCCTAGACACTTTTGATGTGTGTATTTTGGAGAGTACTGGCAAAACTGAGATAGGTCTATAATTTTTAATGTCCACCTGGTTCCCACCCTTGTGAACAGGTGCTGTCTTGCAAGCTTTCTTAAAAACTTGGGGAAAAACTCCTTGCTCAAAACAGGCTTCAATGAGTTTTGTAAGAGGTGAAACTAGTACTTGTTTACCCAGTTTCAGGAGTTTAGCTGGTACGAAATCCCATCCTGTGGCACTGTCGGTTTTTAAGTTGTCAATAACAATCTCTACTTCAGCCTCGTCTGGGGTAAGTAGGACCATTGATTCCCGTGCGACCAGTATTTCTATTTTGTATGGGGCAGATGAAGCATTTTGGGTTTTATTTTGTCTGCCAATTGCTTTCCGATGTTCGAAAAGTAGTAATTAATTTGCTCTATTGCATTTGGTACCTGTGCACCAACAGAGGTGGCTAGAAGTTTATCAGCTGATGTTTGATTGCTGGATTTGTTGGTAATAGATGTTATTACATTCCATGTTTCTCTACTGTCTTTGGAAGTTTTTAAAGCCGAACTTTGGTGATTTATTTTTAATTTCCTTAGTAATAGATTGCAATGATTCCTATACCTTTTGTACGACACCTCAATAATTTTGTTATTTGGGTCTGTCAGGTATTTACGATGAAGGCTATCCCTATGCCGAATACACCGTAAGAGGCCAGGCGTGATCCAGGGTTTAACTACTACTTTACTACGGTTTGGAACGTACGATTCTTTTGAGTGCTGAGATATCGTCGACATAAGGCACTGGACAAAACGTGTAGCGGCCGTATTTGCGTCGCAATCAGGTGTAATAAAAGTGAAATCAGTGGTTTTTAATTGTTCAAGAACGCCCTCGTAATCTACCTAGTAGTTCTTTTCTTATTGTAGTTATTTTTAGAGGAGGTGTTACTCAGGCTAGCATTACAGAGGCGTGATCGCTGACGGTGGAATCCATAACTTTAACTGTAGCACAAGTAGTTAGTGGTGCTTATCATTACGTGATCGAGGCAATTATGTAGTCTGGTAGGATGGGTATGTCCCGGTAAAAGGCCCATTTCTGCTGTAAGATTTAGGTAGTAAGATCTATTTCTATCCGTACTATTAGGCTTTATGTCGATGTTGATATCTCCTAGCAGAATGATATTTTTCGCTTTTAAATTACTTAAGATATTTTCCAGGGAGCTAAGGAAGCTATCTATACAATATACAGATGGGGATCTATAGGAGGCCAGAATACAAGTGTCGGAAGCAATTTTTAAAAGTAGAAAATTAGCCCCTATAGGGTCAGGTTCTTCTACCGTACATTGAAGATTGTTTTTAACATATATTGTAATGCCGTCGTTTTGATTTAAACATTTTTTGCTGTAATGTGTCACATAATTTTCCATAGCTGGTATGGATGTATCCTCATTTAACCAACACTCTGTCAGGATTATGATGTCGACTTCACACGATAACCTAGCCAACTGAGCATAGAAACCATCTAAGTTTTTGTAAATACTTCGGATGTTTTGTGTTATAATTTTTAAAGATGTTTTAGAATGATTCTTTATGATATTTTTACAAGCGTCGGTATCACAGTAACCCATTACTAGACGCCATTTGAAAGCTGTCTATCTTTGTTGAGATGTTGTTATCCGTATTAGCCATTGAAAAACTGAGTATATTTTTTGTAGCATGTTGGTGTGCGTATGTTAATGATAGTTCTGATGTAAGTAAGATCTGCAAAATGTAAGGTGGATATGTTCACTTGAGAGTAAATATTTATATAAGGTATTATGCACGCGAGAAGTGTTTTTGGTTCAAAATTACCACTTGTGTAGATTGGTTTTGATTGTGTGTGTGTGATTAGTTTATGTGAAAGTGTTTTACAGAACGAGAGCAGCTGCAAACAAAAAAATAACAAACAAATAACCGGGAGTTAATATATCTTGAATCTTCTCTGGCCAGTCACAGTAGTAATTTGAAGTTTAGATCAGCTTCGTTTTTTATATGAACTTGTTGATCCCCCTCTTTTTGCCGAAGGAAGACCTTTCCAAATGAGGTCCAACAAAATTTGATCCCGTTCTCATTAGCAAATTTCCTCGCAAGATAGAATAAGCGTTGTGCCTTTATAGTCAAACACTCTGAAATATAAATAGGTTTTCTTTCACCTGATATATTTATATGGGATGTGTTTAATTTAGCCTGGGCGTTATTGCGATTGAAGTTACGTATATTCTGCAAAATATTGTCCCTTGTTTTTACCGAAACAAAGTCGACTATAATGGATGGCACTCCACCTTTCTTATTTGTACGGATAATGTCACTAATATCACGTTTTTCAAGAGGGATATCTAGTACCTTAGCTGTTTCTAATACTGTCCCATACAAATCCATTTTACTTTCCCCTTCTTTTTTTGGAATATTTCTCATCTCTATTTTTGTTAGGCATAGTATACGCTCCAGGTTCTCAACTTTATCTTCTAGCTGATTTATATAAGCATGGTCAATCTTTCGCTCTCTTTCGATAGTATCTATTTTTACTACTATGTCGTCGTACTGTTTAGTAACGAAATCTAGGGATTTTTTCATTTCCGAGTTTTGCGATATTATCTCAGACATTGATTTTTGCAGTGACTTAAATTTACTATCGGATTGAGCAGTAGACGATTGTAAAAGTTCCCTTATCTCTTGCATAAGAGCGATCATATCCTCATCCCGTTCGTTACTTTTCTTGCGCGACGTGACATTTGAATCAATGGTTTTTAGGTTTGGAGCAGACCCGGTTACTAAGATAGTAGGGTTTTTCACATGAAGAGTCTCTATTAACTAAATGTAAACAATCTTGACATGTCTTTTTATCGAAAAGCTGTCTAAAAATTGTATGTTTAAAATCTTTGCAACTAGGTATTTACCCAAATCGATGTTAGCTAATAAACTAAATTTAAATAACCTTTTTGTATATTATATACGACCTTTTTAATATAAAAAGACATACCAAGATTGTTTAAATTTAGTTAACCACCTAAACCGATAGACCATAGTAACGATGATCCTGCCCATTGTAACACACTAGGTAAGAGCAACTCTTGAAACATTTCATGAGCAAGTTAGTAGGTAAGTATAGTAAAGGGAGATATATTGGTGATATAAGATATTTAGTGATGTTTTTAAACACAACTCCATACGGTTCCCTATGCATAATGTGTTACTAGTAGGAGGATATTTATCCTCCTCACACTTGTAACAACCCGCTAGCGCTGTCTCATGAATGTGGTTGCATGAAACTTTGTGGTTATACTGTTTTAAAAAAATATCTCCACATTACTTATATCACCAATATATCTCTCTTTACCCTACTGAATGTGTGTACGTGACAGCGGGCGTGCAAGTCATTTAGAAAACTTGATAAGCAGCGCTATTACGAATGACGAAAACAATGTTTGAAACAAGAATCAATAATCTTAAAAAAACTTTTTTTCCAGACATCGTCGTGAGCAGTGGTAAACAGCTAGAATTTTATTTTAGCGGGACTCTGACGCACACTGAAATCATTCCGTCGGCTCATGAGATCCATTCAGTGACTTACGATCCTGTTCAGTACAGGGTGCTGTTTGTCAACCGTAACACAGACAATTTAATATATAGCTTCGACATATCTACCAAGAAAACACAACATTTAATAACGAGAACATGGGACAGACATTACCTCCGGGTCGTGTACGACCCCGTCACACAGGCGCTCTATTGGAGGGCGGGAGGTGGAATATATACGTATTCATTAAATCCTGCAGCTTCTAATAAAGAAGTTGACGGAAAGTTATTAATTCCGTTGGATCACATTGCCATGGATCTCGCCGTGGACAGCTGTGGACGGTACGTTAGATAGTAGAGATAATTATAATTACTCACATACCGATAACATTAGCAAAACATTAAGAGAAGATCGACAACATTAAGAGAGTTTTTTGTATTCAGTATAGTTTTTATTATTATAAAAAACATGAAAAATCTAAATCATAGGCTCGATCTCATAATATGTACTTACTTTTATATATTTGATAAACAGTTTGTATGAAAAAGACGCAGCAATATTTAACTTACAATAATAATTACGCCTGAGTGTATATTGTGTTTGTATTATATGTACATAGTTAGGTTTAGCATAAAAGTATAGTTAATTTTAAATTTAAGTTTTTGACATCGTCGGTTACTTATATTATTTTTAGATTAGATTAGATTATTTATAGATGTTTACAAATTACAGGTATATTTACTGGATCACAGACAAAAATATAGAGAGGGCTCGGTTAGATGGCTCCGAGAGAGAAGTTTTAATAGACTATGCTGTTTATGAGCGACGAAGCTTGGCCATCGACCAAAAAACACAAAAAATTTACTGGACTGAGAGACACAGTATAAGTGATAACCAGGCGTATATTGAAAGTGCCAATTTTAATGGCAAGAACAGAACAACATTATATATTGTAAGAGATGATACTATGGTAAATTCATTGGCTGTAACAAAAGATGCCATATACTGGCACAACTATTATCAAGGCGGAATTTGGCAATTATCGAAGAATCAAAAACCACTTCAAGCTACAAAACTATATTCATTGTCCACGACAGCCTGTGGAGCTTGTCAACAAATAGCAGCAAACTACACGTTAAAGGAACAAACTGAAGGAATCAAGAGCTGTGACGCTCTCCGCGGTCTGATCCCGAATGACTCGAAGAGTACGAGTACAGTATCAATCTGTCAGTACTATTGCTTTCAAGGAGAGTGTAGTGTCAGTGCTGAAGGACGACCAACATGCAGGTAAAACGTGGTCATCTCACAATATTCAGAGTCAGCTTACGATAGGTACCCTAAGAAAGCAAAGCTGCGAGGTTTATTCGAAGTCTCAGTAAATTATCTATTAGTATAGATAATTTTCAATACTAAAAAATAAAATCACTAACTGAAATAATTTTCAATATTTCAGTTGTAAAGCTGGATACTCTGGGGAGAGGTGTGAAGTAAATTGCCATGATTATTGTCTACACGGCGCAGTCTGTTCCCTGAATGAGGAGAATAAGCGAGTCTGCCAGTGCACATCAGGTTACGAAGGTGACAGATGCGACGTATCCATCTGTAAGGATTACTGTTTTCAAGGAAACTGTAGCGTCGCTGCTGAGGGCCAACCAAAGTGCAGGTAAATAATATTATCCAGACAGTTCTATGCAAACACTGTACAACTACTTTTATAAATAACTAGCGGACCTAACTAATATGTCCTCGCTAGGTCCAATAATACAAACTCTATTTTCATCATACTTTGAGTTTAGCCGACTAGAAGGAGTTCTGTGACATACACGCGTACAGAAGAATTAAATTATGTACGTATGTATTAAGATATAACGGGTAGGCGTTATCGCCTACTAGAAGGCAGAGGCCTCTTCTCTTCAGAGAAGAGACCAGCATCTAATCCCAAAAGAGGTGGCTAATTTATTTGACGATTTGATGTAAAGGCACAGCTGGGTCCGCCAAGCCAGGAGCTTGATGCTGGCGACGCCAACGCAGAAATTACAGGCCACTCAGGCAGGTCAAACTACAGGCCAATGTCGTTAACAGCCTTCGTTGCTAAAGGACACTTGAATCTGTGTATGATGAAACAAATTAAAATTAATACTATTTATTAGCAGCCTTCAGTAGTACAATTACTACTATTTATCAGACGTCAGTGTGGTCTAAGATATCTTATAGAGCGTTCGAAACAGCGCTGTGGTGGTTAATTCTAGTCAAAAATACTTGTTGGTTTTCTTGACTTGAAGATCAAAGTGGTAGCTATCAAGAAACACAGACTTCTTCTTTTCTTGATTTTAGAGTAACTCTTTCATTCCGTTATTATTTCAGCTGTGAACCTGGACACTCAGGCAAAAGGTGCGAAGTGAGCGCGTGCAAGAATCATTGTTTGAACAACGGTGTCTGTTCTCTGAACGAAGACGGTGAACCGGTTTGTGAGTGCACATCGGGTTACGAAGGGGAAAGATGCGACGTATCCATCTGTAAGGATTATTGCCTGCAAGGAAACTGCAGTCTTGATGCCGTTGGCCTTCCAAAATGCAGGTAACTTATAATGTTGTCCAAGGAATTCATTGTATAGATAATACAATTACTTTTATTAATAACTAGTGGACCCAAGTATATCGTATTGTCTGATCCTATTGTAAGGTTCTATACATACACACGTACTACAACCACATCACATCGCAACGATAAAAAGTGTAAAGTTACGTGTAAATAGTGTCGCCGCAGCTTCTTGTAGTTGCGTTGTAGTAACTACAAATGCCGAAGTGGTTGCATTGTAGCCAGTTTTTGTTGACTGACTAATTCGTACTGCCGCTGGTGGTTGCATTGTAGCTGAGATGTGGTAGAATTGTATCAACCAAACAGTTGCGTTTGATGAGAAAAGTGGCCAGTAGCATCATCATCATCAATGAAAAGACGTCCACTGTTGGACATAAGTCTCACCCAAGTTTCGCCACAATGTGATATATAATATAGAGACAAAAACAGCGCAGTGGTCGTGCGCCTCGTGCACCTGTTACATCTACTCACAATTATTATGTTTTAGTTTTCATGATTATAAAGTAACTCATCTGTATCGTCTTAATTTCAGCTGTTTGATCGGTTACTCTGGAGTACGGTGCGAAGTTAACGCGTGCCATGAATATTGTTTAAACGGCGGTGTCTGTTCCTTGAATGAGGAAGACGAACCATCCTGCCAGTGCACAGCAGATTACGATGGTGTTAGATGTGAGGTTTCTGCCTATAAGGATAACAGGTAAAACTTGTTCTTCTCACTGTACATTAGTTACATCAAGCGCCCTTGCGTTGGATGTTGATCGTACACTCAGTAGAAGTGACAAGATTTCTCAAAGAAGAGTCGTCACGTCCCGAGTGTCTCGTAGGTCTAGTGGTCACAAGCTTTACCGTTAAACATGAGGTTATAGGCTCAGTTCCCGGGTCAGACAATTTTTTTTTAAACGTGAAATTTGTCATCAATAGCTCAGAGTCTGGACTCGTGCTTGACTGATAGTAATAGCTGTCCAAAGACTAGCCATGTGTAGCTCGCTGTCCGGCCGGGTAAGAACCGAGCTCAAGTCGTCCACACGCTCCTTAAAAAGATGTCAGCAAAACTGTAGGTCCCCAGCAGGGCCGATGCGCACTAGAGGGCCATATGGGAATTTCCAAAAGAGTTACCTTGGTCCTGCAACACAAAGAAAACTGACGTACACTTAGTCAGTATAATTAATATTATTATTATAAGGGCCTATTTCACCACCTATGATTAAGTTGCCGATATCTTACTTGGCAGATAATTTCATACAAATTCTGTTCCATTTTTGAATTTATTCGGGAAGTAGTGGCTACTCGGACATTGTGAAACAGGCCCTAACTCTGACACGCCCTCTCGCTCTACACTAGCCAGTTGATGATACCTCACCTTAAAAAAAGCCCGTCACGTGGGTCTTTAAACAGAACTTGTCAAAATAATGGTAACAATTTGACATTGACAGCACTGCTGCGGTAAAATTCAGAAACGGTTTGCAGTCAGTTTTGAATTGTCAAAATGTCAGTCAGTCAAAAAAAGTGAAGTGCAGTAGTTATGATCGACCGCTGATGTGCGCTGTAGTGTACGTTTCCGACCCATTTCTTTAGATTTTCGTTAAATAGTTTTACTTAGATTAACTATAGTTTCATTGTACTGGCATGTTGGTTTATGTGTTACCCTGTTTGAAATATTCCTTGTTTCAGCTGTGAAGCCGGTAGCACTGGGGAAGGGAAAGTCAGCGCATGCCATCAGTTCTGCCTTAACGACGGCGTCTGCTCCCTGAACGAGGCGAGTGAGCCAGTCTGCCAGTGCACAGCAGATTACGCGGGTGATAGATGTGACATTCCAGCCTTCATGGCCAAATGGGTCTTACACGCATACAAGGGTAAGTAGTTTTTTTTCCTTAACTTATTTTAATAATCAAACTTTTTCCTATGATGTCGCTGTCCGTAACTTAGGCCCATCTTGTAGAACCTCTACTTGACTTACTTGTCACAATAACGAAAGAAAACCTGCGATAAATGTCAAAGTATCATAACAAGCTACATGTTCTGTAAACTCGATGACTCGAGGTGTAGTTGAGTTGCAAGATATGACTTTGGAAAGTCTTTCCTTCTCATATCTGCTAGTTTTTCTCGAACCTCAATAATCTTCTTATTACATCTCTCTTTACAGATGTAGCGCCGGTTACTCGGAGCGATGCAGTCAAGTCGACGTGTGCTTCAACTGTTGTCTGAACAACGGAGCTTGTTCGGAACGAGCACGAGATGTGAAGCCGTTGAAGAGTGCACGTTCACCTCTACCAAATTATACTTTCAAAGTTCTAGTGTATAAGTTTAATGTAATGCAAGTAGTTTTTAAGTCATGTTTTAAATAGTAAACACTATTACATATTGAAATGCTTTTAGGAGTATAAGGATAACTAAGTAGGAGAATATTCTAGTGGATTACTGCCAATCAACTTTGGTGTTCCTCAAGGTAGCACTCTTGGCCCGACTCTCTTCGTCTTGTATATGAATGACATACTTAATGCCCCTCTTCAAAATGCCGAAATAATATCATATGCAGACGACACGGCAATTATATTCCACGGCAAAACATGGGAGCAGGTGTACAAGTTTGGCGAAAATGGTCTGCTTTCTATCTCTGAGATCCTTAGTAGAAACTTGCTTACACTTAACATACAAAAAACTAAGCTAAGCTTCCAGTCCCTCACGTCACTTAACACTTAAGTTCCATACATGCATCAACGACCTCAACTCAGTACTCGCAAACTGTTCTTGTACACCTATAGAACGCGTTCCTTCTCTTAGATATTTAGGTATCACAATCGATGAACATCTATCATTCAAACCTCACTTACACAAACTTGCAGGCCGCATCAGAAAACTAATCTTCGTTATGAAGAAACTCCGGGACTGTACACCCATTAAAATACTCCGAATAATATACCTCGGCCTCTGCCAATTAGTACTTCAATATGGAATCTCCATCTGGGGAGGAGCCGGAAAAAGTTCGTTTATGGAAATAGAAAGAGCTCAAAGAGCTGTATTAAAAGTTATGCTTAAAAAACCCTTCAGGTTCCCGACAGACGAACTATACGAAACATTTCCGGTTCTCCGTGTACGGCAATTATTTATTCTTAGCGCCACACTTCATGCACACAAATCTGTAAAAAATAGACCCGACTACCAAACTCTGCTTTCAAAGCGTAACTTTCATGTTCCCCTTCCTAATGCAAACAGTCTTCTGGCTAGACGATGCCCCTATTACTCACACATATTGATCTATAACAACATTAACAAGAGTTGTAACATCAAAGGCCTTAGCACACAGTCATGCAAATTAACGACAAAAAAATTGCTTCTATCACTAACTTACAGTGAGACGGAGGAAATTATAAATTCAAAACACTTATCTGCATACAACACCTCCACTCTGTAAGCTCCCACCTTTGACACACACTGATAAACCCACCACACTCACACCACACTTACACCACACTCACACCACACTCACATCACACTCGCACCACACTTACAACACAATCACACCATCTAACACATTATTCAAATTACTTTGTTCAATGTTTTATATCGTTTTATCCCCTATTTTAGTTCAACTTTACTTCAATGTTTTACATAACTTTATTATTTAGTTTTATATTCATTCATTTGATGATTTTTATGTCCATTTTCAAATTTATCGTGTCTCACATTATAAAACTGCAAACATGTCTTCGAAATCACAATTATAAGTTATCGCAACTCGGGCCCCCAAGATACAGGCACTGCCTAGTTTGGGGACCATTATTCAAATAACTAATTTTAATTTTATCTGTTACTGTAATTATATTATAAGTTAAATAATAAGGCACAATTTGTAACAATGGACCAATAAATATTATTATTATTATTATCTCTTTATTTTCTTTTAAATACATATAAATTATATTTTTAAATATTTCTTACAAAAAATAATATAAAAACATTTAAAAATATAAAGAATAGAAGACCACCGATGACGGGACCAGGGTCCAAGCTACCGGTGGTTAGGGCTCCAGAGACAGGAACCTCCTCACAATACGAGCCGTATCAAGGAGTACTGCCTTCTGTATCAGGCCCTTGATCCAACCGCGCAACGACAGCTTCGACAGGTGGTCGTCGAGACTTTTGGCAATTAAACCGTTGGCGGAAACGACAATCGGCACAATTCAAATTCAGCCAACCACACACACAAACACAGCCGAGTCCACATTCCACATGTCGACAACCTCGTGTGCTAAGTCAAGATATTTACTCTGTTTTTCTTTTTCAGCTTTCAAGAGGTTATCATCATGCGGAATGGTGACGTCGATTATCATTGTGCGGCGCGCTAATCGGTCTATCACCACTATATCCGGCTTATTGGCTGCAATAGTCCGGTCAGTGATGATAGACCGATCCCAGTACAGCGTGACATGATCATTTTCGAGAACTGGGTCGGGCACATACTTGTAATACGGTACCTCTGATTCCACAAGTTTGTATTTCAAAGCAAGTTGCTGGTGTATAATCCTGGCCACTTGGTTGTGTCTGTGCAAATACTCGCCGTTAGCTAGATGAGAACAACCAGAGATAATGTGTCTAATGGACTCGCCCGGACGATGGCATGCCCGACACACGTCCACCGTCCCGTCCTTTATTATATATCTCCGGTAGTTATTCGTCAAGACAACTTCGTCCATAATCGCACAGACAAAACCTTCAACCATTATTATTATTATTATTATAATTTTCCTTCAATCATAAGCTATGTCTTTGTAGGAACTAATACCTTAATAACTAATAGTTGGTATTTTAGTTTTTCGTTATTTTAGTTCAATATATGTGAGCTGCAGTTCACAAATCTGTAAGACTTTGTTACTTTTTAAACTATTTTGGGTGTTTGTCTTTTCAATAAATACTGGCCGCTAGTGCGCGCCTGGCCGTACAGTTGTGTCAGCGAATCTTTCGTAGGTGAAACGTTCTATCGATGATACAAGAAAAAAGGGAATCGTTCTGTTGGCGAACCATTGAACGGCGAAACGAATGTCGTAGAAATGTTTCAGAATCGAAATAGTTACTTACTTAATGTCCTATGTCCCCTAGATGGGGCAGAGGGCGTCCACAGTAATCCTCCATCGCGAATGGTCTTGAGCTTCCCGCTTCACCTCGCTCCACGTCATTCCGTTACTCACCGCTTCTGCCAACACGGTGCGACGCCAAGTTTGACGGGGACGGCCACGCTTTCTTTTTCCTTGGGGGTTCCAGTCCAACGCTTGTTTGGGTATGTGATCGGAATCTCTTCGGAGCGTGTGGCCAATCCATCTCCTCTTGCGACGCTTGATCTGGTGGTCGATGGTCTCATGGCATTTTTCTAACCGCTCTATGTTAGATATAGTCTCGGGCCAGTAAATTCCGAGAATGCGACGGAGACAGCGGTTGACGAAAACTTGGATCTGGCGTGAGATATCTTTCGTAACCTTCCACGTTTCGCACCCGTAGAGCAGTACAGGTTTAACATTGGACCCGAAGATCTTGATCCTTCGGGTCAATTTACGTGACTGCCAAACAGGTCTTAGCTGCGCGAAGGTTGCTCGGGCTTTGGCGATCCGTGAAATGATGTGTGCGGAGGTAGTGAAGAGGACTCACTACCTCCGGTTTCTGTCACGACGCTTCCTAGGTAGGTAAAATTGTGTACG
Organism: Mythimna separata; assembly: GCA_030763345.1. Taxonomy (NCBI): domain Eukaryota; kingdom Metazoa; phylum Arthropoda; class Insecta; order Lepidoptera; family Noctuidae; genus Mythimna; species Mythimna separata. Next base: position 15,357,872 of record CM061192.1, read on the forward strand.
CGTTCCACTACCTCTGAGTTCAGCATCAACGGTGAGGGATTCTTCACACCAGTTCTCATCTCTTGCGTATGTTAATTTTAAGGCCGGATCTTGCAGCCTCCCGACTTAAATCGTCCAACTTAGCCTGCATGTCGGAGTGGGTATGGCTCAAGAAGCAAAGGTCATCGGCGTAATCTAGGTCCTCCAAGACGTTGGACAATCCCTACTCTATTCCGCGGCGCTTGTTGTCGGAGATACGGAGCATTATTCCATCAAGAACCACAAGAAAAAGAAGCAGCGAAAGTAGGCAGCCCTGGCGGACACCAGCGTGCACTGCAATGTCATCAGAGATGAGGCCGTCGTGCGTCACCTTACAAGAATACTTCTTGTAGATAGCCTCCAGAAGACGAACAATTTTGGGTGGTACTCCAATGCTCAGCAAGCGAGACCAGATGCTGGACCACTTCAGCGTATCAAGTCAAGTCAAAATATTTTTTTTTCACATAGGCCTACATGGGCACTTATAAAACGTCGAAAACTAGTGTACGGTTCCAAATTGGTCGTTTCATATGGAGAAGAACCGGCAAGAAACTCCATGGTTACTCTTTTCAAAAACTATTGGGTATACAACATTTCCATATTACAACACAGACACTTATGCGAGGACAGTATAGACCAGTCAATATTGCACCCAAAATAACAATAAAGATAAAATTAGTCAAAAACTGGGTTCAGAAAGGTAGTAATTAAAATCTGTAGTCTACAGTGCCCACTCATTCACATTATACGAAAGAAGCTATATAAATATAAGAACAAAAATAAAACAATTATAAAACTTATCAACAAATGAGATGTTAACACAAAAAAAAATCACGACTTAATAAAGAAGATTGGCGAGCTGGGTATCACATCAAAATCCAAACATACACAAATCTAGTTATATGCAACTTATGGGTCATATATCGTTAGTTATTTTCCAAGCTAAAATACAATATTATCAGTCCGGAGTAATTAAAAACCATGATTTTAGGGTACAGTCCCGTTACGGAAACAAAACGCAATAATGCAATAGTACCTCGTCCTTTTTGTGAAGTCGGTAAAAACAAAACGCATAAAATAGGCTTATTGCGTCAGCTGTAGGGAATGCAAATCCGTCGTGTTTTAAAAATCCGGATTTTTTTAAACGGATTTTGGGTCCAATCCGGATTATCCGGATTTTACGGATTTTTCATGCAAATTAAACAAACCTACTTATATTAGTTTATTAACATGATGTTTCCCTTCACACGATTGCCCACTCGCTGTTTTGAGAGCAGTAGCTCTCAAAACAGCGAGGGGAAACATCGTGAGGAAACCGACAAGTCCTAGCCCCAAAACTTTTAGGACATGTAGCATCCACAAACCCACACTGGGCCCGCCTGGTGGATTACGGCCTCTCCAAGAAGCCGTTTTCCCAACATGTAAAGACAAAGAATGTATATTTTTTCCATTTTTGGGTTGGAAATTATCCAATGACTTCTCCCGTTCTGGGCAGAGCGGGACATCAGATTTTATTTATTTATTTTTAGTAACTAAAATTCACACCTATTCCTTCTTCTTTTTTTTTGTCTTCTTTCTAGGGTCCCGGGGTTCATTTTCACAAAACCCATGGCAACAGTAGGCTTCGATCCAGCTGGGCCACTACGATTTGTATCACTTTGAGACACACTACGCGCCGTAGCGGGGTCGATGAGCTACCCATTGCTCCCATCCGCAAGCCTGCGCCTACGGTAGCTGGAAATGGGGGTCTGGATCAGGAAGCTGAAGCGCGAGGATCATCCCCTCGCACGTGGTGCCGCCTCCTTTGCTAGCATTAATGCTTCGTAGAAGCAGGCGACCGCCTGTCACATTCCTTTGCGCTCCGGTCCATGGGCCGTACCAGGACACGGCGTGAGTGGTCATTGCCCAAACGGAGCATACCTTTAATAATAGTCCTCCAGACCGAATTTTGATCACGGTGGCCTGATGCCTACTGAAACCTGGAAGCCTGATGTATACTGCAGATATTATAGTGCACAAGTATGTACGCAGACACTGGCGCACTCTCTGTCCTTTAATCTTATAGTCAGATGCGAAGGCAATTCAACACGATCGGAGAGAGATCAGGTGCAGGACCCACAGTTTGACGTGTTTTCAGAGGCATGGGGGTATAATATCACCAACTTCCAAACTCCGGGCAGCTATAGAGTAATTCCTAATGGGAAAACCCAATGGCACGATTTGCTTGACCTCTAGTTCGAGCCCAGTACCCACGCTCAGCATTCGCCCTTACGAACCTAGTGTTCGTCCGACAATACAGTCAAACGTCACACCTTAACCATAAGGTCCACCGTGGCTTCCAGGCGATCGATCCGCACAATAATGACACCTGGGCGTTTCTTTCGCACAAATCTTACCACGTCCGGTGAGGACATGTGTCATGTGGAAGGTGAGGACGCAGTGACGTCTTTCCAACCAATTCTCAAAGAGGGGACTTATAACCATAATTATGGCGTGCCCAAAGAATGTAGTAGGGTTGGTAATTAGTTCATACTTTTTTCTGTCAGCATGATAACGCTTAGCGCCTTAAAAGACATTCAGTCTTACGCACGCATGCATTGCAACTTGTCATACGGGTAGACCACGAATTATATTGGACCCACGTACAATATTTTTTTTTCTGAATTTATTTGGTTATCGCGGGCAAAAGCTAGTGCTAACCTAATAATAAAAGTAGATAATATCATCGCGAATTAAAATTTCTTATTATTCAAAAAATCCGCGGATTTGATTTTCAAATTCGGACTCACAAATCGAGTAAAAATGTGCGGATATCCGGATTTTTCGGATTACGGATAGTCCGGATTGCATTCCCTAGTCAGCTGTTACTTAGGTATGTCAAATACAAAAAAAATATAAACTGTCATGATATTTTTGTTTGACCCTGCCTAAACATAATTCGTCTTTCGTGTTATTTGTAATGTTGTCTGCATCTATAAATGAAGTGTGAACTCTTATTTTGTGCCGCCACGTTACTTTAGTACATTACAATTTGCGTTTAGAGTATAAACCTGCGCAGGACTGAAATAGGACTCTTATTTATTCTGTGAATATTTTTCATGCTTTAACAATGTCAGCAGTTGATCTTCGGTGTATAAACTGTAATGTGCGCTTATCACGCCTTCCCCGACGTGTCTTGATTTGACCAGTTTAAAGGAGAAAACCGAAGCCATTATCGGCTACTGTTGTAATTGTAAAGTATGACTCAGAACCGTGGGCTGTTGTTCACATGTCATGAGTGTAGTCTGGTATTTAGCTTACGATCGACACGAAGGAACAATCTCCCTGCGGTATTTCTTGACAATGTATTGTTACAATTATAATAAAAAAAATTTATAAATACTATGGTTTTGTTTTTTACCTGTTACGAGACGCCGCGCGGCATCAAGAGGCGCGCTGCATGAAGCAACGTATTCTAAATTCTCACAATGAAATGTGTATCTTTTCGCGTAGTAAATAAAGTTATATTTTGAGTCACTCTTTTAAAATGTGCGCGCAGCGTTGCGTCTCGGTGTGAGCTGACCCTAACCATCGTACGATTGAACGATGTGATTAAACACACATTCTTTAGAGTGTCCTAATAGAAGCTTGTAAATCATCGCGCGAGCACAGGGTTTCGTCGATAAAACTAATCTCATCGTGCGACGAAATCACATCGTTCAATCGTATGATAGTTAGCTAAATAGGACGACGCTTAAGGGTCTGCCTTAAAACCTTGTCCAGAAGAAGCAAATTCGTTTAGAAACGTTTCGCGCGAAATCATTCGCGCGCTAGTAATATACTAGTAAGATACTAGCACAAACACGTCGCGTCCACAAGTATCGCGCGAATTCAAAATACGCGCGTAAATCGCGTGCACAACGCCAGACCCTCAACTCGCGCGTATTACACGCGAGTCGAGATACTAGGGACACCTTGTTGCGTCCAGTTAAACGCGCGAACTCCAGAGCGAGTGCACATATCCAGGGAAATTGAGCACCTACACTACACTATCAAATGATACGGAATTGTTGAATGCTCCAGCGTTGATACGCTCTTTCTGGGCGCAACGGTCGCGCGTGATACGCACGAGAGAATCGCGATGAATTCGCCCTTCTGCTCAAGCTCTAAGTTACATAATTAGGTAGGTACCTTGTATTATTTTTGGTGGTCCATTTTGAGGTTATGTCTATAAATCATTTTATATCCCCAACTCTAATGTATGTCTTACCATTACATATTTTGTTATACTCTATTGTAGCATTCTAATCCATATATTCATTCTGTTGAACGTTAAGCCTGTATGTGATACTGAAAGTACATGGGGTTTTGCCAATCTTATTTAAGGTGATTGAGATCCGAATAATATAAAAATGTTGCAAAAGCAATGGCTTAAGTAAATAGTAAATAAATAAAATAAAACAAACATGGAGCAGTTAACAGACATGTTTACACAATAATGCAGTTAATGAGTTACCAGGGGGCCACATGTGCAGAAGCAGTTAATGCCAAATATCAAAGGCTTTTTCGAAGACAACAAAAGTTAGATAAATCTCCCTCTGCCATTCTGATGCCTGCTCGAGTATGATACGGAGAGTGTTGATCTGGTCGGTGCACGAACGGCCAGGGCAGAAACCAGCCTGTTCCTCGCGTAGGAGAGGATCCACGGCCTTTGACAACCTATCCAGGATGATCCTGTAAAACACCTTTGAGGGAATTGAGAGCAGCGTAATACCTCTCCAGTTATTGCACTGACTAAGATCACCTTTCTTCGCTACAGCGATTAAGAGACCTTTGTTCCATTCATACGGGAGCTCCTCGGCTGTGTCCGATAACCGAATTGTATGTATCCCTATGTTTTTGTTTGTGTTTTGTTTTGTAATTTTTGTGTGTATGGGTGCTATTGGTTGCCTGAATTAAATGATTTTTTTTTATTTTTTTTTTATTTTTAATAAGGGGCGTCAGAACATCGACGGCAGAGGGTAAGTCAGCTTGTAGCATTTCCGCCGTAATCAAGTCGAGTCCTGGCGCCCAGAACAACGGAGCTGGTCTCTGTATAGGCCACCTTGATGCGGTTCCATTCCTCGTCCAGTGAGTCCGTAGTAGCTTCGAGTGCCGAAAAGCGATTGCGTAACTCAAGCCGAAATGCTTTACGTGTGTCAACCACCAGATGATGGTCGCTATCAATATCGGCGCCCCTGCGGTTACGGACGTCGAGCAATGAAGAACGCCATGTGGAACTAATGGCAAGGTGGTCAATCTGGTTCTTGGCGACGCCATCGGGTGAGTTCCTCGTGTACTTGTGGTGGTCGCCATGGATAAATAATGTCCCTCCGATAGTCAGGTCGTGGTTCTGGCAAAACTCGATAAAGCGTTCGCCATTGTCGTTGCTCATTCCTAGTCCATGCGTACCCATATGTCGCTCGCGGTTTGTGTTTACATTTCCAACCTTTGCATTTAGGTCCCTCATGACGAAGACGATGTCTTGCTTTTTTATGCTCTTAAGGGTGGCGTTGAGGGCGTTGTAGAAGTCGTCTTTGGTATCCTCTGGTGATGCATTGGTTGGGGCGTAGCACTGTACGATGGGAATCTTCCGGGCTTTTGAGCTAAAACGGGCGTTCATAATCCGGTCTGAGATTAGCTTCCAGTCCATAAGTGCTGCATTTGAAAGAAGGAGTCCCACGCCATACTCGTGCACATCTTCCTCACTTTCTTTGCCCGAATACAGCAAAGTCAAGCCCTTGGACGTTCTCATCTCACCGAACCCGTTTCTCCTCACTTCGCTTAGACCGAGAACTTGCAGGTTGTAGTTGATCATGACTGCTTCGGCTTGGGCAAGTCGACTGTCGTAGCTAAGCGTACGTACATTCCAAAAAGCAATTCGTGTCCGTGTTTTCATGCCAAAAGTCGTTTGTGAAGTATCGGTCCGGTTTCTTTCTGTTTCGGTTTCGAGAATCTGTTATTGTCGGGTAAGCGAGTGATTAGCCCACTGTACCTTACTCCGCTAGCGGGGCTGCCGCTTCAGAGCCTGCAGATGTTCTCGGTTTCGTTTCAGGTATCCTCCCTAGTGAGTGGATTCTGTTTTAAGGCGCAGAATACTCGCCCTTCGCCCTGCATCCGTTAACTCTGCTGCAACTCAGGGTGGCGGACGCGCGGCGGCGCGGTTGCAGCAGGTCCCAGGGAGGACGGCGGGGACGTGGATGGCTCGGACTGGCTAGGGCTCTGCTTTGTACGGTACTCCGCCACGAGCACAGTAGATGGTTATTTGGCACTTTTTAGGTAATGTTGTCCTCACTAACAACGATTCCCGCCAAGACCATACCCTAGCTTCCCCCCCAATCTAAATAGTTGGTTTTGGTAAAATACTTTGTAGGTATTCAAACTCATTTACTTTTTTTTCTTTTTGTTTTAATGAATTTTAGTTTATAGTATTAACATATAAGCACTTAAATAAGTTACCTGAGATACTGCAGGTACCTACCTAGTTCAGGTAAAACACATTTTAATACCTTTACCTCTAGTAAATCAATAAACGTAAACCTATAATAAACGTATGTGTAATGCATTAAGGGCCTGTTTCACAATGTCCGAGTAGGCACTACTCACTGAATAAATTCAAAAAAGGAACAGAATTTGTATGAAATTATCTGCCAAGTAAGATACTCGAAACTTAATCATAGGTGGTGAAATAGGCCCTTACCCCGTTTCCTACGCAACTAGCACTCAACTGTAGCTACATTTATTCAATAAGTACACCACTGATAATTACACGTATTAGGTCAGGAGTATTCCAATAAAAGCGCTGAAAACTCATTGTTGAGTTAAGCTCGCCTTTGTACATGAATTGTAAAAATCACTGTACTTAAATATAGTTTTTGTGTACAATAAAGAATTAAGAATAAACGATTTCCAAAAGTAAAATATTAGGGTTCAGATGAACACGATCGCTCGAGTCTCTTCTTTGTTCTATTCATTGTGTTACACGCGGTATAACTAATTTCCCGCCACCGTCACTTGTCAAATTATAAACTGACATTCAAATGAAGTGACGAGCCTAATGAAGCCATCTATTCAACTGTGGAACTAGTTGGTCGGATTGAAAAAAAAAGGTGATCCGATGAGTTCCAATCGGACCAACTAGTTGGTCCGTTTAGTTGGTCGGAATGGAAGTCACGGTTCGTGAGTATGTGTGAGATAAAAAATATACTAGTAGCCACAAAATTACTTACCTCAAATCCTTCTACATTTTCTGAATAAGTACGTACCTATACCATTGTTAATAACCTGTTCAGTTAGTAAATACAGTAAAACTCTAAATTAACTTATCAATGAGTAGATCTGTCCTTAGGTACACACTTCAAAACTTTCATCAAATACTAGCAAAAACGTGTTTATTCTCTCAAAATGTTTGCACTTGCCGGACGCCATTACAAAAACAAAAGTAGGGTAGTAGTTTCGAGCGCTGTCACTGCTATCAGTGCTTAGTTTTGTGTTGCCAGAAAAGAAAAATAGCGAAATTTTGTAGGTTTGAGGTGGTACAATTTACTAAGCAGTGCAATATAAATACCTATCCGACTCTCTCTTAATCAATTTCGTGGAAATAAAGTGAGTAAAACAGAGTTTATACCTAACCTTCTCTAAAATCCCGAAGTTACAATATCTGTAAATGTTTGTAGAGTTTCTTTAAATGTTTTTAGAGTACTGTACTAAAATTGTAAATTAGTAGAACTTTAAACACTGTTTTAGGCTATCACGGTTTGTTTCACAATTTAAATTGTCACTTACGGGATATCTTCCGTGATTTTTCATTATTTTGAGTTCCCGATATTTCGACGCTGTTGCAACTTGCAAGCGCCATGATCGGGATCACGGAAGATATCCCGTAAGTGACAATTTAAATAGTAGAATTTTGTTTTGATCTAACAGTTTTAGTTCTAAACACTAAAACATAATAAGATTCTTCCATAATACCAAGATAAGACCAAATTTTTAAATCCCTCGACTTAATCGCCATGATATTTTATTGTTCAACGATTTTAGGAGGTATATCAACTTTATGTTCTTTCCCCAAATTTCAGGTAAACACTCTACCTATTCTGATCTCTGGTTATAGGTTAAATTAACTGGTTATGAATATCAACCGCTCGTTATATCCTTCAGGTAGGTATTAAATACATTTAGGGCCTGTTTCACAATGTCCGAGTAGGCATTACTCACTGAATAAATTCAAAAATTTGACAGAATTTGTATGAAATTATCTGTCAAGTTAGATACTTGAAACTTAATCATAGGTGGTGAAATAGGCCCTAAACTACAGCAGCTGACAAGGCAGGTTACCTCGTCACGTTAACTAATCCTGAAGTCTCTACTCCGTCGCCTACTCTGTGCATCGCTGCGCAAACCTTATAAAACGTTCGCCAAACACTGCATAATACACGACACAAGACCCGCCTAATGAGTGCGAGAGGGACACAAATATGTGTGTGTGGTGGTAGGAAAAGAGAGGGGGAATGAAATGTAGTAAATGCGCAACAGAGTGAGTGAGACAGAGTTATATGGGGCGCGGCGAGTTGAGAGGGAGGCGCGCGACGTGTTGCCGTTGGTCGCGCGGCTGAATTATTGAAGCGCGCGACCGCCCTTTGGCAGCGAGTGGCGCCGCGCGGCCGAGACGCGCGGCTGTTTGCCGCGGCCACTTGCCGCGCGCCTTTCCGACGTCACACCAATTTTGAATTTGGAACCGCCATCTTTGGCCAGTTTTTCGTTCAGTGCAATGACCGGTGTGTTGCTCACTTAGTGATGGACTGCCCGTTCCCGATTGTTTAGTATTTGTTGTGCTGTTCTATCGTCTATGGCCGCTATGGATAACGCTGGATGCTGATTTGGAGTGCCCTGTGATTTGCAGGTTTGTACGTTTTTCTTTAATTTTTTTTTTGTTCGTGTGAGTCTCTGATTGGAGCAGTTGAATGCATACAAGTTAAAAAATATTACTACTACCAAATAACTAGATATCCTCTTAGAACAAAGCATTTACCACAGTGGAAATCATCACATTACCCTTTCGCCCTAGGACTTTTCCGATAAATATGGCAGTGCTTAAAAAAAATTAAAAAGTCTAAAAGTAACTTACCTGTGCTAATTACTTAGGTAAATAGGAACAAATGCTAAACGCGAAATTAATTAATAAGTCAGTAAGCCAATCGATACAATGTCCAAATTATTAGGCACTAAAATATGGAGAAATTACCTCAAGTTCTGGCTGATAAGAAAGTACCTACGTTACCATAGGACATGATTAGATATAGGTAGACATGTAACCTAAGCTACTGTAGTTAGAACTGATTCAACCTAAATTAAGCTCGGTGTGTAATTTAGATACAGATAACTTGAATTATTTCTTGTTATCAATTTATCTACTACCAAATTGCCAGCACAAAATTTTAGCTTTCTTTGGTGCTTGAAAGATAAAATTTTGTGCGGCTAGTAGCTCTAAATTGCCTGCGGCATCGCGAGTTTGAAATAACAAGTCCGTATCCGCTTCCGCAAGTTTTTAGCCGAGTTTTAACGGAGGACTACCGAGCCAAAACTCTTTCATATGAGCCTGGGTTTACTGGGGCCTGGGTTGACTAAAGAGAGCCCCGGTGCCCCGGAATTAAGGCAAAGAAGGAACAGGAGTGGGTTTTAGTCAGTAAAAGTCTGACACGGCCTCCCGCTCCGCCCAGAGCGGGAGAAGTCATTTTGATGATTCCCAACCTAAAAAAAAACCTATCACCTGAAAAGATTTTCGCCCTTCCCAGAGCTAGTAGTGGATTTCCACAGAGAAGTCAGTTTGAACGGAGAAAAGAAATGGTAGATGGAGGTTTCTTTCTGGAAGGCATTAAACCGGTTTTTAGAAATCTTTTTCCACCTCTAAGATCTGTGCCTAACCCCCGATTTCTGATACATTTGAAGTTAAGTACATATTCATTCTCAAACTCTGCTTTAACCTGAAATAAGTAGGGTTTAACCTATCACATACCCGCAAAACGAGACACAATAGTAAAACAATAACAGCGCGGTCTCATAGGACCGGTCGGGGATTCATGAATTAACCTGAAATTAGGGTTTAAGACCCCGCCGTTAGGCTCAATGCTACTCATCCTGCTGATAAATCCGCCACTAATACAGTCTTTGCATGGTTGAGACTTTGCTAACGCGGATGTTTTGAAGATTCAAGTGTTTGCTCCCATGTCTGCTGACTACTAGAGCCAGTTTATTTTATTAACCAACTACCTGCTGCTCGCGGCTTCACCCGCGTGATGTGAAAATTAATCCCAAGGGAAAATACTTCCATGATAAAAGTACCTGTCTTATATGTTATTCCAGAACATGCTCTACCTGTGTACCAAATCTGATCGAAATCCTTTCAGTAGCTTTAGCTTGAAAGATTAAAAAACGTCCATACATACAAACTTTCGCGTTTATAATATGGGGACTAGGGATGAAAATGGCGAAAGATACTCATTTGTTTTTTTCGCAACTTTGAATCTTTCATGTTAAATACATGTAACTTTGGAATAATACAAATTTAGGGCTATTTGAAAAATACAAATTTACATGTGTAATACGCGTATCTTTCATAAATTACAATGTATATTTCATAAATTACAACTACCCACTTAGTAATGGAATAATTAGTAAAGCCTGTTATTCATTAAGTACCGTTAAAATATCAGTCAGTAATAAATAAATAAGTAAATAAGTTTTTGTTGGGAGTTAATTTGTGCACAACAAGAACCCAACACCTTTGTATAAAACAATAGTGTTAAAAATGTAAGTTCTTTATGTTATTAACAATTCAACGATTTTTAATTATATGTAAAGGAGGATGCTGATTTAACCATAAAATTATTTTATTATTATTAGTCCTAAAACAGCGAAAAATACAATTCCGTTTTTTACATGTATTTTACAAGTAAAAAACGGAAACTTGCGAAATATACATTATAAGAAGTCATCGAAAGTTTCTGTATTTTATTGAAAAATACAAAGTCTGATTGAAAAATACATGTATTTTACTTGTGATTTTCAACCCTAATGAGGACTATATTTTCTGTCACCAAACTTTATATTTGTCATCAAGTTGTATTACCTAATTAATAGATCTATCGCCACGAAATATTTTCATTCTCAGATAAACAAAAAGTGTATCCAGGTATGAATTTATCAAAAAATAAGAGATGGATCACCAATAAAATAAAACTTCGTTCTTATAATAATAGTTTTATTACAAAATTAATAGCTTCGTGCTCAGAATGGTAGATCTGTCGCCAAAATGGTAGATCTGTCGCCAAATAAATCGATTAATTATAATCAATCCCTGACTGCAACTCCTTTTTATTTGTTATTTTGTCACCAATACCATAACGACCGGCGCCCGGGAAGGCGCTGCTGGCCTTTCTTGAGGAGCTGGGGTGGATCGAATAACACTTTTGTCCCACCAACACGCAAAATACGCGCCTAGCTTAGTCGTGGAGTTGCGGATACCAGCCCGTTATACTATACTATACTAAGTAGTAGACTCTTTTGGTTGAAACGATGATGACGACAACAATTATTTTTTTTGGAACTTTATGAAATTTTCTAGTAGGTAACACAATATATGGTTTATTGGTGATCTCTTTCAATTAGTTTGCTTAGTGCTTATTAGGACAAACCTATTATAATATGTACAAAAACAATTATTTGGTACTATATGCTATATCTCCATGATTTAAGATGATTTATTGGAGAATTGATTTTACATTGTTTGGCGACTACATTTTGGCGACAAATCTACTATTTTGAGGACAAAGCTATTATTTAGGAAACACAAAACGAATTAAATTGGCGACAGCTTAAATGATACCCTTATAATATTGGTAGGATAAGCAATTGCCTTTATGGGGACAATACCGAAAATCTCGTACTTAAGTATTTTTCAATAGTTCTAAGTTCACCTTTTGATTACCAAGTCGATCTATTCATTTTCTTTTTTTTCACCGCCACTTCTGCCGTCCGCGTCGGTTACCTGTACTAAATTGCGTCCGTTAGTAACTATAATTCAATTTCCTTGTTCTGGAACGAATGCGGTATTGATTCAGTAACCGTTCAGATTCAGTCATGTCTTTTGTGCTGTCGTGTACCTGTTTGGAATAATAACCTAAAAATATTATTTATATTTTTGTGCAAATTATTTTTTATATAATTTTTCAAAAACTAATCAAACAATCAATCAATCAATCAATCAAAATCTTTTATTTGCTAACATAGGTGCATACAGATACAGGTCTTATAAATATTTAATAGAGCGCTATGCTATGCCAGGAGGCGTACAAATTGTGCTGAGCGAGTGGCTCAAGATTGCAAATTAAAATTTACAAAATATTCATATATAATTATTTGAAAAACATGCATACTGACGGTATTTAATATAATATATACTACTATAATATAATATTAATAATGGAATTAAAGTAATAGACACTTAATTCCACTTTAATTAAGATGTTTAGTCTGTCAATTTTTAATTATAACCTAGATTTTTAAAACAGAAAAATATTGATTTCTCCTGAACCAGAGTGACAAAATGAAAAAAGGTTTTTTTTTTTAAATTGTATAAGTTAGTGGTTGACTGCGATCCCACCTGATGGTAAGCAGTGATGCAATCTTAGATGGTGAGGCGCACTAGTTTATTAAGAGCCTATCCACTCTAGCCTTGAAGACACCCAAATTACAATTGGACGGGAAGACCGCAGCAGGCAGACTATTCCAGTCCTTCGATGTACGCGGTATAAACGACGAAGCGAAGCGCTTAGTCCGGACCGTAGAGGTTTCAACAACAAAAGGATGGACATTCGCCGTACGACGGTTTGTCCGATGGAAAAAACGGGATGGCGGAATCAATTCGTGTAATTCCTGCGCACACTCTCCGAAATGCATCCTGTAGAATACCGAAAGGCTGGCTACCCTACGCCTGTGCGCAAGGCTTTGTAGGTTGGAGTTAACTAAATCTGGATCTCCAATTAGCCTCTTCGCACGCCTTTCCACTGAGTCCAAGGTTGCCAGGTGGCATTTTGCAGTTCCAGCCCATATGTGGCTGCAGTACTCCACACACGATCGGACCTGTGCTTTGTATAACATAATAAGCTGTCCCGGTGTGAAGTACTGCCGGACCTTTTCCGATTATAAAAATGGTATGTTTCCGATTATAAAAATGCTATGTTTTTACTATTAGGTAAAATAAAAATCTTCAGGGCACAAGCATTTTTCACTGGGACCCAACTTCCCTTACAAAACGGGCAATCTCCTTTCACATTCACACTCCACACCACGCACACACAAACAGATACACACACACCCACCAATCCACATTTTAATGATATCTTATCAAGAAGTATGATGACTGGGATTTAGGGCTCTCGGGGTGGGCCGCAATCCACCTCACGGGTTCAGGTCCAAGGCTAGCACTGCCGAAGAGCAAGGAGGGGCAATGCCCCGCGACCCCAAACTCGATGGGACCTCAAAGCAAGATTCAAGATTCAAGATTCAAGATTCATTTATTGTTGTTTGTCACAGGTGTAAATTTAGTTCTTAAAATTAATATCATAACAATGTATCACTGCAACATACCCATAGGGTGTACAAACTTTAAATTTTTACATGTCAAAATTACAATTACATGTCAAAGCAAAAAAAAAAAAAAATCATTCAAGTAACATAATAATCACTATAAAAAATAAATTATAAATTAATTATATGTATCAATTGGTATTTGTTATAATTATTTAACAATTAAATTCATTACAGTACCTACAAGACATTAACAATTAATTAAATAGTCAAGATGTCAAAAGAAAGAAAATAATAATAATAATATAAACCGTCATAACAAGTATACAAAATAATTAACACAATATTTATTACCACTACATTACATATAAATAAAATTTCACAATTAATAATTATCACTCTTTATAATTATGCATTTATCACAATTCTATTAAATAAATTTCAGTCAAAACATTTGTCATTAAAGAATTCATTAATTGTATAATATACTTTCTGTAGCAGTAATTCTTTAAGTTTGTGTTTAAAAGAAGCTAATTTTTCAGTGGTTTTAATAGAGTCTGGTAATTTGTTGTAAATTTTTACACCCATACCAAATATGCTTGATTTAAACTTAACTGTTCTACTCTTAGTTGCCTTAAGGTCATTTTTATATCTTGTACTTCTCATTGTCTCATAATTATTGATGTCGCGCTTTGTGATTGAGGCTGCTTCCAATATATACATTGACGCTAGGGTTAAGATTTTTAGTCTTTTGAATTCTGCTCTGCATGAATCGGTCTGTTTAAGCCCACATATACTTCGAATACATTTTTTTTGGGCTTTGAATGCAAATTCTCTGTTAGTAGAGTTACCCCAACATAAAATACCATATTTTAGAGTAGAACCCACATATGCATGATAAACACTAAGTAGTACGCTTTCATATTTTTCGAAGGATATAGAGAGCATATGAAAACTGGTTAAGTTTTTTGCAGACACTATCCACATGCATTTTCCAGTCAAGTTCTGAGTCGATATGGACTCCTAGAAATTTAGTGTTACTGACCTGATTTATTGATTCGCCTTTATAATTTAAATTGATTTTATTTGATTTTGTATTTTTATTTGTGAAGGACATGTAGTTTGTTTTTTCAATATTTATTTTTAAATTATTAATTATTAACCAATTTATAATATCTTCAAGAGATTTATTAACTTGTACTTCAAAATCTTCTTGACCGCTATCTGCGAAAATGGCCGTGCTATCGTCCGCAAACAATATGATGTCCTGGTCTATAGACCTTGGTAGGTCATTAATATATATAATGAATAATAGAGGCCCAAGAATGAATAATAGAAGCCTCATTAACTATCTATTGGAACTAGCGAAAAATTCTTCAATCTTTATTAGATAGTATCAAAAAAGTCGCTTTCTCTATCCTTGTATCCCTATGTATGCTTAAATCTTTAAAACTGTGCAACGGATTAAATGTGTTTTTTTTAATAGACAGAGTGATTCAAAGAGAAGGTTTATAATATATAATACATGCATAATGTAGTAGAGTAAGGGCCTGTTTCACCACCTATGATTATGGTTCGAGTATTTTACTTGGCAGATAATTTCATACAAATTCTGTTCCATTTTTTAATTTATTCAGTGAGTAGTGCCTACTCGGACATTGTGAAACAGGCCCTGACACTGATAAATTTGCACCCGTGCGAAACCGGGCCGGGTCGCTAGTTGAAATATAAATAAAATAGGTTGCAACGCTAATCATAACAACTCGTTTTAGTCAGTAAAAGTCCGACACTCTCTCCCGCTCAACGTAGAGCAGGAAAAGTTATGTGATAATGATCCACGTTCAGGATACTGTTCCGGTTGCCGCGTCACTGCAGCGCTTCAGCAATGTTTGCGGCAAAAAGCGTAGATGGTTTCCATGCCATCTTGCGGAAGCGTTGTGCGTCTACGATGAGGCGCTTGCGGGCCAGCTCGAACAGCCTTCTGAGCGTGTTCGCGGGCCGCTGGGACTCGCCGATGTGGCGGCACTGGATGCGACTACACACTGAGGGTGGTCGCGTCCAGGGCCTGGCATAAACTGGCGCTACTGTGCGGTGCCGCCTTGTGATTGTGATTGTCTCTGTATTTACTAACAATAGTTTTATAAGGTTCTTTGTATTACTAACAATTATGGACTGTTGTCTGAATTAAAATCTTATTATTATTATTATAATGGGGACCCAGATTTGTTACCCCAGGGCCGGTAATCACTTAGCTACGCTACTGAAGGCTAGATAGCAGTTCTAGGGCGTGCCTCATTCTTTGCGATGCTTTCCTTCACCGTTTTGATATTAGATAATGTTGATTAAAGCGCCTACTTGGATTAACATTCATGACCTACAAGTAGTGTTTTCTGAGTTCTTTGTACCTACCTACAGCTTATTTAGATTGAATAGAAATAAACTCAAAGTTATAGCTAACGTAATACAGACCAAAGCTGAATAAAGCTGAATATTTTTGTAATGCTTCTTATATTACCGACTCGTAAGGTCGACGTGACCCAGCGTAAGTCTGGTCCGTCGTACAAAGTTCGAGAGTTTGTTAATACTAATAAGCTGAGTACTAAATTATGCTCTACCTTGGTAAGGAGAAAAACACGCTTCTATGATACGACTACGACGCAAATCCATCGTACCTAGTTGGAACGGAGAGAAAACAGCTCATTCCAAAAATGTACCTACCTACTCGTATAACAAACAGCTCCGGCGGCATCTGTTCTCTATGTCTATAAACGCAGTCATTTCAGTGAAGTGTAACTCGTATCGTTGTTTCATTTCATATAAAATATACCTAAGCGTATTTACTATATGTATTGAAAAGAGAACTTATTCCTAATTAGAATATTCCAGTAGCTCGCCACATGTCTGAAGGTAGACTGTGGTGGAGACAGAGGTATGCTGTTGCCCAATTATTCACAGGTCATGGAAAATGTGAATTATTATCCATCATATAGTAAACTTTACAGATTTGTAAACTAAATGCAGCTAATTTTTTTTTTTATTATGTGAATTGTATAAATTGTGACATTAGTTTACCGATAGTAAGCAATATCACAATTTAGGAATATGCCATACCATCATTTAGGTCCTGAATGTACTTATTAATATTAATATCCGTGTTACTTAGTCACTCGTCGCTGCCTGTTCTGTCGTATCTGTTTCTGTCTCTTTTGCGTTCATTGGACTAGATGTTTTCAGTTTTTAGCCTTTTAAGGAGGGAAGTGGTAGTCAGAAGCCAGTAAATCTTACTCCAGTCTTGCCATGAAGTACCGTGTTACCCCAGTTAATGAGTTGTGGAGGTCTGGTAGGCAGCCGCTCCTCGTAAAATACTGGTATTTAGCTAAATCCGGCTTGACTGTTGTTGTACTGTGAATATTGTTGGGAAAAGGCTAGGTTAGGTTAGTTTAGATGATGATGAAGGAAACAGAAATATGATTTTGTTGCAGTAATAGAGACAATTGTGTCGTTTCTCCGCGACACGCCAAGCTCCATTGTCTCGTACTATTTCTGTAGGTCACGCCTTTTGATTCTGGTTTTCAGAAGTTGGGAATAATGTGGCAGGCAGTCTCGTTAGCTTGGGATTCCTGGTCCCACAAGAACCAAGGATTTTCGAAAGTAAAACATGGATTGATAATTTTAGTTATTCCGTACTTTCTTTTCAAATAGGTAGATTATAAATGAACATATTGGGCCTCTTTATAATGAGGTAAACCGTGTCTTAAATTAGACATCAACGCACAAACATGTGCGACTACAATGGATCCAGTGCCTACCTACTCCCAGTAGTGGCTTTTTGTATAATTTTTTTATCCTAATCAACCCCAAAGTCATTTTATTGAGAAAGTAATTTCCTAACTTTTCATTAAAAACACAGCGCAATAAAACTGAGACGGTTTTATGGCTTTAGATGAGCTAAGATGATCAGGTGCAAAAAAGCGAGTACTTTTATCTTTTTTTTTGTGGTTTGATTTTTTTATTTTTTGTTTTTAGCATTTTTTTTAATTTAAATTGTCGCGTAAGATCCTAAAATACGCAAAATTAATATCGAAATTTGAGATGAATTTGCCTGCTGCGGCAGCTCCGATTATAATTTAGGTGTCTTCAAGGCTAGAGTGAATAGGCTCTTAATAACACCATCAACGATTGCATCACTGCTTACCATCAGGTTGGATCGCAGTCAAGCACTATTTTATAACAATAAAAAAAAATGAAATTATGTCGTATTCAACCGTCGTATGAAACCTAATTTGTAAATAATTATTTTCCATAACGTGGTCAAGTTTAATCATCTCCGTACAAAACTCCCTGAAGCAAAAACCTTTAATTTTAAACCGTGTGAAAGCACAACCTATGCGAACGCGTGAGGGCATGAATAAAATATTTTTAAACAATTTCCACCCCTTCGACACGATTAGCACCCCTTACAGAAGAATGTCACAATCACTGAGTGACATTACCTCCGGTGGCCTGTGAGGTATAATCTAATAACTGCCCTCTTCCCTCCGGGAGGCTCGCCTACCTGATCAGGTGCGGGGTGAGGGTGACAAATTAGCCATTGTGATGAGTGAGTGTGGGTGAACTCATCTGGAGAAGATCATCACACCCCTTTCTATGGGTTAATGAAGTTGTGCGGATTATAACGAGCGAGGGATGGTTTTAATGTGTAGGTATTGTTATCGTGTTGTCAATGATTATGACCTGATACATACACGTGCGTACCTATTCGTAATATTCCTATATATGTATATAACATTCGCATGTATGGATGTTGGTAACTAAATGAATTATCTACTTATCTTAGTTCATGAATCCCCGACCGGTCCTATGAGACCGCGGTGTTATTGTTTTACTATTGTTTCTCGTTTTGTGGGTATGTGATAGGTTAAATCTATCTAATTGCTAATTTTATAAAAGAGTGAAATATATCTGATTAGAAAATAAATGATAGAATTGAAATAGATCTGATTCAATTCTTATAAAAATATACTATAACTAATAACATTACAAATAAATATTTACACAAAATAAAAAACCCTAAAGAACTAACTAAAAGTAAACTAAAAAATGGCGTCGAAAAACTCCTCCACATCGCTGTCGACTGGTAATGTACCCAAAAGGCTGGCAGCATTGCTACGTTGTATGGCAATGCTTATTCTCTGGCCAAGATAAAAGCCAGCCCTCGGGTCACGCGAAGTGTCAACAAGGCGTTTTGAGAGTTCTTTAAATAATTGGTGGGCGCTCGGACCCCACGGTCCGAGAGTTTCAACCCCAAACGGCTCGAATATATAATTACCTACTAGGTTATTGTATTTTCGCCGTTTGAGGTTCTCCGCAGTCGCAGCGGCAGCACCAGCACAGCACGACGAGCTAGGAACATGAGATGGCGCAAGAGTATCGACACAAGTAGCGTCCCACACTAAAGGCCTACCCATCTTCCAAGGAAATAAAGACATACCGTCCGGTCTCTTGCCATCGTCGCGTGCCAGGCCATGGGGTTCCAATACGGCCGGAACGCCGACGGTGACAAGAGCGCGTCGGATGATGTCGTGATATTCCCATGCCGCGCTATGCGACCCGCACTACGGCTGCATGAAAGACCGTGGTGTCCAAGGCTGTTGACAACTTCGCCACAGTGGCAGCGATGAGGAGAACAACAGGGAGCGCCAAGACGAAGGGAAACAGCGAGGCGGAAAGTAGTATATCGTCGAGCAAGGTGCCTATGTTCGACGACGGTAGTGCGTGAAGCCAGAGACCCGACTCCCACTCCCCCACGGCAAGCAGGCGCGCGCGCTCCGCAGCAGTTGGAGATGTTGCGAGCAGTTTATCCTGCACTACTTTGCAGAGCGGCTCATCCCACCGCCTTTGGGAAGAAAGGCAGTCGGGTAGTTTAGAACTCGGGCAAGCGAGCTTCCAGGCATTTACAGCCTCAGTAAAGCAGGGCACATTGAAATCAACCAGTGAGGAAGATAATATATTCCTGGTTAATTTCTCAGTGCCGTGAACCGAGGATATAAATGCCGGTAAACTGATACTAGTAATTTTGCGGACGCCGAGGCCTCCCATACGAATAGGAAGGGTAGCTTGAGCCCAAGCTCGGTCGTCCAAGGCCACATTTAAAATTGATGAAAGTGTGTGACGGATTATTTTGTCCATTTTTTCTAAAAGATGAGGGTGTTTCCACAAATGAGATGACCGCAGGAAATAAATTAATTTAGGGCCAAAACAGCAGAAACGAATTAACGTGATGGCCGAATGAATATTAACTTCAAGCAATCTTTCCGAAATATCATTAAAATTGTGAATTTTTTCCTCCACAAAATCGAGAAAGGAATTCTCGAAAATTGGAGACCCTAGGAGACAAAGAGAATTTTTTTCTATAATTTTGATTTCTGGGGCTATTGCTTTGAATTTGGAAATAGTCAGTTGTCTGTCAGTACCGTCAGATAAGAAAAGTTCGCATTTCGAGAAGTTGAGATCCAGACCTATGGAGTGCATGGCCATCCGGATGGTGCGGGGATACCGCACGATCTCCCGCGAAGCGGCGAGCCTCCTTGCTGGCCTGCCACCGTGGGATTTGGAGGCAACAGTCCTTGCACGCATGCACGATTTGCGCGTGGAGATGCAACACCGGGGCGAAACTCCACTGCCACGACAAGTCGCGGTATAGCGGACAGAGTTCCGGCGGGATCTCAGGGTGGCATGGCGACTGCGACTGTCGCAACCCAGTGCTGGGCATGCCGTCATTGCGGCGGTAGGTCCCCTCTTTGAGGAGTGGTTGGAAAGAGGTCACGGCGTCCTCTCGTTCCGTATGACGCAGGTCCTCACCGGACACGGTAAGTTCGGGAGGTTCCTGCATCGGATCAAGGAGGAAAGGACGCCCGGGTGTCGCCACTGTGTGGACCGCCCGGAGGACACGGTGGAGCACACGGTAGAGGTGTGCCCCGCTTGGGCGGAGCACCGCCGTGTCCTTGTGGAGGCTATCGGCGGCGGTGACCTCTCGCGCCGGGCCCTGGTAGAGGCCATAGTCCGGAGCGAGGAGGGGTGGCAGGCAGTCGCCTCCTTCTGCGAAGCAGTAATGTTAGCGAAGGAGGCTGCCGACCGCGTGAGGCAACGGAACTCACGCCGCCGCCGCCGAGATCCCGATCCCGATTTCCGACCACCGTAGGCGCGGGCTCGCGGACGGCGAGCACTGGGTAGCTCGCCGTCTGGCAGTCTGGAAATAATCTGGACCGAGCCTAGTCGTCGACGGCGCGTTCTGTTCCACGCGCGCCTCAAGGAGATGTCAGCAAACTGTAGGGGCCCGGTAGGGCCGAAGCCTCTGGGGAACACGGTATCCGAAAGGTTGTCACCGTGTCCCCCAGATTGAGGGCAACGAAGGAACGGGGTAGGGGTTTAGTCAGTTAGAGTCTGACACGCCCTCCCGCTCCGCCCAAGAGTGGGAGAAGTCATTCTGATGATTCCCCTACCGGAAAAAAAAAAAGACCTATGGAGTGGAGCTCATTTTGGAGAAAACGTAGATCATCTAAAACTGTTTCTACTTCGCCTCCAAGAGTGCCGTCATCGAGATACCATACATTAAACTTAGAATTTAGCTGCCGGATAATAGGGTGAATCGCTAAGCTAAATATCACTGGCCCGAGGGGATCGCCTTGTTGACAGCCAACAGCAGATACCAAAAGGTTGTCCCGATATAGTAATTTAGTAGGATTTCTGTAACATTGCCAAAGAAAACTAAAAATTTGAGGTACTTCTTTTTTAGATTCTGCCAGCAAGGTGTCCCTATTAACCGAATTGAAGGCATTTTTTATGTCAACTTTCAGGATGACCTCTCTTTTGTTGGAATTTAGATAGGTCGACAACGCGTGTACGGCAGCCTCACAGCCCCCCTTGGAGCCATAACCAAGCTGCAGGGGCTGAAATTTTTCCGAAACAGCCTCACATTATAAAGATATAATTGCTTATATCTATATAATTTCTTGTACATAGGTATATTTATTATCTATCTCCTTCAAAACGGATTGACTGATTTGGATAAACCTGTTTGTTATTATTGTTTTGTTTGTGTAGTTTTTTTTATGTATTTTATTGTTGTTAATGTTTGTGCAGTTGTGGATGGCTTGAAAATCAAACTGACCCGTTAATTGGCGCTGTAATCAGTTAGAGAACACAATATTTTCCAACGAAAACCTGTCGGGACGGGACCGTTAATATATAAAAATTGTCCGTATTTATGCAAAATGGAACCACACGACAAATTTCGTATTTCATTTTTTTTGAAGCAGACTAATTTAAAAGTGATCTAAATTCTTATACTAAAAAGAACCACATGATTTTTCCTTTGGAAACTAGGTATACTAAAAGCAGAATAGAACCAACAGCAAAAACAAATCCAAATCCAAATTTCCAAATCCAAACTTCCAAACTAATATTATAAATGCGAAAGTAACTCTGTCTGTCTGTCTGTCTGTCTTTGCTTCACGCCTAAACTACTGAACCGATTTGTGTGAAATTTGGTACAGACATAGTTTGGAACTTGAGAAAGGACATAGGATAGTTTTTATTACAAAAAATAAAATAAAAAATGAAATAAAAAATAAAATTTATTCCGGACATACAGCGCCATCTATTGGTCAAGAGTCGGCATCAATTCAGTACTGAAAATTCATCGGAAAAATGTAAATAAATAGTAAAAAGGTATGAAAATATAATATAATACAACTTTTAGTACAAAGAAAATGCTCTAACGGAGTATAGATAATTCTATCAGTACTATATGTCGAGCTGTCGACAAATATGCGAGTATTACTCCATAATGATTGTCAAGCCGGGCAGTATGCTGCTGCTCTTCTGAAGATCGGCGAGGATCGCATGCCTACCGACTCCGAGAGTATGATCACGCTGAGGAGCGAATTATGCTAAATTGTGGATAGCACATACAATTTAAAAAATAGTGTCTATCCGGATTTACGCGCTAATATCGAAAATCGGGAATGGTTATGCGAAAGGGCGATATTGGCGCCACCAAATGAAATAGTAGGCCGGATAAATGACCAAATTATGTCTGACGTAGAGGGAGATGTCATCGAGTATCTATCAGTAGATAACGGCGTGGATACCGAGCAAGTGATATCTTACCCAACAGAGTTTCTCAACTCCTTAGAGTTATTAGGTGTGCCTTCTCACAAGTTGAGGCTGAAAGTTGGAGTTCCTGTGATGCTTATGAGAAACCTAGATCCACCAAGGCTATGTAATGGCACACGGTTACAAGTAACCTATTTAGGACAGAATGTCATTAAAGCCGTTATCATGACTGGAATGGCAAAAGGCGAAACTGTAATTATTCCCCGCATTCCCATCACTCCAACTGATTTGCCATTCCAATTCAAAAGAGTTCAGTTTCCACTGAAAACTGCGTTTGCAATGACCATAAATAAAGCCCAAGGGCAAACGCTTAAAGTTGCAGGGTTACATCTTAAAAAAGACTGTTTCTCCCATGGACAACTCTACGTTGCGTGCTCAAGAGTGTCAAAACCACAAGACCTATATATTTTTGCAAAGGATGGCAAAACTAAAAACGTGGTATACAGAAATGTCTTGGTGTAAGAAACTTTAATAATCTTTAAAGCCTAAAATATTAGAAAATTCTAAAAATTTAAATAAAAAACTTAACTTAAACCTAGCTATGTACATTATAATACAAATATAAAATATACACTCAGGCGTCGAAGTAAAATAGAAAATTTGTCAAGGGAGAAACAGTATTTTTTTCTGAAATGGGAAATCAAAATAATATTTTGAAAATAAGGGAAAAATAACATTTTCGCCTTTTTCGATCGGCAATAACGGCTTTAATGCCCTAAGTGAGTATACATCTTCAATTCAAACGCAGAGCTCATTATGTTGATTTTTGAAAAGTTCCCTAGAATATCTTCCACATTTCATTTTTGAAGAGATCCCGCGAGATAACCGCGGGAACTAGGTATGTGGGTAAAACCAAAAATCTGCCGAAAGTCACTATTCCACGCGAACGAAGTCGCGGGCAAAAGCTAGTACTACATAAGATGCAAAACCGAATCACAGTACAATGGAACACGATTGTTCAAACAAATAAACGATATTATTACCAGGTCCTTTTATACAAAACAGATCCACACATACATGGTACCCATTATACATTACACACATTTCTATTATTAACAATTATTTTTAATACACTAAATGGAACCAAGGTCTGTTGTAACGTTACGCGTAAATTAAATTCATAATAATTGCTAGTTTTCTTTTGCAAAATGGAACCATAAGTATTGATACCCGGACATAGTTACCTATCCAATGACAGAGACCTGTTCGTAGCAGACCAGCTGTAATCTTGTCGGAACCTTTAGTTCCACTGTGGCCTTTTGGGAAGCCGGTATCACCAGCGAAACTAGCCGATATTCAGTCCATATTGCATCTTATTCTACAAGATGCACACAGTTTCTATAATGGTCTCATTTGTGATGATGCAATAGAAGACGATATAGGTGGACTAGAGACGGCCGATTTCGAAATCCAATTTGATGATAACGTTGAATAAACACTCTCTATATGTATTATTTTATATTTTTGGTTAATTAAAGCTTTATTACGATATTGTCAATACATAGTTTCATTTTTAGGAGTAAATCCCTGGGTTGTAATTCTTTTTTGTATAAAAGAAAACCTATCATTTTCTAAACGTTAAAAGGAACCACATGCACATTTTGTTAAATATCTAGAAAGTTGAAGAGTTTCCAGCAATGGTTTCCAGATCAAATTTATATACACATATTTTAATAAGTATTTTATCCACAAATTAAAATAACATAAATAGGCATTCTACTTCATCTAACAGAGCTGCACATGTTTTTGTAAATCCTTTGATATCTCAGAAGTGTATATTTGCGGGTCGGTTCCTTTTTGCATAAATACGGACAATTAATACCTTGTTCCCGTCGTCACACCATAAATTGAGAATGACTTTACTCTTTTTAATTTTGAAGGTTCTTGCGAAGAAGAATATAGAGAATTCCTCAAAAGACTGAAATATTTCAAAAAACTTTCGGCTTTTTTAACCTCCGCAAGTTTGATAGTGCACAACGCCCGATTTCTGATTTAAGTATTTGAAGTTGAGCATTTCTCAAACTTACTTCAACTTGAAAACCTGTAATTTGGCTTTGAAATAGCGTTCAATACGTTCTCTACTTAAAATACTCAATTCGAAAACCCGCTCTAAGACAATACAGCGCCCGTCGGGGTAGCTACTTAGTTTGAAATAAAAATTGATTTTTCTTACATCAAATAGATTTTAAGTTTTTTTCTTAAATTATTCGAAGACATGGAACTGGAAGTATTATTGAAGAATTATTTGCGCCTAACGCAAGAATAACTTGAATCTAGGTATATTATAAGTATCCAAATCAGTCAAAAAGTAGGTAATATCGTTTAAAATTGTGGGAAATTATACAAGGAAATTAAGCTCCCATGTGAACTGAAACGGAGATTTATTGAACGCCGATTTTGCACGAGTGAAATAATTCTGATTACCAAGTCAATAAAAGTTTATAGAGACATAGTTACTGGAGAGGAGCTCGTGGCTAGATAATAACAGCCGCACAGGCCGATCTTCAAGGTTAAGCAACGCTTGCCTAGGTTGGTCCGTGGATGGGTGACCATCTTAACATAACGAGTATCCTCCGTGCCTCGGAAAGCACGTTAAGCCGTGGGTCCCGGCTGTCATTTGTAGATCTTTGGCAGTCGTTACGGATAGTCAGAAGCCAGTAAATCTGACTCCAGTCTTGCCATGAAGTACCGTGTTACCCCAGTTAATGGGTTGTGGAGGTCTGGCAGGCAGCCGCTCCTCGTAAAATACTGGTATTCAGCTAAATCCAGCTTGACTGGAAGCCGACCCCAATATAGTTGGGAAAAGGCTAGGCAGATGATGAGAGACATAGTTACTGGTGCTGATAAATTAATCGAATTCGATAATACAAAGAATAGAAAATCATGAGGACTTCTGACACTGACAGCCAAATCGAACATTTATAGAAAATACTAGCTTTTACCCGCGGCTTCGCTCCCGTCAAATGACTACCCTACATATCCTACGCTACCCTACCCTACCTTCCCTACCTACCCTACACTACACTACACTACCCTACACTACACTACACTACCCTACACTACCCTACACTACCCTATACTACCCTACACTACCCTACACTACCATACACTAGCCTACCTACCCTACACTACACTACCCTACACTACCCTATACTACCCTACACTACCCTACACTACCCTACACTACCCTACACTACCCAATACTACCCTACACTACCCTACACTACCCTACCTACCCTACTTTACCTAACTTTTTTTTTTAGAATTTTACTCACCGTAAGAACCATCATTGAACTTCAAGGAACATTTTAAAAAAAGAATCAGCCAAATCGCTCAAGCCGTTTTCATGTGATGTCGTGACAACGGAAAACGGGTTTCATTTTTATATATATAGATAGATATAGATTCATAGAACGTAATTGTCTAACGAGGTTGAGCCTAGCACTCATGGCAAAAAGCCCCGATTGACAAAATTATTCTCCTATATGACCATTGTCATCGTCCGTAAGTTACAGTGCAGGTGTAGAACTACATATTTGGAATGACTCAAGTTGGGAACTACCTACCCGCCATCCGAAGCGAAACTCCGCTGCCGCGACAAGTCGCGGTATGGCGGACAGCGTCCTCGTGGAGGCGATCGGCGGTGGTGGCGGCCTCTCGCGCCGGGCCAGGGCCCCGGGTCCGGGGTACAGGCCATAGTCCGAAGCGAGGAAGAGTGGCGGACGACCGCCTCCTTCTGCGAAGCAGTAATGCTAGCGAAGGAGGCGGCCGACCGCGAGCGCGAGAGGGAACGGCCCTCACGCCACCGCCGCCGCTGGGATCCCTATATCCGACCACCGAAGCGAGAAATATTGGAAAAAGTTTGGCTGATGGACAGTACTTTGAATAAATCGTAATGGATTCTTTTACAATAAACTTCTAAGTTATTATTAAACACGGCGAAAAAACGGCGAAAAATTATTTGTAATTACACCCACTACACAGAATACATGCTACACAATGTTTAAATCATCGTTTTCCACACTTAGCTAGCTCTTAGGAAGCACATAAGCTATTGATAAACCTAAAGATCTAACTTTTAACCGTGACCGAAACGTCATGCGACGCCAAGGCCTCCCGGGATCCCCTCGCTCGTGAGTTAAGCGTTAAGCGTCTGTGGCATAAGACACGCCCTTATTCTTTCGCTTCTGCGTGTTGTTGTTTTTCTTGGTGTTAACTCGCCTCAGCTGTAGGTAAATCTACAAAGTTCTACCAGAATTGCGTGACAAAGTTTTCAAAACTCAAAGAATGTCTGTTTCTAACAGATTTAGTTGATCAGAGCTGACTCCCCGTTCTACGTTAAAGTAAAACTCTCTAGTTTAAAAATAGAATAGGTAAACACCACTATTGTTAACGGAGTTTTTGAAAAGTTGTTTTAATTATTCAGAAATTGATTTTTACTAGAAACTGTGTTATCAAATTGGTGTAATTTTGTATCTCGTGTATCTACGCAGGTGGACAACGGAATCATTGAAAAAAGCGCGATTTCGGTAAAAATGGGGCTGAGAATTATTACAGTATTGACTACGCCAGCGAAGCTTGCCGAGAGGCCTTATTCGATACATTTGCTGCCAAATACAGAAAAACATTAGAATGATACATCTGCGTTCTAATGGAACTTGGTTACGGAAAATAACAAAGTTAATAATCTTGAAGTGTCAAGTTAGTTTTGTGTTCACAAAACGAACAAAATAAAACAAAAATTGTTAACATTTATTTTAACCTCATTGCTCAAGTTTGTTTAATTTTTGAAAACATATTTATGAATTACGACTGATTTCCGATAACAGAAAAAATACAAATATCATGTTTATGAGTATGTATAGCATTCTCGGCCACATAAATAACGGATTTTGTTCTCGATCCTTACTCTAATTCTTTGTTGATCGAAGGGTTTAGTCGATTAAAATCCCATCCCTGAGGACCAGCCCACCAGACGCATAATATAATCTATTCTCCAGCAAACACAAATGGATGTGTGGCTCAAATATTTGCGGGCAGTAATTGGCGCGGCGCGGGTTCAACTCCCGGCTGTTGACACGTGGGGTGTGACGTCATTACTGCGGTTAATTGGAATGTGGCTTCTAGGTGACGATGTTAATTCATTGTTGTAATGGAGGCCGAGAACCATCCCAGTGATTTTGAAAATAGGTATACGTTTCTGTTTTGGGCCCAGAAATCTTCAAGCTACTTCTCTCGTTTTGGGTGGAGTCAAGAGGGAGTTTCAGACTTTTACTGACTAAAATCCACTTGTGTTACTTCAGTAGCCCTTAGCGTTGCAAGGCTGCGGTAACAACTTAGTTATCAGTTTTTCGAAAAAATCAAAACGAGAATTATATAGCCACCTGTCTAACCTTAAAACAGTTCCATTCTCGAGTCGAGCCTTGAAGATTTTTCAATTTTTTTTACTTGTGACCTAATTACAAATTTTCAGTTTTCAGACTTTTCCCAATATTTGTGCTATAATACCTTGCTTCATGCCAAATTTCAAGATTCTAGATCAACGGGAAGTAGGTAAACTATGAATTTTGATTCCTTTGATAATGTCGAAATGTACGTTTTTTGCAACATAGACGGGCGTATCTTTTTTCCCGTCAACTTACAAGTTTGATTTTTACTCAGTTTCAAGGGACTGCGAATTTGAGTATATAGTTTTAATTTCAACTTGATACCTTCACGCGTTCCCGAGATAAAGGGTCTTGACAGACAGACGGACAACAAAGTGATCCTATAAGGGTTTCGTTTTTCCTTTTGAGGTACGGAACCCTAAAAACAATGTGTGTCCCCCCCTCTAACTTTTGAATCATAAGTTTAGAACATAAATGAAAAAAATCTGGAAAGTAGAGCTTTTTAAAGACTTTCTAGGAAAATTATTTTGAATTTGATGGGACAAACAGTTTTTGTGACGGACAGGAAACTACGGACCCCTACATTGAGCGTGGTCCGACACGCTCTTGGCCGGTTTTTTTTAACCTATATAATGTAAACACTACACACTTAGACTCAAGATATAATTATTGTATTTCTTTACATTTAGTAGTGTACTCATTGTTGAAGAGCCAAATAAAATAAATAATAATTATAGCGGTTAAATCTGATAAGTATGCTGTTTATATTAAAATAGAAAAAGGAAAGGGCCAATTCCAACTTTGGGTGCAGCTTGGGATATCTAAACATTTTTTTGCAGCGAATTCCACCGCACTTTTTCATCAGAACGTATCCTTTCTATTAATCCTTTCAGAGAAAGTGGCAAACATATCACTTTAGGAGTAAACACCACAACAATGCGCACAGGAACGCGTACACTTCCGTCCGAAGTTCGGACACAATCGGACACGGGCGGACGCCGACACAGGCGGGTATTACGAAGGATTATAAGCTATTATATTATATTTGGTGTAATCTTGTAGTTTTGTCCGACTTTTTCTAGGCGTATGTCGCAAAATGTGTCGATCGCTGTTACGGAACTACCGGTTCTCTCTACGGTCTAAAATATCTATTCATCTTTCTAGCATTTTCCCAACTAACTAGGGATCGACTTCCCTTATTACTGGATGCCTAGGATATAATGATTATCAGATTTTGTGGCGTCTGTGTAACGACTGTCGAAGATCTACGACTAAACTTATCATCTATCGACAAGTTTTCAAAAAGGTGATTTTAGAGAAGGTATGTGAAAAATATCAAGGCGATTTCGTAACCAACATACTCGTAAGTGCCTACTTAATGAATTTATCAAATAGGTACTCACTTTAAATGAAATAGGACTCTTTAGACTTGGTAGACTTGATGTGATGAAATATACGGTGTGGTTAGTGCGGGTTTTGACCAGAACGGACAATGCTGGTTCTAGGAAAGTATAGAATTTATTTTACGTTAACATTTTCAGCCCAATTTATCTTTACTATAATATTTTTGGTTTGTAATAAATAAACCCTTGCCAGCAAGAAGCTATTAAGTAATCCTTTCACCTAACTGGTGAAAGATGCTACTTTAATACTGTGTGATATTATTGCATATTATTTTTTTTTCTTTCATACGGGTGAGCCGCTAGCAGCAGCTGGTTAGGGTTCCGTATCCAAAAGGTAAAACGGGACCCAATTACTAAGATTCCACTGTTATCTGACTTCAAAAAGAGGGAGGTTCTATGGTCGGCTGTTTGTATTTTTTTATGTATGTTCACCGAGATCTCGACCAATTATCCTCCCCCTAACTAAAAAGTATATAAAATAAAAAACGTTGTACATTTTTTTTTAATATAACTATTTAAGTATTGTATCGTCTCACCACAATACTTTATGGCGGTAACTACAGACACAAGATTACCAACAAATTATCACCAAATATCTTCTAATCCCACATAATCCTCATCTTTGTCACATCATAGTCTATGGCGACAAGCCGTCTCGGACGGCGCGACTGTCTCCGAGCTTCCGACGGAAGTGCCCGTGTCTATGGGCTTTTGTTGTGTGTTTACAGCTTAAGTGATACGGTTTGCACTTTCACTGGAAGGATTATACCTTATTACGAACTTTTTAAACGTCTAACAAGTTTGGCTTGTTTCTAAACGCATTTTTCTAAATTTCACATGGAAAATGCGAATCACATTCATTTTTTTTTATAAGTTTGAAATAAAACAATGCTTGATCGCTCCACCGGTTAATAAGCAGTGATGTTATCGTTGATGGTGACGCGCACTAGTTTATTAAGAGCCTATTCACTCTGGTTTTGAAGACACCTAATTATAATTAGACGGGAAGACCGCAGCAGGAAAATTGCTAATAGAAAATCGCACAGTCTAGTTTTTTCTCCTGTACTTATCTTGTCTAAGCCGAGAATTAAGTATTTTTGTTGCTGCCAGTTATAGTAGTAAATTATCGTAAGACAACATTTCACCCCCAGGATGAAATGTATCCTACGTCCTACCTACTTCAAGACATGGGCTACTCGTGGACCAAAGGAGATGTCCCAAATTGTACTTAGACTTGCTAAGTTTCAACGTCTCCACATTTACCTATTAAATTCACTCCACTATTTTTCTCTGCAGCATTAAGTCTGCCTCTGTGCTTCTATGTGCATGAAGAATTTAATAAATAAATAATAAATTGCCATAAAAGTGAAATGAGTAAAAGTTTGTCATCAAATTCCTTAAATTTATCCGTAATATTCCTCAATGAAAGTGTCCACACTTACGCGTGCACAAAAGCGCGCTTCATACAAATCATACAATACTGTGGCGATACTTCCGTCGGAAGGTGAGCGACACAAAGCGAAGGATTACCGGGGATCTGCAGACGTTTAGCGTAATAGTTTAATTGTGGGCGGTGCGGGCTTGACGCTTTGTCAATATTATTGTAATACGACGAATTATAGAATAGTAGATTATGATACAAGTGTGTAATGTGGGAGATTACCGTCGAGGTGATATTAAGAGCCGAGCCTTGGCGAGGCTCTTAAGAGAACCAAGAACGGTAATCTCTAATTACTCACATGTATCATACGACGTTTTTCAATACACTTGTGAAGAAAAACAATATAACTATCACCAAAATAGTATCTACCTAAAACTAGAAAAAAACATAACACAAATGTGTCATGGCGGTAAAAATTAAATGTTTTTTTTTGTGCCTTAAAGGTGAAGGCTAAGGTATTTTGATCATATTGCCTAGTCTTATATTATCCTGCGTCAATTTTTTTTATGATAAGTAATGTCTTTCGTTGTGACAATAGAATGCGAATGTAACAGTTTGTAATGATTGAATTAAATACTAGGTACAAAGTATCTAATGTTATTACATTAATACAGCCCCTTAACGTCATTCGAAAAAATTACGTCTACAACCGCACGCATCTTAAAATGGCGACCACAAACAAAAAAAAAACATTTTTATTTAAATTATTGATTTATTTATTAAAATATTATTAAAATAAATCGTTTAAATGAACCGTTATTGCATGAAAATAAGCAAGTAAGACACTAATTCATACTATTGAAAGCAATAAAGTAATAAATTTTTATCCTGTTAAAACTCTTTTTGAGAAAAAAAAGGCTTAACAAAAAGGTTTTAATTACATTACAGCACTAGTGTATAATGGTAATCAAAATGTCACAGTTTGGTAACAGGCGCCTTTATATGCCTAAGTGCAGTGCGATAATAGTCACTTTCTGAGCAAGTGCATTGAAAACGAACTTAAAAGCAGGCGGCGGTACCTGCCCCCGTTGTTACGTTATTTGTTTTTAATAATATACGTTCATTACTTTTTCACCAACTTTAAAATAGGAGGTCACCAATTTATTATTTGCAGGTATTTTTTTAAGTTTGTTACCTCCAAACTTAAAAAAAATACCTGCACAAAACTATGAAACTATTTCGATTTTATTTTTATCAAAGTTCATTTCCGATATAGACCAGGGTAGATAATTTTTGAAACCAAAAAAAATTACAGTAGGATGAAACCCCATACAGTAGGATGTAAATTAAATAGGATGAAAAAAGGAGGGGAATATGATCAAATTGAAAGGAAAAATAAATTACGGTCGATCCGAGTTCGGGAAGTGGGAGGGGGAGGTTTTTAAGGGTAAAAAATGGTTTATCTTGATTTCCGGCAAAACTACAAGTCCTATGGAAAAAAGTTAAAAAGGCAAAGTTGTAGGCAATAAAAAGATCTACAACTTTTGTATTTGCAGATTTTTCACATAACCTCAAAATTTAGGTGAAAAATTCAAAAAACCAAGTATTTGGTTTTTTATTTATATCTTTTTGAAATAAAATATTTTTTTCTACGAAGTTTGGTGAAAACTTACCTTATTATGTCCCAAATACACTGTAATTTATTTGATTAAAAATATTTATTTTTTCGCTTCATTTTAATTTAATATCAAAAAAGCACCCTAATTTTCAATCAAAAATTCTGACGTCAAAATATCAGCTTTTTTCAAAAAGTTTGGGGGCTTTTTGTTCGTTGAAATATCTACTTTCTGATGGTGTAAAGAAAAATATACATTACTATAGGAAATATTCTTAGAAAATGCAAAAAATTGAAAAAACCTCAAATTCGAAAAAAAATTTTTAATCATTATGTACAATTTTCAGGTATTTATTAAAATTTACACTTTAATTACTCAAAAAACGTAAGATTTCATGTTTTATTGATAAACGAAAAAATTACAAAGTAAAATATACTTCTATAATTAACAAACAAATAAGTTAATAAAGTTAATATTTAATAAGACATCTACAATATTTTGAAAAAGTTGTAGAATCTTCTTTAAATAATATTTGTAGATGCCTATTTATTGCTGTTTTAAAAATAATTTTTATACCTGAGTGACCTTCGGTGAATTTAAGCCCGTTGTAAGTATTTCATTGAGAAGTGGGGACGGACCTAGGAGAGTCTGGGCCTTACTACATACCTGCTATTTCATAGCAGCTGTAAAGACCGTTAGTCAGTATTTGAGATACTCCCCCTCCCACTTCCCGAACTCGGATCGACCGTAATTTATTTTTCCTTTCATTTTGATCATATTCCCTTGCTTTTCTAATGGGTTTCATCCTACTGTGATTTTCTTTCATTTTTTACCATTTTTGTAGGCTTTGAACCCGGTCTAATAACGGAATCCACTAATTGAAAAATACCAAGAAAAATGCGATTGAAACTCGTCAAATAACTGCTCTCGCTCACAGTAGAGCGAGCGAGTTGGACTTTTATGGACTGAATTTTTATATGGACTGTTGTTGGTTTTTTATCTAAAAATGTATACAGACAAAGATATTTATGTGAGAGTAGGTAAGTTTGGATGATTCAAGCAATCAAATCAAATGAAAGGTATTATGAGAACACAAGTTACAAGTACACAGGACCGATCGTTATGGTGACACTTGGAGAAGGCCTATGTTCAACAGTGGACGTCTTGCGGCTGAAATGATGACGATGATGATGATGACACGTTGTCATGACCCGGACGAGGACACAGGATACTGATATACACAACAGGCAAAGGTACCTACAGGTAATGATTAATCATGATTGATTACTCGTAATGTATGTATTATGAAAACTACAAATCTTAAAAAAGAAAAAATCTTTAGAAAATACTGGCATTTATATAAAAGAAGATTATTCACCAGCAATTCTACAAAAACGCAGAGAGCTGCAAGACGAGCTCCAAAGAAAACGTTCATCAGGAGAAAAGGTAATGCTTCGGTACGATAAGATAGTCAACATAGAATCTAAAGTTCATCAAAACAATTTACTCAGGAAAAAATCATCAAGCAAGACATATAATTTGGAGTCTTCCGAAGAACTAATTAAAGATAAACTACCAAACAATGAGCAGCAAACTGACATATCCAGAGAAACCATGGCAAGTAAAAGATTTCTATCGGAGTCTCCCGAAACCAGGAGTAATGAGTTACCCTTACATAACGCAGAACAGACGAAGCAAGTACCCAAAAGAAATAAATCGCACAATATAACGAGCTACTTGCGTCCTTCACAGCTGACTCTCGCGTCTAAAGCTTCTACAAGCCGAGATTACGAAGAAATCCCAAAAAACTAAGCTACACCCCTCTCTCTCCAGCTCTAACCCAACACGGCTGGTCCCCGTGGGAGACGTAGACCAAAACCCTCTAGAGAAAACAAACATAGGCAGCAATTTCGAGAAAAACCACCTTTATGTAGCAACATATAACGTTAAAACGCTATCATCCTACTCTCACCTTTTAGAACTGAAGGAAGCCCTGAAAAATATCAAGTACGACGTCATAGGCCTAGCAGAAACTAGACGACTTGGTAACTCTATAGAAGAACATGAAAACTTCATAT
This sequence comes from Mythimna separata, assembly GCA_030763345.1. NCBI lineage: Eukaryota > Metazoa > Arthropoda > Insecta > Lepidoptera > Noctuidae > Mythimna > Mythimna separata. The sequence goes on from CM061192.1 coordinate 15,392,537, forward strand.
TGTATTATATGGGACAAACACCGGGCTTATATGGAGTAGGATTCATTGTGAATAAACGTCATAAGAGAAACATTATATCATTTAAAGGATTATCAGAAAGGGTGGCTCTACTCGAGCTAATTATTAATAACATTGAAACTACCATAATACAATGTTACGCTCCAACAACAACTGCAAGCGACGAAGATATTGAATTATTTTATTCGACTGTAAATAATGCATTAAAAGTTTCTCAAAAAAATATAATAGTCATTGGCGACTTCAACGCCAAAATTGGCCAACCGAATCAAGATGAAAATGTGATAATGAAAAGTCATGGTTATGGAAGTAGAAATAATAGAGGCAACAGATTTATACAATTTGCACGTGAAAACAAGTTTTCAATTTTAAACACATTCTTTAAAAAGAAAAACAGTAAAAGATGGACTTGGAAATCACCAGATGGCAAGGTAAAAAATGAAGTGGACTATATTCTAACAAATCACCCAAAATATGTTCATAACATAGAAGTGATCAATGTGCAATATCCCAGCGATCATAGACTAGTAAGAGCGACTTTTAAGCTACAAAACCAAAGGAAGAATAGAAAATCTTACGAAAACAACACAAATAGTCCCTTAAAGAACGAAAAAGAAGTAAAAACATACATAGAATCGGTTCATGAAGCTTTTGAAAATAGTTTTACCTGGCAACAAAGACACACAGTGCAAGAACTTCACGATATAATCGTTGTTGTTATAGAAAATAGTCTCAAAAAGGCACATGACTGTTCAAAGAACACCAACATACCTTCAGTTCTATCAGATAAAACAAAAAAATTAATATCAAGGCGGCAATTCCTTCAAAAAACAAAACCAAAAACTAGAAGTATGAAAAACGAGCTTAAAGCTCTCTACAAATTAATAAGTAAATACATCAGGCATGATTACAACAGTCATCGTAAGAAGACCATTGAAAAATATGTACTACAGTCTGGAAGTTTAAAGAGAGCACATAAAGAACTTAGACAGCATAAAACTTGGATAGAAGGACTTAAAACTTCAAATAAAATCACATGTAATAGAAATGAAATACTTCAAGTTGCAACCAAATTCTATAAAACACTGTACAGTTGTGAACAGGGTAGAGAACCAGATTCAGCTTTGACTCTTTCAAAAGAAATTTCGCCTGATATTGAAGACATAGAAGAGGCTGAAGTATTGAAGGGAATAGCAAGATTGAAATCTGAAAAAAGCCCTGGACCTGACCAAATACCCAACGAAGCCCTAAAGCTAGGAGCTCTCTATTTAGTGAACCCTCTAACACTGCTTTTTAACCTAGTGCTAAAAACGGCGACTACGCCAAAACAATGGACTGAGTCGAACATAATTTTATTATATAAAAAAGGAGACCCAAACGATATAAACAACTACCGACCAATAAGCCTATTGTCTTCAATATACAAACTATTCTCATCAATTCTAGAAAAGAGAATCAGAGGTACTTTAGAAAAGCATCAGCCCATAGAGCAGGCAGGGTTTAGGCGAGGATTCTCTACTGTAGATCATATCCACTGTATTGAAATGATAATAGACAAGTATCAAGAGTTTAAAAGGCCGCTCTACATTGGATTTATCGATTATCGAAAAGCTTTCGATACTTTGGATCATCAGTCAATATGGAAGTCTTTAGAATCGCAAAATATTGAGGCTAAATATCTGAAGGTATTACAATATCTCTACAAAAACTGTAATAGTAAAATAAGACTGGAGACAACTGGACCTTCAATACCCATAAGAAGAGGAGTAAGACAGGGCGATCCCATCTCCCCAACTATATTCATAGCAGTTTTACAACAAGTCATTGGACAATTACAATGGGAAAGGGTCGGTCTAAATATAAATAACAAATTTATAAGTCATCTAAGATTTGCCGACGATATCGTGTTGCTGTCTGAGAGTAAAACGGAGTTGCAGTCAATGTTAAACGATCTTCACACCGCAAGTCAACAGGTTGGACTAGAAATTAACCGTAGTAAAACTAATGTTATGACAAACTATTCCAAATCCCCTGTATACTTAAACAATGAAGCGCTAGAGTATGTCGACACATATATATACTTGGGTAAACAATTGTCATTTCAGAATAAAAGAAACGAACAAGAAATAGAAAGGAGAGTTTCGAATGCTTGGAAAAGGTTTTGGAGCTTAAAAGAAATTATGAAAAGTGACATGCCGATGAAAATTAAACAAAAAATTATGGATACCTGCATATTGCCAACACTAACTTACGCTAGTCAAACTTGGAAGTTCACATACCAAGCGAAAGCAAAAATCAGGACGTGTCAAAGAGGAATGGAAAGAAGCATGTTAAAAATCAAAAGAATTCAAAAAATATCTCACAACATAATTCGTAAGAAGACACAGGTTACAGACGCTCTGATTCAATGTAAAAAGCTTAAATGGCGCTGGGCTGGACACATAGCCAGACTATCAGATAACAGATGGACAGCCAGGATCACATCTTGGCGGGGTCCATCAGGCACCCGGAAGAGAGGTAGACCAGCTGCCCGGTGGTCTGACGATATTATACAAGTGGCTGGCAAACAGTGGATGGAGACAGCGAAGAACAGAGACACTTGGAAATCTCTAGAGGAGGCCTTCACCTTCGAGAACGAGGGGTTCTTACATAAATAGTTTAATTTATATATCTATAAAAGTAATATGATGAATAGGTTTAAGTATTTTAAGTTTAAAATTAGAAATAAGTTTACTTCTGTATTTTTTGTAAGAAATATAAGGCTTTTTTATTTTTATTTTATTTATTTAATGTATGTATTATGATAAAAATGTTCCTTTTCATTCATTCATCTCAGAAGTTGGTGTCAAAAAAAAAATAAGAAACAAAACCAGAAACAACGCATTGCTTTATTTATTTGTTAGTTTGTTTTTAAAGTCGGTAGTATGTTTTTCTAAAACAGTTTTTTTTGTGAAAATAACTACAAGACTACCTACGGAAGAAATAGTGCTGGCGTACCTACCTTATAATAAACAAATAGACAATAATCCCTTGTAATCCTCGTCTTTGGCGGCGTCCGACCGTGTCCGCCTGTGTCCGCTTGTGTCCGGGCTCGTAACGGAAGTGTTCCCGTATCTTTGAGCTATTGTAGTGTGTTTACACCTTAAGTGATACGGTTGCCACTTTCTTTGGAAGGATTATGGAAAAAAAAGGTTTTATTAAATTTATAAATTGTAGCAATCATTTGAAAATAGTTTAAAGGGGACTTATAGTTTCGATTGTGGAATAACAGTGTTGTGGTTAACTTCTATCTCAAATCCAAATTACTGTCATCTTTGGTTACGTTGTTTAATCGAATATGTAGTTACTCAGATACCCGCGAAACGAGACACAATAGTAAAACAATAACAGCGCGGTGTCATAGGACCGGTTGGGGATTCAAACGTTAACTTAAAATAATAATTATTACGTTCATATAATTTCTACATTGGTGATTTAATCATGAAGATTCTTTTCATTCTTTCTTCTTTTTTAGGGTTCCGTACCTCAAAAGGAAAAAACGGAACCCTTATAGGATCACTTTGTTGTCCGTCTGTCCGTCCGTCTGTCAAGACCCTTTTTCTCAGAAACGCGTGGAGGTATGAAGCTGAAATTTATATCAATTACTCAGGTCTACTGTCCCTTGAAGCTGTGAAAAAATCAAACTTCTAAGCCAACGCAATCAAAAGATACAGCCGTTTATGCCGCAAATTTTCGACACTTGCAAGGGAATCAAAACCTACAGGGTACTTCCCGTGAACTCAGAATCTTGAAATTTGGTACGAAGCAACGTCTTATAGCATAGATAAAGGAAAAATTACGAAAACCATAAATTTTTAGTTACATCACATAATATATATTTTTTCAATTCAATTGGTAAAGTGACGGGAAAAAAAGATTCGTCCGTTTATACTGCAAAAAACGTACATTTCGAGACTGTCGAATTGTTCGATTGAACTGTTTTTATAGGTAAGTTACTACGGAACCCTCAGTGCGCGAGTCCGACTCGCACTTGCCCGGTTTTTTAAAATCGTTGCCCCTTTTTTTGAGATCATCATCTAATGACTTCATCTGCTCTAAAGTGGAACGGGAGGTCGACACTTTTACTGGCTAAAACCGCAACTATATTCTTTCTTGACCCTTTGTGTTCAGGACCACGAGTTTATATTATTAATTACTAAGTACTGTATTGTAGTGCACCAACACAAATTCTCCCATACATTCTCTAATACAAAGCTAATTAAAGTAAATAAGTACCAAAGGTCCATTGGTCGCTCACAATGGGCCTCATCAGAAGGCTTAAAGTCACCCAAAGAGCAATGGAAAGGGCTATGCTCGGAGTTTCCTTGCGCGATCACATTAGGAATGAAGAGATCCGCAAGAGAACTAAGGTTACCGACATAGCCCGAAGAATCGCTAAACTTAAGTGGCAGTGGGCAGGGCACATTGCTCGTAGAACAGATGGTCGATGGGGACGGAAGGTTCTAGAGTGGCGGCCACGTACCGGAAGACGCAGCGTCGGAAGGCCTCCCACAAGGTGGACCGACGACCTGGCGAGGGTCGCGGGAATCTGATGGATGCGAGACGCGCAGGACCGGTCGCTGTGGCGACGCTTGGGGGAGGCCTATGTCCAGCAGTGGACGTCTTTCGGCTGAGATGATGAAGTACCAAAGTACGAGTATGACTTCGGATTTCTTCACAAACGCCAATAATCAAAATCAATCTTACCAAATAACATTTTACGATATAAAATACCAACCAGGCGTGCATTCCACTGACATCTCTCTAGTGAAAACTAGCTGAACCCCGCGGTTTCACCCGCATTTTTCGTTACTGCTCCGCCCCCGTGGGTCGTAGCGTGATGTTATATAGCCTATAGCATTCCTCGATAAATGGGCTATCTAACACTGAAAGAATTTTTCAAATCAGACCAGTAGTTCCAGAGATTACCCCCTACATACAAACTTACAAACATACAAACTTACAAATTTTACCTCTTTATAATATTAGTATAGATGACATAAACACTTCATACATATTCACATATTCACGATAACACAGCATCCCTTCCGCCACAAGGTACGACAGTGTACAAGAGTATGTGACACGAAGCGAAGGATTGCCGTGGATCAGTGTTCGTTTAGCATAAAGATTGCACACCATATCCTACAGTGAAAGTTCTAGGATAGAAACGAATCAAGAACCGAAAGAAGCACAAGTCTACAATGCCCTATTAAAATTATTATACCCGTGCTTTAACGATTTTAGTAACAGTAGCACAGATGAAAATCCGTAGCATCCGCGTGACATACCCGAACGGTACCCGTTCTCTCAATTGTATTTTGTACCTATAGTCTATTCGCCGAGCTATGAGCTAAAAGGTAAACAAACCATAAAAAGGGTTCTTTATATGTCACGATTGATGTAGTGAACATATTTTATAAAAATAACTACGGTATTAATACACTGACAACATTAGAAATTATATTTTAGAATGATGTCTGCAGAACTTGTTATCTTTTCAGATTTATTTAAAATCAAACATTATAAATGCCTTTAATTATTTTCTTAATTTTTATTAATTATGCATTAAATAGTTTACATGTAAAAGAACCTAAAAAGACATTTTAATACTACTAAATTGTAGACCACAGATACTGCGAACATTTTACATTAAAATCATCGGTCATCGTCATCGGTCGGGTTATACCCGCCATTTTGAAAAAATGATTTCTTTGTTTACCTTTTGGCTCATGCTCCGGCGAATAGACTATAGTAGTACAACTGTGTATTGTGTGAGGAAGAGCGAATAAATATAAACATTGGTTCTTATGCAATGCCTGTTAGAAAAAACTTAGAGAATTGGAATTGAATTGACCCGGTAACACGCATATTTGTAGTGTCTTCGGACTTTCATCATACGCGGGTCTACACGCACATCGATGCCCGGTCAAATATTGTCGCCGATATGCGATAGTAGTTAATGCTCCATGCATTATATCAGGCTATGCTTTTTGTCAGTGCCGGAACGGTCTAGTAGACATAACCGCACACATTCCATAAAATTATAATAATATCTTGACACGTTAGTCATGCTTAGAACGATCATGGTATGGTAAATAAACGGACTCCTTAACAGTATATTTTTTTTTTAGTTCGGAGTTGACAACTTGTGAATTTGCAACTCCACACTGAAAAATATTACATTTGTGAATATTTTAGTGTGTGAATTGTGAATGAGTTTCTGTTACCTACTTGAAAATAAATGAATAATAAATATGTTTGACTTTAAAAAAGCGATTAAGACATTTTGTAATAGTTTTAAGATTAAGTTAGATTCATTTAATGGGATTTTAAAATGAATTAATTACTATAAGCAGTTTGCAATACAAATTTTATTCTACATGCAAAACCACTTTATTATGGACTATTGCGTGTAGAACAGTAGGGAAGTGCTACGCGGCTACGATTCGTAGCGCGTGGAGCTACGTCCCGTAGGCATCATGTAGTGTACTTACCTACGAGTCTACGAACTTCATAGGACGACTCGAGGTTAAAATAATATAACTCGTGATCAAAGGATCACGGTGAATTAGTTTAACTCGTCTCTTACTCTAGGTCTATAGGAAAAAAAAACTTGGATTGAACGATTATTTTTTTTATTAGAAAAAATACCTTTATATATATGTGCCGTTTGAGAGCAGGAAATATATTTTTGTAAATATTATCTTTAAAGTATTTTGCTAAATACTTATAATAGTGATGAATATGCCAATCTCAAGATATCCAAAAAAATTTTGTGCTGCTTATTCATATTTCTGCTATAATAAACAATATTGCTATAATAATATCACTATTTGGCTTACAAGTTTAGCGGTAAGAGAAACCACGTGAACTCTATTAAAATATTTTATTACCTACCAAATAGTCAGTATCTAATAATACCCATTCAGTAAACGATTGCTGTCTTTTCAATTCCAAAATTCACTTGTCAACGACGCGGTAAAGTAATGCAACCAAATCCACTTTATAAAATTGGTATCTTGAAAACCCATCTTTATAATAATTCCATTGTTACAATGACGTCTTATAAAAATAAAATATAAGTACCTACCTATAATAAAGACTGCGGTGATCCCCTCACCACTCGACGTCGCCACGATTTCGTCAAATCTCGTCAGCCACGTCACACTTTGTCAGAAAACGTCAGACGACGTCAGATCTCGGCGCTTTGGATCACGAGAGCGGTCAAGTGTGAAAGGGACGCAATGTTGACAGATGTAGGCAATGACAATTATGATATTGGAAAAAGATTTATTTTTTCATTTTATTATAAGTGAAAGTTATTTGTAGCAGTTTTTTTTTTACTTTTTTGAGTTTATGACAGATAAAATTGCTTCTTATGCAATTTGTTTTTCTTATTCGTAAATCGTTTGAAAGGAAATAAGAAGCAATTATATTACAGCGGATATTTATAAACCCATTGAAATTATTGTTGCAATGAACCCATAACTCGATACTGATGTCATGTTTGTAATGGATAATTGCCGCCGCAGTAAAAAGCACAGGATGATGATGTGCCTCAGTGTCGCACTGTTGCACGTGCTGTCTCCAATACCTCCCACTTTCTTCTTCTGCCTGGCGTTAATCCCGGCTATTGCCAGGGTCCGCCTAATACCTCGCACTTTAGCTGCACTAAATGATCTCTTGGATTTTAATCCAACAAACGATGTTGGATAGAAGATGATTTTATGGGCTTATCAGGAGTACTGGGAGAGGAATTAATATGTACGTAATGTAGATCTTTGGTAGTCGTTACGGATAGTCAGAAGCCAGTAAATCTGACTCCAGTCTTGCAATGAAGTACCGTGTTACCCCAGTTCATGGGTTGTGGAGGTCTGGTAGGCTGCCGCTCCTCGTAAAATATTGGCATTCAGCTAAATCCGGATTGACTGGAAGCCGACCCCAATATATTTAGTTGGGAAAAAGGCTAGGCAGATGATGATGATGTTTCTAATTTTAATTGTCTTTGTTTAGTTACTGTAATTGGTCGTAAAATTGTTGTAATTAATTAATTAAATACTGTTTTGTAGTTTGTTGGCTGACTAGCTTTTGCTCGCGACTTTGCCCGCGTAGACATGAAGACTACTATCTTTCACTCCAAAGACAGAGTCTCTTGTATTGTGTGAACGCACACACAAACATATAAACTTACATACACGAGACACCTTTACCCGGAATAACTATCTATATCAGTAGGACATACAAATATTTGTTTCGTGCGGGAATCAAACTCGCGGCGGGTAGTGCAGCAACCTATCACTCTACCACTTCGCTAACCATGCCACAATATTACAGGCGATTAACTATTTCGGGTAAGCTGTACTAGTTCCCAACTTGTTAAGTAGCTTATATTTCTAATCAAAAACAAATCGCGCCCAATCGACCTAAACAGAAAAGCAAACAACTTTATTAACACGAAAATAAGCAATTTCCGCTCACAATCATAGCGTTTCAATTATCAGCCGCATCACGCCAACCACGACACCCCTTAACAGCGCCATAAACAGACCAACACTACCAGACCTCTGACACACCCCTCGCTCACTACAAAACGTTCCGCGACAACCAATCACGAGAGCTCAATACAAACTGGTCGATCTCTAATGACTTCTGTCGAATAGAAATGTCATAGAATTGCGAAAGAGACAGATATATCGCTTAGCGTACGTTAGAAAGGGACGGAAGTACCGATTAAACGCATTTAGGGATTAGTGGTGACGCATGTCGTGAGCAGGAATGCTTCGGGTCGGGTGCGGGTTCGATTCCCGCTCGTAATGGGACGGTAATGAGTTGTTTATTTGACAGATGTCAGAGAGTGACGCGGAGGAGTGCGGAGTGCGGAGGGATTTAGATTAAGTGGCAGTTAAGTAATTTAGTGGTTTGTCGAGATGTTTGTGATTGAGATGTGTGGGTTAGTTAAATCAGCTTATATGCCTTACCATTTAATTAAGTTTTTATTTAAATTAAATTCAGCCACATTACATACATTTCAAATCTACAGAACAATCTTAAAACAAAATTACTAACATACATGGCAATTAATAGCCACTACAATACTCTCTCTACCTTAAAAACATAATCTTACATTTACAGCGATGCGAAGGAGTTTTTCGATACCATATTGTCTTAGATTGTTTCTAGTTAATTTTCATTTACGCTACTGGGACTCAAGCCTCCTCTCTAGTGTAATGGTCGTAATCCGTGCTTGTCTGCGTTTGACTTTGAACCCACGGCCTTATACTTGTAAGTTACCACCGTCTACCACTGCTCTAAGGATTTTTTTTGTATTAATGTGTAATTATAAAAAATTAACCACTTTCTTAACGTTTGTATCCCCGACCGGTCCTATGAGACCGCGCTCTTATTGTTTTACTATTGTGTCTCGTTTCGCGGGTATCTGAGTAACTACTATAATCAAAATTCTCCACCTCTAAAAATCAATTACTAAATTAACCTTTTACTTAGCAAATGGAGGCATCATCGAATACCATCAGTCCAGTCAACTTTAAACCCTAACTCGCAGCACTAAGTCAGATTTTCCCTCACAACAATTCTCGAGTAATCTGTGCCTTATCATTTTATCATCTAAAGAGCTGTCAGTGTCATGGACTACAGATCCGATGTGCCGACACAAGTGTCATTATGATATTGACACTGATACCGGACAGACGTATCTGATGGGAGATGAGATCTCTGTGAGGTGACGGAGGGTAGAGGGAGGAGATTACGAGTGATTACTGATAAGGAGTTTTGTAAAGTCAGTAGGGGTTGAAGAGATAAACCTCATTGAAGTGCCGTTAGCTGATTAGAGTAAGGCCGGAAGCAAGGTAGGGGTACTCGAGATTAATAACGTGAACTCTACTTCACGTTATTAATCAAGGCACGGATGGAACAGTGGTTAAGGGATTTGCTGCTGTGCTGAGTGTTGTGGGTTCATTTGCGCATGGAAGGAATATTTATAAAAGCTTCAGATAGTTTTATGTGTGTGATCGCACTGCATGAAACAGGAGTGATAGCTAAAATAAATATATTTAACTGGATTATTTAAAAGTGTCAATCAGACACTGTGGTGTTTACAATATTACGCCGTCAAACAGAGTAGTATTTTAAATACTAGCCACCCAAGTGTCGCACGGGTATTAGAATCCCCCAAAATTGTTATCTAATGTTAATATCCAAATAGACAGGCAACAATAATAACAATCATTATTATCTCTTTATTCATCTTTATTTATTCAAAAAATATAAAAAATGTAACAAATTATGTAATTAAAGTTATATTTTTTACAATAACATAGAAAAAAACATTTAAAAATATAATTTAATAGACATAATAACTATTGAATAGAAGTTATTTATTATTATGTCTATTCACCTAACATGTATGAATTATATATATTTTTATCCAGCTGTCTAACGAGAGCCTCCTACAAGTCCTACGTAGACCGGCCGTAAAAACGGGTGGTGTATTAGACCTTTAAGGTAGTGGTCAAGGCTAGTAGCTATTAAGCCATTCTCTGACACGACTCGTACAATGATCGCCGATCTTTATTATTATTACAACAGATTGTAACAGTGTATACAAATTAGGAATAAAAAAAATATAGTGTGTAACGCAATTAAGAATTTCTTTGACAGATTGCAAAGAACTTTCATAATATTTGTGAATAACAACAATTTAAGCACGAACATTTTTAAACAATAACAATTTATACACAAATACTTTTTTAATTCATGAATCCCCAACCGGTCCTATGAGACCGCGCTGTTATTGTTTTACTATTGTGTCTCGTTTTGCGGGTATGTGATAGGTTAAACAATCATATTGTTCAACATTACTTCAAATAAGACCATTGTTATTGTTAAAATCAAACACATATTTGTGAACTCTCAAGCAGCTCACAAGTCCCCAGTAGAATTTAAACGACAAACAATAACTTATATTCATTATTTGACGCAATACGCACTCACACAACATACGACAATACGCCGGCGTACTACGTAGAGTGCGTAGTACGCAACACGACGATCAACGACCGTTCTTCAAGTGGTGAACTCCACAATGCTCGGAGTTAGGGCGCACTAAAACAATACGAGTTCCGTGTAGTTGCCAAACAATATGTTTCGCGATGTATTGTTGGGTAAACATGCCCTTACACACGGGAACAACCATTGTTATTGTGCTTAAAGAATTTATTTTGATTCAAAATCAAAGTTCGTTTGCGCGTAGCAGAAGTTAATGTGTACAAGAGGCTGGAAGTACTTTCCTTCTAGCCTCTTGTGATTATTCGATTATAGAGTCGAACAAAGGGTTATTTCAAATCTGACAGATTAATTTCTCAGTCGATAGCAGTCAAAGTCTGGATTCATGAGGCGTTTTGACAATACCCGCTGTTCGCACGTTATTTACTTAAACACTAAAGCAGCTATTGACCAAATTTAATTATGCCTAGAAACCTACTTACTAGGTATAATGTTAACCTGTCTAATCTCTTCTAGTTTTCTCGTTTTGTGTGGTTTAGTATGTCATACTTTACCGTAACAATTAAAGTCAATAAATTGCCGCTCATATAATAGGTATAATATTTCTTTAAGAAAACTTTGGTATTTGTCGTTAGAGACCAATAAAAAGAAGCTCATAACAACAAGTGTGAGAGCATTATAATAATGTTTTCTACAAACCCATCAAAAACCCACATTAAAAAATCCAATTCGGTCTTCAAATCGAACCCGCCCTAGCCAGCAATTAATTCTCTAAACAAACCCTCGACCGCGGGGCGCCCTCACTCCTCACACGACCTCAGAGGCACAGAGGGACAGAGGCACGGAGGTATTGGCGACCACACGAGCATATTCGCGGGTTAGTCGTGCGCGCACTATTGTCGCACTAATTGCCGCGATACAAGTGACGCAACCCTCCCGCAACCCTCCCGCGATGCTTTGTTTTAGGGGTGCGTGGGACCCTTACTTTTTATTTGTTTGATGGTTTAGTTTTGAGTTTTATTTTGATTGAAAAGGTTTATTTCTTCTATCAACCTCAGCATAACTACTTGTAAAGAGAAAAACACGTTTTATACTTTATCGAAGTACTATAATCGGTAATAGTTAATCTCAATCAATCTTAACAGCTCTCGTATAAAGTTGAAAACGACAAAAACTAGGTAGAGTGCGAAAAAACGTTAATTTCATCATCATAAACATCATAATAAAAACTGAAGCACATTCAACAATTCCTTCAGGCTGTAAAATAAAACTCATGACGAAAACCTCCTCAGGAGCACCTATCCAATTTCACGATTCAAAAGCTCTCATAAAAATTATTTCTATCGTCGTTTGTTTGCGGCCGATTTCAGCACAATGCCGCAGGTTTGTGAGGAGTAAGGGCGGCGTCAGACGCAGCGACACGGCGAGACGCCCGACGCGACGCGGCGCTTTCCAATTTACTTAAAACAAGCACAATGGCAGATCGCGCTTTGTTGCGACCGCGACGCGACGCGACGCGGCGCGGCGGGCGGGGCGACACACCCACGCTTCTTGATGTCTGAATACGACAATCGAGATCGATCTGCAGAATTGGCGCCGGGGTGGCGCGGCTTTCATTTCTATGATTGCGATTCTGCTAAATAAAACTGCTGTCAGCTGCTTACGTTATATTTGAATTCTCTCAATTAACATGGGTTTTGTGTTGAGCTACTTCGATTTAGATAGCTGAAAGAACCTTAGTCGCAAGGTTGAATGTCCTGTGAATGATTTTATACTTTAACGACGTTTCTCTTGTTACAGATTTAACTCGCCTCGCCACAACACACCAAGATGCAGCCGTTCCAGTCGACAGCGCGGCCCGAGGGTCCCCGGGAGTCCTCCCCCGAGCGCGCCAAGTCCCCCGACACCCCCACAGCGCCAGTCCTCAACTTCTCCATCGCCCGGCTGATGGAGCCTGACAGGAAGAAGTCAGTGTCTCCTGAACCACCGCCACCGCCAGGCTTCCTCTCGTATGGAGCTCAGCTGTTAGACTCAGCGTTCAAGCAGTACATTCCAGCGGCTAGGAGACAGCTCGTTTCACACTACCCTTTACTATACTATGGTCCAGATCTCGTGTCATTGACGTATGCCCATCAGCTGCACTTACCTCGGCCTCCACCGCCGACATCTCCTGTCCAGCGTCCGCCCAGTCCTCGCCCTCCAGCGGCCGACCATGCCGTCTCCTCCACCACAGGACCTACTCCTTCTCCCGCGAAAAACAAAAGCTTTGCGTGCGGCGACTGCGGCAAAGTGTTCAACGCTCACTACAACCTGACGAGACACATGCCGGTGCACACGGGCGCCAGGCCCTTCGTCTGCAAGATATGCGGCAAGGGCTTCCGGCAGGCCTCCACGCTGTGCCGGCACAAGATCATACACACTTCAGAGAAGCCACACAAATGTCTCACTTGCGGGAAGGCGTTCAACAGATCTTCGACATTAAACACGCACGCCAGGATCCACGCAGGATACAAGCCTTTTGTTTGCGAGTTTTGTGGGAAAGGCTTCCATCAGAAAGGCAACTACAAGAACCACAGGTTAACCCACAGTGGGGAAAAGGCGTACAAGTGCAGTATCTGCAACAAAGCCTTCCACCAGATCTACAACCTGACGTTCCACATGCACACGCACAACGAGCGGAAACCCTTCACCTGCAGCATCTGCGCTAAAGGGTTCTGCAGGAACTTTGATCTCAAGAAGCACACGAGGAAACTGCACCTAGGGGCTGGCAGCTCCAACAACGGGGACTCATCCCTAGACACACAGGATGAGTCCACACAAGAAGCAACCTCTAGCCCGATAGAGGACGCTAGTAGGGTGGCGTTCAGGCCGTTCCTGGGCTCCTCGTACCCTCGCATCCTGGACCCCTCGCGGATGACGGCGCCCAACACTTTCTTCTCCAAGCTATTGTGACCCGGGGCTGGTTACTTCAACGGTTATGGAGACAACAAGGAGTGAATTGATGAAGGATTTGATGACGTAGCAAAGAACTGTAATTTTGTGATTGTTTCTGAATATTAGTTGTCGATCAGTTTTCTGGTAATAATGTTAAGCCGTCCTTTTATTTACGTGTCGCTGTTTTGACATTCATAGAAGAGTTCTTAAGGCATTGAATATAGACGTTTACAGTCATATACTTATCTCGTTGGGGAATCGTGATCATTGTCTTTCAACATATTCAGTAACTTAGATATTAATGTAGAGAATCTGGAATTTATGTGTGTATGTAACAATAACAATAGAGAATTGCGCTGTACATAGTTTATATTGTAAATAGTTTATCATAGTTTAATGTATGAAAAGATATTAAAGATATTTGCATCTGCCATAGTCGATATATAAATGTAGACATTTGTGATTTAGATTCATCGCTCGGTATTTGTGTGACATAATTTTTCATCGTTTTCGTGAAAATACAAAGCAAACCATAAAAATAGTCAAAATTTTTATGTAAATCTCTAAATATTCTTTCACTCTAAAGAATCATAAAATTACCTTTAAACTTATTGACTCTTTTTCCAATAACATAGTCAAATGGAAAACCTGTATTTGACTATGGTGATATTAAATGTCTAAATAAAGTAAAAAGTTGTAATTCTTGAAAATGAAATGTATTATGTACTTACCGATTCACGTCAAATGTCATGTTTAAAACTGTAGAAGTTCATTGAATTATTGTAAAGATTACTAATTTTTCTTTACAATAAATGGAGTGATCATTAGTCTGTACATACATTAGTATTATATTAGCAGAATTATAATAATTACCAAATGCAATATTGAGTGTAATTAATAAATATATGCGCTGTGAAATGTACATATGGTTTACTTACAAGTTACACCCTCCTCCGCGTCGACAAAAAGCCTTAGATACCTAGGTACCTGTAGTACCTAGATAAACTTATATATCAAGTAATATGCTTCGAATTTATAACTGATATTTTTGAATAATGAATAAATATCTATACAAATGGACGCAATAAAACGTTGTCTAGCAAAATACTTTGTATCAAGATGACGAACGAAGACCTAGACACTGCTCACAAATTATAATGAGTACGATGGTATCGCAAGTTTCAAGTCCCTAAAACATGCCATAGAATGCAGCTAGATGTAAGAAGCAAACGTCCAGCGGTAGACAGCTATCGGCTGAAATAATACTGATGATCTCTGTACGTTAGAAGTTCTCACACCTTATCAACCTCTTCATAACAAGTGAGATGTCATATCACATGTGTGTAAATTGCATAGCATGCATTACCACCTGATGCCCTCAAACTGTACCGACCGGACATCATACAGACAGACCTATCTCAAAATTAATTTAGGTGCAACACCTGGGCCAAGGGATTATTTGAAAGATAACGTGACTCTGGAACGCTGAAGGAATACAGGTGCATTTTAGTCAGTGGGTAATAGTCTATCACGCCGTCTCGCTGCACTCGGGAGTTAGTAGGTATGTGATAATTTCCCACTACAATAGAAAAAAGGACAGCGCTCGCATTTTAAGTAACTCCTTCCAAAATGAAAGCACTGCGGGAATAAAAATCGAAATGATTGACTCTCATTATTTTATTTAGTAAACAGCTCCGGACCGTCGGCAGCTGTCGCTCAAGTCGTGGGGTAGGCAGAGAGCGACACAATGGTGTGCAGTCGTGGTGATTGTAAGTGAACAGTTAAGGCGGGTCAGCGCGCAGGCCGCGCAAATTATAACCTTGAACTTTGAACTAAGGTGCTCAAACTTGAGAATAGAAAAGAATAAATTTTATTGTTCTTACACCAAAATTGTAACAATTTTACATAATCTTAAATCTATGGAGGTTTATAAGGTATAACTAAGCACTCAAGAACTTACAAAGGGTACTAAAACACGAAGCTAGAAGGAATATGGTTGCTCATACTACAGTCATTTTATATACCATTTTTAATTGCTGAAAATTTTCATCACGTTATCGATTTTCCTTCTGTGAAGCCGTAATGCTAGCGAAGGAGATGTCCTTAAGAGAACGGACATCCTTATACCCCAGCCAGTATGACAGGAGACGCCCCGAGCGTAAGAAGTCGCAGGGCGCCCATGCCTGGCCACCGTATATACAAGCCACGAATACGAGAGCTTCCCATTGGTTTTTGTCCACAAGACAACGAGCAATGGGTAGCTCGCCTACCGGTAGTCGGGTACCCGTCTAGGAAATTTTTGATAAGGAAACCTTCCCCTAATCAGTACAAATCCACCCCACCTTAGAGTGGGAGACGTATTGGATGATTTCTCACCAAAAAAAAAAACGTGTTATTGGTTTGATTCCCGCTCCAATATCTATATAATTTAGAGAGATATGTTTAGGGGGAAACCTAAGATCAAGAACCTAGTGAATACACTGGATACCTAAATCTCTAGTGTGAGGCAATGTCAAATAAGGATAAAACTTTGAGAACCGCAACATAACGGTAATCAGCGCAAAGTCAACGTGAGTAACCCGAGCCCTCAGAACTCATAATCGCGTGTTACTTAGCGCTAAATAATAGTGGAAGTAATATCGCACTGCGCTTTTGTGCGCCGGCGCATTGTCGGGCCGGAAGTGACGACACGGCGGCTGTGCGCAACCGTCGCCATATTGTTTCCGCCACAATGGCTGCTGGAGTTTAATTAAAACGGCCGATATTTAGTAGGCAGGTATTGTTCTGTGTGTCGATTGCGGTGGAGATTGTTGTGGGTACTCTTGTTATTCGAAAGCATGAGAAGTTAAGTTGCATGAGAAGTTGAGGTTAAGTAATCGACGACTGACGTCTGTACGGGCATTTTCGTTATATGATTTTTCTGCAGTAATAAATTATGCACATAAGCAGAAAGAGAGCCGTCTTTCTGATAAAATGCGTCCTTCGTAAATACAACATTGCGGCTACCACTTCGTAAATGCATTTGAACATTTATATGGTTCCTGATTAAAAACCCCTCTGTTAACCTGCTTGCAGTACTTAGTTACAAATGAGTCATTTGCTAAAAAAACTGAAAATATGAAAACAGCCTATTGTAACCTGAAAAAACTACTATCCTACCCAATCCTACCAATCGCGTGGATTTGATTCTGCCGATCCGCAACACGTGGATCAAACAGTTTTAAATGTTTGAACGAGTCATCGCGAAATTGTACGAAGGCTGTAATGAACCTCAACGAAGAAACATGGGTTTTACTGACTAAAACTCGTCAGTAAAAGTCTGAGACCCCACCCAAAGCGGGATAAGTTTTGTTGATGAGTTTCCACCTAGACTAGTAACTTGCGCTTCTAAATTGTTACGTGATAATTACATCATTCATTTGACAGTCGCTATTACCAATAATATAAAACTTTCTATAGCCGCTTTATATTAATCTTTTAGGCAATTGAGATAAAGAAGAAATATCCCTTAGTAAGTTATTAAGCTGTCAAGGAAAACCCGTGAAAACCCATCTTTATACCATAGATAGCATGTCAACATTGACGACAGTTACCCCCGGAACATCCTGAATATCAGGGTGCGTGACATGCGAACTGGTGGAGTGACAGCCTGGCTTGTTAGTGGCTGTGACGCGGCGGGTAGCGGCGCGGTAGTGCCACTAGGAAGTAACTACCGAATAACCGGTTGAAGCGAACACAGAAATTAAATCTTAGGTTCTTATAAAGCCTATCTCGTCACCCGGTAAGAACTGAGTTCAAGAAGTCTATGTTGCAAAGTTATCCACGCCCGCCTTAAAGTGATGTCAGCAAAACCGGCGGGAACCAGCAGAGCTGATGCGCGCTAGAGTCAAGGGGAATTTTTGAAAGGGAAACCGTAGTCCTAGAACGCAAAGAGTCACTAAAGAACACAGGTTTCTCCCACTCCACTTTAGAGTGGGAAAAATAAAAAGTTTGGGAAATCAGTGGATGATTTCCCAAACTGAACTTTGAAAACAAACTGTGACTGGGTATAGATTTGGGTTTGACAAGCTAGGAGGAGTGAGGACCACTCGCTGTACTTTAAAAATTTCAAATTAATCTGCGTTCGCATGATCCGACATTATCAGTCTTTCTCATCCTGACAGCCATGTCTTAGCTACCTAGTATCCTGGTTCCACCACTTTCATTGTGGCCTTTGCAGAATATCTAATTATATCTATTCCTTATTAAAAAATACATCCTAAGATCACGAACGTGCTTGTCATACAATAAAGTGATAAGTTTTATGATGGAAGCACAAATATATGACCAAAACAGTTAGCCACTTCTTCACGAGTTGTAAGTGGTCCTTCTGCAGCTATCTCTCCCGTGCGACGCGGAGCCTAGCGTGCGCCGTGACACGCAGCCAATTGAAGAGGCGTCCGTAATACTTGTGTCATCAGCAGCCTCCGCAGTTCGGGGATGCAGCCCTATCGACGCCACACCTACATGCTTATATAGAAATTGATGACGGTAAAAGTTGATAACTAGCGAAGATTGACGATTGGTGGAAGTTTGAAACCTTTGTTTTATTTGAGGAAAGACCAACTTTTTGATGAAAAATACATCATCAGTAATAATTAGTTTCTGGAGTGGTGACCACGTAATGGAAGACGCGTTGGAAAGTCTCCCACAAGGTGGAGCGATGATCTGGTAAGGGTTGCGGGAATCCGTTGGATGTGAGGTACACAAGACCGGTCGTTGTGACAACGCTAGGGAGAGGCCTATGTCCAGCCAATTATGGGGGAGCTAGTTTTTGAGATTGCATTTCAGCAGTTTACCTACTGAGAAATTCAGTGCTTGTGTTGCAAATTTCCATCAAAGCCTAGCCAAAACGCACTAAAGGAGTTGGACTAATATCAGAATCAATTAACATTTTGTTTAACAACAAACTCTTCCCCCACAGATAAACCTCTCTAAAACGATACAAACACAATTTAAATACCAAACATCATAACATTAATAACCCTCCCTCCATCATCCCTTCACGGAGGATCGCGAGACATCCACCGCTTGTCTAAACAATACCGCGCCAATCAGCCGGCGGGGCTGATGCGAGCCGACGCAGAGGGCAGAGGCCTGAGGGGCTCAGCTCGGTCCTCTTATGAGGAGCATATTGCGCGCGTTTTTTGTTGCCCCTCCGGAGTCGAACAATGAAAACGAATCTGTGAACTCTTGACGTGGCCGCGGGCGGACACAGATTATGGAGCGGAATGGTTATTTCTATTTGCAATGAAAGTTGGAACGAGAAATTGGTAGCTTTGTTACAAAAAGGAAAGGACAAGAATTGCCAATGTACGTAAACAAGGATTTGGTAAGTACTAAAGTCATTTAGAAGGGACTTAATAAATAGATGAGTCAAAAGTGAGTCGATAATACCAATAGGTTCTGGAATTGCGACTACGTACCGAAAGACGCGGCGTTGGAAGGCTTTCTGCAATGTGGGCCGATGAAGAGAGAGTCGCGGGAATCCGATGGATGCGTAACGCACAGGACCGATCGTTGTGGCGAGACTTGGTGAGACCTTTGTCCAGCAGTGGACGTCATTCGGCTGAAATGATGATGATGTTGATAACGTACTAAATCATTGCCTACATTATTATCTATAGTTTACCATTATTGGTAATCTAGTCTATAAAAAACATTATTACTAACGAATTGGACACCATGTTTTGTAACAAAGTATTTACTTGTTAATTTAATATAGATTACCTAGGTAATTTCTCACTAGTCTCGAAAAATTCTGCTATAGAATCACTAAAATGTCCTACCTCGGCTTCGCAAGAGTCCGCCCTATCTGCAATACTCGTAGGAACTTAGTTTATGGCCCCGATTCAGATTGTAGTCGAGCACTCATATTGTTTATGATTTGCTCACTGGAGCGCAGTTAACGTGAGTTTATTGCAGCCGCCGGTTCATTACCTCGTGTTTATTGTTTATTAACTGTTACATTTAGGGTCACTCTAACACAAACGAGTTACTTAGAACAGAACATATTAAGTTGTAGGGGTCAGGGATTAATAAAGTAGTAAGAACTTAAAAAGGAGATTATAAAAAAAAAAAAAAAAAAAAAAAAAGGAAAGGAAAGGAGATGATAAATCAGTTCACTGCATAAGCAAATGCTACATTTGTGTGCAGATCCAACTACAGACTATTCTGTCGGTTTGAAATCTTGCAACGAAAATGAAAGTAATCAAATAATATTTACGACTGTAATGAAAAATTCAAATAGTTTCATGAAAGACAATTTAACTTATCGCTTTTTCAGAAGTAGGTATGTACGTACAGACGGAGATGTAGGTAGGTATAGTATGAACAGATAGGTACACATACTCGTATACTCTTATTTTTCAATTTTAAAAACTTGATTAAGAATTTGAAATGTCTCAATGCCTACATTCCAAATTCATAATCATGTCAATTCATCATCTGCCTAGCCTTTTTCCCAACTGTACTGGGCTCGGCTTTCATTCATAATCATGTCAATTGTAACTTCGGAAAAATCTTACAATATTCACCATACTTCAAAAGCCCTAATCAAAATAATTTAAACTTACAACCACAGATCACGCAAATAATCAAAAGAACTATGCAAAATAATCCCCACATTCACAACACCCCATCACCGCAATCTTCACAAATATTCATGTCAACTGTTTGTGTACACATCACTCCCCGTCCCTCCCCCGCGATCACAATGCCATTAACGTCCAATAAACACGTCCAGAGCCATCAGGACTCATCCACCTCGTCCACACATCCCATCCTCATTGATCACGACATCTCGTAATAGGCTTACCGACCTCCGGCGCATTGTGACCGCGCGGATTACAGCCATTGTGTCGCTTTACTCAGAAAACGCGTATTTTGCACAATTTTGAAGAGATTAGTTGACGTATTCTGTGTTGTTGGGGAATTATTAATGTTTATTTTTTTGTTTGTGGTTCTGAAGAGTTTGAGTATATGAAGGTAGTCCATAATTTTTTTTGAGGTGGGAAATCGTACTGACGTTATGCGCTCTGGAGTGATGAGAGCCCTTTCGCTTTTAATTTTAGGCTTTTACTGACTAAAACCGATTCTTATGTTTTGCCTTGCGTTTCAGGACTTCGTGTTTCCCTTTCATAAGCAAACCCATAGCCTCAGTAGGTACACTTCGATCCTGCAGGGCCACTACGGTTTTGCTGACATTCTACCTCCTTCTACACTACGCGTTGTTAACGACTCGGGCTCGGTCTGGACTCTGGACGGCGAGCGACCCATTGTTCGCTGTACGCAAGCCCTCGCCTACTGCTGGAAATTGGTGTCGCAATCCAGGCAGCTAGGGCGTAAGGAAGTCGACTAAAACTACATTTTTTCCTTTTCAAAAATTTCCCTCAGCCCTAACCCTTACGATTTGCTGACAACTTTCTAAGGTGCGCGTGAAACACTTCGCGCCATCGACACTGTACAATATGATAGTTTAAGCAAGTCTATATCTATTTTACACCTAAAACATCTAAAGATATGTACAGAAAATAACTGCCACAATATAGTTATAATTGAGTAAGTAATTTCTCACATTGGCCAGAAGCTCTCTGCACAACTGTCCGGTAGCAGAGCGTTCTGGTCCCTTGCCAAGTCGGTCGAAGCGAACTTCCGTCGGCCCACATTGCCTCCGCTGGTTCGGCCAGATGGAACACTAGCTCATTCGGCGAGAGAGAAAGCAGGTCTCTTTGCATCTCTCTTCGCCCATAATTCTCGTCTTGACACTGGCAGTGCTACGCCACCGACTCTACCTCACTGCGGCATCTCGATGTCCGAGGTCCGTATAAGGAACAAAGAGGTTCTGAGAGCACTGTGTCGTCTAGACGTGAATAAAGCTATTGGACCAAATGGTATTCCAGCGATTGTTCTCAAGGCACTCTCCTGTTCTGACACGCTTGTATCGCCTCTCATATAGGACTGGAATAGTGCCCAAGTCCTGGAAGCTTGCCAACGTGCAGCCCGTGCCCAAAAAGGGCAGTCGTACCGATCCTGCCAACTATCGGCCGATTTCAATAACCTCCATACTCTGCAAGATTATGGAGCGTGTATTGAACTCGCGCCTCATGGCATACCTGGAAGGTAACGATCTCCTCAGTGACCGACATTACGGGTTTCGTCGCAAACGGTCTACTGGGGACCTACTAGTGTATGCCACTCACTTGTGGAGCGAGGCCCTTGAGAAGAATGGGGAAGGACTTACAGTCTCCTTAAACGTCTCGAAGGCCTTCGACAGTGTATGGCACGCTAGCCTTTTGAGTAAGCTTCCAGCGTACGGCATCTCTCCTGGCCTGATTAACTGGATAAAAGACTTCCTGAGTGAACGGTCCCTCCGAGTTGTTGTCGCTGGATGCTCATCAGAGCCCATGATAACTAATGCCGGAGTTCCTCAGGGGTCTGTTCTCTCTGCAACTCTCATCCTGCTCCACATCAACGATCTGCTGATGCCCGGTATCTATGGGTATGCAGATGATAGCACAGTTGTAGAGAGATACTTGCCGAGTACTCAGGCTAGTAAGGAGCTAATACGGTCTGAAAGAGAGGCTATGGTAGAGCGTACGAATGACTCACTTCAGGCAGTCTCCAAGCGGGGTGAAGTAGTCGTGGAGAGGATCCAGCAACTGGGACTCAAGGTGGCACTGCACAAGTTCGAGGCCATGTGCTTTCATGGCCCTCGGTACGCGCCACCACCGGGTTCCCAGATAACGGTAGGGGGGGTCCACATCGGCGTCGGGTCGGCGATGAAGTACCTGGGACTCGTCCTCGACAGCCGGTGGACTTTCGAGGAGCATTTCCGACGTTTGGCCCCCAAACTGGACAGGTCTGGGGCCGCTCTGAAGCGGCTCCTGCCCAACCTAGGGGGTCCAGACGCCCCCTGCCGGAGGCTCTACGCGGGGATCGTTCGGTCCATGGCCCTTTACGGGGCGCCGGTTTGGGCGCCGTCGCTAGGTAAGCGACCGGCGGCCAAGCTGAACGCTTGCCAGAGGGTCATGGCCATCCGGATGGTGCGGGGATACCGCACGATCTCCCGCGAAGCGGCGAGCCTCCTCGCTGGCCTGCCATCGTGGGATCTGGAGACAACTGTCCTTGCACGCATGCACGATTTGCGCGTGGATATGCAACGCCGGGGCGAAACTCCGCGGCGGACAGAGTTCCGGCGGGATCTCAGGGTGGCATGGCGACTGCGACTGTCGCAACCCAGTGCTGGGCACGCCGTCATTGAGGCGGTTAGGCCCCTCTTTGAGGAGTGGTTGGAAAGAGGTCACGGCGTCCTCTCTTTCCGTATGACGCAGGTCCTCACCGAACACGGTAAGTTCGGGAGGTTCCTGCATCGAATCAAGCAGGAGAGGACGCCCGGGAGCGGTGACCTCTCGCGCCGGGCCCTGGTTCAGGCCATGGTCCGGAGCGAGGAGGGTTGGCATGCGGTCGCCTCCTTCTGCGAAGCAGTAATGCTCGTGAAGGAGGCTGCTGACCGCGAGCGCGTGAGGGAACGGTCCTCACGCCGCCGCCGCCGAGATCCCGATCCCGATTTCCGACCACCGTAGGCGCGGGTTCGCGGACGGCGAGCACTGGGTAGCTCGCTGTCCGGCAGTCTGGAAATAATCTGGACCGAGCCCAGTCGTCAACGGCGCGTTCTGTTCCACGCGCGCCTCAAGGAGATGTCAGCAAACTGTAGGGGCCCGGTAGGGCCGAAGCCTCTGGGGGGAACATGTGGTATTCCTAAAGGTTGACACCGAGTCCCCCCCAGAACGAAGGCAACGAAGGAACGGGGTAGGGGTTTAGTCAGTAAGAGTCTGACACGCCCTCCCGCTCCGCCCAAGAGCGGGGGAAGTCATTCTGATGATTCCCCTACCAGAAAAAAAAAAAAAGTGGGGTGAAGTGGGGATTCAACGCCGCCAAAACACAAGCGTGTCTGTTCACCGCTAAAAGGAGCCCGTTCACCTTGGCTCCTGCTTTCCGGGATGTATCACTGGACTGCACTGACCGCCTTCAGCTCTTGGGAGTTGAAATTTCCTCCGACCTTAACTTTGAACTAAGAAACTCAGCGTTCTTGCAAAGGTCCGGCAGTAATTCACACCGGGACAGCTTCTTATGTTATACAAAGCACAGGTCCGATCGTGTGTGGAGTACTGCAGCCACATATGGGCTGGAGCTGCAAAATGCCACCTGGCAGCTTTGGACTCAGTGGAAAGGCGTGCAAAGCTAATTGGGGATCTCGATTTGGCTAAATCCAATCTACAAAGCCTTGAGCACAGGCGCAGGGTAGCCAGCCTTTCGGTATTTTACAGGATGCATTTCGGAGAGTGTGCGCAGGAATTGCATGAACTGATTCCGCCATCCCCTTTCCACCATCGGACAAGCCGTCGTACGGCGGGTATCCACCCTTTCGTTGTCCAAACCTCTACGGTTCGGGAGGTTCCTGCATCGAATCAAGCAGGAGAGGACGCCCGGGTGTCGCCACTGTGTGGACCGCCCGGAGGACACGGTGGAGCACACGGTAGAAGTGTGCCCCGCTTGGGCGGAGCACCGCCGTGTCCTCGTGGAGACTATCGGAAGCGGCGACCTCTCGCGCCGGGCCCTGGTTCAGGCCATGGTCCGGAGCGAGGAGGGTTGGCATGCGGTCGCCTCCTTCTGCGAAGCAGTGATGCTCGTGAAGGAGGCTGCTGACCGCGAGCGCGTGAGGGAACGGTCCTCACGCCGCCGCCACCGAGATCCCGATCCAGATTTCCAACCACCGTAGGCGCGGGTTCGCGGACGGCGAGCACTGGGTAGCTCGCCGTCCGGCAGTCTGGAAATAATCTGGACCGAGCCCAGTCGTCAACGGCGCGTTCTGTTCCACGCGCGCCTCAAGGAGATGTCAGCAAACTGTAGGGGCCCGGTAGGGCCGAAGCCTCTGGGGGGAACATGTGGTATTCCTAACGGTTGATACCGAGTCCCCCCCAGAACGAAGGCAACGAAGGAACGGGGTAGGGGTTTAGTCAGTAAGAGTCTGACACGCCCTCCCGCTCCGCCCAAGAGCGGGGGAAGTCATTCTGATGATTCCCCTACCAGAAAAAAAAAAAAAAAAAAAAAAAAACCTCTACGGTCCGGACTAAACGTTTCGCCTCGTCGTTCATACCGCGTACATCGAGGGACTGGAACAATCTGCCTGCTGCGGTTTTTCCATCCGATTATAATTTGGGTGTCTTCAAGGCTAGAGTGAATAGGCTCTTAATAAACTAGTGCGCCTCACCATCGACGATTGCATCACTGCTTACCATCAGGTGGGATCGCAGTCAAGCGCTAGTTTATAAACATAAAAAAATAAGCAATTGCGGAATAGGCTCGTTCCGCAGCCATCAAGGTGTGTAAGCAACATGTGTATGTGTTCACACGACACCAGATAGCGCAAAGAAACTTATTGTAAGTGTGTAGTTGGTTTATGATCGGTTGGTTAGCCACTGTATCAGTTTTATAGAACTTTGGATTGAATAGAAATTTCGAGAAAAAAATGATATCAAAGATATGAACCAAAAATTTTACAGAAGTGACTATCATCAAGCTAAGAACCACTGTTTTTATAAGGGAAAGCCTAATGTGTTTATGGAGAGAGGTGGGCTGGATGGAATAAGCCCATTTAAGGATCGCTGCCATAGCCCACTCACAGTGGAAAGGCGCAGTGGTTGAGTGGTTGACCGTTGCGTTGCGGGTCACAGGTGCCTTAGGGAATATAAAAGAGGCCTTATTCAGCTGACATAATTATTCTTGATTTTCACTTATCTAAATAATACATAGGTATGTACGTTGGGGGCTTAGATAACTCCTCCGGTTTCTAATTTAAGCATTTAAAGTCGACAGCGATGTGGAGGAGTTTTTTGACGCCATATTTTAGTTTGTTTTAAGTTAGTTTTAATTAGTTTAGAGTTAGTTTTTATTATACTGTAAATACCTTGTACCTATTGTCGTAACAAAATAAATAAACCAGAACAAGCATTTAAAGTTGAGTATTTCTCAAGCTCCAACCTGAAAATCTGTCGCATGAAGGGCTTTTTTCATAACTGGCAAAGGAAATATTATATAAATAGGTATATAACCTATTTATATAATATTTATATACCTATGAATATGTATATCTACTATCCTAGCTAGCAAACCAATTAAAAACCTCATTCAATTTTATTTCATAAACGCAATTGAAAGCCCATTGTCAATGAGAACCAAATCCTTTGATAATGCGTCCAATAACTCCATTATACCGCACTTCAATTTTTATTCAATCGAATTCCACATATGCAAGTATTTATTGCACAAATTTATTATATTTCGTACAATATTGCCTTCGGTGTGACAATATGCAGTGGCGTACAATAGGCCTTGCTTACGGAAGCGTCGCTCCTTCGAAACGGAACTTTAATTCCGGATTAGCTCCTGATGTGGACTATGGCGGTCAAGCGTGGCATAATGCCGGCATTACGGCGTGTTGCCGGCGTGCATTGTCGTCTAATACCGGATAATGTTTGTGGGTGTCGGCACAAATCTAACGATCAATTGACGGAGGTGTTCGGCGAGTTAAAGCTGTTTTTCTGCGGTTGTTAAGGGGAATATGAGTTTAAATTAGTTTAAGTTTCAATTTATTAAATTTTTTCGCAAGTTTATTCCTCCTCAAAAGTGCGAAACGAACCAAACCATAGGTTAACACGCTTTTTAGAGGACTATTACATAGATTATTACATCAGACTTTGACTTTGATTAATTTAGACTTTGATTTAAATTAGACTTTGATTAATTTAGATTATTACATTAGACTTTGTTATATTTATAACTGAAGCAGTAACGACAGAATAAATTCAGCCGAAAAACGTGCACGGCTGAATATATAAGAGTAGGCCTTCCCTAAGTAGGTATCGCCACAATGATCGGCCTTATGCATCTCGCAGCCATCGGTTTCTCGCGACCCTCACTAGGTCATCGATCCACCTTGAGGGAGGCTTTCCAACGCTGCATCTTGCGATTAGCGGTTGGCAGTCGCTTGGTATATTACCAGATATAACGTAGTGCTTAGATCAGCACAGCCCATTCCCTCTCCTTGAGAGGAGGCCTGAGTCCCAGCAGTGGGATCATTGTAACACCGATAATGCTAATGCTAAGATAAGTTAAGAAAAAAAAGTCGAAATAGTCGGAAAGTCTTAAGAAACGCACATCTTATGAAACGCGTACAAATTGCTCCTTAACCGTACAATAGATATTTAACACTAAACCGCCGACAAAGCCGAGAAGACAAGACCGGAAGCTGGTGTTGTACAACACACAAATACATTATGTGGAGAAGGATGAGGAAGAATGTTTCACTGCACCTCGTGTGCTACGGGGAACAGTTCCGATCTGTTCTGTTGTCTGTGTTGTTATTGATTCCAGGAGACACGTTAGATACACCGTACGCAGCATTTTACCTACTGAGGATCAAATCAGTTGATCAATATGCCTGTTTTTATTGTTAGGGTCGCGTCTGTCCACTATCTCCCCTGATGGTAAGCGACGATGCATCTTTTCCTTTCTTGTTTCTTGTTTACGAATAAATTCTGATTCCTCTTGAAGACATCGAGAGTAGGACTCGCGGGTATGGAGTGTTGGAGTGTTCTAGAGACGCACAGCAGTAACAATTATTGTTCTAAACAATAATCCCTAACAAGGATTATATTGATTGCTATCAACATTCTTGACATTACACATAATATCTGTGGCAGGAACACATGTAGGTAGGGTTGCCAGATCTTCAAACCGATAAGCCGGACAAACTAGCCAGTTTAGCCGGACATTTGATTAAAAAGGCCGACAATTTTTTTTAAAGCTATTTGGAAGTTTTACTTTTTACATTCTAATCAAATTACAAGTCATTACTGATTTGTAAACGCTTGCAATTGCAAGAACACATAAAATCTATAAGAAATAGCCAAATTTAAAAAGCCTAACAAAAGCCGGACAATCCGGACTCCACCTAATTTTGCCGGACACACAACCAACAAGCCCGACCGTGTCCGGCTTTATCCGGACGCCTGGCAACGCTACATGTAGGTAGCTAATCCTCGTACCTAAGTTAACCTTCGCTTGTTTAACTCAAGAAATAACTTTCACTGAGATATCGACAAAAAAAAGCCTTCTGACCGGAACCTTACATTGTACAACACATAGGTAGGAACACATTATGTATTGTAAAAGGAATTAGCGAAGGATACAGGAAGAATCAAAGGAATGCGATATAAAGGACAAGGCAGATGTCCGCATCGCCGGTCCTCCGATAGTAGGAAACTACGCGCTAATCTCAGGAACTACACAGGGTGCTGCCGAGCGGATACATTATTTGAAGTCGTTAAATTATAAGAAGTTGGACCAATTGAAGCATTTCTTTCTGTTTACTTCGGGTTCTCGGAAGTGTTCCTGGGGTTTGGCAAAGTTTTTGCATTTGTGTTAGGTGTTAAATTATCCAAAGATTTTTAATTGTGTCTGGAAAAAACTAAACTCGACTTATTAACTCTTCTTCACTTCTAAGTTTCTTTAAATTTATACATTTCAAACGAAACTGTCTCAGATAGTAATGACCGAGTGCACAGAAATCGTATAAAAAAACCTGGATGACACTTCGCGTGACCCAAGGATTGACTCTTGGACAGAAGACAAACATCCATACACATACAGGTTTGCTGTAAGAAAACCCAATTGTGGGTTAAGTTAATCTGTGTGCATCAACTGTCCTATTTTTATTTTTGTAATTTTTGTGTTCAATAAAGAATCAAGAACATCGTCATACAGCGTGGCAATGCCGCCAGTCTCTTGGGAACTTTATCAGTCGATCGCGATGCGATAGGTTTTCGAAGTCATATTTTGCATTGTTTTTAGTTTTTATTTACTTTGGTGTAGCTACATCTGTGCTTGCCTTATCACACAAACTCACAGCACCATATTATTATTATTTTAAACCAATGTACACTTCTGAAATTAATTTGGCAATAAAAATATTTCTTTTTTTAAGATATCACCTGCTTCTTCAAATTCTTTATAAACCCAAATGCTAGGGACAGACGATCAACCCCTTGCCTACAAGACTCCCCCTCCCCCTCGCAAACAATCACACAGTAATAGATCATAACTGCGGGTAAATATTAGCTGAACGATCGCACACAACCGCCGGCGCACATATGTCTCACAACACGCTACGGATGAATAAATTATAAGGTTTGTTACCATATTTCTGTAAGTTTTTAAAAGTGAGTGCTAAAGTAGATTTATCAACTGTTACAATTTAAATTAAGCATTAAAAAAATTGAAATTGTTTTTAAAAACCTTTACACTAAGTCAATAAATAATTTCGAATTTCGGTGCCGTGTCCCGAAGACTTGTGCTGATTGCTGCTCCTTTTGAGTTTGTAGTGTTTTAGCAGACATTACATAGTTACCTTAAGCACCTAGGTACTTAGTTACGCTCAAAATAATGTCTCCTGAAGTTTCTGTATCGTGGTAGCTATAGCTACATCTATGCGTTTTTAAGTCGAGTGGATAGGCTACCAATTTCTCGGCAAGCTTATCTCATCGTCAATAATATACCACTGCTTATCATTACGTGATATGGTGGTCAACCGCGAACCTCTCAAAAATAAAAAAGAACTCTCAATGAGACAAGAAGAAATAAATATTTAAATATTTCGGTGAAAAGAATAACAAAAATTTCCCAGTATCTTTTCTAGAAATCATACGAAGCCATTCCCTCTCCTAGAGAGGAGGCCTGAGTCCCAGCAGTGGGAACATTATAAGGCCGCTAATCATTAGCGGCCTTATAATGTTAGCATTAGCGGCTAATGCTAATACGAAGCCATACAAAATACTGACAGGCAGACACAGTAATCAAATACGAGTAAACTAGTGTTTATGAAAATTACCAAAATTCTCACGTAGGCACAGTTAACGAGATAGGAACGCAATTAGGCGACGCACGCCGCACGCTCCGTATATAGTAATACTGTGCCGCACGCTCCTAACTGCAGGCAATCAGTCGGAAAATTTGATTGTTCCTAACCAGGAAACAGGAATGAGAGGGCTACCCATATAGTCAGGAGCTATTTATTTGTTCACACAGTTAAATAAGATTGGTAAGTATTGATAGATGGGTCAGAAATTGAGCTATAATTAAATTGTGTGTGTTTTGTTCGAGGGTGGTGCAGAGGTAGTTGCGTCACGAAAGACATAGCATTTCAGCATTTCCAACATAAGATTGAATGTGTGTACAACAGTAATGAATATAAATACATATACCATGCTGAAATACATATTTTTTATCACGTTTTCGTAATTTTCTGAGAAATTGATAGATTTGCAAGGTCAAAGGTCATGCTACTTTAGTTAGTTAGCCTATTATGTCCCACAGCTGGACGACGGCATTCCGCTCCCGTTTCCACACGTTGTCCTCAGCTATTGCGGGTCAGTCCTGCCGGTAGCTTTCCAACTCATCTCTCCAACTTCACGTTGGTCTGCCACGACATCACTTTACGTTTAATGAGACCTATTTTAACTCAACTCATCTGCCATGCAGTAGACATGTCCGACCCGATCCCACTTTAGAGTAGTTCTATTTACACTAAATTAAAATGTTATCAAGACCTCACACTAAATAAAACGACCCTGCCGCTAGATTGCATAGCTGCAGCGGCCATCATCTACTACGAATGTAAACAGGATGCAGCCAGTTCATCAGAAGCACCTCGGCCGAGGACAGCTCCTCGTCAATTGTCGGCATTTGATGACGCCGCCCGCATCTCACGCACTCACGGGGGCGCAAATAGTGTAGGGACGGATCTAGTGGGAAAATTGCCTGAGCATAGCGAGGTCTGTTAAGACTTGATTTGTTCCGAGAAAATATACCAAGATCTAGTTAGCAGAGAAAATGAAAAAAGAAGTGAAAGAATTTATGAAACGAAAACATTTACTTATTTAAAAAAAATATCTTACCATTTGAAAGGTACCTACTCGTACTACATTATTTCAGAATCAGATGTGATTTTTCGAACGGGACAAACTTAAATCTAACCAAAAATTCTTAAAACCTAAACAGTACCTATTTACAGAAATACGTAAGGGTTTAAAAGCGAGTTTGTAAAATTCAATCGTCTTAACCCTATTTTGTATTTGTCAAAACTTATCTGCTTCAACTAAATTGGTTCTTCCCGTTTTAGATTGCTGATGTACCTAATTCGCTTCTTTGACCAATATCTCACGTGAAGACAATTGAACACGGTTGCCTAAAAGTTACCTATTGACTACAAAAAATAACTAATCTAAACAACGAAAATCAATGTTGTACTGTTCGCCAGCATGCATGTGCGTCACTAGAGCTGCGCGGGCGCAGCCCTGTGAACTGAATCAATTGATTGTTTGCTCAACGAGCTCCTCGAGTCAGTCGAGTGCTGTAATTGCCGGCAGCTCATTGGTTGATTCATTTAGACACTGTTGAGGGCTTGGACTGGAGAGGTTGTGATTCAATCAAGTATAGAAATTGATTAATATAAATTTTATGTGTTTTCATGAAAGTTTACGATGGACTACCTATCATTTTATAATTGCAAACATACACAAAATGTTCAACATTACCATTAGCATTATTGGCCTTGTAACGTTCCCACTGTTGGAACTCAGACCTCCTCTCAAGGAGGGGAATGCGCAGTAATCCACCACGCGGGCCCAGTGCGGATTGGTGGATGTCACATGTCTTCAATTTTTTTGTTCTAGGACATGCCGTTTTCCTCACGATGATTTCCTTCAGCGTTGAGAGCAGCGGTGATGAAATAAATTACACAAAGTAATCAAGCGCATTACTTTATATAATTTATTGCTAGGATTGAACCCGCGATCTACAACTTGTAAGTCGGGGCAATCAATTCACACCCTTTAAACACTTCTCAGGGAACATGGTAGCAAACGACGATTATGCCTCAGCCTGAGTGTACGCACTATGCTAGTGTATCCAATTAGACTGGTTTTGGGAGGCTTCAGTGGACTGGTTAAAACACTAAAAACTATATACCTTAACAAAGCCATTAAAATATTATCAAAAGGTGTGTACTTTTAAGTCGCAACTAACTTTCACCATACAGGCAACTTTGAACAATGCCGTTTAAGTCATCGCTGGAAGAGATTTAAAATTAATGTTCGTAGTCTTAACTAAGCTGCAATAGGCGAAACAGCTCATAGCTACGGCATGCAGTTCGAAGCTACGCAATTCTACGCGATGCAGTGGTGTGCCACCCAACGCCGCGCTACGCCTCCCTTTGTGTTCTCTCTAGGTCATTCTGTGCGCAGCTACGTTCTATGCGACGCAGTTGCGTGCGACGCTACGCAGCTCTACGTGCAGCCAGGTTCTACGCGACGCAGTTGTGTACGACGCTACGCCGCGCTACGCAACGCTTTGCCGAGCTAGTACGGCATACTATACAGCGCTGAAGCGTACTACGCTTAGCCCGCAGTTCTTTACTACGCAAATATTACATTCACAGTATCAAAGTAACTTTTCTCAACAACTTAGTCTCTAGTGTAACTTAACCCACCTTATAAACTTCACATTTCACTAAAAACTTTATCAATTCAATCTCCACAAACAAACTAAAGCGAAGTCAATAAAGAAAAACATCTACCTCCCCGCCGCGGTGCCGTCCGGGGCGCGTCCGGCACGTGTCCGGCACGCGTCCGGCGCGGCGCCGACACGGATCAACTAATTACTGGCGAAACTCGTTTAATATAGACATTACCGACCGGATGGGCTAATGCGTTGTGATCGGAACGGGCGTAGTTTGGCGCCCGAGTGGAGGTAAGTACCTGTTTATTGTGAATATGAACACTTATTATGATTGATCGAGAGGGGTGGGTCGGGATTTAGTAGAAACTGTTTGTGTGTCTGTTGTTGTTAGTTCTGATGTTTGATGTTGGCATACTCGTTCAATTCACTTATTAAGGTCAATCGCTTTTACAAGGGTTTATTCTATCTATCCTTTTTTTAGGTGGAAAAACATTGCTAAACTTATCCTGCTCTGGATGGAGCGCGAGGGAATGTTAATGAGACTTTTAATGGGTTGCCCTTTTGCGTTCTAGGGTTACGGTAACTCTTTTAACATGCCCGTAGCCCTCCGTCACAACCTCACAACGCCTTGTACAGTAGGTGTAATTAAAATGAAGTTATCTACGGATATAGCTCGAATAATCACCAAACTTAAGTAGTAGTATAGTGGGCTGGGCAGGTCACATCGCTCGCAGAACAGAAGGTCGATGGGGATGGGGATCAAAGGATCTAGAGTGGCGAACACATATTAGAGATACAGCGTTTGAAGGCCTCATACAATGTGGACCGACGGGAACGATGGATGCGAGAAACACTTGTGGGAGGCCTATTTCCAACAGAGGATGTCCTTTGGCTGAGGAGCTCGTGGTTAGATAATAACAGCCGCACATCGATCTTCAAGGTTAAGTAACGCTTGCCAAGGTTGGTCTGTGGATGGGTGACCATCTTAACATAACGAGTTTCCTCCGTGCCTCAGAAAGCACGTTAAGCCGTAGGTCCTGGCTGTCATTTGTAGATCTTTGGCAGTCGTTACAGTCAGAAGTCAGTAAATCTGACTCCAGTCTTGCCATGAAGTACCGTGTTACCCCAGTTAATGGGTTGTGGAGGTCTGGTAGGCAGCCGCTCCTCATAAAATACTGGTATTCAGCTAAATCCAGCTTGACTGGATGCCGACCCCAATATAGTTGGGAAAAGGCTAGGCAGATGATGATGTCTTTTGGCTGAAATGATGATGAAGTAGGTGTTTTAGTTGGCTGCGGGATTGTTTGAACGAGTAACCGCGGCCCTAGAGCTCAAAAGGCAACTGGATAAACATGTGTAGGTTACTTTTATACAGTAGATGTCTGACACTGAGAAGGATTCGCTCCATCTAAAGCGGAAGAAGTAATTTGACGATTTGCCACCGCAAAAACATTCCAGATAATGCACTAAGTAACTGCGTGGCAGTGTGGGTACTTCTTCAATCGTTTAAAGCTATTGCCCTCAATTAAAATTATTGCTGCGTATCAGTGTTGCCACTGCCCCCGCGGCCGGGGGCGCCCCGGCCGCATGTCAACAGCCGCCGAGCCAATATTGACTCGCCGTAATCGGCTCGGGCGCCGGGAATCGAACCTCCCGGGTTCTGGGGCAATGGGAATGTGTGCTCGTAAGCGGTCGTAGAATTGAATATCACTTTCTTGGAACGAGAAGAGTATCGAGAAATAATCAAGTGATTTTACTTGTCGGTAGGTATGCTCCTTTAAACCGTTGACTATAAATTAATACACACAGACTGTCATTCAGCTCGTATCATGCTACTATAAGTAGGTTTTAACCTGTTTTAGTCTGCAAGTACCTACTAACTTAGTTTATTTTACTAACTTAAAGTGTTATGGCTTTCTAAATGTTACTTATATTGAAAAGTATTGTTAGTAAAGTTGTGATTGTAAGTACATTTTCACATTCAAAATAAAAATGAAGCATTTTGTCATAAAATAAAACGATATACCAAATACAGACTGTTCTTTTACGAATATTATGAGAGAAACCAGCAGAATTCTAATAAATTCCTATTTATTAGAATTCTGCTGATTCGATATATTCGTGGGTAAGGCTTTTTCCTGAACGTGGGACATTTTCAGAACTGTTGCCAATTAATTAGGTACCAGGAACCCAGGAACATTGAAACGGTCAGGAAAAGGAAAAAAGAACCAAAGCTAACCTATATGGAGATCCCTACTAAAAGTAGTGAAATATTCTTTGATTATTTGTCCACTACATTTATGAAAGTACTCGAATCTTCTTACTACGGATATTAAAACTACTAGTTACTCTTCTCTTTGATGTTTACGTTCAAAGTATTGAAGTTCTAATCTTGAGCACACGTCTCGAAGACGACGCCTAACTTTCATATTCCTTCGTACAAAAACCAATAAAAAAGTATTACGGAAATAACTCTGCTCATATAAGCAACGACGAACAAACTGAAATACAATTTCCTAGAATACTTCTGAAACTGAAAACTTCCATCCATAGCCTGTAGGTAAGTACAGCCCCACTACACACGTACGGGGTACTGTAGCCCTACGTGTACGCGGGCTACACGTATACCGCTTATGTACCACATAAGGCTACATAAAGAGCAAACTTGTTTCAAAATCGATGTGTACGAAGGCTTTAGCGCGACGCGAAAGGGCGGTCGCGACTAAATTATTCACTAACCAAGCAACACTGAGCACCTATACCTTTCTCCTTCT
Source organism: Mythimna separata (assembly GCA_030763345.1). NCBI lineage: Eukaryota > Metazoa > Arthropoda > Insecta > Lepidoptera > Noctuidae > Mythimna > Mythimna separata. The sequence goes on from CM061192.1 coordinate 15,427,942, forward strand.
AACTCACGACTCGTCTATAGCGCTGTCTTCTTCACTCTTTGTATAGTAGGTATTGCGCTTTCGCCCGCCACCTATGGTGGTCTCGCTCTGGCTCGGGCGCGATCGCTATGTGCGTCTCGTTCGCTCTCATTAGGTTAGTCTCGCGGATGTTTGCTCGACGCTTGCCAGTCGCACTTTGTATGGCGCGGCGTAGAGTAGGCGAGAAGATCAGAGATAGATTGGGAGATGGAATTACGAGCAATTAACATAGGATTTTATTGTATGACTATTCGTATCAAATCATGTCGTTTTTTATTTATTTTCAAAGGGAGTAGCCTATTATTATGTTAGAAAAATCTTTAATAACCGCTCAAAATTCCAAGTAATATGTAGGTAGATACTTATCGCAAAAATCGAGTTTACAAAAGGAAAATAAAAATCCTTTTTACCTTTTGTATAGTTTTTATACCCCGTCGAGGTATGCGATTAACAATGTACTGCTTATGGTTTAAAAAAGAAAAATCAAATCATCTAGCCAAAATCTTCGTGGTCTTTTATTTATTTCATCCAATTTTCATGACATTTAACATATTTTAATGAGACAATTTTACAATTTGACATGCATGTTAATTATCTTTGACATTGTTAATTCTTGTTAGTTCTACTAGACACTAACTCCATAAGACTGATTTTGTATGCCTATCGGCGGGACTTGGTTTGTACAATTAAAATATTGAAAAACACCTGTAATTTATATCTATGTTCACAAAATAAATAAATCTGAATCTGAATCTAAACTTAATTATTTTAGAAACGTGTACAATTACGTTTTAATCGTATCCTTAGACTGGATTTTTACGACATTGTCCTGCACGTCACGTTTTTTTAGTAGTTATTTGATTTTTTCATTAATTCATGAATCCCCGACCGGTCTCATAGGGCCGCGCTGTTATTGTCTTACTATTGTGTCTCGTTTCGCGGGTATTGATAGGTTAACCCATCCTTACGACTGCATTGGAACTATTATTGGCTAGTGAGCAACGTGCCTTTATTTACAGTTTATTAGAAAAGTAATATTGGTAAGCAATTGACAACTAACTCGCCTCTCGCCGATTGGGGTCAAATGGTCAAGTGTCTACGCGCTACGTCAGCTACGGCGTAGCGCTACGGAACCGCTACGCAACTGTTGGCTATAATATTAAAGTTAAATAATCTATTTAGCGTATAATGGGTAATTCAATACTGAAGGATCTAGCATACCTACTTAGGGGTAGTTTTATTGTTGGTACCACGAAAATGAATTAGATTTAGTTTTTTCCAAGTAACTTCAGCGTAAAATAATCTATTACTAAGCAGTTAGCTAGCAAGCAAAAAGCTTTTGATCGAAGAGTGCCTTTAAAATATTCGTTAATTGAATAGTACTTGTATTTTCGAAACACATATTTATCAAAAAATCACGGGACCGTACTACGACATCATCTTAACACCGAGCATTCGACTATATCTTTCTCCAAACATCCACCCGTCGACTTATCCAAACTGTTTGTCTTCCTACAACCATTATAATAATATTTTGTTAAACATCAATCAGAATAATTACACAAATATGTTCACCCCATCCCCTAGCCGGGGGAGACAGACAGACCTTTGATTTAGTAGTATTGCTAGGTATGCTGGGTCCTCGAGTGCCCAATATAAAAATAGTAGGACGTCAAAGCGAGTGGCTGGTAACGAGGACCTTCGAGTGCGCGCTCCCCTCGCGCGCGCTCGAGTCGTGAACATATGAATAAACAGCGCTTTTGTGCGTAAAGTGATTCAAACTGACGAATGATTGTTTTTGATTACTGTGCGACAGTCTGATTAAAGAAATCAAACATGAAAAAGAAAAATATTGCAGATGGTTTAAGGAGTCTGTCCACTACACTGTACCACACCATGACTGTGCTATGAACGTAACAGTATTCTTTTTTTTGAATATTGGTAAGTATAAAGTAAGCAGGCAGGTTTAAGTGTGTTACCATCAGGTGGGATCGCAGTCAAGCGCTAGTGTGGCTAGTTTATAACAATTAAAAAAAAAAAAGCTAGCCCTCCGCTCCAATACCGACCAACGCCGTAGGTAACGGTATACTTTACTGATAGACACGCTCCCCGAATGCACAACACACTGCTCAGCCCTTTTGATAACTGTTCTAAACCCGTAAAGTGCCGTCCAATGAAAATACATACAGCTTTAATATTTTCGCTATGTGAGGAAAGAATTGTCCTCCCATTTCAAGTGCATCTCTCGAATATTCGAGGGCTGCACTCAAATCTCCTTGCGGTCCATCACCATCTCGAGACTGTCAAGCCTCACTTGCTTTTCTTGACGGAGACGCAGATTAGATGTCCGTCAGATGCGGCGTACCTCAACTACCCGGGATACTCATTGGAGTATCACTTCATGCAGCGTGCGCACGCAGCGTGCAGCGGCGTCTGTGTGTACGTCCGCAATGACATCTGCTGCCAGCGTCTCCGTCACCTTGAAGACCCTGATTTATCTACCTTGTGGATGATGGTGGACACTGGTATGAACAAAATTGTCTATGCCTGTGTCTACCGTTCGCATAGCGGTGATCAGGAGACAACTCGGCTATTTGACCACCTTGGTATAGCCGCCGATACGGCCCTGCATCGGCACCCTGATGCGCAGTTCGTTGCTCTGGGGGACTTTAACGCCTGTCATCAGGACTGGCTTTTCCCATACCAGAGGACTGACCACGCTGGGAGAGAGGCGCGAAACTTTGCAGTTTCGATGGGGCTCTCCCAGTTGGTAAAGCAAGCGACAAGGGTGCCTGACATCGCTGGTCATACTGCCAATTGTCTGGACCTTCTGCTGACAACCGATCCGGACAGATGTGTCGTAACAGTTTCCTCACCACTTGGAACTTCCGATGATTGTCTGGTGAAGTCTGTAACGTTCTTCTCGCCACCTGACTGTGACTCACGCGGGGAACGGCGAATATGGCGTTACAAGTCAGCAGATTGGGATGAGATGCGGCACTTCTTTGCGTCTTATCCTTGGCAGGTCTGCTTCTCTTCGGAAAATCCGTCGAGTTGTGCGGAGGCAATTTCCGATGTGGTGCGTCAAGCTATGGAGTATTACATCCCATACAGTGACGTACCCGTCGGAAGCTCAGCTCGCCCATGGTTCAACGCCGATTGTGCTGAAGCTGAAAAGCGAAAGCACTCGGCGTTTCTTGCCTGGGTGGATGCTCGTGACCGCAAAGCTCCGGACCTGAACTCAAAGAAGAGACCCTTCAACCATGCTGCCAAGTCCTATAAAAAGGCACTAAGGAAGGCTCGCTTCGATCGCATTTCCCTCATTGGCCAGAAGCTCTCTGCACAACCGTCCGGTAGCAGAGCGTTCTGGTCCCTTGCCAAGTCGATCGAAGCGAACTTCTGTCGGCCCACATTGCCTCCGCTGGTTCGGCCAGATGGAACACTGGCTCACACGGCGAGAGAGAAAGCAGGTCTCTTTGCATCTCTCTTCGCCCACAATTCACGTCTTGACACTGGCAGTTCTACTCCACCGACTCTACTTCACTGCGGCACCTCGATGCCCGAGGTCCGTATAAGGAACAAAGAAGTTCTGAGAGCACTGTGTCGTCTAGACGTGAATAAAGCTAGTGGACCAGATGGTATTCCAGCGATTGTTCTCAAGGCATGTGCGCCCGAGTTGTCTCCTGTTCTGACACGCTTGTATCGCCTCTCATATAGGACTGGTATAGTGCCCAAATCCTGGAAGCTTGCTAACGTGCAGCCCGTGCCCAAAAAGGGCAGTCGTGCCGATCCCACCAACTATCGGCCGATTTCGATAACCTCCATACTCTGCAAGATTATGGAGCGTGTATTGAACTCGCGCCTCTTGACATACCTGGAAGGTAACGATCTCCTCAGTGACCGACAGTACGGGTTTCGCCGCAATCGGTCTACTGGGGACCTTCTAGTGTATGTCACTCACTTGTGGGGCGAGGCCCTCGAGAAGAATGGGGAAGGACTTGCAGTCTCCTTAGACGTCTCGAAGGCCTTTGACAGGGTATGGTACGCTTGCCTTTTAAGTAAGCTCCCAGCGTACGGCATCTCCCCTGGCCTGATTAACTGGATAAAAGACTTCCTGAGTGAACGGTCACTCCGAGTTGTTGTCGACGGATGCTCATCAGAGCCCATGATGACTAATGCCGGAGTTCCTCAGGGGTCTGTACTCTCTGCAACTCTCTTCCTGCTCCACATCAACGATCTGCTGATACCCGGTATCTATGGGTATGCGGATGATAGCACAGTTGTAGAGAGATACCTGCCAAGTACTCAGGCTAGTAAGGAGCTAATCCAGTCCGAAAGAGAGGCTATGGTAGAGCGTGCGAATAACTCACTTCAGGCAGTCTCCAAGTGGGGCGAAGCCAATCTGGTGGGATTCAACGCCGCCAAAACACAAGCGTGTCTGTTCACCGCTAAAAGGAGCCCGTTCACCTTGGCTCCTGCTTTCCGGGATGTATCCCTGGACTGCACTGACCGCCTTCAGCTCTTGGGAGTTGAAATTTCCTCCGATCTGAACTTTGGGCGGTTCATTGAGTCCAAAGCTAAAGTAGCTGCTAGGAAACTCGGCGTTCTTGCAAAGGTCCGGCAGTACTTCACACTGGGACAGCTTCTTATGTTATACAAAGCACAGGTCCGATCGTGTGTGGAGTACTGCAGCCACATATGGGCTGGAGCTGCAAAATGCCACCTGGTAACTTTGGACTCAGTGGAAAGGCGTGCGAAGAGGCTAATTGGAGATCCAGATTTAGTTTACTCCAACCTACAAAGCCTTGCGCATAGGCGTAGGGTAGCCAGCCTTTCGGTATTCTACAGGATGCATTTCGGAGAGTGTGCGCAGGAATTACACGAATTGATTCCGCCATCCCGTTTTTTCCATCGGACAAACCGTCGTACGGCGAATGTCCATCCTTTTGTTGTTGAAACCTCTACGGTCCGAACTAAGCGCTTCGCTTCGTCGTTTATACCGCGTACATCGAAGGACTGGATTAGTTTGCCTGCTGCGGTCTTCCCGTCCAATTATAATTTGGGTGTCTTCAAGGCTAGAGTGAATAGGCTCTTAATAAACTAGTGCGCCTCACCATCTAAGATTGCATCACTGCTTACCATCAGGTGGGATCGCAGTCAAGCACTAGCTTATACAATTAAAAAAAAAAAAAAAAAAATTGTCTGACTTTAAATATTCACCTGTTCTTGCTAACGACTCGGCTTCACGCGAAAACAGAGGTGAGATCCCTGTCAAGAAAATGAGAATCCTACGGATATGATACGCGGATGAGACATGCTTAAAAAGTTCCTAGTATTGGTCTTGAGTGCAGATTCCTTTAAGAATATACCTACTACCGCTAAGGAATATAACTTGCCTACATTACCAGTATTCTAGAAACTCTTAGTTTTGCTGTGATTTAGGAAACTGCGTGTTCATAAAATATTATCAGTAAATCCCTAACTCCTGTATATTTCAGCGCGTCTCATCAATATTCGTGATACTCAGTTCTACTCGTATTTCTTTCTACGCGACAAAAGCTTCAAGATATTCAAATTAACGACTTCATGCATGAATCCACAGTTCACAGGTGTATCACAGGTAGTCAGATACCACAAACTACAGCGAATATTTATGAAGCCCTCCCTTGAGCTCGCAGCGGCGATGCACTTGATCCGTGTACGGGCGTGTGTGCATCGATCACTCTCTACTAGAGAGCAATCGACACACATCGCATACACTTGAGCCCAGTGCCGGATTAAGCCAGCACGGGAAAACTGAAACGGTTTACCAACAGTCGATTGGTCCATGAACCGTTGATCAACATTGTCTTTAACCCATTAACTTTTCGTCCAAAGAAACTTGCTTGCTTCAAGAGATTATTTAAGCACTCACTGACGTACCGTTCTCTTGGGGAACAATCCACGGGCCAATTGTTCTTTGGGTGAAAGTTATTGGTCAAAACATTCTGTTGGTTAAGCATTCACTGACGAATATCGGCGAAAGGTTCGTGAATGAAAAGTTATTTGGACTAAAAGTTAATGGGTTAAAGATAATGTTGATCAACGGTTCGTGTACCAATCAACTGTTGGTAAACCGTTTCAGTTTCCAGCATGAGGCCTGTAGCAAAATTGACCAAAGGGCCCGTAAAATATTAGTCAAATGAAAACGAATTAGCACTCTTTCAAATTATTTTTCTCATGGGCTGCAGGAACCTTATCGATAGCGTCATTGCAGTTGCTTTTATTGTCTTTATAGATTTAACGGAATTGGTTAGATATCATATTATGAATAGGAGGTATTTAGGAATTGTTTTTGGATAACGAATTGGGGCTTTCAATACGTTATTGTAAACACTCCACATTTTAGTTTCATTTTCACTCGACATCCGTAGCCGGCGCAAAGAGTGTACCATACTAGTGACGAGTTTACCATAACCCTGTTACTCTTGCTACGTAGCTAATCCGGCGCTGCCTATACCTACCCATGTAGTAGTGTACTTACATAGCAAATACACAGGTGAACGATACAGTTCGACCGGCTGTGTAGAGATAGTTTGATAAGTGCTGAAGGTTGGAAATAGATTTGCTATAGGTGCAGTATCTTTGTGACGCACCGATGACGTGGCAATTCAGAATAAAGTTGTCAGTTCTTCTGATCGATTCCGAGAGAAAATTATGTGAGCTATAAAAATGACTTTTTCTTTTGATAATGAGATAAGGTCTAAGATATAAATCTTTAGCGTATAGATTCTAAATGATAGAACAAATAGCTAATATGGTTGAATTGCTGAATAGTTCTATGTGGCGACTGCATAGTTATCTACGAGTATATTTTGTAATTAAAAGGTGGACCTGGTAAAGGAAGTGGGTGTCCGTTGGATGCGAATAAACTTGCCAACGTGCGATGCTTGTTGCCAGTAGGCCTCTTTCGGATGAAGGAATTGAGGATTGTGATGATATTGAGATTGCAAACCTCCTAGGTAGCCTTTCACTAAGTCAAGGATTTTTTGTGAAATTTCGTTTAATATCACAAAGTTACTCAATCATTTCGTTCTATTCGGAGTTAAATTTACAGATCCCGAGAAACTTACAAACTATCTCCAAAACGAGAGCCTCTATTTTCATACACCACTAGACAATATAAGTTATGCAAAATCTGCGCAAGCATCCTCCAGCGAAAGCGTGTTAACACTAAGACTCGTTTATATTATAATAATCAAAGGCAGCCGCGCGTCGTTTGCATGTCAAAGCGAGCCGCCGGCGGGCGGCGCGCCTGTCATGTCCGCGAATATAATGTAATGCATTATGTATGTCTGCAGGTGGAAGGAGTAAACGGAACTCATTAGGAAGGTGTGGATGAGGACATAGTGTGGCGCAAAGTGTGTAGGAGAGAGGTGTGGGGTTTATTACGCTGCTTTGAAAGCTTCCGCAGTAACCATATGCAACGAATGTATCAATATACACTGCGAACAATGAGAAACGACAAGTAAATGTATTCTTCTAACCAGATTTTATTTGTGATTGAGGTCTGTTTGTTAGAACATCTTCAACTCAGCCCTATCCCAAATTATTCTCATAAATCCCGTGTTTACAACATCAAACCAGCCCTCAAGATAGGAGAGTAATTAAAAGAAAGCCCTCACACGTCCGCCCAAGCGATCCTACACAGTAGAAGGGTGACACCACGTTTGGCGGCGGTTCTCTTTCAATTTGTCGGCACTCGTCGCGGCAATAAAATAAAAATAATGGCTTCCTGTCCACAGAGGAGGATTCAATTAAGCAAATCCTTTAATAAGCAAATAAGCAGAAGTCGAAGAGAGATCAAAGCCCTCTCGATGCCACTCCGCGCCCTCGCGCCGCGCCCTGTAAGTGGGCTGCGGCCGACGCGGCGCGCCTCATCAAACCTGTACCGGCTTCTGTTATTTACAGGTTTCTGGAAGGTATGACTTTTCTTCGTTTCATTTCAGGCCTTATAAGGTTTCTATGCCCTGTATAAGAATTTTTACACCAACAGTTGGTACCCAAAAAAAGCCTTAGTGAATAAGTTGGTGGAATGCCATAATTACCCCACTTGGCCATATTTGAACACACATATTCATCCTCATTTTTACCCCACATAATTCGTAAATAAAACATACATAGGTTACCTATAGTTATCTAAGAACCAACGCTGCTTTAAAAAATAAAAACTGCACCCTAATCGGTTCACCTGTTTGAGAGCTAAGGCGCCATAGACAGAAAAAACATAGCGGTTAAACGTATAACATCCCTCTTTATGCGTCAGGAGTTAGTAAACCTGACAGACTTTATCAAAATTCAACCAAACGCCAAACAGAACAAACACCTAAACAAAGCCCCTAGAAAAGCAGAACTACCGTCGTAGACATACAACCCTAACTTTTAGGTCTCTGTCCCCTTGTACACGGTACCTAGGTACGTTATATTACCCGTTCCTACACACGGTGAAAAACGTGCCGTGTAAAGCCTAAACCAGGGCATAAACGACGAGTGTCCATTCCACACTCGTCGAGTTACACCAGTATCTCCGTCAGCCGTCTTGCTGACAGCCTCCCCCCCTCCCCTGCCGCTCCCGTCGCGCCGCCACCTCGCCCCCGCGTCAAGTAATCGAGATGTGATCGCGCCTTCAAAGCGATCCGCCGCCGAGCGCTCGCGCGGTGGCGCGGTTATCTGCGACATGTTCGAGAGGGTTCCTGTGTCTTTGTTATTTGGAAGTCGATGGACGATGTTATCATTTAATCATTGAGAGTACCAACCTTACATATTAATACGTAGGTACCCACATATTACCAAATTAAAATTCTTTCTTCGTGATTAAAATTAACGGTTTTGGGCGGATTTCTGAATTGAGTACCTATTTTTAATTAAGATTGTTTGTTTCCCTACTTAAATGGAAAAATTTTGTCAGGTTTTCAGGGTACAGTTTGAGATGTAAACGGCGCCTTCGCAGCGGCGGTGCCGCGTATAGTAGAGTCATGGAACCGATGCACACTCCCCGAGATGCAACCGGTAGAAAACTTGGTGAAGGTCCCTTTTCCTAAAATTGTCTGGTCTAATCATAGATTTTTAAGTGCCGTCGTGCTCGATAATTTTCTGCTGGTTGTTTTGCCCGATTAGGGTTGATAAATGACAAACAAACAACCAGATTAGCCGGACATTTGAGTAAAATGGCCGACATTTTTTTATGCCATTCCGGAAATTATGCTTATTACCTTCTAATAAAATAACAAGTACCTAATTGCTGGTCTGCAAATGCTTGCAATTTCAAGAACACATGAAAAATCTAAAAAATGATAAAAATTTAAAATGCCTAACAAAAACCGGACAGGTCGTACTCCGCTTATTTTGGCCGAACGCACAACCAAAAAGCCTGACCGTGTCCGGCTTTATCCGGACAACGCTATGCCCGATATACTCACATTACGCCACTTGACTGATTATTTGACAAGCTATACCTAACTGTATGCAGGATATTTTTAAGTCCTTACGTATATTCACGATACGCCACTAGATTAAATAGTTATCAAGTGCTAACGTCACGGAGTATACTTAACTACCCGCAAACTAAAGTTTGCAAGTGCGAGCACTTGTGTCTGTCAAAGGTCAATGACCTATCACCAGCCGCATTCGATAGCAGCTAGAACCTATCAAACGTAATAAATAAAAGAACCTAATTCTTACTAGATATGAACATAAACCAGACCTTAATAAGTTTTCAAACTTACAACAAGTGTCAATAATGGCGGGCGGCGGTTTGCAAGGATTCCGTATTTACTCCTTCCGGTGTCTCTTGTTTGCTTCTTCTTTTTTCAAATTTCTCAGAATGTTTTGCGTATCAATAACTCCCTCCATGACGAAAAACACTTCGAATCATTTATATGACTTCTCCCGCTCTGGGCGGAGTCTGGCTGTATCAGACTTCTACTGAATAAAACCCACTTCCATTCTTTCTTTGCATTCATTCCAGGGTCCCGGGTTTCTATTTCGTTCATCCCAAGGCCCCAGTAGACTTCGACCCTGCTGGGCCCCTACAGTTGGCTGACACTGTCTCTCTGAGGCATGAGAAGCTGCTGATGTGATGTGGTGATCTCTCGTATTCGCTGCTGCTGCAGAGTGCTGATCTCCGCGGGCTGTATTCTCTGAACAAGTGATGTTTCCTCTGTTGAACAGTCTTGTTGCTACCACCGCATAAACGAACAGACTTGCCATGAAGTAGGTACCGTGTTACCCCAGTTGATGGGTTGTGAAGGTCTGGTAGCCAACCGCTCCTCGTAAAATACTGGTATTCAGCTAAATCCGGCTTGACTGGAAGCCGATCCCAACATAGTTGGGAAAAGGCTAGACAGATGATAATGATACATCCTGTCAGTGATACTGGAAAGATCCCAGTAGAACGTGGTATTGACATTGTCATGAAATGCGCGGGCTCCTTTATTGAAATTACGATTACAGATAGAATATAGTCAATCAACCAGGAAATATAATACCAGTCCATGACGTACAGCCTTATCTACTCAATTTAATTACCTACTGGATTGTGATGATATTTAGCTGCATCCGGTTAGACTAGCAGACGACCCAAATCGCGTATTAACATATAATTAATATTAATTCATGAATCCCCGACCGGTCCTATGAGACCGCGCTGTTATTGTTTCACTATTGTGTCTCGTTTCGCGGGTATTGATAGGTTAAGATTAAAAAAAAATATTGATTGCGGCTTTTTCGTAGGTAGGTATATCTGATACCTAGCGCCCGTTTTCAATAAGCTATCTGAAGTTGCCCTTACTTGCTTTCCTATAACCTACCGACGGTTAGCATTTCCTACCAAAAGTTGTGGATTGATAGATAGAATCTTACTGTTCATCGGGGATAGCTATCTATCTATGAACTGCGGTAGGTTATTAAAAACGGGGGTTAATATACACCAAATCTACTATTTGTCAGTTAGGTGTTATTTGGGGGTAGTTGAATTATTACGTAAGCATAACTATTGTCCTAATTAAAGATGATTCGAGAGAAATATAAGAACCTATTTAGGACAGAACCAACACGCGAGCGCCCTCTATACTATTTTTAGTGTATGAGCGTGAATATCTACAGGCCGCTTCTCTAGTTGTTACTCGTTCGGAGCGAGAGCGCCATCTGTTATCGGACGAAGAATTTTATATGTTTTATGTGCCGAACAGGTCACTCGTGCAGTTCCAATAATTAGGGTCCAAGAAGATTTAACGAGATATAAATTGGTAGCATACATTTAATGTCTTTGTTGGTATCGTATCTTTTTCTGCGGTACTCGTAATTAATATTTAATAGATTTCAGAATAATAGAGGTGACAATTCGAGTAAATGCATGGGACATCGTCATGTTAAACACCGGCTTCCAAAATTATAGGAATAGGTAAGTAATTACTTATTTTAAAAAAAGTGGCGGGAGGCTTTTGCCCAGGAGTGGGACAGAATAGGCTCATAAAAAAAAGTATCTAGTTACAGTGTGATATGGACACTAGTAATTATAGTTAATTATTTTTAACTTTATGTTCAGTCAAATAGAAGTTGCTAGACGCACCGAGAGCGCCTGCAAAAGCTATTGATCGATGAAACACCTGATGAAAGCGTCACGTCCACTGTCCCATAAAAAAGAAACTCATGGACATGTGCATCCTGCCCACCATCACAACCTACGGGGCGCAAACGTGCTCACTAACAAAACTTCAAAAGTCCGCACTCGGGTCTGCCAGCGAGCCATGGAACGAAGTATCCATGAGGTAAAAAGAATAGAGCACATAAGGAACATCATACTTCCTTCCAAAACACAAATTGTATACGTAGGTTGTCATGTATATAAGCCATTTTCTTTTGAGATAGTTCTGTGGATGTGAAATTAATGTGATGTGTCTGTATAAGACGTAGGCACCTCAGCCGCCAAACTAGAATGGACCTGGACAGGCCGCATCTGGGAGGCCGCATGTTCAAGGAAATTCGGCGAAGGCAACCACTGACTGGATCCCAAACAGCACGAGCCGGCGAAGAGGTAGGCCCAGGAGATGACGTGACGACTTGGACTCCTATTTAAAGTATTGGCCAGATGTAACCAAGAACAGGGAAGAGTGGAAAATTGAAGAGAAGCCTTTGCCCTGAAGTGGGACAACAAGCTCATAATAAATAATAAAATGTACAGTAGGAGACGGAAAAAGCCAGCTCTACTAGTTAAAAAGTGTGTTGGTAAAATGCCAAATGATAAACGTTGTATTTTTTTGTAATTTCTTTATTTTTTTCACCATTTATCGTAAAACTTTCCTACGGCACACCGCGCGTCGCAGTCGCGCACCAATATTCCGCCTTGTGTATGTCGAGCGATCCTCAGCGCGCGGCGGCGCGGCGCCGAGCGGCCGCGCGACACGACGCGCCACGCGCCGCGCCGCCGCGCGCTCCCTCGCGCACGTCACGACGGCTCGGTCGCGCGCAACACGTCCACTACACAGTATCGGGGACAGCCCACACATGGCGCCCGGTTACATTACGTGAACGTGCTGCGCTTACAAGAACTAAGACATGGACAGTTTGACCAAATTAATTTTGATTAAAAATTATAACAATTTCACTTGCACTTATATAAAATAAATAGGCGTTTAATTTCAGTTTGTAAAAATAGAAATAAAATGATATCCATCGTAAGTACACACAAGCACCATCTAGCTGCAGTTTAACTGCCATCCTCACACTTTCGATAATCAACTCTCCGCACTACGACACAAAGTCGAAAATTGCTTGGCAAGTTTGTTAATACAAAACTTTAATTTAAAGTCGTAGAGCGGAGTTCCATTTCTTTCCCTCAGAATATATATTATACATACAAAATGAATGTTACAGACACTGCTATTAATCCATCGAATTTTGAATTTAATTCTAACACAGACCGCTAACGGCACACGCGCCAGTTAACTGACTTACAAAACTTTACAAGCAAATTTTTACACATTAAAATTCGATCGGGAGATCTGTCAATGTTCCAAACATCACCGTTACATCGCCTAGTGTCAAACAATAGAAAACAACAAGTATATCAAATACTAGTATAATAATAAACCTATAGGAAGTTATACATCACACTATACAATCTTTGGATACAAATCTCACTGGCACACACGTCTCGCCTACAACTGCTGCTTGCACTGTAACTACTTACCTGATGTTTCTTAGATAATTTCAACAGGTCGGTCGTTCATGTACAGTCTCACTTTCTACACTCGATGTTAACTCAATCAATTTATTAAAATAGCAGTTGTAAACGACACACATGTGCGCCGGCGGCGGCGCGCGCGCCCCCCCGGCCGCCTCCCCGCTCGTGGCGGCGCGTGACGTCACGGCGACGTCACCGCGCCGCGCCGCCGGCGGCAGGGGCTGCGCGCGCGCCGCCGCACTCCGTACAGTCTCATACTAGCGAGCCGTGTCTTACACGAATTGAGAAATTTTGACAATTTAGAAAAAAAAAATATTCAAAAAAAATTTATCCTCATCACATGAGCCATGTCAGTCCCAGAGTTCCAAACATTACGATATCGATATTACCAACTAATCCGTTGCATATTGGGTGCCTTTATTTAGAAATCTGAGTTTTTCAATCCACCCTAAGTTGGACACGTTTTAAAAATTTTAGAAATTATACGAACATGCAAATAATGAAAACTTCGACCGTCCTAGACGCATATATCAAAACCCTCCTCCTTCCTATCACTCCACCTAGTCACTTTCCCTCTCCATACACAACACCCAATATGCCGTCACCATTATACCTAACAACCACATTTATATTGCAATCTATTTTTTTTACATCTTAGCTTCATTCGCGAACGCAGTCCACGTTTAATAAGGCGTCGCGCGCGGGCCCCGAGCGCTCGCGCGGCCGCCCGCGCGCGCGCGCCTCGCAATCCTATCTAGACAACGCCCTGTCGATCGGTACTCTACAGAACACAGTTTGTATCCATCGTCCTCATCCTAAGGAAAACATTTCGACGGTGGGCGACAGTGTCCAAGCAGCCACGATGTGAAGTGTCCAACGCCGGAGCCACTGCAGCCGTGCAGACGCACACGAGCAGGCAAGACCGAGCCGAGCCACGGCGAGCCGCGGCCGACCAGACGACTGAGTGAACAACACCGACCCACCAAATGTATCGATACTATACATAAATATTTAGGACACAATATCTCGAAATTGTTATTTTTTTTAAGTCTACAAATCATTTACCATTATTAAATATAAACTACAATCGATTGGCAGTATCATTTATTTAACTCCCCCTGACTCTCATGATATTATCGTGACGTGGCTCGCGGCTGAGGGCCGCGCCACCGCGCGGTCTCGCGCGAGGGCGCGCGAGTGGCGCGCCACGACGCGACGACGGCGGACAGTGCGAGCGACACCTTCACTAATACCGTCGAACGAAACTTTAGCACTTATCATACCATCCGCGCGCGGGGCGAGCCGGCCGCGGCCCGCCCGCGCCCGCGCTCGGGTCAAACTTACATACGAGAACAGAAATAAACAAACGTAGTCATCGATCTATGTTGACAATGACGTGAAACTGAAGCCGTCTCCTTCCTCCTCATGGACGTAAATACAAAGGGTACCTATACATACATGTGATGAAGCCGCGCACGCGAGCGCGCGCGCGGCGCCTGATGACGTAACGTGTTATGGCACGTCCTAAGCATACAATAAGGGCGCGCGTGCGGGCGCCGTGGCACAGCCGTGACACGCGGGCGGCCGCACGCGCGGCCCACATACTCCTACGCCTATAAACAAGTCCTATCACCTCGCATGTGATCCCTTCAACCGTTTACACTAACCGGGGCTGGCGCCCGCGCGTGGCAGTGTCCGTAGCTGTTGCCTCCTCCGCCTGACTCGAGCCCACTCAAAGCGCCGCAACTCAACGTGACTATGTCGTAACCTAGCTATCTGACGTCCAGTACTCTCACCGAAATAAAACATACCTAACTGAATCCACAATGGAGTTGCAAACCTATCCCGTTTTGTAACTGCTCTTCGAAAACCGCCGAGTACTTCTTGAATTGTGTCCATCCGCTATTTTCATACTATTACATTTTTAATAATTTTTCTTTATTTCAATCTCAGGTACTGTGGTATTGCTTACATGTAATTATAAAATGATTTTTCACAAGTTTATATTTTGTACATTGGCGGTTAATTGGTGTGATAGAGGCTGACCAGAAAAGTAAAACCGGACTACTGCGCTACTTAGAATATCGAGATGACATTTTACGTTTTCTGGTGAGCGCTCGCATCGCGGTCGCGCGCTCGCGCGGGCGATGCTCGGCAGCGCGGGCGGGGACAGTAAAACAATGAATGGTGTCAGTGTGTCGCAGGGAACAGAGCCGCGACATCAGACGTAACGTACAGATAAATTATCTTTTAGCAAAACATCAATTAATATCAGAAATATAATTAAAACTAACGTACTATTATAACTCTGATTTTTTTTTAGTTTTTAGTTTACCAGTTGATTCGATTCGTAACTATAGTGACCTATTTAACACTTAGGAAGCGGGGCGTCGTGGGGCTGCGTCGCCGCTGCCACGTTCTCATCTCTACACTTCTATCGCTCTGGACATAAGGAATGTTTTCCTTTGAAACTTTGTCGCTTGTTATCGAAAGGTATCGTATCTCATGAATGGCCGGTAATTTCGCTCGTGGCGGTGGCAGCGGCGGCGCGTCGCGAATAATGAATATTATAATAATTGACTATCACCACCAGGCATCATCAGACTGCACTCGAACTAGACGAACACAGCGCTGCACAAACGACATACGTTCGCTCATCGGAAACTACTGCTCCTGCAGTGTAAGACTACAGGCGCATCTAACGACTTCAATCGCACTTGACCTGCTGGGCAGCCGACCGAGGAGACTCGCTAACTGCTGGCGCGGGCGGAAATCTGATGGACAACCAAATATTACAATACCGAAGACACAACTCACAACCCAAGTCTTCAAAACGATTTAGTCAGTCATCAAATTTCCGCGAACGACAGCACCTCACATGACAAGGGCACCTCGGTCGAGCCGACATGACGTGCAGGTCATACCTAACTCACGCATCAAGAATGGACAGAGGAAGCTCACACACAGCTCAAAAGCGAGGAATAGTTCGAGGTGGTGTCAGACAGACACGGGCGACAATCACGAACGTATGCCACAGTTGCCGTCATAAACCTAACTTAACGAGAGAACTGGCAAGCGGGGGTGAAGGGTGGGTGGGGCGCGGGCAAGGGGGGGGGGCCGCGCGGGTATCACAGGGGGCAGTACTCTCTCACAGCGAGCGGGACGCGGCGCAGAGCTGCGCCCTACCACGCCACTGCCATCACAAGTCCGCTGCGAAAGAGGGACGGCGCTATTTGATTTGTATAGCTCTATCTCTTTTCTTTTTCACAACGGAATAATGATGGTATTGGCATGTCATAGTAGGGGGGCAGATAGATGCAGAAGTTAGGCTCCATTCGAGCGAACACCCACGTACCAGTAGACGCGGTCTCACACGAGACGGTTCAGACGTGACACGTGTGTGACAGTGTGTTCGCTCGTGGCATGTTGTCCTTCCGCAGGTATCCGCGTGGTGGCGCCACGTCGCGGCGGACGGCGACGGCACAGCTCCACGCTACACAGATGCTCGTCTTCTTACATTGCCGTCCGACAGACAGAAACATGCTCAATGCATGAACAACCGGAATGCTGTGTAGCCTGTCAAGATCTGTGTAGCGTATGCGTGTGCCAGCAGTATGGACGGCGTCGCCAGCCGCGCGCTGACGGCTGACCCCGCGCGCGAGGTCACGGCGGGTCACCGACCCGGCGCGCAGCTCTACGCTCGCGCGCGACTGCCATCTCCGGCGGAATGAACCCACGCGATAGCTAGCTCCAACATATAGACTATTTTATCGTAAGTTATACATCTCATTATACATATAGCATTAATTTATTTATATTTTATTGACCGAGTGCCAGGCCGGCCGATGACCGGGCGAATATAACCTCTTTTATTTCAAGTCTAAATATAAACTCTGTAGATCTTAAACTTCTATGGAACTAAAATTACATTTTGTACCATAAAATTGTTTTGTTAAAATTAAGCCACTAGGCGCGGGGCGGGACGCTGCCCCGCCCCGCGCCCCGCGCGCTCCGGCACGCGGCGCACGCGCGCGCACGCGACGCACGCTCGCACGACACGCACGCAGCGCACGCGACGCACGCACGCGGCGCACGGGTGAGGGTGTGGGCGCGGCCCCGTCTGCCCGCTAACAACGCAAACTATCCTAACTTACGTTAAGGCGACGACCTCGCGACGCCCCCGCCGACTATAATATTTCTATATTTTATTCGTATAGAGAAATGATTTTTTTTTATATAGGTATTTTTTATCTTTTTTTTTCTATATGTAACACTTTATCGGACGTCACCAACTTATGTCACTCTATAAAGATAGAATGGTCTCCAGAGGAAAATGTACTGTAAATTAACCTACGTAGGTCGCAAGTGGCGGCGCATCGCACGCCGCACTGCGCTGCGGCACGCGCCGCGCCGCCGCAGTGCCGCGCGGCGCCGCGGCGGCGGCCGCACGTTACAGAATCAAAATATATACAACATTCTCCAAGTAATCGCATATCGAAAGATACAATATTAATTTTACAATAGATCTCGCAGTCCATTTTATAATAATTTTGCAGTCAATTAATTTTTATAACTATTCCACAGAAATTTTAAAATGTATACTTATATTCGTTTCACACGAAACTTGCGAACTGAGAGAGAGTAGAGGGCACACTGGGTCTAGTGTAACAAAACGTAACGTAAGTGTGGGGCAGTAACAACAGTGTGAAACAAAGCTAAGTACGATCAGTTGCACTTCTGACTCGCGAGCGGCCTGCTACAGCACACGCGCTCACTACTCCGTGCACAGTATCAACCACTGAACATAAATACATTTTACACACACACATACAAAGTTTACAAAACAACTTCATATAAGAACGTGATCTCACACAAATGATATCAGGCATAGATACACAACGATCATTTTATTGCATTATTCACATTAGGAGACATATTGAAACGCCAACATACGATTGTTACTCATTAAGTCCATTATTAATTAACAACAAAAGAAATCCAGTATTTGATACTGAATACGTACAATACAGTGTTTAATATAAAGCTAGAGCGGATGATACGACCGCGTTGCGGCACGCCTACAAGCTACCAATAAAGGGTGAAACTTCCGGAGTGATGTACTCATAATAAAAAATGATAATAATGAAAAACAAAAAAAAATGCATAAATACATTAGTAAAGTAAGTTGAAGGCACCGCCGACGCCTGGTGTAGTGCTGACTTATACTACTGCGTCCCGCGCACTCATATACATACTTACATACATATATACATCGCACTCACTCTACCCGACCCGACCGCGCCCCAACACGCCGGCTCAACACACGACTGTCACTTCTGAAGCGAGAGATAGCTCAACATGCTCACAGTTACTGGGGACTTAGTATCTTGATCACAGAGTAGTAAGTAAATGGAGCACTCATGTACACACATTATTATTAACGAAACCCGCACGTAAAATGCGTGCGAGAACCGCAGCTTCTGCCATTGGACAATCGAGTGTCGCGGCAACACGCAAGTCTCTCCATTTACTTATGCTCTGTGCTCACTCGAGCCATGGTGGTTTGCGCTTGAGCGGGTCGGGTGTGTCGCAACACAGGGTGCTTACACAACCATACTTAACCTACCCATGAGCGCGGCCGCGGCACATAGGCGGACACACACGGCATTACGTGTCTTTTGTTAGTGGCAGTGCTAACATAAATCATTTTGAGCGAATTCTACCAAAACATACAATTTTAGAATACTTCTTAAGTTCCAATTGTATAAAATTTTTACAAGTTAGGCTCGCTTTCGTCACTCGTTGACAAGTTTAGGCAGAGCTTAAAACAGCTCTGTATTTTCAATTGTCGTTCTTCCTGTCAGACGTCAGAATGTCCAACAGACTGCTACAAGATGGGATTGACTGATGTCTCAAATGATTACCAAACGTTCCATCGAGTGACGAAACCGACCTAAAATTCATAATTCGCCAATTAATAATTTTGACACAAAAAATTTTGAATCCAAGCCAATTTTTTTCAATTTAGATTCGAATATAATCGTACCGAACAACGAGGACACGTCCGCGGCCGCGTCCATCTCATACGTAATAACATTTTAAATCCGTCGGATCGTACGCCTATGAATATCACAGCAGTGCGTCATTATTCTAATGATTCGAGTTCACCGGCGACACTCCGGCGCCAACGAGCCCTGTAAACACCCCCTGCACGCCCGCCGCGCCGCCGCCCAAGCGCGCGAGCCGCACTATGGTACAGTACTGATTGCATGCGATGCCAAGCGTCGGCACTACGCGGCCGGCGCGGCGGGCCCCCGCACACACCCGTGCCTGTCGTATCTCAGTGTAAACAGACAAAAAAACACTATAATTAAATAATCCATAATAAAAAAAACACATACACCTACAAACTAGCTAAGTGGGCAATTAAATTTTTATCGAAATTGTATTATGTTGTTACAATATGACCAAGCCAGGGATGCAATCTTTTCGTTTATTTTTACTCTAGTCACCGAATAACGCCAAACATATCGACATAGTGATGTCACCTGGCTGCTTAATATCATATAACTTAATAAAAATAATATGACTTATTGGAATTACAACTCCATCTCGTTATAGTGTATCAACATTCGTTCCACTTCATATTCTCGATATCATGTGCCGAAAACTATTTACACAAATTAGACAAAAAAGAAAAAAAATTAAAGTGATAATTTAAAAATAAAGCTCAAAGCCGTCTAAAGTTAGTTTTTTTTTTCAGAGAAATGAATATAGCGCCCTCTCGGAGTAGCGGTACAAGTAATAATTTAGATTTAAAAGGCCACGAACAAGTGTTATGTAAAGTGAGGCGCGGCGGCGGGTCGCCTGCCGCCGCACAACGTAACCTATCACAATAATAATGATCAACAAGAAATAAAATTGTCAAAGTGCAAACATTATTAGTACCATGTGAGAGCGGAGCGGAGCGCTCGCGCCACGGCCGGGCGGGCCCGGGTGGGTCGTCGTAGCGCCAAATATATAACATACTACATAATAATCATATAAAATACTATATACACATAATAATAAAGCATCAGTTTTCGTGGGATGTGGTACGTGCGGACAGCCCGGGGGCGGCGTGACGTGCCGCGAGCTGGCCGCGCGTGCCGAGCGGAGCGGAGCGAGCCGAGCGAGCTCAGTACCGGGCGCCAGCGCGCTCGCATCAAATCCGGTTCGGCGCGCTGCCCGTGAATGTGTCCTGCAACACCACACCGCCAACTTATTCACCGCTGCAAGACTTCAAATGCACGCTAATTTCACTTCGTAAAATACGCAATCAAAATTAATGAAGGAACATTTTCGCAGAGTGAATTCTTTGTTTTTTTTTTAATTATGAATTTATGCAAAAAGGAAATACCAAAAAGATGAAAGGTTTGTTCCTGAGCACGAGACGTGTAGACTCTCAGATGTTAGTACTCCATTTGATAGACTGCTATGGCAAGCGCATGACTAACTATGGTATGTAGCTTGACAACGTTCAAAGGCAATGCTGCTGTCACAGAACTTAGAAAGATTTGTCATAGTGCCATCTCTATAGCAGCGACTGGCACAGGTGAACGGATCCTTAGAGCGTTGTCAAAGTGGTAAGGTGTATACACGTACTATGTTGGAGGCGCGCGGCGCGGGCGGGTCGCGGGGCTCGGGCGCCGGCGCCGCGGCCGCGCCGCCCGCGTAGCCCGCCAGCCCGCCGCCGCTGCCGCCGCCCTGGGGAGACAACACAATATGCTTGTAAAATGACTTATTTTGTGTTTGTATGTTAAGAGACTATAAAACACAGAAGTAACCTAGTCCCGTTGAAGGATCTTCTAAATATCTTTTTTCTTAAATATTGAGTAGAGGTAAGGTATTAATTTTTACTTTAACTGATCAATGTGACAAAGATGACGTCACTTTTATCTTGACATGGCTATAAGCTACTAATAAGTAGATTAAATGACAGAAATGCCGAAAATAAAAATATTTTGATTTTGAAGACGCTCGATCATGCCGAATATTCGGCCTCTTTCTCAACACTGAACCTTCGACCGGTCCCTAGTCACTTTACCACTGCCTTACTGTAGTGAGCGCGTGACACTTGTACCAGGCTGTCATAAGTGAGCAGTGCATACCTGGTGTTACGCCTCATCAGAATGCTTTAAGTTTCCTAAATAGCAATGGAAAGGGCTACGGTCGGAATTTCCTTACGTGATCATATCAGAAATGAAAATATCCGCAAGAAAATCAAGGTTACCGACATGGCCCAAAAAATCGCCAAACTTAAGTGGCAGTGGGCAGAGCACATTGCTCGTAGAACGGAGGATCGATGGGGACGGAAGGTTCTGGAGTGGCGGCCACGTACTGGAAGACGCAGCCTTGGAAGGCCTCATGGAACGAGGTGAAACGACGACCTGGTGAGGGTCGCGGGAATCCGATGGATGCGAGACGCACAGGACCGGTCGTTGTGGGGACGCTTGGGGAGGCCTATGTCCAGCAGTGGACGTATACGTACGACAGAGATGATGATGAAGATGATGACATACCTGGTGCGAGTCGGAGGGCTGGTGCGCGCGGCACATCTTGTCGCAGTAGTCCGCCAGGATGTCTCGGAACCGCGTCCAGCACTTTTCGGGGACGGTGATGGCTGTGCGGAAGTTACTTTTCACCTGGAACCGTTCATTTACCTGTTAGACATCGGTACTCAACTTTTATCACTTTACCAAACATGTTTCTTATTATGGTAACAGCTACTAAAGATTACTAACGAGATGAACGAGTTTAACATTATTTCTGAAGTATCATTACCTATGCAACACATGATCACCAGTTCATGGGTGGCCTAGACCAGTGTTCCGCAAAGTGTGTACACTGGCGGCACACTGGTGTACCGTGATCATTAGTTGGTGTGCCGTGGAAAAATAAGGCTATATAATAAAATGATTTTTTTTTTTGAAAAAGTGTGCAGGTTTTGATTGTCAAACATTTAAAGCTTCTTGCAGAGAAAATGAATTTCTATTTCCCTAAGCATGATCTGCAACCTATGGACTGGGTTCGAAATCCATTCTCCGAGAAAATTCCTTTCGGCCACTTTCCAATAAATGAGCAGGAAGAACTGATCGAAATGAAAACGGATCGCACATCAAAACTAAAATTTTCTGAAACTGATTTAGAACACTTTTGGTTATGTGTGAAAAATGAATATCCTCTGCTTTCTAAGCATGCTATTGCAATACTTTTGCCGTTTGCAACGACTTATTTGAGTGAATTAGGATTTTCAACTCTTACCACAATAATAACCAAAAAAAAAAGAGAACGCCTCAGGACGATCGACGAAGAGATGAGAGCAGCCTTGTCAGCGATTACTCCAAATTTAGACGGTCTATGCTCAATTAAACAGTCTCATGTATCGCATTAAATACCTTTTCTGAAATTTAAAGTCTAGTTTTGTTGATTAATAATAAAAGTTTATTAATATTACTTAAAAGCTGTTTTTAAATTTGTGGTGTACCTCAATTTTTTTTCGTTTTCCTAGGTGTACCTTGAACACAAAAAGTTTGCGGAACACTGGCCTAGACAACCGATGCTTAGCTTAAAAAATCGATCAGGGCGACTGTCATTACTAAGTCTCTTTTTTTAATGTTAACCAACCAGACTTGTAAGTATATCACTTCACCCCAGTCTACCGTTGATTTGGGGGAGAATGCAAACTGGTTTAATCTCTTAGGGCACACCTGGCGACATGCGCACTACAGTGACAAGACAATATCAATACAATGAATAAATGAATCTTGAATATCAACTGCACCCTTGTCAGTGACCTTCAGACTGGACCAATGACACCTATTTATTTTATTTTCAACTTTATTTGAAAGATTACAAAGTTGATTTTTAAATTGACAATTATGCACCAGGATTGTGCCGGGACTTTTCTTAACATCATTACTTTATGGGTGCTACCAATTTAATATTTTTAACCCTGGGATATGCTGCATTTGTTAAACCAAAAACTATAGGATTTAACCTGGTTTTAATCCATAAACAATCATTTATGAATTCTGATTCAGATGAGATGTTAAAATGACAAGAATGTGATAAATAAACTATTTAAATAATCAATTTGACACAATGATGATCCCTCTAAAATGTGTAGAAAAATAAATCAGGCTAATCTTGATTCAAATAATGTTTCCTCTGAAAATTATAGTAAAAATAAATTGTGTGGTAACTACAAACAATATTTACATAAATTTCACTCAGAGACAACTTACAGACACCAGTTTATACCAGTCTCAATGTTCTTACACACACATCAGTCAAGTCATCGTCAAGTTGCCGATCAGTCACTACGCATGTGAACGACGGACCCCAAGTAACGCGACCTACATTAACGTGACTGACGGGCGACTTCACGGTGAAGTCACTAATCTGTGTGTATGAACCCAAAAGGCTTGATATTATTAAACAGGCAGAGAAAATAACGCTATTTACCCTAGACTCGAGACCTAAACTGATGTCCGCGACAGTGCACACACTACATGATCACAACAATGACATGGCATGCGTGCTGCAAGCGCAGGCAGACACGCGGGCACAGCCGATGCTTACCTCGCTGACTTTCATGTAGATGCCGCGGTTGTTCTGTCCGATGTCGAAGTAGAAGTTCTTGTTGTCGACGCGCAGGTGGCGCCCCTCCGGCAGCTCGCCCTTGAACCTGCAACACGCGGCGCGTCACTGTCTCGCCGTCGCGCCTCGCACACAACCAGCATGCACGCTAGGACACTATCATCGCGACCTACTTCCAATCTAATACTTTAAGCATCAAACTTGTGTACAGTCGACAACAACAAATACGGCACCATTCCCCAATAATGAAAATCATACCATTCCGGTTCAAACCAAGCCTCAGCCGGGTGATCGCTAACGGCGGCAGTGGCAAGAATCAGAAAAAGAAAAGTCCCCGTTAAAAACATAAAGATGGTACATGACACATGAGGGAAGGGTAAGCAAGTCAGTTATAGCAACAGTTGTATGTAAGCAGTTCAGAGATCAGAGTGACAATAGTATCAATGTGATGACCGCCGTGGTGGACTGAAGCTGGGCTCGATCCAGGTTGGCGGAACTATCGAACGAAATTATCATTAAGGGCCGATTTTTCAACAGTCGGATAACTTTCATCAGATGAATAAATATGGCTGTTTGACATATTTTCTATACAAAAACTGTCAAACCGCCATTTTTATTCTTCTGTTAAAAGTGTCTGTTGACAAATCAGCCCTTACATAACTTACAGAGCCATATCCATTCGCCAGGATTCGCATGTTCTGTCATGCAAATATTAATCTTTCTCGCTCTATTAATGAGAAACAGAAAAAGACAGACATTCGAAACTGCGAATCCGAGCGAATGATATCATCTGACGTTTTATTAGTGCCCGCAGGCCTATGTGAATGATTTTTTTTTGTATTAAATTGACTACTACTGTATTACATTACAGGCTCGCCGATTACATATCAAACGTGTTGCAAAGACGGCAAATAAGAACAAGTGAACAGAGATAAAGTAAGAGCCGATAAGGATCAGCGCGTGAGGGAACAGTGCAATCAGTCCGATCGCCGATACCGCGACACTGCACCGATAGAGGAAGTAGGTCGCTGAGCGGCTGAGCGGCTCAGCCAGGACGCCGATAACTACAGTGAACGTATCACCTCATGGGTGGAATAGCGATTTCTAGTTTTTAAGGAAGGAAGAGTATTATATTAAAATATCCTTTTCTTCCAACTATGCTTTAATTTTATCATAATCACACTAAAAACTCAGTACAAAGCGAGTCTTTATTGCTCTAGAGCAATAAAAATGTATGAAATTTCATTATTGCAGTTTTTTTTTTTTAATCGCACCATAAGGCGCCAATCTCAATGAGTTAGCTCTATTCAGCCAGCCGATATCAATAATATTTTTTACGTACGTATTATTTGTTTCTATCCTACTTGTTCCAAATTTAAAAAATGATTGCTGCTAACTCTGATTTAAAAATGAAAGAATTTTAAAAAAGTGATTTGGCGGGAACTTTGTTAATTTTGTTTTGACAATATTTTTGGAAACGATAAAGGGTGATACTATCTGATTTTGAGTGCTTCGGCTTCGAATTAAAATGGAATCATCTAGCGACACATTAACTCCGGAAAACATTCTAAATGAAGCCGACAGTGTTATAGAAACT
The DNA here is from genome assembly GCA_030763345.1 of Mythimna separata. Classification (NCBI taxonomy): domain Eukaryota; kingdom Metazoa; phylum Arthropoda; class Insecta; order Lepidoptera; family Noctuidae; genus Mythimna; species Mythimna separata. The sequence continues at coordinate 15,453,420 of CM061192.1, forward strand.
TCTATTTTAACTGTTTGATATGAGTTTATTTTATCTACTATTCCTATAGGTAATAGTTGAAAGAAAAGCAGATTATGCACCTCGCCTTAAGTAATTTAATATTGCCCTCATGCCTATTAGATTATAGCCCTCGCTTACGCTCGGGCTCTAAATCAGGCACTCGGTGCAATAATAAATTACTTTGTGCTCGATGCAATAATCTACTATTATCCTTTTCTTGAAATAGTTCAGGCTATTTTCGACCCCGTATAACTTCGTTGAGGATAAAACTAGAACCTTGAATTTTCCACTTCGAGCGTGTCTATACGGCTTTGAACATCATCATCATCATCTGCCTAGCCTTTTCCCAACTATATTGGGGTCGGCTATACGGCTTTGAACATGAAAAATTAATATTAATAAAAGCACTAAATACTAGATGACACTGTTCCAGTATCATTAGTTCTTATGTGCCCTTCTGTTCATATTTGCTAATCTCTCATTGCACTGAAGTTTGTTGTAAAATTACCCCATTCTGGATGAAATTCGTTTTTGTATTTAAGCTATCCTACTGTTAAAATCTAATTAAAGAAAAAAGAATACGAATATAATATATAATAAATCAGTGCGCTTCACCATCACCGATAGCATCACTGCTTACCATCCCATGGCATGGGTGCGAGTCTAGCACTAATTTACAGTACTTTAATAAAAAAGAATAGATAATTATGTACCCATCAATCGGTTTCTAATCACCTACTATAATATTGATACGTCAGTCGACAATACTACAAATTAGTCTAATAAACCATAATAAGCAAGACCGAGCCGTTTAAGCCACGCCTTTTATTTTGGCCTTCAATCAATTGAGTTCGAAATAAATAGGTCAAGTTGTAATCTAACGAGATAATCATTGCGGGACTCCCCAGTGGCTTCCGTTACACTATCACTAATATATATACAACATATTACCGGAATTATACACACACTTATACACCCCAAATAGTAAATCAAGTTATAACTTAAACTTAAAATTTTGAGTAAAACGCAGTTATTTGTTCATAGATATTTTTTTGTAGGCAAACAATATACTTGTGTGTATCTACGCACGCATATAGAAACAATTCAGTGATTTATTCAAGTTTCATCAAAATAAAAAGAAGGAGAAGATAAAAAAATGAAGATTTAAAATTTGTTTCTGTTGAAAAGGCTAGGCAGATGCTGTTGTGATATTTTTATTACTTAGCTTACAGTTGAACAAAATGTTAGTAGATACGTTATTTCATAACTCTGATGTTTAATGCATGTCGTGCCAGCCGTTAATTAAGGCTACACTTTAATATAGAATACTGAATCTTTAGCATGTATAATGATGGTATATGCTTTGTTGTTTAAATAAATAAGAATTATTTTAGGATACAAAAAAACCTAATTTAAAAATAGCTGTAATCGATTCAGAAACCGATTTAGTTCATACTACTATCTGAATTGTGTGTTTATGCGCCACCTTACAAGTTTTATAATAGAGCTATAAAATCTAAACTCTATCGTTAAGCCGTCAAACTGTCCCTTTCCTGACACCCTATCAACTAAATTATTCGCTACAATATCGTATTTCCATCGACGTGCCGCATTTAGAACAAAGAAAGGGCTTAATAATGGCATACATAGTTAAAAGTGCATCGCGGTGCGATCGCGGTCTCCGCCGCGGCGCGACCGCGCGGGGTCGATATCAGGATAATTTAATTATACTTTGTACTTCAAGAACAGCTGCAACCTTCGGGAAAAGAAGGCTTTATGCCGTGGTTACATGCACTTTGATTTGTTTTTATTTTCAATTTTATTGAGGTTAATGTTATTTGTTTTGTTTGTTATGATTTAGCGGACTATAAATGTTAGTTTTGCTTACTTAGTTCCAGTCCAAACTATAGGGTTATTGCTTAATTAAAATTTACCTACTAAATCTAAATAGTAGCAAAAACTAATTAATTTTGGATCCCGGCTGAGGATGTAAATAGGTCAAGAAAATTTTGAAAGCCTAATGCCCAGTTTTCTGATCTGTAGTTATAATATCTGTATAGTCCAAAAACAGTAACTAATTGTTAAATCACACATCAATCAAACATTTTACTTGATGATATTTATTGTAAGATTAGTGTCTAAAAATAAATATTATCAACTAAAATGTTTAGTAACTTTCCTTTTAAAAATAAGTTATTTTTGATCCTGATACTGTGATAAAGAATGAGGAACTGCTTGGCAAGTAAACAGCGCACTGGATAAGATTACCGGCGACCTACATGTTCAAGCGACGGCACGTTTACGGCCAAGTATTTAGTTCGCAATTATACAAATAAGTTTTTAGGAATGAGGATGCAAAATTAGGTGACACGTGTAAAAGGTGCGACTGCGCATCGCAAAACTACAGGCAATTTTATCGTTGAGGAATTAAACAAACTTCTAAGCTCGTTAAAAGTCACACAGTTAGGTACATTTTCAACTGTTGCCTTTAAGCTGAGCTTTGAAAATCTAGTGTGACGCGTGGGTTAAAAACTTAGGTTTAGCGGCCCAACTTTACGATACGAAGTTACGCACATGTGTCTCAGACAGGTGCGACGCGACAATACAACAATACGTTGCCAGGGCTTTCGCGTACTCGCGTCGCATCTGTTTGCTAAAGACGCCTCCTTTTGTGTGTCGCCACTAAACTGCAAACTATACGCCTTCCATAGTAGCGGCAGCCCGCTCACTTTTTTCACGATTTTTCTATATGTATTTTGTAGTTACTATTCTATTTCTTGTCCTGATCTTAGATCCGAAAGCCGTACCACAAGTATGTGTGAACCTTTGAACATTGACATCCTGCACTTCATACTTTTTAAGAAGCTCGGTGTAGACAACGTGACCAAAGTGAGAAGTTTTTTGGATTTTCGGCATTTTTTTGTCAACAATATCGCTAATAGAACAAGTTTTTTTTCTAGAACCTCTTTACACATATTAGGCGCTAATGAACTAGCCGCGCAGACCAAAGAGGAGTTCAACTTAGAAAGTCTTATGACATTGAATAATACACCTAAGTTTAGTGTCATAAAGTGCAAAGTTGTTCAAACACTGCTCACAATATACAACGTTTATAAACTAAATGACTGAGTCATAAATGATGGCGAGAGGAGCTGCACTAAACAAATAACCAGTAGTTTGTTTTAGTAGCCGTGACCTATGTTAACAAATAAGTGATTTGAATTTCATTTCATTTCATTTGTGAAGAGGGCATTTAGCCCAACAGTGGGCTAAGGCAATGTTAACAGTCAATATAGTCTACGTAAGAGGTATCCCTTCCTCTGTAACAAATCCTCAGATTTAAGTTTTTTTTTTAAATCCAATAAAGCTATTAATTTATTTAAAATTCGACGCAACCATCACTATTTACAGCTTTAAAAAGGTCAAGAAATTGATCAGTCAGAACCTCATCGTCCTGACTGACAGACTCCTCGACAGACCGAAATCGCCTATTTCTCCATTATTCGCACTTTAAAACACTAAACCTAAGGGCCTGTGCAGACCACGTTCACGCACCTGTGTCAGATGTAGACTGTAGACCTTCTTTATGATAAAAGCGCTCTTTCGACGCACGTTACTAAAAACGCGTTTAAAAAACGTGGTGCGCACAGGCCATAAAGCTCAAAACTCAACGTCACCCTCCTCTTTGCCCGGGTTAGGGGGTAGGCTCCTCGTTCCCCGTACATACCCTCCGTCGTCGGTGCCGAAGTCGTCGAGCAGGTCGGTGAGCGCGTCGCGGAACTCGATCATGCCCTGCGCCGGCAGCGCCACCTGCGAGCGCGGCCCGCCGCGCGTGATGGTCTGCGACACGCGCAGGAAGCGCCCGCGCGAGTTCTCCTTCAGGTCCAGGTAGTACCGCCGGTTGTCCTACAGTACAACACATATGGGTTAGGAGGCTGATAGAAACACTGTTTTAGGCTATCACGGTTTGTTTCACAATTTAAAATGTCACTGACGGGATATCTTCCGTGATTGTCAGTCATCCCGCGATCATTGCGCTTGCAACAGCGTCGAAATATCGGGAACTCAAAACAATGAACAATCACGGAAGATATCCCATAAGTGACATTTTAAATTGGCTGATAGAAAGTAGCAGATTCAGTTGTGATTTGTGCTGCATTGGTGTCATTTCTACAAGGCGTTCCGATGCGAGGATAAACCAATAAATTAATGATGAATCATAAGTTCTGGTTAGTCACACACATCAATGTCTACCATCAGGTAACATAACACCCTGGGTTGACGAAAGATAGTCCCGGGACCCTAGAATTAAGGCAAAGAAAGAACAGGAGTGGGTTTCAGTCAGTAGAAGTCTGACACGCCCTCTCGCTCCGCTCAGAGCGAAAGTCATTTTGATCTCGCCTTTAAAAAAAATCAGTTAACATGGCGGTCACACGCGTGCGTATCAATAATAAAATTAATATACCGGCAAAGGTTTATATTTATTTGAAAACAGCTCATCAGAAAGAGAAGAGGTAGACCAAAGGAATGATACATGGATTGTGTGGGGACTAATATGAAAGAAAAAGGAGTTAGTGAAAGTATGACGGGTGATACGACAGAATGGAAGAAAAAACGTGTTGCACCGAGCCCTAATAAAATGAGATAAGGACAGGAAGATAAAGAAGAACAATTCATCAGATAAAGAACTTGCCCACAATGCTATAACAGCTATTCAGTCTGCCCTAAATGAACGTTAAACGCGAATGGCCGCGAAAGGAAACTGCAAGGAACTTGACAATTCTCACGTTCATTTAAAATTACAGTTGGACTGAATCCCGTTCGCCTGAGCGAGGCTTTCGTCTAGTAGTGGACGTGTTCTGCTTATGACCTTGAATATCTAATATAAAAATCTTATTTTGAATGGCACTAAATTGAACATACAAGAATGTTATCAGCGTGTTGAGAGTAAGCACTGCGCACCGACGCACAAGTAACAGCAACAAAAATATACCTAAAGCTAAATTGAAACATGAGTTTACGGATTAGTTATGGAAATCTCGTAAATATTTTTCTTTTTCCAATTAAGTTCTTTTGCTAGCAATATTACAAATGTGCGAGTCAAGGATGTTAGTTAATCTGCCACGCCGCGAGGGCCGACTGGATCTTGAGGAAAATTCAACAACAACACACCTGTTCTGGAATAGGGCGTAAGGTTTTTATCCTATAGTACGTAGCCTACTGAATATTTCTAACAATTACACAAGCCAATAGTAGGATCTAGTTATCAATACATTTCATTAGTTTTATATTAACACTAGCTTTTGCCAGTGGCTTCACTTAGGCATTTCTTTTCACCATACAGATATGAGTCGCCTCTAGCATGAGCAGCCAAGTGAAAGTAGAAAATTATCCCAAGGAAACAAACTCTCAAGATGAAAATTATCCTATGTGCTATTCCAGGACATCCAGTCTACCGGTGTGTCTCTTAACTGCATCCAAATCCGTTCAACCGTTTGAGCGTGAAGGAGCAGCAAACACACAAACTTTCACATTTATAACACCAGTGTGATATTGTGATAACGTGCTGAACTGATTGCTCCCGACTGGCGCGCAGTGGAGACCTTCGCGCAGTCACGCTACACGCTCGGTCTGGCAACCCATTCGTTAGCACTACACAGATAGCCATCGATGTTGACGGCTCACTTTAAATTCTATCGTGTTTCTTCTATTGCTTCTGACATGCTTTACTATTACAACTTACGCTGTAAATTCCTTCAAAGTTTATAAACACATTGTGCCCATCATCTAAGCCCTAGTCTCAAATTTTAACTCATTATATTTTTTTGTAAAAGCAAATTCCTCATTTTGAGCCCTGTTTGTTTAGCTGGTAAGCAAACATAACTGAAAATGGCGACGATAAAGAGTTTGAACGTTAACGGACTAAACTTTGGGACATAAAACATATATTGACTGTTCATACATTTTCGGTATTTCCTCTAAAGTATTCAGGGAGCCAGTTTTCGCTCCTCCCTTATTTTTCATTTCGATGGCACATCTAGTCTCTCTGCCACTCACGTCTGTATGTTTCTATCTGTAGATCGATGTGTCATATCCAGCTGGGTATTAATCAAGGCTGACAATTTCAACCCTTATATTCTGGATCCCCTAAACGTCGTGATCAGAGTACCGCTGCCTGTTCCTTCTGAGAGTGGAGTGAATAGGTTAGTTACTTCTAGGCAAGCGTGCTCCATCGTCGGCCACATCATCGCTTACCATCAGGTGAGGCAGTGGTCAAACGTAGGCTCGCTATACATAATAAAAGTGTGTGTCACCTTGAGCATCATCTCGGACTTGAGCTTGCCGTCGTCGGGCACGTTGTCGGGGTTGGGCGGGCCCAGCGACGAGTAGAAGTCGCTGAAGCTGGACAGGTGGTCGCGGAACTCCGCCGCCGTCGACATCGCCAGGAAGATCTGGCTGCGCCGCCCGTCTGCGCCGATCTAAGGACGAACAATTTGCTTTAATATTGTTTGTAGTCATAGCAGGTCCTCATTAGCCTGTAGAAAGCCTTTATTAGATTACACATGAGAAAAGAAAACCCATAGAAACGAGAAGAAAAAGAACACTACACATGACTCACAAAATTGACAATATATTTTAACCGCTTTACTTGAAAATGACGGACGTCTATAAAATAATATTTAATGCTCAAATACATCAAGATATTTGCGCTCTATCGGCCTGTATAAGTCAGATTGCTGTTCAATTTTAAAATTATTTTTGGCCCAAGTTCTATACATTATTGAACATCTCCTTTAACATATAAAGTTAACTATTAACAAAAAATTAAGATGGTAAATCATCTAATTAATTCTATTAGGTACTCTATCGCGGATATTTCAGACGTATAGAGCTTAATCTACGAATAAAAAACATAAGCCAAACACTAGTAAAACACAATAAATCCTGAAAACTAATATCGAAGACAAGATTGGTGCCACACAAAATGTGCAACAAACATTGGTATTGGGTTGCAAACGACGGCGCGGCGGCGACGTCGAGCAAAATCAATAGTAAATTGAATGCTGCTAGCTTCTCACGCCCGAAGGACTCGCCAGCGGCCCGCTCATCAATATTATAGTAGATCGCCCACAAATATGCAATCCGACGCTTTCTATGCAGAAATGGGGCAACTCATACTTTTGTACATAGTAAATGTGACAAGCAAAGGGCTAATACATTTGATTTGGAGGACAATAGAGAAAGAAAGAAGAATGTTTATTAGTGCGTACAGATCTACAGACAAAGAACCACATAATAAAACAAATAATACATGTTTAAAATAGATGCCTATCTCAGCATAACGCAGCGCTTGCAGGAACTCTACTAACGAACGGTATGAAGTTAATTATTAAAACAATAGTGCAGTCAAAAAAGGAAGGACAAGTCTATAATTTATCTCTTAATATTTCTATAAGCATGCGCCATTATTCATATTTGAGGAATCCAATAATGGGAAATAATATTATTATGTCACTCAGGAATAGGAATAGCTTTCAAACGGTGAAAAATTTTAGCAACGAACCAGTACTTTCAGAGATTATCTCCTACAAACAAAAAAATAAAAACTAAGTTTACCTCTTCATAATTTTAGTGTCGAAAATTATTTGAACAATATTTTGATGTTTTCCTAGATATAAACATTACCTAAGTTATTAATTCGATATAGAGTGAATCTTTCAAATGAGACAATCTTTATATTTTCAGGAAATCTACAGACAAATGAGCGATTTACTCAACTTTGAAAAGGAATTCATCATCATCTGCCTAGCCTTTTCCCAACTATATTGGGGTCGGCTTCCAGTCAAGCCGGATTTAGCTGAATACCAGTATTTTACGAAGAGCGACTGCCTACCAGACCTCCACAACCCATTAACTGGGATAACACGGTACTTCATGGCAGGACTGGGTCAGATTTACTGACTATCCGTAACGACTGCCAAAGGAAAAGGAATTCATATGGAAAGATAACATTAGCATGTTTGAAAACCTTATCTTGTCAATTCCATTTTAAAAGCCTTCAGATAACGCAAGCAAGTCGCCTTACTTTTATTTCTTGTTACTTTCTAATAGAAAGAAAAGTGAAAGGTATTTTTCTTTAAGGTAAAAAACGTGTTCATACATAGTCAACTTTTAGGACAAAAGACCAGTAAATGGTAACTTTCTCGGTCCTTTTGTTTAGGTTGACTGCAACTTGATGTAGCTAAAAATCAATAAACATACATTTTTTACTTAAACGTCACCAGATTTTTGTTTTAGGTAGGAAATCATCCAATGACTTTTCCCGCTCTAGGGCAGAACGGGAGGGCGTGTCACACTTGTTGACTTAAACCCATTCCAATGTTACTTCTTTGCTTTGCGTTCCAGAATCCCAGATGTTCCTTTCAGAAGCGAACCCATGGCCCCAGTAGGCTTCGAGCCTTCTGAAGGGTTCCAGTAAAGTCGAAGGGATTTCAGCAAAATCGTAGGAGTACTATTTTGCTGAAATATCGGAACACAGCAGCTTGGAATTCGAACAAAAGCAGGACAAGACGATATACATCGTTCTCCGTGCACCCGCATTTGCGAATACTTTGCAAACGCGTTCGCGGGGGATTTTACCAAATTTTAGGGTGGGGCCGCTATCAAACAAAAGATTGATAAGGCGTAATTGATAACGATAACGCCGTATAATTGAGCATTTAAGAACAATGCCGTTATCAGTGCGTATCAACATCAGCTGTTGCTATCTGTTATGTAAGCCGTTATCATGTAAATAAGCCGCTTACGCAACGTAAATAAATAACTTTTTATATGTAAACATTCATCAGCGAACATTTTATAAAACTTGGTTGCTACATAAAATATATAAGTACATAACAGCAGGTCGTCCAGTTGTCATTACTTATCTGTCAAGCTGTAATATAAATAATTATCCTTACAACGTTACTTTGAACTTTGATATCTTCGGATTGACATGGAATTATAAGTTCAAATAAACTTTATATTAAAGGTTACATTATTATTGGTTTCTTTGTATTTTCTTCTCGGGTAAAAATTAACGAATCTAAAGCGATAACCTAAATAGGTGTGTATGTCAAATTTCTGCCTACTCCTTTGCGATATTCAGGCGTGATATTGTGTGAGGCGGCAGGTAGGTCACCTCCGCAAAAAGCATGATATTTAAATACTGCTAAATTATGAGTCACCAACGAATGCATCGGTCCGAGATTTTTTCTGCCTTGATGCAGCTGCGCAGCTGTACTTTGCATACAGCAACTGCATACATAACATGCACAATACGGCATTATTTTATTTTTAGACGAGTCGTCAGATTTACGGCCTTCTGAATCTGATTGCCTTTGTCTTAAGTTCATCTTAATGTTATAAACCAGTGCTTGACTGCGATCCCACCTGAACGTCAACAGAGATGCAATTGTTGATGGTGGAAGACACCCAAATTATACCTCATAGTAAGATCTCATAGCACACAACACAAACCGAAAAAAAAATCGAGATCCGATCCGCCTTTTCCCTACAGATACTCAGGGGTCAGTTACCAGAATTTTACATGAAGCGACGTCCTCGCTCCGGACCATGGCCTGTATCAGGGCTTGGTGCGAGAGATTGTTGCCGCCGGTCGCCCCCACGATTCCATCGAGCATTTGTTCAGCGAGCAAATGCTCGATGCAAATGCCCACGGTCACTTAGGTTCGGCGATTCCAAATGCATATACAAACTTCTTCTTCTTTTCGAATCGAAGGTAAACTTGTCTTTGGGCCCAGTAGGTAGCTACGTTGATTGCAGCATCAAACAATATACAAACTAAACATTGTCTAACATCTGCTGTTAACGTGCATGCTCTACACCCACCTGTGTCCCGCCACAGCTGTCCCGTCTCCCGGAGCGTCTAACTAGGCATGCCACAACACTGGAGTACTAGAATGATGACGTACGCTCACCTCGGCCACCTTGATGAAGCGCCCGCGCCGGTTCTGCTTCACGTCCAGGTAGAACCGCTTCGACTGGATCTGCAGCATTTTCGTCGCCAACTCCTGCTCCTGTGGCTGCTGACCTGTACACATCATATGACCAGGGTTGAGAACCAATCAAATAACGAGTAATTCCTCGAACGCCGATTGTTTGAACAACTTGACTTTGTTTCGGCCGCATGTATATTTTTGTTTTTCCTAAAGTCTCCCAAGATTTTTTTTTTGGAATTTTGGAGATTGTTGAAAAACGCGCGATGACGTAATAATAAAATGCGCGACAGGACTCATTAGGCTGAAAATCAGCAATTTCTTGTGTTTTAGCTGAGAAGCAGAAGTTGCGCTATCCACAAATGAAGGCATTATTTTATTCAGTTATAGTGGTTTTATACCTATTCCATCGTTGAGATTATAATCATTGCTTTGATTCGCAACAACGACTGTTATGCATTAAAAGCTTTAGAATCCTAGGTTTAGGTTACACAGAATCCTGAATATCCATCCATCCGGTTTGTATTGTAATAGTAGCTTTGATTGTAGGGTTGCCGATAGTCCACAAGCAAAATACAAGTATTTCCTCTTCAGGAAAGGTAGGCGTGACACTGTGTTATAGGATAATAATAGCTCTATTTACAATCGATCTGCCGAAATCCAACCGAAAGGGATAAAACCTTGCAAAGAACTTTATCTATTCCACATACATTACATTAGTTCACCCTTACCTACACTAAATCAATTGCGTACCTACTTCATGTGAAAATCTAGATGTAGGTAGGAGAGCGTATGACGTCAGCGCGTCTAGATCTGACGCGTACTTCAGATAACATCATATAAAACGTTTAGTGAGAAGATACCAACTCAATAGAGTAATATTTCACAATAAACAGAGATTATATTGAAAATCTCGATAAGCGACCCAAGAAGCAGTTCTTAGAAAACGTTTTAATTTTGTATCCTTGAATAACACTTACACGTGGAAATCACACCAATATTACAAAGGCGAAAGGTTGTATGTGCGTATCTTTGTTACTTTTTCACGCTTATACGATTGATCGCTTTTGGATGAAATTTGGATAAACATGACCTGCTTAGGAGATACTTCATATCAGGAGTCTGATACGTCGGTATAATTGCCTACTTTCAAGCATTTATTTATTTATTAAATACTTTATGTACACAAAAGTACAGAAACGAATTGAATGCGTTGCTGCTGGTGGAAACTAGTGTGAAATAAAATCAATAACAGCATTACGGAGGCAGACGCCTTTAGTGCGTGAAAATATATTCGTTACTGTACAAAATCAAAGCATGCATAAAACTGAAACTTGCTCCGAAAAGGAACAAATTCATCCCTCAATCACGCGGCCTTTGTCAATTACTGCAACATAGCAACCGGCTACAGGACAAAGAAAGCACTAGACAGCGCAGAGCGCATGACCGTCCTGCCTGCGAGGCTACCGAGGAATTTCATCAAAATCGAGTAGTTCGCAGTACGGCCGACAAAGAGCCGTAATGCCGAACTGCGAGGCTAAACTTAACGTAACAAAGGCTATCCGGTAGAAATCGACGTGTGATCGATTCGTATGCACGCAACCGTTCTGGGCCGTGCACCCGCCGGTGCCGCCGTTTCGACAAAGCCCCTCATTTCGGCGGCGCTAATAACTAAGTGTAGCTGCTAGACACCCGCCAACAGGACCGCTGAAGGGCGTGGCACGCAATGACGTCCGTTACGATTTCACTCTACTGTTTAATATCTTTATTGGCAATCTTGTTTAGTAAGATGTTTAGTCTGCGATGTGTAGCGGCGCATACATGCATTCTTTTTTTGGGATATGGATCATAATTCTAAAATTAGAAAAACTAGGTTAACTGGATGCGGAAGTAAGAGGTCAGGGTATTATGGTGGCGCTGCAAAGAGGTCTTTGTGCGCTTGCAGTGGACTCACGACCGGTGTTGTGAGAGCTCTAAGCTTGCAAATGTCAGTATCTTTCGATGCTTGTGATATTGACATTCATTTCATCGAAGGACGGTTTTGGTCCTTCTTGGTATGCAAAGACCGAGAGTCGCTAAATTTGACCTAATAGGGTAACTTATGTCTGTGTCTAGACAGGGATTATAAACTTAGCAAGTTTTATTTATAGTTCTATTATAACATTATATTTCATTTAATATATAAGAATCAAGACCAGCTTTACCTTTTCCTCAAATAAACAACAGATTGAGATTACTGTCTCAACTTATAAAATATTTGACTTGATTCTATTTGAGGTAATTGAATCAATTTGAATTAGAGCTGCCAACATTATTTCGAGTGAGTTAAAAATATATTTTAGAAGAATCGAAATAGAAATTGAATGAACTTTATTGAGCTTTTTTTTATACAATAATATAAACTAGAGCTTGGCTGCAATCCCGCGCAATAGTAAGCAGTGATGCAATCGTTGATGGTGAGGCGCACTAGTTTATTAAGGGCCAATTTATTGAGAAAAAAATATCTGTTTATTTCAGCACTAGTTAAGTCCGGTCCAGGTGTCCAGAAGATAATAAATACTACATTAATTAATCAAGGATATTGTGTGAAGCTGTAGGCGCGTCTGCCCTTCAGCAACCTTCGCAAAAAACCGTCCGCTGGTTGCATGGCAACCGCTGATTAATGGGCTCGGAGACGCCGCCTCTCGCGCGAGGAGCGGGCTGCCGTGCGATAGTGCGGACCCGTCTAGACAACGTGACGACCGCTCCTATTGGTCCGAGTAGTCTGAGGGTTGCGGGATTAACTTGCTTTATGCAATCGTTTTGGAGGATTTTTGGGGAATCGTTAAATGCAAGTGGACACTTTTATTAAATTAACTGTCAATATATTATCACATGATAATAGCAAACCGGCGTGATTTATATCACGCCGGTTACTTATGTAAAGTATTAAGTTTAGGAGGCAAAGCTTTTCTGATATTTACCTCAATTGTGAATCAATCAAAACCAATTAGGTGTCTAATACGATTTTAGGATTCAAATGAAAGGCTGAACAAGTAACATCAAATAAAACGAAAATGACGCCGCAATTTAAAAAAGATAATATTATTTCTGCCAAATGTATTTAGCATCTAATTTGGTAAAAATATCATTAGACAATTTCCGGCGGAAACGTCCCTTTTCCTCACGACTGAGTTGTACAGCCGCCTCCCCGTGACCTCTGCCCCTCCCTCCCGGCACCTCTCTACCCGCCCTGCAGGCCTCCCCCGCACTGTCTACCAACCTTCCCTTCATAATAAATGCCCAATAATTCTCACCAATGTTATGTCTGACATTACATTTAACTCCTACAGATTTCCTTTGAGAATTAATATGAGAAAACCAATAGCAGACCTCATGTTGTACAAAAAAACACGTAATTCCGTAAACGTAAATTTGATAAACGTTATTTAGTTAAGTCAAGTATTTTATTGCGTGCAATTCAAACAAAAAAGTGTTTGGTGTTAAAATAGATCATGTAATTAGTCGACAGCCACATCTGTCGGAACGACGTTCATTATTTTAAATCGGCCTGAAACTGTCAGGCTGTTATCATGAAAGATATTACGAGATAATGCACAGCTTACACACAGAAGACTCAGTCCGTACAAGAGAGCTTTCGAAGATAAAGACCGAAGATACGTACAAAAAATTGAATTTCCGATAAAACCATATTGGCCACATTCAAACATGGCATTCCAAATTCCAAGTTTCAATTAGGAAATTGTTTCAAATGTTTAACTATTTCAAGAATTTCAAAAGATGTGTTTAAATCTCAGGAGTGAACCTTCTGCGTACAATTTTCTATGTGGTAAAGAGGTTATTGAACTTACCGGAGTCAAAATTATTCCCGCCCGCGTCCATGCTTTGCCCATGATATTCTGTAACACATCGACAGACATACTTACATTAATAACAGTAATAATTACATGGAAATGAAACATGTTTTTTTTGTTCTATTAATAACTAATTGAGGAGGTCACCAGGGAGGCTCCAATGAGGCGGGTATCAGCAGACAGTTTACACGGCATACCAATCAAAGAGTAGAATCCCTTTATTGGTGTAACAACCGTTAATGTTTACTGTAATATTGAAAATTGGTAATCGATACTCCATAACAGATCTGAGAAACTATTGTCTTTGTTCATGTACCATCTGATTAAGAATAGAAAGAGACTGGACCCCACAACACAGAAAATCCCAGAGTGGGGATCAGGGCTTCATCCACATTTGATAATGTAATAAGTCAAGAAATAATTTTCATTCATTTAAGTGGCTCCAATACGTCAATATGTCAGATTGTCGGTTCATCGGCCGTCACAAGTGCCTCATGAGTCTCTTACGACAATTGCCAAATGTGCTGTTAAGACTGTTGCCTTGCCCGCCACAGTTCGCGGAGGCGGTGACCCCTCCAGATGATTACCATAGGGTCGAATAAATTAAACGCGAATATGTTTCCAACATCTTTATTAGGGAAGTTTTACAGTATTTTCACATCATCATCGTTTATGTGGTACGTGGAGGAAAAGTATGAGAGGAATGATAAGCGGTTTGTTGCAAAACTAAAGCCGAATTAGCATGCATCAGGACAGAATACTGGCAAGCTCTATATAAGGAAGTAAGTGCTTACCAAACGAGTTAGAAATGTTATTTAGCAACTACAACTAAAATCATATGTAAATTCTTTAAATGTGAGGACGTTACAACACCTTAATTTTGTCGACCCGCTTGGGGGCTGGGGCAGTGGTTAAGCGTTTTAACTGCTGCTCTGCGTAAAGCGAGTTCAATTCTCGCAGGGAGCAAATATTTGTATGGCTTACTCTTACACCTATTTAGTGTTCAGAGTCTGGGCGTTTTTGCCTTTACTCGTTTGTGATGCATCCACGATACAGGAGTTAATCCTAGTGTTTAGCTTTTTTTGAGGTGGGAAATTATCTTATGACATAAGAGGGCGTGTCAGACTTCTACGGAGTTTTTACTTTGCACACCTATGATCTTTCAGATATCTTTACACAGGACCTTTTTAGAAATCGCGCCATGGCCCTAGATTAGGCTTTGGCTGTGCTGTCCGTATGGCGAGCTAAGCATTGTTCGTCGTCCGTAAGCCAACACCTACGGTGGCTGGTAGTCCGAGTCAGGGTTTGACGGAAGATGTCTGTACCCTCACGCGTGCGGTCATCTCCTACGCCAGTATTACTGTGTCGCAGAAGGATGCGACCGCCGCCGATTCCCCCTCACTCCAGACCATGGACATTTCGTTAGCCTACGGCCTTTATCAAAGTAAGTATAATCAAACAACTACCAAAAAACCAGCAAAACAGGGTCTGTTTTGCACCAAAACATGCATCAAATCAGAATTCAGTTATAATATGACCGTTTCAGCAAATTTAGTTTCAGGACGGGTCAGTAAACTAGGACGAGGTATGTTCTAATAAATTCGTGTGCAATTACCGCCGTTGCAGGCACCGGGGCCCGCACGCCACGCACGCTGCATTTAATTACCGCCGCTCCATTAGCTGATATAATAATTGCAGGTGTTGTCCGAAACATCCTCCGGTATGCCTCGGCTTTGCATAGTAATGTGTGTGTTAACTACTAGACGTAATTCGATGCTCAGTTAGGTAAAAGATGTTTTTTGGATGTGTTCTGCAGAAAGCATGACTCGCCAGTGTACCTAGACCTACATGCGTTAACGTTGCTTAAGCTAGAAGAGTATATTTTCTAAGAGTGGACTAGAAAAACCATTTAATAAGTGGTGAACATAAACTTGTAATCGACCTTGTGTCAGAAAAATTCACACCAGTGCACTGGCGCCACTTAGCCGAGAGGTCTACAGGACGTTGACGTAGATGTCTGACTAATGTCATTAACAAAAGCATTTTACAGGTTCCTGGATCCGACTACTCAATGCTGTCACCAGGTGAACGCAATTTTAGAAAACCCTCATTGATACCACACAGCGGTAAAACCGACTGTCAAATGCACATCTCAAAGATATTTATTTGCGGTTTTCGTGTGGCTCTAATGCAGCGATTGTAAGCCGCGTAGCTATCTGTCAAACTGACGGGAAAATTCGAGAAAACTACAAATTCTAACCTGCACGCGAACAGCAGAATATGATGGATGACTCGTAGTCGCGCACAGGTATTATGGCGAAAATTCGCAAATACACTAGTTGAATATTTTTTCTTTCTTTTTTATTGTTAGTCTCCGGCTTGACCACCAGCGCACTTGATCGTAAGCAATGATGTGGTCGACAATAGAGCATTGCCAAGAAGTAACCTATTGTCTTGACTTAAAGGCCCCCAGGCTCAAGGAATTCCATTTCTTAAATGTACGCACAATAAATCTGTTTGTCATACGTCTGCACGTCTGATGATGGAACGATATTGGCGGAATTAAGTTATGCAATTGCAACGGACACTCCTCGAAATGCAACCGATAGAAAACTGACAGGCGCGACTGGGCGTTGACGCTCTAGACTTTGGAGCTTTCGATTCGATGAGTGCATCGTGATTGATTGATGAAGATCATTTTGACTCATTTCTCAAATTATTAGAGAACAGCACTTATAATGCTGTTACTAAGCACGGTGTCATTAAGTATTCTATACCATTCAATCTTTAAAGAAACTCTGATACACAAAGAGAGCCAATCTATAATAATTTAATGAAGCCCAGATACGTCAGGTTGGGAGGAAAAATAGATATCAAAGAAATATTTATTTTAAGATCTGAAAGCACCAATCAAGTGAAACCTTATCAATGCGGAAAATAGAAATTGTGTGCTTTGAAGCTCAAATAAGAACATGAAATGACAATGCATGAAAAAGCTTAAATCTACCTTGATTGAATAAAGATTGGTGCCCTAACAAGGGATCCAATCGATCGTTCAGGAGAGACCTGCCACAGGAAATGAACAAAAGAGGTCTTTATACACAGACAAAGGCGTGTTGATTAATTTCCCAGTAGATGTCATGTGCGAACGATTGCTTTCACTAGATTGCGATGAGAATGGACATACGCGACATATTTATTGTATTACTCTCATGGAATAAAGGAGACGGTTCTGCAAAAAAATATGGACCGAATCGTACCGTGTTATTCGAAATAAATGAACGATGACATTTATAACAAGAAGTGTATCCCAGCTCTGCTGTACGGTAACGTCGCATATGAATTACAAACGGTACATGTACGCCTCAATCGCGCATAAATTTTCTTAATTTATTTCGCCCTAAGCGAATATGCAAATCGAACCGCCACATTAATTTCTCAATACATGAGTAAATTCCCATGTTGTAGCTGTGTTGAAACCTTGATCGTTTTCCAAACGTCGTACGAGGAGAACTTTTTTCTGCGTGCCTCATTAAAATTATACTCAAACAAATATTATATTGTGTTCTTGATACATCACAATTAAGAACAATCAACGCAGTCTGTGCTAGCAGCGCATGTAGTACTAACTTTGACAAGCAGCACATCCTGCTCACACCGGCCACGTAACGAGGTGTTTCTCCCACTTCGAGACTGACAAATGATCACCCGGACATCTGCGAAACGTGTCCGGGAAGCGATCAACACGAAGATCCATAACGCGCTTAGAAATCTGCTGCGGAACACGTCCGGAGCCCATGTAATTGTTTCAGTAGTGATGGTATAGCTCAGCGGTTACCCAAATATCGTATATGTGCCAGGCCATACTTTTGTCACACAATAGAAGGTAGGCTTTACAAGTATGAGGTCATCACGGATTGTGGCGGATACATCAAAGTAGGACATACGCGACCACTCGCTATAATTTCGCAACAGCTAGTTGACATTTCTGGATTGTATGAGCACAGGCCGCTAGCAAATAGAAAAGTATTTACGACAGGTATAGAGAAATATTGCATACGTTTAAGATAAAGAACGCTTTGCAAACGTTTGCTGATCTCTCGCACACATACACAAAGCTCTATAACGCGAAATGCAGGGAAATACAAGTCCCTAGCCGACGCCCGAAGAATTACCTCCAACGAGCGGAGAGCAGTCGATGTGTGCGTATGGAAAGCAAAGTATCTGTGGTATCGACGAGTCACAGCCGACTGGTCAGAGGTCGGTCGGCTAGTGTTACCGATACACACACCGCGACCAAGTTGGCCAAGCCGCAGTCGACCGGCAAGTGTTAAATATGCACTGATTAGCAGCAACCGACGTATTAATGTGCGAAATGCAACAACAGAACCTAAGAATACTAAGGGATTGTATAAAGTATACAAGGTGTACTAATATAGACGCGAAAC
This sequence comes from Mythimna separata, assembly GCA_030763345.1. Taxonomy (NCBI): domain Eukaryota; kingdom Metazoa; phylum Arthropoda; class Insecta; order Lepidoptera; family Noctuidae; genus Mythimna; species Mythimna separata. The sequence continues at coordinate 15,471,720 of CM061192.1, forward strand.
TGTGAATGTTAAATTTGTAACCTTGGGCGATGCAATGGAAACGATCAATGAAGACTGCGTCTGCGTGCTGTACACCAACATAATATGCTGATGTAGGCGCTGCAGTGACGAGCTAACGACGAATCTCATTCGACCTAGACTAGATAATCACTCAACTGTAATAAAGAAGGCGTTGGTCGGGGTGGACACGCGAGAAAAGTGGCCCGGATTTTTGTCCATAGCTGACCTAGAGTGGGCAAAGCAATCAAATAACAAAAGTTAAATGAGATATCTGTTAATTCTCGTAAAACGACACAAGAAGCGTGCACAATCCCTTCAAGACAACTTGAATCGAGTAATCTTGAAGCAATAAAAATTATAACTTATAGGACCATAAACGGCCAAGTAAATGTATTTCTCTGCATTTTCACTCAGTATTTTTGCAAAGAGAGTAGGTATTGAATACCAAAGTCCGGAGTGACTTGAATTAGACTAAATTTTTACAATAGACTACTATAAAAAGGTCGGACAAGAGTGACAAGGGTCCTGTAACTAATAAATCAATCGAAATCAGCTCCACGAGCAGGCGTGACTGTCCCGTCATATATTCATATCAACATTCCAGGAGCAAGAAAGCCTTTAGAATGTATTTAACTTTCTTTGTGGAGTGCCAGAAATATCGCGTGTTCCGTCGGCAGACAACGACGCTACAAATGACTGTAACCATATAACGATAACGACCATTCTCACAGTACTTATGGCGATTAAACTGTTTACGACCACTTCGTATCGTAAAACTTGGCAAATTATAAATCCGTATGTAAAAATCATCGTGGCAGCACATTCATCAACTTTAAAGCCGATCAGACAAGCATTCGTTTTTTACTCAGAAAATATACTTATCGCGAAAACTGAGAGGCTTCCAAGGTTAAACAGATCTGTGAGTGTTGAGCAGACGCTTCTTCATATTATATTAGGCCTGTTTGTGCAGACTAGTTCACTCAATCCCTCTCAGGTACCACAACGGCTTAATCCTCTTTGAGCCTGGAGTATTTAAACAAGCCTTGTGATCCCAAATTCGAAAGCCATAATAGATTCAGTGCTTTGTGTCCGACTACACAATATTATCAGTCAGACTTGTAGTGAAGCTTGCGCCGTGGTGACGTCGTGCGTTACACGAAATCCTGTTCGTTGAGCACAAGGAAGCGACTTTATCATGACATGCTCGGCCCACATTCTAGCGTGATATGACGGCTAAACTTAGATATGTTCAAAAGAATTGAGAATCAAAAATCTAGGCCATCGCCGTCGTAAAACTGAGAGTGAACCGGCGCGATAGTGCTCATGCTAATACAGTTTTTATCTTTAAATCTTATCCTTTGTTGCTAATATACGACTGGCATTAATTCGCGTCTCATTCAGGTGGCGCATATTAATAACCTCCTTACGTCGCACCTCGCACCGCCATGCTCACACCAGCCGTCATTTCTTCACACATTTTTTGCCAATCTACTTGTAAGCGTTGCGCATGACCTGAATAATGGCAAACAGCGCCGTAGTGTTCCAACGCGTCGGCAACGTACGCTCACTATAAAAAAACCTATCAAATCACCAGACAATTAATTGCGAAGTCGTAAAAGCTCTAATAAAAACATAACTTCCATTTTACAAGTCGGTTCAACAATTCGAGCGGCGCAGCGGGGCCCGTTCTAGGGTGTCTATCGCAAAGTTAAACAACCAATAAGGTGTAAGAGTGTGTGCCAAGAGACACTTCAAGTAGTTATGTAAGTAGTTCAAGGCGGGTCATTGGCAGCAGACGATATTGTTGCAGACATAAGCCAGACGGACAAAAAAGTGAAACCTATGTTTTTCATTAAAAAAAAAACCACAGCCGCAGCACGGTTGGTAATGAATGAAGAAACGAAACGACAGTCACGTTATGAGCCACAACTATGAAACGTTAACTTGAAATTCATCTAATTGTTGTACGGTCATTTACTTCATTAATTAATTTCGCGCTCATTTCGCAACGATTCTTTTGCGAGCGATTGCAACACTGATAGATTTGTAGATTAGGAAAAAATGGAGTCTGTCTGAGACAAAAGCCTCTCTTGTCCAAATTATTTAGTTGATTGAGAGGCGGCTGACGTAACCGCTTGTCGCGGCGTTGGCAACCTCTGCGAGACCCTGGAGCTCGAGTGGAACACCTGCATCTCACACCAATCAAGTACTATTATAAAAGGTCTTATTTTGAAATGGTACATTCTAAATTCACAGTACAACGCCAGTCTTGACAGTTGGCTGTTTTATTAGATAAAAACTTTGTTCGGCCTAATAGATTTCACCTTAGCGACGCTGTTCGCGGTCCGAAAGGATCCAAACCGTGGCTCAACTGAACGTTATAACCGCTTTGCCAAAGCAACTTGTTCTATCAAACTACACTTTGAAGAATCCTTCATAAATAATAGTCGAGTTGAGCGTTTGTGTTGGTTACATCTTTACTGCTGAACAGACAAACCTGTTGTAATGAAATTTCTTGGAACCCAGATATAGACAAGGAGGCTTTTCATTTCGTAAAGGGAAATAACCTTAGGTGGTAATCAATATTAACTTGTCGTAATGGAAAACTTAGTGCTTAGATAAATAGATTTCCAATTAAATTGTTTGACTAACAAAAGAAGATCGTATAATTAGTACAGCTCATGACATAATCAAGAAATGCTCAGGGGTAAAAATCGCTAACTGTATCGTAACTCGTCGGCGATACTTCAACCTAATTAGTAATTACTAAACAATGCTATTACTTATTCTGTGACAAGGCGACAAAGAAAAATTTACAACACAACGGTTAGGCCCGGATCTGGCTGAAATCATCAACCAAAGTTGCCATAATAGTGATGCTTAGCAAAATGAGAGCCACAAATGAAATGAGAGGTGATCAAAGATCTTCTTTTTATTTTGATGAGTATTATGTTGCGACTAGATCTTAGAATTGATTATTTCATGTTATGACCAAACCCCGCTCTCCACATCACAATATGGGCAAGCCAAATCAACAAACACTGCATGGTCCATATTTGATCATATCTTAAAATAGTTATATTGTCCACCAGCAGAACTTTTGATTTCGCTTGTTTTCGTGACATAATATATCAGACATTTTTTACTAAATATCTAGCGAATAATAACTTATAAATGGAAGATAAAAGTATAATGGTATTATAATTACAACACAAAGCTGAGTTATTACTAATAAAGGCCTGCAGTCAAGCATAATTTGAAAGCAGCTAAGGTACAGTTTTGCCAACCATATTAAATATGATTCTAATTGGGATAGTATAACTAACTGTACCTCAATGTATTCCCGTCTTGAACTACAAATGCCTTTGTTCCGTTTAAAATACTAATTGTGTACAAAAATTCTCTGTTTAAAAAACAAATAATCAAGAAGTGGATAACGGGTTGATATTCTCTTGCATACGTCACTGACTAATTCATGTTCTTCTGTATTGACATATCATCAAACATTAACAATTAAACAGTCTGGCCTGTCTTAGCCATATAATTAAATAGCTAGTCACATCATAAAGTGATCAATTAGGATCTGGCCATGACATATACATTAATTGTTAAATTACACAAATATTATAAAGATGTAAGTTTTTGTGGATATGTTTTTATATTTGTCTGTTTAAACTTGTAGCAGAATGGATATCGATGACATTTGGCACAGGGTTTGACCGAGTCCTGGAACGACAGCATATTTTTTAACCTTTTTTCCAGAATACATTTGCTTAGGATAATTTACTACTATCATACAGGGCAAACCGCTGGCTGCAGCTAGTAATATGTATAATAAATTAACCTATCACATACCCGCGAAACGAGACACAATAGTAAGACAATGACAACGCGGTCTCATGAGACCGGTCGGGGATTCAAACGTTAACCTATCAGATAACAAAAACGAGACACAGTAGTAAGACAATGACAGCGCGGTCACCGGCTACCGCTCGGGAATTCATGAATTAAAGAGTATGCAAGATTGAAAACAGATTGGAAGACAGGAGACAGTGCAGTAGTGGAATACAGTAGTAGACACTGTGATGGAACTCACAGAAAACTATTGATTATTATCAAAGTAACAATACAATAACTGTTATAAAATAAACTTAATAACTCTTTAATGGGGTAATGACTTTTTGAATATGGCAACATCTGCCATAAGGAGCAAGAGCTTACGATTAGAACTCAGTCACAAACAATATCATAATGTCGTAAATGTAAGGGATATTTTTATAGGAGGCATTATCTAAACTGAATGCATGTCAAAAAGAAATTGAAATGATGCCAATTTTCAATGTAAACTTTCAGAGCCATTTTTAAATGGATTCCCAACATGCCTTACACTCTCTGAAGTCAATCTTTGTAATTATTTTAATTCCTGTCATAAATCTAATGTTGTTATGATGTAAAGTTGGAATGATATGACCGTTAAAGGTTCAAGTTTCTGTCAAATTCGTGACAAAAGCTGAAATGCTGTGTCAAGGACAACATAGCTTTCAGCTTGCTGTAGCAAGTTTTGCAATACACCATAGAAAGGGACAATGGTTAGAAGCCTCCTTAGCAATAGTGAAGCAATGTAGAGCCAGCAGATAAAGAGCATTACAAGGTCGTTCTCTTCTTCGAGGTCACCTGCCGTAATGGAATGGGACAAATTGTCTAACAAATCCCCCATGTTGTGCAAACAACATAATAATCAACTTCAGCACTGAATGTAAATGGGAGCACGCTGTTGATAAGCCACAATGGCTAACATAGTCATATTATTTTCCAGTTAGAATAGCCTCAATGATTGGTAGCGAACATAAACATTTGTTTTATTACCACAATACATTCAGTACAAAATTGTTACAGCTAACCTGTGTAGACGATTGCATTAAATGTGTTCATGCACGAATGCACTCATGTATGAATCCGTTTTTAGTTTCCTCTGCATGCACCCTTGGCAGGCAATTTCGGAATATGAAATATTTATGTAAAGAATAGGCTGGAGATTCAAATAATATTCAAATTAAGATATTTTAAATGTAGAGAATAACAATACACACAGTTGATTGTTTCAATCATCTGTAGAAATCTTATAAGAATCTGGTCCTCATTGAACAGCTGATCATAGTCTGATGTGACAACACAGCCTATGTAGTGAGCAAGTTACACAATACTACAGTAAGCTAACACTGAACAGTCACAGGGCTCTATAATGTAATAAATGTGCTAACAAATAGGATACTCTATTGGCATATGGACTCTTTCAAGTACCTATATTTTCACAAAAGAAAATTAAAGAAAATTATTTCACTTTCCGATATATCACACTGAATGGGTGGAAATCTTCACAAATGTAATTTGATTTGCAGTAACAATTAGCATATAATGATGATGGACATTAGATGGAAGGAATAAGATTGAATTAAAGTAATATGTGTTCTATCCAGAATGGGGTAGGGTTGGGTCACAGGACCTTATGTGCTACTGTAGCAAGCCACAAGCATTAGTCTTTTCAATAAAGCAGAATAGCATGCAGTACTACTTAGTTCCAACTCATGCTTGGATGATATGATGATGATGATGATTGACAATGGTTCAATAATTGGATGAGGATACTTCATGAGTGATGTGTGCTCAGCACTGGACAGGCAGACAGCTCTCACTTACTGCAGACACAGACCTCACCACTGCTTGTCAAGGCTGCACCACTGTCTGGAGTGCTTCTTGTTACTATGATGACATATTCTTTGTTTCACACACTTCATCAATATCAAACTGCTGTTACAGATGATCAACACAACAGTTCTCTTTGTTTGAGGCTCAGTCCAAGGAGATGTCAACCAAACTCTTTGTTCTTGTATGTAGCAGTCTGTAGTCAGGCACAGGGCACAGGTAGCACACTTTCACTATTGCACAAGCGAGCGCCGGCCCCGGCGGCCGAGCGCTCATCACCACCGCGGGAGCACCCGCACGAGAACAAAGAACTCGCCGACTAGAGGCGCGTCCGCAGCCGCGTCTGCGGACTGCGGCTCGATCACAGCCGGCCTATGAGATTAGCGAGGTCAGTGGGTAAGCATGGAGAGGCGAGGGCCAGGGGAGGCGCGGCCACTGACCTGCCATGGTGGCGCGCCGCTCAGCTGATGGACGAGACACAAAGTGCGGCCCGACGCGGCCCGAGCGGCGCGGCGACGTGCGGCTGCCGACACCAGCCCGCCTCCGCCGAGCCCGGAGCGTCTCGGCCACCTCGGCCGCCGACACCGGCCCGCCCGACGACGAGAGGTCGCAGACAAAAAAATCGATAGGTCGTCAACCTCCGCCGGCGGTCGGCCGGAGCCGGTCCCGGGCGGGCCGTCGCGCCGCCTCCCGCTTGCCGAGGGACCGTCCCGCGCGAAGATCCCTCCGAAGCTTCAGCGTCCGAGATATAACAGACCCAAATTCGCCATTTTGAAACGGGAACAATGAGATATTTACTTTTGAACGTTAGGACGGTCGGGGACGACGTCAGTGACGGTTAACGGACGCGGCGCGAAACGCGAGATAACCCAGACGCTACACCGCTGTAAATAAATACGTACTCTGACTAGAAATCCCTTCGTCACCGCTGCCAATATCCGACATCGCAATCCACACCGAAATCTACAGGCGATCCACCGATCTTTTCGGAGACTCTCGGACAGCACAAATTAGTCTATGGTTTCGAAGCCATCAAAATTGAGTTCTTTATAGTGTCGACTACAACAGCACAAAGGATTTTGAACTTTTCGTTTTTGCACGTTATATTTTATAGAATTAATAATAAAAATTGACTTTTGTTTTCAAAACAAGTATGATTTAATTTATTTTATCCTTCGATCTCGTTGTTTAAAACTCTTTTAAGGTAAATTGGCAATCTGGACACTAAAACAGCTCTTTCCAATTTTTGACGCAACCTCAAGCAATCTAAATTTTAGTCTATGGTACTGACATTCTGTGTCAAATGTAGGGTAATAAGATAAACTCGTTTTTGAACGCACTTTGAAAACGATTCTTGAGCTTTGTTTTATGCTACAATGAAATAAACATAACAGATTCGTAAATGCAAATTAAGTAATGATTTGCTTTGCTGAGGAGTTTTTGACGCCGTTTTTTAGATTATTTTTAGATAGTTCTTATGGCTTTTGTTATTTAGAATAATATGTTTTAGAACAAAAAATAAAAATTGTTAACAAACTATAAAAATAAACAAATATAATTAAACATAAGTTTTTTATTTGACTACTATTTACTGTAGTAATTGTTGCAACAATGTTAGTCATAATGAAAGAGATGGCACTGTACAAAAGTTCGGAGACACCTAAGAAATAGTATATACGGTATTGAATGTCTTTGTTAAGAAACTACTAGGCCTCTCGGAGTGTCCGAGAGTAAAATTTATAGAAAAATTATTGTTAGAATTGATTGTGCATATTGAATTTTTTTCAGCGTTTTCACTGATTTTGCGACACAAAGAAAGGTAAAGTGTTTGAGGTTGTGTGCGACTTCAAAGAATATACTAATTCCATGGTACGACAAGTTATAGTCATGATTGTAGATGTCGCTAGAAGACTTTGAGTTTCTCATAAAGATGTAGATGGCACTAGGTTTTCACACATACACTGATTTTTATACTCCATTTTTTAAATTAATTTTCGATCCCCAATGAGCACATACGGAACTCGGGGTAGCTTAGTAGAGCTTGTATCAAAGCTCTCCAGTAAAGTAGTGTCGCTAGGTGGCGTGAATAGTAACGTGATATGATGGGCAATCAATCGAGAACTTGATGTTTTGACACATGGGTTATGAGGCTAGCCTCATACGTCTGGAATGGCTCTCTGGATTCATAATACAAATTCATATTAATTCAGAAAGATCAGAAATACCACACAATATCAGTACCTATCCTCCACACACGTTCTGATTTTTTCAGATTATCGAATGAATTTCTCGATGATGCGCGATGGCGAAAGGTTTTATTCGATTGTTCGAACATCTTGATCGATTCGATTTTGACTCGAGTCCGATTCGGTCTGGTATTGCGACTGGCGTATGGCGCAATTACTCGCAAATTGTTCCTCGATGGTTAAGATGGTTTAGAATTTCAAGTGAGAGTGACTGAACAATTGAAAACTAACGGTCGATTCCTTTGACTCGAAACAATCGAAAAAACATTTCGATTATTTAGTAGAACGGTGAGTCGACGGTTTGACGACTCCGATTCTTTCAATTTGTTAAAACATATCGGAATCGCCCAACGTGAGATCAATCTAATTTTTGATATATGTGTGAGGCAAGGTGCCGGAATTCAGATTATTATGGATCCAGAGAACCATTGCGCTAAGATTAGGGATGTATGCCAGGCTAACCATATAGTATACTATGGAAACTAGGTCATATCACAGATAATGTTAGTGCCGATGTATACCACAAAGGCACAACAGAATACCCTTCACCCTAAACAGCAATGACCTTCGATCAAGTTACATTATAACATCTCTCTGTACCTAATTTAATTTAAAAAAATACAGAATGCATTTCATTCAGTTTATTGTTGTGGCAAAGATTTTAAAAATGTATCTATGGTTCCACGATCTCTTGTGTTAGGGTTTATTCAGACGTACTACAATCACATCACAACAAGAACTCGTAGTTAGGTATTATTTTTTATATAGTTTCATTCACACTGGAGACTGGACACATTTTGTTGTCGAACGCGAATGAGTCTGTCTGCAAACACAGGCTACCACACTTGAATATTTGTAGTTACTCTAACGCAACTGCAAAGAGCTGCAGTGACACTACCTTCTGACCACTTTTTGGTATTGGTGTGGTTGCGGTACGTGTGTTGAACCATAGACTTGTGTTGCAGATCCACCGCGCCATTTGATATCTCATAAGCAAAAGGCAGCAAGTAACTTTGCAGCAAGGAACATAAGCAAAAGGCAGGGACACGTCTTTCTTCATTTGTTCGACAGTGCCATGGCACTGTGTCAGTAGGGGACAGTGTCAGTAAGGGGTTAGGGAAGCGACGGGACGCTGAACACTTTTGTGAGGAATGAATGAAACAACACTGTAATATTACAAATGACTATAATTTTTGTCACAATTTTTCCATACAATGTTAATAATAACTTTTTACCTTATATCTATTTATAATACATTACTTATTTATTATTAATGTTGTATTTCAATATTTAAAATTCTTCCTGTTTAATTTCTAATTACATTCCACGGAGTCAGTTTCAGATGAGAGACATTTATCATTTAATTTAAACCAAATATTCCGAAGGATCGTACAAAGTTTAACGTAATTTTGAAAAATCGACCTCGAATAGTTTATTATGATACACTATGATGTAATTCGATTAGATCTTATTATACTAAAAATATTTCTTGCTTAGTCACTACGAGAAGTAGTTTTATCGTTAAAAACTGTACAAACATATCAACTTTAGTGTTACCGCTAGCGTAAATATTATAAACGGACACACGAACCAATCACGATCAGATGAGAACATGCGACATCGCTCAACAGTCACATACTGTAAACATTCGTTAATTAATACAATACAGGTAAGGTAAATTGTACTTTATATGCGTGTGTGGGGGCGCGGCGCGGCGCGTGCGCACCCATAATTGACAAACAAATTGCAACTAAATCTCGCGACCGTGCGAGCCGTGCCGCAGCAACCGCGGCGCGACGCTATGTAAATGTTACAGGCGGCGCGTGGCGGTTGCTGCAACACGGCGTCGTTTCAATCTCCGCAACATTCGGTTGAACACATTGCATTTCAACGGCTGTCTCCGACCACAGAAAAGTTAAACTGGCCAAGCCGTGCCGCGCGCAGTTCGCGCGTCGTGCGTCCGGACTGCGCGCGACGCGCTCGCCCGCGGGAGCCGCGCCGCGCCCGCACTCTGTGATAACAAGCACCGTAATCAAATGCGAGTTGTTTGAGTAATGCAGGCTTCTGGAATAAACCCTTGGCTGTCTTCGCACTGGGATTACGAGACCACTATGATATGCGATAAACTTTACTTCTATGTACTTATAACTTTCAACGGTTTAGTTCAATGGAGCCCTGGGGCAGCCAAGGTTCAAAATAACTATATTTCAACGATGAATAACAAGCAAGTATAATACAATAATTAATAAAATTGAGCTAGGATAAGAACTCCGCCTTCAGGGCGCGCGCGAGCCCCCGCGCCGCCCGCGCCGTGGACTGTTAAGTACATGAGTGTAAATAAGAGTGGCGCCTGTAATAGCCACGGGCGCCAGCATCGTGTATCTCCTTAGTTAAAACATTAAGTATAATAAAGTCAGCCTAAATAAATAAGAGTTCATTAAAATTCTTCGTCGGGCGGCGCGGGGGCTGTTGCGGGACCATAAATGCTATATGTACGAACCTACAGACAGTGACGTGACCAAGTATTCCGATAACATAATCGAGAGAGAGAGGCGAAGTGCAGAGCGCTCTGCGGCGGCAGATCACTCGCCGACATATTATTGCTTTCATTCGAGACTATACAGTTACGATATTGCTTTGTTACTCCTGCATTTACGTATGTTTTGGCACGACAATACTGAGTGAAGCAACTCGGATGGACGCGACGTGGCGTCGTCAGCGGCAGACGGAGTAGGGGCGATAAGCGATACTAATTCACAACCAAGCGGCGCCGGGGCGCGTTTCATACAACTCTAACGGACCTGAGCCTCGCCGGCTGCGCGACACTCCTCGACGTCAAGGGCTGTACTCTGGCTGGTACGATCTGTGTGAAATGCACTTCGCAGTCAACTGAATCATCTATATTTCATCTATTTTCAAATGCATTGAGTTAATTCATAAAGTTCTAGTAAAATAATAATAAAACAATTCAAGCCAGCTTCGTTACAACCGCTCAAGGTTGAGGAGTGTGGTGCAGCCGTGTTCAGACGGGCATGTTCGACAGCAGTGCGAGCTCGTGAGTCGTGCAACTATAGCCACGCACAAGGCGCGACACAGAACTTGAGTCCAACTCCTCGCTACATTTAAATGCTTCGGATTGTCCTATAAAATGATACTAGTTCGAGCTCAACACTCAAGTTCTGTGACATCTTGGCGTCGACTCGGATGTTTGCTCACGTTGACTTGATGACACTATAATAATGGGCAAAAGAAAACTGAACAAATGACTTTATAACAATTGTACTAAGTTTTAATATTATAGATAATATTTCAAAATTTCATAATATTGCCTCGAGTTAGAGTGAATTTTACAAAAATATACATATTGTACAAATAGTTGAGCGACTCAATGCATACACTGGTCAACCCTCCCCGCGGGCGGCACCGTGCGGCGCGGCGCTCGCGGGGCTACTCAGAGAACTGCTGCGAGAGCGGCGCGAGCGGGTCGCCGGCTGCTCGCGAGCGCGCGGGACTCGCTGGCGCCGCCTCGGTGTGTATGTGTACAAGACTAACACTAACTCGTTGATAGAGACTTACATTAAGCTACAGTAGTCCAGCACGACCGACCTCACCACTCGCCTCTAGTCTATCATACAAATCTAATCTTTATGCACCTGATAGGAAAGTCGAAAGTCACTCGTGTTAGCCGAACGGTTAAGTGCAAGCGGCCCTTAACGACACTATTATACACGACGTAACTACAATTTAATAATAAAATATAATAATAACAATAGAGATAATAATTACGAGACAGAACTCTAATCTCCCGACATTGCACTCCGTTGCAGGAAGGAATATTGGCCGATAAGTCTTATTCGAGAGATGAAAAACTTAGAAATACACATTCAGAGTAGACGGTCCAAGTAAACCGAGTGACAGCCATCAGCTCACTACTCTAGGAGACAAGAAAACAAACATCACGATTTTGCGCGTTGAGGAATATCTCTGACCGTTTCATTTAATTTTCTGTAAGTTAGTGCGTGTGTTTATATCGACCGTCTGCGCTGAACACTAAAGATCACGAGCGATACGAGCGCGGAGCGAGCACGGCGCCGAGCGCACAGCGCGCCACGTTGCGCCACAGTCGCGCCACGCGGCACCGGACCAAAGCAGTGGCAGCGTGTGTGTAGGCCTTTATTTCGTTTACAGCGGACGCACCACGACTGTCAACACTCTTTGCTACAAATTATACAAAAAGTACAAAATAATGATTGATTTAAAGAGCGACGTAGATTGGTAAAACTGATTTAAGTACATTCACATCGCTTGAAACAGATCACAGATTAATACATGATATACAAAACAACACGACAACAAGGACATTGGCGCGCGGCTTGCGAGCGACAAGCTGTGCGTCAACGTGCTGGTGTCGAGACGGAGGCTGAGAGTGGTGGCGCGCCCGCAGTTATCACAAAACATCTCATTCGACCAGCAATCGTGAAAGTAATGCAAAGATATACAAACATACCGCGGCATTAGTATCAAGAGTACTTACAAAAGGACGCCAAACAAAACATTTTCAATCACATACCGAACACGACCTCGTTAATGTATAAAATAAAAGCAAAAATATAGAAATAGTATTATTGTAATATTTATTTTTAAATAAAAAATATAATATCAAAAAAGCGTAATAAAGCACTCATTATGTACAAGGCGTTGTTATTGTGAACAGAGTGCGTCGTGCGAGTTTGTTTGACGTTAACGCGATCGTTTGTGACGTTCGGCGCTCGGATTGGCCCGCTTCAAGCTCTTGACCAATCAGAGAGTCGAAAGCGGTAACCGTTTCGATGGCGTTAACGTCAGAACGACTTGCAGTCGGCACACTGTTGTCGCTCCACGGTGTCACGTGCTCCTCGCCGGGCGGTCGCCAACCGGGACACGGGCAGATCTATCTCAGTGTTAACATATTATTGCAGTACTCGGTCTCAATGATACATCGAGTCATTGTCATAACTTACACAGATAAAAACTTTTCAAATCTAGATGTGCTATAATTCAAACTGTATTGTATGTAGACAATAGTGTAAGAGAAGAGCGTTGTTTTGCTGAATTCTTACTACAGTATGTTCGTTTAAGTACACAAATATTTTGACTTGAGTTTAAATTGAGAGATAATATTCGAGCTAAAACACCCAAGTATTCATGAATTGGCAACGATTCGAGTGTCGTTGTGTCCCGGGTTGGGTCGCGCGCGGCTGCGACAACAAAACTAAATAAACAAACATCAGTAACACTAAGCACAATGGCGCCGCAAGCACGCATCGTTACAAGTCACAATAAATATAAAATAATATATCTTAAGCAATCTTAAATACCCTGTTGATTTCTTTTTTTTTTAAATTATCATGTTTCCCCTTTTGAATTACGAAAAAAAATAATAAAAGACGCATTGCAATAGTGCTGCGGTACGAACTCGTACGGTAAACCTAATCCTAGCCAGACCAGAACGATATTGGAGATCATGTTACATAGTGACGTCACTCTCGCTCCGCTAGCACTTGTATAAAGTGCACCGCGCAGCGCTAGACGGGTGCAGTAGGTGCGAGCATGCACGCACACACAGACGTGCGTGACGTACGCGGAGCGCACGCACTGCACCGCCCCGTCAGCGCTGCACGTCCGTGCGGCGAGAGCGGCGCCAGTCGAGTGTTGCAGATGGTCGCTTGCGTGGTGAGCCGTAGCCGAGCACTATGCGCGCAGCAACACATTGAGCACGATCCGACGATCACGAGACCTCTCCGCCGACTTCCATCCACTAACTATCATATAAATTCTTCCGAGTAAACCTATCATTAACGTATATGTCTTTATTACGTATGTTATTTCGTTTTTAGCTTATATTTAAGACTTTAAGACTTTTATCATTTTGTGCAAAGAAAAGACTTTTACTAATTTAAGATTTTTGTACAAGATTGTTTTCCTCCCGATGTATCCTCTCGCTCGTGGCGCGCGGCCACGGGACCACGTTGTACGATCTATTACTCTTTACACGACCCGATACCTAATACACCATCAAAATGAAATAAAACTTCAACAACATAGTATAAAGACTGTCCGCAAATACGCGTGAGCGCGTACTCGCGTCTTGTATAAGGAAACTATCGAACCCATCAGCACCCTACGTAAACATTATGCATCGTGTTAACGTTAAATTAAACCTAGAGAGGGTATAACCAGTCGTACGAACAACGGGTGCGCGCGCCGCCCCGCCGCCTGGTAACGCGCCTCGTACATGCGCGGCGAGCGCGGCGCGCCGCACCGGCCTTACAATAAAATGGCGCGTGTATAATAAAATATAGGTTACAATATTATGTAAAATTATGCTATTCACTAGCGATCCGAAACTAATGTAACTGTTCGGGTAACGTTGTGTAAAATGCACGGCGTGACGTCACGCCCGCCGCCCGCTGCGAGCGCGGGCGGACTCCGCGAGGCGGTATTTGTGCAGTGGTAAAGGTCATCGACCGCTTACAATAAAATGGCCGCCTCCTGCGACTGTAAAAATATAGTTATCAAATGCTAAAGTTGAATTATAAATAGCGCCGCTCTCGCGACAACAGTAAATTAAAATCTAAATAAAAGTATACATAATAATATATCTCATAGGCCGTTGTTGTGACTTAGATAACATATGGAGCGGCTCGCCGGGGCGGGGCGGGGACGTACGCTTCACAATTTGACTAGCCCACACGAATTAGTAAGTGACTAGAACGCGAAACACATCATTGGCAAGACTTCGTATTACGAGCGCACTCGGCCGCTAATTCCGAACACTAGTTATTTTTCAGTATGGCAATAAAAATGGCCATCTTTATTAGTTAGACATCACTGAAGATCACAGACATTCCGAATACTGGGTACGCGCGCGCCCCGCCGCCCGCACAGCCGTCTGCTTATACTACATCACGACATCACGACACAGCTGTGATGCTCTAGCGATCGCTTAAACAAACATGTGATGGACCGAAACAAAAAATACATACAATATTTACAAATAAATCCTACAAATTAAGCTCCTCAGTTTGAAAAAGATTAAATTACATCACTAACGATTGCTTTACAAAACATTTCCTCGCGTCGATACTTCAGTCCAATTTGCTACTTACTCTAGGAAAGTACTTGCCGCGACCGTTCTCTCCGCGCACTGTCGCCGACCGCTTACAAAATTAAAAATACCTCCTACCTCGACATGAGCCGGCACTCACGCGCACTCCTGCCGACTCGCTTCAAACTGTTGGACGTTGACAAGTTCACAATGTTAGCTGAGCTACTAAACTGGAATCATGTTCGAACACACACTCGTCACGGTAACATAGTCAGTACCGCTAGCTCTGCAACAGACAACAGTCCGCGTGTGCGAGGCGTGCGTCACTAACAGAAGCCGCCGAAGCCCACGGTGGGCACGGACGGCACGGCGGGCACGGCCGGCACGCCGCCCGAGTGCTCGCCGTTCTTGTGCAGGTCGATCAGCGGCGGCGCCGACAGGTAGTGCGCCTGGAATATCAAACAAACAAAAATTAAAATCAAACCTTCAAAATATACTGTCGTCGGTAAACAACACCATATTAAGTTTTTTTTTTGTGATAATTGTACTCCCATTTACACATTAAATCCCGACGAATCGACACCGATTATCTGAACTAATTGGTGTATGTCATTCAAATAATATTTTAATAATCTTAACGCCTTTTGTTTTGCCTAGTCTGTAATGCTCTAGTTTTAGGAATAATGTTTCATGAATCACACAATCAAACGCCTTAGACAGGTCGCAGAAGATGCCCATAGTATCTTGTGCCTCTTACCACGCATTAAAAATGTGTTTTAGTAAGGAGAGACGGTGTGTCCGTCGATCTTAAGTGAAACCATACTGTTTATCGTGTAAGATATTATTTGTGTTAACATGATTAAGCATTTGTTTTAACATTACCTTTTCAAATATCTTGCTAAAAACCGGCAACATGGACACTGGCCTATTTTGTTACTGTCCCTGTATTTAAAAAGTGGTATCACTTTACTATATTTCATTAGATCCGGAAGGACTCCTTGATCTAAACACAAATTGAATATTAAAACTAGGTACGACGCTATAGTGTCAATAATTGAGGTACAAACTTTGATAGACGTAACCTATAGATCAGAATCAGAACGTCTTTATTGTGGGCATAGGTTACAGACAGGTTGCCAAGGGGTTTCGCGACTCCCATACACGGGCGCCGCGTAGCCGTACTGTAGCTAGGTACAGTAGTGGGGTTGTACCTGCTGGTGGTGCGCGGGCGGCGGGCCGGCGTACCCGTTGTAGTAGGGCGCGTTGTAGGGCGCGTAGCCGGCCGGCACGGGCGCCGCGTAGCCGTACTGTAGCTAGGTACAGTAGTACACTAGTGGGGTTGTACCTGCTGGTGGTGCGCGGGCGGCGGGCCGGCGTACCCGTTGTAGTAGGGCGCGTTGTAGGGCGCGTAGCCGGCCGGCACGGGCGCCGCGTAGCCGTACTGTAGCTAGGTACAGTAGTACACTAGTGGGGTTGTACCTGCTGGTGGTGCGCGGGCGGCGGGCCGGCGTACCCGTTGTAGTAAGGCGCGTTGTAGGGCGCGTAGCCGGCCGGCACGGGCGCCGCGTAGCCGTACTGTAGCTAGGTACAGTAGTACACTAGTGGGGTTGTACCTGCTGGTGGTGCGCGGGCGGCGGGCCGGCGTACCCGTTGTAGTAGGGCGCGTTGTAGGGCGCGTAGCCGGCCGGCACGGGCGCCGCGTAGCCGTACTGTAGCTAGGTACAGTAGTACACTAGTGGGGTTGTACCTGCTGGTGGTGCGCGGGCGGCGGGCCGGCGTACCCGTTGTAGTAAGGCGCGTTGTAGGGCGCGCAGCCGGCCGGCACGGGCGCCGCGTAGCCGTACTGTAGCTAGGTACAGTAGTACACTAGTGGGGTTGTACCTGCTGGTGGTGCGCGGGCGGCGGGCCGGCGTACCCGTTGTAGTAGGGCGCGTTGTAGGGCGCGTAGCCGGCCGGCACGGGCGCCGCGTAGCCGTACTGTAGCTAGGTACAGTAGTACACTAGTGGGGTTGTACCTGCTGGTGGTGCGCGGGCGGCGGGCCGGCGTACCCGTTGTAGTAAGGCGCGTTGTAGGGCGCGTAGCCGGCCGGCACGGGCGCCGCGTAGCCGTACTGTAGCTAGGTACAGTAGTACACTAGTGGGGTTGTACCTGCTGGTGGTGCGCGGGCGGCGGGCCGGCGTACCCGTTGTAGTAGGGCGCGTTGTAGGGCGCGTAGCCGGCCGGCACGGGCGCCGCGTAGCCGTACTGTAGCTAGGTACAGTAGTACACTAGTGGGGTTGTACCTGCTGGTGGTGCGCGGGCGGCGGGCCGGCGTACCCGTTGTAGTAAGGCGCGTTGTAGGGCGCGTAGCCGGCCGGCACGGGCGCCGCGTAGCCGTACTGTAGCTAGGTACAGTAGTACACTAGTGGGGTTGTACCTGCTGGTGGTGCGCGGGCGGCGGGCCGGCGTACCCGTTGTAGTAAGGCGCGTTGTAGGGCGCGTAGCCGGCCGGCACGGGCGCCGCGTAGCCGTACTGTAGCTAGGTACAGTAGTACACTAGTGGGGTTGTACCTGCTGGTGGTGCGCGGGCGGCGGGCCGGCGTACCCGTTGTAGTAGGGCGCGTTGTAGGGCGCGTAGCCGGCCGGCACGGGCGCCGCGTAGCCGTACTGTAGCTAGGTACAGTAGTACACTAGTGGGGTTGTACCTGCTGGTGGTGCGCGGGCGGCGGGCCGGCGTACCCGTTGTAGTAGGGCGCGTTGTAGGGCGCGTAGCCGGCCGGCACGGGCGCCGCGTAGCCGTACTGTAGCTAGGTACAGTAGTACACTAGTGGGGTTGTACCTGCTGGTGGTGCGCGGGCGGCGGGCCGGCGTACCCGTTGTAGTAGGGCGCGTTGTAGGGCGCGTAGCCGGCCGGCACGGGCGCCGCGTAGCCGTACTGTAGCTAGGTACAGTAGTACACTAGTGGGGTTGTACCTGCTGGTGGTGCGCGGGCGGCGGGCCGGCGTACCCGTTGTAGTAAGGCGCGTTGTAGGGCGCGTAGCCGGCCGGCACGGGCGCCGCGTAGCCGTACTGTAGCTAGGTACAGTAGTACACTAGTGGGGTTGTACCTGCTGGTGGTGCGCGGGCGGCGGGCCGGCGTACCCGTTGTAGTAAGGCGCGTTGTAGGGCGCGTAGCCGGCCGGCACGGGCGCCGCGTAGCCGTACTGTAGCTAGGTACAGTAGTACACTAGTGGGGTTGTACCTGCTGGTGGTGCGCGGGCGGCGGGCCGGCGTACCCGTTGTAGTAGGGCGCGTTGTAGGGCGCGTAGCCGGCCGGCACGGGCGCCGCGTAGCCGTACTGTAGCTAGGTACAGTAGTACACTAGTGGGGTTGTACCTGCTGGTGGTGCGCGGGCGGCGGGCCGGCGTACCCGTTGTAGTAGGGCGCGTTGTAGGGCGCGTAGCCGGCCGGCACGGGCGCCGCGTAGCCGTACTGTAGCTAGGTACAGTAGTACACTAGTGGGGTTGTACCTGCTGGTGGTGCGCGGGCGGCGGGCCGGCGTACCCGTTGTAGTAGGGCGCGTTGTAGGGCGCGTAGCCGGCCGGCACGGGCGCCGCGTAGCCGTACTGCCACTCCGACAGGTAGCCCGGCGTCGGCCGCATCACGGCCGCGCCCCAGCCGCCGCCGTAGCCCACGAACGGACCGCCGTAACTGGAACAATCACATTCATTCACATAACAGTACAAAACACTTAGCAATACTATCTGACCCGTATTACGCGGTGTCCTACGTAGACGGTACAACGTGAACGCGAAGCGGTGCGACGCGAATGGAACAAACAACTCTATTGCGGTGATCAACCACACGTGGATGCGGAGCGGCGACAAGGGAAGCGAAGCGTAATGTATATCTGTGAGGTAAGTTACAAGAGATCTAGAACGTTCGTCCTACTTCACTACTCACCATTTGGTTCATTAGGCGCTAGGCGCTAAAGAAACTACCTCTAAATGAGAGTTTTTGATAGCTGGTGTTTTTAAGCTAAACATTAATAGGTTTCTAGCTTCAGGGCTAGTTAGTGTAAATGATTTCAAAAATGGTAATAATGTAAAAATTAAAAGTAATGTAAAAATAAAAAGTAGTGTAAATAATAATCAGAAGTATGTTACTCACCCATTGTTCCCGTAGGCCGCGCCGCCGTAGGCGCCGTAGGGCGGGTAGAGCGCGGGCGCGTAGTCGGGCAGCGCCGCCACCGTGGCGGGCGCCTGCTCGGGCGCGGGCGCCGCGGGCGCCGCCTGCGCCCCGGGCGCCGCGCCGCCGGGGCCCCCGGGCCCGCCCGGCCCCTCCGCGATGCTGGGGATCTGGTCCACCAGCGACTCCAGCCCCGACAGCGACTTGGACGCCACGTCCTGCGCCTTCGGCTTCACCGCGCCCGAGTACTCCACGGGGGAGCCTGCGATCATCACGTCAAACATTATATATGTGATAACCTTAATGTCATGGGGGTAAGCAGAAACTGTAGAACGCCACCTGATACCTTTCGCTCAATCCTAGATTTTATAAATTAAAAAGCTACAGATTTTTTCGAATTTCAACGAAAGCTTTCCTGAATATTACAATATTAATCATTTAGTTTTCTTATTCGTATCTGTTTTAGATATAGTGGTTGTATCGTGAGACCACTTACAGACATGGGTGAATAAGTAATGAACTACAAGTCTGTGAGAAAGACAATGTGTGTCGCACCTGTGACCTACTAATGAAACGTCAATACTGTTCTAATTAAACACGCCCTTATTCCTAAATAGAGTGAGTCATTCATATTAGTAAAGTCTGTTTTTTAAAGCCTGAGATTAAATTTAAATAGGCAATGTCAAACTTACAATAGGAATAATGCCAGTTCTTTTGTGTTGTTACAAGTAATCCACGTAATATCATTTTAGTCACGGAGATTAAAAAATAGATTGTAGTAAGTACCTCTATTAGATAAGACTAGCTATTTTCAACGAATTCGTCCGTATGCAAATAGGTTTCTTCATATAAATTTTGGATTCTTGTTTTGTGCAAAATTAAGTTTTCGTAGACTAATAAGTAAGAATATAATACGGTAAAGTTTAATTTATCGTTAGTTGATTATAATTTAAATATTAACTAAACTAAGTGTTTATATTGAATATAACCATGTGTATAGAATACAAAATTTATTCAGGTGTTGAATTACTTCTTTATATTGCTGTTAATTGGAAATTTGCTTAAAAGACATTGAAATAATTTCGGTATTGTAAATTTATAGACTTTTTTATATAGCATGGGTTGGGTGATAGTAGGATGAAAATATGCATCTTTAAGATGAGAGAAAGGGATAGTTAGCTACATTGTATGAATGTCACTGAAATTATACTATAACAAATTTAGTATAGTTCTTAATTATTATACTATCAATAAAATTAATTAAAAAAAAATTGTCTGGCGATAAATGCTATTACAATAAAGAAAAAATAACATAATATTACATTGAATTTAGAATTGGTAAGCTTACTGCTTTTAGAGGTAATATTTGATAGCAGAGGTAACTGCAGGTGTCTTGTGTCGACGGCTGCATTTACCTCTGGTGTTGGCAACATGTCAAGGCAATGTTCTCGCTCTTGGGCACGCAACTGAGTGTTTATTGCAGTAGTAGGGTGCAGCGCGCGCCGTGCCCCGCCGCATGCCGGGCGCGCGTCGAGCCCCGTGAGGCGCGTGACAACCCCCATTTACTTATGCCGTATAGTAAGTATATAATTGGAAAACGTCGACTAACACACGTACACACGCAGCACTGCTAACCTCAGCTCCATATCCACCAGTGAATGCCGCCTTCATTGCAATAACAAACTTTCTCTACTTGTATCAAAAAGTGCTATTGTAATATTAAATAGAACGGGATGATAAAAAGAACCAAATAAATAGCATTACAAAAATAGATATAAATAGCACTTTTGAAAGTTTCCATTTGCTTTTTATTCATCAAATGTTTATATACTAAACCATTAACCGATCACATACCCACAAAACGAGACACAATAGTAAAACAATAACAACGCGGTCTCATAGCACCAGTCGGGGATTCATAAATTAATAAATTCAACCAAATTTTTATGACACAAAAAGCCCTAACCATCATCCACATAATGTTTATTCAAAAGAATCCAATCAAAAAACAGATTTTTTGCAAATTCTTTCCTTTTCTATTTATCCAAAAGAATATTAATAAATAAACATACATAATAACCAGAACACTGTTACATTTATTAAAAAGATTGAAATTACAACCTATTATAAAATGCACTATACTCCGTCGGTTTAGGTAGTTAACTAAAGGTAAACAATCTTGGCATGTCTTTTTATCTAAAAGTAGTCTATAAATTGTATGTAAAAATCTTTGCAAATAGGTATTTACCTAAATCGATGTTAGCTAATAAACTAAATTTAAATAATCTTTGTGTATATTACATACGACCTCTTTAATATAAAAAGACATACCAAGACTGTTTACCTTTAGTTAACTACCTAAACAAACGGAGTATAGTCACTATTTATCAGATATTTTAAAAACTCGGGTGGCGTAATCTTTTAACAGTACAAAAAAACTCACAAAAAAATTACTTACTATTGAGCAAAACTATGAAAGAATCATCGTACTCAAATTTATTTTAAATCTAAAATCCAAACAAACTATTTCAAATCTTTGAATGATTTATAAAAATAAAACTTAACTGTGATTTTTAACGCTTACAATTGATTCTTTTATTCAGTATAGCTATTAATACTTTATTTTCAATTGAGGTATTTTTGTTTATTAGTCAACAAGACGTTATAATTATACCCTATCTTACGCAGAACATACATACCAATCCTATAATAAAAGGAAGGTACAAATGATTATCTCCCCACGGTCAGTAAAAAAGACTTGCATCTATATTAATTCATTTATCTTGTATTAATTTAGATACGAGTAACACTAGCAATCTACCCCGACTTCACATAAAAGAGAGAGAGCAGAGAGACAGCGATTTTCTTTAATAATGTAATAGGTCCACCTTGTGGGGCCCACAAGACTGGTCGTTGTGGTGACACTTGGGGGAGACCTATGTCCAGTGATGATGAGAGTAAGACGTGGAACGTACCCGGTTGGTGGTGATGCGGCGTGTGGTCGGAGTGCACGGAGTGCGGCGTGTGGGGCGTGTGCGGCGTGTGCGGGTGCTCGGGCGGCCGGAACGCCGCCGAGAACGACGCCTCGCTGCTGCCCGGGGGCGTCGACCTGCTGAGGGGGGGAGCACACGTTAAGTACAAATCCGTCACATCGCAATTTAAATAAATTTAAAAACTAAAACTTTTAATGTGTCACTGTTGTTATCAAGTTCGTCTAATTAGAGATCAAATCATTATCTGTGCTCCCAGCTTTGGATAAAATCTATGAAGAAAGCATATAAAACCCAATTTTGTCAAAGTCGGTTACAAGACTAAGAGGTGGAATTCTTCGTCGGATATTCCAATTTTTTTTTAAGCTGTACTTTTTTTACATTTAAACTGTACAATTTGACTAAACTGCAGTAACCTGTCAATGTTTATACATATAAATTTTTAGACTTACGCTGGAGAACATGCGTATGTTCTGTACGTTCGGGAGAAAACTTTTGAACCAACTTAAAAAAAAAGGAGAAGGTCCTTAATTCAACTGAATGTTTGATTTTTAATACAAAAAAAAGTGACTGGACGTGAGACTGTGGACTTACCTATTAAAATTGCTAGGATACATGGACGAGGGATGCTGATGTAGCTGGTCTAATCTGGGACTGTCTCCGACGCCAGGACCTGGAACAATATATAAAAGTAGAATTAAGAGGTTCATAATAAAGAAAAAATGTAGTGTCTTGTTTTTGGTGGTTTTTCCTAGATCAACTTTTGATTATGATATCGAAACCAAAATCCAAGGAAGGAGGCGGTCCACCGCGATTACGAGAGGGAACGGCTCTCACGTCCTCGCCGCCACCTGGATCCCAGTCCCGATTTCCGACCACGTAGGCGCGGGCTTGCGGTCGGCGAGCACTGGCTAGCTTACCGTCCGGCAATCCGATGATAACCCTGACCGAGCCTAGTCGTCAACGGCCCGTTCTGTTCCACGCGCGCCTCAAGGAGACGTCAGCACACTGTAGAGGCCCAGCAGGGTTGCAGCCTCTGGGGCTATGGATCGGATTTCCGAAAGAAAGCTCGGTGACCCCAAATCGAAGGTAACAAAGGAATGGCCACCCCATTCCTTTGATACCAGCCAGGTTTAGTCAAGTCTGACATGCCTTCTCGCTCTGCCCAAGAGCGACAGAAGTCATTCTAATGATTACCCACTTGAAAGAAAAGGTGGCGACTATTTAAAATTAAGTTTCATGGCCATGGTGGCTATAAAGAATCAGTAGCAGCAGCAGCGAGCAGCTATGTCTAACACAACCTGTATAGTCGTGCGATGGCGTACCTTGTTCCTGCGAGTAGTAGTGTTCCTGCTTGTCGGCGTTCTCGTGCGGGTGCGCCAGGTGCGCGTACTGCAGGCGCTGCTCCGCGTCGTACAGCGCGCCGCCGAACGACGCGCCGCCCACGCCCGCCGGCGACATCTCGCTGCCGGCCGACGTCTGCAACACCCCCAGACACACACGTTACGTCACAATACAACACATGATAATAATATCTGCTGCAAGCTTGCAGTTTCGAGGTTTAGAATGAATTCCAATATTAAAGGCCAATGTATCAAAACTTTTAACAGCTGTGATCATCTTGTAAATAAAACACACACTCGGGAGTCCATTGAATTATTTCCTCACTTACGCATTCAGGATTTAAACCTTCGATTCGTTCGGAACTCAACAAATCGCTTGCGACTTACGGTATCTGTACGTTTATATGAATTAAAAACAGAGTAGGTCCAAGGAAACTACCCTGAGGGACTCCATAGGTAAGGGTCTCTTCTTTAATTGTGTAATTACCTATTTGTACAGCTTGAGTGCGGTCAATCAAATAACTCCTAAAAATGAAAAGTGTCAGCCTTCTAATGCAATTTTTTTTCAATTTAATGAGCAAAAGCGAGACTGCAACCATATCAAAAGCCTTAGAAAGATCAAGGACGAACGCTAATGTTTCAAGTTTAGCTTACATAGCAGTGAGTATACCTTGTTATAGTCGGAGAGCGAGGAGTTGGAGTTGGATCCGGGGTGCATGTCGGTGCTGCCCATGGGCGAGTCGCGCTCGGGCTCGTCGGCGCGCTCGCGCGGCGGCTCGAAGTCCAGCGCCGCCATGCCGGGCGACACGGGCGCCGGCGACGAGATGGCGGCGCCGATGTCGTGCGACAGCTCGCCGCCGAAGCCCGAGCCGCTGCCGCTGCCGCTCGTACTGTTGCCGCCCTGCCACATCATAAGACACGTTACTCAGGGGTTCATGATTATACAGAACAGTAAAGTACATAATAGCTTGTCCAGAAAGGGCGACTTCGTCGTGATTCTCTTGTGCGTATCACGGGAACGTATGTGTCAGTATGATGGTGTGGTTACCTGCGGCTGGAAGTGGTGCGTGTCGGTGTAGGTGGGCGTGCGCGAGGGCGCGGGCGACGAGTGCTGGCTGTAGGGCGTGTGCGCCGGCGACGGCGTGTACGAGTGCAGCGCGGCCGGCGACGCGGCCGGGAACGTATGTGTCAGTATGATGGTGTGGTTACCTGCGGCTGGAAGTGGTGCGTGTCGGTGTAGGTGGGCGTGCGCGAGGGCGCGGGCGACGAGTGCTGGCTGTAGGGCGTGTGCGCCGGCGACGGCGTGTACGAGTGCAGCGCGGCCGGCGACGCGGCCGGGAACGTATGTGTCAGTATGATGGTGTGGTTACCTGCGGCTGGAAGTGGTGCGTGTCGGTGTAGGTGGGCGTGCGCGAGGGCGCGGGCGACGAGTGCTGGCTGTAGGGCGTGTGCGCCGGCGACGGCGTGTACGAGTGCAGCGCGGCCGGCGACGCGGCCGGGAACGTATGTGTCAGTATGATGGTGTGGTTACCTGCGGCTGGAAGTGGTGCGTGTCGGTGTAGGTGGGCGTGCGCGAGGGCGCGGGCGACGAGTGCTGGCTGTAGGGCGTGTGCGCCGGCGACGGCGTGTACGAGTGCAGCGCGGCCGGCGACGCGGCCGGGAACGTATGTGTCAGTATGATGGTGTGGTTACCTGCGGCTGGAAGTGGTGCGTGTCGGTGTAGGTGGGCGTGCGCGAGGGCGCGGGCGACGAGTGCTGGCTGTAGGGCGTGTGCGCCGGCGACGGCGTGTACGAGTGCAGCGCGGCCGGCGACGCGGCCGGGAACGTATGTGTCAGTATGATGGTGTGGTTACCTGCGGCTGGAAGTGGTGCGTGTCGGTGTAGGTGGGCGTGCGCGAGGGCGCGGGCGACGAGTGCTGGCTGTAGGGCGTGTGCGCCGGCGACGGCGTGTACGAGTGCAGCGCGGCCGGCGACGCGGCCGGGAACGTATGTGTCAGTATGATGGTGTGGTTACCTGCGGCTGGAAGTGGTGCGTGTCGGTGTAGGTGGGCGTGCGCGAGGGCGCGGGCGACGAGTGCTGGCTGTAGGGCGTGTGCGCCGGCGACGGCGTGTACGAGTGCAGCGCGGCCGGCGACGCGGCCGGGAACGTATGTGTCAGTATGATGGTGTGGTTACCTGCGGCTTGAAGTGGTGCGTGTCGGTGTAGGTGGGCGTGCGCGAGGGCGCGGGCGACGAGTGCTGGCTGTAGGGCGTGTGCGCCGGCGACGGCGTGTACGAGTGCAGCGCGGCCGGCGACGCGGCCGGGAACGTATGTGTCAGTATGATGGTGTGGTTACCTGCGGCTGGAAGTGGTGCGTGTCGGTGTAGGTGGGCGTGCGCGAGGGCGCGGGCGACGAGTGCTGGCTGTAGGGCGTGTGCGCCGGCGACGGCGTGTACGAGTGCAGCGCGGCCGGCGACGCGGCCGGGAACGTATGTGTCAGTATGATGGTGTGGTTACCTGCGGCTGGAAGTGGTGCGTGTCGGTGTAGGTGGGCGTGCGCGAGGGCGCGGGCGACGAGTGCTGGCTGTAGGGCGTGTGCGCCGGCGACGGCGTGTACGAGTGCAGCGCGGCCGGCGACGCGGCCGGGAACGTATGTGTCAGTATGATGGTGTGGTTACCTGCGGCTGGAAGTGGTGCGTGTCGGTGTAGGTGGGCGTGCGCGAGGGCGCGGGCGACGAGTGCTGGCTGTAGGGCGTGTGCGCCGGCGACGGCGTGTACGAGTGCAGCGCGGCCGGCGACGCGGCCGGGAACGTATGTGTCAGTATGATGGTGTGGTTACCTGCGGCTGGAAGTGGTGCGTGTCGGTGTAGGTGGGCGTGCGCGAGGGCGCGGGCGACGAGTGCTGGCTGTAGGGCGTGTGCGCCGGCGACGGCGTGTACGAGTGCAGCGCGGCCGGCGACGCGGCCGGGAACGTATGTGTCAGTATGATGGTGTGGTTACCTGCGGCTGGAAGTGGTGCGTGTCGGTGTAGGTGGGCGTGCGCGAGGGCGCGGGCGACGAGTGCTGGCTGTAGGGCGTGTGCGCCGGCGACGGCGTGTACGAGTGCAGCGCGGCCGGCGACGCGGCCGGGAACGGCACCGTGCCGCCCGCGCCGCCCACGACGCCGCCGCCCGGCGCCGGAGAGCGCGAGAACGGCCGTCCTTGCGACTGCAGAGGAACAATAAGTACGTCAACACACGTCAACTGATCAACCCTATCTAACAACCCACAATTATTTTAAACTTGAGGCTAAAGATTTAGGCTAAGTTCACATGAGCGCGCGGCACCGCGCGCTGTCGCGCGGTGTGAGTGTTCAAATGACGAGCGCCAGTGCCAAGATCTTGCGCGCGGTACCGTGCGGTAAACGATAATCATGGTTTACTTTGGTCTTGTACCGCGCGGTACCGCGCGGCCATGTGAACTTAGCCTTAATGTGCTCATTATTCTGTATTTTCTTGTATTAAAATATGAAACCTGGAAAAAAAAAGGTACAATAACGACACTTAGGCTAAGTTCACATGACCGCGCGGTACCGTGCGTCGCCGCGCGGTTGGAGCGTTCACATGACGGCGTATGTACGCGCGGCCCGGGGCGGCAGACTTGCGTCAACATTGATTGACAATGGACGTGGAGGAGGCAAATTGCTTATGCATTTTAGACCGAACGCTGAGTCGTCGCAGAAGAAAACAAAGAAGAAACTGGGTGCATCCTATTTTAAGTAAAAGATATTTTCTTTTTATTCAGGTCGTTAAAGGTACGTTTTTTTTATTGTTGATAGGTTTAATAAATAAACCCGTGTTGTAGCAGAACTCTGCAGCAGATGTAGAATTAATTTTCATATTGCAAAAGAGAGCAATCCCGGGTTATTTACAAAATGGATCCTCACGATTTTCTTAGAAACATTTCAAAGTAATCGGTATACTGATTCTGCCTGCATTTTTGATCATAGAAAGTATTTGGTATATTCGTAAAAGCTTCAAAATTAGAAACTACTAACATATTATATACGCGTAGGAAAGATAAAATTGTAATTTCTAAAATTGTAGTGCAATCCTAAATAGAAATTGTAATATCGGAAGTAAGCCTTTAAAAAAAACAGTTT
This sequence comes from Mythimna separata, assembly GCA_030763345.1. Classification (NCBI taxonomy): domain Eukaryota; kingdom Metazoa; phylum Arthropoda; class Insecta; order Lepidoptera; family Noctuidae; genus Mythimna; species Mythimna separata. The sequence goes on from CM061192.1 coordinate 15,499,357, forward strand.
TTATGAAACAAGATCAATGACCTAATTAAAAGTGTGTGACATACCTGTGGCGCGGGCGAGTGCGAGTAGGGGTGCGGGTGGTGCGGGTGCGGCGACTGCGAGAAGCGCGCCTGCGGGGCCGGGCTCTGCGGGCGCAAACACAGGGGTTAACGGGTCTTCACGCTATATGCATTTACCAGATAGGGCTACAATTATTGTCACTTTGTTTTGCAAACAATGTCCTAAAAAGGTCACTAGTGAGATCTTCTTCTTAGCATGTCGATGGCAAACTTTTCAAATACATTGCCTGGCCCTAGTGAGATGAAACTTGATTGCATAATATGGTCAAAATGTAGGAGAGCAGATAAATTTGTCCGTTGGATAAAGGATCTCCTTTCCTCCACCTGGTTGCGTATGCTTGTATGCGATGGCGCGTACACCAAGCCGTAGCACCAAGAGCTCGTACAGCAGCGTCTGCTTCTGAGGGAGAGGGGGAGGTACTGACCTGTGCCTGCTGATGCTGGTAGGAGGCGGGACTGTGCGCGTACAGCGGCGAGCGCCCGCTGAAGGGTGCAGCACGCGGCGCGGGCGAGCCGTAGCCGGTGCGAGGTGGCGACGGTGCTGAGAACGCCGCCGGGCTCGACGGGAATTGGTGTAGCATGCTCTGCTCCTAGGGGACGGGGGATCGCCGTGTTCAATATATTCAGTTAAGAACTAGTCGAACGATGTAAAAAAGCCATGTCGACCGGGTAAACTTTGACAAATATTCAACTTCAAATGCTTAACTTAGAAATCAAGCGTTTATTTTATTACAAGTGATCAGTTTATCATTGCAACCGAAGTGACATAGGCACAAGAGACAAATGCCATTTTTCAAATTAAGCTGAAAGTCTGCATTTTATTAAAAGCATTAGTGACGTTTCCTAATACACCAAGCCACTCTTACATCTTGTATTGTAATTGGGAAGCAAAAGTAACGCTAAATTTATTTAAATGAAGTGAAAACACACACAGTGTGATTGGGATTTCCAACAAATGAATGTGTAGTGTATATTAAAGATTGTTTAGCATGGATGTGACACATATTTAACTGAAGCAGTAAGCTACCTGCGGTTGCGGCGTGCCAGCGGGGCGCGCGGGGGAGGGCGAGTAGCCCTGCGAGCGCGGCGAGGCGTACACGCCGCGCGGCGACGCCGCGTATCCGCCCGGCGAGCCGTAGCCGCGCGCCATGCCGCCCAGCATCGGCGGCGTCGACACGTCCAGTGGCGACTCCATGCCTGCAGAGCACACAGACAACGTCACCACAAGCTCTACGAACATTACTGTAGCCACATCTATGGGACCACCATATAGTCTGAAATCATCTCGGACAGTTGCCCGACAAAACGTCCGTCTGGCCGGAGGATCCCCTGTTCAACGGAGGTTTTCGGGACCGGACGCCACGTAATCTCCAGTTTAGGGATAATTGCAACATAGTGTCTGTATACTTGACTACTTCGCCGTCACGCTGTGCTGACAGGCACATACCTGAGTTGGGCGGCTGCTGCTGGAAGTAGTTCCCCGAGTCGTTGGTGAGCTGCTGGTGCTGCTGGTGCGGGTAGAGCAGCGAGCCCTGCGCCGGCAGCTGCGGCGGGAAGCCGTCGCCGCCACGCTGTGCTGACAGGCACATACCTGAGTTGGGCGGCTGCTGCTGGAAGTAGTTCCCCGAGTCGTTGGTGAGCTGCTGGTGCTGCTGGTGCGGGTAGAGCAGCGAGCCCTGCGCCGGCAGCTGCGGCGGGAAGCCGTCGCCGCCCACGCTGGTGAGGTAGCCCTGCTCGTGCGGCAGGTGCCCGTGCCCGTGGATGGGCTGCAGGGAGGATAGCCCGCTGCTCTGCTGCACCATCGCGTTGGTTTGCTGGACCAGGACATATGGTGAACATACCAAATGATTAGTGGTTTTGTTGTGGCTGTTTACAAATGGTTTTATTCCGTTAAGGCCCTCGCCCATGGCGACTTTTTGTAGCGTTGCTTACGCGCGTTTCGTAAACGCTCCTACATCGTAACTGCAGACGCGATGCAGGAGCGTGTTAGCGCTGCAAACGCGCCACCGTGTCAGACGCTATCGGGAAGAGGACGGAGGAAGGCTAGCAAGTGAATGAAAAACAAAAAGAATTTACATACAAAATCTTAATTTTTGCGACAGATGAGCGATTGTATCGTGAGAATCGTGGCGTGGGCGAGGGCAAGCAGCTAGCGATTGCATTGATAGTCTAGAATCATGTTATTTGTTTGTACGTCGATGTCAGACACACTCTATATAATGTATGTAGTTAGTATACTAGATGATAAAGAGTGCGCATAAGATTTCTAAATATTAGGTTTATTAACGTTTGAATCCCCAACCGGTCCAATGAGACCGCGCTGTTATTGTTTTACTATTGTGTCTCGTTTCGCGGGTATCTGAGTAACTACAAATTAAAAGTATTTTGTTTCAAATAAATCATTTACAGACATTTTTGAAATGTCAAGAAATCGGTCAGAATAATGATAGTAATTGCACATTGCAGTGTAGATCTCTATGTAGAAGAATGTGCTAGAAAATCCATGGACACTGTTTAATAGACTTCCTGCGGACAGCTTGCGGGGGCTGGCGCAGCCCGAGGCGCGTGATCCACACGGCCCGAGGCGCACGGCAGGCGGCTCGCCCGCGCCCGCGGGGGCGACAGCAGGGGCCGCCCCGCGACGAGGTACGCGCCAATAGTTGAATCAATCATATTGCTATTTTATGTCATGACGTACTAGTATGGCAAGTAGAAAAGTTACTGCAAACTGTTGTGTTATATGATTATGTAAAAAGTAGATCCTAGTCAAGGTCTATAGTTAGACCTTGTAGAAGTATAATAAGTATGCAAAATAATTGAGGAACTAACAACAGATTTGCCATTAAGTTTAGTTTTCATTGAGTATTTTTATTTTGGTTAAATGTTTTCTACATAGGATAAAGGACCCAATTATCAGCACTTTAAGAGTTAGTCTTAACTTAATTCCGTTTATCTCATTTGTAAATACTCGTTCACCCGTTATGACGAGTTTGCTAGTTTTAATATTTAATCAGAAAGATGATACTTGAAAAAAAGAAAGGTTTATCTTTATCCAATTTCTTTTTAGATGGGTAAGAGTAAAAAATTACTATGTCACCATTTACTAGCACCATCTCCACCAATTAATAGCATACAGAGAGCCAATTAACAGCACTGTGATAGTGGTATTGAAATTATATGATATAAAAACGATATTTATCAGTAATTATAATTTTTCTTAAAAATTTTCGTTTGTGTGCTTTTTTTCTTTCATTTGATGTATTTACTTCCTTTGGTTTCATGGTAGGTGGGTCTGAAAAAAGGAAAAATGATGAAATGCTACGGGAACCAAATTATCAGCATGCTTTTGATCCATTATCAGCACTTTGCTGCCAAATTGCAAATGCGGATTCAGCAGCATGCTAAGATTTGGATTCCGAAGACATATAAACTACCTTTACCAAAAAAATAGTGAATTCTTTTTATAAAATAACACAGTTTTTAATCAAAAAAATATATGGAACTAGTGTTTACGTAATATTTATCATTTATCAGCTCCAGTGCTGATAATTTGGAATTTGTAAAATATTAGATCCATATATCAGCACCACATTTTTTACCAATATATTACCATAACATCAAACTATTAATTTCAAATTATCCTCATAAACTATCTAAGAAATCAGAGAAATCAAAAGTTTCAGTATAAAGCCCTTAAAAGACTTAAATATTATAAAATATAAACACGTGAATTTACCTTCGATCACAAGGAACAGGCAAAAATAAGAGCAACTGCTGAACACGAACGTTTCTTCACTAAATTACCGCCAGTTTGAAGTTGGAAAGTATTATTATTTCTAGAAGTAGGATTCTAAAAACATCTACTTATTTATCTATTAAAGTGATAACCCAAATTATTTGATGAAAACCTTACAATTGTACTATTTATGCGGAGTGCTGATTATTTGGTGCAGTGCTAGCATTTGGGTCAGTCACCCTACTATAAAAAGGATTTTTTTTTTGTTATAATTTAACTCAAACACTATATTCAACCCAGTTCAAAAATTCTTTCACCGTTAAAAAGCTACATCTTCACTGACAACATAGCTATTTATTTTCTACTTTCATAGGGGCTAAACCACAGGCTGGAGCTATTGTCTAATATTATGCCTGAACATTTAACCAACACACACCACTTGATCTAAAAATTATATGTTTTCTGGCAAACAGATGTAAGTACCTACAACTTTTGTTCAATTTAATTTCAGTATTTTGATCTTAAAATATTAACTACCTATATAGATAAAAAAAAACTTCACATTTCATTAAATGGAATTAAAATATAAACCATCATCAGGCTAGCCTTTTCCCGACTATATTGGGGTTGGCTTCCAGTCAAGCCGGATTTAGCTGAATACCAGTATTTTACGAGGAGCGGCTGCCTACCAGACCTCCACAACCCATTAACTGGGGTAACACGGTACTTCATGGCAAGACCGGCTTCTGATTATCCGTAACGACTGCCAAAGATCTTCAAATGACAGCAGGGACCTACGCTTAACGTGCTTTCCGAGGCACGGAGGAAACTCGGTATTTTAAGATGGTCACCCATCCACAGACCAACCTTGGCAAGCGTTGCTTAACCTTGAAGATCGACCCGTGCGGCTGTTATTAGCTAGCCTCGAGCTCCTCAATTAAAATATAAACCAATACTAATAAATCAATGAAAACCTTTTTCAAATTCATCAATAAATAACTGACAAATGTATTACTTTAACGTTTGAATCCCCGACCGGTCCTATGAGACCGCGCTGTTATTGTTTTACTATTGTGTCTCGTTTCGCGGGTATCTGAGTAATGTTTACGCACAAAGATTTGCGATTTAACATTGGAGAATGTCGTCACTTGACATAAATGAGATCGTCGCACAAATCATTCAAATGCACCAGTTTTTAGGTCGCACGTGAGCTCTCGCGCCGTTTCGGACATCTCGATTATATTTTTTTTATTTTACCACAATGATAAAAGGGTCGTGTGACGTCACATACTCAAACGCCGCGTGAAACGAAATTATTCTCGATAGTGCTACTTTACCTTTAACTTTTTGATTTTTTTAAATATTTTGTTTAATAACCTTTTCGACACACTTGCTCATAAAGTGGCTGTTATTGCACTGCACTTAGGTATATAAAGGAGCTCGTTACCAAACTGTGACATTTTGATTACTATTATGCACATGTGCGGTAATGTAGTTAGAACCTTTTTGTTTAACCTCTTTTTTGTCAAAAAGAGTTTTCAGACAAAAAATAATAAAATTTGTTAATAGTATAAATAGCATAAATTAGTGTTTTACTTACATAATTCATGCAATTTCGTGTTTAAATAAACTGTTTAAAATTTTACATATTTAATTAATTAAATCTTTCATCAAATTTGTATTTTCTGTTTATATGCAACCTCATTCTTATTTTTTCTAAACCAAGAGCTAGAGTAGCTAGTCTATGGCCGCCATTTTTCGCGCATGCGCGAGTTTAAGAAAAGTCAATTTTTTAGCCGCCATATTTAAAAATAAAATACAGATTTTACAAAAATGTCTACAACAACTATTTATGAGGAAAATGATTTGTGCTGTACGCCTTCAAGTAGAAAATCTATGTCATGGGACAACTATACAGTCAAAAATAGTTAAAACGGCACATTTACGAACTGTTGCTCTATATAAAATTATTATTATTAAACTATTATTATTATATAAAATTTTCATATACCTACTACCTAAATAAAGTTGATTTTTAATTTATTTTCTTCACAAGTGTGTCGAAAAACGTCGTATGATACACGTGAGTAATTGGTCATCATTATCGTTCTTGGCTCTCTTAAGACCCTCGCCATGGCTCGGGTCTTAATACCGCCGCGACGATAATGACCCATATTACACACTTGTATCATAATGTACTATTTCATAATTATGTTTGTTATATTTTTTTTTTATTATTATTGGAAACTTCGACAGAGTACTATTTTTTTTCACTATTAGTTTTTGTAGTCTGTAATGAAGAGTTATAGACGGTTAGCGGTGTCTGTTACTGACCTGATGCTGCTGTTGCTGCTGTTGGTGCTGCATGAGGAACTGCTGCTCCTCGGGGCGGATCTTCTTCGGGCGGCCGCGCTTCTTCTTGGGCGGCTGGTCGGCGGCGTCCAGCGCGGGCGGCGGGCGCGGCTGGCGCGGTGCACGAGGTGCTGGCGGGGCCACCTCGCCGTTCTCGAGCTTGACTTTCTTGGGGCGGCCGCGCTTCTTCTTGAGCGGCACCTCCGTGCCGTCCTCCAGGATGATGGTGTCGCCCGGCTCCGGCTCCATCGTCAGTCTGCAACGTGGCTCGCTCACTGTCTGTCCGCGACACCGCCCGCGGGCGCCTACTGCCCTACCTCCCGCCCCATCGCTAACGAATCGACTGAAGGCCTCCCTGATCAGCCAGTAGAATAGTATATGATCGGCCACTCACAGGGCTACAATAGGATCTAAACTGTGTAAATACATTTGTCACCAAACTTGATCCCAGAGAGAGAGAGTATAACTAAAGAAGGGTTGAATCAGATCGACACGTCCGGCCTACGGACCTGACGCATGCAGCACACGTACGGAGCGCCGTGCCGGGACACGCGCATGCGGGCACTACAAGCGGCACGCGACAGCGGCGCGCCACCAGCGGACAATGGCGGTCGTGGTGGCGCGCCGGCTGTCGTGCTATGTCACGGCTACATGTCAGAGACACAACTCAGGTACAAAGCGAGAGAAGACGCCATCACAACAACAAAGCAAGCTCTGGGACACGAGCTTCGCTCTAGGACTGTCAGCCGTGACGCAGCACGTGCTACGATCGCCTACAGAACATACAAAGCGTGCAGGTCCGACTCAACCCCGCGCTACAGCTTGACATCAATGCCTACGCCAATTGCACTAATACGCACAAGTATACTGCTAGCAAGTTGTGTGTTCCTACCGGTACCTACGACCTAGGCGCCGTGGCGGCTCAAACCAAATTAATTGATGTCAAATAGTCTGTTTGAAATGAAAATGTTTTGTTTTGTGAACTACTCAAAGTAATGTTAACTGGCAGCGAGTTATATTACCTGCTGGCTTGGCTGAAACAATCGAACAATTTGAAATAAATGGGCTAAGTTCAATCAGTACAAAAACTAAAAATCTTGAAAAAATGGGAGAGGCCAGCGTGTTGTTACGGGACAGAGGGAACGTCTACATCGTGACAAATTTTGTTATAATTTTGTTCTACTGTTGACATATTGTTGATTGTTATTTAATAATTTGGTCTCATTTTAAAATTAGTTACAAGGCTAACACAGATTTGATGTTTACAACATAACAATGAACAAGTATTACTTGGAGTTGTTATTTAATGTGATCAAGGTGAAAAAATATAAAGTAAAGGACAGTTGCCTGGAATGCTCGTGAGCCAGTTTGGTGACAAATCTATCACACTACCGAGAGGACATGAGATCGATCGACGCAACACAGAGGACACACAACACCACTACGGAGACACAAGTTAGTCCGGCAGCTCACTCGTCCTACACTGTGCGTCCGACGCTCACCGCTAACCTATCGGGATACTCTCCTACACACGACATCGTCCGCACACAGCGTCTCGCCGAACGTCGCGGACGCTGCTTGTGAATGTACTGTCGACTGGGGTCTCTTACAAATGTTCACTGTAGTTTATAAAAACACTTTGTGACGTTAAGGTGAAAGCTATGGGTTCTAGCGTAGCCATTTACTCGCTAGATGAAACTAAACTCAGCATTTTTTTGTGTAACAGTTTTGCCTGTTCATGTCATAAACTATAGTGCATAAACCCTCAAATCAAGAATCATGAACAGTTGGAATTAGTTGGATGTTAACGCTAGAATTTGGCGAAGTTCAATCAAGTGTAATGTCTTATTTTTGCAAATACCACTTTCTTGATTTAATAATGATCCCGTACACAAAAGGTCAGTTCACACCGAGACGCGACGCTGCGCGAAAAACCACTAAAATATAACTTTATTTACTTCAAGAAAAGATATACGTTTCGTTCTGAGAATTCAGAATACGCTGCCCCACGCAGCGCCGCGACGCCAGGCATCTCGATCTGAAATATGTATCTTATCGTATAGTAAATAAAGTTATATTTTGAGTGGCTGTTCGCACAGCGTCCCGTCGCGTCTTGTCACGGTGTCAACTGACCCAAAAAACTGTTGAGTTCAGCGCCGTTTAGTGAGACGCTGGTCACGCTCGGGCCCGCAGCTTGCGCCATAACGCTGCTGCGATGGCGTTTACTAGGAGACCGCAGCCCACAAGCCAGCACACGCCACTTTGTGTTAGCGTGGCTCAGCTTAGCAAACTAAGTTTTCCTACAACATTTTGTCGCGGTGATCCGGCCGGTGAGAGCGGCAGTTGGACAGTTATTATAAGTATTTGAAAATATCAAGTTGTTTCATGATATTTTTAAATAATCCCTGAAATTATTCGGAACAGAAAATCAACGGTAGTCACATGTACTATTTGGTTACATTCAGACTGTTTATCGTACAGGTATTTCTTGACAAACGAAATAACAATTCACTCAAGGAGTTGAGCTTATGTGACTATTCTTAAGTTACTTATATGCGATTGTCTGTCTACTTAAATAACTTAAATGATTTCAAACCAGTTAGACATACATACTATAACATAATTTGTACAACCTACAAAGACTTCTCTATCTCTTTCATTTTGATAATACAACCAAACTCATTGCTTCATTTTTTTTTTTACAATATAAGGCAATGAATTGATTGCTATTCATCAACCATTCCGAAATTCTGGCTGCCTATGGTAGTTTCTATGCCCAAACTGTTTGATGGTACAGCTCATACGTCCACTAAACTAATAATGGTTTTACAAGCTTTTGGATCCCGAAATAAGTTAATTTACTATTCCATACACCAGAAACCTACCCACACATCTACGAAAGTACATTTATTTGATAAAACACCCATCACCAAGCCGTTATAGACACATTATGTAGTAACTATAGAGTATAACTTATTTGTGGGAAACTAAAATGAGTTTTAGCTGCAATATCTCCATGATGGTTCGTAAAGTAAGCGCCAGATAAGCGTGGAATAACGTTCATTATTGATCTTACTACATTTATTGACAAACTTAATTTAAAAAACGGAAATAATGACATAAAGATGTCTTGAACCTATGTCTACCGCGACCTTTTACATTTTCTAGTATTCAAAAACAGTTAATTGCTTGTTTTTAGGGTACCTACGCAGAGACATTAGGAAAAAATCAATGTACTGTATTATTATTTTTTTATATAACATAAACTAGTGCCTTGTTGATAGTGATGCGCACTGGTTTATATATTTCACGTTTATCTGGCGCCTCGTATATCTATGGTCATGGCTTGTGACAGTGGTGAGTGTAGGCTTGGTGCTAGGTGGTGATGGTGCTGCGTACCGGCGGATCTCCATCTCCTCCTGCGGGCGGCGCGACGTGTTGTCGGGGAACACCAGCTCGCTCTCGTCCACGTGCGGCAGCAGCCCGTTGAGGTAGTCGCGGAACTTCTTGAGCGCCGCGTAGAACGGCACCTTGTCGGCCGCGCGCGGCAGCTGCGCGCAGCGCGCCGACGACGACGGCATCACCCACATGTACTGAGGGGAAAACGACAACCTTACTTACTACGACTACTCAAGGTCATATTTATTTAATTAAAACTTCAAGTACAGTAGTGGTACATAGGCGGACTTAATGTAACAGGGCATTCGGTTAGTATAAAAGAACCAATACTTTTATTCAGTGCAACTCCATGTCACTAAGTTGTTACTGAGCCCAGAGACAAGGGGTCTTTGTCATAATGACAAAGACCCCTTGTCCTTGCTTCTAGTTCCAATTAGAAAACCCTTTCTATGACTACCAAGGTCTGACTAATGACAATGGCAAGTCAAATAAGAATTTTTAGATCCAAGGAGATATTTCGTCTGGTTTAAGGGGTTTTATTTAGAAATGCTTTATGATTTTCTTACCAGAGCACTACGACGTAGGCACAATAACAATACATGGCAGTTGGTAATTTTGGGTGGGGATACAAGTTTAGAAGTTCTTTGGTGTTTTTTCAAAAACACCTACTATTTGCTTCCAGTAATGTAGAGAGGTGTAAGTACTCACAGTATTAGTCCCAGCAATGGTGTCGGGCTGCTTGCCGAAGCAGAAGTCCTTCTTGCCGGAGAAGACCTCGTAGATGAGCTTGCCGTTGAAGACGGCCACCTTGGGCCGGTAGCTCTGCAGCTTCTCCAGCAGGATGGCCGAGCCCTCCTTGATCTCGCGCCGCGTCAGGTCGGCGCTGCCCTTCGTCGGCCGCGCCACCATGTTCGTGAACCCGATGCCGAAGTTCAGCAGCTAGAAGGAACAATTTACTCATTATATATTATGGTCGATCTTCAAGGTTAAGCAACGCTTGCCTAGGTTGGACTGTGGATGGGTGACCATCTTAACATAACGAGTTTCCTCCGTGCCTCGGAAAGCACGTTAAGCCGTAGGTCCCGGCTGTCATTTGTAGATCTTTGGCAGTCGTTACGGATAGTCAGAAGCCAGTAAATCTGACTCCAGTCTTGCCATGAAGTACCGTGTTACCCTAGTTAATGGGTTGTGGAGGTCTGGTAGGCAGCCGCTCCTCGTAAAATACTGGTATTCAGCTAAATCCGGCTTGACTGGAAGCCGACCCCAATATAGTTGGAAAAAGGCTAGGCAGATGATGATGATGATGATATTGCGGTATCTAGAAAATAACTTGGAATGGACTTTTTCGGTGATAGCTTTCTTTTGTTAAAGTTGTAAGTATCCTCTTCAAAGTGTGGCGACATCTATGATGCAACATAAGAACTACAAATCTTGCATCGCGCAAGCAGCCCCAAAATCATATATTGGACAGTTGCCCACCAGATATAACAACCCGTCTGGTCGGAGGATGCTACCTTTTCAACGAAGGTGATCATATACCTCTAAAATAGTAGAGTACGTCAATATGCAGTCGCATTTTCCCCTATTTTATTATTTATGTAACAATATAATTTTAAAATTCCAAAATTAAATAAGATTGTAACCTTCGAAATCTGATGAAAGGTGAAATTGCCAAGTAACGGACAAAGGATGCACACATTGAAATGTGACGTAACCGCCTTCGAGTTACATGTGTAAAACCAAATAGCGAGTTGTTTCCACCATGCTCCCACTGTTCCTCATACAAAATATTTGAAATGTTAATTGCTGTTTCATAATAATCTATTATGAAGCTATTTTTGAAAATCATTTCTTATTAGAATTATTTGTGGTTTAGTTTAATATAATATTGTACAAAAATAGACACAGGAAAATACGCAATCATGACTTATTTAGTTCTGTTTTAGCAGAAATGTGCCATGTTACAGACGGGTACTAGGTAAACTAAATAATGTAGAAAAGAACTGACTTACAGTTTCCTTTGGTCAAGTTCAGAAAGTACTAATGTGATGACAGCAATGTTTTCCTTTACTTCTGACGTCAGTCATACGTTCACATGTACCCAAAGCTAAACATAGAACTTGGCTGACATCGTATTATTAATTGGTTCGTCATCAGGCCACCGATTTGGTGTCAACAAAGCTTCTACAAGAAGAGTGGAAATGATGGACGGTGGTGTAATGATGGTGAAGTTTTAGACCTGTCGCGTTTTTATCTATCTAATATATTAACGTATAAGGACAATCTGACTGGCATATCAGCGCACGAAACTACCGGGACGGCAGCATTGAATTATGCCTAAATCTTCTAAAGCTCTAAGAAAGGGTTATTGGAAATTCAACCTCTAGGGGAGTGAAAAGGGGGAATTTCGTTTGTATGTAATATCATACACACGGTAGGATATTTTGAATACAAAACACGGTATATATTACTTTGAATGTTAACCCCAAAATCGAATTAAAATGTGTTAAATATTTTATGAAAAGATTCTCGCGAACGAAGTCAATAGGGAAGTGCTATCATGGCAATAAGACAACAAGTAGAGTGAGCATGCGCAGAACAAACCGGTTTAAAAAAATATGGCAACCAAATATAATCGAGCTGAATTAAAATAATTACGTCTTAGTCATCCACACACCTCCATCACTCGCTATTTGTATTCTAGCGGCGTCGCGTATGTAAATACACGCTAATAGTGATGCGCACGCGCCGCGGCCTAATATTGTTTGTAAACGACTGCCGTACTATTACTAGTACTATTGTATGAATAACCATATCTGTACACCTTCATACACGCGGAATTAGATGTGGTGCACCTTTATACAACTGATAACTCGAACCACTTCAATATTAGGCTTCTTTCTTCTTCGTCTAGTAACTGAAGTGACGGGGCACAGGTCACCGCAACCATCTTGACGAAAATTTTATGCAATTCAGATCAAGTTTGATTTCTTAGTTGTTAAGAAGTTTTGTTTTAAACTTTGCCTCGTTTCAGTAATTACTGTATCCTGCATCAAAGGTGCGATCAGAAACATTAAATTGGCATGCACATGACACCTGAAAGACCTATCTGTAGGCCATAAAAATATTAGTTCCATGCGGGAATCGAACCTGCAGCTAATTACTCAACCCCTGCGTCAACGGCATCACCGTCATAAAATGTTTGTGACGAATGTGCTTTTCAAATGCAACTGCGCGGCAAATAGTCAAACTGTGATTTTCAGTGAACGTAACCATGTCCGCCAGTAACCTACGAGTTGAACACAAAAAACTGCGATACAAACGGAAATAACAGGCCAGCCGCACTGAAAGTGCATTTACCTTGGTTCGACTCAATTTGGAATTGGAAAAAAAGCAGCAACCATTCAAAGTGAACGACAAATCTAATAGACTAACTGACAAAATAAAAGTCAGCCTATCACCAGTCAGCGCTCAAAATAGAACTCCTAAATGGAAACTAGAAAGTGCGCGGCACCCGCTGAGCACCGCGAATGCATTCGTGCACGCCAGGCCCACGTTTTTTGAAGATTCTCCGCAAATAATAGATAACCCTTCTAATCTTTTTTTGCAATAACAAAAGATATTTGCCGTTACTTGTAGCAGTTCTTTCCAAAACGGAGTTTCTGCGGGAATCGTTTGTGCGCTATTATCCCCTCGCTCAAAAACGTCTTATTAATAATACGAAAACGCTCTCATTCGGTAACAATGACAGGAAATATTCGTGAAAACGCACAACTCATTGCATTGTTCCCTTGTAGCAGGAACATCTAGCATCTATTATATTTGGGGTACTTTCTCAGTGATCGCATATCTTACCCCCGATTTCTGATTTTTTTTTGAGTTATTTCTCAAACAGTACTTTGACCTCAAAATCTGTCAAAATTCATCATTAAGATAAGGTTTGATTCATCATCATGTCCTTGTCTTTGTCCCATGTTACTTGGGGTCTTAAGCTCCCTTGGGATACTTTACTACCTTTAACCTATCACATACCCACAAAACGAGACACAATAGTAAAACAATAACACCGCGGTCTCATAGGACCGGTCGGGGATTCATGAATTAAGCTGCATAAGTCCAGTGTGACAACCGGAATACTTGAGATCCCAAAGTAAAGTTTTTGCGGGGTAAGCTACGGCAGCAATGCTGTGGAAAGTTACAGCAGTTAATAAAGCACATCGGCTCTAGAAAAAGTTCAACTTTGTGGAACGTTCTGCCGCGTTAAGACCGATTTCTAGATTCGGTATTTATAGTTAAGAACTCGGATTTTTCCAGAGGAAGTTTTTGACCAATACTCAACTTCAAAATCTTAATTCAGATATCTTGAAGTCCGGGTCTCTTATTAGTCAGCCCCTGCTCCCATTATCTGGGGGTTTAATCTCCTCACAATTCTGCACTAGGTTCTGTCCTAGTCCTGGGTTGTAGATGTTGGCAATTGGACTTTCATGAGGTCTCTCTCGGTATTAAACCTCCAGGTTAATTATACAAACTCCGGGTACTAATAATAGAATATAGTACAAACCTTATAGTCCTCATCAGCACTCATCTGCTCCCTGGTGAGGCCGGACAGGTACAGGCACTTCCAGAAGTGGTTGCCGGGCCCGGCGTAGTGGTGCCCCTTGTACGCCGCGAACAGCCCGGGGTTGATGCCGATCTGTGCCACAAACACAACATGTAGATATGTATACATGTACTTTATAATTCCTATAAGCATATACAGTGGACTGAGCAGTCCCTAAAGAGTATTTTTTTTTATGTAACATAATCTAGTGCTTGACTGCGATCCACACGCACATTACCATCAGGGTAAGCAGTGATACAATCATTTATGGGGCATGAGGCATTATTACAAATAGGTTCGAAAGTAGTGGTGTGGTCGACGATGAAGCACGCTTGCCTAGAAAATAAAATCTATTCCGACCCACAAGTTATACCTAGCTATCAAGAAACACAATTAAGTTAGGACAGGTTAGTTATGAGATGAATGCGGACCAAAAAATGAGAAATACAGTCATTGTGCGGCTAAACGTTTTTCCTTGTACTCTGATTGGTCCACGCCGCTAGAATGGAGGAGCGAATGTGTTCTGCACATTGATATTGCAATGTAAACTGAAACCGGCATTATTAGCCCAACTCAAATTCTAATATTTTTATTATATAGGTTTACTTAGTATATAAATTTATATTGTACACTGGATCCTACCCTCGAATATGTTTTCTCTTTGTACCTCAAAGGTTTGTTGGTAGAAAACTCATTGCTGAGTTAAGCTCGCCTTTGTACATGAACAACCTAATCACGATGTTTGTAATGTTTATTTTTCTGTACAATAAAGAATTAAGAATGACTTCATAAGCACTTATAAAACGTTAGATTGCAGCTTAGACGCTGTCAAAGTGGCCATTTTTATGAGGAATACCGTCAGTCTATTCTCGATGCCTAATACAATGCATATAACCTATTTTTGCATAAAAAACCTCTGTTACAGACACAAATGCGTACCTGCATAAATGTGGCATTGCAATTAGATTGGTCAATGCTATTAAATACTGTTCTGTATCACAATACAGTTTGGTACGGTCAACTGCACGTCTTTACTGCGACGACATAAAGGCGAAATTCGTTCAAACTGACGTGGGGTTGACTGTACAGTGTAAATAGTGCATAAAATTAACATCATTCTGTGTCTATTATCTTCAAAATGGAACAAGTTCAAGGCAAAGGCTTACAACCTGGAGGTCTTAAGTCAAGACTGAATAGGTTACTTCTAGACAAGCGTGCTCCAATCACATAGTCGCTTATCATCAGGTGGCATAGTGGGGTGGCGACAAGCCATACATACACACAATAAGTAAACGAAACCCTAAAAAGAGCAATAGTCTCACTTCTTATTATACGAGACAACTCGCTAGTTATGTCTCGCGTAATTATAAAAATACAGCCACTTAAAGCTTAGGTACCTCAGACCTCCGCTTACCCCCGTAGAACAGAGGCGTGATGTTGTATTACGTAATCGCAGAGGGGAGCCCTCCCCGCTCACGTGGCCGCGCAGCTTCGGCGCAACGTGAGCGTGCCGGAAATACATCCCTGGTGTGAAGGATTGACGAAACAGGGAAGCTTGTGATTCGTTGAAAACTTGACAGACATTTGTGAATGATCCTGGTCATCAAGGTGAAAGCGTCAGGGTAGCTCACGGTATTCGACCGTTTTTTTTTTTCAGTTTTTTCATTATGCATATCAATATCAAATTTATAGGTTGATACAAATAATATGATTGGCGAATGAAAATTGGATGTCTATTTAATGAAATAAAGGCTAGAGTGGAGAATCAATTCCAAAACGCCTTCCTTTTTCCTTGATTGATATATTTAACTTGGAGCGCTTATATAAGAGCCATAAATAAGTGTTGCAGGATAAAAAGCACGTGACATCGAAGAACTCACTCAAGCATTTCGAAATCTGTTCGTAAAACATTTTAACTTATTTTACCACGTCTCCTATTTATTAGGTCAATTTTCAATTTCTTATTAGACCCCTTTATGACATGTTAAATGTATACTATTTTGTTTATCTTTCTCACATTTTATTCATAAAACTCGTCATGTATCAAACACAAGTAATATTGTATTCTGAAACCTGCCGGAGGCCACTGCTCCAATTCTTAGTAATACCAGTGTACGAGTAATGTGTATGTTATCTATATAGGCGACACAACTAGTTACTACTCGTACCTACCTAATATAGGAAATTTACAAAAACTATTTTACTGTAGTCAAGTCGCCCAAGAATATACTGAAAAAACTTGTGAAAAAACCACGCGGTGGCTGAAAACGCGCTAGGTTTTTTGTAAGACTTAGTAATATAGATTCATTACTATATTACTAAGTCTTAGATAAAACCTAGCGCCTTTCCACCAGTTTTTTTAGATAGTTTTAATCGTTTAACATAATTATACTGTAGTAGACTCGAGCGGCACTATTATAGATAGTCGTGAATTATTATAATGCAAATTCTTAAAAAAAATAAAGCTATAAACCGCATGAACACCGCGCCGGCCCCCCGACGAGCCCGACAAACGACAAACTGAACTGTCATTCGTCACGGCCTGCCCGTCTCACGGTTAGGCACGGTTTCCGAAAATCTAGAAATACCAAACTTAAACACTATTTCAGAAAAAAAAAAGGTCAATGTAATGTTAGAAAAAGTAATTGTTTGCTAACTTTACATTTTGTTCACGTTACTCTGAACTAGAAGACTCTGGAAGCTGGAGAGATGAGTTGGCCAAATACCGAAGGGACTGGCCTGCAATGGCTGAGGATAGTTGTGTGTGGAAAAGTGAGAGGGAGGCTTTCGCCCAACAGTGGGACATAACAGGCTAACTAACATTTTCTCTGACTGCATTAATTCCCTGACGACAGCCAGACAGTCTCGTAAGCAGCTGTGCACTAGTGTGTAGCAGTAAAACTCGTATGTTCACAATTAGCATTGCCGCGGGCGGGGCAGGGGTCACGCCATGTCTCATTTGTTTACAATCACTGTTAACAGCTTCGTAAATCATCGCCTATGTGCAACTAATTTACTGCAGGTTTTCAAGACTTGCTACTAATCATAAGCAGAATTGAGAGGTTATCTTTTTAAGATTTTAAATTCTTGATGACAATGGCCGTTACTCGTCTGCAAAGCCTAACATCGTCTGTTGTGCAGGTCACAAAGATACTGCAACTACCAAGGCTACCAGCCCCTGGTTTCTGAATGCCTGATGAAATTGCTGTCAACCCTCGAGTTAACAGTAGTTATTGTGTTCAATTGGGAAAAACGAACTGAGAGGGTAGTATCAATGATTTTAATTATTATAATTCCTTAAATTAATAAGTATTACGGCTACTAATTATATTTTTATCAACATACAACTTGACACTGACCTGCAAAATGAAAAAAGCTTGAGAAAAATTGAATTTCGCGTGTTACACAGGTGCCTTGTTTTAATACTTCGGCAATGGTAGAGTTATAAAAATATCTTTCTTATTGGAATTCTACACTATTGAAAAGTGTAGGATTGCACAGATAATGCCAAGTTAGTGCGTCTATCACATCAGGTTATTTATAGACTTTCAGAAACCGGTGGCACATTAGTCACTTATGTGACTAGCAGAGTCGAAGACTTGAAGGTGAGCCGTCAAGTCGCCGACCAGTCAGATAATAGTCAGGGACGCTACTGACTCGCCGGTCGTGACTGACGTTACGTGTCACGTCAATATTTTACGACTTCTAAACTAACCTCTACATTTTTACATCGTGCCTACACTCTACAATCTAGCTTTTTACCAACTACCAAACTAAAGGTTTTTAAGTCAGGAGTGAATGTGTTACTTCTAGGCAAAGCGTGCTCCATCGTAGACCACATCATTGTGAGATAGTGGTCAAACTCAATCCTATCAATAATAATAAAACTAATTTGGGGTCGATTTTCATTCTAACGTTAGTAGCAAAAACGGATCAATCTCTGTAAGTAAAGATTCACCGAAGGCCAGAGCATTGCTCAACATAGCGGCTAGTGTTACTACAGCTACGGGTAGTAAAGATGTTGTAAACGTTGATCATACTCACAATGATGATGTCGAGGTTCTCGGCCAGGTGGTCGGGCAGCGTGCGGCGCGACACCTCCTCCTCGCTCATGCCGTTGAAGCGGTCGTGCTTCTTGCGCTCCTTCACCACGCGCGGCACCAGCGTGCCCTCCAGACCCGGCTCCGTCTTGATCTCCATACTACAAACATCACTCAATCAGTTCCAGATCTTCATAGTACAGGTTAAATTAAACTTAATGGCGGATTAATCAGTCAGTTCCAATTCACCGTAATAAAGATCAAATTAAACTTAATGGCGGCTAAGAAAATGATTTTTTTTTTTTGCTGCGCTATACCCCCCAGGGGGCCTCACCCTTGCAGGTTACATGTACTTGCAGCAAGTAGAGGCGTGTTAAGACTTATAGACAGAAGTCTTCATTGAAAATACTATACTGAAATAAGCCTTTTTTGCTGTATGTATTTGTATAAGCAAAGTCAAAGTTCGGTTTACAAATCTTACCTCCAAACCGAACGTCAAAAAAAATTAAACAAGTGTTTTAATCGAAAGTGAACTCAGTGCTGTAGCAATAAGGTTCATATTCAATTGAGTTGCTTGCTTTACTCAAGTCAAAGTGCGGTGTGTGAAATGTTACGCTATGTCGTCGCAGTAAGGGCGATTTTCCCAAAACAAGTGTTGCTTCTGATGTGCAGTTGACTGTACGCACATGTTGACGAATAATTTAGGAAGCAGTTTGCTTGTTAAGATCCTTGCGATGTCGTGTGTAGGTGAGAATCAATAGTTTTAGAAAACATGATTGGTAATAGAAAAAGGCTAGTCAGACAAGCACTGTCTACCTGTACACTGCAGACCTCCTACTGGGAGGTCAAAGTTGTTTTATTTTTATAGAAAACCAGCTTTCACTCTGAGCTGGACAGAGGACCTTTCCTTGCAGCCTTGCTTGACGGTATGACGCAATACTCGCAATACAGAAATCATGAAGATCTGTTAAGAGTTGTAAATGTAGCAACTTACCACATCATGTAGTTGGCTCCACTAGGAGGGCTTGCAATGTTAAGCATTACACTCATTACTACCGTGACCTCACACACTTCTGCTTATTTATCTAACATTTTTCCTTCGCATCAAAAAGTAACTTCAGTCAAAATCATAAAAATTTAACATTTTTATAAATTGATCAAAATCAAGTTAACCTTTCAAATCTGTTGAAGGGGAAACTGTCAAGTAACAGAAAAAGGACGCACAAACTGAAATGTGACGTCACCGCCCAATGGTTACGTGCGTAGGAAAGAGATAGCGAGATGTTCCTACTGTTGAGGGCATGTCTCTACTCTTCCTCAAACCAATGTTTGCAAAGCTAATAGCTGCTTCATAAAATAATAAATTAATCAATCTTGAGCTGTTTTCAGAAAAAAGCTTTTTAGTTTATGATATTGCAGAAAAATAATCGAATTGTTTTTAGAAGAAATACATATTTTTTGTGGTTAACATTACGAGACCGCCCCTTCAGGCGATGGGTGAGATTGTGTAACAGGAAGATGGACGAATGTCCCAACATCCAAAGCGTACTGCGATCAACCAAATCGTTATCTAAACTTCTCAACTAATATAAAACATAAATAAAAAGTGTTCAAGTTTCTAGTCTCTGTTATTATCTATCCTATGAGTACAGTTTGGATGCAGTCGGCACCGGGCTGGCCCGCGCCGGCCGCATGAAAGTCGCCGTCACGGAACGAGAAAAGCTTTTCCAATTGTGTCAGCTAATCAGGCGGCCTGCTGCATCATTTAATAAATAGCCATTATACAATAATGAAATCTGTCGCCGGCCCGCGCGGCTTTCATTGACACGAGTTTTCTTTAGAAACTTATATTACGACACGATAAATGTGCAGTTATGTGATTACACAGAGGTTTACGTGAATGTTCGCTTGTTCGTTTATTCTGTCAGCGCAGGCGAGCGCTTGCTCCTTCGCTCGCCTCTTGTGCACCACGTGCCCGAATTGGATACGGTTTTCACTAAAAAAAGAGCGAATAGCGAGGAAGGCTTGTGTGCATAGTTTGCACCCGCGCCGAGCCTGGGGGCGCTAGTGAACTGTATTGCTATGAGACCTGCCTGCCAGACGAACAGTATTAATGCGTTTGGTTGATTGAATTCATCGAAGCTGTGTTCTATGACATCCATCCTTATATCTAGATAGCTTATTATCTGCCGAAAACCGGTAAATAAATGACATCCAATTTCGATGTCGAACCAAATAACCCTGAATCAGCAGGCACAGTCGAGTCTTCTAGTTTCTGGAAGACTCGAGGGTATACCAGATTGCGGAAACCAGAATTGGACAGTATTTGTCGCGCAGTGACTCAGTAAAAGACAGGAGTCCGCGACACGCTTGCGACATGTGGTGAGGCGGCTGGGCAGGCGCGGACGCAGACGCCATTGTCCCGCGACAAAGTGCATTACGAGCGTGCAGCACATTTGCATTCGTCTCCGAGAAAGTATTGTCACAGTCCGTCTGCGTCGCCCACGTTTTTCTTTCGTTTTTCTATTGCAGTCAACTTTCTCGAGGCCGTGGTGCAGCGGCGCCCGCCCAGCTCGACAATATTCGCCAAACATTATACGTCTGACCCAGTAATCGTTTCTACGGCTCCAGTGTTCGCCGCCTGACCCAAAATTGTTAATTTTGGAAAGTGTTATACATCGCGTGGTGGTACGCTCATTACGGCGAGCGATACTGTTCATTAGCTGTTCATGGTACAGTATTGATCAACTGAGTCGTCGGCGGCGGCGCGGCGTCACCGTGCACAATCGGTTTCCACGTCTGGCACCCTAAACAAATAGATTGTGATAGAAAGTGAAAATCATCAGCTTTCCGTTTCAACGATTCTACCTTGATCTGATTATTTCGCTCGGATTTTTGGCTAGCGATAGTGCGGCATCGGTTCCGGTACCAAAATACCCCCGCGACGTAAACACGCGGCGCGGCGTGCGCAGGCGCGGCACACAGCGCCGTGTTGACGCCGCTATCACCGCGCGCGCATATCACTCGCCATCAACATCACATATACATGAACAGCCGCGCATGCGTGCGCACGCTCTACATGTCATTTGCATCACTAGCTCACCAACAAATAATCTTTAATTTCGTTTGATAGTGGTTTTGGCCTCATTCAGCCGCGGCGCTAATGGGACGCGGAATAAACGGAGCTTACACTCACGTATGCTTCTAAAACCATCCGCTAATGAACCGGCTTTCAATGTTTGCATAAAAAACGTCCGAATGTTTGAGCGGCCGCGCGTCGGGGAAGCAATCTAATCGGATGCGACCGATTCAGTTTCAACAGAGCGTTCTCCATGTGACCTCCGACGCAATTAGAGGGATCCCCAATATAGCAGCGCGGAAATACGAAAGACATAATCAAGGTGTCGGAGCTGCGGGAGAGTCCACGGCGGAGTGGTTCCGTGGGGAAGTGGGTCGCGCGCGCGGATCGCTAATTCGGGCGGGGTCGGCGGCCGGCACTAATTGTGTCACCATGCTGCAGCGCCATGCCGCCGCGGGCTCGGCACCCTCACTTGTACGGCCGCCGCCATCACACTATCAGCACATAATTAAAGGTACTGATAGGCTGAACACTGTTTAGCGACGTAGGCCGAATTTTATTTTGAGTACGTTAAAAGTATGAATGTGCGTATAGTAAACTTATCACACATTTGCAGCAAGTTGGAGATTTATCTCGCATCTATCTTTCAGACCGTTCAGAGCATATTTCCCTAAGTTCCTATAAGGTTCACTAATCAGAGAGATCATTTTCAATGACTATGATTGGCTCCCTGATGCTGGAGCATGTGGTTGTGTGCCCTAAGGTGTGAGTGTATGAGAAGGAGTGGAGGTACTGACCCGTTCTCGTCCTTGATCTTTTTCTTGCGGCCGCGCTTCTTGGGCTGGTTGAGCATCATCTGCTGCGGGTGCATCATGTGCGCGTGGTGCTCGTGGTGCTGCAGGTGCGGCGGCACGGCGTGGTGCGGCGCGCCCAGCATGGCGCACATGGCCTCCTCCTCCACGAACGAGTAGGGGTCGTCGCACTCGCGCTTGATGCCGTTGTACAGCTCGTCGTCGCGCTTCACGGCGGCGCCGTAGTGGTGCTGGCTCATGTCGTACGGCACCTCGGGCTCGCGCTTGAAGGCGTACGGGTCGCCGCCGTACTTGGGGAACGGGAAGTGCTGGTACTGCGGCTCGGGCTGCGGCGGCGGCGGCGCGGGCGGCTCGAAGTGGCGGTAGGGCTCCGGCTCGGGCTCGTAGTGGCGCATGAGCGGCTCGTAGGGCGCGTCGGGCGACGGCGCGGGCTCGGGGCCGGGCTCGGGCGGCGGCGCGGGCGAGCCCTCGGCGCTCGAGGGCTTGCGGCGCGCCGCCTCGCCGCTGTTCGACGTCTCGTACCCGTCGTCTTGGTTCTCCGTCGGCTTCGGCTTCTCTTCGCCCTCCTCCCTGGAACACACACACAACACACTTAGCTTTATGTCTTTCAAGCCGACAACGTACACTTCAAGCATTGGACATGGTAATAAAACAAATTATTCTACAATCACCATCTATCACTTCCTTACAAGATTTCTGGCGTTTCAGTCAAAGATGTAAGTATTTATTAGTTTGATCAGTTTCTTTAAACATCCAAAAGGGATTAAGAATGTAAAGGGATATAACAGTATCGTGACAGCTAACTGGAGAGAATAGAAGACAATAAGAACACGTATGCGCCGAGCCCAGGTAGCACGGGGCGAGCACAGGTAGAGTACAGTATACCAGTCGCGAAGCCTTCATATAACCCCATTCCTTCCGAGTTCACTTTGAAACAGAAATCTATAGGTCAACAACCCTTCTATTGTTCAATTACTTCGATTTTTTTAAATGTATACAACATTTGTCGTCAATGCCAAAATCATAAGCCGAAAAATACCGGATTACCTTTTCAAACAACTAAAACCCATAATACGCATCTATCTCTTTCTTTCCTATAAACTAACGCCTATTACTCCAACTCTTGCCGTCTCGTTTTCGCACGTAGAAAATTGAACTCAATATAACTCGATCCGGACCGAGTTATGAGGAAGAAGACAGTAAACATTGCATAGGTGCAAGCGAGAAAGAAAAATTCATTCATTGTGCAATTATAATGATTCCAAAATAAGAATGAATTTCACTGCATAATAACTGATATTGGCGAGTAATACATCTTATTTGGTAGGGTTTTTTATACAACCGAATTATCATGGCGGTTATCTTTCATTTTCTGTTTTGTAAGTAGTTGATTTTTTTTTTGTTTTTAACGTTACTGTACATATATTTCGTGCTATTTAGTAATGGCATTAATTCATGGTAGAGATATAATATTGTTAATAGATTCTTTGTATTGCAACGAAATCCTGTTCCCAAAATTAAGTTACGAGTGTTACGACAATTAATAAAAACGCCGGTTTGGATTTATTGCATCATTGAGCGAACGGCATTTGGTGAGTGAACTTTAATAATATATTTTACATACTATTTTTAAAATTGCGTTTACATAAATATTGGTTCACTGCGTCATCTTTTGAGGAAATTGTGAATTTGTGAAAAAAGTTGGGAACGCGGTCACTAGATGGCGTTGTTAGTTGAGCGACGGTTTCTGAATCTCGCAGTTAAGATTCGCCGTCGCTTAATTAGGTCAGGTTTATAATATTTTTTGGAATAAGTAGCGGATTAACTCGCACGCAAGTCTACCCCTCGCCACTGCAGTATACAGTGAAGATCGATAATAATTGGGGGTGTCCCAGTGCGGAGCCGACTCATCCGGCAAGAGGTGTGTATCGTGCAGTAGTGCACGAAATCTTTTAAAAACATAAACCCACAAATCCACGTTAGGCCATAAACGCAAACGAGCCGCGTGCCGCCGCCGCGCTCCGAACACTTCTTAACACAGATTACATGCTATAACATAAAATTAATCTCAAACAAATTACCCGCCATTATGTTCATTAAACAAATACCTTATTTTACTTTTATTACCGCAACGAGCACTGAATTAAACCATCATTTGATTCGGCTCGAGTTTATTGCAAGGCGCGGACTAAAGTAGCCGCAGTCGAAGAAAGCTCGGGGCTCGTCGTAGGTGTACGTACGGTTTTTTAAGCCACACTAGAATTTCTCCAGCGCCGTGGGTGCAGGCGGACTCGGCACAAATATTTAGTTTGAAAGAGTAGCAAGCAGTGATCGTGCTGTCTGGCTGATTTGTGGCGACGGATCATCGTTCCTTTGATAAATGTTCATCGTGGACAGCCAGCCGCGGCCTAACGTCGCGTCGTCACGCACATTTTTCACATCACTCTCACGCGAATTCCTGCCAGTAGCCCCGTCAGCGCACGCTGCCACGAGCGCTACATCAACGTGAATCAAGCTTAACATTCTAGCAATCGATTCGAGAGACGTATGGCTGGTGGAAGCCGAGACTGCGAGGTGTCAGAGCAAAGTTGACCGTGCGGAGGCAGCGCACGACACAACTCCGAATGGAATATTTAGATCAGCTGATCGCGTCTCGTGCACTCGCATCGGACATTATGCCACATGTAATAAACATAAACGGCGCTCAAGCAGCTCCATTCATAAAAGTGTTCTCTTGAATTATTACCAACAACTCGCTACTTACTTATTATTGGAATTGATGTAGTAAACACATAGTAGCCGATATTAGTATTCCGTTATGTAACTATTTATGAACTATTAACTAAAATGAATTGTTTATTTAAATGTTCACTTGTTAATGCTAATTTGTTGGATAATAATGTTATTAAAAGTGTATTTATGGCGATAGCGGCAGTCGTGGTCGGCGGCTCGTCGGGTCGCGCGCGGTGTTGTCGGTGGTGCGGGGCGGGGGGGTGCTGGCGAGGGCGAGGGGTGGAATCTGAGAATGTGGCGGCAGGTGGGGTGCGTTTGTAATGTATTTATACATTTTAAGCGCAATACGAGCGCTTCGCATACCGCAACCGCTGCTGGGGTACGTGTCGTGTGTGATCCCGCCGCGCCGGGACGGGGAGCAACACACTCGCGCCGTTCCTAACTGTGGCGGCGGCGTGCGCGCGACATTCGCACTTATCTTTGTTGCAACTTGTGCACTCTTACAATCTTTATGGAGGGCAAATGACTGTTATTTAGTTGCATACTGTGTCAACGCACTCCTTTCAGTTAGCCTACACTGTCGCTCAGTTCTGGCGAGAATGAGCAATGGTGACCAGATCTTTACCGCTCAGTTTCGACACAAATATTTGGAAATCTTAAAGAATACTTCTTTTAGGTTTTAAACAGCTCATTTCAATACGCTTTGACCTCCAAGGTCAAGAGACAATGCGTTGTGTAACGTGTGGAACTCGTTGTTTCGAGTAAACTGACTGCTCGTGTGTGGGGCAGGTAGTACGGTGGCACAGTGCAGCTCCGCAGCAGAGCAACGACCCACTTGCGAGAGATAACGCCGCAGATATTGACTCGATGATTACAACTCGCCGCACGTTGTGATAACTCGAAGGCAGTGCTCGCTCGCCGCACTCTACTACATCACTTATAGAGCACTCTGCACCTAGCTATACGTATATACCCTACGAGTCGTCGGCGCTTGACGAACGAGCTCTTTATCTCGGCGCTCGTAGCTGCCAGCTCCGCTAGGGCTGGTTCCCGCACGCCACTAATAGCAAACCACGCCAACTTGAGCCTCATTTCCAAACTCTTATTGACCCGCTTTGAAAACGTTGTGTTTAGAAGTAGAAATGGTGTACAATTTAATTGCAACGCAGTTAGTGGCGAACACGTCACCGACAGCGAGGGAGGACACTTCCTCCTGCAGATACACGCCGCGCGTGTGTGCTGTGCGCCATTGTGCTGTACATACTCGTACACACGCACTTCGCATAAACTCCGGCGTGAGCAAAGAATCCACTATTTAGCGATTTTTCTAAACAGTTTTGCGAAGTAAAATTAACGTTATGCCTGACTCCTAGGTACCGTTAACCTCTTCGGTTCGACAAGTATTCGTATGCACATGTTCGATGCTGGCCCGACACAACGATAATAATATACGACAAATAAGGTAAAACGAAAATCTGTGTTTAAGCACCGAGCGTGCAAATAGGATTAGCTGAGGTGTCCAGCTATTATTATAGAATCGTGTAATAGTGGAATGCGTGTGAACGTGGATGCGTGGCGCTCGTCATTGAGTGTCGGTCGATGCTATGATAAAGGTTTCGTCCTACAAGTGACAGGGAGACTCGCTGGGAGGTGACCGGCCGCCCGTAAAAACGAACCCGGCCGCATCACGCCAGCCGCCACACACCTACCTACCTATAGCGCGCAGCTCTATGTACCGCACTATGTGGGAGTGAGCCCGACCGACCTACACTCACATACAGACTATGCTCCAGGATTTCATTTATTGCGCCGCTACTCAGGCCCAGTTATAAAACCACTCAAATAACGCCTAAGCGACAGCGCTTGAGAACCTTTCAAAACGTCATCTCAACTTTGCGTCAAACTCATATTATAGTTTATTAATCCAATTATCATTTCCAAAGTAGGTGTAGCTACTTCAAATTCTTACAAAGGAAAGAGTTTACGAGGAAAAAAGCCTTCAGGCACAGCTGCAAATATAGAAATGATCCCACGATCGTACACCTAGGCGTGACACTTATCGGATTAAAAACTTCAAAAGGCGGTTAGGTTAGCAACACAGTAAAGAGCATACGGTGCCTATCTGTGAATAGTTAATTAGGCGAGTATTTGAGGCGATACTGCGTTTCGTAAATGAGTTTTTGCGAGCAGTAGTTATGTAAGTAGGAGCAGGCGGGCAGGCAGGCGGGCTGGCGAGGCGAGCGGCCAGGCGGCTGGGAGAGGCAATGTGTCTTGTTTCGACGCCGCCGTTGCTATGGTTCGGATCGATGGCGGTCGCGATCTGACGGCACACACTTATTAAGTACTCAGTATCTTTGTACCTGCTGCTGAATATTGTATGTGATAAACGCTGCCCTGTGCTGTCCCTCCTTCACTTATAAATTCCTCGTCGGAGCGAGGCCGGGGAACACGCCGCGATTACGTAGCTCACGGCTCAATTGTGTTATTCAACATTTTGTACTTGTATGGTTTCTGCGGGGGCTCGGGACCCAAGCAAGACTATTGAAAAGTTCGCAAAGTTTTTGATGGACTTCTTTTTCAGCATTTGATTATACAATGTCCTTTATTCTCGCATTTCCAAGCAAATCTGTTGCGCAACAGCCAACTTTTTGTTTAACAATTAGAAGTTTTATGTAAACAAAACTTGCTCACGTTCCCGACTTGTGAACCATGAGGTGAAGCATGGCTTTCATAATTAATTGAAGACTCGCCTACCTACGCCGAGTTGTTGGCACTCGCCGTGCTGGTAATCACTTCACTACAAAGTTTCACCGATTGCTGAAATGATCTATCGTAGTTTCATCAAGTTTTCGAACGTAGTTTCAGTGTAAATTTTTTTGAGTGTAAGTAAACTTGTGGCAATTTAATTACAGAACAGTGAACACATACCTACTGCGTTAAGTAAAACAGCTGGTTTCAATGTCACGTTACTTTTGGTTAGTAAAAGACAATTCTCATGTTATTCGTCGTAATTGTCCGATACGTCCCGACACAGACCCTCTTTAGAACGTTCCGCACCCAGCCTTGGACTGCAGTTAGCTAAGAAGACAGATTGCCAGCCTCAGCTTTGCTTCAAAAACTGGTTTTGAGCTCATTAGCAAGTTATAAACACTTGCACTTGGCGTTAAACTATACGTAGACGTATACAGATGAAGTACATCAGGTGGCCGAAGTAACAAGTCTTCAAGTGAGGCGTATGTGTAGCTATGTGTGTGCCACGAGATCCGAGTACGGACGAATAAATTTGCGTGGCTGTACGGTTTCCGTTCACAACGGAAAAAGTTTTTATAAGTGAGCCGAGTTGAGCGTGTGTTTGGCACAATCGTGCTTGATAGAGTAATGTCAAGTGTCAAGGGTAGGGCTGGCATTAGTGCGCGCAGTCTTTCCTTATTGTCTCATGTCGACAGTGTGGGCATTTGTGACATTATGCACACTACGTCGGACAATTGAAGCCCAACACTGGACCTATACGTCAAAAGAATGGGCCGATGCTGAAATATCATTTCTAGAGATCAGTTCCCCGGCTCTCTCGCATTCCGAGCAAGTATTTTAATACTAATATCATTTGGACAAACACGCAAAATTCTCTTTCTGCTCCAAAAAGGATCGAGGTCACAGGTTTTCTGCCTAGAATACTGTCTCGTTAAGTGTATTCGTCTGTCTGTGAAAACGACACGACTTTGCGCCTTGGAACACGGTCCTAGGTTTTCTCAATCAATAACTGAGCTACCACAAAGGCCAATGGCCTAGAACAGCGCAAAAAATATATAAAAAACTCGCATAACACCGTATTTGGATATCTAAGAGATTTTTTAGTTTGCAACTAATTTTCGGTATCTAAATTCCTTTTCTTCCCCTATTGTGAAGTCTCAATGTCGTGGCAAACGATTCGAATTTGCATTTTCGCCTAGCTACCCGTGGGTCATAGGCCAATGACTAATACGAATTCGCTTGGAGAGCGCGCTGCGGGATTGTGCGTTTTTATCTGTAGCCACCGCGTGTACGGTGTGGTGTAAACGCTTAGGTAATTGCGTTTCGAGACAGAGTTCTGAGAGACGGGCAAGTTCGAGCAGCAAGGCGAATGGGATTCGACTGGCGCGCCGCGCGGCTCTGCGTATGTACGCACGCTGTAGAGCGCGACGCGCCGCCGGCTCCGAGCTCCATAAGCATGGGGGCTCTATTCATGCATTCGGCATTGTATGCATGTGAAATGCGATAACTTGATGCCAGCTCATGCCAAAGAAAATTTGGATACATTCACACCGTGGTCGTGAACTTAACTGATATACACTACAAGCAAATACACAGTAGTTTCAATGAAACCTAAGCAAGAGTAAAAATATTATAGATGTATTTAGATTTAACTGCCAACTTAAGATCTAGGAATATGGGTTACCTATTTCTGAGATCTTCGTAACAGTTGCTACGTAGACAACGAAATGAAAAAATGAAAAGTTCCTTGAGTTTAAAAAGAAAAGAAAGAGAAACTTTAATAGTTGCAATAATGCTTGACTCATCGATTTAGGAGTGAGAGCTAGTTTAATTCATACCCCGTGGTTCTACATATCAACTCTTGCTTATGGGCTAATCATAGCAAGTGGTATCAATGCGAGATTTTTTACAGATTGGTCACGTAACGTGCACGCGACGTCACGACCGGCCGAATTTGACGCAACGTGCCGGACAGTGTTAACGGGTTATTACCGCTAATCACGTTAATGATGATGACCCAATGTGATCCTCATTATGGTTAAGTACGACTAAGGAAGATTCAAGGATGTCACATGTAGCAGAACATAAAATCTCGAGAAAAACTATTATTCCGTTACAGCAACATTGAAGAGGTATTATGGGCGAGTAGTAACAAGCCACCGCGCACCACGGACCACCCGGCGTGAAGACGGGAATAGGGCCCATGTCATAAAGTGTGAACGCAAGGAATACGAGCCGCCGCCGGATAGATTTTCGTGTGAGCCGAACTTCAAAAACGGTTACTTAAACTCTCTCATTATTTCGACCAGCCAGCTTTTCTAAAATTAATTAGTATTGAAGCTAGGTCGTAACACGAACAATTTATGCTAGGTACCGTCGTAAAACAGTACCCGAGCTGCAGGCTGGCGGCGACTGGCGGAGCTCCGCCGGCACAATCCGCGTGTTGTGACATTACGTACGGCATGGAGCATTGTTCCCCTCTGTCGCAACGCTCGTCAACAATCCGCATTTTGTCCAACTTAGGTAATTCTGTGTCTTCTTCTAGGTCATTGAGGAATGCAATCACACCGCCACGCGGATTTGACGGCGTCCCGTTACTTCGGGATCTCATTTCGTGTTGCTACGTCCGTTTTGTGCTTAGCTGAGTAATTGTGCGAGTAGGGGCTTGTATTTCTGCCTTTTGTGTAGTTTTGATATCCAAGATTTTCCTGTTAGTTTATTTTAAGCATCTAATTCAGAATGGTTTCCGACATAGTAACTAATTTGCAAGGATTGTAGAACACGTTGGTATAAATCAGCATTTTGAGCGACCAAAAGCTGAGGTCAGACTGCAGCGTCATAGGTCATAAACTAGAGAGTTTTCGTATTAAGGTTTAAGTGTGAAAGGTGTTCTCCCATGAATTCGGATCTCACAAACACATTACCTAAAGCCGGCTGGGTGATGTTAGAGTGTAGGTAGGTAGGTAGTGGTGTAGGTAGGTATGTGCAGTTGCCGTAAAGGCTGTCCGCACAAAGCGCAGGTGCACGGAATGGGCAGTGCGTCTGCGAGACGTGCGCGGCGCTCCACATCGACGAGTCTGCATGCCCAACTCCACGCTTGCGGGCTCTTTGTCGGCAGCGCTACGATTCTACTATTATTTAGGGACTCGACTTGCCTCTGTAACACAGTATTGAGCTTGCATTCCCTGAACCATTAAGCAGGGGTGTATGTACTCCACCATTTCGCCAGTAATTAATTAGCCACTCATTCAGAATAAAGGCATTGAAATTAAGAAAAGCAATTTGTCAGCAAAATTTTATGGTTTTCTATTCCAGAGCCGGACGAGCATTTTCAATGGTTTTGGCTGCATTTTTAGTTCAAAGTTTGGACATAGATGGCGTTAGTGTTTGGTGGGGCAGCGAGATTGCAGACGTGTGCAGCGCAACGTGACGTCACTGATGACTTTAGCTCTCCAAGTCATCCGATATGATTGCCGGGAGCCTTGACGGCGACGCGCCGCTGTTTCCAACGCCATCACACTATACTTTATGTTGTGCACACTTCAAATGCTAACTACGCAGCTATTTTCTATAATCCAAGTTCTTTCCTATGACTACATTTTGGGGCTGTAGCGGACTTTCGGATCAACGGGAAAGATACGTTTAGGGCAGATGAGTCAACGAATTTTTCGGAACGTTAGCACGATTCTCAAAAAAGAACTTTCCAAGAATGTTTTTATCAATTTAGCTGACTATTGCAAGAGATGTTGTTTTGATACGTCTGGGGCTCCGTCCCTAGGGTATCAAAGGCTCGGTGTAGCGCCCGAGGAACACGCCAGAGGTAATAGTTAAACAATAGTAGAACTCAATGACTTGTTTTAATTATGATTGCATAACAATTGCATTCCGCGATGATTGTCGGGAGTTGATGAGTTACTAGCTCTTTGGAAATAATAAGGGTTCATTTAGAAATATAGTGATAAACTGAAGAGGTTAATGTGTATAAGAAACTTGGTCCTAGTCTAGACACAACATTTTTCAAAGATCCGAGTCGAGCGTGGCATACCATTTTGACAGCCGTTTTGCATTTTTTGCCGACTTGGGAACTTTTAACAAAAGAATAGCCGCGATACTTGGAATACGGCGACAGAGCCGTGTGACTCTCTTGCGGCAGCGAGCAGCGAGCACGTGTCTGCTGGCACCCTGGCCAAGTGTGCGGCGTCAAGGCGAGCAGCCCGAGGCCTTTGTTCAACTCCCAATTAGATAAGCTAGCCACACTACACACCAACAAATTGTAAACATGTCGAACGTAAATGTCCAAACACGAGTTTTTATATATGTTTGGATTGTATTTTGTTTTTCTTATCAGATAACGCGTACATAGAGCCAGCTTATCTCAGGATTTCCTCTCGTTCGCTCGACGATCGACTGGCTACAATCTTCGGCGCTATCAAGCGCGTATTATTATGATCTTGGAATATAATTAAATATAATTACTATATTATGTACGCTGAGACTTTTTGTACATTATAATAATTTCCCAGGGGACAGAGTTTAACCGTGCTAGTTTACATAGTTGCCAATGACTTTTGTACTTTTCAAATGTCCCATTTTGCAGAGATTTGAATTTTACAAGCTCAATGGAAACAAATGTTTTTGTTTTATAATGAGTTGGTGTAGGTCCAGTATTTGTGATTTGACCTTGTGCATAATGAAAGATTTATTCCTGTTGACAAAAATGCTCCCAAGTGAGGCATAGTAAGTACAAATATTAGAGGGGGAGCAGTGCCGTAACTAGGGCGGTGCTAGCGGTGCCCAGGCACAGGGCGCAGACTCTGAAGGGGCGCACAAAGTCATATCTTTAGCTCTTTTTGTTTGTATGGTACTTCTTTCGAGGGGCGCAGTTATAGAAACTCGCACCGGGCGTATAAAAGACTAGTTACGGTACTGAGGGGGAGTGAAGCCAACCAAAAGTAATAATCCTATAGTCATTCTATAATAAATATCCTATGCTTGTTGCTAATGATACACTTTCCACAGACTGCTTGCTGCAGGAGAGTCCTCACACAATACTTGGTGAAGCAGTGCTTTGTCAGTTCTGTGATGTACCACCAGCCCCTAACATCCTTCAGTAACATCCTCACCTAGGAAATGTTCACAACTCAGCATACTAATCAGCTTTTTTCATATTTTTGTTCCCACAATTTAGTCATAATGAGCAAAATTAATTATACCTAAATGAAAAATACACATAAATATGCAAAACACCTACAGATAATACACTGACTTTATTACTTTTTGTGTTTGTTTGTAAATTTTAATAGATAATAAAATATAATACTACTATGTAAATAAATAAGAATGGGATATGTTCACTAGCATGAGTAGGCTTCAATGGGCAAAGTTGATTGATGTATTGTCTCTCATTCATCAATCAATGGATTACCTACACATCAGACTACAGCAAAACATGCTGTAGGTACCATAGAGGTAGGTAACTACTTGAGCCAATGTGCAACTTGTGAGTGAAGTCAGGTGAGAGTTCATAACTATATTCTGTTCAATAAACCCAGAGACTAAATTGACATAAGTAATGTCAAAATTTCTATAGGAATGACGCCAGTTCTTTGGTGTTGAAATGTCATTTTAGTCTCCGGAATTATTGAACAGAATATAGTTATGTAAGTGAGTACAGTTTTAAGCAATTTTATTTATCTTAGTTCTCTTACATAACAGCTAAGTTTGAGCACTGACTGCACTTTGCAGACACTTACAGGAGTTAGTGTTCAGAGTCTCTTCTGCCAACTTGTGAAAGACACTGAAACACCTTCACACTCATTTAAATGTTTGATTTAATGTGTTCCTGCTACAGCATATTATTGTGTGTAGCTATGAGTAATGGCTGTGCACAGAATACTAATATTGCTAATAATAGTATTTGATTTTGTTTTTAACATTCATTATTTACAACAAACATCACACTGAAAATACAATCAATACAACATTTATGTTGATTTGTATGTTAATTAAATAAGTAATAATTCAAGAGAAAACTTAGTTCCTGAACATGTAACAATCAGTGAAGGAAAATAATTCTAAATACTGTTTTGAGGTCAACTTATCAAGTGGTGAAACAGTGTGTCCTCACACACAAGTGTCCACTGTATAGGATAATAGGTACGCCAGCTATATTTATAGGAACATGTACATGGAGCAGTACCGCATGTGTCATAGTCTGAGCGTGCAGTATATTTGGTGGTTAGCACGCTCGGCAACAGGTTTCAGAGCTTAAGTAATTGATTAGCATGTTGTCTGATCAATTAGCAACTATTAACTTTTTATAGACTAGCATTATGGGTATCAACATCAATTTGATAAATCACATAACTTATATGATTAACCAGTGTGAGCACTGGTAACACTGGCCGCTAATATCACAGCACACAGCACAGTGTCTGCCTACCTTTCATACATTTTGGTATATTTATTTGTGCTAGCATGTTAAAACTTTTGTTGTATGCAATGTTCTAAAGGCACTGACATTTATATTTTAAAATACTATCAGTTTGTGCTGAGTAATGTGAGCCAATAATTTGCACATGCATTATGTAGTGTTTAGCTAATCATTTACAAATACACTGAAATTATATTAAATATTATGTCAATATCAGAGATAAGCTTTTGTTTAATGTATAGTAAGCACAATGTGTGTCAACAAATATTGTGTGCCATCATAATAATAACTTATGAATCTAACTTACCCGGCACTGGGTGCACCAAAACCAGGGGAATCGGAGGAGAGCCACTCACATCCCGTTAGACACAGCATCACAACACCACACACTATATCTTCCTAAATATCAATGACTTCACGTGAGCATTTCCAATAAGCACCTCATCAGACTACCCGCGGCTCATCAACATGATGGACATCTACACGCCACTGTTTGTTTATGTTGTCAGTTTATGCTTCATTTAGCATTCATTTATCAGCTGTGCCACAAATTGTAAATTAATGTTTATTACATCATTAAATTAATTCACAATAACTATAAATCAAATGCTCCTAATACACATTAATGTTTGCAAGTTATGACTTACTTGCTGATTATTTGTTTATAAATATAAACAGTGACAATTTTTCCTGTATGCTAGCAATAGACAGTGTAGTTAGAACTGCTCACAGTGGATAGACTGAGCTTGTGAGTGGAAAATAAACATGTTCCAAATGTGTTAAATATGCAAAGTGTGACACAGGAACTATTAACATTTAAAGGCAAATTCAAAGTATTTAAAAACTAGCCTGGCTGTGGCAGATACTACTTTCCAGTTTGAGCACTGTTCAACAAAGAATGCAGAGATAAAACAACTTTGTGTGCAATCATGAGCATGATGTAACTCAGTCACTTGAAAACCTGTAGTCCTTCTAGTTTTATCACTCCTACCTGTTTGTTAATAGTTTGCTAAGCAGGTAAATGACCTGAGTTTAGGTACAGAACACAATGCCACACACGGCTGCCACTCTCATCACCTGAGCATGGGGCGCTCACATGGACTGCTGCACGTCCTGCACGCTCACTGCACTATCACAGCAAACACTAATTGAAACTGTTTAATGAGCAATTAACTCAGAATTGCTGCAGTTAATAGCTGAGACAACATAACAAGCAGCCGGCTCACTCAGAGCTTCACTCTCACTGTCCACAGTGGCTCACTATAGCACTCACACTGCAGTCCGAGCCCGCGCGCGCGGCGCCGCCGGGGCCTGCGCCTGTGCTGGAGCACTCGAGCCACAGTCACGACCTAACCTCAAAATGCACACGAAAATGAACAATTGACAAGCAGCCAGATGTTAGCAAAGACGACAAACACACTCATGACATCACCCCGCCGCGGAGTCGCACGAAATTTCACAAAGAACGCGAACGCTGGCCGTGCGAGGCTAGCAGTATGGATTTGTGGGCAAAATGCTTTGTTTGAGTAGGTAGGTACGTACTCGCAGCCTTCACTGCATATAGCTATACATAGGTAGGCGCGTATGTTAGGTATGTGTAGTGTGTAGTGCACGGGTTATATGCACCTAGCCATAATTCACTCGGGCGTTTGGTGAGCGCCACGGTCGGGCCGCAGCGAGGCCGAGCGCCTCTCGCGCCGCCCTTTGTCTCGGGGGCGGCGCGACAGGTTTCGTGCGCCCCGCAAAAACTGTAAACACGATTCTGATTTACGATCCCGGCTGGCCGAGTCATTCATACGACAGGCACCGGGGCTGAGCGGGCGGAGCGGTCACGCTCGGCCGCCGCGCTCGCTGCTCGATCGCTATCAGCCTGGCCGCGGTGTCCTCGCCTCGGCTCGCGAGCACTAGCGCGAGCGGACGATGCGACCGTTTCGAAATGGCGCAACGCGGAGGCCGTGACGCCGCGACCGCACGAGCGAGAGAATGTCCGCTCGGCGCGAGCGAGAAACGAGCGCGGACGGGCCGTTTCGCAACCTCGGATGGGCTCGCGGGGACCGAAATAATCCACGACGTAAGAACGCGGGCGGAACGAGCACGGCACGGTGCAGGCGATGGGTGCGGGCGACGAGACACGATACTCACGGCCTGGCCACTCGCAGCGGGTCAGCAGCGCCGGCGTCCATGGCGCGCCCAGGCCCTGGCCGCGGCCGGGCTCCGGGCCGTCGGCCGAGCGACGCAACACTCTCTCCGATCTCACTCGGAACGCGACGACGAACACCGTCGCATCATCTTGACGACACAGCACATCGACCGCGGCACTTCTAAACGCGTATAAACACTCCGCGAACGGTGTTTTGTTACATCGGTTGACTTTTCTTTGAAAAATCAATATACATTTTCCCAGAGTTTAGAGATACGGACGAGTCGATGTCCAGCGCAGGTTAGGTGCGTGAAGTTTGCAAGCTTTTTTAGCGCACCGGTGTTACCAACATTTTTTTGCCCATTTTTTGTTTTGGGTGTTGTGATTTTTTTCTAGTGATTTACGGCGCACTTCACTCCAGTCGCGTAGCGTTGGGTCTTCCATAATGCTCGCAAGTCGCGTACAGTGGCGCCACTATTTGAAATAGTGAACTATGGACGTTGATAGTAAGGGCCTAGATTCTAGTTATGAAATTATAACAAAGATTTATTGGTATAAAATATTTATTAATCATAGAAATATTCAGAAAATATGGCTGTATATATTTGCACATAATCACAACAGCAGCACAATATAATCTTACATTTAAAATCTTGCTGATAAAAGATGAATAAATAAATTAAATAAATAGTTATAGCTACAACACAATAAAAACATCAGTTAATCTTCCAGAAAGGATCTTGCATGGTTTGTGTAGTATAAGCGCTTCGGAATTAAGTTGGAGGAGTTGAATCTCACTTTAAGCATAAAAAGTGAAGAGATCACACCTCCACTTGATCCTTAACGCGTCGATGGTCGGTGTCAGGAGCAGTCATATTCTCAGGTGGCCGCCAGCCGGTGGGATGACGGTGACGACGAGACGAGGCGGCTTCACGCGTGAGCTGGAAAGATAGATCTGGCAGCACATGGCTCAAACTGTCAAGATCCCCTGTCCAACTCAGACGTGAGGCCGAGCACGTGGCGCTGTCCGGCGAGCTCTGCAAAACGAAATGAATATTATACGACATGAATGTTGTCTGGTGCGTGTTTGTTCAGTGTGACAATCGTAGCGCGCGCACTCGATATGGAGCCGGGCGGCGCGCTATCACCGCTCGAAAAGGTGCGGCTAATGTTTTCTGATAAGAGCAACGCTTTTCCCTGTCGCGTCAGCGACCCTGCATAGCTGTGTAGCGAATGTAGCCGCAATTTAATTATGGCCACATTAAGAAGATAATTTGTACATACTCCGAGCGGCAAATCACACGGAGCGAGCTCACACATGTGCCATTGGACCACCATATGTTATTACGTAATCGTTGTCGTTTTGTACTAACAGTGACACTAATTCAACCGGGACAGTGGACGGCCACGGAGCGAGCACATATCTACTCATCGAATTATTACATCGCAATAGGACAAAGTGCAGCTGCCACGTCGACGGTTCCTATCGAAGCACTAAACAAGATAAAATAAAAGGTTCAGTATCACCAGGATCCGAGCAAGCGAGCACACCGTCACCCTCGCCGGCGAGGGCCCGCGCTCCCGGGCCAGGGCTCCAACACTAGCACACCACGCGCAGCCTGTCTGCACAGTCAATCGTAATCACAGCTCACAGTCCGATAGAGACCCGATCGATCGATGGGCCCATATTTATACTTTCGTCGATATCTTCAGATATGATATCGGTGTACCGACACGAGGCACAAACGTCCACCATGATCGTGATAAGATTCGACGGAACGGGGAATCGATTGGCCCCCGTCAGCCGTATCAGGCGCGCAAACACTCCACTCAGCCAATCGGCAAGGTATCGGTGATAACGGCGCTGACGGCGCGGCGGTGCTGCGTGCGCCGGCGCCCACGCGCCCGCGCGCCCGCGGCCGCGGCCTGTCTGCTGGCGGCGGCTCCTCCACACAGCTAGTGTCTTATTTACAAGAGAGATACACCTTTATTACATTATAATTATTATCTAGCTGCTGCTGACAGATAAATTCATTCGTTTCCCATAGTTCTTAGAGAGAGAGGCCAAGTCTATTAGATGCGAGAGTTGAAATGTAACATTTGTTTCCAATGATTCATTAAGATAAGAGATAGTATTTGGATATTCGCGTCACATAGGTACACAGTGCATACACAAATTAAAACGCACAAAAACTGATCCAGCTGCACGACATCTTCATGAATTCATTCAGTTATCACTTAAGAACCCAAGGAAAGTATTATTAAATGCAAAATATGAGTAAAACGAACCTTCTCTACTAGGATACGTGATACGTGGAAGAATTTCGACATGATAGATAAGGTGTAAAGGCGCATATCAAACGGTGTCATTTGATAAGACACAAGGTGTGTGCTTTCTGGAGCATATCATACACCTGTGCGAGTTCCTATGTACACAATTACACACTACATCATATTTTATGAATACTTTGTAAAGGTACAAGAAGGGTCATATATCCTCCAACAGTCAATAATATGAGAGACTCTCTCACCTGCTTGCTTGCCAACCAACTATACCTACTTGAACAGTCAGTCAAACTTTACTTCTAAATAAATAAAGTAGTTATTTGG
Source organism: Mythimna separata (assembly GCA_030763345.1). NCBI lineage: Eukaryota > Metazoa > Arthropoda > Insecta > Lepidoptera > Noctuidae > Mythimna > Mythimna separata. The sequence goes on from CM061192.1 coordinate 15,538,101, forward strand.
GTTTTCCTGTGGGAAAAATCTCAATTAGATATAGTTTGGGATGGAAGTAATGCCTGATAAGCAGCGATAAGCTCGTCCTAAATGTTGAAATCGTATAATATTGTTGACTGCGACCTATATGAAGGAAACTCAGGCTATCTGTCTGTTATGCTTTCATGGTTAAACTACAGGACCGATTTTAAGAAATTTGATTTTTAATAAACTTTAAATACGATGAGTATATGAATGACAAAATGGCGATAACACCTCAACGTAAACATTGGTAATGTTTGTGAAACGAGGATGAAGGTGTCAGGGTGAAATGCATATATCTACCCCTTCAGAACGTACCGGGGCAGCGAGATGTTATGCTGTGGCATAGTGTAAAATAATAAGATCTCCGAAAATCCTAAAATCTACCCTGATCAAAACTCTATTAGTAGTTTCAGAGTAAATCGCGGACAAAAAATCTTACATTCGCACATACTGGTCAAATATAGAACCTCTTTTTATGAAGTCGATTTTTTTTTACAAAAGATGGGCTTTGCAAGAAATGTAAATTGTAACAGATGATGGAAGCAGTTGATGCAACCACTCTGTATGGGATTGGAACAAAAACAGGAGGATGAATTAAATTAATATACGTAATCTTTGTTGCCTACAAGTCAAAACCTCTACTAATCCATCGCCTTCAGCGTGTACTATCAACGTGTCCGAGGCCATCCAAAGTGCTGCTTTATTGAAGTTATCAGCTTCTAGATTACCACGCCGCCGCCGCCGGCGCCCAATGCACACGGCTTTGTGATTAGGACTCAATGTTTCACAACGATCCTTGATAGGTACAGGTGACTCAGCTAGTTTCTCTTCAACTCAACTTAGTAGCTGAAGGCTGCGCCAGTTAGATTTATACAGTACGAAGGAACGGCGACTGAAAACTTTATAGCAGAAACAAGTGCGGGATCTTCGGGCCATGCTGCGCTAGTTGTAAGAAGATTTTTAGCTTTTCGCTCTCTTACTAAGTCCAATATAGCCATCAGATAGAAATTAACCAACTCCAGCAAACTTATTAGGACACTTTTGAATAAAAAATGCATAACTGAATTGTTTTATATAATTATACTAATTATGAGAAGATATTTTACGTTGAATTCTTTTTCACTAATGTTATTTATAGAATTACACCACAATTTTGCCAATTACACGAATTGTACTATCTATTAATAGAATAACAGAGTAAATTTTCATGTCGAATAGACCATCAAACGTACGATATTTTATTTTCTATATTATAATTCTGACAAATGTTAATGTTGACTTTTACGAAATACCTCAATGCTCCCTGTACAAAAAGTTTCCAAGGAAAAGATGACTAAAAAGGTTTATCAATATCTGATAAGGTCCACTTATCAGGGGTCTACGTGTGCAAAGTGTGATGCTCTCTAGTGTAGGACTTGTTTGGACTTTATTGGCACTAGTTCGTAGAAATTATTATTGAAATCTAAATTCTTGAGTGCCACCTTTCAGTGTGAACTGATAACCGGTAAACAGGTAAACAGCAAGTTAGATAAGGATTTCTTAACAAATACATTGTCACATGTGTGGTATAATCCCAACGCTGTCAACATATGGCTTCTAACAGTTTACAACGTCTGAGAGCTGCAATTATCCATAGCGTATTGTTATGAAAGAAGAAGCTGTGTGCATCCACTGGGTGGGTCAAACAAACATTAATTTTATTTTTTTGCTGTTTTTGAATACCCTAATATACGTTTGTATTCCAATGTCAGAAATGTAAACTTGAATATATCAGTGCCATGTCCTGACATCAGCTGTGAGTAATGGGTTACAGAATCATTAGGTTCCACCATGCTTGACGACATTAGGGCAGACACAGGCGTAGATGGCAAGAGGAGCACTATTCCTACCGAACAGCCTAGAACGAGCTACCGGTAAACGGATCTGAGTGGAAATGGCAGAAGGAAGCCCAACGGCCCAACCGGCGTCCCTCTGTATTTATTTAACACTAGCCTGCCTATAATCTATAAAAATCTCGTGTCATAGTTATTGAATGATTGTTATATTTGTTGGGTATTTTGGTAGGACAGAGAATAGAACCCACTTCCCTATTTTTTTTTAAATAATTTATACCAGAGCAACGTTTGCCTAGTCTGCTAGTATTTATTTAATATACAGTACCTACAAATATAGCTTGTCAAATTAGATTCAATTGTCAGACCAACGCAAATTAGATGATCAGTTATAATCAGCAGAGCAGCATCGAATTTCGAAGCCGTGGGAGTGTCCTAAAAAATAACCAACTCTAGAATTCTACTGAAACTACAAACATTATCATTTCAACGTTGCATTCCGGTCGTCGCTTATAAACCCGCTCACAGCCAAGAGCGAGCGCGCGACACACTAGCGTACGACCCCATTCATCATAAAACATAAACAAAACAACTATGTTACGAGGTAAAATCAATCGGTGCACTGTCCGAGTGCAGCCGATGAATCAAACCAATATAAAATAAGAAATAAAATCGCGAGCGGTATGAATATCGCGAGCCGCCCTACCCGAGCGGGCGGGCAGGGCGGGCGGCGGCCGCGAGCGCGCGTGGGGCGCCGGGGGTGGGGGGCCCCGGCGCGGCCGTGAACTGGAACTTCGGAAACTTCTGTCGTATTGTGTTTACATTGAACTTTGTTATGTGGGTTAAAGTTAAGCCAGAGTTCACAGCGTGTGTGCCGCCCGCTTTACTCGATTGCAAAGTTCACTCTCAAGTTTGTCGTATCGATTTTCATCTCGTGTTTACCAAATGTTTCAAGGTTGCAGACATTTTCTGATATTAGGTTATGATCGGATGTGAGGCAGACATGCTGGCTGCACCGACTTTCAACGGAAACTTCTTCGCCGATGTCCCGAAGTCAAGCATTTCCGCAGGGGCGACTGTAACGGTCGTGGTTCGTGGCTCCATCGCCAAACTAGGTTACACTACTTATGATAAGTTTAGTGAAATCAGTAGGTAATTGCAATCAACAGAATGTGTTTACACATGCCCAAAAATGCAAATTAACAAACAAATCATGTACCTAAAGTTTCTGAAATGTTGGAAGATCTTAGAGGCATTAAGGTCAAAAACAAAGATGCTTGGCCTTGTAAAATAAAACTTTGACAACAACTATATATTGAAAAATTAAAAAAAAAAACATTGAAAAGTGCAATATAACTTTAATATCAGAATTCCTCAGCTCGGTAGCTACCCTTCATCTAAACCTAAATAGTGTATATGTTATGTAGAAAGGTACCCATAGAATTTAACCATTACAAGTGTGCTGTACAATTTTAAATTTTCCTCGAGTTTTCAGGATTGCATCATTAGATGAAGACCATGATCATGGGGTCACCAGGAATATTCATTTGTTTATGAAAGGATCGTACGCATCATCCTAATACACTACTCTGCAAAACTGGTTTACTTCTATTACGTGTCGTAACCTCAGGTTTAGTTGAAAACCAGAGTTAGTGATATCTCAATCCATTTTTTATTTATTCTTTCAAACAAAAAAAACTTGTAAGAACAAAACTTGAACGCACATTGCCACCGTATGTAATGTATTTATAAGTGATCAGGGGAATGGAGTAATTTGCCAGAAACCTTTTTGTATAAGTGCATTTAAAAAGAAGATGCCGACGAATTGAGAACCTCATTCTGTTTGTGGTCAGTTAAAAATATCAATTAGCAACAATACAACAGCGTGAGTGAAGCGGCAGCGGCGCTGCGCAAGCGCATGCAGGTCTGACATCCTTCGCGGGAGTGACGTCACAATGAGGCGACCTCTCCTCGCGCACGTGACGACGATTATATTTCCATAACATTATAGTATTTATAGAAAAATCAACATAACGTACGTAGAAGCAGTTTCTATTCGAATCGCCATATAGCATTGATGTAACTCAAGTATAGCAAGAACAACCAGGAGCTGCATATAGAAGGAACATCTGTGGCTACAGCAGATATAGAATTAAGGGGATGAGTATCGAAAATTTGATCTTGGAAATACATTCTTAAAGCAAGTCCAACGAAAAGTGAAAAGCCACCACATTCATGCGAATGTGCTCTACTTCTAAGAATGCACCAATTGGAAACTGCCTGTAATCCACCACGCGCGAACAGTACGGATTTTTGGATGTCACAGGTTTTATGGTTCTAGGACACGCCGGTTTCCTCACGATGTTTGATTTTTCGGTGATGCAGAGAAAAATAGTGATCGATGCTATGTAAATTTACCCCAAGAATAAAAATATCTGAGTATAGTTGACTTATGTACCAAATTTCATCCAAATTCTTTTAGCTGTATGCACGTAAAGGAGTAACAAAGAAGCACACTTTCGCTTTTACGGTATCAGTGTAATTATTCATGGCCTTATGGTATTGTGAGGAGAGCTGGCTTCAATAGGTGCTTTCAAAATCGCCTTACTAAAATTGATGGTATTTAGCTTCGGTAGCTGTGTACCTTTATTTAAACCATTGAATTTTGCAAGATGCATAGATACGTTAGAAAAGAAACCACACACAACGTCCCTTGAAATATAGCCAGAACGCTAATTGTGGAAAACAGATCTGGCATAAGCAGAAGCATCCATCAGGTCAACCTATAGCGTGCCCACTTTTGGAACACAGGCTTTTTCCATGAGAGCGAACGTTATGCCTGCAACTCACCACGTTGGACCGGTGGATATCAAATATATTCGAATTTTTGGTTATAGGACATGCCAAACCGGTATGTCCTATAATCAAAAATTCTCACAACGTTTTTAACACATTAATTAAAGCCGTTTTCCAAATTTCCAAAATTTCCATGGTGATGCATGCTAGTCATAAAAAAACGAATATTTGTAAGTTAACCCAAGCAACAGGAACTCCATTCCTTGATTGGGTTGATGATTGTAACTTGAAATAATATCCACTAAGTACCTTAACATCGCAACACGATGGTAGCTTAGGGCTCTATGTTTAAACACTGCCTTTCCAAGTTTAAGAGAACTGAAGATTAATTAGTGTTTCTTTAGCGTAAACATTATGGTATCCATGAGTGATTGTTTCGCCAGATCCGGTCAACCGCAGCTAACTGTAATACTGTAGTAAGAAATCCTGAATCCTTAAAGTTTTCACCTTACTATCGAGGTGTAATAGCGCCTGTGTCCCTGGCCACATAACGCGCATTACACATAGGTGTGATTGCGCGTATCGTGTGCGCATCGGCCCCGCTACACTATCTGATAACAGCCACACCTGAACCTATTTTTCCTTATCACTACACAGGTTCCAGATAAACTTTCTCTAAATTACTTTTTTTGTGGAGTTAGCCAATAGTTTTAACAACCTGTTGAAAAAAATATTGATTTAATATTCAAAATTAAATACTATGGTAGATACTATAATATCTACGTGGTTTTAAAAATCTTATCTTAATTAATTATGATTGGAGTAATCTTTACTATGTAATCAGGTATGTTGAGTATCTAGGTAGTAAGTACAAAATGTTTTGTAGTTCTTCTTTGGTCTCAATTTGATTATAATTTGATTATTATGATATCATTATAATCAAATTGAGCAGGAAGATAGCTAAATATTTGCTGTAGATACCTTCTTTTAGAAATGGATGTGACATGGTAAAACAACATACTTGTAAATTTTAACGAAACTGGATAAAAGTTGGGTACCCAAGGTTCGATCGAAAAAGCCTACGTCCAGTAGTGCGAAACTAACAAATTTGGGTAGTCAGGAAATTACAACCCAACATACTGCAGTAGGATTAGCAGTTCGCTTAGTCAGTCTACCTGCCAGCTGATTCCATGAACCAATTACGTTCAAGCAATAAGTATTGTTATCTTAATATCCTTTATCAATGCTAAAAATAGGCGGAGTGTTGTTATACGTGTCGAGTATTGTGCTGCGCCTGTCAAGGTCCATCCTTGGACATATTATTGAACTGTTGCTAGATTCGGGCACACACTATATGGAATCTTCTTTGGTTCAGATTAATAATGAAGTTAATCGGTCTGCTTGGTGACACGCGCCTATCAACACCTTTGTTGTGCTTGAACTGAAGGTCAGGCCAGGCATTACACAGACGTTCGTAATACACGTAAAACCAAAGGCATCGTAAATATTTCTTAAGATTTCAAGAAAACGGGAACATCAAGAAAACTGGTACATCATCTAAATACTGCACTTGTAAACCAAAGCTAGAAATACTGGCTATCACTTTGAGGGACAGCAATATAGACCTGATATGGTCGCAGAATCTCTGAATATTCGTTTGGATCAAGGTCTGGTCACGGACCCAACAGTGTTAATTCCTATGACTCATAAAAATGTTAAGAAAGTGTGTAAACGTGGGGAGGCCGTCGCTGAGTATGTGGTAGTTCCTTATGGGCTTGCATATGGGATAGTATAACAATATCAGATGCATGTTATGATATACAGGGGTCTTCCAGAAAATCCATGATTCCAGGATGAAATGGAGAAAGCGCCAAAGTTATTTTGACAATAAAATCAACAAAAATAAATTATGCACTAACTCAGAAATAGATAAATAATAAAAGTGAATACCTGCTCACTAGAATATGTAGATGAGTAGGTATATAGGTACGTATCTGGATACAATAATTTCGCCTGGTGATTAAATAAGTAAAGATTAATGTTAGAATAGCCTGTGGATGGAGAATGTATTGATCACTGAAATACATCATGAAGTACAGAGACTTTCTATAAAAAAAAAACATCTACATTAGAAAACCAATGGACGTGAAACATGAACACAACACAAAATTTACATAAACTGCAATACTGCCAAGAGGCAATGGAACGAAGGCATTTAATTTTGAAATTGAATATTATTTTTATTTATTTATTTTTATTGAAAGTTACGGAGATACCTATTGACCAGAACTGACACACAAAAATGGAGATGTTTAGGCCACATGATGAGAGATATTCAGGAAAATGCAGCAAAATAGTGACAGATGGTGCACCGCTTCTCGTTCCTGGGAAATGGAGAAGGGTAAAAAATAATTGAAGAAATGGGAGTATGAGTTAAAACTGACAGCGGGCCCTAACTACATGAGAGTGGCTCGTGACAGAGTACAGTGGAAGCAAGCAGCTAGAGGAGGCTTTTGCCAGGAGGCAATCTATATTCATTCAGTATAGTTAAATCAGAATAATAGGGCTATTATTATCATTTAAAATTTTATAATTATTACAACTATCCTTAACTTTTTATACCTATTAATTTCGTTGTTCTGTTAACAATAGTCAATCTAATACTAAAATCCACGTGTAACTATATTTTTAACAGGATAACTTTGAATAATAAACATAACGCGTCGAGTCGGAAGTGGGTAAATTGTTACATCGTTCAGTTGCTAAAGGTCGACCTAATTATACTGATTAGGCAGTAGGCACCTTTAGTAGCTTCTGAATTTATCGAACAACTTGATGAAGATAAAGTATTGATTATTCCCTGTACTTAACGATGACTTCATTTTGGTCAGTTGTGGGTCACAATGTTTTTTTCCTATGTCTTAAGAAAGTCTATGATATTCGTAGGAGTTATAAGCCGAACCATCTTGAAATGGTGAGCACTTTCGCCATTGTGCTTGTATGAGTCAGTTTTACCCAATAGTAGGAGAAGGTAGATAAAGAGTAAAATCTTTTTTAACAATCCTTGATCACCAAACCATTTGTTGACCGTTGATAGTGCTTAAAGAGAAATTAAACACATCTTACAGATGCCTGTATCATACACTATTGGTGCATGTGGAGAGCGTTTCTCTGTCATCAGTTCCAGCGTTGGCCCTGTATTCGTTGAGCAGGCCTGCTGAAGCGAGAAGGTGATAGCAATCGAGAGAACATAATAAACGTATGCACCGTCACTTCAGCCACAATGGTACCTCGGCTTTATCTCGTTTTTTACACTTTATTTGCTGAAGGCGCACGATAAAGATAAAGATAAGTGGCAGTCAACGCTTTTATCGCGAAAACTACTCGCTTCAGGAAGTTATGCCGAGCTCGTTCTAATGTAATTACTTCATATATTGTTATGTTACGACATAATCGTTGAAGTTAGCTGTCTGTCTGGCGTGTTCCTGGGCCACGGCCGCGCTCTGCTACGGATCAAAGTTTACGTGAATTAGTTTGTTGCTCGTCGAATCCTCCGGACCTTGCAACGCCGGCGCGGTCACGTGCCCAGGCCTCCTAGCTAGGTGTCGAGCGTGCATTAGTCATCATTATAACTAGTTGACAAACGTGTTTCTGGGTAATAAAGATCTACCTCCACATCATCTCTTTCCCATTATTTCTAGAGGTTTTACCTATTAATGTGCCTTTGGGGAGTATTGTAAATTTCTTTTTTTTTGGTTGGGAAATTATCAAATACGTAACTTTTTCCGCTCCAAATGGAACGAAAGAGTGACAAACTTTGCGTTTCAGAGCCAGGTCTTTCAAACCATTTCGCACCTATTCAATGCAGGTCTAGGACTCTAGTTAGTATGAAATACCTATACCTACAGCTACGGACAGCTCTTTGTTAAAATAATACAAAAAAAGATACACAAGTACAAAAAATATCTAAATATATTTATAGGTATTAAGTAAGTATTTATAGACTAATTAGTTAAGTATAGTTAAAACTTGTTCATTTTTATTGCGCTAAAAACATGAAAGATGGGCTGTTTCTTTCTACTAAAATAAACATTTAATTTAAGGGTTTTTTTTTCATACATAAACTCAGTAAATCAGGTACCTACCTACCGAAAAGCCTAGGAATCTAGCATGTCACAGAATGACATCGCTGTGATATAGAATATTAGGTACATACAATATTTTTTGTTTCCTACCTACATCTAAAGGGACATAGTTTTGCTATTGATTGATTTATATTTGAGTTTTTAAAGACATAACATCGTATTTCTCAAAAGAAATCTTCAATAACATCAAAATTTCTTAATATAAAGTTAACAGCACATTACAAAAGTTTTCAATGTTGTGAATATTAGCAATTTAACAGAAGTAAGTTAACTTTACAAACATTGTGTTCATTAATCAAAAGTTTGGCGCATCGCCTCACATCCTCCAACTCCGCCTCCGCCCACCCCTGCTCTCTTGAAAACATATCTATACAAAATATATTTTATGTTTTAGGTCCCGCACAATACTCTGTTCCTTCATAAATTCATTGGCAACCCAGACTTTGGAAAGGTCAATATTTGACAAATGGCCGCTATCTGTCATTTTCCTGCGGAATAAACACCACGGATGGATCGTTTATTTTTTTTTTAAATAATAATGGATGAAATATGTCGATTATGTTGTTCAACAAAGTTTGTCAATAATGATATATTTGATGAAGAAAATGCGTTGTATCTTAAATTGTCGTTATATCTACCGATAAAGGTAATATTCGTTGATGTGTCCTTTACGTTTTTCAAGTGATATTTTAGCCTATATAATATAAGTAATTAATGGTGTTTATCGATAGGTTTTCAAGAACGATCGGCTCCCGCAGAAGGTGTGCGACAAGTGTAGTTGCAAAGTGAACGACTTCTATCAGTTTTGTAATGAAACTATTGAAGTTCAAAATAGGTGAGTGTTGTGTTAGAAACGTTCGATTATCCTTAATTGTATCACGAACCGGTGTACTTATCTTAATGAATTAATTAATTCAGTATTAGTTCAATGAATAGCAACGATATAATTTGAAAGTTAATGAATTCAGCTGACACTCACAGTTCTAAATTAACTAGAATTACTGTTAGTTCAGTGACAGAGTGTATTGTTTAAGTTATTTCTAAACAATCAAACAACACCTTGTCACGAATTGCTATCGTAGTCTCTTTAAGACAGTTGTAGTAGCAGTAATAAGTTAACTGGGTTGATTTCTCTGATTTCAGGTTGCGCAGTTTATTCTTGCTGCCTGGGACCTGTATTGGCAACTCAGTGGACCTCACACTTGTCAAAGACAGTTGCTCGCCTCCCCCAGTCCATGCTGTTCACTGTGAAAGAAGTACACAGACAGATAGCCCAGATGCACCCTACGACTGTAATGTCTTGGTACAAGTCAAAGAAGAACCTAAACCAATTCCATCAATCAAGAAAGAAGAAGATAGTTACTATAACATAGAGTCTGACCACTTTGACAATGCCTCCTCAGGGAGCGATGATATATCATTAATAACTTTAAAAAAGAAAAAGGGTAAAAAGTCTGTCAATGGGTCAGTTACTGAGAAAAAGGCTAGGAAAAAGAAGGCTATAAAAGAATGGGGGGACCTGATAAACAGTCTGCCAGATGCCACCATCACGGTGGTGGACGAGGCAGGGGTGGCACTGGACGGCATCAAGGAGGAGTTGCTGGATGAGAAGCCGCCGCAGCTCAAGGATATAGATCTCTTCAATTGCTGCATCTGCTTCACGCAGTGCTTCAGCAGGACTGAGGCACTGCAGCATTACAGGTAGCAAGACAATAGCTTGTTAATTCATGAATCCCCGACCGGTCCTATGAGACCGCACTGTTATAAATTGTTTTACTATTGTATCTCGTTTTGCGGGTATGTGATAGGGTAGTTACTCAGATACCCGCGAAATGAGACACAATAGTAAAACAATAACAGCGTGGTCTCATAGGACCGGTTGGGGATTCAAACATTAATGAACAGTTTCATCTTTGACTTGATTTTGCCAGCAAAATCATTCATAAAAACTGTAAAACCCCTTAAACTGTACTTCGAGGGTAGGTTTGAAAAACTAGTAATGACAGTGCTTATTATTTATTTTCATTAGAATTTGTGCAAAGTTTCACATTAGTAGTTACTCAGATACCTGCGAAACGAGACACAATAGTAAAACAATAACAGCGCGGTCTCATAGGACCGGTTGGGGATTCAAACGTTAACCCAAGGAATAAGATTCTCCTGTATAACCTTTAACACCCCATAAATCGTTTTATAGGGGAAGTTTTCAAAAACCAAAATGTAGACTCATAAAAATATGCTATTAGTGTTAGTAAATTAAAATAAAGCAGACCATTAGATGTTTAACTTTGTAAACTGAAAATTATAAACAGAAGTCTGATGGTGGACAAAGGTAAAGTAGTCAATGTAAGAATCATAACAAAATAGTCTGTCTATCTGGAATCATTTTCCTTTCAAATAGCAAACAAATTTTAAAAATTATTTCGTTTTATCCAGTGATTACTCTGCATATTTATTAAATGAAAGCAAAAAATTTTTATCCATCAGAGGTCTACATGAGCACTTATAACATGTCAGAAGCTAGTATGCTGTTCCAATAGGTTGTTTCCTTTCCTATGAAGAAAAACATGCAAGAATCTCAATGACTACTCTTTTAAAAAAATTGTTATTTTACAATATTTCCATATTACTGTATTAATAGATATTTAAAGATATTGTAGACTAGTCAATATTGTACCGAAAAGCACAAAAAAATAATCATAACAGAAAAGTGGGTTGAAATAGAAAGTAATGTAAGAATTCGCATAGTCTACAGTGTTCTCACATTCACATTGTAAAGGAGAGGCTATATAAAAACAATATATATACAGTGTAGCAAAGTAGTACTCTTCATAATATCAGTATAGTACATGTAGCTAAAGACGCGGGGTCCCTTGTTCCAGACAGCACGCGGCGGAGTTTACGACGAGCGAGCCGCCCGCCGCGCCGCCGCCGCCCGACCAGGAGCCACTGCGGTGCACGAGGTGTCGAAAGGTACGGCTTTACTTACATTTTCGTCACAACTATCGAGTAACTAGCCTCATGATATTACAAGATAATGATTAACTGAAAAAAAGCTATGAACTTCAGAGATATGGACTCGTTCATCATCAACACAGCCTACAGCACTGCAGCACTAATTAAAAACGCAGTAAGGCAAAATTTTGGAAAATTGAATTACACATAGATTCGTATTCCTCGTAATGAGCTCTATATACATAAAAAAAATAATCAAAATTACTAAAAGCCTCCTTACTGCACTTTAAATAAGTGCGGCAGAGAAGTAGGGGAGCGGGGGGCATGTTGTAACAGTTTTTCGTTTCTTGGCTATGTAAGCCTATTTGTTTGGTATTTATGAAATCTAGCAGTACTATTCCAATTAACAACTATTCAAATATTGATTTCAAATAAATTTTTGATCAAAACTGTAACGTTTTTTTTGTAGAAACGTCTTTGAAAAAAAACTGACGGGTGTTACAATTTACCCCGTGAATGGGGCTAGTTGTAACAAGCTTGGGGCAAAATGTAACGTTAGGAATTGAAGACCAGTTTTTTATTGAATAACGATTTATTTGGCACAAGAAACTTTACAAACGCTAAAACAGCTTTAGGCTTTTAAGTTATAATCTTAACTACTTCAGTAAGCAGACTTTTGATACATTTAACGTATTTAGCATTATAAACCTTAGACACATTATAACAAACTAAGGCTTTTAAGTTTTATTCTCAATCTAATAGAAAAATGGGCAAGTTGTATGTTACAACCCTTACTTTACCCCAACTTACCCCGTGAAAGAGTTACAACATACCCCACAGCGAAGTTTTTCGAATAAAAATCTATTAAAAAAAAGTCGCTTACTTAGTGTGAAATTACAGTTAATATAATCAAACTAAACAAATTCAAAAAGTATCTTTATTAATCAACAACTGCTAAACAATTTAAAATCTACCATAGTCAATTTTGTAAAAACAAAAAAGGCCACTACGTGGCTTTATAGGAGCACCTGCACAACACCGCTTCCTGCGCTGTCCAGTGGGGTACTGATCGCGCTTATATGATAGATTGGGTAGTACATAATAAGTAAGGTTCAAAATCAAACGATTATTCATCTATTTTGTAGGCAAAAATCGCTTGTTACTACTTACCCCTGTTACAACTAGCCCCTATCAATCTAAACTCAAAATATTAGGTACTTCGCGCAATTTTCCAGTCACCTTATAGGAAACTACGTCATGATATGATAGAGTCCAACCGAAGCTTCCGTTGCAGCCATTGTATATGAAGTATGAAATTCTATAAGTTCACTTTCCGGATAATCCAGCACCATCTGAGAACCTCCTTCATTTTTGAAGTCGATTATAAATTCGAGTTTGTTGCAGTCGAGTACCGAGTGGGTCTACTCTTATTGGTAAAACCGATAGATAATATTTGAGAAGTCTAGCTGGTATTTCCGATTCCGAAACGTCCAATTGATTTTGCAGCTTTGATTCCGATTCCCGTTCCGATAAATTTTAATTGGAACTTACGTCTGAGGTATAAAGTTTAATAAGTTTATGCTTGTCGCGCCTGGAACCTACCTCCGTGCCTTCTGTCGATTACTCTTTCGCTTGTTGTTTTGTTTCGTATTTGAAATGTTGTGAATTTGCTTTTCATTTATACCCGATTTTGATGAGTTTCAGTAATAAACAAATATAAAAACTCTACTTCGCAACCTTTACGTTTTTAAAAGAAACCATTATAATTTTTGTGAAGCCCTGTTTCTCATAAGCCGGGGCCTTTATCACTAGGCCACCTCTGCTCAACAAGATGCATATACCGAGGTTAACTGTTAAAAAAATTAAAACAAAAATATATTTGCCTCTCTCTGTAGATTGTCTGACTACTGCAAGAAAATTCTAAGATACAAATCTGAATCGAAATATTTTGGTATACGCCTCGGTCGCATTTTATACATAGGTTTGAATTCGGGAAAGCATGCAGACTGTGGTTCTGGATGTCGCCAGGAGGTTTATTGGTCCAAATCTAGCCAACAAATGCTTTGGAAACGTTTTGATCATTTCTTTAGTGATAATATACAATCGTTTCTTGATCTTCATGATTATGGATACTAAACTTACAGCTAGTCACCTGAAGAAGAAATCAAGTCATGGCTTAAAGAATTTAGTATCCAAGAACAACATAGAACCTCCTCGTTTGTGAAGTCGGTTAACAATAGGCGCGTGGTGTTGCAGGTGGTGACGCGCGGCGAGTGGGCGGCGCACTGGACGCGCCACTGGGAGCGCGACCGCCGCCCCTACCGCTGCGCGCTCTGCGAGAAGACCTTCCGCGACCCGCACCAGATCCTCAAGCACGGTACGCTAACCACCAGATATGTCATCATCATCATTTCAGTCGAAAGACCTGCTGGATATAGGCTTCCCCATGCGTCGCCGTAACATGTAGATATTACTAATAGATCATTCACGTGAGAGCGATGTAGAAACACGTGCATTTTAAATAAAAAAAAAAAATATAAAAAAATACGACGAAAGAAAATATGGACGTCGCCCGTTCACGAACATGACACTTATTGGCACTATTTAGCTCAACCATTTTGAAGGGCATCGAATGATGGACCGCATGCGCTACCATCAGAGTCATTTAAGTGAGCGTGACATACCCTCGACAGTCGACTGCCAGGGCAAATCGAGCCAATGAAAGACATTGAAATAAATACTTAGATTTTTAATTCTTGACACATATTATACAAATGGAAAGAAATATAACAAAGGATCAGAAGCGGTTATTGTTTAAAGGAAACAAATAACTTATCAACCAAGCAAGTTTTATTCCTCACAAACAATTTACAATAACAAGTAAGTACATTCATAATAGGAAATATGCATAAAAAATAAAATGGAATGATTTTTTTTTCTAATCTTTTAAGTTCGTAGTATTACACTCAATTCGTTATTTTCTAATTTAATATGCATTTAATAATTCAAAACATAAATTAAAAAGTGAAAAATTTACGAGCGAAATTCAAATTTGTAAAACGCCTCACCATTGGTCGTATGAAACGTGACGTCATAGGGCAAGAAACTGACAGGAATGGTGAATTTATCTGGTGTACTTTTTTATAGTGTTAGGACACATTGGTACCATGCAATATCTATAAATTGGCTTTTTTTATTCTTCCATGATTATTACGCGACTTACGCCCGTTTTCAATAAGCTATCTAACTTCAGTTGGAGCTACTAAAGATAAACAAATCTATCATTTTGCCCTTACTTGCTTTCCTATAACCTACCGACCGACAGCAGTTCCTATCAAAGTTGTCAATCTATTTTCGGGAGGTCGGATAGTCTACTAGAGTTAGGACGCTCATACAATTCTCCCTTACTTGCATTTCAATATAAGTTTGAAGTTACTCTCCGGTAGGCGGAGCTAACTCTAGTAACGCCATATGCGTATCTGTCATTATCGGTCAGTAACGGGAATTGACGTTTGAAAAATATTTGTTGCGTTGTAGAATTTCTTGTAATAATGGAATATTATAGCAGTGATGATAGTGATATGGAATTAATAGATTGCGATGAAGACAGTGATACCGATAACATACCGTTGCAGAAGGAATATAAGCCACGTGTGAATTATTTATCTAAACTAAATACGGTGCTGGAGAAAGATGCTCCGTATCCCCTGGACAGCATTTCGGACCAACGTATCCATCTTGCAAGAGCTTCAAATCTCCTCACGGCTGTCGTCCGAGTGTCTTCGCAGGATTCTGCAATACTTCGGTCACATTGCAAGGAAAGAAAGTGACAACCTCGAAAGGCTCATTGTGACCGGTAAAGTAGATGGAAAAAGGGCTCGCGAGCGCAGCCCAATACGTTGGTCCGACCAGATCCGCGCCGCTCTTAATTCTACGATTTACGGTGCCCTTCACAACGCCAAAGATAGGAACAGATGGAGAAACATCGTAAGGGCTAAGGTGATGAAGCAGTGAGGTCACGACCCTAAGCATTGAGGAATACGACGCAGGGAGGAAGAAATGATTACGAATTTGCCTACAGATTTAGACTAAATAAAGTGACTGTGTGTCAGTTAATTAATTTAATACACCCTTATTGTGCTACATCTAAAAGGTACGTAAAATTAAGTATTAATTTGGATGGGTTCACAAATGTTCTTTTAGTGTCTGTTCTTAGAGCAATAGCGCACTAGCGGCCAGGTCGCGGGCCGCGGCGGCCATCGAGATACATACCTACATTAGTATGACATCGCCATATAGCGCGCGCACCTGGGCGCACGCGGCCAGCGCAACGGCCACAGGTGCGCGCGCTAGTGCACTATTGCTTTTACCTAATATCAAGCTTAATCAAGTTTTATTTTTTACAGGAATCATGGGATATCCCCACTTCATCAAATACTTCTGGCTCTACGATTTTATGCATTGGGTACTATGCTAGTGCGTACTATGATAGCGTGTCAGTCGACCGACGAACGCGGCGCTGATGAGCGAGACCGACGCGCGTCGTCAGCGGCGCGTAGCAACTCGTGCGCCGCTGATGTCAGCGTCACAGTGTGGTGCTTCATAGAACACAACGGAACGCGCGACCGACATCAGCGACAGAGGAATTCGGGCCTAAGAACAGCTAGAATTTGTTTTTCATTAGTTTGTGAAGTGGATTCATCTGCATCTCTCTTTATTATTCCTCTGCTAGTACCTAGTCATAGCATGATGTTAAAAACCCTTCCTCGATGAAAGGTCTATCTAACATTATTATCTATACTTAATTTAGTAAAGACAAACTTTACTCATACAAACAAAAAAACAAACTTTACCAGTTTGTATGAGGTAATCTATGGAGGTACTGGCCCGATTGCTAATATTTTTACACCAATAGAAAGCTGCTGTATTCCTGAGTGATATAAGCTATATTTTATGTACGCGGGCGAAGCTGCAGGCTAAAGCTAGTATACGATAAAATTATTAATTATAGCTACTTATTTTATTTCAGATGCATTGGAGTTTGGAAGTGACGATTCCCTGTATTATCCTTAAAAAGTAGGCTAAAAGTATAAAATATGCAAGCAGTTATTATAGCGACTGCAGTACTGCATAATATTGCCAGAAATCTGAACCTGGAAGAAATAGAGCCAGAAGTATCAATTCCAGACACTTCTCACGACAATGATGTAACTGTTCATGAAAATTCTTCTTCAGAATTGACATCGGAATAGTTACTACTGATAAACAATTACTTTAATATATAAATTACATACAATAATAATATTTTAACTGTATTTTTATTTCATATCACTTAAACTACTCTTACACTTAATATAACATACAAACATTGCTTTTCTTCTTGAGGATAGTCTCCAATTGAACACAAAAAAATGAGATCTTATATTTTTATTAATTAAAAATATTAAAAACAGTAATTACATGCAGAATTCTGATTAAGGTTCTTTGTTAACATCTGGTACACACTCTCTGCAAATCAACTCTCTTTCGGAACACATATATACTACCAGCACTGCATCTCACTATTATGGACCTATTCCAAACTGTCAAACTGTGTTGAGGAACTTTCTTCTACATTTGCCTCACGAATGACACAGTATGAGGAAGACATGAAGAATGCCAGTAGTGAAGCTTCCCACAAAACCATTGTCAGCCTTTCCAAGGATTTCATTGATATCAAGAGTCTGGTTTGGTAAACATTGACTTCGAGTCTACCTCGGAGTATCGAGAACTTGTTGCCCAGTTCCCCGTTGCTGAGTCCTCCGCCGTACCAGCAAAGCCAATGCCAGAAAAGAGAACTCGTAAGCCGGCGAAATGAGTATGCAACATCATTATACTTCCATTGGTTTGTTTAGTCCATAGATATTTATATAATTTTTCTTTGTATGTAGGTCATCGTTTTTTTTATAATTATTACGTTTTACGTCTAACATTTTTGGTTTGTTGTTTCAATCTGAAATTTTTACAGTTTTGACGTATTGAACACATTTATCACTTGTCACAAATGTCACTTTATCTATATTTTTTTACAGAACGAAACGTAATCGTTCTGTAAAAAAATATAGATAAAGTGTTTTAATTCTTTATTTATTTAAATGAAATTTATGCTGTTAACAAATTAAATACATTTATTAATTATGAATAAATAAATAACATTTGTTGTGAGCATGTAATGTTTTAGTGATTAGCATAGAACTAAACGTTTCGAGAAGCTTAGATAGATGAGAGGGAAAAAGCTGTCTGTCATTGAATAAAGATAGCTGTCTCTTATCTTTTATTGTGAAACGCAGAATATTGATTGACAGAATCTTACTGTTTATCGGGGGTAGCAATCTATGTATGAACTGCGGTAGGTTATTGAAAACGGGCGTAAAACACCTTGTTATCTATCAAACTAACTCTCAATGCAAACAATAAACTGACAGTGACGCCATAGGGCGTCACGCCTCAAGCGCGCGAGAAATAGGAGCGTTTGAAATCGTTAAATTAAACCATTATTTTTAAGATATCATACAAAATTAATTACTACTCTTACAGTTATGGTTTTCTACATCAAAATGAAGTGATTCATATTAAGTAAATAAAAAAAAATAAAAAAATTGTCTGCATATTCCCTATTCAGTATCACTGCACAAGTTACACAATTCTAAATAATCATAACACATCACAATCCTTAAATAACACTGTAACGTCACTAAAACACGACCGCACCGTCCGAGAGCCAGACACTGAGTGAGTCCGGACCGATGTGCGCTACGCCTCTTATGCCTTTTCACTTGATCAGAAGAGGGAGTAGAATGTATGTATAATGTAAGACTTAGTTATATATAGGTATATAACACAAAGAAAATCGAAGAAAACGTCGTGTGTTGATCAGTCTTAATATCGCATAAATACTGGTCAGCTATTGTTTTGGACTTTCGGCAGTTAAATTATTCAGTCCTCACCTTTTTATTTTTAAACTAGCTGAACCCCGCGGTTTCACCCGCATTTTTGGTTACTGCTCCGCTCCTATTAGTCCTCGCGTTGTCGCATGTTATATAGCCTATAACCTTCCTGAATGAATGGGCTATATAACAGTGAAAGATTTTTTCAGATCGGACCAGTAGATCCTGAGATTAGCGCGTTCAAACAAACGAACAAACTCTTCCGCTTTATAATATTAAGTATAGATTAGTGACAAAACTTTTCTAGATAAGATCATGATGAGGGTTCTGTTTTGTGCCCTTTTCTATAATAATAAGATTTACCAGAGAGTCCTGAGGTAAGAGTGGCTGCCTTCGCAGATCACACTGTCGCGCTCAGCTCCAGTGAGTACCCGGCAGTCGCATCCAGAATATTGTAAGAAGCCCTAACAAGAATAGATGACTAGACCTAGTGTATTCAAGTCAGCTACCCTGTTACCGTACCTCTCAGTTTTGGAAACTGTCGATGTAACAGTTTGGGCACCGCAACCGCGTCTAGTAACTGGGAATAAATAAATATATTGTTTACTAGCTTTTGCCCGCGACTTCGTCCGCGTGAAATAATAGTTCCCGTTCCCGGGGGATTTCCGGGATGAAAACTATCCTATGTCCTTTCTCGGGTCCCAGGCTATACCTGTACCAAATTTCATTCAAATCGGACCAGTAGTACCAGAGATTACCCCCTACATACAAACTTACAAACCTACAAACTTACAAATTTTACCTCTTTATAATATTAGTATAGATTGGTACAGATAATGAGAGGAATAAAACTTAAACTAATGCCGATTACATTAGAGCCAAGAGAGATGCGCGCACTGAACACACGGTATGTGTGACTGTACTGGCTACTGGGCACCCAGAAAATGGTCGCTGGACAATGAACTCCACATATACACTCATCCAACTGTTCTTCATTACCTAGAGCATACAGTAATTCTTTACAGCTACTGTTATCAAATATAGATAATTGTTTCCGCTTTGTCGTTTGGCCGTTGTTTAACTTATTACGAATTACTATACAGACAAGCAAGCTAGTTTATGATATCAGGCTAAAGAACTTATCAACACTATTCAATTAAATGTCAACGAACATCAATGTGTAACATTGATCTATTTTAAAATATTGGCTAACTAGACTTCCGAGGTAGTTCTTAGTAGTCAAACTGCAGTGAACCACTTAGGTCGCGTCCTTTTCAAACGCGATACAATGAACATTAATAAAAGGGTTTTGAAAGAAATACCGCTTGGTATTTCCTTCAAAACCCTTTGGATTATTATGAAAATTAGCCAGTATAACTCGGAATACTATGCAACTGTAGGGGTCGGATGATCAGTGAGAATGTTTCCCCGTGTGGTTGTAGGTCTGACGCACAAGTACGAGGCGGGCGCGGCGGCCGAGCCCGTCAACAAGCGCTTCGTGTGCGACCTGTGTCCCGAGGCCTTCGTCTACATGCGGTGAGTACCACACACCACACCGGGGCCTCAAGTCTGCTATAAGAATTGTATCAAAATTGATGATCCCAATTGTATTATAGTAAGCAATTTTATCAATCACAATGATGAAGCCAATGATCAATGATTTGACGGTTTGGTACTACCAAACTTGTTAAAATTGAAGCCAATGATCGACAATTCTAATAGCGGACTTGAGGCCCTACTCACTCGCTGTCATTATACTTTTTTCTTAATCGGTATTATAAACTAGTACTTGACCGCGATCCCACCTGGTGGCCACCGTCGTTTATACCGCGTATATCGAAGGACTGGAACAATTTGCCTGCTGCGGTTTTCCCGTCCGATTATAATCTGGGTGTATTCAAGACCAGAGTGAATAAGCTCTGAATAAACTAGTGCGCCTCACCACCAACGACTGCATCACTGCTTAGGTGGGATTGCAATCAAGCACTGGTTTATGTTATATAAAAAAAAGCCTTGAAGACACCTAAATTATAATCGGACGGGAAGACCGCAGGCAAATTGTTCCATACTATTCCATTAGACACTCGGCTGGTTCCATATGTCCTAATTGACATTTTCTAGTACCATTTGATTTTTAGTAAAGATCGGATGAAGAACATATCTTTCCTGGATTGGTGTCATAGCTATCTATAGTTTGGTCGCCATTTGGTTGGGTCTCGTGGACTCACAAATGAGTGCCATTCGAGTAGGAGTCCCGCAAGGCTCCGTCATAATTATATCCCCTTATACATTGCCTTTACGTTGTTCAGTAGCGATATCACCCAAGATAAAATGGTTCAGTTGGTACTATTCGCCGACGACACGGCGACGATAATTTACTACACCGGTCGATACCCCAAAGCTAACGCTCGCAAACTCCAAACCTCAGGCCACCACAGGCAAGTCGGGTTGAGCAGCCGACAACCTCCCAGGTGATGCGAGAGGACAAAAACAAAGACCCTCACAAAAAAAACCTACACTTAAGAGGTTATACACTTTTGAAGAACTTCGCTTCGGTGAAGTTTACAATTCCCACAGGTGTAGAGAAGAGATAGATCTGTCTTTCTCACTGACCAACTTGGTGGAATGGAAACTTTCTATTTATTCTAAGTACTTACTAACTAAAAACGAACTAAAGTATGGCGTCAAAAAACTTCCACATCGCTGTCGACTTTCTATGGGGTTGAAGACGTTTCAAGGCCACTCTGGAACAATGTAGTCAAACACTCATGTAGCCAATGTAGTCACTCTAGAACATCGCTAGCTCATAAATCAAACCAGGGTCATTGTCCCGAATCTCTTGATACCAATTTCGACTCTATTATGTAAAATGGAGAGTACAAATTCTCTTATTAACTAATACAGTGGGATATTTGCGGTCGACTCATAAGCTAGTGTCTCTCGTCAGCTACCTGCTGTCGCACCGCACGCGCGCGCACCCCGAGGCGGCGGGGCGCGCGCTGGCGCTGCGCTGCGGCGTGTGCGCGCGCCACTTCGCGCACATCAACTCGCTGCGCCGCCACCTGCGCGCGCACTCGGGCGAGCGCAACTTCCTGTGCAACGTGTGCGGCAAGGCGCTGTCCTCGCGCGAGCACCTCAAGTTCCACATCCGCATCCACACCGGCTACAAGCCCAACGTCTGCAAGTCAGTATACTAACTACGCATCACTACGTGTGAAAGTCAATACCAAAATATATCATGTACTTTCACAAAAAAATAAAACCACTTAACACTTAACTGACCAGAGAAGGATATTTAATGTTGCTCAAGTGTCCCTCTTAGGCCATTCGTTCAAAGAAGCAACGATAAACCGAAACTGAGTAGGGCATAGAATGCAGCCCTTAGGAACCCTGTAAATGCTTATGCTTATATCTCTGTGACTATATAATTATAATTGAATTTGTCACCGATAATGCGGTGGTTGTCACTTACTTTACAACATCTATTACATTTTTTTTTTTGCAGAATATTTTAAATGCACTACTATTTGTTTTGATCATTGATATTGTGTCAAACCTTTTACTTAAGCCCAAATATATTCAGGTATCCCAGAATTTCCCTATTTGTTTTCTATTGCCAGATACTGTTTTAAGATTATTCTATTCATGATTCCAGAACGTGTGGTAAAGGCTTCGTGAAGAAATGTAACTTGACTCTACATGAACGTGTTCACTCCGGAGAGAAGCCGCACGTGTGCTCGCACTGCGGCAAGGCGTTCAGTCAGAGATCCACGCTGGTCATACACGAGCGGTAAGAGACGTGACGTCACGTTACATAGCTCACTCACTCGTCTACTGCGGAGAGAAGCCGCACGTGTGCTCGCACTGCGGCAAGGCGTTCAGTCAGAGATCCACGCTGGTCATACACGAGAGGTAAGAGACGTGACGTCACGTTACATAGCTCACTCACTCGTCTACTGCGGAGAGAAGCCGCACGTGTGCTCGCACTGCGGCAAGGCGTTCAGTCAGAGATCCACGCTGGTCATACACGAGCGGTAAGAGACGTGACGTCACGTTACATAGCTCACTCACTCGTCTACTGCGGAGAGAAGCCGCACGTGTGCTCGCACTGCGGCAAGGCGTTCAGTCAGAGATCCACGCTGGTCATACACGAGCGGTAAGAGACGTGACGTCACGTTACATAGCTCACTCACTCGTCTACTGCGGAGAGAAGCCGCACGTGTGCTCGCACTGCGGCAAGGCGTTCAGTCAGAGATCCACGCTGGTCATACACGAGCGGTAAGAGACGTGACGTCACGTTACATAGCTCACTCACTCGTCTACTGCGGAGAGAAGCCGCACGTGTGCTCGCACTGCGGCAAGGCGTTCAGTCAGAGATCCACGCTGGTCATACACGAGCGGTAAGAGACGTGACGTCACGTTACATAGCTCACTCACTCGTCTACTGCGGAGAGAAGCCGCACGTGTGCTCGCACTGCGGCAAGGCGTTCAGTCAGAGATCCACGCTGGTCATACACGAGCGGTAAGAGACGTGACGTCACGTTACATAGCTCACTCACTCGTCTACTGCGGAGAGAAGCCGCACGTGTGCTCGCACTGCGGCAAGGCGTTCAGTCAGAGATCCACGCTGGTCATACACGAGCGGTAAGAGACGTGACGTCACGTTACATAGCTCACTCACTCGTCTACTGCGGAGAGAAGCCGCACGTGTGCTCGCACTGCGGCAAGGCGTTCAGTCAGAGATCCACGCTGGTCATACACGAGCGGTAAGAGACGTGACGTCACGTTACATAGCTCACTCACTCGTCTACTGCGGAGAGAAGCCGCACGTGTGCTCGCACTGCGGCAAGGCGTTCAGTCAGAGATCCACGCTGGTCATACACGAGCGGTAAGAGACGTGACGTCACGTTACATAGCTCACTCACTCGTCTACTGCGGAGAGAAGCCGCACGTGTGCTCGCACTGCGGCAAGGCGTTCAGTCAGAGATCCACGCTGGTCATACACGAGCGGTAAGAGACGTGACGTCACGTTACATAGCTCACTCACTCGTCTACTGCGGAGAGAAGCCGCACGTGTGCTCGCACTGCGGCAAGGCGTTCAGTCAGAGATCCACGCTGGTCATACACGAGCGGTAAGAGACGTGACGTCACGTTACATAGCTCACTCACTCGTCTACTGCGGAGAGAAGCCGCACGTGTGCTCGCACTGCGGCAAGGCGTTCAGTCAGAGATCCACGCTGGTCATACACGAGCGGTAAGAGACGTGACGTCACGTTACATAGCTCACTCACTCGTCTACTGCGGAGAGAAGCCGCACGTGTGCTCGCACTGCGGCAAGGCGTTCAGTCAGAGATCCACGCTGGTCATACACGAGCGGTAAGAGACGTGACGTCACGTTACATAGCTCACTCACTCGTCTACTGCGGAGAGAAGCCGCACGTGTGCTCGCACTGCGGCAAGGCGTTCAGTCAGAGATCCACGCTGGTCATACACGAGCGGTAAGAGACGTGACGTCACGTTACATAGCTCACTCACTCGTCTACTGCGGAGAGAAGCCGCACGTGTGCTCGCACTGCGGCAAGGCGTTCAGTCAGAGATCCACGCTGGTCATACACGAGCGGTAAGAGACGTGACGTCACGTTACATAGCTCACTCACTCGTCTACTGCGGAGAGAAGCCGCACGTGTGCTCGCACTGCGGCAAGGCGTTCAGTCAGAGATCCACGCTGGTCATACACGAGCGGTAAGAGACGTGACGTCACGTTACATAGCTCACTCACTCGTCTACTGCGGAGAGAAGCCGCACGTGTGCTCGCACTGCGGCAAGGCGTTCAGTCAGAGATCCACGCTGGTCATACACGAGCGGTAAGAGACGTGACGTCACGTTACATAGCTCACTCACTCGTCTACTGCGGAGAGAAGCCGCACGTGTGCTCGCACTGCGGCAAGGCGTTCAGTCAGAGATCCACGCTGGTCATACACGAGCGGTAAGAGACGTGACGTCACGTTACATAGCTCACTCACTCGTCTACTGCGGAGAGAAGCCGCACGTGTGCTCGCACTGCGGCAAGGCGTTCAGTCAGAGATCCACGCTGGTCATACACGAGCGGTAAGAGACGTGACGTCACGTTACATAGCTCACTCACTCGTCTACTGCGGAGAGAAGCCGCACGTGTGCTCGCACTGCGGCAAGGCGTTCAGTCAGAGATCCACGCTGGTCATACACGAGCGGTAAGAGACGTGACGTCACGTTACATAGCTCACTCACTCGTCTACTGCGGAGAGAAGCCGCACGTGTGCTCGCACTGCGGCAAGGCGTTCAGTCAGAGATCCACGCTGGTCATACACGAGAGGTAAGAGACGTGACGTCACGTTACATAGCTCACTCACTCGTCTACTGCGGAGAGAAGCCGCACGTGTGCTCGCACTGCGGCAAGGCGTTCAGTCAGAGATCCACGCTGGTCATACACGAGAGGTAAGAGACGTGACGTCACGTTACATAGCTCACTCACTCGTCTACTGCGGAGAGAAGCCGCACGTGTGCTCGCACTGCGGCAAGGCGTTCAGTCAGAGATCCACGCTGGTCATACACGAGCGGTAAGAGACGTGACGTCACGTTACATAGCTCACTCACTCGTCTACTGCGGAGAGAAGCCGCACGTGTGCTCGCACTGCGGCAAGGCGTTCAGTCAGAGATCCACGCTGGTCATACACGAGCGGTAAGAGACGTGACGTCACGTTACATAGCTCACTCACTCGTCTACTGCGGAGAGAAGCCGCACGTGTGCTCGCACTGCGGCAAGGCGTTCAGTCAGAGATCCACGCTGGTCATACACGAGCGGTAAGAGACGTGACGTCACGTTACATAGCTCACTCACTCGTCTACTGCGGAGAGAAGCCGCACGTGTGCTCGCACTGCGGCAAGGCGTTCAGTCAGAGATCCACGCTGGTCATACACGAGCGGTAAGAGACGTGACGTCACGTTACATAGCTCACTCACTCGTCTACTGCGGAGAGAAGCCGCACGTGTGCTCGCACTGCGGCAAGGCGTTCAGTCAGAGATCCACGCTGGTCATACACGAGCGGTAAGAGACGTGACGTCACGTTACATAGCTCACTCACTCGTCTACTGCGGAGAGAAGCCGCACGTGTGCTCGCACTGCGGCAAGGCGTTCAGTCAGAGATCCACGCTGGTCATACACGAGCGGTAAGAGACGTGACGTCACGTTACATAGCTCACTCACTCGTCTACTGCGGAGAGAAGCCGCACGTGTGCTCGCACTGCGGCAAGGCGTTCAGTCAGAGATCCACGCTGGTCATACACGAGCGGTAAGAGACGTGACGTCACGTTACATAGCTCACTCACTCGTCTACTGCGGAGAGAAGCCGCACGTGTGCTCGCACTGCGGCAAGGCGTTCAGTCAGAGATCCACGCTGGTCATACACGAGCGGTAAGAGACGTGACGTCACGTTACATAGCTCACTCACTCGTCTACTGCGGAGAGAAGCCGCACGTGTGCTCGCACTGCGGCAAGGCGTTCAGTCAGAGATCCACGCTGGTCATACACGAGCGGTAAGAGACGTGACGTCACGTTACATAGCTCACTCACTCGTCTACTGCGGAGAGAAGCCGCACGTGTGCTCGCACTGCGGCAAGGCGTTCAGTCAGAGATCCACGCTGGTCATACACGAGCGGTAAGAGACGTGACGTCACGTTACATAGCTCACTCACTCGTCTACTGCGGAGAGAAGCCGCACGTGTGCTCGCACTGCGGCAAGGCGTTCAGTCAGAGATCCACGCTGGTCATACACGAGCGGTAAGAGACGTGACGTCACGTTACATAGCTCACTCACTCGTCTACTGCGGAGAGAAGCCGCACGTGTGCTCGCACTGCGGCAAGGCGTTCAGTCAGAGATCCACGCTGGTCATACACGAGCGGTAAGAGACGTGACGTCACGTTACATAGCTCACTCACTCGTCTACTGCGGAGAGAAGCCGCACGTGTGCTCGCACTGCGGCAAGGCGTTCAGTCAGAGATCCACGCTGGTCATACACGAGCGGTAAGAGACGTGACGTCACGTTACATAGCTCACTCACTCGTCTACTGCGGAGAGAAGCCGCACGTGTGCTCGCACTGCGGCAAGGCGTTCAGTCAGAGATCCACGCTGGTCATACACGAGCGGTAAGAGACGTGACGTCACGTTACATAGCTCACTCACTCGTCTACTGCGGAGAGAAGCCGCACGTGTGCTCGCACTGCGGCAAGGCGTTCAGTCAGAGATCCACGCTGGTCATACACGAGCGGTAAGAGACGTGACGTCACGTTACATAGCTCACTCACTCGTCTACTGCGGAGAGAAGCCGCACGTGTGCTCGCACTGCGGCAAGGCGTTCAGTCAGAGATCCACGCTGGTCATACACGAGCGGTAAGAGACGTGACGTCACGTTACATAGCTCACTCACTCGTCTACTGCGGAGAGAAGCCGCACGTGTGCTCGCACTGCGGCAAGGCGTTCAGTCAGAGATCCACGCTGGTCATACACGAGCGGTAAGAGACGTGACGTCACGTTACATAGCTCACTCACTCGTCTACTGCGGAGAGAAGCCGCACGTGTGCTCGCACTGCGGCAAGGCGTTCAGTCAGAGATCCACGCTGGTCATACACGAGCGGTAAGAGACGTGACGTCACGTTACATAGCTCACTCACTCGTCTACTGCGGAGAGAAGCCGCACGTGTGCTCGCACTGCGGCAAGGCGTTCAGTCAGAGATCCACGCTGGTCATACACGAGCGGTAAGAGACGTGACGTCACGTTACATAGCTCACTCACTCGTCTACTGCGGAGAGAAGCCGCACGTGTGCTCGCACTGCGGCAAGGCGTTCAGTCAGAGATCCACGCTGGTCATACACGAGCGGTAAGAGACGTGACGTCACGTTACATAGCTCACTCACTCGTCTACTGCGGAGAGAAGCCGCACGTGTGCTCGCACTGCGGCAAGGCGTTCAGTCAGAGATCCACGCTGGTCATACACGAGCGGTAAGAGACGTGACGTCACGTTACATAGCTCACTCACTCGTCTACTGCGGAGAGAAGCCGCACGTGTGCTCGCACTGCGGCAAGGCGTTCAGTCAGAGATCCACGCTGGTCATACACGAGCGGTAAGAGACGTGACGTCACGTTACATAGCTCACTCACTCGTCTACTGCGGAGAGAAGCCGCACGTGTGCTCGCACTGCGGCAAGGCGTTCAGTCAGAGATCCACGCTGGTCATACACGAGCGGTAAGAGACGTGACGTCACGTTACATAGCTCACTCACTCGTCTACTGCGGAGAGAAGCCGCACGTGTGCTCGCACTGCGGCAAGGCGTTCAGTCAGAGATCCACGCTGGTCATACACGAGCGGTAAGAGACGTGACGTCACGTTACATAGCTCACTCACTCGTCTACTGCGGAGAGAAGCCGCACGTGTGCTCGCACTGCGGCAAGGCGTTCAGTCAGAGATCCACGCTGGTCATACACGAGCGGTAAGAGACGTGACGTCACGTTACATAGCTCACTCACTCGTCTACTGCGGAGAGAAGCCGCACGTGTGCTCGCACTGCGGCAAGGCGTTCAGTCAGAGATCCACGCTGGTCATACACGAGAGGTAAGAGACGTGACGTCACGTTACATAGCTCACTCACTCGTCTACTGCGGAGAGAAGCCGCACGTGTGCTCGCACTGCGGCAAGGCGTTCAGTCAGAGATCCACGCTGGTCATACACGAGCGGTAAGAGACGTGACGTCACGTTACATAGCTCACTCACTCGTCTACTGCGGAGAGAAGCCGCACGTGTGCTCGCACTGCGGCAAGGCGTTCAGTCAGAGATCCACGCTGGTCATACACGAGAGGTAAGAGACGTGACGTCACGTTACATAGCTCACTCACTCGTCTACTGCGGAGAGAAGCCGCACGTGTGCTCGCACTGCGGCAAGGCGTTCAGTCAGAGATCCACACTGGTCATACACGAGAGGTATGACTCACTCACTCGTCTACTTCCGAGCGAAGCCTCCCGTGTGCTTGCACTGTTCAGTCCACGCTGGCTTTAGTTTACATTTGACTGGCCTGTTGCTCTAGTGGTCAGTGGCCTTGACTGCTATACCAGAGGTTGTGGGTTGGATTCCCAACTAAGAGAGATGTTTGTGTGATCAGCATCATTTGTTCTATGTCTAGGTGTAATTTATCTATAATATGTGTGTTTAGAAATATATAAGTATGTTTATCAGCTGCCTAGTACTTATAACACAAGCTCTGCTTAGTTTGGGACTAGATGGCGTTGTGTGGGGGTTGTGGAATATTTTTATTATTTAGCGTGTGACTGAGTGCTCGGTCCGTTGTGCGCAGGTACCACAGCGGCGCGCGGCCGTACGTGTGCGCGCTGTGCGGGCGCGGCTTCGTGGCCAAGGGGCTGCTGTCCATGCATCTCAAGACCACCTGCATATAGCGCCTACTCACTTAGGTAACTATCACTTCCACACACATTTTAATACTCAATATTCAATACTCAATACTTTATTGCATTCCATAATGTTACATCATCATCATCATCATCTACCTAGCCTTTTCCCAACTATATTGGGGTCGGCTTCCAGTCAAGCCGGATTTAGCTTAGATTTCGATTTAGCATTCTATAATGTAAACATCCATGTAGCTCCCACTCCTATCAAGATCGGAGACTCTATACTCGAAGTTGTGGATAGACGTAGTCGTCTGGGACAGACGGTCCAGTTGGGTAGATCTAACTTCGAGAAAGAGATCAATCGTCGAATCCGACTCGGCTGGGCAGCGTTCAGGAAGCTGCACGGTATCTTCTCGTCCAACCTACCGCAGTGTCTCAAGACAAAAGTCTATGACCAGTGTGTGTTGCCAGTGATGACATATGGCTCGGAAACGTGGTCGCTCACAATGGGCCTCATCAGAAGGCTTAAAGTCACCCAAAGAGCAATGGAAAGGGCTATGCTCGGAGTTTCCTTGCGCGATCACATCAGGAATGAAGATATCCGCAAGAGAACTAAGGTTACCGACATAGCCCGAAGAATCGCCAAACTTAAGTGGCAGTGGGCAGGGCACATTGCTCGTAGAACTAATGGTCGATGAGGACGGAAGGTTCTGGAGTGGCGGCCACGTGCCGGAAGACGCAGCGTCGGAAGGCCTCCCACAAGGTGGACCGACGACCTGGCGATGGTCGCGGGAATCCGATGGATGCGAGACGCGCAGGACCGGTCGCTGTGGCGACGCTTGGGGGAGGCCTATGTCCAGCAGTGGACGTCTTTCGGCTGAAATGATGATGATGATGATTCTATAATGTTAAAGGCTATATAAAAGCTTCAATTATGGACCCTGTCGGGCACAGCAAAGTTTATTTTATAGGAAAGAGGGTGAATGTTGTTGTGTTTTCTGAGTGTCGACCAACTACGAGTATATTGCACAAAGTAACGCCTACCTAGGTTTCAACACTCATGCTGGGTTTAGAATGGTGTTACACGATGAGTGGAGTTGGCTGCGTGGTGGAAAACAGCTCTTTCCTTCCAAGGAAGTTTGTCTATGTTCCAGCAGTGGGAACATAATAGGCCGTTTATGATAATGATAAAATGTTATAGTAATCAAGTCTAACGGCCAGTTTTTTCATCAAAGGTAACAGCCAAAGTAACGACATAAAGTAATAATAACGGTTAAATTCGTTTCTTCACAATTTTAACCGTTGGTTTGACTGTTACTTTAGCCCTTAACCTTTACTGCTCATTGAGGGGCTGTTAAAGCTATAGTCACTGTCATTTTGACAAAATTGTATTGACTTCACTGCGTTCATAATGGATGCGTTCAAACTGATTTTATTTAAAAAATAATATATTATTTAAAGAAATAGGGTAAAGGCGGGAATAAATGCCCCGGTGGCAGAGATGCCTCGTTATCAAAAAATGACTAACGGAAATGTAACTGTCAGTGCGCGAGTCCGACTCACACTTGCCCGGTTTTTTTTTATTTTTAATATGTACGATTGTAGCAGAACCATGCCACGAAAATATAAAAGAAAGGAAGGAGCGCGGGTTCGTGTAGCATTAGCATTCTCAGCCTTACAATAATCCTACTGTTGGGACTCAAGTCTGCTCTCTAGGAGAGGGATGGGCCATAATCCACCACGTGGACCCGGGGTGGACTGGTGGATGAGAGTATGTTCGAGTTAGAGTATGGAATACAAAGCAATTACAGTCAGCTTTCGAGGAAATGGACAAAAATACCATGGGGGGTTAAAATTCTAAAATCACAAATGCTTTTAGAATTTTCACAATAGGTCCAAAAATATTTAAAGGATTAAACTAGCTAGCATATATATCCCGCCTTTACCCTAAACATCAAATGACATTTGACATATGGCACTACTGGACAGTGATGTTGCGATGTTGTCATGAGTAAAAAAAGCTCCCCACGTGTTTTTGGGGTAATTACGACGTTTGCGTTGCGGCAACTCTTTTGACTTTTAGTTTAGCTGTTATTTGGATGAAGAAACACATTTGCCATTATGACAGCTATGGTCAAGTAAATGTTAATGCTTTTACTGATAGTTTTAGTTTTTGATGAAAAATCTAGCCGTAAAACTTTGAAAAAAGGTGGACAATTGACAAATGCACACCATTGATAGCACAGGTTGGTTCCTAGTATAGAATTGGGATTCGTTCTCATACCCGTTGCGAGCAGCATAAATGTGTTTTAAAATTTTGTAAGTAGTTATATGTTTGTAGTTTAAAGTTTAATCAAATGAAGAATATTTTTATTTGTAGATTTTGCGGCTATCGACCAGTGAAAGCCCTGTTTAAATGTGTCCAGCCGTTTCGGAAATTAGCACAAAGTATGCCTGCCTGTGTAATAAATGTATAAGTTTTTTTTTAATCGAACAAAAGATAAATTATTAATTATTATTTTAGGAGATTTTAGACTAGGCTCAGTGGTGTGAGCTGGCTCGAGCAAGGGACGGGGTGGACATTGACGGGTTAGTTTCGGGTCCCGGTAGGGCTCGGCGGCGAGGACGGAAGGAAGCCGGCCTGTGTTTGTGAACTGTGCTGGTTTCATTGAGGCTTTCTGGCACATCCGGGCTCCGGCTTGACTGGAAGCCGACCCAAATATAGTTGGGAAAAGGCTAGGCAGACGTTTCTTCAAGACTTGTGTTTGTGCACGTTAATTTACAATAAGCTTACTCTCTACATGAATAATAATAAATTGTTTATTTCCGTAAAACATGGTATAAAAGTAGCTTTAAACATTACTGGCGAGATTTTATGTTATGAGTATTCGTTTAGTATAGAAATCGTTTAATATAAAAACGTAAATATTGGGCGGTAATGATAGTTATGAATGTAAATAGTGCTGTAGTAGAGTGTTATCGTGTTATTCGACAATATGTGCGTCAATCAAGTGTGTTTGTGTAAGTTCAAGAAATATAATCGAAGGCGCTCGCCGCGACCTTAGTGGGGGCCGTGTTTGTATTGATAACATATTGGGCTGCTTGTAGAACTAGCGCTGGCATTCTTTATGTTCGTCTATGATATAAATATGTAGGTATATGAAGTTATTTGACAAAAAATACAGACTTTGAAAGTTTTGTCGAGGGTCGAAATTCGGGGGAGGAAAGAGGCATCTTCCTCCCTCTGCATTTTTTTTAGCTTAACTTAATCCCTAAGACATAGAACAATACTCCTTACTTGTTTGGCTCAAAGTTGAGAGACACCAGTTCTACTTTGGGCAGACGGGCAGACAAAATTATGTTTTTATATTCATTTCAATTCAAATTGTGAAATACTATAAATGTCGACTCTGAGCTTTTCTAACATGATGTCGCTTGTTGCAGGTCCCCGCACCCGGAGGATGCAGATAGACTGATACTTGCGTACGATAACTACATACATATTCCCGGGGAATATTTCAAGTGTGCTTGGATGGCCAAATCCGAAACTTTGGGGGTGTCCCGCTCGATTTTGGTGAAAACGATTGAAGCCATTGATCTTGAAAGAAAAAAAAACACGCTGTAATAATAATACTATTTGAAAAGGTATATTAAAACTACGTTTTGACGATGGCTATGAAAACTGATTATTCAATAACCCAATGTTTAGTTTTAGTTTTTACCAAAATCAACATTTATACTCCTTTCATTATTCCTCATAATTTCGGATTTGGCCATCTATGCCCAATTGGAATATTCCGTATGTATACCATTACGTGTGTAGTATAGAAGTGTATTGTGTAAATATACGGTATTGAGCTAAGTGTTAGTGTAAGACATCACGGAGCGCCATGTGATATGTACCGTTGGTTGGCTTCAACTGACTAGCTAATAATATAGGCAGTACGGTACGCGCCAGGGTTCGCAGCTGACTATCATGTACCATTACTTGTTAAACGCACATTTGACTCAGTATTATGTCGATAAACTAATCATTCGGATAGAAATACGAGTCTTTTTTGCTCTATGTACAGTTTTCAGCTCAATCTTTTGTATTTGTAAGATTCTAAGGACAATATTGATTGTTATGGAGATGTTACGTAACGTTTAGTAAGAGCAATAGTGGCCCAGTGGTAACTGCCTAACTTGCAAGTTGTAGGTAGCGGATTCAAGCCCAACCAGGCGTATTACTTTTTGTAGTTAATTTCATAACCGCTTCTCTCATAACAGTGAAGGAAAACATCGTGAGGAAACCGACATGTCTTAGAAACGTATAAAATTTAAGACATGGGACATCCAATAAGCACTGGGGCCGCGTGGTAGATTGCGGCCCTCTCCTAGAGAGGAGGCCTGAGTCCCAACAGTGGGAATGTTACAAGGCCGCTAACGCGAACGTATTGTTTGGCCTCATTGTTTTCTCGCACAATACAAGAAACGTGTACTTTTTAGTCAATATTAGTTTGAACACGTTTTTAATAACTTAAACAGATTCATTCACTACGTAAACTGCTGATATTCGGTAATCACGAGCGTAGCGATGGAGGCACGGTGCGCGGCGCATGGCACTGATATCGGGCGTTAAGTCAATCAGAATAAATGTATTCATAACCGTGATTCGGGCATATCGGGGGACTTCCCATGACCTTTCAGAATTATTTATATTCCACTTGTTTATGTACCTAAGTACGTTAAAAAATGTAGTATCAGAAGTTCGGTTTGTTTATTTGTTATGACGTTTAGGAAAGTTTTTAAAGTTCTGTGATTTTCTAGAACATTGCTAAGAGTCTTTTTTTTTAATAATATGGAACACCAACAATCTGTTTACTAATCTGATCCCGATAAAATGTACAGAGGATAGTTCGGTGTAAAATTGAATTAAAACAGATCTGTAAAAAAATACATTAAAATAACAATAATTCAAATATCAATAGGCATTAATAATACATTAAACAACCGTTCGGCGATTCCTCTCTCAGGATCTCTATAATAATAAATAAATACAAAAATAGATTATAAAAGTAAACAAATTAAAACAATGATCATCTCGATAATACGACATGTTTCGAAGAAAGAGAGATAAGACATGGAAGCGTCCAGAACGTCTCGTTAGTTCCACTTGGAGTGAGAGATAACCAAATGTGTTTAGTAAATAGTAGCCACAAGTTTCGAGACGTGTCCAGTTAGAGTGTAACACAGCACCTCGATAGCTTGTATATGAACTACCTACGTATTAGCCTAAAAATGAACTATTTATTACTGACTTTTTTAGGTGGGCAATCAATAATGTGACTTTTCCCACTCTGGGCGGAGCGGGAGGGCGTGTCAGACTTTTACTGACTAAAACCTACTCCTGTTCCTTTTTTGCTTTAATTCCAGGGTTTTCTATAGTTCAGTCCAGGGCCCCAGTAGGCTTCGACCCTGTCGGGCCCCTACAGTTTGCTGACACTATCTCTCAGACGCACGCGTGGAACAATACGCGCCGTCGACAACTGTCGTATGTTCTGGAAAGACACGCCATAAATTGTCAGATCTTGCATAATTACATAGAAAAAAAATTATAGCGAGAAATTAATACAAATAAATAAATAGATTGAATTGAGTGTCAAGGCGAGCAATAAAACTATATTATTTACTCGGCGCTAGTACAGTGTAAGTAATGTCAGTACACTCACGCACTACGTACACGAGGCACTGTGCCACAGAGTAGAGAGGGGCAGAAGATCCACTCCATTCAACGAGCGAATACACAAACCAGGGGCCCAGTAGGCTTTGTTCCTGCTGGGCCCGTACGATTGCTGATATCTCGTTGAGGTGCGTGTGGAACACTACGCGCCATCGGCGACTTTTACGCTCAGTTTGGACGGTAGTCGGACGGTAGGACGGTGAGCTACCCATTGCTCGCCGTCCGCAAGTCTATGCCTACGGTATTTTGTGAGTAGGTACTGTTTCACTGACCGTCTGGAGCAGACCTTCGGCGCCTGCCTGCTCAGCGGCAGTAGTAAGATCTCGTCGTTTGCGCTGCAGTTCCTTATCTCACAGCAATAAACAATATTGTCGATAGTCGCCCGTTTGTGTTTAACGACGGTGACGCAACTCCAGCGCCGCTTGCGAGAGCATGCATGCTGCCTTACCTACCGCTGAAACGTGGTGTCATACTGAAACTGATTTATTTATGACATTTCATGAGAACTCCAAATTATTATCGCAAGATTTTGTTTTTTTTTTGTTGTTAATATTAGTCCATTTATAACAGAGTAGTGAATGTGAAGTCCACTGAATGAGAAAAGTATGACTTATACGTGCACAGATGCGTTGTAAACCTGCTCACTAGCAGGTGGAAGCTGCAGCCCACAGAATAATTTTAAGCTTTTCTTGTAATACTTTTCCTAAACTTGAAATTTTTTAGTATCTGTAAATCAATTAGTAAACAACTGATACCGTTAAAGTATTGGGGTTCAGGTTTGAATACTTGCCTGCGTCACTCCAGAATTTCGTTATGTTTGATTTATAAATTCACAAAAATCATCAATCAATCAATATTTGTAAACATGAGTACGTACGCGACTGCCTGTAAACTGAAGCGCACAAAATTTTAACCTAATTGTAAGTATTAATAAACTATTATGTATAAGTATTAAGTTGAGTCCTCACTAGTGTAAGTTGTTTATTTATGTCGTAAGTCACCTAATACGTACACCGCTGTACCTAGTATTACGAACGGAATCATGTATATTACCTGTAGTTACCCAATAAATGGGCATTTGAATACTGTTCAAAGTTAATCCGGAGCTTGGTTACGATCCGGTGGATGAAGATAGGGGCCTCCTACCACACGGAGGCCTGTGTGTTGAGAGGAGCACCTATTTCAAGTCTAAAGGTAGCCATTCACGCTAGGGTATACCTGACAGGTTTGGAAACCTGCACAGTTGTGCGACATACACGCTCCGGTTTACCTGTTAAACTCAACTGCCTGTACAGTTCCAGTCATACCCTATACCCTAGCGTATATGGCTACCTTAAAACATAGCTGGCTGAATATGGGTGTCCTATAGAAGTAACCTTCTGCCTCCCCCGTCGGGAGGGGGCTACAGGCGTCATATAAAGTTAACTATGTAGGTAGTGCCGCAGTGAGCGGGAGTGTAATAATAAGTAATACAAACATAGTATGTAGAGACAAGTGCCTCACCATGTGATAATATGTAAAGTGTGTCGTTGTGTTCCGGCGCGGGAACGTCTCCCCTTCACTGTAGAACTGTTCGCTGACGAGTTATAGTAAAGCTCAAACGAATAGATGAGATCTTATTAAATTCAATGTCGAGAAGTTTCTTATACTATCAAAATAAAA
The DNA here is from genome assembly GCA_030763345.1 of Mythimna separata. NCBI lineage: Eukaryota > Metazoa > Arthropoda > Insecta > Lepidoptera > Noctuidae > Mythimna > Mythimna separata. Next base: position 15,574,592 of record CM061192.1, read on the forward strand.
CTAAATCAAAAAGAGGTGTACATAATGATGATAAATAAATTGTTAAGTTCTAGTGCTACACCCAGCTCACGAGCGAAGGGGAGATGTTCCCAATTCCGGTTCTTTGTAAAGTAGCTAATTATAATAAATTAATATTAGAGTAAGATATACGTAAACGTGTCTCCACACAAAACTACTAATTAATTACTGCAACTAACTTAATTAGAATTATTTTTGTAAAAACTTCAAAATGAACTGCATTTACTGTTAAGTTAATGAATTTATTAGAGAAAACTCTAGATAATAAATTACTGTACTAAGTAAAGGTCAAATTTGAGTTGGTGTAGAAATAAATTGATACATAATTTCATTGTAAACTCGGCAAAAGAGTGAAGTATGCAGGTATGTAACAAACTTCGCGCAACAATTTGGGCTTCACTTAAAACAACTACTTTTGTAGACCTACCTATCGCTACTTGCCTGTATACTTATCAGTTTTGTCGCATGTACACATATTTGAGTTACAATAAAATCGGCAAAGAGTTAAATCTAGTGGAACTAAACTAAATGGTTATCATTTAATGCCTAATTACTTTTGTTAATGAATGGAAATGTTTGTAGACTACAATAGCGTAATAAATAACGTGTTGATTGTGCCACCGTGTGATGTGATAGCCGCCGTGCGAGATAGCTGCGGAGCAAACTCACCGCGCATGTGTTTCCTACTGATAACACGGACTTATTAACTAATGGCATTTTCATTTAACACCTTTCCTTGATTAGAAGATCTAAACGTGATAGCGCTATCTACGTAAGATTTGAAACTATGATCCTTCATAAAATTGCTAGAGTTCGAACTGCCTAGTTAATATGTTGGACGACAACATATAAATAAGACTTTTCAGAATGTATATGTTTAATTTGAAGTACTGTCTGTGTGTGTGTCACTGCCGAGTCTTTTGGGTCCAGTTTGATAAACAAATGAAATATAAGTTAGCCGATTTAGTTTAATAGTGACACCACCTGTTTCATCATCTTTGACAACGGTGGCCCTCTGCCTTAGTATTGCTAGTTACCTGTAGATAACTTGCGGGGTTCTGTATCAGTACCGAGTAGTGGTCTTAATCTGCCGGACTCGCTGCTGATATACTACTGATATAAGTCTTAAGCTGGATAAGACACTCAAATCCCAGTGTTTAATCAATTAGATATTGATCCATCGTCTTTAGAAAAATTACACTTCTACTAGTCAAATAGTGTAGTTTTTATTACAAAATTGCCAGCGACTTCGCTCGCGTAAATATCTAAAATCAAGAAATAAGAGTTACTTTTTATGTTTATTGCACGACATGGTCTACCCGTGTGCCAAGTTTCGTCCTAAGCAGTTCAACCGTTAAGGCGTTGAAGCGTAACAAAAAAACTCATATTCACATTTATAATATTAGTTAGGATTGTTTTATAGCATAGAAGATAAGTGTTGGCTTATTTTCTATTATTATCTAACTACAAATAGATAAGTAACGTCAAATTTTAGTTAAAGAAGGTCAAGAATAACTCTTACTTATTTTTTTCTGACCAATATTTGGCAACCTGTTACGACTCTGTTATTGACCTCGTATAGATACTGAATAGTGCAGGTGGTTGTGCAGGATGCGCAGCATAGCAGGTGACGTATGTCCTGTGCACCGGCTCCACAGTCACACTGGCAATGTGTTAGAGATGGCTCGTGGAAGGTCCATTTGGTCAGAATGTTTATACAGCGGGAGATTAAAAAATTAAAAAAAAACTGTCATAATCCATGACATTTTTTCTTTAGCCTATTTGGTCCCACTGCTGGGCTAAAGCCTCTCTCAAGTCCATCCAGGGACTTTCTCGCGCAAGTGCGTCATCAGTAATAAGGCGACTGCCGCAGAATTAATAACAATAATAATTATAATTGTTATTGTCCCCAGGCGATTTAATTAGGCTTAGGGTTAATTGTTTTTATTGGTAAGTTATCGCGAAGGGCGGCCTTATTATATTTTAATGGTTTCTTAATTTACAAACTCCAGGATCGATAAATGACAAATGTGTTGATTTATGATGAAAGGGTGTGAAAGGTCCTGATAAGCTGGCAGTTAATTGATCCGATGAGCGTGAAGATAAAGCTGAACTTTTCGAAATAGCCTGCTGGGAACAACATGCACGCTCACGATGGCACAATATTGTTTACTAAGCGATGCGGCAGATCCAGTGATTAATTTATTTGGTTTTAAATAGAACGGAAAAAGATAATTAATTATCTATTATTAGGTACTATTATTGTTATTTTGCCTAAGGCATTAAGTCCGCCTTTGTACTTCTATATGCATAAAGCATTAAATAATTACACTATTTAAACTTATACCTAATTTGTTTAACTCCGTAATGTCTCCTCACAAAAATTCAAACATTCTGACATTATCGTTTTCCATTAATCCGCAAACATAATTATCAAGAGCTGTTTGAGTTCAGGCGAGCGTTAACAGCGGCTAATGTCCGGTCGCCGCCTTCTTGAAGTGATCGAAGCCCCTGGAACGAAGGCAAAGAAGGAATAGGAGCGGGTTCTAGTCAGTAAAAGTCTCATACGCCCTCCCTCTCCGCCCAGAGCTGGAATATTCAAATTGATGTTTTCCCATCTAAAAGGCACGTCTCAAAGAGATCGGGCTGAGGCCGCGGGGAATTTCTGAAAAGAAAGCCCACGGTCCTAGAATGCAAAGAACGCCTGAAAGACACAGGTGTAGGTTTAGTAAACGTCGGACACGCCTTCTCGCTCCACCATAGGGAGGGAGAATTTACTGGATTTGTCACCTCAAAAACGATGGTTCATAAAAAATATTGAGGTTTTAACAGTGTTTGTGGTTCAAAATTTTAAATACAATTTCGGGAGGTAGCGGAACAAAGTAAAGTCCCACATAACTCCGTTGGAAAGGGGGGTGGATCCTCCGACCAGACGGGTGTTATTTCCGGTGGGCTACTGCCCGATAGATAAATTCGGGTCGTTGGATCTATTCAAATCGCGCGGAGAACTTTGATTCTGTGACGTCATATGTAGTAGATGTCGCTACATCACTCCCTTCCGGAGATCGGTAGTCCTTGATGCTTCTTATGATGCGTGCCTGGCCAGCGATAGGTTGGTTCCAGTGAGTTGGAAGTTGGAACCCAATACCGCATAGTTCACAATGAGTTGCTGTCTGAACTTTGCTTCGATAATGCTCCAGTGAATCGGGGTGGCCATTGTCCCACTAAGTGGGGACGATGCTGCAAGCTCTCCTGTGAGTCGGAGTTATGCAGCTGGCTTCAGTGAGTCGGAGCCGGACTGTGTGACGTACGCTTGACTGCTGGCGTCGATCAGGAGAGATTTTACATTGCTCTTCATGTGACTGGCCCAAGGAGCGGTGTGCCAAGGTCGATGATGAGGCTCAAGGTGAGGACCAGGTATGACCAGGTAGGCATGCTGGTGGTCATAATAACCTCAGTGCCGTTTGCTGGCTGTATGGCTCGTTGCTCAAAAGCTTGAAGTGATGATGACGTCTCGATGTGGTTGCTGCACGAAGGTTGCGCTGACGTTCTTTGTCGAGGGTCACCAGTTTGGGAGGTAGAAGAACAGAGAGTAATGTTCTTTAGAAAGGAAGGATCCCCCGACCGGACGGGTGTTATATATGTCCGTAGGGCTACTGGCTGATAGATGCTAGGCTGTTGTATCTATTCAAACCGCGTGGAGAACTTTGCTTGCGCGATGCAGAATTCTGTGACGTCATATGTAGTAGATCTCGCGGTAAAATACCTATAACAACAGCCTGGGGTAGATCAGGACGAGCCATTTACAAGCCACCGCACATAGTATGAGAACATTCTTTATTGTACAACAATTACAAAATAGGACTGGTCGAACATTGTCGAAGTTACAAAAAAATTTAATTACCTATATTTGGTTAGGTAACAGACAAATATCTACATTTATAAAATGCTGACTGACGGATCAACTCATATTGGAACTCTCTCTGGTAGATTAAAATCAGCAGCATATGCAGTAAGAAAAATTAGGCAATTGACAGATGTAGCCACAGCCAGATTAGTGTACTATGCTTATTTCCACAGTATTATGTCCTATGGCATCTTACTGTGGGGGTCTGCGGCTGATGCGGAATCAATCTTTATATTGCAAAAGAGCAATCCGGGCTATCTATAAAATGGGTCCTCGCGAGTCCCTTAGAAATATATTTGGAGAAATTGATATAATAACTCTGCCCTCTCTTTATATTTTAGAAAGTATATTGTATGTACGTAAAAACTTAGGACTTTTTAAAATTAGAAGTGATTTACATGACAAAAATACGCGTAGGAAACACGAAATCGTGTTACCTAAATGGAGACTAGCGAAGACCAGCAAGTCATTCCTTGTCAATAGTATACGCTTTTATAATAAGTTGCCCAAGTCCGTTATAGAACTTAGCGAGGGAAAGTTCAAAACGCATATTAAGCGTGTCCTAACCAAAAAAGCATATTACAAGGTTAGAGACTACGTCGAAGACACGCTTGTTTGGCATTAACTGCTTCTGCACATGTGGCCCCCTGGTAACTCATTAACTGCATTATTGTGTAAACATGTCTATTAACTGCTCCATGTTTGTCTTATTTTATTTATTTACTCAAGCCATTGCTTTTGCAATATTTTTATATTATTCGGATCCCAATCACCTTAAATTCATTAAGTCGTGATTTTTTTTTGTGTTAACATCTCATTCCATGATAAGTTTTATAATTGTTTTTTTGTTCTTATATTTATATAGCTTCTTTTGTATTATGTGAATGAGTGGGCACTGTAGACTACAGATTTTAATTACTACCTTTTTGAACCCAGTTTTTGACTAATTTTATCTTTATTGTGGTTTTGGGTGCAATATTGACTGGTCTACACTGTCCTCGCATAAGTGTCTGTGTTGTAATATGGAAATGTTGTAAACCCAATAGTTTTTTGACAAGAGTAACCATGGAGTTTCTTGCCGGTTCTTCTCCATAGGAAACGACCAATTTGGAACCGTGCACTAGTTTTCGACGTTTTATAAGTGCCCATGTAGGCCTATGTGAAATAAAAATATTTGACTTTGACTTTGAACGCCCTGCCTAAACCGCTGATCATAAAGACCTTAGACTTCTAGAGTATGTCCTGTGTATAATGTAAATGGGGATAAAGTTTGTATGATGAAACTTGCCTTTAAACCGGCGAAGCCGCTTTCAGGCATTTAGAAGCTTTTTTTTTTATTGGAATAAAATGTTTTTTTTTTGCTTTTTGTTTGTTATTGAATTTTTGTATTTTTATTAGTATAAAAATATTGGTGTAGTTGGTTAGAGGCATTTTTCGGGTTGTGGTAAGACAGAAGTCTAACTTATTTAATAGTTTCTTGTACCTTCTGTAACTTCTGTGCTGCTCTGCTGAGCGAGTACCTCGCCATTCCCTTTCTACCATCGGATACGTACTCGTACGGCGAGTATCCACCCTTACGTTGTCCAAACTTCTACGGTCCGGCTAAGCGTTTCGCCTTATCGTTCATACCGCGTAGGTACATCGAGGGACTGGAACAATTTGCCTGCTGCGGTTTTTTCATCCGATTATAATTTGGGTGTCTTCAAGGCTAGAGTGAATAGGCTCTTAATAAACTAGTGCGCCTCACCATCGACGATTGCATCACTGCTTACCATCAGGTGGGATCGCAGTCAAGCACTATAGTTTATAACCATTAAAAAAAATAGCTTGCGATTAGGGACAGTCATCAAAATATGAAGTAGGTACAAAACCAGTTAAGTACCCAAAAGATAGGATAAACTTGGGAGAGAGAAAATTCAATTGATGGGTACTTATATCGTCAGAAGCTAGTGTTCTGTTCCTATTGATTGTTTCCTATGGAGAAGGGTCGCGGGTTCAAATCTAGCCATGCGCCCTGCTACTTTGTGTAATTTATTTCATCACCACTGCTCTCAAAACGGAGGAAACCGGCATGTCCTAGAACCAAAAATCCGAAGACATGTGACATCCACCAATCCGCACTGGGCCCGCGTGGTGGATTACAGCCCATTCCCTCTCCTAGAGAGGAGGCCTGAGTCCCAACAGTGGGAACATTACAAGGCCGATAATGCTAATGCTATGGAGAAGAATCGGCTAGAAACTGCAAGGTAGCTTTAAAAAATGATTGATTTTACAATATCAGTAGGATTTCAAGATTCTAGGTCAACGGGAACGTACCCTATGAATTTTGATTTCTTAGAGAGTGTCAAAATGTACTTTTTTGCGATATAAACGTTATATCTATATCTTTTTAAGTTTTTATATTGTTAACTTACAACTTTGATTTTTGCACAGTTTCAAGGGACCTCGGACTAATGAAAATATAAACTGACTTAAGTAAGAATATGGTTTTAATTTCAACTCGATACCTCCAACTTAAGTATGAAAACAGTTCAATTCTCGAATCGAGTCTTAAAATTGTTACTTGTGACGTAACTACAAATTTTCAGTTTTCAGACTTTTCCCTATATTTGTGCTATAAGACCTCGTGCCAAATTGCAAGATTCTAGGTCAACGGGAAGTACCCTATGAATTTTGATTCCTTTGACAGTGTCAAATTGTTCGTTTTTTGCAACATAAACGGGCGTATCTATTTTTCCCTTTCAACTTTTAAGTTTGATTTTTGCACAGGTTATTGAAGTAACAATTAAATCTAACAAAAACTACAGCAAGCACGTACTCAATATTTATTCACATGACCAGACCTATATGGTTTTAATACCAATTTACGCGTTCCCGAGATAAAGGGTCTTGACAGACAGACGGACGCCAAAGTGATCCTGTAAGGGTCCCTTTTTTTCTTTTTGAGGTATGGAACCCTAAAAAATATAATAATAATGTTTTATCCGATGGAAACACGCTGCACCGCCACACACAACTCTTAGGTCAAGCCCATATCGTTCCGGGATGCCTCTCTCAAGAGCCCTGACCACAGTGACCACTGATTGCTTGGACCCTGTTCCCAATGCTGAAGTGCTACTTTTTAGGGTTCTGTAGCCAATTGGCAAAAGCGGAACCCTTATAGTTTCGCCATGTCTGTCCGTCCGTCCTTGCTTAATCTCTGAGACCGTTAGCTCTAGAAAGCTGGGATTTGGTACCAATTAGGGCTTTCAAATACCGGATTTTTCCAATACCGGAGTCAATACCGGTATTGGAATAGTTCAATACCGTGATCACGTGATCACGGTATTGAAGCCAAGTTTTTCGTTTTTTTTTTTAATTTTAAACTAGTGCTTGATAGTAGTCCCTTCTCATAGGAACTTTAATTAGGACATTAATTAAACCATTTAAATACGTATTTTTGTTTTTGAATCAGTCTTTATTCTCTCTTAACAGCATGACAATTTGGCATTGATTGATTATAGGACTAGAAATAAGGACCGTAATCAAAATTTAAACTATATGTGGTATCGCACGTAGGCATTTAACTTAGAATTTGCAAATTACAATACTAATGAGATCTACACTTATTATTATTACTGAAAATGTAATCTAGCAATCATTAGGTGAAAGAAAACATCGTGACGAAACCGGCATGTCCAAGAACCAAAAATTCGAAGGTATGTGACATTCACCAATCCGCAATGGGCCCGCGCGGTGGATTATGACCATTTCCCTCTTCTAGAGAGGAGGCCTGAGTCCCAGCAGTGGGAACATTATAAGGCCAAAAAAATCATTAGATGTTCATTTTACTAACGCAATTATATTTGTTAAATAAAAAAAAGCAATCATAAAATCCAAAAATAAACAAGTATTAAAATAAATCAAATAGCATTAATCAAATTTGCTGACAAACAGTAATACAAATCTAAACTTAAATAAATAACTTATTAAACATTTTTAATAATAAAAAACATTACTTTTTTTGAAAGTGTGATCGTAAAAAATAAAGTGCATTTAATGTCGAATCAGAAAGCGAATTTCTCTCAGCTTATTACATAAATAGCCTACGGACGAAAAAGCATGTTCTGCTTCAACACTTGCCGGTACAGACAATAAATATATTTATGCTGCCAATAGGAATATTTCCAGCCCCAGCAGTTTCAAAGACACACACCTCTTTTCTTATTATTGATTTCAAATCGGTGCTTGTGGATACAGCCGAGGAGCACCCTTGCTTAAGGCTTGCTTTTGTTTTTGCTTGTTTTAAATCTCCCTTTCTAATTGCTTTATGGAAGTGTCTTCATTTTCATAACTTGAAGAGAAGAAGAAAGTTCTTCTATCGCCATGTCAGCCATATTTTCACTGTCTCTTTGAGACGACAGTCTCAAACTTACTTTTACAAGACATTGTTATGTTATTATTATAACGTCCTACTAATTATTACAACAAACTGCAATAATATATATTAAAGATTGTAATACCGTAATCACGGTATTGGCTAGTCAATACCGTGATTGAAAAAAGACCAAAATATATCCGTGATCACGGTATTACGGGATCCCGTAATACCGGTATTGAAAGCCCTAGTACCAATATGTAGTTATGTCAATCACGCCGACAAAGTGCAAAAATAAAAATTGGAAAAAAATGTTTTGTTAGGGTAGCCCCCCTACATGAAAAGTAAAAAGCGATTTTTTTTTTAAATTTCAACCGTAACGTGTGGTATATTTTTGGATAGGTATTCAAAAATGAATAGGGCTTTACTAAAATCATTTTTTGATAATATCAATATCGGAAATAATCGCTCCCAATGGAAAAAACAATGCGTCCCCCCCCCTCTAACTTTTGAACCATAAGTTTAGAGAATATGAAAAAAATCGGGAAAGTAGAAAAAATAAAAAGTAGTTATAAAGACTTTCTAGGAAAATTATTTTGAACTTGATGGGACGAACAGGTTTTGAAAAGTTGGGGACACTTATTTTGACGGACGGGAAACTACGGAACCCGACACTGGGCGTGGCCCGACACGCTCTTGGCCGGTTTTTTATATTCTTAAATGTTTCTTTTGTAAGTTCCCAGTTCGTTTCCATAGTCATTGCCTCGTTGGTGTTGTCGTCGTAGGTGGCGTTCGTTTGTCTATTACATAATATTTTAATCCATGGAAAATCTTAACAGGTATTGCGATTCAGAAAAAGAACAAAGCCATCTTTTTAGAGGCAGCAAATCATCTCATGACTTCACCCGCTCTAGAGCGGAGCGGGAGGGCGTGTTAGACTTTTACTGCCTTTCGAGTTCCTGGATCACGGGTTTCCTTTTCAAAAAGTAGCCCATGGTTTCAATAGGCTTCGGCTCTGCTCATCCTCCACAGTTTGCTGACATCTCTTTCAGCGCCATCGATGGTTCGGGCTCGGTCCGGATGGGTACCGGAGGACTGGACGGCGAGCTACCCATTGTTCGTCATCCGCAAGCCCATGCCTACGATGGTTGGAAGTTGTGGTTCTGCCGTTCCCTCACGCGTGCGGCCACCTCCTTCGCTAACATTTTTGCTTCTTCTCTTAATTATTATTAAGTATAGATAATAGATACAAATATAAATTATATTTTGATATGTAAAAAAAATTACAACTTTTGCGAAAAAAAATTGGGTCGTAATATAAAATATTTAGAAAAATGAAGCTACATAATATAAAAATAAAATGAATGAAAGCAAAACGTGTTCGCATAGTTATCGAGCAATGTGTATCAGTAATTAGACGTCGGCTGAACCGTGTCCGCGTCAATAGATCATTATATTTTATTATATTCGCGAGTATAATTAATTGGCGACACCATCGCATCGCATCTCAATAACAACCTACTCTTATCACTACTTCGGCCACAGTTTTTATTCAGCTACAAAATATAACAATGTTACCAAAACAGGAAAACGCTATGCTATTAATTATTTCGATCAAGAAACTGATATATAATGAATATCTAACAGGTAACACTCCTTGCAGAAATACGTTAAAACATCTTATCCGATGGTCGGCAAAAAATGACAAGCATTGCAAGAGTTAACCGTGGCAAGTGATGCGGCTTCCGCGAAGCTACACATACGACTACGAGTAGGTACCTTCTAGCTGTCAAGCGAAAGCTACAAAACTTACATAGCTATGCCCATAAGTTTTGTTAATTCGTCATACTTTGTATGGGAAGCAATGGGAATTGAATGGTGTTCGTTTAACGAAAAAAGGTAGTTTTTAATATTATAGAATATACATTTAATACTGCAGAGGATAAGAGATGAACATTATCAAAAACAACCAACTCCTCCACACTACATTACCCCATTAGAACTTCTTCCCCCTGGACGCGAACTGCAGGGGCCAATCTAGAAACCTCTTGTCCGACTGCGGACCTTGGTTAACCACTGCACAAACTGGCCCAATGGGACAGCCTGGATCCATCTAGAACACAGCGCCAGTTTGGAGCCGCTGCACAGGACATGCGTCTCCTGCTATGCTGTTCGTCCTGTATAACCACCTGTACCATTCAGAATTTACGAGGCTAATCACAGAGCTGTATCGGTTGTCAAATAATGGTCGCTCTGTTTCTCCTAACGATTTACTTTTTTTTTTAATATGGAATAGTAAACAGGATAGGTACTTTTTATCCCAGGTGTATCAATAATTCGAGCATGGTGCGACTGACAGCCTTTCATAGAGCCTTTTTGTCAACATATAGCGTTTCTTAGGACGGAAAGGGAAAGGCCGATGTATACTGGATATTGTAATTGGTCAGTAAGTAGGTGCGTACGTCAGTCTGATGGCAGATGAACCTGTGAACTTGAGCGCCGAGTCAATGGAGTCTGGACCTGACCCGCCCCCGGCCCGGGATAACACTCTCACTTGTTATATGCGTGTGAGGTCTTACAATGAACTGATTCTAAACTTCTAACTAATTAGCCATAGTCTGACAGACTTCGGTCTGTTTCTGTTATCATATAACTATCATTTTTGTCCAGAAGTTAGATAAAATAGGTTATTTATAAAAAAAGTGTCTGTCTCAATGTATTGATCTATTTTGTGCAATCGATAGTGCATCTGCTGAAGGTGGGGTGCAAAATTCTTGTAGAATTTTTGTTATGGGTAGCTGTACTTTTGTTTGTTATAAAAGTTCGGAGTGTTGTCAGTGCCCCAGGATAGTTAGTACGGTGCTATTCTCTCCACCTCATTATAATACTGAAGACCTGTTGCATTTCATTCCATCGTAAATAGGTATTGTCGATTCTGCCCAGCACTCAAAACCTCGTCCTAAACGTTGGTACAGAAGTTATGTGTGGTGTCCACAGCCGAGTGCGCATTACCTTACAAGTTAGTTAGCGTTGCTCAACTTGTTGCATCCGCGGCACCTGGCCCGGACTGGGCGCCTGTGGAGCTCGGGGCTTGGACCCGTCCGTCAGGTTGTGGCGGCGCCTCTGCTACACGGCCGGCTACGAAAGTCTGAGCTTGACGCCATGCTGTGAGCAGTGAGGGGGCTTCTCGATTCGGCCGCGTGTCGCTGACCAGTGTTGTTAATGGGAGGCGGCTGATAACCGGCAGTATGCGAGCGAGAGCGGCCCGCAGCACCCGTCCGTCCGTCGCCAGTTCCTCCGTGACCGCTGTGGAAGCCGCACGTGCGACGTCGTATTTTTCTACAATAATATCGGGCGACCTTGGCGCTATTTCGACGCCGGTTCGAACTCCAGTCTCCGGATCCACAAGTGAGTATCTCTCGATTTACTACGATACTCCGACATGCGCCCAATTTCAGGATATACAGGTCTTGAAGGAGACTAAAGTCCTGAAAACAGGATAGCTTAAAAATAAGTGGCGACATTCCAAATTTGAAAATTAAACAAAAGCTTACATTACTCTAAAACAAAAAAATATCTAAACAAAATATTCAGGAAATTCATTGATAGAAATAGTTATTTAAAGATTTCAATCTTTCGTCAGCCCTATCGAATTAATGCGTAGGTGAACTTTTACTATTAAATTTATAATGTTTTGACAAAATCCACTTTTGCGTACCTATCGTCCGCTATTAGCATTTAATTAATATTCATTGGTCCGCGAATCAGTGTCGCCCGCGAGCGCCGGCCACCGGCCCGCAAGCGCCGCCGCGGAGCGCCCGTGGCGAGCACTTCTATTAGCTAAGTACTTAATTAATATTGATGAGACGACGAACAGCGAACACCAACTATTTACAAAAATGCGCTAACGCTATTACGTTAAACAAGCACCAATAAATATCGTCAACGTGTAAACTGACGGACGTCTAAGTAATCAGCGCGTAAACGTGGGGCCCCAAGTGACCCCCGGGCGACCCCGCCGCGACCCCGCCGCGCCCTCGCCGGAGAAAGAATCGGAGACTCGTCAACAGATAGTGTTATCTAAACCAAAACACTGAAGTCCGCTGAAAATATCTCGCACGCAGTCACTTCCACAGAAGTAATTACTTATGTTTGTGACGCAGGATGCTCGTAGAGCAGGAAAAGCGGGGTTCGAATCCCACGCGAGCCAGCTGTTGCGTCTTCTAAGGATATTCTTAACAGAAGCTCAAAGTAGTGCTACGAAAGTATACTCCTACAGATATGCAATTGAGTGAACACTAACTTTCAGCTGCAATCTTGAAAAAATACTCGTATATTTTTCGTATATGTTTCCTCATTTTTCACACGACTCTATTAAAAAAACGTGTTTTAGTGCGTAGTGTGATCTACAATAAAGTTTATCGCAAGAATTCGCGCGATACGACGCGTCGCGCGCGCTAAGCTGAATGCGTAAATAGATACAACATTATTTAACGCTCGTGACTCGGCGGCGGCGCTCCACTTTGTTTACCCAAATCATTCATACTTGCACTTGAACTCATATAATTCAGCCCACCCGAACATATGGAGTTTCGCTACACAAGATCATGCATTATGTCTTCTGAATATCTATTCATTGTAGCATCCTGCTAATTCTTCTGAGTTATAATCAGTGTGTTGATCTATTTTCGTCTATCGACGCGTATTTTATTTGTGTGTTACAATGGAAGCTGGAAAAGCTCGCTCTCGTCGACTTTTATCTACTATTTATTGACGTTCGTTACATTATACATTCTCTCTAACCTTGATTTTGTATAGGTATGATTTGCTACATAAATATTGTTATAGTTTTCGTCAGGAGTTCTGCTAGGTTCTATCCTAGTGCCGATGCTGCGGGAAGAACTAATTCTCATTGATCTTATATTATCTAAATCCCATTTCGATTCTAAAAGAATCAATTTCGTATAATTTTTACATAGGAAAGTCGTACAGGATCTTTGCAAACTTTTAATTGGTGATGCTCCGTGAGTTCCGCGACCGCCGTCCAAATGTCTGGAATGTAATGATAGTGGCAGTATCGAATGATAGCCGAGTTTATTGCATCGGATATAATTCACAATGGAGCGGGTAGGCGGTAGGCGCTATTGTGTAACTAGCTATAAATAACCGGAGGCGATCATAACTGCAGCGATGGGGATCTGTCCGGGTCGCGTCCTGCACTAAATATTCATTGAGGCCGGACAGCCGAGGACGCAGGGACGCACCACGTGAACTGCCATTAGCCATTAGCGGACGTATCGACGCGTCTCCGGGGATTCCGCAAGTGCACTCGCTTGCGGGTGTTTTCAAAAAATGACAAACGGTATGACTAGAAAGAGATTTGGATGATTTGAGATGATAGCTAATAGAGATATATGAACGAAAACGTGACGCGCTCCGAATACATTGGTAAGCAGGGGGACTGTTAAGCAGATAGAGAGAACCTCCTCCTTATGGAAAGTCGGATAGAAAGAAATAAGGTGCGGATGGTTCGAAGGGTCCGTGTCCTTAAGGGAAGCCAGTTTCGCTAAGCTGGTCTAAGTTGATGATCAATCAAGTGATCTCAAACGACAATGAGATGCAAACCGTAAAGTGCGGATGATGGATCGATGGACCAATTTTATCGTAGAGTTATTTTTCTGGAAGTGGAGAGTCCTTGATTGCCGGCAGACACACAGGCCGCCAGTCCTACACCAATAAACACTCAACCGCTGACAATTACAGTATAATTGCACTTTAATGGTGACAGCTGTAATAGCGCTCGTTTGCAGACGGCGGAACTAAACGTCGACTAGAGCACAATGCTGTGATGAGCGCGGTGTTGTGATAGCGAGCATCACAACACCGCCGTCACAGGCGCTACCTTGGCTGGTTCGAGTAAATGTTGCCTCTACACTCGACAGATAGCCCGCGCGTGTTGTTGGCTCTGCTAATCATTACGTTTACTTTAGATAAAAACAACAATCCGTCACAATGAGGCAGCAATACATATGAAGATACGCATGGAGCTCACAAAAAGTAGGAGAATAGAAATTCAGGATCGATGTAAGAATTTGAAGTTGAGAACTAGTCAAACTCTAAGTTAGCAGGGAAACCTGTAAACCGCTGTAAAAACAATCTGGCCAAATGGGGCTTCCTCGACCCATCCTTTACACAGTGCCAGTGTGGAGCCGCTGCACAGGACATGCGGTACTTGCTATGCTGCCCATTCTGCTCAACCACCTGCACTTTTTAGGATCTATACGAGGTCAACAATAGCTACAGGTCAGGCCGCACCCTGGTCAGAAAAAAAATTAATTATTGAAGTACTTCGACACGCAAAGAAGAAGAAGCAGAAGCAGGGAAACCTGTCAAAATACAATGTACTCGTAAAAATATGCTAGAAATATGTTTTATATTTGAAATAGCAAGTGCAGTGAAACAGTCATCGGCTTCACTAACGCTAACGCGCTTAAACAGCTAAGAACATTTTCCGTGCGCCTCGAGTATTCCTGACTGACCCAATAAATAACAATATGATCTCTACGCTATCCGCTGCAAAATTACGCAATTTTTTGCTCGATCGTGTGCACACTATACTTAGTAAACGAACACGACACCGAACTAATTGTATAAATTACTACCTCCTACGCTTCTTCCGAGCTGTAGTGAGGGTGTGGCGGATCCCTCTTGCGGCTCATCAGTGTTCAATGATTGCAACTGGATTGATAGTAAGAACACAGCCAACATAGCGTAGGAAATCTGTACGTATCTACAAAATATTTAATCCTTGTTATCTCACGAATCACGATAGTTTCATTAGATTCACCTAGAATTGATTCGCTGTAGTAGGTAGTGTTACTGGATATAAGTCAGCTACACTAGTCGTAGTCCGTAGTATACTTATAATTTCCCTCGAGACCAGTTGAGCAAGGTTAATTTAGTAGAAACGTCTTTTATTTCACAAAAATTAAGATATTTATTAAATTCGCGATCGCTGAAATCGCGATTTTCTGCTTCATCACGAATGTAGAAGGACCACAATTATATTTGACTGACGCTGCAGTCACACAGTGTGATAATCAGTAGAAACAAAATAGTAGTTGGTGGAAGCGTGGCTAATTAGTAATTAGTTAGGCAAGTAAACACGGCGTGTTGCGGCAGGAGGCCGGCGTCGTGCGTCAGTCGGAGTCATAACTCTCGGTAGCTTGCTGGTTTGCTCGCTGCATAGTACCTAAGTTAGCCCACTCGCCCACTCGCCAACTCGCCTACTCGACTGTTTGTATGCTCCTCTGCTCGATTGTTCGCCATATCGCTCGTATCCTTGCCCTGTCGTTTGCTCGATGCTTGTTGATAATCCTCGATGAGTAATATAGACTTACGTATTAAATTGTTCCATATTTATATTTTGTGCTTCTTATGGCTACACTTTATTCCATTTATTTGGGGTTGGCCTCCTTGTCTTCGTTTTCCATTTTGTACAGTTTTGTGCCATGTCGGTGTCGAGATGCGCTTCTTTGAGCTCTCTTTGGACCGTCGTCAGCCAAGTGGACGTTGGTTTTTATGCTCCATTATTTATTGTATCCTTTCCTCGCTGCTTATACACAATAATATGAGTAGTAATAGTGACGAGTATGATGTAGAGTTTTCTTCGGTGAGAACCATCAAATAATGGCTGGAGCTAGACTGTCAGACGTTTACTGACTAAAATCCACTCATGATACTTCTTTCGTTTAACTAACTCTTTTGCACAATTCTACGGCCCTGCCAGTATCATCATGATACCTACCTACTATTCTAATTCATATGTTCATTTCATCAATATTCATAATAGATAACTAAAGCTAAAATGTGCTCAAATATTTGTTTTCTAATGTCAGCGATATTATCTAATTCCGCGTTATCGCTGATATAATTAATACCAGGAGATAAGGTGCATTAATTTGGCATTAGCGTTAAGTAAAAACGTAAAAACTAGTGTATTATAGGTATGTAGGGAGTTAATATCGTAGAAAACGTGAACCTCGTGACCTCCGCGATCAACACTGTGACGAAACCAGACGAAACATACTAATAATTAAAACATTATTGATCTCGTTGATTGATCTTGAGGTTTATATTGAAATGCAAGTAGTATCACACGAACTGTCTCCATATTTTTCTCTTTTTCTGTAAAATCCATCCTAAGATAGTCCGTAAAAATTGTTCGTGTTTACCTCAAGTTGTAGCGATTCAGTGCACTAGCTTTTGACTTTTATGCCCCTGTAGGCCTATGTACAATAAAAACATTTTTGTTGTTGATTGTTAGTGTTATGGTCGTCCATTTTCGCCCCTACGTACTCTAAGCCCCAAATTGTCATTATTTCGATCTGAAATTGTAATCAGAAGGAGTGTGTGGCTCGTATATAGTCCTCGCCGTAGTAATCACAGTGGCGTACCTATCAGCATTGAGTGAAGTCGACAAGGCCGCGCGCCCAAGTTCATTAACTAGCAGCGCGTGCGCCGCGTCACCGCCTCGTGTTTACCTCAACTTGTAGCGATTCAGCGTTCCTTACTTAATGCAACAACAACTTCTACGGAGGCTCGCTGCTGTTAAAACACACGATATGCCACCAATTTATACTTTGTGTCAACAAATTTATTCAAACTATCTGTCTGATTCATCAAGGCTACACCTTCTTCAAGAGCTTCAGCGCGAATTCAAAGGGCAAACCAAGGTGACGAGGAGTTATTCGATGTTTTCTCTCTCCAAAAAAGAGACATTATCTATACGTTCGTATCCTCTCCGTTCACGCCTTACAAGTAGTTTATCACCACATGATAGAGCTCCTGTACCTGTCTGCTTTCTGGCACACTTGTACCATTATGGCATTATTAGTTCATGAATCCCTGACCGGTCCTATGAGACCGCGCTGTTATTGTTTTACTATTGTGTCTCGTTTTGTGGGTATGTGATAGGTTAAAGTCTCCTCCATCATCCACATTATCATTCAGCTCATCGCTCCACTTGTAAAACCAAAGACGTCGCGATACGATCAGCCTGCTCAACTAGTTCGTTCGCGACTGTTCCTCGCGCCCAGACCTCCCGTCCTGGCAAATTAGCCAATTAAGCCAATAAATCAGTTGGCGCTGTTGTACTCTCTCGGCTCTGGTCTGATCGAGGGCCAAACACAGCCGACCGATCGGCGACAAGTACTTTACTACTACATTCCATCTTGGGATGCAGGAAATAATATTTCAAGAATGCAGATCATTTATACAAATGTAAATGTTTTTAATTTAAAAATTACCATTTAGTAATCACTAATCAAAATTCCGAAGCAATTCAATGTAATAAACCCCCCACTAGGAGGCGCTGGTCGCCGTCGCGCCGTAGTCGGCATACATTCGGTTTGTCATCATTATTGATGATAAATTAGTATTTGGACAGCTCGTATCGGCGAGTAATCGCGCCCTTATCACGCGTGTGGGGGTGCGGGGGTGAGCGCTGCTGCGTGTCACGCCGGCGGGAAGGGGGCGGTGGGGGAGCTCCATGAACATGAGCTACTGGCAGCGGAGGCTATGAGTAAAGTCGCCTCATGTTGCTTTCAATAATTTTGGAAGAAAGTTTCCTTGGTTAATTACGTTGCGCACAGGCCGGGTAAGGTCTAGTTTGCTCTCCAAGCTAGAGCTACTTGTGAAGTTGTGGCCTTTATCTCTGTCACTCAATCTGCTTGAGTGGCCCGCGAGCGTCATTAGTCTCTCAAGGAAAATCCTTTGAGAAAACATGACGCTAAGACTCGTGTGGGATGACAAGTAGTTTCTCAATCAATTCCGCACTAACAGATAAATGAGCTGCATTGTCTCGCTGTGCCTTATCGTCATCAGACTGGCCGCTGATCAACATAGCACTTACGTAGTTACGTTAGCTAGTTAACGCTAGCAATCAACTGCTTGACTTTGCAAAATGGCAGCTAACAGACCTCTGTGACCCAATATCTGGGTTCTTTATATCTATTCTTAGATCAGACATCCAGAATATTCAAATTGCCAATTCAACTTAGCACATTCAGACCGTGGGTACGAGCGGGCTGTGGGTCAGGCCGTCTCTCTCGATGTCTATATTGGGAGCAATTGGTTTCTTTGTGGCTTCTCTCACTCTGCATCACGTTCATTGAAATTTCGTTCAGTTAGCGATGTCCAATGTCCAGCCCAATTGGTGCAGTGACACGGCGCGGACACGCGACCAATCTCGGTAACTGCGTGATCATCCTGTTCTATAAGTTTCTACAAGAGAGATGTATCTGTAGATATGTGCGGTATAAATTGAACATCGTCTTGGGTTCGTTCCTACTTAATTTCAGCTACTATAAATAACTCAGGGCCTTGCTTTAGTGCGTGTTATTCACTAAGTATGTCCCATGGGAAGAGGCGTGAGCTTGTGTATGATGCGTAAGTTTGAACGTTAACACATGTATATGTATGTTCAAACTTACGCATGTTGCTATGTCAATAGATCGTGACCTGCTTCGGTGTTCACTCATGGTATTGCCATGAGTGAGCACCGAAGCAGGTGTATTGGGCAGGTACCGCACTTACTTGTCTAGACAAGATAATTGCAATCAGTGCTGATGAGCAGCATCCAGGCTGCTCGTGATGTTATCAAAATATTGTAGTAGATAGTAGAGCGATAGTACACCTGCTACTGGTGGATATTGGATCCGACGTGACGCGGCGCTGCACATTACTTGTCTAAACAATGCTGTTGCTCCACCTCTGCAGATGGCAGGTACACTTTCGATATCTTCTGTTGAGTAGTTTTACTCCCTTCTTATGAAAATATCACCTCTATTCAAGTAAAAGCTTTCAAAGTTATTTAATTGAGTGTTCAGAATAGATGTATATCAGTTAAGTTGGTGTTTTGGTAAGGCAGTCGCCGCTTTTCTATATTTCTATGATACATACTACTCATTATTTATATGTTCGATTTTGATAAATTTGGCATGGTATAGGTATACAAGATTCTTAAAAAATACAGATTTTTAATTAAGCTGTAGTGTTCACAAATCACGAGCGCGCAGATCCCCAGACTCCACACCTTGTCACACATTATAGGTACTGTAATCAGATTAGTTTCAACAGCAGCTCACTGTGATTGATTGCTGATCTGCTGCTAACTACCGTGACGCCTGCAGCAC
This sequence comes from Mythimna separata, assembly GCA_030763345.1. Taxonomy (NCBI): domain Eukaryota; kingdom Metazoa; phylum Arthropoda; class Insecta; order Lepidoptera; family Noctuidae; genus Mythimna; species Mythimna separata. Next base: position 15,594,069 of record CM061192.1, read on the forward strand.
GTGGCATGGCACATACTCTCTCGGTATAAACACCAGCTGTTTGCACCATAACACTCGCCTCGAGCGTCATTGACGCGCCACACATTATCACCTGTTACGAAGCTTACGTTCGTAACGCACCATTGATCTCTTGCGTGTGACACCGTTGTTACGCATTAGTGCGCTGCAATCCTTATTACTAATTAGTAATGCATATCATATCTGATTCAATGCATTTTGATTTAATTCAGAAATGTATCTTGAATAAAGTGTAGTTAACTGATTTAATCAGTTTCATGTCAGTTACTCACAAAGTCGTAAAGTTTGGAATGACTGATAGAGTAACTGGTAAAGTATATGTAGTTATGTAACGCCGGTGTGTGGTCTGCTGATTGAATATGTACGAGAACAATGTAAATGAATGAATGTTTAATTGAATCAACTTGAGCGATGTCCGCTGGTACGTGCGCCCGCGCCGCGCCGCCGGTAGCGTCCGCCTCACATGCGCGGCACGGCGCGGCGCGCGGCGCTGTCGCGGCGCGTCGCCTGCGCATCCTCGCGACGCTGCGGAAACCATTAAACATTGCGACTTGTGACAGCTGTATTGTGTGGTGTGCGGCCGATCTTATCTCGCTAGATCTTTAATTAAACTGCAGCTATAACTACACACATAGTATGAGAAACACACAGATTGTCAAGAACGTGATTGAAACAGACTTCTCAGAATTGTGTTGTACTTAAACTACTTATTTTATAATGAGCTGCAATCTGTTCTTTTCTAGAAGTATTGAGTTAATCCTGATAGCAGATCTTCATGACAGGATATGCTATTAGTATGAGTACTGGCCCACTTACAAAAAATCCTTCATTCTATTGATTCTATAGGTACACGTGACGCTTAGCTTCTGTGTGATTAGCAGTGTTTTGTTTACATCCACTGAATTTATCTTAAATTGTGTCTTTATGACGGTGTATAACATAAGTAGTTAGGTACACCACAGAACATATAAAGGAAGTTAGAAAGGAAATAGTTCCTGATTTGTATCGGAACGCGTGTCGCCGTTTGTCTCCCACTCTTTTATTTCACTACAAGCAGAAAACCAATGCCTACGCGGATTACGCACACAAATAAACAACTTACACTTCGATCGTGAGTTTGTTATTGGTTGTCACACTAACGCAATTACTGCGTTTGACGTACACTCACACACGCGTAAAAATCTCATGTATGCTAGGGCGACCAAAAGGTCGATTATTGATATCGATAAAATTAATGTAATCTTGCTTCTTACTTTGCAAGTATTGTGGACTATGTGGACTTCTGTAATACATGTTGTGAACACGTACGATATTCATATATCATTCAACAAATAAAAAAATACATAATTGAATTATTAAAAACAATTTTATTATTAAAATTAGGATTTAACATGGAATATTTACCGTGTTTATTATTTGATTATTCTCTCAACCTTACATTTCCGGTGCTTATCACCAGTTCAAAAGGAAAAAAATATTGTCCCTGAAATAATACGGGTGCATTTTATTCCTAATCTATATTAACGATTTGCCGAGAGAAATAAATGTCCAGAGTGTCCTTTTTGCTGACGACATCTCAATAGTGTTTCCATGTGACGACGGCAGCAACTTAAATTTAATACTGGTCGACACTATATTTAATACTGACAAAAATAGTAAATTGGCTAAAGTACCACAATTTGAAAATAAATTTCTCAAAAACTAAAATTATGCAATACAGTCCCTATCAAAAACGTTCATTGAGTATTAACTACTCATTCAATGACATACCGCTCCAGTGTGTCGATGAATTTAGACTCTTGACTGATGAGGCTGACAGTTGACACTACATAATATAAATTGGAAGGCACATATTAATTTTGTATCAAACAAATTTGCAAGTTTTGCGTATGCTTTAAAAGAGTCGAAAAGATCAACCGACTTCAAAACAGCGAAGACAGCGTACTACGCGTACGCCAGCTCGTGGTTAACATATGGAATAATTGTATGGGGATATTGCGTCGAAGTAGAAAAACTGTTCATTTTATAAAAAAGATGTGTGAGAATTCTTGCGAATATAGACCAAATGCAGAGTTGTAAACCTTATTTTATTAAATATAAAATGCTCACCCTTAACAAGCATCTATATTATGGAGGTAAGCAAGTTTGTTAGAAAACATGCGTCGTTATTCCCTGTGGCTAAGAATCAAAGACCGCTGCAACGCTCATTAAAAGTAAAAAATGAATTAGCATTGCCAAGTTCAAAATTAGCTATGTTTCAATCAGGACCTCTTGTAATGTGCATAAAAATTTAAAATAAATTACCGAATGAGATTAAGGACATAGAATTTGATAATAAATTTGTTAACGCACTTAAATTGTACCTAATACAGAAGTGTTACTATAGCTTAAATGAGTTCTTAACAAATTGACATTCTGTAATATTAATATTATCAAGATTATTTGAAGATTGACGCGTATAATTGTAATAAAGATATCCAATAATTAATAAATTAATAATTAAATGATGACAATAATAACGTAATAATAAATCTTGAATAACTTTATTTACTTAATAATGCATGCAATTATATTTTAATTTAATTTATATTAATCAACAAAAATGTTGCGGTGCCCGAGCAGGGTTAGGTTAGGATAATTATTATTTTTAATTCAATAGCTTTACTTACTGAACTCGTTATGTGTTTAACGATATATCTGTAATAAAATTATCATCATCGAAATGTTATGAACTAATTGTGCTACATTCAGTAGGGATCCAATCAATTCTACCAGTTGTCTCAATCCATAGTTTTCTTATACCTGGATCTGTTGGAAACCCAAAACATATTAAATCATAATTATGTCAGTTTCAATTAAAAAATTCATAAAACTTAAATACAAAAAAATACATAGAAACCTTACTCAAAATCTATTAATCGTAATAAATAATGTTATGTTAGTTATAAAGTGTACTATTGATAATAATCATTTGTATCATAGTAATTATCGACATTGTTTACAAATTGGCACAGCACTATCGATATGTCAAAATTTCGTGGAATTTTACTTTTGGTTCTCTCGCAGTGAACGTAATACATTGCGCGATCGCTCAAGTCGTGCAAAATGGTGTAGCATTTTGCACGATGTGCAAATCTATTGCAAGCAATATATTACTATTGGTCTGATTGCGATTATATCGTTTTTGTCTACAAACTTCATAATGCTAATGTTATAATTACAAATATCACAAGTATTTTAATGTTTTTGGACTTACCGGTGGAAAGAAATCCCATCTCATGCTACACTACACACCTGGCTTCTTTTCCGACACGTTACAATAGCGCAACACGGCATAATTTCATATTTTTGCGGAGCTTACGTACGCTGTCAAAACAAAAGCACGACTGCTGACCGGTAAAGTAAATTTCGGTTGATTATGAGCCTTCGCTCATAAGCGCGGCGCGCGTGCCCCGCCCACAAGGCCTTTCTAACTTCCTTTATATGTTCTGTGAGGTACACAGTGTAGTGTTTCGAGATTGCGTATTATTAACGATGATGATGTTTGTCGCGTTTTTGTTCCTCTCGCAGTTCCGCGTGACACTAACTCATCAACCAATCCAACACCACTCGCTAATTCGTGTTGTGATTACTAACACCAGTGCGCACTATCGCTACCTTGATTTACCTCAGCTTAGATTTTAATATTTCTACAAATCTATCTAGTATCTAATTCTCTTTCAAGATTATCTCTAAAGGTTCTGTGCCCACTAATTATTACAATAACATTAGGATAAACGACATGCTAGCTCTGAACGATCGCTCGCTAATCGCTATCTCTCGCCTATGCTCCTAATCCACGGCCTTCCTCGTAATTATCAAGCATTGCGCGGCAAAAGATACGCGCCAAGGACGGAGACCCTGTCACACCACCGTGTACCATGACAAAGTGGACCACGTTTACTCAATCAGTTCATGAAAATTATTATTTTAAAGATTTAGAAGCTAAGTTGGTATAATATCAAAAATATCGCATTACCTATGCAGGTACACTTTACAGATATAAATAGAAAATTCTAATTTTGGTTAAATAAAAATATAAGTTAGAGTTCTTTGACTTCTTAATCAAAATACAATAATAACGTAGTTTAGTCTGTCACATGTGTGTTATCTTCTAAAAACATAAAATACTCTGATAACACATTATTTGGTAGGTTAATAAATAATATTGGGAGGAAAATTGCGAAATGGTTGTGTACATAAGCCTAGTGAATCTGGCGGAGGGCAGACGAATCTAGAGCGCACTAGTGGCCGTGACAGTGTATCGCGTACCGCGGGGCGCGCGATAACCCGCGCCTGCGATACCGCGCTTACGTAACAGCGCGCGAGCGTTCGTGGCGCATTCCACTCCAGTGTGTCGCAAGCTTAATTGATCCCTTCGCAGATATTTGATATAGTTCATAGTTCAACTAAAAGGGCCTTCGCTGGTGACTGGTGACGTGCGGCAGATAAAGGGGTACATACCTACAGCGATTATTTGTTCATAAAAACGATATATAGGCGGCCGTAATGAACTCTTTCGAGGAACAGAGTTATTCCACCTTTCTCTTGCCTTTAGATACTGCATTGAGTGAGGATTCATAAGAGCAATTGTGATCGGCAGAAGGATTTATAATGCAGTAAGATGCTGGTCTCTCTGATATCTGATCTTGACTGTATTTCCGGGATTGTTTCGCGGTTCATGCACATATCCTGTGGTTCTTGATGAGAGAACCACAGGATATGTTAACTCCTTGTTGCTATGTTACTTACTGGCGAACAATTTCGGGGGTCCATTTGGTGGAACCTGGTAGTGTTGTGTGTTGGTGTGGATGTTGTGTGATGGATGTTTGTTAAAGGAAAGAGATAGAATTGAGTTGTAAAACATTTGTGGAATTGAGTGAGAGTGCAACACTGATTATTCGTTATGAAGTTTCTCAGTTTCATCATATTATAGGGAGATAAGTATTTTTTTGGTATTTTCTGGAGTAGTGAGAGAGAGTGGCTTGTATTATAATTATCACGGCATTTATTTTATTTTATTGTAGACTAGCTGTCCCCTGCGGTTTCACCCGCATTTTTCGTTACTGCTTCGCTCCCGTGGGGCGTAGCGTGATGGTATATAGCCTATAGCATTCCTCGATAAATGGGCTATCTAACACTGAAAGAATTTTTCAAATCGGACCAGTAGTCCCAGAGATTACCCCCTTACATACAAACTTACAAATGTTACCTCTTTATAATATTAGTATAGATGTATGACCGAGGTTACTGCCCTGACGAATCCCAACACTGATTGATTGTTAGTAATCCACTTGAAGTGTTTCTTACTTTTATTTATTGCTAAAACGTAGGACTTGAACCAGTCAAGCGTTTTAGCTCATTTTCGTATTCCATCAATCTTCCACAAACCAAACTTGGCTAGTGGAAGATATATAGAAATTTTATCAAAGGCCTTCGTTAAGTCTAAGACTTTCATAGCGTTCTCCTCAATTTTCGATAAAGTCCACACTGACTTAGCTCTTCCAAAACAGAACTGTCTCTCTGATATTAGATAATAAACTAGTGCGCCTCACCATCGACGATTGCATCACTGCTTACCATCAGGTGAGATCGCAGTCAAGCACTAGTTTATAACCATTAAAAAAAAAAGATTGTTTTCATCAAAGAAGTTAACTAGGCGGTTGAATGATGTGATGTTAAAGAGAGCTATATTAAGCGATAGTTCTCCGTTAATACTGCGCAAGCAGGTTCTCTAGCAGTCTGAAGAGGATTTTCTAAGGACAGATTTAACATGTGCGCATGTGGTTTTTGATAAAGATGTTTTAATTAGTATAAGTAGTAGTTAATCTAGTATTTATTCCATCGACTCCGTGAGCTCTATCGACAAAGTCTGATTCATCTGTAGGTCGGAAGAAAAAAGGAATGAAGTACTAGGCCTGTATTTAGTATCTACTGATTTTTGATCTTTAGAGTCTACGGAAGATGTGTCATCTTCCGTAAGTAAAAGATTTGTTCAAGTAAAGTAGGTAACTTTAGTTAAGTGATCCATTTGCTGAGTGACTCATCGGGGTTCCTAAGATATAATTTGGGAGGAGTCGCTATTTTATGTGTCGTGATTGTAGTTAGATTGGATGGTGTTCTAGGGCTTTAATTGAGTCGCTTCTGCTATGGCTTTTGAGGTTGCTGTTGTAATTTGTTTTGAGTTTATGGAAAAAGTTGTTGTAATTTACAGGCATTATTAAGATGGGGACAAGGCAGGGCATGATGATGATAAAGATCGGAAGACGTAGCTGACCAGTCATCGCAAGAGTTATTCATTCATTCTAATCGCTTCGTATGTGCTCGCTTACATTATGTACACACATTTAAATACTTAAAAGTGCTTGTACGAGTATCGCATTTATATCGACAGAAATAATAACTTATTTTGAATAAGTTATGCAGTGCCAAGTCCGTCTGTGTACAAACTTAATACCAGCGCTTGTAAACAATGAGTCACCTTTAAATACCTAGGTAGGTAATTAAAGCCGCAAAATAACTGAGTTCGGAGAGCACGGTAGTGCAACTCACCAAGTCACGACACCAATGTTAAAGAAAGAAAGAACGGAGAAATGAATATGTTTGAAGAAGTTTGCAAAAGGAAGAGGAAGAACAAAACGCATATTACTAAAGAAGTAATTTGTATCAATGTGGATGGATGAAGAGGGAGAGAGAGGCGGAAGAAATGAAAGAAATTAGTGATAACGTGACGTTTGACAAGACATAATGAAAGGAAACTACAACGTATTGCATCGACCCAGGCACTTGCTCTTGGGCAGGAAGACGATGATGATGACATGCCTTTGTTATCTAGTGCTATTTAATGCAGATTATGAAGTTCACACGATGTGTTAATAAAAGTCGAAATAAAACGATTGGTCGTCACGGCACAAGCGATACATCATGTCATAATAAATAGCTTTTATATGTTTATATAATATTTATACAGTTCTCTCCAAACATTTGCGAACATCCACTATCCAAGGCCAAGCCTGTAGAAGATGTGATAAGTTCCTGAATGCCAGAATCACTGGAATAATACAATAACGTTATATTTTATTTCCCCGGTTTTTCTCCGTTTCTTCGTTTCTTTGTAGTTGCAGCAAATGGGGCCATGTTAAAAATATATTTATCTCATGAGCTGTCAGCATTAGTTCGGTCAACATTCCGCGGGATAGGTCAAGGTACATGGTCTACCATTGTGGACAGACTCAAATGTAGATAAATCGAAACAGAGTTTCGACTTAGTTACGTAATCATAATTAGAGCTTCTTTGATAAACATGAAACCGGTTCCTAGGAAAGCAAATGTGAATATTTGGTGTAGCTCTACTATTTGTGGTATTTATTGCATTATTTGGGTACTTTCATATCTACACGCCCGTGCATGGAGTAATCAGCAGTGATTAAGATAACATTATATTTGTTGCAAGCGGCGGCGCACTACCAATGTCCAACATTAATTTAGTGTTTGTTTACGTCCATTCAGTTAAGTAAAGGAAAACGAAGATTAGCCAACTATAAATCTCACACTACAGCTGTGAGCTGGCCCCACACCAGACTCACGTTAGTGCGTTGAGCAAACATTGATTTTGTATGTTTACTTTTACGCGAGTAATGTTGGCTGCCAACGTAAACATGTGACAAACATTGGAGTATTGGCGCGGTGTGATGTAGCGTTGGCGTGGGTTGGCGCTCGTGCCCAACGTTGGCGCCGGCTGTTTGCGGCGCGTCTGGGGGCGGTGGGCGCGCCGCGGCGTCACGGCCGGGCCTTCTGTCTCTGATCCTACTATGTGTGTTGCTGCCGATGACACTTTCTCTGAAGATAGGGACACTCCACACTGGTACACTCTGTTACTTATTTCGCGTAGCACCCCCACACTAACGTAATAAATGTGTGTGTCAAACGCAAGCGCGTGAAACACAACAGGTATTATCGTTGTGTGCTACAAATTAACTCGTCTGCGCATCGTCATCCCAGCGAGCGGCTACGATTGGTCGGCCCAGAGGGGAAGTGCGGGGCTTAGTTCCGTTTTCTTACGCGCGCGCCGCCACTGTCATTCCGCCGTGGCGCAATGCGTATGATACATGTCTGACGAGTAAGAGGTCCCAAGTTCGATTCCTATCGTCTGATGTAATAGAAAGATTGCTTGTTTTTGTTTTCTATTTGATTTACCCGTTTTTTAATAGTAATGTTATAGTTACTCCCATAATAATTAATTATCTGTTATTTTCTTTTTGTTTTACTCATGCTTTTTTTTAATAGTAATGTTATGGTTACTCTCTTGTAATAATTAAAATATTCGAAATATAATTTTGTAATTTTATACATATAAACTTAACGTATATTTACGAAATTAATTAACGAAATTTTTGTATATAACTTGTAATATAAATAATTTTATAATATATATATAATACATATATTATTTACGTAATATAATAATAGATACGTTATTATTATAATTATTGTTAGTTGACAATACTTTCATTGTCAACTTTTTTTTTATTTTCGCAAACATTCACTTATGAAATTATTATAGTTATTTAAAATAACATCAAACACTTACACTTAATCTTTGGAAAGTATATTTTTATGATATGGGTAGGTAATCAGTAATAATGTTCACAATAATCAAGTAGCTGTGGGTATAAATCAAAAATAAAGTAAAACCATACCACCAACCAATTCAACTATTCAAGTAATATTATGTAGCCAGCTCAACTCGTAAACAAAATATAACTCGTTTACTACTCGATATACACACACACATATATATGTGTTTGCTACGAATCAGATAAACAAATTCGCTTCATTCATTAGATGGTAATTTAGCACTGATTATTAAGTGCTTGCTTGCCGTTAAAGGAGTATCGAGTTCGATCCTCGCCATTGACAAAACATTTTTTTTCTACTTTATTGTAGTATAATGATAACGAAGTTTAATAAAACTAAAACTTAGAATATTTGCTTTAGCGTTTGAATCCCCAACCGGTCCTATGAGACCGCGCTGTTATTGTTATACTATCGTGTCTCGTTTCGCGGGTATCTGAGTAATTAAAAACTAAGTGTATGAATATTATCATCTACCCACTTTATTAGTTATTTACTAAGAAATGAGTCGGATAATAAGTTAACCTGGCATAACGCTTTTGCCTATCACGATCGTGTGTCCTACAACTTACTCCGAGACAAAAAATAATTAATCGTTGTGGAAAGTGATACTTTTTACAAATAATAAACAACATGTCTCATTATTTTGTCTACACTTTTGAGGGCTGAGATAATAGTATTACATAAACAAAATGTATCCATAAGTGAAATTTCGAGGAGATTAATGCTACCGGTAAGTAACAAATCCAAACTTAACATAGGTAATGCAAAATAATTTAACATTGTTGATATTAATTGTTAGGTTTTAACGTAATTTTGTGATTGTTTACAGAGGAAGACTGTGCAGTTTTGGGTGCATAGATATGCAGCTGAAGGGACAATCGATGCGAAACGTCCGGGTCCAAAAGCAATTGCATATACGGATGCCAACCCACTGCATCGAAATATTGTTGCTACGTATAGCGCTGACGGCTTTGCTACAACAAGAAACACTGCAATTATGCACGACGTGTCTATGACAATTGTTCGGCGCCACTTACTTAAAATTAAATGTCGCAAGTCCGCGAAAAAAATTTTACTGACGGCGTTGCATAAGGAAGAAAGGATGCGGTTTGCAAGAAAATTTATAGATTTCGATTGGTGCAATAACATAGTTATATTTAGTGATGAAAAGTGTTTTAAGTCAGATAAGGATGGGCGTAAAATATTATGCAGAAAAAATGGAGAACGTTACCATCACAAAAATATTCTCCCATGCAGGTCTAGTGGTCGCATTACGTTAGGGGGGATGCTTCAGGTCAGCCCGCGAAATTCAAATTTTCTTACGTTTTTTGCATTTTGCAATCCAGTGGTAGGTTATATGAAGTTAAAAATACTTACGCGACTGTAAAACGTAACTAATTATATAATTATAACCATAAAAATCATCAATACTAGTCTCCAAGCTGTGCTCCAAGCTCACCTAAGTGTTGGAACGATTTTTTCGAGGTCAAAAACGTTCCTGCAACTAAGTGAGCTTGGAGGCTTGTATTAACGATTTTTATGGTTATAATTATATAACTAGTTACGTTTTACAGTCGCGTAAGTATTTTTAACTTCATACAACCTATCACTGGCTTACAAAATGCAAAAAACGTAAGAAAATTTGAATTTCGCGGGCTGACCTGAAGCATTCACCTTAGTTATTGGGGCTGGATGTCATCGATGGGTCCCGGTGAGTTAGTGGAGGTAGGGGGTCGCAATACCAGTCAAGGTTACTTGGACATCAAGAGTTACGATACCTATCATAGTTCATTTTTTAAAACATGTTGATTGATAACTTTGATAAGTAAAAAAAAAGACTAAGAAGTAAGCTGTAGGTAATTATACTGTTGTTGTATTATGTGACATGATGTTATTGTTATTGAGATCAAGAGTTGCGATATCTATCATAATTCATTCTTGATAACATGTTGATTTATGTCACTAATAAAAAACTTAAAAAAAAGTGACGTCCATCCTTGTCTGACTAACGGCCCGACTCAGGGACATTCATTAACGTTAATCATCACTTAAGAAATTGTCACATTGACAGTTTTACACAGTTTTTCAGTGAAGGTTTGACAATACTTAACTTTAATGGACGCTAATGAACCATTAGCTGGACTATGCGTTCGGCCGTAAGAATATTTTCACTTTATATATTGTATTAAGGATAATCATGAACAGATTCGTTAATTGTGACCATTCCGTTTAATGTATGTAATTAATAAGTTGTAATAAACATAATTGGATCGTTATCGCAGTTTTCTTTGTCACAATATTTTCAAAATATTTTAATTATTATGAGAGTAACTATAACATTACTATTAAAAAAAAGGTCAAATAGAAAATAAAAACAAGCAAACTTTCTGTTACACCAGACGATTGGAATCGAACTTGGGACCTCTTACTCGTCAGTCACGTATCATACGCATTGCGCCAGGGCGCCGATAACAGCACTAGCCAATTCTTGCTGTAGGTACTTTCATAGTGGTGTACGGCTACTAATTGCTTTTTGCAAGAGTGTGAGTGTAGAAACGACGAGTTACTTTGTAGCACACAACGATAATACCTGTTGTGTTTCACGCGGTACACGGCGCACACATTTATAACCTGCTACGGAATCTCCGCCGCCGTGTGTACCTTGCGCCGCTCCAGACTAAGTTGTGTCGGCATTTTACTCAACTCCTCTTCCTATATCCATGGTTATGCAGATAGCTATTTTTTTATTATACATAAAAATATTGCGACATAAAATTTTTCATAAGTATAAGTTACATTCCCTGTCATAAGTTAAAATATACTCGTGGAGTGAAAGATTACTATGCCTCCAGTGATAACATGACGATCTGCTTTATATATTTGTGACTACTGGAAACTGGTTTCTACCAGCTAGAGCTATCAAAAGTTCATATTATGTTGCATCAAACTGTAAATTAATACAGTCGCCATCTTTCGACTGTGGGTGCGATAGACCCGTAGTTGGACGATGACGATAGTGACCAAATATCGCTAAACCCTGCGGCGAATGATATCGAATGAATGATAGATAACGTTGTAATGGTACGCTTGCAAATTAGAACCCGACTGATTGAGTCAAGTGGAATTTTCCACCAGCTTTCACTTTACCATGAGATAAATCTTACGAAACCCTTATGTCAAGTGCTGAAGGGCTACAATCGTATAAGCTGTTTGAATGTGAAAGAAAATTGTAAAAGATGTAATAGTATGATTGGTGGTAATCGTGAATGGTATCGCGCGTTCGATTCGAGACGGTCGGATAATCCCGACCGGTCGCCGCCAGATACGGCCGGTGATAGCGACGCGCGGTAATCAACTAATCATTAATAATTATAATTGTGTAAGTATTTAATATTGAGACGTATCAGGTGCAGACTGCAGAATAATAAGCTTACACGCGTGACACAGTGTTCTTTTGAGCCAAATAATTGACATGTGACGATCAGTCTACCTGATTGCGACCTCTGGTCATTACAAATGTATACCTACGACTCGCAAGTGACAATTTAGTAGGTAGGGTCGGGTGTCTCACATTGAACCAGGCAGCTACATTGAACCACCGCCGAATCTCGAAAATGCGACATTGCCAAACCGCACTAATATGAGTGAAAGAGAGGTATTTACGTTCCGTTCCTGCCCACTAGTTTGCGTGGCGATCGCGTGCAAAGTTGTTGTGTGAGGAGTATTCGAAAGCAAACTGACTCAAAAAGTAAATATTTTTTGCCAATTTCATTCTTTTTTAGCTTTTTTCGTTTAAATAATATCAATTTATTTATATGTACACTGTTTTCTACGGTTATTTAGCAATTAAAAGCGCTATAATTCGTGATTTTAAGAGATTGATTTGCCGGTAAAATTTTGAGTTTAGTGATAAAACGTGGTGTGTCTCACATTGAACCACCTGAGGGTGTTACACATTGAACCACGGTTTACTATGTACACCCCAGTCGTTAAAGGAGTGTTTTTTACAATTATTTTAATTTAATTTTAATTTGTTATATTATGGAAGGTACTTTTGTTTTTATAATTAAAAACTGTTACTTTTGTTTTTATTATTAAAATATGATAAGAATTTGACTGAAAAGGTTTTGTGATGTATAAAACTAAGACTCTCGGTTTAATTGCATATGATTTAAAGTGATTTTTATAAATATAAGGCTGATTTTTATTATAACTGTTTATTATTATTATTATTACAAAGTATTTACCTTATAAATTGAACTAGAAGACATCGTTAATAAGGTGTCTCAATGTGGACGATACCCTGGTTAAATGTGTACCACCGGTGGTACACATTTAACCAAAAATCATTTTTCATAAAAACCTGTTTTACACCGAAACTAAAAGGAATATGAGAAATTAATGTTTTACAAAATTGAAGCTAAATAAATATGCTAACTATACACAAAAAATTAAAGGCATTGATTGAACATCCAGCCCACTATAAGACTTTGAAATTTACCTGGTTCAATGTGGGACAACTTACCATATACTTGTTAAAAAAAACTCCTTTTTTTCTGGCCTTTATAGGCAATAAATAATAGGTATAGACCAAATTGAAAATCTATATACATGTCTTTTTGTCGAATTATAGTTTTCTTTTTCTTAAATTTTAAGCCGACGTAGACGACCTGTCTGGTACAAATAGATTCCTTATCAAAAGTTAGATCACCCACAAAAACTTGGTTTTCCAATTAAGGAAAACCGTCAAAAAGGTCAGAATAATGACCACCCATATTTTTGAAACCTAAAATTAAAAATCATTTTCTTTGTAACATTTGTTCGATCAAAAGAAACACAATATGTGTGTTAGAACGCGGCCTCAATTATTATAATAATCTTTGGCATAAATTATGTCTTTCAATTTTGTCTACTTGTAGGAAAATCCGGTTTCCTCACTATGTTTTTCTTAGCCATTCTAAGAGTGGTGAAGAAATTAAGTACATAAAGTAAATCACTTGCCTTGGTTTGAACTTGCGACTTAAGATAAGCTGCTTAACGTATACTCGTAGGTACGATAGTGCAGTTGACATTTAATTAAATGGTCAAGCATCAAGATCCGGGGCCTAATATCATGGGTTATGTGAAAATGAATGGAATGATGGCAAAGAAGGAACAGCAGTGGGTTTTAGTCAGCAAAAGTCTGATAAGTACGCCCACGTGCACCACCCGGAGTGGGAGAAGTCGTTGGAAGATTATCCACTTAAATAATTAAATCAGTTACATTGTCGTCTACACAGAAAAAAACAAAGATTTTCTAGATACTTTCAAATATTGTGGGGCAAATATTGTGTTATACGAGTAACAGCTAAAAATGATCAATGAACAAGTGATCCAGTTCCCTCGCGCCGCGCGGTGTGAGTGACTCATCGACGGAAGCGCTTCCCTACTTCCGACGCGCCGTCGCGAGTGCTTCCCCTCCCGCAACAAGCGAGAGCGCGGTGGTTCAGGAAAACCTGTGGCTTCTCGTGGCTGTGACATCTGATGTTCCACACAGTGTGTCTTGTTAGTCAAGGTGTGGGAGACAGCAGTCGGAGCACATAGTCAGGATGTCATTACAGGTGACAGCCTTGACAGCGCTCCCCTCGCTCCTCTCGTTGCCAAAACTAGTGCACGTCTGTATGTCGCACGTACTAGCTTCTGTCAACGGCATTGTCCGCGTACAAGTAGAAAACTATCCCATTATATCCAGAATAATAGTAGATTATGAGACAAAAGGATAAAGCAGTGTCTTAAAGTGCGAAATGAAGGTTGCGGGTTTTAATCCCTGACAGTAGGGAGGGATTTATGTGATTATTGCTCCTCCCGCTCTCCCGCCGCGCGCCTAATAGCTCTAGTATAGCTCAGCTTGCCAAAGCTTCGCTTAGTTAGTATCGCTTAGTTAGTATCGCTGTATAGTAGTATCGCTGGCCAGCTCGCTCGCTATCTGGTGTGGCCTGCGCCTTTGAGGCGGACAGAAGTGTGTGGGAGGGAGAGAGGAACGCGTTTGCCCTCTAACAGCCATATAAGAAAGGCGTACTCAACCGAGTAACCTGATCTAGCAGCACGAGAGTACCTCTCAGTGAGGACCAGCCGAGCCCTCCCGGCAAACACTCTCGGGCACTTCATCTCGCGAGAGGCGACGTATCTGTGACGACATGCGTCACGCCGAGGGCTTCATATTCTTGCGTAAACTTGATAAATAGACGTTTGGACAGTTTTATTGCTTGGAAGTTAGAGGCTTTCATTAAATATGCAATCAAATTAAACGCCCGAGTTTTTTATTTCATAATTTCTTTCCCCAAAGGGATTGTTTAGTTACTTCAGATATGAAAAACCAAAATAGACAATAATTATAATTACTTTGTAATTTAGGCACAAGCATTTATATCCATTAGTGTCAATTAACAAGCTTTCCGTCCGCAAAACTTGGCATTTAGTACAATTTCATTATAACAGCTATATTACTTATTAAAAACATCAATCTCTCAATAAGTTTAATCTAGGTAAACTAAATAATTATCAATTAGTCACTCAATATTACATGGATGGAAAAGTTGGCAAATCTCGGCGCAGGGTCAGCGCAGTAATTCATTTTACTGCTGTGTCACGGAGTCAAGTGCGAGCGGCAGGTTATCAGCGCAGATTTGTCGCTTAATTAGTAAAATAATATTTTATTTGTCTCGATCGGCGATTGATAGCGCGCATCACTTCAACACGCTCTACTTTGTCAGAGTCAAAGTCAAAGCTATTAATTTGCAATAAAACAAGAGATAGTCAAATTAATAAAACTTTTTAGCGCAAAAATAGGCATATTTTCCAATGAGTTGATATGCAAATATTAAATTTGCTGTTGCTACCTAGGTGCTTATATGTTTATCAGAGAGAAATAAATTCGATTTTTAGGTAAATTAGAATTATTTGGAAGCAATCATAATTTTTATTTACTTACCTCTCCATCATATCTTTGTGTCCTACTATTGATCTACATACCTAAACCGTTTTCATTTACATAAAGGAAAAAACCTAATAAGCCATAAGTTCGTTCATTGAACCTGGCAGGCCAACTATGATTTTAAATCCGAATAAGAATACCTTTGCAAAAAAAAGTTATTTAATACTAACGTGTGTTCCATGTTTGTCCTCAGATCCTCAACTAAGATAATCTCAGCATGTCAGCGGCGGTGGAGAGTCAGCGCGCGCTGAACGGGCGCGTGAACGGGCACGGCGCGGAGGCGGCGCGCGCCAACGGGCACCACGACCCGCGGCCCTGGCACCAGCAGTTCCTGCCCAGCCAGCTGCGCCTCGACGACAAGCTGCGCACGCAGAAGGTAACGCCCTCACCTCACTACTAGCCTACTTGGACCCTGGCTTGATGAAAAAGAACTTCGGGATCTTGGAATTAAGGCAAACAAGGAACAGGAGTGGGATTTAGTCAGTGGAAGTCTGATAAGCTCTCCCGCTACGGCCAGAGCGGTAGAAGTCATTTATTTTAAAAAGTCACGAGTGAATAGGCACTCTTAGTAAACTAATGCGCTTTACCATCAACGATTGCATCCCTGTTTACCATCAGGCGGAATCGCAGTCAAGCACTGGTTTATATTCTTAAAAAAAACTAACCTATGAGTTACTAAGAAACAATCAGAGTCCAGCAAGCTCTATAGCAGCCGTGGCAAACTCAAAGTAACTGGTGGGTCAAAAGCATGAAGACTAGACTAGGCGGGCTGTAAAGCCCAATCTTAAAGAAGATTAACTTCTGATATTTTTTAGCAGGACAAATACTTGTATATTTATCAACCAGTTTCTGAGAGATATTACAAGAAGTACAAACCTCTTTTGCAACGTCTCTAATCAAGTTGTCTATCTGTGGCGTAAACTCAACAGCGGAAACAAGTTTACAAACTGTGTCCAAGTGCGTGTGTGCCAGCTGCCAATAGCGAGTTGGTGCTGGATCATCTCATAACTTCTCCCACTCTGGGTGGAGCGAGACGGAGTGTCAGACTTTTACTATCCTGATCGGTAGCGCACGGCAAGCTACCCATTGCTCCAAGATCACTTTGGAGAAAAACATACCAGAAATTTCATACACGCTCTTAAAGTTATAATAAGCCTGTGTACTCGTTACAGAAATACTGGTTACATTATTCTAGTAGCTGCTATACCAGTATAGGAAAGAATAATAAAGCTCAAAAGCTCTCGATGAAGTCGTCGATGATCATCTGTCTAGTGTATATACAAGCGCGGTTGTCATTGGGTCTTGCTTGACTTCTCAGTTCGATCCCTATGCCTCAATCACTCAACTGATGAAGTGAGTCGCCTCTTGAAAACATGACTCGAAAAGTCTGAAACTAAATGTAACTGGTAAAATGACACGTGCTTCTTACCAATAAGTCCTCAAAGTCCTTCGGGAAATATTACCGTGATAATATATGGATTTAAACACTAATTTCGTTCCAAAGTGTGAGCTTAAAATTCCTTAATGACTATGTCCTAACTTTCATTGGTTTCAATAAACATCATGAAAGCACGACTAGGTATCAAATTACTCATACATATAGAAATGAGCGAATGTTTGGTTTCTCAATTGGTTTCCAATCAAGTAGGTCCGTTCACCGACCACTATGCTCGGCTGTGAAGTGTTCAGTTATTTTGCTCAAATATCCGCGCAGTAGGGTATCACAAATAGTTATAAATCAAAAAATATATATTATTCTGGTCGGATAGTTTAGTCATCTATTAACATATTTTTAGGACAGCCAGCAAAATAAAAAAACGATATATTCAAATACAACTTATTAGTTCATAATAGAATGAAAAGCTGGTTAATATTGAGGAAGAACTACTTTCGTCTTAATTAGTGAAGTTACCGCATGCGATTTTAACCCATTTTTTAAATCTTTTGGCTGTTAAATTATAATGTTATCGTCTAATCAATGAAGTTAGCTCATAGATTTTTACACGGACAACTGTTTTTCTCTTGATTATACTCACTCTTCAAAAAGAGTAAGGGAATCGGACCGGAATGGCAAAGTTTATAGTGGATCTGACAGGAATTAAGATATAATTATAATCAGTAGGAGATCAGGGGATCCAACCGGAATAACTCGAAGTGGTCACTCACACTCTCTCGATAATATATAATGTACAGTACCTACCTATGTTGTCTGTTCGTGTTAATGTGCACGTTATGTCACAGACAGGTTGTCCACAAATATTTGATTTAACAAATGGTCAAAAGTCATGGAGCTTCGTATCGTAGCTATGTGTAAAGAGCGTAATATAATATCTGTGCGATGTCGACAGTACGACTAGCTAGCGAGTTCAGAGTTGACGCGCTGATCTTATTGACACGAGTTTTTATAAACGATCAACAAGATTATTGCGCAGCAGTCGTACTAGCTGCCCTTGCGATACTGTCATACTAAAATGTTAAGCTTAGACTTGTATTAGCTATTTGTGTGATTTAGGCAGACAGTCTGGTGTGTAGTCACTGTGTAGTCAACCGAACAGAAACGTTAAAGCCGTAAAAACGTAATTAATTTGCGTGACCTCGGAATTAAACTTAGATCCACAAACACAATCAGCGTGTGACCAATAGTTATCGAGATCAACGAGGCGGATATAATCAGCCGGCGATTTTGCTCAGTTTAACTAAAATGATATGATGTCAATGTGCAACAGTCACTTGCAGCCAGTGGCTCGACCGCGAAGAGATCTAAGTCCTGTACAGTAACTTTCGCTTTCTAGAGCTGGTTTCTCAATTGTCACGGGCCCGAGTGTGGTCCCAGTCTGGCTACTGTAGCCAGACTGGGCAGGCAGACCGGCCATGTTTGCGCTGACTGTAACAGTCAGCGCAAACATGGCCGTAGAGTCCGAAGCCATTAAAGCATTAAATTTATCTGCGTCATATATTATCATAATAGTAACTAAATAGTATCCAAAAGATTTCCTCTGATGGACGGGACCCAGTTTTCCACCCACTTTCAGGAGATCGGCAGTATTTCCGCCCTCATCCGCCTTGTTGTTCTAAAGCTGCTACACGCACAGGCTGACGAACGGAATATCTTCGGTACAGTGTCGCATCAATCTAGCTCTTGGATCGTTTGCTACACTTGTTAATCTAATGATTGACATGTATAACTGCCCATAGAACGTCTCGATCTTTTCCAGAAACTCCGATTTGGCGGTTATGACTCTGCTATCGTCGCGGTTGGTCTTCAATTTCGTGAGCTGGCTTGCGAACTTCTCGGAGCCCTTCGTTTTCTTTCCGTTCAGTCGCGTCTTTAATCAGTTCGTTATTAAAACGACGAAGATCGCGTTGTAAAGACTTGGAGGTCCGTCTATTGAGCTGCCGGTGAATGTGCGCATCATCGGAAGACTGCAGAGTCATCGCACATAAGCTGTGTAAATCAAGAAGCTGCGAGCAGCGGCCGCGCGGAGCACTCTCGGCCACAATTAAAGCAATCAGTGGCAATTGAGTGAAGAGCGCGCTGCTCACTCATCTGCGCGGGCGCATCCCGCCACACACTTGCTCAATACTATTAATTACATTGTTACTCCGTGTATGTCGCATACTGTTAGACACTATAGTGTTTTCGCCCGCAGATTACTTTCACGGTGACTTCAGTGTATATGATGTTATCTAGTCGTAAAATATTATAGAAGATTAAATTTAAAAGTATAATTTTTTGAAAATAAATACTAAACTGCAATTCAGAAAAACACATACTCGTACAGGTGCAGGAAGGAATAGGCACTTTAGTGCACAGGCTGTGGTACAGGTGTGTAATTACAGTTATTGGAAAAATCTCCGAGGAGGATCCGGGGTTATTGCTTAGGGGTAGAACAAAACTCAATAGATAGTAGGGGATGACAGTGGCGATCTAAGCCTAGCAACGATCCAGGGCAAAACTGAAATGAAAGAATATCACACCAAAGAGGAATCTGAAGTTTTATATTTTATTTCAGCCTCATACAGAACACAGAAGCGAGCGAAGCGGGCTCTAATAATGTTAACTCCTCTTTAATAGGTTTTTATTCAAACAGAACATTCCATATTATTATGAGTATATAATTATATGTATTACTAAGTGGAATTTGAGGGCAACGTTTAAAAATGAAAAATATAAAGCGAGCGATGCGGGCTCGAAATATTTGACGGACCACTACCTTAGCATACCTATAACACGTGCCTACTGAATCCAAGCGAACAAATGTACATTACATGTAAGAAAAGTCTGGAACCAGAGAAATTTGTATTTGAGACTGCTACTCGTATCAAATATTGACGTTTGGCACAAAGTGGTTAGCGAGCGTGCCGCGTTCCGTGGTGAAACAATATACCTCAACACGACGAGGAATACAAACACGGTATCTGATGTGACAATAAACGTAAACCCTTGCACAAATAGAATGCTTTATTGACGCCATATACATTATAAATTAATAAAGTAATATAATGAAGTGCCGCCGCCGCTAGCACCGCCGCGCGCCGCGCCGTGTTGTTGTAGCACTACAGTTGCAGTGCTCGGGGGCGGAAATGTTACATTTTTGTGCAAAACTAAGGGATTTAGTTATCAAGACAATTGTTTTATGTTTATTAGAGGATCTACACGAGAGGCCATAAAGCAATTGTCGCGGTTGTAAATGTGAGGAGGCCTTTATCAGATAATTCGTAAATTACACCGCGGTATCTCTACGGTAGCAAATATTTATTGGACTTAGAGCGTTTGATGGAGTTATTAGTTATTGTTTAATGAGTTAGATAAATAGTTTTATTAATGATAGTTATTACTTTTCTTTGAAGTTTGAAAACATTGTAGTATTGTAGAAGTATAGAAGATTTTTTACCATAGCAATTTAGTTTTCACTCAAATGTCTCATTGATGGTGGCGTGTGTGTTGTTAATCATTTAGTTTGCTTCAAAATGATTGAGCTGAGTTGTATACGCGTCATGTTCGTGAACGGATGCAATCAGTTGAGAATCAGGTCATCCTTTAACAGCCAGTTGCTTATTTTAATTTCTATATTTTAAATTGTTTTTTTTTAGTTTATTTATTTAGTTCCGTTTGTTGTGGCAATATTTGGGGGATGTCTATGTCCAACAGCGGTCGTCTTTTGATTGAAATGATGACGACGATCATTTAGTTACATTGTTGTCGCATGCTAGAAGCGATCAAAAATCGCAACAATATTATTTTGTTATATCATTTATAATGTGTGTGAGTGTCCATGGAATTAATTGTAGGTACGTTTTTATTCATAGTTAATCTATGCTTTGGAATCAGCTTATTTTTTCTGACTCCTGGACAATTCATGGTTTATTAGTAACGCGGTAGCGGCGGACAGGAGGCTGGAGTGCGATGTGCGCCGCGGGCGAGTGACGCGCGGCGACGTCACATGTTTGCGGCTCATCTCGCCGCGGTTCATTTGCTGCAGGTTATCATGCGCGGGCGCCGCGCGTGACGCGCCACGTGCCTGACCGCCGGGATGGACCCACTCGTACGGGCTAGCTAGGCGACCGACAGCCTAGGGTGCTCGTAATAGGGGAGCGGCAATCGGCGTCATCAAAATTGAAAAATATTACCGTCTTCTTGGATGTGAAAACGACCGTCGAATTTTTGAAAGATTTCAATCGCTAAAAACTACCAGACAATAATGAATGCTAAGGAAATGTATGGGAAACGCAAATGATGGGCAATATTTACAAATATTTTAAATTACTATTTCATTTGTCATCGTTAAAGGTCGTAAGTACGTGTAGCAGAGTTGATAATACTTCCTCTAGAATCATCATCATCTACCTAGAGCCTTTTCCCAACTATATTGGGGTCGGCTTCCAGTCAAGCCGGATTTAGCTGAATACCAGTATTTTACGAGGAGCGGCTGCCTACCAGACATCCACAACCCATTAACTGGGGTAACACGGTACTTCATGGCAAGACTGGAGTCAATTCTTCCTCTAGTATGCCGGTGTAATACACATGATGATTAAATCCCGGGATTTTAGAATTTCAATTCAATTTATTAAATTTTAGTTTAGAGTAAGAGATAGTTTTAATTAGTTAAGTGTTTTTATTTTTAATGTTTTTTCCTTAGGAGTGGACGAAATAAATATCTCTTTAAATCTTAAATTAGGATTTAGAATTGCGTACGAAAACCCTTAAAATAAAATAAAGCTCTTTAGTTTAATCGTTTTAGTACGGAACTCTAAAATCATGATAAGACTCTTCAATACAATATTTTAATTTAAATAATTATATTCAAAGTATAAAAGTCAAGTGAAGGTGTGTTCATATTTTTACCTCCACGCGATCCTAAGAAAGGGTCTTGACAAACGGACAGACAGCAAAGTGATCCTATAAAGGTAAAGATTTTGCTGACTGAGGTACGGTTCCTTAAAAAGATAAAATAGGATTATGCTATAAGTGGAGGTGCAAGACGCAAGCAGACACCTGCGTCTTGGTCGTCGCTCGTCCGCAGCAAATCGGGTCAAATGGGCGTCTTTATCTTCCCCTTTCCGTGCTGCGTCACAACCGTGCTTATTTGTTGATAATCTACAAATTCCATACACGGTTTTGTTATGTCGCATCGCATAACTTGCCTCATGTTATCTCAGACATCGCTATCGCTGTCTCGGCTCCGCGCGATACACACGTAGGTGCTACCGCTCCTGGCGATACTTCTGCCTGCTCACTGCGGCCGCGCGATTTCAATTAACCTAATCTTGTCGCAAGATAACGGTCGATAAACTTGCGGAATGCCGTCATGCTGCCACAATCACTGCGTCGCGAACGACAAACGTCTTACTTACGGTTACTAGATCTAAATCATGCCAATAATAATCATAGAAGAAGCTTTTATTCAAGATTCACTCTAGAATCTACACAGAAGACAAAATTTGTTCCTTTTGTATTGTTGCTGCTCATGAAATGTAAAATTGTTATCATGTAGCAAACCTTCAGCAAATAGCTGGTCAGTCTATAACAGCTACAGAACAGCCGCATGTTTCACTGGAGTCCTGGCGTGTCTGTGCTCTCACCGCTCGCCGCTCGCCACAGTTCTCAACTGTCGAAGTTGATCGATGGCGCGCGGCGTGTATCGCTGTTGGTGGAAACTCCGCCGCCTGCCTGCTGCTACAAACTTATAAATTATGATTGATGGCCTCTCCGCTCCGCACATTCTGCCACATACGAGTGGCACGTGGAATTGTTTTTAATTATTGATTACTACTCGCTCCGTAGTAGAGAGATTACGATCTGTAGTAGCTGCTCGTACCTGATTAGTATAATATTATGTAGTCAGTGTGGTGATAAGTGAAAGAGCTCAAAATCAAATCTTAAATGTTATTATTTTACATAGGCCTACATGGGCACTTATAAAACGGCAGAAGCTAGTGCACCGTTCCAAATTGGTTGTTTCCTATGGAGAAGAACCGGCAAGAAACTCTACAGCCGCTCGCCCTGGAAGCATTGTCCAATAGATCCATTATCTACCATCATACTGTTCTCTCGTATATCAACATGTATTCGGCAGCAAAGACCCCTCCCTACCTGTTTATTTTCTCGACCAGTAAGTAGGTCTCTGTTATTATCTTCGTTGACATGTGAGCCAATACTCAGTGTTTCCTGTTGGTGTTGCAGGTGGAGGCTCGCCTGGCCGACCTGGTGCTGAGCGGCGACGTGCTGCGGCGCGTGGGCGACGTGTTCGAGCAGGAGCTGGAGCGCGGCCTGCAGGAGAAGCCGTCCAGCCTGCAGATGGAGAACACCTACGTGCCCGAGCTGCCCGACGGCACTGGTACGTAGCGGGACGCCTGCCTGACGACTAGCGGCCCTATCGATACGTCAAGTAGAGGAATTTGTTATGGGCTAAATAAATACGAGTATCTCAATGGACCGCACAGTGGATAGCAGTACTTATATTTTTTTTTCAATAGTGGTTCACAATAGGCCGGTACCGAAATCATAGGGGACAAGAGGCCTTTACTCAACGGCGGGCTGGTAGCAATGCTAATGAGTGTGTAAACAGATAATTCAATTGCCCATACTTCTAAATGATAATTTTTGGGCCTGTAGTAACATCAATCAACAAAAACTTTGAACATGAGCGTGAGGATCAAAATTATAGTACCTACTAGGAACATGTACAAGTAGTGAGTGGCGACCACCTACCGGAAGACACAACATTGGAAGGCCTCCCACAAGGTGGATCGATGACCTGGTGGGCCAGTGACCAGGGTTGGGGAAATTCAATGGATCGGTGGTGGTTGCCGGTTGGTAGTCGTTATGGTGACGATAGTCGACTTATCGTCACCCTCCCGGCTAACTGTCCTAACTAGCAATTGATGTTTTTCCAGGGCAACTGTTTTTCGGTCGGGCGTTACAGTCAAATTACTGTAGTTGCGATAGTTGTGGCTTTATCAATTATTTAAAAAGTTTTTTATATAGCTCTTGGCTTATTCTTTAAGTTAGTAGTCGCCCTAAAGCCCTAAGGTATCTATTTATTTATTCATATTAATTTGAAGCAGATACGTCTCGCAAAACCAAATACGTGATTATCTCCTAAACGGTAAACGATACAGATACGACGATTAAAGAGAACTTATTCGAAATATAGCTAAGAACGCGTAGGTAATGTTAGTGCAGATACGTCAGTTTGTGAGATACGACAGTTAGCGGGGAGGGCGACGTTATGTCCAGCAGTGGACGTCTTTCGGCTGAAATGATGATGATGATAATTGTGTTCGTTTGCTGACGATGTGGTGTGCGGTGTTGCAGAGGAGGGCGTGTTCCTGGCGCTGGACCTGGGCGGCACCAACTTCCGCGTGCTGCTGCTGGAGCTCAAGGCGGGCCAGCTCGTGCGCCAGAACGTCAAGCAGTACCACATCAGGTAACTACACTGTCTACTGACACATGAGAAATATGCAGGGGATCTTACGGCAGATGATTGTACCTTTAATAACCGGCTTCTTAACCGGCCCATCATTTTTATTTTTATTTTATTTTATTTTATCACTTTTAGGAAAACTTACAGCTAATAGTTACAATAATCAAATACAATAGGTAAAAGACGGCCATTTACAAGTTTTCACTTATAATAATTTGAGTGACTAAAACTAAGACGACAACAGCTTAGGGTTAACACGAAAACACTCATACCATACCGCAAACATTCAAGCAATACATAACACATAAGTATACACAACATTATTCAGGTATCAAAAAAGCGATCGGCCAAAGTCTTTTTCAGTTTTTTAACATTGGTTGCAAACAAATCAATCTCAACATCCTGGCACACTGTATTGAAAGTACGAGAAGCTCTTATTAAATATGAGTTTTTACGATAGTTGGTTGAAACTACTGGAACATGAAGAAGACGCGATCTGCGGCGAGGTGCACACGAAGCAGGCACACGAAGCCCAACCTTGCTTACCAGCTCAGGGACGTCAGTAGATCCATTCATGACGCTAAATAAGAAAGCGAGATCTGCTATTTTTCTTCGCTCATGTAGGGGCAGAATGTGAAATTTTTTACATCGACTCACGTAATTAGAGAGAAAAGTTTTTGCGCGATATTGAATGTATCTCAAAAATCTTCTTTGTATGCTTTCAAGGCGATTAACATAAATATTATAATTGGGATTCCAAATTTGAGAAGCATATTCAAGATGGCTACGGACAAAGGCACAGTACAGAATTTTCATCGTCTTAATATTCCTAAAATCAGTAGATATCCTAAAAATAAAACCTAGGGCTTTAGAAGCCTTACTAACTACGTTATTTATATGCTCATCAAATAGAAGCTTAGAATCAAAAGTTACACCAAGATCCCTTATGACACTGACTCTGGCTATTGAGGTGTTCGATAGCTTATAATCATATGTAATATGGTTTGGCTTACGAGAAAATGTACACACATAGCATTTCGAAACATTTAAGTCTAACTTATTACTAGCACAATAAACGTGGAACCGGTCCAAATCCTCCTGTAAACGGTGTGCGTCATCAATGGTTGATACTTGACCAAGAATCTTCATATCATCCGCATAGAGCAAAATTTTCGAATGTAGGAAACAAGAAGCAATGTCATTAATAAAAATGTTAAATAACAAAGGCCCCAGTAAGGACCCTTGGGGAACTCCGGATGGGATGTACATCACTTTTGACGCATACCCATTCCGGACCACCGTCTGGCACCTGTTTTCCACGTATGACGAAAACCATCTAAATAAATTACCTCTAACTCCAGCCAGTAACAGCTTACGCAAGAGGAGCGCATGATCAATACGATCAAAACATTTACTGTAGTCAGTGTATATAACGTCGACCTGCGCCCTCTTGGACATGTGCACCGTCAGATAGTCACTACAGACCGCAAGATTGCATGTAGTAGAACGACCTTTTAAAAATCCATGTTGATGTTCAGAAAAAGTTAGTTTGAGTGATGAGGACAGTTGTTTATGTACAATCTTCTCCATGACTTTAGCGAACACACAAAGTTTAGAAATTGGTCTGTAGTTGTCTATGCTGTCCTTGGGTCCTTTCTTATGAATCGGCGTTATATACGATGACTTCCAGATAGCAGGCACAACCCCTAATTCGAATGAGCGTTTGTATAAAATTGTCAACGGAACCGATAGACACCTGGCACATTTAGATATGAAGACTGGAGAAATGTTATCGGGGCCTGCGGATTTATTCAAATCTAATTGTTTCAGCAACCGAAATACTTCCTCCTCCCGTATGTCAATAGTACATATGTCAGATGAACAACCAGCAGTCTGACACTCAGGTTCATCAATCCCGACAGCAGATGAATCGATGAGAAAGTCTGAAGTCGATGAGTGTTCGACTGAACGCTCATCGACATCGGACCGCTCTTGGAAGTTAGAGAAGAAATAGTCACCGAACATATTACAAATTTCATCCCCGTTGCTAGATGAAATTTCATCGAACTTAAGAACATCTGCTGTAGAAGCCTTGATATAAATACCTGAGACTTGTGATTCTTGCGCGATTCGACACAAATCTAAGCTTTTACTTGATATCATTGGACGAAGACTTCAAAAGTGGATGACGGAAATTGACTCTATTTCGGTATCTCATTTAAGAATCGGGCAGGAAACTCAAACGACCTCATCTAGATATTTGTTTTAGTTTCTGTGTCTGTCTGTTTATATTTAAAGAGACAATCTTATTTTTAACATAACTTATCTCGATTCCAGCAACGCGCTGCGCCTGGGCACGGGCGACGAGCTGTTCAACTACCTGGCGGACTGCGTGCAGGACTTCCTGCAGCAGCTCGGCATGGAGGACCAGGAGTTCTCTCTCGGTGAGCACCGCGCCTGTTCATCATCCTTTAGTCGTAGTCTTGCAGAGTGTAGGACCACGCCATCCCAAGAGACGTCATTAAGATTAATAAATAACTGTTAAAATATAGACGACGACGTAATAGACATATTTATGTAGGTTTATACTGTACACCAGATTTTACCCTCGAATGTGATACTTCTCTGTCACTCAAAGGTTTGCTGGGAGAAAACTCATTGTTGAGTTAAGCTCGCTTTTTTACGTGAACTGTCTGTATCTTGTATCATGTTGTTTTGTGTACAATAAAGAATTAGAATTTAAAGAGAATTCAAGCCTTATTTGGAATGTAGTTAAAAGGTTGTTCCAAATAATCGAGTTTGCTCGGTGTGTTTCATGATGTATGTCTGGTTGGCAGGCTTCACGTTCTCGTTCCCGATGAAGCAGCACTCGATCTCGTCGGGCGAGCTGATCACGTGGACCAAGAGCTTCAAGTGCTCGGGGCTGGAGGGCGTGGACGTGGCGGCGCTGCTGGAGCGCTGCCTGCGCGCGCGCCGCCTGCGCGTCACCGTGCGCGTGCTGCTCAACGACACCACGGGCACGCTGGTGGCCGGCGCGCACATGCACCGCAGCGTCGGCATCGCCGTCATCCTGGGCACGGGCTCCAACGGCTGCTACATGGAGCGCGCGTCGCGCGTGCGCCACTGGGAGGCGGCGCACGAGAGCGTGCGCGACGTGTGCGTGGACGTGGAGTGGGGCGCCTTCGGCGACAACGGCTGCCTCGACTTCTTGAAGAGTGAGTTCGACCGCGAGGTGGACGCCGGCTCGCTGCTCGCCACCTCCTTCACGTGAGTACTCTCTCGTTGACAGCATCGCTTAAATGTTGTTATCTAATTGGCCTACTAGCATTTTATTTAACACGTGTAAACTGTCTGTTACTGAAAGTCCCGTAAAAATCTGTTGATCAGTTTCGAAGATGTCCCCCTCCCCCACCGGGAATCAAATTCCGTTCTCGTATTAAAATATTTAACAGTTCTCTGACTTCCGCAATTTCCCCAAAAATACAATATATTTGGTCTTAGACGGACGTGGGGGATGTAAGAGAGAAAATGGTGCTTCGTGTTGTATTTGATTGTGATTGAGAATTTGTCTATTGTTACGGCAATGGGGCCTTCGAAACCATTTGCTCGCGCATAAAAATGCTCGCCTAAGCTGACTGATGTTGTAATATTTTCGTATTTTCTGACATTATATTATTATGATATGATCGTAGGTTCGAGAAGTACATCGGCGGCAAGTACCTGGGGTCCCTGCTGACGTCGGCGCTGAGCGCGCTGGCCCGCGACGGCCTGTTCCCCGCCGAGCCCACGCCCGACGCGCTGCAGACTGCGCATCTCTCGCTCTTTGAAGAGTAAGCAGCTGTTGTTCATCACAATCATCATCGAAACACGTCCGCTGCAGATAATACTCGACATAGGTTTCATCCAAGGAACGCCACAATGGGTGGTCATGTGCTTCGTACATTTAGTGAAATTTGGGATCCTCCCTGTAGATATTTAGTCTGCCTTGTGACATGCACACGGTCTATGTTCTGGTAATCGATTGTTGGAAACTGATTTGATTTGAGAATTTTCACATTCAAGATGTTTACCGAGAACCTTATTATCTACGCTCTTAATAAACTAGTGCGCCTCACCATCAACGATTGCATTGCTGCTTACCATCAGTTGGGATCGTGGTCAAGCACTTGTTTAAATCAATTTAAAAAAAAAACCTTTTGTTGACCACTTTCTTTCTTATATTTGTTGATTTTGTTTTGTTGGTTTTGTTTTGTTTAGTTAGTTTTACTAAGTGAGCTGTTGCATTGTGTTCAGGGAAAACTGTGCCGGTGAGGTAACCCGCACGGTGGCGGCGCTGCGCGAGGTGTGCCCCGGCGCCAGCATCACGGCGCAGGACGCGCTCGTGGCGCAGCACGTCGCGCACGTCATCTCCAACCGCGCCGCGCAGCTCGTCTCCGTCTGTGAGTATACACATCACTTACACACACCCTCTCACAAAACCGCATTGCATTACCACACTTGACACCCCAACTCCAAATCCCAAAGGAATGAAGAATCTACACTCTCACACATATCACTCACAGTCACACTCACAACACACACACTACTACTACTACTAATGTACTCAGACTCACTCGCCACGGGATGAAGACTTGGAGTCCTGAAATACAGAGCGGCCCTAGTTTAGGCTTCAATGGAGTGGCCATTTATTTTAATAATGTCTGTAGGTACTATTTACAGGAAAAGTTTTTAACCACTGCGTACTTTTTTTTTTGTTGGCTCAGTGTAAGTAATAGAACACAGATCGATCTTCAAGGTTAAGCAACGCTTGCCAAGGTTGGTCAGTGGAAGGGTGACCATCTTAACATAACGAGTTTCCTCAATGGTCAGTCACGACTGACGCTGGTGTCACCTAAATAAAACAATGTCAAAAGAAGTCCATTCAATGGGAATTTTATGTAACCTCTCAAAGGCTTTTGATTACGTTAACCATGAAACCTCGGTTTTAAAACTTGAAAATTAAGGACTAGGTGAACTTGCACACAGCTCGGTGAAATCTTATTGAAATAACAGGCAATAGCAAGTTCAAATAAATAGTGCCAATTCGTGGGATTTAAAAGTCAAAATGGGTGTACCTCAAGGCTCAATATTGGGTCCTTACCGAATGTCAGAGTAATTTATTTATTTGTTTATTCTCACACTTCCAGCAATTACACCATTGGAGGACACATAACTAAATAATAGTATTGAACAAAGAGAAACTGGATTTGGTCAAGAACAGAGTTTTTTTGGGATCAGGCTTGACCTAAGGCTACAATGGGGTCATTCAACACCTCTGGCAGGTCGGCTTAATTCGATAAATCCGTCAATTTACTGATATAGATTCCGCGTGGTTTGTCTGTTTTAGTTCCTTTCATAGTACTATGTCATTAGGTATGTGCACGGCGACCGCACAGAAATGACAATGACATGGCTGCAGAAATAGAGTCTACTTCTATTCTAAAGAAGAGCTATTAGCGCCATATGTGTATTATCTTTGCAGGCGCAATTGTCTTTGGGATGTGTTTAAGGATGTACATCATGATAGTATTATATCGACATATTTTTCATAAATGCGCATGAGCTCGGATACTATCTCTGCCACAACGAGTGTGCTATAACGTTGTGTTTGCGGCAGGTATCTCGACGCTGCTGCGGCGCATGGAGCGCCCGCACGTGGGCGTGGCGGTGGACGGCTCGGTGTTCAAGCACCACCCGCGCATCGCGTCGCTCATGAAGAAGTACATCGCGCTGCTGGCGCCGCAGAACTCGGTCAGTAACCAATTGTACTTGTTGTTCTAACTATAAGGGCTCAGTCATGACTAGTGTATGAGATTAGTCCTTATGTAGCACTCTTAGTGGTTGTTTTTTATTGCTGCAAAATTATATCATTAGTTGTTAGTCCTGATTCAGAATAATGTCGCTTTTAATGTTTTTTTGTTCATTGTGTTAACTTGGTAGAAGACAGAACCAGTTATATTATTAAGTAGTAAAAGGCTTAATGAAGTAGTAAAAGTGTCACAATAAAGATCCATTTCTGTTCCAGTTCGAGCTGCTGGGCGCGGAGGACGGCAGCGGCAAGGGCTCGGCGCTGACGGCCGCCATCGCGGCGCGCCTGGCCGCGCAGTACAAGCGCTAGCCGCCGCCCGCGCCTCCGGGACACATCGTAGCACTATAGGAGATCACTTCAACGACGCCACAGCAAGCGGAGGAACCACTACTCATTATGGAACATTGATTAGCAACTTATATTCAAATCATAGTCGCCAATCTTTACAGTCTTATGAAAATAACATGGCGAAATGTAGTGTCAATCTGCTGAAGCATAATTTCCCTGACTGTACACTGTCGCTAATATTAAGTAAGCATGGCTGAGAGATGAGTTACTCCACAGTGGTTGTTACAAGTGTTCGATACCTTTGTTATGGCGGCAGTGTCACTGTACCCACGTCATCCTGACTCGTGCCCTCTGTGACGTCATGCCCAATGATATTGATAGCCGTTATGTGATGTTGTTACGCTCATTTTAGAGATTAGTGGTGTGTGTATGAGTGTGTTGAGCACGAGCCGAGGTGTGGGTGGGTTGTGTTGACGGCGAGTGGTCGCGTGTAGCACGCCACGGGCCGTGCTTCGCGCGGCGCTCGGTGGGTGAGTGTGTGTGAGTGAGTGTGGGCGTAGCGCTCAGTGGGAGTGAGTGTGAGTGTGACGCTCGCTGGTCGAGATCGTTGTGTAGATGCACATTTGTTTGACAAATGTTACTATAGTTTGGTTAGAACCTAGTTTAGTAAGCGAACGCGCCGCGTCGCGCCTACATGCAGGTACGTCTGTTAGCTGTAACAATGACTGAAAGATATTATATGTAAGTTGTGTAGGGAGCCAGGGGCCTCTTGATGACTTGCCAGCTACTAGTTCTGCGATGAATTGTTATTTAGGTACTCATGGATTTAGTAAGGATGAACCTGAGTTGTTCTAATAAGTACCTCACGCATTACACACGGTATAACTTTGATATACATATACTTACCTATATATATGGAATGAGTTTTCGAGTTGGGACAGGAAATAAATGAAATTGTCAGAGATGAGCTCAATATCGAAGAGAACTAAAACTCATGCTGTATGCTAGAAGGGCTAGTTGTTTGTGTGTGTGCTGAGGTCGCCTCTGGTCGCTAGTGTGAACATATCGTGCCATACTCACTCGTGCGCTGAATTTATTACTTTAATGTTAATACAACAAGATGCATATCCTACAGTTTACATTTTTCTAAGAAAATATATTTAGTAAAACTACTACCTACTGGATAGGTACATGTTAATGAGCGTGCATTCCGGTGCGTGTGGCTGAGCCTAAGGTTAGCTGGCAAATGTATGTAGCTAGTAAGAGTAACATAATATCTCCACAGAACATTTACTGGGTTCGTGCAATACGCGAGCCGGCCGAGCCGTGCCTCCACGCGAATGATTCTCAACATAAAACATCGTATAACATACGATATACTAGATATAATATTATTGTTATACAGCTAGGAACCAGTTCATCATATTTACAATAAATTATTCTATGTCGGTACTTCGTGAAGCCACTGTTTTGTTATATGTTTAGTAATACGTTAGCTATAGGAAATAGTTACGAATATGTTATTGTTTGTAGATTTTTATTTTTAGAATAAAATGTAATTACTTTTTTAAATTTGATTTTTATTTATTATACTTACTTCTTTTTACATAAGTGCAATTGTGCGGTTTTTATCTGCATCTACCACTTTTCTAGCTCTCCCAATTTAAATATCCAGATCCAATGGTCATAAAAACTAAGGCACTTGTGTCTAAACCCCGCCATCAGTGTTTTTATACAAAACAACTGAAACCAAGTCCAGAGTTTTATGGTCAATGACCATATTACTGTGAACTGTAAATTACACCATTACGATATTGGTGGACAAGCTGCTGATTTCGTTTTCCTATAATCTGATCATTAATGATGCGACTTTCTTGGAGTCTTTATTAAAGACGGGCGTGCCTCAGGGTTCGAATTTCGGCCCTTTCTTATTTCTGGTTTATTTAATGACTTTCCTTACTTGGAGATTTGATATAATTCTATTTGCTGATGAGGTAAGTTTAAGTGACTAATAATTAAATAAAGTAAGTAAAAATGAATATTCATTTTTAAATGAAAGATAAAAGTGCATTAAAATATGACTAAGACACAAAGCTGCGTTATTATTTTGACTTAATTAATACAATCAGCAGTTAACTATGCAGCTATAGTACAGTTGTACCTACTTAAGACATCTGATATTAATTGTAACAGGTAGGAAATATTTATCTTAGTTAAAGATAGAAAACTTTTGTGATTGTCATTATAGTTTTTATATTGTTTTGGTACAAACAATATAAAAACTATAATGACAATCACAAAAGTAACCAGTCTTAATTAAGCAGTTGCGGCATCAGATGAAGATTGGAAGTCGATTCGAAATAAGAGACCAGTAATTAACAAAATTAGGTATATTTAATGATCATTATAAATAAGTATTACAAAGTATTAAAACTAAACATAAGAATAAAATGTCACTTAAATATCAAATGTATGAAACATTCACACTCCTTGTAACAAAAGGATGTACAGTCAATCAAAACCTCTCTTGTCGTTGTATAGGAATATTGCACGTTGCTTAAGATACTTAGTTGCTAGCGTAATGTGGTTAGCTTTGTAGTATTCGTGTTAGAAGCACCAGATGCGCTCGCAGTGGAGACGGCAGGCGCGTGGAGGTCAGCAGGTGGAGGCGTCGTCGTCGTCGTCGGCGTCGGTCGCGCGCGCGTGCGGCGAGCGCGCCCACTGCAGCGCGCGCGCGCTCACGACACCTCCACCTTCTCGCGCGCCTTGCGCAGGATGCTCTGCAGCTCCGACGCGGACGTCGTCTTGTACTGAAACGTCCACATACTATATTATTAAAAGCTAAAATATGGCACCTATAAATATCGGACTAAAAAGAACGGAGGAGTAGTAATTACTACAACAATATGAGATATACCTATATCAATAAAAGACGGTGAGGGTGTAGATTATTGTTTAAGCCTTATTATGGGAGTCTAAGAGTGTCACTCCTTCCTAAAAAGAAAAATTGCTTTTGAGTGTATTAACGTCAAGCTCATCTAAAGCCGTCGATAGTTATATCGATCGATATCGATAAATTTCTTTCAACGATTTGTCAAAATTTGCACCTTGATGAGATGAGGATTGTTTAAAGACATGTGATCTTGCACACAATCAATGATTTAAAGAGTGGAGGCATTCGTGTTTAAACTTATGTATATAATGATCCAAAATGTAAGGTTTAGAAAATATGTTGAATAGTGAAGTAGCGACTAGTATTTCCTGGCGGGCGTGGTGTGTGGTGTGCCTCACCGTAGAGCCGGCGACTCACCCCGGACACGTTCCGCTGCACGAGGATCTGGCTGTAGAGGCGCTTGCCCTCGTCCGAGCCCAGCGCCTTCTCCAGCTGCGAGCGCGTCAGGTTGAACAGCTGGTGGCCGGGCATGCGCAGCGCGCGCTGCGCCGCCGCGCTGAAGCCCTTCGCCTCCAGCCACTCCACGATCTCGTCCGGGTTCGACTTCTGCAAGTGACACAGACACGTTAGCAATATAAACATCAAGTATTATAATAGGAATATGTTGTGGGGAGTAAGCAGGATGGATTATGGATTTATTGTAGCGGCAATGACCATCGCTACCATACGAAAGTGTGGAGGAAGATACTCGCTTTTCATGGTAGCCTACTGGTAAATCAATAACGAGTGTCTGGCGATGGAGTAAGTGGCTCTCACCAACGTAGAGTTGGCGAGGCTGCAGCAGTAGGTAATGATGTCCAAATAACTTAAAAATACTAGAACAGAAGGAAACGGGAAACCAGTACTATTATTTCTTATTTCTTCTTATATATTATTTCTCCCATGAGTTATGGGAAGGTTTAATAACGACTTTAGGAAGCCATTGCATGACAAACAGTATAATTATAGTCAACTACACATCTCTTTTTCAAAGTCAAGTCAAGTCAAAGTCAAATAATTTATTCGTATAATATGGGTAATAAATATGGTACATGAATGTTACATTAGGTAGGTACATAATATAACAGAAAAGAGCTTCATATTAACCATTTCTGGTATGCGAAACTTAGAACAATAAAAGGTTAGGTACAGGTACCTATACCTATATATTATACTCTTAAAATACACACTAACTTAACTGGCTATTATTGCACTAATAGGATCATAGTAAGGTGTTACAATAATTTTCTATTCTTATAACTAAGGTATTCCTGGGTCGTGTAGAAATATTTATCGACTAGCCAGGTATACATTTTTTTCGGAATAGTGTAATGGGTAGGTCTTTCAGATCACCTGGTAATTTGTTAAGTAATTTAATTGACATGGGGTAACAGTTTCTTCGATACAGATCAACAGAGAATTGTGTGGCTTAGCGGCGTAAAGCGTATACTTCGCACTGAGTGGTTCGGGTTCGATCCCCAAAGGGCAATTGTTTTTGCTTTTTGTGACTTTCGTCTTGGGATTTTATTGGTTCTCATCGTAGCGGTATCGCGCCCGTCAAAACAGCTACTCGCTGCGACGGCAATTGGCATCCCCACCTGCACGTCACTACGGCTGGCGAGTGTTCCTGCGCACCGCTTCATCACTGACTCATCTGTCGACTGGTTTAACAACTGACAACGCTTACTCGTTACGCTTAGATTGGAGTGGAATAACAACATTTTAGACTGCGAAAATGCCCCGTATGCAGCGTTCTCCACCAGCGACTCCTGCTGTGTCAGCACAGCGCGCAAATTCTTCTCCTGATATTCCTACTATCGTAACCCAGGTTGGGCAATCAAATGTTACAGCGAGAAACAAACGTTTTTGTCCCGATTTTACTCCTGAACAGCAGCCTTTAGAGCAATCAAACAGTAGGTTCGAATCGTTTGAAAATAAAATAATTAATATGCTTACGACGTGGAAACAGGATCAAGAAGCTGTATTAAACAAAATAACTTCTGACATCAACGAGGTAAAAAAACAAAACAGAGAAATACATAAAACAAACACTGAAATTGAAAAGGCTATCGAATTTATGAATCAGGCATACGAGACAATGAAAAATACCGTGGAAAAACTAGAACAGGAGCGTATAGAACAACGTACTTACATCATGGAGCTAGAAAAAAAGGTTTTGGACTTACAACAAAATTCCCGTACGTCAAGTTTAGAAATACGAAATATTCCACAAGCGGAAAAAGAGACCGACGACGACCTCACTTCTATCGTACTGCAAACCTGCAATAAGCTCGAAGTCTCAGTGAAGCAGGCGGACCTGCGGGACGTATATCGTATGCCGGGAAAAAAGGGATCCAATAGACCTATCGTCGCTGAACTGGTAACTGTTCCTCAAAAGAACCGGGTATTGCAGGCAGCTCGAATGTTCAATAGGGGGCGACCGTCAATCGAAAAATTGAACACGACTCATATTGGCATATCAGGTGACACTAAACCCATCTATGTGTCTGATCATCTGTCGAATAGTCTCAGACAATTGTTTTTTGAGGCTCGTAAATACGCCAATGATAATGAGTACAAGTTTTGTTGGTCACAGAATAATAAAATTTTTCTTCGGAAACGCGAGGGTATGCCATCAATCATTATTAAATCTCTGGTATGTCTTAATAACTTGTCCAAGTCAAAATAAGATTCTTGATTTTGTGATGTTTTGTTTTCTAAAATATTTCCTGTTGTATCTTTCTGTTTATTTTACTGTTAATATTTTTAAAAATATGTATAATGAGAGCTTAAGTATACTTTACACTTTTATACACTATCAGTTACTACTTATAACATCAATAATAGTGCAATTAATCCTAACACGTAAACACTTACACTTTTATTTATGTAAACTGTGCTTTTATCTTATATATAAACTAGATGTTTTAGCTGACACGAACACTCAAACATACATAACATTAGCTATAGTTCCACCCTATAATCCGTTTTATTACATTGGTTGTCTGACATATTACTCATTGGGTTCTTATATAATTCATCTCAAAAATCTAAATCTAGAATTCAGTAGAAGCAAAAGAGGTTTTGAGAAATGGTTGCTTTATACACGCATAGACATAAACCCGCTTTGCCTTGAGAAATTTAATCAAGCAAACGCGATTATAACAAAGGTTGCTATTATTTTACTATCAGGCACTTTACGATGTTCTGCACATCACCGCTGTTGCTGTACCTGTGATTGCTTTCTTTTATCTCATAAATGTTCGATTTTAACACAATAACAAATGAACTAGATTCCTTGGGTACAACACAGTCATACGTATGTAAACCAGAACAATGTGGCGGATTTTTAAATAATAAATCAAACTCAGTAAACATATTGCATGTTAATATACGTAGCGTGAACCACAATTTTGATGAATTTATTGTGTTCTTGAGTAAATTGTCAATCATGCCTGAAATAATAGTTTTATCAGAGTGTTGGCTGAGCAAGGTGCCCACCCATCCTGCTTTGGGTGGTTATGCTGGCTACCACACGGAAAAAAATATGAACCAAAACGATGGTGTTATTGTTTTTGTAAAGACGTCAATTATACACATCGTCGCGGAGTCGTACGTGCAGGACGCAAATTGCTTAGTTTGCAAAATTGAGTCTTTAAATCTTGCTATAGTTTCCCTGTATCGGCCACCCTGCAACCGTAATATTGACAATTTTCTGTTCGGCTTGGAGAATACACTTGCATCTTTAAGTAGCTACAAGAATGTGGTGTTAATCGGAGATATTAACATTAACATTATTCCGGCACAGTTGAGCGGTACGGCGAGTGATTATCTTAATTTAATGGCGTTACATGGACTTTTGCCAACGCACAATCTACCTACCCGCGACAAAAATTGTTTGGATCATGTCTTTACTAAATCTAACTTCAAAACCCTAACACTAATAATTGACTCCAGTATCACAGACCACGCGCCGGTGCTTTTTAGAATGGAAACGTTATTATGTCCAAACAAACGAAAAAATCAGTTTCTCAAAGTAGATTATGACTCTATTGTAGCAGATGTCTCGAACACAGATTTTACTCAAATACTTAATACATCTGATCCTAACGTTGCGTCTGAGATGTTGATTACCACTGTTGGTTCATTAATACAAAAGCACTCTAGAACACAGCTCACACCATCTAAACAAGTAATCTTTAAACCTTGGATTACTAAAGGATTGCTCAGATGTATACGTAATCGAGACTCTATGAGTAAGCAGCTTAAAATGAATCCGACTAATTATACACTTAAAGTAACCTATCTGAGATACCGTAACTTTTGCAATAAATTATTAAAAAAACTAAAACATAGCTATGAGGCAAATGAACTACGGAAAGCAAAAAATAATCCACGGTCTATTTGGAAAATTATTAAAAATATAACCAACACAAATTCCGTTAAAAAATCCCCCGTTGAATTATTAAATAAAGACAAAGACAATTTGACATCGGTAAACCATGTTAATGAGTACTTTTCTCGCATCGGTAGCGACTTAGCATTACAAATTAACCCTAATTTGCAAAATAATCAATTGCTGAATGATTGCACCAATACTAATTCATTAGTTCTTCTACCAACAGATGAGTCTGAGATTGACCTAATTATTCGAAGTCTGCGGAGAGATGCTGCTGTCGGGTGGGATGCAATTCCTGCTCATTTATTGCAGAGGTGCTCGAGTACACTGGTACCAATAATAACCCACATTTGCAATATTTCTATGGCAGAGGGGATTTTCCCCAAATGTTTTAAAAGGGCCGTTGTGCATCCCATCTTTAAAAGTGGAAACAGAGACAGTGTTAATAGCTACAGGCCCATATCTGTCCTGCCTGCGCTGTCAAAAATCCTAGAGAAGGTACTTAATACTCGCCTAAAAGATTTTTTAAAGAAAAACAATATTCTAGCCCCGAATCAATTTGGACCTTCAGTCGATATTCCAGCCCTAAAAGGGCTGGAATATCGACTGAAGGTGCAGTGGCTTCTCTGGTTGATAAAATAGTTAACTGCCTTGATAATGGACAAAAATGCCTGTCGATGTTTCTCGATCTTACCAAAGCTTTCGACACTGTATCTGTTCCACATCTGTTATTAAAATTAGAGAAAATGGGAATACGCGGATTCGCACTTCGAATTTTTAAGGATTATCTCTCTGACAGAACCCAGTGTGTGAAAATAGATGACACCGTTAGTGACAATGCACCCCTTCTTTTTGGCGTTCCACAAGGATCGATCCTTGGTCCAACCCTCTTCCTACTCTATATAAACTCCTTGTGCACCTTATC
The DNA here is from genome assembly GCA_030763345.1 of Mythimna separata. Classification (NCBI taxonomy): domain Eukaryota; kingdom Metazoa; phylum Arthropoda; class Insecta; order Lepidoptera; family Noctuidae; genus Mythimna; species Mythimna separata. The sequence goes on from CM061192.1 coordinate 15,633,058, forward strand.
CATTCCCTATTCTTCTATCTTTACGTACGCGGACGATACTGCAATATATGTTCATGGCAAGGACTGGTCAGAAGTGTTTGCTCGTGCAGAATGCGCTCTTAGTCAGGTAATGCAGTGGCTATCAAACAACCTACTAACACTTAACCTTAACAAAACCACGTATATCACGTTCTCAAAGACAGCTACAGCCCAACCATCTCTGGAAACATTTAATTTAAGAGCGCACACTTGTTCGACATACACATCCAGTAATACTTGCGACTGCTCAACTATACTAAGATCTGCCCACACTAGGTATTTGGGTGTATACATTGACAGTCATCTCTCATGGAAATACCACCTGACTAATGTTACTGGTCGCGTCCGCAAGTTGATAAACATTTTCAAAAAATTACGTCACGCTGCTGACTTTGACACTCTAAAAGCAGTTTATTATGCACTATGTCAATCTATCCTAACATATTGTATATCTGTCTGGGGTGGAGCTGGGAAGTCCTATCTTCTACCTCTAGAGCGAGCTCAAAGAGCAGTCCTAAAGGTTATGACATTTAAGCCTTTTAGATATTCGACAGCCCAGCTATATCAGGAATGTAAACTGCTTACTGTTAAACAGCTCTTTGTGCTGGACACAATCTGCAGAAAACATGGTGATCTAACATTTGACATTCAAATCACAAAAAAACGTCGAGGTCGTCAGGTCTGTCAAGCTCAAAGGTTTAGAAGTGCATTAGCAGCGCGCAACCACAGGGTTGTAAGCTGCCACTTATATAATATTGCAAATGAACACTGCAACATCTATCCTTTAACTAAAGTGCAATGCAGGAAAAAAGTTACGTCATGGCTCCTGTCCAAATCTTACGAAGATACCGAGATTTTGATGAAAATAGGTATACTATGATTCAAAATTTTTAAGTATAAAAACACGATATACATATATATTTCAAAATCAAAATGTTTATCTATTTAAATCTAGTTTAACAGCGCATACATGACACACACACACACACACACATACACACACACACACATATACACACACACACACCATATCTCACATAACATCGCTCACACGCACTCATTCACACTATGACACATCTATGATACATTACACTTTCACTATAATTATCTGTGGCAAAAGTACGAGAGCCCTGGTACCCATACCACAAGTTAAATCTTATTTTGGGTACCAGTGGTCAACAAAATTGTTGTATAATTATGTGAAGATTATAACTCATGTGTTTCCCCTGTATGTATCTTTTTGAGGCAATAAATTATTATTATTATTATTTTGGAAAACCGTTAAGTTTTTCTTAGCTCTGGGCTAGTGTCAAGCTACATTAACGGGCCAAGCCAAGTCAACGTAGCATGTGTGTGATAGGTTTAAGGTGCAGAGTGGATATTATGAGAAGAATAGTACATTACGATATTAGTGCGTAATGATGGTTATAACATGCGAGGCGGAATTTCAGCCCGAGCCGAAGGCGAGGGCGTAACTGAGCCGAGCATGTTATAACCAATACGCACGTATATCGTACGACGTTTTTTAACACATTTGCGAGGAAACAGAAAAAAAAACATTTAACATCTTAGTGTTTGGCGCCAAAGAAATCGAACGCAAATATTGTTTGGTAAAATGACAAAAATTACAAAAAATGATGAAAATTACTGAAATGACAAAGAGTGACAAAAAATTACAAAAATTGACAAAAAATGACAGAAAATCACAAAAAATGACAGAAATGACAAAAAGTAACAAAAAATGACAGAAAATCACAACAAATCACAAAAAATAACAAAAAGTGACAAAAATGACACAAAGTAACAAAAAATTACAAAAAATGACTGAAAAGACAATAAATCACAAAAAGTGACAAAACATGACAAAAAATGACAAAATATGACAAAATATGACAAAATATGACAAAATATGACAAAATATGACAAAATATGACAAAATATGACAAAATATGACAAAATATGACAAAATATGACAAAATATGACAAAATATGACAAAATATGACAAAATATGACAAAATATGACAAAAAATGACAAAAAGTGTCTGAAATGACAATAAATCACAAAAAGTGACAAAAAATGACTGAAATGACAATAAATCACAAAACTGTCAAAAATGACAAAAAAAGACAAAAAGTGACAAAAAATGAGAAAAATTACAAATATCACAAAAAATTACTAAAAACCACAAATAATCACAAAAAATGACAAAAAGTGACAAAAAATGACAAAAATGACAAAAAATTACAAAAAATAACAAAAAGTTACAAAAAATGCCAAAAAAAGACAAAAAGTAACTAAAAATGACAAAAAGTAACAAAAAATGACAAAAAGTCACAAAAATGACACAAAGTAACCAAAAGTGACAAAAAGTGACTGAAATGATAATAAATCTCAAAAAGTGACAAAAAATTACAAAAAATTACAAAAAATTACAAAAAATTACAAAAAGTGTCAAAAAATGACAAAAGTTGACATAAAAACACAAAAGGTGACAAAAAATGTCTGAAATGACAATAAATCACAAAAAGTGACAAAAATTACAAAAAGTGACAAAAAATTACAAATATCACAAAAAATGACTAAAAACCACAAATAATCACAAAAAATGACAAAAAGTGACAAAAATGACAAAAAATAACAAAAAGTTACAAAAAATGCCAAAAAAAGACAAAGAGTGACAAAAAACGACAAAAAATTACAAGAAATGTCAAAAAGTGACAAAAAATTACAAAAAATGATAAAATGATGAGGCTATTCAAATTTCGAACTAATCGCCGCGCACGAAATTGCAAATAATGCTGTTATGGAATTTGTATGAACTATAACTTAACTATTTGCTTTGGTATAACACACGCGTTTTTAATGACCCGCTTTACATATTTAAAACCGTTGGAATTACATCAGCTTTACGAGCAACTGTGTTAAAAATTTCATTTTCCTCTATCTGCATGAACTTTCGCACTATCCTGCAGGTGTTCAAAATTGCAGCTTTTTGGAGTAGTATGTAGGTTGAGTCTTTAAGGTCTATTAATTTAAGGCTATTATGAAGGTGTATTATTATTATTATTAGATCTATTTTTATATTGAGTAAGGGAAAGCTATTACGATAACGGGTATTAAAATTACAATAATCACCAAAGGATTTGTATAGATACAGATGTGTTTTAACGAAAATACAAGATTTAAATATATACATGGACGGTGCTGTTAGTAAGTTGAGTTTTTTAAACAATGGTTTGCATGAAGTTAATGAGTCTACGTTACATAGTGCACGAATACACTGCTTTTGAGCAAGGAATACCCTATTAAATTCTACCGAACCACCCCATAATATAATACCATGCCGTATGTTGGAAGCTACATATCCATGATATGCTTGTAGAGCTGTTTTTTGACTATAGATTCTTGTAAGACGCCATAGAGCGTAAACATATCTGTTTATTTTGTTACAAATTTTAGCTATGTGTAATTTACATGAGATCTGACTATCTAATGACATCCCGAGGAAGACTATACTATCGGATTGCGCTGTTATTATTATCGTATGAGTATGAGACAGTTAATTTGTAATTATAATGTTTTGTATTGTAAAATTGTATAATTCTGGTTTTGTCTATATTAACTTTTAAACACTCTAGCCATTGGATAACGTTTCGAACTGCTTCGTTAACCTCGTTGTTATAAGTCTCATAAGTGGTATTCGATTTTTGTGAGATTACTAGCGATATATCATCTGCAGAAAGAGTACAGTGATGATTTATCACGTTGGGTAAATCGTTGATATAAAGTAAGAATAAAAGTGGGCCCAGTATGGGACTCCGACTCTATTATATAACAATTTAGATTTATAAGTTAATTCTATGTCCTTATTAATATTGTTAATTTCTTTGATTATATACACGTCTAGATGCCACATTGATGGTACTAAACGGCGCAAATAAAGTCTACTAAAATTGGTAGACTCGCTTCTCCCTTATGTCAGTGTCATTTGAAACATCAAACAATTACGTGCTCACGCAAAATAATTAATTATGCCGGTTTGTGCTGTCCGACTATGCCACAATTATGTGGGAAAACCATATAATAACACAAAGATAACTTTTCATCGGTAAGTTTTGCTATTTAACCCCTTATATTTTAATAAAACACCATTTTTAATTCGTATTTTTGTAGGCTATTCTCGTTAGTCAGTGTTGTCAGTTTATTACTAGGGAGATTTGACAAAACTATGGGAGATAAAATACAATATTATTACATCATCGTTCGATCAGGAAAACATATATTATTTTAAAAATTACACTATTTATTTGATCAGTAAATGATAACTTATCTATAACTGCAAAAGTACTTTCGAATATTAAAATTTCATAAATTAGTTACGAGTAGTGTTCGAGATCAGGGCGGCCTTGTATATGCTTCGGAAGATGTTTTCAAAATTTGTAAGGCGTCTGAGTACGTAATAAGAGACTTTATAAAACAGGGCCTTATAGTAACATCATCCTCACATTATGAACAGATATGTCTTAAAATAATAAGTAAGTTTGTCGGTCATAGTTATTTCAAAAATATCGGTGATTGTTCTCAACATCACCAAACAAGCCTGTTGAGGTTAATAATTGAAAAATATTTGCAAATAAGATGTCACCATATTTGTAAATCAGATAACATAGCCCAGGCAATAAAATCAAAGAGAAAACTATTCCGAAAACAAACACAAAGAGATGGGTTTTGATTCCTAAATTACTGTCTCGATTACTGAATTGTTCCAATTTCACCACTTCTAAAATCGGCATATTTCACTTATATGACAATATGAGACTTGTTATTTTTTTCACTGTATATTTTGTTGTTACTAAAATAAATGATGTGAGGCACACATTCCTACTAGTCTCATATCGGACTTTATAATTTTTATTTGTTCCAAAGTGACTTCCAAAGTGTAATGTTTCATACTCTCGGCATTCATTTCTTTTATCATCCATAATATTGCCCCATTGCCCCCCCCTTCGTCATAAGCTGGCGACGCCCTTGAATTGGCAAGTGATGAATGAGCGCAATAGGTCTGTAATTGTTAGGTTCTGTTTTTTTCGCCTTTTTTGAAAATAGGTTTTTCCACTGATATTTTTGGAAAAAGAATATTATACAACTGCCCAAACTTGGAAGAAGAATTATACAACTGCGCAAAAACATTCGCATAGGTGAATAAATGTTCGTATTTTGTGTAAATTGCCCATTTTCTGGCTGATTTTATTAAATCAGTAAATGCAGTTCAAAAATTTAAGCTGGAAATGACATAAGTCGGGGTCCGCGTGCGCGTCTTCTTTAAAAGAAGACGCGCACATTTCGACTGGTCGTGACTGACTTTCCGTGGCCAGAAGGCTGGCTCTTTCTTTGTTCTTAATTAATTAATTCTTTATTGTACACAAAAATACACATTACAAACATGGTGATTAGATTGTTCATGTCCAAAGATTTAGCATTCAACGTGGTAATGCTGCTGAAGTGTCCAAAATTTGCGTCAGCTCAATGACGTGCTGCTTATTTGTTTTTTGGATTTTTATAAAGCGTTCGACACCGTGAAGTGGTGGAAGCTGTGAAGAGTACTATTGTTACCGGGGGTGTACTCGACATAGTTTGTTTCATTATGGGAAACAGTGTCACTGCTGCTCGCGAGGCTTGAGGCGATGCTGAGAAGTAGAATGTCTGGCTGGTGTTTGCCAGATACTTATGTGTTTTTTTTAGATGAAAATCACCTATATCACTTTTCCTGCTCTGGGCGGAGCTGAAGGGTGTGTCAGACTTCTACTAACTAAAACCCACTCCTTCTTTGCCTTAATTCCTGGTTCCCTCGAGTTCCATCGAGGTCATCGAGGATATGGGCATTGTCCGGACTTTGCCGGAGTTGTTGTGTCTCATAGTTTTAGGAACGCAAATTGATATACCATAGGTATATTAATTCTCGTTCGATTGATACCAAACCTGAAATATGCAGATTAGAGGGATACTGTTCCTCTTATAGACTTATGATGTCACAATTAAGCAGACATAGTATTGTGACATAGAGCTTGAAATAACCCATGAATCATGAAGGACCTGTGCCGAAGGCAGCGCATGACGTGGAGCGTACCTGGTCGATGAAGATGTCGGGCGTCTTCTTGATGTCGAGCATCTTCTTGCGCGCCTGGATGGCCGGCAGCACCATCTTCAGCTCCTCGTGCAGGTCGCCGCTGCCGCTCATCAAAGACTTGTTCGCTAAGAACACATAATATCGACGGTTAGTCGCGAAGTCTGCAGCAACTCATTACGACATTGTCCTTGGCTGTTGTGTGATCGTTAGTAAACGTTGAGCCGTGACAAATGAGTCACAGAATGAATAAGCGTTACTCGAATATCCACTTGAAATGTACACGTTTGTAATAGTTTTCCGACGCAATAGATGTAAGTAGTATGATATGTAGGTAATGTTGAGTGTCTAGTGCGGTGCGGGTAGATACTCACACTTGATGGTGTCGGTGAGGTGCGTGGGCGGCGGCGCGGGGGGCGCGGGCGCGGGCGGCGGCGGCGGCGGCGGCGGCGGCGCGGGCGCGGGGGGCGGCGCCGCGCGCTCTGCAACACACACACGAGTATGTACGCGCGCTCCCACACCACGCCATGTCAGTGTGTTCCTCATTATTTAACATTTATATTATAATTATAGAATTTGTCTTTCTCGTAAATTTACAAGCTTTATATATTTGTATTTCGGAACTGACTTACGTGAGTAAATAAGTAATACATGTCTGTTTCAAAGTAGAATGTTGTATTAATTTTGTAAGTTTAATAAGCATATTAAATAGACAATATTCAAAATAGTAATTGTGCGAAGAAATTGTAAAACAGCAGAGACAGACCTCCAGATTTGCGTTAGTTGGTAAAGTTTGTCTTATCACGAAATAAAATAACAAATAAGCACACTTACCCCAGCTGACAAGGTTACACACACACACGAACACAACATTTATGTAAGCAAAGCGCACACAACACACACAGACACGCGGCAGTGCCTGCGTGACCGCGAGCTGACCGCGACACTCGACGCCTTACTACGCGTTGCTGCAGCTTGGCAGACAACAGTGATGCTGGCTGCGAGCATCTGTCTTGTACTAATGCGCTAACTGATAGTATTCCTCGGGACGGGAAGGGGTTACGAACAGACCAACACCTAGTTTGATAAAAAATGGACTTTAATAGTAAAGTAGGTACAAACACGGAGCACTAACTACCGGCGGGGGGCGCCCCCCCGCGCCCGCTCCGCTCACAATATATTAATAGTATGAAAATATACCCTTATTATTTGTTTCATTTACATCGTATCTAGCTTTAGATATTATATTATTTGTTTGTATATATTTGTGATTACTCACAATCTAATAATTTATAAGATATACATATTTAATGGATACTAGCGCGTCGCACGCTCGTACAGAGTGAAGCTGCGACTGGTTGTACGTATACATTTACAAAGTAAATAATTTAAATCAGACTTGTATGATACACGCGGCGGCGGGCGTCACGCCACGCGCACGCCACGGCCACGCCACGCGCACACGCGGCCGACGCGGACAGTACTTAGCACGCTACACTGGCGCCATGGCGGTACAGCCGCCGGGCCACGTCACGACACAGTGAGGTGGCCCGGGGCGTCTGGTAAACATACGAACACGAGTCAAGCGCACACACACACGCGCGGGCCGGGGGCGCCGACTGCACGCACACACGTGCGTGCCGCGCCTGCGCGCTAGAAGTAGCGGAACTCGCCCTTCTTGCCGAGGCGCTCGCGGCGCACCCAGTCGGCCGCGCCGGCGCCCCCGGGCCCCGCGCCGCCCTGCCCGCCGGCCCCGGCGGGCCCCAGGCCCCCGTGGCCCCCGTGCGTCCCGTGACCTCCCGCGCCCCTACCAGCCGGGCCTGTGGGGCTGCTGCCGCCGGAGCCTCGTCCGCCTGCTCCCTCCTGGAACGAGACATACGTGTTATTCATCTACACTGTGTCGCAGCTAGTCCCGGGCGGCTGGCTGGTGGTGGTGGTGCGGACCTGGTAGTGCGTGTAGATGGGGTTGGGGTAGAGGTGCGGCGAGGCGGGCGGCGACGCGGCCGGCGCCACGATGGTGTGCGGCACGTGCGCGCTCACGCCGCGCCGGTTGCGCGCCTTCCACCACTTGCGCGAGTCGTCCAGCACCTGCACATACATGCGCATGCTTTAGTATTGATTTGTCTAAAAATACACTATTTTGGTAGTTTATAAAGAAAAATTCGCATTTGTTACATCTAAAGGGCAGTTTGAACTTTTAGGTTTTTGGGATAATCAATGTGTCTACAGCAGCTGGAGCTCCTGAGTGCCGCAGACGCGAGTTCGTACCTCGAGGTACTCGCCGCGCACGACGGTGAGCTCCTTGTCGTTGTTGGCGGTGCGCGGGTACGTCACGCGCACCACGCGCCCGCCGCGCGCCATCACGCCGCGTGCCCACGCCTCGCCCAGGTCGTCTGCAATGCAACAACAACTACTATTACTACATTTTATTGGAACGCAAATCTGCAGTGGAGTGGCTATTGCGAATTCTCACTGATCTGGAGGACGATGAGAACATTTTAGGCAACTGTTGAAATCTCCACGGCAAAGGTGCTACTAGAAAACCCACAATCAAGGCAGAAATATGGCGAGAAGTGTGAATAATAAATAAATCTTCCAGGAAGAAAGCTCTCCCGGGTACGACTTGATTGACACAAAACTGCTAAAACTACCTTAAAATATTTTTGAGCATTAAGGTAGGTACACTATCTTAATGCTCAAAAATATTTTTAATGCGTGCTAAAGATTGTCACGTATTTGACGTCGTAGGTACATAAGGGACCGCTGAGCCTCACTTATAATAAATTGAAGTTTGGTTGAATGATCCGAAATGTTATGTGCGTGTATGTTCACGCTAACATCAACATACCGTCGTCTCTGTCGGCGCGGTAGGCCGGCTCGCGGTCGGGCGAGGACGCCGCGCTGCCCGAGTCGTCGCGCCCCATCCCACGCATGTTCCTGCCGACAACAACATACACAGTTAGTATGCCTGCAACAGTTCCAACTGTGACCCAGAGCTGGCGCCCCGCCGAGCTGCACGACATGCCCCACACACATAGCATGCTGCACGTACTGTTACCTGGGGTAGGGCGTGTACTGCTCGGCGTAGAGGTCGGGCTCGTCGCGCTCGTAGCGCTCGTAGCCGGCGGGCTCGGCGGCCGCGAGCTGCACGACATGCCCCACACACATAGCATGCTGCACGTACTGTTACCTGGGGTAGGGCGTGTACTGCTCGGCGTAGAGGTCGGGCTCGTCGCGCTCGTAGCGCTCGTAGCCGGCGGGCTCGGCGGCCGCGAGCTCCACCGAGCTGCACGACATGCCCCACTCACATAGCATGCTGCACGTACTGTTACCGGGGGTAGGGTGTGTACTGCTCGGCGTAGAGGTCGGGCTCGTCGCGCTCGTAGCGCTCGTAGCCGGCGGGCTCGGCGGCCGCGAGCTGCACGACATGCCCCACACACATAGCATGCTGCACGTACTGTTACCTGGGGTAGGGCGTGTACTGCTCGGCGTAGAGGTCGGGCTCGTCGCGCTCGTAGCGCTCGTAGCCGGCGGGCTCGGCGGCCGCGAGCTGCACGACATGCCCCACACACATAGCATGCTGCACGTACTGTTACCTGGGGTAGGGCGTGTACTGCTCGGCGTAGAGGTCGGGCTCGTCGCGCTCGTAGCGCTCGTAGCCGGCGGGCTCGGCGGCCGCGAGCTCGGCGCGCCCCACCGAGCTGCGTCGCGGTGACGATCTGCTCCACATACACACACACACAATGCTACACATGAACGGACACAACACTACACGACACATTATAGCGAACAGAATACAAACAGGTTATTCTAAAAAGACCCTTACACAAAATTATATTTTACGAATTCAAACAAAAACTACAAGTACTATGTAAATAAACTAAAATGTAAAACACACATAATTATGTATAGTTTACTGTTTAGACTAGCATGAGATGATTATTCACAGATTTCGGTGATACCACGTACCTAACAACATTGAATGATAAGGTTACATCAATCATAACTAGAGCCATACCTGCGCAGAGGCTGGTCGTCGACCTGGTAGTCAGGGCTCCAGCCGTCCATGAACACGGGCTGGTACGGAGGGATGGTTGTCTTCCATTGTTCCCTGCAGACACACAGACAGCAGTAAGAACCGAGCACCTTCATCATTGCGTTATTTAAACCAAAAGATTGCTTCTAATGATCGACCTATTTCTATTTTCTCATCCACATTTAGTATTTACTGATTAAATAAATAGTAAAAAAATAAACTAATTAATTATAGTAGCATAATGAAGAATTCCTATCCTATTAACAATATGGGATTCGACCAAATTTATCAATGGCAATCATCCGATTGGGATTTTCCTAGATCTACCAAAAGCGTTTGATACAGTAGCGGTTCCTATCCTGTTAAATAAACTTTAATATACTCGTACATATAGGTATTCGAGGAAAATCGCTTAGCATTTTTCTACTTAACCAACCGCTGTCTATGTTTAAAAATAGATAATATTTTAGTAGCCCGAAATTAAAAACTGCTTCTTTTGGAGTTCCCCAAGGAATCATATTGGGGCCAACCCTTTTTCTATCTATATAAATGGTCTTTGTAATCTTAAACTCTGATGATACCGTATTTATGTTCTCTTTTGACGAATTGTGACGAATGACCTGTTGGTTGACCGCAGAACCCGTTCCAACATTCATTCTAAGAGGCAAATTCTTTATAAAACCGACAGATTTGCAACTCGGCGTCGGTGCTCAAGAATTTGAAGCTTCAACTCGATTAGTGCTTCAATAGGTACCAATGATCCTCTTGCGATCATTTAATTACCGTGAGGTGCAGATTAATTTTCGTTCTCTGTATGGGTGTAAGAAGTTCACGTCGATATACATGTTGGTCTATGAATTTTAGGTCGAAACTGAGGCAGCACCCAAGTTTTAAGGATTACTGAAATTGAGATGTCAGGGGCATGTATGAGCTGCTATAATACCACTTTATACAAAAGTTGTGGAATCATTTCGGTTCTGGAGACTACAGACTCCTTTAAGGTGAAATAGATTAAATGAAATTCAATTATCAATTCAGTCATCTCAAATTAACGGTAAAGCTATTTATATTAGGTTAGTATGAACTTTTTAGAATGGGATACAAAAATATTTGACTTGTGTTGCCAGTGGGATATCAGCTATACTATTTTATTTTTTTCTAAAATCGTACTGTTGTGTTGTCCCTCCGCTTTGTGTAACTTTGTGCGTTATACATTGTAAATTATGTTTATTATACCTACTCGAAATAAACAATTGTCAAGTTAAAACTAATGCTATTCCGCATTTCAAATCTATTAGATAGCCTAACGGGACTTTTTGTTATAAAACAGATAAGATAGGAGTTTACTACTTCTTTTCAGTAAGTAGTTTGTTTACTACTAGCGCTACTACATCATTATCATCACGGCCGGATAGGTTTTCACTCGCAAACATTGTAGTAACATTTGTATCAGTCTATTGCAATCAACTGCCAAACGATTGTGCACCGTAATGACATGCCATGTTGTATGATAAACTTGAGGATCTTTTATAAATTAGGTTCCTACTGTAGATACGGTCTACATTTCATTGAGTCTCGCTGTTCCTCGCTCTAGTAGCTGGTGTGACAACGCACACAATTTTTCAAATGGGCCTCATTTACATAATATCAAAATAATTTAAATTGAACCGATAAGGTTATCTTTTAGCTAACATTACGTACTCGTGGTACCTGTTTATCGACGGTCAGCCGCGGAATTTAATACACGCGGATTATCTAGCGCTAATAATAAACGACGGCCAAGGATTAAAGCAGGTGTTACTCGGAAACCAGATACGGCGATATGGTGGAGGCGATAAACAAGCGTATAGGATGTACTTCCAGAATTACTTCAAAACGAAAGTATAGACAAAGTTGGCCAAAGAAACCATAGTGGAGGACTATGAAGAGTGCCCAGCAGTATTAGTTGTCGTAAAATAAATTAACTGAGACATGTAATTAGACTGAATCAAAAGAATCGACGGCACTGAAAGAAAATCTAATTGCAAAATCTAAAAAAGGAAAATGGATGGAGAGCATACCTGGGTATGAGCCAGGCGTCGCCGAGCGAGTGCCAGAGCTCGGTCTCCTTGCTGGTGACGCAGTTGGCGAGCAGGTTGAGCGCGTCGCGCGTGAGCAGCGGCTGCACCACGCGCGCCGCCAGCCGCCCGTCCGCCGCGTCCTGCGCCGCGTCCACGATCAGCGCCAGCGGCGTGAACAGGAAGTGCACTAGCTCGGGCGCGTTGGGGTCGTGGATGTGCGCGCGCAGCCGCGCCAGCAGGTTGAACGACAGCTTGAACTTCTGCAGCACGTCCACGAAGTCGCGCTCGGGTGGCGGCCGCGTGCGCAGCGCCAGCATGCCCTCGCCCGCGTTCGCGCCGCCGCTACCTGCACACGGGGATCATGAACGAATGAATGGAGGCTTCACTGACTCGACACAAACGAGACTAGGCTGAGAACACAAGTTCATTAGCAGAAACAGAAGCAGAAGTAGTAATGTGTGTTACCGGTGCCCCGGCGGCCGCCGCGCGACCGGCGCCGGCGCTCCAGCTCGCGCTGCGCCGCGGCGGCGTGCTGCAGGCGCGCGATGAACTTCTCGATGTCGTCGAAGCAGCGGTTGAGGATGGCGATGTCCTGCTCGTAGAGACGCTCGGAGCCCGTGGACGACGCGTCGTCGCGGTCGCCGCCCGAGCCGCCGCGCTCGCCCCGCCCCAGCTGCGCCGACATTTGCTGCAAACACACAACAGCTTCAACTGGACGCTCACGCTCGTACACACGCGCGCGTATTTTGTTTTTACGCGCACGCGCGCACCGTTACACATGTTTACTACGACAAGATCAATCGGCGCCCTGCTCTACTCGGCCACACAGAGATCGAAGGTAGGCAGGTGGGACAGGGAGCGAGTGTGACTCACGTTGAGCACAGCCTCCCATTGCTTCTCGGTGTAGGTGTTGTAGAGGCGCGGCGCGGTCATGTCGCTGTCGCGGCGGATGCGCGGCGAGTGAGCGCGGGGCCGCGCGCGTGTTATCGCGTGATAACACACTGACAACAGCTATCGCGCCGAGCTGCTCCACGCACGGCCGGCACCGCGCCGGAGCCATTCAAAAGACACGTCAGGCACAAGTTCACAACGCTTTAGCGTCGTCACGTCGCAATGTATGCAAGCGGACATACGCCCTGCACCTCCAACACAGTGCTATCGACTATTAAACGAGAGTTGTGCTTCATATGCACCCTTTGACCTTTGGAATTGAAAAAAATGTTGTTGCTCATGTTCAGGGCTCCGCTATAATCATCAAACTTGTTTTCTTTGAGTTCTTTATCTGATACTCGAGATAAGATAATGCTAATAATTATTGGAGTGATTCAACTAGCAATGTGTACGGATTGCATATTCATGTTCGGATGACGCATTCTTGTTCAGCACTTTCTTCCGTGTTCAAGCAAATTTCTTCCTTGTCTCAGTGTTAAGAACGCCGTGTCCAAACGGGCACCTGCAGGACTGTCTCCAAAGCGATGCATTAGCACACCTTATTTTTTACTTTATGGGTCCTATCAAGGGAGTGATATCATGATGGCTGACAGGATAGAATGGAAGTAAAAATATGTTGCATCGATCCAACACGGGACAAGGGCAGAGATGATGATGACATATTTATGGATCATGTAAACAGGAAATGTTTTCCAACATTTCCCCGAAAGCCCTTCGCGGGGTTCCACGAAGGGCTAACCCTCTATGTTTGTAGAAGCAATTTTCAGAGGCGCGCAGCATGAGCAGTAAAGGATCCACCGTAACGACTGGCGTAGTGGGGCGGGAAACGAAGGAGAAGAGAGGATGTTGAGTGATAAGGCTTCCTCTCGAAATAAGATTCTTAAAGCGTCCCCGAAGATACAAGAGGGACTTGGGATTATGAAGCACAGATAAGAATAAAGAAAGAGTGTGGGACGCTACTAATTTGTGCGACTGTGTGATACTTTTGAAGATCAAAACTGAAGCGGATACACAAATTCTGTTGTATCGACAAGTTCGTCAGTCGTATCAAAGAAGCAGATTTCAGTGAAGTCTAGAAGAGGTTTGGTTAGGTTGGGAGAAGATACCGAACATGTTTCACAACTATGGGGCTCGCACTGGGGTTTGTTCTTGAATAATTATAAAGACTAGTAGGACATTTATGTTCCACAGCAAAACACTATACCTACTCACAATAATACTTTCATAGAATATGTACCTTCCTAGAATATGACTCAGTTATAAGTTATACATGAGAGGGTGAAATATTTAGGTATTAAATCATTGGAGCTCTAGCTAGCTTGTAGCTTTAAGTGGTTGTGAAGTTCCACGACCACTTAAAGCTGCTTATATTCGTAAAACACTAACTAGCCATCCCAGCTTCGGCTGTTACAAATCTTTGCAATTTTTGGCTTTTCTCAACTATACTATCATGTATTCTGTTCCCGTTTCCGTTCATTCGTTTTTAAGTTTATCGTCGTAGACGTCGCGGTTGGCGACTTTATTTTGTAGTATGATGTTAAGACTTTTTTAACGTTTGAATCCCCAACCGGTCCTATGAGACCGCGCTGTTATTGTTTTACTATTGTGTCTCGTTTCGCGGGTATCTGAGTAATTAAAACAGCAGCAAAACAATGCAGCATTCAATGGGTGGATTTGATTGAAGGATAAGTGATTATTGAATGAGTTGAAACTTAATTGATTGTTTTTTAGGGTTTCAACACACCGCGCGCCGCTGTGTTTGTGATGCAAGCTCGCGGAGTTATCGGTATCGCCATCGCCGATCGATACGGTGCGATAGCGAGCGATAGCAGACGCGCGTCGGCGATGCCATCGCGCATAATTCCAGATTAGACATTGTCGCGCGATGACGCGGCTTCTATATTCAGCGTTGTCCTAATATTAGCCGGCATTGTTCCCATGCCGTGTCCTCACTGTTAAACGTGGTAGCCACACGAATTAAGGATCAAGTCATGGTCGCTGTTTCTGCGATCGTACTTTAGGAGTAGTCTTATTTCCAACTTGCAGCTTTCTACCACCAATGTTAGGCCCATTGAGGTTTTGTCTCAGGCTTGCGGTTTGATATGATGATCCTGAACAAACTGCCGCCACGGCGGTCGTACGGCTGTCTGTGTCGTTATTTTATGATCTAATCAATATTATTACATTTTACTTTCTTTAGCTACAAATTGGGAAAGACTAGGGCCATTATCAAGGCATTAGTCGAATGCAATAAAAGCAAGCAATCAAACAAATAGCGGAACAATAAATGTAAAACAATAATAATGATTACAAACGAGCCGGTCGTTAATGTGGTCATCAGTCAGTGCTATCTAATTACCACAATTGTGTCATTAATGAATCACTTGTAGTTTCTTTTTGGACAATTAATGTTGATGAGAAAACTAGAGTAAAAAATATGGGCTATCCGTAGTATCCATAGCTGGGAAGATGTGTCGCGGGTGTAATGTGACTGTCCGCTGTCCCCGTACTCTGATACTGTCTGCAGAAGTCTAACCCTGGTAGCACCACTGAACAACATGATTTCGTTTTGAATTCGTCCTTCTCTTTGCTACCTTACTGAAACCCTGATGACTGTGTGGCGCCGTATTAAGGTCATTGAACTCAACTTTTTGGTTAGGTTTCAAAAAGTTAAAAAAAAGTGGTTGCTATTGGACAAGCTGGGCAGCCTGGCAGTAAGGGTCGTGTCTTAGTGCCCGTGTACGCGCAGTAACGCGGAGGTACCCACCTGCCGGCGCGGCCGCTCGGCCTCGCTCTCCCGCTCCCGCTCGCGCTCGCGCTCGATGATGAAGTCGCGCCCCCCGTCGCCCGCGCCGCCGCCGCTCACCCCCCTGCACACACACACACACGGTTATACACCAGCATCTCGACACCAAACATGTTCAGTGCACAGTTAAATATACATATTCAGAGCATAATATTGCATCCTTTTGTTTTAACCTTATGGTGTGTATAGTGCAGAGAACTATTCAATCTATGTATCTTAGAAACACAAACGTTTGGGCTCGTTGAGGTCACAATATATAAAAATGCGCGAGACAGATTGCCGTGCTCTGACGGTATTATAATGAACCTTCACATATATGGTAAAAAAATCAGAGCCAAGGTTACTCCAACCGAGATGAATCCAGACACTTTGACTTGGATAGTTCCCTTCGATTTTATTCTCTACACTGCACACGAGCCTGACAATGCGATGATTTCCATATATTCCGAAGGAGCAGACACATTCACCAATCACTGAACCTTGCATCACAATGTTATCACTGTCTACCTCAATACAGAGCTGAACGTTGTATGCTCGCAAGTCTGGCTTGTGAGCACCGGAACAGTGGACTATGATGGCTACAAGAAGGAACAGAGCTGTACCATGAGTAGGCGGCCACGGGCAGCGCGATCTTGTGCTTGATGTAGATCATGAGAGGACGGATCCACACTGAATCACTCACGCGAGATACGCGCCGATAACATGGACCAGTCCGCAGATAGAGGAGGCGCAGATAAAGCGCGCTATCTCACCGCGGCGACGCTTTGTGCGGGGAATGTGTGTCGTGACGCAGCCCACGTGCCACAACAATACGTGTGTTGTATCGCCGTCAAGGTCGGCGGTGGCCGCACATACACCACATTCTTCAGTGGTCGTAGTTGTTCCATTATCTTTTAAGTGATAGAAAATTAATATTGCCCTTCTTCTTTTTGAGGATGTGAAGTCATCACTTTTACTGAGTAAAACCCACCCATTTGCCTTTAGTTGCCCTTTGCGTTCCAATGCCGCTAAGACGTTGATTGAGGAAAGCAGTCTTATTTAAATGAAATGATCCATTTTTGGAGTGTGATCACTGATGTTACTTATAGGCTAATCTTTTTGTACAATTAATGATTCTCTACTTATTTACTTGAGAAAATATACGAGATATAATAGTGGCTCTAAGTTGTTTCCTTGCGGTACTCCATGGTAATTATGCCTAGATTGTGTGTAGTGTTTGTTGACCTTCTTGTGATTTGTCTTCCATAGAGTGAAGGTTTTACTCAATATATGGATGAGAGTTGAACGGTAAACAAACAAGCACAGAGCTGATGTTGTAACATTTGCGTTAATGTTATTTTAATCTGATTCAACAAGGTCTCTTACCCAGTTAAATCAGTGTAACTACCGAACCTGATCTGTTTTTCATAAGCCTGTATTGCGTATTGTTATCATCATCATCATCTTCCTGCCCTTGTTCGAGTTCACTTTTTTTTTTTTGGTAGGGGTATCATCAGAATGACTTCCCCCGCTCTTGGGCGGAGCGGGAGGGCGTGTCAGACTCTTACTGACTAAACCCCTACCCCGTTCCTTCGTTGCCGTCGTTCTGGGGAGGACTCGGTATCAACCGTTAGGAATACCACATGTTCCCCCCAGAGGCTTCGGCCCTACCGGGCCCCTACAGGTTCGAGTTCACTTGGGAATGATTCTATTCTGTCAGCTGTCACGGTATTACTATCTTTTCTTTCATATCACTCTTTTCATTTGGCCTCGCTCCCTCTTCATTTTAGTAACATGCGTTTCATCCTTCCTCTTTACATGACCATACTATTACAATTGACTTTGGCTTTGACATAGTGAACTACACTCGGTGACATACCTAGCGCTAACCCTACGTCTGGTGCAGTCGGGTAAAAAGAAAGTGGTGTAAGGTCTCACTTGAGCATGTTGAGCTCCTCGACGAGCGCCTGCGCGCTGACGTCGTGGCACTGGAAGATGTGCAGCTCGCGGCGCGGCGCGCCCCCCGCGCTGCGCACCGACCCCGCGCCCCCCTCGCCCTCGCCCGCCGCGCCCACCACGAACGCCAGCACGTTGTTGTACAGCTCGGCCGGCTCGGGCGACGTGAACGCCGTCGGCGAGTGCACCCACGACGCCGGGAACCGCTCCATTATCGACTGCCGACAAACAGCACCACCATTACTTAACGTCCTCACTGTCGAGCACACTCATAGCAGAGTCGGACCAAACGATTTTAGCATTAGCATTAGCGGCCTTACAATGTTCCCACTGCCGGGACTCAGGCCGTAATCCGCCGCGCGGGCCCAGTGCGGATTGGTGGATGTCACATGTCTTCGATTTTTTGGTTCTAGGACATGCCGGTTTCCTCACGATGTTTACCTTCACCGGACCACACGATTTGAGATCTCGGAAATGACTGCATTATGTCCCATTACATATTTCTGTTCACCACAGACACTTACGCTTACCTTTTCGACACATTTTTATTTTAATTAAAGATTGCGATCACGATTCCGACCATGAAACCGGAAGCAAACGCCAAACAAAACTGATTTGATTTGGCAAATTTGTCTGCTGCGGTCTTCCCGTCTGATTATAATTTGCGTGTCTTCAAGGCTAGGATGAACAGGCTTTTAATAAACTAGTGTGTTGTGTGTTGTACATCTATACTAATATAATAAAGAGATAAAGTTTGTTTTTTTGTTTGTATGGACTAATCTCTGAAGATCCTGGTTCGATTACATAAATGTATATATTGATAGAAAGCTGCTTTCTTCCTGAGTGCTATAGGCTATATTTTATGTAAAAAAGTGAACTAAGTAAATTCAGAAATCTTTCACGCGGGTGAAGCCGCAGCCGGGCTAAAGCTAGGGTTCGATGCTGCTATTAAACAATTGAGAGAGAGAGAGAGAGACGGCACATACCCCTGTCTCGTAGTCCATGACCAGCACCCACTGCCCCTCCAGGCACAGTTGCATCTTCTGACTCCATATTCCTGCAAACCAAAACTTTATCTTATTGTATGTTGTTGTTGTTGTGTGTGGTTGTTGTTATGGTATATTTTAATGTTAAATCGTATAGAATCAAGTCCATGAAAGGATATAATAATATATATAATCATATTGTTATGTATTTGGAGCATTTTATATTGTGATTGACCAGTCACAAGTCCAAACTGCAAAATGTATGAAAATATCACTAACGAAAGTTTGCTTGCAGCTTTCGTAAGAAATGATCCAGAAGTCATGCTCAGCCAGGCGTGACTAGTAGGTACACCGGGGCCTGACGCAAGCCTAGTCAGATTGATATCCTAGCAGCAACCATCATGTCGTCCACCAGCAATGGTTTGCTATCAGATAAGCCACGAGACATTGCGTTAGTGTAAACGAGATCCAGACGTTTTTAGGGCAAACCCTCTGTGTTTGGATAAAGAAATGAATAATGATGATGTTGTGCTCAGCATTGGGATACAAGAAAGGTTTTACTATCGCTGATAGAACGTTATGTTGTCGAGGCCTCTGGTCTTCTAACCCTCCTTCCTCATGATGGTTGTGTAGTTGGTGAGGTCTGTCGGAGGAGTGACACCCACCGTTGGTCTTCTCGAGCTGCAGCAGGCGGCGCATGCCGTCGGCGGGGTACACGATGCCGGTCTCGCGCGTCACCGTGAACGTGGCCAGGTGCTCCAGCACGTGCACGCTGCGCTCGCCCCCGCCGCCCCCGCCGCCCCGCTCGCCCCGCTCGCCCCCGCGGTCGCCCGGCTCGCCCCGCAGCCCCGCCAGCTCGTCGAACTCGTCGAGCGCGCGCTGCGCGTCGCCGCGCGAGCGCGTCGTGCTCGTGCCTCCGCCGCGCGTGCCCATGCCTCCTGCGCACTCTCACGCTCCAACACCGGACATCACGCCCGGACGCTCCGGACTCACGCAAGGGACTTCACACACACTGCACCTGAGGACAAACAACGTGGCCTCAATATTGATTGATTGTTTACAGAAAATTGTTTTAACTTGAGTTTAAGTAACAGCGCGACGACGCGAGACGGTGAACACTAGAAAAAAGGTTAAGATATCGATCCTTATTACTTGCATTTGGTTAGTAAACAATATTATTCTTTAATCATCGTCGTGCTTAAAGAAAAAGGGCGATTGTATTCTGGCGCGCAGAAGTTTAGTACATATCTATACTAATATTATAAAGAGGTGAAATTTGTAAGTTTGTAGGTTTGTAAGTTTGTATGTAGGGGGTAATCTCTGGAACTACTGGTCCGATTTCAAAAATTCTTTCAGTGTTAGATAGCCCATTTATCGAGGAATGCTATAGGCTATATATCATTACGCAGGGGACAGCTAGTTGTAGATATTGCAGCGCAACAACAAACTGTCCGATGTGCCAGGAAGACGCACTGCACGAAGAAGTCAACATTTGGTCAGCAACGGGGTCAACAACTCGTAATTCCGCGACGCGCCGCATTCTAGTCTAAGATTCACTTTTCTAAAGTAGTAGTGGAATGTGAACGCGTACATATGTAGGTAAATATGTGGTTGTGTCCGAATAGTCCGTGAGCAGGGTAAACATTGCGTAGTGCGGGCGGTGCGCGAGGGCGATTTCTCCGCGCGGTGAGAGTGCGCGCCGGTGTCCGCACGCGACACGCATCCACAACGCGCCTCCACTCTCAACTGTCGCCTGTGTTGTTGTCACTGCGGGTTCCATCGCCCTGTAAGCCTCTGGATGTCAGCGGACGTCCCGTGAGGCCACTAGTCCAGGTAACATTGTGGCAGTGACAACACTACTCCGCGAAGTCTTGAAGCGCGTTGTTTCCGATGTGTTCCCGAGTACGTTGTTGCCGGGGGGTGACACTAACCAGCGAGCGGCTTCACTGCTAACACCGATATCCAACCGACGAAATGTTATCATATGCGTTTCAAAATAACACCTTTTCTACAAGTAAGCCTTATCGAAGTTGTGTGGTTTATTATAGACTAACTTCTGCCGGTTTTGCTCGCATAAAAGTAGAAAAGAAGTAGGATTCTAATGGTAAAAGGATTTTTAAATCAGTTCAGTTTTTTTTTTGAGTTTATATATTAGATACAATTGTAGAAGAAGTGTGCAGAGAAACAAACAGTAAATTTGTTTTATACTGTTGACAGAGTTTCGGATGCGTCATGACGATGTCTCGTAGCTAACTAAATGTTACATTTTCTAAACTTTTTTACATATTATAATTTTTAACCAAGGTCATATTATCTACCTACGAGTCGATTGGAAATATAGAACTATTCACAATAAAAATTAATGCGATAAGTTCGGTGCGGGTGCGATTAGCGGCCATTGTCAACGAGTCACAGAGTGTATGTGTACACACACACACACACGATGGTACCGTAATCGTAATCACTCCAACTATGCGGACAGCGCTGATAGCGCGGATAAGTGCGCACTCCGCGGACACCGGCGGCGGCGGCGGCCGGACTGAGAGACGCAGCTTCGCCAACAGTTACAACAACAGAGCAACTGTCACTCGCAGTTCATTGGGCGTACAGCTAAGGAGTGGACTTCCCTGCTGTAACCTGTGTTTCCTGATAGTTACTACCTACGTTACACTTTTGACTTACAGACCCTTTCTTCAAGAGTGCAAAGCTAACTTCTAGGCAAGCGTGCTCCATCGTCGACCACATCGTCTCTTTTGCTTTTCATAGGTGATATGATGAACGATTGTGTGATTGTGTGATTTTAGCGGACATACTGTATCCAATGAGCTCCGCACTGTTTTGTGCTCGTACATTATACCACTCGCATATATGTATATACCAATACTTGAGCATACCTTTGTCCTCTTCTGGGCAAGTGAATAGGAGTAACTATCACATTATTTATTGTTTTGCGCGAGCATCGCATACATGACGCAAACAATTATCTAGACGTATTATCAAACTACTCTACACCGGCCATTTCTTATTGCGCTGGCTTGATTAAACAGCATCGATTAAATTATTAATTGATGCATTGAAAGAAGCATGTAACAATTAACTAGGTCAATCGTTATGCGATTGATAAACAAAAAATCTAAGCGCGAACGTATGCAAAATTAAAATCACACAAAATAGAAAACAAATTGTATGTATTTTACAGACTTAGCGCGGACTTTGAACACTAAATAAAATAAAGGAACTGAAGTGATCGTTCCAGAAAAACCAGGAGCGCGCGTTGATGTCTTTAGTACGAGCGTCCCGTGCCGGGGTCTCCCCGGGTCACAGGGACCGCCCTCAATGTACACACAGCGTACATCAAGTGTCTGCTCGTGATATCGCTGAAGTGACGATGCATTGCAGATTGCATTACGCCGACGCCGCGCGTTCTGTAACGAGCTGTTACCGTACAAGTGAAACTAATGAGAAGCGGCAGGCGAGCGCTGACCACGACACGGCACGTCACAGCGCTCACACCAGCACACAGTGTGCTGTGTTGAGTGCACTAGCTATGAAACCATTGGAACATAGTAAAGTATCTGTCTCGACTCGTTAGATACTACGATGGAATTCGAACCATAAACTAAAAACTCAGTAAAACTTTGTCCGTCCTGGGGATCGAATCCACGGACACCCCGGCTCAGAAGCCTCTATAACTACTATTCTTACATACTACGTACGACCGCGATAACCGCGATATCAGCTGAACGAAGCATTGTTAATTTCTTAGTTATGAAAGCTGGCTAGTTGTGAGTCAGGTAGGAGCTGCTAATCACGCCGTAAGTGGGGCTCTGCGCTAAACGAGCTGATAGCATTCGAGTCGCCGATAACAGCGCAGCGCACTTGTAGGAAAATTACTTTGGTGAGGAGTAGCTCGCGAGTGCGCGCGCGTGTACGGGCGCACGTCACCTGCATGTGGTCGACCACGCTACTGTTCACACTCCACTACATGAGTCTGTCTGCCGCCTGGTCCCACCACGTCGGGGCCCGCTACTGCTCTAACTGAATGCTTCTTAGTACCAGTATTTGACAAGTAGCGACTGCCTTTCTGTCCTCTTAGACCTCTGAGGATTTTTATCTTGGTCAGAGAATAAGCATTGCCAAACAGCGTGGCAATGCTGCCAGCCTTTTGGGTACATTACCAGTCGACAGCGATAGGGAGGAGTTTTTCGACGCCATTCTTTAGTTTACTTTTAATTAGTTCTTTAGTCGTTCATTAGTTTAAAATGTAAAAATGTGTATTAATAAATAAATTATCAACCCAGTTTTAAAAAAATATTCTAAAACGTAGTTTATGAGGCAAGGAGAAGTCCCGAAACTTTTTGATTGGTTACCCTCACTGATCCTATCCAGCAAATAAGTAACCAGTGGTATGTAAAGAAATGATCAGGCTTGACGACTGGCAGCGTCAGTTCACTGACATGACGCGTGTGTCAGCACCACTCAGCTCCACCATAGTCACTTAGTTCATAGTGCGCGTTTTGTTCAAACCCTACCGAGCCATGCACCGGGTTCTAGAGCTCAGCCAGGCAGCCGTTCCTCACGACACAGGCACCGGTGTGCGGCTGCATCTGGTTACACTTAGAGCTGCAAGTCTCTGATGTAGCACTCAGGGCAGAGCTGGGCAGAAGTGATGATCTGCAGACAGATCCGCGTTGAGCGACACTAGCGTGTCACAGAGCTACATCCTGAGCTGCTTAGCTCGCCGGTCGCGTCCACGCGAGCGTCGTGAAAGTTCCCACGGCGACTACATACATTAGAGAGCCGGCGCCCAGCGCAGCCCCCTGGCCCCCCGGCCCCCCGGCCCGCCGCCGCCCCGCTGACTCACTGCCACATTCACATGCAGATTACTGACACGACATCACGCCTCCACGCCCAGAGGAACCAGCAGAGCTGTATACTACGGATACTTCGCCAGTTGTGTCACTGTCACCCATGCGTGATCGCGTACAATGCTCAATAATAATGAATTGACAATTGTTTTCAGCAATAATGACGTCCCACGAAATGAACGACAGGTTATCCTGTAGTGAAGTGAGATACTGTTATTAGCAGCCAGCGACGTGCTGGAGGACCTGACTGCGGAGAGAGCGGAGCGCAGACGAGTAGCGGCACAGTTAGCTACCGCCACCTCTGTTGCTGGTGCGGGCTCGTAACAGCGCACAGCTGACGCAATCATGACGTCTAGCCGTCACCAGCGAGCTGCTCTCCTTAGGACTTTGCAACAGTTATTAGTTCATGAATCCCCGACCGGTCCTATGAGACCGCGATGTTATTGTTTTACTATTGTGTCTCGTTTTGCGGGTATGTGATAGGTTAAATATTACGCATTAATCTTTAACTTGTCGACCGGACGACGACGTCAACATTTTATTTGCTTGATGTTACATCTAGAACAACAGACAAATACTTGTATTTGCCGCAACGAGTCATGAATGTTCACAAAACCTCATTAAAGATTGATTAATAGGCTGGATGTTATTACTGTTCGATGGCGTCGCGTTTCATTCATCTCGCACACGTACTACTCACACACACACGCGCGCTGGCGGCACTCGCGCGCATACCGGTACCGCCGGCCGCGCGCCTCGCATACCGCAGCCTTTACGTAATCGAATGTTTTTTGTACGCTATCAAATATTCACGACGTAGCTGTCTTGTAATTACGAGAGTATTTATAATTATATGAACCCGGCAGAAGGTGCGGCCGCTGTGGCCCCCGCCACCTGCCGCGGTCGACTCCCTCTAGAACAAGGTCGCCAACAACTACACAATCCCGTGCTGTAAGATAGCCCGCTGGACAAACATTATTGATTCACTTGTCACTGGATGGCTTTTGAAAACCTTCTAAGTACCCTCCAAGTTTGATACTGTCTATAATGTGGATGATCAGAACAGGACAGTGTGTCGACGATGTCGGTGGCCATTGCTAATCCCGGCGTGACGTCACTTGCGCTGGAATGTCGCCTAATCACTCATTACACCAGTCTACACCGCCGCCGCCGCGGCACACTCGCACTGCCGCTCGTTATTTAACCATCAGCTACATTCGCAGCACACACACAGACACACATCAGCTACATACACAGCACACATACGTCAGCTGCGCCCGTCACCGTTACAGCGACGTGGTGTGGTCCCCTCACAGCACGACTGTGCGTCTTCAACACACAACTCTGCGTAATTCATCAGTCTGCTAATAACATAAAAACGTCCGATGAGAATCAAAGCGACGTTCAATGGCGGTATTGACAATGATCCATAATGTATGATGTTCCCCTCTCGCCTGTCGCGCGGTAGCTAGCCCGGTCACGGTACGTGTCGGTGTGCAGTGTTCACTAGCGAGTAGTGGTCGTCTACTAGCGAGCAGCTATGAGCGGCGCGGTGGAAGGTGACGCGCGGCAGAATGCGGCCGCGACTGGTCTGCCTTGACTGGCCTCTGTCGGCACTGGCATGGCGGTGGCGGTCAGCTCCACGCTACGTCTTACTATCTACTACTAGCGACAGACGGGACCCGCTCCACTTTGCTCCGATACAACACTATCAACCCCACACAGATTTAACAAGTAGAAGCAAAGGTCTGATTTAGACTGAGCAGCGGTTTCAGTGTCTGATTCGCTAAATTAGTAGTAAAAAACATTTCAAAGAACAGAAGATAATACGACTTAATTTAAAAAAAACTCATCAACTTTTTACATTATACAATTTATATGATATAAATCCTCGCCCATCTGTCCGGGTGCATTCGAGCTATATGGCCAGCCCACTCCCACTTTAGCTGGGCTGTTTTTTGCCCAACATCAGCTACTTGAGTTATGGAGCGCAGCGTGGTGTTTCTTACGCGATCTATTCGCTTTACACCTATTACGCTGCGCTCCATTGCCCTTTGACAAATCTTGAGTTTGGACTTTTGTTGTTCTGTAAGGGACCAACTTTGTGCACCGTAGGTTAAGACGGGCAGGATACACATGTCGATGGGCGAGGATTGTCACTCACTGGACGCCTGAGGGAGGTCGACGCCGTCGAGGGCGTCCGCGGCGAAGGTGGTGTGACGATCTGATCGCGTTCGCTGGTCAAACTTGGCCAGAGATGGCTCAAGACAGAGAGATTTGGAAGGAGAAAGGGGAGGCCTTTGCCCAGCAGTGGGACACAAACTAGGCTATAAAAAAAAAAAAAAAAAAAAAATGATATAAAAGCTTGTCACGAGATTTACCGAAATAGATTAACAGATTTTGACGCGCCTTTCTAACTGATTAAAAGAGCGTAAGCAAATGAAAACCTGTCTCGCTAACGTGAGGAACATTTCTTTACGAAAGTCGTACGTATATTTTGTTGATATAACATATATCATCATCATCTGCCTAGCCTTTTCCCAACTATATTGGGGTCGGCTTCCAGTCAAGCCGGATTTAGCTGAATACCAGTATTTTACAATGAGCGGCTGCCTACCAGACCTCCACAACCCATTAACAGTTAACAGTTAATGGGTTGTGGAGGTCTGGTAGGCAGCCCAGTTACTTGGGTAACACGGTACTTCATATAACATATTATACATTCAGTCAAAAAAGTATCGGGAATGGATGATTTGTTTATGGGTCCAAATTCAAATTTTTGTTTTTTTGCAGTTGTTAGATTGGCACAACTGTTTTCCATTTTGGCGCGGAGTTTGAGTTGCATCTGTTATTTATATTAAATACAGTGCTGGTTTTAGTAATATCATATATAGTGTGTATTGCGAATTTCATAATGGACAAAAATATCGAACAACGAGTTTGTCTTAAATTTTGCATCGCCAATGGAATTTCGTGTTCGGAGTCACTGAAAATGTTACAGAAGGCTTACGGTGAATCGACTTTATCAAAAACTTGTGCTTATGAGTGGTTCAAAGCGGTCGAGATGTGATGGAAGATTTGCCTCGCTCTGGTAGGCCGTCAACGTCTGCAACTGAAGTTAACATCGCAAAAGTGAAGAAAATAGTGACTGAAAATCCCCATTCAACTCTGAGAGAGATAGCCGCCGAACTTTCTGTATCTCACGAGTCGATCCGTACCATTTTAACTAATCATTTGGGTATGAAACATGTTGCTGCTCGGCTAGTCCCAAAAGATCTGAATTTTCTCCAAAAACTCAATCGCATGAAAGTCGCTGAGGACATGCTAGAACAAGTCAATTCGGACCCAACATTCATGAAACGCATTGTTACTGGTGACGAGACGTGGGTTTACGAGTTTGACATGCAAACTAGCCAACAAGCTTTGGAATGGCGCCTTCCAACTGAACCGAAACCGAAAAAAGGAGAATTCGCGGCGAGAACTGACTCAATTCCGGAAGCAACGTTTAAAAAATGTTTTGATGAATGGATTATTCGTTGGCGCAAGTATATCGTTTCTAAAGGAGCATACTTTATCTCTCTATCGCTGTTAGCGATAAGACCGACCATTGTACCATTTGTACCACCCCTACTAATGTTAAGCTCCTTGTGAAAAATGTATTTTTACGGTGTACAATAAAGAGTATATAAATAAATAAAATAAATAAATACTTTGAAGGTGATAAAATAATTTTGGATGAATAACAGACATTTTGTGTATTATTGATCTTTTCCCGGTACTTTCTTGACAGAGTAGTATATTACATCAATTATTGTACGTCATCGATATTGCTTGCTCTTTGAAAGTACCTATGAGTTTCAAATGGCACGATGGAGTTTTATGATTATAATACTGTGATGTTATAGAAATTCAAGTTTATAATTCCAAGTCAATCGGAAGATCACAGTTTAAAGCACCCCGTTTAAAAAAGACAATTTCATAGGTAATAGGTACCTACAGGCTGTTTTATTGTTTTATGAAAAACAGATCCAAATTTTAATTTTATTTAGATGTGTATTGTAGTAGTAGTGTTAGTGTATTGTAGTACAAATACCCTGTGTATGACTTTTTTTTGTAAAATGTTGTTACACTACGAATGTGCTAAAAGTAAATAAATTGAAAAGTGCATTAAAATAAATACAACATACCATGCTGGTAGCGGTTACTAAGAGTTGTTGTACATTTTTAGGGTTCCGTAGCCAAATTATGGCAAAAAACGGAACCCTTATAGATTCGTCATGTCTGTTTGTCCGTCCGTATGTCACAGCCATTTTTTTCCGAAACTATGAGAGCTATACTGTTGAAACTTGGTAAGTAGGTGTATTTTATGAACAGCATTAAGATTTTTATACAAAAGTATAAAAAAAACAATAAATTTTAGGGTTCCCCATACTTGAACTGAAACTCAATTTTTTTTTTCATCTAAGCCATGCGTGTGGGGTTTCATCTAAGCCATCTATAATGGATAGGTCTTCAAAAATGAGTTTCTAATATCATTCTTTTCTAAACTGAATGGTTTGCACGAGAGACACTTCCAAAGTGGTAAAGTTGGTCCCCCCCCCTGTAACATCTATACTAATGTAATAAAGAGGTAAAGTTTGTTTTTTTGTTTGTTTGAGGTAATCTGTGGAAGCACTGGTCCGATTGCTAAAATTTTTTCACCAATAGAAAGCTGCTGTATCCCTGAGTGACATAGGCTATATTTTATGTACGCGGGCGAAGCTGCGGGCTAAAGCTAGTCTGAAATAAGAGAATGAAAAATCTAAAAAAAATATACAGGGTGTAAAAAGACCGATCACAAAGCCGATAACTACACATTCGGTACATGTAATTAAGCAACTCTGACCAAAAATTATTGCTGGGAAAAAACTTTTTTTTTTCATCTTGAAAAAATAATTAATTAATAATAATTTCGTTCAGCTGAGAGTTCGGCCGCTCGCGCTTGGTTGTTGAACCGACCGCACGCTTGTGTATGTTAGGCGCTCGTTGTGTTTAGTTTTCGTTGCATTTTTCTAACTTCAAATGCATATTTTGTTATGAAAAATTGATAATTTTGATAATGTTTGTTCAGAAGAAAGTTTACTAATGATACTTGGAACACGATTTTGAAAAAAAAACGAAAAAAAAATGTTGACTTTGACCTTCAATATCTCCAGAACCAGTGAATTCCCAGGTATGTCCTAGAAGAAAAAAAGTATCCCAGTGATGTGTAGAATATGGGGTTTTCGTTTTCGTTAAGGGTCTTTTTACACCCTTTATGGTGTAGACTACTATGCAAACTTCCACCGAAAATTGGTTTAAACGAGATCTAGTTAGCAGATTTTTTTTAATAATTCATAAATCGT
The DNA here is from genome assembly GCA_030763345.1 of Mythimna separata. Taxonomy (NCBI): domain Eukaryota; kingdom Metazoa; phylum Arthropoda; class Insecta; order Lepidoptera; family Noctuidae; genus Mythimna; species Mythimna separata. The sequence goes on from CM061192.1 coordinate 15,662,228, forward strand.
AAACCGTAATTAAGTTGGTACGGAACCCTCGGCGCGCGAGAAGTCCGACTCGCACTTGCCCGGTTTTTTTTGGCACACCAACAATTTGTTTAAAAATGTATCTAGGTTACGTGTTCAGAGGTCGCGTCGGCACCGTGTAAACAAATCTACAACATTCTTCAGGGTTGGGCAGTATTTGAATTACTTGTAATTGAAATACGTAACTGAAATACAAATATATTTGGTATTCGTATTTCAATTACTTTCTTTAAATGTAATTTGTAATTATTATTTTTTAGGCTTATTACGAAAATTCAATTATAATTATTTTAAATATTTACAAATTAAACTAATAAGACTTAATAGATATAATATATATACGAACGTCGAGCTCTTGTCACCGCTGGGGTACCTGCTGTACTAGAACCTAACGGCTTGGTACGTGACGATGGGAAGAGACCAGATGGTATGACGTTGGTGCCATGGAAGGTGGGTAGGCCTCTGGTGTGGGACGCAACCTGCGTCGACACCCTTGCGCCATCCCATGTTCCTAGTTCGGCGGGCTGTGCCGGCACTGCCGCCGTGGCTGCTGAGTCCCTCAAACGGCGTAAATACTGTAATCTTATTGGTAATTACAGTTTTGAGCCGTTTGGGGTTGAAACTCCTGGGTCATGGAAGTCCGAGTGCGCGTCTTCTTTTTAAAGATATTTCACGCCGTCTGATCGACACTTTGCGGGACCAGAGGGCTGGCTCGTTCTTCGCCCAAAGAATGAGCATTGCCATACAACGTGGCAATGCCGCCAGCCTTCTGGGCACATTTCCAGATGACAGCGATGTGGAGGAGTACTTCGACGCCTGAGTGTATATTTTATATTTGTATTATATGTACATAGCTAGGTTTAACTTAAGTTTTTTATTTAAATTTTTAGTATTTGTATATAATTTTAATGACATAAAGTTATTTAAGTTATTTCTATAATAAACAAATAGTATTTATAAGATAATTTTATACGAACTAAACATAAAAGTATGTATATATTATATACAAAAAAAAGGGGATTTACTGGGCATCAAATAAATCATTTGTAATTAGTATTTCCAATACCTAACGCCGAGGTATTTCTAGTTAGTATTGCAAATACTTGAGGCTTCAAAATACCTTTTAACATTATAATACATTTCACATTTACTATCGATCATGAGTGAGAGTGTGAAGCGAGAATGTTGTGATGGTAATAGTCCAGTCAAAATAGACTAAATTATTATTCAAGTTTGCATTAATTCCCAACAAGCTGGATTTTTGTGCAGGCCTTGAATACGTCATTACGAATGATATGTTAAAAGTCCCCATCGATCCCGCTTGTGCGTTGTTTTTTATTCGAGGTCAAAGGTCACAAATTAGCGTTTTTTGCGAATATCTCTGAAACAACGAGAGCTATCGAAAAATGGTTTAGGCAAGGTTTGTAGATCGTAAAATTGTCTACAAAAAAGATCTAACACTTTTTCTTCTACGGTGCACTGTTCTCGAATTATGGCTATTTTAAACATAGAAAATACGAATATGCACTCATGCTAAGGGATGATGGGTTCGATGAATATTTGAAGGACAAACCATCTGTAACGATACATAAGCAGTGTCGTAAAGCATACACCCGGAAGAGCAGCATCGCTGCAGCTAAAAGACAGCGTGAGGTGGAGATAGCTACCACATCTGGGATTAGTCCTCCTCGTACTAGCACGAGGTAATGAATCGTCTTTTTGACGAAATACTGTTTGTTCTGTGGCAATGAAGCAGATAAAACGGCTGAAATAAAAAAAAGCGCAGCATCTTCGACCAAGAGTCCTTTCTTCTATAAAGCATCGCTTTCGAGATATCGTGACTTTAGACCGCAGGAAAGTCGTATTTTAAGTGTAACAATCACTGTAGTTCTTAGCCTCGGCAGCAACTAAGTCATATTCATACTGAATTCGGGCAATGACACTACTTGCTAGCTCATGAGAACGAGTCTGAGCTTCCTTAAAGATGGTTTTCTTGAAGTCAAGGGTTGAAAGTTGAGGACACTCTTGGTCGAAGATGCTGCGCTTTTTTTTATTTCAGCCGTTTTATCTGCTTCATTGCCACAGAACAAACAGTATTTTGTCAAAAAGACGATTCATTACCTCGTGCTAGTACGAGGAGGACTAATCCCAGATGTGGTAGCTATCTCCACCTCACGCTGTCTTTTAGCTGCAGCGATGCTGCTCTTCCGGGTGTATGCTTTACGACACTGCTTATGTATCGTTACAGATGGTTTGTCCTTCAAATATTCATCAAACCCATCATCCCTTAGCATGAGTGCATATTCGTATTTTCTATGTTTAAAATAGCCATAATTCGAGAACAGTGCACCGTAGAAGAAAAAGTGTTAGGTCTTTTTTGTAGACAATTTTACGATCTTCAAACTTTGCCTGAATCATTTTTTGATAGCTCTCGTAGTTTCAGAGATATACGCAAAAAACGCTAATTTGTGACCTTTGACCTCGAATAAAACACAACGCACAAGCGGGATCGATGGGGACTTTTGACATAACATTCGTAATGACGTATTCAAGGCCTGCACAAAAATCCAGCTTGTTGGGAATTAATGCAAACTGGAATGTCTATTTTGACTGGACTATAAGGCAGCCATTAGAGTCGCCATCACTGCGCCTGTTGTGTTACTATTTAGTAATCTGTGCTGTAAGCTAGGACTGGACGTGAAAATTGGCTAGGAAAACGCAACAAAATTAAGTAAAAATATTTTGAATTACGTATTTTAATTGCTTGTGATAGAGTATTTATTAATTTTTATTTCTATTAAAGTAAAGCATGTATTTTGTCCAGCCCTGATAGTTGTGAACACCAGTAAGTTGTTCTATATACTGATGCCCGAGCCTACGACTTATTGCTACATCCAGTAATACTACAGATTGAACAGCTGGCTTGTTCTTACTATCATATCATCTTCTGTCCTATCATAACATTAGAACCAGGTCATTAGGTTCGGAGCAACTCGTTCAACAAATACTATCGTGCTAAATACTCGATACCGATACTGCTGACATCTCAACACCCGGCCGGGCGTCTCGCACGGCGCCGGCGCGGCGTGGTGACGTGTGTGTGAGCGACGCCTCGCTGGCCTGCGTGCACAGCACATACCAGCCGTGCGAGTATTTACCGTATCTACTATTTTTCCAATATTTACACTCTCACCGCAAAGTGATAAAGTGAAAGTTAATATTTGGGAAGGTGCGGCGCGCGCGGTCCGTAGACACAACGTTAATGTAGGCAACTCCACTGTATCACAGCGCGCACACAGCACTAGAGCCAGTGACAGCACTGTGTCACAGCGCGCACACAGCACTAGAGCCAGTGACAGCACTGTGTCACAGCGCGCACACAGCACTAGAGCCAGTGACAGCACTGTGTCACAGCGCGCACACAGCACTAGAGCCAGTGACAGCACTGTGTCACAGCGCGCACACAGCACTAGAGCCAGTGACAGCACTGTGTCACAGCGCGCACACAGCACTAGAGCCAGTGACAGCACTGTGTCACAGCGCGCACACAGCACTAGAGCCAGTGACAGCACTGTGTCACAGCGCGCACACAGCACTAGAGCCAGTGACAGCACTGTGTCACAGCGCGCACACAGCACTAGAGCCAGTGACAGCACTGTGTCACAGCGCGCACACAGCACTAGAGCCAGTGACAGCACTGTGTCACAGCGCGCACACAGCACTAGAGCCAGTGACAGCACTGTGACACAGCGCGCACACAGCACTAGAGCCAGTGACAGCACTGTGTCACAGCGCGCACACAGCACTAGAGCCAGTGACAGCACTGTGTCACAGCGCGCACACAGCACTAGAGCCAGTGACAGCACTGTGTCACAGCGCGCACACAGCACTAGAGCCAGTGACAGCACTGTGTCACAGCGCGCACACAGCACTAGAGCCAGTGACAGCACTGTGTCACAGCGCGCACACTGCACTAGAGGCAGTGACAGCACTGTGTCACAGCGCGCACACTGCACTAGAGCCAGTGACAGCACTGTGTCACAGCGCGCACACAGCACTAGAGCCAGTGACAGCACTGTGTCACAGCGCGCACACAGCACTAGAGCCAGTGACAGCACTGTGTCACAGCGCGCACACAGCACTAGAGCCAGTGACAGCACTGTGTCACAGCGCGCACACAGCACTAGAGCCAGTGACAGCACTGTGTCACAGCGCGCACACAGCACTAGAGCCAGTGACAGCACTGTGTCACAGCGCGCACACAGCACTAGAGCCAGTGACAGCACTGTGTCACAGCGCGCACACAGCACTAGAGCCAGTGACAGCACTGTGTCACAGCGCGCACACAGCACTAGAGCCAGTGACAGCACTGTGTCACAGCGCGCACACAGCACTAGAGCCAGTGACAGCACTGTGTCACAGCGCGCACACAGCACTAGAGCCAGTGACAGCACTGTGTCACAGCGCGCACACAGCACTAGAGCCAGTGACAGCACTGTGTCACAGCGCGCACACAGCACTAGAGCCAGCACACAATCCCGTTTTCCGACCACCGCAGGCGCGGGCTCGCGGACGCTAGGCACCGTAGGCGCGGGAACACGGAAAATCCGAAAGGTTATCACCGTGTCCCCCAGATCGAAGGCGACGAAGGAACGGGGTAGGGGTTTAGTCAGTAAGAGTTTGACACGCCCTTTCGCTCCGCCCAAGAGTGGGAGAAGTCGTTCTGATGATGCCCCTATCAAAAAAAAAAACTTCTTACAGAATATGTAAGTCTTGGACTTATGAATGGTACGGATTGGATGTTATCAGACTAACTTCCAGGTTATTATGGTAGGTACACAAACAGCTTTATAAAAATGTTCAAGGTCACTCGAGGTTCGCCACTATCAAGGTAGCTATTTTTTGCATAATTATTATCGCCTTCTGCTGATCAAATGGCTCCCCAAATCTTTCCAGAGACCCTTTTTTACATGCCGGCCAAAAAAAAGGAGTGTTATATTTTTGGTCAAGGTATTCTTTTTTGTGCATCGACCCAATGTCCGAGTGATATCAACCGGATTCCGCGCGCCGTTCGATTAATGCGCCATCACACGCGCGCAGTGATAACGTATCGAGTGACCACTACAATGTAACTCGTTCACTGCGTACTTGCGCTAAATATTGCCGAACATAACAAGGATGAGTGACGTCCAGTCAGCTGATTCACAAGCTCACATTGTGAATCATTACAAAGTTTCAGAATCAATGTACCTATTTGTATGTACAAATGTTTCAGAATCCTGCAACAGCTGTTTATAACGTCCATCCACGCTGTACTCTAATAACCGATTCCACATAGAGATTCACGTGAGCTCATACCGTCAATACATCAGAGAGCATCTCTTCCAGGGCATGTTCCATGGAATACTGTGATGGGCACAGGCTTCCAGCCACCTCACTCCAACAGCGAGGCTTCGGTTTCAAGTAGATACTAACACTGCATGGCTACATATCTTCGGCAGTTCATACAGACTTCTATGATGCCCACTCCAATATCATCATCTGCCTAGCCTTTTCCCAACTATATTGGGGTCGGCTTCCAGTCAAGCCGGATTTAGCTGAATACCAGTATTTTACGAGGAGCGGCTGCCTACCAGACCTCCACAACCCATTAACTGGGGTAACACGGTACTTTTATGGCAAGACTGGAGTCAGATTTACTGGCTTCTGACTATCCGTAACGACTGCCAAAGATCTCCAAATGACAGCCGGGACCAACGGCTTAACGTGCTTTCCGAGGCACGGATGGCCCACTCCAATATAAAAGCATTAAATACTACCTTGTAGTGGAAGTCGTGAACATTTGTGAGTGTATCTTATCAGAACTGGGTTACTTACTACACGCCATACGATAGCTAGTTTCGTAACGGCAAACAAAATATCTGTCTCGTGTGAGAGCGTGTCGGTATCGTGTAGGTCCAGCAGAGCGGGCCCGTGCGCCGCGGCAGTGGCTCCGCTGATGACGTGTAGGCGGATTTACTTATTATTAGTCGAGACGGCTCAAGATCCAGCGCTAATGTAATGCGCAGTGCGCACTCGCACAGGAAGTCCATACTGCCAGCTAACTGTAGGCGAGCGCCGGGCCTGCGCGTCCTGCTCGCGGCCGCCGCGCCGCGCCCCGGCGTCCAGGCGTCAGGCCGGCACAGCTGGCGCAGCAGCAGCGCGCAGCCGGCGTTATCAGCGAGCTGCGCGCGCGCGGAGCAACGACCGCGCCGCGCGCTGCTCCCGCGCACCGCCATCTATCGGACACACTGCTCACCAACCCACAACAACCGTTCACATTATTTTCCTTGCGTTACCTTCTTCTTGTGGCTTGATTTTGTTTTTAACAACTGATGTAATGTAACAGCACCATATTGTTGCACATGAATACGTAATATCATTATAGTCGACGTAGCGCGTCCAACGTACGTGCCTAGGGCTACAGGAGTGTCCTACTGTCCTGTACGCATTAGATGGGAGCACCGAAATGCTGTGAAACCTCGAGTCACCGGAGTACGTGAGGAACGGTATGGAGGCAGCGGCATATGACACACACACAGCGCCGACTATGCGGGAAAGCGGCGCGGCCTCGATCCCGAGCGCGCGGGCGCCGGCTGTGACGTGTCGCCGGGCTCCGCCGCGGTCAGCGCACCCTCGCTCGCCCCACGCGCTCTACTCACCCTGCTCTGCACCTCTCGGGAACCAACAACAACAGCTTGGAACGTGAGCTCGTGCGTTTCACTCGCGGCGATACTTGACGCCTCAGCGGCGATTCGGTGTGTACTGGAGAGCGAGGCAGCACTCGCGCCCCTCCTCCCCCCCGCCGCCCCGCCGCCGCGCCGCAGTCGTCCGTCACACCTGAGCCTCACCTCCGCAGGTGTGCGGGGCGCGGGGCGCGCGGCGGGCGGAGGCTTCGCGCAGGCAGCGCGGGCCGCGCGCGGGCGCGGGCGCCAGTCTCTGGCCGGGCGCGACGCGGAGCGCGCGTCACTCGAACTGCGAATCATGTCCGCGAACGGGTCGGCGGCCACGGAGCCGCGGCTCTGCCACGTGCGGAAGACGCCAGACTTCGACGGCTACGGGTTCAACCTGCACGCCGAGAAGGGCAAGCCGGGCCAGTACATCGGCAAGGTGGACGACGGGTCGCCGGCCGAGGCGGCGGGGCTGCGGCGCGGCGACCGCATCCTGGAGGTGAACGGGCACAGCATCGCCGGCGAGAGCCACAAGCAGGTGGTGGCGCGCATCAAGGAGCGCGCCGACGACGCCGAGCTGCTGGTGGCGGCGCCGGCGCCCGGCGAGCCCGTGCCCGAGCTGGACGCGCCGCCCGACGCGCCCGACGCGCCCGCCAGCCCCGCCGAGCCGCCGCGGCTCAACCTGCGCATGACCGCGGCCGAGATGCGCGCGCATCTCGCCGCCAAGAAGAAGATTGACCCCAAGAAAGTGCCGATGGACCTCAAGTCCAAGTTTGACATCGTCAAGAAACTGTGATGTGTGTGTAGTGCGGCCGCGAGCCGGAGTGTGTGCGGCGGTGCCGCTCCGCGCGCGCTGTTGCCAGCCCGCGCTCCGCGGAGCAGGAACAATGACATCGCAGGCGCAGGCTGCCGCGCGCACCACCACCACCCCGAGTTGTACAATTAATGTAAATTTTATTTTACCACGTAAATTATGTAATAATATAATTTATAGCGTTCTACAGAAATTGCCATTGAATTGAATAAAGTGTTGTTGTATATATTTTACCTAGACTAGGTACCTAGCCGCTATAGAATACGTTTTATAGTACATAGGAATGAAACACTGTGTGTAATTTATTTCGAATTCAAATGATTTTGATTTTAAATAATTGATTATCTAAATGTGTAGCTAGGGTTACTCACGTACTCGAGTGTGAATATTGTTTAATTCTATTATCAATAAAATGTATTGAAAACCAATAGCGAGTTGTCAACATGCCCATGTCCTACGGCTCCCGAGCGCGGCCTAGTTCGCACCAGCCAGTGCGCGGCTACACCTGCGCGCACTCGCGAGGAGGACGCGCCAGTTATCAGGCGGTCGCGACGCAGATTACGGCGTATCTCTCGCGCTAGTTCAGCGCGACTCGCTGTGCACACACACTCGTGTCACAGTAATGCAACCACCGACCTGAACCCGTGCCGACACACTCTTATTGACTAAATCAGATGTTTGTTTATCTCAGGCCCATACCCTTATATGATCACTATGTTCAGTACTTGTTTGTCAAGTCACTTTTACGTAGAGATACTTAACAAAATGAAAATAATATCAAATACTCAGGTCTTTGGCCATTAATAATTACTTAACGTTTGAATCCCCAACCGGTCCTATGAGACCGCGCTGTTATTGTTTTACTATTGTGTCTCGTTTCGCGGGTATCTGAGTAATTAATTATAAAACTTGTAAGTCATCGCAGGGCAGTGAAAGCATTAAGGATTTAAAGGTCGAAGACTGCTAATCACAAAACTTTAACTAGAAGCAAGGATAGCACAAGTAGAGGAACAAGTGCGAACATTTCAATTTCTAGTTTTACTACACATTTTTTTTACTACCTATGAGCATGTCGATGAGTCAACGTTTTCCAGTTACAAGGTTGAATTGGTTTCCAATCCTAATACATTTTGTTGTTTACTACAGTGAATCGAGCTCCATGATTCCTATTGTGAACGCTTCGAGCGTTAATAACGTGATATTTATTGAAGAAGTGCAGTATGTTTAATGTTTGATTAGTTAGCAAGTGTTGTAATGTCACTGGAGCTGCGTGGCTGCGGACTCCAAGCTCGGTGACCACCTGCGAGTGGTTGATCCTACTGCCACACAGCAGTCTGCAACTGAACATGGTTGCTTATTCCTGTACATCTGGGTGCACGTAATACTTTAATCTCTGTCTGTAGTTAGCTTGTGTTCCTGCTCTGCAGTGTTCGTCTGTTCGATGCGCCTATTGACTTCGTTAACTATTAGTAAGTATTGTTCATTACCTACTATTGCCACGCTTAGCAATTAGCAGTTTATGAAAATGAAAGGTTTGCCAGTTAAGGCATGATCAGCGCTAGCAGCGACCGCTGAACAGACAAGGAAAAAGATAAAAAAAGGAACTAGGGAAGGCAAAATTGTAATAAAATGGTATAGACACCCGAAAATAGTAACGCACAACTTTATCCTCTATGTTTATTTATTATATTATTATACTACTATACTGTATACCAAGATTACAATATTTCAAAAGGAATACATAATAGCAAAAAAAATGGTTGCCTGTAAAGTCGTTTTTACGGGCGAAGATTTTACGTGACAACGTCTTTTTCTCGGTAGAATATTTATTGATATGAATATAATTAAATTGCACAATAGGAACAAGGAATTGAATGAAAATAAGAATTGCACAAATTTTAACTATAGAAATATATTTTGTTTACTAAAATTCTCTAGTGCTGCGCGCGCGGCAGACCGATCATAGTTGAGTGGGAGAGAGACGCAAGGCATTCGGCGGGCCTCTCTCTCGTTCGGTGACTCATCGTAACGTTACCGAGCGTTACACTTTTTCATAAGTGACTCCCAGCCGCAACCTAATTTAAGACGTTGTCACGTCAAAAAAAACATACAATGTTGTGTATGTAGGAAGATATTTATATGATGATGGTCCATCAGAGCAGCCTGGAGCCTGGGAGCCGCTGATGCGCTCGCCTCGGCCGCACTGTGCGCGCCGGCGCGGCCGCCACGCTTCCGCGTCGCGATGGCATTCGTGGCGAGGTGCGAGGTGCGGAACCCGAACAGTGCCCATTAGTGTGTTGTGCACCAAAACACATTCCACTTATCTTATCCTGCGTTATCAGAGTTATCACCCGTAATGTACTTCTAATTAGAGTGAGCACGGGTGGCCTCCGACATTTGGTTGTGATTTATACTCATATCAGTGCAATAGTATCGGCCCGCTAACATTCTGACGAGGCGGCGGTATCAAATGTTTGTGAACGCACCCACGACACAGGACTCGCCGGAATCTTTTATAGCATAAGGTACTTAACGTGTAAAAAACAAACCAAAACAAAAGGAACCCTTAACCTATCAATACCCGCGAAACGAGACACAATAGTAAGACAATAACAGCGCGGTCCTATGAGACCGGTCGGGGATTCATGAATTAAGTGCCCCCCCCCCCCCCCAGTACATTTTCATAAAAACCAATAAAGAACGTTGAATCGATTGCAACATGATGGAGCAACACTTTACTAATTATCGTTATATTGAAGAGCTGCAGTTTAGTAATCCGGACGCCCGACTCCAAACTTTCAACCGGGAGAATTGATTGTGTTGTTTCGACACTAGTGCTGTACCCACTGACCGATTAACCCACTAGTGTTGAGCTCGGCAGCGACTGTGCTGCCTTCGTGTCTCACACAGTATTAGAACACGGACACATGGTGAACCTGGTAGGTCAATGTAAACCCGTCAGAGTAAAGTCATCGCAGTGGTTAGCGATTAGCTGCTGCGATGCGTGTCGCGGGTTCGATACCTGCGCGGAACAAATATTTGTATGGCCTACAGATAGCTATCCCGGGTCTGGTTGTCTTGTGTCATGTGACATTACGTTTGTGAGCACACCTGCTCGTACAGTACACGTAATTTGTACGAAATATGAACTGCAATAATGAGCAGAGATGAATTCCTAATTAGCGGCAACGTATTAAAAAAAGAAAACGAATTATCTGAGAATGAGCAGATTTTGATCGCCAAGCTGGTGTTTCAGAAACACGTAATCTTGGTAAACAGCGCGAGTGTGCTCACCTGAGAGCCGCGCGCGCGCGTGTGTGTGTGTGAGTCACTATGACTTCATCTCTAAGTTTACCTGCCGACCGCTATCTGGTGCACCGCGACCAAATCTATGAGATTATGACTAACAACAGGCACTAGTTTCTTGTCGTCCTTTATAATCCCGACTCGTTCTCGTTCACATTCATATTTGGTAGTCATGGCTAAGAATCTTTAAGCGATCCTTCATATAAGCGACACTTGCTTTAGATTGTAGTCGATTTGTAGACGGGAGGCCCGGACTCTTACCTACCTGCCACGGTTTAGATCCCAGCAATCAAGTCGTTACGATCGTGTTACGGAGATACTGGCTTGTGGAAATCAGATGGGCATTCGCTTCACGTAAAATACCGGTAAGTACTCCAACTGGATCTACTCGTATACTGTAGACGGTTGACCGGTGCGAGCCGAGGGCCTGCTCTGGTGTTCAGTGGTCCCGTCGCCGCGTCGGTGCGAGGCGTCGCCGTCATCTTCCGCCAACTAACACGCTTAAGGGCTGGAATAAGTTGTTTTTGTTTAGCATCTGTCGTCTATATTTTGATAGTAGGTATTGTAAAATAGTGACCGTGAAACAGATGGAAATAGACAACAATCCTTATGTGGGAAAAAGACAATACGTAACGTAGCATTGTTAATGTAATGAATAGTCGTGGTGAATGACGAGTGAAGCGGCAACCTCGCGCGCACTTAGCGACATTGTGTGGAGCACAATGCGGCCGGCGTGAGCTCAGCGGCGGGCGCATCGCCGCCGCCGCGCTGGTCACGCGGCGCCGAAGGTCGCGCAGCCAGCTCGCTGCAACAGTGGCGTCAGCTGCGGGTGACTTACGAGGAACCTCACTGCCGCACACACGCTGACTGCCTATTGAGGCAGGCTCGAGAATCTATCTTTATTGAGGGAGCCTGCCTCTTGAAGACTCGGAAGTTCGGAAGCCGTTCTAGTGAGCTGTACCTGGCATAATTAACGAATTCCAATGCGGCGTCGGCGCGCGTGGTATCATGTATCACGTTCGCTAGAGCGCGGTTCTGTAGGCGATGCTTCGCGAAGTAGGACATATACACTACATGTAGGCCATGTTGCTAACACACACAGTTCGCGCCGTCACAGTTCTTCCGGGTCACACTCATGTGCCACCTGCACAGTACACGAGCAGGCATTGTCGCTACTCATACTGTTGCTCTGTCGTCGCACGAGTGTCGAGTGTGGGCTGTGATTCCCAGGCCGCCGGGGCAGGGACATGTGGTACCGCTGCACGCCGGCAGCGACCAGGTGACACGGTTGGCTGGAGGCGCTGGCGTCGCGCTTGTTCACGTCCTATGCAGCCTGTAGCTAGTGGGTTCATGATCGGATGGGCTTAAGCTTTTTTTATATAACATACATACAACAAACTAATGCTTGATTGCGTGATTGCGATTCCACCTGATGGTAAGCAGTGGTGAAATCATTGATGATGAAACGCACTACTAGTTTATTACGAGCCTATTCACTCTAGCCTTGAAGACACCCAATTTATAATCAGACGGAAAGACCGCAGCAGGCAGGATTCCAGTCCTTTCATGTACGCGGTATAAACTACGAAGCGAAACGGTTAGTCCAGACCGTAGAGATTTCCAACAACGTAAGGGTGGATCCCCGATGTGCTAGAGAATCAACACCGCAGGACACAGATGGAAAAGAATTAGGACACCCCGATGATGAACAACTAATACTAGTTCCAGGTCGCAGCCACTTGTAGCGAGCAGACACCGCCGGGGTCTTTACTTAGCTCTAATCAAGTTACAACACATAATCAACGTGGTACAAATCTGGCGGAATAACACATAACTAGTTTGTCTCCTGTCCAACCTTCGCAGTGCTAACGAAAAAGTGAATATGTTAATATTAATGATTGAATATTGAGTCGCGGCCTGCCAGTGCCAGTACCTACAACACGCTAATGATTATATTATTTTTAACTTGATTAGATTATAGATAAGTACCGACGATGCCAGAACGCCAGCCGCCTCCATCACGAGCGTTTCAAATATTGTGCTAATTATAATATGCAAATAGTTAGGGAAAACCAGTGTCAGCTAGCCATATACTATTATGTAAGACTAGACTGTTGTTTCTACGAATACGTAGCTATGATAGGTACGTGACTACATACATAGTTCTGTTCACCTTCGTAATGCTCTCCCAAATTAATAAGAATTTGAATATTTGTTTTGTGTAGGAGGCCAAAGATTATTGAGTGTTTGTAAAACATTCGGCAAACTATTTAGTGCAGTAGTAAGGTGTCAGGTGAAGGCCGCGGCCCGTCCTTGGCGGCGCGCGCTGCAGCGAGGCCATTCATGCCGACTGTCAGCTGGCGTGGCGCGGCGTGTGTCACACAATGAATGGCGACAGCACTGCGCGCCGCGCGCCGCTCTCTGCAGGCTCGACTTCTCATCACATTGCTTATTAGAATTACTTAGCCATTTTAGAAAAAGGTACCTAAGTACTTCATTGAATCTCACATTAGCATCGACATCCGTGTGAACATTTTAGAGGTTACAGAATAATCTATGGCCATTGGCCGTGCCTTCAGAGAACACCGTCTAAGTTTTCAATTTATTATCTTTACTTTTTTGATCAATGGCAACATTCACAATATGCTTCGCAATGACTGAAGAGTTCCTACTCTCTACAGCATCAGTGAGTGAGCACGCTGACTGCAGCATATTTCTGCTCAACGTAAGTAAGTCGCAGTCACGGCACACAACCTTAGTAAAGTGAGACAAATACATAGATCCGAATATAGTTGTTGCAGGAGATCTGCCGCGGTCGCGGAGCGCAGTGGAGCGGCCGGGGCGGGACCACTTGAGCGCGGCGAGTGTGGCGGCCGCGCTGGGGACCGACGAGCGCGACGTCTTCCTGTCCAAGCGTTGCTGCTGCTAATTTAGATAAATATTCCATCAGCCTCCTCCTTACCCTTCACACCAATATGAACTGGAACCGACCTACTAGTCCGTACCTATATGTTCGGTAAGCACCAAGAATCAGGTTTCAGGGTCCTTTGATGATACGCAACAGCGTTCTAGCGAGTACTGCTCCCATCTTTGGAACGGATTTGCTAAGTGCCAGCTTGAGGCGCTAGAGTCGATTAAGAAGCGAGCCAAGAAGATCATTGGTAATGATTCACTCTTCGAGTCGAAGCTTCAAAGTCTGGAGCACCGACGACGAGTTGCTAGCCTGTCGGTTTTCTATCGTTTGCATTTCGGAAAGTGTGCACAGGAATTGCACAACTTAATTCCTTCAAGCCCGTTTCATCATCGGACTACTAGACGTACGGCAATGCGCCACCGGTACATGGTGAACACCCCACCCTTACAAAGTGTTTTAGAAGTACATTTATTATGCGTACAGCTAGAGAGTGGAATTCCCTGCCTGGGTCTGTGTTTCCTGATATAGCTACAACCTAGGGGTCTTTAAGTCAAGAGTGAATATGTTGCTTCTAGGCAAGTGGTCGACGATAGAGCATCGTCGACCACATGATCGCTTACCATCAGATGAGATGTGGTCAAGCGCGAGCCTATCAAAGTCAAAGTCAAAGTCAAATATTTTTATTTCACATAGGCCTACATGGGCCCTTATAAAACGTCGAAAACTAGTGCACGGTTCCAAATTGGTCGTTTCCTATGGAGAAGAACCGGCAAGAAACTCCATGGTTACTCTTTTCAAAAAACTATTGGGTTTACAACATTTCCATATTACAACACAGACACTTATGCGAGGACAGTGTAGACCAGTCAATATTGCACCCAAAACCACAATAAAGATAAAATTAGTCAAAAACTGGGTTCAAAAAGGAAGTAATTAAAATCTGTAGTCTACAGTGCCTACTCATTCACATTATACAAAAGAAGCTATATAAATATAAGAACAAAAAAACAATTATAAAACTTATCATGGAATGAGATGTTAACACAAAAAAAAATCACGACTTAATGAATTTAAGGTGACTGGGATCCGAATAATATAAAAATATTGCAAAAGCAATGGCTTGAGTAAATAAATAAAATAAGACAAACATGGAGCAGTTAATAGACATGTTTACACAATAATGCAGTTAATGAGTTACCAGGGGGCCACATGTGCAGAAGCAGTTAATGCCAAACAAGCGTGTCTTCGACGTAGTCTCTAACCTTGTAATATGCTTTTTTGGTTAGGACACGCTTAATATGCGTTTTGAACTTTCCCTCGCTAATTTCTATAACGGACTTGGGCAACTTATTATAAAAGCGTATACTATTGACAAGGAATGACTTGCTGGTCTTCGCTAGTCTCCATTTAGGTAACACGATTTCGTGTTTCCTACGCGTATTTTTGTCATGTAAATCACTTCTAATTTTAAAAAGTCCTAAGTTTTTACGTACATACAATATACTTTCTAAAATATAAAGAGAGGGCAGAGTTATTATATCAATTTCTCCAAATATATTTCTAAGGGACTCGCGTGGACCCATTTTATAGATAGCCCGGATTGCTCTCTTTTGCAATATAAAGATTGATTCCGCATCAGCCGCAGACCCCCACAGTAAGATGCCATAGGACATAATACTGTGGAAATAAGCATAGTACACTAATCTGGCTGTGGCTACATCTGTCAATTGCCTAATTTTTCTTACTGCATATGCTGCTGAGCTTAATCTACCAGAGAGAGTTCCAATATGAGCACCCCACTGCAGTTTAGAGTCTATTGTTACACCTAGGAACACAGTTTCCGTAATAGCATCAAGTTTTTTACCGTCAAGCATTAAATTAAGGCCTACTTGAGGGACATTTGGTAATGAAAACTTTATACATTTAGTTTTGTTCGCATTTAGTAAGAGGTTATTAGCTGCGAACCATTTCGAAAGAACAGCCAGACTTTCATTAACATGCAAGACATCAGCATCTTTTCTGTCTACTTTAAAAATAAGAGAGGTGTCATCAGCAAATAGAATTATATCAGATAAACTAGCCATCATGTAAGGAAGGTCATTAATATAAACCAGGAAAAGGAAAGGGCCAAGAATTGAACCCTGGGGCACGCCCATCTTTACTAAAGACCCCGAGGACGTCGCCCCATTAATGGTTACTTTTTGCTGCCTGTAAGATAAATAGGAAAAAACAAGATCAGCAGCTCGTCCACGAATTCCGTAATGATGTAATTTACAGATCAGAGTATACCGAGTCCCCCCCAGAACGAAGGCAACGAAGGAACGGGGTAGGGGTTTAGTCAGTAAGAGTCTGACACGCCCTCCCGCTCCGCCCAAGAGCGGGGGAAGTCATTCTGATGATTCCCCTACCATAAAAAAAAAAAAAAAAATGGTCAACGCAGTCAAATGCTTTTGAGAGGTCACAGAATATGCCAATAGCATCCTGGGACTTCTCCCAGGATTCCAAAATGTGACTGATGAGTTTCACTCCTGCATCTGTCGTTGACCTTCCTTTCGTGAAGCCAAACTGATGACTATGCAAGATTCTATTAGAGTTAATAAAGTGACACAACATCTGGTCCAGCATGATTTTTTCATATATTTTACTCAATGCTGGAAGCACAGATATAGGTCTATAATAAGAGGGATCACTCTTAGTTCCTGATTTGAAAATTGGTACTACTTTACTATGTTTCATTAAATCAGGGAATGTACCACTGTCTAAATATTGGTTAAATATTCCTGTTAGGATAGGAGCAATTGTATCAATAATATCTCCAAGAACCTTAACAGATACACCCCATAAGTCCTCCGTGTTTTTTACGCTAAGACTTTGGAATGTTTTTTTAATTGTATCGATAGATATACGCTTCATTTCAAAGTTTGGTATATCCTTAGTGAAATTTTCTTTTAAAAAAGATTCAGCAGGCAAAGATGAAGAAGGGAGAGATTTCGTAACTTCTATAGGGATGTTAGTGAAAAAGTTTTCTAATGTCTCTGCCACTTCTGACTTATCTGATATGATCTTATTATCAATTCTTAGCGACAAATCATTCCGATCGCGTTGATTTGTCTTTCCAGTTTCCCTGTTTATTACCCTCCAGCCAGTTTTGATTTTATTATTAGAATTTCCTATTTTCTTACTTATTGACTTAGATTTAGCTTGGGCGCAGACTCTTTTGAATATCTTTGAATAAAGTCTAACGTGGTTATGCAAGTTAGGATCAGATGATAACGATTTTTCATAATATAACTGATATAAAGTACGAGTATCTCTGCTTTTTCTAATACCAGCAGTTGCCCATTCATTAAATTTGGATTTATTGTTTATTTTATTTTTTTACACGCCTTATCGAATTCATGGCATACTGTAGAAAATAATGTAGCATAATTTACATTGGGGTCTTGCGAATCAAAATTGGCTATTGAGAGACTACCAAGAACATGAGTTTATCTGTTTACGCTTAGGCGCCCCTTGTGTTGCTCCACATCGGTGCCACTGTGGCGAAGCTGTCGACAGCCTCGGACACCATGGCCTGTCCTGCTGTAGGAGCGCAGGCCGCATAGCACGACACGCTAGCATCAACGACATTATCCGTCGAGCTCTTGTCACCGCTGGGGTACCTGCTGTACTAGAACCTAACGGCTTGGTACGTGACGATGGGAAGAGACCAGACGGTATGACGTTGGTGCCATGGAAGGCGGGTAGGCCTCTGGTGTGGGACGCAACCTGCGTCGACACCCTTGCGCCATCCCATGTTCCTAGTTCGGCGGGCTGTGCCGGCGCTGCCGCCGCGGCTGCTGAGTCCCTCAAACGGCGCAAATACTGTAATCTTATTGGTAATTACAGTTTTGAGCCGTTTGGGGTTGAAACTCTTGGGTCATGGGGTCCGAGTGCGCGTTTTCTTTTTAAAGAAATTTCACGCCGTCTGATCGACACTTTGCGGGACCAGAGGGCTGGCTCGTTCTTCGCCCAAAGAATTAGCATTGCCATACAACGTGGCAATGCCGCCAGCCTTCTGGGCACATTTCCAGATGACAGCGATGTGGAGGAGTACTTCGACGCCTGAGTGTATATTTTATATTTGTATTATATGTACATAGCTAAGTTTTTTATTTAAATTGTTAGTATTTGTATATAATTTATACTTAAATGCTGGGAAAACCTGTTAAATAACCAAGAACATTGTTATTAAAACTGTTTAATTTATTTTTAGTAAGCGGTCTAAACTCTGCAGTATCAATAATAAAAAATAAAAAAACCGGCCAAGAGCGTGTCGGTCCACGCACAGTGTAGGGTTCCGTAGTTTCCCGTCCGTCACAATAACTTTCCCCAACTTTTCAAAAACTGTTCGTCCCATCAAGTTCAAAATAATTTTCCTTATTTCATATTTTTTAAACTTATGGTTCAAAAGTTAGAGGGGGGGGACACATTGTTTTTAACTTTCGGAGCGATTATTAAATTATGGATAATATCAAAAAAATATTTCAGTAAACCCCTATTCATTTTTGAATACCTATCCAACAATATAATTATCACACGTTAGGGTTGAACTTAAAAAAAATCACTTTCCACTTTACATGTAGGGGGGCTACCCTAATAAAACATTTCTTACCAATTTTTATTTTTGCACTTTGTCGGCGTGATTGATATAGGTACATATTGGTGCCAAATTCAGCTTTCTAGTGCTAACAGTCACAGAGATTAAGTGAGGACGGACGGACAGACATGGCGAAACTATAAGGGTTCCGTTTTTGCCATTTGGCTACGGAACCCTAAAAAAGAGTATGTTAATTTCACGAGATATGATTATGTCCCAGTTATCTACCTAGAAGCCCAAAGACCGGGCTGGGACCCAGACACAGCAGATACGTAACGTTGCGCTAGTGAACCCTCATGGCTTACCAATGTGAACTGCACACGTCTGCGGCACCTCCTCACAACGCACTGGAGTGATGTCGCGTTATGAAATGGTATAGACTTGCTATCGTTCCCTATTCAAGTATTCCATGGTAGTTTCAGAAGTTCTTTAACAGTCTCACCCTATGTAAATTAATGATTCCGTTTTTTGCTCCTGGCAGGCAAACTTTTCGATACAAAAAAGGAGTAGCCATAAAAACAAGAATTGCACTGCAGCTTTTTTGCACTGATTGACAGTTTGGGTGCAAAAATGTAAATTATCTCGTAATCTGAATTTAAATAATTATGTGGATATTAAAATCGTACGTAGGAAATGTTTTGATCTAGTTTTTTAGCCACCGATGATAGATAGGTATATTGTATATGTATAGTAGGTACTAGGTAGGTAGATACTCTGCAACGCGACGAAGCATTAATTTATTTAATTGACACGTTTCGTTTGAGATCTAGCGGCGGTCGATTGCATTCAAACTGATTGAATGGCGTGATTCCATGGCTGTTCTATTCTTGGACGGTTTTTAATGAAAATCATAACATGATATTCACTAAACAATAGGTAGCTACGTACCTGTTCCTATCTGCGGTTTGTATGACATTAGCATTATTATAAATATACTTAATGCAGTAATCAGTAAAACTGTAGGCAATATTAATCAGCAGTAATGAAACTAATCATATTAGCGTGAAACTCGGAATGATTAGTCTGCGTTGTGTAACTGGCGATCATTATCGGCTCCTTACATAAGCATGTGGCGGCCAATTCTCATTAATTTATACTTGTTCTACGAGTACCCATGTCACCAGGGGGGATGCTCTCGCACTGTGCGCACATTCTCCAGCTGCCCATTACGATTATTCTGTTCTAACTATTATTTTTTCAGCTTGAGTAATATCCTAATATCAGTGTTTTGTCCATAGAATATAGTTTCTGAATAAAGACAGTGTGCGCGGGATCATACGCACTCGACGAAGTGCTTCGTGACATGATTCAGATTCAGATTCAGATTCAGATTCAGATTTATTCATTTGTAAACATAGGTTAGATACACATGTGTGAGATGTTACATTTTTGTTGGTTCTCTATGCTTTGCCATTAGGCGTACAAATATTAATATTTATTTAAGATATTTAAAAATTGACACAGAACAAAATGAACAGAATTAACAATGAACAGAACACCATTCATCTGACAAAAACAAATATAAATTATAATGTCAACTTAAATAACACCAAACTATTATAATATTTAAAAGTGTCAATCATGCAGAAAAATTGATTTAATTTAATTTAAAATGTCAAGACAAATATTAAATTTATAGAATTTTTAAAAGATGTTAATTACATTTACCTACAATGTCAGAATTATACTAATTTAATATTTCAAAAATGTCGCTAATCTTACTTGAAACTGAAATGTCAAAAAATAAAATTATAAAATGTCAATCCATACTAACAGAATATTTCAAAAATGTCATTAATAAAAATCTTAGTCAAAAAACAGAAATGTCAAAAGATAGAAAAGATGTCAATTAATGAAACTAATACAAAAAATGTCAAATAAAAGTAATAAATCACATACAAATCTTAAGGTCAAACGGGTAATTAAAAAATATTAAATAATAATAATATAACATTGTACTATGTCGGCAGTATAACTATTGTAATGTCAATTAATAATAATTATGGAATAAATGCGTCAGAATGTCAAAATTATTTACATTTTAAAATTATGTACGCTTATTATTATTATTATCATTTTCAATTACCTAAAGGAGAGATTATAGAATTATCGTCAAAGTAGTCTTTTAATGAATAATAACACTTATCAATTAAAATCTTCATGAGAGCAATTTTGAATTTGTCCAGATTTAATGACTTTAATGTTTCAGGAAGCTTGTTAAATATTTTTGTGTCCATACAGAACGTACTTTTGTTCATTAGGGCAGTTCTACCATGTGTTACTTCGAGATCTAGCTTATTTTTGTCTCGCAACCTTCTATAGTAACTTTTGGGAGCCGTTTTATATTGCGAGATGTGTGTTTTAACAAATACATTCGTTTCGAAGATGTACAATGAAGGTAGCGTAAGAATTTTTAGGCTTTTAAAAAACGGTTTACAACTATCGGTGCTGTTTAGGCCACACATAGACCTTATGCATTTTTTTTGAGCTCTGAATACGAATTCCCTATCGACCGAATTACCCCAGTACATTATGCCATACCTAAGTATTGATGCAACATAGCCATGATATGCCATCAGTACCGCTTCTATGCTGACAGTCTTTGATAATTTGTACAGAACATATGCAAATTTACTCATTTTTTTACAAATTTCGTCGGTCTGAGCTTTCCAGGTCAAATTTTTATCTATTGTGATACCAAGGAATTTTGTAACAGCAGTTGACTCTATTTTAGTCCCTTGATAACAGATTTCAGGGATTTTACTCGGAACTCTTTGATAAAAATGCATAATTTTAGTTTTTTCTAAATTTATAATAAGATTATTTTTGTCAATCCATGATATTATTGTTTTTAAAGTCATATTTATTTCATTTTCATACGTCATAGGGTCGTCACATTTAATTACTACTGTGCTGTCGTCAGCAAACAATACCATAGGGTGGTTTATATGGCTGGGGAGGTCATTAATGTATAGCAAAAAGACGGGAGGTCCTAGTACGCTACCCTGTGGTACGCCATATTTTACTGTCCTACACCTTGAGCGATATTTCTTCTCATAACCACCATTTTGCTTTGTGCAAATTTGTGCGATTTCAACTAATTGTTTTCTGTTTGTCAAATAGGATTCTAATAGTTTAAGTATATTTCCCCTAATACCATATTTTTCAAGTTTACTTAGCAAAATTTCGAAATCTACATAATCGAAAGCTTTGGTTAGGTCCGTATAAATAGCACAGACAGGGTTTCTTTTATCCATATTTGATAATATAGGAAAGAGAAGATCATGAATGGCCATATTAATAGTATTTTGTTTACGAAATCCCTTTTGTTCCTTGACTAATATATTTGACTTCTCAAGATATGCATACAGAGATTTATAAATAACTTTCTCGAATATTTTTGAGAAGACAGGTATCAAGGCAATAGGTCTGTAGTTTTCCATTAATTGTTTATCCTGTTTTTTGTGTAACGGTTTAATTATGGAAGTTTTTAGCCCGTCGGGAAAGATTCCATTAAATATACTCATGTTAATGATGTGACTAAGATGAGGAGCTATATTTGTGCTTCATGGATGCATCATCAGCGCGCCAGGCGTAGCACTCGACAGCGGGTCACGCAGCTCGCGGCGTGTCGCGACACTGCGCGCCCCGGTACGGACCCGTCTGGCCTAGTGCCTAGTGGACGCTGAGCGAGGCATCAGCAGCGCGCCAGGCGTAGCACTCGACAGCGGGTCACGCAGCTCGCGGCGTGTCGCGACACTGCGCGCCCCGGTACGGACCCGTCTGGCCTAGTGCCTAGTGGACGCTGAGCGAGGCATCAGCAGCGCGCCAGGCGTAGCACTCGACAGCGGGTCACGCAGCTCGCGGCGTGTCGCGACACTGCGCGCCCCGGTACGGACCCGTCTGGCCTAGTGCCTAGTGGACGCTGAGCGAGGCATCAGCAGCGCGCCAGGCGTAGCACTCGACAGCGGGTCACGCAGCTCGCGGCGTGTCGCGACACTGCGCGCCCCGGTACGGACCCGTCTGGCCTAGTGCCTAGTGGACGCTGAGCGAGGCATCAGCAGCGCGCCAGGCGTAGCACTCGACAGCGGGTCACGCAGCTCGCGGCGTGTCGCGACACTGCGCGCTCCGGTACGGACCCGTCTGGCCTAGTGCCTAGTGGACGCTGAGCGAGGCATCAGCAGCGCGCCAGGCGTAGCACTCGACAGCGGGTCACGCAGCTCGCGGCGTGTCGCGACACTGCGCGCCCCGGTACGGACCCGTCTGGCCTAGTGCCTAGTGGACGCTGAGCGAGGCATCAGCAGCGCGCCAGGCGTAGCACTCGACAGCGGGTCACGCAGCTCGCGGCGTGTCGCGACACTGCGCGCCCCGGTACGGACCCGTCTGGCCTAGTGCCTAGTGGACGCTGAGCGAGGCATCAGCAGCGCGCCAGGCGTAGCACTCGACAGCGGGTCACGCAGCTCGCGGCGTGTCGCGACACTGCGCGCCCCGGTACGGACCCGTCTGGCCTAGTGCCTAGTGGACGCTGAGCGAGGCATCAGCAGCGCGCCAGGCGTAGCACTCGACAGCGGGTCACGCAGCTCGCGGCGTGTCGCGACACTGCGCGCCCCGGTACGGACCCGTCTGGCCTAGTGCCTAGTGGACGCTGAGCGAGGCATCAGCAGCGCGCCAGGCGTAGCACTCGACAGCGGGTCACGCAGCTCGCGGCGTGTCGCGACACTGCGCGTCCCGTCTGGCCTAGTGCCTAGTGGACGCTGAGCGAGGCATCAGCAGCGCGCCAGGCGTAGCACTCGACAGCGGGTCACGCAGCTCGCGGCGTGTCGCGACACTGCGCGCCCCGTCTGGCCTAGTGCCTAGTGGACGCTGAGCGAGGCATCAGCAGCGCGCCAGGCGTAGCACTCGACAGCGGGTCACGCAGCTCGCGGCGTGTCGCGACACTGCGCGCCCCGGTACGGACCCGTCTGGCCTAGTGCCTAGTGGACGCTGAGCGAGGCATCAGCAGCGCGCCAGGCGTAGCACTCGACAGCGGGTCACGCAGCTCGCGGCGTGTCGCGACACTGCGCGTCCCGTCTGGCCTAGTGCCTAGTGGACGCTGAGCGAGGCATCAGCAGCGCGCCAGGCGTAGCACTCGACAGCGGGTCACGCAGCTCGCGGCGTGTCGCGACACTGCGCGCCCCGTCTGGCCTAGTGCCTAGTGGACGCTGAGCGAGGCATCAGCAGCGCGCCAGGCGTAGCACTCGACAGCGGGTCACGCAGCTCGCGGCGTGTCGCGACACTGCGCGCCCCGGTACGGACCCGTCTGGCCTAGTGCCTAGTGGACGCTGAGCGAGGCATCAGCAGCGCGCCAGGCGTAGCACTCGACAGCGGGTCACGCAGCTCGCGGCGTGTCGCGACACTGCGCGCCCCGGTACGGACCCGTCTGGCCTAGTGCCTAGTGGACGCTGAGCGAGGCATCAGCAGCGCGCCAGGCGTAGCACTCGACAGCGGGTCACGCAGCTCGCGGCGTGTCGCGACACTGCGCGCCCCGTCTGGCCTAGTGCCTAGTGGACGCTGAGCGAGGCATCAGCAGCGCGCCAGGCGTAGCACTCGACAGCGGGTCACGCAGCTCGCGGCGTGTCGCGACACTGCGCGCCCCGGTACGGACCCGTCTGGCCTAGTGCCTAGTGGACGCTGAGCGAGGCATCAGCAGCGCGCCAGGCGTAGCACTCGACAGCGGGTCACGCAGCTCGCGGCGTGTCGCGACACTGCGCGCCCCGGTACGGACCCGTCTGGCCTAGTGCCTAGTGGACGCTGAGCGAGGCATCAGCAGCGCGCCAGGCGTAGCACTCGACAGCGGGTCACGCAGCTCGCGGCGTGTCGCGACACTGCGCGCCCCGTCTGGCCTAGTGCCTAGTGGACGCTGAGCGAGGCATCAGCAGCGCGCCAGGCGTAGCACTCGACAGCGGGTCACGCAGCTCGCGGCGTGTCGCGACACTGCGCGCCCCGGTACGGACCCGTCTGGCCTAGTGCCTAGTGGACGCTGAGCGAGGCATCAGCAGCGCGCCAGGCGTAGCACTCGACAGCGGGCCACGCAGCTCGTGGCGTGTCGCGACACTGCGCGCCCCGGTACGGACCCGTCTGGCCTAGTGCCTAGTGGACGCTGAGCGAGGCATCAGCAGCGCGCCAGGCGTAGCACTCGACAGCGGGTCACGCAGCTCGCGGCGTGTCGCGACACTGCGCGCCCCGGTACGGACCCGTCTGGCCTAGTGCCTAGTGGACGCTGAGCGAGGCATCAGCAGCGCGCCAGGCGTAGCACTCGACAGCGGGTCACGCAGCTCGCGGCGTGTCGCGACACTGCGCGCCCCGGTACGGACCCGTCTGGCCTAGTGCCTAGTGGACGCTGAGCGAGGCATCAGCAGCGCGCCAGGCGTAGCACTCGACAGCGGGTCACGCAGCTCGCGGCGTGTCGCGACACTGCGCGCCCCGGTACGGACCCGTCTGGCCTAGTGCCTAGTGGACGCTGAGCGAGGCATCAGCAGCGCGCCAGGCGTAGCACTCGACAGCGGGTCACGCAGCTCGCGGCGTGTCGCGACACTGCGCGCCCCGGTACGGACCCGTCTGGCCTAGTGCCTAGTGGACGCTGAGCGAGGCATCAGCAGCGCGCCAGGCGTAGCACTCGACAGCGGGTCACGCAGCTCGCGGCGTGTCGCGACACTGCGCGCCCCGGTACGGACCCGTCTGGCCTAGTGCCTAGTGGACGCTGAGCGAGGCATCAGCAGCGCGCCAGGCGTAGCACTCGACAGCGGGTCACGCAGCTCGCGGCGTGTCGCGACACTGCGCGCCCCGGTACTGACCCGTCTGGCCTAGTGCCTAGTGGACGCTGAGCGAGGCATCAGCAGCGCGCCAGGCGTAGCACTCGACAGCGGGTCACGCAGCTCGCGGCGTGTCGCGACACTGCGCGCCCCGGTACGGACCCGTCTGGCCTAGTGCCTAGTGGACGCTGAGCGAGGCATCAGCAGCGCGCCAGGCGTAGCACTCGACAGCGGGTCACGCAGCTCGCGGCGTGTCGCGACACTGCGCGCCCCGGTACGGACCCGTCTGGCCTAGTGCCTAGTGGACGCTGAGCGAGGCATCAGCAGCGCGCCAGGCGTAGCACTCGACAGCGGGTCACGCAGCTCGCGGCGTGTCGCGACACTGCGCGCCCCGGTACGGACCCGTCTGGCCTAGTGCCTAGTGGACGCTGAGCGAGGCATCAGCAGCGCGCCAGGCGTAGCACTCGACAGCGGGTCACGCAGCTCGCGGCGTGTCGCGACACTGCGCGCCCCGTCTGGCCTAGTGCCTAGTGGACGCTGAGCGAGGCATCAGCAGCGCGCCAGGCGTAGCACTCGACAGCGGGTCACGCAGCTCGCGGCGTGTCGCGACACTGCGCGCCCCGGTACGGACCCGTCTGGCCTAGTGCCTAGTGGACGCTGAGCGAGGCATCAGCAGCGCGCCAGGCGTAGCACTCGACAGCGGGTCACGCAGCTCGCGGCGTGTCGCGACACTGCGCGCCCCGGTACGGACCCGTCTGGCCTAGTGCCTAGTGGACGCTGAGCGAGGCATCAGCAGCGCGCCAGGCGTAGCACTCGACAGCGGGTCACGCAGCTCGCGGCGTGTCGCGACACTGCGCGCCCCGTCTGGCCTAGTGCCTAGTGGACGCTGAGCGAGGCATCAGCAGCGCGCCAGGCGTAGCACTCGACAGCGGGTCACGCAGCTCGCGGCGTGTCGCGACACTGCGCGCCCCGGTACGGACCCGTCTGGCCTAGTGCCTAGTGGACGCTGAGCGAGGCATCAGCAGCGCGCCAGGCGTAGCACTCGACAGCGGGTCACGCAGCTCGCGGCGTGTCGCGACACTGCGCGCCCCGGTACGGACCCGTCTGGCCTAGTGCCTAGTGGACGCTGAGCGAGGCATCAGCAGCGCGCCAGGCGTAGCACTCGACAGCGGGTCACGCAGCTCGCGGCGTGTCGCGACACTGCGCGCCCCGGTACGGACCCGTCTGGCCTAGTGCCTAGTGGACGCTGAGCGAGGCATCAGCAGCGCGCCAGGCGTAGCACTCGACAGCGGGTCACGCAGCTCGCGGCGTGTCGCGACACTGCGCGCCCCGTCTGGCCTAGTGCCTAGTGGACGCTGAGCGAGGCATCAGCAGCGCGCCAGGCGTAGCACTCGACAGCGGGTCACGCAGCTCGCGGCGTGTCGCGACACTGCGCGCCCCGGTACGGACCCGTCTGGCCTAGTGCCTAGTGGACGCTGAGCGAGGCATCAGCAGCGCGCCAGGCGTAGCACTCGACAGCGGGTCACGCAGCTCGCGGCGTGTCGCGACACTGCGCGCCCCGTCTGGCCTAGTGCCTAGTGGACGCTGAGCGAGGCATCAGCAGCGCGCCAGGCGTAGCACTCGACAGCGGGTCACGCAGCTCGCGGCGTGTCGCGACACTGCGCGCCCCGGTACGGACCCGTCTGGCCTAGTGCCTAGTGGACGCTGAGCGAGGCATCAGCAGCGCGCCAGGCGTAGCACTCGACAGCGGGTCACGCAGCTCGCGGCGTGTCGCGACACTGCGCGCCCCGGTACGGACCCGTCTGGCCTAGTGCCTAGTGGACGCTGAGCGAGGCATCAGCAGCGCGCCAGGCGTAGCACTCGACAGCGGGTCACGCAGCTCGCGGCGTGTCGCGACACTGCGCGCCCCGGTACGGACCCGTCTGGCCTAGTGCCTAGTGGACGCTGAGCGAGGCATCAGCAGCGCGCCAGGCGTAGCACTCGACAGCGGGTCACGCAGCTCGCGGCGTGTCGCGACACTGCGCGCCCCGTCTGGCCTAGTGCCTAGTGGACGCTGAGCGAGGCATCAGCAGCGCGCCAGGCGTAGCACTCGACAGCGGGTCACGCAGCTCGCGGCGTGTCGCGACACTGCGCGCCCCGGTACGGACCCGTCTGGCCTAGTGCCTAGTGGACGCTGAGCGAGGCATCAGCAGCGCGCCAGGCGTAGCACTCGACAGCGGGTCACGCAGCTCGCGGCGTGTCGCGACACTGCGCGCCCCGTCTGGCCTAGTGCCTAGTGGACGCTGAGCGAGGCATCAGCAGCGCGCCAGGCGTAGCACTCGACAGCGGGTCACGCAGCTCGCGGCGTGTCGCGACACTGCGCGCCCCGGTACGGACCCGTCTGGCCTAGTGCCTAGTGGACGCTGAGCGAGGCATCAGCAGCGCGCCAGGCGTAGCACTCGACAGCGGGTCACGCAGCTCGCGGCGTGTCGCGACACTGCGCGCCCCGGTACGGACCCGTCTGGCCTAGTGCCTAGTGGACGCTGAGCGAGGCATCAGCAGCGCGCCAGGCGTAGCACTCGACAGCGGGTCACGCAGCTCGCGGCGTGTCGCGACACTGCGCGCCCCGTCTGGCCTAGTGCCTAGTGGACGCTGAGCGAGGCATCAGCAGCGCGCCAGGCGTAGCACTCGACAGCGGGTCACGCAGCTCGCGGCGTGTCGCGACACTGCGCGCCCCGGTACGGACCCGTCTGGCCTAGTGCCTAGTGGACGCTGAGCGAGGCATCAGCAGCGCGCCAGGCGTAGCACTCGACAGCGGGTCACGCAGCTCGCGGCGTGTCGCGACACTGCGCGCCCCGGTACGGACCCGTCTGGCCTAGTGCCTAGTGGACGCTGAGCGAGGCATCAGCAGCGCGCCAGGCGTAGCACTCGACAGCGGGTCACGCAGCTCGCGGCGTGTCGCGACACTGCGCGCCCCGGTACGGACCCGTCTGGCCTAGTGCCTAGTGGACGCTGAGCGAGGCATCAGCAGCGCGCCAGGCGTAGCACTCGACAGCGGGTCACGCAGCTCGCGGCGTGTCGCGACACTGCGCGCCCCGTCTGGCCTAGTGCCTAGTGGACGCTGAGCGAGGCATCAGCAGCGCGCCAGGCGTAGCACTCGGCAGCGGGTCACGCAGCTCGCGGCGTGTCGCGACACTGCGCGCCCCGTCTGGCCTAGTGCCTAGTGGACGCTGAGCGAGGCATCAGCAGCGCGCCAGGCGTAGCACTCGACAGCGGGTCACGCAGCTCGCGGCGTGTCGCGACACTGCGCGCCCCGGTACGGACCCGTCTGGCCTAGTGCCTAGTGGACGCTGAGCGAGGCATCAGCAGCGCGCCAGGCGTAGCACTCGACAGCGGGTCACGCAGCTCGCGGCGTGTCGCGACACTGCGCGCCCCGGTACGGACCCGTCTGGCCTAGTGCCTAGTGGACGCTGAGCGAGGCATCAGCAGCGCGCCAGGCGTAGCACTCGACAGCGGGTCACGCAGCTCGCGGCGTGTCGCGACACTGCGCGCCCCGTCTGGCCTAGTGCCTAGTGGACGCTGAGCGAGGCATCAGCAGCGCGCCAGGCGTAGCACTCGACAGCGGGTCACGCAGCTCGCGGCGTGTCGCGACACTGCGCGCCCCGGTACGGACCCGTCTGGCCTAGTGCCTAGTGGACGCTGAGCGAGGCATCAGCAGCGCGCCAGGCGTAGCACTCGACAGCGGGTCACGCAGCTCGCGGCGTGTCGCGACACTGCGCGCCCCGTCTGGCCTAGTGCCTAGTGGACGCTGAGCGAGGCATCAGCAGCGCGCCAGGCGTAGCACTCGACAGCGGGTCACGCAGCTCGCGGCGTGTCGCGACACTGCGCGCCCCGGTACGGACCCGTCTGGCCTAGTGCCTAGTGGACGCTGAGCGAGGCATCAGCAGCGCGCCAGGCGTAGCACTCGACAGCGGGTCACGCAGCTCGCGGCGTGTCGCGACACTGCGCGCCCCGGTACGGACCCGTCTGGCCTAGTGCCTAGTGGACGCTGAGCGAGGCATCAGCAGCGCGCCAGGCGTAGCACTCGACAGCGGGTCACGCAGCTCGCGGCGTGTCGCGACACTGCGCGCCCCGTCTGGCCTAGTGCCTAGTGGACGCTGAGCACAGAGTACACTATAATATACTCCTCTGAGCGAGGCTTCGTGGGCTCGTTCTCGGTAATTAGGTTTTCTCATAGGACTTTCTGTGGCTCAACCCGGTGCCTAAGTGTTTGAGCCCAGGTTTATGTTATCTACATAGATTATTTTTAAGTGGGCAGACAGTTCGACGGGTGCGCCACATATTGCCGCTTATCTGTTGAGACTATACGAGAAGTGATAGAATTTAAGAATTGACGCTAAAAATGAAATCCTCTCGACCGAATTTTTGTCACGGTGACCAATCCCAACAGAGATTGGCATACTATAGCCAATCTTTGCAGGAGATTTACTCGTACATAAATATTATAGTGTACAAGTGTGTGCGCCCACACACTATGGACCTACTCCAATGGGATCACAGGACGGAAACCAACGGAACCGACACGACAGCAGGCGCAGGACCCTCGGCTTTACGTGCTTGCAAAGCATATGAGTATCGCACCACAAACTTTCAAACTCCGGGCTTCTACAGAGTAATTCTTAACAGAAAGACCCATTAGCACCATTAGTCTTTTTGTTCCACTCAGGAATTAAACCCAAGACTCCAAGATCTTTGGCGACCAGTAACACCAACGAAGTTGTTAGAATTGACCTTAGTAGAGTTTCAGCTTTATACTTAGTTCCTCTTCTACCAAAACGTAGTAAAGCACAAGCTTCGCACTGTATGTATGTATACTCGTACGTGCGCGCCGCAGCCATCTCGTTATTCTGTCGCAATAACCGCTAAACATTTATGGCTAGCTATTATAACTATTAATCGTAAAACTGGTAAGAATGATACCTACGGCATTAAATAAACGAGTAAATGACACACTTGTACACAAGCATAGATTGGCGTGTGTTGTCGGTGAACAAATGAAGTTCGCACGGCGCGCGGCACTCGACATGACACGTTTAATCATCATCACCTTGACACACTATGGCGCGGCTAAACGCGGGGAAAACCGCGGAATGTGCTCGTCGAACTGCTCACTAAACACTCTGTACCTATTACCTTATGGGCCTTACATGTTTATTTAACACCGCAGTCTTTAGTAGATCGTTCGACAATACAGATGAATTGAAAAAAAAAACATACTTCGTTTTTTTTTTTCAATTAAGGAGATCATTCGTATAGCGTATAACTTGACTGAAGTACCTAAGTAGGTTCGTAGCAGGTACTCGTAGATCTAGGTTAATGACCTATTTTTAAATAGGTTCCATCGATTAATAAAATTAATCATGATTACGCCTAGCAAAGACCATAATTATTCAAAGAAGCTGTTCCCACGAGCTGCTTGTCAGCGTGTCATTAGACGCAGGCAACACAGACGAGTGCAGTGTGCCAGGTACCTACCTATCTGCAAACTTCGGGCCCGCTTGTAGTGCAGGGCAAGCCACGCACTACGCCGCGCGCACACGAGAGGGCATTAGAATCTGCCCCAGTCCAACCTCTAGATGCACAGCTATCGAAACAGGTTCCGCAGAGATACGTGTGCCCTCTTCCCGGTGTATCGGAGAACATCAGTCGACTATCCTACTATTAATATGACTTAATATTAGTTATAAAATCAATGCTAAGAAAAAGTTCGATTTCAACTACTTACCCCACTCTGAAACTTAAGTAATTTTATAAATAGGTAATTATCAAAATTACATAGTTATAGAAAATAAACATCAAAGTCCGATGTCCGTATCGCACACTGGGTGCCCTTAGCGCAGTCATTTAGTTTTAAGTTCTGTAGGTATGTAAGTAGTTGTTCACAGTAAAGTTCGGCTAAACAGGCGACCACCGACAAGTGAGAAGCCACTCATTACAAAAGGCGTGAGTTCAGTATACCAAGGGCAACAGCAGCGCACGGAAGTGTCGGTTACTTGCAGCTAGAATTTAATTTTGTATCTCAATTTAGTGTATTTCGACGGCTCCCAAGAACAAAGTCGTATAATTATGATAAACGATTTAGGATATGAGGTTCTATAGTTCTGTGATTGAAATAGTATAAGTTAGTACCTAATAAATAAGTGATCGAAGTACCTAATCAATAAAATAACGAATGTTGGGTCAAAATCTATTTCACTTTTGCGGCAAATCTTTATAAATAAAAGAGTCGAGTTTTTTTACGTTAGGTGGGAAATCTGCATCCAGTGACTTTTCCCGCCCAGACCGGTGAATTACCTACCGTATTATACCTACTCCATATCAAGGTCAAGAATGGCTGGACCGATTTTGATTACTTATCTCTGCTTTGTTGGATTCGTCTTTACACTGAATAGCATATCATCATCAGATGCTTGACTAGAAGCCAACCCCAATATATCTACCTACATAGCCTTTTCCCAACTATATTGGAGTCGGCTTCCAGTCAAGCCGGATTTAGCTGAACACTGAATAGCATAATTATATGAATTTAAAATATGGAAAAATTCAAATAAAAAAAACTTCTTTTCTTGTAAATGGACTCAAATATATTTTTTTATTCCAGTATTTGTTAACCTGTGCCTGACAACTGTTGGCCCGCCGCCGCCGCCGTGCCGCCTGCGAGCTTCGTCCCGTATTGAGATATTGTCGTTGTTAGCGCGCCAACAGTCGTTCCAAATTACCGTAAACGCTAAAATCAGGCGCTTTGTTGACGCGCTAACATCTATATATTGGAACGCGGAGATAGTTGATTTGATGATGATTTGATGATACTCACTCTCACTACAATCATAAAATTTTCAATGCAATATCAAAACGTCTTAAATGTCAGAACAGAAACGTTTCGTTTTAACTTAGAATTTGAATAAAAAATGCTGTCAAAAAATAGAATTCTATTTTAAATTCTGTCAAAACAATTAAAATGCTGTTATAATGCTTGCTAATGTATGCAATTAACGCTTAAATTAACAGTTATTTAATTAAATTTAAAAATGAAACGTAACACCATATATTTTGACACCTAATTTAAAATTTGGTAAGTCTTATTTTTGACTCACCCGTAAAAAGAAACGGACAATTACAACTTTGGTTGGTTGTATTTGTTTACATTTTAGTTGCACATGTTGTTCATAAAAGTTTTGATATATTAGTAGAATGAATCAAAAAGCTATCATCAAGCGTTGCAAGGAGCTCGGCTGCTGCGATGCGTGCTGTATTCGATATTTAGGAATAAAGACTCCATCAGCTTACGAAAATGCTCAAGAGTACGTTCTTAAAATTGTAAGTTCAGTTTTCCCTTTACTATAACGATAAAGTCGTTCCAAATCAAATCAAAGATCAAAGTAGATTGTATAGTATGGAAATCTGTGAATGTAGGCACTTTATTTAAATTCATATACGGCTATTGCTAATTAACCTAACCTCAACATTTTCATAAAATGTATAAAAGTGTTTTTATAATAATAGTCCATCACAGACATTGTAGTAGTTACATGATGATAATTTACAGAATCATTTATTGTGTACAATCTGACTGTAATCAAATGGTGTGTGAGATTCAACTTAGTTAATAGATAGCTGCATCCAGGAGTATAGTGCCGGCTAGTAGTGACCCCAAAGGATGAAACAATAAAATCGTGTGGACGATTTTATACATTTGTATACATTTTAGTACATTATAACGAGTTTGATGTTATATAATATAATAACAAAAGGCTTTTCTTTTATTACGCTATAAAACTAAAATAATATGAAAACAAGTAAATAAAATAATAGGTTAAGTAGGTATATTAATTCATGAATCCCTGACTGGTCTCATGCAACTGCGCTGTTATTGTCTTACTATTGTGTCTCATTTCGTGGGTATGTGATAGGTTAATTAACAGCAGGTTAACAACATTACTATAAAATAATCCATTCTTGTTAAAGCTGTTCATATAAGTAATAATTTTTATCTAATTTTCTTATAATAGAGTGCAGACAAAGCCGGCCAGCCACAGAAACCAGAAACAAATATTGAACCAGAGCCAGTGACTGAGCCAACAGACAATTTTCCCCAAGATGTGAAAACTGAAGCGCCTGAGGGTGCCACGGGTACCACAGAAGCTACATCATGTGAACAGAGCACCTGCAGTGAGTTGCTCGTGGCCGACAACTCATGCGAGACCGACGACTCGTGCGGTGAGCCACAACCCAAGAGGAAGAAGCTGGAAGGTGTGTGTGTGACCTGCCTCGGAGTACTGCAGGAAGAGAACTGGCCACAGTGCTGGAACATGGTCCAAGAAATGTTGGAAAAGAAACGGTGAGTACTGTTCAGTCAAAATATCAACTTCACACAGTATAATTAAAAGTCCATCACTATTTTGATTTGACTTCAAAGTTTTGTTAAAATGAAATCAATATGAATATGGGTAGATGGGTTACTCTTTTTTTAGTGGGATATCATTCAATGACCTCTCCCCTCCGGGGCAGAGCGGGAGGCTCTGTCAGACTTTTACTGACTAAAACCTACTCCTATATTCCTTCTTTATCTTGCACGCCAGGGAAACTGAGTTGTAGAGTGAGGGAGGGTGGTATAATTATAGTAATATTGTAACATAATTATGTACATTGTATGTATTCATTTATTTAGATCATATTAATCAAATAACTAATAATAATAATGTGCATGTGACAGCTACGAGTGCGCGACGTTCGCGTGCGCGCTGTCGGCGCCCATCGCCACCATCCTGCGCGAGCGCATCGTGGCGCTGCACCTGCGGGACGCCTGCGCCGCCTACGACGACGGTGAGCGCCCACTGCCGCACAGCTGTGCACTGCAGCCACGTCACCGACATACTATTAACGTCAAAGTCAATCTCTCTTCTGAACATTGCCATAGGTATCTAGGGTCAATTGTTAGGAGCCCTGGTGAAATTATCAGTATTTTGCCATCCATCATAGAATTTGGAGTTGGTAGCCCGATATCCTGGGGTGGGCGTCAGACAATATCGGGTTGGGCACGTACCATTTGCCCCTCCCCCTTTTATATGTATATGCCTTAATAGTAAATGATAATAATTTTCCAACTATCAACTTTCACACAACGCTGTCTAGTCTAAGCAGTGTAGTGTGTCTAGTGTAAGCAGAGCTGGTGCTATGAGTACTAGACAATAATACTGATAAACATAGTGATATATATTTCTAAATACATAAACATCATATAGATAGATTACGCCCGAACACACAATGCTATGGTATGACGGGCTGGTATTCGCAACTCCACAAATAATGCGCGTATTTTGCGTACCCAGACACACAATAAATGATCGTGCTCATCACATAAACATTTGGCTTGGGTGGGAATGGAAACCTCCGGTATAGCAGTCAGGGCCACTAAACACTAGAGCCACAGGCCTACGCTGCTTCCCTGGTTGTAGCAGGTTTGGCTAGTACCAGTGTGTGTGTGTGTGCAGCGTCGCTGACGCCGCTGAAGGAGGCGTGGAAGTGGTCGTTTGGCGCGCGGCTGGCGGCGCACGTGCGCCTCTCGCTGGACTCGGGCGCCGTGTCGCCGCTGCTCGTCACGCTGCACATCGAGTACCCCGACGACATGCAGGTATCCACCACCCGACGTGAATGTAGTAAATATGTATCAAGCCGATCCTAGGATCAGGCTCAGGCAAACAGTGTTAATAGTTTTGGGGTTTCGTACTCGATTACCCAATATTATTAAGCCCCGTATAATATCTAGCTTATATTTTCCAACTGCTGGTCAAAGGCATCCCTCCATTCCTTGCATAAGGAAAACATCTACATCATAGTTATTTGTTGGGATCAACAATAAATAACAAAATTAGGATAAAGTTAAAAATTTAAGTTCCCATACAGGAAACGTTATTTTGTGGGCCTTTTTACTCGATTTTAACATTGTAGTACGAAACCCTTCATATGCGAGGCCGGCTTATACTGGGTCATTATTTTCCATGAAGTATCTCTCTATAATATTCTTTGAAGTAGGTGATGTAATACCTTGTGTCTCCGTAAGTTCGGAAATCCGTTGGTCCGGCGTCTCACCTTTCCCCGGTAGTGGCGGATTGTCATCACATTATACTATAAGAATGGGTGAAGGAACAGAAAATACACCTGTGTTTACACTTGTGCACTACAATATCCGCGTTTGTGGCTTATCTCCGTTGTTGTTAAGGTGCGCGAAGTTCGATCTCTCGGATTGTAGTAATGTATGGGTGTGTAGGAGCTGGAGGTGCTGAAGGCGCTGTCTCCGGGGCTGTTCAGCGCGCGGCGCGCGGCGGGGCGGCGCTTCGGCGTGGAGTTCACGCGCCGCTCCGTGGAGCAGGCGCTGGCGGGCGCCACGCTGGACGCGCTGCGCACGCGCGCGCAGCTCTCCGAGGCGCCGCCCGTGCGCGCGCGCGCACAGTGCGTCAGCGTCGTGTGCACGCACGCGCCGCTCTACCTCGGCGGCAGGTAGGTCGCGCGCACCGTGCGCTGGCACGCGTCAGGCGCTGTCGGAGTGTAACTCGTGTGTCGCGTGCCGCAGGTACGTGAAGCTGAGCCGCGCGCTGCCGCAGACGCCGTGGCTGGTCAACGGCGTGCGCATGATGCACTCCTCCGTGCAGGAGATCATCTGCCAGCCCATCGCCGCGCTCTACCAGTGAGTGTGTGTGTCTCTACAGTAAACTGTGTATTGCACATCGTATACGTCCATTAGTGAAACTAAACTCTGTTACTAACCTGCCTTTTTATAGCTTGAATATTAAATTTTTGTAAGGATGTTGTATAACTGACGCCGGTGTCACTTTAATAAAACACATTATACATGACTGAAGGAGGCGTAACATGATACAAGTATGAGTTCTGACTAAGGCGTTTGATCGCATAGTACGAAACATTTCTCCTGAACCTTGAACATTACGGAATAGGCAAAACAACGTTAAGCATAGTAGCATTTTAGTTTTTTAAATGATAGACTAAAACAAGGTATCAATAAAAGTTTACTCGGGATAGAAATGAGGTTGGAAATGGGGGTACTTCAGGACTTAATTTTGGGTCCACTTCTATTTTATTTTATGATCTGGCCGATTTATTTCGAAACAGCTACCAGACGAGTGTTGTATACGCAGGATGGGCGTGGAGGATGCGGAGCACCGACTCAAGTTCATGTCGGCGGGACGCGAGGACGTAGACGTGCGCTGCCTCGGCGACGGCCGCCCCTTCGCCATCGAGGTGAGTGTGGAGTGTGTGCTGTGCGCAGGCTGTCTGCATCACCATGTATTATATTATTATGTTTTTGTATACTATAAAAAATTAAGGATTTTTATTACGGAGGTTGCACTTAAGTCGAACTCCATTCTTTTCTAAACACCGGCGCATACGTCGGGCCCACTGACTGAAGCAGGTGGCCACTCTTCTTTAGGGTTCCCTTTCACACCTTTTTTAAACGCAGCCACTGCAACTTCAGGGTTCGGTTCGGTTAAACGAAACTTCTAAGTTTATTTTTGTAAATAAATAAACAAAGTCAGGATTTTAAGGAAAATGACTCACTACCTTCACAGTTCACACCTTCAACTGTACTTTACTGTACTTCAAAGTATTGAATATACTGAGAAATCCCCTATTAAATGTATGAGTGGCACCATGTTCGCAGATCACAGACCCGACGCGGCAGCCGAGCGAAGCTGAGCTGAGCGAGCTGTGTGAGCAGATCTCTGCGAGCGGCCACGTGCGCGTGCGTCGGCTCACGCCCGTGTCGCGGTGAGTGCGCCGTGCGCGACGCGTGCGCGCCGTGTGCGTCTGTGTCAACTGAGCCTGTTGCAGGGACGACCTCGCCGAGCTGAAGAAGGGCGAGGAGACCAAGTGCAAGACGTACGAGCTGCTGTGCATCAAGCTGTCGCGCTCCGCCGACGACGAGCCCGCGGTGAGTCACGTCAGCGCCGCACACCAGCCATGAGCGCATATACAATATATATAAACGCAGCTTAACGAATGCCGATCACATGTGCAGCTGCGTGCGTTATTGCTTGTTGTATGTATGAAGCGTGTACCTGTCTACTGATCGGGCGAGTGTCGGCAGACTAACGGCTCGGCATCGGAGCACGCGGCGGGCGCGGGCGTGGCGGTGACGGCGCGTGACATCGCGCGCGTGAACGCGTACCGCAACACGCCGGCCGGCGACGCGGCGCGCGTGCTGCTGCAGCAGCGCACGCCGGTCCGCGTGCTGCACCGCCGCCCGCTGCTCACGCGCGCGCGCCGCATCCTCGAGCTCAGCGCGAGACCCGTGCCCGGTACGTACTGTGACGTCGAGTCGCTGTCGGAGCGCGCACACACAATACTCACAGCACCGTGACGTCGGCAGGGCACCCGGCGCTGCTGGTGGTGCGCGTGCGCACGGAGGCGGGCACGTACGTGAAGGAGTGGGCGCACGGCGAGCTGGGCCGCACGCGCCCGCGCCTGGGCGACGCGCTGGGCGCGCGCGCCGACATCCTGGCGCTGGACGTGGCCGCCGTGGAGCTGGACTGGCCGCGCCGCCCGCCGCCGACAACCACTCACTGTGATCCACTCTTACTATAACAATAAACACATCAAGAACACTAAAGTGATCGTTTATTTCCAGTGCTCCCTCTGTCCCCAGCGCGTCAGCACATTGCTTACATGAGAAATTACGTTCTAATGCTATGACTTACTTGACTTAATGTCCTATGTCCCCTAGATGGGGCAGAGGGCGTCCACAGTGATCCTCCATCGCGAACGGTCTTGAGCTTCCCGCTTCACCTCGCTCCACGTCATTCCGTTGCTCTCAGCTTCTGCCAACACGGTGCGACGCCAAGTTTGACGGGGACGGCCACGTTTTCTTTTTCCTTGGGGATTCCAATCCAACGCTTGTTTGGTTATGTGGTCGGAATCCCTTCGAAGCGTGTGTCCAATCTATCTCCACTTGCGACGCTAGATCTGGCGGTCGATCGGGCTCTCGTGGCATTTTTCCAACAGCTCTACGTTGAATATTGTCTCGGGCCAGTAAAATCCGAGGATGCGACGGAGACAATGGTTGACGAAAACTTGGATTTGGCGAGAGATGTCTTTTGTGACCTTCCACGTTTCGCACCCGTAGAGCAGTACAGGTTTGACATTGGACCCGAAGATTTTGAGTTTAATCCTTCGGGTCAGTTTCTGCGACTGCCAAACAGGTCTCAGCTGCGCGAAGGTTGCTCGAGCTTTGGCGATCCGTGAAGTGATGTCCTCTTCACTACCTCCGGTTTCTGTTATAACGCTTCCTAGGTATATGAATTTTTGTACGCGTTCCACTACTTCTGTGTTCAAAATCAACGGTGAGGGATTCCTGACACCAGCTCTCATCTCCTGTGTCTTCCGGATGTTTATTTTGAGGCTAGTTTTTGCCGCTTCCCGACTCAGATCGTCTAACTTAGCCTGCATGTCAACGTGGGTGTGGCTCAAGAGGCAAAGGTCATCGGCGTAATCAAGGTCCTCCAAGATGTTAGACAATCCCCATTCTATGCCTCGACGCCTGTTTTTGCAAACACGAAGCATTATTCCGTCAAGGACCACAAGGAAAAGAAGCGGCGAAAGTAGGCAGCCCTGGCGACACCAGCGTGCACTGCGATGTCATCAGAGATGAGGCCGTCGTGCGTTACCTTACAAGAATTCTTCCTGTAGATAGCCTCCAGAAGACGAACAATTTTAGGTGACACTCCAATGCTCAGTAGGCGAGACCAGATGCTGGACCACTTCAGCGTATCAAAGGCTTTTTCGAAATCAACAAAAGTTAGATAAATCTCCCTTTGCCATTCTGATGCCTGCTCAAGTATGATACGGAGAGTGTTGATCTGGTCGGTGCACGAGCGGCCAGAACGAAAACCAGCCTGCTCCTTGCGTAGGAGGGGATCCAGGGCCTTATACAGCCTATTCAAGATGATCTTACAGAAAACCTTTGAGGGAATTGAGAGCAACGTAATACCTCTCCAGTTATTGCACTGACTAAGATCACCTTTCTTCGGTACAGTGATTAATAGACCTTTGTTCCATTCGTCTGAGAGTTCTTCGGCGGTCCAGATCTTTTCAATAAGGGGCGTCAAAACATCGACGGCAGATGATAAGTCAGCTTGTAACATTTCCGCCGTAATCAGGTCGAGTCCTGGCGCCTTACCTGTCTTCAAAGAGCGGACTGCTTTAGCAACTTCAGAGGTTGATGGTGGTTCCGGGCCGAACGGAAAATCTCCTCAAAGTGTTGACGCCAGCGAATCAGCTGCTCTTCCGCTGTCACAATGAGCTGACCGTCTTTGGACTTCAGTGGCTTCCTCTTGAACCTACTGTTTCCTGCCAGGGTTTTAGTAGCGTTATATAGCTCCTTAAGGTTTCCGGAGTTCGCAGCTCGTTGAGCACGATCTGCAATACCATCGGCCCACTGTCTCCTATCTTTGCGGGTGCTGCGATAGATTTCTCTGCGTTTTTGACGGTATTGCATGTTAAGGTCGGCTCTTACGGTGCTATCCTGAGTCTCAAGCAGACTCAGATGAAGCTTTCTTCTGTCCTCAATCAGACCCCACGTACGCTGTGACATCCAATCTTCGCAAGATTTGGTCGATTTGTGTCCTAGAACAACGGAGCTCGTCTCTGTATAGGCCACTTGGATGCGGTTTCACTCCTCGTCCAGTGAGTCTGCAGCAGCTTCGAGTGCTGAAAAGCGATTGCGTAGCTCAAGCCGAAATGATTCACGTGTGTCGGAGTCATGCAGTTTGCTCACGTCGAACCTTCTTCCTATTTTGCCCGGTCCTCCAGCTTTATGGACTACAGCAATTTTAAGCCGGACTTCAGCAACCACCAGATGGTGGTCGCTATCAATATCGGCGCCCCTGCGGTTACGGACGTCGAGCAATGAAGAACGCCATGTGGAACTAATGGCAAGGTGGTCAATCTGGTTCTTGGTGACGCCATCGGGTGAGTTCCACGTGTACTTGTGGTGGTCGCCATGGATAAATAATGTACCTCCGATAGTCAGGTCGTGGTTCTGACAAAACTCGATAAATCGTTCGCCATTCTCGTTGGTCACTCCCAGTCCATGCGTACCCATATGCCGCTCGCGGTTTGTGTTTACATTCCCAACTTTTGCATTTGGGTCCCCCATGACAAAGACGATATCTTGCTTTTTTATGCTCCTAAGGGTGGCGTTGAGGGCGTTGTACAAGTCGTCTTTGGTATCCTCTGGTGATGCATTTTCCCTATATAAGAGCTATAATACCTTACTTCGTGCCAAATTTCAAGATTCTAGATCAACGGGAAGTACCCTATGAATTTTGATTCCTTGGGCAGTGTCGAAATGTACGTTTTTTGTAACATAAACGGGCTTATCTTTTTTTCCCGTCACCTTACAAGTTTGATTTTTACACAGCTTCAAGAGACCGCGGACTTGAGTATATAGTTACCTTCACGCGTTCCAGAGATAAAGGGTCTTGACAGACAGACGGACAATAAAGTGATCCTATAAGGGTTCTGTTTTTCCTTTTGAGGTACGGAACCCTAAAAATGAATAGGGGTTTACTGAAATAATTTTTTGATAATATCAATAATTTCGGAAATAATCGCTCCTAAAGTAAAAAACAATGTGTCCCCCCCCCCTCTCTAACTTTTGAACCATAAGTTTAGAAAATATGAAAAAAGTCTGAAAAGTAGAGCTTTATAAAGACTTTCTAGGAAAATTATTTCGAACTTGATGGGACGAACAGTTTTTGAAAAGTTGGGGACACTTATTGTGACGGACGGGAAACTACGGA
Source organism: Mythimna separata (assembly GCA_030763345.1). Taxonomy (NCBI): domain Eukaryota; kingdom Metazoa; phylum Arthropoda; class Insecta; order Lepidoptera; family Noctuidae; genus Mythimna; species Mythimna separata. The sequence goes on from CM061192.1 coordinate 15,703,274, forward strand.
ACTCTACACTGAGCGTGGCCCGACACGCTTTTGGCCGGTTTCTTTAATAAATTTTATTTCAAAAAACCTCGCAGTGGAGTACGTTGTAACACTTTTACGAGGTAAGTTGTAACTTGATACAACTTAAACCCAAGTTTGTTCTAATTTGTCTAAGGTTTATACCACGATGCAGGATCGTGTACGGATGTCACTGCAGCTGCCAGGGTAACAAGTTAGCTCAGTAGGCGCGCAAGTCTGCAGTTTGACGGTGAGTTTTGGGAGTAGGAACATTGACGTGAGGCAGAGCATACACGATGGATTTCATACGCGGTTCAAATCAGTCAACTAGACAACTACCTACTATGTTTCTTTAGATTCCTGCCCGTTGAGCACTCACTGATATTCTGATCACTGAATTGGAGAAACATGTTACATACCTCGTCGAATTTGCAACTACATAATAATTAAACTTACAAATTTCTTTTTACCAATTAAGAGTCTGTAAGAAAACCCAATTGTGGGTTAAGCTGACCTGTGTACATCAACTGTCCTATTTTTATTATTGTAAATGTTGTGTACGATAAAGAATAAAAACAGACTTTAGTGGTTATTGGCCCTGACTGCTGCGGCGGTGGCGGCGGCCTGACCGGTGAGGAGCGTGCACGAGTCTGACTCCGGGTGTTCTGCGACCGTCGCACTTGTGGCCTGATGCCTTCTAGCGTTACGGGCATTTTCCGAACAGGAAACCCCTGCTCCTAGAATGCAAAGGGTAATTGAAAGATACAGATGTGAATTTATTCAGTAAAATTCTGACTTCCTCTCGCTCCACCTTGGAGTGGTATTTGATGATTAGATACCTAACTCGAAAAAAAATACTCGTAATCTGGGCACAAATAGGTTACCCTCGTAACTACCGCTATTGACGCTGCTGTGCGGTGCCGACGACTCTGGCTCGGAGCGGACGGTCGCGGGGCGGCGACTTACCCACTGCTCATAGTTTACAAGCCCGGGCGCACCTACTACTAAAGGAAATAATTTGCTGACTAACGAAGATTTTATGAAGTTGACTGAACCTACTGACTACTTGATCACACAGTCGTAAGTGTTGACTGTTTACATGAGTGATGTGGCGACGCTCCGCGGCCGGTGACGCGTCTCCGGCGATTGTCGCATTCCCGCGAGCTGTGAGCGCGCGCGTCACGCCGCCGCGCCGCCCGGCCGCGCTGCCGGCGCGCGGCGCCTGCACTCGCCGCCAGCGCGCCGCCGCGACACAGCATGCGCGCCCTCACACCTCTCGCCTGCGCGCTCGTCGCACTCCTGCCGCTTTCCAAGGTAATCCGACAGAGGTTGTTCCCCTTAGCAGCAAAAGCACTTTGCCTATTTTTTTATATCTTCGTTACAACCGGTTTTTTAAGGTAAGAAATCATTAAATGACTTTTCCCGCTCTAGGGCGGAGCGGGAGTGCATGTCAGAATTTTACTGACTAAAACCCATTTCTCTGACTTACCTTGCGATCCAGGGCCCCGGGTTTCCCTTTCGGCCCAGCCAACCCATGGCCCCAGTAAGCTTCTAGGTTTCGGCCCTGCTGGTCCCCTACGGTTTTGCAGACATCTTTGAGGCGCGCGTGGAATACTCCGCGCCGTTGACAACTCGAGCTCGGTCCGATGGCGACGATGACCTGTCGCGCAAGGACCCTGATTCAGGCCATGGTCCGGAGCGAAGGAGAATAGCAGGCGGTCCGCGGTCGCCTCTTTCTGCGAAGCAGTATTGTTAAGCGCTGGCCACACAGAAAAGACGTAAGACGCAGACGGGGCGCGGGCATTTGTCTCTACCGCGTCTCTTTCATACAAAATGTATAGAAGCGTCGCGACTCAAAACATACAGAACAGACAGGGCGCGGGCGCAACTCTGGTACATTTGCGCCTGCCCGCGCCCCGTCTGCGTCTTACGTCTTTTCTGTGTGGCCAGCGCTTTAGGAGGAAGGAGACGGCCGCACTCTTCAAGTAATACAATTCCTACCTCTTGACCCATCCATTGGATCCCGAACCCCACTGATAACCATGGTAGGCGCGGGCTTGCGGACGACGAGCAATGGGTAGCTCGCCTCTCCGCCGTACGGCTATTGTCCTGACAGTGTCCAAGTCGTCGACTGCAGGTCACGCACTTCTCGAAGAGATGTCAACAAACCGTAGGGTCCGATGACATCTAGGAAGGTAAAGTTGGACGAGTAAAAAAAATGGACGAGCATGTATATTTACAATAATGTTCATAATCTATACTAATATTATAAAGAGGTAAAATTTGTAAGTTTGTAGGTTTGTAAGTTTGTATGTAGGGGGTAATCTCTGGAACTACTGGTCCGATTTGAAAAAATCTTTCAGTGTTAGATAGCCCATTTATCGAGGAATGCTATAGTCTATATACCATCACGCTACGACCTACGGGAGCGGAGCAGTAACGAAAAATGCGGGTGAAACCGCAGGGGACACCGGGACAGCTAGTATTTGATACATTGCTTAGACTCGTAACAGAACGGCCCCGTGCTAGTGCGTGTGTCTGAGCGTGCGTGTTGCAGGCGGCGGTGCCGGGCGCCTTCTTCTGGAAGCCGCGCGTCGGGCTCGACATCTCCCTGCCCACCGGTGAGTCCACCACCAACATCTACACCTACACACCGCCCCTTATGCTTCCAAATTCAAAACACAATATTCCATTTATTGCCTAGGGAACACTCGCTCATACTATTTTCATTAGATCCCGATGAGCGGAATGACTTGCTTTAGGTTTGCCAATATATTATATTGTCTGTGCTTTAGGTAAGGGTTTTATGTAAAACTTTTTACAAAAAAAGACAACCGACGTCACTGTAAAAATAAAACACTAACTAAAAAGTACGTAAGTAGTAGTAAAAAGCATCAGCCAAGATTAATAAAACCGGGCAAGTGCGAGTCGGACTCAGGGCTAAGGGTACCAACTTACCTATGAAAACAGTTCAGTTCCCGAATCGAGTCTTGAAGATTTTTCCGAATCACAATTTTTTTCATTTGTTCTAACAACAAATTGAAAGATTTCAAACTTTTTCCTATATCCACCAACCTTGTTCCTTCAGTTGACCTCTACTTTCCAAGGCCACGCTTTTCCGAACAACTTTCTTTAGAATGCGTAACACACTTTAGTGTATATTTGTGCCCTGAGGCCTTATGTTATGCCATTCAGGATTTTAGGTCAACGGGAAGTAGGTACCCTATGAATTTTGATTCCCTTGAGAGTGTCGAAATGTACCTTAATTTTTTGCAACATAAACAAACGGGCAACGGCTATATCTTTTTAGGGTTCCGTACCTCAAAAGGAAAAAACGGAACCCTTATAGGATCACTTTGTTGTCCGTCTGTCCGTCCGTCCGTCTGTCAAGACCCTTTTTCTCAGGAACGCGTGAAGGTATCAAGTTGAAATTAAAACCATATATTGAAATCCGCGGTCCCTTGAAGTTGTGCAAAAATCAAACTTGTAAGTTGACGGGAAAAAAAGATACGCCCGTTTATGTTGCAAAAAACGTACATTTCGACACTGTCAAAGGAATCAAAACTCATAGGGTGCTTCCCGTTGACCTAGAATCTTGAAATTTGGCACGAAGCAAGGTATTATAGCACTAATATCGGGAAAAGTCTGAAAACTGAAAATTTTTAGTTACGTCACAAGAAAAAAAAATTGAAAAGTCTTCAAGACTCGATTCGAGAATTAAACTGTTTTTATAGGTAGGTTGGTACGAAACCCTCAGTGCGCGAGTCCGACTCGCACTTGCCCGGTTTTCGTTACTAAACTTACAACTTGACATTGGTTTTTTTGGGACCGCAGACCTGAGTGTATGGTTTTATTTTCAACTCGATACCTTTACGTGGTCCCGAGATAAAAGGTCTTGACAGGCAGAGGGACGTCCTTTTGTTTGAGGTACGGAACCCGAAAGTAGAATAAAATAGGTGTATATTTTCTTTGCCGTAGTTGTACGATGCGCTAAGCGACCATACTTTCGGCGAGCGCTCGAGTACCGTGCCGGGGATCTGTAGTCCTTTTATAATTTGATTGTCCTCAGCACAACCGCGGGTGATACACAAGCCGACAGCGGATAATATTAAGAACGGGCTCGTAGTGGTGATCGACGGCTACCAGGCGGGGCTGACGGTGGCGGCGCTGGCGAACTACCTGCTGGACCTGCGCACCGCCTTCCCGCACCTGCACCCCGGCCAGGCGCCCTACTACACCAACATGTACCGCTGGGCGGCGCGCCACCTCAGCCTGTGAGTGTGTGTGGCGCGCTCTCACTGCTAGCTGCACTGCACCTACTACACCAACATGTACCGCTGGGCGGCGCGCCACCTCAGCCTGTGAGTGTGTGTGGCGCGCTCTCACTGCTAGCTGCACCTACTACACCAACATGTACCGCTGGGCGGCGCGCCACCTCAGCCTGTGAGTGTGTGTGGCGCGCTCTCACTGCTAGCTGCACCTACTACACCAACATGTACCGCTCGCTGGGCGGCGCGCCACCTCAGCCTGTGAGTGTGTGTTTGTGCGCTCTCACTGCTAGCTGCACTGCACCTACTACACCAACATGTACCGCTGGGCGGCGCGCCACCTCAGCCTGTGAGTGTGTGCGGCGCGCTCTCACTGCTAGCTGCACCTACTACACCAACATGTACCGCTGGGCGGCGCGCCACCTCAGCCTGTGAGTGTGTGTGGCGCGCTCTCACTGCTAGCTGCACCTACTACACCAACATGTACCGCTCGCTGGGCGGCGCGCCACCTCAGCCTGTGAGTGTGTGTTTGTGCGCTCTCACTGCTAGCTGCACTGCACCTACTACACCAACATGTACCGCTGGGCGGCGCGCCACCTCAGCCTGTGAGTGTGTGTGGCGCGCTCTCACTGCTAGCTGCACCTACTACACCAACATGTACCGCGGGGCGGCGCGCCACCTCAGCCTGTGAGTGTGTGTGGCGCGCTCTCACTGCTAGCTGCACCTACTACACCAACATGTACCGCTGGGCGGCGCGCCACCTCAGCCTGTGAGTGTGTGTGGCGCGCTCTCACTGCTAGCTGCACCTACTACACCAACATGTACCGCTGGGCGGCGCGCCACCTCAGCCTGTGAGTGTGTGTGGCGCGCTCTCACTGCTAGCTGCACCTACTACACCAACATGTACCGCTGGGCGGCGCGCCACCTCAGCCTGTGAGTGTGTGTGGCGCGCTCTCACTGCTAGCTGCACCTACTACACCAACATGTACCGCTGGGCGGCGCGCCACCTCAGCCTGTGAGTGTGTGTGGCGCGCTCTCACTGCTAGCTGCACCTACCTACACCAACATGTACCGCTGGGCGGCGCGCCACCTCTGCCTGTGAGTGTGTGCGCCGCGTTCTCACTGCTAGCTGCACCTGCACCCGGCCTAGCGCCCTACTGCACCAACATGTACAGTCAGCATCAAAAGTCGATGAACAGAATCAACATAACAAAACACCTGTTCGCAATAAAATGTGTTTCATCTGTTCACAATAAAATGTTTTGTTATGTTGATTCTGTTCATCGACTTTTGATACTGACTAGTGACTGTACCATCCCATTTGCCGCCACTTGCATAAAATCTATTCGTCTTTTAATTTTTCTTCTTTTCTTCTATGATAATAAATCTTATTCCTTATCACACAAGTTACCAGGTCCTCACGTGCATTCGTAACGTAGTGTTGTATTAAAAATGATTAAATCCGTTAGTTCTTCTTCTTCTTTCTTAAAATGTTTTTTTTTTAGTTTTCCAGATTGGTTCGGAGGCAAGAAACAAAATTATGTGAAGACACACGAGGTTTGGAAGAAGCGCTTCTTCTACATGAACTACTTCGTACCACAATGGATGCGCAAAATCCTGTTCTTCGTGAAGGACGAGTCCTGGAAGCACGAAGAGTGGGAGTTTAAGGAATTTGAGAAATATGCAGAACCCTACTTTGGCAAATTCTACCGCTACCCCTCCAAGGAGTTTGACAACTACAAGTCCATGCAGCATTACCTCACCGGCGAGACCAAAGACCCCTCCGACAACTCGATAAGTGACTGACAACTGCGGCGGCCTCAGCTGCCACCCGCGGCCGTCCTGCTCACTGCTGCGCACTGCACCGCAGTCCTGACAGATGTACAGCTGCGTCAACTGAGCACCTCTCTCACATTGAAATACTTAGAAAAGAGGGTAACCAGTTGACAACGTTGTCCGTACTTGAAGTTCACCATTTATGTTGAAAACTTGAAACCTCGTGTCGACCCTGTTTACGAAGCGAGCAGACCTCTATTTTTTATACGCATAAGATCAATATTTTTTTTAAGTCAAACGAAACCGTTGTTCTGCAACAGAAAAGTGTTCTGGCTGGAAATTGTTAGGTTGTATTTTTGTTATATCTTCAGTAGTTCTAGCAAGTATTGAACAAATGGATTTGAATACTTAACTAAATATTAAGATGATTGTATAGAAAATAAATTGAAAGAAATTGAATGTATAAAAAAATATGATGCATTTTTATTAAAGGCTACAACTATGTGAATCCTTGAAACGAAACGCTCACGAGTCACGATTAGTCAATTTGGCGACACATGAGAAGAGGGAGGCCTATCTGGATGTAGGTCAAAGGTCTTTCGGTTGATATTGTGGATCTATCCAAAGGTTTGAGCCCGCTAGTTTAACAGGACTTCAAGAGTACATAATAATGTTTAGAAATAATAATAAGGAAATGAGTGACCTTGTCATTACACCCCCCCCCCCCCCATCGCAGTCTGTGGTACCAGGTGAGGCACCACCTCACCGCCCAACCATAGTCCTAGCCACGCTAACGAGGAGAGTACTGACATAGTTACTAGTACCTAATGATCGGCAGAATCCATTTAATGTATGAGAAAGGCAATTTTTAGCCTACCGTAGGGCGCAATTCCTGAAACAGGCACTGAGCATGGAACTGGCTTGTGGCGCTGAATTCATAATTTTTAGTTAATTTCGTTTTTAGCGTATTAGAAATGAAATCAGATATTCCAATGAATTAGTAATTACCCCAAAGTCCACCTTTGGGGTCTGAGGTCATGTAAGAGCGGTAATAGATTTACATCGGGCCCATTAAACGCCCGGTGAAAGTGTCCCTGAAGCTCCTCACTCCTCCATGCTTACGTAAAGGAGAGTACTACATATACTTAACAAACATACGATTAATAATAAAAACTAAAACGTATGACAATTAATTGAACTTTCGAATGTACGCTTGTCCGTACTTGTTTGTACTGATGATGAGGCAGTATGATCTAAGACCTTAGCCTTCCCGAATTGGGCAAAGTTAAAAAATACCTACCTCGTATAGGGATGGATCGATACCACTGAGAAAATCGATTTCACGTTTAGTTAAAACAGCGACGATTGTGAAAAATTGATACTTGTTTGTATCAACTGCTAAGTAACGATACTTACTCGTATCGAACAAAATATTACTGTAACTAAATGTTTAAAGAATCCATTTAAAATATAAATAAATTAAATAAAAAAGGATTGTGTGGTTTTTATGAAACCACGATAAAAGTGAAACTTTTTTTCACATTATAGTCATTTAACTGAACATTTTTGGAATAATATTCCGTCAAAGGTATATTAAATATTGACAAAACACTGTCTATACATTACGCTGCCACATATTGGCGCCGGCATAGTGGCCTCGGCTGCTCTGATGTCACCGTCACGCGATAGATTTTTTGTCAACACACAGACAAAAAAGTTTGAGACGATGTAATAAAAGTTTCACTAAAAAATGAAATTTTTAAAATGGGGGGGGGGGGCTTAAAAAGAACATCCTCTTAAGCGTTAGCTTAAAGAGCACTGACTGGATTAGCTAAATAAATTGAACCTTCATCAGTTTTCAAGTTAGCGCGGTACCACTTTTAGTCAACACAAGTGCAAGTTATTTGTGACCCACAACCTAAAACTGATTTTTTTATTGGCGGTTTCTTGCTTTGTTTGTATTTACATTTTGTTTAAACATAGCAAGAAAGCGTTCCCAACGCTACGAGTCTTACAAATGAGACAACGTACCAATTCAATACTACTTTTGACCGATACTACGTGAAACTTAGTTTTAAAGGATCGATACTAAAAGTAACAAGTACTTTTAGTATCGATCCTTTAAAACTAAGTTTAATTCGGCAAGAAAGAAAGTATCGAGTAGTTCAGTTGCATGTATATATTCGTATCGTTCATCCCTAGTGTGACAGTGTTCACTGTCCGTTGTACTTCTGTCAAACTGACAAGCCATACAAACAAACAGAATTCTTGGCGGCGCGGCGCGGGAATTATTTGAGTACCTACGTGTGAAGTTCAGTGGCAGTGGCTTTGTAGATTAAATGCAAATAGTTTTCTAGTGGATATTGTGATAGAAAATTGGTGTAAATTTGTATCTCTGGTGTCTGCACAACTGGATAATATGTGGAATCAATAAAACCGACGTGATCTCGGTAAAATGGAGGTGAGAATTTTATTGTAAGTAGTGTTGACTAACTCTGCGAAATTTTCCAAGAAAACTAACTCCGTACATTTGCTACTAAAACATTAGAATAATTGCTATTGGCTCATTATTTTTTGTAGGAAAGGTAAACATTTAAGAAGTACATTATTATCTATGCAAAAGTTCAAAATTAAGAACCAAATAGGTTTTGAGAAAAAAAAATTGATATTAAGAGAGCGATTGAAGTGAGCGGAAATTTAAGGCACTCCAACGCGGTCAGAATAAATATACAGAGGTTACAAGGGGAATCCCCTTTGAGCGCAGGGGGGCGCAATCCTCTTCAAAGTTATATTTTTTTAAACTACTCAGTAGGGCTCCGTCGACTGTTCTTCCGGCGATCAGGTGCATAAGGTAGGGGTGTAATTTCTTCCTACTCTGATCCCTTTCATTTTATAATCCTGCAGTCAGAAACAGGATGGCCTGATGGGCTTCTGTCGATCCTATCTAAGCTATAAGAATATATTTTTAAACAATTATTTTAAACCTTTTTTTTTGTTACCTAGTCGCTACAAAAGCTTTTTTATGTAATTTTATATAATATCTGAAATTATGCATTTGCTACATTTGGGGGATGTTTCATGAAGTTAATCATGATCCCCACCCTCACAACTCCATAGCCATTTATATTATGATACTAGCTTTTACCCGCCGCTTTGCTCCTGTCAAATGACTACCTAACCTAACCTACGCTACCCTACCCTACCTTCCCTACATTACCCTACACTACTCTACACTACCCTACACTCTACCCTACACTACCTTACACTACCCTACACTACCCTACACTACCCTACACTACCCTACAATATACCCTACACTACTATTACCTATATAACTACCAGTGGCGAAGTGTGGGTTTTCTTAATAGGTAATCCGGACCAAAAAAAGCTTACCTTGCTCGAGTGTGATGCGTGAATTCCAGTAACTATAGCTGTGGCCCTGTGGCTGACTTCAAAATCTTGTACTCATTAATTGGCTTTTGCTCACTGGGGTTGAATTTGAGAAGCATGTTGCTATGAAATGTGATGAAATTAGGATAGAAAATACCCTCCTCTATATCTATCATGCATGTATTGAAAATAACATATAAGTAAATAAAAACCATCCAAAGCCACAACTTTCTAAAAAAATACATATATAAAGTGCAACTTTAATTTTTACAACTTTTACGCTTCAGATACGTCTTCTTACATGCTAAATCAAACAAAACCATGCATGCATGCAAATAGTAATTATGATCTAATGCGAAAATCGAATTCGCAATATTTCACGCAACGGTGAATTATATAATTATTATTGTGACAACACTCAGGTCGTTAAAACTATATGAAAAAGATAAAATAAAATATGTATCTACTTTACTATTACATATTTATCATAGTTTTTATTAGTTTTTAATATTACGTATTTCATAATTAAGTATAAACCACTTAATCGATAAAACCTCTGTTTGAAGTATCGCTTATTTATTTATTGTGTAGACCTACCAGAGTGTTGTCTTTTTAACACTGAGGTTGACTGGTAGAGAATGCCCTGATGTATTAAGTCCGCCTATGCACCATCACTGTACAAAGAAACTGCTGACGTTTGCGTCATCTGATAATTCTGCTTATTTTTGTGATAACATCAATCGGTTTCATCCCCGTTCCAGGCCAATAGATGGTGCTAGCAGCGACTTTGCAAGATATTTACATGGATCTTCTTTTATTCCTAATAAATGACGTTAAAAGCGTATATACTTTTGTACTGCTGCTAATACGAGTAATTATCTGTGATATTATTTTACAAAACGAAATTTTAAAAAGTCGAGTGCTTAACCTCTGCAATTTAATACAGCGCCATCTACTAGTATAGATATTAATTGTCCATTTCAATCATCTTCGAAAATTTGAAATAAGAGCCCATTTTTCCATAATTATGTGTGTATAGGAGTTGATCATTTAATAAATAAACCATAATAAAGTGAAAAAATAAATAAATGGAAAATCATATGCTCTTCAACCACGGATTAATACATGTCACGCCATCTAGTGAAATGTATTTGAACCTTGTTATCATTGAGGCCCCGTGATTTGATAACTAGGTACTTTTCTACATAGTTATACTCTACAGCTATTTGTCTTTTTTTTGCTATCGAATTTTCGCAATATTAACAAAATCACTGCTTAAATAACTACTTTCTAATAAAACTACAAACTAAAACCATTATAATTATTATTCTTACCATACCTATTCAAGTACGATTACCAAACAATACAACTGAACTGTTCTTCTTTTTGCTGCACTATCACTACGCAAAACTATCACTAGTTTACATATAAACCAATTTCAACCATAAAACTATAAGATTCTAAATAATGATACGAATATATCAAATAAAATGCAAATGAACAGGTGAAATATGACACATGAATAAGCGCGAACCAAAACTGTCAAACTAAATGCTAATTAAATTAAGAAGTTCAGTATCATCTATCATTCCATCTCGTTCTAGCGGACGCATTTTATGATTTAACTCGATAAATACCGGGTTGCCTGCAAACGCTATTTAGCCGTATTATACTGGCTTGTCGCTTGTATAACACCGCTAGATGTCGCTAGAAACTATGAATTAAAATGTATGACATTCCCGTTTATAAGACCGGGTTACAGATCTGTTTTGCGTAAGTTGTGAGTGATTGCTCCGAAAAAACTTGCAGGCGTTTATTTATTGTTGATTGTTATTTTCACAAGCAAGTATTATGCAGTTATAAGATTTGATTAATACATAATTAATTTGTTAAGGTTTGTTGTTGTGTTTGTAAAGGAAAGCCGGCAGGAATGGAGTTGTTTACAGGCCGCGCTACTGATAACTACTTCTTTTTTTTTTGAAAATTCTAGGCAGGTTCCCCGGACCCGTCGTACAAGTGTAGACCTATTAAAACTGAGTGTAGACATAAGAAATAGGTCTTGGGCCTGCATTTGCAACAAAAGCCAGGGAATGGGCCTTTTGGTACTCGCTCCAATAGCAATCATTATGGTGTCATTCGATAGGTCTTTTAATCAGGAAAAATATTTACTATGGCGACTTGTCCCAAATCCTTGTCCAAAAACCACAGGAAGCCCCCAAAGTTCCAGTTTTGGTTGATAGCATAATTGCAAATATGATAATATTATATACCTATCATGGTTGAAAATACGAAAAATAACAATGTAATACAACATTATTTAAACGAGAAATGTATTTTGTTATGAAATTATTGTGTTTTTTTTTCTTTTATTTCATGTAAAACCCACGAAAAGAAAGATATGAAGCAGGTTTTACTTTATATGAGTGATTAAACAGATTAAGTAGGTGTTTCAGGTATCAATTTAGCAAATAGTATATTTCATTACAAGTGCGGAAAGCCTGTCATTGCAAAGAGTTTCGACAAATGTTAACCCGAGGCGCAGCCGAAGGTGAGGGTTGACAGTCGACAAGTTGCAATGACGGTTCCGCACGTGTACTGAACGACTATTTTTAATACAGTTGCGAAAAAATAAAGCAGTTTAATAAAATAATAAAAACATAAACCCAACTGACTGATCAAAATGGCGCCAACCGTAAAAAAATATAAGCAGTTTTTTTTTTGTTTTCTTCTACCATTCTGGGTAGACAAAGGGAACTGTGCCCCATACAGCCAAGTCTTCAGAACATTTTTTATTGATATGAAATGAAATTTAATGATATGAAATGAAACCTAGCCTAACTTATTGAATCAAATTATTAAATCTGATATTGAAACAAATTAGTAGCTTCTTTTTAGTAAAAATTTTTCTTTTTAGTTAGGTTAGGTTAGGTTAGGTTAGGTTAGGTTAGGTTAGGTTAGGTTAGGTTAGGTTAGGTTAGGTTTTTTTTTTTTTTTTCCGAACTATCTCCTCCGACTTGGCTCTCGGAGACCTTACTAATCTTTCCTCTTTCATTCCAGTTCTATCAATTATGCTTCTCGCACTTTCATCCTGCATACTGTTTCTTTCTATCATTCATCCTCTTACATTCCGTATGGGTGGGACTCCCATTTCCCTATGCTTTTATTATCTACGTCTATCTTTTTCTTTATATATATATAACACAGGGTAAATAATGCTGTTCTTCTTGGTTTTGTAGTTAACCTTCACATCGCTTTTTCTTACTTAATGGCCTTTTTTGTTGCCTTTTCTACTTATATACTATACTAATAATTATTCTTATTCTAGTACTTAATTACCTTAATTACTGCTAGTCTAATTTAGTTTACATTTCTTACTCTGCTCTTATTTCTATGCTTACACTTAAATATATAACAATATATGTGAAGCATAGTATTAAATTCTAGTCTTATTTCTATTTATAACTACATTACATATTTTTGTACAGTAACTTAGGAATACATTTCTTTGTTTGCTTGCCATGATAACATTTATCTTTTCTTTGCTAATCTCTGTGTCAATCTCATTTTCTACCTTATACCGCTCAGCCGCAAACACCGGACAATCAACGAGCAGATGGGGGATCGATTCGTCCACCCCAGGGTCACAGATGCACGATGGACTCTCCTTACACTTGAATCGGTTCAAGTATTCGGAGAACCCACCGTGCCCCGTCAAGATTTGCGTAGTTACTTTATTAGTTTCCATTTTCGCGATTATCCTGTATGCCGCCACTGCATCCGGGAAGAACATCCTGGTTACTGAGGCCGTCCGACCCGAGGTGTACCTCCGATTCCATTCATCAAGCGTCTGCACACGAATGTGTCGCTTGATGAACGAGATCGGGCACAAGTCGTAATCGGGCTTCCTCTTGCTATCCATGGCGGCTTTCTTTGCCAGCTGATCCGCTCTCTCGTTGCCCTCAAACCCTGCGTGCGCCTTAATCCAGAACAAGTGAACTAACTTGTTCTGGTGGGATATGGCTGCTAGGTTATCCCTGGCTTCCACCGCTAGGGGGTGAAGGCAGCTGTGGTTTTTCACCGTCTGGAGAGCCGCCATGGAGTCGCTGTAGACCCCGAAGCTGGCCGCCGATTGCTTCCGGATCTCCTTAGTTGCCCGGCATATTGCCAGGAGCTCCGCCTGGTAGACCGTGCAGTAGTCTGACAGCGCCAACCCGACAGTGCGCACCTCGGCGTCACCCCTCCATACGGATAGGGCGGCACCGACGCGACCCCCGATTTTACTCCCATCTGTAAAAATTCTCACTTCCAGGTTGGCGCTGGCCTGCACCTGGTCACGGTCCACCAGGCTCGCGAACTCCAGATCAATACGCCGCGCAGGGTGTGGAGTCTCCAGTGCGGGTGCCATCCGTTCCACCTCCCTATCCCTCAGCACTGGCTGGGGGACTCCCTTCTTGGCTTCATAGAGCGAAGCCACCTCGCGAACTCTGAGGTCCAGGGGGAGTATCCCAGCCAGCAGCATGGCGGAATTCAGGGAGACAGTACGGTAGGCTTTGCACATTTTCTGTGCAATTCCGCGTTGCACGGCGGCCAACTGCTTGGCCACTCCCAGTTTGTTCGCCGCCGGTGCCCATACACTGGCAGCATACAAGATGATCGGTTCGACTACCGCTACATATATTATCCTGATGACCTCCGGGTTTAATCCCCAACTCACTTTTGCCGCCCTACTGAGTTGCTTATGCACTGCAACGGCCTTACGGCAGACGTTCGAGACGTGGGTGTTAAATGTCAGCTTGTCGTCGATGGTGACCCCTAACAGCTTGATCTCCCTGGCCATTGCTATGTCGACCCCTCCCATGCTCAGGCGTGGTGTGTCGTATTTAAGTTTTTTAGTGATTGTAATCGCGCTGGTTTTTTGCGGTGCAAACCTAAGTTTATTCCGAACACCCCACGCCCGAACATGGTCGAGGGCGGCATTTGCTCTCGCCTCAATCTCGGCTGCGGTTTCACCATCGAAGACAAGCACGACGTCGTCCGCAAACGCCTGCACGTAGAATCCCAGCTGTTCCAGGCTCTTCAGGAGCGGGTCCAGGAGCAAGTTCCATAGGATAGGGCCTCCTATCGATCCCTGCACACATCCCTTGCTAGTGGCTTTGGTGTATTCCTCACCGGCATATCTGACCCTAACTTTTCTATCTCTGAGATAGCTGTCTATGACCCTCCTCAGGTTCGCCGGACACTGTTCCTCAGCCAGTCGGATCCTGATAGCCGGCCACCAGGCGCTATCGAAGGCCCCCTCTATATCCAATGATACTAGTGTGACAATTCTTTTTTGTTTTAGTTTGTTGCGGATGTGCTGCATTAGGACATAGAGGGAGTCCTCGGTACTCCTCTGTGGCATGAATCCATACTGGCGAGTACTCATCCTCGGCAGGATGTAGAACCTGAGTCGGGCCACCAGCATCTTTTCGTATATTTTTCCCAGTATAGGCAGAAGGCCTATCGGTCTATGTGCTTTCGGCGTTGAGTAGTCGCTTTTGCCGGGTTTTCTTAATACTACGACCGTGGCTTCCTTCCACTCCCGTGGAAAATGGCCGTGCGCCAGGCATTGGTTAATTAGGGAAAGGAAGGCTTCCGGTTCACAGCTTATGGCCTGGCTGCAAATATCAGCGGTGAGGCCATCTACTCCCGGGGCCTTCTTCGGGTTAAAGGATGCCGTTGCGTCTTTAAGTTCTGCCATCGTGAAGGGTGGATCATCGCTCCCGCTTTGATTCTCAGTGTTTACTTTTCCGGCCTCTATCCTAACTCGACGATGATAATCATCGTCTGAGTTAGGTAGGTCCTCCGGGTAAAAAGTCTCTGTGATCCACTTTACGGAGCCCTTTGCATCCATCGCCTTCCCGTCCTTCACCATTGGCATATCCTCTTCTCTGCGCGTAGTCCTCCCTATAACTCGGTATATCCCTTCCCAAACCCCTTCTCTATCCTGCTTGCAGCAAAACTCTTTCCAGGATTCTGTTTGGGCTTTTGCTGCCTGTAATTCATACTCTCTTTTCAGTTCCAGGTACTCTCTGATGACCTTCGATCTTCGGGCGGGTGCTGCACATCGGATTCTACGCTTCCTCGTGGTGACTTCCTTCTTCAGCCTCCCAAGTTCCTCCGACCACCATGGTAGGGTAAGCGATTCCCTTTTCTTCTTTATTGGCATTGCTAGCTCGCATGCCTTTTTGATGGTCTTCGTCAGTTTCGATGTTATTTCATCCAGCTCGGAGGTGTTTTTGGTCTTTTCGATTTCAACTGCTGCAATTTTGTACTCATTTGCCAATTTGCTCCTCTTCTCACGAAATATTTGCCAATTGGCTTTTTTGGTGTTGAAAATTCTTGTTGTCCTCTCGACTCTTATGCCCTTGGATTTTTTGAGCTGGATGCTGAACGTTATACCATTGTGGTCGGAACTTGTGAGGCCTTCGTCAACCCTCCAGTTGTCTACCAGTCCTAGGACGTCCTCTGTGCAGGCTGTTATGTCGACATGGCTACTATAACGCTGCCCTCCTCTAATCGTGTCGAAGGTCGGGATTTCCCCGGTGTTGAGAATATGAAGTCCCAGCTCTCCGAGTACTCCGCACACATCTTCACCCCTGTCATCCACAACAGAGCTTCCCCACCAAGTGCTTTTCGCGTTGACGTCGCCACCAACGATCAGCGGTTTCGTCCCATTTGCCGTCTCTATTTTCCTTAGATGTTCCAGGTACGGCCCTATTGGCTTATCCGGTTCGAAGTAGACTGAGACGAGTGTGATCTCCCAGGCGCTAGTTTGGATTCCCACCACGGTGATGTTGTTGGTGGTGAGTTTCGGGTACTGTGTTATGTTTAGGTCGCTATTGAAAACTGCAATTGCTGCTTTGACTGCCCCTTCTCCTTCACCAGCTGCCTGGAAAACCCTCACTCCCCTCTGTCCCCTCACCACCTTTGTGTTGCCGGTGTATGGCTCTTGGATGAGTGCAACCGATATTCCGCGCTTCGCCGCTTCGAGAAACATTTCGTTGGTGGCGAGCTTCTTCCGCTGCAGGTTGGCTTGTGCGAATCTGTATGCTGTATCTTCCCCCTGGGTGCCCTCAGCAATACGCTATTGTGGCCCTCGCTAGCTGATCCCACTTCCGTCTCTGCGGGCAGTTGATGCTGAACGCGTTATGGTCTACGTGTGTGCCGTTTGCTTTCTTACAGTTCTTGCATGCTGCTGGTATTCCCGTCATCCAATCTGGGCATTCATTCCTCAGGTGGGGACCCCCACAGTGGCCACACAGATCGACTGCCTGAGTGCAAAGCTTCTTGCTGTGCCCAAATCCGAGACAGCGTGTACACTGCATCAGCGGGGTCTGGTCTTCGACCCTTATGCGCTGTAGATCGATGTACACATGGCCCCTCTCTGTTGCCCTGCGCCAGACGGTTGGCGAGACAGTCAGCACTATGTGGCCAGTGTGCGGGTTCCTTGCCTTCCTTCTAAACTTAATTTCAACCTTTCCAGTCTCGTCGTCGAGGCCATGAAAGATGTCCCGGTTCTGGTTTCTAAGGGCCCTAAGGACGTCCCCGTCACTATTGATCAATAGGACGTCCCTAAGGATCAACATCGGGTCCCGGTTCTTCATTTCCTCCACGGTGAGGCCGGCTCCATTCGTTCTCAATCTTTCTTTCAGCTTTTCCCTTTCTTCCCTCGTCTCAAAGCCCATAATCACCTTGCTATTCTTCGCCTTTCTTACCTTTCCCACTTTTATCCATCCTTCTTTCGCGTCTACTGCTTTTCTTACCCTCTCATACACTTCGTCTCCTGAATCCTCCTCATTGCTGGAGGTGACTACGACCGAGTGCAGGGTTCGCTTTTCCGGCGTAACACTACCCCCGGCCGCCGCCACCCCCGCATATGTGGGGGGCTCTACATTCATCAATCTTTCATTCTGTGCTTCTAATGCCATCTTGAGCTCCTCCATTTGCTTGTTGCTTTGCAACAGCATTTTGGAGTGCTCAGCTATTCTCTCCATGAGCTGGCTTGCCTCTCGATTTGCATCTTGTACCGTCGAGGCTCCATTTTCCTTCTCTATCTTTCCTATCTCTGTCTCTCTCTTATCTTTCATACCTTCTCGCTTTCTCACTTCGGCTTCGCTTTCCCTTACCAGCTGGTAAAGGCGCTCCGAGGCTTCCACTACTGCCGTTTTAATTTCTTTTTTCAGGTTCCTCGAGTCCTCCAGGTGTTTCCTGATTTTCGTAATGCAGACTGATGCCTCCTTTGTTCTGCTCACGTACGTGCTAACCGCGAGCGTGAGCGGGCGGTCCGTCGACACTCTGCGGGGTCCGGCTGTTGTCAGCAAACTTTGAGTCCTTGTCTCGGCCTCCGCAATTAAAGTCCGTGTCGGTTTGGAGGTTGGTGTAACTTGTCTGCCCACCGTTTTCGTCGGGCTGACCGTCATTGTCCTCATCGGGCTAATAGTTTTGTTTACGATTTGACCAGTCACTAAGGATGAGGATGAGGAACCTGCCTCCTCAGTTCCAGTCTGCGGGCTTCTGCTCTGTATAATCGCTGGAGCTTTTTTAACTGGAGTACGGATTCCAGACATCATTTTGTCGATTGTTATGGACTGCCGATGTGATAGTTCTCGTCAATTTGCAGGGTATTGTAAAGATACCCGGGTCAACAAGATAATACGTGTATAAAGTGTAAATAATAAAAAATAAATTTAAAATAAAAGTTATGTAAATAACCAATAGTCTAATTCTCTCTTTTTGTTTCAGATGGCGTTTGCGGCTCAACGGTAGAAGTCGACAATGCGGTCTACAGTCAATGATAGTAAGTATGTGTAGGCAAAAAATTTCGGGAAACAAAAAGAAGAAAAATATTAATAAGTAGAGTCTAGCTCTATATGTGTCTTAAAACTATGGCCTGGGGGTCTCTGCGACCCAGGTTAATCGGTTAATAATAGATATAAATAATAAAATTACCTAAAATTTCAAAATATTTGAAAGTCAATTTTGCAAAACTCTAGCTAGAGTCAATTTGACCACCCAGCCGGATAGAGCTCGCCAAGCCCGCCCCAACGACCCCAAACTCGGGGTACCTAGCTCCAAGGGTCCCGGAGCAATCCCGATACAAAAATACTGGTTATGATCCAAGATGGCCGCCAAATATGGTTGTACCGCGATTACTCCGCAACTACTGGTCCGAATTTCCCCGCGCTTGGGCCCGCCCGCACGTACTCGACAAGACCCAGCCAGCCGAGGTGGTTTCAGGCTGAAAATTTTTCAGGCGCTGAAAACTCCTGAAAGTCACTTGGGCGGGTGGAGAGCGGTCCACCGATGTCACCAGTGAAAACCCGAGCCTTCCACGACCTCTAGTTTGGGAGTTATGCGGTCCTGAAATTTGATCTGACAGTTCGAGAACTGTCAAACTCCAATTTCAAACCGCCACAACTTCCCTTACAGTGGAGCTAGAAAACTCGAGTTTCGGGTTTTCCGGCTTGGCTCGATCCCCTCCGTCGCGCAACGTGACTTTCAGGAGCCTGAAACTTTCTGGCGCCAATCCACCCGAAAACCGGTTTGCCGGACAGAGGAAGCCCCCCCGATCACCGCTGCGAAGTTCGCAACTCTCTACGACCACTGGTTCCGGAGATATGTCGGCTTGAAGTTAATCAAAATGGCCGCCGAGCTGTCAAAA
Organism: Mythimna separata; assembly: GCA_030763345.1. Taxonomy (NCBI): domain Eukaryota; kingdom Metazoa; phylum Arthropoda; class Insecta; order Lepidoptera; family Noctuidae; genus Mythimna; species Mythimna separata. The sequence goes on from CM061192.1 coordinate 15,722,408, forward strand.
GCCAACTTAAGATGGCTATATCTCCGCAACCGTCTGTCCCAGAGAGACGCGGTTTCGAACGCTGTGACCGGCTTGATCTCCGCTATCCGCCAAATATGGTTTCAGCGCGAAAAAAATTTCAGATCCTGAAAACGCCTGAAAATTGGTGTACACTGTTCCCGCCCAAATTCTGGAGAGACCTGTGTAAACCCGAAGTCGCTACGACTGATACTTCCGGAGATAAATAGATTTTTGTGCGGCACCCGGAGAAACCAAAATGGCCGCCAGAAGCTATCTCCTCCGTTTCCGGAGCTATCGGGAGCGACTTTGGGCTTAATCTAGACCAGATACTTATTCTAGACACTCTCCTGTACTTAAATTTAATTATTTTCTATTTATCATGGAATTATTAACTAAAAACACTAAAAATTAAATAACTATCTAACGGTGAAATATAAAAATTTGGAAAAAATTGTTAAATTCGGCAAAATTGATAAGCTACTTGATGAGAAAATAAAATTTTAAAATTTTTGAAATCTGCAATGAAATTTTTTGAAAAAACTAATATTTATAAAATATGGATTTTTTCTTAAAATAATTATGATAAAAATCTTATCTTGAGCTGGATCTCTTCGTCTGGTGAGCGCGCAGCAGGATCCGCCAGAAAAAGAGGGGGTCCTGCCTGAAGATTTTTCAGGAGAGTGCTTTCAAGTTGAGGTACTTAAAGGTCAATATCTCCGGTGTCTCGGGTGCTAAAATTATGCAGTAAACACAATTGAGCTTGCCCAAAGATACTTGTCTATCTGCCAAAATTTCAGCCTTTTCTGAAGTCGGGTTCGATGAACTCGTGGTCGGATTTTGAGGTTAAGTTTTCGCTTAACCTCTGTTATCTTCGGATTGCGTGAGTCGATTTGGGCCCGCGAGGTGTCAAAAAGAGCCTCTCGGTGTCCGGCACAATAAGCTTGCAAAAAACTGGTACCCCGTCGATGTTATTTCGGAGTTATATGGCGTCAAAGGTTTTCACGAGCACGTTTTTACCAGTTCTTGTGACACTGTTTTTTGCACCGACTTTTCCGACATTAAGACTTTTCACCAACGGGTGCACTGCACAATTCCGCTTCTTTTGAGGTTGTAGCGCGAAAAAATACCACTTTTTTGAATTTTTAAGCGTGGAGTGGCTCTAAAAACGATCCGACCACCACGAGGGTTGCGGGGGAACTGGGTTAGGTTAGGTTAGGTTTTTTTTTTTTTTTTTTTTTTTTTCGTATCATATTCTACCGCAGACATGATGGCCTGCGCCATTTTTTTACAGGGTTTTAATTTTTTACATTTAGTTTTTTACAAATTGGCAGTTTGTCTTGCCCTCATCTTTACGATTGATAATTTTCTCTTAAGAACTAAGCTTATATCTACGCGAGTCCACCTCAGACTCTTTTTTTTTTTTTTGTTTTTTTTTTATTTCTTGTTTTTTTTTTATATGTATATATATATATATATTTTTTTTTTTTTTTTTTTTGTTCTTTGTTGTTTTTTTTTTTTTTTTTTTTTTATCTATATTGTACTCTTATTTCTATGTTATTTTGATATCTCTATGTTATTATGTTATCTTTATAGTTACTCTTATTGCTATATCTTATCTAAATACAAAATTACTTATATTTTAAATTAATCAAGTGTGGTACATAAATTACAATTAAGCCTTTTTTTTTTTTGTTTTTATACACAATTCTGTAGTATGTATTAATGGTATGTGGGTGAAAGTTGGGTAGGATTGGGTTGGGTTTCTCAGAATTCTCAACCGAGAGTCTTCACAATCTCCATCAGAGCTCCTATGACTGCGGTGTCTCGATGCTGCATGGCCGTCTTAAGATTATATTCGACGACCATTTTAGTCGGCGCATCCATCGCTTTCCGAACGAAGCGGCCCGTGGCATCGTCGGCGTCGTCGGTATAATACACACAGCTGACCGTGTGTCTCGACACTGCGACAACTGCGTGGGAGACGCTATCATGGATCTGGAGCCTCCTCGACTTGGTGTTAATTATGATGACGTTGTCGCAGGTCAACCCCTGAGCTGCGTGGATAGTGAGGATACGCGACCCATCGCCAGAACCATAGCCCTGGTCGGCAAGAGAGGCTCTCTCTTCCTGCGTATGGACCAAGAATAGGGTGTTCTGGGCGGTGAGCGGTATGCGCGCTCCCGTGAACCTTTCCACTTTCAGAGAGTGGACCCGCGACAGCGATGTCTTGGAGGAGTATATACCGGGGTATACCTCACTCAGGGCAAGTGCTACATCCATCGGGTTCCGATGCGTACAGAGTAACTCCTGGGTGATGCCAGCCACCAAGTTTGGGCGGGTGTACCGCAGCTCAAATAGGTTCTCCCTGTCCAAAAATGGTAGCTGATTTACGTCTCCGATGAGAACGACCTCGCTCGCTCCAGACAACTTCACTGCCATGACTATGGCCCCAAAGTGGTTCATGAGGGCTTCGTCTACCGTAAGGCGACGACATTTGTCCTCTGGTTTGACCCCGTTGGCTAGAATTGAGGCCATAGTGCGCACCTTTGCCTTGACTCGATCTCCTAGTCTGTGCGCCAGCTTCTCTTTGAGATCCTTGGCAGCTTCGGTTGTTGTGGTCACTACGATGTCGCTCTCCTCGTCAAAGTGGTTCACCATCCAGGTTGTCTTGCCACATCCTGGAACCCCGTTTATCCACCTGATACTGGGTACCGCCCAATGCACCTCCAATGCCGGGGGATCAGAGGGTTCTGAAATGGATTGCGCCATCTCGAGGATCCTGTCGTCCAGCATAATTTTGGTACACTTGGCGGCAACCACCAACGGGTCGTCTACGGGTGTGTGGAACGTAACTCTCCCTGAGCGCTCCGTTTCCTCTTCGTTCAGGGTCACAAAACCACCCTCCGCGCTGTACGCTGCCATGTACGACCCCGCCATTTCTCCAGCAATAACTTGGGATTTGACGTTGTCGTACACGGCCGCCTCTGCCTCCCCGAGTAAGACCCCTAACAGACCCTCATTTTGCCAATGAAAGGTCTCCAGAATCTTTCTGCATGTCGCGAGGTTTACCTCTCTGGTTGCCCTGACGACTGCTACATACTCGAGGAATGCGCTCCGATAGTGGTCCGTGATACCTGAGTTTATAGCGAGGGTCGGCGGGCTGACTTGCCCTTTGTCGGCTCTGGTCGGTTTGGGCTTTGGAGTATGTGGTTCCCTGGGCTTCGGCCTGAGAAACCTCATAACCGCTGACTCTTGCCGCTCAGTTGGTGATGTGCGGCTGGTGCTCGGGAGCAGTGTGCTAAGGAAGGAGCCGATTGCTTTGAAACGGCTTTTGGACCGGTTACGGTCCTCCGGGCTGATGCTTGTGCCTTTTTCCTTCCTTTCCTTTTCAGACGTTAATTTTTGCTGGGCCCTTTCAGCTCCGGTCATGGCGGTTGGGTTCATCGTGCTGCCTGTGTTATCTCTGGGGGCCTTGAGGAAACTTAGAGTTTCCCCCCTGTCCTCGTAGACCACGACCTCGTGTTGTTCCGAGGCTTTTAGGCAGCCAAAACGGTCTGCGATGTCTCCTCTTGCTCCGCCAACCGCCATAGCGTCTATGCTGATCGTGCAGGTTGTCATGCACGTATTTTCACCTGCTTCCCTAATCTTTTGGAGCAACGAGCTCGCCTGGGCAAATGGGGTTTCCGCTCTCCACTCGAATAGTGCGATTGTCTTTCCTTTAAATCGCACTAAACGGCACTTGTGAGCGGCGATCTCCACCTGCTGCAGCGCGGCGTACCTGCTTCCTTTGATGCTCGTTTTTGATGTGCTCCCTTTGATCAGGGCCGCTAGACCCGGTGAGATGGTAATTCGGGCTCCAGCGCGGCTTGATCCAATACAGAAACTTATGCCCAGCGTTTCTGATTCCCTGTTCATGAACAGGGCAACCCCTCGGAGTCTGATGCCTGGGACTCCGTTTCTTCCACATGCCAGGAAGTGTGTTACTGGCATGTTGGTTGGCATTGTTGGTTGATCTGTTTCTGTAGTTGGTGCCGCTGACGCTGTCACTGGTGGTGGTTGTGTGCTTGTGCCTTGTTGTGTAATTGTTGGTAACGGGTTTTGTGTGATTGGTGTTTGTCTTGTGTTTGTACTCTGTCGTGTTGTTGTGGGAGATAGGTGTTGTGTAATTTGTGTTGTGATTGCACTCAGCTGTGTTGTTGTGGGTAATGGACGTTGTGTACTTGGAGTTTGTGTTGTGTTTGTGGTTGGGGTACGGGTAGATGGTAGACGGACTCGACTTCGTGCGGGGGCATCTGATTTGTTCGGCCCCGCTGCGGTTACGGCAACTTTACTTGCGAATGCTAAGAATGGCGTCCTCGAAGCTGGTTTCTCCATGAAATTGTGGAGTGAGGATTGACTTAACTGGAGCCTTGTTTTTTGCTCCAGTTCCATTCTTTCAAGGCAAAACCTTGGGCATTCGAAGAGCAGGTGCCAAACTGTTTCCTCGCAGCTCTGGTCGCAGACGCACGAGGGACTGTTCTTGAGATGGAAGCGGTGGAGATATGCTGCGAAGCCTCCGTGTCCTGTCAAGATTTGAGTATGGGCCGGTGTTAGGACTGTGTCCCTAAGGATTCTTTTAGCCGCTAGGACGTCTGGAAAGAACACCTTTGTTACCGCGCCTGTACTCGAGGACTCGTACCTCGCTTGCCACTTCTTTACAGTCCCCTCCCGTATCTTCCTTCTCACGTATGATACGGGGACTTTGTCATAGTCCGCTGTCTCCTTTGTTAGAGCTGCCTGCTTTGCCAGCTCATCTGCTCTCTCATTCCCGGCAGTTCCCACGTGGGCCTTGAGCCAGAACAGCCTCACTTTTCTTCCCTCCTCTCTGATTTCACTCAGGCAGCTTTTTATCTGGAGTGCCAGGTGGTGAGTAACAGACGGCCTCTTCAGCAAGTCGAGCGAAGATCTTGAGTCACTCAGTATGCTTATGGAGGCCGCTCTAGACTCTTTAGCCAACCTGACAGCTCTAAAGAGTGCATACATTTCAGATTGGAAGACAGTGTTGTGAGGCTCCAGACCAAAAGTACTGGACATGGACTCCTTTCCTCCTTCCCACCAAGTTAGGGCAGCTCCGACTTTTCCCTCTATCTTGCTGCCGTCGGTGTAGATTTGGGGGCCGGTAACTCGGTGAGTCTCTAAAGTTTCGGGAGTCCAGTCTTCCAGGCGTGCGTACTCTGTTGTTATGAGTTGCGCTGGATGAGGGTGACTTAAAAAGTTTATATTCCGCTCCAGCTCGCGGCCTGGTGGTAGGAACTCTCGGGAATGGCCCTTCTTGATCTTGTAGAGGGTCGCCGCTTCAATCACCCGGAGGTCTAATGGGAGTTGACCTGACAGGACCAGTGCCGATGTCAGAGACACCGTGCGGTATGCTTTGCAGATCTTCTGCGCGAAACCTCGCTGTAGCGAGTCAAACTGATTTCGTGTCATCAGTTTCTCAGCTGCCGGTGCCCATGCACTCGCTGCATACATCACGATAGGCTCTATCACCGACACGTAAATCGTCCTGATTATCTCTCTATTGAGGCCCCACGTCACCTTCGCTGCACATGCTAGTTGCTTGTAAATGTCCGTAGCCTTTTTACAGGTCGCGGACACGTGTGCATTAAAAGTGAGTTTAGCGTCAATAATGAGACCTAGCAGCTTTATCTCTGGGACTAAGCCGAGCCTTGTGCCCGACATGTGGAGAACTGGGTCGTCGTATTTCAGCTTTTTCGTTAACACCATCGCATTGGTCTTATGCGCGGCGAAACGCAGCTTATTTCGGGCGCCCCACTTCGACACTATGTCCAGCGTCTCATTGGCTTTCTGCTGCAGGGGACCGGTCTCATGGTCCGAGAATACCAGGACGACGTCGTCTGCGAAGGCTTGGCAATATACCCCCAAACTAGCCAATTTGTGCAGGAGTGAATCTAGGATCAGGTTCCAGAACGTCGGACCGCCAATCGAGCCTTGGACGCATCCTTTGCTGGTTCCCTTCTCGCTAGTCGCTCTGGCGTAGTTAACTTTGACGTAGCGATCCTCCAGGTATGAAGCGACGAGAGTGTACAAATTTTTGGGACATTTTTTGGCTACCATCTGTTTTTTTAATGCAGGCCACCATGCGTTGTCGAAGGCCCCCTCTATGTCCAATGACACCAAAAGCACAATCTTCTTTGCTTTGATTTCGGCACGTATGTGCCCCATTAGGTCATAGAGGGCGTCCTCGGTACCACGCTGTGGCATGAACCCGTACTGGCTTTTGTGAAGCGTTGGATAGAAGTGCCACTGGAGTCTGCCTACAAGGAGTTTTTCCACGATTTTCCCGAGGACCGATAGGAGACCTATTGGCCGGTACGACTTTGGGCTGGTGTAGTCGTCCTTACCTGGCTTGCGAAGGATGCACACGTGGGCGACCTTCCACTGCCTCGGAAAGTGTGACAGCGACAGACATCTGTTTGCTATCGCCAAGAACACTTCCCTGTCGCAGTTTATTGCCGCTGTGCAGATGTCCGCCGTTAATCCATCAGGGCCGGGGGCCTTCTTAGGATTTTGGTCTTGCAGGACCTTTTCCAGTTCTGTGGTGGTAAAGGGCGGATCGTCGGCGGACAATCCCTGTGGATTTTCCTCCCTCGCAAGTTGTCTCAGTGCATTGTGGTACGGTCTTTCGCCATCTGTCGAGTCATCCGGGTAAAAGGTTTTTGCCAGTAGGTCCGCGGATTGCTGCGGACTAAGGGTCTCACCTGCGGTATTTCTCAGGAGAGTGTTTTCCTGCCTTCTGGCTGTCTTCCTTAGTACCCTGTAGATGCCGTCCCACATGCTCTCTCGGTCCTGCCTTGTACAGAACTCCCTCCAGCTTGCAGTGGCAGCTTCGGTCGCTGCTAAGGTGTACTTGTTTTTTGCTGTGACGTAAATTTCTATAGTGTATTCCCTCCGGTGGGCGGCTGCGTTCCGAATCCTTCTCTTTTTCCTCACTGCGTCCTTCTTGAGAAGGTCTAAGGTGGAATTCCACCATGGGGGCTTTGCACTGTATTTAGGGGATCCCAGCTTTGGAATCGCCTCATCACACGAGCGATGGATGGCGTTCGTGTATTCCTCGAGGATATTTTCCAGATCTTCCGGGCCCAGGGCATTCGAGATCCTGACCTTTGTTATTTCTTTTTCGGTCAGGTTGGCCTTGAGATGCGAGCCGAAATCCGACCACTTTGCCTTCCTTGTGTTATAGATGCGCGTCGAGACTGGTCTTAGAGGCTCTAAGGCTTTCTCCAAGCGCATCGAGAAAGTGATTGCATTGTGGTCGGATGAGGTCAAACCTCTTTCAACTCGCCACTCCTCCATTTTACCCAGCAGCGACAGACTGCATGCAGTCACATCTACTATGCTCGTGCACCACCTGTCGCCCCTGTAAATCTCGAAAGTTGGTGTTTGACCAGAGTTTAGAATCTGGAAATCCTGTTCGTGGAGGAAGGAACAGTACTCGGCCCCCCGATGGTTTTCGGACACGCTGCCCCACCATTGGCTCCAGGCATTTACGTCACCTCCCACCAAAATATTGTTTGTGTGTAGTTTGTGTGTTGTGTGTTGTAGTGCGGAAAGGTATGGGTGTAATTCTTGGTCTCCCTCAAAATAGACCGATAGCACTCCAATACTAAGCTGACCCACCTTCAGCAGAACGGCCACAATGTTCTCAGTTACAAGTTGGGGGTCATGGATGACTTCCAAACTGCTCCCGAAGATCACTATTGCCGCCTTCACTGGTTTTTGGCGGTTGAGGCTGCACTGGATGACTTGTGTGCCAGGACTCTGTTTCATTACACCTGTTCTCCCCACGTAAGGTTCTTGAACAAGCGCAACAGAAATTCCCTTTGCCTGAGCTGTCAGATGGAGTTCATCTGTGGCCAGCTTGGAGCGCTGGAGATTGACTTGGATAAACTTCAATCTCGCTGTCGATCTATGTGCATTTTGAGAGGGACCTTGTTGGTGGTTATCATGCGGGTCGCCCTTAGCAATAGGAAACGCGCGATCGTGCTATTCCATCCCATTTTTGACGTTCCTGGCAGTCTTCGCTGAACGCGGTGTGTGCCAGGTCGCTTCCTTTTTTCTGTGCCCCCTTGCAGTTAATACACGTGGGCTCTTTGCCTTCGGCTCTGTTCTTACAGTCCCTGCCGTCATGCGCACCGCTGCAAAAGAAGCATGACTCCTTTGCCGCCCCGCATATAGACCTGTTGTGTCCGTATCCGAGGCATTTTGTGCACTGAACGAGTGGGGACTGATCAACGACAGAGCACCGCTTGATGCCCACGTGTACTCTCTGGGCTTGGGTGAGGGATAGCCACACCGGTTAGGTTAGGTTAGGTTAGGTTAGGTTAGGTTAGGTTAGGTTAGGTTAGGTTAGGTTAGGTTAGGTTAGGTTAGGTTAGGTTAGGTTAGGTTAGGTTAGGTTAGGTTAGGTTAGGTTAGGTTAGGTTAGGTTAGGTTAGGTTAGGTTAGGTTAGGTTAGGTTAGGTTAGGTTAGGTTAGGTTAGGTTAGGTTAGGTTAGGTTAGGTTAGGTTAGGTTAGGTTAGGTTAGGTTAGGTTAGGTTAGGTTAGGTTAGGTTAGGTTAGGTTAGGTTAGGTTAGGTTAGGTTAGGTTAGGTTAGGTTAGGTTAGGTTAGGTTAGGTTAGGTTAGGTTAGGTTAGGTTAGGTTAGGTTAGGTTAGGTTAGGTTAGGTTAGGTTAGGTTAGGTTAGGTTAGGTTAGGTTAGGTTAGGTTAGGTTAGGTTAGGTTAGGTTAGGTTAGGTTAGGTTAGGTTAGGTTAGGTTAGGTTAGGTTAGGTTAGGTTAGGTTAGGTTAGGTTAGGTTAGGTTAGGTTAGGTTAGGTTAGGTTAGGTTAGGTTAGGTTAGGTTAGGTTAGGTTAGGTTAGGTTAGGTTAGGTTAGGTTAGGTTAGGTTAGGTTAGGTTAGGTTAGGTTAGGTTAGGTTAGGTTAGGTTAGGTTAGGTTAGGTAGGTTAGGTTAGGTTAGGTTAGGTTAGGTTAGGTTAGGTTTGGTTAGGTTAGGTTAGGTTAGGTTAGGTTAGGTTAGGTTAGGTTAGGTTAGGTTAGGTTAGTTAGGTTAGGTTAGGTTAGGTTAGGTTAGGTTGTTAGGTTAGGTTAGGTTAGGTTAGGTTAGGTTAGGTTAGGTTAGGTTAGGTTAGGTTAGGTTAGGTTAGGTTAGGTTAGGTTAGGTTAGGTTAGGTTAGGTTAGTTAGTTAGGTTAGGTTAGGTTAGGTTAGGTTAGGTTAGGTTAGGTTAGGTTAGGTTAGGTTAGGTTAGGTTAGGTTTAGGTTAGTTAGGTTAGGTTAGGTTAGGTTAGGTTAGGTTAGGTTAGGTTAGGTTAGGTTAGGTTAGGTTAGGTTAGGTTAGGTTAGGGGTTAGGTTAGGTTAGGTTAGGTTAGGTTAGGTTAGGTTAGGTTAGGTTAGGTTAGGTTAGGTTAGGTTAGTTAGGTTAGGTTAGGTTAGGTTAGGTTAGTTTAGGTTAGGTTAGGTTAGGTTAGGTTGGTTAGGTTAGGTTAGGTTAGGTTAGGTTAGGTTTGGTTAGGTTAGGTTGTAGGTTAGGTTAGGTTAGGTTAGGTTAGGTTAGGTTAGGTTAGGTTAGGTTAGGTTTGGTTAGGTTAGGTTGGTTAGGTTAGGTTAGGTTAGGTTTTGGTTAGGTTAGGTTAGGTTAGGTTAGGTTAGGTTAGGTGTAGGGTAGGTTTGGTTAGGTGTAGGTTAGGTTAGGTTAGGTTAGGTTAGGTGGTAGGTTAGGTTAGGTTAGGTTAGGTTAGGTTTGGTTAGGTTAGGTTAGGTTAGGTTAGGTTAGGTTAGGTTAGGTTAGGTTAGGTTAGGTTGTTAGGTTAGGTTAGGTTAGGTTAGGTTAGGTTAGGTTTGGTTTGGGTGGTAGGTTAGGTTAGGTTAGGTTTGGTTAGGTTAGGTTGGTTAGGTTAGGTTAGGTGGTTAGGTTAGGTTAGGTTAGGTGGTTAGGTTAGGTTAGGTGTAGGTTGGTAGGTTAGGTTAGGTTAGGTTTGGTTAGGTTAGGTTAGGTTAGGTTAGGTTGGTTAGGTTGGTGTTGTAGGTGGTTAGGTTAGGTGTGGTTAGGTTAGGTTAGGTTAGGTTTGGTTAGGTTGGTTAGGTTAGGTTAGGTTAGGTTAGGTTAGGTTAGGTTGGTGGTGTGGTTGGTTAGGTTAGGTTGGTGTAGGTTAGGTTGGTTGGTAGGTTAGGTTAGGGTTGG